>JALMGA010000002.1:57250000-62250000 GCA_023333525.1 Aspidoscelis tigris stejnegeri | reverse complement strand
TGGCTTCCCCTTTATATTGAACTTTCTACTCCCCATTCAGAAGGCCTCTCACTCTTTCAAGGGAATCCAAACAGCTCTGTCAGTGGCAGCACTTCTGAATTTCAAAAGTGGACATAATCTGAAGCCCTCCATGGAAAAGGCTCATTTTCAAAAAGGCTGTTATTTAGCAGCCACAAGATTGCTAGTGGCACCTGTTCTTACCTAGATGAGCTTTGGTCAAAGGGAAATTGCTTGAGGCCAGCAGCAGTCTGTCTTCTTCAAGACTCTGGGGTCACTAGCTCCAGCTGCCAGCAAGACAACATGTTATTACACATGTTGACCTGCTGGCAGGTCATTGGTATCACTGGTAGTATTGGTAGAGAGGGATCCATTGAATCAAAACTTCAGCCAGCCTGACATAGCTGGGTTTGGGTTTGAAGGTAAAATTGCTTGTCTATATATATATAACAATGAAAATTATATATATATATATAATTTTCATTGTTTTTAACATCCTCCAACATAACATATTTAAACATAAATAACATATATTCCATAAATACATCAATAATAAGACCTCACAACAACATCCAACAATAACAAAAGTTTTTTAATCCCCCCCTCCATTAACCTTTTTAGTGCTTTAGGCACAAGTCTAGTGTCATTTTAAAATTTCAGTTGACAGCACTGGCCTTGGGTCTTTCTAGGAATGGGGCCACAATTAGAAATTCCCTGTTCCTTATGGATGTACACCGTGCTTGTGCAGCTGTCCTCAGGTACAAAGCTCTACCAGGCTGCTTACTCCGAAGTATATTTTAATATCTACAGAGTAGTTGCTTTCTGAGCAAATCTTGTAGGGTGGTGGTGGTGTTTTTCACTCACTGGAACATATTTGTAACAACACTTATCCCTTCAAAGCAAAACTAATACTTGAAACAGCCTATATTGCAAACACACTCATTTCCTTATTAGCATCTACAACAGGGAAGCAAGTTTATGCACCTTTACTGCTTATCATTTCTATCTCACAATAGAAATCCACAAAGAAGTACCGAACACACAGAGCTGGAGCACCAGGGATTAGGTGAGTCATTTGTAGCCCACGTTCCAGCGTGCCCACTCTCTACCCAGCTGTCTTTCATCTTGTGATACCATTATGATTTTGTGGTGCGATGTTGCCCAGCATAGCTTAGTGAGATACTTCATTATTTCTGTTATATCTCACAGAACTGAACTGATAACAAACTTTCTATGATGTGTTTGAACCAACTCGCCTGAAAATTTACATTGGCTTTAATGAGAAATTGGCCTCTGAATGCAGATCAATAGAGGACAGAAATCTGTATTCAAAGGGGCACAGCACAGTTGCCCCAGAAAGAGTGGCCAACGAGTGTTGTGCCCTTCTGAATGCAGATTCCTGTCCTTTATCAATCTGCATGCAGAGACCAATTGCTCATTCAAGTCAATGTAAATTCTCAGGTGGGTTGGTCAACCCAGTGGAGATTCTAACAGAAAACTGTGCCCCAAAAGCTCCAGCCAAAAACTTTAAAGAAAGTTCTTGGCATTCAAAGCTGAACCAGTACAGTCTACACACAATGTGGACAGCTCTTGGAGCATACTCCAGGCCAATATGATGCAAGATAACTCAAACAGTGCAAAAAAGGCCTACATCTCTTCCGTTGGAATGTGTATACTTCACTTCCAAAATCTCTGGAGTGTCTTAGTCTTGGCTTTCTGTTAAAGAATGTTGTGACTCCTATTCAGTTGGGAGTCTGTACTGCAAGTTGTTGTCTGTGAGCATGGCTTCATCTCAAATATTACCTTGTGTATGTGGCATCACTAGTCATTCACCTAGATAACTTGGAAAAATATATGGTAGTTCTTTTTCTTGGCAATCTCATTCTTTTCTTTCTTAAAAAAGCTTTTGACATGTAGAGCCCCCGTGAGTCAGTCTCCATGTTAATTAAGCATGATGACAGTAAATCCCTTAAGTCCTTCACACAACTAGAATGTTGTTGCATCAGAAAACATGCTGTTGTGGTCAGTGAAAGACATAAAAGAACTGTTTCCTAAGGGAATGGGTGTGGGCATGGTGTGACTGAAATTGTGATATTCATAATTATCAGGTACATAAACCTATTAAGGGATAGTAGTACTCAAGGCTTTAGCTGATATACAGAGCTCGCATTCTAAGTCAGTGTTACAGTGTTTGAAGTTCAGGTCTCTTGTCAGAATGACCCTTATCACCTCTGTGATTTCTAAGCACATAAAGTCTATTTTCTCTATTGTCCTTTACAATCAAAATCCACGCTCATTAAACACAACACCATATACATTTTCTGTAACTCTTCTTACAGTAGATAAGGGCATATTGGTTTAAAGATGAAGAGCCTGTTCATTTTTACTTTCAAAGCAGAAGAACACTGCAGAATATCCATACAGGACGTTTGCCCAGGATTTATGGAAACAGTGATGCTCCAGTTATCTAGGTGCTGTTTAACACCTACTCAAATGTGCATAAGCACAGCGCTATCTCAAACAAAATATGCATGAAACTGTTCATCATATTTTTTTAATCAAGCATTTTGTGACAGGAGGAGGACGTTTGCTCACTATGAGCTATGCCTCATCAAATGAGTAGAATGGTGGGTTTGTGTGATCCTTTCTTCATCTATCTAAGGCTGTGGTTACACTTTCACTTTAAGCCTTCTTCACTCCATTTTCAAGTCTGACTGCTCACACTTTTTCATTTCTATCTGTTTTATCTGTGGATTTTCCACTTTTCATTATGGAAAGTCCATAAATAAAATGGATAGAAATGGAAAGCTGTGAGCTGAAGAGGGACTGAAAATAGCTAAAAGTGAAGGTGTGACCACGGCCTAAGTGGTGCATATCAAAATGCCTGAAAGAACAATAAAAATCACAGTTTTTTTTGAAGCCTTGAAGAAGTAATTTGAAGACTTATTTTATAAGACATTCCTCAAACCACTGTGTACCCATTTCAGGTATACCAAGTTCTGCCTGAGGGTAGGGCAACTCCACTGATAAGCTTGTCCTTGCTTTGAGGGAAGTAGCAATGTCTGCCACTTTGACTAACCATTTTTCCCTTCACTTGGAGATTCGAGAAAAGTGACTATCCAACCAGACATTCTTAGCATGAATGACTGGCTGTCTCATGATTATCACTCATGTTTTCTTGAGGTGCAAAAACAGCTAAAAACAACTTAAGAGTAGTAGCATGTGTACACAAATGTTCTCATTCAGCTCTAAACTACATTAAATACCAGAGACCCCACTTCAGAAGCACATTTTCTGACCTTAGGATTAGAGACAATAGTGTGCAGATATTACCAACTCTAAGCCACTTTTGAGCTTCTCTTTTTAATGTGTACAGATGCAACCTAATTGTGTTTCATATTCAGCTTGTTTTAACATGTTTTTTAAATATTTGAGATTTAACAAGCTATACTTATGTTTTCAGTAAAATAGTAAAATAAATATCTCCTCAAAGTAGCCTAAATTCATTGCAGATGGAATAAAGGTGCCATTACAGCAATTGAAAACAATGTCTCCCAATGCCACCATGTAGCTGCAGCAGCATAAATGTTGAAGAAACTCACCATGGATGCTGAAGTGAAATCTAAGCACTTGCCTTAGTGGATGAGGACTTTGAGACTATTAACTGATTAAAACTCATGGGATCAAAGGGAAGAATATCTGACATGTAGCATGCAGTTTAAAGAGCACTCAAAATGTTTCTGAGTCATCATGTTGTTATCAATTCTTTTTATAAAAAATAGCTTTTTCCTCAAATTGCCAAGACAATTTATCTCAAGATTTACCAATATCCTTATCTTTCAGTGGGTTATTAAATCAGATTAATCACATATCTACTAGTGTGTATTATGTGTTATATTCTCACATAGGAGTAAACTAATTAACTACAGCAAGATTGGGAAACATAGACGACACATGTACAAAGAAGGTGTTGCAGTTATGACCTCAGGCTTCAAGGAAAAAGGACACTACAGATTTTGCAAAGTCACCTATAGACAATAAATGGCGCCACGTCTGTTGGCAATGACATTCACATGTTATCTTAAGAAATGCCAAAGAGCTCAAATGAAGAGGGTCATGGCCCACCACACTCACTACAGCATCACCATGTGGCTTACTTATTATATATACAGAGCACATGTAAATATACCACAGTGCCCCTACTCCCAAAAATGCAAGACCTCAGATCCATCTAGTCCAGCATCCTTTCTTGCACAGTGGCTCACAATTTATTTCTGGGCATTCTCAAGCAGAAGTCAAAGCCAAAGTGTTCACCTGCTGTCAGTTCTCTGAAAATAGGCTGCTTTCTGTGGGAGTTTACTATGTGTGCACTATGTGTGATACAGATTTAACTGCATCACGTGTGCACTAATACTGGAGTTTATGAAGCTCCAGACGCACCATCTGCACTAGGGATCTGCACGAATATTCTAAACATTTGAAATTTGATCCAATTGGATGGAATGTGAACATTCAAACTCGAATACAATGTCTACACGTTCAAATGTAAACATTCAAACAAATTTTGAATGTTCCGAAATATTCATTCAAATGATTCAAAACATTCAAATCTACAGATACATATGTACAGATATGAATGCGCACATACGTATCTGTATGCATCTCATAGGTATCTGTATCCATTTATGTATGAAATGCATACACATCTGTATGACACATATGAATGTTGTCGACATCCGTATCTTCAGATTTAAATCTAACGTTCGAATGAAAAGATTAGAATGTATTTGATTTGAATAAGATTTTGTTGCATTTGGATTCTAAACATTTGAATGTTTTGACATTAGATTCGAATTGAATTTGAATGCAAAAAAAAAGTTCATGCACATCCCTAATCTGCACCTCCTCCTGTTTGCATTGGTGCTTGAAGATGACTGCCATATGGTCAGCCATTTGCATTTCTGGTAAGTTTTGGGAGGGTTTGGATGGGTTTAGTATGCTAGAGCATACTAGTCCTATGCCTCCTAAGTGACCAAGGCATAGTGCGAAAAGGCCCACAGGGATCCCTTTTGTTGTGTCTGAACACAGCTTTTATTTCTTCAAAAAGATAAGGGTAAGCAAATCCTTGGTGGTTTCAAAGTACAATGATTGATGTCTCTTTGAAACCCAATATACTTAGAAGCAAGCAATATCTAGAATGCTTTCAGTGACATTTTCTCTTCTGAACATAAGAACATAAGAGGAGCCTTGCTGGATCAGGACACAACCAATCTAGTCCAGCATCCTGTCTCACACTGTGGCCCATCAATTCCCCACGGGCATCACAAGCAAACCAAACCTTCTGCTCTCAAATCCCAGCAAATGGTCTTAGAAGCATCTTGCTTGTTCCCCCAGTCTGAAAGATGTACTTTAGGCATCCATTCTAGTAGCCATTGATACATCTGTCATCCATAAATTTAACTCTTCCTTAAAGCCATCTAGGCTGGTTGTTACCAACTCTTGTGACAGCAAATTCCATTGAACAGATGGCCATCTGGGTGAAGAAATACTTTCCCTTGTCTCTTTTGACTCTCCTACCCATCAGCTTCATAGAGTACCCACTGGTTCTAGTGTTGTGTGATAGATAATTTTTTTCTATCCACCTTTTCAACACTGTCTCTCCAGACTGAAGAGGCCTAGATCTCTGGAACCTTTTTTTGAAGATTGATGTTATATTTGCTACCCTCTAATTTTCAGGTACAGAGCCCAATATTAGGGGGAAATTATATATTTTTGCTAGAAGATCAGCAATTTCACGTTTGAGTTCCTTAAGAACTCTTGTATAAATACCACCTGGTCCCAGTGATTTGTTAACATTTAGTTTATTAAGACATGCAAGGGCCTCTTCCTTAGTTATCACTCATTCCTTGAAGATCACTCACAATAAGACACTTCACTTGAGATTTGCATTCAATACCTGCTTCAGTCACAGGGGAAGCTATTATATTCAAGCAAATAATTGGTACCTTCTTGAGAGTATGTATTACAACAAAACTCAATGACAGTTGGCATTTTGCCAGGACCTGAAATGTTACAAACACATACTTATAAAGGAGATTAAATACCAAATTTTGTCTCCCACACCTTAATTGTGTTGTCTAAGCTAGGTCAAGCAAAGGGAGATCAAGGAAAGACAACATTAGCAAGAGCCACATAAGATTTCTGCAAAAAGTTTAAACTGGCCTTTTGATTCATCATTTTGTTGAAGATGAAGATCCTAAGGAACTGCATCATTCAAATCAATTAATGACAAAAACATCATGTCATAGGCAAAGGTGTTGTTAATTAAGCCTCCAGTATTAAAAAAAAACAAGTAAAAGAGACATCTGAGGATGTATAAATTAGAGGGCTTGCTCAGTAGCTATGTCAACAATGAAGTGGAACATATACAGGAGCTTTCCGAGTTCTTCCTTTTATTATGGGTCATTGTTCTCATTGGTTATTGTGGTCTATTCCATTAATACCATCAGTAATGTGAAAAGACCTAAGATTGTAGTGGCTTTTCAGGCTCCTTGGAATATTTCCCATCCCCTCAGTGCCCAACGGTTAAGTTCAGCTCTTCAAATTGCCATTGATAAGATCAATGCAGATCCATCTTACCTACACAACTACAGTTTGGACTTCATTTATGCTGACTGTGGCTGCGAGGCCAAGAAGTCGCTTCATGCTTTCATTAACCAGTTTCAAAGGGAACACACTTCAGCCTTGCTTGGACCAGTTTGTTCAGAAGCAGTGGAGGTAGAGTATGCTTTTCATTAATGGTATTTTTTTGGTGGGGGAGCTAAAACGGAATGATGCAGCTAACCTAATAAGTTCTTCTCAAGAACCAGAAACACAGTACTCCATTTCTGGATCCCATTAGTGTTCTTCTTTTGAAAGTAAGCTGAGAATGCTTACATCTATCATGTGTGCATGCGTATTTCCCCTTTAGTTTTATAACACAATTTGCTCGTTTGCTTTTTAACAAGCAGTATTTGGAGAATGGAAAGTAGCTGTACAGCAAACAGCCTGGAAAGCTGGAGGTTGTAACTTCCACCAGCAGCCTCTTTCCAGAAGAAAGCAGCGGCAAACCACTTCTGTATTATTGCCAAGAAAACTGCATGGAGGCACCCATATAGTCAACCAGGACTTGAATATACCTAGCAATAAAGTTATGAATATGAATAACATTCTGATGGGTGGCTTTGTGTAGAATTTTTGGTTCTTAAGTCTCATAAACATTAGTGCTTCTAGGAAAAAAAACCCCACTGCAGTGGTAATGCAGTTGACATGTTATCAAATAATTTAAAAAACCATAAGACATGATTGGCAGCTTAATATTATATTAATATAATATTCCTATATTATGTTTAGGAATCTGGTTTGATAGATAACAAGTAATACATACAAGTAATTCTGAAGTGAATTTTGCCACTGCAGACAGTGTGTCTGTATAAACTAAAATATGTCTACATACCATATTTTCCAGCGTATAAGATGACTAGGCATATAACACAACCCCTAACTTTCCAGTTAAAATACAGAGTTTTGGATATACTCGCCGTATAAGAAGACGACCCCCCGGTGTATAAGACGACCCCTGACTTTTGAGAAGATTTTCCTGGGTAAAAAAGTAGTCTTATACGCCAGAAAATACAGTATGTCAGAAAACTGTGTCAAATCTCCTGCCTTTTCTCCCTTTGTTCTTCCTACCCTTGCTACAATTTTGAGATTTTGGAAGAGGAATGATAACGCAAAGACCCAGCAAAGACAGGCAAAGAATCAGGATTAGGGAAAGTCCAGCACCATTGCTGGATTTCCCTTAATTCCAGTACATCAGATTTTCAGTCAACTAACTCAGGACTATACTGGGATTGTCATGAATATGTGTGGTAATCCCAACATAACCCCAGGAGAATTTCAGGTTTTTACCTGCATTTGAAGACAACCCGATAAAGCCATGGTCACACCTTCACTTTCAGTCCATCTTCAAATCTGACTGCTGATACCTTGTCATTTCAATTCACCAGAAGGCCAAATATGCTACTTTATTTCAGAAGCATCTACATTTCCCGGTTAGCCATTTATTTCATTAACTGTTTTACTATGAAATGTGTATTTCTTGTGGACTGTGGCTTTCATTAAAGACCACTGTGTGTGTGGTGGTGGTGGTGGTGTTTGACCCTATTTGTGTGTTGCACCAGATAGTGGAGGGAAAGTTTGCCATGATCTTTCCTTACATCATGTCATAATCCTGCCTCCCTAGCTCAGTGGTTTGGACAGTTTAACTGTCTGAATCAAACTAAGCTGGTTCAGATAAGCTAAACCAGCTCAACACAGTTCAAAATTCTAAACCATCTAAGCTGCCTACCTGGGGAGACAGCAGTTTGATGCCATGCAATGGTCTCCCATCCCTTCCCCCAACTGGTAAATGTAAGTTTAGGAATGGGGTGAACCAAACAGCCACCCATGCCTAATGAAAAGAGTAATGAAAAATTGCAAGGCTTTTCACAGGTTTGTAACCATAATGAGGACACCATTATTCTGTCATTCAACTTTGGATTTTTAAAAAGCAAGGAAGTTAAAAAATATTGCTATTACAAATACAAGGTTTTAAATATTACCACAACAGATCTTCCTAGAAGTGCAGCAGTCCTTCCCTATCTGAGTCCCAAATCTTATACCGCATACATCACAATTTAGAAATTCAAACCTTTCTAAAAAACTATTTGCTTCACTCACACCCAAATCTGCAATGTCATCTGCTTCACACATAGACGAATCTCTAATGTCATCTGCAGTTGTTTGTCAAAGAGTGGCTTAGGCAACTCAGTTGTCTCCAAAATCTGTCTTTGAGAAGTCCACTGTCAAATAAAATCCCAGTGAGACTCTTACCATAATGAAAAATGTGCCGGATTTCCTTAGGCCTTCACATTTTCTACGTCAGTCTCATGTTGCACTGCAGGCCTCTTGTTATCTCTATCTAGTGTGCCCCTGATAGAGCTATGAGAATGCTTTACTAATACGATACTGCTGTCTGTGCAGCAGAATTGCAGATCTTCTGCCAGCACTGCAGGTGAACAGAAATAGCAGGCACTGCTACCTTCAGATTGGATCCTAAAGCCAAACTAAGGAGCATAGATTGTGTTCTTTATACCTTTGGTGAACTTTTTCTGAGTATAAACCTCCAGGGACTCTGGTTCAGTGCTGTTTAAAAACAACAGTTTTTTGTCACTGTCTATAAAATATCTTCCACGCCCGTGCTTTTTAATCAGGTTCACATAACATCATCAAATTAGCCTCCTTAACATTTGCTTAAGGACTTGCTGGCCTTGAGGGGATTGCATAAGCTAGGGAAGAATAGACATGTAGTTTGGGGTTACTCCTAGATACATTGCTCAAGTGGCTGTTGTAGCCAAGAGTGCCTATTTTCAGTTCAGGCTCAGGCTTGTTCATCAAATGCAGCCCTCCCTGGAAGGAAAGAGTTTGACCACTGAGCTCTTACAGTGTGCTCTGTTTGGAGATGCTCCTGAAAGTGTTTCAGGAACTGCAACTAGTGCAGAAAGCAGTACTGGGAAATTCGCACTTTGCTTCTTGTCTGTGCAAAGCAAAGCGCAAACTTGCCCATGTGTGTACTTGCAAATGCTTAGTACACACAATCCCTCTCCCCACACATCCAGACATTTAACTGAAGAGCAGATGGTGTCCAGATGCCACCAGCTTCCTGCCCTTGTGCCAGTACCAGCACACCAGTGCCATCACCGGGTCATCCATGACGTGGGACATCACATGATGCCTGTGTGGTCCTCCAATATCCGAAAGAGGTGTAAATGAATTGTCCACAACCTTTACCATCTCTGGCACTAGAGAGGTAAGTGCACATGCAGAGCACTTAATTGTGTACCACACAAAACCGCCTTGCGGTGTGTTGCAGCACAGAAAGAGCTGGGCCAAGTGCAGAAAGGACCATGTTGGCAGGTATGCACATCGCTGTTGTTAAAAGAACTACACTGGTCGCCAGTTTGTTACCAATCCCCTTTTGAGGTTTTAGTACTAACTTATAAAGCCCTAAACAACTTGGGCTCTTGAGTATCCAAAGTACCTCTGCCACTTTTGATCTTCAGGAAAGACCCTAAAGGTGTGAGGCCACTGAAGCAACCCTTGCTGTATGAAATGGCTTCTTCTCTGAGGTGTGTCTGACTCCATCACTATATACTTTAAGACATCTGCAAAGATGCACTTTGTGTACTTCAGCTTTCCATTGAAGAAGTAGCTGCTCTTCCCTTTTCAGGCACTGGTTTTACTCATTTTAATTGGGTTTTTATAGTGGTTTTGTGGTAATCTTCCATGAGACCTTTGGGCAGGATAGAAATGTGCAGAAATCATACAATCTTAAAACAATCCAGGAAGTAAGGGCAGTCCATATCTCATCCACTGTGAACAGCTAAGTGGCCCATCTAATTCATCAGTCTGTTTCTTTGTATTTTTATGCACCACATACAGAAATATGTTGACTGATCCTTTGCAGCAGTTAACTGTTTGTTGTCTCAATGGAAGTAAACATCTGTCACATTCCCTCTTACCAGCATTTTTTCTAAGCTAAATAGTCCAAAATGTTGCATCCTTTTCTCAAAAGAAAACCTTTCTAGTTCCTTGGTCATTTTAGTCACCATCTTCTGAAATTTTTCAAACTTTGCTATAGCGTTTTTAAATGTGGTGATCAAAAAGATATACACAATTCCAAGATACCGGTAGTTTTATTTTCTCTACCATTTCTTATTGTCCCCACATGCTATTGGTTTTTAAATAACCTCATGTACATTGGCTCAACACTCTCCCAGAACAGTATATTATTACACAGAGATCTCTTTCCTGGTGAGAGACTGTTTTCACACTTTGTCCGTAGACTAGACCAAGCAGTTGGTAGAGGTAGACAAAGTATACTTCCTCCACAAGGACTAGTGTTATCTGGCCCAGAACTGTCCCAGGAGGTTCCTATTCCAGATTAGCTGTAGGCCTGTTTGAAGAAGTCTACAACCATACTGATGACATCTCCAGGTTCTCCAGGTTTTGCTGCTTCTGCACCTTTGCAGGCAAGGCCTCCCTCAAATTAAGAAGGGAGGCTTCTAGTATGCTTACTGGTCTTGTATACCGGTCACTGTGGATTAGCCCTATAATTGCTAAGGATACTTAGAAGATTAAATGTCAGACTTTATCAGTCTTTGAAAGTTTTAAGTAGACGAAAGCTTACTGGATGCCCATGTTGTCATGTTTATAGACACACTCAAAAACTCAAAGTTTATTTTGACAGTGCTTTTCCTTCCAAAAGCCATACTGACTGTTCTTGAGCAAGACATGTGTCTCTAACTATTTGTGATCTTATTCCCCAAGCCTGCTGTTGAAACTTTTAAAAAAAAAAAATCTAGAGTTACATTTGCCCACTCAAGCCTCTTCTAGCTGTTGCATTAAAACAGGATCTGCATGGTCCTGGTGGGCAAAGCCAGTAGGATGGCACATATGGGCCATCTGCACTTCACCAGTGCTCAGCCATAATGACATGTTGCCTAATTTTATTGGGTGGTCTGAAATCTCAACTATGAGCTCTTCAGTAACTCTTAGGTAGATGTCATAGACCCAAGTTATTAATTTGTGTTGGTCTATCAATAAGGCTTCCGGCTGTTTCCCAAGCTCGTAGTGGGAATGACAGAGCACCCATGTGGAGCATCTGTCTGTCCCTAAGTGGAAGCTGTGAAAGCAGGGTGGAACGATTGGATGCCACTCATGTCCTTCAAGCCACGTTTCAGAGGGCGGCTCATGCGGGGGGGGGGGGGAATCTCCAGAGCTGCTCCACAGATTTTTCGAAGATTGGGGCAAGCCACTATGGAGATTCTCCGGAGCTTGGTCAAAACTCCGTAGAACAGCTTCATAAACAGGGCCAAAGCTCTGAAGTCAAGTCAAGTGGAGTAGAAAAGCCAAAGCTTTTTCTTCTTCAGAGTTCTCCAGCTGGCAGCTTCAAAGCTTGTGCCATTCCCTGGAGTTGCCTCCGGAGCCGCCTTTGGAGACTAGGCACCGGCTTTGAACTGTTGATTTCAAGGCACTGGAACCCCGACATGGTGCCTTTCTCAGTGCCTGTTCCGGGCCCCAGTGACCCGATTGTGGTGCAAACGTGCACCCTCGAATCCAGTCTTCAGGGCTGAAGACCGGATTGTAGACACCTTTAATGAGGTCCACAGGTGATCCGGATTATAGGGCCTGAAGGACCCATTTTATCTGGATTTCCCTAGAACAGATGTGAGCAATTCGTGTTCTAATGAGGTTTGCAGTAGGAATGGGGTCTTCCTGCTCTGAGCCTAATGGGTCCTTAATGGGTACTTAGTGCTAGTGGAAAATCATCTGAATACCTTCCTGAGGAGGTCAGACTGTATGGCACTGTAGAATGTTAGAGTGTGTCCAGACTTAGGAAAGCTGTGCACCAGAATTTGCAGCAGAGGCATGGGTGTCACACCTGATGCCTAATCCAGCATAGCAGTGGTGCATTATGCTGCCGCTACTTCAAATTTACCTACTGCGGAACAATCAACACTCACTCCGCAGTTTCAGGCAAATGCAAATGCACCTGCAAGTTCTGACAGGACAGCAAGAACAACGAATGAGAGCTGAGCCTGATGCTCAGCTCTCATTGGCTGCCCCCTCCCATGTGATGCACGCTTCACCCCACGCACCACGGAAGTATCGCAGCTGCCGAGGAGGCAGCTGTGGGAAGGGTGCTCTAATCCAGACGGCGCATCATGACTTTGCAGCAGGTAAGCCACGTACTTTCTTACAACAGTGGATTTTATTCCGCTGATCTGGAGTCTTAATTATAAAGATCCCCATAAGGGAGCATTACAACTGTAGGATTTCTCAGAGTGAGGAAAAATAGGTACATAGAAACAGCCACAAAAAAGATATGGGCAGGAAGAAAAGGGAGGAAAATAAATGTAGGACCAGAAATATTTTGTTTGTTTTTCAGTGCAAATGGAAGTCATGTTGTGGTTTCTGTTTCTATTGACCTTTGTATTTATTTCCATTTACCATTCTGTTTTACAATATTCCCATCAACTTCTAAAACTACAGCAGTCACATCCAATACCAGTATCCCTATGGCATTTTGCTCCAGTAGTTCAGTAACACAGAAGTATCAAAAAAGTTGGACCCCCGGTTAATTGGACTTACAGCTTATTAAAAACCATGTAAGTAATGATGTAATAGTTAACTCTCACTCATTTCCCTTGTTTTCCTACTACTGTGTGGTGGCCCCTCCCATACTTCCATCCCTGGCCGCCAGGTGGAAAAGAAGGTTTGATGGGATATCTCCTCAACCTCCCCCCACTTCCAATCCATAGTACCCAAAGAAGGGCAAAGTTAGCTGCATTCTGAATACAATCTTCTGTTATGAAATGTATTTCATGTGGATATGACAATATACTACATGAATCTATACATAGACCACATTCATATGCTTTACAGCACTAAAGGGAGGGGGAAATCATCACGTGTTGTATTATATTATATTGCATAAGACTGCATCCAGATATTTGAATATTCCCAGAATAGATATTTTGAAATGTCTATGCTTTATTCTGGAATATTCAAATATTCAGACTAAGTAAGTGATGTTCTTTCTTTTCCTCATTTTGGTTTCAGATAGGTAGACTGGCTCAAAGACATTCATCACTGAGGACTAAACCTTTTTCAACATTATTATCTGACGTATTACTTTTCAACAGATGGCTTTTTAGCAGGATTTAATTATACACACTCTTTGTATCAAATGCAGATCATTTTAAATGTTGTTCAGTTTCCAACAGAATTGTAGAACTCCTGTTTATATGTGAGTATGAAATACTGTATTCCATGACTGTCAGGAAAAGTTCCCTTCAAAAAAGGTTACTGTAAATGATATTTATCTAGAGCTGTGCTGGTTTTCAAAACAAATAATAAATTAGTTCATCTTAAACATCTATACTGGCAACTCCTTAATTCTCTATGCACATTAATTTTCTTTTATTCTTCCTGAATAACCTTGTGACTTTTAAAGCAATATCTCACAAAGAAATACCTTAATACCTTTAATTTCAAGCCACTCACCAGTTTCAGAAGAATATCCTTGCTTTTCTGGGCACGTAATGACACTATTAGTACCTCACCATAGGTACTCTGAGCTTTTTTAATTTCACAACTTCCTACCAGTCATAGCAACACCCTCTTGTACTTATAAAAGGTTGTTCTACCACTTCATTGCATTCACTGTATCTGATCCTCCTACACAGCTGTCAGTTGTACACATCTCTTAAGCCAAAATGCTACAACAATGCCTATCAAGTAACAGTGCAATCCTAGCTATATTCACTTAAAATTGAGTCCTTTTGTTCTCAATGGTCTTGATACTAAGGTATTGTTCTCACTGGGGTTTTATTGAGCTCTGAAAATGTTTTGAAAATTCTTTGGCCCCATTAAAAATTTGCTTCCTGCTCTTTCTGAGGAGTAAATCCACCAAAAACATTTTTAAAACCTTTAAAAAAACAGCTCTCACTCCCATTTTTGCTCCTAGCGTGCTTTATCTTTTTTACTTTGGGAATGGTACCATAGTATTGCAGGGAGATTGCATCTTTAGGGTTGTCCCCCCAATAGCCTTCTATCCAATGTCTGTCGCATTGTGGGTGCATCATTAAATGGGTGGGGTTTCACTCTTGGGAGGGTGGCCCTTTGCCATCCCTCCCGTGTTATCGTTCCCCTCCTCTTTTTTTGTAGGGCAAAAAACCCCCAGAGGATAATATTGCCAAATAAAGGATCCATTTGGACTTAAAATGGCCCCTCTCCAGTCGGTTTTTCCCCCTCTCCCTTGTCCAGATCCAGTCTTTCCCCCATCCTTTTCTCTCTTTTTCTTTCCCTGCTTTTTGCTCGCCTCCCACCTGGTTTGGGGCACTGGCGGCAGGGCTCTTCGCTTGCAGGGAAATTTTCTCTTTGGAAAAGCCCTCTTCCCAGTGCTTGGGTTTTAAAGCCTAAATCTATATAAAAAGCAAAGGGGCAAATTTACCAAACCGTGACAAAATCACCCGAGATCTTGCTTTTTTAGACATCGGAAGTGGATGGATAATTTTAAAGAGAGAAGGCAAGAAAAAGATCTAGGCCATGTTTTATGCCCAGCAGTGGGGGTGCATTATGGTTGATAAATTTCTTTCTCACACACTGCCGGGTGCAAAGCATGGGCTATATCTAGGCTTAGGGAGGTGATTTTGCACAAGACCAAAGCATCATGGAATTGATCCCCATGGTCATGGGGGATTCCTAGTCTGCAATTACACAGTTGTGCAAAAGAGTCTGGGTATATGAACAAAGGATTGAGCTGGAATTCCCCACCCTTGGCCATGTCATGATGTTAACTGCGGGACCAAACCCAATCAGAGAGAGGGGTGGGAACCCCAACTGGCAAAGGGTGGGGAACAAAAGATGCTGTTTCCCACAACGGATTTTATGTAGCAGTTTCTGCGGGAATGGCAAAATTCGGGTTCTATATGTTTTTATACATTTTCAATGGGATCAGGCAGAATGCATGTTCACCTTGAATTTAGGTTAGTTTTGTATTCAAAAAATCAAGTGGGATCATGGCCTATGGAGAATTATCATATGTGGAAACTATAGTCTTATCTTAGCATTATAATGGATAAAACATGCAGACAGAGAATATCCAGATTTTGAAAAGGGGATCTGTATATATGCAGATAAAAAACAGGCTTCTAATGGCTGAGTTAATGACCAGGAATCTATTATTTAATCCCATATGCCAGAGTCCATGTAGCTTTGTCCCCTTCACAAGTGAATCAAGACAATTCATAAAGGAATTCTTTAACTGCTGATCTGTCTTCATAAACTGATTTATTACAGAAAAAAGTCTATTCGTGTAGCTTTCTTTGGATTGTACCCTTACAACCTGGCTAATAAGGTTAAAAGATAGGAAGGCAAAAACATACAGTAGTTTACATATGCACAACTAGTGGATATATATGGAAGAGATAAAGAGAAATTAAATTTTGAATGGGAAAAACAAGGCAGAAAGGGGAACAACTGGTACTATGTATAAAGTGCTATTGAAGATTGAAATAGAACATGGGCAAGTTAAAGAATGCATGATTACATGGGCAAGGAATCTCAGTTATAATATCCGGATGGATCAATGGGAGAAACTGTGGATAAAAGACATGAAATTTATTACTCATATGGTACTAAAAGAAAACATATATAAGATGATGTATAGATGGTATTTAACACCTCACAAACTAGTGAAAGTATACCAAAACATGTCTAGTAAATGTTGGAAATGTTAAAAAGTTGAGGGAATGTTTTACCACATGTGGTGGACTTGTGAAAAAGCAAAGAAATACTGGGTACAAATATACAACTTGATGAGACAAATTTTAAAGACAAATATTTCATTTAGGCCAGAACTGTTTTTGTTAGGAATTGTGGATGATGGTTGTGATGACCGTGTTATAAGGTAGGATAATTTTATGTAGTTTAACCCCTGTTGTATTGCTGGTAGAATGCTAGCTGGTGGGGCTGGCTGCATTCCGGAGGACAGGGGAGAAGTTGGCTCCTTGTGAGAACCAATGAAAGCTTGCCAGCTGCTTGACTGGGAAGCTATATAAGCCCCTTCATTGAGTGTTCCAGGTTTTTTTCTGGGGAAACTCACTGAGGGTGGGCAGGAAGAAATGAGCTCATAGCTTGCCTGATTACTGTGTGTTCTATTTAAAGCTTAAAAGTATTTCAGAGTTTTTTGTGTGTGAAGTTCAAGACTCTTTGCCATTTATGAGTGATTGTTACAATAATCGTATTATTTGTTTGTTCTCTTTAAAGTGTGTGTGAGTGCTGGCTTTGATTTGAAACTATAACAAAGTATTCGAGTAAAGGAGCACTGTGCCTTAAAGTGAGAAAGAAACTAACTAGGGAGCCCAGCAGACTGCTGGCAGAAAAGCCTTCTTTTATATTCTTAGAAACAGGAAGGGGGAGTATGCGGGGGATGCCTGCCAATGCTGAGCTTGGGTATACAAAATAAGTGAGATTCTGAGGTAAATACCGGGAAGCAGGACAGAATTGGGCAGAGGTCATTGCATATTTTTGGTGGCAGCGGCAGGATTGAGATATAAAGATCCAGTAAACTGATACTCATTTTATTTGGCAACAGAGAAAGAAGTTTGCTATACGAGAATTGTAAGATCAATCTTTTTAAAGTATAAACCAGATTCTCAAGGTAATCGGTTGAGTAAAGTAGAGATTCTGGGTATTGTGTAGACCAAAGTCTTGAGGTAAATTGCTCATGGATTTTATGTTGGAAGTTGTGAGGAGATTCTTGTTAAAACAAGCCTTGAACTTATCTCAAAGGAGTTAAGCACAAAGTAAACTATGAAAAGACACATATAAGATTGGAAAAGTGTTTTAATTTTTTGAAACATGGAGACTTGAAGCAAAAGAGTTGAACCAGGCATAGGCGATGGCATTAGTACTGATCAAGTGCCAGAGACACAACAGCCTCCCCATTCTGAAGATAAAGAATTAGCTCTACTAAAGCTGAAATTACAATTTGAGTCAGAAATAACAAAAATGGAATTAGAAAGGGAAGAGAGAGAGAGCCCATGAACTAGCATTGATTCAATTAAAAATGCAAGAAAAACAGAGTGCACAAGAAATGATGAATGCTAGCAGTAATGTTGGGAATAATAGTTCAGTGGGGATTGATCTGAGAAGATTCCCGCAATTTTTGAAGGGGAACAATGTAGAATCCTTCCTGTGTGTGTTTGAAAGGGTTTGCAAGAACTTTCTCTAACCCCTAAACAACAGATGGGATAACTAAGACCACGGATAAATGGTGAACTTTTGGACCTATATGCATCATTGCCATATCAAGAGGCTAAATCTTATCAAATTTTTAAGGAAAGAGTAAAACAAAGCTTCATTTAAATGCTGAACACCACAGGCAAGCATTTAGGAGTATAGTAAAGGAAGAGGAGGAAATGTATACTCAAATGGGGACCAGGCAAAGGTTGAAACCATACAGCAATCTGAAGAGTTAGTAATTTTATGACTTATTGCCTCCCCATATTAAGTGGATAGTTTATGATAAAATAATTTGAAAGTGCCAATGCTGCTGCTCAATACACTAATGAACTATCCGTCATGAAAAGTGATTTTGGTAGGAAGTCATATAACCAAAATCAGTAAAGTTTTATAAGTAAAATGAATAAGCCTAATAAAAATGTTGCCCTGAGTGACAAAAGGGAGATGGGGAAAGTCCTGTTAAAAGATAAAAATATGGGGTGGCAAAAAGGCAAGAATGGAGAGAGTGTTCATATAGAGAAAGTGTGTTTTCTCATGTCTGAGACCGGGTCATTATAAAACTCAATGTCCTAAAGTACTAGAGCATTCAAAAGACAGAATGATGGAAACACACGCTAGCTACTATATCCAGAAACAGAACTGCCCAATGGGGGAAGGAGTGGACCAGTTTACCTCCGGCAATGTATCAACTGAGAAACAAAATGGCTGAAACTAAGAGCTGTTATAGACTCAGTCCTTAAAGCAACAAAACAAATGAAACATCTAAGAATGTGGTGCTAGTTACCTTGGAAACTCAACTACAAAATGAATTCCTGTGGGAGGTTAGCATGAAGGAAAATTGTATCAAAGCTCTTAGGGGTACAGGTTCGCTTGTGAGCATTATTAAGCCAAGCTGGATGCAGAAAATGGAGTATGTCCCAAATAAAAATAGTATTTTGAAAGGTTTGGGAGGTCCTTCATTTGAAATGCCCATTGTGAAATTGTTCATTAGGATTGGTCAGTGGTCTGGGGAATATGAGTTTGTCATGTGTATTGAGATCCCCACGCCTATGTTGATAGGAAATAAGTTGGGGGAAATGGTACAACTAAGTTCATGCAATGGCAGTGAGTCCCCAAATAGTTCACCAGAGGGGGCCAGGTTACGTAGAGTTGCTAATCACACAGATCAGAAAAATGAGACACAGCTTGCATTGCCCATTAAAGTAAGCAAATTAAATGAAATGGATCAACAGCAACTTTATGTTATGACCTGGGTGTACAGAATGCTGAGCTTGGGTATAAAGAATAAGTGAAATTCTGAGGTAAATACCAGGAGGCAGGACAGCATTGGGCAGAGGTCACCCCAATAGTTTAGATAATATAAATCCATTGGTTTTATATATGGTAACTACAGCAAGATTATTATATGCACAGAGATGGAAGGAGGAGAAGATACCTTCAAGGGAAGAATAGCAGAGATATACAAACTAACAAATTTATTAAAAGATAGAACAACAGATAAGTTTGTAAAAGATTGGACCCCTTTTATTAACTATCTACGAGAAATGGAAGTAATTATGGAAAAAAGAAAAAAGCAATACAAAGAGAAGACGCCAAAAAAAGGAGGAAGTCACTAAAAGAACAATGAAGAAATAGTATGATATTGAGTAATTGTAAGAAGTTTTAAGTTGCTAAAAATTCTAATAGAATCTAAAAACAGAAAAAGGTTAAAAGATGCTTAACTGCCATGTTACACTTGCAGTTACATATGGATCTATTTATGTATGTTGATCTTCTAACTTCAATATTAACTGGATAGGTTATAGAACTTTGGAATCTAGTACTGTATGCGTATTTTGTTGTTTGTATTGTTGAGTTGGAGCCAACTTCTGGTAACTAAATTCACAATATCTGTAAAACTCAGTTTTCTTGGCAGATACAGAAGTAGTTTGCCATTACCTTCTTCTGGAAAGATACTGGGCAGCCCATTGCTTTTAGGCAGCTGTATGAAAAACATACCAAACAGGACTGACATAAACTTTAGTGTATTCAGGAAGGAACATAAAAATGCTGCTTAGATGAGATTCCGGTATTTATTAATGTAATTCTTGGTAAATGGTCTCATTAAGAAACAGAACCAATATTAGTATTATATGTGGATGGCAAATATTGACAGTTCACCTAGAAGCTAACCTTTAATTCAAATAACTCATGGGTTGATGTTGGACAGTTTCAAAAATCTAAGGAAAGAACTGAAGGATATAAAGTTTTAGCTAGCATACGCAAACTCACAAAAAATATAGATTCTAAAACTGCTATCCACCCGCCACACCTTTGATTTGCTTCATGTCCTTCATAATAAAGATAAAAATTTGTTTGCAGTTATTTAAATTCTGCCAGTAGAACATTGTGACAGATGTTGCCCTACACCATTCTAATCCAACTTAGGACAGAAAAAAGAGCTGCAGTGGTCACAAATAGAGATGTGGTGATGGGCTGAGAGCGATCTTGGTGAACTGGTTCTAGTCAAAACACAGTTTTAAAGTGAACAACATGCTATGTCTGAAGTAAGTGTTCAATGTCAAACATGAGGATCATTTGATGAGCTATTCTAAAGGCAGTTTGAAGTACCTGTGCCTTTTTTAAAAAGGCATATCTCTGCTCACACTGCCTGCATCCAGACTTGCTTCAAAGCCACACAGCTTTCTTCAGCTAGCAGTAGTGGTGCAGCATCAGATCAAAGTAAAAAGATGCAGATTAATCGGCATCTTTTTACTTTGTGTTTTCCATGACATGCTGAGTCTCTACTGCGGGGAATGGAGCATCCCATCTGACAGATGGGAAGCCATGTCAAAGGGACAGCACAGCTTCTGATTGGGGATTGACAGGCAGACCAGAAATGGCTGTGCTATCTCTCTGCGGTTTCTAACCATTGGGTCTGTCAAGCAGGAAGGGGCAACGGTGGGATGATGCAGTATTGGGCAAGTCTGGAAGCACCCACTATCTTGATATATCTTCACTTATTGGTTACTGTATTGCCTTTTTCAGTTGAATGATTCAAATTCAAATGGTTGCTTGTTTATATTTGCTTATATTTTTGTGCCGAGGAAACTAGTGTACCATTGGTTGTGTTGGAGACCAGGAGGTAGGGGGACCCCAAGGAGGGAATTTGAGAGTATAAAAGGACAAAGATCAGAGCTGTTATATCATTTGAAAATTGAGAGAAAGCTACAGTCCTAAGTGAAAGTGGGTGATTGGAATCTCTGCTGTCTGCTGTGGCCTATGCTTAAGTGCCTGCCGACTAATGCTCTTTTTGTTAGTCTGTGCCAGTGCTGCTTTGTCTACTCTCTTCCTTCCCCCACTGCTTTTGGTTTAGGGATGAGGTTAGTGGGAGATGTGGGTAAGGATGGTTAATTTAGGACAAGGTACGCCTTGCTTTGTCTGCATTCTTGTTTGCCTGTTTGATTCAGAGATTAGGTTAGGGGAGTAGGTGTGTAGGACTATGGAGTTGATTAGTTCTGCCCAGGTATTTTGCAAGGCTAGCTGTGTCAGCTTCTGATTTTTCATTCACTTATGTGGACTGTGTTTCTTTTGTCTAAAGTTGGTTTTCCATTTTCTGGTCTTCTGTTTTTAAGATCAGTGTCTTGCCAGTATTGCTGAGTGCAGTGCTGAAAGTGTGCTTGTCTTGGACAACTGTCTGGGAAGGCTTCAGCCTAGCTGACCATTGAGTCTGGCTGGGCCTTGGCAAGTCACCTTTGGGTTGGAGTTGTGAAGAGGCTGAAGGAACCCTTGAGAAAGAAGGATGATGTATCATTCTTGACCCAGGGTTGAAGTAGGCAGCTATTGATTGCAATGCCTTGCCTCAGTGGTGGTGGAACATCTCCATCCTTGAATCATCCACTTGGTCTTCCTTGGACCTCCTCCTCTTTCAGACAGCAGAAGATGTCTAGCTCAGGAAAGGACAAAAGTAGTTTTTTTGACAATGTGTTTTATGGTCATGTCATGTGTTTTTGTGTTCTTTGTTGTTTGTGAGCATTGGTGTGGGAAATAAGTATGCAGGAACATTTATTTTTCTCAGGTTTTTTTTCCTTCTTACAGCAAGAAAAAGAGCAAGCTTTACCAACTGTACATTTATGAAACAAAACCTATCACAACTAATGCCCCTCAGGAGTGACTGTGGGCCTTCCAGATGTTTGTCCACTCACAGCACATGGTTATGGGGGCTACAAGAAGGGCCCTGCCAAGTCTTGTGGTGATTTAATGCACCTGTGATTTTTTAAAAAATGAATTTATTCCTATGGAGCAAGTGATGAATTAAAAAAAAATCTTGCAAAATCTAGGGTGCATTTGATTGTCTTGAGACTTTGCAAGGGTCTTCCAATTCTGGAGGCTTCAACTCAAAACACTGTAAAATGTTGGCACAGCTGGCTTACCTACTGTTCCTATTTTTTCTCCACATAGGTTACTGGTTTGTTGGCATCTCAGTGGAACATTCCTATGTTTGGTTTTGTTGGCCATACCGCCAAGCTGGGCAACTCATTTGTTTATGATACTTATATTAACCTAGTCTCTCCACTGCAAATGATTGGTGAAGTTTTGCACAAAACACTTCAGTATTTTGGATGGAGATATGTCAGCCTCCTTGGAAGCTCAAGTGATGTCTTCACTTGGGCTGAAGTAGATGAGCTGTGGACATCTATAGAAAAGCAGCTTGAAAACATCACAATCGCTGCTAAGGTGCGATATAACACAAAAGAACCGAGTCTTCACCAGGAAAAGCTCAACTACGTATCATCCATTTCCAGGAGTAAGTGTAAAAATAAACAGGTTTCTCTTCTTTTGTTTTAAAACATATCCTTTGTTCTTTGGAGTAAATAAAGACATCCTGTTTTTATTTCATTTTTTAAAAAGAGTACATCTCTTCCAGGGAATGCTAGGGCAGTAAACACAATAAGAACTAAAGTGGTCATACCCAGATAAGACAACTCAGATTTTTGGACTTCACTTGCTCCAGGCAATTGCCAAACACAAAAGAATCTTTTGACAAGCTGTGAATCTAGTCACTATACAAAAGATATGTGCAAACAGACTTGAGAGGAAGAACCTTCATTCTGGAACAAGAATGAGGAAAAAATTCACTTAGATAATTTGTAATTAGAAATTTATAAAATTGCTCCTTTCAAACCATAATGAAATCCACTATGCAGATGTCCTTAGAAATTAGCATTTCCGCAGATGTTGTAATGCTTTCATCATCTAAACAAAAGCATCTCTGTAAATGGGCACAGGAATATACATGTTAGTTCTAAAAATGCAAAATGTTTTATATTTCCAAAAATACTTTATAAAAATATATATACTGGATAGGGGTGCCCATGGAACCTAATATCCTGCTATGAGGTCATAATGCAGGAAATCCTCCCTCTGCAACTAACTGCCTCTTCGATAAATAGCTCTTTAGCAAACACTTTCTTTGTGCATTTTACTGATGTCTGCATCCGAGCAGTCAGCCATCCTGAAGTCCTGGATGTGCACATTGACACCTCTATGCATGTGCAGATGATTGTTATAGCCTCCACACATGGGTGATAGGTGGAGCTATGATGGCAGCTCCATTCAGAAGGTAAATAAAAAGCACTATTGCTGGAAAACCTGTAACCAGCATTGGGTTTTCCAGCAACAGTATTTTGTGGTTTTATTGGTGGGGGAGTGGGGGAGAGGGGAAGCTGAACAAGGGTGACGTTGCCTCAGATATGTATGGCAACCCCACCAGAGAAGTGCCATAATGGTGCTAGATTTCCCCTGCCTGGATGAGCCTCCATCTCAAAGCATTCTGAGTGTTCCATTGAAACAGTCAGGTATTCCAACAGCATCCTTGGAAGTTCAAGGATTCTGGGCATGGGGAACAATAAGGGTCCTATTAAATTTCTCTATCCAAATATAGCTGAACAAGTAATGAATGTCTAGATGCATCCAGTCAGAACTTTGCTCCTCTCCCATCACACTGCTGGGCTACACAGTGCATGGGGACACTGTGCTATATGTCCGTGATATTATCTTGTGTTTTAGATACCTTGGTGTATGTTAAAACACGACACTAATTAGAAAATTGTCTTAACTAAAGGATGTGAACAACACAGAGTTCAGGTAGTCACTGGCCACATCCCCATGCAAGCCATTTGGAGTGAGATCGAAACACATGGGACCAGGAGTGGGTCCAAGGTCGCTCCCAGCCCATCCCCATGCCATTCCTAGCAACACGGGCTAGGTGCAGGTTGGGCACGAATGGAGGCGTCCCCATGCAA
This sequence comes from Aspidoscelis tigris stejnegeri, assembly GCA_023333525.1. NCBI lineage: Eukaryota > Metazoa > Chordata > Lepidosauria > Squamata > Teiidae > Aspidoscelis > Aspidoscelis tigris. The sequence continues at coordinate 62,225,827 of JALMGA010000002.1, read as the reverse complement.
ACTGTGCCAAACCCTGGCACGGGGAGCAGCGCCTCCTCCTCTCTGCCCCCTCTCTCCTCATCAGAAGCCGGATTGATGTCAGCCCACCCCTGTGCCGCATCCCTTAGTGGCACTGAAAGCCAGGACTGGGCTGGGAGGCATGGAAAAAAGTCAAAATAAAGCTTACTTCATAATAATAAATTTATAAAAGACTGAAAGCCACTATGGGGTTTAGCAGCAGTTAGGCACTTGAGCAGTTTTATGCACCTCCACTCCACCGGGAACCGCAGGAACGCCCACCAAGTTTAAAACAGAGAAAATCAAACCTTTATTTCATGATTGCCTTGGCAATCAGAAAATGGGGATGGAAATATTTCTGTGAAAAATGCACAAAAAATTAAGCCAGTATCCTGCCTGCCTTGGCGATCGGGATTTTAAAATGTCAGCAGCTGCGATTTCCAATGCACAGGGGAGGAATGGCAAGCACACTCCATCTCCTAATAACTTGAGCACCAATCTCCTCCTCATATAGCCTGCAATAGTCCCCATGCGCGGTCCCGGCTCGCTAACCAATGTGTGCCGGTACCCCAAACCGTGTCGAGACTTGTTTCTTCAGGTAACAAATTTGGTCTTGGTCTGACACAGTTTGGAGGGATTTGGTTCGCTTTCTGCGGAACAAATCCAAAACGCATGGGGACGCCCCTTGCCGATCCCGTGTTTGGAACCTTACCAAACATGAATGGCGACTCAGCCACTATCTTTTTAATGGTTTCATACACTTAGAGTAATAGATATTTTGTCCTTATCACACAGAGTGCAGCCATGATAACTGGAACTTCATAGAGGCATTGAATTATGCCAACTCTACTGCAAATTTACTTAATGCTGATATAACAGCACTCCCTGTGCAGTATTAAGAAAATGCGAATCTTCCTGCCAGTCCAGACGGAACAATGAGAAGAGCCAATGAGAACAGGGAGGGCAGCTCAATTTCAATTGACTGCCTCATCCCATGTGACCACGAGCGCTGGTCTCAGCTCTTGCAGTTTCCAATGGGGAAGCTATGGTAGGCTGCTTTAGTCTGGACAGCAGGACATGGCTTCACAGCAGGTAAGCTGTGATCTTTCCCTTTACTGTGGATTTATTCCACCAGTCTGGAAGGGACCCCAGTCAATAATATTTCACCAGAAGTTGATCATGACTTGATAGTGCCAAATGACAACAGATCTTGGTTAATTTGTATACAGTATTAGCTTTTCAAATGAGCAGAGAAAACTAATCACCACAGTTTCTTTTGCAGTTATTATTTTGATCTGCAGTTCCTTTGATGCAAGTTCCATTTTGCTAGAGGCCAAAAGACTCGGTATGACAAAAGGGTCATATGTATTCTTTGTTCTACAGCAGTTTGAGGTAAGCAAGCCTCTGAGCATTTCTTTGTTGCTTTTTGAAATAACCTTTCCTGAGTCTGTTAAGGTCAGGAAAATAGAGAGCTGTTTTTTCGTATAACTTCATACAGCGAGGTGTATATAGTCCTATTAGAATGCTTAAATTAGGTTATGATGAATTGGTTAGTTGATATAATCTAAAATCTAAGTACTCCATCCATAAAGGAGACTTGACAATGCTGAAGAAACTGTACCAATGACAGGAAGGTAATAAATGTGGTTCAAAAAAAGTTTGTGTCCAGACTTGACTGGAAACAGCACAACTTCCTTCTAAAATTGCAGTATACGAAATACTGGGTCACATATGTAAGCATATCATATAGCACTTCTCTAAGCTAAGATGCTGCCATCTCTTGGGCAGTAATCCAAAGGAGGCAGCAATGCAAATGCATATTTGATCTCATATATTCTAAGGCTTCACCTACATGGCCAGAAAAAGTGCATGCAAAGGGCCCAAGGAACACAGTGACTCCAGGTCACCACAGATCAATTATCTACAACCTGCTCTGGATCACATGGTCTTTCTGAGCTAGGGCTTCAGCTCAGAAGAGACCTGCTGCTGCTGCTGTGAGAAGCCAGCGTAAGGCTTCTTACTGTTAACTAAGCAGTATTAAAGTGCCTTGCTTCTGCTGATCTCACGCAGCACACATACTTTAAAAGAGATTTCGCTATCATGCATTCGCAGTTCAAGCCTGAAGTGTTTAAGGTAGCTGTAAATATTTAGGAGACCCTGTACCCTGTACAGAATAATAATAATAATTGGCATTTCTACCCCACTTTTCTCACGCATTAAGCGGCTAACAAAGCTTTCTATTATTCTCCCCGCATAGAACATCCTGTGAGGTAGGTGGGGCTGTGAAAGCTCAGAAGAGAGCCGTGACTAGCCCAGGGTCACCCAGGTGGCTTCATGGGGGAGTGCAGAATCAAACCCGCTATTCCCAGATAAGAGTCCAGCTCCCTAACCACTAGACCAAACTGGCTCATTTGAGGGGTCTGTTTTTTGAAATCTCACAAATATTGTATCTACAACTAAGGAATCAGCTTTTAGACCACTGGAAAATCTAGTCTCCTTCAAGATTGGCATACAAGCATAACAGACTCATTTCGCCTATATGTTGATAGATTAAACTCTTGGACGGGGAAATCTCTAACGACAAAGTTCTTTGTATTCTCTTTTCTCTATTTATATACTGTTTCTCTATCAAATGTAGTAGAAATACTGTTTTGTTTTTTCTAGCCGTATTCATATGCTCCTTATTTGTTTTCCAGAATAATCTTTTGGAAGAGACCCGGAATAATGAGAGCATCCTTGAGCCATATCAGCCTGTCTTTTTGATATCTTTCAAATCATACAGAGAAAATGAGGCCTACTCTGGTTTTGTGAAAGATGTCCATGACAAACTGAAGAAAGAGGGATCCTCCAGTTTTAATTTTTCACAAGAAGAGGTCATATTCACCTAACTGAGATAATTGCTATTGCTTATAGATCTACCATTACAAAGTAGAGTTTCTGTGAAACTAGAAGCCCATTTCTGTTTTTAATTTTGAAGAAACTCTGGGAGTTTCCACTCTGCATACATTGGAAGCTGATTTTGGCCCCGATTGTTTGAGCTGGTTTGAGAACTGAGCAGAACAAAGGGATATGCACCAGAGGTTCTCCACATTGCTTCACCCTGTCAAATAATGCCAGGCTCATCACTTCTTTTCCCTTTGTGCATCCACATGGGGTGAGGGAGCATCGGCATTATGGAGTCTCGGGGTGATCAGAGGACCAGTAAATTTGTAGTTCCCAAGTGGGTTCATATATATATTTGCCTTTAAATCATCTTAGAGTTGTCCCATTTGATGTGCTAGGGTTAGTGGGTGGTTTGTTTGTTTTGAATTAATGTTTTTAATGGTGTTTAGAAAAAAGTAAAGAAAATTAAATGTCAAGAAACTTGGCTAATGGATTATAAATCAGAAACTATTAACAATTAAACTATGCAATATTGCAAATGAGTAAATATATGCTAAAAGTAATAATTTCAAAATCCACAAATCAACATAACCACAATAGTTCTACAATATTACTAACAAACATAGTAACTGACCAAAGTGAAGTTCACAGATTGATATATATTGATACTATATGAATGAGTACTTTGGAATAAAGTCATTATTAATCTAGTTTCAGTGTAAAGACCATGAATATTTTTGATTCTGAAGCTAATGTCTTCTTAAAGATATTGTATCAGATAACTTGACATGCTAGAGATTAATGGAAGGTCCTTTGCTTGCTTGTTTATTTCAAATAAATTATTTTAATAATAATATATAGAAAGAAGTACCATTCTCTTTCTGGTATCAAGTTAGGGTCCACTCCCAGTGACCACATAGACTTGTCCATGTAATTTTATGGGCAGATATTGAAGTGGATTACCATTACTGAAAATCAAATTTATGACCTTCTGTGTTTCAGGCAGTTACTCTGTCACCAGTTGTGACTAGTCCCCTAAGGTGGCTAGGGCTTAAATTATCTTCAGTTAGGCCCATTCTGGGGGGGGAAACCCACCCTTTCCTGAAAGCTCAAACTTCTTCTTTTCTAAATTTACAGATAAGTTCCTATGCAGCTTACTTGCATGATGCAGTTTTGCTTTATGCCTTATCTGTCAAAGAAATGATAGAAAGGGGGAGAGATTTCCGTGATGGGAGGACCCTTGTCAACACTTTGAAAGGCTACAATAAAACTCTTGTATATGGTAAGTTTATGGAATAAGAACGTAGTCTTATTTTGCTACTGCAACTCTGCAGTAGGGCAAAACTTTGAAAGCAGAATGCATTTCCCATTAAATTAACTCATGTTGTGGTGCTAAGATTCTAGCAGTACAGTACTGAACTAGAAGAATGAGTGGCATAATCAAACCATGGATTCCAATCTCATGGCAATAATAATAATAACTACTACTACTACTACTACAATCTGCTGCTTTCTGCTCAGATAATGTCATCAATGAGAAACACAGTATATGCTTCAAAGACAAGGGCTGCATCCAGACATCCATGCTTCATTCCAAAATATCCAAATATAGGGGAATAAGTAACTGGGTCATATAAAATAAACATTTATTTATTTATTTACCCTGGGGGTGAGAAAGATATATTAATAGGCAGAAGACGTCAACTTATAACCTTGAAAATTACTGTGCTAAGGGAGAAGCAGAAGACAAATCCAGACCAGAGCACTTAAAATTGTAAAATACTTCACATTTCTTATACATATTTTTTCTCTTTTTAGGTGTTACTGGCCCTGTACATATTGATGAGTTTGGTGAGAGGAACATGGATTACTCTGTGTACAATCTTCAGGAAACTGGCAACTCAACACACTTTATTCCTGTTCTTAACTTTGATAGTGTCCGAAAAACAATCAGGTTTCTTACATGCATTTGTATTTAATTTACCAAGTAGAATTTTGTATGGTCTTGTTCTTCATCTTTACCCAAGGAGGAACTGAAACTAAGGATTAGCGGTTTATACTAAGACATTCAGATGAGTCCTACTTTCAAACGTATATGCCCCAGGGCAGGTCACAATAATAAACAGATATAAAACCTATACAATAATGTAAAACATACAGTAAAATATAATTCTTCCTCTCTAACTAACTCCATCCCTGGCAGGACAACACTTGGGGCTTGTCCTCATGCTCCAAATAGTGTGAGGCGAACGTGAGTTCGCCTTGGGCCATCCACATGAGCAACCCTTAATCCGGGCTACATGCAACACAAAAGGCAATAACCTGGAGCAACCCCCCCCCTTTCTAACTGTTCTCCCCCTGAATTAGGGGTCAATAACGGATTATCAAGGGAGGCATGGGGACGCGCTCCCAGATTATTGCCAATTGATCGCAGCATTAGCGGGTGGGGGTTCGCTGTCCCCACCACTAATGCTGCAATTGCAGCTGTGTACTTGACAGGCTGTCAGGCGTTGGTTTGGCATAAATCAAACCCTTACTGAGGCGTGCCTTCCCAGTCAGGCAAGGGGGGAGGGGGAGGAGAAAACCGCGGCATCTTGATGCAGGGATTTACCACAGTTTTCATGGGGACGGGCGGGTTTGGCTTGACCCCATGCTGTCCTCGATTGCCATGGGGATTCCTTAATGCGAACTACAATTCGCATTAAGGCTACCCCGAATCTACCCTGAGGTGTTCCCAGCCCATGGGGATGCAGCCTTAGAGGCACCTGCTTTTTACCAAGTAAGAGAATTGTAACTGCGGCGACTCCTATGTGAATGTAGCTATTCAAATGTGCTATAATTCACCACTTGCAGAGCAACTCGACCTACTGTTGCTTTTGAACGTCCATTGTCTTAAGAGTTGACAGTACTTGCGGGACCGAATAATAAATTATTGTTCAATGAAGTACTAAAGAAGGTAGGTAGGGACTGTCTACCTTGACTTCCACAGTGAATAGTTATGGCTAGTCTAGCTAATTCTTCTTAAGTAAAGGCAAGAAGAGAGGGAAGAAATGTAGGAAGAAAAGCTGCATAATCCTTCAGTAGCAACAAACAACTCATGTTTCCTTCTGTTGTATTTGCCATCAAAAGCATCTCTTCAATATTAACACTTTTTGCTTGGAATTGAAGAGAAAAGGAAAACAGTCAAAATAATAGTTTACTCAAAACCCTAGCCTTTCCCCCACTATGTCTCCTTTATCACTATGGTACTCCAACTATACTTAGGAATGGTCAAGAAAGTCTAGACCAGTGGTTCTCAACCTGGGGGTCGGGACCCCTTTGGGGGTTGAACTACCCTTTCAGAGGGGTCACGACGATTCTCCCACCACCCTTCCCTCCCACCTCCCAGCTGCTCCACTCCCGTGGTTGGGGGTCTCCAGAACATGAGGAACTCCATTAAGGGGTCGCGGCATTAGGAAGGTTGAGAACCACTGGTCTAGACTTTTCCTTTGTCCTCCTGTGCCCAAAGTATATGGTAGGATTCCAGCTCCATACGCAGGCAGGAGGCAGAAAGAGGAACTGCCCCTTACATGCTTTTGGAAGATGAATTTCTAGACTACTTTAAAAAAGCTTTGAAAGAGTTGCTTTAAATAGCCCTTTGGATGGGTTGCACTGTGTGTCATGTGACCTCACACTCTAGCTTAAGCCCTTTGTACTTTGCTTGGTTTTTTTCATGATCTTTTTCTGTTTTTATCATAGCCCAACTGCAGAAATTGGTTATATCAGTTGGTCAGGGGAGGGAATTCTTAAAGACAAGCCACTGTGTGGATTTCACAATGAGCACTGTAGAACTCGGGGTGCTAGTAAGTGTAATTTATATTGGAAAAGCAATGTATTCAGATATGACAAAAGGGGTGCCTCTGAGGTGCCTCTGAGAGACAGTGTGTGATTTTCATGTTCCCAGCCCTTCTCTAATGTTCACAGAATGTTCAGGAGATGGGGGAATGGCAGGCTGGTATGTGAACAATCCAGCCTCAAAGTCTTCTCTAAGCTGCCCCAGAAACACCTCCAAGATTTTTCTTTTGGTGTGTCTGAACACAGCTTTAGTATTTCTCATTGCAATGATTTCTCTTTTCATTAAAAGTATTCTGTCTATCACAAATGAAGTAAAGTCCATCATCCTTAGAATTAAAGTCTTTTTCAATTGAAATGCAATCAATGGTGCTGGCAACCTTTCTGATAAATAAATTCTGTGTTAGCATATTCGTTCAGCTGTCAGCTCCATTCTGTGGGCAAGGGCACCCTCCTTTTTAAGATCTAGCGTCCTTGCCTTTTGTAAGTATTTATTTAAAATACTCTCTAGTATAATTTTACAATACTGTAACTATGATTCCCTTTGTTTGATACTTTATTTATTAAAAGCATTTTCAAACAGCCTAAAAACTCCCTTTTTTCATATCAAATTATTACATTGCTTTAGTGTTTTCTATGTGACTTCCTCCGTTTTTCAGACTCTGCTTCGCTTGATTCTTAGCTCCTCTTGAATGTCTCTTGTTCCTTTTCAGCTTGCTCTTTAATTTTTAGCCAAAACCATCCGTCATTACCTCTAATTCTCAAAGATAGTTAAACTGTAACTATGATTCCCATGATTGTGCCATTCCAGACCTTTTGCATTATTTTTGAAATGGCCTGTAGATTTGTCGTACAAGGTCTTGACCTTTTATGTTTGCCTGCCTATGACAATAAAGTCCATCTCTCTCTCTCTCATTTGATCACTAATCTTTTCCGTTCTTTCTTTTCAATAGGAGGGGCTGCCCTTATTGCTATGATCATTCTGTTCATAATAACAGTTTCTGGGGCTATTGGTGTGACAGCCATGATAAAAACTAATAAGTGGAACCTTAAAATACAAAGTAGTGATGCCTGGTGGAGAATTAATTATGAAGATATTGTCATATTTAATAACAAGGTAAAGGCTAACCTATTTTATATTGAACGTGCCATTGATCTGTCATCACTGATCTGTCACCATTGCCTGTTTCATCACATCCTGGCAAAGATGGGTCAACCCCTGATGCTCTAGATGTCAGATGAGACAGCTATCTGTCAAACTGTTAAATTCTTAATAAAGTTTCATGATGAGTAAACTCATCAGCCATGGAAGAAAAGGACAGGTTCTGTCCTGGATTTGTGACTGGCTTAAGGGCAGAAAGCAGAGAGTAGTAATAAATGGCAAATTCTCAGGGTGGAAAGAATAGTGGGGTCCCTCAAGGCTCAGTACTGGGACCAATGCTTTTTAATTTTTTCAGCAATGATCTAGAAGAAGGGGTACATAGTAAAATAGCAAAGTTTGCTGATTATACTAAATTATTTAGTATAGTAAAATCCGAAAGAGATAGCCAAGAGCTCCAGAGGGATCTCTTAGCATTGGGTGAGTGGGCAACCAAGTGGCAAATGATAGCTTGTCAGTAGCATATTTTTTTTACAGTTGACTTTTAATGTTGTTTGAATTCACTGCTTCATTTTTTGGCAGGCTGTGTCTCCAATACGTGCCAAAGTTGCTCTTCCAGCCAATAAGTGACCTGTTTTCACTTCTGCCTCTGCCAGAACAGTAGGAGGAAGACTTTAACACCCTTGAAGCTCAGTAAATGCACCTAAGGATTAGTGCACGAAGTCACTACCTCCCACTCTAGGGGGCTATAGCAATTGGAGGCAATACTGTGCCTGTTCACAGTGGATGAGGTTGCCCTCTATGTGCAGAAACAGGTGCAAACACTTGGTGGCAGTTGGGATTGTGATTAGACATAACAAAAGAGACACTTCAGAGAGACAGTGTGTGGCCTTCATGTTCCCAACCTTCTCTAATCCACCTGTCCTAGCATGGAATGTTCACGAGCAGGAAAGGGGCAGACTGGTGTGTGAACAATTCCACGTCACAGCCTGGGTATCATGTTGACTAGGCCTCAGTGAGGTCATGACAATGAAAGTACCATTTCCTCACCCTATTTTTATCCAACCCAAGATTGTGAGATCAATTAGATAATCCTGGTACATGCTTACTAGCACCATTGTATCACGCTACCTAGTCCAGTCTTCTCCTGGTTCCTGGGAGAGCACATATTGTTTAGGCAGCATATTGCCTCACAGAAATTTATCTCCTATGTGGGTAGCAGCAGCGTAGGTGTCAGGAATGTGGCAGAAGGAAAAGGTTGCAGAGTGTATTCCTAGTCTTTCCATCTTGAGATGAGGAGAAGACATCAATAAGATCATGTTGATCAGTCAAACTCATTTGTTGGTAAACTTTATTGCAGAACTTCAGTTTGAACCCTGAGGACCTTTTTACACTTTCTTGAAGGACAGTTCCAGGTAGATTGTGGGAATGCTGTGTTCACACTATAATCTACTGCAACTGTTCCCAACGTTTTCTGACCCATTCCCAAGGCTTTCTTGCTATGGATAGCTTAAATGCAGACCACAAGCTGCCCCATAATGACAGCTTTTGGAAGCAGAATAAGGTATGCCCGTCAAATTAACTTTTCACTTTAAATACAAATGACAGGACTATTTGTCTTGTTCTGATTTATTAGTTGGTAATGTTTCACTTATATGTTATTATTTTTCAAAGGAAAACTTTGACTCATCCAGAGGAACTTCTCCTGTCTCTACAAAACCAGAAGAGCTTGGCTCACATTTGTTCATTTCTAGAAAAAACTATTCTGGTCTGAAGGACAGACAAGGGAAAGAAGCATTTTACACCACAGTAGGACTTTATCAGGTTTGTATAGAAACATCCAGTTAAGGTAATGGGACTGAACTCTTTTCACTTCTCTTAACTACATTTTCTGGTGTCATTTATGTTATTTCTGTCTGTATAGGCAAACAGGGCACAAACTGCCCAGCAGAATAAAAGGCAGAATAATTCACAGGATACACAGGTAGGGTTACAGTTGTGACACAGCTCTAATTTATTAAAGTTTTTTCTCATACTTGGGTTTTGTAAAGCTCATTGAAAGATGAAAGCCCAAAGAGTTTGGCAGTTGTAACTTTCTTCAGACAGGGCTTGCCAACACTTCGGCCATGCTCTCTCACTTGGCTCAAGCATTCTTTTCATTCTGCTTATCCCATGGCACTGAGTTGCTACTTTACTCAGTAACAGAGAGGCAAGAACGTGAAGTGCCTTTTTCAAAAAAATTAAAGTAAATCCTTTTCTGCATTGCAAACACTGGTGTCTGTTTGAAGAATCAAAGTGGTGCTTCATGGTCCTTCTTAGCTGTGGAGTCTTAAACTATTTCTTGAAAGACCACAGTCTGGAGAAGCTTATGCTCTATTAAGACGGGTGCAAGGCTGACCATCACTTTGAGAACTTTAAGCTTCCACTGAAGAAGCTGTGCTCTCCAATGACAACTCCTGCACAATTTGTTAAAACTAAGTACAGAGCAACAGAAGGATCTGGAAAGAGGGTGCTCATCTTGTTTGTGCAGACAAGACTTTGGATATGATTCTGCTCACATGTATCTTGAAAGGGTTTTCATTTAACTTGTATCAATGTCACACATGTCACCATGCTTCAACTCCATCTTCAGTGCTGTGTATTGTTATTGTCCAGATGCATACATAGGCAGCTAAAAGAGCTCTCATTCACTCTAGAGTCCAGATGAACAAATGAGTGTGTTCCAAGGATAGCAAGTTCGCACCTCCAGCCCAGAAGGGTTGTGCTAGCTAGAAATCCCGCTTTTTGGGTCCTTAAAAAAAAAAAGAGTTCTGTCAGCTGGCATTTGATGCACCATGTCAGTCTGAATATGATTGGACAGCTGCTGTTCCAGGGGCCCTTCCAGTCCACAAATAAAACTCCCGTCTCAATTTTGACTTCTGTGGATGAAATTGCACATGCAGTTTAATTCCAGTGACCACAAAAGGCAGCATAAGGCTGCATTTGCATTGGAAGCCAGTAGACTGGAACCAGCGCAGGAAAATTTGGACCATGCATTGAGGTGGCCTGTCCCTCACCAGCCTCCTACTCTGAAGCATAGGGAACCTGTGAAATTGGTTTCCCATGATATAATGGCACATTGAGATGGATCACCTGCTATACCAGGTGTCCATGGTATACCGCTCCCTGGTACCCTGGTAAACATTGAAAAAGTAAACTATCAGTTGACTGTACCAGGATGTCATTGTGGTACCCTAGTCTGGTCTACATTCTATTATTTGTGAGTAGAGCATACTAGGAGAGGACAGGGCCTCTTTGGTCTGCTGTAATGTGCAAACAAAAGAGTCTCAAAAGTGGACTGTGGTCTAGTCATTTACCCAGTGTAGAAAGAGTCTTCAAGTACAGAACAGAGTTTTGGATAATTCAGCATTGTATGATCATACAACATGCCAAATTCAATGTTCTCTTCTTTGAGCTGCATGAAACATTCCTAAAAGGCTTAATTGTACATTCTGATGCCTGTTTAAAGAATTTAACTTTAAAATGTTATTTGGGATCTCTTATGAGATTATCCTGTGCCTGCAAAATGGACTTCTCTTATAAATTTTAATGAGAAGGAAAATAGCTTCACTGTGTACTTCCTTTGCCAACTTGTACATTCTTAGAACATTTTGAAATCTCTCATCTCCTGCTAAGGTTATAAGTAACACTTAACTTTGTCTAGTTGTTGCTTAAGAGGTATTAAGACCAGTGCCTTGGCATCTTTTGTTTACACCAATTTCAAATACCCAGCCACACAGAAAAATAAGTGTGCTTTTGACGATTCTCTTTGCATGAGCCCCTGTTTTTCCACAGAGAGTTCCTGAGATAGCATTGTCCTCCACAGTGTAATAATGGCACGATCTGTCTTCTCAATTTGGCTTCAAACAGGCTTCATCTTCTCTGTTTGGCTTTTCCTTTAGGGCATTCAGGGGTTTCACTATTAGAAAGTGTGTTATCAGTTGTTGCAAGCCAATGTATGGGGTGTGTGTGTGTGTGCTTTGGGTTACATTAAAAAAATTAGCAGCCTTATTGGAAGTTGAAGCAGTGTCACTCCTGCAAATGAATATCCTGTGCTTTGCCAAGTTTTTCTATCCATTGAGGATTGATAACGTGTGAAAGAATAAGCACTTAATAAACAATCCAGAGTGAAAATACCTGATGGGATTGCACATAAAGACCCTCTGTATAGGCTTGAAAATACCTGTCAATCCATGTGACTTCTTTTCCCACAATTGTATGTTTGTGTATTCTGTCTCTTACTTGTTTGTTTTTGGTTACAGGGAATTCTTGTTGCTCTCAAGTTCATTGATAATCAAACAGATGCCCAGATTTGGAAGCAATCAGTTCTCCAAGAGATTCAGATGGTATACTTCACTGTTAAATATACCAAAATTTTCTAATGTGAATTTGGATTTGTATTGTCAATTTACTGTAGATATTATTGAACTTTTAAAATACTTCTAAAACTCAGTTGTAAAATGCAGAAATGGGCAAAATACTTCTAAAAAGCAGAACAAATGTATATTAGGTACAGAATACTAATAAATAACCAATAAAGATATAAAATAGTATTTTGAAATACAAAGTATTTCCCCTTCAGTGGCTGAACATCAGCAGAAACTATTTCAAGGCGTATAGAAAGAGGAACACATCAGGACAGTGGGTTAAATACTCTGAGTAAAAATGCAACTCCCCACCCCCACACCCCACACCCACACACAAGCTAAGCAAGGAGTAGCTGAGGGTAGGGATGTGCCTGAGTTCAGTAACTGGGCATTATTTCAGACTTTGTTGGAACTGGCAAAGTTTGGTTCAGTCTCACTGAGCTGTAAAATGAGAGCCCAGTTCAATCTGGGAGCAAGTCCAGAGGCTTTTTTCGCACTACACCCGTTCCATTTGTACAGGTGGCCTAAGTAACTTCGGGACACTTTCACCATTCACACACAGGAAGGCAGGAACATGTGTAAACGCGTTCCTGCTCGCCTGTGTGCGAATGCTGAAAGGCCGGCCAGGGGCGGGGATACGGCCTGCAAGGCTGCCTCCCATTGGGTGCAAGCACCCAAGGGACGGACAGCGCTGTCAGGCCACGTGCCGCGCTTCGTGCCAGCTGTATGGGGCCCCGATCGGCCCCGTCAGGCCATGATCAGCCCCGTGCAGCTGGCACGAAGGTGCCTGGGCATCCGGGCACCCACCCTGGGGCAGCTGCCTATGGGGCAGGACCCCTTCGGAGATCGGAGCGTGTGGCTCCAGTCTCCGAAGGCTTCCCCACCACCCCGATTGTGGCCCTTTGCGGGGTGTAGGTGCCTGGATCTAGGCGCCTACGCCCCGCAGATCACCCCCCCAGTACACACCCACCCCGATCGCAGCCCTCTGCAGGGTGTAGGCACCAGAATCGGGGCTCCTACGCCCTGCAGACGATTCTCCCACCCACCCTCAGGGTCCTGGGTTGCAACGTGGCTGCAGAGGACCTACCTCTCCGGCGTCCGGACAAGCTGCCCCGGGGTGGGGGGTGACTGGGTGGGTGGGGAGGGGACTCTGATCCAGGTGCCTAAGCCCCACAGAGCCCCTCCCACCCCTCCCCTCCTCCCGGCAGGAGAAGACTTTACTCCGTTTCCAAAGGGAAAACAGGAGTAACGGGGCTCCTTCTCCCACATAGATTGAGGGGGGAGAGGGGTGGGGAGCACCCTCCCCCTGCTCCAGGTGGGCATCCCCGGTGCCTACCTGGAGCAGGGAGAGGGCACCAGCCCTCCCCTCCCAGACCCCGATCTGGGCTGGAGAAGGAAAGCTTTTACTCCCAGTTTCAGCTTGGAACCAGGAATAAAAGCTTTTGAAGCGGGGATCAGGTGGGTGAGGAGGCGGGGGAGGGGAGGGACCAACCCCACCCCTCACCCCACACCCCACCCAATCGCCCCACCCCCACCCCGGGGCCCTGGGCCTGGGGACTCACTGCGGCCGGCGCAAAACCTACCTCATCACCGTCTGGGGTTGCACTGACCCAGGCCGATGGGAACACGCACCTCATGGGCTTGCGGGGCCCATCATTGGACAAGTGAGCTGCTTGTCCAATGATGGGCCCCGCGAGCCCATGTGGTGCGTGTTCCCATCGGCCCGGGTCTTTGCAACCCAAGACGGCGACGAGGTAAGTTCTGCGCCAGCCACGGTGGGTTCCCAGGCCCAGGGCCCCGGGGTCGGTGGGTGGTGGGTCCTCTGCGGGGCCTAGACGCCTTGATGCAGGTGCCTACACCCACAGAGGCTCACCATCGGGCGGGCGGGGAGCCTTGGCTGACCTGACCCATGCGGTCTGGTCGACCAAGAGGTCCCAGAGGCCCTGCCCAATGGCCAGCCCGAGATCGGCCTCCTCCCACCCCAGAAAGGGGCGAGAGGAAGCTGATCTCGGTGCCTCCCCGACTCTGGCAGCTGCAGTGTGGCTGCTGGGCCCGGGAAGGACATACCTCCCCCCGTGGAAGGCTATCACCTGCCTTGCCGGGCTGCGGGAGTGATCGCGCAGCCGCGGCGAGGCTGGTAGATGGCGAGGGGACCCATGATTCAAATCATGGGTCCCCTCATGGTCTACCAGCCTCTGCGCCCAGCCTACCAGACGGCGAGGGGGGCCATGATTCGAATCGTGGGTCCCCTCGCCATCTACCAGCCTCGCCGCGGCTCCGCAATTGCTCCCGCAGCCCTGCAAGGCAGGCAATCAGCACCATCAGCTGCTGGGCTGATTTTCGGCCAATGCTGACGGGGAAGGCGTGCCCGTGGCTGTCAGGGAGAGAAGCATGTGTGAATGCTTTTCTCCCCGAACGGCCGCGGACACTTTGTACGCGCAGGAACGGATGTAGAGCACTTTAAAGTGCTCTACATCTCGAACACACGGAAGACAGCCCGGGACAAGATGGGACGCAAACCCGGCCGCGGCAATGTGAATGCTGCATCCCGGGCTGTCTTCCACGCGTTCGAGAACTGCGTGTGCGAAAAGGCCTCAGGTCAGTACATCCCTGGCTGAGATGTATTTTGATTTGGGGAGTGATGCAAACTATAACCTCCAGGTGGCCTCACAACTGACCTCTTTTGCAGGTGGGAAAATGCAAAATGCATTAGGGGAATATCCATAGCTCAGGGTTAGAGGGCTGCACTACAGGAGTTCTCTGAACTGAATCTTTTTTTCTAAAGGTATTTCACAATCTAGCTAGCTAGCATCCTCAGTGAAAATGTTCTTTCTCAGTTTTTGGTGAGACATAAAGCAGATAGTCCTTTTTGTTCCTTGCACATGATTGGTGAATGATTGTTTTTTGTCTTCATTGGTAGTAACTTTTCCTTGTTTCTGTTCTTTTCCCGGTAGTAGCTTTAGCTTGGTGATAATGTCCTGTTGA
Source organism: Aspidoscelis tigris stejnegeri (assembly GCA_023333525.1). Taxonomy (NCBI): domain Eukaryota; kingdom Metazoa; phylum Chordata; class Lepidosauria; order Squamata; family Teiidae; genus Aspidoscelis; species Aspidoscelis tigris. Next base: position 62,210,626 of record JALMGA010000002.1, on the reverse strand, counting down.
GTTGATATGTTCCTCTTTTCCTGGAGGTCTGCTTTATTCATTATTATCATAGGTTGCTCTTTGTTGAGCTCTACTTAGTTCGAAGAATTAGCACTTCAGATCGACATTGGCAGAAGGAAGATCCACTGAAAGAACTCTTATGATGCAAAGACAACATAGGCTAGACGAGACTTAATTATGTATCCATATCCTGCCCTTTACCAGTTTGGACTGCAACAATATTTGCTTAGCTTCTGACATTGAACACAAACCTTTGTAGAATAGCTATTCTGTGACTGGCTTCTACAATGTTTCTCTGCTTCAGATGAGAGAACTGAGACATGAGAATTTGGTGGTCTTCTATGGTATATGTCCTGAATTACCAAACATCTGTCTTGTGGTACAGTACTGTAAGAAGGGAAGCCTAAAGGTAAATATTTTGCATCAAGGCTTATAGTAAGCATTAGATTTCAATCAGATGTAAAAGATTAGATTATTTATGTTCTTTTTGTGTTTATAAATTAAATTGTTTGGTTCTGTGGAAGCTATAGTTCAGAATGTTTAGAGGGTGAAAAGTGTTCAGAGAATCCAGATAATGCAAATGAGTGAATCTTGGAAGGCGTCATGTATAAGAAGAAGAAAGAGTTGGCTTTTCTACCCCGCTTTTCTCACCCATTTAAGGGGACTCAAAGCGGCTGACAAAGCTTTTCTATTCTTCTCCCTGCAACAGAACACCCTGTGAGGTAGGTGGGGCTGTGAGAGCTCAGAAGAGAGCTGTGACTAGCCCAAGGTCACCCGGCTGGCTTCATGGGAGAGGGCGGAATCGAACCCAGTATTCCCAGATAAGAGTCCGGCTCCCTAACCACTAGACCAAACTATTGTGCTCTAATAGCTGCCATTTAAGATGCTTAATTAAGACACCATCTGAATGTTCTGCAAGGGCTGACCCAGGGTCATCTGGAATAGGTATGCACGTTTGTTAGAGGCAGCTTCCTCCTGTTCCAGTGACCGTCAGAGGCATCTCAACATCAGAGTGGGATTCTTCACTCTGATGCTGCCACAGTACCCCAATGTCCATGGTGGCTAACATTTGGAATAGGGACCTGATCTCTACATGCTTTTGCAGTTTATGGTAGGCCCTAGGCATGGCTTGCTATAGTCTGCACTACCATGCGGACATCAGGCCCCTGTTCCGAGATATATCCTGGAAACAGGCTCAGTGCAGAAAGAGCCTTAGTTTGATAAATAATCTTTTCACAATGCTTCCACACAGGTCTTTGTTTACAGACTTCTCAATAATCTACTATAAATAAGATTCGTTGCTGGCAAAATATAAAATCTATTAATATTTAACAAATCTGGAATAATGGAATAGTGGGAATACTCATGAAAAAAAGTTTTATTAAATGAGCAAATGCAAATTATTTTTCTTAATATCTACACTTATGACCACATGAAAGACCTTTGATTAATTACTGTTCTAGGACATTTTGATGCATTCTGACATTGAACTGGACTGGATATTCAAAATCTCCTTTGCCTATGACATAGTCAATGTAAGTGTGCAATGACTAAGCAACCCTTGCCAATAAAAATGAAGGCTTTTAATGTCAACTTCCAAAGGCCATTTATGGAACTTGTTTGTACCAAAGGGGCAAATAAGAAGGTGTTTTCAGTGTGCTTCCTTCGGCACCACATATGCTGAAATGGGAATGATACACAAAAGATTAGCATGGCCCCCGCACAAGGATAACATGCACGTTTGTGAAGCGTTCCAAGGTGTTTTCAGTAACAAAACTCCATTTGTGAAATTTGTATCCTCCTGGCTTGCTTTCTGTGATTAGTGGAAAAGGCAAGCAGGCAGTCACATTTATAGATTAGTGATGGGACCACATCTAGAACAGCAAAGCAAAACATAAAATATACACAAAAGTATAAACAAATAGAATAACAATGAACAACAAGCGATATAATCTGCAGTCCCCATCTTCTGCATGCAGCGCCACATTCTGTTGTAAAATGCATTTCTAAAGAGTGCAAAATGCACAGGAGAAGAAAACTCTTCATTCCTCCTGGCTTTTTCAGCCACCTGAAGCCACTATCATCCCCTAGTCTCTAAGAGAAGAAATGGCCATTTTAAGATTTCTCTCTCTTTTTTTAGATTAAATTTAGAGTGTGATCAGATATGGTTAAAGAGGAGCTCTCTTGGTGACTTTGGGCCCATCCCCATGCTGAAAATATTCCAAAATTATTCTGAGGCTGCCTCAGGAGAGTCTCCATGCAAAGCCTTAATATGGGCTACATGCGAGACAATACATGTTAAAAAAAACCCACTTAGCTGATTGCAGAGCAGCTGTCAGGTGCTTGTTTGGGGCAAATCAAGCCTTTACCTGGGCAATTAAGCACTCAGGCAAGCGGGGTGGAGAAGACCGTGGCATCCCGATGCAGGGATTTGCTGCAGTTTTCATGGGGATTGGTGGGTTCGCCTTGAACTCACTCTGCCTTCCATTGCCATGGGGACTCCTTAATGAGAATTAGATTCACATTAAGGGTCCCCCGAATCCACCGTGGGGTTTTGGCAGCCCCATGGGGATGAGCCCTTTTGAGTCTGTAACAAGAGAAATCCCCCCCCAGATTGCCTTACTAGGTCAGGTGGGTATAGGGCACCCAGCTGGGCAACTGTCAGGTGGGTATAGGGGCTGTAAAGAGCAGGGAAGGTTTTTAAAAATAGACATGAGAGCTATTTAAAACAGACGTGGCTCTCGAGTCTGTTTTTAAACATCTTCCCTGTTTTTTACAGCCCCCATACTCGCCTGACAGCTGCTCTGCAACTAAATAACCTGGGAGCGTCCGCATGGCCCCAGGACAATACATGCTAGCCCCTTATTTCGGATGTGGTACACTTGCTAAGTGGAGTTTTTTTTAACACATATTGTCTCATATGTAGTCCATATTAGGGCTTTGCATGGAGACACTCCTGAGGCAGCCTCAGAATAATTTCAGAATATTTTCAGCATGGGGCCAGGCCCATCATCTGACTTGGAGGTCAATAAAGATTCTCAGTCATATGTTCTGACAACTATTTGGTTTTTTTTTTTTGTTTCGTTTTTACTTTATTGTTATTTTACTTTTTTGAAGATCAAATTATAGCAAAGCAAATTAGACATATTTTAACAAAAACAACATAGAAAAAACTATGTACAAAAAGAAAATCTGTACACAAGTTTTGATCCTTTCAGTTAATATATTTTTGTGCATCTAGAGATGCTTTTTATTAAAGGGACAACTAAAAGAAGCACTGCCTGATCACACCCTTAGAAGGGAAGGGTGCTTTCTGCTTTTTGAAATTTTTCTAGATAGGATACTAGCAGATGTGCCATCACCTCCTGGTATGAATTTGAATGATGGGATGCTTTATAAATATAAGCTCACATAAGAAGGAAATGGAGTTTATTTATTTTAAGTGAGCTTATGTATGTATGTATGTATGTATGTATGTATGTATGTATGTATGTATGTATGTATGTATGTATGTATCCTGTCCTTCATATGTGACAAGGTATTTACAGGACTTACATTACTTTATTTATACCCCCCCCCCTTTGCCCCCAAAGGGACTCAAAGTGGCGTACAGGAATTAACAATCAATCAAATACAATATATACCACTCCATTCAATAAATAACACGTTGTATGAAACCTGAATGTCAAATATTCTAAAACATATAAAACCAAGCTTATTAAGCTGTTGGATGACTTCATTCACATTATAGGGAGGTCAACACTATCAAATTAAAATTAAGATTGGAAAGCTTCCTGGAATATATATTTTTTGTTACATCCCTGACCATAGTAGTGATGCATAAGGTTTATGATCTCAAGGAAAGAGCAGCAGCTACAGCTAAAAAGGCATTATTCAGCTACTGAAACCTGCCAAACACCCAGGAAGCGTATTGTTTACACTTTATTTGTTTACATTTGTTTACTGTATCTATCATATGTGTGTTCATTTTCAGGGTATGTTGTTCATCCACAACAGTCCCTTAAATTCTCATGGAAACCTGAAGCTTAGCAACTGTTTGGTGGACAGCCGCATGCAGGTGAAGCTGTGTGGATTTGGACTCTGGGAATTTAAATATGGAAGAAAATTCAGAATAATCACAGAGACCAGTGACAGAGGTACTTACAGATCCAGAAAACTCTACACATCTGACCAACATACTTGCAATATCACTCGGATTGTTTAAATACATTTTTTTAAAAAATAATTGTCGGTAAAATTATCCATCACAGTGCTGTGCTTCTGATTTTGTCTCATTCTGTGTGGCACTGGTAGTCAGCTCTTGCAACAAAATGAAGACAATGTAAAATCAGTTACAAATGAGTGTTACTTTTGACAGACAAGTTAATGATTGCAACTTTAAATATGTCAAATGTTCTCTGAGCCATATCTTCTTTCTGCAAACATTTCGCCACCAGCCTAGATACCATCAACGGGGACCTACCATTTTAAATCTGCGTTTATTAGATCTGGGTTGTTAAAATCCATTTTCGGGTATTCTGGTTCACATAGTTCCGGATCAAAATGGAGAGCCCCATGTCTGCACAGAGCATATTGTACCAGATGTCAATGGATGCTAAACATAGAGGCTGTATGGATGCTGTGGCATGCATCCCTAGGCACAGAAGTAGCCTGTCCTGGAAGTGCCATGCAGATGGTCAGTGTAGCCATTGCTCAAAGTGAATGTCCAAAAACAGTGGTCATGGCAGAGGTGCAAAGGCAGCCTAATTGTCTTAGTAGCTTTTATGTAAACTATCACTTGTTGTTTAGGTCACCTGGAGTATCGGGTATTGCAAAGGAAATGGAGTGGCTACAGAGGCAGACATAAGTTTCTGGGCCCACCCCTATGCTTCCTGCATCCATACTACATGCAGAATCTCACTATATAATCTGGTTTTGGGCACACAAGCCCAGATTGTAAATCTCTTTTTCAGGGTCTGCAGCTATTCCAGATTAGAGGGCCTGTGGACATCTGCAGTGCCTATGCAGAAGGAGTGGCCTTAATGGGGCCCACAGTATGGAAGATACATATCATATGTGTATTTATCAGGTGCTTAATAGGGTCTACAGTGCCCATGCAGAAACATCCTGGGGTATCAGGGAGAACTGAATGATATATATATATTCCATTAGCATCCAAGAAAGAACACTTGTGCTGATGATATTAATGAGTCTGTTGGTGAAAGACTCAGTTCTTATGATGCACCACTATATGCATCATATATAATATATGCATATAAATATACAAGTATATGCTATAGTGGTGATGATTCACCACTATAGCATATATTTAAACGCATTATTTTAAACATAGATCTGCCCAGTCATGCCTTATTTTTTATTAATTACCAGTTAAGCTGACCTAAGATGAGATAAACAAAGGCTGTTACTCATGTGAGAAAAGCTGTTGCCTCTAGGATTGCACTTTGAAAGACAAATTTGGAGAAATAGAGAATGGGAAGAAGGAAGGAAAATAAAATAAATCTGGACCATCTAACTTAGGCAGGATCTGCCCTGTGTTGGTTCCTGCCATTACAGGAGCTGGAATTTTGATGCCATTAGATCATCCTTGTTGTACTGCAGGACTGCTCCTAGAGCCCAGAATTTATTTATTTATTTATTTGCATTTTTAACCTGTCCTATACCCAAGGGTCTCAGGGAGTGTTACAACATATAAAATGAACACATTAAAATCAACAACATATTAAAACATAATATGCCCATTCCTGGAGTCTTTGAGCACCCATTCCTCCATAAGCACCTACCAGAGCACTATAATAGTTGAGAAATAGAAAGAACTTTCAGTCTTCCTGTTTCCTATGACTTACAAATTTACTGCTCTGTTTTACTGAACATAGAAAAATGGCCTAGTTCTGCTGCCATTTCCTGTGTTCAGCAAACTAACCCTGGGTCAAAACACTGATGCTCAGGAATGAAAGTTCCTCAGCTTCACCAACTTTGACACTATAGCGTCCATCAGTGTGGCGAGCAGAGATCACTGTAGGAATAATTTTCACTCGCTGCAATGTTATTGGAACTTGCCTTTGTGTGTTCTTGTGGGCAGCTGACACCTCTTGGACTAATATGTAAAGCAGACGTTAGGCAGAATTTCCTATTTTTCCCTCTGAAAAAAAACTTTGCAAAGTTTTAAATGGGTCAAAATATGTACTTAATCATAAATGAAATTAACACTATTCCATGATTACTTGTCAATCAAAGCAGGGTTAAGCCTATAATATATCAGGAATTTTATTGGACTGTAGGATATTAGTGACAATAATGTATCATTGTTTTGCTATGTTACCGTTGCAGACTTGTACTATACAGCCCCTGAATTGCTAAGAATGGGAGAATATCCATTCCGTGGCACTCAGAAGGGTGATATTTACAGCTTTGCCATTGTTATGCGGGAACTGATATACAATCATGAAGATGGTCCATTCCAAGATCTAAACAAGAATGCAGAAGGTCGATTCTTATTTTGAACTTGTTATGTTTCTTTCTCTCTTAAAAATGTATAAGATCATGCAAAACTAAATACAGTTGGGCCCCTGTATCCACTGGTCTGGTAACTTATCCGCAGTCAACTGGACTAGCCTTCCCACCCCCTACTGGTGACATTAGGCCTTCTGGAAGCTTCCTGGAGGATTAGGGCAGTCAAAAATAGCTAGGGATGCACACTAATGTATTTTTGACCTTTGAATCTGAGTAGATTCAAAGGTCAAAAGATTTGATTCGATTTGGATATTTAAGATCAGAATGTCATAAAATCCAATTCGAATCCGTAACATTCGAATCTGTAGATTCGAATGTTAGATTTTTATTTAAAGATATGAATGTCAACAACATTTGTATCTATTATATGTATTTGTGCACATTCTGTAAAAATCCATATGCATCCTGTATTATCCCGTATGCATCGCGTTTTAATCCCATATTTTAAGTGCGAGATACGTATAATTTTTGTGCAGATTAGTATATGACAGATATGAATCTACACATTCAAATTTGAGTTCGAATGTTGAAATTCAGATTTTTGAAAATCCAATTCAAGTTCGAATGTCAACATTCAATGGATTTGAATCGAATTTTCAAATATCTGCGCACATCCCTAGAAATAGCACAATATCACATGCAATATCTCATGATTCCCAGGAAATCAAGCACAATTTCCCAGAAAACATGAGAAATCAAGTGCAATTTCCCAGTGTTTCAAATGTCTGTGGTTTTCTGTACTTGTGATATAACCTGGTACCTATCTCCTGCAGGTATGGGAGCCCAAATGTACTTAAATTTGGTGTTTTAATTTGAAGGCTATAGATTAAAATCTCCTGAACTAAATGTGCGCACCTATCTATCAGAATATACTATAAATGTTTAGACACAATGCAGTTTTTAAGGTGTCTTTCACTATAGTTTTCACCCTTATTTTTCCCACTTTTTATAAACCACTGACGTTTTTTAAGAAAATGGAAAGCCGTATAGAAATACCTTAAATACATAAATAAAGACAAAAATGCAGCCAAAAGAGCAAATAATGTGGCATATAAGGTCCCAAACAATGTGTGAGTAGATCTTGTTTCAGGTTCCATCAATTGCTGCGTATCTTCCAATATTTACATTTATTTATTTATTTATTTATTTATTTATTTATTTATATTTCTATCCCGCCCTATACCCGAAGGTCTCAGGGCAGGTTACAATATTATATTAATCTTAGACAGGTCCCTGCCCTCAGGCTTACAATCTAAAGAGACAAGAAACAAAAGGAAAATGGTGTGGGAGGGAACAGGGAACAGCAAAAAGCAAGCATTTGAGGTCTTCAGCTCCAATTCTTCAGTTCATTTCTTATTGCTGGAATTTTCTTATTCTCTTTACTTTGAATTTTCTCTTCATTGATGACAAACTGGATGATGGTAGAGATGGTCAGCCGGCATCTACTCAGCCCCACCTTGCTTGGCCTCAGGACCAGACATTTCCTCAACTGGATCCGCTGCCCTAGTCTCTTTGCCATCTTGTGATGGGAGCAGTTGGAGGAGGGAGGGGCACTGCTGGGAGCAAAATGGCAGAGCCCAGCTTGCTGCCTCTTCTCTTCTCTTAATGAGCTTGCATGTAATTGATGATATATATCAGCGGTTCTCAACCTGTGGGTCGCGACCCCTTTGGGGGTCAATTAGCCATTTGGGAGTGGTCACGGAGTCTTCCGCAGGCCCCCCACGCCCCCCCACACCGCCCACACCTCCACCTCCCCAGCCTTTCCCCAGCACGGTTTCGCCTCGCCCTCCCGTGTAAGAGGAGAGAGAGAGAGAGATTCTTGTCACCAGCCCCTCCCCCCACCCATTCCATCCTCTCGCGCGCACTTCCCTCACAGTGGCTCCTGCCAGTGCTGAGTGGGAGCGATGGCGGCGGTGTCAGTGCTAAGCGCGGGAAATCTGCCCGCCCGCCCGCCTGCTGTTGTCTCTCTTCCTTTGCCAGCTGCTCCTCGCTCGCAGCAGGTGAGGGAAGGAGACCGCAGGTGGGGGGTGAGCGAGCAAGTAGGTGGGGCCCAGAGGCATCTCTTCAGCCCGCGCATGCCCTCCCCCAAACCCATTGGGCGTCCACAGGCGGGCGGGCGGGCGGGTGGGTGGCTGACCCAGCAGGACCTGGAGGCATCTCTTCAGCACGTGTGGGCCCTCTCCCACTCCCAACAGTGTCTGTGGCTGGGTGGGGCCCCCAAACCCCCCTCCTGACAGGCTCTAGCTGCCAGCATCCTGCCTCATTCTGTGACTCTGGGCCAGTCACATCTCCCCTTTGGAGCACTCGCAGGGTGTTCTGTTGTGGGGAGAAGAATAGAAAAGCTTCATCAACTGCTTTGAGTCCCCTTAAATGGGTGAGAAAACCTGAGTAGAAAATCAACTCTTCTTCTTCCTCCCTGAAGCCGGCTGGGTGGTCGTGGGCTAGTCATAGCTCTCTAATGAGCTCTCAAAGCCCCACGCACCAAACAGGGTGTTCTGTTGTGGGGAGAAGAATAGAAGGCTTTGTCAGCAGCCTTGAGCCCCATTAAATGGGTGAGAAAAGCTTGGTAGAAAAGCCAACTCTTCTTCTCCAATCTGTGGGGCAGGTTGGAGGGTTGAGGGTCAACCGGCCTCCTCCAAAGCCAGTTCTGACCTTGCCTTCAGCTCCTCCCTGGCAGCCTGGCCTGACTCTGTGGCAATGATTAACCAGCTTGGAGTCCAGCCCCCAAACCTTCCTTTGTCCCTCCCTTCCCTCCTTCCTCTGGTTGCTTTGGGAGGGAAACTTCTGTTTTGCATGGTTGATTTTGGAGGTTTGCTGTGGTGGGAACCATACTACAGGTATATAAAGGTTTTTCAGTGTCAGCCAGAGCTGGAATGAGGTAGTATGTGAACTGGAATTCCAAAGGCCATTCTTTCACTGGCAATTTTTCTGCTGCAAATCCTATGGTGCCTGGATAGGCCGGTGTGTGGGTGTGTAGCAGGTTTGTATTGTTGTTCGTTCATTGGTTGAGTTCCGTTCCATGCATGAATTATTTTATTTGTTTTGTTCTTTGTCTTTCTGTGCCCTGGACCCCACCCCCACGATGCCAGTGGCCCTGCCCCTGGCCCCTGGCCCCGCCCCCATGGCTGGGGGGTCCCTGAAGCATGGGGAGCTGCATTGGGGGGGTCATGGCATTGGGAAGGTTGAGAACCACTGATATATATCTTACATGGTTCTGTTTACAAATGTGTAAGCAAGTTGAATGGCTTTCACAATTGCATTTTGTTATGCAATACACATATTAGATAGCATTTCTTTTTTTATCCATATAATTTTTTATTTGTCAACAGCATTTTCCCATCATTTCAACATTAGTATTCCCCACTTCCCCATATTACAATGCTTGATATATTCTGCGTGACTTCTTCCATTCTTCCGACTCCTGTTCTTATATTTGTTTATTTCTTTGCTCCCCTGATATGCCTTTTATTCTTTTCCATATGCATTAGCCAAAGCCCTCCGTCATCACCTCCAAGTCCTGTAGGTATTCAATAAGGTGACTCTAGTCTTCTAGAAACTTATTCACTGTTTTGTTGCTTAATAAGTATGTCAGTTTGTCCATTTCAGCCATTTCGATCAGTTTAATTATCCAATTCTCCAATTCTCATCCTTCCATTTCTGCGCATATAACAATCTGGCTGCAGTCACCATATATAGTATCAGATTCTTTATGGTATTTAAACTATCATCAACTATTCCCAGCAAAAACAATTCTGGTTTAGACATAAAATTACATTTCAAAATTTGTCTCATCAGGTTACCTATTGTTGCCCAGTACTTTTTTGCTTTTTTGCATGTCCACCACATATGGTTAAAGGTACCCTCTACTTTTTTACATTTCCAACACTTCGTAGACATATTTTGATACATTTTGCCCAACTTATGTGGTGTTAAGTACTATCTATACATCATCTTGTATACATTCTCTTTCAATGACATACAAGCCATAAATTTTAAGTCTTTTACCCACAGTTTCTCCCATTGGTCCATTTGGATATTACTGGTATCTCCAAAGTTTCTTGCCCATGTAATCATACAGTCTTTAACCTGTCCATGTTCCATTTGAAGTAACACTTTATACATCATACCTATTGTACCCCTTTCCCTCTTGTTCAGTTTTACCTCCCAATCTTGCTTCTCTCACTCAAAGTTTATTTTCTCTTTATCTTTTCTAGAGATAACTACAAGTTGCCCATATGCAAACCACTGTATATTTTTCCTTCTAAGTTTAACTGTTCTCTTGTTTTAATATCAAATTCATTTACATCATATTTTTTATATAACACATCATTGTATTTCAACCATACTCTTCTTTCACCAAATTCTTTTAAAAGCCCTTCTTGGCGAGATACCCAAAGTGGCATTTTCCTGTATAACAGATGTATCAATGGCTACTAGAACCAATGCCTAGGTGCATCTTTCAGGCTTGGGGGGGGGGGGACTGGGGCGCTTCTAAGGCCATCTGCTGGGACTCGAGAGCAGGAGAAGGTTTGTCCTTGTCTCTGCTTGAGATGCCCATGAGCATTTGGTGGGAACACTGTGTGCGACAGGATGCTGGACTAGATGGGCTGTGGCCTGATCCAGCAAGGCTTCTCTTATGTTCTTATGTTCTAACTTATTTTTATAGTTCAACCAGGTTTTATGCAGAGCATTTCTTCTAAAATGTTTTCTGAAGTCAGCATTGACTCTCATCTTATCATACCACAAATAGCCTTGCCATCTATATCCAATTGCACTAATCTTTGATCTTTCAACCAGAACCTAATTTTAGGTGGTTCTGGTTGAAAGATAAATTTGGTAGCATTTCTTGAAAATTATAGCTCACTTTTCTCTCATCTCTTTCCAGCACATACATCTCATTCCATGTAGCCTAGCTCTAAATTTCTCTAACTCATTAGCTTTTTTCATCTTTTTTTCTTGCCACAGCCACATATGAAGTTCAGCTTTCCAAAATGTATTTAAGCAACACGCCAGAAATGCTAACCCATTTAATTGGTTAAAAACACTTTCTGACTGGACCACCCCCGCTTTTCAGGAAATCCATCTTCGGGTTAAAAACTGAGAATGGAAGGAAAAATGCTTGCAACTTTCTGATGTGTTCTTTCCATTATAGAGATTGTTCAAAGGAGAATTAAGGGTGTAATTAGATATGCTTCATGAGATGCTCTCTAAGCAAATTTGAAGCTGCAAGGACAGACATAAAATAGCTTTACCCCATCCTGAAGCCTGAGAGTGGCTGCCCCTTCCTCATATAGGTATAATAGCACAGAGGGTGTTTCTTTCTTTTTGTTACATTGGGAGGGGAGCTTCGTAAGCCCAATGGAGGGGAATGTAGCCAATCACAGTGTGTGAAACAGCTGCTACAGACAAGTGACTAGTCATGAAAAGCCGAGCAGTTGAGTTGCTAATCACCGTTGAGCATTTGTCATCTGGAAGACTTTGCCGGACTTGAAGGGAAATGCAGAGCAAAGTCTGAGAAAAGTAGGTAGACTTATTTGTTTAACTGTTTGAATGCTTTTTCTTAACTGAACAATTGTGGAGGGGGGACTTATTACACCCTAAAACTTTTTACAGGCATAAAAGGGTATTGGCATAATTCCTTGCAAAATTCCCTTAGCAAGCTGCCATTCTCTACAGTAGTCCTTTTCCCTTTTGAACCCTTCCCCATCCTCCTTCTCCTAGTGAGAATTATTAGGTTCACCAGCTGGCTTTTGAGATTCCATTACTTGCTCACAAATTGAAAAATCTAAAAGTAAAGAGTTTGAAGGTAAAATGAACATATTTATAAATGGATAGTATTCTAATTGATTATGATTTCCAATTACAGAGATAATAGAAATGATCAAGAATCCAAATTCTTCTACCCCACTGCGTCCCTCACTTTCATCAGCAAAGTGCAATAAAAAGATCACTGAACTTCTGAGGGCATGTTGGGATGAGTTTCCAGAGAGAAGGCCGGCATTCCCTGATGTAAAGCGAGCACTGAGAGATTCAAGTCCAGAAAGGTGATTCTTTTCCTCCTTGTAAAACAACAGTGCATCTGTGGTTCTCACTCATGCAAAAATTATTTATGCGTATTCAGTCACATTGTTTTTAAAGTATTATTTATATCTTATGTATACTTCATGCCTGACTTCTTTTAAACCAGCAGAGAGAGCTAACAGTGAACTGGAAGCAGGAGTCTCTAGTGAATTGTCATAGACATTCCATTTCTATTCCATTTTTATTTGTATACCGCCTTTCCAAAAGAAAACTCTGCCCAAGGCGGTTTACAACAAACAGAATATATACAATTCAAATACAATCATCACATAAAAAATACAGCCAATAAATACAGCAAGTAAGAAAATAAATTTCAATAATAAAAACATCAAATATATATCATAAACAATATACAAAATTCTAATAATAAGCTATGTAATCTAAAAAACTAGAATACACAGTATCAAATAAAAAATAAACCATAAGACCAATTCATGCAAAACAATTCAAATATCGAAGGAGAAACTGAACCAAAACCACAGCAAGTAACAACCACCAACCCAGGTGTCCATACATTCTTCCATCTTCAGCTGGAACCCACACCTAGAAGCACAGACCTTTGTTGTTTCTCCTCTCACCCCAGCCAGAGTCAGCCATAGTTTTTATATCTATCCTGGGGGAGGGCGTGGTGCAGGACCAAGTCTGTCAATCAGGAGCTGCCTTATCTTTTATCTTTGTAGGGCCTGTTACAGACCTTTTTCTTCTCTCAGGTGTTAAGAAAATAAGGACAGAAGGGGAGCCCTGCTAGATCAGGCCACGGCTCATCTAGTCCAGCATTCTGTCTCACACAGTGGCCAAACAATTGTCTATTGGCATCTCATGCAAGGACAAGGGAAAACCTTGAATGCCAGCAGATGGCCTGCTTGTCCCCTCAGCCTGAAAGATGTACTTAGGCAGCCATTCAAGTAGCCATTGATACGTCTGTCATCCATAAATTTATTCAAGCTTACCCACACACGGTTTTTCAAAAAAATATGCTTTATATGTTTTGATTTTTTAAAAAATCTTTGTTTTTAAAACATATATGTGAACATACTGATTTTTTTTAATACAAAGAACCCTATAAATATTTAAAATTAGAGTCTGCACATACGTGGTACAGTGGGTATGCCAGAAGAGATGGTGTCTACACAGTGCTTGTTAGAGCACTTTAAATGCAGAATAGTAGAAAGAACACTGAAAGCATTTCCTCCCACTTTTTGCCTGAATTCCCACTGCCATTTTAAAGTGGTTTCAGAATGGTTTGGATCCTCTTCGTCCCCATTCCCAATCAGTTTCAGGGGTATTTTGAGGATTATTTGGCTTAAAAACAGAATAAATAAACAGGTGTTTTTTTCCCCCAGTTTTGGCTTTTAAAATGCTCCTTCCTTATTGCTGTGGGAATGCTAAAGCAGTATTGGAACTGATGTGTCATGAAATGGGCGGGATTTCACCCTGCAGAACAGCCCCTTGTCAGTTAAAATGCCAGGTTTCCCTTCTACAGCAGCCAGTTTCATTGTAACAATTCACTCACTTCACACCTTATCACAATGTTTCCTTTCCCACCTACATTTCCCCTCACGCACACGCAAGCCTAAAGATCAAGGAAAGAGGCAGGGAGGAATCTTGCCCTTCACAAGTGATTCTGTGCAATTCTGTTTCCCTCCCAGCCTGCTCCCTTGATCTTTAAAAGCAGCCCTCAGTCCATCCCTTCCTCTCACCCACCCGCTGCGGCGGCAACACTGCTTGCTCGCTCGCTCGCTTACTTGCCCAGCTCCTGCGGGGGAGTGCACAAGTGTGTATGCGTGCAGGCGGCAGCAGCAGCAGAGTGAGCCAGCCAGCCAGGGTGCTTTTTTGTGGGGGAACCCCTGCTGGGGATGGTGGGTGTGGAGGTGGAGCAGGCGAATGGGGCTTGAGTTGCCACCGCCACTGTACACCCAATCCATTTTTTTGGAAGTGTTTTAAGTCTTTGAAGTGTGGAGACACAAAATCGGGGTTGAATTTGATTGCCAGTTGCTCCTTTGCTTTGTTTGAATGCGCTTTACATAGCGTTGTAAATAGCCTTGTTTTATTCCTTGAGTGGGAATTCACCCTTCCAGTGCAACGACTTGTAGAAGTCAAATTCTTCTGTGCAGCTTTTCCACTCTTGTTTCTTCAAACCCAGGAAATGGTCCACTTCAGGAAACAGTGAAGCCAGTAATAAGAGTGCTGATGGCAGCCTGCACTCCAATCCTGCCAAATACATACATTTGAACAGAAGTTTGATTTGGTCAAAATCTTTAAACCAACTGAAGAAATGGGTGATCTCAGTTTAGCAAATTTCCATTGCAGTTTTCAGCTTGCATGCCACATAGCTGTAGAAGTTAGATACAAAAGAAGGGCTTTTATCCAGTGTTGTGAATCTGTGCAAATCCTTGCTATGTAAACAGAGTATTACTAAAAATCTAATGACAGAAACAAAGGGTGCCTCCAGACACTCCCCTTGCTCTACCTTAAATGCAAAAACTTCATTTAAGGCAGAGCTGCTTCCAGTCCTCCAAAATGGTTCTTGATCCATTCCAGGACTCCTTCAAACTTCCAGTGCAGTTGTTTCTCTCAGCCAGATGGGAAGCTTTGTCACCAGCAGCAGGAGGGCAGGAAATACAGGAAAGCATGTAGTAAAAATATGCTGGTTATCAAGCATCTTTTTACTTTGCGGGGGGCGGGGATGCCATGCTCCTACTCTAGTGGATGGAAGCACCAAACTCCCAGGCTGTAGTTACCCAAATTTTCTTGAAAAGAATGAAAAGTTCTTTTGTGAGTACCATACATGAATATTCTTTCCTTCCTTCTTTATTTGTTCATGCAAACATTTCCAAAAAGCCATTTCAGTATTTTGGACAACATGGTTAACAAACTGGAAAAATATGCAAATCATCTAGAAGAAGTGGTTGAAGCCAGAACAACCCAACTGGAGGCAGAGAAGAAGAAGACAGAAAAACTTCTAGCAGCCATGCTACCTGGGTAACTGAAACCCTTTAGTATTTCCAATATTACTATATCTTTAAAGTAGATACAGCCCTAGTGCTACAGTAGCTTACGGAGTTATTTTAAAATTTCTATTACCTCCCACCTTACTCATTCCAGCTTCATTGGAGAACAGCTGGTTGCTGGGAGACCAGTGGAACCCGAAAGCTTTGATTCTGTTTCCATTTTCTTCTCGGACATTGTTGGCTTCACCAAGCTGTGTTCTCTCAGCTCTCCATTGCAAGTTGTGAATCTTCTCAATGATCTATATAGCTTGTTTGATAATATCATTAAAACATATGATGTCTACAAGGTAAGCAGGCAACATCCTTAGTGGAGGTAACAGTAAGGATTTGGTCATTATCTCTGCCCAATTCTGGCTAAATATTTCTATTTTATCTTGTGGCATCTGAACATAAAACACAAGCTAGTAGGACATCTTGCATCATTCAGCTGCAAAAGACTTTTCAAATGATATACATCTAAAGATTAGTAAGTATTATTAAGATTGCAGGTTAACCAAAGGATTAAGGTGGAGATGGGCAATTTACCACACTGAAGAAATGATCTGCCCTGGGAAAACTGGCAAGCACCACACCCATCCTTCACTCAGTGGAAACTCAGCTTCAGCCAGTGGGAGCTGTACAGATAATCTTCTTAATTTGCTGCATTACTTCTGTAACCCACCATTCCCATTTCAGGAACTGCAGAGAGATTTGCAATTGGAAGCATACTCTACCCCACAAGTGTATAGAATCAGGGTTCGTTCCCATAGGGGCTAAAATCTGGAATGGATTTGGATTCGCCATCGAGGGTTGCCATTAAATCCGGGGAAATGCGGGGAAAGAAAACCCTGTTTCAACAGGGGTTTTCTGCCTGACTCATATTAAAGCCAAGGGAAGGAGGGCAGCTAGCAGCAGTGGCTTTGTTACCAGTCCAGGCCGCTGCCCCTGGCCTTCCTCCAGCAGAGAAGTAGACAGGCAGGTGAGCGAGGGGCCGGGCTGGTTTGGTGCCGCCTGGCTGGGTGTCCCCCGGGGTGGGAGGCAAGCGACTGACTGACCAGAGACTCACCCAGCCTGAGGAGACGGACTGGGAGGCGGCCTCCCAGTCGGGAAGGAGGAGAAGTGCGGTGGCAGCTGTAGGGCAAAAATAGGGGAGGCAGCGAGGCAGGGCCTGGACGGGTGGGGCCGAGCGGCGGTGGCAAAGGATGCACTCAGCTGGCGGCAGCAGTGGCGAGCGGGCAGTGAGGAGGAGAGCAAGCAACTGGGCTGGCCAGCCAGGTAGTGGGTGAGCAAGCGAGCGAGCGGTGGCAGTGGGTCATGCAACGGCCCCTGGAAGCCGATCCTCCTCCTCCTCCACTGTTCCATCAGCGCCATCATCATTCCCCTTCTCCCCTCCCTTTGCCTTCTGCCAAACCATTTGTGGGTGAAGTTTGGGAACAGCCCAAAGCATGGTCAGTGCTGTTCCCAACCTCCAGCTAAACCCACAGCAGAACCCAGATTACTACGGGTCAGAGTAATCTGGGTTTGCAGTGTTTTTGCAGTAGGTGGGAACACAGCCTCAGAAAAGTGCTTGCTCCCCGTGACAGATAGCATCAAGTTGGGGTTGCTTCCTAGTGACTTTGTGGTTACAAACTTTCAATCTTCATGTC
Source organism: Aspidoscelis tigris stejnegeri (assembly GCA_023333525.1). Lineage (NCBI taxonomy): Eukaryota > Metazoa > Chordata > Lepidosauria > Squamata > Teiidae > Aspidoscelis > Aspidoscelis tigris. The sequence continues at coordinate 62,193,375 of JALMGA010000002.1, read as the reverse complement.
AAAGATACAGATGTGGCTTGTCCTTATTTCTTTTGGGGAGATCCTGTGCATTAAACCTGATATCTCTCTGTTTTGCAAAAACAGCTGTTCTGCTATTGATCAGTGGCAACTCCCTTAACAATAACTTTCTCTATATAGCTCAGCTTAACTGGGCTGTGCAGCTAACCCAAATACCACATTATATATTTCTGGCCCTTTTTGCACTGGGCCTTATTCTGCATTATATTCCAGAATAGGAGACTGCAGTCCATGTCCTTGTATAAACTATAGCATGACCAAGGCAGGACCTGCAGTAGTTGATACCAGCATGCAGGTGGCAGGGTCCTATTCCAGAATATAACCCAGAATAAGGCCCAGTGTAGAAAGGGCCTCTGTGTAAGCATGCCAATCACAACCTACTGGAGTTAATATTTACCTGTCTTAGCATATTCATTTCTGTTAATCATAAAAATCTGCAGATGGTATTTTTAAATATCCTTCAGAAAATTATTTCTCTTGTCACTATATTGATCCCACCAACACACAAGCACAAAGTGTAAAAAAAAAATGAACTAATGGAAACAAATATGGTGGTATATACAAAGGCCATTCCGAGTATATCTGTAATAGTGATCTTTAACCTCTATGACTGCCTCCAAATAAGCTACTGATGGGAAGAGAGTTGATGACCTCCATCTCTGTGATCATACTGGTGGCATAAAATACCTCCCACGTGGCCCCAGCTCTGAAGCAGCCTTTTTTGGCTGCTAGTACCAAACCTGTAGCCAGATTTCTGGATGAGTACCAGAAGCACAGTGTCAGAGCTCTGGCCATCTAGTTACCTTTGGGCTGGCAAAGGCGAGCCAACAGCCATTACTTTGAAAAGGATTGTGTGGAAAATGGGACTTTCTTCTCTTCAGTTAATGTCCCCCTTCAGTGACTTTGTATAGGAAGCAACTGGCAGCCATTTGTCTGCTTCAACCTCTGGGGCCACCTTTTTCATTGCTTGTTGACCAGCAGTGTGTTTGTGTGTGCACGTATGTGTACGTTTGCACGCTTGAAAGCACTTCAGATTACAAGTCTGCACTTTGTTCTTTGTAATGTAACACTAACCTAGTTAACTCCCAACCGTAGCAAAATTGCTATTCCATGCTGTGCTATCATTTACCAGGTAGTCCGGCCCATGCTTGGGTTAAGACTAGTTCTAGCATGAGCAAAGGGCAGTCTGAATTCTGGGTGGCCTACGCTGGCCCAATTCTGTCTGCCAACTCTGAAGCCTGGGCCAGAACCTGATCTGACATTGGACCATTTGAAGTTTCAGTGAGGGCTTGTTTTGAGGTGCACCCAGGACACTTCTGTTGATGCTTCCTTGTGCACCACCAAATGTGCCCCCCTCATATTTGAGCCTATGAAGACGAAGACACGCTGAATGCATGCCTCTGTACTCTGTGACATAGGCCTCTAGGCCAGGTGTAGACCTCATTGCTGAAGTCTCATGAAGAAAGGGCCTGTGACTCAAGCCAGCCTTCCTTCCTTTTTAATCTCATTCCTAGAAAATTAAGTCTTTGATGTCTATCACTGTTTATTCTTGTGTGAAACACTAATGACCGCCTTCACTGTTTATAGGTTGAAACCATTGGCGATGCCTATATGGTAGCTAGTGGCCTCCCCATTCGCAATGGACAGAAACACGTGGAGGAAATTGCTACAATGTCTTTGCATTTTCTCAGTGCAGTTATATCCTTCAAGATTAGGCACATGCCAAATGAGAAACTGAGGTTACGTATTGGCATTCATACAGGTGAAGGACATCGGTTTCTTCTGACCATGATTTTAGAGACTTTCTAATGGACTATTGAAATATGTAAAATGGTCAGGTTTGTGTTAGGTTGCAGTTCATGCACAATTTAGCTGTCTTTCAGAGTATCTCAAGAGGGCCTCTTTTGAAAGGGGTCTTTCGGGTTGCTTTTTTTTTTTTTTTTTTTGCTATTTTGAGCTGCATTTTGGATCCTGTTCACCATGGAAGTGGTGATCTTTATCCTTCTGTTCTCTTCATGCTAATATGAAAGTGTGATGATGCATCCCCTCCATTTTTTAAAAAAATGCTTCTTTTTGTAGACTGGATGTATGCTGTGCAAAGAAAGAAAGAGAAGTGTTGAAAGAAAGAGAAGTGTTTGCAGTGTGCACCATAATTGTTTCAAAACAATCTGGCACTGAAATAAAAGCTGAAAACTTTCTTTGGTTTTCTTAAATAACTCTGGGCCTGTTTGCACATAACTGCATGGTATGGTTTACTATACCATTCCACTGCAGTTAAGATTGGGTGCAAAGGGATGCATTTGAACCACAAGCACTTTTGCAGTCCCGAACTGACCACCAGCATTTGCAGTATAGAGGGTCTGTGGCACATGATTGTGCAGCTATGCCATGCTTCTTGTCAGGGACTTGGTTACATCTGTGCGCATGCAGGAAAAATCTGTATGCATCCCATATTATCCCATACACATCCCATTTTAAATCCGTATTTTAAGTCCAAGATACGGATGGCTTGGGGGCATATTCGTATACGACAGATACGAATCTACACATTTGAATCATTCGAAAATCCATATCGGATTTTCAAAAATTCATATTCAACTTCGAATGTTGAAATTTGATGGATTCAAATAGAATATTTGAGTTTTCAGATATTCGTGCAAATCCCTACTCTATAGTTTATCCACAGTTAAATGGGATTTTAGTCCAGAAATGGGGACCAGAAATGGGGACAAACCCAGATCCTTGGCTGTCTTATCTGGAACTAATTGGTCATCCAGTAATAGTACATACCTCAATCATTGTAAAGAATTGGTATACGTGAAGAAATGGAAAACTTATTTTTATTGTAAAAGGGTATAGAAAACCTAAAAACATAGCAAATTTAATTCCAGGATTGCACTGTTATACAATCTCATAAACAACGCAAACATTTAGAAATGCTATTCTTTCCCCTGTGTGGCTGATGTGTTTCTTGTCGCTTGTTGTAGGCCCGGTAGTTGCAGGGGTGGTAGGAATCACAAGACCACGCTATTGCCTGTTTGGAGACACTGTGAATACAGCTTCAAGGATGGAAAGTTCCAGCTTACGTATGATGGATACTTATATATTGTTAATGAATGAGTGTGTACATATTTGTAGATTTGTGCTTGTATGTGTGTTTAATTTTTTTAAAAAACTTTGTTAATCACCTTCTTTTTAAGAATAAATAATAATGGTATATTACAAAAGCAGGGCAGTTAGTGTTCCTATCCCACCTTGATCCATGTTCAATGCACTTTAGAAATCCATTTTCTGGCATTTAGGGTGTGTTCCATAGGCAATAAACTCGGGCCTGGAATCGAACTCTGCATCCAGGGTTCCCATTAGCCTAGGCAAGTAATCCGAACTTGGCAAGCAGCGTTCCCATTCCACTTCTTATACCCGGATTTTCTTAGCACTATCCTGCAAAAATCTGGGGGGGGGGGGAACCTGGGGAAAACAGAACTTTTCTTGCAATTTCCTAGCCAAGCCCGCTAGGCTTGGGATCACTCCTGGGCTTTTGGAGGTGGAGCTGCAGCCTCCTGCCCAGGCTCAGCCACATATGGGTGGGGTCTCACAGCTCCCCAGGTTTTGTGCCTGCATTGTCTTGCAGCTTTTGAATTGCTGGTACAAGGTGGAACTTCAAAACGAACAGGAAACTCAGCCTATGAGCGAGCAAGAGCAAGAGAACCATGCTCAGTCAGTCCCTCCCTCCCTGCCACCGCTGTCTGCTGCCCAATTCACTGTCTTTGCATCCATTCGCTCATTCTTCTTCCCCTTCTTTTCTCACCCGCCCCCTTCCTTCTCTCTCTCCCTTCCTCCCTCCAGCAGGGCTTCTTGCATGAGGCAGCTGTGTTTCCCCCAGTCCTCCCCCCTCTGCCTCTGCCGCCTCCATTGCCTTTGCCGCCGCCTCCACTTGGCTCCAAGGCACTCCCTAACCCTAACCACTGCGTTCCTCCACCGGCAGGCCCCCCGCACAGGCACCACACCATGCTGTTTTAAAGGTGAACCCCTCCCCACACAAGCCGCTAATCTGCTTGTGTGCACATGTGGCAGGCTGCTTTTTTTTTTTACAGGAGGCAGGGGAGAGGGATTTTAAAGGTCCTTTGCTTGCCTGTTTGAGCACAGGAAGACAGTGTGAAAAGGAGAGAAATCAGAGGGTTTAGAAATCAGAGACAGTTTTTTTTAAAAAAAACTAACTCTCCATCTTCAGCTAAATTGAAGGCTGCTTTGAATGGAGGTAGTGCATTGGGTGGGGGTGGGGATTTAAAAGTGCTGGGAACGGCTATATTTGGATTTTTTCTTTGTGAGTGGGAACATCTATATTCAGATTAATCTGCAGGGACTCATTTGGATTAAAAAATAATCTTTTGGGACTAAAAAAAGGGTCCAAAGAAGGACTAAATAAGCTAAGTGGGAACACACCCTTAATGTGGAATAGAGGTAGCATGGGAACAGTAGTGTGTAGCCACTAATATCCCTAACTCCCCTTTCAGCCATTTTAAAAAAATGCAGCCATTGCAGGGTAAAGAATTGAGCATAAAGGTAATAGAGAATTGTGTGGCCCATAGCATAAATGCCTCTGCTGCCATGCTTTCTTGTGGATAACATCTGTGGCCTCTGAAGGACTAGTCAGAATTGCTCAAAGAATTAATGTAAGCAGTAAGCAAGAAGTTCAGTTTGCTGCTACTGGATTAAACAGATGCTGGATAAGATCAAGTACAGTGAAAAGGCCCTGAGTCATAATTTGACAAGTTATATAACAGAGGTCATCTCCCCATGCAAGCCGATTGGCTCAGAATGGGCAAGCATGAGACCGGGAGCAGGTCCAAGATCAAATCTTGCCTGTCCCCATGCCATTCCCAGTGACACAAGCTGGGTACAGATGCAGCCATCCCCATACAAACTGCCCCAAGCCCTGGCACGGGGGAGCAGCACCATCTCCTCTCTGCCCCCTCTCTCCTCGCTGGTAGCCAGATTCATGTCAGCCTAGCCCTGTGCAGCCAGCTGCAGATGCCACATCCCCCCCTCCCTTAGCGGCACAGAAAGCCAGGACTGGGCTGGGAGGCACAGAATTTTTAAAAAATTAAGTCTAATGTATTTTAAAATAATTTTTAAAAAACCCAAAGCCACTACGAGGTTTAGCGGCAGTTGGATGGTTGAGCAGTTTTGCGCACCTCCGCTCCAATAGGAACTGCGAGTACGCCCAGCGAGCTTAAAAGGGAGAAAATCAAGCCATTATCATGATTGCCTTGGTGATTGGGAAAAAGGGGTTGAATATTTGGGGAAAGGGACAAAATCACACCATTATCCTGCCTGCCTTGGCGATCGGGATTTTTTTCACTCCCAAAAAACTCAGCGGTTGCAATCTCCAATGCACAGGGCAGGAACGGCAAGCACACCCCACCTCCCAATGATGTGAATGCCAATCCCCTCCCCAAATAGCCTGGGACCATCTCCGTGGGGCTCGGTTCACTAGGAAATGTGTGCCAGACCTCCAAACTGTGCCTAGACTTGTTTTTTGGGGGGGACCAAATATGGTCCTGGTCTGGCATGGTTTTGGGCGATTTGGTCTGTGGAAATTGGACCAGATCAAAAATGCACGGGGACACCACATGCCGAGCCCCATTTTGGTACTGGACCAAACGTGCATGGGGATGCGTCCTGACAGGTAGTAGACTGACCTTATCCCTTTGACTAGAATGTTTCTATGTTAAAAAAAAATCCAGAATGAGTAGCAGATTTATAAAATTGGCATTTCTCTCTTGTAGCACTCCAAACTGCGTAGTAGATTCATTAAAAAGATGTTCCTTTTTCTTGCAGCACTCCAAATTCATGTCTCCATAGTCACAGCAAATGCTCTGCAAACAATTGGAGGCTATGATTTGGAAGAAAGAGGGACCATAAAAATAAAGGTATGGCATTGGACTGTCATTGAGCTGAAAGTGACAGGCCTGTCTTCAGAATGACAAGACCATTAGTTTCTAACTGCAAGGTCTTAGCATGACAAATTTGCAGTTTTATTACTGATCGTGCCTATGAGTTTGGTTTTGATACTGAACTGTACAGTAAACAACAAACAAAACTAATTAGTTCAGACCCTATGAAACAGGATAAAATAGATGAACAGGCACAGTAAAAAACAGAACAAAACCCACTTCCATTATAGCAAATATCTCCAGTTGATTCATGCAAATATATGCAAAGGAAGACAAAGAAGGTATAAGAAGTCTGCAATGGATAATTGTAGTAAAAAAGAAAAGGCTCAAAAGCAACTTAGAGGTGGTAGTGTTTGCACACGAATGCCTTAATCCAAACTAAAGGCTGGAAAATGCACTTCCAAAACGCATGGTGATGAGATCATTAGCATCTGCGTGTTACCACCTCGAAGCTGCTTTTCAGCTGCTCTTTTTCACATGTGGAGATGCAGCCTTAGACATCGATTTGCCCATCAGTTCTACTTGGGAAGTTAAGGAAACTTGTCATTCTCCTTTCTAATTAGCAAGGTCCTGTCCAGGGCCAAGCAAATAGCCTTTGAAGAGTTGTTGTTTGTTTTTACTCTTTAAAGTACCACCTCAACTCAGGGATTTGGACAAGATTAGGATGAAACAATTTTTCTATCTGATTATTTCTATTGCTGCCAGGGCAAAGGACAACAGAGAACTTACTGGCTGAAGGGAAAGGCTGGGCTTAATGTGCCTCTTCCAGACTTTAGAAGTGATTTACAGAGGTATGCAAAAGAGGAGCTATGACTTTAGGTAAGCACTAAGCAGTCTATAAAGAAAGATCCAATGATATGATAAATGCATGTGATAATCGTTACATGTGCAATAAGTACATGACAAAGAGTTACCTTTGGGTGTGTACCGCATATGCACCAATGGTATGTACCACTATAGCATATGGTGCAATATGGAATACTACCGGTGTTTTGATCATCATGTATTTGGCTGATCCAGTTTTGTCTCCATCAGGTTCCCTTTGATCACAATAATACTGTTGACAGCTTCATCCCTATGCTGGATTCACACCTAAGTTTTAATCAGCTTCAGTCCACTTTCAGAGTGAGACAACCTACTGGCAAAGTGACAAGCTGTTTGCTTTTGGCTTTATCTAACTCTGAAAATCCTCTTTTGGGTTAGCTAACGTGTAAGGAAAATGATAGGTAACTTTCCTTGCCTTTAGTTTGTATGAACTACATTCATAAGGAGGTATCTGTGCATGTCTCTAATCTGGATAAGTAATTGGACACACCCTCCTGATATTTAATAAGAAAGACCTTCTCTTGTCAATACTTGATTTGAGATTTATTTTTTAAAAAAGTATTCACAAATTGGTATAAATGATACATTGTTATTCTTGACTGGAACAGAATCAAAACAAGGCAGATTTAGTTATTTTTGGTACAATAATGCAACAGGTAAAATAAGCATCTCATTGTAACAGTCGGGTACCATGATGATGATCCTTAACAGCTGAATTGGGGTTGAGCACTATAGTACAATGGCACAGACTCCGAGCAAGAAGAATAAATAACAAAAAACAGCTGCAAAGTAAAGAGAAATATCAAGAATTCAATAGTCACATGGCTATTCTGTTATGATCAATATGTAATATAATTACAGTTCCAATATTTTGTTAGAAGTCTTTTCAAATGATCTTTACATCTTACATTTGAATTACATTTTCATATTCTGCTGAGTTCAGTTTTTATCTGGTTGGAGTGAATTTTAATGTAATGTCAGTTACATTCAATGTTATATATTGCTAAATCAGCAGATTTGGATTGCAGCCAAAATATCCTGTATAGTTTTATTTTTGTAATATTCTTTGTTTTAAGCAGCAGTTTTTCAAAAAATTATTCTCTTAGACAGAAAGACATTAATTGCCAATCTGATTTCGATTCCAACTGTTCCCTCTAGGGTTTCCACAAAGAATTACAGGAGGAATCCTTTCCATATTTCCATCCCAGCATCGAAAGCATCACTCATGTTCTCTACTGCAGATTTTACCAAGCTCATTGACCCCTTTTGAAGGCCTCTTCAAAGTGACCATGTAACTTCTTTCTCATGCTTCTCTAGGGCTGTGGTCACCTCTCTACATCATAATGTCTCAAGTATATCAGAGCAAGCTTTAGTGCCATGTATTTTCTCAAGGCATCATTGACCGAGAAATGCACCATTCCTCCTATGTTAGTTAATGAAGGTTCTTACTCCAGATTCATCTTATAAAGCTGCCCTAGCTATTTCTTTCCCTAAGTGACCCTCTTCCTGCCATGTTTTATTAAACAAAGAATTTAACGATTACAGCTGAATTGAAATACTTAGTTTTATATTATTGTAATTGCATTTCTGGGTGGGTCATACATTCTTTTTAATTGCAGTTTGCTGGGGGAAGGGGTATTCGGTACCGAGCTTACTAGATCGGTTCAGTGGTAAATTGAAACAATTTCTGCACTTACTTGTTCATCCAGATCAAGGAGGCCACTTAGTATGCAGGACTAGTGGTAATCCAGATCAGATCTGTGCTTAAGCACACACTGATTCAGGTTACTTGTAGACCTGATAAATGTAGTCTACGTCCATTCTGCTCAAAGAATTAGAACAGATCTAAGAAGGACACTTTTGCAGCACCTTCACAACAGCAGCAGCAGTGAAGGCAATGGTGTCATGGCAGTGCCTGCAGAAACACTTCACATCCTCAGTGAAGGTGCCTTTGCATTGCCTTTGAAGTCACCTCACCCCTGCAGGGTGCTGTGGGCCAATTGCATCATGGTGTTGGCATGTGGTAGTTCACATCTACAGATACTTAATAGGATCAAGGCATATGCATTGTGTTGCTCCTTAGTCCACATTTGTCACCATCTAGCACCCTTAAGGCAGATTCCTCTGCCTGCAGCTGATCTGGATCACACTAATCCAGACCCACTAATCTGGATGAAGAGTGGTAAATGCAGAAAAAGCCTGAGCCTTGTACATAGAAATAACAAAACATGTCCAGAAATTTCTTGCCAGCACTAGGAGTTAGTAAAAGCAGACACTGAGTTCTAAGATATCACAGCCAGCCTGGCCGCCATACTGGCAAGCAACAGTAAAGTACCCTTTGAATATAGCACCTGCTGTTAGCACCATCTAGCACTGACATGTGCTAGGGCTTTGTTTTTTCAAACTCCAGCCATCCACATTTTCTGGGTTCAGTTTGCTACTGAACTGAGCCAATCCAGAGATGCTCAGCACGGCCTGAACACGCCCTGTACATCCTAATCTTTAGTATTATAGAACATCTCAACTTATCATAATCAAGGGAAGATTGTAAATTATATTCAGGAAACCAAGGCATGTATATAAGAAATGATATCTGTAATCCTAGTATCATTCAAGTATAATTAGTTACCATATGATGTTTTCACGGATATTGATAAAGTAACATTATCTAAGACTTTGGATATGTTCAGTATTTTTATCTATTACCTGAAAGGTTGTATTTCCTTGATGGCGCTCTACCTGCATGAAACAAATTTTAGAAATAGGCATATTTTATAATTGGGCAGGGGAGATGCAATAATGAAATTAACACTGTGTGGTTATAAGGTTTCTTTTAAAATAATCCATTTTAAAAACTCAATCTTGTTGTTGCTGTTAAATATTTCATTTAATATTTACCTCCCACCTCAACTCATAACCAATAACACACCAATGTGTCTATAGCCAGATCTTCCATGATTGCACAAAAAGAAATAAGTCAAAATAGCACAGGTAAACTAATCTTTATTTCCCAATATTTTTTACAAAAGTAGTCAATCTTTCCCTGAGACCCCATGCTTTAGTTCCTATATTGCCTGGACAGCAGACTAGGAACTTATGTATGTTGACTAGGGATGTGAACGAATACTCGAAGACATTCAACGTTCAATTGAATTTGTCTGAATTTGAACTTTCGAATTTGAATTGAACGTCCATAAATTCAAATTTAAACATTTGAATGAATTTTGGATTTTTGAATCTATTCATTCGTATTATTCAGACATTCATATGTGTATAGGTTCATACACGATGCATACCTGCACATATGCATCTTTCCCACATCTGTATGCGTTTGCACGGATCTGTATGGGATGAAAACAGGTTGCATACAGGATAACTACAGGATGAATATGGATGTTTATGGATGCATATGGGATGCATAATGATGATATGGGCACATATGAATGTTGTTGACATTCATAAGTGCAAATTTGAATCGAAAATTCAAATGAATAGATTTGAATTTGCCTAATTCGAATTGAATTTGGGAAAATTTGAATTTTAAAGATTTGAATCGAATTGAATTTTTGGATATTTGATTTGAATCGAATTGAATCCTGAAAATTCCATTTGTGCATACCCCTAATGCTTACCTTCTTGGGCAATGATCACATAAGTGGTTTAGGTTGACTTCAAGTCATCCTCAGGTAGTGTTAGTCACATTATTTTTATTTAATTCACTTTCCAAGCCAGACTATCCCCATTAGATCATCTTAACCTGGAGTCCTGTTTTTAGAGGACTGACAAGGACTCAGTCAGTCCTGGCATTCCAGGCCGTCTTCGCTTCCTCAAAGTGTGAGTGTGAGGAGGGACTAAAGGAGGCTGAACTGTGCTGTGGTGGGTGGGTCCAGTCTTTCATTCTGCCAAGTGGCACGCACGGAGTTCGTGAGGCACCCCTCCTTCTCTCTTCAGTTTATGTGTATGATTCCTCTATTTAGCATTTTAATGCAAATTTATTATTATTTTTTAATTAATCGCACCGAGAAGAAAAACACATAAAAAAAGAAGGGGCATGGAGGTGGGGGAGCAGGCTTAAAAAAAACTCCCTTGAGTGACAGAACAGCATCCAATAAGAAAAGAGGTAGATTTGATGCAGCAAAAGGGGTGGAGGGCCAAGAGTTCTATGTATGAGGCTCAGGATGACCACGCAGAAAAGTTTGAGCAATGCAGTCCAAGATGGGTACGGCCTGAGGACAGCCTATGTATGACCAGCACTGGTACGACCTCAATCCAAATTAATGAATAGGCCATCTTGTCTTAGACTTGTATGACCAGAACCTTGTAAGCAGGATATTATTTGAACAGTGCCCTGTATCCCAGGTTTTGCCCACACAAACTGACTTGGAGATAATGAGGCTGGTCTGGAAACACTACACAAATTATGTGAAAGTATGAACAAACTCTAAGCAGGCACACCAGAAATCTCAATGCAGCTTTCTCAATTATTTTGGGTGGTGGTGGTGTGCAAATGACATGAATGCTGTAGCTCCCCTTTTTGAAGAACTCAAGTCTACTTTGCCAGTTGCCCTTACTAATTTCCTCTACATGAGATAGGGGTTTCCCATCAAGTGGCCAATAGTCAGAGTAGGTTTCGCAAATATAGATTGCAGTGTGGAGCAAAATAAGCTTAGAGTCTTTTTACACTTACGTCCGTGGGGCAGTGTTCCACAGAAGTTTCGGGATGGTGGCAGGCATTTGCATTGGAATTTATCCTACAGCAGGGTAAGTATGAACGCTGCAGCAGGGTAAGTATGAACGCTGCAGTCTGGCAGCATCTGGATCACCACAGCAATGGCCATGTATGCTGGGCCATTGCCACAGTGATTGAGCAATCTGGTACATGACTGTGCAGCTGCAGCCACCACACCACACTCCCATGCAGCCTTTGCGTGGAAGTAGGTATGAAGGCTGTGCTTGGGGCTGTACTAGGAGTGCCATCAGTGCTCCTAGTATAGCTCTGGAGCAGTTTTCGAACATGGGAACTCTGCGAACCACTCTGAGACAGACGCCGCTCTGTGCTGTGTGGATGCTCCATGCTGGAACTGAAGCATCCTCAGACATTCCTGAGGCCTAAGTGCAAAAAGGCTCATATATTCAGACCCAACTGTTTTTAGTCATTTTTGTGCTCTGGAGATGGGACAGTTTTTCTTAAAGAGATGACTGAAAAAACTCCTGACTGATTTTACCCAGTATCTCATTAGCTACTCTGTAGTAGAATTTCTAGAAGCCATTTTAATTTGTGTGTGACGATGGGCTATTCCAAGAAAGTGTTCTATTTCTGCCCTAGTGAATTCTGACAAAGCTCCAGTAACAGAACCATCTCAGATTTAAAGACAATGAGAAATACAATACAAAGTGTGTTGTCCTGCATATCTACAGAAGGCCTCATTACATTCTGGAGATCATATAAAGAAATGTCTTAGCATGGCCCTATGCTTTAAAACTTGCTGACTGCAAGACGTTTTTTTATATCCTAATGAGAAGTAGTTTAGTGAATTCAAAACTGTTTTGACTTGTCTCAGTAACTAAGGAGACAACAAAAACTAATAATTCCATGTTCTGGGGCACAATTTTCTTCAGGGGGGGGGGGATAGAATCTAGTTTCACTGTCATCTTTGTTCAATCCAGTAGGAAGATAAACAAATTATATGATCTTGGTTGGTACAAGATACAAAACTTGGTCATGCTCAAGTGTTTTCTAGCCAAGAATAAATGCCAAAAGACTTGTTCCATGTCAAGTGAACTCCTTCCAGCACTGGCTATCCTTCTTCTGTCAAAACAATTGTTCTATTTTTGCTTGGCAAAAGAGGAATGAAGAGAGAAGAAATGCTTACCACAAGGACAGAAGGGGATTTCGCTTTGAGAACACCTAATACTCAAAAGGGATTCTGAGATCAAATTCAAAATGAAAGGAACTTTTTCAAAGGGAAGGAGATTGACATTCTGATCCACATTTAAAGTTTTCCCTTGATACTAGATATAATTAGATATTTGGAGCATGTGGCACAACAACATTTGTTTCAAAAATCAAACTGAGTGGATTTTTAAAATCATTCCTATTGAAGATGTGAATTAATTATCCTGGCTTTTCAACAATGTGGTGGTATATTCTGTACTTACTGTTCACAGTGAGTTCAGCCATTAAAACACCACCTGTTTGCTCCATACGTTGACTCCTCCTTGTACATATCTTAAAAGAAGAGCACATTTTCCTTTTTAAAAAAAAAAATATGAAAACTATATATTACCCTCCACCATATGCCCTCCACCATATAACTTAGTATATAAGGCCCTGTCCCCAAGGAATTTAAAGTCTGCTAAAACTCTTCTTTTGCCTCTGAGCGCCCCCCATGCCAGGGTTTTTAACGAACTTCCAGAGCTACAAAACGAAGAAAACCTGCAACAAAAAAAAGTGCCCTTTAAATAAGACTTTCAGCACTCTTTTTGGAAGTTGCGGGTTTTCCTCGCAATATTTACCTTGGGGATGCTCCGTGGCAAAAGGGGCAGGGATTACTGCCTACACACGCAGCAATAACACAAGCAGCTTCCGTTTCTAAAGCTCAGAACTAAAGAGCCAGAATCCCGCAGAACTGCAACATTGTTGCAATCGCTGTGGGTGGATTATTGCTACTGTACGGGGGTGGATTTTGACAGCGATAACAGGGAAAGTGGTGAGTGAATGAGCGATCGTGTGCTGTACAGGGTTGATTTTGACAGCAATAACAGGGAAAGTGGTGAGAGTGAATGAGCGATTGCGCGGCCACTAGCTGCAGCCATTGCCTTTGCCAGCACAAGAAGCCATTTCGGGGGGCGGAAGATCTGGGTGATGAACAGAGAACCGATGGCTATTTTTCCTTTGGATTTGTCAGGGGTTGTCTTCCTGGTTGTGGCCGCACTGAGCGCAGTCCCTCCCCATTCCCACTGGCACCCTATCAACAAGAGCAGGGGCGGGGAGAAAAAGATGTGTGCAAAGAAAACACAGCTCCCATGGGGACGGAAGGTGCGTTAAAAATGGGCATTTTGCTGAGCCTCATGCGGACACTTATTCCTGATTTGCATAGCACTTTTAAAGTCCGCTTGAATAGAGTGACAGTAGAGGGACAGTAGAGAGGCAAATAAGTCTTTGGGGGACTCAGCCTAAGGGACACTTCTCTGCAGGCTGCTATGATTTTTTTATGTAATATCTTTTAGATCAGATCTGCACAGTGGAAGAAAAATGAGATCCAAACTGTATTAATATGAAGAATAGCATATGGTATTTAATGTAACTTGGAAAAAGAAACAGCAGCCAAAACACTTCTGAAATTCTTGCAAATTTCTGTTCAGTTTGTAAGGAAAGATTATGAGCTATTTTTGAAAGAAAGAATTAACGATAGCCACATCCCCATGCAAGCCATTTGGGTCTGATTGGGCATGCATGGGACCGGGAATGGGTCCGAGATCAAATCTTGCCTGTCCTCATGCCATTCCCGGTAACGCAGGCTAGGTGCGGGTTGGGTGCGGATGCAGCCATCCCCATGTGAACCACAACAAACCCTGGCACTGGGGAGCACCACCACCTCCTCTTCACCCCCCCTCTCTTCATTGGAAGCCAGATTCACGTCAGCTGTGCTGCCAGCTGCAAAGGCCCCTGTGCCACCAGCTGCAAATGCCACATCCCTCCTCCCTTAGCAGCACAGGAAGCCAGGACTGGCCTGGGAGGCATGGAAAAAAAAGTTGAAATAAAGCTTAATAATAATAATAAATTTATAAATAATTTTAAAAGACCGAAAGCCACTATGAGTTTTAGCAGCAGTTAGGCACTTGAGCAGTTTTGCTCACCTCCGCTCCACCGGGAACCCATCAAGTTTAAAAGGAAAAAAATTAAGCCATTATCATGATCGCCTTGGCGATCAGGAAACAGGGATGGAATATTTGCCATAGAAAATGTACAAAAATTAAGCCATTATCCTGCCTGCCCTGGTGATCAGGATTTTTCCACACCCTTTGTGAGGTGAGTCTGCACATGGGGATGGTCCTGGGCTATTTTGGGAGGAGATTGGCACTCATGTCATTGGGAGGTCACTGGGAATGGCGTGGGGATGGGCTGGGATCGATCTTGGACCCGGTCCCATGTGTGTCCATTCTGCACCAAACAGTAAGCATGGGGACGCGGCCTTCCAGTACCAAATTTGGTCCTGGTCTGGCATGGGTTTGGGCGATTTGGTCCATGGGAAGCAGACCAAATAAAAAATGCATGAGGATACCCCTTGCCTAACTCAATTTCAGTACTGGACCAAACACGCATGGGGACGTGGTCTATATGAATAACTCCACCCTTATGTTTGAAGTAGAAGAGTTGGTCTGGTGGTGAGGGAGCTGGGCTCTTTTCTGGGAACACCAGCTTTGATTCCACCCTCCCCCACAAAGCCAGCTTGGTGTCCTTGGGCGAGTTACAGCTCTCTTCTGAGCTCTCACAGCGCCACCTACTGGGTGTCTGTTGTGGGGAGAAGAATAAAAGCTTTATCAGCTGCTTTGAGTCCCCTTAAATGGGTGAGAAAAGTGGGGTAGAAAAGCCAACTCTTCTTCTTTTCTAGGAGGAGTGGGGAATCAAACCTGGTATTCCCTGATAAGAGTCCAGCTGCCTAACCACTAGACCAAACTCTTTGACGTTGCTGAAGAGAAAGTAAAATATAGAGTAACATCAGTGAGGCATCCAATTAAACCCTCTCTTCAGGGTTTATTAGAGTGAATTGTGTTGAAGGAAGTAAGTCCTGGTGTAATGCTATATACATACATTTTACACTGTCAGTTCTCCCACAGATGTGATGAAGAATGATATCCCTCTGCTCATCTGATTCAGATTTTACTACAATGATTTAGTTCTTGATTTTCTGCTCATCACTTTTCCAGCCGGCAGAAGGGGGCATAATAAGTTTGGAGCGGTGTTGGCTGGCTTGGAGCATGCTGGAGCTCACTCCAACTGCCCTGGTCTTTGTTTGTTTAAAATAATTTATTAAGTATTTATTATTTTAAAATATATGTGCCTTCTTACATTCCTGGAGAAGTGCCAAACCAGTTTACCATTATGAAAAACATTATCTTTACACTATCACACTGCCTTCACTATAACATATACAAATTAATCAGGATCAGATATAATTATGGCTGTGGACAGTCAAGGTTTAGAGAGAATTGAAACCTTGAGGCAACCAAAAGTTTAAGCTTTCTTGTAGTATAAATCCTAAAGGAAGTGTAGTGTTCTAGACTGGACACTTATGAGCCAGGCAGATCTAGCAAAGCCTGAGAAGGACCAGTTAAATACAGAAACATCTGTGAAGATTTCTTGGAGATATACATCTATTATGGATACCAGAAGGGGGAAGAGACAAGCAGATAGGAATTGCAGAAGTGGGAGAAGAACATAAAATGCAGAATTGATGAAGGAATAATAAGGAAGACAAGTGCTGGAGTGGAAGAAAGACAAAAAAGCAGCTCTGAGGAAAGCCGAGAACTTGAGCAGGTAGACAGGAGAAATAAATGCGGAAACATTTTGCTGTCAGTGGCCTAGTGCCATCTAGATAACAAAGTCCCAAGTGCCAAACCCTGTGGTATTAGAATGAGTCCCAGTACAGATACACCTACCCTCTTCCCTCTATAATCAGCCAGATATTCTATGACTAGGATGCCTCCAGTACCCTGGAAGAATAAGGATCCATCAAGTTAATCCTATGTTAGGCTCCTATTCTGGGACTCTGTGAGGGTTCCATTGCTTCTCAAGGAACGATGGATTGATCCACAATGAAAATGGTGTAGCCAGTTTTTCCCCTTAATTTTTAAGTGCTAGGCCAATACTTACCACAGGGCAAGAGAACTTCTCACTGTCGCAGACATGTGTTTCACAGTGAAGCCACACCTTGGAAAGTTTGGGAATATTTCTGAACCGGAAGGCATTGAACTGGAAGGTAGCTCTGCTGTCTTTGCCATTTTCATGTACTAAGATGGATTCATCTGTTGCACACCTGAGTCATGTGATAACAAGCACTATTAGAATAGGAAAAACCAAGAGGCATTTCACTTCACTGTCTTACACGTTGTTCCTATATTCATCCTGTCAATTGCACAGAGCAGAAGACTCATGGTACTCCAGGTACAGATTAGGTTTTACAACAGATGCTAACCTGATAAAAAGAGAGTGTGAGAAATCTTAGATCTTATATGCTGTGCTTTGCTAAGCCACTGAAACCACAAGTAATGATATAAAGCTAGAAAACTGTAATATCTGCTGCAATGACCAGGCCCAAGTCAATAAAACTATGGTTTAGAACATTATGAGGAGCCTTTGAATATATATTTTTTAAAAAACTGTCAGAAAATTCTTACTTTCAAATGAGATTACAGTGGCAGTCTAGCCTAAAGATCTTCTGAGTAAGTAAAGCTCATGTGTGCAATCCTCATGTACATACAATTATAAAATTACCAACACCTACCCTTTAGTTATCAGAGGCCACTGGATTTGATAGAAATATTCTGATGATGGGGTTGCCCAGCAGTTGGTCAAGACTACTTTAAATCTGAGGAGACAGAAGATGTGAGTGCTAGACAAGGGACGCTTTCATGGAAACTTTCACATTGATATTGACTGATGAAAATGTCACACCTGCTACTTAAGCCTTTTGCTTCTACTCCAGCAAAAACGTTGGACCCAATTTCTGAAGTTTCAACTATGAAGGGGGCTTCTTTCTTGCTTGAAAACTTAGCATTCTGAGAGACAAGACAGAGCAATAGATTAATGAAGTAATAGACTGAGTCAAGAGTTAAATTTAGATACAAAATCAGTAACAGTTTTTCTGAGCTGAGTTTTCCCCTTGCAAACATTTAAGCCACCATGCTGGGTTAACATCTTCAGTGCAAAGTGTGGTAGTTTCAGTGGTGAGCTATAGAGCAGCCAGTCCTTTGATCCTTGTGTGCAAGATGATTTCTGGAAGCAAGGCATTCAGGCAAATGAGCAATTAGTAAACACAGAACCTAGAGCCCATCTACAAGGAAATAACTTTAAGACAAAAAGATTAACCAAAAACCAAACAATAAAAGGATTAGTGATGCACCATCTCACCAAACATCTAATCTAACATTTGTTAACCAACACTCAGATGGAGAAGAAGGCACTCAGCTTCTTCTTAAACAAAAAGGACTACATAAGACCAAAAGAAAGTGCGAAAGAAACAAGAGCAAAGAACACATCCTGGCTAATCAAGCTCAAAGAGCAAAATACAGGCTGCTACATAGCCCACTACCAACTGCAAGGGCGAGTTCCCATTCAAGGAATACAGCGCTATATACAAGGCTATTTACATCAGGATTTACATCAATATGTAAAGTGCGTTAAAAGGAAGCAAAGGAGCATCTGGCAATAAGATTCAATCCCGATTTTGTGTCCCCACTCTTAAACACTTAAAACGCTTCCAAAAATGGATTGGGGAAAGCGATTCTTTCCCCTCCTTAGCCTTTCCCCACCCCTCTCTCCCCATTGCCCAGGTCGCACGACGGCAGCAGCAACTCAAGCCCCGTTCACCCACTCCACCTCTACAGCCACCATCCCCAGGAGGGGTTTCCCCCCCAAAAAGCACCCTGGCTGGCTGGCTTGCTCTGCTGCCACCGCCACCACCTACACGCACACACTTAAACATACACATTTCCTGCAGCAGCTTCACCCCTTTCCCTTTTTAAAGATCAAGGAAGGAGGCAAACAGCCAGGATTGCACAGGATTGCCTCTTTCAATCTTTAGGCTTGCATGGGTGGGAAAGGAAACAGTGTTATCAGGTGTGAAGTGGCTGAATTGTTACAATGAGTCTGTTGTATATATAGGGGAATACTCTAGTGTTCCCACAGCATTAAGGAAGAAACATTTTAAGAGCAAAAGCAGAAAAAAACACTGGAAAATTCCGGTGCTTATTTACTCCATTTTTAAGCCAAATAATCCTCAAAATACCCCTGAAGCTGATTGGGAATGGGGTCGAAGAGGATCCAAACCATTTTGAAACTGTTTTAATCCATTGGGGGGTGGGAACGACGAGGATCCAAACCATTTTGAAACTGTTTTAAAGTGGTAATGGGAACTCGCCTCAAGTGAGCTTTTACATTCAAGATCTTACCTACTCAGTTAGCAAAACATTTGCAAATAGAAATCTCAGCACGGAGAACTTTGACAACAAGGCAGACCAGCCCTGAGCTGCAGATGTTCACCACCATAGCTGCCCACTGCTTTTTAATATCTTTCTCCTTGATTTTTTAACTCCACCTCTCTTTTCTTAGTTATATCTTCTTTTGTTTCTTCATGCAATACTCAGATGCAACTGAGGG
Organism: Aspidoscelis tigris stejnegeri; assembly: GCA_023333525.1. NCBI lineage: Eukaryota > Metazoa > Chordata > Lepidosauria > Squamata > Teiidae > Aspidoscelis > Aspidoscelis tigris. The sequence goes on along the minus strand of JALMGA010000002.1, from coordinate 62,174,193 downwards.
AGGGTGACAAATAAAAAGAGGGCATTCTGGAACATAAAATATCTAGGCCCTGTATGGAGCTGCAGAAATCACCTTTTCCATACAACTAAAAATGTAGAGCAGCTTTTGCACCTGTTTATATGGAAAATGATTCATATTTTTCTTTCCTGCCCTAGATAGTACTTCCTTAGGGATTCTAAGTACAGTATCTTAGGGAACATACTGAATGGTGATTCTGATAATAAGTTGAAAGCATGCCCAGATGGAGTACACATCCTCCTAAAAGGAGCATTTGCTCTAGAATTTTGCCATTGTTTCATTATTCAGGTTGACTTTGCCAATCCACTGATAACAAGTAAGCATGTGATTTATAGATAAGATACAACAACTGGTACCCTGATGGACAAGACCCTGTTGTGTCATATAAAGACACAATGTATCTCATTGTATATTATTTCATATAATTGATGGGACAATACTGTGGCAACATTTTTTATAATTATATGCATTTAAATGCCATTGAAGTAAACAACAACAAAAGCACAATGGCAGTATAGAATGAGAATAGAGATAACTGTATAACCCAGGTTGCGGGAGGAAACACAGTGGAGTCGTAACGTGACTGCATACTGTTTTCCAGCTGTTTATGAAAACAGGGTGTGATGACTGTTGCCTAAGTGTTGTGTGGCTGTGTGCGAGCACTGGTCATGCTCTCTAACTGTGAGACTTTTCATATAACTGGTTTGGTGATTTAAAGAAAAGTATCACACAACTGGAGTATGAAACTCCCCAGCAAGCCACAACAGAATTAATTCTGAAAGGACCCTCCTAAAATACTATTTCATGTTCTCCTATTAATTACAATGAATGAATGAATGAATGAATGAATGAATGAATGAATGAATGAATGAATGAATGACATCAAAGTTGACCAGACAACCAGGAGTAGCTCTTCAAGATTTCTGACAGAAATATTTTTCTACTCTATTGGAAAATGCTAAGGGATGTTGCCTGTAACTCATCACTCACTTAGTTGTGGCCAGTTGACCATGGTTAATACAGAGCATTCGCGCCAGTGTCCTTTTACTCTGATTAGACTGATGAACTTTTCTCTAAATGTAAGTAGAGCTACTCCAAACACCAAATCTTAGCTAACAACACTTTCAATTTTGCAAGAAACTAATTCACTTTATCTGATTGAACTGATGTGTAATATTAATCCCTAAACTGTGGATCATTAAGTAAACGTTATATAAACAATCTTGTAACAAGTCTTGCCTGAAAGAAACTAAAAGGAGCGTAAACACAAGTACAGGTCAGTTTCTGTGACATCCTGTTACTCTGAGGTCATGGGAAAAACATCCACCACTAAAGGCCTGGAGAGAGAATCTCTGTTAGAGTACCTTGAGGTCTGGCCTCTTCGGCTTGTTACTCACAACAAAATCTAGGGCATTCTGTTTATGTGATGTGAGGGATGGGGGTGAAGAGAGGTTCAGGGTTGATATCTATTCAAGCAGCATGTGCTCACACATACCAATATCCTAAAAAGAAAGTGGGGGGAACTTTCAGTCTAAAAGCTTTATGCCATGGAACAAACATCAGAAACTAAATACAATGCAGAATACAGATCCCAAGAGAACATTAAGCATCTCTGACATTCAGAGGATAATTAGGTAAATTTCAAGAGGAATGAAAGGAACTTCTATGTCTAGTGAGACCTAAAAGGGAAGATACACATTGCTCTTTGTCTGTGTGACTTTCAGGAGTTTTTGAAATCCTCAGTTACTGCACTGATAGAAAATGTTAATGTATAATACATTGCTGGTACAATGGCTTGGGATGTAAATATATTTTAAGGAAGGAAGGAAGGAAGGAAGGAAGGGTATGCAGAAATAAAAATTGTGTTTTTTGTTTGAAATGCAACTGAACACCTTGTTTGTTCATGTCAATGCTGAACTGTTTAATCAAACAAACCTCATTTTTCCCACTGAAAAAAGCCTTTTATAAGTGTAAAAACACAGCAAACACAACTGTTTGAATTGTTCATATTTGTGAGCACCCTTTATGTTCCTGGGGGGTGAGATACGTCTTCATCTGGTGCCTGCATGAAGTTAAACATGATGCCAAAGGAGAGTTTCATAGTCTGCACACTCTGTGAAGACACATTCCCTGGTCACCATACTCTTAGCTGCATTCACATGCGCATTCAAGAGTGCCTTAGAGGATGTAGCATGTTCTTATCTACCACCTCTAGCCTAGAATGTTTATGAAAGAGGAAGGGCAGACTGGTGTGATAATGGTACCATCTGCCAAATATCTCTAAGCAATCACGAGAGGATTTTGTTGTTGTTGCAGCATGTGAAACCAGGCTTAGCTTCAGAGAACGGCCTCTTATGTTGATAGCACAGCCAGCAAGCAAATGCAAGCTGATGTTTCATTTGATAGTTCCAAGCTGCATAAGGTTTTAAAAATCAATCCCAGTTCTTTCTACTTTCCTATAAGCATATAGGGAGCTAGTGCAAGTTTGCAAGAATCAGTGTTATGTATTTACTTCTACAGTCTTCCATTGCATCTACATTCTGTGTAACTCAATTCCCAGACCAGCTTCAAAGGCAAATGCTTATCATCTGTGTATTCATAATAGCACACTCCATATCTCTAATGAGTTCTTTCAGTAGTTTCATGTAGAGGCTGGACAACATGGGAGACATAATAGGCCCTTGTTTGACCACACACTCTGGGTTACTTTGGGTCAAATACTCATCATGCAATAACATTATCTGAGAGCAACCTTTGAGGCAGTAGAAAATCACTGCAACGTGGCACTGTATTAACTAACCCTCATTCAGAAAAGTGTCCAAGAATGACACAATATTAGTGAAAGCAGCTGAAAGCCCCAGGAGAATCAACAGGATCACGTTCACCCATCCATCTCCTCTCCTGACACAAATCACCACCAAATAAGATGGCTGGACCTATTTCTGTGCTAAAACAGACCCCAAACCTGGCTGAAATGGATTGTGAAGATTAGTTTCATGGGATAGTTTCTTGACCTGAATAAGTCACTGCACATTCCATGATCTCTCCCACCAAGGAAGACAACTTTCCAGCTGCAGTGCCTCTGTCAAGGAAGCATTAACAGTTCCCCTAAGAACCCCACTATCCTTTCATGGCCAGATTTTACAAGCATGGAGAGCAAAGATCTAGGAAGCAAGGTTCGCTATCCCTTTGAGGTGTCTTATCTATTCCTCAGTCTCATCTAACTGAAAGTCCTTTATCCAAAACCATCGAGCCTCCACAGTTCCTCTGTCAACAACAAAGTCAAGTACCTGGCAAGTATAAATAATTTTACCCATACAGTTATACTTCCAGGCATCCAATTTCATCTTAATTGTAACAACCCAAAAAGCTCTTTGAAGCTACAGAATGAAAGTTTAGTGCCGGACAGGAAATTACCCTGAGGTTCTGTTCCAACATGCCACGGATAATCTGATTTCTGTGGGAATGGGGCCTTAGTATAATTTCCCATCACTCCCACATTTGCCTTATAGCACAGACTCAAAACAGATGTGCCCATTCCCACTCTTCATTATTTTTTGTGCTCAGCATGGAGAAACCATATATTTTTCTCTCCTCCACTCACCAACACCCCCCCAAGCACAACTTCATTGTCTACAACACAGTACAACTTCTTTAAAACCTAGTCTCACTTCCTTTTTCATTATAATAGTGGTTTTGTATGACTTTGCTATTTCACAGCAGTGCTTAATGGTGGAGTGTGTGGTGAAAAGGGGGAAACAAGTGAGGACATCTGTATTTGTGCCATTGAGGCCAATGTTTGGCAAAACACCTCTGCTTCACCTTTGTTTACCAAGAAACCCATGGAGGCATAGGAAACAGCCTAGAATCACTTCCTATTTTGTTATAAAAGTGATTTTTGTGCTACTTTGCTATTTCAAAGCCGTGTGTAATGATGGAGACCATGGCGAAGTGGGGGAACATGTGGGGGGAGATTAGTGGCCAGCAAATCACTTCCACTTCATCTGCACCTGCCAAAAAACCCACAGAGGTTGGGGTTTGCGATGGCAAGTTACGGGATGCTGATGGCAATCTCGATAGAAACATGGGACTGCTGAGGCTGAGTTACTTTGTCCATAAAACTCTCATTTTTATGAAAGGAAACATAGTTTCCCTTATTCATTGCCAAAGAAAAAGGGAGCATACATTGTCCTCTTTGCAAGGACTGGGGAGAAAAGAAGAGGCAGATAAAGTGTAACTTCTGCTGTGTCTTCCCTTTTATTTTCCTGTCCCTCCCCAACAGTGATGTTCTCAAACATACAGTTGCCTCCCCAAAGCCTTGTTCCCTCCATTCCTGCTTTGCAAAATAAAATGAGCTGAGGCGCTGGACTGGAATGGGGACTCATTTAACCTGCATACAGTTTGGCTTGTTTTCAGGGATTCTAGTCCGCAAAAAGTACGGAATCTGATATTTCTGTCGGCACAAAGAAGAGCGAAGCCGGTCTCTAAACTGATTATTTGGCCTGTCAGAATAGAGCCTAAGGGCCTTTTCGCACATGCCGCCGAAAACGGATCTAACAGATCCGTTTTCTGGCGAAACGTTTTTAAAGGGGAATCCGTTCCACAGAGGAACGGTTTCTCCCAGACCCCACGTGTACGTACACGCGCGGGGCCACAGCGGCAAGGCCAGATTTCGAAACGGTTTGGGGTGGGTGCTGTGCGAGTGCACCAGCACCCATTCCAACCCGCCCCTGCCGGCGCCTGCCTAGCTGTCAGCGAGGCAGAGCGCATGCTCTGCCATTCTGACAGCTGGGCGAGCCTGTCAGCCAGCTTCCCTGCCTTCCCCCTGGCCAGAGAACGGAGGATCCTCCGTTCTCTGGCGAGGGCAAGGCACCCCCACTCCTTCTGTCACCCCAACCCCACGAACAGCCCCCTTCTACGTACCTGATCGCCTCCATTTCTCCTCCATTTTGATCGTGAGTCTCAGAGGGACGGCGGCAATCGCGCACGTGCGCGCCATTGCTCTGACGGCCCCAGCAGCCCAGGGATGGTGGGAAATGTAGTCCTGGGCTGCTGGGAGGGGTGGCAGCAATCGCGCACGCGCGCGCCGTTGCTCTAACGGCCCCAGCGGGCTGCAGGCTGCTGGGCCATCAGAGCAATGGCGCAGGTGTGCGCAATTGCCGCCGTCCCTCCGAGACTCACGATCGAAATGGAGGAGAAATGGAGGTGATCAGGTATGTAGAAGGGGGCTGTTCGTGGGGTTGGGGTGACAGAAGGAGTGGGGGTGCCTTGCCCTCGCCAGAGAACAGAGGATCCTCCGTTCTCTGGCCAGGGGGAAGGCAGGGAAGCTGGCTGCCGGACCCGCCCACCTGTCAGAGTGGCAGAGCATGCGCTCTGCCTCTCTGACAGCTGGGCATGCGCCGGCAATCCGGCTTTTCCCCCTCCGGTGCGGAAACGTTTGTTTCCAAACCGTTTTCAGGGGGAAAGCCAGATGTAAGACCTGAAAAAATCAGGTCTTACATCTGGGTAGGATTTTGGCGGCAGAAACAGTTTAAACAACCATTTCTGCCTGCCGATATGCGGACAGGGCTTGCTCAAAGGGGTCTAATTCCGGCCCCTATGCGGAAGCCACGTCTAAATCCGTTCCACATCTGGCTCTAAATCTGTTTTTAGAGCCAGTGCGGAAAGGCCCTAAAAGTCTGGTGATAAATTCTGTTAGGCAGCAATCAGTCCAGGTAAGTCATCCACCACTCTTTCTCTAGATGTTGAGGGGGGAGGCAGAAGAGATCAAAAGGTGAACTTGGAGTTATTTGCTAGGGTTTACTGGAACATTGCCTCTGTGAACAGTTTCTGTGCTTCAGAAACTGGTTGTAGGCCTAATGAGGAGGTGAGATGTAGTCACTGAGCCACAGTGGTTCTCACCGCCTGACATTTTGTCCCGCATGTGAATGCTGCCTGTCTGACCCATTTCACCATACCAATATCATCAGAAAATTTCCTTAGAATCTTCTGAAAACCACCTGGATACAACCACCTGGATGAAATTCTGATAGGTTCCACTTGTTAGAAACTCCACAACTCATTTAAGCAAGAAAATGATTAGAAATTACCAGAAGAATATCTAAAATCAAACATAGCTGAAATGAAGTCAGGCACTTAGGAATTAACATGTTTGGCAGGATATTATCAAATGCTTTCTTGACTACATCACTATGCCTTTATAAATGTATGGTGAGAAATACACACTACTTACAGAATAGAAGTTGAGGGACAGTTGGCTTTCAAAAGAACCGGAGCTGCCGTTCTTCACGTGCACAGTTGCTACTCTAAAAGAGGCAGAAAATGTCACATGACTGAGTCGTAACACTATTGAAAGTAGTTGGAGCCAAATGCTCAAAGAGAGAATTCGAGTGAATTGAGGCACAATTACCTTTGGTCAAAGGCAGCATGGTTCACCAAATAGTTTGCGTGGTACGTGCATGTGAAGGTGTAGTTCACCGGCTGGCTCTTCACAATTACAGAGCTGTCATTGGAGATGATGGAGTTATAGAAATAATAGATGGGGCTTTTAAACTGCAACCATGAAAAGACCAAGAGGCAAATATTATCTACAGCAGAGATGCACCTTTTTGATTTCAAGCGGTCATGGTAACAGTTCAGTTCCATGGTAATTTCTGGAGGAACTGAACTGATATATAGTATTATATACTATGCTGAACAAGCAAGACATTAGGCTGCATTCAGATACTGGTACTTGTTCAGCTATATTTGGATATTTTGAAATAAAGCACAGATATTCCAGAATACCCAAATATAGTAGAATAAGTAACTGATGTCTGGGTAACAGCCACCCTCAGACCTATGGGTATAGGACAGGATAGAACTATAAATAAATAAATAAATGGAACATAGGGAGCTCCCTTATACTGAGTCAGATTGATGGTCTGATTGGCAGCAGCTGTCCAGGACTTTAGGCAGTGGCAGATTCTAGCTAGCTTACTTAAGAGGAAGTTAGGCCCTTTCCACACTAGACCATGCTATCTGCATGCTGGTACAGACTACAGCAGGCCACAGCCTTGGCTTAGTGTGGAATAGGGAGGGCCTTAGACGCTTTTTCTCTTTAGTTGCAGCCAGTTATGAGCTACATATGGTGAGGATCGTTTTAGATATACCTTCAAGTAAATTAAATGACTTGTAGGCATCTATTACTATTATTTGCAAAATAAAACCTTCTACATTGAGAAGAAGATAAACACATATTATGAAATGTCACCACTAGGCTGCAGTCATACTTAAGGTTTAATGCAGTCTCAGTCCACTTTCAGAGCAAGAGAATACATCAGCAAAGTGATTAGCTGTTTTCTTTCAGAGAATTCACTTTTGGGATGGATAACATGGAAAGAAAATTACTGGTCACTTTGCTGATGTGTTCTCTTGCTTTGAAAGTGGACTGTATTATATCTTAGGTGTGACCACAGCCCTGGTCCAGGCTATATTAGCAAGTGTAAAATAATTTTGAAAGTTTAAACTTTTTTTTTTAAAAAAAATCCTTAAGTCAAATGATTAGATGAACATCAAAAGTAGGGGTGTGCACAAATGTTTGAAGATATTTGAAATTTGATCGAATCTGCCCAAATTTTGACATTTGAATTCAAATCCAATGTCCATAAATTTGAATTTAAAGATTCGAACAAATTTTGAATTTCGGATCTATTCGTTCAAATTATCCAGACATTCTCATGTGTAGAGGTTCATACAGGATGAGTATTTGCAGATATGTATCTTTCCCACACCTGTATGCATTTGTAAGGATCCGTACGGGACAAACACCGATTGCATATGGGATAACTACGGGATGCATATGGATGTGTATGGATGCGTACAGGATGCATAACAATGCATATGGGTACATACGAATGGTGTCGTAAGTGCAAATTTGAATAGAAAATTCAAATGAATAGATTTGAATTTCCTTAATTCGAATTGAATTTCGTTAAATTGGAATTTTAAAGATTTGAATCAAATCAAAGCCCCCAAATTGCATTTGCGCACACACTCCTAATTGAAAGAGACAAACTATGAACATACATCCAAATCAATAACTGCTGCTATTTCCATTCCCTTAATGTACATCTGACCACTGCAGTGTCTTAAGCTGCCTCCAGACGGAGAGAGGAAAATGCGAGAGCTTGTTGGCATCTCACTATTTCCTCTCACCGCCCCTTCCTACCAGCAGAGCAGCATTGTGGAGGAAGCGCTATGACCTACTTGTCTCCGTGCTTGCTCCTGTGATGATAAGGCAGCTACTTCCGGGTATTTTGAAAGTGAGAAATATCCAGAAGTGCACACTTGCAGACCACTGCACACATGTGGTGTCCATTTGCACCCAGGTTTCAGCCTGTGCATGTACAGGACCAATTTCTTTAGCAAAGACCCTGTGAGAGGTAGGTCATTGTGTTACTTGGGGAAAGTCCACACTGAGAGTTGGGTTTTCCTAAAATAGGATATAGATGCATTTCAATCTATATCACAGGGCTACGTTGGGGTACATGTGTGGCAATCTCAACACAGCCATAACATAATTGAATGTTTTAACCCCTATCTGGATGCAGTCTAATAATGTTTTGGTTAGCATATACTGTGTTTAGCATATACTTATTTTCCCTGAAAACAAGACAGGGTCTTATATTAATTTTTGCTCCAATTGATTTTACTTTTTTTACATGTATAGCTGTCTGGACACTATTTATATTGACTTTTTGTATGATCTATAACTAGGGCTTATTTTTGGAGTAGGGCTTATATTTTGTGCATCCTCAAAAATCCTGAAAAATCATGCTAGGGCTTATTTTCATGGAAACAAGGTAGATGGATGTGTGAGAGTACCCGTGATTGTGGGTCCCTGATTGTGCATATGTCCGTACTGTGTGAAATGCCTAAATGAATAAGAGATGAATGTAGGTGTCTCCATATGTGTGTCACACTGTATGCAGCCATCTCTATGCAGACTAGGTTATAAGAGAACCCAAATATCAAAAAATATCTGATGTCCATGATAGTGTATTTGTGAAGTTGTACATATTTCCTTCAAAAAGAAATGGAAGGTATGTGTACAAAGAGGTATTACACTCCCCATGCAATCCCTGTAGCCAAAATGGAAATTTGACATTTAAGAGAAGTTACACAAATGATGCAAATCTGAATTCCACAAACGCATAATTTGCACAAACCTTGCCCTAGCTATGTGTGATAAAATGTCAGCATCAGTCACCGCTTCTGCAAATTCTGGGGGATTTAATTTGACCATAAGATTTTCACAGTGTTTTGTGCAAAAAGAAAAAAGAAAAAAAAAGAGTTAAAGCATAAAAAGGCTCTTAAACCATATAGAAAAAACTGGAACACTAAAAAAATAGGCAATGACCTGTGTGATGACCGCTAGGATCCCTCAACCCCAAAATTAAGTTATTTTGGTTTAAAATGCAAAGTGTGGCGAACACGGTAAGGCCAGATGTTTAAAAGTGTTGCCAAAGCGTTTTTTGTCAAGGGTAAGTAGCCTAAGGGAGGGGCTAGTTGAGCACTCCAAGGGGTGGGGTGAAATAGAATCCTGGAGGAGCTCAGCCAATCAGGGCGAAGCAAGCCAGCCAGGCCCATATAAAAGGGAGCCTGAGGAGATAATTTCTGTTCTCTGCCTTGGGTCGTTAATCCTGGAGGGAGGTTAACGAAGGGGAGAAACGGGCCTTTAGCTGTCCTGAGGGAAGCTGGGAATTGGGGTCCTGAGTTTGTTGATACGTGTTTGATGTTGCTGGTGAAAATATAAGGGCAAGCAAACACATATTGTACTGGTAGAGAGTTTACTCAAGAAGTTTAAGAGTCTTTGAACTGGGTGTGAAAGTTAGGGGCTGAACTGTTTGACAACAGAAGCTGAAAGTGTAACTTGAAGAAGAAGCTGTCTTGAGACTTAACTGTATTCAATAAACACATGTTCTTGTTGTTTCAAAGAAGCTTCGTCGAGTTCTCTGTTTATAAAGGGAGCCAAATAGGGCCAGAGTTCTAAACAGTATCTGTATCCAACCCACTGCTGGAGATTGGCAGAGTGGGAGCAGGGTGCTGGCTGCTGCAGCATCAGAAGGGAGGCAACATTATTATCAAGCCAAAGAGTAGGGAAAAGGAAATGGAAGGTGCGCCTCTTGGAAGGAAATAACAGAGTTTGATTTACAAGTAAACACAACGCTACCACACTACCAAATAAAGATATATATATATATATGAAATAGATAAGGGCGGAGAGGCGGCCTTTACAACCTGCTTTCAGTTGAAATTAAGTAAGATGGAAGGCCTTATGGAACGTATCCAACTAATATCCTACACAGTTACCAACAAATCGGGGGAAGGAAATGTTCGTACTTTATCTACTTACATCTGATTGGGTGCCACAGTATGATTTATTTTTAGGTGACAAATCTGGGATTGTGAACTGGTAGTATCCTGATTCATGGATCCCATTATAGCAAACCCCTCCAAGAGCCAGCTGATTAATTTCCCATCCATAAGGACATTCAGGGATTCTTGTAATAATCGTTCTAGGGTAACAATACACTAAAATGACATCTAAAAGTGGAGGGAGAAAAAAAGGAAAACAAAAAAAAAGGCATGGTTACCACTATGCCATAAAGGAATGCAATCTCTTTGCATTTATTTTAAATAGTGTAGAATTTCTGGGTCAACCAAAAACATAAGTCTCAAGACCAAATTCAAACTAAGTTCTTACTGGGAAGTCTGAAGTTAAGATCTTAGGATATGCTCTTTCCTGGTTTTTTTGTCTGAAATTCTACTGACTTTTTCATACAATTGCTACCATATTTGTGCAACTGGGCAGGAGTGAACAAAGTCTTAGCTGCAATTAATTTCTTCTTCCAGATTCCGAAACTGCATCCCCCCAAAGCACAGTGGGGGTGGCATTGCACTCCTGCCCTTGTCTGCCCCTGTGCATTTAAGTATTTGCAAAGAATGCCTGTGCCAGATCATATGCAGGTGACTTAGAAATAATTGTTTTTAAGTTCCATCTATTTGTTGTCTGTTGGTAGTCATCTGCTGGCAGTCACGAAAGAGTTCTTACTGAAAATGTTTTAACATTTTGGAACTTTTGATCATGACTTATCCTACCCAGTGCTGGTCTGTACTTGGTGGCCCATGCTAGGCTAGTTTTGAAGGCTGGGAAAGAAAGTTGGCCAGGGGTTTAATGCCAGGCACCCAGAGGTGCTGTGGGTGTGGCACACTGGCCCATGGGCCCACACTGTCCACACACTGTCCTGGTCCAGTCTATCACTGTAGCATGTTTTGGCACCATATCCTGCTCCATACCTCAGTCTGGTGCAGACAGAATATAAGGTACTCCACCACACAGATACAGTGGCCTAGCACACCTATGGACTGATCCATTGGCCCAGTGTGGAAAGAGCCTTAGACATTGTGTGCTTTCATGAGTCACTCCATTTTTTCCTACTAACACGCAAATTCCTTTTATTATTTTCCTCTTTGCCCATCTGTGACTTGCAGTCTGTTTGGATAGGACTATATGTTATGCATAATGCCTTGGTAAAGTTTCTTTTTCTACCCTTTTAACAAAACATAGTTTCTGATACTTCCTGTTTAAAGGTGAGACTGTTTGGAGAAGGCAGAATCCCTCAAAGGTTCTGTTACTCAGATGACCTAATCTAAATTCATTCAATCAAGCAGCCTACAGACCAAGACCATTAACCACGCTTTGATCAACAGCAAACACCGATGAAATTCAGGGAGATTAGGGATGGTTTTCAGTCGGCACCTCATCCCTTCTAACCACCCTCATGAAAGTGTGTTGTAAATTACAGCTGCTTTATTCAACAGGGAATTGATCAGAGGTTCTAGACATCCCTTTTATGCATATGGCAATAGACACCAGTTTTATAACAGCTCTATAACCAGCTTTGCTATGTCAGTGTTTCTGTGGCAAGTGTTGCTTGGCATGGGGCGAACACTACTGCAGAGCACTCTTCTCCCTGTACATTAAGAGCACTATGCTTGTCTAAAAGCAGAGGAATGCTGTTGGCACGTCATCTGCTGCCAGGAAGTTTTCATTCCCCAGCTGTGATGAGTATGCAGGGTTGGGCAGGTCTTAGCAGTCATGGCACATGCAAGATGCCATAATGGCACCATGAAAATCTTCCCATAGAGTTTATTCTCTCATGTTATGTATGAAATAATGACTTTTTCATAATGTTGGTGAGAAGAAAAACCAAAAACTATCTAAAACTGTTATTAGCAAAATACCTTCAACTCAACATTTGAACAAAATTAGTTCTATTGATTTCAGCTGAAGGTATGTGATGTGATACTGATGAAATCTTCATCCACACCCCCTCCTATCTTAAGGTGAAGGTACATGAAGAAGAAGGAGAGAGCTGACTTTTCTACTCCACTTTTCTCACTCATTTAAGGGGACTCAAAGCGGCTGACAAAGCTTTCTATTCTTCTCCTCACAATAGAACACCTGTGACATAGGTGAGGCTGTGAGAGCTCAGAAGAGAGCTGTGACTTGCCCAGGGTCACCCAACTGGCTTTGTGAAGGAGTGTGGAATAAAACTCGGTATTCCCAGATAAGGGTCTGGGTTCCTAAAAACTACACCAAACTGACTCACATTGAGCCTTGGACACATATCAGAGGCCAACAGCACTGAGGGGGGAAAAACCCACCAAAATTGTATTAGAAAGAAGTGTGGGCAAAAGTGTGCCGCAGTTCTAGATTTTCCAGGGCAACCCACGCTGCAGTTTCAGCCTCAGAATTGCTTTCTTGCTTCCTGCACATCTCATGAGGCAAGGAGGTGACTCCACATATGGGAGTGATGTTGGAGTTGTGTATCCCAGCTTTGCCTTGGGTTGTTTATGGGGCAGCCTGCAGAGCTTGTTCACCTCAAGGGCCCTGTGTGGATCCAGCCAAAATCTTGGTTCAGTTCATGCCTTCTATGGTCAGCCATAGATGTATGACTGTATATTTTCCAAACCAGCTGTAATAAATTAACTGTCTACCAAACCAAAGTTTGTTTTATTTCATTTTTGTCAGAAATCATCAAAACATTAGCAGCAAAGGATTACTGAGAGTACTGAAATAGATGAAATTTACCTGCTTTATTTGGACTGCAAGGGGCCGTAACACCTCGTGCCAAGATGACCCAAATGAGAAAAGCAACCATCATCATTTCTTCCAAGGATGTGTAAACAGAAACAGCAGCACAACTTGGTTTGCCTCAGTGCTCCCTGATCTTCAAAAGGAAACCCTGTTTTACATGTATCAGACTTGTTTGAAGTACCTGTTGCCAGCAGAATAAAAAATGTGAATCTTCATGCCAGTACTCAGTTGTTGTGTGATTCCAAATACAAACAGAAATACCTTTTGGATATTAAAAATGTTTTTTGTTCGTACTTTACACAAGCACAAAATGACGATCTTCTTTACTCAAGAAGTAATTTTGGTCAGTAAGTCAATAGAACAGCTACTAATAAAGAACAGATCTGAACTGTGGGAAATGAAATTATACTGTCTTAACTTAAACTGTTATCAAGATGGCTTTTCATCTTGTATCCTTAAATCTATTTTTACTAATGTGATTATTTGTATTAATTTATTTCATAAACATCCAGAGAATCTTGAGATTTCTGTTCACGGGTCATGAGGTCATTTGTAACTAGATGCTACTTATAATGTCACGTAGTTCACAAAACAAATTCAAATCACAACATCGTAAAACTCATTAACTGACAGAACAAGATATGCTATTTTAGCAGTTTAAATTTTATATTTTAGCATTATGCTATATATATATGTATATATGTAAGATCGGAACACATTTTGCAAGTGTATCTGTTAAAATCACATAATCATTTTAAAGAAAACATATACAGAGCATCATACGTACAGCATAGGAAAGAGGCTGCAGATCAGGGTGCTCATTCTTTTTTCTCCAAATGAAAAAGTGTGTATCTGCCTTTCCTGCAAAGTCTTTTCAAATGGCAATCCCTGGCATTTATCTTTGCTTTATATAGGCCATCTTGTAAAAGGAGCCGCTGCGTATTCAGCCTTGATTATCCCATGAGGGGAAAGAGGGTTGGATGGATAACAGGCTGGATCATTCACTTTTTTCAGTGCAAGAATTTCAAGCTTCTCATGCCATGACTTTAGTTTTACTTCTCTAATGTTAAGATACTCTATGAAATCACCAAGCCATGAAATCTGTTTTTTTTAAAAGAAAAATATCTTCTTTGCACTTGGAATGGTTTTATAAAAGATGTATATGGTTTATGTACAGTGATTGAAAACATTGCTGTGGATGCAAATTCTGAATCATCTCTCTCTCTCTCTTTTTTGCATAACAGTGCAATCTAGAGCTGTAGCCTCATGGGCAGAAGAGAGTGTCCAGTGAAGGCCCAAGTGGCAATAACTCTCCATACTGGCAGCACCCTGAGCTTGTACTAGGCATCTGGAAACATCCTTGGAGGCATCCTTCCTGCAAAGCAAACCATGATGCCACCACAGTGAAGATGAATGGAGACTATGGGAGTGACTGACCTGACCCACACTCTACATGGTTCTATTTTGAGATGTGCCAAAAAATGGTCAATTTTATTTCTGGTGCATCCCAAAATAGGGCTGTGTTGTCACTTTGGAACAAGGAAGATTTTGTTCCTTGGCTTCCAAGTCGGCTAGGGGGTGAGGTACGCAGCATGAAGACAGCCTGTAACCTACCTCTGGACCTGGAGCCAGCAATGGAGAGATGAAAAGACAAGAAAAGACAGGTTCTTGAGGTCAGTGACACACAACTATCCCAAACCCATCTAGATAAGATGTAAAATTCTTTTCCCTTATTGGCACCCTTTCCTACGGAGTTGGGGGGAGTAGAATATCTGAAGACCAGACCATGTCTCCGCTTACCTCTTTGAAGTGCCTTTGCATGTTGACAAAGGTGCCCACTGCTCTCTAGTATCCATTTTTGGTGGCAGAAGACATCTCGTAGCGACATGCCAGTGGAAGTGCCTCCTGACCTACATGGAGGAGGTACCATTTCAAGGTGCCACCTCCTTCTAAAATGGAAGTGAGCAGGGAGGATTCTTTCTGTAGTGCCTCCTCTGCCCTCAGAGACTCCACCCAGAAGTGGAGACACAGCCCCACAATGCTATAATGGAATGTGTTCTAGATTTTCGAACTTCTACATGGGAACATGGATGGTCAAGTTTCAGGCATGTAACTGCAGCTATAAAATCTAAAAACAGTATATAGGCTTCTTTTTTAAAAAATCTAATGCTCATTCAGTCTTTATTGCCACTTATTAAAAGAATCACCTAATATAAATATAAGTGCTAAAAGCAACAAATGCTAGTTCTTTGAAGTTATTATGTTTCAATTTTATAATAGTAATATTTAATTACAAGTAAGTTTTTAGGTTCACGCTTTTAAGGTGAAAAGAACTAACCAGAGTGTTCTCGAGAACAGTTTCTGCTACAGTGCAGGGTTGTCCATACATGTTTTTTATTTGCACATGAAACACGAATTCCATGAAATGTACTTAGGTGAAACAGCATTTGATATCTCTGCTGATAAAAGGTGAGGCCTCTGGGGAGTTTTGTATTTCTCCAAGTAATTGCAAATAAAAAAGAGCATTCATTAAAGAGCAAATTATACTGAAAATGCTAATTGCATTCCCCTAGAGCCTCCTTTAGATTAAGCAGATTGCTGAACGTTAACTATGGGAGTATCTGAAATGATCTCTACCAAAAAGTGAATAAATGGCTTCTTGTGATCTTAACTTCAAAAAGGGTTGTGTTTTTTTTGGCGGCGGGGGAGGGGGGAGCTTTTCAATTTCACCTTGTACTCCTCACTGCTACTCAGAGCTATGTTATTGTTTTGTGGTTATTTTTTTGCAAGATTGCAGCCTGATTAAATGTGGGAGAAATTGTGCTAGGGCATTTTCATGTGATAGGACTATTAATGTTCAGTGCCAAGCAACCAATGCATAGCTGGGCTGTAATGGGCCTCTGGCAAAGAAATCTGGATGCTCCCCCCATACAATCAGACTGAGACCAAAGGTATACACAGAAGGTAATGACAAATAAACACAACACTCACCTGACAGCCCAAATGCATGCACTAGCACTAGAAAACTATAATGATTTCTGGGCCTCTTTTGTTAATGGGCCACTGAGAAAAAAACAGCCTCACACTCCTGGGACCTTTTCGCACTTACCTGATTAGGCTGCCATGCACTAGGGCTGGTAAAAGGTGGACCATTCGCACTTGTCATGAAGAAAGCTTCCCCAAAGTGTTCATTACTGGCCAGAAGCGCAAATGGTCCTCCCATTTACCAGCCTGCATTGCTGTGTCCAAAGCCGGAAGTTCTGCCTCCTTGCTGCCACAAGTGGCTGCCATTGCAGAGGAGCGTGTTTGAGCAGGGGCATATTGTGGCCAATCCCATCAGCAACCAGGGGTGTGACCTAACGTGGCTGTGATCGAATGCCCCTCTCACCGTCCCAGGGATCAGAGGTCTAGTGGCGTCAGAGGTCAGTGATCAATCACGACTACCACCAGAATATACCTGTGCAGATACTGCCTTTCTCGCCCACCGACTGTAGGGAACCGGACATAGAGTGAATGGTCGCGCCGTTGGATGCTTCAAGTAAGCTTTTGGTCAGTCTTGTCAAAGGTCTGGAGCATGATTTAGTGCTCCACACCTAATCAACAATTAGTGAACTCCTGGGGAGGCAGGGCAAACTTGGAGGCTGTAACAGCCTCCTACCACATGCAGATGTTCTTCACCCAAAGTCCACCAACTGCTGACTACCAGCTGAAGTGCAAATAGGCCTCTGGATAGGTGTTGGCAGTTTTATTCTTATAAGCAATGAATTTGAACCGTGGAACAGTCTAACACAAAGTGCTCCTTCATGGCTATTGCCATATCTTCACCTTAATCCTTCTTCATCTTCAGGTCTGACTGTTCATATCTTTTCGTTTTTATCAGTTTTACTCATGGACTTTCCACCCTCCACATGGATTTTTCTGAACAGTTTGCTGGTGAGGCAGGAGAAGGCTGTCGACATCCAAACCATCCGACCTGTCCTACACCCGAGTGCCAGCTTTGAAGGCCTGGAACAGCAGCAACCTGCTTTCAAAGGAAGGGAATGAAAGTTGACAGTCTTTGACCTTCCCAGCCAGAGCCATTGCAGCAATGCACTAACTTCCAGTGGCATTTCCAATGGCACTTCCTGATGAGCCACTGAACAACCCTCCGCATTATATTTCAGACTTCTGGCCATCTCTTCTGCATGCCTTTTGTGGTCTGGAATGCCATTATCCTGCCTGCCTTGGCGATTGGGATTTTTTCATTCCCCAAAAATGTCAGTAGTTGCAATCTCCAATGCACAGGGCAGGAACGGCAAGCACACTCCACCTCCCAATGACGTGAGCTCCAATCTCCTCCCAAAATAGCCCGGGACCATCCCCATGCGTGGGCTTGGCTTGCTAAGCAATGCGTGCTGGGACCCCAAACCATGCCCAGACTTTTTTTGGGGGGTACTAAATTTGGTCCTGGTCTGGTACAGTTTTGGGCAATTTGGTCCGCAGAAATCGGACCAAATAAAAAATGCATGGGGACACTCCTTGCCGAACCTGATTTTGGTACTGGACCAAACATGCATGGGGACGTGCCCTAGGTATTGCATGACTTTACTCTGAAAGAGCACAAAGAAGATACATTATAATTTTGGACGAAACTGCACTGCACTAATATAAACTGTTCTTTGGATTATCCTCCTTAGCTTCTGAAAAAGTAGAGGCACCTTTGGTTTGGCAACCGCTTTAGGTTGCAATTGTTATACAAACACTGCATTACAATGCAGAACTTTTGGATATCAATGCATATCAGAATGTGAGTACTGTTATTTCCCAGGTGTAGCAACTGGTGTGCAGAAGCTGTTTCAAGGCATTTCCTCTAGGGGGCTGTAGCATTACTTGTTTGCTCATTTAGCATCATCTGCATGCATGACACTTCACAGAATGTAAGACAGTTAGCCTGTTTCCAGCTGTTGGGAATTTTATCCTAGATCTCCTTAAACACAATTTCTTCCCTTCAAGCCAGAACAAACATTTTTCATTACAGGCACTAAATACACTAGTTATATTAGAGTGGGATTGGACTGTGTAAAGGAGACAAATTACTGAACATTTAACATTTATTCCAAATATACAGGAAGTCTGGTTCTATTTAGGCTGCATCCAGACATCGCTTATTTATTCTGCTATATTTGGATATTCTGGAATAAAGCATGGATATTTCAGAATATCTATGCTTTATTGCAGCTTATCCAAACATAGTAGAATAAGTAACAGTTGCTTGAATGTAACCTTAGTTACTAGCGGGCAAATGAACTTTGCTATTTCTCAAAGCCACTATCCTTTTATCGGGGTTTGATGATTTAGGGCAGCAGTTGCATGGCACAAACTGCTGCTCTGTCCACATATTAAGAGGATGCTACAGTAGTTGTGTTCCTCTTAAAGTGACAACTGCCCTCCGCTCATGAAGCTGACTCTGAGTGTTCCAACTGATCATAGAAGCCGGTGATTTTTGGCCAACTCCTTAGCATGCCAACAATCAGTGTGATGTGAACAAGACAATATGGAAGTGCACAGCTGTTGAGCTGCCTCCGTGTTCTGGAAGTGGGAAGCTGTATGTTTCCTTGGACGTGGCATAGTCCCCACTGCCAGTCGTGGTAGGTAGAAGTCTCAGAACTTTTCTTCCAGCTCTGCTGTTCAAGGGCTCTAATAAGCACTTACTGTGGCATGGTAGCTGGACAAGTGTGGGGTCCACGTGCACGCTGTACTCATCCAGCTCCCAGTATGTCATGAAGGACTTTACATGTGAGCCCTGCCCTCTTGTGGTCTATTCACAGAGAGTCAGTTTGGTCTAGTGGTTCAGGAGCCGAACATCTGGAAAACTGGATTTGATTCCACCCTACCCCATGAAGCCAGCTGGGTGACCTTGGGCTAATCAGAGCTCTCTTCTGAGCTCTCACAGCCCCACCTACCTCACAGGGTGTTCTGTTGTGGGGAGAATAGAAAGCCTTGTCAGCCACTTTGAGTCCCCTTAAATGGGTGAGAAAAGCAGCATAGGAAAGCCAACCTCTTCCTCATCCTCCTCTTCCTCCTTCTAGATGCTGCACACACAATGCCTAAGCTGAGGTTCCACTGAAATGGTTCTATCAATGTAGTTTTGATAAATGTTCATGAACCTAGCTGCTGCTTCTCTCAGTTTCTTTGGATATGTTCCATTTTGCATTCATTTTCATAACACATGGACACAAAATGGTCTGAAAAGTACTTTTCCTAGTTTACTAAGAGTTCAAGGAAATCTTGGCCAGCTCTGAGAGGTAATGAGGAAAGTCTGTTAGCTTCTCAGACTAAAACCAAGCTCTTAGGAGGTCGCTGTCGCCACCATACCTGTGGCTGTCTTCCAGTGCTACTGGGATCTTGTCCAGCAAAGGATTACAACAAGGACAATGCCTTTGATTGCAAGGGCTGACTGCCAATCTGAGAAAATTCGTCAGACTAATGAATGGCACAAAGGACCCATTTTTCCTTCTTTTCTCCTTCAGAAAAAAAATGAAAATAATCATTACTAGCATACAAGTTAAGATTTCTGTTGAGAATAACAGTATATAAAGTAATACACATGCACACACATTAAGATGAAGCTAGATAATGCCACCATTCAATCTGCTTGCCAAATACAAATTCCTAATTTCTAATGAATTATGTTTCATGATATCATGATATCAGTGATAAACTTCTTATAAAGGAAAGCTATTTCAATGTGGTTGATAGCTCCAGTTCTGCCCTCACCCCAGATCCCATTCTAAAACAAGCAAAAAAAACACTTTGGATATAAAATGAGTCACTTTGACTTACATATAGCAGTTTCTCTCTATTCAGGAGGCTTTGTGTCTGTTGTTTCTCATATTTATGGAGGAGGTTTTGTCCCCAAAATGTATATTCACAGTTTTGGTGTGGCAAACTATTTTCTTAGGCAAGGGGCTTTGAAAATCCTGCTTGTAATTCTGTAGCTATTCGCAGGTTTCAGTAGCCATATAATTTTGGTGGAACTAAACCCTTGTGAATAGCAAGGGACTACTATATACAAATTTGACAGTGCCATTCTGGTAAAACATTTTCTGTATCATATGGAATGTTCAGATATATGTATACCTGTATGTGTTTTTCTAGCATTCTTCTATACAATAGGTGTATATTATAAAATAACAGACAAAGGATGAACCAGAATTACTTTTACGTATAATGCATTTTCCAGCTTTCCCAGAATTCCTGTGACTGTTAGGAAAGGAAAAGAGAAGGAGGCCATGGTCACGCCTTGGAAAGTCCAAATGGCAAGTGGAAAGTTCACAAATAAAGTGGAAAGAAATGAAAAGATGCGAGTGTTGCAAAAGTCTCACTCAGAAGAAGGTTTAAAGTGAAGGTGAGATCACGGTTGGAGTGAATGAGAGATGGGTAAGAGGAACGGTGCTTGTCTTTTGTTGCCAGTCAACAGTCCCTGAGCAGGAGACACTCAGGTCGTCTAGCCAATTTTCCCCAAGCCCATACATGCATTTCTATTTTATTTGTAGTAATTGACTGATTTAGGGTTATCCTCCAGCAACTAGTGACTGTGAATGAAGACATTTCTCCTGGCACCATTTACCCAGAAAGCCTTAGGTGTGGTCAGTAGCCTCTTCAGAAGTTAAAGGCTCAACAGTTCAAGTCTCAGGGCTTTGCCTTCAAGCCAGCTTTTGATACATGAGACCACTGTATCTTGTTTCTAGGGGCCTTTCCACACATGCCGCCGGAAAATGGATCTAAAAGAGGGACAGATTCTCGGAGGCCCTGCGCATGGGGGGGGGGCTGGGGGCAGGGCTGGATGGGAGGCCCTGCCCTGTCAAAGAGGGAGAGCACCTGCTCTCCCTGTTTGACAGCTGGGCCTGCCCACCGGCCTCTGCCATTGGCTCCGGCCGCTGGCTTCGCTGGGTTCCCCTTTGCCTCAGAAGGCACGATGGTGCCTTCTTGAGCAAGAGGGAAGCCGCAGCCACCACCACCACCCCCTCCCTGGCCGGGGTTGCACGCTCGCAATCACCGTCTTACCTCCTCGCTGCTGGGCCACTTCTGGCAACGGGAGGCCTGGTATCCATTGTACATGCATTACATAGGCCCTCTTGCAAAAAGGCCTCTTGTCTAGTAATTGCTTCCATATTAGCATGCATTTAACTACATTATTTAAATTATATGCACACTAGTCTCCTCTTTTGAAGCTTTTCTGCACCATCTGGCCATGACCTGGATTAGGGTTTTTTTCCCACCAGCACCAAGAACCCATTAAGTACCCATTAGGGACCCATTAATGATCCATTAGGTTCAGAGCAGAAAGACCTCGTTTTCACTGCAGACCCCATTAGAGCCTCATTTGTTTCCACCTAGTCTAGGGAAATCTGGTTTAAACTAGTCCTTCAGGACCTATAAACCAGATTTCCTGTAGACCCCATTAAAGGGGTCTACAATGGGGTCTTTAGGCATCAAATCCAGATTATATGGAATGTGTTCCTACCACAATTGGGCAATGGGGTCTAGAGGTGGGCTCTGGAGGGAGCACCCATGGGGGGGGGATGCCTCAAAACCCAAATCTCCAAAGCCTGTGCATAATCTCCGCAGACAGCTCCGAAGATGGCTCTGGAGGAAACTCCAGAGAATGGCACAGGCTTTGAAGATGACCTGTCAGAACAATGCCATTTCTACAGAACTTTGTCCAAAGCTCTGGAGAATCTCCAGAGTGATTTGCCTCAATCTTTGAAGATTCTCCGGAGCCACTCCATGTGGGTAGATCTGAATTTGCCACATGGGTGCTCCGGCATTTCCACTGTGAGCACATTAGCACCCATTGCTATTGGGTACTACACCGACTGTGGGGAGATGCATCGGGTACTTCCTTAGATCCGGATCTACTAAATCCGGATTGGTTGAAAGACCTATTCCTTAGATCCAGATCATCTTAGATCCAGATTAAGGGAGGTAAGTTTAAACCCCCCTAGGTTTGGGCTAGTCAGACCCACTGGGTCAGATCAAAGGAAGGCAAAGTTTGGAATGGGGTATCTGCACAACAATGCTGATCCAGACCAGCCCCCACTCTGGCCCTGAAAGTTGCACAAGCTTTGGGTCCAATAGCTAGGAATGAACCAAAATGGGTACCATGATAGTTTGGAAATCATAGGCGTACCTTCTGCGACAAGCTGGTTTACTGGTAGTCCTTGATGATGATGTAATCCAGATCAGCCCCACCCCCAAATCTGGATTATGCTACATCCTGTGCAGACAGAGTGTACCAGCAACAGGTGGATCTACTGTATTCCACACTAAATTGTAGAAGAAACAAAAACCTTTTTGTTTATGCTACAAATTAATTGAGTAAATGGCCTTTTTGTTGATGATATATACACCTGAGCATTGTGGCTTCATGGTTCAAATACTTAAAAGCTGAGAAACAGGCATGGTTACAGATATACCTGCAGTTTTTATTGGGAAATCAGAACAAATTGTATTCCATGGCATGAGAGCAATTCACCTCCTACTTAACAGCAAGGAGATCTTCTGTGTTGTTAGCAGAAGCAGAAGCACATTGTATATCAGCTACACCCAAGCCTAAGGAACTTTATTGGGAAACACAAGATGTCTCAGTACAAGGCAATCTTCTTGACAAATTCTGTTGCATCAGTATGGCTTCCTTAAGGTGCTTCTACTTGGAGAGACAGAGGTGAACAGTAGCTATGCACCAATTCTTGAGGAAAACAAAACCATAGCCTGTACTATGTGGAGTCCCTCATTGTATAGATGAGTGAATTATAGGTGGGGAATCAAATCATCTCGCCCCCTTCCTGACTCAGATAGGCTAGCTGATTAAAGCCTTGTTCATGTATTGACATACTCTAAATGAAATGATATTGGAACGGCTGGACACCTCATTCGGGTTGTGGGGTTTTTTTGGGGGGAGGAGTTTTTCCAGCCACCCTAGGTCTATGCAGGACCTTTGCGCTATTGTGACAAATCAGCCCAAGTGACAAATCAGCCCAAGTGAACCATAAAGGAAAAGGCAGGCAGTAAGAAACACTTCCAAACTCTTTCAAAACATTAGCAGCACTATATTGAAAACCCAGTTAAAAGGCTCCAAAGTGGAGAAAAACACCAGAACTGTCAAGTGGCAGCTGATTGACGAAGACTGTCAAAGTTGGTAGCTGAATTGGGGTTGTTTTTATATAAATAAGATGTCAGATAAAGGCAATTTGGACAGGCATGGAGGAAGAGTCTTATAAAAGGAGACTAAAGGGCTGGAATAATGGGCCTAAACAAGGAACCCTGATCTAGTCAGGGACTGCATGGATTATCTCACTCTCTTCAGTGGCATGGCTTCAGGTCTCTGCTGCAAGGAGCTTCCCAATCCCGTAAAGTAGCCAAGTCAAAATAGCCAAAGCCATGGGTTGCAAAGCTCAGAAAGAGTGCTGTATTGCAAGACAGCAGTCCAGTCAAAGTCCCAGAAAAGAGTCCAAGTTGCAGGGCTCTTTCAGGCTGAAGCAGTGATCCAAAACAGCAAAGCTGTAATGTGTGGATTTCAAAGCCTGGCTGGTGTTCAGAGTTGAAGCAGACAGAACAGAGGGTGTATCCAGTGATGGGAGACCTCCCACCTGGGAACCTTTTTATCATGAATCTAACCTTGGAGGCTGTGACCTTGACTCACAGGGAGTCCTGCTAGGTAAGGCTAAATTTGATGTCTATGTTAGTCTGTGGGATAGTGGAAACAAACTTATCATGATGTAACTGTTATGTGATATGTGGAGGTTAGTGCAAATTTACTTGGGGACTGTGTAAAGAAGTCCAGATGAGGAGATGACAGCTCAGCCATCACACTTCTAAGACAGCAATGATGGATTTCTGATAGCTTTTTCTGATAAAAGAAAAGGTGTGACCATCAGAGATAACAGAATGGCATACCAGGAGTACAGTCAATTAGAGTTGGGACATCTGTCCCAATTCAGATCTGATCAGGGCTGACCAACATTCCTGATATGTTTCTTCCAGATGCTTATCAAATGCACAGTTTTACACAAAGGCTGGGCTGGGATGTTCTAACAGGTGTCAGACAGCTTTAAAAAAATATTTTTAGTAATATTTTGCTTTAATTTAATAAACAAAGAACAAATAAGAATATATAACTTCAACCGTGTGACATTAAACAGTTAACAAACAACATGTATGGTAGCAATTATTACATGCAAAGTCGTTGGTTCTTTATATCATATTTACTTCTTCAGTCTCCTAGAAAAGTATGAATTTGATCAGGCAGCATTTTAGCATCTTTTCACATTTTGATCAGAAATGTACCGGTTTGTATCAGATACCAGAGGTTTGCTTTTGTCAGAATGACTCTCGCTGTTCAATTCAACGCACAAGAGATTCCCTTAAAGGGAGGGCGTGAGCCAAAGGAAGTTTTCTCAGATATTTGTGCCTTTTTAAAATGGAGCGTTTCTCTCCCCCTAACATGGGTTCCAGTGTACCAATATGGATTCTGTCTTGGCAAAGGGTCTAGTCCTTTGCTACTCATATCCCCAAACCTGCAATATGTCACATTTATTCATATATCTGTGGGCATTCACCCTGAGGCAACTACCAGTTGCACTGACCAGAGGTCTTTCTGCACTTGGTCTTATTCTGGAATATATCCCAGAATAGGGACCTGCTATCTGTGTGCTAGCGCAGACTATGGAAGACCCCAGGTGAGGCCTGCCATAGTCTGCATTAGGTTGTGGCCAGCAGATTGCTATCCCGAGATATATTCCAGAATAAGGCCAAGTGCAGAAAGGACCAAGAATTGAGAGGTACTAGGTAATACCAGTCAAAATAACTTACAACCCCAAAATGCATAGGGAAGGTGCAAGGGACATGACAGTAGGAGACAGAAAAGTGGTGCGAAGACCGACAAGACTAAAACATACTTTCAGTGCTATGTCTCAGTATGGGAATGTTGGGCATTTTGCTTTAAAAGGTGACCAGATGTCTTATTTTGTGGAACTGTCCTCTTTTTTAACATCAGCCTGGTTTTTTCCTCTACTTAAAATTGGGCTGAGTCATAAAAAGGGGTCCATATTTGTGCAGTGGACACATGCCCACATGCTGTATTTTACACAGGACTGATCTCTTGTTGACTTCACTTTTAGGGCGATTCTGCACTTGCTAGTAGACCAGATCAGCATGTGCACTAGGAGGCTCTCATCTGCATGCTGATGTGGTCTAAAGAGGCCCTACCCCTGCTGCTATGCCCCATTTGCACAGAACAGAATATATACCAGGCCAGGAAGCCCCCAATGGTGGTATGGTCTGCTGAACTGGTACTACAGGGTGGTACACTGGAACACAGAAATAAGGACCCGTTGTGCCAATACAACAAGATGTGCTGTCGCAATGGGTTCCCCCATGCCTTCAGAGATTTTAGCGCCCCCCCCAAAAAAAAATGCTAGCTTCAAAGCTAGCATGAGCTTCGAGCAAGTGCGGGGGCTGGAATGAAACAGACCATCTCAATATGGATGACTTTGTTCCACCACACCTATCTACGTGATCTGGTTTACTGTAGACAAGTGCAAAAAGGCCTTTACTTTTCTGCTTAGTACACTAGCTGTCTTTTAAGACATCTGCTCTCTTCATGGCTTTGAGAAAAGACCTGTTCTTTTCGCTTGACTAACTCAGAATTCTCAACTGATGCTCAGTTGTGTTCAAAAGCTGTGAAGAGCCAGAAAGTGACTTCTGTCTCCAGACTGAGACCAGATATAATCTGTACATGGCAGGGTACCCTTCTGCTCCCACCGCATTTGACAGACAAACACCAAAGGATTTGTCCATGTCCCATCAGTTATACAGCTCAACAGGAAGGAAGAGAAAGAAATTGAAGACTATCTGGAGTAAATGTGCACAAAAGAATCATAACAAAGGGCAGAACTGGGCCTTCACAGTAATCCTGGATGGCAGACTGGGTTATGTAGTCACAGCCCTTTCTGCTTTAGTAAGCTGCATTTCTGAGCTCTTCACCTCTATTTGCATATATGTATATAAATTAGCATATGCAAATTACATGCAGATTAGTGTCCCTCTTTTGTATATTGGCATCTGTTGTTTTTTTGTTGGCACATGTCTGTCTTTTTGGTAATCTGTATCCAGCCACTATAGTTACCTATTTCATGGAAAATAACATTTCTGCTGTAGCGCTCACAGCTTCCTTCTGGTTGAATGTAAACATTAGCCTTCGTGCTCCTTCCAAGGATGGCTACTGATTAGACTAAAGGCATCAGGTTTTTCCAAGTCAAATGAATCTATTGCACCCTTTCTCTAGACCTACTTTCTTTGACACACTGTAACCATTATCCTCCCCTTGCCCTAGTTTTTTAAAGTTTGTATTTTTCAGTTTGCTGATAACATTCAGGATCAGACAGTCTCTCATTGTTTCGGGCCTGATAAATTTATTATGTGCTTTCTTTCTTTGTGGAATTGCACATTATTTTTGTCTATAGCAATCAGACGTAAAACAGGTTTTGTTCTTACTTTGCACTCTTCTCCTTCCTGTTTTTCTTTTTTCCTTTTTCAAAAGGGCATCCTTCCATTCCTTCCTCTCGTTTACCTTCCCTCTTAGAAAGGAAGTACTGAGGTTTCTGACTTACACACTGAAGACCAAATATTATATGGTTTTTGGCACCTGATTAAAATTAGACAATGGGTGCAAGCAGATGCTTTGGCCATGACTCAAGGTGCCTTCCAAAGGCATCTCTTCCTCCTTATCAGCTGGACTGTTTTATTGATTTTCCTAATCAAAGCTACCTTGTAAGCTATATATATATCTTAATATAAATAAACTTCTTATATCCAACATTTTGTTTGTTGCTTTGAATCCAAATAAACCCTCAGAACTGGCTGGCAGGGCAGGAAAAATTCCTTATATTACATTATTTCCTAGTGTGGTTCCAATTGATGTTCTTCGGGGGTTCTATGGAACAGCACTATTTTCCTAAAACTTGGGCCAGGGCTGAGGTCGCACTTAAAGTTTAATCGAGCTTCAGTCTACTTTCAGAGTGAGAGAATACATCAGCAAAGTGACAAGCTGCTTTCTTTCAGTGTTAAATAACTCAGAAAACTCATCTTTGGGATAGATAATGTGGCAAGAAAATTACTGGTCACTTTGGTGATATGTTCTCTCACTCTGAAGGTGGACTGAAGCTGGATTAAACCTTAGGTATGACCACAGCCCAGAAGCAGCAAAAATAGGCTATTTCTTAAGAAACAGCATCAGGAAGAGGAGGCGGTGTGGAAGAGCTCTTAATCCCCTAATAACCAGATAAAAATAATAATCTGGATCAGATGATGTCATAGCAACTAATATAGTTGCAATGATGTGTATGTAAACAATAGTAACAGTAATGAAAAGTATCCTTTGTTACAATGGGAGTGTTTCTGAAATCTAATCACAGGGAAGGAAATGCCATTTTAAGCATAATATAGATGGTATTGATTATACCTTGAGCTATAAAGTAGAATCAACTCCACCAGCATGAAATGTCGTGTGATCAAATTTTTGTTGATTAGCCATGTGACACATTTCCCTTTAATTGTAATACTTCCTCATTGATCTACACAAATTTTGCTTTTAATTGCACTGAATTACAATTATACAAATTGAACATTAGATAGAAGTAACTTGTCAAAAAAAAAAAAAATCTGACTGCCTCGCCCTGAACCAAAGTATTACTTTCCCCCTCTGCTTTCAGCAGCAACTATTAAAATGAGAAAGAAGATACCTCCACCTTCTCAAGTATTTGGAGGTAGGAGTTTGAAGGTTCGGTCCCTTTGGACTGAGTTGTCTACATGAGCAGATGCACAGCCAACACTGCTCATGCTGCAGTTTCCTGTGACACCTACCCACCACACAGAAGTGTGAGATCAGCTGGTCACCATACTGTATATGGATTAAGTAAGAATTTGGCGGGTACATTTAGATGCTCTCATTTTCACTTACTCCATACTCTGAGATATTAGGTTCCCCGGTTGAGAGGTTATCATCAGATGGAAGCAGAATCAGGACAGTATAGAGTCCTTAGGCCCAGTGCAATTTGCCTTTTCAACCAAACTGAGGGGCTCTTTCTACACTTTCTGTTGATCACGTATACGGAGCCTTTTAATCTAGATCTAGGGCCTTCCATCTGCATGTTAATATGGATCAAGGAGGCACTGCCTGCTAGTATGGTTCCATTTGCACCAAACAGATCCAGATCCAGATTAAGAGGCCCTTAATCCAGAGGCCTATTTGCACTTAGGCCAGTAGTCAACAATTAGTGGACTTCTATTAAAGACCATCCGCAAGTAGAGTAGGCTGTTACAGCCTCCAAGCGTGCCCTGCCTCCCCAGAAGTTCTTTCATTGTTGATTAAGTGTGGAGCACTAAATCATTGATCAGAAGCTTGCCTGAAGTGTCCAGCAGTGCGACCATTTGCTCTTCCTGTTGTCTGTGGGTGGTGGGCAGGGAGGCGGCGTCCATGCAGGCATGGTGGCATTGGTGGCCATGATCAATCACTGACCTCTGACATGACCAGACCACTGATCCCTGGGAGTGGCATTCGGTCATAGAGTCATGAGAGGGGCATTTGATCATGGGTGCTGACATGATCAGCCACAAGACACCTCTGCTCGAACACGGTCCTCTGCAACAGCAGCCAATTGTGACAGTGAGGAGGTGGAACTTCCGGCTTCAGTTGCAGTGATGCGGGCTGGTAAACAGGAGGACCATTCGCACTTCTGGCCAACAATGGATGCTTTGAGGAAGCTTTCCTCATGACAAGCATGAATGGTCCAGCTTTACCAGAAGTTTACGGCAGCCTAATCAGCTAAGGAAGGCATGCAGACAGCACACCTCCATGTTCTTAGTCTACCAGGGGCTGATTTTCAGCAGTGTGTCATGTCATGGTGTGCTGCGAAAAAATACTTCCCAGACCACAAGGCTAGGGACATTCATTCCTAGTCTTTGGAGGCATGGAGGGGGTGTTAAGCTCATGTGAGCTTCCCAGCTACAAGGAGGTGTGGGCCAGATCAGCTGTGTCAGTGCAGATGGTGCTGATCCAACTCACGCCTCCATGTAATCCAGATCAGGGTGCCCAGTTATTTTGGACAAATTTCAAAAGCTGCTTGCCTGACATACTCTGGCAAACTTCAGAAGCTGCTTGCCAGCTAAAAAGCTAATCAAAAGCACTACAATGTTTAAAGGCGCTTCTCTGCTAAACTGCCTTTAAACATTGTAGTGGCTTTGGTTAGCTTTTTAGCTGGCAAACTTCAGAAGTTGCTTGCTGGCGATCGGAGAGCAGGGGTGGAAGGTTGCGGGAAGGGTTCATGGGACAGCAAGGGCCAGATGACTCCCCTCATCACTGCATCTTTACCTGTCAAAGTGGGGCGATCAGTTCTTTTACATTTGCCTGGCAATCAGATTGCAGGGAGAAGAGGCTTTCTGTTTGATCACTGTTTAAAAATGGACAGCAGTTACAATTTGGGAAGGGGCATTGGGTGGCACTTCCCTGCCCATGCTACAGCGGGTGGCACAGGGGTTGGTGACATCAACCTGGCTCCTATCAGGAGAGAGAGGGTGGAGAGAAAATGATGCCATTTCCCTGAACAGGGGTTTAGTGCTGTTTGCATGTGGACAGGCATATTTGACTTGAGCCTGCACTTTCATCAGTCGCATGGGGATGGATCAATTCGGTCTTGGCTCCGTATTCCGACTAAATTTTATCCAATACGGACTAAATGGAGTGCATGGGGACGCGGCCTAGCTGTTTTTTCCAGTATGGGTCTGGGAGGTGAGGCACTACGTTTTAGTAAGTCGCTTGTTACTGTTGATAATTCATTACTTGTAGGTATATAACTATGTTTTATTCCCTGATTTTCAGTTATTTTTGTGTTTATATTAAGTGTGACC
The DNA here is from genome assembly GCA_023333525.1 of Aspidoscelis tigris stejnegeri. NCBI lineage: Eukaryota > Metazoa > Chordata > Lepidosauria > Squamata > Teiidae > Aspidoscelis > Aspidoscelis tigris. The sequence continues at coordinate 62,144,084 of JALMGA010000002.1, read as the reverse complement.
AAATGTCAGCACGCCTCCTGTGGCTTTGTTCATGGTCATTATAGTGGGGTTTTTTTTGTAATTAATTGGGATCTGTATTAAATCCATTAAAAAGTAAATGTTGGCAATTCAAGCAAAAAGACAGAATGTGCACTCGGCCCTGTATCCAGATTAAAAGTCTAACAGGGACTGAAAATAGTCCAACCAGAACTAAAAAAAAGTCAAGTGGAAATGCAGCCTAAGAAATCCAAATGTGTGGCAATAGAAAGATTTGTGACACATTCCTCAGCCATTTAATGAGACCACAAATGGCATACATGTCTGTTCCCCAGAGGCTGACATGAAATAATTCTATGCATTTCAGATAATTTGCTGGATAGCTGGGAGGTGTTTGGCAGCTGCTTAAGATTGTAGAAATACCTTTTTTTTAAAAATGGTGTGATCAGACAGGGCTTCTTCAAGTCATTCATTTAGCAAAAAGCTTCCAGTTATGAGGTGCACAAAATGTGTCTTCCACACAAGAGGTTTGTATATGTGGCTGTGGAGCTACTTGTTTTGCTACACTGCAGCCTCTATTTGGCTCAAAATCAGGACATCTCTCTTCTGACAATGGCTATTATCCATTGTTTGGCTAGCCATGGTCTCTATATTGTGGCTGGCTATACTGCCTGTCACTTACTGGCTCTTATTTCCTTAATTCCAAACCTCTGGAGATCCAAAACTTCAGAATTTTTTACCTCTGGATTTAAGGTTATTAGCACGCGTCTCTGTGAATTCTTTGAAACTCTACAGCTATGCACAGCAGTAGATCTGGATGCGATAGAATCCATGGTATGTGAAATGGTGTCCACCGTAGCAAGTTTTCAGAAATTCCTTTCTCCTGTTTCCTGCCTAGAACAAGCAATCACATGTTTCCATTGTTTATGAAATAAAGAATTTTGGATTTTCATATGATACGAATAAGGGAAGGTTGTGTATCTTCCTCTTGGGATGGGAAATTCCTGCCTGCTGCTTATGCAGGTTTCCTGACAAATCCAGCTTGGAAAAAGAGACAACTAATGCTCAGAAATCCCCCTCCCACATCAATGAGTCAACTTTTCTATGGCTTTAAAACTGAAAAGGCTCATGTTTGAACTGATCTGTTGGGTAAGACTGAAAGTTGTCCAGAAGGAAATTCTTTTAACAGTATCTGATTGGACCCGAAGTACAATCATTATTTAAAATAAGCACACCTGAAAGTGATTCTGTCCAACTCCCAATATTAGTCTAATTTGGGGTAGTAGGCAAATCTCTCTCACCAAGTACCACAGATCTATTGTTTTCAAGCTGAACCAAATGCAATTCATGTGGATGCAGTGCATTTGCAAACATAACTTGCCCTCAGATACCATGGAGCAAACCGTTCAACATGCTTTTGGATGTATGAGTCACTGGATGGGTTTTTAAATGAGAGTTGTTTTGGAGTTGAATTTTCACAAATGTACAATTCAAGCAGGTAAACAATGCTAACTGGCAGACTTTTTTTAAAAAAAAAAAGTTCGAAAATGGATCTCTTACTTATCCTTAGTCAGGAATGGCCTGGTTTCATCGCAGAGTGGCCTCCAGTGGCAACTCTACAGATTGCAGCACTATGAGCATTTTGTGCTTAGGTAGGCCATGCCAAGCGTTATGCAGCAATGATATTTTTCTTGTTACAGTAAGCCTAGTCTCCCTATAATTTTTATTCAAAAATTTAAATGTTGCTCTTCACCAGAAGCTCCCAGGATGGGTCACAACAATAAAAAGATATTTAAAATATAACCCACCCTCCCTTCGTCCCTAACAGGACAGCACTCAGAGAAAGTTTAACAGTCTTGGCCTATGGGCTTGAAGATGTTGTTGACCACCAGTCTGTTTGAAAGTGTCCCTCTAAATGAATTACTGGCTCAGATATAGCAATGCATTAATACATTTATGGATATACTTATGATATTGCCCATCAACAATAGGAATCTTGAAAACTATAAATAGGTTCACGGTCATGGCTGGAATGGGATGCATTATTGCACTGCTTTTTAAATTCTGGCAGTGAGTTCTACATTTCCAGAAAACTATCATATGTAAATCTCTGTGCTCTTCCAGCCGAGATCTTCCCTCTCTTCTCTGGTGATATTTAAGTAGTTACCACAACAAAATTCTTAATCTTATGTTCTTCTTCATACCTCAAACAGAGATGGCTGACAAACATAATGTGTTTTTCCTATTGCAAACATGTATTTTGAGTTGCTAATGCAAACAGGACTATAAGGCTGCGTTCTCATACATATTTAAAAATCTGCAGAAAAAAAGTCCTGAGAGTCTGCTTTTCCCGGCCTTAAATGGGAATGCTCCTGCACTACTCGGGGCAGAGATCTATCCTTCTGGCCAATGCCTGCCAGATGTGGGTGGGATTTTACAGCTGCAAAGGTCTTCCCCCTCCCCTCGCCATGCCTGCTCTGAACACGATGGCAAGAGGAGAAAGAAATCTTTTTTGTAAAGCACCAGCCAGCCTCAAAAGATACAATTGTAGCAAGGAAATTCTTTTAAATTCACCAGCCTCAAGAGATTAATTTGTAGCAAGACAAGGATGGCAGAGCAGGGAAGGAGTAGCCTCTCTCTCTCCTCCCCCCCTCCGTGCAACCTGTCTTTTAGCCTCCAATTGCTTCCTGCTTTCTGCTCCTTTGCTCATCTGCTTGAGCACAAACTTATTGTCTTCCCAGTAACATTACCAGGAATATCTGATCTGAAAGGGAGGTTGTGAAAGGGAAAGTGTGATTGCCCTGTGTGTGTTTGTTTTTCTTCTCAGCTGATTAACCAGGGCAGGCTTACAAGTCTTGCAGTAGGGGTGGTGGTGGAGATGGCTCAACTCCTCCCTACTCGCCCTCCACAGAGTTGCACAGTAAGGAAGCAGCTGCCAAGCCCCACAGCCCAACTGCCTGCAATGAGTTGGGGTCAGTATATGAAAGGAACTATACCCCCCACAGGTGTGCTGCTTTAATCATTTGTAAGCCAAGCCTCCCCTAAAGCAGCACATAAACACCAGTGCAATCCAAACACTAAATGTTTATTAATATAAATGAATAAATGGTAGAAGAAAAATAAGATAAGCTCAATAGTCTTTCAGTTGCTTGAAAGAATAGTTGCAGTAAATAAAATAAAGTTCAGTTCCCAGCAAGAAGTTCCACTGAAAGCAAATACCATAAATAAACACTGCTTCCAGCTCCACTCACTCCTCCTGCCCCTGAACGGATTCCAACCACCATTCAATGTGAAGTATCTCCCTAAATAATAGAATCCTCCTTGTGGCGAAGTTAATCTGCCATGAGGTCCCCTGTTCTGCTCTGCACTGAGCAAACAGCTCCTCCAACATGCCAAGGTGAGAGCTGGCACACATCCAGGTCTTCCTCTGCCCCAGAGGCAAGACCCCTTCTATCCCCTTCCCTCAGGTCTGAGAGTTGCAGGCTTAGAACTCAAACCCTCCATGATCCCTCTCTCACAGAAACCACAAGAACAGAGATGAAAAGAGCACCGGGCTGCTGGCTTAAATACCCCTAGATCCGGCTGCTCTGATCGGTGCATTTGGGCAGTTTCTAACACTGCTCCTCCCCACCTGTTACTCAAGTTGCTGCAAAAGCTCGCGAAACAAGCCCACAGCTGCAGCCTGCTCCCAAAAATGTCACAGTCCTGTTTCTCCATGCTGGGGATTTAGGCGATGAGTGGGAACAGCAATATTCAGGTTCAGCCATGTTTATCATCAGGCAAATGAGAACAGCCCAGTATCTGTACTCGGCCCTGTATCTGGATTAAAATAGTCCAACCAGAACTAAAATAGTCCAATCGGGACTAACAATGTCGAGTGGGAACACGGCCTAAGTGTATCTTTTCTTCATTAGGAGGCAGCTGAGAATCTGTCCATCTCTAATATGCATCAACTTCTTTTAAAAGCAAAATATAGTCCACTGAACCAACAGGATTATGAAATTTACTATCCGATCATAAACATGCTTTATGAAATTAAATATCACGAGTTCTATGATATTATCATTCTGATGGTGGTATAGAGATAAGATTAGCACTAATAGGCAGGTAGGTTCCTCAAATACCAATAATACCTAATAGGCAACAGGAGTTAGGGGAAGAAGGTTGCAAACCTATGCTGTTGTAAGATATTACAGAGTTTTCTTGGCAAATATGCAGAAGTGGTTTCTCATTGTTTTCTTCTGGGGGAGATATGAGGGACTTAACTTGTGACCCTCCGCGTCACAAGTTATTGCTCTTCCACTGAGCTATGAAAAAGTGTGACCCAAAAGTAAAAAATGCACACATCTGAAGCAGAAATAAACATACAAATTTACATCATGTAGGATCTTAATCTATCTGGCACAGAACATGCAGAAACTAGAATGATAAATGATGTATCAAAACAGAAAATAGTTACGTGAAGAGTTACTTAAATACAAAAGTTTATAGTTTATTTCCTAGTGGATACTGTGCCTCTCTTTCAAGCACTATCTGCCAGTGATAGTAACAATATTAGGTGGGTGTTTTGTGGAAAAATCCACAGTAAGGAAACAAGAAACAAACACTAAATGGAGAGATGTAGCAAGAAAAATTCATCAGTTCTGATAAAAGAAGGAGGAAGAAGTGGAGAAGAAAGAGAAAAAGCAGTGAACCCCACTATTCACTATCTTTTCCATTCTTTATTACCAATAAACTAAAAACGTGCTGGGCCTGCAAAATAGATTGTTACATATTGAATAATAATAGGCTAGCCAAAGGCATCCTCATAAGGAGCTCACAAAGTGAAGGATGGGGATATCTATATCATTATACTATGATTCCTGCCAACTTTTGCTGCTTTTTATCTCTCCTTTCCTCCTCTCCTCCTTTGTGGGCTGCCACTGAATTGGACTTGCGAAACCAATCTATTAACACCTTGCTACTGTTCTAACTGCTAAAAATATTTCTATTTCGAACCCACTCTTGCTACCTGGAAGTCACGGCAAAAAATATTAGCTCCTGCCCCATCAGGAGCTTGCTGATTACTCTTATCCAGTTCTTTTCTCCCCCTGCTTCGCCTATCTCTTTCCACACATGGACCACACTCAAGGAAAATGGGATTTACACACTAAAAGATTTCATTATTAAACTTCCACACCCTAATGCCCTTCAAGAGATTAACTCACTAATCTTCTCCCTAACAATTGGTTTGAACCCCTGGCTCTGCATAAACTGTCATAAATTAAAACTAAATTTAAAGATTCTAGAGAGATGAATCATAGAATGGTAGAGTTGGAGGGGACCTCCTGGGTCATCAAGTCCAACCCCCTGCTCAAGGCAGGATCTCCTAAACCATCTCAGACAGATGGCCGTCCAGTCTCTGCTTGAAGACCTCCATTGAAGGGGAACCAACCACTTCCCGTGGCAGCCTGTTCCACTGGTTGATCACTCTTACTGTTAGAAATTTTTTCCTAACGTCTAAACTAAATCTTTTCCCCTGCAGTTTCACCCCATTGTTTCTAGTCCTTCCTTGAGAGAGTGAGATCAGGGCTGATCCCTCTGCCCTGTGACAACCCTTGAGGTATTTGTAGACAGCTATCATGTCTCCTCTCAGTCTTCTTTTTGATAGACTAAACATTCCTAGTTCCTTAAGCCGTTCCTCATAGGACATGGTTTGCAGACTGTTCACCATCTTGGTAGCTCTCCTTTGAACCTGCTCCAGCTTGTCAGTGTCTCTTTTAAACTGGGGTGACCAGAACTGGACACAGTACTCCAGATGAGGTCTGACCAAGGTAGAGTAGAGGGGGATAATAACTTCACGTGATCTGGACTCTATGCTTCTCCTAATACACCCCAGGAGAGACCACTACTCTCCTCTTTTTCTTTGCAGTACCATTTCTTCCTAGTTTGAATTCTCTATTGTAGGTCTTAACCCAGCTGATAAAAAAAATATCTGAACTAGAGTATCAACTATCAAAGCTATGCAGCTTCAAAAATTTATGGGAGGCAGATTGTTCAATTATAACTGAGGAATCTGAATGGACAAGAATCCCTGTAAAGCTATGTAGTTCATTCAAATCTCAATCAGAATGGGAACTATCCCTAAAGATCTTCTACAGGTAGTATCTAACACCACTGTCACTTCATTGCATCAACAGATCTACATCTCCCCAGTGCTGGCATGGTTGCTCTACCATGGTGAGCAAAAAAACAAACAATTGGGTTCTATACCCCCCCAAAAAATATATGTGATATTTACTAAAAGGGTTACAATGACCCCACTGATAATGTAAAGAATGAATGCACTAATAATGCAAATAATAAATAAACTAAATCAAATAATATAATATAAAGCACCAAATTTAAAAACTCACTGTAAGAAAAACAGTGGAATAAAAGTAAACCACAAGCCACAGCCAAAAGATGTATTAAAATCAGAAAAATAAAGAAAATATAGATAAAATATAGATAAAAATAGGCCAAATGCGTTTCGACTAGAAAAGTCTTCTTCAGTGGCCAATATTAAAATATATATACACAAATAGCTGTGTGTGAGTTTCTCTCTCAAATTCAATTTTTATCTATATTTTATCTATATTTTATCTATATTTTCTTTATTTTTCTGATTTTAATACATCTTTTGGCTGTGGCTTGTGGTTTACTTTTATTCCACTGTTTTTCTTACAGTGAGTTTTTAAATTTGGTGCTTTATATTATATTATTTGATTTAGTTTATTTATTATTTGCATTATTAGTGCATTTATTCTTTACATTATCAGTGGGGTCATTGTAACCCTTTTAGTAAATATCACATATATTTTTTGGGGGGGTATAGAACCCAATTGTTTGTTTTTTTGCTCACTTTTAGTGTGTTTGTTTGGGTTTCTTTTGGGATTTTTGGTTGTTCCTGCTCTACCATGGTGTCATATATCCACATTTAGTGGGAATGTACAAGAATTCGGAAATACTGAAATATGGTTGGTCAAACAATTTGCACAATCACTTCTCATGTCTTCACACTTTCCCCGGTCCTTGTTTTCCTATTCTGCTTTACAGATTCTCATTCCCAACTCAAACACAAAGGACTTATTAAACTTCTACTGATGGCTGCCAAAGCAGAAATTGCCCAACATTTGAAAATCTCCTCACTACTTACACAAGAAAAATGGATCTCTATCATATGGTCTTTTGTGGTTAATGAACTGATCTCTCTGGAGCAATCACGTATGCAAGCTTTGGCAGACTTTATGTTCTTCCAAGATAGATGGTCACTCCTCCTAACTTCTGGCCTTAATAATCCTACCTTGAGACCTTACTCTCCCTTTCTGTCTTCATTTTTGAATTCCAAACTACTTTCTACATTCCCACACTTGGTATTGGATTCTCCTAGTTAGGCTGGTTCCCCCCCCCCCCATTAGTTTTACCTCTTTGAATGTTTATTGATATTACTTTGTGGTTGTATACTGTTTATACCTTATGCATATATTGATCTACTTATCTATTACACTATGTACATTGTAGTAGTTTGGATAAATACAGACTTTAAATATTAAAAATAGAGAAGCAGTAGCTATTTCTGTTCTCCTCCACTATTTATTGGATTTATTGTATTTTATGTTAATTGAAGCCTTATAATTACTCATCATGTAGTGTATACTGTAACTGTATCTGATTCCCTTGATGTTAACGACTATGAACATTGTCTGGAAGGATGGTATACAAATAATTGAAATGAAAATGAAATGAAAAAGAAGAAAAGGAGTTGAATATGGCTGTCTTCAGACAACAGTAAAAAATCTTTCTCTCCAGTTTATTCCAGAGTAATTGCTTGTTGCTCAGACAGATAAGCAACAGCAGAGAACAAGGGTGCTTCCGCATTAGACTAAATAATCCGGATCTACCTCATCCGGATTTAGTAAAACTGGGTTCCAGTAGACCCGGTTTTACTAAATCCAGATGCCCGGTAGATTCGGATTTACGGTAGATTCGGATCTACCCACCCCCATCCTTCCGCACATGCGGCGGAAGGACGGCACAGCACCCGCCTCAGATCCATGCTCCGGGGGCCCTCCCCCGGCGGATCGCTGCTTCTGGGGCAAGGGGGAACTTCTCTGAAGCCCACCCTAAGCCCACCTTGGGGGGAGTGCGCGAAATCCCCTCCTTACCTGCTCGGCGCCACCCCGATTCTGGCTGCAGGGGCCCAGGATGCAGTGCGCCTGAGTCCTGCGCGCCTCCTGATTGGCCGGGGCTGCTCCTGGCTGCTTTTCAGTGGTGCACCTAGCTGCTGGGGGTGTGGCTGCTGTTAGCATAGCTCACGTGAGCATCACCCCCAGAGGGAGGTGTGGGCTGAATCAGCATCTCCAGTGCAGATGATGCTGATCCGGATCCACCAATCCAAATTAAATGGAGGTAAGTGCAGAAAAGGCCTGGTGTGTCTGTACTCAAATCATAAAAGCAGTTTACTCTTAAGAACTGTAGTACTTTTTAAAGCAGTTACTGTTGTGCAACTGAAAATACTCTGTTTATTACTAATACAAAAGTATCTCCTGACATGAACATTTACATAAATCTAAACACTGATTTGCCTGTAATTATGTCCCCTTAATTTAAGTAGTGTTTATGTATGAATACCATACATAGGACATTTCATAAATGTGCTTCTCCTAGTTGAAAATTCATTCTGTAATTTTTATCAAATTTGCTATTGCTAGAAATGTAAAATTGATTAGAAAGCAGAACAATGCCTCCCACCTACAGTAGCTGTCCCTAGAAAGCCTCCCTAGATACTCATTTTAATGTATTTTTGAGACACAGATGATTTTTTTTTATTGAGGCATTTAGATACTTTTAAAAGACATGCTGTACTTTTAAACATGGCACAATATCTGTAATAGGCAACTAAGTAGCTATGCTGAACATGGTAATTCCAGACTTTAATTTTCTTTTGTGCTAATACAAACTATCAAATAAAATAATCTAACATATAATAATAATTGTCATCCTTTTTGTTTCATGTTACACAGAAGTAATGTTTATTGAAGAATTTCTCCAACTACAAAAAACTGATAATCTACTTTGAATCAAGTAGTATCCATAATCAGCCTTTTTGTTCCCAAGTTCAGTGAGAAAATGAAGTTAGTTATAATGCAAACTAGAATAACTATTTCCTATAGCTTTATTAAACAATAGAGTAACATTTTGTAATCTACAAATGTCCTCCAGTATAATATATACAAAACACAATAACATTGATGTTGGAGGTTTCTGCTGCCAGGCCAAGTAGACTAGATTCTTTGTACTCTTGGGAAAGAAAATTTGTCAAAGGAAACAACAGGTTCTTTGTTGATGGCATCCTTCACTTCCCCACTGTGTACGATTTTTGGTTTCTGAAGATCTGTTTCAGTCTCTTAGTTTATCAGTTTCTTTTTTAAAAAAAATTGCATTCCTTTGTAAACAAGGATTTGTTTCTGCCTGTGAAAGTAGTTTTGTAGGAACTACACGTTAACAATTTTTGAAGCAGATACAGTGCAAACATGTGCATAGACACTGGTAAACAGAGGCTTTAAAAAGAAGAGAGGAAAAAGTATGTGTGCGTTAGAGAAGGAGAGTGAGAGAGATTGAAAATTTGAAAATCTGCCATCCGAATTTCAGGCACATGAATTCTCATTAAGTGCCCTGGAATTGTCCTGTGAAACAAGCCTGTTAGTAGATTACTAATCAGTTGTAATAATGTTGCTACCGTAGGTGTCAAGTGCTATCAGCTTCTGCAAACAACAACAAAGCTTTCCTATTTTTCTGCAAAATATAAATTGTAAACTCTGTACATGGCAAACATTTGTCTAAAACACACATGATAGAAAAAAGCCCAACATACTAGAGAACTGCTTCTAGAGAAATAAGGACAGAAATTCTGTTCGCTTAAAAACATAAAAATGTCTTGTTGAATAAGACCTGTGGTTGATCAAGAAAAGAATACTAGCTTTTAAAAAATAGTTTGTTTGTTTGTTTCACTTAAAAACCCTAAATGACAACCCTGGGAACCACAACTAATTCTCATTTCTGTACTCCATAGCAACATCACACACAGCATACAAGATTGGACTACAAAATTGAAATCTACATACAGTTGAGGGATTTCTTATCCAAAGCTTTTAATGTGTGTCTCTTCTTCCCCTACATTCTTCTAGCAATCTTTCTTATCAAAGGAAATGTATTCTACCCATAAACAACAGTAAAGCCACCAGCCCAAAGACAGAAAAACATTAAAAATGTTCCAGACTTAAGAACTTGCTAAATATAGGGTAGTTTACTTATCTGTATTTTGGGAGGAAATCCACACTACGGCTGTGTCCCCTTTCAAGAAAAAAATCTGGTTTTGAATCCAGATTAATTTAATTGATATTGAGCTCTGTTTTTTCCTGTTCCCATTTATAGCTTTCTATGCAGATTTACGGGGGGGGGGGACCCCTTTCTCGTCTCTTTCGTGTCATACCCTGACTTTATGGGGTGGGGACCCAAACCTTATAAAGCTGCCTCTCGTTAAAAGCAATCACTATAGGGAAGGCAGCAAATGGAAACAGCCATTTATGCATCCTGCCAGCAAGACAGCTCCTCCAAGGAGACAATAGGTCTTTTCGCACAAGGGCCTGAGGAATGCGTGTAGGATGTCCTGGGATGGAGCATTTGCTCCGCTGGACCGGCGGTTCCTTTCGGAACCGCCACAGCCCGTCCCAGGGTCCCTACTTGTGTTCTGGGTGTAGAGCGTGAAATAATGCTCTACGCTCGGGCCAGGGCGTTTGCAGCTATTTGCAGGTCATCCCGCAGCTGTTCAGGAGGGAATGCATTCGCATGCTCCCTCCCTGACAGCTGTGGGCCCTGCCTCTGGCTGCCCCCATTGAGCAGGCCTGTTGCGTTCCTTCCGCGGGTTCTAGGGGCATGGGCCTATGTGGGGACGCGTGCATGGCACTTACTTCATCATGACGCCACCGGCTGGGCTTACCACTTCGGAACCTGGCGGCGATGAGGTAAGTGCCTGGGGGGATGCCCAGGGGTGTTCCTGCGGACTGTAGGGGACCTAATGTGGTGCCCTAGAGCTTGCAGGAACCAGGGAAGGAATGCGAAACTCCTGCCCGCTCCTGGTTCAAATTCAACCCAATGGGAGGAGGCCTGGGAGGGGTGTCTCACCCCTGTACCAGCCTTTTCGAGCCAGGACACACAGGGATGGGTTTCCCTTTCACATGTAGGCAGGTAGGAACTTCTTTACCTGCCTAAGTGTGAATGGGGAATCGGTCCCCACTTGTCCTAGCCTTACTGCACTACAGCCGTTCAGCTGTTGTGCGAAAAGGCCTCATGTTACTGAAAAAACAGACATCCAGGGCCAACCGATTCCTCTCTCTCTCAAATCAGACTCTCCCTGCATTAACTAAAGGAGCAAGGGTAATGGGGTGAGAGGAGAAGGGAGGATCGTGGTTCCTGCACATGTACAAAGAGAAAAGAGGGGATTCTTCTCTCTTCCTTCTTCTTTGATGTGAATGAGCTGCTTAGGGCTGAGTGGGGCTAAAAATATTTCCCTCTGCCGATTGTCAGATTCTGCCTGCTGTTAGAATTTAATGTATCCCTCACAATTACCATGGCATTCACAAAAGGGGAAATCTATGTTGAAAGAACCAACACTTAAAAAAAAATCTCCATACAGAAAAGACAAGGAAACTCTAGCATGGCAGGGATGGCAGACAGGGGGCAGACCTTCCCAAAAATGAAACCCCACCCATTTAATGGGACCCCCACAACAGCAACAGGCATTGGCCAGAAGGATATGGGGGGGGGAGGGGGGACAGCCTGAAAGGCACAGTGACTCTGAATAGTGCTGTACCATTCCCAAAGGGGAAAACAAAAGCGGACTAGCTGGCAAAACGGAACCGATACCTGTTTTAATGAGGGGCTTTTTTCCCTGTGGATTTTGCTGATTTAGTCGTCATAAAATCTGGGAATAAAAATTTGAATGGAAACGGACGATTCCCAGAATGGAATGGATACAAATCTTTTCTTGAATGGCAATGCAGCCTAATGGCCTTTTTGCACCTTCACCTAAGTGAAGAAAGGGGAGAGTTTTTTGGATGGCAGCTCTCTCCCTAACCTTCCCAGCACTTCACAAAGCCCTGGTGAGGTGCAAATCATTGCAGCACTACGGCAACAGCACCAATGTGTCTGTGTTAGAAGTGCTCTACATCTATATGTTCTGGGTAAGATGCAACTCCGCGAAATGCTAAACAGTGCAGCCATTGTTGAAGCAAACATTTACATTTACATGAACAGTATATTTTGCTTGATTTTGCTTGATCTTCCTCTAGGTATTGTTTTTGTAGGAACTACTAGTAACAATTTGCTCACTATCAATGAAGTGGAAGACGATGGGAATTAAGATTGTACACTCAGAATTAAGCAACTAGTACAGGCACCCTGAGGTAAAGTGTAATTTATAGATAAAACTATAATTAAAAGAATACAATTTAGAAGCTGAAGTGTTCTGTTGAAACATGTTCAGATAATATATTCTGATTACACACTGCAAAATTATAATTATTTTCACATGATATTTTAGTAACAGTTTGATGTATAAAGTAACCCCTTGAAGCATGTCTCCCAACAGTATTTTGAGTACACTTGCTTTGAAATTAGGCCTACACAGAACCAAGTTAGTGATGTCTTCTCTCCACCCCTTTCATTTAAATTCAGCACAACCAGTTTCAGGATGAGAAACTGCTTGTTTGGAACAGTATTATTAGCTAATTAAGAGTAGGATTGGAATGTTTTAGGTAATACAAAATTCAAGCCTTTATTTACTCAGAAGGAAACCTCACTTTATCCAGTGTAGTTTTCCCTGAGTAACAGAGCACTCATAGGCACACAGGTGAAACTATCTTCATAGATGGGTGTAACAGAAGAAAAAAGAAAAATGCAGGTACCGTATTAAGCCGAAATACTAAGGATGGTTCTTGCCATGTAGTAACATTACTGGAAAGGTATGTAACATGCTGAATGTTACAGAGACATTAGTCCTTTAGGGAGAAGATTACATGGGAGTTCCAGACATGCTGGGAAGCAGGGGTGCAAAAAGACAGATGCTGTTCCATCAAAAAAAGCCATTTTTTTTCCCCAGAGAATTATTTAGCATTCATTTTGTTGAGCAATAAGAACTGGGCAAGTAGCACGCCCTCCTACGCCTGAGTGTTAATTTGCCATGGAAGCTGTTCTGAATAGAAATATATCCCATGATTGTTAGCCTCATGTGCTTTATGCCTCACAGAATTGCTTTTATACTGTTGTGGACTGCTGCCAGATGTTGAGAAAAAAATATAGGATCTTGTTAAATACTGCAAGTGCCTCTCGCTGCTGCCCTGCCACACAACAGGTTCCTATCTGTCTGGATGCTTGCTCCCCCAATGGTGTGGTGTGAACAGCCAGGTATTTTGAGGGCACAAAGTACCCAGAGGCAGGAAATTACAACCCACTGCACATACACAATGGCAATTTCTGGCTCTGTTTCAGCTCCGCCCATGCACAATACTATTTGTGAAAAGCGTATGTGCAAATGGTCCTTTCTGCACTTGGCCTTCTTTCAGAATGTATTGTAGGATGGGGTCTTTTGCCACATGCTAATGAAGACTATGGCAGGACTTGCCATGGGCTTGCCACAATCTGCACTAGCATATGGACAGCAGGCCCCTATTCCAGGATATATCACAGAATAAAGCTAAGTGTGGAAAGTAGGGGTGTACACAATTGCATTTTCTTGCTTTGATTTGAATTTCTAAAATATGGATTTTTGAAAATCTGATTCAAATATGGATTATCCGGATCTGTACTTTCAAAAATCCAATTCTAACTCGGAAATACAAATGTCGGCAACATTCGTATCCGATTTTCAAATCTGCGCGAATCCCATTTTCACCCCGTGTTATAAGTGCAAATAAACACGATATTCAGATGTGACATACAGAGATATATTCAGTTGAAGTATTTGAAAATCTGTATTGGATTTTAAAATATCTGAAATTCAATAGAAAATGTTGATTCGGATTTTTGAAAATCCGATTCGAATTTGAATGTCGATATTCGGCGGATTCGAATCGGATTTTTGAATATCTGTGCACATCCCTAGTGGGAAGGTCACATATTCCTATTCAGGGAAAACCCACAGAGGATGCGTTGACAGCTAAGCTTTAATCCTGTTTCAGTCCACTTTCAGAGGGAGAGAATGCATCAGCGAAGTGTCAAGCTGTTTTCTTTCAGCATTATCTAACTCAGAAAACTCAGGTTAGGTAAAGTGCAAAGACAATGGCTACTCATTTTGCTGATGTATTCTGACTCTGAAAGTGGACTGAGAGTGGATTAAAACTTAGGTGTGAACGTAGCCAGTGAACTGATGATTTACCTGAAACAGCTATAGAACAGGATTATTCCGCCCTTTTCCTTGGGGCTATGTTAGGATTACTGCAGAGAAGTGTGGCAATCCTACTACAGCCACGGGATAATTTTATTCCCAGTCTGGACAAGGCCCAGTCCTCTTCGCTTCCCTTCCATACTAGCCACCCTAAGAAGGAAAAGGCATGATAGGAAAAGCAAAGCAAGGCAAGGCGCTGTGCGCAACGCAACGCAACGCAAGGCAGGCGAGCGGCAGAGGCGGGGGCGCGTAGCCTTGATACCATGGCGACGGGCGCTCAGGAAATCGCGTCACCACCGCCCGCCCCGTTGGCGGCGCTTCAGCGTGGGGTGCGCGTGCGTACTAGGCTGCGGCTTGCTCTCTTGCCGGCAAAGCTTAGGCGCCTCCTTGGCAAGTTGGCACTGGCCGCTGACCGAGAGGGCAGGACGGTCCTCTGGAAGCTGCTGCTGGGTCTGCGGAGGTGTGTGCAAGGGGGTAAGGGGGCATGGGGATGCCGGGCGCCTCGGGACGCGGGGCTGGGGGGCATGTATGGACGAAGGGCAGAGATATAAAAGGCGAAGCCTCCCCTCTCCCCCCCGCCCTCCCCTCCTGCGGGGAATCGATCTCGACAACTGCGCCTGGGAGCGCTTGGGCGGGCGGCCTGATCTAGTGGGCGCCCTGCTAAACTGCGGGCGGCTGATTAGTGGACAGCGTTGGGAGATCAGTTTATTTTAATTTGCTTTATTTTTCCATTTCTGTCCAGACAGAGAGATGAAGGACAGGGGAGGAAAAACAGCAAGATGTCTCACTGACGTCTTTTTTTTTTTAAAAAAGGTCCCCTTTGAAAAAACTCAGCGAAACTTCTTTTGTGTTGTTTTGCTAACTCCATCCTGCGGGATAGCTTAGGTTGGGAGACCGCAACATCAGCCACCGATGTCCCAGGTCTGGTGCGGGGATGTGAACCACGTGGGGGAAAATTCTGGTATAATGAGGCCACTTGCAACTTTTAGAGAAGAAGAAGAGCTGGCTTTTCTACCCCGCTTTTCTCACCCATTTAAGGGGACTCAAAGCAGCTGTCAAAGCTTTTCTATTCTTCATCCCACAATAGACATCCTGTGAGGTAGGTGGGGCTGTGAGAGCTCAGAAGAGAGCTGTGACTAGCCTAATGTTACCCAGCTGGCTTCATGGGGGAGGGCAGAATCAAACCCGGTATTCTCAGATAAGAGTCCGGCTCCCTAACCACTAGACCAAAGTGGTTCACGAGGTTATAATAAAAGTAGGTTTCTTTATTTATGTTCCTCCTTTTTTCCGAGAAAGTTCATGCTCCTGCTGAACAGCCCAGTGCCAAGAGACCCAGCAAGCTTTCAAGCCCAAGTCGGGGTTTGAACTTTAGACTTTCAGCTTCTAGGTCAAAATGTAATCCACTGCCACTGGCTGGCTCTCCACCTGCACAATCTGTATGTGTGTTGTGCTTTGGTGTTTGCACTGGCTTTAGATTGGAACGAGTGAGTTATCGATCAGATGTAAGGTTGGTTATCAAAGTGGGTGAAGTCTTGGAGAATGTGATGACCAGGATGCTATCAAAATATATTTCACAGAAGCTTCTAGTAAAGAAAATAGGAAAATAAGCCTTTGTTTAGTAGCCATAAATGCTTGAGGTCTCTTTGCATTCCAGTTGAGGGATTTTGCCTCAAGCATTTATCCTCTGCCAATATTCTTTTCAATGTGAGAATTAGGCTGCTGTGTCTGAACTAAGATTTAGAATAGATGCTTGGAGGAAGACCATTTTCTTTCCTAAAATGGGCTGCCTCTCCTTCTCGACCTTTTTTTCCTTGACCCTAACAGTTGCATGCTACTGTTGTACTTAACTAATCCTGTGTGAAAGTCTTTCCTAACATCCAGCCAACTTGGCTTCAAGTAGCTCTGTTCTCTTGGTGATTACATAGCTTGAATGAAATCCCTTGGCATTAGCCTGTTGCTCAGGGACAGTCAACACCCAATGTGAGTGACTGACGGTTCTACTTTTATTTATAGTACAGGTTTAGAGTGCTGGGTATTCGTATTCTTACCTAATGATGCTTTATGAGAGGTAGAGGTACATGGGCGTGGGGAGAGGGAGAAAAAATGTACAACTTGGTGCATTTTTTACTGCATTCTATATTTTTTCTAGGAGATTTTGGTTCTTTGGCATACAGATTAAGGTCTCTTCCATGTGTGGTAGAAAATCCATATTGGAAAAAAAAGTTTGTGTAGTGGAGACATGTTACTAACTGATGTTATAATGCCTTGATTCCATTGAGGTTGAATGAAATGAAGTACAATAAATATGATCTAATGCTGGGCATATGTGATATACACCTTCATTGAAACATTAGAATTCTCTGAATTAATAAATGAAAGTCTCCATTTAATTTAAGACGACTTGGCCACATCAGGAGTTTTGGAGTGAGGTGTCATCAATAACACAGATGATACCCAGCTCTATCTCTCTGTCCCATCTGAATCAGGAGAGGCGGTTGAAGTGTTTGACAGGTGCCTGGAGGCAGTAATGGGCTGGATGAGGGCCAATAAATTGAAACTGAATCCAGACAAGACAGAGGTGCTGTGTGTCACAGGGTTTCAGGACTCTGTCCTTGAAGGGGTTGCAATGCCCTGTAAGGGACAGGTGCAAAACTTGGGGGTACTCCTGGATTCCACGCTAACACTTGAAGCTCAGGTGGAGGCCATGGCCAGGAGTGCCTATGCCCAACTACATCTGGTGCAGCAACTGAAGCCTTTCCTGGATAGAGACAACTTGGTCACAGTTACCCATGCTCTGGTAACCTCTAGACTGGACTACTGTAATGCGCTGTACTTGGGCTGCCCTTGAAGACAGTTTGGAAGTTGCAGCTAGTGCAAAATGCAGCTGCCAGAGTGCTGACTGGAACATCTAGCCGGATGCACATCACGCCGGTATTAAAAGAGTTGCACTGGCTGCCAATTCACTACCGAGCCCAATTCAAGGTGTTAACTCTGACTTATAAGGCCCTAAATGACTTGGGCCCCAAATATCTAAAAGAATGCCTTCTCCCATACCAACGTGCCCTTGCCTTGAGATCTGGAGGTGAGGCCCTCCTGGTTGTCCCACCACCCTCAGTAGTGAGGCGGGTGGGCACCCGGGAAAGGGCCTTTTCAGTAATGGCCCCTAGGCTTTGGAATAGTCTTCCCCTTGAGGTGCCCTTGCCCTGGCCTTTGGCTATTGTGACCATTTCCCCCACCACCACTGTAGACATTAGTATTTTACTATTTGAATACGTGGTTTTTTAAAAAAAATAGGCTGGATGTTTCGTTTGTTTGCTTGTTGGTTTTTAATGTGTTCTTATGAATGAATAAACTTTATTGATTAGTCGCTTGTCCATATCAAGTATCAAGTATACAAAGATAAAACCATAGAAGAATAAAATCAATATAAACAAGAGTAAAATCAGGTCTGAACATATGTTATAGTTACATATCCTCATCACCCTTACAAGGCACTCCATTAGACTCAATGAAAAGTTTCCTGAGCCAGGCTGCCTTAAGCAAGTACAAAGCCAACTTATATGTTGCCTGAGAATTCTCTCCCTGCAAAAGGTAGTTCACTTTTTGCTGTGCATTCCAAAATGCCATATTTTGCAAAAGGGGATCCAGACATGCTGTTCTTAATTGAGAGTACAAGGGGCAAGTAAACAAAATGTGTGTGAGGTTTTCAACCTCTGTTGCCCCACAGATGCACAGTCTATCTTGATAAGGTATCTGAAGGTATCTACCATACTTCATCATGGAGTCAGTCAATTCAAATCGTGCATAAGTGAGTTGTTGTCTCAACGGGTGGGGCATCTTATAAACCAGGTATTTTTCAATTCGGAAAATAGATTTTGTACGTGCCAACCATTTTAATGATTTTATGTTGCAGAGGTTTGCAATATCATTTTGGGCACTGATGTCCTTTACTCGCAGCTTAAAGCGTTCTTTTGCTATCAGACTGGTATGCCCTAGTGTTTGCAGGGACAAACCACAGTGAGAAATTTCATCATGTACTTTATGGACCCATGAATTGGTGTTCTCATTCCTATATTGTTCTTCCAAAAACATTCTTGATAATCTATTTCCCGGCAAAGAGACTAAGCGTATCCAAAAGTTAAATATTTTGATATTAATGGAGCATTGGATAGCTTGAATGCCAAGTTCTGCTCTAACAGCAGGGGCTGGTATGGTAATGTTGATACCTAGCATTCGTCTTAAAAAGCGGATCTGGATTTGTTCTAACTGAGAGGTGTTTGAGAAACCCCAGATTTCTGCTCCATAGGTCAGCATTGGAATGATTTTTGCTCTGTATGCAGTAATGATGGGGACCAGAGTGCCTGGATGCCTGTAATTAAACAGGTTACCATATTTTCCGGCGTATAAGACGACTGGGTGTATAAGACGACCTCCAACTTTTCCAGTTAAAATCTAGAGTTTGGGATATACTCGCTGTATAAGAAGACAACACCTGGTGTATAAGACGACCCCTGACTTTTGAGAAGATTTTCCTGGGTTAAAAAGTAGTCTTATACACCAGAAAATACAGTATATAGAGAATTCAATCCTGCTGAGGCCCTTAGCACGCAGTTCTTCAAATGCAAGGACCAGGAGCCGGTCTTTGAAAAATCAACCGTGTTCTTATGTATATTACTGTTTTAACCTGTTGTTTTAAAATTGTAACCTGCCCTGAGACCTACAGGTATAGGGTGGGATATAAATATAAATAAATAAAATAAATATAGAGAAAAGCCAAATACAGCATTATAATCACACCCAGAATATATAAATTTCTCTAACCATAATTTTTAAAACCAGCTTGTTATTTATCTTCATTTGGGCAGAGGGTGTTGGAAGAAAGGAGATTATTCTCCCTAATTTATTGTAAATGTTTGCATTATACTGAAATAATTTTCAACACTGCATTATCAGTCCTTAATTATTATACATCATTCAGCAATAAGAATACTGTGCTCACCAGTTTTATTTTATAGTTATCCAAGCCCTCTTGTATTTCTTTTTCTCAGCTTCATTTTTTCAGAGGGTGGGGTTAGAATAGACCGATCAGTTGTAAATATTTTGACAGTATGATGTTCATAAACATGAGGATCGAAGTTGGAAAAGCTTCTGTTTCTTGACTTTCTTTCCCCTATGTCCTTTCCTGCACTCCTTCATCCTGACCACCTGACTGGAGATACTTCCCTTTCAACATGTAAAGCGTGAGGGGTTAAGGCTACTAAGCTCTCAGATGGCCATGGTCTCCTTCGTATGTGCTGGAGTTCTCCTGTATGTGAGGAAGCTAATAAAAATGTTTACAAGAATAGGAAGGCAGGTCACAAGGAGGGTGAGGATGAGGATCATCTTGGTTACATGTACCTGCATCTAATTTTGTTCATTATATACCAGGAACAAAAAATATTTTTGTTTTTAAGGTATAGAACTATTTTTATGTTTTTCTACAGGAGACATCCTGAAAGCAGAATTTATTCTAGGGAAAAACATATAAGTTATGAATGTATATATCTGGAAGCAAATTTCACTGAAAGTACAGAGGACTGTAGGTTCCACAAAGAATATTCAGAAAGAGAAACTATCTTGCTGATAGTAAAGGAACTGCCGGGTTATCTGATAGAATAGTTCTGGGTTTGTGTCACATCCAGCTAATTCCTAAACCTGATGTTCGTTTTCTTTTGTAGCTCATGGTCCTGAATCTAAACTGCATACCATGGATGACACTGCTTTGTCGCTTGGATCAATAGATGTTTCTTACTCGCCCTCTTCATCAGAATGCATCCTTAGCAGATGTAAACACTCCAGTGAGGAATGGGTGAGACAACTGCAGATTAAAGAATTGCTTGCCTAAGGGTATTGCTTCTTTACTACCGCAAGAAATGGCTTAAGGATTGGGACTTGTGGAGCAGGAGAGTGGAAGAGTGAAGTGACAGTTGCCTTTTGCTTGCCTAGGTTAGAAAACCAGATTGAAATACAGCTGGACAGGCGAAAGTGAATCCTTCAGTGATTGCATTGCTCCTCTAATCCTGTGTGTCCTGACCTGCAAGCCATTCCTGCATTATATGAAAATTTTATCTATGCTTTTGTTTGTTGAAGCCTGCTGAGGAAAGAGTTTCAGAACACTTATGAGTAAGAATAGTACAGGCATTCACTTGTGTAAGTTTGCCTGCTGATGTTAATCTCTACTGTTAATTTTAAAGTATTAGGGAAGTTTCTTTACCAGCAGAACATTAGCATACCAGAAACAGTTTTTAGGGCCTTTCTGCACATCCTGGTAGTCCTTACTAGCAAGCATGCTAAGGGCCTGCCTTATGTTAGTACAGAATATGGGCAGGCCCCCCCCCTTACTGGTACACTCTCAGTGTGGGAAGGAATGTGATCCTAATTAAGGTTCCCTTGAACTGGATCACCTTAAGGTTTCCCAGTGTACTAGTTCAGCCTAGTCTGGAAAACGCAGGCACTTGGAAGGTGCACACCTTGTGTTCCTGCTTCTGAGGAAAGCCATTTCAGTGCTGTGCCTTATTGAGCTTGGCCTTTGAAGTTCACACAGACCGATCCTGTCATTCGTGTGAGCTTTGGGGCCAGGACTTGGAAGAGGCTGGAAAAAGCTGTCACTGTGTGGACGGCCTCGTTCTGGCCCAAAGTGATCTGCCCAGGCCTTAGAATGGATCGCTAGTTCCAAACCTGGTATTCCAGATTTACACATAATATATTGACTGCAATTAATGTTCCTTGAAAATCTTGTTAGCACTAGAAAACACTTTTGTGAGTCTAATGGAGCTGAAAGAAAAAAATACGTGTCTGCTTGGAAGTGGGCATGAAAAACAGTGGGCAGATGTGTCTGGTTAGGTCATAAAGGAAAGGAAGAGATTGAGAAGCCGCAGTAAATTACACCTGTAAGGGTGATATGAGTAGGGTGAGGCTCTTTTTGTAAATGTCCTTTGAAGCAGTGATCGAAATATGGTTCAGAGAGAGCTATCCTAGAGCTTTGTCCATCCCTGCAGCCTATTGCAAAGGCGAATCTGAGGGTTGCAGGACAGGAAAAATAGCATTGTACAATAGTTAAGACTGAATAATAGATTGAACCTGAAACACATGAAAACTTGGAGGCAGGAGACAAAAGTTTACTTTGATAGCATGCTTTGGCTGAGGCATCTCAGTGAAAAAAGCAGCTTACTGCAAATTTTCTACGCTCTTACGTTGGGCAGAATATAGTTCAGTGATAGATTTCTCACAAAGGATGAGGGACGTTAAGAAGATGCAAGAGTTGCATTAATCTTTAGTTTTCTAAATGTGTGTATATGTTTATATTATTTTTAGTTTTGTTTCAGTGAGCCCATTTTGAATTATGGTTTCATACTTTTATTATAATCTGATCTGGGTTGAATATGGGCTAGAAATAAAAATTAACTGACTGTACTTTAATAGCCATATGATTTAAACTTGTATTTTTTCTTCTAACTAGAGGGCATTCTTTTTAGGATTTTTTTTTTAATCCAGGGCCATTTCTGCACTTACCTTAGTAAGATTGAGAAGCCTGAATCTTTTCTGGTGTCAGGAACAGCTTCAAAGTACCCAGATAAAGCTTCTGCATTCAAAAAGCTGTCCTTATACAATACCGGTACTAGTTCCAGAAATTGTGTAATTTCCGGAGCCATTTGTGGCTTTGCTGCGCACCAGGAACTGAAATTCCTAGCCTAGTTTGGTGTGCTGCCAATATGGGGTTCCCCTGTTAGACTCAAACAGGAAGCTGTCTAGCCATGCTGGTAGACTTGAGGAAACAGGGCTACTGATGTTCTGATATAGGTGGCCATTTTGACTGCCTGGACCAGGCCTTAACATAAGAACATAAGAGAAGCCCTGCTGGATCAGGCCACAGCCCATCTAGTCCAGCATCCCATTGCACACAGTGGCCCACCAAATGCTCTTGGGCATCTCAAGCAGAGACAAGGACGAAACTTTGCCTGCTCTCGAATCCCAGCAAATGGCCTTAGAAGCGCCCCGCCTCCGCCCCCCCCCCAGCCTTGCTTTAGCCCAGTGTGGATAGAATGGCCTGGGCATTGGACTGTTCCTACGATAAGTGCAAAAAGACCCTAGAGCTCCTAGAGTGGGGGAAGGTCAAAATGTTCCCCCTTGTCAGCTTACCCATGAAACCTTTGGTCAGTCCAACAATGTTAAAGTAATTACTGAATATTTTTCCAGAACTCCATTGTTTTCTACAGGGATTATGGGTAATTTCAAAAAATACTTTAAAATTTTAAACGTTCTATCAAAACAGGGCTTAATTCTGTTCTGAACTAAAAAAAAATCCTATTTTTAATCAGTGTTTTGTTCTGAGTTTTGAACACTGTTTAACCTGTTTCAAATTTGTAATGTTCAGATTTTGAAGTTTTAGTACTGTACGTTCCTACTATGTACACATCCATGAATATGTGTAGGCATGTGCACCTTGTGTACAATTTTGATGTTTGAAGATTTTATATTTATGAGAGTTCTGACTTTGAATTAAAGTTACGAGAGTAATAATTACATTGTGTTACGTAATTGGATAATGATCTTTATCTAGAACATGGTGTCACAATCTAATCTTGTTTCAGTGGGAAAATTCATGTGAATTACTGTTTAAATGACTGTACCTTTTTTGTTTCATATGTAGGGAGTATACAGGAAGGACTTCAGTGCTTGCTACGTATATTCATTGAGGTCATTTTAAAAATTGTTTTGTAGGGAGAATGCAGTTCTAGGCCTACTGTCTTCCGATCAGCTACGTTAAAATGGAAAGAAACCCTGTTGGGCCGGAACAGACCATTTGTAGGACGCTGTTGCTACATGTGTACTCCCCAAAGCTGGGTAAATCGGATAATGTTATTGAAGCACAGTTTTCTCTGTAATGATATTTATAGTAATGAATCTGATGAAGTTGTTGTCCATACATCTCTATGATACTGTCTGTCCTAGTAGTATAAATTCATTCGTTATTCTATAGTAAGTTTGTGTTCCGTCTTAAAGAAAGTCACTATAATATGTTAGTTCTATCTTTTTATGAAACAGTGATAGGCTAGGGGGAAAATACAATTTCATGATACGTTTTGTTTTATTTTCAGGACAAGCTTTTTAACACCAGTATCCCTTCTCTGGGCCTTCGCAATGTTATTTATATTAATGAAACACACACATGGTAAGGAAGGGGGTTGTGGTTAATATTCCTGCTTGTAACATTATATGTATTGGATTCATCGGGACAATATTCAGGAGAAATAAAAACTGAGATGTTAAATATTGTGCTTTTGAATATATAGAAATCAAAAGTTGTCTTGTTGATTTTTAAATCTGCTAAACCTAGTTAATTACAAATATAATTACATGGACCTTTAGAATGTTTTGCTCAGTTTCTTTTATGTTATCTCTTCTGAAGTATCATGATTCAATTATAAGAGTGGGTCCCTAGTGAAATTCACTAAACAACTTGAAATCTGAGATCATGTTCTCAAGTTCATTGTCCTCTGGTATCCCTTTCATCAGGTCCTGCATTTCTGTAAGATTTTTGGTGTTCCAGCAGTTTTGAGACAATTGTCAAAGGAGTTATAATCAGAGGGAAAGATGGGTAAATCCTGTCATAGGATTAGTATTCTTCTTATATACTATCAATTCATTTCTCAGTATGACAGGACTCCTTCAGACCCAAGTGAAAAGTTCTCTTACTCCCCAAAGCTTCCAACCCTTTAATACAGTGAGTTATTTTAATCGTCATGTGCATAGGATTTTTACTAATTTGCAGAGCTAATAACAATTTGTGTTTGTTTCAATTAACCAGTAGTTGAATGCTGGTTGTAATACATAAGGGCAGACTGTCAAGTATTGGATGCAAATTTCTAAGCGTTCCAGATTTAAAAGTATTCTCTCTGTAACATTAATAGAAGCTGCCTTTACATTTTCATGATTCATTCAGATTATGTATCAGTTGCAACCAGATGACAATTTTTCCATTACAGTTACATTACTGTGGCCAGGCTTTAAGCAGTGTTGGTGCAGTGTCGGCTGATATTAGCTCTGTTGACAATATTGCTGCTCCCAGAGTCCGATGTCTTCAGGCTCAGTTATGGAAGAAGCACAGTTATAGCTGCCATATTATACACCATGGGAAGTATGATGATGTTAGGAAGCTGAACCTCTTGGCCAGTTTCAGTGGCAACAACATTGGGACTCCTTAGGACTCCATGGCTGAGAAGGGGCTCAGATGCTGTTTTACATGCTTGTTGGAATCGTCTGGGAAGAGCCTTATGAAGCTTGTTTAGCCTGTATGAGAGATGCCCATTTTTTGCCCTTTTTCTCTGCTTAAGGAAGAGCTCTCTACTTAACTGTGCCACTGTATATGGGGCTGAGGCGGACTAAGATCTCTTCTGGAGGTGGGCTGCAGTGGCAACAAATGAAAACTCAGCATCCATTCACCTGTCTCATAAGTTTGCAATCCTAATGTTTTCAGAAGGCAAACATTGTTGAACACAGTGGGTGATACTCCTTAGAAGATGTGGTTAGGATTTCATTGGAAATCTTGGTTTTGCAAGTCAAGGGCTTAATTGTCTTCCTAGGATGTCATCAAATCTGTTTGACAAAATTAATGCACTAACGGTAACACTGTATTTTTAAATTACAGTCATAGAGGGTGGCTTGCAAGGCGACTCTGTTATGTGCTCTTTGTTCAAGAAAGAGATGTTCATAAGGGTATGTTCGCAAATAACGTGATGGAAAATGTGCTGAACAGCAGACGGTAAGAGACTAGAGTACATTTTTCTTCCAGTTAAAATGCAGTTGATGGATAACGGCACTTCATAGACTTGGAAGGAAAAGTCTCTTTTTGTGACTTAAATAGTATCAATTTTAAAATGTGAAGAAATCAGACTTTCTGTTATTTATACAATTGTGCACTGAAATATTATTGTCTTCCTGAGTTGTAGGCATCCCTGTGGAGGCCTCTGTGTATACATGTAATTCGCTTATGTGATACATCAAACTGCACAGCTACATTTCTGCTTATATTCTGATCAGTGCTTGTGCTCAGAGTTTGCTGAAACAAACTTCTGAAAACAACAACAACATCCATTTCCAGTGGTGGGCTTATGTATTTTTTATCTTTGGAAAGTGACAGTATATTCTACAGTTTCATTTAACCTCAACCATTAGCTGATTTGTTTAGGGCTAGATGGTATGTAATAACATTTTATTTATTTAAAATTTTCCTATACTGCTTCTTTATGTCAAAATCTCAAAGCAGTTGATAGTAAACTTTAAAAACAAGGTTAAAAGCAACAGACTGTAAAAACCACTGTTAAAAACTGAATCGGGTTCATGAAACAGATATTATGTAGAATCTCACAGTGATCATGCTAAAATTTATAGCTGATTCCAGTCTTTGTGAGTCCGTGTGTACATGCAGGTTTCTCAGGAAGTATTCTTTGCACTAGTCACAAAATGGCAGTAGGGGAGCATAAAAAAGAATAGAAAAGTTGGATCTGTCTGGCTTCTCACCTCTACCACATTGTGAAAAGAGGATGGAGTGCCTAAACAGAGTAGGGAGGCATGTATAAACCATGAGCTGACATGAGGAACAGCCTCTTTGAGCGTGAGATGCAAAAAAACCTGAACCTCACAAATGAGCTTTTCAAATAATGACTTACCTAGTGGATATTGGCCACTATAATGAGAATTTTAGCTATATTGAGTCTAGCCATTCTATTCCTTGTTGACATATTATTTCTTAATGAAGACATAAGTCAGGAGAGATTGAAATCATCTAAAAAGTTTTTTTTCTCTCTTAAATTTGTAATCTTCAGAGTGCAGGATGCTATTATAGAAGAAGCATCAGAAATTACTGCTTTTGATGGCTCTGGTCAGCTGGACCCCAAAACCCTTAGCAAAGTCAAGAAGAAAGCTGTAATGATTCTCCAAGAAATGGTAGCAAATGTCTCACCTTCTTTGATTAGGTAAGAAAATTTGATTTTGTTAGATGGTGCCTCAGAGTGCTAAAATGCAGTCTGAATTTGCACCAACTTAACTGTTGCTTCAGTTTTTTATTTCTTACCTCTGTGTTTGAGCTGAATACATTGGTGTGGCCTTTAGAGGAGTATAGGTAATTTAATGATGCATTTGTTGCAGAATTCTATCTGAAATAATAGAAAGTGCTCAGTTCCTAGGCGTCTCTTTTCCTTTTCAGTCACCACTGCTTTACTGCCTTTGCAGTAGAGATTAACCCCCTAGAGTAGATTTAGAGAGTAGATGGGAGTTGCAGAAGAGAAAGGAACATTTCAACAAACAGGGAAAACTGTTATTGGCTTCATTCACATGCTTTGGAAAGGTGTTTTCTAGCCTATAATGTGATTCAGAGGTAGAATGTAATTTAGCCTTTTGGTGGTATGTAGATCCAGCCTAAGCCACATTAATTAAAAAATCAAGGAAATCACGGAATGACAGTTGTTATTAGTTTAATTTCCTTGATGTAATAATGCTGGTGACAGTGTTAATGGACTTTTCAATGAAACAAAATAATATTTTGTTACAAATAAGTGTCCTTCGTTCATGTAAAATTATTATGCCCTTAATTTTTTAGGCCTCAGCTAAGTTAAAAGCTTTTGCCATGTTTATAACTACCTAACTCCTTAAAATGTGGATTTTGATGTTTTCAGCAGAACTTTTGCATCTTCCCCTCCATTGCTGCTGATACTGTGTTAAGTGTTTCGTTGTTGACATAGATTAAAAAGCCAGCATATGTCTGTCTGCATATTTCTGTTTTATTGTCTTGTTGTGCTTGAAACTGAAATTGCATATAAAACATGATGTCTATTATATGGTGGTTCAACTTTTATTGCCCTTTTAGGTTAACAGGATGGGTGTTATTGAAATTATTTAACAGCTTTTTCTGGAATATCCAGATTCATAAAGGCCAACTGGAAATGGTGAAAGCAGCAACAGAGGTAAAAAAAAAAAAAGATTAGGCAATACTAGATTTTTATTTTTATTTTGCCATAGCGTCCTGCAAGTTCTGTTGTGTTAGCCAGCGTGTATTTGATGTGAACATTGATTGAATTGGCAATAGCAAGAGGCTATTATAAAAAAGTGGGTGCAAATTCAGACTGCGATATATGTATTCCACCCTGTCACTTTATAGTGCTGGGTCAGCCTGCTAAAAGGAAACAATACAGCATCAAAGTCTAGGTACATCAATTAAAATACATAAATTAAAAGCACAAAGAGAAGCATAAGAGAATGCCAGAGTGTGTAAAAGTATTATCTCCTAAAGCTAGCTAGGAAGAAGGTTTGCTTTATGTCAAGTGAAGATTTATTCAAAAGTATAAGTGCTGCTATAGTGAAGGCAGCTGACAAATGCCTGCCTTTAAAACACTGGCCTTTTCTGCACCTACCACCCTTAATCTGGATTACTGAATCTGAATTAGCTTGATCTGAATCAACTGCAGGCAAAGACATCTGCATTAAGTGGATTGGATGGAGGCAGATGCATTGTAAGGAGAGACACAGTGTGGACCCTGTTCCGTATCAATAGATGCAAACTGCTGCTATTAGTACCTCCCAGCCCCAATGCAGTTGGTCCAGTTCTCCATATATAGAATGCTACATCCTGGTAGCAGACATGAAGCATCTTTGCAAGCAATGTGAAATCACCATTGCTGTCAATAGAGCTGTTTTTCCTCAGGGACTTTAAAGGCATCTTCACAGTCTTGCTGTTCTGGATCAGATGGCGCTCGTATAGTTATGGTACTGATTTATCAGGTCCATCATTAATCCAGATTGCTCTGCCCTTAGTATGGATCTGATCTGAATATCCACTATTCCTGTGCAGATGATGTGGACTATGAGGCTGCTTGATCTGGATTACCAATTAAGTGCAGAAAGGACAACTGTCAATAAGCTAGCTCCTGATAACTTCAAACTAGTGTTGCTAGTATGGCATTCATTCAAGTATTCAGGTTTAAAGCCATTTAGGGCTTTATAGGTACTGAATTGAGCACTATAGGCAGCCTATCCAGTGATTGCAGCACAGGAATGAAACATGATTGTCTTCTGACCTTACTCTCTGTCCTTGCTGTAGCTCTCTTCACTGGCGGAAAGCTTGGCAGCACTTCAGCAGTTTCTGGAACTGGAGCAGCTGAGAACATAAATGCCCTGCTGGATGTCTGTCTTTAAAAAAAATGGCTCTTAGTCTTCTTTATTTTTATTTTTTTCAGAACTCAGAGATCCAAACCCTCAGATTTTCTAGTTTTTGACCTTTTTATAAAACCAAACAAGAAAAACCCCATCATGAACTCCCAGTTTTCCTCTTCCTCCACCCAGATCACTGGGAAATGGACATCCACCTTCAGAGTGTAGCTGCCACACATGCCATTGTGCTCTATGCTGTGAATGTGCCCTCAGAGCTCTTCATTCTCCTTTTTCATTAGGCCTTTTTTTGAGGTGGGGAAGGATGTCCCTTGCATAGATTAGGGAAATTTTGTGAGTAACTCCATTGCCAGTTGTTTTACCCAGGAAAAGTGCACACACCCTATTGACCAGACACCTCTGTTTTCACAGAAAACATGGTTATTTACTGAAAAAAATGCATTGGCTTTTATACAATCCTTTACTCTTTGTTCAGTCAAAAGGAAAATTCCAAACATCCAGAAAAAAGTAAAGTATACATCTTTGTCTCCATTAATTATAACACATAATTGACCTCAAATACTAAGTCTATGTGTTTTAAGATTTACATGACCTACTAAAACAAAGAGGAATAGATACTGCAATTGTTTACATTTTTCAGTTCCTTGCAACTTGCAGGAAAATGTGACAGAGGTGTACTTTTATCTGGAGTTGATGTTTATCTTTTAGCAGCAGCAAGAACAGCAAATAGCTTTTGCTTCCAGTGAAGAAAACATAATATTTCTGGAAATGTAGCAAGGAAATATTTTCTTTTAAATTAAAAAAAAATCAAAGTTTTTTTAATCATAATTTTTTGGACACAACTCTGTGTCTCTCTGTTTATCCCACTATCAGCCCTTTCCCAACATGTAAAGACTATAATATGTAGGCATTTCACTTTTCTAGTAGAATTCAATCAACCGTCTTTCTTTTTTGTGTATCTCCATTCGGAAAAGCCATTTTCAATATTTGGAATTTCCAAGTTCCATTTATCTACTTGTCAGAAGAAAAGCCAAGAACTTCTGCAAAGTTGTAGAAGACAGATTCAGTCTCACCCAGTTATTAGTGTGTATTGTTTTGTGAAATTAAAAATCAGTTTTTCAGATTTACCTGAATGTAGGATGTTGTTTGAAAGCAACCACATAATATCCGTGACTTGTTCTTCATGTTGTCTGTGAATCAGGGAGTTGATGACTTTAACAGTTTTGTTCAATCATACAGTATAGCAGAACATTATATATTATTGTAGTCATTGGGAAAAATGCATTATTTGTACATAATTGTTTCAGGCTATTTTATAATCTGAATAGAGCAGTTCTGCTTTATTTCCTGTTCTTTGATGTGCAGCACTTTTGTGTATGTGATATTTGTTATTTTTTCATCCCCCTAATCCCTTAACAATTCAGCTTAGCCAAGATTAAATTTATAGTGTTCTTAGAATGTATAGATGATTAGAAATTTCATGAGGAATGCAAATACATATTTCTTCAACATATGTGGATATCTGTGTAATCTCTCATTTTCTTCTTATACAGCTGAATTTGCCTATCGTCTTTCTTCCTGTTCATAAATCTCATATTGACTACTTGCTTATCACATTCATCCTTTTCTGCCATAATATCAAAGCTCCTTATATAGCAGCAGGGAATAATCTGAATATTCCCATTTTCAGGTAATACTGCTTGTTTGTATGTCAAGTTTGTTAATGGTTTGTTAATGCTGATTACTTTTTAGGGAACTTGTAAATTGGAAATAGGCAAAATTTCATAGAAGTGCCCATGGAGTCATCCAGGAATTGGCCAGGACTCAGAGTTATTTACAAAACCCGCAAATAAAAAATGAGTTAAGACAGTTTTATCATTATTCTGGCATTCTACTATCACTATAACCATATCCAAAGATATTGTTATAACCACTGGATGCTTCGATAATTCTGTATTTGGGTGTTTTTCCACTGTCACTAGAAGTACCCATTAAATACCCATCAATGGGTACAAAAATGCCATTAAGTACCCAATGGGTACTTAAGTACCCATGGGTACTTAATGGGTACTTCTAGTGACAGTGGAAAAACACCCTTTGTGTGCAAGCTGTAGTGATTCTGATAAATGTCCCAGAGACCACCCAAGAACATTATGTAACATCTTCCCTAGGGTGTGATTCTGTGGTATGGCACATTCTGTCATAAATGTGCTGCTGCCTGCCCTATCTGTTGCAAGAGCTATGGCCCAAACTGTCCGTTTTCTCTAGGTCCTGCCAGCTGCACTTCTTATCAAGGTGTAGGTGCTGCTTTGTCATCAATTTTGGTTGCACCTGTGACTCCTACTGTTTCTCTGGCTCAATCCCTTCCCTATACAGTCGTTTCTGTTGCAGTTAGCCTAGTCTATTGCAAACCTACACCATTAAGCTCCCTGTGGTGATGTCCAACTTTGTCCCTTTCTGGACCAGCAGAAGTCTGGCTCCATCTGGTGTTCCCTTTCCTATTATCTGCACTGGTTGATGTTACAGATGTGGCAGCTGACCGGGGTAGCCACAGCCCATTATTTTTTAGTTTGTATAAGCTTCACTGTGTTTCTTACTAATATGTTTTCTTTCAGAATTAACAGTTCATTCAGATTAGCAAAATCTTGTTTGAGAAGAAAGTATTATCTTTATTACAGTAGTATTTCTTGCAGAACTTCTAAGGTTGCATAGTGCATTTAAATTCAGCAGTTACATAATCCTTTGCAAGCAGGCAATGATAGTATTTCCATGCATGTCAGTGCAGCTACACATTGACATATTGACAAAGTAGATATTAGAGCTGTACATGAAACAGATTTTTTGATTGATTAATTTTAGTTTAGTTTGGCATTACATGGCAGCAAAATGAGATTAACAGATAATCAAAATCCATAATAACAAAAAAGATACAATAAAATACATTGAAATAACATGAAACAATATGAAACAATCTGAAGTAACGTGAATTAACGAATGTGATAGTAGTCGTATACCTTTCACAAAAACGTTAAACCTTACAGTTTAAGGAATTTAATGAGAACAATTAATCATTAAAGAGAGGTAAAGGAATGCAAGAATTTGGTCAGACTGAAGCTTTAGTAAAAAATTCCTGCCAGGTGGTGAAGAATTCTAGTTGCTGAGTGACCTTGCATCTTCTGTATAAAGAGGCTGCATATTCTGTTTGGCTGTTTGCCACAGTTTATTATATCAGTTCCAAACCTCGTTTTTGCTTGTTAGAGTATTGGAAAAATATCCTTCAAATTTTTATCAAGATGTTTTATCAGTCAATTACCCTGGGGTACTACAAGCACCTCCAGGTTATTATTAGGGCTGTGCAAGTTCAGAAATCGGTTTGTATCTGAACTGAATTACATTACCCGCTGAGCTTAGGATTCACTACCCCTTTCTTTGGATTGCTTTCTCCATAATGGGCACCTTAAAAATAAAATTCTGTTTTTGAACAATCTGCAACTCAAATTAATACAGCTGTGTCTAGTATACTATTCACGTTTCATTTCCAGAAGCCATTGCATTTTACCTTTATGATTATTATTCAATAGGGGAACAACCTGCTGGCATTAACTTATACTATGAAAAAATCACTTTATTTAAGACATGCCTATATTCTTTCATTAATTTGTAGCTTAATACCGTATATTCTGGTGTATAAGGCGACTTTTTAACCCCAAAAAATATTCTGAAAAGTCAGGGGTCGCCTTATATGCCAGAAATACCCTCACCTGGGTCCTGTTCACCGCAGCCGCCAGCATGAAACTGGGGTGTGCAGCCTAAAGCAGAGAGGCTTTTGAAGAGAAAATGGCTGGTTTTTCCTTCTTTCAACGGCAGCATTCTTCATATTTCACTGGGTGGCACACCTCCTCCCCTACCGGGTCATAGACGAATCGAGCTAGAGCGGCAGCCTCTGAGGCTGGATTGCAGCCCAGATTCTTTGCTGGCCGTTTATTGGAGCAAGGTTTTTCCCTTGCGTCAGCGCCAGAAGCAAAGCTAGAAGCCACACTCTTGGGATTAGCAGGTAAGGCTGGCGTCTCTCTCCAAGTCCCCAAAGCACCAGGAAGTCCGAGGCTCCATTTAGGCTGTGCACACCAGTTTTGCAAAATCTTCATTTTAAGTGGAAAAATTGGGGGTTGTCTTATACGCCCAGTCACCTTATACGGCGGAATATACGGTAACCATCATTGCTTGCTCTCTGATTGGAACTCTAGATCCATACTTATTTTTTTATCTTTTTTAATGTATTTGTATATTTCTCTATCCATAGCACTTTGATTCACAAGCTTGGAGGGTTCTTCATTAGGAGAAAATTGGATAAAAGGCCTGATGGTCGTAAAGATACTTTGTACAGAACCTTATTGTATGTGGTACGTATTCCTTCTTCTGAGCTTATGCCTGTAGATTAAATAAAAGAGGTCGCCATTTCTGGTGTCATGACAGGGTAGGTGAATTTACCACATGATCAAATTAAATTGCAAAATAAATGTTTGTTGTTCATCTTCTCCTTAATACTACTTATAATAGTAACATTTCACTGTTTTCTGTTTCTTAATAGCTAGAAATACAATGACTTACAAAAAAGTAAGCATGAGCAATTTCGGGAGTAATAGAATGATAGGAGTATCTGTTAGTGTTTCCCATATAAATCTGCCCTTGCATTATAATCACAAAATGAGGCCATTCTTGTAGTTCTGCTGCACTCATAGGTGTGAGGGTCTACAGCACGCAAGAGGGTCTTCTCTGTGGGAGTCACCTGGCTTTGGAATGACCTCCCAGTACAATAGAGGTACATCAGACACCACCTTGATATGCTTAAAAGCTTACTTGGGCCTTTGATTCTTAGTTCTTCTCCATGTAGACCGGTTTGTTTTATCATATGTTGCAACTTGCCCTGGGATCTCCGGGTGGAGGGTGAGATATAAATGTTAAATAAATAATAGATAAATAATCACTATGCTGTGTTCAGTCTTGTGAATAGTATTAAATTCATGTAGTTAATACTCTGCTTTTTTCTTGTAAGAGAATGATTTTAAAAGTGATTAGAGGAACAAAAATCTGAAACTTGGACTACAATAATCCATTAAAACTGTTTCTTCTCTTTTGCCTGAACTGTTAATTCCTGAAGGCTTGAGGGATTGGTATGGAATTGTAAAAGAAAGTACTAAAATTGACTTTCTGCAGCTCCTGAATGTTGAGTGAGCTCATTGGAAAAATGAAAGAAGTAAATCTAGCAGAGTGGGGAATTGGTGTGGTCTGAGCCTATAATGTCTTACAGTATTGAAGATTGTTCCTGGGGAGAAAAAATGAGATTTTAAATGCCCCTTGTGCTGATTTTTAAAGTTTTTTGGCTAGAAACAAACAGCAAAGCCTGTATCAGTTCTTTGCAACTCTCCAGCATTCTCAAAAGCAGTACATAGGAAGAATACAAAAGGGGTTCTCTTTAGATATTATTGAATATATATGTCCTATCAGTCCAGGCGGAATGTCCAGTAACAATACCCTGATTAGAATTCTGTCCCAACAATACTAAGAGGGCCCATTGTCCACTTCTTGGATAGCAGTGAAATGCTCTGGGGTAGAATTTGCTGCTGACCATGAAATGAGCCTGAGTTCTATGCCTTTCCATAGAATAGTGGATGATGTTTGAGAAGAATGGGAAGGATTTCCAGAGATGGGATCAGGCTCTTACTGATTGCTGCTTATGATGGTATACGTCTTGGAGCTGATGTGCTTGAAGACTACCCTCTGGTGATTGTGAGTGGAAAGATTTCGACTGTGCCTCTGTGTTTCTTGCAAATTGGGCCATCTAGTCCATCAGCCTGTTGTTACAGTCACCAGCCAGCTGTGGATGGAAGCCCACAAGCAGGACATGAGTACAGACCATGCTGTGTTCAGTCTCATAGCTTGTAGAGGCATAATGCCTCCTAAGCCAAAGGCACTTAAACATACCTATTAGCATGATCAGCCAGTGTGAACATTGTCTTTCATGGATCTAATCAAACAGGGTTTTTTTAATGTTATAAATCCTGCAGTAATTTCAGAACTGGAGGTATGCTCTAAAATGGTGCAGTTTTCATATTTTTTTAAACTGATAATCAAGCAGTATAAAACAACTTGTGCCTGATTTTGCTGTCTTATAGCACGTCCAAGAGCTGCTGCGACAGCAACAGTTCTTAGAGATATTCCTGGAGGGCACACGGTCCCGCAGTGGGAAGGTATCCTGTGCAAGAGCAGGCCTCCTTTCGGTTGTAGTAGATGCTCTCGCTGCAAACGCCACTCCCGACATACTAATTATACCCGTGGGAATATCCTATGACAGGATCATTGAAGGTCACTACAATAGTGAACAGCTGGTAAGACGGAATGGAATACTATGTTTTGCTTAGCAATGGCAGCTGTTTAAAGTTCTGTTAAAGTTTTTGGTGATGATATTGTACTGTAGAATGACAAGCTGTGACTCTTTAAACAGATTTGTTAAATTTAACATCTGGGTAGAAAAATTATACTTGAATATTTATGTGGGATAGAGATTTTTAACATATTGAAATGGGAACCTGTTCTTGAAGGAATTGGCATAATAGAAACCTGTCCTGTGAAATTAATGCGGTTGATGGATTGCTGTCCAAGATTATTTAATATTCATATGTGGGTTGAATGTAGCAGATGCTAAGAAACTTCTGGTTGCAATTGTTTTATTCTTAGATTGTTTCTTCTCAACATTTTGCAGGGCAAACCTAAGAAGAATGAAAGCCTTTGGAGCGTAGCTAGAGGAGTTTTTCGAATGCTGCGCAAGAATTATGGGTGTGTAAGGGTAGACTTTGCACAGCCATTTTCTTTGAAAGTAAGTTGCCGTTATAGGAAGATCATGTACAGCTCTGCTCATTTTGAGAAAGAGGCAGTACTATTTACTTTTGGAAGAATGTATATTTAGACTTAATATGAGTTTCCATTCTGCCTTAGCAATTAAGTGTAAGCTAATTTCTTGTTGTAGGATTCCCAGGTGATCTACTTACTCCAGAATTCATTCATTCATTCATTCACGTTAGGGTTTTGGGTTCATCCAAAGAGGAGGGTCATTCTCATATAAAAGCATGATTTTGGGTGGGTGCAGTTATGGAACAGAAAAAAATATTTCACTTAGTATAGTGAGTTTTTAAATATTTTCTTTTTTCTGGGCCAGATTTCTTAGCAGACTGCCTCTCTCATTATATACCAGTAAAATAATATATTGCAGGGATGTCCTACTGTGAGTGCCACAAATCACTGAATAATGTCATCTTCTGAGCCTCCACAGTCAGGCCTTCTCTATGATGGTAACCACTTTTGGAACAGTCTTCCCCTGACATTCTTATGGTATCTATACTTCAAGTTTTTAGGCACCAACTAAAGACTTATCTTTGTACCTGAGTCTTTCCAGGTACAATATGAATATTTGTTTTCCCTTCCTTAATCATGCTTTTATATAATTATTGTTATAACCTGCTTTGAGTTTATATTTTAGCGGGAAGCAATATGTAAATATTTTAAGTAAACTGTCTTCACAACTGGAAGTTGATAGGCTACAAATAACATACTTAGGGTACAATAATACCTATAGAAGAAAGTGAAAAGATATAACCACCGCTAGCCATGCTATAAGACAGATCTGCTGAAATGAAAATAAAGTTTATGAGCAAGCTTGGTAGTGTAAGCTCTCACACTAAATTGCCTACCTAATTCCTGTCTTGTCCTTTTGAAACAAAGTAGTTGATTTAAATAAAATGTGTTATTATTGAATCCACATCTCTGGTGTTTCAAGGGTTGGCTTTGCATACATAGTTCAGTGTGCATCAGCAAGGATAAATTAGATTTCCAGGAGGCTAGTGAAAAATTAGACTCAGTAGCATTTGTGAGCAAAAACAGTTGTAATACCAGTTTAATATTTTTGCCTTTGCAGCCTGAATATGTTTCTAGGAATGTGTTAACCATCTGAAAGAAAACATTTCAGGCTGATACTGTTTTTAGCAGGAATATGTAGGGCACATTTAATTATTGGATAGCTTCATTCCAGATATGCCTCTGATTGGATAATTGATATGTGTAATTGAATAAGCCAGTAGAACATGATATCCCTTTGTTTTAGGAATTAAAAATAAATGTTTGCTGTTTTAGTTATAGTACCTGATCTCATTTATGCAAGGAAGGATTTGATTCTTTGCAAATGCTTATATATATGTTTCACTGAAATGACGGAGGTCCAATCATAAAAAAAATTATCAATTTTATGTTTTAAAAGATCCTTTCCTAAAATACAAAGGTACTTACTCAGTGAAGTTTTTCTGTCACTGCTCCAAAATATGCATATAAAACTGCCTTGGAGATGTAGCTGAGAATCATTTCAGTCTTTGGTAAACCATATTAAAAATTTTAAAAGATCTTTCTAAAATGTCTAAATGATTGTTTCTAGGCAATTATTTCACAATCAGACCTGCTTACCTAGTCCTCTTTTGCTTTCAGTGATTTTAATTTAATTTTTTAATGTAACCTGTAACTAGAAATTACTGCCAGAAGAGCAACCAGCCTTGATAGCTTTAAGAACGGGTTAGACAAATTCATGAAGGACAGGTGTATCAATGGCTACTAAAATTTATGCCAAAATTGGAGGGAGAGGCAGGATGCCTCTAAAGGTTTTTTTGCAGGAAATTGTGAACAAGTGAAGGTTTTGCCTTTTCTTTCTCTTTGAGGATATCTTAGAAGCAATTGATGGGCCATGGTGTGACATGGGATGCTTGACTAGATGGGTTGTGGTGTGATCTAGCAGGGTGCCTCATATGTTCTTGGCAGCCATGCTGCGTTAGAAGCAGGAGTAAAATGTGTCATTAGTGATGCAGGTTGCTGCCTAAATTAGGAAATACTAAGCCTTGTCTGTTTAAAGATTCTCCGAAGTACTAGATTTTGACTTGATGACTTCATTCACCTTTGCCATCCTTCCACAGGTCCCATGCTCACATGGCACACATAACTTTCTCTGTTTCTAAGCTCTTTAAACAATGGCCTTTTCTCCTTTCAACAGATCAGTTTGACCTTCATCCTCCTCAATATTGTATTTGCTTTACACAAGAATTGTTAATTTTGCCAAATATTGGTGGTGTTGGGGCCAAGAAAATATCAGGCTTCTAAGAAAGAGTGAGACCCCATCTACTCAACTCTCCATGGCTCTTAGTGTGGAACAGAGCTGAACAAATGGAGGGAAAATCATTGTGTTCCCATAATTATGTGGAGTTGATTTCATACAAAAGAAGATCGGTGACTGATTAATGTTAAGAATGTTCTTTTCCATTAAAATTGTTTTATGCCAGTCACCATTGATGTGAAAGATGCCTGTTAAATACTGTACTACATTTCATTTCAAGAAACATCTCAGTCATTTTGCATATTTACAGGAGTATATTGATGGTCAGATCCAGAAACCTCAGCCTGTTCCTTTGTCTTTGGAACAGACTCTTCTTCCAGCTGTACTGCCTACAAGGTAGGATTCATCTGAAGTTTTCAGCATGTCTTATTTTCGATAAGTTTTCATGCTAGATTGCTGTTAAGAAAGGCATTTAATAAGTAACTAATTATTTAAAATTAATAAGAGACAAATTAAATCTCACATTACCCCCCCCCAGTAATTGCTTCTGTTGAACTGCATAGAGTTTAAACAAATGTTACCACAGTTGATTTTTACTCTTTCTGCAAATGTTAACAACATTTCCAATTAATTTTCATGAACCTAGACAGTTTGAAGTTTAGTTTAGTTCGCTCCTGTCCAACATTGCTGTGTTATGATGAAGAGGCTTCTACCAGGGCCTGTTTGCACTTTCTTGGTGGAGTAGTCCAGGCTGTTCTCATCTTGCTCTGTCCACACCTGGGGACCACAGCAACTCACCTGAAGTTGCCACAGCTGTCCCAGGTGAAATCCAACTGTAGACTGCTAAAAAGCACTCCACACACTGGCCAGGAATGGCTGGATTACTCCTGGACAGCAGCCCCCGCACCCAATTCTAGGTGTGGCATGACAAATGGGTGTGGCTGCATCTGGATCACCATGTCAGCCCCTGTTTGGATGCTGCCACTGTGCTGTATCCTTACTTGACTGGTATAGTATTGTTATACCATACCAGGCCAGTAAGTGCAATTAGACACCCCCCACCCCCCAGCTTTGGCAAGCTACAGATACTCAAAGTACAGTTACTCAGACACTGTGTTATGAATAGGCATACTCTACTGGCATAAAACCTATGTTTTTAAAAACAAATTTTGAGAAATTGCTTTAATTTGAATCAGCTGCATTTAATTGTTCCACTGTAATTTTTTCTTGAGAAAGTGAATCAGTGAAGGGTCCTAAAGCTGGCAAAAATAAGATGAAGTAAGGGTGCTAGACCTGAATTTGCTAGCTCTCCTGACTTTGGGCTGGGTAGCCTGCTTGTCAGCATTGTGGCTGTAACGCTGCGTGTTCCTAACAGGCATCTTTAGGAGCTCCCTTTCCATCTCTACTCAATTCTTTCAGGCATAGTAGGATGAAAAGGTCTGACCTAGAGGTCCCTGATTTCTCCGAAGCCAGATAGATGGGTAGGTGTATATTTATTCCCTCTTTCAACATATCTGACCTTCAGATATTGGAGGATATGTAGTAGGCAGAAAGATGATTACGCTGTCAAAAATCTCTGTATACACTGCATCCAGACGTTGCCTATTTATTGTGAGATTTTTTGATATTCTAGAATAAAGCATCCTAGGAACGTTTTGTTCCAGAATATCCAAAATAATCGCATAAGTAAGCAATGTTTGGATGAAGCTCTAGAGAGGAGTCAGTTGGCAGTAGGAGTAAGATGGGTATGCCAAAGGAGACGGTTTGTGTGCAGCAGTGACCACTAAACTTTATGGGCCTGGAGGCACATGTGGAATTCTGTGCAAATGTTAAAAGTATTGGGTACAAAATTGTTGCCGTTTGGCATAGAAAAAGGACATAAAGGTTGATCAAAGATGAAGTCTTCCACTGTGCCTAAGACCTGGGAAGAGAAGGGATCTATTCAGATTGATGAGAACTTGTTAGCACATATATTTATAGGTCTCATGTTGGGAAGCCTATATCTATGGACTCCTAAGCTCCCACGTTTTCCTGATTTGTCATCCAGGGAAAAATAGGTGCCCAATATCCCTTGCTTTAGAGTTTCTTTGTTGCTGTAGAAGAAACACAATAGCAATTCAAGGACATTGGGAGTTTTTGCCTATTTCCAGTAAAAGGACAGATCATTACTAAATAAATCTTTTTGTATTTTTTTTCTTACAATTATAAGCAATAATTTATGGCAATGATCTTTAATCTTATGTTTTCTGCAGGCCTAATTACATTGTAGATGGTACAGAAGCTTCCCATCCTGATTCTAGGAATTTATCTTGTGAGCCATGGAGAAGGCAGCTGATTGCGAACTTGGCAGAGCACATAATGTTCAGTAAGTATCCTTGGACTAAACATCTTTTTTCGTCCTGTTGGTGCTTTGTGATACGACTTCTGTACTGAATCCTAGTTTTCTTCAAATGTAAATCTTACGTTTTCTTTGGTTTTACTCTTCATTGGGGCAAGTGATGGCCTGTCCTTACTTTAGCAGTTTAACCTCTTCAGTTCATGTTTACAGTTGTTGTTTTCTGAATGTAAGTCAAAGCCATGTCTAGATGTGAGCGTGACACTTCAAAAGAGGGGAGTGATAATGTAAAAATTGAGTAATTCTATTTTCCATGCTTAAAATTGTCATTTCTGATAGAGATTGACATATGTGACATAATTAATATAAGAATGTAAGTAAGTAATCCCCATTCATGCAGCAGTCTGTTCTTGTGGTGGCCAACGCCATGCACAAAGAAGCCCACTAGGAGGACATGAGTGTACAGCTTACCCTACCAGCAATGTATTTATTTATTTATTTATTTATTTATTTATTTATTTATTTATTTAT
The DNA here is from genome assembly GCA_023333525.1 of Aspidoscelis tigris stejnegeri. Classification (NCBI taxonomy): domain Eukaryota; kingdom Metazoa; phylum Chordata; class Lepidosauria; order Squamata; family Teiidae; genus Aspidoscelis; species Aspidoscelis tigris. Next base: position 62,103,431 of record JALMGA010000002.1, on the reverse strand, counting down.
ATTTACATTTATATGCCGCCCCATACCCGAGGGTCTCTGGGCAGCTCACAGCATTTAAAACAAATGTATAAAAACAGTATCAAAATAAAACAAATTTAAAAATACAGTTTAAAATACAAGAAAAGTTAAAAACATCAGTGATTTTCAGTGAGGGGAAGTGTGGGGAACATTTAACCAAAGGCCTGCGTGAATAGGAACGTTTTCACCGCCTTCCTGAATAGGAACAAGGAAGGGGCCTGACGCACCTCGAGGGGGAGACCATTCCACAGCCTAGGGGCCACCACCGAGAAGGCCCTCTCCCGGGTACCCACCCGCCTAACTAATGAAGGCGGAGGGATCACCAGAAGGGCCTCCCTTCCAGATCTTAAAACACGGGCAGGTCGATACGGGAGAAGGCGCTCCTTTAGATATCTGGGACCCAAGTCATTTAGGGCTTTATAAGTTAAAGTTAGCACCTTGAATTGGGCTCGGTAGTGAATTGGCAGCCAATGCAGTTCTCTTAGAACCGGCGTAATATGCGTCCGGCTAGATGTTCCTGTCAGCACACTGGCCGCTGCAAGTTGCACCAGCTGCAACTTCCGAACCGTCTTCAAGGGAAGCCCCATGTAGAGTGCGTTACAGTAGTCCAACCTGGAGGTTACCAGAGCATGGATAACTGTGGCCAGGTCCTCTCTGCCCAAAAAAGGTTTCAATTGGCGCACCAGCCGTAGTTGGGAGTAGGCACTCCTGGCCACGGCTTCCACCTGAGCTTCAAGTGTTAGCGCAGAGTCCAGGAGTACCCCCAAATTTCGCACCTGTCCCTTCCCGGATATTGTAACCCCATCAAGGACAGGGTATCTCCCAACTACTTGGACTCGAGAGCCTGTAACACACAGCACCTCCGTCTTGTCTGGATTCAATTTCAATTTATTGGCCCTCATCCAGCCCATTACCGCCTCCAAGCACCTGTCAAGCACTTCAACCACCTCTCCTGATTCAGATGGCACAGAGAGATAGAGCTGGGTATCATCTGCATATTGATGACACCTTACTCCAAATCTCCTGATGATCTCTCCCAGTGGCTTCATGTAGATATTAAATAACATGGGAGATAAGATTGACCCCTGGGGAACCCCACAAGTGAGTTCCCAGGGTGTCGACTTCGTCTCTCCCATCACCACTATCTGAGATCGGCTCTGGAGATAGGAGCGGAACCAATGCCAGGCACTGCCTCCAACTCCTAAACTCCGTAGCCTCTCCAGAAGGATACCATGGTCAATGGTATCAAAAGCCGCTGAGAGGTCCAGGAGAACCAGCAGGGTAGCATTCTCCCTGTCTTTCTCCCGGAGGAGATCATCAACCAGGGCGACCAAGGTAGTTTCCGTGCCATGACCGGGCCTGAAGCCAGATTGAAATGGGTCTAGATAATCGGCTTCTTCCAAGCATGCCTGCAGCTGAACAGCGACAACCCTCTCCAGAACCTTGCCTAGGAAAGGTATGTTAGCCACCGGGCGATAGTTGTTTAAGTCCTCTGGATCCAGGGAGGCCTTCTTCAGGAGGGGACATACCACAGCCTGTTTAAGGGCCAATGGAACCACCCCCTCCCTCAGAGAGGCATTTACCACTTCCTGGATCCACCCGGTCATACCTTACCGGCTAGCTTTAATCAGCCAGGAAGGACAGGGATCTAGGGAGCATGTTGTCGGCCGCACCCCTGCAAGCAGCTTGTCCACGTCCTCAGGCCGCAATAATTGAAACTGATCCAAAATAATTGGACCAGACAGTTCTCTGGACACCTCCCTCAGACTATGTCCAATTGTGACATCTAACCCTCTGCGAATCTGAGCAACTTTGTCCTCAAAGTGCTTTGCAAAACTGTCACAGCAGATATTAGATGGCTGAGGCTCACGCCTCAACGGGCCAGATTTAGTAAGGCCATTCCCTACTCGAAAGAGCTCTGCTGGACGGCTACTCGAGGACGCAATGGCAGTGGAGAAAAAACTGCTTTTCGCCGCTGTCACCGCCACGTGGTAGGCACGATAGTGTGCTCTAACTCGTGTTCGGTCAGATTCGCAGCCAGATTTACGCCACTTGCGCTCTAGCCGTCGACCTTCCTGTTTCATGGCCCGGAGCTCCGTGGAATACCAAGGAGCTTTCTGGGCTCTACAGTCAGGCCGAGGGCACTTGGGAGCAATCGTGTCAATAGCCCTGGTCATCTCCTCATTCCATGAAGAGGCCAGAGCATCGACAGGAGCACCAGACATGCCAACTGGAAAATCCCCCAGGGCATTCAGGAATCGTTGAGATTCCATAAGTCTCCGGGGGCGGACCATCTTTGAGTGAACTCACAGTCTGGACGATTCAGAGTGTTGAATGAGGAAACAGGAGGCCAGGATTCAAAATTTTCACTTGACATGTGTCAGTCTAATTTACTCCACAAGGTGGGGATAAAATGAAAGGAAACCAAATAGTGTTCTGTCACCTTTGGTGGTGGTGGGCGAATGCTTATAAGTGCAAAAGATGTTTTGAAAACAAAGTTTTATGCATGTGCATCAATATTTCACCTATCTAGACAGGTATGCCATATACAGTAATTGTAGAGATAATTGAAATTATATCCTTTAGAGAGTTTTCGTAATGGTAGAGGAACTGTTGCAATTCCCATTCATTTTGCAAAATAAGGGAACTGTACAGAATCAAGTCTGTTTCTTGCCAGAAGATTGATATATATCTTCTGTTGCCACTCTAACATGACAAAAGGTTTCTGCTGTGTTAGAAGTAGTTGCTGTTGGAAGCTAAGCTCCTTTCTACATCTTTTGTTATTAAGTGTATTGTGTCAGAAATCAACTTGTGTGGTACAGTACATTTTCCTCGGAATCTATTTGACTGATTTGAAAATTAGAGAACATTAGACCAAATTTTCCAGTCGATAATTGGTGTCTAGCTTGCTAAATATTTTTAATGTGCTAGTGGAAGTAGTTCATTTACAGCATAGCCCTGTGTATGTGTGCTCAGAAGTAAGAACCACTGAGAGCAGTCTGTCTCTCTGTGTCAGTCTTCCCTTGGTAGCTCTTAACTTTGAGATTATTTGCTAGTGGAGTTACGCTAAACTATTGTTCAAAAACCTTTTGTGCTAGTGATAAAGTATGCCATTTGTAAACAATAGAGTTGCTTTGTATCCCATTTGATTTTAATACCTGCAGCCCAACCATATTTGAATTGATTTCTACAGAGACTTTTCCTAGAAGGGTCCTAAAACTGTAAAATTGTGCCCAGTGTAATCAGTTTCTAAACTGCGTGCAGAAAATAACTCTAAACTTCCTCTTTGCTGGAATACCCCAGGATAAAAGGGGAAACCTTTACGAGTGTTCAGGTTTATTGTAAGCACCTATTTACCCATCTGCAGCCTGTGGAAAGAAAAAAAGTGGATAGATAGAGTGTGCATCGTCTGTTCCTTAGTCTTCTACAGTTAGTGTTTAAAATGTGAAGTCCTTCCTACATAAAATGAATATCTGTTTCTGTAGAAACCATCTGGTTCATGTATAGCTAACATTTATCCTAGTTGCCTTCTAATATTTCAGTTGCATGAAAGCCCTGCATAGCTTTATTTTATTTTGTTTGCTTTTAGCTGCTCACAAGTCATGTGCTGTGATGTCAACACACATTGTTGCCTGTTTGCTGCTCTACCGACACAGGCAGGTAAGTCTCCTGTACATCTGCATTCACTAGAAGTGCCTTTTTAAAACAAAGGCTTGCAAAGTGCCAGTCATGCTTTGCAGTATATTTTGTACTTATTTAATTCATGATGTACACTGCTCAGTTACTGGAGTAGGTATCCAGATGTCAGATAAAGACTAGCTAGATTGGTTTTTAATTGCATTCTATGGAGTGAACCAATCTTATCTATTAAATTTAGTAAATGTGATCTGTTGAACCCAATGATGCATGCATAGACTGCATTAAAAGGAGATCAACATGTCATGACCTTAGAAAAATAAAACTATTTTCTTGGTGATACAGGATCCTACTCAGCGGTTTGTTAGAATGCATAAATACCGAAATTAGGACTAGCAAGACATATTTGCCCACCAGAACTTTCCTAGGCACATCAATTCCTTTTAGATCTTTGTACTTTTTCTGTCCTTTGCAAGAAAATATCTGAGCATATTCCATCAGAGTTCTTATCCTGTAACAGCCTTTATGTGGCTGCTGCTCAGACATACGTTTATGAGAAGGGGAAATGGGGTTGAATTAATTATATCTTTCAAAAGAAAAGAATCTTAAGTGAATAAGCATCCCTTATGAGATCAAGAATATCTTTAAAAACAGGGCTTTTGAAAACATGTAAAATAATGATTTCCAGTGGTAGTTGGAACCTGAAGATTTGAGAGCTCACATTCAGTCAGTGGCTAGGAATGTGCACAAAAAATCACATTCATTTTGTTATCGATTTAAAAATCTGAAGCTGGATCTTCACAAATTTTTCACAAATACTTTTTTGCCCATTGAAAAAGTCAATACCAGAAACACAGACAAATACAAATATTCAGTTGAATTGTTCATTTTCACAAGGAGATTAATTTCACTACAAAGTTTTGGATATACCAAAAATGAGATTTTTGATTTGATGCAGATGTCTGCAAGTTCGAAATATTCTATTGAATTTGCAGAACTTTCTTATTAGTGACTGTAAACAGAGGTCCACCACATTCTGAATCAACCCTGGAGGTCCTAGACTTCATATATAATTTATTTCATTATTCCTTATTGCTTATTACTCCTTCAGTTACTGTGCGCAGGAAGTTTTGCACAATCACTTCCTGTTATGCCATTCTTCCAGAAATGGAAATTCCATTCATGCCTCCTGTCTATTACCTGGAACTCTGTGTTGCTTTACATTTAAAGAGCTACTTTGGCACAACCTTAATAATAAACCTCTTACAAAAACAGCATAATAGTTGCTATGGAAGTAAGCCTTTAGGATGTTACTCTAAGCTGCTTGTTTACTGTCTTGCATGGTATGATACTCCTCTTAATCTGCTTTTCCTACCTTTGCTTTGGAGACACTCTAAGGAGTATGTGTTCAGAGCCAAAATAATTGAAAAGGTATACTCAACGTGAAGTCCTGACAAAAGGAAATTTGGCTCATTTTCAATTACACAAAAGATTAGCTTGTCAGCATAAGAGCTCTTCTTAATTTTGTATGTAGGGCACCCATGTTGATTCAGTGTGATAGTTTTTAAGCACTTCTCAGCATAGGTTCAGTGGTGCAACATAATCTGTAAAGATTTTCTTTGCTTTTCTAGTGTCATTACTGCTAATATAAGTGGGTTTAGGATATTTAAGCAGTCTTTTGGAATATCTTTGGCATAGTCTTTTGTAGTCTAGAGACAGCAAAAGTAGGCTTGTTCCAAACTTTGATTCATTAAAAAAATGAACCACTCAGAGAGGCCTGGCATCTTCAGGTGCCTCATCTGACAAACCTAGGTTCTCCGTTGGACCTGCTGCCACTTAGATATAGGTGAAATGCCTATAAAAAGTATGGGGAACTCACCTTTTTGGGAAATGTGGTTGGCACCATTATTCTCCCTCCATGGGATTGTGGACAAAGTTCCAGACAAGTGTGATGGAGCTATGGAGAACCTTGGGTTGCTAGGTGAAGAACCTAACAGTCTTGGGTTTCTCTGGTTGGTTTGTTTTTTACTAATTGCAATTCAGCACATGCCAGACAAATACATAAATCACTGATATAATATGTAGGTTATTGCTGAGTCTAGTTCTACATGAGGTTGGGTATGTACTGTAACTCTATACATTTTGATGATTTTACTATAAGCAGTGTTCAGAATAGGGATGGGCACAAATATTCAAGAATCCGATTTGAATCCGACGAATGTGGACATTTGAACTCGAATCAAATGTCTTCACATTAGAATTTAGACATTCGAACAGATTTCAGTTCAAATCATTCAAATGTACAGATGTGTATGTTACATGCGAATGTTGTCGACATTCGTATCTTTAAATATGAATCTAACATTCAAACGAATAGATTCAAATGTAACAGATTTGAATCGGTTTTTTTAGCATTTGGATTTTAGACAGTCAAATCAAATAGAATGTTGTGACATTCGATTCGACTCAAATTCAAATGCAAAAAAAAAAACATTTGTGCACATCTCAAGTACAACAGACTCAAGCTATAAAAAATGATCCAATACTGCTACTTGGACATATATTTACTCTAGTTAGGATCAGCTGTTGAAGCGTGCTGATTTTGAACTCTAGTTAATGTTGTTTGTCAATGGTTAATATTGCTTTTATTATATATTTACAAACTTATGATGGTTTTTCTTCAGGGAATTGATCTTTCCAAGCTAGTAGAAGACTTCTTCTCAATGAAGGAGGAGGTTCTTGCTCGGGACTATGACTTAGGATTTTCAGGAAATTCCGATGATGTTGTCATGCATGCCATCCATTTACTGGGGAACTGTATAACCATCACAAACACTAGTCGGAATAACGAGTTCTTCATCTCACCAAGCACATCAATTCCTTCTGTTTTTGAACTCAGCTTCTACAGTAATGGTGTACTGCATGTCTTCTTTAAAGAGGCGATCATTGGTATGTTTTAAAGTCAGATTTGCAAACGATGAAATGTAGGCCAACATGATTGATTGACTGATTTATCTATTTCTATCCCACCCTATATAACACTACCTCTCCTAGACATTGTGACTGGTGCAAGTTTTCATTTCCCAAAAAACCTGTAATATCTCACAGACTGAATAGAGTTTTTTAGATTGAACTCTGTTTAAAACTTGGTTTCCAGTTTACGCATTTTGTTCAGAAGTGTACTTGAATTTTACTGTTTTCAATTATAATTTTTTTCAACTACTTTGTAAAATGGTTTTTTTTAAAAAAATAATTTTATTCTTTTTTGAAAAAAAAACAGCATTTGAAGACAACTGCTTTTTTTGTATGCCCTTTTCATTTCAGCTTGCAGTCTCCATGCCATACAGAATAGAAGACACAGAAATGGCACCAATGGAATTCAGCCCAATATGATCAGTCAGGAACAGTTGGTTCGCAAAGCTGCCAGCTTATGCTATTTGCTTTCTAATGAAGGTGCTATTTCATTGGTAGGTATCCACTTCTTTGGGTGGGTGAGGATCAAGTATCAGATATTCTACGTGTCAGTCATGCTATGGGTTAATAGGTTTATGTTATGGCATTGAACATGAAACTCAGGTCTATTTGCACACCTGAGCCATTAACAGGCTGAAGATAAAAACAAGGAAATGTTAGCTATGGCAAGGGCACCTTGACATATGAGTTGTACAGAAAAAGAAGTCAAATATAATTTATTAAGAATGATAGAATCATAGAGTTGGAAGGGACCTCTAGGGTTATTGAGTCCAACCCCTGCTCAATGCAGGATTTCCTAAACCATCCTGTGCTTGAACACCTCCAGTGAAGGAGAACTCGCTACCTCCCATGGCAACCTGTTCCATAGATTTGAGATTTATAAGAAGTATGTGAAGAAATGCACATGAAACATTAGTTCAGGCACAGAGTAGCAGAAAAAAAGAAGTGAATGGAAAAATTTGAAACAGGTGGCACTCATGCTTTTGATGGTATATTCTAAAATCTGAAATGGTAGGAAATTGGCATTGAGGAATAAAAGCTATTCAAGTGAGATTTTTCAAAACTATTTGCTGTTTTGTGTATCAGATAATCACAGAGCTACTTCATCCAGGTGTTCTGAGGGCTTATAAAAAAACAAACAAACTAAACAGCCAGCATATTTAATTTACCAGGTGTACCTACGGGTGGGTTTAAGTTTCTGGCACTGACAGTGAGCTCTCAATATCTTTACTGCTTCAGCCTTTTAATCAGATTGAACAGGATGCCTTTCTGGACAGAATGACATTGTAGAAGAACATAGTGAGAACTCTGAATTATGTTTCACTAAAGTGCTGGTGACTTGTACAGTAAACCTGACTTGTTTGAATATGTTGTTCCCCAGCCCATAGCCTATTGTTTTTAAAGATCTTGCAATCTCTTAAAGAAGGTTTTGGTAATGAGCTAAGGGACTTTAGAGATTGGGAGAGACACCTTTGCACCTAATGGCATAAATGTAAGCATTTTCTGTAGATTTTCTTAGTGTTGTGTACCACTATATATAGGCAAGTCTCGTAATATTGTGCCAGGCCAGCAAGCGTAGTCATGATGAGGATTTAAGGGACTGACACCCAGAATATATAGAGGGCACCTGATATCGAAAGCCAAAGCTATAGAGATCTTCAGGGTTCAGTCCAGTTAGGCCAGTGATGGTGAACCTTTTGAGCTCAGTGTGTCAAAATTCGCAAGAAAACCTAGCTTAACTCGGGTGCTGTGTCACATCTAGAAATATCCATAATTTTGTGATATGTGTAGCTCTAGTAAAAAAGTTATATTTTTGATATATGTATTTTATTAAAAGCAAAAACAAATAATTCTTTACATTTGCTAAATCTTCAATTGAAAGTTGGTATTTTGTACACTTCAAGAACAAGCAAGCACTACATGCCCAGGTGCCAGGGTGACCAGGTGTGTCACCCAAAAGGGCTTGGCGTGTCACCTGTGACATGTGTGTCATAGGTTGGCCATCACCGAGTTAGGCCCTGAAAGCACCCTAGTTTGGGAGAGTTTACCAGTATGTTAGACTATGGGAAGAAAAGGAGATGCCACATGACTGCAACCTGCATGGTGCCAAGATGCTTTTCATTGAGGTTTTGCCCGGTTGCACCAATCAAACTGGCAAGCACCAGTGAGAAGCAGCCTGGTGCCGCATGATTTGCAGTTTCACAATACTCTTCCCTTTTTTCTTTGCTTTGTTGCACTGTTAAACCCTCTTGAACTGTGGTTATTCAGCACCTGGAAATTTCGGAACTGTTCATGTATACTTTGTTAAAAAAAAAATCCAAGATTTTGCCCTTTCCCATCTTTGTATTTCCCAACTGCTTTTTAAAAATTGTTGTTTTGTTTTTCACATACTTGCGAATCATTATTTGTAGCTACTAGATTGTAATTGGGATTGAGTACTTTCCCTCTTCGAAGGAGAAGAGGTGCCAGTGGGTGATTCCTGCTTTTCATTGGCAAAACTGAAGTTAATGGAAGAATCTTCTTAGGGGAAAACTGATTAGGGTGGATTAAGTGATTGATCTGCTTTGTCTTTCTATTCAGCCCTGCCAGCTGTTATGTCAAGCATGCCATGAAGCAATTGAACAGTTCATACAGTATGGCATTCTTTTGGTAGCAGAGGTAAGATGTGGGCAGTTATTATACTATGTATCCTTTAGTTATAGTCCTTTCCCCTTCCATGACATTCCTTGTGCAGGAGATTCTAACAAAGTTGTCGTTCTGGAACTTTCTTTGTTAGCTAATCAATGTTTGGCCAGTGTGCTGAACGGAGCTGAGCAGCTAGTTGGGTTCAACTTACATATAAATGGGTGAATCTGACTTGAGTTATCTCTTCCCTCTGAGCTGCTAAAAGGGGGTGGCTGAGCAGCTGCTACTTTCTCCTTGGTCCCAGACATCATTTCAACCTCCAGACAAAGCAGCAGGTAGTAGTCTGTCTCAAAACTATAACTTTTCCCATAAGCAATGCTGAAGGAGGCTTGTGAGACGATTGGCTCTCAGTTGAACCAGATCCTTCATTTTTTAGCTCAGCTCAGCTCAAAGACAAGCCCATCTAGCTAGGCATGTTTGAGGTCAAGCTTCCTTAATACATCTGTAGTATAAATTGACAAAGAAAAAAATAGCATAATCAAAACCTGAAGTGGGAGCTAAACTAGTATGATTAAGACCTTAGGGATGGTCCATTCTAGTCTGGCCCATTATTTGGATGATGTGGGTGATTCTCCCTTGGGCCTCCATTTCTGACCGGAATAGGGAGTACCCAAATAGTGCGAGGAGCAGGCATCATCAGTAACTGTGCCTCTGCCTGCAATTCTGGGGCAGTAGTAGTAGGAGAGGTGACATTGAAGAATTGCATCAGTATGTCCATGAGTGGTACATAATCCTCATTGGTAAAAAGCCTATTTTGGAGGCCCATGGCCTCCTACCCAACATCCCCCTCCCCCCTTCATAAAGCACATCACAGAGTGTATCAACAGTTTCCCCTTCCTCCATTTGAAAGGCTGAGAACACAGGCCTAGAAAACCCCAAAGTCCCTGAGTCTTTCACATTAGCACTGGAGACAGTTTGCCCTTGGGCTTGGAAGACAGGGTTAGTAGCTGCAGATGAAACTGAAGAGGTAGAGGCAGTGGAAATCACACTCCTATCCTCAAAAAAACTGGAACAAGAGTGCCTATGTTTCTTTTTTATTATTATTATTATGTTCTTTTGAAGAGAAGGAAAAAGTAGAAGAGTGAGATCTGGCATCTCTGTCTCTCTTTTTTCCCTTGCCAAAGGACTTCTCCACCAGGCTCTGAAAAATCTCCACCATGGCCTGCCTGGATAGTGGGGCATTGCCTGGGACTCCTCACTCCTGGTGGTGGGGGTTTGGGTAGCTTGCCGCCCCTTGCCTGCAGAGGAGCCTGCCTCCATGCCTGCTGACTCCTGTCTGCATAGGGAAGGAAGTGGGGGGGAGGATACAGAACACAGAGAGGGAGAAGGCCATGAAGATGGGCACCTCGCCTCAAAAAGTCCCAGAATGGGAGAAAAAAAATGAAGCAGCAGGGGGAAGGAGAGAGCTCTGAATAGCCCCCCCCCCCATCCATGGGGCAGAGAAAAAAACACCATTTGCTCACCCTGAGGCCCTGTCCAGCTTCGGTGACTGTGCTTGGCCCTGCTGTGTCTTCTCCTCTTCCTCCAGGGCCCATGCCAGGTGAAATGCCACTCTAGGTGAGTTTTTCACCATTGCCACTTGCCCAAACCACGTAGCCGGCCTTGCACCCTGCCCACGCAACTCCCCGGGCTCAAATCTGGCATCTGCAGCTGAAGCACCTCACTAGGTGGGCTTCGCTGCTGCTGCCGTCCCGCACCACGTGGCTGGTCTTCTTGGCACTCATGGGGGAGTGGGCTATCCCCAATGGGACAAGCCTCCGGTGGCTCTGCAGTTAAATGCCCAAAGAGGCATTGAAGAAGCTACCTCTCCTTCCTTAAGGGGTGTGTGTAAGCAGAACGTTTGCAGTGCCCTCAGGAATCCAGGCACCCCTAGAAAGGCTGGCAGCATCAAAAATATCTTTGGGGCCCGTTTCCATTGAATGCAGCCCCACTTGCAGATGGAGAGAGCGACTGAAGATACTGGGAATGGCCAGGTGGTGCAGGGGGTACTATACCCCAGAAAAAGCGCCAGATAGTGGTCAGGAATAGATGCGCAAGGGAGAATCACCCACATCATCTAAATGCCAGGGCTGGGCTGAGAATACTTAGGGAAAGAAATAACTTTTATGTTCAAAGTCCAGATTTCCTTTGTATCAACAATGTAGATGCTTCCTGCTGAAAAGGCCTCAGCAGGAGGTTAGAATTTACTTTCCTTGGGAACATAACATGGATTTCATCTGAATATTTTAGTCAGTAGGTTATATTTTTCAGGATTCCTTTGGACTTGATGCAGAAGTCTGTAGAAAGTTTCTCAAACATGTGTTGACATTTGTGGGGCCCTGTTGGAAACCTTGTTTTAGGCATTTTAAAAACAATGATTGCTTTGGAAGAAGGGAGACAATCTCTCCTTTTATCCTGACATACTTGCTTGAAGAGATGCTTTGGGGTCTATAATCCATTTGGGCATTATCTTGATATCCAAATTATTTTAACCAAGATTGATTCACAGTAATAAAAACAACTGAAATTTGAAAAAAAAATAGCTCACTTTGCATTTCTGGATTAAGCAGGAAGAACAGGAAGATATTAGCCCTGGCGTTTCTGAGCAGCACTGGGAAAAGAAACTCCCAGAACTGTTATCTTGGAGAAGTGATGAAGAGGATGACAGTGATTTTGGAGAAGAACAGAGAGATTCCTACTTGAAGGTATTGTGCAGAATTGATAAGAATATCAGTTAATTTCTGTTGGTATCGTGTTCAGAGTTGTGTTAAATAAAATGGATGAGAGAGGATATCATGGACCACCTTAAAGATTTCTATGTGCTTCTCCAGCAGCTGAATGACACATTCAGCTCTCTTCACATATTTACTGTAATTAATAACCCATCTTAAATGGACTCTTATTGCATGCATAGTGGTGAGCAAGTATGCATGCTGTTTTTGGATATTTAATCCTCGAAATACAGCACTGTCTTCATTGTTGGGAACAGTTCTGAAGAAGTTGCTGCTGAATTGGGTTTGCCCTCCTCTACTTTTGAAGGAAATCATGGAGGAAGGGAATAATTGCTTCTCACTTCAGAGCTCTTAATTCCACAGCCTCAGTTCCCCACAATTTTTTCCTTACTCTTTTTCCTTATAACTTTGGTGCACCTGATTTGTACTGGGAAATAGGTCCAATAATGCAACACAGTCATTCGTTCATTCACTCATTCATTCATTCATTCATTCCTTTAATTAATTAATATCCTGCCCTTCACCTAAAGGCCCCAGGATGGGCTACAATAAAAAAGAATAAAACATATAAGATACTAAAATGCAATTAAAAATGCAAATCTCCCTCCCTCCCCCGTGTAAACCTCCCTTTACATTTCACTGTTGAAAGTAACAATGTGACCGATTCTTTTACTTTCTTTGCACGTTTTATATAGGTGAGCCAGGCAAAGGAGCACCAGCAATACATTACCTTCTTACAGAAGCTACTTGGACCATTATTGGAAGCATACAGTTCTGCTGCTATCTTCATGCATAATTTCAGTGGTCCTGTCAGGGAATCAGAGTATCTTCAAAAACTGCACAAGTATTTAATCACCAGAACAGAAAAGAATGTTGCAGTGTATGGTACGTCAGACAATGGCTTTACAAAGAGAAAGTCCAAAATAGCATTCCTGAAATATGAACTATGTTTCTTTTCTTTGTTTCTCTCGTGTTTACAGCTGAGAGTGCTACCTATTGCCTTGCGAAAAACACAGTGAAAGTCTTCAAGGATATGGGGGTAAGTTGTTGATTTGCTTCATGGTTTCTTCGTTGTGATAATTTGGGCAGTGGCTGCCTTTTTTTTTAAAGTGTTTTGGTTCTCCTATTTATAATGCAGTGTAAAATAGTACACTGGAAACAGGCAATGGGGTCCAAAGAAGGCTAGGGGGAGGGGATGCACCTTTGACCCCCCCCCCAACATTGGCTTCGAAGTCACTTCGAAGTTGACTTCACATTCACTTCGAAGTCACTTCAAAATCACTTCGAAGTTGCTTCGAAGATTGCACCCCCCTGCCCCCCAAAACACCTGGGGTAATGGACCAACCCCTTGTGGGTCGATCTGGATTCCCCAGATGGGTGCAAAGCTGTTTCCACAGCAGGGGTGTTAGCAGCCTTGCTAATGGGTGCTACACCTCCTGTGGAAACACATTGGGTGCTTCTTTTAATCCGGATCTAATAGATCTTCTTAGATCCAGATCTAAGGGCTGCAGTGGAAAAACACCCCTGGATTTCCAAATGGGTGCTCCGGTGTTTCCATGGCAGGGAGGCTAGCACCCATTGCTATTGGGTGCTACACCACCCATGGAAACACATTGGGTACTTCCCTTAATCCGGATCTACTAGATTAATCTACTAGATTAAAGGAGCACGGTGGAAAAACACCCCTAGTTGACAAGCAGACAACTTCTCTGGCTTTTGGAGTATGCATAGGTACATGCACACATACATATTTGCTTCCAGAGTCATTTCCGGGCTCTTGCTCAACCTCTGGGCATACAACTCTGAAGCTAAAAGCCCATTCCTTCGTTCTGAGGAGAGAGTGGACAGAGTGGCCATGATGGAGATGGCCCTTAGCATGCTTCATGGTCCCCTGCCCTATTCCTGGCCCATGCAGATATCGTGAGTGGTCTCTGCAGCACACACCTGGGCACTTGGTGCAAAGGCTGCTCACTGATTCTGCATTTCTGTGTCAGGATTACCACTGTGAATATAAGAAGTATATTGTACAGATCTGAGGTTACTTTTAGAAACATAAATGTACTACTAAATGTCACTGAAGCATATTTTTATGTTTTCATTTAAGGTCTTTAAGGAGACAAAACAGAAGAGAGATTCCATTTTGGAACTGAGCAGCACTTTTCTACCTCATAGTAATCGGCAGAAACTACTGGAATTCATTCTGGGTTTTGTTGTATTGTAGAATGTATTTATTGACTTCTGCCAGAAAAAAAGGTGGTTGGAGAATGTGACATAAAGTTTTCAGGGCTTTTGCTGCTTCCATAATGTGTATAGTGCCAACTGTGGTAAGGCTTCCTCTGACCCAAGCCACTGTAAGACAAGTGCCTTCTTACATATGCATGCTTGGAATTGGAAGGTTTTACTAACTCAGTCAAACTGTAAAACATCTTGGATGTCAAGTGATAAGCCATGTTTGCGCAAAATACTAGTTTTTACATGAACCTTTAACCAGTGTTAGGTTTTTACACTGAGAAGTGTTTAATTTATGGCAAGACAAATGCTTTTGACAAATGCTCAAATGTATATACCAGCAAACCTTTCATCTTAATAGTGCAGTTTGGAGTATCATAAAACCAATGTAATTTCAGAACTTTGCAACACCTTGTTCAACAACACTGGTCTCCATATTGTAAACACAAAACAGTGATAATTTCAGAAGAGTTAAAAGCATTGGGAGAAAAGGAGATCAGGTCTCTTCTGACGTTTTCTGTGATGGCATACTAAATTTTTTAAAAAATATAGTAATAACTAGGATTTTATTCACAACCTGTGGCTTTTTAACCAGTGACAGTGTTGTAAGGATAAAGAAGGCATCCGTTAGTGTTACAAAACATCTTGTGATTTGTGTTAAGCACCTAAACAACTCAGATACTTGACTTGTCTTTACAAGGGTTTGCTATCTTTTTTCTCCTTCTAACAGTTAGAAAGTGAATGTCATAGAATGTGAATTCTATCTATGTGGATTTACCCATTCTATTTATTTTTTGTGTGTGGACAATGGTATATTAGTGTAAAGGTCTGGCAGATAGGTCGTTACACGTTTCCTTTCAGTGGGTCGGAGGGAGAGGGGGAAAGATGCGGTGACACGTGAGAGGAGGAAACGTATCATTTAGGCTGGCTGTCTCCCTCAATCCTTTTCCTCCCATGCCGGTGGCTTTTTGCTCTTTCTTTCAGCAGTTTTAAAACAAACAAAAAGTCTTGCAGAGAAAACTGCTCAGGCAGATGGAGAGAACAGGCTTAGATGTCTCTATGATAAAGTTAACCATTAAGGTTACAAACAAGTTGTTATGAAAGGTACTGCTAACTCCCATAGAGGATAATATGATAAGATTAGCTGTGCCATTCACTTGACAGCTGCTGAAGCAATAAGTGTGGCATTAGTTTTTAAAAGTAGGATATTCTCTTTCTATTGATGTAAGAAACATATCAGTGCTTTAATGTTAACACTGTCGGTGTTGTCTTCTTTAGCTTTCATTGAAAACAAAATGCATAGGTGATAACAGCCTCACACATTTATTCCAGAACTTCTATGAGTTTGAATCTCCAGATTTGTCAAGTAGCATTTTCAGTTATGTCCATGCATCAGTCACAGTTAATAGATTGGGTTGTGTTATCAGTATTTCTGCACAAGTCCATATGAGAAGAACTGGTAGGCATGGTTCCCATCACTCAGTAGGTGCTGTGAAACATTGTGAGAGGAAGTTCTGAATGAAAGCTGAATACTAATCAGTTACAATAACAGGCAGGTTAACCAAATTAATTTATTGTTTTACTGTTTCTAGCAGGATAGCAGCTGAAATGGAACTCTGTTTCTTTTAATGAAGCCTAGTAACTATTACAGCAATTGTATCTCACCCCTGCTAATGTGCACTGTTTGTTAACATTGAATGTATTCTCCAAGTAGCAATTCATAAAGATTCTTGATGGCTTCTATTTAAGGTCAGAAGAGTATGTGATTGTAAATAAATAATCTGTTCTTTTTTACCACACTTATTAACAATGAACACAGCGAAGCAGAATATTGAAAATGATGCTTGACTGTTATGGGAGGGGTTTTATTACTTTTAAAAAATTAGGGAGGGGGGCTTTGAATTTCAACACTGGAGGGTAGTTGCTAGCTGTTACTAATAAGAGTAACTTATTAAATAATTAAGGATTTGGAGGAATGTAGCCTTACGCATTTGGAGGAATGTAGCCTTAGTTGATATAATGTGTAGTGTATTGTAATTGTGAAGGGATGCTTTTAAGCGTTGGCTTCCTGAACAGAGAGAATTTGCATGTGTTGTAGCCTGGAACTGTGAATGTTTTAGAAAGATGAGAGAAGTGCATTGCTGTGGCATGGACATAAATGTGCACATGCTTGCATATGAGCTGTGTGGCTTTCCCACTAAAGCAAAGCACAAAGCTCTTTACAATAAAGCTACTAAATAGAATTCTGACTGGCTGGGTTTAAGCCCATAAAATTTTTGCTGAAAGATCCAAGGTAAAGTTTTTTTTCCTTTAACTGAATTATAGCTATCTAATGCTAAATCTATAATAAAATGAGATATTTCTTTTAAAGACTTACACTTAAAGACAAATGTGTATGTTGATACAAAGAACAACATTCCACTAACATTAATATGTAAAATTCATTCACGTTTGAAAATGGAAACTTATATTTTAATCCCGTAAGACTGAATGATGGATATTCTTGCAACAACAACTTTATACAAATGCTTTATGAATATAAGTGCAACACTTAATTTTTTAAAAAAATTGTCTGCTTTGCCTGTACTTTAACATTTTCAACAATGAAGGGCTTAGGGAGATTTGCAACATACAGCAGCTGTATTTTTTAGAAGACAGATGCTGTCTTGAAAAATATTAACACATTTCTTTTAACATTTTCCTTGTAAGAAGCACAGAGGTGCACAATAATTTTAATAAACACTTTGAACTCGTTTTTGCTGTTCTGTAAGTCTTTGGAGATTACAAAGCATACTCATTATGGTCATCAGCATTATTTTATGGGGAGGTTATGAACAGTTCTTGATACTAGACTATCGGTAGGTCAGGAAGGCTCCTTTATTCTTAAAAAGTGAGTGGGGGGTAATTGAGATGGAGAGCTTTGCATATCCCTGGACTTTCACTTAACACCAAAGGTAATTGACTAGGTGATTAAGGAGTTTTGTGGGCAAACAGAACGAAGAAAGATATGGAAACTGAGCTGCAGCATGGTTAGAAGATAGCTGTCCTGGGATCTGGGGTCTTTATAAGTACAAAAGTGTCTTTCTAGGACTTTTCCCAATCAGCAGCTGTCATTCATAGTACCTGCAGCTCAACCTGCTTATTGAGACTGTCACTGATGGGCTGCTGAAGGCATATCTGCTTATTGTTTTAATTTAGGTTTATTAACACCTTCTATTAGGCATTAATTATTTATATGACACCCAGCTCTATCTCGCTGTACCATCTGAATCAGGAGAAGCGGCTGAAGTGCTTGACCGGTGCCTGGAGGAGTTAATGGGTTGGATAAGGGGCAACAAATTGAAGCTGAATCCAGACAAGATGGAGGTGCTGTGTGTCACTTGGTCTCATGCCCATGAAGTTAGGAGGCATCCTGCCCTGGATGGGGTCATAATGTCTTGGATGGGATAGGTGTGAAATCTGGGGTGCTCTTGGACTCTGCACTTACACTTGAAGCTCAGGTGGAGGCTGTGGCCAAGAGTTTTGTGCAGCTACTAACAGCACTAGAAGAACCCTTTGTTTGACTTTACCTCTAAATTACAAATCATCAGTGCACCCTTCCATGGGAAACAACTTTTCAAGGAGGAAGCTTTAAAAGATGTGCTGGTGGAGAAAAACAAGAAGATTTTCCCTACCGCTACTCCCACTTCATCCCAATCCACTAAGGGTAGGTCTTACTCATTTAAGAGATTGTATGGAGGACAATATAAGCCAGCCCTTTCAGTCAAGGCCTTCAGGGGGATGCGGCACCTGGGGGCGCAACACCTCTGCCAACATGCAGCCGATTGATTGAGAAAGACCCAGAGGCTTCTCAGGCCAAAGTTGAACACCCAATTCTCCTTCAAGCAAAGCCCTTGCCACTGGTTGCTTACGTTTGGCAAAGAGACATTAAACACAAATGGGTCTTAATGATTGTCAGTGATGGTTACAAACTAGAGTTCAAATCAGTTCCTAGATTTTGTTATGTTGCGATTTCTATGCCAAAGTTAAAAGTTAAGTAAGAAGCCTTAGTTAATGCTGTTAAAGAGTTAATTGTTTTCAATGCCATAGATTTGATGTGCTGTGTCAAGGTGTTTACACCATCTTATTTCTGATTAAAAAGAAAGGTGGCTCATATAGAGCAGTTTTAGATCTTAAATACGTTAATAAATTCATGAGAAAGATTTAAGGTAGAATGTTTGGGAGCTATTCACACCCAGTTAGAAGAAAACCTGTACACAGGACCTATTGATTTATCTAACGCTTTCCTTCATATTCCAATATATCCTGCATATTGTAAGTTCCTTCGGTTCCAGGTGGGTCTAAAACACTTCCCTACCTTTTGGTCTTTGTAAAAGTCCTCGTGTCTTCTCTAAGGACCTAGTAATGATTATAGAGATCCTAAGATTGGAAGGAATCCATATTCATCCATATTTAGACAACATTTTGGTTGTATCTAAATCTAGGGCAGGAGCTGATAGAGCCTTGCACAGGACTATTTGTACCTTGGAAGCCCACGGTTTCCTCATTAACTACGAAGAAAGCTATCTCCTTCCCAGCAGATTTGTCATTTAGGAGTCCTCATTGACACACGATCCTTCTCCATTAGACCGTTGGATGATAGGATTCAAGCTATTTCTTCCTTGGCTAGGGAGATATCCCTACAACAGGCTCCCTGCTTATCAAAACTGGCCTCATTATTAGGAAAACTTGTGTCAGTAATAGATCCTCACACTTGGGTGAAGTTTAGGTCTAGAAAGTTACAGTGGGCCCTTCTCCTGTACACCCACATGATATCACAGGGTAAGAATGCTCATGTGCACTTGGACTATGAGGTAACTGATTCCATTAAGAGGTGGTGTAGCGACATTGGGGTACAACTTTGGTTCAATCCCACAATGCTAGGCAGAGACAACTCCATTTTGTACTATATTAGAATCTAGGAACCATTTTAGGCAGGCAGAGAAATTCTTTCCCGTGAGAACAGGGATCCTGAATATCAAACACACTCTTTGAAGGGGAAATATTCCTTTAACCAACCGGTGGGAAGATTCACACTTCTATACCACATCTGGTCTTTGTCTTAATTTAGATGTTATCAGCAAGACAAGCTGAAGGGTCAATCAGGATAGAGTTTTGCATACTCTGGGAACTAAGTACTGTTCCTGGGAAAAACTTACCATCTCATACTGAGATCAAGAAAATACTTTGAAATGTAGGATGTTAATTTTCCACACCTGTGACAGCTTAAACCTGATTGGTTAACGGCGCTCACCTGAGGTAAAATTCTGTATAAGAGAAGGTCGGCTTGACCACCAAACGATGCATTATTTTGAGTGTATCACCCGTGTTACTCCTATCATGTATCCTGAAGTAATGTCAGAGCTAGGCATTACGCTTGTGACTCCAGAGACGTGAGTTTACTTTTGCTTAAGCTACTTCGCTAGATAGCCTATTCTCTCAGTTTTGCTATTTGTATTTTATTTATTTATTTATTTGTATTTCTATCCCGCCCTATACCCAAAGGTCTCAGGGCGGGTTACAATATTATATTAATCTTAGACAGGTCCCTGCCCTCAGGCTTACAATCTAAAGAGACAAGATACAAAAGGAAAATGCTGTGGGAGGGAATAGGGTGCTCTGGCGGCAGCAGAGTCCTTGCAAAGGTAAAAACTTTTATTTTATTTTCCTCCTCCATTCCCCACAGGCAAGATGGTTCTTCATGGCCCGTCTGGAGGCAGTTGGGAGGGAGGGCCCAATGCTGGGAGCTTGATGGAAGGTGCTCACCCAGCTTCCTTCTCTCTTCCTCTCCCAAGGCAAGATGGTTCTGTACTAAGATGTACTGTCTTAGTGTTGTGTCCAAGTATTTTTATCTTTTTACTTTGCATGAAGCTTTATTCCTTAAATAAACTTTTGTTATATTTTTACTAAACCCAGTTCCAGGCGTCCTGCCTAATCTTTGGGGGCACAGAGAGGACGTGGGGGGAGGATTTTCCCCTGGTAGTCTTGTGGGAGGTTGTGGGAGCGTGCTGCCCAGCACCAGGCTGCAGACGAGCTCCAGTCCAACTC
Source organism: Aspidoscelis tigris stejnegeri (assembly GCA_023333525.1). Classification (NCBI taxonomy): domain Eukaryota; kingdom Metazoa; phylum Chordata; class Lepidosauria; order Squamata; family Teiidae; genus Aspidoscelis; species Aspidoscelis tigris. Next base: position 62,083,092 of record JALMGA010000002.1, on the reverse strand, counting down.
CCAGTCCGGAGAGGTACCTCCGGTGGTGGCAGCGAAATACCATTCCTTAGAACGGCTTGTCGGCAAAGTTTGGCGTGGCCAGCGTGCAGGCACACGTTGCGGCAAGGTGCTGTGCTCGAGGCGCACCGAACTAGCTGGCAATAACCGTTCAAAGCGGACTCAGAACCGCTACAGGTGGTCTGATCCTAAGGTCTTACAAATGGGCGTTCCAATAATTAATCCTCAACCTGTTGTTATTACTACTGATGCCAGTAATTCTGGTTGGGGTGCAATTTGTGGTAAACAGCAGCTAGAAGATGGTCAACATCTGATGCTAGCCATCATACAAATTAGAATTAAAGGCTATTTTCCTAGGACTTAGAGCCTTCTGTTCTCAGGTTCAGAATAACCACATTCTGGTGATGACTGATAATAATACTGCCAAGTCTCACATCTTCAGGCAAGGTGGTGCTGAATAAGAGTCTTATGAAATTAGCCTCAAAAATATTTGATTGGGCACAAAATAATTTATGTTCTCTGCACTACATTTGCAAGGGGTCCTGCAGGGGGTTTGGTTTAGTCTGCATTAGTGTGCAGACTTCTGCCCCTTATTCTGTAGAAAGGGCCCTAGGGCCTTTTTGCATTTGGAAGATAAGGACAACTGCACTTGCTCCAATACAATGCATTAGTTCACCATCCTGGAGTGGTTCTGAGCTTGAAAGCAGTCCTGATCTTTAGTAGCCATGTAGCAGCAAAAACTGCTGCACAACTATACTAAGAACATCTATGTCACTCCTGGTACAGTCCCACATGCATCCTGTTTGTTACTTCTGTGTGAAGGCTGCATGGGGGCAGGGTGGAATGGCTGTGGCTGCTCAGTTGCACACCACATTGCCTGATCACTAGTGATGGTCCGATGTACATGGCTATTGCTGCAGCAAGTGGACATTCCCAGATGGGAACATTCACACTTCACTCAGACCCAGGTAAAGTAGGTCTGGGTGAATTCTGAGACAGGCCAGCATTTGTCTGCATCTCACGGCAGTTAAGTGTGGAAATCCCTCTAGTGAACTTTCTGAGTGGGGCTTCTAGGTCATAGCCTGACCTTTTGGTCTTTGCACTATGCTGGGTATAGCTTAGAGGTAGAGCAACTGTTTCTGGCTACCACCTTACAACACTGAAGATGAACATAAATATGAATAAACAGTAAACTAACTTTCCTCATTCTGACCTGAAAAATGAAGGAAACAACTGTTTTTGCTTTAGATTTTGTTTGGTTGTTCCCACCAGGAACCCAGTGCATTAATTAAGGAATGGAGGCTAGCTTAGAGAATGAAAATGCTACTGCTGCCAATGTTTTGTGTAAAACCTAATTTTAATTGACAAGAACTGTACGGGTAGGTTCTTTTTCACATAAACGTCTTGCACTTTCCAAATCTGCTTAAATTCAAGATGTCAGATTAAGGAACTGTTAATCTTTTGGTCTTTGTGTAATTCAATTGTGCTCCTAATAACATTATTAAATTGGCTCCAGTTCAGCTCCTCACTGGAGGAGGGTCTGTTCTCAGACGTCAATGAATGTTGTTACAGTGGAGCCTTTTATGTGACTATGAAGAATGTAATGATATTTGTTGTCCCCAAATAACACCAAAACCTAGCAGTCCTTTGAGCATACTGCCAAAACATACACAGATACGTAATTATAATTTACAGATGTTTTAAAAAGAATGTGTCTGTCCCATTGCCTAAATAATGTGGTGGAATGGATTATTTCCTCATTATTCCAAAACTACAAACTTCCCAAGTATGATATGGAGCTGCTTGGGACTGTCAACAGTGGACTTCAAAAGTATTGCTCTATTGACCATGAAATCTTTTCTTTGTAATGTTATCTTCTGGATATGACCATACAGATATCACTGGACTTCAAGAAGATCATCACCGTCACCATTTATTTCTATAATGCCTTCTCTTAATAAGTTCAAGGCAGTTTACAAGAAGTTAACAAAATACAGGAATTATTGAACAATGCAAAGCAAGATACAGTGATCACACATTAATGTAATATGAAATTGATTTAAATATGAAATTCAAAGCAAATGAATAGAAACTTCTTGAGCACTTGCATAGCAACCATAGCCCTTGTCCCTTGCAGAACGTGTGGCAGCTTTCAGGCCCAGGCAGGTCTTCTACAGAGACCTTTACCTGCAAGAAGACAAGAGACAGAAGCCAAGGAAGAGAGTCAGGCAGAGGCAGCAAACAGCCCCCAGGTGGATCTACTGACAGCTATTGTAAGTTGTTTGGTGTGTGTTCTGAAACAGAAGGAAACAGAGTGCCTTTCTGCACTTACCTTAGATCCAGAGAAAGGTTTCCTTTAGACCACATTCTGGACCTCCTTTAGCACATGTTAATGTGGTTCAAGGAGGCCACATCACCATTGGTCATGCTCTGTCCATACCAGGCAGGGTAGATTGAGGTGTATCAGTGAACCAGATCCAGATTATGCTGTGGTTGGTGCAGATGGAATCTTTAGCAGTGGGCATGGCCCCTGTTGTGCACTAATGTGCAGAAAGAAGTATTTAGTACACTTGCTCTTGCAGCAAGTGCAGAAAAGCTCTTAAGGTTATTGGCCCAGGTAGTCCATTTGCTGTAGTAACTAAATTAAGAACCAACTGGTTATTAATATTTCAGAGCAAAAGATAAATGATATTGTAGGAGTTGGAGTAGGTTGTCCAGCGTTTTTAATGATTAAAGGATTAGTCACAGCCGTGTGCGGCAACATTCCCTTATCATTTATTAACACCTCCTTGCTATGCTTTATTAAGGAATCTGATTGAAATTTTGTACTTGATTTCATCATTGAGTTTGAGGCTCAAAGACTGTTAGCTAATGAAAATTTGCTTTAGCAAAAATGACTCACTTTGATGCATTCTGATTGTCAAAAGTCTCCTTAGACACAATTGGTATTTTAATAGCTGTAGTAAAAACTCAGGAACTTAAAAATGTATAGTACAGTATAACTGAAATGGACGTGCTTAAGTGGGAAAGTGTTTAAACTTCCTATTTTTCATCTACCCATAGCGCATTGAATACAGTACAGCAATGTGAGGTCCAAACCTCTCCAATATCTACATACTTTGTATATATGGGGATGGCCTGGGGACACTCCGTCTCAGAGCATCTGTATACCGTGGAACTGCTTCCATCTCAGAGCAGCTCTGAGCGTCCGTGGCTGTCTCCACCTTTGGCAGCTCACAGCTTTCTGGGAGTGCCCCCGATGCAGACTTACTTCTGTGCAAAAGCTGCATGGGGGTGAGGTGGGATGACTGTGGCTGCACAGTCATGCACTGTGTTACCAATCAATGTAGCAATGCTCATCCGTGGATGGTTGTTGCTGTGACAAGATAGGAGCATTCACACTTCACACTGCACGGTAAGATCAAGGTTGGTTTGGGACAGGGCTGGCACCATATCAGCTTCCATCCCTTATCTTAACTTCCCTGGGGTGCTGTCCCAGGGAAGTGGAGTGCAAAGAAGCCCAGACTCTGGGCTTTTTCACAGCTTTGTTAGGGGCAAAGGCCAGCAAACTTTTGGGATGGATCAAGTGTCTGCACTTCAGAACACGTGATCCATTCCAAAGTTACCTGGCACTTTGTTGGCATGTGCAATGTAGTTGCCATGATAACCAGGCAATGCAATGTGCAACTGTGCCTGCACTGCGCACGACAGGCCCTGTTCATCCAGAAAAGGTGTGAATGGCGCGTGGTGGGCTTTACCAGCTGGCACCTAATATAGCTGTGAAACACAAGAACATGCTCCACAGTAGAGGTGTGCACAAATGCAATTTTTGGCATTCGAATATTCAAAAATTCTAATCAATTTGAATGTTTAAAATATGAATGTATTGACCTTCGATTCAATTCGAATACATTCATATCTATTCATATGAACATTCAATTCATATTTGAATATATGAATGTCAACAACATTCGTATGTGTCCATATGCATCCCATTTTTATCCCGTATGCATTCCGTTTTTGTCCTTTACATATCCACACAAATGCGTGCTGATACGAATAAGATGCAAACAGATGCGTATGTAATGCATACGTATCCGTACACATACATATGTCTGAAAAATGTGTACAAATGATTTGAAAGATACAAAATTCATCCGAATATTAAAAAATGAATGTATAGACATTCGATTAGAATTTGAATGTCTGAATTTAAATGAATTTGAATTTTGAATGTTTTGAATATTCGTGCACATGCCTGTTCTACAGCTATCTGGGCCAGGGACACTCTAGCCCACATAGAGACACTTCTGGGAGGGAAGCGTCTCTGCTGGGGCATACCAAGGGCTCCCCTTTTCACAAGGTGCAAAAAGACCCTCTGTCAAACAAGAGCTATCAATCCAGGGCTGGCACCTATCCATTATATAATTATGCTGTGTCCAGTGTATGATGGGCTTTAGGAAACCCTCCATTAGTAGGAAATAGTGTTGGCAGAAATAGAAGGAGTCATAATGCAAACTAAACACAAAGCAGAGTTGGAGGGAAGGAGAAAGAGAGAAATTGCTTTCCAAGCAGACCAAGTTCAAATCAATATATCAAAAACTCAACATAGAAAATGACATCAGAAGATCAGCATCAGCTGTAAAAGAAAAAGACAAATAGGTGTGCAAAACAAATCCATCTTCTTTTGCAAGCCTGCAAAGCTGTTCTAACTTTTGATTTCTTGTATGAATTGTACCATAAGCTGCCTGCCTCAGATTGTTTTGGGATGGAAGACAAACAGTAAGTCAGTTTCTTGACATAAGGAGCAAAGAAGGTGAGTCAGTTAAGTAAGTAAACAACCAAATTCATGTTTTCAGTCATGTGTACACTAGTTCCTCATAAATATGATGCACAACATTACATTTGCCTCTCCCATTAGTTCCGCAAAGGTAAGTTGTATAGGTTTGGCTTCAGGCCATTCTGGCTGTGTAGCTCACCAGGTATTCCATTTCCAAGTAGCAAATTTTCTGCTGAATTTCTATATCCTCAGAATATTTCTTCTCAGGTACCGTCATTTCAAAGTTTTGGATTCTGTCTCCTACTTCCTTTCCTAAATAGTAATAGTACTGAAAGAGTGGCACAGCTTTACAGGTTTCCCTTTCATGTGTACACAGTGATTATACGTTACTTCCATAATATTCTTTAGGAAATTAACATGCATCTTATTGGTTTTCCTATCTCATTTGTTATAAACAAAGGAACAGATAAACCTTAAAAGAAAAGAAATCTACTGCCTCACTCTTTCCTCTAATTGTGCTTAATCTTTGGAGGCCATGTTCTTTTAATAAATTCCATTCAGCAAGTACAAGATTAGTGGTAAGCTTGATCTTCCAGTGAACTTTAATTTTCCAGTAAAGTTTCTTCCTGCTGCTATGGCTGCTGTTAAACACTATCGTTTCTATTATATAAATCAAGATTGAATTAAAAATAATAGATATTGGGTGCATCCCCACTGCACAATTTGGTCTGGTTTTAAATCCAGATTAATTTATTCAGAATAGAGCTCTGCTTCTTCATGTTCCCATTGATAGCTTTTTTTGTGGCTATACAGGGGAGATCCCCCTCTCCCCTCTCTTGAGCCATACCCTAACTATGGGGCGGGGATCTAAACCCTGTAAGCCTGCCCTTTATTAATATCTAAGAACAGAGATAGCTATGGGGAAGGGAGTGAGGAAGGGATGGGACAAAGTATAAATCTCGTATACAGTGTTACAAGGAAGGAAGGACAAAGTAGGCACCAGTTTTGCGCAGTGTCAGCTCAGCATGAAAGGGCAAAGTTTTTCTGATCGCTGTTTCTTTAAAACAAGACTCTCCCTGAATTCACTAACAGTAGCGAAGAGATGGGAAGGGAGAGATAAAGCGGGGTGTGAGGAAAAAGGAGGATCGATTAGCTTTAGTTACTGCACAGGTTCAAAACGAGAGTTAGAAGGGGGGGTTCTCCCCCCTTCTTCTCTTCTGTGTTTTGAATGAGCTGCTCTGCTGATTGTCAGATTCTGTCTGCTGTTACATTGTAATGTATCTCTTGTAACACTGTAAGCTGCTGCCAGCTCTGCTCTAGCTGCTACAGCTGGGAGAAAAAGGAGGGAAACCATGGGTGAGGGAAGGTTGATGTGGTACTGCTCCCTCATGGTGCTTTGGGTGTACTGGACAAGTGTGGTGTCCACAGGGACCTGCAGACATTCAGCTCTCATCCCAAAGTAAGCAGTCCTTAGACCACTCAAGTAGAAGAATGGTAGGAAGACTTCTGCCAGCTGTCATGGTGTCAAGACACAGGAAATGAGTCAAGGCATTAGCTCTTGCATCCAGTGACAACCTGCCATCAATACTGCAGCCTGGAAATGAACATAAGAGAGGCCCTGCTGGATCAGGCCACAGCCCATCTAGTCCAGCATCCCATCACACACAGTGGCCTGCCAAATGCTCATGAGCATCTCAAACATAGACTCAGACAAACCTATTCCTGCTCTTGAATCCCAGCAAATGGCCTTAGCAGTGTCCTGTTGCCGCCACCCCCAGCCTGAAAGATGTACCTAGGCATTCATTTTAGTAGCCATTGATACATCTGTCATCCATAAACTTGTCTAACCCTATGCTTGTCTCTGCTGTACAACCACTGTCTAAGCTATATATGTGTACTATTACAAGGGAAGGGAAATAAGTTTTAAAAGACCCGAGTCAGTCTCTCTCTTCAGAATGTTTTTGTGAAGATCGATCACATTGTGGAAAGGTGTCTTTTGGAGGGAAGACAGTTAACTGAATCTTGCTTTCCTTCATACTGAAAACGTGGTAGGTCAGATTCCCTGCATTCTAGCTGAGGTCTGAAAATGCTCTGGATGGAAGAGAAGGCGGGGGGGGGGGGGAGGGAAAGGCAGGCAGCAGAGTTCTGGGTGTGACAGTGTGGTTCATTTTTCCTACTTCTCCATTTAAATGCTTGGGGGAAAAGAGTCTAGAGAAAACTGTGACCCATCTGGAAAGGAGCAGCAGCTCTAATGGCATGTCACAGGAGGAAGACAGAACAAGTGAGGGTAGGAGAAACAAGCCCTCTCAGTTAAGGCTTGTCTCTCCCACCCTCACCAGGTCTTTGGGACTGACTGAAGGCTGGGGATAAGGGCAATTGGCGTGGCCTTTTGACTGAGGTGAACGTAAGAGACATCCAGCTGGACCGGGCCACAGCCCATCTAGACTAGCATCCTGTCTCACATGGTGGGTCAACAATTGTTTATAGGCATCTCAAGCTGAAGACAAAGCCAAACCTTCACCTGCTCTCAGGTCCTTTACAGGAATCCTGTCTGTGTATCTAACCTGGAAGTAGTACCTAGATATCCATTCTAGTAGCTGTTGGCACACCGGTCCTCCATGAATTTGTATAACCCTTTCTTAAAGCTATCCAGGCTGGCTGTTGTCACCAAATCTTCTGGTAGTAAATTCCATAGCAATGACCCTTTCATTGAAAAAACAACTTCCCTTTGTCACTCTCCTGTCCTAACTCTCCTGTCCATCAGTTTCATAGGGTGTTTTTCCACTGTCACTAGAAGTACCCATTAAGTACCCATTAATGGGTACAAAAATGCCGTTACGTACCCATTAATGGGTACTTAGTGGGTACTTTTAGTGACAGTGGAAAAACACCCATAGAGTGCCTGCTGGTTCTAGTGTTTTGTGATAAGGTTTTTTTTTTCTATCCACCTTTTCCACACTATGCATAATTTTACATATTTAAATCAGATCACCTCTTAAACACTGCCTCTCAAGGCTGAAGAGACTTCAAAGATGACGGTGACTGGGGATGCTCCAGCAAAGAGCATACACACCCCATGGACCCGCTTCTGTCCCAGAGTGGCTCTGAGCATGTGCAGATGTCCCCCCCTTCAAAGTTCAAAAAGACCCTGGGTCCTAGGACAGGCCTGCACACAGCCTTAGCATGGTACAGGCCCAGAAGAGAATGTTTTCTACAAATCCAGCAGCCATTCAAATAATATTACAGAATTTAAAAACATGAGCCTAAGTCTTTCAATATCTTTTCTATTCCCTTTTCCCAATCGAATAGTAAAACATCATAAACTAATAAAGAGCCAACAGAAATATTTGATATCAAAAAATATTCCACATTCAGCGGGATAAATAGGCAGACTCAACCTTTTAAAAGCACAAGCTTCTGGGAAAAGGCACTTATGTCACAGTAGGTCTGTTAGTCTCCTGAGGTGTCAAAACATGAAAGGTTTTGAAGGGAGGGAAGGATGTGTTCATCAAATAGGATTTAACGATTATACAATAGAGGCTCTATTCTAATTGTTACCACTAGGTGGCGATGTGGATACATGTACAACTTTTGCAACAAAGACAAATGGTAGCTCATGGTAAGATAAAAGCAATTTGTTTGCGTCCATCCAAGCTCTTTATCTTTTCGAATGGAAATATTTCATAGTTGCTGTGTGCGTATGTGCCCCTGCACGCATGTGCACACACATATGTGTTTCCTCCGTAACACTGACTATTGATCTTGGCATTCAGGCGTTCTGAAGGAGATTTCAAAGTATGAAGAGTTGCCAAAAACGCAAATGTTAGCAAATACCAGGCATGCTATTAAAGTCTGGGGAAAGAAGAGCAGGAGACCCATTGCCTACAGAACCTGCTTACAGGAAGATTCCTATTACCCTTCTTCTGGCTAAACAAGAAACTCCATCATAGTCCTGATCTGAATAAGTTTAGCTATGAACACTATATTTTATGATCTCACAGTCAGGCCGTAGTAGCACCATCCTTTGAAATGCCTTCTCCTCTGCTGTTTGTGAGCTGTACATTTACAGCTTATAGGTGCCTATTGAAGAACTATCTTTTTATGCTGGCATTCTCCTTGTGAACGTTAAGAGGAGCCTTGCTGGACCAGGCAACAGATCAATTAATCCAGCATCCTATCGCACGTAGTGTTCCACCAAACAGAAAGCAGAGAACCTTCATCTGTTCTCAAATCTTTGCAAATGGCCTTAGAGGCATCTTAACTCGCTCTCCAGCCTGGAGAAAATACCTAAACATACATTCTAGTAGTCATTGATAAATCACTGAAACAACAATAATGATGGCCTACTTTCAGGACTCAATGTATATTAATTAATGTATTAATTGATACACATGTACAGTACAAAGTATTAATTATTTTATGTTGTTATGCTATGTTGTGTCCTATTTTTGGCTTTATAATTCTACTAGGAATATATTCAAGCTCTATATGTAGCTTTTCCACTGTTATATTTTTGGTTGGATTCTTTTTGCTGTGTTACTTGATTTTGATATTGGTACATCTGTTCTGTGGGGATTTTCTTTTGATGAAACTTAGCAATGTGAGGATGACCAACAGCAAAAACTGAGGAGAAACACAACCCGAGGGGGGGTAAGAAGAGAGTGAGAGAAAGGTGTGCTTTTGACATTGTTAATGCTAAATGCTACCTTTGAGAAACTGTTTGCTACATCCTACCAGAAAAAAAATTATTGAAATGGACCCTTGGTTTTTTACTCCCAAAAAAGGGTGCAGATTATTCTCTGCTGCTCTAGTGAGTGGTCATTTTCAATGGATGCCACATAACTGAAACGAAACACCAATTTGACCATGTGAAAAGAGCCAGGTTTAGGGTCTTCTTCAGCTGCCACCATGATTAAACCTTAACATGGTTTTCAGGCCTTGTTAGAAAGGATTCCATCGTGTTGGAGCTATTCATCCTGTTTTGTGGTGTAGCCTGCATTTGTTAATTGGGATAAAACTGGACGTGAGGAGTTATGGGCATGTAATAGCATAATTCCAGGCCAGGCTTATCAAAATAGAAATAATGTTTCTATAAAGGATGCTGTCAGGAGAATTTGGAACAGAACTTCCTGGAAATGCTAAAACAGACAAAAAAAGGATTCCCCCCTGGAGCTTTGGACAGAGACAACATTTTTTGAATTTTTGTTCTGTACATTACCACAATGGATTTTAAACAAAACAATTCAGATGCAGTTGAAGTTGAAGTTCAGACTTTCAGCTTTAATTCATTGGGCTCAACAAAATGATTGCATAAGAAGTTGAGGAACTAAGACATTTTAAAAACTCAATCCCTTCATTTCAGGGGCTCAAAAGTAATTGGACAAATTAAATAATTGTAAATAAAATGTTAATTTATAATACTTGGTTGAAAACCCTTGGTAGGCAATGACTGCCTGAAGTCTTGAACTCATGGACATCACCAGGTACTGTGTTTCCTCCTTTTTAATGCTCTGCCAGGCCTTCATTGCAGCGGTTTTCAGTTGCTGTTTGTTTGTGGGCCTTTCTGTCTGAAGTTTAGTCCAGGGTCCTCCAGAAGGCTTCTATTTAGCTTCTAGAAAGCCTGTTTGCAGTTCTGGAGGGTGCTGGAAGAGGCCCGGGGCACCAGTGGAATGCCCCCCCCCAGGTAAGGGGTCCCCGGGGAGGCTGCAGGGGGGGTTGGGGGGAGGGTGGCCAAGGGAGGGAGGCCCTGGGGCATCCAGTATCCATAGAAGCTTCAACCGAAGCTTCTACGAATACTGTATTATTCTATTTGTGGATGGATTGGGCCCTTCAAATAGGGCCCTATTCTATCCGTTCACGAATGTTAAAATTCAGACACATTTGTCCAAATTCTGAATTATTCATGCACATCCCTAGCATGGGGTACCGCTCAAAGCTCTGCTTGCTGAGAACTCTGTTTCATCAGATTTCTTTGAAGAACTCCACAAATGGATAAATTTGATGCAGCAAAAGGGGTGGAGAACCAAGAGTTCCATGGAGGAGGATTAGGTCAATTGCATCGAAAGGTGTGACCAATGCGGCCTAAGGTGGGGACAGCCTGAGGATGCCCTATTTGTCACCAGCACTGGAATGACCTCAATTTGAATTAATGAATAGGTCATCCTGTCTTAGACTTGTGTGATCAGCGCCAAACTTGAGCAGACTGGTACAGAGCCTCTAGTTTTAATATATCCTGTTGCTCTAAAATATGTCTGATTTTAAATATTGTTACCTGTCCTGAGACCTTCCAGTATAGGTTGGGACAAAAATACAGATAATAAATAAACAAATAGTTAGATCAACGGTGTCAGTTGTCATTGATTACCAGCCAATAGAACTCACCAGTGACAGAGCTTTTGATCTAACAACATGCATTTGAACATCCCAAAAGTATCTGAAGGCTGCTTAGGTAATGTGGTATATGTTGGCAATCCTTGTATCTGATATAGCATGCTCCTGCTGATTTTCAAAAGAAATACATGGATGGCTAATAAACTAATAATCCTGATTTAATAAAATCAGTTTTTTTAAAAAAATCTATTAATAAAAATGCATAGACTGTAAATTAAAACATTTAGCTCAGTCTGGAGCTTTAATAGTAAATATTCTAGGAAAACCTCAGAAGATTTATATACAAAATTCTCTTTGGACTGTGTGGTTTAAACTGCATGTAACCTTTTCCATTTGCCTTCTTGGTCCCTGGTGATGGCTCTGTGAATTTCCCTTCATAGTGTAATCAAAGCTACTTCTTACTTAACCTTGAACTACCAATAACAGAAATAGGATTTACAAGTTTCCTGGCTTTATTATGGTTTCATTGAAAACTTGAGGATCACCTACTATTTAGGAAAGCTAGTGTCTGTAAGCTTAGATAGCCTGTAATTTGTCACATCCTGTTTGTCTTTTTTGCAGAAAGACATAGAGAATCAGATACAGAATTGGAAGAGATGTGATGAGTAGTCATACATCTAAGGCAGAGATGGGAAGCCCATGAATCTCCAGATCCTGCTCCAGGAAGATGGAAATGGCAATTCCACAATGCCTGGAGATCCAGGCCTTCCCTGTAGACATCAGTGATATTTGTTTCCAGTCAATTCACTACTCATTAACACTCCGGTGTTAGAAGGAAGAATACCTTGATAGTTTCAGCTTAAAGTGTGAATTACTACTATTACTTCACATGTCACAAAAAAGTGGCTTGAAAGTGTCTTAGAGATGGTTGTATGTGACCCTTGTGTTCCCATCCCATCTACAATCCATCTTTTCTAGCCTAGAATGTTCAGGAGATGGGGGAGGGGCAAAGGGAGCCAATGTACAATCCCACTTGAGAACCATATTTCAGCTGTTTCTGATATTGTTATTTTAACTGTGTGTGAAGCAGCCTAAGTACCTAATCATGTTCTGGTTTTGGGCCAGAGTTTGCTTTGGAAGTTCATATGATGCACACTTAGACCAGTGCGCATCATGCTTCAAAGGGCAGTTAATCTCGAAGTGCAAAAGGTTACTTTGGCAAGAAGTATTTGAGCTAGAGTGTGAACCTGAGAGCACTCGAATGCTGTTGCAATGAGTGCTACAGTGTATAGGATAATAGATTAGTGTCAAGGTAAGACAGGGCGCCTCCAGATGGCAAGAAGAAATTGTGGGATCTTCTTTAGATTCTGCCATTGCCTCTCACCACCCCTGTCAGATGGCAGGAAGCAATCCTTAGCTCTTGCCTCTACCTGCTCTTGCCCATGTGCCAGGAGGTAAGCAAGCAACAGATCGCTTTCCTTTGCTCCTTTCACAGGTTTCACTTATATATGTACTTTTTCAAAAGCAGCCATTTCATGAGGAAATGGGAGAGAAGGTAAGCAATCTGGCATGACAGAAAACCCAGTGTCAGTGCTTGATTTTCTGTGATGCCTATATGGCACATTTTCAATGGATTATCCCTGGAATATATTGGATTTCTATAGGTATGTGTGGCAATTCCAATATAATTCCAGGAAAATTTGCAATTTTAAAACCACATCTGAAGACACCTTCAGACTTCATTCTTAACCTCTAAGTACCAACAGTTAATGGTTAAGCAATCTCATCTCTTTCTACCTGTTCTTTAAGTAAGAGGGAAACAGCAAGGTTTCTTTGTTTTCATTTTCCCTGGCAGAGCCCCAAGGAGAAGCTTTGCCTACTTTTGATGTGCTTTTAGAAGTAGAATGAGAGAATGTGCTTGCTTGATATCACTGGACATGCTTGTTTTTGTGCCTAAATATTCTAGAAATGAGCCTAGTGGACTGTTTGGCACCTCAACACAATGAAAAGCGGATGGGTTCATCCAGTTTTTTTGAGACGTCACCAGGGCAAGAGAGTAGCCGTGGTCACAACTTCACTTCAAGCATTCTTCAGTCCATCTTCATGCCTTATTTCCGTCCATTTTATTTGTGGACTTTCCATCCAGTAAAGTCCAAATGGAAGGTGGGAGGTTCTCCTTTGTCAGATTATCTCTCTGTTTGCAGCCTTGAGAAAAGAATAACTGGGCTCTCTGGTGTCCTTGGGAAAAGGGCCTAGATTGCTAAAGAATGAAGAGGTTTCTGGGGTGCTTCCCTCCTTCTCTGTCCAGTCAAAAAGAAGAATGGTGGGCAAAAAAAACCCTCCTTGGGTTATTATCTCCTCCCTGCCCTCACACTGGGAAGCTTAAAAAGGAGGGAAAAGCTTCCTGATGAATTGGGAGGAAACTGGAGAAATGATGAATAGGCACATCTTGCTTTCAGAAACCTTGTGCATTTCTCCAACTGCAAGTTCACAAAACTTGTGAGAAAAAATCTTGTGGGTTTTCAAAGACCTTGCCAGGACTACTTGGCATGAAAGCTCATGAGAGCTTTAAAAATTTCAGCATGAAAAAATGACAGTGCCAAATTTGCTGCAATTGGGAGATGGAATTCTAAAACCTAAGAGCCAGTTGGGTGAAAATGGAGGACTGACAGCGAGAAAGCAATTGGGGAGATTCCAGGAAATGGACAGTCCCCAAAACTCTGTGTAATTTACACCTAAAGTTTCAGCTTGGAGAACCTATCAATGTGAAAGGGCAATTATTTTTTGCCTATTTAGATACCTGCTTTCTTAGGAAGCAGGTGCATTTTAAAGAGACGAATTTAATGCAGTCTTATTAACTCCATGCCTAAAGTTTACTAAACACAGTGATATAGTAAAAAGGGGATCTCTCTTGAAAGCATTGCCTCCCCATAAACATTTACTTTCAAGTGAATTACAATAGTCCCATTGGGTTTATTTTTCACTCTTTTCTTTCTTTTTTTAAAGGTTGCAATCTTGCATGCATTACCTTAAGAGAAAGTTCCACTAAACTCACTGAAGTTTATGCTTAAGAAGGTCTGTATTTAGGATTGCAATTGTTAATCTGGGCCAGTGTCTCTTCTGAACAAGCAACAAATGAAGATTTTAGATGATCAAGGTGAAACAGATTAAAGTTTTCAGTACAAAACTTTTGGTGATCCAAAACATAAGCAGAGATTGCAGCCCAAGAGGAATCAGCTGTGAGCAGATGTAGCCTTGCCTCTAAAGGCAAACTTTCTCTATTCAGACCGGAATCTTTCCTGCCATGCAAGCAATACTAGGGAGGTAAACAGGATATTTCTGACTCTAGGGCTTTCATTTATTAAACAACTTTTTTAAAAAATAAGAAAATGGGGAGGGGGGAATTTTCTGTACCCCGCAGCAGCAACATAAGGGTACAGGGAAGTACAGGGGAGTTCATTATTTTTTAGTTCTCCAAGGCAGATGAACATTTGCCTTTAAATGCAACAAGAGGTCTCCTAAGGAAACAAAAGAATTTTAGCTTAATACAGCATTTTCTCTGGCAGGTGTAACAGGCAGATGCTTAGTCAGTTATTTGCTTGACATATTGGGCTATAATAGGGTAATCATACCTGGATGAGCACTAAATGGTAGCAAAGAGATGCAGAAAAGTCCTTCTTGTTGTCATCTAGCTTTTGCCAGGATTTTTGCAGCTCAGTGTCAAGGAAACAGCTTCAAAAAAATGGGCACTGGGTAAAAGTCCTGGCCAGTTTTCCTCATCAAAAGGCCAGGCCCCTCTTATGTTCTTATATTCTTCTTTCACCTACAGACTTTTATAATTTATTGTTAGTGCATAAACATCTCCCTAGTCCTTAAGACTTTTCATGGGGTGAGTTCTCAAAGAGATTATAATGAGCTTTCAGACCATTTCGAGTGCTCATCATTTCCAAAGTTTTTAAAGAATCCACAGTTTCTAAGAATTAAGCATCCCAAAGCAAGGATTATCTAAATTCAGATCAAAAGAGGTTTCACTGCTGGATTTAGAAATATTCCATTTTATTTAGTAAAATGAGGATGCAAGCATTTTTTGGCGAGGGGAGGGAACTATGCTTTATGGGTGTTCTCAGTTTCTCCTGACCCAATGGGAAGCTGTGATTTGTAGCCCCCTCTTCACCGGACGCTTCATTATGGGCTAAGGCAGCGGCTCTCAACCTTTTGAAAGCCACGACCCCCAAATGAAGTTCCAAAAGCCTCCGCGACCCCAGGGCCGGGGCTGGGGGCGGAGCAGGGCTGGGGCTGGGGGTGGGGGTGGGGGCGGGGTGGGGTGGGGCGGAGCCGGGGGCGGGGCGGGCTGGAGCCGGGGCGGGGCCAGGGCTGCTGGCGTCGCGTTCGGTCCTCCCCGACCCGGAACTCCTCCCGCAACGCTGGATTTTGGCGGGCGAAGGGCGCTGCGGGTCCGGCGCCCTTCACCGCCATCGCCGCCTGCCGCCTGCCGCCACCGATCTCTCCTTAAAGCGACGGCGGCGCGGCGGGGGGGATGCGGGGGGGGGGGGGCTGCGCACGCTTTGGCGACCCCACTGAAATGGGTGCGCGACCCCCGATGGGGTCGCATCCCACAGGTTGAGAACCACTGGGCTAAGGAAATCTACCACTGGTTGAAAGGGGAAGGAGGTAAAATATGAACAGAGCCCGCAGGAGGCAGACAAAACAATGTAACAAGATGAGACAAATGTAGCAGGGACGGGAGTGAGTGAAAGTGCCTGATTTCAATAAGAGGGACTTGCTGGCAGTGATCAAACTTTAGCAGCTTCTGTTCTGGGGTTGCAAAGTGTGTTGACTTTGTGTAAAAAGTTCCTCCCTGCACGATCATCTCTACTATCAATCCCCTTTGCTTTACTCCCTACGAATCAAGTACAAAACACCATTATAAGAAGCAAAAATGATCTTTAATCTTCTACTGCCTTAACATAAGAAAGAAGCTGTGCTAATGTGGGAGGAGAAGCAGTGAACAAAAACTGCTGCAAAAGGACTCCATTATCGGATGTGGGGGCATGTTTATATAGAAGGTGGGGTTTGAATTGCCCTCTCGAATGAAGTCATGTGTCCAGTTGCTGGCTGCATGGGGCAAGGGTTCTGCTGAGGGGAAGAGAGAAGGGAGGGGGTTTCTCCCCTGCCGGGCACTGAAGAATGGAGAGTGAGCCCACATTATATGGTAACAGCGGGAATGCAAAACAGCCAGACCTTGCTGCTGATTTTAAAAAACCCAGTTTAAAACCGGATTAAATTGCCAAGTGGGAACTTGGCCATGAAATAACTTTAATTAATGAAAAATTGTCAGCCTGTTCCAGATAGTGTCCTGAATTATTTGCTTTCTACAAGTTATGAACTAAATTAAAATCATGTTCTTCTCTTTTTCATTATTTTCAAATCCTTCCTTCCAGCAAGTCTTTACATTCCAGGGCTGCTGCTCTTATATCTTGAAGATAGATATCTGTTTTATGGAATTCAACTTCTGGGCCACAAATCTTTTCTCTCGCTGGCTACAGCTTAATTTTTCACCAAGCTTTACATTTATATGAAATAATATAACTTCCAGTTTCAGTACTATATTTTATGTATGCAAAACAGGGACCATGTTTTGGTAAGGATACCAGATGAGTTGAAAGCTGAGGAACGATTTGTATTCAGCTTTCCCTAAGGCCGATACTCTTATCCTTTAGGTTGTACTTTTCCCCATTGATTCTTGATTATTTGAGCATAGAATGTCACATTAGATTTACTTCTGTACCAACTTAACCATGTTTACTAGACAGGCTTCTGTAATCGTAGAAGGACAATGGATTACATTTGGCCCTAAGTGTAGCATAACACATTGGAACCATCCTTGGATTGTGATGTTTCATAGGAGTTTAGTCCCAGCTAAACACAGCCATCTGCATAATGCTTATCTGTCAAGAATTCTGCCAACAAATGAGCAGCAGTCGTGATAATATCTATGGGAAGCATGGCAAATAGGAAATTGGATTTGGCAAAAGCAAGCGAGAGTCTGAATAAAAGCTTAAAGCTTATTGGCAACAAGAACTAAACAATGTTCAAAGGGCTAGCAGTGAGGGAACAGCAGAGCATTGTTTTGAAGTATAGTTTGAGATTACGAGCATATGAGAGAGTATTAGGTTTGCTCTCTTCCCCTCTGTGCAAGGCAGTTAAGTTCACAGAATTTCAGTAGAAGTGACACTATAGCAACAGAGGCTGTTTGCAGCTTTTCCTCCTACACACTAATATAACTGTCACCCTTCCTCCTCCGGCTCCCTTATACCTTTTTTCAGTCCCTGCATCTTCTTCCAGCTGCTTGGTCGGCAAGCATCCCTAAGAGACTTGCTCATTCACAGACGTCTATCATCATCAGCAGAGTGGAGCCAAGCAGGCAGAGAGCCATTTTGTGTTCCTTAGAATTGCGTATATCTTGCACATTCTGTTCTAGGGAAGATTCTGCTTTACCAGCTCTAAAAATCAATCTTGATGGAGTTTCTGCAGCTGAAAAGCACAAGTTATTCTGGCACTGGACTGAAAGTTAACAGTATTCTAATTTCTGAAGATTTTCATTTTGAAGTTCAAAGCTTGAAAGGCATATGGATTTCTGCACAGACTTAGGGCCAGCCCACAGATCTTGGGCACCACCCCAGGCCGTGGTTTGGCCAGGGGACAAGGGATATATATGCCCATGTGCCACTATGTGGGCACCTCCCATCTCAGTAGCCATTGGGTTGGCCACATCAGAGTGGGACTTCCCACTCAGAAATCACTGCAGTGATCTAGTTGGTGTGGGTGTGTGTATGAGGATGTTTCACTGTCACCTCACTCCTTTGCTGTCTAATGACTCCAAATTTTGCTTTACATACACGGCACATGGCCTAACTACTAGACTGATGCTGTCATACCTGAGTCATAACAAGGTACGGACCTATCCTTTACCAGTCTAAGTTAATAGGTGCTGGTGATTCCAGGGTTGCATTAAATAATGGACACCATCTCATTTGTAGGAGTTTGGGGCTGTTAAGCCATGTTCCAGGTTTCTTGAACACAGCATACCAGCCCTAAAACTGCTATAGATGAGATTGAATCTGGACCTACATATGACCAATGGATACCATATTTTACTAAGAGCTATGCTATACAAGGAACAGCTGCATGCTATGAGAAAAAGAATAGGATCCTGAAGGACTATGACATAGGTCCTAGGACTAAGATCTGCTGAAACTTGCATTTATTTATTCAGACATCATTAATTTGAACACATTGTGGGTTCATCCCCATGATCTTCTATTACTTCGGGGTGGATTTGGGGCAGCCCTAATGTGAATCGTAGTTTGCATTAAGAAGTCCCCATGGTGATTGAGAACAGCACAGGTTCAAGCTGAACCCACCTGTCCCCAAAAAACCGTGGTAAACCCCTACATCGGGGAACCACATTTTCTCCACCCCCTACCCCCTGGGTACAACCATGCCCCCCCTTTCCTCATAGCCCAATCGGCAAGGCACAGATGGGTAAGGGCTTGATTTAGTGCACAAGCACCTGACAGCTTCCCTGCACTCCGCTGAACAAGGTCAGCTGTCGCACGGAGATATACCCGCTGTCAAGTGAAGCAGTGCAGCTCCAGTAAAATAACGAACACAGCCGTGGCTTCAATCAATGAGCTGGGTTCCCTTCCTATTATGCCCCCCTATTATGCAGTGTGTGGTTTTTGGAGGTGCAGAAGGGAAAGCGCCTCATTGATTGAAGCCACAGCTGTGTTTCAGTTATTTTACTTGGAGCTGCGCTGCTTCACTTGACAGCGGGTATATCTCCGCGTGACAGATGCTCTTGCTCAGCTGAGTGCAGGGAAGCTGTCAGGCACTTGCTAAATCAAGCCCTTATCCAGGCAATCAGGCGATCAGGCAACGGGGGGGGGGCAGTTGTGATTACAGTGCACACGGCAGGGACAGTGAAACCCCACCGGCGAATGCTGCAATCACCAATCTATATCCCCAATAACCTAGGAACATCCCCATGCACCCAGGATAATGTGTGATTGCCTCTTAATTCGAGGCAAAAACAGTTGTAAAAGGGTTTTTTTTTGTCACGGTTTTTACCATTTTCCTGCATGTAGCCCAGAAGAGGGGCTTGTCATGGGGACCCTCTGAGGCAAACTCAGGTTTTCTTTGCAGTATTTTAATCATGGGGATGAACCCTGTGTCTGAACCTCTCCCTGCCAATGTGGGGGCAAAAAACCCATGGAAGCAGGGTTTTTTTCAGAGAGAGTAAAAGCAAGTGTTGCTGTTTCCCATGGAGCTAATGGCTTTCCTAGTAGTTTAAGACATTTCATTTCTTATAGAGGTTTTGGATGTATTTGGGAAGGCTTGAAATTAAGTATTGTCTCACTGACAGACTTTGGGCTTTTCTTCTTTTGTGCACTATGCAGATGTGCTGACATTAAGAACTGCTCAATTTTTTTTATTTACTCAAGTGAATCCACTGCTTGCGATGTGCAAATCTGTACCAGACCAAATAGTCCTAGAGCAGCAGACTGTTGCCACTGCACAGTTCATACTTTGTCTCACGGCAAAGCTTCCACATCGTTGCAGTCTTGTACCATTGAGTTGGGGCTGATTCCTAGTGAAAACATTTACACATCTGTGTAGCTTTCTTGGTAAAATTACTGCAGTGGCTTGCTGTCATAGAATAATAGAATCATAGAATGGTAGAGTTGTAGGGGACCTCCTGGGTCATCGAGTCCAACCCCCTGCTCAAGGCAGGATCTCCTAAACCATCTCAGACAGATGGCCGTCCAGTCTCTGCTTGAAGACCTCCATCGAAGGGGAACCAACCACCTCCCGTGGCAGCCTGTTCCACTGGTTGATCACTCTTACTGTTAGAAATTTTTTCCTAACATCTAAACTAAATCTTTTCCCCTGCAGTTTCACCCCATTGTTTCTAGTCCTTCCTTGAGAGAGTGAGAACAGGGCTGATCCCTCTGCCTTGTGACAACCCTTGAGGTATTTGTAGACAGCTATCATGTCTCCTCTCAGTCTTCTTTTTGTTAGACTAAACATTCCTAGTTCCTTAAGCCGTTCCTCATAGGACATGGTTTGCAGACCGTTCACCATCTTGGTAGCTCTCCTTTGAACCTGCTCCAGAGGAGAGCTACCAAGATGGTGAACGGTCTGCAAACCGTTCTGTGATTTTTTATTTCTTCTGATGCTGGAGGTTCAATCTGCCACCTTGTACTACGCAAGTCATTGTTCTGCTACTAGGGCATGGCTACTCCTGGCCTCCATACATTGTAAGTAAGGCTATTTAGTACCAGAAGAGGTGGTGACAGGAAGCAGCCTGGATAGCTTTAAGAAAGGATTAGATAAATTCATTGAGGACAAGTGTATCAATGACTACTAGAACTGATGCCTAGGTATTATCTCCAGGTTAGAGAGCGAGGCCATTTGTAGGGAGCTGAGAGCAGAGGCGTTTTCACATTAGGGCGAAGACGCCTCAGAATGCTTTGGCCTGAACGCATTAAAGTCACTTTCCCATCTGCACTGGCAGGTAAATGACATGTTCTGAACACATCCTTTCCCTGCCTATGTGTGAATGGGAAAGCGGCTTCAATGTGTTCCAGCCGAAGACCCTCCCCCAGCCTCTCCCCACTGGCAGCCAATCGGGGAAGGCTGGGGGAGGGGCCCAGCTGTCATGGAGAGAGAGCATGAGAACGCTTTCCCTCTGTGGCAGCTGGGGGTGTTCTGGGTCATTTGGAACATGTGGAGGGCACTTTTTAGGGAAAATGGAATGCGTCTATGACACATCAGGACATTTGGGGAGGCCTGGAACGGATCCGACCATCTCACAAGAGCGAATGCTGCGTCCCAACGTGTCGTAGATGCGTTCCAAAACCCCTCATGCGAAAAGGTCTCAAGTGAAGGTTTGCCTTTGTCTTCTCCTCGGGATACCCAGAAACAACTGGTGGGCTACCGTGCGAGAGAAGAAGATGCTGGACGTATATTTGAAGATCTGCCCGGAGAAATCTCTGCAGAGTTGTCCAAAAGTGCTTTGCTTGTCAAAGGACACTGTCTTTTCACGCAACACACTGTCTCACATTCTTCATATCAGGAAAGAGAAAGCTGGGAGACTGACAAGCTGTTCTTTTACAAGCAGCTGTTTCACACTGTCTGCTCTGCTTATTACAGCTGCTCTGCATGAAGTTGGCTGCTGTGGGAAGCCTGGCCTCACACTTGACAAACCTGCCTTAGAGAATATCAGGGAGATGTGACACAGGAGTGTTATCATCTATCTTGAGTTTGGAGGCTGCCGCAGGATGATGGTTGAATTATACCGTATGCTTTCATATCATCTGCATTAGTCATAGCTGTGCTCTGGACTATTCCTCTCTCCCTCAATATGCATTTTTTAGTCTTTTTCTGTGTGTTCTGCAGGAGACACATAAGCAGATGTATCACTGTGTAAAATATTGGTAGCATACATAACCTGTCTTCCTGAATTAGGGACCGACAAGCCGTCATGACATTAAAAATGTGAACCAGCAACCTCTCATAGAGAGA
The DNA here is from genome assembly GCA_023333525.1 of Aspidoscelis tigris stejnegeri. NCBI lineage: Eukaryota > Metazoa > Chordata > Lepidosauria > Squamata > Teiidae > Aspidoscelis > Aspidoscelis tigris. The sequence continues at coordinate 62,061,398 of JALMGA010000002.1, read as the reverse complement.
AACCTAAAAGACCATTTTATGCAAAACCACTCTGGTCTCACTGACTCATTTATTTACATTTGCCCTGGGAAGAGTTTATTGAGATGTTTTGAACATCATTCCCGTAAAAGTAAGGCAGTGGAATTTGTTTTAGATCAGTAACCAGCAGTCACATCTCAGATCAAACTATGAAACAGGCTCCATGTACGCAAGTAAAAGGGATTGTTTTGGGTTGAGGTTTCACTGGTTAAAGCCATTCCAAACTGCCATTTAAGGCATCTCTTCCCAAGCTACATTAAAGTTGTTTGAAACATTTTTCCTTTTAAGCATTCACCCACCATCCTCTCAAACAGCCTGAAGAACAGTTTTCTGCCAATAAGGAACAGAAAGGAGAGAGATTTTGTAAGCAATTGGGTGGGCAAATGAAGGGGCAGACAAACAAGCAACTATCCTTTGGGATCTACAGGAGACCCTATCCAACAACAATGCCCCAACTCCAAAAGCAGACAGATCTTGCAAACCGTGACCCTTTCTGCACTGGCCCTTATTCTGGGATATATCTCAGAATAAGGGCCTGCTGTCCACATGCTAAGGCAGACTATGGCAGGGCCTTCCTGTGCAGAAAGAATAATGTGTGCAGACAGTATTTGCTTGCCACTGGAATCCAAGTGGACATTGGGGCACATACGTGATTCCTTCTCCACCCTACACATACAAGAAAGAGAACAAGCCTTGTAGCTTAGGAGGTAGGTGTGTCCAAATACATAACGCCTGTATGATACATATATTTTTTGTAAAGCTTTAATTGTTAGAAGCTTGGCCTGAGCCACCTATTTATTTATTTATATTTATATCCCGCCCCATACCCAAGGGTCTCTGGGCAGCTACAGCTTTGTATGAGGACTTTGTCTGCAACATGTTATTTGCCACAATCTTGTTATCACAGATTTTTTTCAGCTTATGTTTCTGGCTCCGTAAAACTTCCTAGTTTGTTCGTTTTTTGGATTCAGTCTGCTTTATTTAGCTGCTTTGGCTAGTGATTAAAACAAGGGGCTGCAGTGATGCTTTTTAACATTAAAAAGCATGTAAATATTATAAATTACACACACACACACATCCTGAATATAAGGAAGCTTTACCAAGGTTTCTTTAGCAGCCACCTGCAGAAATGTCTCTGGGTTTGCAGAATAAAACAATTATTTCCCAATATTTTTTGCTGCTGTGAAGGTATGTTGGGAAATTTACCACTCTATCCCCCCAGTTCCAGACTTTTTTTTTTTTTGAGAATGAGGGAGCAAGTCTTTGATTGCTATTGAAAGGAACCAAAAGCAGCTGGTGAATGATTCAAGAATCCTTTCTTGCTTACAAGGCATCTGAAGTGACACTGTGGAATGCTAAACAATGATTTTGTGTATCTGTCTCATATGTTTGCCTTGCAAACCTTCAAGAAAATGTAGAAAAACCACCTTTCGTAACTTAGCTCATCAGTGGAACTTTTATGCCGCAGTTCGTTCATTCGTTCATATTTAATTTATGGTCTTCACCTGAAGATCCCAGGATAGGTCACAAGAATAGAAAGATAAAATATACAGAATAACCTAAAATACACTTAAAATGTAATTCTCCCTTCCTTCCTGGCCAGACAACACGACACTCAGAGGGAGCGAAACATCAAATGCTTGGGTGAAGAGATATGTTTGCAACCAGTGGTGTATTTGCATGAGGGCCTCTTGAATCCGTGTAGAACGCCCTGGGACGGAGCATTCGCTCTGCTGGGCTGATGGTTCCGTCCCAGCCCAGGGTATCCTACACGTGTTCCGGGTGTAGAGCATGAAATTGCACTCTAAACCCATTCCCAGCCATCCCACAGCTGTATGGGAAGGAGAGCATTCGCACCCTCTCTCCTGAACAGCTGTGGCCCCGCCCCCCACTGACGCTATTGGGCCAAAAATGGCTCAACAGCTGGCAGGCCCACACAACTATTTACCTTGCCAAGCCTGGGGTGCTCCTCACATGCCTCAAGAGCATTCTGCTGCTCTCTGCACAGGTGTGTGCTCTGGTAGACCGACCCCATGGTGACAAGTCAAGTGAGCATGGGGCCAAGCTACCGGGAGCGCCCATGCCTGCGCAGACTGCAGCACACTTCCCAGGCCGCATGAGGAGCACCCCGGGCCTGACAAGGTAAGTCATCATGCGTGGGGTGGTGGTGGTGGTGGCTCAAACCCCTGGGTGCCGCTGGGCACCTAGGATTCATTGCCGCAGACACTGCAGTTCGATTGGGACTGCAGCAGTCGACAGGACAGGTCTCCAGGCGGGTAACATCTAAAATCAAACATCATTAAAACAACAATGGTATGTATTAAAACAGTAGCATCTGCAAGTGGGAAGGGAAAGTGTATCTGCATTTAACTGAAAGCCAGGGCAAAGAGGTGTGTCTTCACTGCCTTCCTAAATAAGAAAACATCTCAAAAGGGTGACTATTCTATAGCCAAGTCATGGGTAGGCAAACCACAGCTCGGGAGCCCCATGCGGCTCTTTGGCTCCTTGAGTGTGGCTCTTCCAGCTTAGGAGTACCCTAATTAAGTTCATAACAATGTACCTACCTATATACTTGAAGTTTTCAAAAACTGGCACTCAAAAGGAATTTCAATCATTGTACTGTTGATATTTAGCTCTTTTGACTAATGAGTTTGCCGATCATGGGCCTAGGGGCTATCACTTGAGCTTCAAGTGCCAGCACAGAGTGCAAGGGCACCCCAAAACCTCTTAATGATAATAGCCCTTTGACCACTCAGAACAGCCCCACTAGATGGCCATTTGAGGATGCAATGGAGGTGGGGAAGTAAGTCATCTTCTCTGCTTCCACTGACACATGGTAAGCATGATAATGTGCTCTTACCAGTGTTCAGTCAGATTTACACTGGGATTTTTGCCACACGCACTCTAAGCTATTGACTATCCCAGCTCATTGCACACAACTTCCTGCGGTCTGAATATGTGGGTCTAACTTACAAGAAAAGAATGGAGGGAGCTATTCATTTTCTTATGCGGGGAAAAAGTCCTTCCCTTTACAATTACAAAAAAAATCAGCTGGCAAAATCATTACAGATGCTACTTCAAAAATCAGCACCCTCCAAAGGGTTGCTATAGGTTAGGATTTAGTCTCAGCCTAATGATAAGTTGCTTTGTTTGTGCCGTATTTTTTGTGGGCTGGTTGGACTGCTGAACAGCCCAGTAGCCAGACAAAACAGAATTCAGCTGCTTAGCACTGCTGAGAAGTTCTTTTTTTGCTCTTAGTAACATCTCTATTGTTTATAAAGCTGGAGTGTTCAATAAGAAAATATGAAAAGCTGATCAGCATTTCTCTCTTTAAAAATGAATAAAATTTGCCTGGTTCAGCATGCTTTTTTATGTACAACTGAAGAAGGCCTGGATGATGCCATTGTTTAGAAGTGACCCTGGGCATTTTATCATGCCCTACCAAAATACTGAAATGTACTGAGATGTCTTGCTTTGTACATCAGCTTCTGCAGCTGTATTTGTTCCCATTTAACAAACAGATGTGCTAGTCCAGACTAATCCATTTCATATGAACATTAAGAATTCTGAAATTTAGTAACTTCTTAGGCTACTCAAATGATGCTGAGAAGCAAGAAATTGGTTAGCAAGCACTTCATGATTTGGAACAGGGTCACATCTTATATTTTTAAAAGACGGAGGCCATTTTTTTTAAAAAAAATTCATACATACATTATCTTAAATGTTATTACAATAAGATCACAATTTACTTTTTCACAAATACCATATTCATTCTATTCCATCTTTACAATTTTAAATAAAGTATAAACATAAATAAAAAACCCTCCACCAAATATTTTTTTATCTCAGCCTTTATTGATATCCTCTTAAAATTTATTATTTATATCATGTCTAGCAATGTATGAATATAAGTCTTTCTGACTGTTTTCTTGAGGTCTTCCTGATGCCAAACAGATTCCCATTTTTTTCCAGGGATTTTCCTGCCTGGAATGGAATTATCCTAATGCTGGGTAATGCCAGCACTGAGTACATTCCAGCAAGAAATGTACCCAGCCAAGCAGGGGCCTACCATCTCCCCAGTGCTGGTGCCACTGCTCCCATGCTGCCACCTACCCATGCCGCTGACGCCACCACCACCTCATAAAACCCTTAGCCATTGCAAAAGGTAAGCTTCAGCATAGCATGGCAGGGGGGCACCCCAGTCCCTCACAGAAACTTCCCATTCCCCCCACCTGAAGCTTACCTTTTACCAGGGGATCCATGAATTTTCAGGGTGGCAGCAGCAGCAATGGGGCATGGAAAGTGTGACTGGGACAGAGGAGGTCAAAAACAGCATCTGTTCCCTATCTGTCCCAGATATGGTCTAAAACGTAAAAGTGTACTGTGGCCTGGGCAGCTAACAGGTGTGCAAATCCCTACTGATTATTAACTCCAGCTGTAAAAATCCTCAAGAAATTGTTATTTCAACACATCATGCTTCAGTCAAATATGTGAACACTTCATTGAATTCAGTGTATTAGCTTCTCTGTTGTTTCAAAGAATGTTAACTGAACAAGCAACATAATTTTCTACAAATATTTTGCCACAATATAGTTATGTATTCAGTTTGCTCATGTGGTAGTGTTGTATGTGTGTGTGTCAGACACTAGTATCTTGCTTCCAAAGGTACCAAACTGAATGCCCAGTTCAGGATCATCAAAGATAAGATACCAATTGTGGCCTTATGCTAGCACCTGTGAATCACAGCACTGTATATTACTATCCCATTTGGTGTTTTTTTTTTTCAGTGAAAGCATGGAAAGAAGGAGGACTGCCTTTGAGTTATATGCCTAGGAGCAGGCAGGAATGTTTTGGGAACAAAGTATGGAGGCATTTTCACCTGATTGCAGAAACCTGCTTCCAGCAATGTCTTCTTCACTGGCTACGCTTCACTCCTATTGCTGCTTCACTCTTATATTCTAAGCCTCAAACTGGTATTTTCCAGTGTTATAGCTGATAAGGGCCAGATCAAGACCCTGAGAAAAGCATGAGACAGGTTATGGCCTTAGGGGGAAAGCTACACAAAGCAGTAAGTCATTCAAATAACAGTCTCTTGGAGAAAATCCTATTCTATGTGTAAAACCGTTTGCATTTTTATGGAAAGACGGACTAATGCCAGAATTTTACTTTGTGGATATATTTAAACAAAGATAATACCCTAGGAAATGGCTTCATCCAAAGATGACTAGATCCAGTCTCTACATAACGGATTAACATCTTGTAGTATGTGTGACACCTAATGGAATCTCAAGATTTGCATATCTAAAAAAAGAAGTCATCACTTCTTTTTGAGACACAGGACAGAGTACTGTATTTCTGAGGAAAGATTGTCTGTCTCAAAGCCTGGAAAACACCACAGAGAGCCTGGTCACACACAAGTTTTAGGATGACTTGAGTTGTGCGGTAGGACTTGTGATTCACATGATTTTAAGCTAATATGAATTGCAGGACAGCCTACAGCCAATAGTCCATCCTAAAATGTTGTCCTCTTTAATCAGCACAGACACAGACTGAGGCCCACCTGGAATTCCAGTCTGGCTTCAAAATCCTCAAGTGTGGGATGGTCTAAAGGAGGCAGAACTGTGTTGTGGGGGGTGGCGCCCAGTATTTCCCTTGGCTAATCAGCATGTGTAGAGTTTGTGGGGTACATCCCCTTCGGCCAAGGCACACATGGATTTCAAGAGGTACCCCCCCCTCCTCAGTTTAGGGGTGTGATTCCCCTCTACTGGTTTTTACACATTTTTTAATTATTAAAAAAAATTGCAAGAAGAGAAGCACATAAAAAAGGAAGGGTGTATGTGGAAGTGGGGGATAGCTGTGAATATGCCCTTTTGTCCTTCACTTATAGGTCAGCCACTCCTGGGCCAAAGGTTTTCATCTTAAGCAGTTTTTCCTGCTTTGAAACTGAAATTGTGGCTTCTTATGATCAACTACTCCATGGATCAAAGTACTAATGTTAAATACAAAAGAAGGCGTACAACAGGAATGAATACATTGTATAAGTTACAAAACAGATTACAGTATTGTGATATTCCAAGGTTAATGAAGGAAAAAGGTTAATGGAAGAAAGCAAAAGGTAGATGGGACTATTTATTTAATTATTCCATGTATAACATTTATATCCGCTCTTTACCTGGAGGTCCCAGGGTAGGCCACAACATATGGTAAACCATAGACAATAAAACATTCTTAAAATATAATCCACCTTTTTGATCACATGCTTGACCATAATTTCTTCTTTTTGTTCTGCATTTTTCAAAGTACAGTATATGAAGTGAAAAGTCCCTGCCATGTGCACCCAGAGGCTACCATGGACCTACAATGCATTGGCATACACTATTATACAGTTTTTACCAAAATTGGTCTTAATTTGACGAAGGTACTCACTATGAATTAAAATCTATCATGAAGTTCATATTTCAAATGGTCACTAATGACACAACATGTATGTCAAGTGTTTCCAGGTGAATCAAATCCTCAAAATTGTGCAAAGTAAATCATGAAAATTCATTTCCTAAATTTAAAAGTAATTAATCAATTAATGAGATTTAAACAGAGTTCACACCATAAAATCTTATATATATGGCTTTTTAATTCTGGAAAACCTGGGCATATCTTCAGCTTCTTTGAGACTAGCTGCAAATAATCCCAGTTTATGAGTCTAAGAGTGATTTAGCAACACATGAAATCAGTTAAGATGGTAATATATTGTAGATTGTATTGATTTCACGAAAGGGATAAGCATAGCCCTCCAATCAGTAGTTTTTCGTATGAAAGCTTCCATCATGGGCAAATCCAGGGCTGATTTCATGATACTTCAAGTGCAGTAAGTATTTCAGATTTTTTTGTTTTGATGAGAACCTTTAGGTCATTCCTATAAAGTCATTGTTTCTAAATTTTTGCAGTCTTAGGACCTGATCAGTATGAGAATGGATCAAATACCTAACTTTTGGTTCACATTATTTTCGCACATATTCATCATCAAGATGTAGAAGGAGTTGGCTTTTCTACCCCACTTTTCTCACCCATTTAGGGGACTCAAAGTGGCTGACAAAGCTTTCTATTCTTCCACCCACTTCATACCTGATAACAATGTTGCAATTCTGTGCAATTCTGGCTCTTTGAAAGTTCTGACCTTTAGAAAGGGAAAAGAAAGGAAAGCAGCTGCAGGTTCTGGGAGATGTGTGAATGTTTAAGGCTGTGGCGGTGAGCGGGCAAAGGGGGCTTGAGTTGCCACTGCTGCTGTGTGCCCTGGGCAATGGGGAGAGGAGGTGAAAGAATTGCTGGCTGCCCGGTGCTGTTTTTCATCCATCCAGGCAAGCAGCAGCCAGCCAGCCAGGCTCTGTGAAGGTGTCCCTTATGGGTGGCGCGTTCATGCCAGGAGGAAGAGGGCAGGGCAGTCCCAAAAAGTGGCTTTTAGAAAGTAGCCCCTTGAGTCCCCCCTTGAGTCCGGTATGCCACGTGCGATCCTCAGAATCCTGATTGAATGAGTTTAAGCTGAAAGTAATGGGATCAGGCAAATTCGTGTTAGCATCTGGTTCTATTATTTCGGTTTAGGAAAACCGTTTTAAGCTTGTAATGGGAACAGGGCCTGAATGTATTTACTGTAGCCAAGCTAGCATGTAATGACCGCTGGGGAAAAGGTAAGTAGAGGTAGAAAGTTTTCGCTTTAGCTAGCAGGACTGTAAGAACTGAGGGGGTGTGGCTTACTGTACCCAGTGGGGGGGGGGGAGCCAGCCAGGAGTTCTAACCGATAGAAAGTCAAAGTCAGAGAGAGAGGTTATAAATAGCTTTGCCCAAGAGAGAAAGGGTTCCTTAGTTCTTTATTCTCAAACTGTTCATCTCGGGGGTGGGAGAAGAAGATTGAGGGTAGAATAGGGACCGGGTTGAGTGAAGATTGATTGTAGAAATAGAGAGGAATCCTGATTACTGGCTTAAGTGTTTACATTTGGAAATACATTGATCTGCAATGTACTAAGTTTTGAGTCTATGAAATGAAGAAGTGTAAACAATAAAAAGTATTCTTGTTTGTTTTGAGACGGAGTCTGACTGGCTTTGTCAGCAGTAACAGCACAGCATACTGTCTCTTTAAAAAGTAAAAGTAAACACCATTGTGCTGCAGCCTCAGCTTGAAAAGAAACTTTTCTGCTTTTCCAGAGTGGGGGGATGTGGAGAAGGGTGTATGTTAGGGCTGGGAAGAGTTCGCTAGCACAATAAAGGAATGTTTTTAATAAGATTAGAGCCTCAAGAGTGAAAGGAGAGCTCTGCTGTGCCTGGCAGGGAGAAACAGACCCCACACGTGACATGTCCCCAAGGTAAGAATGAAGATGCCTATCTAAGTAAGATCAGAACCACTGCCAAGGTTCCCACCTAACTTATCATGGTCAACGGAAGCCTGCTGAAAATAAACAGGGTAGCACTTCCCCATACCTTTTCTCAGCAATGGTCTTCTCATAGGGTGACCAAGTCCCAAACCCTAGGTCTGGAGCCTGAAGCTCTGTCTGATCTAAGAGTGTCTGGAGTTGAGCCATGAATATCTGAAGGGCCTGGCTTGGGAACAGGATATTAGCTACTGGCCTTTAGCTGTAGACAACATGCAGATCTTGCCTATTATCTATCTATCTATCTATCTATCTATCTATCTATCTATCTATCTATCTATCTATCTATCTATCTATCTATCTATCTATAATCATGCTAAAGAGATAGATCAATCTGGAACCTCTGCAGGTGTTGTCGATTAAAAGAGACACACAGAAAAAGGGGAAATAAACCTAATACTAGAACAAAGTTAAGTGAATTATCAGCCACCAATCACCTCTCTTCTCTTTCTCTCCCTCTATTTTTCCTATATAGGGAAAGGGAGATAAAAGCCACCAGGTGTTCTTTTATGGGAGAAGAATGTTCTCCATTGTAGTTCATCTCTTCTTCGACATGAACAGAAGAAACATACTTGAATTATTCTCTGAATAGAATCATTCAATTTCTATCTCTTATCATTAAGTTGATGGGGCTGTCACCACTTCTTTCTTTTCTGAAAGCATTAAAAACAAAGTGTCAAGAGATAAGGAATGCCTCACAGGAGTGTCTTGGAGGATGGAAGATGTAAAACTATGGGAAAAAGACAAAGCTGAGAATTAAATTAACAGTCATTCATGATTAGTTTGCTTCAATTTACTCTTGGGACTCACAAGGGAGAAACAGGAACTAATACCTGATTGTGTGTTATGTTGCAAACAGAAATTTGCATGTTTCAGTGACAAGCTGAATCTCATTTGACAGCCTTTAGAGCTTTACTTTGCCTTGCCATTTTTTCACTTCTGTCATCATTGTCTGCAAATTAGCTTATGGTACTGAATGAAAAACAAAACAAGCACACAAATAGCTTAGTAGTACTGATATGTGTGATATCCCTTTACAATTCTACCAAAGATATATATAAATTCCTATTTCTTTGTACTTGTACCAACACTCTGGACTCATAAAATCAGTCCCATATGTACCAGTTAGCATGGAGTTCTACGCCATTTATTTATCATGTGTGACACAGTTACATTACTCTAGTAAGCAGACCTAAAATATGGTGTGACAATTGTGGCAGAAAGTCCTTTCATTGTGGCAGAACAAAGGGTGCATGAAGTTGTTCAATGACACACAAACAGGAAAGAGATTTAGGGGGATAAGACGTGCCACTCATTTGCAGGAGTAGCAGTAGGGCAGAGTGCGGGGCAAGACAGTGATTGGCTCCTTCAAAGGAGAGGCACCAATCAGCACTTCACTCTTCCCCCACCCCTCTGCATGAACCACAGCTGTTATCTCTCATTCTTAGAATGAAGTCTTTTACATGTCTATTCAAAATTAAACTCATTGACTAAAATGCAGCTTCCCGTTAAGTATTGTCTTGACTGCAGCCTTGTAGAATGAAGCACAAGCTGTATCATTGGGTGTTTCTATGCCAAAAATACAAAGAAATATAATAATTACTAAAAGGGTATGGTAACCCCACTGATAGAAAAATATAAATGGTAAATTGCAACAGCACTCAAAAGAAATAAGGTGTAAAAACATCAAACATAACAAATTTAAATGCAACAAGTGCTGTTGCAATTTACCATTTATATTTTTCTATCAGTGGGGTTACCATACCCTTTTAGTAATTATTATATTTCTTTGTATTTTTGGCATAGTACCCTAGTTTGGTTTTTTGCTTTTGGCTTTTTTGGGGTTCTATTAGGGATTTTTGTTTGCCTCAGTGTTTCTAGGGTGTGTCCAGATGGATACATTTAGCTACTCCACAGAATATATTCAAAACTTGTTACCTTCGGAGTCATTTTTTGCTAATTCTATTAGCAATGTAAAGGAGGATGTTAATTGCAATGCATTGTTTGACTTAGCTCTCAAAAAAATGAAATTAGAGACCCATATGGGGGCTTTAGGGGAGTACTGCAAGGCACAAATGATTCCCAGGGGCCTGAGGATCTTGAAACCTCCTGGCATGTTTCTTAATAACAATGAGTTCACCAATAGATGGGAAGCTATACTCAACAAATGCTCCTTGGACCTGATGATTTTGCTCATATCCACCAGCCAAAAAGAATGGGAGGTGTTAGCAGACCAGTTTGAACAACAAAAATCACAACTGAATAAGGTCCTCCAGCACATTAAATCAAAAGCTTGAGGAGGTAGACAAACAGGTCTCCTGCCAATTGTCTGAATTGAAAGAACTCAAACTGAAAAAGTTTCAAAGGGACCTCAGGGATTACAAAGAAGGCAAAGTTTACACCTGGGAATCCCGGACAGGATCCCTCAACAACAATAGCAGGAAGAAAGTCTCTTTTGACACCAGTCTTGAGACCAGCAGGGGGGATACCAGCCCTTCTAGCCCTTCAAGTTCTATGTCTGATTCTTATATCCATCCTTCCTCGAAGGACTCCAGAACATCTCGCAGGCCTTTTTTAGACAAACCATCAGGCCATTGGAGGTCCAAAGACAGACATTTAGAAAGGAGAAACATGTACAAAAGCAGACACACGGGGAAACACAGATAATCAATATATCTCAGGCTCCTCTCTCAGACCTCGAGATACAAGTATTAAACAAAGGCCTCACTTTTGTTCCCACTCCGGGCTACAGTTCGTTCCAGACTATGCAGAAACTACATCAATTGTTTCGCAAAATTAGGTTGGCAAAAATTTTTTCTAGAAATGGTTTGGCTAATAGTTATTTAGGTCCTCCAGATACTGAGAGATATCATCAGTTTCATAAGAAATCCTGTTTTAACCCCACCACTGATGACCCCTACATCAAAGTATTTCAGGACAGAGTCTTGAAAGATGTACAAGACCTTTCTGAATGCCGCCCCCTCACACTGGCATAATTTATCCAAGATACAAAGAGAAACCCTTGAGGGGATCCACAGGAGAACTGACATTATCATCAAACCGGCGGACAAGGGAGGTGCCATAGTGGTCTGGGGTAGAAAAGAGTATGAAACAGAGGCTCTCAGACAGCTTTCCAATACCAAACACTATACACCATGTGTGAAAGACCCCACGGACGATATACTGAAATCCATTCATATTCGTCTAGAGGAAGCTTTGAATATGGGCTATATAAGCAACAATGTTTATGGATATCTACTGGAATCTCAAGGTAGAATCCCATTGTTGTATTTATTACCTAAAATACACAAAGATACCATATCAGTTCAAGGCAGACCAATTGTCTCGGCTAGTGGCTCTATTTTGGAACCACTATGCACATACATTTCTCATTTCCTCAAACCTCTCGTTCGTGCTATACCATCTTACATAAAAGATACCAAGGATTTTGTTGTCTTCTTGGAAAATCTTACACCACCATCTGAAAACTGTTTCTTGGTTACCTTTGATGTTGTTTCTCTATATACCAACATTCCCCAGAATGAGGCTCTGGATGTGACTGAGGCAGCCTTGCACTCCTCTCATATGGATCTTTCTCAAGTCCATATTCTTTTACACTTAATTGAAATCACTTTAACCAAAAATTATTTCAAATGTGGTGACAAGTTTTATTTTCAAAAATCGGGTGTAGCCATGGGATGTAAATTTGCCCCGAATTAGCTAACATATATATGGATCACTTTGAAAGACATTTTATATTGAGCCAAAGGCCTTTTTCCACCCACATTCAAACATGGAAGCGTTTTTTGGATGATGTTTTCTGTATATGGGTGGGCACAGAATTGGATTTGAAAGAATTCTTCACATTTCTCAATGGAATACATGACAGTATCAAATTTGAAATGCTTTACCATAAGTCTACCATACATTTTTTGGATGTCAATATTGTGAACACTGGCAACTTGTTTGAAACATCTTTATATAGAAAACCAAGGGATACAAACTCATTTTTAAGATATGATAGTTACCATCCCAAAGCCCTCAGGGACAATCTTCCGTATTCTCAATTCCTGCGTATCAGAAGGAATTGCAAGACCTTGGAAACCTATTCCAAAGAATCTGCGATTACGGAAAATCAATTTTTAGAGAGGGGATACCCCCAGGGAATTGTGAAAAGAGCTCGCAAACAGGTTGCCAGACTAGATCGAAAAAAATTATTGGTTGAAGCCCAACCTTCCAAAAAAGAAGACAGGGTAGTCGCTCCTTTAACCTTTCATCCTCATACCCATAAAATTCAAAATATCATTCTCAATAATTGGTATCTATTAGAGAACATTCCAGGGTGTAAAAACAAACCCTTGTTTGCACATAGAAGGACCCAGAACATTCAAAACAAAATAGTAAGAGCAGAATTCATGCCACCCAGGATAATAAATACTCCTGTTCTTAAGGGTCATTTCATATGTGGGCATTGCTCCACTTGCAAGAACAGTGGCAATGTTAAACACTTTACTAACCATGGGGATGGCAGAAGTTATGAGATTTACAAATTTTTTACTTGTGCCAGCAAGAATGTCATCTATATCATTGAATGCCCGTGCAAACTTTTATATGTAGGCATGACAAGTCGGCCCATCAGATCCAGAATTGTGGAACATAAGAGCTGCATTAGAAATCAGAAATTACAAGCTCCCATGGTCAAGCATTTCATCGAACACTCACATTCTGTTGATTCCTTCAAATTCTACTATATAGATGGATTACCTTATATTAAAAACATCAAACAATTACAGCTTCTAGAACTGAAATGGATCCATAGATTAAAATCAGAATCCCCCAGGGGTCTAAATGAGAATGTTAATTGGTACATTTAATTTACAGCCCATCATGTTCACACCTTTAGTCATCCCTGTTATTGCTTTTGGGAGTCTTTGCAGGATCTCACTTTTTTGTGTCCACTAACTATATAAAAGGCTCCTATCTTCAAACAGCACTTCAGTTGAGAATTGCTCTTGCATGAGAAACTTTTCATAAACAGCATTTGTTATATTTTACCTAACAGGCCACTGATGAAGACTCTTTAGTTGAAACGCGTATGGCCCTAAATTCTTTGTTTTTATCAGCTGTTTTATATTTTATATTTTAAGTTTGATTTTTATTTTGGTGTGTGTTTTTAACTTGTTGCATTTAAATTTGTTATGTTTGATGTTTTTACACCTTATTTCTTTTGAGTGCTGTTGCAATTTACCATTTATATTTTTCTATCAGTGGGGTTACCATACCCTTTTAGTAATTATTATATTTCTTTGTATTTTTGGCATAGTACCCTAGTTTGGTTTTTTGCTTTTGGCTTTTTTGGGGTTCTATTAGGGATTTTTGTTTGCCTCATTGGGTTTCTCCACTGTCACTAGAAGTACTCATTAAGTACCCATTAATGGGTACAAAAATGCCATTAAGTACTAGACATTAATGGGTACTTAATGGGTACTTCTAGTGACAGTGGAAAAACACCCATTCTTGACTGCAACCTTGTGGAATGATGCATAAGCTGTATATACAAAATATATTGTGATAAGAGTATAATGGGATTGGAATAGCAAAAAATGGAAACTGGATAAACTTTAATTTCTTCGAATAGGTGATTTAGAATCTTAGATACTTTTTCTTACATGCCAGCTATATGACTAGAACTCTACACACATTTATATTTGAAAACGCTATAAACAGAACATACTCCATTACAAATGAGTAACAAAAGGCAATAAGTTATCAATACAAATTGCCCATGTCTCAAACCTTTAAAATGTACAAAACTTCTAGAATTTAGTCTGAAAAGTTAAAGAACTGCAACTTAACATTATTCTAAACTTAAAAAGGAACTTTTCTAAGTCCATATTTCAAATGTTATTTCATTACTATGGAAAATTCTTAAAGGTGCACTGTTATCTGGTGATGCAGCAGCTCCTTTAGTGTGGAAGACACTCATGCCAAAATTAAAAGCATCCAAGGAAAAAGCATTCAAGGGCTTTTGGAGCTCCTTGGAGGCCCATTTCTACAACTTGCCTCATTGCACTGTCAAAATGAGTCTCCTGTGATATACTGGACCATGGAGGCATGCTGTATGCTGGTAGATCAGACCAGGATGCCATTTGGGGCATCCTAATCTCATCTATGCTCTGTCCTGTGCAAGTAGAACATATTAGAAGGGAGCCTTGCCTCACCGGTCTGGTCTAAGGTACGGACAAATGAAGTCCAGAAGTAGTCCAGCTAGTCTACTGGCAAGTACATAAAAAGCCTTAATTAGAAAAGAAACAACAAAGATGATATTTGGGAGTAACATGCCCTTGTGACACTTTGGTTATTCTTTTGGATTCTCACTTGAAAGAAATCCTTGTCCTATGCCAATCTTCATAAACCTCTGGAGCCTTATTTTTTCCCCCAGTTGTATTCTACTACATTCATTTTCACTGTGCACCCATAATGAATCATGCTCTTTGGGGTACACATGTGTCTTCTCTCCTACTTCACTCCACCCCCTGGGCTCACGTTAGCTAGCGCACTTTTTTTTTTCCAAACCAAAATTTAAAGAGCTGTGAAAATGTTGTGGTTCCTGCATTGCATACACATACACATTCCAGGGAGTCAGGTGAGTTCCTGTAATGCTCCTGTGGCAAAACTAGTAAAAATTCATTCTAGGCAATTTGCTTTGTGAAGGATGAGTGACCAGGTTAAAAAAAAAAAAGTCTGTGGTTCTGCAATTGCTGTCAACTGGCTTTCCTGCTGAAAGTCTGCCAGTGATCATTTCAGAGCTTGACTGAACATTACAGAGTGGAAATGACAGCCATGGGTTAAACAGGTCCTGAAAAAAATAAAAAGCAGGATCGCAGATTTGGCAGCAGGGTGGAACTCTTTGATAACACAGAAGAAATGCTATCTATTAGCGTTTGGCTGAATGTAGAGTTCATGAATGGAGACTCATTTCTTTTCTTGTGGCAGATTTATTTACTCTCCTTATATGCCTCTCCTCATGTCCTAACCAAGTGAGACAGATGTTCTGCTCTGCCACATGACGTACAATACGGGTTTGGCTTTGACACCTTAATTCGCTCCAGGCAGATGATAAAACAGATGAGAAACCTGCATCATTGATCTTACACAATCTGTTTCATCCCAGGCAAATGCCATGAAAGAACTAAGCACTCTGGGAGTCCTAGGAAGATGTTCTCTTATAAAATGGTGCTCTGGCTGGCTGACTAAGAGCCTTTGGCCTGCTGTTCTTGCCTCTCTGCCTTTGGGTGCGTTCCTACTTGATCTATTCTGGTCTGGGTGGGACTATATTCCGGTGCGGGTTAGACTTTCCGGCCGGGAACAGCACCAAGTGTGCATTTCAGGCTGTTCCCATTACTTGCCATTAAACTGGACCCACAAGTGCGCAAAAGCACATCAGCAGCTTTAAAAGAGTGTGGCACGGCAGTTTTTCTCAAAGGAGAGGACAGGAGACATTGCCGGGAAGAGAGGGAATTGTCAGGAAAAAGCAGATTTCCACTTATGGGTAGGAAAATGGAAGAGAGGTGGAGGAAGGAGTCACTGCTGCCACCGCTGCCGGGCTCAATGTTGCCTGAGTGCTCCCCCCTCTACTCAGCCAAACTGTGGCTCATGGCAGCGAGCAAAAGCAGATCAGAGGATTCTAGAACACACAGATTCACATGAGGCTCATAAGGTGGTGCTTTAAGCAACATAATAACTATAGAACAGAAATTCTTAACATTTTAGCAGATCGAGGGGGAACGGCTTGATTTGTTCAGCTTTATATGTTAGCCTTTAGCCTTTTCTTGGTCATGGTGGGCATGGTGGGCATGGCAAAATGTGAGACCCCGCAGACATGTGGCTGGCATTGGGCAGGAGGGTGCAGCTCCACCTCAAAAAGCCCGGGAGCGTTCCTATGTAGAGGGAAAAAAGTGGGCATGGCTAGGAAACCTTTAAAAAAGTCCTGTTTCACCAGGGTTCCCTCCCCTCCCCACGCCACCCCCCAGATTTCTGCAGGATAGTGCTCAGAAAATCTGGAGATAAGAAGTGGAATGGGAATGGGGCTTGCCGAATTCTGATTATTTGACAATGTAATGGGAACCCTGGATGCTGAGTTTCCACCCAGTCTGGATTTTAGTGCCTTTGGGAACACACCCTTTGAAAATAATTGTGTGGGCTCTTTTTCTCCAACTTGAGTGGCCTACCCGGAGGGTCAGATTTCTCCATAAAGGCCTTAGAACAGTAGGACTAGATAAAGGAGACATTGACAGCACTGGTAAGGTTTGTTTCCTTTACTATCTTCAACAGTGCATAAGGCAGGGTGTTGTGTTTATGAGATAGACTGTTAGCCTTGAAATAATGAAAAACAGAAAAGGCAGAGGGGGAAAGAGGATCTTGCCATTTATCTGCAGGAAGGTCAATGGTGAGAGCCTAGGCTGCCTGTCCTGGTTGCAACCATTACTTTGATTGCTGCCACTGAGGCTTTGCTGATGGTAGTGCTGGGCTCCTTCCAGGATTGGCCCCTAGGAGGCAGACAGGCCTGGTACCTGTGACTCCCCTTACCCTACTGCTGCGTATAGGGACACTGTAGGCACCAGATGAGTTGCCACCGAAACTCTTAAGTGGGTCACCACTTTGGAGGAGCCATTTCAGGTGAAAAGAGGATAGAAGTCATTCCTCCTGGCCCAGGAATTTTTGTGATTGTGGGTGGATCGGTAATTATGTTTTGCCTAGTTCACAGTGTGGAAGGGGGAATAATGCAACAAGGCAGAGGGTGAAGTCAGAAGGGAACGTTATTGTGGGTATAATCCTACATTGCAGGTAAGGGGAAGCATGGGGTGGAAGGCAGAAAAGCTGGATTGAAAAAAAGGAGTCCTATTTGCATTAAAGACATTCCTCCTCCTAATCTGCTTTCCAGACAGCATAATTTAGAGATGCCTTCCAACTAGCCATCTGGCAGTGGTGCAGATTTTGAATGCTAGTTTGACCTCAATTAAGTAGTCTTTCCTCCATGACTTCATCTTGGATGAAGAGGCTGCCTTGACATGATTATAATCACTTCCAAGTGCCCTTGATGTAATTGTGCACCCCATAAAGCACCTTGCTATTCTCCTGACCTACAAGTGATGCACAAGGAGTGTTGATGATTAGAGCACATATAGTATGATTCTTTGTGTTTGAGCAGATTATGGTGCCTACCATATAAAAGTAAGTGGTGCAATGAAGTTCCTTCTCCATCAACAGTAGCTGTCCTACAGAGTTTTCCTGGGTGGTGAATCTCTTAACAACATCAGGTCAGAGGAGCTAAGAGCTGATGACATCAGAGACCCACTGTGACAAACAAAGGATAAAATGGGATTGGATGCATGGGTGGAACTGGATGTCACAAATAAGAACGGACTAATAGAAGCTTTCAGGAAATTGCCTGGTCTAGTTACTTTGGATCACTTTTGCTGATTACTCTGAGGATGTGAACAGGTTGCTTGGGAGTTAGAGAGACTGCATTGTCTCCATTGAGTTAGATAATGTGGAGAGAACATGACTGTTCACTTTGCTAACATATGTTATTTTGCTATCAGTTACGATTGGCCTACATAATAGATTGATATTTATCTTTAATAGTTGAGAATGTGGAAAGGATAATGCTGTGAGGCAGATTTTTCTTTTCTTCTTTTTTTGAAGAGCACCTTCTGCTTTATGAACCGGAAATAACAACTCACAACTTTTCTGAAAATCTGATGAGCAGTCTGGTCAGGTTTTACAAGTTATAACTTGATTTACTTAACAGGACAATATGTAAACAGGCTATGAGAAGACTGCTAATCTGGAAATACAAATTGGTTGCTTTAAACCAAATGCTTTGAACACTGACCTTTCAGGCCCGGCAGGAAAATATCTAAATAATCCATTAGATGGGAATTGAAATGTAATCAACATTCATACTACAATCCTTCCTCTGAGAACATAATAATTCCACATTATTGGCCTTTTCACCTTCCTTTCTTCATGTGATTGTGCATTAACTACAATTATGCTATGAAAAGTCCCTCACTGTGAGAATATATTATGCATTTCAAAGTGTAGCAGAACAACTTTATCAATGCAGCAATGCTTAAAATGGATGTAATATTTTAAAAGCCTTGAGGCATGTTTCTTGCACAAGTAGGAGCATAAATGTTCTTTTGTCCTTTTATTCCCCCTTCCCTTGTTTTCTTAGAAAAATTTGAACCTGAGATTCTTCTGGGGAGTTAGCATGTGGGTGTCCAGTTCATATGTTTATATGTTGATGTGTAGGAACATTTTTATTTCAGAGAGGTGTTCAAATAATTCCTCTTCACTTTAATTTCAGAAATTATGCATAATTTAGGAATATCAGTATCTTGTTAAGAAGTCCCAAGGAGAAAGGTTCCCTGCTATTATGGGGAATATATCCCACTTTACAGATAACATTCTGTTTTTTTCTTTCTTTTTTTTTTAATGAAGTTAATTCATTTATATATATAACAAAGTATCATAAAGAAGCAAGCAAACAAAATATAGTAAACAATAAATGCCCAGCACCCAAGTTATCTAAGGCACAAGAGATCACACCGTCAAGCTCAGAACATGTAGAACAAGGGCAAAAGAAGAAGAAGAGGCTTTTCCACCTCGCTTTTCTCACCCATTTAAGGGGACTCAAAGCGTCTGACAAAACTCTCTATTCTTCTCCCCACAACAGAGCACCCTGTGAGGTAGGTGGAGCTCAGAAGAGAGCTGTGACTAGCCCAAGGCCCCCAAGCTGACTTTGTGGAGGAGTGCAGACTCAAACCTGGTATTCCCAGATAAGAGTCCAGCTTCTTAACCACTAGAACATGGAGAAAGAACATGGAGAAAGATAGAAGTAGAATATCATTCAACTTGCAACAGTATGAGAACTCTGTTCTTAAATATAAGGTGTGACTAGGGCCTTAATTATGTAGGAAGTATTCTGAGGCTTTCAGTGAGGGTGTATATGGAGTGGCTAAGAAAAGAGGGGCCTCCCATACAATGCAAACTGAGTCCAAAAACATGCACGAAGTGCAATAATTAAACAAAAACCAGTCTCAGCAGCCGGTCAAATCTTATGCACCCAAGTCAATCAGTTATAATAGTGATTCAGGCATGCATCAAGCTAGCGTAGTGTTCTCAGCCATCTTTGCTTACTAGGTGCCTCCCCTATGCGCCCATCTTTTCATTTTTGGCAAGGCCTGTGTTTTCCTCTGTGGTTCTGCTTGCTGATGCACTTCTTCATTTACATTTAATCTTGACTGAAAGCTGTTAAAGCTAGCACAGCACTTTTAGAGCTGATGTGAACATAAACTGCATGTTTCTTCTTTCCACTTTGTCATTATATGATGGGGCACGCTTACTGTCTTGCCTACAATCCTCTTAGCTTCTGAAATGCTCTTAGCTTTGTACTGTATTCCTGGGTCTATAAACCTCTAATGCTAACTGCGTGGCTTTTTAAACTGTTTTTTTTTTGTTCTCTAGGTAGGTTGATACTGACCCAATGTACAAAATGCTGTATATTGCTACCAGTGCTGATATTTTATGGTGCTGATGTGCATGTGTCTATATGTGAAGAGCCGGTACTCTCATCAGGTGCCATATATTTGACTTTTTTTTTTTTTGACAGAGCAGTAAGCATATGTCTAAGCAACTGAGGTAACAGCAATGGGCTTCTGCCCATGCTAGCAGCCCTCATGGAATGCTGCATCCATGTGGTAGACTGGTTCATTGAATGACTGTGCCTGTCTGGGTGGCATCAAGCATTGAAGTGTGCGCTGGTGCAAAAATGGCACTGCTACCCCCTACCTTGTTGCAAAGGTGTCTGGAGATGGACTGGACCAGCTGTTTGCTATGCAGACAGGAGGGGCCTTTCCACACTTAGCTGATTAGGCTGCTGTGAACTAGGGCTGGTAAATTTCTGGCCAAGGTGGACCATTCGCACTTGTCATGAGGAAAGCTTTCCCAAAGCGTCCATTATTGGGCAGAAGTATGAATGGTCCTCCTGTTTACCAGCCCGTGCCACTGTGCCCAAAGCCAGAAGTTTCGCCTCCTTGTTGCTGTGATTGGCTGTTCCATGACATGCTCAGACACCATTGCAGAGGGGCATGTTTGAGCAGAGGGACGTATTGTGGCTGATCACATCAGTGCCCGTGACTGAATGCGCAGTGCCCACTGCTCGGTTGCTGATCAAATGCCCCTCTTGCTTCAGGTAAGCTTTTGGTCAACAATGGTAAAGGTGTGACTTCCTTTGCTGGGTACATTCTTCATGCTGATATCCTACTCACAGTTTTCCCACGTAACTGGAAAACCACTGTAGGTACAGGCTGTTTGTTGGATGGGCCAGGGCATTCTTATAGCACATAATTATAACTTATCAATGATAGCATATAATTTATTTAACACTGTACCTATGTATGAGTTTTACAGACTATTTGTGAAAAGTCACCTGGAGGAGGCAATTTTTACAAAATATGTTCTGGCATACTATATATCCCCAGAGACATGGGGTGTTTAATGTTGGCTTTGGCATGCCTTGGGTGTGTTGTAGATTCTTTTTAAAGGCCAAAGTGTAGCTAGAGGCACATTTTGGACAAGTGCTCCACGTGGACAAATGTTCCTAACCTTTCATTTAGGCAGTGCAGTTTGATGAGCTGCTGAAAATATGTCCCCTGCTACTCCTGAACATGGGACTTGTGCCTTCTGCATGCCTCTCTATTCTGGACCAAGGCCCACTGGTTTGCTGGAAGATCTGTTAAACATGTTTACTAGTAATCCTGATCGGACACTCCCTGATTGAGATTCTGCTGCATCCAGCATGGATGGAGAATACGTTTGAGGGAGGAGGGCTCACAGGTTCACAGAAAAGTGTGGACTGATGAGCCCTAGAAGCTGACTACAGGGGCTTTTATTCTACTTAAACGTAAGTGCAGAAAAGGCCTTAGACTCATGACTCCTGTTATTAGTAGCCATTTTATTTCCCCATTAGATAGTCTTACCATCTAACTCATGAGCTGCAGTATTGTACACTGTGAGTTGTGATATACTGTGCAATATGTTGTTTGGTTACCAAGCCCAGGAAGCAGCTTGACTTTCCTATCAATGGCCCTAGCTTAAGGCCATGGCTGTACTACTGCAGAAGCAAGTCCCTGGGTGTAGGTGACATTGCTGAAGAACACTCCTCATGCTGCCAGTGGGCATTTCCTGGGTTCCATTTGATGCCATGGACCCACAAGTGATGTTGCCAGAAATGGAAACATCCTGCCCTAGATGGCCTACAGAGATGTCTGAAATGGTAAATAGAAACACGACCCAGTAGTCTGTCCAGTACTTCACAATCACTCCCAATGGGTTCTCTCCTGTGAGCTATTATTATTGAATCAAATTGTTATGAAAATAAAATACCAATGAACATATGTTGCTTATTTAGCTGTCGTTTCCTGTAGAGGTGGTTGTATAGTCAAATGTTCACTTTTTCTACCTTTAGTAATATCTTGTATCATTCAGAGGACATTCAGTGGTCTTTTTAATCTTGTCCACCTACCTTTTTGGTTGTGTTTCCATTCCTTTCCCTCAGCTTTACCACTCAGTATCAATTTTTTTGGAATTAATAATCTGTTCACATCATGTACGCAAATATGTGAGGCTGCTGATTATTATTTCAAAGGAGCAGCCAGGTTTTATTGAACTGGTTCTGCTTGCAGTCTCTGGTATTTGACAACTTTTGACTGATTTTGCTTGTATTCCATAATATTTTAAGTAACCATCTTTAAATCTATAATTCTCCAGATCCATCATTCAGTGGTCCCTGTATTCTTAGTTTCCAACTTTTACAGCCATATATAACTGTAGGAAGGATACATACTGATTCTTATCTTTGTTTAGCTAATAAGAGTTGCAAAATGAATAGGTAATAAAAATGCTGACTATGCATGGATGTGTGCATTCACATTTATTCTATGATTTATAAATGATTAATCCCATACATTCATAAAATTTCACATAAAATTTGTCATGCATTCTTGCTGAAGGGATAGCATCAATTTCTTTCCTCCATGTCCATGTTCTTTTTTCCCTTCAAAGGATTATGCTTCTCCACTGATTGATCAGCTCTTGAAGGAAAGATTATATTGTCTAGTATTTTAGGACAGGTCTAAATGCTGCCCAATAATAGCATTAACAAGCAATATTCCAGAGTAAAGCCCCTCTGGAATAATTGTTTGTTGGCTAAACAACGCTGGGCTGGCACTCTTTCTGTGCAATAAAAAGATGTGCACATCCAGGTTATGTTTTCTTGAAATAGGTTATAGTGGGATTTTACCCCAATATAGTGGGGCTACGTTGGGGGTGCCACAGATACTGTATGTGTAGCAATCCCAGCATAGCCAAGCCATAATAATGCTATTTATCCTTTGTCTGGATGGAGCCCTTGGTCTTGCTCAGTTGTGTCCTGGTTGATGCTCTCAAATGCCATATCCACAAATACTATCGTAATGGTCTTGAATCAGAGGAGAGGTAATCTCTATGAAACTGAGCCTGGGCAATACTGCAAATATGTCAGACACTTCAAAAAAGATGTATCTCATATGGCTGAAAGAGGCTGGACAGAAAAGAGGATTTGCTTTCAACAGCAGTTTGATGTAACTATCAAGATTTCTGCAAGAATCAAGAAGGGTCAAAAAGTTGGGATGCTACATTTATGAAACACTAAAATATCATCACTGCATAGTGACCTCTGGCTGTGGAAGAGATGGAACGGAGACCTGTGAAACTCTACCTGGCCAATATCACTTTCATGAACATGTCTTCAAAAGCATGGCTGCTCCCAAATGAGTCTTTAACCCATGCTTCTTTCTTCCCACCCATTTCTTTTTCCAGGATGGAAAGGTGTTTTTTAAAAAATTACTTTTATTTTTATTCACCAATTTGTTTGTTTCTGTCCCATCTGGTTTCACTTCTGTATCTTTGTTATCATGTATCAGAGGCCACATTATGCTACTGGAATTACCTAGGGCTTCAATAAACAAATAAATTTCCTTTTTGCAAAAAATGTAAGAGCAAAACCATGCTAAATATATATTTTGAAAGCCCTGATGTTTCAGAAGCGAAGTCACCTTTTGTTGTAGAAGCAAAATAGCATGGATAGATGAATGAAAGTTATTGATTAGTCATATTTGACCATATCAAGTTTACAAAAGATAAAATCATATAAAGCATACAAGGATAAAAACAAAAATAGAGATAACATAATTATTTGTCCCCATCACCCTAACAAGACACCCCATTCAACTCAATTCCCTAAATCAGGCAGCCTTAACAAAAACAAAGTTACCATATATGTCACCTGGATTTTTTCTCCCTGCAGAAGATAAGTTAACTTATGTACTGCATTCCAGTGGGAAACATTTTATAAAAGGGGCCCCAAACAAGTTGTTCTTATTGAAGAATACAATGGACAGATAAACAAGATGTGAGAAAGATCTTCAAGTGTTGCTGCGCCACAAACACACACACTTTCATCATAATGTACCCAATGGTATCTCCCATGCCAAAATAGCATGGTATAAAACTAGATTATATATGACAAGCAAATATATTTAAAGTTTCAGGGAGACCACAGTGAGACCAAAAATGGTCCCAAGCCAATGGCATTAGTAATGCATTCTGAGTAATCATTAGTAATTCATTTGTGAACTGTAGAGGGGGAAAGGAGGTATGGTTATATTTTAATGTATGTTTTATACAGTTTTGTGGCTTTTATCTTTTTGTTGTTGTGATTCACCATGGGACAGCTATTCCTCCCCACTTTCAGGCACTGTATTGTTCTGTACGTTTATTTTTATGTTTGATTTTTAATGTTGTACCCCACCATGAGGCCTTTGGGTTTATGGCAGGATAAAAATGCAAATAAAATAAATGCTCAAATAAAATAAAATAAGCTGTAGCTGATTCCATGCTGACTCCATGCACACCTCTATGTAGTTTTCTGGGCAGAGGTATAGAAATGGTTTGTCATTTACTTCTGTGAGAGGCTGGAGTTTGAACCTGCAACTTTCTGATTTTCACCAGTTTGTTCTACCACTGAGCTACAGTCAGTATATGTTCTCTGTTAACTCTAGATTGGCTAACTGTGATTCTGAGTAGGCCCATTGAACTTAGGTTGCGTGCACATTTTGAATTATCCTGGGTTCCCTAGGAGTGTGATTAGAGTCAGGTTCCCACTGGGCATTTTAATCAGGGCTTAAAACAGTGAGGTCTGTTTTTTGACATTCCCACTCTTTGCTTATAATGTGAACTTGCAGGGGAGAGACCCCCCCTCCCCTCTCTCCTCTTTCATACCCTGAAATCATCTGTGCAGGCAATTCAAATCCCACCCCCTATATAAGCCTGTTCCCGAGTCAATGGAATCCTTCGGTAGCCAACCATACCACAGCTTCTTATATTAAAGATCACTTTCCCTGGTGTTTTGTGCTAGAGCCATGGATCAAAACAGTGCAAAATGGCAGGGGGTATGTAAGGAAGAACGGAGGGAAACAGGGAGGTTTTCATACAAGGAGCCGACAGTTGCGCTGGCTTGGAATGTCAGAGTCGGGGAAACTGAAGAGAATGCCTCTAAAGCATGATTCCCTCCCCCCAAAAAACTACTTGCATTTCCATTGCTACATAGTGACGATTATTTCTACTTCCAGCAGCGAGACCTCTTTTGATCTGAATATAGATAATCCACATTTTGGGACCTTTAATCCTCAGAAGCTGCAGATTCTTTTGAACCGTTGGGAATGGTGAACTTTGAAAACTCTTTAAAATTGGAATGGAAATGTAGTCAATGTCTTTGCTCCAGCGGTGGTTGCTTCCCCACACTAAAAAGAGAAGTTTACACTGAGAATGCGATCAACAACTCTCAGGGTAGGGCTTTCCAGTGGACTTGACATCAAGACAACATGTGTTTCCAGTTCTGGCCAGTGTTTGTGTATGCAACTGAAGTTCCAGCTGCATCTTCTGGCAGCATTCTGTCCATTGACTGGTTCCATGAGTCTTGAAGGACCAACCTGGAACTGCAGTATCTTACTGCCATGGGCCAGCTGCCCCACTTGCTGGATAGTGTAGATGAATAACCCTTAGTTGATCATTTGCACATGAGCCAATGATTAACTGAAACATGTATGATGGGATTCAAGCTCTGAAGCCCTAAGTGCGCTGAAATACTTACCACCAGTACAGACTGCAGAAAACACAATTGCTGTGTAAGGTTTAAAACAGTCTTGTACTAACTTAGTTTTCAGACTCACTACATAAATAAGAATAAAGATGTATCGTAAAGGAAAAAGAAAAATAGTTGACAAGGAAATGATGTGGTTAATGACTCAAATAAAATAGCAAATGAACAATTTAGGCAAATTAGCTTCAAATTTAATTACAATAAATTCAGTGGCAGACAAATCAGTTTCAATTAATGCCATACTGTTATCCCATTTATTTATCTTATATGCAAGAGCATATCATGAAAAAAAAATCAAGAATGAGTGAATTAAATGCTGGGAGAAATATCTACAACCTTAGATACACAGATGATACCACGCTGGCTTGAAGTTCAACATTTTTTAAAAAGAAACCCTAAGATCATGCAACTGATCCCATCACTTCCTGGCAAATAGTGGAGGAAGAAATGGAAACTGTGTCAGATTTAAGGCAAGGGATTTAAAGTGAATTTTAAGCCTAGCACATGCAAAGTGGCTCCATTTGCACAAATGTGAAGTGATGCAGATTTATGCACCTCCCTCTGACACAGTGCACAGAAACTAAGGCCCTTTCCACACTGGCCTGCTGAAAACTGGATTAAGTAAATCCGTTTTTATGAAATGTGTCTTTAGCAAGATCCATGTCCATGGGTCCAAGCTATCTCAGGGACCGCCTCCTCCCGTACAATCCTCCCCGCACTCTCCGGTCCTCTGGGAGGAACTTACTGCAGCCTCTAAAATCTAGGCTTGCGGCGACCTCCCAGAGGGCGTTCTCTGCTGTCGCCCCCAAACTCTGGAAAGGCCTGCCGGATGAGATCCGTCAGATAACATCATTAGACAGCTTTAAAAAGGCGGTCAAGACGGATCTCTTCCGGCAGGCCTTTCCAGATTAACCATCCCGGCCCAGATTCCCTGATTCCTCCCGTGGCCCCATCTTAGTGATGGTTGAGGATCAACAGAGGGACATCAGGGTTTTTAGTTTTTAAATTATTGTTTTATGCATTGATATTGTGTTTTAATATGTTATACTGTTTAATACTGTCTTAAGGGGGGGAGGGATAAGGTGTTTTTAATTGTTATATTTTACATTTTACTGCTGGTAACCGCCCGGATTGGTTTGCCATAGGGCGGTATACAAATAAATATTATTATTATTATTATATTATTATTATTATGTGAAATAGATATGGATCTAATAAGGCCCCATTCTTCCGCACTTCGCATGGGAAGGGATGGATTGCGAGGAACACATTATGCCTTTGCAGTGTGGATGCAGAAGCACAGATTTCCAGATGGCCGCCTCAGTAGCCGCGTGATTGGAGCATTCAGCCGTCAGTCACTGCTCCTTTCCTGCCGTGTGTGTCTCTAATGGGTGCTGCACTGCGGACGGGAATTTTGCAAGTGATTTAAATGTGTGCTTCATGTGTGCTTCATGGGTATTAAGTGGCCAGTGCGGAAAGGCCCTAACTACCGAATACCTGACTGAAAAACCACATGTGTGTGTAGGGAGAGAGACTATAGAGGAAGCAAAGGGGAAAAAGAAAATAGGCATAAAAGGAGTCAATTATAATTGCTGAGCATTTAACAGCAAACACTAAGAGTTCTGTGCACCATAAAATACATTTTAATTTGTTTTATGGCTAGGAATTGAAATTAGCTTATTCATCTACATTCCTTGTAAGATACTGTGCAGAACCAAGAAACATATTAACTGGAAACAACAATAAAAATGGCCATATCTGTCCCCCTATCCCATAATGGAATACAGAGAAAAGAATCCATGTTGCAATTAAAGCAATTTACTTTTTTAAGGAAAATAACTCATGCAGCTGAAATGTTCAAAGCTACTTTGCATCCATAGTGTTAAACATAGGGGAAGTGCCAGGGCAGCTGCTTGTTGGAACCACTGAGTTCATTTACATTTGAGGCACATGGGTGAGAACTAGCTCTCTAAGGCCAACATTCAGCCTAGGGGGGCACAGCTGAAATGGCTTCCTTAGCTGTAAGGGGATTTTCACTGCCTTTAGGCCTTGACTCCTTCCTGATCCCATTGCAGGCGTTTCAGACAGATGCTGCTCTTTCAAAATGAGATCATAGATATCAATTACTGCAAAGGGAAAGACAGTGCCCCATGCATGCAAACTGATAGACCAAGTCAGTAAAGTCTTGTTCATCCCAAATGAGCACATGGGACAAATGAGCACATTTACCATCTGAAATGGGGGGCTTGGAGTAGTCCAGATCACCATGGCAGTGTCTGAGCATGCACTAAATATTGCCATAGTGATCTGCCCTGCCCATTTGCACCTCAAGCACTGCTGGATAGGTACAGGTTTAGCTTACACTTGTGGTGCAAATGGCCACCATGCTGAATCCTTGCCAGCCTGGTATGATGCTTTGCTATTGTTGTACCATACCAGGCTGGCTAGTGCAAACTGGCCCCAGAACTTCTTGACCTGTTACTGGGTATAATATTCTGTTTCTCAGGACAGGATCCTTTTACATTCCATTACATTCTTATTTAAGTTTGAGCATCATTTTCTAGGATGGTGTTTGGTGATTTCTAGTTGAAACATGAGAAAATGAGGCTGTGGCTGTGATCAGACGCAGCAAAGAAAGAAAGAAAGAAAGAAAGAAAGAAAGAAAGAAAGAAAAAGCATCTCTGAGGAGCTTCTGAACATTCTGTAAGAGAAACCTTGAATTAGAGAAGGGTTGGGAACACACTGTCTCTCTGAGGTACCTTTGAGGTGTCCTTTTTGTCTTGTCTGATCACAGCCTCATTCTCTGCTTCCCTAATATTTCCATGGTCACAAATCATTAGACCACCTCACCAAAACTTAGGGATCCCTACTTCTGTCCCAACAATTCATACCTGAAGAAAAATATTAAGAAGATAAGAATAGCTCTTCACAGCAGGTTGAACTCATTCAATGCCAGTGAAAAAAGAGTGCTGGGTGTTAATTTAGAAAGAACATGATTGCTGTTCAAATAATTTGATTTCAGTTGATTAGCTCCAGCAGTCTGTTTTATCAGGATATATATATCCTGATAATGGCAGATGGCACACCTCCATAATCTGGCAGTAGTGGCACATTATGGTTGATAAATTTCTCTCCCACCCATCGCCGGGTGCAAAACATGGGCTAGATCTAAGCTTGGGGGTGTGTGATTTTACACACAACTGCAGCATCATGGGATCGATCCCCATGGTCATGGGGGATCACTAGTTCTGCAATTACACAGTTGTGCAAAAAAGGCTGGGTGTGCAATCAAAGAGTGGAGCTGGAATCCCCCAACCTTGGCCATGTCATAATGTTAACCACAGGAGCGAACCCAATCAGAGAGAGGGATGGGAACCCTGACTGGCAAAGGGTGGGGAGCAAAAGATGCTGGTTCCCCAACATGTTTTTTTGTAGTGTTTTCAATGGGAATGACAAAATTCAAGTTCTATACATTTTTATGTGTTTTCAAATTTAGGTTAAATTCATATCATGGCTGGATCATGGCTGCTTTTTTTCCCAGTGTTGCATAATTCAGAAAATTAACCTTTGGATAAGAAAATCACTGGTCACTTTGCTGAGGTGTTCTCTCACTCTGAAGGTGGACTGAAGCTGGATTAAGCCTTAGGGGTGACTACATCCTAAAAGGCCTTTCTCAAAACAATAGAATACTTTGCTTTTGCGGACCCTTGTGTTTTTCTACTGAGCTCCTTTAATTCGGATCTAAGGTATGGGTACTTCCCTTAATCCACATCTAGTAGATCTGTTTCTATTGGTGATGTAGCACTCAATAACAATGGGTGCTAGCCTATTTGCTGTGGAAACTCCAGACCACCCATGTGCAAATCCAGATCTACCCACAAGGGGTCTGCCTGTCACCCCAGACCTGGAGCGATCTGCTGGTAACTTTGAAGATCCTCTGGAGCCTTTGAAAGCAACATTGCTCTTGCAAGGGGTTCTTTTGGAGCCTGTGCTAATCTCCGAAGGCGATTTCAGAGGGACTTCTAAGTTTTGAGTTTGGGGCACCCCCAGAGCCTCATCTAGACCCCACTGCCCAATTATAGTGGAAACAGGCTCCCTATAACCCAGATTTGATGGCTGAAGATCCCATTGTAGACCCCTCTAATGGGGTCTAGAGGAAATCCAGATTATAGGTCCTGAAGGACACATATGATCCAGATTTCCCTAGCTGTGGTGGAAACAGATGTGGCTCTAATGGGGTTTGTAGTGGAAATGAGGTCATCCTGCTCTGAGCCTAATGGGTCCTTCAATGGGTCCTTAGTGCTAGTGGAAAAACACCCCCTGTTTGAGTGTGTATGATTGATAAGGGCAGGATTTCCAGTGATCGTCTAACTTGCTTTTGAACATGGATTTTCTTGGTCATCTTCTAATAGTAGCCTCTTTGCTATTCCAGAGAGTTTGTGACGGTTTCAGGGTACAGGCTGCAGACTGTTTTGCTTTCTGGCTTTGCAGGCTTCTTGCAAGCTGCCATAGCCAGCCTTGGTGCAAACAGCCTTTTGCAAACCCAGGGTTTTGGCTGCAAAAAGGGCGGGAAATCCTGTGCGGGTCCTGTTGCAGGGATTGGCTGGAGTAAGGTTTTGGAGGGAAAAGCTGTCCGGGGATCTGAGTACTGGAGGGGCTAGAGTAGGAGTTCCCACCAATTAGGCTGGAGGGACAACAACCTCTGTTAGGAGTCTCCAGCAGCATTTTATTGCGGCTAGAGCCAATCAGGGTCAGGGGGATGAGTATAAAGGAACACAGAAGACAGCAGACTAGGTCTTCATGCTGGGACAAGAGCTGAAAGGAAAAGAGCTGAATCCTGAGGGAGCTGGAACCAGTAGCTGACCATTGGGCTGTTGGCTGAGCGATTTCTGAAGGGGACAATCGAGGAAGATTGGGGCTCCGACGGAGACTTCGCTAGCAACTGACCAGGCTGGATGATTGGACAAGCAAGGACGGACTGGGCCTTGTGATCATCTAGGGCCACGTTCTGGTACACTGGCTTGGCTTGAGCTGTGGCTGAGCAAGTCAGAGGGAGGAACGTGGAGAGGTTTGTCTTTTAAAAGGGGGACTATTTTCCTTTAGAGAAAGGGGTAGCTCCTAGCCTTAAGAGACTTGCAAATTTAAACTAACAACTACCTGAACCTTATTACCTTTCTATTATTGCTTGTGTATAATAATAAACTTGTTTTAGTTTACTGTTGAAACGCTTGCTACCAGTGTTTTGTGTCCACACTGTAGTATTCACTTGGCCGTTGCACGAACTCAGCATCCTAACGGGGCCAAGCTTCTCCTAGAGAGGGCAGGCACTAACTGGATCGCTGGGCATCGTGACAGAGTTTGAGTAGCAGTGATCCAGAAGAATTAAAATGGATCTATTTGCATTTAGGTATGTTTTTATTTCTTTAAAGTACAGGATCTCCCCTCAACCACAGTCAAATTACCTATGTCTATTCCCTTTGGGGTGACCCAAGGTATAAAACAGTGGATCCACAGAGACTCCGAAAAGCTTTGGACCTGTGGAACATAAGTGGAAGATTTAATTTAATGGCAGCTTTTTAGAATTTATGTGAGTTTAACAGGACTCATTTTAACTCTTTAGAATGTAACATGTTACCCATCCCCATGCCAATTATGTTTGTGTTTGATGCTTTTTGTTGGGGTTGAGAGTGGGATCCCAGAGAGTGGTTTAGTAGTGCACTTTCTAAAAATTTTTGCAAGGCCCCATATTTGCTATGTATGAGAGCTTAGCCTGAAAACAGCTAAAAGCTTAATCCATCTATATATAAACATGTGCAAATTTGAATCGTGTATTAAGCATAGCACTCTTTACCTGTTAAGTAAACTTTTATCTTTTTTTCATGAATGTCTCTCCAAGAATACAGGAAAGTTCACTTTAATTAACATATGCATGACAGTATAAAGATGACTCTGGTCTTTGTTTTAATTTGTACGCTGTCGGTTCGTATTAATGGCTAAATCTATCTTACCTGGCATTTTTAAAGATCCTATTTAGTGTATGTTATGTTTTCCGCCAAAAGTTTCTGTTTAAGGCATTCAGATTTAGCTCATAATTAATGGATAAAAAGAATTCATGAAAAGAGCCAGGCAAAGATCTGACAAGCCATTCTCCAAGAAGAATGCTGCAGAGAAATTATAAGTGTGGAGTAACAAAATACAGCCCTTATAACAAGTTTGCCAAAGATTTGGCCTAAAAAGGAATTGTTATTCATCAAAGATCTAGGAAACAAAATCTTATTCTGGTGATTTTCATAGATAGCTAGGAAACATAGTGAGAAAAGTAGCCTAGGGCAACTGCAGAAGTCTATGAAGGCAAACACTGTGCAGAATTTGATGGTTATCGCAAACCAGAAGAACAGAGCAATGAGCAAATAAATTGTTCTTGAGTTCCATGGGTCCTAAAGTATGTGGGATACAGTAGCTTCTAATTTTGAAACGCTGCAAAAAAGGTGACAGGCAGAGCAAGTGTACAGGGATGCATAGGGTGGGCTTCCAACAGGGGTGAGCTTGCAATTGCAAAGGTTTTGTCTGCTAAGAGGATTAGAAGCTGATCTTCACTATTTTAAGGAGTTGGGAGCAACAGGGGAACAGGTAACAGTAGAACTTCCAGTGGAACTTGTAGGAATCATTGAGGGTTCATTTGCAGAATCACTATCATTTTCTCTTTCCTCCTTGCATCATCTACACCTTGGTCAAGTATGTGTGTGAATAGCATGGTATAGAGAGTGCTTTCTGCCCCAAAATAAGCTTTGCATACTTCAGATTCTCTCTGGCTTCATCTTAGGTTGTCCAACATCACTTGGCTTTGTGCATGCCTATTACATTCCATGCCTTTAAGACTTTCCCTTCTATTTCCAGGAGCCCAAATGGCATGTTAAGGCATGCATCCTTTCTGGTGCTGCTTGTCATTCACTGTGGAGAATGCTTCTAGCCTAGGAAAAGTGTCCTGGGCAGGAATGTGACAAACCACATGAAGCATAATTTAGCTGATATTAACATTATTGTTTTCTGTTGGGTTACCCTTGGGCAATTCTACTACATGTGTTTATATGGTGGTTTTCTGCTACATCCCCTCTAACAAATATTTTGTTATTTGGTGATAGGAGCAATCTGTAGAGATATCCAGTACCAATGGTATATCATTTTTAAATATGTTTCTCTCAGACTTGCAGATTTAAACTGAAGGAGTTTTGACAACTTATCACTTTCTATGCTGCTTCAGAAATGGCTGGATCCAAATCTTCCTCCCAGTTCCCTTTCAAGGAGCTTAACGACAGATGTTATATATCTCCAGTGTTAAGCCTTTTAAGTTGTGCTTTGTTTTGTGCAGTATCCCTTTGAAGGAACCCATTCTCCCCCGCCCCCCACCCAATTGCGTGTTTAACATGTTGCAAGTCCAGGAAATTACTATTGCCCATTCTAACCAATGCTTATTTAGGAGACTGAATATGTTTTTAGGCTCTATTTTATTTGATTATTTGAATAAAAACAATCCTTAACTGTCCTTTATTTGTGCTTCTTTCAGTCTGCCCCACACTTCTTTCTTAATCTGAGATAACATGGAGATTGCTTTAAGTTTAATAATTGCTTTAAGTTTAGTAATTGAGGCTTTTTGGTGCAATCAGACACACTTAAATGGGTGCATTCTCGGTGAATGTAGGGCTCTAGGGACAGGCAAAATATAGAGGAAAAATACTCTTACTATGTCCCAGAGCCTGGATGTTTCCCCCCTTTTTTTCAGACAGAAAATAATCATTCCCAGGGCAACTTATTTCTTGGGCTGGATTGGGCAGGAAGCTAAATAGATTCCTGTAGGCAATCTAATTGGCCACACATCCATAGAAACACAGCAGATGACCAGCCAGTCAGTGACAAGCACTTGCCATCAAGATTGGTGCAGAAGTAAGAGAAATTAGGTAGGTAGATTTGTAGGTGCTTATTTTGAAAACTGTGGGTGAATTCCCACTTAGCTCTGTTAAAGAGGAATTTAGAAAATGGATGTGAATGCACATTATTTGCGTTCCCATTTGTTTTTGTTAATTCCACTTTAAAGTGGAGCGTGGTGGTGGTGCAGCAGCAGCAGTGCCCAAAAAGGAGTGGGGAGCTCACTCGCCCACCTGCTGCTTTCTATTCCTCCTTCCTGTGCCTCAGGAGCACCAGGGCTGCTTGGCAGGAAGCGGAGCGAGCGAGCAGGGCGGCAGCAGTGGCTGACGGCAGCCACAATGGTGGGAAGCAGCAGCAGCGGAAACAGCAGGCTGCCAGGTGGGCAGGCAAGCACCTGGGCAAGCAAAGCAGCGGCAGGCCAGTGGGCAGGCTTCAAAACATGGTTTTAAAACACTCTGATCCGAATAGGAACACCCCATAAAGCATTTCATTTTAAAAAACAGGAGCGAGAGTTGTTTGAAGGGGTGTTTTATTCAATTCGTTTTTTGCACTTCTGTTTTTAATGCTGAATGAAACTTTGGAGTCTGGACAGAGTGTTTCAAACCACTTTGAACATGCTAAAAGTCTCAATGTGTCCTTCTTTTCTGTGGCTACAGATGGGGTGATTCTTCGAAAAAGGAAGCTTGAAAAAAATCCTGTTAGATTGCACCAACCCTAATCCTAACCCTGAAGGCACCCGTTTATATGAAAACCCTAATTTCTTATTTAATTCATGGGAAGGAGGAACAACGGATGCTTTTTCCTCCCTGATGCAATTGATTTTCTTGGCTTCCTGGCCTGTGGATAATACGTTCCTGACCAGCCTCCCACACACACCTTCAGCAGTGTAATATTATTTAAATATTAATAACACAAACTCTTTATGCATCTCATTGCCAGTGTTCACAGTTTTCAACTAGTATGCCATTAGACTATAATTGCAGTTAAAATTTTATTTCCAGACTGCACATTATTTAGTAAGATGAGCCAGTAGTAATGTCAGGGAATAGGTTTCAGCTTGTATTACAGCAATGATTTTAAGCATATGCAATTCTCTCCTCCTCTTCCCCCTTCATGAATGGGAGAATATTGCCATGCATCAAAGAAATCAATTTCTTTTTTAGTGAAAAAGTAATTAAAGGAAGTTATGAATGATTGTGCACCATTATTACCTTAGATTAGCATGAGGATATGGACAAAACACAGGGGCATTACCCAACCATTTTAATACAAAGTACTTGTCAAGAACTGTATATCCTAATGTGATCAAATTCTTGAGTACAGGCCATGGGAATCCTGTCCTAGAGAAGAGTGAATTTCAATAACATTTCAATTAAATAATGTTAGATGGATGCTGTGCACCTGGTCAAATTCACTTTAGACTTGGCGCATTGAAAGCATCACTGGGAAAATACATGTGGATCCTAGTAGCTACTTCCTTTTCTTGTACAAAGGGCCTGCTTATCCTTACAAGTACCTGATCTTAACATTAGTTATACTATTAATACTATTAGTTGGCTTTTATACTCCACCTTTCTCAACCTTAAGGGGACTCAGAGCAGCTGAAAACCTATTCTTCTCTCCACAACAGAAACCTTGTAAGACAGGGCGGCTGTGATAGCTCAAAAAGAGACCTGTGACTAGCTCAAGGTTACCCAGTTGGCTTCATGGAGAAGTGTGGAATCAAACCCAGAGACTCTGGGATGGCATCCCCATGGGCACTTTAATCAGAATTCTATTCGGGAAGGAGTGTCCCCATGACTACTGTAATTAATCCGAATAGAATCCAAATTTGGCACCCAGCATCCCCATGCATTTCCTTATTCCTGCTCTGTTCTTTATGAGGACTATCTTGCCTAAATCTGGAGGAAAAAAAGTCCTGATGAAAACAGGACTGAGTCCCCTTTTTGTAGCCGAGTCTGCTTATTTTCTCCCACATGGAGACGATACCAGACTATTTGGGGTGAAGGTCTAGCCTTCTGGCTAATGGCAGCCTGCTGTAAGGTTTTTTTTTTACAGATATAAAGCTCCCCCCTCCCTTACCATGCTCGCAAAAGCTCCATATGGTACAAAAAAGGCAGATGCATGGGAGAAGCTTAGGAACCTTTTAAATACTTTAAATATTTTGAAATGATACATTTTAGCATAAACATTTGCCGGTAATCTCAAAAGGGAGAGGTATGAAAAAGAAAGTAATTAATAAAGTTCCTTTGTGTTTGCTTCTTTTATTGCAGGCAGGGTTTTCATAGGGGGTGGGGGATTTAAAAGCCATGGTTTTTACCTTTAAAAATTGCCCTCCAAATTTTATTATGCTGGGTTCGATGCCTTGCATATCTGTATGAGCACACTTTTGCTGGTAATCTCAAAAGAGAGAGTGTGAAACTAAGTATTTGCAGCTAGATTTTCTTTTTAAAACTGCTGTTTTGCTTCTTTTATTGCAGGCAGGGTTTTCACGTGCAGGAGGATTTAAAAGTCTTGTTTTAAACATAGTCCCAAAACGAGGACTAAAAAAGCTGCATGGGGACAGCTATATTTGGATTAACTGACAAGAACTCAATCCGGATTCATAATAATCCCCCAAAATAGTCCAAACAATACTGAACTTGGACTAAATAAACTGCATGGGGATTCACCCTCTCAGATAAGAGTCTGAGACTCTAACCACAAGACCAAACTGGATTAAGTCCGCATATGCTTAAAGGGCAATTATGTCACAAAACCTGTCAGACTCTTCAAATCCAGAATGAACTATCCTTGTGAAGACCAATGTGCTGAAAATGGGGAAGATTTACAATATATAAAAAACAAGAAAAACAAATATTATACAAACTATTAAACAATATGTTTAGGATGTATTTTCACTCTGGTGAGGATAGCTTTGTTTAGGGTAAATGGAGGGAGGCACACTCCATTTTGGAATGAGGAGGTGCCATTTTCTGCAGTGCTTCCTTGCAAGGTGGAAAGAAACCACTGG
The DNA here is from genome assembly GCA_023333525.1 of Aspidoscelis tigris stejnegeri. Lineage (NCBI taxonomy): Eukaryota > Metazoa > Chordata > Lepidosauria > Squamata > Teiidae > Aspidoscelis > Aspidoscelis tigris. The sequence continues at coordinate 62,024,755 of JALMGA010000002.1, read as the reverse complement.
GGATGAACCAAAAATGTTTGTCACCTTCACGTTTTGTAGTTTGAAACTTCGCATTAAAATAGAATATTGGTTGTATTGGAAGACTAATCTTTGCATGCAAATCAAAAGGTTTTGTGCCTTCACTTGAAGCTTCAGAGTGGATTCAGAGCAGGTTCAGAGGTGTGATGGGTGGCAAAAGGTATTCAAAGCGAATTCAAAGCCTAGCACGTTTGAAGTGGCTCCATTCACATGGATGCCAAATTCCGTCCTATTCACTTTGATAAGAAGCAAACAGGGAAAAAAAGTGCATATCCTTATGAACCACCTTGTGGTTTCTTTAATCTTTAAATAAATCATTAACCTTTAATAGATACAGCACTGTTGGTAGTTGTTAAATTCTGTTTTAGCATATTAGATAAAATTTTCCTTATAGTGTTAGACATTTAGTGTGATTTTGGAATGGGCTTGCAATGAGTTAGAACTTTTACTATTTAAATTAATGGAACACCATTTTCATTATATATATTTTCTTTTTATCTTTCCAAAATCTATTGGATATGGATAAAGTGGTGCTGAGTGTATATTCAGATTAGAAATCTGCTGAAGATGATCCAATTATTTGATAATATCACAAGAGGCTTGTGCAGCTTGCTGTTGGACCAAACCCACTTAAATTTCAGTATTTGGTCAGATAGTAAGCTCAACCCCCACAGGCTTCTCCTCTTGCATATGCTGTATTTACTTGCTGTGATGAAAACTGCACTTGCTGCTAAACTTTGCAAGTAATATTTAGGTTGTTTTCCCACTAGCACTAAGTACCCATTGAAGCACCCATTGAGGACCCATTTGGCTGAGAGCCAGATGACCCCATTTCCACTACAGACCCCATATGAGAGACATCTGTTTCCACCACAGCTAGGGAAATCCGGATTTCGTATAGACCCCATTCAAGGGATCTACAATGGGATCTTCAGCCATCAAATCTGGATTGTAGGGAGCCTGTTTCCACTACAATTCGGCAATGGGGCCTAGAGGAGGCTCAGGAGGGAATGCACCCATGGGGGGGGTGCCCCAAACTCAAGACTACGGAGTCCCTCCAAAGCTGGCTCCGAAGGCCCTCCGAAGTTGCCTTCAGAGATTAGCACAGGCTCGGCAGAAAAACCCATTGTGAGAAGTTAACTTTGAAGATCCTCCGAAGCCTTTGTGAGAAATCCGGATCTACTAGATCTTCTTGGTGGCTAGATGAGTTTCATCCAGACAGAACTTCTTAATCTGTATTATTTGGATAATCCAGAGTAAACCACATGCAGACATATTTTCATCTCAATTATCCATGCTTTATTCCAGATTATCAAAAAAATGTGGATTAAGTAAGTGCTGTCTGGATAAGCTTTCTAGACTGGTGTACTGGCAAGTGCAAAATCACCCTTATACTGTGGTCACATAAGAAGTTATTTCTTTGCCGCCCCCCTCTTGATGAGGAATATTTAAAAATTCCTGCAAACAATACATTTTATTTGATGAAAAGGAGATTCACAGCAGAATACTGAATGCATCTTTTTATAGCCTTTCAGATTACTTTACACAGAAAGGCAGCCCATAGAGAACTGGATTCATAGGGAACACTGACACCACTTCCTAAACTGTCAGCATTGGCATAATTCCTTAGTGTATAAAAGCATATATAAAATAAGATTTTCTAGATGATCAGATATCCCATAAGAGAATAACCTGAATAGCGATTAATTGGTAAATTAGCCAACTGATTAAAAGTGGTTTATTAACACAAATCAGATTGTATCCAGTTGGTTGGTGTGCTGAAATTTGTATCAATTTACTCCTCCTGCTTCCATGCTTATCAAAATCTATGCATAGATGTAACCTATAATTTTGTGACAGCAGTGGCGATAATAGTTTTCCTCTGGAAAAAGACAATATGGCTATAATCCTAGTGCATATTGTAGAAAACTAAAAATATTAAACAAGTGATAATATATGCAAGGTAATGTGTAGTGCTAAAAAAAGGCTTTCTCCAGAATTAGCCTTTCTTTGAAATCTTAATTAAGGTTAGTGAAGCCCTTGTAGGGCTTACACTGGGCAGCTCAACATGTCAAAATAATTTCTAGTACTTTGTGCCTAATGTTGCCTATCTATTGAAGAAATAGGCCCCAACCTGGATTTCTTCTGAAGCACTCCCCCCAAGCATCACATTATAAATTATAATTCAACTCAACACCTCCGGGGGAATTATTTCAAAGGTTATTACTCTAGTGAGTTGAATTGGGTAATTAACACAAATGAGATAACATCGACTCAGCTAACCTGCTGAGATCTTGAGCAGCAGAAAGGCATCTAATTAACACCTATTCTTTTAAGATGCTAATAAATCAGGATTTTCAAGACAGATTTACTTGAGTAGATCTTCAAAAGAGCTCAGTTTGCTTCATCTTCCCCAAATCCAAGAATACAGTACTTCTATACAAAATTAGCTCATAAGGATGTTTGAACAAAAAAATTGACATCTATTCTCTCTCTCTTCCTCTGTTTTGGTGTATGTTTGTGAGTTTTTATGGGATGTGTTTAGAAAAAAATGGGCTAATCTGCAAAAAAAAAGCAATAGATGTGTCTGAATTAAGAGATTGTGGACCTTAATATGGACCAAGGGTCTGTGTAGTATTCTTCTGGGCTTCATAGAGTTTTACATTAATATGTATCTGTGAGGCTACACTTCCCACTGGTCTGGTCTGACCGAATTAGACACACCATGAACCTGGTTAAGGGAGGTGTTTAATGAGGTCTACCACTGAATGCAGAACATGGGAAGGATGCAGATAACATGACGCCTGCATTCAGCACTAGTGTGTGTGTGTGGGGGGGCATATTTCAGCAGTGTGTTATAGTATACCCTTCCACATGCCTCTCTAGTTTGGGCTAGCTGCCCCTGGAACACCTGTAGACCTAATAAAAACAAGTCTACCTTTGTCTTAGTATAACGGGGGGCATTTTTGCTAATTTGATCATTCCTTGCTCCATCCCAGAAAAGAAGGGACTGAAGAAGACTGGACCTCATGCTGTATCATTCCTACTTTAAGTGTGAAAGGACCCTTTGAGTAAGAATACTTGAAATGCCAGTCAAGGGTCAGCAAAAAGCAGGGTGGTTGATAGGTGGAAGCAACAGTAGAATTGAAAGTCTTGCTTTCACTCTCAAAAGCTAGTTAGTTTTCTGCTCCCCTAGCATATTCTATTTTTGTCATTCACGGTATTACATTAGAATAAATAAGAATAAAATTGGAGAATGAATTGAAACAAAAACCTGACTCAAAGGAAGTTATGAGAAATATAAAAATTCTACAAAGAGAACTTTCAATGTTAGAAGTGCAAGAGATGGAAAGGAATTTAAAGTTGCTAAAGGAAAGAAATTTCCAGTTTGCAAATAAACTGGGAAGATGGCTGGCATACAAACTAAGAAAAGAAAGAGAAAAAAAATCTGATCCTAAAATTGAAAGCAGGAGAGCTAGAAACAACGGACAGTGCTGTGATGGAAAATGAACTGCATGGACGCTGGATGGTTGTGAGGTGAAAGCAAGCAAGCTTTTTACTGTTTAAGAGTCAGGGCCTTTATACCCTTTTACACAGAAGACAGTTTGTCCTTAAATGGTAAGGGAGGGGGAAACTGGACAGAACCAGATAGAACAGCCTAAATGCAAGGATATTACTACATAGGAAGTGCCATATATGGTGTTATGGTGAGGAAGCTCATATGGCCAGGGAGGAGGGAGAACTGAGGTGCCATCCATTCTAGGGCATAGTGTCTCCATGAACAATTTATAAACAACTAAACAGGTGAGTCCTTGACTGTGATGCATGCTTAAACTTAATGGAAAGCTAAGGCAAAGGGCAAGCACAGAAGCCCCCTTTGGGGTGTTCCTCCGGTAGTTCGAGTGGCCTTTCTGCATCCCCACAGGACAGTACAAAAATGAAAGAAATTCTGCATATCTTTTATCAAGAGTTATATAAAAAGAATGAAGTAAATGAAAATGATGTTCAGAATTATTTAAATGACCAAAATCTACCACAGATTGCACGACAGCAAAAGGAACTTTTGAATGTGCCAATAACAACAAGAGAACTTGAGGAAGTTATTAAAAAATCAAAGATAGGAAAAGGCGTCTGGACCGGATGGCCTATCTATGATGTATTACAAAACGCTTAAAGAGGAGATGGTTCTGATATTGACAGAAATAATGAATAACATCCTGGAAAGAGGAGAGATACCAAAAACTTGGGAGAAAGCAACTTTTACCCTGATACCAAAAGAAAGACAGGACCCAACTCAACCAAAAAATTTCAGACCTATAACATTTCTAAATTATGACTATATAGTAAGTTATTCACAAGCATAATGGCCAATAGACTTAAACAAGTCCTAACAATTCATATACATGAGGACCAAGCAGGTTACTTACCAAACAGATAAATGAAAGACAGTATAAGAATAATATTAGATATTATAGAATATCTGGAAAAACATAATGATGTACAAGCGGCTTTAATTTTCTTAGATGAAGAGAAAGCATTCGACAATGTGAACTGGTCTTTTATATTTCAAGTTTTGGAAATGATGAATTTAGGAGACAATTTCCAAAAAGGCATTAAGGCAGCAGGCACAGATATAATCAATGGTGAATTGACAGAAGAATTTGCCATCCAAAAAGGAATGGGACAAGGGTGCCCTTTGTCGCCGTTATTGTTTATATTGGCACTGGAGGTATTGAATAGAGCAATTAGAAAAAACACAGAAATTAAAGGTGAAAATTAGAGAAAAGAATATAAAATAAGAGCTTTTGCAGATGATTTGGCGATTATATTAACAGTTCCTAATAACTCAATTGAAGAGTTTAAAAAAGAAATAAATCAGTACGGAAAATGTGCAGGCTGAAAGTAAATGAAATAAAGACTAAAGTCTTAATAAAAAAATATGTCAAAGCAGGAACAAGACATTTTTCAATTGAAATCCAGATATGTAGTAGAAAAGAAGATCAAATATTTAGGAATAACCTTGACTAATCAAAATATTGCACTGTATAGAAACAACTATCAGAAAATGTGGTCAGGGATTAAACAAGATCTCTTGAAATGGTCCAATTTACAGTTATCATTGATGGGAAGAATATCAGTGATAAAAATGAACTTACTCCCAAGGATGATATTTTTATTCCAGTTCTTACCTATCATAAATAATACAAAGGACTTTGCAAAATGGCAGAAAGACATTTCAAAATTTCTATGGGAAGGAAAGAAGCCCAGGATAAGATTTAAACTGATGCAAGATTCTAAATAAAAGTGGAGGATTGGGTCTACCAAATTTGAAATTATATCATGCTGCAGCCTGTTTGGTTGAAAGATCAAAGACTACTACAATTGGAAGGAGAAGGTCTCAAATAGGGTTGGCATGGCTATTTGTGGTACGATAAAGTGAAAGTTAATGCAGATTTCAAGAATCACTTTGTGAGAAATGCTTTGTTTAGGATTTGGTTGAATTTTAAAAACAAGCTCTATAGAAAAATGTCGCTTTGGGGATCACCACATGAAGGTTTGGTAAAGGAATTTGCGGAAGGGAGATATTGGTTTAAGTATGAAGATATGTTATATAAAAATGATAATACAAATGTATTTGATTGTAAATCAAGGGATCAATTGATACAAGAGGGAAAAAACATACATATTGTTTACATATGTACAATTAGCCGATATATATAGAAAGGATAGAGAGAATCTTAATTATCAAGAAGAAAAACAGGACTGAGAAATAAAACTAAAAAAGTCGGAAAGGGGCACGATTGGTATTATATAAAGGGTGTTTTTCCACTGTCACTAGAAGAAACTGAAAAGTGAAGCAAAGAAACAAGCGACATCAAGAAGAGAAGCTAGAAAAATGGGGGAAGTCATATAGAATATTTAGGCAATGTAATAACATGATACAAGAAAATGTAAGAAGTTTCTATATATTTTTTATGTTATGTTGCTTTTAAAATAAATAATAATAAAAAAGAATAAATAAGACAAAGTTTATGGATAGCAGATGTTTTTATATAACTACGTCTTCCTTCTACAATATTTTGGAGGATTTTTTAGGGTAGTCCTAACTTGTTCATGTATAAGTTCTAGTACATTCAATAGTGTTTAACATCAAATAGCTACATATAAGACTACAACTTTAACATCAGGACTGTTATTATATCAGTCCAGTGAAACAAAAATCAGGTGTAGAGGGAGCCATCTACGTATGAAGTACTGGTGTACTCACCAACTGAACCACCAATACTTCAAGTGCAGGTGATTCAGTCCAGACCATCTGGATCACTATGGCAATGACTGCAACAACATTCCCCGTGTATCTGGCCATTGCCATGTTGATCGCAAGACAGCACATAATTGTGCTGCCACGGCCACAATGCCTCACTTCCTTGTAGTGTTCACACCAGGAAGACAGTGTGAACGCTATGTTTCAGGGCAACCTGTACTCACCAGCTGTTCCTGGTCAAGCTAGGGAGAAGTAAAAACCATGGTGATCCAGATGGTTCGAGCTGGTAGTCCATTTGGGGAGTAGACCAGACCAAATGCAGATGACTCCCTCTGTCCCTGATTTTTACTTCTCCGCAGCTACAGAAGGTCAGGGAAGCTGGAGGATTTACTTAGATGCTCCAGGATGGCACCAGTGCATTGTGCAGGTAGGCCTCCTTAGAGTGTCCAGAACTGCTCTGATAGGGTAAATGCGAGTTTGTGTTACTTGTGCACATTTGACTAGGTTTGAAATTTATTATCAGTTATTCATTTTAGTTGTGAAAATCCTTAACAAACACGGCTGCCTATATGGTGCCTGAGCTGCAAATACTGTGACACTGTGGCTTTTTCTGCACTAGAATTTATTCCAGAATATTTCCCAGAATTGGGGCTTGCTGTTCACATGCTACTGCAGACTATGGCAGGGTTCTGTTCTGGGATACAATCTGGAATAAGACACAGTGCAGAAAGGGCCTGTGATAGTGGTATCATAGACCTTAGGTATACAAGTATTTGTAATGAAATACCACTATAAGAGTTCTCGTGTGCATTTTTCTATCGTAAACTTTTTATGTCTCCTTCCTTGTTAGTTCTATGGCCACTTTGAAACTTTGCTTTCTCATCCATAAATCTCCTTTATCTAATCTAAAAACATTGTTGAGATATTATTCATAGATCTTTCTGTTGGGTTGCAGAAGGATACCCTGAGGACTGTAGAGATGTATGTTTTTTTATATATTCACAAAGCAAAAAAGAAGCACTAGTTGAAAGAAAGCAGATGAAATAGATGTGATGATTAGATCAGAAGGCAGATAGGATATTGAAAGACGAATATAAGCATGAAACAGATTTTGGCTAGTATTAAGAAGCGGTCCTTTTTCTATTTTGTGCATGTAGCTTTATTGAAAGACACTCCATTCTCATTGGATCACAGGAATACATTGCTTACACCTCATCTGATGCAGCTGTTCCAGATCCAGAGGTGTCCCATGCTGTTTCTGATCCTTACCTGTTGTGGACAGGTTAAAAGCTGTCCACAAGTAGGTGTATCGATGACTAGTAGAATGGATGCCTAATACTGCCTCCTGTTTGGAGAGAAAGGCAGGATGCATCTCAAGGTCATCTCCAGGAAAGTGAGAGCAAGTGAAGGTTTTGCATTTGCCTTCTTCTTGAAGCCCCAAAACAATTGTTGAGCCAATGTGTGAAACAGGATGCTGGACTAGATGGGTTGTGGTCTTTTCAGAAGGGCCCTACTTATGTTCTCATGTTCCCGAGTACCCCCATGACATCAGGAACAGTTTGGGTGTGGTGCAGTTCTGGGTGTTACAGTTCACCCTGCCACTGTGCACTGGACATATGCGTTGCCCAGTCGTGGTAACCGTTAGGTGGGACATCTGACATTTGACATCTGACAGTGATGTAGGCAGAAGGCTTTGATCAAATAAGGAGTGTTAGCTCACCAAGAAGAAAATATATTCATGGAGGGCACAGTCTGGCAATTGATACAAAAGAAGAGGGAAAGAGAAAGTAAAGTAACCTTTCCTAAAGGGGCCCAAAACTAGTGACTAGCTGAGAGAACAACCCTCACCCTCATAATAAGCAGTAGACTGGAGAGGAAAGGTTCAACAAAAGGGTGGACTGAAGCAATGGAGAAGCTTCAGTGCAGGATGTTGGATTCATGGATTGAAGAGCACATGGCAGTCAGGAACCAGAGATCAGCAAGGAGTAAGCTTCTCTTATGTCCAACTGTGGGGCAAAAGCCAAGATGCCTTTAAGGTGGGGTTAGACAAATTTATGGATGACTACTAGAATGAATGTCTAGGTACATCTTTCAGGTTAGGGGGGGGGAAGCAGGATGCTTCTAAGGCCATTTGCTGGGATTTGAGAGCAGGAAAAGGTTTGTCCTTGTCTCTGCTTGAGATGTCCATGAACATTTGGTGGACCACCATTTGTGACGGGATGCTGGACTACATGGTCTGTGGCCTGATCCAGCAGGGCTTCTCTTATGAACTTATGGATGAAATACCAGGAATACAACAAGAAGGCTTGCCCTTCACATTCCTAGTGCTGTTGGACAAGAGTGGGATTGTTCCAGTACACAGAATGCAAATGTCTCCAACTTTCATGCCCCGTTCATCCTCCTCCTTGGAGGAAGTTCTGCCTGCAATGCTATCACAGACTGAGAGGCAATCACAGCGTAGCATTGCAGACCTTGAGGCTCTGAGGCCAGTTTCAGAGGAGCATACAGACAGCTCTGACAATGAAACTACAAGCAGTGAAGCTCAAGAATGCCTCTCCCCTCTCCTCTTGAGACAACAGAAGCAGCTGAACTGTAGGTCAGAACGATTAGCTCAGCTGAACTGTGGGCGGGGTAATGATTCCTCTACTTAATGAGCAAACACACATTGATCCGGTGTTACAGATAACTTCATGCAACTCTGTGTAACTCCGTGCCTGCACTCTGACTTTGGACTCCTTTGTGACTTGCTGACCCTCTCGATTAACTGACTCTTGCTGACTTTCTGGATTCCTGGACCTTGGATTTCGACTGACATCAAGTATGCCTGAGCCCCTCTGGAACTGTGGAAGCTGTGCGAGTGTTTGCCTGCTTGCCTTGCCTGCCTGAGATGTGAGACCAACTGCTCCTGTTGTTAATTGGTTGGGGGTGGTCTTTGGAGACCATTTCAAAACAGTAAGTTGAAAATAGTAAGTGCAAATGCAGCCTAAGATGTCCAGATACACAAGGCAGCAGAACCTCTGCCCTTTTAATAGTTGGATGGAAAAGGGAATTCTGGATGAGTAGCATTCTATTACTCAGTTAATAAATCTGATAAATTGCATTCATGCTGTGACTTTTGCTTTTAGAATGACATCTTCATTTTTCATAGAAAACTGCTTGTTTTAGAGAAGCAATATTACGTTCATCTTGTTTGAGACTTGTAAAATTATTCTTCCTCTGGGTATATCTTCAGTGCAATCAAATAATGATTAGTAACCCTACCAATTTAAATCCTTAAGTATAGCTCATACACATAATTGTAATGGGTATGGATAAAGTATTTGAATTCAAGATGAACTAAAGGAAAATAATAGTTAATTATTATTAATTAGTTATTAATGCCAATGTAGCACTTTAAAATTAGAAAATATTAAGTGTGATTCTTTCTTTCAATTCTCAAAATAACTTGGCATTAGAATATGGATCTGTTGGCACTTACATCCATGGAGTGGTTCTGGCCACTTCCAGGCAGTACTGTTTGCATGCTGTGCTGCCACCACCACCCTCAAGCTCACTGAGGCTACCCCAATATTAACTAGCTGTGGCCAAGTAAAATCTTGCCTTGACCAGTAAGCAGCATTCACATACTGTTCTGGGTGCCACATGGGAGTGGGTGTGGCAATGTGGCTGCAGCTGCACAGTGACACACCATGGGCCAATCACCCTAGCAATGTCTGGGCATGCATCAGGTGTTGCTGTGGCTGTTGCCATGGTGATCTGGCCTGGGCAATCTGGTGAGTTGAGAGCAAGCAGTTCCTAGGCCTAGAAATTCTCTTGTGAGAGAATTAGGTATTGTTTGACTGAAATGGAAATTTAGTTGTACATCTATGGGGTCATTTTAATAAGGACCTCACACAGAATATCCTGTTCATATTTAACATGTGAGAACCCCAAAACTAATTGAAAGAGTTGTGTTGATTTATGGCATCTTCACCGGTGGAGGGGGATGCGCTCATCTTTCAGCGGAGAAAGAGTGAGGTGCTGGGAAACAGCAACATGCAGGAAGAGATTCCACACATACTTTTAGTCATTCAGTGTTTAAAGCGCAGTTTCACTTTTTCATTATAATAGTTGTACTCTTCCCACTGTTCCTGAAAAGAAATAATAGACTGTTCTGTGTTGTTTGCCCTAAAGATGCTGAAGTAAAATTCTACGTTTCTGCTAAACTCCCCTTTTAATGAAGGGAAACATTGCTTCCCTTGTGCCTTTTACTTGCAGGGAGACCAGAGAAAGGAAATGGAAGGTACATTGTTCCTCCTTGTAGAGATTGGAGAGAAAAGGCAAATCAAGCTTTTGCTGTGTCTTCTCTTTGGTTCTCCTATCCCTTCTCAATAGGGATGTCCTCGGGCTCCCAGGTACAGTGCTCACAATCGAATAAGAGGAAATAGGGAGATCCCCCCCCACACACACAAATATGGTTCTGTTCCCACTTTGCAAAATTAATTGGGCTTTCAGGAACTTTAGTCCACAAAAGACACAGTATCTGAAAAAATGGTTGGGAAGATGAAGTTGGACTTTAGACACTTTAATTGGTGTGTGGGAGGTAGCCCTGGGAGGGAGTATGACAAACCAGGCTGCATATTGTCACTGTGTTTATTTAATTTATATGCAAGTATATAATGCAAAATGTCAGGATGGATAAATTGAAAGCTGGAATTATGATTGTCAGGAGAAATGTTAACATCCTCAGATGTGCAGATGATACCACTCTGATGGTAGAAAGAGAAGAATTAAAGATGTGGGTGAATGAGGAGAATGCCTTCTGCTAATAGTGTGAAGACTGAAATAGGTGGCTCAAAACAACCAGTTATTCTGGGGTACTGGTAGCCCCTTTAAAAAAGGTCACTCAGCATGTTAGCAGCTGCTAAACTGGATCACAGAAATATGCAGATGTGGCAGATGCCTCCATATTCTGGTTTAGCAGGAAACCCATTTTAGTGGCATGCCAAAACATACCAGTGAAATGGGTCCCCCAGGGACTCCAAGACCAGGAACTTTTGTTTCTGGTTGTCAGAATCCTTGTGAGCTATCCCAGAACAGCTGTCCGAATGCGGGCAGTCCTGCTCTGAGACAGCTAGACTGCTGCAACTGATCTAGTTTCACTGGGCAGTCCACTCCAGTTAAGTATGGAAACAGCCTAAGATCATAGCATCTGGCCCCATCACTTTCTGGCAAATACTGGGGGATGAAATGGAAGTAGTATTGGATTCTGTTTTCTTGGGCTCATAGATCACTCCAGACAGTGACTTCAGCCATGAAATGAAAAGATGCTTGCTCTGTGAGAGAAAAGCTATGGGAAATCTGGACAGTAAACTAAAAAGCAGAGACATCATCTTGCTCACAAAGGTTCATAATGTCAAAGCTATGGTTTTCCCAGTAGTAATTTATGGTTATGAAAGTTGGACCATAAGGAAGGCTGAGTGCTAAAGTGTTTGGGGACAGTGGTGCTAAAGAAGACTTCTGAGAGTCCCTTGGACTGCAAAGAGATCAAACAAGTCAATGCTAAAAGGAATATAAACCCTGCCAGTTTATTGGAAAGACAAATACTGAAGTGGAAGTTCAAATATTTTGGCCATATAATGAAAAACAGATTGGAAAAAACCTTGATGCTGAGAAAGATTGAGAACAAAAAGAGTTACGGATGCCAGAGGATGGGATACATAGACAATGTCATGGAAGTCAGGCATAACTGAATGACTGAACAATAATGACAAAAAGACTTGTCATTACTGCCCTCTGGCTGCTGGTATTATCTGCAGCCAGAACACCATGTCTCTATCAAGTCTTACATGTCTCTAGCTTGAATTTTCAATTATTTTCTCCTTTGCAGTTTCTTTGTGAATTCCTAAAAACTCTGCGGGCATGTATTCTATCTCATCTTTTCCATTCTTTCATTATTTCTTTTCCTAGGGATAAAGTTAGTTTGGAATCTTCTGCTTGAAATGTAAATGCTCTAGTGCTGAACTATGCTTCCACTTTCATAGTTTCATATCTATTTATCATCTATCTATTCATCCTGCTCTATATCCGGAGGTCTCCAGGTGAGTAACAACATTACAGAGAGTAGATAGAAAACTATCAAAATATCAATTTAATTTCTTTCTGTAAGCACCAAATCAACTGCATAGCATACATTAGATACAGGTTTGGTGACCTTGGGTATCACAGCCTTATTTGTCAATTTCATTTTCACTCCTTTTCATTGAGGAGGTGCCTCCAAGTCTCAATTCTCAAAGTTTCTCCAAGAAATTGATGGTATCAAAAACCACCGAGAGATCAAGGAGAGCCAACAGGGCTGCACTGCCCCTGTCCCTCTCTCAATACAGATTAAAAACATAAGAACATAAGAGAAGCCTTGCTGGATCAGGCCACAGCCCATCTAGTCCAGCATCCTGTCGCACACAGTGGCCCACAAAATGCTCATGGGCATCTCAAGCAGAGACAAGGACAAACCTTCTCCTGCTCTCCAGTCCCAGCAGATGGCCTTAGATTATCCATCAGGGACACTGAAGGAGTCTCAGTATTGTACCCTCTTCTGAAGGCAGATTGAAATGTATACCCTACCCTTCACCTGGAAGTCTCAGCAATAAAATATCAATTAAAACAGAGTTAAATATAATAAACTCTTATCTATCAGCATTCACCCCACCCCACCCCAAACTGTATGACAAATATAGGGAGGAAGTGCAAGCATCAAAAACTTGGAAGGGCAGGGAAAGAAAACTGTATAATTTTGTATAATTAAATTAAGAGAAGTAGAGTTGCTGTGAATCAAATGAATAATTAATTATGAAGGGAATAAAAAATGGCCAATTATAGATTTATTTATATAGTCTTCTACCTCTGCCAGTCCCAAGTGTATTAAAATGCAACATCACTACTAGGTTGAATGGTAATATTTTAGGTTTTTTCATTGCTCAGGCAAACATTTACCCTAAATATGTAACTTTATGCGTAGAGTGGCAGGATCTTTTAGAAGCAAAGATTATTCTGCACAAAATCATGGAGAAAACCATTCAAAATCCACATTTGTGAACGAAAGCTTTAACATTTGAGTCTGATCCTGGATCCTGACTCTTTCCAACATGGAAAAATATTTTCAAGTAATGGAAGGTGTCTGGAAACTAGTTAAAACATACTAAAGAATAAAAATACCACTGTGAATTTTGAAATTGCCTCAAGAAAAATTCATCATACTTTGTTTCAATATCTTGTCAGTTGAAAAATTAAAATAGAGGTTTGTATCTTAAGCTGAAGATATGCAAATCAACCTAAAATCAAAGCAGTTAATTCCTGTGCCAGAAGTTCTTGACATGTTCTTGATACATAAATATCAGTGAAACACTATAATCCTATTTATCTTCATAACATTCTTAATTTCCAGCTTTGAATGAATAATTCTTACAAAAAGCAAATTGTGTTTTTAATACTTAAAAAATCAGGTCATACTGAGAAGTTGATGTTAGTGGCCCTTTCTGCACTAGGTCTTATTCCAGATTACATCCTGGAATAGGGACTATGACCCACGTGCTAGTGCAGACTACAACAAGGCCTGCCAGGGGGCTGTCATAGTCTGCATTAGCATGCAGATGACAGGTCCCTATTATGGAATATAGGGTGTATCTGCATTATGTCACTGAAAAGCAGATCTATTAGATCCACTTTTCGGCAATCTGTTCTCCTGAAGATCCGTCAGATCTGCGTGTCTGCACATGCACGGGGAGGAAAGATTCCGAAGACAGATTGGAGCGGGTGTTGTGCAGACGCACAAGCACCCATTCCAATCTGTCCTCCGGCTCATGTGCTGGCAATGCCCCCCCCCCCCGAGCCATGGGACTGGAGCATGGAGCTGCCAGTCACTGTGTGCTTCCAGCTGTCAATCTTTCCTTAGTGGCAGTTAATCCAGTTTCTGCAGTCAATGCGAAAACACACATAATCTGGAGTAAGGCTGAGGGAGGAAAGGGCCAGTGTCTGTGATGCAAAATCTACAAAAAGCCACTGCTTAAAACTTACATTAGAGATTAAAAAATAAATTAACCACTGTTTGCTTTCTTCTTCTCTTTAAATTCATTAAAAGAAATCCCAGAGGCACAAAAAGGTTGAGTACAAAAAAACAGTTGTGATTCCAGGCATTGTTATGCAACATGGCTTATGCTTGTAGCAGAAATTCTGCAGAGCTCTCACAAGTGGGACTATTTTTCCATTAGTTTTTCTTCAAATCAGGAGTGTTTAAAGGTGAGTATCAGTTCTGAATAAAAATGAGCAAAGTAAGTACTTTTAAACTTATTTTCTTGTCTGCCTCATAATGATACGAAGAAGCAGAAAGTACTTTTGACTAGTTTTAAATCAGTTGGGTTTAAATGGGCCTTCTTACTCAATAAATCCACAGAAAACCTTTGTTTTGAAGGCAATTATTTAGAGATAAGATGAATATACCCACAACAGATGTTAAATTACGTAGGCCTTTAGTTTTCAGAAATTTAGTCAATTACATTTCTACCCTACTTACCTCCGCTTGGAGCTCAGGACAGCTTAGAAAACCCAAACAATAAAAGCTACTTAGTAAAATAGCATTTAGAACAATGGGACATCGGAAGTTTAAAACAGGGATAAGAATAAATTTTAATTGTTCTTTGCTGTGTTCCATTTTAATGTTCTGTGTTATCTGCCTTGAAATCTCTGGAGAAATAATGAAGGGGATGTAAATGTAAATGAAAGAAAGAATTAAAAAATAAACAAACATATCTCAAATGGTGCATACTGTGAAGGGATGCAAAGTTTTGCTTCTGATTTGTTTGGAATAAAAGAGAAAAGTTTAATTTCTGAATCATGTTTGGCTGGTTTCGCTGACTGTTGAGCTAGGGTATTTTTTGTTTGCTTTTGTACTTGACATCTTATTTTAGTTTCAGACTGCATAATACAAGGATGTTAATGACTTGAAAGAAACTGTCAGACAAAGGCTGGTGACAAGCGGATTCAGGGGATATTGGAAGATTGGATCACAGAGGGATTTTTCATCATGCCAGGACTTCAAACAAGCCCCCCCCCCGAACCACCACAAATGAAAAATAACATCTGATTTCCTGATGGCTATGTGGAGGCTGCTTGGTTTTGAAAAAGACTTAGCTGAGTGAACTGACAAAGGAATGTATCACTTAAAAACCAAAAGTAGCTCTTTGTGCCTATGAGGCATCCAAAGACAGTTTGTAGTGTGTCCAGACTGGGGCCTACTACACATTCTGATATGCAGTCAGTGTGTGGGCATCACATCTGAGGCCCAGTACTTTGTAGCAGTGGTGCATGAGCACTCACTCTGCACTATCAGGTAAATGTGAAGTTTCCCGCTGTCCTGACAGGATGGCGAGAAACAGCCAGTGAGAGCTGAGACTGCAGCTCAGCTCCCATTGGCTGCCTGATCCCATGTGACACACGCCTCACCGTGCATGCCACGGAAGTCTTGTAGCTGCCAAGGAGGAAGCTGTGGACCTCTGTTTTGAGTGGGGACAACACATCATGGCCTTGCAGCCAGGTAAGCTGAGAATTTTTATATAACTGCAGATTTTTATCTGCTAGTCTGGAAAGGACCAAAATTGTCTTCATCCTGGAGTTTCCCAGCTTTGGTTCGTGAGTTTGTGATGTCATAGTGCTACCGCAGCCAGCATCAAAATTAGCTCAGTACGTCTACATTCCAGGCAGGGTCCTGTATATTGTAGTTATACCCTCTTCATGCTCTCCCCTTTTTTAAATTAATTTTTTATCCTGCCCTATACCCAAAGGGTATGGGGTGGGTTACAACATATAAAATGAACACATTTAAACCATAACATATTAAACATATTTACAGACTTAACATAACAGTGCCTTGATGTGGGGAGAAAAAGCTGCTCCCTTACTTAGCCAAAGGCCAGGGTAAAGAGGTGCATCTTCACAGCTCTTTTGAATACATAGAGTGAAGGTGTTGACACATCTCTGGAGGGAAAGTATTCCACAGTCTAAGAGACATGCCTGAAAAGGCCTTGTCCCAAGTGCTTACCCCTTTTGCTGCTGAGGGTGGTGGTAGAACCAGGAGGGCCTATTCTGCAGGTCTTAGGGCATGGGCAGGTCAATATGGAAGGCTTTCCTTTAGATATTTGGGGCCCAAGTCATTTAGGGCCTTAAAAGTTAAGGTTAGCACCTTGGATTGGGCTCAGTACTGAATAATCACTTTCAAGGGTTTGCTGCATGGTGTTAGCTGAGCTGAAATCCTGTTCAGTGTTAGTTGAACTGAAGAGTTCATTTTAAAATGTTGCTGTAAACTCGAAAAGGCCATTTTCATATGAAAATCCTGGGACCAAAGTTGCACAAATCAAAGCTGAACACAATATAACACTAACATGTATCCCTTTAAACTGTAAATCTCAGGTTTAATGTTTTCACTATACAAGTAGAAAACACAAGATAAAAATTTTATTAACTTTTTTTCTGTGACAGTGCAATTAACTATTGCACAATAGTAGGAAACCATGAGGTTCTAGTACAGGACTGTATTTGGTAAATAGTGCCTTCAAATTTGGACTCCGGCCACTATGGAAAAATTCACCAAAGCACAATGCATGAAAAAATAGTTTTTGTGCCCTATGGGAAAGTTTCTTAGCATCCTTAAATAAAGCAAATAATGCCTTTTGGCCTTTGTCAGCGGTTGGTTATGAAATGACCAACCAACTAAAGGATTCCAGATGATAAAGAAGAAGTAACATCAACATCTATCACAACTGTCTTGCAGAAAAAGGAAAAATGCTATAAAGGCAGAAGCCATAACCAATTCCAAATATACATTTTGCACGTGTTCTGTAAACTAGTAAAATATGTCTAAGCTCAGTAAATGAAAAAAGAAAAGAGGAATAGATAATTGTTAACTACAGTGGTGCTCAATGCCCGTGGGTGCAATAGAAACATCCAAAACTGGGTTGTGCTATTTTCTTGGCATACTTCCACATCCACGATGCAGGGGATCCCTCTTCGAACTGCCCCCTTCCAATTTGGATCACTTGGTTACTGCTAAATCTACATGCAGATCTGTCCCAGAGGTGGTTCAAAATTATGCTCGTCAGGAGTGTAATGACAAACACTTATTATTATGCAGATTGCATTCAATAGAACAACCTATTGAGCATGTATAACTATCCCTACACACTGCATCCCGGAGTGCTTGGCTGACTGTCCACTATAGAGATGCTCCTAATTCATTGACTGTTTTGGAGACAAGCTGAAGAGCCTTGTGAGAGGAGGAACTGGGCAAATAAGCAGGTGTCTTTCTCCTGTTTATGCCACTATTACAGCGGTCCTGTCCAGTTAGAGGATTAACAGTACTACTATGGCTTGACTACATTGGGATTGCCACACATATCTGTGGCAACCCCAACATAGTCCCACTATATCAGAGTGAGTACCTTGGCTCTAATTGTGGGTTTTCCTAACATAGCAAGATATCCTGTCTGGGTGCTGCTTCTGGCAACCACCATCTTGACTTTGGTCACCATGCATGTGCAGGAGCTGAAAAAGGTGGTCACATGTGCACAATGGTGAAGACCATACAATTCCTGGTATGTCATCCACTGAAATATCCAGATATGCACATCAATATATCACACACAGACAGTACCAGCCCTATGCCCCCTAGTCAACAAACAATTATTTCAGGCCTTATTCTGGAATATCACTTATGAGTAGGGAGGCGCACGAATATTCATAACATTTGAAATTCATAGAAATTTGACCTAATTCAGACATTCGAATTTGACTAGAATGTTGGCACATTCGAAGATTTACATTCAAATTTGAATAAAATGTTTTGATACATTCATATGAAGCTTTGTATGGGATTTGTATGCTTTTCATATAGGATTAGTATGGGATTGAACATTTGTATCTAATAAGAATCCTACCACATTCAAAGGGAATCTATTCAAATGAATACAACTTTTCTTGCATTTTATTTGATATAAATCAAATACAAAAAAACCACTACATTTGTGCACATCCCTATTTATTTGCTCTATTTTCAGGTGGTGTCTTGCACCAGCCTGCGTTCCCTGATGCCCAAAACAAAGATTATGCTTGATACATACATGTCCTAGTTTATTATACAACATTTGTTTCTGAGCCTGTAGTGTTGCATTTTAAAAAGGAATGTGTATAAAGGTTGTATAGCCAGTTAAATGCAGTATATACATGTTAATTAATTTCATTTGTGGTGTTAATAATACGTAGCTGCATTTAATGATTGGAATTAAAATGTTAACATAAGTGTTCTTACAATTCAGGGCCTGACTTTAGATTAATGGAGCTAGAAGAGGTTTGAACGATGGGACCTTGTCTCTCTCCCTAAACAGAGATTTATGGGACAGGGCTGAGAAACAGGATGGAGTCATTAAGAAGATATTCTAGAGTCAGGAAGAAGAAATTCAGGCACTTTGTGTAATGTCTTTCAATCTGTATTCTACTAAGATAAGGTGCATCTTAGAATTCACTTTTCCAGCCCTTGAAGTTCAACTCACATCTTGAAATGCCACCATCTATCTGGATTTTCCCACACTGTTTCCCACACAGCAAGGAAAAATAGTTTGTTAATTTTAATTAAACACTGTAGAAAAGTTTCCTGCTGTACAAAATCCATTTACTCTTCTGTATAGTAGGAGAAATCTGAGGAGAAATCACGGTACTCATTTTGAGGAGAGTTCAAGGCCTTTGAAGGCATCAATTGATTTGTTGTCATGATGTGGGATGTGAGTTGTTTGCTATGAGGCATGTCAATATAATTTATTTTTGATTTTTCAAATAAAATGGAAGTGTGTGTGGTTTTATCTTTTCCAGAATTGGTAGCAGAAATTGGATAAGCCTTCCAGGCTTAGCAATAATAATGAAGACGGGAACGTAGGCTTTGGGGGCAGTTTCCTGGAGAACTCATTTAGTGCCCCAAAAAGTAATGTGTGAGTTCAGTCAATACCTGAACTCTTTCCTGTGATGCGAAAGCTATTTATTGGCATCACCAATACCCATAAGGTTACGCAGATAGCACATTATGCATACATAGGAAAGCTTTTTTGTTGTTGTTGCCTGAACTAAGGGAACTGAGATACAAGGCTGGTAGAAGTATTACATTGGGAGGTCTGATGAAATATACCAAGGGTCCTTTATGCATTTATCTCACTTAATCTGGATTAGCTAGATCTGGATCAACCAGACAGAGGCATCTGTACTGTGTGGGCTTTGGAGTAGCAAATGTGTACTAAGAAGTGACAGAATGCATATGTCTGACTCTATTCCATATCAGTGGATGTGAACTACCACTGTAAGAGCTGCTCAAATCACAATGCAATTGGTGTACAGCATCTCCAAGACCTGAGGCATTTTCGCACTAGATCCATTCCATTTGGAACGGGTGTAGGACGGGAAGCCTAAGACACTTCAGGACGCTTTCACCATTCACACATAGGAGCGCAGGAACGCGTGTAAACACATTCCGGCGCGCCTGTGTGTGAATGCTCAAGGCATTCTGAAGTGCCTTGGCCGGCAAATGCCGGCAAGGGGCGGGGAGACGGCTGCCGAGGCTCCCGCAGCCGGCAAGGCAGGCAATCAGCTGATTGTCAGCCAGCGCCGGCGGGGGAGGTGAGCCCGCGGCTGTCAGGGAGAGAGAAACATGAGTGAATGCTTCTCTCCCCGAACGGCTGCGGGCGCTTCGTCCGCGCCGGAACGGATGTAGAGCACTTTAAAGTGCTCTACATCTCGAACACGTGCAAGACAGCTCCGGACATGTCGGAGCGCTAGCCCCGCTGCGGCAATGCGTATGCCGCGTTCGAGGCTGTCTTGCACGCCTTTGAAAACCCCGTGTGCGAAAACGCCTCTGGTGTAATTGGGCCATGATGTTTTTCAGCCTTCTCCCAGAAATCTCTATTTAGGTTAGGAGGCTGCATGGTCATCCTGATGTTCTGTAGCTATGAAGCAGTAAAAACTGTTCCATAGCTGTACTGGGAGTGCCTAAGGTGCTCCTGGTACAATCCCTGGTACAGCATACACACTATTTCCTTGTGTGAATGCCACATGGGGGAGGGGAGGGGAGGGGAGGCTGTAGCTGGCCTGGCATGAGGCAGAAGTTGCTGCAGCTGTTGCTATGCCAATGAGGACAGTCTGGGATGGATCATCCACACAGCAAAGGTTGCAAGTTAAGTTTGGGATGGTGCCGGCGCTTGCGGTGTGAAGACTGCCCACTATCCCTGAACTTAACTGCAGTGGAATACTATCCCACTGCAGTTAAGTGCAAAAAGGCCCTTAAGACTTCTTCTAACTAACAGTAGATAGTAAAATATTATTTTATGGTGATTAACCAGTGTTTCCTTTCATACAAGAAGACATACTGGAGTTCCCATGTTGCAGCCTCCACAGAAGCTGTTAGATTGGTCCAATGAGCTTCAGCCTATTTTATGACATGCACTACTCTTCATGGCTACAATGAGCCTGATTGAGTCAGAACTGGCCTGGCACAGCTTGCACAAAGAGCTCGAAATGTCACAGCAGAGAAAATGATGGCTTTTTTAGAGGGAAATGTAGAAAATCTTGGACTTCCCTGATGCTGGAGCATTGAGTTGGCTGTGCAGCTACAGGTGTGACCAGCTGTTATTTCTACATATCTAGCTAGTCCCTATGAACCATCTCATTTAGAAATGTGTTTGGATAAGTTTTTAGTTTATCCAGATTCAGGAGTGCTTGCATATATGCTCTCAATTAGTCATGTAATTTTAACACTAAACAAGTAATTCCTTTGAGGTTTGTGTTGTGTCTTCAACAGTGTGTAAATTTATTTTTTGGAAGTACAGCCAGATTCCTAGGCAGCAGGAAAAAAAAATTGCCACAGGTCCTCCCCTAACTCTGAGAATCAGAATGTTTGAACCTAGACAAGTTTTTATTTCTATACTTATGTGCAAACACTGTTCTTGTAGACATCATCCTTATGCTAATGAATGAATTATTTTAAAGCAACGGGGCTTTTTGTGAATGTGCTCTGTTCTTCTTTGGTTGTATAAACATTTTTAGAGACACCAGGAATTGTGGTCCTTGACACTCAAGGTTGCATTACAAAACAATTGCAATACAGGTGTGGGCTGCAAATTGAAATGGATTAGGTGTATTTTACAAGTAGCAATGCAGAGGACTCAAATTTTTCCATTAATCCCATTCAGATGCATCAGACACCCAGATGGATGTTGACCTTGAAAAGAGTATTGAGAGTATGATAGTTTCATTTCATAAGGATCTGTGGTTTTGATAAAGGACCTTTTTTGGTTATTCATTCACAAGTGTGTTCTTGTCTTGTGGAATCATTATGCATATAGAGAGGTCCTTCTGTTTAAGGTACATCAAAGTACTTAGAAGTAGCTGAGATGCTCTGATATCAGTATATAAAGGATAGATAATTTAGGCAAGAATAGTATCATTACCGTGTGTTGCTGTTTAATGCTTGCTACATTCAGCACTTGGCAACTGTAACTTTTAAGAGTTGGGGATGTTATTGCTACATTGAATAGCTCTCACAGGACAGAGTGAAGATTCTATCATGTTTTATACCCAGCTGCAATGAAACAGATATCCTGTGGCATATTTGCATGTCTAAATCTGTTGAGAAGGCAGTGTGGAAGACATGTCTTTGGTTTTATCTAGATATGCCATATTGTGTGTGAATTAAAGCAATAGTGCATGTTTCTAATGGCCCCCAGGCTATGGAATAGCCTTCCCCTAGAGGTGCATCAGGCTCCTTCTCTGTTTATGTTCAGGAAGGTGGTGAAGACGCAACTCTTTTGCTCAGGCCTTTGGCTAAGTGTCTGTTATGTTTTCCCCACTACAAACCCTACTGTTTTATTTAATATCGTTTTTAATATGCTGGATTTTAAACGTTGTGATGGTTTTCATTGTTTCAATATATGTTGTTTTGTTTGATGTGCTGGATTTTAAAGTTTGTTACCCGCCCTGAGACCTTTGGGTATAGGGTGGGATAGAAATATAATAGATAAATAATATCAGTTTTAAGTGTGAAATCAGAAATAAAATGGGTAGACTGCTGATTCCACAAATGCAAACTAATTGATAGGACCAGGCTTGGCACTTGATTCTGCTGAGCGGGAGTCCCTATGCGTGGGCCATTCATTAATATACTCCATTTACTATCCAAGTACTGTACTGGAATACCAATCCACCCCAAGCTGTCCATGTTGGAGTGGGATGTTCCATATCAACTCCCATGCTGCCTTTGAAGCCTAGCTCTCCAGATGCTTTAAAGGCCAGGAGTGAAAGTTCCCAGTCTTTGGAATTAGGGGGAGGGGAGGAAGAGCGCATATTGGTGGTACACCATGGAGGTGTGTCATCCTCATGCCTTCATGGTCCAGTATACCATCCCTTAGTAGATCAGTAGAACTCAAAATCTAGGTCTACCAGTAAACAGAACTAGGACACCATTTTAAGATGCTCTAGCCTAGTATATATTCCATCCTGTGCAGGAGGAGTGTACTAGGATGGGTCAAAGCCTCATTTATGATGCACAAGCATGCAAAAAGAAGACTCATAAGCTGTTCCAAAGAAAGTTAAATGTGAAAAGGCCCATTATTGTGCTTAGTACTGATCGGCCATGTCCCCATGCAAGTTTGGTATAGTTCCGAGCACGGGATTGGCAAGGTTCATCTGTGTGCGTTTTGGACTTGATTCATGAAAAGCGTACCAAATCCCCCCAAACTGTGCCAAAAGGGTGCCAAACTGTCAGGGGCTGTAAAGAGCAGGGAAGATTTTAAAAAATAGATGCAAAAGCCCTTTAAAACAGATTTGGCTCTGGCTTCTGTTTTTAGAAATCTTTCTTGCTCTTTACAGCCTCTATACTCACCTGACAGCTTTTCTGCAACCAAATAACCCGGGAGCGTTCGCATGACCGCAGGACAATACGTGCTAGCCCCTTACTTTGCATGTAATGCACTTGCAAAGTGGAGGGTTTTTTAACATGTGTTGTCTTGCATGTAGCCCGTATTAGGGCTTTGCATGGAGATGCTCCCGAGGCAAAGCAGGGTTACATTCGGAATAAAAATTGCATAGAGATGGGCTCTTGGTGCTGTACTAAGCAAAAGCATTTTTTTAAAAATTAGATACAGTTTGTTCATGGAAAATGAACATTTTCCACCCACTAATGATGTATTTTGATATCATCTTGTTAGAAATGGCCCCATGTCTAAAAAGGTCAGCAAATGGAATTTTCCAGAATCATGTGCAGTGTTGTATCCTTGCAAATTAAGGAAGCAACACTACTATGCTTTTTTCTTTTTAAAGGCACTGTTGAGAAAACAAGGTATTTTAGGGATACTGAGATATAGAAGCAGGATAATTCTGAATCCCTAAAATGTACAAGGAGTGCATCCATTGAACTGCAATGTAGGCTTTCTGGTCGCATGCCTTTGTAGCTGAAGAGGTTGTCTAGGGCACTAGATCTGGACAATTCTGCACTTTGAGAGCTCATTCAAATGCTCTAATGATAAAGCATTGGGGTGAAGTCTGGCAGTGTTATCGCAGTGATTGATATAGAATCACAACATCTGGACCTACCTGGTTGATCCAGCTTTCTTCTTCATCAGAGCACAGGAAGATGCCTGACTTCTGCGGCCACGCCTTATGCTCGTTAAAGGATCCCATGCATGGAAACACTGCACCATGCACCACTTCAGTGTTCCCTGCACAACAGCAGAAGTGCAAACACCACTTCCACTGTGAACAATGAAAAGATTAATAAAGGCCACGCTAGGAGTGTTCTTTGTTTAATGTGCAGGTTCTGCTCTCTTTCCTGCCTTATATCTTGCCTGCAGGCTTCCAACAAAATGTATGGACATTATGATAATAGGATGTTATCTGGACTAGTCAGGGGCACAAAGAAAGTTAAATGTTTCTTCCAAGATACTGTATTTGCCTTTGAGATGCTGCATATATCTATTTCCTAGGATGGTGCAGACAGTGAAAACAGAATTGGTACTATTGGTGGAGGAACTGGAGCTCAAGCCTTTGTGTTTATGGAATTTTGGGAATTAGAGGCTCATATAGTTGTTGTACAGTTATTGGATTCAAGCACCAGAATGGTATATGGCTGGTATCTATGAGAATGTAACAGCTTTTTGAGATGAAGCCAATTCATCCCAGTTAAACATGCATATCCATTTTTATATTTTTTAAAAAATAGGGAGGGAGGGAGGGAGGAACTGAATTTCAATCAACATCGACATCAATATTAACCAGCACACTTAAATAATATAATTCTAATAACAAATAAGGCATAGATCTCCTTATTATGGTTGGAACAAAACTATTCTTTATACATAAAACTATACATAGCATTCTCAGATTATTTATGCATAGCATTCCCAGGTATTATAGTAATAATCAAAGATATTACAGATTTGTTCTTATTCAGTTATGTTACAAAGGCTTTCCATTCAGTAATAAAACAATCTGATTTCAGGGTGCCTCCTTTATGCAGGATGGGAGAAACTGCCCTGAAAAGGAGGTCCCTCTGCTGGCAACTGTATTAGAAAAGGGGCTAGCACTGTTGCTATGAGGTGCCTGCTGCTGGAGAAATAGGAGCTGGAATGGCAGCAGGTGCTTTCTTGGACCCACAGAGATACCCAGGACTGGTAAGTTGACACTGGTAAATGGAGATACTGCCCTGCTGGATGATCTTAGAGACCTGAATAAGGGAAGTGTACCCCTTTTAGGGTGCTTCCAGACAGTAGGGTTTCCTCTGCATCTGATAAGCAGCATATGATATTGCCCCTTCCCCCCGGGAGATTTCTGGGAGGCACCCATCTCCTTTTTTTTTGTGTTTTTTGCTAGCTTGATAGGCTCCTGGAAGTCTCCAGTGGGCTGATTTCATATGCTGCTTACCAGATGCACAGGTAAGAAAGGCTGTTACGGGAAATGTGATATCATGCTGTCATTGCAATGTGCTTTTCGCATGTTCCAATTGGTACAATTTTGGGAATGCCATTGGTAAGTCTGCCATTAGTAACATAGTACCATGAGGATCATAAGGTTTACTTCATGTCTGGAAGCAGCCTTGCTCCTGTTAGAACTTTCAGCAGCTTTTGGTACTGTCTGTCATAATATTCTTGTGAATTGGTTTGTGGGGGCATTGCTTTACAGTGTACACATCCTGTCTCAGGGCATTTTCAGTCAGTGTGTACGAAAGGATTGGTGTCAAGGCTGTGATTATTCTTTTATGAAATTCTGTAGGACTCATGTCTTTCCCATTGCTATTTAACATCTCCATGAAACCTCTGGGTGAATTCATCAATAGCTTTGGAATTAGATTACATTAGGGGTGTGCAGGAATGCAATTTTTGGGATTCAATTCCAATTGAATATCCAAAAATGCAAATAAATTCAAATGTTTAAAATTCAAATATATTCACATTTAATTCGATTCAAATACATTCAAATCTGCAAATTTTCAATCCGTATTTGCAAATACAAATGTCAACAACATTCATATGTGACCGTACACTTCTGTACCAATCCCGTATTTATCCCACATGCATCCTGGTTTTGTCCTGTAGAGATTTGTACAAATGTGTATGGATGAGGGAAAGATGCATACAGGCAAGTATATGTTGTATGAATATTTCAAAAATTCAAAATTTGTTTAAATTTGAATTTATAGACATTTGATTCAAATTTGAATGTCCAAATTCAAATGAATTCGATCAAATTTCAAATGTTTTGAATATTTGTGCACATCCCTAGATTATATCAGTACACAGAAGATAGCCAGTTGGACTCAACCCAGGAAGGGTGCACATCAAGATCTTCTGCAAGTCTCTTGCTCATATCTTGTGAAAGGGGTTCAAGCCAGGAAGTGAGACTTTTCAGCTGTGCCCCCTGCACTGTGGAATATGTAATCTGGGCTATGGAGGATAACACCACCATCTTATTAAGAAACAGGACTCGACATGCACTAACTCTGATCACACCCAATACCTGATAATCCTTCCTCAGTTCAGGTCACTATGCTCACACCCTTCTCCGTTGTCACAACACTCCTGTGCTTTAATAGGAGTGTGTAATCACACATTGGGCAAAAGGGAAGGCAAATTTGTGCACTATCCACCCACTATAGTATGGTTCAGCCCCCTGATCACACCAAAAAATGAAAAACGGATTAACACTCTATAATGGCTTGAGACCTGCAAAAAATCAGGGCACTGGAAAGTACACTTGAAGGGAGGAAAGTCCGCAAATAAAACAGACTGGACAAAAACCGTGTGAGTGGTGGGGTCTGAAGATGGACTGAATAAGGGTTAAAGTTAAGGTGTGATCACAGCCTAGCACAATTTCACATACAATTTCAAGATTCATCTTTTCCCCTGCATATTCTTGTTCTGCTCATTTAATTTTTAATGTCTGTTTGTTCTTGTTAGCCACTTCAAGTCATTATGAAGCAGCTGGAACACAAACACACAAATAAAAATAGTAATCAGGAGCTATAGGGGAAATGTTATTTGCTCTGGTATCTTGTGCCAAATCCCATAAATTGCTTTTATAGCAG
The DNA here is from genome assembly GCA_023333525.1 of Aspidoscelis tigris stejnegeri. Classification (NCBI taxonomy): domain Eukaryota; kingdom Metazoa; phylum Chordata; class Lepidosauria; order Squamata; family Teiidae; genus Aspidoscelis; species Aspidoscelis tigris. The sequence continues at coordinate 61,997,834 of JALMGA010000002.1, read as the reverse complement.
ATTTTAGGGTTAGAAAGAGGTTGTGTCTCTGCTGGTTAGCAAACAAAGTTATTCTCCTTAGTTATAGTCAGATAATGGATTACAATGCGAAGGATTTTTTGTTACTCTTCTTTTGACACCTGTTTCCAGTTGTTTCCTTCGTAGCCTTTTTCAGAATCACCTGTGGCACTGTTTATGACATTTTATGGCCATTTGGAGCTTGGCAGTTGATTTAGTTCAAGCAGCTGGATGGCCATCATGATCTAAATGAACAAGACAGGGTGCTGCAAGTGTTGGGAAATTCCTTAGATCAGGGCACTTTGTTCCCATCTTAGAGTTATGGTAGAAGATTAATGCTGGCTGGGGGAAGAGGGATTGTTTAAACCTGCCCCACCCTCACCCTGGAGGTTCTGGATCAGGTACACCGATCCACTGGTAGCAACAATTAAATGGTACTACCAGTGATTCAGATTAGGGCTTCCCTAATCTAGATTAGGCTCCATCTAATGCAAATAGAGCCAGACCAGCAGAGCGGAATGGGGGGCATAAATTAGCTGTATAAATTAGCTGTTCCATAACCTGGGGGTCATTACTGAAAAGGCCCTTTCCAGGGGGCCCACCCAAAGAAAAACAAAACAGGGCAACCAGGAGGGCTTCACCTCCTGATCTTAAGGTATGGGAAGGATGGTATGGGAAAAGGCGTTCCTTTAGATATTTGGAGCCCAAGTCATTTAGGTCCTTGTAAGTCAGAGTTAACACCTTGAATTGGGCTTGGTAGTGAATTGGCAGCCAATGCAACCCTTTCAAAACCGGTGTGATGTGCATCCAGCCAGCTGTCCCAGTCAGCAACCTTGCAGCTCCGTTCTGCACTAGCTGCAGTTTCTGAACCGTCTTCAAGGGCAGCGCCATGTAGAGCGCATTGCAATAGTTCAATCTGGAGGTTACCAGGGCATGGGTGACTGTGGCCAAGTCCCCAAAATGGCTTAAGTTAACACACCAATCATATTTGGAAATAGGCACTCCTGGCCACAGCATCCACCTGAGCTTCACGTATCAGTGCCAAGTTCAGGAGTACTCACCTACAGCCCCACCTACCTCACAGAGAGACTCTAGTGAGGAGAAGAATTGAAAGCTTTGTCAGCCACTTTTGGTCCCCTTAAATGGGTGAGAAAAGTCGGGTAGAAAAGCCAACTCTTCTTCTTCTTCCTGTGGGATGGACACACATCTACCACCCACATACTGGAATTGTGTGGTAAAGAAAATATAGTTCACTCGTGTTTCTCCCAGAATAGCTACAGCAGAATAATTTTCTCTTGCACCAAAATCTTTGTTTAATATAATATCTAGAAAGGCAAAGTGGTATTTTCTTCTTGAAGGTCAAGCTCACGTTCATACTAGGTCAAAATGAACTTTATTAATAAAATATGCTCTGCTTTTATTAAAGACCCCTTATACATTATATAAACAGAGGCGATACAAGAATTTATTTTATAGAAAGCTTTCTAAAACAGATTCCATGTTTTCACTAAATGACCGTTTCCTTCAGACATCATTCAATTATATTTATTTGTTGTTTGTTTGTTTCATTATTTATATTTCTATACCACCCAATACATAATACATCATTTTTTTTATCCAAAGGTATTGTGTTCTTCTGGAAGATTTCCAGCACATGTGTGAATAAGGGGAATCCTACATCATATTTGGCAATATATTAGGCAATAGAACTCATGTGAGTAAAGTTGGTCCGACTAAAATTGTTTAAAACATCTGTTAAACTCTCTGCTCCAAAGCAATTGAAGAGGAAAGCATAAGTGTTTTCGTAAACTGAAATTATCACACACTTATGCCATATTAGAATATTGACTGTTTATTATCTGTCCAACTTTTTTAAAAAACCAATTACTCACTAATACATTGAAAACAGAAGTGATCAGTCAGTCCAGCCTAAAGAGCCCTCATGTTTTAAAGGTCTTGGTACTGCAATGTTTGAGGCATTCAGACATCCCATCTATTTCTGTTAGATTATGATAGGAGCAACAAATCTCTTTAAACCAAACTGTTAGAAAGACAAAGAAAAACTCTTAGGGTGTTTCTGCATTTCCTGCTGAAAAGCGGATCTAAAAAGATCTGCTTTTGGCAATCCATCCTCCTGAAGGTCCGTGATCAAATAGTGACGGATCTGAGGGACCCCTGCGTGCCCACACAGATGCAAGGAGGCAGGATTCGGGAAGATGGATTGAGTGGATGCTGTGCGGATGCATCAGCACCCATTCCAAAAGTCCTTCAGCTTGCGTGCCGCTGATGCTGCCCCCAGAGCCGTGGGACTCGATGGTGGACCTGCCAGTCACTGTGTGTTTCCGGCAGTGCCTGGCATGTGAGGGAAGGGCTTCGGAAGCAGGCAGTCCTGCTTCTGCCCTTCCCAACATGGTGGCTGGTTTTGCGTGCCAAAATGCGGAAGTGGCCTCCACAAAGGGTTGCAGAAGAGGACTCCAATGCTGAAGCCATTTAAGGTAAGTGTCTTTAATCTTACTTATGGGGGGTGGGGGGGGGGCGGTAATCCGGTTTCTGCAGCTAGTGTGGAAACACCCTTACTGTTCTGATATGTATTAGTATCATGGTATGTGATATTAATGGCTAATATATGATATTATAAGGCAATCTTAATGCTGAAAAGATAATATATAAAGCCCTTTCAAATAGGCATATATACCGTATTTTCCGGCGTATAAGACGACTGGGCGTATAAGACGACTCCCAACTTTCCAGTTAAAATATAGAGTTTGGGATATACTCGCCATATAAGACGACGACCCCCGGCATATAAGACAACCCCTGACTTTTGAGAAGATTTTCCTGGGTTAAAAAGTAGTCTTATACGCCAGAAAATACAGTATATACATCACTAGACTTTAACTTAGGATAAGGCAATTTATCTGTTTGTCCTTGAGAAATCTCCTTCATGGGATTGATCTATGTTATTATTGCACTGGAGCGTATCATCCTTATTCCACATTAGGTCAGCCTTACCTCTTATGTAGCTGAGAATATTTTGTTTCGTATTCCATAGTTTGAAGGTATATCTATCTGAAGGTTTGCGCTGTCTGTGCATTGCCTGGTGTCACTACTTGGTCTGATTATTAAGCAAGTCTTGTCAGGGCAAAATGATCTGCAGGGCAGGCAACAAAGGAAAGCAGCAGAGACAGGATGCGCTGGCAAGCAAAATTCTCTGAATACAAAGCACTGTCTCATCAAGTGGTACCCAGAAGCTGTTGCAGGAACCCGATGCTCATAGTTAGTGGTGAGAGGTGCAGATGTATTTCACAGTTTCTTTGTGAGATTCTTGATCTGTTCTCAAGATTGAGTTCTCACTTTGTTTTCAAGATGAATGGATGATTAAAAGAATCTGTATATCAAGAATTGCTATAGCTACAGCTCAGACACAGCAAAAAAGGCAATCTCTGAGGTACCTCTGAGGTGACGTACAGAAGTCTTGCAGGTGGGAGTGTTCACACACCAGTCTGGCCTTCCCCCTTCTCTGAACATTCTACACTGGAAAAGGTGGATTAGAGAAGGCTTGGGAAAATGAATGTCACACACTGCATCTCTGAGGTGCCCTTTTTATTATGTCTGAATGTAGCCAAAGTTTATATGTGTTCATTAGCCATGCCATTCTCTGACTATTTTCTACACTACTCACCTTTTAACCTATGAAATCTGTATAGGTTCTCTGAGATGTTAGGCCTTCTTTGGGCTAGACTTCTGTCTAAGATCTGGTGAAAGATAATACTGATCATTGTCATCTGTGTAACAAACAAAAAGGCAGAGTCAAGGGCCCTTTCTGCACTGAGTCTTATTCCTGGATATATCCCAGAACAGGGCCCTGCTGCCAACATGTTAGTACAGGCTAGGACAGTCCCCATGAAGTGTCTGCCATAGCCTATACTGGGTTATATCTCAGAATAAGGTCCAGTGCCCTCAGGCTTTGCACAAACCAGAATTTATAAAATGTCCTTCCTTCCTTCCTTCCTTCCTTCCTTCCTTCCTTCCTTCCTTCCTTCCTTCCTTCCTTCCTTCCTACCTACCTACTTACCTACCTACCTACCTACCCACCCACCAACTACCTGCAACTTACGGAAGTCCTTAACTTCCATGACTAATGCTGTAATCCAAAAAGGAAATTTCACTTTTGGTACATAGAATCCAAATGATAAAAACAGACTTCTTATATCAAAAACCCTGGAGCTTTTCTGCACTGTGACAGCATGTTAGACGTGTTGAGGCTTTTGCTGGGTGCATCCAGGCAGGGGTAAAAATGCACCTCTGCTAAACTGCCTAGAAACATTGTAATGGCTTTGGTTAACTGCTGTTTGCCGGTGATAGGGGAACATGGTTGGATTAAGGCTTGTGGGAAGAGGCTTGTGGGACACTGACAATGGCTACAGTGGGTGGGACAGGGATGGCGACGTCACCCCGGCTTCCTATCAGCAGGAGAGGGGGTGGGGAGAAAAAAAATGCAGGTTTGCAAACCGCGGCTTGCATGGGGACAGGTACATTTGCATTTGAATCCACATTGATCTAAACTGCATGGGGACACTTTATTGCGAATTGCAATGTGCATTTTTATGACCCACATCAAAAGCGAAACTGCAAGGAAGTACTTTTAATATTCTCACTGTGAGGTTTTGCCTACAATACTCTTTTAAGCCAGTTAGCCCAGTATGGCTATTCTATCCTGTAGAAGGGATTTGTAGAGTTCTGCAACTTGTGGGAGTCATTTTCATTTTTCAGCAGTCTAATAGGTTACTTTTTCTTTAGTGTTCTCTGAGAAACTGTATGTAAAAAAAAATCTGATAAATGATGAGTTTAATGTGACTATTATGTAGCTGTTGGTTGATTAACTTAAGAGAATCCCAAGATACAAGCCAAAACTCAAAGTGCAAGATACAGTCTGTAATCTTTTTGGGATCCTCAGCTTTAAGTGGAGTCATCAAGTGAGCAAGTGAAGTGGTGACTTCTGTATCTCTCCATTATGAGAGTCATGTGCTAAACAGGCCTTGATAAATGAATGTAATTTCTGTAAGCACCACTTGAGGAGATACATTAGAAGTGATGCTTAAGAGATATAGCAATCTTGTCTTTCCATGTCTTTCAAATGTTTAAATAGATTCTTAGTTGTTAACAAAAACACTATAGCCTTACCCATTTCTTTGTCACCATCACTATATGATTTTTAATGTAAGAGAACACCAAACTAGGTTGCCTAGAGATGCTGCCTTTATATTGAAACACGCATAAATGGAGTTTAGACTTATCCAAGTAAATTTAGTAAATTGCTGACTTGTTTTCTACTTTTATTCCCTCCACAGTCAGTCAAGCTGTTTTGAAAAGACATCCTTATGAATCACTGCTGCTTTCTTTAAGGTAACATTAGGAGAGAGCTGATTTTTAAATTAGCTTTTGTATAATGTTAGAGACAACCTCTTTTGTTGAACGAAAGCACACTGATGACTTTGGTTGCTTAAATGATGCAGCAGTGTAAGAATTTAAATACATCAAGCAGAGGTGTGTAACTAAAGAGATACACAGAGCCTGGTCACACATCATCTGTATAATCTCATCCTTAATGGTACTATGGGATTTTTGTGAAGATACATGGACTCATAGATATGTTCTTAGGGCAAAAGATAATTATAGAAACATAGAGTTGGAAGGGACCTCTAGGGTCATCGAGTCCAACTCCCTGCTCAATGAAGGATTATCTAAATCATCCCAGACAGATGTAGGTCCAGCCTTGGCTTGAATACCTCCAGTGAGGGAGAACTCACTACCTCCCATGGCAACCTACTCCACTGACTGATCACCCTTACTGTCAGGAAGCTTTTCCTGAGACGTTTTCGCACGGGGCTGAACGGGACGCGTGGGAGACAGCTGCGGACACGGCATCCGCATTGCCCGAGCGGGGCTTGCGCTCCGACGTGTCCGCAGCTGTCTTTCTCGCGTTCGAAATGTAGAGCACTTTAAAGTGCTCTACATGCGTTCGAACGCGGACGAGCCGCCCGCAGGCATTCGGGAGGAGAAGCATTCGCGCCTGCTTCTGTCTCCCGAACAGCTGCGGGCTCGCCTCCGACGCCGGCGCGGCTTCGACAGCTGTTTGACAATCAGCTGATTGCCGATCTGCCTCCGCGGCTGTCTCCGCGCCCCTGGCCGGCCTTTGCCGGCTAAGACAGCTCACGATGCTTTGAGCATTCGCACACAGACGCGCCAGAACGCGTTTACACGCGTTCTGGCGCGTCTGTGTGTGAAAGGTGAAAGCGCCGGGAGCTGTCTTAATCTTCCCGTCCTACTCCCGTTCCAAATGGAATGGGAGTAATGCGAAAACGTCTCTTATATCTAATCTGTATTGACTCCCTTGAAGTTTCATCCCATTGGTTCTAGTCCACCCATCTTGTGCAAGTGAGAATAGGACAATCCCTCTGCATTGTGACAGCCCTTCAGATACTTGAAGACCACTATCCTGTCTCCTCTCAGTCTTCTCTTCTTTAGGCTAACCATTCCTTCAACCTTTCCTGTACCCTTGGAGCACTCCCTGTGATCTTAGAGCTCATCAGAATACTATAACTATGGAGACAACTCTGACACTGCTCTGCAGAAGTCTACTTGCATTGCACTTTCTGGACCTACCTGGTCCAGCAAAGTCTTCATTGGCAAACACTGGAAAAATGGTTGACCACCAATATCACATTCTACGTTCTCCAGGAAGAGATCTTGATGGAAACACTGGACAGGTTTTGTTGTTGTTGTTCAGGGCAGTGGGAGGTAAGCAAATACATGCTGCAGCCACTGGGAACCACAATGTTTTGGATGAAGATAGCGGGTTCTGCTATTGTGGGGAACCAGCCAAGGTTACACATTGTAAGCTGTTCTTTTTTCTCTTTGTGCTTGTGTGATAGAAAATGGAGCATTCACTGCATTTCTGCACATGGCTAATGGGAGATGACACTTATCAAAAAAGAACAGATGCAAATTTCTGTGGAGGTGATTATAGTGCAACATTTATTCAGTCCATGAAATGGAGTAGGCTTGGCAACAGAAAAAGAAATAAAAAACAACATACTTATAAAAGCTTTCCCCACCTCTTCCTTACAACTAGGGTAATGTTAGCCATACATATGTACTTAAGTATGTATGTATTCAAAAATCTGATTATGTAGTACTGTTTTAGGATCTGCTCCAGGAAAAGGTCCATGGCTTCAGTGATTGAAAACCAGTCAGCACCATTATCCACAAATTACATTTTTCACTCATACTGATGAAGGTTTAAAATGGTTTCCAGATCTCATTTTCTATCTAATATTTAATTTTTATAAGAAAGGCTAGTTGCATATCAGGACCAGGAGAGCAATATTATTAACAATGTGTCAAGCTATTTTTTACAGTTGAAAACAAGGTAGTAACAGTGAAATTGATAGGCAGCGTAAGGTTTGGTTTTAGAAATTTACCCCCTAAACTTGGATGTTTGTTTTCTCTTGTAAACTGTTTTACAATTAGACAAGAACTATCTTCTAAAGAAATACAATAGTTCAAAAGAGCAAAATAAAGCAACATTTTTCCTTTTCTTTCAGTGACAGTCTCATAGTTCAGCTCTTTTGTTAACTTGTAACCTTGGCTATGTGTAATAAATTTTCAGAAAAGAAAACCTTCCCTTAAGGTGGTATGAGTGGGTCCTTATATCTAGTTGACAAAAGCTCTTTAACCATCTAGCTCAGCTCTGCTGGGTGCCTCTTGAGGATGCAATGGAGGCAGAGAAGTAAGCCTTCTTCACTGCTACTGTTTTCATGTGGTAGACTTGATAATGTGTTTTTACTCGGGTTTGGTTAGATTCTCATTGAGATTTTCTCCACTTGTCCTTATTATACCAGAGTGCCTTATGAGCCACACAGGGTTTCACAAGTAGAAAACAAAACAAAACAAACAAACAAAAAATCTTTAAAAGACATCTTTTGTAACTTAGAATGTCCATGGGGGTGGGATAGAAGGGTGTGTGAATGAACCCACTAGTGTTCCATCTCTATGCCCACTCCAAGCCCCTTAAGAGGTTCTCTATTTTACTGCATGAACACACAGCCTTAGGATGAGCTTCAGAGTTTTGGTACGGAAAATCCTGTGCTTGTCCTACTTCAATAGTTTGTGCCACTTTTATTTTCTCTGATGGTTTGGAGTTTGGGTGGGGTAGATTAACCATATTTATAATACTTCTTTTTCTTTATTTGAAATACTTTATTTTAAAGCCCAAATCCTACTGTCTTAACTTGCAGAGAACTTTGATCAAAAACTTATTCTAATTTTATTTTTATATAGGTGTGATATATTGTAATGAGAAGAATGCAATGAATAGCTACTTAGTGAGTTTGATGACATTTTGCTGTATCTTCATTAACCTCCACTGTCTGAGATATGCATTCACAAATTGTCACAGGCTTCATGCAGGGTAGACATGAAAATTGGAAGCTATGGGTATATTTATGTCTTCTTCTGGCATTCTAGAAAGAGGACAATGTGGGTGGAATTATGTATAGAATAAGAACCAGAAGAGTGTTTGACAGAGGATAGTAGAGACAACCACTGCTGTAAACGTGGAAAGACAGGAATAGTTGCCCGTGAAGAGAATGTGATTTTGTTTTGTTGTTTGCTTGACTGGCTATGGCACCTCCATTTGAGCAAAGCCACTGCAGAGCACTTGCATACCAAGAAATCCTTGCTGAAAGATGCCTGCAGTGACTCAGGCCCTGTTTGATTTGCTTGCTTTTGAGTGGTGGTTTGCTCATTAGTAAAGTCCATCTGCAAGCTGCCACCACTGTCCTGGAGCTCACCAACCCCACCCTGGAGTTAATTAGTTGGGAGAGGCTAGGTGGTTCCAAGGCAGCAATGTCCTCTCCTTCTTCTGGCTGCGGGATTGCAAGTGGATGTGGCAGCATGACTGCAGGTGTGCACCACATCCTAATCACCATAGCAATATTCAGGTGCATGCTGGATGGTTTTTGGTCCATTGTCATGGTGATCTATCCTACTCTGGCCTGGCCATCCACACTTCAAGTTCAGATTGCCCATGATGGAACTTTACTAGCCCTTGGATGGAAGCAAGTAACAGATGAAGAGATTTATAGACTGATTCAGCAGTGTAAACCACGTAAAGCCCCAGGATGGGACTTGATCCCATAAGAACTTCTTAAATACAACCTGAATTGGTGGGTCCCTCTTTCAGCAGCCCTCTTTACAGTGATAAACAATACAGGGATAATCCTTGTTGGCTGGAATAAGGCCATTGTGGTTCCAATGTATTAAAAAAGCAAAACAGATGATCCAGAAAATTACAAATTACAGTAGTCTATTATCTTTAATAGGGAAACTATATGCAAGATTTTTGAATCAAAAACTAGTTGCATATATAGAAAAAAATCTACTTCTTTCTAATATCCAGGCTGCCTTCAGAAGTGGCCAGTCCACATTAGATCATTGCCTGCTGTTGTTCCACCTAGTTGAAAAATATCTCTCCCTATGGAATGGTAAATTTTTTGCCGCTTTCATGGATTTAAAAGCTGCTTTTGATTAAGTTTCAAGAGAGAAACTATGGATTAAGCTGGATGCTCTTGTCTCTGACAAAAGGTTAACCTCTCTTTATCAAATCCTTGTACACAAACAGTATGCTACAAGTCAGATGCAATAGTGAAGGAATGTTAACTGATGATATTTCTATGTCATCTGGGCTCCAACAAGGTTGTATTCTAGCACCTGTTCTTTTTAATATTTACTTGAACGATCTTGAAGTCTATTTAAACTGCACAGAGGGACATTCTCCAAAGATAGGAAACAGGAAGATTAGCGCTCTCCTCTATGCAGATGACACAGTTTTGTTGTCCCGGACCAAACTTGACCTCAGTCGCCTTTTGGTGGCCTTCACAAAATATTGTTCAGAAAACACTTTAAAAATAAATTCAAACAAATCCAAGATACTAGCATTTGAAAAGAAATACTCGCACTGGGGGATGGATGCCACACCACTAAATCAGCTCTGTTGAGATTTTTCTTTTCCCAAGGAGGAAATTATCTACCGGCAGTTGTTAAAAAATTGTATGGGTAAATGATAACACAAAGGACATGACAGCTTTCCAAGCCAACTTCTTGAGGACTATTGTAAGTGTGCCCAGGTGCATATCACAAGCAGTGATACTGCTAGAAACAGGACAACTGCCATAGAATCAGAAGTTTGGCTCACAGCTATCAAAGCATGGTTCAAAATACATATTTTTCAGTCAACAAACCAATTATTAAAAGAATTAGCAAATGATACTTTTGTTAGTACATGGCATAAGAAAGTAAATCAGAAGATCTCTCAGTTCAGTTTATCACCAGACTATTTTTTTCAGCTGGGACAAAAGAATGCCTTCATGCACATTAAACAAAAACTCTGGGACATTGCTACCCAGGATTTAATTGCAAGAGCAAATAGCATCTGCTCTCCTTTGTATATAGGCCTAAATTACGGTTACCAACTAAATATGCCATCGTACCAAAAAACCCTGCATATAAAAAGATACAGAATCGCTTTTGCAAAGGCTCAACTAAATGTCCTACCCTCAAACCTACTGAAGGGTAATTACCAACATGTCCCCGTTTCCCTTAGAACCTGTCCATGTAAAAATGGTGACATAGAAACAGTAGAACATGTTCTTCTGTTCTGTAATCTCTATAACACTACTCACAAAGAATTAATAAATCCCAAGCTGAGACTATATCCAGGAAGATCCAGCTTAGAATATTCCTAGCCGTAGCTATAAAAATAAGGGAGAAGTCAGGAAATGAAACCCTGTAATCGAGTGACCTTGATTAGAGATTTTCTGGGAAAAATTTATTCTTGATCATATGTATTTAAATCCATTATGTTGTTTTATTTATCTTTTTTTAAAATTAATTTTTATTAATTTTAAAAAACAACATAACATAAAAACAAATGAACAGTATCTATCGTACAATTCCTTCTATTGAAAATTTGTGATTTCCCCCCTTCTCCGCCTATGGAAATAGTTGAACTACTGCACTTACCTTTCCTGATGATATTTCAAAATGTCTTTAACTACAGCTTCTATTATTTTTCTAAAGAAATGGCTTATTGCTGTGATGGTTTTCCAGGTGACATGTGTAAAAAGAAGAGAAGAATGATATCATTGGCCAGGTCTGATAATTTCCAAAGTTTGTTTACCAAGTGATTTTCTTAGTTTTGCAAAAAAAAAAATCCCCAGGTATACATATTCAGATCCAAATCCTGGAGTATACCCAAACTGAAAGTGTTCTACCATCTGTATGATTCAGGAAGCCTTTGGCTCTAGTATTTAGCAGCATGAAATACAAGAATAAATTTAATTTTTTTCAGTTTAGACAGAAGATGAAGATGGAGAAGAGCTCTGTTGCAAGATAACGATACAGATTAAGGCCAACTATGTTCCGGATAATAAATCTCCATTTAACTCAGGTAGTCTAATCACCTCATTACTGCCCATTCTGAGCAATGCACTGCTCACCAATGTTAATCTCTCTGTTGGAGACTATTTTGCAAGTGGCAAGAAACTTAACCAAAATTGCTTTCCTTTACTTAATAGACAATAACTTTCACTTGCTCGCTACTTCCAGTTGTCACACTGCAAGAAATTTACTATCCAGACCATTAAAAATATTCATAATTTGTCATACAATCCACCCAAACCTCTATATGCTTATGTCAAAAGCAAGTTTCTCTCTCTCTCTTTCAGGTCCTCATTTATCATTATTTTATGTAAGTTTTCTGTTTTTTTTTTTTTTTTTTTGGCTTATCATTCCCCATGGAAGGACTGTAACTCTGTAGTACTGCAAGCAATCTAGAAAGGACAACATTGTTGGCTCCATCCCCAGCCTCTCCCCAGAAGTAGCCAATGGCAATAGCAATCTTTTCACACCTCAGTTATGAATCTAATACTTAATTCACACTTGGTTGTGATTCAGATCCTGGTGTGAAGTAATTACTCTCAGGGCATGGGCACATAGTTCACATTGAATGCCATCTCAGGGTCTCAAGGGTTCTTTGCTTGTGCTTGAAGCAACTGAAAACATGCTTAGAATTGTTTCCAAAGATCAGAAATGCAAAAGGTGAAGTCTGCCATATTTTCAACCCCTTACAGTAATTCCAGACATGTTTACATGGCTGCCAGGAGTCATTTCGTCCCCACACTGTAAAGTGACTTTGAAGAATTTAGAAGATTAAAATAGGTTGCCTTTTTCTGGAGTTTGGGAGGCTTTGGGGGCACACAGCAGTGGATGCCTGGAGTCATGCGGATTCATCCACACACATTAGAAAACAGCTCAGAAACAGCTTAGAGGTGACAGCATGTTCACATTACTAGTCCACATTAAAGTCCCCAAAATGCACTTCCTTCCTTCTGTTAGGAAAACTTCCTTCCCAGTTGATTGAAGGGATGAGAAAGTTTATGAACACTATCAGTGTCACTTTTCATAAGAACCAAGCCAATGGAACCAAATTTTTGAATTTTCTAAGAATTTTGAACTTTGTAAGAGAGTAGGGGCCTATTCACACTTAGGCCTCTGGTATGCAATTAGGACGTCTCTGGTACAATAGGGGGCCTAGGTGGGCTGCGTGCTGCGCGCTCCCAGCATGCCCCCCTCATTCGGAGGCCGGGCGGCGACGAGGTAAGTCCTCCGTTGCGCGCGCGTCCTCCCAGGGCCCTGGGGGGGGGAATCATCTTCGCGGTGAAGGTGCCTCACTGTAGGCACCTTCACCGCGAAGATCGGCCCGATCGGGCTCGGAGGGTGGTTGGGGTGGGGGTTTTGGGGACTGGGGGGGTGGGCGGCTGATCTGCGGGGTGCCCGCGCCCCGCAGACGGCCGCGATGGAGGCGGGGGGGGGACCCTTGGGGGACCGGAGCGATGCGCTCCGGTCGACTAAGGCGTTCCTCGCCCCCAGCCAGCCTGACATCGGCCTCCTACCACCCCGGAAAGGGGCTGCAGGAAGCCGATGCTGGTGGCTCCCCAGCTTCGGCAGCCCCATTGGGGCTGCCGGACCCGGGAAGGAGCCACGTCCCGGCGGCTGTCGGGGATGACAGACGGGACCCACCGAATCGGGGTTCCCCTGTCCCATCTTTAAAGTGCTCTGCATCTGGAACGCGTGGAAGACAGCTCCGGACGCGAGGCGGCGCAAGCCCCGCTGGAGCAATGCGAATGCCTCGTCCGGAGCTGTCTTCCACGCGTTCGGAAAAGGCCTATGCGAAAAGGCCTCTGTTCTTGATCTTATGTCTCACTGGGGAGGAAATAGGATAAGGATCGGGTCCAAAGTTTCCATAAGAAGGATAGGAGAGGATCCTGACTAGTTCTGAAATGTTCAAAAGTTCTGAGACTGTTAAGTTAACCAAGTTGAAACAATAAAGTGAAGTTCATATTTTGTTCCTGTTGAGGCGTGTGTGTGTTGCGGGGGGGGGGGGGTAGATTGTTGGCTCGGGGTGAGACTGCTGAGTCAGTTTTAAAAAGTCAGAGCCCAGTAATAAAAGGGACCGAAGCTTCTGGCAAGGCATGAGGCTAGCCCCAGCCGTGACACCACAATTTGTACCCGAGCTGTCCTAATTATGGGCCAGAGGCCTAAGTGCGAATAGGCCCCTGATTACATTTCAGAATAGGGACCTGTCATTCACATACAAGTGCAGAATACAGTAAGCCCTGGACAGAGTCTGTCATAATCTGCACCAGCATGCCAATGGCAGATCCCTATTCTAAGAAACAACATGGAATAAGGTCCAATGCAAAAAGGGCCTAAATTAAGCTCACAAGATTGAAATGACTGTTTTTCAAAAAATGTTTTTGTTTTCAATTGTTAAAGTAGATGAAATATGTTAATAAGTTACTGAGGCTGTGGTTACCCCTTTAGTTTAATCTTTCTTTGGTTTGTTTTCCAGCCTGATTGGTAACACCTTTAAAAGCCAAGCTGTTTTTTTCTTGGACATTCCTCTCTCCATCTGGGATTTTTTTGTTCTGACCAAAGAAGCCCTGAAGACAGATTAAAGTTTTAATCCCTATTCAGTTTGAAAGGTATGATCAGGAAGTAGGATCCTCATTGGAGCCAGGAGGCTAGCGTCCCTGCTCCCACTGCTGCCTAGAAAATGGTAAGCCTTGGCAAACCTCTGCTCTTATTCTTGCCCCTCTGTGTCCTCTCCTCAGTGTTGAGACTCTGTCCTGCTCTGACCCCCTGTGCCCCTTGTCAGGCCTGCTGAGACTTGCTCTACCCCAACCCCATTAAACTGGCATGCAAACCCTCTCCAACCAGCCCCTCACCCTTCCACAACATCATCATCACCTTGGCATATGCACCCGCCTGCAACTACACTGCCCACCCAGTGCATAAACTCACTCCTCCCCACTATCACCTTCTCCCTTACCCTCCCGGAACAGCTTGCTATCAAGCCAAGCATTTTCCTCACCCCCTCATCAGCTGCAGATTACCTTTTTGAGAAGGCTTGGTGGGAGAAGGCAGCAACAGCATCGAGTAGGTGTGGTCAAGCCGTTCCAGGTTGGATCTAACTTGGATATGGCTGCCTTCCTGGAGATGGACTAAAACAGTAAGGTGTAACTTTGGCCTGAGTGAAAAAGTAAATCATGAGAACACATTTAAACAGGAACAATTTTGTCTGTTCCAGTCCCACCCTTCTCCATTTTGGTGAGACAGTTGTCACTGGAATGGTAAATTCATTTGATTGGAGATGCTGGATGTATTGTTGACTGCTTTTCATGTTTGATTCAGAAACATTCTTGCAAGTAGTACATCTATGCAAGATAATTGTTTTCTGTGACAGCAATGCATGTTTCTTATTATTAATGTTCAGAAACTTAAAACTACTTCCTGAGTTCCTTACATTATTACCACAATAGGGAGAAACCATTGTAAATAATTTCAGCTTAGCTGGTTTTTCAAATTCCTCTGCTAGTTCTTTATGTTTTTTTCCCTTTTTCTTGTCTATCCAAATGCTATTTCAATTAAAAACACTGATTTTATGAGTCTCACAATCGATCTGTTTTTTACATTGGTTATAGCTATAAGACTTTTTTCTCCTCTGTTGAAGAGAAGTGTAGTTTGATCTACTGCTGTTTTTAAGATATTTCATTCTAAAACTGGTTAGTAATATATCTGTCTGCAATTTATTGAGCTCAGTCTGTGTCCATCATGTTTTATCAAAGGGAATATGGAACCACAACAGTATTATTTAATTGCCTTTATGCTGTTACTCCTATTCAGTTTTGTTTTCAGAGAAGCAGCAGTCATCCATTTCATATATTTATGTACTTATATTTCTATCCCACCCTATACCCTAAGGTCTCAGGCCAAGTAACAGCATTTAAAAACAGACATACTAAAATAGAACCACATATATAAAACAATATATATGTTTGTGATTGTTTGATTTCCTTGTTCATTATTCTGTCAGTTTGTTGAGGACTTGGATATTTATAGATTCTTCAATCCCCAATGGTTCTAGTACTTCAGTATTTTCCAAGGTAGAATGTAGCTTCTGATTCTTATTATCTCTGGGTTCTTTTGGTTTTATACATCTACTTCTAGCTGTATTCTAATATCCTTTAAAAAATCTTTCTGCAGCCAACAAAAGATTTTGCAATTGATTCTGGTCTTCAGCTTGGAACTTAATTTCATCTATGTAGGCAAGGTATGATCTGTACAATTTGATTTGTTCAGTTACTTTTGATATGAAACCTATATTCAGTATTTCTAAACATAGTAGAAAGGCGTGTAAAGGTAAGACAGAATTGCAGAGGGCTTAATGTTTCTCCCTGAAAAATTATATGAAGGATTTAAATAGTAGATTCACATACTATTGATCCATTTGTGAAGCAGATCATGGTGTCCTATTTCTCCATAGTAATTGTAGGAAGATGGATTATTCTTATGTCTTTCTTATAGATTTTGAGAACCTCTAGTAATCATGTCATAAGATTATCTTAAGTCAGTATGTACACGTTCTAATCTATCCTACTGCGTTCCTCCTCCATAATAACAGTCTTATGGCATAGGGATGTGCACAGATGTTCTAAACATTTGAAAATCAATCGAATTTGATAGAATGCGGTCATTCAAACTCAAATAGAATGTCTACATATTTGAATTTAAACATTCGAACTAATAGATTTGAATGTATTCAGTTTGAATTGGATTTTGTTGCATTCAGATTCTAAACATTTGAATCAAATCAAATGTTTTGACATTTAATTTGAATTGAATTCCAATGTAAAAAAAACAACAACACCATTCATGCACATCCTATGGCAGGATATGCACAGGACTTTAAGGTGGCCAGAGGACCACACTGCAGTTACATTGGCCACACATCTGCGCAAAGAAGGTGCTGGATCCACACAATTCTGTGCACCCTTAGCATTCCATACAGAACCTATAAAGGTAAACTGGTGTGGAGAGTTATGATAGTGCTCCAAGTGGCATACCAGAGTGTGCTGTCTGACTCTACCTGGTTGGGTGCATTCTTTGTCAGCAAGCATAGGAAAATGCCAATTCTACATCCACTTCCTGTGATCACCAAAAGGACCCCAGGTGGGAAACCTAAACTGATGAACAAAAGTTCTCCAGTTCAGTGATCCCTTCATCCAGAGCAATGGCAGGCATGCAAACAGCCCACCACCACTGCTAAAAGTGCTCTGCTACAAGCACTATTTTATGGCGTAGGCTCTACCATCATGCAGAACCTGCTTATATTTAGATGCTTCTTGCAAGGATCTATAGCAGCAGTTCTCAACCTTCCTAATGCTACGACCCCTTAATGGAGTTCCTCATGTTGTGGGGACCCCCAACCACGGGGGTGGAGCAGCTGGGAGGTGGGAGGGAAGGGCGGCAGGAGGCTCGTCGCGATCCCTCTGAAAGGGTAATTCGACCCCCAAAGGGGTCCCGACCCCCAGGTTGAGAACCACTGATCTATAGCCTTTCTTTTAACACTTTTGCTTTTCTGCTAAGATATTGTTGGAAGCTATATTTGAATAGATTTGCTTACTTTTTATAAATGCCAGGAAGACATGTTATTGGCCAAAGTTTGCTAGATTAGATGGAAATTTATATTTGTATTTTAAGCAAGTTGCTCTAGACATCAGTCAGTCAGTAGTCATCTCTGGGTTCTGGACGCTTGGATTCTGTACAGCTTCAAACACATAAATGTAAAATTCTTAAATAATGGTATTGATTATTGTGTGTTCTCTTCAGTACTGATAACTGGCATTTCAGAAGTGATTTCTCCCCTCAGAACCTCTGACTTTCTATTTATTTTCATCTGGGTCCAGAGTTTCTCTTTCCTGTGTTCTTTTTGTGGAGGGCCTCCTCTCCAGATCTTAGGGCATGAGCAGGTTGGTATGGGAGAAGGTGTCCCTTCAGATATTTGCAGCCCAAGTCATTTAGGGCCTTATACGTTAAAGTTAACACCTTGAATTGGGCTCGGTAGTGAATTGGCAGCCAGTGCAGCTCTTTTAAGACTGGTGTGATGTGCATCTGGCCAGCTGTCTCAGTCAGCAACCTCGCAGCTGCATTCTGCACTAGCTGCAGTTTCTGAACTGTCTTCAAGGTCAGCCCTATGTAGAGTACATTGCAATAGTCCAGTCTGGAAGTTACCAGGGCATGGGTGACTGTGGCCAAGTTGTCTCTGTCCCAAAAAGGCTTCAGTTAACATACCAATTGTAGTTGGGAATAGGTACTCCTGGCCACAGCATCCATCTGAGCTTCAAGCATCAGTGCTGAGTTCAGGAGTACCCCCAAGTTATGCACCTGACCCTTCCAGGCCATTGTGACCCCATCAAGGATAGGGTATCTCTCTACTACACACACCCGAGCCCCTGTAACACACAGTACCTCTGTCTTGTCTGGATTCAGCTTCAATTTATTTGGCCCCATCCAGCCCATTACTGCCTCCAGACATCTGTCAAGAACTTCAACAGCTTCTCCTGATTTAAATGGCACAAAGAGATAGTTGGGTATCATCTGGATATTGATGACACCTCACTCCAAATGTCCCAATGACCTCTCCCAGTGGCTTCATATAGATGTTAAATAACATGGGAAATAAGATTGACCCCCGGGGAACCCCACAAGTGAGTTCCCAGGACGTTGAATTAGTATCTCCAATAACCACTCTCTGAGATTGGTTCTGGTTATAGGAGAAGAACCAATGCCAAGCACTGCCTCCCACTCCTAAACTCCATAGCCTCTCCAAAATGATACCATGGTCAATTGTATCAAAAGCTGCTAAGAGATCCAGGAGAACCTATCGCTCTCCTGGAGGAGGTCATCAACCAGGGCGACCAAGACAGTTTCCATGCCATAACCAGGCCTGAAGCTAGATTGAAATGGGTCTAGATAATCAGCTTCTTCCAAGCATGCCTGCAGTTGAGCCATGGCAGCTCTCTCTAGTACCTAGCCTAAAAAAGGTATCTTTGCTACCGGGCAATAGTTGTTTAGATCTTCTGGATCCAGGGAAGCCCTCTTCAGGAATGGGTATACCACAACCTGTTTAAGGGCCAGTGGAACTACCTCATCCTTCAGAGAAGCATTCACCACTTCCTGAATCCACCTGGTCATGCCTTGATGGCTAGCTTTTATCAGCCAGGAGGTGCAAGGATCCAGAGAGCATGTTGTCAGCCACACTCCCACAAGTAGCTTGTCCACGTACTCAGGCTGCAATAATTGAAACTGATCCAAATGGATCCTTCTGAAGGGTGTGTAGGATAGTCAAGGATAGTGATGGATAATGATTTTATCAATGTCAAAGTGTTAAGATGTCTTTTGGAACTGTGCCAAAGTCATCAATAAATAGCGGTATAATTGCCTGTGTTTGCCATAGATGCTAGATTTCATTTTGCAAGTCTTTTTGTTTTATGACTTTTTCCAGTGGATTTTCTCTTCAACTCTACTATGGCAGGTGCTGCCGCATCAATAATCCACACATGGCCTTTCTCCATAGTTTTGTCAGCATTATTTATTTATTGGATTTTTATACCACTCTATTACCACAGTCTCAGAGTCAAATACAATAAAATCAATTAGAGAAAGCAGAAAGTTGTAGACAAAAATAAATAAAAATAAAAATTCCAGAATACAGGGTTAAAACTGCCCAGAACTGGTGCACACCAGTTGCTCTGTTTCCTTTGAAGTCCTGTGCAGTGACAAATCCCTCTTTGATCGAAGCTGTTCTGGGTAATATTAAAGAGGGATTTACTGCTTTGCCATGGACATCAAAGAAAACAGATGAACTAGTGCATGCTGGTTCTGGAATTTTTAGGATGCCAGGGGACAGAGCAGGCTGCTGCCTTTGCAATTTAGGACAACTTTGAGCCAGGCCTCTTAACATGTTCTGATTTGATAAGCAGCAATGGCTTCATCTTCTTCCTAAGTCCTGTTGTCAGCCTAGAGACATTGCTCCAGAAGAATACTTGTAGAAAGCTGACAGGCAATATCCATGGCTGCCAACTTTTATCATTAATAAACAAATAATGCCTGTTCTTTCCTTACCCTGCCCCAAAGCCAACCTTTAAACTGCTTGTGCATATAGATTTTTCCAAAGGAAACAAAAGCTGGATTAAGCAACACATAGTGAAACTATCCAGGGACCTTCCTCCTGCATGCTCGTTCAGATTACAAGAGGTCTACCCCTTCTAGCACGCTTTGTCTACCCAAGTTCCCTAGACCTCAAACCTGAAATCTACTGGCATGCTATGGTTGGCATACCAGGCCATAGAGGTGTGCAGATGACATGCCGTCATTGTCTGCGTGACGGATTCATGAGGCAGGCTGCAGGGAGCAGGGATATTTCCCAGGCTCTTTGCAAGCATTTTCTGCAAGACGCAAAGTGCAGGAGAATTTCCCAGGGACTTTGCAAGATTGAGTGACAGGAAGGAGGAGTTTCCTCAGAAAGCAGCAAAATCCAGCCAATCGGAGAGGATCTCGCTGCATTTAAGCCAGTGGTCTGGGACTCTCACCTGGCAGATTTTTCAGAGGGTTGAGCATTGCAAAGTTTACTGAACTCTTCAGGCTTCTAAGCCTCATGGTCACTGCTTGTTGGGCAGGGGATAGAAGAGATCATGCCTTGCTTTGGGGTAGATCTCAGGACGTACCTGGGAAGATACAGGAACACTGTAGGGGCTGCTTGGCTCTGGTTTGAGCAAGTTAGACTCCTGGTTTGCAGTTAGCTTTTACTGCTAGGGTTTGATCTTTATTTTAAGAAGGACTTTCACAATGAACATCTGAAAGGTTCCTTTGGATTGGAAGGGAGCTGGAGGCTTTTGCTATTTATTTTACTTTTGAAGGTTTATCTTGGGGAAAGCTAGGCTGTACCAGTGCTTTGGGTTATTTGTTCCTTCTGACTACTTCAGCACTATTGAGCTACCTTATCCTGGCTTATATTTATTAAATTATTTATCTATCTGCTTGTAAATAATAAACAGTTAGTGTTGGATTACACTGGTGTTTATAGTGCTGCTTCAGAAAGGGGGCTTGGTAGTAAGCCTTTGAAGTGGGACGTCTGGGCAAAGGTGGTATAGTCCAGTTCATATACTGAGACCAGCCCATTGGCAGGCAGTGGGGCCGTACGGCTTGACGGCCGCTTCCTCGACTGCATTACTCTGCTAATATGAGTACACGAGGTGGGGTGGGGTCGAGCTGACACAGTCTGGTATACCACAGGAGAGGATATCACAGGAGAGTGTTATTCAACAGTGCATAAGCAGGTTTATGTTACTTGTCTTCTCCCCACCTTACCTACTATAGCCAAATTATGTTCTTTCTTCTCAACCAAGTTCTGATCCTGAGGGTATCCTACTAGGCATCTGGAGCAGGTTTTGCAGCATACGTAATGGTGCTGAGGGAATCCATTCTGCCAACTGGATTTATCTCACTATTAGAGAGGGCATTGGATTTCAGCTCTATGTGCTTTCTCTGCAGTTTGTGGATTTCTGGATATATCTTCCTTTGAAGCCCCTAGGAAAATATTGTTAATGACTGTTGTATCATAGCATCTTTCGTTTTTAATATGAGAAAATCCTATAGAACTGCATACACGATGCAGTAGAAAGTTCAGTTCTCCAGTATTGCATTGTATTGTAATTTGCTTCTGTGTAGAATAAAATTTCCCAGTTTCTCCTTAATCTGGCTTTTGACTGTTCAGTTGCAGTTAATCCTCTGAAGTATTTTCTAAGCCCTAGAACTCATTAGAGTGGTAGAGGAAATTACCATATTTGAAGTGATAGAAAACTGCTGACAGTTGAATTTAAAAAAAATTAGCCCCTAAAAGCAGTACAGACTGTATAGCTGCACACATAAATAAACATGACAATATTAAAGCTTTCCCTAAAGGCCTAATAATAATTGCAGAGTTTGTTCCTGGAAAATTATTACCTTTGGAAAAATTTTGCTGCTATTTATGAAACATACAAGACACCAAAGTTAAGATCGCTGGTGCTTGGCAGAATTAGAACAAAATGTTTAATGCATTATTATAAATTATAATTTACTGCTCATTAAAAAAGTTTCTTTTTTTTTTAAAAAAAGTACTTAGAATCTAGATTCTGGATTCAGTAAAATGACAAAGCTCCTGTTTGCTTACTGAGATCTATTAGAAGTTGTTCAGAGTCATTTAAGGACTGTAAATTAAATTGCAACTTTTTAACTCTATCCTAAAACCTCTGAGATGTATATTTTTGCTTTTTAAAAAATTATGATTGCAGTAACTATTTCTATATTCAAAGGGCCTGTATCAATAGTTCCAGTTTGAAAAGTGGGGGGGGGGAGACACCCTTCCACAAAACTAGAGGTGTTGCCAACATCACAAAAGGAGTCGGTTATGAGGAAGGACAAGAAGAAAAAATAATTACCTACTTAGCCAAGGGGAATCTATCTTCCACCAGGTCCATAGCACTGGATCTTGAAAACACAGGACTGTTTGGTAAACCTCCCCACCTAATGTATGCATTGTTACTGTTTTTGCTGATTTTATTTTTCTGTTTTTATTGTGATTTGATTATGGTCTGCCCTGAGACTTTTGTGTATAGGGACAGGATAAAAATATAAACAGTAAAATAAACTGTAGATCAAAATGCAGTTCAGAGAGATTGAAGGGAGGCTTCCAATCAGAAACTCATACCTATTACATCACCCTTAAAAAAGAGCTTTATGAAACACCACAAGCATGTACAGTATTGCAGCCTTGAGCTGCATTTACATCATAGTGGCAGCAAGTGCATCAAAGCAGTAGTGCTTGCTTCTGCCTCAGGGGTCAGGTACATGATATCCATGCACCCCATGTATGACTCCACTCCCTCTGGTAAGTTAATTCAGCTTGAAAGGAAAGGCATCCATTCCACTGGAAATGGCCTTGGAAGTCGAATTTTTGACACCTGTGCCAGTGCTGGGTGGGTCAGGGAAATAACGAAGGAGCATTGTGGAGCGCATTTGCCAGCCCTTCAGCACATTTGTCGGACCATGGTACTTAAATAACCAGCTTGTGCCTTTTGAAGCTACATTCCTGGAGCTTCTTTAGGGTGTCTGCAGTCGGGCATGTGGATGTTCTACTTGCTATTGTGCAGTGTGCAGATAAGGTCACATAATTGGAACTAAAAATAAATGCAGTTAAATACCCTTTGTTTTAAAGCACCAGGGAAGCTGCATTGTTTTGTTTTTTTGCATTTTTTTTACCCTGTTCAGGAACAGCCAAAACTGAAAAGTATTGGACAGGACAAGGTGCCCAAAATGCTTTTTGCAACTTTTGAAATTGTGCTGTTCACACTGACTATGAAAGCTCATGAAAAAGTGACAAAGCACTCAGTTGAATGTGAAGAGAAAAAACACACTTGCATGAATTCCTGGAAGATTGGTATTAACGTCACATCATCTTTTTTTTTTAGAGATAAACTCTGTCTTATCAGTCAAGAAGCTGATAGGGAAATTTCAAAGCAATAATTTATTATAGCATACTTAAAACAAAATACACCAGACATTTCTAGCCAAGGAAATAGGAATTAGTAGAACTCATGTTCAGAAGCACAGTTTCAGTGTTTTGTTTTTAAAGCTACGTATAGGTTTGTTTGCATGCTTTACCCTTGGAATAGAAGGAAAATAAAGTTCTTTTCTTCACTGGGTCTTCACAGTGTGCCAATTTGGTCTAGTGGTTAGGGACCAGACTCTTATAATATGGAGTTTGATTCTGCCCTCCCCCACAAAGCCAGCTGGGTGACCCTGGGTTAGTCACAGTTCTCTTCTAAGCTTTCACAGCCCAGCCTACCTCACATTGTGTTTGTTGTGGGGAGAAGGAAAGAAGGCTTTGACAGCCACTTAAATGGGTGAGAAAAGTGGAGTAGAAAAGCCAACTTCTTCTTCTTCTATGATTATTATTATTATTATTATTATTATTATTATTATTATTATTATTATTATTATTATTATTATTATTATTATTATTATTATTATTATTATTATTATTATTATTATTATTATTATTATTATTATTATTATTATTATATCATAGAATCGGGACCTGCCATTTGGGTGCAAGTGCAGACACTAAGGCGTGCTGTGTGCAGAGCATGCCATAATCCACATAGTCCTGTCATAGTGGTCCCTTTCCTGGGATATAATCCAGAAAAAGGCCCAGTGCAGAAAGGTCCAAAAATGTCTTCTACAGAATGCTGCATGTTAATGAAGTACCTTCATTCTTCTTCTTAGCTAAGCCCACCCATACAACTTCAAGCACTTGAATTTTCAGTTGCATTCCGCCCTTATGTCACTTTAATCAGAGATCTTTGACTTTCTCCCTTTTGTTGCTAAGAGACTGACAAAGCAGAGTTGGAAGGGCGTCAAATAAGCTGTAAAATGAATGGCAAGTTACAGTTCTATTTCATTGTATAATCTATAATAACAAGCTAATTTTAGCACTGACATCCAGAGTGTAGTATAAAAATGGCATCTTGTCCTAGTCAGTACTAAATGAGATTTCTTCAGGTTTTTTTCCCAAACAATATTAATTTGAATGTAAAAAAATAATTAGCTGCTCTACACCAGAGATTCCCAAAATGGTAACCTAGAAATTCAATTCAGGCAGACTGTGGAAAGATTTCAGTCAATAATATCTGTATTTTATTGAATACTCAAGGTTTTTCTTCCTATTAGCAGGACTAAGGCTTGTCTGTTGGCGAGACTGAGGGGCTTTTGTACCTACCTTTTCTGTTCTAGGACAGGACAGGGCACCCATCCCAGAACAAGCAACCTGTCCCATGCTGGGACAGGTGCCACTGTAGAGGAATAGGGCCATCCTCATTCAGATGTCCCATTCTGCTCCAGCCCCATCTGCTGCCTCTGTTCCCAGCTTTTGGAAATTCTCATCTGGCCATTTGGGGCCAAGCCCACTTCTGGAAGTGCTTCAAGGGACATCACTAAGAGGATCCCCCGTAGTACACAGGACGTCAGGGTGGTGCATAGGCTGTGACTAGACACGGGGGAAAAAAGCATATCGGAGGCACCTCTAAGGCAGCTTATAGAAAGCTTCGAGGTGGAATTGTTCACACTCTAGTCTGCCCCTCCCCTTTCCTGAACATTTTGTACTAGAAAAGGTGGATTAGAAAAGGGTCAGGATCAAGAGGGTATGGGGCAGGATAGAAACATACATACATACATACATACATACATACATACATACATACATACATACATACATACATACATACATACATACATACATACATACATACATACATACATACATACATACATACATACATACATACATAAATGCGGGCCACCCGCTGTCTCTGAGGTGCTCCTTTTGATTCTTCTGAACATAGTAGGGATGTTCACAAATATTCATACCATTCAAAATTCTTATGAATTTGGCCAAATTTGGACATTCAAATTTGAAATGAATGTTGACACATTTGAAGACTGATTCTGAATAGAATGTGTTGATATATTCATATGAAGCTTCATATCGGATTCAAATGGGATTCGTGTGGGATTGAACATTTGTATTGAATATGAATCCTACCACATTCTAAAGGATTTATTCAAATGAATACGAATTTTCTTGTATTCCATTCTATATAAATCAATTTTTAAAAAATTTGTGCACATCCCTAGAACATAGCCATAGTTTCTGTACCTAATTATTGTAAAGAAACTGTTCCAGTGGAGGCTGCTCATTGGGACTAGTGGAGGGCAAGATAGCTAAAACAGAGGTCAAAACTGGTAGAGTTATAAGGCTGTATCTATTTGCAGACCCACATCAAAACTGACCTCTGTGAACATAAAGGACTGCCCATTTTGTCCAATTGCCTATGCTGTACTGAGGTGCCACATCATGTCCTGTCAGTAGCCCCACAACATGGGCTGGAGCATTTGCAAGCATGTGTTCCATCCCTTCCATCAGGAAGAACTTCCGTTGAGACAGAGGCATGCTATTTGGCTATATGGAAGTGACACAATTCAAATTTCATGGCTGTGGGTTGGAAAAGTGAGAGTGCTTTCTTCCACTGTGCTATTAAAGCTCCATTACAAGCACCTGTGGTGGGCTGTTTACTCGTGTGGAGCTATTATGGTGCCACATAGATCTTGCCCATGTTTAATTCATTTGCTCACGGTTCTTAAATTCCACTTGAGCCACTGTGTGTGTGATAACCTAAGAAAACTCTGTAGATATTTTTCCACAGCATGGATATCCTCTGCAGCTAAGTAGCTGGAGGAAAAACAAGCACACAGCAGTGAATGCATGGAACTTTAAGGATTGCTGCTGGCCCACTGCAGGTTCCTTGTCTTGGGGAGAAATGAGGAAGAAATGACAGATTTAATTCTTTCTGGTAGGAAAACAACAGCTGCTACATTCTAATTGCCAAATGACTATGTGGGGGGAGAAAAAAAAATCCCAAGCATAAGCTGATGTTGACCACCTAGAAGAAAATACAATTTCCTACTGCTTCTGCTCAGCAGTTATGTGCTAAAGAAAAACAAAGGAAGAAACATTTATAATTTTGAAAGGATTTCATGTGGTTTTCCTTTGGATGAAGAAAAGCTCTAGTGGCTTGACCTGTTTTTTAAGCAAGAAGTGCTGGGGCTATAAGAGACAGAATCAACCGAAAGGCAGTTTCTAGTGACAACAGAGAGTAGATGGAGGGGCAGGCAAGTCCAGCAACATGTTACAGCCTCCATCCCACTTGCTCCTAGGAATCTAGTGCTGGCTCTTGTGGTGGAATAGTAAAAAGGCTACTTTGATCTTTATTTTGACTTTTGACTTTTCTGTAGATTTCTGTTCATGCCCGCCTGTTTTCCAAGACTACATCTATAATTCTGGGCATCATTTTCCTCTATCTTGAGGACTATGCCACCAAACCCTTTCCCTTTTCCCTTTCCCTTTAATTCTGGTTTATATTTTAACTATAATATGTTTTTTAAATTTCTATTTTTTTAAAAAAAATTAGTATTGTAATATATGTTTGCTTAATTACACATTTATTTATTTTTATTGCAGTTGATCACAAAAGGCATTCAGGATAGTACAGTATATTGTAAAAGATAATACAACCTAGCAGCAAAATCCAAGAATCTAAAGTCAGAAGTAATGTGATAAAAACCAAACTAATACAGTAAGATAATTACAATAGCATAGAATAAATAATTAACATCAAATTGAAAGGGCAGTTGTAAGTATGCAGGGATGAGTGAATCTTTAGGCTCTTACCGGGCTGCATCCGCCCAAAAACTCATAAGCAGCTTCTGCCTGATTCCATAAAACTCTGCATACTTTGACTTCATGCTTCCTTCTCTGCTTTAGGCTAGCCATTTTGGTAGACTCCTAAGGTTTCAGACTTGATTGATGCTGAACATGTGTGAAATCCAGGTCCATGGGTGTCCAAACATGCTAAAATTGGGATATAACTATGCTGAAGCAGATGTTTGAAAGCTCCTTAGGCCACCTCCAAATATCAGTTTTTAACTATGTACCTTGTTTTAATTTGTATCGTGTTTTTAATATGTTTTAATCTGTATTTTGTTTTTAATGTGTTTTTAAGTATGTTGTCCGATTCGTTGTTACCCTTTGGGTATGGGGCGGGATAGAAATGGAAATAAATAAATAAATAAATAAATAAATAAATAATGCAGGATATTCTCCCTCCCTGTCACCTCCTAGCTAGATAGCTGTGTGGCTAGCTCTGTCTTTGAATGGTTTACTGTCATGTGCATCCAGGCGTTTGGACATCTTGAATGTGTGGATGTATGGATTGGCACCTCTGTGCATGCATGGATGCCTGTTTCAGCCTCCGTGCATGTGTGGTGGATGGAGCTATGAAGGTGGCTCCATCCAGAAGTTCAGCAAAAAGCGCTATTGCTAGAAAATCTGTGACCTGGGCTGGGTTTTACAGCAATAATATTTAGCACTTTTTTGGGAGATGGCGAACTGGGGCTACATGGGGCATCCCCACCACAGTGGTGCCATTATGGCACTATATACTCCCGCCACCACCACCTGATAAGGGTTCAGTCTTACCTTCTTTTTCTACATTTTGTAAATGGAGTGCAGAATTTTCTGACTTGAATTTTGTCAGTATTTCCCCTTATTTTTTATATTCTCTACCTTTAGCATTACTTCATTTCTATTATACATATTAATGATATCATATTCTGTGTGGCTTTTGAGGTCAGAATGACACGGTGAACAGTTTCCATTTCATTATTATAAGATAGACTCCATTCAGAGATGATTGCTTGACACTTTATGCCTGCTACTACCCTCTATGTTCTCATAATGTTCTTATTGCAAAGGCTAATCTTACAAACATCTGACCCTTAACTAACCAAAGCTGGAAAGAACTTGTATGGTCTTTCCCTGGTAGAAGGGTTTATTTCCTAATTATAGCTGTAGGAGGTTCAAATGAAAACATATTTTTACGCTAGCAAAAAAAAAAAAAAGCAAAAAAAAAAGCAAAAGCAAAAAGCTCCCCTCTGTAGTTTCTAATAAAACCAGCAAGCTACAAACACTGTGGGGTTAAGAAAAGAATACTATTAATATTGCTAATGTTCATGAATTTCACATTTTGTCACAGCTAGAGAATCAAAAGCAGTCTCTGTTACTCCCAATGGAGAGTGGGTGCCCTGAGGGCTTGATTAAGGTACCTTTACCGCTTAATAGAGACAGAGCCTATTTCCCTTTCCAAACAGTTTCCTTGCCCTATTTCTATCCACATCAGTGATTTTCAATGGCTTGTTGATTTTAGTAACAATTGGTCTGATATTGGGAGTAGACAAAGGCAAAAAAGAAACAGTGATAACAGATGTTAGCATTCCCAAGTGATTGTAGCATTAGGACAGTGATGGCTAACCTTTTGAGCTCGATGTGTCAAAATTCGCAAGAAAACCTAGCTTAACTCAGGTGCTGTGTCACTTCTAGAAATATCCATAATTTTGTGATATTTGTAGCTCTAGTAAAAAAGTTATATTTTTGATATATGTATTTATTAAGGGCAAAAACAAATAATTCTTTACATTAGTGAGTTGTTGCTGAATTTTGTTTGCTAAATCTTCAATTGAAAGTTGGCATTTCGCACACTTCCGGAACAAGCAAGCACTACACGCCCAGGTGCCAGGGTGACCAGGTGTGTTACCCAAAGGGGCTTGGTGTGTCACCTGTGACACACGTGTCATAGGTTGGCCATCACTGCATTAGGAAGAAAAAGATGAAAAACTGGAAGGTACAAGACTGAGGCAGACATAACAAGAATGAGAAAAGAATGTTTTTAAAATATAGTCTGTTCTGATTCTCCCAGTATTCAGATTTATTGGGTTATCCTCTGTTCACTTTGTCCACATTATGCATAATTTTATAAATATATATCATGTCTCCTCTTACTTGTCTTCTTTCTTGACTAACTGCCCCACAGGTTGCAACTGTTCCTCACAGAACACTCTTCCAGCCTTTTATCATCTTTGTTGTCCTCCTCTGAATCTTGTCCAACTCAGCTATATGAAAAACAGCACTCAGTATTCCAGAGGTAGTTAGTTGCACCATTAGTTTGTATAAGGTCATTCAGTACCATTTTTTGTTACCCTTAGCATGCTATTAGTTTTCTCTTCAGTGGATACACAATGTGCCATCTCTTTAAACTGCCTATCATTCTTCCAAGACCTCATTCCAGATAGGTGAGCTCTGATCCCATTAGTGTACATGGGTAGTTAGGGTTTTTAGGTCCAATGTCCATCACTTTATTGAATGGCAGATGTCCTGTCCTCCAGCGTTCATGGATTTCATAGTCTCATTTTGTTTTTCGTAATTTTATCCTTAATTATAGTTTCCACTTTTTCCTTGGAAAAACTGACAGGCCTATAAATCCATAGTCTTCCTTCGAGCTCTTTTTAGAAATTGGAATTATGTTAGCCACCTTTCATTCCTTAACTACAGAACCTGACTTCAGTGACAAATTGCATATTGTTGTTAGGAGGTAGTTTGTGAAGGTAGTTTAGTGATTGGTCACTATGGCTGTATCACTTCAAGTAAATACAAAATTCAGCAAAACAGATCCACATAAGTTAACATAAAATTAATTTAAGAATTTAGAAAGAAACATAAAATGGGTAAGATTTCATTGTCCGTTTTACAACAAACTCCAGTTCTCTTGCTTTAAAGTTTTTTTTTAATGCCAAGAGTGCAACTTGGTTTGTCACCCGATGCTTCTTTTGCTGTAGCAAAAACTGTATTCTGTATTTCAACTCCCAGAAGGGTTTGTACCTTAGTAACAGATGCAAATATTTATTTCTAATATCTATAGTACATTTAGCTGGCGTTCATATAAAATGTGTAGAAAATTATCTATACTTGGTTGATTGTGATAAGGGTTGTCCCTGATATCTACTCCATTTAAGCATTCGGTCAAATCTTGTTAGTTGGTCCACAATCTCAACTTTGAGCTGTATAGTAACTCTTGGGTGGATGCTATTAGGGCCTGATGATTTGTTGTTGCTTTCTTCACTAGACTTTATTCCTGATTATATCCTGCTGTGATTTTGCACTTCCATTCCTGTGGACGTGTTCATGGGAAGGTGTGCGAGAGACTTCCCTTCCTGTGGATGTGTGCAGGAAAGTTGTGCAAGAGACTAACGTTGACTAGTGCTTGCACTTGTGATTGTGTATTTGCAGTCACATCAGGGGGTTATCTGAGGTCCCAGTGCACTTATACGGGACTCCAGATGACTTTGTCAGATGGTCACCAGCTGGACATTAAATTTAAGGCTTAGGTTAGGGGTAGTTTGTGCACCACAGCTAGTATGCAATTAGGCAACCTCTGGGCAGGGAGGGGGCATTTCTCATCTGTAAACGCCTCCTGGAAGTGCAGATACCCCTGCACAGATGTTGCCTAATTGCATACTGCCGAAGTGCGAAGCAGCCTGTGGAATAGGGACTTTACATCTGATTGCTGGTGTGGACCATGGCAGGCCCTGCCTGAGGCCTGCTGTAGTCTGCATTAGCGTGTGGATGGAAGTCTTTACTGTTCCTTTGACTTGCCTTATCAACCAAAGATCCAAATGCCTCCCTGTCTAGCTTCCTGCTTTTAATGTATTTGAAGGTGTGGGTGTTTTTTTTTTTTTGTCTTTACCATCCCAGTAACATGATGTTCAAATTTCCTTTTTTGCTTCTTTTCATTTCCTAGGTCTTCTATCTGGACAGCAGTGGGCCCTTCCGCACTTGATCCCAGTGTGATAGCCAAAGACGTATGTTGGAACATCCCACAGGTACATACCTGTAGAGCACTGAAATGTATTCTATAGCTATATTAGCCATTCAGCTACTAAATCCTTTCACACTCTGTTTTCATATCTTTTGGACAGATGGAGCATGGGGTGGGGCAGTGCAGCCATGACAGCATACTGTGTCACCTGGTCACTCCAGCAATGATGCCATAAATACATGTTGCCATGGCAAAGCGATTGTGGTGACTTAGTACTTGAGGAGGAATTGCTGGGTAGTTGGAAGCACCGGGCATTGCAAAATGTGGACACCTGATGCATCCTAGGAATGAGCCAACTTTCACACCAGGGAAAGGTGCAAAAAGGTTGCATATGTCTGAAATGGTCTAGTGACTGCTATACTGAGTAAGTGTTTCAACTTGAAGACCTTGGAGATCCCTTCCAACTCTTTGGTTCTATGATTTATTTTGCCAAATTTGTGCTCCTTTTTGTTTTTCTCCATTAGGAGAATCTATCCACTTTCTGAAAGAATACTTTCTTGTCCCACTCTCTCCTCAGCCTTAGGTGGTCCTTTTCTTAATTTTAGGAATATGCTATAGTCAAATCTTGGTAAGCATATTTTTAAACAATGGCAAAACTTCCAGAAAACAGTTTGTTCTCTCAACCTTTGATTTCAGGTTGTTGTTTTTAGCTGCTCAGTCTAGATTCACCTTACCATTTGGTCATGGTGACTCTTGCTGTCTTTCCAGCAGCCACCAGGGTATGCAAATCAGCCTTTAGAATAGAGAAAGGGACCTCAATTCTATCTAAATATAGTTACTAACCATAATACCAGAAACTTTTTCATATCAAAGTTTAACTTCTTTTCTTTAATCCAATTATTTCAGGCCCGAGAGAGAAACTGCAATCCAATATTATTGGCCAGTTTTTATGTGCACACATACAGATATTAAGGCTGTTCCGTTAATAGTACTCCCTTAAAGAAGAAATTATCAAGAGTATAACAATGACAAACATCAGTCAGACAGCATAATAAAAAGCTGCTTATATACGCTTTTGCATATGCTTTTTGCAACAGAATTGTCACCTCTCTTTAAATGAAAGTTGTGACTAATCATCAAGAGACATTGTGAACTCCAGAGAAGCACTACAGAGAAGTGAATCCATCCAATTCATTAAAATATACTCCATGTAATGAAAAGTATCATTCTCTCCAGAGTGTTGACTAACTAACAAAGTTTGCTCTTGGCTGAATCTGCTTTACCAGGAGTATGAGAAATCTGGACTATTTCATTTCTCAAATTTAGCTGGAAGGAGAGGCTTTGATTCTTAAAATGAATTGCTTGTATGGTTCCAAACTCATACCTACTTGATCGTCATATCCCAAACCAGGGTGGGATGCCATAGCTTGGGATACGCTGCCCATCCCACTCTAGGGTGAGTGGCCTCTGGAGTTGGACAGGTTATCAACACTGGGACAATCTATCATATCCCAGCTCTGAAGACTGGCCTAGATTTGGAGCTAGTGCTGGAACCTTTGACAGTTCCTGGGAGACCCATTTTAGTGGCATTCTCTGTTGCACTGCCAAAATGAGCCACCTGTATACTGAAACAGGAGGCCATGTACCTTTTGAACATGAGCCACTGATCCAGAGTAGGTTCCAAGTATGCAAATTTTAGTCCCACTAGTGCTTCATCCATGTGAATGAAACATGCTAAGAGTGGCGGCACCGGGTCTCCATTAGCTTACACTAGCATATGGGAAGGCGATCCCTGGACCCTTTCCTTGCATGGGATAATGTCTTGCAGGGAAAGGGCCATGCGTTAAAGATTGAAGGACAGTTAGATCTAGTAAAACTAATTTGAAGCTGAGTTAGATCTAAGCAAAAATATGAGTAGGCTAAATAAAGGTTTCATTTCCACTGGGGTAGGATCCAAATTACATACCACCCTGGAGCATTGAAGAAACACTGTTGTAGTGGAACACCATTTACAGCAACTGAAAATGTATCTTCCAGAACCATTGCTAGAGACTAAAAGCTCAGGTGAAATTCTGCTACATTTTTGGTCTCCAGCAGCCATTCCAGCCACTCCAACCCTTGAGCCAACTTCTGGCTGCCATGAGTAAAATTCAGTATTCATACAAATTTGGACAGTTGTATATGAACCAAATGTTACGACATTCATACATTGGCATTCATATTTGTATAAATGTTCCAGGACATTCATATGAATGCTTTGAAACATCCATCCAAATGGGGAGGTGGGAAAGCCACTGCACCAGTCACATCTGCAATGGATCCAGAGTGCATTTGACGTGGTTTGAGAGTGGATTCAAAGTGGATTCAGGGTGGATTTGACAATTTCAGAGTGGATATGTTACAGGATATGTATATTGGATACTTACTGGATATGTATAGAATACGTTTGCATTTGTATCAGATATCTGTATGAATTCATATGAATACATTAATATAGAATAGAATCCTACCACATTTGAAAGGGGTCTATTGGAACAAATACAAATTTTCTTACATTTGATTCAATACAAATCAAATGCAAAAGAAACCATTTGTGCACAACCCTAGCCATGGGTATTTACTCTAAGGATGTAGCTGAGACAGGATTAAAGGCAGGTTGCCTTTGTTGGGGCTTGGGAATGTAAGGCCTATATGGTGTCAGAAGTATTTGTCTCTGTAAAGGGGCCATCTGGATGATGCCCCCAAAATGAAAACATGAATTGGAACAGCAGTTAAGAAATTGTTTATTCCCCTCCCCCTAATTATTACAAGCATTCAGGATGATAGGAACTCTGTGATGAACCCCCAACCACTAGGCCACTAGTTGCTCTGCCGTGAGAAGCACCCTAATATTCCAGTGGCAGAGAGCACCCAATACTGAGTGTACACAGTGCTGTCAGGTGCAAAGCACTCATGCCAGTGCGCCCCACTTGAACTGCTACTCTGGAATGAAGATCACTTACTCAACTCTATCTTTAAACTCAACTAACTATAATTTACAGGTATCTAATTCTCCACATGAATAGTCAATTTGTTGCAAGTACTGTAAAGGACTATACCTAAAGTCAGTTTAATTCAACTTCAGTTCACTAAATTTGTATGTAGCCTAAATAAACTTTCCTTCTATGTTAATGAAAGAGTTCTAGTAGTCCCTTGGCTTCCAACTTTGCCTGACTCTCCTCACACAAGGTAGCCCCAGCTCTCAGGCCTGAGTCCCACCTCTCCTAAGCCAGAAACTAGTCAGTTTCCTCAGCCCCAGGCTGCCAGACAGTGGTGCCTGTAGCCTCACACCTTATGCCCCAGATGGGATACAAGCCTCTCGCAAAGATAAGACCCCCGTGTCTCTGCACCTTCCTCCCCTGAATGGCTGCATACACCTATCCACAGTCCCCTGACTCAAAAGGCCTGGGTTGGGAATAGGAGCTCCGCAAACTAATTCACTTGCTCTCTGCTGGATTCACCATCCAACTTCCATCTAACCCCCAACCCAGAATTACCTCAGAAAACTCCTTTTTATAGGAGTCCCCCCCCCCCGACGCCTATTGGCTAGCTAGAGTCAGCTGACTTTCTCTTTGGGTTACAGCCCCAACCTCCTAGGCCTTCCTGGACTCTCCCAGGTTTTAAACAGCCACCAATTCAGCACGCAGGGGAAAAAAATGTTTCAAAAACCACAGAAGCTGCAGCTGGGCCCTGCAGACGCCACATGCTCTACAGTGAATTCTCCTTATGAATGGTACATATAATGATTGTATGGGAAACAACAAATATTTAAAGATTCTTCAGAAATATATAATTGGTTGTAGAAGGCGGCAAAGCAGACTTTCTCCAGTCTGTTCATATGTTCCTAACACAAGCTCTATGCAACCACTTACCCAAAGATAAAGCCCAGTGCTAATATTTTCTCAAGGTTACATGACATGAGAGACCCCTATAAAACAAGCTGTCTCCTTGATGCAAATGATTCAAACCAGGGAAGGAAAAGAATATGGAAAGGAGACCAGTACATTGAAACAAAAACCCCTCTCCTTTTTTATGGAGAAGAACAGATGATGGCATGCAGTGTTCCTGACAGTCAGATTGCATTATGCCAAAGCTTTTCAAATGCTGACTTTGGGTTGGTTAAAATGCAGCAGCCAACATGCACCCAGTCCTTAGATGCGCAAAGTGAACTTGTGACCAAAAACATCCTTAAAGGAAGAATGTTCCATCTTCCCTTTTGTGGCAAAGTACTGAAATTTTCAACTGACATTCTGCCCGTGGATGAGAAGATTGTGTACAATATCTTTTTGGCAACGTGAAAATTCAACCATTTAGTTACTGAAAAAGGTATAAAGGGCAACATAAGAATGTTGAAGCTCTATGGTCCCTTGTTGCTTTAGTTCTGCATCCAATCCCCACAATTACCTGCCTGAAGTTATACAAGCCCTTCAGTTTCACGAGAGATGCCTATTGATAATTTATGTAGAAAAAACAACAGCAAATAAAGGACTGATGGGGAGTGAGGAAGGCAAAGAAAATTTTGAAAATTATTATTTTGCCCCTTCAACATCCCGTGGTCATGAATAAGTATGCCTCATTTGTTGCAATTTCAATTTGAAGGAGATTTTCCATTGGGAATGTGTTTACCTCTCATGGCTTACTACTTTAGAAAATTGGTTTTCTAGCCATATAGTATGAGCAAGCAATTTATACTGCTACATTAAATTGTTCAATTTCCCACCCATTCTATTGTTTATGACAATACTGCATATACCACAACACTGTTTCTTTAGGCGGGCAATATTTTAATGCATTTTTGGTCAAATAACCTTTCTTTCTCTCTACATTTCTACTGTACTACTACTCAAACTCCCTATGAAAGGAAATAATTTTGTTTTTTAAAACTGAACTTTTACTAGCAACTTCCTAGGAGTTGTAGCCTTCAGTCACAGTGGTGTCAATGCCAACAGATGTGTTTTTGTATCTCCTTTCTAGTTATCATTTGCTAAGAACTCAACGGGTTCTTACTTAGCAACAGATTATTCCATTAGGATACTTTGATCTTTTCTGCACTGGGTCTTAGTCTGTGCTATATCCCAGAATAAGAACCTGCCATCTATGTGCTAGTGCAGACTATGGCAACAGCATACCCTCCCCACAGGGGAGAGTTTGCCATAGTGTACAATAGCATGTAGATGGCAGGCCTCTATACCAAGATATATTCTAGAATAAAGCAGAAAGTGTATATCACTGAGAAAATGGATACCTTTGGTCAGGGATAGCTTGAAAGTTACTCTTTTGATATGGATGGTCTGAACCTGTTACCATCTTTGTTGTTGAATATCTTGGTTAGGCCTGCTTCAGGATCTTATCCATTCCCTTCATTTTTCTTAGATTTGTGGTTCTGATTGAGCAAGGGGGAGTAATCCTATATTTTTCTTTCATTGAATCTTCATGCCTTCTTATTATCTCTGTTCAAATCAATTTGGAAAGATATGTTATTGTCCTCTTGTAGTTTATTTCTTTAGTTAGGTTTACTGGCAATCCAGATGAAGGACCCCTTAATCTGGATTACATTCCATTATAGTCTGCAGTGCAGAAGGAAGGTCTATAGGCTCACTGTAAATTGCCCCAAAAGTAAGTAAAGAAAAGCTGGCAGGAGGAAGACATGGATGGTGCCATACCTCTCAGTTTGCTTCCTCAGCCCTGGGGTCTTTTTGCACTTCCCTTCCTGTCTGCTGGACAGGAAAGGAGTGCAATCAACTAACGTTTACTAGTGTTTGCACTTGAAGATGTAGTGACTATGGTAGTAAATGTTAGCCTATCCCTAGGCAATCAAACACTTACCTACTATTTGATTGCCAGCTGGTGCTCTTCAGGGTGCAGCCACCATCTGT
Organism: Aspidoscelis tigris stejnegeri; assembly: GCA_023333525.1. Classification (NCBI taxonomy): domain Eukaryota; kingdom Metazoa; phylum Chordata; class Lepidosauria; order Squamata; family Teiidae; genus Aspidoscelis; species Aspidoscelis tigris. Next base: position 61,961,149 of record JALMGA010000002.1, on the reverse strand, counting down.
GCAGTGCCCTACGTGACTGTGCATGCGTTAACACCATCACCGTGATGACACTGATGCTCTGTGCAGTTGCAGTTGTGTCAGGAGGTCAGCACAGCTGCTGGCACACTTGCATGGCAGCTCCATTGACCTCCTCGTCCAGCAGAGGTGCAAATGGTCACCGGCTGGACAAGATCAGGTAAGTTGGGGTAAGGGTTGGTAAACTTGTGGAGCACAGTTTCACGCTACACAGCTAGCTGATAATTAGGCAACTTCTGGGCTGGCAGGGGGCATTTCTGTGCTGTAAACACCTCCTGCAAGCACATATGCACTTTCCCAAAGTTTGCGTAATTATCAACGGGTGGAAGTGAGAATTGGCCCCTGGTCTCTCCCAGTGTTCTGTGCAATTTTATTATGTCTTATTTTGAGTATAACATGATCAATCATGGTTTATCTTACTGAGTCTGCATTCACATGCAGTAAAACAGGAGCACAAGTGAGGCCTCTAGACGCAGATTATGGTGGGGTCATTGGTCACATGGTCACATGGTCACATGTCAGTCGGCCCCTTCAGCTCTTTTGAACATTCGATGTTAGAAACCATGATAAGAACGTGAGACTCATGTGTTACTGTCTCTGAGACACTCCTGCATATTTTGTTATGTGTGAACACAGCCTGAATTGATCTTTAATACATAGCAAACCAAAAACTTTAGATATCAAAGATGGTGACCGTAACCCAATCACACAGCCACTGCCATATAATTCCTGCTGAATTATAAAGAGATAGAGTGCCTACAGAGGATAATAGAACATTTAGAAGTGCAAAACAACAACATGTGCCTGTGCTGATTACATATATTATTCAAAATTGAGGTACTGTTGCTATAATTTAGATCTTGAAAAAAATACTGATGTGCCTTTGAGGTAAGGTTATGAGGATTACAGATACTTTAATGGGGATTACTTTGAGGGAAAATTTCACTGCCCCTCTTCTGTGAAGAACAATACAGGTGTTTCATCCTCTCATTTCATTAAGGCCACTCTCACCAATAAGAACCTTAACAAAACAAAATGGTAGTTCTGTTTCTGAAATGCACCTTGGAATCATGGCTACATTTTACACCTTCATATTAAAACTTATGTTATTAATATTAAAGTTTGTAGTTCTTAAAAGATTAAGCATGCCAAGTGCTTCTCAGCAGCCTATGCTAATTGAATCCCCCTTAGTGGTACTAAGATATTCATAATGTATCAAGAGAGAGTTTATACTGAATCATAAACAATTGGCCAGGGCTTTCAGAGTTCCAGTCGGAAAAGAAACAATTATTACTACATGCTAATGACTGAAAATGGAAGTCAAAATAATTATCAAAGTTTCAGAAGTGTAAACAGGTGGAAATGCATGAAAATTAGCTTTAATCAAGTAAGATTTTCATTTTTCTGCTTTGAAAAAGAAGCTATTGCTTCTAGGAGGATGTTAGCTACTACTTCAGCACTTAAGTAGAGATTATTTTTAACAAAATGTAAAATTTTCTGTGTGTTGGTAAATTATTAGCTATGTCTCTGTGTGCCATTTCAGAAGTCTGCGCAAGTTGTTTATGGTGAAGAGACTCCACCTGCAGTGCCATTGGGTACCCTTTGTAGCACCTCACCCTTTTTCAGTTTGGTCTAGTAGTTACGGAGCTGGTCTCTTATCTGGGAATACCAGGTTCAATTCTGCCCTCCTCCACGAAGCCAGCTGGGTAATCTTGGGCTAGTCATAGCTCTCTTCTGAGCTCTCACAGCCCCACCTACCTCACAGGGCATCTGTTGTGGGGAGAAGAATAGAAAGCATTGTCAGCCACTTTGAATCCCCTTAAATGAGTGAGAAAAGCAGTGTAGAAAAGCCAACTCTTCTTCCTCTTCTTCTTCTTCTAATATCACACACGTTTTCAGGGAGGTCAGCCAGCAGAAGTTCACAATGGCTGAACTGCAATGCAAGGAATAGGCTGTGGGCAGGCAACTCCACCAGAGTGACATCCCCATCATGCAGTGATTTCCTGTCTCCATTTTGTGGTGTGCAAGGGGCCCCAAAGATATTATGACGACCAATGAGCTTAATATCCAGCCCCCTTTTTTTTGAAGCTTCACCTCCAACTGCCTTGGAAGAATAAGGCCGCATTCCCATGCACTTCATTTAGTCTGAATTGGATAAAATTTAGTTGAATATGGAGCCGAGTCTGAATTGACGCGTCCCCATGCGATTGACGAAAACGTGGGCTTAAGCAGAATATACCTGTCCCCATGTAAACTCTGCTAAACCCCTGCTTGGGGAAACAGCATCATTTTCTCTCTCCAAAGCTGGTACAATGTTTTGATACAGTTTAGCAGAGAAGCAGCTTTGATTAGCTTTTTAGCTGGCAAACTTCAGAAGCTGCTTGCCAGCGATTGGGGAGCAGGGGTGGAATAAGGGTTGCGGGAAGAGGCTCATGGGACAACATGGGCCAGATTACCCCCCTCATCACTGCATCTTTACCTGTTAAACTGGAGCGATCAGTTCTTTGCCCAGGAATTGTATCATGGGGAGAAGAGGCTCATTTCTGTTTCATCTCAAAAAATGGACAGCAGTTGGGATCCCCAATGCATAGGACAGGAACAGTGAAAACAGGATGTGAAACCCCACCTCCTAATGATGCCAGAGTCTATCCCCTCCCCAAATAGCCCAGGAGAGTCCCCACACACTGAATAAGCCCTCCCAAATAATGTGGACTTCACTCCCACACCTTAGCGAGAACAGTTTTCTAGAGAACTAAATTTATCATGGATTTGGGCAATTTGGTCTGCATGTAGCCCAGTTTGGGAGCTTTACATGGGGACGCTCCTTGCCGAATTTGGATTTGATTTGGACTTCATAGTGCATGGGGACGCAACCTAAGAAGAGTGGGCTTTTCTACCAAACTTTTCTCACCCATTTAAGGGGACTCAAAGTAGGTCTGCACACAATTTTTTTTTGCATTCAAATTTGAGTCGAATCAAATATCAAAACATTCAATTTGATTTGACTGTTTAAAATCCGAATGCAACAAAAACCAATTCAAATCTGATACATTTGAATCTATTTGTTTGAATGTTAGATACAAATTTGAAGATATGAATCTGTACACATTTCGTATCCATCCTGTTTTATCCTGTATCATCAGATCTAGGTCTCGCTAAGCCTTGATGCAGTAAGTTTAGAAGTGGACCATTATGGAGCACAATTCAAGACATTTCTTTAAACATTGGCAGATGCACAGTGATTCTTTAAAGAAATTCTCCTTGCAACATAGTTCCCAAATTTACAATATAAAACTATGGAACCAAGTGCACATTTCTTAAAATAAAAGTGAATGTTTTAAAATACTTACTATGTCATTATTCATGAATAAATGATCCCATTTCCCCCTTTTTATTCTGGGCAAATTCTCCTGAGAAATGTGTAAAGGTGTCTTCTGCTAATTGAGATCATGGTGCATTTAGCAAAGCATCATTTGGCTGAGGGTGTCTCTCTAGGGCCAATGGCAGAGGTCTTTCTTGTCATTGCTACTGGAGAACCCTTTAGTCAAAAGGTATAAAATATCAGACCTGAATACAAATAATGTACTGTCAGTTTGAACTCACCGCACTATGGCACTGTTTGGAAAGATATGATATTTCTGGCATTCTCAACATTCACATTCTGGAATCTCTAACTTTTAGGTATCTATTTCAACATACGGGAAGGCCAAAATGAAGAAATAATTACTAAAGGAAGACTGAAGCCAGAATTTCAGTTTCTAGGATATCAGATGAATGTGCTTCTTAAATACTATCTACCTTCTCAAATATCTAATTAAAGTATTTTTTTAAAGCAGGTTTCTAAAAGACCATATAATTCTGTTGTTTACCTGGCATTTGCAACAAACATGCCCCTGGGATAGATATCCTCTTTAAGTTTGGCTTATACACATAGAATTTCCTCTAGTGGAGTGAAGTTGGTGAACAAACAATCTGTTGCAAATACAAAATGAATTTTTAAATGTATCACAGATGCTGAAAACATACATATAAATATGCTTTTCTTCTTGGGGGAACATATATAAAACAAACAGTCTTGGTTCTTCTAGATATAGAATGTATTTGCACTTAACTAACATTTATCCAGATCAGTGGGTCCCACATTAGCCTGGCCCACTGAACTGGATCACAGGATAGGCTCCTTTGAATCAGTGCCATTTACACTGACGGTGGTAATCCAGATTGCCCATGCCCTGTGGCCTTGAAGCATTTTGAAGCTGCACCCCCATGCCTTTGGGGGCTAGGAATGAAAGTTAATGGGATTAACAGTGATCCCAGATTAGAGGCTTCTGTATTCCAGATCAGGCTTTGTTGAATGCAGACGTAGCTGGAATAGGAAGAGAAGAGATGCCCTGATCTGCATTAACGTGTGGATATGGATGTCCAAATGTATACTACATGGATCCTTAATATGGCCCATAGATGTTCTTCTCTTAATTTCCATCCTGAAGGAAAGCCTTTGTCTAGAATCAGCTAAGAATTAGCTTATACAGACTAAACATGGACTGTACTAGAAATCAATTTTGTCAGGTCAGCCTTAGACATTGTTCAAATTATATTTAGGATTTCAAGAAAAACTATTGCCATTTCTTGTGCATATTATTTAAGTTATATATTAACAGCATATTATATACACCATAGATGATATGTTTTTTTTAAAAATTTTAGCACTGCCTTGGAGCAAAATAATATTTTCACTTTGAAGGAATATAGCACCTTTGAAGAATTTTTGCCTTGCACTTGTAGTACTGGTAAAGGTTGTCTAGGCATCATATTTTTGTTTAGGCATCAAAAGAAAATGTAGCTTAATCAACTGGTGCCAAGACTTCAAAAGGCAAATACTTCTCATTAGCAGGAAAAAGCAAAAGAGTTATCTGTACAGTAATACCCACCTCTCCAGATGGTCAAGAAATCTGGACAAACAATGTCGTTTTGGAGGATTTCCATTAATGACTGTTAGTTAAGAACAGATACACTTGACTGCAGCCAAATGGTCAAGAAGTGATTAATTATGTTGATCCATTATAATTCTTCAACCAGATTTAAGCTATGTCCCCATTTATCCCTCTCCAGGCCTCCAGCAAGCATCTGGACCATCACTTCACAAGTTCTGGTGCCATCAGTGGCCCATTTAGAGACTATGACACTCACTAGCGACACCTGGGGATGGGGGTGCAAATCATGCTCTTAAGGCAAGCACACTGGTCTTCTTACATGGTGAGTGGATATGTAGAAATGTCCAGTGGTATGAGGGGAGGGTGCTTCTTCAAGAGTGCCCACCCTGATGCTTCCTCACTGCAGTACAGAATGTCATCTATCCAATTCCTTTCCTGTTAATAAAACAGTAAGACAAGGATTAAGGATGTGCACTAATAGGTACAAATTTGTGAATGAATTGAATTGGGCCTACATTTGTAGACCCTATTTGTCCATGAATCAGATATTCAGGTATCTGTTGAAGCTTTGGCAGATATTGGACCCCCCCCCCCGAACCTCCCAGCCCTTGATATAAATCGAATAAAAACACCAAAAACCATGCACATCCCTAGAGAAGATTGCTAACTGATGCTGAGGAAGAGCTGAAATGGAGGCACTAGAGTGAAGGCTGAGTGGAAGGAGATTCCAAAAGGTCAATGGCCATTTCAGTTACAGAGTGGTGATTTTGGGAAGAGAACAGGAAACTGAATGAGGAAGGCAGCAGAAATCCAAACAGGTATGTGTGAAGAGAAGAACTGAGAGAAAAGTGTGGAGGATTATTTCATTCTAGCAGAACTGACTGAGGTCAGTGGGTTCAAAGAGAGAAACACTAGTGGGAGTCCAAAGGGAAAGAAAGGCATGGACTGAGACTGTGTATCTTCCAAAAGCAGCAGAGGAAAGGAAAGGAACCAGCCATCGAACACTCTGGAAGAAGAGGGAATGCTTATTTTATAATAGTTTTATGTTATTGTATTAAAACCAATTAGGGAATTATGAGAGAGTGTATGGGTGTTTATTAGTGGTGCTTGTGTTTTCTATTGGGAAAAGTCTGGCTGCATATAAATGAACCAATGGCACGCCAGCTATTTTCTGACAACTAAGTTCTGAGGATTTGCTGAATCAACCAAGGGGCTTTGAACAGACACAGGATGGATTCCACACAAAGTATATTCACATACATAGTTTTTTGCAGCTTTGTGTACTTTGCAAGCACAAGAAGCATTCCTGAAAGGCTTGTGCTGGAGCCTGAGTGAAACTTCACATTGCTCATCTGTATGCAGTCCACCTCTATAATCTTTAGAGCATTAGGCAGAAGAAGGGCACTTTTGGATCCAAATCAATGAAAATGGCAATCTGTTTCTGTTTTCATAGGTTGACCTAAATGTGAATGTCACAAGTACTGTTATACATATATGCCTTTCAGGTATGTAGTTCTGTAATTAAATGTTATGCTTCTAAAATTAAGAAACTCTGCTATCTGCATTATCATCTCTCTCTGTGTATTTTTGTGTGTGTGTGTGAGAGAGACTTGTCCCTCATTCTCATTATTATTCACAGTAAGTATCAGCATAATAATGGCATCTGTAATTACCTTCAGATACTACCTCATGCATTTCTCTGCCAACAGTGCATTCTACAGGGAACTTCCACCTTCAGCCATAAACTGTTTGGATTTTCTTTTCCACACAGAGATGTGGCAATTACCACAACTATTAATTTATCTTAGCTATTTCAAAGACTGGCTGTTAAGTAGTCTTACTGACTCTTCTTAGTTTGGATCCTACTAGAGCAACCTAGGATGTTAGAAGTGACCAATAGTAAGAAACTGTATGATACTGTGAATGCACTATTCTTTAGCCCTCATGCATTTACAAACAAGGATTCCAAACAGAATGTTCTGCTGCATTCCATGCTATCTTTCCCCGTAGTTAAGATCTCATGAAGTCAGTGTTCATCATTTGTTTTAGTTTACAAAAATCAGTAGCATTTTAAAAAAAAAATTGCCCTAACCAAGCCAAGACTGAAGACTAAATAAGAAGGGAAAGTGGAAGTATTGAATCCGGCTGTTGATAATAATTTTTCATACTTATAAGCCTGTCCTTTATCACATTACAATTATGGTATTTTATGAATGAAATCAGAACATCATTTAGGAATAAATAGATATTCTGTTCTCAGAGTAGTGCTGTGAGGTGGTTGAAGCAGGGTTTGGCAGTACTATGAAACCTTGCTCTAGGGCTGGGTAAAGAGAGTGGCAGGCCTGGAAATCAATTACGCATTCTCTAGCGTGTTGAGATGTACTTTATATTTATATGATGCTCCAGGCTTACAGAGATGGATGGAGTCATCATCTGCAGCAGCTAGAGCAGTGGTGGAAGGGCCTTGGACAAACATCTGGATCCATCTTACCCCTCTCCACTGCACAAATTTTTCTGTAGGCAGAACCCACCCGCAGAAATGACCAGGAAGCTGACCTGGAAATTAGTCTGCAAATGCTCTGTGCAATTTTAAATTTTGAGTCTTTGATTAGAGTGATAGTTAGATGACATCAAATGCTGCTCCCATCCTGAGTGGGCCATGGTGATGTACTGGAGTGGGAAATGCCTGTCTAACAAGGCACCTCAGGGAAAGTGTCCAGGCTGCATTAACTGAGATACGGCCTTGGTCGCATCTCCTGAGGGTCACTTCAGTCTACAAATTAACTGCTTTTCTAAACTATTCTTTCCCATTGGGAGCAATGGGAAAGAAAGAACTAGCTGTTCAGTCTATCAAAATCTCTGTCCAACTTGGAATAACGTTAGGAAACTATATTGCTTCAGATTCAAGCTGTTTCCTAGTTATGTGCCAGCATAAAATTTAATTATCAGAGATTTCTGCAGAAGTAGGTGGTATTTAATATTAGATCTTTTCCTGATCTCAGAAGAAATATGGGGTGGGTGGGTTCCACTGACCTCCCTTAATCCAGATCTAAGATGATCTGGATCTAAGGAATGGGTACTAGTAAATCTGGATTAAGGAAAGTACCCAATGCATTTCCACGGGTGGTCTAGCACCCAATAGCAATGGGTGCTAGCTTGCTTGCAGTGGAAATGCTGGAGCCACCCATATGGCAAATCTGGATCTACCCACATGGGGCCTACCTGTCACCCCAGGTGTTTTGGGGGACGGGGTGCAATCTCCATAGATGCTCCGAAGATTCTTTGAAGATCCTCTGGAGCGGCTTCAGAGAATCTCTGGAGCGATTTGCTGCAAACTTTGAAGATTCTCCGGAGCCTTTGATAAAGGCATTGCTCTTGCATGGGGTCCTCTTTGGAGCCTGTGCTATTCTTCGAAGGCAACTTCAAAGGAACTTCGGAGCCGGCTTCGGAGAATGTGCGCAGGCTTCAAATCTTTGAGTTTTGGGGCACCCCCATGGGTGCCGCCCCGAGCCTCCCATAGACCCCATTGCCCAATTGTGGTGGAAACATGCTCTGTATAATCCAGATTTGATGGTTGAGGACCCCATTGTAGACTCCTTTAATGGGGTCTTCAGGGAATCCAGATTATAGGCCCTGAAGGACCCATATGATCTGGATTTCCCTAGAACAGGTGGAAACAAATGTGGCTCTACTGGGGTCTGTAGTGGAAATGGGGTCTCCCTGCTTTAAGCCAGATGGGTCCTTAATGGGTCCTTAGTGCTAGTGGAAAAACACCCATGATCTTCTTCAGCATCTTCTCATGCAACATTGTACAGCGGTTCAGCCTAAAATGTTGGTACTTGGACATTTCGAATGTAAAAATTTGCTTCAGAAGACACAAAGAAAAAATAGAACACAAGGGAAACACATTATGATTCAAGGAGAGGGGAATGGGAGATCAAAGCACTGAAAATTTGAGAAGCGTGAAAAAGAAAAATCTGAATTTATGTGTGGGTTATGGGGGAAAAGGAATAAGGATAGAAAAGGCAGTAGCAGAAGATCAAACATAATTCTTATTTGCATATAGTGAGGTATATTTTTGCCTGGCTTGAGAAAATGTATAGCTTTTATTATTATGATTATACTTCTCTTTAAACTAATTTGTAGTTTGCATACTTGTATAAAAATATAAGGCAGGTATACAAATTTTGACTGATAGCATAATAATACAGACAGAAAAACTGTAACAACATTATAAAAATAAATGCACAAGCAAAACAGATCAGGAACACACTGATAATATTGTTTAATTTGGTTTTCATTGACAAGTTAAATAAAAAATGCTCAGTTTTTTTTTGGGGGGGGGGAAAGAAACCACCTTGAATTTAACACAGTTAATAACAAGATGAGCAGTATTGAAATATTGATAAAGCACCTGCATTAAGTGGATAAGTTATTTCTTCAAGGTAAAGAAAGAAAATTGACAACATGGAGTATCTTCTGGACAATGATTCCAGCCAATTAAAGATCACATAGTCAGTGTGATGACTGTCAACAGACACTCCAAGAAAACAGTGTTGGAAGAACATGTAGAAAGACTTCTCTTGGAGCAACTGGAGTAGCTCCAGGATGATAAGTGTGAACAAGCCCACTATAAAATACCTGATGATCTTTTGCTGAAAATGAGTCAGTGTCACTTACTATTTTAAAGAACAGTTGGGGGGGGGGAATCCATCATGAAAACCCCCCCAAAAAAATGTGGATATGAGAATATTTGATCATATCTCACGAAGAAAATCATTGCAAGTCTTCACTTGCAGGTGGATGATAGCCTTTTTGCTTTTTATTTCTTGGGTTAATTTCCCAAATCAAGCAAGCAAATTTGGTCTTGTACTTATTACAACCTTGCAGCAAACCAGTTAGAACTTGTTCAAACAGCTCCAGACACCGGAATGCTATTAATTTTATTTTTATGCCATCACAGAGGGTATACTTTAAATTACCGGTGGAGCCCTGTACAGATTTTCAGATGAAAAACACAAATTTTGCTAGTCGACACCCGTATTTCAAGAACAGTTACCCACACAAATATGCAAAGATATAATGCTGGGGAAATGACTTAGTAGGGTTTTTTTCTTACATAAATCAGTAATGACTGTAATATATCTGTATGACTACTGAACACACACTGAGCTGTTTTATTGCTACTAATTTACAAGGGAAGTTCAAATGTACAAGACCTGCCTGAATTCTTCCCAGAAGGCAAAAATTTAGCCCGTTGAATCCCTTACCTAAAAGATTATCTTTCTCATTAAAACTTAGCCCATGAATCAGAGGTCACGAATGTTAATATCCAATATTGACATGCAGAGTTCTTATAGAGTTTCAGTACTCATTGCTGCTGAGCTGAGGAGCATTGATTAAACAAATTTTAGATTCCTCCATATAGCATCATGGCACTCTTATTTGTAGCACTGAGTTATGCACATTTCTTGCCCATGCTTATTTATACACGGCCAGTAATAAGGTATCATTTCAAATACATCTGCCCTTTTAGAAAACAGCTTAGTTAGCAGGTCATTCGGGAGCTATGGAGAAGAGAAAAAAGAAATCTTATGGTCATTTTTTTTCCATAAATATTTCAGAATTCAGGATAATTTAGAAAATATTTCAAAAGCATTTGTCTGGCCATCTGTAGGCATGAATTCCCTAGAAAAAGAAGAATAAGAATAAGAATTGGTTTTTCTATCCAGTTTTCTCACTCAAAGTGACTGATAAAGTTTCTATTCTTCTCCCCACCATAGATACCTTGTGAGGTGGGTGGGACTGTAAGAGCTCAGCAGAGTGCTGTGACTAGCCCAAGGTCACCCGGCTGGCTCCAGGGAGGAGTGCAGAATCAAACCCAGTATTCCCAGATAAGAGTCAAGCTCCTTAACCACTAGACCAAACTTTCTGCATTGAAGGTTCATGGTCTGAACCAGTGGACCTAGAGCAGCCAGGTTTGCTGGTTTGGACCATGGAAAGATGTGTTCTGGAACAGTGCCATCTGCATGGCATCTGCTGATCCAAACCAGATCTTCCCTGTCATCCAAGCACACATGGCCTTGGAGGCCGGCTCCAAGTGCTCTGAGTGCTAGGAACCTCTAGAGGTCCATTTCAGCAGCATGCTTTAGCTATGAGATTAGGATGCTGGACAAGGTGGGTTGTGCAAATTCAATTCTAATTAAGCAAATTCGAATCTATTTGTTCAAATTTTTAATTTGAATTTGCACTTACGAATGTTGACAACATTCATAGATGCCCATACACATTTTCCCCAGGTCCATACATGTCCATATGCATCCCATAGTTATCCCATATGCAACTCATTTTCATCCCGTATGGATCTGTACAAATGCATTGGGATGTAGGAAAGATGCAGATCTTCAAGTACACATTGTGTATGAACCCATAGACATACCAATGTCCAGATAATTTGAACTAATAGATCTGAAATTCAACATTTGAATTGAATCTTCAAATTCAAATTTAAGGACATTCAATTTGAATATCAAAATTCGGTTGATTCGATCAAATTTTGAATGCATGTGAATATTTGTGCACATCCCTGATCAAGCTGGGCTTTGCAGTGGGCATGGGAACAGCTATAGGCAACTCCTAGAATCCCCTATTAGATTTCCTTTGCAAGCTGTGCTATGGAAGAGTCTCTGCAGCTTAGTTTATAGCGCTCTTGCCTCAGTACAAAGGGTGCCTCCTCTCTGTGCAGCTTTCCCTTGTCCCATTGGATGAGGGGAAGCTGCTGTACAGGGAATTCAGACCTCTAGTAGTGTCTGGAGGCACTCAGTGTTTAACGCATGCTGTGCCGCTGTCTCAGAGCATCTCAGAACATCGTCCAGATGCTCTGCTCTTTGCTAGCTATGGGCAAGTAAAATCATGAGCTCCCAGTCATCAGCATTTGCATCCCTTTCTGGGTACAAACCTGTCAGTGGGCAGAGTGGGTCAGCTGTAGCTACATAGTTGTGTGCTGTGGACCAATCCCCATAGCAATATCGGGGAGCAAGCTGGATGCTGCTGTGGCTCTTCCCATGGTGATCCAGCCTGCCCAGTTCAGGCTATCTGCACCTGATCTTTGCCTCAGCAGGAATGGTGGTTTTATACCATTTCACTGAAGAAAGTGAGAACAGGCCCTGGCTGATGTTTTTACAAGCTTCTGATTTCTTGCCTATTTTACTGCTGCTGCTGTTCTATTCAAGCCTATTCTTTTTTATTGCAAATGTTCTTGCTAGTTTGACGTGTTGTTTCTTTTTGTGGTTAAATAAACTTTGTCAAATTTACATCTTGTAAGCTTGTAGAACTCCTTCCTTGATTCTTATTCTCATGACTTCACCTCTGCCAATTGCATTCTGCTTCTGGCAGTTTGTGACATGTACCTTTTACCCCTAAGAAAGACATTGTTCTGGAGCAGAACAATTCACACACACCACACACATCCAAACAGTTCATTCCATAATACCAGATAAGTATGTACAGTGCAGGGAAAGCAAACTGTTGTGGAGTGCCATCATAGCTCTTCCCAACATTCTGCTGGCAGCTAAGATCACAGCACTCTCAGGGATTGTGAGTATCCTGTGCCCAAGCACCCCTAGAGTGCAACTTCAGAGCAATCCCATGGTGCCTTGGAAGGACTGATATAGGTCTTGACTTGGACCACTAGGGAGATAAACCCTTTTGAGCCTTTTACAATCCTAGAACTTCTTACTTAAGAGAATGTTACATTACGGATGTGCACAAATATTCCTCACATTTGAAATTTGTATGAATTCTATCAAATTTGGACATTCAAATGCAAATCAAATGCTTCTATACATTTGTAAAAAAAAAAACTTTGGTACATTCATGACCTTGAGGAGGCAGGAAAGCGGCTGCTCAGGCACATCTGCAGTGGATGGAGAGTGGATCCAAAATGAATTCAAAGGAGATTCAAAGTGAATTCAGAGCAGATTTGACATGTTCAGAGTGGATTCATAGGGGATTCGTACGTGTGACAGGCAGCTGGGATTTGAATCGGATTCACATTGAACATTCATATCGAATTTGAATCCTACCACATTTGAAGGGACTCTATTTGAACAAATGCAAATTTTCGTGCACATCCCTACATTACACTGATTTTTCTCCCGTGCCAGTCAAAACGACTGGGATGGTTTTAAAGTTTTTGCAGCAAAGTACTGTATGACAGTTTAAATACATCAGAGAGTGGGGAGTGGCACTGACAGATATGGATAGGCAGGAGCCTGGGGTAGCACCCAGCAGCCTTGCTGTAGCCCTCCAGCTCTCAGCCTTTGTATCTGCACTTTCCAGGAGCCCTCCATTCCCTTATCTTCAAAACGTGACATGCAGCTGACTGAACCTTGTATCTGTCATTAAAAATAATAATAATCAAATGTACCAAGGGATGGAAGACTTTCTTTTCAAGCTCTTTCAAAAAGTGCAACACCTTACGTTTAGTTTTGCTCTGAAGTTGTTACAGGAATTGATGTTTACTATTTGCCCCACTTGCACAGCAGCTTCTGTGTGATGAGACATTTCAAGATTTTGTCAAGGGCTTCAAAAGGGCAACCTGTTTTCCCTTGACATGCTTGTTTCTTTTTTAAGAGATACAGCACAAGATGTCCTCTGATTCATGTTGTATTTTAAAGGTGAGGGTGAGACAGGCAGCCAAAAAGGCATTTGCCCTCTTTCCAGTAATGTGGGAGTCTTTTAGGTGCCTCAGGCACCTGGTTTCCAGCTTAGTCCTAAAGGTCTACAGGCAGTGAGAACCCAGGTAGCAACCCAGTGCGCAGCAGCAGCAGTGTTAAATGCTAACTCAATGCTGGGAATAGGAAGGGAATAGAAAACAAGTCAGCAAGTGTCATTTTGCCTCTTTATAAATCTATGGTGAGGTCACATTTGGAATACTGTGTACAATTCTGGTCACCACACCTCAAAAAGGATATTGTGGAACTGGAAAAGGTGCAGAAAAGGGCACCCAGAATGATTAAGGGGCTAGAACACCTCCCTTACAAAACCAGGCCGCAGTGTCCAGGTCACTTCAGTCTGGAGAGACGGCGTTTAAGAGGGGACCTGACTGAAGTATATAAAATTATGCATGGTATAGAAAAGATGGATAATTTCATTTCTCTATCACACAACACCAGAACCAGGGGGGCACTCTATGAAGCTGATGGGTAGGAGAGTCAGATCTGACACCCAGAGGGACTTCGGCTTATGGAATTTGCTGCTGGAAGAGGTAGTAACAGCTACCAGCCTAGATGGCTTTAAGGTAGGATTAGACAAATTTATGGATGACGGATGTATCAATGGCTACTAGAATGAATGCCTAGGTACATCTTTCAGGCTGGGGGGGGGGGAAGCAGGACACTTCTAAGGCCATTTGCTGGGATTCAAGAGCAGAAATAGGTTTGTCCTTGTCTCTGCTTGAGATGCCCATGAGTGTTTGGTGGGCTACAGTGTGCGATGTGATGCTGGATTAGATGGGCTGTGGTCTGACTCTGTTCTTATGTTCACTGGTATCCCTGTCATTGCATTGTGTTACAGAACAGAAATATTCCTGTATTCAGATTGGAAGCACAAAGCATGATTCTCTCCCTGTTTGGCTAGGGAGATGGAAGATGAATGAAGCCAATCAATTATTTAGTGATCAGAAATCATTATCATACTCGGTGATCCCTGACTGGCTAAAGTATTGCCAGTGCCTCAAAAGCATAAGGGGAGCAAAAAACAAATGAGATGCTGTAAAACCTCTTGTATCTGCAGTCTTTCTAAATTCTAATGGGTGAAAATATAGCACATCAGGAATGCTACATAGAAATTGTATCATCTGGTGACAATACTTGACTTCTTGTATGTCCAGAACTGGATTTCAGCCAGTTCCTGACAAGACCCTAAGTACACTTAGATCTGAAGGTCAAAAAGAAATCCCAAAGGTCACATAAGCCCCATCCCCATGGCTCTTTGGTACTGTTCTGAGTGTGGGATCGGCAAGCTTTGTCCCCAGGGTTTTGAATTTGGTCCACAAAAAATGTACCACCACCCCCAAACCATGCCAGGAGGGTGCCAAATTTGATACCTAAAAAAACAAGTCTCAGCACACTTTGGTGGACCGGTACGCATTGCTCAGCAAGCTGGGAACAAACATGGGGATGCTAGCGGGCTAACAGGGAGGAGATTTGCACTTAGGTCATTGGGAGGTGGGGTATGCTTGCTGTCCCTGCCTTGTCCATTGAAGATCTCAGCTGCTGACTTTTTAAAATGCCGATCACAAAGGCAGGCTGGAGAACGGCTTGTTTTTTAAATTTTGTGCCATTTCCATGGACGTAATCCCAACCCCGTTTCAAGAATGCCAAGGCAGGCTGCATAATGGCTTGATTTTTGTTCCATTTGCAACCCCCATTTCCCTGATCTGCAAGGCAATCATAAATAAAGGGTTGATTTTCAGTTTATGGCCATTCTCATGTCTCCCAGTGGAGCGGAGGTACACAAAACTGCTCAAGAGCTACTGCCGCTAAACCTCGTAGCGGCTTTTGGCATTTTAAAATTTTTGTAAAAGTTATTTTTATGAATGAAACTTTATTTTTACTAGTTTCCATGCCTTCCACCCCAGTCGTTGGCATCTCAGTGATGTATCTCCCTTTGCCGATCAACAGAGCAATGGAAGCTCCCTGTAACAATTTCCCCTTGACACATTAATAATTCCCTGCAAGGACAAATAAATAAGCTAAAACAATATTAAGCAGCAAGCAAGTTAAAAACAACCAATTTTTTAAACAACACACATTCCCATCCCAGAAAAACCAAAGGTCTTATCCCATAGAATGCATTCAGTTCCTGAATAAGAATGATGCCTTCTTGAAGGATAGGATCCTTAGATGAAGTGTTTGGAAATTGCTAGCAAGAATGTTGGCCCTTTCTTCATCTGTTTGTTAAATCATTAAATAATCAATAATTTAAGTGTATGTGAGAGGTTTCTAAAGCTGATTTTGCCTTTATTTTTTATTTCCAGAAGTATAATGGTCAACTTGAAGAACCATTGAAAGTCCTGAAAAGGTTATTCATTACCTTATACTCAATAGGTTTTCTCTGAAGTCAGCTTTACCAAAATGTTGTGCCACTGCCAAAATTAACCTGAAGTTTGTATAAAAAATTCCCCTTAAATTCAATTAATCTTTCTATTCACTCATATTCCTGCTTTCTTAATGAAAACTACTTAAATTCACTGGAGGAAACACAAGGCTGCCCTCTGACCAATGCTGTCATATGGAGAATTGACTTTTGACTCTGGGGAGAAGTATGCTAATGTAGTAATATTTAATTGATGACCTTATGTCACCTGCTAGTCTTTAACTATTCTGCATAGTTCTAAAATTGCTTTGGTGTCATTCCTAGAAATTTGATGGCTATGTAAAGAGGAAAGAAAGAAATCAAAGATCAAATATGACTCATACTAAATTTGATTGGTAAGCAGTTATGGTGACATATGAGGACATAATCAAGTCTCAAATAAATGTACACAATATCTGACCCCCCTTTTTAAAAAAGTGATGAAAAGAAAAAGTAAGAAATCAGCAGTGTCTAACACTAGTTTATTTTCAAGTATTAAAAACTCTGATTTTTTTCTCATTCCAGAAATGGAAACACAGGAGAACAATGACTGCTTGTGTCCATGACATTCGTTAAGTCACACGTGTTCCCTGAGTGGTGCTAAAGAGCAGTCACTTCACGGCTACCATGTAAAGCCTCAAAGGTGCGGCAACCAGACAATCAAAGGATCTCCTGGTTCTATCACATTGTTTAAACTATGTGAATTCATCATATGCTAAATAAAATAAAATAGAAGCACAGAAATTGGGGCCTGTCTCTGAACTACACACACCAAAGATCAGATCACAAAAGAAGAAAAAGGAGGAAAATAAAAAGGCACCCAACAGATTAAGATATACCAACAGAAAGGCTTTTTTTTTTTTACACATCTGCCCTATTACTACTGAAGAGTGTTAAGGAGTATTAAGGAACTTCTTGAAAAGTGTAAAAGAAGAGAACCAAAAAACTGGCCTTAAGTGAAACATTTTAAAATAAACCAAACTAAGATCATGGCATCTGGTCCCATCAATTCCTGGTAAATACAGAAAAGAAATGGAAGTGGTGTCAGATTTTATTTTGTGGGGTTCAAAGACTATTGCAGATGATGAATACAACAGGAAATTAAAAGATGCTTGTTCCTTGTGAGGAAAGCTATGGCAAACCTGAACAGCATTTTTAAAAGCAGAGATGTCATCTTTAAAAAAAAAAAGCGCCAACGCGTATATAATCAAAGCTATGGTTTTTCCAATAATAACTTATGGCAATGGGAGTTGAACCACAAGGAAGGCTGAGTGCCAAAGAACTGATGCTTTTCGAGAAGACTTCTGAGAGTTGCTTGGATTGCAAGGAAATCAGTTCATCAATCTTAACGGAAATCAACCCTGACTGTTCACTGGAAGGATAAATACTACAACTCAAATTCTTTGGGCACGTAATGAGAAGACAGGAATCACTGGAAAATACCCTACTCCTGGGAAAGGTTGAAGGCAAAGGGATAAGGTCTAGCAGAGGATGAGATGGAAGCAACAACCATGAACTTGGACAATCTCTGGGAGACAATGCGGGACAGAAAGTCTTAGCCATTGAGTTTGGAGAGTCAGACACAACTGGAGAGGAACAACAGCCTTAATATATACCATTATTGTTTTAATATATATATAGATTTGATTTTAATTGTTGCTACCTGCCCTGAGACCTTTGGGTATAGGATGGGATAAAAATGCAAATAATAAACAAATAAACAGCAATATATTGCTGCCTGAATAAATAATTGCAACAAAACTCCAGACTGTACTCTAAGGTATGAACACAAGTAGGGATGTACACACATCTGGATTCTGAGGTTTGTGGACGGATTGGATAGGGCTCTGTTTGAAAGGCTCTATGGGTCCATGAATTGGATAATCCAGTATCCGTAGAAGCTTTGATAGCTTTACCCTGGGGCCTCCACCCCTGGACCACAGCTGAATATTTCCATTTTATTCCCCTCAGATAGAATATGGAAATTGGTTCCACAATGGAGAGCTTGAGATGATGTCCTACATTCTCTTTCGTTACTGAAGTATTAGAATATCTATTCTCCAAGGAACTGCACATTTTCATACAGCATTGTCAAACTGTGCAGAACATTGCTTTATTAGTCCAAGCGGCCATCAATGCTATCTGAAATCCATTTTGGACCCAAGAGTTAAACCATACTCATGCATTGTGACATTTTAGATTAAACATGTTTCAGTCTTTGGCCATTTATGTTTCTGGTTGTAACTTATGGTTGGATTCCAAAATATCCCATGAGCAATCACTGAAGACATGTGTGCTAATCTAAGCAAGGCTACAGAGCTATGCATACTTTAGTCTTGCTTGTGGAAATACACTACGGACCTGTCCCCAAGCAATTTAAAGTCCTCTAAAAATCTTCTTTTGCCTCTGAGCGCCCCCATGCCCAGCTTTTCAATGAGCTTCCAGTGCTACCAAAGAAGGAAAATCCGCAACAAAAAAGTGCACTTTAAAGAAGCGCTCCAGCACTCTTTTTGGAAGTCATGGGTTTTCCTGGCAGCATTTACCATGGGGACACTCCATGGCAAAAGGGGTGGGGATTGCTGCCTGCACACACAGCCATAAAACATTCACACATCTCCCAGAAGTGCAGCAGCTTCCCTTCCTTTCCTTTCTAAAGGTCAGAACTTTCAAAGAGCCAGTATTGTGGAGAATTGCAACATTGTTATCAGGTGTGAAGTGGGTGTATTGCTACAGTCACTGCTGCTCTACCAGGTGGATTTTGACAGTGGTCTGTGGAAGTGTTAAGAGTGAATGAGCAAACAATTGTGTGGCTGATGGCTGCAGCCGCTGCCTTTGCCAGCATGGGAAGCCATTTTGAACAGAGAATAGAGTGAAAGTGCTGAGAGTGAATGAGTGAGCGATCACTCCCTTTGCTGGCATGGGAAGCCATTTCAGGGGACGGAGATCTGGGAGACAGAGAACTGATGGCTATTTTTCCTTTGAACAAGAGAGGGGGCAGGGAGAAAAAGATGCAGGGAAAGAAAACAGGCTTCCGTGGGGACGGAAGGTGCATTTTAAACATGTGTTTTGCTGAGCCTCATGCGGACGTTTATTCCGGAAGTGCAGGGCACTTTTAAAGTCTGCTTGAATAGAGTGATGGTAGAGGGAGACTAAAGAGGCAAATAAGTCTTTTGGGGATGCAGCCTACATTGAATAAAACGAGGCTTACAACTGACTGTTAACAGACATGGATGTAAGCTATCAGTTTGTATAACAATGCAATCAGGAATTATGCAGTTGCCCTTAAGTCTTTTCTATCATGCTCAGCTCAGCCCTTTTTTAGCCTTTCTCCTCCCTAGAAAATGTTGCATTAAAAAAGAAAATAATTCTGTTCATTAGTGTATAGAAAAAAACCCCCTCTCAAATGTAACATAAATATTTCTTACTCAAGGAAAATACAATATTGAAAACTACCCTGCAGAAGTGTTAACAGTATTTAGAGGTTACTCATTATTTTGCTGCAATTTAGTTGACCTTAATAAAGGCACTGCTGTTTCTATGTGAAAGTACTCACAGTTTAATGTGCCACCAATAACATAATTGGCACACATGCTTCACTTCAATTAATGAATGCTTATTTATTTATTTATTTGAAAGAATGTTTGTAGTTACTACTGGACACGGCAGGATCCATCTGAGAATTACTCTATTTGTGAATTCTGTGGAATTGTCAAAAAAGCCCAGCTGAACAAAGATAGTTATTGATTAATGGAAGCTGCAGGAAGGACTGGTGTTTTTGTGTATCTCCCATGATATCTTATTTGATAGAATCTTCCCTTTAACCATAAGGAAGGCTGGCATTGAAGAAACTGGAATTTCAGAGAACACAGGGGCTTCTCAGTTTCCAAAGGGATTATTTATTTATTTATTTATTTATTTATTTATTTATTTATTTATTTATTTATTTATTTACTTTTCTATCCTGCCCCATACCCAAAGGTCTCTGGGCGGGTAACAATGGATCAGACAACATATTTTAAATCATATTAAAAACAAAATACAGATTAAAACATATTAAAAACATGATACAAATTAAAACAAGGTACATAGTTAAAAACTCTGATATAAGCCTGCACTCAGTAGTGTATAGGTTTTAGATTAGTACATAGGTTTTTCTCACACTTGGAGCAAAAAAGTGCTCTTCAGTGTTCCAGTACTTTTCTTTCTGCCAGGTTATGAGATTCTGAAACAGAATATTCCTTTTACCCAAGCAATGTTGATTGTTATTGTTAGTTTTCCCCCTTAGATGGGCCTTGGGTCACAGTTTATCTTGCAATATTTCACAGAGTAAAAATCAATTTTTGTCCCCTTTAATCTCTTGCTTCTCTACCAAAATGTTTGCAGAATTATAAATGCAATGCATGGTCAATAAAGGCAATCGCAGAATGCTTTGCGTATACCTATTTGTATTAAACAAACTTTGTATCCCAGCAACAAGAATGCACAGCTATTATACAAAGTCATAATTTACTGCCCATCTAGTCTCATTAACACTGGCATTATATAAAAATGGAAAACGAAAGAGACATAGAGGTGCAGAAAAGATTTGAAGTATTTGTGCTTCTCTTAGTGCTCCTGCTGAGCTTGTAAGTGCAAATAGAAGTATGTGTACTAGCAGATAGGCTCAAGGCATTAGCAGGGCTATATTATTCAGGGCCAATAATGCTTGTTTAGTCTTCATTTTTAACCTACTTGCCTTCTGAGTTGAGTTTTAAAAACAGGTCATCCCAGAAGTCTGTCAACAGTCTTTATCTATCTAAATAAGGGTGCTTCCGCACAGGCTCTAAAAATGCATTTAGAAACACATATAGGACACATACAGACAACATAAAAATGTACTTTCCACGCAGGAGGCCGGATCAAGGACCCTTTTTGGTGGTGCTTCCGCATATCAGCAGGCAAGACCCATTCTTAATTGGGTCTTGCTGCCAAAAGATCTGGCCTCCAGGAAGACCTGAAAAATTAGGTCTTCATCCGGCCCTTCGCCTCAATCTGTTTTGGAAGCAGGACGCTTCTGCACACGGAGAAGCGAAAGCCGGATGTCTTGGGGAGGGCAGAAGCAGGACTGCCTGCTTCGACTCCCACTGTCTCCAAGAGCTGAGATCATGGTTCCTAGAGCCAGGGGAACCCACACCTACACCCCCTAACCCACCCTGGATTGTGCACATGCGTTTGCAGCCTTACCTGCAGGCTGCGAGATCGATTCTGCCTTCAGGAGGCCCGACGTGCTGTGGGTGTGCGTACAGCATTGCCCCTCATTGGCCAGCCACCTGCACCTGTGCAGCTGGCCTGGTGAAGCCAGGCGGGTGTCTGGGCAATGAGGGGACATACTGTGCACATGTGCACAGTACGCCAGGCCTCCTGCTGGCAGAATCGATCTGGCATCCTGCAGGTAAGGCTGAGAATGCATGTGCACGACCCAGGGTGGGTTAGGGGGTGTAGGTGCGTGCACGTTCGTGGCCTTACCTGGAGGTTGCCAGGTTGATTCTGCCTGCAGGGGGCCCGGCATGCTGTGCACATGTGTGTGGCGTGGCCCCTCATTGACCAGCCACCTGTGCCTGTGCAGATGGTCTGGTGAAACCAAGAGGGTGGCTGGCCAATGAGGGGCCATGCCGCATGCATGCGCACAGCATGGCAGGCCTCCTGCAGGCAGAATTTACCTGGCAGCCTGCAGCTAAGGCCACAAACATGTGCCCACGACCCGGGGAAGGTTGCGGGGTGTAGGGTGTGGGTCCCCCTGGCCTTAGGAGCCACAATCTCAGCTTCTGGGGTGAGCAGGATTCCAGAGAAGCCACCCAACAGCCTCCCTACCCTTGGCTACAAGGGAGCCAATCGGGGAGGCCGGGGGGGGAGGGTATTCAGCCTGAATGGGCTGAGAGCAGTTCCCCCTCCCGGAGGACGGATTGGAATAGGTGCTGGTGCATCCGCACAGCACCCACTCCAATCTTTCTCCGCAATCTGTCCTCCCCGCGCATGTGCAGGAGCACAGGGTTCCCTCAGATCCGTCACAAATAGTGATGGATCTACTGGGAGGACGGATTCACCAAAAAGCACATCTATTAGATCCACTTTGGGCAGCAAGTGCAGAAACACCCTAAAAGAATATGAAAAGGTCTTTTTAAAAAAATCATCTACATATGGCTTGATGACAATTCTCTAGTCCTAAAAGAACAGTAAGTACTAATGAGGGCCGAGTGTGGTCACTGAAATTAAATTTAATTAGAGGTTAGCAGCAACCAAGATATGGGAGCACTGTTGTGGCTTGGCAAAAACTCTTGGGAAGTTGTCACCCTTATGTTGCTTCACAGGTTGGTTTTACAGCTTTAATAATCCCAATTATCAGCCAGCATTTTTAGTGCAGGTGGCTAAAATGATATTGCTCACTATCTCAGGCTGTTATCAGACACAGAAAATAACAATAATGAAAGCATTTCTGAGGTAGCTCAGAGATGCTTAGAGATGGGATCGTTCACACATGAGTTTGCCTGTCATCCTCCTCCTTCTGAGCTAGAAAAGGTGGATGAGAAAAGGCTACACCAGGGCCACACACCATATCTCTGAGGCACCTCTGAAGGGCCCCTTTTGTTATGACTGAACACAGCCTCATTATATAGTGAGAAAGTCATTCAATGACTTTCAAGCTTTATCCAAAGGTTTGCTTACAGTCATAAATGAATATTCCTGAAATTAATTGTTTTGTTTTGTTCAGAGGATCTCCTGCCTCCAAACTGCTACCTAGAGCAGGCTTAGAATCAGCTTGACCAGAGAGTGGTAAAGGAAAAAAAGAATTTGATGAGCTGCCAGGGATGGCCTCTCCCTTCCAACTGCCAATGCACAACAGAGTCAGCTTTGCATCAAAGAGTGCTAGGGAAGCTACATTCTGTTCCAGTCTGCTGGTCTTTGTAAGTTTAATTAATTGACTTTTTAACTGATTGTAACCCAAATTGAGACTTTATGAGATAAGGCTAGATAAAAATGCCAGTAAATAAATAGAAACTATGGGCCACTTCCACACTTTGCCTTCTGTTTCTAGAAAGCATAGGATGGAATGGCTCTAATATGCACTAAATAACCACACATGCAGATGTGTAGTGCATATTAAGTGCAAAATCTTACCTCATGAGCTGCCAGGCCCATGATCCTCCTCCTGTATCTCTTCCAAACAGGAAGTGTGGATGATGTGTCCAGAGCCTTACTGACTCCAGCATTAGTGCATGCATGGTACAGTGAAACCTACACCACATGTAGTGCATGTGTGGCAAGCCCCTTCATGAAAGGAGCTGTTTCTGGTAAAGAAATGGTTTGGGAGCTCACCACACATGGAAATTGGCCCTAAGTTTCTCACCACTCAAAGAAGATCAGCAAGTTGATTGTTTGAGGAAGTAGTGAAGAAAGATTTCTTTACTGCCACCACTGCCACACTGTAGGAATGATCATGTGTTCTAGGATGTATCTGGTTGGATGCAGATTGAGATCTACACAACCTACACACCAGCCCTTTACCTGTCCATTTCATCACTTAGACATCAGCTGAGAACCAGACAGATCTATGAGCTCTTAAGTGTTGAGAGCACTTGGGAGCAATCTCGTCAAGCGCTCCTGAATATCTCAGTTCTAGTGTGTTACCAGGACCTTGATGGAAAGTTGCCCTGAAATAGTGTAGCTATATATACATCTGTTCTAACAATTAAGAACACAAGAGCATAAGAGGAGCCTTGCTGGACTTGATCCATCTAGTGCAGCGTCCTGGCTCATAGTGGCCACCAATTGCTTCTGTGCATTCTCAAGACAAAGGCAAAACCTTCACCTGCTCCTGACTCCCAACAAATGGTCTTTAAAGGCATCCTACCTGCCCCTCCAACCTAGAGGCAGTTATAACCACCCTTTCATTTTTGGATGTCTCCATGACTTCATTGACCAAATGCCAGTTTCCTTCAGGGCTTTGATTAAGAGGAGGATAATAGCATGTCCCTAATATTAGACTTACTTTCTGATCTGATATTCATACCCACAATGCTTCTATGGATGGGTCTGATTCACCTAGACATTCTAGTTCATAGGGTTTTATCTGTGTGTGTTTTTAATGTACAAGGCTACAACCTCCAATTCACATTTTCCTGTCTTTCCTATAAGGTTTGTAACCTGGCATCACTGAATCCCATTGGTTTTCACTAGTTCATCAATTTCAGTTACGATACCTATTGTAATTTTTTATTCATCACTACATATTCCCGTTTTGACACAGATTCTTCTGGCATTTTCGTACAGGCATAGGTATGCATTCCTCTGCTTGAATGTTAGCCCTGTTTGCACTTACCTTACAGGTATGGTATAATAATACTATACCAGTCTGCTACCATACAGGGTCTTTTCCTGATAGGTATTATTATTATACCATTCCAGCAAGGAAAAGACCCAGTATGGTGGCAGCCTTCAACACTTTGAAGCCTAGTAAAGCCCCGTAACTGGCCAGCAGCAGTTGAAGTGTGGATGACCAAGCCAGACTGAATCACACGGCAACATTTTCGGCAACATTTGATCCATGCCTGGATGTTGCCATGCCATGATGATCTGAACGTGGCTCACAACTGTACAGCCAGAGCTGCACTGTTACACCCATTTGCAGTGATGTACCTGGAAGAGTATGCAGACACTGCAGTCTGGGAGAGAGCTACCCTCTCTTAGCCTCTCCCAGACTCCATTTTAGTAGTCCACAGCTAGGGCAGGGGTTAATGAACTTCAGGGTGGCATTGGGAGTAGTGCGCAGAAATACTTGTCTAGTGAGCAGACCACTACTCATAGAGAGATTAAGTGCAATCATGCCCCTCCTGATAACTTTCTCACTCAACTCAGTACTTTGTGCACAGTTCCAACCTTTCTCTTTCAAATGTTCCTCTTCTTGAAGCGGATGCTGCCCAGCTCCTGTTGGCTTTTGCCCATTGGATCAGTTTAAAAGCTGCTATGGGCCTGTCCCCAAGGAATAAAAAGTCTGCCAAGACTCTCCTTTTGCCTCTGAATGCCCCCAAGCCAGGGTTTTTAATGAGGTTCCAGCGCTACAAAACATGGAAAACGCGCGACAAAATACATGCACTTTAAACAACACTTCCAGCGCTCTTTCTGGAAGTCGCAGGTTTTCCTCGCTACATTTACCTTGGGGACGCTCCGTGGCAAAAGGGGCGGGGATTGCCGCCTGCACACACAGCAGTAACACAAGCAGCTTCACTTTCTAAAGCTCAGAACTAAAGAGCCAGAATGACGCAGAATTGCAACATTGTTTCAATCGCTGTGAGGTGTGAAATGGGTGGATTATTGCTAGGGGTGGATTTTAAAGCGATAACAGGGAAAGTGATGAGTGAATGAGCAATCGTGTGCTGGACAAGGTGGATTTTTGACAGCAATAACAGGGAAAGTGGTGAGAGTGAATGTTTTCCAGCACGAGAAGCCATTTCGGGGGGGGGGGTTGAGATCTGGGAGACGAACAGAGAACCGATCGCTGTTTTTCCTTTGGACTTATCAGGGATTGTCTTCCTGGTTGTGGCCGCACCGAGCGCAGTCCCTCCCCATTCCCGCTGGCACCCTATGAACAAGAGCAGGGGTGGGGAGAAAAAGATGCGCGCAAAGAAAACAGGGCTCCCATGGGGACGGAAGGTGCGTTAAAAACACGCATTTTCCTGAGCCTCTTGCGGATGCTTATTCCTGATTTGCATGGCACTTTTAAAGTCCACCTCAATAGAGTGACAGTAGAGTAAAAGTAGAGAAGTAAATAAGTATTTTGGGGACTCAGCCTATGTGATCTTTTTAATATTAAGCACAGCCAATTTGGTTCCACCTTGTTTTAAGTGCAACATGTCCTGCTTGTACAGGTCTGGCTTGACCCCAAATGTTCTCCAGTTTCTAAAAAATCTAAACCCTTTCTCTCAACACATTGTCTCATCCACAAATTGAGGCTCAGGATCTCTGCTTGTCTAAGTGGTCCTGCACATGAAACAGGCAGCTTTTCTAAGTATGAAACCTTGAAGTTCAAACGTCTACCTAAGTTTGGCTTCCAGGACTCCCTGCTTAGACTCTCGAAATCATTGGTACCAATATGTACCACTGGCTCCTCCCCAGTACTATCAGCCTACCTAGATGCGTCATGATGTCCTCAAGCTTTGCACCCAGCAGGCAAGTCATCATGCAGTAATCATGGTGAATTGACTGTTGGGTTAAGAGCATTCAGGCTACCTACATTTTTAGAAAAATATAATGGTACTTGAATTAAAACATGTGCAGCTTTGTAAATCTTCAAGATCTAAGATGAAAAAGCTTGTGCTAAGGTATGATCTTGAGTGAAATCCATATTCTACAGTATGTAAGGGATTGTCAGTGCTGTCTTAAAGCTGTGAAGTGAAAATTGGAAAATGCAGGGACAAAACCATGAGATGAATTCAAAGAAGCCACTTAAAAATAATAAAGTATTGGAAAGACAGCTTGAACTCTTCAAGCTTCCAAACAGTTGATAGGCAATAAATATATTTTGCAGATTTTATACAGTCATGCTGTGCTTACTCTCCATTCACAATGCTTGCAACAACCAACAATGCAGTTGAAGGATCAGTTGTATGAGTTGATTTGCTTTACTGAGTAAAAAGGATTCATAATAACATTTTGCAAATTAATAATCCAGTAAATAAATTTGATCCAAGAATATAAAAGTCAATGTATCTTTAAAAAATGAAATAACAAACAGCAATAAAAATGCAATTAATAATAAATTATCTATATGTAGACAACAAATTTATCTCTGAGGATTAGAAACAGGCTTAGTTCAATGATAGCTAACACGGGGCATGACATCAACTTGCCATGACTGTGTATGGAGGGTCTCATCACTTTCTGCATGCAGGTGCAGAAGACCCTCTTGTGATTGCTACATATTTTGTCATAGCAAGGCCCTGGTTCATTGCTGACAAAGCAAACATAAAGTCATTCCTCATGCACTGAACTTTTAGAGCCTTCACATCCACTCTAACTCTTTTGGAGGGGGACTGCTGTGGAAGGGACTGCTGTGGAGATGCAGAAACTTTAATGCTCCTTCGAGATGCATTGAATGCTCTCCAGAGACCCAACCATGGCTTCTATAAAGGGAAGTACTATCCAACTATAATTTCAGTTGCTTGAATGTAGCACTCCACTCATAAACAAGAATACAGAAATAGGATGAGTATGTTTTCCCTGGTAAGAGAATTACTTACAAAGTCTGACCAGCCCTTTTAGATCATGCCATGGGGCACTTGGACTGCAGATTCCACATGCTATCACATGCCAAAGAAGGGCAATACTTCCTTGACAAATGATGGCTGCATGACTCCCATACCTGGCCTGCTTCCAGAAGCGCATTCCATGACCATGAGTAGTTTACCAGGGAACCACTCCAAAGCTATCCTGGCAGGGGTTAGGCTGAGTCCTGGTTGCTGCTGCCATGAAGAAGGGCCATGGTGGAAACAGGCCATGGCCCATTCTATAGCCTGGCAATTTTCACTGAGGTCTGAGGGAATGATAAACTTCAAGGGTCATTTTTAAAGGGTGCAGTTTGGACTGCAAGTTTAAGGTTGGGGATCTCTAGTTACCCAGCTCTGAAGACAGGCTGTACTAGGGGTGCTGTTGAATGGGCAATTGCCAGCCTGCTCCATCCTATTCCTGGCCCAGAATACTTCCTCTGGATGAGGAACAATCATTACAGTGAGTGTGTGTGTATAGGCATTTTGTTGACAATATCATCCTAAAATATGGCCATGCTAAAGTTAACCCACATGTCTGAATATTAAAAATGTACTTCTTTATCATTCTGAGGTCCTTTCCACACTTATCTGCGATTTAACAAGATGGGAGTTAGGGGCTACTTTTTGCATGCTAGCCCTTTCATGATATGTCTCATCCATACTGGAATCTTGAAGCAAGGGACCAGGATACAGTGACAAAGTGGCATTGTTTTCAAATCCTTCTATAGTCTTCTTTAAAGGGGTCAACAGGCAAATAAGGGTCTTTATTCTGGACTATGAAGTACATCCAGGTATCCATAGGCTGGAACTTTATGGAAGAGCCTTTTCAGTGGTGCCCCAGGAATTGCTGCCTACAAGAAGTGGCACTAGAAGGTGGTGCATCACTGGGCCTTCCTGGAAACTGTGGCTCCAAACTAGCTTCAAGGGTTGGGGTTCAGTCTTCAAAGCTAGCAGCCAGGGCTGTGCCATGATGAGCTGAATAAATGAGGATAGGTCTTGGAGAAGGCTTCTGTTAGCCCACTTGACTGTAGCTTGTACCTACTGGCTTGCACTACATGGGCTGCAATGGGCCATGCAGTGCAGAAAGGGCTTGAGATATCTTCCAGAATAATAAATCAGAGGAAAATGCCCAAAACAGCCAAGAGAACTGCTTTCAACTTTTGTTAATTTTAACAATTAATTTTAGATTACAACAGGTACAACAAGGAGCTAACTTGCTCCAAAGGGTTAACCAATTTTAAAGCTGTTGTAAAGATCTGAAGGAGGCTTAAAAGAGCAACTTAACTCATTTTTCTTCTTTGTTCAGAATAAGGCTATTTTTTCTTATCCATTTTACATTGTGTTGACTTTCAAAGAAGCTAATTTGACACTACTTGACCTTTAGATGTTTTAAATAAACAAAAACTGAAAGTATCACTAGGATAATCTTCAGGGAATTATCTAGTGCAGTACAAAACTAAAACACTCTCTCTCTCTCTCTCTCTCTCTCTCTCTGTGTGTGTGTGTGTGTGTGAGAGAGAGAGAGAGAGAGACAGAGAGAGAGAGAGAGAAATTACTGCAGTACTTTTTTCCTTGGTCATGACACAGAATTAGACTGGGTGCTAGTGGGTCTGTGCAGATGTATGAGGTCCTCCTGGAGATCCAGATATTTAAGGATTGGATCCCAAGGAGGCCCCCATCTCAAAGATCCAGATGTTCTTGATCTGGATCTTTGATGGTCCATGCAAAAATGGGGTATGTGGATGTAGCCCGAAAAGAAGTAGAAACTATTCTGCATGGACTGGCATACTGGAGCAGAGCCTTGGAGACTCGTGTGCACCACATCACCTTGCAAAAGGGAGGCTGCTAATATGCTTGTTGGTCCAGAATTACAGTCAGTGTGGATTCAATGTAACAGATTTATCCATCCATCCCAGCCAGTGATAATTTATTCCAGACCTGAAGGATGAATGTAGATGACCCATTGAGCAATGCGATTTTCCTGAGATTGGTTTGCCTACCTCTGAGTTTTAGGCTCCAAATTTGTTTAGCATCCCACAAAACATGCAGCAACAGATGAAGGCATGATGTAAAAACTTCAATTAACCAATCCCCCAAATTCTGACTTAATGGCTAGAATCAACCAGCATGGTGCACATTTACTACAATGCATTTGACTGTATAGTTTTTAGGTTCATTGGATAAGAAAATGACAAGAGGAACCCATGTGATAAACATTTACTTAGGAAAGAAGTCCTTAGACTAGAGCTGTATTTTATGGATTCCAGTCCTAGTAAAACAAGCATATTTCACCATCTCTTGAACAGAATTCGCAGAATATCTGAATCTGTAATATTTTCTCAGCTTTACATGGAAATTCAAAGGTTTTACATTTAAAAGAAGCAAACAATAAAAGGAGGGGGCATAAAAAGAATAGAAAGGAAAATAATAAATTTCGAATTCTGGTTCTTAGCTCCTACTTATCAGATACTAATGCCATACACTGTATTATCAAGCTCCAATCAGCCTGAAAAATCACATAAAGGCTGCATTCCCACTTGACTTTTTTAAAAAAGAAATTAACCTAACTCCGATGCGAATGCACATTCTGCCCGTATCCAATTTTTTTTGTTATAAATCACAGTCAACCCTGATTTTTGCGGTTCCCACTGAAAATGCTCCAAAAACGCATTGGGGAAAGTGCATCTTTTACTCCCCACCCTTTGCCAGTTGGGGTTCCCACTCCTCTCTCTTGATTGGGTTTGCTCCCGCAGTTAACATGATGACATGGCAGGGGATCGGGAATTCCACTTTCATCCTTTGATTGTATAACCAACCTCTTTCGCGCAACTGTGTAATTTTCAGACTAGTGATGCCCCACGACCACAGATATTGATTCCACAATGCTTCAGTCTTGTGCAAAATCACCTCCCTAAACCTATGCTTTGCACCCGATGGTGGGAGAGAGAGAAATTTATCAACCATAATACGCCCCCACTGCCAGGTGCAAAACATGAGCTAGATCTAGGCTTGGGGGTGCTGGTGGTGATTCTTCTCTCACCCTCTCTCTTTAAAATTCTCCATCCACTTCTATCTTCTAAATGGATCCTGGATGTCTATGCAAAGGCTAGTTCCCAAGTGTGTGTGTGTGTGTTGGTTCACACAGGTAAAAATGGAGCCAGTCAAGCTGTTTTCCCCTCCCCCCACCCCCTGCTCGCTTCTTACCCACCCACCAAGCATAATGTGGTGTTATTTTTGGAATCAAGCATAGGGGCTCCCCTCAGACATGAGAAAGCTGGGTATTTTCTCAATTGTGTCCCAAAGGCTGTGTGTTGTCTCAGCCAGTGGTGGGTTGGTGCTTTTTTTCTTTTTTGGATGATGATGCAAGTTCTCTCTACTTCATGGGAGGGATGGCAAGGGGCTGCCCTACTGAGAGTGAAAACCCACCCATTTAATGATGCACCCTCAACAGTGACAGACATTGGACAGAAGGCTTTTGGGAAGGGACAACCTGAAAGGTGCAATCTCCTCCCAGTACTGTGATACTGTTCCCAAAGCAAAAAAGATAAAGCATGTTAGCAGCAAAAACAGGAGTGAGAGCTGTTTTTTCGAGGGTTATTAAAATGTGTTTTTGGGCTATTTACTGCTTGGAAAGTGCAGGAAGCCAATCTGTAATGGGGTCAAAGAATTTTCAAATCACTTTCTAAGCTCAATAAAACCGAAGTGGGAATGGGGCCAAAACATATTTCAGCCAAATTGCAGCTTTTCTTGAGGATGGATGCGCCCAGTTTCTCTGGTGGAAAGAATACAATAACCTGAGTTCCACAGAACAACATTTTAGGCACAAGAAGTAATGATTTATAAAAGCTTGCATGAAGTGAAACAAACTTTAAAAAATGCTTAAAGGCAGATGTTTTGTAATAGAACTTTATGTATAGCTAATATTGGTCATTCGGATGGGAAGAATGAGAAAGGAGCCCAGATTAAGGTTTACCTGTTCAGCGGCACAGCTTATTATAGGAGTTTCATTTTCTGTTTACTCCTTCTTGGGCAAGAGCTGGGTTCCATTCCGAGTATAACATGGTGCAGATCCAGTTGATTTATCTAATACAGGAGTGTTCTTTGATCTCCTTCCTTTCAGATGAACTTATAAAAACCTTAAAACATTAAAAACATTTAATATAAAGCCAGCTGATGTAAAAATTGCTAATGGTCACAGTATAAAATGTAAAATCAGTTATGTACTCAGAATTAGGGATGTGCACAAATATTTGTGCAATTAAAATGTTGTATAAATTTGTATGAATTTCTACATTCACAGGTGAACTGAATGGGGAATTAGGCTTCATACACATCCCTACTCAGTGCCCTTGATGGGAAGACAGGTTTTTCTGGACCTCTTTTAATATTGTAAAATAACTCAGTATTGTAAAATGAAGAAACCTAAGGATGTTTTCTGCACTTGTGGGGTGGTGGTGGCAGTGGTGGAGCAGTCTAGCTGAAATTGTTTTGACTGGGGCAGTTCCATGCTGGACAGATGCTGTTGGCTGAGAAAAAGGCCTTTTATGCTTGGATGGCCTATTCCAGGATGGGCACCAAGCTACCCCAAAGCTTGTGTGAGCTTTGGAACCTGTCGAGAAAGCTCTGACTAAAGTTCTTGGCCTTCACAGCAAACCAATTTCAGTGGCACAATTTTCAGTCCCACTGAGATAGATCCCCCTGCTAAAATGTGCACCCTTCGACATGCCTCCCTGGGCTAGTCTAGCCATTTTACTGGTAGATCAGTAAAAGCAGGTATACTGGCATCATGGTCTAGGTGGCTGTTTTGGGTTATGCTGCGCCCAATGCAGATGCATTGTGCTGGTGGAGTGTGGTCTCTCTTGTGCTGTGCCAGTATTGCAGAAGGAGAGGGCTAGACCTTGCACTATCTCATTAGAATGGGAAATGTGGGAAAGGCCTTTGGGTGTTGTCTAGAGAAGTCAGGATCCAGTCTGGGAGGCTCTGAGTCATTGAAGTATCTACAGTCCTGGGCAAGTCCCATGACACAGCTTAAAGATATGGGTTTTTAATAGGCACTTAATGTCAATGTAGTGCCAGAATCACCAACAAGGGGTCTGAATTCAAGAACAAGGCAAGACATAGAGCTGCTTTCAAGCAGATACTTCTGTTTATTGGGGTTAATAGCAGAAGACAAGAGTCAGAAGCAGAATTCAGGTATTCCAAAGGCACTTTCCCACAGTTCTCACTCCTCCTTTCAAGGCCTTTGCAGTTGTACTGTAAGCAAGATAACAGCTGCTGTGCCTAGGGTGGTTTGTAAGCAAGCCAGCTCATGTTTGGGTGAGACTCAAAGATGGGCACACAGACAGTTGCCCTTACATGTAGGCACCTTCTGAACAGCAAAAGGAAGTATATTCCAAAGGGAGGTGTTATCACAAAGAAGGCTTGGCTTAGACCCATCATGACGTTCTGTATTTCATGGAACCCCCTGTATTTCATGGGACCTCTTCAGATGATCTAAGTGCCTTTCCAGGGTTGTAATAAGAAACGATGGTCCCAAGTTATTTAGGGCCAAAGGACCTCCCTGCCCTTGTCTCTTTTGTTCTGGAACAGGGCAGGTTGTCCTATCATGGAACAAGTGATCCATCCCATTCTAGGATGGGTTGCTGCTGTAGCAAAATAGGTCAGTCCACATCTGGACAGGCTGTCTCACTCCAGCCCTCACCACTGAAGAGCTCTCAGAGCCAGTTTATAGATGAAAAGGTCAGGAGCAAAACCTCTCAGCTTTCATAGTTTCCACAAAGGTTCCATTGGGTGTCATGCCAATTCTAGTGCCATTTCCAGCAGCACTTTCTGGAGCACTGCCAGAATGGGTCCCCCAGCGTATTCCAGCCTGTGGTGATGTGCTTCTGTATGCTTCCCATAGTCAGGAATCTGGGTACAGACTGGTTATAGACTGGACTCTTTATAGGTGTTCACTGCTTCATTCAATGTGGATGAAACCTGTCAAGGAAGTGTGCCCTACCATAGTCCATGTTAGTGCATGGACAGCAGGTCCTTATTCTGGGATTAAATAAGTGTGAACAGGGACTAATTTGCCAAGCACTGAAAACCATGAATAATGTTTTTTGTCATTCAGCTTTGATGGTGTTTCCAAAGCATTTAACGGCCACTGAACTATATACCTAATGTCTTGTTTTGTATTGTTTTGAATCATGATATTATGGCTGTGTCTCCACTGTAAAATGGTGGAGGAGGAATTATGAGTGCTGTTCAAAAAGATGCCTCCTTGTCTCCAACTTTTGAGGGGGAAGGTGCTCTTTAAAGTAATGCTCTGAAGTATCTCTTTGAGGGCAGTCAAATTGCACTCTCATGAAATGGTGCCTTGGACAACGATGGTGCCCAGAAAAGGGGTGGCCTGACTGATGTGAGGCACTTTGTGCTGCCACAAATGAAGATGGGATGGCAGAAGATGCTTTACTGGGGACCTTCCCAGTAGGTGGAGATGCATCCCATGCCCACTCACCTTATGCCATGCTTTTAATTCCATAGATCTCATCAACATATGGAAGAAGATTTTCTCCAATTTGACTTTCCTTCTGTATTCCTCTGTGCCCTGACAATTTATCCCAGAGGGTTAGGAGACATGCCAAAAGAGGTCAATGAGGGGGAGGAAGCCAATAGGAGAAGTCATCTGCCCCTTATAAAAGCAGAAACCTCATAAGCTGTTCTGCAAGATGCAGAACAGTGTATTTTGTAAATAAAAGCTATCCTAGAAGGCAGTTCATAATTTTAATTTTATTCAGGCTACTCAACTGTACCAAGAAGATATACATCACAATATTTCTAGGATTTATTTGGAATGACATAATTACATTCCGAATACACTAGCACGGTCCTGATGTGGTCACATTCATTGAATGATTTCTGACTGCCCTCCATTATTCTTAATAAGAAGATGTATGTTCTGGCTAAGATGCTACCAAAATCCTTGCACACTTCATGTAGTCCTTTCATGCTTCATGAATACTTTAACTTCACTCTACAGTACAGTGAAGATGAATTCTAAATAAAAGGGAGGAATGAAACCAAGCTAAGCAATTTTTATCATCAGTTTTTTTATTTTTACCAGTAGGTGGAGCTAAACATTGTTTTACCAGTAAAGAGTAATGCTAATTTTTTTAAAAAAATCATCCTTACTCTATTCAGTATAATGCACATATCTAATAAAAAATAAATAATGCATTAGGAAAAGTCAGTCTCATTTCCTTAATCTTTGTGAAAATAAATTTCTTGAACTTTTGCTTTTGGCCTGCGGAAATACAGGGAGCTGCTCTTCCTTCCCTTCCACCATTTATCATATTATTGTTGTTCTTGCAGCTGCTGCTATATGTCTCAAAGACACTGGAACTAGCAAAGCCAAATGTCTTTTGTTTCTGAATTTGGTTTCACTATACTTGTCTCACTGTTGTCAAGGTCAATGTTCTGAGAGACATTCTGAATCTTAAACATCCCTTTCATTTTTGAATCATGAACTATATTGTCAGTTCTATGCCTTTTCCCCTCTGGATGTCATGGAAATGAATTCTCTCCTGTCATTCAAAGATCCAACACCAAAGAAATTTTGGAATGGGCATTATGAACAAACCCCTGAAATTTGTGCTTTCTTAAGCATCAAATGCAAATATGTATGTTGCTTTTTAGACAGAATCTAAAATCTAAACACATAATTTCTGATGTCATATAACTATTGCTCCCTCACACATATTGTCCTAATCATTATGATATGGCACAGATATGTTCTTCATTTGGTTCCATAAGAAGGTACTGCTTTCTGACTAAATGGTTTGAAGCCATTCATATCATTCTAAGTCTGTTTTATAAAATAGCTCGGTCATATTAGCTTAAGCAAAACAGTCTGCAGAACACCAGGGGACCTTGACTCGTTCTCAAATAACTTAGCTTATGTAAACTGGGAATCTGGAAGTGTATCTGTGGGGAAGATATGGAGTTCATTTCTTGGAATTCAATTGTACTTTCAAATTACCCAAACAGATCCTGCCATGATTTTTGCATTCTTTTTAACCAGTGGCCTGGATTTGAAAGTTCACATTACTTTAATGTTTCCTGATAGCAACTGTGATTTACTGTTTTCTTTTGACTTGTTCTGGCATGTTTTGCAATATTACCTAGCATTCATTTTAAAATTCACATGAGTGTGTTATCTCAGACCCCTTCTACAAAGATGGGAGTACATTTTGTAGCCTTCTTTGGTTCAGTGCATCTGTGTGTCAGAATACTCCAAAGGGTGGTAAGAACAGATACTTTTTAAACTTCATAAAGGACCTTTTCCTGTTATTGAGCTGTTGCTACCCTTAAAGTGTATGCAGTGCAGCACAGTGCGGCACAGTAAAGAAAAGAACATGAACAAAAAAACTATCAAAAAGAAAAATAAAATAGGGAAGGTGGGAAGTGACAGAGCATCACTTCCTCCATTTTTATTCCATCCCCCCACACAAAACCAGCCTAGTTTGATACTATTTGAATGAGATGCTTGCAGGGGAAGTTGCAAACCAGCATGGAAGCCTGCCTAGCATTTCTCTTTATATCCAGGCCCAACAACAGGCTGCATTCACATGTAGCAAAAAAGAGAAAGTGCCTCAAAAGTACTTGGGAACACATCCCTTACTGGCCAAAGCAAATGGTTGTTCCATCCTTGCATGTACCAGCCTTAGTGCACTACAGTCATCCAGCTGTAGTGCAAAAAGGCCTCTGTAGTCCTCAAAATAAGGCTGCTAAGAACATTTGACTAGAGTAGTTCCCATAACAAATCACAACTGCAAACCATTTCTAAGCCAGTTCTAAGCTGTCTCAGAGGTGCATTTCTGTTCTTTTAACGGCATGGTAGGAATAAACACAAAGCACGTTCCCCTTCTTCAATTCAATTCAAATGGAATTGGGGACTGTTCAACTTCATGTGAAGCTCCTCAAAATATGTGAACGTGTCAAATGTTAACATGTGAAGGGACCCCCATCCCCTTCCTTGCCCTCATCTTGCCCCCTAACTTACCTTTTGCCACCACTGCCCACTTTCCTCAGAGGCTCAACTAGGCCTTCTGGAGGTATGCATGCAGCTAGAGGGTGTCTCCACTTGAGAATTATGGGAAATCACACAAGATTTCCTGTGATTCCTGGGAAATTTTGTGAGATTTCCTGTAGTTCTCAGATGGGGGAATGCACACCTCTGGAAGACCTAGTTGAGCCTCCGAGGAACATGTACTGGAGACAACCATGGCTGGATTTAAAGGGAAGGGGGCATGGCTGGGGGACCGAGAGGGTGGGAATGGGCAGATTGAGCCTTCATTGACGCTTCCTAAAGCTTTGTCAAAGGCTAGATAGATTTGGTTCACAGGTGAAGGCCCTTTTAATTCACCCACAAATCCATACAAATCTGAACTTGACAAATACTTTTCGCCCTTCCATACTTCATGGGAACACACTCAATTTTGCACATAAGGTTTTTGAAAGGCTTTTCAAACAGGATCAAATTCTTAAAAGAACTGTAATAAAGAAAATAAAATGTGGTCATAATAGAACACTATGTTATCAGCTCTTGTAACTCTAGATTCAACAAAAGCCAGGGATGACCAGTGAAATATAGGCAAAAGGGCATTTTTGAAGTTTTTCCCTTCACCCAAAACCAGGGGATGTGATATTTTCCCTCCATTGCCCTATTACTACTGGAGTATGAGCTATCCCTTACAAGAGTAGTTTACACTGAAACAATTTAGATTTTAAAAAATCCAGGAAACAATGAGATGATGATGATAGAGAGAGAGAGAGAGAGATATGGACAGACAGACAGACAGACAAGTTAACAAATTAAGGAGCCCTTAAAATACCTTTGACAAGCGAGGACATATTAGCAGAACAAGCCCTCTCACTCTTGCAGTCTCCGGAAGGAACATATTAATTAATGTGAGTAAAAGATGGCATTGCAGATGCTCTGTAGATGGATGATAGCCAAATGATTCACTTTCCAAGCAACTCAAGATGCACAGATGAATGGGCTTGTCAAAGTCTGGCACTGGGGATCAAGAATATGAGAAACAAGAAACAGGTAGAGATATCAGTGGCATGGGTTATTTAAACTTTAGACATGCACATTTTCTAAGACAAATATATATAGGGGGAAGTCGACACTGTAGCCACATTAGCCTCAACAATTTCAAATAACCCAAGGTTGAACAAGCTCAACCAGCTCTAGATCAAAACTCACTTCACGAACAGATTGAACATAATAAAAAAGTGTAGAATTGAACAAATATGAAGGGGTAGAATTGTACAATTGCACAAATCTTGTCTAAATAGGTGCAGAATTTATAAATAAACTATAATAATAATAAGAAGAAGAATTGTTCACTTGCACAGATATAGGTGACATGGGGCAAGCAGGAAGGCAGAGCTATGGCCACAAACTGTGGCATTGGTCCAGGTGAGAATGGTCCAGATTGAATTGTGCAGTTCAACCCAGTTTGAACAATCATCATTAGTTTGGTTTAATTCAAATCAACCTCCTTAAACAGGTTCAGTTCAGTTCAATCAAACCCAACCTTGTTCTAGACCAGTTTCAGTTCAATTTGAACCAAACGTATGAATTTGAGTTTGTGCACATTTTTACACATTCCAAAAAAGTTATAAACCAAGATGTTATTTTGTGTCAGTATTACTCTATATCATACCACTGAAGGTTCAGCAATAACCAAACCAGAAAGTCATGTCACTGTTATCTATTATACATAACTTTTCACCTCATACCACAGCCATAAACTTAGTAACAGTAATCTTGATTCTAATTTCCCCCTAATCAGCTCCCAAGTTCTTTTCTGAGAGATGATTGTTTACAATCAATTCTAAATGACATTGAAAATGTGCTCTACCAAATCTCTATTAGCATAGACCTCCAAGAATGCATTTTTGCTAAAATCATTCTGGCTGCTGTTGAAAATGTTGCATGAAACATACATCATCTCATATAAGAATATGGAAGTGGTTTTGGAAGTACTTACCACACATGCCATTAATGTAACGGAAACAGCGCAAAAGACTGCAAATTTAATGGAAGTGTGCACAGGATTCTATCAAAGTGGATGGCTCAGAGAAAATGGAGTGCACTCCTGAGAGGAAACGGTTTGGTTTTGTCAGTGCCATCTTTTCTGTGCACAGAATAATAGAGAAGAAAAAAAAGTTTAAAGCACTACTTTTTATACACAATAACAAGTGTGAAAGTGTTGCTGTAGCCCTTTCCATATGAGAGATGGATTGGAGAAAGAATGAAAATGGGATAAGAACACTAGAACCACATGCTACCACCCTGAAGACATTTTAACCCCTTTTGTGTGGGGTGTGAATGAAGCCTTCACTCTGTACTATTGGGATCAAAAGATAGAAGCTTCTCTAAACCTTTCCCCCCTTTAAATGTGAAGTTACGTCAAGCGCTGCATCAGAACTTTGGTGGAAGAAGCTTGCTCAGCAGGGAGACCCCTACGTGTCTGGGACTATGATCTTGTGTTTAAATACCCAGAGGGAATGAAACTGGAACTTTGAAAAATGCCTGTGAATATCTCACTTCAGTTAGAGGGGGGTAAACTTCACTGGGAGGGGTAACATAACCCTGAGGGCTAACACAAGGCTTTTCTGCATTTTCATTACACAGCATAGGCACCTTAATTAGGCCCTCTGGGTAGCTCATATCCATTTAGAGTAATTGAAACTGGCCTCAAATGATGCCTTCTCTATCCCAGTTGCCTCCATCTAGAAGTGGAGAACTCATTTAAGGTGCCTCTTCTATGTAAACACATCAGGCCTATTTGCACAAGGACTTCTCGAACACATGTAGAACATGTTGGGATAGCACATTCACTCTTCAGGGGTGGCCAGATCTGTTCTGAGCCACCCCAGTCATCCCAACATGTCTACAACCGTTGAGTTTCAGAGCGTGCATTTCCAGCCATACTGAAGAGAAAGCATTCACACGCTCTCCCTCCATGACAGCTGGGTCCTGCCCCCATGCTGCCCTGATTAGCTCCCTTTGAGCTAGGCATGGAGAGCCCAGGTGCCTCCCTTCCCTGGGTTTGTGTGCAGTGCAGGGGCCCAGATCAGACCCCTGCAGCTAGCGGGAACCCACTCTGGGGCCATGCCCAATCCCCTGCTCCTTACCTGGTGCTCCTTACCTGCTTCTGTCGTGACCAGGCTGCCTGCGCTTTGCGCCTCCATGTGGGGCGGTCCCTGATTAGCCAGGCACCCGCCTGGCTTCAACTGGTCATCTGTGCAGATGCAGCTGGCTGGCCAATCAGGGGCCACCCCGCGTGCAGGTAAGGAGTGGGCATGCGGGTATGACCCTGATCTGGGCCCCTGCAGCATGCATGAACACAGGGAAGGGAGGCACAAGGGTTCTCCACCTTGGCTCCAAGCGAGCCAATGGGGGGAGGCTGGTGGCAGGACTTGTGAGTCTTGGGACGGCGGTTCAGCCCAAACACACCTAAGACAGTTTTCCATCTGCAAATAGGTAGGTAAAAGACGTGTTTGCAATGCGTCCTTTACCTGCCAGTGCAGATGGGAAGCTGTCTTAGACGCATTCAGACCGAAGTGCTCTACTGCATTTTAGCTGCACTGCAAAGAGGCCTATTGTGTGAGAAGCTGTAGGAGTAGTCAGTCATCTGGAGTTATCTGCTGCTTCCTTTCAGTTTCAATCTCATTGACATAAATTCACCTCAGTGAATATCACACTGCAAAGCCAAGGGCGGCTGGGAGCCAATTTTGTTTGATAAGTCATATTTCTTTAATTTGATATTTGTAGCCCCCATGTGATCCTTAGCCACAGTACCAATTTCAAGATGGAGTGTGGTCATGTCAAAGAGCAATACCATTGCATCATGAAAGAAGAGAAATATAATCTGGTCAATGTTTCAAGCTGAGGGAATACACCAGTGAGTTCAGTCAGTTATGGAAGTTGTGGGAATCCTCTGTACAATCCGTTTGTGGAATTTTGTATTTGTGGGTTCTGATCAGCACCTTCTGATTGCAATTATCTGATTGTTGAAAAAAGTTCTTATAAGATTTATCTTCTACATAGTGCAGTTTCATGGATTATTTTCACAAATGTATTGAAAAGACACCATACATTTTCTGTAAATGTATGTGTATACATTTGTTTCATGGTCTTCACCCAGTGGTCTCAGGCAGGTAGCTGAAAACATTGAAATAGGTGTATTTGCACAGTTAAAACAACAACAACAACAACAACCTTCCACCACCCAACATAAAAACTGTGGAAGTTGAATGTCTCCATAGCAAGATTGCAAAAAAAATGT
Source organism: Aspidoscelis tigris stejnegeri (assembly GCA_023333525.1). Classification (NCBI taxonomy): domain Eukaryota; kingdom Metazoa; phylum Chordata; class Lepidosauria; order Squamata; family Teiidae; genus Aspidoscelis; species Aspidoscelis tigris. The sequence continues at coordinate 61,920,412 of JALMGA010000002.1, read as the reverse complement.
TTAAAGTGATACAACAGCTGCTTGTGTTTCTCACTTGCTGACCGAATTTGATGGCAGGACAGTGTAATGCATGTACAAGAAAAGATCTACAAACAATATTTGATACATAATTTTATGCTAAAATTGGAATGGTTCTGGTAACTGCATTCCTTTGCAATGAAAGACAGATTTAATGTTCATAAAACAAAAGCCTAATATGGTTAATGTTAGCTACACGTATTTTCAGAACAGGGCAGATTTACCCTCTTGTGAAACAAGAGCTCAAAGGCAAATTTCTTGCTTTTAACTGGAATTCTCTCATGTACATAACATGGCATGAGTTTACGATATAAAAATTAACTACATTATCATAGTTGCCTTTGGCATTGAAACTGAAAATACTGAATGATGTGGAAAGATTAAAGCAACCATCAATTGTGATGAGACGCCAACATTCATGGTGGCAAATCAGTTGAGGCAATGGATCTCTCAGGAAATCACTGGTGGCAGATGGTATTTTAGATGCTCACACAAGGCTTACACTTATGCAAATTATGAACTGTCCCCATTAGAATGTTTGACTCAAACAAAACCTTCTTATTCTTATGAATTTGTTACAGTGTTTTTTGGTTTTTCAAAGTATTTTGTTTTTGTACTATTTTCTATCATCACCAGAGGCTAAAATATGTCTCAGAGTACGGTCTAAAGATGCATGAAACTATGCCCTTGTTGAACATAATGAAGTATGAGTTTTTCATGTGAAAAAACCTCTGATCTCAGTCCTTTTATATTCACAGATTCTGTCCCTTGAATTTTCCCCTTTCTCCTGGTTCCCACCAGTACAGCCAATGGTAGACTAATTTCTGTGGCAGCAGAACATGAATAAAATAGAGTAGATGACAACCTTAAGACCAGCAGCAACCATTACGACTTGAATCAGCCAACTGCAAAATGCAACCAGTAACAAATAAACGATGATGTATCATGAAGGATGACTGATACTGCAGAAGTGCGCCTTCCTTTTAAATCTCAGGCACAGTTCAAACTGTTCTTATAACAGCTCGTTGAACATAAACTGGCTCAATTCCATATTGAAACTTTACATTGAAGGAAAGGGATGTTCAATTGGAAAGTGAACATTTCCGTGCCCCCTGATCAATGTTAACTGGGTTTTTAGAACTAGTTTGGCAAGGGCTCTCGCCATTGTCTTCCAGGTGGGCTAAAATCCCTGACACAGATTTTCTTACCTGCATGTCTTGCAAGCTAATTACTACTGACTTCTGGGATCTTACCAGGCATCTGTTTCCTTATTTTTTCATGTCCTTGGGCAGATCCTGGAAAACCCCAGCAGGTGATATTAGGTTTCCCCATTTAGCAATTGGCACTGGATTAGGAGGGCCACAAAGATGTCTAGGAGTATCTCAAGATTTTTCTGTTGTGTTTTGAAGAGCCACTATCATTTCCCTTCCTAAGATCAGGATAATCAGTTCACATCCCATTTTCTTCCTTTTTCTGAACAGATCCTTAATTCGGATTAAGGACCTGTGTAGTAAGCATCTAGGCTTCATAGATCTGCACATTAATGTAGATGGTGTCCCGAAGCATGTGGGAATGTCCCTAAGAGGTAAATGTGAACAGACCCATTCTGCTGTTTTGGGTAGCATTTGGGAGAGAGAATGCTGAATCCCAGTGAAGCCACCTTGCCTGAGGAAAAGAGAGGAGAAAGAGCAAGCTGGGCATATCTTCCATCAGGTTCCAGCAGTGGCCCATCAGTAATGGCTTTAGTAAAAGTGCAGTGAATGTGTTTTTATGTGTAACAATTTTTATTTGCTTTTTTTGTTAAACCACTCTGAAACCTCAGGGTGAGGAGTGACGTTAGAATATAACAAACGAACTGACATTCCTCTGGAAAGTATCCTGTCCTCCTTAGCTGTTCTTACACTTATCATCATTCCATTTTTCAATTTGTATACAAATAGTCATCCATAGTTCATTTCCCATGGCAGATTTTAGAAAATTCAACCATGTACATCCAGCTGGTGCTTATATAATCAATTAAGACACTATTTTAGATGGGGTACCCAAATGGATGTTCACATTTGGAAGAGAAGCTCTTTGAAATACAAATATTTAATTAATTCCCCCCCCCTTCCATTTAGAATTCAACCTAGAAGTACCTCACTCAAATAGGAAAGCATCCCAAAGCATGCAGAGTATTTAGGATTTAATTCTTGAGCTGCAGTAAAGAGCAACCTTATGGCAAGTGATGTCCTGTAACCTGTGACAAGTAAGATGTGTCACGCTTTTGCTTCCTTCTGGTTTAAGTGTTCTGCTTGAACACTTTCATTCCCCATTCTGCAAGTTTGAAACTGACTGGCAGATGGTGACTCTTTGCTTCAGAGATCCCAAGCCAAGATGCTGAAATAAGCTTCCAGTTACCTTGAGGCATGTGTCTGACGAAAGTTGCTTCAAGATTATGCATCTCAGTTGAGTTCTGGGGCAAAAAATAAAAATCTACCAAGTAGACTTTAATAAACACAGGCATCATTTATTTCTGCAGTATTTGCTGCAATGAAAAAAAAAAAAGTTCACACAAACTTGTTTGTGGAGGTTAATATCTACCCAAAATGAATACTTATTGGAACAGATGTTGTATTAAGGGACAATGGAGATACAAACATAGATCTCTGGCAGTTATTCTTTAGAAAACAAAAAAGTTATATTCATCTCCTATGAACAAATGCATGGTACATCTCTTTATTTCTGCATTTATAGTTCACCGACTTGGGAGTTTTGTAATAATAGCTTTAATTAATCAAGGATAGGAATGAAATTTATTACTACTTGTTATGAACTCTCAGCTTAATGGGTATCAGTTTTACAGATTTTAATGGAAATTTCTGGTAATTTATCCACTAGAAGACTATATAATGGCTGAAACTCTAAGTAGTATCTGTCTTGTATGTGTTGAATAGGTTTGTCATCTTCACATTTTGAGTGAATGTGACCAACCTTTGCAATTGGCCTTTGTGAATTCAATGAAAAAAACAAATAAAACTTGGTATTGAACAGAGTCACATTGTGTGAGCTGTGGTATCTGATATTTTATAAACTTTTATAATACAGGCCACTGAAGAAGACTGATAGTCGAAACGCGTTTGGCCTTGTGTTTTGATATTTTTACTATTATTATATTACTTGTTTTTTTATTATTATTATTTTTAGCATTTATACACTTTATAAACTTTTCAGTGGGGTATTGCTACCCTTTTAGAAATTACACTGGTGCTCCTGCTTCAGATTTCATTTACTTCTTTATTTGTTATATTTGCCTTTCTATACCTGGTAGTGGGTCTTATTTTATCCTGTTTATTGATATATTTTGGCAGAACCCTTTTGTTGTGCCTTTTGAGATTGGTAATTTGAGGTTGAGTGACAGCTTGTATAGCGTATTGGGTGCCATGTGTACTACCGTTTATGTTTTAGTGCCAGGCAAACAGGTCTTCTATATGCTGTTGTGGAATTTAGGATGAAAAGGGGACTCGGGGATTGTAAAAAAGGAGGAGAGGGCTTCTTTAAATTTCCAGTTGGAGTGTGAGTTGGTGTGAACACTTCTTCTTTAGCTTGCTCATCTGAACCATGAATTTGGTGGCTGGCCCAGTATTTCTTGGCTTGCTGCTGCTGGGTTCTCCCCTTTACCAAAAGGAGTTCTCTCTCTCCATTCTTAATTCATTCTGTCATTTTATTTTATTTGCGTATTTGTTTGAATTTGTTGTAAATACTGCTTATTTGCTTGATGTTGATCCATTAATTAATTATTTGTTTGAGGGGTGTGCTGGTGGACAGGTGGGGTTTTGTTTTTAGTTTAAATTCTTGTCCTTGTTCTTATATATATGCTATGTGATATATGTGATGTGTGTATATAAATATATTGCTTCATTTCTGTGGATTTGATGTTTTACAAAACTGTTCCTGTTCTTCTGAGCAGCCCTGGCCAATCAGGAGGCACGCAGGATGCAGACGCGCTGCATCCTGGGTCCCTGCAGCCAGAATCAGGGTGACGCCGAGTAGGTAAGGAGGGGATTTTGCATGCTCCCTCCCCAGGTGGGCTAGGGTGGGCTTCGAAGAAGCTCCCTCTGGCCCCAGAAGCGACGATCCGCCGCTTCTGGGGTGAGGGCGAGCTTTGGCAGCGGGGTCCCCCGGCTCGCCATGCTTGGCTCCAAGGAGCACGGATCTGAGGCGGGTGCTGTGCGTCCGCACAGCACCCACCTCAAATCCGGATTAAAGCTCTCCTTCCACCGCGTGTGTGGAAGGACAGGGGTGGGTAGATCCTCATCTATTAGATGCAGATCTACCCCCGTAAATCCGGATCTACCAGGCATCCAGATTTAGTAAAACCGGGTCTACTGGAACCCGGTTTTACTAAATCCAGATGAGGTAGATCCGGATTTATTTAGGCATGTGCGGAAGCACCCTCAGAGGTGATGTCTGTTCCATAAGAATGCCTTGGAAAAGAGGGATCTCACTTGCTCTTCTTGATTTGTGGTGACAAAAAACTATTCAAGCGCCATTCTACTGCAGTGTCTGTCAATAAGGGGCATCTAATCTGTGGATGGTACAGCCCACCCCTGCTTTAGAGGACAGGAAACAAAAGTTTCTAGCCTCCAAGGTTTCTGGCCAGGACTTCTTCAGTTGGGTGCCCAGGACTGGCACATTTCTGGAGTCACGCTTGGTGTTCCAGCATATTGCCTGTGCACTATCTGTGCACTATCTAGAACATACGTGGATTTTTTGTGAGTAGCCCAAAGCTGGATCAGGATATGACACTTTTTTTTTGCCCTAGTCTGCTCCAAAGCTCTGTTCTATATAGATGGAGTGTCCGGTGTGTGTGTGTGTGTGTGTGTGTGTATGTGTATCATTACAGTGAGTGAAGTGCTGGCCTTCTGTCTCAGCTTCACATACTTAATAGAATTTGCATACCTGAAGCAGAGCTCCCAGACAACAAACTCACAGCAACGTTCATAAACCGTTCCTACTCCTTGGTATGGTTCCTGTGCCCAGGAGTCGGCCAGCGTAGGGTCCATGCAGTCACCATGTTTCCCAGGAGGAACAGGGAAAGCTGATATGTTGACTCTATAGTTCGAGTAAGCTTCTGACATAGTCATTGCAGTCCATGTGGATGTTGCCTTAGAGTCCCTTCAATCCCAACATTTTGAGGGAACTGCTATTTGCTTCTCCATACACTAGAATGATACCATTCTGTAGAAGCAAATAAAGGATCGCAGGCACTTCCCCAGCCCTTTTGTTCATCACAGTATGAGAATTTTGGCTGCATTTCTGCAACTTTGATAATGACTCCTTTCCTTACATGCTGTAGGCAACAGATCCAGGAGTTTACTTTATTCATTTTACTCTCATAACAGTGTACCTCAGACAGCATCTGGAGCCAATATGTAATCAGCAGTCATTGGCTTGCTGTGAAGTGCAGTGACTAACTACAGAGCAGGCGGTAGCATTTGACAATATCTGACACCTCCTTTGCAAGCGCATAAACTTTATGCTAAACGTTTAATCATTTTTAAAAGTTCATTTGCTCCTTCTATTTTTGTTCAAAATATTTTTATTTAATCATGTTTCCTAAGTGAGGATGAAGTACATCTTCATCCATTGTCCCAATGTAATATAGTGTCCAGTTATATCAATTTGTACTTCAGATCTTTTGTCCTTTTAAATATCTAGTTGTTTAGACATCATTATATAAGTACATCGCTGTATCTTTGGTTGATCATGCATATGTCTTTCTGAAGAATTCATTTTAAAATAAAATTAACTAATAATAAAAACAAATTAAAAAAGAAAAATAGAGGGGGTTTTCTTTACAGAAATGACTCTTTTTACCTAAAATTCCACAAGGCGAGGCTTGTTCATTTAATCTAATACTCCTTTTGATTGTAAACTGTTTTCTAAAAATCTATTAGTCAAAACAGTAAGGCATGCTGCATCAGCATATGACTGATTATTTCTTATTTTTCCAAATCACTTTACATCAGTACCATGTAGACACCTTCTGATTTTTTCTCCATTTTGCAGTTCCTTACCTTTAATCAAATTTGTGTTTGTGTGGTTTTTTTTTTTTTGAGGGGTAAATATCATACATGTAGCATCTATTGCATAATGCAATCCTGATTCTGCATCAACAAGATCGGGGGACATTTGAAGGACATGGATGCTGTGCCAGCACTTGGATGGATCTCCATAGGACATCCACCTGCATGGAGGGCATACTCCAGAGAAACATCTCAGTTGCACTCTAGAAAACATATTTGCACAATGGTTAATGAAACAACTTGAGTACATGCCTAAATGAGTTTGGATTCAGTGACAATTTATTTTGGGCAAAGTACTGCTGATGACAATTACTGCATCCAGATGCACCTTATTTCATTATTTTTGAATATTCCAGAATAAAGCACTCCCAGGAGTGCATTTATTCTGGAATATCCAAAAATAGCAGAAGAAGTCAGCAATGTTTGGATGCAGCCAAGGTTCAAGGTGCTTTGTCAGTCTTCTTTCTTAAAATTAACATCCTAACTTAGTTTGCAACAGGACTATGCTGCATTTTAACCTTTACTGTACTCTTTAATTTTATTGCCTGTCTATTTCACCTCTTTCTCATAAGTAAATGGAAGAGAATGGAATAGCCTTGATTCTTCAGCAAAACAAATCAGATAACACTGTAAAGGTCAGGACAATATAGTTTGCGATCAAAGAAGGAGGCATTAGCCACATCTAATTCCCATTCTTTTGACAAAGATTCTAACAAGAAGAGAAAATGGCAGAGCTTTAATCCATTTGGGTACCAGGAATAAATCTTTATTTCAATTTAACCCGTTGTTGTTAAAAGCTGAAAATACACTACATGTGTGGCATTAAAGATAGTTGCAATGCAGGCAACAAGCAACTAAACTCCATCTGTGCAACTGGATGACATTTAGCTTGGAAGTGCTTTTCATTATTAAATTCCAATTTCTCTGTCAACAGAGGTCACAAAGAACATTGGCTTTCTTTCCATTCTACACAGCCAGCAGAAAATGTAATGGTCTTGCCATGGTCATCTTTCTGAGCAATGTTTTACATTATTTACAGAATTCTGTATATTTGGAGTGACTGTTGCATGAAATAGTTTGACATCCTGAAATTAGCACAAAGTATGGCAAGCTGAAACATGGTGGTGATTAGTTCTAAGTGGAGGCTTACAGATCATTTGCTAAGCAATGCAAGTACCCAATGGGATAAAAATAACTTTACTAACTCATGAAAGGTAACTACCCATAAAAGAGAAATGGTTGGCTACCCTTTATTCCTGGACCAAGGCAGCTGCTGGCTGCAGCCCCTGTTATTACTCTAGCCTGTTACCTCTGGGCTATTTTTGAAATCCAGATACTGGATATGATGAAAAGAATCTGCTCCAAGGAAGTTCACTTAGCACCTGCCTTTCTGGCTTTCAGAAATAAGGAATTGCCTGTAGGAAGGACATTATCTGGAGATTTTGGTTTGCAAGCCATCTCTCTCTCCCCTCCTCTCTCCTTCTAGCTATCTGCCTGCCTAACTAACAGAAAGTTTGTCTTTAATTCTTTTGCTTTGTTGTATATAGTAAATATTTGGGAAAAGAGGAAAAAAGAATATAATCTGCTTTCATGTTTTCTTGTATTTGTACAGTATAACATGTGGAACGCCTCTCTTCTAGTACCAAGGAGAAGAAAAACATTAAGAACAGAACTTGATATTCCCATCTCTACATACTTTATGTGAACAGAAATATAATATGAGTAGATTAAAGGTAAGAAAACATCTGCCATTCAGGCAGATACAATGTTTTATTTTCTTTTATTTCAGTGATAATTCACACTGATGTCTGAATATGGATCTGCAGAATAACAAATGATTAAGTTGGGAAGTGGTTTGCATCAATAATGGGCTGAACTGTATTTCTCTATTTTCTATATTCAGCTATAGGGTTCTATGGAAACACAATGTAGTGAACATAAAAAAGGTGTGTGCTTTTCTTGGAAGTAAACCCAATATTTAATTGTTATCTTCTGCAATAAGTTTCCAGTAAATACATACCCAATTATCTGCCACACTATAACTAAAATGTTACAGATTTTAAATGAAGTAGGCCTGAGAAACAATTTTCATCATCTCTTATTGATTATTCTGGCTATGGAAACTGGAATCACCCATGTGCATTGTTGAGGAATAGACACATCCTGTTAGTCCTCCGGTGAAGGAAAAGTTTGAAATAAAGTATATCCTCAATGAAGTGACCTTGGAACAAGCTGTGTTGAATATAAAAGTGGAAGATTTGGAGAACAAAGAGAGATAAGAAACATCAAAGGAGAAGCTTGAGATAAGAGGAAAAATCAGAAAAGCCAATCCCTGATGAAGCATTGCAGTAAGTGAAAAGAAGAGTAAGTGGGGGAGATGGCAGCTGAGATGAGTGGGGAGAAAGATAAACAATACCAAACTCTAAATAATAAAATAAACAAACTAATAGACTCAGTTAAACATCTTGCAACTAAGACTGATGCTTTGGAGGGCATTACGGAAAGTATAAAGGATTTGTCAAGGGAGGTGGAAGAAACCAAACAAACTGCTTCTGCAGCACATGATATAGCCATGGACATAAAGGAGGAGTCTGGGAAAGTTAACAAAAATGTGGATTACCTGTGGGAAAAACTTGTGGAACTTGAAAATCGTCAGTGCAGGAAAAACCTTAAGGTGATTGGGATGAAGTGTTAATGCCCCTTTAACAAATTTAGCTGATGAAATTGTTGGATGGCTAACTTCCCTTGGAATAACAATTTTACTGCACGATATAGAGTGAGTACGCAGGATTTTGGAGGAAGGTCAGAGGGAATACAGAATATTATAATGATGTTCAGTAGAGAGAAGAAAAATGAAGAGGTATACAAGGTGTTCAGAGCTATTCCAGACCTACAGTACAATGGAGGTAAAGTTAAAATATTTATGGACTTGGCAGCACAAACAATACAGGACAGACAATATTTAAAGCCATACTGCACGAAAATTATATGAGATGGCTTGAAATATACATGGATATATCCGAGTACAATCTTCGTATTTAAGGAAAAGCATTTAAACCTAAAAACACAGAAGAGGTTGGAAGACTGTTAAAAAGGCTGGATATACCAGAAGCTGAAGGAGAATCAGAGGAAAAGAAAGAGGAAGAAGATCTGAGGGAAGGAGTGGCTAAAAAAGAAGGAAGAATGCAAAAAGACTGAGCAAAATAGTAAAGAGAAGACGTTAGATTGTAAACAAAGAGAACAGGTTAAAGTTTTTATATGTTAGATCAATTGTTTATGGCGGCATTATCAACCATAGCTGCATCTTGGAAAAATATTTATAAGTTCACAATCGATACATGGTATTATTATATATCTGGGCAGTTTAAATATGATATGATCAGGCAAAGAAGAATCAAGATTTGGGAGGGAATGCTAAAACTTTAGTTGAGGACAGTTGGAAAGACTTACATACCTATATTGCTAAACTGGAAGTAAATAACAACTTGAAGAAAATAATAAATTTCTTATAAGTCTGAGGTAAATGATATTTGATGTATATAGTGGATGCAATGGTTTTTTGTTGGTTTTTTTAGTAAGTATTGGTTGTTGTATTTTGATTGTATCTTGTTTTGTTTTAAACATTTGTATTTGTATATGCATATTGGAAATAAAAAAAAACTGGAATCCAATACCATCTAGAATCTGCTGTATCCTGAGCCGTGTTTAGAGTAACTTTGCTAATTCTGTCTAGGCTGTAATTCTGTTCACGCCTTCTTTTTAAACCTTTTTCAGTCCACCTTATGATTGCAATGCTCACACTCAAATGGAAGGTGGAAAGACCACAGATGAAATGGATGGAAGTGAAAAGGTATGAGCATTGTGATCAAAAGAAGAAAATGGTTTAAAGTGAAAGTATGACCATGTTGTACCTCCCCCCCCCTTTGATTTCCCAATCTGGGGGCCAAGATGCACTACCTGTGATGTGATAGAAAAGTCTTGTATTTCTAGGTTATTTTGTAAAACAATTTAATGATAAATCTGTATTTAGTCCCTAAAAAACAAGTACACAGAACTGAAATATTAGGATCTTTGTGCATGGCATGGGCCAACACATACCATGTGTCTGCTTCAGATAACCTTGCCCATGGAGGGCAGGCTACCGCTGGTGTGTTCTCAGTGCCATCTGCATTATGGACTGCCCAGCCCATTTTTTGAGGCCATGAATGAAAGTTTTCAGTTTCTAAAGTTGCCAGGAAAGGCTGCTTTGGCTGAGTGCTCAGAAACAGTTCACTTTCTCTGCCACTTTTGGGTTCCAGATAAAAAATAGTGAAGCAATTTGAATGTTTGTGTAGTTTGCATATTTTTCTTTAAGAAAATCCCCTTTGAATTTCAAGTAAGAAACCCCAGCACGTGGGTAAGCTAATTGACTCTAGCTACACATAAGTGAATAATAGCTTCTAATGCAAAATTCTTCAGCATCATTTTCTTGCACAAGAAATTATTTAATATAAAAGCAGGAGGAAAAACAACTCCGATTTCTGGCATTTGACAAATATAATCTATGTCCTTGCAGAAATCTAATTTTCTAGATTAGTGAATCAGATCTCATGTTGCAAATTAGGAAATGCTTCTTGCTTTGATAGTGTAGCACAAAAACAATCTGACTAGTGTTGAAATTTTTGTCAGGTCAGCATTTAAGTAGAGTAGCACTAGCATGGTTATCATTATTTATATACAACTTCTGAATGTAAGGTGCATATTTAACTGCTGCTGCTTCATTCTCTTTCTCCTTTCTAGAAGAAAAAAATTACTTACAAAAGTACTGCTATTACTAAGCTACATATTACAGAAAATAGATCATCAAGTCTTAAAAATGAATCAATTTCTTTTCTCATATCTTTAGAAATCAACTTGCATAAAACAGTAGATGAGTTATATGACGTTGAAGGTTTGTGAGAAATATTTTTTAAAGCATTGAGTTGCAATAGACTAAATGTAGTCTAACTCACTGTCATTCCTAATATGTTTTTAAAGCTGACAGACTACGTTTATGCAATGCTTTTTGAACTGATGAAATACTAATCCATTTTTTGGAAGATTTTACCTGGGCTGATAAGATTTTACCCCTTAAATACAACAGAGAACTGAAATGACATTTCTTAAAAATGCACTGATTTGCTGTAAGCCTCTTGTTGCTATGGTCATATTATAGAGCAGATAGAATATCTGCTTCATTTGCATTCATAGTAGGTCTCCACATATATTTGGAAGTATAATTGACTTATAGTATTAGAAGAGATGGAATGTTTGAATCAGTTTCCTTTTAGCATCTAGTGGGATAGTTCCTATAGCAGTTCCCAGAGCAATTTTTCTGGGTCAGAAGGTGGGACAAGGCTCTGTTGGAAGTCATTTTTGGTCTTGTTTAAGTTCATTGTGGTTTATCATGGGCCCTTTCTGCACCTATGGTACTTATTAATCTGGATCAAAGAGCTGCTAAGAAAACATTGTTTGCCCAGCATTCCAGATCAGGGAGTTCCTAAGAGCATATTGTCTGCATTCGAGTAGAGTAGATCTGGATTAGTGGTAAACCAAATATATATGGTCAACACCTGTGCTAGCAATCTTTAGCAGACAGTTGTTGTTCTGTTGTCCATTCAATTCAGATGCCTCTGCCTGTGGCATCTAATCTAGCTAATGTAGATTGTGCAGAAAAGACCATGGACCAAAATGTGCTTTGGGAAGACAAAAATGAGACTTCCAGCCTTGTTGCTGCATAATCCCTGAACTGCGGGCTACTGAAGGGTAGTCATCTGCATAAGATTTTAACACAATATTGCCCAAACCTCATATCTGTCTCCTGACAACCAATCAGTGAAATCTTAGATTGCCTACCCTCCTGACCACAAATAGTTCCTGCTAGGACTGACCCTAGGAAAGAGATATTCCTAGGAACACCAGCCCCCAGTTAGTTGTCCTCAGTGGGGTTATATGAAAAGGCTGCCTTTGGTGGCAAGCTGTCAGCTTACTAAAATCTGTGATACCAGACCTGAGGCCTTTTCGCACAGGCCTTTTTAGAATGCGTGGAAGACAGCTCCGGACGAGGCATTCGCATTGCCCCAGCGGGGCTTGCGCCGCCTTGCGTCCGGAGCTGTCTTCCACGCGTTCTGGATGCAGAGCACTTTAAAGTGCTCTGCATCCGTTCCGACGCGGACGAGCCGCCCCGGCGCGTTCCGGGAGAGAAGAATTCGCGCACGCTTCTCTCCCTGACAGCCGTCGGCACGCCCCCAGGGCCCGACTTGCCAGGCCGGCGATCGCGCCGGCGTGGCGAAGCCGGTAGACAGGACCCACCGAATTGGGGTTCCCCTTTCCCATCTGCCAGGGTCAGTGTCCCTGGCAGATGGGACAGGGGAACCCCGATTCGGTGGGTCCCGTCTGTCATCTCCGACGGCCGCCGGGACGTGGCTCCTTCCCGGGTCCGGCAGCCCCTATGGGGCTGCCGAAGCCGGGGAGCCACCAGCATCAGCGTCCTGTCGCCCCTTTCTGGGGTGGCAGGGGGCCGATCCCGGGCTGGCTGGGGCCAAGGAACCCCTTGGGCGGCCGGAACACATCGCTCCGGCCCCCCAAGGGTCCCCCCTGCCCCCATCGCGGCCGTCTGCGGGGTGTGGGCACCCCGCAGATCAGTCCCACCCCCCGAATCCACCACCCCCAACCACCATCTGCGCCGGATCGGGCACATCTTCACTGTGTGGGTGCCTACATCGAGGCACCCACACCGCGAAGATGATTCCCCCCCTCCCCCAGGGCCCTGGGAGGATGCGCGCACGACGGAGGACTTACCTCGTCACCGTCCAGCATCCAACTGAGGGGGGCATGCTGGGAGCGCGCAGGACGCAGCCCACCTAGCCCCCCTATTGGACAAGCAGTTCACGTGAACTGCTTGTCCAATAGGGGGGCTAGGGGGGCTGCGTCCTGCGCGCTCCCAGCATGCCCCCCTCAGTTGGACAGCGGACGGCCACGAGGTAGGTGCTCCGTCACGTGCGCTTCCTCCCAGGGCCCTGGGGGAGGGGGAATCTTCTTCACGGTGTGGGTGCCTCGATGTAGGCACCCACACAGCGAAGATGGGCCCGATCCAGCGCGGACGGTGGTTGGGGTGGGAGTTTTGGGGACTGGGGGGGTGGGCGGCTGATCTGCGGAGCGCCCATGCCTAGATCCAGGCACTCGCACCCCGCAGATGGGTGAGATTGGGGCACGGGGCAAAGCCTTTGCAGATCAGAGCCAGGGGCTCTGATCTCCAAAGGCGTCCTGCCCCATAGGGACCTTGCCCCGGGCCCTCCGATGGGCACCCGGGTGCCCGGGCATGTTCGGGCCAGCTCCACAGGGCCCGATCCGGCCCCGTAGAGCTCGCACAAAGCGCGGAGCAGCTGCTTGACAGTGCTGCCCGGCCCTTGGGTGCTCTCACCCAATGGGCGGCAGCGCTGCGGCCAAATCCCCGCCCCTGGCCGGCCTTTGCCGGCCAAGACAGTTCTGGGCGCTTTTAGGATTCGCACACAGGCGCGCCGGAACTGTCTTAAACTTCCCGCCTGCACGCGTTCCAAACGGTGAAAGTGCCCGGAACTGTCTTAAACTTCCCGCCTGCACGCGTTCCAAACGGAACGCGTTGCAGTGCGAAAAAGCCTCTGCTTGCATATTTTACTGATCCTCCTTTTCCTTTATTGTAGTGATAAGAAAGTAATGGTTAGGAAATAACTGAGTTTGTTGCTGTTCCAAGGTCATTATGAGGCTGAGAGACAATGTACAGGCTGCTCATGACCAGACACGTGGGAAGCTGTTGAGGGATATACATGCTTGCTGGTGCTCATTCTCTGATCTTTTATCAATAAACACTGACATATTACTACAGAAGCAAGTCTCTGTGTCCTTGTGTGTGGGCCTGTAAATGGTGGTCTTGCCAGAATAAAAGCTCAGCACCAGCTAGGGATATGACTAAGCACCCATTGAAGGCTACATTGCTGCAGTGTCTCTTTGATCTCAAGTAGCTACACTCTGGCAACTGCCAATCTTCAGGACTATGCTCTAAATTAGGGATGTGTACAAATATTCAAGATATTCATTACTCAAGAGAATTTGGATGAATCTGAGCATTCGAATTTGAATCAAATGTCCAGACATTCATTTTTTAGAACTTGAATGAATACAAATATTTTGAATTATTCATATGAATAATTCAGACTTTCTTATGTGTACATATCTGTACACATTACATATGTATCTGTGTACACCTTATTTGTATCCGTTCACATCCATATGGCTACATACAGGATGAAAAGGGATGCATACGGGATACAGCAAGATGTGTATGGATGCATACGGATGCATACCAGATTCGTATCATCAAATATGTATCAAATATTTGTATTTGTATAGGTTTGAATGTCCAGGCATTCATTTTTTCTTTATTCATATGAATTTGGATATTCAAATATTCTATTCAAAGAGAATTGAATTTGAAAATTGCATTTGTGCACACCCCTACACTAAATTGGTCCTGGGCTGAGGTTGCACAACTTTGAGAGGAGAATGAGGCCCTGAAAGTGACCGGGACTGGAGAGGTTACTTCCTTGGAACCTGTGTTCTTGCTGGGGAGTGCGGCCACAGCAAGACAGTTATATCCTCCTGTTGGGTCCTTGATACAGAAGCCCCTCCCCGACTTGTTCAGCTCCATCTGTATTCAATGAAGTCCTACAGGGAGTACCTAATTTGAATCACTGGTAATCTCATTTAATTGGGACTACCAGTTGACTTAGAGGCAGAAGATACACCTCCAGAACTACTGTGTGTGTGTGTTTCAGTTGCACGTCACAACACATTGGTAAAAAGTATCCTCCATGGGCCCTGAGCCTAGGAACTTTTGTTCCTAGCCCTCAGAGTTGTGAGGGTGTTGCTTCAAAGCTTGCATAAGATTTGAGACAATCCGGATCAGCACTGTTAGTGCTAATCTGGACCCACTGATCCAGAAATGCCCCCAAACAGTTCCCCCCCCCACTCATGATCTGAATCTCAGTATAAAAATATATTCCAGAACTGGAGTAAAAGTTCCTTCACTCTCATTTCTCCACCGCTACTAATAGTGGCCATCCATGGATCATGACCACAGGTGGAAGAAGCAGAATAAAACAGCCCTAAGCCTATTGCATATTGGGTTTCAGACTGAGAATTTTTGCTTAATGCACTTGTGTGTATAGGCTCTCTATGAGATATGTTTCTAAGTTTTAATCCACCTTCACAGTGAGATAATATATCAGCAAAGTGACAAGCAGTTTTCCTTCTACATTATCTAATCCAGATAATGGGTTGGATAATGTGCAAAGAAAGCTTCAGGCTGCCATTCCTGTCTTGGAAGTTGCCAGACAGAACAACACAAGCCCTTAGATGTCTGAAGGATTTCAATATGTTCTGCAAAAGAAGCATATAATGCATGTCCTTTAATTTTTGTGAAACCTACTTTTCACCTTTGGGGTCTTGTTTACTAATCACAGTATCACCCTTCCTGGTCTTGTTTAGATTCCTGGAATGATACCTAGAAATGGGGCTTTCTCAGTAGTGGCCCCCACATTATGGAACAATCTACTCATTTAGAATTGCCAGACACCTACAATGGCCATCTTTTGACACCTGGTGAAAACTCTTCTGTTCACCTGTGCTTTTGTCTCCTGTGGATTTCTGTTGTTGTTGTCACCATCCTCTGAATATTGGCATTTTAGTGTTGTATTTGTTCTTAGTGACTATGGACTTAATTTATACACCATGTTTGGGTTATGGTGAGTGGTGGTAGAAAAAGCTAAACAAACAATAATTTTTGAACATTTTGGACTACTTTTGGAATTACTCCAGAATAACCATGCATAAATGTGACTGTTAAAACAGATATTGTTATCTGTATACTTGGAGAACTGGCAAATAAAAAAAAATTAAAATAAAAGCCATCTGGCAAGTCCCATTCAGGTGACCCTGTTCATTGTCATCTTGGCCTAAGTCCCAGATAACCTTGATATTCAGTTTCTCTTACTGTCAACAGACACTAAATACCTCATCATGCTGACAAAACTGAAGGTGGTTGGAAAAAGTACAAGTTACCCAATTTAACCAATCAAGGAAACCTATAACACAGGTTTTCATCTAGATTTACCTAGACAAAGTATATTAGTTAAAAACATTTGCCAAATGTTGACTTATGCTGCCCAAAATGGGAAGCCATATGTTTCCTACTTTTGGATAAAACAAATATGGAAAAAAACCAGAACTTTCTTTAGAAGATCATTAATCTTCCCCCCCCCCTTTATCTAATAACCCATTCCTCTTAATCATATTAAAAGAAGACAGACAAGGCTTAATCAAACCATTCATCACTAGGAGGAATGTTTTGTACCTGACTGGATGTTTTATTGTCCTGTCTCTTGTGTTTGGTAATGCAAACAATTTATGGTGTTTATACTTTATTATAGAGACCATTAGGCACTATTACTATTGCAGCTGTGCAAAGTAAAATTGCATCTCAACTTTTATGCAGCACAAATTTTGTAATTATAACATTATAAAGATCTTTCTTTTAACACGTTTTTTCAATAATAAATGCTCATCTCCATGCTCTCTTGCTCTCTTCTTTTTTAACAGTGGATCAGATGGACTGCGGGGGAAGAGGAAGACTTTCATTGACTCAAAACATTGTTCTGAATGATAAAAGACAAGGTGACCTGCCTCTCTCCTGCTACCCCATTGGTCCTGTTGCATGCAGAACAGAAACTTCAATCCTTACAATTGAGAGTTGGCCTCTGCAAACTTCTTCTGGGGCACTGAATCTGTAACCTTCTGCTTTCTAGGAACCTGCTTTGTCACACTGATACTGATCATGACACAGTGTACCACATTAAATACCAATGTTCCTTCACTGTAAGACTAGAATTCTCTGCAAATCAATATGAAAATGCCCCTCACTGAACACAGAGGATTATGAATGCATTAGACATCTCTGAAGTGGAACTTGCATGAAAAACAATGGCTGGATGGACTACAGTGAGTGTGATGGGTCATTGCTCCCCTTGCACTTATAGGTTAGGTGTTTCTGGATCTTATGCATCTTTTTAGCTAAAATGCATCTACAGTCACAAATTCACTTTATAGAACTTGCAAGGAAATTCATGACAGCTTGTGATTTCCTCAATTACTGATTTATGGCTTGGATATTCCCTTTTGTATCTCACTAATATAAATAATGCAATGGTTATTTGGATGGCAATGGTTATTTGAAGGGTTATAAGTACAAGGAAGAGTTTTTAAATTCAATTGATTGGCCATTTAATTCTGACGTTTGAAAGTTATTTAGTAAAATTGTAAGCATCTATTTGATGTTTATAATTCAGTGATTATAGTTCAGTTAATTCAGATGAAGCTGCTCCAGAACTTCAGAATCTGGTCCTCACCGAATCGGGTCCACATAGTTCTGGATCAACACAGAGATTCTGTGCATCTGCATGGGGTATTTAGCACCTGATGATACTGTTCCTAAACATTTGTTCAAATATTATACATATCTATATACATTTGCACTTAGAATACAGGATGAAAATGGGATGCATACAGGATAAAACGGGATGCATACAAAATGCATACAGATACATATAACACATACGGATGTTGTTGACATTCATATCTTAAAATACATATGTAACATTTGAACGAACAGATTTGAATGTAATGGATTTGAGTAGGATTTTTTACTATTCGGATTTTAAACATTCAAATTGAATCAAATGTTTTGGCATTTAATTCAACTCAAATTCAAATGCAAATATATATATATCGTGCACACCCCTAGTACACACCACCTCCTGCTGCCATCAGGGCTAATAGGCATGGATGGCTCTGATTTCCATGAATTGGTCCAACCGTTTTTTGAAATTGTCCAGGCTGGTAGCATGCTTAACTATGTGTTGAGTATTAAAAGATTTAAAGAAGTCAAGATCCTTGCTTAAGACATGAGGCTTGCTGGTTACTATGTTGGTATAAGAAGATCTTTGCACATATGTTTATCAGTGTTCCAACAGGCAGGATTTCTAAAGGACTAAAGGTCAAGATTGACTGGTGAATCAATCAAAGGGAAAAGGAAATAATTTGGCAGATTTGGATTTTTTTATTTTTGCTTTATTAAACACAAAAGGCACACAGGAAATAACTTCATCAAAGTTGGGTGAATTAGTTAAATACTTGCAGCAACATGAAAGGCAAGGTTCCCAAAGTAAATAAACAGTAACTTGGATCACATACAGGAATTTATACTGTAACTGTAGCAAAATGATCAGAAAGTAAAGATTTCTGATGTTTCCTGGCCTAGAGGTAAGCACACAAGCACTCACACACAACTTGTCTGTCAGGTTGTAGTGCTTGCAACAAGAGGCTTCAAGGCAGCTGGAATATTAGTACCCTGGTGAACTCCTGGTTGATCAGTACCAGTGGACTGAGGTACAGGGTCCAAAAATTCAATATGCAGTCAGCTTTAAATGTCTCTGGGGACAGCTGTTGCTGAAAGACATCATAACCAAAATACAGACTTGGTTCTGAGTTGCTCCTCCCTGTGTGGCGACAGTACAGTGGGGACTGTGGAATCCCCATTCCTAATTTGGAGCAACCCTGGGAGAGATAACTTAAACCTCGTCCCTCGACTGATCTCAGCAATGTGGTTTGCCTGAAGCTTTTTGGAACCTAAGCACACAACCATCAGTTGCTTCAGCTCTGTAGACCAGTGTTGATGGGATGAGAGCTGATGATAATCTCAAAGAAATGGAAGAAAGAGGATGACTCCAGATGATGAGAAGAAAACGTGGGATATTGTTACTTTCCAGAATAGCCTCTGCCAAAAGACAGGACAAAATTACACTCAAAGTTCGTTATCCTAGCAGGACATGATTTATCAGCTAAACTATTGGTTGTATCCACCAAGTCCGCTCAAAGCATCCTTTGGAATGAGCAGAGGTGTATTAGTAGTAAGTGAAGTAAAGAAGTATTTGCATAAGCACATGTGTATTTTGTGATAGACAGTGGCAATATGGATGTCTAAAGAGCATGCAACAGAATCTGTTTAAGGTGCCTACAGGCATAGATTAAAAAATGTGAAGCTTTCTATGAAGTAGAGGAGCTCTGCAAGGAGAATGGGATGTTCCCAGTTCTCCAAATACTTCAAAGCATCAGGGAGGATTCTTCCAACCAAATGGTCAGCCCCTCCCTCTCTGAAAGGTCTGCTGCTTCCTGAAGGAGGACAAACTCTCGTGAAATTTCATGAGATCTCACCCAAACACCCAGGAAAATGAGGAGGGAAGGGAAGCTCCACAGCCAATGCTGATGTAAGTAAAGTTTTGGTTTTTGGGTTTGTTTGTTTTTTACTTCACAGCACCAGGCTTTATTTTGAAGGGACTGAAAAAATGTGTGAGACCGTTACAGTCACTCCACAGTCCCTGCAAAGTATTTACTTTATCTAGGTGCAGCCTAAATTAGTGAAGGATGAAGTGAAAAACTTTGTTACTAACTACTTTCTCTGTGGCTTCTCTATTGACACCACCGAAGGAAGTTCTTAATTTGCTTATTGTAAAGTCTGGCAGCAATTTCCACTCACAGATTTCAGAGATGTCATGGACAAAGCATAAAGCCATGAAACAAGCCAATTCAATATATGTGTTTATACACACTAACAGATATTCATGCATGTATGTGCATACACACACACATAGAGATTTATCCATTGATGTCTCTGTGGTATTTATGGGTGTTTCCACACTGGCCACCGAAAGCCCATTAAGGACACATAGAGGACACATAGAAAACTTACCTTCCACATTGGAGGACACATCCAGGACCCTTCGAGGCGGCCGCTTCTGCACAGCAGCATGCCAGATTTGACCCTAATGGGGTCTCGCTGCTGAAAAATCTGGCCTTCCTGAAGTCCTGGAAAATTAGGTCTTCAATCTGTCCCGTCTCCTTGATCCGTTTGGAAGCAGGACGCTTCTGCACATGGAGAGGTGAGGGGATGGATGTGCCAGCAGCTGCCATCTTGGGAAGGGTGGAAGTAGGCCCGTCTGCCTCCAAAGCCCTTCCCCCATGTGCCACATGCTGGCGGAAATGCGTGGTGACTGGCAGCTGAATGCTCCAGTCCCGCGGCTCCAGGGGCGGTGGTGGTGGCAGCGGCATGGCAGGCCAGCTGTCTTTGGGAATGGGTGCTGCGGCCTCTGCACAGCACCCAGAAGATCCGGCACTCAGGATCTGTCCTCCCCATGCGTGTGCAGACATGGGAGGCCTCCTCAGATCCATCCCTATTTTGGACGGATCCTCCAGAGGACGGATCACCGGGAAATGGATTTTCTTTAATCCGTTTCTTGGCGGCCAATGCGGAAGCATCCTAAGTTGTTTATTGCAAAGCCAAATGTAACATGATATTGTCACCAATACATAAGCATGAAATAGGAAAAAAAATTCTAAAGTATGAATGCATAGTTACCAATATCATTTTTAAAATAAAAATCTGCATTAATATTTTAGCTGTGTATGTCACTGCTGCCTGAAATAATCCATTATCCCATTATACTGACTCATTTAATGGAATACCCCTTTTATGAACATAAACAGATGCCTGTGAAGGCAATGCTTTAATAGGCCAGAGAATACAGCAAATGATCCTGTTTTCAAATGTGATAATCAAGGGGTAGAAGTAGTGACATTCATCAGGCAATTTTCTGTGATCATTACATCAGCTATGAGACTAAAACTATTGTTTGCTGGATGATTAAATTCAACATGTTGAAACTCTGGAGGAAAATAGGAATATAAATTTTCCCCCTATAGTATAATTGCGTAAAGTTTATGGCTGTAATTTCATTTATTTCATTAAGCTAAAGTCTCACATATAGTCTCATACACCTATCAGACAATTATGTATTATTTTGGTTTCCTAATTGTAACCCAAACCCCATTAAATCAGCATTTCTGCAGTCTCTAAAGCTGAACTGTTTTCTTCAGTGGACCTAAGATTGTTTCCATACTGACCTGCTCCAGACTATTCCAGGCCAAGCACAGCTGGTGCTGTCTACACTGCAAGAGTGGGGTGCTGTCCATTCTGGACCAACATCAGCAGCAATACAGGGGTTCCACAACTGTTCCAATCCACCTAATTGATTCCTCACCCAATTTATTATTTATTTATTTATTTATTATGTACATTTCTATCCCGCCCCATACCTGAAGGTCTCCCAAGGTACTATCGACCCCACCAGCAATTGACCCAGGCCTCATCACTAATATGTTCTATTTGGAGCAGAAGCATGGGGGTGAACAGGGCTGGCTTTGAAAGCAGCATGCTCACATCTGTGCTGAGGTCCTGAAAGTGATCTTTGGGAAAAGTCCATAGGCTGAAAAAACAATGCATCGATCCTATAACATTTCAGTGAGTCAGGAAAACCTTGGGGCAATTCTCACTCATAGTATGCAATTAGTCAACACCTGGGTAGGTACACTACAGGGGGTGTTTAAAGACTACAAGCACCCACTGCCTGCCCAGAGGTTGACTAACTGCTTACCAGCCGTAGTGCATGAAATTGTGCACCAGAAGCACAGTAACCTTAGACTAATGTGACTGGGAACCTACCTGGAAGTGTTCAGTGGTGAGCATCTGCACTATTTCTGGCTAAAGGGGCCATTGGAGCTGCCGCACAAGTGCGCTGACTAGGGATGTTGATGAATGTTCAAAATATTCATTATTCAGATGAATTTGGACGAGTCTGGACATTCGTAAAAATGAATGTCCAGACATTCTTTTTTTTAGCATTCATGCAAATATGAATATCCTGAGTTATTCATACAAATAATTTGGACACTCATATTTATACGTATCTGTACGCATCGCATACATATCGGTATGCATCCATACAAATATGTATGGGATGAAAACGGGATGCATAAGGGATAAAAACGGAATGCAAATGGAAGTCATCAGAAACACCCTTAGTTCTTTATTCTCAAACTGTTCATCTTGGGGGTGGGAGAAGAAGATTGAGGATGGAATAGGGACTGGGTCCGAGTGAAGCCTATTAGTAGAAATAGGGAGGGATCCTGATTACTGGCTGAAGTGTTTATGTTTGGAAATACGTTGATCTGTAACATACTAAGTTTTAAGTCTATGAATCGAAGAAGTGTAAACAATAAAAAGTATTCTTGTTTGTTTTAAGACAGTCTGACTGGCTTTGTCAGCAGTAACAGCACAGCGAAGTAATGACATAAACACATACTGTCTCTTTAAAAAGTAAAAGTAAACACAAGAGTGCTGCAGCTGCAGCTTGAAGAGAAACTTTTCTGCTTTCCCAGAGGGGAGAGGAAGTGGAGAAGGTGTATGTTAGGGCTGGGGAGAGTTCGCTTGCACAATAAAGGAACATTTTTAATAAGATTAGAACCTCAAGAGTTAAAGGAGAGCTCTCCGATGCCTGGTAGGGAGAAACAGACCCCAGTTACGACAAATGGCCACTTCTGTCTAGGGCAGTGGTTCTCAACCTGGGGGTCAGGACCCCTTTGGGGGTCGAATTACCCTTTCAGAGGGGTCGCAGTGAGTCTCCCGCCGCCCTTCCCTCCCACCTCCCAGCTGCTCCACCCCCAAGGTTGCGGCTCTCCACAACATGAGGAACTCCATTAAGGGGTCACGACATTAGGAAGGTTGAGAACCGCTGGTCTAGGGCCTTTCCCAGTATGGATGAAGACAGCAACTCCCAGGGTCTGGCAGCTACACCATGCCCTGGAAAATAGCAGCTCCTTGGATAACTACTTCTGTATCCTTTTTTCTATTGGCATCTTATAGGCACATAAAATGGATATTACAGTAGCATATTAATTATGCAACATACTGGATTGTTGGCATCCAGGTCAACTACACTTTTATCTGTCAGTAAATCATTCCTTCATTACAGAGAACAGGCAGGAAAAAGTAAGACTGTGTATAAAAGTGGCGAGTGGAGCAAATTTAAACTCTCTTCTGTCATTCATCTATCATGACACCATAATTACCCAATTGTTAGATACTGAAGCAACAGCAAATTGGGTGCAAGGCAGTAGGAGTACACTGCAGGGAAATCATGTCAGACTAATCCGATTACCATTCTTTTATTTTTTTTTAAAAAATATATTGCTTTATGGGGAAGAGAAATTTACTTTTCTGCCACAGTTTAGTGGGAATTAGTACTTGAATGAGAAAATAAAATGATGGCCATCAGTTATGCAGTCATCATTGTTCACTTTATCTGATTAAAGGAGAAAGAAAGAAAAGGGCTGTTTTGATATGGAGATCTTAGTATTATTTTTCCCCTCCATTCTCTGCTGTAAATACTGTATTGTTAATTTTACAAGACAGAGTAGCTACTATGATTAGGGATCTGCATGAATGTTTTTTTTCATGTTTGATTTGTATTGAATCAAATGCAAAAACACTGTATTTATTTGAATAGATCTCCTTTGACTGTGGTAGGATTCGAATTTGAATCCCCGCTACGTATCATCTACGTATCCCCATGGATCCACTCTGAATGCATCAAATCCACTCTGAATCCACTCTGAATTCACTCTGGATCCGTTGCAGATATGACTGGGGCAGCTGCTTTCCCACGTCCCTAGGTTCACAAATGTAACAAAGCTTCATACTAATACATCAAAGCTTTCAATTTGTATTTGAATGTCTACCTTCAAATGCACCAACATTTGATTTAAATTTGAATGTCTGAATTTGTATGAATTTCAAATGTGATGAATATTTGTGCACATCCCTAACTATGATTCTCAAGCTCCTGTGTTGCCCATACATTAACCTTGTGAAGTTCCTAAGTCAGCCTTTCTGCACTTGCTGGTGTTCTGTACTGACAAGTGTATAATGGACTACCATCTTAATGTTAGTGCAGAATCTGAGAGGTCCTACTCACCACTACTATTCTCCATCCACACAGAGGAGAATATGACTCCAGTCAAGAAGCTTCTGATCTGGATTGCTGATGGACCTGATTTATCAGGTACACTGGCATGCTAGTAGGTAGGAATCTGAATTGTGGAGGAGTGTGGAAGGTTCATGCCTCTGCATTCTGGATTACTGAGCAACCTCAAGGTTCTGATCATTGGAGTTTTGGAGGCTGGCTCTGAAGCTCATTCAGGGGCTTAACTGGGATATACCATTGTCATGCGGGCAGGACTGTTCTGCCCCCTCCCCCCAATACTTTCTGTGATCTGGACCACAGGAACTGAACCATGAACAGTAAGTGCAGCAAGGCCCTAAGAGACTGTGATAGATGTCAATTACTAATAAAGTTAATGTTTGAGTTTATATTTGAACCTGGACGACCTGTTCTTACACTCACATTTCTTCCTTTGCTATGTGCATATATGGAATTTTCAAAGAAAACTGTGAATACCAGTGGATGATGTTGTGTGCACAAACCATTAAAAAGGAACAAAGCAGGAATAGGAAAACCCTATGGTAGCTGTTGTGTCATCCCTGTGCAAAACCTAAACCTGGTGTACTTGGCCATATTTGATGTAAACAGGTTGTAACGGTTTCAGGCTGCAGGCTGCAGAAGGCAGTGAGAGTGCTTTGGCCCTTTTGCAAAATGCATTGCTTTCTGCCTGTGCAAATCCTTGTAAACTGCATTTGCAAGCCTAGGCTGCAAATAGCAGAAAAGGTGGGAAACACCGCCTGGGCCCTTCTGCATTGATTGGCTGCTGGCAATTTGGAGGGGAAAGTTGCCCAGGGACCTGGGGGCTTGATTGACAAGCAGGAGGAGTTTCCCTCGGTTGCCAGTGGTTACAGCCAATCGGAGCACTAGAGGCTGAAGGGTATAATAGGCAGAGAAAGCAGCAGACTGGGTCTTTTTGCTAGGCAATTTTTGAAGGGGACTGATGGTGGAGATCTGTCTCCAAGGGAAACTTTGCCAGAAACTGACCAGTGGTCTTTTCTCTGAAGGGGAACTGACCAGAAAGGTCTGTTCTGTGGGGGGAAGTTGAAGGAGGCAACCGTGTGTGGGTGTGTCTCTGAAGGAACTTGGCTAAGAACTGACCAGAGGCTGGAACCCACAGCCTAGGAGGGAAGGGGTAAGCCTTGCTGAGACTGGGATTGAGTTGCTAAGCTTTGGGGAGGCTTGAGCTTTTGGGCAGAGCAAACCAAAGAGGGAAGTGGATATGACTATCTGCTCAGAAGCAACTGGTTACCTTTAAGCTAAGAAAGCTGTTTTGCTTGAAGCTTGCTATATTAAGAGACTTTTGATGTTTCTCTTGCATTATCTGAACTCTCTATTTACTCTCTTACCTTTCTAATTGTTATTCCCAATAAACTTGTTTTGGTTTACTATTACAACGCTTGCTACCAGTTTATTGCTTTAGAACTGTAGTACTCACTCGGCCTAATGCACATTTCCAGCAACCTAAAAGTGCCCAGCTACTTTTCGGAGGGCAGGCACTGGATGGTCTGCTAGAAGTCATGACACAGGTTGACTTCCAGGCCAATTTCCATGCACAGAGAGGATTTAGATGGTGTAAAGTCAGTTTGGTCTAGTGGTCAGAAAGCTGAACTCTTATCTGGAAATGCCGGATTTGATTCTGCCCTCCCCCATGAAACCAGCTAGGTGACCTTGAGCTAGTCACAGCTATCTTCTGAGAATCTCATAGCCCCACCTACTTCACAGGGTGTTCTGTTGTGGGGAGAAGAATAGAAAGCTTTGTCAGCTGCTTTGAATCTCCCTAAATGGCTGAGAAAAGTAGGGTAGAAAAGCCAACTGTTGTTCTTCTAAAGGAATGGAAGAAAATCTTGGCCATTTCACCACTTGCTGCCCGCTCCAATCAGCCCCACTTGGCAATCCTTTTGGATGAAGCCCGAGAAGTATAATGTTCCCCAAGAAACTGAGAGTAGAAGTCATTCATCTAAAAGTGACTTTGAAGCTACTTTCTTACATGAACACTGTCAAAAGTAATCAATAGAAGACTGTATTCCACAAAGTTTTGTTTTCTAGTCTGAAAAACTCTAATAACCCTTTAGCCTCAATTCTCTTGTTTCCACAATGCCTTCATGACCCAAGCAGTTCTTAAATACATAGATCTGAAGTAGAGGGGGAAGACATAATGAGAGGGAAAGACTTGGGAAGCAGATAGACAGTCTCCTGGGTGTTAGCACTGAGATTTTTTTCCATTTGAGAGAAATATACAGAGAGAAATGTAAGTAATGTCTAATAGTATATTTGTTTTTGTTTTTTAAGAGAGAGGGTACAGAAAAGCAATAGTTTTTTGAACTAGCTCAAACAACCAGAGCTGGGATAAAATTATTGTCAAACTTTTAAAAGCTGTTATTTGCAGGGAGGGGATCACTTTTCTCTCTGTCTTCCTACCATTGATTCTAAGCAGGGATGTCCATGAATGCATTTTTTTGCATTCAAATTTGAGTCAATTTGAATATTTGAATATTCTATTTGATTCAAAATTAGAAAATCCAATTTGAATCCGGATTATCCAAATCCATATTTTTAAAAATCTGATTTTAATTGAATGATATGAATATCAGCAACATTCGTATCCGATTTTTGAATTTGCACACATCTCGTTGTCATCCCGTGGTATATGCACAAATATTCAGATGTGATATAAATGAATCTATTCAGTCAAATTATTCAAAAATCAGTATTGGATTTCCAAAAATTCAAAATTTGATCAAATTTGGAAATTTGGATTTTTGAAAATCTGATTCAAATTCAAATGTCAATATTCATCAAATTCAAATTGGATTTTTGAATATCCGTGCAGATCCCTAATTCTAGGAACATTTCCACTCATGTAAAATAAAGTTTAAAAAGTTTTATCTCATTCTTTAGGGGTGGTTAGCTGGTATGTCTACATCCATCTTGGATCTTCTACCAAAGAGGGTTCTGAACAATATCGTAGCCTCTGAAAGTATTTGTTGTGGTTTTCCTTGCTTCTTCATCATTATGTCCATGTAACTGTGGAATTCCCAGATACTGCCTTGTGTATTTGCTAAGTGGGCTTTAGGTAGTTCAATTCCTTCAGTTCATATTATCTACCCTCTTTTCACAATCATTCATCCATGTTTTTCTGCCCCAAAATATATCTCTGTATTTTCATGGTAGATTCTTGTGGGGTGGACCAATAATCCATCATTCTTAATGTGTAGCTTGATAGCATCCATATACAGGAGCTTGCTGATGGTGACTCCACTCTTGAACCTGTACCCACATCTAATCTTTGTGGCCCCTTCCAGGTTAGCGGAATAAATCTGCAGTTATAAAAAAATCTGCAGCTTACCTATTGCAAAGTGGGGATCTGGCATCCAGACCACAGCAACCTCCCATAGCTTCTGAGGAGGAAACTGTTGGCACCCTCAACACATGGGATGAGGCAGCTAATTGCAGTTGAGCTGCCGTCCCTGTTCTCGCTGGCAGTTCTCACTGTCCTATCTGGACTGGCGGGAAGCTTTGAATTTACCTTATGCTGTAGACCAAGTGTTCTCCAACCAGCATTAAGGTAAATTCACAGTAGCGGGGGATTCTGTGTCACCACTCTGATCTGATGATTGTGGTGTTTGATGTGCCCACAGCGACTGCACATTCCAATGCACAGTACTTACAAGTCTGGAGGCAGTCTGTGATTATCTTACTGAGAGGATTCCGGCCAATACAGAACAGTAATGAGGGCAGAGCATTACCTTAAAGTAAGCTTTTTAAAATCACCATCAGTATGATTTTCTCAGGGCTGGCTTCCAGTGTTGTCCTCTATTCAGCTAGTGAGTTCTTGATGAAGTTTCTTAGTGCCAGGCTGTTAAGGATTCATGGGTGTGGCATTGAGGCATATGCATTCTTGTAGCCAATGTATGCTGTGCTCAGGTTGGGTTTTTTTGCAGCTTGAGTGTAGTGTGTCTGCTCTGTCTATTCATCTTGGTGGCTATGATACCTGATAGGAATTTCCCCATTGTTCAAGGGCAGATTATTGGGCAATGATGGTGGTATTCTTCTTTTTCAACTTTGATGATCAGTACCACTCTATCTTGTGTTAGCTAGTCATGGTGGGAGGTGGCTGATAGTAACTGATTCACTTCTGCTTTCAGGTATTCGATGGAGGTCTTCAAGCAGAGACTGGACGGCCATCTGTCTGAGATGGTTTAGGAGATCCTGCCTTGAGCAGGGGGTTGGACTCGATGACCCAGGAGGTCCCCTCCAACTCTACCATTCTATGATTCTATGATCCTGATGGGCAGCGCTTAGTTCAGTAGCTTGAAGGGCTTCAGTTATGGACGTGTCTTTGTATTTCTTTGATAGCTGTGATCTCTTCTTGATCTTTACTTCCATCCTGAGTTGTGTCAGTTTACTGATATCCTTGTATATGTTTCTTATTGTGGCTTCCAGTCTTAGTCTCCAAGGGGACATTGTTTGTAATCGTTATTTGAGCCCTTACTCATGTAATCACTTTCATTGTTGCATATACCAATTCATTGTTTTGGGTTATTGTGGTAGTTGGGGTGGCCTGTACTGATGTATTAGCATCTCTTAGCATCTGATCTAAAAGTAGTCTCTTAGGCAGCTTAGTGTGAGAGCTTACAGTAGCAAGCTTGTTCATCACAATCAATGATCTTATTTTAGCAGCATGGGTAGTGGTGATTAGGATGTCTTTTCAGTTTCTTCTGTGAGTGTAGGCTGTTTTTCCAAGATCTCATCAGTATTATTGTAGCTTAAACATGTTCCTAGTAGCCTCCCAATCTCCAAATGTGAAGGCAGTTTCCTTATTATTACATTTGAGTGGGTAACTAGTGGCTTCTCAGACAGTCTGGATGTTGGTCTTTTAGGCATCCATGCTTCCCTCCATCCATTTCATATAACATCTCTTATTGGACTTGCTGTTAAAGTTGCATCACACCAGATCAAGGTTCTCTTGACTTATCCATAATTGTTATGTTCCAGTGGATCACTTGCCATTGGAATGTCCTAGTTTCTCAATATCTAACATGTATTTTGTTAATCTCAGCAACATCCAGGCTGATAAGACTGTTTCTCCCACACACAGTTGAGGTAGGGTAGGTGAAACATTGGGGTCATGCCTAAGTATCTCCGGTGGAGAGATGTTCCAGTAGGGATTTGGTCTGGTAAACTCCATGCTATTTTTTCTTCCTAATCAATTGAAGTTTTATGTGCTTTCTTCAAGCATGTACTGCATTAAGATGGCATTACTTTTATGCTGATATTTATAGTTCTGAAAATGTTGGTTCTGTCAGAACATGGGTAATGTGTGGGAGAGGTGAGGACAGAGAATGTCTATTTAGATGTTCATTGTGGAGAAAGGAGTTGTAATCATTGTGGCAGCCTCCAACACTTCCAAGTTTGTAGTTTTGTACACAGTGCCTGAAATATTTTCAGAGGTACCCACATTATTGCCTGGCAGCTATTTATTGTTGGGAAAAGAAATCATTCTCATTCATATGAGTGAATTTCTATACATATATAGGAAATCATGCAGGCTTTGGTGACCTGTAAATAATTAATGGATAAGAATCTGACAGTAAACATTCATTCTATTCAGTATGGTGATCCTTATCAACATCAGCAAGCACAATGAGAGTAGAGCTAGTTTCCACACTTCTTGGTAACTATTTATTCAGCTATTCTGAGATATTGCAAGAGTTAGGAAACTCTAGAATAAGGAACGGCTGCTGCCCATTGAAAATATGGTTTTGCACCAGACACAGCATCCCCCGTTATCCAAAAGTGAATAAAATACATAATCCAGAAAATGAATTCTGGAATATATTATAAAATGAAGCAGAAAATCCAACTTCTTCTTCTTCTTCTTCTTCTTCTTCTTCTTCTTCTTCTTCTTCTTCTTCTTCTTCTTCTTCTTCTTCTTCTTCTTCTTCTTCTTCTTCTTCTTCTTCTTCTTCTTCTTCTTCTTCTTCTTCTTCCCTCATACCACATCAGAATTGGATGTTCTCATCTAGAATATGCAATCTGTACTAAGCTGGGACACTCTGATCAAGAGCCAGTATGGAGTGTTTCCAAATGCTCTGAGGGCCAGGAAAAAAAATTACTAGGCTTTGGAGCTCCATGGAACCATTACAGCAGTGCACCTTGTTGCACCATGAAAATGGAGCTCTTGTGGGTATACTGGACTATGGAGGTGTGTCATCTGCATGACTCCATGGTTTGGTATACCATTGCCTAGTATGCTGGAAATCATACCAGTGTAAACTGGTTGCCTTCCAGTATGCTCTTAAATCATACCAGCATGCAGAAAGGAGGCCTATGGACCCCTTCTTGGCCCACACTCCTGGTAACTGCAGAAAGGCCCTGTGGTGTCACCCAGATAATCCTCTTTATTTGGATAATCCAGAATAAAGTATATGCAGACATATTTTAATCTAGGTTATCCAAGTTTTATTGAGGTTTATTCAAATAATTCACATTAAGTAAGTGATGAATGGATGGAGCTAATCTTTCAGTGGATTTCTTTGAGATCTCTTGCACACCATTAAAATTCAGCACAAGAACACCTCTTTCTGAAAGATGTTCTGCACTGTTTGCCTGCTTTGGGACAATGTTTTAATTAATACTCAAGAGTATCATTTGGCCATGTGAAGATCTGAGGGCTTTGATGTCTCAAAAAGCTGTGGTGCTCTGCAGATTACAGTCATGTAAAACTGCCTGCAGGTACTTTACCCCTTCTACATTCAACGCGGTATTTAAATAGTCTAATTGACATTCCCATCTATACTAAAAATATGTTTAAATAATGCATGCAGTTTTGATTGATTGTTGATACAATATTATATAATTGCTGTATTTGAGGTGGGCTTCAAAATCAATAAGGAATCTAATGTTACTCTACCTATATTAAATAGTATGGTACTTAATAGATAAACAGCTACCACTCCCAAGACTTATATTATGAGCCAGGATGGAAAAGATTCAACACTAGCAATAATTTTTCTCAGGAGGCCTTAATCAGGGAACCAGCTGTACCAGAACCAGCTGTCCATATTTGGAGAGTTTTTCCAGTGATCTTCAAAGCTAGCCTCTGAACTCTCTGATAGCCCCGGAATGTAGGTTCCTGCTCTATAGAGTTGGGGAGGGGGATTTCAGCAGTATAATATGGTGTATGGCCAAAATGGATCTCCTGATAAATGAGAACAAGGAGGTGAGTACCCTTCTCTATACACTCTATCCACACTATGTATAATTTTATACACTTTAATCAGGTCACATCTTAAATATTGTGTTTCAAGACTGAAAAGGTCCACACAATACACTGTCCATTTCTATCACTATTCTCTGTTTCTTGTCCTTAAACACATCACCAATCCAAAACAGGGTCTGTTCTCTTATTCCATGGCTGATGAGTTTATTCAAGGCAAGAGACTTTGTCAAAAGTCTTCTGAAAGTCTAGATAGACAATGTCAACTGAATTGTCTTTATCCGTGTGCTTGTTTACAATCTCAAAGAATTCCAGAAGAGTAGTAAGGCATGATTTATGTTTGCAAAAACTATGCTCATTTTAGTTCCTACTTGGTCCTCTACAAACCTACCAGCTTTTCAGACTACTAGAAATGACTACTACTAGTTCTTCTTCCCTCCCAAGACATTTTGTCATTTTTTTTAGGTCTACATAAAACACGGAGTGTAAATTTACATAAACAACCATTCCATATACTGTTGACTTCCTGCCTTCTTCCAAAGCTTCTCTTGTATTTCTTATTTACTGTCCCCCCTCTTTAGTTTTCAAACCCAGCAGTGATGAGTACCTTTTCTAGTTCTCATAGAAAGTCAATAATGGGTTTCTAGTTTTTAACAGACTTATCCACACTTTGCTAGGAACAGGTACTACACAGCATAACAGGAATTGCCTCAGGATAGGCATGACTAAGCTTTTCTTGTTAACTGCATTCTATTCTATAACTTTCAACAAGAATTTATATCTTCCAGAACCTGGGTTCTTTGTACACTTGGCTTCCCCTCCGTTGGATGGGAAAAGTGTGTTAGTGACTAATGTGTACAAGGGTTCACACCTTGGAACGCTAGTATATGTTAAACTAAGCCTCACGTACTTGGAGATTTACTGGTGTCTGGGCATGTGTCCAATTGCTGGCAGGGCGCTGCCATCTTGGAACTGGAGCCCAATGTGCATAGCACCCATGATGCTCTGCACACGTGTGGTCATGTTTGAGGTCATCTGGGGTGCCAGCACACTTGTGCGGCACCTCAGATGACTCCTTACACCAGAAATGGTGCAAATGGATGTGGGCTATATGAGAAAGGTAAGAAATGGGATGGGAATGGTAAGGGTTGGGCTGCGTGTGGTGCACAGTTTCATGCACCACCACTAGTCAATGATAGGTTAACATCTGGAAAGGCAGGAGGCATTTCTGGCTTGTGAACACATCCTGCAAGTACAGCTGCACCCACCTAGGTGCTAACCTATCATAAAAAACAGGGCCTAGTGCAAATTGACCTCTGGTAAAATAGTGTTTCTTATTGAGAAAGCAAGCAAAAAGTTATCTGAGTAAAATATGCTTTGGTTTTTAAAGACTTCAAATGGTCCAACATCTTGTAACCTATTGCTGACCTTTAAGAAAAAAAAATAATATGAGCTTTAAAATATCAAAAGTGTCAGGAAGATGAGCATTTTAAATACATGAACATTTCCCTGTACCTGCTGCCAACACTGTTGAAATGAAAAGAAAGTTGTGATGTTTTTATCAAAATTAATATTATTTTAAAAACAGAAATCTTAATTATCTGAAAGTAATTGGTACAAAAAACAGAGATGTAAGTACAGTTTCCTGTTATGTTGTAGATTGGAACTGTCTAATGCAGTGAAAAAGACTCTCAATAAGTATAGACTTAATTTTTGAGGGCTAATTTAATCAAAGGATTCTTTAAGTTTTTCCATTCCAAACTGCTAGTGCTGCTGCTGCTATCACTACCATTATTACTGCTGCTGCTGCAAGTGGTGCTACAGTCTAGAGAAAAAAGGGTCACATGTTCAATCCCTGGCAAATCTTTCAAAAAAAGCAATAGCAAAATATTTCTGTATTTGTCAAGAAAACATTCTGTATGGGAACTTCTGGGTTGGCATAGATCAAAGAGCTCACTCCCTGACCCAAATCAAGTGAACAAGAGGAAAGAGTGCACAGCCAAGAATGATTGGGAGATCATGTTAAAGTGGTCTCTCACTGAAACACGCTCCAGCATGTATTTCACCCTGGGCAGCGCTCTTTGTTCATGTGCTAGAGCTCACTCCCTGGGAAGCACGGCCTCCAGAGATGGCTCTACTAGGCAGATCCTGTGTACTGTAGACTGTGTGGAAGCTGATTAGAGGTGCTTTCACATGGGCCCTTTAACACACATTAAGCATGGATTAGGAAACACGCGTCCGCATTTATGTGCCTATTTAGCACACTTCCGGCCACGCGTGTTCGCATTTAGCGTCCCTTTCTAATGCAGATTTCGGCAGCAATTAAGCACACTTCCGGTGGGTGCGTCGGCACCTACCCGTGCTTAATCCATGTTTAATGGGTGTTAGTTACACACCACATCTCAAGTGGTTTTGCGCCGTGAAAACGCATCCTTAGTAGCAGCCCCAGCCACTCAGGAGCCACGCAGGACGCAGGCACGCTGCATCCTGGGCGAAGACCCTCAGAACGACGCTGATGCTGATGAGGTAAGGAGGGGAACCGCCGCGCTCCCACGAGGGTGGGCTAGGGTGGGCTTTAGGCAAGCTTGTGCTGGCCCCAGAAGCGGTGATCTGCCGCTTCTGGGGCGAGGGCGAGCCGCAGCAGCGAGGCCCCCCGGCTCGCCATGCTTGGCTCCGGCAAGCCAATCATGGCGGGCGGGGGGAGGGCCCTCCATCCCGGATCGGAGCCGGGTGCTGTGTGTCCGCACAGCGCCCGCCTCCAATCCAGATCTCTTAGATCCGGATCTACCCCATTAAACCAGATCTACCAGTGATCCAGAGTTATTAAAACCGGTTCCCTTGCGATCCGGTTTTAATAAATCCGGGTGCCGGAGATCCGGTTTTATTAGCCCCTGTGCAGAAGCACCCGAAGTGTCAATTGATGCACCACAACAACTAGAATTAGTACCAGTCTTATTACCACATTTGATTTGGTATGAATGGGCTCTGTGCAGACACAGGCAATTAGTAATAGTAATAGTAAATAGTAATAGTAATATTATTTATTTATTTTTCTATCCTGCCCTGTACCCAGAAGTCTAAGGGGGGGTTACAATATTATAAAAATCTTAGAAAAAAAATCTTAGAAAATTCTTATTATGGTAGTAGTAGTAGTAGTAGTAATAGTAATAGTAATAGTAATAGTAGTAATACATTTCTGAAACACCTCTGCAATGACTTTGAGACAGTTTCAAGGTGGGCTTGTTCACACACCAGTTTGCTCCTCCCACTCTTCTGAACTTTCTTTGCTAGAAAAGGTGCATTAGAGAAGGTTTGGGAGACCTTAGAGCGACACACTCTATGGTCTCCGAGGTGCCTTTGAGGCACCTCTTTTGTTATAAGTGAATACAGCCTTAATGACATTTGCCATCTTAGTAAGGGCAGGAAAAGTTTCACAGGGAAAAGTAAATCTCATTTCCCTTTTACTTGATTTTTTACTTTGGTGCTAAATTGGCTGGCTTTAGTAGGTATACTCACTTCCCAGCCCCTTTCTGTTTCCCAGGCCCTGAAACATCAACACACCTTACAAGAAAGCTTTGTTTAGAGAAGCACAGTTTGTCCTGTTCTTCCTTCCCCTGCCCCTCAAATCCACAGGGCCAGCCCTACCATTAGGTAGAATCAAACAGATAATTACATAGCAGGCTGTGTTGACAAGAGACGTTTTCGCACGGGGGAAAACGGAACGCGAAAAAGCCAGCTGTGGACACGTCATCCGCATTGGCCGCGTGCGCCTTGCGTCCCGACGTGTCCGCAGCTGGCTTTTCCGCGTTCGAAATGTAGAGCACTTCGAAGTGCTCTACACGCGTTCCAACGCAGACGAGCCGCCCGCAGGCGTTCGGGAGAAGAAGCGTTCACGCCGCTTCTGTCTCCCGATCGCCTGCCGGCTCGCCTCCGACGCCGCGCGGCTTTGACAATCAGCTGTTTTTCAAACAGCTGATTGTCGATCTGCCTCCGCGGCTGCCGGCGCGCCCCTGGCCGGCGTTTGCCGGCTAAGCCAGCTTCGGGCGCTTTGACCATTCGCACCCAGACGCTCCGGAACGCGTTTACACGCGTTCTGGAGCGTCTGTGTGTGAACGGGGAAAGCGCCCGAAGCTGGCTTAAGCTTTCCGCCTGAACGCGTTCGGTTTCGAACGCGATTCAGTGCGGAAATGCCTAAGGTCTCTGCAGATAGATCTGTGTGCAAAATTGTCAAGATCACTTCCCCAGGCCTCAGTTCAGAAATATAGCCAGAGGAGGCTTAACTGTGTTAGCAGACTTTATCTGGTAAAAGCTCTGTTCAGTGTGTTTATCCAACATCCTTTCCCACCTGATTCTCACAATCCAGATTATGCCCATACCTTGGGTTCTCATAACATTCCGGAGAGAGAGGAAAACAAACAAACAAAAATGCAGCCATAATGTGGTCTATTCCTTGCCCCCATCTCTCCTCTAAGCGAACGTGAATTGTTCCTCCCTTTCCTACTTTGGGCCACCTGACATTTCTTTCCCCCATGCACTATCTTTTCAAATGTGGCAGCTAACTTTAAAGGGCAATATTTTGTATGCACCTGCATATTGGAGGGTTTATAATAATTGTTTGATCATTAAGTTGCTCATTCATCTCCAAAACTGCATGTATCACACCTGCATAATGACTAGAACTGCTTGGACCTAGATGGAAAGTGATATTACAGATGTGTCAGGAGCTTTATGAACTGTGGACTTCAGAGGTGTGTTCACACCTTGTGCTTTGGCATGCAGGGCAGAAGCCTATTTTAGCCTATCTGGGCCAAGCTGGATAAACTGCTGGTGATGCATGCCAGGGAACATCTGCTGTGCTGTGTCTTGGCCTAGTCTGAGAATTTCAGAGACTGAGAACAAAAGGTTCTCTGGCTTCCTTAGTTACAGGCTAGAGAAATTCACTACAGCTTGAGGAAACAGTCCACTTTTAGGAGTGTTTCCAGGAGCCTGGCAAAATGTGGACAGCTGAACTAGTCTCCTATGAGCAATGCTAGGGATCCTGGTTTAGTGGTCTCCTATAAGGGTGTGCACAAATGCAATTTTCAGGATTTGATTAAAACTGAATATCCAAAAATTCAATTCTAATCAAATCTTTAAAATTCGAATGTATTCACATTCAATTCAAATCGAAT
Organism: Aspidoscelis tigris stejnegeri; assembly: GCA_023333525.1. Taxonomy (NCBI): domain Eukaryota; kingdom Metazoa; phylum Chordata; class Lepidosauria; order Squamata; family Teiidae; genus Aspidoscelis; species Aspidoscelis tigris. The sequence continues at coordinate 61,883,931 of JALMGA010000002.1, read as the reverse complement.
GAATTTGAATCAATTCATTCAAATTTTCTATTTGAATTTGTGCATACAAATGTCAACAACATTCGTATGTGCCCATACACATTTGTACACATCCTATATGCATCATACGAATTCGTACACATCTGTACGCGTCCTGTATTTATCCTGTGTGCATTCCATTTTCGTCCCATATGTATCTGTACAAATGCATATGGATGCGGGAAATCCTTCAAAGTAGCATTCCAGAGATGGTCCGCCCCAAGCTCGTTCTTCTTGTAATGTGTAGTAAACTTTCTTGGAGTCTCTGCTATAAATTCGAATTTATAGACATTGGATTCAAATTCGAATGTCCAAATTTGAATGAATTTGATTGAATCTTGAATGTTTCAAATATTTGTGCACATCCCTAGTCTCCTCTTTGGTACACTCCTTGACGGCATTCCAGTATCACAAGCCCTGTATGCACTGGTACTTATTCTAGATTATGTATCTGCCATCTCTATGATGGCATGGTCTAAGGGAGAACCTACCCAGGATGTACTGTAGGGGATGCATAGGGGATTCATATGTGATTTGTAGCGGGGATTTGAAACAAATTTGTATCAAACATTAATGTCAAATTCGAATCCTACCACATTCGAAAGGCATCTATTCAAACAAATACACATTTTCTAGCATTTGATTTGATACAAACTGACCTCCCCCCAAAACATTCATGCACATCCCTACTCCCGGGGTCAGCTACAGAGGCTTAGGGTGAAGTCATATTTCACTGCACTGTTGCCAGAGCAACCTGGTGATGCAGTTCATAGTCGTGCCTGTGCTGCTGGCCATGTGCTTTCCCTGAACATCTTCCACCAGGAAGACACGCAGGAGGAGCATGCAGGCATGGAGCATTTCTGGTAGAGAAATGACTCCATGAAGTGCAGGCTCTCCGTGTCAGAGTGTCTCCCACATGCACTTAAAACCTAAGTGTGAAAAGGTTTTTAGAAACTACTTGGAGGCTAGAGAACAGCACACCTTCTGCTCATGTGGATCCAGCTTTAGTCGTTAAATCAAAATAGTCTTCATATTTTCTTTGTTTTCTGCTTTAGCTTTCTGTAAACTTTATTACAGTCTCCATGCTCTTTTGAAACTCTTCTGCTAAATGCTTTATCATGTTATACATGAGTGCTGGGATTATAAAAAAAAATGTGAATTACTAGACCAGGAGGTATAAACACATTTTAGTGTTCTTCAAGAGATCAGAATTATTACAACAATAATACACTATATACAGGACTTTATTGTTTCAGAGAACACATAAACTTTGAGAAGCAAACAGAGAACAGATGGGTGTTATCTAAACAGCTAAAGATCCACTCAAAAAGCTGAGTGTAATCAGTATTTGGAGGACCTATGGCTCATATTTTCTATTTAGTTAGTTTTTTGTTTATAATTAAAATAAAACTTAATAAATACAAACATTTATTAAAATTCAAAATCCAGGAAGAGACAATATGTGTCATACATGCATACATGCATGCATGCATGCATGCATACATACACACATATTATTTAGATCTAACAAAAAATGAGTAAACATGATTTCATATCTTTTTGACACAATCAAATTGGGTAGAGAAGCCAATCAGTCTACTCAATCAAAGCTTCTCTGCAGCAACTAGGACCAGGTAATCAGTAGACAAACGCCATGGAAATTAAGTCAGGAACTTATCTGCACCACTGTTAATGTGGTGGTTGCTATTACTGCCAGCTTCAGAGAGGTGTCACACCAACATGCAAAATCATTGTGTTCAACTCTGTACAATGCAGGATTCTGGCTAGGAAAGCTGTTCAATGTCCATTGAGTTCACCTATGCATTATCTGATCCTGGGCACTGTAGCCTATTGCATGAAACACACAATGATCTTCATTTTGGATTTACCCACCTCCATGGATATATTCAACTTTCTTTGCTTTTACTGCAATGAACATTAATATATTTAGAATATGTGTAGACTACCTTCTCATTTAAAACAAAATCTGTAACTAGTTAATAGTAGATCAATAGAAATGAAGTTAAAACTACTAATAAACAGATATTAAAATTGTAACGGGATATACAATCTAGTAACTACTCTAGTTTCTAGTGGTTTGGGACCTTATATATCAAGTATAGAACCTTAAATCCAATTGAGCAACTATTCTACTGTAAGGTGGACATGGACAATAGATAATTTTGCTAGGTGAGCTGCGGTATAGCTTACTCTGACAGATACTCTATTATGCAGCAATGGCACCTTAAGTGATTCCAGTTTCTATAACTCTTAATGGGGACCAGCTGTCCTGAGAGCCTGATTAAGGAGTCTTTGCTGCATAATAGAGATGCAGCCACTAATCTTCTCAGTTTAATATACCTGTCATTATGGAGGACTGTTTAGACAGCTTGATTTTATGCAGTTATTCCTTCTTTTTATGCTGGTCAACACCAGTAAAAAACCATGAATTAGGATTCCAGAGTAGCCTGGGAGTTGGAAAATGGCCCTTTCTGAATCCTCCATTATTTATGAATTTTAGAGACTGCAAAGTTTTTCCAGTACATAACACTCATGAATAAAAAACACTCCTTCCACACTGCACATTTTGGCATGTGATATGGAGGCTGGTGTCATACCTTGTCAGTGCCTCTTCCTCTGAGGATGAAGAGGCAGTTGCCCTCCCCAAGCAAGCCAAGGCAATCTTCCCAGCCAGCCAAAGTGAGGAAGGCATGCCTCATGGGTTAAACAGGAACAATGAGTCTGTCTCCCAAGATGAAGACAGCTCAGATTCAGATGCTGGTCAATGGCCAGCTCAGTGTGTTCTCAGGCAAGAATAAGAGCACCTGAGATGCGCAGCATCATTACAGACCAAACACCTGTGATGAAGAGGGCGTACCTCTCCCAACCCTATTTAAGAAACACTCAGTCCCTGCAATTGCTGTTGCAGAAAACAGCTCTTTATCCTCACAACCCCGCTTCCTGTGTATTCGCTGTGTTCCTGACTCTCTGACTGTTTGATGACCACGAAAACCCTCTAGCAAACTGAACTTGGCATTCCTGACTATGCTTTGACTCTTGAACTCTGGATCTTGACCTGGCTGCTGCTACCACTAGCCCGGTGAGCATCCATGTGTGTGTGCTTGCAGAACATGTTTGGAACATGACATGAGGCCTCTTTGCACTTACCTTGGTAGTGTGCCGTACATTTCTGGCTGGGAGGGATGCTTCTCTATCCACCTTTTCTATACCGTGCATAATTTTATATACTTCAATCAGGTCCCCTCTTAGACACCGTCTCTCCAGACTGAAGAAGCCTAAATGTTGCAGCCTGGTTTCATAAGGGAGGAGATCCTGTATTTACAAACTACACTTTTGGAAAGGCTTGTATGATTGCCAATTGGCTGTTGACGTGCACCGAACAGGTTTCTGTTGGCCACTGCTGAGGTGGGAGGCCGGCGTGGTACTGATCTAGGGGGTGGAGGGGCACACCACCCCAACATGTCATTGACTTCCCCCTCATCATCCTGCCAACCAATGCATCATGGAACATGTGAAGCAGTCAGCAGTGCCTAATGGCAGCAGCAAGGAAGTGGGACTCCCACAGTGAGCCGGATGAAGAGCAAATGCTTGTGCACCTAATCAGGAATTAGTACAGCTCTGGTGAGGATGGAGATGCTTGTAGGCTGTAGCAGCCCAGTGGGCATGTGTGTGCTCTTCACCAGAGCTGTATTAATTGATTACCAGAGGTCTAAGTGTGAATTAGCCTCAAGACTGGAACAGTAGTTAGTAGTTAATGTCATGGCCCCATTTTGGTCTAATTCTGGAATGAAAATTTCCAAGCCTCCAAAGTTTTACATCAGAGGGATTAGTATGATGAGTCCAGTGAAGTGGAATGAGATTCTGTGCACCACCTGGATTGGTCCACCATAGGGCTACTTCAGGCAGGCTCCAAGCAGCATGCAGTGGTGGCAGCAGTGGCAGGTGAATGGGGAGGGCAGGAAGGAAGGAGTGGGGGTTAAGGAAACTGGGAGTTGTCAAATATAACGAAGAGACTAACAATGATATAATATTAATTTTGTTTAATAGAGTAGGTTTTAGGTTTTCTTGAGAAAATAAAATATTTTTTAAAAACAATCATATTAATTTCCAAACTTGTTTGAATGCAAAAAATACATTTTTCCATTGAAAAAAGCCTTTATAATGGCAAAAACTCAGTGAACACAAACTATTTGATCAATTTGTTCATGTTTCTGAGCAGCTGACTGTTTCAGTTTGATCAAATTTTTAAACTACATGTTTGGTTCAATGCAAACATTCATAAACTGTTCAATTGAATTTTCAAATGTCAACCACACTTTGCACATTCCTATATATAATACACATATTCCTTATGTACATTTGTCACATTTAAGGTGATATATTGCAGATAAAAGATGGTTTTTTTTCCTGTTCGTTGGGAGTAGCTGTTCTTCCTTCCTTCGAAATGATTTCACTTGCCTTTGTTTACTCATTTTGTGCCTCAGGCTGGTAAATTGATCCTAGTTGCCCTATGACAGACTTATATCAGGAATCAGAACTGATGATAATATTAAGACTGGTTTTACTGTATTAACCTGGCTACTGACCTTATTGTTACATTCTTGTCTGGGCAATTCTTCCATTAAATGTGTAGTTTGTCAGCCAGGTAGGTATGCAAATTAATCTTTATATGACTGCAGGGTAAACAGAATTTTAACTCTGATATAGTCTTTATCCTAAATGGATTGTGAAATTGAATATTCTCTCATCTTCAAAAGGACAGTACATCTCCCTGTGAAGTGAAATTTTCTAGCACAAATGTGCTATTACATGTTTTATGAATTGAAGCCATCTTTCTTGTAAAACGTTTCAGGAATTTTTTGTCACCAAAAGGATTAGGTCAGAGTTGAAGCCTGAGGACCTTTCTGTATAGCCCCTGAGTTTAGATTAAGGGCCCTTGAGGTATGAATGTAGACTAGGGATGTGCATGAATATTTGTAACATTCATAATTTGTATGAATTCAAACAAATTTCGACATTCATACACTAATCGAATGTTATGATATTTGTACGCTGACATTTATATGAATACAAATGTTTCCAGACATTTGTATGGATAGTTCATTCATTAAGCTGGGGAAAGCGGCTGTGCCAGCCACATCTGCAATGGATCTAGAGTGTACTTGACATGGATTGAGAGCATATTAAAAGTGGATTCAGGTTGGATTTGACACTTTCAGAGTGGATTTGTTACAGGATATGTTGTTGTTGTTGTTGTTATTAAAGTTTATTTCTTGAGCACTATAAATGTACATAGCGCTGTACAGACTACAAAATTGAAGAACGGTACAGTAACAGAAAACATAAAGAAAACTTAAAATTACTAGAACAGTAAGATTGAAATAATACACAATATAATCATTAGAATAAACCAGGTGAATAAGTTCAATTGTCGGGGCCAAAGGCCATAGAGAATAAAAATGTTTTTAGCTGGGATTTAAAGGCTTGCAAGGAGGTTAAGGAGCGAAGATGGATGGGAAGACGGTTCCATAAATAAGGACCAATAAGAGAGAAAGAACGGAGATGAGACGAGGCAATGGGGACCAGGGGTAAAGAGAGATGGCAGGAATAAGAGGATTGCAGTGCATGGGAGGGAGTGGGAGTATGGATAGAAATTAGGGAGGAAAGTTAGGCGGGAGCCAAAGAATGAAGGGCTTTGAAGGTTAGGGTTAAGGGTTTAAATTGAATACAGTAGGAATTCAATTTGTTTGTGCAGGTGTATATTTTTTTGTGTATACTTTTTTGAAAAAAAAGAAATGTGAATAATTTTTTCTATTTGCAGTTTGTTTTGGCCCCTCACCCTGTGCCTCACTGTGCCACTCCAAAGCTTGCTCAACTTTGGAGCCTGCTGTGAAGTCTCAGAACTGTGAGACTAAAGTTGATGCTTCAGAGGCCTAGGGGAATTCATTTTGGCAGCACAATTCTGTGCACTGCTAAAATTGGTTCTTAACCTGGCCCTCTGAAACACGAGTGATGAGATGACAGCAGTTGATCTGATTAAACAGTAAAATGAACTTCGAAGTAAAGAGAACCCCACATTTTTAATTTATGTCCAGAGGCACCCTAAGACACTTAGAATTACATGCTTCCTGGAATTCTGTTGTAAAATCAGAAGGTATTTATCTGTCTCAGAAACATTATCTATCTAATTCAGAACTACAATATTTTGACAATAGTCTTCCACTTTTTAGGCAGGATGTTTATCTGACATCTGTGATTAGATTTGCCAGTTGCCTGGAGAAAAAGTAAAGTTCTATAATTCTTTATTAAAGCATCCAGCAGGTTATTACCAAATGTAGCTCTGTCTGAAGGTAAACTGATATAGCTTCTTGTTCCAGGATTTTCTGATATTAGTCCAAAATCATCTTTTTTATCTTTACAATAACAACACTGGAAATAATCATTTGTCCGGCATACATAGATTTGTATAGGAGAAAAGATGTAAATCTAGCCACTGTTTGGGTGTCTTGCTTTCTCCTTGTTTGCTCTTAGCTTATGATAATATAAATAAAAATCTCACTCTGCCATCTATGCAAAGATAGCAGGGTGGAGTGTTTGTTTAAAACTAGTCTCAGGTTGTCCAAAGTTGTAGCCTGAGCTACAGCTAAACTTATTAAAAGTGACACATATTGAGATAGGGAGAGAGATCCAGGCACCCACAACACAGATGTAAGGAGACAGGCAGGAACTGCTGAGGAATCAATGTGCTTTTCTGTTAACCCTTTAGTCCTTATATTTATTAGGAATAGGACAGTTTCCCAGGAAAGTTATGGGGAAATTTTGCACTTCCCATCCTGTGTGTGTGAGAGACTAATGTTGACTAAGTAGTCCTTGCGTGACAGCTCAGATTACCTCCCCAGCCAGGACAAGTGCAGATGGTCATCGTCTGGATGCTTCCAGGCAGGTTCTTGATTATGTGTGGCAAAGCTTAGGTAGCTGGTGGTGCACAATGTCATGCACCACAGCTAGTTTACAATTAGTCAACAAATGGGCAGGCAGGGAGTGCTTGTAGTCTTTAAGTGCCTCCTGTAAGTGGAGATGCACCTGCCCACATGTTGAATAATTGTAAACTATGGGTTGAAACATGAATTGGTCTAAGATCAGAGATGGAGACTGGCATTTGCCTTGTAAATGCCAGCCCCATCCCAAACCACCTTGATCTTTCCCTGCAGCAGGGTAAGTGGGAAATTTGCCTCACCAGAGCAATGGCCAAATGTGGATGGCAGTGGTTATGGTGGTTAGATGACATAGCATGCAGTTGTGCAGCTATAGTTGCCCTGCCTTGCCCCACACAGTCTTTGCATGGAAGTAAATGATCCAAGTATAGTTGAGGAACAGGTTTCACTGCTCCACAGCTTATGACAAGAGGGATAGCCATGTGTACTCAGAGCTGTTTCAGAATGGAAGTAGCTCCATAGTGTGCAGGTCCTTTGAACTAGAGCATCTCAGGGCCATCCCAGTCATCATGATGAGAAAAGGCCCATAGCTGGTTACAATCTAGACAATGCTAATGCTTTAATTCAGTACATGGCTACTGCAACTAGCATTGTTTATGCTCAAAAATGGAAAGATGAGACTTTTGGTTCAGGACATGGTGGACTGAAGGTGCTTTGAGCGAGAGCTCAGAAAGTGCTTTGAGCGAGAGCTCAGAAGATGCTCCAGTTTTTGGTTTTGTTTTTTTTTTTTTTTGTCTGGAGGGAAGAACTGGGATATCCCCTCCAGTTGATTTATCTCCCTGAGATTACAGGGAGATGAAGAGATTCTTCTTAAAGGGCTGCTTAATTGCAGCTCTCCAGTGGCAAGAAGTTATTTCCTTGTTGAAGGCAGGAAAACAATTCCATCAACTCAAAGCTGGAGAAGGTCAAATTAAGTCTGTCTATTCCTCTTTTTAAGATTTTTAATGAATTGTGGAAATAAATTGAAGTTTGGATAACGTCTGGAGATAAGAGGATCTGCCTCAGAACATTGGCTGGTGGCCAAAAATTTATTGCAACAAACCAGAGCCATAAAGAGAAAAAAAGAGGTAAGAAACACTTGAAACTTATCTTCAAAGTTGTTAAACGAGCAGGAGAGATGAAGATAAATATGTTTGGAATTAAGTTTTGCTTTGGGGAAAGCTTTCAATAAGGAATTGATGTAAGATCAGTGACTTGGTTGGAAGGAAAAGCAACTGAACACTTACTATAAGAAAGACAAAGAATTGGGCCCTGGGAGGCATAGAACTGGAAAATAGGAACTTTGGGTCTTAAAGTATCAGCAAGATGCTGACCAAAGAGAAAATATTAAATTTCTTAAACAGAATGGAAACTGAGTTGGATGGAATGTTGGTGAAACTGGCAAGATTTGGCAAAGAGATAATCAATCTTGAGCAAATTAGAATTGAAGAGATGTAAACGACACTATATCAGAAGAAGTGGAACCCTGTGGATAGCAAGAACTGAGGAAAATTTCAGCAACTTCAAAGCCAGTTAAAGCAAGGCAAAAAGAAAATAAACCTGGATTGTGTTAGTTGAGAACAATTCTCAAAAGAAAATGAACAAACCTGGAATGCTTCTGTTGGGTGAGAGGGCAAAGCAACAAAGATTACAAGGCTTACAGGTAAGCCAGAGGAATGAGCAGTGAACAACTGGAGACAGACCAATAAACCATGTAAAGAAAACCTTCTGATTCAGAGAAGGGGAAACAAGTGTACTGAAGAAAGAAATAATGATTTCCAGGAAGAGAAAATCTAAAGACAATTGAAGAACTGGCATTACCTAAGTGACCATAAGAGTTTTTTGATGCTGGGGGGGGGGGGGTATATACAGAAAAAGCAATTACAACAACAGAGTAAAAAATAAATTGAAAAAGTCACATAAGGATAGATATAAGATGGGAATAAGATAATTAGTAAATTTAGGATTAGTTTTTGTCATTACTAGAAATGTAGTGAAGTTATGATTTTATTAACATGAATAAGGTCAATAATATAAATGTTATGAGAATAAAATAGTTTATAGTTTAAGTAAATGTTATTATAATAGTGATCCAGGGCAAGATTTTGTTTTTTGTAGAAAGGTAGTGAAGATGAGATTATAAGGCAATAATAGAAGTATATTATAAGAATAGGATAGCTTTTAGTTTAGGAAACTAGGAGGTTAAAAGAAGTATGTTTTTGTAATAATTATGTATGGAGAAGGTGATTAATTAAAAATTGGTTCTGTGAAAGTCAGCTGAAAAACAAAGAGATACACAGAGTGTGGACGGAAAAAAGAAAATGGAAGAGAAGATGTTTGAAAAACAAGGAAGTCAACCAAAATATCAAGAAGATGGAGGGACATTATTGATGTCAATGATTTATTATGTTTGGATGCTTTTAGGCTGTTGATGAAAATGTTTTAGTAAAAAAATCATTTAAAAAATGGAAAGATGAAAAAGTACCTACAGTGGATGTGCGTGGTAGGTTGAAATGATCAATTTTGCTGAGCTGGATAAATTGGCAAATTTACTGAAAAACACTACTGTGGTTAAGTTTGTTAAAAAGTGAAACCCGTTTATTGACTTTCTACTAGAACTAGAAAATCGACTTAAAAGTGCTGGGTCTGAAAACTAATAGATTAAAAAAGACACGCTGGGAGAAAATGGGAAAGCTAAAAGGGGCAAGAAACAAGAAATGCAAGAGAAGCAAAAGAAGAAGTTTGGAAGTCAAGAATTAATAAGAACAATGGGTTATATATGTAAGAATCCCCTTGTGTGAACCTGATGAATGTTTTATGTATATTTTTAAAAAATAAAAGTTATATATCATAAACAATTTTGACTCTGAAAACAACATCCATGACCTATTAAGGACAGCACCGTACCTCTACTTTTTCATACGTCTTTGTTATACCTTCAGAATCTTCTTTCTCTGATGCCCCTCCCATTTTCTCAAAACAACCTAGGTGCCTATAAAGATGGCCAGTAAGTCAAGCCGGGTCACTAGGTCCTATTATATTGATTCATTGCTTTATGCTGTGTTCTGTATTGCTTTGGGCCCAAATTCTGTAAAAACTTTATTCTTTTACAAGTTTCATATTGCTAATTAGTATCCTCTTCAAGCTAATAAGTTCCTCATTATAATGTATTCTTGTTTTTTTGTCTCAACTATTTCTCTACTCTTTCTACTCCTTGCAAAACTCTTTTGGGAAAATTTGTATATCTTCCCTTCAGTAAACCAATTGGATTTCCACTTTTAAATATGTTGCAAGGCAATGGTGTTTGTCCACTGCTTCAGTCATCCCTGCAGTAGGTCCATTTGGAAGACCGTGGCCATTTGGAAGACTGTATGGATGAAGCTGTTACTAAAGGGAATTAGAATCCTGCCACATAAAAAGGAATAGATAAAACCATGCTTGATTTGACTACATCTCCTAGTTAATGAACATCCATGCCACTAATGTGGAACAATTGTGCCATTGCATTATTCAGGGAATAATATTCAGGGAATATTATTTTTTAATTCACAGCCTAGGCTTCAGCCTTAAAAATTTCTTGTGGTTGCCCATCAACATATTAATTCTGTCCTGAAGACTGACTGACCTCAGCTATATGCTTCTAACCTATTGAGAATGATACAATGCAGGGAATGATCTCTGGCCTGAACCAACGAATTCTGGCCAGAAATATGAGAGTTGTTGTCTATAAGACAGCTGCCTGTCCCAATCTATCTTGGGGACCAGGGAACAAACATCATCAAATTTGCAGACTGGGAAACAGACTGGGAGGAACTGAACAGTGTGCTCAGAGATGGGCCATGAAATGAACACAGATCCTGGTAAAATGCCACTGCATTCTGCATACCACATGGACCATTCCTGCTGCTGCTTCATGGTGGCTGGAGTGATTCTTGGCCCAGAAATGCAGGGGAGACCACTTTAAAATGGCTTCTCTTTGGAATGCCCCCAGGGATGGTTTTTGCTCACAGGAATATTCCAGCTATCACAGCTGTGTGGCCACTGCATTACCTGGTGGCCATGCCATTGGACACCACTCTGGTGAGTAGACGCTGTAGTCCCAAGAGGCAGTTGGATCATGCGGTCCAGTCAAATTGTGTGAAAGTTGCCAAGTATTCTGGAAGCTGCCATAATGTCCAAAAAGAGCATGCATCACTTCATTAGATTCATTTGAAGTCCATAGCATCATTGTAAATCTATCCTTAAATGAAGCCCAAATGGGTACACCAGAAATATGTTAGATCAGAGGATCAGAGGAGGGTTAAATTCACTCAGAGCCCTTCCTGAATGGGGTAAATAGGCACAACTTTGCTTTCTCACAATAAATTGAATCTATACAGGTTTCAAGTGCCATAAGGCTTATCTCATTTTTTATGAACAATATTCATGTCATTTTATGTTCCCTTGTAGTCATAGATGGAACAGGCATGGAGAGCCTGTTAACAACAAGGATTCTGTCTTGGATTCTTTTTTAAAAAATTCACTGTGATTTGACCCATATTTTTCTACATATTGCTATACTGTCATCTTCTCATTTGCAACCACTGCAAAACCCTTGGGTGTTCTTGAACAAAACTGTCATTTATATGTCCTTAGGGAGCATATGAATTTCAATCTGTATTTTATTGGCTCATTACTTAAAGCTCATTTTGAAAGCTCTTGAAGCATAAGAAACATTCTGCTTGGAAATAGCTTTGTTTATGAAAATGATCTTCATTTTTCACTTCTCTTTCTTCAGCTGTAGATATTAGCCAGGAAAGGGTCTGGTTTTTTGGTTCATTTAAATATCATGCACCTGTCTGCTTATCATTGAGTTGATGTTGGGTGAGTATCAGAAAAGGGGAGAGAAGGTCTATTGCCAGAGGGAGAGGGAGAAATGGAACTTTCCATACTCTTATAGAGTCGGCTCTTCAGGTGAAGCAGAATCTACTCTTTCCACTCCCACACAGCTGGTGGGAACAAGAGACCCATAAGTATTATGGACTGTTGATAAATTTTGTTCTTTGGCCCACATCATCTGGAACTATGAGTTTGAAAGATGCCACTCCAGCATTCTTTCTACTGTGCTCCTTCCATCCCTTTCTGAAGGTGACTCTGGGTGGGAAACTACAGAGGTATCTCTGATCCAGCCAGGCTGTTGGCTCTATAAATTGGCAGAAAAGAAATACTACTGCCACCACCAAGGTGGCCATGATTCAGAAGTAAACAGGACACTCTGTAGGACACCAAAGAACTGCTAAGAACATTCTAGAGACAGACTTGCATCTGTCTGATCTGGCCATTTCAAGATGGGTATCCAGTAACATGCCACTCAATCTGGTAGTGAGAAGATATCCAGTATGTTTGAAGTCCAACCTTTTCCCCTGCCTTTCACTGCTAGAGACTTTGGAGTCAGTGCTGGCATGGTCTGGTGCGGCCTGGATCTCACTTATTTTCCCTTGGAAAAATAATATGTAGATTGAAAATGGTTTGAGTTAGTGGTGTGGTGTTTTTAATGTTGCCTTAATAATAATTCTCCACCTTCCCACATCTTCAAGCTTGGTAGAAATGGAGGCCATGTCCAGACAGTGGGAATATAGTGCCATTAGACATTATTATGGTAGTGTTGCCTCATGAATCTGAGCTGTAGTGTTTGCACTTCACCCAAGTCTGCCTGAAGTTTGGGATGAGCAAACCCCGATCTTAACTGCTATGGGATAGCAGTTCTCCATATGTGGTTCTCCATAGTAAGGAAAATGAAAGACTACAAAGTAGTTATACCATGGACACTCTATTATTTCCAGGAGACAAGAAAAGAAAAGAATAGAAAATTGGGGGGGGGGGAACAGACATAAATGGCTATATACTGAAATTAAGAGTAAATTGAAAAGAACATTGTAGATGGGCACTTAATCTTCATTGGTCTCACTTGTCTTAATTTTTGTTCAGATTAGCCCAGTGGAGATTGCAGTGAACATCACCTTATTTATAGAGAATCAAGACAAACTTGTTATAACAAATACTGAGCACAGTACATTGATTTTAATTACACATTTTTCTTATCTGAGACCATTTCTTGTGAAGTGTTTCTCATTATGTAACAGGGAAAAAAATCAAGAGTATATTTTTAAAAAGCACTTCTTTCTAGTTTGGTTGTCTGTATTCTAAATGAGGTTCCATTTGTTTAAGGATCATTATAGAAGTTGTAAAATAATTAACTTGGGCAGAATAGAGCAATTAGATACAAGTCTAGAGACAGACTTGTATCTGTCTGATCTGACCATATCAAGATGGGTATCTGTGGATTTTCCTTCTATCGTGACCAAAGGTCCCACTAGACATAAAATCTGCACAAGGATACAGTATGTCCCACTAAAGCAAGACAAGGCAAAACACTTTATGTGAGCATAAAAAGATAGGTCTTTAATAGGCACCTTTAAGTTGTAAGCATAGGCACCTCATGAACAGCAGATGAAAGGGCATTCCAAAGAGAAGTTGCTACCACTGAGAAGGTAAGTTACCATAAGATGACATTTTTTGTATCACGGTGGAATCCACAGTAAGACCTTTCCAGGTAACAAATACCAATGAAAGATATGTTCCAATGGGTATTATACATCTGAGCAAGAATACTTGGTATAGCAATTAACTGGAAAGCAGAAAGTTACTGGTTTAATCTCTGTTATTTCCTCCCATCCTTCCAAAAAAAAGCAAGGGAATTCATTTCTCTTTTCTAGCCAAGGAGTCCATGCAATAAGCCAACCCCCAGATTTAAGGACAGTTAACAACAACAACAATCACCTATTTGCATATCTATATATCTGTCTAAACTGCTTATCTATATACTGTATCTATCTTGTTGACTCTAATCTGGTAGAAGGTTAATCACCTCAGATGACAGAAAGTTCATGTGCTAATTTGTGTGCTAGGCCTTTGTCTTACAGTGAGTATAGAAGGGTGGTCTTTGAGCAACAAGATGTTGTTGTCACTTGAGTATAGCACCAGGTCTTATAGGGTTCACTTCCATGTAGTGATAAATCTGGCTATAGAGGCTGATCCATTGATGACTAAAGTCAGAGTTAGTGAAAGCTGCTAGATATACCTTTAAAAATATTGCCACTAAGGTAAAAATGCTCTGATTCTTCACTGAACTAGGAAAATGTCATGCCAAATATTCACGATGGTTTTAGTGACTCAAAATTATGTGAATGCTACCATGCTTGTATAATCAACTTAATCAGGAAGTGAGGGCTGGACAGCAGACTAGTGATAGATTAACGTGCCAGATGCATGCTTTCATTGCTGGAGAGCTTGACAAATGCATGGGGTGCTTTTTTCCCTGCTCTTCTCCCTCACATGTAGTTTTGGTTGGAGGGTGACATTGGAACGAGTACATTTGACCTTAGGCCTTTTTGCACGTAGACCAGTAGTGAATAATTAGGGAACTTCTGCAGAAGGGTATCTTCATTTGTTGGAGGCTGTTACAGCCTCCAAGTGCCCTCTGCCTGCCCAGAAGTTCCCTAATTATGCTCCACACCATTACTAACCTTACACAGGGACTTAACCAGAAGTGTCCAGTGGTGAGCATCTGTATTTCTTCAGGTGCTCCAGGGTTGTCTGAGGTGCCCCCCAAGCGCGCTGGCACCTTGGATGACCATAGACATGACTTCAGGTGCGCAGAGCATCAGCATTGTCATGGCAACTGTGCTGACACATGTACAAGTCACAAAGGGAGCCACAAGCAAAATGGCAGCACCCTGAAGAGGACGAGCCCCGGGATCAGTCACAGGTGAGTGACTGATCGTGCAGGGTAAATGCCTAGTGCTCACAAGTGCAAGCCCTAGCCAGTGTTGGCTGTTTGTGTTCCTTTCCCATCCAGCACACAGGAAGGTTAGTGCAAAATCACCCCATGTTGCTCCCATTTTGTGCTATGGTGGGATATAGCAATGAAATGCTAGAACAGAAATAGAAGTATTTATTCACAGGGAAAATCTGTATTTATTTGCAGGGAAAATCTTAGTCTTGGTGGGGCAAGAAGTTCACGTCTGTTGGCAATTGTATGAACAGCTATATGTAGTATCCCACTAATAGTCTATAGCTTGTGCAAACTTCTCAGTGTCAGTCAGTCAGTCAGTTAGTTAGTATAAAGCTGTAACTTAATGGATGTGGAGATGATGTTAATAGCCATATGTGACCCAGTTTTTGGAAGATTGCAGAGGCTTTCCCAATTCTAACATGGATGCCTACATCTGAGTCTCCAGTACTGCAGATGAGGCTGCCCAGATATGTAAAGTGGTCAACATCTTCTAACTCATGTTGTTGCACTGTAATTCAGTTAGCCACATTTAAATACCCTCTGTTTATGTCCATTGTCTTTGTCTTATCTGTATTTATTCACAGTCCCACCAGACTAGCTCAGTGGTCATTTGTTGTAAACTGGCTGTTGTTTCTGCTAGAAGGGCAACATCATCTACAAAATCTAGGTCTGTGAGGCAGGATTGTTCATTCTATTGGATGTCCATGCCATCACAGTCCATTGCCTTTCTCATAACAAAATCCATGGTCAGTATAAATAAGAAAGGTGATAAAATGCACCCTTGTCTAACACCCGTTTGTATATATATATATATATATAAACAATGTTGCCTGTGTCCATTTTTGGGCCTAAATACAGATTTTGGAAAATGTTTACAAAGCAAAATTATGTATAGGCTTAAGATGTTCCACAGTGATTCACAATGTGTACTATTCATGTCTCCAATCTTCCGGAACTTGCTCTAGATGCCAGCATGTGTTAACCAGCCTAGTGAGATAATGCGTCAGGTCTGGACCTCCATGTTTTAAAAGTTCAGCTGAAATTTCATCCACACCAGCAGCTCTGTTCATTTTAAGTGCTGTGCTCGCCATATGCACCTTTGTTTCTGAAATTCCCTCAGTATTTACCAGTAGGTCTTGAATATGCATCTTATTTGCAAAGTTATAGACTTCTCAGTGTAGTACAGCATTTTTACAGGTTGGCAAATTGGTGGTGTAACATGCAGCTTCAGTGTGAATGAGTTCAAGTAATTGAAAGGAAAAATAGAAGAAAGCTGAAATGAAAGTGCTCCACTTCTTCAGCAAATGGTGAAAATGACATGCCAGACATTCATCATGATTCCATCTGTGTCACCAGTTTTGCTCTCTGACTCACTTCTGTATTGTGTTTTTAGTCTCCCTTCCTTGTTGTCTCCATACCTGATGGACTGAAACTTTTTCTTAAGTTTATCCAGTTTTTCCCAAAATTTTCAATATACGGTCACAGCTTTTTAATATTCTCCAAACTTATGTTCTTTTGACCTAGTTTGAATTCTTTGTTTGGTTTTCTTATTTTGGTTTCCTAATGTGCTATTTGCAACCATTTAATGCTTCTCACAGTAAAACATTTCAAAGAAACTATGGACCACATCCATAGCTGTTGAGGCACTGGTACATTCTTCCACAGGATTTAACTTGTGCTGGCTCAGACTTAATTCCTGCTCTGTGCAATAATTGGAAATGCAGGATGTACCCTTGGATCACTTCTTTTACACCAGAACACCACTGCAAGAGTCGTTGAGGTGACTAAGTCCTCTCTGAATTGATCCAGCTGTGGACAACTTAACTGTAGGCCACAGACTGATGAGCAATCCTGCACCATGGTATCCTGCTAATGCTGGGCTGAACTAACCCATGCTGGCCCAATTCCAGCTGCCATCGCTAAAGGCTAGGCTACCTTCAGAGCTCGCAGCCAGCCTGTGAAGGTAGGGACTTTTTGAGTGTTTTCCCACCATGCTCCTTTAATTCGGATCTAAGAAGATCCGGATCTAAGGATTGGGTACTTCCCTTAATCCGGATCTAGAAGATCTCCGAAGACAACTTCGGAGATTAGCAAAGGCTCCAAAGACAAACCCCTTGGAAGAGCTTGCATATTAATTAGCTCCTTGTGAGCAGGGATGAGTCAGCCTCATTAATATGTACCTCTTTCCATGCCTGAAGGTAACAGTCCACTTTGTTCTCCCTTTGTTCTCGGAGGTTTGTCTTTGGAGTGTTTGCTAATCTCCAAAGGCAACTTCAAGGTAACTTCGAAATGGCTTTGAATTGACTTTAAACGTGCTTTAAACTGTACAGAATGTACAAATGTGCTTTAAACTGTACAGAATGTGTACAAATGTGCTTTAAACTGTACAGAAATAACCAAGGAAGAGGTCCTGGCATGTCTTAATAAACTAAATGTTAACAAGTCACCGGGACCAGATGGTATTCATCCAAGAGTCCTTAAGGAACTCAAATGCGAAATTGCCGACCTTTTAGCAAAAATATATAATCTTTCCCTAACATCAGGCTCCGTACCTGAGGACTATGTTATGTTTAATATTTTTATAAACGATCTGGACGAGGGAGTTGAAGGGAAACTGATCAAATTCGCTGATGACACAAAGCTAGGGGGAATTGCAAACACCAGAGAAGAGAGAGAGAGGATTCAAAAAGATTTAGAGAAACTCGAACAATGGGCTGCAACTAATAAAATGGTATTTAACAAAGAAAAATGCAAGGTTCTGCACCTGGGCAAGAAAAATGAAAAAAGCACATATACAATGGGAGGAATTCGGCTGAGCAGCAGCACATGTGAAAAAGACTTGGGTGTCCTGGTAGATCATCAACTGAACATGAGTCAACAGTGCGAGGCAGCTGCAAAAAAAGCAAATGCAATCCTGGGGTGTATTAGGAGAAGCATAGAGTCCAGATCACGTGAAGTTATTATCCCCCCTCTACTCTACCTTGGTCAGACCTCATCTGGAGTACTGTGTCCAGTTCTGGTCACCCCAGTTTAAAAAAGACGCTGACAAGCTGGAGCAGGTTCAAAGGAGAGCTACCAAGATGGTGAACGGTGTGCAAACCATGTCCTATGAGGAACGGCTTAAGGAACTAGGAATGTTTAGTCTACCAAAAAGAAGACTGAGAGGAGACATGATAGCTGTCTACAAATACCTCAAGGGTTGTCACAAGGCAGAGGGATCAGCCCTGTTCTCACTCTCTCAAGGAAGGACTAGAAACAATGGGGTGAAACTGCAGGGGAAAAGATTTAGTTTAGATGTTAGGAAAAAATTTCTAACAGTAAGAGTGATCAACCAGTGGAACAGGCTGCCACGGGAGGTGGTTGGTTCCCCTTCGATGGAGGTCTTCAAGCAGAGACTGGACAGCCATCTGTCTGAGATGGTTTAGGAGATCCTGCCTTGAGCAGGGGGTTGGACTCGATGACCCAGGAGGTCCCCTCCAACTCTACCATTCTATGATTCTATGATTCTATGACTGGAGGGTAGCAAATGTAACACCAATATTCAAAAAAGGATCCAGGGGTGATCCAGGCAACTACAGACCAGTTAGCTTAACGTCAGTTCCGTGTAAGGTGATGGAAACCATTATTAAAGACAAAATTAGTGTGCATATGGAGCAGCAGGCATTGCTGAACAAAAGCCAGCATGGCTTCTGCAAAGGTAAATCATGCCTCACAAATTTGTTGGAATTCTTTGAGAGTGTCAATAAACACGTGGATAAAGGTGAACCAGTAGACATTGTCTATCTGGACTTTCAGAAGGCTTTTGACAAAGTCCCACATCAAAGGCTACTGAGTAAACTCACCAGCCATGGAATAAAAGGACAGGTTCTGTCCTGGATTTGTGACTGGCTTAAGGGCAGAAAGCAGAGAGTAGTAGTAAACGGCAATTTCTCAGGGTGGAAAGAAGTAAAAAGTGGGGTCCCTCAAGGCTCAGTACTGGGACCAATGCTTTTTAATGTATTCATCAATGATCTAGAAAAAGGGGTACATAGTAAAATAGCAAAGTTTGCTGATGATACTAAATTATTTAGGGTAGTAAAATCTGAAAGAGATTGCCAAGAGCTCCAGAGGGATCTCTTAGCATTGGGTGAGTGGGCAACCAAGTGGCAAATGTGCTTTAATCTTAACAAGTGTAAAGTAATGCACATTGGGGCCAAGAATCCAAATTACATCTATAAACTGATGGGGTCTGAGCTTTCTGCAACACGCCAGGAAAGGGATCTCGGGGTTTTGGTGGACAGTTCAATGAAGGTGTCAACCCAGTGTGCGGCAGCAGCAAAAAAAGCAAATTCAATGCTGGGAATAATTAGGAAGGGAATAGAAAATAAGTCAGCAAGTGTCATTTTGCCCCTTTATAAATCTATAGTGAGGCCACATTTGGAATACTGTGTACAATTCTGGTCACCACACCTCAAAAAGGATATTGTGGAACTAGAGAAGGTGCAGAGAAGGGCAACCAGAATGATTAAGGGTCTGGAACACCTCCCTTACGAAACCAGGCTGCAACGTCTAGGCCTCTTCAGTCTGGAGAGACGGCGTTTGAGAGGGGACCTGATTGAAGTATATAAAATTATGCACGGCATAGAAAAGGTGGATAGAGAAAATTTCTTTTCTCTATCGCACAACACTAGAACCAGGGGGCACTCTATGAAGCTGATGGGTAGGAGCGTAAGGTCTGACAGGGGGAAGTATTTCTTCACACAGAGGGTTATCGGCCTATGGAATGTGCTGCCAGAAGAGGTGGTGACAGCTACCAGTCTGGATGGCTTTAAGGTAGGGTTAGACAAATTTATGGATGACAGATGTATCAATGGCTACTAGAACGAATGCCTAGGTGCATCTTTCGGGCTGAGGGGGGGGAGGAAATGGGGCGCTTCTAGGGCCATCTGCTGGGACTCGAGAGCAGGAGAAGGTTTGTCCTTGTCTCTGCTTGAGATGCCCATGAGCATTTGGTGGGCCACTGTGTGCGACAGGATGCTGGACTAGATGGGCTGTGGCCTGATCCAGCAAGGCTTCTCTTATGTTCTTATGTTCTTATGACTTCAAAATGACTTTTAAGCCTGGGTTTTGGTGCTCTTCCCCATGGGTGCCCCCTCCCCCTAGCCTCCTCTAGACCCCTTTGCCAAACTAACATGGAAACAGGCTCCCTTTAATCTGGATTTTCTGGCTGAAGACCCCATTGTATACCCCATTAATGGGGTATACAGAAAATCCAGATTAAAGGCTGAGATGTACCCGTATGGTCTGGATTTCCCCAGAGGCGGTGGAAACAAATGTGTCCCAAATGGGTGCCGTGGTGGAAATGGGGTCATCCGGCTCACACCCAAATGGGTCCTTAATGGGTGTAAAAATGGGTACTTTCTGCCAGTGGAAAAACACCCTTTGCTTCTAGCTTTTGGAATTTCTGCGAGAGCTCATTTTGGCATATACTGATTTCTGGTAGTGCCAACTTACGTGCTGCTGTAGGGGATTCCAACCTAAGGGGTCAAGCTGTCGGCACACCTCCATAGCCTGGGATAAAGGTCCTGATTCAATTATGGACTACATTGTTAAGGTCTACTAATAGACTGGGCTACGTGCTATAGTGGTGCCCTAGCCCAATCTGCACTTTTGTCTAATGCAGGCAAAGTGTACTAAGAGATGGAGGGAGTCTCCCTATCCTACGCTAATGCACAGAAGGGATGCCTCCCAATCCAGGCTATTGCTGAGTGCAGAAAGGGCCATAATGTGATAGAATCCAATGGATCACAACTCCTTTCGTATTGTAGCCTATGTCAAAGCTATGAACATATTTACTCCCTTTGAAGTCACTAGACAGTGGACATTTCCAATACTGTTCCTTCTACAAGAGTACGATAATCAGCTTTACCAGTGAAGAGATGGGACAAATTGGGATTGCTCTGTAAGCACTTTTTCTTTAGTTACTGAAACAGCTGGTGTCATACAATAGTATTGCCAAGCTAGTTACTTTGAAATGTTGAACAAATTAGAAATCTATAAAGTCATAAATTATGCAAGGGAGCTTTTGATTACACCAATTAACTTGAAAATGTATTTTAATTATTTATCTTTCAGAACTGTTCGACAGTCCCATACGCATAGAGAAGGCCCTGGATATTTAGTCCAATTATAACCATTTTAATATTACAGATCAGTAGAATTCTGAACCTCAGGACATTAACTTTTATGAGTGATTTGTTGTTCTTCAAGGTTTATGCAGAAATTATTAGCTCTTGCATTAGGAATGTGAAATGTAAAACCATTAAATGGTTGGAAACCCCTCACATGAACTGGCCCGGTTTATACCAGCTAGATTAATGTATAGGTTAGAATTCTGGATTGGATCAAATTTTAGTCATGCAGAAAGGGTAATCAGTTTCAACAGAAGGGATGCCAGTTACAGAAGACATTTTTGTTTCCCAAGCATTTTTAATTTTTGTAATACTACAGTCTGCCATTCACTTTTAAATTGCATTCTCCTTTGGTTGCTAATGACAGGTTGTAATGATTTGTGTTGTTCACGGGGATATATGAAGGAAAAAATAGAATGTAAATATTTTAAATATTGAAATCAGTTTACAGCAATTTTGTAGGGTCCTCTGGGTGTCTAGAGGGTAGGGTGAAAAAATACTTCCATCTCCATTCGGCTTCTGTGACTCCTGGAACAGCAGCTGTTTCAGCATGATCGAAAACACAAAGAATCAAATCTTGGGCCGTCTTCAATTTTGGATTGTATGTCTCACTTCTGGGTAAATGCTTGTGAAGATCAGGAGCTAAATGCATGGATGGGAGCAAAGGAAACATTGTTGTGGGTAGGGCACTGGAAGAGTGAGGAGCTTCTAGTCCTCAGCAGCAATTCTAGCTGTGGTTGTATGTAGGCTTTCACAGAAGGTTTCAGTCTTATTTGTAGCATTTTGGAGAGGCAGTTCTGCTGTGTTCCGGGTTTCTTCTGAGAACCTAAGCTTTTGGATATAACTGTGATATCCATCTTCAGAGGACTGACTCTTCCAAGAGCAGAATCCTCTGAAGATATAGAAGATATATCTGAAAGCTTAGGTTCTCAGTAGAAAACTTGAACAAGGCATGGCAGCCCCCCAAAATGTTATAAACAAGAATTCTAGCTGTGTTTAGGGGCTGATAATAAGTGTTCCACTGCAGCTGCATTCTCTGTGGGCTCTGGAGTATTCTGTGAAATTTTCAGCCTGTCCCTAAGCCCATGCTAATCTAGATAATGTGTGTGTATTGTGAAAGTTTATACAAATGTGACAATGTGTTTACAAATTCTTGCAAGCCGCCACATACCTACAGAAAGCATTACACATGGGATATGGAAATGTTCAAATCCTCAGTTGGAGCAGGGCAACTACTGCCAGGAAGCCATTTCTTAGTTTAGTCAGCTATATTGTTAGCACGAGCTTCTTAACAGCACTGCATAGCAACCCCTTAATAAATGTCATGTGGATAGGGTAGATTCCTGACTAATGACATACTCTTGTCTCATGTAACACATTTCCTTGTACTACAGTAGTCAGTGCCTACAGGAAAGATGTCAGTGGCAATTAAGGGGCAGCAGAATGTTCATATTTTGGGTTGCCATTAATCAGAGTCGCCATGCTATTAATAACTGCAAGGACCTTGTGTGCCCAAATCTGTATCACTGTAATTATCCCAGCGCTCCAAGTATAAACCTCACATTTGCATAGCTGAACTTCAGTGGAAGACACCAGACAGTGTGACTGGAGTGGATGAATGGTGATTTAATTTTTACCTTTGATCTCTAATACAGAAAATCTTATTTATGCATCTCATCTAGTTCTTGTCCATCACACATAATGGGTATTAAAGACAAATGGCAAATTTCCATTCAGACCTTGAGGTCCACCCAAGCCACCAGCCACAAAAATTAAACAGCTTAAAAAGAAAGAAAGAAAGAAAGAAAGAACAGTGAACATCTGCAGAATGGTTCAGTGGAGAATCTAGTCCTCTTCAGGGTCCTTTCTTCTGCACACTAGGATGGAAGACAAAGGTCTCACACCTCCTCCTGGGCTGCTCTGTCGGCATTCAGATGGAGCATATCCTGGTCTGGGCACCCAGAATGGCTGCCTATACTGGGTCACTGGTAAATCTTTTTTTTCAGGTCTACCAGTATTCCAGGGGTGGTAAGATCAACCCAAGGAGGCACATGGAAATCCACACACCAATCTGTCTCGGCAATTATGTCTTAACTATGTGCAAATTGCCATATGCATCTGTGACAACCCCAACATAGCCTAGCAATATTGGAGGGCTATTGGCTATTTTAGGAAATCCATGAATGCAGGTTTGCTTGAAGTAGTGCTATATTCTACTTGTCTAGATGCTACCGCTGGGAACCGCCATTTTGAACATGGCCACTACACATGTTTGTGCCCTGAAAAAAACAGCTGTGCATTTGTAATGATAGTGATTGCACACTTCCAGGTATTTTTCCCTGTCAAATAGGGATTTGTGTATCACTGTACTGTGTGAGGAGAACTCCAACACTGCACTGTTTAGGCAATAAACAATTATTTTGGAGGATGTTTTCTCTGGAATATGCCTTGTTAGCATGCTTTTCAGGTGGTGTCTGGGGGTGGGCTTAGTATATTATAAAGATCAGTGTGATTTTAAGGGAAAGTCCTATTAAATATTTACAAATTACTGAAAATTTAGGTGGCCAGTTTCAAAAACTGAATTCTTGTAGA
Source organism: Aspidoscelis tigris stejnegeri (assembly GCA_023333525.1). Taxonomy (NCBI): domain Eukaryota; kingdom Metazoa; phylum Chordata; class Lepidosauria; order Squamata; family Teiidae; genus Aspidoscelis; species Aspidoscelis tigris. The sequence goes on along the minus strand of JALMGA010000002.1, from coordinate 61,860,322 downwards.
CTTAAAAATGACTGTAGAATTGAGCAAGTACAGCTACACATGCTAATATTTCCTATTCTAAAAGGCAGCGTCTATGTCCTGTTTTGTACCTGGTTACAGTACTGAATATGTAAAGCCTGAAGTCTGCTATGCAAGCTTTTAAAAAGTGCTTTGTGAAGATATTATCTTCTGGCCCTTTTAATGTGAACTACTTTGCATATGTGAGAAGCCTGCCTGCAAAATTATGATACGTTCATTTTGTTATGAAACCTCCAAGCGCCAGGCAGGTTTCCCATGATATCTAAAGGAATTAATGCTTCTTAAGGCCCTTAGCTGCCATTAAAGAATCTTATCAAATTGGAACACTGATAAAATAGAAGAATGATAATAGCACGGCAATCAGTTCACCTTGGCAAAGCAAACAGGATGTCTAGAAATGTAAATACTGTGCCTGTACTAACAGCTGTTGTACATTGCAAAAGGTTGTCAGAGTCAACTCTGAACTGAACAGAACAAGGTACATTGGCCTAGATTAGCCTGGGAACACTTCACTTAATGTACAGTTCACATGTTCTTAGATTACAGAAAGTTCTTTTTCAATTGATAAATTGACAGCTTGAGCTGGGTGAGGTCTAATTATAGCAATAAGCAGCTTAAAGCTTATCTGTGGTGATTTAAAATCAGCCACATTTGTACTCAAAGGGGGAGACTTTTACCTTTCCTTTCATTAAAATGGCAACAAAGACAAATGTGGCTCAGTTCAGCCTGGGGCTAGGCGTGGAATTATGGCACTAGATACGAAATTTTGAATGTTTCGAATATTCATGCACATCCCTAATGCCAACATATAGGGCATTCTCTTACATCTAGCATCTGCTTAATGGCAAGTGGGTTTCCCCCCTCAGCTTCAGCCCTCTTCTGGGGTTCAGAGGAAAACTGAAATAGTAAATGCAAGTCTGCCTTCTATAAGTAATGCATTTTTTAAAGGTTTAAATTATCAGTTCTCAACAAGGGTGTACAACATACTGTTCTGAATCATTTGGAACAATACACACACCTCAATGAGAGGGCAGGCCTTTACACCTATTTGCCTTGAGTGTTTTCAGCCACCTCAGTGGATGTGACAATATGTTACACAAATGTTATAGGCTGTTGGGATTTTGCTAGATCTCAGAAGACAAAAAATGTTCCATTGTAGTATGGTTTGGCATTTTGGGGCTTCCACTGGGCTCCCTAAGTAATGGACACTAGGGAGGTGCACAATTGTTTTTGTATTTGATTCATATTGATTCAAATGCAAGAAAATTCATATTCGTTCAAATAGATTCCCTTTGAATGTGGTAGGATTCATATTCAATACGAATGTTCAATCCTATATGAATGAATATGAATCCCATATGAGTCCCATACAAAGCTTCATACAAATGTATCAAAGCATTCTATTCAAATTCGAATGTCAATCTTCAAATGTGCCAACATTTGATTCAAATTTGAATGTCCAAATTTGGCTGAATTCATATGAATTTTGAATGTTATGAATATTCGTGTGTATCCCTAATGGGCACGGATGCACACTGCCATCATGAGATGTGACTAGCTGACCCTGCCTCATCAGGCCATAAGATTGTTGCAAACACTCAAGAGGAGCAGGTGTGGCCAGATAACAATTTTATCTTGCTCTCAGAAGGCCTGGAAAGGTACATTAATGCTCTCAAGGTTTTGCACCCATACCTCCTTTATCTGACAATTCACACAAAGTAAATGCTGCTGGCCTGGTTCCTTACTGCTTCTCAAGCCTGACTTTGCAAAACCATCCATTCAGTCACCCACAATGTATGGAGCACTATTGTTTGCACAGGCGTTTTTTTCTAGAAAAACGTACATCTCTGATTAAATTATATGAGCAGATACCTGATCACACAAGGCAACTGTTGGATGAAATTCATAAACCTTGAGTAAAGAAAACATCTATCTAAAAGCATCAAGTCTTTCATTTCTGAACATGATAAAGTCAAGGGTAACAAATAATATGTGTCAATATATAACTGACTGATGTTCAATACCATCAAAACAAACTAAGGCAAGTGCTATAGAATAAATCAGAGATATTTTAGAGTGGGTAAAATTAATATTCCTTTTCAAAAGAATCTTTATATTAATTATTTAGTTATTGAATTGCTTTCATATTTAGAATTATTTATAGTATAGTTACAAGTTAAATGAAGAGAGTGGTTTTATGGCAAAAAATAAAAACAGGAAATTTTCAAGTTCTTGCTTTTACTAATCTGTTATGCAGCCTTTAAAAGCTAATGCACATCATTGGTGAACAGTGAATACAGCATTGTTAAGAGTTGAAATTTTATCCAATAATTTTTTTATTATGATTTCCAATCAATTTTCCCATGAATGACTGTGTTCCCTAGATTTGGTCAAAGCTCATCATAATGCTTCAGATCATTTCTAAACCAAGGTACAAGAATACTATGGGGGTGCCATGAAGGAAACACAATAAACAAGGTGAAGATTCTCACCTTGAAATAGTGAGTGGCTGGTGGGCATCATGTGCTGACTTCATGCACCCTGTGCCAGGAAAAAAATAAACCAACCAACCAGTGTTAGGTAGGGATGTGAATGAAGCCAATTTTTCTCCGCCACCATTGCATCCTCGAGTAGCCGTCCAGCAGAACTCTTTAGAGTAGTAAATGGCCTTATGAAACCGAGCTCAAAGAAACATGAGCCAGGGCCAAGTAAGATCTGCTGTGACAAATTTGCAAAGCACTTTGAGGACAAAGTCGCTCAGATTCGTAGCGGATTAGATGTCACAATTGGTTATAGTCCAGATGAGGTGTCCAGAGAACTGTCTGGTCCAGTTTGCTTGGATCAGTTTCAATTATTGCGGCCTGAGGATGTGGACAAACTACTTGTGGGGGTGCGGCCGATGACATGCTCTCTGGATCCTTGCCCTTCCTGGCTGATAAAATCCAGCCGGCAGGGTATGACCGGGTGGATACTGGGAGTAGTGAATGCCTCTCTGAGGGATGGAGTGGTCCCACCAGCCCTGAAACAGGCTGTGGTGCACCCCCTCCTGAAGAGAGCCTCCCTGGATCCAGAAGATTTGAACAACTGTCGCCCGGTGGCTAACATACCTTATCTGGGCAAGGTTCTAGAGAGAGCTGTCGCTGTTCAACTGCAGGCATGTTTGGAAGAAGCTGATTATCTAGACCCATTTCAATCTGGCTTCAGGCCCGGTCATGGCACAGAAACCGTCTTGGTCGCCCTGGTTGATGACCTACTCCGAGAGAGAGACAAGGGAAATGCCACTCTATTGGTTCTCCTGGACCTCTCAGCGGCTTTTGATACCATTGACCATGGTATCCTTCTGGAAAGGCTATGGAGTTTAGGAGTTGGAGGCAATGCTTGGCACTGGTTCCGCTCTTATCTCCAAAGCCGATCCCAGATAGTGTCTGTGGGGGATGTGGACGCGACACCCTGGGAGCTCAAATGTGGGGTTCCTCAGGGGTCGATCTTATCTCCCATGCTTTTTAACATCTACATGAAGCCGCTGGGAGAGGTCATCAGGAGTTTTGGAGTGAGGTGTCATCAGTATGCAGATGATACCCAGCTCTATCTCTCTGTACCATCTGAATCAGGAGAGGCGGTTGAAGTGCTTGACAGGTGTCTGGAGGCAGCAATGGGCTGGATGAGGGCCAATAAATTGAAGCTGAATCCAGACAAGACAGAGGTGCTGTGTGTTACAGGATCTCGGGTCCGTGTAGTTGGGAGACACCCTGTTCTCGATGGGGTTGTTATGCCCTGGAAGGGACAGGTGCATAATCTGGGTGTGCTCCTGGACTCCACACTAACACTGGAAGCTCAGGTGGAGGCTGTGGCCAGGAGTGCCTACTCCCATCTACGGCTGGTGCGCCAACTGAAGCCTTTTTTGGATAGAGATGACTTGGCCACAGTTACCCATGCTCTGGTAACCTCTAGATTGGACTATTGTAATGCGCTCTACATGGGGCTGCCCTTGAAGACGGTCCGGAAGTTGCAGTTAGTGCAAAATGCAGCAGCTAGAGTGCTGACTGGTACAACTAACTGGACACACATTACTCCAGTATTAAAAGAATTGCACTGGCTGCCAATTTACTACCGGGCCCAATTCAAGGTGTTAACTTTAACTTATAAAGCCCTAAATGACTTGAGCCCCAAATATCTAAAGGAACGCCTTCTCCCATACCGACCTGCCCGTGCCTTAAGATCCAATAATGAGGCCCTCCTGGTTGTCCCACCACCTTCGGTAGTGAGGCTGGTGGGCACCCGGGAGCGAGCTTTTTCTGCAGTGGCCCCAAGATTGTGGAATGGCCTCCCCCTCGAGGTGCGCCATGCCCCCTCCTTTTATTGATTTAGGAGGGCCTTAAAGACACACCTGTTTACCTTGGCCTTTGGTTAAGGATTTGTTTTCCCTCCCCAGCTATAATGGCATCATTTTAATGCACTACGGAGTGCACGGTTTTAAATTTGTTGAATCTTAAGATGTTTTTAAGTGTGCTTCTTGTTTTATTTGTATTTCTTTTTAATCTGTATTGCTTTCAATTTGTATCTTGTTTTAATTTATTTTTACTTGTTGTAACCCGCCCAGAGACCTTCGGGTATGGGCGGGATAGAAATGTAAATAAATAAATAAATAAATAATATTTGGCTTTGTGCATAGCCCCCCCCCCCCCCCGGTAAAAGTGGGGGATTGACTTTGTGAGCTAACTTCCAATGAACTCATTGTCTGAATTTTCTTAGGCCCATCCAGACAGGGGAAATATAGTGCCATTATGGTTGTGGGATAGCCACAGATATCTGTGGCACTCCCACTATAGCTCTGCCATATCGCCCTAAAATAGCTTATTGTGGAAAAATCCAGTGCTACTGACAGGTCTTCCAGCAAGACCACTATTACTTACCTTGTGGAAAGAGGCACAATCATTACTCTCTTCACTGCACATGTTTGCGGGACAAAAAGATGGTTGCACATGTGCAGTGGTGACAACACGCATTTCTATTTTGTGGTGGCTGGATACCTAGATATGCACCTCACCAGAATGGGCAAAAATAGAGTTGGACCTCTTGCTGTTCTAGCTAGCTAGTGATAATGCCATAGTTTATTCTTGCTAGTGGAATATCTGGCTGGTGTCTGGAGGCAACCTTAGTGAGATGAGGCACAAGGGACATTTTTTTCTAGCAGTAGTTTTCATAAATGTAGCTATGAACACAAACTTTTTAAAGTAATCACTTGACTCTTGCAGGTTGCCATTCTAACTGATTGAAATAATATTTCATTGATTAATTCTACTTTAGAAATCATAAATGAGATTGAAAGGACATTTCATCATGGGTTTCCATAGTTCTTTCTGCACTTACCTGTGATCCGGAACAACAAGGGGGATCTAGTAGTGAATGGAGCAGACCTCAATTGATGAAGCTACAGACCGGGATACAACATCAAAAGAATGCCATATCCCAGTCGTGCTGTGGATGTTTTTAAAGAGGCCACAACTGACCCAGAATTCATATTCCAGATTATAAAGGGTGTGAGGACAGTGTGCCCACGTAGGCTGAAATACTATGAGTAACATGTATTGATGGTGCTCCAGGAAGTGCCCCTGGTGCACAGCTGAAGCAGTCCATTTAAAAAAACTTTGGCCCTTTCTGTACTTGTTAATTCAGATCAAGGAACTGCTTAGAACACATCTTCTGCAAAGCAGTAGAGTAGAGGCCTTCTCACACTAAAGCTGAACGGCTGTAGTACAGTAAGACTCGTGGGGATGGATTCACACCTAGGCAGGTAAGGAACACATGGAAATGTGTTCCTACCTGCTTTCATGCAAAAAGGGAACCAATCTCCACATGTCCTAGCCTGAAAAGGCTGGTGCAGGGGCAGGACACCCGTACCAGGCCGGTCCCCATTGGACCCAGGGGTGAGCAGGCCTGTCCAGTCCCTTTCCTGGTTCCTGCTGGCTCTAGGGAACAGGATCATGTCCCCTACAGCCTGCACGAATCTCCCTAGGTGCCCCCCTCCCCAGGCACAGGCCTATGCAGGGATGCGTGTGCACACAAGGCGCTTACTTCATGCTCGCCAGGTTCCAAAGTGGCCAGTGTGGCTGGCGGTGCTGTGCACCTCCACTCCCCGCCAGCTTGGATTGGTTAGCTACCCATGTGCAGGTAGCTGGCCAATCAGAGCCGGCAGGGTGCGAAGGCTCACAGTGCTGTCGGCCGAGCTCACCACTTTGGAACCTGACGATGATGAGGTAAATGCCTCTCTTGTGCACACATCCCTACATAGGCCCATGCCTGGGGAGGTTCCTGCAGGCTGCAGGGGACCCACAGGAACCCAGGGAAGGCACCAGACAGGCCTGCCCAATGGGGGCAGCTGGAGGTGGGGCCTGCAGCTGTCAGGGAGGGAGCATGCAAACGTTCTCTCTCCTGACCAGTTGCGGGATGGCCGGGGACGGCCGCAAATGCCCTGGGCCAGATGTAGAGCATGAACAGAACCGAAGGCCTTAGATCTAGATCAAAAATGTGATCTACATCTGTGCTAGTACTCTTTTACTGCACATTGGCTGTTCTAAAGCTCACTCAATATAGATGTCTCTGCCTGTAGTTAATCCACACCTAGCTAATCTGTATCTAGCTAATACAGTTCTTGCTAATACGGATCTAGTTAATACAGAACAGTCAGGGCTGGGCTGAAACCAAACAGCACAAATTTTATGGAGAGCCCATTTCTGAAGTATGATTCCCTTCACTCCTATTCACATAGCTCATATTATAAAGCATGCCTGAAATATTTCCAGTGGCACCTGGATTGAGTCATAAACATACCTTTGGATACAGTACAGGATATGTGCCGACAAATGAATATCTAATTCTAATTCGTCAGCTCTAGAGATTGTAAAAGTAGGCTTGAAATGCTACCCTACCCTAGGAAAAGCTCAGCTTTCTAACTAATGTGGAATTCTGTAGGTTATATCCAGTTCTGATTTCAATACAATTATTTTCTTTCTTTCTTTCTTTTTCTTTCTTTCTTTCTTTCTTTCTTTCACAGCTATTCTAAGTTTAATAAAATCTCCACTGATTCATGACCATTTGCGATTTCATGAAATAAAAGAAGTGGCTTTAACAGCGTCTTAAATTTTGTTCACAAAAGTAAGTACCTAAGTCACAAGTGCCTGGGAGTTGTAGAGTAGAATATGAAAGCGAGGAATTTTGTAGCAAGAGTTTCTACTAGAGTTTCTACTAATGTTACAATCGAAGCAACAGCATCCTCCAGAGTGGCTTTCATTATGTTTGCCTGGAACGTCTTGGCAGTTACTTTCTGTCTCAATCATCACAAAACACATTAAGTTAGCTTTCTAGATCAAACATTGCCTTAGCAGTGCTAGCTTTCTTTGCAAACCCAAATTACTCTCTCTGATGTTTTTATGTTTCTTAAAGAACAACAGTAATTGACAATCATGGCAAAGAACTGCATTTCTACTGAAAAAAGAATAGCAGCTGCCATTGTCTTGCACCAGTTTTGTGTTTGTTGGTGATGTGTGAGAGAGGTAAATAATTGTGTGTGTGTGTGTGTATTGCTAAAGGATTGAACATCTTTGTGAGACAAAATTTTTAAATAGCCTAGTTGCTTTTAGTTGAGATAAGGGAGATGCACAGCTGTAACTAGTAAATAAAAACAAAAACAAAACACACTTATAAAAGTTTAACCATACGGTTCTTTGATTTTTGGTTCAGTGCTCTTCTATTTTCCTTTTACAAATATTTTTCTCACCTCCTGTTTTTATTCCAGTTTTGTAATGAGGATTATCTGTAGTTCCTGATAATCAATATTCTTCTGAGGATATATGCTTTGAGATTATTTTATTAATTATTGTTGATGTTATTTTACAGCTGACATTATAGGAAATATATTCAGTATAAAACAAACATTGATATGTGCAGGTTTCTATATGATAATTCAATCCCTTCATTTGACAAGTATTTGCAACTAATGAAAGACACATATACCAAGTTTTGATCACAGCATGCAGTACTTAATACTTTTCATTCTACAAAGTAGGGGTTTCTAAATATCAGTTTCTGTAAAATAACAACAACAATAATGTAAAGACCAAGGAAAAAATCTCAAATCTCAAATACTTATATCCCCACATTTCTATTTCATTTCCTGGTGGTCAGTGGGTCACCGCTATTTATCCCACCGCTGCCACCAGATGTAAAGGCCGCCTCTCCGCCCTTATCTATTTCATATATATATATTTATATTTATTTGGTAGTGTGGTAGCGTTGTGTTTCCTTGTGAATCAAACTCTGTTATTTCCTTCCAAGAGGCGCACCTTCCATTTCCTTTTCCCTACTCTTTGGCTTGATAATAATGTTGCCTCCCTTCTGATGCTGCAGCAGACAGCACCCTGCCCCCACTCTGCCAATCTCCAGCAGTGGGTTGGATACAGATACTGTTTAGAACTCTGCCCCTATTTGGCTCCCTTTATAAACAGAGAACTCGACGAAGCTTCTTTGAAACAACAAGAACATGTGTTTATTGAATACAATAAAGTCTCAAGTCAGCTTCTTCTTCAAGTTACACTTTCAGCTTCTGTTGTCAAACAGTTCAGTCCCTAACTTTCACACTCAGTTCAAAGACTCTTAAACTTCTTGAGTAAACTCTCAACCAGTACAATATGTGTTTGCTTGCCCTTATATTTTCACCAGCAACATCAAACACGTATTAACAAACTCAGGACCCCAATTCCCAGCTTCCCTCAGGACAGCTTAGAGCCCGTTTCTCCCCTAGTTAAACACCCTCCAGGTTTAACGACCAAAGGCAGAGAACCCAAATTGTTCCCTCAGGCCCCCTTAAATATGGGCCTGGCTGGCTAGCTTTGCCCTGATTGGCTGAGCTCCTCCAGGATCCTATTTCACCCCTCCCCTTGGAGTGCTCAACTAGCCCCTCCCTCAGGCTACTTACTCTTGTTAAAATACACTTTGGTGACACTTTTAAATGTCTGGACTTACTGTGTTCACCACACTTTGCATTTTAAACCAAAATAACTTCATTTTGGGGTTGAGGGGTCCTAGCGGTCATCACAAATAATAATTAATAAATTATTGCATTTGGATATGAAGAAGCACAACCATGGAGAGGTGCTTGCTATTCCATTGCTTTCTCAGGTAGCAGCAGACATCTTCATTGATAAGTGGAGATATGGCTCACACAGCCTTAAACATTTGCAATTTTAAAGCATCAAAAAACATTAACTCATCAGGAATCTAGGGATATGTTAATGACCTATCCTAGATCTGAGTCTGTATGCTTACAGTCATGCTGAGTGTAGTTATGCCAGAGACTACACTCTGCAAAATTCAGATCATCACTGTAAACAGTTTGACCCCCAGGGAACAGAACAGCTGAGATGCAAAACTATACCATCTTCATTTCCAGTGAGAATACACATTACTCTCTCTGTTCTCATGTTAAATGTCCCACGTTTGAGTTCCTTTTTCAGCTACTAGGCTGATTATATATGGCAGCCGAATGCCTTTGCTAGGCCTCTCCAGAGCCAGAAGGCATGGCCTACATTTGATAGTGTGTGTGTAGCTGTAGCTTACATTCTTCTGATTCCTATGACTGTTTCCTGAATTAATTTTAATCGTACATTGAAAATTTTCATCATACCTGATGATTTACAAGCCAAATATATACAAACAACTGGCAATTAAAATCCAATTAAAAAACTAAATATGAAATGGTGTTGTATCTGCACTGCTTATAATAAAAAAATTCATAACCCTATAGCTGCACAAATTCATAATAAAATTCCAAAAGCAAATTCCTCTTCTAGCTAAGACACAATTAATGCCTGAAAGAAACACAGAATTGTCTATCAGGTGGCAAAAATCAGGTACATAAAATCTTTGCAGAGAACATTCTAAAAATGGAATTAGACTATAGGGGTAGAATACTTTGAAGAAGAGTTGGCTTTTATACCCTGCTTTTCTCACCCACTTAAGGTAGATAAGGTAATTTATACTATAAAGGCTTCTAGTAACAACAATACGTTCAGGTTTGTGTTTTTTACTCATGGCAAAGTTTATGTGACCAAAGAGTATTTCTGTATGAAGTTAATGTCAGTGGCAAAGAACAGATTAGTTGAGGTACCCATATAATTTGGCATAAGCTATGCCATTAAAAGGACAAAGATGAATCACTGATGGGATTATTTAAACTTAATTTACCCTGAAGGTACATTGGTCTTTCTGGCTCCTGGCATTACTGTTCCATTGTAGGCCAAATACTATATTTCAGTAGCTGCATTTAGAATATCTGCTCTGAATCTTCTAACTAGGGGCAGTATGAAATGTACCCTTCTGGTTTTAGTTCAGCAAAGAAATATAGTAGGGTTTTTGAATGGATTTTGATTTAGACATGATGAAATGCAGCCATGGTTGATAGAAAATATGAGAAATATTAATCATTTATTTAAGAATTTATATCTCACCTTTCACCAAAAGGTCTCAGGGTGGGTCACAATTAAAAAAAAACAATATATAAAGTATTCTTAAAACATGACCTGGGTGAAGGGCTATGTTTTAACTAGCACCAAAAGTCATATAATGTAGGTACCTGGTGAACCTCCAGAGACAGGCTGTTCCAGAGTCTAGGGACTACCACAGAAACCAATCTTGCACATACCTGCCCCTGAGAGAGGAGGAACTGCAAGAAGGGCATCTCCCTGTGATCTCAATACCCAAGCAGGTCTATATGTGATAACCAGGACCCATACCATTCACTGGTGCAGATCTTTCAGGGCCAGTATGATGTGCATCTAACCAGAGACTCCCATCAGGAGTTGAACTGCTGCATTCTAAACTAGGTCCCTCTTCTGGGCCATTTTCAAGGGTAGCTTCACATAAAGCACATTACATAATCTAATTTTGAGGTTACAAGATAGTATAGATCACTGTGGCCAAGTTATCTCTATCCAAAAAAGATTGAAACTGGTGAACCAGTTGGAGGTAGGCACTCCTGGCTGTCACTGCCACATGGTCTCAAATGACATGTAATTAAAGATTCTCATTAGAAAGGGAAACAGTCACAACTAATATAGAAATAGTCAATAACCACTGCCTATTATTCCCAAGAAGGTTATCTCCTTCTGTCCTCAGGTGGTGATTTCTGAGTGGTGGTGATTTTGCAGCCACACTGCATAGAACTAAAATGTATGGGAACAAGACACATGTTGCTTTTCGGCATTGATTGGTGTCAAGATAATTACACTAGATTCTTCTCTTGCTTCAGTCTCAGCATCCTACTCAGTGTTGCTGAAGGTCTAATAGACGTTTGCCTGTAGGCTGAGTGCATTTTTTTTCCTTCCTGAGTACTAGATTGCCATGGAGTGTCATCCTTTACACTCTTCATCATAGAATATAAGAACATGAAATATATGACACAGGTAGATAGGGACATCAGTGAGCTGACTGATACACCTTTAATGTAACCATGGACAGCTGAACCCAACTCAATTAGACCAATGAATGATCATGTCTAACAACTTGTTTTCACAGAAGCAAATGGGAAGCTAATTAGCAGGGCATTAGAACCAAAGTACCTTCTAGTAGTATCTGCTGCAAGGACTCATCTGATACCAGTGAGTATTACCACCTGTTGTTGCTAACATCTAGGATCCAACCACCTCTGAAAAAGAGCTGCCTTCTTATTTGAACTGCAGCTCCTAGATGGGACTGGGAGACTTCATTTCCACACTGAAGATGTCTCCATAAAGTGCAAACGCTGTAAATATATCTTATAAAGAATAATGGAATATAGACTTGCACTGGAGCAACTGCTCTACTTTATAGGTCTGTACACTCAGGATCTTCTAGCAAGGTTATTTAAAAGGTATAAAGTACTGACCAAGAGCCTTTTCATATTTAATAGCCATGGGGAAGCATCCCACTGCAGTTAGGATTAGGGCAGTGACCAGTGTTCACCCAGGCCTATCTGGCTCTGGTCTTGTCTGGGACAATCTGCCTGACTATAGCAATGACCATGTGTATTGGGATGTTGCTATAGCACATGGACAGTTGCAGCTGCACTGCCCCACTCTCACACAGCCTTCATATAGAAAATAACATGAAGGCTGTGTTCAAGGCTTAAGTGAGAGTGTCCTTGGCAAACAGAATGGGTCTGGGCTACTTTGGAATGGAGACAGCACCATGGTGTGTGTAGGATTCATCCCAGAGTGTGCTGAGCCATTCTGATCACCTCTGTGTGAACAAGCCCTTAGCCTAGTCTAGTTTAGTGTAGTCTAGTCTAACCTAGTTTCATCCCTAGTCAAATATAATTTAACTTCCCTGATTTGCTGGCAAAAGGGGAAAGAGAAAAAACAAATCTCTCAACCTCTCTTGTGGCATTGTTACCAAGATAAATTCAAGATGGAGCACACAGTCAAGACTCACCGCACTATGAAAGTTTCCACAAGGTCATTCAAAAGAAAGTAGAATATTGTTTTATTTTTGAGAGTTGTTTAAAAATGTATAATATTAAAATATTAAATATTGGGGAAATCAACCAGCAAGATGTTAGACTATTAGCAAAAGATGAAGAAAACCAAGGCCTTATGAAGGTACTTAAATGGGTATAAGATTCAGAAAAGTCCAATACACATGTACAGGATTTCAGATTTACTTTTTCAAAGACATTTGCAAAAAGTATTAGAAATATAGCAGTGTATTACATAAAAAGAAATGATAATAGAGAGAATGGGGCTGGAGAGGAAATGTGGATGCTTGAAATGGTATAATTTACCTCTTATATATGCTCGACAGATATATTAAAGTAATTTACTAACCAACAGATATTAAACAAAACTCAATTTCTGTAGGCAAGGGAACAAGCAGGTTTTAAAAGCAATTACAGTACATTAGAACATTTACACATTTCTTATGAATTATTCCAAAGATGAAATGAATATGAGTTTCCATTGTGCATAAGGTTTGCCAATTATAAGAAGGCTTTCAATGATTCAACTGCATATTGTAATTTACAAGTGCTTTCAAGAATCATGGCTGCTAGAAAGTCCCACATTGACATTAATATTGATGAATACTGGGATGCTACTTCTGAAATGAAGTTCCAATATGACTATGAAAATAATTGAAGCCCAAGAGTATAACAAAGAGAAAACAAAGATGGAAAATTTTAAGTCGTAGGACTTTTCCAGTCTTATGCTTGTTTACATCCTTATCCTTTGTATGTTTACTCAGAAATAATTCTCAGTATGTCCAATAGCACCTTATTCCTGAAACATATTCTGAAAGGATGAAAACATATGTTGTTTCCTTTTATCAAAGAATAACAATGAAGCACAAATTATGGTTTCCTTTTCTTCTGCAGAATTCCTCATTTAATCTTTCAATTATGCTGAAAGATACAATCCATTTTTCTGCAGTTTTTTTAAAATCACATTTTTTACCTGGTGGTACATTTATGAATATCCGATCTCTACATCACTAAATCTATGAACAAATTATTCTTTTGGCTTTTATTTTTGCTATTTATTCACTTGCATTTGTATTCCACCCTATACCTGAAGGTCTCAGGACAGATTACAACATCTAAAACAAATATAAACATTTAAACAATGAAAGTGTCTGAAAAGTGAGAAAAATAAACCCATTTAGCCAAAGGCCAGGGCAAAGAGGTGTGTCTTCAGTGCCATCCTAAACATGTAAATTGAGAGTGCCAGACAATTCCACAGCCTGGGGGCCATCACTGAGATAGCTCTATCTCAGGAGCCCACCCTTATTGCTGCTGAGGGCAGTGGTACAACCAGGAGGGTCTCTCCTACAGATCTTAAGGCACTGACAAGTCAGTATGTAAGCAGGTGTTCCTTTAGATATTTAGGGCCTTATAGGTAGCAAATTGGCAGCCAGTCCAGCTGTTTTAAGACTGGCATGATATGTGTCTGGCCAGCTGTTCTGGGCAGCAGTCTTTTGTAAGTTGTTGCAAGATAATTTTCTTAAGTCATTTTTAAAATGAGGGGGGAGGAAGCTACTTAAGAGACTGCCAATAGATTAATAAACTAAACATAAAATCTTATTAAAAAACAAGACAGTGGCTATTTTAAGATCAGGCATTGTACTTATGCTTGCAAATTTGTGATAAGCCAAAACTCAAAATATCAATCTGGCTTCAGGCCTGTCTTAACTTTGAGACTGCCTTGATTGCTCCTGATCTCTCCATGGCTATTGGCTCTTTCTATTTATACAGAATGTAAAGTAGGATAAGGTGCCCAAAATAGTATCCTAAACCTTATCTGAATTTACCTGCATTAAATCTGGGTCAGTTGATCAAGAATAACTGGACTCACTGATCTAGATCTTGTGGAGGTGTGGGCCAAATCAGTGCTGTCTGCACTGATGGCACTGATCTGGTTCATGCTTCATTGGCAGCCCTCCATGCATCTGAAGGCTAGGAATGACAGTGGTGCATTTAAATTGGTTTATAAAAGATCTATATTTAGGGCTTCTTAATCTGGATTTAGCTCTGTTTTGTGCAGATAGATCCAGACTAACAGGGAATGGGGCCTCCTTGACCCACATTAACATGTGGATGAGGAGGCCCAGAATCCAGATCAGAGGCTCCTAGATCTAGAAAAGCACAGAAAGGACCCTAGACAAGTTTATAGGTAGACCTTGACATCAAGGTCTACTTGTTGGCTAGGGATAGTATGCCAAACCATGGAGGCATTCAAACAGCACACCTCCTTTGTCCAGTATACCACAGAGTGCACCAGTAAAATACTTCCTGGGAGCCTTTCTGACTCTTAGAGGCCTCTTACATTGACTCTGAAGTTGGTTGGGCTTCACGACAGGCATGGGTGGTGGACATGGCACAGCACAACATGGGGCCTATCCTGAAATTAAATTTAAAGCTCAAAATCTGAGCTTTCAAACTTTTAATGGAATTTTGGTAAGCTATCTTTGAACTGAATTGTACAATATTTGCAGTATGTAGTATCACCATATATTTTGTTCCTTTGGTGCCATTAAGCAAAGGGAGGATCATAAATTAAATAAAAATCATGTTTTGTAATATTAAATTTAGGGCAACTAACTAATAGTTCTAAATGGCATTTAAATCAGTCATGTGCCATGCATATAGAGGAATAAATTTGGAGGTCCTGTCAAAAATATATGTTCATTTATTGGTCATTTAGATACAGTTGGACATTCACACATCTAAATCTTTATCAGAACAAAACCAGATAGGCTGAAGTGCAGCATCTTCAAGCAGCCAAGTTTTCCTACTTGTTTAAAAAACACTATGAACTGCATATGTGTTAATGAAATGTATGACCTTCCTGCACTGGGCCTTATTCTGGATTGCAACCCAGAATAGGAAACTACCATCCACATACCAGTGGATGGCACTGGGCTGGGCCTGCCAGAATCCACATCATTCTTCCAGTCCACTGGAGGAATCACCCAGGTGTAAAAAGTAGTACTTTGGTGGTGGAAGTCAGATTTTGTCAGCTGCCTTTCTCTGAGAGTATTCTTTGTAAAATTTTCCCCCAGTTTATGGAATAGATGATCCCCAGAGTGGTTGGCCTGGAGAAAACACTTCTTGAGCATGGGTCGGTTTGTACATCCCACATGTGGAGCTTCTAGAGAGATTATCTTTCCGCCCATGCGGAAGAAGCCTCAGTTGAGCAATATTTGAAAAGTCAGGTATTTCACAGAGACCACACATTTTCTATCAAAGGACTCTACCATGTAGGTAAAAAACAGTTTTATCATTTGCTGGATCTTCCCCAGCTTTAGCATCTGATTGTTTGAAACCAGATCCTTTATAAGACCATACAGTTACGTTCAAGAGTTCTATAGCATTGGCTATAGATATGTGAAGGTTTGTATTGCTCTCACTGTATATATTATTCAATGTATATGTTATTCTTTAAAACCAAGTTGATTGTACAAACATGCCTAAATTTCTCAGTATTGATTCTGTTTAGAGGATTCAGCTGTGCATTTAAGCTTCACAAGGGTTTGCTGCACATCTAATTATCTTTTCCTCCATTTTCTGAAAGAACGTAAGCCCTAGATGCAGAATCCAATAAAAGGTACAGTATATTTAGGTAACTGCATTCCAAAAATATTTACCAAATGATTGTGTTTCCCTAGGTTAAAGGAAAAATTGATATTGAGAGAAATTAGAGTTGTTACACAAATCAGTGGTGCTAAACAAATGAGATCCTATCTGCCACAAATAGTCTAGAGAGGATCCACAAGAAGCCATAAAACTAGATCTGTGTGTATGGAAGGAAGAAATGTTCATTTTGGACATTCACTGTGTATGTTCCACCATCTGCTAAGAGATGTTTTTGAATCTCTATATGAGATAGATGTGTATTGATCTCAAAGACTTAAATGATTCCACAGTCCATACTGGAAAAGTTGATTCTACACCTGCATTTTCTAACACAAAAAATAAACTCTAAATTCAGCATAACAGGTGAATTCCTAAATACCTGGCAAGTAGCTGACTGACTGTTGTATGAAATGTAAGCAAGTGAAGGATGGAAATTCTAGATGGCAATTAACATGAAGACACTCATAATTCTTTATCTCTAGGGCTTCATCAACTGAACAGAGGGTATAGGACAAGAATACCTATTAGTAGAAGGGAGGAAGTAAAATGACAGAGATCCATTAAATAAAAATATTAGCTTTGGTGAAATTTCTCCATTTCATGCTATTAATGAATTGGATTATAATCCTTTTATTATAAGTCAACAATACTTTTAAAAACACCCAACTTTGCATGAAAAATCATGGCCAAGGCCTTACTCAAAAGGATGGATTGTAATCAGTAAATCCATGGATTGTAATCAGGGATGTTCACAAATATTCAAAACATTCAAAATTCAATCGAATTCATTCAAATTTCAACATTTGAATTCAAATCGAATGTCTATAAATTAGAATTTAAACACTTAAACAAATTTCAAATTTTTGTTCAAATTATTCGGACATTCGTATGTGTACGGGTATGTACACAATGCATACTTGCATGTTCACATCTTTCCTGCATCCGTACACTGGATGAAAATGGGTTGCAACTTGAAACGAAATGAACTTTATTGATTAGTCATTTGACCATATCAAGTTTCAAATGTACAAGGGATAAAATCATGTGAAACACACAGAGGATTTGCACGTGGTTTGTTTTTAGTAAAATATTTACTGGGTTCTATTATACAGACAAAAATAAAACAACTTCAAATAAAAGAATTTATTGATTAGCCTAAGGTCTTTTTCATAGTAAAGACAATCATAGTACAAATAGTGAAAGTACATACAGATTAAAATAAGTTAAATGTGAGACCCCAGCAGCGGCTGTTCTCCTGTTTCAATTCCTTGCTTAAACCTTCCTCTCCCCCTGTCTCTTCCTTATTTCCCCTGCTGATTTTGCTAATTATTTCATTACTAAGATCACTACTATCTGTTCTGAGATAGCCCTTTCTGATTCGTCTTCTATCACTAATCTTTTGGCTCCTCCAATTAATCAATTCTCTGTGTTTCCTCCTCTTTCTTTGGATGAACTCTCTGAGCTGCTGATCTCTGCTAAACTTCGTGTGATTTACTCTCCTAATATTTGATCAGATATTGGATGTTGATGTTTTTATTATCCCCTTTTTGTTTTTAACTAATTTCTAATTTATTATTCATTGTTTTATTTGTAGATTATATGCCATTGGCAGACTTTTTATATATCTTATTGATTTGACTGTTTCTTTGTAAAGCGCTGCGTACATGTACAGCACTATAGAAATAAACTAATAATAATTGTAATAATAATAATAATAAAGTTTATTGAAGAGTCTTAAGTAAAAAAACTTGGAAACACCCTTTCCTTAGTGTTTTGTGCCAGTGATCATCTTAGGTGGTATCTGAAGAATGTCTACCTCAGCCAAAAACATTGGTCTGAAAATGAACCAGAATGTGGAAGGGGATTTGACAAACAGTTCATTGGTTATAATTCATCCTCTCTTTTCTTTCTCATGCTCTGCCAAGCCCCATACCACATCCTACCAATTTTCCACTGGATCCTCAGAGAGTCTTTCTTGGGCCTCTTTCCCATGTGCTGTCAGCAGCCACATAGTCTATGGAAGAGAAGGGTGTCTCCTTCCTCTTCTTAGGCCTCCTGGAGCGGAAGACTACAAGGCTGCCACTGCCTGCAAACGTTTTCAACTGACTAACTAGTAGGTTGCCAAAGGACAATAAGGTCTTCCCTAGACTATATGTCTGGCAACAGCAATATGGTATAAGTCTGTGGCAACCAATTAAGATCCTGCAGACCTAGTAGGTCCACAGGAGTTAGTGGGGCAAGATTGGGGAAGACAGAAATGCTGAGGCATGGCCTGAGGGTCATTGGTCATGATCAAGGAATGGGGGAGGCTGTGGCATCATTCAGGAAAGTGGCAGACATGATCAAGGAAGGTGGAAGAGGCTGGACATGTTTTGGGGAGAGTTTGCAAACCGATCAACAACTCACTGGATAGTTCTTAGCTCCTGAAAGACATTAGGCTCACGCGAAAACCTGTTTTCTCCAGTTTTGTTTTGGTCTTCCGGGAACATTCAGGTCACTATGCAAAGTTCCCAAGCCCTATAGTTATCATAACATTGAACTGAAGTTGTTCAAAGTTCGTCCCATATCTAATAAGCGTAAGTCGTTCACAAACGTTTCTTTTAATTGACTATTGAATTTTACCTCATTTGTTTCCTACCATGGGATTTCAGTTTGTGTGTTTGTTTATTCAAGGTTGTTTTAATCTGATAGTCAGGCTTGGAAGGTATTAAATAATTAATCATTGGTTGTCTTTCTGGAGATAGGAGCAGACTAGCCTGTTCGCACTTAACTTTGTGGGGTGGAATTACAGTACTATCCCACTGAAGTTAAAGCTCACCAGTGCACCTGCCCCAAATATCTGTGTGGCTGTCCAAGTATTCTGTAACAGAGTTTTGCACAGCCTTAAAACAAACAAGGTTGCCCATGTAAGTCTGAAGAGCCCCTAGGTAGATGGGACTTTAAAGAAAGTTGCCAGTATACTTTGACAAGACCTTCAGCCCATAGAGGCCAAAATTTCCTTTATTTTTCAGTGCTAAAGGGAGTAAATTAATGGATTACACGCAACTTCTTCATTAACTGAAACTCTATATATAAATGATGCATTTTTCAACTTCTCAGTGAGCAACCTGGAGATTTTGAGCTAATTATTCTTAAATCATACTTTAATTGGCATTATGTAAATTACAGATTTTACCTAACTGACCCTTGAGCTACAGACCCAGGAGATTCCATATTGGATGCAGGTTATATAACAAAAAGGAATAACTCTGTCTCGGAAATTATCATCCAATGCATTCTTTATCATTTTTTTTTAAATCTTATTTTTATTAACTGATCTTGCCAACTTTTCATGCTCTCCTTCCTCAGTAATAGAGTTTTATAATTGCTTGAGCAAATAGATATCATTGCATGCTAAAGGATGATATGGGCACACCCAGGGAAAAATTAAGAAAGGTGTTACTCCATTCAAGTGTGAACCAAACTGATCTAAGATTGGAAGAAAAAGTTTGTAGGGCAAAAACTACTTTAGGCACGAGAGGATTTAGTGCAGATTTAGGGCCTTTTCGCACTTGGCCCTGCAGGATAGCCTGGGATACTCTGGCATGAAGCATCAAGAGAGCATGGAGCTGCTACTGTTTGAGAGTGACTCCAAGCATGTGGGACCACCCGCCATCATGGATAGTTGTGGAACATTTGAACATGCTCCACAGCTATAGGCAATTCCTGCATGGGGACTTCTGTGTGAAGGCTGTGCAAGGGTAGAGCAGTATAGTCATGCACCTCATCACCTGGCGACCACAGGAATGGCCTGCCACACATAGCTGTTACTGCAGTAAGTGGGATGCTGGCACATAGCAGTTTCTCCCCCTACCCTATTGCAGGGCAACTGCTGGGTAACTTTGGGATCCTAACACTGGATTTCATACCTGATTTTATCTTCCTTGGTCAGTGTCCCAGAGAAATTAAGTGTGAGAAGCCCCTTTGTTTTACAATGTTTTGTGGTGTTATTGATTAGTGCAAACAATCTCTCCAGGACCGTCCACATTGCCATAACAATAGCTACAGCAACTTCCATTGGACGCCAGGCTGTTGCTATGGCAATTATGATGTGACCTGTGACTGTGCAGCTGCAGCTATATCCCTTTTCCCCCATGCAGCATTAGCACTAGAAAGTAGTATGAACACTGCTTCTGGGAGTTTACTGTGTAGCCTAGGTGCTCCTGGTAAAGCTGTCAAGCAATTTTTACTGCTCCACAGCTAGAGATGATCAGAGTGGCTGCACACACACTGGGCCATTCAGCACCACAGTGTGCAAATGCAACATACCAGAACATTCTGGGCCATCCTGATCGTCTCATTGCAGAAAGGCCTGTTGTCTCATACAGTTGAGATAACCACTTAAAGAAGAGCGCATTGCCATATTTAACAACATAAAGTACCAGAATCTTATGGGGCTCCAAAGCAGGATCAGCACTATTCATAAATCACCTAGATATCTGGTTGTTTATCTACTGTTTGGCAACATTAACACATCAGTGTTATGGTACAGTGACTCTGTTCCCTCATGGCACATTGGCTGTTTTAGATGAGTGTGGTACAGTGTCTACATGGACCCATATTGTTTAATGACCATCCCACCCTAAACAATCCATAGAAGACAGAATGGGACAAAGCAACATTTATTCCCGTTCTTTTTCATTAGCTATGCTGTGACTGTGTTACTACTTTGATCTGCTGGACTGTATAACCCCAGGCCATCAACACTGCAGGCAAGAAATGAAGGTTCCCTGGCTAAGATGTTAGTATGACCAGGGGCAGAGTGATAGGCAAGCAACCACTTCAAGAAGAATAGAAGGCTGGGTTCAGAAAAAAAAACAAAAAGGACACCTCAGAGACCTTAGTTTGTGGCCGTCATGTTCCCAACCCTTTTCTAATCCACCTTTTGTAGCACAGAAAGTTCATCAGAGTGGGGAGGGGAAGACTTGTGTGTGAGCAATCTCACCTCAGAATTTTCTCTGAGTCACCTCAGAGATGCTTTTACCTCCTTTTTATGTGTGTGCTGTGGCTGATCACAGCCTAAAGTCTTATGTTCTACCCAGGACTGTTGATTTTCTACGTTTGTCTGTTAAACTTTGTATGGGCAAAGTGATAAAAGCAAGAGTTTATAAAATCTGAACAGAGAGGAATTCTCAGAATATTCCTTTTTTAAAAAATTGCCTTAGATCCACTTCAATTCAGAAAAAAACAAGGTGAGAGCAATCTGTGCAGAATCAAGAATTTATTTAATTTCCAATGTTGCTTGACTGCTGCTGATATTGTTTCTTCCTCTTCTTCTCACAAGGCAATTAATGGAGTCCATTCTTAAGAAATGAAATAAACTATCCACTGCACTTTGGATCCATCTTGCATGACACCCTCGGGTTTCTCTAAGCGCATCTTGAAATTGGGGCTGCAAGACTTTAGTCTTGGTAACCACAACAGCTGAGAAGAAGAGCTATAAATCTGATGAAGTGGTCACCAGTTTGAGAAAGAAAAAGACATTTCTAGTTTTAATGCATTTTCAAAAGGGTACAGATAAAACTGTAAAGCCCTTTCACATTCATTATTTCTCTAGCAATCCCTTTGGATAATAGATTTCATTTTAAATTTGGCTGTGAAGAGTGTTTCATGTTTCTTTCAAATGTAAGTAATAAAGCTGGAAGACCCCAGAGGCCTAATCAAAGATGCAAGATCATTCAACTTAAAATCATCCTTTCTCTTCTCTTTTTGAGACTCACTACTTATGTGCAGTCATCTGCTCCCTCTAATTGTCTTGATGGCAGAATCAACGCAAAAGAACTATCTCCTGGTGTCCAGCACATTTCCATCTCAGAATACTGTGAATTGTTGGAAATTTACATCAGAGACAAAGCAATACAGGTTCTGTTAGTCTTTTAGGTGAAACACGTTCTGCAATTTACAGAAGCACTTATTTGATGTGTGCTCTGCATGGACAATGGGTGTAATTTATGAAAATTTCATCCTCGGCAGCCACGTATGCTGAAAAGTTGTTTCAAACTCTGGCTCCTAGGTTTTTAATTTGCCATCATCTGTACCCAGCATTAATAAGATCCAGTAGTAATGGCAGTAATAATGGTCAACACTCAGTACATACCAAGGTAATAAACCCATCTTGGAGTTCTGAACCCATAATGCTGCATATTCCAATGACTATGCATGAGGAGCCAATTGTCTGAAAGATATATTCTTCTATAAATTCTCCCATTTTTCTGGATTGTTGTGTTCTGTGAAAAGAATGAAAATTGCTTAGGCTAAGGCAAAGCATATTCAGCTTATTACTGGAATGTATAGAACACTTCATTATTCTGACAGTATGTAATTAATTATTCCATTAGTCTCAGACATATTGATCGTGCTTCCCTAGGAATGTTCTGTTCTTATGAAGATGCTTTCCCCTAATGATACAATCATTGGATTTACTCAGAAGTAAGTCCCATGAAGTTCAATGGGGCCTACTCTGAAGCTCAAGATTCAAGCTTTAAAATATTAATGACAGTACTCATTTTCATTTTGTCTTTTGGATCATTGTTCAGTTTTCAGAATGGGCTGAGCTACTTTTTCACTGCTAAATTTCATCCCCCCCCACACACCTTTTAACTAAAGTAACAGAACCAGTACAAAACAGTTATTTTTATAAAGTCACCATTTTAGGGCAGGATGAACGCTCCAAGGGGAAAACAGCAATTGTGATGTGTGAACCTCACTTTATTTGGAGTTTCACTTAGAGGAGGCTGCCTCATCTTAAAACAGCTCTCCCTACATTATGCAAAAAGATAAGGGGTGACACGCCATTATAGACAAGTAGGAAAGAGAATTTCAGCAGGTATTGCATGCAAAGTAGGCAATATTTCAATATTACTAACAATGCAACTGCATAACAGGACTTTTTGTGACTTTCCTAGCAGAGATCTTCTTTAAGATATGAAGATGGATATTACCATACTGATCTGAAAATGAAAGTATCAGAACAGTATCAGATAAATCACCTGCAGCACACCAGATCTTCCATCCACGTAGCTGACTCAAGTAGCAGAGGAACCCTTCAATCATTCCTTCAAAATGGGGGGCAGGAGATAATTAATAAAATACTCCTCTTCTGGAAGTTAGCCCTGTTCCTACCCTGAACCCTCTAAAGCACCTACTAACCACAGTTGCCATGACGGCAACAGTGAAATGATATCCATCTCAATAGGGAAAAAATCACTGGGTAGCTGTGCTGCCCAACCCTCAATTATTGTATTCATATTTACTTCCTGTTAAATACAGAACAGATGGTGCTTTTCTATATTACTATTGGTGGATGTCTCAAAAGGAAAGGGAATGAGGCAACCAATGAAGTACAAGGAGAATGTGGGAAAAGACGATGGATACCTCCAGACTGTGGCCTACTTTGATCAGCTTTGGCCTACTCTGGTCAACTTAGACAAATTCTTCGTAACAGTCCTTTAGGGCAGGAGCACTTGTTCTAACCCTGGGAAGAGCAATTCAAATCTCCCACTTCAAGGCCATGCTAATATCAAAACTGAAGAACAGAAGTTCCCTGGCTTTGAAGTTTCCAACTGGCACCACTTAGCAAAGTAAATGAAATAGCTCTGGAGGTTGGCCATTTTCTTTGCTTTTCTAAACAGCTGCATGTAGAGAACAGTACAAAAGGTACTACAGTCACTGCTGTTCATCTATGCACAGCAATGGTGGGGTGAGAGGGCTACAGAAAGTGCCATCAGAATGCTTTATCATGTTCTGTACAAAAAATGACTTTGATAGTGCTTTTCAACTCACTGTGGCAGCACAGTGGCCTGAAAAGTACAGAACTGTGCAATTTCTATGCTCTTTCACCTCCTCCATGGCCTTAATTAGCATAAGGAAAGATGTAGAAAACTAATTTTTTGAACTTTTGAATTGTCTTTGCATGAAAGAGAAACAGGACAGAATTCTGAAAAGATTATTTGACCTGAGAAATAATCGCACTGGTGCATGAGAAAAACAAGTGTGACATGATCTGATAATCAGTGCCATTGCCACTAAGTTGTAAGTTATTGTTTGTGATCTTTGAGCATTATGCTAGATGGGGTATCTGTCTAACAAACAGGCTGACATATGAACTTACAGTATAGATGAAAGTGAGTCCAAAGATCTGAAAATTGAAAGAGAAAAATGCAAAATCCAAGGAAGTGATGAGGGAGCCACTTGCTAATTTTGGAAATCCAGAGTATATGAAAGAGTTAATAAAATGAAAGAATAGTGAGATCAAGGAGTGTTTTTAATATATTTCTTTTTAGAATTGCTACACTGCCCTTCACTGCAGTTCCAGGGTGGTATAGAGGGTAAAAGAACAAATAGAAAAGTAAAAATATATCTTGGTGCCATCTTTGACTCCCAGTTTCTGACTCTGGGATTTCATGGTGCAGGCCACTCTCTGAATCGCTGGCTTATGGCAGTTCCACACAGCTTCTGTTTCCATGTTTCTGATTTTTTAAATCTCTCTTTATTAGCTGGGGACACATGAGTTAAATTTTCCTTACTATCTGGTTTTCTGAATATTGTATTCCACAGGATGGACTTGATGACTCTTGATTTTGATTATGTTTTCCTTCAGTAGATGCTGTTTGCATACTTGCAAAATTGAGGTAAAAGTTATGCTATGCCGTGATTTGTGGATTAGGGATCTGACAGACAATATGGCTTGCAAGAAGCTGTAGTACTCTTTCCTAAAAGAGACCACGTCACTCTTAAGAATTTTTTCCCATACCTTAATTAGGTTATACTGCATCTACCTAGATACTTCAATTATATATATTTGGGTGGTTTATATTTTACATAAGTTTTCACATATGTGCTCTTATTGTGTCATGACCCATCCTGGGACCTCCAGGTGAAGGGCAGGATAGAAATGTTATAAATAAATGCTATAAATAAATAATTTAGCTGTGAGAAAAGGGGGAAGTTGTGTGTGACAGAGACTCCCCTTCAAATTCTCCCCATCAAATTGGTCTCTCTGGCTTGTAATTCTTTATGACCCCAGATTTAAAAAAGACTTATCCATTATCTAAACTGTAGGTTCACTTTCCCAGTCAGGCAAATTTTCTCTGACAGTAAGAGAGGAGTTGGCTAAACTATGCCTGCATATACAGATGTCACTTACTCGTTCCACTAAATTGGATATTCCAGAATAAAGCATGGGGATTTTGGAATATCCATGCTTTATGCTGACATAGCCAAATATAGTGGAATACATAACTAACATATGGATACAGTCTATGGCCCTTTCCGCACTGGCTCTAAAAACGCATTTAGAGCCAGATTGGGGAAGAATTAAGACCCGGCTCCTGCATAGGGAACCCAATTAGGAACCTTTGGAGAAGCCGCTTCCACATTTTGGTTCACAAGACCAGTTTCTTAAACCAGTTTTGCTGCCGAAATCCAGCCCTCTAACTGTTTCGGAAGCAGAACGCTTCCACAAATGGCTGGGGAAGTGCCGGATTCCTGGCGCATGCCCAGCTGTCAAAGAGGGACCATGCGTGCTTTCCCTCTTTGACAGCTGGGCCCTACCCCTGGCCTCCCTGATTGGCTTCATTGGACCCAGGATGGGGAGGCTGTCAGCCGGCTTCCCCAGGTTCCCCCTCACCCAAGAAGCCATGATTGCGGCTCCTTGGATGAGGGGAACCCGCAGCCTACACACACCCCACCCCACCCGGGGTCGCGGGCGCATGATTGGCTGCTTACCTGATTGCTGCCGGGCCGATCCTAACCCTATTTGTGACAGATCCTCAGAAAGACGGGATCACCAGAAAATCACTCGGCAGCTAGTGTGGAAAGAGCCTAAGATCTTCTATGTGTTTTATTTTGGTTTTGTCCTTTCTTACCAGGTTTTGATTATGGCAAAAGTCACAGTTCATGGCCTGAAAGGAACAAGATTTAAAGTGAGAGGCAGGGAGCTGATATAGAAATGAAAGAAGTCCTCTTGCAGGAGCTCCTAGAATGCTGCTGTGAGCAATTCTGCCCAGGAAGCTTCCGTATATGCCTTCACAAGGGTAGGAGGAAAATCTCCATGGCCAAAGGAATAGCTATTTAATGTGGATCAAGGTAAGGGCTAGGGTTAGGGCAGTGCAGGAGAAGATGTGAGGTTAGGACTGGATGTCCAGATCTCTGTGTTTGGGCCCCTTAGGCATCCCTGTTGATAGTGTCATGGTTTGGCCGCACTCCCCTAGTTACAGTGCAGGAGAATTAGAAACAGAGATCAAATGTCAACTTGGATAAAGTGCCCTGAGAATTTAAAATCCCACACACCCATTTGGATACCCTATCATTTGCCTAGGGCGTACAGCTGGGACTTCAGTGTGGTTTAGGCAGGGTAAATTTACCATAGCAGTGACTCTCCAGTTGCCCCAGGTGCAATCCCCATGGCCACTATGTTAATAAGGTTAATTAGGGAATCAAGAACTCGCTTTTTCTTTCTCCTGGAAAATTGACCATTGACAAGCACATTATTTTCCAAAATGTGTTACGTGTACTGCTTCTGGTATGTGATGTAATTTTGAACTGTACATGGACAAATATACATTATTTCAGACAACATTAATTAAGCTTTTAAAAGGGGGAAATGGTTTAAATATTAAGAAAAAAGGGGAAAAGAAGGAGCAGAAAAATTTCCAAACTCTAGCTTTTGCCATTTCATATTATCAAGGGAGCTTTGATTAGTACATTTTATATCATTATTGAAACTTTAAAAGTTCTCACTGTGTGTTAGCTTAATTAGAATGGATTAATGCAGTGGACAAACTGTAATTAATGGCTATTAAGTCATGCAGGAATCTTGTTTCAGAAAACAATTTCTTTCCTACAGTTACCATACTCTAATTGTGTTTGCAGATGTAATGAAAAGGTACATGTACACATTTCATTGTTGGTTGAAATTCCTTGCACAGTTGGTTGCAATACTTTCTAAGCACAACTCATCTACCAGCCCCCAACAATGTTAATACGACACCATTAGGGGACCGTGAAT
Organism: Aspidoscelis tigris stejnegeri; assembly: GCA_023333525.1. Taxonomy (NCBI): domain Eukaryota; kingdom Metazoa; phylum Chordata; class Lepidosauria; order Squamata; family Teiidae; genus Aspidoscelis; species Aspidoscelis tigris. Next base: position 61,833,098 of record JALMGA010000002.1, on the reverse strand, counting down.
ATGTGATTAAGTGTCCACATGTCCCTGGATACTCAGGAAGCCCTGGGTGTAGTAGAAGTGTGTGGAATATGCATGATGTTGCATTCATCTAGCAGGCATGCAACCATGTGTTCATTGCAGCACTATAAAGGAAGAGCAGAAGTGTTATGACAGTCTGTACTCCTGCTGAGGCCAGTCAATTCATCGCAAATCACATTCTGCAATGTGGCTTTCCCTACCCTGTGTCATTAGACCCACTTCGAGGGTCATCTTATCGTCATCTGGCAAAACTGTTTGAGCCAGAAACATCACAGATGGGGAAGAGAAGTTCCCCACTTGCAATGTTTGCCTGGCCACAACATTAAGAAATGTGCTTTGAGAGCATGCTAATAGTGCTCATTGGGATCCTGGTTCAACCTGTAAGTTGCATCCTGTAGAAAAGCATGCACTCTCCAAAGAAGCCTCAGGGTCTTCTTTGGAGACTTCAGAGAGTTAAGGCAAATGCCTCCTTCTTTGTGTTTATTCCCTATATAATGAAAATACTGACAGTTGTATATGCAAAGATTCTTCTGCAGAGGCTTTGTCCTATATGAAGAGATGCCACAATTGAATAGTTGCTGTTCCTTTGCCTCCCATTCCTCCATAGCTGTTTCTGAATGGCCAAAGTAGTGTACAAGCAGGGTTCTGAACAGGGTTGTACAAAGCACACAAATTCTTGTATGTCCTCCATTTCTTTCTTTCTTGAGAATATACAGATTGGACCAATGGTTCATCTACTCTGCCATTCACTTCTCATAGTGGTCTGCTATCAGATATAGAAGCCCATGAGCAAGATACAAATATAAATAATGCACCCTTTTCACAGAATCCCAGGAGCTGATCTTGAGAGGCATATAGGTTCCTTACAAAGGACCTGGACATACTGTACTCAAAGCTAAGCAGACAGTGCAATCCTTTTAGAAGCCATATAAAATGGTGTTCAGTACCACTTTCATGGGAATGAAACTATGGGCTTTGTGAACAAAAAAATCCATCATTTACTCTGATTGTGCCAAGATTCAGTTTTACTATATGGCCTGTGTTTCTGGTATTTTAGGATACAGAAAAAAACTATTCCTTATCTACTTTCTCCAAACTATGCATAATTTCAGATTTCTCTCTTTTAATATATCTCTAATTTTTCTTATATATGAGCTCCTTCCACCTTCTACATGTCCAGAGACAGCCTTCCTTCACACCCAGGGCAGTGTTGTGTCATCATTGACTGCCACCTCATTGTGACTGGGGATCCTTACTTCTACTCCAGGATCATGGTAAGGCCAGATTGAGAATTTCAATTCTGAGGATTAAAAATTCCCACCACAACCTCTTTGTCTTGCAATGTTTTATGGATACATACACTGTGAAATGATTCATGAGGACTATGGGGTCTTTACACATGGGTAAACGTGATAAAAATGGATATATTGGCTTCTGTGTGCAGGGGGTGGCCTTTTGTAATTTGGTAAGTGGCAAGGGAAATGACTTACAACACTGACCAGACCACACTGGTGAACCTGTTCCATCTGCCTAGCCATGTTACCCATGGAAGCAAACCATTTGTGAACCTTTTCTTGCTTCACTATATCCCACTTGAGATATGGTAACCAAAACTGTACGCATTCCAGAGGCAGGTGCACCATCAAAGAGTAGTAGATAGTATAATATTGGCCATTGTCTATAAGTGTAGCAAGATCTGTTTCCTGGTCAGCTGTATCCAGTTCAGGTCCTGTCTGTCAAACAGTTTTGAATTCTAATTGTTATTCAGGAACTAAAGAGTCACAATGAGTCAGCAACTCATGACTTGTGATTCAGTCTCATGCTGTTGCAGTAATTAGATGACATCATTCTGAAACCTCATGATGACTTGCAGTTTGTGGGCTATAAAAGTAGCTCTGTATTGGACAAGCTTTTTGTCTTTAGTTTCTGCTGTTTAAAGATAAGTTTGTATCAGAAAGGATCCTGAAATAAAGCTGCTGAACCTTCCAGTGAGGAAAGAAATACTTTGTCTCTGGATTTATTTGGCTGAATGACTGTCCAGCTATTCTCTGAGATTGACATGTGATCTGACTCCAGTCCAAATCCGCTACACTATGTGTCATTTTCTGAATTATTTAACACTGAAAGAAAACAGCTTATCACTTTGCTAATGTATTCTCTCACACTGAAAGTGGACTGAAGCTGGATTAAACCTTAAGTATGACCACAGCCTGAGTCTTTCTTTTTCTTTCCTTTCTCTTTTTGCATAAATTGTAAAGTTTCATTTTTACCACTTGATCATGCCTTATCTGTTTGGATGATTTTACTACAAGTGGTCACTTGTCTCATCACTTTGCATAATCTATACTTCTTGTTTCCAGTTTTTTGAATTTTTACTTTTATAGCATTTGTTGGTTGCTAGTGCTTGTACTTGCACTGTAAATATTAATCTTCATTTCCTTCTTGATGTATCCAATTTGGTGCTGTTGTCACATTTCATGAAGATTCAACTTGCCTTCAGTGTCATTCAAGTATTGACCATGTAGAGCCCCCCCAAAAAATTATGTTCACTATGATCATTGTTGAGCTTTGTATATGACTTCTGACACTAATCAGCATTTTTTCTTGCTTGCTTTTATGTAATCATTTAAACTTCTGATTTCATCTTCCACTGCCTGTTACAAGCAAATCATGTTCACCCTATGTCACTTTGGGGGTATAATGAGTGATACACTGTCATATCTTTTCAGGTCTTGATGCAAAAATCATTGTACAGAAATGCTTTATTTTGGAAATTTGATTTGCCGGTTTTGCACATTCATTGCATTTGATTCACAATAACATTTAATAGCTTCCTGATTTTCTTTGACTGTCCACATTGATTCTTAGTGGTGGTTTGTAGCTTTAAATGTGGATGACCAAAGGCAACCACTAGCCATTGGGGCAGGTGCTTTTCCTCAGCACCCCAATGCAAAAGCTTCCCAGAGTGTGTATGTCTGCTTGGCCTGAACCTGCAATCACCCTCTCTTAAAGCTATAAATCACTACTGATTATTTCCTTCCCTGGTGGTCCAATAGGTTTAGTTGAGCCCTGTAATCCACAGTCCTTGTGAACCTGGACATCAGCTGATCCAGTATACAGATGCTCCCTCTGCCTCTGCCTCTCTTCTTGCTTCTCAGTTGGCCATGCATCTGGGAGGGTCTGGGCTTCAGTGGCATCGAGGCAGTTGCATGATAACATCACTACCCAAGTCCAATGAAGCCCTATCCCCTCCTGGCTGCAAGGCCAGCTGGGAAAAGGAAGCAAGGATAGAGGGAATGGGATAGATAACAGGTGCATTCTGCATTTAATCTTCCTTGCACTCACTTACCTTTCTGGCTATTGACACAGAGAGCCAGACTTGCAAGATAAAGCACCTAAGAGACCTAGCTCTTATTAGGCAATGCAGTAGCATCAAACTTCAGTTTGGCAGAAGCCTGCTATGATATATTTGTAAGACACTTTTGTAATAATGTCACTTTCTGTTGCATCACTAAAAATACAATTCCATCTTGACCCTGCTAAAGTGTAATTCCTTTGCAGGTATCATATTCAATGGAAGTTGCCTAAAGATGGGTTTTGAGTGATTCAACAGATCACTTTGAATCTCTAGAGATGGTCAGTGTAGCTACTTGTTCCTATAGGATGTAATGGCCAGAAACTAGGGATGTGAATGAATGGGATTTTGTCATTCGATTTGTAATGAATTAAATGATAGAAAATGTGCATTCATTTGAATAGATCCCCTTCAAATGTGGTAGGATTCTATTCAATATGAATGTATTTGTACGAATTTATATGAATATCTGATATGAATGTATATGGATCCTGCATAGCGATCCTGCAAACGGATCTTATACAAACGCATACGTATCAGATACGTATCCTATATGAATGTATATGTATCCTATGCGAATGCATACGTATTGATCCGTATCTGATATGTATCCACATTCGTATGAATGTTAATGTATGAATGTCATAACATTTGATCCGTGTACAAATTTGTACAAATAACAAATGTTACAAATATTTGTGCACATCCCTACCACAAACTCTTTTTGGTACAGCATACCATACTCTGCTCGTACCGTCTTTTATAGCAGAAGGTGATGTCATCTGCATATATATGAAAAAAAAGAGTAAGAAAGAGACTAACAATGTTGGAATAGGCTCTGAAAGATCCACAATGCCCAATCACAGGGGTTACATATATCTACATTCAGACTTGGCCCATGGATAGAAAACAAAACAAAACAAAAACCCAGTTGATGTTTCTATTTCCAAAATCTTTCTAGAGGCAAAGATGACAATTTCTACAAGGTGGTTTGCTAAAGAACATCTGCTTTCTGGGACTCCTGCAATGTTGGCATCTTTTAACATCCCAGATTTAGATTAGAAAATGGCCTGTCTATTACATTATTGCAGAATTGTCTTCATTAAGGGATCTCTTTGCCACAATTGTGCTGACACACTTCTCCCCTTGCGTGAATCCATCCTGGTCTTTCTAATCTGTTTAGTATCATCAGCTGAACATTTTAGTTACAATTGATTTTTAAATTTACCTGGAAGCAAAAAGTTTAAGTGTAGCTACCTTTTTACAAAGTAAGACAATTAGTACTGATTCCAAGTGATTGCAAAAGTTGCCACATTTTTGTTTCTCGTTTTTATCCTTAACTGTTCAGTTATAGAAAACTTACACTATTTGCAAGGCAGGTGTTGCAATATAAAATCCAAAACAGACCCTTCTGTCTTAACCCAGATTTGCAAAAGGGTTGGTTTTGTTGTTGTTGATTTACCACACAGGTAGGGTCATTGTAAAAACTACATATGAATTCTCCTGAATTTTGGCTGAATTTGTTTGTATAATTCATGTTTAGAATCATAAGGCGGACTTCTTTCTTATCACCATCTATACCAGTGGTTCTCAATCTTCCTAATGCCGTGACCCCTTAATGGAGTTCCTCATGTTGTGGAGACCCCCAACCATGGGGGGCAGAGCAGCTGGGAGGTGGGAGGGAAGGATTGTGGGAGACTCGTCGTGACCCCTCCAAAAGGACAGTTCGACCCCCAGGTTGAGAACCAATGATCTATACTTTCAAATCAAAAAACCTTTATTGGCATAAACCATCTATACTTATTGTGTCCAATTTTAATGGGAATCTATCATGAACATAAAAAGAGGTGTTGCTACAATGAATAAACAAACACTTCCATTGTCTAATAACAAAATATGATTTTCTTCAGCTTTTCTCGTATTATTTAGCATGTGGATACCTATATCTTTCTAATGACTGCTTATTAAGATAGAGGAGAGCTTCTCAGACAGCCTATAGCTCTGGTACATAGTGATACAAATGGAATAGGTTTATTATGGGCACCACCAAGCTAAAAGGATTGGTGAAAATTAGGGATGTGCATGATGTACATTTTAAATTCATACAAATTCCTCTGATTTCAGACATTCATATTTGAATCTAATGTTGGGACTTTTGAAGATTGACATTTGAATTCAAATCAAATGCTCTGAAACATTCCCACAAAGCTTTGCTACATTCGTGAACCTGGGGAGGTGGAAAAGTGGCTGCACCAGTCACATCTGCAATGGATTCAGAGTGGATTTGAAGTGGACTGAGAGCAGATTCAAAGTGGATTCAGGGCGTATTTCAGAGTGGATATGTAGGGAATTTGTATGGGATTAATAGGGGGTATGTAAGGGATTCGTATGCAATTTGTATTGAATATTTCTATCGAATTCATATCAAACATTCATATTGAATTGAATCCTACCATGTTTGGAGGGGATTTATTTGAACAAATGATTTTTTTCTTGCATTTGATTCAATACAAATCAAATTTTAAAAACCCAAAAAAACAACCATTCATGCACAGCCCTAGGGTGAATGAGTATGGCTACCCAGTGTCATTGTTTATTGTGCAGCATGTAAGCAGAGCCATGGACAAACAGTGGCACCTGCACCAAGTGAGAGAGTTTTTTATTGCTTATACAAGGAAAAAAGAAGTTCCTTTTAAATTGGTTGCTTTCTAGTTACTTGTGCAATTCATTGACATCATTGTCAGTTTTTATCTTAAGAACCGGGGATCTCTTTAGGAGCTTTGGTGCTGACAGCTGAGATGGTTAGAAGCTAAGGTTCATAGCTTCAGAGCCCCTGGGGGACCTATTTTGGGAGTGCAATAAGGCATGCCATCAAAATGTGTCCTTCAGTAATCTGCATGCCTCTATGATTTACACTGGCCTGAGCTAGTGCACTGGTAGGTCTATTTAATTCGGCCCACTGGTAATCCAGATCAGGAGGCTCTTGGTCTGGATTACGCTCCATCCAGCGTGTACGAAGCAAACCAGTGGTGGCCAAAGACTCACTAGTTCACACTACTGTACAGATAGAAGATTGCCTGGAGAGGACAATGAAGGAGCATAATTTTGATTAAAGATAAGTAGAAGGAGGCCTTAAATCTGGCCTGAGTAAAAACTGAATCTAGAGAAACTCTTTAAAAATGTGAGATGAGAATTTGCTATGCTTATAAATATGAATTTATAAAATTCAGACTTTGTGAACCAAAATGCAGACATTCATAGATATTTAAGTCACCAAATCTTCCAGTGCAGTATTCATTGAATTTCACAAACAATGCATATTAGTACAAAAAGTAAAAGATAGCCTGAAAATGTAGAAAGCGTTCAAATAATTCTGTCTCCCTCCCACCATCTTGGAAAATTCCAAAATGTGTATTAGTTATTTTTTTAAAAATCCCCTAAAAATGCATTGTTAGAAAGAGATTCTTGAAAAATGCATACATAAGAGCCCTTTCTGCACTTGGCCTTATTCTGGAATATATCTCAGGATAGAGGTCTGCTGGCCACAAGCTAATGCAGACTGTGGGCAGGGCTCACCTGGGGCCTTCCACAGTCTGCACTAGCATGCAGATAGCAGGGTCCTGTTCTGGGATATATTCCAGAAAAAGGCCAAGTGCAGAAAGGCCCAAGGATTTCCCAAAAATCACAAACTGATAGAGAATGTAACAAATACAACTTTTGAGTGGATATAAGGGAAACCTTTATGAAACTAGGATGTTCTTAGAATTCATTCAGCATATGATTTTAAAAGTTGAATATTTACGTAGCTATTTTCTATTTAAGTCTCAATGCCTTTTTCCCTGGCTTTGCTGCCTAGCTCACTATACTGCACTTGTTCACTCTCTGTTGCCTGCAATGGAATAATCTTCTCCCAAGCCATCCTTGAATCATAATGATCTGATTGTCAGTGTGGTGAACAACTCTTATCTGGCCTGGATGCTTTGCCTCAGGATATTAACTAACAAATTGATCCTGCCAGGACTCTCTCTTTGTGTGCATTGTTTCTTAATTACATGATTTGTATTATCCTTCAGGCTCAATTACTCAATTTGAGAAGAGGGAGAAGGAAAGAGAGAAGGCCAAAAGGCAAAAGGCCTAGGCAAAAAAGAACATAAAAGGACTCCTGCTGAAAAAGAAAACAAACCTCAAAGCCACCGGAGATTCTATTCACTTCATAACCAGACAATTCATAATTTATACTGGATTAGAATATCATGTACCTCTAAGTGTTATGTTTTCTTGTGCACAAAGCTCAATTGAATGTTCTCTGGCTATAATGGAGTTCACTTATGCATATTGGTCTCTAGCATGCATAGAATACAAAGTAGACTGCTGTCTCTAGAGGAAGCAGGTTCTTTGTTTACTTCTCCTTTACATTTAAGAAGCTCCAAAATCAATTCAAAATTCAGATTTATCATACATTCTATCTCAACCAAGGACTCAACAGAATCCTCAGCGTCCTCCAAGGGCTCAATGGAATCCTGGCCAGAATCATATATTGAAAAGTGTATGGCATGCTTAGAAGCTGCCGCCAGTATGTGGACACCATGCCTCTCATCAGGTATGCTTTTCATTTAATGTAGATGCAGCCCAAGAAGTGTCTTTGAAGCCAGTGTAAGTCATTACTGAATAACTAACACATATGGTGAGCATTTGTCCATACAATCCGTTAGGAGTCAAATTTAATCCTATGGAACCTATCAACAACAACAACTGGCCAGCTATTATTTAGGTAAGAAGGCATTGGGCAGCACACGAATCAAATTAGGCCAATAGTGGGACTTATGGGTACAGATTCTGGAGCCATTTGAGGTAGCAGAAATGAGTATATGAACATTGCCTTGTTATTTAGATCTGAAGCTTTATCCAGTAGCTGCTTCTCAGAACTTTTCACTTACAGGTCCTGAATTCCATCAGTAAGGTCCTTTCCACCCTTGACTTTGTAGTTAAGGCGAGGGAGCTCCTGGACTGTACATCCACACCTCATGGAACCATTTTTTAACCGGAAATTGTTCCAGGTGTCTGGGAGCTTCCCACAAAGTATTAGCATGGTGCACTTAAAATGCTTCATGCTTACACTAGCAGCAGGGTTGATGAAGCTCAGAACACTTCATCTGCATGTCTTCCTGTTAGAAGACATGCAAGAAGATCACATGACTGGTGGTCATTCACAACCAAGGTATAGAGCATTCCAGCACTATACCTCCTAACCAATGGAGATGTAGTGCAAATTCACCCTAAGTAAAATGATTATACAAATTAAAGGTGCAGCTAGGGCTGAATCCCATAATGATGTCTCAGGCCAAGGACCTCCAAGCAAACACCCAGTGGGCAGCAATTGAGGGGAAGAGTCTCTGCATCAATGCATCAACACCTGACCCAACGCAAACATGCTGCCTCTCCCCACCTTTCTAGGCTCAGAATAACTTGCAAATGCATAGAGAACAAAAGTTCTTTAAATAGTCAATTTGCACTCAGGATATTGTTACAGATTTTTTTTTCTTATTTACACTATTTGTCTTTTAGATCAAGGCTGCCAAATGTTGTTGGTTCTAACACAGTAGGAGCACAACAACAGCAAATGGCCTAGAGTCACAGGACTGAGAGAGAAATGGCTGCTTAGTTTTTTTTCCAAAAACATTTTGATTCTGCTCTTTAGCGAGAATATTCCTAGAGCAGGTGTTTCTAGGAAATCATCAGCTTGGTGCATCAATTTCAGTAAGGCATCCAGTGATCTACAATAACAGACAACACTATTGTCAATCTCCTGACGAAGTACCACTAGAACAATGCATGGTCTGCAAGCTGCTGTCCTTGGGGATAAAGGACTTAAGCTTATGAATACAGTATTTCCTCACAATTAGCAACAAGAAAGCAAAATGGAAAAAAAAAGCATAGCTGGAATTTATTTATATTGTTGTTTATATTGCCTTTCCAGAATTCCAGCAAACAGTAACAGTAAAAGCAAATGAGAAACAATTTTGCAGAGAGTCATAATTTCAGTGAAGCATAAAACTTACAGCATGAAAAAGACATTGTGCAGCAATACGGTTATATAAGAATGAAGTTCAACCAATATTTCTTATTGGATCAAGACAGGTGTCCCCATCTTTACCTCTCAAAATAGCTCCTCCTTAAGTTGCCCTTCTTGGTAGAACCATTTTAATTTTTTTTAAAAATCAAGCATGCTGAAAAAAAGGATATTTTTATCACTATGTTCTGATAAATATTTTGAAAATACTCAGGAAATGGAAGCATAAGCAATGTTGCCAGGACTCTGCAAGATCTTAGGGGGAAAGTGATACAGGATGGGTATTAAACCTGAATCCAGCTTTCAAACAACACATGAAAATGAAAAACTCAAATAAAAACAAAAACAAGAAACCTGATATATATAGGTCCAAATTTTATTAAACTCAGAAAATTGTTTTTGTGAATTTTGGATTTATTTACAGTCTGCCCTATTTCTCTTTAACTTTTTCATGAGCTGTCACACTAAAACATATTACTTCTGTATCGTGGGCATATCATGAAGATTGTGTTTGCTGATAATTTAGTTTGCTTCTTTCTTATTGCCGTCACTGTCTGTGACCTACAGGGCAATTATGAAGGAGGAATATTCATATACTCATCAATTTGTAACCCACTTTGTGTTACAGCTACGGAAAACTAGAATTCTCAAACATGGCAGAAAGTCTCTGCAAACTGAAGGAACTCATAATATTATAATTATCCTTCAATCTAAGGAAACCTTCACAAATTGTGAAATAAGACAAATTGGGCTTGTTTCTTCTAGTACATTCAGTCTTCCATGTTTACCCTAAAATATCTAAATAGGACTATTTAGCACTTTCTTATGGAATACATTAATAAGTGTGGTGGGGTTGAATAAGTCTCTAATTATTCATATACTGTATATATTGTAACTGAGAAGATGGAAAGGTCCAGAGTTTTCAGCATCATACAAGTGAGATTGTTATTAAGTCAATATCAAGTAAACTGTGGATATGATCAGACACATTTAAAGAGGTGCTCTCTGGCTGAATCTGAGTCTGTCATAAGACAACCCCCCCCCTCCATTCAGCTTATCATGGTTTGAGGTTTCAGAAATGTCACCTGTACATCACTGGATTTCATAGCTCTGAACATGTCTCAAAGCCATGTTGGGTAGGAAACTACATAAGCAAAGAGGCAGGATTGTCCCTTCTAGTGGCTATCAGTGAGTAATATGACAGTTAAGCTGAAACAGAGGTTAAGTATGGTAAGTATTGTAGTGTAAATTTAGTTGAGAATACAAGCCTGTGAGGGGCGGAGCTTACAGGCCCAAAGAAAGAAGGGGGCAAGCAAGCTCTAGCAGCCTGACCAATCAGAGAAGGTAAACAGCAGGGGAGAAGGCTTAAACAGTGGAAGCAGAATGATATTTAAGGTTTGTTATCTTAACTACTGGAGGGGTTAGATTAGGATAAGGACCAGGTCCCTAGGTCCAGCCTTAAAGAGTGTAATTAAGGTGTGGGATCCTGAATGGGAGAAGGCAGAGTGATTTTAGAGTCTCTGTTTAAGGGAAGAAAGTTTGTAAGTTGAAACTGATTATTGTGTATCAATAATAAAGTGTGTGCGTGTTTTCCAACCTTGTGAGCAGACTAGTTGCCTTGGTAACAGGCCTTGGTACATAGTGACTCCTAGAGCTGTGACAGGACACAGCTTATTGACTGATGAACACAGAGAAAGAAATCAAATCTTCTAAGTATTTTTGAAGCTAGCTCTAAGTGAAATAAAAACCCCATTGAGGCTAGTGGAGCCAGGATGGTAATGGCTACTGGTATAACGCCTCAGGTCAGAAGAAGGCATGGCAAGTAGCATCTATAGTCAGGGTTGGTTTTGTCTCACTTGGATGTGAATATAGGCTGCAGCGTGGCAAAATAAGGTAGGTTCTGAGTCACATATTTGGATAACTGTTTGGACGGTATTTTTGTAAGTGTGTCTGGGAATGGAACACTTTAATTGGACAACTGAAAAAACACAGTCTGATCGCACCCTGTATCATTAGTGTTGTTAGTTTATATTGTTAGTACATTAAGTCTACCAAATGTAGGGTCATTCTGAGATGAGCTGATCAGTTCATAAACATTTAAGTCTGCTTAAGTTAAGTTTGCTTAACATTTATAAGTTGTGAACAGATAGCTTGCCAGTTTGTAGATCTTACTTTAGATGATATGACATATAAAAATTAGCATAATATCTATAATCACATTATGTCTGATTACCCATTTCTAATGTAGTTGGAATATGATTACAGCAGTTATACTCTATTTCTAAAGGATAATTATGCAGATAATAGCTATTATATATATAACTTCGTAATTTGTTTTCATCCACAGAATTCTGTCAAATGCCTTGCGATGCACAGCCATAAAATTGCATGAGAAAATGGGCCATTTAGAAAATGAATTCATCCTGAACTACAGAATGCTAGTGGCAGGTATAGTATAAAAAGGAAAGTTTCAGTACAATGAAATTACTATTAGATCTCTTAATATCATCATCTGTTTCTAGAACTCCAGCTTATTGGTAGGAAGTATAAGTGTACAATCAGTTTGATTCCAGCTGAAGACAAGGAATATATAAAAAAAGGATACCTTAGCTTTGTGAATGTGTTGGTTATTTTACAGAATCAATCTAGTTGGTTTTAGGGATGTGCAATAATTTTTTTTTGACATTCTGTTTGAGTCGATTCGAATAATCAAATATTGGATTCAAATTATTTAAATTCAAATTTAACAAAATTTGAATCTATTTGTTTGAATTTTTGATTCAAAGTTGCACTAATGAAGGTGAACAAGATGCATGCATCTTCCCAACATCCATACACATCCATACAGGTCCATACACATGCGTATGCATCCAGTAGTTATCCTGTATGTAACCCATTTTTGTCCTGTATGGATCCGTAGAAATGCATACAGATTTGGGAAATGGGTGGATCTTCAAGTACACATTGTGTACTAACCCATACACATACAAATGTCTGGGTAATTTGAATGAATAGTCTTGAAATTCAAAATTCGATTTGAATGTTTAAATTTGAAGTTTGGGACATTCCATTTGAATTGGAATGTTGAAATTCAGCACATTCAATCAAATTTCGAATGCCTATGAATATTCATACACATCTCTAGTTTGTTTAATCTTAGCTGCTATTGCCTTTTTCTTGCCAACTTCTAACTAAGAAAGATTTACCCTGTAATTTGGTACCTGAGATGGAAATAGATTATGCTTTTTCTTAAAGAGGCATATGATAAGAAACAAACTAGTAGCATCTTCATAATGGTATCTCTCTCCCACCTTTTCGCATCATTCCCATTTTCATTCTATATCAGTGTGAGATTCTGGCCATCATACTTTTTTTTTGTCCAAGTATGCTGTCAGAACTTCAGCTGACTTGCATCAAAATATTACTAATGACACTTGATAAACTTGAAGATTTTTTGGTATGATTCATTTCTTGATGTGTATACCGAAGTCAGAAGTAGTTTCATATATATAAATGGAATGACAAGAAGTTCCTTCCATCCATACCGAGGTACTAGGGCAAGTAAACCAGCAAGTTACTCAGATAAGCCTTTCTTGTTCAGTGTACTGAAATAATCTAACTATTGGCTCACAGATTTCAAGAGAATCCTATACAGCCAGCTCAACATGCTCCCTTGTGTGGTTAGTTCAAAGGTTTGCAACATGTGAGTCATCTTACTCATACAATATGCACCATTTCTGGCTGCATATGAAGTGACTCTGGTATCAAAGCAGCAACCAAACAAATCGTATTCTGGTAGTTAAAGTCAGGTCAAATGGTGAGCTGAAGCAGCGATATGCTGGTTCTCTTGCAGCGAATCTTGGATCTGTTGTACAGACACCAGATATTCTATAATATGAAGTGCAAATGCAAGAGTGTTTTGATTGCTTTATTATAGATGACTGTTATAATGTTGTTAGCCTCTTGGAATGATACTCTGGTAATTGGAAATGTGGGATATAAATTATTAGCAGGGAGGACATAAATGTGCACCAAAGTTCCACATGGCAAAGTTGGCTGGTGGATTCAGAATCATGGGACCTTTTTGCACAGACACTTAATATAGATTAAGGGTTTGTGTAGTTCATTTCTAAGCCTCAGAGATCTGCAAATTAACATTCCTGCTAGTCCATTCTGTCTGTGCTAGATTGTGCACAGTCTAAATTAAGAGGGGTCTTAATCCAAATCACTGGTAGACCCATTTAATCAAGTCTACCAGCAGACTAGTGTGGTCCTGATCCAGAAAATGGGTGATATGCAAAAGGCTTATCTCCTATGTTTAGGATTGGGATTATCAAAGGATGTCTTTCAATGGTGCACAATAGCACACTGCCAACAATCATCCCCAGGGGCCCCGAAGCTAGGAATTCTCATTCCTATCTCACAGAGCTGTGGGGCTATGGCCCCATAGCTCACAGCTGTGGCATGGGCTGATCCAGATCTGCACACCTTTATGATCCAGATTGAGTCCCTGAGGCTGGAAGGTGAGTCTATTGATGGGGTCTACACTAGGATCAGATCAAGGGCCTCTCAGTCCAGCTCTACCTTTGTTCCTGTGGGGACAGATCCATCCATGGGGATGTGGCCTCTGTGATCGAGATCCCGATCCATCCAATATTTGGATATGGAGACCCCAGATCTGGATCAGAGGCCCTCTGATCTGGGTTTACTGTCCTATACAGAACCAGCCTAGCTTAGAATTTTCAGGAGAGGAGAAAGGGACAGATTGAAATATGAACAAAAACAGCAGTAAATTATACTAAACAACCTCAGAGGTAATTTGTTTTCTTCTTCTTCTTCCTCTTCCTCTTCCTCTTCCTCTGCATGAACATAGTCTGCCTTCATCCCTCCCTAGATCTATATTCAAGGCCATGGGAGAAAAAGTCAAGTGTTTTGAATTTGCTAGTGTCAAGGAGATGAAAGAAACAAGTAGATTTTATTACCAATATAAAGTAAACTCATAAAAAAGCTAAATCAAGCAAATGTTTTCTACTATCTGAGAAAGTTGTAGGCTAATAACCAAAAATAATGAACACTCTAAAAGTATAATTCCAAGATCATGCCTGTTGTTTGGTTCTTTTTCCTTCTTAGGAAAAGGCACTGAAAAGTTGGAAATTATCAGTAAAGATCACATAGAAACCATAGAAACCTATGATCTTCTTGGCCCTGCTGAGTTTGTAACAACTGTGTGATTTTTATTTCATGCATTTAAACAATGTGGGAAAATATTACATTATGATCCCTCTTAGTTTGTGAATAATAATGTCCATCATTGTTGAAGGAAAATTAGATTATTTATGGAGCTGTTTCCTTGTAATCACTCATGATCTTAATAGAAATTTCAAATCATATGCTAACAGTGCTCTAAACACAGTTCAAATGATCAGAATAACCTCATTATGTTACCAGTCTTGGTTTTTTGTTCATAACATCTTTTTCAGACGTGTTATTTTGCGAGGCTTCATGGGCAATGAGTTCAAATCTATTCCAGTTAAATAAATAAATATGGTAATTGATGGAAATTCTGTAAGGAGTGCCAAGATCTAGGAGAACTATAGTGAAGAATCATCATCTCCAAAACCACTTAAACCTAGGTTGCATTGACATCAATGGGACATAATCACAGGAAAGTAAATGTTTTAAAAATGTTAATGTTCTTTTTTTAAAAGGGATAGTCATGCACATATAACATAGTTCTTTACAAGAATATTCTTAAACTCTCATTAGGCAAATTCTCCATCCAAATTTCCTATCTACTAATTTATGATAAATGGGATTGTCAGACTTGCTATGAAAAAATTATGAAGAAAAAGAGGAGGTGAACCAGTTTGGTCTAGTGGTTAGGGAGCCAGACCCTTATCTGGGAGTCACCGTGTTTGATTCTACCCTCCCCTACAAAGCCAGCTGGGTGACCTTGGGCTAGTCACAGCTCTCTTCTGAGCTCTCACAGCCCCATTTACCTCACAGGGTATCTGTCGTGGGGAGAAGAATAGAAAAGCTTTGTCTGCGGGGTAGAAAAGCCAACTGTTCTTCTTCTCCTTATCTTCCTTACTGAACTGTAAGTCATATTATGCAAATATGCTAGAAAAAAGAAACAGCTATGCTACTTATGTTTGATGCAATTTGGATAGGATACAAGGTTGGCAAAAGGCTCATTGGTTGGATACCATCAAATAAGTTACCAATTTAAAATTCAAAAAGCAAAGCAAAGCTGTCAAACACCAGGAAGAATGGAGGCACCTGGTTTACCATGTCTTTGCATGGTATGTTTTTCCAGAATAATCAAGTTGCCTGGGGTCTTATGGATACTATGCTAGTATTCCATCATTCTGCAGGCTAAATAACAGCGTCTGTAGGTTGTAATTTCTTAGGCTGTATGTAAAAAAGTGAACTCACTCTCACATGGTAGCCTTTCATGGTGAAAATGAATTCAAGGATTCAGTTCTGTCAGGCCAATTAATATGTTCAGAGACTGGTTTGACACTTCTTTTCCCTGACAGTAATTTCAGATTCTGTACCTTTTGTGAACTAAAGCAGGCTAAAGTATGTGTGGATTAAATGAGTCTCAATCCAGTTCAGAGCATTAGTCTATTTTGTTTTGCAGAGTGGGAATGGAAGGAACCACACTTTTGGGAGGGAAAAGTAGTTTAGGGGGCACAACCCCCATTTCCTCTTGTCCAACTGTGACCATGGTACTCAGGAAGCTGAGAACATCACTGTTGGGGTAGGAAGAAAGTCCAAAGGAGAAGACATGGGAGAAGTTAGACTTTATATGCCTCTTCCTTCTTCACCAGGCCGTGCAAGGAGGACAATGTATCATCCATTGATCTCCTCACAGATTCCCCCTTTTCAGTGAGAAATCTGCCTTTGCACAGAGCTTTGAAATTGTACATTTCTGCAAAAGTGCAATTACAGAGAAAAAGAAGCTTTATTGTGTCATAGATGTGGAACTGAAGTTGTGCTTGGGTGGATACAAACTAAGGGGAAGAAGGAACATACAGTGAATGAGAGCAAAGCCACACCACCTTGCACACTGCTTTGAAATGGGAGCAGTACTGTGGCTTTTTGCCCATTTTTTTTCCAAGCCCATCATACAGTTTATAAATAATCAAGGCAAAGAAGAAAGAAGAAATCAGTTTTCAGAAGACTTTAGTTTTAATTTTGCCTCATTCCTTCCCCCACTCCACCCTTCTTTCCCCTTTTTACAAAATACTTACAAAATAGCACAAAACCACTATTACAAAGGAAAAGAAAGTGACATTTGTCCAGACAAAATCCTGTGCTCATTTGTTGACCTAAACCAGGATTACTGAGAGTAGGTCAATCACAGTGTCTCTTGTTTCTGGACTGGATGCATGTAGCCTATTAAAACTTGACCATCTCCCAAACATTGGATCTGCTCGCACGTGCTGGCCTTGTATGGTATAAAAAGTAAGGAAGCGGTGGCCGTTTGCACATATAAGCACAAAACTAACCCCATACTGGTCAGCAATGCTTGCAAGTGTGAACAGCCAGCCCAGGGCTGCCTTGATCACGAAGGCAACTTCTGAAGCAACATCTAGTGAGAGGACAGATTTTGCCATGGCAAACCAGCAGCTGTGCATGACTGTTCACTCACTGTGCCACACCCATAAGAGGGCGTGAAACCACCTCTCCAGGAGCGATCCAGCCATTTTGGGGCAGATTATGGTCTGCTTTTTAGCACTCCACAGCTGGATCATCCCAGAGATGGGTTATCTGACTCCAGGGTGGCCCCTGGAGTGGAGCAATGCAGATGTGCCTAACCAGCACTACTCCAGCAGGTTAGTGTGAACAGGAGCTCTGTGTCCATCCCTGAGAGAGGAATTCAGGGAAAAAAATGAAAGTAATGAACTTTTTCATCTTTCCTCCAGGAGACTATATCAGCTATTCATCTCCAAGCACATTTCTTCATTGAGCTCAATAAATCAGTGCTCTTGCTGAAGACCTCTTCAGGAGCAGACTGTCCATTGAGTTAGCCTAATATCCCACTGACCTCTTTGTTGGGGCCTTTTCAATGAATGTCTGTGAGCTGCAATAATGATGAGGGAAGGTGAAAAAAAGAAGAGGAGGTGACTGCATTGGGAGGACCAAAGTTAGGAATGAAATAGAAGAGTGAGCAAGTCTAATATATTTAGGCACTGATATGGCTGATAAGTAAGTTTCATCTGAGAATGAAAAAAGATGCAGAACATGAAGAGAGAACCTTTCCCTCTCTAACTTTGGTCTCCCCTTTCCAGCTCCCTCCTTTCAGGGAGAGAAGTTTCTTCTGGGAAGTCTAAGGAAAATAGAGATGCAATTATATCCAGTATTCTCTTGAGGGAAGCCTATGAAGTGGATGACGAAAGAACAGTGTTTTATATGTGCTCCATCTTCTATGCTTGTTGCTCTTTTCCTTCAAAAGAGGAGGGGAAGGAGCACGCAGTGGACAAGGCATTTCTGTGTTCAGTAAATTCTTTCCCAACATGAAGGAAAGTTATTACTTTTTGAAACTGATTATAAAACTGAGTAAATGTATAGTTTTCTGCAATGTTGGCCTGAGTGGAATTTTGGCAGCTGGAAGTTTTGTTTCCACATTGTCTTTAGATGTGATTTTTGATGACAAAAAGAATCCCACAGAACTGATTCCTTCCTTTCGTCCAAGGAATAGTTCAAATCTTCTTGCTTTGTTTTTGTTTTTTGAAGTCTTGCATTTATTCATTTTTCTTTGCTATGACTTTCTTTTCTTTTGGGAACCAATGCAGTTTCAGGAATCCTAATACAGATTCAGACAAAAACCCTTGCAAGGATGGATGGAACAACTTTAAGCACGAGATACCATGAAACCAATATAGTTTCATGAAATCAGTCAGAACTCCTTGCTTCTGGATCTTTTCTGTGAGCTGAATACCACATAGAGAGATGAATCTCCTAGCTAGTTTAACTGACAAGGGACAAGAAGTTGGCTTGGAAGTCAAGCTTCATATTTTTCACATTGTCTGAAATGCCAGGTAAAGGGTCAGTATGAGGTTGTTGGGTTGTCATGCACCCTGTGCTAAACATTCCAAGATGGGATGGGTAAGTTGCCCTTTTCAGAGGGGAGGGCAGGAAGCAGTTGAATCAGGTTTGTGACCATATATCTACTGCACACTCTGGCCAACTGCGTGTCAGCCTTTAGGTACTGTGTACACGATGTCTTAATATATCATCTCAACAAGTGAAATTGATTATTCTTGTATTTTTGCATTATTTGTAGGTCCTTTTTAATGTTTTCTATGGCAGAATCTCAGTCTATTGTAGGTAGGGCACTGGGTTTCTTCTTTTTCTTCTGTTAAGTCCACTGTGATATAGTTCATGTCCATCCTTTGGGCTTATATAGAGATCACTTTTTTATATAATATCCTTCTAACAAATATCTTAGTAATGTTTTCTTTGCCTATAAAACCTCTAAATTGTGGAAATGCCTTTCTTTAATCAACTACTAAACTTTTATGAGAGGTCATTATAGGACAGTAATCCGTCACATTTGAAGTGAATTTTCCCACTTCAATTTCGAGCCATGACTGGAAGCTTAAAAGCTTCGACTATTTTAGCATTACTTTCTTAAGGTAATTTTGAATTTCACAACTACACACTATACATTCAGCTGAAAAGAACCTCTAAGATCATTTCTGGGTGATCCTTCATGCAGTCACGCAGCAGAGCAGAGCAGAAGTAAAGGGTAATGGCACGGGAGAAAAGCATTTCTATTTCAAAAACATATCTATAAAATAATTGCTTCTGTTATGTATCTTGGCCTAACATCATAATCATCATCATTACTATTACTTTGAATAACTGGTGATTGTTCAAACTAAACATTTACAATAATATTTATATCTCTGTTCCTTGTTTCCACATGTTATTGATCATATGATAGACATAACCGCAGTAGACCAGGCTTCTGCCATCTGCACTCTAGTGCGGTATAGTAAAGCCCCCCTGGCCCTCCTAATATGCTCCATCCACACAGGATAGAGCATTGATCATGCTAGTCTGGTCTACCAGTAGAACTCTTTTCAAGGTCTACTGGCATACTAAGGGATTGTACATTGGACCAAAGAGGCATGTGTAGAGCACACATTTGGAGTCCAGTAAACCACAGTGGACCCATTTTGATGATGCAACAAAGCATGCTGCTGAAATATTCCTCTGTGATATCAAAGGCTGGACCAGGTATTGAGCAGATGGCCACCAGTCTGCTCTGTCCCACCTGTCTCCACTCCTGTCATGGTAGCAACCTAGAATCCTGTGATTTAACTCCTTGTAAATGACAAAGTACCACTGATACACCAGAATTACCTTTCCTTCCCCATCCCATCCCATCATGCTGCACACTCTGTTTATGGTCAACTAAAATCTTCATCTTGTCTATCAGTGTCAACAATTACTGTAGATTACTATTAGATTGCTGTCTTCCCATAATTCCTCTTAGTTTGTGAAATTATGGATCACCTGAATTCACAGACCTTATCACAGTATATAGAAGCAAACACACGAGAGTTTATAGAATCATTCCCACTATTGCAGTATTGAACTGATGGTATGTCTGCATACCATCAGTACTCCATTGACACAGATGAAAGCAAATGCTTCTCCCAAATGTCTGAATTCTTCCTTCTTTTCAAAGCTGCTATTTGCTTGACCATTCATCAGCTTTTAAGATCCGGCATCTGCTTCTCATCTACCACAGGCCTTGAAATGATTGTGATCAATTGAGTGTTTTTCAAGTCTTGATGGTGATTGTAACTCTTAGGTACCACTGACTTTTTCTGCTGCTACTATTTTTGGAAGGGAACTCTGATTGCTTGTAAACTCACCACCTCAGCATTCTCTAATTCTACAGATTTTTAACAGAATTTCTTTATTCAGGAAGTTGCAGACAGATTTGCTTGTTGGAAAAGAAAAACATGTGAATTATCACAGAAGTGCGTCAAGCAGTGCCTTCATGAGCTGTCAGCTTCTGAAAGGAGATTGTGCAAAAACTGTCTATCAGTCGATGCTTTATTTAGTGTCAGTTAGTATCCCTGGGAAAAAGCTTTATATAAGTCCAGACTCCTATCTAGGGGAAAAGCAAGAAATATATGCTAAAGATTTGAGGACATCCTTAATCTGTTCTCATTTGTCCTTCAGCGACCGTAGACTTCCAGATTGTGGGGGTAGGGGAGAAATTGAGTGCAGAATTCATAAACCATTGCATATTTTCCCTTGTTTGCCCAAATGACAGGCAGCACCAATATCATACTATACATCAGTTATTCAGACTTTATAGCTTCCTTGCCAGAGAAAACAGAAGCGGGCATGTGTGTGGGAATGGAGCCTATATTTGGGTTTAAGCTTGTATTTTCAGGTGGGCACTTTTAGAATTATTCCTATTGCACATAAGGAGCTCCTATTTTAGCAAGCAGCATGGACACCTTGTGAAAAACTAGAAAAAAATTCTAGTTTTGCAATGGACCTTGAAAACATGGTGGTACAGTTGTAGTTAAAAGCAGGAGGGGAAAAAATACACTCCTACTCATTTGTTGGGAGCTGGACTCTTATCTGGGAATACCAGGTTTGATTCCGCCCTCCTCCACAAAGACAGATGGGTGACCATGGGCTAGTCACAGCTCTTTTCTGAGCTCTCACAGCCCCATCTTCCTCAAAGGATAGAAAGCTTTGTCAGCCACTTTGAGTCCCCTTAAATGGGTGAGAAAAGTGGGTAGAAAAGGGCAACGCTTCTTCTGGTTGTAAAGGCTGGCTTTTGCTTAGTAAATAAATGGAGGAGGTAGACTTTGTTATGGATAAAGTTCCCAAGCAGAACTAGTCCATGAACTGCTGGAAGTGTCCCTGGAAATCAGTCATTTTAGGAGATTCATTCTATGTTTCCAGGCTGCAGGAGTGCAGTAGATTTCCCTGGTGTCCACCTGCCTTCTGCTTGGTGGTTGCAGAAGTGAACCAGACTCACGCTCCCTTTTGCAGAGTATTTTTTGCTCCTTTGCCAAAGGAATCCCATGCATGCACTACCAGGCCAAGAGAGCATATTGATTCTGATTCCTACTCTAGCCCCCCCTCCTTTTATACACATCATCTGCAGTTCTTAATCCCATCAGCTGCTCAGTTCTCTGATCAGAACCAATTACTGACTTAGATCTTTGATCAGGGATGTGTGTGTGTGTAAATTCATGATGTATATTGTTTGAAAGGAATTGTTTAGCAATTCAGTACTTGCACAAGTAACTGTACTATTGAACAACCATATAATTGGAGGGTTAAACTCTGTTAATCCAGAAGCATTTGTGTTGAAAGAGCTTTGTAGGGGGGGATAGGTTTATCAAATAGCCTTTTCTGGAAGCCAAGACAAAGCATGTGTGTTGTGATCTCTCTCTCTCTCATACACACACACACACACAAAATGAGCGCATATTTCCAAGTAATCAGAGTGAAATCTTGCTTATATTTGGCACAGTAT
This sequence comes from Aspidoscelis tigris stejnegeri, assembly GCA_023333525.1. Lineage (NCBI taxonomy): Eukaryota > Metazoa > Chordata > Lepidosauria > Squamata > Teiidae > Aspidoscelis > Aspidoscelis tigris. The sequence continues at coordinate 61,811,126 of JALMGA010000002.1, read as the reverse complement.
AACTGTGACTCAACTATTTCTCTCCCTCTTCTGTATTTCCTAGTCTTTTTTTTTACTTCTATTTCCCTTGACTACTTAGATATTTTGTAAACTTTTGGGGGCTTTGTGAGTCCTTCACTCTGCACCAAAACAATTGAAAAACCTGTCGGTAGGAAACTCCATGCTCTCCTTCTTCTTTCAATATACCAAAAGAGCTGGCAAATCTTATCCAGAATGATTTATATTGGGTTATTCCTTCTTTCTTTCTGTGCTAGACCTGTGGGTAATTTCTCATCGGTGGCAGATAATTGCAAGCCAACAGAAAAGTGTACCTAGCTGAATTTGTAGGAAGCAAGGTTATATTTGCTAGCCTTCCAAAATTGAAAACTATTTACGTCTCTCTCAAGAACCTTTTGTTTCTTAAAGAACTGGGTAGAAACATTCAATTCAGTAGAGGGAGAGTATTATGAAGCAGCTGATTGCCCTAAGTGAAGGTGGACAATCTAAATGATTACTTTTATAATGTTACTTGCTTTGCTCATCCATCTGGGTTGATCACTGAGCAAAACCTTCATGGAACAGCAACAAAGCAAAAGAACGAACTTTCTGCATTTCACCAGGATTTACGCATTTGCTTTAGTCATTTTATATTACCTTTGAGGAACGAGATGGTGCACGTGACGATTTATGCAAAAACTATGTATTTCAGAAAACATTAAAAGACTTGGCAAAACATAATCCAACATTGCACAAGGGTTCAATCACAGAAGTGTATTATAATGTGGTCTCTAAGACTAGATCAACCTAACCTAGGCCCTTGCTAATCTAAATTCTTTCAGTAATGGGAAAGAGAACTCATGCTTGACAGTGTGCATGAGTTTCATATGGATATAGCCAATCTAGTCTGAGGCAAGATATGCACAGGGCCTTTATGAACTCACGGGATCAACCTGATGCTACAAAGGCAACACATTAATGTGCCCTATTGCATCACAAGAGTGCTCCTATGTTGCAGGATATGTACATTCTTGTACCCTGGGAGCACTCATCCCTCCATAATTGCTGATTCAAGAAGAGTGTCCTTTAGACCCAGTACTGATATTTTTTTAGTTCAGATTCTGACATATCTAGGGATATACATGAATATTCATAATTTTCAAAATTTGTATAAATTTGGCTGAATTTGGACATTCAAATTTGAATTGAATTTGGCACATTTCAAGACTGATGTTTGAATTTGAATCGAGTGTTTCAATACATTTGTATGAAGCTTTGTATGGGATCCATATGCATTTGTATGCATTTGTATCAAATTCAAATATTACTACATTTGAAGGGAATCTATTTGTACGAATATGCATTTTCTTGCATTCAATTCAAAAAAGCATTCATGCACATTCCTAGCCATATCTCATACTTAATTCTATCCAACTACCAACACTTGACTAAGACAGTTTACAATGTCTGCACAGAAGTTGACCATGCCACATTTGTGCTGAGATCATTGAGTCAAAATGCCATCATGTGCTATGGAGAATCAACTCTCCCCAACCCTGACTTGCTCCCAGTCTTAGGAGCTTTGTATTGGGAATACTGGTTTGAGTGGGGAAAGCTTTTGCTAGACACAAGGCTTCCAGTAGAACTTTTACAGCTAAATGTTTTTAAAAATAGAGAATTAACTGGTATGTCAAGAATAAGAGTCAAAGAGGCATAAAAACGCATTAGGAAATAAAATTCTTAAGAAAGAAACCCCAAACATAATTCTGGTTTAGATCTTGGATTAAGGACTGCCATATTCTGCACTAACATATGGATGGCAGGTCCCTATTCTAAGATATAATCCAGAATAAAGTCCAATGCAGAAAGGGCCCTTTAATCTCCATTAGCCCTTTTGTTACATGTAGGTTTGATTCCTATTGCTTAAGTAACACTCAACCTATTAAAGATTGACCAATTTCATGCTATATTTTAAATTTCCTGTGACAGATTGTTGCTGTAGAGTTGTGGCCAACCCCTGGTTGACTGCAGTTTTCTTGGCAGAGGTACAGAAGTGGTTTGCCATTGCCTACCTCTGAGAAGAAGCTTGGGATCAAATCAGCAACCCTCTGCTTTCCAGGCAGTTTGCTCTACCACTGAGCTACAGCTGCTCCTAGATAAAGCAGGCATATAAAATTATGCATGATGCATGCCATCTGCTTCTTGTAGGTCTGCTAGTCATTGATAGTTCTGTCTTTCATGAATTTATAAGACTTGGCATTAACGACAGTCCAAGCTTCCTTGGATTCTGCTTGGTGGTTGGTCTTTCTGCCAATGTAGATATCTGCATGCTGTCAGAATTGAGCATGCTCTACTCAATGACCCTTTCTGCACTGGGCTCACTCTGGATTATATCTTGGAATAGAGATATTCCAAGTGCAGAATATGGCAGGACCAGGGATTTGGCAGAAATCAACACTACCTTTGGTTTTACCTTTGGCTTTTTCTATCCTCCAAGCATGTGCATGAATCTTTCATTTGAAACTGGTGTGACAGAACATTGGGTAAAGTTGGGTGAATTGCAGCTACATTATACTCTTATAAATATTAAAATATCTTGAAGTTGGAAGTCATATTTTCTCCAGAAAAACAGAAGCAGGTAACAATTCACCCACTGCATTTTTATTATGTTAATAATTTAGAAAGTGTTTGTGATTATTAAATGCTTTCCAAGAGCAGATAGGACTTGCCATGGGGTTGCATAAAAATTCAGAAGGAGGATTACTTGTCTAATTTAATGTCTAAATGAAAGCACAGTATTCACACAAAAAAACCCTCAAAAGATGAAAAAAGTCACTACGGTGGCAATGATACTTCTGGGGTTTTGTTACCACACAAATTCCAAGGAAGTTAATAAGGTATTTAGGCACAGATTTTTTTTCCACTCAGTTAAGTCTCAAGGAAAACTTTATCAGAAATTTACCAGAGTTCTGTAATATCAACACTGCTAACAACATGGCCAGAAAGCTCTTTCTGAGCTATGTGAGGTAATTATGTTGCTGTTTCTAGTGCAGTTGTCAGTGGGCACTTCTAAATATAATGTAAAACATTTTTTCTGGTTATTTTTCCAAGCATCTATTGATTTTCTACCAAGATGATTCATAGCTTTTAATGATACATGATCATCCAGTTGGGTTGTCCATTTTCTGTTTTCGTTTAATGTTTGAGTTTTATAAATGATAATAATACAGGACTCAGGAACTATTGTTGAGCAACCAGAGCTTAGTCCTGTACAGTTACTGGGAGGAAAAATGTACAAAAGTGCAAGAAATATTCTGTGTCAGAGAATTGCATCATAATGATTTGCTACTATCAATCGGAACTTGAAAAATGGTATTTTAAGCAAATGTTTGAATTATTGCAAGAAAAATAGCCAGAATCACTGATCACACAACAATGTCTGGCTGGTCAGCAATTATTCATTATTAGAAACAAGAAATTCAGAAAAATTGTAAAAAAATGAAAGTCAAAAACTGCTACAAGAACAACAAAAGAAACCCTAAAAACATCAAGAGTCACTGCACAACAAGAATTACAACACTATGATGGATATTTGCCACCAGAGCCAGAAGTCAGTGCTGAAACATTTGAAGCATTAACCCCTAGAAAACAAGAACCCAAAGAGAAAAAACATGTATATGTGTCCGTAACATATCCATACTCTGAAAATGTCAAATCTTATCTGAATCCACTTTTAATCCACTATCTGCAGCAAACCAAGATTGAACATCAGAGAAATGTAATGCAAAACCAAACAAACAACTGGCACAATGGGTGTTTTTCCACTAGCACTAAGTACCCATTGAAGCACCCATTAAGGACCCATTTGGTTGAGAGCCGGATGACCCCACTACAGACCCCACAAAGACACATCTGTTTCCATCACAGCTAGGGAAATCTGGATCACATGGGTCCTTCAGGACCTATAATCCAAATTTCGTGTAGACCCCATTAAAGGGGTCTTGAGCCATAAAATCCGGATTATAGGGAGCCTGTTTCCACTGCAATTGACCAATGGGGTCTAGAGAAAGCTCAAGGGAGAGGCTGTTTGATCACTGGCCAGTCCTCTTCAGTCTGCCTGGAGGGGGGGGGGAGGCCCTGAGGCATCCAGGATCTGCCGAAGCTACAAACAAAGTTTCTATGGATACCAAATAATCTGATTCATGGACAAATAGGCCTATTCGATTCAGCCACAAATCTACAAATTTGTACATATTTGTACAAATCCTGGATGTCACAGATATTAGTGCACATCCCTAACGCAGACTGATTGCAAAGAGCAACACAACACTGTCACCAAAATGATCCACTGGAATCTATGCCGCAATTACCATCTGCCAGCAGCGCAGAACTGGTGGGATCATAAGCCTGAAAAAGTGGTGGAAAATGAACAGGGAAAAATATTATGGGCCTTCAGGATACAAACTGATAAAGTTTTGGAACATAAAACACCTGATATCACTATTATAGAAAAAAGAGGGTATGGCTGTTTTCATGTTGAGACAACAGGATCGATGACAAACAGACAAAATTACAAAATACAAGGACTTAAAGACTGAAGTTCAAAGACTCTGGCACAAGCCCACAGTGGTGATCCCAGTGCTGATCAGCACACTAGGCGCCATTCCAAAAACCTTGGACAGCACTTAAAACAGCTCAGCACTGACAAGGTTACCATCTGTCAATTGCAAAAAGACACCCTGCTGGGCTTTGCATGCATTATCCAGCAGTACATAACACCTTGGGAACTCGGAAAAATCCTGATGTGTTATGAAATATCAAAGCCGACATGCTTGGTGTTGTGTTACATCATTGCAATGTTTCTGCATATAATCATCATCATCATCATCATCATCCCCCCGATGGGTGTGGCCTTGTTGTGGCGGTGGGGCTTGAGTGCTGTGTGTAACTGCTGCTTTTACATAATAATAATAATAATAATAATAATAATAATAATAATAATAATAATAATAATAATAATAATAATAATAATAATAATAATAATAATAATAATAATAATAATAATAATAATAATAATAATAATATACATGTTTTGATTTTGTTTGTTCTATCCTTGAGTAAGACATAATTCCAAAACGTGATGGACATTACATATATTACAGGAGATTGAAGTGTTGAATGTTACTTAGATCTCAATGGAATCTTGCTGCTTTGGGGAGCTTTCCTATGAGGGAGTTATTATACCAGTTATTATTTTCATTCCTGTTCTGTCAGTGAAAATTTTCTCCTCTTAAACAAGTGAAAACTGAAAGCTAGAGCTGTGTTATCAGCTTTTCAAAAGAAAAGGATAAGGCATCAATATCTGAAGTCCATTTCATAACACTTTGGATTTATTGTTTTGTTTTGATTTTGAACTGGTGACCTGGAAAGAGAGAGGGAATTTCCTGACAGACAATCCTAAATTCTCTGTCAATAAATGTAATCCATTCTTTATTGAATAGGTGTGCCAAGGACTCAGCATGTCTCACTTCCTAAACTATATACCTCATCATAGTATAATTTGAGTTTGAAACCTAAGGAGCAATAAGAAGACAAATGGTGAAACCAGGTTTAAGGTGAAGTTTTTAAGAGTATTTGGCAAAAGCTTTTTGACCACATCAAAAATAACAAAAATGGTGGAGGTGGAGATGTTGGTTCATCTGAAGTGAAACCCTAAGTACATTAACTCAGAAATTGGTTCCACTGTATTCATTTGGTGTTTAGAATTAAAGCTTGAGTTTGCCCAATGCACCTCTATTCAGCAGGACCACTTCAACTTTTAAACAAGTATAGGTACATGAGTAATAGGGTGGTAGTATTGCCACAAATCACTTTCTGCTGTGACAGAAGACATGTTATGCATACCTTAATACCTTAATTATATTTTAATCATGTTTTTAGAGTATTGGTTTTATTGTTTTTTAAAATGTTGTATCTAATGGAGACCTTCAGGTGAACATCAGGATATAGATTCTGGAATCATCGATTTTCTTGCCCTACACAGATAAAACAATAAGCTTCCATGGGTCATAATTAAGCATGGAAGTAATGAACATGGTAAATGCTTCCAATAAGTATGGCTTCTGGTATCCCATTTTATATATCTGCAGGTATACAGGAAGGATCTGGGCAGCCTCAGCAGCAAACATGTGAGATCTTGCTGATATTGACATTGCTTTTACTTTTCTGGAACACAGAGGGAAAATAGTAGTTTTTATAACAGCTGTACTTAGTTGTGTATGTCTTCTTGATAATAAATCTCCCATTCCCCTGCTACTGTACTGCAGCAAATGTTTTGCTTACTGAAATAAAAGAAAAACAAATCCTTTCTACTCATGTTCTTGTGGACATTGACAAGTAAATTATTTTTCTGCTCAAAGTAAAACTGATAAGCATTTATCCATTTTTTTGTAAAGGAAGCAATACAGATTGGGAGGTATTATTCACCAAATGAAGGTATATACCAAGTGAATTCAGCTTCAGACATATCTCATGGATGATGAAGAAGCAATAGCTTTAAGATGAATTCACATGTGACTTTCAAGAGGAAAAACTGTACACTTTGTCTCTGACTGCATGAAGATGTATGTGGATAAAGAAAGCTTGCAGGTTTTTGTCTGCTTGCTTGGAGATTACTTGAGTAACATAGGTTGTTTTTCCACTGCCACTAGAAGTACCCATTAAGTACCCATTAATGGGTACAAAAATGCCATTTCGTACCCATTAATGGGTACTTAATGGGTACTTTTAGTGACAGTGGAAAAACATCCATAGTGTGGCACTGGGCTGATGGTGAGAAAGGTGAATCTGCTCTAACTGTGGTCATGGCAGCCTCCTGAACAACTTAGAAGGTTTGCTACACTTTCACCAGTGAATGATCCATGGCCCTTTCTGCACTTACTGGCATCTAATCTGGGATCAGTGGGTCCAGAATAACCCAGTCCACTGAGCAAGATAGTGAGAAGGCATGGACAGGATCAATGCTGTCTGCACTAACAGTGCTGATGTGGATTAACTCACACTGTTGCTGTGAAGCTTGCATGAGTTTTGCAGCCACACCCCACATCTCCGAAGGTAAGGAATGAAAGTTCTTCACCTTAGGGTTTGGGAGGCCGCAGGCATGCTATTGAAAAGTAATCATCTCAGTAATCCCAAACATGGGAGGTGGCTGTCTGCATGTCTCTCATGTTCCAGATCAGGGCCCTGGTCCCTCTAGTACTGCTAATTAAATGGTGCTCCCAGAGACCTAGGGTGTTTTTCCACTGTCAGAAAGTACTCATTTTTGCACCCATTAAGGACCTATTTGGGTGTGAGCCCAGATGATCCCATTTCCACCACGGCACCCATTTGGGACCTGATTGTTTCGACTGCCACTGGGGAGATCCGGATCAAATGGGTACTTTCTGGCCTTTAATCTGGGTCTACAATGGGGTCTTCAGGCAGAAAATCAGTATTAAAGGGAGCCTGTTTCCATGCTTGTGTGGCAATGGGGTCTAGAGGAGGCTAGGGAGAGGGGCACCCATGGGAGGAGCCCTAAAACCTAAGCTTTGAAGTCATTCTGAAGTCATTTCGAAGTCTGTGCAAAATAGCTCCGGAGTGTCTTTGAAGTCACTTTGAAGTTCACTCCAAAGATCAGCACAGACTTCAATGGAGCTCTTTTGCACAGACTTCGAAGCCACTTCAGAGATTGCACCCCCTGTCCCGCAAAACACCTGGGGTGACAGGCAGACCCCTCATGGGTAGATCTGGATTTCCAAATGGGTGCTCCGGTGTTTCCATGGCAGGGAGGCTAGCACCCATTGCTATTGGGAGCTAGACCACCCATGGAAACATATTGGGTACTTCCTTAATCCAGGTCTACTAGATTTGGATTAAGGAATGTGCCCATTCCTTAGATCTGGATCTTCTTAGATCTGTATTAAAGGACCGCGGTGGAAAAACACCCCTAGATTAAGAACAAGCTTTTATTTGTTCACAGCTGCAGAAGATTGGGCAGCTGGAGTGAGCTCCCAGATACTCCAGGATAGAGGCAGCAGTGCAGTGCACAGGTGTACCTCCCCTGTAACATCTTCAATTAGGGATTGCACAATTATTATTTTTTGCATTTGAATTTGAGTTGATTCAAATGTCAAAACATTCAGTTTGATTTGAATGTTTAAAAATCAATTTGAATTCAATATACTCAAATCTATTTGTTCGAGTGTTAGATACGAATTTGACAACATTATTATGTGTTATACGTGTCTGTATGCATTTCATATGTACCCCGTTTTATCCTGTAATGCATACGCATATGTACATTTGAATGATTTTAATCACTCAACAAATGTTTTGGAACATTCAAAATTCATTCGAATGTTTAAATTCTAATGTGAAGATATTTATTCAAATTCGAATGTTGAATTTGATCGAATTTTGAATGTTTAGAACATTCATGAACATCCCTGTCTGCAACTGCTCCATTAAGGTAAGGGTGAACAGGCCCTACATTGGGACCTAGAAGGCTTGATTTCAAACTGTCAATCAACAAAAAAGCTCAGAAGTGACCTTGAGTCAGCCATAGCCTTTCAGCCTAGCCCGCCTCATAGTCAAGATACAAATGTTAGCCATTGGTTCATATTTCTACTAGAAAGTAAGTGCAGGCATATTTATCTGCATTACCCGTGCCCCAACTGCAAAGTTTGGCTATCTATCACCAGCATAATAACTTTTGACAACATTTTTGTACACACAGTTGGCTCTGTTTGTTAACAGGCCAAACATATGTTAATGATCCAAATATTTTTATTTCCCCAATTAGTCCAACATAATTCTTCTGAACTCAGATACTATCCAGATTTTGACTGAGCTAAATCTCTAGTGAGGACTTTGTGAAGACTTGCCATGGACTTCAGAAGACGTTGGCTCAAGATTATAGAGAAGAGTGCTTTAAATATGACACTGAAGTGAAGATTCTGAAGGATAATTAGAAGATTGCTAGGTTTTCCATCTGTGAATCTTCAGCAGCTTATGTGCATAGAAATAAATTTTCTCCAAATGTTACCTACTAGCTAGTTAACAAAGCCAGGCTACTGGATTTTTTCTCCCTAACTACACTATTCAAATATGCATGCCTGAACCTGCCATGATATAGTTATTAAATTCACTTTCTCATATAGAGTAGCCAACAGCACACAAGGGGTTTGACCGTGCATCACTTTAATAGTTTTAACCAGCTTAGAATTTCTCAACTGCTAATCTTTTATGAGGGCATTAGACTACATTCTTAGGCACACTGTGAATTTTTTGAAGCAAAGGAAAAAACTGTCAGTTTCATCAAGTACAAGAGGTTACCTAACAGCTCTTGTTTATCATTTGATTCCATCTGTTGTTTTTACTTTGAACTTTTTGTTTTCCTTGTAGCCATCTTTATGTGTTTTAAACAGATGGTTAAAATATAATTTTTAAAAAACTCAACATTTCTTTATTGGCTGGATGTGGTTTAGTGGAGTATCTGGAGTGACAGGAAAGTATGATGTACAATGCTTCTGTTTAATCAGCAGCTTTTTACTTTGCACTTTCCCTCCCCTGAAGGGAAGATACAGTGGAGTATCCTTTGTCCCATATGGATGGCTCCACCCTCCCAACACAGGGAATTCAGAGCTTTAGTCATATCTGGAGGCATTCCTGGTCTGGTCTACCAGAAGACTTCTTTTTCAGGGTCTACTGGTCTACTAGGGATTGATATACCAGACCCTGCAGGTTCACAGAAGTCACTCCTCTGTGGTCCAGTATACCATGGGAGACCCATTTCAGCAGACTGGTTTATCATGAAATGCTTATTTTGGTGTTTACTATGCTTACTATGGGGACTCATTTTGGGTACCACCCCCCCGCACAATAGCTCCAAAGCTGGCAGTAGCTTTGGAGCTGGTGCAGAGACTGGCATGAAACAGGCCATAACAAAACTCAAATGAACCAAAGCACTTGAGAAACTGAAATAAATATTTTTTTTTAAAAAAAAAGTTCATGCATATCTCTAACTGAAACCAACCCTGTACAGCAGATGTATCAAATATATGAGTCATACATATGTGTATATCATACGTTGTATGTCCTTAGCTGAAAAATCTAGGTTTTCATGCCAAGTTTGACATCCTTGAACTTTTCATTTACAAAATAACAGTAATAGGGATTAATAGTAATAATAGTAATCATACGGGTAGGTAATTTTTTTTTTTTTTTGTAATGAACACAACCAAACTTACCTAGATAAAAAAGAAAAAACTAGGGAACAGGTAAAAATAGATTTCATTTTATTTACATTATCTAAGATTGGCAGTCCCTGGGAAAATTAGCATCTATATAAGAAGGAGCCAGGACAACATGAATGAACTCTACTATATGTTGAGATGCTCTGACCTCAATAAGAGCCAAAGACAGGCAACCTTTCCAATATATCTCACTCCAAAGAGATCAATATTTTAAAGCCTGCTTGAAAGGCTGACAAAAAGTATCAAGCAGTTGGATATGATGAATTTTGGTAGTAAATGTGCTGAATGGAAGCCCCACATATAAACCCTTTGATACTCTAAAATGGTAAGCAATTTTCCTATAGCAAGCTCCCACAAGTAGCTACACACCAATGCGTTTTTGGCACATTTTTAACAACTTTCCGCATGCTAAAAATTAGCAATTTTGACAGCCTCAGAGATATAGTTCAGTATCTGTTTATGTTTTAAAGACAATGAGAATCTCTGAATAAATTTTGTAAACCCATTTTCTTGAGTCAATGTTATTGGTTCTATTAAATTAATTTCAGCAAAGGCTTTCTCCCAAAAAGATTTATTAAGAGAAGGACACTTCCATCACAAATGGCAATAAGTGCTTCTGATCTGACACTAAATTCACCATTAAATTCATATTGAGTTGGAAGCAATTTGGTGGAGTTCCTGGAGCCCTGTGTGGTTTTATTATACTGAACAGTTTGAAATGTTGTGGTCTGCGAATTTGGACAAGCTTCCTAAATGGCTCCAGTCAACCACTTGTCTGATTGATCCCTACCATCCATAGCTAGCTAAATGAGGGGATATGAATGCCTCTTTGCAAGGGGAAGAGGTGCTAGCATTTCTAAATAAAGCCATGGTATATCCCCTCTTTAATAAGATGTTCCTGGAACCGAAGGAATTAAACACCTGTGTCCTGAATCCAGAAAATTAAGAGGCACCTGATTCTCAGTGGGTTCTTTTGCCCCAGAACAAACACGTGCATGATTTTAAGGGGTGCTCCTGTAGTCATCATTGCCATTGGAAACCTATGTGGCAGTGACAGTCAAGAGTGCCCTACCTCCATCTCACACTGCTTCACTAGCATTCACCAGGGGCCTTTTCGCATTACAGCTGGAACGGCTGTAATGCACTTCAGCTAAGATAGTTTGGGACGGTTTCCCCATTTACATGTAATTTTAACTGTTCTACATCTCGAACGCACAGAGAACACATGGAGATGGGCTGGGATGGAACCGCCACCCCAGCAAAGTGAATGCTCTGTCTCTGCATGTTCTCAGCGCATTTGAGACAGCCTCATGTGAAAAGGTCTCTTTTTTGGACAGGGATAACTTAGCCTCAGTGATTCATGCTTTGGTAACCTCTAGATTAAACTATATAATGTGCTCTATGTGGAGCTACCTTTGAAAAAGGTCCAGAAGCTGGAACTAGTGGAGACTACAGCTGTTCAACTGCTGATGGAATTTTCTAGCCAGATATACATCACACTGGTCCTGAAAGATCTGCACTGGTTGCCAGTTTGCTATCAAGCCCTATACAAGGTATTGATGCTAACATGTAACATGTGCAGTATTTTCCCTATTTGCTTTGCATATACGTGAATCCAGCCACTTCAAATGTGCTAGGCTGCAAATTCACTTCAAACTCTCTTTGAATCCCTGCTACCACCAGTGGCAGCTCTGAATCCCATGAAAATCTGATGCAAATCCAGTGTTAATCTGCTCCAAAGCTTTGAACGAAAGCATAAAAGCTTTCATTTTGCATGTGAAGGTCAGTCTTCAAATTTAGCCAATATTCAATTTGAACGCGTAGTTTCAAACCTTTTCAATTTGTACAAATTGTGAGGGTGACCAACATGTTTCACCCATCCTAGTCCTAAATGGCTTGGGTCCTGGTTATCTGAAGGAGTGCCTTCTTTAATATAGATGTATCTGTATATTCAGGAGAGCGCTTTCTTGTAGTTCATCCTTGCTCAGAAATGCAAAGGACAAGATCTTACAAGAGGGCCTTTTCTGTGGTGACCCCCAGACTCTGGAACAGCCTTCCCCTGGAGGTTTACCAGGCAAAAAACATTATAGGTTTTGGTACCTAGTTAAAGCATTCCTCCTCACTTAGGTCTTTGGTGTTTAGCATTCTCAGGGTTTTGTCCTGCCAGTAAATATTTTAAATAAGTTTAAAGAATACAGCAGCTTGGCTGCTGCTAGCGTGGACAAATTCCAGCTCTTTGTGACAGCCAACTACAAGACACAGATTCTGGCACATCTTCAATTCAATTTCACTAACCCACAAGCCTCTGCAAACTGAATCAATGGGAGAGTGTTATTAGCAGAAATCTTGTCATCTGAGGTCAAAATCCCTGTTTCCCATGTTGGGGCAGCTTTGGACAATTGAGTGAAGAAGGTGTACACATTCCCTGCCCCAGCGCCCCCCCCCAAGTCTCCTTTACCTGCTCCGGTGGTGGCACTGACCTTTTCCAGGGCCTTCTGGAACCACAAAAGGGTTCCAAGGGCTAAATACAGGCCTTCCAGTTGGCCCACGCTGCCACCAGAGCACGTGTGCCCACCTCCCTGGGGACTACTTACCTGGGGGGTACACTCTGGTAGCAGTATGGGGCTTTTCCAGGGCCCTCTGGAACCACAAAAGGGTTCCAAGGGCTAAATATAGGCCTGTATTTAGCCCTTGGAACCCTTTCATGATTCCGAAGGGCCCTGGAAAAAGCCTGCACTGCCACCGAAGCACACACGCCCACCTACCCAGGGCCAACTTACCTGGGGGATGTGCTTTGGTGGCAGTGTGGGCCTCTTCTAGGGCCCTCTAGAACTGCAAGCAGGCTCCCAGAAGGTAAATACATGCCTTCCAGTTTTACCAGAAGGCCTGTATTTCCCTTCCAGGAGCCTGCTTGCGGTTTCAGAGGGCCCTGGTAGAGGACTGGGATGGTGGCAGCAGCGGCAGCGCTGCATAAAAGGTGCCGTGGATGGCTGCGGCAAGGAGGTAAAGTAATTGGAGAGGGGGTGGGAAAGGGTGGGTGGGAGGGGGGAAAGGAGGGGTGGAGGATTCATACTGGGTACGGACACAAATACTCCCACATCTTGGGGGGGGGGGCGGCGGTATTTGCCCAGGATAAAAATGGGATACATACGGATGTGTACGGACACATATGAATGTTGCTGACATTTGTATCTTCAAATACAAATGGAATATTCATACAAATAGATACCAATGTATTTTATTCAAATAGAGTGTGAATACATTCAAATTGTAAACATTCAAATCAATTCAAATCTTTGGATATTCAATTCAAATAGAATCAAATTCTGAAAATTGCATTCATGCACACCCCTAGTAGTGTGTTTTCTTCCAAGTAACATTGGTTTTGATCTCGTGTTCATGTCTAAGTACCAGGGCATGATCTATGGGGAAAAAAGGTTCCTGCACCTTTGATAGGCATGACCAAGTAGTTATTGTCTCCATCACAACACATACTTGCTGCAGTTTTCTCTTCTGTTCAGCTATTAAAAACATAGGACTCCTGAGCTTTTTCCCAATTGTTATCCCTACCTAATGATTCTTTTCATTCTCTTTTCCCTCCCCACAAAAATAGAACTAGCTCCCACAGAAGGGCTGTACAAGAAGTCATAACTCCATGACTAATATAACAATGTATCAGGTCCCTTTGAGCGCACAGTTCATTTTCTTCTGTATGAAAATGTAATGCAAAATATAACGTTGGCAATGGCCTTAAGTGTATTGATCTAAAATCAAATATTCCCTAAACATTTTGAACTGTTGGATTCTGTAGTTTTATGCACTGATTGGGGAAAGTACTGACTGCACATTCTAAAAAGTGCAGAATTGGCTGCCAGTTAATTGCAACTTGAAAGCAACATAGAAACACATATAACTGTTCAAAACTCTAGAATCATCAGGGAAGAGAAGTCTGCCTGTCTTGAGGGTGTTTTACAGCTCATGACTGCCTGCTGGTTTATCTTCTCTCTAATGACCCATCATCAAGGGATGTGAAGGCTCTTCAAGAAGAGAAATGTCCAAATGTGCAGGAAATGATTTAGTTTCTTTCAAAGGTTAAGTAGAGAGAAAAGAATTGATCACAAAAGAAAAGAACTGAAGATGCAATAAAAGAGTTTGAATATATTTCCAGGCAGGGCAAAGGAGGGAATATAACATCCCTGTTTACTGAAATTACATTCCACTTAGTCAATTTTGTTACTCCTTTGCAGTTCGTTAATTTGTAAGTAAACTGACAGTCTAAATATTAATTGAATGTTCACATCACATTTTAATCCACATTTACTCTTCTTTTTTGAAGGTTTTTTGTTTTTTATATTTTTCTCATTACACAAATCATATCATAATTTACAAAGCTACTACTGAGCCATTTATATACCCAGTCCCTTCTTTCCATTCTCATCCCCAGGGCAATGCATATTGCTTTTATTCTAAGGCCTTTTCTGAACATACCTCATTTTGATCCATATCAGTAGATCCAGGGTAACTGGCCATACTGATCTGAATCCCATGGAGGCACAGGCCGTATCAGTGCCATTTGGACTGACAGACTGATCTGGTTCATATTTCCCCACAGCTGTGAAACTCGCATGAATTTCACAGCCACCGTCCCACACCACTAATGATTAGGAATGGAAGTTCCTAGCTTCGTGGCTTGGAAGACATTGGCAGTGTAATACAGTGTGTTGCTGGATAGCGCCCCCAATGTCCCTAGCTGTCAGAGGTGAGGAGCGCTTTTTAGTAGTACACTATGGTGTGGCACTGAATAGCAGCCCCCATTAGATGTCCAGATCTGTGCAGCCTAATTTGCACATTGTGTAAATTGGCTTAAGGTACACGTGTGCCTAATTTGCATATTTATACAAAGGAAACTCTGTTTTACGAAAGGATATGTCAATATTTCAGAACCAGACACATGGTGGGGTCAGTGTACTGTGCATAGTACGTCACATCTTCATCATTATTTAATTCAAATTAATTATCTGGGTTCTAACATAGAATTTTGCTGCAACACCACGGTGAAATATCAGATCCATATCCACAAACAAAAACTTGAAACAAAATCTGGGGCTGCAAATGTGAATTACTGACGTTCACTTTGATGTGAAGCTAATGAAAAAAAACATGCACATTCCTATTCTATATTTTATCATTATTTGCATTTCTAACCTGTTAATTTTGTCCTACCCTGCATAATAGAATAGGATAATGAGATCTTTTAAGCAGTACAAGTCTTCATGTGGATACAAACACCTCAAGAAAGGCTTCAGTGTGAATATATTTCCTCTTGATCACACAGCACCCAAGTGTGTGAATAAATATACATTGCATTTCTCTTCTTCCTTCACTGCAATAGATCTATAAAATATGACCTGGGTTAGTGTGACTTAATTATAAACACTGTTTCAAACATCTTCCATTAATCGTATCAAATCTTTGCCATTTATGGGGATGGTGTTTACTAATTTTCATACAGTGCCAAGTCAACTTAACCTGTTCAAACTCCTAGAAGATAATGAACTACCAGCCAAAAACATCAGGAACCATTTCTCGTCAGGCTTAAAAACTGAAATAAAACAATACATTTATATAAAGTTCTATTTTCTATATAACCACTTTGAGTTCTTCATAAAAGTGTGAAACAACAAAACAGACATTGCTAAGGATTGTTTGTTTGTTTAGACCTATATGCACTTTTTTATTTTAAATTGGAACTATGAGTACTAGTTTCTAAATTTGGTAGAAGGAATCCTACCAAAAAGGACAGGCTTTTACACACAAGACACTTGCGTTTAGAAGAGCAGTCAGTTTTTATACACCACTTTTCTCACCCCTAGGAGGATTCAAAGTGGCTGACAAAACTCTATTCTCCACACAGCAGTCACCCTGTGAGGTAGGTGGAGCTGTAAAAGCTCAGAAAGAGAGCCGTGATTAGCCCAAGGTCACCCAGTTGGCTTTGTGTAGGAGAATCGGACACTTTAACCACAAGAACAAATTGTCTTACTGCATTTACAGTAGGGATGTGCATGAACGGGTTTGGGGCATTCGATTTGTAATGAGTCGAATGGTAGAAAATCCACATTCATTCAATTGAATGTGGTAGGATTCTATTCGATACAAATGTAAACTTGTCTTACCTTGTTTACCTTGTTTGTCTAGACGATTCCATCTAGGGACACACGTCATAAAATACAGTACAGCTTAATTGTTAAGCACAAGAATAACCAAATGAGCTATGAATCAGGATGTTCAGGTCATACCTCTGCAAAATAGGAGACAGATTACTCAAGCAGATTGTTGTTCTCTTTCAGCTTTAATTCTCTTCCCGTGTCCCAGCGTGGGGGATAATAATCCTGAAGTATGTTCCGGGTTGTTGTAAGAATTATAGCTCAATAATGGATGCAAAATGTTAGCCACAATTAGTTTAGGTATGGTAACCAAAAAAGATCTTTCATGAGCTACTATGAACATCTCATGGTGAATCAGTGGGATACTTATAAAAGTGTGATAAACTGAAAATATACTGTGTATGAGTAATTAGTCTGCCTTTGGAGTACATTCTGATACCTTGTTTCAGAAAGTAGAGTAGAATCATTGAATTAAAAAATATAACTGGATAGTGCTTTTGAATTTGCATATCCTGTCTTGGATTAAAGTTATATATTAATATCTATTAGCAGACTAGAGTAGCTTAGTCTAGAACACTGAGAGATGTTCCTGATTACTGGGGGATCATTTTCAGTGATGTACAAAAGTTCATTGTCAAACAAGTCTCCAGGTGACTCCAAGGCTAAGAACTTTTGTACCTAGTCCTTTAAAGGCCTAAGAGGCCAGCCTCGAAATCCAAGCAAGCTTCAAGTCTAGTGCAGTGGCTGTTCCGGACCAGTGTTGTCATGCAGATGGTACTGTTTCAGGCCACTCCTTGACGTATTCCTCACTGGTCCAGATCCACTGGCCCAAAACAACTCAAGGTGAGTGCAGAAAGTTGCTATGATGCATCCATTTTGCCTGAAACCCCCACATAGCTGACAGCTGAGAGTGTTACTTATTCTCCGTTGCTCTGCAGATCCAATATGCAGGTCACTGCTGGGTAAAATTGTAGACATGTTCTCATTGATTCCTAACAGGCTACCAACCCTTTTTGTATCAAGGAGATTCATAAAATAGCAAGCCTTAGGGAACTTGTGATACACTACATAAAACAAATTGTCCTCCCGCCCTCCCTCCCATCTGTCTGTCTGTCTGTCTGTCTGTCTGTCTATCTGTATCTATCCTGCCTTACACCCTGAGGTACCAAGGTGTGTTTTTTAGGCTCTCCTCCCTCACCTCCTGTGCCAGCATGTAGTTTAAAATTGATAACGATCTGACACCAGAACTCCCTTATGAATCCAGATTAAAACAGCTCTCATTTTCCTAACCCTGACAGGCAGAACACAGACAACCAAGCTGAAAATGTGCCAGGTGTATAACGTGAAACTCATTTGAATTTCAATAGATTTTTTTAAAAGTCACAGCTCAGGAAACAGCAGATATTATTTTTATAAGCAAATAATGAACCTGTGAGGCACCTTCCTAAAAGATATAAGATGACTTTGCAGGAAAAATAGATTTTAGATGTTATAAATTGGCTGCAGCAGTCTCTCATGAACTGAGCTGGAATGGGAAATGGAAACTGGTGTAGCAAGTTTAATAGTATTGACCTGCATCAAATCTGCTGTGGATCAGAACATGCTTCATGGCATGTGATCAAAAGTGATCCTCCCACCACTGTATTCCTTTATTTTTGCCCACTGCTTCGGGTTATTCCTTCAACAAGTGATTTCCTTGTGTGATGTTCTTAACTACTGTTCCAGGCCACACCCCTACTTACTCCCAGGGAAACCTGCTTCAAGGTACTATGCTGTAGCATTTACACTTGTGGTGGCAAGAGATGCCCTATGAAGAGTTTGCCACACAAATGAAGGATGTGACCACCATGTCTATGAAGAGAATGATGTTGTGCTCTCAGGAAGAGCCTTGATTACCATGCCTTTGGGCAACTTCATGTTTCAAAATAAAGATGCTTAGCTGCCTGAGCTCATGGCAAATGGATTGCTTCTGGCAAAGCATAACCCTGCCTTTTGCAGCATTAATGATACCGTTCTGTCAGCCTGGCTGCTATGCTGCCGTCTTTGAAACTTTGTACTACCAGGTCATGCCTGCTTGTATAGTTTACTGAAGCTGCATTTCTTTTGCTGTAAAGATAAGCATGGTGTTTTTCCAAGGTCACTTAGAGCCTGAGAGAAAATGTGGAATTAAACTTAGGTGTGTGATGTGAGGGTCACCCAGGCAAGCCTGGCAGGAAAGTGTTGAGGGATATATATGTCTTTTGGTGCTATTTTCTTCTTTTCTTCTTAATTGTTCTTACTGTTGTTTGTGTTTTGATACTTTAATGCTGCTTATTTAATATTTGTTTTGTTACTTTTATTCAATAAAAATAAAATAAAAAATGAGATTTTCCACGATTCCTCCGTGGGGTCTAAGTAGACACACCTCCGGAAGGTCTACTTAGCCTCCGAGGGGTGTGCGATGGTGGTGGCAGCAGCAGCAGCAAATGAGTCGTGGTGGAGTTCCCTTTGCACACAAACATTAGTCAGTTGTTTGTGTGTGAAGCCAAAGTCCCCCATGTTTGCAGGGGTATTTGAATGAAGCCACAAATTCCTCCACTTGATTTGCAATGAATTGAATGGGGGAATTTGGTTTCATGCACATCCCTGGATAACAATGGTTCAAGAAGCATGGAGTCTAATTTGATTCCTCCTTCCAGTGACCTTGATACAGGCTGCCTATATATCATTGTTACTTGTGTGGTTATTGTCTCCTATTATTTTTGGCCCCTCAGGGTCAAAGACCTGAGAATTCTCTAACATTTTTGTTCTTACGCAGGTAAAATAAAAGTTTTTGCGAATTCTCAGAAATCCTTTCTTTTATTCTATTGTTTGTTTCAGTTTTTAAACAAGTGCTTAATTTTTTAAAAAAAATATTTGTTTGTCCCAACCAGCATAAGATTTTTTAATAGGTAGGATTGACCACATGGTATAATTATGCCTATAACTATTTTTACAGTATGTGTTTCATAAAATGCAAGGAATATAATTATCTATTGACAAAGTGGACTATGTTAAATATAATTTGCTGTCACCTACAGCCATCTAGTTAGCCATATGCTAGGGGTGTGCACAAATGTATTTTTGCATTTGAATTCGAGTTGAATTCAATTCAATTTGAATGTTTAAAAATCTGAATGCAACAAACCTAATTCAAATCAGATACATTTGAATCTATTTGTTCGAATGTTAGATATGAATTTGAAGGTATGAACGTCAACAACATTCGTATTTAAAGACATGGATGTCGACAACATCTGTATGTGTTAATACATATCTGTATGCATTTCGTATGCATCCTGTTTTATCCTGTATGCATCCCATTTTTGTTCCGTATTATAAGCACAAATGCATACAGATATGTATAATATTTGTACAGATACGTATGTAATCCATACATATCTGTACATTCGAGTTTTCAAATCATTCAAATGAATGTTTCGGAACATTCAAAATTTGTTTGAATGTCTAAATTTCAATGTGTAGACTATTCAGATTCGAATATCCACATTCAAATGAATTTGATTGGATTTTGAATGTTTAGAATATTCATGCACATCCCTACTATATGCCCACTTGTTATGAGCAGGCCCCAGCCACCCCAGTTACTTGTGCAGAAATGACTCTCCCATTAAAGTAAAATGTTCCTCTTTTCTCAAGCATGCAAAAATAAAACAATCTAGTTTCTAGCTAGTTCTGAAGTCTTGTTTAACTTATCTTTAATGAAATCTTTAGTTACCTTAGATATGCCAGATTATCAGCACAGAATTATTTGCATAAGAATTCTGTGGACCAATAAAGCAGGGCTGATAAAAGAAAACCCCCTCAAAGTCCATCACATGCTTCCATGGCAATGTTATCTCTGATCCTGGGAAACATTCATTTCCTTAACAATATTCAATAAATAGTCACGCTCAGTTCTACCTTTTCTATTGCCTCATCAGTGCTTAGCCAGTTATAGAATTTAGGAAGTAAACTATCAAGGGGTCATGTTTTTTAAATCATCCAGGCAGATGATGGCACACTTCCAAAAGGCTAGCAAAATCAGCAATGGCTCTGCTCATTGTTAAAAAGAAACCTACATCTTGGGAAACAACCAAGTGGAAAAACACAACCTTTGATTTCAGCTTTTATAGTCTGGCTCAAGAGTTAGTTGCTGTGTGACTAAAGAGCCAAACAGCATTGTTTGTTGGGCCCCCTGTTGAGTTAAATGGATGCTTTGAACAGATTACAGGTGTCTTTCTAAAGGTTAACTCAGTCTGTAATATATATAAATGACAGAATAAATAATCTGCACAAGTTAGTTGGTTACATAGGGATAGAAGAAAAGCTAATTGTCATTATTTGAAAAATCCAGGCCATCCTGGCAGGATCTTAGGGCCTTTTTGCACTTACCTTGTGGAGCGATCAAGACCACTTGCCAGATTGCTCTCGCCACATCCAGCTGCTACCACAGCTCGCCCAGAGGTGCCTCAGCCTCTCAGGAACAATCCAACTGTGAACAACTGAAAAGCAGTCCACAGGCTGACAGCAGTGACTGGATCACCCCTGGGATGGCAGATCTGTGCCCACTTCCAGGTGCTGGATGGCAAAGGGGGATGGGCTGCATGGCTGCAACTGCATAATTATTTGTATCTGTCAGATTGTCAGGGCAATGTTTGGCCATGTATCAGATGCTGGTTCAGACCACATCATGGTGATCCAGTCAACTATTTGCTCTACACAGGCTGCTGGCCAGGTATAGGGCTAGTCCAGCACGTGCTATGCAATGGCTGCCGCTACACTTCATCCTTACCAGTCTGGTATGGTATATTAATACCATGCTAGTCAGCTAACCGCAAAAATGTCCCCAGTGTTCTTGACTATGGAACAGCACCTATCAGACAGCTCAGTCAACATCAAGTGTGTGAACTCTGATGACAGTTTTCTAAAATTCTTCTTCTTCCTTTTCTTTCCTTTTTCAAGACAAATCCGTAGAAGTCAAGCCCATTGTGGATTACTAACTCCAATGGCTGTGTGACTTTAAGGAGGCACACATAGGAGGCAATGTACCTGTGAAAGCCATCTGCTGAGAGGCTAGCCAGCAGAGTAAGGTGTATATTTATGTCCTGCTTGATAATTTCTATGTGCATCACTGCAAAACAGGCTGCTGGACTAGAAAGACAACAGGGGTGTTTTTCCACTGAGCTCCTTTAATCCAGATCTAAGAAGATCTGAATCTAAGGAATGGGATCTGGATTAAGGGAAGTACCGAATGTGTTTCCACAGGTGGTCTAGCACTCAATAGCAATGGGTGCTAGTCTGCCTGCTGTGGAAACACCAGAGCACCCATTTGCAAATCCGTATCTACCCCGTCAGCCCAGGTGTTTGGAGTGACAGGGGGTGCAATCTCCACAGTTGCCTTTGGAGATTAGCAAAGGCTCTGTAGAAAAACCCCTTGCAAGAGACGGCTCCGGAGTCCCTCCGAAGGCAACTTCGGAGATTTCAAAGGCTCCGCAGAGAAACCCCTTGCGAGAGCAATGCTACTGTCAAATGCTCCAGAGGATCTTTGAAGTAGAATCTCTGGAACGATCTGCTGCTAACTTCAAAGATCCTCCAGAGCACTTGACAGTGGCATGCTCTCACAAGGGGTTTCTCTGCGGAGCCTTTGCTAATCTCCGAAGTTGCCTTTGGAGAGACTTTGGAGCCGGCTCTTGCAAGGAGTTTTTCTGTGGAGCCTGTGCTAATCTCCAAAGGCAACTTTGGAGGGATTTTGAGCTGACTTCGGTGGGACTCTTGACTTTGGGGCACCCCCTATGGGTGCCTCCTCCCCTGAGCCTCCTCTAGACCCCATTGCCGAAATGTAGTGGAAACAGGCTCCCTACAATTCGGATTTGAAGCCTGAAGACCCCATTGTAGACCTATTTAATGGGGTCTACATGAAATCCAGATTATAGGTTCTGAAGGACCCATATGATCCGAATTTCCCTAGCTATGGTGGAAACAGATGTGCCCCTAATGGGGTCTGTAGTGGAAATGAGGTCATCTGGCTCTCAGCCAAATAGGTCCTTAATGGGTGCTTCAGTGGGTACTTAGTGCTAGTGGGAAAACACCCCAGGTCTGATGTGTTTGGGCATTTCTCAGGTTCTAAAGCTTTCCATGGTCCAGCTCCAAAATCTTCTTGTCATCTGGAAATTAGGTACATTTTTAGTCCCCCCCCCCCCGTTTGATCTGGTTATATACATGGAACCAGTTTTGTATATGGTGTTTAACAGAGTAAAATAGTATACTACTTTTTCTTTTCCTGCTGATGTTAATGATGCAGAGAAAGTATTTGGGAACCTTTTAAAACAGAAATAACTTCAGTCTTTTCTACTTGTAATCAAGGAGAGAATTTTGCCATGCTATCAAGTTCTAGAAATTATCTATTCTCATCAAATAGTCCTAATCAACACTTTTTTCTATCACACACTGAACTATACTTCCTGACTGTACTTTGATGCTGTGTTAATAATGAACAATTAACTAAGTGCAACCGCACATAGCTCTGATAAGATATAATCTACCCTTTCCTGAAAGCTAAAAACCTTGTCCACAATACAGCAAAAATTCCTGGCATGCTGGGTACCCAACTGCTGTTCTTTCTCCTCCTTTGAGCCTTCCTTCCTCTCCTTCCTATTTCCTAAATTGCTTTAAACAGTGCTGAAAGGAAACAAGCCAATATTTGTCCCATCTGTTCACATGTCTTGCTGGGTTTTCCTCCCAACCACTATCAAGCTTCCTGGTATTCACATGCATCTGCACATGCATGCACAGTCACACAGCTGTTTGCCCACCAGTTAGAAAGCTTTTGAATGGAAGCAAGTAAACCAGTGTAGGAACTGTCCAATTGCTAAATTCCAAAATTCTGAAGGAAAGGGTAGCTAAGTAAGCCTACAAGTGCATGCAAGCAAAGAAGTACAAATTAGTGGATTGAAAGAATGGTCAAGGGGAGGTAGGGTGCCTTACCCATTCCACAATTTAAAGGGTTATTTTTGTCAAACAGTTTGAATTGTTAGTCAGGAACCGAAGAGTCACAATGAGTTAGCAACTTATGACAGCGTCTTGTGATTCAGTCTCATGCTGTTGCAGTAATTAGATGACATCATTCTGAAACCCCATAACTTGCAGTTTGTGGGGTATAAAAATAGCTCTGTGTTGAAGAAGGTTTTTGTCTTTAGTTTCTGCTGTCTAAAGAGAAGTTTGTATAAGGGATTCTGAAATAAAACTGCTGAACCTTCCAGTGAGGAAAGAAATATTTTGTCTCTGGATTTATTTGACTGAATGACTGCCCAGCTATTCTCTGAGACTGACAAGTGATCTGACTCCAGTCCAAATCCACTACGTTACCTGAAAGTTTTTGCAATAACATTGGTCATAGTGCTTATGTTTGTTCTGCTCCTCCACAGAAAGAGGAGCACACCAATCCTGATTTCTGTTGATCTTGTAAAAGCATCCACAGAGTTCTTTCTATCACTTTTTGGAAAAGACACTTCTTTGGATCCACACAACAGATGTACAGTATGGTGTAGTGTGAAACTGCAGGTACAACCAGACTGGGCATTTTAGGGGCAACCATTTACAAAGAATTGTCCCTTCTGACGACACAGAAAAAACTACCTCATGCAGTTTTAAAAATAAGCAGATAAAAGCCTCCTACCTGACCTCTCTTTCTTGTCAATGCTTTTCAATGCTCACCTCTCATTGGTTGCCTGCAGGAGCAACTGTATCGAGGCTGAGGTTAGATTTGGGAGTCTCTGTTGCCTCCCATTCCATCTAATCCAAACTGTGAGTCCCCCTGAGAATGCTCATTTTATGTCTGGGAAGGGGATGTACAAGCAGAGTCTTTAGAATGTGGTGCACGTAAAGGCTGTGTCAGCTCCACTGAGTTGAGAAGAGGTATGTAACATGAGCTGTGTGGTCTTTAGTTGTAAGAAGTTCAAAATATGACTGCTCCCTACAATGATCTGCTTTAACTCGTTTGGGAGGTGTGCAGCTACCCCTGGAGATGCAGATGCAACCTCCCATGTTCACATCACTGAGATCAAAACATTACTTGAATTTTTGAAACCAACTCTTGCTTTCCAGCTTTCTTGGAAGCTTAGCCTCTTTCCTTTTCTAGAGCTCTAGACAAGCTAGTTGAAGATCTACTTGGAACTTTTGCAGATCATTTGAGTGGTAAAGGTCTTCTTATTCAGACTGTTTTCCATCCTTATCATCATCACTGGGTTATATAACACACTGTATAATGTAGGTGCATTAACTTATGTATCACCATGTTTCAAGTTGTCATAAAATTTGAATGGAGTGAATCCTTTTGTGTGGATTAAAAATGTCAGTATAAGGGATAAATTGTTACAATGGGGGAAAAAGTTTGCAATTTAAATCTATAAACTTGGAAGCCAACTGCACTGTATTCAATTGCTCTCATGCTCAGGAAACTATGTATAACCTGTCTCTTCATTTAATTCATGCTGGTGAGTTCTTCAGCTGCTATGGGCATTTCCACAATGGAAGGTGGAACAGACCATAGTCCACTCTAGGTCTCTACTATCTGTACACTAGTTAAGAACAGCAGGAGTCCTGATTGTCATGGTTCCCCTACACTGGAAGAAGCGTGGACTGGGCACCTAGTACAGTATAGCTGTAGACCTCCATGTTGGGATTTACAACCAGATCAGGGGCTGTATACAGGACCAAAGAGACATGCAAATGACAAGTCCCAATGGTCCAGAATACAAGGGACCTTTTACTCCAGAAAGCCTGCTGGGAATAGGTCCACCTCCAAACTAGCAAGTTCATAAACTCTGAAGACCATCAATGAATGTTTCCTGTCTTTGGAGCCTCAGCATTGCCTCTGAGGGCTCTTTGGGGGCAGTGGTGATGAAGTGGGATAGTCAAATGCACGTGGTCTTGTCTCACTCCAATACCAGCACCCCCAGCTTGGGGCAAGATGCTTGTTCTGCGATGGGATGACTCATCCTATCTTGGAACACTGCAAAGTGCAGAAAGGGCCATGTAGACAAACAGCTGCTTTGAGAGATGTTCTTTCCTAAGTTTTTATGGCGTGGCATTCCCTGTTACAGTACAGATACTCAGAGCTCCTGTTTACTTTGATTTTGATCTTGTGTGTGTTTTGTTTCAGCATTAAACCATTCCATGCTCCTACTTTGCTATAGTCCTTAACTTTGGTATTTCACTTTCAGCCTATAATCAAAGCAAACAATGATAAAACACACCTGCTTTTAAGTGAAATTAATGAAGTCTCTTTCTGGTTTACAGGAGGTTTGTTTACAGAGCCAAAGGCAGAAAAATCATAGAAACATCAGTCATGAGGATGAGAAAGGTTAATAACCTTTATTGTTGGGATAGGGAAGTTGATTGTTAAACCAATAAACAAAAAGTCCATATAGCAAGCCACACTAAATGCTGGCTCTCTTGAAGCAGGAAGACAAATCATGTAGGTAAACTGACAAAAAGCCATCAATGTAGTAACTAATAGCTATCATTTCAAAAGACATTGCCTTATTCTAGTGTGCTGTTATCTTTATGAACCGCTGTTTCTCTTTTTTAATCTGATAAGTTGAGGTTTTCAAAAGAAAGAGAAGGAAACTTCCTTTTTAGCACTGAATTAGTTCTTACACAGTCTTAGGGGGAACTACAAAAAGTTTTACTGTGCATTACATAAGATTCATCTGTGAAGAAATCATACCAAAATTCAAGTCTGCTTGTCAAATAGGCAGAATTGTCAAATGAATCACTATTTTTTGCAGAGTGTTTTTTCCAGCATTTCAATCATGTTGTCTCTGCCAACACATATTTTTTTTAATGATGTGTGCCCATACTACGCAATTACAAAGGCCAGACATGGGCATTACCTCATTGATTTCCTCATGGATTAGGAACTAATCATTTATGGTACTGTGGTTACAAAAGCCCTTCAGAGGTCTGTAAGAAGGGGTGCTTCCGCACAGGCCCTTTAACACCCATTAAGCACACATTCCAATGTGCGCCTCCACACACAGGTCGCTAAGTAGGACACTTCTGGTGAGGGGTGTCCGCACAGCGAGCCCGTTTTTAATGCGGATTTCAGCAGCAAAACCGGTTTGCTGCCGGAGCGTCCGCATTAGCAGGGACAAATAAGCACACTTCCGGTAGGTGCGTCCGCACCTATCCGGCCTTAATGTGTGCTTAATGTGTGTTTTTAGCACACCACATATCTAGTGGTTTTGCGCTGTGAATCCGCATCCATTTCGGATAGGGCCGCACAGCGCAAGCATGCTAAAACATGGCCCACCCTTGGCTCGCCATGATTGGCTGCCCGGAGCCAAGCATGGCAGGCCAGGGAGCTCCTAATTTTCGGCTTGCCCTCGCCCCAGAAGCGGCGGATCGCCGCTTCTGGAGCCAGGGTGAGCTTCCCAAAAGCCCACCCTAGCCCACCCTGGGGGGAGCGCGGCGGTTCCCCTGCTTACCTCTTCAGAGTCTCCCTGAAACTGAAAGCAGGCACCCAGGATGCAGTGTGCCTGCGTCCTGCGTGCCTGCTTTCAGTTTTGGGGAGACACCGAAGAGGTAAGCAGGGGAACCGCCGCGCTCCCCCCAGGGTGGGCTAGGGTGGGCTTTTGGGAAGCTCGCCCTGGCTCCAGAAGCGGCGATCCACCACTTCTGGGGCGAGGGTGAGCCACAGTGGTGAGGTCCCCTGACTCAGCAGGCTTGGCTCCAGCGAGTCAATCATGGCGAGCTGGGGGAGGGCCCTCCGTCCCGGATCAGAGACGGGTGCCATGCGTCCGCACAGCACCCGCCTCCAATCAGGATCAGCGCCGCACGTGCGCATCTCTTAGATGCGGATCTACCCCATAAAACCGGATCTACCGTGCACCCGGAGCTATTAAAACTGGTTCCCCTGGGAGCCAGTTTTAATAAATCCGGGTGCCGGAGATCCTGTTTTATTTACCCCTGTGCGGAAGCACCCAAGATGTCCAGCACATCTCCTTGCACAGTGCTTTAACTGGAACAGATGACATGAAAAAAATAGAGTGCTAGTGTGATTCCTACAGCTCTGCCACTTGCTTAAGGAAAAGGATCACAGGGCAGATACTGAAGGGCACAAACCACTAGCAGAGCCCTTGTGAAGGGGTTTTCCTTATCCCGTTGTAGGGATGTGCATGAATGCTCTAAACATCCAAAATTTGATCAACTTCTAATGTGGACATTCAGATTTAAATAGAATGTCTTCACATTCAAATTTAAACATTCAAACGAATTTTGAATGTTCCAAAACATTTGTTCAAATGATTCAAATGTACAGATACGTATTACATATGTATCTGTACGAATATCATACGTATCTGTATGCATTTGCGCTTATAATATGGAATGAAAACAGGATGCATACAAGATAAAACTGGATGCATACAAAATGCATTCAGATATGTATAACACATACGAATGTTGTCGACATTTCTATCTTTAACTACAAGTATTGCCAACATTTGTATCTTCAAATTCAGATCTAACATTCAAATGAATAGATTCAAATATATTGGATTTGAATCGGTTTTTGTTGCATTCGGATTTTAAACTTTCGAATAGAATAAAATGTTTTGACATTTAATTCAACTCGAATTCAAATCCAAAAAAAAAAAATTCATGCACATCCCTAGCCCATTGTTTCTGCCTTTTTGTTTTCATTATTGTTGTTCTATTTGCAACGTTGTGCAAGATGACATTTCATTTTACACTTGTCAGTTTCATGTTTTTCACTTGAACACAGTTCTGCATTCACTTCAAGCTTATCCACGTACAATTGGGTGCAGGAATGGACCCATCCAGTCATACCTTGTCAGCTAGCTTTTATCATCCAAGGAGAGCAAGAATCTAGAGGGCACGTTGTCAGCTTCACCCCAGCAAGCAGCTTGTCTACATCCTCAGACTTCAACTATTGAAACTGATCCAAAGTACCTGAACCAGCCCATTTTCTGGACGCTTCCTCTGGAGTATTCTCAGTTGTGGTATCCAACCTCCCATGAATCTAAACAACTTCATCCTCCAAGTGTCTTGCAAGTTTGTCACAGCAGATATTTCATGGCCTTCTAGTGCACCATCAGGTATATCTTGAAACAGGCTGCAGTGTGCCCCCTCTTGAAGAGGGCCTTCCTGGATCCAGAAGATTTAACTATCACCCAGTGGCTAACATACCGTTTTGGGGCAAGGTTCTGGAGAGGGCCATCACTGTTCAACTGCAGGCATGCTTAGAAGAAGCTGATTATCTTGACCCATTTCAATCTGGCTTCAGACTTCAGACAATCTGGCTCTTTTGGACCTCTCAGTCCTTTTGGAGAGGCTACAGAGTTTAGGAGTTGGAGGCAGTGCTTGGGGTTGGTTCCGCTCTTATCTCCAGAGTCGATCTCAGATAGTGGCAGTGAGAGATACTGATTCAACACCCTGGGAACTCACTTGTGGGGTTCCCCAGGGGTCTATCTTATCTCCCATGCTACAGTATTTAACATCTACATGAAGCCGCTGGGAGAGGTCATCGGGAGTTTTGGAGTGAGTTGTCATCAATACGCAGATGATACCCAGTTCTATCTCTCTGTGCCATCTGAATCAGGAGAGGTGGGCAAAGTGCTTGACAGATGTCTGGAGGCAGTAATGGGCTGGATGAGGGTGAATAAATTGAAGCCGAATCCAGACAAGACAGAGGTGCTGTGTGTCACAGGGTCTTGGGTCCATATAGTTGGTAGACACCCTGTCCTTGATGGAGTTGCACTGCCCTGGAAGGTACAGGTGTGAAACTTGGGGGTACTCCTGGACTCCACGCTGACACCTGAAGCTCAGGTGAAGGCCATGGCCTGGAGTGCCTACTTTGGTGCATCAACTGAAGCCTTTTTTTGGGCAGAGACGACTTGGCCACAGTTACCTATGCTGTGGTAACCTCTAGACTGGACTACTGTAATGCGCTCTAGTTGGGGCTGCCTTTGAAGATGGTTCGGAAGTTGCAGCTAGTGCAAAATGCAGCCGCCAGAGTGCTGACCAGAACAACTAGCTGGATGCAAATCACGCCAGTCTTAAAAGAGTTGCACTGGCTGCCAATTCACTACCGAGCCCAATTCAAGGTGTTAACTCTGACTTATAAGTCCCTAAATAACTTGGGCCCCAAATATCTAAAGGAATGTCTTCTCCCATACCGACCTGCCCATGCCTTGAGATCTGGAGGCGAGGCCTTCCTGGTTGTCCCACCACCTTCAATAGTGAGACGGGTGGGCACCCTGGAAAGGGCCTTTTTAGTAATGGCTCCCAGGCTATGGAATAGTCTTCCCCTCGAGGTGTGTCACGACCCTTCTCTGTATACATTTAGGAAGGCAGCAAAGATGCACCTCTTTGCCCTGGCCTTTGGCTAATGTGACTATTCCGCCCCCCGCACTGTAGACATTAGTATTTTAATATTTGAATATGATTTTTAAATATGCTGGATTTTTCGTTTGTTTGTTTGCCTGTTGGTTTTTAAGTGTTCTTATTTTATATTACTGTTTTAACCTGTTTTAAAACTGTAACCTGCCCTGAGACCTACGGGTATAGGGCAGAAAATAAATATAAATAAAAATAATAAATAAATATTTATAATTAGAAGTAAAATATAGATCCCATGATTATTGAAGTTTATTATTAAGATGATACATAACACATTCAAACAATGTTGCTAATTAGTCGTGTTATCATTTTGTAAATTTCAGTTGTCTATTACTGATATTTTATGAAGATGTCTAAAACTTTATGATCCTCAGCAGTAAAACCTTTATAATCCTCAACAGTAAAAACTCCTGAGTTTTCAAGTTCTTCAATTCCAAACCTGGGCCCTTTCTGCACTTGGTCTTAGTCTGGAATGTATCTCAGGACAGGGGCCTGTTGTCCGCAGGCTAATGCAGACCCTGGCAGGCCTCACCTGGGGGCTTCCATAGTCTTCACTAGCATGCAGATAACAATTTCCTATTCTGGGATATATTCCAGAATAAGGCCAAGTGCAGAAAGGCCCTTGTTCTGCTGGTTCACTATCAGGAATGTAAGTATGCATGACTGACTGACTTGTGCTTCTTATTTAATAGTACATATTGCAACGCAAATCTCAAAGCCTCAGTGGATTTGGATGGGACAGATGACCAGCCATGTTTTGTGCCTATACTTCAGACCAGTAGACTGTGCTTCAAGTGAATTATGACCACGTACCTTGCTACCTCCATGCCAGACCATGGCTACCATTGACCAGTATCACTGGGGCAAGGGCAAACTAACTATTATAGATGGTTGGCTGGTGGAGATTAATATGGCTTGGCTGCCTGCTGAATTTAGCATATTTTACATATTTTGGGTTTCGTTCTGCATTTTATAGGCTCCATCCTGCTTTCTTTGCTGAGGCTAATTCCACTTTAATGACATCCTAATCTATGTGAGCTTTGGATGAAGTAATGTCTGAAGTGTCCCACATTAGCCTTACATTGTGTGGATCTGCATGGTGCCCTTAGGATGCTGTAGCTCAACAATCAGGGATCAAGATCTTCTCTGCGCTGCTCAGTCATGACTTAGTTGAGTGCAGAACTATGTGGACATACACACAACCAGCCTTCTGTCCAATAAAGGAGCTCACTAGAGCACTATAAATGGTGAGTGAGATTAAGCATTCCCATAAGAGTTATATAGGGAAACAAAGGGCCTATTCACACTTAGACCTCTGGTATGAAATCAGGGCAGCTCTGGGACAGATATGCTGCACCAGAGCTGTACTAGTTGCATACCAGTCGCCTAAGTGCAAATTCAGCCAGTCTTACTCTGCTGTTCCAGTGGCCATTTGGATGCTACTCCTTTCTTGATGTTTCCCAGGCACCTACACTGTACAGTTTTCAGTGCCTGGTTAAAATGTATCTTTTCACCCAGGCTTGTGGTGTTTAAAAAGCTTCTTCAAGCTGCTTTCCTGCTGGGGTGGATGGTTGTGTGGTGGGTGAGAGGGAGGGAGGGAGGGAGGGAGGGCTACATTTTAAAATATGTTTTAATATTTTAATATATATTGTAATCTTTATTATTGTCCTTCTCTGAAATGTTTTGGTGAAGGGCAGGATATGCATTCCTTAAAATACATGCATACTGCATTGAATGGACTTACTTTCTACTTGCTTCATTGACATCTGGCTGCTGATAACCATCATCTTGGAACCCACAAAGTGGTCCACAGGGGTATTTCTTGTGTTGAAGAAGAAGAAGAAGAAGTTGTTTTTATATCCTGCTTTGCTCTCCTTTAAGGGGACTCAAAGTGGCTAACAAAGCTTTCTGTTTTTCTCCCCACACTAGACACCCTGTGAGGCAAGTGAGGCTGTGAGAGCTCAGCGGAGAGTTGTGACTAGCTCAGGGTCACCCAGTTGCTTTGTATAGGGATGCAGAATTGAACTGGGATAGTACAGGAGTCTGACACTCTAAACACAAGACCAAACTGGTTCATGACTTGAAGAACCCTTCCCCAGCTGGAAACATTGTAAGATTCCCCGGCAGCAATGTTAGCATGACCATGAATAATGACAGGTGTGTGGAAAGTGCACAGCACATTTCAAGCACCTTCAAATTGTTGTTCTTAAGATCCAGTATGAAGACCTGCTGTTTTTTGGACCCTCATTGACTTTTCCTTGTGTTCATAATAACGAACCAAATAACCTTAAACTGATTGCTTCTGAAACTAGAAGCTCCCATGTGTGCGGAGCCAATCTGCTTAGCAAACAAAGAGCACCTTTGACAGATTAATGGCTACTTGGCAGATTATTTGCAGACCTCCCATACAATTGTATGTTTCCTTTGGCTGTGGACAAGAGTAAGTAAAAGGTTTTCTGCTTAATGTATTTGCATTCCCATCATGATTTAAATAATCAGAATGCTCCTTTCACATTAAAAATCTACCCATAAAGCATGGTCTGGCTATTGTTCTATGAGAATTTAGTTAAGTATGAATAAACCTTTCAATGGACATCAACAGAAATTCTAATGTGTTTTATATCTCATAAGGTTGGGGTGGTGCATACTGATCGTGATGTATCATATATGCTCTATCTTTTATATTCTATTTTCACTCTGTAAAAGCGCAGCCCACTGGCCCACTGGTCAAGACTTTGGAATGGATGAGGCGTGCTAATATTCTGGTCTTGGTGGATGAAAGCAAAGCTTTCCATTGTGCTGTTCACTCTGTCTCCTCTGTCCCATAGTTCAAATCTGTGATATACTGCTAGTGAGTTTTGATACTAAGCATGAGTCATAGCAAGTAGTCAATTTGAAATTCAGACATATCTCTTTCCTTGAAATCATCTGAGTATAAAAGAAGGCTTTGATGTGTCTTCCTGAATGCCCCATTCCAGATGCTGCTGAGCAAAACCTTCCCATCACCCTCTGGAGGCTGAGAGTTGTAATTCAGCAGAATCTACAAGTCCATATGTTTAATGTCCCTGCTTCACAGCTTGAAGGGGTGTGACACAGGAAAAGAAACTGGGAAAGATGACCTAAATCAGGGAGACAACATTGTTTCCTTCCAGATGGCAAGAAAATTATGAGACTTGTTGTTCTGCAATATCTGGAGATGTTAAGTCGTTAAAGGCTGTTCAGTTAGGTAGTTTATGGCTGTCCATAATAATAAATAATCATTCATCAAGCATTATCAGTTAACAGTGAAGAAATTTCATAGACGCATATATACTGTACAAAGCATTTTGGTACTGCAGAAACCTACAGACTGGGAACTCATGATGGAATCCCAATGCAGTGGGAAAAATGAAAATCTTCAGCCCTTTCTGTACTGGGCCTTGTTCTGGATTATATCCCAGAATAGGGGTCTCCCATAAGTATGTTAGTGCAGGCTATGGCAGGCCCCCAGCAGGGTTGCCATAATTTGCAACAGTATGCAAATAGCTGATCTATTGTGGGATATAATATGGAATAAATGGCAGTGCAGAAAGTGCTTTGCTTTCTTTTATTGATATTCATATTTGCCACAGATTTGAACTGTTACATTCATGTCTCAGATACGTCTCCTTAAGTTAAAACAATGAAGAACAGAGGGGGACTTCCTGAATCTTTAATATGTCAAGAATGCCTGAGGAGTTTGCAGGGAAACCAACAGTCTTTTTTTACTGTTACTACGGTAGCAATAGGTCTGTTATGCTATGTCATGAATGGAAATTGAAATTTTGAATAGAAGAAGAAGAAGGAGAAGGAGAGAGGTAAGCACAGTTTTTGCTATAATGTGAGAACTTGCAATTGTGATTCATACAGTAAAACCAGTAGGTGGCAGGGGTGAGGTGCAATGGCTGCCCTAGCCTCAGTACTGCCATATTTGAATCCCTTCAGTTCCTTTGAGTGGGAAATGGCACTTTGAGCAATCTGTGAATCTCCTTTTAAAAAACACCAACAGATGTGCTAGTTTATTGTATTTGCATGTCACTGGAAAGGATTAGCATTAGAAAATGAATCAAGGAAATGTTTTAAGTAGAAGATTGTTGGGTTTTTAACATACAGTTTAGCAATCACTGACATTTTCTGAGTAGGGAAGGGTGGGAACCGGTCATCACCTTCACAATTTGTATGAATTGTGAAGGTTTGAAACTTCACAATCTTCAAATTGAAGATTGGCTATATTTGAAAACTGACCTTCACATATGAAGTGAAAGCTTCTGTCCCTATATTTGAAGCTTCAGAGCAGGTTCAGAGGAGATTCTGAAAGAATTCAGAGGCACAACTGGTTATATCAGGGTCTGAAGTGAATTCAAAGTCTAGCACATTTGAAGTGACTTGATTCACACGAATGTGAAGTTCTGTTCCATTCGCTTTGATGTGATGCAGACATGGGAAAACATTTGTTCACATCCCTATTTCTGAGCCACCGTTAGATCCATCACTGGTGCTAGATTTGAACACTGGAGAATGAATTCAAGTCTGAGCAGCCCAAGCTACACACTCCTGACATCTGGCAAATATAACACAATCCTTGCCTATGGCACTGTTAAAAACAGCAGGCTTAATTGCATTTAGCTGATCCTAATGAATAAAAATAATCTCTCTGGGAAGATATATTTTTTTCTTTTTCTTTCTTTTTTTTATTCTGTTGAATTACATTGTATTTTACTAAGGCAGCTTTTCTTTTAAAAAGAGTATTTAATTGATGGTGTTTTGAGTTAGAACTTTGCTATCCACTAAGAAATATAACTCAATTGAAAGTTTGACTCCTTCAGACATCTGTCCTTTGGGTTCATATTGTAATGTTAGCAAATCCTAATCAATGTCCATAGGAGATTTTTTTTTTTTAGATGTTGCATTTCAATTTTTGTGTGGTAAAAGTATAGACAAAAGCATATTTTTACGCATATAAATAACTTATGACATGAAGGAAGTATCTGCTGTGTAATATACATTCCATGTAAGAAACTGTATTTGTTTCCACAGGCATATAATTCAGTCAATGGTCATGTTACTGGAATGAAGGAACTGAGCACCTAGAGGGTCTCCTCTGATACTGCTTCAGTCTCAGGGAGGGCAGAATCTGAAGGAACCAGTTGGCCCAGCTTGCAACTAGCCTACCACATCCCTGCAGGTACTTTGACCATGGAAGATCCCTCTGCTGTGTGCTGTATCCTGTATGGAACCAAGCCCCACAATGATGATTGACAACCTTCTAAAGTTATCTGCAAAACATTTAAGTGGGCATGGCCAAGGTATCAAAATTATTAGTTGAGGTCAAATCTGTGTCTAAACCAGGGCCTGACACTAACCTCATGGCACCTTGACATGGGTGGTATTCTGAGGTGAAATGTGCACATATGCATGACTGCCAACAGAACCAGAGATTCTAAGCCTTGGGCAGTCCATTAAACTGAAAAATAGAGGATAAAGAATGGGCCATCCAGGTCCTCAAATGACATATTTGAACTTTCTGAGCAATTTGTATTGGGGTTTAAGGGAAGAAAAATCTCATTTTGGGGTTTTTCCCACTCCTGATTATGTCAGCTGTGAACATGGATCTACTTACCCTTGCTTGCTTGCTTGCTTGCTTGCTCACTTACTTATTATAGTTTAGCAGGACGATGTACACAGGATGATGAAGCATCATTTATTTCAGTGTCAAGTCAATGCATGTTGTGCTGTCCTCAATCAACGTGGAAAGATGTGAGTATTTGCAAATTAAATCAGAATCTTTTGCAAAAAATACTGCCATTCTTAGAGCTATCACACTGTTGTGCTCTAATCCATCAAGAGTAAGGAATGCACATAGTAATAAACATGTCATATTTCATTCTGTTTACTACAGAAAAAGAAACAAATAGCAAAGTAATGGATAGATTGAGAAATATTTGGAGCAAATAATTATAGGCAAAGTGCTCTTTGTAGCTGGTCCTGATGCTAATGTAAAAAGAATCGTGTTTGAGTGCAGTGGAAATAGGTTGGTATTCCA
This sequence comes from Aspidoscelis tigris stejnegeri, assembly GCA_023333525.1. Lineage (NCBI taxonomy): Eukaryota > Metazoa > Chordata > Lepidosauria > Squamata > Teiidae > Aspidoscelis > Aspidoscelis tigris. Next base: position 61,775,190 of record JALMGA010000002.1, on the reverse strand, counting down.
AGTTACCAACCATAATAAATGTATTATGAAAGACTTTGTTGAGATTCTTGTAAAGGAAAAGTGCTTTTTGCTAGTAACTGTGGATTTACTTTTCTTTTACATCTCTCTGACACCCTGAGGCAAGCCGCATCATGTTTGCAAGCAAGACTCTAGTCTTAGTCTAAGTTGATCCACAGAAACTATCCTGCATCTTTTGCCTAAAGGGCAGAGAAATACTTTATTCCACTTGCTGAACTATTGCCTTTTGTTGTGGATTCTACCCATCATAAAAGTTCTTTATTATTTTAGCAAGGGTAGTTCTTAGGGAACTGAAACATACATTTTGTCTCTTCTTCTTTCTTCTTCTTCTTCTTCTTCTTCCTCGCTACACTTCTATATTCATTGGGTTTGTTAATGAACTTACTTTTAAAAATATATAAATCTGATAAATTCTGTCGTAAGGTGGAGTTTCAGATTATCTAACTGATGCCTTGCTTCTGTTAAACAGGAATTATAAGATATTGGGAATTATAAATTTAGACAAAGTCACAGAAAAATAATGATGATAAAAGCAATTGCCTTTTATAAAGACAGAAATCATTAAAGCAATAATCTTTCCTGTTATAATATATGTCTATGAAACCTGGTCACTGTCTCCCGGGGTACTGAAGAAATAAAACCCAGAAAACTAAAATAATAATAAGACAAAAAATGAAATATAAACAAAGCAGGTCAATAGCATGAAAGTGGTCCCCTGGGAAACAGGGCCAGCCAGCCTCAAAAAGTCCATGGCAGCATCCTCAGGGTGCAAAGATTCCATGTCTCTGCTCTCTCATTATGTGGTGAGTGTGCTGGGTTAGTGTGGCATCCACATACAGTAGATGGGGGCAGCTAGTCCAGCTGCATGTGTACCTACGGAAGGCCTAGTGGAACCTCTGAGGAGGGCAGGGTGGAGGGTGCAGTGGCAGAGGAGACCAGATTTTCAGATAAGGGGGCACAGCCAGGGGGACATGAGGCCGAGGGTCGATGGGCAGATCCAGGCTTTGTCAAAGCATCTATGAAGCTTTGAGGAAGGTCAGATACATTTGGTTCATGGAGAAAGGGGGAGCTGAGAACATAGCTCCCTTTTGATTCACCTACAAACCATCAAAGCTTTGATGTTCAAAGCTGACAAATATTTTTCATCCATCCCTATTCACCAGTTCTCCAAATACATAAAAAAAGGTGCCTGGCCAACCTCATAAGGGAGAATATTCCAACAGCTGGGGCGATGGTACTGCAAGAGGACCTCACTGACATTTTTTAAGACATAGCCAGATCTATCTGGGAGGAGGGGTTCCTTTACATATTTAGGCCCAAGTCTGGGCCTTATAACATAAAGTTAATTCTTTGAACTGGACTCAGTATCAAGTAGTAGCCAGTGCAGTTCTTTTAAGACCAGAGTCATGTGTATCCAGCCAACAGTGTCAATTAGCAGTCTAGCTGCTGCATTCTGTACTAACTGTAGCTTCCAAACCATCTTCAAGGGCAGTCCCATGTGGCACACATAATAATAGACCTATATGGAGTGGACTATGAATGATGCTCCATAATGTTTCAACAATTATCAAGGTCAGAGAATTGCTTAAATTGTGAACTGCATTGTCTGTCCGGGTGTAGCTAATTCCATAGTATTGTCTAATTTGTGTTGTATTGTGTGTTTCTTAGTAACAATTTACCCACTTCATTGAAGTGTGTGTGTGTGGTCTTTTTTTCTTTTTGATGGATTTGCTTCATTCTAATGGACAGTTAATTGATATTTGGTAAGGTAGTCTGGGGTAACACCATTACATAATTCTGTTTATCAGAGAATGTTGAAAAACCCCAAGCTGGATCTCAGAAACTAAATATTTTTAATTATGAAACAATGAAGTTGAATGGCCTTATACTAGAATTATCAGCTGACAGATAACAAATTTTATTAACTGATATCCAAAATCAACACTGCATTGCAATGGGACTGTAGTCAGATAACAAATCTCTTGAATCAGTCAACAAACAGAAAATCTCTGAAAAAGTATTATGTTGTTTTCTGCTTCAGCTGTGGGAAATACTGAAAGCACAGCCACTCCCCCCCTCCCAAGAATATTGAGTTACATTGATGGATTTGTCAAATTACTAGTGGTTAGAAAAGACTGGGCAATGCCTTGAAGCTGAATCTAGAATATATGGTATTGTCCCCACAGCAAAAATTAGAGGTAAAAGTAGTGATTCTGAAGGAGTAAAATTATTTGTTGGTTTGTTATTTTATTACATACATTTCCATTAACATAGTAACTTCAGCTACATATATACTGAAGGAGAAAATAACAAAGTTTGGCAAATACTCTTTTCCCACATACGGCCACCCCATCTCTCCCGCCCCCACCCCCCAGTTCCAGGAGCAGCGCCGGTTCCGTCTGCAGTCACTTTCGGCACTATTCCTGGAACTGGGGGGGGGGGGGAGAGACGGGGCAGCCGTGTGAGGGGAAACGGTCTCACCTGTCGGCGGGGAGGATTCCTGAATGGCACTGCCGCCGCATCTCATGTGCGCCGCTCCATCTGTTGGGGAAACGACCAGGGCTGTGGCGGGTTTCAGTCCCTTCAGAGTGGCCGGAGGAGCTGCAGGCACCGCCACCGTTGCTATTGTGTTGGTGGTGGTGGCCGACTGAGGGAGTGAGCGAGGTGCTGCTGGCGGGGGGGGGCACCTAGAATGCTCAGCGCGGCATAGCGGGGGCCAATCAGGGCCCTGTTTGCTGGCTTGGTGGGCACGTTTGAGGCACTGTCTCCCTCAGATCCCCCCGCACTGGGTTCTGGGTGGGCGACGAGAATACGGACAGCCATTGGGTAGAGTGCTATTGGGGAAGGGAAACCCTAAATATGGATTCTTGTCCCAGAGGAAGAGCGGAGGAGCTGCCGTGCGCCGCTGACCTGGCTGTGGATGCGGACAGTCGGCGGGCAGAAACGCGGGGGCGGCAAAGGGCCTTCCCTCGAGGTCACTGAATCCGGATCGAGTTGAAAGTAATGAGGACAGGCAAATTCGCGTTTCAATCTGGTTCTATTATTTCGGTTTAGGGAAACCAAAATAAGCTTGCTGTGGGGATTCACCCCCTGTGACATAGGCAGGGCTGTGAGAGGTCAGAAGAGAGCTGTGACTAGCCCAAGGTCACCCAGCTGTCTTAATGGAGGAGAAAGGAATCAAACCCGGTATTCCCTGATAAGAATCCATCTCCCTAACCACTAGACCAAACTGGCTTATCGGTTTGACAGTGCAAGCATGGACTTCCAATGAAACCCAACAACCAGCATACAGTGGGGGTGGGAACTTCCACCTATACTCACTGACACTGACACTGTCAGTACTATTACTGATTTAGAAATTTTGATGAGTAGGAACCTCATTTTCATTTCCTACAGTGATTGTATTATTCTGTTTATAGCTCTGTGTGTGTGTGTGTGTGTGTGTATGTATGTATGTATGTATGTATGTATGTATGTATGTAAGTATCTAAGAATTTATATCCCACCCTTCACCAAGAGGTTCCAGGCTAGATCATAACAATAATAATAATGCATAAAAATATTCTTAAAACATCTTTAAAATATAACTCTGGTATGTCACTAAATTAGAACATATTAGAAGAGGAAAGTATATTGTTATGGTGGCTTCTCTTGTTTTACTAATGGCAATTAAATGAGTCTATCTGGCTTGCACAAAGGGGATAGCAGAGCAAATCACTCATATGTTTTCTTGATGGATCTAGAATTACACAGTTTACTTATCCTTTTAAAATGTATCTTATTTGGGTCATTGTCTGTAGTAATAATATTAATAATATATACTTAACGATCATCAATATAATTGCATCTAAGGCAATGTTTGCATGGTGCCACTGTGGTTTGTGGATATATCATGAGTGTGCTGTATCCACATGCCCCTGATCAGTCATAACATAGTGAGTGTCCTGGAGGATTACAGGGTTTGTATGACCCCCACAGTCATCCAGTAGTTCTACTATAAGGACTCATTGGAGTGCTTAAAGCTATTGTACTCATTTTCAATCTTTTTCCTGCCTCGAATTTTAAATTTACCTAAGACCTAGTGGTACACTCTAAAATACAAGGGATAATTTTTCTTTCTCTTTCTACTTGTCTTATTGTCTTTGGTGAAATGTGCCAACTCAAAGATTTGGTGCACTTCAAAAGAGGGAGGAAGTGACATTGTCTTAAACATGCCTTAGAATTATTCAAGGCATGAATTCTAATTCCATGCAAATCCCAGGCCAAGCAAAACGCTAAGCTCTATGTTTTCCTTATATTAATGGGATTTCATTAATCATTACAGAGATAGAGCAAGACATAGTCATTAAGCCAGCTACAACGTCGTATTATTGCTACGTGCACATTATTTTAACATGCAAAACATTCTGGTTTTTTTCAACTCATGTAACAGCATCATTGACTTTAAGAACTGAGGAGGGCAAAACCACATTTATTTATTGCCTTAAACTTTCATTTGTGTTTTTGCACCAGTTTGGAGAACTGCTGGTCTTTTTTTAAAAAAAAATTAAAGCCAACAATACCACATGTCATCTATAGTGTCTACATGACTTGAGGTCACAATCACTGGAAAAAAAAAAGTCTGAAAGCCACTGGTATAGTAGGCATCTGTTAACTTACATTCCAGAATCATTGCATTTGTAGATACCAGGAATGGCACCCTTGCCATGAACTATGGCTGACACCTTCCCATGGGTATAAAGAGTTTAGGTAGACTTCTGGATCTCCCATTTTGGAGGGATAAGGTGCCTCACTGATTGTATATTATATATAGTGTATATGTTGGAGAGACAGGCAGGATGCCTCTAAAGGTCATTTGCATTGAAAGTTGAGAGAAGGTGAAGGTCTTATCTTCGTCTTCTGTGTTAGAATGCCCAGAAGCAATTGGTGGGCCACTGTGTGACTCAAGATGCTAGACTAGTAGTACTGTGGCCTGATCCAGCAAGGCTTCTCTTTGTTCTTGTTATAAATAGAGAATCTGAACAAGGCACTTTCAGGATAAATAAATTGTTGCATTAATTTGCTCTTTAATAACCCCCTTGGCTTTTTTCAAGCTTAGTTCTTTTTATTTAGCATTTGCCAGGATCACAGCACATCCCCATGGTCTCTTTTTACTTCTCTCTTGCATCATTGTAATTTGAAAGAAAGTGTCCCCATGTGGTTTGGGGCAATGCGGATTTAAAAGGTACTTCCCTGTCCCCATGCAAGCTGCTTTTTGTGACCCTGCATCTTTTTCTCCCCACTTCCCCCCCATCCACCCCCACCCCTGCCCACTGCAGCGATGACAGGCAAAACCCTCAATTGAACCTTCACAACACAACACAGATCATTCCTCTACTTGGCTGCCAAGAGTTAAAAGCATAACTATGTTGTAACTATGACTGAAAGCAGCACACTTCCTTCAGCTGTTTTAGCGCAGAAGCAGTCCAGCAATGTGTCTCTTTCTTTCTCATTATTCGGAGGGGAAGAGAAATTCTGTGCTTGCTATCAGAGGAAATTGATGCTAATTACCTTAACAACAGAGGGGAAAACATCTATTTTCACACACACACTTTTCCCTGACAGCAAGCACAGAAACTCTCTCCCCCTCCTAATAATGTGAAAGAAGAAAGAGATCACTGTTCTGTTTGTGCACTAAAACGGAATGGAGAGAGGCTAGATGTGACAGCTGGCTGGCTGATAGGCTGCAGGGAATGATCTGCTTTTAGTTATGCTTGTATGTTACAAGCATTGGCTATGCTTTTAACTGTGGTGGCCAAGGAAAGGAATGTTTTCACACACAAATGTGCATTAAAGAGAGAAAGATTAATGTAGCTGGAAAGACACATTAAAGAAATCCGTGTGCGTCCCCATGCTCCCAGGATAATATGTGGTTTCCCCCTAAGTTGGATGTAGTACTGTTTGAAAGAGTTTTTTTCTGCCATGGATTTTCCTCCTTTGCGCCTGATGTAGCCCAGAGTAAAGCTGTGCATGGGGACACTCCGAGGCAAAACAAGCTTAACTTCAGAGTATTTTTGGCATGGAGACGCGCCCAAAAATTTTTATTTAGTTACAGTCCAGACCTGTAAGAGTGCCAAATGAAAGCAAACAAAACAAGAGTGCTATTAGTTTTGAAATTGTACTGATGAGTTGCTGGTTGTATTGTATTGAAACTTCTACTAGTCGTAACAGCAAAACATTTATTTCTGAAGAACAGAATGGAGAAGGGGAAAGTATACCTGTTTTAGTAGCCTCCATAAATAAGTAATGTACCCGGCAAAGGACCTAAATGAGTCTTTAAAAGGATATTGTCATTTGGCACTGAATGGAAACTAGAAGCATAATTATTTTTAGTTCAGGAAGGAAAGGCGTTTTATTGATTATAGTTTTATAGAACTTATTCCCTGAACAGTTAATAGTGAATCCACAATGTTTTAGGTTTTGTTTTGTTTGAAAAAGAAGAGGAGTTGGCTTTTCTAGCTGACTTTTCCCACCCATTCAAGGGGACTCAAAGCAGCTAACAAAGCTTTATATTCTTCTCCCCACAACAGAACATCCAGTGAAGTAGGTGGAGCTGTGAGAACTCAGAACAGAGCTGTGACTAGCCCAAGATCACCCAGCTGGCTTCATGGGGGAGTGTGGAGTCTAACCCAGTATTCCCAGATAGGAGTCCAGCTCCCTAACTACTAAACCAAAATGTCTGTCTTATATCTTCACAAAATGGTAAGAAAGGATTTAAGTTCTTTCAGCATTGAAGTGAAACTGGCCCTGAAGAAGGAACAATGCTAGTGTAATCACCATGAGTGAATGGTCAACAAAAAATCTTAATGTTTCATAATGAAGGTGAAGTGTAGTGAGCAATTCACTTGCAGTGATGGACTGAGACAAACACCAGATGGATGGATTTATTGGCGGAAAACCATTTATAACTTAAGAGGGATGGAGGAAGGAAACAACTTTGAGCTTTTAATTCAAAGAAACTCAGACCATGTCTTCAAACATTATTTGTCCACTTTCAGTGGTGTTTGACACCTGCTGGTGCCAGCAGTGTTTGCATGCAGCATTTGTACTTGAGCCCACAAAATAGCACTCTTGGGGACCGCCTCTCAGGAACGGCGTTGCAGGATGCCTTCCTTACCAAAATGGAGACTGTGTACTTTCTTGAGCCAGTTTGATCTAGTGGTTAGGGAGCTGGACTGTTATCTGGGAACACCGGGTTTGATTCCATACTCCTCCTTTTTAGATCCGCTTTTCGGCAGCAAATGCGGAAACACCCTAAGAGTCTGCAGAAACACAGTTCCAACTTTAGGTACTACTAAGATAATTGTGAGTTAATCAATTACAAGTACTAAGCTCATAAACTTGTAGGAAATGCCTTATTAAATTTGACCAAAAGACAGAACTATCGGCTGTTTTTGTTACTGGGCAGAACAGAACGCTCTCAAAGTTAGGAACTTAAGTTCTCCCTCGAAATATCTTGCAACATGTTCAGTGTAGTCTGACTTTTCATTGGATGAGGGTCACAGATACTGTGGTTTCAGCACAGGGTAGCTGAAGATCCTGGAAAAGGTTTTACAACTCTATAAAAACAGACAAAATGCTGATGCCTGATGTTGAAAGAGGCTAATTTATGCAGTGTCTTCTTATAACAAAAAAAAAACACCTAATGCTTCAGTAGGCATCATTTATTTATTCTGCATTGTCTGGATAATCCAGAATAAAGCATGGATAATCTGGATTAAAATGTGTTTGGATGTGCTTTACTCTAGATTATCCCAATAATGTAAGATAAGTAAGTGCTGTCTGGATGAAGATTAAGACTGCATTCATATAAATATGTTTTCTTTTTTAAAAAAATTAAGAGTGGCTCACAGATGGTTTAGACATGCTACTGTCACACTGTCTTCTCCAATTTACATTAAAACTAAAAAATGTTTTGGAGAGAATATTAGTGCATTATACCACAACTTCTAAGGGCCTATCCACACTGAGCCTTATTCCAGGATATATCCCCAAAAAGGGTCCTGCCATCTGCATGGCAGTATGACATTCCCCACTAGAGCCTCCTATTGTCCCACTAGCATGCAGATGGACAGGTCTCTGTTCTGGGATATATCCCAGAAAAAGGTCAATTGCAGAAAGGGCCTATTTTTCCCCCCTTTAAGAACCCTTAGAACACCTTTCCACTGTGCTCATTTAATCCGGATCTAAGAAGATCCAGATCTAAGGAGTGGGTACTTCCCTTAATCCGGATCTAGTCAATCCGAATTAAGGGATGTACCCAATGTGTTTCCACAGGTGGTCTAGCACCCAGTATCAATGGGTGCTAGCCTGTCTGCTGTGGAAACACCGGACCACCCATGTGGCAAATCTGGATTGACCCACAAGAGGTCTGTCTGTCACCCCAGGTGTTTTGGGGGACAGGGGGTGCAATCTCGGAAGTTGCCTTCGGAGATTAGCAAAGGCTCCAAAGTCATCCTCTGCTGCCCAGCCTCTCCTGCGATCTGCCACTGATTCAAAGACCCTTCAGAGCCTTTGCAGCCTTTGACAGCTTCATTGCTCTCGCAAGGGGTTTTTCTTCGGAGCCTACCCTAATCTCCAAAGTTGCCTTCCGAGGGATTTTGGAGCTGGCTTTGGAGGGACTACTAAGGGACTTTGGCAGGACTCCAAAGTCTTGACTTTGGGGCACCCCCCCCCCATGGGTACTTCCCCCCTGAGCCTTCTCTAGACCCCATTGCCCTATTGTTGTGGAAACAGGTTCCCTACAATTCGGATTTTAAGGCAGAATATCCCATTGTAGACCCCTTTAATAGGGTCTTCACAAAATCTGGATTATAGGTCCTGAAGGACCCATATGATCTTGATTTCCCTAGCTGTGGTGAAAACAGATGTGTCCCTAATAGGGTCTCTGGTGGGAATGGGGTCATCCGGCTCTTAGCTAAAAGGGTCCTTAATAGGTACTTCAATGGGTACTTAGTGCCAGTGGAAAAATACCTCTTGTCTACACTGCAGACCAATCTTCAGCCAGTTTGGTCTAGTGGTTAGGAAGCCAGACTCTTATCTGGGAATACTAGGTTTAAATTCTACCCTCCTCCACAAAGCCAGCTGCATGACCCTGGGCTAGTCACAGTTCTCTTCTGAGCTCTCACAGCCCCACCCACCTCACAGGGTGTTTTGTTGTGGGGAGAAGATTAGAAAGCTTTGTCAGCCACTTTAAGTCCCCTTAAATGGGTGAGAAAAGCGGGGTAGAAAAGCCAACTCTACTACTACAACTAGGAGGCCTACCTCCTGGTATAATGTCCCATCCACATCAGATGAGGTGCTGGAGAGGGCTAAGATATAAAAATGACACAGTTTCTAACCATGGACTGCTAATATACAGTCCACTGAGCATTCCAGGCTGAAATACTGTACTAGCCACTTATGGGTGGATATCACACATGTGAGTGGTTTGGTATGTACCACTGCCAAGATGCACACCACCATCTTGCCAGGCACCTGAAAGCAGCACTGGAAGTCCTCCACTTCTAGGTGTCAGCTCCATCCAGTAAACATAGAGACCAAGCACAAAGGTTGGGCTATGATGCTGGGTCACCAGCAATGCAGATGGCCTTGCTGTGGGCCACCAGCAGCCCAGCCAATTGTATGCCGGGTTATATGATTCAGGCCCATATGGCACAGGACAAACGGTTTGTGCAGAAACAGCCTCTGAGTTTCAAGGAAAAGGGAATTGTCCTTCAGTGATCTTGGGAAACATCTACTCAGACGTCTTGGGTTTTAAAAAGGGGCAAGTGCACACTCAAGGAGCATACATATCCCATAGTGAAAGGACAGAAAGGGGAGAATGTAGGATTTTGCCTCTCCAAGTGCGTTGACTATGCTTCCTCTCTCCTATGCTGTTCATGCTGCATGGCAGTAAATATTGTGTGGTGTACCCCAGAACCTGGAGTTTACTTACTGTGTGCTTCTTTGCCAACTAAAAAATGCTCAAGTTGCAGTTTGGGAAGATAGGGCAGGTTGCCTTCCTGAGAGGCAGTAGATGCAGATTGGTACCAGATTTATAAGGAAAGGTAGAAGAAGTACAGTCAGTTCCAGCTTGGGTGAAGTGGAAGCAGGAGCTTTTCTCAGAGCACACAGCGAGAGATAGAAACAGGAAGTTTTTCTCAGAGCACACGGCGTGAGACAGAAACAGGAAGTTTTTCTGAGAGCACACGGCGTGAGGTAGAAGCTTTCTCAGACCAATCAGAGCAGCGGACCATTAGGAATTAGCCACACCCTCAGGGAGGAGGAGTTACTCTGCTCAGCAGGGCTTAAATAGAAGCTCAAGTGGGAGGAGTTAGTCAGTTCCAGCTTGGGTGAAGTGGAAGCAGGAGCTTTTCTCAGAGCACACGGCGAGAGATAGAAACAGGAAGTTTTTCTCAGAGCACACGGCGTGAGACAGAAACAGGAAGTTTTTCTGAGAGCACACGGCGTGAGGTAGAAGCTTTCTCAGACCAATCAGAGCAGCGGACCATTAGGAATTAGCCACACCCTCAGGGAGGAGGAGTTACTCTGCTCAGCAGGGCTTAAATAGAAACGGCCCAAGCGCCTAACGGCGCGCGAAATTAAAAAACAAAACAACAAAAAACAACAAAAAATTAAAAAAAGGTACAGTGGGATAAAAAAAACATTCATACCTTAGCATCACATCTTTAAAATCCTTACCCTAAAAGCAATATGGAAGGCGAGAACACCTGTATTGTCACATGCAATGTATGCGGCATGTTTATGAACCTACCACAACAGATGCCACATTTTACCTGCCACAAATGCAAGCTTGTGGCTCTCCTGGAGGAAAGAGTTAAAAGTCTAGAAGAGAGAGTCAAAACAATGAAGCAGATTAGAGAAGAAGAGAACTTCCTCGACAGCATGGAGGAAACACTTCAAAATGAAGGGATAGAAGAACATCCTTCTGTAGTTGCAGAAACTGAGTTATGGAAGCATGTGACCCAAAGGAGCAGGAAGAACAGGAGACATTCGGAACCCTTGCAATTAAACAACCAGTTCCAGATACTCAGTCAGGAGAACAACACATCTGAAGAGTCGACGACAAGGCCCACAAATATTACTCCAATAGGCACTGAGAAACCTCTGGAATGGAGAGGAAGAAATGGTACTGCAAAGAAAAAGAGGAGAGTAGTGGTCCTGGGAGATTCACTTTTAAGAGGAACAGAGGCAACTATCTGCAGACCTGACAGTAACTCACGAGAGGTGTGCTGTCTCCCAGGGGCCAGAATCAAAGATGTAACTGATAGCATATCGAGGCTATTCAGACCTACAGACTACTACCCATTATTACTCATACATGTAGGCACAAATGATACGGCAAAAAAGCACTTTGAAAACATCTACAGAGACTTTGAAGATCTTGGCAGAAAAGTAAAGGAACTGGGAGCACAAGTAGTCTTTTCATCTATCCTTCCGGTGGATGGTCACGATAAAAGTAGAAGGGATAGGATTCTTGAGGTGAACAAGTGGCTACGTCGGTGGTGCCGGCAGCAAGGATTTGGATTTCTGAACCATGGAGAAAACTACCTATATGACGGACTCCTTGCAAGAGATGGGTTGCACCTTACAGGGACAGGAAAGAATGTATTCGGGAAGCGCCTTGCTTCGGTTATTAGGAGAGCTTTAAACTAAAACAAAAGGGGAAGGGTAACAAAAAGTCAAGCAAAAATACTCAGTCAATCAAACCAGGCGATATTCTTACTCCCAGAAATGGTACCAATGAATTTTGTAAGGAAAACAGAGGAGGCAAGCTCGCAATAGATATCAATTACAAACTAAAATGCCTCTACACCAATGCCCAAAGCATGAGAAATAAAAAAGGGGAGCTGGAGATCCTGACCCAGGTAGATAAATATGATGTCATAGGAATTACGGAAACCTGGTGGGATAACACACATGAATGGAACACAAACATCGAAGGCTACAACTTGTTTCTGCGAAACAGACTTAACAAAAGAGGAGGGGGTGTTGCGCTGTATGTTAAAAAAGAAATTGTCTCCTCAGAGGTTCAAGTTTCAGAGAGTGGAAGCTCAGTAGAATCGGTATGGGTAAGAATTCAAGGAGAGAGCAACAGAAAGGATACCATTGTAGGAGTCTATTACAGGCCCCCTGGACAAACAGAAGATATGGATGACCTCTTCCTAGACCAGATGGCTAAACTTTCACGAAAGCATGACATAGTGATTATGGGAGACTTTAACTACCCAGACATTTGTTGGGAATCTCGCTCAGGAAAAAGTCACAAGTCTAATAAGTTCTTATCCTCTCTCGCTGACAATTTCATGTACCAAAAGGTGGTGGAGGAAACAAGAGGATTGGCTATCCTTGATCTAATTCTTACCAACAGAGAGGAAATGGTTGAGGATATCAGAGTTTCTGGGGCATTAGGAGGCAGCGATTATGTTATCCTTGAATTCTGTATAATAAGGGAAGGAAAGCATGAGAGGACTCAGACTTCAAAGTTGGACTTCAGAAGGGCGGATTTTGATGGACTCCGGAGGAGGTTAGGAGGGATCAAATGGTTAAATGTACTAAAGGATAGAAATGTCCAAGAAGGATGGGATATTTTGAGAAATGCAATATTAGAAGCGCAATCATTAACAATTCCTCAAAGAAGGAAGAATGGAAAACATCTAAAGAGACCAGGGTGGATAAACCTAGAACTTAAAAACTTGATAAAAAAGAAAAAAGAAATGTTTAAGAAATGGAAGGAGGGATACATATCTAAGGAGGAATATAATGAAATCAGTACAATCTGCAGGGCAAGTATCAGAAAAGCTAAAGCTAAAAATGAACTGAGGCTTGCAAGAGAGACTAAAAACAATAAAAAAGGGTTTTGGGGATATGTCAACAGCAAAAGAAAAGTCAAAGAGGTTTTGGGAAGTCTGCAGGGAGAGAATGGAGAAGTGATCGAAAGTGATCTTGAGAAGGCAGAGATTCTGAACTCCTATTTTGCATCTGTTTTTTCCAGGAGGGATAATGTACATGCAACAGTCCTTCACTGTACTGATGAAGGACTAGGAGAATCAAGACACAGAATCAACACTGAGAGAGTAAGGGAACGCTTAGCTAACTTAAACGAATTTAAGTCCCCAGGTCCAGATGGATTACATCCTAGGGTACTGAAGGAATTAGCAGAGGTAATTGCTGAACCACTTGCTGTAATCTTTGAGAAGTCATGGAGAACAGGAGAAGTCCCAGACGATTGGAGAAGGGCAAACGTTGTTCCTATCTTCAAAAAAGGGAAGAAGGTAGACCCAGGGAACTACAGGCCTGTTAGCCTGACTTCAATACCAGGAAAGATTCTCGAACAAATTATTAAACAACACGTATGTCAGCATTTGGATAGGAATTCAATAATTAACAGTAGTCAACATGGGTTTGTATCAAACAAGTCGTGTCAGACTAACTTGATTTCATTTTATGACAAAATCACTGAATGGGTTGATCAAGGAAATGCAGTAGACATAGTATTTCTTGATTTCAGCAAAGCATTTGACAAAGTATCTCATGCGATCCTCATTGAAAAATTGATCAAATATGGGTTTGACAAGGCAACTATAAGGTGGGTTCAAAACTGGCTTAGTAATCGTACTCAAAGAGTGGCTTTAAATGGCTGCACATCCAAATGGAAGGAAGTGTCAAGTGGAGTACCGCAAGGTTCTGTCCTGGGCCCAGTTTTGTTTAATGTTTTTATAAACGATCTGGACGAGGGAGTTGAAGGGAAACTGATCAAATTTGCTGATGACACAAAGCTAGGGGGGATTGCAAACACCAGAGAAGAGAGAGAGAGGATTCAAAAAGATTTAGAGAAACTCGAACAATGGGCTGCAACTAATAAAATGGTATTTAACAAAGAAAAATGCAAGGTTCTGCACCTGGGCAAGAAAAATGAAAAAAGCACATATACAATGGGAGGAATTCGGCTGAGCAGCAGCACATGTGAAAAAGACTTGGGTGTCCTGGTAGATCATCAACTGAACATGAGTCAACAGTGCGAGGCAGCTGCAAAAAAGGCAAACGCAATCCTGGGGTGTATTAGGAGAAGCATAGAGTCCAGATCACGTGAAGTTATTATCCCCCTCTACTCTACCTTGGTCAGACCTCATCTGGAGTACTGTGTCCAGTTCTGGTCACCCCAGTTTAAAAAAGACACTGACAAGCTGGAGCAGGTTCAAAGGAGAGCTACCAAGATGGTGAACGGTCTGCAAACCATGTCCTATGAGGAACGGCTTAAGGAACTAGGAATGTTTAGTCTAACAAAAAGAAGACTGAGAGGAGACATGATAGCTGTCTACAAATACCTCAAGGGTTGTCACAAGGCAGAGGGATCAGCCCTGTTCTCACTCTCTCAAGGAAGGACTAGAAACAATGGGGTGAAACTGCAGGGGAAAAGATTTAGTTTAGATGTTAGGAAAAAATTTCTAACAGTAAGAGTGATCAACCAGTGGAACAGGCTGCCACGGGAGGTGGTTGGTTCCCCTTCGATGGAGGTCTTCAAGCAGAGACTGGACGGCCATCTGTCTGAGATGGTTTAGGAGATCCTGCCTTGAGCAGGGGGTTGGACTCGATGACCCAGGAGGTCCCCTCCAACTCTACCATTCTATGATTCTATGAAGGAGTTAGGGTAGGGGTGGTAATTTGAAGAAGCAATTTGGTTTGCACTGAACCAAGTGCAGAACCATTATGGATCAAAACACCAATTGATGTAAGCTATGGTGCATCTCTTTCAGCTTTTAAGTTTTGACCACCTGAGTCACATGAGTTGCTACCTCAGATAGGGAATATATCCACATCAGGTTTACGATGTGGGCCCCAAATATCTGAAGGAATGCCTACTCCCATATCAACCTGCCCATACTTTAAGATCAGGAGGGGAGGCCCTCCTGGTTGTCCCACCACCCTCAGCAGCAAAAGGGGTGGGCACCAGAGAGAAGACCTTTTCAGTAATGGCTGCTAGGCTATGGAACAGTCTCCCCCTTGAGGTGTGTCTATATCCTTCACTGTACATGTGTAGGAAGGCAGTGAAGATGTACCTCATTGCCCTGGCCATTGGTTAAATGGGGATGCACTTTTCCTTCCTACTTGCAAATGCTGTTGTTATTGTTTTAATGATGTTTGATTTTAGATGTTGTTACCCACCTGGAGACCTTCGGGTGCAGGGTGGGATTAAAATGTAAATAAATAAATTTACAGTGGATACTTAGCAGATACGTATGAGATTTGTATGGGATTCGAATGCAGTTCGTATGCAATTCATATGCAATTCACTATCATAGCAAATACATATTGAACATTTGCATTGAATTTAAATCCTACCACTTTTGAAGGGGATCTATTTGAATGAATATGATTTTTTTTTTTTGCATTCAATTTGATATGAAACAAATGCAAAAAAAATTCGTGCACATCCCTAATCTAACTGTCTATCTACATTCCAGAAACAACTAACATTGAGGGCCATTTGTGGCACATTGAAAAATACACAGCCTGTCCCTTTGAAACTTGGCGTTAGATTCATGTTCAGAGTGAGAAAGTGAGGTGTGCAGCATGCAGGTATCTCATGCCTCATGCCAGGGGGAGGTCAGGTGCTCCTGCCCTAAAGGCACTATAGTTCCCTGTGATGTGAATGCAGCCTTAGATTCTAAGGGCGAGACGCCATTTAAATTCAGAGCAATGTGAGAGCCAAAATACAAAGTAGTCAAAGTTCAGATCCATGAAATGTGTCAGGAGACGAAAATGCTGCTGCTGCGTAATACTAATGAAAAGAATCCTACAGACAAAAAAGACTTTCATTGATTTATTGTGGGAAAGTGAGCCTGGCCAGAAAAGAAGCCATCTATACCTACCGCTGACTCCAGCACATGAATGAATTTTCCCCATATCCTTTTCTTTTTTGCTTCCTCCCACCAAATTTGATTATAGTCTCTAACTAAATATAAGTTTCCTTATATTCTTCATTATAACCATGCCCAAGTACTTCATTTTCTTTTTCCCAGATTCTAACCCTGCTCTGATTCTTATTTCTCTTTGTTCCCTTTGGGAGTGGGGTAGTAAAATATATTATTTCAGATTTTTCTGCACTTATTTCTAATCCTGACTGTTTCCTGAACTCTTGAGCAATTCGTGTTACACCCCTTACCTTTGGATTTTCCCCATATAAGTCAATGCCAGCTCCAGAAAACTTTGGCCCTTCTGCACTTACCTACCTTAAATCTGGATCAGAGGATCTGGAGTAACTGAGCCCACTTATCTAGATGATGTGGAGGCATGGCCCTGTCTCCACTGGTGAGACTGATCCAGCCCATGTCAGGCTGGCTAGATTTTGCTAAAATCAGCCAGACTATAAGACACACCTGGCTTTTTTGGGTAAAGTTGTATGCAGGGATAATTAGTCTGGCTGATTGCCTGGCCAGCCTGGCCCATGTCTCCCTGTGGCTGCAAAGCTGGCATGAACTTTATAGCTGACCACCACCCCCATGCAAATTTTGACTTGTGCGGACAGCAAGCTGCATGCAGACAGCATAGTGCTACTTTAAGAAGAGTGGGAATATGCAGATATTGCTAAAACTTTCTTCCACAGGCCCTTGCTCGTATATTTTATGGATCACGATTGATTCTGTATATGATGATCTTATTGTTCTTCCAGGTATCCCAAAAGCATATCAACAACTTTATAGCCTAGGAGCAAATTAGCATGTCACTGAAAGTCACTCTCTGGGAATTCTGGAACATGGAGGCATGCCATCTGCATGTCTCCAATGTTCCAGAACAGGCCCCTCAATCTTTTTGTGGATCAGATTAAATGGGTCTGCAAATAATCCAAATTAAGGGACTCCTTAATCCAGATCTGGTTCTATTGAGTGTAGATGGAGCTGGACCATAGGGAGGGGGAGCCTACTTGATCTGTAAAAATATGTAGATGAGGAGGCCCATGATCCAGATTAAGAGCCTCCTTAATCCAGATCAACAGTAAGTGCAGAAAGGGCATTTGGTTTTCTAGGTTGTTCCTTAAACTGTTCAATGAATTCACTAAGGGTGTTTCCACACATGTGCAAGAACCACACATCCTGTAGCATTCCTTATGCAGTCCCAGATTGGTTGACTGAAAATCCAATATATCAACAATACTGGAAATCTCGAAATTATGCCGGGTTTCCTATAAAAGTGATTGCTGACTTCTATCTGCTGGCTCCTTGCATTACTGTTTTTATTACCGGAAACTAGGAAAGCACAGGAAAAAGACAAAAGGAAGTGGATGAGTGCTTTGCTAGCATCCAGGTATTTGAAACTGGAACAGGGATGCAAGGAGCTGGCAGACATGGGTAAAACTCCAAAACTGGCTCCTGCAGTCTGGCAGGGGTGATGAAAGACAATTGCAGGATCTAAAGAAGATCCACAATTGCCTCTTGCCACCTGGAAGCAAAAGGGTGGTACTGTTGCTTGGAACAGAGGGCTATAAATGATAACATCCAATCTCTACTAGAAGCCAATTTTTGTATTCTTCCAAAATAATGAGGAGACATGTAAACAACCATTGTAAGGATGTCGAAGCCTTTGGGGTCTCCTCAAGGAGATCATTAGACTGTGACCTACTTGGGGGGAGGGGGTAAGGTGAAATACATTTAAGGCAAATTTCATAATTTTTTGAGTAAGCTTTATATTCATCGTGAACACTCTATTCAGCACTGAAATGACTACTGCATAATTTAACATTTATTATTAGAATTGCTGGACCTATGGGAAACCTGTAAGGGAAAAATTGCTCGAAAAAAATGTGATAAAACTACAGAAAGTTTTACTCTGTATTCTAACTCACCTTCTCTCCGTTTCCAACCTATGTGTTCACCATAATAGCTTCCACTTCTCAGATCTTCCACGGGTTATAGACATTGGGTGTGCATTCTTATAAAGTTGTTGATATGCTTTTGGGCTATAGGGACGTGCACAATTTTTTTATTTTTATTTTTTGGCATTCAAATTCGAATCAAATTGAATATCCAAACATTCAATTCAATTCAGATGTTTAGAACCTGAATGCAACAAAATTGATTTGAAGTGAATACATTCGAATCTATTCGTTCAAATGTTAGATTCAAATCTGAAGATACAAATGTCAACAACATTTGTATCTGAAGATACAAATGTCGGCAACATTCGTATGTGTTATACATATCTGTACACATCTCAGAAGCATGCTGTTTTATCCTGTATGCATCCTGTTTTCATCCCATACTATCAGCACAAATGTGTACAGATACGAATGAGATTTGTACAGGTACATACGCAACACATATGTATCTGCACCTTTGAATGTTTTGAATCATTCGAATGAATGTTTTGGAACATTAAAAATTCATTCAAATGTTTAAATTCAAATGTGTACACATTCTATTTGAATTCGAATGTCAACATTCAATCAAACTCGATAGAATTTTGAATGTTTGGAACGTTCGTGCACATCCCTATTGGGCTACCTGCAAGAACAATAAGATCATCATATACAGAGTCAATGGTGATTCATAAAATATAGTGGCAAGGGGCTGGGGAAGAAGAAGCTTTGGTAATATCTGCATATTCCCACTCTTCTTAAAGTAGCACTGTGCTGTCTGCATGCAGCTTGCTGTCCCCATGAGTCAAAATCGCCTATTAAAATTGCAGCCAGGCAATCCCCACATATGTTTTTGATGGGCAAGGGAGGCTGCCTTCCCCCAATGTGAAGATCAGTTCTGATTCATTCTCCCTTCCTGATTCAAAATCAGCTGTGATCTGGATTGTGGGGAGAAAGACTGGATTTCCCTCCCTCGTCTCATGGGGTCAAGATCAACTAAGATCTTGATTATGGAAGAGAGGGAGAAAGGGAGGGACAGACTCCCTCCTCCAATGTCAAGATTGCAGATTTTCTTGACTTGGGAGGGAGGGAATGAAAGGAAGTCTGCCCCCCCCCATTGTTCAGATCATGGCCACAATCTCAATGGGTTGGGACAGCCCTCTCCTTCCCACTTTTACAACTGAAGCTGGGGAATTCCAGCAGTGAACTTGATCAGACACATGCAATTCAATGCTCTCTACACTGCTGTGGTGGAGGGATGAAGAATTCTTCACCTTGCCCTGCTGTTACAGTGTCCATAGGACACTTATGGTGACATAATGGGGGAATGAGTGTGGCGTCAACCAGATGCCACATTCACACGCTACATATTGAATACACCATCAGGGGCTGGGACATGTGCATCCTCTGTCCTTTGTAACATGCACAGTGCCCTACAGATCCTGCTATGTGAAAGCTGAGATTGAAGCTTCACCTATATTTCTGCAAACTATTGTTTCCAATCTGTGATACACTGCAACATATGGTATAGTAAAAAATAACCCATGATTATTCAGTGTTATCCCAGACTTATATTCTTGGTTGACTGATAAGTGTTCCTTGTCAATTTATGAACTGATATTTTTATATGGGATGGAAATATTAATAAATACTACTTATGCAGATTGATTTGTTTTATATATTTATTTTTATTTAAATATGTAGATTTATAAATATATTTGTTCTAGTGCTATTTCATTGTTTGTTTTATTGCATCACTTTTTTATGCTACCTTGTTATAGTATTCTTTTTTAAAATAAAGTCCTATAAAGCTCTTGATCCTTCCACTTGGATTTATAAACTCCTGCCTAGTTCTACAGCAGAATTTAAAAGGTATCCTGGAGCAAAACATGCTGTTGAAAATAGTCACAATTGGTTGAAAGAATCAACAGAAAACCAATCAAATGCACAAGAAAATAAGCAAAACCTCTAATTTTGGCAGTATTCTATTTTGATGCCATTTGGCTGCAAATAAAGAGAAAAAAAAACACCACATAGACCTCGGGTGTTTTTCCACTGTCAGAAAGTACCCATTTTTGCACCCATTAAGGACCCATTTGGGTGTGAGCCGGATGATCCCATTTCCACCACGCCACCCATTTGGGACCCGATTGTTTCGACTGCCGGTGGGGAAATCCAGATCAAATGGGTACTTTCTGGCCTTTAATCTGGATTTTCTGCAGACCCCATTAATGGGGTCTACAATGGGGTCTTCAGGCAGAAAATCCGGATTAAAGGGAGCCTGTTTCCATACTTGTGTGGCAATGGGGTCTAGAGAAGGCTAGGGGGAGGGGGCACCCATGGGGGAGCCCTAAAACCTAAACTTCGAAGTCATTTCAAAATCACTTTGAAGTCTGTGCAAAATAGCTCTGGAGCGTCTTTGAAGTCTGTGCTGAACTTCAGAGTGAACTTCGAAGTGACTCCGAAGTCACTTCAAAGTCACTTTGAGGTTCACTCTGAAGATCAGCACAGACTTCAATGGAGCTGTTTTGCACAGACTTTGAAGTGACTTGGAAATGACTTGGAAATGACTTCGAAGCCACTTTGGAGATTGCTCCCCCTGTTCCCCCAAACACCTGGGGTGACAAGCAAGACCCTTCATGGGTAGATTCAGGTTTCCAAATGGGTGCTTTGGTGTTTCCAGGGCAGGGAGGCTAGCACCCATTGCTATTGAATGCTAGACCACCCATGGAAACACATTGGGTACATCCCTTAATCCGGATCTACTAGATCCGGATTAAAGGAGTGCGGTGGAAAAACACCCCTAGAAAAACTAGTAATCAGACCAATGGTCCATCTAGTTTGTTATTATTGCAGTCAACCAAAAGTACAGTAAGTTGGCCTCATTTGCAGGGATGTGCATGAAATTTTTGTTGTATTCAAATTCGATTCAAGTTGAATGTCAAAACATTTGATTCAATTCAAATGTTTAGAATCCAAATGCAACAAAATCCAATTCAAATTGAATACATTACAATCTATTTATTCCAATGTTAGATTCGAATCTGAAGATACAAATATCGACAACATTTGTATTTGAAGATATGGATGTCGACAACATTCATATGTGTCATTTGTATCCGTACACTTATGAGATGTATACAGATGTGTACATTTGTATGTGTTCATATGTATCTGTACATTTGAAGGTTTCAAATCATTTGAACAAATGTTTCAGAACATTTGAAATTAGTCTGAATGTTTTGATTCGAATGTGTAGACATTCTATTCGAGTTCGAATATCCACATTTGATTGAATTCAATTGAATTTTGAATGTTTAGAACATTCATGCAGATCCCTACTCATTTGTGCCTCATTCTTCTTTAAAATTCAAAAGAAGACAAGAAGTGCCAGATGGGAACCTTATACAAAAGGGCAGAAACATAACAGCACTTACTCTACTGGATCCAGAGGAGAACTAGACACAGCAACTCCCTCCTACTTTGCTTGTGGGTTTGCCCTATGCAGCAGATAAGCAACAGTGAGAAGAGAATCCTGGGTAAGACAAAATTAAATCCTTGCTCTTTCACTTGTTTAGCTTATGTGCACAAAACTTCCCCCACTCCTTTTTTAGGAGAGGCGGTACAATCATACAGAGGAATAAACTGCTCCCCCCAAACAAACAGACCCAAAGAAGAAGAGGAGGAGGAGCCAAATCACTGTCCAGAGGTCTTTTTGCACCAGGGGTGCACACCACCCTAGCTCCCAGCAACCCACTTACTTTATTGGACCTCTGGTTTGATGTGACAGGTCCCAGGGCTCGCTGGAGCGGTCTGCTGCTCTCCGTGCAGGCATGCACCATCTTAGACAATCCCCGCGCTGACATGAACAAGACTAAAGGTGTTTGTTTCTAAAAAAACAATTTGGCAAAGTGTTCCTGTGTAGATTGCTGAGCCTCCTACCATCTTATTAGCTAATTCTCCTCCTCCTCCTAGTGCTGAGGGACAAATTGTGCCATACCTTCTATCCCTATGGTTCCAAGAAGTTTGCTGATGTCAGCTTCCCTTCCTCTTACTTGGCTATAGAAAGGGAAGGAGAGGGACAGGCAGAAAATGTCCATCCTAAGGTGGAGATAAAAAGGAGCACAGAGGAGAAAGAAGAAGCTGGCCTGTATGGAAGGAGCCCCAGACTGTGGTCAGATCAAGAAAGTGCTTGAAAGACACTTACGAAACTAAGAGCCTATTGGAATTAACTGGCTCAGCACCTAGTTCTACCAGACACAGACTTGTACAGGTAGAAAACAGTGTAAAATAATGCTGTAGTACTTGGTAAAATATGCAAACTGAATTCTGATATTGATATTCCCAGTAACCACATTACATTGTAGCCAAGTTCTGAACCTTTGTTATATAATGACTTGGACACTAGATATACATATTTTTAAGAATATAAATTAATTAATTTTAATAATAGTGTTGCACCCTTGATGCATCTATTAATGCCTGAGCCTGACTAACACTATATTAAATTACTATAAAACGGCTGAAAATTTTGTGGAAGCCATTGTTTGTTAGAGATTTTTGATGACTAGACTTTACACATACTGCAGAGAGAAGAAACTCCTTACTAAGGGTGTAGAAAAGCATTCCAAGGTTCAACAAAACAGGTCTGCAAGTGGCCTCATGGCCTTCTATGGGAATTTATACAGCACAGATCCAAACTCTGGATGTTAACTCAAAAGCAAGACTAATTCCATACAGGGGAATTTAGTGTGAGGTAGATGTGTATGAAACTGTAGCCTAGGTAGCAAATACAAACTCATGAATTGCACTTTATCTTTCAAAAGATTCTAGGAGAAGACATGAAATCTGAAAATACCCGGTGCTTTCAGTGTCCTAATAATAAAATGCAAGAACAGTAAATTTATACATTGGTAAACAGGAAAGCTGCTTTAACATTCCTTCTCATACAATCAGAATAGGATCCTTAATGGAAAACATATGCAGAAAATCCACTCAGTGTTTCCATAACAAAATGGAAAAGAACAGTCCACTTAAAAATAAATAAAATAAAATAAATCTCATCCCAGAATAGATATGTTTAATGATTTGTGTGGGGATAAATTTATATGATAGACTCATCAAACACATTCTTCTTTTTGACTCCCTTTATTTAATCATCATAATGAAAGGAATCTGCCAAATAATGCAACTTTATTAGACTACAATCTGGCTGTGCCTCTTTCGACTTCCCTGAACAATAGGCCAATTTGCACTTGGCCTGCTAGCATACAATGGGGTAGCTTCTGGGAAGCACCATCAGCACTTGCAGGAGCTGTTTCAAATCAGAGATATCTTTTGCCTTTCCAGAATCTACTCCAGAATCTACTAGCAGTGGTGCACAAAATCATGCACCACATGCATCCACAACCTTACCTGCTCTGGCCAGAGGAGATACCATGCACACCTCCCCTGGCATCTCAGATGATCCCAAATGTGACTGTGCTTGTGCGGTGAATCACCGTCATTGTGGTGATGGCATTGGCACATGCACACTTGTGCCAGGATCCATGCAGAAGATAGTGGCACCCAAACACTCATCTAAACACAGGAAGGTCTGCAGTCACATTGGGGGTTGCTTTGGCATGCACTAGGGCTCACAAGTGCCAGTGCTAGTGTACACCAGTGAAGATCCACCTGTCTATGGGGGGGGGGGAGGCTGAAGAGTTAATGTGTTGTCAAACAGTTCCGAGGTCAAAAGCTATCAGAGAGTCAGAAGGGTTTTTCATAAATCACAAAGCAAGATTACGGACTCCAAGAGCTACAGATTTTACGGTCTTTTTCTGCAACAACTCTGGCCCGAATGTGAGGCTCTAAATAGAGGAAGCAGGGTCATAGATCTTTCATTGCAGGTGGCATAATCTTTCTGATTTACGCAGCTGAGAGTGCTCTTGTCTCAACACCATCGGGGAAAGGTGTTGCCCAGCTTCTTGCTCTGATTCTGAGCTGCTGTCAGTTTGAGCTATAGATTGAGCATTCTCACTTGCCGCCTGTGTCAGGAATTCCTCATCGTGCCTGGCCTGGCAGCCTGCCTCAGCTTGGCTGGCCATTGCAACTTCTCCTTCATTGTCAGAGGAAGGGGGACTGACAAGAAGTGGCCTGACACAAACATTCCAGATTTTCTTTACCTGAGACAAATAATAAATTATTTAAGCTGGGGTCTTATCTATTTATTTATTTATTTATTTATTTAAGAATGTATATCCTATCCTTCACCTGAAGTTCCAGGGTGAGACACAGTAATAGAGATAAAAATACACACAATAACCAAAAATATATTTAAAATATAACCCATTACCAACCACTTACTTTAGAACAACACTCATTTTCTACTGGCATCACAGGACCGTTGAAATGGTCATATGAAAATAACTGAAGGAACCTTTGCCCCAGAACCAGTGTCAATGTGGAAATGTATTACAATACCAGGGCTATCTAGGGGGGATGGACCAAGAAGCACCCAGAAGTTAAGCACATAGAGCTGAAGAGCTTCTTTGGTTGAGTGTCTCTTGACCAACTTTTGTTTGGCTCCAAAGAACTTTGCAGTGACATGTTTTGAGAACATTTACTCCAAATCAGACTGGACTCAATTTACAGTAACTGTCATCAGATAGTTTGTTTCCACTAAGTGTAATCATCATTACTGTAACCATTATCTGTAAAGATACAGAATTAGATGTGATGAAATGCTTGCTTTCTGTCTTGGCCCTGAATGGTTGTTTTGTTGTTTAATGGAATGATGAAGAAGCCAGAACTCCCAGCAAACCAGTTTTAACTTGATACATTTGCTTTGATTTTGCCTTATGGACAGTAAGTCCTGGAATAATCTGGCGCATAGAATAGCCTTGATTCTGGGACTGGAAACTTATAATGACCCCTTGCTCCTAAAAACAAGGTGGTTTTAATGAACCATAGGATGCAATCAGATACATGCAGACTTATTTCAGTAGAAATGATTTTAGATAGAAGCTCACTTGTACAGTCAATAGGAACTTGTGCAGGAAATGTCTGAGATTAAAAATAACAATGCAATATCAGAAGTTTGGAATCCTCTTTTGCATTGTGCTCAAAATGTTGGCTCTCCTTTTAGCGTACTTTTTTATTTGACCATTTGCCAGCTTTGAACATTAAAGAAAAAGTCTAAAAGACACTCAGAGCTACCATGTGAAAGAAAGGATGGAGTTCCTGCACTTCTAAAATCCCTCCTTTAAAAGAATTTTAAAGGCATAAAAGCCCTGTCCTCTTTTTCTACACATACTCCATTTTTTATTTCCTCTCTTTTATTGGACACAGATATGAGAATTGGTGAAAGGAAAGTAGTAGTAGCTCACACTATCTCTCAGTTATCTCATGGTGTAGCTGGCCTTGTGCATTTCTTCAATATAACAAGGACAAATAGATGTGTAAACTTCATTTGACTGTTTTGGCTATGCATTACTTTCTGACAAATTCACTGATTCTGCACACCTAAATGACCGTATATACTAATGCATGACAATGAAGACGAAGAAGACCACAGCACGTCTTCTGAAACTAAAAGGGATAATAGTATTATTTATTTTTAGAAATTTTTGTAATTTAAATCACAGTAGACAGAGAAGTCTATGGGAGAAGTTCTGTTATGGTCATGATGTGAATTACTTCCTTGAAGTTACTACTATTTATGTTAGCGTGAAATCCATTCCTATATGAATAGAAGTTTTCATTCCAGTAACAGCTTTGGAAGATAAATTTATGCAGTCTTTCTGCATTTGTATTGGTTTTAGAAACTGCGTAATGTGCTGCTTCATTGCCAGTTTCGGCCATGACAAATGCGAGCTCTGATTACAGTGTAGATTTACATGAAGAGCTTTTGCATGCTTATACTGGCACTGGAGAAAGATAGATTTGAGCTTTACAGGTATAAAAAAACAGCCAAGGAATGTAAGGCTACATCCCCACTGGGGAATTTTATCTGGTTTTTTAATCAGCAATGAAGTTGGATTTTTTGTGTTTCCATTTTTAACTTATAATGTGGACTCACTCTCTATTCTTCAGTGTTCAGCAGGGGAGAAACCCCCTCCCCTATCCTTTCCCCCCAGCAGAGACCCCTCCCCATGTAGTCAGCAATAGGACATTATCATATCCTGACTTCATTGGTGGTGAATTCAAACTCCACCCTCTATCTTTTACTGCAGCTGCATCAGAACATGGAATCCCCTTGCAGTCTTTTTCATTCCTATTTATACTCATACCCTCCATTTTGTATATACTTTTTTCCCACTACCCCCTGCTAGCAGCTGCCTCCTGCTTATCTCTAAGCCTTCTTCCCATTTGCTTCCTTAAGGCAGAATCCATCCCACACATCTGCATCATTTTAAAAACTGAATTAAAGGGAAAATGTATGAAAGAAAGTGATTCTCCCCTTCTCACACAAACATGGTTATCTGAAGAGGAGGGAGGAGGAACTTTCTCTTTAATCTTACACTGGCTGCGATCTTCTGAAGAAGCGGTACAGTGGCAATTTACAGAGAAAGTAATAGTTTGCATAGTGGCTGACTGGATTCCCCTCTCACAAGGAAGATCAGGCTTTTACAGAGTTTAGAGCAGGATTGCTAAAGCAGATCAGAGCGAAGAGGCAAAAAGGCATGGATGAGGCATCAGGAAGGAAGGAAGGTGGGAGGGAGGGAGCAGGCATGCTTTCACGATAGCTGTAAAATCAGACACTTTGTAAAATCACAGTCTGATATATCTGATCTTTTGTTACAACTTCTTTTCATTCTTCCCCTCCCTTCCCTTCCCTTTTAACCAGTGGGAGATTCCTTTAGCCGATAATCACATCTTCTCATTGGCTCAAGGAAACTGAGGAGAAGCCCCTAAAAATAATGACAAATAATGATTATTTCTAAATCCCACAGCAAGAGTTCTTTAGATTTGAATACAGATAATCCACATTTCAGGACATTTAACCCCCAGAAAGTGCAGGATTGTCTGATCCTATGTGAATTGCCAGCTTTGAAAACAAATTCAAAGCTCTTTAAAAGTTGCATGGGAATGCACCCTAAGTGTTGTGCCTTTTAGATGGTGCTGATGAATGATGCACACAAGCCAACAAATGCTCTGTTCATTGGTAACTGAGGACAGTATCGGGTACTGGAAATCACTGCAAGCTTCTTTTTCAGCATTATGAACTTCTTGCTGGAGTGCAGTCTGGAAATCATAGTGTGCAGCCATGTAGCATCATTAGTGTCATCCCAACTTCCCATCACTTTGCTCATTCAACTTTAATTTTCCAGAACGATTCTAAAGACCCCTTTGGGTTTCAGCATCTGCCCTGAATGCTGTTAATGCTGCAGTCTAGTACAAAATGTGGAACAACATCATTTTTAGATCAAAGACAATGGCATTTCAATTGTAGGCAGGATTTTTTTTAAAAAAAGTACTTTTCTGAAAACTGCCTTATGTTTAAAGACACTACAGGAAGAAATAGTCCATCAAAGGATTAATATATTGTTATACAATATAATAACATAGTTTTCTTGCTCTCTGATTCCTTTAAAAGTCTATTCCATACGTTCTCTACTACCAGTAAGAACATTTCATATCATTTATCTTGCTGTGTTCTGAAACATATGCAGGTTCCTGATATTTTTGTCCCTCTTGCTGCAATAGACGGGGAAAATGTTTCTCCTTTCTGAATACTCACTTGACTGTGCACAGACATGGGCACACTTGATAAGGATAAGCATTGGGAGACTTTATAAAGATAAGTTTGAACAATCTTAACAGAGATATCACATTTCTTTGTCCAGATCTACTGAACGGTTGCAGAAACATCTGTGCATATACTTGCACATTAATATACTTACTGTACATACACATGTAAATATATAGTAGACTACATGCACACAGGCCGCTGATAATTTGAGATGACTCCTTTGGAGTCACAAGGGGGAGGTGCCACAATTATTCATGGAAAAAAAACCTCCTCCACATCTGCTTTTTGGAGCATTGAGGCATCATTCCCAGAAGCAGCCGGGTGCAAAATCATTCCGGGTACAAAATTGTGGCCCGCAAAAATAGTGCTTCTTATGGCAATCAGACCTGGATCCAGATAGGCGTTTTTAGGAATGGACAAATTACTGTCTCTTTCAAGGTCAGTGGGACCACTACCTCACACAAAGATGGTTTCACCACTCCCTGGACCCACACAGTCAACCCCTTCCAGCTAGCTATAATAAACCAAGGTAGGCGAGGATCCAGAATACATGTTATATGCTGAATGATGACAAGTGTCTTGTCCACAACCTCAGGCCACAAAACCTGAAAGTGACTGCACAAAATTGGGCACTATGGCTCACTGGACATCCCACCCCACCTCCAGTCTGGCACCCTATGCACTGTCATTCCAGCCTCTGGAGGCAAGAGGAAGAAGCTGCAAAGTTTTCACACCCTTTGCAGCTTCAGAGAGAGATGAACCAAGTAATCCAGATCAGTGGCACCCAGTGATCCAGAGGAACATAAGATAAATGCGGGAAAGGCCTTAGTCCCTACTGGAGATGTTAGAAATCATGAGCAAATTAGCATTACTTGTGAAGAGAACTCTAGGAGCATTGCTGCATGCAACATCCACATTTCCTGGAACATTTACTGTTCCAGGGGCAGTTGCATGCATGCAGCAGCACTCACAGAGTGTGTAGAAGGAGGGCAGTTAGTGCTTCATGAACGTGTCATGGTGGCAACAGCACACGCAAGGGTGTTGGTTCAATTGCTGCGATTCTGCAAATCGTCGCTGCTAGCTAGCAGTGATTCACAGCTCACCAGTGCTCAGTAAATGCAGATACCAGAATACTCCCCCCCCCCCCCCGCCGCCGCATCTTGGTTTCTGGGGGAAGTTCTGCCAAGGAAGCAAAGGTGCAAAAATATCGTGTATCTTAGAGCTTCTGTATGCAAAACCAGTACTTTATTAGTAAGCTACAGTTCTGCTAAATATCAGTGAATTGTTGCCAAAGATAAGATTTGCATGAACCGTTTTTTCTTTGTGCAAACTGACATAATTACAGGGTTCTTTTCTTTTTCTTTTCCAAATAATCTAATCATTTGGGCAAAATGTACATAAGGAAAGAAAAAAAAATACATTACATTATTCATTATGCATTAGCTGTCTCTGTATTGTCAACAAAACTATTATAGTGCGAGGTACAAAAATTCCCTTTGAGAAAGAGGGACAGGAGGCAGGAAAAGAGCCGTTTCTTATCTTATTCTTCCCTGTGGAAGGAATCCACAGTGATTGGCAATTACTGAGATGCTCTTGGCATACAAGACAGCTTCTTTATCTAGCCTCTCAATCATGTGGTCCTATCAGGATGAGTATAGAAGGAAGTGTAGCTCATACACTTCACAGATCTGAACATTAATATTTCTGCTCATAACAAGGCTAACAAGGTTTTTATTGACAGAAAAATAAATTGTGCTGTGTGAAATATGATTCAAACTACTCTGTTTATGGACAAAATAAATCAGGATTAAGTGGCTCCCCCCCCCTTTTCTTTCAGCAGCTGAAATACTGAATAAGGCTACATCTATGCTGAGGCCTGATATTGGCTTCATAGCTCCCTGCCTCCAGTGCTAGCTACAGCCAATGCAGACACATGCACCACCAGATTGGAATATCCAAATATGTAAAACAAAAACAAACAATCAAACAAAAAACCCACCTGGACTGTTGTTGCCCTGGAGTTGTTCCTGTATTAATGGCAGCTGGCAGCCAGAAGTCAGCAGCAATTTAATTTCTGTTTTAGTGCTCATTTAGGTGGTGGTCACACCTTCATTTTAAACCTTCCTCAGTCCATCTTCAGATCCGACTGCTCTCACCTTTTCATTTCTATCCATTTTATTTGTGGACTTTCCATCCAGGAATGTCTAAAATGGAAGATGAAAATTCCACAAATAAATTGGATAGAAATGAAAGGTGAGAGCAGTCAGACCTGAACATGGACAGAAGAAGGTTTGAAGTGAAGATGTGACCACAACCTTAGTCTCTTTTAGTTCTGTTTTTTAAACTTTGGTTACGTGTCTGTTGTAATCTACCCAGAGACTGTATCGTTATAGGGTTACAAATGTAAACAATTGATGGAATTCTGGAGATGGCACACAGCATACAGAGAAGCTGAGCTTAAATGTGGACAGAAGACATTCTGCCTCCATTGTTACACCCAAATGTAGATGTAGCTATAATATAAGGCCCTTTCTGCACCTCCTCCCATTTGTTCCTGTTCTCTGGAGTTTCCAGCTAGGCCTTTTTCAGGGTGAACCAACTTTTATTAGTTTTTTCGGGAGTACTGTTGGAAGGGGTCTGTGAGGTACACCAAAACATGGAATTGTGCTGTCTGGTATACTGGCCCGTGATGATTTTAGGCATCAGTACACCATCTTGGGGGCCGTAACTCAGTCCATGGTTCTCCCAAGTTGGACAAATCATGATTGGGGAGGGGCCTGCTGTAGTCCACGGCAGTGTAGAGTAGACCGCAGGCCTTGGCCTGGAATTCAGTCTGAATGTTCAATACAGATAGGGGCTTTATATTAAATAAGACATTTTATTTTGGGAGGCAGAATGTAAAAGAATGGATTGGCACACTGTCACAGATAAACTTCTAAAAATGCCTTTTCTGTAGTGGCTTCACCAAGAGGCAATTTAACTCACTGGACAGATTTCACCCTTTTCTCTGACATGCCTTCTGACATACTTCAAACACAGTCTTTCTTTTGATGGCTTCAACACAAGCCAATGCGGGGGGTACTTCCATGTTGGTGCTTTAAAGAATACAATCCTGTATTCAAGTTTTTTTTTTAATTTTATGTGATCAACTAAAAAAAATTTGAAAGCAAACTAGGAGATAAGTATTCATATATAAAACTATTAGGAATAATTCTCCTAATGGCATTCTGATATTTTATTTCCACTCATAAAAGACTCATTTCCCTCTACAGCCCCAAAATTATCCTAGAATCAGCTTGCATCCTATTTCTTTATTTTTTCTTATATGCTGTGGCAGAAAGTATCATATTTATACTGTGTTCCTCCCTCCCTCCCTCCCTCCCTCCCTCCCTCCCTCCCTCCCTCCCTCCCTCCCTTCCTTCCTTCCTTCCTTCCTTCCTTCCTTCCTTCCTTCCTTCCTTCCTTCCTTCCTTCCTTCCTTCCTTCTAGGACCTTTAACCAGCAGATAGAACTCAATAAAAGAAAGCATCCTTACATTACAGATCTTTTATTCTCTGAGATCAGCATAGCCACGTTTCAAATCTCTAAGGAATTTTATGAGACCTACCCAATAGGGATGTGCACAAATGGTATTTTTAAAAATTCAATTCATATCAAATCATATATAAGAAAATTCATATTTGTTCAAATAGTTCCTCTTCAAACGTGGTAGGATTCTATCCAACACGAATGTATTCGTATGAATTTATATGAATATCCAATACAAATGCATATGTAACTGATACGTATGCCTTATGTATCCAATATGTATCTCATAACATATCCACTCTGAAAAAGCAAAATCCTCATTGAATCCACTTTGAATCTTCTCTCAGACAATGTCAAATGCAGTCTGGATCTGTTGGAGATGTGACTGGCACAGTCACTTTCCCACCTCCCCGTTTCATGAGTGTTCTGAAACATCCGTACGAATGTTCTGAAACATTTGTGTGAATACAAATGCCAATGTACAAATGTTGTAACATTCTATTTGTCTTTGAATGTCAATATACAAATGTCATAATATTAGATTCGTATACAAATCTACAAATTTGTACAAATGAATATTTGTGCACATTCCTACTACCCAACTCTTTCTGCAAAACTCCAGTATTTCCTATTTAAGGTAATAAAAATATCATTTCTCATTTCAAAAGTCCCAGACTTAGAATTTATGGTTTGTATTACCAGTTCTTAAATTAATGCTATGTATTCAAAGTCTCTGCTAACAGAAAGATATTTATCAATTCGAAGCAAGAAGGGTAAGAACGTTTCCAAGTAAGTACCAAAGATGTTTTCCATGTTTTTGTTTTTGTTTCATGATGCCCCTCTTTCTGCCATACCTTTCTTCGGTATGCAGTATGCCTTGGTTATGCCTGTTTGGGGGCACAGTCCCCTTACCCCAACAGCATCCCATATTACCATCAAGTTTGCTATCGACACCACACAACTTCAGTGTGGGACACACGCCTCCATGGGTTTCTTGGCAAGGGCAGGTAAGGTGGGGGCCATTTGCTGACTACTAGCTTCACTACCATGAATATCGATCCCCTCCCATGTTCCCCCCTTTTCATTGAGGTCTCCCTCATTGCATGCTGCTTTGAAACTGTACATTTGT
This sequence comes from Aspidoscelis tigris stejnegeri, assembly GCA_023333525.1. Classification (NCBI taxonomy): domain Eukaryota; kingdom Metazoa; phylum Chordata; class Lepidosauria; order Squamata; family Teiidae; genus Aspidoscelis; species Aspidoscelis tigris. The sequence goes on along the minus strand of JALMGA010000002.1, from coordinate 61,742,883 downwards.
GTAATTACAAAGAAAAAGAAATGGAGATCTGGCCCTTTTAGAAGCTTTATGCTGTAGTAGATATTGAATTGAAGTTGTGCTTGCGTGGGTGCGGGATGAGAGTGAGAAGGAATACAGAGTGAATGGTAGCAAGCAACGCCCCCATTGCAGGCTGCTTTGAAATGGGAATGTAGGCACTCATGCTGCAGCAGACTCATCCCTTAGAACCGGAGCTTTTTGCCCCGGTGTATCTCCTATGCCCATCATGCAATATAGGTGCTTGCAAATCATCAAGGCAAAGGAGAGTGGAGAAATTGGATTTTGGAAGAGATTACCTCATTCTTTTTGCCTCATTCTCTCATCTTTCCCTCCATACTCCACCTTTTTTCCTCTTTCTCTCCCTCTGTGCACAAATATTTCTGCAATTCAAAATTTGTAGGAATTCACACGAATTTCAACATCAAAAGGGGCCTCTATTTGCCCATGAATCAAATGGATCTGGCCTTTGTTGATCCTTATGATCCTATAGACCACGCCAACTTATGTCAGAGAATGTTGGCTCTGCAGGTCAGAGGACTCCTTCAGAGGTACAACTTCCCAAAGAATGTGCTGGCCACATGGACCTCTCAGATGGAGCAGAAGTGCTTCAGAAGGAGAGTTCTGAGTCTGTACTAGCTGCTCCCATGTAGACAGGTAGTGGCACCTGGAATGGTCCACACAGCATGCAGAGACCAGTGACATTTTTGTGATTTTTAGAAACTTCCCACTTCTGGGCCTACCTCTGGGCATAACACAGAACTTCCCTTGGTCTGCAACTTTAGAAATATGAGAAGCTTTTTTCCCTGGCCTCCAAAGGTAGGCTTGGACAGGTGGCTGTCATGCAGTTGGCTGCTAGTGTGCTCTGGCCCTTCTCACTTCATTCAAGCCAGCTTAGGCATGAGAGTTTTCCACAGCACACGTGGCCTACAGCATGGAGCAGAAGCTACCTCAGATCTGCAGGACCAAATAAACTCCACTAAAGGCCAAGATTGCCGATTCCAGCTGCAAAAATTATCTTACATCTCTGTAAAAACTGTGCAATATTGTGCCAACATAACCTACACACTTATGTCAGACAATTTTCACTTTCAGAGTAACTCCATATAGGAATTTCATGCAACCACAAATTATATAGAAAACCTGAAGTCTTTCCCAGGCTGCATTTGAAGTACAAAAGCATATACCCTAGCTTGGAGGTGCTGAATTAATCTCTCTTATCATGACTTCTCAGTACCTGGAAATATTTGCCTGATATTCTACCTACTACTGCAAAAATAAAAAAAGGTAGAATTCTTCATTACTCAAGTGAAGCTGCATCCTGTCTCAACAGTGAAAAATGATCACTCCTTTTGTCCTTTGACTGAAATGGCTATTTATCACAATATTTATAAACTTGACCCTGAAAGCATGGGTCTCATCCATCAACTCAAAGTGAAATTAAATTAAGAGGTCTTGTGAGGGTCTCTTTTTATTTTATTTGGATCGCTTTGTTTCTTGTTTCTCTGCAAGGCAATTTTGTTTGCTTTGTTCTTTTAAGCCAGCTGATGTTACGACAGCGGTACATAATTATTTTTGGATTGTACACCTATTCAGCACTCAGGTAAAACAAATGAAACCAAATGCATTATCAAGATAGTTTTTTTTTTTAGTGTTTGGAAATGTATCCATTAATGGTCCAGACACTCATGCAGCCTTGCTGACCATGTATAGAGTGTTTGAATAACATTGGTAATACAAAGGATCCAGCAGTTATAGTACCAAAACAGTGATAAAATCCACTAGACTATGTGCAAACAACAACATTAGGATTCTAAATTCATTCATTCATTTTTGGAAATGAGTGTGTGTAGCTCTGATCCAGCTTTCGTAGGAGCAGCAGAGTCTTAGAGGCTGATTAACAGCAAGTGCTTTTAAGGATCTTTTTTTTATCAGCCAGACAAGTCTAGATGAAATTGTGCACATGTGCATCTCTTAAGTCCTCGGATGAGAGATCTCCGTGGAAGCATGTATGCCACCTTTGATTTCACAATTGATAGAAGGTGAAATATTCCTCTGAGAAAATAAATGAAATTTTTCTTTGCAGAGTTTTGACACATTTTTAACATAGAAATGTCCTATTCGAAGGGCCCTATCCATCCACGAATTGGATAATTCAGTATCCATAGAAGCTCTAGTCAAAGCTTCTAAGGATACTGGATTACCCTGGGGCCTCCCCCCCCCCGGGCTGACCTACCCCTAAACCTCCCCCCCCGGGGACCTCTTACCTGCTCCAGCAGCATCCTGGGCCTCTTTCCCAGCCTTCCAGAACACCAACCAGCCTTTCCGGAAGCTTCAGGTCCCGGAGGGCCCTGTCTCCAGCTTTCGGAAAGCCTGGCTGGCATTTCCCTGACTGGGAAAGAGGCCCATGGTGCCACTGGAGTGCTTCTGCCTACCTCCCTGGGGCCCCCTTACCTGTGGGAGCACTCTGGTGGCACCCTGGGCCTCTTCCCAGTGTTTCTGGTAAGCCAAACAGGCTTTTCAGAAGCTGGAGACAAGGCCTTCTGGAGAGCTCCTAGACACAGTGTTCACATTTTCTTCCTTCTGCAAATGCTGTGTGTGGGTAGTGCGGCACAGCTGTGCTTGCGCAAATGTGTACCACATCACGATTGCCAAGGTAATGGCTGAGCACACAATGGAAGTTGCCACAGCTGTTGCCATGGTGATTTGGATAGTCTGGGACAGACTCTCAACAACACGAATGCTGGTAATAAAGTTGAAGGGTACAACAGCATCCCTGATCCTAACATCATTCCATGAGCTTAAGTGCAAACAGGTTCTTACTTTATTTCTACTCTACAGTACCAGATAATATGGCTTTATTTGGGAAGGCACCACAAAAATGTTCAGCTTCCAGGGCTCTTTCCTATACCTTTCAAAACAGTGCTGGCCACAAACATCAAAGCTAGGAAAGAAACGTTTCTTGACTTTTAGGTTCTGCAGGAGGGAGCAGGTGGGAATGTGCAATGAGCATGCTCTGAGCTTGAAGCTGCAGAAACTGCCATCATCCAGTGTGGAAACTATTTCTGCAAAGTCTTTTTCTAAAAGACCAAAAGTAGGCAGATCCTTTTAAAAAAGACATAAGTGGTATAGACTGATCAAATGACCTCCATTCCTTACTTGTTAGTCATAAAATCTTTCACAATGCAGGGGAGAACCACTGAGAAAGCAATCAAATATAAGTACACAGTGAGCCTGAGAGAATATGAACATAGTTGGCTGGATATTGCAGAAATAGCTTGATTGGTGATAGAACAGTTGAGCATCTTCTGTCCTAAGTGACACTTGGCTCGGAGCCTGGCAAAATGATTCATCATTAATGCTCTTATCAGCTATTGGTTGTCCAGAATCAATGTCACAGGGGGGAAAAGGAAAAACCAACCTTCTAGCAAAAACTGGGTTATGAGGTGAGAGAAGTAAGCTTTCTGGATACATAAGAACATTAGAATGTAAGAGAAGCCCTGCGGGGTTGGGCCACACAGTCCATCTATTCCAGCATCCTGTCTCTCATAGTGGCCCACCAATTGTTTCTGGCATCTCTAGCAGAAGACAAAGGCAAATCCTTCACCTGCTCTCAAATCCCTGCAAATGACCTTTAGAGGCATCCTGCTTGTCTTCCCACCCAGGCATCCATTCTAGTACCTATTCCTACACCTGTCATCCATGAATACAAGTGACTTCACATATTAGTACAAGATAGCTATAGATTTCAGATCAGAAATTATATTAATACGTGTTGCATGTTGGAATGCTTAAGCAAAGACAATGGTTTCAGCTGAGAAACCTTTTGGCTGTAACCCTAGTACAGCTTTAAGAAAGGATTAGGTAAACTAATAGAAGACAGGTGTATCAGTGGCTCCTAGAAGGGATGCCTAGATATTTCTTCCAGGTTGAAGAGACAGGCAGGGTGCCTCTAAAAGCCATTTGCAGGGATCTGAGGGAAGATGAAGGTTTTGTTTTTGTCTTTTGATAATCTGAAGTATTGCCACTCTGGCAGAATCACTTGCTTGCTAGACAGCATGGGGGGAAGTGATGTTGTCTTTGTACACTTTAGTGATGTGCACATCCAGGTATTCAGCTGGTGTGAAATACTCACAAGTGCACACTGCCACCACTACCGTATATTCCGGCATACAAGATAACTTGGCGTAGAAGACGACCCCCAACTTTTCCAGTTAAAATGTAGAGTTTGCAAAAATGGCAGGCAGGGCCTACACGGAGCCTACTGAAGCGGCCTTGGACTTCCCACTGTTTCAGAGACTTGGGGAGAGATGCGAGCCTTATCTGCTAATCCCGAGGACAGAGCTTCCACACGGGGCCAGGAAAGGCTTTAACTCAGTGGCATAAGTGAGGGGGGAGGGGCAAGGACAGCAGCCTCCCTTTCAGGAAGAGCCCAGCTTAATGCGATGCTGGTGAATCGCGGCGGGAGGGGGGCACCATCAAGCGGAGTTAACTGAGGCTGCTGCTGCCGCCACCACCTTTTTAATGGGAAGGAAGGGGAAGGGAAGGAAGGAAGTTAAAAACTAGTGTCCAGCAGCAGTGAAGGCAGTACTAGCGTGTGACCATCCCTCCCTCCCTCCCTTGCACCTGCCCAGCCTATCTGAGCTCCCCTCCCAGTGCAAAATCACCTAAGAAGCATGCCAGACACATGGGCAGTACTCCATTTCCAACCTCCAAAATTCTCAAGGGGTTCCTGTCTCTGTCAATCTTGTGTTGGACCAGGAAGTGAACATGGCTTTTGTAGGAAAATAAATGTCCTCAATTGCTGTTTAATAAAGATTGTACAATACTTATTGTAGATAAATATTGTACAATATTTATTTTAGCTTCTGAATTTCAGCAAGTTTTCATTTGTTGCATTTGATGGCAGAACTTGTTGCACCACCAAAATGGGTCCAGTATATATACTCCTTAGTAGGCTGGCAGACCTCAAAAAAGAGGTCTCCCTGTAGACTGGGCAATGGTGTCATTTTGGATGCCTAGCCTGGACTACACTTGTCCTCTGTAGAGTGGTCATTCAAAGAAGTGGAGGACCCCCCCCTTAAATTAGACCAGTGTTCTGAGGGGAGATCTTTAGATCCGCTTCTTATCCCATACTACTGGCAAGTGCAGAAAGGGCTTCTATGAAATATTAACAGTTTTTTCACTGAAATCTTTCAGGAAAAAAAATTATGAAAAATATTTTTTCACCTAGGCACATCTTATTTACTGTGGTTATTTTTAATATTTTATTGCTTCAGCTCATCTTCAGAGAGGAAAAACACATCAGCAAAGTCATTTCCCCCCACCCCCCACCCACACACATACATTATCTAACCCAAAAGGGGATTTTCTGAGTTAAATAATGCTGAAAGAAATCAGCTTGCCATGCTGCTGATGCATTCTCTTGCTCTAAAGGTGGACTGGAGCTAAACTTAAATTTAGAGGTGAATGCAGCCATAGAGTCTTCAGAAATCTACATAAGTAAGCAAGTAAACAAGTATCTTCAGCCTTTTGCTAACGTTTATTATTTTGGAAATACAGTAGTCCCTCCTTGTCCATAAGGATAAAGTTGTGGGAAAATATCACAGATCTCAAAATTCATGAATAATGAGGAACAACCAAATAGCTAATTTCACCCTCCCAGAAAGCAACTGTCCATTGGTAACAAATTCATTTACAAATATGTGAGAAGTCTGTTTTAGGATCTTCACTGTTCTAAAAGACAATTTGTACATGAATGGCATGACTATCAAAATCTGAACTTTGTAATTTCTGATAATTTTGTGGAAATTCAGAGCCAGTTCTCTCTCAACAGCCTAGTATCATATTACAATACCATATTAAGCTGGTAAGGTTCAGGTGCAGCAATGGCCATACATACTTCAAGAGCTGGTAAAGACCTGTATTTGGCCACCAGCACTTGAAGTGTGGATGGCCAGGCCGTGGCAACAATGGCAACACCCAGTGCATGCCCAGACATTCCCATGGTAATAAGGTCACTGCATGCAACTGTAATAGCAAAGTTGCTTATGTATGTACGTACATACGTACGTATGTACATACGTACGTATGTATGTATTTACTGTCCTATATCCTAACAAAACTAGTGAACTCCAGGGAGGGGACAGCAAGCTCTGGGATGGTAGCAGTGATGACATGTTGATGGTCTTCACTAATGAGTGGACTGCCACTCATTAGAGGTAAGTGCAAACAAGGAGCAGCTAAATGTGGACATGAGTTCAGTTTCTGTTAAATATCTACTGAATTAGGCTTTCCTGTTCCTTAGGGAACTTCATATCTTGCTTGCAAATGCACCTGAAATTCTGAATAGGCTACTGGACTTCAGTAGGACACACACAAAAATCAAATAATAAACAAACAAATAAATAAATAAATGGGACTGTAAACTAATTCAGTGAGGAAATAATCTTTCTCTGCTCTGCTCTCCAATCTTTCTTACATACATTTGTCATGTAGAATGTCCGAGCCTTCGCAATGAAGTGGCTTGGGGGTTTGCTTCTGAAGACAGCTAGAAGCCATCTGATCTAGTAGCCCATTAGACTTATGTAGGCAGGACCAAAGTTCTCACTTACCTTTTGCTTCATCCATTTTTTCAACTTTTATTGCTTTTTAAAAGTATTTGTATGCATACATCACATCACATCACATAATAAACCCTTTTTCTTTCTCTCACACCCACATTCAACTCACACTGAGGCACTGGTAAGTGCCTCAGTCTTTCATCGCTGGCAGAAGAAAGTTCATGGCAAATGCTGATTATAATTTGCTCCAGGCATCCTGCTTCCACTTTGACTCAGGTACCACTTCCTTTTACCAGCCATGCCATCTGCCTTCTCCTTCCCAGTCACAATGGTCACCAGCAACCAGTACTATTTCTGGGCACATTGTTCCTATGACCTAACTTCTTAGCATCAGTACACATTTACATAGACCTTGGGCAACCATTTCACAATTTCCTGTACTTTTTCCATGTCCATCAAGGAACAATAAATTCTGATATCTATCTAGAAGTGAAGCCAAGCCAGTTCTATCGTATGCAAATTTGCCCATTCTTCTTCAAAATTTCATATTTATTCTCTGTTTAGATATCATGCTGCACAAAATGATGACACATAGGCTATTGTTCTTATGGGACTTGTATTAATCTGGAGAACTTTTGTCTAATGAAGTTTCATCAAGATATGCAAATGACTCAGATTTCTTCTAAAACAATAGGCAAAAAATAACATTAAATGCCAAATTAGATACTAGCACATAGCAGAAATCCCTAAAGAAAACACAGACATTCAAGAGTTCTCTTTCAAGAATAATCTATTCCAGTTAATGTTTGATTTGCTATTCCAAGTAGCATGGCTACATATTCTGAGCAATTCCTGGAATTTCCTGCAGTTTCAAAATTGAAAGCAGGCAGATATTTTTTAAAAAACACTTGTTTAGCACTTGGCATTAACACAGAGAGTACTACAGAGTTAGCCATAATTAGAGATTTGACAAACAGCTGTTCATTCAACTTCATCCATCAAAAGGTCAGTTCAGTCCAAAAAACAGGAAAATATAAACATGTTTTGTGTTAACATAAAAGGTAGTAGCATGTGCATACCTAAGGCTTCATCCACACCAGGGCAAGATCCAGACTCCAACATGGAGCAGCTGCCTTAGAGTCTTGAGGTATCATTGTTATGTTTGAATACCACTCACCACAGTGAAAATCATGTCCAGAATTCCTTCTGGGAGGAGAAGGTCAGGTGGAGGTCTGCCACACTTTCCAGTAATTTTTGCAGGCCTGTTTTCAGCCCTCAAGCACCTTATCGCCTGCATGGTCATTTACCTGGCAAAGTATCTGAAACAGGATTAAAGGCATAGCACCTTTTTCAGGTGTTGGAGAAGCTCAAGGACTAAATGAAAACAGACACATTTGTCTTTTGGCCTCCACAGGCACCCAGAGGCTGAATGTGTGGTGCTTCAATTGTACTTTATATCCTTCATTTGTATATAAAGTTATAGAGAAGTTACAAAAAAGAGATGGCTATGGGAAATGCTTTGCCCAGTTTATAATGAGTGATAACCAGAGGCGTTTTCGCATTACAGTGAAGACGCCTCGGAACGCTTTGGCCTGAATGCTTTGCGAGCAGTTTCCCCTTTGCACTGGCAGGTAAAAGACGCATTCCAAATGCATCCTTTACCTGCCTACATGCAAATGGGGAACTGTTCTCAGCCCATTTGGGCTGAAGACCCTCCCCCAGGCTGCTCTGACTGGCTCCTCTGGAGCCAGCAGTGGGCAGCCCAAGGGCCTCCTTTCCCTCAGCTCCCAGGGCCAGCAGGACCCACATCCTACAACCCCCAATCCACCAATCAGGGAGCACCCCACATGCACATGCAGAGCACACCTGGCCCGATCATCTCAGTTGCTGCATCAGTAAGCTCCATTTGCACGTGTGTGCCCCTGGGGTGGTTTGGGGGTTGTCATGGAGAAAATCAATATTACAAGAGATCTATAATCAATGCTTGCAATATAATCACTAGCTCTATTAGTGTTAACTTTGCCCTATAACTGAGCACATACTTGGCTGTGATTCACGGGACAGCAGTAATGCTGTCAAAGCAGAATTACATTTGGCATAGGCTGCCAGATGGGTGGCATAACAGGAAACAGTTGTTTGTGTTTAGGCCGCCTGAGAAAAGGGGAACCTTTCTTGCTGTCCAAGCCATCTTATGCTATCTTGAGGTGACACAATAGCCCTTGATGTTATTTTTAAGATATGAGTTATAATGATGTTTCAGCATTATTACACATTTTCACATTCTTTTATGCACCTTTTGATGTACCTTTGATGTACTCTTGCGGTTTGGGGAGGGGGCTATTATACTTGGTTATATAAGCATGGCATATCTCTTGCATGGCAAGGAGTGCTTAGGCTCCTTCCGTGACTGGTCATGTAAAGCGCTTAATAAATCTCAAAGAAGGAAGCACTGTGGCAGATTTTGATTTCACAGGGTGTAGGATGCAGGTCCTGCTGGCCCTAGGAGCCACAATCTCAGCTCCTGGAGACAGCGGGAGCCAAGAGAAAGGAGGCCCCTGGGCTGCCCACCCCCGGCTCTAGAGGAGCAAATTGGAGCAGCCTGGAGGAGAGGCCCAGCTGTCACAGAGGGACAGCATGTGAACGCTCTCGCTCTGGAACAGCTGGGAATGCACCAAATGCATGAGGATGCTCTCAGAGCAGTTTTTCTGCTCTGAAAATAGAACGCATGGAGACGCTTGGGGACGCTTGGGGCAGTCTGGAATGCATCCATCCACCCCTGAGGTGTGAATGCTGCATCCCCGCATGTTCTCCAAACGTTCAAGAACCCCTTGTGTGAAAACGCTTCAGGAGAGGTAACCACAAGCCCTGGAAAGAATACTAAATACAAGGTTAACTTTGATAGTAATGCTTCTAATGTTCACATCTCCAATGATGAAAAACAAGAAATAGTTGAGTCATAAGATTCTGAACCAAGTAATTTAAGCAGATCAAAACATGGAGTGATTTCTCACTTCATGGGAAGGGTGTGTCATGAACTAACCTTGACTAGCACTCACACTTATGAGCAATAGCAAATAACAGCTCATCCGTTGCACGATCGATCACTCACCCGTGTTTGATCACTGGGCTGCTCTTCCTCCATGACGGCGTGTGCGTCAGCTTGCAGGTAAGTTCTGGTTGTGTTTGGTCATGTGTGGAGCATGATTTAGTGCTCTGCCGCTAGTTCATGATTAGTGAACATCTGGGGAAGCAGGGAATGCTTGCAGGTTGTATGCACCTCCTGCAGGTGTGAATGCACCTGCCCAGATGTTCACCTATCTTGAACTATGGGCTGAAGTGTGAACTGGCCCATGATTCCCTAAGGTCAAAGCTAGGCTACCGAGCGGAGCCTTGTCCTCTTAGAAAAGCTCAAAACCATAATTGATAATTGTACAGCAACTGAGGGCCTGCTCACACTGAACTTCATAGGATGGTAAACAATATCATTCCAGTGAAGCTAGTTCAAGGACAGTGGTCAGCATTCTCACTGGCAGCATCCCCAGCTTAGCCCCTGGCTCTCATGGTGCAGAGAGTACATCTTGGACCATCCAAATCACTATGGTAATGAATCTGGCAATTTATTTATTATTTTATTTTATTTTAAAAAATTATATTTCACCTTTCACCGAATGGTCCCACGATGGGTTACAATGAGATTAAAACATATAAAATGGTAAAACATAATTAAAAATATAATCCTCTTCCTCCCACAATTGCCGTCATGATTACAGTGTGGTACATGACTGTCCAGCTACAACCACTCCACCCCCATGGAACATTTCACTTGGAAGTGGATGCAAATGCTATGTGCGGGAGCCACTGGAACTATACTAGACTGTCTTTGTCAAGCTCTGGAAAGTAACAGGTTTTTGGATCTTGCACACTACAAGGGCAGACAAAACTCTATTCTGAAATATAATCTGGGATAAGGCCCAGTGCAGAAAGGAAGTGGATTTAAAATACCTTTAAATAATAAAAAAATAATAAAATCATATATTATAATTATACCCCGATAATGAACCAAGCTATAAAACAAATGGCTAAATGGAAGAAAACCAAGTCTCTCAGTTTGGGAGGACGCATTGCCGCAGTGAAAATGAAAATTATTCCTGCTCTTCTCTATCTTTTTCGCACCCTCCCTATAACAATCCCCCCTGCCCTACTTAAAACCTGGTCCACAAAGATCGATTGCTATATTTTTTTGAATAAACGTCCTAGATTGTCCAAAACCATCTCACGGAAGCCTACTCAACTAGGAGGCTGGGGCTATCCCACAATTCAGTGGTATTACGAAGCTTGCCAGTTACATAGGTTTTTATTCTTATTGTCTCCAACACCTCCACTGTGGGCCAGCATAGAATTATCTGAGCTAGGTAGGTCAATTTATGACTACCTAGCAAAAAAAATTGACCTGAGTATGATAAACACCCCTAACCAGCTTACATCTTGTACCCCGGGAGTGTGGAAAACTTGGCAAAGAAACCTGGGGCCCCCACCTTCACCTCTCTCTCCTCCTTCTTCTCTTATGGAGGCCTCAAATCAAATCCCTGATAATATATGGGAGACACTCAAGAGTCAAGGCCTGGTGACACTGCGCGACTTTATAGAGTATAAATTGACCTCTTATTCCTCACAAGAAATCCGAAATCTGATAGGAGGAGAGACTTCTAAAAACTGGCTCATCCCCCTGTCTATACGAAATTTCTTTCTTCAGTTACAAAGAACAGGAGATGGTGCTCGCGATCTTACTCCATTTGAATACCTGATTCTTGAAGATAAGGCTAGAGAAAAAGGTATAATCTCAGTAATCTATAAAACTTTATTGGAAAGCAATAGCAGAGAACTCCTGAGTTTAAAGGGCCTCTGGGAACTAGACTGTGATATAAATATCAGTAGGGAGGAATGGCTCAAGATACCAAATAAGATATATTCTTCTTTTAAATCACAAGCCGAAAGGGAACTTTCTTCTAAGGTCCTATTTCGGTGGTACTATACTCCCCTTGTTCTTCATAGAATCAACAATAATCTCCCCCCCATTTGTTGGAACAATTGTGGAAACAAGGGTACTTATCTACACATGTGGTGGCAATGCCCCAAGGTTGAAAAATTCTGGAAAATAGTTCAAACAACACTTTGCGAAATTACATCCCAGAATATTGTGCTCTCCCCAGCTATAGTCTTTTTATTATGTTTTAAGGATGACTCAGTACCTCGATGTAGCAGGGATTTGATTAGGTCCATGATAACAGCCGCTAAGGCTGAAATAGCACTCCATTGGAAGAACCCTGACCTTCTGTCGAAGGAGAAATGGATCACCCGTCTATGGTCCCTCATTGTCAATGAGCTAATTACGGCTCAGCGATACAAAATGCAGGCCTTGGAACAGCAAGCTCAATTTATAAAAAAATGGACACCTTTGATTGTTCAGGCCCAGGTCAATCCCGCTTTATGTCCCTCTGCTTCTTTTCCTCTTTCAGTTATAAAATATAAATTATTATCTTTGTTCCCAGATTTAATGATTTAATTCTTGGATATAGGAGAAACAATACTGTAATGTAGAAATTGCTGTTCTTTAAATGTCTTCAGGCAATGTAGTTAATGGTTGATTTTCTTATTATTTGTTGGCTGTTGTGGATTGTTATGTTCTTTATAATTTCAATTATAAAAATAAAAAAGAAAGAAAGAAAATACCTTTAAATGTTATCGCTTTTACCCTAGCAATGAAATATATTTTTTTTTCCTGGAAGAAATGAAGTGCTGGCCTACTCTTCCTTTCTCCTTCATGCATCCTTCAATTCAGAATTGACAAATATGTGCATAGGAACAGTTGTAGCTCAATGATGAAGCAAATGCTTAGAAAGCAGAGGGCTGCAGGCTTGATCCCTTAGACTTCTCTAGCAGAAGGCAATGATATGATACTTCTTTACCTGTCATGATTGGCCATGATTCAATTGACATTTTTTGCACTACTGTACTATGATTAGTACCAGCTCTGAAGCTCACATCTGATAGCTTCATATGGGGAACCCATTTTGGTAGCGCACTTTGTTACGCCACCATAATTTGTCCCCTGGTATTCTGGAAAATGGAGGCGTGCCTTTTGCACACCTCCATGTACTGCACCAGCCTTCGCTGGTATGCTGGTAGACCTCACTGTCAAGGACTACCAGTGATCCAGATCAAGGTCCTCTTGATTTGCATCATGCTCCTTCCTGAGTACCACTAATGGGTGGGACCTCCTATCTACTACGTTAATGGGAAGAACAAAGGCCCTTAGCACACTTGCTGATAGGAAATACCAGCAAGTCCAGAAAGACCCAATAATACTGAAAGAAAGCTTGGGCGACATGGATATTTCAACTATATTCTGTGGGAGCAATTCACATGCGTTAGCATAAAATTGCCACTTTATGGTTCTACCTTTTCTGACCCCTTCATAGAAATTTTTTAGTTCTGACCTTCACCTGCTACAGCAACCTGGTTGTTTTTTTGTAAAAAATTGCCTTTTTGTGGTGACAGTTTAAAAAGCTGTGGTATGTTGCTAGAATTTCAAACTCCTCATCTTTTTTTCATATTGCTTTCTTCCAGATTATGGTTGCAGCTGCAAAACTCCCCGTGCTAAACCAAACCCACCCACAGTAGTGGGCAATTATGCATCGTTACAGCACATTGTGTATCTCTATGTCTCCCCTGCATTCATGAAATAATAATGGCTTTGCAGATGGAAAAGTTGTTGCTCTTCTGTTTAATAGTCTTTGAAGAGAAATGAGTAAGATCAAAGAAACAACTGGATTGCTAGCTTTCTCTTCTCTCCCAATTAATTGTGCTCTATAAATGTTAGTGTAAAGGATGTCTGTGGCCTGTGAGGAGCAGGAATGGTGTTTTGAAATGAATTCCTTCCTCCCAAGTGCATTCATATTTCTTTCATTCAGCCTGGACCTACATGTTGCAGAGAGATGAAAACCTTGTCACACTAATTTCTGTCCCTTTAACTGTAATCTACTTCCACTGTTGCTGTGACGTCTTTGCACTCTGTGACATTGCTGAATTTTTGTATAATTTACTTAGTGTAATGATGCCTGCCTTTTTGTTGCACCAAAATGCAATAGAGTGGGCTAAAGAAAACGGGGGGAAAAAAAAGATAATGGCTGACATGTGAAATATTGTTTTAAAAGTTGTGATGAGGATGGGCAGCCTTGGATTAGAAAAACTGCTTGCTGCGACAGGGCTGGAGCGAGTTTAATGTATTCTGTATAAATGCAGAAAATGGACTCTGAGCAGTATTCGTCATACAAAAGCCAGCGGAAGAGTTACAGCAAGTAACAAAAGTTTTATTAATACCTAGAAATCAAGGCTGACTCTAGATGGGAGAGGCAACGCAAGACTGAAAGAAGTTGCGAGTGGACATGAAGAACAATCTTCGGGTTACCTCTCATGCCTGCTCAGAGCTTTTAAAACAAACTCTCTTCATGTTTCTGGAAGCCAGGCAAGCTCCTGTTCGCTTCCTTCTTTTATTTGTTTGCTTGTTTGTTTGTTTGTTTGCCTGCCTGACTAACTTCTGGTGGCATGAATAGAGCTGATCTTGCCCATTTTTGTGCCACAGCCTGTTCTAATGCCTCATCCAGTTTGGACTCAGCACTTACCAGGAAGCATGGCCTCCCAGCAGAGTAGTCCACAGTGCAGTCATGATGTTCCAGGGTTTCCACTAGACTGGTTTACTAACCCAGTGTGGAAAGGCCGGTAGAATCCATGGATCTGAAGAGGCCTTAAAGGCCATAATATCACATTCCTTGCTTGCTGCAGGAAGCAGCTAAACCATCTCCAAAATATGACACTCCTGCTTGAAAATCTCCAGTGAGGAGAACCTCCAGCCAAGTGAGACATGTTATGTAACTGATTAAGTGCTTTTATAGCCAAGAATTTTCCTGATCTCTAGTTTGAATTCTCTTATTTTTAATTCCATCCCATTGGCCCTAGTATGTATATACTTTATTGATAATATTCCCGTTGGGGAAACTGAGTATCCAAATGGTGGAGATTTTACAATTAATGAAATGAGAAATGTAACATTTGAATGGAAGCCAGGACTTCATCTTATTCTACACATATAGCTCGGTTATCTATTGTTTGTGTAAAACACTTAAATTCTCTATCTTGCACTGTGGTTATACCTCACCATTTCAATTCATGTCAGGAAGGCAGCTGTATCCAAGCCGTTTTTGGCCTGGAATGGCTTGGTTACACCTTACTGCTGCTGTAGCTGGTAATGCTCAGCTGCTGAGGGGGTAGGAAATGCTGTGCTTGATGGTGAGGCATTCTGGGACAAGAGGGATTTTCGCACTGCAACGCGTTCCGTGTGGAACGCGTGCAGGCGGGAAGCTTAAGACACTACCGGGCGCTTTTACCATTCACACACAGGCGCGCCGGAACGCGTTCCGGCGCGCCTGTGTGTGAACAGTAAAAGCGCCCGGAACTGTCTTGGCCCGGCAAAGGCCGGCCAGGGGCGGGGATTCGGCCGGCAGCGCTGCCGCCCATTGGGTGAGAGCACCCAAGGGGCGGGCAGCGCTGTCAAGCCACCCGCCCCGCGCTTCGTGCCAGCTCTACGGGCTTGGATCGGGCCCTGGGGACCTGGCACGAAGATGCCCGGGCACCCGGGCACCCATCATGGGGCCCGGGGCAAAGCCCCTATGGGGCAGGACCCCTTTGAAGATCAGAGCCCCTGGCTCTGATCTCCAAGGGCTCACCCCGCGCCCCGATCTCGCCCATCTACGGGCTGCAGGCGCCTGGATCTAGGCGCCTCCAGCCCGCAGATGAGTCCCCCGCCCCCCCAGTCCCCAAAACCCCCACCCCCAACCACCCTCCGGCCCGGATCGGGCCCATCTTCGCTCTGTGGGTGCCTACATCGAGGCACTCACAGAGCGAAGATGTTTCCCCCCCTCCCCCAGGGCCCTGGCAGGACACGCGCGCGACGGAGGACTTACCTCGTCGCTGTGCAGGCCCGGAATGAGGGGGAGCATTCTGGGAGCGCGGAGCACCAGGCGCGCTGAGGCCCCCTACTGGACGAGCAGTTCACATGAACTGCTCATCCACTAGGGAGCCGCTGCGCGCACACGGGAACCGCGCGCCCACCTCCCCTCTCCCATCGGAAGCCCAGGAAGGTAGGTCCCCTGCGCGCGCCCTCGGTGGGAGTCGGGGTCGGGGTGATTGGCTCGGGGGGGGGTGGCGATGGCGCTGGACCCCTCCGCCTCCCCCCTCCGCGATCCGGCGCGGAGAAGGCCTTCCTGCGGTTCCAAAGTGGAACCGGCAGCAAAGGGGCTCCTTCGAGCGCCCATATCGGGGGATGGCAAGGGAGGGGCGAGCCCTCCCCTCTGCCTCAGGAGGGCCCCCCCAGGGCCCACCAGGAGCAGGAGGGACGGGCCCCCGGGGCCCACCCACCCCCGCGATCTGGCGCGGAGAAGGCCTTCCTGCGGTTCCACTTCGGAACCGCAAGGAAAGCCACTCCGTCTGGCCGCCAGATCGCGGGCTGCAGCGGGAGGGGGGGCGAGCCCTCCCTCCTGCCTCAGGAGGGCACGTCCCGTGCCCGCCAGGAGCAGGAGGGACGAGCCCCCGGGGCCCGCCCACCCTGCGAGCCGGCCGCAGAACGCCTTACTCCGCTTCCGAAGTGGAAGCGAGACGAAAGCGGCTCTTTCTGCCGGCCAGACGTGTCGGGCAAATGGCAGAGGTTTCAGTCCTCTGCCTATTCCATGGAGGCGCAAAAGTGGCCCCCCTGGAATAGGGAGGCCAGGGCACCCCCAGCCCCGCCCTGGCTTGCTCCGGGGCGTGTGCAGTGGGCTAGGAAAGCCTATCTGACTGCCCCTTCTCCCCCTCCCCCCCCCCCGCCAAGGAGCCATTTGACAGTGCGCACATCCTCGGGCACCTCTCAGCCTTCTGTTATGGGGGAATGCCGGGTTGCATTCTGCCCTCCCGCACGAAGCTGTCGGGGTGATCCTGAGCCAGACAGAGCTTTTTCTGAGCTCTCGCATCCCTGCCCACCTCACGGGGTACTCTGCTGCGGAGAGAGGAACAGAAGTTCCATCAGGAGCTTTGAGTCCCCTTACGTGGGTGGGAAAAGCAGGGTAGAAAAGCCAACTCTTCTTCTTCTGTGTCTGCTTCTTCTTCTTAAAGTACAAATGTACTTTACAACTCTCAAGAAATGAGGTTCATGATGTATATCAATGTTTTCGTTATTTTCCACAGCCCAGATAAAAAGAACCCAAACTGTCCTCCACACCTCTGGCTTTCCTTCTGCAAACATGTTCATCCGAAATAGATATGTTCCAATGCCCCAATGATCTGCATAGCATTCCCTTAGGAATTATTATTATTAATGTTGTATGACACAGAAGAGAGTTTTAATGTCAGATGCAATCTGAATTGTATTAAGGTATTGCAAAACATAGTTCTGTGGATGTAAGGGGAGGGACATACCATTTATTGGGGCTATTTCTTGTTCAGCAGCCCATCTGAACATCTTCAAGGGCATGCATTCCACAGCAAGGGCGCGCATGCCCACTGTCTCCTTTACACCTCCTACGAGCTGAGACAGGAACCTGTGATCCCCTCAAGGCCACACAGCTGACTGGGGTGGGGGCAGGGAGGACGATCAACGGTTGCCATTCCGAGTGCTCCCTCCCCACCCATCTTTAGGGATGTCAGAGTTCCTGACGAATGTCATCCGACCCGGAGCTGCTGACGAACTTCCCCATCGTCTCCCTCAGTGCTCTTGAGATCCCTCCCACCCCTGCCCCTCAGTGGGCTAAGAGATCCGATGAAACTTCCCTCCTTCTGCCACTCACGGTTGGGCAACCTGTCAGGCGGGGGGGGAGCTAAGCTCAGAAAGGCAAGCGGCCTGAGGGGTCCCGGCTAGCTCTATGAGAGAGGGAGGGGGAAGACGATCCTCAGATCCTGCCCTCTCAAGGGTCCCAGAGCTGCTGACACACGTTCCCAGCATCTGGTCCCTGCAGGAGCCTCCCGGCTGCTGACGGACTCTCCCTTCGTCCTCCGCACAGCCGAGCGGCCGGGCGGCGAGCGGGCTGGGAATGTGACCTGCCACTGGCCCAGCTCACCCAGCTGGCTCCGTGGGGAGATGGGAGAGATGGAGGAGGCAGAGGAGAGGAGTAGGCTTCTGTGCGCCGCTATTCCCACCCACATAAGGGGACTCAAAGCTCCTGACGGAACTTCTGTTCCTCTCTCCGCAGCAGAGTACCCCGTGAGGTGGGCAGGGATGCGAGAGCTCAGAAAAAGCTCTGTCTGGCTCAGGATCACCCCGACAGCTTCGTGCGGGAGGGCAGAATGCAACCCGGCATTCCCCCATAACAGAAGGCTGAGAGGTGCCCGAGGATGTGCGCACTGTCAAATGGCTCCTTGGCGGGGGGGCAGGGGGAGAAGGGGCAGTCGGATAGGCTTTCCTAGCCCACTGCACACGCCCCGGAGCAAGCCAGGGTGGGGCTGGGGGTGCCCTGGCCTCCCTATTCCAGGGGGGCCACTTTTGCGCCTCCATGGAATAGGCAGAGGACTGAAACCTCTGCCATTTGCCCGACACGTCTGGCCGGCAGAAAGAGCCGCTTTCGTCTCGCTTCCACTTCAGAAGCGGAGTAAGGCGTTCTGCGGCCGGCTCGCAGGGTGGGCGGGCCCCGGGGGCTCGTCAATCCTGCTCCTGGTGGGCACGGGACGTGCCCTCCTGAGGCAGGAGGGAGGGCTCCCCCCCCCGCTGCAGCCCGCGATCTGGCGCCCAGACGGAGTGGCTTTCCTCGCGGTTCCGAAGTGGAACCGCAGGAAGGCCTTCTCCGCGCCAGATTGCGGGGGTGGGTGGGCCCCGGGGGCCCGTCCCTCCTGCTCCTGGTGGGCCCCGGGGGGGCCCTCCTGAGGCAGAGGGGAGGGCTCCCCCCTCCCTTGCCATCCCCCGATCTGGCGGCCAGACGGAGTGGCTTTCCTCGAGGTTCCGAAGTGGAACCGCAGGAAGGCCTTCTCCGCGCCAGATCGCGGGGGGGGGAGCCCCGGGGGCCCATCCCTCCTGCTCCTGGTGGGCCCCGGGGGGGCCCTCCTGAGGCAGAGGGGAGGGCTCGCCCCTCCCTTGCCATCCCCCGATCTGGGCGCGCGAAGGAGCCCCTTTGCTGCCGGTTCCACTTTGGAACCACAGGAAGGCCTTCTCCGCGCCAGATCGCGGGGGGGGGAGGGGTCCAGCGTCATCGCCACCCCCCCCCCAGCCAATCACCCCGACCCCGACTCCCACTGAGGGTGCACGCAGGGGACCTACCTTCCCGGGCTTCCGATGGGAGAGGGGAGGTGGGCGCGTGGTTCACGTGCGCGCGCAGCGGCTCCCTAGTGGACGAGCAGTTCACGTGAACTGCTCGTCCAGTAGGGGGCCTCGGCGTGCCTGGTGCTCCGCACTCCCAGAATGCTCCCCCTCATTCCGGGCCTGCACAGCGACGAGGTAAGTCCTCCGTCGCGCGCGTGTCCTGCCAGGGCCCTGGTGGAGGGGGGGAATCATCTTCGCGGTGAAGGTGCCTCGGAGTAGGCACCTTCACGGAGAAGATGGGCCCGATCGAGCTCGGAGGGTGGGTGGGGTGGGGGCTTCGGGGAGTGGGGTGGTGAGGGACTGATCTGCGGGGTCCCCGCGCCCCGCAGACAGTTGCGATGGGGGCGTGGGTTGCCCTTGGGCGGCCGGAGCGACACGCTGCGGTCGCGGAAGGGGTTCATCGGCCCCAGCCTGCCGGGCATCGGCCTCCTGCTGCCCCAGAAAGGGGTAGAGGAACCCGATGCTCCCATCTCCCTGGCTCCGGCAGCCGCCATGGGGCTGCCGGGGTCGGGAAGGGCCTAGCTTGCCCCCCCGCCCCCCCGCGGAAGGCTGTCAGCCTCTTTGCTGGGTTGCGGGGATGATCCGCAGCCCGGCAAGGCAGGCAATCAGCCCGACCGCCATCAGCTGCTGGGCCGAAATCCGGCCCATGCTGACCGCGGAGGCGTGGCCGCGGCTGTCAGGGAGAGAAGCATGAGCGAATGCTTCTCTCCCAGAACGCGCCGGGGCGGCTCGTACGCGTTGGAACGGATGCAGAGCACTTTAAAGTGTTCTGCATCTGGAACGCATGGAAGACAGCTCCGGACACAAGGCGGCGCAAGCCCCGCTCGGGCAATGCGAATGCCTCGTCCGGAGCTGTCTTCCACGCGTACCGCAAAGGCCTGTGCGAAACGGCCTAAGGTGACAGGTGGGGTAGGGAGGAGGGAGATCAGGTGGGGGCAGCAGCGACTGAGAGGGAAAGTCAGGGCAAGAGGGAGGGGAAGGGAGATTGGGGTGGGTGGAGGGAGGGGAGGTAGATGAAGGACTGACACAGTAAGGGGGAAGGCAAGACTTGCCAAGGTATCATTTTCTGGGCTGCTGGGGAACTGGAATTGTGGCCTCTTGGAAATGAATTAAAACTTTAATGCTATGTTGTCCCAAATGAAGGAAAACCCAACTGGAGGAAAATCCAGGGGGAAAAACCCCGTTTAGCCTTTAAAGATGCAGCCAAATGGGCTGGAATTTGGGCTGAAGAAGGATTAAAGTAATGGTGTAAGGCACTTAACTTCCCAGGAAGGAAGCAGGTCCACGGTTTTCATATGCTCTGTGCTGGACCATCCCCAGGCTCTCCCCATCACCAAAGTGTGAAAAGGCCATTTTATTACTATGTTACCATTTCTAGATGACTTTCAAAATGTGCTTCTCCCTAGGTTTTATCAATAGAAACAAAAATCTACCACCAGTGTCTGCCTCTTCACAGAGACATCTGTTTGTTTGGACTTAGTCTTAGGAAAGCATAAGACAAAAAGGGTTCTTCAGACCAGTGACCCAAGCTTTTGCTCTACTATTCAGCATCATTTAAATGTTCTCAGTTATGTTTCTTTGTGATCAATCCACAATCACCCTGAATAGCAGGTTCTGCAAAGCAGCAAGCTCATGCATTTATAGCTGGTACTGAAGACTATAGCACACATAAATGGAGTTGTCACATTACAAACAACATCAGGGTTCCAGAAAATGCAGAAAACTGAACTCAAATCCTGAAACACTTCAGATGCATTCTCACTTGACTATTTTAGAGCGGGTTGGACTATTTCTGTCCCTGCCAGGCTATTTTAATCTGAATATGGGGCCAAGTGGACATTTTGGGCCAATCCCACTTGTTTGATGGTAAACAAGACTAAATCCAAATAGTGCTGTTCCCACTTACTGCTGAAATCCCCAGGACAGGGAAACAGGACCTTTTAATCTTGTGCCCCCCCCCCCGGCAAGATGTTGGTGGAAGAAGCTCAGGGGGCTGTTTCTTAACCCATTTCCCTCACTCCCCCCTCCACTCCCTCCCAATCAAGTCATGGCAGCAGCCGGGGTGCCTCCTTCCTCCTTCTCTTTACTTGCCTCATGAGCCTGCATGTACCTCAATCCACGTTACCCAGAAGAATGAATTTGCGCACAAGCAGATCAGTGGCTTTGTGGGGGGAGGGGGAGGTTAAGAATAAAGTTGTCTCAACTCTGTTTTATACATTTTTGTTGGTGAGGAGGTGAATATTTTAATTTACTAGTGGCATGGTGTGTGCGCGCATGCGCATGTGCATGCTGTCTCTCTTCCTGACTGGCCGCTGGGCAGGTGGGCTCCCTTCTCTGCCAGAGGATCCTTGGGGGCAGCCTCTTCTCCCTCTGTCCATCCTTCCACCCTCCCTTGCCACCTTCCTCTCTCTCTCTCCCTCCAGACAGCCTGGTGGTGCTTCCTCCTCCTCTCCATCACCACTGTGAAATCCCACTCACATGTGGCTGGCATTGGCCAGAAGGCTACAGCTCCACCTCAAATATCCTGGAACCATTCCCATTTTTTTTGGTGGGGGGAGTGAGTTCAACTCCGAAAGGGCAAAAAAGTCCTGCCTTTCTCAGGAGGTTTTTTTTTTTTTTCCTCCAGATTTTCACAGAACAGCCTTCATAAAATCCAGGAAGAGGAACTTGAATAGGAATGCTGCATGATGAATTTGGATTAATTGCAGAAGTCATGGGAACAACAGATATGGAAGTCAAATTCAGTTCGGATTTAAATGCCTATAGGAACGCAGCCTTCATCTAGGAAGAAATGTTCATGTTTTGGGGGAAATGATGGTGTAGAAAGATTTTTGTCATAGAAGGTGAGTTTTTTCCCCCACCAAAACCTAGGCTTCAAAGTCCTCCTTGTTTTGGACAATTTGCCAGTGTGTACCAATGGCCTTACATACATGAATACATATTCAGAAGTGTTCATTTTTGCCAGTGAACACCATCTCTGTTCTCCAGCCCATGAACCAAGACAAATTTAGTTGCTTTGGACTGGTATTTTTGCACTCTGAAGTAGCCTTGATTTGGATCACAGCAATTGAATTACCACTGTGAAACAACATGGCCACCAACGTGGTGGTACAGGATGCCTGAAAGGAATACAATTTTTCTGTTGCCATCATTATTTGGGAGGCAGTGGACAGTGTCAAGCTTGATTGGCTTCTGAAGGAGTATTTGGCTAGAGGCCATGGCTGACATAGCACTCGGCTACCAGTAACATAAGAGGTCTGAACTAGGGATGTGCAAGAATATTCGAAATATTCATTATTTGATTGAATTCAGACAAATTCGGATATTCAAATTCAAACTGAAGGTCCAGACATTCATTTTTAAAAAATATTTGAATGAATACAAATATTTTGAATGATTTGTATGAATAATTCAGACATTCATATGTGTATGGATACATATGCATTACATATGTATCTGTATACATCTTATTCGTATCCATATGCATCTGTGTGGGTACATACAGGACAAAAACAGGATGTATACAGATGCATATGGATGCATACAGATACATACGAATGTTGTCGATATTCGTATCATCAAATATGTATCAAATAATCGTACGAATAGATACGAATGTATTCAAATCGGTTTGACTTTTAATACATTCATTTTTCTCTGTTCATACAAATTCAGATATTTGAATACTCAATTCAAATCGAATCAAATGTCAAAAATTGCATTTGTGCACACCCCTAGTCTGAACGACTGTGGTCACAGCATACCATCTACAGGAAGAAGGTGTTCAAAAGTATAATGTAAAAAGTTTATGATGGTGTATTCCAGGAACCTCGGGGAGCAGGTGCAACAGAATACTCAGCACCATGAGGCCGAGAAAAAGAATCCAAGGGAAGAGGCCAAAGTAAAAATTGGAAAACTTAATGAGTTCCCAGGCTGGCAGGACAGTCCTTAGAAATGGATCTTTTAACGGAATATTAATTAGAGTTCACAAATGCAGGGAGTTGCATGGCTATCACATCACATTACATTAACAGTTTGTAAAATGGAGTCCCAGCTACTTGTCTAGAAAGCCTACCATGTTTAAAATAAATGAGCTTTTAATCTGAATTTTAATTATAATTTTTGCTGTTTTGTTTCAAATAAAAAGACTAATAAATATATTGTTCCTTAGAACATGAAAAACAAACTCCATCAGTGGACATAATTCCATTGTGGCTATTGTTTATATCTCAGCTGGAAGCTATGCGTATCCACTGCTTGATGTACTACAAACACCAAAAATAAAGAAGAAAGGTTATATAAAACAGCAACTCAGCCAAGCAATTATAACTCCCTCCAACATAATTTATATTAGTGTTAAATTGTTCTGGCAATGATTCACTCAATATTCTTAAGTAAAACACAGTAAAATATACTACTGAATTGTATGGAAATTCCAAAAAATAATAATAATATGAAATTATTTGTGCTAAGCTTCCAGGGATCACATTGTTATCTTATTTCACGGATGTTATAGGTAATGGTTTCCTACCTGTTTTTCACATTGTGGTTAATGTTTTACATATGATCTGCAGACAATTGCAGCTTTGAAATGGACAGAAATCAACCTAGATTTATTTATTTATTTATTTATTTATTTATTTACATTTACATCCCACCCCATACCCGAAGGTCTCTGGGCAGGCAACAACAGTTAAAACAACAATTTAAAAACAGAAAATACATTAAAAGCACTTTAAAAAATTAACAAATCTAAAACAATACACAGCATGTTTAAAATGATGGTATCTGTGCTAGGATGGGAAATATAACCATCTCAGCCAAAGGCCAGGGTAAAGAAATGTGTCTTCACCACCTTCCTAAATATATGTAAGGAAGGGGCATGATACGGCTCGAGGGGGAGACTATTCCATAGTCTGGGGGCTATCACTAAAAAGGCTCTTTCCCGGGTGCCCATCAACCTCACTACTGAAGGTGGTGGGATGACCAGGAGGGCCTCACTGCTTGACCTTAAGGCATGGGCAGGTCGGAATGGGAGAAGGCATTCCTTTAGATATTTGGGACCCAAATCATTTAGGGCCTTATAAGTCAGAGTTACTACCTTGAACTGGGCTCGGTAGTAAATTGTCAGCCCTTTTAAAACTGGTGTGATCTGCAACTGGCTAGCTGTTCTGGTCAGTACTCTAGTGGCTGTATTTTGCACTAGCTGCAACTTCCAGACCGTCTTCAAGGGCAGTACAGTGCATTACAGTAGTCCAATCTAGACACCTGTCAAGCATTTCAACCACCTCTCCTGATTCAGATGGTACAGAGAGATAGAGCCGGGTATCATCCGCATACTGATGACACCTCACACCAAATATCCTGAATGATCTCACCCAACAGTTTCATATATAGTATATTCTGGCATATAAGACTACTTTTTAACCCAGGAAAATCTTCTCAAAAGTCAGGGGTCGTCTTATACACCGGGTGTCATCTTCTTATACAGCAAGTATATCCCAAACTCTATATTTTAACTGGAAAAGTTGGGGGTCGTCTTATACACCCAGTCTACCTATATACAGGTAGATATTAAATAGCATGGGAGATAAGATCGACCCCTGAGGGACCCCACAAGTGAGTTCCCAGGGTGTTGAATCAGTGTCCCCTACAGCCACTATCTGGGTTCTGCTCTGGAGATAAGAGTGAAAATAGTGCCAAGCATTGCCTCTCACTCCTAAACTCCATAGTCTCTCCAAAAGGATACCATGGTCAATGGTATCAAAAGCCACTGAGAGGTCCAGGAGAACCAGCAGGGTAGCATTCCCCAGAGGAGATCATCAACCAGGGCGACCAAGGTGGTTTCCATGCCATAACTGAGCCTGAAGCCAGATTGAAATGGGTCTAGATAATCAGCTTCTTCCAAGCATGCCTGCAATTGAACAGCAACAGCTCTCTCCAGAACCTTGCCTAAAAAAGGTATGTTAGCCATCAGTTGATAGTTATTAAATCCTCTGGGTCCAGGAAGGCCTTCTTCAGGAGGGGTTGCACCACAGCCTGTTTCAGTGAGGCATTCACTACTTCCTGGATCCACTCTGTGATACCTTGCCAGATAGTTTTTATCAGCCACAAGGGGCAGGGATTCAGAGAGCACGTCATTGGCTGAACCCCTGCAAGCCGTTTTCCCACATCCTCACACCACAGCAATTGAAACTGATCCAAGCAAACTGGACCAGACAGTTCTCATTTGGACTCTGTAACTGAGAAAAGTTACTTGATTTGAAAAATAAAAACATAGTACAATTATGAGACAAAAGAAGACTAAAGTTCCATAATCTTTC
Source organism: Aspidoscelis tigris stejnegeri (assembly GCA_023333525.1). NCBI lineage: Eukaryota > Metazoa > Chordata > Lepidosauria > Squamata > Teiidae > Aspidoscelis > Aspidoscelis tigris. The sequence continues at coordinate 61,717,606 of JALMGA010000002.1, read as the reverse complement.
CTAGAGGTGTACCATATCGGTTCAGGTTGGAACTCGTTCAAATCAAATTGGGTGATTCAACTGTACCATAGTCAAAAGTGGTCAGTTTGACCCAAACTATATCAAGGGGTTCCCATCCAAATGGGTCAAACCACCTGGTTCGATTCCAACTAGCTTGAGTTCAACCCCATCCAGCCTTTTAATAGATGTTTTTAAATGTATTTTATTTTTATTTTTTACACATCAATCATTTTTTTAACTGTTCAACGTTAGATTCAAACTGAGTTGACCTTGTTCAACCTGATTCAAGTTTGAACCAAACTCATCAGTTTGATTCTAGCGAAACACTGAATTTAAGTTTGAGCACATTCCTATTTCTTGCTTATTCCTCTGCTTTTGTTCTTTTCCCTTATATTAATATCTTGTGAACATAGCTTTGAGAAGGTAAGTTGGAGAGAACCTCTTTTTCTCTTATTCTTTTTCTACCTTATTGTCACAAATGCTATACTTTAAGTTAACAAGGAAATTTGTGCAGTGCCGGGCCATTTTTTGAATCTTGACAGTCTATTTTTTCCAGCTTCCTTTGGTTTTAAATGGCTTTTATGTACATATTTCAGCCATTCTAGTACACAGCAGTAGATGATTTAAGTGATGGTTTAAGGCCACTGCCAAGAAAATAGCTACACTGAAATAAATATCAGTTTAAAAAAAGTTCTGAAGGCAAGAGGATACAATGGAAAATGTGGCATAACTGTTTTGTGAAAGTAATGCCACAGAATCCACATAAAATTACAGATTATTGATCAACAAACACTTCAACAATTCACTATCCTCAGACTATATCTGCTTTAGCATTACTACTGAATTGCCAACATTTTCATTAGAAGGAATTAAAGGAGGTGAAACAAATATTTCATTAAATTTCTTGAAACAGTAACTCTACACCTTCTTTGAAAATTTTTCATCTGCTTCAACAGGAACCTAGGATAGAATATGCTTAACCATACTTATTGGACTTGTATAGTAACACTACTGGGCGTGGGGGCTTTCCAAAGAACAATCCCCCAGGGTCCAAGGTTAGGACATTTTGGGTGCTTCTGCATTGGACACTTAACACACATTAAGTACCCATTAAAGACGGATTTCTAAAACCCAGCCCAAACACAACACACATTAGAGACACTTGTGTCCACATTGGCTCTCACGTGATGTGTCTCTAATGGGTGTTAAGTGGTCCTTAAACTGGATTAATGGAAGACTACTTTGAAGATAGTCTTAATGGGTACTTAATGTGTACTTCCGCAGTTAAGACACTGCAAAAGTGTCCCAAAGTGGGCCCTCCCCCTACCCAGCATGATTGGCTCCTCCGGAACAAGCACAACGAGCTGGGGGCCTCCTATCTCGGGGCTCCCCCTCACCCCAGAACCTGCAGATCGTGGCTTCTGGAGCCAGGGGGGCGGCTTCACCTACACCCCCTCTATCCACTCTGGGGGTGACCAAGCGTGATCCCCTCCTTACCTTTAGGCAGCCAGGCCGACTCTGGCTGCTAGGACCCAGCACGCTTTACGCGTGCATGCAGCGTGCCTCTCAAATGGCCAGGGCTGTGCCTGGCTTCAGGAGGCCCTCTGCATAGGTGCGCAGCCCTGACCAATAGGGAAGTGCACAGGCCAGTGTGGCCCTGGCCAATTGGGAGGCGCGCTGCACGGATTTTCAAATATTCAGTTTGTTACAAATCGAATGTCAAAAATTGCATTCATGCACACTCCTACTAATGAGCTTTTAAAGAGTGTTAGGGATTGTGGGTTGGTTGTGGCAACTCATGGAATGGTTGAGATGTGGGACTATGTGCCTGCCCAGACCTCTAGCCATTTGCCTGCTACAGTCCTATGAAGTCCAGAGAAGTGTATGCAGCCAGAATTGGCAAACTGGTGATATGAAGAATTCCGCCACCAGCCTCAGACCTGAAGGCAACATGTAGTGTTCAGGCAGATGGCAAGCAGTCCCACATGGTCATTAATTTCAGAGCCTGCTATCAAAGCCAGCCCAGAAACATACAAGGCTAAAAAATAAATTCTGAAATGCATAACCTAGACAAGCATTTGCTACAGCACTTCCTATTAGAATACAAGGTATTATTTCATGGGGCACAGAGCTTTACAACATTCTACAGTCCCTTGTTTTCTTAATTGAAGCCAGAATACATTCCAAATCCCAAGGCTATTACATTTACAACTCAAGAACAAATTCAATTATTATTTAAAATGACTTCTTGTTAAAAAGAATGCTTCAGTCTAATGATTGCTCTGAACAACATGATTCATTATTTAAATACAAGGAGAAGTTAATTAAACTTGGCATTCCTAATCCTACGTTTATTTTTTTTCCATGTTAAAGCTATGTCTTTGGAGTTTCATTGCAGTCAACAGGATACTGAAGAAGCAAATAATGGTTTGCATCCTGCCTGCATTTTAAGAATGGAAGCATTAAATTGATTGGCTTGTACTCAAAACTTGAATGTGAAAACAAAACACAAGCCTGAGTAGTTTTTGTTCTGTTTTAAATAGCTTTCCAGCTGCAAATCTATCAACAAGGATTGGCAGAAATTAGGTTTGCTTGTGTTTAAATGAGCTTACAAAAGGAGATCTATATTATACAGTACTATGGCTTTAAATAACACTTCTAAAGTATGACCAGGAAATGCATTAAATGGTCTTGGAAAAAGAAAGATCCTGGGAGAGGAAGCAGAAAACAGATTCCCAGCTTACAAACAATGCAGCAAAATGTGCCATCGTTAGAATTATGAAATCTGCCAACATGTATGTGCTTACATACTTTTGCACCACCTCTTCCCAAGTTTTTTCATGTTTATATTAAGAGGGAAAGAATAAATAAGCTGTGATCAGACACGGCTAAAAAACAAAAAAAGCATCTCTGAGAATCTTTGTCTGAGGTGGCTTAGAAAAGGCTTTGAGGCGGGATTGTTCACACATCTATGGCTGTGATCACACCCACAGGTTTTCATGGGGACACCTCCATCTGTGCCCAGCCAGTGCCTGTCTTGTGTTACTGGGAATTTCATGGGGGCACCCAAGATGCCCAGCCCATATGTGCCCAAACAGCACCCAAAGTGTTCCAGGTGGCCAGCATGGGGATGCAACTAGAGAGACTTAGTAAGATCGTTGGAGATATGCCTTTTACGGAACATGAAAGCACTAAAAGCCTTTATAATCTCCAGGTCTGGCCTCAAGGAATTATGCCTATACTACTATCCCAAAATGCTGGATGGAACTAAGTTATCTGTAAGATAGCATAAGGATAGGAGAGCAGTGGACAAACATGTGTAGCTCTGAAGTGGTGTTGCATACTTCCCAGGTCATCTGTGTGAATGGGATTTTGTCCACATAGGGTCTTTCCTCTAGGTAGTATTAGAAGCTTTCATGATCTTCTGCAGAACCTGATTGGTGCATATATTAGTGCAGATTGGAGAACCCACACACACACACACACACCTTTGGTACGCTCCATGTACAGAACTTAAACCAGACCAGAAAGTCATTCATGCCTGGTAGTCCTCAACATCAATGACTACCAACATACCAACTCAGTCCTGTCCAGATCATGAATCATGGAGGCCTTCAGAGATTCAGAAACATATTCTGAAGCTCACATAAGCTTTGGCAAGAGTGCAAGATCTTGTTCCCATCCAGGCACAATCTGTCCAGACCAGCATATCTGGATCACCAAAGGGTAAGTACAAAAATGTCCAGTGTTAGGCAATCCTTGTCCAAGTATAGGTATAGTTGGACCATCAATCAAAGCTGTTAATGGGCCTCCAGTTACAGTGATGACTCTAGAAATAGACCCAAAGTATCTATTCCTTCTAAGTAGTAGAGTAAATATGGTGGGGGCTCTAAAAGAGGCAAAAGTTGTAGTAAAGTAGGCAGCATAGTAAAAATAATTAAAACCAGTTTAAAACTTAGAACAACTTAGCTACTAGTATTTAAAATAGGAAATATTCACAACTGACTGATCAAACATAATTTTCTGGCAGCATAGAACTTGGATTGTCTGTACTCAAAAGAAAGACTCAAAAGAAAATCTTGCAAAATAAGTTTGGGGGAAGCAAGACTATTAAGGTTATCATTTGATTTCCATTTTTGGAAAATACCAGGGTTAAGAGAATGACTCATTAGCCTTTTGGCACTGCTGGTGTTTTTTGGTGACATGATCATTGGGGAGAGCAGCCAGCGTTCAAGGACTGATCATGGGAATCTTGAAAAAGAAAAGTCAGAATGCAAAGAATAGAAAACTCTAAATAGAATATTAAAAAAAAACCCACAAAAAAGAATGCGTACATGAAATAACTGTTTGTTCCTTTTGAACATTCCCTTTCATTATTATACACGCCAGAACACCAACTGGAAGATAAAGGCCATGGCTGTGTGTACAGAAAGAAAAGCAGCGGGAGAGAAAAGCTTGTGAAAAGGAAACAAATACAAGAGCATGATGTGTATAGAAAAAAGTTAAATAAAAACAAATTGAACTAAATTGGACATTTGGACATGTTAAAAAAATACAAAATACAGTAGGATAAAAAAGCTGCAAGCTAAACTGCAAAACAATAAAGTTGATTTGAAAATCAGAAACCTATTACTTCTTGCAAGGTAAGGTTTCTTGTAGCAAAGACAACTTTTACATCTGGCTTTTAAAAAAATAAATTCTTGTGTAGAGAATAGGCATTTGCATCCTTTAAAGGCTTTTTTTTTAAAGCCTGTAATGGACAAGCTGCCCAGCAGCTATGAATATGGAACCTGCGTAACATCACTCACCTATTCTATTATTTTTTGATATTCCAGAACAAAGCACTTCCAGAGTTATTTCACTTTGCCCAGACATGACCGATATTCTGTGTTTTAGCATGTCACACAGGAACACAATATGTTAAACCCACAATATTGGGTCTATATTCATGGTCTATATCAGGAGCACCATGACAGCTGGGCTGTATGTGCCCATGGCCTCAGGGCGGTCCTCTGAAGGTGATTACAGGCCAGCAAGCACCTTTGAAGTGTCCTTCTCACAAAGCAAGGTAAAGGACACTGAGGACAACTGTCACTCTCAGGTGTCAATCGCACTACCATGTAGGCATGCAGCAGCTTGAAGAGTGTGAGGGGACACCAACTTCCCCACATTAAATATTAATAGTTACAATTAAACTCCATTACATTACTAATTGAATGCAGCCATATTATTAGTTACAAAGCAGTGGAGATATCTGAACAATCTGACTAGAAAACAATGGTACAAACCGATATGGGATCTTCTAATTAACAGATATATATCTGCACAAAAACAAACAATGGAAGGTGAGAAAGTACTCGATAATTATTTGAAAATTAAGGCACTTCCCAAATTGAAAGGACTGAGTATCCCAAAGAGCATTTTTCTTATAAAGTGGGCTTTTCTAATTCCAAAGCCAAGAAATATAATATTCTAGTTTTCACCACAACAGAATTTCAATGATATTCAGTGATGGATCCTGGTTTGTTATTTTACTATTCTTTACATGTAATTTAATTGTACTTGTTAAAGATTGTTTCTTATACTTTTTGTACAGCACTGTATTGTTAAATTTGAATATATTAAAAAAGAGAGAGAGAGAGAGATAAGGCTCTCATGGTAAGTCACTGCAATCACCCTTCATGGGAATGCAGTCTTAGAAGCGTTGCTCAATAGTGTTTCTATTAATATTTGGATAATCATTTCCAGAATGTGATCTCCAGTTACATTATTTTGCTTCTCCAGGCTTCTATCCCTTCCTCGTAATTTTCAGCATATATGAAAGTGTTGCCAAAGGGCTTTTTTGCACTTTACGTGGTGCCAGGGAGGCAAAGTTGTGCAATGCTTTGGGCATCCACACATCAGGATGCCCAAACCATCCAAAACGTAGCTGGCACTTAATTATGTGTCACCTAAACACTAATCACCTCCATCAGGGAGGGGATCGTGGTGCTGCAGCAATGGCACCAACTTGCATACATTGCCATGGTGACCAGGCAACACAGTGTGCAAATGCATCTATGCTGCCCAGTACAATCCAAGTACTCACTTATGCACATTCTGATGCAGTTGGAACCTGTATTGGACCTTCCATTTGTATCTGTTCAGCACAGAAATATTGCTGGTACATGTTGGATTCTTTCTTTCAAAATTTCTGAATCTATCCTAAGCTTGACATTACAGTATCATGGCATCCTGAAACCTTTTTCTCCAGGCACAGCATGAATGAAAGCTTGCTCTGTCTGCTTATGATTCTACTCTCTCTAAAAAGGCCATTAGTCACTCTGCAAAAACACATGGGAATATGTGCACAAATACATTATCAATGATTACATATAATCGTTCCACTTGAAGAAAGTTTGCACAGCATTATTTTTTTTCCAGGGTGTTTGATTGAAAGTCCTTATTGCTAACATAAGCAAATATTAAACTAAATTATGGCAGCGTGAATTATTCATACATTTATTCAAAAGAGTGTTTGAAGTGGACTGCTAGATATTGTCACTATCACATTCTGACAGATACTCTGACAGCTTTGAGCCAACGGGTAAGAAATTATGTTGAAAGACGAAAAGGTTAAGCAAGACGGAACAGTACTGTCAATATCAGGATGGATATAGTTCACTAAGTAAATCAGAAAGCTGCTCAAGTGACAGAGATATGATATGTCCTTATTTGTGTATAGGGCTGGCTTAGATGGGTCTTAGTGCCATTTCCTCTTTACAGTGGACAATAGTTTAGATTTGACAAAATGATGCTTTGGATTTTAGAAAGGAGGGGACATTTAGTAGTAAACAGAAATTTCCATAAAGGGCATCTAAGGCTGTGTCTCCATTTACGAACCAAGGCACCTACTGCTGACTGAGAAGGTACCCACGCACCAGCAGGTGCCCCGTGGTGATCATAATGCCACATTTTGAAGCACAACATTTTTCCAAGGTGTGATCTTGCTCCCTGAACAGGGGTGTCATAATCAGCAAAATGCACTGCCTCCCTCATGCACTCACAATGGAGCCTTTACACCTGCCCTAACTCTATGTTTTCCTTTCAAAAACTCCAGAAGTCTTTCGATATGCTTAGAAATCCTGCAGAATTTGAAAAATTGCTTTTCTTTCTTCTTCACAAAACCAAATGGCACTTGAAACACTTGGAAGAGATTTAAACCAGTGATTTGTTCCGAAATGCATAAATATATGACAGGATAAACTAATGTAGCAGGATAGGATAACTGCTAATTAAACATATTTTTTCCCAGTTTCAAATAAAACACATAGCATGGCAGTGCAGAAAATATATATCTACCAAGAATGCATGCAGGGAAATAAACAGTGAAACTCCAGAATCAAATAAGACATATAAAAGCTTAAGATCAATAAAACACTAGCAACACAATCACTATCTCTGGAATTGTATTATACACAAGAACCGGAGGCGGTGAAAGACATAGAACACTGCAATTTACATTAAGTAATGGAAGCCACTAAGAAAATAAATAATTGGCACTGACTTGTCTCTTCAGCTCTAGAAGTTCCATCAAAGCCTCCCCAGTTTCTAGGAGACATTTTACATGGTTGCTGAAAGCTGCCAGGTAAAAGGCCAGAGGCCGATTTGCACTTCAGCCCATAGTTTACAATTAGGCAACATCTGGGCAGGTGCATCTGCACTTCCAGGAGGCATTTACAGACTACAAGTGCCCCCAGCCTGCCCAGATGTTGCCTAATTGTAAACTAGCTGTGGTGCACGACATCCTGCACCACAAGCAACCCAACCCTCCTTAAATTGTCACTGGGAATTTACTGTATTCATCCAGCCATTGACCATCTGCACTCTGGCTGGCTGAGGAGGTCATTTGAACTACTGCACAAGTTCACTGGCAGTTCACATGACACCCTGATGTGACTGCGCAAAGCATCATTGTCACCATTGCAGCAGCAATGGCGTATCCACAGTCATGCAGGGCACCATGCTCAAGATGGCAGCGCCCCGTGGAGGATGGGAAGGGAAGTGCAAAATTGCCGCAGGATTGCACTATATTCCTATATTGCGTTTGAGACAAGAAAAGGTCTTGTTCCCTTCAGAAGCATTTACATCCATAGTTATTAACCTGCCTCAAGCTCATTTTCCATTCATCCCTTTCTAGCACATAGATTATATATTCTGCTTCAACTTTTATTCCCTGACTGAGTAATTTGCATGAGCTGTAATGTGCATCTTGTGCAGATGACCTTCCACCCTGCCCCTGGGCAAAGCAAAGGTTCCCTCTGCACAATCCATGTCATGCATCTTCAACAAACTGTGTTTGCATAGCCACCCAGTTACTGGTACAAAGTAATCACTCTGCATTACTTGGACTGTCTACACCAGCAGAACATGAAGCTGGCAAGAAACTGGAAGCAATACTGGAAACTGGGCCAATATTCTGGGCAAAGAGTTGATATGGGGGTGGGTTGATCCAAATGCCACCATCCAGACCCTTCTGAATTGGCAACCTTAGAGCAGTTTTGGAAGAAGATGTAGAGAGGCCACCATATCTGGACAACAACCATATAATCAGGGGTTCTTTAAGCTCTGTACAACAGTTCCAGATGTACTCACATACCAGCACCTAACGGTCTAATTATCTTCCTCACTGTTTAATGTAGACTGCAAGTTGTTTGCAATCAAAGACACATTTTTATTGTTGTTATGTAATTGTATAAATCACAGTTTGATATTTATGTTCCTCTTTAAAAGATTGTATTATTTCCACCTCGGAAGCACCAGAAGTGGGCCAAAAGACACATTTTCTCAGCATTATAATATAGTGTTATTTTAAAAGCTGGAAAAATATAATTCTGTGTCAGAAGCACATTCTGGATGAAAGATGGTCTAGATTCTACATAAGAGCCAAATCAGAGCTTTCCCCCAGCTAAAAAGAGAAACACTCAGGCCACAGGCTGTCTCTGTTCCATTTCACAACTATTAATTAGGTATGTGCTGAATGCACTTTTGACAAATGCCAACAGGGTGTGGAGTCCCAGGACGGTTAGTTTCATTCGCTAACAGTCTTGGGTATAATTGGTTGCATTTAGGGTGTGTATGAATGTTTTTTTTTTCTTTGTATTTGATTCGTATCAAATCAAATGCAGGAAAATTCCTGTTCATTCAAATAGATCCCCTTTGAATGTGGTAGGACTCATATTCAATATGAATGTTCAATCCCATACAAATCCCATACGAATAGCATATGAATTCCATATGAAGCTTCATACAAATGTATCAAAACATTTGATTTGAATTTAAACGTCAGTCTTTGAATGTGCCAGCATTTGATTCGTTCCAATATCCAAATTCGTATGAATTTGAAATATTATAAATATTTGTGCACATCCCTAGTTGCACGTGCAAGTAGAACTGCAAAGCAAGGAATGAACCTCTTTCTGCTCTTATCTTCAACACCATTATAGAGGTCTTCATAGGTGACCCCGCAGCAGCCAATGATGTGAATGTAATTGTTGTCATCACAAGGTATGAAAGTGCACTGAGGCTCTCTGTGCATGTACAATTCCATCATGTGTATGAATGTTATTGCACATTGTGGATCTGTTCACAAAGTGCCTTATAAAGGTGGCGACGATGAAAGGAGAAAGTGAGTAAATTTACTGATTTGCAATTCTATTTGCAAGTGAACAAGTGCAACCAATTACAGCCTAGACTGGACCTCTAAACCCTGTTCATGTTCCTCAAATAAATGTTTGTGGATCCCTACTTTTGGTTATTCTCAGTTTGTTCTGAGCTAGTGTAATAGCCTTTTTAAAAATATATTGGTTGATCTATTGCTTCTTGCTCCTTTATTTTATTTGATGTCCGTATTTCAGGATCCCTGAGTTTCTGCTTCTGTTGATCATCTATTTGTGGACGGTGAAATCGAAAAACAGTATAAATTTTGAGAAAAATAGTATAAGCAAACAAATCCTCCCTCATGCGTTAGTGCACATGCAATGCACCGTAACCCATGTGGCATTTGGAAAGACATTCTGAAGGAATGTGTACAAAGTGCAAAGGCAATCAGCAGTTCCTGCTCTTCAGTTCAGATACAGAGCTGAAAATCCATATTATCCCGTCTTACCTTACAACATACAGGGTTTTTTTTGGAACCAATCCATTTCCATTCTGGGAAGATCAGCCTTTGCTCCATTTTGAAAGACCTGATGTGCTCAGAACTGATGGTGGCAGAGCACGTAATGTGGCTGTGACTTTTGGGTGGGGGGATGCAGTGGGAATAGTTCAGCAACTATTTTAATTGGGGAATTTTGTGGTGTAAGCTCAATGTGCTCAGGACTGAAAGTTCCCATCTCTGTTCCCATCTCTTGCACGTATGCATTTCCTTAGCATTCGCAGCCATCCTGAGCATTACGCAGCGGGCTCTTCTGTGTCTGTGTCTGTTCTTTTCTCAAACATTCTTCTTCAAGATTTTACTTACTTCCTATCAGCGGCAAGTACCACAGTCCAAGGTCATGGCATGGAAAGAATTGAAGAACTGGCTCAGCAGATACTGAAAAACTGCCCAGAGGCAAAAAGGATCCCCACTCCCCTATTACCAAATTAATAAAGGAACTGAATGGCTTTTTTGATCTTTGGAGGGAAAATAGAAAACTGATACAGGACCCAGAGGGGAGTATGTGAACTTTCTTTTGCTTTTAAAAACAAATCATTTGCAGATGACGGTAAGTGTGAAGCAACAGGAGAAATGTCTGTCAATAAAACAAAAAGAGCTCGGATGGAACAGGGAGTTTTAGTACACTGAAATAAAACTTTTGGGTACACTCGTGAGTCCAGTAGATGCGATACATGGTACCCAAGGAGGAAATGATTGGCCTGTCCCAGCAGTGACGTCTCTACTTAGACAGCTGGGCTTCCTTCCAACTGTAGCAATATCTCACTATAGCATACCGTGAGATATAGTCAAGATTTATTTGCAAGGCTAGACTGAGTTTGCCAGGCTTATTCTGCTTTTTCACAAGAGGTTGAGGAAACAAGAAGAAGAAGAAGAAATAAATGTTGAGAAACACACTATTTTTTTCATTCAGTTTGTCTTATAAACAAATAATTTTTAGGCCGCAACTCCATTACATGGCTTGAGCAACCATTCCCCCACCTTTGGGGCAGTGCATTGAACATCACATCAGTGCAACTGATCTTACAATCAGGGCATCTTACAATCAGGGTGAGAATAGCCACTCTGAGTCCTGATTTCATCTGGCATGTGTCTTTGCAAACTGACCCACAGGGCTGCCCAGTGGGCCTGGGCCTGTTCATGGAAGCCACCTCCCAAGGAGCCTCAGGCTCTAGGCCTTTTCACACTTGCTCCAGTGGGACAGACAAAGACTGCTCCCACATGGAACATACTGAGCTGGAATGCAACCTGCATGTATAGCTGTAGATTCTGAGAACGTGCTCTACAACTATACTAGCAGGCAGATTGGGACAGCCTGGCATGCTCTGTTTGCACCTCTTCTGAGTGAAGAGAGCATGAAACTGGGCAGCACAGTTGTAGTTGCCACCATGTCACCTAGTTGCTATGGCAACAGCACTGCACGTGCACATTGCCATGGTTGGGTGATCCTGGCAATTACACTTAGGGAAGTGCTGAGTTTGTTTCAATTGCATTGGGCATCGTAAAGTGCAGATGGCTGATGCATCCTAGACCTTCACCAGCCTTTGCACTAGGTGAAGCTGTGAAAAGGCCTGCTGTTTGCAGGTGCTGACCCTTGCTTTAGGCAGCAACAGAATATTTTGCAATCCATTTCCTTGTCCCTTTTGAATCAAATCTTGACTTTTCAATATGGATTATCTTGAACAATGATGGATCCTGGTTTGATATAGGGTCTCAGGTATCTTGGTTTATCTCCCTGTACCTTCAACCTAAGTGCCATCATAATGTCAGTCATAAAAGTCCAATATTTGTACTACAGGTGCCTGTGCCTGGGCAGATCCCTGCCTTTTGTAGTACATGATTTCTGAGGAGTATGTTGATATTAGACCTTTTTATGAGGACTAGAAGCTACAGTTTGGGCACCCTTTCCTGCCTGCCTGCCTGCCTCCTTCCCTTTCTTTGAAGGTGTGGATGTTTCATTCCTTTTGAAGGCTAGGGTTTTCCTATTTTTTTTTTTTCAGTAAATGGATTCTGCAGGGTGTTCCTGAAAACTTCTATATTCTTATTGAACCTTAATAGCAGAATACATAAATCCACCAGCTTACATCATGGAGGAGGAGGAGGAGGAGGAGCCTGTCTAAGTAAAAACTGGAGCACTTTATTTAGAGACAATAAAAATATGAAGGATTAAAACATTGATACAGATTGTACATTTATGTAGTTGCTATTCTGATGCCAAATGAAACACACAGACTCAGATCTGTTATGTAAACAGGAATTCACATTAAAAACAAACACAATTACATCTGTCATGTTTCAAGCACTAGATACAAATGGTATTCCTAATATTTATTTTTTTACTTGTTATGTGTATCCTGTCCTTCTCCAAAGGGATCATAGGAACACTGAACCACTGAACATTTGAGTATTCACATTCAAATGTTCTAAAAATAGAATCTCCCCCCCCCCAAAAGTCCTTTTAAAGCAGATCAATGGAGATGTTCTATATGTATCCATCACTGATGCAAAAGGATGACTCAGGTAATGCTACACACAGGGATCCTCATATTGCATCTAGCAACCACTGCCAAAAAAATATTTTCCCATAAACCTTTTGATATGAGGGTCATGAATTACTACTCAGAAATAAAAAGATTTTATTCTTGGTCTCTGCTTAGCCTAGCTAATGCTCACTTCCAATTATTCCAAAGGGCCAGACTAGAACAAATTGGTAGAAATTTCAAGGAAGAGGTTTTTTGTGAAAGATGCATATATTTTATTTATTTAAGATATTTATAACCGAGCCTTCATTTCATATAATCCTAGGATGGAGTATCTTTTGAAAAAGAAAACAAATACTGGTACTACTATCCAATTTAATTTTGTTATTCTAATTTTAAGTTTTTTTAAAAAAAAATCACACACATATGTGTCAGTACATGTGTATTATTCATTAACAATAATCTTCTGTAGGCAAAGAAAAAAATGGCCTTTTCTGCATTTATCTGTCCAAGGTCAGGTCTGCTGGTTCTGGTCATGTAAAGGCATTGTCTAGAACATGTGCGATCTGCCCCGGTCTTAAAGAACATGCAGGCTTTGAGACTGGGCTCTGAATACTCCAAGGGTTAAGAACAAAAATTCCTAAACTCAAAGTCTTTCGGGGACACATGGCAGCAGTGCACTTTGGCATATCACCAACTGCATTTCCCACTAGGCCTGAACATGGAAGGCATGCCTTCTGGACCTGAGGCCTTTTCGCACACGCCGTTTTCGAACACATGCAAGACAGCTCCGGACGCGGCATATGCATTGCCGCAGCGGGGCTTGCGCTCTGACGCATCCGGAGCTGTCTTGTGCGCGTTCGAGATGTAGAGCACTTTAAAGTGCTCTACATCCATTCCGGCGCGGACGAAGCACCCGCAGCCGTTCGGGGAAAGAAGCATTCGCTCGTGCTTCTTTCTCCCTGACAGCCGCGGGCTCTCCACTCCCGCCAGTGCTGGCTGACAATCAGCTGATTGCCTGCCATGCCGGCTGCGGGAGCCTTGGCAGCCGTATCCCCGCCCCTGGCCAGCCTTTGCAGGCTAAGGCACTTCCTGACGCTTTTACCATTCGCACACAGGTGCGCCGGAATGCGTTTACACGCGTTCTGGGGCTCCTGTGTGTGAATGGTAAAAGCGTCCGGAAGTGTCTTAAGCTCCCAAATGGAACGCGTGTAGTGCGAAAATGCCTATGGCCTGTAGTCTACCAAAAAAACTTATTTAAAACACTCTACTGGTAATTCCAATCTGAGAGACCCTGATCAAGCTCTGTCCTGCAAGGACAGAGCATACCAGAGATCCAGAAGCTGATACCATGGACATATTTAAGTGCAAAAAGGGGTTTTGCCTGGCACAGTCTGTGGTGGAGCATACACACACCACTGTGCTGCCTCTTTCCCAGCGTGGCGCAGAGCTGCCCTGATCATTGTGAGGGTGCTCTTGGTCAAGTCCCATATGTAACATTCACATTACCTCCACAGGCAAATGATGCATGGGGGCAGCACAGTGAAGGTGCAATTTGCACAGTTGCACAGCACACCACCAGTAACCATAGCAATGCCCCAGAACATAAGACCATTCTATAGTAATGTGGACACTGCCATCCAGGACCATCTGTGCTTCAAAGGATCTCAAGTAGATCTGGATTAACTTTGAGATGGAGACAGCACTCACAATGCACATGCTGGCTGCCTTCCCTGAACTTAACTTCTGTGAAATAGTATCCCATAAAAGTTAAGTGCAAAAATGGCCTAACTTCTATTAGCGTTTGTCTCCTGTTGTATATCTAGTTAAATTTGTAAACTTTCAGTAGGAATGTTCAAAACAGTGTCTGGTATCCTTTGGTCACACTTCACAAGGAACAAGATAATGTTATTATCTTAGAGGTTTGGGGGTCTTTTCCAGGCCTGATAGATAATCAATCAATCAACTAACTGATCAGCTGCATGCCTAATAGCAAGGCTATGGCAAGATTCCAAGCTCCTGTGCCAGTAGCAAAGCTCTTTATGGAGGTGAAAAGGTGGGCAGCCAGAAAAACACAGACCATAGTAGCTGCACTGAGAACAATGCAGTTGATTTTCTGTCAGCATTTCTGTCCACATCATTCACAGGCAAGCAGAACCTTGGGAGGGGGGTAGTGTCTTCCTGGTTGCTGTTGGCATCATGTTCATGGTGACTGACACGGAAACAGAACAAAATATTGGAAATCAATGTTGTTCTACATGCTTTACACAACTAGAATGGCATAGGCCACTGCAAATTCACCTTCACTTGTAAGGTTCTTACCACATGAATGTAAATTTGATGCACCAATGTGTGAAACGGATGATAAAATTTGACTGTTTCCCAGCAAAGAAGAGAATGAGCAATTATTATATAGCCTCCACCTCCCTCTACACATCTGGTGCTTTTATCCTATCTCACAGACCAATCAAGGCTGGGCATCTCAAAGTTAAAGAAATTATCAATGCAAATAATAGTTCTATAAATACTATCAGTTGATTGGTAAAACAATAATATTGAAAAAAATGGTGGAAAAAATAACAGATTCTATTTTAATGGGAAGTATACAGTTATTTCAAATAAAATAAATTTTATTGTTTCCTATGTTAAAAAATGTTTTGAAATTGTAGAGTTTTTCCTGCAGAAAACAAAGTTCCTAAATTCTTCATCCCATCTTTCAAGGAGATGTTTAGTATATATTTATAGGTGGTATGTTAAAAATACCTTTCATTTTGTTATTCTTCCTAAAAGTGATGGAGCCATATTTTTGCTTTGTGACTTCTTAAGTTGTTTCCTTATTGTGTCCCAGACTATGGGCCAATTGGCATTTGGCCTGATAGTCAACGTGGGGTGAGTTCCAAAAAAGAGCACCTGCACATGAAGGAACTATTTCCTAACCAGAAATGGCTCCTTCCTGCAAGAGCTTGCCTCGCATTGACTATGCATGCTACAGGTTCAACCAGCCCCAAGTATGCACTTATCTTCACCCAGCACTGGAGTTGGTAAGGTTCCAAGTGGCCCCTGTGCACCTCTTCCAGGTGCTGACAGGGCATATGATGTGCCATATAGGAGAGGAGTGGAGAGGAGGCAGCAAGCTGGGCTGCTCTGCCATCTTGCTCCTAGCAGTGCCCCTCCATCCTCCAACTGCCATCACAAGGCTGTGAACCATCTTGCCCGAGGGAAGTGGAGAAGAGGCAGCAGGCTGGGCTGCTCTGCCATCTTGCTCCCAGCAGTGCCCCTCCATCCTCTAACTGCCATCACAAGGCTGTGAACCATCTTGCCTGAGAGGAGCAAAAGAGAGGAAACAGGTTGATGAGGTCTGCCACCTTGCTCACAAAAGTGCCTCCTCCCTCTTCCAACTGCTCCCATCACAAGATGGCAAAGAGACTACGGCAGCTGACCGACCAGTTGAGAAATCATCTGGTCCTGAGGCCGAGCAGGGCAGGGCTGAGTAAATGCCGGCTGACCATCTCTACCATCATCCAGTTTGTCATCAAGGAAAAGAAAATTCAAAGTAAAGAGAATAGGAAAATTCCAGCAATAAGAAACGAACAGAAGAATTGGAACTGAAGACCTCAAGTGCTTGCTTTTTGCTGTTCCCTGTTCCCTCCCACACCATTTTCCTTTTGTTTCTTGTCTATTTAGATTGTAAGCCTGAGGGCAGAGACTTGTCTAAGATTAATATAATATTGTAATCTGCCCTGAGACCTTTGGGTATAGGGTGGGATAGAAATACAAATAAATAAATAATATGCATAATATGGCTGCTCCAGTGACACCACGGTGATGCTGGTGTGCAAGTGTGTTGCAGCCAGCACCAGGGAGGAGCATGGCTGCCTGTGTGGCAGCCATCAACATTTCAGGTAGGTTTTGGACAGTTGGGGGGAGGTTTTGAATGCACTAAGCATCTGCACTTGGCCCCAAGCTTCCCACATCTGGGAAGCCAAGTGTGAAAAGGCCCCATAAAATGATTCTTTTGAGGCACTCTTTTTGTAATCTGAGGTCCTAAATAATGATGAATTACTTTAGGATTTCTTCTCAATTCTATAATTTCTTCTGTGAATAGATGTCATTAACCAATATGTTGAAATAGATTGCCTCAGATTATTAAAAATTTACATTTAAACCAGATACTTTTGTATGAGAATATAAGGGGAATCATACGAGTATGATTAATACTGCAGTTATTATAAATAATTTTCCAAGTTTGTGGTTCTAAAGCCAAGTTGAATATTATCTGTGATAATGGAAATCCCTAATGCATTTTCCTCTCTTAATACAAACTGGGCTGTCCTCTCAGAATGAACTATAACTTAGGCTTTTGTTTGCATAAATAGGGAATGAAAAAGATGGGTAAGCTTGTAACCTAGCCCATATTTTGCCATACACTTAAGTCATTATGTGCTGTTGAGACAGATTTCATTCTTTGCCAAAATATTCATTAAAAATTGTAATCTAATATTAGCAATCTTATGGGTCTATATGATTCAAGATTATCAGGTTCCCTCTTGTTTATATAAATTTAACCTATTTCCATTTTTCCCCATGTAACAAGTATATTTCCTGTATCCAATATATAATTTTACAAAACAACACATGCATAAGTAATATGTCTATGAAAGTTTTATAGAAAACATCTGTGCACACATCAGGGCCTGGTGGCTTCCCTGTCTTAAAACTACTTATGGTCAACATGATTTCCTTTCTTGTTAGTCTCTCATTTAGCATTTTCTTTTGCTGAGGCTTAATTTTGGATAAAATTAAGTCTTCTAAGATGCACTTTGCCTCTGTTCCCTAGGAGGCAAAGTGCTAGAATGCTCTAGCCAACTGCAATTGTGGATGGCTAGGGCATTCCAAATGTACCACTATTACAATGGCCATACTGGAGCACAATCAATGGTGCCAGTGACCAGGTGACACAGCACATCACCATGCATGCTCCACTAGTCATATGCTCCTTCTGCACCTCTGCCACCTGGCAGAGGTCCAAATGGGAGCTTGCTAGGCTATCAAGCCTGGTGGGTAGTATAGTATACTGCTTGGGGGATGCTTTGGGATGCATGGATCTGCTTGTGGTTAAGAAACAGCTCCATGAGGTACTCCTTCCAGGAGCTCCCCCTCACCCTTGACTACCAAGTAAATTGTGAAAAGGCCCAAAGAGTTAATCGCCTCTTCAGTTTCAGGAATATCATTTAATTTTTTTTTTATAGAAGGACCATTCTTCTTACCATCTATCTACTTACTATTACTATAATAGTCTGCATTCTTTTCCTTTTCTTTATGTACTTTACCAAAATTTTCAAGGCCTTATTTTCTTCTTCCCAATATTTATGTCTAAATATCACAGACCAGAGGTAAATGAAAATGATATTAATAACTATCTAAATGAACAAAATGTGCCACAGCTGACGCAACAACAAAAGGATCTGCTGAATGCACATATAACGCCAAGAGAATTAGAGGAAATGATTAAAAAGTCAAAGACAGGAAAAGCACCTGGACCAGATGGCTTATCAACAATGTACTACAAAACTCTGAAAGAGGAGTTAATGCCAGTTCTGACAGAGATAATGAATAATATATTGATAAGAGGAAGGATTCTGGAAACATGGGGAAAAGCAACCATTACTCTGATTCCGAAAGAAGGACAGGACTTAACACAACCAAAAAACTTTAGACCTATATTGTTATTAAATATTGACTACAAACTCTTTACAGGCATAATGGCGAACAGCTTAAACAAGTTTTAACAACATATATACATGAAGATCAAGCAGGTTTTTTACCAAACAGACAAATGAAAGATAACATAAGACCAATATTGAACATCATTGAATACCTGGAAAAACATAATGAACAACAAGCAGCCTTAATTTTTTTAGATGCAGAGAAAGCCTTTGACAAAGTAAATTGGTCCTTTATATTTAAAGTCTTAGAGAAGATGAATTTTGGTGATAAATTTCAAAGAGGTATCAAGGCAATATATACAAGACAACAAGCACAGTTACTGATTAATGGAGAACTCTCAGAAAACTTTGATATCCAAAAGGGAACAAGACAAGGGTGCCCTTTGTTGTTGTTGTTGTATTTATATTGACACTAGAGGTTCTGAATAGAGCAATTAGAAAAAACACAGAAATTAAGGGTGTAAAAATCAAAAGAGAAGAATATAAAGTAAGGGCGTTCGCAGATGACCTGGCAATTATTTTAAAAGAGCCAAATAACTCAATTGAAGAACTCAAAAAAGTTATAGCTGATTATGGAAAATATGCAGGCCTGAAGCTAAATGAAACAAAAACTAAAGTCTTAGTAAAAAATATGTCAAAACAAGATCAAGAATTATTTCAACAGAAATCCGAATATGCAATGGAAAAGAAGATCAAGTACCTAGGAATATTTTTAACTAAGCAAAATATTGCCTTGTACAAGAATAACTATTTGAAAATATGGGCAGAGGTTAAACAAGACCTTTTGAGGTGGTCTAATTTACAGCTGTCATTGATGGGAAGAATATCAGTGATAAAAATGAATATACTTCCAAGGTTGATGTTTTTATTTCAGGTCTTACCAACTGTAAATAATACAAAGGACTTTACAAAATGGGAAAAGGACATTTCAAAATTCTTATGGCAAGGAAAGAAACCTAGGATGAGATTTAAACTCCTACAAGATGCAAAAGAAAGAGGAGGTCTGGGACTGCCGAACTTTGAGCTGGATAGCCGAATGGTTCTGGCTAAAAGATCAAAGAATTTTACAGTTGGAAGGAGAAGGACTTAGGTTTGGCTGGCATGGGTACTTATGGTATGATAAAGCAAAGGTTAATGCAGATTTTAAGAATCATTTTGTAAGAAATGCCTTATTTAAAACTTGGTCGATTTAAAGATTCCACTCTGGGTATCACCCCATGGAGGTCTGTTAAAGGAATTTGGGGATGGTGGACATTGGTATAAATATGAGGATATACTATACAAAAAAGACAATAATGAATTTGATATTAAATCAAGGGAACAACTGATCCAAGAGGGAAAAAACATACAATGTTTAAGTATGCACAAATAGTTGATATATTTAGAAAAGATAAGCAAAATTTTAATTTTCAGGAAGAAATTGAAGATTGGGTGACAAAACTGAACAAGGCAGAAAGGGGCACTATTGGGTTGGTTTATAAAGTACTTCTGCAGATTGATATGGAACATGAACAGGTTAAAGAATGTATGATTACATGGGCTAGAAATTTTGGGTATAATATACAGATGGAACAATGGGAAAAATTGTGGACAAAAAATATGAAATTTACAAATTGTACATTATTAAAAGAAAACATTTATAAAATGATGTATAGATGGTATTTAACACCACACAAATTAGGAAAAGTTTACCAAAATATATCAACCAAATGTTGGAAATGTAAGAAAGAAGAAGGAACATTCTACCATATGTGGTGGACATGTAAAAAAGCAAAGAAATACTGGGCCCAAATTTATAAGAGTATGAAACTAATATTAAAGAAGCATTTTTTATTCAAACACTTTGGATGATATGAATGTATTGGTGCCATATATGGTGACGGCAGCAAGATTACTATATGCACAAAAATGGAAGGAGAAGGAGATTTCTACGGAATATGAATGGTTAATTAAACTGGTCAATTTGGCAGAAATGGACAAATTGATGAACTTGTTAAATGATAGAACAATTGATAAATTCTTAGAAGATTGGCACCCTTTTATTAACTATCTACACGAACTACAAGTGCCGACAGAAGGTTTTGACTAAAAATAAAGAAGGCAGTCGGAAAACGACAAAAATGACAAAAGAAGCAAAGGAACAAGCGATATTAAGAAGGGAAGTCGGAGAAACGGGGGAAGTCATACAGAATAATAAAGCAATATATACCAAGAGAAGATACAAGAAATTGCATGATAGATACTGTTTAACTGTCTTTTATGTCATATTGCTTTTAAAATCAATAAAAAGTTTTTTTAAGGCCTTATTTTCTTCTTCCCAATGCTTATGTCTAAATATCACAGACCATTTTAGAAAATTTAGTTTCCCTTTATTGTATCTGTCATTTCAAGTTATATTGAACTTACTCTGTAACTTTGAGTAATTCTTCCTATGGATAGCTCCTGTTCTGCATGCCATATTGTTGGGTTCCTGGCCATTATGTAATAATATTAATTTCTCTAATGTTATTCCATTGAAAATACCCTTCAATGGCTTTCAGAAATCTCTGTTTCAGTCCCTTATCTAGAATCTCCAGCTTGGCTGTTTTTTGTGGTTTTTTGCAAGGATTTGAGAGCAGGTGAAGGCTTGAGATGTCCATAAGCAATTGGTGGACCTTCACCTCTGTGAGACAGGATGCAGGACTAGATGGGCTATGGCATGATCCAGTAGCACTTTTCTTACCTTACATTTTTGTTGTTGTAGTAGTTCTATACCCACAGTATGTTTAATGAAATCTGTATTGGTGAAAAAATAAATTGGATATGCAGTATAGCTAACCAACTGTGCCGCTAAATTGGGTGATTAAAAATATCATAAATTCTTGCACATGCTTTGAGTTTGGCAGAACAGAAATTACTACTGGAGTTTAAATAGCTTAACATATCAATTAATCCTGCTTTTATTATTATAGCTTTAAATCCTTTAGATCTCCTTTTTCTTGGAGCTGTGTCCTTTACCTTATCCATGTCTCGATCTGCAGGTAAATTATAGCTTCAGCGTAATAATATCTGTAAAACATTATGAATAGAATTATATTGTGGCTTGTTTGTTTTTTGTTAGAAATATAGATGCTATAGAGACTTGGCAAAGGTTCCAAATACCCTTTCTATTTTTCTTTTTCTTTTGCATTTCAAAATGAATTTATGTCATAATCCTTGAAGGTATATATCAATAACATATATGTTATACAATATCATTATTCCCCCCTCCACCCCTCAATTACCATTTATCAAGATGTCTATTCCTTGCCTATCTCTTCTTATTACTTGAGCTATGAATTTTGCAGTTTTGGTAAAAAAAAAAAAAAGAAAAGAAAAGAAAGAAAGATGGCCACCCCACTTTTCTAAGTTGCTGATGCTAAGTATTCCTGCCCAAAATAGGAGCTCTTGAATAGAATTTCAAGTTCAGCCTTTTAACCAATTAGAGGCTGTGAAAGTCACAGAACACCTGGATTTCACAGGAAAGTTTGATTAAAAAGACCCTCTGGTTACTAAACAAATAAAAAATAACAGCCATACATTCCTTAGAAAAACAACACAAAACCCAAAAAATTCAAGAAACTTCAGCAAAAACAGCAAGATCTGAATTTGTTGAAAACTAATAAGATTGCCCTGAATTGTACACTAAAA
Source organism: Aspidoscelis tigris stejnegeri (assembly GCA_023333525.1). Taxonomy (NCBI): domain Eukaryota; kingdom Metazoa; phylum Chordata; class Lepidosauria; order Squamata; family Teiidae; genus Aspidoscelis; species Aspidoscelis tigris. The sequence goes on along the minus strand of JALMGA010000002.1, from coordinate 61,695,536 downwards.
AGAAATGTATAGAAGTTGAAGGTAAAACATGATAAATACTAGCTGGGAAAAATAACTTTATTAAAAAATGGAAAGATGAAAATGGTTCTACACATTCTCAACATAAACAAATATTGGGCATTTTGACAAAATTCCACAATAACCCAGTTTGGCTAAGGCACATCCAAGGTGGTCTTGGATGTGGTGCTGGAAGCCCCTGACATGGTGCTGTTGGAGGATTTCAACATACATGCCAAAGCTATGCTCAGTGGGCCGGTCCAGCTCTTCATGGCCTCCATGACAACCATGGGGCTGTCTCAGTATGTAACAGGCTCAACTCATACAGCAGTTCATACCCTTGACCTGTTTTTGTGGATGGATAATTCCCTGGGGAGATTTGGACTTGCAGTGTCAACTCCCCTGTGTGGGGATGGGGGACCTATTGAGATGGTCCACCCCTGACAGGAAGCCACTCTGCAGGGTTGACCAAGCTTCCAATCTGCCAGTCTGACAGACCAGAAGCCCCTGCACAGTGGTGCTGGAGCTTCTGCACAGCTTCGACCACATCTGGAGGTAATGTTTGCAGGGTGCTTTCTTAGCAGCAGTTCTCAGGCAGACAGACCTATCCCAAAAAACAGCAAATATTTCCTCAAACTATTCTAAAGATATTGCTTGTTTCTGGTAAAATAACTTGTATTCTGAAATAAGCTTTTTTATCCAGCACTTTTTAGAACAACAATTTGCTTTCTTTCTCGCTCCTCTCTCTTCCACTTTTGTGTCATTTTGTTCTATGTCTTATAATGCCTCCATACAATTTTATATGATTTTACTACAAAAGATTTATGAGGTTTTAGCTCTGGACTTACCCTTCTCTGTCACTTGCCATGGTGGCAAGATACACATTGCTCTAGGGATGTGCATCTAGATACAGATTTTCAAATAATTAGAATGAGTAGATCCATATCTATCATATATATAGATCATACTAAAATCGCACAAAAATCATACATATTTGCACATATGATGCTGGATGAAAACGGGATGCATATGGGATGTATACAGGATAAATAGGGATTTGAGCAAATTTGTATATCTGATACAAATCTCATCGACATCCATATATCCGGATCCGAATTGGATTTTCAGAAATCCGGATTTTTGAAATTCTAATCGAATCAAATTTTCAAATATTTGATTGAACTCAAATTCAAATGTGTTCATGCACACCCCTACATTGCTCAATCATACTGTACTTCTTTGTGATCTGCCTAGAGATGAGAAACAACCACAAAGTGGCTGATTTATTATTATGTATGAGTTGGTACATGGTATTTATTTCTGTCCAAACAAACCAAGAATGGAAGCCAAAATGTGTTTTGATCTTATCCCAAGGGAAGCGAAGTCCAAATGGTAATCCAGATTGTTTCCTGATTCCATGAAGGGCCAAGTGAAGTGAGCTAGATTAAGCAGCGTGATTTGCTTGTTTTGCTTTGTTTACCATGATTTGCACGTAAATGGGACTACTGTGTGTCCTCAGACAAGTCATGTCCTTGTGCTTTTGCTTCTATCTTAGAATAAACACAATCAATACTGCAAGAACTTGACAAGTCATATTTTTGAAGTATCACTATACTTGTTTCTAATTTATATTATATTACTATAAATGAAAATATCACAGAAGTCTACACTAGCACCCATCATTCTAACCATGAGAGTTCACTTATATGGTTTGATATAGATCAATGGATCCAGCATATCAGGTCTTGTGGAAGTATGGGCTAGATCAGTGCAATTCTCTCCCTACATAAAACTGGAAACAATTTAAGCAAAACTATGTTATTTATGTGGTGAGTATATAAGAGCAGCAGGTGCCCAGTTACTTACACTGAGGGCCTTTCTGCACTGGCCCTTTTTCTGGATCGTATTCCAGAATAGGGTCCTACCATCCACATGTTGGTACAGACTAAGGCAGACCCCAGGTTGAATATTATCCAAGGTAAGACCCAATGCAGACAGGGCCAGGCAGAGAGGGATTATATATTCCTACATTCATGTCTCTGGATATCAAATGTTCTCTGTGACCAAATTGTTCCTCTGAGCCTTGTTTAACAACTTCCTCTTTGTTCAGTATAATAGCAGTTAGTATCTCAAGTGCTTCCTCATTCATTCATCTACTAACTCACTCATTCATCTTCTGACTCACACATTCATCTACTGAGATACTATTTTGTTTGATGTCCTAGAACACAGAAGGGACCTTTTGTTCAATTGATATTTAAAAAGCATGTAGGCAGTACAAAAGAAAATTCCTATTATTATCAATGGTCTTGAATTTGTACAATAATGCTACCTGAAATTGTTTGTCTTGAAAAGCAATAATGCATTTCATTTATAAGCATTCATTTTTTTCCATGTTTTTGAGATTACATTTTAATGGGAAGTGATGTATAAATATTTCAAGTAAGGAAATTTATTCGATTATTTATTTATCCCTATTTAGAACACCTCATATTTCTCAGGATACTTCCCTGTCAAAATATCAAACCCAGAAACCAATTAATGTAAAAAGAAGAAATCTTTATGGTGTCAGTGGTTTGATACTGGGCTGGAATTAGATGAGAAGCAACTGCATCAATGCTTATTTCTCGTGGGTTCAGCAAAAAAAATAATAAGCAAATTACTGTATTTTCTGGCGTATAAGACTACTTTTTAACCCAGGAAAATATTCTCAAAAGTTGGGGGTCGTCTTATACACCGGGTGTTGTCTTCTTATGCGGCGAGTATATCCCAAACTCTATATTTTAAGTGGAAAGTTGGGGGTCGTCTTATACGCCCAGTCGTACGCCAGAAAATACGGTAGTATGGTGTGAATGCATGTGTGTAAGACATGAAGCATAAATATGCAGCAGGACATTTTTTTCATGTGTAAGCTAGAAATGGAGACAGGCACAATATTTCCTTTCTGATACAGATAGCAAATTTCCAAGAAAATATATATGGTCAGGGCAAGGAACAGAACAGTTTTGACACACTTGTTTTAAATCTATATCTGTATTTTTTTTATTTGGAATATGGCCCAAATATACACATAATTGCATTTTGAATGTAAACATGAGTAGACGTAAAAAAAAGGTATATAATGGCAGGCTTTCGTAGAAGAAGATAGAAGTGATATTGCTCTCAAATTATATTATTTTTGTTGTTTTCCCTGCAAAAATGTTATGGAACTTTCTCAGATCTAAGTGGAAGTTCCATGGTAAAGTTTCTGGTTTCAGTTTTAAAGGTTTATGAAGAAATTAGCAACATCTATTATATTCTCTGAACTTAAGAACATTGCTAAGACAACTAAATGTAGTGAAATACTAGTTTTATTAAGAACTCCTAGAAATGTGATTATTTACTTTGAGTGATCTGGTTGCTATGGAATTTCTATTCCTATAAATAGGCATTTGAAAAAAAACAGTGAGGATCCTATTTAGATATTGGCCTAGATTCTGAGAAATGTTTTATTTGTGCCTTTCTGCAGTTACCTGTACAGGCTAGATCTGAAGGTCCAAATGAGGCAAAGGCTGTTTCTGATCTGTTCTGGACATGAGCTTTGGAGCTGGCCCCAACAGTGAGAAACATAAGGCCTGCTGCCAAAATGTTCCTAATATATAAGTCAATTTCATTACCAGTGCTCCATCTCAGAAGTGCATCAGAATGCCATTTTGGGACTCCTAAGTTTGATCCCTCCTAATAGATACATCAAGCATCAAGAGTGAGTGTATTTTTTGGTGTCTGGTTAAAAATACATTTACTCGCGCTAGCATTTGGAGATTATAGATGCATCCAGACAAGAGGAATACATCACAGGTACTGCAAAGCAGCTGTCAGCCTGTCAGATAGATTTTACGATGCTACTCAGTCCCTGAGAAATAAAGGCTGAAGTTAAATTTAAAAATAATAGTGATCATCAGCTACAGAGTTTTCTTTCCTTCCACATTTTCCCAGGTATTTAGACAAAATCCATGAGGTCTCATGACTTAACCCAGTTGAGAACATGTGGACCTACCTGGGACCACCTTTTGTGTGCGTAATGATCATGGATCTGTTCAGCCTCCCTCTATACACCACTAATATTAAACAAAACTGCTTATTGCATGAGCATATTCCTGGATTGCTTGAAGATTGTTCGTGGAACAAAGAAACACTTGAACTACAAAACTCAGAAAGATCTTCTTTTCATGGCAGAATATTTTCAAAAGCCCATGTTTGGAAGACATCCATTATTCCATTAAATATTGTAATCTATAGAGACAGTTTAAACTTCCGCTAGCTCTTGTTTAACAACAGTAATTGCTTTCCTATAATCAAAATCATTCTGCAACTTTTAAAATAACATAGGCTTAGTCTTTGGACCTTTCTGCACTTACCTTTCTGCAATCCAGACCAGTGGGTCTATCGTGCAAGGTCTTCTGATTCATATCACAATGATCTGGAACAACATCGTTTGCACAGCCTCCAAAAGCTCTTACAGCTAGGAATGAAAGAGCCCTGCAGTGACCCATTTCAGCAGTTCATTTTGGTATGCTGAAATGGGTCCCACAGTTATCCAGAAAGTGTTCTGGACTGACCTCACAAATTTGCCAGTGGGCCTGTTTTGGTGCAGCAGACCAGTACATTTGTACACACCCATGTCTCCACCTACCAGTCTGTCTGGAGTGCCTCTGTGGGTCCAAGTTGACACTGACCATCAGCCTATCTCCATTTTCTATGGCAGCAGGCACTTCTAGCATGATTGCTGCCTCTTCTGCACAGTGGTTTCTCACATTAAGCACAGAAGAGGTGGCAATCTTTGGCACCTTGTCACTTCAAAAGGGAGACAATGAAGGGAGCCTTTTTCCCATGGTACCTCCCTCATCTGAGCTGCCTCTGGAGACGTGGACATAGAGTATAGCTAAGGATGAACTTATTCTGTTTAGTTTCCCATTTGTTTGAATATATCTTTTAACTTAAAGGTATTTTGAAAAGAGGATAGAATAAAGAAATAATTGAAAATGGATTTATGATACATGGTTGGGTTTTTTTCTGCTGGAAACAGCATAATTAAACCAATAATCTAAATGATGGATTTTTAATTGTGTAATTCCTTTAATTCCTTTATGCCGTATTAACTAGTTCTGAAATTTATACATCTTAAATACATAAATAGAGAACATGACCAAAGTCTGCAATTACGCATAAATCTACATTTTACCTTGCATAAGAAATTGATATGCTTAGGGTATAATTTGGTAATACTACCTTATATGCAGAAAGCGGAACAAATGGAACCATTTCTTGCCTTAATACATGAAAAAAATGACAAGCTGAAATGCATAACTTGCTACCCTATCATTATCACTCAGTTAAGAGTAAGTGGTGGACTTGGAACACCTTTTGTAGCAAAATGACTAGCCTCCTCAATAATTCTGGATACTGATAGTTCAAAAGAATGAGCACTCAGAAACTGAAACAAATTTTTATATAACACATTATACAGTGGAATCCCTTGGCCATTTTATTAGACAAAATTTAAAGTCAAACGTCTTTCTTTTTCTGTCTCTGTGCACGGAAACAGGATTTACGAGAATTGTGGATCTGTTTGCACCCACTTCCCCTGGGAAAGCATCCTCACTTTGAGACACTGGATCCATGCCAGATCTCGCCAGTGCCTCCCTAAGTGCTGGTGAGATAAGAATCACATCAATCTGCTCTGTACAAGAGGGAATCTCATCACCGCAGCAACAGCATGAAGAGACATACATGGTACCAGTGCTGCCCGACGGCACACATTTACACAGGCACCAGCAGTCAAATGAAGTGATGTGGGCAGCCTTGGAGTACTAAAGACAGGCTTAAATCTAGGGACCTCTCTGCACTAGACCTTATTCCAGATTATATTCCAGAATAGGGAGCTGCTCTCCACATGATAGGACAGACTGCAGAAGGCAGTGCAGAAGGATATAATCTGGAATAAGGCCCAGTGCAGAAAGGGTGTTGGTCACCCTCATCACTCTTCCACAAGTCACAAGGTCATATGGGGATGGAAGGGTTTGTCTGTCTCTCCTCCCAAAGGCCTGGAAAATCCCCTAAAAATGGCTGTAGGAATATATCAACAGACCCCCTATTGGATTTGAATTTGTATATGAATGTTCAATACAAATTGGTGTACAAATCCCATACGAATCCATAACAAAGCTTTGTACAAATGTACCAGAACATTCAATTTGGATTCAAATGTCTGAATTTGTATGAATTCCAAGTGTTATGAATATTCATGCACATCCCTAGTCAGGCCTACAGTTTTGAAGATCCTGCCCTTGCCTGCATTCAAAGTTTTTGCTCTTTAGGCATAGCCTTTCCTATTGCTCTTAACAAAAGAAATGTGTCACATGAGATAATGCAAATCTCTGTCTGTGTTGGAGATGTGTAGCTGAAATGTTTTCAGTGATCTGACTAAACTTCTCCCTATTCCAATGAAACAAGATCAAAATCAGTTTCCTGTACACTATTAATGGCTGAGTTTTAGTTCACAATTTGTCCTTATGATGGGAGTAGCATTAGTCTCTGAAAACTGACACAGCTGTCAATCAAAGGCAACTGAGGCAGAAGTCATGTACAGGAAATCTTAGGCTGTCAGTCAGTCCACTTTTGTCTCTTGTACCACACAAGTACTTTGACAATCTATGCTGTGTCTCTGTATCCCGGGCAGCATTTGCACAGCATCATAATGATGAATGAAATTTTCTTGGCTTTAGAGATTGGGGGAGGGGGGAACTTCAGCAACGCTTCTTGTTGCACTGTCAAAATGGATCCTAGCCCCCATAGTATACTAGATCATGGAGAGATGTGCCATCTGCATGCCTCCATGATACACCAATAGACTTCAAAAACAAACCAGACCAAGATGGCATTCTGGGCACCCTAGACGGCTTGGAGTGTGCTAGTAGATGGCAGAGTCTCCTTCAAACCACACCACCATGAGGAAGGGAGATTTGCAGGCCCCTTCTTGTCCTACACTACTGGCAAGTACAAAAAGGTCCTATGTCCTTAGACAGTAGATGAGGGGGCATGGGGAGACTCAGACAACAAACACTGTTTTGTGAAAAAATAGTGGACCAACTGTGGTTTGAGGGTTATATTCCAATTTAAAGAAGCACATTCTGAAAACTGGTGGTTCTGGCTGCATTTGGGGGTTGCTGCAAACAGCAATGTTCCTGGGGCAGCAGTGCAGCACTCAGGGTAAGATCCAGCACTGTGGGGATGGCATCTTAGGGGTTATGGACTGGCTGTGCATCAGTCTGGCATGGACACTCATCCTTACACAGATCAAAGACACAGCTCACAAATGAAACATACTTTGTTTATGTAGAGATGCTTCTCTAGTTCAGTGATTCAATTCATCACAAACATTAATGACAGCTCAATAAATCAGGTAAATAGGTCCTGGGTGATCACTGCAGTGGAGCTAGATAACTTATTTGTATTGTTTACAGATCACTATGACTCTGTTTAGCCATTAATGCAATCAGGCAAATTGTTTTTAAAGCTGTGATGGTTTTCAAGTATGATGTGGTATTATTTGTGGTAGTACAAGTGATGTTTCATCTTGCTGAAAGCTTGTTATGTTAGCAATGTTTATTATTCAACATGGGAGCCAAGAGGCCATTACTTTAATGTTCCTGAGTTCAATTTTATTTCCTTCAAATAACAGAGAGAACAATAAACCTGCATTTGAACAGCAGCTTGCAGTCATGTGTGATATAATTACACACTGGAGATAATCATATCATTTCTAACATTGTACCAGTTCTGATATAGTTCAGCACCAGGAAAAAAAAACTCACTCTGTGAAAATAACTGCATGCCTGGTCTCAGATGCAACTCTATGATTAATGCAGTTCCTGTCTATGAATACACCCATACAAAGCCCCATTTGGGATTGGATGGGGTGGGAGGACTTCAGTCAAATGGCTGAAGCTCACTAGTCTATCCTTCTGAACTCACACACTCATGCACATCTCTGCATGTGGTGGTGACTTTCATTGCAGGGAATCCTGACAAGAGGGCTGTTTGCCCTGTGGCCTCTAGTGCATAATTAGTGAACCTCTGGTGAAGAGCATATGCACACGGAGTAGGCTGTTACAGCCTCCAAGCATGCCCACCCTCACCAGAAGCTGGTTAATCACTGGTTAGATGTGGAGGATGAAACTGTTAGATGTGGAGGATAACCTTCAGAGCTGGCACAGGGGTTGTCATGGATCAGGCTGTGCCAAAGAGGGTGGCTTTGTTCGGTGCCAGGAGCCATCCATTCAAACTGGGGATTGCTTATCCTAACCTGGTCCAGTCTACACATATCCATAGTGTAGTAGACTAAGGCATTATCCAGTAAAGAAATTTATACATTTCATAAACAAAGAATTGGTGGGCCACTGTGTGAGACAGAATGCTGGACTAGATGGGCTGTGGCCTGATCTAGTATGGCTCATCTTATGTTCTTATAAAATAATGCCACCATGTTTGTAAACATTAATGCATGTGTGCCACCTTTAGCTACTGGCTAGTGGGCAGGCTGCTGTATATCTAATAAAATACCTAGTATCCTGTTGGAACTAAATGCATATTTATTCATCATTATTACTAGCTCCATAAATTGTACTCATTCAAAATTTACTGCTGACATTTGTTTGCACTACAACACTGTTTTCACATTAAGGAGGGGGAAAGTGTCTATTTATTCTAAGCTCAGCAAATCAAATGATTTTATTTAGGATTCTGTTTAATAGAAAAGTGAATCCAGCTGCTAGATGTCTTTTATAATTAACTACTCAAAGGATGTTTGGATACTGGTTGGTTCGAATTTGATTTAAAGTTTACTCCATGTGGTATATTTAGCTTCAAGCTGGAGGCTGTAATCTAAGTGCAGAATATGGTGAGAAGATGTAAACAACCTTGTTTTATTTATTTGTCTGCCTTCAGATATATAAGCAATATTTTTTTTAAAAGGCAAGTCCAAGTACATGGCAGATAAAGTGCAATTGCAATGTCAAACTTTATACATCTGATTCACAGCATAATATAGAAGACCATATTTAAAAATGTCAAATATGGATAATGAAAAGTCAATTCTGAAAGCAATTTTAATAGATAGCTTAAGACTCTGGCTGCATCCCCATGGTACTTTTTTGTTGCTCTTTTGTCCCTCCATTGTCCCTCTATTGCAGCAGACTTTAAAAATGCCATTCAATTCCGAATTAAGCGTCCACATGAGGCTCAGCAAAATGCGTGTTTAAAACACACCTACCATCTCCACGGAAGCGTGTTTTCTTTGCCCGCATCTTTTTCTCCCCGCCCCCGCTCTGGTTGATAGGGTGCCAATGAGAACCGGGAGGGACTGCGCTCTGCGCGACCACAACCAGGAAGACAACCCCCGACAAGTCCAAAAGAAAAATAGTCATCGGTACTTACAAGTTCTCTGTTCATCTCCTCTGCCTGCAAAGGCTGAGCCAGGCTGCAGCCAGCACTCAGGAGGAAGCAATTCATAACACTATTTACAAGATCTCCAGCCGCCGACAAGCCTCCCCCAGCCAGGGATTGTGCACTCATTCACTCTCAACACTTTCAATTTCTGGCGGAAGCAATTCATTACAATGTATCTTATGCAATTGGAATGCCTGCCTAATGTTTTCATAGATCGTGAATGCTGACTGTGGATGAGAGGCAAAAAAAAAGAGAGAGAGAGAGAGAGTGAGTGTGAGAGAGAGATGATATCTTTTGCCACGGAGCGTCTCCATGCACAATGTTGCTAGGAATTCCCGCGGCTTCCAAAAAGTGCATTGGTAGTCTTGTTTGGAGAGGGGTTTTTATTCCACGGATTTTCCTTCTTTGTGGCCCTGGAAGCTTGGAGAAAAGCCATGCATGGAGACACTCAGTGGCAAAAGAAGCTTTTTAATGAGCTTTTTATTGCTTGGCAACATGGCCTGAGACAAAAATGGCCCCACAATATTGTATTTCTGATATGATATACACTCACAGCAAAGAACTTATCAGCAAGAAAGCCTTTCTTCAAAATGAACCATTTCCCTTCCCACTGTATCTGTAAGAAGATTGAGACTGCATCTTCTTTTATCATAATAAGGCACCTCCTTATTATGATCAAATAAGGTGAAAGAAGACACCCACTGCTACCTCATCTCCATTTTCAGTGGCAGCAGGTGCCTTTGAAGTGACTGCATGGGCCATTTTCTGGAGTGATTGATCACAGAAGTGCCTTCTGATGCATCATGGCCTCTGATGCAGAGATGCCACAGAAAATGGCAACTCCTCATTTTGAAGCCAGTTTAGTATAGCGATTGAGGAGCTGGGTTTGATTCCACACTTCCACATGAATCCAGCTGGGTGACCTTGGGCTAGTCATCGTTCTCTTCTAAGCTCTCACAGCCCTACCTACCTCACAGGGTGTTCTGTTGTGCAGAGAATAATAGAAAGTCCCCTTAAATGGGTGAGAAAAGCAGGGTAGAAAAGACAACTCTTCTCATTTTGAAATGGAAACGATGAGAATGCCTTCCCCATCTGTCAATGCTAACTCCTCCAGAAATGGAGACACCTCCTGAATTTCTAGTCTGCATGTGGAAAAGAAGAAAGCTTTATCTCAGGTCATAAGGGAAGTTCCACATGACCAAGGGGAATGAATCAAAAGCAGCCTGATGCACAGTGAACATACATCACAGAACAGCAGGATCGCCTGCCCTGTTTCTGGGAGCAGAAAACATACCCAGAAGTGCTCCATTTGCAGAGCAGGAAAAACAGCACTGCAATTCTGGCACAGGCCACATTTCCTCCGGCTGCCACCATGCAGAAGGATGGTCTGTCTCCTGTGCTGAAGTCCAGTATCATTATTTACAGGACTGAAAATGCTCAAACTGCGCATCCTAGTTGCATTTAGTTCACTGGAGTTACTGCATCTGTGTAGGCAGGCAACCTGGCCCATGATGGAACGCTTTAAGGGGTGTCGACTTTACATGCGGCCCCTCCTGGCCCAGATGCTTGTGAAGTTAGCAGTCAGGGCTGTTTCAGCCAGGTACCCAGAAGCAGCACACATTTCATTGCTTTCTCCAAGTTGGAAGATGACTCTGTACAGCAGAGAAATTCCAATATCGTAAATAGGCTGCCAGCTACTTCTAGTCACTTGCAATTAATAAATTACGCAAAAGGGAGGGAAAGGTGTGTAGGGCATGAGACCCATCTCCACTACATACCCCTTGTGGTAGCTTACTTCCATACACATAATGATGCTATGGACAAGCTCCTCAGTGTCACTGTTGTGTCACCTTTTCTACTGAATGTCTACAGTAATGAAATGAAACAATGTTTTTTTGTTTACAACAGATAGGTGGTGACTCATCTGTGGAGGGATGAGTTATCAGCTGATCTGTGTGTTGTCAGAATAGGACCTTTGACAGTTGGGTGGTATTTAATTGGAGAGTTTCTGGCCAGAATCCTTCCTGTGCTTTTTATTGATTTTTTTCATCTTTCCTACCACTGCCATGAAACATCTGTGGCAGAGATGCACAGCAAATATTAAACAATAACATCCTCTGAACTGACAATATATAAAGAGATGATACATGTGTGCACACACACACATAACTGTTGGTTTATCATCCAGCTAGATAAAACTGAAAGTAGAGGTAAAACAAAAGCACTACACTATTGTCTCTTAACAGCTATTTGTCAGCAAACTTGTGTATTGATATCATAGAAAATTGAGTTGACAACAGTTTGTAAGGGTCAGCAAGTACAAGCCCTTTTTCATCTTCATGACTAGCATGGGTCTCTTTAATTCTTGTGTCATTTAATTGTTCCTAGTTCCGCCTTTGGGTACAATAAAGAACCAATTTGTTTCCTCCTGCACCTTTACCGCTCTTTAGATATTGATCATATCCCTTCTTCCACAAGCTAAACTTGCCCTCCCCTCAGAATTTGATTTCTTAATCAATTGTAATATTGGAAATCATCTTTTCATTGGGTTTCATAACACTCTTTCTAAAATATGGTGTTCAAATCTGAATGCTGTCCTCAAATTATGGCCTGACCATGCCTTATTATTCTATTTCTTACTCCTTTTTTCTTCCTCCGGAAGTGCTGGAGTTTAAGTTTGTCTCCACTGAATTTCACCCTGTTGTCAGAAGCCTTTTGAATCTTGCTTTTATTCTCCAAAGTACCAGCAGTCCCCTTCATCTGGTGTCATCTACTAATTTAATAGCATCTGAGGGGATTTTGAAGAGAAAGTTCTTACTAACCTGTTTATTGTGCAAGATGGTAGCCAATTAGAATCAAGTAGCATGGGTACTTTTATTTTAGTCATATAGGATTTGTTAAAGATAAACATAGGGTCTGTCAAGATACAGAGGCACTAAATAAATATACAAGATGGGATAGTTGGGAGTCTATTTTCTGGGATTGCCTCATCTGTGGATACAGGGGAAAGCCTGACATTAGACAGTTTAAAGAATAAGAGTGTTTCTGCATTTGCTGCTGTCCTTCCAAGTATCTGTCACAAATAGTGACGGAACCAAAGGGTGCCCGCACATCCGCACACATGCGGGGAGGACAGATCCGGGAGGATGGATGGAGTGGGTGCTGTGCGGGTGCATCAGGTCTTCATTTTAATCTGGATTTTGGTGGCAAGACCCATTTTTAAGATGGATCTTGCACACCAAAATGCGGAAATAGCCTCTGTAAAGTGTCTCCAATCTGGTCTGCAGTGCAGAAGCTATTCAAGGTAAGTGTTCTTAATCTGTCTTGGGGTGGGGGGTTAAACCTGTTTCCACAGCTAGTACAGAAACACCCTAAGTTACTAAAGACCTCCTACCTGACAGTTTTTCTTCATCATCCTGTTGCTTGCTCAACTTCCATTGGCCACCATCTTCCTGGATATCCATGAACCTGATTGGACACTGACCATATCTGGCTGGGATTGACTGGAACCTCCATAGCCTCAAACCATATCCAGCTCAAATCACTGTGACTTGGCCCAAGAGTGATTGTTGGAAGAGGAGGAAAATCAGAGGCTTGGGGGTGAGGTAAGGTTTCTCTATCTATCTATCTATCTATCTATCTATCTATCTATCTATCTATCTATCTATCTATCTATCTATCTATCTATCTATCTATCGATCTATCGATCTATCGATCTATCGATCTATCGATCTATCAATCCATCCATCCATCCATCCATCCATCCATCCATCCATCCATCATCATCATCCCTTCAGCTTCTTTTTTTTCATGTTAACATATATCAACACACCCTCAAACTGTCAATAAAAAGAGTAAGCAAGTTTCAAAAAGAGAAAAGACACTGGAAATTTAGAGCTGCAACTACTTATTGCAAGAAAGAAATGATTATTTTTCTAGCCATGATGGCTGTGTGACGTTTAAGGGGACTCAAAGCAGCTGACAAAGTTTTTCTATTCTTCTCCCCACAACAGAACACCCTGTGAGATGAGTGGGGCTGTGAGAGCTCAGAAGAGAGCTGTGACTAGCCCAAGGTCACCCAGCTGGCTTCATGGGGGAAGGCGGAATTGAACCCTGTATTCCCAGATATGAGTCCAGCTCCCTAACCACTAGACCAAACTGGCTCACAAGTTTCTTAAGTTATATTGCTGTCAGTCACAGAAGCCAACTGTCAAAACTGATTATTTTATTTTGCCTGAATTGTAGCTAGGTGAAAAATTCTGGTTCTGCAGCTGCCTGTTATGGCAAATAATATCCTGGCGAGATAGTTTCCCCATCTCTAACATACACACCACATCCAAATGATCTTGTTCTGAATTGAGCAAAGCTTTTAAAGTACCTTTGGGGAAAGAGGGGAAATCATCCTTTATATAACCCTGTGGTTTTATTCCAACAAACTACTGGGTAATGAAAAAACATGTTCGATGAGTAATTGCCTACAGTAGAAAGTGGAGCTGAGAGAAAGTGTAGAGCCCAAGTGTACCAGGCTGCCTCCAGACTTGCAGAATAAATCCACAGTGAAACGTAAAAGCACAGGATACTTACTGGCCGCCCCAACTCGAAAGGCAGCTACAGAGCTTCCCCTAACAGAGCTGCGAGAGTTAAGGAGGCCTGCGTCATCATGCAGGTTGAGGCAGCCAATCAGATCTGATCTACCCTTCCTGCTCTTGTCTTGATCTTCTCGCTGTTCTGCCTTCACTGAGGGAAACTTCAGCCTTTGTTTATACTGTGCAGCGAGTGTCTTCTTACCAGCATTAAGATAAGTGCGTAGTCCAAATTGGATAATGTGGCACCATGACAGTCCATCAATTGTTGTGTGTAATGCCTTGATTTCTGCATTACACTGCAGAGTATAAACATGTCTGGATGCAGCCCCAGTCCATGGCACTGCAGAGAGAGATACAGCCTACCAATAGAAGTCAATGAGCCTAATCTAAGGTTATCATATGGAGGGGAGGAGGGCCAAACTCCTGTACAGTAATACAAAAGAAGCAATTGAGGCAAGTTTTGGTTGGATTATAAACCACCTATTCCTCTATCTATAGATCCTTTAAAATTATAGGAGCTCTGTCCTCTTTTTCCTACAATAATTCCTAATTCATCTTATTATTGGGAACTTTGCAGGCTTGCATTAAGCAAATAAAGTCACACTTAACTTATCATATAATAGTATCAATCAACCAATCTTTATGGATTATTTGACCATATCAAATTTATTTTTTAAAAAGCATAAAATTATATAAAAACTTCACAGATAAAAATGACATCATAATTATTTGTCCTCATTCTCCTTATAAAACACGACATTTAATCCATGTAATAGCAAAACCGTGTTGTGAAAAAAAATGACTTACACAAAATAAGACACATTTTAATAGCCAGTCAAGAACTGGCTCTACCCTGCTATGGAGTCATGAAAAGGGGAAAGGGGAGATTGAACTCTTGCTTCTGATTCCTTCAGTCTTCACTGTTCCTACGCCACTTCTGGATGCCTGCCAAAGTAGCATAGAGCTCAGTACACTGAATCTCTGCCCGTGAGCAGGGATGGGCATGAATGGTTTTTTTGACATTGGATTCACAATAAATCGAATGTTAAAAAATCCATATTCTTATGAATAGATGCCCTCTGAATGTAATAGGATTCTATTCAATACAAATGTAATTATTTGGATATCCAACATGTATGTATATGTATCTCATACATATCCGATATGTATCCTATAACAAATTTGCTATGAAAGCGTCAAATTCGACCTGAATCCACTTGTAATCTGCTCTCAATCCACATCAAAAGCAATCTGGATCCTTTGCAGATGTGACTGGCACAGCTGCTTTGCCACCTCCCCAATTTAACAGATTATTTGTACACATGTCCAAAAACATTTGTATTGTTACGAATATTGTAACATTCATTTAGCGTATAAATATCCAAATTTGTATGAATTCGTATGAATAATGTTATGAATACTAATGAACATCCCTACACATGAGCTGGCCACATGCTGGCTGTTATCCAGTATATTACTCCAAGGCCTCATTCTGTACATAAGAAGTGGTCTATCAGAGGGTGTGGCCTCCCTGTAAACCATTTCATGCTGCAGACAACCTGTTTTACAGGCCCCACTGGGCCAAGTCTACCAGCTCAGTTCAGACAGGGCCTATGAAAAAACCTGTTTTCAGTTGCAAAATGTCACACAAGTGGGTAAAAACTGCAGCTGGAAAGTGCATACATCCCATCCGGCACTGTGGGCAGCTGGCATCAGTGCCACAGTGGAACTGTGCCTTTGGGAAAGCATTGCATATGTTAACCAAAAACATTTTATAAGAGAGAGAGAGCTCTATTTGTATATTTTTGACTACTAGACAGATACATAAATTGTGAGATATACAGATATTAGACATTCAAATTAAAAGTCAATTAACCTTAAATGAGCTTTTGTGAAAAGCAAAGAGTCACAGAATGCTAGGAAATAAATTTTCTGAGGAGATGTCATTAGAATTGCATTCCTACTTAACAAGAAGGCACAGGTTTAGTACCCACCAGAATTGTTCAGGACTCATTCTTATTCAAGAGCATGCCTTGGCAGATAGTAAGACTAATAACGCTGCCATGATATAACCCATAACTGGACCATTATTGTTTATGAAACATCACACAGAGACAACAATTGTGTGAATGCTGCAGCTGTTAGTCACAGGGAACCTGTTGTTCCAAAGTGATATTAGGAGAATATTTCAGCTTCTCTGCAAGTTGCTGTCAGCTCAGCTGGCTTGCGTTTTAAGAACAATGCTACCTGAAAAGACAGTATATTGTTTGTAGTCATGCCATTTAAAATTTTAATTTTTTACTAGTAATCTGCTTCATACATAATTAAAACTCCAGGGTAATGTACCATGCAATCTGACTTTTCCTCATTCACTTGGTGGATAGCTTTCTAGGAACTGACAGAACCTTAGTGCTATGGCACTACTTATAGTAAGGAAGAAGAAAATATGCCCAAGGACAGCCATTTAGACTTAATTACAGGTTATGCACCATTAATTTGACAATCAAATTACTCATGGAAATAGCAGCTTTGAGTTCCTTTAGCATGCTTGATACTTCATGTTTATTCCACACAAAATATGATGGCAGAAATAACTTGTAGTAAAGTTTTGTTAGTTGGTACATTACTCTGATGTTTTATATATATTGGCACAGAGCATCCTGAACATCTGGGAAATGAAAAACATGTTTAAGATGAAATAGGATCCAAGAAACATCCAGGTTGCTGGGAAAGAGAAACCATTAAACCACCAATAGAGAGAGCTATGATGACTGACAGACAGACGAGATAGATGATGATGACAGATAGGATAGATAGATAGATAGATAGATAGATAGATAGATAGATAGATAGATAGATAGATAGATAGATAGATAGATAGATAGATAGATAGATAGATAGATAGATAGATAGATAGATAGATAGATAGATAAAGTCCATGCAATATATGTTTTCCATATTCTGTTCATCACTTCTCATGGTGCCAACAAGATTTGTCCAGAGCCAAAGCTGAATCAGATTCATATGGATATAATAACAGCTATATAACAGAACTCACCATGACAACATCCTAATGCCAATACTTGTTAGGATCTCAAGTGTTAATCTGACATCTATTACTGGTTTCTAAAAATAATTACTCCTAAACACCTTTTGCATCTGAAAAATTATGACATTAAGAGCTACCTCCCTTTACTTAACTTTTAATATCTTTTTCAGAATACTGTTTATTAGCTTCCAGGGTGCTTACTGGCCTACTGTTTTTGTAACATTATACTATATGCCATAAGGGCATATAAAACAGAACAGATAAATTAATTGCTATAAAGCTTCAGAGTACCATGGCTGCTAATATGGAAAATAATGTGCTGCCAAACCTCTGCTTGTTAAATTGTGCCTTTATTATTATTGGTTCTGGAGGAAGCAATGCAATGGATGTAAAGTAATTGTTTTCATAGATCATCTCCTATTGGAGAAACTTCCGCCTCATAGCTCTTCTGAACATCCTTTAATTGCTTTTTTGAACATTCCTGAATCAGCCTCAAACTAAGAACTCCTAGAATTAGTCTTGTGGTTTGTACAAGACATAAACAAAGCCATGATTGAAAGATAAAACTCAAATCTCCATTAGTAGTTTGTATTTCAAAGTCCATCTGGTTCTCATTCTTTTGTTCATAGCTGATGTCCAATCAGAACAAACAATAACACTTCAGTCTTTGAAAAATTTCCAGCTTCAAGGCAGAATTGAAAATTTTGTACTTTAAGTAAGTTTTTATGAAGTTTTGACACGGGGAGTAGTAGAATATTTTTGTTGAAGTTTCTCCTCTCTTTTGTAGAAAGTTGCCTGGCTCATTTGCTTGAGCAATCTGCTCCACAAATGTTCTTTTCCCTCTTCCTCATTTTATGAAACAAGAGTGTAAAAAAAAGACCCAGCTTTTTCTATTGTTCCCACAATAAATGAACTAAGCTCCCTATAAGAAAAACTAACACACCTACAACTTCAGTCTTTTGGAGAGCAGCCATATTTCAAGAACAAAGGCCATGGTTACACCTTTACTTTAATCTTTGCTCATCCTGAATTCCAGCCCACTTTAAACCCTAAGCCGATTTTTTTCCTGAATGTTCCTCCCTCTATCTGGGTTTTCCTTTATTCGTCACAGCTTCCATACAACAGGGATGTGATGTTTTGTCTTATCCCTACCTCCCCCTCTCAGATCTGAAGTACCTTGGAATGGGACTCTCTTGGCCCACTGCCCCGACACACACACACCACCATTGCTATAAGCCCACCACCACACCTGCGGCACCCCCCGTACCATAGAATCATAGAATCATAGAATGGTAGAGTTGGAGGGGACCTCCTGGGTCATCGAGTCCAACCCCCTGCTCAAGGCAGGATCTCCTAAACCATCTCAGACAGATGGCTGTCCAGTCTCTGCTTGAAGACCTCCATCGAAGGGGAACCAACCACCTCCCGTGGCAGCCTGTTCCACTGGTTGATCACTCTTACTGTTAGAAATTTTTTCCTAACATCTAAACTAAATCTTTTCCCCTGCAGTTTCACCCCATTGTTTCTAGTCCTTCCTTGAGAGAGTGAGAACAGGGCTGATCCCTCTGCCTTGTGACAACCCTTGAGGTATTTGTAGACAGCTATCATGTCTCCTCTCAGTCTTCTTTTTGTTAGACTAAACATTCCTAGTTCCTTAAGCCGTTCCTCATAGGACATGGTTTGCAGACCGTTCACCATCTTGGTAGCTCTCCTTTGAACCTGCTCCAGCTTGTCAGTGTCTTTTTTAAACTGGGGTGACCAGAACTGGACACAGTACTCCAGATGAGGTCTGACCAAGGTAGAGTAGAGGGGGATAATAACTTCACGTGATCTGGACTCTATGCTTCTCCTAATACACCCCAGGATTGCGTTTGCCTTTTTTGCAGCTGCCTCGCACTGTTGACTCATGTTCAGTTGATGATCTACCAGGACACCCAAGTCATTTTCACATGTGCTGCTGCTCAGCCAAATTCCTCCCATTGTATATGTGCTTTTTTCATTTTTCTTGCCCAGGTGCAGAACCTTGCATTTTTCTTTGTTAAATACCATTTTATTAGTTGCGGCCCATTGTTCGAGTTTCTCTAAATCTTTTTGAATCCTCTCTCTCTCTTCTCTGGTGTTTGCAATCCCTCCTAGCTTTGTGTCATCAGCAAATTTGATCAGTTTCCCTTCAACTCCCTCGTCCAGATCGTTTATAAAAACATTAAACATAACTGGGCCCAGGACAGAACCTTGTGGTACTCCACTTGACACTTCCTTCCATTTGGATGTGCAGCCATTTAAAGCCACTCTTTGAGTACGATTACTAAGCCAGTTTTGAACCCACCTTATAGTTGCCTTGTCAAACCCATATTTGATCAATTTTTCAATGAGGATCGCATGAGATACTTTGTCAAATGCTTTGCTGAAATCAAGAAATACTATGTCTACTGCATTTCCTTGATCAACCCATTCAGTGATTTTGTCATAAAATGAAATCAAGTTAGTCTGACACGACTTGTTTGATACAAACCCATGTTGACTACTGTTAATTATTGAATTCCTATCCAAATGCTGACATATGTGTTGTTTAATAATTTGTTCGAGAATCTTTCCTGGTATTGAAGTCAGGCTAACAGGCCTGTAGTTCCCTGGGTCTACCTTCTTCCCTTTTTTGAAGATAGGAACAACGTTTGCCCTTCTCCAATCATCTGGGACTTCTCCTGTTCTCCATGACTTCTCAAAGATTACAGCAAGTGGTTCAGCAATTACCTCTGCTAATTCCTTCAGTACCCTAGGATGTAATCCATCTGGACCCGGGGACTTAAATTCGTTTAAGTTAGCTAAGCGTTCCCTTACTCTCTCAGTGTTGATTTTGTGTCTTGATTCTCCTAGTCCTTCATCAGTACAGTGAAGGACTGTTGCATGTACATTATCCCTCTTGGAAAAAACAGATGCAAAATAGGAGTTCAGAATCTCTGCCTTCTCAAGATCACTTTCGATCACTTCTCCATTCTCTCCCTGCAGACTTCCCAAAACCTCTTTGACTTTTCTTTTGCTGTTGCAGGAAGGTATAATCAAGCCATTCCAGGCACAAAACAGCTTGGATACAGCTGTCTTCCTGAAGCAGATTTAAATGTCAAGCTGTAACCACAGCCAAAGATCAAAAGTCAGTCTTTTGCAGCGGTGTCCAATCACATTCAAATTTAACCTTTGGATTGGTCTCCCAAGGTCAGTGACAATTAATGTATTCCACATTTCATAATGATCCTGTTACAATTTGAAAGTGAAGTGGTTTGAACAATTTACATGATCTACAGTATTGCCTACCAAAAGCTAGGGGTGTGCACGTATGCATTTTTTGCATTTGAATTCAAGTTGATTTGAATATTTGAATATTCAATTCAATTCAAATTTTAAAAATATGGGGGTGTTTTTCCATGGTCAGTTAGTACCCATTTTGCACCCATTAAGGACCCATTTGGGTGAGAGCCAGATGACCCCATTTCCACCACGGCATCCATTTGGGACACATTTGTTTCCACTGCTACTGGGGAAATCTGGATCATATGGGTACATCTCAGCCTTTAATCCAGATTTGCTGTAGACCCCATTAATGGGGTCTACAATGGGGTCTTCAGCCAGAAAATCCAGATTAAAGGGAGCCTGTTTCCACGAGTGACAGGCAATGGGGTCTAGAGGAGGCTAGAGGGAGGGGATGCACCCATGGGGGGGGGAGCTCCAAAATCCCAGCTTCAAAGTGATGTTGGAGTCATTTTGAAATCATTCCGAAATGACTCCAAAGTCACTTCGAAGAGATCGGCAAAGACTTCAGAGAGGCTCCGGAGTTGTCAGCGCAGTCCGTTCGGTATTAGCGCAGACCACGTGGACTTCCCTCCGAAATCCCTCCAAAGCAATCAGCAAAGGCTCCGGAGTCTCACCGCCGGTCTCTCCGAAGATCAGCGCAGACTTCGTAGGGGCTCCGGGGCTGTTTTGTGCTAACTTCGGAGATGTTCCAAAGGGCCTCTGGAGCAGCTCTGAAGTCTGCACTGATCTCTTTGAAGGGACTTTGGAGAGTGCACCCCCCTATCCCCTGAAACACCTGGGGTGACGGGCAGACCCCTTGGGGTCGATCTGGATTTTCCACATGGGTGCAAAGGTGTTTCCACGGCAGGGAGGTTAGCACCCATGGAAAGACATTGGGTGCTTCCCTTAATCAGGATCTACTATTTCAGATGGATCCTCAGGAAGACGGATCGCCGAGAAATGGATTTTCTTAAATCCATTTCTTGGTGGCATGTGAGGAAACACCCTTTGTGTAGAGTGACCTCAGTGTACTGTTCTAAAACAGAATGATAGAAGTTGCAGCATATAATAACGCGCTCCAAAACAAGAAAGTTCAACTGTAGCCTTCCACATGTTTCTGACTCAAAACTCACAGCAATCAACTCACACTATTCTCCATTTACACACCTCTATAGATCTGAGGAGGCACCTGCAATGCCTCATCTCCATTTTCAGAGGCAGCAGGTACCTCGTAGTAACCTTACCTGCCCTTTTCTGGTGCAATAACCAACGGAGGTTCCTCCTTTGCAGGTTAGCTTCTTCTGACCTGCGTAGAGGAGGTTCAGTTCTACTGACGAAAGGGCACCTTCTTTCCACAGTGCCTTCTCCTTCTGTGGTGTCTCCACACTGAAGTGGAGATGTGGCCTTATAGTTTAATAATATTTGAATGATTACCATTTGAGTACCCCTACTCCAGAAGATGGATAAACCATTAACATAGATGTTGCATAGGTGACAAGTTAATCAGAAACTATTCTGACTGAAAAGTTTTTCTGTCTTCCATGTTAGACTCTGACAAAAAAAGAAATCCAAAAACCAAGATGTTTCCCATTAGTCTTAACTGTTTTGTCCGCTATCAAGTAAAACTTTTTTCTTTATCATCTGCTCTACAGAATAATGTCTATTGTGCACAATAGATATCTCGCCTACTTTTCCTGAGTCAGGAGAATTGTATAGATTATTGTTGTGCTCAGAGATTGCATGTGATTTGAAGAAAAGCGGAACAGCCACAAGAATGATAGGCTTGCTGACTGGATAGTGAGCTTGGATTCATTTGCAGTTTTTAAGATAGCTTTCATTACTTTGACTTTCCACAATAAAATTACCCAAATAAAATAGAGTGATAAAATTTTATTCTGAAAGTGGGAAAGCAAGTTCTTTCTTTGTTAGATGATATTATCAGTTTTGGGGGTCAAATAAGACTGCAAGCAATAAAGCTAGATGTGCAAACGCTGAAAAAGAAGTGTGATAAGTATGCTCCTGTCAAAGAAATCTATCCTCTAACAATAGTATTTGTTTTATAGAGTGGGCATGGCAAGAAAACCACAAAGAAAGATTCTTAGAAAATAATATAAATTAGTAAAATGTTTTCAGCAGATATTCTATGGAAGCCATCTGATGGTTTAGAGCAGTGGTTCTCAACCTTCCTAATGCCGTGACCCCTTAATGGAGTTCCTCATGTTGTGGAGACCCCCAACCAAGGGGGTAGAGCAGTTGGGAAGTGGGAGGGAAGGAAGGCGGGAGACTTGTCGCGACCCCTCTGAAAGGGTAGTTCGACCCCCAAAGGGGTCCCGACCCCCAGGTTGAGAACCACTGGTTTAGAGCAATATCTCTATACAAAAAAAAGTTTTAAATACTTTGTATGAAGTGCTGGTGGGCATTACAAAACCCCAAATGAAAAGCAAATCTGAAATTTAGGCTAGAGCTCCATAGCTGCACGTGAGGACAGATGCCTCCACAGAGTCCTCCTTATCACTGGCCTTGGTCACACAAGTCTAAGACAGGATGGCCTATTCATCAGTTTGAACTGAAGTTGTACCAGTGCTGGTAACAGATAGGTCATTCTCAGACCATCCCTGCCTTGGGCTGTATTGCTCACACCTTTCTGCACACTCAGCCTGAGAACTCAGCTCTGCAGCCCTTTTGCTGTGTCAAATCTATCTCCTTTCTTATTGGATGCTGTTCTGTCACTCAAGGGAGGTGAGGGTGTGTATTTGCGGTTCTTTGTTAAGCCTACTCGCCCACCTCCATGCCCCCCTTCCTTTTTTATGTGCTTTTCTTCTCTGTGTGATTAATTTTTAAAATAATAATAAATTTGAGTAAAAATGCTAGATAGAGGAATCATACACATAAACTGAGGAGAGAAGGGGAGGTGCCTCATGAACTCCACACATGCCAATTGGCTGAAGGAAAGACAGTTCAACCTCCTTTAGCCCATCTCCCTGCTCACACTTGAAGTGAAGATGTCCTGGGATGCCAGGATGGGCTGAGCCCTTGCCAATCCTATAAAAATGAGGACTACAGTTAAGATGATCAATTAAGAAGATAGGTCAGTGTGGGAAAATGAATTAAATTAAAATAATGTGAGCCATACGACCTGAAGATGACCTGAGGTTGTCCTAAACTACTTGTGTGACCAGGGCCACTGTGTCAGTAGAAGCTTCTGGGTATCCACATTGGCATGCATGGCACCTGACAAAGCAGCAGCTGAGTCACTCACAATGTTCACTGTACCCTACCAAATATTTCCTTTGCACCACTGCTCCCAGATTCCTCAGGCAGGAATCTTGTTCTCTTGTATGTGCTTTGTGACATCAAAAATTGAAACCTTCCTGCACGTGTCCATGGAGATAAGTGGAGCAGAGTTCTACATCAAAGAAGTTGAACATGAGCATTCATGAACAGAGGATAAAAAGCCTCTAACAATGGGTCCAAGAAATAAGGAAAGGTAGGAAAGATGTAAAATGAAATGCGTACAAAGTGCATACATTCCACCATTTTTTAAGAAGTCATTTTTCAAGAGCTATGAACAATCTGTCTGCAATCAAATCATAAAGTTCTGCCTACATTGAAATCTTATATATAATGCTGGAAAATTTCTAGATCAATTTACACAAAATGTGGTTTGAAGAAGATGAAAGAAAGATTTCTAACCGTAGCTTCTTCAAGCCTCTGCTGTTCTATTTTGAATACTGGGACTGGAGCTACAACCATATAATTATTTCACAGTAGAAAAATCAAGGCAACAAATTCATCATTTGAAAAAATCATAGTTTAATAATGTAATTGGAGAAAATTCTAGGTTATAAACTTCAAGCAGCTATTAAACTAGCATTGACTCTATAGCTGGACACTCAGCACATATATTTTACCACATGTGTTTTTAATATATTTATATATTGTATTTCATTCAAGATCTGGATTTTAATGAAAATGAGTCTAATCCAGAAATGATCTGCATATTAAAATCAATCATATTAAGTTGATGTACAGTACAAAACATGTTTAATAAAATTATTTTTTATTTCAGGCATACAGAAAAAGGAATAAATAAGCTAAATCTTATATGGAAGATTCATATATACATCTTTTGCACTGGAAAGTATGTTTTCATAGCTACATATTTTTCACATTTTGAAATGCTGATAAATTTTACTATATTGTTGAAACTAAGAAATATTAGGACATTTCAAATGCAATGTTTGAGAGGCAGCAGCGATGATGATGATGATGATGATGATGATGATGATGATGATGATGATGATGATAAACATTTATTTATAGCACCCATTCCACCAAGGGATACTGTAGTACAGGGTTAAAAATGACAAAATACAAAATTACAAAAATAATAGTAACATACCAATGTAAATCAATCTATTAATAATCCGTGAAGCTTTAAAATAATCTTTGGTCATCTTTCCTCCTTTAAGCAGTTTATTTCCTAAGAACCATGGGAGGGGGGAAAATTGTTCATTTAAAACAGCAGGCATGTGGTGAAGACAAGGAATATGACAAGCCCCTTGGAGAAACCTTAAGCAGCTTGATTCAAGTACTTCAAATTAAATTCAGGTGCCTCCAGTACGAACTAATCATTTGGCAGGTCAACATAACTTTAAGGCCTAACTGATTTTCTACTGGACATACAAGAATGGCCAAATCAGAAGCAACACAAAGGGATCATGTGACACATTCATGCTGCCACAAGTTATAAAAAACAGAGTGAAGTGTCAGGTTTGTGCTTGTTAAGACAGTATTCCAGTAGGGTTTTTTAACAGTTATTTATCTTTCTTGGTCTTCCTCGAATGAGGTCAAATAGGTCTACATGGTTCTCCCTCATAATCAGCACCATATTTATCCCTATAGCAAACTTGTTGGGTAGGTTATGGGAAAAGGCAACAGCCAACCTAGAGCCAGCCACTGAATTCTATTCTGAAACAGGTTGCTGCTGAGGGAGGACAGGGTTGCTCTCATTAGGATAGCCTGTTGTGACGCCCGCCTCCACAGTTGGAGCTGTCCTTTAACAATTGAATTTCAAAGTAAATAAATAAATAAATAAAGTCTGCTTTAAGTTGGCATAGCAGCTTATTGGCTCCCCACTGTGAGGCTCGTCACTTTCCCTTCCTCACTCTCAACAAGGCGTGAAGTGGTTCCCTGCGTCGCCAAATGAGGCGCTAAGCTTCCTTCCAGTCTCACTTTCCTTAAAGCCACAAGAACCCCAAACTCATTTGTTTCTCTAACTGCGGCTTTAAGTAAAAAGGTCCTGGGACTCCATTCTCTTTATTAACAAGAACAAGTTTATTGGTTTACAATTCAGCATGAGACAAAAGGTAAGTTCAAGATAATGTTTCAAAAAGCATTTAAGTTTACCCTGCCTAACCTTCCTTCTTAAGGGATCACCCTGCCTAATAACCTAGTGCAATAATCCCTGGAACTATGCAGGAATCTATCCCTCAGGGTGTTGTATGTCTTGACACAAACCTCCCACCCCAAAGACCCAAGCACAGAACAAACTTTTTCTGTTGGGTGCTGGCTTTTATACCCCTTGGCATGGTGCATGCCTCACCTGATTGGCTAGTACCCGCGGGTGAATCTCTCCCCCCTCCCTACTAGTGAGCTGGGGTGAGCCCTGGTCTCCTGCTTACCTGCCTTTCTTGTCAAAGTGCTACAACCACAGTTAACAGTGTAGACACTTAATAGTTTACACATTTGATTTTAACATAACTTACTTTTCTAAAGCTATAGCAACAATATGAGGCACCACACCTGTCCTGCTCCAGTCCTGGCTGCTGCCTCCAAAGTGCTAAGACCGAAAACCTAAATATTTTTCACTTTTTAAGATCACTAGCCTCCTGTAGTCCCCAAAAATATCAAACAAAAAACAATTAGAAAGGGCCCTTTTCAGCAATGCACCACTTCTAGCGGTACTTCCTCTAATGCCACTGAAAAGAGTCCTCTGTAATATACCAGACCATAGGGACATGCTATTTGCACTCCCTTCATGGTCCAGTATTCCAAGATAGGTCTACTTGCAGACCTCTTTGAAAAGTTCTAAAGGTGGACCAAGGGAGGATGCCATTTTGGTGTCCACAGCTAACAGACTGTACCAAAGGAGGGTAGGGCTTGCACTGGCCTGTACTAGGGCAGGCCCCTGGACCATTCCAGGCCACCACTTGATCCAGAATACCAAGGAGTGCAGAAAGACCCTTTGTCTGGTCCACTATTTATCTTCAAAGGAGTTTAGTTTTGCAAACCATGCAAAGCAGTCTCAGTTTTGGTCTTTTAAAATGCTCAGTTTTCAGAGTAAATTCAGCTATAAGTTTGCTATTAATAGTCTCTAATACATGCTCCTCTTCTTCAGTCTTTGAGAGACCCAAGAAAGAGAAGTTTTACAAGCACTGCTTTCCAAGTTGCTGCATGCATGGCACTTTAAAGATGGCCACTATGTTGTTTTCTTAAGCAGCTTCCATACAGTTCTTTTGGGCCATGCCAGCTATGTATGGGGACACCAAAGAGTTGGCTAAGGGGAGACCACTTTAAAATGGTCTACCATGTGTTCTCAGGGGTATGTCCAACTAGCATATGGTGATTACTGTCATTTTGTCAAGCTCCCAGAAGCAGACTAAGAGGTTAGCTATTCCTGTGCGTCTGGTGAAATAAAATCTTCTGGAAAAAAACCCCTAATCAAAATACTCCTGGTGAAAATACCTCCAGCCAGCAACTTCAATGGCTTGTACTTTCATTCTGGATTTCTGAAGTTGGGCCTGGATAGGCTATGGCAGAGAGAATGGTCTTTGGCACATGCCACCGGCCACTATTTCAGTTCTAGCCCAGATAATTCAATCTGTGCCAAGACCACCCTTCTTGGGGCACCCTAACATGCACCAAGCAGAAATGCCCTTACGTGCTAATATAGTTCACTTCAGAAGTTTAAGTGGTGGTTAGGTTTTTTTCTGTTTAAGGGCCTTTTTGCACCTTCATTTCCTCAGGACACAATGCAGGAGTAAGCCTGGAGTTCCCCAGCAAGCAAGTGCAGATTTGCCCTATGCAAATAGCTTTTGCCAGCTTTCATAAGAAATACAAATCTATAGAATATTTTCTGAAGAGTGGTCCTAGAAAATCTCAAGGATGTGCCATGAACTCAGGTGGACAATTACCGCAATTAGAGTGCCTTTATTTGAAAAATTGATTGAAATCTATTTAAGAATGCCAGTCTTTGAAACTATTGACTAGAAAAGCAAAACTAAGGTCAATATTTAGGCAAAGAGATATTAAAATAAATTAGGAGGTATATAGGTTATGCACTCAATGATTGTTGGTCATGTACCAGAGTTTCATGAAAAGCATAGTCATTAATCACATGCTTTTCTCCCAGTGATATCCTATGACAGAGAAAGATCATATCAGGACACATTATTTCCAAACAGTAGCCTTTTCCCAGTTAGATTTCTTATTTCAAACGAAACTTAGATCCAAGGATTGTTGTCTGCATAATCTTGAAAATAGGTGTATAAGCATTTTGCAAAAATATTCTATAAAACTTGATTTGAGATACTACTGTCTCTTTGTGGTTTTAGATGCAATTACTGTATGATGCACCTATAACTCATTATTCAGCCTGCTATACACTGGATCAAAGTAAAAAAAAAAGGAGTATTATTCTAAGAGTTTGCATGAAAAGCTTCAAAAGGTCTTGGCAGAGTTACTATCCAATCCATTTTATATTACTTATATCATGGCATTATTTACTGCAGGTAAATTCTGTTACATTTTTATCTGTTCTTAACTAGGCTTTTTTTGTTGTTGCTGTTGTTTAATGGAGTTGAATAAATGCTTGCATAGATTTTGTAACAAAGCTTTTAATTAACTTTTTAAAGACTCTTAAATCTGTGGAGTGTATAGAAAACTGTGCCAGCAGTGAAGCTTATTACAAATCTGATCAGATGGGAGTGAAAGGACTAATTAGAATGACAAAAGTCTCAACTGATATCCTTGATCTACATTGCCATGCCTGTGTTCTATGACAGCGTTGTTGATATTATAGAACAAAGGGATAGTAGGTGGTTCATACCAGATAGGAAGGGCAAGCATAAACAACCAGTGGCAAAAGACTACCCCACAACAGACTGAACAGTACCAGACTGAGCTGGTACTGGCTCAGAGGATACATCTCCATTCGTCTGCTGCCTGCCTGAGTCCACTCTTTGATTTTTATCCTCCCTTCTGTAGGTAAACTGCTGCTCCCTATATGAACAACTGCCAAGCTAAAAGCTGTGTGCTGGGAGTGACTTAGACAGTGCATCTGCCTTTGTCTGCTGCCTATCTGAGTCCACTCTTTGGCATGTCTCTTTCGTTCTGCAAGTAACCTGCAGCTGCCCATATTAACATCTGCCAGGCTAAGAACTGGGTGTGGGAAACAGCTTAGAGGAGATATCTGGGCATTTGCGAAAATCCTTCAAGTTGCTGTTCTTCAAGTTGAAAATTCTTCAAGTTCATGGCAGACCATCTTATACTGCCACTTGGGGAAACAAAAGGACAAGGAAAACTATTGCTGAGGATTACAGCTAAGGCTTGTAAAAGGACAGTAAGATTGTGTGATCTACCTCAGGAGTACCATAGATCACAAATGCATTATATTGGTAATGAGAGTGGGGTGGGGTGGGGTGGAGAAAAATGCTTTAAGAAAAAAGACGGATTTCTTTTTTAAAAAATGTAAGTGAATTCTCATCACTTGTGGAGGTGAACATTTTCACCCTTTCTACACTGCACAGGGTATTACATGGTTGGATGGGCTAGTGCTGGGCCACTGATCACATTGCAGACAGTTCAGCCAAGCTCCAAAGTTGATAGCTGGGGCTTTTTTGCATTGAGTGTCCCGTCAAAATGATATTGGGCTTGCTATTCTGGCCCATAGCTGCACAGTGTTCACATATAGGCCCTCAGCTATCAGTCTACATTTGCAGTGGGACACAGCTCTGTCCAGGGCAGATGGAGCATACCAGAAAAAAGTGTTGCTTCTGCTATGCATCTTTATTTCCACACCACTGTGCAGATAAAGCTGCCTAGCAGGCCCCTTGAGACAATCTACAAGCCCAGTATGGAAAATGTCTTCTCCATTTTGTAGGCAGTTGTCTTATATTAATAAAGGCCAGGCTGAGAACTCCTGCTCCAAAGCTATTTCTCTTTCTATAAGATTATGATTAATTTATTTAGATTGGTTTATATAGTACTGTGTTCTATTTTTCTTTCTTTCTTCCTTCAGTAAACCACCTTGAAAATTTTTGTTGTTGTTTACCTTTGGAAAAGTGGCATACAAATAAAAGGGTAATGATGAAAATGAAGCCAGAACAAAAGTTGAAAGCCAAGACACTGAAAAAGAGAACAGCATACCATTAGGCCAATTTGCACTTTGGCCCATAGTTTATAATTAGTCAACATCTGGGCAGGTGCATCTGCACTTGCAGGAGGCACTTACAGCCTACAAGTGCCCCCTGCCTGCCGAGATGTTAACCAATTATAAACAGTGCAGTGCACGAAATCCTTAACTTTAGCATCCAGCCGGCAACCATCTGCACTCTTTCTGGCTGAGGGAGCCATCTGAGCTGCCACAAGTGTACTGGCAGCTCACATGCCCCCCCCCCCATGTGACTGCGCTTGCACAAAGCATCAGTGCTGCCATACTGTAGTAATGGTGCTGGTACACACGCAGTTGTGCAGGGTGCCACAGTCAAGATGGCGGTGTCCTGTGGAGTGTTTGAATATGTGATCAATAAAGTGAGTGGTCAATTGCGTGGGAGCTAGGCTATTGTTGAGTAGTGCTAGTTAATGTAATATACTTTTCCTGTCTGCAATACACTTTTCCCGTCCTGTGGGGAAAAAAAAAGTATACATTTGGAACTTTGGCTGAATTAATTTTGAATGAAATAACATTTTCTGATGTTTTCCTTTTTGAAAGATTAATTGTTACTGTCCATATTTGAGCCTACTGAACTTACAACAAAAACAGCATGGATATTGCCAACACATTCTTCCTGTCTGATAAAAGACTATTGAATGTTCTTTCAGGAGGTGGCTTTTCAAATGCAAATACCCACTGATGACCAGCAACCCAGGAAAAAAGAAGGATTTACAGATGTTTATCTTATACTTACAGATGCTCATTCTGAGATCTTATGTTCCCCTGCAATTGTAAAGTCTGCAATATACATTCTTTGCTTTTTATGACTTTTCTGTAATGATCTCACTAATTATAGCAATTTTGTATCATGATTTGATAGCACTTCTTTAAACACTGAACTCTTTAATTATACACGCAACTGCAGGAAGTAGGCCTAAATTGGAAAGGAACAAAATCTATAGTTATTTCAAATTTCAATTGCTGCTCAATATTTAAAAGAGGACTAAATCAATCCATCATAAATATATATTGGAACCTATTGGGCAAACACAGTCTCAGTAATCTTTACTATCCCTTCTGCGCATGCATATAATATTTGTTTTATGCTTGCTTCCTTTAAATATGCATTATTGTAGCTTCATTCAAAGACCTTTTATGATTTGTCATCTTCCAGGATAAACTTTCAAATTTGGATCCAACTTGAGATGAACCTCATTTTCATCTTTTTCTTTCCTTTCAATTTTTAATGCACTGTTGTACATGCAGGAGAAACTATACTCCCTTGTGTTTGGAACAGAAGAAGTATATACAGCAGTTTCTTTGTAAAATTTCCCATTGTAGTGCAAGGGTTTGGGGCAAGATAACAGAACATATATCTTCATTTCATCTTTTCGCATGGAAGCAAGGGTCAGATCAGTGCCATCTGCACTATCAGCATTGATCTGATCCACAACTCCCCATGGCTGCAAAGCTCATGCAAGCTTCACAGATGCTCCACACACATACCCTACAGCTAGGAATGGAAGTCCCTCTCCTCCAGGCTTGGAGGAGTGTTTTTCAGCAGTGAGCTATGGCATCCCACTGAAAAGCAACCCCCCTACAGTTCCTGATCTGCTTGCCTCCCATGATCCAGAACATGATCCAATTAAATAGATCCACAAGAGATCCAGATTCAGGGCCCAGGATCCAGTCTTAAATGTAGAAACAACTTTACTCTGCCATGCTCGCAATGGCACTGATAAGAGGCACCCCACAGAAATGCAAATCACCATTGGTCACACATTCCCATGTAGGTCACTATGTATCTTTTGCCACATCATATGGCATATCTATGCTCCAAATGGAGCCACAGAGGCATCTGATGAAACAGCAGTTTTGCTGAGAAGCCTAACCTCTGGGCAACTTAGTGCTGAAATGGAGACATGGCCTAAGATAGCAAACTTCTGCCACATCACATAGGACTCCCCCTCGCCCCCCCACCCCAATAGAATATCACAATTGTTTAAATGCAGTCCTCTTTAAGTGTTTTGTTTGGAATGTGAAAGAGAAAGATATTTGCTGATACTGCATTGTTTAGAATAAGTCCTGAGCAATGTCTGATAACTGAGATTCCTTTCCCCATTCTGGAGATTCTGCTTAGTCATCTTCAATCATTTATTAGTAGAGATAAGACCAGATGCCCAGTATTATTAGGATACAGGACTTGTTCTTATGCTGTTGCTTTCCTATTTTTCAATAAATATGAGTATTGGAAGCTGTTTCAGAATCACAGTGGGGATAATCACATCAGACATGTTTACCAATAGATATTTATTTGCAAAGAATCCATAGAACAAAAATAAGATTGACCAACAACTATTAATCTATTATGAACATCTTTGTGGTCCCTATTTTAATGGAGGCCTCCAGAAAGTATTGTTAGAGTCACAGAAAGGGTACGTCTCCATGCGAGCTAATTGCTTTGCTATTGATGCGATTTTTAAAAATCCAGGTTGTAACTTGCAGTAAAGTGACCCCATATGGTTTGGGGCAACACAGATTAAAACCGCACTTTCCTGTCCCCATGGAAACTGCTTTTTGTAAGGCCGCATCTTTTTCTTTCCCCTCCCCCGCCCACTGGAGTGAGGACAGACTCCATTCAGTTGTCAAATTCAGCTGCCAGCATTCCATGGCTGCTTTAATGCAAAAGCAAACGAGTGATCTCCTTTTTCTTTCACAGCATGTGTGCCTCTGTCTCTTTCTCTCCCTTGCTTTTCTGCCCCCATAAACTTCACTGCTGTCTGTCTCTTTCCCTCCTTTCCTCCCTTCTGTTTCTCCTCCCTGTAAACTTCACTCGTGTGTGTGTGTCTGTCTCTCTCTCTTTCCCTCCTTCCTTCCCTTCCGTTTCTCCTCCCTGTAAACTTCACTCGTGTGTGTGTCTGTCTCTCTCTCTTTCCCTCCTTCCCTCCCTTTTGTTTCTCCTCCCTGTAAACTTCACTCGTGTGTGTCTGTCTCTCTCTCTCTTTCCCTCCTTCCCTCCCTTCTGTTTCTTCTCCCTTTAAAATTCACTCGTGTTTGCGTCTGTCTCTCTCTCTTTCCCTCCTTTGTTTCTATGCCCCCATAAACTTCACTCATTTCTCCATGCAGCCCCCCCCCCCCGCATGCCTGAGCCTGCAATCGCTCAGGCATGGGCTCCCTTTAGCCCAAACAAGTGCCTGACAAGTCAGCTAAAATCATTAAAAGTGGCTGCTTTCAGTCTTCTCAGCATTTTAGTGGGTCTCTCTCTCTCTCTCTCCCTCCCTCCTAATAATTCAGCCTCCGATGATCATGGCTCTGCTTGGGCACTGAATTAGCTATCCTTATGTGAATGGAGGAAGCTGAATCTGACAGCTACAGGGCTGCAAGGAGTGAGCTGCTTTTAGTTCTGCTTCTAAGAACCTCCATGCTCTGAAGAAAACCCATGGTTTCCCCAAAACATCGGATGTAGTACTGTTTGAAAGGGTTTTTTCTGCCACGGATTTCCCTCCTTTGCGCCTCTGGTAGCCCGGAGTAAAGCTCTGCATGGAGACACTCCAAAGCAAAACAAGCTTAAATCTGGTTTCTTTCTGTCATTCTTTTGCATGTAGATGCACCCAAAGAGAAAGAAAGATAAAAAAGAAAGAAAATTCAAAATGAGGGAGAAATGCTGGACAACATCAAGAAATTCCCTTTCTAATTCTAACAGGAATATTCAATATTTATTTTTATTCATAATGTTTGTCTCTTACTTTATTCCTTGTAAGTTGTATAGAATCTCCAGAAATCTATGCTACATAAATCTAATAAATAAATTTACCCGCTTTTCCCCACAGGCTTCTATTACTTAATATTCATGAATTTAAAAATTGCTTCCTTTGTATGGAGCAAAGCAAAATCAATGCAAATTGTATTACTCTATTCTGGTGTATACAGTATGACATGAGGTGCCATTGATGTACAGTAAAATTTGATACTGTGACATGATAGAAAGCATTTAATGATTGTGTATCGTAAAGATAGACCTAGACTTGTCCTCCCATGAATGAAGATGAATATTTCCTTTCATCAGAAGGACTGAAATCCAGTTTTCATTGGAAAAAATAGGGAAGGGTTGAGGCAGATTCTCATCTTCCATCTACAACTTCTAATACTATTTCCTGTGAAGTTTCAACTGATTTCTTCTTCTTCTTCTTTTTTTTTTTTTTTGCATAGGTTTTTACTAGGTACTCCTTTATGTTCATAAACAGAGCATCACAAGTGGCATGGATCCTTCCAGAAATACATTGAACTACATCTGGGAACTGATAGCTTGTTGTTGTTGTTGTTGTGTACCCTCAAGTCATGTGTTCCCTCAAGTCATGACCACCTCCTAGTATGGGCACCTCTATGTAGTTTTCTTGGCAGCATTATAGATGTAGTTTTCCATTGCTTACTTCTGGAGAGGAAATGGGAATATAACTGCCAACCTTCTGCTTTCCAGTTGCTTGCACTACCACTGAGCCACAGCCCTTTCAAACAGACAACTTACATGGAAACCATGGAGTCTGAAGCCTTCAAATTCCAAGTTCCCAAGTTCTGATATCAAGTATAAATACTTGATATTTTGAAATATTCTAGGAAGAAAACTGACATTCAAATGCAGATTCCAAAATTTTGGACACATTTGGATATTAATTCAGCTATATTTTGCCTATTTGTGCCAATTCCAGTTTTACTTCAAGTTTTCTCTGATTTACAGTGTGTTCTCTTATAAAGAGCAGAAAACTACTTTATCACCTTCAGGATTTATATTTTTTGCAACATGTAACTGACTTATGAATACCTGAAAATTCAAAGCAAATTCTTAGAACAGGGATGGCATCTTTAGCATTATGACAAGATCAAAGAAGTTACAGCCCGCTATCGACTAGATATTTGTCATCAGGTGGCATTTTGACAGCAGCGTTATATTACAAAGTCATTTCCTTCCTCGGTTCCATATAAACACCTCATTAAAGTTTTGCATTATAGATATTTTATATGTGTGTGTGCTCAAAAGTGAACCCAAATGCATTCTGAGAATTCATTTGTGAATTATGAGCAATAATAAATCACACAATCAAGACTTAAACTTCATATGCAAAGAAAGAGCTATAAGGGATAGTCTTGTAAAAAGTAAGAACTTGGGCTTCTGTTTGTTAAGTAGACTTTAGTTTTCTGTATTCTCTGTGAAATGCTGACAAGGTACCTGCACCATTTAGAAGGCCCATGTCAGCTGCCATGAGCCAGGAGGTATAAACAGAACCTGATTCCATCAATACAGTATGTGCCATTCATGGGGTTCATTCAAAGTCCATACCAGAGAAGCAAATCTTCTTTTGATTTAACTTAAGATGAATGGTGTCAAAAGAAGATTTGTCAACCCCACATGGACTTCAGATTTTCTCATCTCAGTGAATGGTGGGAACAGAATTTCCATTCATGTTGTTGTGCTAACCACCTCTGGTTCATTTCAGCTAGAAACGAACCTCAGAACCCTAGTCAGATACATCAGCAAAGGAGAGAAAAATCCATTCCACATGGGCCGTTGTCCCTTGCGTCCTGGAGCAGGATAAAGGGCATAGACTTCATTCACACAGGACAGGGCATAGACTGGGCTAAGGAATGCAAAATGGTGGTCTAGTCCAGTAGACTAGTAGGGTGCTTCTGCATTGGACACTAAATACCCATTAAGGACCCATTAAGGATGGATTTTAAAAACCAAGTCCACACCACAACACCCATTAGAGACCCATGCGTCCACATTGGCTTTTGTGCAATGGGTGTTAAGAGCCCAATACGTATTAAGGGAAGACTACCTTGGAGGTGGTCTTAATGGGTACTTCTGCAGTTAAGACACATCCATTTAGGATGTGTCCACACTGCAGAAGTGTCCTTAAGTGGGCCCTCCCCCCTGGGCACCATGCTTGGCTCCTCCGGAGCCAAGCATGGCAAGCCGGGGGCATCCTATCTCAGGTCTCCCCCTCACTCCAGAAGCTGTGGATCATGGTTTCTGGAGCCGGGGAGGGGGCTTCACCTACACCCACCCCACCCACCCCAGGGCAAGCGCACACAATTCCCGCCTTACCTTCAGGCAGCCAGGCCGATTCTGGCTGCTGGGGCCCAGCGTGCTTTGCTCGTGCGTGCAGCACACCTCCCTATTGGCCTGGCTTCAGGAAGCCCTTTATCTCCTTACCCTTCTACACTGTACTTTAACTGCAGTAAATAGCCTTTAACTCCCCACTATTCTACACTATACGTTACTGTAGGCTGTGAGCCAGTTTGGTCTTGTGGTTAGAGTGTCAGAGTCTTATCTAGTAGTCACCCAAATTGATTCTGCACTCCTACATGAAGCTAGCCAGGTGACCATGGACTAGCCACAGCTCTCTAAGCTCTCACAGCTACCTCATGGGGTTCTGTTGTGGGGAAAAGAATTGGGAGCTTCGTCAGCCACTTTGATTTCCCTTCATCATGGCTTGGCTTCACAAATGAAGATTTAGGAAAGGCTCAACCCATGCTTGAGGCATGCATGCTGATGGCTAAAAAGGTCAATGAGGGATAGACAAGTCTGGTTGCAGAAGATATGCAGAAAGGTCTCCTTGGGTGGTACTGTAAAGGCACAGTACTTCCTGTGTTGTGTTTTCTCTTAGAGACTGGTTCTATGAGCACTCTCAAAGGAAGCAGCAGCATTATAGATGGTGTGTCTCCATGCCTCTTGGTTTGAGGACAGAGTGGACTACTGATTGTGATTAATGTAGCTAAGGCTGAGGGATTGTTTTAGGGAGTACTTGTATCTCCTCCTTGGGGCTTCTCTGTTTTGGCAGCTGGTGGTGAGTTCATCATAAAGCAACATCTTAGAAAGGTGATGATCCTTCATCCTGAGAGATATACCCTGCCCAGCACAGCTGTGTCCTCAATACTGGTGATCTCTTCAAGGACAGCAACATTTGTCATGTAGTCAGACCAGTGAATGTTTAACATTGTGTGGAGGCAACACTGATGGAAACATTCGAGGAGTTGCAGATAGTGACAATAGGTGACCCATGTTTCAGACCCATATAAGAGAGTATTTGCTGCTCCAGACTCTAGTTCCCTGAAAAGCGGAGTAGAAAAGCCAACTCTTCTTCTTCTTCTTCTTCTTCTTCTTCTTCTTCTTCTTCTTCTTCTTCTTCTTCTTCTTCTTCTTCTTCTTCTTCTTCTTCTTCTACATACTAGCCTTCAAGCTGCATTTAAAGCAGGTATTTGATACAATCTGTCCTGCCTTTTCTTTGAAAGAAAAACACCATGGAATAAAAAACAGAATGTGCAAAATCTCAATACATTTGCACCTTGGATTCTGTGGCACAAGATTACTCCTCTTCTTTGAATATTTTAGAATGTCCAGTTAATTATTTTGACAGGAATAAGGCTGTGTCTCCATTACACAGTTAACATATCTTGAGGCCAGTTTCCATTACTGTCAATGGAGGTTGGCCTGAGGGTGTATTTACTGCATAATGGAGATGCAGCCACAGTTATATTCATGGCTTATCTTTTTGGTGCTATGGATATGTTTTTTTAATTTTTAATTTTCAACCATTTTATCTATTCTTTATGTTCTCTGGTTCATCATACTGAGACTTCAGTGTACAGTAGTAGGTAAATAAATAAATACATTTTGTGCCAAGAACAAAAACCTATTAAGTCTTAGAGCCATCTTGAAATTTTGTCAAAACCTCTATTTTCATCCATTGCAATGTTCAGTGGTATGAATTTTGATGAATCTTTAAGATATTTAATTCTGAGGCTGTACGTGGGTCCTGGCAGGCGCTGGGATCCAGGGTAGTAGGATCTAGGCAACCACGGGAATTAAGGAAAGGTCCAGCTGGGACTCCCTTTGGAGGACTGAATATGGAACTAGAAATCTGTCATTTTCAGTCCTTCAAAGAGATCCCCAAGAGGATCCTCAGAAACCTTCTCCCCATGCATCCACAAAGTAGCCATGGAGTTCTTCAAATTATATTTCAGGTATGTCATTTCAGATGGGGTTTGGGGGGCACAGGGGCCATTAGGGACCATGACAATCTGGACACCCTGCCTGGTCCCTAAGCATGACTGAGGGAGAGCATTACTGAGTTACTGGTGCTTGAAGGTCATCACTAAGGCTTGATAGAGTGTGCAACAGATCCATTGGACAAAATGTCATGGCAGATGTCAAACTTGTTCTTGGCTGCTGGCATTTTTATATAGCTTGTTAAAAGCTACAAACTGATTTGGCCTTCTTTGCTCTACAGTACAAATTATGCATTCAAAGGATGTTGATGTACAAACATAAGGCTTATAGTTTCACACACTTATCTTTCTGTGTACTGGAGATAACATAATGCAGCAAAAGTAGTTTTCAGCCATTGAATATCATTTCCCATTTCTTGTAGGAAACAGCAGTATCTGGTTGAATTGTATCTGCTAGTTTGCCAACATTCAAAAACACAGAAACAGAGAATACAGCTTTCATAGTGAATAGAGCCAATCATTGTGGGGTAGTCTGTAAAATAAGAGGGGCCACACCTTGGGGAAACTGCATCATAATAATTTATGTTATCCATGCCCCCATATACATATGCATAGCAATACATATGCCCACAAATATTGGAATCTTTGATTTATTTTGGAATGTAGTTGTGCACACAGGGCACAGGCTTACATGCTGCCAGGATGCCCAAATTTGTGTCCAGAGTTCTGTCCCTCATGGCAGATAATTTATATGCTGGGACAACCCTGATATTTGTCCCCTTGCTGTTGCTATGGCAGCCAAAAAGTAATCAGTGGCAGATGTTCAGTCATTGGTGGAATGCCTTCATGTGAACCTCTCTGGACACCACTATGTAGTTTTCTTGGCAGAGATACAGAAGAGGTTTGCCATTGCCTACTTCCAGGGAGAAGCTAGGGATTGAACCAGCAACCCTCTAATTTCCGGGCCAGTTGGGAGTTACACACTGCAAACCACATTTGGTCCATTTCATACATTTTGCACATACTTTTATATCCAAAATATGTCATTGGAAGTATACATTTTCTGCATTAAACTGCAACATGGAAACGCTAGGTTCTGAGCAGCACGTGTTTAAGAGCACAGCACATGAATTCCCCATCTATTGTTATTACCAATTCAAACAGGAAGAATGCCTTGGGAATGAGATCGTGTCTGGATCCAGACAAACAGTGATTTGGACAAATTTTATTGCTGATAGCTCAGGATGCATGGAAGCCCATCTCTGCACACCAGCAAAACTTCCCATGTGGTCCTTTATGTTACTGGGGCTGTTACATCATTATTTATCAAAATGTGCATATACTCAATGAGTCACCTCCAGAGTATGTAGCTTAATGAGCTGCATCTTGCAAAATCAAAGCTTACCCTTCTTTCCAGATAAGTCTCTTGCCTGTTAATCAGTTTCAACACACCGGATGCTCATTTCGTCTGGTCCTCTGCTCATTGGGAGCTGATACAACTCAAAGCTAGGCAGCATCCTAAAATGTATTCACTCTGCCATCTGAAGAGCAGCACAGCCATTTGGAGCTGCGCTAATCATAATTAAATATTTAACTTGTTTGCATTTTTTAATGAGGAGTTGCAGAGATTTTTCATTTCCTTGACTAATTTCCTAGGGAAATCTGAGGTGCATAAAACACAAAACAAGCAAGTGCTAAAACAAATTGTATTGTCAGTCACAGTGTTCCTGTCATGAAGATTAAAATAAAGCACTGAATTATGGGTACACTGAAATGCCACAGGAATTGTCAGGGGTCTGTTAGGAACTAAACTCATCCTAAAGTGTGCCATATTTTTATCTGCTTGAATGGTGAGTTGGATTTTACCAACTGTCTTGGAGTAACTCCTTGAAGAGTTTATTTGAATGTAACAACAAAAACAAAATGTAGGTCTGTGGTGGGGCCACATTTGGAGTGTTGTGTACGGTTCTGGTCACCACACCTCAGGGGGGATATTGTGGAACTGGAGAAGGTGCAGAGAAGAGCAACCAGAATGATTAAGGGTCTGGAACAAAATCCCTTACGAAACCAGGCTGCAACGTCTAGGCCTCTTCAGTCTGGAGAGACGGCGTTTGAGAGGGGACCTGATTGAAGTATATAAATTATGCACGGTATCACACAACAATAGAACCAGGGGGCATCTATGAAGCTGATGGGTAGGAGAATAAGGTCTGACAGGGGGAAGTATTTCTTCACCCAGAGGGTCATCGGCTTATGGAATGTGCTGCCGGAAGAGGTGGTGACAGCTACCAGTCTGGATGGCTTTAAGGTAGGGTTAGACAAATTTATGGATGACAGATGTATCAATGGCTACTAGAACGAATGCCTAGATGCATCTTTCAGGCTGAGGGGGGGAGGAACTGGGGCGCTTCAAAGGCCATCTGCTGGGACTCGAGAGCAGGAGAAGGTTTGTCCTTGTCTCTGCTTGAGATGCCCATGAGCATTTGGTGGGCCACTGTGTGCGACAGGATGCTGGACTAGATGGGCTGTGGCCTGATCCAGCAGGGCTTCTCTTAAGAAGAAAAACAACTCACAAGCACCTCAGAGAAAGTGTTGTGTAACCACTGTGTTCTCATTCCATCTCTATTCCACATTTTCAAATCTAGAATGTTTGTGAGAAAAAGGAGGAGAAAGGGAAAGACTGGAGTGTGAATGATCTTGCCTGTGAACCATCTCAAATATGTTTTTATTTTTACTGCATGTGATCACAGCCAAATAATGAAACCCAGTTCACTTCCATTCCCTAATCCCTGATGTATTTTTTGTTCGCTTTGGACCAGCTTACGGGTAGCGAGGGGGCAGGCTGTCCGCAGGACCCCACTTCAGATGCAGACACCTCCCTTCCTTCTGGTATCTGTAACAATTTTCTTGTCGATTCTAAGGGCCTAGATGTGGTGATTACTGTATCATCAGTGAAGTTTTGTGTTATACTATGGAGGTTCTCTATATTGTAAGGTTTTATTGAATTGTCGCTCCTTATCACCCTCATTAGTGGTTCCAATGCTATATTAAATAGAATTGGTGACACTGGGTCTCCTTGTTTCATTCCTCTTTCCCCTGCCATGTTCAGAAGCCTTTGCTTCCGAAACGGTTTAAGGGGAAAAGCCAGATGTAAGACCTAATTTTTCAGGTCTTACATCTGGGTAGGATTTTGGTGGCAAAACTGGGTTAAGAAACCTGTCTTGCACGCTGAAATGTGGATGCGGCATCCTCAAAGGGACTCCAATCGGGCCTCCAATGTGGAAGGCGCGTCTTAATCCCTCCCTGAACTGGCTCTAATTCCATTTTTAGAGCCTGTGCAGGAAGGCCCAATAGGTCCACAGGCTCAAAAAACTGGGAATTCCTACTCCAAATTATATTGCTAGGGAATATTAATACTGAATGCTTAACAGTTGAGGGTGCCTGTAAATTTCATCTTCCAAACGCCTGTTTGATAGCTTAAGAAAGTCTTGCATGTGGCACTTTCAATGAGTCAAAATAACCTGAAACTAACACATAATCTGTTCTACAAGTGACATTGACCTAGACCTTAATACATTATTTCTAGATTGCTGCCAAAATCAAAACATCAGAAATAGAAATGTCCCATTTTTCAGGAAGTTTTATAAGGCTATATTTTCCCCAATAAGAAAGATGCAACATCAAACAGAAGAGGTTTAATACCTTATCATCATCCACCACATTGACTAGATCCAGGTTTATGACACTGCTTTAAATGCTATAAGTGTTGTAATCTCATAGTCACACTCCATAACATGTGAAAGCACTAAAAAGCCACTGAATATTTTGATCACTTATTCCTAGCCATTTTTTCTGTACTGACTATATGCAAAGAGAACAGGTGCTGGCACAGTTCTATTTTTCTTGTTCCTAACCCTGCACGAAAAGAGGAAATACCCAGGACAATATGCCACGTTGACATGGCATAGTGTTCCACTAGCACTAATTACCCAAGTACCAATTAGGGACACATTAAGAACCCACTAGGTTCAGAGCTGGAAGACTGCAGACCCCATTAGAGCCACATTTGTTTCCACCTGTACTAGGGAAATCCAGATTCAATGGGTCCTTTAGGGCCTATAATCCAGATTTCCTGTAGACCACATTAAAGGGGTCTACAATCTGGTCTTTGGCCATGAAATCCAGATTATATGGTGTGCATTCGCACTGTGATCAGGCAATGTTGTCTAGGGGTGGATTCAGGGGGGCATGGGTGCCCTGAAACCCAAAGCTTAGAAGCCGGGGCCTAGTTTCTGAAGACGGCTCTGAAGAAAACTCTGGAGAATGGGACAGACTTCAGAGCTTAGGCCATTTCTATGGGGCCTTTCTACAGACCTTTGGCCAAGCTCCAGAGAATCTCTGGAGCAATTTGCCACAATTATTGAAGATTCTCTGGAGGCGCTCTGGAGAATCTTTGAAGATTCTTCTGAGTGGCTTCAGAGTTTGTACACAAACCCATGCATTGCCTCCCCCCCAAAAGCATGGGGTGACAGACAGACCCAACATGGGTAGGGTCGGAATTGCCACATGGGCACGATGTTTCCACTGCAAGCATGCCTAGCACCCATTGTTATTGGATGCTACACCACCCGTGGAGACGTATCGGGTACTTCCTTAGATCCAGATCTACTAAATCCGGATTAGTTGAAGGAAACATTTCTTAGATCCGGATCATCTTAGATCTGGATTACGGGAGGTAAGTGGGAAAAAACCCATGGGTGCATTCTCACCTTCAGCAGCAGGTGCCCTCAAGAAGCCCCAGGTGCATAGCAACCAAACAGAAGAACTGGAACTGACAAGTGCTTGCTTTTTGCTGTTCCCAGTTCCCTCCCACACCATTTTCCTTTTGTATCTTGTCTCTTTAGATTGTAAGCCTGAGGGCAGGGACCTGTCTAAGATGAATATAATATTTTAATCCGCCCTGAGAACTCCAGGTATAGGGCGGGATACAAATATACATACATACATACATACATACATACATACATACATACATACATACATACATACATACATACATACATGCATGCATGCATGCATACATGCATGCATGCATACATGCATACATACATACATACATACATACATACATACATACATACATACATACATACATACATACATGCACGCATGCACGCATGCACGCATACATGCATACATACATACATGCACGCATGCACGCATGCACGCATGCACGCATGCATACAGAGGGTGCCCACTGCCTTCCAATGTGTGCAGAGAAATGGTGGCAGAGAGTGTGTCCTATGCAGGCAGAATGTCAGTAAAGGACTTTTCCAGCACCAGGAGCACCAGGAGGACCCTCATCTTTGGTACCGACTGCTCTGAAGATGTAGAAGGGTGAGGTGCTAACTTCCCACCCCATATGTATGTATGTATGTATGTATGTATGTATGTATGTATGTATGTATGTATGTATGTATGTATGTATGTATGTATGTATGTATGTATGTATGTATGTATGTTTTATTTGTTCTATTTGTTTATTGTTTGTTTGTTTCCTGTGTTTTACCTGAAGACCCCAAGTCAGGTTATAACAATTAAAGATAACAAGAAACAATTAAAAGAGCAATAAAAGGCTTATCATAAAAAGACAAGGGCAAACAATGAATAACAACTCCATTAATGGATTTACCAAAGCATTACTTTGAGAAAGGTCTGAAAATTCAACGTGCAAACTTGAGAGAATGGTTTTAATGAGTACACAAATATGGTGTAAAATATCAAATAAAACATAAGTTTCTGGTATTTATTGATGGCTGAAGCTGCAGCATATGCCCAAAAATCAGAGTCTTCCAGGTATCTAGGTGGTCAGGCAGACAAATGGTCTCCCCCCTTTCACCTCCTAATACTCCCAGCAGAGGATGAGGGTAGCCTTTCAGTAAGCCTGATATAAGTACTTTTGGGCTGTCCTCAGCACAAAATACAACTCCTGACCACTGTGTAAACATTTGGCAGCCATGAGATGGAAGACTGAGGCCTTTTTCACATTGCACCTTATTTTGGAACAGTTTGCACACTAGTGTGGACTAGGCCAAGCTTCATCCTCACTGAACAAAGTGTGAATTGAGCTAGGGCCCCAGAAATGGCACCCTAGCCCAGTATGATACAGACCTCTCTATAAAGGACTACAACTAGAACAGCACAGATACATCAGACCACTTTGTGGTCGAATGTATTGTGGCAGTGCTCTGTGAAGCACCACCAGAAGCGAGTCTGCCCCAGAATGGGCCAGACTGAAAACTCTGAATCTTGGGAAATTTTGGCCTAGCTTCAGAGCCTCACCTCTGCCTCTACATTAACTTAAAGGGTTCTCCAGAGGCAGCAGCAACAGATGGGATGGGATGGGATGGCAGTAATTGTTTATTGATGGATAGTTTGTTCAAAATAGAATAAACAAAGGTTTC
Source organism: Aspidoscelis tigris stejnegeri (assembly GCA_023333525.1). NCBI lineage: Eukaryota > Metazoa > Chordata > Lepidosauria > Squamata > Teiidae > Aspidoscelis > Aspidoscelis tigris. The sequence goes on along the minus strand of JALMGA010000002.1, from coordinate 61,651,226 downwards.
ACCACTATATAGTACAACAAATAGAAATTTGTGTAATTAATACTATGAAATGTAATCCAGATAGTTTCATTAAAGAACAAGAGGTGAAAGCAAAATGGAATGCAATTAAGAGATACTTAGAGGATCACTTGGAGAGTAAAGCCAATAAAAATTTTGTTGATGTTGTTTGCTGTTGATGTCTGCTGTTGTTGTCATCATGCAGTCTTCTGTTTGATGTATGTATGGCATAGATAATGGAATGGAATGAGCCATTTGCATGTTCTGCTCCACGGGCAACCTGTTCAAGCTTGGGATGGATTATGTGTCCTGGCCTAACCCCTAACCCTATCCCAAAACATCACACATAAGTACAGAAAGCACTTGAAATTCCACTGGACTTCCACTGGCACTTTCAGGCCCTCATTTTTACAAAATATCTGCAGACCACACAGAAAACATGCCATTTCCCGTGTTTGATAAGCTCCCCACAATCATCAATAACGAAGCAAGAGAACAAAAATTTCTCAGCTGCTTTCTTAACAGCCAGGCACAGCTGGCAGAAAGCACACTGCTGCTTTAAGAGGAATGCCACCACCATAGCCTTAATGCATAGAGTGTAGGATGCCATGCTCCCACAAACACACCATGCAAATCTTGCCTTAATTTTTGTCTTGACAAGAAATGACTAAAACATGGAATTTTGTTTTTGGATTTGCATTGGGCTTGAAACTTGTATTGTCTTTCAGGTTTTTAAGACCACTCCTAGCTTTTCAAGACTTTTAACTATGCAGAAAGGAGCAGGGAGAGGCAAGCTCTGGGCTTCTGAAATTCATGAACCCAGACATTATGGTAGGCACAATGGTAGAGTCAAAGTAAACCCCATAAACATAATCTTGAAATCTTGCCATTAATCATTTTGCTTTCCAAACAGACTAGTTTAAACTTTCCTGTTCTTATGGAACCACTAAAGTGGCAAAGTCTCTTAAAAAGAAGAGAGAATGTCACACAGCTTTTACATTGACTTAAAGGCAACTGAAGGGTGATGCATATAAACACCTCATTTACTGAGAATGCCAGCATAAAAAGTTGACAGGCGAGAAAAAGCAATTGAAAAGATTAATTCACTTGGATGTGGGAACTGAGATAAGCCCTCCAGATGCAGCCTCTTGTTTTCAAGGATGTCGCAGATGAGGCTACAGCCCTAAAAACATTCACTTATGTTTAAAGGAGCAAAAGAAAGTACTGTAATATTTTAAAAGTACTGTAATATTCTTAGCACAGGTAGGGCACTACACAGAATCCCACAGCTTGAGTTCTTCAACAGCTTCCACACAAGCCACTGTTGTCATGCACCATGCAAACCAATCTTGGCAGAGACTGAGGATGAATTCACACTATGTCTCCATCAAGTAAGAGGCCTAGCACTAGAATGCTCTTAAGTATCCACACTTGTGGATGCTTAGAGCATTTCTCAACTTACCTAAAGTGTGAATGGATGCCTGGACAGCAGCCACCGTGGAACCCCAGTGAAGCATGCCTGTGCAGCACCATCACCAGAGCAGCCAAGCAGTTTGGTGGGTCATCACACTTGCACCACCCATCACATGCCCCTCCTGCACCTCTTTCAAACAGGAAAAGATGCAAATGTTGCATCCAGAGCCTTACCAGCTCTGGTGCTGTTATAGGTGTGGAGCAAATTAACGTGCCCCATGCCTATCCAGCCTGCAGGGAGCCCCAGGACACGTGGAGCCATTTAATGTTAGGAAATGGCTCTATGAGTTGTAGATACACCATCTCAGAGCTCCTCCCACCTCAATCAATAGGTCAAGTGTGGAAAGGCTCTCAGTGATCCAGATCAAGGGCCTATTCGCATTTGGCTTTATTCTGGAATATATCCTGGAATAGGGACTTGCTGTCCATATGCTAGGGCAGGCTTCGGCAGGCCCAAAGTGAGGTCTGCTAGAGTCTGCATTAGCATGTGGACCACAGACCCCTATCCTGAGATATACTCCAGAAAAAGCCCAAGTGCGAATAGGCCCCAAGACCAGTGTCGCAGCCTGCAGTGACCCCATGAGCCATTTGCCTTGTCACAGCCTGGCGTGGCCCAGCTTTGAAGCCAGGTAAGAATGTTCATAGACTCCTAAGATACTAGGTTTTTACCAGCACCTAGAAATGACCTATTTCCACATCCATTTACAGAAGCCCAGCAAAACGGTGCTGGGCTTCACATGCAGAATGGATTGGTCAAGCTTTCAGTATGGTGGACAGCTGACCCAGTCCACCACCAGGAATTCTGGGGAGGCCCTGCATTGGTTTACAGCTAAGTGCAGAAAGTACATCGTATGTATGAGTTTGTAAGTTTGGCTTATAACTAGGCAAAAGAAAAAGAGGAAAGCCACAAAAAACTCACTTAATTTCAGAATAGTTATCATTTTACAATACTTTGCCCTGGGAGGGGATGATACTCTCTGTTCACGTGTACACCAATGGGGGAAAAAAAGAATCTCAGAGAAAAGACTGGTGTGTTGATAACTGCCCTGCCTTTTATTTTGTCAACCTGCATCTTGGTTTGAAATGGACTTTTGATCAAGCACAAATCAAAGCCAGGATGTTTCCGCACTCGCTGTGGAAACTGGTTTAACCACCACCCCCTCACAGATTAAAAACACTTAGCTTGAGTAGCTTCCGCACTGCAGACCGGATTGGAGACACTTTGTGGATGCCGCTTCTTAAAAACAGGTCTTGCTGCTGAAATCTGGATTAAAACGAAGACCTGAAAAATCAGGTCTTCAATCCATCACTTTGCCTAGATGTGTGCAGAAGCAGGACGCTTCCACACATGGCTAGGCGAAGGGACAGATGCCCCTCCGGCCTGCTTCAGAAGTCCCTCCCTTATGCACCATGTGCTGCCAGAAACACACAATGACTGCCAGCTCACTGCTTGAGTCCTGTGGCTCCAGCAGTGGCGTCAGCAGTGCAGGAGGCCGGATGCCCTTTCGAATGGGTGCTGTGGCTTCCACGCAGCACCCAGGTGATCTGGCCGCCCAAGCCAGCTTCCCTGTGGTCTCCCCACACGCGTGCAGACGCGCGAGGGCCCTTTGGATCCATCTGAAATAGAGACGGATCCTCAGGAGGCTGGATCACCAGGAAACAGATTTTGTTAAATTCGTTTCCCGGTGGCAAATGTGGAAGCACCCCCAGAGTGCTAGTTGCTACGACTGCCATCTACTGCCTGTGTTTCTCAGACTTCACTGCTTTAGTATTGGCTTAATCTCCCAGAGAAAACTGCACAGTTCCCAATGACAGGGTGAAATGGAAAATACTTCAGGGGATTGCACACTCAATCTATTGGTTTGATAACCTCAGTGATCCAACATCATGATCTCTTGTTACCTCTAAAATGCTACCTAAGCTGAAAAGTGATGAGAAGAAATTATCTGTAATGACTTTTGATTCAAAGTGATACAAAGAATATTAGCTCCAGTGGTGCAAGGAAAATTTGAGGAAAGAAATCTTGCAATTTCTGAGCTGCTGGAAGATAAAGGAATACCCAGTAAGTAGAAAAGGTAACTTCAAGAAGGTCAGGTGCTGAATAATGCATGTGCTGTTGGGAGAAGGTTCTTTGCTACTGAAACTGGAATTGGGTGGCTCTTGTCCCAGGCATCTAATCAGTAATGGGCAGCATCATTCGTAAAATTAAACCTCTGCCGAAGGCAAAAGCCATGTTGGTCCTAGGATATGGTTCTCCAATGCAAGGCACATGCATATCTGTGAGCAGACATACCAATTTCTATATGTTTCCTGTGACACCAAAATATTCCCCTAAAACTTGGGATAATAGAAGTTATGGATTCTGTTTTTGCTAGATGGACAGATAGTGCATAGATATGAACTTGCATATGTGCACAATCCCATGGAATCGGACAAAAGAGCGAACAGCAATACTTCTTTTACTCATCAAAACGCCTTGGCTAAGCGCCAATAATGATTACTTTCAAAACTAGATCTAACGGAAATAAGGACAAGCCCTAGGCTGCTTCCGCACTTGGCCTTATTCTGGGATATATCTCAGGATAGGGGTCTCTTGTCCACATACTAATACAGGCTATGGCAAGTCTCACTAGGACCTGTGTAGTCTGCAATAACATGCAGATAAGAGACCCTGATCCTGAGATATATTCCAGAATAAGGCCTAGTGCAGAAAGGGCCCTAGTGACTAACCTGCCAGATAATAAGAAAATAGAGATTTTTAATGGGATATGTTCAGACAAGTTGAGGCAAACAGATCTTATTATTTCCTTTGTTTCTAGGAACCCTAAACACCTTTAAATATTCACTTTTCCCCACTATACTGAGAAGTCACCTAGAAAAAGTAAAGGATTTATTATCTGACAGGGAAATGACAGCCTAAGACTCATTCTAGTTATGTATATGGATCGTTTCTGGTAGAGAAGGTGGATAACAGAATTTCCATCTTTGCTGAGCTGTTAATGATACTGAGATGCTCATAAGGAAAGAAGTTGCCTGTCAAAGCTTGACTTCTGAATTCTTGCAATTAAAGCATCCCTCAAACTGACAGAAGCTACAGTCTTTTAGTAAAGCCATAAATATGCAACAAAGCAGGTGTGATTACGTACTTACGTGTGTCACCAGCAGGACACAGATGACCCAGAATTTCTTAAATGGGAGCCCTGATGCCCATTAGTGTTGTCAGCTTCTGTACTTAGAAGATACTTCTTGTAAAAGCGATTTCAGCTCTGAGATTCAGAGAGTCACAAACAGCAGTACCTTCAGACAAGGGGAAAGACCACGCTGAAGACTGGCTCCTGACAATTCCCCTCTAGGATTCTGCACAAATCTTTTTTTTTTCTTCTGGTTTGGTTCAATTCAAACTGAAAACTCTTTTGTTCAGTTCAGATTTGAACTTTTTTCTTTGAACAGGCATGGTGTTCACTTTGATTTGAACCTGAACACTTTCAGACCTAGATCAAACAGTGCCTTTAATAAATTTATTCGAGCACTCCTCTGTTCACTTTGAATTTGTACTGTGTTTTCATACAGTGATGCTGTTCACTTCAAACTCAAACCTTTTGAACTGCTGTCCAATTCAAACCTGTTTGAACCTGAACCATTTTGGTACATCTCTATTCCTATTGACTTTTTTTGTTCCAGTACGCAGGCACTGAGACCTGGCAACGGGGCCTCAGAGGCAATGAAGCTGTGATGCCACTTTCAAGGTCATGCAGGAAGCCACCTATGATGGAAAGGCCTGCTCCAGGTGCTTTCCTCTACAGAAATGGAAGTAAAGATTTCATCTGCTCTTTTGTGTATAAGAAAAGCATCATCAATTGGTAAGGTGTAGATGGTGAAAACACTTTAGTTTGGCTGACATGGGCAATAGTAGTGAAGTTATTTCGTGAGAGAAAAGAAATAAAGAACTATGCTTGGAGTCTAATATAAAAAAAAGCAACTGGATTAAATTTGCTTTGCAACAATTGCTTATTCCTACTCAAAAAGGTTTTAAGAAGCATTTCAACAAAACCACAAGCTATTCTTTTCCCAGCACAAGACACCATATTCAAGAACTTGTTACTGTAATTGAGAACATGGTGATGTGTTTAGCCACATTGTAGACATTAGAGAAAACTCTTCTGAGATTGTCAGTTCTTAGAATGCTGCACAATTTAAAGTGAATTAGATTTAAATAGACAGTCCAGCCACAAATTGTGAAATTAAACATTATTGTTTGTTTGTCTGTTTTAACTAGAAGTGACCAGAGCAATATTCGGTTCAGGGAATATATCAACACATTGTTGATATATGGTGGTGGTGATGATGATATACACGTTACATCAAACTAAGGGTGGTTCCGCACTGGGTGGGTAACCTGATTTAACCCCCTGGTTAAGACCCATTTTAGACCCTTCCCTACTTACCTTCCGCACTGGAGACCGAATTAGCGATCCTTCCTGGCAGCCCTGGTGGGCAAGACCTGTTTCTAAAACAGGTCTTGCCACCGAAAAATGGTTTAAATTGAAGACCTCAAAAATTAGGTCTTCAATCCATCCCTTCGCCTGGATTCGTGTGGAAGCAGGATGCTTCCACACATGGCCAGGCAAAGGGACGGATGTCCCAGTGGCCGCCATGTTGGGAGGGCCGGAAGCAGGATGGTCTGCCTCGGAAGTCCCTCCCTCATGCGCTGTGTGCCGCCAGAAACACATGATGACTGCCAGCTGCCTGCTCCAGTCCCGCAGCTCTAGGGGCGGCATCGACGGTGCAGGAATCTGGTGGACTTTTCGAATGGGCACTGTGCCTTCCACACAGCACCCAGGCGATCCAGCCACCTGATCTGGCCTTCCCGCACGTGTGCGGATGCGGGGGGGGTGGGGGCTCCTCGGATCTGTTCCTATTTGGGATGGAACCTATGGAGGACTGCTCACTGAAAAACGGATCTTCTTAGATGCAGAAGCACCCTAAATTTTTAGGAAGAACTCAGTGGAAAACAAAGGCCAAAACTAGCTAAAGACCTCGCAGCTGTGATACCTCTGATTATTCTAGAAATTTGGGAAGGATCTGGTGGTCAGAGTATCAAACCAAAGGAAAGGAAAGACCTTTATTCAAAAAGCAAACCCTTCTTTACAATTTGAAAAACTGAACTGAATTGATTACCGTTCAAATTACCATTGAAGCAATAGCAAGAATTCTAATTATGATAACACATAAGTGTCTTTTCAAGGCTGTATAATAATTTTCTTGGCAACTCCTCATGCTCCAGGGATTCACTTCTATGAGTGAAGAGATCCCACCTTTGAGGAATATGACCAGTAAATTATCATATTAAGAGACCAGATTCTGTGACCAAAAAGGAGCAGTGACAGCATAAACTTTGTGTAGAAGGTGTTCTCACAGTCAAAGTTGTGGTTTCCCTTGCACTGTGGCTTTACCACTGAAAACTAGCCACAGTGGGGGAGTTCCCATTACAAGCTTAAAATGGTTTCGAAACGGTTTCGATCCTCACAGTCCTCATGTCAGGTTGGCTTAACATGGTTTCCGCGTGTTAAATCACCCCAAAGCGTTGTAAATGTTAACACTCATTTCAACAGGTCTCGCTCCTGTCCGTGCGCTTGAAACATTTTACATTTCTTGCTGTGGGAACGGTACAGTTTTAGTGGGATGAGAATGCATGTTTAGGGTTTCCCTCCCCCAATAGCTTGCTTCCAAAGATAGTGATTTCACTGTAAAAATCCACCCCCTAAGCAGCCATTACACTGTAGCAATCCACCCACTTCACACCTGATAACAATGTTGCAATTCTGCACAATTCGAAAAGTTCTGACCTTTAGAAAGGGAAAAGGGAGGAAAGCAGCTGAAGTTTCAGTGAGATGTGTGAATGTTTAATGTGTGAATGTGTGGTGGTGGAGTGAGCGGGCAAAGGGGGCTTGAGTTGCTGCTGCTGCTGCTGTGTGCCCTGGGCAATGGGGAGAGTTGGGGAAAGAATTGCTGGCTTCCTGGTGCCGTTTTTCCTCCATCCAGGCAAGCGTCAGCCACCCAGCTAGGCTCCGTGGAGGGGTCCCTTATGGGTGGTGCATTCACGCCAGGAGGAAGAGGGCAGGGCAGCCCCGAAAAGCGGCTTTTAGAAAGTAGCCACTTGAGTCCCCCCTTGAGTCACGTATGCCATGTATGGTCCTCAGAATCTGGATCAAACACGATTAAGTTGAAAGTAATGGGATCAGGCAAATTCGTGTTAGCATACGGTTCTATTATTTCGGTTTAGGAAAACCAGTTTAAGCTTGTAATGGGAACCGGGCCAGTGACTAGTTAGCCAAGGCACATTGATGAGCAGCAATAGTGCGGCACCTGTGCATGGAGGCAGAGGTTGCCACCATCTTTGCAAGTAGTCCTTCTGTCACTTCACAGAGTACAAATTTGCACCTCACAGAACAAATAAAGACAACTGAAGGGGTCAGGGCATGAGGTAGTGACCCCCATACACAGATGTTAAGATATTAAGGGGCATTAGCACAGCCAGCAAGGAGGACTGGAAACATGCTGCCTTAGATTCCCAAGACGCACATCCCTACTGCATAGTGAAGTGCCAAGTATCACATCAGCAGCCAAGGTTCCAAAATTGTCCTCCACAAACATTCTATGAGCCATTTAATAAACACAAGCAAAACATTTCTAAGGATCAGAAGCCTTTTCACACTGTAGTACAAGAAGGCTAGGCCACGTGGGGATGGATTCCACATTCACACCTAGGCAGGTAAGGGTATGTCCTGATCAGACTGCAGCAGCCAATCATACGCAGGGGTTCATGCCACCACTACCCCACACGTGTGATGCCTCCTTACCTTGCTGGGCCCGGGGTCCTCCTCGCACAGCCTGGAGAGCAATGTGTCGCTCTCTGCACAGGCACACAAACTCCGGTAGACAGGCGGCTGGGGGGAGGGTGTGACCCCCCTGGGTGCCAGCGGGCACATAGGGGGCCCCTGACAGCTGGCACAGATCAATCCAGGCTGCGCCAGCTGACAGTGTGCTGGGGCAGATCTTTGGCCTCCACAGGGTGCCGTTGTCTGGGACCACCCACTGGGATTCAAGCCCTATCCAAGGATTTGGAAATTATATAGTGGTTTCTATATATTATATAGTAGTTTCTGATTATGCATGAGATGCCCAGCAATCTTTAAGCTTTTATGACTTGTTTCAGTTTTAGACCAATTTCTTTCTAAATCTTTGCAGTATTTCACCTAGGCCCTGTCCCCAAGCAATTTAAAGTCTGCTAAAACTCTTCTTTTGCCTCTGAGCGCCCCCATGCCAGGGTTTTTAACTAACTTCCAGAGCTACAAAATGAGGAAAACACGCAACAAAAAAGTGCCCTTTAAATAAGACTTTCAGAGCTCTTTTTGGAAGTTGCGGGTTTTCCTCACTACATTTACCTTGGAGACGCTCCGTGACAAAAGGGGCAGGGATTGCTGCCTGCACACACAGCAGTAACACAAGCAGCTTCCCTTTCTAAAGCTCAAAACTAAAGAGCCAGAATCACTCAGAATTGCAACACTGTTGCAATCACTATGAGGTGTGAAATGGGTGGATTATTGCTAGGGGTGGATTTTGACAGCAATAACAGGGAAAGTGGTGAGAGTGAATGTTTGCTGGCACGAGAAGCCATTTCGGGGGACGGAAGATCTGGGAGATGAACATAGAACTGATGGTTATTTTTCCTTTGGATTTGTCAGGGGTTGTCTTCCTGGTTGTGGCCACGCCGAGCGCAGTCCCTCCCCATTCCCACTGGCACCCTATCAACAAGAGCAGGGGCGGGGAGAAAAAGATGCTCATAAAGAAAACACAGCTCCCATGGGGACGGAAGTTGCATTAAAAACACGCATTTTGCTGAGCCTCATGTGGACGCTTTTTCCTGATTTGCATGGCACTTTTAAAGTCCACTTCAATAGAGGGACAGTAGAGGGACAGTAGAGAGGCAAATAAGTCTTTTGGGGATTCAGCCCTAGTGCCACAATTATTGGTACTGCTGTTAACCTCTTTTCCCAAACTTTTGCAGTTTGTATTTGCAGATCCCCTATTCATCTTCAACATTATTGTCTCTTGGAATGGCTATGGCAATAACACAAACCTATTTTATTCAATGAGGATAATGTCTGGTGTCAGTTCTAGATGTCAGTAAGTTTGGATTTTGAAATCTCATAAAAATTTGCTAGATTATTTCCGATATTGTTGTCAATTTCATGTTCCCAGTAGTTATTAATTGGGAATGCATAGTTTTTGCATTAAAAAAACTAATATTTAGCTAACTCCATCATATGTTTTTTTAAGTAGTCATTCTTAGCATTTTTGTGGCATCCAGCTGTTGTATATTCAACAGTGCCCTTATCTCTGCAAAATCAGCATTTACTGTCAGTACTAGTCTTTTCTATTTTTGTTTAGATGACATCTGCACATAGTGCTTCTTCCTGAGTAGCAAAAATAATTCCTTGTTTTCTTATTTAATGTACCATTTTAAAGCTGCTGTAATGTCCTGGAATTGTATTGTTTTCCTTCAGGACCATTCAAACATTGCCAATGGAGTGGTTTAGTTTTCCAGTTTTCTAATTTCTTTTCAAATTGTTGCTTTTTATAGTCTTGTTTACAGCACAGTTCTGTAACACTTTAGTGCTATTCTTCACATATTCATTCAACCATGTTTTTTTTTCTTCTCTTTGCTTCATTGGGTCTGGAATAACCAGGGCCAGTGATCTCGATTGCATGGCATTGTGGCCCCACACTTCCCCATTGCTGCAAACTTTGCACAGACTTTTCAGCCATCCCCACACACTTCTGGGGGCTAGGACCCAAAGTTCCTAGACTTGGTGCTGAGGATGTGTGCACTACGGAAAAAAGCATCTAGTAATCCGTAGCAGAGAGGCATGCCATCTGCACATTTCCAGTGATCTGGATCAAGGGGCTTGGTACTCTGATAGTACCAATTAAACAGTATTAGGAGGAGGAGGAGGAGGACGTCCATCCCCAAGAAGATAGAGATCCAGTAAACAGCAGTAACCATACATTCTGCCTAATCAAGACATGGGGGGGGGGGGGAGTTTGTTGTCAGTGTGCCCAGACCTGGGGCCTATTCGCACTTGGCCTTTTTCTGGAGTATATCTCAGGATAGGGGTCTGTGGTCCTCATGCTAATGCAGACTCTAGCAGACCTCACTTTGGGCCAGCTGAAGCCTGCACTAGCATATGTACAGCAAGTCCCTATTCCAGGATATATTCCAGAATAAAGCCAAGTGCGAATAGGCCCCTGGTCTGTCAACAGCACACGTTTTGTGCTTATAAACTTGAACATAATTTTCATGCAGGAACATGTGGTTATTACCTTGAAAATCTGTTAACTGCTTTTTTGGCAGCATGTAGAACTGCCGAAAAAACTCAAAAAACACATAACGATAGCAAGTATTGCTAGTTCAATGCAACTGAGAAAACCATGCAACACCTAATCTGCAGATATAATATTCACAAAACTATGGTCAAGGAAAGCCTCATGTGGATTATCAATGTGGCAATGACTGTTAATGGTAAAACTGAAGGAAAACAGGTGGAAAAAAATATTCAGATATAAAGAGCCGTAAACTGAGATCGAGCATCTGGCAAAGGGAGGCAACACTTGGGCTAACTATTACTCTTTGTGCAATTGTCAAAATCACTTCCCAGGCCAAAAATGCAGGCATTCTAGCAAGCCTTCATAGATAAAAGATCACAAGGAACTCAGCTCAGACTAATGTATATATTCAACAGCATCTCCCACCTGATTCCCATAGGCAGCAACAGTTCAGATCACAATGACCTCGAGTTCTCAAAAAACCCTGATAACTCCCATGATTCAACAACACAGAGAGAAGGCAGCATCTGTAATGAAAGCTCAAAGAGAGGGCTGTGCATGTGACAGTGGCAAAAATGGCAGTGCAGTGGACAAGCTGACAGAAATACCAAAGAACTGAAGCTCCATCTTAAAATCTTTCGATCTGAATTTTATCCAGTTTTCAAAAAATCCATCTTTGGGTTAGTCATTGTGGCTTGTCACCTTTTTGATGTGTTCTCTTCACTCCAAAGACTGATGGGGAGTGGGTTAAACTTAGATGCAGACCACCCCTCTCTTTTGCCAGGTATAATAATATTTTTTTCCAGTCCATCATCCATTTCATCATTATTTCAAGGCAGCAATCAGATTTTACTCGGTCCAGGGGTGGCCAGTTGGTTTTTCTTGCATTCTGGAATGGTGAAGGTTCCTCTCATTTTGGCACTGGCATGAAAAAAGGGAAGGAGGGAGACACCTACCATATGCAGCTGTACTAATCCAATTCATTCTGAAAAGTGATTTTTGTTTTTGGCACAGGGCTCCATCATCCACAGGGGAGCTGGAAAATCCATGTCTCAGCTAGGCATCCCATGCCACATACCATTTTTAGCCTGGCTTTTTCCATGTCTTTTTCCTTCCATTCACACCCATATCCAGACTTCTAAAAGCTATTGTTTGGAGCTGATTGGACCATCCCTGAAGTCCTGGCCCACCTGAATGGATATTTTTAAAATTGTCTTACTTTTCTTTCCTTACTCATAGACATTTGATTAACTGGCTGGCCAATCTGTTGTCCCATCTACCCAACCATAATTAACCCATTTAACTGGCCGCCCAATAGAATAATGCATTGAGTGTTCCAGGAAGGATTTTTCTGGTAGGTTGTTCCTCCATATGTCACCTCCTTCACTCAAGCATAATTTGCCTGCTTGTGGACCTCATCAGGCAGCTGATCCCACCTCTAATATTTGTTCCACAAAGCAGGTCACTGCCAATGCAGTTGCCAAACACGATTATTTTGACGAAAAATGAAGGGGCGTCCCTCGTGCTTGATTTCAATGCCCTTTCTCAAGAACAGCTTTTATGACACCGGGAGATGACAACATGTTGGAGAATGGCCACAGGTGTCTGTTGGGATCACTATCTAGTCAGTCAAATGGCTACTAGAATGGATGCCTCAGTGGCTACAGGAATGGGTGCCTAGGTACTGCTTCCAGGTTGCAGGATGCTTCTGAAGGCCATTTTCAGGGAGTTGAGAGCAGGTGAAGGTTTTGCCTTTGTGTTCTGCTTCAAAATGCCTAGAAGCAATTGGTGAGCCACTGTGTGAGACAGGATTCTGGACAGGTTGTGGCCAGACCCAACAATACTCCTCTTATTTTTTTATGTTCCTGAGTGTTGCCCTTTTATAGCATATTTGGATGTAACCAAAGAAAGAGAGGGAACATTAAGTCTGTCCCCTGTGCAAAAAATAATAATAAGGGGTTGGATTAGCAACCCCTAATCTGCAATTTTAAATTTGTTTTGATAAGCATTCTTCATGCAACTATTTTATGTTGGCCTTTCAGCTGCTGTCTATGAATGCAACAGGGATGCAGAGGTAATTACTGCTCTTGGTAGTCACACTCTGCATTGGCAAAAAGGTCATGAAGCTTTCTTGCAAGTTTAAGATGACAGCAGGGTACAGTCAGCATAAAGGTAAATGTACATCCAGTTTATAAGTGAAGCCCCCTTTAGTGTAAATATTTCTCTTTTTGTCCTACAGACCACTCTCTGTGTGTGATCGAGGCTATTATATATATTTATATATACATTTGTTTCTGACTCATACAGCAATTTAGAACAATGAAACTCTAAAGAGAATAACAATACAATAAAAGCAGTGGTAAACAGGCATCCAAGGGAAGTTTCAGTAATCATCAAAAAAACAGGGCACACAAATATATTTTAAAGTGGTATCAATTCTGAAGTTACTTAATTAGATAGACCCTCATAGCCCAGGCTGAAGTGCTAAGTCCATTAGAATTTTTCTGCAGACTGCCAAGATCAGATTAAAATTTGACCATCTGCACAGGTCCCACTGAATCCCTAGCAATATCTGTGATTTCTGCAGTGGATTTTATTCACTTGCAGTACATAGTTTTCTATATTAGATGTGTTGGTATGAATGTTGTATCAGATAATCTGCAACTGAGAGAGGGAACATTCCCAGAGAAGGGAAGTAGGTTTTTATTTCCTCCCAAATGGTCATACAGTTATTAACATGGATGAGGGCACCTGAGTGAAATGTCTTCCCTGCACCATTGCTGCCACCACCTCAAGCCTCCATCTCACATGCCCAAATTATCCATACAAAAAGGAGAGTGAGGAAGAGACCACACAACCAGAACCCTCCAACCACCTCTTGCTTCCTCTTTTCTACTCTTTTTAACTACTGCCACATCCAGAGCACAGCGAAGGGACTGGATGGCAATATCTCCTTGCCATTCCTAGCCATTTCTAAATTTCCCTTTGTAGTTCATAAGCGTATTTGTTCTTTTTCCAAGAGAAACTACTGTGTGCATCTGTCCCAACTTTTCGCTTTGTATTACCACTGCATGCTTTTCTACCCTGCTTCCCAGAACTTTGAGGTGAGCAACTGTCAACAAATGTCAACAGAGAGTAGCAAATTGTCATGCAACCCTTTGTGTGCTCTCCATGCACTGTCTGCCACTGGTCCATCCATGTCTCTGTTGCCTGAAATATGTCACTGACTCACTGAATGTCTATACATACTTGTATCTATATTTCTATGTAGCCCTCTGTAGAACAGCCAAATTTCAGTATTCATGGATTCATTCACCTGAACCATGGAAGAAATGAACATGGAAAATCACACCCACATCCACCCAAGTGGCAACCCAATTTCTGTTTGTCTGTGGCTACGTTTCCACTCATGTTATAAAACAATTTGACAACAATCTGAAAATTGTTTGTCCCCATTACAGATTGGGTTCCTGTGCTTTCTGAGGAGTAAATCACTAAAAACCCAATTAAAAAACACCTGAAAATAGAGGCATTTCCCCATTTTTGCTGCTAAAACATTTTATCATTATTCCTTTGGGAATGGTATCGCAGTACTGGGGCAGATGCGTCATGAAATGGGTGGGGTTTCACACTGCAGGACAGCCCCTTCCCAAATTTAAAACGCTCAAGTATTTTTTCCTCAGCAGACCACTTCACTGTTTCATTTTCAGTCACTTCACACTGATAAAAAGTAACAATTCACCCACTCCACTTCACACTGATAACAAAGTGTCATTTCCCACCCATGCTTCCCCTCACTTTCTCCTTTTTCTCCTGGGCTGGCTTTTTCCTGTGTGGGTGGGTGGGAGAAAGGTGCAATAAAAGAGAAAGTGAGGGGTAGGCTTAGGGAGGCAATTTTGTGCAACATTGTAAAATGTGGCTTTGGAGGAGGGATGGGGGGACTCTGGAAGCGATCCCCATGGTCATGCTCGCTGGAAGGTTTGGCTTTGCTATGGAGAAGCAAATGGCAGCAGCAAAAGCAGGAGGGGAGGGGAACTGGGATTCTCCACTCTCTTTGGCCAAATCATTGTGGGTTCAAACACAATCGGAAGAAAGGGGTGGGCACCCCAGCTGGCAAAGGGAGGAAAAGATTTGCTTTCCCCAATGCATTTTTGAAGCATTTTCTTTGGGAACAGCAGGATTGGGGTTGACTATGATTTAAAGTCAAGGAAGTGGGATCAGCCAGAATGCGCTTTTGCATCAGGTTTTGATGTTTCATTTTAAAAAGCATTTTTAAAAGCTCAGGTGGGAACACAGCCTGTAAGGCTTATCTTGGCACTTAAGCTGAGAACCAACAAGTTCTTGTAGTCTGTAAGAGAAATGCAGTATTTGGGTCTTTTTGCACTTGCTCCCACACGGCGCATTTGCACTCATGGAGCTGTTTCTATAGTAGAAGTGAATCTAGGAATGCCAGAGCATCCGCCATGTATATAGCTGTAGTGCACTAAGAAAATGCTCTGCAACTATACTCAACACCGATAATGTCTCCATCCAATCTCTAAACCACATTAAACATTTTTAAAAGTTCATTTGCTGGCCTTTAATGTGGATTGGAGGCACTTGTGTGCAGAGGCAACAATTTCTAAGTGGCTTGTAACAATTTTTTTTTTTTACTTTTGTGTGTAAACGCAACCAAAGTTTAGGTGCTTAGCACAAATGTGGAAGAAAGCTCCTAAATCACACAGCAGGCTTCTGTTGTTTGTTAAGCTCATCATTATTTGTTAAACTGAATATGGCATATGGGAATCCTGAAAGAATGAGATAAGCAGTAAGTGCTCAGCTTTACACCTCATTAGCAAAGATGGCCTCAACAGATTTTGGAATTTGGCACTGCTGCTTTTGTGTTGCTGCCACTACTTGTTGCTGGCAAGTCTGCTTATTAAATAAAAGGTCACACGTAGTGTAATCATTAATATTTTATAAAAACTATAATATACACCTGCACTCATGGCCACAGGGATAAAACAGGACTGAATTCACAAAGAAGGCTAAGCAAAGTCAGAAATAGTACCCTGTCTTGCCCCTTAATCCCAGTTTAACACTTTTGGGGGACCTTAAAAACCCAGGGCTAGGAGATCTTGTTGAACCCCCAACTATCATTATCCAACATCCCAGGGATGGCAAAAGTCACAATCAGCAGCCACGGCTCTAAAGTCTTTATTACTTCAGCAAAATTTATAGATCTTGCTACTTTATAATGGAGGCCAATATAAAATCTAGCAGTTACACAGATACCTCTAAAAAGAAATAAATGAAAGATAACAGTTTTCACCAGGCATTTTTTTTCACCAAATAATTCTTTAGGGTTATACAACCTAATGCATGCATAAATAAACACTGAAACGATCCAAGAAGCCCTTAATATTGGCAGGTCTGAAGCAGAAAGTCATCTATTCATCTTCATCTTAATGGACAAGAGGAAGGCGGTGTAGTGAAGAAAGTATCATTTGGCAAGGCTGGCTTTTTCCCAGGAAGCAAAAGAGAGATCCTCAGACATGTTTATTGCTGCACTTGGGTCATATTCTTGGCCTCAGTCTCTATAACATGGGCAGATCTTTCTCTCTTTACCGTTTCTTTGCAAAGTATGGGCTGTGATAGTAACTGAAGGTCTATTTGCACCAAGACAGTCAGGACAGCCTGGTGTGCTCTGGGACAGAGCATATGCACCCACACAGAGCATAACTCCCCACACAGCATTCATACTACCATGCTGCATGGGGATAGAGCATCACAACTGCAGCTGCACAGTCATGCACTGCTTCACTGTACATGGTCACTGCTACAGCAAGGCA
The DNA here is from genome assembly GCA_023333525.1 of Aspidoscelis tigris stejnegeri. Lineage (NCBI taxonomy): Eukaryota > Metazoa > Chordata > Lepidosauria > Squamata > Teiidae > Aspidoscelis > Aspidoscelis tigris. The sequence goes on along the minus strand of JALMGA010000002.1, from coordinate 61,634,538 downwards.
GACCGGTCCCAGATGGAACCATTCACACTTCACTGAGACCCAGGTAGGTTTGGGTGAAGTTTGGGATGGGCCAGCACTTGCAATGCGAATGCCAGGCACTGCCCCTTAGCTGCCATGGTTAGGGTTCAGATGACAAGTGATAGAAAGTAAGACTACCAATTATATAACCACTGGGCTACATCCAGGATAATGATGTTATTTTAGTTCACATCATCTGAGATCATCTCAGGATGCATTCACACACAGTAAAAAAAAACACCTCTGAGGTGGCTGAGAGGTGGTTTGGATACTTTTGAGGTTGCTAAGAGAAAGCTTAGAGATGGTTCGTGTGTGGGTTCATTCACAGGCCAGTCTGCTCCTCCCCTGGTCAGGAACATTCTAAGCTAAAAGATGGTTCAGAGATAAGATGAGAAAATGGCAGGCTTACACTACTGGCTCTAAGGCCTTTTTTGGATTTACCTGTCCGTGTTTGGAACCAATGGGTCTGGATCACTCTGGCTCTCTGGTTCCAATCACAGGCATGCATGGTTTGGAACAGCACCCACCCCAGTTTCAAAGCATGTATAGACTTCAGGGCCAGGTCTGGCCACACACTGGGGCTGAATTTCAGCAGCATAATTGGTGTGCTGCTAAAATGCAGCCCCCACTGGGCTCAAGCTTGAGAGTTGTGCCTTCTGCCCACCTCTCACGTTCTGACCAGGGCCTGCTGGTCTATTGATAATCCTGATCAAGGCCTCCCCAATCTGGCTCAACCTCCATCTAATGCAGATAGAGCATATTTGGGAGGTGGGGGAAGGGCCACACTGGTCTTCATTAACATGTGGATCAAATACATAAAGGTCCTAAGCCCATTTCAACTGCTTTTTTGTTACACAGCTAAAGTCACTTTTTACATCCAGTGACAATGGACAACATATTGGGTGTTTTTCCACTGTCACTAAAAGTGCCCATTAAGTACCCATTAATGGGTACATAATGGCATTTTTGTACCCATTAATGGGTACTTAATGGGTACTTCTAGTGACAATGGAAAAACACCCCTTATTACAAACGATGAGAACACAGAAGACAAAGTGTATAGACTAAAAAGAAAGGCCAGAAGGGATTGCCATTATGTTTTAGTGGCTTTCAATTGTAGGTTAAAAGGGAAATATTGAACTATTTTGCATTCAGCATTAAAAGCCACATCAATTTTCTATCCAGTCCTGCTGAGCTTTGGAGGATATTTAAAACACACTATAATGATTGATAGGCATCATTTTTCACAGTGGAATCTGGAAGCTGATTTTGAATCACAGCATGCCACCATAGCATGCAGTAAACAATCTTGTGTTGTATCTATGCAATACACTTACAACAGCAGGTCTCTAGAAGCCTTGTATCTGTTCCTCTCAAGCTTGGAAATCCTCAGCTATGGTGATTATTGCAATCAGCTCCAGCTCAATAAATGAGCCACTCAGTGGCCCCTTTGCTGCTGGTTGTAGTTTAAAAAAAATCTTTCCAGCTTTCTTCCATCAGAAGAGAGGTGGGCAGAGGCCAAGAATGCTGTCTTTAACATTCCAATATGTTAATGATTTGTCTGACTTTGAAGGAGAATTTAGAACCTTGTTTGTTCTATTAATTTTGTTGTCTGACATTCCTAAGGAATGGTGTATGAAGCATTTTTTATTTTTCACAAATTATTTCGGTCACCCCACCTGTATATCATCTGAAGAAGTCATTTCAACTGGATTTTTTATCTTCCTAAAAAGTGTAGATATTGTATACATTTTTTCAGGAGATATTGCTCCAAGAAATAAATTTCATAAGGATATTTTTAATAGAGAACTCCAGAACAATATTTTTATATGTGTAATTTTCAAATACTCTACTGTATCTACTCCAGTTTGCCTATTGATTCAAGAATGCATGTGGGGAATTCATTTGGGGAATTGTTAAAGCAACAATTGCACCCAACTCTTTCAATCAATCTTTATTGATTAGTCATTTTGACCATATCAAATTTACAAAAAAATAAGCATAGAATTATATGAAACACACAAAGATAAAATCGTAGATCAAAAGAAGAAGAAATTAACACCCCCCTTACAAGACACCACTTCAGTTCAATGAATAATTTCCTAAATCGGGCAAACATAAAAAAAGAAAAGAAAAAGCAACACTATATGTCACTTTTTATCCCGCCCTATCCCGAAGGTCTCCAGGCGGGTAGTAACATCTAAAATCAAACATTATTAAAACAATTACAGTATGTATTAAAACAATAGCATCTGGGAAGGGAAAGTATATCCCTTTTAATCAAAGGCCAGAGCAAAGATGTGCATCTTGGGTGTTTTTCCACTGTCACTAGAAGTACCCATTAAGTACCCATTAGTGACAGTGGAAAAACACCCCTTCACTGTCTTCCTAAATGTGTACAGTAAAGGTGAAAGAGGCACTTCAAGGGAGAAACTACTCCATAGCCTAGGGGCCATCACTGAGGAGATCCTCTCCCGGGTGCCCACCCCTTTTGCTGCCAAGGGTGGTGGGACAACCAGGAGGGCCTCCAGATCTTAAGGCAGATATTACATCTGTTTTCAGAGGTGTCTGATGTCCATTGGGGGTGGAGAGGTGGAAGGCAATACAGCTAAAAGGAAGTGATACCAGGAATCAGTTACAGATATTAGAATAAAGAGCAGTTTATACTAGCATGGCCTGACTGGTCATCGTGGACTTTGCACACATTAGCCTGCCCTGAATTGAAATGCATGAAGGGAAAAGAGAATGTGTGAACATAAGCTTGAGCTACTGAGTGTGTTTGGGTACTGTCCACTTGGCCCTTATGGACCAACAGCTCCTGGTTCTGCTAGAAATGAATTTCTTTCATAATTGTTAGCAAACCTTTGCAGGTTAGTTACAGTCATGTTGGTTTCATGTCAACAAAGAAGCGAAACAGGACTGCATCCCTGGTAGAGATGCATCTCTTTACCCTGGCTTCCCCCAAGGCAGGCACTGTCATTGTTTTAGCTATGCTCACACATGTTTCTATTCAGCCCTGTGAGGGAGAGACCAGATGTGAAACTGACTAGGGAAGAAAGATGTGGCTATTATTTATTTATTTATTTAGAATAGAGGATCTCTAGCCTCTTGACCGGTAAAATACAGGCTGTGTTTATGCCTAAGTTTTAATGCACCTTCAGTCCACTTCCAGAGTGAAAGAACACATTAGCAAAGTGACAAGCTGATTTCTTTCAGCATTATATAACTCAAATATTACCTTTTGGGTGAGCCAGTTTGGTCTAATGGTTAGGGAGCCTGGACTCTTATCTGGAAATGCCAGGTTTGATTCTGCATTCCTCCATGAAGCCAGATCGGTGACCTTGGGCTAGTCTGAGCTCTGACAGCCCCACCTACTTCACAGGGTGTTCTGTTGTGGGGAGAAGAATATAAAGCTTTGTCAGCCGCTTTGAGTCCCTTTAAATGGGTGAGAAAAGTGGGGTAGAAAACCAATTCTTCTTCTTCTTTTGGTCAGTCAAAGTGGAGAGAATATGGCTGTTCACTTTGCTGCTGATGTGTTCTCTCACTTCAAAAGTGGACTGAAGCTGGATTAAAACCTAGGTGTGAACAGAGCCATAGAGGGAACTGCATAATTCTTGATTTTATTTCCCACTTGAAACAAAGATTCTGGAGGGGAATACTTTTTAAAGGGAGCTTCTCATGCATCAGTCATTGTATTAGGACTCCTGACTGGGTTTCAGTTCCATCATACCATAAGATAACTAAGGCTTTGTTTAATAATGTATTAAAGCTTCACCTTGATGCAATTGGTGTTTTCCGCTGCTTTTCTTTTAAGCAGTCCAGAACCCAGTTAGTTCAGGTATTGCTTCTTGGAGGGTTACTGCCTCCAAGTTCACTGAGCCATTGAAAGTTCTGTGGAAATGAGGAACGTGCATTTCTTTCACATATGGTATTATTTGAAAACTGGAATGGAAGCGTTAAAGAAAGACTGCTATGCCTGTATATAGCAAAGTGAATATAGCAGCCTGGTACTTTAGCACAGCAAGCGAGGCTCATTTTAAAGTTGCAATAACAGCAGCATCCGTCAAAGATTCAGGAAAAATAAAGTACAGTACTGCGTTCAGCAATAGGAAAAAAAAATTGTGTGGGCGATTCTATTCAAATCTGAAAAACATATTTTAGGAGTAATTTTGACAAGCACGAATGAGCTAAAAGAAACATTAACAGGCAGAGAAATCTTACAAAGTTTTATCATTAATGCCCTATCCTCCTCTTCCCTGGTTATACACTGGGGAAAGGTCCCTTAACATTCTTTATTGTTCATGGAAACTCAAGGCAGCTTTAAGAGCCACTTGCATTTTGTAAACTTAGCTCAGCCTGTAGCCATGTTTATAGGCCTCAAGCACCCCGTCCATTTGCAGTGAAGCAGATGCCTTGTGATGACCATGCTGCTCCGCTTCTCAGTGTGATCAGTGATCAAGGTACCATTCTTGCAGGGCATAATTTGGCATCTTGAATGGAGCTGCTGCCATCCATCACTAAATTAACACCACTTACAAATGGAGATGCAGAGGAATCTTTTTCAACAGTGAGTCACAGAGCCTCCTCAGACGCCTGCAGAATTCTTGCCCAGTAAGTGGAGGCCCGGCTGCCTGGGTTGAAGAGACAGGCAAGATGCTTCTAAAGACTATTTGCAGGCCGTCAAGAAGAGCAGGTGAAGGTTTTGTCTTTGTCTCCTGCTTGGGATTCCCAGAAGCAATTGTTGGGACACAAGGAAACAGTAGGCTTCTCAGAGAGGAAAGAGCTGGACACCAGGACAATCCATTCCTCCCGCAAAGCTCCTTTGCTTTGCACTAGCGGCAAGTTCACAATTTTAATTTTATATCTGGAGGCACGCAAAATAAAGTATTTCTTCATACAGCACACACTTAAACTATGAAATTAACTATTGAGAGTCATAATGAGCAAAGGATTGCGCAGATTAATAGAGGACAGTGCAGCCACTTGATATGAGTTTTGATGGCTGTGTGCTTTTAGAACTGGAGCTGGTAGAGCATTTTACAACTTTACAACTTTTGCTGAGAAAGCAAATACAAGGAATGTGCTGCTGTGCTTTGTATTAAACATACAGGGTGTGGTGTTTTTTTAGATATTTATAAAGAACATTTCAGAACAGCCTAAAACTCCATTTCTGTGCGTATAATAGTCTACCTGCTGTCACCATATATAAGATCAAAGGGTTTATGCTATCCAAACTGTTATCTACAATTCCCAACAAAAACAATTCTCTTTAAAAATTGTCTCATCAAATGATATATTAGTGCCCAGTACTTTTTTGCTTTTTCACAAGTCCACCACATATGGTAAAAGGTTCCCTCAACTTTTTACATTTCCAAGATTTCGTAGACATATTTTGATATGTTTTCCCTAGTTTATGAGGTGTTAAATACCATCTATACATCATTTTATACATTTTTTTTTCAATAGCGTACAAAATGTAAATTTCATATCTTTTACCCACAGGGGATTTTTTATGGTTTGTTGTTGTTGGTGATTTCCATTTCCATTTCCATTTTTATTTGCATACCGCCTTTTCAAAAAACAAAATTTTGCTCAAGGCGGTTTGCAACAAAAAGAAAAAAGAAATACAAGGAATACAACAAATCAATACAATAAGTAAATAAAATCAATCTCAATAAATAATCATCACATCAAACAATACAACCAATTAATACAACAAGTAAAAAAACAATCTCAGTAAATAAGAAATCAAAAACACATCATAAACAATGTCCCCTCTCCCCTCTCCAGCTCCCAAGAGGAAGGCATGGCCCAGTTGAGATGGAAAGGTGGATTAAGTGTCCGTTTTTCTTCATAGAAGAGAGCGCAGAGCAGATGGAAGGCCAAGCTGGGAGTGTCTCTTCCCTCTTTTTATCTCTCCAGGGGAGGTGTAGCCCACCCAATATCATCTTGCCAGCAATGGGCCTTCTGAAACTTTGCTGCTGCATTAGCCAGTCTAATTGAGGGAGTGAGTGGGGCAAGCATAGCTAGCGTCTCAGGTAAAACCTCCTCCTCCTCTTGACATTCGTTCTTATGTCTTGGTGAAGGGGGAGGTGTGGCAGCCATGCCCAGCACAGCCCAAACACAGTACCGGCAGATGTTTTTTCTCCTCCTTCCTCCTTCTCCAGCAAGACTTCTGCCCTTATTATCTTGATGAAGGGGAAGATACAGCTGCCATGCCCAGCACAGCCCATACACAGTACCGGCAGATGATGGTTGGTTGCTTAATTTAATCTGTTATGAAGATGCACTGCTCAGTTTTAGCAGAAAAGTTTAACGTATGTGATATATGTTGCACATTTCTTTAAGTCTTACACCCTCTTTGAACATGCCTGTTTTTATTAGTATATATCTGCATGTAGTCTTGGGAGTGGTGAAGGCTGTTTGGAAAAGACCTTCTATGTGTGCATGTATCTTGTAAGCTTCATCCATCCTGATAATGCTGATATTCTAATAAAATGACTCCTCTGCTTAAAAGGTATGCTCTTGTGTCATTCCAACTGATAGAAGAGATATTACATAGTGTCAGAAGTATGAACTTTCTTCAACTTCCGTCTCCCCTGGTTTTTCAGGGTAATTTGGTGGTGAATTGGAAGCATTGGGAGCAAGCTTTTCAAAATTATCTCCCAGCTGTTGGAGCAGATAAATTTTCAAGGACAAGACAAATAGCTGTCCTCCTGAGTTGTGTGGGGCAGGAGGCTGTTGAAATTTATAATACGTTTCTTTTCTCTGACATGGAGCGAAGGATGTTGATGAAGTGCCCAGAAAATTTAGAAACTATTGCACTCCTCGGACAAATGTTATATTTGAGCATTATTTGTTTTGGAGTTGTTTATGGAAACACGAAGACTCTGTTGATTCTTTTGTCACAGACCTGTGGGCGAAAGCAAAGAACTGTGATTTTGGTTCTATGACAAATAAGATGATTAGAGACAAAATTGTCTTCAGTGCACCGGAGCAGATGAAGGAAAGTCTTTTACAGCAGTCTGACCTTACTTTAAATAAGGTATTGGAACTGTGCCATGTCGCTGAGGTGACCACAGCTTGGTTGAAGACCATGGCATGCTCTGGCAAGCAACAACAGGAAGCATGTGGAACACGTCAAGACCCTGAAGAAATACCAGTTGAAACAGTTGGAAATAAAGTTTTCTTTTGAAAAGAAACAGGCTCCTGCTGGACATATAACACGTGGAAGGTGTAGAACTGAACACAGACCATATAAGTATCCACATTTTAAAAAATATGTCATAAATGTGGGGAAAAAATCATTTTGCTAAGCTGTGTAGGCTTATGACAACAAATGAGAGTGGAAGACACGAAGGACACCAAGTTCATAATTTGGACATACATAGTCTATTCATAGGAGTTCTATCTCATGATATTGCTGAACCTTTGGTGGTAAATCAAGCCCTGGGATGGTATGCAGATGTTACATTGAAGGGGTTTGCGGCAAAGTTTAAACTTGATACAGGGGCTGAGGCAAATGTTTTGCCACTAAAAATATTAAATGCTCTGCCAGGAAAAAAAGCATTGGCTAAAAGTGAAGTAACTCTTGTACCTTATGGTGGAGCTCAGATAAAGCCTCTTGGTACTATTGTCCTTGAAGGGTGCACTAAAAAAGGAAAAGCCAAGTTGTTCTTTTATGTATCAGATACATCAACACTTCCATTGTTGAGGAGGGTGGCTTGTGAGACCTTCAACTTAGTGCATCAAATTGGCTGCTGCACCTGGACATTTGCTGCCTGAGCCCCACCCTCCCTTGGGGAATAAGAACCGTGGCCGGAGGAGGAAGCTGTCTGGCTGCTGCCCCGAGGTGCCTGCTACCTTTCCCCTACAGTTTTGGGTGATTTTATAATGTATGAAATATTATATAATTTTATATGTAATTTTATAATGAGTCATTTTGCATTGTATTTTTTTCTTCGTTATAACTGCCTTGAGCTTTTTTGTTTTTGTTTTTGTTTTAAAGGACAGTATAAAAAATGGAAATGGACTGGTACCTTTGGTCAGCTGCTCTGCACTCCATTTGGCCTCAGCTGCCTCAATTTGTATTTGTATTGGCTTATATTGCAACGTTTTGTATGATATGTGATTTTTATAATGTGTTTTTATAATGTTTTGATTATTACTTTGCATTTTGTTTTCTGTTTGTTGTAAACCGCTTTGGGCATTTTTATTTTTATTTTTAAAGGTGGTATATAAATAAAAATGGAAATGGAAATTGATGATATAGGCCTAGTTAATTTTACTTCAGGTGAACAGCTAGTTATAGCATACTCAGATGTTTTTGATGGTCTTGGGGAATTTGAAGGTTCCCATCAGATACACATTGATCAAACTGTTCCCCCTGTGATTCACAGTTGTAGGAAGATACCTGTTGCAATTTTGGATAGGTTAAAGGAGGCTTCAAGTCAAATGCAAGCAACAGGAGTGGTATCTAGAGTTGATGGTCCTACAGAATGGGTGAACAGCTTGGTTGTTACAGAAAAGAAAAATGGTATGTTACGTATATGCCTTGATCCTCGTGATTTAAATAAAGCAGTTTGTAGGCAACATTATACCATTCCTGCAATAAAGGAGGTGTTGACCAAGTTAGCAGGAATGATTTGTTTTTATTTTATTTTAGAAACAGTTTATTTACTCTAAACAGCAACACAGACAATGCCATAAACACAAAGGAAACGATGCAGAACCCAAATGCTGGCTGACTTTGGATCTGAGGCATTTAAGCAATGACAGCCTAATTCCTTACTGGTAGAAAACAAAAGGGGGCAGAGGGCATCTCTCGCTCTTTTTCTTGCAGTCAAGGAGAAGCAAAATATACTTTAAAGCATGCCTGCATCAGTGAGAAAAGAAACTAGAAGATACTAGTGAATTTATAGAAGTATTAAAGTTTATAGTTTTACAGGAGTTGAAATACTGACATCAGTATTAAATAAAAACAAGTTTTACATAACTATCAAAAATACAAAAGACTGAAGGAAGAGACCCTGTATGAAAAACTGGGGGCAATTCAGCAATTTAGAACTGTAAACAAGTGGCGAATATGGAAAATGGCACACATACACCCCCCCTCCCCTAAGTGACTAATAATTGTACAGAGCAACATTAGACTTTCAAAAGGCTTCCTTCTTGCCAATTAATCCCTTCCTTTTAAGATGCTGAATGACAGGAGAGCTTACGATGGTGCAAACTTCTTGGATTGTGCTTGAACCCTCTTTTCATACTCCACTCTGTTTTGGCAGTAGATTGTGTAGGCCTCTGCTTGGGCTGGGTCTTGAATATCTGGTTCACTGAGAAGTTCTTGAATCCCTAACAAGATCTCTTTAATTGTGATTGCAGGCCTCCAATCCTTGTCCTCTTCTAAGACTGTGCCTGAAGGGTACACATCTGGGTGGAATAAAGGTGGCTCAAATTTGCATTTTGGGGGTGAAGAGGGATAATCATCCTTGTAAAGCATCCGTAATTTAAATAAGCCTCCTTCCCATGGCGTCCCTTTCTTTCCCGGAATATCACATTCCTAATTCATGAGATTCATTGTGCCATGTGGATTTTTTGTTGGTACTGCTACAAAACAGAACCGGTGGTCCTTCCTCCAGGCCTTCCACTCCTGTGTGAGGCAGCTCAGTGCGATGCCTGACATGGTCTCAGTCCTCCTTGCAGTGGTGGTGGCTGGAGGAGGTAGAGCAGCAGCGGCAGCAGAGTCAGCGTGGCGATGGCGACAGCGTCATTTCCCAAATTCAGGCGGTGGCGGATGACCCAGATGCCCCCCCCTTTTGTCTTACACAGGCCCAGACTTTTCCTCACAGGAAGAAGGAGCACAGCACGTCGATGACGCAACCTGTCCCCTGGCACAACCCGTCCACCAATGACACCTGTGCGGAGGTACAATGATTTTTTTTTACTATTGTAGATGAAAAAGGTGGTTATTGGCTGGTGAAGTTAGATGAAGTTTCAGCCTGTTTGTGTACATTCAGTGCACCATGGGGAAGGTATTGTTTAATAAGGAAAAGGTTCAATTCAAAAGCGATTTTGGTACCGACTTAATGTAATTTACACTCCAGGGAACTATATGTACTTGGCTGATACATTGTCATGGGCTACTGTAGAGCCCCCCAGTAATGAACAAGTAGAGGGAGAAAGAGTAATACATGAACTGAGTAAGACAGCAATGAATCCAGCAAGGGTTGCTGGTATAAAAGAGGCAACGGGGAAAGATGAACAGCTTCAGGTAGTGGTTACTCTTATAATACATGGGTGGCCACAATACTTCATAGATGTACCTCCAGCAGCAAAACCATTCTGGCCTGTGAGAGACTCTCTGCAATATGAAGAGGGTATTCTCTATGAAGGAGAAAGGGTAGTTATCCCCTTTACCCAAAGGCAGGAAGTGCTAGCTCAGTTGCATGATTCCCATCAAGGTTTTCAGAGGACTAAAGCAAGAACAAAAGACCTAATGTATTGGCCTGGTATGGGTAATGATATTGAAATATTTATTGGAAATTGTTCTGTTTGTGCATATTATGCACCCAGAAATCAAAATGAACCACTCATACCTCATGACATACCTGAGTTACCCTGGGAGAAAATGGGCATGGATATCTTTGAGCACAAATCTTGTGCATTCCTTCAGGTGGTGGATTACTATTCAAAATATCCAGAAGTTTTGAGCCTTACAGATAAAACAGCACGGACAGTGATATCTAGATTGAAAGCTATATTCACACGGCATGGCATTCCCAAGACTGTAATAAGTGATAATATGCCTTTTGCCAGCCGTGAGTTTCAACAGTTTGTTCAAGCAGCGTTTTAGTACTCCAGAATACCCCAATCTAACAGAATGGCAGAAAGAACAATACGGTCCATTAAACAGCTGATTAAAAAGGCAGAAGATTTAAATAGAGACAAATAGGCCGTGTCTTCACGGCAACCTTATCTCGGATTCAAAACATTTTCAATCCTCGGAGTCTGCACGGCAGTTTGGCTTAACACGCTTTTCCCATGTTAAACCACCCCAAAGCATGGTGAATCTCAATCCTGATTTCAACAGGTCTCACTCCAGATCATGCACTTGAAACGTTTTACATTTTTTTACTGTGTGGACAGTACCATTTTAAGGGATGAGAATCCATGTTTAGGGTTTCCCTCTCCCAATAGCTTGCTTCCAAAGACAGTGATTTCAGTGTTAAAAATCCACCCTTAACAGCAGCGCTACACTGTAGCGATGGAATCACTTCAACCTGATAACAATGTTGCAATTCTGCAAAATTCTAAAAGTTCTGACTTTAGAAAGGGAAAGGAAGGGAGGAAAGCAGCTGAATGTGAATGTTTAAAGCAAAGGGGCTTTAGTTGCCGCTGCTGCTGTGTGCCCTGAGCAATGGGGAGAGGAGGGGAAAGAATCGCTGGCTGGCTGCCCGCTGCCATTTTTCCTCCATCCATGGAAGTGGCAGCCACCCAGCCAGGCTCGGTGAAGGGGTCCCTTATGGGTGGCGCGTCCATGCCAGGAGGAAGAGGGCAGGGCAGCCCCGAAAAGCAGCTTTTAGAAAGTAGCCACTTGAGTCCCACCTTGAGTCACGTACGCCATGTACGATCCTCAGAATCCGGATCCAATGCGATTAAGATAAAAGTAATGGGAACAGGCAAATTCACATTTGCACCCAGTTCTATTATTTTGGTTAGGGAAAGCGAAATAAGCTTGCTGTGAGGATTCGCCCATACTTGGCTTTGCTAGACTATCGAAGCACTCCTGTCACAGAAATGTTATATTCAACAGCACAATGCTAATGAACAGAGCATTTTTTAATTTTTTTTATTAAAGTTTTACAACAAATTAAAAGAGAAAAAATAATCCTTTACACACTCTTCCCATCATTACATTATTAGGGGTTCCCTTGACTTCCTCCGCTTGTCTGACTTCTATATTCTGTATCCATCTTTTGTTGCTCCGCATCTTTGTCTCTTCTAGATTTCCTGATTATTCTTTGTTTTCACTCGAATCCGTCTGTCGTCAGTTCGAGCTCTGATAGATACTCAATAAAGGGGGACCAGTCTCTCATAAATTTATCCATTGTTCTGTCATTTAATAAATTTGTTAATTTGTCCATTTCCACCAAATCGGTCATCTTAATTAGCCATTCTTCTCTCGATGGTATCTTTTCTTCCTTCCACTTTTGAGCATACAATAATCTTGCAGCTGTCACCATATATAAGATTAACGAGTTTACACTTTCTAATGTATTATCTACAATTCCCAACAAAAACAATTCTGGATTAAATCTAAAATTCCTTTTCAAAATTCTTGACATCAAATTATATATCATAACCCAATACTTCTTTGCCTTTTTGCACGTCCACCACATATGATAAAATGTCCCATTAATTTTTTTACATTTCCAACATTTGATAGATATATTTTGATAAACTTTCCCCAATTTATAAGGTGTTAAATACCATCTATACATGAACAGAGCATTAAGGATTAAACTCTCAGTAACTAATAATGTGTTATGTCCAGAAGTGCCTAGTGGTGTACGAGATTGTCTTGAAAGGGCTCAGGAGAAATAAAAATACTATTATGATCAAACAGCAAAATCCCTTAAACGTCTGCAAGAAGGAGATCCTGTATGGGTTAAAGAGAAGGAAGGGTGGTCTGCTGCAACTGTGGTAGAAAAGTCTACACAGTCCCAAACATATTGTGTCATGACCTATGATGGACATAAATACGGACAACATTAGACGTAAGTTACACTGCCAGGGAAGGGTCTCCAGTAGTCATATGGAAGTGAACCAGGATGTTCATGTTAACAATCAAGGTGGTCAGTCTTCTATCAGGTTAAGTGTGCATAATGGTTGGATAGATAACAGTTAAGGTAAAAGTGTTTCTCAGATAAAGGAAAGCTTCTCCAAATATGTAACATCTTATGGAAGGAAGGTATTTTTACCTGAGATTCATATCGTCATGAGTAATCTTTGTAAAGTTTGTACTTTTAGTGGTATTGCATGGTTGTTTATGGATTTTAATGGGGTTTTTTTAGTAAGGATATTTGGGGAAAAATTGAATTTGTTTTCTTTTCAAAAAAGAGATGTGATATATGTTGTATGTTTCTTTAAGTCTTACACCCTCTTTGAACACACCTGTTTTGTATTAGTATATATCTGTATGTAGTCGTGGGAGTGGTGAAGGCTGTTCAGAAAAGACCTGCTATGTGTGTATCTTATGGGCTTTGTCCATCCTGATAATGCTGATTTTTCTAATAAACTCTGCTTAAAAGGTATGCTCTTGGGTCATTGCAGTTGATAGAAGAGACATTACAAGGTACAAGGGAGAGATATTTGGTGACTGAGGATGATGGTGACAGTGATTATGGTGAGAGAACACATCAGCAAAGCAACAAGCTGATTTCTTTCAGAAATATATCCCTCTGAAAAAATCTACCTTTAGGGTTGTTTAAGTGGAAAGAAAATGCCTAGTCACTTTGCTGTTGTGTTCTCTCTCTCTGAAAGTGGACTGAAACTGGATTGAAACTTGGATGTGAACATAGCTACCACCAAAAACATTTTCAATGGCAGTGAGACTTTCCTGCTACAAGAACCTATTCTTGGTTTCAAATTACTGTTAGCAGTAAACAGTAATAAACCCAAGGCTATTAAAAATGAATTTAAAGGCTCTGAGAAATTACTTGAATGATGACTCTGTTAATGGCATCACAAAGGAGCCGTACAAAAAGGATATGGATGGGTGGGTTCCCTGCCCTTCCCATCCCTTACTTCACGGCCAGGGCCACATCTGCCAGATATCTCCAAGCAACAGCTTCCCAGGAGACCCATCATTATTCCTTGCCATTACAGAACTCAACTTTATTATACATTGTAACTTCTTTCCCTTAAAGTTTTCCTATAATTCTTGTTCACTTTCATATACTCTGAGGGAGTTGCTGTATATTAGTTAATACTGCCAGAATGTTATCAAGTCTCCAAGGACTGACATATGGTGTGAAATACTGGAGCTCTGTGGTAAAACTGTGATAGAATACTTGCTATATAAGCAAAAGTCTGTATGTTTCTTGGGTTTGTTTAAGGGTCATGTCAGTACAATATGTTGAAATAAATGCAGTTTACTTTCCTAGGAGTGAAAATGGATCTTGGGATGTCTGAGAGATTGGAGCCTGGAAATAACTATTTGGAATATCCTAGTGTGAAGTTCTTACTAATATACAAACAATGCCCTTCTCTGGATTAAAATAATCAAGATATGAAGTTGATGTTTTATATAGGAAAAATATGTTTAAGTACAAATAAAAATGTCTATGTCAAAACTATTTTTTAAATGAAAATAGCCAGAGAGAATTATGGTAAAAACTTGCAAAAATAACATTGTCCTGAAACAGGCAACTATACACACTAGAAATTCAAGAACAGAACATGAATAATGTGCTTAACTTGCTTATATCTTTAGTATCCTGCAGAATTTCTTCCACTATTGAATTAGGATCCTATCGAAGCAATGTATCTGTGATGCCTGTGCCTATTTAATGTATTTATTATTGTTTGGAATATATGTAAATGTATTTATTGTAAGAATTGCCTTTGCAACATGCTTAGTTAGTGAAAACAGATAAGCAGCAGAGCTCTGATATCCTAATTAGCATAAAGGAGGGGGAGAGAATGCCCCAGGTGCAGCCAATCAGAGTGAAGGCTTGTGCCAGGCAGGAGGTATATAAACCACCTGCCAAGAGAAGAAGAGGTTCTTCTTTGCTGGGAGATTTTGGATAGGAAGTTCAGGTGATACTGTTCCACATCCTGAGGGAAAACTTACCTGCACTGATCCACACTTCTTAGGCTGAGACAAGCCAGGAAGGGAAGACTAGGGTAGCCTAGGACTTTAGGAAGATAGGTGAGTATTTGTGTTACTTAAGAATTTTGATAGTCTTAGCAACTAATCTACTTTACTTCACAAATCGCAAATGTTGTAACAATAAAGCTTGAAACTTCTTGTTTTTTATAAAGAGCCCTGCCTGCAGTGACTTATTAGAAAGCTAAAGTGAATATTACCTTAAAAGGGGCATCTATAGCTTTAAGAAGCAGTGAAAGCAGGAGCCAGAGAAAGTGAACCGCTTAGAAACGCTTACTGCTTATTTCAATTGAGGAAGAAGAAAGAGGGTGGTGCACTCTCTTGCACGAGACTGGGAAAGCTACCAGATCTGAATAGATTCAAGCCTCGAAACAGAAGAAAGGGGCAGAATAAAACCCGCCTTGGGCTGGGGGGTGCAGCACCACAGTATCTATTCAAAGAATATTCCAAAAATTAAGCCAGTCTCCAGTTGCCCAAAAAGACAGCTCTGTTGTGGGTGCATGGAGAAGGCACCATGACCGGTCACTGAAAAAGATGGCTGTGCACATCCATCTTACAGCACAGAAGAGTAATTTCCAATAGCCAATCTGCAGAATCACCACCCTAGGCTCAGAATCAAGAAAAGCTGCATTCACAACCAAGTTTTAATCCACCTTCAGTCCACTGTCAGAGCAGAAGAACCCATCAGAAAAATTACCAATCGTTTTCTTTTCACATTTTCTATCCCAAAGGTGAATTTTCTGAGTCAGATACCGCCAAAAGAAATCAGAGTCTCACTTTACTGAGGTGTTCTCTCACTCCCAAAGTGGACTGAAGCTGGATTAAACACAGCCAAAGTAGCTCAAAGCATATTCTCCACTTTATTTCAATAACAGAATTAAAAGAATTGCAAACAAGCATCTAGTTATCTAGTTTCTTGTTCTCATGCCCTCCCATAACTCAGCTCAAGGTCTTTCAACATGACCAGAGAGTGGATAATCTGATCCAGGCATGAAGAAGTGGGAACACTGAATCTGTGATAAACGCAAGCAAGTATGTGAATGCGAAACAGAAAAAAAGTAGCAATGCAGTAGCTATAGGACTGACCTTATCCATCTCTCTATGTAAGCTCTCCTCCCTGTGAAATGAGATTGCAGTAAGGGAGGTACGGGGACCAAGCTTGTCTGAATATCTTGAATGAAAAGCAATGTAATAAACATTTTGCATGCACTTCTTCAGCATTAGCCCAAGAAATATTTAGATGTAAAATAACCTAACCAGTGTACCAGGTATTACAATTTACCCCTAGAATAAAGAGAAAACCCCTAGAATAATAGGTTCACTGACATTTACTGGATGAAGAAGTAGACTGGAGTCCCGGAGTGGAGAAGGGGAGACTCCTTGTGAAAGAAGCTCCTGTGAAATGCAGGATATATCTTCATTTTCATATTTTTAATCTTAAATGACTAGATTGGCAAAGCATGGATTAAACTTTCTGTAAAAGTTGGAGAACCCTAGAAAACTTTGGACTTTGCAATGTGTGAGGAGGTTGCCAGCTGGGCCTTCTTCTGAACAGTCAGGAGTGGTTCACTTCTGGTGCTACTTCTGAGTGCCTGGACGAAATGGGACTGAAGTTGGTAACCTGGCTCACAGCAATCCACTGTCTGTGGGCTGTGTACCAAAATAGTCTTCTTACTGACTCCTTCAAAAAAGCTCTACCAGTGGGGCAGGATATGGCACTAGCTTCCTGCTCTATATAGCTCCACCCTGATGGAGCATACTAGTGGGGGTATGGCCTCTGGTAGACAACTCCAGTGTGTGGATAAAGTGCCCTAGCACAACTGAGTTCACCAGCCTGTGTGGAAAGGGCCTTTTTTGCACTCACCATTCTGTAGTCCAAACCAGTGAGTCTCAACCATGGGTTTGGAACATGGAAAGTTATGATCTGGAACTGCATCTTGGCTTCCTAGCCTCAGAGCCACAAGGGAACCCATTGTAGTTGCTCACTTTGGCATGCTGCCAAAATGGATCCCTCGGTTATCCAGACTAGATTGTGCAGGTCTGTCAGGTGACCTCAGTGTCAAAGACTATTAGTAATCCCAATTAGAGCCTTCCTCATCAAGATTAGGCTCTATCCAGTGTGAGCAGAGTACCATGGGGGGCAAGGCCTCACAGATCTGCACAAATGTGTGGACCAATAAGGTCCTAAAGTACATTTAATGCCCCTTTCTTGCAGATTTAAGTGCAGAAGGGGCTTAAAGTAACACCACCCTGTTGTTTAAAGGAGCACTGATTTAATAGTCTGTGGATGGATCCAAACTGATCTCCCATCAACATCCAACTGCATTGTGCAATCTATTTACAAAAATAATAATGAGAATAGACTGTGTCTGTGCCCAGAAAAATAATCACCAATGGTAATACACGCGAAAGGAAGATTCCATGCTTGAATCTCCTAAATTCAACTGAGGCCCTGTCCCCAAGCAATTTAAAGTCTGCTAAAACTCTTCTTTTGCCTCTGAGCTCCTCCATACCAGGGTTTTTAATGAACTTCCAGAGCTACAAAACGAGGAAAACGCGCAAGAAAAAAAGTGTCCTTTAAATACGAATTTCAGCGCTCTTTTTGGAAGTTGCAGGTTTTCACAACATTTACCTTGGGGATGCTCCGTGGCAAAAGGGGCGGGGATTGCCACCTACACACACAGTAGTAACACAAGCAGCTTCCCTTTCTAAAGCCCAGAACTAAAGAGCCAGAATCACGCAGAATTGCAACATTGTTGCAATCACTATGAGGTGTGAAATGGGTGGATTATTGCTAGGGGTGGATTTTGAGAGCAATAACAGGGAAAGTGGTGAGTGAATGAGCGATCGTGCGCTGGATAGGGTGGATTTTGACAGCGATAACAGGGGAAAGTGGTGAGAGTGAATGTTTGCCGGCATGAGAAGCCATTTCGGGGGGCGGAAGATCTGGGAGACGAACAGAGAACCAATGGCTATTTTTCCTTTGGACTTGTCAGGGGTTGTCTTCCTGGCTGTGGCCACACCGAGCGCAGTCCCTCCCCATTCCCACTGGCACCCTATGGGAAAACACGGCTCCCATGGGGACGGAAGGTGCATTAAACACGCACATTTTGCTGAGCCTCATGAGGATGCTTATTCCTGATTTGCATGGCACTTTTAAAGTCCACTTCAATAGAGTGACAGTAGAGGGACAGTAGAGAGGCAAATAAGTCTTTTGGGGATGCAGCCTGAGTGAAGTGGGATAGGAGTAGGCAGGAAAGTGGAATGGAAATTACTTCTCCTTGACCTCTATACCTTCTTCTTTTGTGAGATGTAGAGATGTAACAAAACAAGATAAACTACAGGCTTTTTCAAGGATTGAAATTTGCTAAATAACAGCACTGACCTTTCATAGTTTACCCTCTGAAAATGATTCAGTGCCCTAGCAATCTGAGGAGCAGAGTATTTGGAGAGAATCTTGAACACTACACGGATAATTTTGTCAAGTTTCATTAAAAATAAGTGCAGTGTATACCCTTAAAAATGTGTAGCTTAACTTAATTAAAATGGCTTGACTTCTTCTTACCAGTTTGTGGTTGCAATATTTTTGTGTTTAGATATGAAGAATGAACCTATAGATTACCAAAAAAAAAATTATTCCCTTTTTTTGCTCTGGCTGGAATAGCTGCTTTTGTTCCAATTATCCAAACCACTGGCTGCCTAAGTATTGATGTTTCCAAGCTTTGGATAAGAGGAATTAGCTATGGAAGCAAATTGCTTTGGTGTACTTCTTTCCCCAAGTGTAATTCTTTTGGAAGGATGCTAGATTTTATTTTATTTTATCTCCTTTATTCAAAGGGCAAGGAAATGCTGAAAACTTTCTAGGACTTCAGGTGCTATTTGCTTTGATGCCCACTTCTGATTATTAGAAAAAGAAAAAGAAAAGAAAAACCAAGTGAAATTATATTTTGCATGTGTTCTGGGCATACTTTAATCCTCCAAGTAAATGGATCTTATACAGAGTATTAATGTGAGGTCTGACAAGGAGAAATTCTCAAAATAAATTTATGGTTACAGATTTCTCATATATATTCTGATTGCATTTGAAACTAAAGGCTGTTTTCAATGTTTTAATGTAAATTATATATTTGGGATTTTGCCTAGAAGATATTCATTTGTTTTCTATAGGGTGGGCTGGCACCTGCAATAAATTTATGAAAAGAATTCTAAGACAAAAATAATTCTCATTAGAGTCCCATACCTGAGCAATGGCCTTTTTCTACATCCCTAAGCAATGTAACACCTAAGTACAGAACCTTAAGAGCTGCGTTAAGAGTCCTTTCAGCACTTACATTTAAAAGGATATAGGCTCTGTCCATCAAGAGCTGTAGTTTTCAGGGACTGCAGAGCTGCTGTCTAACTGCCAAACAGCTTTTAAAATACTTCACAGTCCCTATGAATCAAAGCTGGATGCTATGCTGTAAAAAAAACTCTCAGCAAGATCTTGAGAGAGTTCACCCTCACCAGGAAACAGGAGGCCTCTTAAAGAGGCAGAGGCTGACCACCTGATCTGAAGAGCCCTGTCTGCTGCTTGGGAAGATTGGGAGAACTTGGGACAATCTGTTCTCCCTGTGAAGTTTCTTTGCTTCTCACTAAGGGTAAGTTCACATCTTTTATTTTAAATCTGGAAGCATCCACATTCTGAAGCAGAAGAAAGAGGCTTCAACAACCACACAGAAAACAGCGCAGACCACTTTAGGTAACCCAAATGGCCACCTAGACCAAGAGGGCAATAGACCTCACCTTGATCCCATTGAAGGCCCCATCTGCAAGGCCCTGTCCCCTTGAGGGCAGGGAAATCCAGATTTAATGGGTCCTTCAGGCCCTTCAATCTGGATTTCATGTGGACCTAATTAAAGGCATCCACAATAGGGTCTTCAGGTCTCTTCAAGATCCAGATCTCCAGGAGGACCCCATCTCAAAGATCTGGATCTTGAAGATACGGATCTTTGACTGTGCATGGAAAAAGGGGGGAAATATAGTCCCCATCAGCCTAAGCAACATACCCAATAGCAGCATCAAAAAAGAGGTATATTAGTCCCCATGCTTTGCATTCAAGTGCATGTTCTGTTACTGACAATGGTGTCCTCTTTTCTATATTTATTACTTCCTGGCACAGGTAACCATGTTTCAAAATAACTTACAGGAGATTTCACATGGACAATGAAGTCAGTTCAGTAAGTGCAATCATTTGTGATTGTGTCATAGAACTAGCAAAACTTCTTCACTGGTATGTTTGACTTTCATGGATCTCTTAAAATGGTAGAATGTTTGCCTGGCCTCTGTCTAATCTAATATTTTTAAAAAGACATATTTTTCATGAACTACACTAAGATGGAGGAAGAAAACAAAAAACAGTTCAGTACCTTCTTCACATTAAATTGAGTTACACTTCAAAATGCACACCACAATAAATAAAAGAGACATTGATCTGAAGTGTGAACATAAGAGAACATAAGAGGAGCTCTGCTGAATCAGGTCACAACCCATCTAGTCCAGCATCCTGTCCCACACAGTGGCCCACCAATTGCTGATGGGCATCTCAAGCAGAAGACAAGGGCAAACCTTCACCTGCTCTCAAATCCTGGCAAATGGCCTTAGTGGCATCCCGCCAGCCTGGAAGATATACCTAGTAGCCATTTTTCCTATTGTCAGGCCCGGAGAAGTTTATCCTGGCTTAATCCATATTATTGTTATATGTAAAGTGCTCAGATCATAATGATAGTTCCTGTGAAATGAAAAGTAGCCACAGTCAAAGGAAACTGGCCCAAAAGCCCAAAGAAGCTATTGAAGACAATGGATAGTCATGAGTTCTCCATTCTTTCCTTTTATATGCACACATTTTTAAGTCTTCAACTTTACTTCTTAAGATGGCTACAGATAAATGTCTTGTGTTTTAAGTGTCTTCAAACGTGTTTCAAACGTTTCAACATTTTAAAGCTGTCCTTAGTACTGTGAACTAGTAGGACAGGGTCTAACTCTAAATAAGGACACAAATATATTTAAATGATCACAACCAAGTTCAATCAAAAGGGCAGCCTTGGAGAACAGAAAAAAGTTTATTAACCTGAACATGCACACAGTTCTGAGGACTTTAATCAAAACCCATTGATCCCAATACATTATAAACAGTAGCCTTTACCCACAGGTTGGCCAACATGCCAAAATACTACACAGAAGCCCAAATTTAGGGTGGGCAGCTGAAGCCTTGGCAACCGAGATTTCACTATTGAGCCTCTAGCTCCTTAAAGGGAACACTCTAGGAACAGCATTTTTACTCTGTGCCTGGGATACTGCTTCTAGCCATAGATCAGAATAAAGACAGATCCTCTTAGAAGTAGGATCTGTATGGTGCCTTTAGTATATTCCAAGAGGATGCCCATCATAAGGTAACCATGTTCAGCAGCAGATGTCAACAGGAGGCCAGCAATGTTGTGACTGTACATCATAAGAGGAGCTCTACTGGATCAAACCACAGCCCATCTAGTCCACGGTCCTAACACAGTGGCTCACCTGTTGCTTCTGGGTATCTCCAGCAGAAGACAAAAGCAAGACCTCCACCTACTCCCAAATACCTGCAGATGGCCCACAGAGGTATCCTGCTTGTCTCTCCAACATGGAGGAAGTACCTAGGCATCCATTCTAGAAGCTATTGAAGAATATACATTTGTAGAATCACACATTGTTCAATACAAGTACAACATTTGATGTTTGCATTTCCTGCCCTTCAATCCAATCTTCCCTATTGCTCTGGCAATGATTTGTCCCCTTTCATGTCCTTGAGACTGTACACCCTCTGATACAGGCTCAAGATGTAAACCCATTTACTGTCTTAGCTCGTGGGATAGGGCCATCACAAATGCCATCACAGCACGCAGCCAAAAAAATAAATGAGCTATTAATTAAAATTGTGCTGAGATTAATCAGTTTTGTGAATGCTTAACTTATCTCATTGCTCGTCCAGTTTCCAAGCAATGGAGGAGGGGGTGCTCCATCTCAGTTTCTCATTACAGAAACTTTTCCTAAACTCCATAGAGGGGGGGAAAGGCAAGTCACCTGAAGACTAGAATCTAAGACCTTTTCTGCACTTGCCAGTTTTAATCCAGATCAGTGGGTCACAGTTATCCACATTACATGGAGGCATAGGCTGAATAAGCATCATCTGCACACTAATGATGCTGATTCAGCCCACACCTCCCCACAGCTGCAAAGCTTGTGAAAGCTTCACAACCACCACCACCCTATGCCTCCAAAGACTAGGAACAATAGTTCCTAGCCTCAGAGCCTGGGGAAATGCTTTCAGTTGAACTTCAGCAGAAGAAGCAATTCAACAGGACAATTCATTACCCCAATGGATTATAGTGTTTCCCCTTCTGGATGTCTTCAAGCAGAGCCTGGTATGCCTTGATTTATTTTCCTGCATGAGACAAGGAGCTAGAATCAATTACTCTTTTCAATTCTATGCCTGTCCAAAGAGGACTGAAAGGGTCAACTAGGGCAGGAGATGCGGATGCCATTTTGGAATTTGGGGGGCAGGCAAGGCAAGCAAATGGAATTGCTGTGGCACCCAGTTTGCTGCTATGAGGTCTGCCAGTAGCTGACCTTTATTTAGGGCACCATTTTACTAAATGTGTTCCACTGGAATGCAGAACATAAGATGGCTTACCTTCAGCAGGGATAAAATATCTAGGTGACATATAGGGTAGCTTTGTTTTTTGTTAAGGCTGCTCAGCTTAGGAAATCATAAATGTAAGGGTGATGGGGACAAATTATATTTATTTTATTTTTTAATTATATCCTTGTATGTTTTATCCTTGCATGATTTATAAGATTTTATCTTTTGCAAGCTTGAAACTTGATATAGTCAAATGACTAATCAATAAAATTCATTCATTTATTTAGTTAGCTAGCTAGCTATAGTTATAGCTATTTAGTTATTTATCCTTATATGCTTCATATTACAAAAAGATTCTAAATGGTTTACTGATAAAACATTTTATCAATCTGTTGAGTTAATCCCAGAAGAAGAGAGATGGTGGGTGCCATGTTGCATCTTTCCCCTCTGTGCATCCGCAGTGGAGGTGAGTTTCACCATCTTCTAACCTACCTCAAGAGTGTTATCTCAAGACAGTTCTCCCCCTTCAGAACAACCCTCCAGCAATCCAGAACCCCAAAATAGGTAAACACAAGGCAAGATACAGGACTGCTGCAAAAGCAGGTTCTTCTATTTATTAGGTTGATAGCAGAAGTCAAAAAGCAAAGGCAGAATTAGGCTATTTCACTAAGATACAGCAGGTTCCCATGAGCTCTCCATCCCCTTGTCAAGATCACCATGGGTGTACAGACACAGAGGCTTAGGAGGTTTCCATCAGAAAGCCGGATCAAGCAGAATTGTAAGTAAACAAGGCCATATCAGTTCTTAAACACACACACCAGCATGTCCAAAAGTGACTCTTAGGGCTCTTGGTGCAAGAACATTTGGATGTCTTTTCTCTTTCCCTTTGTTAATCTGATTGCTACTGATGCATATAGTCGGCAGAGGTGTGCAGACAGAGTGAGGGGGAGAGAGATTTAAAACAGGAGTAGGCAATTCTAGTTCCGCATGGCAAAGGTTGGTTCACTAACCAAGAACAAATCAATTCATTCATTCAGTGATTAACGTTGCATGGCAAAGCAGGGTAACACCCACAAATATAGTGGTGTTTATAGTATGTACCCCCTGAGTAGCAAAAGCATTTTAATAAAATGCCAGTGAAGTAACGTCTTGTGATTTTGCAGCTCCTTAAGGCTGCAATGTATTTTGGCCTATATTTTCTCACTACTTTAGAAAGAGAACCAAATAAACCCCATTATATTTTATGAGGCAGCTTTATTTTCTCAACACCCTTTCAACATAACACATGCATGTGGAAATGAGTTCCTTTCTGCTAGTTTTAAAGATATGGAGCTCTCAGCAATAATAACTCATTTCCCGAATGTAATAAGTATTCAAATGTGCCAAGAATTCATGTTAATGTAGTTTCAGAATGAGCTGTAATAAAATTGAATTACATATATTTGGATGATGCATACATTGCACTAATTTTACAATCTGATAAATTGCTGGGCATGGATCAAGTCACTGAAATTAATGCCTTGTTTTTTGTTTGTTTTAAGTATAATGGATATCCTATATAAACCAGACAAGGGGCCTCTGTTATATATTTGTAGGAGAATTAATATGTTTTGCCTTGTGAAAACTGAAGGGGAACATAATATCGATTTCAAATACCTTAGCCTCATTATCTGTTCTCTATCATCCCAGCATGCTAGATATGACCTTATAGAAGGAGGGAGGTGGTCCATATGATCAAAGGGGGTGACATCACACAAAATCCAGTAGCTCAAAAGCTGAGTCCACTCTCTTTTTCTCTGTCATCCATACCTTGATTCAAAGTTGGATAATGTGCTGTTAAGTTCAGTTAGGCCAATTTTCACGTGTCCTTGCACAGAAATACAACTTCATAGAAGCCAGGTCTCCATATCTCCACTTCTTTCACCTCCAACTGGAAGGATTAGATGTCCACCCATATCATTGTGGCTGGTGCCCCCCTTCCACTGCTGCCCTGAGGTACCCACTGAATTCCCAGATGCAGGGTTGCCCTTTTCTTCTACTAATGAATGCCCAGAAGCCATTGGTGGGCTACTGTGTGAGACAGGATGCTAGTCTAGATGGGCTGTTCTTGTCCAGGCTCTTGAAACCTTAGGAACAAGAGTGGCACAGCAACCAATGCCAAAGAACAGCCACAATCCCTTAAGAAAAAGAGTCATTTTGCCGAAGAGTCGTAACTTCAAAAAGTGAACTTTTCTGAGTTACAACCCTAGTAGGAAAAGAAGGCAGAACAAACATCAGATTCTTGTTTTTTAACTTAAAATGTAAGTTAGCTTCTACAAAAAAGCAACTATTTTGGTAGTCCGATGTTTTATATTTGTTTCACAGGCAAGTTTTCTATGTGGAAATTAATTCAGTTTATATTGTTTTGTTTGTTGATCAATAAAAGGATTATAGACACCTATAAATTCTTCAGTACTGACAAATGATCAAATTCAACATATGCCTGAAGAAAATACCTATAGATCCATTTGTTTTCTTCCCATTGCTAAAGGGATTATTTCAAAGTCAGAGAAAGAAGTAATGTTTCTCATTAATATTTATCAGCGATTTAAGGCTTCTTAAAACCACCTTGAATACAGAGATATAGATCAGCAGGAGGACTTAGCGGGGACTTAATCGTTTGATTAAAGTGGTACATCATGGGGGGATAAGTGGTCTATGCAAATTTCAGCATCAGCAAAGGAGCTAGTTGTTAAATGTACTTTTGAGAAATAAACTGTTCCACTTGCCTTGCTAAATTAAATAACCCTGAATTTTCTTTGGATGGGTCTTCAAACTCCTGTAGGAATCCCTTCTTGTTAAAAATGTTTAAACCACATGAAAATACTCTATTGTTGTTTTCCATGATGTATTCTTTCTTTTCTCTTCAAACCTGAAGCAAAAGTAATTTAATGTTCATATACACAATTCTGCCTATGTAAAATCTCAGATTTAGTAGCTGAAGAATGCTATTCCACTGACACGCTCTGTTGCTTCTCACAAGAATCTTGCCTCAGAAATCTACATTGCATCTGGGAATGGGAGTTAGCCTACATTGAGGCCATGTCCCCTTGGGGCTGTCCTTACCCCGGGGTGGATTCGGGGAACCCCTAATGCAAATCTTAATTCGCATTAAGGAGTCCCCATGGTAATGGAGGACAGGGTGGGTTCAAGATGAACCTGCCCGTCCCCATGAAAACCATGGCAAATCCTTGCATTGGGATGCTGCAGTTTTCTCCACCACCACTCCACCATGATAGTGATTTTGCTCCCTTTCCCAGGCAAGCCGCGAATGAGTAAGGAGGCGTAGAGGCTTGAGTTTCTCTCTTTTCCAGGGAGGTAACGTTATTGCCCCCCTGGAAAAGAGAGAAATGTCAAGCCTCTACACCTCCTTTTTCCGATCTCCTGACAGTAAAGCCAAGTGTCTTTAGATTGGCAAAATGAGGCGCAGAGGGCTGACATTTCTCTTTTCCAGGGGGGCAATAAGGTTTAGCCAAGCATCTTTCTTTCTGTCAGTAGATCGGCAAAGGGAGATGCAGAGAGTTGAAATTTCTCTCTTTTCCAGGGGGGCAACCTGGGGCTAAAGCAACCCCTTACCTGAGCGACTGCTTGCTCAGGTAAGGGGGGCAGTTGCGATTGCAGCATTAGCGGCAGCGGCAGCAAACCTCCACTCGCTAATTCTACAATCATAACCCAAGAGCGTCCCCTGCCCCCATTATAACCCGTTCTTGTCCTGTAATAAAGGGGACAAGAATTTGTGGCATTTGTCTCTCATGTAGCCCGAATTAGGGCTTTGCATGGGGACTCTTGTGAGGTCTCCAGTGCTGAAGGTAAGTAAACAAGGGTCTTAATGGATCTTAAATGGGGGGGTTAAAATAGTTTCCGCAGCCAGTGCAGAAATACCCGAGGACTACTCCTGGGATACTGGAGGTCCAGCTCCAAATGTGCTTCTATCCAAAGATGTATGTATAGAATAGATAATTCTGCTCCCTTTTTGAGGATTTCCCCCTCAACTTGTGAAACTTAGAGCTCTGTAAAAGTACCCTATATGTGAGTAATACGCTCATGTGGAATACATCTGCCCTGTCTCCTTGTCTCTTACAGTAGCTGCATCCAGACATTGCTTACTTCTGCTGTATTTGAATATTATGGAATAAAGCATGGAAATTCCAGAAAATCCATGCTTTATTCCAGAATATCCAAATATAGTGGAATAAGTAAGCAATGTCTGGATGCAACCAGTATCATCAAATACAGATAAGATTTTTATCACTGCCCTCCAAAAACATGCTTCTAGGGATAAATCTTCATGGATTTTCCAGTTTTAGCAAGAGCTTGCCTCAACACTGCCTTACTTGCAAACATCATAAGGATTTGTGCCCTGCATCCATTTTCTCTGTGTCAGGTGGCATTAAAAAGTGCCAGCTACCACATTCCCCCATCCCACCATCTATAGCATTTTTAGATGGATTGTCTGTAAAGGCCAGAGAATTCATGAGGAGTCATATCCTGAATCAATAGTTTTGTGTATAGCATCGCAGTAAAGCTCCAGATCTATTATCTTGACAATCCATTCTATGCACACAGATAAAATGTGACTTGACGGTGGGTTTGTGAGGATCTGTTATAAAGCTCCAGAGGATCCATGACCTTCTATGCTATGGTGGTGCTAAAGTGTGGCGTCTGTGATTTCAAATGATGTGCTGTTTAGAGAAAGACTTGAGGAAATTTATAAGCAAAAATCAGTCAGTTCCAAAAGCCAGTCATGGAAGTCTGTTTATCAGGAGAAGTCAGTCCAAGCCAAGAGATCAAGTTTTGGAGAGTCAGTCAATGTAGTCAAGCCACTCCAGGGGTCAGATATCTGGGAGGGGGCAAGTCAGAACACAAGTTGAAGGTTCAAGACTGTTTGCAACAGCAGGAAACAGGGCTGCTTATATGGGCTATTGCTGCATTGTTCCTTCCTTTGCAGGTGTTTCTTGTGAAGACATGAGAATCAACACAGCTGAGCCTTTTCCCAACAGAGCTGACACAACCCTCATCTACTGTCAGCCAGCTCTGTTTGTTCAGCATTGGCCTTGCCTGATGGAGCAGGCTCCAAGTGGGGGTCCTGTGCTGCCTCCAGTCAGCACTTCAGTCAGGAATTCCTCATCCAATGACTCAGACAGTGCACTGGACACGGCATCCCATCTCCCTGTCCCCCACGTTTGGTCCTGTGAACTGTTTTGGATATCAACCACACTGGAGGGAGAAAGACTGCTTTAAGGATAGCACCCTAACCCCTGCAAATTAAGGAGTGTTACTCTTCTAGCCAGGCCCATGGCCAAAGGGGCAGAGGGGGACAGCCCCCCAATTTTTTTGGAGTGACTCAATTTTTAAAAATCCATTTATAGAAAGAATGTGACATATTACTCATTTGTGGCGCCTGCCCCCATATTTATGAAGCTGGCTACGGGCCTGCTTGTAGCACTCTTCTTAAAGCAGCAGCACAGTGCCTGCATGCCTCCTGCTGTCTCTTCCCATCAAGATCAAAGTGGGGAATCCCCAACTGCTGTCTTGATGGTAGAAGGTGTTACTTCTCATGCAGCATTTCCTGTGAAAAATGAAGCCATCAAAGAGTCTGCTTGAGGAAACGCTGGCAGGAGTAGGGCTGTTGGTGGTAAGCACTCCTGCATTTAAGTGTCACAAGGGGAGCATATGTCACAATGGTGGCAGGATGAGTGCAGGTTCATGCAGACACCAAACTTGTCCTAGGCACCAAATGCACTATGGAGAAGCAGGGTTATGCCCCTTTATGGTACATTCATAGCACTGTAAATGTGCTAAGTGGATGCTGCCTATGTCCCTTTTGTCGACCTTTTTAAGTAGATTGATGTTTAATTCCTCCGTTAACTTCCACTTTTCACTAGGATTTTACAAAACTGCCAGACTAAATGCTCACATTGCTGGGGAAAAGAGACGTTCTATTTCCATTCCACGTTATTGACCAGCAAAATATTTTAAAAATGCATACTTCTTGAGGCTTTTCTTGTTGATTTCTTTATCAGTGTCTGAAATTATACTCATTGGGTGCCTGAAGTCTGTCTTTTGGTTACATTGAAAAAATATAGGTTCTGCACTATTCTTGGCTATCTTCTCTTTAAATTACAACATTATATGTTTAACACTCTATCTATTGAATCTATTCCAAAGATGCAGGATAATCAGAGGTATCTACGCTGAATTATTATTATACAATCTGATATCACAGCTGCCAGTTCTTTACCTGGGGTTGGCCTTTATTTCACATAGAATTCTTCCCAGGAACGTAGGAATTCTACTTGTGGATGATCATGATATTATCAACGGTTGGTTCACCAAGAAATTGCCAACTTCTTAATCATTGTATTTCAGTTTATGAATGGCCCTGGACCTTATTCTGGATTAGGCATGGCATGGCATGGCAAGGAGCATTATTAAAGAAAAGATCAAAGCCAGCACATAATTTTGTTCTCTTCCTTCTTCTTTTTCATCCATTTCATTATCCATCCCCAGAAAAAGCCAAAACCAATTCTTATTTTGCACACATCTCACACCCAGGAGGCCAAGACTCACAGTTTGGGGATTAATATCTTAACATTAGAAATGTATATCAGTGCTTGTTACTGAGAAAATGTTCATTTAATATTAGTAAATGTTAGCATCATCATTGACTTTCACTCCACAGTTACTGTATCTTAAATTACGCTGTTTGCTTGGAGCCCTCCTCCTCAAGTTTGAAAAACATATCAGGGATTGTTCAAATTTATATTTATTTTTGCTGAAATTCATTACATTCATACTGTCCACTTTGCCAAACCTGTCCCTTCCTTCTTTTTGGCCTCATACTTCCCTGAACCTAACATTGATTAATTTCCAAGTTTCATGTTTTAGACATCTTTTTTTTTCATGCATGGACCACGCTGAAAGGGCTAATGAGAATTGTAACTCAAAATATCTCCAAAACTCCAAATTGAAGAGCAGAGTCCTTCCACCAGATTGACTCTCCTAACAGAGGATATCTTTTAGTTTATATGTTTGTGGCAGTAGGTTTTCCTCTGAAACACTATGAATGTTCATAAAATTTTCATAGAAAGAAATAGTGCATAGAGCATAGAGAAATGTTCCAGCTTCAAATGTTAGCTTACTATGCTTTATGAGAGAAAGATGGAACAAGATTGTAATAAATAATGCAATCTGAAGGAGATAAACCACAAGATGTGTTCATTTGGTTTCAGAGGGATCCAGCTCTGCATTTGGGTTCAAAGTATGTAAAAGTCAAAGTAAAGGTATGATGACAATGTGTTTTATCTCTATTGTAAACCAGTAGCAAATGGTGACTAAGACATACAAGTTAGGTTTCCAATGTGGCAGATGCCTACTGGTATAATCTGATACCACTAAATCTTTACCATACTTTCTGTTTATCCTATTCTGAACCAAAATTGATTTGGAAAAACCATATTCTGGGTGACTGAAATACTCTACTTATGCCAAGTACAAGAGGAGGAATAGTAGTGGAAGGCAAAGGGTTAGTTAATCTTATTCCTCTGATGCCCTGAAGCATATTTTTTGGGAAAATGTAGATTCTAGAGATGGGCACAACTGAAATCTACTGGCTTGGTTTGAATCAAGCCAACTGCCCTTGGATTAGGTTCACTTCAAACCATTTTTTCAAACTATAGGGTGCTTTGGTTCTCATGCAAACCAAATGAACTACAGCAAACCACTCTTCAGTGTTCTTTGGTTCACTTAATTCATTAGAATAGCCCTTAGTTTAGGTTCACTTCAAACCAGTTTTTTCAAACTGTTTCACTTGCAAACCATGTGAACAACCCAGTTTGCTGTGAAACACAAACCAGCCAAACCAGTTTGACAAATCTCTAGTAGGTTCTGCACATGTATCTTAGGCATACTGAAGAGGAAGGACTTGACCTAGAACAGGTGTTCCATGCTAGGAACTTTTCAGAATGGGGCAATGTGCACTGGTGGCCATCTGCATTACTCTGAAGCTGCAGGAAAATGTTCCTTGGTCATAAAGTTGCAAGCCAGGAATGTGACTTCATGGAAGCAGAAATGGTTCCAGAGGTGGGACATCTTCTAGTACCCAGCAAAATCTCACTGGATAACAGAATGGATCCTGGGTTACTCTTGGCTCCACAGATTATCTACACAGTGGTGGCAGGAACACTGATATATATTTCTAATGTTACAATATTAATTCTCAAACTGTGAGTCTTGGCCTCTTGGGTTTGAGATATGTACAAAATAAGAATGGGGTCCACATGGAGCATATTAGCATGTGGAACCCACAGTCCCAAAACACATCTGATAACATCAAACCAGACCAGGCAGACCACACTTATTGCATTCTCCACTTCCTCCATTTTACATACTATATTCCACTTACTCTACTGTATTGATGAATCAAAAGAGAAATCTCCTGTGTTGCACTCTTGCAGATCTGGTTTTGAATTTCTTGAAATTGATGTAAACACCTAGTGCCATAGAGAACATTTGTGGTGCTGTCTGCACCTTTTCATTTTTGACTTTTCAGCTATATTAACAGCTATATTACAACTTTAGTAGTAACTATGGTGGGTTCAAAATGCTCTGTTTCAAGCTGCATTACTTCACACAGTGTCCCACAGAAGCCAGAAAGAAAATAATGAAGACATATCACTGTTGTGGAGACATGGGGAAATACACAGTAATTTTCCATCTGATCACAAAATTTTGAAATAACATAAAGTGAAGCAAAATCAGTTTGGATTTTAGCTCTATTTTGTTTTGTCAAATCAACCAATTTTCTGTTTTGAAACAATGATGGGGGGAAAGTCCTTTCCACTACTTTTTGATCTTTTGTTAGGCTCAGTTAATGAGGTAAAGCACACTTGGCTTCTAAAGTATGGTGAATTACAGTAATGAGGCAGCAGATTATTTGTTCCAGAACGCTTTCTTAGAAAATGATTCTGAAATATGCCAGGGATATAAATCTAATGTCAGTTGTCTTGACATTAGAAGCTGTTAATTCAGCCTCTGACTGTTTTTCATATTCTGAAGTGAAATCAGAGTTTCGGGTGAATTAATTAACAGTATTTGGCAGGATCCACTACATTGAATCATAATATAATTATCGGCTCCTGGAGATTACCTAGGGAAGAACTATAGCTCATTAGAATAGTACTGTCTTGCCTTCCTACCACCCAAAACAGAGGTGCTCAATTGCAGTTCTCTAGATGTTCCTGAACTGCAGCTCCCTACAGTCCATACCAAGAACATCCCTGTCTAAAATCATGGGGCCTTTCCATAGTGGGTCAGTAGGCTGAACCAGCAGCAGGACTCCTTCACAATTTTCAGGAGAGCCCTTTTTAATGGCATGCCATTTCTAGCACCATTTCCAGTGGCCACTTCCTGGAGTGCAACCTAGGAATGTGCATGACTTTGTGTATGTGTGTGTATTTGATTCTTATCAAATCGAATGCAGGAAAATTAATATTTGTTTGATTAAATACCCTTCAAATGTAGGATTCATATTCAGTACAAATTTTCTCTCCTATACGAATCCCATATGAATGCATACAAATAGCATACGAATCCCATATGAAGCCCCATACGAGTGTATCAAAATATTCTATTCAAATTCGAACTTGAATGTCTGAATTTGGCCAAATTTACATGAATTTTGAATGTTACAAATATTCGTACACATTCCTAGTGCAACCAAAAAGGGGGTCCCAGCATATTCCAGCCTATTGTGTTCTTAATGTGTTTTTAATATGTTTTAATCTGTATTTTGTTCTTAATATGTTTTAAAATATGTTGTTTGATCCGTTGTTACCCGCCCAGAGACCTTCGGGTATGGGGCGGGATAGAAATGGAAATAAATAAATAATAAATAAATATGGGTTCATGCCCTGGTTGCAGATGAAGCATGACAAGCAGTTGAAATCTAACATAGTCCAAGCAAGCATGTAGACAGCAGCTCCTTGTTCTGGAATTTTCCCAGTTTTTACTTCTCCACAACTTGAGGATCAGCGGTGTTCTCACACACTCTAAATCACTCTGGGATGGAGTCAGTGCCACAGCATGCAATGGAGTGTCCTAAAGTGGGACCCATTGAGATGGTCTGCCCTCAGAGACTTATGGAATCCGAGCGATTCCTGAATGCTTTGGGGGATTTTCCGGTTGGCATGACTGGTGCTCCTGTCGAAGCCCTGGTTTCTCTCTGGAATTGGGAGATGAGCAGGGCTATTGACATGATCGCTCCCAAGTGTCCTCGGCATGCTTGTAGAGCCCGTAGAGCTCCTTGGTATTCCATGGAGCTGTGGGCTATGAAACAGGAAGGCCGACGGCTAGAGCGCAGGTGGCATAAATCCGGCAATGAGTCTGACTGAACACAGGTCAGAGCACACTATCGTGCCTACCATGTGGCGGTGACGGCAGTGAAAAAGAGATTTTTCTCCGCCACCATTGTGTCCTCGAGTAGCCATCCAGCAGAACTCTTTAGAGTAGTAAATGGCCTTATGAAACCGAGCTCAAAGAAACATGAGCCAGGGCCAAGTAATATCTGCTGTGACAAATTTGCAAAGCACTTTGAGGAGAAAGTTGCTCAGATTCGTAGCGGATTAGATGTCACAATTGGTTATAGTCCAAATGAGGTGTCCAGAGAACTGTCTGGTCCAGTTTGCTTGGACCAGTTTCAATTATTGCGGCCTGAGGATGTGGACAAACTACTTGTGGGGGTGTGGCCGACGACGTGCTCTCTGGATCCTTGCCCTTCCTGGCTGATAAAATCCAGCTGGCAGGGTATGACCGGGTGGATCCAGGGAGTAGTGAATGCCTCTCTGAGGGATGGAGTGGTTCCACTAGCCCTGAAACAGGCTGTGGTGCGCCCCCTCCTGAAGAGAGCCTCCCTGGATCCAGAAGATTTGAACAACTATCGCCCGGTGGCTAACATACCTTATCTGGGCAAGGTTCTAGAGAGGGCTGTTGCTGTTCAACTGCAGGCATGTTTGGAAGAAGCTGATTATCAAGACCCATTTCAATCTGGCTTCAGGCCCGGTCATGGCACAGAAACCGTCTTGGTCGCCCTGGTTGATGACCTACTCCGGGAGAGAGACAAGGGAAATGCCACTCTGTTGGTTCTCCTGGACCTCTCAGTGGCTTTTGATACTATTGACCATGGTATTCTCCTGGAAAGGCTGTGGAGTTTAGGAGTTGGAGGCAATGCTTGGCACTGGTTCTGCTCTTATCTCCAAAGCCGATCCCAGATAGTGTCTGTGGGGGATGTGGACTCAAGACCCTGGGAGCTCAAATGTGGGGTTCCTCAGGGGTCAATTTTATCTCCCATGCTTTTTAACATCTACATGAAGCCGCTGGGAGAGGTCATCAGGAGTTTTGAAGTGAGGTGTCATTAGTATGCAGATGATACCCAGCTCTATCTCTCTGTACCATCTGAATCAGGAGAGGCGGTTGAAGTGCTTGACAGATGTCTGGAGGCAGCAATGGGCTGGATGAGGGCCAATAAATTGAAGCTGAATCCAGACAAGACAGAGGTGCTGTGTGTCACAGGATCTCAGGTCCGTGTAGTTGGGAGACACCCTGTTCTCGATGGGATTGTTATGCCCTGGAAGGGACAGGTGCGTAATTTGGGGGTGCTCCTGGACTCCACACTAACACTGGAAGCTCAGGTGGAGACTGTGGCCAGGAGTACCTACTCCCATCTATGGCTGGTGTGCCAACTGAAGCCTTTTTTGGATAGAGATGACTTGGCCACAGTTACCCATGCTCTGGTAACCTCTAGATTGGACTATTGTAATGCACTCTACATGGGGCTGCCCTTGAAGATGGTCCGGAAGTTGCAGTTAGTGCAAAATGCAGCAGCTAGAGTGCTGACTGGTACAACTAACTGGACACAGTATTAAAAGAATTGCACTGGCTGCCAATTTACGACCGGGCCCAATTCAAGGTGTTAACTTTAACTTATAAAGCCCTAAATGACTTGGGCCCCAAATATCTAAAGGAACGCCTTCTCCCATACTGACCTGTTCGTGTCTTAAGATCCAATAATGCAGCCCTCCTGGTTGTCCTGCCACCTTCGGTAGTGAGGCTGGTGGGCACCCGGGAGCGAGCTTTTTCTGCAGTGGCCCCAAGATTGTGGAATGGCCTCCCCCCTTGAGGTGCGCCCCCTCCTTATATTTATTTAGGAGGGCCTTAAAGACACACCAGTTTACCTCGGCCTTTGGTTAAGGATTTATTTTCCCTCCCCAGCTATAATGGTATCATTTTAATGCACTACGGAGTGCACAGTTTTAAATTTGTTGAATCTTAAGATGTTTTTAAGTGTGCATCTTGTTTTATTTGTACTTCATTTTAATCTGTATCTGCTCTCAATTTGTATCTTGTTTTAATTTATTTTTACCTGTTGTAATCCGCCCAGAGACCTTTGGGTATGGGCGGGATAGAAATGTAAATAAATAAATAAAGCAGGTAAGTCCTGGAAAAGTAAACGCAAAAGAGCCCTTGGTTCATTAAGAAGACTTTCCATTCTCTTGCTCTCCAGGAGTTTTTGATTCATATCATATTTAGCATTTCCATGTGAAAATGATTTTTTTTAAAAAAAATTCTATTACTGGGTTTTATTCTTTTTCTCTTTCTATCTTCCCTAGGACCTTCAAATTCGTAAATTTGTAAATACCAGCACAACAATAAAGAAAAACCTTTGATGTTCCTTTGCCTTTAAATGAAGCATTAATAAGCTCTGTAAATTTAAAATAATCTCTGCCCTTGCTGCGAACTATTGTACTTTTATTTTTCTCCCCAATTGAGCGACAGAGGGGGGAAGGAAGATTGATGGTGGAGGCAACTTTGAAAGAGAAATCACATACAAGGCAAGAAAAAATTCCCACCCACTTCAGACAAATTGTAGCTTCTCACATCTCCTTAGAAAGAAAAACAGCAGGGGAAACATTTAAGAGATTTCTGTGAGCAGTTTCAATTGACCCTAAAAAGACAGCTGATGCTTTCTAGGAGGGTGCATCAAGTTAAGCCCATTAAAAGAAGCCAAGTAAGATAAATCTTTGAAACCAAGTAAATTATGAAACTTCCACAAAAATACAGCAGAAAATCAGTATCTTGCCCCATAATTTAGCATGCAGTACACTTTTCCTTCTGGTTTTGTTGACAGTGTTCTTAAAAAAGAAAAAGAAAAAGAAAAAACTAAAACTGGTTGTTTTCATTATTTATGGAAACATCACCACAAACATCAGTACAGTTACTTATAGCAATCTGAGCAAAGTGCAGACTGCACAATGCATTTGCTTTCACTTCTCAGCAGGATTCAAGGACTGCCTTATTATACCATTATCTCAACCTCCCACCTATTGAGCTGCCTTTGGTAGGCTCAGCACTCTGATTGCATTGTGGTACAAGAATTTTTCCTCCCTGATGGAGTTTTAGTTCTGCAGCTGCCTTTACTAAAATATCAGTTTTTGAAAATTATCAGGATTGCAAGATTAAAATATCAGTGCTAAGGCAGGGTTCACATACAGTTTATATATAAATTCAAACTGTTTTGGAGGTGGTAGCATATGGCGGAGTGAGCCAGATAGCGAGCCAGACTCTTATCTGGGAATACCAGGTTTGATTCTGCCCTGAAGGCAGCTGCATGACATTGGGCTAGTCACAGCTCTCTTCTGAGCTCTCACAGCCCCACCTACCTCACAGGGTGTTCTGTTGTGGGGAGAACAGAAAGCTTTGTCAGCCACTTTGAGTCCCCTTAAATGGGTGAGAAAGCAAGGTAGAAAAGTCAACTCTCCTCCTCCTCTCATGCTCACCTCCTCTTCATCAGCCACTGTGGAGTAACAGAAACTTAAGTTCTGAGGGCAGTGAGTCTCCCTTTGGTCAGTACCTATTCCTGATCCACCTTCAGTTTTGCTGTTGTTTTTTCTGCAAGTGAATGAGGTCTAATAAACACTTTCCAAACTAAAGCTGCATCTCTACACATACTTGGTAGAGACTAAAGTCTAAGTAAATAGCTGTCACTATTTCCTTAGATTATGTGGCGATGATGCCACACTAGCATGAGCCTGTAGGGACAAGAGCCCATAGACCTGATGGGAGAGATGATGAGATGCTGCTCAGGATTTGGTGGAATATGATCAAGAAACTAAGAGGCCAAGATGTGATCCAAGAGGAGGCCAGGGCTCAATTCATAGTGGGCCAGGGCACAATCAGAAAAAGGAAGAAGCTGGGGCCATGAGCCAGAGGAAGGCTAGAGCAAGGTCACATTGGAGGGAGGAGAGGTCATGAACCATTCATTGAACAAGCCCACTGGTTAACTGGCCAGAGATTTCTAGATTTGAAGGTGTTTGACTTGTTATAAACTAAACTGGCATTTTACATTTGCGCACATTTCTAATGTACATCAATAAACTCAAGCTAAATCTAGACAATGCAGACATACTGTGTGTCAGACAGCCTCAACTTCAGGAAATTAGGACCCACTCAATTCAGGGCAGGAAATGTTTTGCTCCAATAAGAACAGTTATGTAATCTGAAGGTGCTCCTGGATTCATTGCTGTCATTTGAGACCCGTGTGGCAGGAGCAGCCAAAGATTCACCAGCTTCAGACTTTCCTGGGTAGAAACATCCTGACAACAGGGATCCATGTTCTAGTAACCTCCAGATTAGACCATTGCAATGTGCTGTACATCGGGCTATTCTTGCAAAAGATCCAGAAGCTGCAGTTGTTTCAGACTACATACATACCATGCTGATCTTGAAAGATTTACGCTGGTTGCTTATTTACTTTTGAGCCTTCAAGGTGTTGACTCTTATATGTAAAACCATAAATGGTCTGGGCCTCAAATATCTGAATCATCTTTTTTTCCATACATATCTGCTTGGTTATTGAGAAATTTGGGGGAGAACCTTCTTCCGGTTTCATCATCCTTAATGTTCCAAGGGGTAATGGCACATGAGAGTGCTTTTTCTCTGATGACTTAGCATGCAGATGGCAGGTCTGTATTCCAAGAATTAACCCAGAGTAAGGCCCAGTGCAGAAAAGGCCTCTGTTGTCATGCAGAACTTACCAATATCCTCACTTGAGGCTGCAGTAAAAAGACTGTAATACACCTTTGGAGTGTGACCTTCATCTTTCAGAGATCTACTACACCGTTTAAGATGTGGTCTCTCAGTTCAAATAGCCCAACAGTCTATAATATCTTTATCATGTTACGACTGTGTTTCACACCAGAAGTCCTTATTTATTTATCCATTATTTATTTCTGGCACTATTTTGAGATTTCTATGGTATCACCTAACAATTAGTGAAACGATGAACTGGACAGACATGAGATTATGGCCCTTTCTGCACTACTGTGTTGACCAAAGGGCCTCTGATCTGGATCCTGGGCCTCCTGATCTGCACTTTAATCCTGATCAAGGAGTCTCTGCCCTTGTTAGCCCAGCTCTGTCTGCATGAAAGGGAGCCAGATCCAGATCAAGAGGCCCTTAATCCACATCTATTGTCAACCTGATATATCAGTTCTACAAACTGTCATTCAGTGTCACTCACTTTCACTCCTAGCCATCAGAGGTGGGGGTGGGGAGCAACTGTGAGGCTCATGTGAGCTTCATAACCTTGGGCAAGTTTGAATTGGATTAGTGTCATCAGTGCAGATGGTGTCGATTGATGCCCTGCCTTCCCATGATATGGATCAGTAGATCTGAATCTCAAGCTGGTACCCGCACTTCACCGAAGTCTGCTTGTGGTTATAAGGGTGGCATCCCATGCATTACGCTGAGTTCCATGTTGCTAAAACATTATTTATAAAAATAATAGAAAATCACCTTGTCACGTATGCCCCCTTCCTGATATCCAGGTAACAAAACTCAACATTTTATTTAGATACCATGGGAACACTACAGCCTATCAGTAAATCCGCAGTCAAGACCACCACTGCAGTCAGGACAAGGGGCCTGTTCGCACTTGGCCTTTTTCTGGGGTATATCTCAGGATAGGGTTGTGTGGTCCACATGCTAATGCAGACTCTGGTAGGCCTCACCTGGGGCCTGCTGTAACCTACACTAGCATGTGGACAGCAGGCCCCTATTCCAGGATATATTCCAGAATGAAGCCTAGTGCGAATAGGCCCAAGATCAACATCCTGGTTTATTAATGAGAAACCATGCTGTAGAAATACAGTTACAAGGTTGTATATACTCCCTCAAGTCACCTCTTCAGTCCAGATGAGGTAAACTCCCAAGCCTCCACCTTCCTACTTCAGTCAATCACCTATTATCTCTCCGTCCCATGAGAACCCAGGGCCAATGATATCAGCAAATACAGATGAAGCGGTTGTCAAGACAGTGGAGAAACGCAAAGCCAGGACCATCTTGACATATAAATTTTCTGGAAATGTCAAGATAGAAGGTGATGATATGCTTCTAATTTTCTCCAGCAGCCAATTCAAAAATATGATACAGTCAGTGACCCTGTAGATACACACAGCTTGCTTATAGCCATTCTCAGCTAAATTCACCTCCTTCCATGCAGAGAAACAACTATAACAGCCAATGGCAGGAACTGTATTGCAAAGTAATATATGAGCGTCATGAGTTCAAATTTCCATGAAGGCAGAAGCAGAAATTGGGAACTGATCGTTAACAATGAAACTGATGAGGCTGTTAACAGAGCAAATGATGGTAAACAAGAGCCCCAGTGGAAAAAAGAATTCCCTAGCTACTCACTTGGCAGAAGGAACTGAACGATGTGCAAACATTGATCTAAACATCAGTTCAAAGTTTCACTACAAAAAATATTTGGTTTGGTCCTCAGTGCATAAAACTATGCTGACTTGGAAACTGGCACAATTTTTGCCTAACCTGGGACAAAATGATGTATTGGAATCACAGCAACTGACACCTCTTGTACATAATGGATAAGCAAGCATTTCTCAGCTGTTTCAAAACAGATATCTGGATCTCCCTATGAGCCAAGCCTAGCAATTTATTGTGGATAGGGTTTACCTTTGTTGTGTGTGTTTTTGCAACTTTATTGTACAAAACCATTGCCATTACATAGGATTTGTAATAACAATTTACAAAATAATAATCCAGCAAATAAATTGTATCCAAGACTGTAAAAGTCAATGTAACTCAGAATATGATTAACAACAACAATGTTATAACTCTTCAGGCATACCCAACACATTTATTCCTTTTTAAAAAAGGAATTTGATCAAGCACCGGTTAACAGTTCTCAGAAGACCATCTTTGTTTCTTTCATTCATCCCTAAATTTTAATAGTATTTCTGTACAATGTAGTACAAATTCTCAAAACCAGTGAAAGCTAGATAGCACAATCTGTCTATAAATAACTAAGTTTAAAGGATATTGACATTCAAGTCACTTTACTTGTCTGTCGCTGTGCTGCTGTGATAAGTATTGTGTTTCACAGGAAGACAAAGTCATGTAGAGAATTCCTACTGGGCAGATATTTGAACTACTGTTCAGAATGAGTAATTGTTAACATCATGATAGCAGTGAGGAAGGACAACAAATATTGATGCTCTCAGACATGGTATACTAGCTGAACAAAGTTTTGTGTTTATTTAGATAATTATACTTATAGCTCCTTTAGGCCCATGGAAATTTAGGGGCAATTTGGGTATATCTTTGGGCAGGAGCATACACAAATCTCTCCCTGATGGCACCACAGACCACTTTTCTTCAAGGAAAAATATTTCCAATAAGGAGTGGGATTCTGATTGTCCCTTCCTATACAGAGGCTCATTCAGAGATCTGTGTGGTAAGAAGAGCACGGTGTATTGCTCCCCTGCCATTCCTTTGGCAGGAAATGTGCAGCCAGATGAGGGTTTGATCAGGACTTAGCATCACAGTCAGTTCCATGTTCTTGCCTTCAAGGCAACAATGTATTGTAAATTGCACCTCCTTGCCTGAATTCTCCTTTCAGACAATTTTTTTCACCTGGTTGAAAGGGAAGAGAGGAAAACAAGAGATCTTTTTCTTCCTCTCCAAGTTTTCTACCATTGCCCTGAGCAGAATGGAAATATAGTAAGATTTAAGCTTCCTGGAATAAGTAGTTTGAACATTCGTAACATTCATTCATACAAATCCATCCGAATTCTGCCATTGGTACATGAATCAAATGTTACAACATTTGTACATTAACATTTGTTTTGGACATTCATATGAATAGTTCAGACAGTCAGACTGGGGAGATGGGAAAGTGGCTGCACCAGTCACATCTGCAACGGATCCAGATTGCATTTGAAATGGATTGAGAGCTGATTAAAAGTAGATTCAAGTCAAATTTGATGCTCTCGGAGCACGGATACGTTATAGGATACATATCAGATACGTATCGGATATTCGTGCAAATTCATACAAATACATTTGTATTGAATAGAACCCTACCACATTTAAAGAGGGTTTATTTGAACGAATATGGATTTATGCACATCACTAGTTTGGAAGCTTTTCAACAACGACAGCTACATGCCTTTCTCATTCAGAAACTCCCCTTTCTCCTCTCTCTGGGATAATAACCATCAGCACCGTAGCTCAAGCTCTTATTTTCTCACCAAAAATTCAGACTACTGTATAGTACCACACACAGGGACATTTGGGGAAATTCAAGTGTAACAGAAAATTTGGGTGAAAGGAAGGCTGGATGTACAAGCTTTGGTTGCTGCTCATTTTCCCCAGAAGTAAGTTGTTTCAGATGCTTCACTGTTATATGAGAAAACATGAAAACAATTCAGCATTTGCTATATTTTCAGCTAGCCCACACAGTAGTGCTCAGATTTCATAGACCTCAGGAGGAGATAAGACATTTTGGTTACCATTTGTTGTGCCCCTTATTTTATTTAGATGGCTATAGACATGCTGTGACTAAAATGCTGAATGTTAATAGGGCAAATATGTGGCTTGTTTTATGGTTTCCTTCCTTCACCCATATTTTGTGTATGAATATCAAGCCTTAATGGACATAGACACTGTGCACTGGAACTGTAGCAGCCACAGTAGCAAAAGCAGCACTACTTAGATCCTCAGAATCTCACCCTGGGATGACTGGGTATATATGGTCCTCTCTTCAGCAGTGAGGGCTTCTGGAAAATCAGGGCACAACCAGCAGGGACATAGCCCCCCAGCAGAATGTGCTCTTGCAAGCAACCCTTTTCCAAAGCAGGGGTTTTTCACACTTGGCTTATTCT
The DNA here is from genome assembly GCA_023333525.1 of Aspidoscelis tigris stejnegeri. Taxonomy (NCBI): domain Eukaryota; kingdom Metazoa; phylum Chordata; class Lepidosauria; order Squamata; family Teiidae; genus Aspidoscelis; species Aspidoscelis tigris. The sequence continues at coordinate 61,592,699 of JALMGA010000002.1, read as the reverse complement.
GAAGTATATCCTGAAATAGGGCCTGCTGTCCACATGCTAGTGCAGACTATGGGAGGCCCTAGATGGATCCTGCCATGGCCTGCATTAGCAAGCAGACCACAGATCTCTATCCCAAGATACACTCCATAACAAGGCCAAGTGCAGAAAGGGCCAAAGATAAACTATTATGCATAGAGCTTTCTGTACTGTCATGTTGAATGATGATGGCAGTGCAGGAGACTTTCTGGGGTCACCATCCACTTGAGATGAGTAACCAAGACAGAAAATGGCCAATATCCAGCACATTGCTTAATGCCCCAGGATAGAAGCTTCAAAACTGGAGAACATCTGAACCTCAGACACCCTGGCCATGGTCACAGCTTAATCAGGTAGTCTGTCCAAGGGATGGACATGGAACTCCAGCTGTTTGGGGCATGAAATAGACTGGACACACCTACTGTGCCTCTGCCATGTCCTTTTGCCTGGTAAAAGATAAGCTTTAGCATGGTGAGACAAGCTGCTTTTTTCTGCCTCCCTGCCGAGCTGTCCTGGATAATATATTCAAGCAGTTTTCCATAAAATTATGGACTTTAATATGATTTTTCATTAATATGCAGATGTTTTAGTTCTGTATTGTAACGAAATCTGCTTTCCTATAAATATACTTTTGTTGGATAACTACATCAGAGAATTAGGAAAATAATACATTTCTAAAGACCCTTAATTTGCAATCTGCATGCTGATTTGGAAAGTCTAATCTTTTCTCCTTCATCCCTAGCCAATTCCATTCCCCCAAACTGGATATCAGAGCAATGTACAGAAGTGAAATCCAAAAGAAGCAAATCTTCAAGAATATTCAGTTCTTATACTCTTTAACTTTGCCAACCTTATCTCTCATCATGTCTGTCCATTCACAGTAAACTGCTGCTTCTACTAATATCAGTTGCTAGGAAGTGGCCAGGGCTGTGTCTTTCCTAAAAACCTGATGGTTTCACGCCTCTTGCAATTGCAAAAAATGGACAAGCTGACTTCTTAGATTTTAATCTAGGGCACTTAAGGAGAAGGTGTGGACTACAGACAATCAAGCTGATTAAAGAGACTGCCAGATCTTAAAGAACAGAAGATGGAGCTATAACAATTTGCTTTGTTTTGTTTTGTTTAAGCAAGAGACTTCAGCATGGAAGAAAGTGTCAAAGATCAGATCATTCTTTCACAGATCCTGCATCCCAATGAAGGATTTTAACTCCTGTTTATGGCACCAGCAAGAACACCCAAGGAATTTAAGGCTTTAAGGAAGGGTTGGACAAATTTATGGATGACAGATGTATCACTGGCTACTAGAGTGGATGCCTGAGTACATCTTTCAGGCTGCAGAGACAGGCAGGGTGCTTCTAAGACCATTTGCTGGGTTTTGAGAGCAGGAGAAGGTTTGCCCTTGTCTCTGCTTGAGATACCCATGGGCAATTGGTGGACCACTGTGTGCAACAGGTTGCTGGACTAGATGAGCCGTGACCTGATCCAGCCGGGCTTCTCTTGTGTTCTTATGTTTATGAATTGTGAGAAGGACACTGTTGAAAAGTTCTAGAAACTGATCTGAGAAGAACTAAAGATATTTTACATAACTCTGACAATTTACTTAGGCTTCTCACAAGTCTGTTGGGACTAATCACAACACATTGTGGATGCAAAATAGAAAAAGCATATATGTATACATGTATGAAGAGAGTTATTTTCCTTCTCTAATTAACAACTTTTAACTTGCAAGATGTTGCAAGAGTCAACAAGCTGCCTGATGCCTCTGGAAATATCATCAGAACCCTTGCCAACTTCTCTGAAGTGTTGGGAGATAGGGAAACTTACAATACAGTAATTACAATTTGGCAGCTTTCCTTCCTACAAATAATTTGTCTGTAGAAGTTAACTTCTTATCTTCTTAATTAGATGTTACATTACTTTCACTGTACCAATGCTATTACTAGGGTACAGAGTGTAGAGTTAGCCAAAGATGTTGAACATGCTCAGAAGAACTTTGGCTGAATCTCCATTATACAGTAAAGGGACTTTATTTAATCTGTTGGAGAACCTGGGGCCTTTCTGTACTTAGCCTTATTCTAGATTGTATCCCAGAATAAGGGTCTGCTGTCTGCATGATCATGCAGGCTATGGCAGGCACCAAACAAGACCTCCAGTAACCTGCATTAGCATGTGGACAACAGAACCCTATCCCAAGATATATTCCAGAATAAGGACAAGTGCAGAAAGGGCCCTGATCGCCAATGAAAATATGGAAACTGGCCCCACTTAAGCTCCCTTTGCTGCATAAGGGAGAAGCAGCTTTCTGGGAAATGAATGAGTAATCATTATGTTGGATAATCAAGACTACCCTTTTGCTGGTGTTTGCTGGCCAATCATTTGGAGTATCTTGTTTTTGGTCCCAAAAACTATAAAAACTGTTTATGTACACACCTAACACCTTGTCATGTTTGAGACTGGTCAGGAATCACTGTTCTGCCCAATAAATTTAGTGTACTTATATCCTTTAATGTGTATTAGGTTCAGTTCCCAACAGTTCTTTGCCAACAGTGGTGGGATCTGAAGATCATATAGAGGTTCATCAGTTAGGAGATAGCATGCCATTGTTGACTTCAGCAGGCCCTTCTATGACCAAGATTCACAGATCCAAGAACCCAGCTGAGAACAATCCCAAGATCCAAGAACCCAGCTGGCTAGGAACAGTACACATATGGTATCATGGGACAGATAGAGAGTTAGAGAGATCCCAAAGAGAACTTCAGGTGAGTACATAATAGAGTAAAGGGGTCCCCAGTACTTCAGAAACCTATGGAAACAATTATAGATTCCCTAGGGAAATTCAAATTTACAACTTCCAAAAACAAGAATATTTAATGAATAAACATTATTTTCTTGAGGAGAAATTGAAGACTAAGGAAAAGAAGGTGAGGAACAGCTTTAGCATGTTGGGGAATGAAACAAAAGAAAAGAATTGGAAATGAGAAAAAATGAATCTAGAATTGCCAGTCTGACAGGCTATTTGGAAAAATAAACACTAAAGTAGGAAGCAGGAAAAAAATGTAAGTGTTTGCTAGAAAGCAAAGACTATCCCTGGTTGCTTACCACAGCTGCAGACGAAGAGCTCTATAAAGAAAATCCTCTGCCCTATAACATCCCCTCACTGGTTGTACTGCTACCAATAGTTTTGGAACAAGCACTGAATTTATTTTATCCATCAGCTGAAAGTGTCACAGGCATCAACAGGGATTATAAGTGGCCTGGATATTCAGAATAAACCAGTTAGATCTCAAGAGATTCAGGATGTTTTGAGGTTCAGGAAACACAAACAGCCTTTGGCTAATAACAGAGTTTATACTGTTTCTAATGCGTTGCATTTCTTTCACAAATATCCAGCACTAACAATACCACTCACATGTACCTGGAGGTGTTGATTTTTCCTACTGAGCAAATCATGATGTGGTGTATTGCAAGATTTGCAGGAAACAAGAATGATGTTTCCAGCTGTGATGCACTCCAGCTGACTGGAGGCTGGTTATTTTATTTATTTATTATTTTTATTTCTATTCCACCCTACACCCAAAGGTCCCCAGGTGGGTAACAACACTTAAAATCAGACATATATTAAAACAACAACAGTATATTAAAACAGTAACAATGTTTGTAAAGTCGAAGGGACAGTATATTCCCATTTAACCAACAGCCAGGGCAAAGAGGTGCATCTTCACTGCCTTCCTGAACATATACAGTGAAGAAGCCTAACACACCTCAAGGGGGAGACTATTCCATGGCCTAGGGGCCATCCCTGAGAAGGCCCTCTCCCAGGTGCCCACAGACTGCACTCTGCACACAGTATACAAACTCTGTATGCAGAGGGTACAGCTATAGTACAGTTTAGCCAAAATCTGAATGCGCTCAGAATGTGGCCTGAATGCTAGAGATCATGGTGGGGTTTTAGTCTTTTGCCTCCTGATATCCCTCCAGTCTTACTTAAAGGCACTTGAAGTGTGGATGGGGTATATTTTTCACCTGAACAGGAATCATAGCTATACTAAAACATGCAGACCCTGATACTACAGTGACAATACTTAGGGCAGACCTAGTGATCCAGATCATGGGGAAGTCTGAGCTGGATCAGTGCCAACTGCATTGACAGTGCTGATCTGGCTGAAGCTTCTCCCAGGCTGCACAGCTCGTGCTAGGAAGGAGCAAATGTTTCTAGCCTTTGAAGTTGTAGGGGCTGCTATTCAGCACAATGCCATTGCACACCACAGAAAAATCTCCCCCCCCCCCAAGCACTTTCATTCCTAGCCATGGTGGTGGGAGCTTTTTGGCAGAACACCATGACTGCTGGATAGCATCCCCCAGTAGTTCCAGATCGCAGATGTGTTCAGTCTTCATGCCTCTCTGTGATCCAGATGAAGGCCTTTAGTCCACTTGTTGATCTTACCTCTAAGTAAGGTGTGAATGCTATTGTTAATGCTGGATATTTGTGAAAGAAATATCAGGTCTACAAGAGATCTGGATTAAGGTCCTCTGGATCTGGATCTGGTTCTGTTTTGTATAGACAGAGCCAGACTAACAAGGACAGGGCCTCCCAGTGCCACATTCACATGTGGATGGAGAGGCTCAGGATCCAGATCAGAGCCCCTTTCCTCTGGATCTGTAGGTGAATCCAGGCATTGAAATCCTCCATGTCTCTAAGATTATGATCAGACACAGCAAAATAAAGCATCCCTGTAAGTGACTCAGAGGGCGAATCCCCACAGCAAGCTTATTTCGCTTTCTCTAAACCGAAATAATAGAACCGGATGCAAACGCGAATTTGCCTGTTCCCATTACTTTTAACTTAATCGCGTTGGATCCAGATTCTGAGGATCGTACATGGGGTATGTGACTCAAGGTGGGACTCAAGTGGCTACTTTTAAAAAGCTGCTTTTCAGGGCTGCCCTGCCCTCTTTCTCCTGGCATGGACATGCCACCCATAAGGGACCCCTTCACCGAGCCTAACTGGGTGGCTGCCACTTCCAAGGATGGAGGAAAAATGGCAGCAGGCAGCCAGCCAGCGATTCTTTCCTCTCCTCTCCCCATTGCTCAGGGCACACAGCAGCGGCAACTAAAGCCCCTTTGCTTTAAACATTCACATTCAGCTGCTTTCCTCCCTTCCTTTCCTTTTCTAAAGTCAGAACTTTTGGAATTGCGCAAAATTGCAACATTGTTATCAGATTGAAATGGTTCCATCGCTACAGTGTAGCACTGCTGTTAAGGGTGGATTTTTAACACTGAAATCACTGTCTTTGGAAGCAAGCTATTGGGAGAGGGAAACCCTAAACATGGATTCTCATCCCTTAAAATGGTACTGTCCACACAGTAAAGAATGTAAAATGTTTCAAGCGCACGATCCGGAGTGAGACCTGTTGAAATCAGGAGTGAGATTCACCACGCTTTGGGGTGGTTTAACACGGGAAAATCGTGTTAAGCCAAACTGCCGTGTGGACTCCGAGGATTGAAAACATTTTGAATCCGAGATAAGGTTGCCGTGAAGACACGGCCAGAGACAGCTTAGAGATGGGATTGTCCACACACCAGTCTGTCTCTTCCTCCTCATATAAACATTCTGTACTAGACAGAGTAGGTTAAAAAAGGCTTGGGAACATGAGAGCCACACACTATTGTCTCTGAGATGCCTCCAAGTTCCACGCTTTGTTATGTCTGAGCACAGGCCAAGAAAGCATTCCAAACTCCTGAATTATGTCCTTAACAATCTAGTGAAGCAAGCTTCTATCAATCCTATCCCATGGCTGTTTGAATTCCTAGCAACTGTGGCATATTTATCTATAAACTATAGCCTAAGAAAGAAACATAGAAAATAAATCGTATTACCTATCCATCTCGTGAATCATTATTTAAGGGTCAGTCAAACTGGACGACCATCCTTCATTTTTGTTATAATGGCCTGTTCACACTTAGGCAATCGGGACAACCCAGCATGCTCTGGAACAGAGCATCTACACATCACAATGCTGCCTCCATCCCAGAGTGGCCTGGAAGGGCACACTTGGTACACAGTATTCACCCTGCTTCCTATTGCAAACACTGCATGGGGGGCAGACCATTGCAGCTACAGCTCTGCAGCTGTACACGATGCCACAGTCCCTCCATGGGTGTTAAGTGCAAAAAAGCCCCACAACCTGGGGGCCATCACTGAAAAGGCCCTTCCCCACAACCTGGGGGCCATCACCGAAAAGGCCCTTCCCCACAACCTGGGGGCCATCACCGAAAAGGCCCTTCCCACTCATTTAAGTAGACCCCCTCTGCAAATCACCTCTGCCTTGTTTTTCTAACATTTCTTTTATTAATTAACTTTACATGCACCAACAAAACAAACGAGGACAAACTTTTACACAACACCAAGTCTAACAACATATATAAACATCTGAGGAGCAGTCAAAAGTAAAAATCATTTGTCTATAAAATATAATAGTGCTATTCACAAACATATTGACCTTAGAACTTCAAATTAGGAAACAAAGCCAACAGTTTGTATTTAATGGGCAACAGAGGGAAAGAATGTGAGGGTCTCAAGACTGGATTTCTTTGAGCTTGGGCAATGAAGGGTTCCCATTTCTCAACAAAAAGGGCTTGCTGCTCCATGGCTTGCATTTTGAGATGCTGAGCTCTGATAAATTCATTAATAACAAGAGACCAAGTTTGGGTAATCCATTTCTCTATTGTCACTAAATCAGGATTTTTCCAATGTAATGCAATTTCAGCTTTAGCAGTCATGATCATAAACTTAATCAATGCTCTGTTACGTGACAGGGCTGAATCTTCTTTGAAATATAGCAGAAAAACCATTGCAGGAGAAAGAGTTATGTTCTGAGAGGTGATTTTCAATAATCAGTGACTGAACTATTCCCCAAAACGCCTCAGTTTTTTTACATTCCCACCAGATGTGTAAATAAGTACCTCTGGATCCGCATTTGTTCCAGCACATGGGTGAGAAATTTTTATTAAACCTATGAAGGGTTATGGGAGTATAATACCAATGAAACAAAATCTTAGCAGAGAGTTCTCTTTCAGCTTGCAATTTAAAAGAAATGTACATCTTACTTGGAAGTTTGAGCCAAACTTCTCTATCAATGGTTCTATTACAGTCTGTCTCCCATAATCCTTTTATGCCTGAAAGCTCCCAACTATTACAGTCTAACAGGATGTTATAGATTGTGAAGGCTATACTTTTTTCTCTATATTTATCATCTGATATTAAATGTTCATATGGGATTAGATCGCGAGAGCCAATCTCCAAACCTTGTAATTGGAGGGAAAAGTTGTGAATAGACAGAAGGATAAGCCAGTTCTTTTATTTGCTGCCATAAATCAAAGTTCAGATTTCTTGGGAACTATGTGAGGTAAAATCATGTGAAATAAAATCCCAAATTGTAACTTTGGCTGAATCCCCAAAAGACTTATTAGCCCCTCTCGGATTCCTCTGCAGTCACTCTGTTATAGCTGACTTTAAAAGTCCCCTCCACTTCCAGAATAAGCGTCCCCCTGGCAGCCGCGATCTAAACGGACTTTCCGTCCCCGTGGTAGCAGTTTTCTCTTTCCAGGCATCCCCCCCCCCGCCCCCTCTCTTGTTAAAAGGAAAAATCGCCGGATCTCCGTCTCTTGAAACTGCTTCCTGCCTCTAGCAAAGCATATGAGCGCTCATTCTTAGTCACTTTCATTCACTTTCAGCAGTTACTTTCACTTTGTTCTCTGTTAGAAAAGGCTGCAGGATCGGGAGCGCGATCCTTCGCTCATTCTCTTTTAAGGCTTCCCTTGAAAACAATGTTGCCATTCTGAGCAATTCTGGCTCTTTTTACAAAGGAAAGGAAGTGAACCTGCTGCATTTCTCAGATGTGTGAATGCTTTTTGGCTGTGTGTGCAAGCAAGCAATCCCCCCCCCTTTTGCCACGGAGCGTCCTCAAGGTAAATGTAGCGAGGAAAACCCGCGACTTACAGAAAGAGCGCTGGAAGAGTTGTTTAAAGTGCATGTATTTTGTCGCGCGATTTCCACGTTTTGTAGCGCTGGAACCTCGCTAAAAACCCTGGCTTGGGGACGCTCAGAGGCAAAAGGAGAGTCTTGGCAGACTTTTTATTCCTTGGGGACAAGCCCTAAGCCTTTCCCTTCAAGGGTTTCCCAAACACTTGCAGGAGCTTGACTAGAAGCCTCCATTAGAGAGGCCCACTGCCTTGTTGTTGTTGGGTACTATCAAGTCATGAGTGACTCCTGGTTGACTGCATAGGCACCCCCATGGACACTGCTATGCAGTTTACTTGGCAGACATACAGAAATGGTTTGTCACTGCCTACTATTGGGGAGAGGCTGGGGCTGCTCCCAGTATTGTTCAAGACAATACAGAAACAGAAACACTTTGTACAGTTTCAGGGGCATGGGGATTCAGATCCCAAGGCAATGAGGGGAGAAGGGAAGCCTCATTTAAAAACCTCTGCTTCATCTTCCCAAATTGTGCATCAGTCATAGAATTATAGAATCATAGATTTAGAAGGGACCTCTAGGGTTATCTAGTCCAGCCCCCTGCTCAGTGCAGAATTTCCTAAACCATCCCAGACAGGTTTCTTCTGCTGCTCTGTGGTTTCTATCTGATATCCAACAGCTGCTTCATCCTTTCCTTGATAAATAGGCCAATGCCTGTGAAGTGAATTGCAAAGCGATTTCAGCATGTTGTACCTACTGAACCTTGGTGCAAAAAGGGAAGGACAGTCCCAGGTTATTGGAAATGGCAAAAGTACTTCAAGATTTCTCTTCAAGCTCTTATAAATGATGTATTGTAACCCAGAAAATATTCTTCATCCTCAGTTAGCTATGAATAAGTAAAACCCCACTTGTACAGTCCTTGTTCATCAGTATGAACAAAAGCACATAGATGTAGACTGACTCATTTCAAACTGGTGTTCTGACTTCACTGCTCTTGCCACTCACCTATTCTTCTCTTCTTTTCCAGGATCAAGAGTGCTACCCCACTCAATATTCTTCTCAAAATTATTGATTTTTTGGTAAGCGTTGGGCTTTTGCTTATATGGCCTGTTTTTAAAATAAGCTCTCAGAGATTGTCCACAGAAGTATTACACTTAAGAGTTAAAATTATTGGTAAGTTGACTCACATTTGAAGAATAAGCAGACCCACTGAAAACATAAAACTAATTCAAAATGAATAGCAAAAAAGCAAATTATGTGCATCCAAACTTTATGCTTCTAGGGTTGCATCCACACACAGTGTTTTTTTTAAAGTGACCTCAGAACCGTTTAGAGGTGGTAGCTGCACATGCTAGTGTTTCCATCTCACCTCTGAACCACATTAAAAACCAGAACATGATTTTTTTTCTGGTCTTCAATGTGAATCAGAGGATGGGAACACTAGCTGCTGTATGCTACCAAGGGCAAACTGCTTTTGAACTGCATTTTAATGTGTGTGGATGCAACCAAAGTAGTAAGTCTGCAGATGAGATTACTTTTCTGTAGAATACAATTATTTGGCTACATAACATTAATGAGAAAATCATGTAAGAGTTTTTCACAACCTTTCCATCTTACCTCATCTGTCTGTCTGTCTGTCTGTCTGTCTGTCTAGCCCTATATCTGAAGGTCTCAGGGCGGGTAACAACCATCAAAACCAACAGACTACAAAACAGTCTCCTAAAAATAGTCAAGATCAGAAAAACATTTTAAACAACACAATTAAAACGGTATCATAAATATTAAAATAATAGTATCTGCAGTGAGGGGGGTGGGACAATATAACCACATTAGCAAAAGCCCATGACAAAAAGGTGCATCTTCACTGCCTCCCTGAAAGGGGGAAGCTATTCCACAACCTGGGGGCCATCACCGAAAAGGCCCTTCCCCAGGTGCCCACCTGTTTCACCACTGAGGGCAGCAGGATAAGACCTAGAGACTAGATCCTGACTGTTCTGTTACCAAAAGATCCTATCTCTGGCAGTACTACAACAAGGGGAAGGAGGATACAGATCCGGGAAGGCCAGTCCAAACTTTGTTTATTTCTCAGGCACCTTGTCTCACTTTCACATAAGGGAAAAAACAAATGGTACCAAACTGCTCTGAGCTAATAGGATACTAGGGTTTTTGCCTAGATAACACCTCCAGGTTGGAGACACAGGCAGGATGCCTCTAAGGCTCTTTGCAGAGAGTTGGAAGTAGGTGAAGGGTTTGCCTTTGTCTTCTGCTTGAGATGCCCAGAAGCAATAAGAGGACAACTGTGTGAGAAAAATGCTGGGCTAGATGGGCTATGGCCTTATACAGCAGGGTTCCTCTTACATTTTAGAATCTGTGTGATAGATTTTTTTTTCAGTGCCTAGATTCTAGATGGTTTCACTGAGAGAAAGTTCACAGGTAAACCGACATGAGGAAAAAATATGAGCAAATATTACTGATAATCATCATACATTGCTCTATACAGAAAAAACAAAGTCACAGTAAATTATGAGCAGTGAAAACCATGGCCCAGTAAACCATCTGCTCTGAATACATGTTTATTGGTTTATTTATGTATTTGTATTCTGCCTACTTCAAAGTGACTTGAGACAGCTAACAAGAGTCAATAAAACATTAAAAGAAGAAGGAAAGAGGGAAAAGAAATCAACCTACAAATATACATTAGGACAAAATAATAAAACAGGGACTAGCACTTAAATTAAGGGTAGGACAGGCAAAAAAAGTTGGGTTTTAACTTGCTTTTTAAATTGTGGTAATGACATCGTCACCTGTATTGCAGATGACAATGCATTCCACAGTACAGGGGGCCAGAGCTGAAAAGGCCCCTTCCTGGCTCAAGCTCTTTTTATTATTTATGGGCTAAGGCCTTGAAGAAGACCTTAGGCCTTTTCTGAACAGCTGTAGTGCACTTAGGCTAAGACATGCAGGGACGCTTTCCCCATTCACATGCAGGCAGGTAAGGAACGTGTCTCCACGCGTTCCTACCTGCCTAGGTGCAAATGGGGAATGCGTCCCCCATGTCCTAGCCTGAAAAGGCCAGCAGAGGAGCGGGACCCCACTCCCAAGCCTGTCTGCCATTGGGTCAGATTTGACCCAGAGGTGGGCAGGCCTGTCTGGTCCTTTCCCCGGGTTCCTGTAGGTTCTAGGGGACTTGATCAGGTTCCCTATAGCCCGCAGGAACCCCACCGGGAAACCTCTCAAGAATCAGATTCCATTTGGTCAGATCCCAAGTTTATTTTCAAGCATCTCTTCAGAAGTGGCAAACCACTTCTGTATATCTGTAAAGAAAAAAACGCATGTATGTCTCCATTTAGTCACCAAGAAACACAGTGCCTTTTCACATTTAGTGAAAGGAGACATTCCAGGTATGCTCCCAGACAAAGCATATGTATTGCTCAGGGATGCTTCTATACTAGAAGTGTCTCCATGCATGCTGAAGTGTCCTGCAGTCAGCATAGGTATGGACCTTATTTTTGTGCTCCACAGCTTACCTAGCTGCTGACCAGAATAGCCCTGTATGCTCCATTCACAAGTCTTCCAGGTGGAAGAGATTCAAATGGAGTGTGTGAAGAGGTGATGCAGGTGTGGTTGCACACTGCAATGCCTGGTTACCACAGCAACAGCATCACAAAGGTCCGTGGGCTCAATTATCACAGCAATCTGATTGCCTCTCTAATGGAGGTAATTTGCGCTTAGCCCACGTTTGGAGAAGTGCCAGTTAAGTTTGGGATAGATATACGAGCATCATGAAATGCAGGTGCCTGACCTATCCCTACTTGGCCACTGCACCAAAGAAAGGTGAGAATGTGCCCAAAGTATGCAGGCACCAAGGGTGCAGCATCGACATTCCTGAGGTGGCTGTGAGCAGAAGCATTTCTCTAAGGGGACTTGCTGGAAGAGAAGTGTCCTCAGAGATGTCTTTTCCACAGAGCAGGATAATAAATGCTGAGAGCACTCTCTTTCTTCAAGCATTTGTATGGCCACCCTGTAAAGACACACAGCAGCTACATGAGTGGCTTACCTTGCTTGTTCTGTGCATGCTTCACACCAAAAATGGCCCACTTCTGGTACAACTGGTAATAACCCCATGCCCTCTCTTTAAGCACGCACCATATAGACACTGCATTTCATGCCTCTGTGACAGGGGGGGATTCTTCCTGCCCTTGAAGTACTTACTGCTGTTATCATTTGGATGCTGCCAAACTCAACTCAAAGGTGTCTTTACCTTTTTATGCAGAAAACTAAGGTGGCATCCAAGTGACCAGCAAAAAAGTTGTCTTTGCATGAGAAGGCATAGCCAATATCTCTAATTCTTGAAGACTTTGACACTGAAGAACAAAACTACAACAGCTTTGAGCTTTCCACCTAGAGTGGCTTAACTCTGGTCTAAAATTAGCCTCAGAAATTGGCCGTTTTTATCTTGTTCCTAGGCATCTCCTGACCTGTCCTAATATAGCATTAAGCATTGTCCTTTTGAACTATCAAGATAGGGGTAGCATCCAAACTGCAGCATGGAGCCCTCTCTGAGAGTGTTTGTACCAAAGACAAAGCATAGGGTGCCGAGGTAACTCCCCAGAGCCCATAGGAACCCAAGGAAATGTGGGTGGGAGTCCATCACATTTTCAGTTCCTGGCTGTGATTGCCGTTCTGTTCTCAGTAATACAGTTGAATCCTCACTATCGCACACATCTAAAACATGACCAGGACACATTTCCTTTCAACAAGGCAAGCCCAGAGTACCTTTAAAAGCTTACAGGTAGTTCAACTTTATCAGGGTTGGAGCAGCTGCAGGACTGAATGGAAGCAGAAGCATTTCTTTATCCAGCGATCTTTTCCAAGATGCTCAGAGCCCTCCAGGGGAGACTGTAAGGCAGCAGTTCTCAACCTTCCTAATGCCACGACCCCTTAATGGAGTTCCTCATGTTGTGGTGACCCCCAACCACAGGGGCGGAGCAGCTGGGAGGTGGGAGGGAAGAGTAGCGGGAGGCTCGTCGCGACCCCTCTGAAAGGGTAATTTGACCCCCAAAGGGGTCCCGACCCCCAGGTTGAGAACCAGTGCTGTAAGGAAACAGCCTCTATCACATTCTTATGGCCTGCTCACACTTACCAGGTGGAATGGATCTATCTGCTCCTGGGGGCAGGGGTAGTATGACAAAGGAGGGAGGAGGCATGATGGGCTTCCTGGGAGGTTCTGTCAAGCATTCTTTTTCTGATGTACCAAAAGAATCAGGATTTCACCCTAAAGAGCTCAAATCACCTTCTGGATACTCATTACTTTCAGATTGTTTGTATTTGCTCTGAGGATGAAACTTTTGTTCTGTTTCTTGCCACAGCTGGTGGGATTCTTTCACAAAGAATTTACTCAGAACTGACACAAACTTCTTTCCCACATTTTTTTATTATTATTTTATCAACCTTCCTAGGGGAAACAAAATGAAACTTGGTGGAAAAGTGCCACCTGCCCTACCATCATCAAGCTGCCCATCTTCGTTAATAAGGCTCCCATATGGAACAGTTTTACTTTTCTCACACACATTTGAATCTGTTACTACATTTCTGTACCATGGCAATGTTTCTAGTATGCTTCTTCCCAGAAGTAGTTCAGCAATATAATTAAAGATACAGAGTTCAAAATAAGAAACTGCATGACCTGAAAATAGAATGAAAAAGTAGTGGTTTTTTTCCTATGCATCCTGAGGAAAAGATTCAGATAAGAGATATTTGTCTTGAATTTTCAGCAACTGTCAATGTCCCCAGGAAGGAGTTTCTCTTAACCTTGATACTTTGTGTGACAAAGTAATAGGTTAGATCCAGATAAGTAGATCCAGATTAACCAGACCCAAGGCCAAGGTAACATCTGGTAAGATACACCAACACTTGCAGGAGGCATTTACAACCCAGATACACCTGCTGTCTTACCAGATGTTACCCTATCATCGACTAGCAGTGATACACAAAATCATGCACCATACGCATCCCAACCTAAACCTTTCCAATCCCATTCCTTGCCTGTTGCATCCAGCACTGCAGCCATTTGCACCATTTCACATGCGAGGGGTCATCTGAGGTGCTGCGCATGCACACTGGAACCTCAGATGGCCACAAGTGCGACTGCACATACGCAGAGTGTCATCGGTGCCATGGCACATGCATTCATATCAGGCTCCAAACCCAAGATGGCAGCACCCTGCCGGTTACCAGAAACACACCTGGACAAAGGTAAGTCTCCAGGTGCATGGGGCTTAGTGTAACGTCTACTAGCATTCACAAGTGTGAATGCTAGTACATGTTAGTCTGTCACACACTTTTCCCATCCAGTGGATGGGAAGCCAAGTGCGAAAGCAGCCCCGCTGATTCAGATCTTGTGGAGAAATGGACCAGATCAGCACTGTCTGCACTGAAGGCTAAGAATGAGCCTCTGGTGGTAGTTTTCAGATGTTCCTAGCCTTTCAACTTGATCCAGTTCGGCAGCATCCCGACGGCATTCTGATTGCAACCTTATCTCAGAATCAATCCTCGGAGTCCGCACGGCAGTCCTGTCCTCCCCACCCATTGCCCACTCCCTGTCCCTGATTGGAGTTCCTCCTGCTGTGAAATGACATTTGCATGGAAGCCCCCTCCCACAAAAGGGGGATTTTGCACAATTCTCCCTCTTTAGAAAGGGAAAAGGAGGGGAAGCAGCTTGGCCACGGGTGGGAAATGAATTCACCTCTCGCCTCAAAAGTGGACTGAAGCTGGATCAGACATTAGGTGTGACCACAGCCCTGCTGGTCCACAGCCAAAGCAGCCCCCTACGGCCCCAGGCGCCTGCCAACCATGGCTGGTTCTTGCTCAGCGGCTGATCAGTCCCTGCTCACCCTGTCCGGCTTGTGAAGGCGGAGCGTGATCTGGGCTGCCCAGCGAGTGCCAGCTCTGCCAGCCCACCAGCCCGCAGCGGTGCCACTCCCATCCTGTCCCAGCTGCCCTGCCCGCCTTGAATGGAGCCAGTGTGCACCGCTGATGAGCGCCGGTGCCCACCCTGGGCTGGCTGGCCGTAGTCAGCCGCCGCCACCGCTGCAATAGCAGCATGCAAGGAGGATGCCACAGATTCCTGGAAAAAACAGCAGCCGGCGGGAGCGAGAGCGGGGAAGGCGAAGGTGAAGGGGGGGGCGCGGGGAAAAAGGCCCTTCTGTGCCTGCTGATGCCTGCTGCAGCCACCCTGCCCAGCTCGAGGCTAGGCGAGATGAGGGCTCCTGGGCATCTGCCTGCTGCTGGCAGCAGCTGGGCAACAGGGGAAAGGAGGAGGACCCCCGGGAAAGGGAGACCCCGGGGATGGGGGAGATTGGCAAGCTCTCCCCCCTCCCTCTCAAGCAATGCTTGGGGGGGCTTGGGGAGAGAGAGGGCTACACCTGACACACTTCGGCCTGCCAGCTGGGGCCTTAAGAGAAAGGCCCTGCTCTCTGTGCAGGGGAGCTTTGTGTGAGCGGGTGTGTGCGTGTGAAGGCGAGTGAGTGAGAAGGGCCCTGGTCACCCCTAAGGTTTAATCCAGCTTCAGTCCAACTTCAGAGCAGGGGTGGGGTGGGGGCACTTCAGCAAAGTGACCATAATTTTCTTACCATATTATCTATCCTAAAGGGGAATTTTCTTGTCACTTTGCTGATGTATTCTCTCGCTCTGAAAGTGGACTGAAGCTGGATTAAACCTTCAGTGTAACCACAAGCCAAGGTTTTAATCCAGCTTCAGTCCACTTGGCTTGGGGTGGTTCCCTCGCTACAGTGTAGCACTACTGTGAAGGCTGGATTTTTTGAAATCGCAAGCTTTTGTGGGAGGGAAACCCTAAACATGACTTGCCCAGAATATGGACAGCCATTGGATACAGTGCGATTGGGGGAGGGAAACCCTGAACACTGAATCTCATCCCTGAAAACGGTACTGTCCACACAATAAAAAATTAAACGTATCGAGCGCAGGATCCGGAGTGAGACCTGTTGAAATCAGGATTGAGATTCATCACGCTTTGGGGTGGTTTTACACGGGGAAATCGTGTTAAGCCAAACTGCCGTCTGGACTCCGAGAATTCAAAACATTTTGAATCCAAGATAAGGTTGCTGTGAAGACACAGCTTGAGATCCACATGCTACCACTTGTAAGCTCCGTTTGAGCCATTTTTAAAACCATATGTGGATGTAACCTAAGTCAAAATCCCATCCTCTCACTGCAACTACACCCTGCTAAGTTTATCGTAATTCATTCATGCTTCATTCTTACCAGTACCTGTTAAATTGATTGTGTATTTGAAAGAGTTTGAGGGAGTTAGCTTTTATGTTAGCTTTCTCCCCCCTAAAAGGAGTTAGAGTTTAGATGTATTTCTTTTTTTTTCCTTCCTCAAGAAAGAAAAGCTGTGATTAAGTTATTACTAGCTTTGGAGTGGAAACTTCCATTATTAATTTGTCCTCTTCAAAAGAAGAGAGAGCATGTAAGCAACAGCATAAAGCTGAACAAAATAGACAGCTGCCCGTAGGCAATCTTATTTGCATAATGAATGATCCCATCAAACAGAAAAATTAAAGCTTTTTTCATCTGGATCTAACATTAGTCTTGAAAACTACCCAAATGATGCAGAGTGTCGTGGAGCACGGGAATATGCTAGTGGCATGAATTGTTAGATCTGGATGAAACTCCTTTTAAGAACCCTTCTGTCAGGAAACTTTAAAAACTCAGATCGTTTGCACACTGAGCTTCATCACAGATTCCATAATACAGATTACACCGTAGATATTAATCTTCCTGGTGATTTCTGTTGTTGTTCTGTTTGTAACAGAAAAACAGCTTGAGTAAGGAAATTGCAAGCGGGAAGGGACACTTAACATTTTCTTTCTAGTTTTTACACAGAAATCACCCTCCCAAAGTCATTTTCAGATAGGCACACTCGAGTTCCAGGAATCAGGCTGGGTATATGGGTTGGGGAGAGAATCCTAAGAATTCACCTAAGAAAACTAGGAAATCCCTATTTGGATCCTGCATTCATCTGCTGTGACTTTGGAGTCAGCAGCAAAAGCAGCATTAAACATATAATGCTGTATTACCCAAGACCTGGAACACAAGCACTTATGAGATATTTTAGAATAAGGCAATAACACATGGCACCATTTTCTTCTTGTAACACTTCTGCAGCCTTCTCAGGCCATGATCAACTTGCTTCAGAGCTCTGAAATAGAATTTGGCTTTATGTAGATTTGCCTTGTGCCAAAAGAACCCCAAAGGGGAATTAAAAAGTACTGAGCTAAATGGAGGAAAGGCAGTGTCTTTATAAGAGGAATGTAGCTTCAAATAGATAACACAAAAACCATGCAATTGATTTGTTTGCTCATTTGTTTGTTTCAGATTCCAGCCCTCGAAAGACTGCTGGAGTTACTGTAATCCAACCCCCTAGAGCTTTTGCTCTTGGAATTGCTTACTCCCCCCCCCTTTGTGTTGAGCTATTAAAATTTCTTCCATCTCCAAGGAACTGAAGTGAACATGCACATAAACATGCACATGGTTTCGTTATAGCAATACTCTTTATTGAGCGTGAGGTTTTTAGCCTGTATTTGTCTCCTCTTAGAATCTCTCCAAACCACTCTCCCCAAGAACAAATCTTTCCCTTCCCTTCAGCAGCTCCTAAAGATCAAAGTGACTGTACTCCAGGTGATCCCAGAGATGTTACACTACACAACATTACAAAAAGCAGGACATAAAATAAAAACTGTGAATTGACTCACGCAGTTCCTTTGATGCACAGCAGTCATTAGTGCCTAGTAGCTAATCTGGCCATTTAAAGCTTCAGGAGTTCACATTCATTTCTGTACATAAAATAACAAAAACAACGGTAATAAATAATGAACTCTCTTTGCTTCAGCATGAAGTGCAGTGTGGACAGTCACCATCAATGTTATTCAAAGGCAGGATCTGGAAGGTGCCCTTGCAGGGCTGCAACCGAGGTTGATTCCATGCTGGTTTCCAGCAGGTTCTCCCTTAGACCATACCAGTGTGGGGAAGGGAAGCTCCTAGTAGGCTTGCTGGTCCAGTGTATTGGAAGCCCTCTGATCCTGAAGAATGCTGGGCCTGCTCAGCTTGCTTCCTCATGGCTCAGCTGGCGAGTGCAGTTACCACAAGCACCTCCATACGTCAGCTGCCTTCTCATTGTGAGTGCTCAATACAGAGTTGTGAATGGTGAGTGGGAGTAAGCCCTCAAATAGCCTTTATTCTATGGACTTGCCTGGTGTACCAAAGAACTCCTGTGTCTTCAGATGCAGGAAAGAATCCAGTGATGAAGGCATTTCCTGCCTTTGAATAAACATCCCAAGATGGCAACATTGTGAAAGTTCCCTGAATACTTCAATACAGTACATCACCTTTTTGAAGAACATAAGAACATAAGAGGAGCCCTGCTGGATCAGGCCACAGCAGTCCAGCATCCTCTCTCACACAGTGGCCTACCAATTGCCCATGGGCATCTCAAGGGCAAACCCTCTCCTGCTCTCGAATCCCAGCAAACGGCCTTAGAAGCATCCTGCTTGTCCCCACAGCCTGAAAGATGTACTTAGGCATCCATTCTAGTAGCCATTGATACATCTGTCATCCATAAATTTATCTAACCCTTCCTTAAAGTCATCTAGGCTGGTTGCTGTTACCACCTCTTCTGGCAACAAATTCCATAGACCAAAGATCTTCTGGGTGAAGAAAGACTCCTCTTGTCTGATCTGACTCCCCTACCCATCAGCTTCATAGAGTACCCCTGGTTCTAGTGCGATAGAGAAAATAATCTATCCACCTTTTCTGTGCTATGCATGATTTAATGTTGCTTTTTTATTGTGGACAGCAGAAAGACCTTTAGCCTCTTACCCATACACTTTCTAAATAATTTGTGTCTATACCTTATTATGACACCATTATGACTTGAATATCACAACCTCTTGACAGTCTTTTGTTCAGACAGCACATATGAGTATCAGTTATATCACAATTTCAACAGCATAGCTTCCTCTCATTATAGCTTGGAAGTGCACAGTTGGTGCCTGTGGCATGTCTGAACAAAACATTTTCAGGTTTCTGTGATATTGGAACCATGCTAGTGTCACAACAGGGTGTGGAACCAGCCTATAAATCATTGGGAGCACTATGACCTCTTGATCTGCTATCCTGACAAGTTAAATTCAGAAATAATAGCTTAAAAACTGAGCAAAGAGGATCCTTTCCTCTGCTATCTGATGTTTTCAGTTGTCTGGTCATCTGTGCAATTGCATTTTGAAAGAAAAAAATGCAGAGGTAAGGTACACAAGGAAATTTATGACAGCACATATATACATTCTTCTTGTAACAGATGTATTACTCTTATTCCAACCAATTGTCTCTGTGATCTGCATAATGCAAGTCTCAGATCTCTGTGTTGGAAAATGAAGAAAGATCTCTAAGCCAGAGCCAAGCAACACCTCCTATGTAGGGACTTTCTTCACCACAACTGAATTTTCTGATCTTCAGTGTGTCTCCAGTCAGCAAGTTAAACATGTAGAATTTACCTTTACTTCACAGTAAAGTTGCTCCGCAGGGAAAACAGATCATCCCCAGAGTCTTCAATACTCCAAAGCAGGTCCAGTCCATGTGATCACTTCCTCCCTCTCTGACAAGCCACTGGTTCTCAGTTGAAGGCAAACTCTTCCTCGATCTCACCCAAACACCCAGGAAAATGCAGAAGAAAGGAATGCATCTTGGTGAATGTCTTTGTAAGTAGCTTTTTTTAACTCCAGAGAATCATTCTATAATGCAAAGGGACTGTGGAGCATCATAAAACCTGCTTCAGATTCCCTGCAAACCTTTAATCCTGTCAGATGCAGCCTCAGACTACCACCAGATTAAATCCTATCACTGTTAGAGAGAACTCTAATTCCCCAGTTTGCTGTTGTTGTGGCAGGGATAATAAAGCGCACAGTAGAGCAGAGGGAAAGAGGAAAGAATGAAACATAGGCCCCTTCCAGATTAGCAGATTTGCAGCTTACCTGCTGTGAAGTGGCGGTCTGGCATCCAGACTGCAGCAGCCCCCTGTAGCTTCCTGCTCAGGGAACTGTGAGACTTCCGTGTGGCATGCATGGTCACGTGGGGTGAGGCATGCGTTATGTGGGATAGGGTAGCTAATGGGAGCTGAGCTGCAGTCTCAGCTCTCACCATCCTGTCTGGACTGGCGGGAAGCTTCAAATTTACTTAATGCTGTGCAGCGAGTTCTGCTATATCTGAATTAAGTAAATTTGCAGCAGTGTCGCTGTAAAGCAATGCCACTGCAAAGTATCAGCCGTCATGTGTGATGGCTCAATCTTGGCTGCGCACTCCAATGCACAGCTCAAGAAGTCTGGCCCAGCCAAGGTCTTTGTAACTACAGTCTTGGTGGGAGAGTCAGTCCCCCTGCCTTTAAGATCACAGCAAAGAAATCCCCTGCTGTAATCTTGATGTCTGGGGGGCATCCTTTCGATCATTCTGTGTTGAAGCATAACAAGGGGACAAAAAGCACTTAATGCACCATGGGCCCAGCCCTTTATGAAGCATTTACAGTGCCTTAAAGGTCCCATGCAGACCTTTCCTATGTCAAGGAATGAAGGCCAGGTCTGAATTTTGTAGTGGGCTTGGCACATGTCTCCAGTTTGACAAGGATCCAGCCATATATGGATGTTACAGTTGATGCTGCCTTTAAGGCACATTTAATTATATCAGTAAACAACCTCAGACCACTTTGACCACATTAAGGTAAATAATATCCACCACATTCGCAGAACTGAATAAAGACATTGACCATTTTAACAGAGCTTTCTGGCAGGACTTGCTCTTGAAATGCCCATATCGGTTTCCATCAGTTCTGAAATTGTTTCTGAGATACTTGCTGATTAGCTGTTTCCTGATCTGCTGTAAGATCCACCTCTTGCTCCTCTACAGTTGTGGGAAATTTCAAATGAGAGACTATTGAGTATGCAAACTGCTTGCTGTCCAATGCCATTAACTGATTCAATCTATCTTGTCTTATGAATTGCAATGTGAATAATTGCAGCTAAAGGAAAATTCATCATTTGACTAGCAGGGCATAACTGCCAAACTCTGCACTGCCTCTTAGGAATGCTACTTAACATCACTCCCATGGTCCTCAACTGTAGTCCTCTGGATGTGTCTGAGCAACTCTTGAGCATTCCATTCCCAGCATTCTGCACCAGTTCAGTGCAGAAAGTGCAGAATAATAGAAATGGAACAAAGTTTTAAAACTAGTGGTTTACTGAGGTATCTGTGGTTCCTATGGAGCACAATTGTCAAAAGATGCGATGCCACTGGCATGGACTAAATTATGTCTTTTTGTTTTAATTCTATTGATTAAACCAATCAGCAACATGATATATTTACCTTAAAAAGAGTTTGAAAAGCCTATCCCTAGATAGATGTCTCTTTTAAAAATATCCTGAAACATTTCCGTATAAATATTTGTAAATCATTAGTTTCATTTTTTCAGTGTACAAGAATCTGTGAGGCATCTTAGAATATACAAGAATTAATCAGTGAAATACTAAGTACGTTAAAAAAAAAGGAGAGACAACAAATCTCTCTCTAAACTAGATATCAATCTGAGCAAAGATGTTGCTGATTTCGTTCCATCTCCTTCCCCCTATCCAAAAGGCAATCAAATAAGTCAGCTTTTAGTGAAGGAAAATCAATATGTGGTTGCCTAGTAATGGCATAGTACCACTTGAAAGAGTTTGTTTATTTGCATACTTGTATTCCACTAATGTTGACCACATACGTTTAATGACAAAGTTACAGTCACACTCAACAGGGCTCCTTTCTTTTATTTGAAAAGTTTTCTTGGGTTTTATGAGACTCTCTGTAACTAAGAAAAGAACTTCCAGCATATTTGCTTGTCACAGAATGTTTCCCTGTTGGCACATAGGCAAGCTACAACTCTGTAAAACCATATCATTGACAAAGCAATCCTACACATGGCTACTCAGAAGTTAATTCCCATTGGTTATCTATATGATTGCAGCCTTGCTTGGTATTGTACCATCATATCATAATGTTCACTGCTTCTAGGGTAAGAAAAACCATGAGTGAGCTGAGCTAACTTCTGTCAGTTAATTCACAGGTATCTCTCAATGGGGTTATATGAAGTAAGTATGGTGGCTCCAAGAAGTCTTGAATGAACGTGATTATCTAGATTCATTCCATGTGGTTTCAGACCTAAGTTAAGAACTGAATCAGCCATGGTCGCTCATGGCTGATGAACTTTGCCAGAAGAGGAACTGGAACAGTACAAACCCACTGTCTTTTGTACAGAAGCTTTTGATACAATTGCTCAAGAGCATTTGGCAGCCATGGGTGCACCTGGAAATGCCAGAACCATCATGCCTCAGTCCTGGAAGCTCCTGCAACTAAATCATGGTATCTTACTAGAGTGGCTTGGTAAGCAGCAAGTAGCAGAACCTAATAATAATAGCTTTTCTTCAGTCATCTCTTTTCCAATAATCATCCCATTTGTAGATGCAGAAAAAAGGTGTGTCACAGTCTTTACAATAAGCACCTAAAAACCCACCTACCTTGCTTCTCTTCCTTGTCTTCACCTTCCAAGGTTACAAGTGCTTATCACTGATTGGCCAGTCATGTGTTGAAGTTCCTTTGCTCTGATTGGTCATCTGTTCATAGCAGCCATTTCCAAGTTGGGATTGTCTACAGGAGCCTCTGTAGCCTCCCGCCCAATTCAGCTCAAACAGTGAGTCACCCTGAGAGTGATTATTTTACATCTGAGAAAGGGGCTCACATTCAGAAGCCTTGAAATGCAGTAAGGCATTTTTATATTATTTAATGTCCCTAGGCCTCAAATTCAGTCAGAAGGCACCCCTTTAAGTGTGGCTAATTGCATCCCAAGTTACCTGCATCTCTAAAAACCTATAGAATTTTGTCACCAGTGCTTATATAAAATCCTTGGGGGTGATCATTAGATCTGAATTATGGTATCATCAATATGCAGCTTATATCCAGTTTTTTTACAGTTCATTCGGGTGAGTACTGCATGAAAAGGAAATGAAAGCAACATTTCCTATCAAAGTGCCCCCACCACCACCACCACCACCACCCTGCAGTTCTGATTCATGGACTGCTTTCACATTTGTTTGTTCACATCTTTCACTAATGTAAGCTTTTCTGTAAATTTATATTTGTTAGAGAATCTCATATTTTACATTGGTTTGGGTAATGGTTCTGGAAATGCATACTTCACAAATTTACCAATATAAGTAAGGGAGATTTGGTTTAGGCTGAGCCTCCATTATGCAGCAAAGGCTCCAACTGGGGTGATGCAGCAGCCCAGAACAAGGGTGTCTGAACTTGGATGGCCTGTTCTGAGAGAGGATCATGCAAGCTTTGAAACCTACTGGGAGTGCTGTAATGGCCAGGAATGAAAGTTCCCTTTCTACAGCACAATTTGATGTACCACCAAACTGGGTCCTTCCACTAAACTAACCCACAGATGTGCACTTTTCTGCATACCTCCCCAGGCTGGTCTAGCAGCCCCTGGACCTCCAAGAGACTATTAAAACAGTTTGACTGGTATCCTGATTTAGGCAGTCATTTTACCGTGGCTGCCTCCAGACTTGCAAAATAAATCTTCAGTCAAAAGGAAAAAGTCCAGCTTACCTGCTGCAAAGCAACAACCAGCTGTCCTGACTAAAAACAGCTCTGTAGCTTCCTCCTTGGAAGCTGCAAGAGCTGAGTCAGTGTGCACGGTCACACAGGATGAGGCAGCCAATTGAGATAGATAATGTGGAAAGAAAATTACCAGACACTTTAATGATGTGTTCTCTCATTCTGGAAGTGGACTGAAGCTGGATTAAACCTTAGGTGTGACCACAGTCTCAGTTGGTGCTACTGGAAACCAGCCAAACATACAGAAAACAACAAAAAGAAGTAGACAGGCCCTTGGCTAGCTTCCAGTGTCCAGATGTGTTAAATGCATGATTATGTTATGGCCATGTTGGGATGGCCACACTTATCTGTGGCAAACCAACATAGCCTCACAATATAGGGGTGAAATCCTGCCATATCCTGTCAGGAAAGTTGGCTCATCAATTCCCTGCTGAGGAAATAGCCTCACACGTGCCTAAGGCTGAAACTGATGTGAAAAATGACCACCATGCATGTGTACGACCTGATGCACATGCCCTCATGGGTATTTTGTGCCATCAAAATACCCAGAAGTAGCTGCCTCCTGAACATGTGTGGAGACAGGTAGATCATATTGCTTCCCCCATGATGCTGCCCTGCAATCTGGAAGGGACAAAGAGATAAAAAAGAGAAATGCAAATAAGCTCTTGCATTTTCCTCTCACCCTCTGGAGGCAGACTGAGATCACAATGAGACAGGATGGGAAATATGGAGGTAAGGTCAGAACTGTTCCTTTCATCTGCCAAGGGGCCATAAGAAGCAATTACGGGATCTGGAGACAACTTGGATCTCCTAAAAATTGCTCTTTTAGTTCATTTACTGATACAGCACTTAGGGGAGAAGAAACGGACCAAAAAACAACAACAACACCAAAACCATCTAGAAGAAATTGTTTGATCTTAGCCTGCCATGAAGATCTCAGAATATCTCTCCATTTTTATTTCATAAGCAAATCTTCACCATTGGTACATTATCTCAAGCAATCTCTTTATAATGTCATTCTAACTTTTTCTATCTCCTGCTCTATTACTTCTGATCCATTATTAGGTGTTGCAGACACCCAATAATCACACTAAGGTGTAATAATCTTTTTATTACTGAGAAGAGACTCTGACGTAACTAAAGACGTACTGCCTACATCTTAGGTTTTGGACAGAAATAAGCATGTTGATTTTTTTTTCTCTTTAAAAAAACACACACACACGCTTAGGTTTTATCCCCATGGAGACAGAATGCAGCCAGGTAATGGGAGCATACACAGAACAGAGGCGAGAGGCACAGCAAAAAATGCCACACACCTCACTACCACAAAGCCTTGCAGCTGAGGGTTGCGACTGTGGGATGAAAGATCGACAGCTGTGAGGTTTCCGGGCAGGCCAGTTACACAGTGAACAGAAATGTCAGCCATTTTTTATCTGTTGCAAAAATAGCCCTTCCAGAAACCAGCCCACAAAGCTACCTTTTCCCTCTTCTATCACCTTACACAAAGGAGGAGGAGACTCTGGGCCTATACGCACTACAGCCCGTAGCGCATGATTAGTGAACTTCTGCTGAAGAGCGTCTGCACTTCAAGGAGGAAGAAGAAGAGTTGGCTTTTCTACCCCATTTTTCTCTCCCATTTATGATAGCATAATTGGAGCAAAAGTTCCAAGGTTGTTGCAGAGTCAGCTGAGATTTCCACAAGGAGTTTCTACTGTCTTGCCCAGAGGAGTGTACAGTAGGTGGAAATGCTGTTTCTGGGAGCTGATAAGAGGAAGTAATTTTTCCAGTTTCTGTTTTCTCAACAGACA
Source organism: Aspidoscelis tigris stejnegeri (assembly GCA_023333525.1). Taxonomy (NCBI): domain Eukaryota; kingdom Metazoa; phylum Chordata; class Lepidosauria; order Squamata; family Teiidae; genus Aspidoscelis; species Aspidoscelis tigris. The sequence continues at coordinate 61,567,175 of JALMGA010000002.1, read as the reverse complement.
AAAAAAAAATTGCCATGTGATTTTAATCATTTGTATTATCTGGTTTTCAAAAATCTTATTTATTTGAGTTTTGACTCTCTGGGCTGTAATAAACATGACTCATTGCTTTCTGCAGCCATGAGGATGACTGTGGGAAAAGAGAGGGAGAGGGAATCACAGTTCACCTTCCCATATTTTCTCAGGGATCTTTCTAACTATCAGAAAGGACAGAAAAGGTTGTATTCGATTCATATCAAATTAAATGCAAGAAAATTCATATTTGTCCGAACAGATCCCCTTTAAATGTGGTAGGATTCGTATACATATGAATTTTCAATCCAATTTGAATCCTATACGAATCCCATACGAATGCATGCGAATGCCATATAATCCCATATGAAGCTTCATATGAAGTTTCATGCAAATGTATCAAAACATTTTATCTGAATTTGAATGTCCCAGTTCAGCTAAATTCATATGAATTTTGAATGTTATGAATATTCATGCACACTCCTAGTCTATACAGATGCTAAACTGGCAGACCTTCCATACATTGGCCACTTTTAACATTAATGACTGCTAAGAAGGGAGGGGGGGCATTGCCATTTAAATTGCCACTGAAAGGTGGCAACCTTGAAGCTGAGGAACTTTTATTCATCAGAGGTCTCTTCACACTTAGGCCTAGTAGTCAATAATTAGTGAACTTCTGGGGAAGGGCATCTCCACTTGGAGGAGGCTGCTACAGCCTCCAAGCATGGCTTCCCTTCCCAGAAGTTAACTAATTGTTGATTAGGTATGGAGCGACATTAACTCTAAGCTTACCTGGAGCCTCCGGGCAGCAGCCATTCACACTTCTTCCGGTGCTCCGGGGTCATCTGGGGTGCTGGGCAAGCATACTGGCACCTCAGATGACCATAGACATGACTGCATGTGCACAGAGTGTCAAATGGTGCTGGTACACAAGCAGTTGTGGAGGGCATCACAGCCAAAATAGTGGCATCCAGAAGAGAACTGGCCCCAGGATTGGTCTCTGGCAAATAACTGATTGCAAGAGGCTTAGGCTGTCGTTACCCAGTGCTTGCAAGTGCAAGCGCTAGTTAACGTTGGGCCATTGCACTCCTTTCCCAGCCAGCAGACGGGAAGGGAAGTGTGAAAACCTCCCAGCTTTGACATTAGCAAGGGATGTGAGGATGAAGTCATGGGGGTGCGATGCTTCTCAGCTCTAGCCCAGAAGCAAACCTCTCCCACACCACTGTGGAAATAGCCTGGGTTGCTGCAAATGAGCAATGGTCATGTTTGTTTGTTGCAGCATATGAGTATGCTTGCTTGTCATCTTCTAACAAAGCAAAACAAAACATTTGTATCTGAATATGAAACAAGATAAACTAGATAAACAGGAGTCTTCTTATGTTTTAAATGTACCGCTTGCTTGTCTTTCTCTCTCCCCCCCCCCTTATTTGCTTTTATCACAGAAGATGCGTTATGAAAGCAGAATTGTATCTGGACATGCCTTAGGGCTGTCAGATCAAGCAGCATTAGCTTCCTTCTGATGAATTTTTCACAGCCTTTAAATCACATTTGATTGTCATTTTTTCAAATTAGCCTGAAACTGAAAACATATTTCCATATCTGTTTTGCTAATAATGCTATATTCTGATCAAATCTTCTTCATTACTGATGGAAAGCTTTGAGGAATGACTGTCCTCCAGGTTGCTATTTTGATGGTGTTTTTATGGCTTTAATAATATTTCACATGTGTAAAGCACTTTGCATTTCAAACAATTTACAATTTACATACACTGCTATAGCTATTTCTGCACTTACCTGAAATTTGGATCAAGAAGGCATCCACAGATCTCCCTTCCACACACTGGTGCAGTTTAAGAGAGACTCTGCCACTCCTAGTACACTCCATTCACACAGAATAAAACATAGACCAGGCTAGGATGCCCAAAATAGCACCTTGGTTCAGTCTACTATAAACCTGATTTTTGAGGTCTACCGGTGTTTTTCGGCAGTGGTATACTAGACTACAGAGGTGTGCAGATGGCATCCCTACATGGTCTGCTATTCCACTGGGGAACCATTCTGGCACAGCAACATGCACCACCAAAATGTGTGTCCCCCACACCCGCAAATTTCCAAAGGCCACAGATTTTCATTCCTGACCTTGGAATATTTGGAAGGTCCCTGACCTGGTTCAAAGGTGGTGTGAGCTTCAAAGTCGGCACAGGAACTGGAGTAAAACAAAGTGTCTCAATGCAGGTGTTTTTTTTTGTTTGTTTTGTTTTTTTGTCCCATGCCAGAAACAATCTGTTCCAGCTTGGGATGGATTACTTACTCAGGGAGAGGATGGCCCACCCTGTACTGGAATACTAACACTAAGTGTGGAAACAGCCTAATGCTTTTCTGAAGTGGTTTAACTCAGAAGCTCTTTTAATCCATTAAGTGAATTCTGATCAAGCTTCAGTGAAGCTTTTCTTCTTCTTTGGAAGAACAGCCTTCAATTACATGAGAAATCACAAAGAAATATTTCACTTTGGATTTTGGATCAAGAATCAATAGACAATAATGAACAGAAATAGTCCTTCGCATCTTCTGGGGGAGGAGAGGGAACAGCATGCATTGTTTTCCATTGCAACATTTTTCACATCAGTTCTCCCATGAGTCATTTTCTATGCAAGGAATTGTTAATAACAGTGGATGCATTTTTTATTTATTATTTCTTAGGCTTTTGCGAGTCTAAAAATCATTGAACAACTGATTCTTTTTTAAAATATTTTATTTATTAAAAAATTTTCAACGTACTAAAAGAAATTCACACAATCATCTCCCTTATCCAATCATTACATTGCTTAAAATTTCCTTGACTTCCTCCGCTCTTCCGACTTCTATATTATGTATCCATTGTTTGTTGCTCCGCATCTTTATCTCTCCATAGTTTCCTGTTTATTCTTAGTCTTCACTGGAACCCATCACTCATTAATTCTAACTCTGCTAGATATTCAATAAACAGGGACCAGTCTTTCATAAATTTGTCAGTTGATTCATTTTCCATGTCTACAACAGCAAATCTTCCATCCTCTATGAACTAGGCATGTTTATTTATGTTGAAAACTAAATAGGAAGAATCACTTTGATCAAATTTTACTCAGTGCTAAGATTTAGTACTCTTAATAACTCCCAGTCCACCTGTGTGGGACCAGGGTTGCTTTCACATTTGGCTTCCCATCTGTTGGACGGGGAGAGTGGATTAGCACCTAATGTGTACAGTATTAGCAATCGCACTTCAGAATATTAGTACACAGTAGACTAACCCCCATGCACCTGGAGACTTACCAGTGTCTGGGCGCATGCCTGATTGGTGATAGGGCACCTCCATCTTGATTGCAGCACCCAGCACAACTGCACATGTGCCATCACTGTCACTATGGCAATGGTGACACTCTGCACAGTACCTCATGATGCCTTGCACCAGAAATGGTGTGAATGTCCACCAGTTGGACACTTCAGGGAAGCTTTTAGTTAATGTTTGTTTGCACGTGGTGCATGATTTTGTGCGCCACCGCTAGTTGGCAATAGGTCAACATCTGGTAAGGCAGGAAGTGATTCTAGGTTGTAAATGTACCTGCTTAGATGTTGACCTATCATGGACTATGGGAGCAAGTGTGAATTCGTTTCAGAGCTAGGCCTAATCTGCACTAGTATGCAGACATAATCCACACTAGCATGCTTGGCCTAATGTGCACTAAGCATGTCCCTTATTCCAGAATTTGTTCCAGAATAAGGAACAATGCAGAAAGGGCCTAAGCCTCTATTGCACACTAAAGGCACTTTAATCAGGCCCTCAGAGCAGGTGGTATCCATTGGGAGTAATGAAAAGTGACCTCGCTTAAGGTGTCTTTGGTATGGAAGGAGCACATGGTCCTTTCTCACTTGCAAGATGTGGATGATCAAGTGTGTTCCAGCACAGCGCATACATGCAGTGCAGAGATGCTTCCATCCCAGAGTGGCTCTCAGCATGCGCTGCTGCCCCATCTTCAATAGTTGTGGAGCATCCTTTACACCTACTTCCATGCAAAGGCTGCATGGGGGCAAAGTGGCATGGCTCTGGTTGTGCAGTCATGTGCCGCATCACCCACCACTGGGCCGAAGCACATGGCCACTGCTGCAGGAAAGTAAATTTTCACTGAGTGCAAGAATAAAACATAATTTTTTAGTTCTTTTGAAATTGCCTGCATGTCTGTGTATACAAAAGCCACAAAAAGTGTTTATTCTAAGACTGTTTTCAACAGCTTGAAGCTATTTCCTGAAAAGGAACTAACCATGTTATGGTATGCTAGGGTTTTTTTGGCATGAATGAGAGCAAAGGAGGGGAGGGAGGGAGGGAGGCAGCTGTGCCCAGCTTCAGAACAGTCTCACTGAAGCAAATGTGAGTACCCCAAAATTGCACTGTGTAACGGGGAAATGCACAATTTCAGCACAAAGTACTACAAACTAGCTACAGATAACCACAGGAATCACATTCTATTGCTTCATGTGAATGAAGTGGCAGGAGAGTTTTATTTGTGAAGTTTCAACCATTTCATCCATGTAATCAAGCAAAAAATGTATTTGATGTGGTAGGCACTGTGCAATGAACATCTTGTTCCTTCACCTCAGTGAACCAGGCACAGATTCTATGTAACCACAACACAATTTGAGACAGACAGAGAATACTGTCCTTAACCAGAGAGAAGCACTAAGCAAAGGAAAGGAATTAAGGCATTAGTCATTTCTGATTTCAAGACTTCTTTGAAAGGTTTTTAAATCTGGTTGGTTCACTGCATCAGAAGTATTAATTGAAAGCACTTTAAAGTAAGCAACACGGTAAGCCAGAAATCGTGAACTGACAGTGGATTAAAAAGGCTGGTCTGATGGAAAGAAACAAAGTTACAGTACATTTATAAAATCAGCATTTTGCAACAAACACTCAATGATCTTCATGATCCTGACATCAAATTAGATTTTATTTTTATCCCTTTATGCTCACTACATTCCTATTACTTTAGTGATGGAAATGCTATAGAGTACAATGCCAAATGAGGAGGTATGGTGTGAATATAAAATATATATTCATAATATAATAGCTAATACTCAGGAGTGTCAGCAAGCTTGTAGAGATCAATTTAGTACATTCATTGAAAAAAGATTTGATGAATGAAAATTTGCACTGAATGAAGAAGTGAAACGCAACAAGATCCACATCGGTCTCACTTGTGACAATCCTACTAGAATGCCCCAAAGAATCACTGAAGAGTAGAGCAATATGGTTGTAGCACCCCTTTTGCGGTGGAATGCTGTGTGCATGCCTAACACTTGCTCCCGGTGACACAAAAATTGCAGCCAGGGAATGTCCATCCCCCAGTTCCAGTGTCACCTGCCTGGGCTATTCTTAGCCAAGTAATGACTCCACAGACCATTTCTTGGGTTCCAAAGGGTAGCACCACTACCAGCAACAATGGCAGCAGACCAGAAAGGCCCACTTGAATGCTGGGAGCACAGCAGCAAAATATCTGCCAGAATAATGGGATTAAGCTTATTCCCATTTCACTATTTATAGCACTGAAATAAGTGTTTGGAGTTGGACAACAGCTGGCTATGTGCATGTCCATCAGAATCTGCATCCTACAAGGACACTAATCTCTGCCAGAAAAGCACAAAACCCTCTAGCCTCGCTGCACCTATACATGTTTAAAAAAACATCTCAAAAGCAACTTAAAGGTGACAACATGGAGCTGCTAGTGTTCCCATCCCACCTCTAATTCACAATAAAGGCTAGAGAACACATTTTGCAAATGCATTTTCTACCCTTTTGTGGATAAAGGCACTAGCTACTTTTGTATTATTATACGTGTGGACAGCCCTTGGAATTGTGGCTAGGATGCCAGAATCATATCTTGCAGTCACGAAGTTTGATTCCATGCTTCTCCTGAAGCCAGCTGGGTGATCTTGGGCTAGTCACAGCTTTCTTCTGAGCTCTCACAGCCCCACCTACCTCAAAGGGTGTCTGTTGTGGGGAGAATAGAAAGCTCTGTCAGCCACTTCGAGCCCCTTTGAATGGGTGAGAAAAGCGGGGCTGAAAAGCCATCTGTTTTTCTTGTCTGTATCAAATTGTTGCATTGCTCTTTAGAATGGCCGTGCAACTATAGTGCCAAATAGAAAGTTTTTCATTTGTTTTCTTTGTTTTCACTACCTCTGCCTTCACATATATACTGAGCACCTTTTCAATTCAGGAACAGCAACAGTAAAGGAAGGTTGTTTAAAACAAAATATTCTACTTGCAGTCAGTAAGAATATTTGAATGTTCCAGTGAATCAGATTGGGCTCAATGCTTATGACACATAGCCGGAGGCCTCTTCACACTACAGCTAAAGCGCTGTAGAACGCTTTGGCCCAAATGTGTCTAAGACACTTTCCTATTCGCACTGGTAGGTAAAGGACGTGTTGCAAACACGTCTTTTACCTACCTATGTGCGGATGGAAAACTGTCTTAGACACGTTTGGGCCGAATGGCCATCCTGGGACTCACAAGTCCTGCCCCCAGTCTCAACCCACCCCAGAGGCGCACACACATGAACGGATCTTACCAGTCGGTAAGTGAGCCAGTTTGGTCTAGTGATTAGGGAACTGGACTCTTATCTGGGAATACCGGGTTCGATTCTGCCTTCGCCCATGAAGCCAGCTGGGTGAAAGCTCTGTCAGCTGCTTTGAGTCCCCTTAAATGGATGAGAAAAGTGGGGTAAAAAAGCCAGCCACATTCTGCGCCTGCATGTGGGGCAGTCCCTGATTCCCCAGCCACCTGACTGGCTTCAACTGGCCATCTGCACAGCCACAGCAAGCCTCCTCGCCCCACTTGCTGCCCCGCATCGAAGAGGTAAGCCCCGTTCACACGTGTGCGCCCTGGGGTGGGTTGGGAGGTGTTGCGTGGGGGTCCTGCTGGCGCCAGGAAGCCGATCTGACCCCATGGAGTGCGTGCAACCACAGGGAAGGGAGGCGCCAGGGCTGTCCACCCCAGGCTCCACAGCATCCAATGGGGGAGGCCGGGGGAGGGGCCTAGCTGTCACGGAGTGAGACTGTGCAAATGCTTTCCCTCTGATACAGCTGGGAATGGCCAGGAATGGGCAGAACATACCGGAATGGGTTCAGAGCACTTTTTTGTGCTCTGAAAACCGAACGCGTGTAGACACATTGGGGCGGCTGGGGTGGCTCAGAACGGATCCGGCCGCCCCAGAAGAGTGAATGCTCCATCCCAACCTGTTCTACACACGTTTGTAAAACCTCTCGTGCGAAACGGCCTTAGCTCCAGCTAAGCTAAACTCATTCATGCAATAACATCTCTTAGGTACCAGTTGAAGGCATTCCTCTTCCCTGGGTTTTCTTAGTATGAAAACTTTCCTCTCTACCCCCAGTGCTTTTAATCATGTTTTCATTTAATTAACCATGTCATCTCTTTATAAATAAGTTTAAAATGTTTTAAACAAATAAATAAAAAAAGATATAGTTGTATGTTTGCATGATAAATGAGAAGTATCCACTAAGACCTTATCAGTAGATGTACAAAGAACAGGGTATCTGTTGCAGTTGCATAAATGTCTTAAGGGTGCCTTATTTTGGATTTTATCCTGGAACAGGAGCCTGCTGTCCACATATTAATACAGACTACAGAAAGTTCAGCCACCCTGTCCCATGGCCTGCCACATTCTGCAGCAGCATGCAGATGGTAGTTTCCTATTCTGGGATATAAACCAGAATAAGACCCAAAGGGCCAACAGCCATGATAGCAAGACTTTCAGGCCCTTTCTACGTTTACTCATTAATCCAGATCAAGGAGCTACTAAGAGCACATCATCTGTATAGGACTGGATCAGAAATGTGGTCTATATGCTGTTCTAAAGCCCACTCAATGCAGATGCCTCTGTCTCTGGTTGATCCAGATCTAGTTAATACAAAGTAACTGAAGTAAGAACAGAAGATGCCTCATTAGAGGCCTGGCATCTTACCAAATAAATGAAGTGAAATGCAAAAATGGTCAGTGTATGTACAGATGGGTTAGGTCAGAATGAAGGGTGAACCAGTTCAATAACTAAAGCCATCTGCAGAAGAGGAAGTAAACAGCATTAATATTAATAATATAATATTAAATTCTAAATTTTTAAAATGTAACTGAAAAGGAAAATGCCAACCAAGGAACCTACAGAATTCACCATCACTAAAATAAAAATGAAGAAACAGAAGAATATATCTATGGGAGCATCTGCATTAGTCTTTCTGGCGAAATGCATTTTAGAAGTTCACCAGCCCAGCACATTTATCTGTGAACCTTGGAAACATACAGAAAATACCAAAGTGCTATAATCCATTTGTACCTTTCATGTTTTACACCAGGAGCCTGAAAGGAGTTGCTACTACACCTGACTCCTCCATCCATAAATTAAGCAGTAGCTTTGACGTTGTTTGACGTGGAGGCGTAACAACAGAACAAGGTGTTCCTGAAACTGGGAAGAAAGCACTGTGCAAGTCAGAAAGAAAAATGAATGAAAGATGAAGGCCAGATGAAGATGGACTCTTCACACAGCAGAAACCTCAGCTCATGCGTAAAGCTCACACCAGAAAATATCAGAGAATGAATATAAGAAAATAGAAAATGCCCTGCTGAATAAGACCTACAGACCTTTGAATGGGAACGCTGGATACCAAATTCGGATTTTATTTGGATTTATAGAAAATTAAATGGGATGTCTGGATTCAGATTTGATTTGGATTTAAATATCTATGGGAATGCACCCAGACAGTGGCAAACAGGTGCATATGGAAGTCCATAAGTAGGGAACAAATACAGAGCTTCGCCTACTCACAAATCTTCAGAACCATACTACGTTCTCTTTGAAGTCACATCACCATTTGAGCTAGTGGCTCTATTTACAATAAGGCCCATACATTGCTAGAAATCAACGTTATCCATCAATTTGTATCTTACAGCTATTAATATAACTAACTGTATTTCCAATAGAAAGATGAATCGTATCTATTCTATCCAAAGCTTGAAGCAGTGGCAGCCATATCTTAAAGAATCTGTCCGATTTTTGTCCTCCTAACATTTTCATACACTTGTAGTCATCTATTATGTTATTATTATACACATGCAACGTTGTAAACATTTCATTATTGTTATTGAAGCAGATTTAGCTCATTTTTCTGTAATTCTATATTAATAAACAGATAATGGAGAACTTAATGCTTCAATCTCAAATGCACACAAACATTAGTTAATAGTGAAATTATTTCCAGGAGAAAATAAGTGAGAAATCCAGTTGACCTATGACTGGTTTAAACTTTCCTCCCTGTGCACTACATTCTTCTTATCTATTTTAGTTCTGCTTTTATGAATTCTAAACGTAACCCACCCTAAGGCCTCAGGCTATAAGGCAGGACATAATTGTAAATAATAAAAATATAACTAACAAAGACCTAAAAATGGTAAAGAAAAAAATGCTAATTCTGGTTCAATTTCATGGAGGAAAAAATATATGTTATTTTTTTTTCTGGTCAGATAAAACTTAAGATTTACTCCCCTAATGCAAATGCAAATAAAATCCATAATTAGTCTACCCATACCAGCAAACAGGGATTGCAGCTGAGAACACCAACCCTGGACAATAAACCACAGTAGTGCCTAGTAGCTGTGGGTGGAGCTGGAAGCACAGAATGATAATTCTTTTAGCTTTTCTTAAGTCCAACACAAATTATTTTTCAGTCCATCATGCAATAGCATTCAGGGTTCCCTAGACCAGGGTTGACTGGAAGAGATTAGAGAAGATGGGGGAGAGGTTATAAAGACCAAAAGAAAATGGTTTCAGAGAGTTCCAGGCAAATCTCCAATGCTGGATTCACACCTAAGTTTTAATCCAGCTTCAGTCCACTTTCAGTCTACTTCAGTCCACATCAGTAAAGTGTCAAGCTGTTTGTTTGTTTGTTTCAGCATTATCTAAGTCAGAAAATCTATCTTTGGGTTAGATAAAGTGAAAAGAAAACACTTTGATGGTGTGTTCTCTTACTCTGAAAGTGGACTGGAACTAGATTAAAACTTAGGTCTGAATGCAGGCCAATTGGCACATGGCCCCTGCATCACAGACAAAGATCGTTATAAAGGCTTCTTAGAATGCAGTTTTCACATATATAACAGGAACGAAGTGGGTGAATAAGCCAACTAATAATACAGTAAAAGCTTGCAGAGTTTAATTTCTTACCTATACTGCACTTTGGCATAAACTCATTAGTATTCTGGTAGTTAAAAAAACAGCAGCATTTATAGACTAGTGTAAATATTATTTATTATCTCCCTCCTCTGGTGCTTCTGAAAGTATTTAAGTTCTAAAGATGTATCATAAATGTGTTAAATAATTTGCATTCCCAACTCTGTAGACTTCTGCTTCCAACATCCTTTTTTTTTTTCAGAACTACAAAAAGTTGATTATAGTACTGTATTTGACGTATTGTCCTTTTGAATCATAGCAACATTTTGTCTCTTCTTATGTTTCCTAGATACATTGCTTGTGCTGGGTCCTTTTTTCTGCCTCAAACCTTGATACACAGAGTAGCAAATATAACAGAGATCAGCAATGGATTCAGTTATTTAGTTCTCTTCCTTCAGACAAGCTAACATAAAAGTCCTTAAACTGGTGATATTCATACTTTTTCCCACTTTAAGTCCATTCAAGAATGCATGTTCTCCAGCCCTTTCCCTTATCTGTTTCAGATGGTTTTGGAGGGAAAGTGGACCAAACAATTCCCCACTTGCTTCTTCCTCCCAGGCACTTTGTGTGTGTGTGTGTGTGTGTGTGTGTGTGTGTGTGTGTGTGTGTGCGTGTGCGTGCATGCGTGCGTGTGTGTGTGCGTGCGTGCGTGCATGCGTGACAGTGGCAGGAGACTGAACTGGAAAATCCAAATGGAATCAGGATGCCCTGCCTTTTCCCCATGGCTGCCATCTGCCAAAGGCCCTTCCTGCACTAATAGCAATGATCCAGATGGAAAGCTGTGCATACAAACCCAGAAGTGCTGCTTCGGTGCCCAAAGAGTGCCGAAACAATGGTGAATGACACAACTGCATCCCTCTGTTCCACTACGGTGCACTTTATGGAGTGTATCACAATCCCCAGATGGACTGCTGTGCACAGAGCCACAAGGCCTGTTTCAGTGCCTAAACAGCACAGAACGGTCCCAAAGACACCACTGCGGCCTCAATAAAGGTAAGGAGATGCAGCGGAATGGAACAGAATGGAACGGGGAGCCGTAGTCACGTCATCTACGGTCATTTCTGAGCTGGTCTCCGCGTGCAGCTCCCCATCCAAGGATCACATGATGAGGGTGGAAGCTGCACACACAGAACTGGAAGGCCTATTTAGGCGTACAAAAAGAGTGTGCAGTGGCAGCATGACCAAAGGTAAGGAGGGGATGGGAGGTCATGGAGTGGGACGAGAGGCCACAGGTGGGGGGGGGCAGGAGGCTACAGGAGGAATCTGACAAATGCCAGATAAATCCAATTCATGAACAAATGAGTCCTATGAATGTAGTCCCTATTCTATTTGCCCATGAATGTCTTTATTTGTACAAATTTGTATGAATAACGAATAGCACAAATATTCGTACACATCCCTACTACACATGTGCATATAAATATTGCAAAGATTTTTATCTTCTACTCACACTGTTTCTCTGAAAGACTAAGCCTCAAACTTCACAAGAAAATTTATGATGTAATTACTGTAGTATACAGTTGTACAATTTGTAACTTAATGGAAAAGAAATTTACTGTCTCCATTTCAAGCTTGTCAGAAAGGTTTCTCTAGAGAAAATTACAGTCAATGCTTTAAATGGGTGAGAATGCTTCAGTGAAAGATTTTGCTTAATCTAGGCAAGCAGTTTGAAATCAGATCAGTTGTCCAGACTGTCATGAGGTACATGTCCTCAGAAACTGATTAAATTCAAAGACAAGACAGAGAAGTGTCTGAACTTTTCAAATAAATGATAGCTCTATGCAGCTTTCCCAAACGTTTCACATCAGAATTTGGCAGACATCTTCCTCTCATTTCTGATCTCTTCCAACACACATACCCAGCTTTCTGAAAAAGCAGTTCAGTAAGCAATAATATGATTTCCAGAACAATGGTTTGCATATGCAACTGAAACAATATGGAAGCTAGAACTTGTTGCCACGGCAAACCATCATAGGATGCAGGGCTGTCCTAATACTGTCCAAAGGCCTAAGTGTGAATAGGCCTCTGGTCTCCACTGAGAATCAAGATAACTACCTAATTTAAGCTTCCATTGCTTCATTAATAACACTTCATCCAGACAGCACTTACTGCAATATTTGAATAATCCAGAGTACATCACACCCAGACACATTTTATCCTAGCACAGCTGCAGTTGCATGCCACATCACTGTGGCAACAGCAATGTCTCAGCAAGGTAATTGCCATGATTACACTTACTCATTGCTTGGTGAAGCACTGGGTAAATTTCAGATGCATCAGGCATCACAAAGTACAGATGCCTGACACATCCCAGAAGTTCACTTGCCATCCCATCTAATATAGGTACAAAATAGCCCTTACATAGCAGTATTACACATTACATCATCTACATTAGTCTTGCATAATGTCTCTGAAAATTTCACTATGGAGTTGTACCCATTTTGCTTAACACTACAATAATAATACACAATGCATCATTTAATCTGTATACTTTGTGACTTCTAGGATCTTTTAATGATAGGACAGGATCTTTGAATCTATCTGTGGTATTGCTGCTTTTTAAATCAATAATTCAGGTAAGGTATTTAAAAGTTTAAGCCAAATGTTCATGGGGGATTTTCCACTAGCACTAGGTACCCATAGGGACTCATTAAGGACCCATTCGGCTCAGAGCAGGAAGACCCCATTTCCACTGCAGACCCCATTAGAACCTGATTTGTTCACACCTGTACTAGGGGAATCCAGATTAAATGGGTCCTTCACGGCCTATAATCTGAATTTCCTGTGGACCCCATTAAAGGAGTCTACACTCTGGTCTACAGGCATCAAATCTGGCAAAGAAGGGGAAGCTTCTACAAAGAAGCTAGATGAGATTTTGCAAAGAGTAATGCCAATTGAAAAAAAATGCAATAGATGTGGCAAGATTGACTAAGGAAATAGAGGAGGTAAAACTGTTGTCATTATGGACAAGGGAGAGAGTAGAAAAAATGAAACAGAAATAAGAGGGTTACACAAAGTTACAGAGGGACTGTTAGAGAGGCTTGCAGAGGTCCCAGACCAGCTAAAATGCAGACATTTGAGATCTGCAAGCTTAAGGTTTAGCCCTTAAAAGAAGTGGCTGAAAGATTGTTTTTTTATCACAGCAAAGGCTATCCCTTACTAGATGTTTTATGAAATTAGTGATAGTCCATTTCCTGCTGCACAAGATGAAGAATACCTGCTGTATAAACAATTGTTACCATTCAAACGTCAGACCTTTACTGAAGTCCTTGTATAGGGAAACTGGGAAGAGTACACACTGCATAGCTCACATCAGGTTCTGCCGTCATAGTTTTTTGACACTGAGTCCTTCCTCTGTGTTTCCAGAGCCTTCTACTGGACTTGCCTGCAGGCTCCAAGTCAGGAAGGAAATAAAGTGGAGGCTTGCAGGCTGAAAAACATTACTTTGAAGTCTGGGCAAAGTTAAAACAGGAGAAAATGGTGACTTACATGCAGTGAGGTATAGGAAGAAAAAATGGGAAAATGAGCATTTGCAGGCTATAACATTTTGTGCAACTGGTTTTACAGCTGGACTGAGCAGCTAGTATAAGCTTATTTATGTTATCCAAAAAATGATGCAAGCAACTTGGATCTGGTATAATTGAACATAAAATCACACCTACCAAAGATGACCCATAGGTAGTTTTTGTATGCATTAAAGGCATATTTCATTTGCAACTCCTTTGTAATGGATGTGCATGGCAACCCTAATGCTTTTCATTTACAATAATTTATTTAAGGCTTCATTGGACATAATTAATATAACATGATTCAGATTCAAACAGATGCAGAATCACATCTGAAGCAATTTTTAACTTCTGGCTTGGACAGCTCTGGGAAAACATTTTTCTCTTGTGGGTGAAAAAGAAAATTCCCTATAGTATTTCTTGTACAAGAAGTCAACATAGAACTGTCATGTTGTATTAGTTAGAATTAATACTCAGCTGAATGTAGCACCACCAACCAGATCTTAAAGGGGCTTGATATCATAAGTATAATAACTCCCCAAAGATCTTATTATATACACTTACAAAGACTGGCAGGTAGCTAAATCAAGTTAAAAGACAACTAATTAACTTTGATTAGCTTCACAATATCAGTGTGTGTTTAACTTCACACACGGATCATTATTATAATTACCTAGTAACTTATTTTACAAGACCATGCAAAAGGAAGACAGAAAGGAACAAAATCGATTACAACTATGTTATTATGAATACAAAAATTCTACTCTTTAGAGACACAGGGCCTTTTTTTGCATTTTGACTTCTCTTGGGAAATAAAGCTGTGAAATTGTTTGGGCCACCTACACTTCAGGATGTCCAAACCATTCAGAACATAGCCAGCACTTAACTGTATGCCTGCTAAGTGTGAATCATCTCCATTAAGCAGGTGATTGCAGTGCTACAGCAATGAGAGCAATATGCATGTGCAGCTCCATTTTCACCCTGACTGGGCAACACAGCACACAGCCATGCCTGCACTGACGTTCATGTGCTCCATTCTAACCTCTTCAACCCAGAAAAAGTGTGGATGGAGTATGCAGGGCTATCCCAGGGCTGTACCGCTGTATGTGTGTGGGACATTCCGGCACTAGAGAAGCAGCTCTGGCACAGTGCGGATGCATCATGAGGGGGTGTGCCCGAATATTCTAATGGAGGAAAGTGCAAATTTGTTCCTAGGTAGTGTTGAATGGTTTCCTGATAGGCAAAGAAAGATGGACCTCTCATACTGTGCAGAAAATCTAGTGAAACAGCCTATTCTGACAAGCAACTTCCACACCACATACCTTGGTACACAATGCAGAGACTAGTCTTGACTCTGTTTGCTTAATCTGGGCCAAGATGAAATGGTTGTTGTTGGTGCACACTATGGCCCAATCCTGGCCTAACTCCAGAGGCTAGAGTTAGGCCAGTTTGAGCAAATTACTTGAGCTTGATGAACTGGTGTCAGGCTCCACACACTGCTTCTACCAGTTCAGTTTAAAGGAGGACAATTTAAAGCAGTTTCCCATTTGCTCACTCTCCTTCATCCTTTCTGTGCCAGAGAATGATCCTACCACTACCGTCATGCAGACAGTACTCAGGGGGAGAGTATGCTGGGACCACTCCAGCATGAGACCATGTCTCATGGTCTATAGGGACAGCTAGTGTGGTCCCTAAGACCATGTTCTGGGTCAACAATGTGATGCAACAGCAAAAAAGGCAAATGTCATCCTAGGATGCATCAAGAGGAGTATTGAGACTATATCACGAGAAGTAATTATTGGTCAGACCTCATCTGGAATTCTGTGTCCAGTTCTGGGCACTCCAATTTAAAAAAGACATTGACAAAGTAGAGCAAGTCCAAAGGAAGGTTACCAAAATAGTTAGTGGTCTGGAAAGGATGTCCTATTAGGAATGGTTGAAGGATCTAGGAATGTTTAGCCTACAGAAGAGAAGACTGAGAGGAGACATGATCAGTCTTCAAGTATCTGAAGGGCTGTCACAGTGCAGAGGGATTGTCCCTATTCTCACTTACACAAGATGGGAAGACTAGAAACAACAGGATGAAACTTCAAGGGAGTCAGTGCAGATTAGATATTAGGAAAAACTTCCTGACAGTGAGGGCAAAGAGTCAACGGAATAGCTTGTCACAGGAGGTGGTGAGCCAGTCTGGTCTAGGATTAGGGAGTCGGACTCTTATTTAGGAATACCGGGTTCAATTCCGCCCTCCCCCATGAAGCCACCTGGGTGACCTTGGGCTAGTCACAGCTCTCTTCTGAGCTCTCACAGCCCCACCTACCTCACAGGGTGTTCTGTTGTGGGGAGAATAATAGAAAAACTTTGTCAGCCGCTTTGAGTCCCCTTAATTGGGTGAGAAAAGCGGGGTAGAAAAGCCAACTCTTCTTCTTCTTCACTGGAGGTCTTCAAGCAGAGGTTGGATCTACATCTGTCTGGGAATCCTGGATTGAGCAGACTTGATGACCCTAGAGGTCCCTTCCAATTCTATGATTCTATGAACCCTATTCTATGTTGAAACTGCCAT
Organism: Aspidoscelis tigris stejnegeri; assembly: GCA_023333525.1. NCBI lineage: Eukaryota > Metazoa > Chordata > Lepidosauria > Squamata > Teiidae > Aspidoscelis > Aspidoscelis tigris. The sequence continues at coordinate 61,550,835 of JALMGA010000002.1, read as the reverse complement.
AGTGCTACTAGTTGCAGATGGAAGCCAATAAAAAGGACTGTGTCCTGATCACAAGTTACACCATTGATAAATCTCTTGTGTTGGTTACTGTGCAGATTCAGCCATAAGTTTAGAGGAGGGAGGACAGAGCTTTAGTGAGAAAGTCACACAGTAATTTATTTTTCTTTATCATTGTCTTTTATATTTACATTGCTGGTCACAAAAGCGGCATAAATTAAAATGTATGATAACAAAAAGTACATTTCTGCCCTTCCAATTTATATATACAATATTTTTTAACTTCTGATTTTTCATTTCACTTCTCCCTGCACTAAGAAGCAGAATTTGTAAGTACAAAAAGCAATTTGATGGAACATCAGCCCTTGTCATCTTCGTCAGAGCAATACATCAAAGTTTATTACTGATTTCTTTGGTTGTATATCAAGCCACATGTTTTGCTTTCTGGGAAAGTCCAGTGCTAAATATTTATGACTGCATGCCTTTCCCTAGAATAGGAACTTCCACTTACAAAAACTAGGCTTACCGGACAACAGTTACTCTTTATATACTGGTTGTCTGACAACTTTTAATATTTAGCTTGGCAAGGAATGACCAAATGTGATGCTACTAAACTAGGCAGAAAGGTAGGTGATGTAGAAGCACTTTTCATTTGCTTTATAGAAATATATCTTTATTTTTCAGTTTTTGAACCAAGGGAAGATACATCTATATGATACAAGCAGTAATTGGACTAGAGTCCAATTAACAGCAATCAACGAGATTTCTTTGGCATTAATCATTAATGTGCCACTTATAGTGTGCAGGGCTTTGCAATTATTGTCTCATTCAATCATTATCTCATTCATCTCAAAAATTATCTATTGCAGTTGGTTGTTATTATTTCCCATTTGCAGATTGAGAACTGATAGTAAGAGCTCAAAACCTATTCATCAAGATTACCATGGTTCTGACCTTTGCTTGGCAATATCTCTTTCCTATCCTGCCAAGGCCAGTATCACATTGGCCAATCTGTAGGAGCTCAAATGTATGAAAGAGTGAGACAAAAATGTGGGTAGTTTTACAGCACTTTCATTTACTGAAGAAGCACAAGAAAGAGATCAAATGGTGACATCGATCCTTTATACATACGCACATCACGCTATACAAAAAGAAGTTTCAGTTGCAATGGGAGGAAGATTTGGTAGAACATATTGGGTGCTTCCACACTGGACCTCTGAAATACGGATCTATTAGATCCGTATTTCAGAAATCCATGATAAGTAGATCTGTATCTAGTAGATGTGGATCTACTACCACCTTTTCCGTCCGCACCTGCAAGGGTAGGACAGAATTAGATCCGGATCTGAGGTGGGTGTAGTGCAGAAGCACAGCATCCATCTCAAATCTGTGCTCCAAAGGCCCTCCCCCCGCCCACCATGATTGGCTCCTCCGGAGCAAGCAGGGCGAGCTGGGGGTCTCCTATCTCAGGGCTCCCCTTGCCCCAGAAGCCACGGATTGTGGCTTCTGGAGCCTGGGGGGCTTCACCTACCCCCCATCCCACTCTGGGCGGAGCGCGAGTGATCCCTCCTTACCTTAAAGCAGCCAGGCTGATTCTGGCTGCTGGGTTCCGGCACACTTCGCATGTGTGTGCGGTGCACCTCTTGATTGTTCAGGGCTGCGCCTGGCTTCAGGAAGTGCTCTGCGCATGCCAGGGCCATGCACCTACCTATTGGCCAGGGCTGCGCACCGGAGGAGCCAATCATGGCAGGCGGGGGGAGGGCCCGCTTAGGGACACTTTTGCAGTACGGACACATCCAAAATGGATGTGTCATAGCTGCGGAAGTACACATTAAGTACCCTTTAAGACTACTTTCAAGGTAGTCTTCCAGGAAACCGGTTTAAGGGCCACTTAACACACATTAGAGACACATTGTGTCAGAGCCAATGCGGACGCAAGTGTCTCTAATGTGTGTTGTGTGTGGACGGGATTTAGACATCCATCCTTAATGGGTATTAAGTGTATTAAGTGTCCAATGTGGAAGCACCCATTGACCCAACTATGTTCCCTAGGTCTCTCAATGCAGCCTTAAGCCAGGCCAGGGGGGTAGGATGGAGGAGTTGCTATAGTTTATAGATCTAGCATTTTAACCTTCACTAAATCCTGCAGACTGAAGCATCTGACGTTGGACCAAGAAGAGACCTGGGGATGCTGCTAATGCAGTGTCCATCTGGCTGCCTAAAGGCTTCCCTGCCCAAGCTGGCAAAGGTAGTAGAAACCAGTGTGGTGCTGGAAACTTCAGAACAGTAGTTCTCAGAAGCATCAGAATCGCACAGGGAGCACTCTCATGAGACCAGGAGTGGTTTCTCACTTCCCTTCTTGCCCCGTAGACAGGAAAGGTGTGCAATGAACTAACTTGCAAGCACTAGCCCATGACAGTCCACACTCCTGCATGATTGATCACTCACCTGTGTTTGATTGCCGGGCTGCACACACCTCAGGGTGCTGCCATCTTCAGCGTGGCAACTGTGTGACTGCACGTGTTAGCGCCATCGCTACAGCATCACTGACACTCTGCACAGATGCAGTTGCATCGGGGAGTCCTGTGTGCTGCCAGCACACTTGTGCAGCAGCTCAGATGACCCCCTCAGCTGGCAGAAAGTGTAGATGCTCGCCGGCTGGATGCTAAAGGTAACGGTTAGGTTAGAGTTAGTGTGCTTGTGGAGCTAGTGCGCAGTTATTCTGAAAATGCAGATGCTCCTGTCCAGATGTCGCCTAATTGCCTACTACTAATTGGCTGAAGTGTGAATTGGCCTCAGCTTGGGACTTCCTGGCCTTCATGGCAACTATGGGGCAATCCCCAGCTGCATCCAGACTTGGGAATGCTGTGCATTCCGATGCCCAGTCAGGGAGTGGGAGTCACACCTGACACCTGATACTTCGTAGCGGTGATGTATTGTGCCGCTGCTACTGCAAATTTACCTACTGCGGAATGATGAGCACTCACTCCACAGTATCAGGTAAGTTCGAAGTTTCCCACCATCCTGACAGGATGACAAGAAACAGCCAACAAGAGCTGACCCTGCAGCTCAGCTCCCATTGGCTACCCCATCCCACGTGACACGCACCTCACTGCACACACCATGGAAGTATTGCGGCTTTCTGTGAGAAAGCTATGGGGAGGCTGCTGGAGTTCAGACGGCCGTCATGGCTTGGCATATTTTGCTATAACTGCGGGCTTAATCTGCTAATCTGGACCCAGCCTCAGTTTGTTTCTTGTGCAATGCATAAGGTAAATCATACTCTCGACCTGATTTTTGCTTCAGACTGAAGGGAGATAGCCTGGATATGGGGCAGAGCTAGTTATCGCATTCCGTATAATAAACTGAGGGACATGTTAAGATGGTCCACCTCCAAATTAATAGGAAATTTACAGCTCTGTTTCTTCCTGTTGTGTTTCAGTCTAATTGGTATGTCTTATTGTCTTGTCTTAGTCAGTTCTGGAAATCAGGTCAGTTTGGTTTATAAGTCCCTCAGGAAGTCTTTTGTCATATCCTTTCATGATCTGTACAGCTGGCTTGATACATATAATATTGCTCTGCAGTATCTATTGGCAGGTAAACTGGATTACAAAATCTTTCCATACAATGTTGATGTGCTGAACACCCACAGCTAATTATGCTGTAGGAAATCCAAAAGACCAAATCAAGAATGAAACATGCTTTATTGCAGGGTGCTTAACTTTAGGTGGAATACTCTCCTCCAGTGGAGTCTTCATTATTTTAGCCCCAAACTTCCATTTTATAATCCACAAAACAATGTAGAAAGAAAGAAAGAAAGAAAGAAAGAAAGAAAGAAAGAAAGAAAGAAAGAAAGAAAGAAAGAAAGAAAGAAAGAAAGAAAGAAAAACTATGGAAGCCCATTAAACTGATTTGTACTCCCCACAGTATTCGTTAAAATCCCATTACTTGAATAATATGAAATTAAAATGGACAAAGCATCAAGAGAAAACAATCCTGCAGCCATAATAACAGGGACAATTCACGTTCATTGTAACCTTATTGTTCCAATTTGGTGCTTGTAGCATACAGTATAATGCAATTTCTATAGTCAGGATATATTTACACGTGTAGCAAAAGCTCCAGGAGGCTTTTATAATGATGCATAGCATAGGTGGAAAATATTTAAGCCATCATTTTAGTACAAAGACTTGAAGCCACTAAAATAGCTCATTACATTTTGCACACATTCAGGAAACATAAATTGGTGGGATTGTAAGCCATCTACCAAGGTAGCGAAATGCTGATATTCCATTAAACACTAAGAAATGACTGTCCTAATATCAACCACATTTAAATCACAGCCATCATAAGCATGATATTCAAGATAGTGAGAAGATAGCACAACTTACTCTTTTTTCTCTGAATTGTTTCAAATATCAGCATTTTTCCTGTTGGCAAAGTCCATTTCAGATAACTAAAAAATAAAACTAGTGTAGGATGTCAAAATAAAATTACCAGCTTTAAAAACTTATAAAAATCTGGACTGTTTATTTGACCATTTAGCCACTATTTTTTAAAAAAACTTCCAAGCCCAATTCAAAGATTTTGACCACAACAACTTATATAATGGGAGAAACTGTGGACAAAAGATATAACATTTACAACTTGTATGCTATTAAAAGAAAATATATATAAGATGAAGTATAGATGGTATTTAACACCTCACAATTTTTTTAAAAAAAAAATCAAAATATGTCAACTAAATCTTGGAAATGTAAAAAGTGGAGGGAACCTTTTATCATATGTGGTGGACTTGTGAAAAAGCAAAAAAAAAATACTGGCTACAAATATATAATCTGATGAGACAAATTTTAAAGAGACATATTATATTCAAACCAGAATTATTTTTGTTGGGAATTGTAGATAATAGTTTAGATAATATAAATTCTTTGATTTTATATATGGAGATAGCAGCTACATTATTATATGCACAAAAATGGAAAGAAGAAGAGATACCTTCAGGGGAAGAATGGTTAATTAAGCTGATGGACTTGGCTGAAATGGACAAACTGACAAACTTATTAAAAGACAGAACAATGGATAAGTATTTGAAAGACTGGAGCCCCTTTATTAACTATCTACGAGAAACAGAAGTAATGATGGATGGTTTCGACTAAAAATTAAGGGGTCAGCTGACATCAAAGAGACATCAAAGGGAAGCAACGTAACAGGCGACATCAAGAAGAGGAGCCGGAAAAATGGAGGAAGTCATATAGAGAACATTAGAGCAATGTAATAGTGTGATATGAGAAAAATGTAAGAAGTTTTTGTGTTGTTGTTTTAAATTGAAATAAAATATATATAAAATAAAATAAAAAGACCTATATAATTCTAGCCTCAAACATCTGAAGAAACGCTTCCTCTAATCTAGGTAAGTCCTTCAGTTAGTATCTTCAATGGAACCTTTTCTAACAATACTTTCCCGAGAATAGATTCATAGGACAAAAATTAGAACTAGGAACTTCTTGGTAGTCGCCCCCAAATTATGAAACAGTGAACCTTCGATGAGTATCCAATATGGTTGTTAGCCATCTTTTGATGCCTACAAAAATGCATCTGTTTATCCTAATTTGTAGTGATTGAAAGGGTTGACTCAATGATTGATTGATTGTCTGCTTTGAATCTTTTGTTGCTATTGTCACTTTACTTTGAGTATTGCTATTACATTTTTTGCTATTTTTTGTTATTTTTTAGTTTGTACACAGCTCTGAGATTACACTGAGTGAATCCACACACAAGGGCAGGATGTAGGTTCTATTGTGGAATGATTACCTTAAGAGCATGAGCACACAATCACTACTCCAGAGCCTTGAAGGATTCCTGCAGCCAAAAATATGCCAAGAATTGCAACAGGACTCAGACATGTGGACCAAAGTCCACTGCATTTTAGATATAATTCACAAGATTACTGGAGTAAATTTAAATAAATTGAATATTATGTTTTTGAATATAAAAATCTAAGTTACAATTTGAAATTTAAGAAAAACAAGCTTGTTTTAGGATATACCCTAAACAATTTAAGTAACATGAAGTGATTTTTCCTAAGCAACTCTGAGTTAACAGTTTTAGACCAGCTAGTGTGGTCCCTAAGACCATGTTCTGGGTCAACAATGTGATGCAACAGCAAAAAAGGCAAATGTCATCCTAGGATGCATCAAGAGGAGTATTGAGACTATATCACGAGAAGTAATTATTGGTCAGACCTCATCTGGAATTCTGTGTCCAGTTCTGGGCACTCCAATTTAAAAAAGACATTGACAAAGTAGAGCAAGTCCAAAGGAAGGTTACCAAAATAGTTAGTGGTCTGGAAAGGATGTCCTATTAGGAATGGTTGAAGGATCTAGGAATGTTTAGCCTACAGAAGAGAAGACTGAGAGGAGACATGATCAGTCTTCAAGTATCTGAAGGGCTGTCACAGTGCAGAGGGATTGTCCCTATTCTCACTTACACAAGATGGGAAGACTAGAAACAACAGGATGAAACTTCAAGGGAGTCAGTGCAGATTAGATATTAGGAAAAACTTCCTGACAGTGAGGGCAAAGAGTCAACGGAATAGCTTGTCACAGGAGGTGGTGAGCCAGTCTGGTCTAGGATTAGGGAGTCGGACTCTTATTTAGGAATACCGGGTTCAATTCCGCCCTCCCCCATGAAGCCACCTGGGTGACCTTGGGCTAGTCACAGCTCTCTTCTGAGCTCTCACAGCCCCACCTACCTCACAGGGTGTTCTGTTGTGGGGAGAATAATAGAAAAACTTTGTCAGCCGCTTTGAGTCCCCTTAATTGGGTGAGAAAAGCGGGGTAGAAAAGCCAACTCTTCTTCTTCTTCACTGGAGGTCTTCAAGCAGAGGTTGGATCTACATCTGTCTGGGAATCCTGGATTGAGCAGACTTGATGACCCTAGAGGTCCCTTCCAATTCTATGATTCTATGAACCCTATTCTATGTTGAAACTGCCATAGTGCTACTAGTTGCAGATGGAAGCCAATAAAAAGGACTGTGTCCTGATCACAAGTTACACCATTGATAAATCTCTTGTGTTGGTTACTGTGCAGATTCAGCCATAAGTTTAGAGGAGGGAGGACAGAGCTTTAGTGAGAAAGTCACACAGTAATTTATTTTTCTTTATCATTGTCTTTTATATTTACATTGCTGGTCACAAAAGCGGCATAAATTAAAATGTATGATAACAAAAAGTACATTTCTGCCCTTCCAATTTATATATACAATATTTTTTAACTTCTGATTTTTCATTTCACTTCTCCCTGCACTAAGAAGCAGAATTTGTAAGTACAAAAAGCAATTTGATGGAACATCAGCCCTTGTCATCTTCGTCAGAGCAATACATCAAAGTTTATTACTGATTTCTTTGGTTGTATATCAAGCCACATGTTTTGCTTTCTGGGAAAGTCCAGTGCTAAATATTTATGACTGCATGCCTTTCCCTAGAATAGGAACTTCCACTTACAAAAACTAGGCTTACCGGACAACAGTTACTCTTTATATACTGGTTGTCTGACAACTTTTAATATTTAGCTTGGCAAGGAATGACCAAATGTGATGCTACTAAACTAGGCAGAAAGGTAGGTGATGTAGAAGCACTTTTCATTTGCTTTATAGAAATATATCTTTATTTTTCAGTTTTTGAACCAAGGGAAGATACATCTATATGATACAAGCAGTAATTGGACTAGAGTCCAATTAACAGCAATCAACGAGATTTCTTTGGCATTAATCATTAATGTGCCACTTATAGTGTGCAGGGCTTTGCAATTATTGTCTCATTCAATCATTATCTCATTCATCTCAAAAATTATCTATCGCAATTGGTTGTTATTATTTCCCATTTGCAGATTGAGAACTGATAGTAAGAGCTCAAAACCTATTCATCAAGATTACCATGGTTCTGACCTTTGCTTGGCAATATCTCTTTCCTATCCTGCCAAGGCCAGTATCACATTGGCCAATCTGTAGGAGCTCAAATGTATGAAAGAGTGAGACAAAAATGTGGGTAGTTTTACAGCACTTTCATTTACTGAAGAAGCACAAGAAAGAGATCAAATGGTGACATCGATCCTTTATACATACGCACATCACGCTATACAAAAAGAAGTTTCAGTTGCAATGGGAGGAAGATTTGGTAGAACATATTGGGTGCTTCCACACTGGACCTCTGAAATACGGATCTATTAGATCCGTATTTCAGAAATCCATGATAAGTAGATCTGTATCTAGTAGATGTGGATCTACTACCACCTTTTCCGTCCGCACCTGCAAGGGTAGGACAGAATTAGATCCGGATCTGAGGTGGGTGTAGTGCAGAAGCACAGCATCCATCTCAAATCTGTGCTCCAAAGGCCCTCCCCCCGCCCACCATGATTGGCTCCTCCGGAGCAAGCAGGGCGAGCTGGGGGTCTCCTATCTCAGGGCTCCCCTTGCCCCAGAAGCCACGGATTGTGGCTTCTGGAGCCTGGGGGGCTTCACCTACCCCCCATCCCACTCTGGGCGGAGCACGAGTGATCCCTCCTTACCTTAAAGCAGCCAGGCTGATTCTGGCTGCTGGGTTCCGGCACACTTCGCATGTGTGTGCGGTGCACCTCTTGATTGTTCAGGGCTGCGCCTGGCTTCAGGAAGTGCTCTGCGCATGCCAGGGCCATGCACCTACCTATTGGCCAGGGCTGCGCACCAGAGGAGCCAATCATGGCAGGCGGGGGGAGGGCCCGCTTAGGGACACTTTTGCAGTACGGACACATCCAAAATGGATGTGTCATAGCTGCGGAAGTACACATTAAGTACCCTTTAAGACTACTTTCAAGGTAGTCTTCCAGGAAACCGGTTTAAGGGCCACTTAACACACATTAGAGACACATTGTGTCAGAGCCAATGCGGACGCAAGTGTCTCTAATGTGTGTTGTGTGTGGACGGGATTTAGACATCCATCCTTAATGGGTATTAAGTGTATTAAGTGTCCAATGTGGAAGCACCCATTGACCCAACTATGTTCCCTAGGTCTCTCAATGCAGCCTTAAGCCAGGCCAGGGGGGTAGGATGGAGGAGTTGCTATAGTTTATAGATCTAGCATTTTAACCTTCACTAAATCCTGCAGACTGAAGCATCTGACGTTGGACCAAGAAGAGACCTGGGGATGCTGCTAATGCAGTGTCCATCTGGCTGCCTAAAGGCTTCCCTGCCCAAGCTGGCAAAGGTAGTAGAAACCAGTGTGGTGCTGGAAACTTCAGAACAGTAGTTCTCAGAAGCATCAGAATCGCACAGGGAGCACTCTCATGAGACCAGGAGTGGTTTCTCACTTCCCTTCTTGCCCCGTAGACAGGAAAGGTGTGCAATGAACTAACTTGCAAGCACTAGCCCATGACAGTCCACACTCCTGCATGATTGATCACTCACCTGTGTTTGATTGCCGGGCTGCACACACCTCAGGGTGCTGCCATCTTCAGCGTGGCAACTGTGTGACTGCACGTGTTAGCGCCATCGCTACAGCATCACTGACACTCTGCACAGATGCAGTTGCATCGGGGAGTCCTGTGTGCTGCCAGCACACTTGTGCAGCAGCTCAGATGACCCCCTCAGCTGGCAGAAAGTGTAGATGCTCGCCGGCTGGATGCTAAAGGTAACGGTTAGGTTAGAGTTAGTGTGCTTGTGGAGCTAGTGCGCAGTTATTCTGAAAATGCAGATGCTCCTGTCCAGATGTCGCCTAATTGCCTACTACTAATTGGCTGAAGTGTGAATTGGCCTCAGCTTGGGACTTCCTGGCCTTCATGGCAACTATGGGGCAATCCCCAGCTGCATCCAGACTTGGGAATGCTGTGCATTCCGATGCCCAGTCAGGGAGTGGGAGTCACACCTGACACCTGATACTTCGTAGCGGTGATGTATTGTGCCGCTGCTACTGCAAATTTACCTACTGCGGAATGATGAGCACTCACTCCACAGTATCAGGTAAGTTCGAAGTTTCCCACCATCCTGACAGGATGACAAGAAACAGCCAACAAGAGCTGACCCTGCAGCTCAGCTCCCATTGGCTACCCCATCCCACGTGACACGCACCTCACTGCACACACCATGGAAGTATTGCGGCTTTCTGTGAGAAAGCTATGGGGAGGCTGCTGGAGTTCAGACGGCCGTCATGGCTTGGCATATTTTGCTATAACTGCGGGCTTAATCTGCTAATCTGGACCCAGCCTCAGTTTGTTTCTTGTGCAATGCATAAGGTAAATCATACTCTCGACCTGATTTTTGCTTCAGACTGAAGGGAGATAGCCTGGATATGGGGCAGAGCTAGTTATCGCATTCCGTATAATAAACTGAGGGACATGTTAAGATGGTCCACCTCCAAATTAATAGGAAATTTACAGCTCTGTTTCTTCCTGTTGTGTTTCAGTCTAATTGGTATGTCTTATTGTCTTGTCTTAGTCAGTTCTGGAAATCAGGTCAGTTTGGTTTATAAGTCCCTCAGGAAGTCTTTTGTCATATCCTTTCATGATCTGTACAGCTGGCTTGATACATATAATATTGCTCTGCAGTATCTATTGGCAGGTAAACTGGATTACAAAATCTTTCCATACAATGTTGATGTGCTGAACACCCACAGCTAATTATGCTGTAGGAAATCCAAAAGACCAAATCAAGAATGAAACATGCTTTATTGCAGGGTGCTTAACTTTAGGTGGAATACTCTCCTCCAGTGGAGTCTTCATTATTTTAGCCCCAAACTTCCATTTTATAATCCACAAAACAATGTAGAAAGAAAGAAAGAAAGAAAGAAAGAAAGAAAGAAAGAAAGAAAGAAAGAAAGAAAGAAAGAAAGAAAGAAAGAAAGAAAAACTATGGAAGCCCATTAAACTGATTTGTACTCCCCACAGTATTCGTTAAAATCCCATTACTTGAATAATATGAAATTAAAATGGACAAAGCATCAAGAGAAAACAATCCTGCAGCCATAATAACAGGGACAATTCACGTTCATTGTAACCTTATTGTTCCAATTTGGTGCTTGTAGCATACAGTATAATGCAATTTCTATAGTCAGGATATATTTACACGTGTAGCAAAAGCTCCAGGAGGCTTTTATAATGATGCATAGCATAGGTGGAAAATATTTAAGCCATCATTTTAGTACAAAGACTTGAAGCCACTAAAATAGCTCATTACATTTTGCACACATTCAGGAAACATAAATTGGTGGGATTGTAAGCCATCTACCAAGGTAGCGAAATGCTGATATTCCATTAAACACTAAGAAATGACTGTCCTAATATCAACCACATTTAAATCACAGCCATCATAAGCATGATATTCAAGATAGTGAGAAGATAGCACAACTTACTCTTTTTTCTCTGAATTGTTTCAAATATCAGCATTTTTCCTGTTGGCAAAGTCCATTTCAGATAACTAAAAAATAAAACTAGTGTAGGATGTCAAAATAAAATTACCAGCTTTAAAAACTTATAAAAATCTGGACTGTTTATTTGACCATTTAGCCACTATTTTTTAAAAAAACTTCCAAGCCCAATTCAAAGATTTTGACCACAACAACTTATATAATGGGAGAAACTGTGGACAAAAGATATAACATTTACAACTTGTATGCTATTAAAAGAAAATATATATAAGATGAAGTATAGATGGTATTTAACACCTCACAATTTTTTTAAAAAAAAAATCAAAATATGTCAACTAAATCTTGGAAATGTAAAAAGTGGAGGGAACCTTTTATCATATGTGGTGGACTTGTGAAAAAGCAAAAAAAAAATACTGGCTACAAATATATAATCTGATGAGACAAATTTTAAAGAGACATATTATATTCAAACCAGAATTATTTTTGTTGGGAATTGTAGATAATAGTTTAGATAATATAAATTCTTTGATTTTATATATGGAGATAGCAGCTACATTATTATATGCACAAAAATGGAAAGAAGAAGAGATACCTTCAGGGGAAGAATGGTTAATTAAGCTGATGGACTTGGCTGAAATGGACAAACTGACAAACTTATTAAAAGACAGAACAATGGATAAGTATTTGAAAGACTGGAGCCCCTTTATTAACTATCTACGAGAAACAGAAGTAATGATGGATGGTTTCGACTAAAAATTAAGGGGTCAGCTGACATCAAAGAGACATCAAAGGGAAGCAACGTAACAGGCGACATCAAGAAGAGGAGCCGGAAAAATGGAGGAAGTCATATAGAGAACATTAGAGCAATGTAATAGTGTGATATGAGAAAAATGTAAGAAGTTTTTGTGTTGTTGTTTTAAATTGAAATAAAATATATATAAAATAAAATAAAAAGACCTATATAATTCTAGCCTCAAACATCTGAAGAAACGCTTCCTCTAATCTAGGTAAGTCCTTCAGTTAGTATCTTCAATGGAACCTTTTCTAACAATACTTTCCCGAGAATAGATTCATAGGACAAAAATTAGAACTAGGAACTTCTTGGTAGTCGCCCCCAAATTATGAAACAGTGAACCTTCGATGAGTATCCAATATGGTTGTTAGCCATCTTTTGATGCCTACAAAAATGCATCTGTTTATCCTAATTTGTAGTGATTGAAAGGGTTGACTCAATGATTGATTGATTGTCTGCTTTGAATCTTTTGTTGCTATTGTCACTTTACTTTGAGTATTGCTATTACATTTTTTGCTATTTTTTGTTATTTTTTAGTTTGTACACAGCTCTGAGATTACACTGAGTGAATCCACACACAAGGGCAGGATGTAGGTTCTATTGTGGAATGATTACCTTAAGAGCATGAGCACACAATCACTACTCCAGAGCCTTGAAGGATTCCTGCAGCCAAAAATATGCCAAGAATTGCAACAGGACTCAGACATGTGGACCAAAGTCCACTGCATTTTAGATATAATTCACAAGATTACTGGAGTAAATTTAAATAAATTGAATATTATGTTTTTGAATATAAAAATCTAAGTTACAATTTGAAATTTAAGAAAAACAAGCTTGTTTTAGGATATACCCTAAACAATTTAAGTAACATGAAGTGATTTTTCCTAAGCAACTCTGAGTTAACAGTTTTAGACCAAGAATGATGAACAGTAATAAACTGCTGATGAAGTGGAAGAGTAAGGGCTTTTCTATACTTACTCCATGGTTCGAGCCAGTGAGGCTGGTCCAGCCGTTGGGTGGAAAAGATGCAGAAGAGATTAACACTGTAAGTGCTAGTTCATGGTAGCCAAGCCCATGAATGATAGGAGACTTATCTGTGTTCATTTGTGCCCAGTACGCCACCGGGTGCCACCGTTCTGTTCCTGGCATCTTGCACAACCAAATGTGAACTAGCACTACAGCAACACTGATGCTCTGTGCAGTCATGTCAGGGAGTATTTGAGGTTCCCAGCACACTTGCACAGCATCTCAAATGACCCCCTCAACTGGAAAAAGTGCAGATGGTCAGGAATGGGGAAGGTTGGGTTGCTTGGGATGCATGATTTTGTGCACTACAGCTAGTATTGCTATTAGGCAGCCTCTGAGCAGGCAGGAGGTATTTGTAGTCTGTAAACACCTCTTGAAAGTGGAGATTGCCCAGAGATTGCCTAATTGCATACTACAGGTCAAAGTGCAAATTTGGTGCATGTAAACAATGTGGTGTGGAACAGCACTGCCTGCACAATAGTGCTGGACCATACCAGCCCTTGGCCTTTCTGGATCAGACCACAATACCATAACCAAATGTGGAGTAAAATTTTGGATAATTTGGATTAACCGAAAGCCCCCAAATACCCCAAATTTGAAGTCCCAGGGAATTTGTAGCTGGATTGTTTTACATAGTTTAAAAATAATAATAATCAAGAATACCATAAACAGAAACAAAACTCATTTAAAACTCGAAAAGCCAGTATTTCTTGTTAAATCAGTGAAAAAGAATTTATTAGGAGTACAGAATAGAAGTTAAATTGAAATGTAAAGCCCTATTAGAAACATATATCATTTAGACATTCCAAAGAAACAGAGAAATAAACATGCAAAAATCCTAGGACAACATCCATGCATTCCAAAGTTTCCTGATTTCTAACCTTTGGATCTAAACCTTCCCTGTTATCCTGAGCACACACCAATTCCTTATCCCTCTGCAAGTCAATCTTGTCTTCCTCTTTACACTTAGAATCATCATTAAGCCCTCGACCAACACTCAAAGCCCATTGAAACACCATTCCCCAACAGGTAGACACATGTTCGAGCTAAGACCACTGAGGCTGCATTCCCATTAAGAGAAGCCTTGCTGGATCAGGCCACAGCCCATCTAGTCCAGCATCCTGTCGCACACAGTGGGCCACCAAATGCTCATGGGCATCTCGAGCAGAGACAAGGACAAACCTTCTCCTGCTCTCGAGTCCCAGCAGATGGCCTTAGAAGCGCCCCAGTTCCTCCCCCCCCCTCAGCCTGAAAGATGCATCTAGGCATTCGTTCTAGTAGCCATTGATACATCTGTCATCCATAAATTTGTCTAACCCTACCTTAAAGCCATCCAGACTGGTAGCTGTCACCACCTCTTCCGGCACTTAAAACTGTTTTTATCACTTAAAACTGTTTAAAAACTGTTTAAAAATGGTTTGGATCCTCACTGCTCCCACCACCAATCAAGTAAAACGGTTTGGACCCTCGTCGTCCCCATTGGCAATCAGTTTCAGGGGTATTTTGAGGATTATATGGCTTTAAAACGGAATAAATAAACACCTGATTTTTCAGGGTTTTTTCCCCAGGTTTTGGCTTTTAAAACACTTCTTCCTTACTGTAGTGGGAACACTAGAGCAGTATTTGGGCAAATACGTCATGAAATTATTTATTTATTTATTTGTTTACATTTCTATCCCGCCCCATACCCTAAGGTCTCTGGGCGGGTAACAGCCAATTAATCACAAGATACACATTAAAAATGAAAAGTAAATTAAAAGCAATATAGACATAAAATATCAGGTCAGCCCTTTCAGTTAAAAGGTACAGCAGCCAGTTTCACTGTAAAAATCCACACTGTACAGCAGCGGTTTCAATGTAGCAATCCACCCACTTCACACCTGATAACAATGTTGCAATTCTGTGCAATTCTGGCTCTTTAAAAGTTCTGACCTTTAGAAAGGGAAAGGAAAGAAAGCTGCTGCAGGTTCTGGGAGATGTGTGAATGTTTAAAGCTGTGTGTGCAGGCGGCGGCAGCAGCAGCAGAGCCAGGGTGCTTTTTTCAGAGGGAACCCCTGCTGGGGATGGTGGCTGTGGAGGTGGAGTGGGCTAACAGGGCTTGAGTTGCGGCTACTGCCATGTGCCCTGGGCAATGGGGACAGGACGGGAAAGAATCGCTTTCCCCAATCTGTTTTTGGAAGCATTTTAAGTGCTTAGAGTGGGGACAGAAGATCGGGGTTGGAACCGATTGCCAGATACTCTTTGCTTCCTTTAAACACGCTTTACATATCGATGCAAATCCCGATGTAAATCTCGATGTATATTCCATTTTATTCCTTAAATGGGAACTCGCCCTGAAGGTTCCCCAGATGGCAATGCTATTTCAGAACTTAGATGACTACCACTATTGCTAATTCCTGTAACCTGAGGAATTGCCTGGACACAAGCATCTTTTACCTCTTTGCTCTGCACATTCAAAGGAAAAAAATTCACCTGTACAGTGCCTGACAAAAGTTCTGTCACTTATCCATGTTGTTGAAACCAAAGCCTATAACCTGACTTAAAATTCATCCATTGGTTTTAGAAATGACTCATATGAAAGCTGAAACCCTCCCAAATGAGGTTTTTAAAAAGAAAATAAATTTGCTTCACTGCTGAAATATTGATCATTTCATGAGCACAGAAAGGTCAGATTTTGGCTAGACAAAAGTTTTGTCACTTTGTCATATAATGCACCTAATCCTAGTTTACAGCCTCACCTGTGCCCACTAATTGATTGGATAATTAGTGGGTGTGTATAAGAAGATCTCCAGCATCGCAGACCTTCACTTGACCTGCAACTTGACCTCTGACAACATGCCAAAAATCCACCCTGCGACCAAAGCCTTGATTATCAGGAGGCTGAAGACCAGATCCACTGCAGAGGTGGCTGGCACCTTTAATGTGTCTCAGCGTCAAGTACAAAGAATTACAAAAAGATTTGAAGAGACTGGAGATGTTTTTGACAAGCCCAGGTCTGGCAGACCCCGCAAGACGACTGCTCAGGAGGAACGTTTGTTGGTTCGAAAACCAAAAGCCAGCCCTTCTTCCACTGCAGCAGAGCTCCAACAGGCCTGGTCACCTCAAGTCCCTGTGTCAACTAGAACAGTTTGTAGGATTCTGTCTCGAAATGGCTTCCATGGTCGAATCAGTGCCCAGGAGCCAGCACTAAACAAAACGCTATTAAAAAACCGTGTGGCATTTGCCAAGGCCCACAGCCTACTAAATGGATGGACACTGGAAAAGTGGCAGAAGGTGGATTTCTCAGATGAATCTTCAGTTGCATTACACCACAGCTGCCGCAAATACTGCAGGAGACCTACTGGAGCCCGTATGGATCCAAGATATACCCAGAAAACAGTTAAGTTTGGTGGTGGAAAGATCATGGTCTGGGGTTACATTCAGTATAGGGGTGTGCAAAACATTTGCAAGGTGGAAGGCAATATCAATAGCCTAAAATATCAAGACGTATTAGCTACCTCTTACATTCCCAATCATAAAAGCGGTCAAATTTTGCAGCAGGATGGCGCTCCATCTCATACACCCATCTCTACATCAAAGTTCCTCAAGGCAAAGAAGATCAAGGTGCTCCAGGACTGGCCAGCCCAGTCACCAGATATGAACATCATTGAGCATGTTTGGGGTAGGATGAAAGAGGAATCTTGGAACACAAAACCAAAGAATCTTGATGAACTCTGGGAGGCATGTAAAACTGCATTCTTTACTATTCCTGATGACTTCATCAATAAATTGTATGAATCATTGCCGAAACGCATGGATGCAGTCCTTCAGGCTCATGGAAGTCACACAAAATATTAAATATGGCTCTAATAGCACCACAACTTCATTCACCAATGTTATGAAACATATCTTTGTATTTGAAGTGAATTATCTGTTTGATTTTCACATTACTTTTTGTGGGCGACAAAACTTTTGTCTCGCCAAAATCTCACCTTTCTGTGTTCATTAAATGATCAATATTTCAGCAGTGAAGCAAAATTATTTTCTTTTTAAAAACCTCATTTGGGAGGGTTTCAGCTTTCATATGAGTCATTTTTAAAACCAATGGATGAATTTTAAGTCAGGTTATAGGCTTTGGTTTCAACAACATGGATAAGCGACAGAACTTTTGTCAGGCACTGTACAACCTCTCTGTTCTTTCACAGCCCTTACCACAGCAATTCTTGCCTCAGCCTTTCTTACTAACTCAATTTCTTCTTGTGCAAATGCTAAACCTTGATCTACTTCATCCCCAGAATCAGAACCACAGTAACTCTGGGATATAAACCAGAATAAGGTCCAGTGCAGAGAGTGTCATTGGCTGGCGGCTGCAACTGTAGCAGCCTGAGCACATCAACTATTCTAGTATTACTTTGTCCCATTTAGGAAAGTATGAGGAAGGAAGGACAGTTATATGACGAGCGTGTGCTTTGTAAGTGTTCATTCAGCCACAAATGACATCCTCCCCCAAACTGCATCATTCAAAGCATACTTCACTAATGTGCTACACTCCAGATGATTATAATTCTCAGCAACAGATGGAAACTACAGTTAAATATTATCAGGAGGGCACCACATTGCCAAAGGCAAATGTAAACACAGGTACAGTGGAAGTTCAGAAAAACAGAAATGCAGGAGAGTCTGAAACTGTTCTACATGGGGGTTGAACATGGCAGCTTTGATGTTAGATATTAGATAATAAATGCCTTGTCTAGGATGGGCATATGTTTATGACACTGATTAGCTGTTTGGCAAAGCAAAATATATGCGACAGACCATATCTGGAGTGGGGAGAGAGAGAAAAAAACCTTCAGTTATTTACAGTTTTATAGAAAGTGAAAGCCTTACATAGAAATTCATGATGAGATTAGTGGGGAGTTGTACAGAAGCTGTCCTCTGGGAGCTGCAAATATAAAAACATAAAGAGAAGGCCTGCTGGATCTGTACTGAGGAATGTTTAAGGAAACATTAATTGATAGATTGGGTTTGATTAATCTAAAGTTAATCCCCTTGACAGTCTAAATCAGTTCCACGAATAAACATTAAATACAATTCAAGTACTGTAGTATGAAATCTGAATGAACTTTACTTACTTGGTAAATCATGAAGTTTAGGTTTGTTTTTCATAGCATCTATCCTTTTTGATTACAGCATCTGCTTGTTTGCACTGCACTCATTAAATTGAGTTTCAGAGCCTGGGGGTCTGGTATGCGTATTGGTTGGGTTCTTCAACCAGCTTCTCACAGGAGCCTGATGCTATAGGCCAACCTCCTTTCTCATTTAGGCTTCCACCCACACTTTGGCACACACTGCAGAGAATGTCTCCTGGCCCACATAGAGTGATTCGGACCAGGAACAGGAGTGGTGCTGAGGAGTAGGTGAGCAAACACTTGCAAGTTGACTGCCTGTCCTGGCCTACCGTCAGAACCTGGGGGAAAGTTGCAAACCAGGGGCCATTTCTGGGCTATTTCATTAGCCTCCATGCTCCACTTAGGTTGCCTCCAGACAGTGGCTGGATATCACAGTAGGAAGCTATAATACAGGGTGCTCCTATGATTGCTTCCTGCCTTGACAGCACCACAGTCTAGGCTGTCTTTGCACATTTTTGTGATGTGACAATTCAGGTATTTTGGCCAATGCCAAATTCTTGGATGTGCACACCACTCATGCATAGTTCGCTGTTTCAACCTCTACACACATCCAGTGTGACTATGCATGAGTGGTGTGCGCATCCAAGAATTTGGCACTGGCCAAAATACCTGAATTGTCATATCACAAAAATGTGCAAAGACAGCCTAGACTATGGTGCTGTCAAGCATCTCTGTCTAGATGGTGACCAGTTCTGAGTTTTCCAGCAATATTATATATTTTAGAGGAGCAAAAGCAGGGATATGATGGGGTTGCCTATGATACATCCGGCAACCCCACCACAGCGGCGTCATAATGGCACTATATTCCCCCTGTCTGGACAGAACCTTAGGTGGGTCCAGCCACTCTTGCATATCTGCATGGTGGCATTTCGAGTGAAACACATCCTAGAAAAATGAGAGGGAACTCCAGGACTCAGTTTTCGCACTCAGGAGTGCTCCAGACACTGGTGTTATACAGTCAGTGCATTCCCTGGAGGCCTAGTGCATTTGACCACTGTTCTGTACTGGTTTTCATAAGCTTATAAGCTTGGTTATTTGCATTTAATGTTCCAAAGTAACCAGAACAATCTGAGGAGAGCATGCCTAAGTGAAGCCAATTCAGTGCTCCTATAGCTACTTTTCCTTTTTGTCTTTAAGACGAACACTGTTGTATAATGTTCTTTAGCAGTACAGCTCTATGATAAAACAACATAAGCTTTGTTGGATTTATAGACTCTTGCACCTTCAAATAAAACCCTAAAATGTACTTGGGAGTTGTGCATCATACATACACGGAAAAATGAGGCACTTGGCCCATCCTAAATTATTCATAGCAGAAAGAAAAGTCAATTTCTCTGTGTGACGTCAACAACACACCAAGGAAAACAAAAAGATATGGGGAGAATATTGATCTAAATGTCAGAAATGTTCTTATGTCTTAAGAATGATACGCTGCCTTCAGTTAACGTTGCCTCTTGCCATAGTTTCTAACAGGAAAATGTGTATAGCCAGACAAGATGCTGGATACAACTATTTATTTATTATTTATTTATTTATTTATATTTCTATCCCGCCCTACACCCAAAGGTCTCAGGGTGGGTAACAACCTTTAAAATCTACCATATTAAACAAAATAATGTATATTAAAACAATAAAAACTATCACAGCATTTAAAATCCAACATGTTAAAAACAAAACAGTATCAGTTAAAACAGTAGTGTTTACAGTGGGGGAAACATGACTATTTGACTATCACAGGACAGGACAAATAGGGCAGCTGCATGATTGAAAGCTAAGAATCCATCCAAATTAGTTACCGAAATGCATTTTGTGTATTTCAGTGAACAGACATGAGATTTTTAGTTGGGATGCTGCCCTCCATATACATTCTATAAGGTGTCTCTGTTATGTGGACTGCCATGTTTGCAGCACCACAGCGGTGGTGTCTCAGTGACAGAGCAACCAGCTCCTACATCTAAAGCCTTTAGGACCAAGACACTGGAAGGACATACAGATGTTCAAATGCCAAGCCAGAGAACATGAATTGGAATAACCATGAACAAAATGGCAGCATCCACATCCATCCCAATAGCAGCAGCTAAGTACCAAGACAAAACCGGAAAGGCTCCAATAAAATGGAGCATAGACAATGCAGGAAATTCAAAGGTGAAGGAAGAAGAAACCACATTGAATAGAGGCAACACTATAAGATTAATGGATTACTCATTCATTTTAAAGCCAACAGAAGCCACACACTTGCTTAGAGTTCTTTATAGACACTTGCATCTTCTCCCCTAATATTGTTTTCCTTTTCTTCTCCATTAACTGATTTAAAGATGTGCCATTTTGTCTGTTGGGCAGAATGACTCATAATTAATTAGGCTGCTTTCATTACCCTGCACAGTTCAATGTATATTGACTTATTCCTGAAATTTTGTCTCAGTTGGTGCTTTTATTGCTTTCTCTGTGTAGCAAAGGCAAAGTTGGGATCTGCCTAATGTTCCCTTGTCCTTCCCTAAATGCATTTCTCAGTTCAGTCTTATTTAAGACATAAGTTTTTAAAAATTTGAAAAGATTTCCCAAATGGACTCAATAGAATGTGATGTTTCTCAGCTTTGAGGCTAGAATGTTAAGTGTACAGATCGAGAAGTCATCAACCAAATCATCATCATCTTTTTAAAAATAAAGGTGTTTATATCTGTGCTATAAATTGCAAAGAAGCACAGAATCTGACTTGTCGTATTGAAGCACATTTTGCTTCTCCTACCAAACTGCTCCTGTCTTGTGGATTATAAAAGAAGACCTATAGAGTTCTATTCTTCTTATTCTCCATCTTCAAGTGCTATTAAGATATGACTGCCCTGTTCTTTCAAATACATCTAACAAAATATTTCAAATCCAGTCGTATTTAATGGCTGGCAGAATCCCAATAAGTATGCAGAGTAATTCAGCTAGCACCTTAAGGCTGAAACATAGCCTATTAGTAATATTATTGCATCTCATTACTTGCTTTTTGGATTGGCTGCAGTTTATACCTTTGAAATGTCTTGCTTCCAGGCCACTTAATATCTTTCCCCCACAAATTTCCCCATAACTAAATTTAGCACAAAAGCCTCTTCTTACCAATCTTCCTACAACTATTTCAGAAATTCAGACATGTGGAATGCCTTCTAATCATGACCCTTAAAAATGGATTGGTAAGGGACAGAGGATTTACAGGATCCCAGAGGATGGAAATAGGTCTTTATGTTTGTACCTGAGTCTCTGTGGGCTAATATTTCCCACATGCTGTGAAACTGATCCTTCGTTCTGAAAGAACGCCCGAAATTCAGAGAACCATGAAACTAGTTTCAGAAGCTCAAGAGGGCTTTAGACTTCCTTGCACTCTCCAAATAGCAGAAGAATGTAAAATACTCAGATTTTATTCTGCTTTTCTCTCATGTGACAGTTCTGACCACAACATGCCAAATACTTTGGTTCACCATGACACACAGAAAAACATTGATTTTTTCCCCCCCTTTCAATTTGCTTCACTAGAATGCATGGAGAACAGAACCCTGACTTTGCATTGTACATAAACAGCCAAATGGCATACTAATGATTCCTTGAACACAAGCTATTTAATTATTTTGACAGAGAATGAGACCATGGCTATGGTCACACCTAAGGTTTAGTCCAGCTTCCGTCCACCTTCAGAGTGGGAGAACACATCAGCAAAGTGACCAGTAATTTTCTTTCCACATTATCTGTCCAAAAGGTCAACTGAGGCCCTGTCCCCATGCAATTGAAAGTCTGCTGGAACTCTTCTTTTGCCTCTGAGCGGCCCCATTCCAGGCTTTACAAGGCGCTTAGGGAGCTTAGGAAAGTGAGACACCCGCGATAAAATACGTGCACTTTAAAGAAGAGTTCCAGCGCTCTTTCGGCGATTCGCGGGTTTTGCTCGCTATATCTTCCTTGAGGACTCTCCGTGGCAAAAGGGGCGGGGATTGCTTGCCTGCACACACAGCCAAAAAGCATTCACACATCTGAGAAATGCAGCAGGTTCGCTTCCTTTCCTTTGTAAAAAGAGCCAGAATTGCTCAGAATTGCAACATTGTTATCAGTGATCTGTGAAAGCCTTAAAAGAGAATGAGCGAAGGATCGCGCTGCCGATGGCTGCAACCGCTGACTTTGCAGGGACGAGTAGCCTTTTCTAACAGAGAACTGAGTGAAAGTAAGTGCTGAAAGGGAATGAGTGAGCGATCATCTGCCTTTGCAGGGATGGGAAGCCATTTCAGGGATGGAGATCTGGCTATTTTTCCTTTTAACAAGAGAGGGGGCGGGGAGGAGATGCGGGGAAAGGAAACAGGCTTCCTTGGGGACGGAAAGTCCGTTTAGATCGCGGCTACCATGGGGACGCTTATTCCGGAAGTGGAGGGGACTTTTAAAGTCAGCTATAACAGAGTGACAGCAGAGGAAGCCGAGGGGGGCTAATAAGTCTTTTGGGGACAGGGCCTGAATGGGTTATTTAACACTGAAAGAAATCAGCTGGTTTCTTTGCTGATGTTTTCGCCCACTCTGAAATTGGGCTGAAGCTGGATTAAAACTTAGGTGTTACCACAGCCCTTGACTTCAGTTCTATTTGTACATTTTTGCTGCTATTGTTTGATTTCACCATCATGGCAAAGGGAAGGGGAAATTAACTGTAAGAACATGAAGACACATCTAGAGCAAGTTCCACACAACAGGAGAGGAGCATTACAACCACAGCTCCTCCTCTCCCTGCATATTCAGAATAGTGTCATGCAAAGAGCACTATCCTTAAGGTCCTGGCTTCCTGCCTGCATGCCCATGGAGACCTGGATCTTGGTACAGGAGAGGGAAGGCTGCTTCTCTCCTTCATCATATGTCAAGATCCACTGTGATCTTGGTCCAGAAGAGGGGAATTCCCTCCCCATGCACCAAGATCACAGCCAATCATGTTACAAGGCAAAGGTCAGAATCAGCTTCCTTCCACCAAGGACCAACATTCCCCAGCATCAGACTCAACAGTGGAGGAAACCTGTGGTTGTGATCTTGACAGGGGAACAGCTCTCTTCCCCCACTATTGAGATCAAAGCTGGGGAATCCTCAGGTGCGATCTTGATAGTCACCAAGAAGGCCTGTAAATCCCCTCAGATGGCCATGGTGGCAGCAGGGCAACTGGTAAAAGTGGAGAGGGGGATGAGGAACTCTGAAAACTCTTCGCCTCCCTCTGCAGTCACAACACTCTATAACTGTCCATTGCTGAAATTAAGTTCAGGGATGGTGGCCTCCTACGGGTTGGACCATCTGCAGCACCATAGCAACAGCCCCAACAACTTCCAATAATGCGATGCATGACTGGGCAGCCACAGCCAAACCACACCGTCCCCAAGCAGTGTTTGCACTAAGAAGTAGTGTGAACACTGCATCTGGGAGCTTACTGGAAGCATACTAGATGCTCCAGGTACTAGATTATCTCCAGCTATCAAGGATTGGGATGGCCGCACACACTCTTGGTTCCTTTGGGATGCCAGTGGCACTGTAGCATGAAAACAGAACATCCCAGAACTCACACATATATGCACAAAAGTAAACCCAGTAAGGATGGTTGATTCTCTGTAGATCATCAAAATTCTTGCCCAAGGCAATGCCTGTCTTTTGTTACCACAGCTTTCAGGGACAGTTGCACTGTTACAAAACTAGGAGTGTTGTGCTGTTGCTCATCCTGTGAGAAGCATTTGGAGGTACAGTGGCTTGGAAGCCACTGATCTGTTGTTCAGCAGGATGTCTGTCATTGAGCAACAGACATCAGGCTGCTGGTTGACATATAATGAAAGAAGCCACCTGAGGTGCACCCAGAAACTAAAAAGCTGTCCTTACAAATCCACAGACCGGAGTGGGAGAACAGAGAGCCTTTTTATCACTAAAAAACAAATTACAGGAAAGTTGTCAGGTTATGTGCATTTTACCCTGGCAGACTTTCTTTTCTCAGAATTTACTCTTCATTAATGTTACTCATGAGCAAACTCCATTGAAGAAAAGCAAGAGAGCTGAAGGAGAGGCTTCTGATCTACAAAGTTAACTTTCCACCCAGTTCAATTTACTTGCTAATAGTTGTTTGGTTGTTCTAAAAATGAAGCACAATAGCCAAGCATCTATCCTTCTCAGTGTATTCATTGTATTGCAAAATGAGATTAAATAAATAAATAAATAAATAAATAAATAAATAAATAAATAAATAAATAAATAAATAAATAAATAAATAAATAAATACAGGGTAAGGTTGATTGATAAATATTTGGGGGGGAAACTAGCATCTGGAATGGAGGAACCTAGATGATATCAGTCAGGGGAAGTGACTTCACAACCTTTTCATTTTCTTCTGGTCTGACACTATTATTGAATGCTGTTGAATGATCCGGGATATTCACTGGCAAAGAATGAAATACATAGTGCATGGATGAAAACTGTACTTGCATACCCAGCTTTGCTATGGTTATACAAGTTAATAACCAGACCTGTAATCCCTGAAGGTAAAGGTATATCATAAGCTATATGTAAAGGTGCTGTTGTATAATGGTTTGAGTACTAGATGTAGAAATTCAGATTGAAATGCCCACTTAACTCTGAAAGCTCACTGGGGGGCAGATAATTACAGACATCACACTTTAAAAACCCCAGTTTTACTACTAGTCCAAAATAAAATGGCTCCAGAGGGAAAACCCACAGTTTTAGCATTTCCATGATGTTGCAGGGGCAAGATTCTTCTGTTCACATGCTCAGCCCTTCCTTGCATGCAGGGCTGAACATTCTCAGGTGAAGGCAAGTTCTCACTAGTATGTTCAAATACTCCGCAGTGAGAGTGCTTAAAATCAATATCTTTAAAACCTGGAGTATCAGGTGTGTAATGCCCAGCTACACAAAGAGTAGTTAAACATGTCTGTCAAAACAAATGCTGTTGTCCATATTAACCTTGGGGGGGGGGGGGTTTTGCCCTGTCTGGATGCAGACTGGGTCTCAGCCAAAACTACTTGGGGTTCTTGTAACAATAATAAATTCTGGGTGCCTCCAGACTAGTGAAATAAATCTGCAGTTAAATGTAAAAGGCACAGTATACTTACTGCACAGCAACAACTAGTGTCCTGACTTGAAAGGCAGCTCTGCAGCTTCCCCATTGGAACTGCTAGAGCTGAGTTGGCATGCACCATCATGCAGGTTGAGGCAGCCAAACAAAATTGAGCTGCCCTTCCTGCTCTTGTCTTGCTGTTCTGCCTTCACTGGAGGGAAACTTCAGATTTTGATTATATTGTAGAGCAATAGTCCTTGATCCAGCATGAAGGTAAGTGCACAATCCCAATCCAATAATGCAATGCCACGATGATCCATCAATCCTTGTGCGTGATGCCTCAATTGGGACTGCGCATTCCACTGTGCTGTATAAACGTGTCTGGATGCAGCATTTGTGCCACAATGTAATAATAAGGTATTCATGAACTCTGAGCATGAATGGTACTGTACTCACTCCCAATTTCCTCTTCCCTGTGCAAACAAGAGCCCAGGTATACCAGAGGAAGAAGCAATATTCAAAAGATAAAGAACACATGAGCATCACATATGGGAGGAACTGTGCTTGATTTTTTTTATGAAAGGCATTGTATTCTCAAGTCTGTCTCTAGACCAGCTTATTTTTCTTCAAAGCATCACATTACACTGTGTTTACTTTGCCAAGGAAATGTGCAATAATTTGATAAATCCTTGCTTATGTCTTCTAAAATAACTTCCCTAAGCACCAGAAGGCAAAGTGCCAGGTATTTGTATTTAGGGCTGTACTTCCACCCCTAAAGAGCCAAATGTTCCCTTAAGTCTACTTCATTACCGTATCCATATGGAGGCCCCAGAAAAATTCATCTAAGCATCCATATGTTTCTGGCATCTTTAATATCTGAGAGCTATTTTCATCTGATATCCATCCCTAGGGAAAATTCTGCACTGATCAGTATGTGGGACCAGCAAGCCAAAGCCTCCCTGAGGGCCTGTTCTCTGAGTTGAATATCAGGCTCAGAGAGAGCTATCCACACTTCAAGTGCTGGTGCAGTCCCCAACTGGAACACCAGCCCTTGGAGTGTGGATGGCCTCACCTGGGCAGGCCAGATCACTACAGCAAGGGCTGCAGCAACATCCAGCATGTGCCTAGATGTTGCCATGGTAATCAAGCTTGGGCCATGACCACACAGTCACAGTTCCATTGCCCTGCCCACTCACAGCTTCACACCTGGAAGAAGGTGTGAACACTGCTGACTGGGAGCTCACCAGCTGCTCCCAGTCAAGACACAGACAAGTTTTTACATGTAGTGCAGCTAGATTTGAGGTCCAGAATGATCCAAACAGTGGCGGCAGCAGCATGGCATGACTGAAACCGCTCCTGGAAAGTAACTGTGAACAGGCCCTTAGACCACATCAGGAGACTCCTGGTATGCTTGCTAGTACAGTATACTGGCCCGTGCAGAATTGCCTTAAGCTGCAAAGTCCTGTCAGTCACTGGTATCAACTTAGGACAGCATGATCTTTATTACACACTACGAAGAAAGCCCTAAAAATTCACACTTCCCATATTAATATGCAAACCAAATTGTAGCCATCTCTCAAAATTCATTTTGTCTTAACTTGGTGCTGTAGTCCTCTAGCCATAAATAGTTTATGAAAATGTATATCTTAATGAACAAGGTGTACATAAATGTGTACATTAGCGATAACTATATATTAAATGCATTTGCAAAAGTATAGCTGAGGAAAAACAAAGCAAAAAATACATATATGAGGAGTCTTTTTAAAAAATAAGTCATTAAAAATACAAACTGATGTAGCAACTGGATGAAGAAGTTGCAAAAGGAAAAAATGTGTTAGCAATGACAATGAATATATTCACTGTGTAGTCCCTAATGTGAAGTGGTTTTCGGCATTATCACTGCTTTACAGACCATATTCGCACAGAAGCAGTTTTTCACAGTCTCCTTGAGGACTAGTGAAAACATAATATTTAAACTACACCTTAAGGGAATTTATGAATATTGTTTATCTTTTATCCTACTCTTCGTGAGTTCTGTGTTTTGTTTTTCTTCCTCTAATGACAGTGTCCAGAAAAGGAACTTTTGTCCTTATGTTGAATGAACCCAGCCTTATTAAAAAGATTTAATTTAAACAACACTGTGGCCTCTGGTTTGATCTCACAAGAGTTATTAACAGATGTTGTCAAGTCTGGCACCTTGGGAATTAATTCCTTGAGAAAATAGCTGATGTTTATCACTTAACCCATGCTGGTTTCTGACTTATCAAATGCATTCAAATATACAATTGTCAAACAACACGTATTTATGAAATATGCAACTATGCAAAAAAGAATATTCTTTAAGGGTCATAAATGTTAACTGCTAGTTAGCTTAATCTGCCATTTATACAGGATAAGAAAATTGGCCTACTTTAGAAAGCAGAAATCCATTTTTAAAAGAAAAATCTCACGATAAAATTAGACTCAGCATATATTTTAGACTACTAAGAATGAGCAATTAAATCCTCCAGAAGGCTGCAGGTATACGGACTTAGCACAAATCAAAATGTCTAAAGTTAAGAGTCACCTTGCAACCTCTCTTAATTAATAGATCAGAACTGATTATTAGTGTTGATTGCCTGTTCCACCTATTGGATCCTGAAGCATCATGCAGTACTCCAATGGTTTATTTCCTTCCTTACAGTAGGTACACTCTGTCCCCTTAATTCTTGTTCCATGTAATTCCAAATAGCACTAGAAAGGAACATGGAGTTCTGAAAAGCTGCATTCAATCACCACCTGTTTACACAGGTTAACTGGTAATCTCAAAGTGAAACCTGTCAGAAGAAATGGCTTTGGTGACAGAGTAGAATCAGCTCGATGGGGGAAGCATGATCTCCACATAGAGCTATGGTTCTCAATTTTCCCATGGCACCAAGAAAAAAAAGTCCTTTTATTTATGGCCATCAAAATGCCATTGGGGCTGAAGACATGTTTATTTTTACGATGGAAGTCTTTCTCACAGACAATCAAGTAGTATTTATACAGCAAAAAGCAAGACACAGCTAGCTATGGTTATTTGCAAAAGATTATATATGCTCAATTACCTGTTATAGGTCTTCTATCAAAGTCTTTCCACTGAGATATTGATCCTAAATTGAATTCAGTGATTCCTCAGAAGCCCAATACACACGAAGGAGGTGCCTTGCCTGCAAGAGGAATTCTGGTATATCCAAGCATTGATTGGGCAATTGGACTGCAGTCATTTCCTTCAAGGTCAAACCAGTCATTGATCTCTATGATGTTAGACTGAAATGTTTGCACAATGAGACAGTGTTTCATAACATCCATAAGATCACATCCCCCCTATCTTCTTTTCCCTTTTGTTGCTTAATTTCAGGGACTGGGTTCAGATCTGCCCTGGACACAAGGGTCTTTGCATAAAATATCCCAAGACATGTATGAAATTCAGTAGAAATATGACGCATAGAATCTCAGCAGCACTGAATACAACTGGCAAGGATACAGTGAAAAAGGCAGTGATAACTTCAGCAGTGATGGCAGAAAACCTGCTGCAACACGAGTGCAGTCATAATAGAGTTGTTGAAGAAAATGTTTATCAACACCAATGCATCTACAGATCCAAGCAAAAGAACTCTTTCAGATTGCCTCTGTGCAGACTGTTTCCCAAGACCAAGGGTCACTTCTCAGCCTGCTGTGGCCTATTAATAACATGTTTTTTAAAAAGAAAATAATTCATTTTGTTTCACCTTCAATCAACAGTATACACAGGACACTAACTCTGTCACTACTTTACATCAGAGCCAGAAGGCAATAAAAGTCCTGGTGAAATGTTTGCAGGTTGTGAGAAGACAAAGAAGAAGAGTTGGCTTTTCTACCCCACCTTTCTCACCCATTTAAGACTCAAAGTGACTGACAAAGCTTTCTGTTCTTCTCCCACAACAGAACATCCTGTGAGGTAGGTGGGGCTGTGAGAGCTCAGAAGAGACCTGTGACTAGCCCAAGGTCACCCAACAGGCTTCATGAACAAGAGCAGAATCAAACCTGGTATTCCCAGATAAGAGACCAGTGCCCTAACTGATAAACCGGGTCACCAGTGACAGCCAATAGACTGGAACAAATCCTGGAGTTGGCTTTAATCCACAAGCAAAACCATACTGAAACACAAATGTTTGATCAAATTGTTCATGTTCAGAAGTGGGAGACAAGTTCAGTTCAATTGATTTTTTTGATATTAGACCAACTGCATGTTTGTTTCAATTCAAATATTTGCAAATAGAAAATATGTGACCAAATTTTCAAAAGTGAATTGACTTTTGCATATTTCTAAGGGTTTGTTAGAAACCCTTAAGCTGTTACTGGAGATTTATGTGACCTCAGTGACTAGGGGCAAGTTCCAAATGGCCATTTTAATCTGGACTGAAATCTAGATTAATTTAATCAGCAGCTTTCAGCTTCCCCATCCCTAGCTTATAATGCAGAATGACAGTGGAAAAACCCCTCCTCCCCTCCTCACCATCATAGCCTGATGTCACCAGGGTGAGTGTTCCCTTACAGAGCAGAGCCCTCCTCCTTTACCCCTTCATTCTCCCACTTCCCTTTGACATCATCATTCAATTTTTATTAACATCTTACTATGCAAATGGGAGAGGGGGGAAGAGAGGAGAGTGAGGTGAAGGGTGAGAGAGCAAAGGGCTAAAGTAAGAGGGCAATGTAGAGTCTTTTACCTTGCTCAGCGGGGGGAGGAAGGAGGAGAGAAATGAAGGCAAATTGCATTGCATCAGAACTTCACAGCAGCAGTAATTACCGAAGATGCAGGCATGAATGGAAGGAGGGATGTATGATGAGATTAGTTACTCTTACAACTGATCTCATTAACAATTACAACTCTCCTTTCCCTGCCTCCGATCTCATGGCACACAGCCAGTGGAAGAGTGGGGGAATCACAGCTTATCATTGGCTCAGGGCAAACTGAAGCAAATGCCCCTAAAAGCATGGTTCTGCCCCCTAAAAAACCTGGGTGCATTCTCATAGATAAATGTTAAGTTTATTCCAGGATTCAGAAGCAAATCCTGTTATAATCTGAATAGGGATTCCCCGGATTTTCAGACCTTTAGTCCACAGAAACGGAGGATCCCTTGCAAAGTGTTGGGATGGGGGGTGCTCGAGCCAAATTCAAGCTGAACTAAATTCCCAGTTGACATGCAGCCTAGGAGTGTATATGTTCCATTTTGGGTGATGTGTCAGCCTCAGCCATTCCTGAATAGATATATGGCTTTCATAAGTATGTGCAATTCTTACCTCTTCATTGGATCATTGTAGTGAACTCTGTATAAGGCTGCACACGAAGATCATTCAGAGCTTACGCACACTGCTGCAACCAGGGTGGTATATGATCTCAGAAAATAGTCACACACTCTGCACTGGTTGTCAATAGTATACTGGGTTCATTTCAAAGTGTTGGTTCTAAGCCCTAAAGCCCTAAATGCCAGAGTTTGAGATCACCTGGAGTTGACTTACAAAAAGTTCCAACTCTCCAAAATATTGTGGGGCACGTGTTTTTCTTGTCTGCAGTTACAAAAACATTATGGAACAAACTTCTACCTAATGCAAGACAAGCTTCTTCCCAATGAATTTATAGGTGGTTACCCTGCCATTCCCTTTTGGATCACTCCTTGAATTACAGTTTTGGCCCTTTAATTTTTATCTTTTTTAAGGCTTTTAAGGGTGTGATCAGATGAAGCTTTTTTCAATTGCCTCTTGAAAATGCATCCCTTCTGTAAGTGCACAAAGACATTCAAACAACCTAATAACTTCACACATTTCTCTTCCTTTTCTCAAAGTCTGACAACTCTTTTCTAACCACAAACACTCACCACTGATTGGCCACTTGTCTGCCCAGCTTTCTGTAGCCCTGATTGGTCACTCAGCAGCAGCATTGTTCCCTTGGCATGACTGGCTGCGTTTCCCTCCTCTGTAATTTTGAGGCTCCCCACCCAATGCAACTGAAAGAACAAGTCATTCTTGGCATCATTTTGCCTCATATGAGGAAAGAGCGTACACATTGGCAGGCTTTAGGGATTTTATTTTTGCACTTACAGCCTGAAATACACCCAGAGGGCATCTCATTAATTGTTTCTGATCACACCATAAGTCTCTGCTATTGCACATCTATGCCAGTGCACATTCCAGGGCAGTTAAGTTCAGGGACAGTGGGCAGTGTTCAAACCACAAATGCCAGACACTGTCACAAACTTCACTAGCAGCCCCAGCATAGACTATCCACATCACCATAACAGTGGCCATGGCAACTGCCACCACGCGCTGCACACAGTTGCACAGCTGCCACTGCACACCTCACTCTGCCCCATGCAGCATTCGCACAGGGAAGCAGTGTGAATGTTGAGTCTGGGATTGCACCAGGAGCACTCCAGGTGTGCTACCCTCACCTTCTGT
Source organism: Aspidoscelis tigris stejnegeri (assembly GCA_023333525.1). Taxonomy (NCBI): domain Eukaryota; kingdom Metazoa; phylum Chordata; class Lepidosauria; order Squamata; family Teiidae; genus Aspidoscelis; species Aspidoscelis tigris. The sequence continues at coordinate 61,518,951 of JALMGA010000002.1, read as the reverse complement.
TGCTTATATTCCACACTCTGTAAGATGTCACTAACAGAACAAATTCAACATGTGTTGTCACTTCCATTTTCAAAGCTAAAGTATTTTACTTCAGCATTCATATTAGCTGTAAAATTGTTCTCCATAGTCACAGCTTTTTCCCCAGGCTACAAAGGAAAGTGAATTCAATCCAATATTCTGAGTAACTATGAAGCATGCTGCTGCTTAAAATATTTTTCAGCCTAGGCAGAAAACTGCATTCATGTATGTATGTGTGCCTGATATATTTAAGACACCATCACAACAAGGTCCCAGAAGAGGGATACAAGCAAATATACAAATAATAGCATTGAAGTACAACTCCCCACAGAAAAAAACAAAATTGCAACCCTGGTTGCATCCCTCAGCTGCTCCACAGCAGTTTTGCTAAGAACAGAAGATGCTCCGAGGAATGTGCCAGTAGCCACTGTAGGGCAGGTGCATTTCCCAGCTTACCTTTAGAAACCAGGGCATTTTTGTCGCCCAGTCTCCAAAGCTGCAAGCTTGGCAGAATATAATAAAAGGCATCAGAATACCCAAGTGATGACTTTTCAATGTCCATGTCAAACAAAGGAAGCAGGATAAGGGCAAGGAGAAAAGGAAGGTTTGGGGCTGTGCCTTCACAGGCCATTCAAACTACCTTGGAGGGGCACGGAAGTCTTCCGTCTCCACAGCAGCCCACCCACGGAAGGGGCTTCAGAGTGCATCTGGGGGCTTCAATCCCCCTCCAAGGTGCATGGAGGGGTTTCAATAACCCTTTGTAGCAATGGACCTATTAAACTCCTCTCCAAAGCTGCCTAAGGCCAGGAGGGCACTCTGATATGGCAAATGGTTCAGTGCAGTGGAAACCACACCCTTTATTTCAGGGTACAAACAAACTCAACGGTTTGGAAAGCAAAAGGCTAATTTATATAATTTATACTTGCATAGATGGAAACTTCTGCATTAATAGAACCCATGTGGGGAAAATCACAAATTATCTGCTATGAAAGCTACCTGTTGGGAAGAAGTGGCTAACACCTGTTTCATGCTCTGACAAGATTCTTTAATATTTTTTGTCTAGAGCTCTTTCTGTACACACCCTTAATCTGGATTAAAAGCCTGTGCAGTAAGCTTCTGATCCAGATAGATCAGCTCGCTAATGCAGATTCATAAGGTCCCATCTCTGCTATTCACTCCTGCTTTAGATGGAGGAGACCAGTAGACCAGGACAATTTCGCACTTCCTTTCCTGTCCTGTGGATGGGAAAGGTGCATTAGAAGCTAGCCTGTTTTTGATCACACGGCGAACCCTCCACAGGGTGCCGCCATCTTGAGCACTGCACCCTGCATGACTACACATGCGCAAGCACCGTCACTACGGCAACGCTGATGCTCTGAGCAAGCACAATCACATCACGGGTCATGTGAGCTCCTCAGCCAGATGTAGCGCAGATGGTCACTGGCTGCACTACTAACAGAGTTATTAGCTGCACCACTCTGTCCAGAAAAACAATATTTTTCCAAAAGTTGTTACTTTTATATGCTATTCTTCAGTCTGTTTCTTTAGGGTGTATTTAATGTGCTTTCTAGTTTCCAAACCAAATGAAAACAACATCATTTTTAAAAAGAAACTCTTTAGATATGCACAATCACCTTGGTTTACACTCACCCTTCAGGAATGAATTCCAGGTTCTGCGGGAGGAGAAAGTAGGGATCTTTGTGAAGAAATTTCACTCCTTCTCTTCCCACAATCACCTCACCCACAAACACAAAGGTTAATACTAAGACACAGATAAAATTTTGCATCCAGAAAACCTCACATACCAAGACTGCAAACAAGAAAAGGGATGATAAAGATAAGAGACTGACCTTATTTGTCCACAGAACAAGTAGGTGTCGCACGGGGAATTACAGTTTACAAGCTCTGATGTTGTGTTATTTTCTAGTTTAGGTGTAAATGATAATCTCTGGATTTAAGTGTATTGAACATCCCTATTACATTATTCCCTTCAGTATCTGTTGTACCAGGACTCAGTATAGCACAAGCAAAAAGTTGTCTTCAGAAGAGAACAAACAAAGCCACATTCCTCCCACGTCTACCCAAGGGAATAATGGCTTAATGGATTGAGGCACCAGAGGTATTCATCAATATGCCTGTTACAAGCACAATACTTCACAGATTATACTATTAAATTCTAAAGTACCACTTTCTGTAAGAGGGGCCAGTTATGTATCCTAAATAAATAAATAAAATAAAATATCCAAAGAAGAAAATGGAACTAACTGTAGAACACTGTTATTCATGACTTCTTGCTCACACTTTCCACAGGATCCTCTGTTATGCCCCAGCTCAATTTCTGGGCTCATGCTCAGCATGGTCCTTCCTGCACTGGGCCCTTTTCAAGACTGCATCTCAAAATAGGGGCATGCCACCTGCATGCTGGTGCAGACTACAGCAGACCCCACCTCAGCCTGTCATAAGCTGCACCAATATGTGGACAATAGGCCCCTATTCCAAGAAAGAAGACTACTAACAAGCAGCTTGTTCTGGCATACATACCAGGCAAGTGATGAAAGGTTCCTAAAGTTGTGTTCCTAAAATTGTCTGTGATCATGATGGTATGGAGGCAATGTTCCAATGGCACCTTTATGACACCATGAATGTGCGACAAGGTGAGAGGTTTCACACAGCCCCGCTCCCTTGTGGCACGCTGGGTGAACTGGATGAGTGCAGCAACCCACAGACCCCATTTGTCCAGCTTAGAGGGCTTGAACAGCAGAAGATTAGGAAGAGTCCTGACAGCAGTTCCTTTGACTATCTACCATATGTTCTGCTGAGGCCACATTGCCACCATTCATGTGGGCCTACCTTTCCTGTTGCCAGCAGCTCTGCCACAACTTTAGCACAGAAAACGGCCAGTGGAGCTATTGCCTGTGTCCAGTGATCCTTAAGCCATTAACTGCAGCCAAGGAATGAAAGAAGTTTGTGCAGCAGTCATGCAGACAATCTTAATGTGCAACAAGAACAGATACGCTAGCAGTCCTTTTCTCCCTGCCATGTGACTCCTGCCATTCCACCATCTTCTTCAAGCCTGAAAGCACTTGGATGTTGGAATTAGTGTCTGCTGTTATATTAAACAGTGGAAAATTGCTAGATACCTATCACTTTCCAGACAGTTGACTTCCATTGATTGGGTTACTGAAAGGAGAGGAGAAAAAACTTATAAGACTACAGCCTAGCTGTTTATATGTTAGATTCCCCCTGCCCCTGGAGGCGTCGGCGGGGGTGGGGGGAACGGAGGCAGCTGCCATCCGTGCCCCCTCCTCATCCGGGGGATGGAGGTGGCGGTGGCGGTGATCAGGCTGCCCCATTGCTGGAGAGCAGCAGCCACATGGCAAGGCAGGGGCAGTCCCCACCTCCCATGTAGTTGCTTCAGCAAAGGGGCTTCTATGACAGGCGGGGGTGGAGGCAACCTCCACCGCTGCCTGTCAGCAAAGCCCCAATGGTGCACCGGGGACGGCAGAAGCAGGCAAACCAGATGGCGGCCACCGGGAATCCGGCTCTTCCCTGGCCGTGTGTGGAAGTGTCCTGCTTCTGCACACATTCAGGGGAAGAGCCAGATGTAAGACCTAATTTTTCAGGCCTTAAATTAGGGCCGGATTTCGGTGGCAAAACTGGTTTAAGAAACCCATCTTGCTCTCCGAAATGCAGAAGCGCCCTCCTGGAAGGGGCTCCAATCTGGCCTCTAATGCAGAAGCCGCTTAAGGTAAGAGTCTTAATCTTACCTTAATGCAGCTCTAAATCCGTTTTAAGTGCCAGTGCGAAAAGGCCCATAGTCCTGTATATCATCAACAGTCCATCTGTGGAATACGTTGTTGAGATCTATGGAAGGAGTGAGCTACAGCACCATTTTGCACTGAATAAAGTGTTCCAAGGGGGCATGGGGCCTCTGCTATCTGATCATAGAGTTTGGAAGGTATTTTAAAAACCCTTTGAAGTCATCCAAGGTTATAGCCTACTATATCTTGTGTGAATGACTATTACCATTTGTCTGGCCTGAATTCTCAAGATTCAAGTACACTGGATGATCTCTGTTCTGTTATTTTGAGAAAGAAAGAAAACCTTAAGCCTTTTCACACTTCCCTTCCCTTCTCTGGAAAGTAAAGGGTGAACTGCCCCACATATGCTCTAAGCATCCAAACTAGTGAATGCTTAGAGCATAGGAAACCACCACCACAACCCATCCAGATACTCACCTCGTGTATGGATTGGTGTTCAGGTGCCATCATCTTTGTTCACTGGTATTGGCACCAGCACACATGCTGGGTGCTGTCACCGGGGCAACCGCATGATGCATCTCATCAGCATGCAAGTGTAGCTCATCACATGACCCTCCAGTATATCTTCCAACCTGGAAGACATGCAAAGGCAGCATCCAGAGCCTTACTGGCCCTGGTGCTAGTGCAAAGTAGGTGCACATGTGATGCAATGCAACCTGGACCACCCACAATGCACGCAAGATGAGCTCTGGCACAGAATAAGCCATTTCTGGTTAAGAAATTACTGGGTCACATGCGAATGCTCCATCTGGGAGTTAATCCCCCACTGGGCCAAGTGCAAATGTCCCATTTTTTCCACACAGATTTCAAAAGTGTTCCTTCAGTACCATGATCATTTTAGTTGCCTTATCTTACTTCTCTAATTCTGATGTGTCCTTTATAACGTGTGGTGACTAAAACTGTGCATAGTATTCTGGGAATTATTTTGCCTGTGGGTATTGTAATATTAGGAGCTTTATTTTCAGTACAGGTTCTTCATATCCCTCAGCCTTTTTATGGCCAATGCACACTTTCATTATATGCACTCCGAGATCTTTTCTAGTAACTATGCTGTGTGATACATTTTATTAGAATGACTCTCCATCACTGTCAGTCACGCTCTGCTCTACTATAGCACAACAGTCTACCATTCCACAGCATCTACAAAACATGTATTTAGGCCCTTTCTGCACCAGTATGTGGGTGGCAGGTCCCTATTATGGATTACAATCGAAAATGAAGCTTGGTGCAAAAAGGACCTTCCGGTCATATTCCCCACTTGCCTTGTTAAGGAAGTTGGAAGAGGACAGCTTCATCAGTACAGCCTGGTCCAGTACAGCAGACCATCTCCTTTAAGATCAGCAGTGCCTGTGCATGGGGGCTGAGATTGGCAGCCTTCTCCTGAGTCAGCCTTCATGTGTAGGAACCAGTGGCCACATAAGTCATCTCTCCGCATATACATGAAATGAAGCAAGACAACTGAAGGATGCTAACTTGTGCTCTGAGACTGGGGACACATGCATCAGTCCTTAGCTGCCTTAGAGTAAGGTTACTGGAGATGCACCACACTAGGACTAGGAGTCTCCAGCAGTGTAGTGATGATGCAACCTGTAACTTCCCCTTGAACCAGCATAAGTAGAATTATTATTTTATACACAAATACATTAACACAGTGCTAAAGAAGTAGATAAATAATGGAAGTTAATCATGCTACCTGAACAATTGGGAACACCATCCTATCCAGATACCAGCAGGCTTGTTAGCACTTTTGTTTTCAGCACTCTCCCCAGATGGAGAAGTCTCTGTTTCAGGATAAGAAATGGAGCATTGTCTGCATTGCAAGGGTAAGGACACTGTCTGTCCTGGGCTAAACCCAGCAGCAATGTCAATGCACCATAGCTGTTCTGGCCCATGCAGTCAATTCCCCCAATTCAAGGCAACAACCACCCTTGCCAGCAATTGGCCCAGACCCCATTACTTGAACATCATGTCTGGTGCACAAGGGTGGGGCTGAACAGAACAGTCTTCAAAGGTAATGTACCTACCTCGGTTTGGGAAATGGTCTTCAGAAACTTCCATAAACTTTGAAGATGGGACTGTGATGCTTTCCTTATTCTAGACCAGGTGCAGCAGCATCAAAAGCTAGACCAGAACAAGATCGCCTGGGAGGGGTGTAGGCCTCTTTATATTGATCTACAGCTAATCGAGGATCAGGAACCATTGGGATTGTTCTGGACAGGGACAGCACTAGTCCAGCACTAGACCAGCACCATGCAGACAAAGGGTGTCTGACAGTAAAGGCAATTTCATTCTTGCTAGCTTTTTGTGGCAATGGATGTTGTTTTGCCTGGTTTTAATTGGCAGGTTGTTTTATATTGATGAAATCTTCTGTATTTAATGCTTTGTACCACCTTTAGCAATGCTACTGATGTATAAATGGATGGAATATAAACGTCTTAGAAAACAATATGTATACTTAATGCTACTTGTACAAAGCCAAAACATTGTGTTTCTTTTATGAGTTCACTTAAATACGCAGTTTGACAATGCCTGCAAAGAAGAAAAATCCATTCAACACTGAGCTTTGAACAAAGAATTGCTGCTGAACATTTTTTCAATGTAATGCACATTAGAGAATAAGGAATCCTGAGATGCAATGAAAAAAAATCTCTTTTTTCTTTTTCTTTTTCTTCTTTTCATGGAGAAATAAACTAATTTTTGTAGAATCATGATGGAGTTCAATCTTCTGAAATGGTGAAGGTTTATTTAAATGACATCACATTATCTCCATTAGAAATTTTTAAAATAGGAGAAAGGGGTAAGGATTACAGGTTTCAGCAATGACATCTACTGTGATATTCCGTCATGGGGCCTTTCCACACTTGCTCTGGAAGAACAACTGGAGGCTGTTCCCACATGGAGCATATGCATTGCACAAAGACACTTCTATGCTAGAGACATCTCTATGCATGCCAGAGTGCCCTGTCACCAGGACAGGTGTGGAGCACATTTTTGTATTCCATAACTTATCTAGCCGCCAACTGGGACAGCCCTGCAAGCTTCATTTACTCCTCTTCCCATTGTAATAGGTTTGAATGGAGTGTGTGATCGGTTAGCACAGGTGTGGTTGCACACTACATCGCCCAGTTAACATGGCAATGTTACCACATAGGTCCATTAGCACCATTGCTGCAGCAAGCTGTTCGCCTCTCTAATGGAGGCGATTAACACTTAGGCAGTGCTTGGAGAAGTGCCGGATAAGTTTGGGTCAAAATCAGGTATCTTGAAATGCTGGTGCTCAATCTATTCCAGAATTCAGCTGCCCATTGCACCAACAGAATCTGTGAATTGGTCTTTACTCTGTACCAACACAGTGGCAGCAGCTACTTTTCCTGAATTTAAAATGGAATAAGGCCCAGTACAGAAAGAGACTATATAGACTGCAAACTTGGGGGTAGGGAGGCTGCATATATGAAGTTAGGATTGTACCATAAGTTCTGGTAGCTATCTACAAAAATAAAACTATACTTTCTTGTTCTGCTGCTTTGTAATCTCTGATACAAAAGTCATTTGGATCTCCAGGTCCCCAAGCCAATGGCAACACTCCCAGAAAACCTTTCCATTGCATGACCAATGCCTGCATCAATGACACTGATAATTGTTTGGTGGTCCCAAATCCACATGCCTTGCACATCTGGAAGAGAACAGTGCTCTGAGATGTGGAAATGTACTAGATAAAGCTTTAGACAAATGAATCATCTTAATGCAAAGAAATGAAAGCTCAATTTACTCTTCCCCAGGATACTCATGTTCATTTTCCAGTATGAGTTGAAGTGTTTGGGAAAAAAACATTCATCAAACATTATAAAACATAAAATGTTCATCAAGGGTGATCAGAAAAACTTAGACTATGATATGAGTCAGCTCATACCAAAATATGATTAAAATAATATGGTCTTGAGGTCTTTTAAACTGAATACAAATAGAATGTTCAGATGCAGATTTAGAGCTCATAAAATTGGGATCTATACAATTTATTTTTAAAAAATAATCAAAAAGTTGGGGAAAATTGCATAATATATTTTGTATTTGATACTGGTAGTAATCTAACCTTACCCCTCATCCTTGTCCACTCCAACTTGTTGTTGTTGTTCTTGTTGTATAATAAAGAATAAAAATATTAATATGGTATACTGAAAAATAAGGATCTTTTTTATTTTAAGGCCTTACATACTAAGGACAAATGATTAAATGAAGAACAAATCAGGGGGAAATTAAGAAGTATATTAAGAACTTGAATCGAACTTGATCAAATTATATAATTCACTACATTACCAAGGGTTAGCGAGCTTTGTATTCCCTTTCAAGATATGAGGGATATTATTTTTTGTTAAATGATATAGCAAAAAAGCAAATTTCATTCATAAATAATCTTTTACTGGAAGTGGAGGTAGGCTCATTACAAAGGTTAATGGACAGAAACAGTCAGGCCCACTGATTCTGAACAGAGGAAGGTTTAGACAGAATAAGTGCCATCTGCACAATGTTGCTGGTCCAACTCAGTCCATGCTGTAACCTTGAAGCTCATGATAGCTTTGTCGCCACATTCTCATGCTTCCAAGGATTACCAGTAGTACCATTCAGATGGTACAACCAGTGGAGTAGTGGCCTGATCCAAAACAAGGAGGCAGGTAAGTGCAGAAAGGGTCTATGTAGGTGTCATAGTTTGCTAGATAGAACACCAAGCAATCTTCCTTAAGACCTGTGTGAGGGCCTTATCTTAGCTCACTTGCTCCTGCTTTGGCCCTCTTTCCACCCACCTTCTTGAAGCTTGGGGGCAAGGCAAAACATGCAACAGACAGCATTTTAGGCACCGTTCAGACTACTCCTGGCCCCTGACAGCCCTCTAAAGTAACTGTTAGGGACTAGGGATGTGCAAGAATATTCAAAACATTCTAAATCTGATTGAATTTGTTCAAATTTGGACATTCAAATTTGAATTAAATGTCTATATATTGAAATTTAAACATTCAAATGAATTTCAAATTGGCGAATCTACTCGTTTGAATTATTTGGACATTCGTATGTGTACAGTTATGTACACAATGCATACTTGCCTGTATGTATCTTTCCCACATGCCTACACATTTGTACGGATGTGTACAGGATGAAAACAGGATGCATATGGGATAAATATGGGATGCGTACGGAACATACGAATGTTGTCAACATCCATATGTGCAAATTTGAATAAAAAATGCAAACAAATGGATTTACTCAATTTGAATCGAATGTGGATAAATTTGGGTTTTAAAGATTTGAATTGAATCAAATTTTCAGATATTTAATTCAAATTGAATCCCAAAAATTGCATTCATGCACACCCCTATCAGGAACAAAGAAAGGCCAGCAGGTCTCAAAACATATGTCACCATGAAATGACTTCACTATGGGTCTTTTTCCAGGAGGGCTTAGAATCCTTCTAAGACCCCATTAAGAACCCAGTTGGTACCTCATTGGTACCAATCGGAAAGGCCCTGTCCCCACCTGGACCCCATTGAAGGCCCCATTGGCAAGGCCCTGTCCCCACAAGAGCAGGGGAAATCCTTGGAATTTGTGTGGACCTAATTAAAAGTGTTCACAATGGGGTCTTCAGGTATCTTCAAGATCCGGATCTTTGACTGTGCGTGGAAAAAGGGGGTAAGTATTTACAACAATACTATGCTAGGCAACAGTGTTACTAATGTTTTGAATGTTTTGCACACTCCTGTTGAGTAACAATTTTAACTAAAGCAAAACTATCACAATGGAAAATTAACAAAGTAAAATCACATTGCTATTACTATTTGTTCTAAAATCAATTTGTAGATCTACCTTTTCACCTGACATTTAAAAAGGAATGGACACTGAAAAAGGAAGTCTCACTGTTTTTCACACCTATGCCAGAAATATTTCATTTGCAGTGCCATACATATACCTACAAAAGATTGCCTTTTGCAGATTCATAAAAGTTGTAATGCTCTTGGAGAGCTGTTTTTTTTTTCTTTATTTCTCTCCTGGTCTGACTGTCTTTTAACTTTCACATCGGTTTGACATACTTCTGAGTGATGCAGAGAAATATCCGACATGCCTCTTAAATACAGCCTTTGCAACATGATTTCCATGTTTTCATTACACTGAGCAGCTGGCAGTTTAACATAGTCAGAGTCAAAAAGCCCAGTCATCCTAGTTGTAAAACCAGTGAAGCAGTTAGCAAGGGATCTCAGGGGTTGTGAAGTCAATGGCTGAAAAGCAGTGAGCTTGGGAAGAACAGTGGCTTGGTGCAATATAAAATGAGATGTATGACATTTCAAAGCTAATAATAAGGCCATAATATTGCGCTATTTTGAACAAGCCATTACCCAAACAGTAAGAGATTCCCAAACAACATGGCAGAATCATGATCCTTATAAGGACAAGCTATTAGCATAGTTTTGAGATATTTCTTATTCTCATGTACTTAGAAATACATAGGCAAGAGCAAGCAGGAAGCAGGCAGGCAAAGGAAGAAAAAGCCCTCCTGCTGCCAGACTGATTTCAAGGTCCTACTTGGACCTGAGGCCTAATTACTGGCTTTGGTGTAAATATGGTGTTATAAATATGCCTAATTGTACTGAAAGGGTGCAACGCAAGTGTGCCTACCGGGGGCCCTCCCCCGGCCCGCCAGGGGGCTCCTACCTTTCGGCTCACCCTCACCCCACAAGCGGCGGATTGCCTCTTCTGGAGCCAGGGTGAGCTTCCCTAAAGCCCACCCTAGCCCAACCGGGGGGGGGGGGAGCCCATGGAATCCCCTCCTTACCTGTTCAGCGTCACCCCAATTCTGAGAGGAGGAACCCGGGATGCAGCGCGCCTGCGTCCTGCGCACCTCCTGAGTGGCCAGGGCTGCTGCTGGCAGCCCCTGCCCTCAGGAGGCGTTCTGCGCAGGTGCGCCATCTTGTCAAAATACCCCTAAAACTGATTGCGAATGGGGATGACAAGGATCCAAACCATTTTTAAACAGTTTTAATTGATTGGGGGTGGAAACGATGAGGATCCAAACCATTTTTAAACAGTTTTTAAACAGTTTTAAGTGGTAATGGAAACACGGCTTTAGACAACAAATCTAAGGTACTCATATTTTACCAGTATCCTTTTTGAACAGACTGAATGCTTATGGGTGACAAACTAAGGGTGTGTCCAGGCTGGGGTACACTGCACATTCTGATGCACAGTCAGTGTGACAGTGTCACGCCTGATGCAGCACATTATGCTACTGTGGAATTTCCCTATTGCAGAATTATCAACACTCGCTCTGTTTTATCAGGTAATTTCAGAGTTTCCCGCTGTCTTGACAGGACGGCAAGAAATAGCAAATGAGAGCTGAGCCTGCAGCTCAGCTCCCATTAGTTGCCTGATCCCACATGACACACACCTCACCATGCATACCACGGAAGTCTCACAGCTCTGTTTCAAGTGGGGACAATGGGTCATGACTTCACAGCCAGGTAAGCTGCAAATTTTATATAACTGTGGATTTTTATCCACTAGTCTGGAAGGGACCTAACACAGTCAGTTCCATAATCAGAGGATATTCCTACTACATCAGAGAAGAATTTCACCTTACCAGTTCCTCAATTTCTTGGCATACAGCTTGAAAAAGAGGAAACGGAAAAAATGCTTCATAGTATCTTACACAGATATAAAACAAAATTAACCAGAAATTTTCTTAAGCTAGTAACAGTTCATAACTACTTAAGTACCTAACAATTTATTTCTACTCCTACTAGGGTCCAACTGTACTCTCCTCTCTTGGGTCCACTGTCACACCTAGATATCTAGGGTTCTGGAGGTCCAGAATTCCCCTAACCAAAATGGGTAGAGTTAACCTCACCTGGAGATTCATTCATTCATTCATTTATTCATTCGTTCGTTCGTTCGTTCGTTCGTTCGTTCGTTTGTTTGTTCATTCGTTCATTCGTTCATTTAGTAAGATTCCTTACTAAAACTCCCAGGATTTCTAATGGAATGCATTCTAACATAAATCTAACATAATTTTCTAATGACTATTTTCTACTAGTAATTTTTACAGTCCCAGCTCTTTCCAGGGTCCTCAAAGTTGGTGACACCTCCTTGCGGCCATAATCCACCCAACCAGTTCACCTAGTTTACCTAATATATGAATAACATTGTTACATCTGGAAATACTAACTATTGTGAGAAAAGCTGGCTTATTTTCCCCTTCTGGGATAACCTGAAAGCATTCCAAATATTACCTTTAACTATACCCATAACTATAACTATATAGGGATGTGCATGGATATTCAAAAATCTGAATATTCAGTTCGGATCCAACGAATGCTGACATTCAAACTCAAATCGGATTTTCTAAAACCTGAATTTGCACATTTGAACTCGAATACCAATTTTCAAATGTACAGATTTGTATCTGTCATATACAAATCTGCACAAAAATTATAAGCATCTTGCACTTAAAATACAGGATTAAAATGGGATGCATATGAGATAATACAGGATGCATACAGATTTTTATGGAATACACACAGATACATATAACAAATACAAATGTTGATATTCGTATCTTTAAATACGAATCTAACATTCAAACATACAGATTTGAATGTTTGGATTCAAATTGGATTTTATGACATTCAGATCTTAAATATCCAAATGAAATCTGTTTTTTTGACATTCATATCTACTCAGATTCAAATGTCAAAAAGACATTCATGCACATCAATATAACTATATACTTATAAATATAAAAGCAATTTCTTAATTATCTTATTTTCTGTCAGAACACTGAATCTGAAGTTTTTAGCTTTGCTGTAAAGATCACTGTGGCAACCAGATCTTCTTAATAGAGTCCCCCTTTTAACCCCAACCTGCAGTCCTTTGGAATCAGCATGTACCTGACCAAGGCATTCTGTACCTGACCAAGGCAGAGGTCTCTCCTCCTTTTGAGAACTATCTTTCTTGAGGCATCTAGAGAAGAACCCCTCTTACCACAGCCATGATTCTGTGTCAGCCAACTTGAATCCCACCAACATGAATTCTCGGCAAAGCTGAGCCGTCTTAAAATTTTGATGGCAATGGCACATTTACACCATAAACAGCTGTGCAGATCCTAGCTAAAAAAAAGTAAAGCTGGTGATCTCACAATATCTGGTGAATAACGCCCCTCTGGTGAAAGTCTGATTGCACCCCTTTACACTGAAGATGCAACGTCTCCTGAACTGCCTAGTTAGGGAGTTGAATGCTGCCATAGTAGCATTAGCATACAAACTATGTGCTATCAGACGAGTGATCAATGGTGGCATCATCCAAATCTCACCTGCTTTGTGTCCTGTGTATGATTAATGAATGTATGCTAATAATTCAACAGTATTATTTTTAACACATGAAACATTAATAAATACTGGAGAGCTGTGATGGCATAAGGTAAGTGCATTATGAAGAAAAATGTTCTTCTGTGCAAGTAAGCAGAATTTAATTTCAGGTACTGCATTACTCAAATAATGGATCTGAGAAACTAAATATGCATGCTAACAACATTCTTTTTCAGTTCAGATACATGTTCTACACAAAGGGATCCTGACAAAAGTTATGACTTCATTTGAACTTGAAAGTTGTACTGTATGACAACATCACAAGTCCCTGAGGACCATGCCAGATGTGTACTGGGACTACAGGATCTGCACACCCTCCTATACTAATAGTAATCTGCCCCCCCCCTCATGGGACCATGGGACATGCCATCTGCACATTGCTGTGGTCCGGGGAAAAATATCCTGGTTCAGTGATAGACCTCAACACTGAGGTCAGCAGCTATATGAGGTTAGGGTGCTATTTTAGGTTCCTAGCCCAGTCCACACTTTGTTCAGTGTGGATGAAGAGTGGTTGGAATACTTGAGACATGGCCTAATCTGCACTAATGTATCTGTACCAGAGCTGCACTGGCTACTCCTTTTCCTAGAATTTGTTCTGGAATGAAGCACACTGTGGAGAGGACTTATGTATATCATTTAAATGAGCCTGAAAGAACAAGAGCAGGAAATAAGAAAATCATTGCTTTGCTAATCCACATTCATCAACCATTTTGATGCATAGAAAAACACTTCTCCTTAGGTATGATTCACAGCTGCAGATGGAATAAACTGAAAAACACTGACACCTCTCTCCAAGCAACACTGTAACTGGAGAACCACCGGGAATCATTATTTCAATGCATACGTGATATTGTTTTAATACATACTGTTATTGTTTTAATAATGTTTGATTGAGATGTTGTGTTACCAGTCTAGAGATCCATGGGTATAGGGCAGGATAAAAAAAGTAGGTAGGTAGGTAGGTAGGTAGATTACACTTCTAGGTACAGTGGCATGTGGTTTGCACACCTGCTGCTTGCTCCTTCAGAGGTATAAAAATCATGGCCAGGGTATCTTTCCTCCCCTTGACCACAATATCACCTGCCAGGGCTATTTGAACCCAGGAAGTAAAATTGAAGTCACCACCAGCAATAATGGACATATGGTGGTAAAATGTCCACCAGTAAGCCTAAATGAGCCCCAAAACCAGCCTTGACAGATACTGCAGTAAGCAGCAGTGCCAGTCCTAATCAGGGGCTTATTCGCACTTAGGCCTCTGGTATGCAATTAGGACAGCTCTGGTACAGCTCTATTACGTAGTATCTGTACCAGAGCTGTCCTAACTGCATACCAGAGGCCTAAATGCGAATAGGCCCCATCTTCCAGAAGAATATTCATGTTTTCACCTACCTTGCTTTTCCTTTCCTTTATATTCTGTCCCTTCACCCTGAATGAGTCTGCCCATGAAGAGAAAAGGCTAAGGTCAGCCTAGAGGAACTGATTTGTCTCATTTGTCTCTTTTGCAGAATTTACTGAAAGAAGGTGATGATACATTTGTATTCATCTGAAACTGGAAGTCTTGTAGATCCAGTGAGTTTTTTGGTTAGGTAGGAACCTGAGAGCCACTTAGCCATCAGTCTGTTCCCCCCAGAAAAGCCATGGAGATGTGTGAAAACTCAAAACTAATGGCCCAGTTCAGTTCAAATTTGAACCATTTCAGACAAGGTGGAAGAGGTTTCAATCAAACCTCAGACCTATCCAATCTAGGTCTGTATATGTAAATACATAAAAACAAAGAGTAAAATGCAAATAAACTCAAACTGGTTTGAACTGAACTGAATTGAAACTGAACTCCCCTGAAACTGGTGATGGTTCAGGTGGCCAAACCACTCAGTTTCAGTTCAAACCAGTTTTGCATGGCTCTACCACAGCCACTATCTCATATCTGTTAAGAGCCAGTTTTATTGCCTCCGGATAATCGTAAATCTATAGCCACCAACCAAATCTTTCTATTCCTTTTTTTCTTTGAGTTTTATAAACTGAAATCTCCTGAATTTTCCCACTGGTATAAAGGAATTGCTAATACTAAATAACAAATCAGCTTGTTACATGTCATACTTTTAGGGTATCTATTTCCTTTAATTTTTACATGCATTCCAAAATCTGTCAGTCTAATTGAAATAAAGTATTATTTTGCTGCTTTTCCCTCCCTGTTTTCTTTGCACCTGAGATTATAGTGTTGCCAAATAGTTAATTAATAGTAAAGTGAGTTGTTTTTACTGAATGCCATTTTGTTGTTAATTCACCAGCTGCTTCTGAATGCTAATTTGCCCAATTGTGCAATGGATTACTATTTGATGTGTTTTCTACATTTTTATCTTTTAATAAAAATTCCAGCTGAAGAATGAAGACATCAGTATTTTATGCTTCACTTTTCCCTGAGTTCAATTCTTCAGCTATGTGACTGCTTTAAAAACTACAGTTTTAAGGGCTTGGGTATGTGCAGAATTCTTTAGGGTTCCATAACACTAAGTCCCCATAACATTAAACATAACAACTGCTTGCTGATTTTAAAAGACGTACCGCTAATCAACTTTTTTAAAGCACTCAGCTGGCTAAAAGGAGGAACAACAGCCATGCTGTTTCATGACCAATTTCAAGTACCAGTCCTTAGATTTAAGGATAGGAGCCTCATTAGCTGGTTAAAATTCAGCTGCAGAAATAATGATTTCACGTATAGGATCAAATCATAACCATAAGTCTGATGAAAGAATTATATTTGCACTGGTATGCCCAAAGTCTAGATATTAGATGTGATCTATGCATACAAGCACATATCTAAATTACCATCATGCAATCTAAATCAATGCTAGATCAGTATCAGGTAGTTATACAGATTATGTTTGCTGGAGGTGTCGAACTGAGCTGAACTGAGCTGAGGGACAGATTCTTAAAAGACTTAGTGTATGATGATGATGATGATGAAGAAGAAGAAGACGAGTTAGCTTTTATACCACACTTTTCTCACCCATTCAAGGGGACTCAAATCAGCTGACAAAGCTTTCTGTTCTTCTCCCCACAATAGATACCCTGTGAGGTAGGTGGGGCTGTGAGAGCTCAGAAGAGAGCTGACTAGCTCAAGGTCACCCCACAGGCTTCATTAGGAGTGCAGAATCAAACCCAGTGATTCCCAGATAAGAGTCTGACACCGTAATCACAAAACCAAACTGGGTCACTAAATAAAAACTGACAACTAAATAAAAAATAAATCAAACTGTGTACTTGTACTTCCATTATGTGGTGTCATAGTTTTTATACTTTGCCTAGGTGCATTGATCTGACTCTAATAGGATCTCTATGATACCTTCTCAGCAGATGAGTTGACATGCTGAATTTCCCATCAGTAGAAACATCTGCCTTTAGCTCATGCCCATCTCTGGTCAAGAGTGATGTCAAAAGATTCCCATTATTAGAACACATTGTCTTATACCAATGCTTTCTGCCGTAGTGTTCTAGTTCCAGCTCCCCCATCAACCCAAGTCTTCCTTTTAACATTCACATCAACTGATGTCAAAAACTGTAATTCAGCAAATCCCTTGTTCTTTTCCATAGCTGTTGATTATATTAATAACAATGTTAGGATTACCATGCAAGACATCCAAGAAAAAAACCAACTTGACAGGAGTTTGCCTGACCATTCTAGACTGATTTTTTTTTTCTAGTGATACATCAGTCCAAGGCAGGATGCTTACAGCTACTTCTGTAAGGTGCTTCACATCACCTGTATAATTCATGGTTAACACAATTGTGTGGTACGGTACTAAGTCAAACAAAATGCACGCTTATGAAGACCAATTTACATGGCATAGATAATTGATCTGAAGAGTGAAATGATGCTCTGACAGTTTGGAACTGCATAAGGATTTCAAAGGTTCTAAATTAGGCAGTATGAATCCATGCCCATTTACATCAGTGCTACAGAGTGAAATTGTCTGATATATTATAACAGAAGCCAGAAGGTTTTGCATTCCCCTTATTGGTAATAACAAGAATGCAAACATCTGAGAATATTGGCTGTTCTCTTTGCCAGTTGTGCATAGCATGAAACCTCTGCTGGGATTTCATTTTCATAAGATACCACTTTAAAATTCAAGCCCAAGACTCCTGTTGTTGGTCCCTAGTAAATAATAAGCTACTCCCACTAATGAACAAGGTAGTGGGAAATGAACACAGATACCATTACACCATAGAATGTATTTACTGATTTAAGTGGATTAAACAAAAAGAGACCACTCCTTTTTAATCCAAATTGGAATTGCAATACAAAAACATACACAGGGAAACTGAACAAACAGAGCTGCAGGGAGCATGTCTTTGGATTTTGAAATCTTACAGGGCAATTCTTTGCATTAAGATGAATATCACTGCTGCCGATATGACATATTTCCAGCAAGACCAACCTACCCACATGTGATGAAGTTCCTATGAGACATGACAATGGAAACACACCCACCTGTCTGCAAATCCCATATTCACATTGCCACATAATGCTGAAGTATAGAGTTGCTATTTTTTAAGGAATGACTGCAAACAGTTTTCCTCACATTTGATCAGTTTGTGTTGCAAGGAAATCACATCTGAAATTGAGCTTTCACGTTCAATTTATAGTGTTTTTACCTCTGAATCTGCATTTTCGGGACTGTGCCCCATTGTGGGTTAATTATTCCAGTAATTCTCCTACTACATTTACCGTTTCTCTTCTGCCTATTACACACTTTATTGGATTCTGATTATTCAGACATGTGGCGCTTCTTTTTTTTGCTCCAATTTTTTTTAAGTATCTGAATGTCTTGTTGCTATACTTCAGGTTTTCCTAGTTCCATAGATACCTCCATCTTATGTTTGAGTTCCACTCTGATACATAGCAAAACGCATTCCTGCTTGAAAATCAGGAATATGGACTGTAAAATGCAATGTTCCAATTCGCCATAATCTTGTCAAGGGTTCTATTTAAGCCCTTCTCCCAGATACGCCATCTGCTACCCTACTCCCTTTTTCTCACAATTAAATATTCATTATACAGATGGGTGAAAAATATTTGTCACCTTCATAATTTGTGTGAATTGCTAAGCTTCAAGCCTTTGCATTCAAACTGATTATTGGCCATACTCAAAGACTGGCATTTGTATGTGAAGCAAAAGCTTTTGTGCATTCATTTGAAGCGTTGTAACATTTGTAAAGGTGAGGAGGTGGCACAACAGCTGTCCGGTCACATCTGGATTGGATTCAGTGGATTCAGAAATAGCACAGAATCACAGCTTTCTATTATTCCCAGGAAATCTTGTGCACAGTCCTAGGAACCATGGGAAACTGAATGCGATTTCCCAGTGTTTCAAATATCCACAGTTTCCCATAACCACAGCAGAACCTGGAACCTATCCCCACGGATAAAGGGGTCCAACTGTACAGTATATCATCTTTGACACTGAGACCTGGCATATTTGAAGCACTGAGACATGATATGTTAAAGATTACACTTCCACAAGGTTTATTTACAAAACTACAATGCCCCAAATCTTGTTCTGCTAATGATCAATCGAAAGGCTATTTTCTCTTTTTCCAGTGTTGTGCTACAATATTGCACCTGCTAAGTGACAGCAAATTAACTCGGAGTATTTTCCTTTGACATGATGTTGCAAATAATCTAATAATGCCACTACTGGATCTGTGGTATTGACACCCATGAAATAGCTTTCATAAGTTTAATAACATTTTTCTACAATTTCATTATGTTGGGACATTTCACACACTACTTGGAAGAAAAAGTCCTCTACTATTATTATTTCAGAAACAATTACCAATTCCAGGACCAAATCCTTGAAGGACTGGAGTACTGCTGCCTAATAACTTTATAATCATTTTCGTGAAATGACTTTAAGACGTATTGAGGTTGCCTGTGCAGTTATCAAGACAGAGGGCTTGTTTGCACTTACTACTGTGGCTCAGATCAAGATGCTCTGGGATGCTCCATCTGCATGCCACACCACTGCCTCTGTCCCAGAGCATCTGGGGGCATCCTGGAGTGCTTGGTCAGCAGCATTTGCAGCCACTTCCAGATGCAAGCTGTGAGGAGGTAGGGTGGGGCGGGGTGGGGCAGATGCAGATGTGCAAATGCATGCTCAATCACACTTATCATGGCACAGGTTCACCATGGCAACAGTGTGAAGTGGAAGTTGCCACAGTCATTGTCATGGCAATTCAGATGGTCCAGAGTAAACTGTCCACACCATATGCACCAATAATGAAGTTGGGGATGGCACAGCTGCTTGCAGTGCAAACACAGGCCACACAGGCCTTGAACTTAACTACACTGGAGTGATATACTAATTTCATGGTATACTTATATCATTCCAGGCAGTTAGTGCAAACAGGCCCAAACTTACAGTCCTCTTCTGAAACAAGTCAATCCTAAGCCTTCCGCAGTCCTTTATGTAATCAGAACTTGCTGGCATAAGTCACACATTATTGATAGTCCCTCATGACTTCTAGCTGTCATTGCTTCCTCAAGCTCTGTGAGAAGTCTTAGACCATGAATCCTGCTAATTAATCATCTGACAATATTTCTGACTTGAAAGTAGTGGAAAGGGGGAAGTCTATTATTATTCAAGTTTTGTTCCAGTAGTCTGCAGGGACAAGAAGCTTCCAAAACAACCCTTGTTTTCTAAGATGTTTTCAAGTACTGAAATATTTCACCCTTTAATGACCCTTTGGACACCTGAAGGAAAAAAAGAAATGGAAAAATGTGAATCTTTAAAGCCATATTCATTGTTATTGTCATGTACAGGTTTTCTTAGGAAAAGCAAAGCAAGAAGGGGGGAAATTCACTTTCTTCCCTCATACAGACACAGTAAAATGAGGAATACAGTTCCAGTCACATGATCTAATAGAGCAGTCAAGGCTGCTGGTAACCATTGGGGCTGGTGAGGAACGTGTGACGTGGCCAGCAGCAGCCAATTGCAGTGGCAAGTTGATGGGACTTCAAGCCAGACGAAGAGTGAATGCTTGTGCCACTGGACATTCCAGGTAAGCCTGGGGTAAAGTTTGGGATAGGTGTGACCACGATTTAGTGCTCCACACCTAATCAGCAATTAGTACGGCTCTGATGAGGGCAGTAGTAGCCTAGTGAATGTGCATATGCTCTTCACAAGAGCTGTACTAAGTGTGAACAGGCCTCTAAGTGTGAACAGGTGTCTGATCACAGTTCTAGAAGCATGTTACAGTCAACATACTTCATTGAGCTTCATCTAGCTCCATTAAAGTCTTCAGAAATAACTATGTTATTTGGAAGTTACAGAGCTGGGTGTCATGCCCAGACTGAGGACACTGAGTTCTCAAACCTCCAACAGCAGCATGCCAGAACTTCATCTGTATAATATACTGCACTGGAGACAGAACTGGAATCCTGTAGTTTAGATATCCTACAGCCAAGCAGAAGTTGCCCAACTCTCCTCTGAGAAATCAAGCCTTCAAGTAAGTATAAAGTGTGGATATTGTGGCCACAAACTAAGAACAGTTCTGTTTCAGAAAAATACATAATGTTAGTGCCAAAAGTAACAGAGTCACGGTGCTCCACAAATAAATAATAAAATAGAACAACCGAAGTAACTTCAGTGCCAAATCCAAGGCTGCCTCCAGACTAGCAGAATAAACATAAAAGTTGAATGTTTGAGTGCAAAATATCGACTGCGAAGCAACAACTCAAAAGGCAGCACCGTAGTTTCCCCTAATGAAGCTGCCAGAGTTAAGGAGGCATGCGCCATCACACAGGTCGAGACAGCCAATCAAATTTGAGATGCCCTTCCTGTTCTCGTCTTTATCTTCTCACTGTTCTGCCTTCACTGAGGGAAACCAGGATTAAGGTAAGTGCACAGTCACGAATGGATAATGCGATGCCATGATGATCATTGTGCGTGACACCTCAGTCAGGACTGCACATTCCACTGCACAGTATAAATGTCTGGACACAGCCCAGGCCAAAAGCTGCATTGAAGTGCCTTAAAACTGCCCAACTAATATCCTTTTAAGCACATTGTCTAGGTAGGATTATTGATGCATAAGTAAAATATTGAAGATAATACTTCAGCTATTTACACAAACAGTCATCAAAGATTTACCTTGTCCTGAATCTGCACACAATGTAGAATTTGTTTTGTGGCC
Organism: Aspidoscelis tigris stejnegeri; assembly: GCA_023333525.1. Classification (NCBI taxonomy): domain Eukaryota; kingdom Metazoa; phylum Chordata; class Lepidosauria; order Squamata; family Teiidae; genus Aspidoscelis; species Aspidoscelis tigris. Next base: position 61,497,512 of record JALMGA010000002.1, on the reverse strand, counting down.
AGAATACATAATGAAAGGGAGAAGGGGAAAGTGAATTGGTTTTGTTGTTGTTGTTGTTACGGTGATTTTATGAATTTTCTTGCTAGTGCTGACAGATGAACATGAATCCTGGGGGGTGGGGGGGGGTGCAAAATCATTTCTCATCTTGTATAAAAAATATTTTATTGGCACAGATACTGCAACACAAGAGAAGTCACAGGAGCTCCCAACTCACTTTTGCAGCTGAAATTTCTGTCAAGGCGTATTTCCCTTGCTCCTAGCAGCAAACGTGGCAGGCATACTGACATCAGGATTATCAGTACTGTTTGTACTATGCATGAACCTACAGTGCCTTTGGCACAGAGCCCCACCACCTGGTGCAGACTCTGGTAACGCCAAAGTTCTGCTTATGGAATTCTGCAAACAATGAATGGTGCCCCACATGCAAGTGATCACTTTGTCCCTCTTGAGGCATAAAAATGTTTGTGTGAATTCGTGGGAAAACTAACACATCATGACTAAGAACGAGAGAGTAGAAACCTGCAACATGAAGTTGTTACAGCAAGGTGCATTTCTTTATAATGGCTTAATGGCTTTACCAAGTAACACATGCAGCCATGAGAGATCTGCACTGACCCTGCATTTTAGCATTAATAATTAATACCAAGCTACTGACATCAAAATAACTGTCCTGAAAATTGCATGACGCTTCTCATTTGTTCACTGCATCTTCTGTCTACCACAGTTCCCGGTTCACACAGATTCACCCTAAGACCTGAGGCTTTTCACATCAAGCCTAGTCATAAAACATGACAAGATACTATATAGATAAGGAAGAACAATTGTAATTTGGCCACATTTGTGATTCCATTTATGAAGAACTGTAAGGTAATAGTAAATTTTGTTTCACTCTGAATGTGCTCCAGTAAGAACTTAAAGCCACTTTCAGAAACTAGAAAATTTGCCACATTCATGAGCAGAACTGTAGTAATAACTATTGCAAATAACTACCCATCAGTTGTACCCCATCCTTCATGCAAAGGTCACAGAGCAGAGGTGAATTCGCACTACAATCTGTAGTATGCAATTAGGTAATCTCTGGGCATTTACAGGCTACAAATGCCCCTGGCCTACCCAGAGGTTGCCTAATTGCATACAAGCTGTGGTGCACACAATCGTACACCATAAGCATACCAAACCTCCCAATCTCTATCAATCCCTTACCTTTAGTATCCAGCAGTGACCATCTGCACCTTTTCCAGTTGAGGGAGTCATCAAAGGTGCCATGAACTTGGACAGAGCATCAGTGTCACCATAGTGACAGCGCCGGCACATGTGCCATTGCACAGGACCTCAGGACCAAGATGACGGCACCCTGCAGAGGATCAAATGCACAACCTATCCCAGGTAAGCGACCAATCATGCATAGGCTACACTATTGTGGACTAGCTCTTAGAAGTGCAAAGGTTGTCTAACAGACAGGAAAGCAAGTGTGGAAACACTCCAGGGCATAACACTCAGTACAGCAGAATCACAGATGCTAGAAAGGGAATATATTTTAATTGTGTGATCAACGTGTTTTGCTAAATACCTTCATCAAGAGGTAAACATAAATAAACAAAAATAAGCTATTTTCTTGTATGCTGAATCTTAGCTGATTTGTGTTTGTTTAGCTCTTGGGAAAGGCATATGCAGGAATACACTGAGAAATTGTACAATTAAGATATATATCCTCCCTAGCACCCTAACATCCATGATTATATATCCTGGTTTCTGTTATAGTGTAGGTGCTTTTCTTTCCTTTTTTTTCTTGACAGCTTTCAACAAAAGTATCTAGAATAAAAAATGAATAAATTTTCTTCTTTTAAATCTTAATTACTGCATTTACAAAGCGTTATTAGCTGCCCAGAGAAATGCAGTTACACAAACACAGTAAACAGAGATGCTTATTTTCACCCTTTTGCCCAAATTCCTGCAATACAAATGTTCATTGGACAGGTTGTGATCAAGGCATAACAGATGTGCAAAGGTTATTTAATTGCACAATGCATTCATTTGAAACCTATTTCAGGTGGTTTAATTTGCTCCTTCCCCAATAAGCTGAAATATTATATTGTCTTAATGCAACCTTTTCCCCCTTATCACCAATTATAATTTGGATTTACATCCCTTTTCTAGTAATTATCGGTTTTCTAGATAGAAAATGTTTGTTTATTATGTATTTCAGCTAATTGGATTGTTTTCACACATCAAACAGGCTCTTGCCATCTGTTGATGCTCCAGACCCATTGCAAAACAAAACAAGGACATTCTGGAAACAGCTGGTAGACACCTCAGTGGTCGCCCCCCAGGCTCTCTTCAGTTTCCCCGGAAGTGCATTGTTTTCCCTTATCAAAACTGAAAAGAGACGCATCGTAGCTTTCTCCTTTACTGCATGACTAATGCATGAAGGGCAGCATGTGGGGAAGCAGGATTTGCTGAACTCTGTTTTCCCTGTAGTGTGCTTCAGAGGAGAAGTCATGATCAAGTCCACAAACTGTGAAAAGAGCACTACAGACTGAATGAGAGCACATCTGTGCGCTTATACAGTATTGCATATTTCACTTCTTAAAGCAGAGAAAAGTGAGAAAACTAGCAGCAGTCTCTCAAAGCATGTAGACATCTAGTGCCCCCTCTGAAACAATGCCCAGCAAACGAAAGGAACATTCAACACAGGTATAGCTAAGGAGAATTTCTTATAATAGTTTCTATCAGACCCCACTTTTCATGCCTAGAAACAGACAATGTTATTTGATACTTCACACTGCATTTAAAAAATCTATGTACCAGAAGGGCTTTGGGGGACTGTAAAGGAAACAAGCTAATGAACACAAGCAATTGCTACAACAGCCATATGTAACTCCAGTCCTGTCATTTCCAGCCCATCCAATACATACCTGGACAGGAAAGTTTTGTGATTCTAAAAGCTTCGAGAGGGAAGCTGTGAAGGTTTCTTTAAAGGTGACTATGATAGGAACTCTTTATTTTTAATAGTAAAATCATAACCACATTTCTTGGATCATAGGAACATCTGGGATAAGCAACAAAGGAGGAACACTGTGATTCTATCAGAGTCACAATAAGGCAGGGACAAAAATATTGTGTTTCAGATATTAATATCAAATTCTTGTGAGTTAATAGCTGAGATTTTCTTCTTTGTTATATTGTTGCTTGCTTGCTTGAAGCGATCTTAAAATTATAGCACATTTCTTTGGGAAATTGTCCATATATAACAAACTGTTAAACTAATTCTGATTGGTCTGAATGAATTCTGCAAAAGCCAATCAATAGGTCAACATATCTAAAACTATTCACAGTTACTACTACTAATAAACTATTTTATTCCTGTTTATCTCAACTTGCAAATAACTATCCATCAGATGACTGTGATATCAAATACTGTGTTATTCAATCAGCAATAGTGTATAGTGGTGCAGGTCATTAATAATCAGCTATTGAAAGTCATTAATAAAAGCAGCCCTGGTTTCTTTTCACAGTTAATCTTTCTTTGAAAAGATTAGGGTTAGGGAAAGAAACCAAAGCTGCTCTTAAAATGACTTTCAATAGCTGATCAGTAATGAGCTGCACCGCCATACACTACTCATATATTCATATTCACTATCCAGGGACTCCTATTCTCAAAAAGCATGGCTGCATCCAGACTTGTTTATACTGCACAGCAGAATGCACAGTTGCAATTGGGGCACCACACACAATGACTGATAGATCGTCTTGGCAGCACATTATCCAACAGCGACTGCGCATTTACCTTAATGCTGATTTAAAAACATTCAGTGCACAGTATAAAGAAGGTTTGAATTTTCCCACCAGTCCAGGCAGAACAGTGAGAAGAGATGAACAAGAGTAGGAAGGGCAGCTCAATTCTGATGGCTGCCTCATCCCGCGTGACCATGCACACCAACTCAGGTCTCACAGCTTCTGAGGAGGAAGCTACAGAGCTGTTTTTTTATTGGCACATCTAGTTGTCACTGCGCAGTAGGTAGGCTGCACTATTTTCCTTTAACTGCAGATTTATCCCACAAGTCTGGAGGCAGACCATATCTCTTTCCTATATGAAAAGCTTTTAACAAGTGATAGAAATAGAAACAAATTTTTTGTTCAGATATGCAATAGCATATGGAGTTATTAGTTAGGTACTAAGCATTAAAAAAAAATCTAGAGGAAAAACTTCAGAAAAAGTGCAGAAAATCATCCGAAGTTATTGGTTTGAAGTAAAAGAAACTGTTTCTTAGCTTGGAAAATCAAAAGTTCCAGAGATCAGCAGTTGAGCTAGGCATGTAAAATTTGTCTTTACGATATATTCCATTTCCCCTAAAAAAAAAAAAAAGCTATTTATAAGCTCTGTGTGGCTGCAATAAAAACATAGAAGGCAAAATACAAATTACTGTTTTGAATCCAGAGAATCTTGGTTTTTATCTGGACTGGAGATGCCAGAGGCGGATTCTGGGACTTTTGGTAATTGCACTTTTAGAAATGTTTATAGCAGGTCAGAATATTTGTTCATAACCTAATATTGTTTTCTCTGTCTGTTGCAGCTATCTAATATCTCAGGAAGTGTCTCTCTCATTGCCTGGTAGCTTATCTTTTTAACTGGAGATGCTTTTTAACTGAAGATGCTGAGACCAGAGAACTTTGACAAGCAAGTAACATATTCTGTTGTAGAACTGAGGTCCTTCTTGTTCGAAGCTATCAAGTTAAAGTTGACCTTTCTGCACTACCTCACCGTGATCCGGACCAGTGGATCTGGACGAGCAAGTCCCACTGGTTCAGCCCACCATAAGGTATGGTTTGGAACCTGGTCCAGATCAACCACTTCATCAGCTCTGAAGCTTTCATAGCTTCAGGGCCAAACTCCAAGGACTTCTGCAAAGGTAAATCATGCCTTACAAACTTGTTGGAATTCTTTGAGAGGGTCAGTAAACACGTGGATAAAGGCGAACCAGTTGACATGGTCTATCTGGACTTTCAGAAGGCTTTTGACAAAGTCCCACATCAAAGTCCCACATGGAATAAAAGGATAGGTCCTGTCCTGATTAATGACTGGCTTACAGATAGGGAGCAGAGAATAGTAATAAATGGCCAATTCTCAGGGTGGAAAGAGGTGAAAAGTGGGGTCCCCCAAGGTTTAGTATAGGGACCAGTGCTTTTTAATTTATTCATCAATGATCTAGAAGAAGGGGCATATAGTAAAATAGCAAAGTTTGTTGATGATACTAAATTATTCAAAATAGTAAAAACTGAAAGAGATTGTGAAGAGCTCCAGAGGGTTCTCTTAGCATTGGGTGAGTGGGCAACCAAGTGGCAAATAAGTACAAAGTAACACACATGGGGGGCAAGAATCCTAATTCTGTCTATAAACTGATGGGATCTGAGCTTTCTGCAACACACCAGGAAAGGGATCTCGGGGTTTTGGTGGACAGTTCAATGAAGGTGTCAACCCACTGCCCAGGAGTGGCAAAAAAAAGCAAATTCGGTGCTTGGAATAATTAGAACGGGAATAGAAAACAAGTCAGCAAGTGTCATTTTGCCCCTTTATAAATCTATGGTGAGGCCACATTTGGAATATTGTGTACAATTCTGGCCACCACACCTCAAAAAGGATATTGTGGAACTGGAAAAGTGCAGAAAAGGATAATCTCCCTTCTTCAGCCTGGGAAGAAGGCATTTAAGAGGGACCTGATTGAAATATATAAAATATGCACAGTATAGAAAAGGTGGATAGAGAAAAATTATTATCTTTCTCACACAACACTAGAACCAGGGGGCACGCTATGAAGCTGATTAGTAGGAAAGTTAGAGCAGACAAGGGTAAGTATTTCTTCACCCAGAGGGTATCTGCTGCCTCAGCCTTAAAGCCAGCGGCTGCATGCAGCTCCCAATGCTGGGCAAGGAGAGGGAGATAAGTTCAGTGTCCTGCAGCCCTATCTGCTGCTAGAGCCTGAGATCCATTACAACATCTGCTGTGGAAAAAGAAGATCTGGTGTTGCTGCCTTTGTTTTATTTTACTTTATAAGCTTCTTTGGTGGTGTGTAAAGTATTTGTGATTCTGTGATGTATTATTTATTACAGCATGTGATGTATCATTTTATACTGTATCTTTTCTGTTTTATGTAAACAGCTGTTAGTGCTCTAAGGGCACCTCTACAGAATTGAGTTCAATGAAGGTAGCATGTGGACATGCATACCTTGTGAGAACATTAGATCAGCAGGGACAAGAAAAAAAACACTAGAAGCATGAGCTGCAAATGGCCCCTTTAAGTGCAGATGATCCATTTGAGAACATATGGCACACAAACTACAGGGCCAAGTGCAGAAAGGCCCCTGCTGTCCACATGCTAGTGCAGGCTAAAGCAGGCCCTAAGTGAGGCCGTCCAGAGTCTGCATTAGCATCCCTATCCTTAGAGATATTCCAGAATATGGCCAAATGTGAACAGATCCAGAGTGTCATCATGAACCTCTGGGGGTCCATTTTGGAGTGCAGGGGTACATTATGAAAAAGTGTACAAAAGATTTTCACTGAAGGCAGCAAACTGTGCCTAAAATAGGAAGAGCCTCTGTGATGGTGATTGCACCCTCGTCTCTTGCCCTCACAAATGCAGATGCGGCAGGTGAAAATATATCTGCGGGCACCTTTCAGGTTAAGCAGAGATGCAATCTATATAATGCAACGGTAGTACTCTAAAAACTTAAAAGAGCCTCTGCTTTCTGCCCCCCCTCCAACTCCTGGCATCAAAAGTCAAACCACAGTGAACTAGAAAAAGTCAATTAAACTTTACCCGCCAATCATCAATGCTTTCAGTTTGAGGGAAAAGTGGGATCTTTAAGAACTGAGTTCTTAGATGGTGTTCAGAATCTGGGTAATTTTGCTATTTTTTTCAGGGGCCTATCAATGGGATTATCATCCTTGCTATCTGAGTTCCCCAGAAGCCGAGTCAAAGCTCATGCTAAATTTCTCATGCATTTTTAGAGCCAATGCTAAATATCGTTGCACTTTTAGTCCTGTTTGTTTGTTTTCTGGTTCTCATTCCACATGCTGGTTCTATGCCTTCCCATCAAGCTATAAATGGCATCCATCTCTTATTCTCCCACAACAGATCTCTACCTATACAATGCCTTCCTGATAATATTTTTCTTTATTTTCCCTGTCTACAGATATGCTTCTCTGTTGCTTTCCAGAGATAAGTAGTTTTTCCATTAGGTTTCTGATTAATCTAGCCAGAGTTCATTCATTTCCATCAAAACCTGAATTATTAGTCTGACGCTTTTACAATCTCTCTCTCCATTTTTAATTATTTCTCTTATTCATCATCCATTGATCCATTTCACTCTCTGTCTGAGTGAAAGGAAGTGCAGCAGACATCTTCCCTGAGCACAGCCCTGTTCCTTCATCTTGCTTTAGTCAGCTTTTTCCAAAAGCGAGTTGCGTTATCCTCCATACCACAAGATACATAGCTAATTCTGCCTCACTTAGGGTAAATTCACACTGTGGGAAAGTCCTGAGACATGACCACACATTTCATTAGCATATGAGAAGTGGCCCCACACATCCAAGAGTGTCCCCCACCTGTATAGTGAGCAGGGCTGGGATAGCTCTGCATGCTCCCATTTGCACCTCTTTGACTGCATCACCTTGTTGATCCTGCTGGTGCCATTACCACAGTGCCATGACTGCCTCCTTAATGGAGGTGATTTGCACTTCATTGGCATATAAGGAAGCCCTAGCAAGGTTTGGGATAGATTCAGTCTCCAAAAGTGTGGGTGCCAGATCTATCTCCCATATTTTCCCATTTTGTGTGTGTGTCAGTAAATAATCCTCTTTTGGATCAAAATAGAGTGGGAGCATCATGGGGGAAACTGTTGGGATGAAACAAAACCAAAAGGTTAACCTGAATTTGCACTTACCTGTGCTGTCCAGAGACAGTCAACCATCCTGTCCTGAAATTAGCATCCCATTCCAAGTTAGGATAAGTTGATTCTGGCACAAGATAGGACCATCCACATTAGGACAGCCTATCCCAAAACAGACCCTGTATTGGATCCAGAGCTCACACCAGTTTCAGAATCAGCATGGGGTACTCCCAAATGCAAACGAATCATTTTGTTCCTGGCCTTCAGAGCTCCCAGGGGACCCATTCACTGCTCAGATGGCTCCCCCATTGTATCCCAAACCATGTAGGCATACTGTTCACATGCTTCTGTGGTATGGCAAACCACTCCTAGCATGCCAGTAGACCTCAGTGCTGAGGTCTACTGGTAAACTGGACTAAGGTAACCTTTTGGGTGCCCTAGCCTAGTCTACACTCTTGTTCTTTGTGGACAAAGTAGGGGGAGAGGTCTTCTGCAATCTGCACTAGCATGTGGACAATAGATCTCTGGACAATTTCCTATTGTGGGACAATGTCCAAAGCAAAAAGGGCCAAGTTACTGACCTTACGAATTGACTATGTGAATAGAAATAGTAGACCACCTCTGTCTTTACTTTTTAAAACTAAAAATACCTGATTCTCTTAATAGTTCCTCATAACTTTTGGTCTAAGCAGCTACATGAATGCAGCCTTTGTAATTTTCCCACCTTTACTGTAGAAAAACTGTGCAAAAAAAAATCTATGTTATGCTTAACATGTATGGAATGCACTGAAAGCTTTAAGAAATGCATAATTTGAGTAAGTGTGTTCAAAATATACCCATACTAAATGAAAGTGTTTTTTTCCTTTCATTTTTGCCATAGAAGGGGCTGAACAAAGCTGTGATTGAGCACCAATTAAACTGAAATGTTACAGAAGAGGGCTGCTGTTCCATCAATCCCTTAACAAGATGTAACATTTATAAGACATGGCTAAGACTCCAACAGCCTTGGATCTCGGATCACTTTTCATCAGAATGCTGTGCGTCCTCTCTATCTAGCATGTTGGCATCCTTCAAAGTGTTGCTTATTCAAATACAGAGCCATCACCTACAGAAAATCGCAAAAGTTCTCTCTCATGGTCATTCAGATAAAATAATTGGTTGTAATTTTTTGTCTTTTTTTCGGCCGTATTTAGGCAATATTATATGTATAGCATGTGCTGTATGCAAATCAGGTCATGCCTTGTGATCTTGAAAGACATTAGCATTCACTTACTCAATCTGCATATTTTATTCTATTTGCACTTGGGAAAAAATTGTAAGACCTGGTGCAAATGAGGTCTTCAGGAAAAGGAAAAATATCAGAATTTTCAGCAGTTATGAGTATTTCATATTCACAAAGCTGCCCTTAGTCTTGAGAAATGACAGTTTTCAACTGTGCATTAGTAATATATATGTATATTTAACTGTAGAGTAATGTCAAACATCAATTCTGGTGCCTCTTCTCTTTTTTCTTCTTCCACACAGCAGCAGGAGGGAATCAGAACAGGCAGCCCTTGCAGAGTGGCTTTTCAGAAAGCAAAACTGAAAATTTTGTTGTGGTTTTAAATACAATTATATCTCTGTATCAAGAAAAGAAGAAGAGTTGGTTTTTATACTCTGCTTTACTCACCCCTAAGGAGACTCAAAGCAGCTAACAAACCTTCCATTCTTCTCCCCACAACAGGCACCCTGTGAGTTGGTAGGGCTGTAAAAGTTCAGAAAGAGAGCTGGGACTAGCCCAACATTACCCACCTGGTTTCATGTAGGTATCTGGAATCAAGCCAGGAGACTACAAAATAATAGCCCAACACTCTAACCACAAGACTAAACTGACTCAAGTTACTGCTGTGTATAAGTTACACAAGCTGCCATCAGAAGTGTTGTTGGAGTGAAAGGTATTACCCATCCAACGGATCATTTGCTGGTGAGGTTTGGACTTGCAATGGCAGCTCCCATCTGTGGGGTGGGACCTATTGAAATGGTCCACCCCCAGAGACTTATGGAATCTGAGTGATTCCTGAATGCGCTGGGGGATTTTCCAGTTGGTACGACTGGGTGGCTGTTGAAGCCCTGGTTTCTCTCTGGAATCAGAAGATGAACAGGGCTATTGACACGATCACTCCCAAGTGCCTTCAGCATGCTTGTGGAGCCTGAAAGGCTCCTTGGTACTCCATGGAACTATGGGCTATAAACAGGAAGGCCAACATCTAGAGCATAGGTGGCATAAATCCAGCTGTGAATCTGACCAAACACGGGTTAGAGCACACTATTGTGCCTACCATGTGTCAGTGATGGCAGCAAATTTTTTTTTTCTCTGCCACCACTGCGTCCTCAAGAAGCCATCCAGCAGAGCTTTTCAGAGTAGTAAATGGATTCATGAAATCAAGCTCAAAGAAGCACGAGCCAGGGCCAAGTAATATCTGCTGTGACAAATTTGCGAAACACTTTGAGGACAAAGTCGCCCAGATTCATAGGGGATTGGATGTCAAAATTGGACATTGCCCAAATGAGGCATCCAGAGAACTGTCTGGTCCTGTTTGGTTGGATCAGTTTCAATTGTTGCAGCCTGAGGATGTGGACAAGTTGCCTGCAGGGGTGCGGCTGACGACGTGTTCTCTGGATCCCTGCTTCTCATGGCTAATAAAGACTATCCAACAAGGTATGACCTGGTGGATCCAGGAGCTCGTGAATGCCTCTCTGAGGGAGGGGGTGGTTCCACTGGCCCTGAACAGGTTGTGGTGCTCCCCCTCCTGAAGAGGGCCTCCCTGGATCTGGAAGATTTAAACAATTATTGCCAGGTGGCTAACATACCTTTCTTAGGCAAGGTTCCGGAGAGGGCTGTCACTGTTCAACTGCAAGCATGCTTGGAAGAAGCTGATTATTTAGACCCACTTCAGTCTGGCTTCAGGCCCGGTTATGGCATGGAAACTGCCTTGGTCACCCTGGTTGATGACCTTCTCTGGGAGAGAGACAGGGGGAATGCTACCCTGTTGGTTCTCCTGGACCTCTCAGTGACTTTTGATACCATTGACCATGGTATCCTTTTGGAGAGACTATGGAGTTTAGGAGTGGGAGGCAATGCTTGGCACTGGTTCTGCTCCTATCTCCAGAATAGATCCCAGATAGTAGCTGTGGGAGACATTGATCTGACACCCTGGGAACTCACTTGAGGAGTTCCTCAGGGGTCAATCTTATCTCCCATGAGAGAGGTCATCAGGAGATTTGGAGTGAGGTGTCATCAGTATGCAGATGATACCCAGCTCTATCTCTCTGTACCATCTGAATCAGGAGAGGCAGTTGAAGTGTTTGACTGGTGTCTGGAGGCAGTAATGGGCCGGATGAGGGTGAATAAACTGAAGCTGAATCCAGACAAGATAAAGGTGCTGTGTGTCACAGGGTCTCGGGTCCATGTAGTTGGGAGATACCCTGTCCTTGATGGGGTTGCAATGCCCTGGAAGGCTCTCCCCACAACTTGACCAATAAATATCTATGCTGAAAGACTGACAACCTCAACTCCAGATTCTGGGTAAAATTGCCTACCACACAATCTGGCCCTATATTCACCCCAAAGCTCTATACTCACTTGGCAAAATAACAAACAGTCCTCACCCTTGGTGTCTTCTCCTGAAATAATCTTCACCAGATCAGAAAGGAACATGGTGAGAGGGTCCCACTCTTGGATGTCTCAGACCAGGCATCATAGATAAATTTGCGGAATAAGCCCAAGGATGGACATGCCAACACTAAGAGGTCAGAACAGATATCCTCAGATCTGCAGAAAATACCCAGCCAAGGATGCCCTGTAACCAGAAAATAGCAAGAAAGAGGGAAGATTCCTCTATCTCAGAGATTTAGCTCAGTGGAGCTGTAAAGCAGCAAAAAAGTGAAAAATAGCTTAAGTGAAAATAAGCCTTAGAGGCTTCTCAGGCTGGTTCCAGGAGGCAGAAGAGGGCAATGGGTTTCCTCAGCCCCAGGATGTCTGGCCAGCACTAAGCTCAAGGCTTCAACACTGTCCCCTCATAACTTTTTCAATGTGCAGAAGACACTCTTCTCCCACCACCTACCGGTCTCTTCAGTGGCATTCTATTTGTGCTAACCCTTTAGTGAGCAGTGGTCTACATCTGCATACTGCCACTGCCAGCGACCCAGAAATGTGGCTGCACCATTGCATACAATGGCCTGATCACCATGGCAACCTACAGGCACATGCTGAAAGTTGCAGCAGCTGTAGCCATGGTGATCTGGCCTGGCCTCCCCATCCACACTTCAAGTGCTGGTGGTCCAGGTCAGGGTTTTCACTAACTCTGATCTTCACCTGATACAGTATTATTATACCATACCAGTCAAGTAAGTGGAAACAGGCCCATATAGAGCTATCAAGATCAAAGACCATTTTCAATCATGCCAGGAAGGTGAGGCTGCAAAATGCATAGTATTATTCTAAATACAAAGAGGGGAGGTGCTACACTTCTAGTACTTCTTCCTCTGCTAGCAAAACTTATATAAATATGAATCATTGACAAAAATATTTCTATAAATAACAGTTAAGTTGAATATCTTCCTCAAAGCTGTCAGAAATACATTAACAAGAGAACAGAAGATACAGTATCTGGCAACTTCAGCTGGAAGCCAATGACAGATTGTGGGGCTGGAGATGATTTAGAAGTGTATTTATCTATCAAAACTGGTAATAAGTTTACCCTAAAATACCTGAAACCATGTTACTCTACAGCTACTTCCAGTTTGTTACCATGAGTTAATGCTTTATCGTGAAATGAGAAGTTGCATTCCAGTGAAGAAATTCATCTCCACATCAAACACAGAGCTGCTATTTCATTAATGAAACTACCAAAATAGATGACCTTTCCCAGGTGCCTTTAGTAACTGATCCACGTGGAGCTCAAAAATCCAGTTGGAATAATCTCAGAATTCAAACCGGAAAGGAAGGGTCTTTCATCTATTTTATATAAATTGTTAATGGATCATAATTTAAATAATCTTATCAGTATAAAAAGTATTTGGGAAGAGGACTGCTCTATCACCATGGATGATATACAATGGTCTAAGGTTTCTGAGAAAATGTATTCTTCTTTTAAATCACAACAGGAAAGAGAATTATCTTCAAAAAATTTATTTAGGTGGCATTATACCCTGTTGAAATTGCATAGAAACCATAACAATATATCACCTTGGTGTTGGAATGGATGTAAAAAGCTAGGTTCATATATCCACATGTGGTGAAAATGTCCTGTGGTCAAAAAATTTTGGGATGTGGTTCAAAATGTTCTCTGTGACATAACCTCCCAGAAATTTATTCTTTCTCCAGTGATGGTTTTCCTTTTCCTTTTTAAGGAAGATTCTGCTTCTATCCACAAGAGACATTTATTGAAATCCTTGTTAACAACATCTAAGGCTGAAATAGCACTGCATTGGAAGACCCAGAATCAACTATCTATGCAAGGTTGGATATCTTGCTCTTGAGCACTGCTGTTAAATGAACGTATAATTGCTCAACAGTTTAAAATGCAAGCTATGGAAAACCAAGCTTGTTTTATAGATAAATTGTCTCCCTTTATTAAAATGGCCCAAGGTGACCCTTCTTTATGTCTTACCTCCTTCCATATCATAAAATTCATTAAATGAAAATTGTTAGCATTATTTCCTCATATGAAGATTTGATAATTATAGGTAGTCAAGTAATTGACAATATGCTGTTATATATATGTAGGCATATGTTTGTAAGTTAATTGTTTATATGTTGTTGTTTTATATTGTATATTTGTATATGTGTGTTTTGACAATAAAACTTTAATTTTAAAAAATCCAGCTGGAATATTAACAGACAGTGGAGAAATTCAGCTTTTCCTCATATACCTCAGTCTCTCTTGGCATGTTCACTATGGCGCCATGTTAGTACTGCCTCTGCTTTGCTATTTCATACCTTCTGCTGATGGCCTGTTTTGGGAGCATTTACTTCCTGCTAGCCAAATTCCCCTTCCTTCCTTCCTTCCTTCCTTCCTTCCTTCCTTCCTTCCTTCCTTCCTTCCTTCCTTCCTCTTCCCTTCTGTTTTCATATCTCAGTCTTCACCAAAAAGTCCAAGGTGATAACTCCTCTGAAACATGAGAGGTCCTTTGAAACATAACATTTCTGAGACATTTTATCCAGGATCCCAGGCTCTGTCCCCATGCAATTGAAAGTCTGCTGGAACTCTTCTTTTGCCTCTGAGCAGCCCCATTCCAGACTTTACAAGGCGCTTAGGGAGCTTAGGAAAGTGAGACACCCGCGATAAAATATGTGCACTTTAAAGAAGAGTTCCAGCGTTCTTTTGGCGATTCGCGGGTTTTGCTCGCTATATCTGCCTTGAGGACGCTCCGTGGCAAAAGGGGCAGGGATTGCTTGCCTGCACAAATAGCCAAAAAGCATTCACACATCTGAGAAATGCAGCAGGTTCGCTTCCTTTCCTTTGTAAAAAGAGCCAGAATTGCTCAGAATTGCAACATTGTTATCAGTGATCTGTGAAAGCCTTAAAAGAGAATGAGCGAAGGATCGCGCTGCCGATGCCTGCAGCCGCTGACTTTGCCGGGGCAGAAAGCCTTTTCTAACAGAGAACTGAGTGAAAGTAAGTGCTGAAAGTGAATGAATGAGCAATCATCTGCCTTTGCTAGGGGCGGGAAGCCGTTTCAGGAGATGGAGATCTGGCTATTTTTCCTTTTAACAAGAGAGGGGGCAGGGGGGAAAAGATGCCCGGAAAGAGAAGACGGCTACCATGGGGACGGAAAGTCTGTTTAGATCGCGGCTACCATGGGGACGCTTATTCCGGAAGTGGAGGGGACTTTTAAAGTCAGCTATAACAGAGTGACGGCAGAGGAAGCCGAGAGGGGCTAATAAGTCTTTTGGGGACAGGACCCCAGTGAAGCAAATTACTGTGGTTTTTATACAGGGATGTTATTAGCACTCCTTATCTCATAAAATCTGTCCAATTCATTGTTATGCCTAAAAGGTAAATTGTATATTCCTTGTAAAAGCAACCCTTTTCTTATTGCAAAATGTTCGTGAAAGTGGGTGCCTTGGAGCAGAGGAGAAACAGAGATACTCATGTGGTACTTCCTCACCTTCCCTCTAGGGCTGAATGGAGACATGGCCTTAGACTCTATATGCATAGGCAGCTAAGACGAGATGGACCCCTTCTACCAGGCAGTTTGAAAATGAAGAACTTAAAAATCAGCAGCAATCAAATGCTGCCAACGGTCTGCCCTTTGCTTCCTGGTCCAGAGAGGATGAGGATGAGGATTAGATAGATGGTAGGTAGGCAGGTAGGTAGGTAGGTAGATTTCCATAGTAGTCACACCAATATTTTGTCCCTTCTTCAAACTAGAGCTTCCAAATGATGCACAGGGAAGTTCCCAAAAACCTAGCCAGTTTGGTCTAGTGGTTAGGGAGCTGGACTCTTATGTGCAATACCAGGTTTGATTCTTCACTCCTACATGAAGGCAGCTGGATGACTTTGGGCTAGTCACAGCTCTCTTCTGAGCTTGCACAGTCCCACCTACCTCACATTGTATCTTTTTCAGGGAGAAGAATAGAAAGTTTTGTCAGCCACTTTGAGTCCCCTTAAATGGGTGAGGAAAGTGGGATAGAAAAGCCATCTCTTTTTCTTATTTTTCTTCTTCTTTTAAAAGTCATAAAATTGGCTCCTTCCAAATTTCAAAACAGTGCCTCAAGCCACCGTTTGGCAGGTGCCAGAGTGGTCCTGTGAACATATGCTGCTTTCCCTCCCCTTCCAAAGCCTGCAAAGAAGGGGTTTGGCGCCACTTTTCTAACCCAAAAGACAGAAAAAATGGAGAGAAGGGCTGGCGACACTAAAAAGGATAAACCTAAGGTGGCTAAAACAGGTGCCATTTCAAAAAGCTTTAGCCTACATCATTTCCAGGGGATTTCTGTTTCAGATAATGTTGTAAAAAGAAAATGCACAACTGGTGTTCTTTACAAAACATATTCAGTGCAGTGTAGGTTTTTCTTTCCTTTGTTAGAGATCTGTTAGAGACTTGCCTGATCTTCTCGGCTAGAAGGTCATACAAAATCAAGATAAGTTGCATAAATGTTTGAACATACATTTTTGAATGTCACTGCTTTAAACAAGTGCAAATAGCTTGAGTATGAACCTATAAGAAGACCTGCTCATGTTATTCAAGGACAGGACCCAGAATACCTTAAGTGCTTCTATCAATTATAATGAAAAGGGTCTCTTTTCTCCAGCACAGGGACAGCCGTCCGACTTCAGAGCAACGACCAGATTGCATTAGAGGTGCTTTTTTTAACAAAAGTGTATTCAAGATTACAGGTTACGAAACAGCTATATTGGCATACATAAATGCAAAGTAATCCACAGTATCAACTGTTTCCAGTATGAAAAGTATCAGCCATGAATGTTCAAAACTGAAGTCAAATAACAGAGATCAACAACTTTCAGAAAGAAAGGGCTGCATCGATTGTACAGCAGCCATGTCAGCCAAAATGGAGAATTCATCTACAATAAGCTATTTTTAAAATCTGATTAAGATACCAGTTTTGCCTACTGTTTTGCATAACATAACTGAGTTTGACATCAGTCACTTCAAATACATTTTTATTACCTCTGCAGTGACATGATGGAAAGGAAATTCAGACTCTAAGGACACATCCCCATGCACTCCGTTTAGTGCGGATTGGACTATTTTTAGTCCAGATGCAGGGTCGAGTTCAAATACAAACCACGCTGGTCCAGACCTGGGTGTTGACTACAAAGATTGGGACTAGTCCTCAAAGCTGGCACTCAGCTTCCAGAGGCCTTCAGAGTTTCCAGAAGAGCCCTTTCCAGTGAGCACCAGCTTTCAGTAGCACTTTCAAATGCACCACAAAAAAGGTCTCCCCATGTGGTTATTAATACAGCAGGTAACCCCATTGTCAAGGTCTACTGGAGCACCATTTTGGCTGCTCTATTCTGCTCTATGAGCATTCCAGATGAGCATTCCAGGGAACTGGGCCCACTCTGTCCCAAATAGCATGCAGAAAAGTGTGAGCTAGACCCATGTGGAAAAGGCCAAACTTTTAATTCCCATTTGATCCACCTTCAAAATGAGAGAACACATTAGCAAAGTGATGAGCTGTTTTCTTTCCACTATCACCAGCCAGGTTAGGGAAGGCTACTGTATGGCTGTGATAAACAATTTCATCCACATTTTAATTACTAAGCTTTGATATTTCAATACAGAAGGAATTGAAATTCTGTCCAAGCGTCTACTAAGTAGCTGATAATTTTGTTCAGAGTTACTGAGTTTGACCTTGCACAAAACTTTTATACTGAGGCAGGGATATTTTCATTTAATCTGAGTTTCTCATCATGCTTGGTACAACCTCCTCAGAGATATTCATTTGGCACCACAGTGATTGTCCTTTACGTACTAGGTATGTGTTTTTATTTACCCAAGTCTTTTAATTTTACAAGGTTGAGCTTTATACATTTTAAAAAAGAAAAAAAACCTGTATTTAAATTAGATTTAGGCCACCTGGATATCCCTCTAGCAAGCAATAATGCAGAATATTATCCCTTCATGATAGCCAGACAGCACCATGACCAGTACTGTCCCTTAGAGATGCAGAATACCCGGAAGTGCATATCACCCCACCGCCACGAATGAATAGTCATTTGTCATGGGCTCCACACATGCACAGAATGATGGTGGGAGCTCCATCCAGAAAGTAAGACCATGTGCTATTGCCAGAAAACCCATCACCAGCATCAGGGTTTTCAGAAATAGGAAATCACACATTTTGGGGGGAGGGGCATAGGAGAGCTATGGAGGGTTTGCCACAGATTGATGTGGCAACCCCACTATAGTGCAATATTAATTATGCCATACTTCTCCCACCTGGACAGGTCCTTAAAATGCATGTTAACTATCTTTGCCAAAGCTTTTCTGTGAGCCACCTTTAAAATTCTGCTTTGTGCAGCAACCAGAGAAAGACAATCTATAAATAAACTTGATATGCTGGGTTCTGTTTCTTCCTCTTTTTCCTTGATTCTCACTCTTCTTGCTTTATTAAACAGTAAGTGTGCAGGTGGGACTTACCTTGTGTTTTATTTAGTACAACACTGAGACCTGGGAGGTATTCTGTGAATAATAAATCTTGATATGTTCCATACAGGCCTTCCATATTTTTGAGTGAATTACTGTTGTGCCAAAGTCTCTCCTTCCATTTCTCAGAACATGTGGTCCCTTGAGAAAGAGGTCCTTGTAATTCTTCCTAATTTGCAGGGCACTTTATGTATCCTGTTAGAGTTTGTACAGCATGGGGCTGAACCTATTGCTGGAGGTGACAGGTGAGACAGTTTCACTTCTTTTTTTCCATGAAATCTTTCTTCCATATTCTGCTGCCTATCCTTCCTGCTCTGAAAATGTCTCACTGGAGGCAAGATTCTTCTGCACCTTCCACCAGGCAGTGATTAAAAAAGGGGAAGTTTGTACAAGCATGTAATTTTGCTATTTTTTGTTTTCACAGGTAAAGTCCTACTCGAGTCAAAATAACAAGTAAAAAGACTTTTTATTTCAAAATAAGAAAAACAGATAGGAGTGCAGAAAACTCTTCCCTTTACCAACATTTGCAAAAAAGAAAAATAAAGTCTAGTCAAGGAGTTCTTTATTTTTATTTTTATTTTTTAAGGGTCTTTATTTTATTTTATTTTTATTAAAATTTTACCACAAATTAAAAAAAAAACCATTTACACACTCTTCCTGTCGTTACATTAATAGAAGTTCCCTTGACTTCCTCCGCTTGTCTGACTTCTTTATTCTGTATCCATCCTTTGTTGCTCCGCAGCTTTGTCTCTCTTTGGATTCCTGTTTAGTCTTTATCCTCACTCGAACCCCTCTGTCATCAATTCGAGCTCTGCTAGATATTCAATAAATGGGGACCAGTCTCTCATAAATTTATCAGTTGTTCTGTCATTTAATAAATTTGTTAATTTGTCCATTTCCGCCAAATCGGTCATCTTAATTAGCCATTCTTCACTCGATGGTATCTCTTCTTCCTTCCACTTCTGAGCATACAATAATCTTGCGGCTGTCACCATATACAGGATTAACGAGTTTACATTTTCTAATGTATTATCTACAATCCCCAACAAAAAGAGTTCTGGATTAAACCTGAAGTTCCTTTTCAAAATTCTTGACATCAAATTATATATCATAACCCAATATTTCTTTGCCTTTTTACACGTCCACCACATATGGTAAAATGTCCCATTAACTGTTTTGCATTTCCAACATTTAGTAGATATATTTTGATAAACTTTCACTAGTCAAGGAGTTCTTAAGCATTTTAGGAAGTATGGACATTTGAAAAGGCAGAAGTACACATGAGGATGACTACCTCTTTACAGGATGCCTCCAGACATAGGCAGAAGCTGTGAAGGGATTTCTGTTCACAGTAGCAGCTCAACATTCCACCCCCAAAGTTAAAAGCTATTGGTTAACCAGCAGTTTTTATTTGCCAGGAAGCAACTACACAGTGCCTCCACAGCTTCCTATCATCCTGTCTGATAGATAGGAAGCAGCTGCTGAGGGTTGCACAGCTTTCATCAGTCTTGGAGGCACCTAAAAGACAAAAGGGGTCCTTCCAAGACCGTTTGATTGCCTTAAAATATCATAAAAGCAACAAAAACCACATAACTCCAGAACTGTATTGAATTTCTTTCTCCCCTTTGATAATTTTCTAATGCAGTTTCTTTTCAGTTAGCAGGGAATAGAACAGACACCTCACAGAATGTGGAAATGTTCTGCATTGAGCTCCATTTATTCACATTAATTAGGAGGACTTTAATTGTATCACATTCGAAGCAAGAAGTGCTGAATATCATGTATAACTTTCCACATCAAAGGCAATTTTAGCTGAGAATGCAGAGGCTACCATGGTTAACTGAACACAGTTTCCCAAGATGTGGAAACTTTATTTAAATTTCTGATCTAAATGTTAACATGTAAGTGAACTGATGTAGTTGAAACTACTGCTGCTGTTCACTAATTCATTCTTATATTGGGGAACTGAACACACATGCAACAGCAATCCCTGGTGTTATACTGCAGACAATTTAGAAAACACAGTCCTGTTCACATTTAACTCAATGGGACAATATAACAATACCATAAGATCAGACTCAAAGGGAGGTATCTATAGTTCAAGTGCTGGTGCAATCCCTAACCAGACCGCCAGCACTTGAAGTGCAGATGGCCCAGCACAGCCCATGTTGATTGGCCCATGGTATGCAAATTCACACCTGGAAGAAAACGCAAACACTGTGTCTAGGAGCTCACCAGCGGCTCCCAACAACTGGGGTAACTGGAAAGATAGCTCCTGGATGTTCAAGGACCATGAGGGTGGTGTGGCATGCAGACAGACTTCCCCCAGAGCAGCTGAGCCATTCCAGACAAGTAAGTACAAACAGGCCCCATTATACTCAAACCATTAGGCAACTGTAATTACTGTGCCAGCAAGCAAAACCTCAGAGAGGCACCTCTGCCACTGTGTGTTACCCTGAGCTTCAGCAAGAAGTCTAACAGCCTTACTGTTAGCACTCAAGCTGGTGCACACCAGAGGCCTATTTGCACGTAGGCCTCTGGTATGCAATTAGGACAGCTCTGGTACTTTCATTTTCCTTGTACCAATTCCATTTACACCATTTGTTCTGTTCATTTGGCCCTCTCTCTCATATTTTGGGGTATCATCTGGCTGATGTCAAATCATTTTGTGTTTTCCAAACTTGTGCTATCGGGAGTTGTGCTGCTATAATAAAATATTGTAAAAGCTCTTTCTGTCTCATCTTATAATTTGAATAGAAATGTGGGAGAAGGCATAATCTTTGGCCTTCAGCATTCTTTTAGCATGGTTTAAGCTCCCTTTATGGCCTTGTACACATATCCCCACTATTCTGGATTAGAGTGGGATGTTCTGGTTCAGGATCAGCAATCCCTACCAAGCTGGGACAGCTTGCTCCTGGCATGGAACAAGGCTGTCCACATTGGAATGGACTGTTCTGTGTTAGCACATGGTGCCACCAAATGCTCTGAAGTGCACCATGCTGCACTACTGAACTGGGTCCCAAAAAGGTATACAATCCCAAAGTAGACAGGTAGACCTTGAAAAAGAGGTCTACTGATAGATCAGACCAGAAGCCTATTCGTACTACGGCCCCTAGTGAAGTATTAGTGAACCTTTGGTGAAGATCATCTGCACGTGGAGTAGGCTGTTACAGCCTCCTAGTGTGCCCATCTTCACCAGAAGTTCACTAATCATTGATTAGGTGTGGAGCACAAATTCGTGCTCCACACATTTACCAACATTTACCAGAACTTACCTGAAGCATCCTAGCAGTGACCATTTGCTCCTCTTCTGGCACTTTGGGGTCATTTGAAGTGCCACACAAGCGTGCTGGCACCTCAGACAACCATAGATGCAGCTGCACATGCACAGACCATCAGCGCTGTCAGGGCGATGGTGCTGACACACACACAGTCATAGAGGGTGCTGCAGCCAAAATGGCATCACTCAGAAGAGGATCGGCCCTGGGATTGGTCATGTGTGGCTTGGGCTGCAGTTACCTAGCACTCACAAGTACAAGCACTAGCTAACACTGGGTTATTGTGCCCCTTTCCCATCCAGTAGACAGGAAGGGAAGTGTGAATGCTCCCCAGGACACCATTTTGGGTGCCATAGTCTGGTCTACACTCTATCCTGTACAGCTTCCCTTAAACCACACCAGGATGTGGAAGGAAATTCTATAGACCCTTACCTGCTTCACACTACCAGCAAGTGTAGAAAATCCAAAACTAACCCTGCATTCCCATCACAAATGGAAGTATGCCCCTTTGTTTTGACATACTCATGGGGTATGGGATGGGATAGAAAATGTAAATAAATAAATACTAGCCAGTAGCATGCTGAAACCAACTGCAATCTTGACAGAGTGGCCATCAGAAATGGTCACATAGTAGAGCTCTCCCCACTCTGCTGTTCAAGCACCTTAAGGAGCTCTTATGGTGCCATGGTGGCAGGATGAATGTGGGTCCATGAGAATGTTGCACTCATCCAGTGCACCAAATGTGTTAAGAAGAAGATCATGAAGATCTTGCCACTTTGTGGTGCATGTAGGACACATCTAGGCCTTCAGATCCACACATTAATGCAGATCTAGAAGTCCTGCCCCCAAGTAGGTACCGTCTGCTTTAGATGGAGCCTGATCCAGATTAAGGAGGCCTTAATCTGGAATGCTGGTAGGCCTGTTTCATCAGGTGTACCAGTAGACAAGTATAGCCCTGGTCCCGAACACAAGAGGCTTGCTGATAGCATGCTTCCTGTGACTGGGACTACCACCCTTCAGTGCCATGCCATAGTGTATACACCCCAGAGGCCCAGAGGTTAGGAACTTTTGGCCCTCGCTCTTGAAGATATGGGGCTGTGGCCGTGAAGCTTGTGGAAGCTTTGAGACCACAGTGTAGCCTGATCCAGATCAGCACCATCGGTGCAGTCAGCACTGATCCTGACCATTCCTTCCCATGGTCAGGATCAGTGGGCCTGGCTATTCCAGACCCATGGATGCCAACCAAAAGCAGGAAAGTGCAGAAAGGGCTAGAGTTTCCTAACAAAGACAGAACAAACATGAATTGATGCCACCTATGCCAAGTCATTCCTGGAGCCTGTAAATCTAGTTCTCCAGCTAAAGATGTACATGAAAGCAAATAGTTTTAATCCCTTCAGTAAACAAAAGTGTCTTGTTCATAATTACAAAATGTTTACCTATTCAAATGCAAGTCCCAGGGACTGGTTTCTCTATTCTAGGTTATAAGTCAATGTTACATTCTTGTGGCTAAAGGGGACAGAACTGCAATGTTTATAAAAGGTCCAGGTAATTTTATTAAGGATAAAATGAATTCTTATCTCTTTCATAAGCAATTGAACTGTCTGCCAGAAACCTTGGTCGGCCCTATGACGGAAACTGAACATGCTTTTTCTTGTACATGCTGGGCTAAATAATGAAGGCTTAAAGAAGTAACAGTCAGTCAAAGTATTACAGGAAAAAAACAAACCACAGTCTTTTAGGCTATATAAAAATGGAGTGAGCAGCTTTCCTACATAGACACAACAGCACTCTGCTGGAAAACACCCACTCTTGCAATGGCTGTTAAGTCCAAGTACAGTTGTTTTTCTTTTGAAAAAGAAAAATAAGCCATGAGTGCAATTTATCAATAGTTTGAATTCATATAGCAGAAATAGAGAGCAGCCAATCAAAGGCTTTAATAAAATATAGTTCTATTCCAATTCCTATCATTATTTTTAAATTCAAGCCCAACATTGATTTATAGCCCAAGCTCTGTGCAAGCGAAGTCCCAATTTGTGGTTGGGTGAAGACAATTGCCAAGGGATTCAGCGCTGGAGAAAAGAGACCTAAATCAAATGGCCAAGAACATAAGAACATAAGAGGAGTCCTGCTGGATCAAGCCACAGCCCATCTAGTCCAGGATCCTGTCTAGTTGTTACCACACATTTTTAAGCAGAAGATGAAGACAAAACCTTCACCTGCTCTCATGTCCCTGCAAATGGCCTTTGGAGGAACATTTCTGTGTGCAGAAAATAATGTGCAGAGATGAATTCCCTGGCAGGCTTCCAAAACACACCTTTACACAGCCCGAAATTCCAGGTCAAAAATTGGCATTGGAGTGAGACATGACCCGCATCCTCCAAAGTGCATGGCTACAGGTTATTTTCTGCTAGCTCATTAAAGGGCACCCTGTTTGGAGGATGGGGCAGGAGGCCTTGAAGATACTTCAGTCTTGATTGGCCCTATGTCAGTCATTTTGACACATATGGATGGAGTCCCAGAGTATGTGTCCTTGGAGGGGGTTTCTTTGATCACATTCTGTTGGTTGTTGTCTTAAAACAAGTTCAACTTCTGATTTCTATATGAACGAATGTTCCACATTTTAACTTATCTTTAGTAATATCTTGCAACTCTTCCAAGGACAGCCCGATAATCTGCTTGGATCTGTCCATCCATCTTCTTCATTATCTTTCCCTTCTTCTGCTTCTCTCAGGTGTGCAAAGCACACTTCTGAAAAATTTTGCAAACTCTCATGTCAGTTCTCAAACTTGCACTGATAGAAAGATACCAAGTTACAGAGAAATGACGGGGAAAATCCACAGTAGGTTTGCAGAGGTCTTAGTAAATTTGGTTAAAATGTACAGTCAGTGCAGTGAATGAAATTTTGACTTACTCTCCCTCACCTTTCCAAGATTCTGTTGTTATTGTAATTTTAGATGAAAACATCTTTAAAGTTAGCCAAAATCATGAACCATAAACAGCAAACCATTCATGAAAGGTATTTTGCATGTCAGGTCAAGACAGCGTCTGTTTCCCAGTCCCCATGGAGATATCCCATGTGTGCTTTTTTAACGAATTGCTGTGTGCGTGTGTGAGAGAGAGCATCTGCCCATGTCTCTGCACATGTCTATTGGCCGCACCCACAATGTTTTAAAATGAACTGTTCACTCCTTTGGGATTCCTTGAGTTGAAAGGTGAAGTACAAATCACATAAAATAATCTATAGGAAAGGATGCAAAAGCATTTTTAATGTATCAGGTGGTTTAACCTCATCGAGAGGAACCTGTCCAAAATGCACCTGCTGGGCTACTTAGGAGCTGCCAGGAAAAGCAACATTCACAGAGCAGGTGCGGTTCAGACTGCAGCACTTGGAAGCCTGGAAAGTATCTCCCCTCTCCCCTTGAAACAGCGAAGCAGGTCCTGAGTATTAGCTTCTCACCACAAAACCATCCCTCTAAGCAATGTCGTCCAATTTCAAAATCACCTTATCTCTGTACTACACATTTTACACTTGCTGACAGATACTGAAATTCTTTGCAACTGAGCCTCTAGTTTGCTACCACTGCACTATGCTCATCTGGTAATAATGCTAATTATGCTGTAAGCAACTTTACAGCAAAGTCCAGAGGACTGATGGAGGAGATTCAGATGTCCTCCACACCAATTACAAAATGTTAGCTGCATTGACTCAGAGATACTTCCTGCTGACCCCATGCCAAGTTATCAGCTGTACATGGAACAAGCCTGTACCATGTTTGGAGTCTACAGATCAAAACAGCTTCACACAGTGTACTGGTCCTTCAGTCTAAACATGGATAAATGTACAGGTTATGTTCCCATTTGGGATGCCCGTCAATGTACACCCCATTCTTTTTTAATATAGAAGTGCCTCTTAGGCCCTGGTCACACCTTTAGCTTTATTTATTTATTTATTTATTTATTTATTTATTTATTTATTTATTTATTTATTTATCATCATCATCATTAACATCCTTCTCACCAAAGGGAAGAACAACAAACATATTCAATCAAAACAATCAAAGCAACACCTCAGAAAAGGGTTCATTAGGATGCTCTCTCACCCTCAGCAAACACGAGTGGCATTACTGCATGGAGAGTAGGGGAGCAGGGTCTTGCATGTGGGTGCTGCAGCTCTTTACAAGAGACTATCAAGCTTCGCACGCAGGCTGTAATCAGACACAGCAAAAAAGCACCTCTGAGGCAGCTTAGGGAAGGCTTTGAGGTGGGATTGTTCAGGCACAAGCCTGTCCCTCCCCCACTCCTGAACATTCTGTGCTAGAAAAGGTGGATTAGAGAAGGACTGAGAATGCAAGAGTCACACGCTGTCTCTCAGGCCCTGTCCCCAAAAGACTTATTAGCCCCTCTCGGCTTCCTCTGCCGTCACTCTATTATAGCTGACTTTAAAAGTCCCCTCCACTTCCGGAATAAGCGTCCCCATGGTAGCCGCGATCTAAACGGACTTTCCATCCCCATGGTAGCCGTCTTCTCTTTCCGGGCATCTTTTCCCCCCTGCCCCCTCTCTTGTTAAAAGGAAAAATAGCCATATCTCCGTCTCCTGGAACGGCTTCCCGCCCCTAGCAAAGGCAGATGATCGCTCATTCATTCACTTTCAGCACTTACTTTCACTCAGTTCTCTGTTAGAAAAGGCTTTCTGCCCCGGCAGTCAGTGGCTGCAGGCATCGACAGCGCGATCCTTCGCTCATTCTCTTTTAAAGCTTTCACAGATCACTGATAACAATGTTGCAATTCTGAGCAATTCTGGCTCTTTTTACAAAGGAAAGGAAGCGAACCTGCTGCATTTCTCAGATGTGTGAATGCTTTTTGGCTGTGTGTGCAGGCAAGCAATCCCCGCCCCTTTTGCCACGGAGCGTCCTCAAGGCAGATATAGCGAGCAAAACCCGCGAATCGCCGAAAGAGCGCTGGAACTCTTCTTTAAAGTGCACGTATTTATCGCGGGTATCTCACTTTCCTAAGCTCCCTAAGCGCCTTGTAAAGCCCGGAATGGGGCCGCTCAGAGGCAAAAGAAGAGTTCCAGCAGACTTTCAATTGCATGGGGACAGGGCCTCTAAGGCTTTTCTGAGGCACCCCTTTTATTATGTCTAAATACAGCCACAAATGGCAGGACTGCCCCTCCTTTCAAGGGCTGCTCAGAAGCCTCTGTCCCCCCCCCTTCCCATTTCATTATTCCCATGGCCTTGCTCTAGAGCCAGTGGTTTCTCCATTTCTCTAAACCCTTGCAAAACATTTTCAATAAGAACTAAATGAAGCAAAGGCTGCATCCATATTCCCAGAACTGGGAGCTTTCTTGGACTTCCTGGAATACAGTGAATACAATTCCTGTCTCCTCCACCAGACCTGCAACTTCCGCTCAGGGTGTGAAATCCAGCTTCAGAATCAACGGCAGGCTGCAATAAGGGCTCTAAGGGTGTTTCCTGTCTTCATGCACTGGCGCTCCTGCTTTCTGGAGAGATTGTGACTGTGGGGGCAACTTACTGTGGCTATTTCCATCCTGCCCAGTAAAGCATTGGACAGAAAACGGTCGACTTCTGAAGTAGATTCCTATTCGGTGCTTTATCAACCAGGGCAAAAACTCTGAGGGCCCAAAGCCGGTGCAGGTGGGAGAGATAGGTGTGCACATGTCATGCTTCCTGCCCCAGAGGTGTGATTGCGGGATCCCATCATGCAGGCAGCCCTGTTGCAGGTCATGAATATGCAACCAAGATTCCTCTGGTTGTCATATTACTTTTAAAAAAAAATCATTTTTTGTGGTAGCTCTTGTACACTCTGCAATCATAGCCCTGTTGCCTATGAATGCTTTGTGTACAGTCTAAGTTTCAGCCTTTAAGATTTAAAATCTCTACTTTAAAACTGTTATTTTTCTAATCAAAGCTGTGCTGTTTGGCTGCACTGAACATTCAACCTGTGGGTTACATTATTATTGGATTTTCCTCTCCACAGAAACATTCCCTATTGTACAGTGTGATAAAATAATTCTGCCCAAAGCAATACCAGGTTTATTTGCAAAATATGCACATAACTCCTGTGCATTATCAAGCACTTCAATACAAAACAAAAATGGAGCTAAAATGGAAGAAACCCAAAGGATCCCCTCCAATTTTGTTGATTAATTTATTAATTGAAGGGTAGGAATAGAAACACTGAGTCCTTCTGAAGTTTTTGAAATGTTTCAAGCTAAGCAGTCAAATCCAGTTCCTGGGGGGTGGGGGATATAATATAAAAATTATAATATAATTTAATATATAAATATAAAATATGGCTCAATTCTAGTGGACATACATAGAACTAATCATGCTTCCATGGCACTATTTCACAAACTTTTTCTGGACACTGTCCATTCACAAAAAAATGATATAATATTCCAAGGGTGGGACAAAAACCCCACACATTCAAAAGATAATTATGCTTTCATAATTATGCTTTTTGATTAGTATACAGTCTAGCCTTCTTTAGTTCAGGGGGGAATTACTTTGACTAGAAATCTTCAGAATGAGATACAATTTCACAACATATGGAGATTCAAGGCCTTTCCATGTTAACAAGTGTGGCAACAAAAGCCATGCAGAGTTGGTCTGTGTCCTAAGATCTGCCAGTGCGGCCTTCATGGTACTTCCACTACCTTCAGTAGTTAGAGTTATCAGAATATGTGGGAGGGACCCCAGGATATGGAATAATCTCACCTCCAAGCTGCATCAGGCACCCTCATTGCATGTGTTCAGAAGACGGATCAAGATGTACCTCTTTACCTGCCCTTCAGCTGAGGGAACAATATTCCCTTCTCATGTAAGCCTTGTCACTGTTTTAGTCATCCTTTTTATCTATTTTTATTGTTATTTTATAGTAACCCATCCTGAGATCTTGAGGTATAGGGCAGGATAGAAAAAATAAATAAATAAACTGAAGGCCCTTTCACACTTTGGTTAGTAATACAGGTGGGGGGGGGTCGGCTCCATGTGTGCTGGAATCCCCCACCCACCCGTATAGGTGTGGAGCGGTTAAAACTGTTTCACACCGATACAAATGGCAGGGCTAGGACAGCCCTGCACACTACATATTAACCTCTTCCAGGTGCGGGGGGCACGTGACTGGTGGTGCAGGTGCAATTGTGTCACTTGGTCACCCCAGCAATGGTGCTGTGCAGGTGCACTGGCCCCATTTCTAGGGCTCCCTTATGGCCACTGTAACAGCGGCCCCTCACACTTAGTCAGCAGCACTTAATAAAGTGCAGGTTAAGTTTCAAATGCTTTGGGCATCACAGGTGTGGACACCTAAAGCATTCTAGCCCTTCACCTTCCAGTGGTGGGAAGTGAAGTGTGACTTCTCCCTTAGCCTGATAGTTTCTTGCCCAAAGCCTTCTCATTTCAGCAACATACACCATGTTTCACTTCAATGTGTCCCTCTTATCCGTTTGGGCCATTTAATGGGGGCACATTTTTCTAGCAGTATTTTGCCTGGTATGTGGTGATCAGATATATCGTGGATAGGTGCCTTAGATGGTCAAGGTGCCTTAGATGGTGACTCTGTAGGTCCATGACCCAGAACAGAAAGGATATATGGGTCAACCTTGGGAATAAACTATCTAATCTGTGTGGATTTGACAGGCTAGCCTGTCAGGCACCTCTAAGGTAGATTGGAATGATGCAGAAAGACTTTCCAACTACCCATCTGGAGAGTTTCTAACATGGGCTTTGACAAGGCTGCCCCTTGATTCAACCAAACAGGTTGTTTGTGCCTCTTCGTTATACCTCTGGTTATAGTCAGTCAGAAAAACTGAACAGGCAAAAAAAGCTCTAAAGCCACAAGTGCAAGTTAAATTGATAGTTTAAATATAGAGAAGTTTTAAGTTTTGAATCTGAAAATGCCACTGTAAAGGCAGGAGTGTCATACATTGCACTCAGAGTGAAAAAAATAGATCTGAGGGGCCTTTCCACACTTAACCTTATTTTGGATTATAGCTCAGGAGCCTGCTCTCTGCATGCTTGTTCAGGCTATGCCAAGCACCAAGCGAGGCCTACCATAGCCTGTATTAGCATGCGGACCTCAGACTCCTATCCTAAGATATATTCCAGAATGAGACCAAGTGCAGAAAGGGCCAAGAGTGACTTCGGCAGCCTTCATAAACAATTATTTGCCATGACTAAAGCACCCCCAGAAGACTCAAGAAAACTGCTGTCTTCAACAAGCTGGAGGTGATAGCTGAAAGACCATTAAATCAAAGGCTATTTTGAAGCAGCAAAATATTCAAGGAATGAATCTCTCATCCCAAAGTCTGACATTCAAATCTCACACCCAACATACTGTATCTTGCAATCAATGATAAAGGGCAATATGAAATCAGATAGATGGACAGCCTGGTCAATTGATTGACGGTGAAGCTAAGACAGGTTTCGATTTGCCTATCTGCAAAATAGGATCATCAATAGGGGACATTGTGGAAAATACACGCAGATTGTTGAAAGAGCATTTTACAACATAAAAGAAGTTTATGCGCAAATGTGCAACCAGAATTCTACCCCATCATGGCCTGCAGTAAATGATAAAGAGGACTGTACCAATCTAAAACTGAAAATGTTCAAGGGCTGTAGAAGCAGCACGAAAACATGCAATTAACCTTTCCTATTGGATGCTGAGTAGACTGAACATCCAGTAATTATACAATTTCCCTGCTAATCAGTTCTTTGTCCAGTAATCAATTCTGTGACAACGGCTGAAACTGCACGGACGAAAATGCTTAATGCAAATTGTCAATATCCATGAGAAACCGCATCCATTTCAGTGGAAAATGCCAAATACCATTAAAGGCACTTTGGTTGAGAAATGTATTAAGCCTGTCCAAGAAAGTGCACCCAGAATTCCAGAACTCTCACTTTTCTCCTGTAATCACTGTGCACTGAAGCTGAAATTTTGCATGTCACCATTGTATGAGAAATCTTTTGCTCCATAAAAACAGGAGTTACTGATAATAAAATGTTGGCCTTATCTGCACTCATCTGCCTTTAGCTGGTATCAGTGGGTTTCGAATAACCAGGCCCACTGATCCTGACCAAGTGTGGAGTGGATCAGTCTGCACTGATGGCACTGATCCAGATCAGCCCATGCTGTGGCCTCAAAGCTTGCATGAGCTTCATAGTTACAAAAGTTCCTAGCCTTGGGGCCTCTGAGGGGTGCTTTTCAGCTGAATACTCCTGTGTTCTGGATCAGAGCCACCGGTCCATATGGATCCAGAATAAATATCTCTCTAATCTGAATGCAGACACAGCAGACCAGTGTGGCCTCACAGATCCGGATATATGTGCAGATATATAAGGTCTAGATTTGTACCACATGGAGACTTAATTCATATTACGGGTCCCTGCAGAAAAGGCCAATGATTCATAGGAGGTTCAGAAAGTACACATATTTTGCAGTTCTGATTCCCTCATGTTCTATGTCTTATCTAAAACATAACTTTTCCTTATCTTATTTTTTCTCATCTGTCTTACAAGATAATACAGTTAGAAATAGAGAAATCTATGCATCTTTCTTCTCCACCCTTTAGACCTGAACGCTCTCCTCAGGCCACAGTTATCACCTTGTTCTTTCTGTTCCACACCTTCATTGAGCAATTTTTGCCTCCCTGAAACTGTGATAATGCTTCTTGTTTGTCTAAATTTAGGATGGAAACATGGAGAATAGACAGAGACATAAACTGAAACTGCAAGCTTTCAACAGGCTAGAATGCCCCCCACACAAAAGGAAGGTACCAGGAAGTCTTGGGGAAAACCCAAAATTTGAAGAATTGGTAACAACTAAAAGAAAACATTTTGGGGTATGAAGGGGTAATCCCCCATAGAGCACACCACAATAGGGGGCTTGTCCAATAGGGGGCCTCAGCGCGCCTCGTGGTGCATGCTCCCAGCATCCTCACCTCATTCCGAGGCCGGACACCGACAAGTTAAGACCTATGCGCGCGACCGTCCCATCCCCGGGTCCTAAAAGTGGGGGGGGGTCATCTGCGGGGTGCAGGCGCCTACATCTACGTGCCTGCACCCCGTAGATGGGCGAGATCGGGTTCGTGGGGTGGGTGGGGTGGGGGCTGTGGGGAGTGGGGGGGGTGATTTGCGGGGCGCAGGCGCCTAGATTCAGGTGCCCACGCCCCGCAAATGGGCACGATCGGGGTCGGGGCGAAGCCTTCGGAGACCAGAGCCAGGGGCTCCAATCTCCGAAGGGCTCCTGCCCCATAGGGACCTTGCCTCAGGCCCCGCGATGGGTGCCCGGGTGCCCGGGCATCTTCCTGCCAGCTGCACGGGGCCCGATCGGGGCCCGTGCAGCTGGCACAAAGCGGGGCAAGCGGCCTGACAGGGCTGCCCGCCCCTTGGGTGCTCACACCCAATGGGAGGCAGTCTCACCGGCCAGGGGCGGGGCTACGGCTGGCGAGGCTGCCTCCCATTGGCCGGCTAAGTCAGTTCCGAACGCTTTTAGCATTTGCACACAAGTGCACCGGAACGCGTTTACACGCGTTCCTGCGTTCCTGTGTGTGAATGCTGAAAGCGTCCTGAAGTGACTTAGACTACCCGTCCTACACCCGTTCCAAATGGAACGAGTGTATTGCGAAAACGCATATGGTACCAGAGCTTCAACAGGGCTCTTAGTCATGTCAGTTGGAAACTCCTCCAAACATTCAAGAACATCTTGCTTATTTCCAAATGGAGCAATGAGAACTTTCCTTGCTGCATTGGAAGAAATGTCTCACACAGTCACAGCTTTATCATGGAAACTAGTATTTTAAAAGTTTTGAAAGGATAGGGGGCAGAAATGGTACTCCTGCCTTTGTAGATCTCATATTTGCAAGCCTTTCAAAGAACAGACACTTCATGAAAGTTAAGGAGCCATGTCTTTGATGGCCACTTGGAAGGATTTATCTTTAGAGCTGACTATATATTTTTAAAAAAAGCAGTAGATTGCTACCTTCATCTCTGCAATGATATTAACATAAATGTCATCAACTTGTTAACTCAGTACTTTGTGTTTATGGATGCAGTAGCATACATCTAGGCAGGATGCACACAGACCCAGGATGGCATGAGAGAGGCCTGTTCCTGGGCCAGACTGCTTGCTCAACCATGCATTCCATCTGTGCAAACCTTGAAGCTTGCTCATGAAGGTCCCCCAGCATTGAAGGTTCCAGCCAGTCTCATGACACAAAGCACTAGCAATGTCCACAGAAGTCAGCTGGTTTGGGTGATTTGAATTATGGACCTTGGCTGTTGGAAAGAAAGTTACTCCGGCAGCAGTCGGCCTTCTGCACAGCAGCCACAAGTTTGAACCAAGCCTGGGCTCCTTTTGCAGAGCTACTTTCGCAGAAGGAGCACTACTGGGAGCAGATTCCATCCTCAGGCCGGGCCACAGATAAGTGCAGTCACAAGCAGTCACAAAGCCTCAGCATGTTGCAATCTGCAATTAACATGGTCCCTGTGCACTTTTGGTGCAACCCAAGGTGTCTGTGCAGAATTTACCCTAGAAGTGTTCCAGAAAACTCAAGTTAATTTCAGTCCTAAGTCTACTATCAGCTTTCATGGAGCATCATCAGACATGCCACTTACAAAATAATGCCTTTCTGGTTTTGTTTTGTTTTGCTTTTATAGACTAAATTGACCAAATTTGGACTATGATTTATCTGGGATAAAATAAACGTTAGGCAAATTTCAGATCAGCCCATTTCGTTTTGCAAAGTAAGAATGCACAAGGAGAACCTCTTCACACTTAGGCTGTGAACACTCTGGGATGTTCTATTTCCATGCCACAGTGCTGCCTTCGTCCCAAAGTGGCCCAGAGCATGTGTAACTATCCTGATACTCTGTAGCTGTGGAGTAGCACACTCCTTGTAATCTCCCCAGATGCAGCATTCACATTACTTCCTTATGCATACACCGTGGAGGGGAAGGTCAGGGCTGCACAGCTGTAACTGTGGCTGTGACTGCAGAGCTGTGTACCTCATCATGATCACCATAGCCACAGCCCAGCATACAGTTGAGGTTGCTGTGGCTGTTGCTATGGTGATGCAGATGGTCCAAGACAGTAGGTAAATTGTGATGGCCAATAGGTAAGTTAGTAATTGTGCCAGCACTTGCAGTGGAAACACAAATCACTGTCTCTGAACCTGCAGTGGCATGCTCTAAGTGTGGGAAAGCCTGTAGACTATTTTGGGTAGAAGGTTTTGTCTTTGTCTCCTGCTTGAGAAAGTCCAGAAGCCCTGTGGTCCAATCCAGCAGGGGTCCTCTTATGTTGTAATGCTCACGCTAACCACCACTGGTTGGTAAGATAGGAAAGAGTGCTTTGGGATTTACACTTCAGAAACCAGAGCAGCTTTCCAAGAGAGATTTGTCCACTTCCTTTTCCCCCCTTTTCTTGCAAGAACAGGACTATTAAATTCCAACATTACTGAGATTTTAGTTAGAGCTTTTGCTCATATTTTTTCAAGCTGCTCCCAACATAGTTTTCATAGAGCTGTTTTTGTTGTGTGCGCTTTTAAAGTTTCATTTTTAGGATTGTTCTGGTTTCATCACTCTCTTTTTTCATTTTTAGCATACCTTGAGTTTGATATTATCAAAGAAAAGTGATTTATAATATCCTGCTAAATCTGGAAGCCATCTGATAGTAGGTTCTACTGATTTCTGCCTAATTTTATTTTCACAGTTTCTCAACCTGAGGAAGCAGCAGAGAACCATGTTTATTATGCTACACCCATAGGAAAGGAACACAGGCTGAACAATGAATTCATATGGACCGTATGGCAGACTAGGGTCTGTTTATGGTATTATGCATCAGCAAGTACGTTGGGTGCGTGTGTTAATATTAATTCAGTGGATTTGTTTATGGTCTCAGGACTGTAAAATGCTTAAAGGCTACAGGATGTCATAACAACTATAACATAAAGCATCAGCAGAAACTAAACCAATACTCTTGGCATCTACAAAAGTAATGATTACATTCACCTGCATTTCAAGAGCACTTTTCTCCCTTTTGTGGACACCAAAAGAGTAAGGGAACACCTATTGTGAGAGTTGCTTATCTAATATACATTACATGATTAGTACATGCTATCGAAACATTAAGCAAATTTGAAATCAAATTAAGTATATTGAAGCCAGTTTGAACATTAATATCCCAGCAATGCCTAAATAGTTGCCTTCAGTTAGTCCAATTCGAGAGAAAATATATCAGCTGTACTTTGAGAAGGACATTTCCACCAAGGAATATCACTATCAAAAAGACCCTCGCTTTCACACGTCATCTGCAGCTGGAGAATCATATAGGGGCCTGACTATCGAGTTTATTACAGGGAGCAGTTGATGAAAGGAAATACATTCTTCAAATATTTGAGTCCCAAAGTGCAACACCTTGAATTTGGCCTGACTGCACAACAGAAAATGAAACAGAAATGTGAGTGGGATTGCCATACACACCAGTGGTAATCCCAATATAGCCCAGGATATGGCACTAAAAATTGCTATAAAGACACTTCAGAAAATCCAGCTCTGACAGATTTTCTGTCATGCCAGATTGTTTACCTTGTTTACCGCTTCATCGCAGGATCACTGCTCCTGTAAAAGGACCTGGATGCAGGAAGTATGTGAAGAAACCAAGGTGGGTGGAGGCCTGCTTGCTTGCTTGCCTGCAGATACTTCTGCAAGAGCAGCGATCCTAGGTTTGCCTTCTTTGTTCCAGCAGGGAGAGAGGCAATTGTAGGACCTAAACAAGATCCCGTAATTTCCTCCGCCATCTTGAGGCACTTTAGCTGTAGCAAATGCATTTAGAATTCATCACTCTTCGCCATTGGAGACCCTTAAGTACAATCTTAGGACTCTCCTTCAAAAAGCATAGAAAATGTCATTGAAAGAATCCCTGTCTCATTTCTTCCGCAGTTACAAACCAGCTTAGATCTCCATTTTGATTTACTGCAGGA
The DNA here is from genome assembly GCA_023333525.1 of Aspidoscelis tigris stejnegeri. Lineage (NCBI taxonomy): Eukaryota > Metazoa > Chordata > Lepidosauria > Squamata > Teiidae > Aspidoscelis > Aspidoscelis tigris. Next base: position 61,462,190 of record JALMGA010000002.1, on the reverse strand, counting down.
ATTGTCATGTTTTCCTTGTGTTAAATAAAACTGTTCAGATTTTCATGTCCCTTAGGTTCTTTTGAGATGGGCACAATTTTAAACCTGCACCCATTAGAATCACCAAAGGCCAACTGAGGGCCATCTGCAGAACAGTTGTTTGGCACTCTCTGGCAGCAGTCTCACATAAACTTTAATCCAGATCCAGTTCCCTTTTAGTGTGGAGGAACCCATCCCCAAATGACCAGCTGCATTAGATGATGCAAATGACTAGTCACTTTCCTGATCTGCTTTCTCACTCTGAAGGTGGGTTGAAGGCAGATTAAAACTTGGGTGTGAATGCAACCTATATGGAATATACATGTGACACATTCTAGAGGGCTGTTCATAATTAACAGCAAGGGTGGGAGTCCTAGGACTAATTTACAGGGTCTTCTACAGTGACAGTAGGAGTAATTAAGGTAAGTCAAAGTCCAGAAAAGCACTTACAAACCCTGCAAGCCAAAGAGGGCAGACTTGCGAGCAGAAAGGGAAGCTGCTCTTCACAGAGAAAATAGCAAGATTTGGTGAAGTGCTGTCTTCACATTGTATAGGGGCACTAGGCATTGCTTAACTGGGAGTAGCTAATATGTGATTGTTCCAATACTTCTGAATTACAGTGCACATTATCTCCAGCAAGTATGACCAAGGAATGATACCAGCTGTAGCTTAACTGCACCAGAAGAGCCTCACGTAAGCTGCCCTGACTTAGGTGTTCAGCACATCTTAACCTGTAAAATGTTACTTTTACAAATCCATGTAAAGCAAAAGCATCATACTTCCTGTATATTTGCTGGTGTATGATAAATGAATTTACCCCTTCATTTTCTATGATGATTTTGACCCTTCCTTATCAATGAGTGTGATCACATTGCTTGGAATCAGGAAGAAAAATGGACTGTGGAAATTGAATGTAATGTGGTTTGAAAATGAGGGAAAGAATGTGGAATATATTTATGGGCAGATACAGGACCTCTGCTCGTGTTTGATCACATACAAATACGTGTACACATTCATGTATCAAGCCCAACAACAGGATATTGTGCCTTGTTCTAAATTTCTCCAGAGGATTACTCTAGTATTGATTCTCTAACAGGCATAACATTCTTTCTTTCTTTTGCACAATAAACTAAGCCTCAATCTTGAAAGGAGTTATTTAAAACAAATAATCTTATTGTTCCATTAAACAGCATCTGTTTGAATTGGAGGGCTTTTTACATTATTATTCTAATCACCACTTCTTGTACCTGTGTGACCTAATTAGTTGTCAGTCTGTCAACAGCTTATAACAGTCCTGTTTTACTTGGAGAGAAAGGAGGGGGGAACATATACATGCAACCAACTTAAATACGCAAAGAGTAAATTGTCCAGACAATAAGCCCTAATCTTTGTCCTTTATTAGGTACATGAATGCATTTGTTTTGTCCTTTAAAAAAGAAAAAAGTAGCAGCAAAATAATACCAAAGGCTTAGTTGTTAGCTGAATGGTGTACCATGAGCTAAGTCATTGTTCTGTCTAACATAATGTGCATACAATTTATGAAAAACACAGGAGACGGTTGCAGAATTTGCTGACAATTCTTCAGACATTCAAAAATATAGGTAACTTGAGGTGTCACTTTTTTATCTAGAAACTTGTTTGTTTATTTGTTTAAATATAATTTCATATGGCCATTTCTGGTTATGTGCATCATTCCTTAAAATACATAAACGGCATAGTATCAATAAGATGGTTGTTGCATTTGAAAAATACTTTCCAGAAAACCAGATATTGGATAACTGTGTTTTAGACTTATGCATTACACATAACCTTGAACTTCTAGAAAGAAGCAGGCCGCTTTTCTCGCAAAAGATAATTCTGGGAAAGATCAGTTAATTACTCACAGATGGCTGTTCCTGATTAATTGCCTAGAACAATATGATTTACCCTGCCTTAAAAACTGCAACTGTCAAAGACAAGAGTTCATTACATATATACCCAACTTCTGAGAATAGCACAACCTACTTCATTTTCACACAAAAGAGAACATCTGGGAATGCAAAGGAACGTAAATATATATTTTCTTTTCTCAATAACGGAGCTGTTTAGGTGAGTTCCTTAGAAATAAGTCCATTGGGGCATATGGCATCATCCAGAGAAACTAAATATGGCTTAAATACAGTTTTAAGAAAAGCACTTCTACATTTATTTTCATTTTCCAGGATGATACAAAAGTTGGTTCATAAGGCTGCTTTAATTTTTTTAAAAAAAGAGAGAAAGAAATAATTTCAGGTGAAGTAAAGGGCTGGCAAAAGTGTCTGTTATTTAGAGGCATCACTGTAAGATTGTCCATTGAATTCCAATGAAACAAAGATCCTGCATATGCCCAAACTGTGAAGGACTAGTAGTGCCCCCTCAATAGATAAAATACCAGATTGCTCTCTTAAAAGAACATAGGTCAGAGCAAAGAGGCAAATAACTAGTTTAAAACGGAAAGTCACATCTTTTCTGTACATCATTATTCATTTCATCTGGGAGTATAAAGATCCAGGCTTTTCAGCTTTCAGTTGTAGCAATGCGTGAGAAGTAATACAGAGATCCTGAGTTTGGGCCTTTATTTACAATAGAACTTGCTGCAAGAAGAATTGTAGACACTGTAAAGAAAAAAAAATACTGATCTAAGAAGGGGGAAACACTGCACTCCTGATTAGTTTCTTAAAAGTCTGCCATACATGCTTAAGCTGCAGGATCTTTGCAATAGGATTATAGCAGCACAAAATAATTGCTCTTTGTGGCACTGGCATAGACTGGCATGACGCACTCATTTGTGTGTATGTGTGAGAGAGAGTTCATAAACTCTTGAACACTGATGCCCAATTGTACAGAAGTATTATCCCTACTGAAAAACTATTTGAAAGAGTGAGCGTAGAAAATCTGCCATTTCTGTGTTTCAGCATTGCTTCTGCATCCGGTGTTCCCAACTGCAAAACCATTACAAAGTTGTACTAATGGAGTACTTTTGATGATCAAAAGCTATCACCTCCCCCCTCCCACCCTTTCACAGTATCACATTTGCCAGACTGAATAGGATTACCCAGTTAATATATTCAAATCTGAACGGCACTGTTGAGATTAGATGCCTTTTCATAAGTATTTCAGGAGAGTGAAGCAGTCTAGAAGAAGATGCATCCATTGAGTCCTAGCCAATTTTGACATTTCAAAAGGAGGGCAGTTCAAGGAACTTTGCTTAATAATGTGCACCTTTTAGTTGTGAGAATACAATTGCTTCCTTTTTTCCCGGGCTCCACTTCTTAATATTTTATTTAAAAAAATAAAAATACTCTCCAGGATGTTTGTCTTTTATGACCAGGAAACTATTCCCAGAAGGCAAGTCTTTAAAAAAATCAGCAAAATGGTTAACATTATTAACATTTCTTAAAAGCAAGGTTGTTTTTTAATGAATCATACACTACAGAATAAATACACTTTGCTCTCATTTTAGCTTTTCCCCTTCTTCCTTTGTATAACGTTCACTCTAGGAGTTGAAGCTGAAAGAATGAATGGCATGCTTCTGAATACTCAGGAGTGGTACTTTGGGGGCATGAGGAAGTTTTCTTTCACAAGATGCACAGCACAAATCAAAATATGAATCAATGGAAATCAGTAACGCTGTGGAATAAAGCAAACGGTTGCATCTATCATATTAGCTATTTACAGCCACAGGTAGGGGAAATAAGTTAGCAATAAGCAAACATCAGTGGATTAGAAGCCAGGGAGGGGGCCTTCTTTATCTTAACCCTGTAAAACCCGGTTGTTCTCGAGTGTCCACATTTGAAAGAGGGCTTATCCTTCCAACAGCTTTTGTGATTCTTGAAAGCAAAACTTCTATTAAGTGTTTCAGTCGATGACAAAGAAGAGCTTTTTGATAATTCTGCATAAAAACAAACATGAACTTTAAAAAAAAATACATACAGGATGTACACATTCAAAGGTTTGAAGTCCACCACCACCTTGGAGATCCCCTGATTTAATACTATCATATTTTGAGAGTGATGCGATGGCTTCAGTGGTCCACAGGGACATGAGTTTTTGGGTTTTGCCCTTTCTGGTGTGCTGTTCTTCAAATTCTCAAGAATGCTTAAAGTCATTTTCAAAATGATCTCTCCTGTAAAAGTTAAAGAGGTAAAGGTCTCAAAGATGCAATACTTCCATTTTACAAGGATTTCAGGGATACCATGTCCACAGGGAGAACTGGAAAGAAAGTGCTTTTGAAACACATAACATGTTTTCATCTCTGCGGCTTCCCTCCCACCCTTCCCAGTTTGTAATAAACAAAGCTTACAAATGTCTAGAAAGTGCCTACAAACAGGTACTACAAACCAGTACCTACAAATCCATCAATGAGTAGAAGTATCTTCTCTCCTGGGCTAGGGTTAGGTACCAATGTTTTCAACATATTTATCTCACCTGGAGTCTTTGAGGAGTCAAGTCAGGTAAGACATCACCCAAAGACGAGTCTCCTGAACTGAGTCTCATAAACTTTTGAGTCCATTCCTCACACAATCCTTTTTCGGTCTATCCTGCAGAGAATCTTTTTAAAGGCTCTCCGGAAGTCATGGTTAAAGATGGTGTAGATGACAGGATTAAGGGAACTGTTGCAATAACCAAACCAGAAGAAGAACTTGAAGAGGGTGTCGGGCACAGGGCAGCTCTTACACACAGCAGTCAACGTGTAGGTGAAGAAGAAAGGAAACCAACAGACAATGAAAACCCCAATCACGACAGCAAGTACAAAAGTGAAGCGTTTCTCTCGATTCTGCCTACCTCTCCATCGGGAAGCTTTCACATTCCTCTCCTCCTCTGCTTTGTTAGACAAAGTGTCCCCGGGCTTAATCTGGCTCAGTTTGGTTTTACCCTTGCCTCTTTGTGGCTTCTCCTGCTTCCTGGGCTGGCAGTTCTCATTATGTTCTGAAGAGGAAGTGTCTTCCAAGTCTATGCCATTGATTTCTTCCCTTTCCTGGCTTCCTGCTGCCACTGCTGCCTTCTCCCCATTAAGCTTGGTTGTTGCAGGGGTGCCATCTTTGTCTGCAAGGCCATTCTGCCTCCTCTCTGGGGCTTCACCTCTTTTGCCTGGAGGTACACGGGTCCTTCTCTTTGCAATCTGGTAGATACGGACATAGACCAGGATCATGATAAGGCAGGGGGCAAAAAATGAGCCAATGCAGGAGTAAATTATATACCAGGTCTCTTTGTTTATGCTGCACGTAGGAGTCTTGCTTTCCGGTTTCACCTTCGCCTGTTGGCTCTCTGGCTCACCCTGCTTCATGATGGAGATGAGCGGAGGGAAAGAAATGACCGCCGAGATGACCCAGACGAAGACGATTATGCTTTTGATGCGGCGTGGCGTGCGCTTGAGGTTGTATTCAATGGCCTGGGTGATGGACCAGTAGCGATCGAGGCTGATGGCGCAGAGGTGGACGATGGAAGAGGTGCAGAACAACACATCCAAAGCCAGGTAGATCTCACACCAGACTTTGCCAAAATACCAGTGGCCCATCACTTCGTTAGCCAGGGAGAACGGGATGACCAGTGTGGCCACCAAGATATCCGCCGAGGCCAAGGAGACCAGAAAGAGGTTCTGAGGGGCCTTGAGCGCCCTGCTGGTGAAGATGGCAATGATGACCAAGACGTTGCCAAAGACGGTGAAGAGCATGAGGAGCGTAGCCAGGGCGATGAGAGCCACGGTGGCGTGCAAGGAATAGGGAAGCCCTTCTTTCTGCCCTCCATCACTCCCGTTCAGGCTCCCGTTGCCATCCATGGGCTGGGGATAACTGTCGTCCGCCCACCGGGGAGAATGCAGGTGTGCCAGGGATGAGACCGCCCCCCTCTCCGTGAACGGGATCTCCAGGTTAAACATCAACCTGGCTCCGCCGTCCGCTGGGGCAGGTGAGCCGAACACGCCCCCTGCAAGGAGAGCGGCGCGCTTCCGACGGATCCAGGAGGAGGGCGGGAAAAGCGCCGAGGGGAAGCCAGATCCAGTCCGGGCAGCTGGCGGGAAGGAGCCCCGGCGGCCCCCGCTTCTCCCCAGGTTCAGCGGCGGAGGCTGCGGAACCCGGCTCGACTCTTCCCGGGCAACTCCGCGTTCCCCTCCGGACGAGCGCAGCAGAGCGAACCTCCTCAGCCCTTCCGCCCTGCCCTGCCCGGCTCAGCTCAGCTCATCGCACCGCCAGGCCGACGGGCAGAGGTCGGAGGGAAGCGTCGTCGTCCTCCTTCCTCATCTCCCCCGGCCTCCCATCTCCGTCGAGGCGTCGCCGGGAGGAAGCGCCGCGGCCGGCAGAAAGTTCTCTTACCTCCCCTCGGAGACGGGCGGGCCAAGCGGCGGGCTCGAGGGAGGTCGGACGGGGTCCGCCCGCTTCGCTCTCTCCTTGCCCACCGAACCCAGACGGGTGGGGACGGGAGGACAGCGCTGCTTCCCGGGGCTCCGCCTCGCCGGAGGAGCCCGTGCCGTCCTCAGTCGTTCGCTCGCTCGCTCGCTCGCAGCAGACTGCCCGCCCGGCTCCGGATGCGCTTTATACCCAGGATCGCTCCGGCGGTACCGAGCAGTAGCCGCGTCAGCGCCACGTGAGGACAGCCGCCCCCTGCGCGCTTCCACGCCTCCGTGTCGCTTCACCGGAGGAGCCCTTCCACGCGTCTGCTGCCCGGGCTGCGGAGAGATGCTACGGCGGTCGGCGCAGAGCCCGGCCGGCCCCCGCCCAGCCCTCTTCTTCACGGAGGCCTCGCCTCGAGGGCGCGTACGCCCTGCCCGCAGCCGCCGCCCGCGCGAAGGGCTTCTCCCTAGGCACAGGCAGGCAGGCGCTCGCTCGCTCGCTCGCTCGCCCAGAACCCGCCACGGCCGCGCCAAGAAACGCACAACGCCTCTCCCCACCCTCACGCGGGGGTCGCTCGGGCGCTCCCACGAAACGCGCCCTGCCCTTGCCTCTGGGGATGACGCGTGTCATCTGCGCCTGCTCCGGAATACCCGAGTCGATCGCGCTTGGGATGCTTGGAAGAAGAAAAAGATCGGATCTGTTCCACTCAAAAACGAATTCTCGGGAGGATGTCAAGTATTTTTAAAAAACTAGTCCCTTATTCCGCTTTCTCCCCTCACCCCCACCCCCACATGGCATCTAATCGGTCACCTACACTCATGGGTCACCTACTTGATGAGTGCAATCGCTTACACAGTCACCTTCCTGGGTAACTCAGGGAGCACCCCCACACTATACCCCCACAGGTGTCCCAGTGCCCTACGGCCAGGATAGGCACTGTCCTAATGGCTGAGCTGGGACAGCCCAGAGTGCTCCCGTTGCTCCTCCGGGTGGAAGCTGTTCAAATGGAGCATGTGTGGTTGCACACTGCATCACCTGGTCACTGTGGCAACAGCGCCACACGTGCACCTCGGCACCGTAGCCGTGGCACTGTGATCGCCTTCATAATGGTGACAGTTCACACTTAGCTGGCACCCCAATTAGGAATGGCTTGGGCGTCCCGAAGTGCCGACACCCAAACTGTTCCACATTTTGCCTTGCCAGGATGTTTTCCCAGAGAAGGCAAAGTGAGGAAAGACCCTATCTCCACAGAGCAGCATGGGGAAAACGTGAGTCTACCACTCTGAGACTCCACGTGAGTGCAAGGCAGGGATCTTAATGGGCTCATCGGAGGAAAATACGTGTTTCAGTGTGCTTCATCAGCTCTTCTTTATGCCCTCCATCTTCAGTCCAAGGCATGAGCCTTTATGGCACTGATATGCAACCAGCCTGCCCAGTATTTAATTTTATTTATTTATTTGAATTTTTATTTCCCCCCTCTATACCCAAAGGTCTTAGCTTGTCACTTTGCCGATGTATTCTTTCACTCTGAAAGTGGATTGAAGTTGGATTAAACCTTAAGCCTAGGATTCCCTATTACATATCTGCATGGACTCTCGACCCTAAGATTCTCTACCTCTCACCTGTAAAGCAGGGCCACATCTGCCCTCTCAGGGAAAGAGTGCACACCTTCAGATCTTCCCCTTCCATGGATTTGTTTCACTTACTAAAATGTTTCCAGTTTCTTTAGGCCAATGTAGCTCTTTCAATTGTCTTTCGCCAATAAAACTGCCTTTCAAGGGAACTGTGACTTAGGGGATTTTCTGGTTCTTTAAAAATGCCCACCTATTGGCAGGATAGTGGCAAGAGCTCCAGAATGCACCAACACTATTTTGGGCCACTGCCTGCCGATCACTCTTATAATTCCAAGTAAAGATAGCGCCAGAAATCCTACACACTGTTTACCATTGTGGTATGTTTCCAGATGATCAGTTCCCTGGTGAGGCTCCTTCGGCCTCAGATCAAAAGCAGCTCCCAGGAGTTTCCTGCATGGGGGATGGAAAAAAGGGGTCTGGCCACAGCAGGCACCCAGAAGTTGCTTCTGATGCGAAGCCAAAGAAGTCCACCAAAGTTTTGGAGAAATGCCAACACGTTTTGAAGAGAATTCTTTCAACTTGAGAAAACAGCCATCACATTTTTCTTCCACTTTCTTTTTTTTTCCAAATAATTGTTGTATTTCCAGTTTACAATAATTATGTTTTGAAACAAAACAATTAAAAACCTACATAGGACAAAATAACAAAATATCAGTCAATATCTGTACTTTACAAAGACAGTGCATCCATGAAAAGGTTAAATAATCTTATTTAGCTGGGTGATTCAAGTCCTTACCCAATTTCTATACTCAACAGCCTGTTTTGCATATATTTTTTATAAGACCATGGCCACAGCCATACCTCACTACTGACGAGGACCAAAGTTGTCTTAAGTTCTCAGTGATCAGATGCCGAAGTGGGCATCAGGTTTTTCTGAGGACTTTCCTGGCTGGATAATCCCAGTTTCAACCAGAAATGTGCCCAGTGGCCAGGGAAAGACCTGCCACCACTGCTGTCATGCTGTTCTCCTCATCTGGAAAAAGCTAAGCTTCAGCATGGCAGTGGCACTGGTGGTAACAGTGAAAGGGGGGCTTCCCCCTCCACCACCATCACCTCCCAAACCCCCCTCAAAAACCCCCAGCACATTGTCCTCGCAGGATGCAGAGTCCTCTTGCCCTCCCACAACACCCCCTCCTGTCATCTGCCCACCACAGTTGCCACTGCCCCCATTGGTCCCTTGCTTTCCTGCAACACCCCCACTGCATTGTCTCCTCTGCAGCCCCCACCACCAGCTACCTTGCTCCCCCACAACATCCCCTCATTGCATCACACACACACCACCACCACCACTCCCCCATTGCAATCACACACCATCACCAGTGGCATCCTCATCCCCACTCACCCTCCACAGTACCAACACCCCCAATCATGTTGAGTAGCTCACACACACACACACATATAGGCTGAAGTTTGCCTTATATAATGAAGGCTAGGTAGGGGGCAGCAGGGGCAGGAGCAGATAGGTGTCCTCAGGCCGTTCCAGGCCAAAAATGGCTTCTTTGTCCCTGAGATAGACTATGAAGGTATTTTGTGACTGTGGCCCATGTTATATTTAGTGGCTTAGACCATTCTTGTTGTTTTAGTTGTGGTTTACTGTGCAGGAATGGTTACCACATTCCTTGAAATGAGTCTTTCATAATTGGATTTTTTTTATCCACCAAATCCGGACAGTGAAGAACTTATTTATGGTAAAACCCCACACCTTCTCAAACCATCAACTCCAGAGTCAGTTTTTAGCACTGCTTCCAGTACTGCACAGTCACAAATTTGCCCAGGGCCCCTTAACCAAAGAGGGACCAGTAGCCACTCCAGCTTGCCAGCACATCTCATTTGCCTGGCCTGAGTGTGTGAACACCATTCCAGTTGAGCTGTGCCAATGTGTACCATATTTCTTTTCTCTAAACAGATGGCAATAGTTGCCAAAATAATAATAGAAGACTGTGATCTGAAGTTTTTGGGAAAAAAAGCAATCACTATGAATGAACCCAAACATTCACTAATTCATCCTACCATTCTACCCAAAAGTGTCATTGTAATGTCCCTCCAGTATACTATTGCAACAGACAAATGAGGATATGTCTGACACTGTTGCAGACTAGCAGGCAGGACTACCTTCTTATACCCATTCTTTGTCAATCAGCATGTTGCCATCCAGAGTCCATCATCATCATCATCATCATCCCCAGAGCTCTCTACAGAATCAGGAGGCTGAAATTGTTCTGCCAGACTAGTGAGGGTGTTTAGCACAGCATTACCAATGTCCAACAACATAGGGTGTTTTTCCACAGTCACTAAAAGTACCCATTAGGTACCCATTAATAGGTACAAAAATGCCATTACGTAACCATTAATGGGTACTTAATGGATACTTTTAGTGGCAGTGGGAAAACACCCATAGATTCATCAGAAACAAAACTGTTCCAGGCTCTGATCTTGAGCCACCCTACTCTATTAGGTCTAGGACTATGGGCACATCCTCACTTTAAACCTTCTCCAGTTCATCTTCAGCTCTGACTGCTCAAGTTCTTAATGTTCAAATGGGAAGCCCATGATCCAAAGAAGGGGCTCCTTAATGCAAAAAAAAATAGTAGTCAGTGCAGAAAGGGCCTTCCAGTCAAAGGGATGTGTTTTCAGAATGTGTTTTTTGGTGGTTCATTTGGACGTTCTCACATAAAAATCAGATGGGTCCAAGAGGGTCCATACCAAAAAGCAGTAGATCATGATTTCTCCACATCATTGGATGCCAATTTGCAGCTAAGCATATTAAAAACTTATCTGACATTATGAGAAAACCTTTGTAAGAAATTCAAAAGAGCCAGCTTTTGCCCAGATAATGAAAGATCTATTTCATTGTAAGAATTCGCTGAACATTTCTCTACCAGGCTAGTTAGCATCACCAGCATGAATATATAGTAGCTTTCTTGTAAGCCTGTGTGACCCTGAAGCCAGCTAAATTCATCCATTATTAGCTAGGAGTGACCAGCTTTAAATATCTGGTGGTTATCAGCAGTAATTGGATCACTTATTTATCTTCTGTCTCAAGCACAAATATTTCAAAGCACAAATAATGGAAATACAACTTCCCAACTTATGATTGTGATTGATGGCTGCACACAGTTGTGTCTGGTGCCATTGGGGCTAGAGAGTGGAGAACAAACTATAGCAGGTCAGAGTAATCAATAGCTAATTGCAGGTGAGACCCTGCTCAAGCTGCAGTTCTATTCCAGCCCTGATGAAAATTGACCCTATGGAACATACTGGACAGGATGAAAGGAAGATTTGCTGGCATGACATGAATTCAAACAAAGCTTATGAGTACATGGAGGGAAAGGAGCTTCCTTCTGCACATGTCTTCACCAGTGTGCACTGAGACTATGGACCTTTTTGCACTTTGCCACTCATCCCAGAGAGGCAAAGATCTGGAATGCTTTGGGCATCCACATTTATGATTGCTCTGCTGTGGCAACCAGTGCTATTCCTGGGGCAACCAGGCAATGCAGTGTGCAGTTGCACCTGCACCAGTGATCATATGCTCCCCCTGTACCTCTTCCACCAGAAAGAGGTGCAGATGCAGCATTCAGGACTATACTAGCCTTGCCACTGGTATAGGTGTGGAGAACTCTGCCATGCGTGGAGTTGGCTCTAGTAACAAAACGGCTCTGCACAGTGTGGAATGTCCCTGCGTTCATCTATCACCGTCCCTCAGTTTAACCTATTTCACAGGCTTGTGGGGATATCATGTATTTCCTTGACTCTTTGCAACAAAGTCAAAATCAAAATGTAAGAAATAAGTTCCATCTCATCTCAGCCTGGAGGATGAGTGAATGAGAGAGAGAGAATATATGGATATACTTATTACACGATAATTTTTAAAATGAATTTAGAATCGGTTGATTTGATTATGTGGTTTATAAATACGTTATAAGGAATATTTGCAATTGTTTTGTTGTTGGCTACTTTGACTTCCCTTGATGACCTCCTCTTAAAGCCATTTAAGTCCATGGTAGTGCATTTAGCATTTCATCTGGGGAGGGGCCTGATTCTGTGAGTTGATTCTGGGCCCTTACATCTTGGAAGTTGGAAGATGCAATTTAAAAGGAATGGCACCTTCTGAATTATGAATGTCAAGCAATGGAGTAAGAAAGAAAGAGTGACTGAAGATCTCATTTTTATTCACCAAAACCAGGATCAGAACTTAACAGCCTCCATCCTAATTCCAGTCAATTCAAACAAACAGACAAAAAATCAGAGCTATCAGTTATGCTAGTGCCAATCAAAGAACCATTGCTGTTGAGGTTCTAGTTTATTTATGTTTATCCCACCCTGGAGCCTAAATTCTCCTTGAGCTTTTAATTTTGTTTACTTAAATGCATGAGAACATTATGCACACCAGTGTTTCCCTTTCCACCCACAATACCTGCAAACCAGTTTACTGTGGTGTGGTACCAGATACTTCCAGATACAGATGCCTAGGAAGTTCCAAGCCCAGTTTTGTGTCTGTTTCCTCAGAAACAATAGGACAGACTCTCTGGTAAGTATGGTGAATCTATACAATGACAGCTGTCCACTACAGGCCAGGGCTGTGGGGTGGCAGAAGCAGATTGGTGGTCTGTGCGCGCTGGAAAATGGGGCTGCAGGAGGATCTTCTGACCACCTTGCATGCATCCTTTGAACTGATCCCAGCACAAACCCAGGAAGGTGCTTCCATTATGCCCCATGTGCTGGTTTCTGATATTGTCTCTCTTGAACCTCACTTTCATCCACATGGGTTGGGGCCTTAATGCTCAGTTGATCAAGTTCAGTTTGCATGCATGAAGCTGGGGTTTTTTAGACTCTCCACTGCCTCACCTCACCAATTTCCATGGTCCCAGTCTATCAGCTATTGCTGCTTACACATACCTGGGAGCATTAGCAACCCCTAAGGATCTGGATTGTACAATGGCAACAGTTGGGTAAAGTTCTGGTTGGGAGCTCAGCAGATCAAAGTGTGGTTCATTTCCTCATTCTTAACCTTTGACAATATTGGAATCTAGCAACACTGGGAGAACCAACAGTTGGCTACTAGAGGTATGCAGAACACTGTTCCACGTAATTCAGAATAGCCATGCATTCTCTTAAGTGGGAATTAGTGTACGGTTTTTACTGTTTTGAGTTACTCAGAGGAGTATCTCACACACCTCCACTGGCAGTGCTGACTGAATTTCATCTCTTAATTCTGAATTTTGGTCTAGAATACTGTATACTGATTCTTACACAATTACACCTGCCCACTCCTTTAACACAAGGGACTTCCCAAATTGGTAGGGCAGACGGAGGAATGTTGAGGCTGTTCATACTATTTGTATGGGTATGTAGTTATTCTCAAAAGGATTGTGATACACATCTGCTTTGGATATAGGTCTTAAAATCAATCCCATGCGTTTCTAAGCAGAGCTGGAAATGACACCCCATACTTGTGCTCTCCTTGTGGGCTTCCACATGCAACACTGTGAGAATTGGCTGGTAAAGAACATGTAGCAATCCAGGGTGCCTTCAGACATGCTCTATGCTTCACTGTCTGTGTAGCTTTTTCCAGTCCGCAGCAGCTGTGAAGCATTCCGCAAAATAAACAGATGCTGAATAAACAGCATCTTTTTAACTTGGCACTTACCTTTGAATGCTTTGCCACTACTGTGAGCAACAGAGTTTCCTATCTGGCAGACGGGATGCTGTTGTGCAGGGACACTGAAGCTTTTGATTCTATAGTTTGGTGGACTGGAATCTACTAACTATGCCATCCTTTCACAGCTTCTGATTTCCAGTCTGGCAGACCAGAACCCACTACAGTATCCCTTTGCAGCATAGAGCGTGTCTAGAGGCAATCCCAGCAAGACATTTCCTATGTTCTTGATATTCTCACATAAGACAACTTCTTATGTTCTAGTACAGAAGAACATAATTATGGCACAAAAGTCATAATTTAACGGAAAGGGCCTGTGTATCCATACATGATTCTTTCCTGTTGAAAAAAAAATGACATCTGATATTTGTTGCTTTTTCCCTTTTCTCCTTTTAATTTCTTCTTAACTGGCAGAGTAGGCACAGACAGATCTGACAACATGCTGAAGATTCAACGCAGCAGCAATTGTAAGTTTCTAGTGAATTTGCATTTCTTTATCCTAGCTTTTAGCTGAAGAAGAAGCATTTATTTCTCCTTTCAGACACTCTTATTGCTGTTTTAGTCACTTCATTTTAATTGTGTTTTTATATTATTGTTATTGTAAGCTGCCCTGAGATCAGAGTAGAAATGCAAATAAATACATAAATAATAGCCTCTTGCAAGGATACAACTCAGGACCACAAACAGAAATAGAGAGTGAGAGAAAGCGTTATTCAAATTCCAGATCCTCTTAAGAGTGTCATTATGGGCCTCATACTCCTTATTACATCCTCATTAAACTGTTATCATCATCATCCACATCTTTTTTTTAAAAAAAACAAGTAAATAAAAACAATATCTTTCAATCTACGCCTACTTCCATATTTACCTGTCTGTTCCCTAAGATCTGGAGCAAAGGCCCTCCTGGTTATACCACCACAAAAGGGGTGGGCAGCTGGGATAGGGCCTTTTCAGTGATGGCTCCCAGACTGTAGAATAGTGTCCCTCCCAAGGTGTGTCAAGCACCTTCACTCTACATGTTTAGATGAGCTGTGAAAACACACTTATTTACCCTGGCCTTTGGCTAAGTAAAGGAACAACCTTTTCCTACCCACATTCAGACATTGCCATGTCTAATATATTATTGATTTTAATGTGATCATTTATACGTTATAACTTGCCCTGAGACCCTTGGGTATAGGGCAGGATAAAAAGGTAAATAAATAAAGCAGAGCCTCTCTTCATTTGTCTGTACATATTGGGACTTTGGGCCCAGTTAAACCTTGGTTTTAATCCTCGTTCAATCTATCTTCAAAGTAAGAGATGCATCAGCAAAGTGACTAGCCATTTTCTTTCTGTATTATCTAATTCAAAAGGGAAAATTTCAGGGTAAGATAATGTGAAAGGAAAACTGTGTGTCGCTTTGCTGATGAATCAAGTGTGGATTAAAATGTAGGTGTAACTGGACACTTCAGTTTTTCATGCTAACTGCTATGTAAAGGTAAAGTAGCCTATTGCTCATTCAGACTCTATATTGGATAATAGCAGCTTTTTAGAGCAAATACTCCACTCACTAACCTCACCAGTTTTATCTGTGTTTGCAAGTTAAGTGGGGCTGGCCCTTGAATAAGAAACTGATTGCCTAGGAACATCAGTGCTTTAGGCTAAACTTGGGAGTTAAAATTATTCCTGCCGTATGTAAGACCATAAAAAGAGCCTTGCTGGATCAGGTCATAAGCCGTCTTATCCAGCATCCTGTCTCACACAGTGGTCCACCAATTGCTTCTGGGCATCTCAAGCAGAAGACAAAGACATAACCTTCACCTGCTCTCAGTTCCCTGCAAATGGCCTTTAAAGGCATCCTGCCTGTCTCTCCAACTTGGAGGAAGCATCTAAGCATTGGTTCTAGTAGCCATTGACATACCTGCCCTCCATGAATTTGCACAATTCAGTTTAGTAGTGCCACAAAACCTGCCTATATTTATCAGGCTACTAGGAGCTGAACCAACCTTTACCTTCACAGTACTTTATCCCACAATGCTAGTGGGCATAATTTAATAATGGAAAATGGGTGGTTAATTCTGAAATATCACAATATTATTCTTTCATTTAGTAAATAATGAGCCTTGAACATTATGAATAAATATAATGCTCAAAATTAGCTTTGGCTTCAAAGAAATAATTACTATGACCCATGACACTTTGGAGTATAACAGATATGGGAGCAAGGCACCATTATTTCCACTGTTGAGAATTTCTTAATAGATATGTACACATATTTTTATATGTACACATCCATGTACAAACAAGCTTGCTCTTTTTTTTTACCTCATGGGCATCTCTTGCCCTTTCTTCTATGTTTTCTGACTTCCACACTAATTTCAAAATGAGTTTGCATATGGTTCTTTTACATCTCTCTTTACAAATGAATCATGCATTATTTAATTCAGATTAATTTTATAATGTGTTTTATCACTGTGCAACAGAGGTAAGAAGAAAGTGATTCCCAATTAAACATGAACAATGTTTTATTTTTAGAAAACAAAAAAACCCATATAGGGTTTAAAATATACCTATTTTAGATGCACAGTCTAGTAAATATGAAACTGCAAAATCCAGGGAGAAAAGAAGGAAAGAATTTTTAGAAGCATCTAATAATACATCTGTTTATATGAAATGGAACATAAATGAAGGAATAGGGATAAGACTCTTATTTGTTTGTCTGATCTTCAAGAATGGAATCAGATACTGAAGAATGCAGATCAGCAGCTATACTGTCAATAATTCTGTCTGCAAGTAATTGACTGCTAGGATTATTCCAGATCCATGAAACACTTAATCATACCAAAACAGCATTGTCTGAAGACAGAATAAAATAAATGCCTTTTCAAATGTCTGGATATTTGATCCAACAAAATACCTAGTATCTCAAAAAGCCATCAAAACACATTCTGGTCTGTGATGCCACTTAAAAAAATGTTCTGTGCACTACTCTGTTACTAGGCAAGTTAGACTAGTCTGGGAGGCAAAGACTGTCTCAAAGTCACCCAGTGTGAGCTTGCATGGCTTTACCTAAGGAGCCTTAGATCCTAGCCCAGCAGTTTAGCTGCTACATACCTATGCCTCAATCACGTAATAAATGTCCAACTGAATCAAAATGGCAGTCCATTTAGAAGAAGAAGAGTTGGCTTTTATACCCTACTTCTCTCACTCTTAAAAGTGACTCAAAGCAGCTGACAAAGCTTTCTGTTCTCCCCACAACAGATACCTTGTGAAGTAGGCAGGATTGTGAGAGCTCAGAATGAGAGCTGTGACTAGTTAGATAAGAGTCCAACACCCTAACCACAATACCAAACCTGTTTTGGCTTGAAACCTCAGTCAAGCATCTTTTCCTGACAATGGCCAAATTTATTTTGTTAAAGGTCTGAGCACACAAGATCTGTAACAAGGTGTGTAAATCAGCTCAAAGTGCTGCTCAAATGACCCTACAGCCCCATCTGGAAGCCCACATTTAACCCTTGCTAGCTGGGCAAGGCACATGCTTGCCACTGCTCCCCAGCATGTCCTGAGTCTTTCAGGGAGGGGCGAAGAAGCAATCAGTGCTGTGCATTTGTGATCTTGACATAAATTCACACAGCAACAACTGCTGCTTTTCCTTTCCCCCTGGACTCCAGGAAGAAACCAGGAGAGAGGGGAATAGTTGTTTGACCTATAAAAATCATAACAGCATAAAAGACACCAGTCTGGCTTCATAGGGGAATATTTCGACTCCAACAGGGACCGTTTCAAATGCTCTTCCAAAACAAAGTCACACATAGACGGCCATGTGAAATTGCTGAATTAAGGAAGCTGGAATATGCAACACAATCACCAGCAGATGAAACAGAAGCAAAGGGCTTCTAGTGGAGTAAATGTTACTAGCATAATTACCACTGTTTGTTTCATAGTCAGCCCTGCCTTTATTGTCCTGCATTTCACTTCCTTCAAACCTAACTACAGTACTGAAACTTATCTCCTCCACATACAAATGCATCCCTGGAGCTTACAATAACATTTTATGAATCTGAAGGAGCAGACTCTAATCCGTAAAAGCCATCATAAACAGATTAGACTTTAAGCTGCCGTTAAAGCATTCATTGGTTTTGCTGCAAGGAAGTAGGCACAGGCACCCTTCTGGAAAATAATAAACTAAGAAAAGCAATAGAATCAGCTTCATCTCCCCAGGTTTAACCATGTCCATAACCTCAAAGATACACTTTCCTTTCAGCCACAGCTCCTTGTTCATGTGTTGCAAACATGAAAGCAAAGCAACGCAGACATTTTAAAACAGTTCCCCTTTTCTTGCTTCAGCCTAACTAGAGAAGGTAATCCTTAAATTCTCTGGGAAGAACTCTGACGTGTCCATATCCAATCCAGTCTGAGAACCCAGTGACTATTGATAGCTGTCCAAAGTTAATGTACGTCAGGTTTCAGGGCCAGAAGGGTGCAGAATTAGTTATCCGTCATGTCCTTGTCAAATTGGCAGCCTATTTTTCTCAGTTTAATCCAGATGTTCTCTCAGCACAAAGAAGTCCCAAAAGTTAAAATTACCTGCTGCACATCTTCAATAAATGCCCAGGCTCCTCCATCTGAACATATCCTACTAGCCTTGTATATTTGAACACTCGTAGCAGGAAGACAGATAGTAGGCAAGTTTCTGCTATTTGTCTATCTCAGAACATGATAAAACATAAAATATTCCATAAGAAGAGGAGATGGTTGCCTGAAGTGCTAAATAAAATGTGCTGTCTGCTTGTCTTAAAAACATGTCCAGAAAAGATTGTTTCTAAGCTCTTCCCTCATTCCAGCTGTCTAGCTGGTTTCAACGTACAATGTATTTAAAAAATCAAGCCCGTTGCACAGAAAGTTCTACTATTCAGACTAACTAAAAACTAGTCCCTTTGCATTCAGTGGGCATAGTATTTCAATCTCAGCAACATCCAACCTGATTCTAAGCCACCTTTAATGGGCTTTTCCAGAATTCTGATTGAAATATTAATATGAAATTCAGAGTGCTAAGTAACCTAGCTAGGAAAATTTTCACACACACACAGACATGCTCCTTTTCTGTGGTTATTATCCAACGTTGAACTAGAGGAAAGGGCGGTGGAACGATTTTGAGCTGCAGAAAAGAGCATGTGGATGCAACGACATCTATTGGCAGTATCTGGTCACCGCAGTTAAATTTACCGGGCTTGGATTATTTTCCCCTCCCTTAATTACACTGCAGCCAGAAGGCAGTAAGTCTGTTACATCCATCTGCAACTGATGGTTACTGACAGCTCCGCGATAGGCAAGTGGCATTTTGGATTGTCAGTTCTGAAGAGCAGGCAATGAGCATACAGACAAATTAAGGCTGTAAATCCAAAAGTATGCTAGCTCTGAAATTGGCAAGTGTATTTAGAAGATCTTAAATGTAATCTTTCACAAAGCAATAAAGAATCCTGAACCAAGATTAAAGCCAACATGAGAAGGATGTCTTGTATGCAGTGCTAGATATAATCTATTGCATCATCCTTACAACACACACACAAGCTCAATAACTGTCCTTAGATTTCCCTCAGGTTCTCCTTTCACTATGGCTTAGTAGCTGAGGGCTGTGGTGCAAATTTTCCCCTTCCTGTTTTCAAGACCCTAGGCCTACTACCTGCTAAGTCTTCAGAGCCCCAGGAAACTCAAAAACACATCCAGAAGGATTAGGGAGCTGGAACATCTTCCTTACGAGATCAGGGGGAAGTTCACACTTTCCTTGGCATGAACGTCTACTAGCAAATGCTAGCACATGTCAACCCAACCACAGCACATGTCCAGACACTTACCTGGCGCAGACGCGTGGTCTGGGCGCTGCCATTTTGGTTTACAATGCTGGCATCACTCTACATGCACCAGGACTGTCACCGGCATAATGGTGATGTGCCACACATGTGCAGTGATGCCGGCATGTCACATGACACACCAGCGTGCTTGCACAGTGTGTCACGTGCCCTTCCATGGCCCACAGAGGTGGTGGGTGGGGTAAGTGCATGAAATCGTGCTCCACACACAATTTCCATGGAGTACACTCCTGCTCAGAAGGGGCCATTTCTGAGTTGGAAGCAGCTTTTTCAAGTGTAGATGCTCCATCTGGAAGCATAATGCACACAGAGTATGGGGCAAAGTGCAGAAAGGCTACAATGTTATGCTTCTTTGACCTTGAAGGACAGAATTTAAGAGATGACCTGATTGAAGGATATAAAATCATGCATGGTGTGGAAAAGGTGGATAGAGGGAATTTCTTTTTTGTGTCACACAACACTATAACCAGGTGGCAACAGCAACTAGTTGAGATAACTTTTTAAAAGGGTTAGAGAAGTTCATGGAGGACAGATGCATCTATGGCTACTTTAATACAGTAAATGCCTGGTACCACCTCTAGTTTGGAGACACAGGCTGGGTGCCTCTAAAGCCAATTTGCAGGGAGACAAGCACAGGTATGCTGTGGCCCAGTGCAGCAGGGCTTCTTTTATGTTCACTCAAACAGTTTGTTGCTAAAGACAGATGATAAGCTAATGATACCAGTGGAGTACTGAGACAGAAATACTTTGGTAGTAAAGAAGAAAGTAATGAAGGCCCTTTCTGTATTAGGCCTAATTCCAGATTATAGTCCAGAATATGAACCTGCCATCTGCATTCTAGTGCAGACTACAATGCTAGATTTCACAGTGAACATTATCAGGTTTACAATGTAGAATTATTATTTGTCGTAGCATTTTTTCAGTGAAGGTGTTTTTTTAATGACTGGAACTGTGTTATGAATTTGCAGAATACAGAGAAGCTATTGTAATTAAGTGAAGGATGTTTACAGCACAGTGTGTGTAATGTTACCTGACATAAGGGGATAGAGCTTATAATGATCTTTATTTTTGTCTAAAGGAGGGATGGGAATAATTGACTTTCAAAGACAGTTTCCATCTTCCATCAGTTCCAGTCATCCAAACAGTGGTGAGAGATTATGAAAGCAGAACACAACAGCTGGAGGACCATAGAGTCCAGACATCTGTCCTAAAGTTTTTTGCCATTCCTTTTGGCATGAGCCAATTGACTGACCCTTGGTATGGTCACAGAAGCCAGTCTCAGTTCTGCTCAGTTTTTTAAAGTAATCATGAACACCAAGAAAGGTTCATACTTGTAGCGTGATGACCCATAGGGAAAGGACAATTGGGCACATCTTTAGACATCCAATCACTCCACTTGCCTGCTGCACAAATGTAGAACAAAGCTCTGTCCCTGGAATATCTGTTTCTGGAAGAAAATATGCAGCTGTGTGTGTATACATCTATCACAAAACACAAGGTAAATATTTAATCTTTGAGCAAAATAGTTGATTTGTAAGCTTTAGTGAATAAAATAATTCAGCCTGGAGTTGAGAATTTGGTTGCAGCCACATTGGAGTGAGCCTGAGTTGCCATGACAAGTGTCTGTCCCAGGGTGTAAGCACAAACCACAGGGCTCCAAGGTGACTCAGAAAGCTGCCTAAACCAGTTCAAAACACAGCCAGAGTAGGGGCTGTTAACTGGAAGTGCAGCAGAAGTCTGCAGCCACAATTCCAGGTGTATATTTTGCCATGGAGTTGGCATCTGTCCAGAAGTCAACTCTCCCAATGAGAGCAGCCTTGGAGTAATTAAAACTAGCTAACTAGTCATCTTTGTCAAGGGCTGTGGCAGCTCACAGGCCAAAGGGACATCAATCAAATCAAATCAAATCAAATGTAAGAAAATTCATATTCGTTCAAATAGATCTCCTTCTAATGTCATAGGATTCTAGTTGATACGGATGTATTTCTACAAATTTGTACGAATATCCAATACGAATGCATATGTATCTGATACGTATCCAATACATATCCAATACATATCGGATGCATATCCCATAACATAGCTGCTCTGGAATCCTCAAATCTGCCCTGAATCTACTTTGAATCCACTCTCAAACCATGAATACGAATGTCACTGTACAAGTGCTGTAACATTTGATTTGTAGACGAATGTCCAAATTGGTCAAAATTCATACAAATATCGAATGTTATGAATGTTCGTGAACATCCCTAGGATGGTCCCTATTGTAATTTAAATAGCAAAGACAAATGAAAGCTGAGCTAAACTCATTGAGTGTTTGTTCCATCAAACAGGGTGACTTTGCTACTTTCAGAGGCACACAGGATCTTCTTGAAGTGCTCTTATTTTAAAAGGGTTTTTGCTGGTAGGAATACCTGTCCTGCATATGACCTTGAAGCAGAAAGCTTAATGAATGATAGCCCTCTGCTTGTTTGACAGATCTTAGCATTGTAAGATAAAGTGTGCAGTATGTGCTAATAGGCCCTGGAAGCTATCATAAATCTGACAGCAAGTAAGGAAAATATTTACACACCAGCAGGCAGTGTTGGTAAAACTAGCATTGCAAAACACCAGTCTTTTAAGTCAATGCAATTGCAGACAAAGAGAAAGAGGCAAGTGATTCTCTCTCTTAAAAAAAAAAAAAAACCTCCTCCATGAGAATCCTGTGAAGGATTTTACAACTTTCAGCTATTCAGCTGCTGATCTCATACCTGAGATCTGAAATGTTTCCCTTTTCTGAGAAACACCTTTCATGCCTTAGCTGCTGATTCCTGCTCGCTGCTCCTTGCCTTTGCAAGAGCCAAATATAGGAGGGATCCATTTAAGGGCTGCATCACTACATCCTCAGAAACAGTCGCAGAGGAGAAAATGTCAATTTTTTAAAAATCATTTTATTTGTTTAAGTATATTCTGCTCTTCACTTTTTCATATATTACATTTCTAGCCATTTTAGTTCTGGACTTTTCACCCTCCATTTGGACTTCCTTGAATGGAAAGTCCAGAAATAAAATGGATAGAAATGAAAGGTGTTAGTGGGGTTTAAATGCGCTAGGGAGACCCAGTTAGAATGACTGTATAATTTGTGTTGCTGGGGGGAGGGGGGGAGGGAGCAAAATAGCAAAATAAGACTATGTAACAAGGATTTGTTTGTTTGATGACTGTAATCTAAAGTAAAAAAGTAAAAAAATAATGAAAAGGTGTGAACAGTCAGATCTGAAGATGGACTGAAAAAGATTTAAAGTGAAGGTCTGATGAACAGCTATGGAGTCACTTCATCCAGATTTCCATGATGCTTTTAATTCCATTGTCTCAGCTGAGTATTACGAATTGTGCAAGCTGTGGTATTTTTCTGGAAAGGCTATAGAACTGGAGAACTGGAGCATTGCAATGGTTCCTCTCCTACCTGCATGGCTGATATCATAAACACCATGGGGATTAATTTGTGGGGTTTCCAAGGGGTTGATTGTATCTCCTAAAGCTTTTAGCATCTCATGAAGCCACTGGAAGCAGTCATTGATAGATTTGGAGGAAAGCCCCATCGCTATACAGACGATACCCAGCTCTGTCTCTCCATTGCATCTACTTCAGGAGAGGCAATTCAGGTACTTGACTCCTGCATAGAGGCACCAATAAGCTGGATGTAGGCAAACAAACTGAAGCTGAATCCAGGGCAAGACAGAGTTGGTATCCGTTACTGGATCGTGTGTCCACAAAGATCCAGTGGGGTTGCACTCACCTGGAAAGGACAAGTATGTAATCTGGAAATACTCCTAGATTCAGTCTCTGTCACTTGAACTTCAGGTGACAGTCTGATTAGCACAATGGACACAATGTTGTAACTGGCCCAGGTGATCCATGCTGCACATTGGACTATCATAATGTGATCTATATAAGGCTGCCCTTTAAGATGGTTAGAAAGCTGCAACTAGTACAGGCTGAAGCAACGACGCTGGTGATGAACAATGCTGGGTAGATACATACCATGGGTGTTTTTCCACTGTCACTAGAAGTACCCATTAAGTACCCATTAATGGGTACTTAATGGGTACATCTAGTGACAATGGAAAAACACCCCATGTTGGCCTTAAAGAAATTGCACTGGCTGCCAATTCACTATTGAGCTCAGGTTCAAGGTATTCATTCTAATTAAGAAAGCCCTAAGTGACTTGAGCCGTTAAAAAGAAAACCCTTCTCTCATACAAATCTGCCCATGCGTTAAGATCTGTTGAAAGACCTTCGTAGTAGCCCTTCTTGGTGATAGCCCCCAGGCCCTGGAATGACTTCCTTTGGAGGAGCATCAAACCCCATCACTTTACACTTTCCAACAAAAGTACCCTTCTCTGGGTACTGTAGTATTTAGAAATAGTTTTCAGCTGTTTGGAATTAGGTGTCTGAATTGTTGTAACCATCTCAGCAGCCATGATGGCTAAAGACCAAAACGGGGGAGAGGAGAGATTCTTAGGATAATTGTCCAAAATTGCAGGTTTTCCAGAAAGCAGACAGCTTGGAAGCCACTTTATGAGTTGAAGAGATGACCCAGTAGCTCCTTGCAGGTTGCTTGGCTCCACTAGGTTATTATTTATTACATCATTTAATAGCATGGAGAGAGGACTTGAAAGAAACTGTTGCCTGTTTTGTTCAGAAACTCTGCTCTTATAAACTTTGTTCCACACATGTTCAAACTGGACCACCGGATTCAGGTCTCGTATTGCTCATCTCTAACATGTATAGGAGAGGTAGCAGGAAAAGTGTTGGTTTCAACTCCTCCCCCCCCCACACACACAATCTCACAATAAATTATTGAATGGGGGCTTTGCACAGCACCTGCCACTCCAGATGATTCTCCCAGACCACAGCTGGAATGGTCTTCAATCAGCTCAAGAAGATTTTTACAGGCGGAGCTCACACAAGATGACACTGTTACAGACAGTTCATACTGGATTCTGCTGAGCCAGTCTGGTTTGTTGAGATAAAGCAGAAGGTGGGCAGTGTAAGGAAGAAAAGCCATGGCCCATTCATCACATCTGTATAATTACCTCAGCAGACTATGGAAAGGCTGCTGACAGTCAGTTCTAGCTGAAGAAGAAAAAATGCAGCTAATAAGAACAAAGAGAAGCCCTGCTGGGTCAGGCAACAGCCCATCTAGTCCAGCATCCTGTCCCTCACAATGGACTGTCAGTTGCTTCTGGGAATGCTCATGTTGAAGATGAAGGCAAAACCTTCACCTGCCCTCAATTCCCTGCAAATGGCCTTTAGAGACATCCTGTCTGTCTTTCCAACCTAGAGACATTATCTAGGCATTTCATGCTAGCAGCCATTGATAAATCTGTCCTCCACAGAGGTGTCTAACCCTTTCTTAGTGGCCATCACCACTGTTTCTAATAATAAATTCCACAGACCTTTAAAAGAAAAAAAATACATTTCCCGTTATTAGTTCCAACTTTTCCCCCCAAAAGCTTCACAGAATGTTTGTTGTATCAAATTTTACAAGGAGAGATACTATGATGGTTGCTGGAAACATTACAAATAACAAATACAGGGAGCTGCATCTTATACCAAGCCAATGATAGGTCTCTGGATCTCAGTGCAGACAATACATAATATTTAGACAGGAGAATTTCACCCAAGGCTGACTGAGCAGGTCCCTGTCCCTTTGGACCAGTACAGGGGCAGATAATGCAGCTAAGTAGAAGTAATCCCAAGGATCAGAACTAATGTGGACTAAATATAGGCGAGACACCATTCAGGCTGCAACTCTCTGCAACCCCACATGAAAATTAATTGCACTGGACACAATGATTTATGCACATATTAGCTAACTCTGAATTGCCAACATGTATGAAGGAGGAAAATGGATACAACTTCTGACCTACAGGCTGTGATGGAGGCACTGCTTACTTTGCCTACATGCATGCCACATAACATGTGGTCTATAATTCTACCTATGCCCACTGAGATGATCAGAGAGAAAGCAGGGTAGATGTTAAAGTTCACACAATAAGCTATGGGCAGGTGTGAAGCAGACTTTATTTCAAAGAGCGGAATAGGAACATAGGAAACTCCCTCTAAGTAAACACACTCTTCCCCTGTGATACAAATGCTAGTTACGTATATTTCACTTACAGTGGTACCTCGACATACAAGTGCCCTGACATACAAGTGTTTTGAGATACAAGCCACCGAGCGAGTGATATTTTGCTTTGAGATGAGAGCAAGATTTGAGATACGAGTAAGTAAATACAGTACAGTACATAACAAAAACAACTGAGGTGGTGTTTTGGGAGCTGGAATGGATTAATGGGAAAATTGCTTTGAGATACGAGCGATTTGACATAAGAGCAAGGTTACGGAACGAATTAAACTCGTATGTCAAGGTACCACTGTATAACATTAGTCACCCATCTTTAGTACTTCCCTTGTAGGAGGGGAATAACTTTTAGAGCCATGATGGCAGTGATCATGTGGCATGGCAGCAGCAGCAATTGTGCAAGCCCTGAATGGCATGGGAGTAGTGCAAGCAAGCCCCCAAATGTGAGGGAGCCCTGGAAGAGGTACAAGGAAGTCCAGGTCAGCATGGTAGCAGTGCTGGCAATGGCAGGAGCAAGCCCTGAAAGTGAGACACACCAGTGGTGGCAGAAGAAATCCTGGGCAGGTCTGGATTGCATGAGCAAGCATGTCCGAAAGTGAAGCTCTTACAAGGTGAAGAATCACAGTGGTAGCTATAGGGAAAATAAGTCAAAGGAAGGAAGGAAGGAAGTTTTTTAAATGCTGAAGGAGCTAGCTAGTATGGTCTCCCCCTCTCCCTACTCCAACTAAAATTCTTCCTTTCCAGTCTTTTCTTTACCCAGTCCATGCACATTAAGTACAATAAATTGATTTCAATAAACCTTTAGGTTTTGGGCTTTTTGACCAGGCAATGTTACTCATTGTTATTCATCCTTCAGCATATTTTATAGTGTCACATGAATCTATGGGATTAGAGAACATCAATGGAATAACAGTTTTCTGATTCCTGATAATTAACCTTTAGCCATCTGTATGAAGAAATTAGTTACCTTAATGTCAGTGGAAAAACTTCAAATCTGCTCCACCCCTTCCAAATTCATCCACAAATTATCCAGCAGATAAGGAAACAAGGGGTGTTCAGGCTTTAATGTGCTGCCATTGCTCAACCCAAGGCTGCTACCAGGACCACCACTGGGCCCACCTGGATCTTCGTACTACCACACTACAACCATAGTAGTGATTTTGTGTTTATAATGAAAATAGGTATGAAAAAGAAAAAAAAATATTTGTGCACACAGTAAGCATATAACGGGAGAAGAGCATAAATGGGTAAGAGAGTGAATGAGTTATGATGCTGCCCATATGGGTCAGTTGTCCCTATACTCTGCCACTAAATGTCAGCTTGTAAGATGACTAGGCAGGGAGAATAGGGAACATTTTTAGAGTGGACCATTCCCACTACAGCATTGGACTCGGGAACCCTTGAATTTTGAATTCTACTTGGCCATGGTCCCTTCCTGTACTGGGCCTTATTCTGGGTTATACCCCAGAAAAGGGACCTGTCATCCGGATGCTGGTCCAGACTATGGCAAGTCCTGCCTGGGGCCTCCCATAGTCTGCACTAGCATGTGGATGGCAGGTCCCTGTTCAGATGCCCAGTGCAGAAAGGGCCACAGAAGCTCACTGAGTGACCTTTAGCCCCTCATGGCATGTCAGCCTAGCTTATCTCAGAGGGTTACTGTGAGGAAAAAATGGAGAACATGTGCCAGCAGTGAATGAGTGAGTGAGTGAGTGAGTGAGTGAGTGAGTGAGTGAGTGAGTGAGTGAGTGAGTGAGTGAGTGAGTGAGTGAGTGAGGGTGGGTGGGTGGGTGGGTGGGTGGGTGGGTGTGAAAGAGAGAGAGAGAGACTAAATCTGCTCTTAAAGTGTTCCAAGCCTTCATAAGCCATTTCATGGTTGAAGAACTTGGAGGTTTACCGTCACTCCTATTAAAGAGGGAAATATTCAGTGAAGTCTAAGGAAGGAACTGTTCCAACCTCCCCATACACACACACGTTTACATTATTTTATTAAGGAGCCAGATTTGGGAGAGAGATACTAATTCCTATATAACAGCATGGCAAGCGAAACACATGTTCTGTTTTTTCCAAAACACAGGAGCCAGAACTAATTTTAATTTTTTTTCGAGTGTGATCTTGAACATTGGAACTCTGCCAACCCGTATGATTTCAGTGTTGCCTCAGTGCAACCTTTTGTCTAGTATTTGCATTAGCAATATTACTTGATCAGCATATTGCACATTGTCACCTTGGGTGGAGCAATTTCGAAGCTGCTCCGTATCATTCCCCCACAATAGCAAACGTAATGCCTAGTTCTTGCTCGCCCCAAGGCAAAACATGGAGATAATGCTCTCATTCATGTAAAAAGGAATAATCACTTCATGTTTGCTGCACTTTCTCCCATAAAGCGTCTTGGAGGCTGACTCAGTACTTTGACCTTGGCTGCAGCTATTAGCAAATCCCTGCAGATGTTCATTTCACCACACAACACAAATCAATCCTCCTGAAAACAAACAAAGGTGACAGCGTTCAAAATATTTTAATAGCTTTTTTTGTTTCAGAAAAAAAACAAGGCCCTCCCTCAAACAAAGCCAAGTACGTTTGGTCCAAAAGGACTGCTGCTTAGCTATCTTATTTGTCGACCACTGGTGGGATGAGGGAGAAAAATTATATAGTTCAATGGCAAAGGCCACTTCCATTACATTACACAGGAGCCCCCAGTCAGTAAGATCACACTATTAGTATACATATTGTTCCTAACAGCAGTTTTGTAGTATGGTATCACAAAGTAATTCTTCAAGGAAATTCAAGTGGAATTCAAGGGCCTATCTATACTAGGGGAATGCACAGTTTTTAAAAAATTCAATTCATACTGAACTGAATGCAAGAAAATTTGTCTTCTTTTGAATAGATCTCCTTCAAATGTAGTAGGATTTGTATTCGATATGAATGTTCAAACCCATACGAATCGCATATGAATGCATACATATAGCATACAAACTTAACACAAATATATCAAAAACACTCTATTCGAATTTGAATGTCAATCTTTGAATGTGCCAACATTCAATTCAAATTCAAATATCCAAATTTGGCCAAATTCATATAAATTTCAAATGTTACAAATATTTGTGCACATCCCTAATCAGCACCTAAATTTTAATCCACCTTCGTGGCACAGAACACATCAGCAGTGACTAGTCATTTTCTTTCCACATTATCTAAGCCAAAGGTGGATCTTCTAAGTTGAATTATGCTGAAAGAAAATGATTGGTCACTTTGCTCATATTTTCTCCCTAGGGAAGTGGACTGGGGCTGGATTAAAACTTAAGTGCAGATGGGCCTCAAGTCATACTAAATTATATATACTTTCCAGGTCCACTTAAATCTTAACATCAGTTCCAAGTGCATTAGTTCAATGTATATACAACTTACCAGCCGTTTTTTGATCAATCATCCTACCAAGTGAATTCCGCCCCCCCCCCAAAAAAAAGATGTTTCTGGGAATTAGAGAAGCAAATATTTATGGTTCCAATAAATATTTACCCAAGAAGGTATAAGTGAAAATTAGTACTTTTCCTTGCATAAGGAACAAATTCTAGGGTGTTTTTCCACTGTGCTCCTTTAATCCGGATCTAAGAAGATCCGAATCTAAGGAATGGGTACTTCCCTTAATCCGGATCTAGTAGATCTGGATTAAGAGAAGTACCTAATGTGTTTCCATGGGTGGTCTAGCAACCAATAGCAATGGATGCTAGCCTGCCTGCTGTGGAAACACCGGAGCACCCATGTGGCAAATCTGGATTGACCCACAAGGGGTCTGCCTCTCACCCCAGATGTTTTGGGGGACAGGGAGTGCAATCTCCAAAGGTGCCTTCGGAGATTAGCAAAGGCTCTGAAGTCCCTCTGAAGGCAGCTCCGAAGTCCCTCTGAAGGCAACTTCAGAAATTAGTGCAGGCTCCAAAGAAAAACCTCTTGTGAGAGCAATGCAGCTGTCAAAGGCTGCAAAGGCTCCAAAGGGTCTTTGAAGTTAGCGGCATCAAAGCGCCCAGGACGGAGCTGGGTGAAGAGTCTGCGGCTGACAATACGGCAAAGGGGAAAGGGGGGGAAAGGGAAGATTTCTAAAAATGGATGGGAGAGCCTGTTTTAATGGGCTCTCCCGTCTATTTTTAAATATCTTCCCTGCTCTTTACAGCCGCTATACTCACCTGACAGTTGCCCAGCTGGGTATCCTATACCCACCTGATAGCTGGACTCTCAGGTGGGTATAGGGCACCCAGCTGGGCAACTGCCAGGTGGCAATAGGGGCTGTAAAGAGCAGGGAAGACCTTTTAAAACAGACCCAAGCAAGGAGCTAATTAATTAGGCACCTCTTTCCGCTTGAATGAGTCAGCCTCTTCGCAAGGAGCTGATTAACAGGCAGCTCCAAGGGGCTACAGGGTCTTGAAATTTCTCTCTTCCAGGGGAGCAATAAGGTTACCTCCCTGAGAAAGAGAGAAAACTCAAGCCTCTGCACCCCCTTACTCCCTTGCTTTTATTCCCCATGCTTGCCTGGGAAAGAGAGCAAAATGACGATCCCCATGGGATGGTGGCAGAGAAAAACACCTCCTCCACTCACTTTCACCCTTGCCCCATTGTCAGCCACAGACTCCTTGCCCAGTTCCGTCCTGGGCGCTTTTGGTGCCACTAAC
Organism: Aspidoscelis tigris stejnegeri; assembly: GCA_023333525.1. Lineage (NCBI taxonomy): Eukaryota > Metazoa > Chordata > Lepidosauria > Squamata > Teiidae > Aspidoscelis > Aspidoscelis tigris. Next base: position 61,431,886 of record JALMGA010000002.1, on the reverse strand, counting down.
TTCAAAGACCCTTCGGAGCCTTTGCAGCCTTTGACAGCTGTATTGCTCTCACAAGGGGTTTTTCTTCGGAGCCTAAGCTAATCTCCGAAGTTGACTTCAGAGGGACTTCAGAGCTGACTTTGGAGGGGCTCTGAAGTCTTGACTTTGGGGCACCCCCCCCCCATGGGGTGCCTCTCTCCCTGAGCCTCCTCTAGACCCCATTGCCGGATTGTAGTGGAAACAGGCTCCCTACAATCTGGATTTTAAGGCTTAAGACCCCATTGTAGACCCCTTTAATGGGGTCTACATGAAATCCGGATTATAGGTCCTGAAGGACCCATATGATCCGGATTTCCCTAGCAGTGGTGGAAACAGATGTGTCCCTAATGGGATCTGTGGTGAAAATGGGGTCATCTGACTCTCAGCCAAATGGGTCCTTAATGGGTGCTTCAATGGGTACTTGGTGTCAGTGGAAAAACACGCCTAGTGTACCCTGAAGGTCTAGTGTATCTATGAGGATCAAACTAATCTAGGATCAAACTGTATCAGAACAGCTGCAGAAGAACCTTGGCTTGTAAATCCAATACACAAAGAATCTGTGAGAAATGCCAAATCACCTTAGTTAATACTGTTTTCTGTGTGATGGCAGTACATGTCCCAGCCTTGTAGTCTTAATATATTACCTAGTCATTATTTGAAAACGTTTATAAGCACAATCAATAACACAGAATTTATTTATTTTCCTTATTGTTCTTTGCTGTTTCTACTTAGACGAGCTGAGAGACTGAAACCTGGACACTCACTCCTCTGCTTGTATACAGCTTAAATCTCCACCAACCCCTTTAGATTTTCATAGGCTTTTTATAGAATTGATCCCTTTTTTCATTTTGTGATTTTTGTGTGTGCTGTTGATTGTAAATCAGATGTTGAAAGGAAAGAGATCAACAAATAAAACAATGCAGCTTTCAATAAGCTGAATTGGATAGATTGGCAGGTTATAGCCGTCATAAAGCAGCTGGCTGGACACACATCATACCGGTCCTAAAAGCACCGCATTAACTACCTATTTGCTTTTGAGCCCAGTTCAGAGTTCTAACACTAGGGGTCTTACATGACTTGGGACCCAAACATCTAAAGAAATACCTCCTCCTGCCCTCTTGGCAGTTCCACAACCTGCAGTAGCTAGAGAGGTGGGAACATGCAAGAGAGCCCCCAGGTTATGCAATCATGTCCCCACTGAGGTGTGTCAAGCACCTTCATTTTATCTTTTCAGACAATCGGTGGAGACACATCTCTTTAATCTGGCCGGCCTTTGGCTGAGGAAACATACCCTCCTCATACAGGCATTGTCATTGTTTTAGTCACACTTTGTGTTTATTATATTATTGTAACCAGTCCTGGGACCTTCTGGTATCGGGAAGGATAGACAGGTAGGTAGGCAGGTAGCTAGGTAGATAGATATGGATGATAGATATCATCTCCAAATGTCACAGAAAAGCAAGAAAAGCAGATGCAACTAAGAACAGCTTAGTTACACAAAATCGATTTTGTCTTACAGATTTCACTCACAAAACATATGCTTCACTTTTCCTGCTGCACCAAGTAAGCTGGAAGCTGACTTTCCTTAACCAGTTTGCTAGCTCACCTGGTTTATCAAGATGGCTTTGTGTTGTCAATTATTCTCATACTCAGCAGAAATGTTGATGTTCCTTCAGAACCATTAATTTCCTAAGCTTTATGTGAGATCCACTTGGAATAAAACAGCATCAGAAGTGCCAGATATTCTGTCTATAAACTATTCTTCTGAAGTCAGCATGACTGCTAGCACACCACCATTTTTTTTCTCATCTTACAGGCAGCTGTAGGCCCCAAAGACAGTGCAAAGCTAAATAAGTGTAGCCAGTTCCACTTTCCCTTTGCACCAGTACTTGAAGGCGAGGCAAAGGTTATTGCTGCTTACATAAAATCTCAGCGTAAAATGCTCTCTTTGAGGTGGATTATTAGGATCCACATTTATTGGATTTCCACATTTGTTTCAAAGCAAGTACACATAGACACGGGCACACACACTTTTCTGCAAATTTTTGCATTGGCACAAAGTTTGGGGAACCAGCTTTTTTCGGGCACCAACAAAAAGGTCTCATTTGATAGTGGAATTAAAAGTGCAAAAGTTATTAGAACAGCATTGAGTGCAAACTAAAATTTGACTTTTTCAGAATTGCTCTGGCATAGCAGGATTTTCTCTTGCACTCCATCAAAGTGGGAATACGGTAGCTAAACTGTTGGAGATAAATATAGAGTGCCGACCAAATTAGGGTTGCTTCCCAGCTCATATCATTAGCTGTTTATGTTCTTTGGGGGCAAAAACAGGATCCTTCCTGATTTCCTTCTTTGCCACTGTCCAAGGTGGAGGCACGTACCCTAGAAGAACTAGCAGGGACAGTGAATTTTGTTCCTTGATAGTGAAGGGTATGAAAGGGAGCTGCCTGCTCCACTTTAAACTAGGTTGTTGTTGCCAGTGGTGAAATACTGCAGACAAGACGCCCTTGGGACTACTGGATGCAGGAGAAGAACAGAGAATAAATTTGGAGGTGTCTTGGCTGCCATTCCCAGTACACACCCTTTCCCCCCGCCCCATTTAAATCCTCTGTAAAGCTGAGAAACAAGCTGATGATCTGCCAACAAGTGAGAAACAAGTACTGTGTGCAAACCTCTGCTCCTATATGATTCCAAAGTGAGACAGCCAACATTAATCTCAAGTTACAACATCCTGGGCTAGAACTACTCTAACAACTTCTTGTGTTTGAAGTCCTGTCAGTCTCAACCGAGAGAAACAGAAGTCAGATACCACTTCAGTTGTGGAAGGCAAATGCAAGTAAGATGTCAGCGGAAATTTAAATGATTATTATTTCCCTGGAAAAATCTAGTCACACATTTAGCTATATGATAATTTAGAACCCATATTGTATCCCAGAGATTTAGTCTTCACTGACAGGGTTTCTCAAAGCTTCACTTTTAAAGTCTCAATGTTTTGTAGTCACCTGATGATAGAACAAATGCTCAAATGACAAACATCTAACATAGTTTCAAAGTAGAGAATTATCAACACCTTTAAAATCTGTTTTTAGTTTGCTAATGATTTAGTCAAGATTAAGACCTATTTAACAATGGTGTACATTATGAATGCTTACAGAAATGTCTTTTCAAGTGAGCGTACATTTCCTGTCCTCCTACCTTTATCACATCCATTTTAAGGGGAAAACCATTTTTAAGAAGTTTGTTTAAAGTTTGTATATCACTTCCCATTAAAATTAGTCTAAAAGCAGTTTACAGAATGTTAAAAACTTTAAAAAGCAAAACCCATAATTTTTATTTTAAAAGAACTATAAAATTTTTAAAAGCCAAAGAGAGAGAAAACCACAGATTTTGGGGTGATGGTGGTTGTGAGAATGCTAGCAGTGCGTTATTTAGTATTTACTAGCAAAGCTGGTATTGATGAAGAGGTGTAAACTATTTTTATAGAAGAGAAAATGAGCAGTTCTCAGAAGCTCTTGAAGCCATACAAGAATATACCCTATATGGGTATATGGCAAGATAAAAGAGTGAGTGAGTGAGTGAGTGAGTGAGTGAGTGGGTCTGCACATGGCAGAACAATGAAAGCTCTTCAATAGTAGTGGAAGCTGCCAAATCTCACAAACACATTTGCTGAAGCTCATCAAACTGAATAGTTTGCAGAATTTGCAAAAAGCCAGCCCCTGGGACAGCTATTACAAATGATACAGTAGGGCCCTGTCCCCAAAAGACTTATTAGCCCCTCTCGGCTTCCTCTGCCGTCACTCTGTTATAGCTGACTTTAAAAGTCCCCTCCACCTCCGGAATAAGCGTCCCCATGGTAGCCGCGATCTAAACGGACTTTCCATCCCCATGGTAGCCGTCTCCTCTTTCCGGGCATCTTTTTCCCCCCGCCCCCTCTCTTGTTAAAAGGAAAAATAGCCATATCTCCGTCTCCTGAAACGGCTTCCCGCCCCTAGCAAAGGCAGATGATCGCTCATTCATTCACTTTCAGCACTTACTTTCACTCAGTTCTCTGTTAGAAAAGGCTTTCTGCCCCGGCAAAGTCAGCAGCTGCAGGCATCGGCAGCGCGATCCTTCGCTCATTCTCTTTTAAGGCTTTCACAGATCACTTGATAACAATGTTGCAATTCTGAGCAATTCTGGCTCTTTTTACAAAGGAAAGGAAGCGAACCTGCTGCATTTCTCAGATGTGTAAATGCTTTTTGGCTGTGTGTGCAGGCAAGCAATCCCCGCCCCTTTTGCCACGAATCGCCGAAAGAGCGCTAGAACTCTTCTTTAAAGTGCACATATTTTATCGCGGGTGTCTCACTTTCCTAAGCTCCCTAAGCACCTTGTAAAGCCTGGAATGGGGCTGCTCAGAGGCAAAAGAAGAGTTCCAGCAGACTTTCAATTGCATGGGGACAGGGCCTCGGTTAATTAAATGATACAGTCTGGAACAGCCATTTGTCCACTGAAAGATTAGGGGGCAAAGGATTTCCACTTGGGTGACCTTTGTTTAAAATCTCTTGCTGTCAAAATCGCTTACTACAAAATGTTTCTGAGCAAATCAAATCCTCCTTTGCATTTAAGTGGACCTCCGTTCTTTCTCATGAGGCAGGAAATATGCAATAATATTTTGCCTTCTCTTTTTCTTACTTTTAAATGTTATTTGTATTACAGCTTACTTTGGTGATCCCATCCCTGCAAAATACCAGCAATGTGCTTTGTTATATTAAGCAAGTTAACTCTAAGAACATCTCTAAATTGTGCAAGCAACAAAATGCAGTTCAAGAGCATTCAAAACCTCTTAAAGACAAAACAAGCAATCTGCAAGCTGAAAGGAGTGATAGCAGGGGACTCTTTCACTCTCAAAAACCATGATGATTGTTCAAAGCTGCCTTCTGACTAAGGAAATGACCAAAGAAGGAACGGGCAACAAATTCTTACTTACAGAAACACCAAATTTTAAAAGATACTTTCAATTTTCAAAAAAGTGTCAGATGTTATCTGCAATGTTGTTTAAGCAAGACCAAAAGAGGTTTTTTCCAGACTAAGTTCACTAATGACATGCTTAAAAATCCTTATAAACCTAATGATGGTTGTATGCCATTTTAAGTCATAGAAGTGCCCCCACTGAATTAGATTCATGGCTCATCTAGTTCAGCAGTCTGTTCTCATAATAGCTGAGCAGTTGCACAAGGAAGCCCATCACAAGAGCATTAGTGGACCACCTGCCCTGCTCTTAGGTGTCCCAGTAACTGGCCTATTACCAGAGATAGTCACAGGGTGTTTTTCCATGGTCAGTTAGTACCCATTTTTGTACCCATTAAGGACCCATTTTGGTGAGAGCTGAATGACCCCATTTCCACCACAGCACTCATTTGGGACACATTTGTTTCCACCGGGCCTCGGGAAATCCGAAACATATGGGTACATCTCAGCCTTTAATCCAGATTTTCTGTAGACCCCATTAATGGGGTCTACAACAGAGTCTTCAGCCAGAAAATCCAGATTAAAGGGAGCCTGTTTCCACGAGTGTCAGGCAATGGGGTCTAGAGGAGGCTAGGGGGAGGGGATGCACCCATGGGGGGGGGGGCAAAATCCCAGCTTCAAAGTGATGTTGGAGTCATTTCGAAATCATTCCAAAATGACTCCGAAGTCACTTCGAAGAGATCGGCAAAGACTTCAGAGAGGCTCCAGTGGAAAAACACCCACAATGACATCCGTGGCTAGTAGCTAATGATAGTCCTGATTTCCATGAATAGGTCTAAACTGTTTTTAAACCTTTCAAGCTGGTGACCATCTTGTGGTAAAAGGCACAAAGCCCTTCTGGCAAACGTGCCTTTTAAATTTTTAAAATATTTCTGTGCCACATACCTTAAAAATGCTAATGAGGCACTGACAACTTCAGCAAATTCTACATTGTTTTGCTACCAAAGAAGACATATCTATTCTGACAATAAATGTGTTACATATCATAATTTCCACATTAGTCAATCCCATTGTGGTTTCCCATGTCTCTGTCCACTTACGAGGGATGGTGTGGTTGTAACTTACACAGTAACAGCAATTGTTACTGTTGGGGAAGAAATTATTCATTAGAAGTGGTCTCCCTATGACAAAAGTGAACATGCCCTGTGGCCTTGATGCTAGCATGGGTTACAAAAATATATGTGTGGGATGTTAGCTTAGGAAACCAGTAAACACCATGAAAACAAAACTTTAGTGTGCAGTGACAATCTTTTGGATAGTAGTCAAGGTAATAACAATCAAATTATCTTAGTTACGTAGCCTTCCTGCCTTGAGTATACATACTTAAGAGACATGTCTAACCTCACATGCTGTGGTAGATTTAAGATGGAATTGATACTTATGTAGGATTTTTTCATGATGCAACAGCACAAACTGGGACAGTTCCCAGAAAGTATTTACACTTGTCAGAACCTCTGAATCCCTCCTTTTTGACCTTTATGTCTGGAACTCATTATATATCTGTAACTTACTCTTCACTTTAAGAGTCTCTGAGTAACATGAAAAAACAAAACACATGAGAAATAAATACATAATTTCAAACTGCTGAGATGGTGGCATGCTGCCTCTTTATCACTCTTGGCTATTAGTTATCCTCAGAGCTAAAGTTCAGCAACATCTGGAGAGCTATAGACCCCAATCCCTGCTCCAGTTATTCAAACAATAAAATACAAGAATGAAGTATTTTAATTCTATAGTGCTAGCCAGAAAATTATAAACAACCTTTGAATTTTCACAAATTGAGGTTTGCAAAAAAAAAAAGGGGGGGGGAGGGAGAGGTTTGCAAAATCAGAGAATTAATCACATAGGTTTCTGGTGAACAATGAGTTGTTCTAAAAGGACATCCAGAACAAATATCAGAAGCTGATGCTTAATTTCTCTTCAGGCCTCTATGTCAAAAGCAGAGGACATTAAAAAGGTACGATTTTTAATTAAATCATGAAAAAATAAATCACTCTAGATAATTTTTAGTTCTGATAGTTTTAATTTAAATTAAAGTTTTGTAATAGGATTATTTTCCATTGATAAAAGACTTTTTGCATGTAGTGCTCATCCTCAGAGTGCTTGATAAGCTTTCATAAATCCTCACAGCAGCCCTGCATTATCCTTATTACACATAAGTGAGGAAAGCTACAGGATTGATTTGCAAAAGGGCACCAAGAAGGTCATAGCAAAACCAGAGAAAAACCGCAAAAGCAGGGGCTCTGCTATTAATGGCAGGCAATGTTGCCTGTTTTTGTACCTTAGCGTAAACATAGGAAATAATATAGATTCAGTTCTGACAAAGGCCATGAAAAACATATTTAAGTGGTAGTTTAGCAGCATGGAAACCCTTTTAAATTGTTGTGGCTGGATTGCCATGGGAGAGGTGAGAGAAGGATACAAGAAACACTAAAGGAGGATTTGCTCATATTAGCTCTTTACGGCAATTGCATTTTTTCTTCAAATAAATGTTGTGCTACTTTGTTGTGACCCTATGGCTGAACTGTACTGCTCATAAATTATTTCCATTGTTTTGCAGCAACAAATATTTCATGACAAACATGAACTAATGATCTATTGATTAAGCCTACCCAATCTGAAATGATGTAATTCATGTGGATCAGGAAATTATATGGAAAAATGTCTTCTAGTAGTAAAGCTTATTGGATCCATGTGCTACTTTATCTTTTCCATATATAAGCTATAAAAATCCAGCACAATGCTTTCCTTTGTCAAGATTGTTTTTAAGTCTACCAAATGTATTGATCCATAGTTTTTTGTGATTTACTGGGTTTAAAAAAAGGAACAAAAGAGTTTTTCTTATCCAAACATTCTTCTACATCCATTATTTCCAGGCGATTTTAGAAATAAAGATCAGTATATATTAAATCTTATTTTATATTTTAGAGCCGAATGGGAAGGTGGGAGACACAGTGCAACTCCAAATGTCAACCATCTGTGATTTCACACAAGCATACAGACTTAACATAGACTTTACACTAGAAAATGCCCAAAGGACTCAGTGGCTGTTCATTTACAAATATACTATTTATAATGAATACATTGATACAGAATGACTTATAAAAAGCAAGGCAATCTCCTTTATAGACAGAACAATCAACATTACAATAAGAGAAAGTACAATTTTCGTAGACCGTGTACACACTTTTCATTTTTCAATCACATATTAGCATGGTCTTACATTTAACAGGCAGAATCCTGCACTGTCCTGTTTAAGACCTAAACACTGAAACACTAAACAGACTGTTCATATCCTTGTAGAATAAAAAAGCCACCAGAATTTTCTTTTTCTTTTTTTTTGCAGGTATCATCATTAATAATTGTCTTACATGTGCCTTTTAAAGTTGGTGAGTTGTGCAAATTACTGCCAAGTGTATATCTAATTAAAAGCAACTTCTGACATGCTGATTAAAGATACAATGGAAGTGCAATATTAACTACACAAAGGCTCTGCTGCATTCAGGTTCTGGAATAGTCAGAAAGACATATTTTCCTTTTGATATGAAAAGAATACAAATTCAAAATCATTCCAATAGTTCTGAAAGCTGTCCAGGTCAAAAATGCTACTTCTGAATATGTCTGTCATTTGGATAGTTAAAACAGTTACAGTCTTCTATTTTCAGCACTACTATATAAAAATATTTCAGTGAATCAGATGCCTCCCCAAGCCTCAATAGTTGCAAACATGTAAATAAACTCTGAAGCTTCCAACAGTAAACACTACAAACATTTTTTTAACATCCATTAAAAAACAGGGAAGAAGTTGTAAAGAGAAATTATAATACCTAAGTAATTTTCTTTAATGCACCTTGGCCCTTAAACATAGGAGTCTAATTGCCATTTGCACTTCAGGAGTGGCAATTATGAAGCTATTTTATTTTGCTTCAGAAGAAACCATGATACCTGTTAGTTCCTCGCAGTTTTGTCTTCTCAGGCAATCTTGTTAAGGGACGGCTGGATTCTTATACTTCTTCCGAACTGTAACCATCAAATTTAGCTTTAAAAATGTTTAACAAAGTGGGTGCTGCTACACCAAGGTAGCACCAGAACCAATTCTATCCCAACTGCCATTAAAATGTGCTAACTGTTCTAATTTAAAGGCTCCAACACAGTACATCAAAGACTACACTGATGACCATACTAGACAAGCATCATACAGATTTTATCAATTTGCTCTTGGGACAATGTAACAACAGCACCAATTATGGCAGCTGCTGTGCTAGAGCTGAGCATATTTCCTTGACTGATATGAGAAGACTGGTTGAATCTTCCACAAGGAAATTCGCATTTGTGATTCTATGAGATGGCAAGTTACTAAGAGCATTCCAAACAAATCATTTTTTTTCATAATGAACTATGGAACAGATGCATTGACTTCTATCAAAAGACTGTCACATTTTTGCAATCTCATAAAGATATATAAAGCCAAATTCATAGAACTATTGAAGGTGTAGCATAATTAAACAAGGGATACGTTTAATTCTTCAAAAATATAGTCCAAGCAATAATTATCGATATATGCCCTGATAATGCTTCAATACCACAAACTCTAGAATGTTTTCAATTGACACAGGTTCAGTTATTAAATTTAAGTTAATACATCCTTGCTAGATTTAGATTACCTGATCATCATTTTGCCAAGGAAAGTATAGATATGCCTAAAGACAGGGTATTCATTCCTCAGAACCTCAAGTTTTAAATCTAAATGACAATTATCTGCATTATGAACATCTTTCTTGAAATTCTTTTAATCCAGATTATACAACTAATACATGCACATTTATCTTCCTGGCATTCTGTACATATTATGGAATAAAAATCTAATCTGAATAGGATTTGGGAGTATTACAGATATTACTAAACATAAGAATGTATTTTGTAAAGAAAGAAGCATAACTGGTTCACTTTTTAAAATACTTTTTTAAAAAAGTGTTACCATCAATGAAAAAAAACTAATTTTTAAATTTATGAGCAATTTTAATTGAGAGAAACAGTCATATAATCCTTGGCAAGATGATTACATTAACATATTTACAGATAAAACTGCCAGTTTCACACAGCCCAACTCATCTACCCATAATTCCATAAAGTGGCAGAAGATGCTGTTCACAGATATAAACTAGCCTATACTGACTCTATAAAAGATTCTTCCAATTTGGGGTGGAATAATTTTCAGTACATGGCTAAACTCAGGTTTTTAAATTAACAAATAAAGGTAATTGGCTTGAAGACATTATCCCCACCCTAAAACAAGCGTGCATGTTGGCAGCAGATACAGACACATATACTGAATCACTGGAACAAGTTTTACAACTTCAGCATCAAGTGGACTTTAATCTTTTTAACCACCACGACAGGCATCTTTGTATTTTAACACCTTAATGTTAAGACAGGTAGGCTTGCACATAGCTGTAATTTAACATTCTAATAAACACTAAGCATAAATGAAATATTAGTAGATGTTTTTAAAATGGTGGTAGATGTCATATTCCTTTGCAAATCCAGTGATATCTAGAATAATTTCTACAACCAACTTAAGCCCTTTGAGGTTTTATATCTCTACATGCCTTTTTAAAGGAAGTTCTTGTTACTGAGCAAACTAATGAAAACTAGAAATCATTATATGGAAAACAGAGTAAGGTAATAAGTTATAAGAGGCTCAGCACTAAGGAATTCAGCCACATTCAAATCCCATTAAAATTGAATTTGCAGAGGAACTTTACTCACATTCTCTCAGAGTAACTGAGATTATGAATACAACCTTAATAATACAATTAAGGATTTAAACCTTATTGATTTCAATGAGACAGGGATACCTGAGGATCTTGGCATTATGCCTGCTAAAAAAATTCATGTCATTAATAAAAATTGCAAACCGTCAACAGATGAAAAAAAAAACCTTCAGGAATCTCTGATGTACAATTTGTTCAAAAAACATGCAGCACTCTAAATTCCTGTATTGCAGAAGCAAAACCACCATGGTGATTTGACACTAAACAAAACTCTCTGGAATGTTAACATTTATGCAAATATCCAGAATTCAAACTTGAAATGGCACTGCAAGTGTGGTAGTAAGAGTCTATTTCACTGCAGCATCTTTAGCCCTTTGTACAGCCAAGGAAATATCAGTAAACCACAGGAAAACCATACCTTATTATTATTATTTTTAACAGAGCAAATTTTAAGTGAAAAATGAAAAGGTATCCTTTTTAATAGACCAGTCTTTAATACTGAGATTGATAAATGAGGTTAAGAAAAGAATCATAGTACTGAACTGATTACTTTGAAGCAGGTGCCCCACATGTAAGGGAAAAGTGCATTTAGTTCAGCAGCAAAACAGCACAGCATAAAGATATTGTGCTTGGGTACAGATGCTCTGTAATAATGGAAGGATAATTCAAGGCAAGTCAAGATATAAAACCAGAGTAACATTGTCAACCAACCGTAAATCTTATATATACTGCAGTGTTTCAAAGAAAGACACATTCATTAACTGTATGAAGACCAGGAGAAATCCTTACAACCATTTCTTGTATTTTACACCAACACCAGTATTCCTCATCAATGCACTATTAGACCTTAACATGTAGTTTTTCAACACATTTGTCAACTTCTATGTCAGAATGTTTTGCTTGTGCTGGATGAGACCAACCATAAAATAATGGTTCAAATGCATGATATGCTTACAAATGGATAAACAGAAAGAACCAACATTTAAAATTAATTCAAGCTTTTTCTGGACAATCTTTTCCTACTTACCAGTTGCTTATGCTTTTGTTTTAATATAAAATCAGTCAATAAAAAGCCCTCAGCAGAAGCATATAAATTCTAGATATGATTAAAACAGAGCAATATCCCCACAAATAAATCCAGTGATTTACTCTGACTGTAAACAAGTACAACATCATTTGTTTCAAATTGCAAAATAAGTTAAAGGATCACCCTGACAAGAAGACGAATCACCCCCAAGGATTTTTGACAAAGAATATGTGCAGAGGCAAATAATTTGAAAAGTTCGTGGAAAAATTGTTTGGTTTTTCTGTGGGAAGAGGGCTCCATCTAAAAATGTTTTTTTTCCCCCCATAAGCTGATCTGTAATAAATTGGCTATTGTTTTCAGTGAACTGGTGTCTCCAAGATTACCCAGACATCCATCAATTTCAGCAAAGAAGACTTAGACAAGCACTTTATACAAAAGGAAAAAAAACACAATTCTAAATGGCTATGCTTCCTGTATTAGCAGAAACACAAAAACAAGGTCTTAAATGTAACTGCTTTATATTATTTTATATATAATATAATATAAACCCCATATATTATATTATATATATACACGCACATACACAATACCAATAATGCACTTGCATTTTGTACAGTGTATGGGACAACTTTTATCCATTCCTGGCACCATGTGGCCTAGATAATACTATATACATGATGACATCCTCAATGTCATTTATACTTTGTACACCTTTAGAAGCGTTATCCATCAGACCATGGCACGATATGGTCCTTGCATTTTGAGGAACTGGATGATAAAAGAAGGTCCACCTGCAACTATCTGAGCTGGAAGGGTATTGAGTGGGCAGTTCTCAATGCTCATTATAGAAAGTTTACTGCAGAGAGCAAGTTCAAATGGAAGGCTGTTCAGATGAGGGTTGTCATTTAGATACAGTTCTTCGAGATTCTCCAGTGTACCTTTAAAAATAAGAATGGCTAAAATTAGCTTCAGAAATACACAACTGGTTGAAAAAAGTTTATTACGAGTAAAATCAAATTAATGTTCATAAACCTGCAACTTTAAAAAAAAGGTTGTGCTTGCATAGACTGCCCTTGTGCACGTACACACATGTACTTCCTTGCAGTTTAGAGAATCACCAAAAACTATGCTTTTTGCATTTTTGAAGCACTCACTGGATCATAAGCCCTCTATGAACAGAAGGGTATGAACAGAATTTGATTCTGGTATTAGGAAAAGGTTTCTATTTACATATTGTTTCAATTAACGTAACTTGATCTTCTTTCAGGTATCAGCACATGGCAACTGCTATATTCATACAACAAAACAGCCAATAATGCTTTGTGGACTTAGAATATCTCCATGTCTCTATATGTCTTTAAATTATATTTTCGGAGAGGGAAGCAGTGCAATGCTCTTCAGTAGCATCAAAAACTGGTTTTAACTCAGTAGAGACAGCAGTGGTATCATCAGAGAAGTAGCAGACTGAATTGGAGCAAATGAGATTTATCAGATTTTCTAGCCTTTATGGACTAAGAGTTTCTCTAAACAGTTCATTAAATTGATTATTCACTTTGACATCATAAGAGTTATGCCAGTTGATTCCTCTCTGATCTCCAAATGCCAAACCATCAGTCAGAATGCAAGTGAAACACAGCAGGTCATTTTAATGCCCAGAATATGCCTCCACTATCTGATTATCACTCAGAAACAGTACATCATTTATGAATTGGAAGAACAAATATCTTACCAATTTCCTCTGGGAGCTGTGTAAGAAAATTCTCTCCCAGACCAAGGTGTGTCAGATTGATGAGGTGGCCAATTCCTCTAGGAAGGGCACTCAACTGATTATTTGTTAGGATAAGTCTCTGGGGAAAGAATATAAATGTGTAAACATTGGCACCTTTAATCATAATAATCAGGAAGATGTGCTACCCTTTCACTAGAACACACAGCTCCTCACTCCCCACACAAACACAGCCAATAGCATCCGCATTCTCATGTGATAATAGCATTTGATGTTCAGAAAAACCGGGAATGCCTCTCCACAGTTTCACCCCAGAAGATTTTGAAATTCCTTTAGCTGTGCCTTGGATTGCTTGTACAACACAATTGTAAAAGCACTTGCTTTACTGTGGATTATTCTTCCAAAAGAGAATTTAACCAACTGCTATTGCTGTTTTCTACAACTTTGTTGCAATTTTATTTATTATTTTGTTACCTGTCCTGGGATAATTTTAAAACAAACTGTAGATGTTTTAAATAAATATAAATAAGTCATTTAAAATTTGCACACAAAGGAAGAGTCTACTATCAAATCAGCAGTAAGATCCTGCATAGAATTCCGTTCTAACATGACAGATTGGCAACATTTTTGAAAGGCGAAAGGTCTTCTACTAACAATTTATGAGTCTACCTCAGCGGTTCTCAACCTTCCTAATGCCACGACCCCTTAATGCAGTTCCTCATTTGTGGAGACCCCCAATCATGGGGGGGGACGGGACGACTTGTCGCGACCCCTCTGAAAGGGTAGTTCAACCCCCAAAGGGGTCGTGACCCACAGGTTGAGAATCGCTGGTCTAACTACTTATTTATTTTACCTGAAGATCCCTAAGGTAAGCTATTTCATTTGGCAAGTTTTCCAGCTTGTTTTCCTCCAGATCCAGCTCTCTTAGTTTCCTTAAGTTCCCAATGCCATGGGGTAGGCTTCTTAGAAGATTGTTCGATAAGATAAGAACCTAAAGAAAAATGCATCAAAAACTTTTAGTAAACCCACAGTTATAAACTAAGCAAACATATAATAAAGTGCAATTCAATGAATTCTATTCAACTTTCTGCTCTATGCTTCCACATACGCCCCAACTGTGCTACTGAATTCTGTTCTGCAAGATCCCTTAGCCCTGAGAGGGGGCTGTAAAGAGGATAACACAAATGCTTGCAAGATCCTGGGTCTAATCTTAAGTAACTTTTAATGAAAAAACTAAAAACTGTGTAGGAAACCTGCTTTTTTTTTTTTTTGAGAAAAGCCTAATACTTTTGAAATAGCCCACTAAGAGTATCCTTTTGCCTGCAAAAGACTGCACTGTTTTTGGCAGTGGCAATAAAAAGAAATCAAAGACCACTAGGGCTAACAGATAAATCATTCAGTAAGTAAAGAAGAGCAACAGCTTCTTTCCTTTATGTTGTTTGCATGTTGCTGCCACATGTATGGTATACACATTTCACATATGGATTACAAGGATGCCCCAAGTAACACTCCTTTGTCCAGCGTAGTTTTCCCCACAATCACTAATGTGACTTGCATTAAAGTGATCTGGCACTACAGACTGGACCTGGCGGTTCTTAACAGTGTTGGATTCAGTCATTGTACTTTGCTGCCTTTTAAAAATACACAGAGTCCAGGCTACCAGCGTCTGAAGGAACAAGGAGAAACTAGTGCCTACAGGAGAGCAGCAAGATATCAGCTGGTCACTTTGCTGTCTCTTCTAAACCCACATACACATACCCTAGCTTGAAAACCTGGTTCTATGTGGGCATCCAAAAGGAACTGTTCTTTTGTTAGCATAAAACTACAAAGAACTGTACAGAATGGCATCTTTACCAGCAGATTGGTAGGTGGGTGGGTGGGTAAATGATTCCTCTGTGATTCCTCTATCCCTAGTTTTCTGTAGGGGAAAATTAAGTGCATAATGTGACTTTGCATTATGCAGTAATTTGCAAGAACCAGGCCACTGTGTTTTACAGGCTACGACTGCAGAGTGAAGTCGTCAACACCTATTGCTGGCTTGAAATCCCAGAGATCTGGCAAAGATCTTCAAGCTTAAAAGGATCTCTCTTCTTAAAGGATACTTCAGTAAAGCACATAACTTTTAAAAAAATCCTTCTTCTATCCAAAATAGGAAGATGATTTATTAGATTTTTTTAAAAGAAACATTCACTGAGCAATTTCAGCTATTATTTTATCAACAGCAATATTACTGAGAATAAAAAAGAATATTCCGTATCAAACATTTTAAAAATCCAGAGTTTCAAAATTTCTACCTAACTTTTTGTGTTTTGCGAAAACCTATCTTGTGTAATTTTTGTATCAGCACACCTTATTTACTGGCTGCATCACTGACAATCACGACCCATAAACTATAGCCATAAGTTAAATACTTTTTTCAAAGAAAACAAATCTACTCTTTTAGCCACAATTAACCTTCTAAGGTATCATCACAAGATGGATGCACAAGCAGTACAACTAATGCACAAGTCTTCTAAAAGTGCTGGGACAGCCTAAGTCTTATACTTATAATTATAACTTAAAACATCTTCAAAAAAGCACATTTCAATAAAATAGATGAGAGGCTACAATCATATAGTGCATAAGACACCAAATAGATTCTAACATAGGCTTGCCACTTATATAAAACTAAAAGGCACGAAGAACACAGCAATCTGTAGACATACGGGAAAATTCCAGGACAAAAAGTTTAGTTGCATACTTTTCCTAAGCTTCATAAAGAATTGGATGGAGTTCATATTTGTTATGATTTTCTAACTTGGCCTTTTCATTATATTCTGCTCACCTCAAGGGACACAAGACCAGACACATCCTCTGGAATCTTATTGAGCTGATTGGTGGCTAAGTTGAGTTCTACCATGCTGGTCCATGTGCCAAAGTCCAGGGGAAGAGACGTTAGCTGATTGTCCTGCAATTTAAATGGAAGAGGCTTAGAAATGCTTTACAAACAAAGAAATTTCACTAAAACTTCATATGGCAGAAAAGTTGTTATGGTTCATCTGAAGGTCCTGTACTTACAAAACTTAATCCATATTATAGGAACATGAACACATTTAGAGCAATTGTTCCTCTTACCTAAACTTTTAGCAATAACATTACCACAGCAGAAGTATTTGAGACCCATCCAATTTGTTTTTGCAGAGGGCCAGTCAACATTACCTGCAGACCTCCTTTCTTCCTAACCACGTCCCAGTTCAAACCACAAATAATGGTTCACCCCGCTTCCTGGTTGATCTTGGCTAGAGAGGAATGGTGATACTGCAAAAATGCTAGTGCTAGCAATATGAATGCACTGAATATTTTTCAGAGGCTGCCACCTCATTCCACTTGTCAAACTGGGTGAGGAACCAGCAGCATTTAGAAAGCTCAGAGGCATTACCGCTACTGCCTATGAGATCACAATTGCATCCTCTGCTTTCAAATTTAAAAACACAGGCATCATACATATATGAGAATATCAATAATATATGTAATTAAAATGCTACTGTAATTATTTCTCAACTTAACCATTATCTTATCACTTAACAATAAAAATGTGAAAAAAAGAAGAATATGTGCTAGCTATAAAAGTACAACCGAGAAGCAGCATGAAATCTAGTCATGGGTACCATCAACTTGTGCTTACAAATCGCATGGTGGTTAGTATTCATATCAAGCAGAAGAACTACTGATGTTTATAAGACAATCTGTTTTCTGTAACAGAGAAGTTGTCACTTGTATGGCAGCTTTTAACAATGCTGGGAAAAAACATCGCTGTCTGCTTTAGACTACCACCGAATGACAAAAAATGTGCTCCAACAGAATCTGGCTACACATGGAACCCAAACCACACCAAATGAACATAAGACCAAAATCTTGTTTTTGCAATTTAATGCTTGAATACTTCAGTGTTAACACATCAGTATTAAACAGATTTTCAAAAAACAAACAATAAATCCTGTAGCAAATGCAATTCAAATACCACATCTTAACGGAAGCTAAGAGCACGCCAAACATTTCATGATCTTTGTAATACGTAACTATGTTTTGATAGGTGGCAAGTGGTGAGCTGTATACTTAGGAAGGTGCAGGTGAGGAGGTCAGAAGAACAGAGGCAGAGGAAGTCAAGGGGGTAGTGCCATGTGAATAAGTTAAAATATAAGTTAACTTTCAATGTAATAAAGTATTCCCAAGGGGCAAAGACAGTGAGGTCACTGGATAACTAGTATTATACTAAAAATAGTTGGGATATATTTACATTTATATCCCGCCCCATACCATAAGGTCTCTGTACCAATATGTACCATGACCACTGGCTTCTCCCCAGCACTAGGTGCTGCATGATGTCTGCAACCTTTGCACCCGGTAGGCAAGTCACCATGCGGTCAACACACCCATCACAAATCAGAATCATTAAAGCAGTAGACTTTCCTGATGTGATGTGTGACTGTGAACACTTGTGCTAAGGATATGGCTCTGAATTATCATTCTGGAGATAATTACTGAGAATATGACAGACTGACTGCAAGAAGAACAAAAAAGATCAATACCAGAGCAAATAAAACCTGACTGTCCCCTCAGATAATGATCTACAAACAGAAACTGCCATATTTTAGATATACAATGCAAATAATGAGGGCCTAGATAAAAGCACTATCCTTGACAAAGCTAAGAGGAGAAGAAAAGAACGTAATCTGTTAGATGGGTTACATCTGAATAAATCAACTAAAATTTTATTTTTAAATATGCATCTCAACAAAAAAAACTCCTGTAAAAGTGGGGCAGGGGACATTTAACTTCATGGCATTTTACAGGGATGTCTGCCAGCTGAACCTAAAAACATATGGTAAGCCCTCCTGGATCTGGTCACAGCCCATCTAGTCCAGCATCCACCATTTTTCTCACTCATATAACTGAGTAAATTAATTGTCAAGAGCTATCAGCAGTACAGATTACCTAAGTAAACTAGATCGATTTCAATGAAGAAGAAGCTGAAACAGTATGATAGGCACAAACAAATTGTCCCTAAAGAGAAGACAGTAAGCCAGCAATCAAGACTGTTGGAGAGCAAAAGAAAATTCTCCTGCCTCTTCCCCTCATTCTTCTCCACTTTTATGTAACAAAGGAGGGAAAGAATTTGCTGATGTGATCTCTATACTCCAAAGACTGCTCTCCATTCCTGCAATACAGCTTTTCCTAATTGGCCCCAAAAAGAAAAAAACAGCAAGGACATGCTAAGTAATATTTTTCTGGAAATGCATGAAGGCTTGCTAGCTTCTCAGACATCAGCACTGACAGCCATCCCTTTCCACTTGCTCTCTTCATTTCCCTGGGACAACCCCCATCCCCTAGGCACTGCTGACTAAAGCTGTGCCCTGGCCAGAAAGGCATGCATTTACTGGGCCATCCAGTTCAGGAGAGCTTCTGAGAGAGCAGCAAGCCTTTCTGGCATGGGGGGTTCTGGCTTCCTGTCCACTACTCTTCTTTCCCTACAGACCTTGGGCACTCCCTTAGCCCTCTGTGTTTGATCTTCCCTCTGCTCCCTGTTAGTGCTGCATGGTAAGAGTGCCAGGGGGAGAAGGAAAGGGCAATGTGGTTGAGGGAAGGAGCTCCAAGGTTGTGCCATCATTTCAGAGCTTACTTGCCCAAGTTACATAGGCTTGCTGAGCCTCTTGGACATGGCAGCACTAAAAGCGCCAGACCTTGCAGAACTCACCCTGCAAGGCCCACTGACCTACTTCCACTTTCATCCTTTTTGCCCTTTTGCACAACCTACCATCTTAAAATTAAGTGACTTGCATGGGATAACCCATGGCTTGCAAGGAATAGCCCATCCTTACCAGCTCAGCAAGAACACTCCCAGGTGCTCAACTGCAAGAAAGGAGCCTCCCTGGGTTTGATATCTTGAATAATCTTGACTACAATACTAGCTTTCCCACCACCAACCAAGGCCATGAAAAAATTGGACCAACCTTTGAATTCAAAATACTTTCTGTATAGCAATTGATAGATGCTTATACCACAGTTTACCTCCTTGAAAATCTCACCCATTTCTTTTTTTGCAAGAAAGGCTTAAAAGGATGAACTTGCTGTAATTTAGGCTTCTTCAACTCAAAATATTCCTTATGCAGAAGCAGCAGATGTAGCATCAGTGACAAATGAGAGGTTTTCTACTACTTTCTACTATCCTATGTTTAATAATTTTATTTCATCCATATAATTAGTTTGGATTATTCTTATCTGATAAAAAGTACAGCGAATAAGAAAGATAAAACATTAAAGTAACGATTTAACAACAAAGTTTTTAAGCTTCATAATTAATAATATAAAATTAATTTTGTATTAGTCGCATACTTTAGCAGCATTCCTTCATCTGAATAAATTTTTAAAATCACTGGCAGACATAAAAAGCAAACAGCTCACCTTCATGTTCAGCTTACTTAATACTTTTGCTCTAGAAAAAATTCCAAAAGGGATTTTATTGATACGGTTATGCTCCATGTTGAGAGCGTAGATTGTAGAGAACTGTGAGGGGCCTCCGACTGGATATGACTGGAAACAGTTCCTTGCCAGTGTTAGGCTAGTCAGATTCACAAGACTGGACAAGAGGCCCTTTGGGAGAAAAAAAGTTCACTTAAGAAACATTTATATGACATTTAAATCACAAAATATTTCAATAAGGATTCTTCTAATCCAGTGATGTCAAACATACGGCCCGCGATCGCCTCCACCGCCGTCTCCTGGCGCAACCCGGCGCCATCCGCTGCTCCCTTGTGGCGTCGGCTGCGCGCCAGCGCTCGCCGCCGCTAGCCGCCAGCCGGCGCAGGCCCGACCTTCGCCCTGGGTGCCGCTGCCTATCGGAGGGAGGGGGCGGAGCCAGTGTGGGCGAGGGGCGTGCGTCTGCCGACCTAGTGAGTGAGTGCCGAGAAAAGAAGATGGCGCTGCGCGCGCCGGGCCTGGGAGCCACAACCGGCGCCTCCTCCTCCTCCTCAGCCTTGCTGCCTGCGACCGCGATGCCCCCAAGCCCCACTGCTCACTGCCCGGAGGAGGAGCGGCGGCGGCGGCACCCGGCAGGTACCGAGGGAGGGAGGCGCTCTTCTAAGGCCATTTACCGGGATCCAAGAGCAGGAAGGGGTTTGTCCTGTGTGAGACCTGATATGTAAGAGGTTGCGTTCACACCTAAGTTTCAATCCGGTTTCGGGCCACTTTACGAGTGAAAGAAATGTTTTCCACAGTGCTTGCATTCATATGGTTTCTCTCCTGTGTGAGATCTGAAGTGTGCAGTGAGTTATGCAGACTAGCTGAAGGAACTAGTATTAAGATTTTAACAACCGTATATTATATACTATATAATTAAATAAATAAAATGTTACAGTTATAATAATTCAGTACATTTTTTTTTAATCCGGCCCTCGTACAAATTCTAAATTTAATATGTGGCCCTCCGCAAAATTGAGTTTGACACCTCTGTTCTAATCGCTTACATGCAACTTTGTATAGCAATGTGTTTCATTCATTTCTTCTACAATAATAATTCACATCATATATTTTTTCCAGAGAACTGTTAAACCCAGTTTAAAAGGATGTTAAAACTCCAAATGTCTCCAGGCTTGTAAAACTGTTTCACGTGCACAGTAGGAATGCAGAGGCACCAAAACTAACATACAAAGGAATGCATTTATTTATAAAAAAGCTGTGTACAGTGGTACCTTGAGATAAGAGTTTAATTCGTTCTGTAACCTTGCTTGTATGTCAAATCATTCGTATCTCAAAGCAATTAATTAATGGAATTCCATTAATCCGTTCCGGGTCCCAAAAAACCACCTCACCTTCCAGCTCCACACCCAAATTTCAGTCCCTGAAAGCGGCCAGCAGCTATAACAGCTCCATTTTTTGCCCTATGTCTTTCTGGAGCTGCTATGTTTGGATTACAGGAGCAGCTGCCAGGCCTCAGAGGCTGCCAAAATTCAGCCTGCCCTCGGCGCTCACTTCCTCACCCCCTCCCTCCCCTCGCAGCCGTCACCTTCTTTTTCTCTCGGTGCGTCACAGCCCCGCCCCTCTGCCTTGGCTTTTCCTCCGCGCGTCACAGCCCTCGGCCTTCTGCCTCCTCTTTTCCTCTGCGCGTCGCAGCCCCCGCCCTTCTGCCTCCTCTTTTCTTCCGCGCGTCGCAGCCCCCGCCCCTCTGCCTTGGCTTTTCCTCCGCGCGTCGCAGCCCCCGCCCCTCTGCCTCCTCTTTTCCTCCGCGCGTCGCAGCCCCCGCCCCTCTGCCTTGGCTTTTCCTCCGCGCGTCGCAGCCCCCGCCCCTCTGCCTTGGCTTTTCCTCCGCGCGTCGCAGCCCCCGCCCCTCTGCCTCCTCTTTTCCTCCGCGCGTCTCAGCCCCGCCCCTCTGCCTTGGCTTTTCCTCCGCGCGTCACAGCCCCCGCCCTTCTGCCTCCTCTTTTCCTCCGCGCGTCACAGCCCCCGCCCTTCTGCCTCCTCTTTTCCTCCGCGCGTCACAGCCCCCACCCTTCTGCCTCCTCTTTTCCTCCGCGCGTCACAGCCCCCACCCTTCTGCCTCCTCTTTTCCTCCGCGCGTCACAGCCCCCACCCTTCTGCCTCCTCTTTTCCTCCGCGCGTCACAGCCCCCACCCTTCAGCGCGTCGCCTCAGCCTCAGCCCGCAGCGGGAGCGCCAGTCGTGTGATTCCTCGTATCTCAAATTTTGCTCTCATGTCAAAGCAAAATATCTCTCACTCGGCGCCCCGTATCTGAAAAAAATCATAAGTTGGGGCACTCGTATGTCGAGGTACCACTGTATTCACAATTGTAGTTACTGATTCATCTTTTTGTTTTACATAAAAAGTCTACAATTAAAAAGCCATTAATTACAATGGTAAATTATTCACATCAGTAAACTATTCCCAAATAGATGAAATGAGCTGTAACACACAAGACTGGAAACAGTTCTGAAAGGTGAAGTAATGTCTAGATAGAGTTTCCAACCACACCCCCGCCATCAGCTGTTCTGTAGGAGGACCACAAAATAGAAAGGAGAAAGCAAGCAAGACATCACTATCATCAACTACCAATCTAAAAATGAAGATATTGTCTTAAAATAAATTATATGTATTAACAACACAAAAAATATATAGACAAAACAGTCTATCAGCGTTGGGAGAATATCAGTCTAGTCCTTAAATTTTTTTAAATATTGTTGTTCATACAGTAAAAAGACAAATATATCCAACAACATTTCTTGCTTGTTTTATTATAGAAGAAAAATAATTTATAATTCAGACAGTTCAGGGAATCGTAAACCCACAAACACATGCATGAAATATTTCATTATATTTCTTAATACATTCATAAGAACATAAGAACATAAGAGAAGCCTTGCTGGATCAGGCCACAGCCCATCTAGTCCAGCATCCTGTCACACACAGTGGCCCACCAAATGCTCATGGGCATCTCAAGCAGAGACAAGGACAAACCTTTTCCTGCTCTAGAGTCCCAGCAGATGGCCTTAGAAGCGCCCCAGTTCCTCCCCCCCTCAGCCTGAAGGATGCACCTAGCCATTCCTTCTAGTAGCCATTGATACATCTGTCATCCATAAATTTGTCTAACCCTACCTTAAAGCCATCCAGACTGGTAGCTGTCACCACCTCTTCCGGCAGCACATTCCATAAGCCGATGACCCTCTGGGTGAAGAAATACTTCCCCCTGTCAGACCTTATTCTCCTACCCATCAGCTTCATAGAGTGCCCCCTGGTTCTAGTGTTGTGCGACAGAGAAATTTTCTCTATCCACCCTTTCTATACCGTGCATAATTTTATATACTTCAATCAGGTCCCCTCTCAAACTCCGTCTTTCCAGACTGAAGAGGCCTAGAGGCTGCAGCCTGGTTTCGTAAGGGAGGTGTTCCAGACCCTTAATCATTCTGGTTGCCCTTCTCTGCACCTTCTCTAGTTCCACAATATCCTTTTTCAGGTGTGGTGACCAGAATTGTACACAATACTCCAAATGTGGCCTCACCATAGATTTATAAAGGGGCAAAATGACACTTGCTGTCTTATTTTCTATTCCCTTCCTAATTAATCCCAGCATTGAATTTGCTTTTTTTGCTGCTGCCGCGCACTGGGTTGACACGTTCATTGAACTGTCCACCAAAACCCCGAGATCCCTTTCCTGGTGTGTTGCAGAAAGCTCAGACCCCATCAGTTTATAGACATAATTTGGATTCTTGGCCCCAATGTGCATTACTTTGCACTTGTTAAGATTAAGGCACATTTGCCACTTGGTTGCCCACTCACCCAATCCTAAGAGATCCCTCTGGAGCTCTTGGCAATCTCTTTCAGATTTTACTACCCTAAATAATTTAGTATCATCAGCAAACTTTGCTATTTTACTATGTACCCCTTCTTCTAGATCATTGATGAATAAATTAAAAAGCATTGGTCCCATGTGCACACTAATTTTGTCTTTAATAATGGTTTCCATCACCTTACATGGAAATGATGTTACGCTAACTGGTCTGTAATTGCCTGGATCACCCCTGGATCCTTTTTTGAAGATTGGTGTTACATTTGCTACCCTCCAGTCCTCAGGTATGGAACCTGATGTTAGGGAAAGATTATATATTTTTGCTAGAAGTTCGGCTATTTCACATTTGAGTTCCTTAAGGACACTTGGATGAATCCATCTGGTCCCGGTGACTTGTTCACATTTAGTTTATCAAGACATGCAAGGACCTCTTGCTTGGTTATTTCTGTACAGTTTAACTCTTCAGAAAATACAGGCTCAGTTACTGGCATGTGTCTTCTGTCTTCCTCCGTGAATACGGAAGCAAAAAATTCATTTAGTCTCTCTGCAATCTCCGCGTCTTCTTTAATTACCCCTTTCTCTCCTTTACTATCTAGTGGTCCAACTGCTCTCCTGGTTGGATTCCTACTTCTGATATACTTATAGAAGTTCTTGTTATTTCTTTTGATGTTTTTAGCAATGTGCTCCTCAAAATCTTTCTTAGCTTTCCTAATGGCTGTCTTGCATTTGTGTTGCCAGTGTATATGTTCCCTCCTGTTCTCCTCATTTGGACAAGCCTTCCATTTCCTAAATGAACTCTTCTTGTTTTTAATGACTTCATCTACTGCATTTGTGAGCCACATTGGTTTCTTCTTGGACCTAGAAGTCCCCTTTCTTCTTTTAGGAATGCATTCTAGTTGCACTTCCATTATTGTGTTTTTAAGTAGTCTCCATGCATTGTGAAGTGATTTAACTCTTTTGACTTTCCCTTTCAATTTCCTTTTCACTAATTTCCTCATTTTGGGGAAGTTTCTCTTATGAAAATTTAAGGTCTCTGTGTTAGACTTTATTAAGAACTTACTCCCTGTATTTAAGTTGAAGGTTATTGCATTGTGGTCACTGTTCCCAATTGGATCAGCTACAGTGACATCCTTTACCAGGTCCTGAGCATTACTTAGGATCAAGTCCAGGACTGCATTTCCCCTGGTTGGTTCCATGACCATTTGTTCCATGGAACAGTCATTAAGTAGGTCTAGGAATTTTCTCTCTCTATCCTGAGTTGAACAGGAGTTCACCCAGTCTATGTGAGGATAACTGAAGTCTCCCATTATAACCACCCTATCTTTATGGGATACCTCCTTTACCTCCTTCTCCAATTGTTCATCTCCTTTGGGCGTATGGTTGGGAGGACGGTAGCATGTCCCTATCGTTAGACTTCCTTTTTGGCTTGGTATTTTTACCCACACTGCTTCTGTGGAAGAGTCAGACTCACCTGGACATTCCAGTTCATAAGATTCTATCTCTTCTTTAATATACAAGGCTACACCACCTCCATGTCGCCCTTCCCTGTCTTTCCTCTACAGTTTGTAACCTGGGATGACTGTATCCCATTGGTTTTCACTGGTCCACCAGGTTTCAGTTATGCCAATAATATCAATCCTATTTTCCATAACTAAGCCTTCTAGCTCCCCTATTTTGGCTCGAAGGCTCCTGGTGTTTGCATATATACATTTATATTCACTCTTCTTGTCCAAATTCTGCCGTCGAGGAACATGTGAAACTAATACCGCACTTAGCTCAGCATTTTCTGCATATTTCCGGCCCTCCTCACTTGATGGTGCACTCTCCCAAACCGGATGCTGTCCAGCTCCTGTCGGCTTTCCCCCAGGGATCAGTTTAAAAGCTGCTCTGCAACCTTTTTAATGTTAATCGCCAGCAATCTGGTTCCCTCTTGGTTCAAGTGTAACCCGTCCCTCTTATACAGGTTTAGCTTGTCCCAAAATGTTCCCCAGTTCCTTACAGATCTAAACCCCTCCTCCCGACACCACTGCCTCATCCACGCATTGAGGCTCCTGAGCTCTGCCTGTCTAGCTGGTCCTGCATGTGGAACAGGTAGCATTTCTGAGAATGCGACCCTAGAGGTCCTGGACTTTAGTCTTCTACCTAACAACCTAAATTTGGCTTCCAGGACCCTCTGTCTTGCCTTCCCAACATCATTGGTACCGATATGTACCATGACCACTGGCTCCTCCCCGGCACTGTCTACTAATCTATCTAGATGTCGCGTGATGTCCGCAACCTTCGCACCAGGCAGGCAAGTCACCATGTGGTCAACACGCCCATCACAAACCCAGCTCTCTATATTCCTGATAATCAAATCGCCCACTATAAGAAGCCCCCCTCCCACTACCCGTGGAGGACTATCCTCGGTGCAAGAGGATACAGGCACATCCACTGAGGAAGGGGTCCCAACTAAGGGAGCCTGCCCCTCTTCCTCGGCTTGATGTCCTCCCTGCCTGAGGCTTCGACTCTCCGAGGCAGCTGGAGAGCTGCTTGTCATGGAGTGGGATGCTCCTACTGCATCCATGAAGACCTCACCCTCAGCCCTGTTACTCTCTATCTCCTTCTCCAGGTCCGCTACCTTGGCTTCGAGGGAAGAAACACGTTCCCTGAGAGCCTGGAGCTCACTGCACCAAACACATACCCAAGACTACTGCCCCATGGGCAGGTAGTCATACATATGACACTCAGTGCAAAACACTGGGAAGCCCCCCTTCCCCTGCTGGCATTCTACCTTCATTTTTATTTAATGGATTTTTGTTATTTTTGAAAAATTACCTAAAAAAACTCTAAAATACTTTAAGATAAACTTTTCTGAATTAATATTTTATGTCACGATATAGTATGTTTCGCGCTCCCCCAAAACTGTCCAAAAACCAGAGGACTTACCTCCCAAACTTACCACAGCACAGCAGCAGTTTTCCCAGGTTATTTTATCAAAATCCCAGTTATTTTCTGGTTAGTTATAGCAGAGAGCTGTTGCTTCCACAGCAATTTCTCTCAACCACCTATAATCTAAATTTCCTGTCTGATTTCTAACTTAACTCCACCACTATTACTTACCCCACAACTCGATTATAGCAGTACAAATCTACAATCGTTAAGAAATAGATTTTATTTGGAATATTAATGTTTCTGTTATTTCTTACACTCTGAATAACTAGTGTCCACACTCTTCCCCAGTTACCTGAACTGTCTTACCCAAGGACTTTCCCAAACATTTACATTTCTTGAAAATATCAGAAAATTAACTGTATTACAGTTGCAAGATGCATTTCAACTGTATACTGTCTTTCTCAGTGACCACTTTTAAGAAAAAAAATGTTATAATGATATTTTATGGTATCACATTTGGCAACTACCAAGTTCTTAATGCTTCCTCAAATGTGTTGCTTGTCATACCTTTAAAGGAAATATATGATTCTGGGTGAGTTATATAAAAGAAATGTATGCATATACTGTAATTGAGGAAGCACAGAGAATTTCATACAGGACAATGACATGTTATGAATTACTTTGACAAATAGTGAATATTTTGTTCTTATGTGTACAGCTAAATAGCTGCTTCTCTCAGATTGTTCTTTAAGAGCTAATGTTTATTATGCACTCCACCATTATGAATTCGGTTTATTTTACAATTTTGTAGTTTTGTTTGGAAATGTATTTCCTTTCTACGGTCACAGAGACTAGGTTAAAATTACTCTCCAAGGTAGCATGAGAGTGACTCTATAAAAATTACAATTGATATACAAAATAGAAGCCTTTTTGTTTGCTAATAGAATATTTCTCAATATATCTTATAGTATAACAAGGCCTTTTCCAATTAATATCCTTTTTGTTTAAGATATGAAGTAAGCATTCTTGGGAGGGGTGATTCAGCTTTGTTCTTTAAATTTTAAGGCAAATTTCTTTCAATGGTAATTTTTTTTCAAGCAACATTCATTCATACAAAGCTAGTGCTAATAATTTATATTCTAGTCTTACATATTCCAATACATATTCCATTTCCAGAGAATTTTTTATCATAAAAACAAACCTATCTCCACTTCTTCATATCAACATTATACAATATTAACATTAACAAAGGGTAAAAAAAATTCTTTTGAAGTTAGCTTTGCAGAAAATTATCTAGTGCCACTCAACATTAAAACCCAAGAAAAAATGATTAAAATGATGTGCAACCAGACCTCAATTTACACATTTTCACTACTGTCCATTTCAGCAATTGTGACCTACTTTTATTTATGCACCCCAATTTTCTGACTATTGTTGTGTTTGTTTCCTCCATTTTTGTATTTGAGGTCACAGAGAGGTGAAGAATTAGAAGATGATGAGAACAGAGGTACAGAGGTAGGCTTCAGAATGGGTTGGAAGGGATTGGCAAGAAGAATCAAATGGCAACCAAAACTTTAGAGCATTCAAACAGAACAGAGGACCACTTTGTCCCAAATCCAGGGCTGAATTTGCACTTAGGCCTCTGGTATGCACTTAAGACAGCTCCGATACAGATATTCTGTACCAGAACTGTACCAGAGCTGTGCATACCAGAAGCCTAAGTGTGAATTCAGCCCAGGACAACACAGTGTATGCAAATACGTATGTTCACATGCCGCATACTGTATATTCTGGCGTATAAGACTACTTTTTAACCCAGGAAAATCTTCTCAAAAGTCGGGGGTCGTCTTATATGCCAGGTGTCGTCTTCTTATACAGCTAGTATTTCGCAAATTCTATATTTTAAATGGAAAGTTGGGCGTCGTCTTGTACGCCCAGTCGTCTTATACGCCAGAATATACTGTATATATTATTACACATTTCACATAAAAGAATTCTCCATTTAGGTAAAATACATGTTAAGTATGCACGAAAACTGCTGCACTAATTCTATACTGCGTTATACCATCATTATTACATACAGTATTTGACAAATAATGTATTTCCATCTTCAAATCAAGTGTGATTTGCTGATACATCTTCTTTAGATAGATATCTCTACCATGTTTACAGCATACAAATAGGAAGAATTAGAAATGAGAAAGTTTCCTGCCTTTGCTTCTGCAAACACAAATTTGGATCTGAGCCAGATAGTTTTCTAGGTCTTCAGTGTGTGCAGGAGCACCATATGTGGGCTGAAAAATCTAAACTGTCAGCCTGAAAGCACTGATAAACTATTTTACTTAAAGAAATGAAATCTCTAGAAGTAAATCTGTCAATTCAATACTGGGTTTCCCTTGACAAAGGTTCCATCTGAAACCATAGGAATTTGCTATGCCGTACTGTGTTTTTAAAAATTTAGATCTACTTACCTGCAAAATATCCCATGTTATATCTAAATTATTATATAATATGTCAGCCTTGATGGGTCTTGAAGTCAACTTCTAAAGACCTCATCCTTTGGCTGAAAAAATAGTTTTCCTTCCCCTGTTATTTGCTGTTTCAGTATATAGTTTCAACTGGGATTTTATATTGTTTTTACTGCAACCTACCCTAACACTTTTGGGTTCAGAACAAGACAGAAATAAATTCTGAACTAAAACATCATAATGACTCACCTCAGGTAAAGTAGATATAATATTATTCTCCAAATTCAGTTCATCAAGTTTACTGCACTGTGCTAGAGACCTAGGTATTGCTGAAAGTCGGTTATATCTCAGACCAAGACTTTTCAGACTGGACAGATTTCCTAAAAACAAACGGTAAGAAACAACTTGCTTTAGAAGTTATAAGGGACTGCATTATATTTAGAGACTTCCACAAAAGAAAAATAAACTCTGAATTTCTATTTTGCAAAAGAACATTTTTTCACATATTCATCTGAATGGGGTTTTTTTTTGAGCAAACAAGTACAAATATTGATAAATACATGCTATGGCCATTGTAACATGATCACTTATCGAGATTTTGCTTCTTGGCAGATCTGTAAAAGCATACACTTATTTTCATGTTGTTATTGTTTCTGTTCAAATTCCACTAACAATTCTTCACTACCACATTTCAATACTTCAAATATTTTGTAGGTGCAAGGGAGAAAGAAGCGAGATTTAACTCCATCAATGAAACAGCACTATACAGGATTTTAAAAAAACAAAAAGCCTCCATAAGCTAACCAATGAAAAATGAGCACACATCTCTACTCTACAAAACAATGAATAAAACAGAATTTTTAAAAAAGCAGGGTATTGCCCTAAATCATTATTTCTTTTCCATATGCCCACTCGTCTTCTATACTGATAGTTATATTTTGCAAACTAAAGAGAGCTTCAAAGATGAAGACAGTCAAATGCCATAATTATTTCATCTTTTCCTGGAAAATATTTCAAATCACATTTAGAAAAGTGATTTTAAAAAAAAGTTTGAATTTTTTTTCTCCTGCAAAAATATGCTTATGATCATGAAAATGTAATCTAATACTGGTCACCTGCTATGCTACTCTTCTATGGGTGTTTTTCCATTGGCAGAAAGTACCCATTTTTGCACCCATTAAGGACCCATTTGGGTGTGAGCCGGATGACCCCATTTCCACCATGGCACCCACTTGGGACACATTTGTTTCCACTGCCACTGGGGAAATCCGGATCATATGGGTACATCTCAGCCTTTAATCTCGATTTTCTGTAGATCCCATTAATGGGGTCTACAATGGGGTCTTCAGCCAGAAAATCCAGATTAAAGGGAGCCTGATTCCACATTAGTTTGGCAATGGGGTCTAGAGGAGGCTAGGGGGAGGGGGCACCCATGGGGGAAGCCCCAAAACCTAGGCTTCTAAGTCATTTCAAAGTCATTTCGAAGTTACTTCAAAATGCCTCCGAAGTCCCTCCAAAGGCAACTTCCGAAGACAAACCTCTGAGAACAAAGGGAGAACAAAGTGGACTGTTACCTTCAGGCATGGAAAGAGGTACATATTAATGAGGTTGACTCAACCTGTTACCTTCAGGCATGGAAAGAGGTACATATCAATAAGGCTGACTCATCCCTGCTCACAATGAGCTAATTAATATGCAAGCTCTCCCAAGGGGTTTGTCTTCGGACCCTTTGTTAGTCTCCGAAGTTGCCTTCGGAGGGACTTTGGAGATTGCACCCCCTGTCCCCCAAAACACCTGGGGTGACAGGCAGACCCCTTGTGGGTCAATCCGGATTTGCAAATGGGTGCTCTGGTGTTTCCACAGCAGGGAGGCTAGCACTCATTGCTATTGGGTGTTAGACCACCCATGGAAACGCACTGGGTACTTCCCTTAATCCAGATCTACTAGATCCGGATTAAGGGAGGTCCCCATTCCTTAGATCCAGATCTTCTTAGATCTGGATTAAAGGAGTGCAGTGGAAAAACACCCTATAATCACTTTCTTACCATGCTTACTAAGTGAAGTAGTTTGCACTGGAGTTATAAGTTTCTATTATGAATCTCAAAAACCCCAGGATCATCACTTTCCTGGGAACATAAATATCTCACTCATAAAACATTCTAATTACTATTGTACTAAATTATGTGATGCAACCAAAGAATCAAGTGAAGAAAGTAATTTTAGGAAATAATTGTGAAAATCAGAATACTCCATTTTAATAACTCTGAAATATACACTGTTGTTTATAAATGTTTACTTACTAATGTTTTTATGAAAAAGGATGATGTATAGAATATGTAAACAATAATAAAATACACATATTTAAAACTAAATATTAAAAGGCATCGCTGTATTACTATGGATCAGAATTTTAGAAAGGGGATCTAGTAGATCCTTCAAGATTAACAGAAATTGTGGCATGAGCCTTTGTAGACTCAGATGTGGTGAGTGGAAAGGCAGGTCAAAACACGAAGCAAGATCTCAAAGGCCCTTAGGGTTTGAGTTTGTGATTTTTAAAAACAAGTTTTGATTTATATTTAAATTTAAATGTGAAATTTAGCTGAGTAACTCATTACATCAGTGAAACAATTGCAAATAAATAATGAGTATTGTAAAAATAATCAAATTACAAAATGGATGATAAATGACACTTTCTAGAACAGCTTTGTTCTGGAGGAAGGCTAAACTTGTGGGGAGGCTCAGTTTGTTTTTGAGAGATGCTTTCACTCACAACAGCAAGCAATTTTGTCCCATGCTTTTGACTAAAAAAACCCCACTGATTAAAAATAGCTTGCTCATGCAAAAAAAGGAGTTGGGACACCTTCAGTAGCTCTCATCTGACAGATAAGAGGCCTCCCACCCTTGTATTTTCAGTTACCTGAAGGGAAGGGTGGGAAAAAGGAAGAGAAAGGTGCCCCAGAAGCCCTTGGATCAGGGGTGTTTCTGCACAGGCATTGTAGATGCCATTAAGCACCTGATAGGTACGCATACAGTAAAGTACCTTCCACACTGAGAGTCCCATTAAGGCTACTCCTTCTGCATGAGCATCACAGAGATCTGAATCCAATGGGGTCCACGGCCCTCTAATCCAGAATAGCTGCAGACCCCCAAAGGGGTCTACAATCAGGGCTTGTGTGCCGAAATCCAGATTACACGCAGAGCTTCTGCACATAGGCCAGTACAGGGGCGGATACTGTATGTCTCATGCATCAGTTATGCAGCCAAATATGAAGCTTAGCCTGGATGTGCACTTTGAGTGACAGGTGCACTGTCCAATCACATGGCACTCTGGGCAACACTTCCAAAATGGAACCCTTCTCCTTCTTTGAATGCAAGCTATGGTGTCCGCACAGCCTACATGTTTAGAATCCATAAACATCCATCCCAATATGATCCATGCAGATGTGGGGGGGCCTATGATTTGAGCCAGAACTATGTAATCCAGATTGCCCAGGCATGGATTTCAACAATCCAGATCTCCTTAATCCAGATTAAAATTAGGTTAGAGAAACAGCCCAGAAGTTCTTAACTAGGGGTTCAAACCCCAAGGTGTTCTGTGGAAAGATTTCAGGGGGCCCGTGACCCTGAATTAAAAACAAAAAATCAATGTATTATCTTTATAAAATTATCTGCCGCTACATTCTGAGAAGGGGTCAATGGTTTTAACCTAACTGGCAAAGAGGTCAGTTGAACAAGGAAGGTTAAGAATCCCTGCCTTAGATTGTTTTTTTTTTTGAGTCCGCTCTTCACACTGGGAAGTTTTTTGAAAATGGAAAACTTCCAGAAGGAACTGGGAGGCCACTGGGGAAAATCATGAATATACAAGTCACAATTTTAAAAGTCTATACATTTCTCCAATCACATATATGAAAAAATGTATATAAAACATGTGGGTGGAAGTTTTGTGCCTTTTTTAAAAGTAGGGTGTTTTATCTTTGTTAACAATAGAATAATACTTAATTGTTCAGAAAGACAATAAAAAGTAACCAAGCTTAAGAACACATATCTGAATACAATGAGTCAGACTTTTAATTGCAGTTCTCAAGAATCAGCCACAAAAGATTTAATCCAAGAGTGAATCCACCGCTTGCTTGATGTTGACCCAATTTATGACTAGAACAAAAGCTTGAATGGCTGAAATCCTTTAAAGGAAAAATTGACATTATCCAGTAATATATCATTTGAAAAACAGAAGCAAAACAAATGTTAAGAAGCCTGGTCCTGACAGTGGCCATGGGTCATGACAGTTGAATAGAACTTACATATACCAAAATGATATCTAATTACTTTGTACAAACACTACGCAGTACATCTTTGTGCCCTAAATGTGAACTTCCAATGCTATTTTCCTAGTCATTGAGGGTAAACCTATATCAGGACCAAAAGGAAGATATGAAGGAGCCACAAACTGATGCAACAAGAAAATATTCTTTTGGGAAAAAAATTAGGAAGAAATAACTGCAAGAAATAACTTGTAGTAACTGACAGAAATAAATTAAATACAGTTGTTCCTGATTATACATGATTTTAACAACTGTAAATTTTATATTTCCTAGACAGAATAACTGCATAGGATTAAGCTCTCTCACTCATTTAATTGTGGGAATGCCCCAGAGGTGACACTTTTGCATGTTTTGTGTTTTTCTGGTGAACACAGGGTCTCTTTTCCCTTGTTACTGACTAATGCCCACCTTGCAAGTGTAACGATAATTTACTATAGCGTGAGTAATGAGTGTGAGTGTGGCAATGTGAAACTACTGATACAATTTAGAAATATCACTCACCTTTAGCTTTACAAATACATTTTCATTTGGTTGTGGTACAGAGTCAGAGACTCTACTGTGCCCCAGATTAAATCCTACCATCCCCTGCTGTGAGCCCTACCAGTCCCTCGTTGTGGCCAAAAAGCCCTTCCCCCTTCCCCCTGGGGCCCAGGCCATTTTGCTTTCACAGGCTTATAGACCTATTAGGAGGCCTTCTGGAGTGGACTACAAGTACTCCTAGAAGTTTCAGCACGTGGATGTAGGTTAAGTGGAAGATGAACAATACACACTCCAGCTTAAGCACTTTAAAATTAAATAAATAACCAGCTTGATCTGCATTTGGAGTGATATGAAACAAAGCAACAGCACCTTTCAGTCACACACAAAAAATTTCAAAGTGTTCAAGCCTTGGCACGAGTATGCATTAAGTTTCAAACACAGCAATTTCTCTACAAACCAGCAGATTTTGTTTATCAACTACTATAAAAAGAGCAGAAGCTTTTCATTTCCAACTTCAAAATCAAAGAAAAATCACAGATTCCTTTATCTTCCTTTTATTTGGAGATTCTTTCAACTCTTCTGTTCAGTCACTTTATATTATTTTTAGGACTATAACCCTGTAGCCCTCAAAGTTGATTTTAACTTTCCAAAGCAGCTCATCCTCAACGCGTACCTCACTTTTAAAACTCCTATACAGATACATTTTCTTCAAGTTAATTAATTTAATTTTTATATCAAAATCCCACTATTCTTCCAAAACAAGCTGATATAGTTCTTCCCATTAGCTTTGATTCTCACAATAACCTTGTGACATACGTTGGTCCGTGCCACTTAGTGAGCTTCAAATCAAAGGGGGATTCTGAAGGCTCTTTTAGGTCCTAACTCAACACTCTACTTATTATTCTGTAAGTAAAAGATTTTTATGTAGGAATTAGCAGGAAACAACATGGCATATACCAATTATACAGAGGGAAAATCTGTTACTTTACTGTGAAGAAATGGAAATCACTAATCCTTCTGCCTAACTGGTTGCTGAACAGACTTTATAGCAAAAATATGGATAACAAAACAAGTTATTCTATTAATTTAAACTGGAAAGACTTCAATTTGTTCCAAGCCCCTACCAAGTTCACTGAAAAATATAAGCATAAAGGCCTAATACCATAAAGAAAATGTGTAATGAGATAAACTAGAATAAATAAAAATTAAAGGTTGAAGATTTGAGCTCATACAGAATGGACTATCCAAACCAAAATTTTCATAACAGTACTGAATTAAATCTGTAAGCCAGAAGGAGGACAAAAAGGGTCCCTTTTGGAAGATCACAAATCTTAAAACTGCAGATTTTTGTATATTGAAAAAGATAACAGACAGAAAGCTTACACGTGAAAATCAGACAAGCTATGGATAACAAGGACTTTGTTGTTGTTTTCCTGTTCAAAATGTAATCATAAAGTGATTAGTCAATAGTACAAGCAGCCATATTAACCCACACTCTTTCCCTCTGCAATTATTGCCCCCATGCAAATTATTCTGTTGTAAAATTCTGGAAACATGAAAGTATATGTTTGTTTATTTTTTGCATACCTATAGTATCTGGAAGGTCCAAGAGTTCATTGTGCTGTAGGTCAAGTTTGGTGATCTGTGTGCAATTTCCAATCTCCTTTGGAAGATGTTCAAGCTGATTGTGTGCTACATCCAGTGTTACAAGGTTAGACAACTCACCTAAAGGTGGACAAAGGTATGTGACATTAAAAAATATTTTGGCTAGGGTAACACCAAAGATAAATATGAAAAGACTTATTTAAGTTGATGAAACTGTAAGCATTATAGATACAGCATTACAAAGCTAGGATCTGAATTTGTTTTGCTCAGTTAACTGGAAACCGTGGTGTAATAGTCTAAGATTTGTAAAGATGAGAGTGACCATAAACAGATGGAAAGACGTCATCCAGTGTTACAATTTACCTTCCTCACACTTGTAAAGTCTTTATCTTCCAAAGGGTGACAGCTTCTGTCTTAAGTTAACTACAGTTTAGCATGTTATGCAAATGTTTAACTTTTCTTAATCTTAACTATGCACTAGCAAATACAAGCCACCTTCACATTAGTCATAACTTGTCATGTCTAAACCTGGGCCAACTAGTTAATCTAAAATAAAAGTAAACCTACTAATGTTCTCCCAGATCAAAGGAAGAAAGGAGGCTATACTCCCCGTCATAATGCCATGAACAAGGAAGCTCAATGTTATTTGCAAAAGCTAGAAGTGACTTCCCAGAAGCAGAGATTTCTTCCAGCCCAAGTAAGAGATACCTCTACTTGAAGTTAAGACTATCTGCACACAAAGTTAATAAACTTCCACTGAACCACACCCTCTTCCCTAGGACAAGCACAGAATCTGTACTATGATTTATCCTTCACTCTATTATGCTTCCTTAATTATCCCACAGGTTTATAGATCTATTGCTGCCAGTTTCCCAGCTCTCAGTCAAACCTTTCCTTCCTGACTTGTATTATCTCTGAGGAGAGTTGAATGTGGGTATATTACACAATATTTCATATATTATTATATTTATGAATTGTCTTCCTAAAGAAATTCAAAGCAATCTTCATAGCATACAGAAACAAAAACAAGTAAATAACCCAGGAAATAAAAATAAAAACTTACATGATGAGATATATTATACAGTATCCCAGGGGAAGAGAGAAGATAACTCATACATCCAAAATAAGAACATAAGAACATAAGAGAAGCCTTGCTGGATCAGGCCACAGCCCATCTAGTCCAGCATCCTGTCACACACAGTGGCCCACCAAATGCTCATGGGCATCTCAAGCAGAGACAAGGACAAACCTTCTCCTGCTTTCGAGTCCCAGCAGATGGCCTTTGAAGCGCCCCAGTTCCTCCCCCCCCCCCCAGCCTGGAAGATGCATCTAGGCATTCATTCTAGTAGCCATTGATACATCTGTCATCCATAAATTTGTCTAACCCTACCTTAAAGCCATCCAGACTGGTCGCTGTCACCACCTCTTCCGGCAGCACATTCCATAAGCCGATGACCCTCTGGGTGAAGAAATACTTCCCCCTGTCAGACCTTATTCTCCTACCCATCAGCTTCATAGAGTGCCCCCTGGTTCTAGTGTTGTGCGACAGAGAAATTTTCTCTATCCACCCTTTCTATACCATGCATAATTTTATATACTTCAATCAGGTCCCCTCTCAAATGCCGTCTCTCCAGACTGAAGAGGCCTAGACGTTGCAGCCTGGTTTCGTAAGGGAGGTGTTCCAGACCCTTAATCATTCTGGTTGCCCTTCTCTGCACCTTCTCTAGTTCCACAATATCCTTTTTCAGGTGTGGTGACCAGAATTGTACACAATACTCCAAATGTGGCCTCACCATAGATTTATAAAGGGGCAAAATGACACTTGCTGTCTTATTTTCTATTCCCTTCCTAATTATTCCCAGCATTGAATTTGTTTTTTTCCCTGCTGCCGCACACTGACACCTGCATTGAACTGTCCACCAAAACCCCAAGATCCCTTTCCTGATGTGTTGCAGAAAGCTCAGACCCCATCAGTTTATAGACGTAATTTGGATTCTTGGCCCCAATGTGCATTACTTTGCACTTGTTAAGATTAAAGCACATTTGCCACTTGGTTGCCCACTCACCCAATGCTAAGAGATCCCTCTGGAGCTCTTGGCAATCTCTTTCAGATTTTACTACCCTAAATAATTTAGTATCATCAGCAAAATTTGCTATTTTACTATGTACCCCTTCTTCTAGATCACTGATGAATAAATTGAAAAGCATTGGTCCCAGTACTGAGCCTTGAGGGACCCCACTTTTTACTTCTTTCCACCCTGAGAATTTGCCGTTTATTACTACTCTCTGCTTTCTGCCCTTAAGCCAGTCACAAATCCAGGACAGAACTTGTCCTTTTATTCCATGGCTGATGAGTTTACTCAGTAGCCTTTGATGTGGGACTTTGTCAAAAGCCTTCTGAAAGTCCAGATAGACAATGTCTACTGGTTCACCTTTATCCACGTGTTTATTGACACTCTCAAAGAATTCCAATAAATTTGTGAGGCATGATTTACCTTTGCAGAAGCCATGCTGGCTTTTGTTCAGCAATGCTTGCTCCTCCATGTGCACACTAATTTTGTCTTTAATAATGGTTTCCATCACCTTACATGGAACTGACGTTAAGCTAACTGGTCTGTAATTGCCTGGATCACCCCTGGATCCTTTTTTGAAGATTGGTGTTACATTTGCTACCCTCCAGT
The DNA here is from genome assembly GCA_023333525.1 of Aspidoscelis tigris stejnegeri. Classification (NCBI taxonomy): domain Eukaryota; kingdom Metazoa; phylum Chordata; class Lepidosauria; order Squamata; family Teiidae; genus Aspidoscelis; species Aspidoscelis tigris. Next base: position 61,393,589 of record JALMGA010000002.1, on the reverse strand, counting down.
CCTCAGGTACGGAGCCTGATGTTAGGGAAAGATTATATATTTTTGCTAGAACTTCGGCAATTTTGCATTTGAGTTCCTTAAGGACTCTTGGATGAATACCATCTGGTCCCGGTGACTTGTTCACACTTAGTTTATTAAGACATGTCAGGACCTCTTCCTTAGTTATTTCTGTAAAGTTTAACTCTTCAGAAAATACAGGCTCAGTTACTGGCATGTGTCTTCTGTCTTCCTCCGTGAATACGGAAGCAAAAAATTCATTTAGTCTCTCTGCAATCTCCATGTCTTCTTTAATACCCCTTTCACTCCTTTACCATCTAGTGGTCCAACTGCTCTCCTGGTTGGATTCCTACTTCTGATATACTTATAGAAGTTCTTGTTATTTCTTTTGATGTTTTTAGCAATGTGCTCCTCAAAATCTTTCTTAGCTTTCCTAATGGCCGTCTTGCATTTGTGTTGCCAGTGTCTATGTTCCCTCCTGTTCTCCTCATTTGGACAAGCCTTCCATTTCCTAAATGAACTCTTCTTGTTTTTAATGACTTCATCTACTGCATTTGTGAGCCACATTGGTTTCTTCTTGGACCTAGAAGTCCCCTTTCTTCTTTTAGGAATGCATTCTAGTTGCACTTCCATTATTGTGTTTTTGAGTAGTCTCCATGCATTTTGAAGTGATTTAACTCTTTTGACTTTCCCTTTCAATTTCCTTTTCACTAATTTCCTCATTTTGGGGAAGTTTCTCTTATGAAAGTTTAAGGTCTCTGTGTTAGACTTTATTAAGAACTTACTCTCTGTATTTAAGTTGAAGGTTATTGCATTGTGGTCACTGTTCCCAATTGGATCAGCTACAGTGACGTCCTTTACTAGGTCTTGAGCATTACTTAGGATCAAGTCCAGGACTGCATTTCCCCTGGTTGGTTCCATGACCATTTGCTCCATGGAACAGTCATTAAGTAGGTCTAGAAATTTTCTCTCTCTATCCTGAGTTGAACAGGAGTTCACCAGTCTATGTGAGGATAATTGAAGTCCCCCATTATAACTACCCTATTTTTATGGGATACCTCCTTTACCTCCTTCTCCAACTGTTCATCTCCTTCGGGCGTATGGTTGGGAGGACGGTAGCATGTCCCTACTGTTAGACTTCCTTTTTGGCTTGGTATTTTTACCCACACTGCTTCTGTGGAAGAGTCAGACTCACCTGGACATTCCAGTTCATAAGATTCTATCTCTTCTTTAATATACAAGGCTACACCACCTCCATGTCGCCCTTTCCTGTCTTTCCTGTACAGTTTGTAACCTGGGATGACCGTATCCCATTGGTTTTCACTGGTCCACCAGGTTTCAGTTATGCCAATAATATCAATCTTATAAACTAATCTATCGACTGGTATGCCAGCTAGGCGGGCAATTTAGAATGAGGAATGTATTCCTAAAATTCTAAGATCTAGTCGGGGGGGGGGGGACAGAATGTAGACCCCCACTTCCATGCATAAGAAATCCTCACCACAAACATCTTACAAAATCAGCTCAGAAAATGACCTAGACAGGGGTGATAAAGATACTGAGCAGAAATAGCATAGGATGAAAATCAACGCAAATCTATTGTAATAAAGAAGAAATCATATTCCAATATTTTTGTGCTACTTCACATTACTACCATATATGAAACAGTATCAACAGATTTTTTTACACTTGCAACACAATTTGGAATATGCTGAGTTAACCTTAGAAATTAAGACTGGAGTCTTATACTAGTGGCAAAACACCTTGCACCAATCTTCTCTGATTAGAAAGTACATTTTCAGTAAATTTAATAGCTTTATTCCAAAAATTCTGAACATTAAGCAGCCCCAAGTAACTCTTCTATCAATGGGAAATGAGTAAGAGTGTACGTTATTCTAATGCCAGCGTTCTCATATACCGTATTTTCCGGCGTATAAGACGACCCCCAACTTTCCAGTTAAAATATAGAGTTTGGGATATACTCGCTGTATAAGAAGACGACACCCAGTGTATAAGACGACCCCCAATTTTTGAGAAGATTTTCCTGGGTTAAAAAGTAGTCTTATATGCCAGAAAATACAGTAATTTTGTCCTAAGAAACAATAGATCAATAATGTAATTGAAATGGGAGTAAAAAGTAGGTTTAAAATTGGGTAAGGCTATGTATGCCAAACCCTTGGTGGGCTGGCTGTATTTTTCCATCAGCTGTCAAAGCACCACTATATAATCTGTGGAAAAATACCCTGGTCTAAACGCAGCTTGTTCATTACCTAGTTTGGCCTCCTTAGCCAGTCAAGTTCAGTTTCCATGCCAGGAGCTTGTTTGTTTGTGGCAACTGGAGGAATCACAATCTTCTATATTACAATTTCATACAGCATGTTTTCACTGTACTGGGTTCTACTAATTGTGATCATTTTGTTTATAAAACACAACCCTCTCTTTTCCTACTGCACGCTTCCATGCAGCATGCTGGGACCTTCTTCCTGCTCCAGAAGCCATTTCCCACTTGTGAGGAGGACATTTAGTTGGGCTGTTTTGGAGAAAGGGGGGGGGGGAGAACTGCACATACAGATGTGTGTTTTGTGAACTTTGAGCAGGATTTGGGTGTCTTTGGGTGCCTCTGAATACTTTTGCATGTGGAGAATCGAATGAAATAGATCATTTGTGTGGGACTTTTGTGTGTTTTGACTGCTTATTAAAGTATTTTTACTATTTCTGAGTGTGTTTGTATGGAGTGGAATGGATAATTTCAGTTTTAACACTGTGTGGTATCTGCTTTAGTATATCTGTACTGTGATAAGCAATGGTGAGATTGGGTACCGAGTGCAGAAGGCTTTTGGTGTGTGTATCCACTTTGCCACTGATCAGCTCAATACAGTCTACAAGATTCTAGGTGAATTAGGGGAATTATCTACTAGAACAGGCAGTTTCTGATTAGACTTATTCCTTATTGTCCCATGTTCAATTTCCAAAAAGAGGGATGTACCTAGGCATCTATACGCCCAAAAGGCTACCCAAACATATACAGTCATCCAGCGCCAGGAACTGTATGTCTTTCGATCATGATTCTCTAAAATAATTTGTCTCTCAGCAGCAATTTATTACTTGTTTCTTCTGAGGGTCCTTCTGCTGCAATTTCTCAGAACAATTAATCCTAACCTGATGACAGCAGCATCTTTACATGCAAGATCAGAGGTATGATGTTATATGAAAAGGTTAGTTAGTCAGTTGCTGTTGTCAGGTAGCCATTCATTCTGCTTCAGCTGAAAGGATTTCCTAAAAAGCTGGAAAAGGCTAGTCTTGTGGGGTGGGAGGATTTGGGGGCTTTTCCCCCAGATAACACAAAGCTCACTATTAACTGCTTGTAAGACTTCTCATTTAAACTACAGAGTGACAGTTCAGACTAAACAAACTGAGAGAATCAGACTCCATTAGTGGCATTCTCTGGAGCTATAATGATAATATGATGCCCACAAGATATGAACAGAAACAAGATATGAACAGAAAATCATCACACCGTTTTAGGACACATCATTAATTTGTCTGACTGTTTTACAGGAGTTTAATTTAACAATATGTCATACACTTAAGACTATTTTCCTTATTTCTGGATACTAACTTTCAGAATTTATTAATAAAGGCTAGAGTAGACTCTTACTGTTACATTGCTTTGTCAGATATTTTAGGTATTCCTGTTTGTGTGTGTCTTAAATACATTTTAAAAATAGTTTGAAAAAAACAAAACTTTTGCTCATTTGCTTTGACGCCTCAAAGTGATCAACTGGAAGTCCCTGAAAGGCACTTTTGCTTCCTCCACCTTCTAGATCATGGAGTGTTTTAAAAGTTATGAAGGTCAATAGTAGCACCTTCCATCTCTCTCCACCTGAGGTGAGATATAGGCTCAGGTCTGCTATCTGCCATCCAGACTGTGTAATAATTGGCTAATTTTAAAGATTTTTTTTTAAAAAAAATTCCCCCCAAATCACATTGGTTGGGGAGGGGACTTAAGAAAAAGTTTGAAACGCATTGCATCCTCACTTCCATATTAAGATTTGGCATAAGATTTTAAAATCGAGCACTTACCAATTTCTGCAGGCAGTTGCTTAATTTTGTTCTCTCGTATGCTGAGCATAGTGAGCATTGACAAGTTTCTGATATCCTTTTCCACTGCTGTGATACGATTAAAGCGTAGATAAAGTGTGGTAAGGGAAGTTAGCCTGTACACCACTGGAGGAATTTCTCTCAGTTTGTTATGTCGTAAATCAACCATACGAAGTTGCTTCAAATTATCAAGAGAGTCAGGAAGGCTGGTAAGTGAGTTCTCACTCAGGGCCAATGTCTCCAGGTTCACAAGGCAGCCCATCTCAGCTGGTAATGACTGCAGTTTGTTTCCATATAAATAAAGTTCTGTCAACTGAGTTAACTCTTTGATAGATGATGGGAGTAACTGTATAGACCTCTTAGCCAAGTCCAAGCGTACTGAATTTTCTTCTCGACATTTGTTTAACTCTTTGATCACTTCTGCATTGCTAGATTTTTTGCGAGCACCTGGAGCTGGATTAGGTCGTTTTATTGTATTATCCACTGAAAAAGCCACACCTGGTTGTGCACTGCTGGAGTCCTTCTTCCCATCTTTGGCTTCTTTCCCTTTGGTCTTAGGCTCTCTCTCCTTGCTTTCCTTCCCAAATCCACCAGAGGCTTTGGCCTCTTTCTCTCTTTCTTTTGGTGAAAAGAGTTTGGGGTCTTTCTCTTTACAATCTTTTTCTTTTCCAAGATTACTACTCATGGTTCCTCACTTTAAACAACACGTGAAAACCAAATTGAGTATTAGGTGATAAAATTCATTCACTTTGTAAGAATTAAGAAGGTGCAGAATAAGTCATTAGCCGATAAACACACAAAGAGGTTTAAAAGCTAAAAAAATCTTGGTTTGAAGAAGCAAATTTGACAACACAGTAGCCACTGCTACATGTTGGTTCTAGATGTGCTCTCCCTCTGTTTTGATATCTGAGTATCCAGCTGTTATAACTTAAGTAACCAGGGGATCTTCATCAGTAGTTCTGCAACACAACAGAGAGAAAAGGCAGGTTGAATTACTAAGGATTTGCATTGTAAAAGAGGATAGGCATGATATTATAGTCCACATTCAGGGGTTTTCCCCCAAACTTTCAAAGGCACTATGAATAAATTGCCCCACCGGAGAAGAAGAAAAATATTAGGTACAACTGTACAAAATGTAAGATTTACAATTCTTTCAAACTAAATCTTCAGGAATATTCCCTGTGTTACTGTAAGCTTATCTTGCAGATTTGAAAACAAACTTTTGGAAAGAATACTGCACATCTATTTGAAATAAAAAGATCCTTAAATCTTAAAAAAAAGTCAGAAAACAAAAATATTATTCTTGGAATAAAAAATGCATTAGATACAGATGAATACAGATACATATAAAATATTGTCTTACATTTGTCATCTCCGGGTTCATTTGTATTCATTAGAATGGCAAAAATGAAAGTAAATCCAAGTGAAAGTTATGCAGGAATTCAGACTGACAAAAGCCAAATTATAGCAAATATATTTATGGATATATATGGTGCCTATAGTTATTTTAGCTCTATCCATAAATCTAAAAATAAGCTAGTTATACATCTGAAAAACTGAGGTATACACTTCCCCCAAGAAAAGCACTATCCAATAAGACGAGGGATGCTATCCAGACCTCTCCAGAATCTCTGTTAACAAATATTAAGTATTCAGAACTGACCTCATCTTCAGACTGTTTTGAAAATGGATCATGGGTAGCTTCTGAGTTGGTATGAGCATGACATTCAGACTGTTTTACACTTGAAACAGTGTAACTGGCATTTCAAATTTGTAACAAACCTTTTTAAAAGGGTATATTTTTCTGAGATAGGAACAAAGTTCTGTTCCAGTTCACTGGAATGGTCTGAGTTCCAACAAAACAGTCTCTGCCAATTCTTCAGAGACTTTTCACCTCTGTTAACAATCAGTTGTTTGGGAGGGGAAGGGAAAGTAATCTCAGCAGCACCAAAAAGGGAGAAACCATCTCCTTTTCAGTAACACACCTGCCCTCCTTGCTCCTCATAAAGCTCATCAGTACATATTTTCACTTGGACAGTAATCTTCATCAGTAGCCAAGCAGAGAAAAGGGGGCTTTTTGTACCTAAAGTTTAGCAGGGATGCCAAATATATCTGAGGTTGTTATATATGTTTACAAGGATCCTTTTCAGATTCTTTACCAAACTCAAAACAAACAAAAGTAAAATAGGAATTCTACCCAATTTAAAATAACCTTGTAGCAAATGGGACCAATGTAAGCTTGTGTCATCATCATAGTAGCAAGGACATGAATAGTTTTTTGACATTCTATTAGAATCGAATCAAATACTCAAAAATCTGATTCTTTCAAATTAGAATTTAACAAGATTCGATTTGTATTTACCAAATTCAAATCTATTTGTTCAAATTTTTTCTTCAAATCTGCACATATGTTGACAACATTTGTATGTGCACGTATGCATCTTCCCCAAATCCATACGCATCCATACATGTCCATGTGCATCCCGTAGTTATCCCATATGCAACCCGTTTTCATCCCATACGGATCAGTACAAATGTGTACTGATGCGGGAAAGATGCGGATCTTCAAGCACGCATTGTGTACGAACCCATGCACATACGAATGTCCAGATAATTCAAACAAATAGATCTGAAGTTCAAAGTTTAATTTGAATGTTTACATTCAAATTTGGGGATTCTATTCAAGTTCGAATGACAAAATTTGGCACATTTGATCGGATTTTGAATGCCTACGAATATTTGTGCACATCCCTACTAAGGAATGAGGTCAAGATGGATGCACAGAACATGCAGAATATGTCACATCAAGAGAAATTGCAAATGACAGAAACTGAAATGGAGAGTCTTCACGTAACTGTCTATGGACTATCTGAAGTTCTGTGTAAAAGTCAAAGGCATTGCAGCATGATTAATATAGTACTCTACTCTGTCTGAGAGTTATACAAATCGAGCACTAATGTGTTTACATAAATAATTCACTGAAGCTCTTCTAGATTGGGAGATCACTAATCACAAGAATTAGTCTAAAACCAAAGAATATGATCTTAGTACAGCTATATGCACAAGCATCAACAGTAAATAACAATAATATTAAACAATTCGTCTTAAATCTTGACAGTGACATTAAAGAAAAACCAGAAGAGATAATATGGTTGGTACCGGGGGATTTTAATGGTAAAGCTGGTTTTCAGAAAACAGATTACTTATATGGTATAGATAACTGCAACGGACATAAGGACCTTTTAAGAAAAATTGCACAGATCACAAACTATTATAGTCCAATGAATGGTCAGATGTACATTCAATAAACCAGATAGGCTACACTGCTTATTCCTCAGAGCTGCAAATCATGCATTATAAAATTCAAGAGATATCACAGATCAGACTGTGATAATGGCTGTTATTTTGTTAATGGAAATGAGAAATTACAGGAGAAGTATCAAACAGATTGAGAGTATTACAAAGGATAGGTCAAGGGAAGAAAAACAGCATAAGGAAAAATATGTTATAAAATTCTATTAAAATCAAAAGAACAGAGAAGATTAAGGAACGAAAAAATAAGCAAGGACAAACAGGAAACATGAAAGGCAATATGAAACAGTTATTTCAAGTAGTAAAGTCAGTCACACAAACATTTCGACCCTGTCAACACTGCATACCAATAACATCTGAAAAAGTAAAAAAACACTGTGATGAATTAGATCAGGCAGATAACTGAGAAAGGAAGATGGGCAGAGAATAGGTACTAAGCCATCAACATTTTGTGCGGAAATATAATGTGTTATCCTTCAGACAACGAGCCATAGATCAGTTGGATCAGATTAAGTCCCAGCTGAGTTGTTTAAAACAGAAAGTGAATTGGTTATAGACAGTCTTCATAAAATACGTATTGCACTGTGGAAAACACATGAAAGGCCAGCAAACTGAACAGAATCAGTATTTGCTCAAATTTTCAAAAAAGGGCAGAAAGAATTCTTTAGAATCTTTACAGCTGAAGGGTATTCAGTCGAAGAAGACTGCTCTCCTGAGACTAAACAAAATTAACTGGTAATTTGCTAAAATAATTTGGAAAAAATGCTGCTGTGCTGTGGTAAGTTTGTGAGGCAAATCCTCTGGTTTTTGGTCAGAGTTCTGGGCACTTGCTGTGGCAGCAGGTTCATATATTTCTAGGTGAGTTTGGAAATTTCTGAGAGACCACATGGTCTGAATTCTTGGTGACCCAGAGAAGGAAACAAAGAAGATTAAATGATTAGCCATTTCTGAAGAGGGAAGAAGAGCAAAGGTCAGTTGAGAGGGACCGAAATCTATATACCAATGGTTTCCAAAGTTGTCTGGGCTACGACCCATCTAATATAAGTTTACCAACTCAGGACCCACCTCTAGGAAATTTGACCGTTACCAATATGAATAAAGGACTTTTCAAATAAAAAAGTTTTAATACAATTTTTTTATTACTTAATTAAATAATTACACCAAAAAAGTTATTTCAAATACGGTTAAATTTCCTAGAGGTGGGTCCCGACCCACAGTTTGGGAAACCCTGCTATATACTATATCATAACATAAAATATTAATTTAGAAAGTTTCTCTTTAAGAAAAAAGAAAAAATTAATACATGTTATTTTAACAAAAAGTAAAATAAGTATAGTCAGAATTTTTTTTGCAAATAAAATAGGAGCAAGAAGAAAAATAACTCAAATAGTAACAAAAGCGAAATAAATAAATAAGATAATTCAAAGAAAAATAATCTAAGCAATAACCTAAGCAATAATAATAACTTGAGTAGTATTAAAACATAAAACAATCTAAATAGTAACAAAAAGCAATGAACGTAGAATGCCAGCACGGGGAGGGAGGCTTCCAAGTGTTTTGTATCCAGTGTCATATGGAGGACATCAGGCTGAGGAAGAGGGAGAGGTTCCCTTAGTTGGGACTCCTTTCTTAGTGGATGTGCTTGTATCCTCTTGCACCAATACTACTCCACAGGCAGCAGGAGGGCTTCTTGTATTGGAGATTTGATTATTAAGAACACAGAGAGGCGGGTTTGCAGTGGGTGTGTTGACCACACAGTGACTTGTCTGCCGGGTGCATAGGTTGGAGACATCATACAACATCTAGATACGCTGGTAGACAGTGCTGGGGTGGAGCTAGTGGTCATGGTACACGTCGGAACTAATGACATTGGGAAGGTGAGGTAGGGCGTCCTGGAAACCAAATTTAGATTGTTAGGTAGAAGACTAAAGTCTAGGACCTCCAGAGCTGCATTCTCAGAAATACTACCTGTTCCACATGCAGGACCACATAGACAGGCAAAGCTCAGGAGCCTCAATGCATGGAGGAGGGGTTTAGTTAGGAACTGGGGAACATTTTGGGGCAAGCCAAACCTGATCCCTGAGGGAAAGTTGACTGGAGCTGGGCAGCATCTGGATCAGGAGAGTGCATCCCTGAGTGAGGAGGGCTGGAACTATGCACATAATACTAAGCCAAGTGGGGACCTGGTCAACAATATACAAGCAGAATGATGCAAGGGGCACTATAAGGATCAATGTGTTTCTAGAGAAGAAGAAGAATTGGCTTTTCTACCCTGCTTTTCTCACCCATTTAAGGGGACTCAGAGCGGCTGACAAAGCTTTTCTATTCTTCTCCCCACAACAGAACACCCTGTGAGGTAGGTGGGGCTGTGAGAGCTCAGAAGAGCTGGGACTAGCCCAAGCTGGCTTCATGGGGGAGGGCGGAATCAAACCCGGCATTCCCAGATAAGAGTCCGCTCCCTAACCACTAGATGGCAAAACTTGTACCAGAGGAGTGAATACAAATGTATATATGCAAATACCAGAAGCCTTTGAGCTAAAAAGGGGCAAATGGACATTTCTCACAATGGACAGAAGTATCAAGTGTGGTCCTCAGGAATCAACATAGTTATAAATTATCTGAAGCTAGACATGTCCAGTAGAATAGCCAAGTTTGCAGATCACAGCAAATCACTCAGAGCACTAAAACCACAATGGGACTGTGATAAGCTCCAGATGGAATGTGTGCTCAAAACTGCAGAACCCATTTTATGTAAACAAATGCAAACTGATGCACACTGGTATCAAAAACCCTAACTGTTCATATACATTAATGGGTTAAGCTGATTGTGACTAATCAGGATTAATGTTTAAGTAACAGTGGACAGTTTGATGAAGGTTGTCAACACAGTGCACCCACTATAAAAAGGCCAACAGCATGTCAGAGATAATAAAAATGGTAATGAAAACTATGATGCTAATACTATAACGCTCTTATATATACAATTTGATGTTGTGAATACATCTGGAATACCATATGTAGTTTTGGTTGCCACATCTCAAAAAGGATATAACAGGATTGGAGAAAGTTCAGAGGAGGGTGACTAAGATAATCAAGGGTAATGGAGAAGCTTTCACAAAAGGAAAGGTTGTAATGTCTGGGGCTTTTTAAACTACAGAGGAGACAAGTGAAAGGATACATGGTAAAAGTGCATAAAATTATGGCGTGGTATGTGATTGGATAGGGAGACATTCTTCTTCCTATTCCAAAATACTAGACTCCGAGGTCACCTAATGAAACTGAATCCTGGAGAAATCAGGACAGACAAAAACATTTTTTTTAAAAAAATACAATGCACCATTTGATACGGTGTTGGCTACCTCCTTAGATGATTTCAAAAAAAGGTTTATCCCAATTCATGGCAGTCAGGGCTATCAATGGCTATTAGCCCTGAAGACAGGAAGAGGTGGCACACCTCCAAAGGCTAGATCCCGGGAGACTGCAAACAGAGCAAGTGGTGTGCTCATGTTCTGGACTTGGGCTTATTAGCAGTTGAAAGCTACTGCAAAAGTACAGTGCTGATTTTGAAGGCCACAGGTCCAATACAGGGGAGAATTTCTTATGTTCTTGTTGTAGGTGAACAAGGATGATGAATGCATGAAGGGCAACAGAAGACCAGACAGCAAATGCCAGGATATTATAAAAGCTACATATTTAGTATGTTTTGTGGTTCAGTATGTTTTTGGGATGGGGGGGGTTGTTTTGTTTCTCCTCAGCTGCACATTATGCCTGGGAGTTGAAGAGAATGTGCCAAGTCTTCCATCTATTCCCTGGCACAACCTACACCTGATTTCAACTGGGGTTTCACCTAATGAATACATCAACAACCACTGTGCATGGATTTCTTTTGATTCTTAAAAAATCAATTCATCATCACATCAGAAGCTATCATTAACTATCCAGAATATGTAACATCTACCTCATTTGATCTGATTATTAACACCACGAAAAGCAATGTGCTAAAAGTAGACAGCAAGATTTTTTAATAGTTTAGGGTTAGAAAAGGAGCTAAGACAGGACTGTGTGCTACCACCGTAATGAACTTGAGAGATAACTACAAAAGAAAAATCATTCCATTGCATCATTCAGAAGAATTTTGTGTCTGAAGAAAGAAGGCCAAGAATGGCATGGATACATAATCTCCAAACCCTGTCTGAATTGACAAGGGACAAGGTTCTTAGAGGAACAAAACACCGAGGAAAGTTGAAAGGACAGTACACAGTATGGCCAAGACTAAAACTGACAACAAGCCAAGAAAATCATTAGGCCCATAAAATACATACACATATACCCAGAGATTAATGGGGAGAGAGAGAGAATAACATTACTGTAAGGCTCATTCAATAGAGAGGAAAATAGCAACATCTCTCAATATGTTCAGGTTGGTTCCTCCAACTCTGATTCTTACTTTAATACAGCAGTTTTTATCTGGCCAGCAAATCAGGAACAGCAGTTCTTAGCTCCAGTTCCAAGTGGAAACAGACAGATCTGATCCAGACTTTTATGGTAAAGTTTTTATCACAGGATCTACTTTCACTTCAACACAAACAGGGAAGCAACATTCAGACAGCAATTCTTTTATTCAGCATTATTTCAGTTCTGATAACTAGAAACCGTTTATATAGCAGCTGATGTGATTCCCCAGCACATATAATTTTGAGTTCTTTATTGCTGTTGTCATGGAAACTTGCAGTGTATTGCAGTTTTGCATAATCTGTTAAATCTTGAAAGCTATAAATTACAATGAGCAACGAGTTTAGCATCTAATAACTCCTACATTATTTACTAATGTTACCACCACTGATATATTTGTAAACAAACAGGAAAACCCAGGAAAGCAGACTGGATCTGGAACTTGAAGAATCGTAAGCCGTTAATGCCAGTCACGCACATACCCTTTCATGACAGCCTTGTTTCCTAAGTGTAAACACATAGCAAAATCAGCCCTAGAGATAAAGTTGAGGGGCAACTAGTCACCATGTCATGATGAGATGGAAAAAGACACTCCGACAAAATCCTGAGAAGTAACATTTTGTTCTCTCAACAAGTTTTCCATCTTAATTGGAAAAACAGAAAGGGAACGCTCATATCTAATCGGGAATGTATTTCAATCCATGATGTCTAGCACACCACATATTCTACACCTGTTTTTTTTCCTATAAGACAATATACCATACTGCTATAGTAAAATTAACATAGCAAGTAATTGCCTCACCTTATTCAGAAACAATAATATTGCCAGGTGCCTGTAAACCAAGACAAGTCAGAATCAGAATAAAACACATCCATCTGCCTAACAGAAATGGAAAATCAACATGGGCAGCTGACATTCTCTGCAACCAATCAGCCTAAGAACCAGATTGCCTCTAAATTTGTTGAAAACAACTAGGCATATACAAGAGGTTACCTTTGTACTATATGAAAGCAGAATTCACATTTAAACATCAAATGCTGGCAAGTGTTTTTGCTGACAGTAGACGACACATAAGATTTAACACTGCGTATTTTCTCCAAACCAACCTGGCAATTTAAACTAGTTCATGGGCCCCTTATCCAAACCAAACTGGGTCACTGCATCAGAATCAGTTCAGAGACAGAATACGACAGCATCCACTTTCAAGGCCAGCAAAAAAACACCTGCCAGCATTTGACTTTTAAATGTGAATTTCTCACTTCACTAGAGCTTCTATCAGTATGAATACTCAGTTTCTCTTTGGAACAGGGGAAACAACCTTCTTACACATGCCTGGAAAATATCATTTCAAAATCTCAACCACGGATCATAGAGGTTTGCATGTTAGCTACCACAGAACAACATTCTTTAGAGTAGAGACTTGAAAGCTCGCTGCATTTTAAAGATAATCTAGTCCTACTGAAGTTATTATTTATACAGTACAATAGCTCTTTGTATAACACTTTTTTTACAACAAGCTTTTGCTCTTACACAGATGGTGAAATGTTAACTTTGCTTCCTTAATGCCATCCCAGAAACTTTCAGTAATGTGATTTGGCCTCTTGACACTGATAGATTGGTACCGTATATGGGAGTCCTCAGTGCTATTGACTTAAATTGGTGACTGAGTCTCATCACTATGAATCCACTAAGTAGCTACTTGTCATTAGAGTCATCTTCCACAGGTGAGGCCCGGAAGGAGGCCAATCTAGTTCCAATTTTAAAAAAAGGTTCAAGATGAGAATTATAAGTATGTCAGCTTAACATCTGTTCCAAGAAAAATAGTGCAAATCATTACTGAAGAAAAGATCACCAGGCATTTGGAGGCATAGGCCTTGATCAAAGACAGTAAATGTGGCTTCTGTAAGGGGAAGTTCTGTCTAACTAATGTAGAATTTTTTGTCAATAAACAAGAGGATACGGGTAATCCAATAGACATTGTCTATTTAGCTTTTCAAAAAGCTTTTGATAAAGTTTCTCATCACAATTTTCTCGGGAAGCTTGCAATCAGAGAATAAAAGGACAGGTCCTCCTATGGGTAAGCAACTGGCTAAGGAATAGGAAATGAAGAGTAGACATAAATGGACATTTCTCACAGTGGAGAGGTATAACAAGTGGACTCTCCCAAGCCTCTGTCCAGGGATCAGTGCTTTTAAACTTTTAAATAAATAACATGGAGTCAGGTGTGACCAATAAAATAGCCAGCTTTGCCGAGGGCACCAAATTATAACTGATCAAGAAAGAGATCCTGGAGTAATCGTAAACAGTTCAATGCAGGTGTCGAATGATGTCTAATTGCAGTCAAGAAAGCCGTTAGCATTTTAGGGCTAAGAAATGAAACTGAAAACAAAAATGATATTATTATAATGCCCTTATACAGATAAATGGTGCAGCCATGTGTAAACTAGTGCTTGCACTTTTGGTTACCTTATCTGAAACAGGACATAGCAGTTTTGGAAAAAGGTCCAAACAAAGACAACTAAGATGATGAACAGAATGAGAAAAAAAATTATGAGGAAGTGGTTAAGGCTTTTTAGTCTGGAAAAGAGGATGCAGCACACGCATATGCAAAATTAGGCATTATTTGAGATATAGTGGATAGGGAGAATTTTTTCTCCCTTTCCCAACATTCTAGAATAACAGGTCACACAATGAAATTAAAATCTGTACAAATCAAGACAGACAAAAAATATTTTTTTACATAACACACAATCAAACTTTGGAATTCAGTACCAGAAAATGTTGTCAGCTATCAGCTTTGGGGGGACGGGGTTAAAAAGGGGTTAGTATGTATTCATTGAAGTCAGGGCAATCAGTGGCTATTAGGCTTGATGACAATATGAACGCTGGAAGACTGTAAACAGAGTAAGCTGCAAGCCCATGCACTGCCAATGGACTTCAATGTTCATCCGGTAAGCCACTGCATATACAGTGGACTAGAAGGACCACGGGTCCAACCCAATGTAGCACTTTTTATCTGGCCTCCATGGTTGTTTTCCACAGGAAACAATTACCTATATAACATGGTTCTGCACTATATGGTGGTTACACAAAAGCCTACTTTACTTTGAAGTATTCCGGCATTTTCATATAAATTTGTAAATGTAGACCCTGTAAACGGTACTGTAGAAGATGGCATCCCTAACACAAAAGGAGGGCAGAGATCCAGTGTAAAAATAATCGCCATATATATAAAAAATACTTGTTGCATGAACAGTGCTTGAGTTCTGCAGCCTTCACTGTTGGTGAAGCAATCAGCCATGTTTAGATTCTCTTCAGAGATGACCCCACTTTAGGCCTATAAGAACACAAGAACATAAGAGAAGCTCTGCTGGATCAGGCCACAGCCCATCTAGTCCAGCATCCTGTCACACACAGTGGCCCACCAAATGCTCATGGGCATCTCAAGCAGAGACAAGGACAAACCTTCTCCTGCTCTCAAATCCCAGCAGATGGCCTTAGAAGCGCCCCGGTTCCCCCCCCCCCCAGCCTGAAAGATGCACCTAGGCATTCGTTCTAGTAGCCACTGATACATCGTTCGTCCATAAATTTGTCTAACCCTACTATCAGTGGTGATCTTCCTTTGGTACCTCCAACTGTTCTCAACACGCACTGACTCCTCCAATCCATGTAAGCATTTACAGCATGCAATCCCACCTGGGTTCCCAATCCACGCTAATTCCTAATGAAATAAATAGAATTTTATACTGTACTTATCCAATTCATTCCTTTGAGAATGAAGTTTAATAAGCTGATCAGATTCAACCTTTGTTACTCACTGAAAACAGGAGGCAATATTGCACCTGTAGCTCAACACACATACACACATACAGCATGACTCATTTGCACATCAAGACAATAGTGCTTCCAAGAGTATGAGAGACCTATAGTGCTTCTAATTTTTTCCAATGCCAGCAAAAGGAGTATGCAATAAAGCTTGAGAGAAAGGATAAATTAATACTGAGTACAAGTAATGCTTGACTACTAAACTCAACCAAATAAAAAGCAATTTTCCAAGTTATTATCTCCACAGTAGACACAGAGGCTGAGCTGAAGTTTACAGTGGAGACTTTTGACTCATCCTACAAATAAAGGCACAGGTTCCCTCAGGTCACGTCCAACTCCTGGTAATTATATGGACATATCCATGCAGTTTTCTTGGCAACAATACAAACAAAAAAAGAAGCTGACAAAGTTTTCTGTTCTTCTTCCCACAACAGACACTGTAAGGTGGGGCTGTGGGAGCTTAGAGAGAGAACTATGACTAGCCCAAGGTTGCCCAGATGGCTTCATGGAGGAGTGCAGACTCAAACCAGGAGACTGCCAGATAAGAATCTGACACACTAACCACAAGACCAAACTGGCTCACAATAAGCCACTGGATGGAAGAGACTGAACCTGAAACTGCCACTGTGCACAGAAAACATTCATCTGTCCCAATTCCATCAGCCTTCCTCTTGTTGAAAAATATGTATCATATGATGAAGGTCTGATGTACTGTCCATGTAACCACAGCATGTACAGCGTCCACAGCTGAAGCCTTCAATTTTTCCTAGATGCTCCATCTTTTTAAAAAACTTCTATTTCACTCAACAATCACAAGCTATTCCTCTTTAATGAACATCTCCATTCTCTGACAAAGTAAAAAAAATGCTAAAAATTACAAGTCAACAAAATAACAAAATAATCACAAAAAACATTCACTTTATACAAACAGTTAATTGCACCCACATCCTTCGATCCCAACTATCTCATTAGGAATTCAGGAAATAGCCCATCAAACGTACAACTTGGCTACGTCATAAAGTGAGTAAATCTATTTATCACCATGGAGACCTCTGCACTTTTTCATCGTAATTTTAGAAGATAAATATTATGCTAACAGAGTGCTTTTGCTGGTTAAAAAAACTTCCAGGATCAACCAGAGCAACTTTACTCCTACCAACTCCTAATACTGACTGATTCAATGTGATCATGTTGCTTTATTTATTTTACTGTCCCTATTTTTTGTCACATAAAAAAGTCCTAGAAGGTTTTGTTTTGTTTTGCTCAGGCAACTCATAGATAAAAGAACTGACACTTTTCATTTTTAATGCCCATGAATTGACAGGAAAAGATGAAACAGAATCACAGCAAGAACAGTAGTTGCCTTGACCAAGTTATACAAATAAAGATGACAAATGGCCATTCTGCATGCACCCCATAGCTAAGAATTAGTGCTTTACTGCACCTAATGATAAAATAAGGCTAATGCATATAGTATTTGTGTGTGTCTGAGTGAGTGAGTGAGTGAGTGAGTGAGTGAGTGAGTGAGTGAGTGAGTGAGTGAGTGAGTGAGTGAGTGAGTGAACATACTCATCCACATACCACTTATTTGCTCCCACCTATTTCAAACAAGCAAGCAAGGAAGTCTGAAACCCTTTTTTAATTTTAAGAGTCACTTGGAATAACACTTGATTCAAACCATGTTCCAGGAGCCAGCTTTAACCATAAGGACTTAAGGGGTGCCCTGCTGAATATAAATGCTGACATTAATTAATTAAATAAATAATGGCAGCACAGATGACAGAACAGCCCCTGGAAAACTCTGAGATTCCAGGCAACAAAAATAAACTTGCATATTAATATTCCTTAGGAACAATCCCTGAAATACAAATATACTTTCAATTTCCAACACAGTTCCTAGCAGGGTCAATAGAATAGAGAGCTATCCAAAGATCAAGAAGGGACATAAGCAATTAACTTTCTAGTCCCAAGGCAATTCTGCGCCAGCCTGTATACTGGATCAGGAAACGTACAAGGAGTCACCCTTCCACAAAATGCAGCAAGCTCCTAATAGGCTTGGTGGTCTGGTATACCAGCTAGTGTTAAATCACTCCTGCTATCAACAAAGCTTATCAACCAGATCCAGCACTAGGCAACAGTTCAATACTGTTAGTCCAAGAAGGCCCTTTTGAGAACATATCCCCTAATTCTTAGCACTATGTGTTTCCTGGTGGTTGACAAACTGACTTATAAGAAATCCATACACTGTCCCACCCCAAAACTATAAATGTTCTAATTATGGCTTGCAAAACACATTCAACTATAAATAACAAATTTACTAAGTAAGGTTAGAACTGAGAGTTTGGGAAGCCCAAGTTTATTATGAGTTCATTCCCACCTCATCTCATCTCACCCCACCCTCACACATAATGGGATTGCATACAAGCACCTTTCCTCCCCAACACAGATACATTTCATTTTACATCTAAACTCACCAATTAATAGAAATCCTTGCTATGGAGCCACACTAGTTATCATATACTTCTGTACCCTATATCTTTTCCATACAACTTTTCTAAGATTTTCTCTAAGGAAATTCTGGATTGAGCTTGGTATTTTATAACAAATCTTAATCTTTACCTTGAATATGTTCATCGCCAATAAATTTTACCATCATTTTTGAACTATGTAACACATGTGCACATATATACACAAAATTACCAGAAACTGCACAACTAGGCAAACAATAAGAGTAATAAAAGTGTTTATACATCTAAATTTTAAATACAACATATTTACACTTTATATCAGCTGTGACCTTGATTGTTTCACCCTAAAATTTTAAAATAGTAACAATCTGCCTTGGCATTACATCTAGTCTTGACTAGTCTCATTTGGGAAAATGTCTGCAAATCTTCAGAGATGGATGAAAAAAGAAGGGGGGAAAATGATAGATCACTTCTGTATTGCTGCCAAGAAAAATGATTAGCATGCAATCTCCAAAAGTCAATCTGGACTTGGTGGCTTCTCGGGTTAATATGAAAGAATAACTTAAAATCTTTTAACTTTAAGAAGTTATAATCTGACAAACAACCATGTTTATCTAGACCAATTCTGACACAGGAAAGAAACTGACAATGAACTAGAAACTCTGCTGGTAGAGTAGGCTGAAAAATACCATCTGCCACAATTAGATTTTCTTTTCTTTTTGCAGCTAGAACTTAACACTTCTTGCTTCCAGTTTCTGTTTTTGGCTTCAAATGCTAATAGATTTGTTCAAATCAAGCACAGCCATCCAAGATGCAGCCTGATGACAATCATAACGATCAGAAGGAAATAGGGAACAACTTGTTCCATATTTTTTGCAGATTTCACATTTAGTTTTGCTAATGCTCTAAAGTAGCATAAGCCAATCCCTAACATGCTTCAGAGGAGAGGGGAAGAACCTCCCTTTTACTGAAAGCAGGCTAAAAGCACCAAGATAAATCTCCAACTCAATGAGATCATCAGCATATTTTCATGAGTAAAAAAGACCACCACCCTTTCCTTTTATTTAAAAAAGTTAAATGTTACTAACTGATAACAGTATACAAACAGCAATTACTTACTATTCTTGATAGTCACTGACTAATCAGCTACTAAAAATGAGGTTACCAGACAGACCAATACTTTTTAATGCTTCAGGGCAGCAACATGGAGACATTTCTGACCCTCCCTCTAACTTAACATCAAAGAAAGCAAAAGCAAGGAGTAGAAGAAAACAGCATGGGTTATTCTAAAAGAAAAAAAATGACAAGAACTATTTTCAATGTATCAAAGTGACCAAGTCATTACTTGTTTTTAAATTATTACCTGACACTGATAAATCCAGAAGGCGCAATATTTCCTGAGTTAAAAGTTTGTGGATTGTGAGCCAGCAGAACAGAAAGAACTTGACTGAGCATCACAACATATTTTCAAAACTAATGAAGTAGACTTTCTTTGACGTTGCTTGCCTACTTCTGCCCTTATTGGTTTAAGTGAGCTTTGTGCAATTGAATTCAAGAAGTCAAAGAACACACCAGAAGAAAAGAGCTAGTTTGATATTTCCATGAACCATGTCAGTGGGCATATACTGAATGCCTCGTAGATTTTTGGGGACATTCTCACCAGGATTTCCTTGGTAGAAGAGTGTAACGTTCAAAGAGGCAGCCTGCAGCCACGGGGCCATTTCATGGGCTTTTCAGCAGCCTGGGTGACACTGGAGGCAAAGCAACAGGAGGAGCCTCGCAATCCCGCCAAAAATGAACCAATGGAAATGGCTGAATCACGGGCGATAAAAAGCAGCAGCCCGGCGTTCCTGTATTCTCTTGTCTTGTGGCTTTAGCAGAAGGGGAATCAGGAGGGTTTGCTACACCCTCATGTCCTCTAGGCCTCTTTCTCTCAGGGTAGAGGGAAGAGGGTGGAAGGGAGGTCTTGCCTCTTGGATAGAGGGAGATCGCAGCGGGCACCCACTGACAGGCGGGCGCGTGGACAGACTGTTCCACTTGGAGCCAGAGCGGAGCAGGGTCCAGCAGGGCAAACAACATTGCCTTGAACCTAACTCTACTATTAGGGGGATTTATCACACTCAATGGTAGAAGGAATCTAAGAGGGAAGGGCTGAAAATTAGAAGGGATTGCTGTAAGGCTTGGCAAACAAAGGCTAGCTTACAAGAGAGCTCCTTATAGGGAACAGGAGTTTATATTATTGACAATAACCACCTTTAAAAGCAACTCTTGAACATTTAAGTTATTTACAAACCTTGCTTCTTTATTTTACTTGTAATAATAAACTTTGAGTGTTTGGTTTACAACAGTGTATCCTTGCTGCTTTAGGGGAGTCTTTCTTACAGACATATAAAGCAGGATGCCAGTGGGCTGGGAATACTGGTTGGCATACAGCCCTATCATAACTGGCCGTGGCGCCTGGCAGCCACTTCCTTTCTGTGCAGCTCTGTGGAGGACGAGAAGAGGGGTAGAGAAGAGAAGAAGAGCCAGGTAGTCACAAAGAGCTTGGATCAAAGTTATAAAAGGCCACATCAATCATTGATCTAAGTTTCTACAATGCAGAAAATAATGAGTGAATACAGGGCAGAAAGGCCACAAACAGACACAGATAGAATAAAAAGATACCATTCCATATCACTCCTTTCTGGAATCCATATAGACTTTGCGAAAGGCAAAAAAGCCTTCAGCATATGCCTCTACCAAGAAAGAATGTTCACTAGCCTTCCCAGCAGACTAAGTACTGAAGATCTTGTAGATATACCTCCACTAAATACATTCCTGGGAGGGAAGAACATAATAAGTGCACCAGTGGATCAGAACCAAGGTGCTTGCTCCACAAGGAAGGCCACCAATAGGACTCAGCTCATAGCTTGCTCACAGTCTCCCAGCAGCTGACCTTTAGAGCCATACCACCTCTTGCAGCTATCAGGCTCTGTGAGTTAAAGAAAAATCAGACAGGATGCTATAGCACTTTTTGGCTGTTACAAGGGGTTTTGCTGATGTAATTGTTTTATGCTGCTCTGAAAGGTAGAGAGAATGATGTGAATGTGATCCTGCTTGCCTAGGGCAAAAGCCTTGCTGCAGTCATAGTCAGCTGCACTTTTGTCAAGATCAAGGCTGTAATCAAGCAGTGGGACTCAGCCAGGAGGTGCACCAACTCCAAACACCAACAGTATAAGCTGATTTCCCCCCAAATGGTTCCAATGGCAGAGAAAAAACCTGGATCAGTGTGTAATGCAGAGCCTTTTATAACCTTCTGTCTAAACTCTTCTGTCAAGGAAGCCCCAGCAGGAATATCACCTAAGGGTCTGCATGGCCTTCAGCACTTAGTCCACTGAGAATCAAGTTGCCAGTAGCTAAAAAAAATTCCAAGCCCCTAAGATCATTCCAGTCAGTAGAGTAAAAAACATAGGCTAACTCATGGATGAAAAATAAATATTTTTGTATAAGGTCCACTAATCTTTGCTTTAACTATAAAAGACCATCTGAAAGAACCATCAAACTTGTCTATTCTGTGGGAACTTTATTTGAGCAAATGAGGGACACTGCCTCTGCATCTGCTTTGTAACAATTCCGTCTAAGGATGTAAAACACAATTCACCATTCCCTTACTCCACCTCTGAGTTCATACAGTGGCAGACCTGGACAAACAGAAGTACAGTTGTGATTTAAAACTGTATTCTTGCTTCTGTTCTCTTGCTATTCAACATTCCCCAAAACATCATCTTGATTTATGAAATACATTTCCTATTTAGTTTTAGTACAGTTTTAGGGGAAAAAACACACCCTGCAAACAGTTTACAAAGCTCCCCACTTGCTTTGAACCAAGGATTCCCAACTCCACTCCCTGCTTTAATTCACACTTTGATTAAAACTCTAAGCAACACAGCAGGACTCTTCATTCCACTTTATTTCAAAGTTGTTCTCTAATATCTTAAAGCTTTTAAGATTTAAAAGCTTTAAACAGGTTCTCTCCTGCTTAAAACCAACTGTTATTTCAGGTTTCATAGGCAATGAATATGGACTATAGCTGGGATGAAATGAGTTTGTCAAAAAAAAAAGCAAGCTGGGCCACTTCAAACCAATGCCAAATGAAACCCAAAATGTACTGCAGTTGGAATAACAA
The DNA here is from genome assembly GCA_023333525.1 of Aspidoscelis tigris stejnegeri. Lineage (NCBI taxonomy): Eukaryota > Metazoa > Chordata > Lepidosauria > Squamata > Teiidae > Aspidoscelis > Aspidoscelis tigris. The sequence goes on along the minus strand of JALMGA010000002.1, from coordinate 61,371,268 downwards.
AACATTAAGCAGGTATTTACAGAGATGGCTCAGCCCCTTCCTGAATCACTCCATAAAAGGTAGGCTCTGTCTCTCAGGCAGACCTGCAAAAGCAAAAATAATAAAAGAGCTTGCTGAACAGAAATGTAGGCAAGTTTTTCTTGCCAGCTCTGTGTGACAGTAAAACTGAGCAATAACACACTACACATTTTAAAGCTGTTCTCCAAACTGGTTTGCTACCTTACAACATGCTCTGGCACCATTAAGTGCCAGCAAAAATGCTTGCTGGCATTTTTATTTAGCTAGTACTATACTGGTTTCATTTCTGAAGGGCTATGTTAAAGAAAGAACCTGCCTGATTTAAGAGAGCAGTCCAGGAGTGGGCTGCTGAGCCATCCCCTGCACATGTCTAACAGCAGTCGTCCAAATCAAAGTAGTAAATTTGTTTCCATTTTTAAATACAGAGCAAAACAGACCATGCACAGAATGCAATCATAAGTAGACTGACTGACAATTAGAAATATCTAAATCAGTGGTTCTCAACCTGGGGGTCGGGACCCCTTTGGGGGTCAAATTACCCTTTCAGGGGGGTCGCGACGAGTCTCCCTCCGCCCTTCCCTCCCACCTCCCAGCTACTCCGCCCCTGTGGTTGGGGGTCTCCACAACATGAGGAACTCCATTAAGGGGTCACGGCATTAGGAAGGTTGAGAACCACTGATCTAAATAGTGTAGGGGGAAGAATAAACTTGGTTCCAGGCAGTTCCCTCAAAACAGGGATCAAATATCAAGACATTGTATTCATGACTTTTGCAACAAGCATTTAACAAGTTGATATGCAGATAATACAGTGCACATTTTTTCACAGAATTTCTTGTTTGTTTAAGCCTAGTCTGTTCTTTATTCCATGATAGTATAAAACAATATAAAATTCACTGGCATGTACAAAAATCAGACAAAACTTTTTAGTGTATAGACCGGTGATGGCCAACCTATGACACGCGTGTCACAGGTGACACGCCAAGCCCTTTTAGGTGACACACCTGGTCACCCTGGCACCTGGGCATGTAGTGCTTGCTTGTTCTTGAAGTGTACGAAATACCAACTTTCAATTGAAGATTTAGCAAATGTAAAGAATTATTCATTTTTGCTTTTAATAAAATACATATATCAAAAATATAACTTTCTTACTAGAGCTACAAATATCACAAAATTATGGATATTTCTGGAAGTGACACAGCACCCGAGTTAAGCTAGGTTTTCTTGCGAATTTTGACACACCAAGCTCAAAAGGTTAGCCATCACTGGTATAGACACTAATTTCAGTTGTCATTATCCTTCAGCAGCTGCACTCAAACTTTCTTTACAGTGCTGTTGAAAGAGCTCCTTATCTCAACTTTAAACTCACTTTTTATGCCAATCCTGTATATTTGATTAGTACACTCTTTTCTTCTTTAGTATTTATGTCAGGTTTTAATGATTCAATATATAAAGCTTCACATTTCTTCAACTTTCTATATTTCTTTCCACTGCTATTACTATTATTTGGGTCTATACCATTCTACTTTTGATGTTTATATTCAACAAATGTGGTCCATGATTTGGATTTGTTCATAGAGTGCCACTTCTCTGCCTAATGTTCCTCACACCCGTTCGTCAGCGGCCTCCCTGTCTTTCCTATTTAAAATGAACTCCCTTAGTTCCACGTATTCCTTCTTTGTTCTTAAACACAAGCCTCTTCCTCACATACCTTCCCCCACCCACTCCAAAAACTCTTGCAAGAGAGCCATGGTTGGCAGTATTTACCCCTGCACAGGACACAAAAGTTCCTAATAAAATTCTTCTCTTCTGACTGGGGCTGTAGAAAGGAAGATTTTCTCCTAAGCTACAGAACAACACACTTCAAAAGCAAAGCTGCTACTATAATGCAACTCCCATACTTGACTAACCAGTGAATTGGAACTCAGACAGAGAAATTCTTTACAGGTTCCAGGACTGGGCACACCCAAACCAAGCAAAGTTTAAAGGAGCAGAAAATAGAATTTCCCAGCTGCATATTTAAGAACACTTCACGCTGCTCAACACAGTAACAATCAGAAACAAACCATAAAACACTTTCCTGCTCCTCTTTCTCTTGCACACTAGGCAGACGAGGACATTTATTTTGCAGAAGAAAAGTACACAGCCTGTCACCAAAGTACAATTCGTTAGACCTGTACAGAAACAGGACCATCCCAGGGCTCTAGGTACCAAAAACTCAGCACTTAGATGTTTCAGAACAATGCTCCCATATCACCAATGATTGCTGCACAGCAGATACTAGTTTTGTAGCAAGCAAGCAACTTAACAAAGGAGATTTCAGTCCTCTGCACTGGGTGGCCACAGAAATGTAGGCACAGCTGTCCTGAACAGTGAAATTAAACTTTAGAAACACAGTAATGCTTACACACACCTCACAGAACAATTGTGTAACATCTCACAGGTGCAAAGGTAAGAAGTTGGCAAACTGCAGCCAGCAGACAAGCAGAAACAAGTGGGACTCCAATATTCAACTAAGGGCAGCCTCTTCCCTTCCATTTTGCTGACTAGAAGGGAACAGTCATCACTGTGTATACTTGAGCAGGGGTGGAAGATTTGTACAAGAGTTACCTGTACAGGAATGCAATGCAGAGTCAGACCCACCATGAAATTGTGACCTCAACTACTACTAAGAAAAACAGGCTGATTGGAACCAAGGTTCCGCTGGTAGCAAGTCCAAAGCACGCCTTGGGTCCAAATAAAAAAAAAGCAAAGCCAACTACAAGGACAGAAAATCTAGGAGAGAAACGGAATTGCTTGTATTGCCTCTTGCTGCTAATTTGGTTGGTCGTTAGAAAACTGTAAGGGCCAACCATGGCGAGCAGGCGGAGACATTATAAGCAACTCAGCAAGATGGGATACAGTTCTACAGTTGAGGACAGCACAAATACTCCACAAAACTTTGTTTCATGGACCTCTGGCAAAAGGCTCCGCTCACTCAACAGTAGCTATACTTGTGCTAAGGACTTTTGCACTAGAAGAAACCATGGTCTGCGGAACAAATCTGTCAGGTCAGCAGAGAAAAAATAAGGCTTCATTCAGAAATCTTATTCTCCTTGAACCAGTTTTATTTCCTACAGATGAAAATGGAGTTGTATGAGATCGCAATAAGTCTTCCAATTAACGCATCAACGTTCTCCTAATACTTCTGTAGATGTACTCTGCTCCTAGTGCTAATTAGGAGTCTTTTGACCATTGAATTATTCATTCCTCTGAAGTACTCATTACCTCCTATGGGTTATCAGGAATATGTACATTTCAAAACATGTTACACATGATGCACATTCTAAAACCATGTTACAGTCACATAATCTTATTTAAAACCGTTTTGGGATTTTTCAATCAATCCAATATAATAATCAGGATCTGTTATGGTTCTGCTGCCCTGCCCCAATTTGCTATCTAAAGACAAGAGTTCTAAACAGAAAACCCCTCAGTGCAGGTTCAAATGTATTAGTCCTGGCTGGGTGGAGCTGTGGGAACACCCCCATAGCTGGAAACGTTTTGGTACATTCCAAATCTACTGAGGAGAGTTTACAGAGAGAGGGAATAAAAGGGCCTATGTTTTCTAGAGTTAAAGGCAGTATTAAGGCCATCCTTATTAATGTTTACTTAGGTATATAAACAACTTAGGCAACAACAAAATATTAAAGCAACAGCAAGAACCCTCAAAGCAACACAAAGAGGCACAAAGAGAGCTGAATCTTTAGAAGCAAGAGAAAGTAAAGAGCCTAAGCTTCAAAGTTCCAGTCAGCGTCCATCTTGTGTGCAACTGAGGGACACGTAAAGTATTTGTTCGTTTGCCTTAAGAAACTGAAATTGTTTGTTTTGTTTGCCTTAAAATAAATCCTGTTAATTCCTGTTTGAACAAAGACCCAGAGCACTTTTTCGGGAATTACTTGGAGATAGACCTATGATGTCCCCTTAGGTAACAGAACACAGGCCTAACCCTAAGAGACTTGAGAGGATCTTCAGCTAAGAACAACAACAAAATCTCCTTTATCTCATGCCAAAAGAATGGAAGATGTGCTTCCCTAGAAACACAGCATTAGAGACAAAGAAAGCATCACCACTAAAAAGAGCCCTCCCTTGATCACAAGATATTCCACTTACAACAAAATGGTAGAAGGCATCCCTAAACCAGGCATGACTCAGAAATACATCAGCAACCAGCAGGATAACTTTGCAAGAACTGAGATAATTATACCCCAGCCAACAGTTCCAGCAAACAACCTAACAGTGCAATTTTATAGCAATAAATCTGAAAGGATGGATTATGATGTCTGGCTTTCTTTCCCAGGTTCACTTCATGGCTGTTGCTACTTGCAACCATTCCATATGATGTAATCCTACTTGAGACAGTAAAGGTACTGAAACATTTACTGACAGAGAAGAACCCAAATGTGTCATTAGCCTGCTTTTAGACAGTGATCCTCACTAAGTTTTACTTTCCCTCCACATGCCTTTGTTTCAAGTGTCATATTAGTTTAATGCACTCTTCACTAATCTCTAAATCTCTGTTATAGAATCAGAGCTCGAAGAGACCTCCAGGGTTATCTAGTCAGACTCCCTGCTCAATGCAGGAAAGCCTAAACCATCCCAGACAGACGTCTGTCCAGCCTCTGTTTAAAGACCTCCATCAAAGGAGAGCTTGTTACCTTCTGCAGCAACTATTCCACTGACTGGCTGCCCTTACAGTCAGGAAGTTTTTTCTAATACCCACAGTATATTCTGGTGTATAAGGCTACTTTTTAACCCAGCAAAATCTTCTCAAAAGTCGGGGGTCGTCTTATACACGGGGAACACCGGCGTCTTCTTATACGGCGAGTATATCCCAAACTCTATATTTTAACTGGAAAAGTTGGGAGTCGTCTTATACACCCAGTCGTCTTATACGCCAGAATATACGGGTAATCTGTATTGGCTCCCTTGAAGTTTCATACCATTGTTTCTAGTCCTTCCACACCGCGTAAGTGAGAACAGGGACGATCCTGTGCACTGTGAGAGCCCTTCAGATACTTGAAGACAGCTACCGTGTCTCCTCTCAGTCTTCTTTTTCAGGTTAAACATTCCTAGATCTTTCAACCATTCCTTATAGGACATGGTTCACTTTTCTCACTCTGTTTATTTTTATGCTACTGCATTAATACAATGAACCAGCACAGTCATATACAGTGGTACCTTGACATACGAGTTTAATTCGTTCCGTAACCTTGCTCTTATGTCAAATCGCTCGTATCTCAAAGCAATTTCCCCATTAATCCATTCCAGCTCCCAAAACACCACCTCAGTAGTTTTTGTTATGTACTGTACTGTATTTACATACTCGTATCTCAAATCTTGCTCTCATCTCAAAGCAAAATATCACTCGCTCGGCAGCTTGTATCTCAAAACACTTGTATGTCAGGGCACTTGTATGTCGAGGTACCACTGTATTCTTCACCTATTTCTATCTTCCTCTGGATCCCTTGAATAAGGAATCCTATTGCTCTATCAGTGGTACTCCTACAGTTGATTAACTTTTTAAAATGAATTTTACTGATGTTCAATACCCGTAATAAATAAAAAGTACAAACACACACTTTAACAGCACAGACATACAAAGATCTCCAGTCCTCTCCTGATTCTTACTTCATATGGGCAACTACAATATAAGATTTCTGCTTAGGCAATTAATGTTAAATATAATGTGATTATAATTTAAAATACTGAGTTGATTTTAACTTTATTAATTCAAAAGTTCAGGAACATCATTTGAGAAGCTCTTTCCTCCCACTTCTCATCCTCTTACTGCCCTCCTCATTTCTTGCTATGCCTATCTTCCTTCTTTTCCTCCTTGCATTGTCATTCACCTTCTACTATAAGGCTGCTGAAAGCTACCACTGTAGTGAAATCTAGAACTCTAGAGAAATTATTAATGGAACTCACACCCCAGAGCAGATTCAGATCAACCTACTATATTTGCTTTACCTCAGCACCTCCCTTCTTACCTATGCACGATGAAAATGAGAATTTAATATTACCTGCATATTTATTTCTCTTAAATTCTTCTGCTACAATATATCAAACTTCACAGAACTAAAAAATTCCAAACAATCTTTCAATTGCGGAAGTGAAGAAATACCAAATACACTGAAAAGTAAATTTAAATATATACACATAAACTATCACCTGGGCCCCAGCCTAGCGAACAAAGCAATTAGATGGGAAGTATAATTAATATTTCCAGTAAAGTTACTCATAATCACTATTTGTAATAAGTAGTTTTCATTTATACACTGAAATAGTCTAAAATTGCACAAGATAGGTAATACTGTGAACAAAGTTACACAGCCAACTGAAAATGGAGTTCAAAATTTGTATTCCTTGATAATGCCTTTTAGTGTGTTAGCTATATTGCTGTTGTACCTGCACCTATTGAGAAGTTGAAATGAAAAGGTCACTCAAACATTTGAATTCATCATTAAGTTGCCATTCTCTTCAGGGACAGATGCAAAGAGAAAAACAAGCAGCAAGTAAGGGCCAAGTGGCCAGAAAGCCATTATTATTATAATTATTATAATTATAATTATAATTATAATTATAATTATAATTATAATTATAATTATAATTATAAATTATTATTATTATTATTATTATTATTATTATTATTATTATTATTATTATTATTATTATTATTATTTTAATGAACATACAACCTACACAGAGTGGGCCCAGAGGTTAATATAGCTATTGGGCATTGTGCCATTTATCTAAAATTCAGTGATGCTTTAATTTTATCAACATGAGTTGTCTCTATGTCTGTGAAACTGATGCTGCCCCCTTAGCACCAGTAAAATTGGATTTTCCACTCTGCAAGCTACTGTTCAGAATGTTTAAGGACAGCAATGAAGACATCACATTTTTTATAAAAGCCCTGAATACACAGGGGACTATGCATTAATAATCTGGAAGAAATAATGTTTCAGGAAGAGAACATAATTCCAGTAATTTAAGCAATTATTCTGCAAGTCAGATATATACAGGCAGAAACCACTTCAGAGTCTGCTCTAGCTAGATTTTCTGGCCACCTACCCAAGGAACACAGACACTTGCATCTTAAAATGTTAATTTGTAAATTCACTCACAATTTAAATAATGTAACACTGCTTGGAAGCTGCCAAATATATCTGTTTCTTAAAAATCAAGACACAATACAATATAAAGATAGGGAAACAGATGTGCCTTTCTACAATCTAAACTCTATAGGAAAAATCTGTTTTCTCAGATGCCTTCGAGAGAAGATAGGTAGCCATTTTTTGGCGTTACTTTAGGTATCATATAAGAGTTTCAATTTCCCTTTTAAGAACAGAATGGTATGGTGCAATCATTATACAAAAAAAAAATCAGTCCAAGTTTTCATTTCTTCCCAATGTCATGCAGCATGTATCGAATACATGATACTGACATTGGTGCATTAGAGGCTTCTATTCTGCTTCATGGAACTGGGCTTTTATATGACATTAAAAATTAACAAGCCTGAGAAGCCTACAGAAAGAGGCAGCTGAAAACCGGAAGAGATAAGGTGAAATCTTGGTATTGTTAAATTATAGAGTCACAGATTTAAAATAAAATTAGCTACGTTATGTCCAGTACTTCAACACAATCCATGAAAAAGTTAACAGCACACAAATGTTCTGCGGCTTAGAAAGAGAACACTGAAGGAAGACACAGAAGGTCTTGTAATTACAGTGCAAGGAATGAGCACTAAGCACAAATGTCATTAAGACCAAGATTGAACATAAGAACATAAGAGCAGTCCTGCTGGATCAGGCCACAGCCCAGCTTGTCCAGGATCCCGTCACACACGGTGGCCCACCAAATGCTCATGGGCTTCTCAAGCAGAGACAATGACAAACCTTTTCCTGCTCTCGTATCCCAGCAAATAGTCTTTAGAAGCATCCTGCTTTCCCCTCCAGCCTGAAATCAGATAATGACAGCAAAAGCCACTTGTGCAAAGAAGATGATGAAACAGTAGAATACCTTATCTATAGTTGCAAAAAGATGGCAGAAACTGATTATAAAGGAAGGCATCGTAAAGTGACAAATATGATAAACATAGAGTAGAATAAGTTACCAGTGAACATATGTGGGTGGGTGGAGTCAAAAAAGTAGATGAAAAAAACAGAAAATAAATAGGCCAAAATATTCTGTCATTCCTGACTACAGATAAGCTCCTTGTACGCTACACACTAACATAACTGTAGCTGAGAAAAGCCATGTGGATTATCAAGGTACCTAGCAATAGCAGAGTTGAGGAAAAACAGCTGAAGAGGTCACCAGATACTGCAAACTGAAATCAAGCATCTATGGTAAAAGCTAGGTGATGGTTGCTTCAATACTTATACATGCCTTTAGTGCAATTCCAAAGAATTGGAGTGATATATTATCATCTTGGGCACTGACAGAGTCACTATTCATCTGTTACAGAAGACATAATGGGGAATAGCATGCATTCTGCACCGGTAGGTCTTGGTTCTCCTAAGGCCTTGCGAAAGATGCATTGTCAAGAGTACTAAACCAGTTATAAAATTTCTACTAGATTGTGGCCATATAAAATAACAACATGGAACAAAAATGATCTCTAGTCTTTACAGAAGGTTAGCATCAGATCCATGGAATAAAGTAGCAGATTAACAATATCAAAACTAATCAACAAGGACCATGAAATGGAAAACATTGATTTATCTTTTATTTTCTAGAGAGGAAAATAAAATAGCATACTCCATAAATTGACAGGCACACAGAATTACCCAAGGAGTAAGATTTCAAGTGCACCAACTAACCTTTAAGAGTACAGATCAACTAAGATTTGTTCTTCCCTTTAAATCAACTTAGTGCCATTTCCTTTGCTGAACTAATGCTCGTGCCAAATGTAATGATCATGCCAACTGCATTTCACTTTACATTAAGCAAATATGAGATAAAACATTGCCTTTAAAAATGATGAGAAAAACCGGGCCAAAGAACTTCATCCCAACTTCACTTTTGTGTTGATGACAGAACATAAAATCTGTGAATTTAAGAAATGTTCTGCTCAATATATTATCTTGTTCAGCAACCTGTTTACACTATAGCCAACTGGTTGCACATTGAAAGCCATGGACAGGACTCAAGCTACCTCCTATACTGAAAGCAGCCTCACTGCCAACAAGGTTAGTAAGCCTTAATGCCCTTGTCCTCCATTAATTGGCACAAACTTTTTTGAATCATAATTCCCTACTTTAACTGCAAAGTGTATGAAGAACTAACCCATCTCCATCCTCCTCCTCCCAAAATCCAGTATATTTTTGAAAAGGTGAAAAGCGTACCTTTACTCACTTTTTCCATACCATCTGTAATTTATACACTTCCATCAGGCTTCCTTTCACATGCCTCAAGGATTGTGGGTTTTTCCCTTAAAGAAGTTCCTCTTCTTATTTTACTTCTTTTTAAACTTTTACCTTCCTAGACTCAGATTTTTGCAGCCACAAAATTAAAAGACATTTGTTCCTTGGGAGAAAAACTATGGCAAACCTGGATGGCATATTAAAAAGTAGACTTCACCTTGACAACAAAGGTCTGTGCAGTCAAAGCTGTGGTTCTCCCATGAATAGCGTATGGGTGCAAGAACTGGACCATAAGGAAGGTTTAGTGCTGAATAATCAATGCTTTTGAATTGTAGTACTGGAGAAAACCACTGAGAGTTCCTTTGACTGCAAGAAGAGCTAATCAATAGTAAGGGGAATCATCACTGGCTGTTCACTGGGAGGAATAATACTGAAGCAGAAATTCAAATACTTTGACCACATAATGAGAAGGCAGGATTCATTAGAAAAGGCGAAAAAGAAGGACGACGAGATGGTCAGATAGTGTTATGAGGGCAATAGACATGAGCATGGGCAGACTCCAGGAGACAGTGGAAGGTTCATCTGTCTTCCATGGGTCACAAAGTGATTGAAATGACTAAATTGCTAAACGACAACATATAAACAGAAAGTATCCAGTCACACAACTGGCTAAGACCTGACATATCATGTTGTTCTTCCTTTATCTAGAAATCAGTAATCATAATGGAACAATGTGCCTCTTGCTATTTCAAGATCAGCCAAAGAGACATTTGTTTCTTTTTATACTTCTCTACACCAAAATATCAGGACTTTAACAAGGAGGATAATAATACCATAATATTCACTAAAAGCAGCAAGATAAAAGGAAGACAAAACAGAACAGAGGAGAGAAAGAACACCTATTAAAATATCTAGTGAACAGAAATGTTTGCATTAAATGCAGAAAAATAATTACTGAAAATGCCTGCCATATCTGAGGGAAAATGCTTTCTAACATCCATAGTGTTCTGCGGAAACAACATTTTAAATTAAATGTAGTAAATTTACCATACAGACCTCTATTCACTGAACTGTGAGAGGAAATAAAAATATTATTTGCAGTGCTACCTACTAATATATTAAAAATATATTAAAATATATTAAATTACCAGCATAGTAGCACACTGCTATCTGAATAAGTAAAAACTATTTGCTACAATGTTTTCAAGACCTCCAGAGTAGGAGTTAAATTTAACATGACATACCTCATACACTACACAGTTTATTTATTGCATTGATATCTTGCCTTTCTTTCAAAGAGCATAAGGCAGCAAATATCACTTTATCCTCACAAGAGTCTGGAGGCAGATGGCTCTGATAGGTAATGACTAGCACAGGATCACTCATAGAGCTTCCATGGCCTATGTGGGATTTGTATTCTCTTAGGAACTACTCCAACACTCTCTGTCCACACTATACCATCCTGGATGTAAAGGACATCTTAAGGACTTCTTAAGATTTCTCCTGTATCCATGTACCACTGCAATACAATAATCCTTTGGTATTATGAACAGACAGCTACTGATGCCCATGGAAAATTGGTCAATTTTATAAAATTGCCTTGCCCGAAGCTTGTTTGGATTCTAAAAATTGTTCCCAGGAATGTATGAATACATACACCTCATTAACAAAACCCTGTATGTTTGTCTAGTCATGAATCCTCAAAGTTTGCAGTTACTGAAATCATAAATAATGAAGATCTACTAAGCAACTTCACTAAAAAGTATAACATTACCCGTTATCTACACTAAGGGTGCGTTCCCATGGTACTAATTTGTATCTCTATTGCCCCTCCACTGAAGTGGATTAAAGAAAAGCGGGTTCAATCCAGATTTAAGCGTTCCCAAGAGGGTATGCAAAACACACATTTAAAATGAACGGACCGTCCCCAAGGAAGCGTGTTTTGTTTACCCGCATCTTTTTCTCCCCGCCCCTCGCTGTTTCATTGGGTGATCGGGCGGAAGGAATTTCCAGCTGCCAGCGATCCTGCAATCCTTTCCTTCAAAAAGACCAAAAGAAAAATGTAAAACTTCTCTGTTCGTCTCCCCTGCTTGCGAAGACTGCAGCCGGCGCTCTTTACAAGATCTCCACCCAGCCAGCTCTTTTACACTTTCACTTTCGCGGAAGCAATTCATCACAATGTATCTTTGCTGTTTCTCTTAGGGATTGGAAAGAGAAACAGCAAAGAGAAAATGCCTGCCTAGATCACTGTTTGCATAGATCACTGGCTGGATGACAGGCAAAAGAGAGACAGAGAGAGAGAGATGATCTCTCCGGCCGGCAATTCCCACCTGGGAGAGAATCCCCGCCCCTTTTGCCACAGAGCGATCCCATGGAAAATGTTGCGCTGAAAACCCACGTCTTCCAGAAAGTACTGCTTTAAACAGGTATTTTTTTAATGCAGGTTCTCCCCATTAGCAGCGCTGGAAACCCGGATTAAAGCCGTGCATGGGACCGCTCCGTGGCAAAAGAAGATTTTCAGCAGACTTATTATTGCATGGGAACGCAGCCTAAGTGTGCATCTTCAGTCTAAGAATGCAAATACATAATTTCAATACTTTTTTATAATACATCCAGTAGGATGTAAGAGGTTGAATGTACGTATCCAACATTTTGAGGATCTTTAAGGAATGAGTAGACATGCAGCCCTTCTTACAAATCAAAGGCAAGTTGAAAATTCTCTTTCACTGTTGCAGTGTTTTGTATGCACTGGCAATCAGAGTTGGTGAATACTTATCACTTCAGAGGTGCTCCCTGCACAACCAACATTAATGTCATAATTGTGAAATACCTAGTGAGCTGAAGTTTGAACATTCCTCCATTTAAATATTGGGCTACCTCACTAATTCATATAAGCAACTCTCACACTGCTCATATGAACACTGCTTTCTCATCATCTGCCACATCACCTAAGAAAACAATAAAATATTACTACCAAAGAAGATAATTATTCACCAGATACATCCAAGAAGCACTGTATATCCTACCACACACATACACACACACACAAAAGGACCATTTGCCTTGATGTATCCTAGCGTAGTGGTAAAATGTTGCAGAAAGAAATTTCATCTCACATAACTCCTATAATGCAATTATCCTACTTTCTTCTTTTAGGTGCAGGATAAAATACATCCACAAAAATCTTTCCAGTATTCTACATTTTTTCCATTTCATAAATTAACAAAAATAAAGTAACAAGTAAGCTTTGAAAGTTCAGCTTGTAATTAATATCTTTCAACTGATTAATCTGCAAAAAACAAACAAACCTACACATACATTGCTGAATAGTACACGGGAACATACATGACAAAACTGTAAGGTTAAAACAAGTTTGATATCTTTAATGCATGGGGTTATATTCAGTATGGTTCTATCTTCAGCATATTTTGAAAAAGACCGCACATTCAAAACAAAGATTAGATTCACTGAATTCATACAGGTGAAAAGAAGTATCAAAAATCCTCATTTAATTTCAGACTGCAAACTAAAACTGAAACAGAATCTAAAAGTGTTGATTTCAGTATCAGCGGGACAATAGATTCCAGAACAATGTTCCCCATTCTCACCTTGAACTAGGGGAGTTTAAACTCTTTGTATAGATTTGGAAAGCTTGTTCAAAACATACTCAATCACTTAAATGTACTTATAAGATTTCTAATAAAAATCTAAAATAACATTACACTACTAAAGTGACATGAAGTGTTTCATTTTTACCCTATTACTCAAGCACTATGTTGGAACACACATATAAACATAAAATGCTTGTTTACATAGTGCTCCTCACACAGACTGGGTGAACTGTTCAACTCAGGAAAGACAGAGAAAATTCCTAGACCTGCCAAATGACTGTTCCATGGAGCAAATGGTCATTGAACCAACCAGGGGAAATGCAGTCCTGGACTTGATCCTAGGTAATGCTCAGGGCCTGGTAAAGGAAGTCACTGTAGCTGATCCAAGTGACCACAATGCAATAACCTTCAACTTAAATACAGGGAGTAAGTTCTTAATCAAGTCTAACACAGGGTGTTTTTCCACTGTCACTAAAAGTACCCATTAAGTACTTAAACTTTCATAAGGGAAACCTTCCCCAAAATGAGGAAATTAGTAAAAGGGAAACTGAAAGGGAAAGTTAGAAGAGTTCAATCACTTCAAAATGCATGGAGACTACTTAAAAACACAACAATGGAAGTTCAACTGGAATGCATACATAAAAGAAGAAAGGAGACTTCTAGGTCCAAGAAGAAACCAATGTGGCTCACAAGTGCAGTAGATGAAGTCATTAAAAACAAGAAGAGTTCATTTAGAAAACAGAAGGCTTGTCTGAATTACGAGAACAGGAGGGAGCACAGACACTGGCAACACAAATGCAAGATGACCATTAGGAAAGCTAAGGAAGATTTTGAGGAGCACATTGCTAAAAATATCAAAAGAAATAATAAAGACTTCTACGAGTATATCAGAAGTAAGGAATCCAACCAGGAAAGCAGTTGGACCATTAGATGGTAAAGGACAGAAAGGGATAATAAAAGACATAGGGATTGCAGAGAGACTAAATGAATTCTTTGCCTCTGTATTCACAGAGGAAGACAGAGGAATACATGCCAGTAGCAGAGCCTGTATTTTCTGAAGAACTAAACTGGACAGAGATAACCAAGGATGTCTTAATAACTAAATGTTAACAAGTCACCGGGACCAGATGGTATTCATCCAAGAGTCCTTAAGGAACTCAAAGGTGAAACTGCCAACCTTCTACCAACCTGTACCTGAGGCCTGGAGGGTAGCAAATGTAACACTAATCTTCAAAAATGGATCCAGGGGTGATCTAGACAATTACAGACCAGGGGCTTGTTTGCACTTACCCTCTTTCTGGGGTATATCTCCGGATAGGGCTGTGCGGTTCACACACTAAGTCAGACTCTGGTAAGCCTCACCTGGGGCCTGCTGTAACCTGCACTAGCATGTGGACAGCATTGCCCCTATTCCTGGATATATTCCAGAATAAAGCCTACTGTGAATAGGTCCCAGTTAGCTTAACATCGGTTCTATGTAAGGTGATGGAAACCATCATTAAAGACAAAATGAGTGTGCGCATGGAGGAGCCAGCATGGCTTCTGCAAAGGAAAACCATGCCTTACAAATTTGTTATAATTCTTTGAGAGTGTCAATAAACATGTGGATAAAGGCAAACCAGTAGACACTGTCTATCTGGACTTTCGAGGGCTTTTCACAAAGTCACACATCAAAGGCTACTGAGTAAACTCATCAGCATGCAATAAAAGGACAGGTTCTGTCCTGGATTTGTGACTGGCTCAAGGGCAGGAAGCAGAGAGCAATAATAAATGGCCAATTCTCAGGGTGGAAAGAGGTAAAAAGTGGGGTCCCCCAAGGCTCAGTGTTAGGACCAATGCTTTTTAATTTATTCATCAATGATCTTGAAGAAGGGGTACATAGTAAAATAGCAAATTTTGCTGATGATACTAAATTATTCAGGGTGGTAAAAACCAAAAGGGATTGCCAAGAGCTCTGGAGGGATCTCTTAGCATTGGGTGAGTGGGCAACCAAGTGGCAAATGTGCTTTAATCTTAACAAGTGCAAAGTAATGCACATTGGGGCCAAAAATCCAAATTATGTCTATCAGTGTGCAGCAGCAGCAAAAAAAGCTAATTCAATGCTGGGAATAATTAGGAAGGCAATAGAAAATAAGTCAGCAACTGTCATTTTGCCTCTTTATAAATCTATGGGGAGGCCACATTTGGAATATTGTGTACAATTCCGGTCACCACAACTCAAAAGGAATATTGTGGAACTGGAAATGGTGCAGAAAAGGGCAACCAGAATGATTAGGGGGCTGGAACACCTCTCTTACGAAACCAGGCAGCAACGTCTAGACCTCTTCAGTCTGGGGAGACAGCGTTTAAGAGGGGACCTGAATGAAATATATAAAATTATGCATGGTATAGAAAAGGTGGATAGAGAACATTTCTTTTCTCTATCACACAACACTAGAACCAGGGGGCATTCTATGAAACCGATGGCTATGAGAATCAGATCCGACAAGGGGAAGTAGTTCTTCACCCAGAGGGTCATCAGTTTATGGAATTTGCTGCCGGAAGAGGTGGTAACAGGTACCAGTCTAGATGGCTTTAAGGTAGGGTTAGACAAATTTATGGATGACAGATATATCAATGGCTACTAGAATGAATGCCTAGGTACATCTTGCAGGCTGGGGGCGGGGGGAGCAAGATGCTTCTAAGGCCATTTGCTGGGATTCAAGTGCAGGAAAAGGTTTGTCCTTGTCTCTGCTTGAGATGCCCATGAGCATTTGGTGGGCCACTGTGTGCAACAGGACGCTGGACTAGATGGGCTGAGGCCTGATCCAGCAGGGCTTCCCTTATGTTCTTATGTTTATAACTATTAAACATAAGTAAGTCAAACATGCCAAATTATGTTTGAAGATTTCCTGATGCAAAACGACTTTAGCAAATTAATTTGTACAGAAACTTTCACAAAGCATTTCCAGTACATTTTTAAGAAAAAAAGATATAGTGTTGTTGCTGCTTTAATAAAAGCTATTTATTATAATCATGTGAAATGACAGATGATTCCACATTCAGGTCCACAGACTAAAATGTACTTAACTATCAGCATGAAGGTCCTGACATTAAGTAGCAGTATCCCATGCAATTCTCGGTTAATAAAACGAATTGCCTTACCAGGTCTAAGAAAATCCACAAGAACAAGCAAGTAGGAACTTAGCTATTCAGCAACAAGTTCCTGATTTCACCATGCCCTTGCTTCATGTAAAGAGCAAGGGGTCCTGTTGAAGAGTGATGGAAAGTCCTTATTTCTATCAGGAGATAAACTCCTCCAGTATTTGCTGAGCTTCATATTAGAGCAAACAACAGTATTAAAAAGAAAAAAACTATTATCAGCCATATCTTAATTTCAATATTATAAACTTCTTTTCATTTTTCTTTTCATTTAGTAAGCTTTTCAGTAGTATTTCATTTAGCATTCCTCCCATATCCCAAAAGAATATTACATTTTTTTTAACCGAAGTAATATATAGCCCGCCTTATCTAAAGCATGTAAAATACTCAGGTTTTTTTACAGGATTAACATATATAATGAGTATGTAGAATTCTGAGACAAATGGAAGAACAAACACTAGTTATCCTATGACAAAAGAACTTTACAATGAAATTCATCTTCTTCATACCGTACCGGATTTAGTGCTTTACGTGTGTCTCATGGAAAATGAGCCCTAAGCAAGGATCACAATCACTGGTGTACAAGAAAATGACAACTGAAAGTGAATTTTCTGCAACCACTATTGGTTGGTTCATCACTTACTAGGGCTGTAATCACGCCTTGGCTGAAATAATGTCTTATTAAGAAGCCAGATTCAAACACAATGACCACACCCAATACCTCATAATCTTTCTTCAGTTTGGGTCTGTATGCTCACACCTTTCTGTTCCTATCCTGAAACTCCTTTACAAGACATTTTTAGATCTTCACCCACTCTGCTGTCACAACACCCCTGTGCTCTGATAGGATAAAATTTCTGTGACTCAACAGCATGCAATCACACATTGGGCGAATTCATGCAGTATCCACCCACTATAGTTAGAGTGTCGAACTCCTATCTAGCAGTCATGGGGTTTGATTCTGCACTCCTCCACAAAGCCAGCTGAGTGACCTTGGGCTAATCACAGCTCCCTTCTGAGCTCTCACAGCCCCATCTACCTCAAAGCATATGTGTTGTGAGGAAAAGAAAGCTTTGAGTACCCTTAAATGGGTGAGAAAAGCGGAATATAAAAGCCAGGTCTTCTCCTTCCATAGTATGGTTCAGCCCCCTTTAGTTCCCCCCTTCCCTGATCACACCCAAAAAGTGAAAATGGATTAACACTCTATAACAGCTTGAGACCTGTAAAAAATCAGGACTCAGGAAAGTTCGATTAAAGGGTGGAAAGTCCACAAATAAAATGGATAGGATCAAAAAAGTGTGAGCCAAAGACAGACTGGAAAAGGGTTAAAGTGAAGGTGTGACCATGGCCTAGGTCAACTTTGCTAAAACGCTGCTCTCCTTTTGTCTCTCTTGTCCCATAAACTGTAGGTCTCTAGGAGCACAGACAGTCTTCAAAAGACCAACTATGAGAAAAGAGTACCATAAAAGCCAAAACATCTTACAAACTACACAAGATAACATAATCCTAAATGAAAGCATGTGATATCCTTCTCCATAAAAGTAGTGATTAAAAGAAGCGAACTTTAAAGCTCAAAAATCCTATTAAATGCTGTAAGTTACACCACTGTTATATTCTGAATTTGTCTATATTATATAAGAAAATCCCCACTGGAACATACCAGCGATCTATCTAATCCATATTTTATTAGAAGTCTGTAACAGGACATGGGAACAGTGATGTCCTCATTCAAGTTCCCCAGCTGCTGGCATTCAGAAGCATGCCATCTCTGATACCAGTAATATAGAATCATCTTGATTACTAGCAATGATCTTCTTATTCTCCATCAATTTATGAAAGATTATAAAATACCTTCTAAAATATATTCAAGATGGTGATGATCACATCTAGTTGTAGGAAATTCCACAATTTAACAACTGCATGACATTATACAGTTTGCTTGTTTTATGATTTAGATCATCCACATCCTTGTACCCAAAGTAATACATGTTTGTATACAAAAACCATGGGAAAGGATAAATTGGATCCTAAGGCTCAGCAGATCAAGAAACAGTTTGAGAAACCAAAAGTGATGCTTTCAGTCATGCACTGCCTATCTTTGCCACCTAACAGTCTTAATGCACAGTGTTACTTCAAGCACAAGGGCCTAATCTCTGCACTGAAGACAGATGCAAAAAAAACCAAACCTCTCTATATTTTTATAAAACCCACATTACTTTCCAAACTAGTATTTCTCCTAAAATCCTATTTTTTAATTTATATTTCCTATGTATTCCTCGTCAAATTATAGTTCCATTTCACATACCACTGTGCTGAAAAGCAGTAACTTAGCTGTAGTACTTTTTCTATTTTACGTTTTTGGTTCCCAGCTCTTCAAAACTTCAACTGCTTCAATTCCCAGCTTCCCGATCCTTACATATTTTTTATATTCTTAAAAATACGCTTCTCATCATTTGCACCTCCTATTGCCTATTCCAATTTTTTACCAAGTTTGTATTCCTCTTAGTTCTTCTCACTAGGATGACACTTCTTCCTCCCTGAAGCTTAATTTCACTGGAATCCTCTTTAACTTAGTTGTGTCTCCTCTTTAGCAGTATACATTACAATTAAGCAAGTATTACTGTAATTCTGAGTAGCCTCCACAAATTTTAAAAAAATGTAACCTATTTGAACAGACAGTATCATACAATTCAAAGATTACAATATTTATGATTTCCCTCAACCACTGTTTACAACTAGTACACAATATCACATTGTTAGCAAAATGCTAGAACAAATGCTAGAAATAGAAGTAATCAGCATACAAGATCATATATTATACCAAATGCCATACAATGCAAAGACAATCTACAGCAAATTGAATTGAGAAAGTTTTGTGCTCAACATTATCACAAACTTGGGCAAAACTATAAAATGATAGATTGAAGGTTCATGCATCTCCAGCGATGTTCTCACTTTAAACAGATTACCATACAGTATTTGAAACCATTTCCAGTTCTAAGATTTTCTTCTTATGCCTGCATTTCCTTAGTGATTGTCAATTCTAATTCAATTTAATATGCTTCTTACGATCAGTCTTTGAAAGTATTTTTTTAAATAAGCAAAAAGTAATGCCCTCTTTAAAGTTAAAAAGCTAACAAAACTAAATAAATGCTATAGATGGGCTCTGTACATGGAAGCAAATATAACAAAATATGAAAATAAACTGATGAGTTTGTCAGTATACCGCAATTATGAATAGACAGAAATGCACCTTCCTACCAACATGACAGTAACAAATCAAGGGAAAGCTTTTTAAAAATTTTCATTTCTACAAACAGCAAGAATCTAAAAACTAGCAAATATATACAAATACAGCTGTAATTCCAATTGAATTTCTACATTTTTAATCTATTCCATGCAGTTCCAAGAATAATGTACAATTTTCCTCAAAAAGAATGCATCTTTTCCAAACCACTTGCTTACAGCCACAGCCTGTTCCTTTTGTTTAGTAGTTCAGCAAATTCAATTTATATGTGATGATTAACAAAACGAAACCCAAATCCAGCTGCCACTTATGGAGTAATCTATTAAGCTACATATTATACTTACAGATTACTTACTTAAGACACATCAGTGTAAAAATCAAAATATTTAAAACTATGAAGATCAGTGAATCTCAATAACTGCCCCTAAAGACAGCACTGGAAAAAAAACATGGATCTCCAAAGATTCAGCTTTTATGCTTAGAATTTATCTTCATATTACTATATTGTATCAGTGCTCAAAGAAGCAATTACAACTAAGAAAGCATGTCTGTACAGAAGAAACCTACATTTCTTCCAAAAGGATCTAGCCCAAGTAACTGAGGACAGGAATACTGCCTTTATTTCACAGTTTAAATGAGATATTAACCTGGAGAGAGAAAAAAATCTTACTAAAAATGATGAAAATGCTGTACAGATTGTAGAAGATGCCTTTTCAAGTCATGGTTTAGAAATTTTCCGGTTAGAAACAGAAGACTAATATGTACAGATAAAACTCAGCCATAATCTTTTTTGTTTAAGAAGGTTAGGCATTTATATAGATATGTAGCTACAAAATATATTGACAAGAGTCCAGAATTTTAGAGCTCTACATCTTGAAGCTGCAGTATGAGAAAGATCTTTAAAAGGCAAGGGTACAAACTGCAGTGGAATCGGCAAAATACTGAAATGAGATATTAAATTAAATAAGTCCTATGTTCTGTTTTAGTTTGTACACACAGCAAGTCATATACATGATAAATGATTTGTTCAGTAACAGCATAGTTACAGTTACCATAAAGAGTTAACTTCTTTTAATAAAAAGTCAATAAAATTAAAGCTGCTATCCTAACCATTTAGCCAGTATTACTGAGCATAATGAGACATTTCTGAGTGACTCTAGTTAGGACTGCACTCTAAGTATGCTAATTTGATCTACTCATTTGATTGAAATGGTATTCCCACAATATAAACAGTAAGAATGCATAATCTTTTGAAAGAAAAAGAGGACCTTTCAGGCAACTGTGAGCATTTTTTTTTAAATTACCTTATTGCTCAGACTCTAATCAGCAAAAAGACAGGACTCCTTAAATTCATTACAGTACAGATCAATAAAGCGTACCTGAACTCCACAATACCTGCCTGCCAAGACAGTTGACAGAAACGAAACACCAGTAAGATTGTAACAGAGTCTGACAGATCAAAGGCTAAAGACAAAAACAGAGGAGGGCTTTGGAAAGGCACTTGCAACCGACCTCTTGCAAACACTTCTACTACGTGCAAAAGTGACTCCCTTCATCAGAAACCCCCTCACCGCACTAGGGAGCTGCTGATTTCGGTAATGAGCGTCGAGGGCGGCGGACTGACTTTCGCCAGAGCCCTTCCTCGGTGCGGCCCGTCCGCGTCTCGCCCATCCCAAGGCGTCGGCTGTACCTACAGCAGCGAGGAGTGGCGTCTTGCTGGAGCAGCTTCCTGCTTCTTTGCACTACAGTTTCTGCGGCGGCTGCTGCCGCGGCGCTGCTCTCCGCCCGCCTCGCCGCCTCTCAGGCCCAGCCCCTGCCCGCCCGCCCGCCCCTGTCAGCAACGACAGCTCGAGCCAAGGCTGGATCCGAGCGAGGCGGCTGCGCTGCTCCTTCTCGCCGCCGGAGCCAGCCCAGAAAACAGAGCGAGGGCGCCTGCCCGCCCGCAGCCCCCAGGCACGGCCACTCGCCCGCCTCCTTCCCCGCGCAGCCACGCAGAGACCCACGCAGAGGCCTCCCTCTCCGTCTCCGTCTCCCCTCACCTTTCCCCCTCCTCGGCTCCCTCCCGAGGACGCGACCGGAGGCGGCAGAGCCAGAAGGGCGCCAAGGCTGCTGCTGCTGCTGCTGCTGCTGCTGCTGCACAGGTGCAGAGCCCGACCCGCCCTCCTCGCCCTTCGGCGGCTCCTCTCGCCTCCCGTCCTGGCCAAACGAGGCGCTCCCCGTTGCCTGCTTGGCCCGCCCGCCCCCCTCAGCCTCCTCGCCCGCTCGGAAGGCTGTGCGGCAGCAGCAGCGGCAGCAGCGCTGCGCCCTTCTCCGCCCGCCATTCAGGCCCTTTGACAGATCCCGTCGGGCCCGGTCGGAGCTCGACCCGCAGCGCCGGCGGCCTCCTTCGCCAACGTAGCTCGCCCAGCCCAGCGCAGCCGCCGAGGAGCCCCTCCCGCCCGTGCTCCGGCCGCCGCGCCCGCCGCGCCACATTCCTCCGCTCCGCTCCGCTCCTCGCCTCGGCCTCCCCCGCCTCTTCCCTTTCTCTCGCCTCTCCCTCGCTCCGCGCCGAAGCGCCGCCGCGCCCCGAGTCGCAGCCTTTCCAGCGCCGAGAGGCAGCCAGCCCGCCAGCGAGCCCGCGACGCCTGCCTGCCTGCCGGCCGCCCTCCGCATTCCAGCGGTGGCTCGGGCGCCCGTCCCCGCCCTCCCCTCGCACGACTCTGCCCACGGGCCTGCCTGCCCCCTAGCCCTGCTCGCTTACCGTCCGGGCGCCGCCATCCCCCCTCGGCCGCTTTCTCCGTCCGCCTCGCTTGCCCTGCGGGCGGCTGCCTTCGCCGCGCACCGACCGAGCGGCCCGTCACGGGACACCCCGCCCACAGACCTCCCGGTAACCATAGAGAGGGAGAGAGCGGCAGGTGGAGCGGCGCGCCGGCTTCAGCGTCCGGCTGCCGCCATATTGGCCGAGGCCCGAAACGACTGTCGCTACTGGCAACGGATGGGCGCGACTGGTGGGAGGCGTTAAGTGATGATACAAAACGGAAAGAAACCTTGGACGACGAGGAGCTGTTGTCTGGCGACGCGAAGAGGAAGGAGACGGGAGAGGAGGCACCTAGTTTTTAAACAATATTTGTATTTGTGTTATAGAGGGCGCATGATAACAAAGCAAATTCAGATTAACTATGATAACAGTGAAAGCCTATAGGCGAAATTAAAACTATGAGCCGCCCCAGAACAGATTACGACGGTGTGTGCTACGAAATAGTGCAAAGATCGTTAATCTTTTTCATTCGCAAAATTATCCGCTCCTTTCCCAGGGCACGAGGGGCCCTGGACAGATGTTGAACAGCACTCCAGGCAACAATTTAGAAAGCACCAAAAACCTTTACACGCCCTCCCAAGGAATCCCAAGGGATCAGGGCGGAGGGTGTTAAGCAAAATATTTTTAAAAAAAAAACGTTTCCAAAATCCCTGCTAACGCATAATATTGTTTTTATGAGATTCATAGCCACAACGTTTCTTAAAAGCTTTGTTAAAAAAACAGACTAACGCAATTTTCAACATGAACCCGAAATATCATTGAGTTGTCTTTGTGCTATTTCCAGGATGGACAGAACAGGCTAGGTGAGCTTGTGTTGCTCTCAAAGGGTGTTTTTCCACTGACCTCCCTTAATCCGGATCTAAGATGATCCAGATTTAAGGAATGGGTACTTCCATTGTGTTTCCATGGGTGGTCTAGCACCCAATAGCAATGGGTGCTAGCTTGCTCACAGTGGAAACACCAGAGCACCCATGTGGCGAATCCGGATCTACCCACATGGGGCCTACCTGTCACTCCAGGTGTTTTGGGGGACAGGGGGTGCAATCTCTGTAGATGCTCTGGAGAGTCTTCAAAGATCCTCTGGAGCGGCTCCAGAGAATCTCTGGAGCAATCTGCTGCAAACTTTGAAGATTCTCTGGAGCCTTTAACAAAGGCATTGCTCTCGCATGGGGTCCTCTTTGGAGCCTGTGCTATTCTTCGAAGGCAACTTCGGAGGAACTTTGGAGCCGGCTTCGGAGAATGTGCACAGGCTTCAAAGCTTTGAGTTTTGGAGCACACCCCCAGGGGTGACCCCCCCCCCAAGCTGGCTGTAGACCCTATTGCCCGATTGTGGTGGAAACAGGCTCTGTATAATCCGGATTTGATGCCTGAAGACCCCATTGTAGACCCCTTTAATGGGGTCTACAGGGAATCCGGATTATAGTTCCTGAAGGACCCATATGATCCGGATTTCCCTAGAACAGGTGGAAACAAATGTGGCTCTAATGGGGTCTCTAGTGGAAATGGGGTCTTCCTGCTCTGAGCCAAATGGGTCCTTAATGGGTACTTCATGCTAGTGGAAAAACACCCAAGGTTTTTCTGTTAGCCAAAAACTAAGTGAATTCTCACTTCCCTAGGACATCTGAAACTTACCCAGCACATCACTATGTACCAGGTAAATGTGAATACTGCTATACTAGCAACATTTACCATGCAGCAGCAATGGCCATGTGTACTGGCTATTGCCATGGCAATCAGGCAATGCAAGACACAACTTCAGGTGCACTGTATGCCACACATTGTTCACCCAGAAGATATGTAAACAGTACATGCAGGGCTATTCTAGCTATGTCCCAGGTGTGAGCAGCATAGTTGCAGAACACTTTTTAGTACTCCACAGCTATCCAGCTGGAGGAAAGTCCAGCACGTTCCAGCATGGAAGCAGCTTCATAGGGTGTTTTTCCACTGTCACTAGAAGTACCCATTAAGTACCCAGCCCTTCCCCAATGGGCAATAGAGTACTCAATTGGGTGAACAAGGACGTGAAAGAGGGAGAATCAGCAAGGCACCCCACATGGGGATTTATTTTTATCAGCCAATCAAAATTTGGTTGCTAAGCAAGGGTGGGCAGAATTCAGTAAGGAGAAAAGGCTTAGTTCAAAGTACTTTAGCATCTGGGAAGAGCTGCTGCCCCAGATTTATTTATTTATTTATTTGTATTTCTATCCTGTCTCAACCTGAAGATCTCAGGGCGGGTTACAATATTATATTAATCTTAGACTGGTCCCTGCCTTCAGGCTTATAATCGAAAGAGACAAGATACAAATGGAAAATGGTGTGGGAGGGAACAGGGACACTCCCACAGCAACAGTGTCCTTGCAATGGTAAAATATTTTATTTTCAGAACTCTATTCCCCACAGGCAAGATGGCTCCTTCATGGCCTGTGTGGTGACAGTCGGAAGGGAGGGCTCAATGCTGGGAGCTTGATGGAAGGTGCTCACCCAGTTTCCTTCTCTCTACTTAGAACCCCTCAGTTAATTAACTCTTTCCTCACAATTCCCCCAGTTTGAATCCTTTACATGCATACTAAGCAAAGACTTCTATTTCCTAGAATGGGAGCCTAACCTAGATACAAGCCTCATTGCTGAAAATGGTCCCTTGGCACAGTCCAGTCCAGGTCCCAATGTTCTGGTAGAGGTCCATGAATATTAGTGCCTAATTGTCAGAATCATCACCCTAGGCCCCTAGTAAAAAAACAGGCAGAAGATCATTCAAGCATGTGCTTCACTTTATTAACATAGCAGAAAGCAAAATATTACTAGCAAACATTTGGTATTTGAAACATCTCAGGTCTAACCTGGGGCCTTTCTGAACTTGGCCCTGTAGTCAACCCACAGTGCACTCCCAGACAGAGCATCTACACTGCAAGGGCCATTTCCAATTTCTGTGCAGGAGCGCACTGCGGGTTGATTACATGTGGAGCACAATAAAGTGAACTCACTTGTGGGGTTCCCAGGGGTCAATCTTATCTCCCATGTTATTTAATATCTACATGAAGCCGCTGGGAGAGATCATCAGGAGTTTTGGAGTGAGGTGCCATCAATACGCAGATGATACCCAGCTCTATCTCTCTGTGCCATCTGAATCAGGAGAGGTGGTAGAAGTGCTTGACAGGTGCCTGGAGGCGGTAAGGGGCTGGATGAGGGCCAATAAATTGAAACTGAATCCAGACAAGACAGAGGTGCTGTGTGCTACAGGCTCTCGGGTCCAAGTAGTTGGGAGATACCCTGTCCTTGATGGAGTTTCTATATCCGGGAAGGGACAGGTGCGAAATTTGGGGGTACTCCTGGACTCTGCGCTAACACTTGAAGCTCAGGTGGAGGCCGTGGCCAGGAGTGCCTACTCCCAACTACGGTTGGTACGTCAACTGAAACCTTTTTTGGATAGAGATGACCTGGCCACAGTTATCCACGCTCTGGTAACCTCCAGGTTGGACTATTGTAATGCGCTCTACATGGGGCTGCCCCTGAAGACAGTTCGGAAGTTGCAGCTAGTGCAAAATGCAGCTGCCCGAGTGTTGACCGGTACAACTAACCGTACGCATATCACACCGGTTCTAAAAGATCTGCACTGGCTTCCAATTCATTTCCGAGCCCAATTCAAGGTGCTAACTCTGACTTATAAGGCCCTAAATGGCTTGGGCCCCAGATATCTAAAGGAGCGCCTTCTCCCATATAAACCTGCCCATGTCTTAAGATCTGCAGGAGAGGCCCTCCTGGTTGTCCCACCGCCTTCAGCGGTTAGGCGGGTGGGCACCTGGGAGAGGGCCTTCTCATTAGTGGCCCCTAGGCTATGGAATGGTCTCCCCTTGGAGGTGCGCCAGGCACCTTCTTTGTTTACATTCAGAAAGGCGGTAAAGACGCACCTCTTCACTCAGGCCTTTGGCTAAATGCCTTCCAAACACCACTGTTTTAAACTGTTTTTGCATTGTTTTTATTCTTATTCTTATTATGTTGGTTTCTAAATCTTACGCTTGTGTGATACAATTTTTAGTGTGCTTGTTCTTAAATGTTGTAAGCCGCCCAGAGACCCTCGGGTATGGGGCGGGATATAAATATAAATAAATAAATAATAAATAATAAAGTGCTCACGTGTTATCCAGTTGTGTCCCTCCCTGGCTCTATAGAGGAGCACATGAATCACCGTGCAAGTTCGCTGGTGTGTCATATGGCATGTCCGCATCAGCATATGTGCATAGCACACCACCACTGCCCAATGACTGCGCCAGCATCCAGAGACAATACAGTGGCACCTGGACACACGGCTGCGCTACAGGTAAGTCTGCA
Organism: Aspidoscelis tigris stejnegeri; assembly: GCA_023333525.1. Classification (NCBI taxonomy): domain Eukaryota; kingdom Metazoa; phylum Chordata; class Lepidosauria; order Squamata; family Teiidae; genus Aspidoscelis; species Aspidoscelis tigris. Next base: position 61,344,724 of record JALMGA010000002.1, on the reverse strand, counting down.
GACGCATGGGGGAGGGAACGTGTGTACTAGCATTCACTAGTGCAAATGGTAGTACATGCAAGGACAAGTTCACCTTTCCCATTCCTCAGATGGGATAGAAGTACAAATTTGTCCCTATTCCCTCACTTTCTTCACCTAGTTCAGGGGTAGGCAAACTATGGCTCGGGAGCCACATGCGGCTCTTTGGCCCCTTGAGTGTGGCTCTTCCACCTTAGGAGTACCCTAATTAAGTTAATAACAATGTACCTACCTATATAGTTTAAGTTTTAAAAAATTGGCTCTCAAAAGAAAAAAAACAGTTGTTGTACTGTTGATATTTGGCTCTGTTCACTAATGAGTTTGCCGACCACTGACCTAGTTCATAACAACTTGTGTACTGAAATCTCCTTCGCAGGTTTCTTATCTGTCCAGCAAATGGAAACATTGGATTTGTGAGAGATGCAAGCAGGCATGGTTGGGACTAAGAAACAGACAAAGATGGCAGTGTGATGGTCATAGCACTGACATTAGTAATTATTTTACTTCTGTTTATTCCAGTGCTAGCTGGCATTTCATAAGTCTGTTAGCAATTGTGAAGACATGGATAAATTTGCACAATTCATAGGAGCCATCTCTATTAAACCTCAGTCTTCAATGCACAATTGTGTGAGATCCAGCTTCAGAAATGCATACGTGGGATCAGAATGCAAAATTCCGAAGGAGTATTTAAAGGAGAAGAGAGCAAGCAGCAATATGTGGACCATGTGCCTTTGCCCAGTTATGTGTAGGTAAGGAGCCTGAAGGAAGACAGGAAGAGCAAGAAGGGAGATATCTACAGAGGAGGAAAAATATTGAAATAAACAATTAAAGAAGGCCAAGTTCCGTGATAAATCTTTTCGATTTAGTAAAACCACGTTTATTCAAAAGCAGCTGAAAGATTATATCTTGAATCCTGCCTTGATTCCCAGTTTTCCCCCAGCATTCTCTGGTCCCTAAAAGTTTGGAAGAATAGCAAACCTGACAGGAAGCTCACTGTTTGAGGAAAAGTACTTCTATTGCTAAGGATTAAATTAGCAGAAAGTTGAAAGTTGTGGATGGCAAGGGAGAAGTGAGGCCTTCCCTTTGATCTTCCCAAGCCATGTTTGGATCTACAAGGTGAGGATCAGAGATGAAATCAGTGAAGATGGAAAGTGGTAAGTAGTGAGAAGATCCTGCACTAAGCAAGCAAAAGCCCAAGGAGAGGAGGGAGTGACAGTAATCATGTAATTGTCTCAGTCAGCTCTGGATTTATGCAACAGCAGCTTCCACAGAAAATTCTGGCTTGAAACAGAAAGATAATGCTGATTTAATTGTAGATTAGTTGATGAAAGATTGTGATAATACACAGGGAGGAGAGGATGACAATGATGACTGTAGTGCTGGCACTCAAGCAGTCACGCCTGGTGCCGTGATCAAAATGCTGGCATCCTGTCAGCAATGGGACATGCCCAGACCACAGTAAGTTTCCAGATGCACTGGGCTTAGCTTAACATGTACTAGCCTTCCCAAGTGCGAACACTAAAACACTAGAACACTAGTACATTAGTCTGTTATGCATTTTTCCCTTCTAATGGATGGGAAGCTAAATGCCGAAACACCCATGGTCTCTGCGGTTAGATGTACATATGCTATCATTAATGAACATGCTGTTGTCACATATTACATGAGCACTGGGTTTCTCTTTACAATTAACCAGCCCACATTATAACATTCGTATTAATAAGAAGTAAAAAGACTAAATACTAAAAGCTTTGACTGTTTATTTTTTGTCTTTAAAAAAGCAGCAATCTACACTGTCTTTAACAAATTAGGAAAGGAAATCTTTCTCTTTGTGATGTCAGGAACATTCCTGTTTGGCATTTGCAAAATATCCCTTCAGCTTCCTTAAGTAAAAAATGCACTTTTTTCTTTTAAAAAGCATAAATATGGTTGTAACACATTGCAATTAGAGGATTTTAAAAAATCTCCCAACAAGCAGGTGCTGGCAGTGCTGGGTGCAATCCAGCTAAATATGTCCTTGGCACAAAGCACACAAAGACAGGAAGCAACACTTGCTTCATCCTTTGCAATTGCCAAATTATGATGCTGTGATATATTTAAGAACTTTCTGTAATATTTAAGCAGTATCTGACTACATGAAAATAAAAATGAAGACAGCTTACAAATAAATATTTAAAACAAAACAAGAAAAATGCAGACAACCCAAAGAATGAAATATCATTAGCAACCATATGATGCTTCAAAATATGTATACTTTCATACAAGGTACAGGAAAGATAGGAAAGTAGCTACCACAAGGTAAAGATTTGGCCAGAGCTCAGCAAAATTTAAAAGGGGACCAGATAATTTTGTACCACAGCCTAATCCTGTCAGCCAGGTGCAAGAAAGCAACACTTGAGCTGTAAAAGATTTACACCCTGAACAAGAGCAGCTGCAGACTGATATAATAATTGGGGGGGGGGGGGATAATGGATTAAGGCTGCCTATTTATGTGACCCCAACAGCCTGAAAGTTGCAAGCTTCCTTGTTTATTTCATTTTGCCCACTAAAAAAGCCCAGTTTCCTGCCTGTTCTAAGGTTAGGATTTGGATATAAGAACATGTTTCCTTGCCCAATTAGTGTCTCCAGTTTACTCTGGGGGCCATTATGTGTCTTTGGTAGGTACTGGCTCCACTATAGTTCCCCTTTGCATCTCAAGACCTGAAACCGGAGGCCTTTCCACATTTGGCCCAGTAGCTGCCCTGGGAGGAGGTTTTAGATGGAGCACCTGCATTTGAAGAAGCTGTTTCTGAGCCAGAAATGGCTCCTGCTGTCCAGAAGCTCCCCCCATGGCGACTACACATGTGATGCACATTTAAGTGCACCAAGTGTGCACTTACCTTGACCTGTGCCAGAGCTTGTAAGGCTCTGGGCAGGCCTATCCAATCCTCTACGGTGCTGACATATCACATATGATGTGGCACCCATGCACAGCACACTATGGTTGCCAGGTGAGAGGGTTGGCACCAGCATCAGGGCTCCAAAATGGCAGTGCCCAGACACTAAATGCACCATAAGTAAGTGTCCAGATTCGTGGCTGGAGGCATTGTGTGTACTAGCATTCACCAGTGAAAATGCTTAGTAGACACATGGGCAACTGCACCTTTTCTGCCCCCTAGACCAGAAGCGAAGAGCAGATTTACCCCAGGTCTTTAGCTAGGTTTTGATTATCTCAAAGCCGGTGACCCTGGCAGCCAGCTTTATCCCTCCACGCACCATTGCCACAAAGAGGCAAGAGCTAACTCAAAACTGGGTGGATAATCATGGAATTATTGTGTCGTCGTGGGAAGAATGCGGGTGCGCCAGAACAGGTCTCCAAAGACTCCTCGAATAAGGTAGCGAAACAAGGAAGGAAGCAAAGCAGAGATCTTGTATCTTTAAAAATTGTTTTAAAGGGAGAATGTTAAGAGGCGCTGCCTGCATAATCAGCGCGGCGGAGCTACTCAACAGCCCTCTTCTACGCAGGTTTGCGTACATCCTACGCGCTCGCTCTCTGCTTCCGTCCAGATGTTTTACGATCGATTGAACCGCTTGGTTGGTTGCCAATAGCAACAAAGAACGGTCCTCTGTTCCTGCCTGCCTAACATGGCGTCCTCAGGGCGCGGCAAGTGCACCTAGAAGTTAGCCTACCTTAATACAACCCTCACCATCGGGTTGCCATGTGAAGGCGGTCAACCACGAAGAAAATAGCATCTCTCCGAAATCGAAGGCCGCTCTACCCACTATCTCCATGGTGCCTTTCTCCCAACTCGGAACGCCGAGGAGAAAATCCATTTGGGAGCCGGAAGTCTTTGTAACGCCTCCTCTGGCCATTTTTAATCTCTTCTGACTGCACCTGGGGGCTGGGGGGGGGGGGGCGGTGTCCCCAAGGTGGGAACCTCGCTAAAGCGACGGTATCGGAAACCGAACGTGTTGCTGCAGCTTGACGTTCCGGCCGGGCTTGAGGGTCCAGCCCTGACTCCTGGGTCGGGCTGGGCCTGGACGGCGGCGAGGCGACGGTGCCTAACCGGGCATCTTTGGCGGCGAGAAGGTGAGAGGCCCGTGAGGACGGACGGACGCGGGGAGCGGACAGCGGCTCCAGCTGCAAGCGGGGAGGCGAGGAGCTGCCCGGTGCGGTGCGGAGGTGGAGAGCAAGGGCGAGCGGGAATACGCCGACGGGGGCAGCGCTAGGAGAGGCCTGGAATCCAGGCGTCCTTTACTTATTCCGACTCGCGAGTAGGTCGGAGGGGCTTTCAAGGACCAGCCGAATCCCGGCGGCCGGGGAGGGAGGCAATGGGGAGGGCGTTGGGACGGGGGCTCGGTCGTCTTTCCTTACGGATCCTTATTTCTAATCCTGCGCAGGTCCTTCATTCTTTCGTTCGAAACATGGCAGAATCAAAATTTCGGGAGGTCTTGCCCAAACAAGGTAACTCTTTATTACTTCTTGTTGCAAAAGCCTCATGCAGCGATGCACACATCAGTTTACAAGGGGGACTGAGTAGCTCAAATATTCTTTGATCCATTTGTTGAGACAGATTAGCATGGCTCTTCTAGCATTGTCTTCTTTGCATCCCTGCCAGCTGTTGCCTATAGACCTCAGAGTTACATCACACTGGATTTTCACTGAGTAAGCCACTGAGTATCTCTGTAGCAGCGTTTGATCACCATTTGTTAAACGGTTAGGGAAGGATGCATTCGTGGTTAGAATTTACTTACCTCTTAAAAACTGTTCACTTAGTGCACTTATGCTGACAATAGCTCATACCTGATCCAATTTTCCAGGGAAGTGAAGGTACAAATTTGTTCTAAATTTCAGGAGCTGTACTTAAAGAAATTTGTATTTTAGATTTGACACTTGAATTCAAATATTACAGCAAAAAGCATTTGCCTGGAAGGGATATTTGGGTTCATTCAGATTGGGAACTGCATCAAGTATAGTGTTCCATATCAAAGAGACTAGGGGCCTTTCTGCACTTGGCCGTATTGTGGAATATATCCCAGAATAGGGGCCTGCTGTCCACATGCTACTGTAGTCTATGGCAGGTACCAGACAATCCTGCCATAGTCTGTGTTAGCATGTGGATAATAAAACCCCTACCCTGAGATATATTCCAGAATAATGCCAAGTACAGAAAGGGCCTTTGCCTTTGTTGCCTATCTAGCAGTTTTACCTAATACAGGCATAACCCTTCTTGGATTATATTAGGGTCTTCAGGGCTTGATGTCAGTATCTGTCTGGAGATCCCAATAAGCCTCCAGATTCTCTTGATCTAGATGTTCCATCAGAAACCAGTGCTTTAAGAGGCCTGCTTCTCCTTGCTTGGCCAAAGATAATACTGAACAGGGAGATTGAGGTGATTAGCCTCTCCTTCCAGACTATCCAGGTATAAGTGTGCAATGTAAAAAAATGTTTGACGAGTTAAAGCTGTTTCTTGGTAACAGAAAAGAAATACTCTGTCTCTTAATGTCGTATCTAACTTCAACATTGTCCATTTAATTTGGGGATTTCTTTATGACATCCAGTACTTAGCAAATCCGGAATGATGCAGAACAGAAGGGCTGGAGTTGGAATGTCTCACCCCTCATAATTTATAGGTCTTTGAAGTGTTGTTTTTGAAAGGCAGGGCCTTTTGCCTCTGAAAATAAACCAATTGAAATAATTATCCCATTTTTAAAAGATTTGGTTAATAGTAGAAATATTTTGAAATACAGCCCCTTTCTGCACTTAGCCTTATTCTGGAATATATCTTGGGGCTCCATCTGCTGCCTGCTATAAGAGAACATAACATAAGAACATAAGAGAAGCCTTGCTGGATCAGGCCACAGCCCATCTAGTCCAGCATCCTGTCGCACACAGTGGCCCACCAAATGCTCATGGGCATCTCAAGCAGAGACAAGGACAAACCTTCTCCTGCTCTCGAGTCCCAGCAGATGGCCTTTGAAGCGCCCCATTTCCTCCCCCCCCCCCCTCAGCCTGAAAGATGCACCTAGGCATTCGTTCTAGTAGCCATTGATACATCTGTCATCCATAAATTTGTCTAACCCTACCTTAAAGCCATCCAGACTGGTAGCTGTCACCACCTCTTCTGGCAGCACATTCCATAGGCCAATGACCCTCTGTGTGAAGAAATACTTCCCCCTGTCAGACCTTACGCTCCTACCCATCAGCTTCATAGAGTGCCCCCTGGTTCTAGTGTTGTACGATAGAGAAAAGAAATTTCCTCTATCCACCTTTTCTATGCCGTGCATAATTTTATATACTTCAATCAGGTCCCCTCTCAAACGCCGGAATGAGTACATGGACAGCATCCCCTTAACCAGAGATGTATTCCAGAATAAGACTGATTGTAGAAAGGTTTGAAGTACTGGAGAATATTTTCACTTTTATGGCCATTTTGCCCCATAAAGACTCAGGGAGATCATTTCTTTCCATGGAATTATTAAATATGGCTGAAAGACAAGGGATGAGGATAACATTAAATTGTAAAATTAGACAGAGAAACCTTCTGTGCTTGGGGATTTCTCTCCTTTGGGGCACTGGATTGTTTTAAGACAGCGGCTCTCAACCTGTGGGTCACAACCCCTTTGGGGGTAGAACTACCCTTTCAGAGGGGTTACACCAAGTCTCCTGTCTCCCCTCCGTCCAAGCTGCCCTGCCCCTGTGGTTGAGGGTCTCCACAACATGAAGAACTGCATTAAGGGGTCGCGGCACTAGGAAGGTTGAGAACTGCTGTTTTAAGACCTTGGAGGATGTGCGGGGAGCATTCAGTATTTTAAAGTGTCACTGATTTACTGTAGCCAACTCCATGACTTCAAAAAAGGACAGCATACAAATGCAAAATGGCAAGGACAAAGTGATACTTTGATTCAATTACAGCAGTATATATTTGGTTGTTTCAAATGTTCGGAAATAGCCAAAGTTTAAAACAGAGGTGTCAAACTCAATCCGGCCAAGGGCAGGATTAAAAAAAAAAAACCTGTGAGGGCCAGGGGGCGTGGCTGGGGGTGCAGCGGGGGGCGTGACCAGGGCACAGAGGAGGGGCTGGGGGTGTGGCCGGGGGCATGGCTAGGGCAAAGAGGAGGACTCGGGGCGTGGCTAGGGAGGGGCTGGCCGTCCATGGCGGCGCCCGCAGCGCACGCTCGCCTCGCCTCATCTCGCCTCCTTCGCACCCAAGGAGGGCGGCGCGTGTCGGTGGGCCATGGGCCGCGTCGGCAGGCGGGCTGCGTCGTCGGGCGGCGGCCCGCCGCGGACTGCGCGGCGGCGTCGGGCCGTGGGCCGCAGCGGCAGGCGGGCCGCGCGGGCAGGCGGGCTGCGGGGGCGGCCGTGGGCCGTATTAAAACACCCCGCGGGCCGGGGCCGTATCTTTGACATGCCTGGTTTAAAAGAAGCCTGTTAAGCTCCATTGGTGTGCCTTTGACTGTTTGAATGTAAAGCCCTTACTTGGGAGCACTTATTCTAGATATTGTTGCACCCCAGACCTTCTGGATTCTTTGGGGATATGCCATGAATGGCATCACCAAACGATGACATCCTCCTCCAGACTTAATAGAGTTTCTCATGGAACTCTGGAAGATGATGTTTGAAACCTGTAGTAATGTATACATACCCTTGTTTATGCTTTAGGTCAGGGGCAATATTCTGTGACCTTACTTTTTTATACAGTATTTGGATTGTAGAACGTTACTGTTGAATGAGGATTTGCAAGCTGCTATGCAGATGAAAGGTAATTATCAGGATATGTATATCTTCATATCTCAGATGATGTGTCACATACTGATAACATTCCTGATGGTCTGATTTTGAAGGTTGCCCAAGTCATTCTGATGATTCATAGGTTTCCTGCCCCATCTGAGAAATCCTTTTAATGGTGAACCAAACCCTCATTCAAGAAGGTAGCTGTGAAGCAAAGTCCCTACTACGGCAAATGCATTTTTTGGTTTTCAATGCAGAAGCATCTTTGTTTAGTGCTAGGTTCCTAAACAAACAAATCTTACATGAAAATACACTACTTTTAGTTTTACTCAGTCAGTCACCAAGTGTATTTCCTTCTCTGAAAGACATTATCAATGACAGAAACACTGAAATTGCTTCCCTTAATGCAAATTTCCATAATATAGTAGATTTGGGAAAAGGTAGAGGTAGAACTGTATACCTTATTATAATAAAGGCTGATCCTGTAATAGTTTTGGTATATGGTAGAAACCACTAAAATAGATACTTACAAAAAAAAGTTATCAGAAGTTAAAATCTGTGTTAGTTTATGACTTGACCTCTGGAAAATCTCAAGTCAAATGCCAGCAGTTTTCACAAAACATCCTTGCTTCACAAATGGAAGGCATGACAAGTTGAATTTCCCCTGAAGATGAGAACAGTGAATTTGCCTGAATTTGCCTGAGTAGGAGCGTTTGCTTTGATATTCTTCCTGAATTCTTCGTTTTTCTTGTTTTAGGAAAGTTGGCAGTAGAAGATGTTACTACAATGGTTTTATGCAAACCCAAGTTGCTGCCATTAAAATCAGTTACACTGGAAAAGCTTGAAAAAATGCAACGTGAAGCACAGGAAACTATTCGACAGCAAGAACTTCTCTCTCAGCAAAATCTAAAATCATAGTCCTTTCTGTGGTTTTCCTGACTTTTTCCTAACTTTATACTGCTATATACACAAAAGCACTATGTTATACAGTAAAATAAATGAAGCTATTTTTGGAGGCTACCTATTTTACCAGATTGTATACAATTTCCTTGTAAATATACATAAGAACACAGTGTATTTTTAAAATGATTATATACAATTGTATACAAATGATATTTGTATTACTGATGGTCATATTTTGGGCATATGGGGAGCAGCCTTCCTTCTGAGCTGCCTTTCTCGTCTTTCTTTTATGCCTGTGTGGTTGCTTTACCACCACTTTTATTGAAATGGGAAGCAATACATGTTTCTTACAAAACGTTTCTATTTCCTCCGATGACAGTTAAAAACCATGAACAACACTTAATGGGTATGTATGATTCTGAATGAAAGATATAGTGTTTTGGAATGGTTACACTTCTCTGCTGGATGAAAATCAAGCCCAAAATAAAATAAAAACCAGGTGAGCCTCCCCTGCTACATAAATATCTGCCCAGCTGAACTGGGCTATATAAGCCATTAGAAAAAGAATATGAACAGTAAAAATAATAGAAGGAAACAACTCACATAACAAACTTGGGCAGAGCAGAAGGGCAATCAAACCGTGACAGAAGGGTCTGCAGAGAGAGAAATCAGCAAAGTGATACTCTTTCTAAACCAAAATAGCTGAGAGCTAAACTGGATTCTCTTAAAGTCTCTGTTGAAGGAATAGAAGAACTTTTTAAAATCTGTCCAATTTGAAGTAACAGCAATGATTAAAGAAATTGTCTCCACCCCCTCTACTCAAGAGTTCCAAGAAACTGCCTCTCAAGACTTATTCGCTGCCTCTTCTAATTCATCTAAAATATCCAGTATGCAGCAAACCACTGAAAATGTTCAGGATCAGGTTACTGATTTGCATAATCATGCCCTGTGGGGACTATGTGCCTCAGCAAGGTAAAAGAACTCAAAAGACATCTCAAGCAATGCCTCAAGGTCATCACTACAGTGGGAAAAGTCTACCACAATAATCAGACCACATTAAAGGTGTTTTTCCACTGTCACCACAAGTACCCATTAAGTACCCATTAATGGGTACTTCTAGTGACAGTAGGAAAATACCCTAAAATATATTTGTCATTACAGCAATTGATTCCACAAGGAAAATATTACTACAAAAATCTTGATTAATTCTAATGATAAAATTTCATGAACCAGTGGTATCACTTCCACGTTATTTTTGTATACTATGTCAAATAATTCCAATTATTATTAGTTAATGAAATAAATAAAAATAGCATTCTATTAACTAATCAATTTGTATGTTAATGAACTCATCACAATTCTATATACAGTATTTATCTACTGCTCAGATTAATTTCATTCTAATAAATTTATATTTCTATTAATTATGGTTATTATAAATTACTTTTTCTATATACAAATATTGTGCTATTTTATTTATAATAGTAATTTGGGACAATTGAACTTTTATCCTGTACAAATATTTACAAATGTCAGTAAGGGTTTAATTCAATATCGTAATTTTACTACATGGAACAAACACTATAGATCATGATCTTGTTTCTTTTAGGGGGGCATCTTCAATCAGACTTCTGTATTACTATATTATTAATTAAATGTCTGTTGAAAGGAAGGTGAAAATGAAGAGGGCAGACGGAATATACATTTTGTCACAGTCAATCTACAGCCAAGCTTTTAAATATTTATAAACTGCCTTGATATTGGTGGTATTGGTAGGTAGAAACATCAGGAAGAGGAAAAATAAATTCAAGTATAGCCTTTAAAATCACCTCATACAACATTTCCACTGGTTGATCTATTCCAGATGTAAGGCACTGACTTAAGAGCCAGTCTGCTTTATAACAAAAAGTGTTTTCAATCTTAGTCCTCCTACTTTGACCCAACACAAAAAATATTAAGCAAGCATTGTACAACAGAGAATAACTGGGTAAGACTGAACTCCTTATTTACCTTTCTGATCTCCAATCAAGTAAAAGCTATATTCTTGAAAACATTAATGAACTTTGAAAGAATCATCAAAACAACATCTGCATCATTGAAGGGAATTAAGTCTAAATAACACACTTAATAGAGCAGCAAATCTCACAACTAGATAATCTCAAAGGGATCTGGGAAACAGATTTGCAGGAAACCATGTCACAAACCACCTGGTACCAAACAAAGTGGCATTCATCTATACAAATAAAATAAACATTAAAAAGGTTGCAGAACAGCTTTTAAACTGATCCCTGGGGGAAAGCTGACAGGAGCTGGGCAGCATCCGGTTCAGAAGAGTGCACCCTTGAGTGAGGAGGGCTGGAAATATGCACATAATGCTGAGCAAAGTGGGGAATTAGTCAATAGTATGCAAGCAGAATGATGCAAGGGTCAGTATAAGGATTCACATGTTTCTCAACGGCGGAATCTGGACCAGAGGAGTGAATACAAACGTATATATGCAAACACCAGAAGCCTTCAAGGTAAAATAGGGGAGCTAGAAAGCTTAGTGACAGATAATAGGATTGATATTATTGGTATAACTGAAACCTGCTGAACCAGTGAAAACCAATGGGATACAGTCATCCCAACTTACAAATTGTACAGGAAAGACAGGGAAGGGTGACATGGAGGTGGCATAGACTTGTATATTAAGGAAGAGATAGAATCTTACGAACTGGAATGTCTAGGTGAGTCTGACTCTTCCACAGCAGTAGTGTGGGTAAAAATACCAAGCCAGAAAGGAAGCCTAACAATAGGGACATGTTATCATCCTCCCAACCAAATGCCTAAAGGAAAATGAGGTAAAGGAGGTATCCCAAAAAGATAAGAGTAGTTATAATGGAGGACTTCAATTATCCTCACATAGACTGTTCAACTAAGGAAAAAGAAAAAATTCATAAACCTACTAAATGACTGTTCTATGGAGCAAATGGTCATTGAACCAACCAGGGGAAAGGCAGTCCTGGACTTGATCTTAAGTAATGCTCAGGACCTGGTAAAGGACGTCACTGTAGCTGATCCAGTTGGGAACAGTGACCACAATGCAATAATCTTCAACTAAAATACAGGGAGTAAGTTCTTAAAGTCTAACACAGAGACCTTAAACTTTCATAAGGGAAACTTCCCCAAAATGAGGAAACTAGTAAAAAGGAAATTGAAAGGGAAAGTTAGAAGAGTTAAATCACTTCAAAATGCATGGAGACTACTTAAAAACACAATAATGGAAGTGCAACTAGAATGCATACCTAAAAGGGGACTTCTAGGTCAATAAACATGTAGATAAAGGCAAACCAGTAGACATTGTCTATCTGGACTTTCAGAAGGCTTTTGATAAAGTCCCACACCAAAGGCTACTGAGTAAACTCATCAGCCATGGAATAAAAGGCCAGGTTCTGTTCTGGATTTATGACTGGCTTAAGGACAGGAAGCAGAGAGTAGTAATAAATGGCCAATTCTCAGGGTGGAACGAGATAAAAAGTGGGGTCCCTCACGGCTCAGTGTTGGGACCAATGCTTTTTAAATTATTCATCAATGATCTAGAAGAAGGGTTACATAGCAATGTTTGCTGATTCTAAATTATTTTGGGTAGTAAAAACCAAAAGAGATTGCCAAGAGCTCCAGAGGGCTCTCTTAGCATTGGGTGAGTGGGCAACCAAGTGGCAAATGTGCTTTAATCTTAACAAGTGCAAATTATGTCTATAAACTGATGGAGTCTGAGCTTTCTGCTACACACCAGGAAAGGGATCTTGGGGTTTTGGTGGACAGTTCAATGAAGGTGTCAACCTAGTGCGCAGCAGCAGCAAAAAAAAGCTAATTCAATGCTGGGAATAATTAGGAAGGGAATAGAAAATAAGTCAGCAAGTGTCACTTTGCCTCTTTAAAAATCTATGGTGAGGACACATTTGGAATATTGTGTACAATTCTGGTCACACCTCAAAAAGGATACTGTGGATCTGGAAAAGGTGCAGAAAAGGGCACCCAGAATGATTAAGAGACTGGAACATCTCCCTTACGCAACCAGGCTGCAGTGTCTAAGCCTCTTCAGTCATAGAGACGGTGTTTAAGAGGGGACCTGACTGAAGTTTATAAAATTATGCATAGTATAGAAAAGGTGGATAGAGCCGGATCTGACAAAGGGAAGTATTTCCTTCCCCAGAGGGTCATTGGTTTTTGGAATGTGGTGCCGGAAGTGATGGTAACAGCTACCAGCCTAGATGGCTTTAAGATAGGATTAGACAAATTTATGGACGAGAGATGTATCAATGGCTACTAGAATGAATACCTAAGTACATCTTTCACGCTGTGGGGGGAGCAGGATGCTTCTAAGGCCATTTGCTGAGATTCAAGAGCAGGAAAAGGTTTGTCCTTGTCTCTGCTTGAGATGCCCATGAGCATTTTTTGGTGGGCCACCATGTGCAACAGGACGCTGGACTAGATGGGATGTTGCCTGATCCAGCAAGGCTTCTCTTATGTTCTTAACGTAAACTTTTATGAAAATGTTCAGATGGTACATGATTCCAGTCCAGGTTGCAAAAATATAAATAAACCTATATGTTGGAGAAGATGTCATTCTCAAGCCATATACATCCATCTGTGGTGGGAGAACCCAAAGGTGTCACAATATTGGGATATGATAGGAATAATCTTTAAATGAATGTTTGCTTTTCTCACCTCAACTTCTTCCTTCTACTACATGATTTTTCAGATTTAAAGGTAAAGAAATAAAGTATGACTTTACTTGTTATTACACTCAGCTGAATAGTTTACTGCGAAACATTGGGAAGATATGGACATTCTCCATTGTCAAGAATGGCTCCAGATAGTCTACGAGTTGACAGTTAATTTTCTTTTGTTTTTAAGAGTATGGAGGACGTTGGCTCTGCAAATCATTTTTATAACATCTGGTAAAATTTCACTGTTTGACAGAAAAGAAATAGCATCAATGTCCTACATAGAAAAGCCTTACTAACAGAACTGATTTTAAATCATTAATCACATAAGGGATAACAAATGTTCAAGTGAATCCTTGCTACAATGTAATCCAACAGTTGGCATTATCTGACAATGTATTTTGTTTTTTCCCCACTTTTTAGCTTTAAGGTGTTCATGTTCTCATTTTCAGTTTTTCTTCATTCTTTTTATTAATATTATTTTATTCTATACTGTTGTGGGGTTGTACAAGTCATGTCATTAACTATATTTTTTTAAATACATGGTATACTTCAAGATATAATACATCACATATATATAAATTAATTAAAATATTTTTAAATGGTATTTGTACTGTAACTTTAAGAGTACTATGTTTTTACTGTCAGGTTAAATGTATATAACCTAAGAACAAACCAACTTGCATAGCAAGTTATTATTTGGGTTTTGGATCCCCCCCCCTGATTTACCAGATTTATAAATACATCCAATTATCCTGAATAGCTGGTTGTGTTGTTACACTGACATTATTTGTCGTCTCTATCCTGCAAGGTATAGAAGACTTGTATCTGAGTATGGTAAGAAAACCCATATTTCTAAAGCTACTGGTAGTTCAAAAAAGACATAACTGCTATCTAAACAGCATCTCATCCTAGAGTAGTCCAGGCCTTATGACCAGAGCAAGTATTGTTGTTAATGAAAAAAGGATGTTAAAAAAGCTCCTGCAATTATTTGTACCAGTATTTAGTGCGGGACAGGCATATATGTAAGAATGGAGAAATTTAAGCCAACATAACCCCCAAAATAAAACTGGCCAGCCATTTAGGATATGTAGCCTTGGCTCCTCACCCCTCTGCATGTTGGATCTACCTTCTGCCAGCAATGTGGGCATTCTGGCCATGGAGGACTACAACTCCTCCCAGAAGGTAAAGAATACAGACTGCATTATCAAATTTACGGAAAGCACCACCGTACATCACTGTTTTAAAGAAAGTATTAGTTCAAACACCATAAATCTCCTCCCATGCTTGGCTAAAAGCTATTAATATAACTCACACAATGACAAAATAGAAAAACACACAGTTATGAGTATCTCTTGAAACACACGAGGTATCAGCCATAGGTATATTTTCAATGAATGTGAACTTTGAAATTCGTCTAATGAAGCAAGACAAATATGTTTCTCAAAGGTTTATTTTGCAATATATTCTATTATAACTGTTCATTTTTTTTTCCAGTTTTGTAGAAAAATAGATGTTCCAGCCACCATTTGCTGAACTAGTCTAAGACCAAATCAGTATGTTCCGCCTGGAAATAGATGAATACATCTTATGATCAAACTACATTTCTTAGATTCTTTGAAACAAGTAACTTTTTCTCTTCCCAGCAGCAACAAAAGTACAATTCTAGCAGCTTAACATGACCTAGTCTAGAAAGCTTTATAATAAACCAGTGATTTTACTACAAAACTGTCCTTGAAATAAAGGAGTGGTAGGCAGGCATCAATGCAAAACATGGAATGATTATGGCACTTACAAAATTGTAGCTTATTTTAACAAGCTTCCATTGAAAGGTAGTTAATAGTTCTGTCCAGATCCATGTCCACAGAAAGGAAAACTGAAGCATTTCCTTTATGAAATGCTTATAAACCTTCAGAAGCTGTATGTGCATCAAAACAAGTGCATCTCTCAAAAATAAATGAAATTTACTAAGCAACTCTTACTATAGTATACATATATATTCCTTTAAAACATCTACAGCTGCAAGAGTTGATTCATATATTCAGTAGCTCTCAGCTTTCAGGCGGCCTCCATCTCCTTCACTTACAAAGCGCTTCCTTCCCCTAAAATTAAATATATAATACGTTTTCATTATCTCCTTTGTCATTTTACCCAGTTATATGGGGAATACAAACAGTTCTCACTGAACAGAAAAAGCAAAATGGGTAGTTTGCTGTATTATACTAACAGCATTTATCTGCATAATTTGAATCTTGATGTGGAAAAGGTAAATTGGAAGCACTGATGAAAAAAAAAACAGAAGTTAGCTTTACCAAAATAGGCCTATAACTTAAGCATATTAAAAAGGTGGTATGACAGTAATGTTCAAATGTAACCTCCTAAAACAAATATAATTTGCAATTCTAACTCATGTCCTTTGATTTTGGTAAGTTGGTCAGTTTGTGTCTTAGTTGGATCATCACCTAAAACTAACCATAATTAGACACGTTTCCAGCAACTATATGGGGCCTAAAAACCTGAAAGAACTGGAAGAAATGCTTAAAATCATTTATGCAGCAGGAATCCAAGGTGATTTAGAACTATGATGTTTTCTTTCTTTCTGAACTATTTCTCCAGATATGAAAAAGCTAAAAATAACCAAAGCTCAGTAGATGATTCTATGTCAGAGAGGTGACAGGAAGACTCAAGCCATCCTTTTCTGCGTTCATGTCCAGCTAAGTGCTGTTCTATTCTATATCTTAACATTTGTGACTTATCGATTTACTGGATTTGTAACCCAGACTTTCCGTGGGATAACAGAAACAAAACAATATTAAAATCAAATTCAAAAGAAATCATTTTTTTCTGCCACAGACCCTAGGTCAGATACACGTGATTTCCTATACATCATACACGTAGGCAATGGTTACACTTGCTTAACTTCGGCAAATCTCCGGTCTTGTGACCCTTCAAGCCATACCCTGGAATTTAGCATTTGCACATTTCACATACAAATGGAAATTTCAAATTTAACAAACTTCAGAATTTCCAGCTATCAGCCTGCTTTGTTCACTCCCCCATGATACACTGCAGTAGAAGCTGAAGAGAAAAAGATGCATACCAGATGCATACCCTAGAAATTAACTTCCCACAATTATAATAAAGTGTGTTACCTGGAAGGACAGAGATCTCTTAATGGCTTGGAAATTATTCCTTCTTTAAAGCATTCCTCTACAAACCTTTCAAGCACGAAGTATGAATTTGGAACATCAAGATTAATGTCTGAGATTTCACGGTAAACCCGTTCATAACCCTGCAGCATCATAATCAGAAGCAAGTTGTTACAGAAGTGTAAATTAAATCTTTTGAATTAGTTTTCATAATGTTACTTAACTTCTAAAAATACAAGTCATTTGCGCAAGTATAGGAATACAATAATTCATCCCGTCATCTGTAGTTAAAGGAACAAGGGATAAATGATGGGAGAACTGCACCATCAGATAAGAAAGTACAATATTAGGCTAGATGGACAATTTCTCTCTGTTCTACAACAGCTACACATTTGAAGACACTCTTACTTTTGTACTAGAATGGGAAGTTGTTGTACTTACGTGAGCTCCCATTCTAGACGGAGCAAACTCATTTAGGACTATCTCTGGTGTTGACAGCTGACCACGACCGCTGGGGGAGCCCCACCCAATTTTAATTCGTTGTTGGTTGTCTGTCGGGCTCCAGTTCTTCCAAAGGGAGCGTAGCATGAGCAGAAGTTGAAGATCTTATCTATAATGAGAAAGCACATATTGTTAATAGGGAGGGAAGAGTCTGCTCCTATCTGTCTAGAACGGGAGCTCACATTAAGTAAGATAACTTCCCGTTCTCAGATGGATGGAGCAGACTCACGTAGGCATGTGCCCAAGCTTCCTACATGGGTGGGTTCCCAACATACATAAGACCATAACTACAACATAAGACCATAGCTATGTACCGTGTGAGATGCATGTTGTAGAACTCTCCTTCCAAAGGTTGCTTCTGCAGACCTATAGACATCCATCGTGTAGTGACAAGTAAATGTCGAAGGAGTGGCCCATGCCGCTGCTCTGCATATCTCCTGGATACTGGCTTTGGTTGCAAAAGCTGCTGACGTAGCCACACTTCTGGTAGCATGAGCCTGAATATCTTGTGGAATATCAACTTTCTGGATCTTGTAGGCTAACGCTATTGTGGCCCTGATCCAAGCTAATAGGACCTTCGCTGAGGCTTTCTTTCCTAGGTACGCTGGATGGAAATATACAAACATGGAGGATGTTTTTCTAAAGTCCTTGGTTCTTTCTTTCTTTCTTAGAAAAGATTCTAGGACTTGCAGATAACCCAAAGGATAGGCCTCTGTATTGGAAATGGTTACCTTCCACCTGGAAACGTAAGAGTTTCCTGTGGGCAGGGTATACTGGGATGTGTAAAAATGCAAGGGTCAGATCCATGGCCACCATAAACGCATGTTCTTCCAGCTGTGACCTGATGGAACTTAGAGACTCAAACTTGAAATAAATTTTCTTCATAAATTTATTCAGGTTCTTTAGGTCTAACACAGCCCTGAATTTCCCTCCTTTTTTCACCACCAAAAAGAAAATGGAGTATACCCCAAATTTCTGCTGATCCCTGGGAACTGGCTCTATAGCCTTCATGTCAAGAAGTTCCTTAAAGGCTTCATTAAGAGCCTTCCTCTTCTTAGGGATGGATGGCAGAGGGGTTACCAAAGATCTGGATTTGGGATGTTCCTGAAACTCTAAACGGTATCCCTCAGATACAACCTTAATAAACCAACTGTCCGAAATGGAAACTTGCCAAACATCAGCAAAACACTGGAACCTAGCTCCAACATGAGAGTCAGGCAGAAACTCCTGATGTAACTGTAAAATTTTAGGTTCAGATACTTCTCCACCACCTCTAATGACCTCTTCCTCTCCAAATTGGTTGCTTGTTGTCGTTTTGTTGTTGCCCCCAGGAGCCGCACCCTCCTGGAGGCCTGTAACAAAAGGGCTTTTTTAAATATAAGTCCGCATAATGTTTCTTAAAGGAGGAAGACCTACCCGGTGGTGTTTGCAGCTGAGCGGCCGGCCAATTGAAAGGCATCCATTTTAGCATACGCCGTGAGGGCCACGGCCCTCTTAATATCAGTCAACTTGATTTTAAAGTCCTCAGTTAGCTCTGGAAGCGATAGAAGCTCGTCTTTTGGACTGCCGTATTAGCTAGAGATGAAGAGGCAGCTGCTCTACAACAAAGAGAGTCCAATTTGAAAGTCTTCCTCATTAAACCTTCCTTTTTTGTCATTGGAATGTTGAAGCTCCGCCTCTGAGTCACATGGAAGCAGGTAAGTGGAAGAGAGCTGAAGTACAGTTAAGTCGACAGTAGGGACCGCCCATATGGAAAACACGTGGCTGGCATATGGAAAACACGTGGCTGGCATATGGAAAACACGTGGTTGGCATAGCTTCTTTGGCATACTGGAAAGTCTTCTGTTAGAGAGAGGGTCAGACCATTCGGCGAAAAGAAGTTCCTCCATCAAAGGTGGTATAGGAAGGACTCTTTCTTGAGGAGGCGGAGTCATTAAAACAGCGGTTCTCAACCTTCCTAATGCCACGACCCCTTAATGGAGTTCCTCATGTTGTGGAGACCCCTAACCATGGGGGTGGAGCAGCTGGGAGGTGGGAGGGAAGGGCGGTGAGAGACTTGTCACGACCCCTCTGAAAGGGTAGTTTGACCCCCAAAGGGGTCCCAACCCCCAGGTTGAGAACCACTGCATTAAAGGTCCTTGGCCTGTTTAAATTTGTCATCTGAAGGCTGGGACTCAAATGAAATGTTCAAGATACAGGTGATTGCTGCTATAACTTGCATTATATACTCATATGGAGAAAGCCATGAAGTACTTCTGGAAATATTGGCTTGATCCTGTGGATGCTTTGCTTCATCCCCTGATAACTGATTTATTTCACTCCGTACAGGCACATCCATTTTGGGAGGATCTGCAGAGGTCTGCTTGTCCTACGAGGCCGAAGCCTCAGGCTGTGATGGATGGGATTGGTTCCGGATCTGGTTCAGTGGATTTAGAAGGCCTGTGATGACGAGGGACCGCTTTGCTCTGACGAGTGATTGGTCTCATGCAGAAGCATCTGATGCCTATGCTTCCTCTTGTCGTGCTTGTACTTAGCAAAAGAAGATACCAGTTTCATCTGAAGCGCAGCTCCAGAGGAAGAAGAGTTTGATAAGTCTGAGCCAGAACAATAAAACCCATCCTTAGATGGTGTCTGTTTATTTGGTTGAGGTCTGCTGTAAGCTTGGGGCCCTCTAGTGGCCAAATCTTGCTTCTGCATTTCATAGTCTCTACCCCTGATTGAGCTAGAATAGCCTCTTTCGTTTATAGGGGCTGGGAGAACATCCCCTCCCACGGCCACAACTGATAGAGCAGCTTCTTCTATGGCAGTAGGCTGGAGGGGAGCCTCTGTGGCAGTAGCAGTGAGGTGACCTGCTCTTGTGGTGGGGAGGAGACTGTACAAATGTTGGGAGTGGACAGTCCCACGTGTAGTGATTATAATGCCTCCCTTCTTTGTCTCTGAGGTGAACAAGAATACACGAGTGCCACATCTTGGGGAGAAAGGCAGGAAAAATGGCACCCTCTGTCTTGGTGCTGCCGAGCCTGAGGCGATTTTGAGGGCCTACTAGGCCTGTCTCTAGAAGCAGCCCAGTCATAGGAGCTTCAATGGTGGCGATCATAGGACTAGTCTGATACTCTTGCCACCGCATTGGAGATAAAGAGCGCTGGCAAGAATCGCACTTGGCCTGCAACACGGCGGTTCTATTTCTATTGTGGGCGTCAGCCCACGGTGGGCTATCAGCCACCCCATGCCCTTCTCTCGCCCCAGTACTTATGCTACGTGCCCTTGGATCAGCTTGGTGACTATCGTAGCTACGCAGGCAGCTAGGGCCTTCCCCGGGGGAGGAACAAGGAAGGCTAGGCGAGATGGGCCACGCCGCGGCTTCCGCACCAAGGGGCACTCTGCCATTGCCAAGGGGGGAGACCTCACTCACCTCACTTGGCTCGAGATCTGAAAAGGGAGGGTAAAGGGATGTGAGGTGAGGGGAAGGTTTGGGGAAGGCTCCCGGGAATGAATGGGTGAATGGGAGGGGAAACTCCTTACCTGATGCCTCCCTTCTATCTTAGGGTCGATGCCCAAAGCCAGTCCGCTCACTGCCCCAGGAGGGATGAGGAGCTAAGCTGACTGAACTGAGGGATGAAGGAAACCCTTTGAATTCTCCTTCCGATGAATCAGATGGGAATAAGTGGTTCACCAAACGGGCGCCTCCAATATCCCCATGGCCCTTAAGGAAGGTTGAGGGGTTAAAACTCCTACCCCTCTGGCTTGAAATCTACTCTAACGAGTTTCTGGAGTAAACAGACATCATGCAGAAGTTCTAGACGATGTGGCCATCTCCACAACCATGGAAGAACTGACAACCTGGCAGTCGTGGTCAGCTGTCGACACTGGAGATAACCCTACGTGAATCTGCTCCATCCGTTTGAGAACCTTTATTACCCCTAATCCAGTTCTGAGGCAAACTATAGCCACTTAAAACACAACTATATATAAACCACCACTATTAGCTAGATACCGGTCATACAAAACTAACTCAACTGTCACGAGAGCGAGGAGCACTGAACCTATGGCCATCACTAGGACTGACCTATAAAATAAATAGAGAACATCTGAACATTTTTGGTACACTTACTCTCTTCATTTGGTCCATAGTAATCACAGCAGATCTCCAGAGGGATTTTAATAAATTGAGCATCATTTTAAAGTTTGTTTCTCCAGTTGACTCCAAAACCATCACAACTGCCTAAAATGTAAAAGCAAATGAACTACAAATAATGGTGAACTATACATTGTGAGCAGCAAGAATATACAGCAGATGAGGAAAAAAACGCACAAAAGGTAAAATAACAAGTATGAGAACAGTTTTGTTCCAGGCTGGACATTTGCTTTGCAATCCACAGTATCTCCCTAGATGAAAGGAAGGTACTGTATTTTCTGGCATATAAGACTACTTTTTAACCCAGGAAAATCTTCTCAAAAGTCGGGATTCGTCTTATACGCCGGGTGTTGTCTTCTTATACGGCGAGTATATCCCAAACTCTATATTTTAACTGGAAAGTTGGGGGTCGTCTTATACGCCCAGTCGTCTTATATGCCGGAAAATACGGTAAGCCATTTCTATATGCAGCCAGGAAAACTATAAGAATGTGTTTATGTAATCATTAGAATTCAAACTGACTGAACACTTAGTTATTTTTACCGTTATCTATTAAAACTACTAGTGGTTTGGATTAGCCTTGAACTGAACCAAATGGGCTCTGGGTTCAAGAGCCCCCCAATGCAAAACAGTGACCCTTCTTCATCTCCCCACCCTGTGCCCCAGAGAAGAGGAAGAGAAAATTTCAATCCCTACACACAAGTCAACAATGCACTGATCAGCTGTTGCACTGGGACTAATCTTGCCCTGTTCCCCCACCATCACAGGCAACATTCTGAGTACCTGGAGAAGGAGGAGGGAAGCTGCTCAACTACAGATTAGGTGTCTGGGTCAGACAAAAAAGCACTCCCAACCCAAGCAGTTAGAGGAACCAAGCCAAGATCGATATCTGCTGGCCCATGGGCAAGCCAAACCAGTTTTTCAACTTGTGGACACACATAAAACAAAGTACTGATGTTTTGCAAATCAGTGCAGTTTGCCAATCACTTCATTTTTAGACAAAGTACACAATATTTTTTGAAACCTATAAAAATACATAAAGAGGAAAATATGATGTTCCCTTGAAATAAACATAACATGCCATATAAAGTTCAGTGTAAAAATATAGTAAAGAGATATGTATTCCAAAATTCAATTTTAACAGATGTCTCTCTCCCGATTTAGAGGCATTCAGTTAAAAGATGTAGGAAAACTTCAATGATGTCCACTACCTCTAAGCAACATAAATCTTTAACCCATGCACAAAATAAATTCACGTGAGATTTATTTTTCCTCTCCTTCAGCCCCTTAGGTAACAAATCACTCCAGAATGTGCACAGAATTGGAGATCAATTTTGAGGACTTGGGTATGCTGGCCCAAAAATACTGTGCTGTTTATCATTACAAAATGAGTTATAATCCTGCCTTACTTCATATACAAGTTCATGGTGAAAATGAGGTACTTCTAGCTCTTGAAGACAGCGTTCTGCTTCAGAAACATCTCCTGATAGAAGGTATTCCTTCAACAGCATATCAATCTAGTTGGTTAAAAATATAAAGCCATATTAGAACAGCAGAAAACAATCCTAAAATATTCAGTGCACCCACATGATAAAGTTCTTGTTAAAAAAGTAAAATCATTTAAAAGATAAAAAATGAATAGCAAGAAACAATGGAACATGTGACATTTTACAAGTATGCAATGCACCAATTTACAATCTATGTCCACAAAATGTCACAAAAACAATGTACAGTTTTATACAGTATATCATGTGAATTTGGAAAAAGAACCTACACAGAATTTTTAATGTCTGCAATACAGTACACTTCCTTAAGGCTATATGGGCACTTCAAGCCCTCAAAGCCAAGATCTATTCCAGCCATGGAATCAGCAAATTCTAAATATGGAAATCTTCAGACATGCAACTTCTTTTCTTATATAATATATCCACAAAATAAGAGATCCACAGCCCATCAGCACTCACTTAGCACCTGCGAAGAAACCAATGCACCTGGGCACACTGTTGGCTGACTAGGCTCCCTTCTATGTTTTACACTAGTATCCAATAATTTATTCCAGCTTTGCCCTCCCCCATTTAACTCAGGACAGGCAGCACACAGCTATTTCACCTGTTTTCACCTTCTGGAATAGTAGAAATGGCCCCATGGAGAAAGTGTAAATAAAAGAAACAATGGCTCTACATATTCAACTTTGCCTCTATACACAAGGATAACTGTACTGTCTAACATTAAAGCATTAAAGGAAGAGCCCTCAAATCCCAGCCTCCTTTTGTCTGCTGGCCGTAGCTAACTCAGGCCAACTTTTGCTTGCTTGCCTCCAATAGCTTTGGCTGATCTCAAAAGCTAAACAGAGTGGGATGTGCTTAGTACCTGGATGGAAATCTGACAAGTTGAAAAATGTCCCTGAAGAGGGCAACAGCAAATGGTTTCTGTAATGCTGCTAAGAAAACTACATTGCACTCAACTCAAACATTTACCTTTGTTTTTCAAGTTAGTGGGGCAAAGGGATCAGGTCTTGTGGCAATGTCTGAAAAAAGCCAATGCACCTTAAAGAAGAGCTTCCATCACTGCACAGTCACTTGCCATGTGAACTTCACATCAGACAGTATCAGGCATGCGTAATGCAGCAGTAGGGTAAGAGTTCCAAAAACATGTTCCAAAGGGTCTCCTATAACCTTGAAAGACCCCTCTAATGTTTACAGTATGAAGATAAAGGGGGACTGTCACCTAAGCAGGACTGTAACTTTTTACTGCCTGGTGGTCAACTTCAATATTCACATAAGAAAGGTGAAACAAAAAAGAAAACAAACAACACAATGTTAATTTGATACCTCTTTAACAAGATGTTTTACAGATTGCTGCCCACCTCCTGCTCCCCACACACTGTCGGTGCGTTTTCCACCTTTGGTCATACTTAGCAGCACATTAGCACGATCAAGAGCAGCCCTATGAACAGAAGTGAAAGTGTGATGCAACCTTTTTCTTATATAAAAAGGAGATACTTAAAGAATTACACATTTCCCATAGCGGCTGAAAGTTTTTATTTTAATAGACTGGATATAAAAATGTGTATTAGTAGTGCTATGCAAGGCTGAGGCTGTGTTGATATCAAGTAAGCGCTTGCTCTTGTCTCAGGGTGGGACACAACTTGTGCCTCACCATCTCACATATTTGGAATGGAGGCCCTTAGGAGAGCTGGAGGTCCCCAACTTCAAAGACAGGGTATCCAATACACTGGAAGTGGCCTTGGAAGTACAGAACAGTAAATGTTGTCACTGCCATGACATCATGGGTGCTTGAAAGTAGGGACCTTTGTCCTGATTTACAGGAAGAGCACTGCAGAGGGCACTTGCCTGCCCACCAGCGCCCTTGTTGGACATCACATTTCTGGTATTTTTTCTGGGTGCCTGCCACCAGATGTGTAGATGCTATCAACATACCTAAATGATTGTAATAGGAAGTAACAGCTTGGCACTTGAAGAAGCAATGAGGCCCTTGAGAACGCCTTCAGGTAATTGCAAAGTTTACACCACTGTTCACCATCAAGTGGCAAGAAGCTTTTCCTTCTTAAAAAATATATAAAACTGAAAAAAGGAAGTCTGGAAAGGCTTTCTTGCCCACTTTGAAAATGAAAGACTTTTTGTCATTCCCTCAAAATTTTTATTCTTTTAACTGAATGCCTCATACATTATTTTAACTAAATGGGGTCTGACAAAGAGCCAGTTATGTTTTGGTGTTCCTATTTTTCTCGGGGGGGGGAGGGGAGTGAGGATCCTGGAGATAAGCAGCAAGAACAGGGCAAGCCTTCTAAATTCCAAGTGTGCCCACAGGATCCAAAAGACTGATGATATCTGAGTTACTATAATAAAGTGATTTTTCATAATGTTCAGCACTGATCCAAAGTTGAATTCAGACAATTCAGAAGAGTCAAACACACAGCAGAACGGTTGTTCACGCATATCAAAAGTGTACAGAGTGAACACAACCAGCCAGGAGTACAACCCAGAATTTTCCCACCCCAAGAGCAATGCTTAAGTGCCATCATATGCTAAAATCATTCAGGTCAGGGAAAAGGACTGAGGGATTGGGGCCAGCAGGAAAAATAATCTACTTTGTTAAAAATACTTGCACTAAAATTTCAAATGGCATCAGCTTCGAATGAAGCAAACCCGGCAAGTCTGCTCTCGACAGACTTCACTGTTAGGGCAAGCCATTCGCAGCAATGGCTGTGGGCCAAAATCTACCAGCTCCGTAAAAACTACAAAACAGTTAATGTGAAAATACATACTGTAGCATCAATTCTGTTTCTGGAGTCCTAAATAAGAATAAATGTCCTTATACCAACATAGGACAAATTAAAATTTCACTACTAGCATATTCAGTTATTTTTACAAAAAATTCTGATGCATAAAACAACTGCTATTTATCCATTAATAGTAGGTAATAGATCTCAGAAGCCAGCAGGCTTACATATCAAAGCTGCTTATTATATGCTTGTCAAATGCCTCTTCACTAGTGTTTTTTTTTTCAAAAGAGGCTATATTAGAAAGCAATTACGCCAAGAAATATTCATATCCAAACATTTCCAAGGACAGTCTAACTACCTCAAGAAGACATGCCCCAGATAGCTATTGATTATTAAAAGTGTTTTCCATTGTAGAAATAACGTTCTTCTACCAAATTTGTATTGTATTCTATGTAAAGTATTCTGCCAAGTTACAACACAGAAGGCATTGAGAAAACAATATAATTCTAGGAAAAAATTCCTAGAAAACCAAAATGGTTAATTGTATTACCTGAAGTACCATTCTTGAATCCTCCAAACAACCGGGAACTAGATGGGTTAACACCTGCTGCTCCTAGCTGGTGCTGAAGGGTGGTGCATGCCACAAACTCTTAAAACTAGCAGAAACGAAAGCAATTCCCCAGTAATCAAACGAAGCGACTGCTCATGATGCAGGAACCTAAGAGAATAATTAAGAGACAATATCCAACCAGGTTATCCAGACCACAGTCCCAACCAGAAACAGGACCAGGGTCCCCCTGGACCCCATAGATGTGTGAACCAAGGCTACTCTACTTAGTGAATAAGTCTCCTCTAGATAAACGTTCCAGAGCCGATCCCGACTAAGCCCCATAATTTGCCTATCAAGCCACAATTAACAATTCCCAAGCCCCTTCTACTTCTAACTCATCTTGTCTGTGTGCCCTCCACAAGGGAGGGTCCCTGTTGTTCAGAGGATTCAAGAATAGTACTTCAGGTAATACAATTAACCATTCTCTGAATCCTCCTCCCAACTGGGAACTAGAAGGGACGTACCAAAGCTCCCCCTAGGGTGGGAAATGGAGGGCCACACTCAGACCCTCACAAGGGCTACTCTAGCCCAAATCCTTCTGGAACAGCGTGCTGCAACCCTCTCCTGCTGAAGGCTGCTTCTGCGGAACGAAAACGATCAAGTCTGTAAGGGCAGGTGAAGGAAGATGGGGAACTCCAAGCCACTGCCGGCAAATCTCTTCCAATGATGCTTTACTCCAGAAGGCTGCCATAGTTGCTGCTGCTCTGGTAGAGTGCACTTGTACCCGGCCTGGGAGCTCCTTGGATTTTGCCTTGTACACAACTGCCACACAAGCCCTGAGCCAGGAGGAGATAACCGCAGAAGCCTTCTGTCCCATGGTAGGTGGGTAAAAGCTCACGAACACATCTCTTCCCTAGGGGGTTTAGGATCCTGGGCAAAAGAAGGGAGGGGTATCTCTAGCGACCTCTGGAGAACTGAGTCCACCTTAGGTTGGAAGGTAGAATCGAGACGGAGTATAACAGTCTGGAGTGAGAGTGCAGGGATGCTCCTCTTCCGAAAGCGTGGCTAACTGAAACACGCTGTGCCGATGTAATGGCTATCAGGAAAACCACTTTATAGAAGTTTGAGGAAAATGTCATCCGAAGGTTCAAATGGTGGACTTTCTAAGGTCAACAAAACTAGGTGCAGGTCCCAGATAGGGTGGCGGTGTACTACCAGTGGGGCCCGGGCCTTAATGCCCACCAAGAAGCAAAGGACAACCGTACAACTAGCAAACTTGGGTACTGAATAGAATTCAAGGATAGCTGAGATGGGACTAGTTCAATTGCCTTAATCTCCAGGAGATGAGCTACCTCCTGCAAAACAGGAGTTTGGCAGGAATCTTAGATAGGGAGGAAACCACAAACCTCCCCCTGGGAACTGAGGAAAATTCCAGTTCGTAACCTCTAGAACCCAGAGGTCCTAAACACCATTAGCCCATGCGTCTGCAAACTTGAAAAGCTGAGCCCCAACTGGTATCTCTGGTTTAGGAAATGGGTGTGGTTGGCTTCCCCTGAGGGTAGAAGGGGGGGCTTGGGGGAAGGTTGTCTGGAGGACTGGCGAGGCCAGCCTCTACCTCTATAGCCTCAAAAGGAACCCTGGGACTGAGGACGGAAGGGGGAGCCTGGCGGCGAAGGACCTACAGGGTGGACCTACAATCCGTGCCCCTATAACTACCCCGAGTGCTAGTGGTTGCAGATGGCAATCTTTTTCTCCTCTTTATTTTCCACTAGCACCTCCTCCAAATTTTCCTCCCCAAACAAATTCGAACCCAGGAAGGGGCAGGAGACCAACTGGAGCTTGGAAGCCATGTCTGCATTCCGGTGGTGCAACCATAGGTATCTACAAGTAGCGGCAGAACAGGTCATTGCTCTGGCTGACAGCTGGAAGGCATCCAGGGAGGCATCAGGACAGAACACTAGTGCTCTTCTAGTGTCTAGGAGTGCTCTGGAAGGGCCCATGATAGCCAGGTCCAGAGACAGTTCATCCAGCCAGCGCAGTCCAGCCCTGGCCATCAGGGAGGAAGATGAAGAAACTCTGGCTCCTAAAGATTCCAATTAAAAAGATTGTCACAGGTGCTAGTCCACTTTTCTCTCCAAATTGTCTTTCAATTGGCCCTCTTTCTGAACGAGCATATTACTGGAAATGAGCATTTGAATGGGTGCATCCACAAATGCGACTGACCAAATCAACTGTCCTTCCTCTGTCCATGTGCACAGTTGTCTAGGAATCGCAGGTGACTTTTGAGCCAAAGAAGGGCTTTGCCACACTTCAAGGAGAACCAATAGGAAGGCCTGAGGAACTGGGAGCACCTTAGCCTTAGCAGGTTGTGCCAACATCAGACCCTCAACTTCAGCTGCGTACAGAGCTGGAGTTTGTGGGAATGGAGTGAGACTCAAAAGAGGTACCACAGAGTCCACCATGACGGCCAGGTCCTCAGCCATAAACAATCTGGTGGCTGCTTGTGGCCCCTGGCTGGCCAGCACAGTGTCACAGGCAAGCATTCCTTCTTCAAAAATAGGTATCTTCAATGACTTCCCCTTCCTCCTCATGTGCTGTTCCCTCACCCTGCCGCGATTGCAGGGATGAGGCTGCCACCCCCAAGGGCCCTGTCAACTTATCTGGGAGCCGGGGAGGGGCCTGGGCTACAGGGTGAGGTTGTGTAGCTACTGGGGTCTTTTGCTTGCTGGAGAGCGAGCAGTGCCTGCGTTTCTTGTGCCTCTGAGGGGAGGGGGACAGCGAAGAGGAGGAGGAGAAAGGAGAAGCGTGCCTCTTTTTCTTATGTGCTTTCCTGACCTCTCTTAAGGCCAGGATCATAGTTGCCTGGGATGGGTCAAGGGCTTGAGTGGAGCCGGGGTGGGGGTGGGGGACAGGCTGCTCTCCTGCAGGAGAAACAACCACTGGCTGACTGCTAGAAGAGCTCATGGCTCTAGGCTCTGGCTCACGAGGCCCCGTCGGGAAGGGGAATATGCTGTCCGGGCCGAGAGGGGGGATTGGCGGGGTTGCAGGGTCTCCCAATTGGGCCTGGGAAGCAGGGACAGTCCCAGAAGACTCACCCCTCTGCATGCGCCTCACCGCACTCCGGAGAGTGCAGGGCACAGATTTCTCCGACGGCATTTCATGCAGCACCTCCCGAGAGGGAGCCGGCTGGTCTTTGCGTGGCCGCGGGGCACTTAATTCACCTCCCATGAATGGGAGAAGGTAGCTGGCTGCGGCAGCCGCGCTGCAAGGGCCTGCAGGGCTCTGACGTGCCTGGGAGCAGGTGGTGCTGTCAGTCACATGGCGAGGTCCGCTAGCAAGTCCTCCAACCCCCGCAATGACACCACCGTGAGGTAAAGTGTGTTGGAAGGGGGCAGGCTGCTTCCATAAATTTATCTTTTTTCTTCTCTCTTCTCTCTCTGCTTCTTCCAATACTAGCACCACGAGGGTGGTAAACGCCCTCCCGAGCCACTGGTGCTGAGGTTACTAGCAGGAGCAAAGAGCAATTACTGGAGAATCACTTTCATTTCTGCTAGTTTTAAGAGTCTGTGGCATGCGCCACCCTTCAGCATTAGCTAGGAGCAGTAGGTGTTAACCCATCTAGTTCCCAGTTGGGAGAAGGATTCAGAGAATCCATTTTTTGTTTTTTAATTTTTAAAAAGTAACAATCGATAAATTGTTTACTTCCTAGTTACAGACACTGTCCTTTAATCCCTATTACATTTAATTGCTAGGCTCAGTTAACAAGGATGCACTTACCGAGCCTGAATGCAATCCACGGTGCCTTTGTAACTATCTATGTAACTACTGCAAAGAATTCCGTCTCCAACTGCTCTTGCAATAAACTGACCCACCAACTGCCATGAAAAGAAGACACGTCTTAACAGACAAATTTTAAAACAAGAGGTTCTCTGACAGTCTTACAAGAGATAAGCAAAATGGAGAAAATAATGTCATGTCAGTGGTAGACAGAAAGCTTTGCTACTTCTTCCTCAGCCCATGTACCAACATCGCTGACAATGCTGTCATCTCAGCCACTAACAGCTTGTCCAACATCATATGGCCATTTTGACCCACTGCATTAATGCTGGAAAGAAACAGTTTCTGATGTTACCACACCATGCCTCATAAATTTATTTGAGCAAGCTGTCTCTTCTCTGCATTAATACAGTACTACCATCTCTTATTTTCAGTGCAAAGTACAGGCATGCCCCCAAATCCAAGAGGGAAATATACCTGTTCCTACTGTGGTTAAAAGAAACCACGGACATATGAAACACTGGGATTTCTAACGATTACCAGGAAATCTCTTGAGACTTCCCATGATCACACAATTTCCAACTGTTCCAGGTCTACAGGAAGCTTCCAGAAAGCCTAAAGGTACTGTTCAGGGATGGGGGCAGGGAGGCTGGGGGTGGGGGTGGGGGGAAGGCTAATCCAGTCAACCACAGATTAGTGGATCCTTGGTTTCCAGATCAACTAATATTGGAACAGACTTGTACCTACAATTGGCTTTTCAATTATGATGGCAAAGATTGCTAAGCTAACTAAGTGCAAAGTATGTTAGAATACAGATCAACCCTGTGTTGAGTAAGGGCAAATTCAAATGTCCTGTTCTACCCTACCCAATCGCAAATGACTCCTCCTTTATTCTTCTAAACCATCAAAAATTCTAGCCTTTAATTAAGCTTTTTTTAAAAAAAAGGACATTCTTCCTCAAAGCATAAGCAAACAGGCACTTCAATTTATACCAATTATTTTGACTTAAAAAATAAGCATTTTCTTTAAAACTGCAGAAACTTAAGAAAACAGCAGTGTAAATTGCATTAAATGTTGAGACACAATATACTAAGCGCGCTATTAAAATGGGAACACAGAATCATTTAACATTAGTATATTTATAGTGCTAAACAAAGAAGTGGCCCAGAATGTGTGCATAAAATACGATAGTTCAGAATATATTGGCAGAAAATATGAATCTGTACAAATAACTACAATTTATTGTACATTTTCCTTTAAAAAAAATAGACGGTACAGTAAATTCACATTGGTAAGAATGGAACTGACCAACAGCATAATTCAAGCCTCAGTCGCTGCTTCAAGTGGGATTTGGATATGGCATAAATTAGCTTGTGTCACCTTTGCTGCTGTGATTGTGTTCCTTTGCTTTAGCTATCACTCCTGTCAGAAGCAGTACAAGCTCATAGGAGATGGCATGGCTAAACTCGCCTATTTTCAGCGGTAGCTGTAGCTTCAAGGAGCTCAATTCCAACATTTACTCTCAATGAGGCTGCTACTGAGATTAGAGATCCAACTATCAACCATTTAAGGTCCCTAAAACTTGCCAAATCTTTACACAAAAATATGATTATTTAATTGATGGACAAATGTCATAGAAATTAACTGTCACTAACAAGGACAGTAAACAAACCTGTGGTGCTTTTGGAGTATCCAACACCAGTTCTGGCAGATCTTGGAGAAGCCTGTCAAATGACTTTTCTAGATCAAGCTTGCTGACTACAGTCCTGCACAGATCAGCAAGGAGTTTAGATGTCATCTCTCTGTGGCTAGCTTTTTCCTCCAATGCCAAAGATACAGCCAGCACTGGTACAGAGTATTTCATTTCACCAAGGTTGAGATCTTTAAGCATCTCCTATACACAAAGAAAACAAAACACTCCTCAATTTTAGTCTACAGTTTCCTTTAGCTACACACTGTAGCAGAGCAAACAGCACAAATAAATAGAGAAGTATGAATCTCTTAATGGGTCATTTTGTAAAGAGAAATTCTGTGTTTAATAAGTTTGCAATTTCTAGAACATTTGGACCTGGAAACACCAAAGCCTGAAGCCACCTTGAATCAGCCTCAAGAGTGAAAAGTAACAAGCTGTCTCTTCTTTCCATATTATCCAATCCAAAGGTGGATTTTCAGAAGAGTCAATAAAATCCAGTTGGAAAATGTTTTTTACTCCTAAAAATGTGTTATAGCTTTTCGTGTGTTGCTTAAATGCATTTTGGGAGCAGACCTTTGGTGAAAACAAGAAAACAGACGAGTGAGTTTAGCCAATCACATTGCACTGCTGAGGAAGGGGAAGGGTTTTGAAGGTAGCAAAAGAAGACAGCCATTTCAAATATATGTCTGGCTTTTTAAGGATTATCACTTCTATCTAAAAGATACTCCAGTGAACCATGCTACCAAACTACAGCATTGCACTAACACTGTGTTGCTGCCAGGAACCACTATATCAGATTCAATATCTAGTGACTCTACAGACCTAAGGATGCATCCCCACAATGAGAGCAACAGCATCTACATGCTGCATGTCTTGCCCCCTTGGTCTCTTTGAAGCTGAGGATGTGCCAGAAATGACCCCAAGTTATTTACAACTCATTGGAAAATACCAAGATGGACAGAACAGGCTAGGTGAGCTTGTGTTGCTCTCAAAGGGTATTTTTCCACTGACCTCCCTTAATCCGGATCTAAGATGATTCAGATCTAAGGAATGGGTACTTCCCTTAATCCGGATCTAGTAGATCCGGATTAAGGAAAGTACCCAATGTGTTTCCACCGGTGGTCTAGCACCCAATAGCAACGGGCACTAGCTTGCTCGCAGTGGAAACGTCAGAGCACCCATGTGGCGAATCTGGATCTACCCACATGGGGCCCACCTGTCACCCCAGGTGTTTTGGGGGACACGGTGTACAATCTCCATAGACGCTCCAGAGATTTTCAGAGATCCTCCGGAGCGGCTCTGGAGTGATCTGCCACAAACTTTGAAGATTCTCCAGAGAGTTTGACAAAGGCATTGCACTCGCAGGGGGTCCTCTTCAGACCCTGTGCTAATCTTCAAAGGCAACTTCGGAGGGACTTCGGAGAATGTGCACCAATGCACCCCCTCTGAGCCTCCCCTAGACCCCATTACCCAATAACGGTGGAAACAGGCTCCGTATAATCCGGATTTGATGGCTGAAGACCCCATTGTAGACCCCTTTATTGGGGTGTACAGGAAATCTGAATTATATGTCTTGAAGAACCCATATGATTCAGATTTCCCTAGAACTGGTGGAAACAAATATGGCTCTAATGGGGTCTGTAGTGGAAATGGGGTCTTCCTGCTCTGAGCCAAATGGGTCCTTAATGGGTCCTTAGTACTAGTGGAAAAACACCCAAAGTCGCTGTGTATCTACCCGGCAGCACCAACAGGACCTGAGGGCAACAGGTTCCCCCAGTGTTCTTATCCTGTTCTCTGGCAAGAACATTTCTGATGGCACCTGCCAGTCCACAAGTGCCCCTGAAGAACACCCTGTATTCATGGGCACCTCAGGTGTGTAGATGCCACACTCCTGATTCTACTGGGTGCCATCCACAACTCATGTGGATGCAGCTACTCACTCACTCACCATTTTGACCTGTCCTTAGTATAAAGATATTCCAGTAACCTCTTTCACCTCATCCACCCACCTGTCTATTCTCTTTCCCTTCTTCTGCTCCCCTCAGCTTTTACAAGTATATATTATCTAAGTTCTACATTAGTATTACAGCTTCTATTAAACCTAGGATGGAAAGAGAATTTATTACAAAGACAGAACTGCAAGCCCATCGATAAGGATGTAGGACTCTGTCTCCAGACATTCTCAATCTCAACAGTGTCCATAAGGGCAAATTATGAAACATACCACAACTTCATTAGTATCTCCATGCTGAAAATATTCTTGAATTATTGGAGTTAGCGTTTTCTCAAATGCTCTTTCATCCAATGGAAGAACAACAGTTTCATAGACACAGTTATCCTGTTTTAAACAAAACTGCAATAAATTACTAAAAAAAAAAAGCCCAAAGAAGTATACTGTGAAATTAAGAGTAACTGATTCCACTAAAAGTTAGACTTTTTGACTTGACATCTATTTAATAATGGCAGCCAGGTTCCTACCAGTAAGACCATTCTACTTTTCATTCATGGTTTATTTTTTAACATTTCTCTGCAGTACTGAGGAAGAAGTTCAGTTGCTGCATTTACGTACTAAAATGGTAAATTCCAACTACAATTAAACATGTTATTAAAAGGGATGACAGACTTCCATAGCAGTGCTTACAGACATTAAGTTGTTAAGATGTTTCTAAATAGTGAGAAAACAGATCAGAACAAGAAAACTAAAGATACAATCATACAGCAACCCTGTGCATACACAACAAAGGGAAAGTACCTGTGGAGATAGTTCCTCAATACGAGCAAATAAGATTTTCTCACCTGGTCATCATCATAGTTTGGATCTTTAATATCTACTTCTTCCAAATCATATACTTGCCCAGGTGTTCCCCAAACACCTTTGCCTCCTGCACCACCTAGGAAAAAGAGAAGAGCAAGAAAGAGAGGTGAACTACTATGATCAGTGGAGGTTTTCACTCAACTCCACCATCTCAGAGAAATACAGTTTAAAAAATCCCCTCACAATATAGGCACTACTACTATTTTAGCCAATTTATTTTATCTGTCTTTATAGTGGTTTTATTGTTACTTGCCCTGAGACCTTTGGGTACAGAACAGAAGTATTAAATAAATAAGTGCACATTAAAGTCCCACAGAAAATAAATGACAAAGCTGACATAATGTAATAACTTATCAACTAGGCCAACATAGCACACCATCACTTTTAATAAAGCCATTATCAAATCCCTAGATATTTATGCTTATGAGAGATGCTCGATTTACTGTGATAAACTTTAAAATAATTTCATCAAGTTCTAAAGAAAAGTATTACCCCTACAGAAAGCAATTTCTCATAGCTATGAAACAAATTAACCCAAATTTGAAAGGTGAGTTAGGAAAATATAAAAATGATGACCTCCACAAATCAAAACATCTTCCTCATAATTTATTTCTGTGCGCACTAACCTTTCTTTGGTAGACCTCTTCCCTTTCCTGAACGAGACCGCCTATCCAGATGCTTTCCCTTTGGACTTGCTGGTGCAGGGACTCCACCTTTCACTACTTCCCCATTGTCACTAACCGAGTCTCCTCTTCCAGAGTCCCGAGAGGAATTTTTTCTTAATCTTCTCTTTGCTCTAGCATTGATTTTAGCTTCACTAATAGAAGTTGCAGGAATCCAGATACCGTTGATTTCAGTTTTCGTTTCTTCAGTTCCTCCATTTTCTTCATCACCAGAAAACAAAGTGTCACTCAGATTATCCAATTCTCCAAAATAAAATATTAAGGGAAGTGTATTTATTTCAGCCAGCATTTTGAAAACCACACATAATATAAACACCGTAAAGTGCTAATTACATGCCAAGTAAATCTAAGCTTTTACATTTTTAATGAAATTAAGTTTACAGGTATTTTATGAAATTTAACTTTTATATCTCATTGGAAAAAGAGATGGAGTAATTGCTATGGGATGAGAGAGAAGTAAGGGTGTTTTTCCACTGTCACTAGAAGTACCTATTAAGTACCCATTAATGGGTACTTCTAGTGACAGTGGAAAAACACCCTAAAAGACTGGGTCGGGTATACAGTTATAGCATTTGTGCTCTAAATCCAATCCATATTTTTGACCACACTGTAGCACTCTTCAGCTACTGAATATGCTACCTACTGCAATTTTATTTCACTACTTCTTAAAATTATAAATTTAAATCTTATCTCCATCACAAGCCTGTGCAAATTATTTTTGCTTATTCTGTGTTATTAAAAACCCTTTGCTACTAAGGTTAATTTCACTGCACAGCCATTCCTTTTTTTTTCAATGAGTTCAAATTTTTAAAAATAATATGCCACAAAGACCTTAGTCTACTTCAAATGTATAAATACTGATTTTAAAGTTGGGTAACTCTGGAGACTTTGTTCGTAATTAGTCTTTTAACCCTTTCAAACACATAAGAAACCACATCCAATACAAGAAAGGAAATATACAATTACTTAAAAGAAACTACATCCTATGACATTAGATAATTGAATTTTCAAAGCCTCACTTAAAAAAAGCAACATTTAACACCATGTGTTTATCAAAACGTGTGATTTTACCTTGTTTTCTAAAAGGGGCGCTAAATAACTGCTACTAATGACATCAAAGTCACTATTTGCCTTGGCACTTAAATAAGCCTTAATCTAACAGACTTCAAAACAAAAGTACTGTACTATGCTATGCCCTTATGGTTTCAAATTCAGAGTTAATGTAGCAGGAAATGTTGGAACCTTCAGTTCTGAGTCACCTGATGAGGGTAGGAAGTAGATATGTGGTGATTAACAGTGCATCTTTGATGTCAAGAAATTGGCCTTTGCTGCACTGCAGCAGAAAGCCAACTCTGGAGACATTAATCCTAATAGCGAGTTGCTGGCCATGCGCCCTCACACCCTGATGCTCATTAGGCCAGCTTTAAAGAGGCATCCATAAAGCATCTGGGTTGGGACTGTTCTCACTCGCCATGACAAAGAGTACATCATCCACCTGAGATGCCTGGAGGC
This sequence comes from Aspidoscelis tigris stejnegeri, assembly GCA_023333525.1. Lineage (NCBI taxonomy): Eukaryota > Metazoa > Chordata > Lepidosauria > Squamata > Teiidae > Aspidoscelis > Aspidoscelis tigris. Next base: position 61,308,322 of record JALMGA010000002.1, on the reverse strand, counting down.
AAAGTCAAAATTGCGTTCTCAGACACCTGCATACATTAGATCTAGAGACAAGGAAGCTCTTTGCTACACACAGTGCCCATATCAGTTGCAAGATCTTATCTCAGCCAACGCTTTTCACTGTGGAGGATCATGGCTCCTCTCAGCAGGCCATGTTCTCTTCCCGCCTCCGCAAACTTAACTGGTCACATCTGAGATCTTCTAGGAAATGGAGGCATCCAAATCATTGTGCTTGGCCTGCTGAGAACATCCATGATCCTCTATTCTAGAAGGTGTAGGCCAGGGTAAAATGTTTCACTTGTTTCTCTAAAAGCTGTATAACCAGCAGCAACGGCTCACTCAAGCTAGCAAGCAGGTGAAACACAGCCACAAGGGTAGAAGAAGGCAGGCTGTAGGCACAAAGTTACCTTTAACTACGATGAGGTTTAGTTCAGGTTGAACTGAACCTGTTCACACATATGCCTACTCTATTGCTTTCTTAGATGACATTGCTTATCTAAAGACTTATATATGAAAGTCTATAATGTGAAAAACTTTCAGATGGTAGTTACATCACCTGAAATTTGCTTATCAAGAAAATTAGCTGTATCATAGACACAGTAAATCTCTATTTTACAATTAGCTGCAAATGGGGCTATGCAGCACTTATATGACTATTCTCTATAGTGATTGGACAAACATGGTTTGAAACTTGTTTCCTCCAGATAAAGTCATAAAAAAATAGGACTATATTATAATACTACATATAGAATCATGGCAAATGGGCTGAATTACCACAGCACCACAGTAAGAAATTCCATACCTGCAGGGCTGATGATGTCTGCTTGTTCATTTTCTATTTCCATAGCTGTTCAAAAGTAATTGAACTGAATTAAGAATGTAGTTTTAATATTTGTTTTCAGACCTAAACACATAAAAAATGAAAGCTTTTATTGCAATCACACTAACTGCAGGAACATTAACCGAATGGTCTATTAACTTTTGACAGAACTATATTATAAATACTGATCGTCATCCAGAACTGCGTTTCTCTACAGCCTGCCATTCCTCTCAAACTGAAGTTGGCAATGCCTAAGGAGATCCAGCATCAAGCAAGCAGACTTCTGGTCACACAACAGTATTTCTGAGTTCTTGCTTCATATGCAAGATTACTCTAGGAAGCAGAGAACACTCTGAAGTAGATTTTTTGGTTGGGTGCAGGGTTAATAAGCAGTAAGGCATAAAGACGATGTCACCCTTATCTTCATTTAATTCATTTTAATAAATTAACATTTGTTAAAATTCAGTTATGGCTGAGGTCACACGTGTAGGTTTTAATCCATCTCTGGACAGGCAGGGAACAGTGGCTGTTTTTGGCCTCCTTGGCCAAAACCGTGTCACTGCCATCCTGTGCCATGGCAGATTCCCTGGTAAACGTAAGTTTCTGCAGGGGCTGGGGTGGCAGTGTTGAGGAGGCATCAAGGTATGGTGGGAGGTGGCATGGGAGAGGGAGGCATTAGGGTGGCTGCACCTGGGGGCAGGGCATGGCAGGGCACAGCTTTGGTAACAGGGAATGTGGGGAAGCTGGAGCCTTCAGAGGGCAGCAATTACACTGGGGGAAAAGACACAGCAGGAGGGAATGATGGCAGCAGAGGGCATGAGGGGGTAGGAGGAATTAAGGACAGTGGTTGCATGAGGGCCACTGCAGGGGCAAGCAGGAGACAGTCACAGAAGCAGAAGGCATGGAGGCCAGCCGCTGCATCGGGAGGGGGGGGAGTTTTGGGGAAAGGCAGGGGGCAGCAGGAGATGCCAGCAGCAGCAGAATATATGGGGAAGACATGTGGGGAGGACACTGCAGGGTATGGCAGGAGGCAGCCACCACAGCAGGGGGCATGGGAGGGTGCAGTGGCACCCATGGTAACAGCAACGTCCGTGGGGTAAGTAGGCCTTTGCCTGCCTGGATCCACTCCTTGGTGAAACGGACTCAGTGCTGGGATTATCTGAAAATTAAGATGATCCCAGTCAAAAAAGTCCTTGAAAAAAAACAGAAAAGCTACTTGGTGTGTGGTTTCTGAGGATTCAAGTTGATCATCCTTTAAAATTATGAGGTGTGACCATGCCTAACAGAGCAGCAGTACTAAGAAGAATATGCAGACTTGTGCAGCATCCAAGTTCATAAATAAGCAAATTCTATAGTGTGGACAATCTTGTACTACCCACCCTATCTACACATTCAGATGAAGAAAAACAGTTTTAGTCTGTCAATCTTTGTACTGTACTAACACTTATTACAACTTTAGCTCAGCAGTAGCCCCAGAGATGCCTGGAAAGCAAAAATAATAAAAATAAAAAAATCGCAGGTTCAACTTTCAGTATCTCCCTGGAAGAGAAATATTTCTATAGCAGCTCTTCATTTACAAAACCGTGAATCAGTACTACACTATTACTGATACTTGTCTTATATCAAATAATCAAGCTATATTACTTTTCATTCTTGTGTTCTAAAAGAATATCACCCTCACAAATTCTTCATATCATTTTTTCATTCGTATGGGACTCCTTCAGGGTTTATAACTGTACTGCCAAAAAAGTTAGCCCCACTGAAATCTTACTTCTAACAACACTTTTCTTAGAAAGCTTGGCTATGGTACTTCCACTAGAGGGGGAACAAACAGGTTTTCTACTAAAACATGTGCTAAACAATCCAGATTTTACCTGTGCAGTGTATACTAAATAGTCACATTAGTGTTCCTAGCCAATATCTCCCCCTGTATTTTATTCTTCTCACACTTTTTATCTAGCAAATACCATGCATTGTTCAGAAATGAGATTATGACATCAGATCTTTCACATCATACCTCACAGCAAGGAGATTTTCAGTATTACCTCAGCCAATCATTCAAGAGTTATGCAGTGTTCTGAAGTACTTTATTTTTGCTAGATGAATTGTTTGATCTTCAAAGCATTGAAGATGTACAGTTGTTTAGTTTGTGTGAGTTATTCCTTTCTTCTTGAGAGAGTATTCCATTACATACATTCACCGTCCTTGACATGCAGATGGAAAACAAAAACAATGAAACTATGATACCAGACTAAAGTAAAACTCTGAATTTCATAGTTCTAACTTTATGATACAACTACAAATTACGTTAAAATGCAGGCTAAAAAACACACTTTCTTGCATGAAAAGCAGACATGGTGCAAAACTATGATGTAAGACAATTTTTATCCCCGATTGTTCTGTTATCTACCATGATATTAAAACAGACTCCATATTTGCAATTATGTATACCTTTATGTATTTATATAAATATCATTTAAAGAATGTAGCCAATCTTGGAAGTGTTGCTAAACTTCATTCTTCCTTAGAAAAAAACCACAAACTGCTCAAGTTACTGAGGCAGAAGACTAAAATATCAGCCAAGCATTTTTAAAAAATCTTCAAATATTAAGCAACATATATTAGTCTCTCTACCAGTTTTTATTGCATTTAACACTTATGCTGTATGATTCTCTAAAAAGTACATTTTAATATATATATACATACATATATATATATATATATAATATATATCATACTATGAAAAAGTCCTTTCCAGTGGATGATTCAACACATAATTTAAAAATAACACGAAGAGAAGGAAGTGGTTATACTGTTAGCTGATTTTTTGAAGCAACATCTGTTGCTAGACCTTTACAAAGACTGTGACTTGAGAAGCATTTCAGTTTTGATCCTACAAGTAAATATAATATTTTAGAACACAGGACTACTCTTACAGTGTTTCTGGAAAGCAGGGAGACTATGTAAATGTGAGCAGGCTAATCTATATGGTTCTCCAGATACTGTCAGAATGCATCAGCTCCAGTCAGTAAGATTAAGGATCAAGAACAGTGGGAGTCAAGTATAACAACATCTTAGAAGGTCACAGATAAGTCACCTCATTCTCAAGTACTATAAGAGCTCTTTTCAACACCTGCTTAACCAGCAGGAGCTTGCTTACCCCCATATTGAATGGTAGGTTAAAATTCTGAATTCATTTAAATTAAAAAGATGAAATGTTAAGTATCATCAAAGGCAAAGGAAAGCAGGAGGAAAGTCAAAATCCTGAAATTTGCTGAAAGCCATTCTCATGACTAAACATCCAAACAGAACAAAGGCTGCATGTTGCAGGGATCACTAATTCCAGAATACTTTAAACATTTAAATTGTAAGAAAATCCAGGTTGCTTGACCTTCTTTTCAGATGTCCAACCCAGATTATTTAATTCTGACATAAATGTATTTACATATGTTGGGAATTAAAAGGAAATGCTCTAATTTAAGTTTTCCCTGGCTGCTGTGACTGTGGTACAATATCAAAGAAATAACTATTATGACGAATGAAATACTGTTTTTAGAAGTTAGAAAAATAACACTGTGGCATCTATGAGACACACTGCTGCATGAAATCTTTACAGGTCTCAACTGAACTAAATACAAATACTGAACTCTTAGGAACAGACCTAATGTGCTTGCTCCAAAGGACATTACACTGCTCAAAACTCAATGCAAGCTGTACTATCATAAAACACTGTAATATTCTGTGTAATATTCTGTGTATTAAACCTCAAGTTTGAAGAAGAGTTGGTTTTTCTAACCTGCTTTTCTCACCCGTTTAAGGGAACTCAAAGCAGCTGACACAGCTTTCTGTTCTCCCCACAACAGACACCCTGTGAGGTGGGTGGGGCTGTGAGAGCTCAGAAGACAGCTGTGACTAGCCCAAGGTTACCCAGCTGGCTTCACGGAGGACTGCAGAATCAAACCCTGCATCCAGTCCCTTAACCACTAGATCAAACTTGCTCACAGTTAGGTAGATGTCCAACTTCAGACACTCAGTTTACAAACCTCAGATTACACATGAGAATCTGGAGTTGATCATTAAGGTTAGCTATAGGTTTTTAAAGAACTGTGGGCCCCTTCCACTTTGCTCTGGCTGCCCTTAACACTTTGTCACACAGTATTTGATGGCAGTCTGAACGGTGCCAGTTCACTGCCACACCACAGCGCCCGGCCTACCCCGCTCACCACCACTGTTCTCTGGAAACCGCGGAGACACCCTGCGTTCCCATCGTGAATACGAGGCAGGGCAGGGACTAACAAGGCCATCCCTGACCTTATAGCGATTTACGCTCACGAACAAATAAGCTCCTGAAAAGACGTAACGTTTTCTGAAGCACAGCCTGCCCTGAGCATCACCGGAACGAGCCCGGAGTTAAGTGGCTGACTTCGCAGGCGAGCCCGGGCTGCGGCCGGAGCCTTTATCGGCCCCTTCGCAACACCACCCAAGGGGAGGCGGCAGGCCCCGTCCCGTCCCGTCCCCTCCAAGCCTTCGTTCATTTCCCCCGTGCAGACGCGACTCTCCCCGGGGGGGGGGCTCCCCTCGAAGGCCTCGCGCCTCCCGCAGATGTCGCCTTGTGCTGCCGAAGGCTCGCGAAGGGATAAGCTGCCCCCCTGAGACAGGCAAGGGGGAGGCCGCCACAACGAGCGCCGGGCGGGGACGGGGCGACCAACGGGTACAGCAGCAGCAGCAGCAGCGAGCGCGCGAAGCCTCCTTCCTTCCTTACCCTCCGCCAAACCCACGGGCATCTTGTCACACAAACACAACCCGCCCGCCCGCCCGCCCCTTGGACTCGGCTGGCAGGCAGGCTGGAGGGCTGAGGCCCCACGCGCGAGGGATCGTTACAGGGGGCGGAACAGACCCTTCCCCCGCCGCCCGTTCAGCTCGCCGTTGCTTAATAGGCGAACGCCGACAATTTCCGTCCTCACTTCAGAGGCAGAATGGGACGCATTACCGTGGGCGGTGGCGGCGGAAGCCCCGGCCCGCCTCCTCACCCCCACCCCCCACCCCGCATAGCTGCCCGCCCGCCACAGCCTTCCGCTTCCCCACCCGCGCGGCGCAGCTGCCACACCCACCCAGCCAGGCTGCTGTTTGTTTTTGTTCCGCCCAGCAACACGACCACGACCGGCCGCTCCTGACTGGCCGGCCGAGCCCTCCCGCTGCAGCCAATGGAAAAAAGGAGAGAGGCGGGCGGGGCTCGGAGGAGGGCTCAAAACTTCAAAATAAGAGGAGGCGAGGGAGGGCGCGCCCCGCGGGGGTTGGGCGATTCGGAGTCGGAACGGGAGGCGGCGGCGGCGGCAAAGCGCTCGCGGCGCAACGCAACGCCTAGCTGGGGCCTGCACGGGCGTGGCGCTAACTAAGGCTGCGTTCGCACCCCCGAGTTTTAATCCAGCTTCACTCGCAGGTTGAAAACATACAAGCAAGTGACCAACTGTTTTCTTTCAACATTACACAATTCGGAATATTGTGGACAGAAAATGATCGAGTCACTTCACCCTGAAGCTGGATTAAGACTCAGGGGTGCGTCCAATGTGCAATAAGATGGGAGGTGAGGGGAAACAGAAGAAAGTGCATTTTCGCATTATAGGGACGCTCATCACGCTTCAATGTTGCCTGCTATGCTTTTACCCCAGCCTTTGGCCAAGGGAACAAGATGCCCTCTCCTGCCCGTTAATGCACCGTCACTGGTTTAACCAATCTGCTTCCTTAAGGATTTTATTGTGACCCATCCCGAGACCTTTGGGCATAGGCTGGAATAGAAGTATAAGTGGAAAAGGGCAGGTGAGGAGAACTGGGGTGGCCCAGCCTAGTAACAAGACCAGATCCGCTTGGCCAATGTCAACAGCATCTCAAAAGGCCGAAACGCATTGCAGACTCTGAGGATTTAATTGTATTTAATTTGCATTAAACCAGACACACAGAAGCAAAACCTTGTTATGCTAGGCATAATTTTTATGCAGAGAGCACACCTACTGAAAATCAATTCAATGTTTTGAGGTTTGAGCCCGTGTCCATGTCTATCGGGATGTAAAGGCAAACCTGCACAGGGTGGCACATGAAGTGTAGAAGCAAATAACAGGGAATGAGATTCTGTGTTTTGCAGGCAGAGGTTTAGATGGTAGAGCTTTTCTAGGAATACTATTTAAATAGTAAGCAGAATGGAAATAAATTATTCACAAGACAGTGTTGTTAGAATCAGTCTCCTTAACGCAGGTACAACATGTCTCAAGATCACAGGGAAATGCTTCATTTATTGCATCTAGAGTCCATTTACCTCTAGCAGCCAGGCTTCGTGCCCCCTACCTAGAGAAGGCAGAGATTCAACGCAGAATCAACAGTAGGCAATTTATGCCCTCTTATTAGTTATAGTGCTTTCGGGAAAGGAGGACTGCAAAAGCAATTCAGAACCGAAGTAATTGTTTTTCCATTATTTCTGCTCTGCTCAGGAAGCTAATTGCTAATTGCTTAGAAAACCAGTTTGAAAGCCAATTTGGCCACAAACGCAACTGTGTATCACAGAGTTCAACAGAAACAACAATCTTAAAGACTGGACATTAGTATGATACATACATACAATTCCTTTATCAGCACACAGACTTCACTGCAGTGAAGCTTTTGTCCAAAGAAATTCTGAATTCAACAGATCCAGAAAAAATGCAAATGAAGGTACTATAAATGCATTCTGACAGCTATGTTTGTTGGCCATTTTGGGCTCTGCTGCTGCTGGAATGCCCCTGTGTAAGGGCCATTGAACGCCCTTCTAGTACTCTTGCTAAAATTCAGCCCTGCTTGCTCACATTCCTTTTGGATCCAGTGTTTCCTTTAGTCCCAGCCCAGACTCCGCAGTAGATAGCCTGGCTGTGGGAACTGTTATCTCGGTAACTGCACTACTAGAGAGGCCTTGAGTAAAAGTGGGAGCTGTGGGAAAGCTTGCTGAAAGCCTGAATGAGATGCCCTTGTCTTCTGTTATTAATATTAAACAGAGGAACTCGTTACTGAATTTCTGGGCCCTGGCTGGTGATTCTGACATCCTGTTCCCTCCCAGACCCTTTTGTCTTGTCTCTTTAGGTTGTAAGCCTGACGTCAGGGACTTCTCTGCTGCATCCAGACATCTGTTACTTATCCTGCTGTATTTGGATATTCCGGAATAAAGCATGGATATTTCAGAATATCCATGCTTTATTCTGGAACATCCAAATACAGCAAGATAAGTAAGCGGCACCTGGATACAATCTTAAGATTATATACTATACGTTGCTCTAATAGTCTTCTGGCCTAAGAGCAGCATATAAATAAATGAATAATAGTTCCAACACCCTCAGAAGTTTGAGGGATGGTGGAACATCAGGCAGCCTTTTCTTGGTGGTAGGTCCTCAGGCTCTGGAATAACCCCCAGCAAAACTACACCAGGCACCAATGTTATGTGACTTCTGGTACCTGGTTAAAACTTACCCCTTCACTCAGGGATTTGACATTTAGCTTCCTCCTAATACTGATCCTGCTAGTGAGGAGGGTTGTACTGTAATTTAATTATGTTTTTATTTAATGTTTTACTGATTTTATCTTGTTATCCTATGGAACATTGTGACCAGCCTTGAGACCTTCTGGTGAAATGTGGGACAGAAATATTTTAAAATAAATCTTTGTGCCATACACACTAGCCCCATGCATTTTTTATTTCAAACTCTTTGCACATGGCTCATAGTGCTGTGCCCAGTGGTTTGCAGGGGCTTTCTTACTGAACTGGGCATTTATTTTGAGAAGGTGTTTCATGTTATTGAAGAAAGGCAATTTATTATGGTGTTTGGGAGCAGTAGTTCTTGTAAAATGGAATTTCTTCACAAATTTTAATTTAGCAAGTTCATTTTGCTAACTGAAATTCATTAATACAAGTATGCTAAATATAAAAGCAGTAACAGTATCCTGGCTGATGTTTCCTGTGACTATATATTTGGATCTAAAGAGAATCAACTGTTCCTGTCTGACTACTGATACTAATTAATTCAGTATTATTTTTATCAACCAATAAAAGCCACTGTGCTATTAGTTAGGAGTCACTTAAGATCTAGGCTTCATATTGAAATCCAGATCAAAGCACCAACAACAAACATTCTTGAATTTACCACTTCCTGCTCAACCATGCACCACTGATGATTAAATTTTATGAATCTGAGGGGCTTTACTTCATAATAAATAAATGCATTCAGCTGCAGAAAATGTCATGGTGCCACATTAATCACTTGAAAATGTTTGAGATGCCTACAGATGTGGACTAATATCTAAAAATCTCCTGGAATTATACTGAGAATTCCACACCTAATTGCACCTTGCCCTAGATCATGCAATAAAGACATGTCTGCTTTAGTTAGCTCTTCATTTTATACGCTTAGTGTTTTGATCCTTCCTGTTTTCTCTTGCTCTAAGCAGAGTGGCAGATCAAAGTAACAAGACTAGAAGAAACTTGTGGTTTAGAAAGGCCTGTTCTTGAAGTAGCTTATTTTCACTTTCAAAAATTAACTTGTATCTGAACTGTACAGAATTACCACCATAAGGGTGCTCCCAGATGGGATGAAAATAGCGCCATTACAGTAGTGCTATGGTGGGATTACCTCCCATATCATAGGCAATCCACCACAGCCACACTTTTTTATTACTAAAAAGCACTTTTAACTGTTGCTGGAAAATCCAGCACAGGTAGCAAGTTTTCCAGCTTTAACGCTTTTTCAGAACACACTATCTTTCTGGATGGAGCAGCAATCAGAGTTCTGTCCAGCACACATGTGTGGAAGTCGAAATTGCTGACCACACATGCATGAAGGATCACGTGCACATTCAGGAATTTGAGGTCAGCCAGATTACCTGGATTGCACGTCGCCAGAATGCAACAGACAGTGCAGGGACCAGTAGTGTCTAGATAAGCAATAGCAGTGAGGGACCAATACCTTCTATTATTGCTTTCTATCGCTATATCGGGCTGCCATCTGAGCCAGAAAATTCTAATCATGCTACCATTGTGTTAAAAATGCATAATGTACTAAACTGCCAACAAACAAACCCAAAGAATGCAAGGGTTCTGCTAGATCTGACAAATTTGGCATCCTTCCAATAACCAACCAGATGTTCACATCCAGCCTGAAAGTAAACCATGCACAAAGCAGCCATCTTTTCAATCATATACCTTAGCAACTGGTCCTCAGAGGCATATGTCTGTTACTGGGTTTAATACATAACTATTACCACTAACATTAAAGAGCACTCTCATCCAACTATGAGACAACCAATTTGAAATATCTGGCTAAGTAGTTTGAGGATTCAGTAAAAGCCACAGAAAAATGTACACGGAATTTACAATTAACCACTTGTTTGAAAAGGCCTTTACCTGATGTTCTTGTTTGCCTACTTTACTTGCTTAAAGAGATCATTCCTGTTAATTACATATCACACACACTGTTGAATTCTATACGCCCATCCTTCACTATGGAATATTACTATCTCTACAAACACAAAGAGTATACAATTCAGTCCAAATTAAGGTTCTGTATTTTAAGGCCAGGGGCTTCAAAGTACACAAGAGGAGCCCTAGTGGATAGGGCTGCAGCCATCTAGTCCAGCCCACCAATTGGGAGGCACTTACTCTCAGATCCCTACATATGGTCTTTAGATGCATCCTGCATGTCTTTCCAATCTGGAGGAAGTACCTAGGTAGCCACTGATTAGAGTAAAACTCTATCAAGAAGACAGTAGCTGTAGGAGACTCCCTTCCATACACTCTGTGGTCTAAAGGAGGTCCCACCCCTTGCTACTGTACTCTACCTACACAGCACAAAACACAAACTGGACCAGGAAGCCGAAATGGCATCTTGATCCAATCTACAGGCATACTAGGCAGCGATGTACCAGTCCACGGAGGCACGTGTACAACATAATTTGGTGATTCAGTATACTATGGGACCCATGGTGCCTGTGAAATAAGGTGTACCACCACAGTGCGTCTTCTGGGCTTTTGGAGCCAACACAGAACAGACCATCGCAATGTGGATGGCCCAGCCCCAGTCCAGGAATTACATGTTCCAGTAGGATTTGGTTTCCATGGTCCAATCGACTAAAAGTAATTGTTCTTAAAAGAATTACATAGCTATGTTGTTTAAGAAGACAAAAGCATCAGCTTCCTTTTTCTAAATTCAGAATCACCTCACTACAATTGGCATAGAAAGGCATCTTTTGTACATCCTACATTTAATAAAATGGCCACTTATTTGGACTAATTTTCAACATCATCCGTGAGATACCCTCCTCCCCACGTTTTCATCAAACACTTCCAACTTGTACTTTTGCGGTCACAATCCACATCACTTCAACTTTATCAGACTGCGTAACTGAGTCTGCATAACTACAAAATATCCAAGGGCTATTGAATACTTGTGCAATTAAGAAACAACTCAATGCCATTGTCTCAGGTCTAAACACACATTCTCCCCAAACACACATTCCCCAACTACATAAACACCACCACACAAACTCTACACAGCAAAGCCCAAGAGAACACCCTCAAAGTCATCAGACCTGTGCACACCCTCAAAGTCATCAGACCTGTGCATTTAAAAATACTTTCTTACACAGACAACTAAGATAAACAAAATCAGTTGATAACAGCTTTAGCAGTCAAGTACAACAACAACACTCCACCTCCTTTTTTCTGTTATGGCAGTTAACTGCTTATCTTTAGTTAATGGCAGAGAGGAGGGAAATATAATTCAAATATAAAATTTGGAGGAGACATACCTTCACTTCACATTGTCATGGAAAACACCACGAGCAAGGAATCTAATATCTTTTTGAGTCTTTTTTGGACAAGGTGTAAGAGTAAGATAGATGTGAAGATGCATAAGCAACACCCAGAGAAGATCAGTGTTTCACACTTCAACAAAAACTAAAACCCCTGTAAATCAAAAAATAAAGTGAGAAGACAGACACACAACGACAGCCTGTTTCTTTACCATTATTATTCTCTGCTTACATCATGGAGCTGATGCAATTCTGCTCCCATCAGGTGACCCGACTGTAATTCTCTATTATCTTACTTGGGATCAAGTCTGAATTCCACTGCACTGTTTCCGAACAGACGTGCCTACGTTTGCACTGCAAGTTATCCGACAAATTTGCACAATCTTTGCTTAGAAATAACTTTTTGCTGACAGTTTCCCAAGTAAGTGAGAAAGACTGCAAACTCTATGCGCTTCACACAGGTGGGTTTTACTTTCCAGGAAGCATAAACAGGACTGGTCCGAGTTGCTCCCAGACTACAAACAGGAGGCAGCGCTGCAGATCGCGGTGGACTCTGCCACGGATCGGGATGCACATCCTCGAAATCTACAGCCCCTTCACACGTGCTCACTTGAAAGGGGCAAGAACTGGGTACAGTGGAAGCTACTGCAGAATAAGCGTGTATTAGAAAAGAAACGATGCTTTCTAGAAAGGGCTCCCTGTTCAGTATCACCAAAACATTACACGTTATTTCTAGAAATCAATTCAGTCGGCCGTTATAGACAAAGCGTATATAGGTCTCTCCCTCTCTTTTTAATGACAGCCTCTCTGGACACGTTTGCCGAAGTCACACACGCCCCTCGTTCTCACGAGGACGTCGGAGGCGCTTCTTTGCCGTCCCGTCTCATCCCCTCAGTGTATCGGCAACTACTGCACTTAAAAAGCGAAATATTAAGGCAATCACCCTTTGCTCCTCTTGCACTCATTCAAAAGGGGCTGGTCACACGCCTGCGGCCCCCAGCATGCTTGCCTAGTTCTCCCGCTCCCCTGCACCGCACCAGGCAAGGCTGCTCCGGCGTCTCTCTCTCGCCTTGTTTTCAAACAATTCGCCCACTTCCTCCCCCCGCCCGCCCCCGTTTAGCTCCGCAGGTAGATCCGCCCACTAAGAAGACGAAGGAAAGCTATTGGACGAGGCTGCCCATAAGCTCCTCCCCCAGCTCTGGGCGGGCTGTGTAACTTCTCACAGGCTTCGGTCGTGGGCGCTCTAGGGGCGTGTCCTCTCTGATCCGACGTTCGAGCATGCTGATGGCGGCCTCCTTCTGCGGAAGGGAGGAAGGAACCATTTCTTGAGAGGTCGCAGCCGACCGCGGTTGCTACAGCAACGGAGGGACGGCGGGGCTCATCCCGAGTGGGTCGAACGAAGCCCCTGTGCTTGTAATCCTGTGGCACTGGAAAATAAAGAGACAAGAAAATAAATAATTTGTATCCAAACTTTTGATATTTGATTCTTCTAGTTTGAAAGGCCTACAACGAAAACAGTGCGGGACCGTAACGAAAGACAGGGCGATTCCACGAGAAGCATAAGAAAATGCCCTTTGTTGTTTTATTGAGACTGTTATTATTGCTATTTTAAATTAAGACTTTTAATTGAAAATAAAATTTAAAAAAGAAAAAAAAACACTTCCTTTGGGTGTTTTTGCTAAGGATCAAGAAGGTTGTAGGCCCAAAAAGTAAATTTTCCCAACCTCACTGAAGAATCAAGGCATCTGATCCTTCAAAACACAGAATGTCCTGGTGAAGGTCCTATGGGACTGAGCAGTGTTTGGTTCAAATGGGGCTCGGCAGTGGTGACAGCTACGTGTAGGGATGGCTATAGCCTGAGAACTGTGTATATTACCTTGGCCTCTTCAGAGAAAAGGCAGAATATGAATACCATAAGCAAAAAATATAGATAAATAATAGAAGTAAGCTACACTTGCCATAAGGAATTCACATGGCAGCTCTTGTGTCTTTAGAAGTTGTTGTTGTAAAGCTTGCTTGAATACTGCCTTGCCAAAAAAAACCTGCTCAAGGTGGTTGTATAGAAGATATAGGGTGTTTTTCCACTGTCAATTGTACCCATTTTTGCACCCATTTTTGTACCTTTTGGCTGTGAGCCAGATGATCCCATTTCCACTAGGGCACCCATTTTGAACCCGGTTGTTTCCACTGCTGTGGGGGATATCCAGATCTTTTTGGCCTTTAATCCGGATTTTCTGTAGACCCCATTAATGGGGGTCTACAATGGGGTCTTCTGCCAGAAATCCAGATTAAAGGGAGCCTGTTTCCACTGGAAACAGGGAATGGGGTCCAAAGGAGGCTAGGGGGAGGGGATGCACCTTTGACCCCCCCCAACATTGGCTTCGAAGTCACTTCGAAGTTGACTTCACATTCACTTCGAAGTGACTTTGAAGTCAGCTTCAAAATCACTTCGAAGCTGACTTCGAAGTCACTTTGAAATCACTTCGAAGTTGCTTTGAAGACTGCCCCCCCCCCGCCCCCCAAAACACCTGGGGTAATGGACCGACCCCTTGTGGGTCGATCCGGATTCCCCAGATGGGTGCAAAGCTGTTTCCACAGCAGGGGTGTTAGCAGCCATTTCTAATGGGTGCTACACCTCCTGTGGAAACACATTGGGTGCTTCCTTAATCCGGATCTACTAGATCCAAATTAAGAAATGTACCCATTCCTTAGATCCGGATCTTCTTAGATCCAGATCTAAGGGCTGCAGTGGAAAAACACTCATAATTCCAGTTATGGGTTGTCTGCATTATCAGATGCTGATAATGTTAGGAGCTGATAATGTTAGTGCAGCTCGATTCCTGGGCAGTTAAGACAATAATGGCATGGATGTGGTTTGAGGAAAATAGAAGGATTTTCTCATCCCATGTTCTGTGCCCAAGTGGAATAAAGCTGAGGGTGAAATATGTCTCTGGCAGAATCCTGCTGCCACTAACTGGAACTCAAGGCTCCCCTGAAGAAATTTCAGGATTATACCAGCTGAAACCCCTTCTTCTGGCAAGTATTAAAGAATGGCAACCGTGCAGAGCTGGATTCTGAGGATAAATAGAGAAAACTAGAGTGCAACATCAGCCCTCAGCTGGGATTATGAGGTGACAAGGGCAGGGTGACTTACCACTGAAACATTTGCTTTTACCTGACACAGATGGGAGTCAGGTGCCTTGGGTGCTAAGACCCCATGTCCCATCCCTACAGTCTCTACCTCCAATCTATAAGATATCATTGCTGGCTCTTCCTTCCTTAACACATGTCAGAATAAGGCTTTCTAATTGCTGTTTTGCTGCATTCTGCTCTTTGGAGAATTGAACAGCTTGAAGAAAAACAGCTGTGCAGATCAAACAAGAGAAGCATTGCCAACATGTCAGACTAGGGCACAAGATGGCTGCTGAGCATTTATTCTAGTTCCTGCAAAATCTGAGGCCACTGCTAATTGTTTGTGGAAAAGCAGCCACCAGGTGAAGTGCTAGTCATGGGATGTCCTAAGAGTTGCAAATGGTCTATGAATACAAAAAAGTTGAGGATCCCTGGTAGGAGCGGCTGAAAACGACTCACAGCAAAACCACCTTGTTACCATTTCTTCTACAGAATTCTTCCCTTTCCCACTTTTATTTTACGGGAGCCCCCTAACCTGTATAGCAACACACACTTAATCTGTAGCAACACTCGTCCCATCCCTCTTCCTTGAGGGCTGAGGTCCACCAGCTTTCAGGACGGAAGATGAGAAGCGGGGGCACCACATAGGCCTTCCCTCAGCTAAAACTTTTGTATCTGGGGTGTTGCTGCTTTGATGATGATGATGGCACAAGTGGGTGCTGAGTCATAAACAACCTCAGCCTTGCAAGGAAAGAAGTAGTAGTGCCACAAATGCAGCAAGGACTCTTGGCTTACTATGTGGTGGTCTGTGAAGGGTAGGAGTCAGTGCTAGAGTTCAGGTGGCTCAGGCGGACTGAGGGACACTCAGGCCCCGTCCACATGCAAGTTTGCTACGATTCCGAGCACGAGATCGGTGCTGTCTGTCCCCATGGGGTTTGGATTTGGTCTGTGAAAAGCGTGCCAACCCCTCCCAAACAGTGCCAGAAGGGTGCCAAATTTGATACCTGAAAAAAGAAGTCTTGGACTGCTTTGGGGGACTGGTATGCATTGCTCAGCGAGCCAGGAACACACATGGGGACACTAGTGGGCTAATGGGGAGGAGATTTGCGCTCACATCATTGGGAGGTGGGGTAATTTTACGCAGTCTTGATGAACAGAGTAGAGCAATTTATCCCAAGTTCTTCATCCGTGGATTACATTGGGGGGGGGGGACATAAAGGGAAGAGGCCAAGGGTTTTTTTGTAGTATGGTTATAACAAATCCAGACTTGCTTCTCCATTTTGCCCTAAGAATTGTGCCCCTCAAAGACATGTTGTTTGGAGGAGTAAGATGCACAAGTAAAAACCCACCACAAACTGAGTAAGCCTTGATGAATTCCGGACTAAAAGAAACGACATAGGACAGTTTTTGTTTTGGAATAACTCCAGTAACATGTCTGATTTCCCACCCACAGGCTCAGACATAGGTCAGAACTTCAGGAGGACCACTGAAGTTACTTTCACCTGATTGACCTGCAGGTTACAGTATGATAGGGACTGTGGTTAATTACTTTTTATATTTTTAATTGTTATTTTAACATTTTATGTGGCCTATTCTAAAGCCTCCACATAAATGGTGGGAAGATAAATCTAAACAACAAAACAAACATCTAAGTTGTTCTCAGGAGTGTTATGACCAACAATCTGTGGCATGCTTACCTTGAGTGGGCCATTAAGGGAACAACTATACAAAACCTTTGAATGTGAAAATTTGGAACTGTGCAAAACAGGCTCATTTTGACTTTAATGTACTTTTCTCTACAGTAATTGCCACAAAATAATGCCTTTGCAAACAGTAAATAGTATTCATTGATTGTTTTAAAGATTTCAATGATCACAAAAAGAAAATCTCAGGAGACCTTGCTAGAAGCAAAACCCATTTTCTGGAGTTTGAAAGCCATTGTTCTTTACAGAACTCTTGGTTAGATAACTATACTACTACTAAAGTAAAGACACTACTATTCCTTGGTGAAGCTAGATATAACCTCTTGAATCTTAAGTACCCCATATATTTTGGCATATAAGATGACTGGGCGTATAAGACGACTCCCAACTTTTCCAGGTAAAATATAGAGTTTGGGATATACTTGCTGTATAAGAAGATGACACCCAGCGTATAAGACAACCCCTGACTTTTGAGAAGATTTTCTTGGGTTAAAAAGTAGTCTTAGGCTGCGTCCCCAAGCAATAAAAAGCCTGCTAAAAAGCTTCTTTTGCCTCTGAGCGCCCCCATGCCCGGCTTTTCTCCAAGCTTCCAGTGCCACAAAAGGAGGAATATCCATGGGAAAAAAGTGCATTTTAAAGAAGACTACCAGCGCACTTTTTGGAATCTGCGGGTTTTCCTGGCAGCATTTACCATGGGGACGCTCTGTGGCAAAAGGGGCGGGGATTGCTGCCTGCACACACAGCCATAAAACATTCAGACATCTCCCAGAACTGCAGCAGCTTCCCTTCCTTTCCCTTTCTAAAGGTCAGAACTGTGATGAGTGTGTATGAATGAGAGCCGAAACCAAAGATTTGCAATGCATGATAAAATGGCGATCTGGCACACGAAGCGAGGATTTCAGAAACTGCAACGCAGCAAGGTCAAAGTTACCAGCAAACATGATAAGGTCAACATGACTAGGTCAACATGATCTAGTGAATGGAGAACAGAAAGACAGTGACTGATAACAGAAAAGAGGACAGACGTGGCAAAATATAACTACGCATGCGTCGGAGACTCCTGTAAAGAGGATAAAAAACAGAACTTTGGGACTGATATTTACACATCATTGATCAGCTGCAAGATGTGTCCACCGCCTCTACGACTGGACTGATCAACCAAATCGGGAGTAGGCTGCGTGTGAGTATGGAACGAGTGAATGTGTGTAGTGAGTGAATGGGATCCCTCTGATTGTATTATGTACTTGTTAGAATAAATGTTATATGAATAGTGTTGAAAATCCAGATCTGGTTCTGTCTCTTTTATGGGCTTGTTTGGGTTTGGTTCCGAGCATACACTTCTCTCTGGTTATGGACCGCTAGAGGCGCATGACATATTTGGCGTAGTCGGCAGGATCCAAGAGAGTGGCTCGGAGTCTGCTCAACAAGGGAAAGAGACAGGGGTGTGGTGCCAGGAGGGCCCAGGCACGAAAAGAAAGAAATGTTTAAACGGAATAAGAAAACAATGCATGAGAACTTTACACTGGTGTCTCCCTTCTTGGATGACAAAGGAGAAATAATGGACCCATATAATGAGAAGGAATGGGGAGAAAAAGCTAAGGAATGGCTATATGGCCTAAAGCGAAGGGTTCTAGACACTGAGGAAAAAGCAAAAGCTTTTGAGAAAGGAAAAGCACAAATTCTGGATTGTAAGGAGAGTCCAGATGAGAGTCAAATAGGAAGATGTGTTTTGGGAATGCATACCATGCTATTTAAAGGAAATATAACGGAAGACCAGACAATCTTTTGCCTGGCACTGGCATTGGAAACCATTATGCAAATGGAAGAGAAAATGAAACAAATGCAGGGACAGCTTATGGATCAGAATTTAAGGATCTCAACTTTAACAGTTGAGAATTTGAATCGTATACAGGACTCAGTAAAAGGAGAACAAGAAAAGGAAGAAATGGCCCAAAGAATAAAAAATTTGAAGGCAGAGACATGGGGCAATGAAGCAGTGATGGAAGAAAATAATATATTGAGGGAACAAGTAAAGATGTTACAAAAATTAATAAAGGATTGGACTGCTGAAGAATTCCAGTGGAAAGAGGAAGGAGGATAAGGAGATAATACTCCCTTCGTGATTCCTTTGCCTGTGGATGTAGGGCAGGGAACTGGGAAAGGAATTCAGAGAACTTACTTGCCTATGGATGTAGGGCAGTGTTGCAGAATTTTGGAAAACTAGCAAAGGGGAAGGGAAGATAAGGATCCCTTTTGTCTAGGAACCCTGCTTGTGGATGTAGAGCAGGAATTTTTCCTGTGGATATAGGGCAGACTATAGTGAAAACTTTTGGAGCCGGCGTGAAGTGAAATCTATGTGTATGTGTGTGTGTGGACGATCGTCACTTTCTCTCTCTCATTCTCTTTGCTTTATGTATTCACAAGTCTGAGTTGTTTGACCCCTGTGTGTGTGTATGTGTAAACTGTTTCTTTATCTCTCTGTGTGTAAATTGTTGGGCATTGTAGTTTTGTCCGTATGTGTTTATTGTCTGTTAGTAGGAGAAAAAAGGAAAGTTAGTATAGTTTGCAGTTTGCAAAATAGCCAGAAAAGAGATAGCTGGTATGTTTATGTAGGTGATGGGGAAAGAAAGGGGGGGAGCTTATATCTCTGCTGTTGAAGTGGGAAGTTAAAGCAAACGATGAAGTTGCATATTAATCCAAATAGAACGAACTTGGCAAGCAGTTTAAAGTGGCTGTATTGGAGGTGCTAGAATCTCTGGGGGAGTTTCCAGTCCCAGAGGGGGTGAATATGAATAAAGAATACAAAATTTTTGTATGAATTGTTTAACCACATGTTACCAAATTGATCAATATGGGAAAAGAAAATATGGGTTTACTGAAACCAAATTAAATTGTGGAAAGCTGTAAAGGAAGATTAACAATTCTTGTTTTATTTTAAGAAACAGGATGGAAGAATGAATAACATTAGGATCATTGTGCATGTTTGGTTTTCATCCTCTTTCTAACATTCTGTTGGTATGAAGGTTAAATGAAAACAGGTTTGAAGTTAATACTGGGTATGTATGAATATAAGAAAACCACAGATGAATTGGCAGAGGGGAAATTCTGTTGGGGATGTTTAGTAACTGGAAACATAATTGTCCAAAGGTTATAAATAATTGCACAGACACTGCAAACATGACAACTAATGCAACAAGTTGATTGGGAAAGTGGAATATATAGTGGAATAAATTGTGTTAACAGTGGTCTGGTGAGATGGGAATCACCTTACACTTACGTGGAAGTTTTGGAATGGAGGGAAGTTTATGCCACTATGTGGACATTACAATTATGGGAATATCTGACAGGGTTCAAATTGTACATGGAGTTTTAAAATATATATATCACAAGGAAAAGCTCCTTCCTTGAGTTCTACTAAATCAACCTAGTGGACAGTGAAACTGCATCAAAAAGGGATAGGGTTCCAGACATTACAGAATCCTGAATTACTGGTATAAATTCTTAACCCAGTGGAGAATTATGGGTGATGAGGTACTGATTTAGCAAAATAAATTTTCAGTTTCGCTGAATGAACTCAAGAAAGAGGATAATATTTATTTTACAAATGGGGTTTTCTTGGTGAAATAAAAGAGTAAGAGTAACAGTTTGGGCCTTGAATACTGAACAACATGAAAGCCAAAGAAGAAGCATTGAAAATAGAAGCTGGGTTTTAAAATGAATGAGATAGCAAATGAACTTGGGACATATATAGGTAGAAATTTATATCTAGATCCAGAAAAGAAACATGCTTTGAGATCCAAATGAAAAGAACTATATGTTATATTGTAGACAAAATCCTATACAAGTTATTTTATTGAACATGGGGAAAAATAGATTGTATAAGAATATTGATTAATTTATTGGATGTTTCATTTTTCCAGGATAAATTCAAACACTACAGTAGACTTTGTGAAACTATTTTTGCTCCTCTTGATACTTTGAGTTTTAATTAGGTAAAAGAACTTCTTTTTGGAATAAAAGAAGAAAGCATTGAGACGAGCAACGTATAGGGGGAGTTTATACAGTACCAAAGAAAGAACGAATTTGGGTCAGGGTACCAAAGAAAGAATGGGGATATCATAATTTCCTTGTTTCTTGTTGTTAGTGGTATGAATACTGCAAATAAGTATTATAAGATAAATTGTACAAATGACACTATAATGACACACACTCCCAAACTTGTGAACACATGTTTGGATATGGAATTGAATATGACAGATTTCAATATCACAAGGATGAAGCCTGTTACAATTTTAAATTTTTATGAAAAAAAAAAAAAGTGAAATTTGGAACTAGAGTTGGATTAAAGAATTCTTGGGGTATTGAAATACAAGCAACCAGATTGTCAACGTTGATGGGGAGAGTTACAATGGAGAAACGAAATGGAAATAGCATTGCTTGGAAAACAGGGCGAGATGTTTATCCATACAGGAAAATTAAGAAAATATTTGGGAATAAGGGAAATACAATTGAATCTGGAAATGTGGGATATAAAAGCAGAAACGCTGGTAATAACAAGGATTACGGAGAAAAATTGGATATGTGAAGCAGTAGCTATTCCATTTTGTTTGGGAGACGTTTTAGGGCAGCCAACATTATTGTCTGATGAATTGTTATGTAAACATGAGGGAAAAGAATTAGAAAACATAAAAGGTACAGTAAATTTGAAGAAATGTGAAAGATGGGAATTTGGGTATGTATGTCCAAAGGATGTTAGATATATTGAACCATGTGGAAATAATGTCACTGATGCAATTTGTAGATTACAGAAAATGCCATTGAAAACACTTTTAATTGATAATGGGATAGGTTGTATAACAGCCATAGCTAATGAGACATTAATTTGGTCTGACGGACAAATACAGGAAAGGGGTGTAATATAACGTATATACACTTAAATGAAACAGAGCATATATCTTCCCATTCACCAAATGAACACTATTGTTGATCTAACACTTGAATATGGGAGAATAAATGAAAGTATTGGAATAGATCTCAGTAGATTAGAAGGATTAATAAAAGGAAATAAACAAATAAGGGATCATCTAGAGGAACATATATTTGAGAAGAAAAACAGTTTGTGAGAATACAGATACAGAATGGTAAATTTCAGAGAATTGTTGATGAAGAAAGCAAAGAACATCATTGGTATGATATCTTTAAGGGGTATTCACCAAAAGCATCTGCATTCTTAAGAGTATATTAATTTTGTTATAATAATATGGATTATTGTTATGTTGCGGAAATTATACAGATTCTGGCAGGAATTCCAGTTAATAAAAAAGGAATTCAATGGAATTAGAAGACTTATATAATACTCTAAGTGATAACCAAAACCCAAAGTTATTGATTTTGATAATGAGCTGGTATCTAATATTCATTTTATTATTGAAAATTGTAAATGGAAAATTATTAGTATTAACAAGACCTGAAGTTAATAAATATAGAATGCAATTGAATTTTAAATGGAATTATGTATATAACCCAAAGAAATGATTCTTAAATTCTGTAAAATTTAAGTATCATAGAGGGGGAATGTGTGATGAGTGTGTATGAATGAGAGCCGAAACCAAAGATTTGCAATGCATGATAAAATGGCGATCTGGCACACGAAGCGAGGATTTCAGAAACTGCAACGCAGCAAGGTCAAAGTTACCAGCAAACATGATAAGGTCAACATGACTAGGTCAACATGATCTAGTGAATGGAGAACAGAAAGACAGTGACTGATAACAGAAAAGAGGACAGACGTGGCAAAATATAACTACGCATGCGTCGGAGACTCCTGTAAAGAGGATAAAAAACAGAACTTTGGGACTGATATTTACACATCATTGATCAGCTGCAAGATGTGTCCACCGCCTCTACGACTGGACTGATCAACCAAATCGGGAGTAGGCTGCGTGTGAGTATGGAACGAGTGAATGTGTGTAGTGAGTGAATGGGATCCCTCTGATTGTATTATGTACTTGTTAGAATAAATGTTATATGAATAGTGTTGAAAATCCAGATCTGGTTCTGTCTCTTTTATGGGCTTGTTTGGGTTTGGTTCCGAGCATACACTTCTCTCTGGTTATGGACCGCTAGAGGCGCATGACAGAACTTTCAAAGAGCCAGAATTGCGGAGAATTGCAACATTGTTATCAGGTGTGAAGTGGGTAGATTGCTACAGTCACCGCTGCTGTACGGGGTGGATTTTGACAGTGATCAGAGGGAAAGTGTTGAGAGTGAATGAGCGAACGATCATGTGGCCAATGGCTGCAGGGAAGCCATTTTGGGGGGCGGAGATCTGGGAGACGAACAGAGAACCGATGCCTATTTTTCCTTTGGACTTGTCAGGTGTTTCTTCCTGGTTGTGGCCACACAGAGCGCAGTCCCTCCCCGTTCCCACTGGCACCCTATCAACAAGAGAGGGGGTGGGGAGAAAAAAATGCAGGCAAATAAAACACGCTTCCGTGGGGACGGTAGGTGCGTTTTAAATGCACGTTTTACTGAGCCACATGCAGACGCTTATTCCGGAATTGAACAGCACTTTTAAAGTCCGCTGGAATAGAGGGATGGTAGAGGGAAACTAGAGAGGCAAATAAGTTACTTGCGGATGCAGCCTTATACGCCAGAATATACTGTACTTCTTTTTGTTGGGAATTTGGATCTGCCTTGCAGAGTATATACAGTGAAAAAAAATTGTACGTGATTAGAAATAATTAATTAAAGAGTGCCTTAGGATAACTGCCTATTTCTCAAAACAGAAAAATATTTAGAAAAATATGTACATCAATAAGAAAAAACTCATGTCCTGAGTGATAGAAAACAAAGGATGAAGGATGGGAGATGGTCAGCAAGCAGAGACAAAGGCTATAGGAAAGAAATATTCTCTGCCTCCAGATATCACTTTAAAAACTTGTGTTTTACTGATAGTCTGGAGTAAAGTGGTTCAAGATGGGAAATGATTTGCCTAGACGCACAGTGACGTCACAGCAGCAAGATTTTTCTGTTCATGTGCTCAGCTCTCTCTCTGTGATTAGCGTGAAGTACATTCTGATAGATCTGCACATTCTCAGGTGAAGGTGAGATCTCAGTTCTCATCTTTTCACGCACACAGATGAAAAAACTCAATATCTGCAGCAAGAGTATTTAACACCACTATTTCTTAATTCTGGCATATTGGGTATATAATGCTCGGCTATAGCAAAGAATCATTAAATGTGCGTCAAATCAAATGCTGCTGTGCATTAAACTCAGATTTGTATCACTGACTCTATTTTTGCTCTCCTGGTAGTCAGTAGGACAAAGTGTGTGAAACAATTGTTGCCCCCAGGGGTAGCTTATCCCAAACTTTCTAGAGCTGAAATAAAATGAAGGCATGGATACTACTATTCCTGTTATTCAGTTTTGTATTGTATACTGTATTTCCAGAGCAGAGTTCATGATCTTCCCCGATATATGCAAGCCAATGTGGCAATTTCCCAGGGATTTTAAAAGAGATTGGTTGTGAAATGCTGTCTTCCCTCCGTTGCTATTTGTCAGATTCCATATTGTGCTTTATAGTTGTTTGGAGTATCTATTGCTTTCTGAATGATTTTGCAATAGATCAACGCCGTTGAACACAGACTGTGCTGGTTGGGGCTGATTTTGTCATTGAACAAGATTTGGAGGGCTACAGAATCTTGGTCTTTGGGGAGAATGAACCCAATTTGAAGTTCACTGTGTTTTCCTGCAGGATTTTGATGAAAAACATTCAATTTGCTGAACTCTTTGCATAGATGGAATAATTTTAGTCATGCACAAATTGGCTTTGGATATCACTTTGTACACCGCATTTGTCACCATAGACTTTTGCAATAACTTTATTCATCTCATTGTCTGTAGCACATTTTAGGACGAATCTGGCAACAAGAAGAGTCCTATAATTTGGCAGGGTATGTGACAGCTCATGTGATGGAACTAATCTCACTGAAGAATCTTTGGGCTTATTTGCATTTGGCCATATTCTGGGATGTATTTCAGGACAGGGATCTGTGGTGTGAATGCTAATGCCAGACTCTGGCAGGCCTCCCTTAGGACCTGCTGTAGCCTGCACATGTGGACAGTAGGCCCCTATTCTAGAATATGTTCCAAAATAAAGCCAAGCACAGAGGCCCATTGTTTGCTGCAGAGTCTCCTCCTACCTCTTGAACGACAACTGAAGAGTTAAACTTTGTAAAAAGAAATCCAGGTCTCTCTGTTTGGAAAAGATACAATGTAAGCAATAACAAATGCACATAGTGTACTATCCATGCCAAGTGAATAACACCTGACTGATTGATTCCCTATGTGACCTTTGTGCTTAGGTTTGTTGATTTTTACTGAAAGTGCTAAAGTCACCTGCAATTTCATATCTAGAAGTTATGCGAAGAAGCATGTAGAAGAGTTATTTTTCCCTCTAATTAAGGGTGTGATCTTATTTTATTAAATTAATACTGTTCCAAATGACATGATAGTTTAACGAGTTTCTTGGATATTATTACAAAGAAGAAGAAGAGTTGGCTTTTTTACCCCTCTTTTCTTACCCATTTAAAGCGGCTGATAAAGCTTTTCTATTCCCCACAACAGAACACCCTGTGAGGTAGGTGGGGCTGTGAGAGCTCAGAAGAGAGCTCTGAGTAGCCTAAGGTCACCCAGCTGGCTGCATGGGGGAGGGCGGTATTCCCAGATAAGAGTCTGGCTCCCTAACTACTAGACCAAACTGGCTCACTACAAAAGACTACAAAAGACTAGTGCATGCCTTTCATTGGCCACAATAACATAACTGCAAAATGTTTAACTACCGTAATTGTTCCAGGGGTTTGTCATGTGATGCAGCTGTATCCCATCATCTCAGGTTCCATCGGCTGGCAATGGTACACACATAGTTCTGTAAGCTATGTTTGGTGAGCCAGCATCAGTTCCGTGTAAGGTGATGGAAACCATCATTAAAGACAAAATTAGTGTGCACATGGAGGAGCAAGCATTGCTGAACAAAAGCCAACATGGCTTCTGCAAAGGTAAATCATGCCATACAGACTTGTTGGAATTCTATGAGAGTGTCAACAAACACGTGGATAAAGGAGAACCAGTAGACATTGTCTTTCTGAACTTTCAGAAGGGTATTGACAAAGTCCCACATAAAATGTTAATGAGTCAACTCATCAGCCATGGAATAAAAGGATAGGTTCTGTCCTGGATTTGTGACTGGCTTAAGGGTAGGAAGCAGAGAGTATTATTTATTTATTTATTGTTTACATTTCTATCCTGCCCCATACTCGAAGGTCTCTGGGTGGGTAACAGCAGATTAAAATAGAATATACATTGAAAGAGTAGTAATAAACGGCCAATTCTCAAGGTGGAAAGAGGTAAAAAGTGGGGTCCCCCAGGCTCAGTGTTGGGACCAATGCTTTTTAATTTATTTATCAATGACCAAGAAGAAGGGGTATATAGTAAAATAGCAAAGTTTGCTGATGATACTAAATTATTTAGGGTAGTAAAAACCGAAAGAGACTGCCAAGAGCTCCAGAGGGATCTCTTAGCATTGGGTGACTGGGCAACCAAGTGGCAAATGTGCTTTAATCTTAACAAGTGCAAAGTAATGGACATCAGGGCCAAAAATCCAAATTATCTCTATAAACTGATGGGGTCTGAGCTTTCTGCAACACACCAGGAAAGGGATCTCGGGGTTCTGGTGGACAGTTCAATGAAGGTGTCAATCCAGTGCATAGCAGCAGCAGCAGCAGCAGCAGCAGCAGCAGCAAAAAAAAAAAAAAGCTAATTCAGTGCTAGGAATAATTAGGAAGGGAATAGAAAACAAATCAGCAAGTGTCAGTTTGCCTCTTTATAAATCTATAGTGAGACCACATTTGGAATATTGTGTACAATTCTGGTCACCACACCTCAAAAGGAATATTGTGGAACTGGAAATGGTGCAGAAAAGGGCAACCAGAATGATTGGGGCTGGAACACTTCCCTTACGAAACCAGGCTGCAACATTTAGGCCTCTTCAGTCCGGAGAGAGGACCTGGTTGAAGTATATAAAATTATGCATGGTATAGAAAAGGTGGATATAGAACATTTCCTTTTTCTGTCACACAACACTAGAACCAGGGGTCACTCTATGAAACTGATGGGTAGGACAGTCGGATCCGAAAAGGGAAGTATTTCTTCACCCAGAGGGTCATCGGTTTATGGAATTTGCTGCCGGAAGAGATGACAGATGTATCAATGGCTACTAGAATGAATGCCTAGGTACATCTTTCAGGCTGGGGGGGGGAGGAGCAGGATGCTTCTAAGACCATTTGCTGGGATTCAAGAGCAGGAAAAGGTTTGTCCTTGTCTCTGCTTGAGATGCACATGAGCATTTGGTGGACCACTGTGTGTGATGGGACATTGGACTAGATGGGCTGTGGCCTGATCCAGCAGGGTTTCTCTTATGTTCTTATGTTAGGGCCATTCTGCACTTACTTTTGAGTTGATCCACAGACCTCTCTTCTGCATTGTAGATCAGTCCAAGGGAGGCTCTGCTTGCCTCTGGTACACTCCTTCCTATGCAGATGGAGCATAATCCAAACCAAGAGGACCTTGATCTAGATTGCTGATAAACCTGATTTATCAGTGAAGCAGTGAGTCCCAATCCAGAACATGGAGGCATGTAGAAGACACGTCCGCCTTTTCTTGTCTACCAGGTACCCATTTTGGTAGTCCAATAAACTGCACCACTGAAATATGTCTTCTGACGGCTTCAAGGTTTGGAACATTTGCACTTTGCATAGCACAGATGGGTTTTAGTATTGCAATCTGTAAAAAACACACAACTTTGTTTGGGTAGGGGTTGGCATCTTGCAGGACATCTCCGTGTTCAGCATTGCAGTCTGTGAAAAACCCTTGTTTTGGTACTTTGCAATGGCTTGTGAGGTGCATGTTTTCAGGCATTGAATTTCTATGTTCTGGCATGCCCTCCATGATAAAGGCTTTTTGAAGTGGCTGTGCTGAACTATGTGACTGACTCAGTGTTAGTCAATGGAGGCTTTCTTGTTTTTCTTAAACCCTTATTTTCCACTGAAGTAACTGATTGCATTACACATTTTCATATTAAGCAATATTTTTCTGGAATGGAAGTATTGTACTATATGAAGTTACATTAGACTCCCAGAATCCTCCACAGCCATAGCAGGAAGCAGAATAGGTAGTGCTTAATGCTAAAATTTTGTTTTTGAAGCAACATGAAAATGCAGCTAACAAGACATAATGGGTTCTATCCATATTAGCCAATACTGAACTGAGATGTGTAGTAAATTCGGGCTCCCCATAGAGATAGTAGTAGAGTACTGGTTACTTTGCATTCATGGACCAGCCACCCCTGCCTGCTAGCCATATGTGCAGCACTGGTAGACAAGGAGATTGGTGAATAAAGACTTGCCCTTGATTTTTTGCCAGTTAGGTATCCTAAAAGCTTACATGTGTGCACACATTTCTAAATGCATGAGACCGTTTTTCGCTGATGCTAAACATATGGACAACATGTAAATCAACCGTAGGCATGAGTTGGCAAATCCTGTACTTGAGAATTCACTGCAGGTGTGATAAGGGCCAAATGAAAATTCCTATTATTTCACTTTATGATGTAGAAGCAGAAAAGACTATTCAGTTTGCCTCCTTGCCTTTTTCCTTTCCTCTTCCATACAAAGTTTCTTGTATCAGTAAAATGTGCTGTTCAGAAAGTTCATGTTGAAATCCAACAGATAACAGAATGTGTTTGACTTTCTGAGCATGTAAGTTCACAGTAGATTTGGTGGTGTGGAAAAGGTGCATGATGTGGAAAAGATGGATAGGGAAAAATGTTTTCTCTATTGCATAACACTGGAATTAGGGCACACTCTATGAAACTGACGGGCAGGAGATCTGACAAGGGGAAATCATCAGTTTATAAAATATTGTATCAGAAGGTGGTAACAGCCTGGATAGCTATTAGACAAATTCATGGAGGACAGGTGTATCAATAGCTACTAAAACTGATGTCTAGGCACCTCCTCTGGGTTGGAGAGACAAGCAGGATGCCATCTGTAGAGAATCAAGAGCAGATGAAGGTTTTACCTTTGTTTTCTACCTGAGAATGCCCAGAAGCAATTGGTGGACCACGTGTGTGACAGGATACTGGACTAGATGGATCCAGCAGGGTTCCTTTGATTTAGAAAGGCCCTAGTAATGATAGGAAGGGGCAAAAAGAAAGAAACCAAAGAAAGAAGCAGCTCCTAAAACTCATCTCCATTCTTCCTTTAATCAATTTTGCCTTGGAACCAGAATAGTTTTCCCTAAGAAAATGAAAGGAGATTCTTCCAGTACCATTCTTCAGAGCTACGATACTTGCATAAGTGGCAAAAATAAGGTGAAAATGTTGTATTCCAGTAATTCATATGATGCATTTTTTGTAAAGGCTTCTCCTCTGATAAAAACTTATATACCCCTCACTGCCTCAAATTCTTTGGAAGATGGCAGTATATATATGTGAAATAAATGTTAAGATAACATTAGCCTAGCAACACATTTATTTTCAGCGCTTTCAGCAGGTGAATTTATCTGTTTTTGTATTTTGCAACCAGTGTTTTCCTGCTTTCCCATTAACAAGAGCATACAATTCTATTCAAGCAGCACCTCCCAGCTGGATCAAAGCAAGCCTCTGTTGCCATTCTGTTGCCATTCCTTTGCTACTATCTTTCAGAGATAAGCATAAGTAACCTAACCTGCTTCGCCAACTTTACTGAGTTCAACAAAATTGTTTCTCCTTCTCTTTCTTCTTTAAATACTAGAGAACAAAGAAAGATGTGTTCAGACAGGTTTAAGGAAGATGCAAAGAGTTCTTATACATTAGGATTCAGCACAATCCCATGTTTTTTAATGCACCAAGCTAAATCACAATTGCCACCTCATGCCTCACCTGTATACTATTGCAAGAACTTTACATAGGACTACATTACCACAGGGTGAGATTTCACATAAAGCACATACGAACACCAACTAAAGGCCACAAAGCCAGTATATCAATATGACTTGGACAAAGGCATTCAGAATGTTTCAAGGTAGCAGAAGCCTTATCCTATTTTTGGATTAAGTTGTTTTAGGACAAGCAGGATGTCAACATATTATATAAATTATGGACCTGTGGTTGCATTTAGGAAAACAAAATGTAAATACGGGAGGCTGCCTTAAATGAACCAAACCTTTTTATCCCATTTAGATTATTAATTTAAGAACGTATATCCTGCCCTTCACCTGAAGGTCCCAGGTCAGGTCACAACATTAGAAAGATAAAATATTTAAATATTATTCAAAACTCTCCCTCCCAGGCAGAGTAATACTTGAAGGAAAATGAACATCAAAGGCCTGGGTGAAAGGGCATGTTTCCACAAGGTACTGAAAGCGATATAATGTACACAGGCACCTCATGAACTTCCAGAGAACAGCTGGAACAGCTTTGGGAGTCTCCACAAAAAAGGCCTTACCATCCTTTGCATCTCTGAGATTAGCACAGTACACCGAGATTCTTGGGATGTTAGTCTGGGATTCTTCTTGAAGACACAGCAGATTGATCCCCGGTCTTCCTGCATGTAAAATAATTATTGCTCTATCCCTGAGCTACACTTTTCTCTCAGGATTTTGCCCAATTCCCTAACAGTAAATGTGGGATCACCAGCATTATGTCTGCATGCAGATTTTATGACCAGGTGAAAGCCATTATGATATGCTAGTAAAGATAATCTGTTCCTACATAATCATTAAAATTATTTTTATTACAATCATTTGTTCATTTTAACAATTACAATTTGAAATCTCAGGTACACATGATAATTAAAATTTGCAATGGTTTCTAATTTAAATTCTAGCATATTCTAAATGTTTACAAACTGATAAACAGAACTGTGTGAACTCAATAAATAGAAACATCTGGTCCAGTTCAAGTAGATATCAACAATTTAATAGAAAAGAAAAAACTGAAAGCCTGATACTAAACACAGGTGTGCAAGCCAGTAGCAAAATCTGTCAAGTTTAAGGAACAATTCTTAGATTATTTGGTTTTTGAAAGACACATAAGATATCTAACATGATAATGATAGATGATAAGAGTAAGAAAATACTAAAAGCAATAAAGAATTCTGTTTCTCTGCGATACATTGCAATAGTTTATAAATAAGAAAGCTTCCCATATAGTAATAATAAATAGTCTTTAGTGACCCTCACTTGTGCTATACATACATATTAGTTGTTACAAATCACATTTGTGAAGTAAGCCAAGAGTGAAAGCAATGCTTCTTAAATTTCAGCTTCTGTGCAAGAATTTCAAATCAAGGCATTCGTATCTGGTGCAAAGGAGCATTTTAAACTGAGTGCATTGTAATCTCCTGTTCTTCACTGGGAACCTTTTCTGTCAACATTTCCACTCTACTCCATGCCATTACAGACTTTTCTGTAACACTGGAAAGGTATTAATGTTTCTGAAAGTTACCTGTTGCTCTTATTATTTTTATATTTAAATTTATTTCAGATTCTTTTAGCTGCCTTGGAACTTTTTCCATTAAAGGGTAAGAGAAAATATTCTTACAAAATGGATGCAGATTTATTAAACTTGGTATCTGAGAGGAATTAGTGTGCATTTAAAAGGTACACCAACCTCTTCCTTTTTCTACTGCCAAGCCACAGACTGTTTGGCCCCATCTCTGATGGTAATAAATGGAATGTTTATACCATTAATGAAATGGAACCTAGCTTAGGGACAATACAAGTTGATGAAATACAGACAAATGAGCTTAACATATTAGTTCAATCCCTCTATCTTGCCCCACAGAAGAAAAAGAATAAAGGTATGGAACAAAGGCCACAAAAATGATGATCATAGTTCAGAGGTCTTTGCAACCGAGCCGTGTCTGTGTTAATTCACACAGGGAGAAGAAAATGTCAAAAAATACCACTAATAAGAGAAATCAAAGTAGCAGGCATTAAAGGCAGTGAATAATAAGAATTCTTCTCCATTTTTCTTATAAAATGTCAACACTTCACCAAACAATTCTAAGCAAAGTTTTTGCTTTTATATATATGCGTGTATATATATATATGGCTCAGCAACTCATATGGTGCCCTGTACATTTTTTAAAAGATCACCCTGTGATTAATGCTACTAGGATACTTCTAGAGTCTAAAGAAGATCCCCCAATTGTTGCTTGCCGCTGTCATTGCCAGACACATTAAGCAATCACAAGCCCAACCGTGTGTCTGCCATCTTGTTCTGTTATAATTCCACTTGCACCAACCCAGAAGCCCGCCTTCCTTTGTGCTTTTTTGCACACTTGACCGACTTCCAAATAGCTAAAAATGGGATTATAATGAAGCGGGACAGCAGATTCCAAGTAAGCATTGCTAATAATGAAAACCCTTGCCAAAATTCCCATACTTGTAATATTACAAGGTATCACCTCACGGACTGGAGGCACCCTTAATCATTCCGTGCCTCCACGAGACAAATTAGACAAAGAAGTTTACTTTGTGGAGCTTTGGATGTTAGAACATGTTTACTATATTGCCGAAATAGGTACTATTGCGTTGGGCATCTACACTATCAGTGTAAAAATGGACATGACATTTCAGAGCTCGAACTAGACAGCAGTTCTCCGTTGATCAATCATTCAGAACAGTAGGATCAACTGAAAGGGTGTCTCTTACAAAGTTTATTTTTTAAAATATATTTTTGCTCTTCTTCTATTGTGGAATTTCTGCTACGTTGGAGGCCAAGCCCATCCTGCTTAGCTTCAGCAAGACTGCGGCATCTAGTGGCTTAAACTGGGACTAAACCTACCACACGGTGTCAGGGACTTTTTTAGAAGAGACGGGCTGCCTCTCTTCTTGCAGAAAGAAAGCCATCATTTAACTTGTTACTACAATTGTGTGCATTGTCTGAGACCAAAGACCATTTTCCCCCTTCAGATTTCCTTTTTCACATTAATGTGCAAATTTACGCAGATTTAATACAATCACATTATCAATCAAAATTTCCTGAATTAGTTGACTGTTCTTTAGAAGAAATAAAACTGTATTTTCTTCTTAAATTAGTAATGATAAGCTGTAAGAAAAACTCAGTAAGTTACTTAATCCAACAGTCTTCTTGAATGAATCTAGGAAAATGCTTCTCTGTTTCTTTCCCTTTTTGATGTGGACTGCAATGTTGCCATCACAAGAATATCAGTTTTAACTGTACTAATACAGTGGTTTGCAGTCCTATGGTTCAATGCAGGACAAAGTAAGGTAAAGTAAATTATTGAAATAAGATGTCTGTGTATGTTTTAATTCCAGTCATTTTAAAAATTCATTTTATCAATTTTTCTTTCTTTTTTTACAATTCCCTGAATTCACCTTAGAACTAATAAAGAAAGAATCCCTGAGAATCCTGATTTAAAGAGAGTTGTACAAACTACAAGCTGAGAAGGCCATGTTTGGCTGGTAACAAGACACAACAATCTTTCAAAACATTTGATAGGTTTTTAAACAGTACTATCAGTGTGAATGCATAGAATAAACTTTTCATTACATTTTCCTCCCTTCAGAGTGCAAATCAATGCTGCATCAGCAGGATCAGCAAACACAATAAGTCTTCACATCCAGTTAATCAAGGTCATAGCTTTTTCTCCTCAAAGTGAGGGACAATTCCTGTATCATCTTGTACCAAAGTGCTTTCACTTTCATTCATCTTCAGATTTTCTTCTGCAAGCTGGGCAAGGTACTTCTGTAGGAAATGAGAGAAATTGCATATATATATATATATGGAAGGTGATTCAATTCTCAGTATTTCATGCTTTCAAACTATTGCTACAGATATTTTTGGCACTTCATTGAACTGATCATTCTCCTGATACAAATACGATGAAGAATGTGACTGACTGTGGTAGGACTGAGGCTAGCACATACACATTCAGGTCTATTCACTTTGTGCAAAGGCATTATGAGCAAAATGTACTCGTTGACTTGAAGATCATGAGATCCGCCCCCCTCCCCCCAGTTGTGAGCTAATTATTAGGAGATTGATTCCTTGCTGGATCACTTTACGTATTCCATTAACCTTGGCTTTTGTGTTAGGGAACAGCATCTCCTCTCAGTGCTGGCACTATTGCTGTTCTTATTTATTTAATCTGTTTTTATAATAATTTGATTATGATCCAAGTTATACCACATCTTTTTTTTTCTGATGGCTACCCTTTACTCTGCATTCCCCAAATAGAAAAGAACTACAGCCCCTTTTGATCACTTAAGACATAACCTGCATGAGTTAACCAATGGTGAGAAGCAGTACTCAGCAGTGGTTACTGGCTTAGCATCAGGACACTGCCTTCACTGGGCAACAAAAAGAGAAGCAGTTACCATCACTAGTTTCTGGCTTCATCACTTCAGATTAATTTTCCCTGAATAATGGATAGTGAAGAAGATGAAGTGATAGAAGGTGTTACCCTAGCACCATTTTTATTAATCCGGGATTAGTTTGATTAAAAACCAACTCTTATATTCAGTTTGTCCCTGCAAGAGACAACCAGGCTAGACATACACAGAGAGCTTCTTCCCTGCAAGAGACAACCAGGATAAACACACTGACTCACTCAATTAGGGGCTTAGAATTAAGACCCTAATTAAGTGGAGCCATCCTAACCAATGGCAGTGCTGAATGGATCTGATGGAAAAAGAAGAGCTGGCTTTTCTACCCCACTTTTCTCACCCATTTAAGGGGACTCAAAGTGGCTGACAAAGCTTTCTATTCTTCTCCCCACACCAGACACCCTGAGAGGTAGGTAGGGCTATGACTAGCCCAAGGTCACCAAGGCTTTATGGAGGAATGTGGAATCAAATCCCATGATTGTGAGATATGAGTCTGGAACTCTAACTACAAGACCAAACTGGAGGGTAGTTTCCAACAATATTTAGAGTTACAAGGCATGGTAGCCATAGTGGGGCTCAGGTGAAATGCTAACCAGTGATTCACCATTATTCCCCACACTGGAAAATGTAAATTGCTGTTTACCTCCTGCCACTGCCTCTTTTGCACTGCGTGTCAAGAGTTAACTGTTTAGCCACATAATTAAAACTAAAAAAAAAAATCCATCAATATGTGACAATACATTCTGTGTTCCCCAGCAGTGAAGCATGATGCTGTGATTTATTCTTAAATAACTTGTAGCAAAATGTCTGCTAATTATTGAAAATTAGAACATTTTCTTCTTCTCCTGGACGGCTGAAGACTTTGCCAAATGGACCATGAAGCTTACTTCTTTTAGCTTGCCCTTTGCCCCACCCATCCCAAAGAGCACCAACCACCATTAACAGCATCCCTATATTCTAACGAAAGCCATGCCTCATGGCTGTACTACTGTTTATCCTATCTGTGCTTAATTTGAGTCAGGGTTCAGTGCTGGAATATATCAGCTATTAAAACAAGCTGTTCTTGCACATATATGGAACGCTCCCACCAACCTAGTGATGATTTAATCTATGGGTCTAGGAATATTGAAAAGATATGTTTTCTACATTAATGATTATGTCTTTCTACTCTTAAATCTAAAGAGCTGGCTTCTTTCCGAAAGACACTTAAGAACAACCAAAACAAACAGGAAGATCGCGTGTTCCCAAAGCCACCTGGCAGCAATAGCTGGAAGTTGGGGCATCAAGTCCATTAACTTTGCAAAGAGACTAATTCCAACAAGTTGTTCCCTCTTAGCTTTCATGACCTGGCAACTATCCAAGCTAGCTGCAGCCGCTGGACAGAGGGGTAACAAGGCCATTCTATCAGCTTGCAAAGAGATTTACCGCACTGAGTTCCTCCTCCATCAGACCACTGAAAAGACTTATTCCGTCAAGGGTGTGGTCACACCTTGCTGAAATAATCAGTCTTATTAAAAAACAGGACTAAAAATGCACCAGCTCTGATCACACCCAGTACCTGATCATCTTTCCCCAGTTTGTCCTCAGTTTGGGTCACTATGATCTTTCTTGTGAATTGTGAGTGCCAAGCATACTAAAACCCAAGGAGGCAGATTAGGTTGAGGGGCTGTGACCGTCCCAATGTTACCCAGTAAGCTTCGGTGGCCAAGTAGATATATATATATTCCTTTGAACTAGGACATAAGCTACAGCTATACTAAGATGACAGGGAGACAAGTGGCCACCAACAAAACTACTTCTGGCTAGCTTTCAATTTAATATCCACAGTATCATTTGGGGAGCATGCTGTAGAAGAGTGGGGAGTGGAAGGACAGTGGGAAGGAAATACTGTTATGCTGTATTTCCTCCTTTCTACTCTCCCCCCGCCCCCGCTTTTCCCTGTTGGTTTAATAAACCAATAGGGGAAAAAGTGTCCTGATCATGCAGCAAGACTGTTGCAACTTTTCTCTCACACATGGAAAGTAAACAGAGGGAAACCTCATCGGGCAGCATTGTGAGTGGAGAAAAGTGGCAATCATTTTGCAGCTTTTCTGGGAGCCTAGGCCACCCCACGGGCATCGACTCACTGCCCATAGAGTACTCAAACAGAGAGGCTAAGCCTCTAAGGCAGTGCTTCTCAACCTGTGGGTTGGGACCCCTTTGCGGGTCAACTGATTCTTTCACATGCATCGTTATGAAGTAGCAATGAAAATAATTTTATGGTTGGGGATTAGGGTTAGGTTGGGGGTCACCACATCGTGAGGAACTGTATTAAAGAGTCGCAGCATTAGGAAGGTTGAGAACCACTGGGCTAAGGAAAACTTCTGGTTACATTCTGCTCCAAAAGCACTTATTCCGAAAGACATATCATTGGGCCAGCTCATCCCTTTACTACTGGAACTGTTTATTTAATCTCCCAAAAGGCTGGATGTGTGTGTCTTTCTGTCGGGACATCTGGGCAACCCATCAGGAAGACGGTTGAAAGGTCAGAAATTTAACCTGTGTAGACATACCTTCAGTTTAACACTCTTTAGCCATGACACCATGCAGAATTTTGGCACATGTCAGCAGCTGACACTCTGCTCTACCCTGATGGCTTACCACTTCTAGACAACTCCTGACCTGCTCTTATCAGGGGCAAAAGGCTTTCTCAAACAGCAATAGCCACTGACCTATGAACTGCATGTGACTTCTCTTCTATTTCAGGTATGATCTCTCTACACTTCTCACTGACATTACAGTCTTCCATGGGGAATAGCAGGGCAGTGCTGCTGGTACAAAATGGGAGACTCAGACCAGCTGTGCCCCTATTTAAAAGCTGAATTCAGTTTGAACACACACATGCCCTCCCACAAGGGAAAAAAGCTGACAACTGTCTCAGTGGTTCTCCTTATGAATTCCTGCCAAGAAAATGCCAATTACTTCACACTCTTAAAATGAGAGTCATCTGTTGCTTAGATTCATTAAAGTCACCAACGTATATAGACATTTAATGAGTAAACGCATTTTTCCAGCTATATAAATTTGCTTTGGTGTTGGATTAGTGGCTGCCCTAAGGGGAGAAAAAGAATCCTGAAGGCAAGCCTTTCACCTGTTACCATCTCCTCTTTCACCCAGACTTGTGCGTGACTTGCTACCGTGCTACATACAGCATTCTATATTAACTTGCAGCATACACTTCATTTTCTAGAGAAAGGCCAACTCTGTCTGGCAGTTAATCTGCCGACGCGTAATGACTTGGTTCATAATTATTCTTGATATGTGTGATGAAGGAAATTAACATTCAAGCTCTTCAGCTTCTGACTGGCTTTGATTACTTTTAAGATTTAACAGGTGATTTGTTAATCGTGCAAAATGTAGTGATATGAAATGGCCAAACTGTTTACAGTTTAAGGACACATTCCTTCTTGGTCAAGCATCTGCACACAGTCAAGACCAATGTATGATGGGGGGCCCTCACAAACCACACACCCTTAACATGAGGTATTCTCACTCCCCTCAGTCACTAACATGCACATGTTTTTCTTCAGCACTGCCACAAGTTTCAAAGAAAATCCTGACAGAAAGTATGAAAAGCAGTGACAAGAATAGAAACAAAGCAGACCAGATTTTTCAAAGAATAACCTTCTACAATATTCTCCAGCTTTTCCGTTTCCCACAGTAACACTTGTGCTTTGGGAAAGGAAAAAAGGCTTTACCACATTTTTCCTACAGATGTTTCAAAACTGGAACAGTAGGAAGATGAGCAGGTGGCAGTATGTTTGCTTGTAGCTATAACAGAAGGAATCACAAATGTTGAGAAACCTTCAGAAGCTAGGGGTGCCCTATTGGCTCCCTTCTTCATAGACAAGCTGCAGCAGGAGATGATGCAAAGGAACCCCATCTTTATAATGGATTTTCGTAAGGGAGGGCACAGATAATAGTAAATGCTATCCAGGTTTGCCTCCTCTTCCCTTAGCTTGACTCTGTGCCTTTGTTTCTAGCAACATTTTTGGTATCTGAGGTGCTGTTGCTACAGTTAATGTTGTCATTAAATTAAGCCAGAAGAAGAGCAGGTCACTAATAAGGCTTGGTGGCTAGGTCAAGACTACCCCCTCATCTGGAGAAAACAGCACCATGAGCCCTGGGAAATCATCCTTAGCCTTGCTTACATACACCTGTCCCTATAATTTCAGAATATTCATCATCCAAATTAGCAACATACAACATGAAATTAACACATGATTGTGATTTATAATTTACCACAATATTCACATATAAGCATTACTAATGACACAGGCTATATTTAAAGCATTTTAAAATAAACAAGAAAGCATAACAATTAGCTCCTAAGTGTTTTTCATCTTTATTCTCTTGCAGTGAAGGCTGAACTAAGGTGACCATTTGCAGAACTATATAACATTCCATTTCTTGTATATGACATGAAGCACACAAACTCATATACCCAAACCCCAAAATATTGGCACTGTCTATATTTTCAGTTAAGCCACACTCCCTCGGGCTAAGACATTTCCAACGTAATAAAAACCAGGGCCATTTCTGCACTTACCGGCATCCCAGTATAGTGAGAGGCCTAGAATCCCTCTAGGCCTCTTGTTCTGTACTCTGGTATGAAACAAAAGAAGCTCTGTCCCTTGCTTAGCTGCTTCGTCCACATTGGCCACCTAGACTAGGATACCACGAGACCTCTCATATAAGATCTACCAGTGGTCCAGATCCATAGCTTTGTTTAGCAGGTGGATCCATTCTGGCAGTGCACTAAATTATGTGGCCCAAATAGATCCCACTAGGGTTCTGAGGCCAGGACTCATGCAGGACCTTTTCAAAGAATAGTCTGTCCAACTGCAGACAGACTTGTTCTGGCCTTGCTGGCCTGCTCTAGCTAGGAACTGCTTTAACCGGAATGGTTCCATATGGCGTGATCCAGCACAGCTAAGTGCAGAAACGGCTCTGTTTTAGGCAACTCTCCAACATGCTTCTTTCCACCATAAAAGTAACTGAAATCCAGACACCTGTGACTGTGCTAAACCTTGCATAAACTTCCAGGAGGGCTCCCTTAGACTACACCAGAATGGAGACTCCTAGTATACTTGTTGATCCAGAATACTGATCAGTGCAGAATGTCTTAAAATTCCTGAGATTCCAGAAAGGTTAGAGAGTGGCCAGAGGCAAACAGGTGAAATTTGATCACACAGTTGATCATTCTCCACAATCCTCTTCTTTTGCTTAACTAGGACTTTTAGGGTACTCCCCCATCCTTATTAGGAAGTTAGTTGGTGGACTTATAAAATTATAAAACATCTTTGGAAAGATATTGCAGTTATAGGGACTAAAGCAACAGCCATTGCTATAATTCTCGTTTTCGTGCCAAAAGCCTGTACTTGTAACTTATTTTGTAAATTCAGAAGAAGCAAGAAGTTCAGTAAAAAAACCCCAAACAAACGGCCAGACGCACATTGTAAACCCTGTCTGGTTGAACTGAATGATGAACACTCAAACAGAAAAGGTGTGTACAGTCTCAAAACCTGACCCATGTCCCACTTCATGAACCAGCTTAGTATCTGCTTATCTGTGTGAATTGCATTACCTGAAGATTTTTGTAGTGAACAGTACTTCTACAATGGCGAGTCTTCGCTGTCTCTTCATTTGTATAGAAAAGTCCACAAAGCTTGCAATAATAGCCAGTTCTGGGCACAACGAATTCCACTCCTAGAAATTTATTTTGAAATAAGTAACTCAGAAGAGATCAGATAGTCCCATAACACAAATTCTCTCCCCTCGCCTTCTTGCCTTCTCCCTCCTTACAATCTATAACAGAATCCTCAACCATTTTCAGTAAGGATGCGGCTAGACATGGTAGGAATAATCCATACAGTGGGCAATGAGGACTGAGTACATGTTCCCCTCGTTCCCAGATCTGAATATAACATGGACTCGAAACAAACTTGCTTGTTCTTACTCTTCCTTTTTCCCTGTGCCTGGCATGGAGAAACTGCACCTTTCTCACTCCCTATGCAGTCAGCAATCGGATGCCATCCCAGCATTCAAATCTTGACTTCACAGAGGAAAGACAAACTCCATCCTTTGTATTTCCTTGCTCCCACAGCATTCCTTTGGCAGTGTTATGGGCATTATCCTCAGGAGGGTGAGTGCCGGCTGCTCATTTCTGCTGCTTCTTTTCCCTTCTGCAATTGTTCTCTCAGCAGAGGCAGCTTGGGTAGGCATGTTATTTGTTATTTGTTCTCTTTCCAAGTCCAGGAACAAAGAAGGATAGTTGGAGGAAAAATCACCAAGAAGCAGGATGGTTAGGTCAGCCAACCTGCTGCTCTGGCTGAGAAATTGCTGCTTCGTTTTTGCACTACTTCAGAACAAGAGGAAAGCCTGGCAGTCAAAGGTGTAGGCCGATAACATTTTGTTTAAAAAAATTAAACTTTCAAGAGACTGTTTTTTTTCTTGGGGGTATGATGGACAAAGAGGGTCTGAGAGGAGAAGGGAGGAGGTAGAGGGGAAGTCCAGACAGAGGAGAAGTGATTGAGGGCAAGATGAGAAAATGAGGGGGGTTATTAATAGTCAAGTCTCCCTTCCACCCTCCCTCCCTCCCTCTCTCCCTCTTCTTAGAATCTAAATTATAACTAACCAAAGTGAAAAGATTCAACATACCTAGTGGAATGTTGAATTCTGTAAAGACATCTTCTTGTTCCCATGATGGCAAAGAGTGTGATCTTTTTGACTCTACTTCTGGAGAGTCAGGAGTCTTCATTTCTTGGTATCTACAGTTTGCTTTGGAAAAAAAATTCAATAAAGCCAGTGGTCGTAGCCAGAAATGTTTATCAAATTTTTCTATAATAATTTTTTCTGTTATTTTCTCAAAAAAATTCCTCATCCTTTATTTACAAGGGACTCTGGG
Organism: Aspidoscelis tigris stejnegeri; assembly: GCA_023333525.1. Taxonomy (NCBI): domain Eukaryota; kingdom Metazoa; phylum Chordata; class Lepidosauria; order Squamata; family Teiidae; genus Aspidoscelis; species Aspidoscelis tigris. The sequence goes on along the minus strand of JALMGA010000002.1, from coordinate 61,267,446 downwards.
GACGCTATTGTTAAATCACCGAAATTCTGGGTTTTATTTATTTATTTATTATTTACATTTATATCCCGCCCCATACCCGAAGGTCTCTGGGCGGGTTACAACCTTCAAGCAACAGATAAAAACAGAGTGTACATTAAAAAACTTTAAAAATTCAACAACTTTAAAATAATACACATGATGTTTAAAATTATAGTGTGTGGCCTGGGTGGGAAATATAATCACTCAGCCAAAGGCCAGGGCAAAGAGGTGCATCTTCACCGCCCTCCTGAATATATATAAGGAAGGGGCAAGACGCACCTCGAGGGGGAGGCTATTCCATAGTCTAGGGGCCATCACAGAGAAGGCTCTCTCCCGGGTGGAACAACCGGGAGGGCCTCACCACTAGATCTTAAGGCACGGGCAGGTCGATATGGGAGAAGGCGTTCCTTTAGATATTTGGGGCCCAAGTCATTTAGGGCCTTATAAACCTTGAATTGGGCTCGGTAGTGAACTCGGTTTTTGAACTCTCACATGAGTAGACCTTTTGTTAGGGTGCTAAATTGAGGTTCTCCAGATGTTCCCGAACCAAAACTCTCAACATTAAACTCCCAGCACTCTAACTGGGCCTGGTATGGAATGCTTGGAATTTTAGTTCAGGAACATCTGGTAGACCACAGCTCAGTGTCTCTATTTTGTATGCCCACATTTTAAGAGTGATAAACACAGCTGTCACGTCAACCTGCCAAATTACAGGCAACAAAGCAGTAATCCAGCAGTAGGTAATGAAGTCTTTCTCCCATCCTGCATTTGTTTGCAGGCATTTAAGTAAAATACTCATAATCCACAAATTGCTTCTTTTTGAAGCAGCCACGGTGCTGCATACTTGAAATGATGAGCATAGTTAGAATGACTTTAATGATAAGAGGAAAAGGCAACAGCTTATCATTCCATTTGAAAACAAGTTATAGAGTTACTGTCATTAGAACAAAATAGAATTAATAAACAATTGTTTTGACTGTAGAGAAGGCATAAACAGTTTTTAATAAGTAAAAGGAGTTGATGAGTGGAATATCTTGGGCAGTATTAGGACCAAGTTTAGATAAATGGTTGCCAAGGGGGAAGATAATGATTACTGATGCTTCCATTTCTACTGTTAGTTGTTGCAGATTATGGAAGGACTGGGTAATGCGTACCGGCCGTTGTGTAATGGACCATGGGAAAGGACAGAGGAGTTACAAGTTGTTTGAGTTGATGAACCCTGCACAAAGCTCCACTGAGGGCACATTGGAAACATCTTTCTTTCCCTTCTCTGGCACCCAGCAATTTATACAGCTGAGATACCTACTTCTTGTTTTCAGAATTATCTGGTCACATTACATCAATTAGTAGAAAGATCAGCTAAGTATAACTGCCTGTACCCCTGCTGCCCTGAAGTGGTAGAAAATGGCCTTTCTGCCCTTACCATCCTAGCATGCTCTGTCTGCATTAGATAGAGTGTATACTGGGGTGTTTTTCCACCAAAGCCCTTAGATCCAGATCTAAGGAATGGGTACATTCCTTAATCCGGATCTAGTAGATCCGGATTAAGGGAAGCACCCAATGTGTTTCCACAGGAGGTGAAGCGCTAACCCCCCTGCTGTGGAAACACCTTTGCACCCATGTGGGGAATCTGGATCGACCCCCAAGGGGTCAGTCTGTCACCTGAGGTGTCTCTGGGGACAGGGGGGTGCAATCTCCGAAGTTCCAGCTTCGGAGGGACTTCGGAGTCATTTCGAAATCATTTCGAAACGACTCCGAAGTCCCTCCGAAGAGATCGCCAAGGACTTCAGAGAGGCTCTGGAGCTGTCCGTGCGGTCCGTGCGCTATTATTGCAGACCGCGCAGACGCCCCTCTGAAGTCCCCCTGAAGAGATCGGCAGAGACTTCGAAGCCGCTCCGGAGTCCCTTTGGAGCGCCTCCGAAGTCTGCGCTGATCTCCTTGGAGAGACCGGTGGCGAGACTCCGAAGTCTCTGCCAATCGCTTCGGAGAGACTTTGGAGTCTCGCTGCCGGTCTCTCCAAAGAGATCAGCAAAGACTTTGGAGGTGCTCCGAAGGCACTCTGGAGCGGCTTTGAAGTCTCTGCTGATCTCTTTGGAGGGACTTCGGAGGCACTTCAGAATGATTTTGAAATGACTCTGAAATGACTCCGAAGCTGGGACTTCGGGGCTCCCCCCCCCATGGGTGCATCCCCTCTCCCTAGCCTCCTCTAGGCCCCATCGCCTGTTTCCTGTGGCTCCCTTTAATCCAGATTTTCTGGCAGAAGACCTCATTGTAGACCCCATTAATGGGGTCTACAGAAATTCCGGATTAAAGGGCAGAAAGTACCCATTTGATCCGGATTTCCCCCATGGCAGTGGAAACAATCGGGTCCCCAATGGGTGCCATGGTGGAAATGGGGTCATCCGGCTCACACCCAAATGGGTCCTTAATGGGTGCAAAAATGGGTACTTTTTGACAGTGGAAAACACCCCTGGTTTAGGCAGCCCAAAATGGCCACCTATTCTGGGACAGTGGTAATTTTTAATAAATGGTCTACTGCTGTCCTGTTCATGAGTAAACTGGCCTAGGAGGTATATGGAAGGATTGGTTTCATACTGGGACCAATTTTGGTAGCACACAAAATTGCACCACTGAAATGGGTCCCATGGGGGTCCTGAAGCCAGGCTATCAGAACCCCCATAGCAAGTCCCAAAACTTGCACAAGCTTTGGAGTAGCAAAGTGGCTGTTCTGGATGGCCATTCCATGTGCAGAAGGTTTTGTTCCAGTAGGAATCGACCAGGTGGAGTGGTTCTAGGCAAGGTAAGTGCAAAAATGCCCTTACATTGTATGGTGTATAGTGAAATTCAAAATAAGTTATCTTTGCACAACTCAAACATTACCCTGGCCAAATCCCTATTTGCTGCCAGTCTCTCCAAAGAGACTTTGGAGGTGCTCCGAAGATTCCAGCATGAATTTCTTGGTGGGTAAATTCTGTGCTGCAATGTCTAAACCCTTAAGACTTTTATTTTTAAAATTATTCAGTCTTTCAATTCAATTTCATTGGTTATTAATTCTAACTGTGTTATTTTACTCCTTTTGGCATTATATTTTTGTGCTGATCTTACATTGAAATAAAGATCACCATCACCACCACCACTACTATTAAAAATATGAGAAGCTATACACAACATACTGGAACCACAGTCCAAAAATCTACATAGTAGCAGGAGATCTTCAATGCACTGTTGTTAGAACAAATTTTAGAAATAATTTTTTTGGCTCACAACCTCTGTTTTCTATTTTAGATTTTACCAATCAGTTGAGATACTTCCAAAGTATATTTGTCTTAATTTTTTTTTCTATTTTGAAAGCTTTTCTTCTCCATCCATTTTGCATATGATGAATGCAATAAGTAATGCAAGATAACAAATTTTTAAGAAGAAAGAATATGGAAAGTATTTTAAAAAGGGACATTAATTGATGTAAAACACCCATTTTTTTTAATCAGGAAGACTTTTTGTTGATCAGCAGTGCCCACTTATAATAATACTGAGAAATTTAAGTTGGGTATTCCAAATGTTAAAGGCAACTTGTACGAACCAATAAGTGATTATAATAATAGTGTCTCTTTCAGAATGCTTGTGTAACACATATCTTATTTCTTTGACAACATTTAATTAAGAACCGTAATTCTGGCAGTCTTCTTTTTCTACTGAACTCTTTCTCAGAAAAGTTACACTCCTTTAAACAATGCATTGCAACTAAAATATATACTGGATAAAATAAATATTGAAAATAAAGCTATTTTAAACACAAGAGAGGAAAAAAATAAGGTAATTACCCTGAGTCTTTTCATGTTTCTGACTTCCACAGTTTGTATCCTCCTGAGAGCTTTTTGCCAACACTTCTACAGATTTGCTACTCTCACTTTCTAATGATTCCATCTCTTTATCATTTATCAATGTGTCATCTGTTTTGTAGAGTTCTTCTTCTGCGCGATTGGAAGGTACGTGCGGCTCCTCCACCTTTAAGTGAACGCCAGTGCTTTCATTTATTTTTTGTTCTTTATCATGGGAATGAGAATCCCCTAGAGGTCTGCCTTCGTGCAATTCATCTGGCTTCTGTTCAGTATCTAGATTTAGATGTGCTTCTTTAGTAACTGTATTATCACCTTCGCAGGCACTGAGATTCTCCGGGTTTTTCACAGCTGACCCTAAGCATGCTTCCAGTCCATTTGATTTGTCCTCACTTTTCTTCAATATCTGTTTATTTTTCACTTCCAGCCCAGCAGGAAATGCATTCAGTATGGGACATTCTTGGTATTTCTGATCCACAGTTATTATTTCTTCAAGTTCAATTATATCCGGTTCCATGATAAGGTCATCTTCTCCCACCTCATCTACAGTTACCAGCTCTTCCATATTAGTTGGATACCAAGACTCAGCTTCCATCTCACTTCCACTCTCCCATTCCTGTAATAAAGGTGTGAATCCCATTCTGAGCATGCCAGTAAGTAGATAACATCAATGGACTCATTTGGATGCAATAAACCTTTGTTTGTTATTACTAGATATAGGTAATGGCAAATCACAAGTCTTAAATACTTCCCCTTCGCCCCATCTCACCCCTGGGCTAGATTAATATCCTGGACCTCAAAACACATAACTAAACAATATTAGAAGGAGACAAATGTTTTCTCACTAGCAAGATGGAATTCATTCATACAGGTTTCTCCTTCTACAGCCAGCATGGAAAGACAACTAATCTCCTGATTTTTGGTGGAAAATGAATGGAACAGTCATCCTTTTTCTATGATTGTTACGAAGGCAAAAGTACAGTGAAGATGAAGATTTACAAGTCTGCATGGGACTATGATGCACAAGTTGTAAAATATGTCTTTCTTTTATGTGTCTAACTGGATTCACTTACATCAACAACAAAAGAATCAGCGTTAAATTACTGTCAAAGATAAAACTCAGAATTAAAATAGAATAATTTTAATGTACCTATTAAAATAAACCACAAAATGCTTCCAGAACATCTTAATGTATTGTTTTAGGAATCATAAACATTTTTGTGTTTGTATCCATAAATGTTAGAAAACAGCTGCATAGATTGATTCAGAGATGAACTTTGTGCCAAACTCAGATAGTATGTATGAGCTTTTCTTTCTGCTTACTTTGGTGTAATTCCTGTTTCACTGTGCCACATAACCAAGGTGCCATCCTTAGCAACTGTTTTATTTGTGGTCTTTCCATTCAGGTGGGTGGAAAGTCCACAAATAATATAAATAGAAATGAAAAGGTGTGAGGAGTCTGATCTGAAGATGGACTGAAGTTTTAAAATGGTGTGTATATATTATTTTTGTTGTTTTATTGGTATTTGAGAGTTTGATTGTTCTATTTCATTATTCTTATATATTTTCAGTTTCTCTAAGTGGAATAGTGCTCAAGGCCTACACAGGAATTCACTGCAGTCATGTATGAGGCAAGCCTGTTTGTTGTTCTCCTATTTGGTCAATTTAGCTTATCCTTCTTATGTCCTAGAAAGGCATGGAGAACAGCTACCATGAAGAGATCAGTTTCCTTCTGCCACAGATACTGATAGCTTTCACATCTGATGATCAGCTCATGACCCTAAAGATATGATGCTGGAAAATATCCAAGGACATTGGTCTCTGATTCTACAGAGCAAGAGGAGGTAGTTTTTCCAGTTACTTAATTAATCACAAATGTTTAAGAGTGAATTAGTATATATTGCCATTACTCATATCACTTAAACAATATGATATGTAAAAATTGTTCTGTTCATTCTGCTCTTAGGGGTAATTTACAAAGCTGTGAGTCTTTCAAGGATATCTGAGTTTTTACTCCAGTGCCAAGCATTCAATGCAATCTATGTATGCAGACAGCAACTAAAAAAAGAATCTGAAGTTCTGTCCAAAGCGGCAAAGGTCATGATAGGATAATATAGGAAGTCTTTGGGTAATATTCAAGGGTGTGCACATCAGATCACAAGAATAACACTGTTGGAGGAAATGTACACCCCACCAATTTCTTCCAGCCTGCTGTGCACGTCCAAAATCTGCTCCAGCAGTTTGAGCACACTCTGGATCACACCTGTGGGGGAAAGGAAGTCACATTGCACAAGCTGGACGTTCCTGCTACCACTTCCTACTTTATAAAATCCCTTGTGATGTAATATTTCAGTTTTGGTTTCAGCACAATTCAAGTTTTACCTTCACAACCCTACACAGTTGGGTTTTTTCTATATGTTAAAACAATATTTTAATAACCAGCAAATTGTAGTTAGCAGGCTAAGAAGGCTCTATGAATTTTGATATTTTGACTGTTTAAATGGAATATCTGGTCAAAAATTAAAATAATAAAAATGAAGTGAGATCACTAACTTTAAAAACTCACCTTTTCTCTTTTTGAGCTTTCCACAGAACCTTCGTTTTCTTTCATTTGGCTGGCTGTAGGAATGGGGCTGTTCTCTTCATTAACATCTTTTTTTTCAACCTAGGATAGAGATTGTCTATGGGTGAAGACAGACGTACCATGAAAACTGAACTCAAGGTCAGTCAAGTGTCAGCCCAGTTCCTTCCACCTTTAGAACTTGATTGACAGACGCACTCAGCAGATCAAATGTACTTCTTCTGAGTCTTAATCTCACCCCAGTGACCCTCTATGCACTAATAATTAGGGATACTGACTGTCAGTTTTTTTAAACATATATATTTTATTCCCTTTCTGCACTGTGGCTTATTTCAGATTATATCCTGGAATAGTGACATGCCATCAGCATGCTAATGCAGATTATGCAGTCCCTGGGCATTACTAACAGAGCACTTCTCCCTGTGTATTAACAAGAACATTACAATAGTAGCACTTCTCTTAAAGCTGTCATGTACTGTCTGCATGCTCCCCTGACTGAATCTTACACTTGGGGGGAGGGGCTGACAGTAAAGACATTTCCTGTGGGCCGTTTGCTGTGTTTGAGGATGTGGTGGTGTGGTGGAATTGGGATGGCTGAAACAAGAGTAGTAGGAAGTAGAGGTGTCAGAGCTCTTCCTACCACTCTGCCTTTCAAGTGCTTTAATGGGAAAAAATAAGGCAGCATGGTGGCTGGACAACTGCAGGTCTAGGAGAATGCCACAACTCGTCCGGTAAACCAAATTAACCATGAGGGAGCAGGAATGCATAATACCTGTGCCTTCATGGTACATTCAGGGCACCATAAAGGTGTCGTGTGAACACTGCCTTAGACTTGATATGGTACCAGATAAAAATGAATATAAACCAAATAACCTTTGTACTTCTACTTTCTGTGGAAATCATAAAACAGGACTGTGATGGCAAAAGGCATTTCTCCCCACAAATTATGACTACAAACTGAGACAGAGTTTGTGCTCAACCTCATACTGAACTATCTTATCAAAATGGTATCAAATTTTGTTGCCCTTATTTAATGCTAATTTGTGCTACATGACATTCTGTATAGTTCCTTTTCTGTATATTAATGTAATTTTTTTTATTAAAAAAAAACAAAAAATCAGTATGGAACTAGCTTTTATTGAGTGTATTGAGCCCTGGGACCCTTATGTGAAAGGTGGAATATAAATGTTTTAATAAGTATATAATCCAGAATAAGGCCCAGTGGAGAAAGGGCCCTAGTTCTTATTCTGAGCAAGTTTATAGGAAACCCTTAGCCCTCCATCGCGGTCAGATTTCCAAGCAGTAGGGAAAGAACTGTCAATTCCGAATTCCATATTTGTTCTCTCACTACTCCAGTGAACCTCTTTTTTTAGAATCACTGCCAATGAAATACAACAAAATATACAAATAGATATATAATGGTGTACACACACACACACAAACCAAACAAAAATAAGTGATAGTACTATCCTTGTTCTGTGATATATCCTGGCATAGGAGCCTGCTATCCACATGCTAGTGCTGGCCCCACCCATCCCAGTGCAGGAAGGGCCATAGTCTACTTTCCACTTTCTCTGCTCTTTAGTTCACTCCAAATCACAGAGCTTTTGTAGAATGGGCAATAATTAAATCACTTCCATTTTTTAAATTATTTTCATGGTCACTTATATTATTCATTACCTCATTTTCAATTCCTTTTTCCTTTTTTGCATTAACATTTTCAGATCTCCCAGTTACTTCCTCCTCTGGCTTTTTATTACTGTCCTTGAGTTTTTCCTTGTCATTTTGCTTTTGCCTGGAACTCTCCAGGATCTTGCTGGGCTTCTGTTCTGCCTTTTCCTCCTTAGACACATCCTCACTGTAAGAAGATCTGTGTTCCCTTAGTCGTGCCTCTTCCTTTCTTTTACACTTGGGGACTACATCCAGAGGCTGTTTGGGGTATTTATCAGATTTCTGCTTCACTTGCTTCCTATAATAGTCTTCTTCTCTGCTTTTATATCCAGGTAAATTATGAAGCCCCTTTGCACTGGGAGAAGTCCCTCTCATATATTTTTCCCTGTGCCCTCTAGTTCCTTCTAGACGTTCTTCCAAGTCCAGTTTATCCAAGTGGCGTAAATAATGCTGCTTTTTCTCATGCACCCATGAGTCAGTCCTCTCTCTTTTTTCTTCTTCATTCTCTCTCCAAGGCATTATTTCTCTGTCTTCTTCTCTTCGGGAATAAGGAGACTGTTCCCATGGCTCCCTTCCATTTCCCCAATCTGTCCAGTTTGTGCTAAGTGGACTGTGGGGAGAACTGCAGGAAGTAAAGCTTGGCGTATGTGATCTTGGAGAAAGGGAGCGGCTTATGGGACTGCGAGACCGAGGCCTTTCAGGTCCATATCTATAGTACAAAAATTTTATCTTACTTTTAAATATTACTTACAAAGATTCTCTTTTACAAAAAGAAAGTGTAATGCAACCCCAAGATCTTCTAACTGGGGAGAGATTGGGTGTGACGACCCAGGCAGCTCTGGTACCACCTGCCCCCTATTAGCGTAGCCTGGCAGGCTAACAGACAGCCCAGGTGCCCATTCACTCTGCCAGATCCTCTTAGATCCTCAGCACAAATTGGATCTTCACTGGCCCTGTTTGCTAGTTCTTTCTAGATGTTACCACAATCAGAATACTAACTCTTTAATTAATCAAACTCAAAGGTTTATTGTTACAGAGTAAATAGAATAAAAGGAATAAAATGAAGATTGAATCAGCTATGAGTCCTATAGTCCATTTGAAAAGAACTAAAATGGTAAGGGAACAGAGTAAAGTCCTTTGCTTATTCACCCAGCAAAGGTTCTCATTTCATTCAGTGGTTTCCTGACTGAGAAAAGCCTTCCCTCTCTTAGCCTGAGGTAAACTTCTTATGCTAATTCACAGCCTCTTAATAACTTCTAGCCTTTGAAACCCTTTCCTTTTGTTTTGTTACAGCTTTGTTTTTCTCTTCTTTATATCTTAGTGTTCTGTCTCAAAACCTTGTCAGTTCTTTCTCTCCCTAAAAAACTTCTGTCTCTCTCTTAAAATCCTCCAGCTTCTTTTTCTGTGTCAGCCAGCCTGTCTCTCTCTAGAGAGATTCTCAGCTCCTATTGGCTGGAGAGGGTCATGTGATCCCTACTACTGCTGAAAGCAGCCTCTCACTCACCCACCCCCCAGCCTGTGATCGTCACATTGACACTAACAGATGTTCTTACATTGGAAATTTACATAAGCGAGCTTTGAATGTATGTACATTATAAATGCTTTGTATTTATCTTCTTTATCTATTATGGTAATATTTTAACAATATAGATAATATAGTTTCCTATACTGCAGATTTATATTGGCAGTCTCAGTGCAGCACCACAATAAGCAGCACTGGCTGCATTTAACTTGCTCCAGCAGCCACTGGTATCAACAGTAATCCCAACAATAAAGTAAATCCACACGAGACTTTTAATTCACCCCATCAAACCCATTTAGTTTGGATCTGGCCAGCACTGCAGCCTATAACATCAACAATCTCACAGCTAACTATAGCCCATTTTTGGCAGTAGCTCAATAGTAGCTCTTGAATCAGAGGCTGGATGGCCCAGCATGATATGCATCAGGGGGATGCTGTTGCTGCTTCCATTGGCACTAGCATAAGACTGCACTGTAATTTCATTAGTCACAAACTGAAGTTAGGGCTTTTTCATAGTTAGTGTCCTGAAGTGCTCCAGCTTGAAGCATGCTTACTGGAGCAGTTCCGAGCTGGAGAACTTCAGCAGTTCCAGAACAAGGTTGTGCGTACTTGGGATGACTATTATGGGACACCCCTTGTGTTGCTCTGAAGCTTCAGAGATGCTGCCTCAGAGTCCCGGGGGAACCATTTTAGCAGCACAATTTGGCCCATGGAGGCATATGCCCTTCCTCATTCCTCCCTGGGCCAGTTTACACATGAGTAGACTGTGGTCGACCTTTTTAAAAAGACTTACAACTATCCCAGTCTAAAGTGGTCATTTTGGGCTTCCTAGAGAGGGCTACTTTCCACCCAATGAAGATGAAGCACGCTAGTAGAAGGCATGGCTTCTCTGTTCTGCACTAAAGTAGTTAAAGTAAATCATTAAAGTGAAAGGTGCTTAGATTTTAAGTATTTTGTAATACCTGTCTGTCTCCCGCAACATGTCTCGTTCCCTCTGAGAATGGATATCATGGATTATTGCTGCCACATTCTTGCCTGGTTTCTAAATGAAGTATAAATAAGAAATCAGCTTCATACCATAGTTTAAGTAAATCTGTGTAAAACACTACGGTAGCTTTTGCACTGGGTTGCTGGCCACCACAAGCAGCCCAACAGAACACCACATCCATGTGTAGGTCAGTCCTCTGGGAGGTTGTGCCTCCTGAGGAGAAGCTTACATGCATGGAACCAAATGAAGTAATTCCAGTACAAAAATTACACTAGAGTCTGCTCCAAAGCAGTCTCTCCAGCATTCCCAGTAATGAACCAGACCAGCTATCAGACACACAGACAGATGGGGTGGTCCACCTGGCTTTCAGAAACAACCCCAGAAATGGACCATTTCTGACTCCCCAGTGACTAGCAAATTTGGGGGATCCAAAGTCGTGCCAGGCCAGGGTGATGTTGCTCTGGGCTTGGCCCAGATCTCTTGATTCTGAACAAGATCAGCTTTCTCAGCATGCACTAACATGTGTCACACAAAAGCTGCCTTTTGTGAATATTACTGAATCAGAAAATATATAGATATTGATATTCAAATTGCATGAATGCATGATTCATTTGGGAGAGTATGGACTTGGAGAATTTCAAATTTTAAATTGAAAAATTATCCAACACAAACAAAATGTGCTCTGGGGCTGCAGCTGCAAATTAGTTGATTTCTAAAGCCATCTGAGCTTTCTGAAGAATGTAAGAATATTCCTCTATAGCATGTTTCACCTAACAGGGGAATACAGTCCACAAATCATGTAGAAAGCATCACCTAAAAACAGGCAGAACAAGAAACAACAATTTCATTTTACCTTCAATTGGAGTTCTCTGTATCTTTTAGACATCCTAATGAGTAGCTTCTCATCATTTATCATCGCAGGCTTTTCTTTGTAGTACTGTACCATAGCCTGAGCTGCCTCAGTGTAGGCCATTTCTAGAAAAGCCTATTATAGAAGAGAAATAGTTTTAACGTTTTCCATGCATTTCACATCATGTGAAGTAAATGTTCATTTTAAATATGTCCAATAAGTCTGCAATAATCTAACTTCTCATTTTAAGAAAAAATATTAATGTCCCTCATTAACATTTTTTTATTAAAACAACTAATAAAGAAAAGAATATACCTGATTAGTAGACTTCATAAGAATGTAATTTGTGACTTTTCCAAAGGGAAGACCAAGATTGATAACATCATTTTCTGTGCAGCTTCCCTCGGGAAGGTTACAGATATGCACTACTCGACCTGGGCTACATTTCCTTTGTGACAGCTGAAATGATTAAAACATGAGTTTAGTTGCTTAAGACAAATTTTAAAGAGAAAGGTCTACAGCCTTTCTACTCTAGCATTTCTTACTCTTTTCATGCCTCAGACATCTGTTTCTTGCTCAATGTTCCATGTACACTTTGAACAGGTTTAATAACTATATCACCTTGTTTAAAAAGGAAGAAAAGGTTTTAGAGACATTACTGGTTTTGGGTAACCCAGCTGTTGGGAGGTTGGAAAGTCCACAAGTAAAATGGATAGAACTCAAAAGGCGTGAGCAGTCAGATCTGAAGATGGAATGAAGGTGTGACTGTCTACAGCCAGTAAGCAAATTAGGAGTTCCCTTCCTCACTCTGGTACATTCTAAGGGAGGCTCCTAATATGCTTACTGCTCTACTATACTGGTCAGTGTAGACTCACCCTTGGTTTCTCCTTTGCTCCAGCATTAACATATTGACACTTTGGGTCTCCCTTTTGCAGTGCCATGGACGTGTATCAGTTGGCTGCTACTGACTTAAATGGTTTCTATAAGTTCCAGTTTTCTACAGGTGAAATTGCATGCAGAACATGATATTGCATTACATAGTGGTTTGTGGCAAACTATAATTTTATAAAAGGGTGACAGCAACTCCCTATTATCCCAGCCAATACTATTTATCTTAAGTTAGTGAGTGAGGCACTTGGTAAATTTACCATAATGTTTGTGTTCGTACATTTAGGATGGTTTACGGTGAGCAGAATTAACAACAGTGAGGTGTAATGCTAGCCTATGAGTCTGGTTTTTTTTTTCAGAAGTGAGAAAAAAGTGCATTTTATTCAGTCAGTTTAATTCTGTACATATTTAATTCTCTATTCATAATTGAGCAGCAAAATAATTATTCAAGATTAGCATTTTTTTAAAGGCGGGGGGACTGTAACCAATGTTGCACTGTTTTCATTACTTCCCAACAGAGATGCTTCAGATCTGGATTTTAGTTAGTAGTTCCTATCTTTCTCATTTCTTTATTAACATTTTTCCCAATGGAAATAAATAAAATGGGCAGCCTGATGTGGTGACAAGGATCTCTGCCCCCTCTAAATGAAAAAGGGGCAGCTAGGAGCAAGGCTAGACGGGGCTAGTCTTTTCCAGCTTTGTTCACTGAGATAGTGCAGGGCTAAAGAGATCTATTTGTGCACACAAGAAAAGCACTGGTGGTGGAAACAAGGGTGAGGTGCAGGCTTTTGAAGAAGCAGAGCAAGGCCATAGGAGCAGCAAGAAGTGAAAATGACAGCTGGGTGTTTTCCAGCTTTTACAGGACACCAATTTGCTGTTCTCTTTGAAAATCCTCTCATCTTCCCTCTGTTTACAGGATATACAACTGTAATAGTACACTATGCATTTGAGAGGAAGTAAAAAAGAACAACAACGTACAAGCTGCATTATCGTTTGCTAATTTCTTGCTGGCCTCTCTTGCTTAGGTCCGACTTCCAAAAATGTGAACAAGAAATCCCAGTCATAGAGCAGGCATTTTATTATAGCAAAGCACGCCACTTGCATTTTACTTTGTAAAATGTAGTCCTTTTGCCACAAAGACATCTTCAAGTTGGGGTTATTTGACTGGCGGAGTTGCCACTTAAAACATACACAGTGGTGCATTGCATAACCTACTGCCTATTGTTAGAGGAAGCAGGCAACCAAAAATGCAAGAAATTTATTCCCCCTGTGTATATGCTTGAGGAAACATTGTTACCAGATATGAACATAAGAAATCTCTTGGTGAAACAGGACCACAACTCATCTAGTCCAGCAACCTATTTTCACCGTGGAAACAAGTTGCATATGGAAACTCACAAGAAGGGCATAAGAAGTTCTCTTGCCCTCCTCACAAGTTTGCCTTCCTGTAGCTGGGCTTCAGAGAATACAGCCTCCTATGCCCTTCATCAGATCTAGTAACCCATGATGGGTGTGTCATCCATAAACGTGTCTGCTGGGCTTGGGTATTTCACCTTGAAATTAAGGGAAAAGATATTGAAGGTGATTTTTCTCATCCTCTATCTAAGGAAGAGCAATACCATAAATATTGATGTCCCCACACACTCCACCCTTTTCACTGAGCTCTCCTCCATTGCACACTGCTTTGTGCAAAGCCCCTATTATAAAGACAAAGTATCTGGCCTTCAAGAAGCTCTAATGTGTGATAAATGTGACCTGAAGTTGTACTTGAGTTGATACAGGCTGGAGGTGGAGAAGGAACAAACAATGAATGACAACTAATGCCACCAAGAAATCCATGTCCTGATACCTTGGCAGGGAAATATGGAGGGTGGAGTTTGACTTTCCCAACCCTGAAGTCAAGATCTGAACACTGGGATTGCATCGAATCTATTACCACAAAGGGAGAGAATTATGGTAAAGAGTAGTGCAAAAGGTACAGTTTCCCCATGTCAAGGATGTGGAAAATGAGGAATGAGAAGCAGCAAGTCCAGCAACAGCTTACATGTTTTCCCATAAAAACAAATGTGAGGAGTAATGTTGCTTTTCCCTTTCCCTTTTCTCTTTGACAACAAACACAGATAAGTAAGGGCAGAAGCTCCCACTGAGAAACACTGGGATCAGAGGAAAGCAGCAAATGCCACCATTTCCCCTCTAGCCAATAAATGGGAATCTGCAGCTCCATGGCAGAAGAGATCCTGCTTAGATGGACTGACCTATTTCAAGCTTGAAAGACACCTTGACAAGGGGACAATTTTGAAACAATTTTGCAAGCTTCAGAAAGCCTATTTTAAATGGTGCTTTAACACAGTTACATTAGGTTTTATGCATCTTTGCTGCAGACAGTCAGTTTTGTAGGCTGGTCCAAAACAGGTTCTTTCTCCCTTTCAGGTGCCTCTGTTAGTTTACAGTCTCTGGATCTTATTTTGATTTATCTAGACTAGGGTACACGCAGTACATGAAAGTTCACTGCCTTCCAGTAACACTGAATCCCTAATTTTCCTGTAGTCCTAACTCAGCCTGCCTACTTGACTGCAGCCTTTGAACAGGTAAAACCCAATCAATACAGCATAAACACAGTAGAGGGCATATATCCTTTGAACTGGGAGTACTCCCTGAATGTTTTCAAGTGGGTAAATTAGTAACATCTTATTTGTAAAGTTGGGATTTTTAAATCTATATGCACCAAGCAGATTCTGCCAAATCATACAGATATCAGTGAGGAGAAATTAGTTTGAAGAAAAAATTATTTTACTTAAGAATTTATATCCCACCCTTCACCAAAAGGCCTGAGGGTGGGTAACAACAACAACAATAACAACAAATTATATAATATATTCAAACATACTTAAAATATAACCTTCCCTGGCAGAACAACATTATGAGGAAGCAAAGTCTTAAAGGCCGGGTGTTTTAAGCAGATGCCAAAAACCATATAGTGTAGGCATCTGGTGAACCTGCAGAGAGAGACTATTCCAGAGTCTGAGGGCCATCTTAGAAAAGGTCCTCTTGCATGACTCTGGCCCTTTCACCTTGGAGACAGGAGGAACTACAAGAAGGCCTTCTCCTTGAGATCTCATTAACCAGTCAGATTTATACAGGGTAAGGTGTTCATTCAGATTAAGCCCCCATTGAGGGCTCTGAGGGATGTCTCCCCATGGGCACTTTAGTCCAAATTCTATTCAAATTCAGGAAGGAGTGTCCCCATGGCTACTGTAATTAATCTGAATAGAATCTGAATTCAGCACCTATGGTCCCCATGCAATTCCTTATTCCCAGATTTTACGAGGATTATCCTGCCTAAATCTGGAGGAAAAAAATGTCCTGATGAAAACAGGATTGAGTCCCCTTTTTGGAGCCGAGTCTGCTTATTTCCCCCAACATGGGGACGATACCAGGCTATTTGGGGTGGAAGTCTAGCCTTCTGGCCAGTGGCAGCCAGCTGTGGGTGATTTTTTACAGATATAAAGCTCCCCTCCTCCCTTGCCATGCTGGCAAAAGCTCTGTAGGTTACGAAAAAGGCAGAAAGAGGTGAGAAGGGGCTTTTATTTGTCTTTATTTAAAGGGGCTTTTAAAACATTTTTGCTGGAAACGTATCTTTTCAAAAGATACATGGGAGAAGCATTTAAATACTTGAAATACTTTGAAATGATACATTTTATCACACACATTCTCCAGTAATCTCAAAAGGCCATGATTGCTTCTTTTACTGCAGGCAGGGTTTGCATGACAGGAGATTTAAAAGCCGTTTTTTACCTTAAAAAAATAACCCCCCAAATTTAATCGTGCTGGATTCGATGCCTCACAGATCTGCATGAGTGCACTTTTGACAGTAATCTCAAAAAGAAAGTATTTGTGGCTAGAATTTCTTTTTAAAACTGCCGTTTTGCTTCCTTTATTGCAGGCAGGGTTTGCATGGGGGGAGGCTTTAAAAGTCCTGTTTTTTACATTTAGAAATAGTCCCAAAACCAGGACTAAAAAAGCTGCATGGGGACAGCTATATTTGAATTAATTGACAAGAACTCAATTCTGAATAAAAATAGTCCCAACAGGACTAAACCAGGACTAGAAACCCTGCATGGGGGTGCACCCTGTATGTTAACATCAATATCTTGAATTGGGCTTGATAGTGAACTGGCAACCAGTGTAGATCTTTCAGGACCTGCACAATATGCTCCTAGCCAGGAACTTCAGTATAACACACAATATGATCACCAAATTGGGGACTGTCCAGAAATATGAATCACAAAACATGATGATGGATAAATATACCAAGTAATTCCTTTTATTGCTACATGGGGTTTTTTTTAAACATTTTATAGCTGAGCTTAGCATTTTAGCATGATGGAAAAGAAAATCCTTCTTTCACAAGAGTGGGGAAACTGTTCAGACTGCAGAACAATATGCCAAAATAAAGCTGTGGGTGATTTTTCACAGTTGTTGCTTCTCATACTTAATCCCATGCTGTCTGTGGTTATATATTAATGATGTTAACTATTTTTACTGCTATTTCAAATCTTTATTTTTAAAGATATATTAACACTAATCTTTCAAGCTACTAAATAATTCCCTCAAAGCAATGGACAGCAACCCTCTCTAATAAGATGTGATAAATTCTGGTTTATTTAATTGCCAAGCAAAATTATATCTTCTTTCACAGGCCTTTGGGGAGTAACTAGAGACATGGTATTTTGATACTTTTTGAAGCCTTGCATCCACATATTTTCTTCCTTACTTCTACTTTTATGACTTTATAATTTTTTAAAAAATCTATTTTTATTTTCTGTTTTCTGTTTTATATGAGGCTCAAGTATTGGAAAGTATAAAATCTTAATAAATAATGTAACATGCAGCAAACTTTAAAATTCAAAAGCAAAACAGAATATGTATTATTAAAATGTAACTCAGATGTCATAAAATTATTTTTAAAAGAGAAGGATGTCCAAGAATCAGTTAGAGGCAGCTGCAGTAGATAACTCAAAGAGTTCAGTTACATTGCTTTATTGCTGTGAAATCAGATGTTAGTGTTCTCCAAGAAATTAATACTGTACTACATTTTTAAGTCAGTACAATAAACACTGTGTTATGTACTCACATTTACTCCAGATGATACAGAAGGGAACGTGGAACTTGGCTGACCATATGAAGATGTAGAACTGTATGAAGACCCGGCATTTAATGGGTAATCTTATTTTTAAAAAATGGATATATTCAGTGAAAACTTAGAACTACGTAAGGTACTGTTTCCTTAAATAACTACTTTCTTTCTACCTTCTATTCAAACACTGAGAAATCAAAATCAGTTCATTCCATTCCTTCATCTTTCAGTGATGTATATGCACATTCAAATAAAGAGTATTCTTCTAACTACAGCATGCAATACTCCTGGATTCTCTGGGAAAAATAAGCACTTCCACAGTTTTAACCAACTAAGTAAATGTTTTCCTGGCTGTTTCTACACAACGTGAATAATCTTGCACTATACTGGTCCAAACCGGTAACAATGAGTCAGGTTGGCAGCAGCCCATGCTGGTTACTGACTGCACTGCGGATGGTCCATCCTGGCCTAGCTTCAGAGGCTGGCAAGAAAGTTCCTAGCTTCTGTAACTGCCAACTGGGGCCATTCTGGCTGAGCACCTAGAAGTAGCACACTTCTGATGCCACTTCTGAGTACCAGCCAAAATGATGCCAGGGTTCTCAACCTGGTACACTGGATCAACTGCGTGTGTCCTATCTACACACTGGAGTACTTACAAGTAGTCCATGACTGCAGCAGTCTCCAGCTCCATTTTATTGCTTTAGTCCAGCCCAACACCCAGATACATTATATATGAAAACATGGTCCTGAGTCCAATAAAATATCTATGATTGTCACAGTCCTGCTAACCCAGCAGCCTGTTTTCTATAGTGGCTTAACTGGGAAGCACACAAGCAGAATGTAGGTGGAATAACAGTGTCTTGCTTGTACTCTTTTGCCTTAGCAATAAAAGTATATCAACTCTGATTTTACAAGATTTCCCAATGACATTATGGGTGTTTTTCTACTGTCACTAAAAGTACCCATTAAGTACCCATTAATGGGTACGAAATGGCATTTTTGTACCCATTAATGGGTACTTAATGGTACTTCTAGTGACAGTGGAAAAACACCCTATTACTGGTAGCCACTGAAAACCTTTTCTCTCTGAGCTGTCCAATTTTCTTTTAAAGCTATTTGCATTGGTTGTCATCATGACATCTACAGTATGCCTCCTTCAGACTCCACTGAACCAGAAAAGTTCCACAGATGAGCTTGGGCCAATCATTATCTCCTAGCCTAAACTACTTCATAGGGCTTATCATGAGAATTAAACGGAGAGGGGAAAAATAATGTCTGCACCCTTGGGTTCTTTGGAGAAAAAAAGGTAGAATGTAAATGCCATAATAAAATTAACCAGTCAACAAACAAATATTTTTAGTGGCCACCAGTGAACAATTTTTGCATCTCCAAAATCACCTTCTCCAACAGGGTGGAGACCCTAAAACCACAAACAACCATGACAGTTTGGTGGTTATTCCAGATTTTCCAAAGTATCTGAATTTATTTTATCCATCTATTTAAAGGATTTCAAACAAATGTCTTAACATTTAGAGCTTCAAAAATGGCAAAAATTAATTTTAAAAAATCTGAAAATTGTAAAATAAAGTAAGATTTCAAAAAGGTAGAAAATGTTATAAAGCATTGATAAAAATAACTGAGTAAGCTGGTAGCTAAAGAAATAAAATCAAACTTCCAGTTCATTAAAAAAAGACTAGATTCATTGAAAAGGATGGAGAATCAGGCAACTGTGAGAGTACTACTAGGAATTTCCTTTATCCCCAGTGGACTCAGTCAACACGTATCATATAAACAGATGTTCTAGCTCATTACTAGAGGAGATTATTAAAGAATCTGAAGAATGTGAGTTGCAGTTTTAATTATACCCCACTGTATAGTTGTTTCATAAAGCTAGTCTACAAGCATTATTCTTTAATTCTAAAGAAATTTACCTTCTTTAGAAATCTTCCTTAACTGCAAAATATATTAATTAATATTTGTTAAATATATTTATGAATATTATATTTCCATAAGTATCTCATGAAACATAAGGCAGCTAACTTGAAAGGTTAAAGATGCAATCCTATACTTGCTTTTCTGAGCAGGTCCCACCTAATTCAACAGGGCTTACTTCTTAATAGATATGCGTAGGAGCAAATTGTCAATTATAATTTTTAATTATACATGTGAACGTGTACATATTTCTTTACCTTCAGTGCCAGTAAGATTAAACACAGATGTGTTATTTGGAGAAGAAGAGTGCAATATTCCTTCTGCTGAACTTAACACACTTCTTAAGTCAGTGCTATAGAGAAAAAACCAAATGGTTCAAATTCAGCAACACATAGGAAGGACAGCAAGAGGTCATGATCTAAATAAAAATACTTTAGGATACCATTTAAGAAGATAAAGCTGCAGGTAGTCACTTACGCTACAAAATACTAGCAGATGAAAATCCTTACCTCAACTATGTATAAGTAGGTTGGATCAGGGGCACACTAGAGAATTTAAAACAACTTCCTCTAAGACTTTTCATTTCTCCATACTCTGGAAAACTATAAAGTTTTATTTTTTTTACCACTACCTTAATTTGCTACTGGAGAGTAAGTGATAACTAATGGTATCGGCATGTTGTCAAGCAGCTTAGGACAGGACAATATCACGCAAGAACAGGGCAGCACTAGGGCTACATCAGAAAATCTAAACTAAGTTACCTTAAAATATTGTCCATTTCTCCATCCTGTAGAGAACAATAAGTTTTTTTTAAAAAAAATCACCACCTACAGTCTTTTGTTGCTGGAGATTAAGTGAGAACTAAAGATTATTAGCATGTTGTGGGTGGGATATTTTAGGATTGGGCACTGCTATACAAGAGCAGAGTAGGATCTCCTTTTATGGGACGCATCATTATTAGGAGTTAACTTGTAATGGCATCACCATTACCCCACTCCTTATGAACTAAGTAGAAAATATTTCGTTCTGGCGTGGTGGATGGGTAAGGGGAATGACTTAAGATTAATCCAAACTCCTCCCACCCCAATGTTAGTGATTTTGGAACTATTCCCTAAATTATCACAAAATCTCTAATTTCCCAAGAGACTGAAAAAATTTAAAAGAACTTAATTTCATTAGTAGAGATCACAAAGTTTTTCTGTTATTCATTCAGTGTTTAGGCTGTCCTTCACTGATCTGGTTTGATCTCAGAAGCTAAGATTGTTAGGGATGGTTTGTATTTGTATGGGAGATTGTTTGGAAAAATTAGGTGCTATAAGAATGAATGAGAAGTCAAAACAAATCCTTGAAGAAGGCAAAGACAAACCACTTCTGTACCATTGCCAAGAAAATTACATGGATTCAGTTATGTAACCACCAGGAGTCAAACTCAACTCTCTCTTTCTCCAGGAGCATTAAACATCAACTTTCAAAGAGTTACACATTAAATAGTTACTTCTACCTTACTGCTTCTCAGCACTCGGTCTAGAGAAGATCAGGCAGTATTGTTAATCACAGCAAGAATTACATGATTAACTGAAGTGGTTCTGTACAAAGATACAAAGGCTGTATTCACATCTATGTTTTAATTCAGTTTCAGTGGCTAGTCATTTTCTTTCCACTTTATTTAATCCAAAGGTGGATTTTCTGAGTTAGATAATACTGAAAGAAAACAGCTTGACACTCTGGTGATGTGTTCTCTCACTCTGAAAGTTGACTGAAACTCAATTAAGATTTAGGTGTGAACAAAGCCTAAGTGCTCCATACTAGGAATGTGCATGAATGTTTGATCGAATTCTATCGCATGTGGACATTCGAATTCAAATAGAATGTCTTCACATTCAAATTTAAACCTTCGAACGAATTTCGAATGTTCCAAAACAATCGTTTGAATGATTTGAATAATTCAAATGTACAGATACGTATGTATTACATACGTAACTGTTCAAATATATGTATATGTACGCATTTGCACTTATAATATGGAACGAAAACGGGATGCATACAGGATAAAATGGGATGCATACGAAATGCATACATATAACACATACGAATGTTCTCAACATTCATATCTTTACATATGAGGGTTGTCGACATTCGTATCTTCAAATTCATATCTAACATTCGAATGAATAGATCTGAATGTATTGTATTCGAATGAGTTTTGTTGCATTCGGATTTTAAACATTCAAATAGAATTGAATGTTTCTGAACGCAGAAAAAATTTTGTGCACATCCCTACTCCATACCAGAAAATCTAAACCAAATTCCCACCTTTCAGCTACAGGGTTCTTCTACTGCTGTGCAATAGCAACTTCATGTTTATCTGCCTGTTTCCTAGAGTCTCTGTCAAGCCAGTCATTCTAATAGTTGGTTTCACATCATCATCATCATCATCATCATCATGATGTTTATTTCTAGTGCCCTTTCCACCAAAGGGTGGTACAGAAGTATAAAATAAAGTTTAAACATAAAACGTAATAAGTAACCTTATTACATAATCATTTAAAATGAATGGAAAAGAACTAAAGCATATAGGATTTTAAAATCTATCCTAGTGATAGCTCAGCTTAAACATTCACTCTGAGAGTTGAAAATAAAGGTCTTAAACCCTTCTGGAAATGGGCTAAGTCTTCCTCTAGCCTGAGATCAGTTAGAGGAGAGTTCCAGGAGCCGTGGAACCAGGTCTTGAAATGCCTGAGGTCTAGAGGAAGCAGTTTGTATCATTGGGACAACCAACAAGGCTTTATCTATTGATGCCAGGTAATTTGGGATATTTACTCTGAGGGTTTTGAAGGCTTCTATGGTAGGTAGAGACTGTCTGCTCTTTTGAAAACCTGTTATTTCCATTGTTGGTAATTCCTCGTGCTTCCAATTTAGACTAGTGGTGTGTACGAATGCAATTTTTGGGATTCAAATCAAGTCTAATCGAATACCCAAAAATTCAATTCAAATGTTTAAAGTTCAAATTTAACTAAATTCGATTTGAATTAAGCAAATTTCAATCTGTTTGTTCAAATTTTTCATTTGAATTTCCACTTACAAATGTCAACAACATTCGTTGATGCCCATATGCACCTTCCCTGGGTCCATACAGGTTCATATGCATTCTGTAGTTATCCTGTATGCAACCTGTTTTCATCCCATACTGATCCGTACAAATGCGTACGGATGTGGGAAAGATGCAGATCTTCAAGTATGCATTATGTACAAAGCTGTACACCTACAAATATCTGAATAATTTGAACAAAAGATCTAAAACTTGACGTTCGAATAGAATCTTTAAATTCGAAGTTAAGGACATCCAGTTCGAATTTGAATGTTGAAATTCAGTTGATTCAGTCAAATTTTGAATGCATGTGACTATTCATGCACATCCCTAGTTTAGACCATATTTCCTATCCATGACATTACACTGATACTATGTTATGACCAACAGCATTCTTACTAATTGGGTGTTTTTCCACTGTCACTAGAAGTACCCATTAAGTACCCATTAATGGGTACAAAAATGGCATTTCGTACCCATTAATGGGTACTTTTAGTGACAGTGGAAAAACACCCATTGTTGACAGAAGCCTCCTCAAGCAAATTCACAATTCAATCACAAAATGTAATTGGTAAACAAATATTGTGAAGCAAGTGTTTCATCTGGAAATTATATGTTCCATCTTCATTGTACTTCCAATAACAAAACTAAATTTGCCTATGTAAATGCATATATCAGTCTATAAACCTATGAAGCTTTACTCAAATATTTCAATGGTAAACCACATATCAGGAATCTCAGTTTTCAAGATCCCATCAAAATGTGAACATTTCTGCCATAGGGGAAATTTTGGCTTTCTGTCATATATTACACAATTCTAATTATAAACATTAATAAACTAAATAATAAAATGATTCAGTACGAAAAACACATAAAGATACCTATTTTTTTATTCCAGTATGAATAAAAGACACAATTACTCCAAAAACAAATAATTTTGCTACATCCATATTAGTGATTTACATGTTTTATAAAGAACTCAATATTTTAAAACAATATACATACAGGAGACACTAAATATCTCTGTAATCTATGTCATATTACACAGTGTAAAAAAACACTTAACACTCACTTCTCCGAGAAAGCCAAACATTTTTGAACATGAAGATTTCCCTTAATATGCTGATCCCAGTCCTATTTGAAAATATTGAAAAAAACATTACAAAACAATAGCATGTCAAAATAAAGTAACAGTTATGTTTAACATTTTTGATTACTATAGAACCTCAACATTTTGCAAGGGAATAAAGTATGATATGAAATTTTACAAAATCATATAGCCTTGAGTAACTAAAATCTACAAACGTGTAGGGCACAATGAATATACTTAAATGCGAGTAGACAAAACTTACAATCCCTCTATTCAAGAGACCTTCTGGTAATGTTTGTCAGCTTGTTCTCTGAGTTGCCATCTTTGTCACTCTGACATCTTCAGCCTTCTCTCTTAGCTTTCATTACAGATGCTGCCTTCACTCTGTGTTGTGGTTAAATTCCATGTGTGCCTATAACATTCTGGTAGCTCAAGATTTTTGTAGAGTGAGTATGTGTTGGCCTGTGGGAATCAGGCAGGAGAGGATGTTGGATACATGCACTGAACTTTGTGATCTTTTTTCAAATAAGGGTGGTTCACATGGCTAAGCCTTCTTTGCCTGTATTACTGAGCTTTGTTGCAGTGATCTTTACTGTGTTGCTGTTCTCCTTCTAGTGATTTCAGACTTAGAAGTGTTCATTCCAACAATGGTGTCCCTGGAAGAGCAGCTCAAGGCATTTTCTGAATTTCTGGTGTTGCTTAGTATTAGTAAAGTGAAGCAATCACATCAGGTTATTTAGCAGGTTATTTATCAGGTTTTACATTTGTATATTCAAAATGCAATGTAATTTTTTTGCATAAGAAACTTCCTGATTGCAGCTAAAAATAAAAATATGAGAACTTACTGTATTCAAAATCGATATTGATAAATATACCTGAATTCCCTTGAGTAGGCATAAACCTTTAAAGGAACGTTTTGGTCTATTTTGTTTGGTTGTCAAAATTTTCTAGAACAATAATTAGGTTAGTGTTACATCTGCGCCTTGGAAGGAAAAGTAGCTTCTGTGCACCTCTTTCCCTATTAACTCAGCTGCATAGCCAAGGGAGAAGAGAATACACCTGGCCAAAAACAGTATGTCCACTCTTCTCCTCGTCCCACCTACTCTGTTGTTTTTCAATGCCATTTGTTCTTCTTTCTGGCCAATCAGCTATGCTGTAACCCCTTGCATGGCCTTTCCTTCTCTGTCTTAGCAAGGTAGTAACAAGGCTGGGGCCTTGCCTATGCAGACCCACAGATGAAGTTGAAAAATACAGCCATCCCTTGTTATTTATTGCCTGAATAGCCACAACTTGGGTGTATCTGCAAGTACCAACTTGTAAAAGACTTTGGTATCCACAACTTGCATATCCACAAATCAGCTGTTGTTGTTCAGTCATGTCCAACTGTTTGTGACCCTGTAGACCACAATATGCCAGGCCTTTCTATCCTCTCTACTGCCTCCCAAAGTTTGCACAAGCTCATGTTCGCTGTACTTGATCAATAACTGTAGCATTTTTGTCGTTCTGAGTTCAGACATTTCTGAGTTCTAGTACTGTTAATGTCAGCACATCTAATAAGCCTGAGAAAACTGGAAGTTTTATCTATTTGGTAACAGTCTTGTGGCCTTGAAAGGCACTTGGAGCAAGCTGCATTTTTTTTCCCGTTGCTTTTTCTCTCGATTTTTAAATGCAACTCTTTAAACACCACAAGTAAAATAATTTAATATTTACAAATTTAAAATCCACAAAGTTTTCAAGGCACCTCCTTTAAGTGAATTATAGTGTACCTCATTCTTTCTTCAAAAGTAAAGTTTCTCACATCATTCTGCACCCATTGAGCTCACACCCCATCACTAAAGGATGAAAAGTGCTATCAGAAGCACTCCTCCTGCACAGTGTGGGAAAGCTTCCCAACAGTGCCTTCCACTGTTCTCCCACTCTGACAACACAATATTACTGTGTGAATCTATCTGGTGAGCTTCCCTCATGTTGGCATCCACAGTCCTGCTTTTCACAGATGCAAGGAATGGCCAACTTCTGGGGCCACTTCCTGCATTTCTGAAATCAGGAAGATCCCCCAAAAAGAACTGGACTCAAAAAAGGAAGATGAAGAGAGAGAAAAACCAGAAAGTAATTGATGAAGCTATTAAGAGACAAAACAGTGAACAAGTTTATAGAGGATTGGAGACATTTTACTGAATCTCTTCAGGGACTGGGTATTGTGAGGGAAGGTCTCGGCCTTCAACCGAAGAATGGAGGGAGTCACATGGAAAATTTTAGAGCATTGTAATGGAATTTATTATAATTGTATTGAATTGTGACATAAATGCTTACTGAAAATAAATAAAAAATACATATCAAAAAAAGGAAGCTGAAGCTGAAAACAGTGTCCACTTACAAACAAGTACACTATGTAATACCAAATGAAAATATTTATTTTTACAACTATTTATACTACTAGTCAAATATAAAATATTTTGATCTATTCCCCAAAAACGCATAATATGCATACTATACATAGAAATTTAACAACACAATATATATAATTTATACATCATAGACTTTTTGTAATGAACTTAGTTTTAAGCACAATATATGGACAATTGTCTTATTAATTATACTTTTTGTACCTAAGGGTTGCTTTTCTGCTAAAGTGTTGGTTAGCATACTGGCATGTAAGAGTTCTAATTATAGGCTGCTATAGTTTGAAATTTGGAAGACTGGCACTGGTGAAGGCTTATACTAGGCCAAAATGCATCTGGCAAAAGCTGACAACAATGTTGGCAACAAATGGCCACAAACAAGCAGCCTGGAAACTTGGGAGCAACTGATAACAACTTTGGAAACAATTGGCCATATATAAACTATTCCTTCTGAAACAGAAGTTATCTATTTTATCTAGAGGGTCATTCTTTTTCCTTCACATATTATTGGTGGCATTGCTGGTGGTAGTGGCAGCAGTAACCAAATATGGAAAAATGCTTATATTCTTCTGTTATTTATTCTGTATTGTGTACTGTTAAATTTACATATATGAATATTTTTAAAGGAATCGTTCAGAATAATTTATATTTGACATTTCTTGTAGTAGAAATTGATAGAATATTTTGACTTAGGACTGCATAGTGTACTTTTTCATATGTGAAATATTGGGTGTTTTACCACCATGCTCCTTTAATCCAGATCTAAGAAGATCCGGATCTAAGGAATGGGTACTTCCCTTAATCCGGATCTAGTAGATCTGGATTAAGGGAAGTACCCAATGTGTTTCCATGGGTGGTCTAGCATCCAATAGCAATGGGTGCTAGCCTCCCTGCTGTGGAAACACCGGAGCACCCATTTGCAAATCTGGATTGACCCACAAGGGGTCTGCCTGTCATCCCAGGTATTTTGGGGGACAGGGAGTGCAATCTCCAAAGTCCCTCTGAAGTGGCCTTCGGAGGTTAGCAAAGGCTCCAAAGTCCCTCTGAAGTCCCTCCAAAGTCGCTCTGAAGTGGCCTTCGGAGGTTAGCAAAGGCTCTGAAGACAAACCCCTTGCGAGAGTGTGTATATTAATTAGCTCCTTGTGAGCAGGGATGAGTCAGCCTCATTAATATGTACCTCTTTCCATGTCTGAAGGTAACAGTCCACTTTGTTCTCCCTTTTTCTCAGAGGTTTGTCTTCGGAGCCTTTGCTAATCTCTGAAGTTGCCTTTGGAGGGACTTCAGAGCCTTTGCTAATATCTGAAGGCAACTTTGAAGTAACTTCGAAATGGCTTCGAAGCCTAGGTTTTGGGGCTCCCCCCCCATGGGTGTCCCCTCCCCCTAGCCTCCTCTAGACCCTATTGCCAAACTAACATGGAAACAGGCTCCCTTTAATCCGGATTTTCTGGCTGAAGACCCCATTGTAGAAAGTACTCATTTTTGCACCCATTAAGGACCCATTTGGGTGTGAGCCGGATGACCCCATTTCTACCACGGCAGCCATTTGGGACACATTTGTTTCCACTGCCACTGGGGAAATCCAGATCATATGGGTACATCTCAGCCTTTAATCTAGATTTTCTATAGACCCCATTAATGGGGTCTACAATGGGGTCTTCAGCCAGAAAATCATATATACGTACATATGTACAGACAGACAGACAGAAAAAACAAACAAACAAACCAGACTGGTAAAGGGCATGATTTGTGTAGAATCTCTACAGTTGGAAGGTCACATTCAGCTCTCACACCTGAAGTTTCAAATCTGTACTCTGAATTTTTATTCATCACACTACACCAGCAAACTGGCTCAGTGTACACCTAACAGAATGTTCCTAAGCATATTTTCTTGGAAGTCAATTACCAGATTTCAGTGGGATATAAGCTAAATAGATTTCAGGTAGGAGTATTTAGTATGCTTTCTTCACAGCTTTCTGATTCCGTTTCAATTGTTGATATAGGCACTGTTTGTCAAATCCTTGCTGAGAGGAAGAACCCAGGTTGCTTCTCAGAAACTAAACATAGTTTCTAGGCCTCTCTAAAAGTCCTCAATTTAAAAACCAAATGAAGTCACAAAGTAAACAAATCTAACAATATTTTAATAGTTATACAAAAGGTTTTAGGAATGTCTCATATCAACCATGCTTCCAAAAAACTAAAAGAAGCCCCCAATCCCCTGAAACTTACCTTTAAATCAAAGACTTTTTTATCACATAAAGTACAGATGTGGGGGAAGCAAAGAGGTGCTATACTATGGAAATCATTTAGTTCATGAGACTGAAGACTTCTCACTGACAAATCTGGTGTAACTGGCTCTTGCTTCTGTCTCATTCGTGAGTTACTGAAATTTTGTTTACTGCTTTTGGTTCTGCTGAAAGGAAGCGGAACACTGGCACTAAACTTTGTGTCGGGTGTTGGTTCCTCAGGGTTGTAGAGATCGTTTCTCATTTCATATGCGACACTTGTTGATGGCCACATGCTGGTACTGGGCATGATGTCAGGCTTATTTTGGCTAGAGAAAGTAGAAGAATTTTCCCACCGATTATCTGTTTGTGTTTCATGGATTACAGAACCTGCCTCACCTTTTTGATTTATTATCAGATGAGAATTATGTGGATCACCAGCAAAAGTTGAGGACTGTACACTAGTTGCAGGCTGCCCTTTAGATGAGGCTCCATAAAACTCTTTCTGAAATCCTGGTTGGTTGTCATGTTTACCAAAATGGCCATCATAGGTTCCAACTACAGAAGAGGTTGGGGCTGAATGAGACCCACTGGTCACAAATCCATGTTCCACATCAGAAGGAAATACTTGTTTACTATACTCATAAAGTCCACCTGAAGCAGAGGAGATTCCAGTCTTGTTTATACCCATAACTATGGCCTGTTGTCCAGCTGTCTGAGGTATTACACCCCCAAAAGGGTTTATTACCATAGCATTTGGGTTTTGATTCTGAAGATTTCCTACAGGACCCAGAGTTCCACTTGATGCTGCCAAACTGGGGCTTTGAGTTGGAAAACATATTCCACTAGTTGGAAATCGAGTGGTGGTAACCCCAGGCCCTCCGACATGTCCTTGAGGAGTGTTAAAAATGGAAGGATGTCTTAACTGGTTAAAAAGTGGCTGAGACATAGCCACTTTGGATAGAACTTGATTCAGGACAGTTGCAGCTGCTGTGTTGTTGGTGACTGCTGTCTGAGCCAATTTTAGCCTGTGCAGGGTAAGCTGGGCTTGCAGCTGAGCAAGCTGAAGACTCGCAGGAGAAGGAAGCAGAGGATTCGGGGTGCTGACAGAGAATAGATTCTTGTCCAGGAGCTTGGCAGCACTGAAAAACAACAGGCAGTAGGTTTAGCTTGAATTAATATTTAATAGTAAGCCCTCGTCAACAGATCATGACTAAGTGATAAGATGTTGCTCATGATAGCTACCCTTACTAAATCCTGGAAAGAAAGAAAGAGATTTACGACATTCTGTTAACCCAGCCCAGAACTATATTCATTTCAAGTTATGATGATCATGGCAGATCAGTGTTTCATAAGCTTAAAAGGGGGCTTATGTTCATTGGGACCAAAGCCAAAGTATAAACTGAAGGTCAATGAAAGGATTCCATGGAATCCAGAGAGTATTCCTTCAGGCCTGTTACTGAATGAATAACAGAAGAGTAGAATACGTCTAGTAAAAATTCAGACATCATCCAGACATTATAGTTTGGGCAATCGGTGTTTGATCC
The DNA here is from genome assembly GCA_023333525.1 of Aspidoscelis tigris stejnegeri. Lineage (NCBI taxonomy): Eukaryota > Metazoa > Chordata > Lepidosauria > Squamata > Teiidae > Aspidoscelis > Aspidoscelis tigris. The sequence continues at coordinate 61,237,674 of JALMGA010000002.1, read as the reverse complement.
TGGTTTGAGGTGGTCAAATGCCGCTCTAGTTAGAACAAATGAACATAAGACGATCCCTGCTGGATAGGGTTATAGCCCAACTAGCCCAGTTTCCTGCCTCACACAGTGGCCCACTAATTGTTTCTGGCCATTCATAAGCAGAAGACAATGGCAAAACTTTCATTTGCTCTTGACTCCCTGTAAATGGCCTTTACAGGCCTTCCGCCTGACTCTCCAACCTGAAGGCAGTACCGGGGCATCCATTCTACTAGCCATTGTTCTGGCCTCCTGCTCCTTCTGGAGAAGTAAGTAACCTGCTTTTAAACCTTTGAGAGCTACTTTGAAGATGCTTCCACCAGTGGAGTATGCATGGAGGAAATTTAGAAACCCTTTGCTTCTGCACCTTTCCTTCAGCCAGAATACTGGGCCCAATTTCAGGTTCTACAGGTGGAAATAGGCAGAACGTTGTAGAAAAATAATTTATGTGAGCAGAGTTCTCCTTGCACTAACAATCCAGGCAGACAATCCAGGTAGACAGCATTGAAGCCTGTGTCAAGACTCTGTATTTTTATTTCCTGCCCTCCCATCCATGGTCTGACCTAAAGGTAGATCAGCTTCATTCAGGGCTGTATTCGGATGGAGCCTCATTCTTTTGGCAACGTTAAATCTACATATAAACAATACACACTATTTTAATAATAGCAGCAGCAACAACATCTCTAAACATTTCATTTTCTTAGCATACACATAATGGTAGCCCATGTTTTTTCCTTACAATATTGTGTAAATGCTCACTGTAGGGAGTAAGGCCACTCCCTTTTACAAAATACCATACCAGTTATGGATAGGTTTCCACCTCTAACAGTTACAGTTTACTGTAATGTGTGTGGTTGTCATTCTAAAATAAAGGAAGGCCTTGTTTAAAGGAAGCAGCTATGTATGGCCAATTTCTAAACCATATGACCAACAGGGTCCTAAAATCCTTCAAATACATTTGAGGATGCTTCATCTAAAGGTGGTACTAAAGTATACCCTGGGCAGATTCAGCTGAAACTACAGAATTTCAAGACTGGTACTGAAAAAGCAACTCTATGTAGATAGCTCCTCACACAGGATAAATGTGTTTTCCCAGTATATAATTCTTTTTGGCAGCATGACTCTAACACCTAGGACTACAGAACTATCCAGAATAATATGAAGCTAAAACATGTCAGTACATTTAAAACAACCAACTGATTTTAATTAGTAAGTAAAGAAAAAATAATTACTACATTTTGAATAGCAATAATTGCACAAAGTTCTAAAATATAAGTTTAACTATAACGTAATAAAAATGGTGCAGGGAAAATCTGTAGTGCAACTGAAAGTCTGACTTTCACCCATCTCAACTGGGACCAGCACCTTATCACTTAGTCATTCTGCAATTCTTCCTAGCTTTGAGAGTTTAGCATAGACACAAGATAAACATTCTCTAGAGTAATTTCTTAATCTCCACTTTTTGAATGTCACTAATCAGAATGATCCAAAGAGCTACCATTCAAAAGCTTCATTATCAACTTGTTATTTGGTTAAGCCTGAAAACTATAACACCACTTATGCATTGTGTGAAATGTTGGTGCATTAGGCAGAAAGATGGTCTGTGAGGAATTTCATGATAGCCTGGTTTCTATCCACATGACAGTGTAGACTACCCAGTGCAGAAGGGATCTTAGTTATTTGTCTTAATGTTGCACCAAAATTTCTGAGTGATAGGCCATAGGTCTCCTTGTGGGTGGCAGTTGTGTGAAAAAAAGGGAGAAATTTATTAGCATTCTGAAAAGTTGAGACACTGGGCATGTCCCTGTACACTCTGTTTACTTCAGGTTGGATTTGGGATATTCCCAATATGGACTCTAGTTTGAATTGACCCGTCCCCATGCAATTGACGAAAGCGTGGGCTCAAGTCGAATACACCTGTCCCCATGCAAACCATGCCAAACCCCTGCATCAGGAAACCACATCTTTTTCTCTCCACCTCTCTCTCCTGATTGGAGCAAGGGCAGGGAAATCCCACCCAATGCCGCTTCCCCGATTGCAACTGCTGGGCATTAAACAGTGATCAAACAGAAATGAGCCTCAGCAAGATGCAGCAATGAGGGGGGTGGGGCTCATCTGGCCCTTGCTGTCCCACAAGCCTCTTCCTGCAACCCTTATTCCACCCCTGCTCTGATTGCCAGCAAGCAGCTTCTGAAGTTAGAGGCATTTTATCATTTTCTGATAAACTGCCTCTGAACATTGTAGCGGCTTTGGCTAACTTAGTTCACCCCCACTCCCCGACAAGCAGCTTCTGAAGTTTGCCAGCTAAAAAGCTAACAAAAGCTGCTACAATGTTTAGAGGCAGTTTAACTTTGGTAAACTTCAGAAGCTGCTTGTCGGGGAGCGGGGGTGAAAGAGGGCCGTGTCTTCACAGCAACCTTATCTAGGATTCAAAACATTTTCAGTCCTTGGAGTCCACATGGCAGTTTGGCTTAACACGCTTTTCCCGTGTTAAACTACCCCAAAGCATGGTGAATCTCAATCCTGATTTCAACAGGTCTCACTCCGGATCGTGCACTTGAAACGTTTTACATTTTTTACTGTGTGGACAGTACCATTTTAAGAGATGAGAATCCATGTTTAGGGTTTCCCTCTCCCAATAGCTTGCTTCCAAAGACAGTGATTTCAGTGTAAAAATCCACTTAACAGGGATCGCTACACTGTAGCGATGGAATCACTTCACACCTTGATGGTTGGAATAACAATGTTGCAATTTTGCGCAATTCTAGCTCTTTGGAGTTCTGACTTTAGAAAGGGAAAGGGAGGAAAGCAGCTGAATGTGAATGTTTAAAGCAAAGGGCCTTTAGTTGCCGCTGCTGCTGTGTGCCCTGAGCAATGGGGAGAGGAGGGGAAAGAATCGCTGGCTGGCTGCCCGCTGCCATTTTCCCCCCATCCAGCCACCCAGCTAGGCTCTGTGAAGGGATACCTTATGGGTGGCGCATCCATGCCAGGAGGAAGAGGGCAGGGCAGCCCCGAAAAGCGGCTTTTAAAAAGTAGCCACTTGAGTCCCCCCTTGAGTCACGTATGCCATGTACGATCCTCAGAATCCGGATCGAACGCGATTAAGTTAAAAGTAATGGGAACAAGCAAATTCACGTTTGCATCCGGTTCTATTATTTCGGTTTAGGGAAAGCGAAATAAACTTGCTGTGGGGATTCGCCCTAAGTTAGCCAAAGCCACTACAATGTTTAGAGGCAGTTTATCAGAAAATGATAAAATGCCTCTAACTTCAGAAGCTGCTTGCTGGCAATCGGGGAGTGGGGGTGGAATAAGGGTTGCAGGAAGAAGCTCCTCATCACTGCATCTTTTCCTGTCAAACTGGGGCGATCAGTTCTTTTACACTGTTTGATCTTTAAAAATGGCCAGCAGTTGCGATCCCCAATGCACAGAATGTCCCCATGCCTCCAAGATAATCTGTGCTTGCCTCCTAATTCACAGCAAGAACAGTTTGATAGGTTTTTTTGCCACGGATTTGTGTGATTTGTCCTGCTTGTAGTTCGAATTAGAGCCTTTGCCTGGGGACGCTCTGAGGAGAACCCAGGTTCGCTTCAGAGTATATTGAGCATGGGGACAAGCCCACTGTAAAGTACCATTTAAGAATTGTTTTTAAATATGACTCCCTTATCTGCAATATTTTATTGCAAGGGGTTCTATCTCAATTGTAAAGTTGCTCAACCTTCTCAAAATCATTTTTTATTTTGTCATATTTTCAATTTAAAGTCATTTTTTAAAATACAGTTACACATTTATTAATTTCAACTTGCTCCTACAAAGGTTCAGGAGAACATTCTTCCTTCAACATACCCAAACCATTAAAACTCATGTCAAGTGCTAAAGATGCTCAGCTTCACAAGTTCCGTGGAATTATGTGCCAAAACCTTATTCTCTAACATATGTGATGTGACTTGAAATTCTGAAGCATATTATTATCCCTACCAGAGAAATTAGGTACACTCATGCCTAATTATATACTATGAAGGAAAGATTTTATAAATGGCATCTGGCATGTTACATTTTATACTTCGCAGTATGGATATCAGAACAATTACAGCCATTATTTTGCTCATTGTTAGAGCCTAGTAATTGTGCCAAATGCTTATAAGGCAAGACAACTCAAGATCATATTAACAAACAAACACAAATAATCAACAAAGTAGGATTAACTGTTAATGTCTTATACGTAATATCAGACTAACAATAATGTTACCAACAGCAGTTTTTACATCAAATGAAAGAGCACATATTAGCAGATATAACACAGAGTCGTTCAACAGCTGTGGCATCTTTGTGAAACATCCAACTATCTGTTAAGACCCATGGAATGGGCACCTAATATAGTAAAATCATTTATCCCCTTTGTGTGCTGTCATAGTAAGTTCTCAATGCACTGGGGACTTTCTGTGCCATAAATAAATAACCAGAAAATCTGAGATGGCTGATCTGTCCCAAAGGACACTGTTTAAGAAGGCAAAATTCCGTTACAGGTCATGATGAAGAACATAGCTAGTATGGATGGTGTGAAGAATGATTTCAGTAGCAAAAATAGTTTCTGAGGAACCAAAAAGAAGTGGTGTCCCCTTGGCACAATATTTAAATTTGTTTTGTGTTGTACCTTCAGTTTGTAAGTATCAAAAAGTTAAAAGACAGATGTGTTTCAGATGCTACTTTTGATAGATACTCAGCTGGTGGGGTAACTAAAAGGTTTTTTCTTTTGCTGCTCCTAAACTTCTAACTATCTCTGTCCCCTCCTTATTATTGATCTTTAATAGCAGCATGGAAACCCTTTAACTTTAAAGACCAAAATCTACAGATTGTCAATTGTAATAATACAATATCCTACTGTTATATTATCTTTCTTCGTTTGGACTCTTTTTAAAACTCTCTCATTTTTTCTGCAATAATAATAATGAAGAAGAAGAAGAAGAAGAAGAAGAAGAAGAAGAAGAAGAAGAAGAAGAAGAAGAAGAAGAAGAAGAAGAAGAAGAAGAAGAAGAAGAAGAAGAAGAAGAAGAAGAAGAAGAAGAAGAAGAGAGTAATTGTTTAGAGAAGATGGTAGAAAGGGTTAGGCTGTGTCTCCATGCAAGCCATTTGGCACATTTTGGGTACTGTTTGGACACGCATGGGCCGGTCACAGGACTGGGAACGCATGTTGGGCATTCCGATGATATTCCGGCAATGCAGGACAGGTATGGGTTGGGCATGGATGGTGGCGTCCCCATGCAAACCGTGCCAAACCCTGGTACGGGGAGCAGCACCCCTCCTCTCCACCCCCTCTCCCCTCATTGGAAGCTGGATTGACCCCTCTGCCGCATTCCCCCCTCCCTTAGCACCACTGACAGCCAGGACTGCGGTTGGAGGCACGGAAACAAGTAAAAATAAGCCTTCATTCATAAAAATAACTTTATTTTAAAAAAAAACACACCAAAAGCCGCAATGAGGTTTAGCGGCAGTAGCTGCTTGAACAGTTTTGTGCACCTCCATTCTACTGGGGACCACGAGAATGCCCGTAAACTGAAAATCAAGCCTTTATTTATGATCACCTTGCAGATCAGGGAAACAGGGGTTGCAAATGGAATAAAAAAGAAGCCATTATGCAGCCTGCCTTGGCATTCTTGAAATGGGGTTGGAATTATCTCATGGAAATGCCAGAAAAAAAAAAAAGACATTCTCTAGCCTGCCTTTGTGATCGACATTTTAAAAAGTCAGCAGCTGCGATCTCCAATGGACAGGGCAGGGAGAGCAAGCATACCCCATGCTCCAATGATGTGAGCTCAAATCTCCTCCCCATTAGCCTGTGATTGTCCCCAGGTGCGTTCCTGGCTCACTGAGCAATGCGTGCCAGTCCCCCAAACCATGCCGAGACTTCTTTTTTCAGGTATCAAATTTGGCACCCTTCTGGTTTGTTTTGGGGGGATTTGGTAAGCTTTTCACTGACCAAATCCAAAATACATGGGGACAAACCTTACCGATCCCGCACTCGGAACTGCACCAAACTTGCATGGGGACATTTTATTTTTTTATTTTATTTATTTGTATTTCTATCCCGCCCTATACCCAAAGGTCTCAGGGCGGGTTACAATATTACATTAATCTTAGACAGGTCCCTGCCCTCATGGCCTTAGTCTGTCCAAAAGAGAGGTAGAATCACATCACAAAAACATGGCCAGCCATGAGAACTAGTCTGAGAATAAATAAAGCTGAACCAATTGCAACAGTGACTATAGTGCTACAAAATATAATACCTGTAAAAAGAGAAAATGGCAAAGATTATTATTTTGATACTGAACATTAAAAGGCAAAACTGCAGTTCAACAGATTGGTTTTAAAAAATGCTGAAAGAAAAGGCCATGAAAACAAACATTCTCTAGGAGGCTTGGAAGTTATTTAAAACAACCTTGCTACAGTTGAAGAGCAGCCATGCTCACAACTAGTACACTCTGTTTATACTGGATGGAGCACAGACTGGACTAAGAGGCCCAAAACAACCATGGCCATCCAATCCAGGACACAGGTAGATCTTAAGAAATGGTCTACTTGCAGTCCAGTAGGTCCTCAACTGGACCACTGGGCAGGTGGACACATCCATGTTTCCGTTTAGCAGGGAGCCAAAGCATATGACCAAAATGGGGCTACAAATTCTGATGGGCAGGAATGAATGTTCCTGCCCATCAGTATTTGTGAAGGTTGGCTCTGAATCTCTTGTTCCAAGACACAGAGACCCAATCAACTGGTGGACCATTCTAGCTGACTCAGTCTTACTGGAGTCATCCAGAAAAGGTAAGTGTGGAAATAATCTGTATCAAGATGTATCTGTTCCTAAATAGCGCTGTAAAATTTAAAATAAAGCAATTATATCTCTGAAAGTAATGAAAAGCTGAGCAGAAGCTATGTCCCTTTAAACAATCCAATGACTGCTTATTTAAAGCCAAAATAATTTAGCAAAGTAGAAGCTTTCTTTCAAATTTTTTCATTAGAAACAACAGCTACAAAGTGCATTTGCAGAATGGTTGACTTTAAACCATTTTAAGTATTTACTTTATAACCCAATTGTATTACATATCTGCAATATATACCAGAAAGTTATCACCATATTCTTTGCCCAATTAAACATATGATAAACAAAAAGAGGAACCTTATTAACTCATCATGGGGCTCTAACTTGAGGATATATTGTGATAGCAGATTAGTTGAAAGCCTTACTCTTGATAGCTATTTTCTTTTTCTTTTATTTATTATTTACATTTCTATCCTGCCCCATACCCAAAGATCTCTGGGCGGGTAACAACAGATTAAAATAGAATATACATTAAAAGACCTTAAACAAATTCAAAAAAATATAAAACAATATACAATATGTTTAAAATGATAGTGACTGTACTGGGGGGGGGGGGAGGGGGAAATGCAAGCAGCTCAGCCAAAGGCCAGGGCAAAGAGGTGCGTCTTCACCGCCTTCCTAAATATATATAAGGAAGGGTCATGACACACCTCGAGGGGGAGGCTATTCCCTAGTCTGGGGTCCATCACAGAAAAGGCTCTCTCCCAGGTGCCCACCAACCTCAATGTTGAAGGTGATGGGATAACCAGGAGGGCTTCACCACTTGATCTTAAGGCATGGGCAGGTCGATATGGGAGAAGGCGTTCCTTTAGATATTTGGGGCCCAAGTCATTTAGGGCCTTATAAGTCAGAGTCAACACTTTGAATTGGGCTCCGTAGTAAATTGGCAGCCAATGAAACCCTTTTAAAACCGGCGTGATGTGCGTCCGGCTAGATGTTCCGATCAGCATTCTAGCAGCTGCATTTTGCACTAGTTGCAACTTCCGAAACGTCTTCAAGGGCAGCCCCATGTAGAGTGCATTACAGTAGTCCAATCTAGACACTATCAGAGCATAGATAACTGTGGCCAAGTCGTCTCTATCCAGAAGAGGCTTCAGTTGACGGACTAGCTGTAGTTGGGAGTAGGTGCTCCTGGCCATGGCCTCCACCTGAGCTTCAAGTGTAAGCACGGAGTCCAGGAGAACCCCCAAGTTACGCACCTGTTCCTTCCAGGGCATTGCAACCCCATCAAGGACAGGGTATCTCCCAACTACCCGGAGCCGAGACCCTGTGACACACAGCACCTCTGTCTTGTCTGGATTCAGCTTCAATTTGTTGGCCCTCACCCAGCCCATTACCACCTCCAGACACCTGTCAAGAAGACAGAGCCGGGTATCGTCTGCGTACTGATGACACCTTACTCCAAATCTCCTGATGACATCTCCCAACGGCTTCATAAAGATGTTAAATAGCATGGGAGATAAGATCGATCCCTGAGGAACCCCATAGGTGAGTTCCCAGGGTGTTGAAACAGTATCTCCCACGGACACTATCTGGGATCTATTCTGGAGATAGGAGCGGAACCAGTGCCAAGCATTGTCTCCCACTCCTAAACTCCATAGTCTCTCCAAAAGGATACCATGGTCAATGGTATTGAAAGCCGCTGAGAGGTCCAGGAGAACCAACAGGGTAGCATTCCCCCTGTCTCTCTCCCATAAAAGGTCATCAACCAGGGCGACCAAGGCAGTTTCCGTGCCATGACCAGGTCTGAAGCCAGATTGAAATGGGTCTAGTAGTTTCCTTTTATTCACTGATGAAGTAATATTTCCATATTTCCATGTTACAGAATACAGAAGTATGAGACAGAAAGCAGAACATTTTGTATATAAAAAAGTTGAAAAATCCAAGGCTCTCCAAATGTTACTGTTCTACATACAATTCTCACTATTCTTCGGTATGCTGTCATTAAACATAGTTTTAGTATCACTGTCAGTTTGTATTCCTGGGATTTTTAAGCACATTTACACTTTTATTTCTGCAAGAGAGTCAAAGTTCAAAGAGAATGAAAACTAGCTTTACAGTCAGGATTGGGAGGTGATGGCAGTTAACACTTTACAGACTACTTGTATATAAATACACAGACTAATTCAGATGGTCATGTTCAACCATCATGGGCATAGCACTAATTCTGACAGCATGCTATCCATTCAACACACTACTTCAATAGTTGGCAGCACTTCATTTTTCTCCCCTCTCTCTGCAAAGTCTACTTCCATCAAGTGCATGGTTCTGATACAGTGCCAGATGTGGAAACACTACACTTAACATGGACTATCCTATCCATATTGTTATCAAGAGTCTTTTCTTAAGGCACTTGGGGGTTTGGAGGAAATGTCTGAAAAATATTGATTTAAATATTTTAATTCACACTTCATACAAAACTTTAAAGACATGTTATGAACCCAAATAAAGCAATATAGAGCACCATCAATTTATAGTGCACTACTCACAACAAAAGGGGTTCTGTTTTCAAAGGGCAATTCTCCACTAGCCAATATATTGTGCCAGCAAGTGCACTAGGAATATCCAGAAGCTATGTTTCTAATATGCTAGCTGATCCTGTATATGACCAGTGCAGAATTGCCCCTATAAACTCTGACACATTACGAAGTCCCTTCCACTCCTGTATAAATCAGCAAATGAGGGCCACCTGGTCAGACACCTGGTTCTTCATCCCTGCAGACTCTCCCCATATACCCCTGGCCTCTCCCTTCTCCCTTCCTGCCTGGAACCTCGTCACCTTCTGATGCAAGGGGAGAGTGGTTTAAAGAGCTCTTCAAACAGCCCTGCTGGTTCAGTACTATAACAGGGCTTGTGCTTGCATGGGAGGGAAAGAGTATGAAGTCTGTGGAAGTGCCATGCTCTTCCTGCAAACTGAATGGGCAATGAGGGGTCAGGGTCATGCAGGCACTGTCTTCATGGCAGACTCAAGGTGGCATAAAGGCACTGTATGGATCCTGCCAAGGGCTGGATTGGGTTAGGGAGGTAATGCAAGATAAAACAGGTTTAATTCTTTTCAAGTCATCCCTCCAACCCCCAAACTATCCCTGATGCTCTCTCGCTTTCTTCTTCTTTTTTTTTCAGTCGGCAAGAGGGTAATAAAATCTTTTAGAAAGTCTTCTACAAGATCATAGATCACTCTGGATCCAGACAGGCTATCTTGAGATCACACCTTGTTAAGGAAGAAGGATCCTTAAGTAGGCTGTTTCACTTCTTATGCTCCCAAGAACAAAGACAACTACTTGGCAAACTCCAGTTGTGAGTAGTTCTTTAAGGTTAGTAGGCAAGAAGATTCAGGAGGCAACCATACCTAACATTTAGTAGAGGCTTTCCTGACTGAAGAATTTGTGAACAAAAGGATACCGTGGGAGCAATGCAAGCTGAAATGAGTATGGAAACCTTTAAATTCTAAAGCAGCCACCAGCTAGCAGAGCATAAATAATTCTAAGGCAGTAGAGGGCTTGGGGGATAGCTTGTATATCTATATCATGTACTAATTATTTCCTCCTATAACAAGTTCAGCCAGTTCAACAAATAAGGGGAAAATAATTTAACACCATGACTTTCTTGCTTACAGTGTCTCTATTCACTTATAAAATGTACCTCCTTTCTTTGCCTGGCACACAACGAAATGCCTTTCTCCTAAGCATTTTTACTAAACAAAGTTATTGTGAAATGGACTCAGTAACTTTAATACATGCAATAATGTAGGTGGTACTTTTTTATTAATATAATTTATGTCAATGTAATCATATTACTAAGGGTTGTACAGATTATTCATCTCTTTAAATAACAGAAGTGAAAATTATTCTTGAATTTGTAAACATGAGCTGTGAATCATAATTAATCTGGCAATTTCCACAAGAAGAAGTATCATAAGTTTTAAAGTAATTTCAGAATGTCCTGCAATTTTCACTTTCCCTATTAAGTAAAAAATACCTGACTTCAGAATGTTGTCAGTTCTTGATTCTGAAGCTTATTTCTCTATGTATAATGTTGAAAAGTAACCATAAGTATCAAAAAGATGTCTCCTCCCAATCTCAATTTCCCAAACATACTTCAGGATTCTACACTATTGTCTACTTTAAAATCTACATACATATTGTAAAACTATGTAAGTTATTTTTACTTTTGCTGTAATACCATTTTAGAGGTACAGTTCTGTGTACAGTTATGAGCATTTTTCCCACATAAATAAACAAGATTGATTTTATGGTTTATTTTTCTTTTTTATTAACATTGTTTATTGAACTGAGATATTTATAGTTATGAAAATGAAAGTTCTACTAAATGAACATAAACATATAAAATATAATTTCATTTCTTATTTTTAAAGATTTTGTAATAGTCTTTATAGAAGAAACATTGATATCCTTTTGGATCAAGTAAAATTTTGATATTATTTTTAATGTTTCATGCAACATTTTCTGAGAAAAGTCATCATAAAATAGAAAAATGTGCACATATATCAGTGGGGTATGTTATCTATCTTACAAAAAAAAGCTCTTGATAATGCAACCTACTCAAGATTGTTACAAAATAATTTAACAATTAATTACTAAGCATCTGGTTGACAATCTATCAGCATTCACCACTGTATTTTTGTACTAGAACAACAATATTCAAGAGATAATTGAAATTCCCCCACCCCACCCCAGAATGGCAAAGAAATGGTGACATAATGGAATCTTACCTTTTTCCAGCATACTTGAATGCCAATAATATACAGTTCTGATCATGAGAAAGAACAACATAGAAATCATTTCTAGTGTCACAAACTGTACACTCTTTCTTAGTAAATTCCATTCATGGACTACCTGCTTTCTGTATACTTCCCTTGCTTAAACGCCACATATACACAAACACTCACAACTAGAAGAGAAGTCACATGGTTTCAGGGTGCCATTCTTACTGCATTACACACTCTGAGTGCAAATGGAAAACAATATCACTAGTTGTTTACACCATATGTTCACTCTCCTCACATATTAGCACTATGGTACAGGCATAACTCTAGGAATGCTGAAGAGGAAGAAAATATTCATTTTAAAGTCATTTAACAGAAAAGATATTCCAACACTGGAGAGAACAAAAAAACCTATAATCGATTAAAAACAAGCAGTGTAGCAATTACTTTGTAATCAGATGATAAAACAGTTTGCAGAAAAGTAATTGAAATCTCATGTGGTTGTACTTCTAGCAATCTTTAAACAGTATATTATTGAATATACATTGTACCACATTCTAAAGTCATTCAGAAACTAGCATGAGTCTTTTCCACACCTAATAAATCAACATACAAAACATGCTACTTTGAGATTAAAGAACTGGAAACCCTAATGTTATGATTTAACATAAAAGAACAAGAACAGATACTTAAACAGATGTACTTAAAAACTAGTTTGTAGAATTGCTGAGCTATTATGATTGGTTACTAACCTAGAGTAACAATTCCTAGACAATTTGCCTCTCCAAGAACAAAAATTATTCAAAATTTCACTGAGGTAGCGGAGGATGATTTCTTTAAATACAAACACACATACACAAATATAACACAGGCTCAGATTGAACAAAATGGATGATATGTAGTTCTCTTTCAAATGTTTTGGGGTGAGGTCATTCATTTTACAGGGTTTTGTTTGCTTGTTTGCATTTTAAGATACTCTATAAAAGCTATCCCTTTTTCAAATCTCGTTACAGAAGGTTTTTTGAAGTTATAAATCTTTCAGACAGGCCCTGCTGAAAAGTGCATTTAAAAGAAAACCAATCTGATAAATATTTACACAACTTACTTTCATTACCAATAACTTTTTCACAGAATTACAATTATAGTACACTTGATCTAAGATTTTTTTTAAAAAAATTAACTGAAAATATTTCTTAAAAAACAAATGGCACAATTTAGAGTTTTTATCTGAGAATTGAACTAAATTGGAAAGCGTTACCAGATGTCCTGAGCACTTCTTCAGCTGCATGAAGTTTCAACAATGGAAATCGGTCTCATGCTTTAGTAAAGGCTGTAGGAATCCCTTCAACATACGCGTTGAAGCCATCTGCAAACCCTGGGTATCTTGTTAATACCGCTAAGACATAAGCACAAACGTTTTCTCTGCTGCTATCGAAACAACTATGGAAAAATCTGTTTCACATAAACATTGCAAGAAGCATATAGGCATACATGTACTGTAAGTAGCCTAGTAATTGCGGTCTTCTAAACCTAACAGTGAAATCTGTCCTCACCAACCACAGCGTATAACTCATGCCTCAATTCTGGGGGTGCTTTCTGCCTTCCAGGGAGTCAACCAGGCTACAGCACTGGACAATCTTGACACTACTTTCCATGGAGAGTAATGTTTGCCATTTACGAGGCAAAATGGGCTGCAAAATGACAGTAAAGTAACTGAGGTTAGTGAGATTCCTTCCTAACCTGCCCGCAGCCTATTCCCAGTATATTGTGCCTGAAGCAATTGAAATTTCAAATACTTCATTTTATATTGTGTCCTGCTACAAACCAGAATTCAGCTTCTCATCCAACACTTTTATTTCACTCAGCACCTTAAGGAGTAGTTGCTCCAAAGAGCTGCATTCAATGAACCATAGCAAGTCTCATTCTTGTGGAATGTCATATTTTCTCCAAGTCCGATTTCAGAAGGGCTTTATTAAACCAACAAATCTGGATCTCTAATGTTCAAGAAAATAATGCTTCCCTAAATATAAATGTGAATCCTACCATAAAATGCACTTTCCCCTTCACTCAGAGCCATAATTAAATGACCAAAATCTAAGTATGCCTGCCTCATTTGACTTCTGAAAGTTAATCCAGTGAAGAGATGGATTTGTGATGGTACAGCCCCCCTGTACTTGATATGTAACATCAGGACTAGGGGCCATTTTACTGTTTTCAGATGGGAATTCTGGTCTAATCTTAGATGGTCAACCATCTGTCTATGTACATGCCCAGCTGTTTGTGTAACTGGGTGTCTGCACAAACTTTAGCTCAAGGGAATTCACAGACAGATCTTAAATTGCATGGGTGTAAGAGAAAATCATTAAGACCATCTGTGGTGTGAAAAATGTTACAATGGAATAAATCACTGAATGTCAACAGCTCCAGCAAAGTGAAGAAATAAAGGACACCTCTGTTCTGTGTGTACCTATCAAATGCTTATCTTTAAGGCAAATAATTTTTTTTTTGCTGACTATTTTAATCTATTTTATACCTTCTTGAGCAGATAACTGAAGCAAAGAGAAAGTAGGAAGTGAGTTCTAAATGAATAAAAAAGTTGCAAGTACAAATAAGGTTATAGTTTCAATCCCAGGATTTAATCTGAAAGCAAATGAGACCAACTTCCTTGCTGAAGCTTATGCAGGTTGGTGGTTGCTGAGTACCCAAATAGGAGACTGGTTTTGAACCATATATATGGAAGGCAGACAAGTTGGAATGCAAGGATATGAATGAAGTTAGAATTGGCAGTCAACAGTCAATCAGTGTACTATGATCTCAAATCAGAAAAACACAATCAGTACATAACAAAAAACAATCAGTACATCAACAACATTTTGAATGTATATAGAGGGTTGTTTTTGTTTTTGCATTCAGACAGAATTTTGCAATATCATAATTTGCTAACTGTCAGAGTAAAACTAATGACATAATGGTCAAGGATCTACAAATAAGTTTTAAGTTTGGAATGTGGAGATTTCCGTAGAGTAGTAACCTCATGCTGGAACTGCACAGGGCTAAGAAATTGTACTGATAAATTCAGGTTTGGTAGCAGATGTAAGAAGTGGGGAACTGAACCAGTTAAACCAGTTCTTTGCAGCCTCCACCAGAAAGTCAACTCACTATCAGATTGAACCCAAAACTTTAAGCAGTTTAGTCAAATGGCAAACTTAATGGCCTAATGTTCACAGCAAATTGGCACATCTCTACAAAACATATAGTAAAATATAAGCAATTAATAATTCAATCTTATGTGCAAAGAAACAGGTTTATTTGAATAAAGGTAAAATCTGGGGATTAATGTTCTACAATATACTCATGAGGCTTAGGTAGCTATAAGGTCTTCTTTTGTCTCCGTTAACAAACAGGAAAGGGCTTAAGTCTCTTATCTATAAGGCACTGACAGAAGTAACATCCAGATAAACCCTAGGAAAGTAATATATTCAGACTATTATAAAAAGTCACAGGCCAGAGCAAATCTGGAAGTGTTACTAGCAACAAGGTCATTTCCACTTTCTACATAATTACAGATTTAGGAAAAATTAAGAGTGGTACCAAAATATTTGGCATGATACCCTCTCTTTGGTTCTCACTAAATTTTCATGACTGCCATTTTCTGTTTGAAGCAACTTGGCAGTGCAAACAAAAGCAATAAATAGCCACAGGTGCCTGAAACCATGATAAAATGAGAAACAATTTAATTATGAACTAAGAATGACAACATATTGATGAATTCTATGATAACATACTGACAAGAACCATGGTGTTCAGTAAATAACAAAATGATTATAACTTACAGCACAGTCCACAAAGTAAAATATACAGTTAAGTTTTGAGTTCAAATTTCAATTGGGCCAATAAATAGAGCTTTCAGATCTAGCACTTGTGGTTGTTTACTGCTTTTGTTTCTGCACTATTGCACATAGACATCAGGATCCTGTTGTGTGAGGTTGTTGGCTCAGTCTTCAGTTGGACAGCTCCAATCATATTTTCAGGTACTTGCCAGACAGAAGTAGGAAGGAACTAGATTATAAGAGTTATTTTTCTGTAAAGTTTCACATGCACCTATCTTCTTATGGAGCAAAATTTATTATTCTTTCCATCACTTGAACTCCTCACAGGACTTTTTAAAATTAATATTTATTATTTTATAATACAACCTTAAAACTTCTAACTCCCAAAATGGAATATTTCATACATTTATGTTACATCATTCAGTAGTTAACTATAAATCACTTCCTCTGTTCTTCTGACTCTTCTTTTAGTATCACCTCTTTTCTTCTTTTGGCTATCCTTCTGATATAAAATTAGTCAAATCCAGTTTAATTCTAGTAATCTAATTTTAACTAAACTCCTCAAAGAACTTGAGGAGGTTATCTTGGTGGTAGTGGTTAAAGTCTTCTAAATATTGTTATTCTCCATGATGGTCTCGCTTGGGAAGTGCAGTTGTCTGTCATTCTTTTTCCTTGTATTCAGAGCTTCTTAATATTCAGCGCCTAATCCAGGATCAATGGTTGGAAATGCCGTTTTCACTGCCTTCTCATGACCAACCATTACCTTACAAAATCAGATAGCTTTGTATCCTGCAAACTAATGCTTCTACTAAAATGATCTGGAGCTAGATACTCAGGAAGGATCTGCATACACCGCAGTACTCCATGCTAGCCTAGTCAGAATGATGGGTAGGAGAGTCAGATTTGACAAAGGGAAGTATTTCTTCACCCAGAGGGTCATCGGCTTATGGAATGTGCTGGTGGAAGAGCTGATGACAGCTACCAATCTAGATGGCTTTAAGGTAGGGTTAGACAAATTTATGGATGACAGATGTATCAATAGCTACTAGAATGAATGACTAGGTGCATCTTTCAGGCTGGGGGGAAGCGGGGCACTTCTAAGGCCATTTGCTGGGATTTGAGAGCAGGCAAAGGTTCGTCCTTGTCTCGGCTTGAGATGCCCATGAGCATTTGGTGGGCCACTGTGTGCAACGGGACACCGGACTAGATGGGATGCGGCCTGATCCAGCAGGGCTCCTCTTATGTTCTTATTGTCCTCCTTTTGGATAGAAAAACATAATGATGACATTTGATGTTTTTGTGCTGCCTGAACAGCATGTAAATTTGGGTTCTTGATGTTCTTGAATCATGGGAAAATATTGCCCAGATATTTCTAAATTTTCACCTATATCAAGGGATGAATAGGGATATTAATATTTGGACATCCTGTCTTCTGTCCATTAGGGTGGCTATGTGACTGTAACCAGAGAGACTAGCTGTAAACCACATGTTCCTAATTCCATAAGCCATAGCCTTGCTATAGAGTTGTCCATTTGTACAAGTTTAATGCCATTTTGCTTTTGGCTTCCAGATGCACTTTGCACCAATAGGAAACCTATTATCTGGCTATGCAAAGTGAAAGATCATTGTGTAACAGTTCTGCCAGGTTGACCAGCCACTATAACAAGCTGTCCAATTTATGAGTCTAGTAGCAAAACATTTATCAATGTTACTTCCACGGGATTCAATACCGAGAGGATGAATAGAAAGATGCTCATGAACCTCATGATCAACAGGTAGTGTTCAAATTTCACTAGCCAATCAATGGTCAGGAAAAAGGGCTGCAGAAGTTCAACATATTCCAAGGACCATAGTTTGGCTACTCCTCTTATAGATGATCAGTGAATTCTCCAGAATGCTACCTTGACTGCAGGATCCTTCAAGCAAGAGGGATGAAGCAGCTACACTAAACTTCTCATGAAGAGGTTCCTAGATACATAAACACTCTTTGAAATTGCAGTTATATCTCTGGCTGTCTGATATTGCCCTCTAGTGGTTTAACAATGCATACTATTGCAGCAGGGGTCTAATTTCAATTAACTACTTTGAATAAAATGTTTGAGCATTTTATCTGAGTGTATTTAAGGCATTATAGGGTGGCTCTGAAAATATGCAGAAAGACTTAGGAGCCTCACTAACAAATCTTTCTTATATACAAGGCCAATCAAATTTACAGGGTCTTTTTTTTCAAAAAACATTCTCTACATTTGTTTTGTTAGAGGTTTTCAGGCACCGAATAACTTCAGTTTTTTCTAATGTACACTTTATGAATGCTTTTAAATTCTACTTTCCCCTTCTAGTTTTTCTCTACTGAGAAAATCACCCATAGATTTTTGAGAATAAGCCAATTAGTAAATAAATCATTACTACTACCACCACCACCAACAACAACAACAACAACGGTAGTGGTGGTGGAAGAGGAGGATTCAGAAAGAAACAATGAAGACTTCATTACAGTTAGTATAATATTCATTTACTATGGCCATTTCTGCACTTAGCTCTTCTGCTGTACTCCAGTGAGATCTGGTCAGATGGAGTGGTCCACCAACTGGACAGGTCCACATATCCTGGAACAATACCATCTACATTTTTACAGTTGTCCCAAGACAGCCACTGTGCTGGGTCCAAAACTCACACAGGTTTTGGAGCCAGCCTCCACAAACTCTGATGGGAAAGAATGAACCTGGGAACCCATTTCGGTGGCACATTTTGGTGATTGCCAGAATAGGTTCTCCACTAAACTGAATCACAGAGGTGTCTGTATGCCATGTGGTCCAGTTGACAACTTGTTAGAACAGCTAGTAGAACTTTTGAGGCATTTGGGGCCAGGTAGTTCACTCTATATTCCATCCTATATGTATCAAGGTGCAGAAAGAAGCCCACTAGCTGCCTTCAGGAACTGTTCCACAGGAAAATGGGAAAGACCCTAAAACTAGTAGGAAAGCAAACCTAAATCACAGTAAGAATACCGGTATAATCACAGAATATGTACAAGAAAAAAGTTACATTTTTCTCTTATAATGCTTCAGACATGGCAGTCAGTGACATGTTTCGCTAGCACGCAAGCCCTTCTGTGGCTCAAACAAGTTTGGTAGCTTGCCCAAATCAATGAAAATTATCCCACTGGCATAGTGTTAATCTCAGGTCCAAGGAAGTTTCACACTGGTTGTTCCAAACAACAGCAGTTCTTCTTCTTCCTACATCATTAACTGCCCATAAATATGCTTAGCAACATATTTTTCATTCCATCAAGAATGTGATCCATGTAGGTTAATGAGGTCCAGTCTTTTCCTTCTTGGGTTTCTTTGTGTAATAAAGAAAGAATGTTTTCCTACAGTTATTCTTTCCTGGAATTTGATGCTGTTATTTCATCACTTAATAAAACAACATGCACGCAGGTCTGTGTGACAGAGACTGACAATGTGACAGTGGGCTGTAAAACATGCACACACAAAAAACCTTACTGGTTGTGCAAGGAAGCATTTAAATAGCATTTCCCACTGCTAATGAAAGATTTTACCAGAACACACACATTTGTAAAATTGTTATTATTACAGTCATTACCACTAGAGGGAGTCGCCTGACCAGACAATACTATATACATGCCTACTCAGAAGTAAGCCCCATCATGTTTACCGGACATTCCTCTTAGACAACTATGCCCGGGACTGCACTCTTAGAAATCTGCAGTATGCCTTCATTTTCTTGGTCTGAGTTCTTGCTATCCCTTTTAAGCAGGTCTGCTTAATTCTGCATTTATTTATTGTATAAATCAATTCTTTAAATGTAAGTCAAGAATCTCTAGATCATAAATAAACCAGTCTTGTGTATGCAGTGGTATAAAGAATATCTAAAAGTTTTAGACCATCCATTTTCATTCCCTCTGTAGTTAAACTATTCACATACAAATATACGTGAAGGTCCTTTATTCGAGCACTACATATGGAGAAAATAATTATTTTTTTGCTATACGACAAAATAATTTTAATCCAATATTTTAAAGACATCAATAATTTTCAATACAATCTACACATTTCAGAGAAAATGCAAAGACAAGCTCTTATTGGTCAAGTTCTCACTTGGCAATTTAATCCAGTTTTAAACAGAGATTTTTTAAAATCAGCAGCAAGGTCTGATTTTTTGCATTCCCACTGTTACCTTATAAAGAGGACTCTCTCTCTCCATTCTTCAGTGACCAGCAGGGGACAACCCCCCTCCCCCTCTCTCCTCCCGTCAGCAGAACCCAATCCCCGTGCAGTCAGCAATTGGACACCATCATACCCTGATTTAATTGGGCTGGGCGATTCAAACCCCACCATCTATATAAATCTGCCCCCGCATCAGATCATGGAGTCCTTTGGCAGCAGTTTTTGTTAACCGCTTCTTCTCCCCCTCCACTGTAGCAGAACTTCTTTCTCATGTTAACAAGGCAATAGAGCATTAAAGATCACTTTCCTTTTTTTCTTATAATGGTCCTTTGCCTGGATCGTCACAGATCAGTGTGAAATGGCAGGGAGTGAGGCAAAAGGGGTGGATGGCAGAGACAATTGTGGAAGGAAGGAAGGAAGGAAGGAAGGAAGGAAGGAAGGAAGGAAGGAAGGAAGGAAGGAAGGAGGCAGGTGTGGCGACTTAGTTTTGGTAAGTGTAAAAAGTAAGAGTGATGCAATAGATCCAGGTAAGAAAGAGGCATGGCTAACCCGACAGAGCAAGGGGAGGGGTGAGTTAGCAGGAGCACAGCCAATAGGAAGAAGCAATCGAAGGGGAGCTAGGTATAAAAGGCTGTGACCAGGGACAGAAAATGTTCTAGTTCTTGTTTTCAGAGTTGGGTTCGTGTGTGTGTAAATGTCCAGCATCTGGGGGAGGGGTGGAATCAAGGCTAGATCCGGGTTCTTAGGCCTGTAGGGAGAGTCTTGAGTAGTAACAGCTTAGATATGCAGTGAAAGTGTTAGGTTCGTGAAGTACTGATCGTTATCTAAGTTATTCTCTTCAAAAGTCTAAACCAATAAAGAACTGTTCAGTTTGTTTTAAAGAAGAACCAGCTCTGAGATGTTAGAAGAAATAGAATCAATTTAAGGTCTGAAGGTGCTGGGATAGGGAGCATCACAGCAAGTTTTTACACAAAGCCAACACACTTTGCAAACTCATGAGGGAAACTGCTAAAATCTAACTGCTCCCAGCAAGTCCCTCTTATTGAAATCAGGCACTTTCACTCACTCCCATCCCTGCTACGTTTGCCTGATCTTGTTACATTGTGGGTGCCTGGGCTACTGTTCATGCTTCAGCTCCTTCTCCTCCCCTTTCAGCCAGTACTAGATTTCCTTAGCCCGTAATGAAGTACCTGGGGAAGAGGGGACTACGGCAGAAGAAATCATGACTTCTCGTTGGATCGGGGAAACTGAGAACACCCCTAAAGCATGGGTCCTTCCCAAAAACACACACTTGCATTTTAATTTTGCAAAATAAAATGGAATATTTCTAAATCCAAAAGTGAGACCTCCTTTGATCCAAATACAGATAATCTGCGTTTTGGGACCTTTAATCCTCAGAACCTGCAGATTCTTTTAAAACTTTGGGAATGGTGACCATTCAAAATTGTCTCATATTCTGGTTTGGGAATGCACCCATTCAGTAAAATGATTTAAAACCTTGATTTGTTCACAAGGCATAAAAAGAAAAGCAATCACTACAAAAAGCTCCTGCATACCAGTATATTTTGAAGAGGAAAGGGTACAAATATATTGTGAAATTTGGCTGAAATGAACTCATTGTCTGCCAGAAGAAATTCTGATCAACTGCTGGATTATTACAATTTAAGACTGACAAGAGAATGGTAAAACAGGAACTCTTCACTCACAAATGAGTTGAATTCTAAAACATCAAGACTTATGAACTGAGTTTTTAAATTAGAATACATATATATAAATAATTTCCTAAGAAGCATAACTTGTCTATACAAAGAAGCTGACATTCAGAACTGGGGAATATTGTCTTTGCAATTTATTATACTGAGGTCTCCCTGTTTTCGTGTCATTGAACTGTTTCTTTGGAGAACGAGGGATTGGAGAATAAGATTTTTTTGTGTTATTCCTTTCTCCTCCCAACATTTCTGCAACGTGAGGGGCAAAGGAGGCTGGAAATGCAAATACATAAAACACATAGACATAGCTCTCAAAAGTACGGAAACCATGGGCACACACAAATTACTATATTATAGACAAGGCATGTGCAGGTGTATGTAAATCATATATTTATATATTGAGTTACTGCACTGGTCTATCTTCACTATAAGAACATCTAAAAAAGAACAAAGAAGCAGCTTACCAAATAACAAATCCAGGGCTTATCCAGATGATTCATTAGTCACATGACAATACAGCAATTTTTTCAGGTATTAATTAAAAGATAATAGCCAATCTTGTACACAATTATAGTGGAGGGTCCTTCTTATTGAGTTGGGGGTTAAGATCACATGTACAGGAAAGGGCTGAATAGGGTGCTGTTCCATAATGAGTGTAAAATGGCGATGCACAGAAGCTAAAACTGTGAAAAGCCACCCTTTTTATTTCCTTGAGGAACTACTACAGTATAAACCCCTACTGAACTGAAGCACTAGGTCATCTAGTTCAGTTGCCTGTTCACAGTTGTTATATCAGTGCATCCTTCCTTATACCATCCCTCCAGTTTTGAAGTTTCCTTTATCATAGGGCAATGCACATTCTAGGGTTGTAGTCACACCACAAGACAGATAATCTTAGGATGGACGTGGAATTCAGTCTGGTTTCAGCCTCATCACACCAACCTCAGGACAAAGGCAGGCTGGCAGAGGCCGTGGGAAGATAGGAGCAAGGCAGGGGGGAGCCCAACTGTGCAGCCATGTGCCACTCCCAGGCTACTTTTTCTCTGCACTCTTGGGTCCCATGCAGGAAGCAGTTTAACCAGAGATAGTGTGGAAGCACCCACCAGGGGATTCCCTAACCCCGGCCCTGTGCCTGAGTCTGAGTCAGGACTGTGATAATCTGTATACAAGTACAGTCCTCACTGGGAGGGAAAGTCCACAAATGAAACTGGAAATGCATGCTTGTGAGTGACTCCTGGGGACAAAGGACAGCCTCCATTTTGATAAAACATAGGGAGTAACCACAGCCAAGGAAGTCCTTTTGTGAGCTGAAGAACGATGGCAAGTTCTGTATGTGGCCTCGTGTGATTTCGTAACCTAGACTGTTTTTTGATGTGCAAGTCAAAAATAGGCATCCTTCTTCCTACTATTTTAACATGTGGCTGAGGTGGCTATAATGTAGCACTTTTGAATCCAGGCAGCTTTCCCTCATTTACTCGCAACGAGAAAGAACAATTTCTCCTTTAAATCCACAGAACTGAGGAGTGTCCCAGTTTCCCCAATGTTAACATGTCAAGTGAGTTTATAGGCATGCTTTTCCAAACCTCTTGGTTTTACATTGAAATCACTTGGTCCTTATACATTTCACTATAAATCATTATCAACACATCTCGAATAATTTTAGAGTATATAGAAATACCAGCTTATGGTTGTGAGGGAGAGGTAACAATAGTAATTCACCTGCCATTAAGGGTCTTTCAACACTTTCCTGGTGTTCTACAACCAGCAAATACAATAAAGGACTCCTTTCTGAATGTTAATGCAGAATAAGGGAGATCTCACCCACAGCTAAGACACTCCATCCACACAGGATGGAGCTCATTTGATTGCTGGAAGACCTCTTTATCAAGGTATACCAGTGTACTTGTGGGCCCTAATCTGGGACACAGAAGTGTTGCAGAAGGTGTGGGTTCCAAGTACAGGGAAGTCCATTTCAGCAATGTGCCCTATTACATTGCTGAAATAGGTTCCTCGGGGGCTCTGGAGCATAATGACATGCCAATTTAGAAAGAAGAAGAAAAAAGACCCTCTCTAGCTGCAGATAATTCAGGGCACATCCCCAAACATGTTTTGGTCTCAATCGAAATTGGGTTCGGCAGGGGTCGTATCCATGCACTTTTGATTTGGTCTGGTTTCTGCGGACCAAATTGCCCAAACCCATATCAAACCCATACCAAATTTGGTACTGGAAAAAACAAGTCTTGTTACGGTGCATTGCTTTGCGAGCTGAGCTTGCACATGGGGACGGTCCTGGGCTCTTTGGGGAGGAGATTGGCGCTCGCGTCATTGGAAGCTGGAGTTTCGTGTCTTGTGCTTGCCATTCCTGCCCTGTGCATTGGAGATCACAACCGCTGAGAATTTTGGGAGTAAATGGTGTTAAAGCTGAAATGATGAGGAGGTTGAATGGCCTTTGCTGTCCCACAAGACTCTTTTATACAAGCATTCCATCCCCCTTCCCTGATTGCCAAGGCAGGCAGCACAATGGCTTGATTTTTCTCCCTTTTACATGGAAAATATTCCACCCTTGTTTCCTGATCGCCAAGGCTGGCATAATGGCTTGATTTTTCACTTGCCGGGTGTTCTCATGGTTCCCAAGAAGAGCAAAGGTGCACAAAATGGCTCAACTGCTGCCAAACCTCATAGCGGCTTTGCTCAAACAGCTGTGTTTTAAAATTATTATTTTTGCCATTGAGTCCTGGCTTCTCTGTGCCGCTAAGGAGGAGGATGTGGTATTTGCACTGGGCAGCTTCCAATGAGGAGAGGGGGGGCAGAGAGGAGATGGTGCTGCTCCCTCGTGCTGGGGTTTGGTGCAGTTTGCATGGGGATGGCTGTATCCGCACCCAGCCTGCATCCACCTTGCATTACAGGCAACATCCAATCTTGGTCACACACCCGGTCACATGCATGCCCAATCAGAGCCAAACAGCTTGCATGGGGACACAGCCTCAGTGTAGTTTTTATATCTCACAGCAAGACATGTTAATTGGGAAAAACACAGATAAGTAATTAAATTCAGTGGGACTTGTGACGATTGTTCAGATTTGATATGATCTTCACAGACCACAAACAGGTCCAAATTGCAGAAAAATACTGTTCTAGTGGCAACCTATATGCATGCAATATTCAGGTCTAAAATTAAAATTCATGAATAATCCAAGTATGACCTAGTAAGTATGCTTGAGACCTAAGGTATCCAGTTTTATAGCAATGCTTGATTTCTTCAGTTACCTCCGTGAGAATATAATTTTCATTACAATCTAGACAGCCTAAAATTAGGCCTATTCTGGCCTGCACTAAGATTTTTTTTAAGAAAAAAATTTGCATATGAAGTGAAAACTTTTTATATATTTACATAAAATATGGAGTGTCCGTAGCTCAGTGGTGAAGCCGCTCTATGGAAAGCTGATGAGTACAGTTGCAATTCTTGACGTTTCGGTGGAATAAGGTGATGGCAAACCACCCATATATCTGCCAAAAACCCCTCATTGATGTGTCCACGTAAATATCAAGTTGGGTCTAATTCAGTGGTACCTAGAAACTATAATATAAAACATGTTCTGATTATTTTCAATACATTTATTCATTGTTGTGTGCAGTTTTCCCACACTGAAACCACACTGCAAAATCTGGATAAATGTGTAAGTCATTACGCGATACGATCTTTAGCACATGAGCTTGGGAACTTGCTTGAAGCAAATACTAGATGGATGTGTTACATACTTAACTGCTTTACAGAGGCCAGAAGGTTAAACCCAAAGCTTTTCAGGGAAGGTATGAAGGGACTGGAAAAAAGATGGATTGTAATTGCTATTGTAATAGAGTAGGTTTAATCAGAAACATTTACGCATTTGTAGTTGTCTAGGGAATTAAGAAATGCCATGAAGTTTTAGAAACCAGTGAATACATTTAGTAGCAGTACTGACTGCAGGTAAGAGAAATGAAGCATGAGAAGGAAATTTTGAGAGATAAATAGTTGTAGTAGTCAAAGTGCAGAACAACCAGATTGATAGACTAATTTAAGCTAAGGGTATAGAAAGTGACTATAATGTTATGCAACATTACACATCAGAGTAAATATGTGGAGAGAGAGGCTGCGTTCAGATGTCAGTTACTTATTTCACTATATTTGGATATTTCAAAATAAAACATGGATATTCCGGAATAACCATGCTTTATTCCGGATATCCCAACATAGTGGAATAAGTAACCAATGTCTAGATGCAGCCAGAAACACTGAAAGGTTTCATGATTAATTAACAGGGCAGACTGACATCGTTAAAATACCTGGAAGAGAACGATCAGTATATCTCCATTATTACCACCAAGTCACGTCAGATTCCTACTTGTTTGCTTTTAAAAAAAATATTAAAAAGTACAGTATATACAGAACTCCAACATATATCAAAACACATTTACTAAAATGTTTGGGACAGGCAGGAACTGGACCAAAAGTTGGGAATTTTCTACATGTCCTGATACAGCACCATGTGGGGCGTGGCCACAGGTAGGCTACTAACTCTGCCATCATCTATCTTCAGTGGTGGAATGAATGCCTATGGGTAAAGAGCGGCCACAGTCATTCCTCTTGCTCTGCAGGTAGGACACCTCCCAGAGTGCTTGCTGACTCTCAGAGACATGCTGCATACACAGGATTGTAATACAGGAATTTCCAGATAATCCTGATTCTGAGAGCCAGATATGTATAGCATATTATCAATGCTAAAAAAAAAAAACCTACCGGGATTTTAGAATTATATGACATCAGTGGTTGCCAAAGCTTTATGAAAGTATTATTCAATGTATCTCCTTTTAAAGTTTTTATATGCATTGAAATTTATTGCCCAAAGAATGTTACAAAGTACTCGGTTTCAAAGTATTGGCAGTCTTTACAATCATTAATGAAATGGATTACTACTATGGTTTGCTACTTTCCAGGCCATTAGCATTACCACTGAGCCACAGACAATCCCAGCTGAAACATAAATTAGGGCACAACATCAGGAGCAACACAGAATTCAAGTATCTGCGGCAGAGAGAGAAAATGCCATCAGAGTGCCCTCTTCAATGAAAATACTGATGAAGCAATCCAACAGATTGCTGTATTACAAAGTTTTGGGTAATGGACAGAAACCTAAAAATGGTTAGGTATATTAAGGGCAAATACCTAAGTATGATGAATCTGAAATAGACTCTTTCAAGGTGTGGGTTGTGAGGAGCTTGGAGCACAGAGAGTTTAACAATAGCAAATGAAAAAGAAATTCTATAACAAAAGTCAACATATTGCATCAAGGTTGTAAGAGCAACTGCTGCATTTTGGATGTTTGGTTTGGAAGTATTGTTGTTACATGCTTAACATGCTAGTTCCATTAACAGGAACCACAATGCTATGCAAATTAAGAGAAGCCAGACAGCGTAGTGGCAGTTTCATTTTTAGGAATCACCAGGATATAAAAGTTTCATTAAGGGAAATTGCTTACATTCTTCTTTAATAATAATCCGAAACTCATACAACTGAAAGTACCATATACGTCATATAAGGATCAATCGTATAAAAAGGAAATTATTACTACAGAGTATTAAAATTCTGCATTTTCTGCATCTCCAAGTAGTGTCACGCACACATCCCTGCCAATAAGGTATTTTTTATCCATGGGACTAAAAGTCCTTTATGCATTTTTTTCTCTCTCACTGGGCATCCCCATGGTAAGGGTACCGTGAGGCGAACATGACTTTGCCTTGCGAGAGTGCCCAGGCAAAGCCCTAATTCAGGCTACATGAGGGACAAAATCCTCAGAATCAAAGTAAAAAAAACAAAAACCCTTAATAACTGTTCTCGCGCCAAATTACGGGGCAAGAATGGGTTTTCCTGGGGGCATGGAGACACTTCCAGGTTACAATTCCAGCATTAGCGGGCGGGGTTTCGCTGTTCCCGCTGTGATCACAACTGTTTCCCCTTACCTAAAGGCTTAATTGCACAGGCAAAGACCTGATTTACCCCAAACAGCCTCCTGACAGTTGCCCTGCATCAGCTGATCAGCTGTCAGGCAGGTATAGCAGCTGTCATGTGCATGAGCAGAGGTCCGCTAAGATGATTAAAACAGACACAGCTTTCGCCTCTGTTTTAATCATCTACTGGAGCTCTCCTCCTGCTCTTGACAGCCCCTATACTCACCTGACAGCTGAAGCAACCCCTTACCTGGGCGACTGCGCGCTCAGGCAAGGGGTGTGTGTGGAGAAAACTGTGGCATCCCGATGTAGGGATTTGCTACAGTTTTCATGGGGATGGGCAGGTTCGATGTGAACCCACCCTGTCCTCCATTACCATGGGGATGACTTAAGGCGAATTAAGATTCGCATCAAGGCTGCCCCGAATTCAATGCAAGGCAGGAGCAGCTCCATGAGGACACAGCCTCAGTCTGCATGCCAAAGACCCTTCTTTTTGTTTGTTTTAAAACAGGACCTATTCTATTTGTACATCTAGATTCCAGCCATACAAGCTGTTTGTCACTATGCAATAACCAGTTTGGGTAGACAAAAGTGGCAGGATTCTTTTTCTGTGCCTAACTTCACAAGTTACTCTTCAAATAGCTATACTAGACCTCTATATGTGTAACACAGGGAATTCTGAAGCTTTGTTTTTGTTTAATAAACTATTTCAACTGAGTACAAGTCTTTCTGTTAGGCACCATCAGGTCAAGACCAACCTCTATGAAGCTTCTGCATAGTTCCCATGGACTAGGCTATTAGGTAC
Organism: Aspidoscelis tigris stejnegeri; assembly: GCA_023333525.1. NCBI lineage: Eukaryota > Metazoa > Chordata > Lepidosauria > Squamata > Teiidae > Aspidoscelis > Aspidoscelis tigris. The sequence continues at coordinate 61,209,543 of JALMGA010000002.1, read as the reverse complement.
AGAATCTGCTCAACTGAGAAATGCTCTGGTCATATGGGCTTTAAGCTTGAAGTGAATCCCTGGTGCAAAAAAAAAGCAATGGAGAGCACTCCAATAGGAGTTCCCCAAGGGGAACAGGGTTCTAGCAGGAGTTTCCATTTCCCCAGACTGGAAGCAGCCCTAGAGAAGGACAATTTGCAGTATCCTGCCAAAATTACCCTGCACTGCACCTTCAGAGTCCAGTGTGGTCTAAAGGAGCCTTCCTTTGATCTCATCATTGTGTATTAGGAAGGTTCCCAGTACCTTTGCTGGTTTGGTATGCTGGCCAGCACACAATTACCCTCAGGTCCATTTACATGAGCAGAAGAGTGACTGGTCAAGACCTGAGGGGCCTGGCATCTTCACACCAGCTGTGCCTCTGGGGATGCAGCGTGTCTCCCAGGACTATAAGAAGAATGACTGTGTCTATCCTCAGGCACTCAGACCACCAGTATGAAGATGGATAGCAGCCCTGTAAATGACCCACCATTTCTGCACTCTGCACAGTTGTGTTTGGGAGGTGCAGAAAGTGGCCAACTGCCAGGGTATTTCCCATATAACTCCAGATAGGACCATGCTGAAACTTTGAAGCCAAGGGAAACTTTCATTTTCCACTTTCTAAGTATCTGAGGAGGTGAAAGAAATGACAAGCTGGTATCCCTCTTTCCACTACTGCTCTACAGGTACTACATGGGGAAGCAGGTTTCAACAACTCACATTAACCTAAAGTATATATAATCCTTGAGACTTTCAACATGATAAATTACAGATTTTTAAAAAATTTTAAAAATCAGTTTCAAAAATGTGGAAGGCAGCTGACACAGGAGTGAGAAATCAGTAGCAATTAATAGAAATGAGGGTACTGTCTTAAAGTCCCTTTCTAGTCTCACATCTAAATCCAAAGATGATATTCAATTGATATTAATTTTTCTTTAATGCACAAAAGTACAGATAGGGTTTTTTAAAAAAATTAAATGACAGTCAAGTGCTACTTGAGCAGTTTACTTCATATCTGAATTCAGTGTGACAGGGTGTTCAGAGAATGCAAGCAGAAATGCTGGTGTTGAAACTGATGTACCAAGTTTAGAAGATATAATCTTTCAATATGATAAAATGAGCTAGTTAAGCATATCTTTGTGCTCTCTTAAGTCCTATACATGCCAGAGACATCAAAAACAGTGAGCAACAGAGACACAGAGTAATTACAAAAAATACGCTTGCTTAATGCAAACCAATTAAAATAACTGAAATATTTCTGGCTTTAGTGTAAACACAATATGGGGTTGCAGTGAAAATGTACAGTACTTGTGAATCACAAAAATACAGACAGTCTTCTTGACCTTTATAATTATCCTCAACACTAAGACGTAAGCTAGTGGTGTGAGCATGTATATTTATAGTAACAACAAATCATTTTATGTTAGCTACTGTCTGTGAATCTGAGAGATCAGTTACCATGGACTCTGATGGATAACTTAACATTCCTAGTATAAGGTTGACTAATTAGAAGGCCTTGTGCCCCTATGGCAAATGAGTACCTGAGCTGATCACTAAGGCAGGAGGAAAGCATAAATAAATCCAAAGATACACAAAAGAAACTTCGGCTCAGAACTTTAAAAGTAACTTTAAAATGTTTTTGAAAGCCCAGAGTGATAAAGGTTCCTGATCATAGGATCAAACTGGAAATAACAAAGGGCCCAGTTACATCCCAGTTTTAATCCACTTTCATATTTTATATCTTTTTCTTATTGCGATCTGCCCTGAGACCTTTTGGTGAAGGGTGGGATATAAATGCTTAAGGGTGTTTCCACATTTGATGGGGCTGAACTGCTCCTACCGGAATCGTTCCAGCTGGAGCAGTCCAGCTGTCCCAGAATAGTCCTCATACCACTCAAGGCTTGCATGAACGTCAGAGCTCCAGGGTACCCATTTTGGTAGCGCAATTTGGTGCACCATCAATATGAGTCTTCCTCCTATACTGGGAGGTGTATGCCTTTCCACATGCCTCCCTGTTCCATTCTAGCAGCCTCTAGGCTTCTGACAGACTTTTTAAAAAAAGGTCTATGGTATCCTGGTTTAGATGGCTATTTGGGCTGCCTACACTGGGCTATGCTCCATTCAACACAGACAAAGCGGTCTAGCAGGGGGCATGGCTTCCTCTTCCTGCACTAGAGTGTTTAAAAAAAGAGGAAAAAAGAGGTCCAGAATGGGTTAAATCCGTGCACTAGTGTGGGATACCAGTACATGCAGAAAGGCCCTAAGATTCCACCTACATGTGTTACGGGATCCTTTTTCAAGTCAGTTTGTCTATGGTTCCACCCATACCCTTGCAGGGCTAGTGGAGCCAATTCATTTGGCAGTTAGTGAGGAGTACAAGGCTCCACCTTGCCCATACATGCCATCTCCACAAGAGGATCTCTGCACACACAGATTCATTCTCTCATCAGCATGGGAACTGGTGTCAACTTGGGGGCTGCCATAATGCTGACTCTGATGTTAATTTGCTCCAGAATGCTGATGCAGCAGGAAGGGGTTACACCTGACATGTTTTCATTTACCTACCCTGCCCTCTGGACAAACTTGGGACAGCTTTTAGATTCCCTCTAAATTGTGTCTAAACAATGCACAGAGAACTAATACTCCAATGCCCAAATAGTATAAAAATGTTTTTTCTATAAATATAAATAGTTTCACTATACTTTTTATACTTCAAACTACTTGTGCATCTACCCATAGGGTGGTTCTTGTCCACTGCTTGTGCCACGCTTTTGTGCCTATTTACCTGGAAGTCTGGGGTGGCCAGACGAGAGATTGGCTCTGACACTGACTGTTCTTCTGCAGCTGTTTCATAAAGTGGGGAAGACAGAAAGAAGTGACAGGAGTTATTATTGCCCCCAGAATAGCTTCCGTTTACTCCAGTGGAACAAAGATGGCTGCTGAAGTTGCTGGAAATGGTGTGTTTCAAAGGATATGCACCATTTCAATAGAGGCACATCACAAGTATCTCTTTCTAGATGCAGCCATAATGAGAGAGAGAACTTATGAAAGGAACTATATTATAGATCAAAAACAACACATTGCTTTTTTCAGTACTACAAGTGCTAAATAATATTCAGCAACTATTTTTTATAAGACAGTCAGCAACTATTGTTTGCAAAATATACAAACATTGAAAAAGAATTCAAAGGCATGGCAATAAGCCATCCATATTTGACTACAGGATGCCCCCCCCAAAAAAAAATTATGGTGTCCAGGTAATGCTTGAACAGCTGGAAAGATTACAGTTGCATAGTCATTAATGTATCACTTCCAGAAAATTATTTGGTCAGAACATTGAAAACACGTGCCATTTGCTGCTCTTCACTTTCTCCTTTCTCCTTCCTTTTTCTGCAGCCAGGACAGTCTGTGAACAGAGCTCTGCATGGAGTACTTAAGATTAATTTTCCATTTTGGAAAATTACTTTATTTAAGGGTACTTTACCCTCTCACACAGCACCTAATCTGACAATCACTAACTCACTCTAACACAGAAAAGAAGGTACAGAACTCCTTAATGAATTAAACAGGAAGGATTGGTACACAAACATAACAAAGAACATTACAAGGAAAAAAAGGGAAAAGATGATACCCTAGCCAATCACATTTTAGGAACACAGGACAAAGTGCTAGAAAGGGATTGGCTATCAGAATCGTGGCCTAACTTCACATATATGATAGAAATAAAGATAATGATATTATACTGCCCTTTTAAAGAGCAAACACATTTAAAAGTACATTGTTTGGACCATCGGCATGAGAGAATATTAAAGATGTGGAAGAAGTGCAGTAAAAAGCACACTAGAATGATTGTCAGGCTGTAGGATGATGGATGAGGGGCAAAGCTAAACCAAAAAGGGTCCTCTGTAGTATGCCAAGATTGCTATCCATGGATCTCCATGGTCAGGTATGTTACAGCACACTGGTAAACCTCAGTGTCAAGGTCTACCTATAAGCCAGGTTAGGATGGTTTTGGGGGTGACCTAGTCCTGTCTACTCTGTATCCTGTGTAGACAAAATGTGCTGAGAAGGAGGCAGGTCTCCTGTAATGTTCACTAGTGTGCAGAAAGGAGACCTCTTAACCACTTCTTAGCATGGAACAATGTCCCATAAGTAAAAGGCCTGAGAAAGGAGTACAACAAGGCTGTATACTGTCACCTACTTAACTTATAAGCAAAGTACATCATGCATAATGCCAGGCTGGATTAATCAAAAAGAGGAATTAAGATTGCTGGCAGAAATATCAATAATTTCAGATATGCAAACGATACAACTTTGATGGCAGAAAGTGAAGAAGAACGCCTAAGGTGAACAAATGAGTGTGAACGAACGGAGTGGAAAAAAAATCCTAAGATCATGGCATCCAGTACCATCATTCCTTAGAAAGTAGAAGGGGAAGAAATGTTAGTATGACGGATTTTCATTTCCTAGGTTCAAAGATCACTACAGATGGTCACTGCAGCCATAAAGTTAAAACTATTGTTCCTTGAGAAGAAAGTCGTGGCAGAACTGAACAGCATTTTAAAAAGCAGAGACATCATCCTGCCAACAAAGCTCTGTATCATCAAAACTGTTGACTTTCCCATGGTAACATATCACTGTGAGAGTTGGACTGTAAGGAAAGCAAAATGCTGGAAAGCGACACTTCAGAATTTATTTATATTTGTATTTTTATCACATCCCTACACCCAAAGGTCTCAGGGTGGGGTATAACAGTAAACAGATTTAAAAGAATCCACTAAAACCAACGGCATATACCTGAAAGTAGCGGTGGGGAAGTTGTTTCCTCAGACAAAGGCCAGAAGATCAAACTGCAAGGAGATCAAATTAGTCAATACTGCTCACTGAAAGGACAAATACTGAAGCTGAAGCTCAAATACTTTGGCCACAAAAAGAGAAGACAGAGATCATTGGAACAAGCCCTGATTCTGGGAAAGATTGAAGGCAAAAAGAGAAGGGGATAGCAAAGGAGGAGATTATTAGACAATATAATGGAGGCAACAAGCATGAACTCGGCCAGACTCTGGGAGACACTGGAAGACAGACTTGCCTGGGGAACAGTGTCACAAAGAGCTGGACATGACTAAACAACAACTGCTTCAGTAATCCTATTGCTGTAAAGTGTGAGAGAAAGCTATAGCCTTTATGCCATTTCCAGGGACCTTCCAAAAGCATCTGGCTTGGCCTCTGTAAAGCACAGGAGGGTAGACAACTGACCTTTGGTGTGAAACAGCAGGTGGTCTTCTGTTCTTACACTATTTTCATTCCACTTGACTCGCCTTTGCCAGATTTATTATTCAACATTTTGTTGTTGTTTTAATAATCTACAAGCAACTTGCTTCATACATGTTCTCTTAAAAAATCTCATCAAGCTTACTTAAAAGTATCTTAGCAATCACTGCAACTTTTCAAAACTGGAGTGATTAGAATAATATTAAATACAATCCCCACCCCCCCAAAACCTGGAACCAATCCATTAACCCCTCAAAACTGAAACTGACAATGAAAGAGATTACTAACTATGTGTCCAGGCAGAATTATGAGGAAATATAGGCAATTCTTTCACAGGGAAACCATAGCCAAGAGCAGAAAGTGTGACACACTACACAACGCAGAAGCATATTAACCCTAAACTATCAGCTGTCTGATGGGATAACTGTGCATGTCTATCAACAGGCTATTACTGTGGAATACTAATATCTCTGGGCTTCAAGAAAAGAAACCAAAGATTAGACGTTGCTGTCTGGATGGTTTTTACAGTGCCTTAAAACTTCTTGGGTGAGATTGCCTGCAAACACAGCACATTTCTATCTGTCATCATTACCAAGCTGTGGCTGTCAATCCAGAGGTTTCGCGGGAAGTCATGGCGTTACCAATCAGCCTGACACCACTGTGCACACGACACGTTGCAATAAACCATAAAATTACTGTTTTTACAGCAGCATTAGATTTAAAACTAGTCTCCTGTATTCCAACAAGAGTCTTAAGATTCCATAAAGCTTAGGAATATGACACATAGTATATTTAAACTGGGCACTTTTGAGCACAATTAGGACACTCATATCAAGTTATGTTGTATCGCAACTCTCTGCAACACGTCCAAAAACACGAGTGAAATGGTCTAACTATCCAAGTGTGGGATGTCCTAGTCATATTGGAAACGAAAGACAGAAAGGTGAGATACGAATGAGGACAGCTTTTAGAAGTGTAAAGTCTGATTTCATTCATGCTATTTCTGAAACACAAGACCACTGGCAACTTATCACGAAGCCACAAGTTAGGAAATTACATCATGTATTTGGCAAATATTACAGGATATAAATAACCTGGAACAGCAAACTGTTCACAGAAAACAGATGCAAAAGGGAGCTAATTTACTCCTTAATAGCCTGTGTAGAATAAAACCTGGAAACCCTTCATTATTAACAGTAAAGAAGTATCAGCAGACAGAACAGAGAGAACAACAAATTACACCAAAGATTATTTTTGTCTTGAACCCATGAGATGGTAAGGTGCTATAGAGGTTAATACGATACTCTGTGTAAAGCTATTAATGTACAAACATAAATAACATGTTCCCATTCCCAACATGGCAATCTTTAATCTGAGCAAAGGAACAGAAAACATGCTTGTTAATCTGTAGCACTTCACTTGTTAAGACCTTTAATGGCTCCCAATGAAAAACGATCTACTTTCCACAAAGGAAGAAAGGCCCTTTCTGCACTTACCTCTTTTTAACCCTGGATCAGCAAGTAGCCTTGCCTACTGACGCCGACTGTGGGGAGGTATGGCTGGGATCAGTGCCCTCTACACGGGTGGTGCAGACCCAGATTAATTGATGTCATGGCTGCAAAGTTTGTGCAAGCTTTGCAGCCGCATCTCCAAACCTCTCAAGGCTAGGAATGAAATTTCCTGGCCTTGAGGCCTGAGAGAGGTGATTTTCAGTGACACACTACGGTACTACCTCCCTTAATCCAGATGAAGCTCCGTCTAATGCAGACGGAGCAGGACCAGGGGGAAAGTGATCTTTGATCTGCATTAATGTGTAGTTCCAGAGGGCCAGAATGTTTAGTACACAGAACCTTAATCCAGATTGGGTCCATGCAAAAAGAGCCAAAGATCTGCAGTAAGCACACGTCTTCAAATGCATGCTTGCACCATTTAGGTGGCACAGAGCTATAAACCTTTGGACTCCATTCACCATGCATCAGCTCTTGGCCTTATATTTCTTGCAGAATGATTTTATCCCTCTTGGACTTCTCTTTTCATGTTTGCAATGTCAATACAAAAACCACATCATCAATTTCACTGAGACAGGCATTCTTTCAAAACATAATCAGTGTGGTTTAACTCCATATACGGTTACTCATATGTGTAATCATATTCACAAGTGAGCTATGGGGGTACAAATGACCAATAATCCAAAGAACATCCACACAAAGAAGCTTTTGTCGAGCCTCATTCTTTATAATCAAGTGATCTGAGAACAGCAGCAGCCATCCTTTGGAGACTGCTGTGATATCCAGCCAGGGCGCTGGCCCACATATCTGTCAGCAACAGCTACTGACCTCATCTGAATCACATGATCTTTCACTTCAAGATACAGCATAGCTAGGAGTGCAAGAATGAGCCTGGGATAAATCCATCAACAGAAGAACTTTTAGGCTAACAAAGCACTAAGCAGAAAGCTTACCTTGTAAGTCAGTATGTTAAGAGAAAAGGAGAAAGATGAATATGCTATCTTTCCAGAGACATCGTGTTTGAACATGAATGCATACCTGCACACAATCATCTGCACTCTTATGGATATTAGCATATGCCACAAAAGGATTCCTACACAAACATACAACCACATACTGTGCAATAAACAAACAGCATAGATGCAGAAGAAAGAACAAATGAAAATATCCTCTACAAGTCCCCCTTGAAACACATATAACCACATTTTCTTCCTAATGAAATTTTTGTCCTACTTCCATTTTCTTTTACAACATCTAAAGTCGTACACTCCTCTAATCTTTCCAAAAGATGGACTACAGTATAAAGATAAAAATTGAGAAAGCATGGTAGGCCTATTATTATTATTACTTTATATTAGCAACAACAAAGTTGCTTGGACTGCCTTACAACGGAAACCACCCAGCGACTAGTCTGGTCCATTGCAGTGGAATGCCATAGTCCCCTCCAATGGTTGTCTCATAAATTCTCTGTATCCAGCTGAATATTTCTATAGTCCTCCAATACATCACACTGCTTTTTCAGATTATTCAAATTCTATATACTATGTCTACTGGAGGCTTCCAGGAAGCTTGGTACTTCGGTATACTAGCCAGTGCAGAACTGTACTAACAATTTTGTCATCTCTCTGATCCATGAGTATTATTTTATGCCCTATCTTTCCACACTCCTTAGTATTCTTTGCAGTTTAAATACAGTGTATGCATATTTGTTTATAACTTATGGAAGAACATAATTTAACAAACAGTGAATAAATGCATGTTTCAAGTTGTTTATTTCTTGTGTATCAGGGACCCTTTCTGTACGTACTGTTGATCTAGATTAAGGAGTCTCTTAATTGAGAAAATGCACTTCCTCATCTATACATTAATGCTGGTCAAGGAGGCCCCGCCTTCACTGGTCTGGCTCTGTCTGCGCTGGCTGGAGCCAGATCTGGATTAAGGAGACCTTTATTCCAGATCTCTTGTGGGTCCATTTAACTGTACCACAAGTAAATGCAAAAATCTCTTAAGTCTCCTTTCCATCTTTCCTCAATCACAGTACAAGGGCTTCTGCTCAACTTGAGCCTAACAGTATTCAGGGTCTTCAGTAGCCTCTGTCAGAAAAAGTCCTTCTGAATTATTCAGAAGACTATCTTTTTATACCTTTGCAAATGTAATCAAGCAAATTGGGGTGGGCGATCCTACCGTGAAACAAATTGAATGAGAACAGCAAAAGCCAGTGTGAATAGAAAAGTCTTCATCCATTTGTGCAATGATGCTTCAAACTGGGCTGTTTAGGTCCCATTGGAAGCAAGTTTCATAAAGACTGTGTTAATACACACATATATTCACATTCCAACTTTTTATATTGATGGTAGCTCCCCAAAAGAATTATCTGTTAACTTTAAAGGCCTTTTCTGCACTTACCAGTATATCCCAGTACAGTGTGAAATCTAGAACACTTCTCTTAACAGGTGCTAACACATCTACAGGAGCCCAGGGGCCCCCAGACTGGCCCAGAGGGATGCATGCCTCATGAGCCAGTTTAGCAGGAGGACTTATTTTGACACTGCACCAAATTGTACTGCCAAAATGGGTTCCCTTCCGGCTCTGGAGCAGAGCAACATAACAAACTGCACCACCATAGTGGGTCCTTCTAGGACTCTGAAGCTCTCACAAGCTTCGGAGCAAAGGACTGCAGGACCTGTCCCAGAACAGGCCAGCCAAGTGCAAGCAGCCTTAGTGTGGGACAGCTGGAGCACTCCAGCCAAAACCGTTCCAGCTGGACCACTCCATCCCTCCACAACCTGTGATGTCACAGCTGGAGCTAGCCTCACACCTAGCTAGGCACCTCAGTCCCTTTTATTACTGGGCTCTGCCATTTAAAATTGACCCAGCAGCCTCATTCCTGAGCCAACAATCCACCCCCCTCCGCAACACGCACACACGCCTCAACACAAACAAAATATGAACTTTGCTTGATTGTTACAACTTGGTTAACAGTCTCAGAACTTTGAGAATTTCAGTTAACAGGCAAACTTTGGACTGAATCCTTATCCTATTCCCTCCCCCAGTGAGACATAAGATCAAGAACAGTTATGGTCTAACGGCATGAGCTTTTAAAGGGCCCCTTCCGCTGTCAACGTCTGTTGATTGGCTGGCCCCTGAACCAGCTAACCCCTCCTTCCTTGGATTCCAAAGGCCAAGTTCCCTTTCAGCTTGTCTCTACCACTAACCTAATACAGCATAAACTCCTTAACTCTACCTACCTTCCCCCTGAGTCATGACATCTGTCAATTACCTGTTCTTTTTAGGATAAGATACAGCAAATAAACATCAATATTTTTAACTAGATGATATTTTCCCCCTGCTGCACATACTATTATTTTAATATTTAGGATATTCCTTTAATTATGCTGAATATTTTAAGTGTTTTTATGTATACTGTCATTTTTTATATGTGCTGATATGTAATCTGTTGTTTTAAAGGTTGTTACCCACCCTGAGACCTTCGGGTACAGGGCGGGATAGAAATTTAAACAGACAGACAGATAAATGGTTATTATAGAGAAGTCAAGTTTAAAACAGTCAGCCCCTGTTCAGGAACTAGTAAAGCTGGCACAATAGCCAATGCTGAGATGATAATAAAATATGAGCTTTATACCACAATATAAAAATAGAGAAGTGAAAACAATTTAACAAGCAGCATAAAAACAATGTACAGTAGATTATTTAAGTTGTAGTTGCATCGAGCTAAATACCAGATCAGTAACTCTTAAGAAAGTACAGTATTCCTCACCTAGAACGTCACCTCCAAAAAAACCTTTGCACATGAAAGTATCATCTGCATCTCAGATTGCACAGATAAGTACATAAGAATCATTGTTGAAGTTCTTGCTCTATGAGAATGCACACATATAGAGACAGCTTTCCTTCAAATATGTCAGTCTCAAGTTACAAAAGGGATTTCACGAACAAATCAGCACTTTGAATTAAAACCAGAAACAGCTGAGACCTCACACAGCATAGGTTTAATGCGAGCGCAAGCCTCGATCCCAATAAGCAACCTCACCCGTTTGTTTTTTGGACTATCAACAGCTTACAAACAAAAACACCACGTATACCTCATGCAAGTAGTCTAATTTAGCAGTAATCAGAATATGGACCACTAGGATCAGGCTCTGTCAGGGCATGTTAAAATGTTGTGTGCTTTCTAAGACAGAAATAGGGGAATGAGTTACTATGTATTTGTTTATTTCTTGAAATACATGTACAACTCATTCAGCAGACACCACTTATAATGAGCCACTTTTACAGCCCTGTATATGTTTCTCTTTTTTCTCCTTTGTAATGCTTTGTTGAATACTTTGTAAGGCCATACTTGCATTCAGGAACCACAAAAATGTCATTTTCAGGCAAACTGGATTTATTTATTTATTTATTTATTTATTTATTTATTTATTTATTTATTTATTTATTTATTTATTTATTTACTTGCTTACTTGCTTACTTGCTTACTTACTTACTTGCCACCCTTCACCAAATGGTCTCAGGGTAGGTTACAATAAGAATAAAACATATCAGATAATAAAACATAATTAAAAATATCACCCTCCCTCCCTTATGCTGCTCCCAAATTGTGAAAAAGGCCCTTCAATAACAGCTTCTGGGTGTAGCAATTGCACACTATTTGTTACCTCCATCTGGGCTGCAACCAATCCCAGGAGCAATAAAAGAGCCTTTAGAGGCTCCCTCATGGTAAACCCCAGGTATGGGACAGTATCCCATGCTTGGCTGAATCAAGCAACCCAGTGCAAGATTGAAAGGGTGCCTGCCCATGCTAAGGACCACTTGCATTAGGGAAACCTATCTCAACCCAATTTTAGAACTCCAAAGTTGCCAGGCATCCCGAAGGAGTGTTCTTGCAAGAATGCTTTTAGGAGCCCAGCAAAATGGCTTCTTGAACCCAGTAGTCTGAACTAGTCACTCCCTGCTATCTGCAAACAATTAGCTGGCCCAGACCACCAATGGCAAATAAGTCAGAGACTGCTTTAAAGTGATGTCCCATTGCAGTAGAAAGCTTAAGTGCACTGCTGAAATCAGTCCCCCGTTAGTTAAGAACATGGATGAAGCTGTGCTTTCTGTATGCCTCCGTGTTCCAGACTAGATATCAGGGGGTGTTTTTCCACTGTCACTAGAAGTACCCATTAAGTACCCATTAATGGGTACAAAAATGCCATTACGTACCCATTAATGGGTACTTAATGGGTACTTTTAGTGACAGTGGAAAAACACCCAAGATCTACCAGTGATCTGTTTAACAGTATTATGCACTGCCTTTTGTGGATGGAGTATACCAGCGGTAACCAGAGCCTCAGAGATCCACACATGCAGATTAATGAGGCTCTAAAGGAGACCATAAAGAATACTAGGCCCTTTCTTGCTTACCTTATGTAGATCCAGATTATTGGATTTGCAGTAACTGGGTCCACTATTCCAAACACTGGGGAGGTGTAGGCAGAATCAGTGCTGTCTCACACATGAGCTTTGCAGATGCTTCCTCACATGCCTCCAAAGGCTAGGAACTAAGATCTAGTGGTTAGGAAGCCAGACTCTTATCTGGGAATACCAGATTCAATTCCGCACTCCTCCACAAAGCCAGCTGGGTGACCTTGGACTAGTCACAGCACTGTTCTGAGCAATCACAGCCCCACCTACCTCAAAAGGTGTTCTGTTGTGGAGAGAAGAACAGAAAGCTTTGTCAGACGCTTTGAGTCCCCTTAAATGGGTGAGAAAAGCGGGGTAGAAAAGCCAACTCTTCTTCTTCAGGGCCTGAGGGTATGCTTTTTGATGGCACACCCCAAAACATGGAGGTCTTCCAGATCAAGGGCTTCTTAGTCCAAATCCTGCTCCAAGAAGGATCAGTGGGGCTGGGGCATCTTTGATCCACATTAGTTTGTGGATTACAAAGTCCAGAACGTAGTCAACAGACTTCCTTAGACCAGATCCAAGGTAAGTACAGAAAGACCTTAATATGAAACTAAGTATAAAAAGGGCCCAAGTTTCAGCCCCCTGTAAGCATACTCTTTTCTTTTTAGTGTATTTCAACATTAATATTTCAACTGAGAAGAAATAGAAGAAAATTTTGTTAAATTAGTCAGAATTTCCTTAAATTTCTTCTGTTCATGCCTCATGAATTTATAATCAGTATTTTATGAACTGCTGGGATGGTCTTCTACTAGTCATTGACTTAGCGCTTTCTAACCACCAAAGCATAACGCAATGTGCTAGCACATGAGGACATTCCACAGAGAGGGACGAGGGCAAAACAATTCCAGCATAGCAGATTTTCAGATTATTAGAAAGGGATGGCAGAAATGCCACAGCCTGTGTTATTCCATGGAATGATATGTATCAGATAAGACAGCTGTTCTGAATTTACCATTTCCTTTTCTGTTAGAAAAGCCACAATTTCATTACAAAGAAACTTAACAGAATAGACAGTTATTTAAGGCGATGCTGTTATTTAGGAGAATGAAATCCAAAATTATTTGCCTTCAGAAACCTAGGTATGTGTACATTAGCAGAAGGTATTTTCTGTTAAGATTTTCCCCTCTTGCCCCCAAATTCCTAAGCCAGCAATTGTAGGGTAAGAGGGGCCAGAAGCAGTGGACTCTGATCACCAGAGTTACAGTAGATACATTTTGACAGTTCTTGGAAATGAGGGGGGAAGTAGAAAAATAAGTGTTGGGTTTTTAAAGAGGGAAAAACTTTTCTCTTTGAAAGATGAGGAACAAGCTCACTGCCTCACTTCCCAAGCCAGTGCAGTTGACTGTAAGACTGGGGTTGGGACACAGTGACTTGCTTCTATCTTGATCTGAGGACTAACTGCAGTAACAGTCCACAACCCCGATTCCAGGTCTCACAGCCAGTGACATGGGCCTGCCTTCTGCGCTCTGGTGTAGAACAGCGGAAGTCCTGCCCTCTATATGATGCCCTGTACAAGTCCACTGGTAGACCTTGATGATGAGTTCTAACAGCATATGACTGAATCTATATACCAGAACTGAGGGCAACAGGAAGTGCAGTCAGAAATGATCATCCAGGAGTAGGGGTGTGCATAATTTTTGTGTGTGTTCAATTAGCAGCGAAGCGAATGTGAAAGAAATTTGTATTCGTATGAATGGAGTCACTTCAAATATGGTAGGATTTGAATCTGCTGTGAATGTTCAAATGCTGTTTGAATCCAGTTTGAATCCCTGCCACCAGACACACCTTCAAATTCCTTCCAAATTTCTTTGAATCAGCTCTCACTGCTTTAAATCCTCTTTGAATCCACTCTGAATCTCCTTTCAATTCACTCTGAATCCCCTGCAGAGGTGATTGGGCAGCTGCTCTGCCGCCTCCCCATGTTTGCCAATATAATGGAGCTTTGAATGAATGCGTAAAAGCATTTGCTTCACATTCAAATATCAGTCTTTGAATGCAGGTAACATTCAATTTGAATATGAATTTCAAATGTGATAAATATTTGTGCAGATCCCTAACCAGGAGCCCTGAAGGCCCTCAAGGGCTAGAGCCAGCTTTCAAAACTGACAGCTGGGGCTGGGCTGGGGCAATTTCAGGGGCAATTCAGGCCAATGTGGCATGGGTTGCTTATTCCTGACTGGAGCATCCCACTCTGGTCTGGGATAGTGTGGTATGTGTGCACAAATTGCCTTCGTTGGACTATTCTGAAATAGACTGTCAATGATACTCAGAAATACGAAAAGCATTAATAGCACATATTCTAAAATTCTAGAAGTATTCTGAAATCCCAAACAGCTTCTATTTAAACAGATACAATCCTTAATTAAGAGCAAAATTAAGCTTCAAGAGCCCATATCTTTATAGTGTAGTAAAAGCAGGAAAAAAGATAAAAATGCCACTTCCATCAATGGAAGAAACTCAGGAAGGATAGGACTTGCCAACAGAAAGTGGAGGGGGATGAAGAACAAAAGGCTGGAGAGAATTATATGGTTTCTTTAAAAAAAAACTGTAAAAATTTGGGGGATTTTAGTATCTGGTTTCTTTGAAAAACAAAAGTCTGGAAATCACATCTCAGAAAGAGAAAGTGTTATTATTTGAATGGCCCTTAGGACAGGAAGGACAAGCAGACAACCAAATGTGGTGATGGGCTTTAGAAAAAGGCCCAAAGGCAGAAGAAAGGGAAGGAGGCATTGGATAAGGAATAAGGCAGCAGATGGAAAAGACAAAGCGGCATGGCAGTGCTATATCCAAGAGAGTTGGACAATATAAGAACAAAAAAATAAAAGGAACCCTACTCGATCAGACCATCTAGTCCACCATTCTGTTTCACGTGGTAGATCATCAATTGCTTCCGAATATTCTCAAGCTGAAGGCTAAACCTTCACCTGCTCTTGATTCCCTGCAAATGTTAGATACATCCTGTCTATCTCTCCAACCTGGAGACAGTATCTAGGCATCAGTTTTGGTAGCCTGATCTCAATGAATTTGTCCAATCCTTTCTTAAAGGTAACCAGATTTGGTGCTCTCACTATCTCTTCTGGTAGACTGATAACCCTCTGGGTGCAAAGATACCTCCAACTTCCAGTACTAACTATCCTACAATTCAACTTCGTACTCTGCATGATTTTACATAGTTCAAACACTATTTTCAAAGCTGAAAAGGTCTAGACATATGGAAACCATTCAGTTCTGTTTTCCTCTGCACTATCTTGAGGTTCTAGAAAAGGTTCAAATAAAGTAAGGAGGAAAAGGAGGGAGAGAGGAATTGGAGGCTGCTAATCAGGATTCACAAATCCTCTCTGGGGATCCACCATCCTGATGAAAAAGGTACAGACCAACTCCAGCACTGGTTAAGGTGCTTCTTTTGCAGGGCAGATTCTTTCACCCGGCATTCCATGGCACTTCTTTGTTCCAAAATGGAGATGAGGAGGACACCTTTCTTCTGTGATGCCTTCCCCACCCAATGCCACTACCACTCAGAAGTGGAGACACAGTCACAGTCACCAAACACTTAACACTTTAAAACAAGCCAGGATCTGTGCAGCACCCTTAAGAGTGCCTCAGCTAAGCTGTGAGATTTCAGAGTCTTCTGGCTCTGCTTCCTCACACTGACTTGAGTTGGTGTGCTAGAAAGATGTGGGTGTCACGTGGATCCACACATAGCCAGCAGCCATCTAACCATAAGTGAGCACTGTAAATGGTGAGCAGGAATAAGTTCTGCAACAGCACTTACTCCCACTCTCCCATACTACTGTCGTGGTCTGCTGTGCTTGCATGGCATTCCTCTTGTGTCTTTTAACACAGGAAATAGTTCACAGGGATATTTCTTGGGTCAAAGAGTCCAGGATGACAAGAGTACACCTAGGAAATGAAAGCTGTTACGTGCAGCTGGGAGAAGCAATAGGCTGCTTTGAAAAGTACTGCAAATGTAGCAATCTTCTTAGAGAAATTCCCAGAGCCATTTTAGTTGAAGCTGCTGCAAAAAGCCCAGTATGGATCCTGACGAAGTCACCAGTTAGTATTTCTGTATCTTGGAATAAACTATATTATCTATATTGTTAAAATATTACCATAATAGATAAAGAAGATAAATACAAAGCATTTATAATGTACATACATTCAAAGCTAGCTTATGTAAATTTCCAATGTAAGAACATTTGTTAGTGTCAATAATTCTCTTAACTATATTCACAATTTGATTCAGTCACAAAGGAGGAATAGTAAAACCTACAAAGCCCTTTCCTTTCCTACTTTTGCATCAGGCTGCTTCTAAATTGTAGAAATCATTAAATTTCTCACATTAAAGAAAGATTCATTCATGAAAGATTAGTTTGGGCACCAGGTTTAAAAGAAATTTGATGATATCAGATCTTATTTACCAGTGAAAGCATTTATCATTCTCAGTAGCTGAAAAAAATACTTTTTAAAAATTACTACATACTGGATTCTCCATTATATATTATATGTATTATTACACATGCAGGTCAGTGACACTTTTTAGAAAAGATGACAAAATCACTTTTTGAGCTTGAGAAAGTAGAGGCTTATTGAGCTATCAAAGAGGTTGTAGCCTGGGGCAAGAGTGTCAGGTAAGTAATATCATAAACTCATTAAAGAATCTCATATGAAATATCACTCATTGCAGTCCATAAACATGAGCCTCGTTTGGATATATTCAGTTACAAGGAGAGAAGCTATATAATTAAATAGTTCGTTATATGGAATGACGAGCACATGTGCAATCTTATTTACGATCTCTGCACCTGTGTTTTCTTTGGTTTAAGTTATAATAGTGATCTTTGAAACTACATGAGTGAGTCTCTTCAGTCAAACAGCTGGCAAACATTAATATATTGTAGTAAGCAAACAGAAATACATAAAATTACTTCATTATGCCAATAAGCTAATAATAATCCTTGAGTGTACTTGATGAGCAAAGCCAATCTACACAAGCATTTATTCATTCATTCACATTAATAAGCTTCCCAACTGTTGTGAAGCAAAAAAATGCATGTGGTGCCATGGTTAGTGTGAAATCTTAAGAACTGGAAAAGATGCATCTGTTTGAACTCAATTTGGTTTCCAGTTTTAATTTTTTATACAGATCTATCAATGTGGGTCTATTAAGTGTAAATAATTCTGAGATAGAAAAAAAATCTATTTCAAACTAGTCATGATGATTCGACTAAAGTGGACTAGAACCAAGTTTTACCTCTCAGACCGCATTCCCACTAGAGTTTTAATGCATATTGAAAACGGTCTGAAAATTCTTTGTTCACATTAGAAATTGGCTTCCTGAACTTTCAGAGGAATAAAATGAAAAAACACACACATTAAAAAACACACTTGTTTAAACAACTCTCGCTCCCGTTTTTGTTGCTGTCTCCTCCTCCTCCTTGCCCACGCCGACTCGACTGCCTGTCCTTTCAGCCGCCACCACCACCACCTCGCTGCGCTGCGCTGCGCTGCCACCGCCTCGCTCACCTGCCCGGCTGCTCGCCCTTTCGGCCACCGCTGCCACCGCAGTGCTCCCAGGACATGGGGAGGAGGAATGCCGGGCAGCGAGTGAGAGAGCCCTACCCCCCTGCCCCCCCTTTCGGCCACCGCCACTGTGCTCCCTTTAAAGCAGAATTAACAAAAAACAATGGGAACGGGCAGAATGCGTGTCCGCCTCTGTTTTTTTAATAATTCTGCTTTAAAAAAGTCAAGTGGGGTTGCGGCCTCAGTTTCATCTCTGTCAATAGCTGCAAAAAAAAAAAAGAAAAAAAAAAGGATAAACAGTGGTGATGGGAATAATCACCTAGTACTTAAGCCATGCATTGTGTATCTAGACACAGTCTCAAAATAGCATGCCAAGATAAATAAATGGCTTTCCACTGATATTTGGTGAAATAATCATCTAAAAGTAGACGACTGAGGGCAATTCTCCACTTGTCAGTATACTGGTCTAGCAAGCGTACTAGAAGCCTCCCTTTTGCTTGCTGGTGAGGTCTAAGGGAGACGTCTGTATCCTCATCTGTTGGTTCAGCTCTAAGGCTGTGGCCAAATGTAGCCTGACAATTTTAACAGTAGTCATTTTCCTTCTCTCCTTCCCAAGTACTGCTAGCTCTCTTTAGATCAGCAGTTCTCAACCTTCCTAATGCCGCGACCCCTTAATGGAGTTCCTCATGTTGTGGAGACCCCCAACCACAGGGGTAGAGCAGCTGGGAAATGGGAGGAAAGGGTGGAGGGGGACTTGTCGCGACCCCTCTGAAAGGGTAGTTTGACCCCCAAAGGGGTCCTGAACCCCAGGTTGAGAACCACTGCTTTAGATGATTCAGGCCATAACCTCTACTTTTACCAGAATGGATTCCATCCCAATTCCATGGCTGCAGCCCAATACACCAGGAGGCACTTTATACTCATTATTTAGAATAGTTAGCTTATAAACAGACAACAGTCTTCATAAGTATAACTAACACTAATTATCCTCTACATTTATTATCTTGGGTATGCATTCTAAAGACCTACTTATGTGGTTCCTTTGTGAATAAATATGCATGTGCTACATACTAAGCTCCAAGAAAGAAATCCTTCAAACCTTCAAAAAAATATTGCAATAAAAATTATTCCAGCGTTCAGATTCCAAATGTTAGTTCAGAAACATTTCCCATGGATCAGGATACTATGGCTGCATTCCCATTCAAGAAAAAATATGTTTCCAGTCCATTCCCATTTAAATTTTTATTTCTGGACTTTGCGAGGACTAAATAGTTAAAATTTGCAGAAAAAAAATCCTCAGAAAAAGTTCTCAGTCCCGTTTTGGTGACTAGCCCGCTTTATTTTTTTTCCAATGGGATCGGTACAGCTCATGCCTTTCAGGCTATTCCCCCACCCAAATCTTCTGTCCAATCCCTGGTGCCGTTGTGGTTGTAGCATTAAATGGGTGGAGTTTCATTCTCAGGAAGGGCAGCCCCCTGTCCCTGTCATCCATCCCACCTGTTTCCTTCCTCTTTTCTGTATACATGATCTTGGCTTCGGGTGTGTTTTGTGCATGAGCACTACACCATGACATCGATGTGCAGGGCCATGGGGCACAGATGATTTTGATCCTTTGCCCATCCATGGCACAAGCTTTTCGACCCACCCCTCTGTTCTCTGGATGGGGATTCAAAGTGGTCAACAGTGCCTTTTCGTGCCCCTTGCCCTGGACTGGGCACCCTTTGGGTGGTGGGTGGTAACCAACTGTGAACAATCTGAGGGGGGGTGCTGAATGATGGATCAGTCCCCTATGCAGCACTCAAAGGTAGATTGGGGACAGAAAGCCACCAGGTGATCCCTCGAGTAAAGCAGAAGAGGCTGGCTTTCCACCCAGGCAATTCTTTGTATGGGGATTCCAAGTGGCTATCAATACCTTCTTTTTTCCCATGCGCCAGATTGTGCACCCTTTGCATGGTGAGTGAGTGGCGATGCAATGGTCGGCCAGGGGTGAGCCACGATCAGACCAAGTTCATGCAGCCCACTTCATGGTAGGAGGTATAATCTAACCCAGAATTCCCAGATAAGATTCCAGTTGCCAGGACGGTAGGGCAAAACATGCCATAAATAAATGGCCACTATGGAATTCCAGCGCGCCCACAGATTAGGGCAGGATTGATTGTGCCCCCAAATCCTGCACCTCACACCAGGCCCAGCCATGGGTCAAAATGGATGCTGAACCTGGGGGGCCAAGGGTGCTTGTGGAATTGCACATGAATGCTGAACTGCCATTCTCTGGCCACAGTGCAGGGGAAGTGCAACACCCACTCATTGCCCCCTTGGACTGCCAGCCATGAGGTGATCCCTGACCCTGCACCAAAGCAGAATAAAAAGTTGGCTTCCCCACCCACCCCACTGTTCCCAGGATACGGATTCCAAGTGGCTGCCAATGTTTTCTTCGTTCGACCACCCAGATTGGGGGCCCTTTGCATGGTGGGTGGCAATGCCTTGCAAGCCCAGGAGGAGTGAGCTACGGCCAGGTCAGGTAGAAGGTGGAGGTGGATGGCTCCAGTGATGCTGGGAGTGCACCCAGGGGAATATGTCTCGCCTTGCTGCCTTCCATCAGGAACACCCCCCAAGTCAGGACAGTCAACCACACAGAGCAGAACCAGCAGGACACAATTTGCCAGAAGGATTTTCCGCTGATGGGGAAATACACTTCTGCACAAAAGTCCCACCCTGATCAAAGGGTGGAGCTGGGCCTCCCCAGCCTGGGCCACATCATGTTTGAGTGGTGGGTGCAAAGCTAATCAGGGAGAGGAGTGGAAGGATCAACAGATAAGCGGGGGGGGGGGAGAGGAAAAGATCCTGTTTCCCCATGCTGGAGACGTGAGCGATTTCATTGGGAACTGAAGTATTTTAATTGAGGCTGTTTTATCGTGAAGCAAATAGGTACGGCCAGAATGTGTACTCTGTTCTGAAGGAAATTCCCAGGGGGAATGCAGCCTATGAGGCAATTATTGCCTCTAGAAGTTTATTAGCAGTATATTTAAGTCAATCCTACTATTATGGCAATACATACACCAAATTATTAAAAGCTAGTCTCATAAAGCATCTCTTTCTATGCCATCTCTCTATGCTTATCAATCATTACCTTTTTTAGAATAAAATACCCTACTTGCTTTTGTCAGTATGTTATTTCCTGCTTTTTGAGAGATGAAGTAGATACCAATGGCTTTATTTTATAAAAGTTAAATTCTTCTCTGTCTGAACAGCAGAAAATCAGTGCATTAATACAATTTGTTATCTCCTTCCTTTCTGCATAAAATGATGTACATGTCTATTCACACTGAAAATATTTGAAATAAATTATACGTATTTAATCGGGATATTTTGTTTTGCTACTGCTGTTCAGTTCCAGTATCTCTATGACAATGGATGAACTCTACATATATACTTACATTGCAGCAATGGTTATTTTACTGAATTTTAATAGCTACTTTATATTCTTCCTTCAAAGAAATATGTGCAAAATTGTACAATATTCAACTAAAAATACCGTCAAGGGAATTCAAATATCTAGTATGATTAAGTTAAAGGGACTAAGGATACATTCATTAAGAGCATAGTACTATAACTCTCCAGCTTGATTACGTATTACTAATCTAATGGATAAGATCTAAAACCTGAAAGGCACTAACTAAAAGATGATTTATGATGTATAACTGTTTAATTTACTTCTTAGTAATCAGATGTGTAAAATCTAAATTTCATACCGATTTATCCAGTTCTTTAAAAAAAAATAAAATACTTTTGCTTACCAATAATATCTGGCTTATGGAACAGATCTGATATATTCATAATTTGTTAAAAGTTACAACCTTTTGGATCAGTGATCAAACTTTTTGTTAAACTTGATTGGCTTTTATATAATACATACATTTGATATACTAACTTATATCACTATTCCAATCTAGGCTTTATTATGAGAAAAAAATAAATGCAAGAACATTCTTTTATTTCAGCAATTAAGAAGACTATGTTGAATACTGTCTTTGATAATAAATATTGTTATTTCAACTGATTACCAAGAAAAAGAAAACTTACCATCTATCACATACTAAAATTTATAACAGTTGCTGTTTTTATATATTAGACTTCCCTAGCAACTTTTCAAAAAAGTATACATCCAGAAGCCTTGAAAGTACCCAAAATTCAGTGACATTTTTGTGATATTTAATGATATTTTCACCCACTTACCAGCCCTCGTCTTTAAGGTGAATTACTTGGGATTTGATAGCAGCCATGCCCAAGTAAAATTAAAAATAGATATCCAAAAGCAATGGCAGTATCTACGTATTTAAATACCACAATTATCTATGCATACCCCTGTGACCTGTCATGGAGAAAGATATGCTGTCAACAAAGCAAAGGTGATAAGGTTCTCTCTTACTGCTACTTGACCTGACAAAAGCCAGTGCACTTAATTTCCAATGTCAAAAATAGATACTCTAGCTCTAAAAGCAGCTCCATACCTTTTCACTGCTATCTCAAATACAGTCTGTTCTATAGAACCCATTAAGCACTTGATAAAAGGAATTTGCTGTGTCTAGCTCCTCTTTAACAAAAAACCCCAGATACAAATGCATACCTCAGAAAACTGAGAAAATCATGGGCATTAAGATGCAATTCCTTTCCAGTATAAACTATTAGTATACTGAGTTCTTTGCAACTTGACCCAGAAACCATTAATGGAAGCTTCATCCTTTAATCTAGTATAGCACGGTAAACATTTAGAAGGAATATGCTTAAAGTAGCTAAAACTATCTTAAACTAAGTATAGTTATTCTCCTCTACCAGTATAAAATAGAATAACTCCATGTATGTTATAGCTGAATTTGTATTTTCCCTTTTCTAAAAAAACCTGTTTTGCTCTTACAATATTCTAAACGCTCACTCATATTTCAACAATATTTCAAACGTCAGTTGGATAATTGGGTATGAAGCCTAGATTTTTCATGGCTGACGAGTGATAAATAATCAAACTGGTATACTAAATACTCAGCGTGCCTTCACAAATCACTTTGCTTCCTGCTGCTACCATATAAAAACAGTTTATTTCTGTTCTAAAGTATCTTTTTTCTCCTTCTGTCACACAATATACACACACTCCTTCATATTTTTGCTTAATGCACACATTCTTTTCAACCAAGCACTCATGAATATGCAGTAGTAAAATTACCTGCCAACAACAACAGATTTTAGGGGGAGGATATGGGATTGATCAGCATTGTTGAGAATATAATTGTTTACAATTTTGTTATGTATACATATGCATAGTAATATTATTGAGTTGTATAGTAATAGTATCGAGTTATGTTTTGTCTATTTACCTTTTGTTTGGGTATATATAGTTTAAAAAGAAAAAAATCAAAATTACCTGCTTTCACTCAGATAATTAGATAAATTAAAACAGATTTTAAATATCAAGTATACAAATTCACTAAAATTCAATAAGCAAATAATCTTCTCACTTCTGGGTTCTTTTAAATAATTTCTATATTCTAAGAATGTCCAGATTTTTTTTTGGGGGGGGGAGAATGAATTTTTTAAAAGAAGGAGAAATAAAATTTGGTTAATGCATGTTAGCAAATTAAAACTGTGGATAAAAGTAGAGTTGGCACTGTTACAGATTCTGACTGCAAGTACCAGTAAAGCAAAAGTAAATTCAGCTAAGCATCAGCTTGCACCAAAATAACAAGAGCTAGAAACAGCGGCTGTGTTTGCACTTCAACGGCTTAGTGTGCTTCAGCTGCTCCCGCTCAGTGTGCTGACTTTTTAGCAGTCCAGAACTGGATCATTCCTGGGAGGACTGTGGCAGCTTCAGGTGAGTTGCTGCAGCTCCCAGGTGAAGACTAAATGATCCAGTGAGCAGCCAGGAGTACTCCACTGCCAAAGCAAGAACAGGCTCTCGGCTACCAGATATTATCCACAGAAAAACTACTTCAAAGGGCTCTCATTTGCCAAATCATCTTGAAGTGGTTCACAGCCATAGAAAATAAGACTTCCTTGTCTCCTTGTACCAGCTCCAGGTGTCCAACTAGAATGAACCAGGCATAGTAAACCAGACCACAAACATATGCTGTTTACATGCTGTCCAGGATCCAGTATACCACTGAAGAGTGCTTGCGGACTTCTTATCAGCAGTCTACTGGTGAAGTGGGATATGATGCATTTTATGCCATATCCCCCTCCACTGCCTGGTCCTGTGCAGACAAGCTGGTCTACTATGTGGTAAAATGTGCTTATAGGCAGCACTGGGGCAGTCTACCAGCCAAGTATGGAGGCCTTTTCGCACAGGCCTTTTCGGAACGCGTGGAAGACAGCTCCGGATGAGGCATTCGCATTGCCCCAGCGGGGCTTGCGCCGCCTCGCGTCCGGAGCTGTCTTCCACGCGTTCGAGGTGCAGAGCACTTTAAAGTGCTCTGCATCCGTTCCGACGCGGACGAGCCGCCCAGGCGCGTTCCGGGAGAGAAGCGTTCGCGCATGCTTCTCTCCCTGACAGCCGTCGGCACGCCCCCAGGGCCCGACTTGCCGGGCCGGCGATCGCGCCGGCGCGGTGAAGCTGGTAGACGGGACCCACCGAATTGGGGTTCCCCTTTCCAATCTGCCAGGGTCAGTGACCCTGGCAGATGGGACAGGGGAACCCCGATTCGGTGGGTCCCGTCTGTCATCCCGACGGCCGCCGGGATGTGGCTCCTTCTCGGGTCCGGCAGCCCCAATGGGGCTGCCGAAGCCGGGGAGCCACCAGCATCGGCTTCCTGTACCCCTTTCCGGGGTGGCAGGAGGCCAATCCCGGGCTGGCTGGGGCCGAGGAACCCCTTGGGCGGCCGGAACGCATTGCTCCGGCCCCCCAAGGGTCCCCCCCCGCCCCCATTGCGGCCATCTGCGGGGCGCGGGCGCCCCGCAGATCAGTCCCCTGCCCCCCCCAGTCCCCAAAACCCCCACCCCCAACCACCCTCCGATCCGGATCGGGCCCATCTTCGCTGTGTGGAGGACTTACCTCGTCACTGTGCAGTCTCGGACTGAGGGTGGCATTCTGGGAGCGCGCAGCACACAGCCCACCTAAGCCCCCTATTGGACAAGCAGTTCACATAGATGGGTTGCTGAAATTTCCTCAAACAAGAGGGATATTGAGATTTTTGTGATTCTAGCTATTCTAATAGGTGTGAAATACCTCCGAGAACCTTAGTGCAAATTCCGTTCACAACTGGTACAAATTCCACACACAACATGTTGCTGTTTGCCATGTTTGGAATAATTTAACAAATAATAAACAAACTTAATCTGATATATTCCTGTTCAAAATTTTTCCCCAGTTGCCTTTTAAACCAGATAACCCAGGTTTACTCTCATCTGGAATAATTTTATAAAGTTTTGAGATCAGCCCTTCCTGTAACAATAACTCAGACTGAAAGACTGGGCTACTACTGCATATTGGATTTCTGAAGATTTTACGATAATAAAGATGGCTGACAATTTTAACCAATTAGTCTTTAATGGCTGAAATTCCTTTTCAGTTCACCAATTGAACTGAATCGAGAGGGATTCTTAAAATGTAAGCCTTTAATAACTATTTCCTTGGAAACTAGATGCTGGCAACAGTTGTTGCTAACTAAAGCCCTTGCACATGCAAAAGAGTTAAGAGAAATTTGCTTCAGACTACTAGAACCAGGTCTAGGTAAACTATCACTCTCCAGTAACTGTGGGATTATACCATGAACGCCAACCAGACTGGGCAGTGTAAAGGAATGGTAGAAGCAGTAGTTCATCAACATCTAGAGAACCAACACCTGGCTTTCTCTGTTGTAGGAAAACAGCAGTTACCAAAAAGCTCATACAATAAAAACTATTCAAGCAACCAACATTTTATTTAATCATTAGTTCTTCCTTCAGCCTAGATTTCACCAGCTTCTCATTCCCATCCATTTAATTCCACCATATTCTAGAAACCCCTTTATGCATTATTTATTTAATAAATGCATTATTTATTGCATTTGTATCCTACCCTTCAACTAAATGTCACAGAGTGGCTTGCAGCACACGATAAATACGGAGCATTAAAACATTTTGCTCTCCCTCAGAGGACTAGATTCATCAAAATCTTGGGTTAAGCAGAATATCTGTATAAAGTTGGTGCCTGATGAACCTTCACTGGAAGGCTATTCCAAAGCTGGAAGGGCACCAAAGAAAAGGCTCTCTTGTGTGCTGCAACCCCTTGCATCTTTGAGGAAAGCAGAATTACAGGAAAGGCCTTCCTTTGTAATCTTAAGCCACAGACAGGTCAATACAGGAGAAGATGTTCCTTCAGATATTCAGGACCTAAGCCATTTAGAGCTTTATATGTAAATATCAACACCCTGCATTGGGCTCAGTGGCAAAAATGGTATTTCAAGAAAACTGTGATTTGTATCTGGCCTAAGACACCCATCAGCAGTCATGTTCCTGCATTCTGCACTAGTTTCTGCTTCTGGACCATCTTCAAGGATAGCCCCATATACAGCACATCACAGCAGATAAGTCTAGAGCAACAATGTCAAGTCTAGTAGCAACAATGAATCATTGTTGCTAAATTGTCCCTATCCAAGAAAGACAAAAGGCGGTAAACCAGCTGAAGACTGAAGCACATACTCCTGGCTATCACTGCCACCTGATTCTCAAGCAACAAAGATAAATCCAGAGCCAACCCTAGACCACACAGCCTTCCTTTCTGGGACAGAACAACCCTGTCAAGAATTGGGTGCTATCTAACTTCCTAAACTCAAGACCCTATGACACAAAGTACCTCTAATTCCAATTTATTGGTCCATATCCAGCCTATTACTGCCTCCAGGCAGCAATTAAAAACCTCAACTGCCTCACTTGAATCAGAAGGAACAGAGAGATAGTTGGGTTTCACCAGCATACTGGTGACACCTCACTCTAGGCCTGCCTCCATCAGACACTTTTTCTTCCCTTACTGTTCTGACATTAAAAACAAATATCTGAAGAGGATGAACCCTCCATGAAATCTTGAATCCCCAATTAAGCCCCATTTCCAGATTTTCCAGAAGGCTATGTATGTCTCTATTTTAATTTACAGTATTTATTTATCAGTTGCCTTTTAAGGCAAAACTGTCACAATATAACTTAAATAAAACAATAAAATATGATATCCACATGCACAGATATCAGGTGTGGGTAGAAACTACATGATGACTGGAGCATGATCAGCTGCTTGGCCTCAATGAGGTTCTAAGGAAGCTCTTACTTTGTGTACAATGTACAACGTAAGTCTATTTGTTTTCTCTGAACTGAATTTTCCCCTTGCAATTTGAATGCCCCTGAAATCTCTCCCTAATAGAGCATATGTTATTAGTTACCGAAAAACAAAAAATAAAGTAAACTGAACTCAGAGTACTTTGATAATGCAACCCTAAGATACAGATATTCATCGGTATAGCAACACAAATAGGTAGATATAGACAGATCTCCAGCTCAAACATCACTGATTAATTTATACTAATTTATAAAAACACACTGTAAAATTACCCAAGAATGCCCCACCAAAACTAGAAACTCTAATCGAACATATGCTGTAAAAGAATTGATAATAAAATAAATAATAATAATACTTTTTAAAAATCCCAAATGATACAATTTTTTTTAAGAGATTGACATACATATAATGAACCAGAGCTAGGAAAACTTCCAGATCATAAAACTAATAACAACAGGAGGGTGTTTGAATGGGAATTTGTTATATTGCACATTCTCAACTACAGTATGCTTTGCGTTATTTAATACATGAGATTTCTTGTTATATGAGAGATTTAAGAGGTCATCAATCTTCTGGTATTCACTGCCTGCTGACTTGTTAATCTACATTAGTCATAACGCAGCAGTGGATGCTTGGATTAAACAGCTATAGTTCTGTTGGATTATACAGGTTTTTTTTTCTACATGAATATGCTATATGGCAAAACTTGGAGGCTATGTACTTTTTGGACTCTTATTTTTATATTTTAATGTTATATGTCAAAAATATTTTACTAGGAGAAAGTTATTTTTCTTTTGTTAAATAAGATTCTAGTTTATTCATTATGTGAAATAAAAATAAGAACAAACATACTAGATCTAGCCCTATCAATAACTCTCCGCTCTAGTAAAACCAAATGTATCTAAAGATGATGTGATGTTGGTCAAAATTTCTGACAGAAATTTTTCAAGGATACTACTTGCCAATTGCAAGTATGTCTATACAAAAATAAATCCCATAAGCAATATGTTAGATCGATTGGAGAGTAAAATAAGAAACTCTCCTTCATATCCTGCTGATATAGCTCTGTTAGCTTGTCAGGGTGCAAAAGCTAATAAAATTATGGAACCCAAAAAACTCCAGAGAGCATTCCAAACAAGAAACAAGAAACGCCTACTTCGCAAGAAGACTAACTTCTCTAAGCAGCAGGCTTCCTCTCAGATTACTCAGCCCCTACAGTTAAATCAAATAATACTGAAAATTGCCACTCACTATAAACAAGTGACATTGGAATAGAAGGGTGAATGTCCTTCAGTTATTATCACTCTTATTGTGATGCCACATTCATTCAACAGACCTTAAGCATATCACAAGAAATCTCTGGCCCTCAATCTGGGTTCAAACTAAAGCTAATTTTTAGAAAATGCACATTTTTCTAAAATCTTTACTGACTGGAACTCTTAAATCTACTAAGGTGTTAACTTCTTTTATACCCAAGAACTCTCTGACAAAATCAACTCAACTAAGATATCTAATGAAACAGACAAGGTGGAGATAAATCAAAGTTCTCTTTTAAAGTATGAATTGTCTAACATTTCTGAGTTAACAAATCTATAGGTTATTTTAAGAGAAGATCATAATCAAAGAAAGGAATCACAACAGGAGGAAAATAAAGTCCAACTGAGGAAATGTGCATCTGAAAAGGAGTAACTTATAATGCACAGAGTAGCCCAACAGTACGGAGTCCATCCAAGACTTTTCCGTTTGTAACCAAGTTAATTTGCAAGAGGCCTGATTCTACTGTAGAGAATCATAAGAATATATCACTGTCAGCATTTAGAGCCCAAAAATAACTTTCTCTAGTTAATGCTCTTTATTATCAAAAGGAAAATACCATTTGATTAGAGGCCCTTCTCCACATACTTGTGAACACTGAGATAAGAACATAACATAAGAATATAGGAGAAGCCCTGCTGGATCAGGCCACAGCCCATCTAGTCCAGCATCCTGTCGCACACAGTGGCCCACCAACTGCTCATGGGCATCCTAAGCAGAGACAAGGACAAACATATTCCTCCTCTAGAATCCCAGCAAACGGCCTTAGAAGGGCCCCATTCCCCCCCCCCTCCAGCCTGAAAAATGCACTTGAGATGGCTCAAGTTTCAAAAAATATTATAGCAAGCAATGCAACCACACTTGCTCATGCTCAGGAAAATAATAATTAAAATCTTCCTGGCCCTTTGAACAGAGTCTACCTCCAGAGAAGGTGTAAAACTACAGGAGTGAAATCCCACATTAAAATATTGCAGGAAAATTGACTCCCAAATTGGGTTTTACAGATATAATGAGAGTACTTACCTTGTCTGGATTCCTGTTCATGTGATCCACCATCTTGGGAATTGCCACCACACATGTGGAGCTGCACATGTGCGAAAATGCCAATCACGTACTTCTAGGTATTTTGCGTTATCAGAATACCTGGATGTACATGTCATGTCATCATCATGGGAACTAAGTGTCCACATAATTACTTGCACTTGTCCTGTGCTGTTGTCCTGTCACCTGGACAAGAAGCAGTAATTTCAGGAGCACTTTATTCCAGAATATCACTAAATTGCAGTTTAATCAAACAATATCTAGAGGTGGCCAAAGATGCTCATTTACTTCTAGTCAGCAGCAACGAAGACAGGGGAAAATCCTTAGATTGTTGCAATCTCTGAAACAAACTTTGGATGCAGAGATGTTATGCCAAAATCTGACAAGTAAAAAGTACACCAAACACTTTCCTGCAGAAATGATACTTTCAGTCTCATGGGGGAAGGCTACTCGGAGACATAACTCTTCTTGCACTTTTCAATGGGAAAGAGAAAAATACTCTTTTAGAAGAAAGAGCTTCTGTAGAAATGACTCAGGTGGAAAAGAGAGCTGGGAAGATAGAACTGCTTGAGTTGTGGCTGTGGTCACACCACGCTGAAACTGTCTTACTAAGAAACAGGACTCAAAACAGACTAATTCTGACCACATCCAATATCCGCTGATCCTATCTTGGTTCATCCTCAGTTTGGGCCACTATGCTCACACCTTTCTATTCCCATCCTGAGAGTCCTTTACGAGTCTTTTTTAGCTCTCTACCCTTCTCTACTATCACAACACCCTCTACACTCTGACAGAATAAAGGTTCTATGACTCAACAACATATAATTCTACAGTGGGTGAAAAGGAAGGCAAAGTCATGCAGTATCCACCTATTATAGGCCAGTTCAGCTCTCTATAGTCTTCTTCCCCAGTCATGCCCCAAAAATGAAAACAGATTAATACTGTATAATGACTTGAAACCTGTAAAATCGGGACTCAGGAAAGTACAACTGAAGGAAGGAAACAAAATGGACTAAAAAGGTGTGAGCTGTGGGTTCCAAAGATGAACTGAAGAAGGATTAAAGTGGTGTGATCACAGCCTGTGTCTCATCAGTTCAGTTCTGTTCACTCTGAGATGTCTAATGAAAACTATAAGCAATCAACTTGGAAAACGCTTTCATGGAATGTTGCTAAGAGGAATGGGAAAAAGGACAATTTATAGAGCAGTTGGACTAAAGAACAAGTTACTATTAATGGTTTTATCAGCCACTGTTTGAATGTCCATTCAGGTACTAACAGGGGAAGGTTGAAAGCTGGATTACTGTGTTGTATAATTGTTAGCCTTGAACTTAGAATCTATTTGATTAGCTGACTTTCCCCTTATGCCACTTCAGACTTAGTTAAGGAAAAGAGGTGTGAACTGTTATTAATGTTTATCTTCTACCAAGACAAAACCAAACCTGCTGGCAATATTTGGGAACACATAAATATATAACTGAAGCCTTACTGAATCAACCTCATGCTTCCCTAATTCTAATGGGGGCCTTTAGATATGGATCTGACAACCCAACTTTGACAGCCTCTAATTTTTGAAAATGAGGGTACTGATCCATCTAACCAGACTGTTTAAGTGGGGTAGTGGATTATGTTATACAGGGCATAGCCTAGCCAATGGCATGCTTTAAAAACCTCAATAACGAGATCAGCTGCTGGATCAGGGTCAGTATCCTGGACTATGGAGACAAGCAGATGGCATAGTTCCAAAAGAGGGAGCCATTTCTGTGGTTTTTCAGAAAGGGAAACTTCACAGGTTGGGAAAGATTCCTGGACTTCAAAGCCTCTAGCACCAGCTCTGGGAGATGGCCCAGATATATATTTTTAAAATACAGTATATTTTATTATTGTCTATAAGTATATAAACAAATATTAAACAACAACCAAATACACAGAGTGAAACACAAACCATACAAATCATAGAGAACATTCAAACAAAATAAAAGAAAAAACACCCAAATCCAAGTGCCCCATTCTACTTGGTCACCTGTATTTTTTTTTAAAAAAACAACCTAAAATTAGGCCCTTAAACACCACCCTTATGTTAACCATTTGTTTAAAAAATATCATTTCAACCAACTCTAGGAAAGATCTCCATTCTTCAATGCCCAGGTCCCAGATCAGTCTAAACTGTTGAAAGTTATCAACTCCCTCCAATCTCAAATATTTAACTGAAAGACATTTGTCCGTATTGTTCTATACCATTCTACTTTAGTCAGATTCGAGGCATATTTCCAATTACACACTAAAGATTTTTTGTTCTTCTGTTCCAATATTCAAATGGATGGCCCTGACCTTAAAGCCAGCTGACACAGCTGGATTAACACAGGCTGTCTGGCATGCAGAGAGGCCTTAGTTACCACCAGGGCTACTATGGCCCAGTGTGGGCCAAACTATCTGGCCCAAGCTAGTGGGGTACAGATAGCCCATGCCATGCAAAAGCAGCCACAGTCTCTCTCTCTCTGTCCCAGAGCAAAGCTACCAGAGCAAGCTAGACCCCTTTGACAGAAAAGGCTTTGTTCAATAAATGTGGAGCCAATACACAAATGAAGCTACAGACAATAGAAAATCTCACTGAAGCCTTTGTTTTATTCAAATCCTAACTTGATTTGGCTTGATTTTTCCTTACTAGAACTAGAACTTTGATAGTCCCTTCTCTTTTTTCAATGTCAACTAGGTTATATTTAGGGATGTTCACAAATGTTTTGTCCATGTTCGATTCGTACAAATGAAATGAAGGTTCATACGAATGTATCAAAACATTCAGTTCAAATGTCAATCTCCGAATGTCCCAACATTTGATTCAAATACAAATGTCCAAATTTCAAATGTGACAAATATTTGTGCACATCCCTAGTTACATCTCATTTGTCTTAGGCTAATGCTGCTGAGGTTTAGAGTGAGTCTGCATGTCAGAAATGGGGAGGAACACATTGATGGTCCGCTTTAAGCAGCAATTATGGTACAATGTCAGAGTAGCTTCATTGCCATTCATTACAGATCAGTAGCTCACATGCTTGCACCAGACACGTAAGAAAAGTTGTTAAGATGCTGGGTTACTCAAATTATAGCAAACAATAAGGTGTGAACCCAGCCTGAGACAACATACATATGTAAGAGAAAAGAAGGCTTTCACAACAGCATGGCTTTGGGACAACCAATCTGAGTTATTGGGATCCAAGATCCACTCCAAATTAATAAAAACATATTTTACACTTCATTTTTCTACAATATTTTATTGCTAAAATGTTCTTTCTAGAAATATTTTACTAATTCATTATATATGGAGTAATAATGAGTGAAGGTTCAGTGAATGTCACAGTCTACTTCCACGTAAAATTTAATTATGTATAACCAATGCATGGTATGCTACACAGGAACCCCTAATAAAAGAATCTGTGCCCCACTCCAAAATTTAAGAACTGTTACAAATAAAAGTATTTGTAAGATCCTTATTTGACCTATGAATGCAAGGCTGCAAAATATGATTTTCAAATAATTTCTCATTAAAAAACTATTTTTTAAATAAAAGGGATAGAAGAGTAGTTCACACTTTTTAAAAGCCTGCCCAATTAACATAAAATAACATACTAATATGAAACAAATAATTAGGGGTATTATCACAAGAAAAATGAGGCTGGTCACCCAGAATCAAACAGTAATTTTGTTGACACAACCTGCCTCCAGGTGGCAGCCGGATATACCTCTAGGAAGCTCTCCTACTGTTAGCGCTTCCTGCACAGACAGCACTGGCCTTTGCGTGTTTTTGTGATACACAAATTGAGCAATTCGGCTGCCAATAAATTCCAATATGTGTGCATCACTAACTCCATGCACGCGTGCCCTGTTGTTTTGACCTCCACGCAAGTGCACTGGATCATGGTTCTGTTCAGAAAGGTAAGTGGCCACCTACTAATAATTAAAAGCACTTTTTAGGGGTAAAAAAAGCAGGGCTATGGTGAGATTTTATACTATATTTGCCCCTTCTTGATGGAACCACAGTTACAGCCTGAGCTCAAGGTACCTAAATGGTTTATCTACTGTAGCTGCCTCCGGACAGGGGGAAGTAGTGAAATAGCAAAATTTGTTGATGATCCTAAATTGTTCAGGGTAGTAAAAACTGAAAGTGATTATAAAGAATTCCATTGGATGACACTGAAACTGACATTGGATGAATGGGCAATGAAGCGACAAATGCACTTCAAAGTACAAAGTGAGCTTTCTGTGACAGACCAGGCAAGGGATCTTGGGGTTCTAGTGGACAGCTCAGTGAAAAAGGCAAATTCAATGATAGGGCTAATTCAGAAGGAATAGAAAACAAATCAGACAAGGCCATTTTGCCTCAAAATTTATGATGGGGTCACATTTGGAATATTGTGTGCAATTCTGGTCACCACACCTCAGACAAATATTCTGGAACTGGAAAAAGCACAGAAAGGGGCAACAAGAATGATAAGGGGGCCTTTCAAAATCATGCCTTAAAGTTGAGATTGTTTCCTTATTCAAATGCAAAGTTTAATAGATAACCTAACTGAAGCATATAAAATCATGCATAGTGTGTGTCAGGGAACACTCTTTGAAGCTGATGGGTAGGAGATTTAGAACTGAAAAGTTGAAGCATTTTTTTCACCCAGATGGTCATCAGTCCATGAAATTTATTACTAGAAGAGGTGGTCAATGGCTACTAGAACAGATGCTTGGGGTCCACCTCCAGATTGGAGATACAGGCAGGATGCCTCTAAAGGCCATTTGCAGAGATTTAAGAGCAAGTGAAGGTTTTGTCTTTATATTCTTCTTGAGAAAACCTTGATGCAATTGGTGCCCCACTATGTGAGCCGGGATGCTCAACTAGATGGGCTGCGGCATGATCCAGCAGGGCTCCTGTTATGTTCATATGTTCAGACAGCAGGAGAAAATTGTGAGATCATGTTTAGACCCCATAATTGCTTCTCCTGTTCAGACAGCAGGAGAAAATTGTGAGATCATGTTTAGACCCCATAATTGCTTCTCGTCATCCCTGTAAGATGACAAGGTAATATCCAGGGACAAGCCTGGGACATTACTATTCTGGAACTTGATCCCATGATGCTACCAATGGTAAATTACCCAGAACTGTGCAAGCACCTACTTTGCACAATGGATATTTCCAACAGGAAAAAAACCCAAAAGCAAGTGCCAGATATGGTAAATTATATCACCATGGACTATCAAGGTTCAGAGTTCTTCCTGGAATAGTGATATCCCAAAACTTTTCCTCTATATTTCAGGACTATATTGGGATTTCCACAGATATGTGCAGTGCCAGGTTTTTCCTGGGTTTTAGAGGCTAGAAACAGCTGTGTACCTATTTTCTTTCTTTTCTTTTTTTTAAATGCTTGTATTCAGAATTGTGAAATTTGCACACAAAAAAGAATGTTGCTAACTGACCTGAATAAAACTCTTTGGTGTTCTACAGATTAATAGCACTTAAATATATGTCTCATTCAAAATGAACCAATACTATCCTTGTACAGCACTACTACCAAACTGTAGATTTCAGTAATTCTATTTCATCCATGACAAACCAGACTAAGTTAAGCTTTCTAAAATCCTGTTAGTTCCAATGGCAGAGATTTATTAATCCATCTGACAAATGAAAGCTTAACTTGGAATTAGGTTTTCCAGTTTTACAGTAACTATTAGCAAAGCCTGGCAACCACCGGTAACTGCCAATTTCTTGTCCAAAACTTTTTCTTTTCCAAGGAAAATGTCATTCTTTTAGGCATTTGTAATTTAATGTGACTTTAAGCAATTGGCTCTCAACATATGATCTGCATTAAGCACACAACAGATTGTAATAAATACCCTAGATTAACTTTAGAAAATCTGGCATGTTATGCAAGCTTTGATAATTAAGTAATAGATGCCTTGAATGTTATAGCAATAGTGCAGCAAAACAAGGTCTGCAATTAATATGATTTCCCGCTCCCCAATTTTCAACCATTGTTACTAATGTTTTTTGTTCATTATAAGAAATGGCACCACTGAAATAAGCAGATGCTGACTACTGATTTTATCTCAATAATGTTAACTCATATCAACTGCTCTACTCATCCTGTAACTGTGCTTTGGCACTACGCTGTCTTCACTGTCTCTTCTTCCCAGCAGTAAGCTATAAGGGCCCTCTGTTCTCATAAGAGAGTAATGAAAAACATTATCCAATAGTAAATCATTTCATTATTCAATAATATATAACCACATATAACACAAGAAGTCCACCTGGGGATAAATCAGAATATAAGCTAAAGGGCAACCAAGGGTGTTTTTGCACTTCCTTCAGTGGATGACTCCTATAGAACATGATCACTTCTTGGAGCAGTCCACATATCCTAGAATAAAGCCATCTGCATTTGGACAGCTGTTCTGGGACAGCTCCTGCAACAGTCCAGATGTTCACATGAGCTTCAGAACTTGCTTATGAAAGCTCCAATGGTTAGGAACAAAGGTTGTACCACCAAAATGGACCCTCGAATAAACTGGACCAGGGAGGTGAGTGCCTTCTACATTGCTCCATGGTCTACTCTGTGACTCTAGCATGCTGGTGGACCAATTTGATCTGCCCAGTTTGGACTATCCTCCATCCAACACAAATAGAGCATACTAGCAAGAGGCAGAGCCATCCTTAAACCACACTAGTGGGCAGAAAGTTCATGCACAGTCCTCTTGCTATACTGGACTATTGGTAAGTGAAGAGAAAGGTCTTAAGTGACAAACAGTTGAGAGGTCAAGGCTGAAAAACAAGTTCAAGAAAACATAAAACTATCCTTGGGGGAAAAAAAAGGTGAAAGAAA
Organism: Aspidoscelis tigris stejnegeri; assembly: GCA_023333525.1. NCBI lineage: Eukaryota > Metazoa > Chordata > Lepidosauria > Squamata > Teiidae > Aspidoscelis > Aspidoscelis tigris. Next base: position 61,173,247 of record JALMGA010000002.1, on the reverse strand, counting down.
AACAGAGCCTGAAATAAAGGACATTGGAAGCTAAAAATTGAGGGAGGGTAACCACAAGCAGCTTAGAGGAATTTTCCACAACCGTACACTTATATTATCTATGTGCTACTGAAAGATCTTAAGTCAATAAAAATACAAGTAACTATATAACAAAATCAAACAACACAATATTTTATTAAGAGTTTAGTAGGGAATTAAACTATGATGGAATGGAGGAGATCAAGTGGCACAATGGAAAAAGGTGCAAAAACACTACCAGAATAAGAGAAGGTACTGGGAAAAGAATAAAGGAAAAAAATCAAAGATAAAGTAGAGTTTTATCTCTGTACAGCGAGAAAAGCAACAAGACAAGGAAGACAAAGTAATTTCTGCACAGTACACATGCAGGCCAGTTTTGGCTAAGATTGTTTAACCTGGGCCAAGACCAAGCAGCTCCAAGAAGCCTGTGCTAGGGGCCATCTTCTCTGATATAGCTCACCCCAACTTCAGGAGCTAGAAACAAAAGTCCTCAGCCTCCTTACTTACTACCTGGATGTTCAGAAATGCACACTTCTGCGGGTTTCTGGGAATCATGCAAAGTGCCACTGGGTTCCATCAGCCAGTTAGATCAGTCCAACTGTCCATCCTCCAGTCTACCAGTCATGCCGACAAACCTCTCAGGAGGTATAGCCTCCAGTGGACTGGTCTGACATATGGACACAGCACTCCAGAAACCTGCTTGTGCGTGCCAGCAGCCCAGTGCAGATGTTGCCTAATTGTCACGCTAGTGGGCTTTCTTGTGCAGCTAAGTTGGCCACTGTGAAAAGAGACGGTTGGCCTAGACCGACTTTTGGTCAAAAGCAGTGCAGCATCTATTATGATCTTATCTTAAGCCAATGAACTATGGTTGGTGAAAACAAAGCAGAGAAAGATTGCAAATCTTAAACCATAAAGTCTTACACATTGTGGTTTGTATTATGTCTGCTGTACTGTACCACAGTAAGCCTTAACTAAAAGCAATGAGAGTGGTGATGGTGGGACTGATTTTAAGGCAGCCTGCAGGCAATGCAGAATTTGAAAAGATTGTGTGATTGACTTTTGCTGCCCTGCGTGAGATGCAAGCAGTAGTCCTGGGATTTCCTTCCTATCTGCCTGCCTGTTTCATAATGAGGTTGCTTGACACTACTAAAAAAAAGCCATTTGGCTGATATCCAGTAACCCCTAGTGACTGCATTCAAAAAAGGGCCGGCAGACATGAAAGGAAGCATCACTATTATGAGAAAACTGGCATCACTGCTGGATTTCCCGTAACAGTGATATTACAGGTTATCACCTTACTAACCTAGGTCTATACGAGGAATGCTGTGATTATGCCTGGCATTTCCAATGTAGTTCTGAGAAAATCATGGGTTTTAGCCAGCATCTGGGGGCAATCTCAAACATGGATTTAAATTAACCTTAAAACTATAGGTTTGCAATACAGAGAGAGGATCAGTTAACTTTTTTCCCTTTCAAAGTTAAGTAAAACAACAGTTTTATTTTTCATATAAGGAAAGCACAACAATAAAATTAAAACCCTAGCACTGTGGTCAATTTTCTTATTTCCACGTACCCGTATATTCCGGTGTATAAGACGACTGGGAGTATAAGACAACCCCCAACTTTTCCAGTTAAAATATAGAGTTTGGGATATACTCGACGTATAAGATGACGCCACCTGGTGCATAAGACAACCTCCGACTTTTGAGAAGATTTTCCTGAGTTAAAAAGTAGTCTTATACACCAGAATATACTGTAATTTCATCAAGACAGACTGAAACCACTAAGATTTGGGGAGGTTAGTTTTTGGGAGCAGGGGGAAAATTCTGTAATTTTAAATACATTTTTCTGCAAATGAATATCCCAATAAGCTCCTTTAACTGACAGAAAGTAAATCCTTTTAATTTCTTCACTAGTAATCTGATCAGACCCCAAGTTTATTTTTTCACTTTAAGTGATTTTCTGACATTTAAGCCATTAGCTTTAAAACAGCATTGTCACCATTATCAAGTAAAATTATAAACAATTTACTATTACTTTCCATTTTATCTAATGTTGGCCGACACATCGTGATAGCAATATTTCAATGTCCCATTGCACTTTAGAAATGCATTGCTGGGCAGTTATATTACAACTAATGCAGGCCTGTTCATCCTTTTTATCTGGCCAGATGCATCGACAATGCAGCTCTACACTACAAGTTCTGCAATATGAAAATGTCTTGTGGATAACGCCTGCAAATTGAGCGATCTTGTACAATATATGTGCAAACTGCATACTTAAGAATGGCCTAATTAAGATATTAGCACTCTCTTGATGTATGGTTTACAATATTTGCTTCTTAATTTGTAACACCATCTCACGTCAGGATTTCAGATTAAGCTTGTTATCCATTTTCTCCTGCCTAAATATGTAAATGAAACCCAAGGAACTAATACAGTTAAAACTAATGTCAATTCAAAATGTACAAAAAAATTCTAATTAACAGATATAATTAAGAAACTTAACAATGCTTCAAAACTGTTGAAACTCACAGCTAGATGTGTCCGGAGCCATGCACTACAATTTTAATCTGTAGATATGAATAGGAACAATAACCATTTACAATATTTTTTGGGTAGGAAAGTGAGATCTGTGATTATCTTAAGGTTTTCAAAATATTCTACAGAACTCTATATCATTCATAAGTCTAGACTATTCTGCTGTCTAGAGCATCACAGCACACAAGAATATCTATAATACTTCTCTCTGTTCTATACTATTGTAATAGTAGAATCGACTGACCAGCTATCAATGTACTGTACCAGCAGACTAAACTACTATGAAGTTTTGGTGCATTTAATTTGATTTCACTCTGCAAATGACTTCATGTACATCATATCCAATGGTAGCCATCTGAAACAGGGCAAATTTCCTAAATAGTAAAGACAGACACCGTCATAATAAAAGTATTTGAAATTAAATTCAAGGGGGAAAATTTTTATGAACCATAATATATTTACCATTTATTTCAACAAAATCATAAAATTATGGTTTTATTCTTTTTCCTTCATAAACCTGAAATTTCTATTTTAGGTGCTTTACAACATGTTTGTAACTATTTAAGAAAGGAAATGATGAGAAAACTTCTGCTTTTGTTTATCAGTTAACAGCCTGCAGCTCACAGATGTTCAGTCTTTTCCGACCAGTAGGTACTACAGGGACTTGGCTGTAGCTCACTGGAGCTCAACAATAATGATGTAACAAAATAATATTGTCAGTCCCAGAAGGTACATCAAAGCAGTTATGAGATCAAATAGTGGGTCAAGCATCGTTTCCTTCCATGTAGCACAATGTCTCTAAAATACTTGAGAGCTACCTGATTCAAAAATGCATCAATGACAGAATGATGGATATTCATTCCTTTTGTGTAACTGAATGAAATTCTATACTTGAACTTATAGTGATTTTAATACATTTGAAACTGCAACATTATATTGGCCACTGGAGTATTTAAGAGAGATCTTGAACAAACATTACTTCTCTAATAACTGCCTATAGCACATATAATTGTAGAGGCTGCAGGCTTTACTGCTAATAAAGATAAAAACAATAGGAAATTGAGTCTTGTTTATTAATCAAAAAGGAGAATATTTAAGGAGCTATTTAAAAAGAAAAGTATAAATGTATAGTGCTGCAGCACAGTAACATTTTTTTTTTAATTTCAGTATTTATATCCCATAGGTCCCAGGCTAGGTCACAACATTAACCAAACAATAAAACCAATCTACCAAAAATACAAATAAAATTTAACCCACCCATCCTGGCAGGACAACGTTGAAACATGTGAGAATGTTTTGAATATGTATATAATCTAATTGAAAGAATCCCAAAGGAAGATCTTACATCCACATGCTACAGAGGTTTAAAAATAGAAGTGTCTGACTTCACCTTTTAATTTTAGCTGGGTGATGAACTGGCCCCAAATACTGAAAGGCGCAGCAGTTTTCCCCCCCTCATCACTAAACTGCTCATCGTATGTTTATGTGAAGGAAATGCAGAATGATCTATTAATAACTACTCCAGCCACAGTTAAATCTGTATACCCTGCGTACCAGGAGAATGTTTTTGCCTACTGCTATAGGTCAACCAAACTCAAAAATGAATGCAATTATAGATCTATCACGTTATTTAAAACATACTGTACGTACTTGTACCCTTCTGAAAAATCTTTTTATCAATTTTTTATTTCAAAATTGTGCTATATGGGAGAAATGTTTGTTTTTAAAAAGAAACATTTTATCAAGAACAGCAGCTCTTTCATCTTGTGTTGGGAGATTAACATTTTCATCTACATATCTCATATGAAAAGAGTCAACGTACATTTAAGGAACCACCAAAGCTCAGTAATCCAGCAACTGCTTAGGAAGCAAGGTATGACAATTTCAATTCCCATCATCTGTCAAGAAGGAGATAATAGCTAACCCCTTCCGTATTTGCCAAGAAAATATCTCCATGCAGTCAACTAATGATTTGAAACAATTATATATTCTACAATTGCAAAAATGTACCACCACAGGAAGAACGTTCCTACTTGGGCCCTCTCTAGGGATATGACCATCTACCACTACATACCAAGGAGAGTTTGAAGCAGGCAAGAACATAAGACCTCAAAATCAGACTCCACACTTTACCAGATCCTCCCACGGCATCTTATGGAAAGGATACCAGGAAAATGAGCAAGTCAAGCAAAGAATTAATCAAAGCCTAATTCTGAAAAAGCATAGTCATTTCTTGTGCTTTCAGTGTTCATATTTGTACTTTAGCTTGCTTATTTTAATCAGTATTTCTGTCTGAGAATAATGCTTCAGTTGATTTGTGTTCAATTCTTCTGGTAATCTACACTGGAAACATGGGATGTAAGTGTGCATTACATCCCAGACTCACCAGTGAGAGTGATAACCCATTTAAATCTTTATTCACACTGAAGACCACTAGACAGAACCAGAGCAGTCACTCCAGTCTGGAATAAGCAATCTACCCCAAGATGGAATAGATACCTCCTGGAGCAGAATAAGACTATGCATTGGGATGACCTCTCCCAGATAAGCTGCTGCACCGGCTTTGGGGATGGTACAGGGAATCTCCAAAAGGGTATACAGGGCAGCTGAAATTGGTCCCTCATGGTACACCACAACCTACCAGTAGACTGGATCATGATCCAATTTCTGGCACTATAGCACATTCTAAGAAGGCTTGGGGCCTCTCTGGTCTGCTCTAAGGTACAGATGAAAGAGGCCCAGAAGAGGACCATGGGCCAGTCTACTGCCCAGTGCGTAAAGTCTTTAAGATACTCTTGCAATAAATGAAATGCAAATGCATTTAAAAAGTAGATTGATGACAGTAGCTAATGCTTTATTGAACAACCTCCTTAATCAAAGATGCCGCCTTAGCAATATGCACTAATTTAAAATGTAATATACTTAAAAGGTTGTGGAAACTACTGAATATGAAACAAGCAATCACTTTTAAAGTTTAATCAACTATTGTTGATTAAATATCACATTTTTCTGGTGCACAAGGTATTTTAAATCTTGAATTTAAAACATCAATGACAAGCAAAGGTTTTCTTCTGTCACTTGATATATGTTTCATGAAATATAAAAATGGACTCGGTTTATGGAACAGCTTCAGTTTTACCATGTTTAGACAAGGCTGAAGGGATTTTAAATTCAGATACAGTCAGTAAAAAGTTATTTCTCTTTGTCTATAATGAAAGAAGAGAACAGAATGTTTTTCTGAAGTGGATTGCCCATACACTTATCAAACACACACTGAAAATAACCTGAGAGCAAGAACTTCTGGAAGAGCTACAAGAAAAGGACAAAGTTTCACAAATTTCACTGCCTGAACAATAATTACAACAAATACACAGCTTATGAAAACATTCATCTGCTACAAAAATTCTGTGCACATCAATAAACCTAAAGTCTCATTGTAATATATAGATGGCACTGAGCCAGCAATATTGAAGAGGAATAGGGAAAGAAACTTTAATTTCTGCTAGGAACTGTAAAGCCACCAGCAGTAGTACTGTTTAAACGTGTATTTAGCAACCCAAGATCATAGATTGAGATGCTCTTTCTATTCAGAATCTAGAGTTTATACCGGCACATGCTGATCACCTCCTTTGTTCGTTGAGGGGATTCTTATATAAATGACATTATATATATGCTACAGAAATGCTATATCCCTGCCAATCAAGTCAAGCTGATTTTGTAAATCCAGAAACTGTCCTAATTGAGGCTCTCTAAAAAAAATACATTAAACAATTAAACAAATGGCAAGCACCTAGGAAAAATTGATTCCAGTATTTTAAAAATTCACTTCCAAAGGGAAGAAGAGAACACTAAATGTGGCTGATCTGCTATATCTCTCACTTCACTCAGCAGAGAAAAAAGTAAGTCCTTTTGGGTTGTGTTCAAATAAAAAAGTCAGGAGCATGTGGCATTAACGTTTTCATCCTATTTCCGTATTTTTTTTTACTAGAATATACGTGGGAGCAGGAGGGGGAGGCTGGCATATGAATGACCCCACCTCAGAAACAAATGTAAACGGTCTCTATGCTATCTCAGAGGAGCGTTTTTTACTGAATGAGAACACAGCCTACTTTTCCGTGTTTTTCCCCTACCACCACCCCATTTAAATTGTCTCTTTCATTAGAAACAAGGGTGTGTGACTGGAGAATTATGCCTTTTCCGGGGCTGGGGTCTCTGATACAAACAAGAAATTCACAGGGCCAGTGTATCAAAAATACTATCAGTTGTTCTGGCACTGACACAATATAAAATGTTCAGTCGCTTGTGTCTGTCAAGTCATTCTCCACCTAAACCTATTTTCTTGAAGTTTTCTAGAATTCTTTGGAAGCCAATGACACCTAATAACCATGCTGTCTGAACTGGATAAAAATTAAGGAGTTCTGCATTATAATTAGGGTGAGATTTCACCTAGAAGAAGAAAAGGCAAGCTACTCTTAAGTATAAAATGACCTTGAATAAATCTGTAAACTGAAGAAAGCGCATGATGTTTAATTCCTCTTTGGGAGGGAAGGAATGACCGACAAAGAATGTGCCAAATGCCCAGGTGGCGAAAGACTAGAGTACAAATAGGTGGCTTGGTATGAAGAGGGTATTAATGCTAAGAAGTGTTAATATGATCCATTTAAGCTGGATCAATAAGGCCATAAGTAGAGAATAGCTTCTATTTACTATTTGGACTTTTCTTCTCTTGTTTAAAAGCACTAAAAACTGATCTTCACCTCTTCTAGGATGTCTAGACTCCTAAACCCATTTAATTTCATCATCAATACACACAATTTTTTCACTGACCAAGTGGAAAAAGTAAATAAAATGTCAATACTATACTAATATTGTTTAGATTTACTGAACAAGTATGAAATACTGCAAATGACTAATCCCCATTGCAGCGCTCCTGGAAAACTCTGATTAAAACATGATGTTGAAGTTTAGTGTTCTGCTTCTGTCACTTCCTTAGCTCTTATACATGTTTTTATTATTTATATTCTTTATGAATATTTCAATTGTTTTTTATGTTAAACTTTCTATTCATATTTAACTAAGAAAACAATAAGTTATCAAAAATGATAAGCTTATACACTGAAAAAATAAACCAAGTATTCATCCAGACATTAGTTACTTGTTTTGCTATATTTGGATATTCAGGAATTTTCCTGCTTTATTTTGGAATATCTTAACATAGCAGAATAAGGAAATGATGTCTGGATGCAGCCTGGGTCTCTTTTAGGAGGCAATATAGCAAGTCACCCAATATAAGACAAGAGTTCAAAATCCACAGAATAAAACTATTCTTTTTCACACTCTCCCATTTGTTAGGCAGTTCCCACTCCTGTCTTATATAACATTCTTCTCCACTTCTGCAATACAGTATATTCTTTCTGCATGTTTTATATTGCTCTTTCAGAGTATCAAAATGCCACAAAACTGTCATAGATTTAGGAATCACTGGAGAGATAGGTTGAATGAAAAAAAGAAAAAAGGTTAAGGGCAAAAAGAATAGGGAAGAAAGTCCAGAAAATACTTCAAAAGTGATAGAAGCTCAGTTACTCACAGCAATAAATTGATTTCTGGAATATTCCACATGCCCAGCTGCACTGTAACGATATATACTTTTACAATTTTTTTAAAAAAATTCATTTCACTTCTGCCGTCAGTTCTCCAGCCATGCCCGTTCTTTGAGTCCATTTCTCAATACTTTGATGCCTAGGTACCACTTTGATTCATGATATTAAAAATAGTGTAAGCTAAAGAATCATCCCTTATACATTGCTACTAAAGCAATAATGTTGCTTGACTTGGCAAAGAGCAAAGACCTCTGAAAATGGATATTGCTGTTATATTCAAAAGCTTAGGTTCTCAGAAGAAGAAACCTGTAACATCAAATAACAGCCCAAAAACTTCTACAAATGAGAATAATGTTGCAGTGACTGTTAAGATTGCACATTTTCTTTTATGGTCTTACTTCATAAATACATCAAAAAGCCAAAAAATATTGCCTCCTCTCCTCTTCTACCTTATCAATGCCAGTTCAGACTGTAAAATTCAGACTAACACGGAACCACAGTGATACAACAGCAGCATACAAATTATTGAAAAGAAAACAAAACTCATCACATACCTTTGCTCTATTATAATAATACTCACAATACACAACAGAGGAAATGGAACAAGCACTTTGTACAAGCAACACGGTCTCAGAATGCACAGAGTTAAGACCAGACAGTCAAATATTCCTTTTTTACACCTCTTACCTCTACCCTTCATTTGGAAAACAAAATGTAGCTGTCTCTTCACTGCTAGGAATAATTTTTGAATCGCAGTATACTCTTACTGAAAAGCTAGAAAAAGGACAACCGTGTTACCAATAACAGCTGTTGTCAGTCTTGCCTATGATTCCTGGATAAGCATTTGAAAACTCTGGAGGGAATTATATTGGTGAAACAGTATTTCCTCCCCCAGTAGTTGAGAATAGGGTCTCTGATCTTGCAGACACAAAGAGCCTTTCCACACTTACCTGCAGGTTCCAGGGCAGGCTGGATACCCTGTCCCAGAATAAGCAGCCACCCCAAGCACTTAACCTTGGGTCAGTTGTAGATCTCAATGTTGATTTCTACAAATTAACAAGCAGTCACCCCAAGCACTTCATGCTAGGGGTAGTTGCAAACCCCAACATTGAGGTCTACAAGTTTACAGAGCTAAGGTACCATTTTGGGCACCTTAGTCCAGTCCATACCCTGCCCAATGCAGATGAAATGTGGGAGGAGCTTGCTGTAGTCTACACTAGCATGTAGACAGCAAGTCTTGTTTCAGAATTTATCTTGGAACTATCCCAGTCCAGAAAATGCCAAGAATTGAGTATGCACATGCATGCAAGTTTGTATTCTGATAATCTATCTGCAGGCCTTTCTGCACTGGGCCTTATTCCAGTTTATATCTCAGAATAGAGAACTTCCATCTGCATGCTAGTATAGACTATGACAGGTCCCTATTCCAAGATATAATCTGGAATAAGACCCAGAGCAGAAAGGGCCAATGGCACTTATATGCAATCCATTGCTGCCACTACCGGACTCTTTACAAGCACCTCTGGCTTTCAGGATCATAGACCAGCAGCTCAGAAGCTTTCAAAATGCAGTTCAGCTTTCACTTGACAAAACCAGTATTTAGCACAACATACATAAGCATACACAGTATGCATGTTCAGGAACTTTTCCCACCTTTCCCCTCCTTCTAATGCAAAAGGCAAAATAATATTGAACTAATATCAGACAAGACAAATTCTAACCACAGTTTCAAGTGCCTGCTTCAATAAGTACCTGTTACCAGTACTGAGAACCAGACAATAAAGACCTGAGGTTAACTAAATGTCAATGTAGAAGTGTCTGGACTTCTTTTTTAAGAGATGGACTGGAAAAAAAAATCACAGGGCCTTTGGCTCATGCACATCACAACAAACCACAGTATGCAAACCAGTTTGAGTCTGTTGGGGTGAATTCCCATTCAAGGAATAAAGCGCTATATACAAGTCTGTTTACATCAGGATTTACATCGATATGTCAAGTGCATTAAAAGGAAGCAAAGGATCATCTGGCAATCGGATTCAACCCCGATTTTGTGTCCCCACTCTTAAACACTTAATACGCTTCCAAAAACAGATTGGGGAAAGTGATTCTTTCCTCTCCTCAGCCTTTCCCCACTCCTCTCTCCCCACCGCCCAGGGTGCATGGTGGCAGTGGCAACTCAAGCCCCATTCGCCTGCTCCACCTCCACAGCCACCATCCCCAGCAGAGGTTCCCTCCGAAAAAAGCACCCTGGCTGGCTGGCTGGCTTGCTCTGCTGCTGCCCCGACCTGCACACACACACTTAAACATACACACATCTCCCAGTTCCTGCAGCAGCTTCACCCCTTTCCCTTTTTTTAAGATCAAGGAAGGAGGGAAACAGCCAGAATTGTGCAGGATTGCCTCTTTCCTTGATATTTAGGCTTGTGTGGGTGGGAAAGGAAACATTGTTATCAGGTGTGAAGTGGCTGAATTGTTACAATGAAACAGTCTGTTGTGTAGGGGAATACTCTAGCATTCCCACAGCACTAAGGAAGAAATGTTTTAAAAGCAAAAGCAGAAAAAAAACACTGGGAAAATCCAGTGTTTATTTATTCCATTTTTAAGCCAAATAATCCTCAAAATACCCCTGAAACTGATTGGGAATGGGGATGAAGAGGATCCAAACCATTTTGAAACTGTTTTAATTGACTGGGGGTGGGAACGATGAGGATCCAAACCATTTTGAAACAGCCTTAAAGTGGCAATGGGAATTCAGCCTTTAAGTACAATATATGACAATCAGTAATACAACTATAAGGGAGTTGCCAGAAGAATAACGATATAAACATTATTCATTGTAAGCAGGTTTTACTCACTGAATGCTGTCAATTTATCAGGATTTAAAACAGTTTGTAACTGATAGGTAATCAAACTCAACTTTTACAAGCCAAAGCATAAATCACAATTTGATAGTGACTCCTTGTCACAAATGTGATTACTTGCTACAAATACCAGATGAAGTATTTTGTAGAAGATATCAAGATGTTTCGCTGCAAAGATGTTAAATGAATAGCCAGCACAAACACTAGTCAATTTAAGAAAATAACAATTCTGCTAAATAATGAGTGAACATAAATCAAAGATCCTACTGTGTTCTCTATCATTTGCAGGTTTCTTCCCAAATACCCCTATCATATTACCAGCATTTAGAAAATTTTTTAAAAAATTATTGTAATGTTCCTTTTAAAAACTGACTAATAACCTCTGCATATTAGAAAGATTAATCATCTTCATAAATCTTTTTAAACAAACAGAATTCTTAAATTCAAGAGCAAAAGCAAATCTTTCTCAGTGTCTCTACTGATGGGAACAGCAATATTAAATTCCAGTTTTAAGAAAGCCAAGATCAGGTTAAATTTGTTATAGGAAAAAGGAATCCACAGCCATGTATTTGCTTAATTTGCCCTTGCCTTGAAGTATGCCTGATAGAATTCTATCCAGAATAATGCATACCATTGATTCTGTAGGCACTGTCGCAACTTCAGTCACGCCCTCTGGGAATAAGAGATCCTTTCCTTTTTACAGCCTACAAAACCACCATGTCCTATGGGCCATCCCAAATTGCATAATGACTGGAACTAACAATAATGCACAGATAAATTCACAGTGGATTCTAGAATCTCCGCAAGGAAAAGAATCTACTCTATTTCTGCAGTTATAACTTCTTATCTTGCTGCAAAACTTTGTCATGCTGAATATGTTGTCGCCGCGCTTATAAAACAAAGTCTGTTCAAATGACAGACCTTATATTTCACATGAAACCTGCAAAAAGATTATGTTCTCTGACTCCTTCTAAGACAGTGTAAACAGAAATTAGGAGGTTTCTAAAACCTGGCTTGTGTGCCAGACAGAGGCTTGTACATAAGACTGTTTTGATAGTTATTTCTCATTAACTATTTTTAAATATATATATATATATAAACAGTTATAGTAGGTACTGTATATTCTGGCGTATAAGACTACTTTTTAACCCAGGAAAATCTTCTCAAAAGTCAGGGGTCGTCTTATACGCCGAGTGTCGTCTTCTTATACGGTGAGTATATCCCAAACTCAATATTTTAACTGGAAAGTTGGGGGTCTTCTTATACACCAGAATATACGGTGTATGTGTCATTCTAAGCTTTATCATATATCAGTGTTAATTAGTGCAGTTGCTTATACTGTATTTGTCAAGTTCTACTACTCTGAATAAATCATTGTCAGAAATGAAGCTCATTCATTGTTCAGTGTCACTGAACAAGGTTCAATACAGAAACACGCAATAATTGATTTTTTAAAAGCTCATTTAAATAAATCTACTATACAGAAAAATGTAGCTTGGTCTGCTTCCTACTAAATTTTTCCAATTCCAGTTATTTCCAAGTTTAACACCTTGAAATGTTCTCTCCAAACTTTCTTAATTATGTATATGCACAAAGGTGCACATCCCGTTAATTTTTCTAAAAATGAGAGTTTGAAGAAGAGAATGAGGAGGTTTAATTAAAGATTCCCCGATATGGTTTACTGGATGTGGTGTGCTCACACAGGAACAAAGAACAGATGAACTATATTTCCTCTTTATATTACATAATCAAAAATTTCAAAGGAACGATGATAATAAAAATAAAAATTAATAATAAAAGACAAATGATGAAACTCTTCCAAGCAGAGGAAGGATAATCTTAATAAGATTAACTAAATCATTTCTTAAATGGAAGGCAGACTATTTTTTGGAGGTGAAACAATATACTACTCATTTAAAATATTATATATCATATAAATTAAACTATTATATATCATATAAATTGACTTACATGTCCTCCCCGAAGTGAGCAAGGTAATAATCATGTAACATCAACTTAGTTTTTTTATAACACGTTTTTTAAAAAGTTACCCTTCGTGTGTAACCATCCTTCCAGAATGCATCTAGCTTCCCAAATGCATCTACCTAGGCACTAACTCAACCCAGGCTTACTTAGTTTCCGCATATTATCTTTGGAATATGCATGTGAACCAAAGAATGATCACTTAGGGGGAAAAGCTGCATAACATATATACTAAAATCCCTTCAGATGGTTTTGCCAATATTCTACTCATAACTAAGCACCAACAAATTCAGTGTAACGGGCTCTTGGGTTACTTGCGTAAGACTGCAACTTCAGCTTGATACAACTTTAAAGGAAAGGCTGTATAGATTCTGAATGAGTAGACGAGACCATTAAATCTCAAGAAAGTGTGTTCCATGACCTTATTAAAAGCACACATGCAGCTGCATTGTTTTCTACTGAAAGCAGTTCCGTTTCTATCAAATGTTTTACAATTAAAGTTAGAGATACAGAGAAGAAAAAAAATCTTCCATAGTACATCAAAATTAGAAAAATCAAAATAATTTTTAAAAGAATGGGGCACGATCCTACTTGCCCTGGTTAAACACTTTTATATCTAAGTAGTAGATCTAAGTAATTTCATGTAAAAACTTTCCTTTAAATTCCAATTTAAATAAATGGTTCATAAATGTGCTCAACTTGCTGAATCATGCCCAATAATAATTTTCCATACAGGATTAAGTTCCTACAGTTATATTTCTGTGAGACGTCTTCAGTCTTTTTCTGCAACATGACTATCTCTCTGGAGTAGACTACCATTTGATCTAAGCTGCACTCCTACAGCAATGACATTTACAAAATACAGTAGCCTTTTTGTTTACTTGGGCATTTCTCTGAATTACTGTGAAATAATGGTGGGAGAAAGAATCTTGTACAGTATTCATACTGATGCATACTGTTCTTATTGCAAATAATGACATTATATTATTCTGTGATTTGGGGCACAAAAGTATAATTTAAATAAATAAATTCTTGGAATTCCAAAAAATATTTTCTATATCAAGTTATTCAACAGTGCTGTTTGCTGCTTATTTTAAAACTACACTCTGAAAATGCACTACATACACTCACTTCAGATCATAACTTGAAAGATTTCTTCACACTTCTGCTTTGTTTTTCACAATATAGCGATTAAAATACGTGCTCAAATTTCAGCAGATACAGGATTACAAAAATCAATGTAATCTTTTTCCTTCCATTGTTTCAGAATTAACTTTTCTTTGCTATAACATATGCAAAGATGTAGAAGTAAACAAGGAAGCATTCCAAAATGCACCACATGATCCAAGTCATACTCAAAAGTAATGAACCTACATATAACTATTTGGAAAGAACTAGGACTAGATTTATGAGACTGTCCTGAAGTCTTGCTAACCATATACTGAATACAGATGTTGAAAATTATTTTGTGTAGCATATTTTTGTATAACTTAAACTGGTTGCTGACTCTCAGCATAATTTCTACTCTTTTTCTTCCTACCTGTACATCACAGAAGATCTGTACCTCGGAAATTTAAGATTTACTTGTGTAGTCATCATAAGCTCAAAGATTGTTACCTCATTCTCATTTTCTGTCTCTTCTTTAGAGCACTACCTACCCATACTAAAGAATACTGATCCCTTCCTCTTTTATAAAACCACTGCCACAGGATTCCTATATAATTCTCTTTTTTGTTGAGTTGCAACATTCTCCATTTCAGACCTTATTCTGTTTTACTGGTTCACTCATAGTGAGTCAGACATCTCATTTGTAAGATCTTAAATCAAAGGATATATGCAATTATACATTCATAGCCAAATGTATAACAGGTGAAATGATGGAATCAGTCCACCATTACTTTTTAACAACTTATTTTATATCTTGAAGCATAGTTTCAATGTTTTCAATGCACTACATAACAAAGAAATGGGAGTTAATATTTTGTGGCAACCATAGTTCATACATTAATATTTTTACAGGGATTCTCATGCCATTTATCTTCTCAAAGGCCACATAAAGACCAAAAGAAGAAAGATGCTGGCCTCCTAAGGACCCACCCACCAAGCTTCATATTGGTGTGAGTGGGAATTTTCCAGCTACCTTTCCCACATTCAAAGACGTATGTTTGCATTCTACATCAGAGTCCGGTGAAAAAATTATTTTTTAATTTAATAATTAGAAAACAAGTGGCAATTTTCCTACGACACAAATAGTATATTTTCAATAGTGACTACTCACAGCAAGCATGACTAAGTTATGCTTGAGAATGGTTAGCTTTCTAGTTAGCTAAATGCCATAACTCCCCTAATGTTATGAATCAATTCACAGTACTCAGATCAGTGTACATAAATGCATCTCTGGATCATATTTAACTCGATAAAATGCAATATATTTCCTTACCACTGCATTAGACTCAGCTACTGAGGAGTTCAGGTCTATCAAGTTTTCTATTTCATCTGTTTCAATAGTGGCAAGTATTAAGATCAGATTAACTATTATAGACTACTGTTTTATTGTTATAAAAAGCCCAATAATTTCAGTATTGAACTATTTTAGGACCACCTACACCTTGACTTTAATGCCATATTCAATCAATTTTCAGAACATGAACATTTCTCATGATCCCTATATTAATGTTTTTATTTCTTAAAAAAAATAATTAAGCAGTCTATAGAACCCAGTAATAACACACATCTCCTTTTTTCTGTTTACTATAGTTAGGACTGACATATATTAATTATGTCAACATGCAAGAAGATATTAAATTATACAGTGCAGTTACAAATACCACGATCATGTTCCGCTGCCATAGATGGCAATGTTTGACATTTGCTATCTTACACCATAGCGCCATGACACAGAACAACTAGAATTATCTTTATTTTTTTTAAAAAAAACCTTCAAGGCAGGTTTTTTTTTTAATATTTGAATATCAGGGCTCATTAACCAAAATTATTACATAAATACACTACTAAGGAATTATACTTAAACTATATCTTTCTTCTTTTAGTTTTTATGTGGCTTTTGAGAAGATACATGTCATGAGAACTCCTGTAGAAGTAAACAGAACTAAACAGCAGTATCAAAAACAATGGAACTTATATCTGAATAAATGCAGGCTATTAGAAGAACAATCAGAAAATACTCAAATATGCTACCACCAATTTTTTTGTGCCCAGCTGCTTCCCTCTGAAAACACTAATAAATACTTTAAGATATGACCGTCTTATCACATCATGTTTCGAATACCTAGAACTTACCTATTCTAGTAAGTCAAACATGCCCTCTGGAACTCACTTCCATGGAAACAGTTTAGACCAAAACTAGATACCTGTAACAGCTTTCTTAAAATTTCTAATACTTTCCCCAGAATTTAGCAAGTTAACTAAATTAACTCTTCGCCATAAAGCACAGACTCAGCACAGGTAAGGTATTTCTTAAAGAAAATACTATGTAGCAGGCCCCCTCAAAAAACCACACCATCAAAATATCGATTGTATATTAAATTTTCCACTATTTTGTACTGAAACATTTCAGAAGAATTTAATTGCTTTCTTGAAGATGAAAGCCATACAAAACATTCTGAAATAAGCTCAACAAAGGAAGAAAAAGACCTACATATTAAGAAACAGGTTATTTTATCTAATAGTTATTGGTTACTATGTAAATATATATGCAAGTCTGTTCAGAAGCCCTTCTGAGTGAGTTTTGTCAGGCCCACTTCCAGGAGAGCACCTGGGGGTCACATTGCATTCATTAGCTCTTAAGGTTCTACAAGGTTCCTGGTGTTAAAGAGATTAGAATTTACTCGGTTTCCTTTGAGAATCTAAGTTGTAAACTTTGGCGCCCAGTTACAGAATTTGGCCCATAAAATTAAAACAACTTCCTTTCAAAACCCCAGGAAGCTCCATCAAAAACGGGCTTCACTACACCCCATACTAAACCGTCACTTTCATTTCATTATGTCATTTTTAGCTACTAGAGCAAATAAGACTATAAACAGTGGAACGACTGTTTAACGATTTGGGTGTCCTTTTAAAGGATAAAATTACTAACAAAATTGCCGTCTACTGAAATTCTGCAACCAAGTAGAGAACAAAATATTTAGATACAAGATGTTGTAACAATTTTTCCTATTTCGGACGAAAATCAAGATAGCCAAAATCATCCGTGAGTTGTTCCTAGCATAATTACAGAATAAACAAGCCTTCATGGAACGGATAATAATGTTCATTATCCACTAATCTTACTAGAAGCCGTTTGGATTTCTGTGTTTTATCATTTAGTCAAATTATTTCCATTTTTCAAGACGGAGAAGCGCATGATGTGATTGCGTTCTATAACTGGGAAAGCGGATTGGAGCCGGATTAAAATTTAGGTGTGGTGGTAAAACACATTCCTCCTAGAGAAAGAAAAAGGGAAGGTACGAAGAAGCCCCCTAATCCACGGTCACCACAGAGGGCGGAAGTTGCTACCGCCCCCCGTCTGTCCTCCCTCCCTCTCCACATCCCCACAGGCGACGCGAAGGCGGACCGAGCGCGCCGTCCCTTCCTTTCCTGCTCCTCTTACTTTTGGACGAACTGAGGCAGGCTCGCAGGGCTCTGCGGCGGCATCGCCCTGGCGGGGCCTCCGCCGACGCCTGGCTGGAGATGGGCCGCCGAACCGCGGGCATCTCTTTCTGGCTGCTCGGGGCCACTGGGGTCCGGGGCCTCGTCCATGGCAGCCGCGGCGGGGACCATGCAGGCAGCTCGGGGCTCGTCAGCGCGCGGTCGCCCGAGCCGAGACCCCCGTCGCCGGCTTCCCTCGTGGCGTCGGGGGAATAAGCGAAGGCGGGAGACCCACCCGAGCCTGCCTGCCTGGGCAGCGGCGTGCCGGAGGAGCGCAGGAGCTCGGAGCGGGGAGGGCGGCAAGGGCCCCACACGCCCCCGCCCGCCCTTCTGCAAGGTGTCTTTGCTGAGGGGACGGGCGGCGGCGGCGGCGGCGGCGGGAAGCTGCGGAGCATTTATGGCGATGCCCGTGGCAGCGGAGCCAATGGAGGGAGGAGGGGCCCCTCCTACGCTACGACGGAGACTCCGAGAGCCCCGGCTCGTTGTCTGGGGCCTTAGTCGTCTTGGCTGCTTGGCGAAGAGGGCGGCTAGGAGGAGATGACTCCAGACACGTTTCTTCCATAGCGCTCGGCGAGGATGGGGCGAGGCAGAAGGGCTTCCCCGACGTCCTTCTGGGATGAGAGAGAGCGCGCAACCACGGACGGATTCCCCTGTGCGATCACTACGGGCCGATCCTCGCTGCAGACTGTAGGGGGCGCACTGACCTCCTTTCCTCCTTCCCCCTCATCCCCCTCCCGTCCGGCGGCGGCCCTTTTGACGCGATGCCCCCCGACGCGCGTGACCCGCCCAGGTCGTCGCTCTCGCGTGGAGCTTTTTGGCGCGCGCCGCTTCCTAGCGACTTGCCCACGTGCGTTGTCGGGCGTGCGAGGCTGGATACCTGAAGGAGCCTGGGAAAGAAGAGAGTCAAGAAGCGCCCTTTTTAAAAAGTGAAAGGGGCTTTTGCTACCTTCTCTTCCCCATCTTCTCTCAAACTGCCATAGCGCGCTTCTCCGCTCTTCACTTTACTAAAGACTGAGGAATTTTTTTACTTATTATGCTCCCTGCACTGTCTTTCCCATCTGACGCCGACAGGTTTTAGGAAGCATTGCTGAGGTGTCTTAAAGAAAGCCTCAAGGTGGGATTGTTCTGGGTTGTCATGCACGGGGGGGGGGGGGCAAGTATGGTTGTAGTAGCATTTATCCTTCTTCGCTTTCCCACAGTTGCTGCAGTAAAGCTAGAAAGGGCTCCGTTGGTGCTTCCCCTTCCAGCCCTCTGGTAATCGCTGTCCCCCAGCACCTTAAAAAATGCTGAACCCTGAGAGCCTTTTGGCATTCACCTAACCAGGAAAGCCTGGGGTAGCTCCCAGGCAGACCATTTCCTCACTACAGAGGGTTCCATGTATGCCAGAGAAGACCTCAAGCCATAATAGTCATGGGGCTCTCAAAAGTGCTCCGCTTCTGTACTAGCAGTAGGGCTGGGACAGCCTTGTACAACGCATATGCACCTCTTCTGGTTGCAGAGGAGCACACGATCTAGTTTTGTGCAGTTCACAGCTGTGCTGCTGTTATCAGATGTGAACAGTGTCATATGCTTTATCGAATAATTATCACCTCTATATAATAACAAGCATAGTTTGAAATACCAAACAGTGGGCCTGTTCACACTTACTTTGTAGTGAGCTCTGGTCCACTCTCCGATCAGGCCCATCTGTACCGGGGAGCCACAGCAACTCACTAGACCGGTGATGGCCAACCTATGACACGCGTGTCACAACTGACACGCCAAGCCCTTTTGGGTGACACACATGGCCACCCTGGCACCTGGACATGTAGTGCTTGCTTCTTCTTGAAGTGTACGAAATACCAACTTTCAACTGAAGATTTAGCAACAAAAGTCACTAATGTAAATAATTATTTGTTTTTGCTTTTAATAAAATACATATATCAAAAATATAACTTTTTTACTAGAGCCACGAATATCACAAAATTATGGATATTTCTAGAAGTGACACAGCACCCGAGTTAAGCTAGGTTTTCTTGCGAATTTTGACACACCGAGCTCAAAAGGTTCGCCATCACTGCACTAGACGTTGCCACAGTCTCCCCCAGGGGCTTCTTGTGGATTGCAGTCTACACACTTACCTGGAGCAGCTTCATTGCTCCTGGGTGCTGCATCCACACATCTTTCAAGTACAGCACAGTGAAGGAGTGTGACTGTGACTGATGCTGCACAGTTGCACACAACACCCAGATCACCATGACAATGACCAAACATGCACCAGATGCTACATTGAACATTATCTTGACAATCTGGACAGCCTCGGGCTAGCCATTCACACCTCAAGTGCTGCTGCTTAGTGCTTGTGTTGTAGATGGTTGCCACTACACTACTATCTAACCATACTGGTAAGGTATTATTATTATATCATACCAATAAAATAAGTGCAGTATTTGGTTATGATATTTGTAACCTTTGTTTTTACTTGTTCCCAAAATGATTGAATGGAAACACAGGGCAAATTTGTCCTCTGCCTCCCATCCTAGGGAAATGAAGTGGTAGGATTCTTTAGGTGTCCACATTTGCAGATGCCTAAAGCATTTGAAACTTAGCCGGCACTTTACTAAGTGCTGATAGCGGAGCCCCTGCATGGCATAGTTACTGAGATGACTAGGTGATGCAGTGTGCAACTGTGCCTGTGACACTGGTCATGTGCTCTTCCTCCATTTCTTTCACTCAGGATTGCAACATGCAGGGCTGTCCTAGCCCTGCTGTTAAAACTGCTCCACAACTATACACACAAGGGGAATTCCAGTACGGATGGAACTGTAATGGCTCTGCATGATGTTAAAGCTGTAATGATGAAGGAGTCGAATGGCCTTTGCTGCTCCACAAGACTCTTTTATACAATTATTCTGCACACACACCCGTTTCCCAAGTGTAGGATAATGGCTCAAGTTTTCTCCCTTTTACATGGAAAATATTCCACCTCCATTTCCTGATCACCAAGGCAAGCATGATAATGGCTTGATTTTCCAATTGCCGGGTGTTATTGCAGTTCCTGGGAGGTGTGCAAAACTTCTCAACTGCACAACTGCCGTGGTTGTCAAAACCTCATAGTGTTTGGTCCTGCTAAAGTGGGGGGGGGGTTGTGGTGTTTGCAGCGGGTGGCACAGGGGTGTGTGACGTCAATCCGGCTTCCAGTGAGGGGAGAGGGCGTGGAGAGGAGGGGTGCTGCTCCCCCGTGCCGGGGTTTGGCATAGTTTGCATGGAGACAGCTGAATCTGCACCCCGCCCACATTGCCGGGAGTGGCATAGGGATGGGTAACATCCGTTCTCGGACCCATGCCCAGTCACATACGTGCCCAATCAGAGCCAAATGGCTTGCCAAATGGCTTGCATGGGGACACGACATTATACTGTCGATTTCTGTGAAAATAAAGTCTATGCTACTAACATCAAAACATTTAACATTTTAATAAAATATTTCTCATATTTTAATAAACGGTTTAATGCTATAATTTTATACTACTTTATTCTAATTTTTTATTTATTTTTCTCAGATGTTACTTGTGTCAAAGCTGATCAGTGAGACACATTATTTCAGAAAACATTCAACACTTTATTAAGTGCTTTGTGAATCAGGTGCCTACCATCAAAAGGGACCACCAAACAGAATAACTGGCTTTCACAGAAATTCACAGCATTGTTAACAGTTTTCATTAGAAAACTGAGATAACTTTAAATCTTATTGGCTGCAGAAATTCTTAGTACCAAGGAGTCTTCAATGGAATATAGAAATAAAGAAAATATTACTTTCAACAGAAAACAATTGGAGGCTACCTCCAGACAGTGGCTTAATATATCACAAGCAAGCAGTAATGTAGGATATCAACTCTCTGCCATTATTGCATGCATTTTAGTAATGTGTATATCCAGGTATTTGGCTGATGCTAAATACCCAGAAGTGCATGTTGCCACCACCATGCATGCGTGGTCATCAGTTTCAATGGAGATGTGCAATGGAGAGACCAATGATGACAAAGTCACCAAATGCACTATTGCTAGAAAACCCACCACCAGTACTGGGAGGATATAGCAGGGCTATGGTGGGGTTGCCTCAAATACATGTTGCAACCTCCCGAACAGTCCCTATATTACCCCTATCTGGGTGGGGCCTGAGTTACTTAGGCATCTTTGCATAGGTATCCAGACTTGGGCAGGATCTGCCCAGCGCCTTTATGGCACCACGAAGAAGACATACCCTCATCACCTGGCTTCTTATGGTTCATTCAGTCCACAAGATTAGTGGAGTGACCTCCCCATACAGGTTTTCCTTTCATAAGCTATTTCTGCACTTACTTACTTGAATTATTCCAGACCAGGGCAGGACAACTTTGACCAGAATAGGCAACCTATCTCACCCTAGGCTCAGTTGCCATAGACCAGGATAGGATGATCACATTTTGGTAGCATCTCCCAACCCAAGCCCAGATTTTTGGCATTTCTGGATGGGTCCAGTGCTAATGAAGCATACTAGGTTTAGGTGGACCTTCTGCTGATCCATACTGGACTGAAACAAGGTAAGTACACATACAGTCCCAGTATCAGACCATTGCTGAGTGAGTGCCTACAGAAGCAGATTGACGAAGCAACAATGTGTACAAAATTGTGTGTCTGTTGCCATTCTTTTACCTATACAAATAATCTCTGCACATCCTTTTAATAATGTTTTTCATCTTTCCCCTTATGTTACTGTATACTCTTAACATACTTCATCTATAAATAATCCCTTAATATTATTCATGTTTTTATTTCATCAAAGTGATATGAGTGGCACACCAAGTTGGAGCAGTGCAAAAATGAAAAATGATGTTGCTTTATTTGTTGGATATATATACCACATATTTCATAAAGACTCTGCAGTTTACAGATAAAACATAAATCCAACAAAAGCACAAATGAAAACTGTTCCGATTAATCATGGGCACTACATAATGTTTTCAACCTTCATTTGTTTTAACATTTTTTGTTTTCCTTACTCCACTGAGTATGTTCTCACTGGGCTGCTTTGCAGGCTGCTTTTCCCCCCGTAAATGTTTTTGTCTATTTCTCCAAATCTTGGTGTTGTTTCTAAAATATAGTAGTGCATCCCTATAAAGCTGTCATTACTCAGCATCTGGCTTTGCTATTAATAATGTTAAGGCACGGCTGATATACTCAGCAACTATTCCAGACTGGCTCAAGAAATATTCTAGAAACGACATTTGCCACTAGATAAAGCAAAGAACAAGGCTTTGTACATTTTATTTTGTACATTTTAAAAATTAATTCCAAGGCTTATGAATATCATATGTTTCAATTAATGTTATTGCTGACAAGACCGATCAAAAGTGCTGCATATTTGGTCTTGGATATTCAATCCTTCTCAGTCATTTTCTGCTAGAGCATAAATTGTTACAAGGCCACAAACATACCATTCAGATGAATATGCTCATAATGGAAGGGGGAAAAGTCTGGGTTGAGTGCCACAGGAATAAAGTCTTTATAATATTACTATACATATATTATATTTAACATGCCAGAACCAAATGCCTAATAAATCCAGTGCTAATAAATCAAATATCTAATATTATAAGGAAGAAGAGCAAGAATTCAAAGTTGGATAGAAAGCTGGAGACTGTGTCATCGAGACTCAAGCAGGTCAAGATTTACAAGGATGTAAAAAGATATTTATAAGGATAAAACAATCAAGCTTTCAGCTACAGATTCCACGTTTGTCTAAATTATCATGTGATAGCTGAAACTTTCCAACAGTGAGACTTCATCAGCTGAAGAATACCACATACTGCAATGATGTCTTCCAATTCAAGCCAGCATTCATTAAAGTAATGTTGTCTTTTACATATTGCCTTACCCCCTACCTAAAGCTGGTGACAGCATAATCCGTGATCTACATTCTGAAAGTTTAGAAAAGTCTGGAGTGTACAGTAGTTCATACCCTGAATGTTTACACATGCGTTTGGATCCCAAAATACCATCTTATGTCATGTGTGGTTAGTTTGCTTTCTCATTTCAGAAACAACAAATGTTCATGCCTGTAGCTACAGGCTGAACAAAACAGTTTTCTTATGACAGTTTTTAAAGTTTACTATAAAAAGGAACATTATTAAGTTATTTTAGAAAACCATTTTATAATTTCCTTGAATTGTGTGACAATTTGGAAAGGCAGTAGAGCTGTTTCTAAAAAATGAAAAAATATCATGGCTTAATTTTCACAAAGATTTATGGCTGTGTACAAAGATCTAAAAATGCACTTTAACACATTTTGAGAGACGGAACCTTTTAACTGCTCCACCTACCTATTAATCAAAACCCATTTAATGTAAACCTGGTATTTTACAAATGCAGAACAGGAAAAGGCTGAACAGTGTGTGAACAAGGGTAGAATTCACATTGTACCGTGAATGCATAGTGAAGATGTAGTCTCAAAATGTCGGCAAGGCCCCCCAGGTCAAGTTGCTCTCAGAATCACAGCCAGTCTTAATACAAGGGGAGAAAGCCTTCCTCGTCTGTCGAAATTGCAGCCGGGTATTCCCTTGCTGCAATTCTGACAGGCGAAGCCATCTGGCAACATGCACATAGCACACCGTGGCTTTAAGAGAAGGCTAAGGAGATGCAATGATGCCAGAAAATCTTCCATGCACTGCTTATAGGGGGGAAACACCCATGCCATCTCAAAAATTTAAGTCTGACTGCTTAGGACTGTGATCAAATGCTGTGTAGTTTTCAGGACCTAGTGAAAGCATATCTTTTCACCCAGACTTTTGCCATTTAAATAGCTTCCTCATGGAGGGAGAGAGGGTGGGTGGGAGGGAAGGAGGGGGTTATATTTTTAGTTATGTTTTAATATTTGATGTTTTATTTTTATTGTAACCCACCCTGGGACCAGTTGTTGAAGGGCGGGATATAAATTCCTTAAATAAATAAATAAATAAATAAATATAAAAGTTATCCAGGCAACTTTTGATTTCAGTTGACAGAGAAGAATTCTTATAATTCAGCTTACTTCAGTCTTCAGACCCCAGATTGTTTATTTTGATTCAGAATATGGCATCATCATGTTTTTATCAAAAAATCCCCAGACAAAGAAGAAGGTTTTTGGCACTGGCTGGTATACCACCTGGGGCCTATCTTAGACCACATCAGTGTATAAATAAGGCTCCTAGTACAGTTGCTGGTCCAGTATACTGACCAGTGCAGAATTGTCCTTAGTCTGGAGGAAGTGCTAAAGGTTCTAGCTAAAGAGGTATTACTCATTTCAGCACTAAAAACATGAACAAACAGGAAATGGTATAATTCTGGAAGATGAATTAAGCTCCATTTCTCTTGTGATTTGCATATCCTTATAATCTATTATTTGGCTGTTATTCCCTGAGCAAAATGCTAGCCTAACACTAGATTTGCAGGAATAGGTGAATTAGAATTCTGTGAATTTAGGGCTGTCAGTTGTCTCTAGTTATTCAAAGGGGCCAATATGAAAGATAAACAATAGTTAAATTGCCACTCACAGATCCTCAACCTGGAACTCTTTGAATTAAACACAAAACATGGTCCCATCTTTCCCTGGGAAGTGAGCCAGTTTGGTCTAGTTGTTAGGGAGCTGAACTCTTATCTGGGAATACCGGGTTTGATTCCGCACTCCTCCATAAAAAAGCCAGCTGAGTGACCTTCGGCTAGTCACAGTTCTCTTCTGAGCTCTCACAGCCCTATCTACCCACAAAGGTTATCTGTTGCAGGGTGAAGAACAGAAAGCTTTGTCAGCCTCTTTGAGTTCCCTTAAATGGGTGAGAAAAGCCAACTCTTCTTCTTCTTCTTCTTCTTCTTCTTCTTCTTCTTCTTCTTCTTCTTCTTCTTCTTCACCCTTTAAAGCAAACTCTTTACATAGCACCTTGCTATTCTCTGACCTGGAATAGTCCCAGGCATGCCTCACTGCATGCTCCCAGCTCAGCTTTCCTCAGCTTGCTTTTTCTTCCCAGAAAACCTTCTAGGTGCACTTGCCTCATACTTTCCCATTGGTTGACCAAAGTCATCTGGGAGCTTAAGCCAATCTGAATTCTCAGTCAGGATTCTTTGTTCTCCTGGGCATATATAGGTCAAGACAGTCCCACAGATATGAGGGCCACAAGCTGCGTAAGGCTTTAAAGGTCAAGACCAACACCTTAAACTGGATCCGGAAGTCAGTCAGCAACCAGCGCAGTTCCTGTAAGATAGGAGAGAAGTAGGCCCCATGAGGGGTACCCATTAATAAACGGGCTGCTGTGTTCTGGACCAATTTCAACTTCTGGATCAGGCCCAGGGGAAGGCCAGTGTAGAGAGAGTTGAAGTAATCTAGCCTGGAGGTAACCGTCGCATGGATCACGGTGGCTAGGGTGCGGTGGAGCAAGAGAGGTAGGGGGCCAGCAGCCGAGCTTGCTTCAGACAGAGGAAGGCCATCTGAGCTGAGCACACAACCTGGGTCTCCATAGACAGATTGGAGTCCAGGTGGACACCCAAGCTCTTGACAACGGGGAGAATACACAGGGGACTCTCCCTGAAAAGAAGCAGCTGGAGGCCACTAGGCTCAGCCCCATGGCTCAGCCAGAAGGCCTCCATTTTTGATGGGTTTAATTTCTTAACCAGTGTGCAATGGCTTCAAGGCAATGGGAGAGAACATCCGGGACAGATGCAAACTGATCCTCCATCAGCAGGAGGAGCTGAGTGTCATCAACATACTGGTGGCAGATCAGTCCATGCTTCCAGCTTAACTGAGCCAAGGGTTACATAAAGTTATTAAAGAGTACTGGGGAGAGCAGTGTGCCCTGGTGAACCCCACACTGAAGTGGGGACCACTGGGAGCTCTGACCCCCAAAAGCTACTCGCTGCGCTCGGTGCTGGAGCAATGAAGAGAACCAAGAGACAACCATTCCTTGAACTCCAGCCTCTTCAAGGCAGTGGACCAAGATGTCATGGTCCACGACGTCAAATGCTGCTGATGGATCCAAAAATATCAGCAACACCGAACCACCTCAATAAGTTTGCCTCCAGATATCATCTATGATGGCCAGGAGAGCAGATTCAGTCCTGTGACCTGGCCTAAAGCCAGATTGGTGAGGGTCCAGAACAGCATCATCATCTAAGAACACTTGTAATTGTTCCACCACCACTCTCTCAATTACCTTGCCCAGGAACGGGAGATTCAATACTGGCTGGTAATTTGGCCAGACCACAAAGATCCAAACTAGGTCTTTATAAGAGGGGGCAGACCACAGCTTCTTTTAACCAATCTGGGAATATTCCTTGCTCAAGAGAGGAGTTGACGATCTCCAACAGATGGGCATCCAGGGTCTTGTTGCTGGCCTTGACCAGCCATGAAGGCCACAGGTCTAGAGGATAAATAGTAGGTCTCACCTTTGCAAGTGCCTTCTCCACTTCTGTCTGGTCAAGTAGGTTGAAGTGGTCCAACACAGGATCTGGAGACGGTCGACGGGCCCTTAGCTCTATTACTGTACCTACTGTTGGAGGGAGGTCAAGATGGAGCTTTGAGACTTTATCCACGAAAAAGGTTGCAAAAGCCCCACAGCTAATTGTTGAATTCAAAAAAAATTGATTCCCCAGAAGGGAGGTTAGTTGCTTAAATGTGCCAGGCGTGACTTTGCGGATGCGATCTCTGCAGAGAGATAATCTCTCTTTTTACATTCTTGGTCACCATCTCATAGGCTTTCTTTAGCCTACGATACTGTACAATGTTCTTGATGCCTCGTCCTGGGCTTGCCTCCAAACTCTCTCTAGGAGCATGTCCGCATGGAATTTAAAAAACGTAGGGTGGAAGCGAGACAGCTTAACATGAATCTTAATTTGCATTAAGCTGTCCGCATGGTAAGGGAGGACAATGTGGGTTCCAGGCAAACCCACCCCTCGCCATGAAAACCGTGGTAAATCCGCGGTAAACAGGGGAATCCCTCCTCCTCCTCTCCCCTCTCCTGACCCTGAGCCCTCCTACACACACACACGCACACATGCACGCATGCAGGAAGGGACAGACAGACAGACAGGGGAATCCCTCCTCCTCCCCTCCCCCCTCCCTCCTCCAGCCCATGGAGAAAGCTCCTTGTCTCTCTCCTTTCCCCCTGTCAGTTGGGGGTGTGAGGAAAAGGAGGCAGACATGGAGGTTTCACCATGCTAAAATCCTGTCCTTTGCCTTGCATGCTTCCTTGCTACAAGGCAGACTTGTAGCCAGTATGTATGCAGAGCAAATGGGAGGATTTGAGTGTGGTGAAAATTAAGAGTGGGTAAAATTGGTAGGATGCTTCAGTTTGGGGGGTGTTGGGTAGATCAGGGGCTAGTAGCCAATGTACTTGGATGACTTGCTCCCTGAGCATCTGGATATTAGAAACCCCACCTGTTTGCTAGTCAAATTTCCTAATTTGCACTAAATTTCAAAGATATTTAATATACACACACATATTTCATTGTTCATAAGTTGTCCTGTTTTTTCAAGGGATATTTTTATTTATGCATAGCTATATAAAGTTAATAAAAATAGGAGTTAAATCATTAAGTAGTATACATTACTAGCAGTCTGGCAGGTTTTCTAGGAACTTTCTGATCTCAAGTCTTGCTGCTGTGTAATGCATAATTCATTTGTAACTGAAAATATTCTGTAGGGAAATCCAGGTGCTAGGCAAGACAGACACACTGTTCAGCTAGGATTTTCTAGAAATCCAGAGGTATTTGGGCTTTGAATCATCGCTCCTGTATAATTTAAGAAAAGTGTTAATTGAATTTTGAAGCAAATATACACAAAAACTTATCTTGGGCCACAATGACATGCAGCACAGACATGTTGTTGAAATGTTCCTTATTTTCATTCCCCACTACTACGCGCTAATGCTCTAAAAACTTTGCAACAAGAGTCTCAGACTATTACTGTGCCAACCAGAGTCTGGGACTGCTATAGGTTAACAAAACATGAGTCTGATAATCCTCACACTGAATTTCAACAGTGGTGTATTTCATGTCATAATTCCCAGTGCACAGAGATAAACCCCTCCTGGAAAGGTTAGCATAAACAACAACCTTTCCAAAGCTGTGTCTTCTTGTTTGAGGCCCCATAATCACACATTAGATCAAGTAACAAAAATGGAAGACTAAGTGGGGGATGAGCAAGAATCTTGCAGCATTAAAAAAAAAAATGATTCAGTGCACAAGAAAACATTAACCAAATATACTTTACCGGTTCATTCTCATATGAAACATCTGTGTAAACAATTTGAACAACACTTTTACAAGGCTTGAAACAAGCAGCTCTTTCACTGGCACATATTATTATCACCTCATTTTAAGCATAAAAGACATTTGGGAGGTAGGATGTTCTAAATCCATTGATTTGGCACAGTTCAATGAAATCCAATGGAATCAAAGCCCTACCACTCTAGAGCAACTAAGAGTTTTTTTCCACTAGCACTAAGTACCTATTAGGGACCCATTAAGGACCCATTAGGCTCAGAGCAGGAAGACCCCATTTCCACTGCAGACTACATTAGAACCACATTTGTTTCTGCCAGTTCTAGGGAAATCCGGATTGAATGGGTCCTTCAGAATCTACAGTCCAGATGTCCTGTAGACCCCACTGAACGGGTCTGCAATGGGTTCTCAGGCATCAAATATGGATTATATGGAGCATGTTTCCACTGCAATCGGGCAATGGGGTCTAGGGGGGCTCCGGGGGGGTGCACCCATGAGGGGTGCCCTGAAACCCAAAGCTACGAAGCCTGTGCACAATTTCCAAAGCTGGCTTCAAAGCCGGTTCCAAAGAATCGCACAGGCTCCAAAGAAGACCCCACACAAGAGCAATGCCAATCCTATGGAGCTTTGTCAAAGGCTCCAGAGAATCTTTGAAGTTTGTGGCAGATCACCCCAGAGAATCTTCAGAGTTTATGACAAAGCTTCAGAGAGTCTCCAGAGCCACTCCAGAGAATCTTTGAAGAATCTCTGGAGTGCCTATGGAGTTTTCACCCCCTGTCCCCCCAAAAACCTGGGGTGACGGGCGGGCCCCGTGTGGGTCCATCCAGATTTCCCACATGGGTGCTCCAGCATTTTCACTGCAGATAGACTAGCACCCATTGCTATTGCACCCATTGCACTGCCTGTGGGGACGCATCAGGTACCTCCCTTAATCTGGATCTACTGGATCCGGATTAGTTGAAGGACTTCTTCTTCTTCTATATTCAGCCGTCCTATGTCTGGGTTAAACACAATCTGTTGTTTAGATATAATTTTGAACATGAACATTTGTGACTACCTAGAAAACTAAAACAGTGACAGATGTATTTTGTTTTCTGTCACATGGACAATACGATTCATAAAACTAAAATGTGGAACTGAGAAACCAACAAGGCATGATATTGAAAACTAGCTGTTCCTTAATATTATGGCTTAGCACTAAGGCCACTTCCCCATGCAAACTGTTTGGCTCTGGAAGCGCGAGTGACCGGGTGCGGGTCCAAGAACGGATGTTGCCCATCCACATGCCATTCCCCACAACGTGGTCTGGGTGCGGATTCAGCTGTCCCCATGCAAACCGCACCAAACCCTGGCATGGGGGAGGGGCAGCACCACCTCCTCTTCCCTCATTGGAAGTCAGATTGATGTCACCCCAACCCTGTGCTGCCTGCTGCAAATGCTGCATCCCCCCCCCCACTTTAGAGGGACTAAACAAATGGAATTAAAAAAAAAACATTGCTGCTATGAAGTTTTGACAACTGCAGCAGTTGAATGGTTAAGCAGTTTTGCACACCTTCACTCTTCCCAGGAACCATGAGAACACCTGGCAAGCGGAAAATCAAGCCGTTATCATGCCTGCCTTGGCAATTGGGAAATGGAGGTGGAATATTTGTTCTGTGAAAGGGAGAAAAATCAAGCCATTATCTTGTGATCAGGAAATGGGGGTGGTGGTGGAATACTTGTATGAAGGAGTCTCATGGGGGCAGGAAAGGCCATTTGACCCCCTTCATCATTACGGCTTTAACACTATTTAACTCCCCAAAAATCTCAGTGGTTGTGATCTCCAATGCACAGGGCAGGAATGGCAAGCACAGGACATGAAACTCCACCTCCCACTGATGTGAGCGCAATCTCCTCCCCAAATAGCCCAGGACCGTCCTCATGTGCAGGCTTGGCTCGCTAAGCATTGCATGCCAGGACACCAAACCATGACGAGACTTGTTTTTTTGGGCACCAAATATGGCACGGGGTTGGTATAGGTCTGGGCGATTTAGTCTGTGGAAATTGGCCCAAATCAAGAGTGCCCTTGCTGAACCTGATTTTGATTCGGACCAAAACATGCATGGGGATGCAACCTAAAACATTAGCCAAATCACACAGCACTGACCCATGAATACTTGTTTTACATAGTGTGGGAAGCGCCAGAGCAACTGTAGAGAAATTAATTAAGGGACTTCCTTAGAAGGGATGAAAGGTAGAAATGCAGGCCAAAAAATACAGCTCTATCATATATGCATCAATCAAAATGATTTGCAGGTTAGCTGGGCTCGTAAATGTTTTATTGCAATGTGCTGGCCAGAAAGTCTCATCTGATTTTTTTTTTAAGTTAATTTAAGAAATGAAATATCTTTAGAGTTGTGAGAACAAGCCAGACTTCCTGGCTGAATACTGATAATCCCAATTAAGCATGGCAACATGCTTTATTTTCCCTTCATCCTTTTTAATTATTTTTACTCAGCGCTTTCAGTAAGATGGTACAAACCAAGCAAAGCATTTCTGATGGATTATAGCATTTGCAGAGGGTTGAAAGTTCTTGGCCTTCAGCCTCATGTCTTACAACGTGTCCAAGGCCTCAGCTAATCCTCCAGAAATACACTATCCATTGAGTTACTGCTTCATTAGAGGCATACTTTATCTCTGTCTCCTTTCCAAAAATCTTTCAAACATCTACTAGCTGGCTGGTGAAACCACAGGAGGTGAGAGGTGCTGGAGGATACTGGAAAATAATTTTACTAAAACAAAGTTGACAGTACCCACAAGCTGGTTACACTGGTGAGTCATAATTATTGTGATTTTCTTGAGGTAAACCTTAGGTGTATTACTTTCAGGTCTTGAGGGAAATATTCTAAATATCCTTAAAATATTTATTAATAAACCCTAATGATTTGATTCCCATAGAAGGAACTCTGGTTGTAGGACACTGGGGTAAAGAAGAGGAGTTTTCATATACTTCCCTTGTCCCTCCCCCCCCCCAAAGGGTTTCCAAATGGGGTTGGAGGATCTTCCAGGACAGTGTAGTAAACAGTTCATAAGGATGGGCTACAATTTTAATTCTTGCTCAATTTCAAGGGAATATGACAGATTGTTTTCCATTTCTGTTGATTTTTGCTTTCCAATACTGTTCATAAAATGCATAGGAATATAATTTTTGCCAGTTTGTATCAAATATCAATGTGTATAGCTAAATAAAGGCACAATGTAACTTAAAATTGTGAGTTTTGCATACTTAGAGAGCTCATACCTTGCACAGCATGGCCACTATGCAGACTTGCCAAACTGAGGGTATTAGTGACGGCACTGCTCCAGCTTCTCAGCAGGGCTAGCCAGGTCCAACACAATGCTGAGTGTCTCTTGGCCCTTCTACAGGAAACTATACTTTTGACACTGTCTAGGAATCCTTACATTTTCTTAAAATTGCCACTGACATGCCGCTGTCACTGATGTTTGGCATAGTCTGTGCCAACTTAGCACTAGATTGGACAACTGGGAATTTGCTGTGAGCAGGGGGGAAAGCAATACTGATCCAATACTGAATTGGCACAGGCAAGAAGAAGAAGTGGAGCTTTTCTAGACTGCTTGTCTCACCCATTTAAGGGGACTCAAAGCGGATGACAAAGCTTTCTGTTCTTCTGCCCACAACAGAACACCCTATGAGGTAGGAGGGGCTGTGAGAGCTCAGGAGAGAGCTGTGTCTAGCCCACGGTCACCCAGCTGGCTTTGTGGAGGAGTGCGGAATCAAACCCGGTATTCCGAGATAAGAGTCTGGCTCCCTATCCACTAGACCAAACTGGCGAATTTCTTCTTAGCCTAGAGAAACTCAGGGTGTCTCCAAATGTGGGTGAAAATTTTGATTCCGGGGAACTATACTGGGAATGTCATTACTATTGCAGCATTCCCAGTATTGTCCTGGATTACTCAATGAGTAACTTAATATATCAATGAGTAACTTAATATATATAAATAATCATACCCATTACCTTGACATCTGTCTTCCCAAGTAAAGTTGAACTGTATAACAGGAAGCCAAATAACAAAGAAAACAGAGAGGGTGCTATACAATTTGACTTCATTTTGGCAGCTTCCAGCACATGTCCAAGCAAAGGGAATGAAGCCCACAGTTGCTCTTCATGTCTTCTGGGGCCCAGCAAGAAACAATTGTGGAATCTTCAGGCTTTCTGCACTTGGCCCTGTAGTATTCAATTAGTCAACATCTGGGCAGGTGTATCTGCACTTGCAGGAGGCATTTACAGCCTACAAATGCCCCCTGCTTGCCCAGAGGTTAACTACTCTGTGGTGCGTGAAATTGTGCACCAAAAGCAACCTACAAATGCCCCCTGCTTAGCCTTACCAAACACACCAGAAAGCTTACCTTTTCTGTCCAGGCGTCGACAATCTGCACTATTTCCGGTTGAGGGGGCCATCTGAGGTACCATGCAAGCATGCTAGCACCTCAGATGACCCCTGCACTTGTGCAGAGTAACATTGTCGCCACGATGACAGTGCACTTAGAGCACCATGACCAAGATGTCGGCACCCTGTGGAGAACCGGACGTACAACCAGACACAGGTAAGTCTCCTGTTGTGTTAGGGTTAGGCTGTCATGTACTAGCCTTCTTAAGTGCAAACGCTAGTACACATTAGTCTCTAATGCACCTTTCCCCTCCAACAGCTAGGAAAGCAAGCACAGAAATGCCCTCTCCCTGTCTGGAGGCAGCCTTAGTGGTAGTGCAGCTGCCTGGAAAGCAGAGACTTGCACGGTTGATCCCTGGCATTTCCCTGGAAGAATGTAATGGCAAACCTTTTCCAGATCAACCAAGTCCACATGATGCTACTTAAGAACAATAACAACAAATTGTATCAGGGGATTTTTGAAACATGAGGTCATTATTTTCTTCTTCTCAGAACGGCCACTCTCAACTGCTAAAAATGTCAGTTTCTGTTCCTGAAAGGGGGAGGATAGGGCTTAATTATAAACACATGTTTCCTCACAAAATTCTCTTCCTCCCTCTTTCAGTCCCTTTTGATCATGAAATCATTGTGAAAACCTTTATAAATAGGAGATGTGATATATCAAATTGTCGTGTGAAGCGTCTGCTTTCATTCCATTAATTGCTGGAAAAAACTGGAGAACCAGCGGTTGCATTTTGTGTGAAAGTAGCGGATGAACTCAGTTGTCATAATAAAACAATTCTGGCCCACACATACCTTGAGAGCTTTAGTGTCACTGGGTTAGCAGGCACTGATAGTCAAGGAAAAACCAAAGTGGTCCTGTAAATTGCTTCCTCCCAGATTTTTGTGTCAAAGGGTGCGTTCTGACATGGCATGGAAAGTCTATATTAAGTATGTATTCAAATTATAGCATGGACTCAAAACAAACTTGTTCACTAGTTTTTCCTGTGCTTCACATGAAGAAACTGCATCTTTCTCTCTCCTCCCCTCACCAACTACCCCTCCTAGTGCAGTCAGCGATTGGTCACTGTTGCATCCTTCAAATCATGACTTCATTAGGATGGGAAAGTCAAACTCCATCCTCCATGTTTCCCTTCTGCTGCAACAGTGCATGGATTCCCTTGGTGGCATTATTAATCATTCATCATTTGTTCCTTCTCTCCCTCCAGCCTGGACCCACCCAAGCACAGTTTCAGTTCCACATCTGCCACAAGGCAGAGCTTCTTTAAGGCCCAGCCTCACGCTCTTTTCTTTTCAAACAGCAGGGTGTTTTGAAACTTTGCCATTTCAAAAGCAGGTTGCAATGGGACAGTTGCCACGATGCCCAGCGTTCCAGAAAGTGCCTGCCCTCTCTGAGGAGTAGCTTGGCCCCGTTAGGATGCTGGGTTCGTGCAACGGCCAAGTGAATACTACAGTGTGGACACAAAACACTGGTAGCAAGCGTTTCAACAGTAAACAAAAACAAGTTTATTATCATACACAAGCAATACTATAAAAGATAATAAGATTCAGATAGTTGTTAGTTTAAATCTGCAAGTCTCTTAAGGTTAGGAGCTACCCCTTTCCCTAAAGGAAAATAGTTCCCCTTTTAAAAGACAAACCTCTCCACGTTCCTCTCCCTCTGACTTGCTTCTGCCACAGCTCAAGCCAAGCCAGTGTACCAGAACGTGGCCCTAGATGATCACAAGGCCCAGTCCGTCCTTGCTTGTCCGATCATCCAGCCTGGTCAGTTGCTAGTGAATTCTCCCTCAGAGCCACAATCCACCCGATTGCCTCCTTCAGAAATCACTCAGCCCAAAAGACCACTGGTCAGCTACTGGTTCCAGCTCCCTCAGGATCAGCTCCTCTGTTCCCTTCAGCCTCAGTCCCAGCACAAAGACCCCTGGTCAACTACTGGTCTGGCTCCTTCAGGTTCAGCTCTTCTTCTCCTTTCAGCTCTTGTCCCAGCATGAAGACATCCTCTGCTGTACTCTGTGTTCCTTTATACACACACCCCTGATCCTGATTGGCTCTAGCCGCAATAAAATGCTGCTGGAGACTCCTAACAGAGGTTGCTGTCCCTCCAGCCTGATTGGTGGGAACTCCTTCTCTAGCCCCTCCAGCACTCAGATCCCCGGACAGCTTTTCCCTCCAAAACCTTACTCCAGCCAATCACTGCAACAGGGCCCGCACAGGATTTCCCGCTCTTTTTGCAGCCCAAATCCCAGGGTTTGCAACAAACTTTGCAACAAGGCTGGCTATTGCAGCTAGTTAGAAGCCTGCAAAGCCAGAAAGCAAAACAGCCTGCAGCCTGCACCCAGAAACCGTCACAACAGTGCTCAGTGAAAAGGGGGGAATGTAGGAGGGGAGCAATATTCATGGTAGTAAAGCCATTGGTCTGCAGATCACCTCTACCTCACCTGCCTCCACTGAGAAATCCAAAGAGGTACAGGAAACAGGCTGGCGTTTAAGGCGGCAGAGGACATTAGAACTTCTAGAACTGATCAAGACCTCCTTGGGGATCACTGCGGCTAGGGGTACACGGAGAAGTTCCTGCTGCAAAGCACTCAGCTTGGAGACCATCTTAAAATTGGTAGGGCTGGAGAGAGAAAGAAGTAGAGAAAGAGTAATGGGGGGAAGGACGGGGGTGGGGATGAGTCAAAAAGAAATGTAACTTTCTGAAATCTGATTTGTCTCTTCTTTTTTGCCTCGATTATTTTGTAAGGTCCCATACTGTGTTATGTGTTTGGGAAAAACACCATGTTAAAAAGCCCTGGTTCCAAGGGATGAGGCTACCATAGCATGTTTGTCTCTCCTCCCATTTCAAAGCAGTGCACAATGTGGGCATTTGTTCTTTCTCCCTCCCAGCCTGTACCCACCCTAAGCACAAGGTCAATTCCACATCAGCCACACAATAAAGCTTTTTGAAGTCCAGATCTGAATTTCTTTTTCTTTGTAACGGAGGCTTTGCAGGAACGTGCAATTTCAAAGCCCTGTGCAGTAGGGTAAGAGTTCAGTGAAAAGGGGGGGGGGAATGTGTGTGGAATCAATATTCATGGTAGTGAAGCCATGGGTCAGCAAATCTCCTCCACCTCACCTTCCCCACTGAGAAATCCACAGAAGCATTTGTCCCACACTGAAGTTGCCTGGGGCCCATGGCAATCTTTCTGACAACATAGGGCACTTTTGGGGTAAAGCAACTGTGACCCCAAACAGGCCCAGCCAAGGCATATCCCAACCATAATGGACTCCCCCCCCCATTCCTGAAGTAAAATGATAGGCTGTGTTGTGCTGTTTGCCCTAAAGCTGCTAAAACAGAAATCTGGTTCATTTTTACTGAACAGAAGCATTGTTTCTCCTGCATATGGCCAAAGAAAATTAAGGGATACATTGACCTTCTACTTGCAGGGATGGGAGAGGTAGGGTGTGTGTGTCCCCATGCATGTTTGGTCCCGATCTGAAATCGGGTTCAGGAGAGACCATCCCCATGCACTTTTTTTTGGCCTGATTTTCTTGGACCAAATTGCCCAAACCCATACCAGATTTGGTACCGTAAAAAACAAGTCTGGGCAGGTTTTGGGCGATTTGGCCTGAGCTAAGCCTGCACATGGGGATGGTCCCAGGCTTGGTTTTACTCCCTTTTCCAGGCAAGCAAGTGGCTTGCCTGGAAATCGGAGTAAAGCCAACCCTGTCAGCTGGGACCGTGATCAGGGAGTTCATGATCCCGGGAGATGCTTGTGTATACTCCCTTTTCCAGGATAGGGTTCTGTTGTCCACATGCTAATAGACAATGGCAGGTCTTACCTAGGGTGTACCATAGTCTGCACTAGTGTGTGGATAGCAGGCCCTTGTTCTGAGATATGTTCCAAAATAAGGCCAAGTGCAAAAAGGCCCCAAGTCTACAGCTAACCTGGAATTGTACAGTTCTGGACTGGAATGGTGCTAGTCTGATGTGGATGAAATGCACAAGGCAGCCGCTTCATCTGGTCTATTGACTGAGTGAGGAAGCAAGTGTCCTAGCAGTAGCCAACATTTCCAACTGCTACATGTAAAGGTTTTCAAACCAGAAAAAAAAAGTTCCAGAAAATATGATACTGGAGTAAATTAGATCCATTGAAGCCCTGAATAATTGCTTTGAGGAGCTTCATTTCACAGTTTCTCCCCTTCTATTCTCTGGTCTCACATTGCACCAGCCATGCTGTTCTTTGTTGTTTATAACTGTTTGGCAGGTTTCCATATTTGTAGACTGTATAGTCATCACTGCACTAGTAATACTCAGAGCAGCTTTTATTTATTCCTAGTGTATGATGAATTAGGCCATCTGTCTTTTATGTTCACCCCCACCATTCCCTTGCTGGCATGTTGTCGGCGCCATCAGGCTGTCAGCTAAGGTCAAGGGCTCGCAACAAGGTCTCTGTCCTCCTCTGCGTTTCGAAAATAATGGCAAAGTCCTGACATTACCTTTTGAAATCTCATTGTGTCACTGCTGTTACACACACATCCAGAGAATCTGCAGATCACAAGAGACTGACACTAATCTACATCTATAGTAAAAAAAAAAGATGAATGTGATAATCAAATTCCTAACACAGTTAAATATTGAAAGAGGTTTTAATGCTACGCGTTTTATTTGGCAATTATGAAGGGGACTGTGTCTTTGAAAATACAGCCATTTGCTGCTTCCCCCATCATTTCTAATATTTTCTATGGGGAAAGTGCCAAAGCATGTTACCATTGTTAATTTTATTCCACATCATTCCTAACTTTAGAAAAGGAGAACTTTGGAGCTCTGAGTTGTTCACTTGGAGGCAACATCTGTTTGCTTGGAAACAGAATGATGAAGGTAACAGATTTGGGCTTGACTCATTTGCAGTCCATTCGAAACTATGACAGTGTGACTTTTTTTAAAAAAGCTCAGACGTTCAGCAGCATTTCTGGGATCTACGCATGAAAGCTACGGAGCTGAACCAGGATCAGAGTTTCACTTTTACGCAATACGGTATTGTGATAATATATAAAAAGCAAAAGGAAACCAACAAAGTTAATATTGGTAAGCAAGAAGTGGACTAAAGTTTTTATTTACGAGAATAATTCTTGTGAACTGCTCCTCAGTGAAACTAAGGCCTCCATATTACAATTTATGTGTTGCCGAGGGGCTTGTCTTGTATGTTTCCAGTTTTTTCTGTCTTTTAATACTCTCAGTGTCTTGTCCATTCACTTAGTTCATAATCAGTTTTTATATTATCTGACATGCAGATCTTGGTCTTGCTTTTGTTTATGATCCTGGTCTTGTGCTTGGTATGATTTATTCGACATGGTATCACTTGAATCCAGGTCAAGTTTATGATGCTTGAAGATCTGAAGCAATGAAATGTGACAGATATGCAAAATGAAAAGAGGAAGAAATGAGGAAGAGGGCAAAAACTTTGTCATGGCATTGTATTTTATTCCATTTGTATCCTGCTTTAGCCTCGTTTTACCTTCTTATTTTTAGTTCGTCATACATTCCAGATGATTCTGGAACGTGTGGCAAACTAAAAATAAGAAGGTAAAATGAGGCTAAATTCATAAAGTTTAAACTACTAAAAATGCAATCAAAGTAACAAAAATAAAAGATCACAATTAAAAGAGAAACTAAAATATTACTTTTTTATGTTATGTTTATGCTTGTTTGCATTGTAGTTACATTTTTTATTTTATGTTTTCTTTATGGTATATAAGTATAACAAAATACTCTATTGTAACATTATACAAAAGCTATTTCCGTGGTGCAGAAATTATTAAAAGGCCACAATTAATTGCATCTAGGGCTGTGCACAATTCGGTATTCATACAAATTCAAACGAATTTGCACATTCCTAACTTTACACATGGAAAGTTATGACATTCATACATTGACATTCATGTTTGTACGAGTGTTTTAGAACATTCGTTTGAATGCTTTGGAACATTCGTGAATCTGGGGAGGTGGGAAAGCAGCTGCATCAGTCACATATGCAATGGATCCAGAGTGCATTCGACACGGATTGAGAGCAGATTCAAAGTGGATTCGGGGAGGATTTGACGCTTTTAGAGCAGATATGTTATGGGATATGTATGGGATACGTATGGGATATGTATGCATTCATATCAGATATTCGTATGAATTTGCACGAATACATTCATATTAAATAGAATTCTACCACATTCGAAGGGCATCTGCTTGAACGAATATGAATTTTTTTACATTCGATTTGACACAAACTGAATGCAAACAAACAAACAAACAAACAAACAAACAATTCATGCACATCCCTATTTACATCCATATCTTGGATTATTGATTTGATTATTGCTTCTCGGTTCTTCTCCCACTGAATTCCTATTGTGTGCAAACAACTTTGATCCTCCCTGCTTTTTTTTTTTTAAGTGAATAGTGGTGTCAAAATTGGTTCTGCTCCAAATTGGCTCCATTGGTTCTGCTCCAAATTGGCTCCATTGGTTCTGCTCCAAATTGGCTCCATTGGTTCTGCTCCACATTGGCTCCATTGGTTCTGCCCCTATCTCCGTGGCTGATCTCAGGATGTGGTAGTGGGAGAGTCTGACTTGACACCCTGGGAACTCACTTGTGGGGTTTCTCAGGGGTCAATCATATATCCCATGCCCTGGGAGAGGTCATCAGGAGATTTGGAGTGAGGTGCCATCAATACGCAGATGAAATCCAGCTCTATCTCTCTGTGCCATCTGAATCAGGAAAGGCAGTTGAAGTGCTTGACAGGTGCCTGGAGGCAGTAATGGGCTGGATGGAAACCAATAGCTTGAAATCGAATCTAGACAAGATGGAGATGCTGTGTGTCACTGGGTCTTGGGTCCGTGTAGTTGGAAGATACCCTGTCCTCAATGGGGCTGTAATGCCCTGGAAAGGACAGGTGTGAAATTTGGGGATGCCCTTGGATTCTGTGCTGATGCTTGAAGCTGAGGTGGAGGCTGTGGCCAAGAGTGCCTATTCGCCACTACGTCTGGATAGAGACAATGTGGCCACAGTTATCCATGCTCTGGTAACCTCCAGACTGGACTATTGTAGTGTGCTCTACATGGGGCCACCCTTGAAGATGGTTCAGAAGCTGCAATTGGTGTAGACTGCAACTGCTAGACTGCTGACCAGGACAGCTGGTTGGACGCACATCATACCAGTCTTAAAAGAGTAACATTAGCTGCCGATTTGCTACCGAGCCCAATTCAAGGTGTTAACTTTGACTTATAAGGGCCTAAATGACATGGTCCCCAAATATCTTTAAGAATGCCTTCTTCCATATCAACCTGCCTATGTCTTAAGATCTGGAGAGTAGACCCTCCTGGTTGCCCTCCTGGTTGCCCTGCCACCCTCAGTAGTAAAAGGGGTGGGCACCTGGGAGAGGGACTTCTCAGTGATAACCTCTAGGATATGGAATAATCTCCCCCTTGATGTGAGTCCTTCACTGTATATATTTAGGAAGATGGTGAAGACACACTTCTTTGCCCTGCCTTTTTGTTAAATGGGAACATACTGTCTCTTCCCACTTTAGAGACACTGTTGCTGTTTTAATATATACTGTTGTTTTTATATATGATTTTAAATGTTGTTACCTGCCCTGAGACCTTTGGATATAGGGTGGGAAAAAGACATAAATAAATAAATAAATAAGGCTCATCCCATTGAGTTCAGTGGGGTGTACTCATAAGACTGAAGGTTTAATCTGTTTAAATCCAAATATTTGGTCTTATTTCTGGAGGAACCTGCTTATATTACAAACAGTATGAATAAGGCAGAAAGGTATTCCTGTAATGTGACTGCATTGTCAGCTTTGGAATCTATGGCTGCGTCCCCATCTGGCACACTTTGGGCACTGTTTGGGCATGCATGGGCTGGGCATGGTACCGGGAATGCATTTT
Organism: Aspidoscelis tigris stejnegeri; assembly: GCA_023333525.1. NCBI lineage: Eukaryota > Metazoa > Chordata > Lepidosauria > Squamata > Teiidae > Aspidoscelis > Aspidoscelis tigris. Next base: position 61,131,958 of record JALMGA010000002.1, on the reverse strand, counting down.
GGGTGTCCCCATGAGATTCCTGGCAATGCCGGAATGGGTTTGGCACTGATGGAGGTGTCCCCATGAGAACCGTGCCGAACCCTGGTACAGCAGAGCAGCAGCACCTCCTCTCTGCCCCCTCTCTCCTCATTGACAGCTGGATAGTCTTCAGCCCACCCCTGTGCCGCATCCCCCCCTCCCTTAGCGGCCCGGACAGCCAGGACTGGGATGGGAGGCATGGAAACAAGTTAAAATAAAGCTTCATTTATAAAACTAACTGTAAAAAAAATTAAAATGGCAAAAGCCGCAACGAGATTTAGCGGCAGTAGGCGCTTGAGCAGTTGTGGGCACCTCTGCCCCACCGGGGACTGTGAGAATGGCCATAAACTGAAAATCAAGCCTTTATTTATGATCGCCTTGCAGATGGGGGAAATAGGGGTTGCAAATGGAACAGAAATCAAGCCATTATGCAGCCTGCCTTGGCATTCCTGAAACAGGGTTGGAATCACCTCCATGGAAATGGCAGAAAATTTACAGTAAAAAGCAAGCCGCTCTCCAGCCTGCCTTTGTGATTGGCCTTTTTAAAAAGATAGTGGCACAATCTTCAATGGACAAGGCAGGGACAGCAAGCACACGCCACCTCCCAATGACGTGAGTGCAAATCTCCTCCTCATTAGCCCGCTAGTGCCCCCATGTGCTTTCCTGGCTCGCTGAGCAATGTGTACCGGTCCCCCAAAGCATGCTGAGACTTCTTTTTTCTGGTATCAAATTTGGCACCCTTCTGGCACGGTTTGGGAGGGGTTGGCACACTTTTCGCAGACCTTCCAAAACAGGGTCATGCTTTTTGGACTGTTAGAAGTTATTCTGGATATGTCTGGATGTTGGTGCAGCGAAGTGTAGGGAAACTAATGTCAGGGTGCTTTCTCTCATTCTGCAAGGAAAGCTCTTCTGATAGCACTTTGAATGTCCCTGGGTGTAAACGGGTGATTCCTGCCCTTTTTGAACCCTTTCATGCTGCCATTTTGGTGACATGGAGATCCTGCCTAAACAAAGTAGCAGTAATACCATTTTCTAGGACTCCTATGGCAATGTCCACACCATCCATGGGTTTTTTACACTGTCACTAGAAGTACCCATTAAGTACCCATTAATGTACTTCTAGTGACAGTGGAAACCCCTCCCCCCCATGTTAGCAAGGGATGCAGAAGGTGGTCCTGGCCTGCAAGACCGGAGCAGCAGCCAGCAGTGTGTGCCAGGATCTATCTGTTCCACCCTGGCACCATTTGGGTGGTCAGAAACGAAAATACTTGGCCTCCAAAGTTGTATTTTTGCAGGGTGCATAGAAATAGTCCACTTTTGTTTTCTGGGTGCCCACAAAATGGTGGCAGGCTCCACGTGCTGGATGGGATAGTCCACTGCATGGCACATCTGGGACACATCTTTCAAGTACCCTTCCCTTAGGGTGCCCCCAGTGTCATTTTCATGCCAGGGAACAGGCCAGTTGCCTTTGTTGTGTAACTAGACCATTTCCCAGGAATCATGGCCTCCCAGGGACCAGTCTAGAATGCAAACACTGCTGTCTCTGGTGGCATTTAGCCAGGGATCTTGTGGTTGTGAGGATCCTGCCCTACAAGTCCTGTCTGTTTGTAGGCTGTACTGACCACAAACATCCAGGAGACACAATTTTTATTTTTCATGTTACCTTCCTTTGCTGGCTACTAAAGTTGCCAAGTGATTGGAGAAGAAGAATTTTAAAATGGCTGTTCTTGTATTTTGATCTATGGGAATTAAAAGATGCTTTCTTTTCTTTAACCTCAACAGCATAAGCATGTATGAGAAGTCTAATGCTGCAGAGTTCTCATTCTCCCCGTTCCTCCAGCTCCTTGCCTGTCACAGCTGTTATTAAAGAACTATTAAAAGAGGCAATTGCAAGGTGGTGTTAATAACAACTGTACAAACTATAGTATGCTAGGATCTTATCTCATCAATGTCCCCCAGTCTAGAAATTGGCAAAGTATCAAAACACATGTGCTGAAGTGGAAGGGTAACCTCTTTCTGTCTCCTGGGAAATGTTTAGTCCTCTGGCTGGAATAAATTCCCAACACAAATTGGTGGAAAACACATTTTCGGAAGGGAGGGAGATGGGCTTCTGGACAGGTCCCTCACCCTCTGTACTCAGCATTCTAGAACAAAACCCCCTTTTTACCATTTTGCTCTCATTATCATCATTCTGAGCAGCAATGCCTATTGCAGCCACTGAAGTATCACTGTAAAGCCTAAGTCGCCATTTCAGGTGAAGGAGGCCATCTGGGGACTGCCCAAAGAAAAGAAATAGGGAAGTGACACTAGGGTTCCATTCCCAAACAGAATATAATGAGCTTTGAGAACGTTTTGAATGCTCACAGTTCCCAGAGTATTTAAAGAATATGCAGTTAAAGGTCCTGAAACATGGATTACCTGTATTAAGATAAAGAGGTCTCACTGCTGGATTTAGAAATATTCCATTTCATTTAGCAAAATAGGAAATGCAAGTGGGTTTTTTGGGGGGGAGGGAACAATGCTTTAGGGGTGTTCTCCTCAGTTTTCCCCTGACCTGTCCCTGCAATCCTCGCCTTTTGCCTCTCTCCCTGCCATTTCATGCTGATCTTCCCCCTCCTGCCTGCCTGCCTTCTTCCAGATCGCCCCTGCAATCTTCACCTTTTGCCTGCCCCCTCCTGCCTTTGGTAATGATCCAACACAAAACTCCATTAAGAAAATGATTTTTAATGTTCTATGCCTTGTTAACAAGAGAAAGAAGTTGTGCTAAGGTGGATTCAAAATGGGTGGGGCAAGCAGTGAACAAAACCTGCTGCCAAAGGACCCCATGACCTGGTGTGGGGGCAAGTTTATACAAAGGGTGGGGTTTGAATTGCTTGCCCCAATGAAATCAGGGTGTGACAGTGTCCAATTGATGACTGCATAGGGAGGGGGTTCTGCTGAGGGGAGGAGAGAGGGGTTTCTCCCCTCCTGGGCACTGAAGAATGGGGAGTGAGTCTGCATTATAAGGGAACAGTGGAAACAAACAAACAAACAAAAAATCAGACCTCACTGCTGATTTTAAAGAAACCCAGTTTAAAACTGCATTAAATTGCTGTGTGGGAACTTGGCTTTATTGTGACAACATGGGCCCATTATGAAGTTTTCTTGTCAAGTACTGAAATAGTTTTCAGTTACAGTACCTTCTTCTGGGAAGATGGCCGAAGTTGAACCATCCTCTGCTTTCCAGATAATTACTGTATCTCTGAACTAACAGGCTTTATACATGTAAAAATTGCCCTGAGAACTTTTACAAGTGATTTTAATGTACAGTAATTTGCATTGCTTTTTACTATATATTTCTTTTATTTATGAGCAATCCTCAACATACAGCTATGCAGGCTGATGGTTGTTGTAGTCCAAAACATCTGGAGGACATAAAATTAACAAAGGCTGCTTTACACCACTGTGGGAAAATCAACTTTCGGAAGCTACCTGATATAGGAAATTTGAAACTAGGGCTAAAAAACATTTGTTGGAGGGGGTGTTTTTCCAGAGTTTATGGTAATTACCATTTGGAAATTCTAAATTAAATTGTTACCTAACATTGGAAGCTTCCAGCAGCAGAGCCTTTCCTCTCCCAGCTGTTCAATCATATTATACCTTAAGCTGGTTAAAATGAAGCTAAGTTGGAAAGTGAAAACTTTTTGCATCACCTGGCCACCTAAATTATCACCAGACTGTTATTGGCAGTGTGATAAGGTTACCTCTGAAAGGAAATGGACTCAGGAAATCCCTTGGAGACATGATGCTGAAATTAATTAGGTCAAATTAATTAGGTAATTTGTAATCCGAAGGGCCAATGTCCTATAGTAAAATGTGTGTTTGAGAGAGTTGATGATTACAGATCACATGCCTAGTATTGCACAATCAGTGTTCAACGTGATTAAATTAACACAAAGTGATTAAATTTAATTAGGGGGCTGATCCTTAAGAATGAGGATGCCAAAATATCTTGGAGCTGGTTATTTCCTGCCTAGCTTCATGCACTCAGTGTGACCGCAAAGTTAGAAAGGATGATTTTTCCATTGATAAATTTGTGTTATATACTATGTAATGTATGTGTGCCTCATACACATAATTTGAGAACATCTCTGGATACTAAAGGCAAATCTGTACTGGGGGGAGGGCAGTAAATTGGCTGGTGTGGCCCAACATACTTGCTTACAAGATGAGTTAAAACCAGCTAAATAAATATCATTTTAAAGACCTCACATAAACACCAATTAAGTGCTCTCAGTTACCTCTATTTAGAATTCTACAAGCTATGTAGCTGTAATAGCCCAGATTCCACAGGGTGATGGTTCCTGAGCTAAAACGATCACACGTCTATAAAACAGGGAACGGCTGGGCGTCTCAGTGTCTCAAGTATCAGGGTTCACTCTGCAATTCATTCTACCTTATAATCACAGGATGCTCTGCGCACCCCCAAATGATATGTTAATGTTGCTACATGTGACCAGAAAAAGTTTTTTTTTACAAAAATAACTAATTCAAAGAGCCAAGGAAGGAATGCAGCAATTTTTGGAAAAAACAAAACAGATAATTACCCGCACATGAAATGTAATTTGAAACAGCTGCATCAAGCTTCCAGTAGCACTGAAAACTGATGCTCACCCGCTGTGCTTGTAAGCAGGCAAGCTAGAAGCAACTGCTTGCTTCAAGGAACATAAACTACTTCACACTTTGTCCATTAACCTTAGGAAGAATGGAACCTGAAAGGAACAACACTTTGAAGTTACATATTATTATTTGACTAATATGAAACAGCTGGCAGGTTTAAAGAAAAACAAATAAAGTATGGGCGTGACCAAGCAATCAAAATGTGTTTGGTTAGGGACACCATCTGGTGGCTACAGGAACATTGAACAAGTGGACCTCCAGCAAACATCTCAGAATCTTAATTTCTATATACATTCCTGGTTTGTCTATTTATCTATCTAAATGGCCGTAGAAATTGCTTTATTTTGTGTTTCTTCCATTCATATTTCTGCAAGCAAAAATTCAAAGTACATGTAGTTTGCCTTTAAATTTCTACATTGGAAAGGTTTAAGATGTTGACTTCTCTTCAGCTGCATCCCCATGCAAGCTGTTTGGCACGGGATGGGCATGCATGGGTGGGTCCAAGATTGATCCTTGCCCATTCCCATGCCATTCCTGGTGATGCAGGCTGGATGTGGGCTGGGCACGGATGCAGCCATCTCCATGCAACCCATGCCAAACCCTGACATGGGGGAGCAGCACCACATCCTCTACACCCCCTCCTCACTGGAAGCCAGATTCACATCAGTCCATGCCTGTGCTGCCAGCTGAAAATGTCACACACACACACACACACACACCCCTTAGCAACACAGAAAGCTAGGACTGGGCTGGGAGGCACGGAATTTTTTAAAAAATAAAGCTTAATAATAATAATAAATTTTAAAATGAATTTAAAAGGCCCAAAGCCGCTATGAGGTTTAGCAACAGTTGGGCACTTGAGCAGTTTTGCACACCTCTATTCCACCGGGAACTGCAAGAATGCCCAGCAACTTTAAAAGGGAGAAAATCAAGGCATTATCATGATTGCCTTAGCGATCAGGAAACGAGAGTAGAATATTTGCTTTGGGAAAAGTACAAAAATTAAGCCATTTTTAGCGGTCAGGAAGTCTCCACTCCCAAAAAATCTCAGTGGCTGTGATCTCCAATGCACAGGGCAGGAATGGCAAGCACACCCCACCTCCCAATGATGTGAGCACCAATCTCCTCCCAGAATAGCCTGGAATTGTCCCCATGCACAGTCTCGGCTCACTAAGCAATGAGTGCCAGGACCCCAAACCATGCCCAGACTTGGGGTTTCTTGGGTACCAAATTTGGTCCTTGTCTGACATGGTTTGGGGTGATTTGGTCCGCAGAAACCGAACCAAAACTAAAACGCATGGGGACACCCCTTGCTGAGCCCACTTTTGGTACCGTACCAAACGTGCACCCTTCATTACTTTCATTTTGGATATTAGAATCATAGAGTTGGAAGCGATCTCCAAGGTCAGAGTCCCACCCTGTTCCATGCAGGATTCACTAAACCTTCCCAGATAGATGGCTGTGTAGCCTCTGCTTGAAGACCTCCAGTAAAGGAGAGCTCACCACCTCCTATGGCAACCCTTTCTACCAGAAAATTTTTTCTAATATCCAACCTGCAGCTACTCCCTTGGATCCTTTTGTTGCATCCTTTCTTCTTGTATAAATGAGAATAGGGTCAATCCCTCTGCACTGTGACAGTCCTTCAAATACCTGAAAACAGATACCATGTCTCTTCTCAGTTTTCTCTTCAAATATAAAAGCCCATAAACCAGTCATCACCTTATTCTGGGAGTTTTTAAATTTTAGTTTGCAATCCTCCCTATAGCACCTCATATTGGGGTAGATTTTTAGCTAACTGGATAGCTATCTGGACAGCTTTTGGTAGATAGGCACAAATGTTCACAAATGCTTTTTCTGCAAACTCAAAGCCAAATTCAAACACAACTTCCAACATTTTACAGAAGACAAAGCAGCACTATCTAGCACCCTCTGCAGCGAGAAGCAATCTGTGAAGCAAGGGGAGAGAAGGGTCAGCCAAGAGAGATGAAAAATAGGCAGAATATCTACTGCAAAGTGTTTTATCAATACTATTGGACAACTGCTACCTCTTCCTCAAATTCTTAGATTAAATTTCTCCTCTGACTCTGTGCAAAATGTTTTCCTTAGAATATCGACAGAGAACCAACTACACCTTCTGCTTCTGGGGAGAAACTGGGTTTCAAACCAGTGACGCTTTGCTTTCCAGGCACTTTGCTCCACCACTGAGCTGCAGCCCCTTCTTTACATCTTCATAACCAGTATTCTTATTAGAAAAGAGTAGTAGATTGATGGCATTCTTCCCATGTTTGGAAGGAACTATATTGGGAAATGTGAATTAGGAAACTGATGCCAGAGGCAAAGATGCCCAGCTAGTTAAACCTGTGATTTCTTTTCCAATAAGGCAGCCTTTACATTCAACTAACAGACACATTTGATGTTTGTAGGAAATCATGGCATTGTGGATTACTTATCAGGGATCTTCAGTGAGATGAACAACTGAAAGACAAGATTGTGCAAAATAATTGGAATTTTCTACACTAAGATTGTGCGTGTCTTAATTCTTAATGGAAAGCAGGTACCCATAGACTATGAACAGGCAATCTATAGTCTTCTGAATGTTGTTGGATCTTCACTGTGTATCAGCCAGAGCATACAAGAACATAATGCAACACCCGGGAAGCTGCTCATTGTTCTTTGCCTTAAAACAGGGGTCTTAACCATGGCATTTCAGTTCATACCAGTCCTACCTGCAACTAGTGTTCAAGGATATCTGGCAAGCTGCACCTCAGCATCCCTACTATAGATTTTTTTCCTTAAAATTTCATACGAAGCACAAACATTCTGTAGGAGACAAACAAGGCGTTGTTGTAGATGTCGGTGTGAAATTTGACCCTGAACACCGAAACAGAGGCTATGGAGTTAAAGTTGGGAAGTCAAAAGCAATTATTGGGTTACTGGAATTAGAAGTCAGTTAAAATGTATCAAATCTGAGACTAAATGAAAGTTGTGTAATATATTAAAAAGTCCCCAAGGAAGATACATTAATCAGTGGAAGTATCTAGAGGAAGCAATGGCCCTCAATTTCTGAATTAAAAGCTACTTAGAAGCATACTCATCCCTTTCCCATTAAAGACCCCTGCCATGTGGACTTGTAGTGGATAATTTTCTCAGGCTGTGGTCATACCTTGCTGAAATAATCCATATTATTAAAAAGCTGATTTCAAAATGCATGAACTCTGGTCTCACACGATACCTGATTGTCTTTCCTCAGTTTGTCTTCACTTTGGGTTGCTATGTTCACACCTTTCTGGTTCTGTTCTGAGATTCCTTTATGAGACTTTTGAGATCTCCATCCATCTCCACCATCACAACACTCCCTGCAGTCTTATAGGACAAAGGTTCTGTGACTCAACAGCAAGTAATCACACATTGGATGAATTCATGCAGTATCCACCACTATAGTATGGTTCAGCCTCCTTTAGTACCCTTCCCTGATCACATCCAAAAAATGAAAATGGATTAGCACTCTATAGTGGCTTGAGACCTGAAAAAATCAGGACACAGGAAAGTACAATTGAAGGGAAGAAAGTCCACAAATGAGTGTTGTTGGCATTCAAAGATAGGCTGAAGGAGGATTAAAGTGAAGGTGTAAAATCCCCAAGGAAGATACCTTTATCTGTGGAGGTATCAAGAGGAAGAAATGGCCCTCAATTACTGAATTAAAAGTTACATAGAAGCATATGCATCTCCTTCCCATTAAAGACCCTTGCCATGTGGCAGTTGTGGACTCATAGTGGTTAAATTTCTCAAATGATAAAAAAAAATGTATCATGTGCTATATAAAAGGCAGCCACACATTCATATAATTGCAAATAGAGGATTTGGAGGTGCCATAAATTGAGGAGTCAGAGTCCAAGATTTTGTCTACTGACTCTGCAGCCCTGGATCAAAAGACTGGAAATGGAATGCTGTTGCTTGATAGCTAACAATACAGTGCAGGCACCTTTAAGCAATGGATCCCAGCTCTCATTACAGAACAGATCTAAATGAGTAATGTCAGGTGGACCCACTTCTGTGCATTATGCACACTGTTGGGTTTACCTCATATTTCACAAGTTTTACGGCACCAGCATGTAACATACTGGGTCAAACATAACAGAAGAATTCCCCCCCCCCCAAAAAAAAAAACTTTATTAGACTTTCAACAGAGTTAAGAATAATTTGGATAATTGTACTTAAGATGGGTATGATAACATTTGGATAGGTAAATTATTAAAAGCAAAAAATGAAGTAAATGAGTGATCTAACATAAGTTTACCAAGACATACGGTTGAGCTCTCTGTGAGTCTGGGTCTCTCCTTGCAGGCAGATTTATCTCGAGTCAGTTTTGTAAAGGTAAGGGAAATGACAAATGGAATCTGCTTGTGCATTCATGGTTGGAGAGCTGAGGCTCCCAAGAATTGTAAAATTGTGTTATTGTACCTTGCCCCAGCATTTTTCTTTTGCCGCCAGGTATCCTCTGGTGACTGTGTTCCACATACTGTATTTTCTGGTGTATAAGACTACTATTTAACCCAGGACAATCTTCTCAAAAGTCAGGGGTCTTCTTATACGCCGGGTGTTGTCTTCTTATACGGCGAGTATATTCCAAAGTCTATATTTTAACTGGAAAGTTGGGGGTCATCTTATACGCCCAGTCGTCTTATACCCCGGAAAATACGGTAATTCGATACCAAGCACTTATTTGAAGCCAATTAACATTTTCTTTTTTCTTTTTTTTTTTTTGCTATCAGTTTTTTGGAGGCAGCAAATACAATTCTAGAAAAACTTTTTTGTTTTTGAACTTTCTTTGTACCATAGAAGAGATTTAGAAGTCACATATCCAGTAGTAAAGTGAACTTGGATTTTCATATTATTTCAGCTACAAGACTGTTTCCTGCCGAAATGGGTCACTTTTACACGTTCCCACCATGGTTACAAAGCAGTACCAATAATTTAAAACTGATCATTCCAGACAGCTGTACTGGGGTGATGTGCCACCTAAATATTACTTTCAGATGGAGTTTGTGGAAGCTGGTATTGACACTAAGTGGTTTGCTCTTTAGAAGGCTCTGCCAGTCGTCCAGTATTATTTCTCTCATGTTTCCAGTGTTTTAAAATCATGGAGGTTTCAGTATTCTAAGTCTTTCAATGTCTGGTAGATTTTGGATGTTAAATCCCTGTGAGATGAAGATGGGTTACACACCCATTGTTCTAGTATAGACAGTAGTGTCTTCACATTATGGCATGAGGTAAGTGATCTTAGAAAATGTAGAAATAACTGTGGGGTCAGCCAACTGTTGGAAACTGTGATGAGGGTTATTTTAATTATTTGCTTGTCCTTAAATAAAGCCTTGCTGAGCTAAATAATCGTCTAGACTATAATAGCCTTTTTGTTTTAAGGCTATTTTTTGAGGTAGGGTTAAAATACCTGGATATTTTGAAAGGAATTGTGGGAGAACTGCTAGCATTGAGGATGAGCAGTTTAGTGCACCACTCTTTCTAGTTCGTGGGTTTCTTTAGCACATAACAGGTTGCTCATCCAGCATCCAGGGACAAATGGGTCCAATCTTTCCTGAAAAGTTAAGTGTGCAAGTTCAATGATCACCGAGAAAAATAGAAAATCTTAAGGATGCTCAATGGGCATCAAATGATGTTGGCTGTTATATGACTTTAATTTTAGCCTCAAGGAAACTCAACAAATTTCTGTGCGTAGACCTTTAAAACACTTGGAATAGTAAAATATTGTTTACTACAATAACTCTAAATGAAACCTTGCCTTGTTTCCCCAGTCTAGCATTCTACAAGTTTTATCTTACAATGCCACCAGCTGCTAGTTGGCCTCTGCCAATAATGAGGAATATATTTTGGATAGGCCATTTGAATCTAGACAGGCGAACATGGAACTAATTCTGCATAGCTTGGCTGCCTTTCCAAATTACTAAAGGGAGGGGACAGAATCAGTATTTACCAAACCAATATTTTTCCCACTAGTGAAATGGATGGATTGACATCCAAGATCATTTTTTTACTGTTTGATTGCTTATTCTGTAAAATGAAAGATAATTAAGGAGGGCATTTCAAGGCAAATTCTCACATATTTTTTGTCCCCCAGAGTGTTTCACTCTGTAATAAAATCGTGATATGCGAAGGAGATAAACCTGTGTCTTATTAGACATGGCTCCACTGAGAACTTAACAGAAGCTGGCAATCTTGGTACTCATCCATTGATAGAAATGACACGATTTTCATCTTAGGCATGATTTGTGAGAGAACCAATGCAATTTTTATGTCAGGAATGATATAGAAATTCCCCAAAGTGAGCATTAGAAAATGTTCAGCAACTGAAAACAGGTGCTCAGTTTTAGCAAACATATGGATAAAAAAATCAAGAAGGGTCCAGTTATATACCGTTAGTTAATGCTAGGAAATGTCAACATTTTCTAATCAAATTATTTCATTTTTTTCCTTTTAAAAAATCAGCAGAAAAACATAAGTATGGTATGAGAAGGAACTTCGAGGTTGCAAAGAAATAGTTAATAAAAGTATGCACTATTTTTATCGAAATCAAAAGCACTAAAAAACTAGATAATTTTTAACCACTCTAACTGTTCTAAACCATTCTCTCCACTGGAAACCACTGGAGTTGCTTTATGCACAGGTATGACGTGTGCCTAATAAGCATCTCACCCAACAACCTAGCTATTGAGATGCTTTGAGAGCGGTACTAAAAACCAAACATACTTCCATAGTTATCCTTGTTTTACAATTCAGTCTCTCTGGTCAACATTTATATTAGGGAAAAAGGGGACAGAAACAAAATTCAAGGTAGATTTCAATGCTGTCCAGATCTAAAAACAAATTAACATACTCCAAGACAGTTTTAAAATTACTGAGATCATAGTTCCTTTGCAACTGGCTTTGGATTTTAACTTAGAAATTTTGTCACTCTTGCTCATTGATTAAAAACACTAGAAGGATGAATCAATTTTTGTCCAGCTAATAGTTAAAAGGAAATTTATACAAATTCACAGTTAATTATTCAGAAGCCGTGATCAGATTCTTAATATACTTATGTACCAGTCACATCATCTAGCTGCCCAGCAGTTAAAGGTGCAAGGGAATATGAAAGGATGAGGACCCTTCACAGTTTCATCACACGTTGCCTCTTAAGAAAAATAATAGGCACTGCCTTTGAGGCAACCCCAAAGGATCCTCTGCTTCTTTGATTGTTCAAAAGTTTGCAGAGAGGGTTCTGACAAGCGAGATATACATTCTCGGTGCCTCTGCTTTTTCCACACTGTAATTCTGCTTTCTCCTGGTGCTTTTCTTAAAGTGAGAGATCTCTTCCTCCCAATTCCAGCAACTTTCACCTCTGCCCCTCTTTGACCTGCTATGCATTCTCAGAGGTTTCAAATCATGCTACAACAAAAAAGGAGCACATTTTAGGAGGATGGTCACAATCCTTTAGATGTGCAAGTGCGATACTAAAAATGTACTGCCTGAAAATGCTTAATAAGAGGTTACACTGTACGTTACAAATGATGCTGCAGCAGAGAGTATAGCAGTTTCCCAAAACAGGAATTCATACCTGCATTGCAGCATTAAAAGAAAATGTTTATTGAAGCAGGTTTTTTTAAAATAACATAGGGCAGTATAAACAAGAAAGTCAACTAGACAGTCAGATCTGACACTTAGAAAAAAACGAACAAAACCACAAAATTTTAGAAAGACATGTTACAAAAAAATTGAGAATATATTTTTCAAACTACAGATATACTTATGAAAAAAATCAATAGCTATTTTATGAACAAATCGAAGACACACAAAAAATGGACCCCAAGGTCTACAGAAGTTCATAAACGTCACATAATCTACTATTAACCAAGTTAAAATAACTTTAGAACAATGACTGTTTTTCAGATTTATACAACTGCATGGTCTAGGCATAAATATTTTACACATTTCCTCAACTGGGAATTTTTATTCTCTCCTTATCCATGGGTAGTATCATCTTCGACAAAATCTTTGGCCATCTCGGCTGTGATCACATCGATGTGACTGACCTAAACAAAACAAATTCAATACTTTAAATTAATGCAGAAAATTAATAAATACAATGTTTACAAAACATTCACGAATTATCTACAAACTCTATGAATTTCACAAAATTCTCTCAGTTCCACAAATTATTTTACACAGATGCACAAAAAGCTCAGAATTTAGAACTAGTTTACTGATCCTACTTTGTGGGAATTAAAGACATCTCTTCTGTGTCTGAAACTTGCAAAGATATATTTTGAAGTGGCAGAAAGGACAATGCCAGTTTTGGAAACCGGGGAAGAGTGTGAGAAAGATTTTCACTTGTCTGATCCCAAATATGACTAGCAGAGTAGGCAAAACCATAAACTGTACGGATGAAACAATATATATATATATATATATATATATATATATATATATCATGAACCAAGAACACTCTTGTCTTGTTTTTAGACTGCTATCTAGAGAAAACAGCTTAGAAACAGGACAGTATGTACGTTGTACTAAAAATAATAATAAGGATAAAAAAATAAAAAACCTTACAGAGTCATGTGTTCAGATATGTTTGTACATCTGGACATCTCCTTAGTGCCTCTGCTCTCCATGAGTCAAGTCAAGCTAACTATTAAAGCAAGCACGTTTTCAAGTAAACAGAAACTTCTGAAAGACCACTGCAGTCTTTAACACAAATCTACTGAAACAATATTAACATATGAAATACAGTTACTTGATTTCTGGAAAGGGATAATCTGCTTTCAGTTGTCTACGGTTTAATAAGTTCAGATGTCTATGCTTCGCAACTGAAGCTGCAGGAAAAAGCTGTGAGATTGCCTTTGAAGACGGTCCAGAAACTACACCCAGGGTAGAATTTGTTTAGGGGAAATCATGCAATCCTTCTTAAAAACGATTCCTCTGTCTAACATACTGCATCATTTCCAATCAGGCTGTAAAGTAATTTCAAGAAACATCCAAAATGCTGATTTAAAGATCTCTTCAGTTTGAGAGAATACAGTTGCTCTCAAAATGCTTTTCAGATGTAAAACAAACCCAGACCCTGAGACTGGACGCTGTCTTTAAGACAGGTCCCCATCAGAGATTTAGATGGAGGCCACCAGAAAGAGGGCTTCTTAGCAATTACTCTGTGTGATATCTATTCTGTCACCTTTTCAGTGCCACCACAGTATTTAAGATCTGAAGTAGTTTTGTTTTTAATTTTATTTTAACATATAACAGGAACAAAACTATAGCAAAAAGAAACAAACAATCATATCATCAAACAAAACATTCCAATATACAACACATTTGGAAGCATCTATCAGATCAAAATTCAAAATATCAAAGTTCATTCAATGAAAAATTTGTGATTGAACATAATTAAGTAAATAAGGTTTGGAGCAGGGATTTGAGGGAATCAGGGTTGGTGTGGAAAGGTAGAATCAATGGAGACCAAGTCCCCATAAAGTAAACCTTGGGGTTCGTGCCTTGCATTAAGGTGATTAGGTAAGAGATCAGTTACCAGTTTTGTTTTTGCCTGCCTGAGTGACACAACTGTAGCTTGATAGTGAATGTGAACTAGACAAAGGCTAAGGAGCTTTTATAAAATTTGTAGTTTAGGACTGTCTTTCAGTTCCACTGCTGCGTATGTATACTAAGAAAGTCCTTAAGACACAGTCAAGTGAGTAACAACTAGATGACCGTGTGTTGTGGAGGATTCATTGAAAAAAGAACTGTCAGCAACTAAGTCGAGGGCTGTGTGGTTAGGATACCATGATTCTCCTGCCACCTGTCTGCCTCCCAAGCCCACTGTTCCAACTGCTCAAAGCAAGAGGTCTGGTGAGGAGGAAGGAAAACCTACAGTAAGGCCAAGGAGAGAGTAGGCTCCAAGCATGAGGGTCCCTACCATGAAATTTGATGGAGATGGGAAGCACAAGCAAAGATGGGGCAGAAGGGAATATTAAGAGGGCCTGGTAGGATGGTAAAAGAAAGTGTTTAATGGTCAAAAAAAGGAAGGGCTGAGGTTGCTAACAAGCTTGGAGGACTCAGAGGAGATGGGATTCCGGTGCAAGAGAGAGGCTGAGTTTTCAGAAAGAAATGGGATGGAGAAAGGCCTTTGGAGAGGATGTGGGGAAAGAAAATGAGGACGTTTGAAGGACAGGGAAGTGATTTGCACATGAAGGAGCCTGAGAGCTTTGGAGGGGCTACGAAGGAGATGGAATGGTGCAAGGGAGACTTTGCAGACTTGCACAAACGCAGGTGGGAAGAGTGAGGTGTCCTATTTAGTTCTAGGGGTCTTCCTATCTGAACATACACGTGGCCTATTTTACTTAGCAGGCTTACCACTGACATTTAGAATATGAAAATAGCCTTTTGTGGTAAAGGCTTAAAATAGTAAAGGAATGATAAATTTGTCTCATGTTATTCTTTGCTTTAAGAAAGTCTGCTGCCGTGGTCTGGAGTCATGATCATTAATGATATCCACATATTAAAATCGCATACCTTATTTCTAAATTTGACACCATAGAACTTATCTGCAGACTCAAGCAGTTCAGGCCGGAATGTTGTGGTGATGAACTGAGCATGTTCAGCCAGTTCCATGATCATATCTAAGAATAAAATTTAGTGTCAATGAACATATACTGTATGGATATTCCTTTAAAGAGTTAAAGATGAACTGCAGCAAACTTGTAAACTAACACATATCAAAGCAGCACATAGGAAGTGAAGTAAGCCTTGCAGGACAATTCTGGAAATTATATGAAGAGCATGGTTTCCCTCAGTTTAGCTGCATAACACACGCACTCACACATGGAAGAAAAGCCTAATTGGGAATCTACAGGCAAAAAGCCAAAAGGAAGTACCCCTTCCTGGCTCCTGCTGTGCTCTTTTGCTATGCCGGAAAATGTGCTTCGGCTCTGCACTAGGGCTGCCCCACCAAGCTGAAGGGTGTGAGAACAGCTGCAGTAGTAGCATATTACTTGTTCCATCTTAGGGCTCTGTGTTTACTTAGCTAGCAGCTGGGTTGAAAAGACTGAAGGACATATTGGCAGTGGGTTCTAAGACACCACAGTATTCCAGCCCTTTTAGAGAATGCCTACCAAACTAGGTATTTGGCATGTTAGCTACTTTAGCCATTCAAAAATGTATATTCTGTGTTTTGCTGAAGAGTTAGAGACTGAAATAATGCTGACATGCTTTATACAACTCTAACTTCTACAATATGCTCTACGGGACACAGAATGGCAACTGTAATCGCTTAGGGCTACAGAAGATGGCAGGGATCTGAGATCACAACATACCAACATTAAGAAACTAGGCAAATCTGAACTGCATGTAGTGCCAAGAGAGTAACAACTTCTGTCACCACTGTGGAACCGACAAAGCACTTTGGTATTCCATGGAACTCTGGGTAATGAAATAGGCAGGCCAGTGATAGCACAGATGGCATAAATCCAGCTGTGAGTCTGATAAAAAATGGATTTGAAAACCTTAGCCATCTAATTTTTAAAAGGGCTTCGTAAATGTTTGTGATATTAACTGATTTTTTTGAGTTTCAATAATGTTTACTTCAAAGGGGTTGAAAAGCTCTGGAGCACATAGTGAATCTGTTTCTATAGGGGACAGTGGTGTCTTGTGCAGCACTTGTGCAATCTACGTGTTTCTGTTCATAAAAGCTTTACATTGCTAAATATATAGCGGGTATAGCACCAAGTTCTCTGTCTTCTGTTGCAATTCCTGAACAGAGACAGGCCTTTTTTTTGGAATACAGAAGGGATCATATCTGACATCTTGGGAGAACAGCCACAACTTCACATAGGCCCTATTAGGAAGGCCTATTGGAAAAGTAATCTGACATGGAGTTACTATGAAAAAGTTTCTTCGTATAGGAAAAATATATGCCCATAATAAATACACCCATATAATTAAGGTTGTACCTGAAACAGCCTTCCTATGCTGAGCATCCAGAGCCTGATCAATTTCATCAAAGAGATAAAATGGAGCTGGGTCACATTTTTGGATAGCAAATATCAATGCTAGAGCTACTAGGGATTTCTGACCACCAGAAAGTTGCTGCATCTCTCTCATTTCACCTTGCTTGCCAGTAAATGATACCTAAACAAAGAGCAGAAAAGTTAATTTCTCCTATTTCTTAAGCATTTTCCCATGAAACTGGGAGCTTTATGTGAAAAATGGTTCATAAATGATAAATAAACAAGCAAGTGGTCACTAGAGAGCAAGATAAAATGTTCTATTACCCTTATCCCGACTCCAGTGAATTGGTCTACAGATGGGACACTGCTTTGAGATCCTGATCCTTTTTCACTCTCAGCACCACCTTCACCTTCATCTTGAGACTGACTGCCTTCAATGTCACCTTTTTTCATCACAAGTGTTGCTTTCCCCCCAGGCACCAGCTTCTGAAATACCTCACTGAAGTTCTTTGACACCTTGGGAAAGCGGAATTCAGCTATGGTTAATTCTGAACAATATCAAATCACCTCTCAAATATTATCAAGTAAAGCTGTCCCAAAACAACGGATAAGATTTTAGTCAACATCAATATATGAGGAAGAAATCTTTTAAAAGAGGAAGATAAAAGAAATATCTGGCACTCAGACTCTAATCCCTTCTCTCTAGTGTTATTAAGCCTGAGTAGGGAGGAGCACTATAAGCATCCTATATGAACACAGAGTTCCTTTGTGCACGGGGCACTAGGTTTTCTTTGGTAAGTAAGAACACCGAACGAACAGGCTGAGGCTCTTCACATAAGCACACTGTTCCTTTTGTATCAATTTGTTATCTGCATAAGAAACATACTATAAAACATTAGCAAGTTTTTTTAGTGGGCATAATTCTTTACAATGTTGCCAAGCCATTTTATGGCAAACAGCAGAAGAAATAAAAACTAAGTATGTGTGATTTTACAGAATGGAAATGGATATGCACAAGCACAAAAACTGAGAGAAAACAAACTTCTGTATCACCAGGCTGGCCTGTGGTGCCCCACTGAAGTGTGAGGGGGGGCACAGTGGCTTGCTATGGCTGCTTATGGAACATAGTAATACAGAACACAGACACACTGATTTCTAAATATGTCAAGCCTTATTCCAACAATATAGAATTCTTAGTTCACAAATGCTACCATCTCAGAAATCAACAAGTAAAAGCCAAATTCTATGATTTTTCCATTCCTGAGAATAATCATGTAAACGGACTTGTCCTTCACAAGAATAATAATACCTGTTTGAAGGTCAGCTGGATGGCTTCATACTTTCTGAGTTCAAGGACATTCATCAACTCCATTATGGATTTGTAGCCCCTGTCCAACTCTTCTTGGCGTTTTATCAGTTTTTCCTTCTGCTCCGAGAAGTTCACAAACTGGTCAAGAGCCTTTTTATTGACGTGGCTGTATTTCTTCAATTCTGTGTTGCATTGTTCCAGTTTGCGAAACAGCTACATGAAAGACCCGAAGACGATCTATTAATAAATGATATGAACCAACACTCACCATCTCCGACGATGAAAAGTGAGAATAATTACCTGTTTTAGGCTCAATGTTTGATATTTTTCAAAAGCTTCCTGAGGAAGTGATCCCAATTCCCTAATCTTCTTCATGCACTCTTCTTTCTTTTTCAGAAGCATGCCTTGCCGGTTAGTCATCTTCTCAAGCTCTTTTGTGTCATGATTGATAGCATCCATGTGCTCTTTCTCCATGTTCTTCCAACGTTCCATGCTCTTCTGGAGTTCTTTGATTCCTGCTTCTGTTTTATCAATTGAATTGTCGAGATCTGGTATACATATATATATAAATATCAATAAGAATTAATAATTCTTTTGCACTTTTCTCATCAGTCTGTGGGTGGTCTAACAATTAAGTGAAAGTTTAGATGTAATTAAAAAAAAACCATAGGAAAAGCTCTGCAGAGATCAGACCACATACATGCAGTTTGGCTGCAGAGATTAAAAATAAGTTAAATATAAAACAGCCTGTACTGATGGAATTAAAATAGTCTTTCAACTATTTTAGGAAAATGTAGAATGTAAAGTTAGCTTTTTTTTTAAATGAAAAGTTTCCAACCTTCTGATCGTGCAAGCGTATCTTTCACTCGCTTGTTGATTGCCTCAAGCTCAGAC
This sequence comes from Aspidoscelis tigris stejnegeri, assembly GCA_023333525.1. Classification (NCBI taxonomy): domain Eukaryota; kingdom Metazoa; phylum Chordata; class Lepidosauria; order Squamata; family Teiidae; genus Aspidoscelis; species Aspidoscelis tigris. The sequence goes on along the minus strand of JALMGA010000002.1, from coordinate 61,113,088 downwards.
GTTGTAGCTGTAAGAACAGTGCCACCTTCTGTCTCTCTCAATTCATTCAGCTCCTATAAGGCAAATTGTTAGTAATGTTTATTTACAACCAAACCAAATCATTGCATAAACTGGACTACACAAAATGTGCACTGATGTCTCACTGTTCCCAATTTCTCATTTTATTATTAATTCTAATAATTAATTCTAATAACTCAGAAACATGTTCTTTTTAATATTAAAGTTTCCTAGTTAGCCCAGAAGCAAATTTGTTAATTTTATTTCACCTATCATTTACACCTTTTAATAAAATAAAATAAATTTGCTTCTAGGTAAATCACAGACTTTCTTTATAAATCTGTACGGGTTATAACTAGTGCAGAGGTCTGGCTTACTTTACAAAATAAGAGCACTTTCCAGGCTTTTGGTCATTCAGGAAATGCAGAGGAAATGAAGCTAACAATGATGCTGTTATGAGCTAAACCACAGAAATCAATCCATGCTGGCAGTAAACAGAACTAAGACATTGACACCACTGAATCAAGGATAAAAACAGCTGAAACAAAATTGGCGTCCATGAGCGAATGTCACCAGTCGCGTTTCAGATGTTTACGTATCTGAATACTACACCTCTGAAATATTTTATAAATGCTTTGAGAGCAGTATTAAAAAAACTTACTTGTTCAACTTGGTCTAAGCGTTTTCTCAAATTCTCATTGAGATATGTCTCAACTCGTGTGATGATGCCTTCAAGCTTGATCCTCTCATTCAAAAGTTGCCTATTTTCCTATTAAAAATAAATCAAACTCAGGAATTAGTATTGCAGTGCTATCTAAACAGTGTGGCATTTCTCCATATAGAGTTACTGGATTTAGTGTTACAGACAAAATCTTTTTTGACCTTTAACAAGTAAAGTGAAAACACACATGTGTGACTTCCATTAATTTTCAATACATTTCATAAGAATATAAGAAATGCCCTTCTGTACTGTACTAGTGGCCTAGCCAGTCTTGAAGCCCATTCCCACATTGGCAACCACCTGCAACAGGGAAGGCCACCCTCTGCCCAGCTCAGTTTCCCAGTCTTCCTCAAGGAAGATATTAGTCGTCATGGACAGTAGCCGTTTTATAGCCCTGCTATTCATAAATAGATCCCAAACACTTTCCGAAACCTTGTAAGTTGGTGGAATTCTGTTCCAAAGGTTAATCAAACGCTACATGATTTTTAAAATTATTTCTATTCACTCTTTCAAAATTCTGATTCATTAAGTATGAGAAACCCAGTTATGGTTTGGAAAGGGGAGAAGAAATTTTCTTTACCTTATCTTCCAACGCCACACATAATTTTACGTTCCTGTGTCATTTCCTTTCCTTTGCGTAAAAAGTCCCAAGTACAGGAAATCTAGCTGTTCATTTGAATCTCCAGGGAACACATTTTAAGTTCCAAAATTAACCATACCTCTAAGTAATCAATTTCCTTGCCTTATGGGGAAACTTTCCAAATTAAATAACACATTGCTCTTGGAAAAGCTCGGCTGAGTTACAACGTAACCTATTTAAATATTGCTTTCTATGTGTGTTATGGGCTTTTCAATTTTGTCCATCTAATTGAAAGATAAATTAAGTTTTCTATTTTAGAAATATTACCACATTTATTATATAAAGGGCACTCCAATTTCCTTCTCCACTTTTAATATACCCTTACATCTCTCAATGTCCAGAGGACCAAAACCACTGACACCCTGCTTTAATTGCATTTAATTTTGTTATTTGTTTTTACAGTTTTGGTAATATGCAATATGAGAGTCTTTTCACCCCCATCTCTTCCTGTCTGTTAGCATTCTTTGTGTGCAAGACTATATTCTTTAAGCATGATGAAGCTTCTCAAAATGGCTACGCTTTTGCTCAGCTATGTATCCAGCTTAAAAAAAGCTTTTCTCTTCGAATTTGCTTTGTATGGGAAGCAAAAAGCTTCTAAGTAGGTAAAGGTTCAGGGGTGCAATTGTGCTATCCAAGCAGACAACACGAACTGGTAGAAACTGGTTCTGCTAGGCGCTGTCTCAAAATGGAACGTTGCTTATCTTTGAGAAAAAACAGCTGCTGTTACCTTCTATTCTGCTGACTAACTTGCTTTATAAGAACTTAGTTGGGAATTGAGACCTACAATTCTCTGAATGGAATCCTGCCTACTAGTACTGCTGTATTAAAAAAAAGTATTGGTTTGCATGTCTCTTGGCTGCTTGTCCCTCTCAGTTTGGTGCTGCTTTTTAGGTTCCAAAAGCGGTATCTGCATTTACTATTTTCATTAGGGGCATTTCCAGAACATGTGATTTTCTTTATTAGGACAAGCTTTCAACTTTCTGAAGAATATTTTGTATTCCTAACAGCTTTCTTGGTCTGTAGTGAACCAAGCTGGCCTCTTCCTAGCTTTTGTGGTTTTTTTCTTAAACTGTATTGCACCATGACTGAGCTTCTATTATTGTTGTCTTAAATAACATCAAAACCTTCTAGAAAGAGTTCGTGCTCTCAGCCTCTCAATTCTTAGAAGTTCCCTCTTCTGAAGTCAAATATGACTGTATTCAACTCATTTTGCAAATTTCTACTTTAACAAAATGTTGAATTTCACAGAATCATAAAACTGAGGAGTTAGAAGGGATCACAAGGACCCCCCAGCTTTGTTTTACAGCACTATAGTCATCACTGGTCCAAAATGGCTCAACTATATTTACTTCTCTCACTATTCCTGAACATTACTTAAGGCTAAAATCTAGGATAGCTTCTCCCTTAGTCAATTCCAGAACCAAATGCTCCACAGCATAAATTATCTGTAGTGTCTTAAGAAATTTGCCTGTCATAATTTGAGCAAACATTTCAGTCTGCAGTTTGGCATGATTCCATATCACAATGTCATGACAATATTTTGCCAGGACATAAGCCTTATTTCATACTAAAGAAGATCACTATCCCTCATTCTATCCCAAAGGCGTACATGGTTGCGCCATGTCTGATCAAAAAGTTTGTGATATCAGCATCCTGTGTGGATAATTGAAGTCCCCCATTATTATAAGACCTTTTCTTTGGGATACCTCTGATTTCATTTGGCATGTCAATGCTGGAGAGGAGATGATAACCTCTAATATTAAGATACATTTGTGAAACAATATCACCACCCACAATAATTTGGTGAAGAGTAAGAGTCTCTTCTGAGATCCCCAGGCAGCTTGAGACATTGTTGTTTTTAACATACCAGGCAATGCCCAGCCTGCCTTTCCTTCAGAGCTTGTAATCAGAAATAGATGAATCCTACTGATGTTCCCTAGTACATTAGATTTTACTTATGTCCCCCTATACTCTCTTCAAACCCCAAGTATTTAAGTTGCCTTTTTGACCTTTTCTGAGGAGATCTCACATCTGACTATATTTTCATGGATTATTTCTACCTCCTTCTCTTTTGGACAGACACAACGTTTTCTACCATTTCCAATTCAATGATTTTTCTCAAATCAAATGCTTCTCTACTCTTGTCAGCTACTTCTTGAACTTCAGTCTGAAAGCCAGCAGTTCTTGCATTATCTTGATTCAAGTGGAATACATTTCTCCAGTTTAAGTTCTGCCTGCCCTTGCTTTTTAATGCTGTTATCTCTGTACCAAGATACTTCATCTCTGCCTGTATACTTGGGGCTGTATACAGAATAGGCAGCATTTCAGAAAATGCCACTCAGGAAATCCTGATTTTTAGCTTCCTGACCATCAATCTCTATTCAGTTTCCAGAACCTCACAATTACACTTCTGAATGTCATGGAGCCCAAAAATGTATGATGACAACTGCTTTCTCTCCAGCATTATCGAAAAGATCTGTAACTTCCAAAACCTTTCCATCAGGCAGGCAAGTCACAACACGGTCAGCATCACAAATCCAATTATCTAAATTTCAAATTACTGAGTTGCCTGCTTCAAGAAACCTCACTGTGATAGGGAATCTACTATCCTCAAAGCAGTGTGTTTCCTATATTTTAATATGTAAACATATTATGTTTTGTATATTTACTAAAATTTAATCTTAAAAAGCAATCTGACTCTTCTAAGGAAGCAATTCCCTCTTCTTCACATCAACCGATCCATCTCAGAGACCCTCTTGCTCTTGACACCCTGGGAGTATGATTATACTACATCTCTCTCTCGCTTTGCTGCTTAAGGCAAAGTATCTGGGCCACATAATGATTAAACCCGTTCCCTGAATGCCAGGGGTTCCCAGCCTAGAGTATGCCCACAATACCTCTGTCCTGAGTGCAAACAATTGTAAGCAAGACGCTCATTACATATCACTAAGTAGCCTCACGTACTCTTGCTGGCGTTCTTTGCACATACTTATTTGTGTTTAGTTATTAGTTTCAGGCGATTATAATTAGACAGCAAAGGGAGAAGAAATTTGAACAGCATAAGACAGAAAGGAAAAAAACCCTCTTCTCCACCTCCCCCTGACAACCTCTTAATTTATTCTCCATGTCTGCTTGCTGGCTTCATGAGTTCTCAAAATAACATACCTCCTGAAATGTAACCAATGATCAAACTTGTATTCTTGCTGAGGAAAGCAACTCCACCCTCTTAGCTACTTTCTTGAGAAATACATCAGCTGAAGCTTCAAGCCTTTCCTCCTCGGGCTAAACTCAGACCGTATACCTTCAGGTACTAAAATCACCCACCAAACTGCTACACACTGTCTTCAAGAGACCAACACTGCAAACTCGTTTCTGCACATTTGACACTCCACTAGAGACCCAAACTAACCACAAGCATGTCATTTCAATTTAACGGGCCAAGACAAGAGTACTATTTAATAGCCCGAAACCATTCTGTTCCCGCACACACTTTGTAAATAATCCTCCTAATAAACATTACAATCTTACCTGTTGCAATTGCCGGATTTCATCATTAAGCGCATCCACCCGCTTCTGATCCTCTAAACTGAGCTGAGACAAGAGGTCTGTCCCCAGTTCTGCTTTTAAGGACTCTCGTGTGGATTCCATAGCATGTAAACTTGCCTCCAAACTTTGTAAGCTGCGTTGCTAAAGTAAAATTAAATGTAACAGGAAAAAGTTCTCTTCAGTTTATCTAATTCTGTAAATGTAGCAGCAAAATAAACAATAACACTTGTCTTACATATTTGTTCAGGAGTAAATCTTATCATCTTAGATGGATATAACATTTAATTGCACCACAGAATTAGGCGTTCTCAGAAAATATGGTTCTGGTTAACAACTTGTTTCATGATTATGTTCTTCGACAGTGACCACACTATCCAACTTTCAAACTGGGTGGCCAGGGAGAAAAGAGGACAGTGTGGTAATCAAGCAGTGGTTTGGTTTACTACTCCCCCCAAACTGTTATCTCCCCTCCCCATCTCCTAGTAGTACCTTGCACCAGCCCAGCAGGAAATATCTGGAGCCATCTACCCTGTCTTTCTGGCTTGCATGATTGAGCTTTTCAAACCACACAAAGTCCTGCTCTCCTTTCCATATTTATTTATTTTATGTATTTATTTACATTTTTATCCCACCCTACACCCAAGGGTCTCTAGGCAGGTAACAACATTTTAAAATCAAACATTATTAAATGTTTGGCCATCACACCTACAGTTCTCCCAGCTCCAAGAGGCTTAGACAAAACATACTGCATGGTTCAGCTAGTCACTCCCTCGGTGTAAATTCCAAAACAGGAGTATTCCCAGGAAAAGGACGGGATAGCATGAAAGAGTAGCGGAGTCCTGCTGTATTCTAACTTTCCTATTTTACATTCCCCACTCAGACCTTGTTATAGTCTCTGAGATGAAGTAAATGAAACAAAAGGCACGCATAACTAAAACAACACTAACTAAACAAAACCCTGCAGAAACAGAAAAGTTTTAAAAGCACTCCACTAACTTTGTTCACTGTGGCCTGAATAGACTAGAGTTTGAACAGAGCCTTATTTCACGCCTCTGTTTGGTAGATCTGGGGTCAGGACTGCAATCCTAAAATACTTAATCCAGATGAACTATATAAAAATGAGATGGCTTCAAAACCTGCAATTGCAAGATTCCTCATACCTTAGGCATAAATGTTTTCTCTGACTGCTGTCGCTTCTCCTTTAGCATTTTCATCTCTGACAAGATACTATCTCTAGAAGCTTTGAATTTTCTTTGTTGAGTTTCAATCTGCTGCATTTGATTCATGAGCTGATCAATTTCATTATTAATCCATGCAATGTGCTAAGGAAAAATCATTACCTTTCTTAAATTTACAAATTATATAAAAGCAGTGCGTTGTACGATTCACAGACATTTCAGATGCTTTTAACACTGAGAAAAACCTATTCAGGCTAGAGATGTATCAAACTGGGTTCCGGATGAACCAGTTTTCAGTGAAAATTAGGGGGCTCATAAAGCTCACTATAGTTACAAACCCAACTTAAACTTTTGTCATTCAGTCAATAACAACCTGAAGCTCATGGGCTAAACAAAGAACTGATTTGTTAATCTAGCTTCCCCACCTCATGCACTGGACTTACTTGTTGGGCTAGACCACTGCCCTCATAGTCCTCTTAAGTTCCATTCAGACTGCAGGCAGGTAACATGTAGTTGCCGGGCCTTCTGACAATTGAGGACTACAAGTCCTTCCAGTAGGCCAAGTACTAAGGCAGCTAACGCGAGAAGGGTGGAGACCACAACCATGAGAGAATAAGATTAAGGGCATAAGGGGAAAAGGAAGGAGACCACTGGCAAAAGAAGAAGGGATTTGGTGAACTTGAACTGGTCAACCAGTTCTATTTAGGGGAGCAAAGTGCTTTAAGGGTGGCTAGCTTTTGTTGTTATAAGCTGAACAAGCAGAACTGAGTTTGGTGTATCTCTAGTTCATACACTGTAGCAAATTTGGCTAATCTACACCATTTCAAGCACTACTGAACTACAGCACCCAAGTGTGCCATTCAGTTTGGCAAGTGGAGTTGGAAAGATGGCAAGCTACATGACATCAGCGATCCTCATCCAAATTCCATTATTTGGCTATGCTGTTAGCAATCCTGCACAAGCAATTCAAGCTGATCTAATTTTTTTAACTGTTGGTAGTAATAGCCCTTTTTTCTACTCCAAACAGGGCAGCACTCATGGATTTGTAAGTTTTGCCATTGCTGGTGTTAGGTCTGCATGACAAAACTCTCCTAAATGAGAGAAACACCCATATATAAACACAAAACTAACCAAGATTATACCTTGGTCATCTATACTTTACACATTTCTCACTGAAGTGCAATTATTCAAACGGGGGGGGGGGGGGGGAGGGAACAAATCCATCACCACTGTCACATGGATTCTATAAGGATATTTTCAATGTTTCTACGCAAATTTTCATTGAGCTTTGCTTCAAGTTCTCCGAGTTCTTCTTCTACTTTTCGAACATCTTTCTGGAGTTCAAGTCTAGACTTTCTCGTGTCATAATAACCTCCAGTTAAAGCCCCTCGGTGACTGACTTGATCCCCTGGGGAAAAATATTAGGATTACTGGAAAACCATAAAACATAATTCAAGGGTAATCTATATGAAGTAAAATGTATAATATTAAACCTATACAATATTAAAATGAACTAGACAAGTGTTTGCCAAAACCAGTGATGCTATTCTCCCTCCTCAGGGACAGTGGAGTCTCGGTAAAAATACTAATTTTTAACGTAAAATTTGGTCGCAAAGGTAATAATATGGCAAAATAATAACAGTGGGTAATATAACAACACAACTTAAATATGAAATAAAGAGTGCAAATGGATAATATACATTTAACTGGAAATTTCTTTCACTTCCAAAATAAGAAGCCTAAGGATCTGGGAATACTGGGATTGCCAAAATGGTCTCTAATGCATTCTCAGACACATTAGTCACCCTGTACTTCAACTGTCACTAAAGCTACTGTGAACAGAATGAGTAATGGGATCTGATAAGAGGGTGGCTCAACAGAGGCAATAAACATTTACATCTAAACCTGACTGGTCTGGAGTGGCTCACAAGAGCTGCTGATACAGATAAATAAAAAGTATTTTTTGCTGCTGAAGCGACACCAGTCTCAGTGGGGTGCTGTCTAATATCAAAGGAGATGAATGCCAAAGGACTGGGATTAGGCTGCACTCCGTGCAAATCTCAAACAGTTATATTTTTATGGAATAACTTTAATACATGAAGAAGCTTATGCAGAAAAACGAAAAGAACTCAGCTCATCAAAATGCTTCACCTCAAGATCGAAGTGGACAAAAAGCAAACAAAACCCCTTTCTCTCCTACAAAAATAAGAGAATCATAAAGTCATACCTTCCAAAGTAATACAATCCATAGTAAAAGCTCTGGCCAATTGTGTAGATACCTCCATACTACGACAAATAAGAGTCTTTCCAAAAACATGTTTGAATGCTTTATCAAATCTTGGATTGTATCGTAATTTACTTATCATAGGAATAGCATCCTAAAAAACAAATATATATATACGTTGTTCAACCTACTGAGCAGAATTTTATCCATATTGCACTTACATGCGAAAGAGAACGTAATGCAAAAATAACTCTATTAGGACTTTTCTAATTTGAAAAACTAACTGTATGTCCGTCTAGAAAAACAAGTTCTTTATGCAGTACCACAATATAAAGGTAGCAACAAACAGTAAAAAAATCTACAGGACGCATGCAGAAAACACTTTTATTCAGTGATTAAATACACCAGAGAAACAATTTATAGCCCAGGCACAAATACACTAAATAAAAGACAAACTCACGTTGGTTTCAGGGTATGCAGTATCTCTAACATCCAGTTTGTTTAGAGGCAAGAAAGTTACTTCTCCTGGTAAATTCATTTTATTGAATTCCATCAGTATTTTAGTACTAACTTCATCAGAATCTACAATATGGTAAAATAGCCTATCAAGAAAGACAACATACGAATGAATGAATCAAGGCTTTAACTTAGAACGCGGTAGGTGATGTAGCAGACACAGTACAAAGTCAAAACATGCCAATATAGCAACTATACAACCATATCTTTTACAAAGAAATACATCACAGAAAACAAAATTAAGTATTTTATGTTATATGCAAACCATATTATGATACATAACTAATAAGGCGCTCAATTAAAACTAAGTAAAATTGGTTTAACATATATATTAAAACCGTAGCAAGCTAACACCGTAGCTAAGCTTCAGAACACTGAACAAATTTAGTGCTCTACAGGAGGTGCCACAACGAGAATGGCCTGGTTTGAGCCATTATGGCTCTTGTCTTGTTTGGCAGTGGTGCTCTTGAGAAGGAAGTCCTCTGGAGATCACAGTAGCTAGACAAATACACGTGAAGGTACTTTAATTTTAAACTGATAAGGGCTTTTGAGTCAGATAGTCAATGAATGAGACTCAATAGAAACAGGTTAACTCACTCTCACATTTACACACACCCCAATAATCAGATGGCATTTTTCTGCCCTACCCGTAGTTTCTGAACCATGTGAGCAACCCCTGACAAAGAATACTACAGTGTTCAAGACATGTTACCACAGGATAGATTTTGGTTCTGCTATCCTGAGTCAGGAACAGCTGTTGCCACTAACCTCAATAATATGCTAAAGTACGCACTATTTGCCACCACGGCTTCTTCTTAAAGCGCTTTTTCAAATTATACTACATCAAGTATTCTCAGAATATATAACATTTTCTACTCATGAGACACACACCTGTTTCCAGCAGTAACTTCAACACAAGTGTAAAAAGCAGGTTCACATTCAAAGTTGTTCATCACTATTCCATGATAGCCATTCAGAACATGCTGGTTAATGCCTTTGCGACGAAAATGCTCCAAGACTTTGTTTATACTGTCAATGCCATTTAGAATAGCCTGCCATGATAATGTAGAATTACTTAGTTAATGAAGTATTTTCAGACAAATTAATGTACTCGGGCAGCAAAATCTAAAGACAGAACACTTTGACAAATGCCCTGGCACTGGAGAAGTTGTTTTTTTAAAAAAACGAAACCTGAATTCTATTTGCAAATACTGATTAAGTATGGAGGGGGGGGAGAACCACTTTCAGCTTTGCTTATTTATTATCAGTCTAAACATCTCTTGTAGCCATTTCTCAGAAGATGAAATAAGGTTTAAAAAGACATGAGGAATCATTTGATTTTTCAAGTACACTACTGTAAATCTCTCGACATGACTACAGTAATTTATTAGAAAGCGCACCTTTCCTGTTGCTGCTCTAAGAAGTTGTTGTTTCTTTTCCAAGTCTTCCCGTTTTGCTGCAAGAGCTTGCTGTTCTGCATTTTCTTCTCTCCACAAGTAACTGGGGAAAAGTTAACACGCAGAATAAGATACATATATCGCAGTTTAAGCTCTAATAGTGCTCCTGATACTGTGTGCTCTATGAAACTCTTGACTAGGCTATGCTCTTGAAATTGGCCTAAAATGAGATAAATTGCAGTAAATATTTTGAACAGATCTGGCTACTAACGAGGTTACAACATAAAATATGGCAGTCAATCTTTCACATCAACCCCACCAGATTACGGAAATGCCCATATAGATTTATATGAATTTTTAAGAAATTCAAGTATTTTTGAAATAGCTGGAAAACTCAAAAATAGCAGCAGCAATGCTACATCAAAAGTAAATGGTCTAATTGCTCAGATTTGTGAATGAAATTTCATCTAACTAGAACAAGGGTATAAGGGTAACAACTAGATATTAACCCTCCACCTTTAGCAATTTAACAATGAAACCATATTTAATAATTCTTCAAATAACCAATGACTTTGTAAATTTAAGGTGAAAATCTTTGTAGAATTAAAAGCACAGAAAACAAAAATGTACAGCGATTTAAACTCTGTTATTCCTCACATGACACAAAAAGACGATAGCTATTTTTGTCCAGTACCATTCAGTGGGTGGTTAATTCTTAGTGACTGCATGAACAAAGCCCCACAATTTTCTTAGCAGATACAGAAGTGGTTTGCTTTAACTTCTTTTAGAAGGGGTGGCTTGAACCTGCAACCTTTTCTTTTCTAAGCCTTTCACACCACCATTCCCAAAAAAAGACAGAAATTCAACAATTTACTAACTTTCTCTCGCTCTGCAGTTCATCCTTCTTGTTTTTCACTTCATAATATTTTCTGTCTAGTTCTTCAACACGAGCTTTCACTTCATTAAGATCTTGGTCCAGTTTCTAATGCATACAGAGAAAGAGGCTTTAAAATTTACTTTCTTATGACTTCCGCAGAAGACCTTCAAAAATTATAAATTTAATGAAAAAAATCACAGTTATATAGCTACAATATTTTATAGATAGCACAATCAACAAACAGAACAATTCCAACATTTAAGCCAAAGGTTTCCGAGATGGCAAAACAGAAACCTGTTATTGGTTCAAGGATTTTCACAAGCTTGCAAAAATATATTGGTCTTAATCCTGGGCCCAAACAAAGTGAGAAAAGGGCACATTTCTACTGAGTGGACATTATGGTAGACAAAACCCTTCTCTAAATGCAGTCACACTACAGACTGCAGGTATAGATGGATATAAGTAGTTCCTCTGCAATGGTTGTTAAGAGTATAGACAAGCATGCAGTGGCAGAGACACTCATGTGGATTTATAACTCCAATATTTGATTACAAGATCACAATAATAAAATGTCATTCCCATTTTCTCATAGGTACTCTGAAGCTGACCGGGGGGTGGGGGTGGGGGCTTAATAAATAATAATACCCCTTGCTACACAAGCCCCAAATCCTTACACTGTACTGTTCCAGATTCTTTTCCTTGTTAGCCTCTGTATCTTCTAAATCCTTGTGTATGGCTGCAATCTGCCTTTTCTTGTCATTGATTGCTTGGTCTAGGGATTTGAGCTCTTTTTTGATCCACTTATCCCTCTCTTCTTTAGATGTAAACTGACTTCCTCGGCCTTGCTTTGCATAAAGATCTGTTCTTTCCTGGGTTGCCTGTGCTAGCCTGTTGGAAAGAGAAAAGGCCAGCATTATCCTACACAAAGCACAAAATGCCACTAAGGAAAAAAGGAAAGCAAAGATAAGATAATCTATTCAGACTTAACAAAATAACAAACAAGAATTTTTAATTGTGTAACTTTAATTATGTAACCGAAGAAAATCATCCAAAGAGGAAGTTTCGGTTCTTCCATTTAGCATTAAAACAATTGTTTTCTTCACCAATCTATCTTTGGCTTATGAACACCTATTCACTGTTTATCAAAATGCTTTTCTGTAGCTGCTCCTACAGTTTTATATCAGATAGCTATATAGCTCTAATGATATGTCCACTATCAAGGAACACAATGGAACTTGCTACTGGATAGATATATATAGTTTTTCCCTTTAAAAACACGACATTACAAAGCTCGTGTTTGGTAGAAGAAAACATATTTCTTTCAAGAAGAAAAGCATCTAGTTACATTTGTGCCTCAGTATGTATGTGTGTGCTTTCACAACAAATTGCCGCTTTGATTATAAAAGTATACTGCCTCTCTTACAGAAAAGATGCAGGCAAATTTAACTCCATTGCTTTCTTCGTTCTTGCACCTATGCCAGAGCTTCCTTCAGTTCAGAAAAATTAGGTGTGCCCTATGGGCCAAGTTAAACATTTCCCTTTTGTACCACTCAATGTTTCTGGCCAGTGAACTGACCTGGCAATTCCCCGTTCTTCTTTTTCTTTTACACTGTTGAATTTTGGTTCTGTTTCTGCCAGTTCTTTTTGTTTTTCCTCAATTTTCTCAAGAAGTTTCTGCCTCTCTTTTAACAATCTTTTCTGAAAAATCAAGATAACATGGATATAACTAGAGAGAAAAAGTAGGGATGTTGAATCACACAATCCAGCTCCAACTGGCTCGCTATCACACAAAATCTTACTTAAATTTTGGGGTTTGGTCCAAGAGTGAACTGACGGAGGAGTCAGGGTGTTTGGTTCAACTCTCCCCTCTTCCTTCACTCCTGCAGAATCCTCCCACACTTAAACCACTTAACTGCCTGCAAGCCCAAACCAAAATGCCAGGTTGTTCTGGGCTGCTGCTGCTGGCCATGACGTTCTTTCAATGCTAGTCAGTGCACTTTTGCCCTGGTTAGGCCTTCCAGAGGGAAGGACAATGAGCCATCCCAGCAGGGTCTACATGGGGATGTATGCTCTCTACTTCCTGAATGGCCTCAAATGTGACCAATCATATCTAAGGCCTTCCAGGAAGTGGAGGCACATATGCCGTACTCAGATGATGAACAGTTCTTCACTCCAGAAGCCCTAGACCAGGCCAAACTGCATGAACTAACATTAGAAGAATTATGTGGCTGAGGCATCAGCATTTGGAAAAATTACAGACAGCAGCAGCCAAAGATGGCAAGCAAGTAAAGGACACGTGGGCACGGAGAGAAAAGGAAGATGTTGTGGGGATGAGCTAAGAAGGGGGAAGCAGTGGATACAAAGGGAGGAGGTTTCGCAAACCTGAACTAGCTGGCTGGCATGAACAGCAAGCAAGCCAGTCAGTTTTGGTCTAAGGCAGAAAAGATTATGATGGCACCAAACATCAAACCAAACCAGACAAAACCAGTTCCTGAAATCCTTTATAGATAAAGAAGTCAAAGAAAATGCTATCAGAGATCAGAAAAGGTAGCAATAATCACAGTTGAGATGCAGTTAAGGCTGCAACTCTGTACAAACCCACAGAAAAACTGACTTTACCAAACACAAGAGATAATGCAAATATACAGCAAAAACATCATTATATGGATAATTGTAAGGTCAAGAATAATTTAACAATATGAAGAAATCACACATGTAAATAAGAAAAAAATTAAACATTTTCGTTGTTTTACTTATTTTGTATTTACATTAAATATGTTCATATTGTTCACATTTTTGAATTGATAATGCTTTGTCCTATTTCTTTTTTACACAGTTGCCAAAGTACTGCCTCCCTTCTATAGCTCAAAACTGCCCTATATAAAACTGTTCTATAAAATTCATTGTTGACCATGGAAGCTGAACCAGTGGTAGTGCTGGTTCCCTAATGCAATTTGTACAACATGGTGATTCCACAATAGAATCACCACACTACACAAGTGATGAATGTGGTACAAATCCTTGTACAAGTTTATTTAAATCAAGAATGAGAAGATGGTGGTTTGATGGAAACCAAAGGAGAGATGGTTTTGGTAATGCCTGGGAATCAATGTACTGAATCTAGTTAAAATAAAAGAGCTATTCCACCTGTGAGAAAAGAAAACAAGACAATGGTTGCTTTCTAACACAGAATGTTTGCCCTGAAACATAACAGCTAGCTGTCCATCCTCACCCGCTGTTCACTATTTCCAGCTAGTTCATCTTGTAAGTCTTTAGCTTTAAGCTCTAACTTGGTTCGCTGTTTAATCTGTTCCTGTCTTTCAGCACTAAGCTGCTCCTTCTCTTCTTTCATTGCTGAAATTTTCGTTTTTAATTCTCGGACTTGCCGTTCAATTTCCTATAAAGACACAATGCATTAAGGAGAAGATGAGAAAATACAACTAAAGACATAATCTCAAGCGCTAATAGCAATGGTTTTTCTCTTAGAACATTTGGTTCACATATATCTGAATTATGAGAATCTTACCTCCATCTTATCACGAGCATCCTGCTGTGCATCCCTTAACTGTCTTGATTTTTCTCCGCTTGTTTCTCGTTTTGCCGAAAGCTAAGAAGATATAATTTGAAATTGTACTTCAAAACAATATTACCAGGCTACCACATCTTATCAAGATCCTGCAAGGCAGCCTTCAGCAACGTGTGAACCAAAGAACTGCCAGAAGTGCCAACTAGTTTTCAGAGAGGCAGGGAGACTAGAGATCAAATCACCAACATTTGCTGGACTATGGAGAAAGTGAGGGAGTTTCAGAAAAGCATCTACTTCTACTTCATCAACTATACTATAGCTTCTGATTGTGTGGACCAAAACAAACTGTGGCAAGTTCTTAAAAGGATGGAGGTACCAGACCACCTTATCTGCCTCCAGAAGAATCTCTATGTAGGCAAAGAAGCAATAGACAGAACATAACATGGAACTAACTGGCTCAAGACTGAGAAAAAAGTGCATCAAGACTGTATCCTGTCACCCTATTTTTTTAATAGCACTATTTTTTTTCCTTACAGAACAAAAGAAAACGTGTTTGGCAAATGGTGCTAGCAAAGAGAATAAAACATACAGATAAAAACATTTTACATTTTTTTAAGCGGAGCCCTTATGTTTATAGCTTTATATGGTATTTTTTTTAAAAAAACTCTGCTATTATATCAGCAGAATACTAATTTGTATAGAACTCATTCCTTCCAAGATATTTTGCTAACAGGAGAAAAGTAAGTTCATTTCTAGTGTCTCAAAATAAGTAGCAAGTGTTGATAAGACAGTTTGGGGACAGAAGTGCTGATAGGTATTCTGACAGGTTGTTTTGGGAAAAAGCCAAAATTGTAAAGGGGAACAGATCCTGATGACCAAGGACATAAATTCCTGGCGTGCAATTATCATGCCTGCAAAAATAATCTCTTTTTTCACCCAGGTGTTTTCCAAACTGAGAAAAAAGTTCAACAAGTTTATATACTGTCATTTAATTTATTTAACTTATACACAGAATACATCATGTGCAATGCTGAACTGAATTAATCAAAAGCTAGAATTAAAATGTCTGGGAGAAATATCAGCCTCAGATACACAGACAATAATCACTTTGATGACAGAAAAAGAGAAGGAATTAAGGAACCCCTTTATGAGGGTGAAAGAGGCAAGTGAAAAAGCTGGCTTATAGCTCAATGTTAAAAATATTAAGAACATAGTATCCAGTCTCATCAACTGAGGGGGAGGGGGGAACGGAAACAGTATCAGATTTTATCTTCCTGGGCTCAAAGGTGACTGCAAATGGTGACTGCAACCAAGAACTTGAAAATTGCTTGCTCTTTTTAAAGAAAGGTATGGCAAAACTGGGGAACATATTAAAACCAGATGAGACTCTGTCAACAAAAGTCAGTATAGTCAAACCTATGGATAGTGTCATGAAAGCAACGAACATGAGCTTTGGCAAAGTTTGGGAGACACTAGAAGATAGAAGAGCCTGGTATACTATGGTCCATGGGGTCACAAAGAGTTGGACATGAGTGAATGACTGAACAACAGTCAAAGCTATGGTTTCTCCAGTAGTAATGTACTGTCATGACAGGTTAGGGTTAGGGATGGCTGAGCACTGACAAATCAACACTTTTGAACTGTGGTGCTGTAGAAGACTTTTGAGAGTCCCTTGGACTTCAAGATTAAATCAGTCAATACTAAAGGAAAACTTTTCATCAGAAGGACAAATATTGAACCTGAAAGTCAAATAGTTGGACACATAATGAAAGGATAAATTAAAGAATGAAAGGAGAAGTGGATGGCTGAAGATAAAAGATGGATAATGTCAGAGAAGCAATGAACACGAGTCTGGGTAAACTCTGGGAGACACTAGAAGACTGGTCCAAGGGGTCAGGAAAGAATGGACATTACTGAACACCAACATGCTCAATGAATGAATAAAACCAAGACTTACCTCATCAAGTTTAGCCCGGGTTTCATTAAGTTCTTGATTATAAATAGTGTATTCTAAAGCCCTCCTCATTTTATCCCATTTTTGATACTGAGCTAGTTCTTCTTTCTCCTCTTCCAGAGTATGTAATCGCTCTTCAATGTACTTCAACAACTCATTTATTTTCTCCCGTTTGCCCTCTTTAAAAAATATTTTCAAAGAAGATAAAGAAAAGTATTAGCGTAGACAAAAGTAAAAGGAGGGTTTTTTTGCACAATCTCTCATTGAATGGAAAAAATAAACAAAATGGGAGAAAAATAAAGCAAAAACAGAAAACTGAACTCCATGCCTAAGCAATGTCTCCTACCTGGGAAAGCTTCTATTCACAGTACAATAGTTTGTATTCACAAGTGGGTATGTGTTAAATAAAACGTTGCATATGATTCAATTATTTCTGGAAACCTCTCTGCTCTATTGTGTAAATAATGCTGGGAAACAAGAAGTGATCAATGGTTTCCTTAATTACTGTTAAGCATCAGCAATTATTTCCATAATGCAACTTTAGTGAGTCCAGTACTGCATCATATGATAGAAGTCATAATTTCTTCACAGTGTGTAACTAGAACTGTGCACAGTAAAACCACATTCGACGAGGGACAACGATAACCAAGTGTCCAACATAATTAGTTTTCTTAATTTGTAAAAACAAAGTCTAGCAAGAGCATAAAGGGAAAACAGTCTCAATGTGGATCAAAGGTCTACATCCTTAGTCACAGTGAAACAAATACACAATGCCTCAAGATGATCCAATATACAGCCCATTAACTGACTGTAGTTCTAATAAACTGTTATCAAGGATAGCTCATTAGACTAACTTATTTATTTATGCATTTATACCACATTCTTTTTCCAAGGAGCTCAAATTCTATTTTCCCTTTCTATCCTATTACAACAACTACCCTGAAAGGTAGATTTGGATGAGAGGCAGCAATTGGTCTGTCACTCAGTGAGTTTCCATGAACAGCTGGGGATTTAAACCCTGGCCTCCTAGGTCCTAATCAACACTTTAGTCACTAAACAACCACATGCTTTGTGGAGTTAAATGAGCATCCTAAGGTGGAAAAGGGATATCCGTACGTCAGCACAAACAATCACTGCTGTTGCAACAGATTCCAACTGTGTCAGATTATCTGTTTGTTGCTATGAACCATGCTGTCATCTTAAAAAAGATAAAATAGAGCGAAAAACATTCTAAACCAGTTCTGTGCATATGGGGGCATTGTGAGCTTTGTTTTCAGAGTGAACTCCTTAACAGTTCATAGTTTGATCCAATACATACATACATACGTACATACATACATAGAAAGAGGGTTAAATTGAGGGTTAAAGTCTTCCCACTGCCCTGATTGTGTCCCACCAACTCTTGGGCTGTGCCCCATAACACCCCAAAGATCTTAATATGTTCCCAAGGGTTAGGAAGGACCACAGCCATTGGCAGCCACTTCCTTTTGGCCTACCAGGCCTTCTGGGAGGACTTGTTTTCCACGACTCCAGAAGACCTGGCACATGTACATTTCCCACAAAGACCTCAAACTGATCAACTGTGGGGTACAAACAGAGGAAGAGAGACAAGGCATGTACACTGGAGACTGTCAGGTGCCATCTGAGAAAGGAGGCCAGGGCATGACCAAGGGAGGTGGCTGGAGCAATTGGGGAAGGGGGGAGGCCAGGATGCATTTGGGAAGTTTGCAATCCTCAAGACCAGTTCTAGATTCATGCATAAACAGTTAACCCCACTGTTAGTTCAGGTTTACTATGAACTGCACTAAAATTTTGTGTTTGTGTACATCTCTAGCTAATGTGAAACAGAAAGACTTTGCAACTTTGGTAAACAACTATTTTACCTGTTTCTTTCATTAAGGAGATGCTCTCTTCCTTACGTTCATCATATACTCTAGTGCCAGCTACTTCTCTTAACAGTTTCAGTCTCTGAGAATCAGGAGCAGTAGCCATCTGATTGATCTAAAAAAGTATGTTATTTGGGAAAAAAAGATACATTATATTAACTTTTCATAAACACACTTTTAAACAATTTTTTTAGTTGAAAGACTAAATACTAACAGCACAGCTTAGATTCAGCCTTTGCCAATGTAACAATAATTGCTACTGTTGTTCCTTAGAATATTATGTAGAATAAATGATGTGGAAAAAATAATGTATCTGCTAAAACTGCAGTTTAAAGTGATAAAAACTATAATTGATATGCAGAAGAACCAAGGAATAGAGTACACTGTAACTAAAATATTACTGTAGGATTTTTTTATGATACTGTGAATGCATATTATGAGTAAGGCAGAAAGCATTAATTAAAAATCAATGTAAATGAAAACACTCTTCTGTTATTTGAGAAATATTACATTAAAATTATTGACATAAGTTTCTTCATGCAAACACACACACCCAAAACACACACACAGCTATTTACTTTACCTTTCCCTGCTTGACAATATAATATGGATTGCTGCGAGAAAATCCAGCACTTTCGAGAAGATTCATCACATCGTTTTTCCTGCAAGTATTAAACAGCGGACTTAAAATTGTGGCAAAACGGTAATTTGCCTTTTCTGTTTATTTCTCATTAGACATACTGTAAAAGTTCTTGCTCAGTCCTTCTACAACAGTTTGAAGAGCAATATTGCTGCAGAGTTATCATTAACTAACTTCCTTCAAACTTTTGCAAACTACTGGTACACCCCTTGCATTGTCTTCCAAGTCAATGTTCTGTTACTTTCAGTAAGGGAAACATTAATTCAGAGTGCTGCTAAGCTTGCCTGGATTTCCTTCAAGCAGATGACAGCAACCTGTAGAATATCATGTTATGTCCTGTGACCTCTACTGCTATGATTTCCTTTACTATTTCCTCAACTGCCATTTAACCTAAAACTTGACTACCTTAATGAAACCATGCATTCAGCATGTTTACATCTGAAGCAAGGGTCAGTTCTCCTGGATTGCAGTGTGTGATTATTAGGAACTGAAGTATGGCTTCCCAATTTGTGCACATCCTTATTTTTAACTGTTTTATAGACAACCTGCAGGCTAAAAAAGATGATTCCGTGTCAATGTGAAAGTACTAATTCTAGTATGACTAGGGTATAAATGCTTATATGTTTAAGACAAAATTGGCTAAGAAGGAAAATGTACTTACGTCACCATTTTCTTGTCTAGAAAATACTGATCTTTTTTTGCTCCAATGACTCTCCGGAGAGATACTTCCTCTTTATCAATCTTAAGAAATTAGAACAGCAGATACTTACTCCTATTTGCTTACTAATTTAAGCCATATGAAAATAAGAGAAATGGAATACGTATTGAACTTACTGGTAATCTGTTATCTGAGTTGTCAAAGATGATCTCCACAAAAGCAGAAATAACACGAGGACCTGTGCCTTCCTAAGAAGAGAATCAAATGTTTAAGTTTACAGTAATATCCCCATGCGTCATGAGCACCCTACTTAATTTTTCAAAACCTTTACATTGTATATAACAATTAGACTTCTTGGAACAAGAAAAGAGTCAAGTTACAGATTTTTCTTAAGAGGTCTAGAAATATATATTTTAGTTATTACAAAAAAGTCATGGCTGCCTACACTTAATGCTTTTCTAGTTTTGTTTTGTTTTAGAATAAGCCATATCACCTCATTTCTTGTTGTAATATTTATTAATTTACATTTATTTATCACTTCTCATTAAGAAATCCCAAAGTGAGCTACAAATATGGAAATTGCAAGGGTAAGTACAGTTAAACCAGTACTACCATAATTAAAGAAAACCCACTGCTTCATTTCTCAGCTGATCATCCTGAGAACAGGTTCAGTCTGCAATTTCAATTCTTCCTTTAGCACAAATTTAGCTCCATCATGATCCAAACACTGAATCACCAGGTTATCAGCTTTCTCCTTTCATACCACTGATTTTAATGGTTTCTGTACGCACAGTGTAAACAAATAAGAATTTGTCTCCATATAATTTCAACAAATGCAACTAAAACACAACCTTTTTTTAGCTATTTGTTTTACTATAATAACATGCCCACATATGTTTGTTATCTTCACTTACATGTAGCAAAGCCAGCCTTTGCTCAGGACGAAGATGGCTGAATTCATCACTGAGAACAAACTGAATTGCTATATTGAAAAGAGCAGTAAAAATTGTGTCAGTTTAAGCTCTTCAAATATGTATTCATGGATCCTATCATAAACTGCATTCAAAATATCTTTTAAAGAGGATGTATTTGTGAATTCCAAAACTGTTGATTAATTTTAAATCATTCTTCAACTGAAGTGTGACTAAATATATTTTGCTGTAGCAAGAATTCAAATTCTACATATTAAGGCCTTTCTGGACATTTGGCTGCTATATTGTTTTTATTTATACAGGCACGAACACACACATCTCTGTCACATGGTAGTATTACAAGCAACGTGTTACACTGTAGGACCAAACTTATCCACAACTCTAGTCACCATGGTTTATTGAAACATTTGGGCTTCGTATTATGATAATGTATTGATGGCTTGCATCTAGTAGGATTAATGACACGTCTTGAAAAGATGTCTGTTTTCCTCGTGGAACTGCAACTGCAGGAGTACTAATGCTAAGGAAAAATGGCTTATATCTTTCAACATACAACATTTGTAAAACTTATGAGAAACCTGAGAGAAAGAGAAAGAAAACTCAACTCTCATATTCCTTACCATTTATGATTTAACACATAAAACTTGCATATTGGAAATCGTAAAGGACCTCAGTAATTATCTCTCCATGTATTCACAATTTAGTGAGACCCTTTAATTATTTCAATTTTTAAAAAGTTCCTGCCATCCCCTTCTATAGTTTTTGCCTTTGGTCTCTGTAACCGCTTTCTGAACTCTTCATCCTTTTCTTGCAGTCTTTCCCAGAATCCAACAGGTAAAAAATCTTATTTTCTTGCCTGATGAATGGGTGTATATAAAAAAATCCTCAACCAATGTTAAGGGAAAGACAGGTGTTCTAGTACTTCTTGAATCTACAGACCGGTTCTGTGATTTAAGTAATAATCACACCATACCCTGGGACAGTAAAGGTCAGATTATTATATGTCAGGAACCTAACAAAACTCACTGAGATCTCAAACAGGTGCAGACCAAACCCAGATCAGCCATAAGGACAGTGAGTTTTGAAAGTCTAATGCCCAACTAGATGAAAACAGAAGAGGGATTGAGAAGCTGGTGATCGGGAGCAGGAAGGAAGACTTTTTCCAATGATTTACTTGAAGAACACTGTGAGAGAAGAATGTGAGAGAGCTGAGTATGAAAAGAAACAGAAGGAACTCTGATGCATATAACTAAATGCAAATATCTGCTGCAGCATTTCTGTGAAGAAGAGCTGTTCAGATATTCTCCCTTGCTTTCTTACTTACACTCTTAAATGCAAGTGACATTGTAATTGATGACATAGTTCTTATAATCATCCTAAATTTTAATATCTTATGTTCAACTGTTCTTTTATTATTTTTAACACAACTGTTAGGGGAGCGGGTCTTCTGTCACATGTTTTAGAAGACCTAACCTAAGAAACTTATGTCTACCAGTGGCCTATAAAAAAGACTTTGCTTCTTCACAGAAGGTGGGGAGAAACTGAATTGACCTTCCTTGAATTCCAGGTTGGAGGGAGATCTTTAATACTACTCATGGTAGCAGTATTAAAATGCTTCTAGCTACAGGCCCAGTCTAAGACGGTTGAAAATAATGAATACACACAAATGTACCAGTCAAAAAAATAGGAATTATTTTTTCATCAGATTACTCTTATACAAATCTGGACCAACAGCAAAAACAAAAAAACTTCAACTTACCGTAGAAGAAGTTGCTTTTTCCCGAACCATTTCTACCCACTAAAAAGTAATAATGAGAATTACAGTCATGTTAAGTGTAAAGTTTTCACAAATTAAATGTTTTTAACTGAGAGGTCTGTTTGGAAGACATGAAGGTAAACTCATGCAAAGCACAACAAAAAGAAAAACTTAGAATGAAAATTATCTGACCAATCTCTTAAGTGAAGACAAAAAGATCTACAAATGGGTTTCCTTTTGCATATTTATGGGACAGAAAACTCCCATTTTAGGTATAACATTGTCAGCAAAGATATTCTTTTTCAATATGAGAAATATAATATTTCTAATCCCCTCTAAATAATTGCTTGCTTATGTGATATACATTTAATATCACAGCCAACATACCAGCTAAACAAACTTACCAATGACATTATGCTTTGAACTGAAGGGATCTACAATAGTTTGATCTCGGTAGCTCCGAAACCCCTGAATGATCACCTGAAACAAACAATTTCAAGCTCTGAAAAAGTCAAGTATCATTTTTCCTACCATACGAATAAGACACACATGTACATAAATGACACTGTACCACTGAGTAATGAATTTAGAAAAAATATAGATAAAATAAGGTGTACATTAAGTCATCAATTGAAAGCAACATCAAAACAGGGATTAGGGAACTGATTGCTCTCAGCCCTTTCTGCAGCAGGATTTATTCCAGATTATATTCTGGAACAGGGACCTGCCATCTACACACTAGTGTAGTCTGCGGATGATAGGTATCTATTCTGGAATTCCAGAATAAAGTCCAGTGCAGAAAGAGCCCTTGTCAACTGAGCATTTCCCTTGACTCCCATGAGACACTTTTGCCTGGTTCAACCTCCTTGGAGGAAAGTACAACTTTATCAAAATGGATGAGTAACAGCTATCTCAGACTTGTTCACAAGGAACTGGGCTACACTATGCCCTTTCCTGGTACACAAAACCCCAGTACCAGGACACTCCCTTGAGGCCTCTGGAGAAGAGATATTCTTCTCATTTCTATTTATCTTATCGAAATCTGCTTTTTAGCTCAAAAACAAAATGGCAAACAATTTTAAGCATCCAGTTACACCAGGAGGCATCATTAGCTTGAGAGCATCTGCTACTTGCGATTTTTGTGAGACGTTGGAAGTTTTAGTTAGACCTGACTAGTATCTGGATAGAAAAATGTTTGGGAATACTTGGTACAAGCCAGCCTGGGGAAATTGAAAAATACAGTGTGTTGGAAGAAGTCCATAGGAAGGAAACCACTTCTGCATTGCTATCATGAAAACTGCATGGATTGGTCTTTGCACTCAATAGAAGGCCCAAGAATACGAACTCCCCTGGAATGTTGTCCAGGTCTATATCAGAAGGCTACTTGTACATCAGAAATGTTGGTTGTTGTCAACTGATGGTATTGTTATTATTACTACTACTACATAATATTGTGTACAGATGGTGAAGTAATTTATGCATTTTTCATTTAACTGCCTCTAGCAACATTTGGAAAGGCTGTATATGAACAGCTTTTCTGTATGGAGTAGGAATATATATTGTAAAAAAAATACTGTAGTGTAGCATTTTAGAAGACAATAAAAATTCTAGCCAAAATTACTGTTAAAGGTTTTATGATGATATAAAATAACTGCTTATAAAATAACAATATAACACATAAAGCACTATATGACTTGATCCCCGGATATCCAAGAAGTACCTTCACCCACACAGATCTGCCTGTTACATCTCAGATATGCTAGGGCGGTGATGGCCAACCTATGACACGCGTGTCACAGGTGACACGCCAAGCCCTTTTGGGTGACACACCTGGTCACCCTGGCACCTGGGCATGTAGTGCTTGCTTGTTCTTGAAGTGTATGAAATACCAACTTTTAATTGAAAATTTAGCAACAAAAGTCACTAATGTAAAGAATTATTTTTTTGCTTTTAATAAAATACATATATCAAAAATATAACTTTTTTACTAGAGCTACAAATATCACAGAATTATGGATATTTCTAGATGTGACACAGCACCTGAGTTAAGCTATGTTTTCGTGCAAATTTTGACACACCGAGCTCAAAAGGTTCGCCATCACTGTGCTAGGGGCAGGGAAAAACAAGGGGTGTTTTTCCACTGTCACTAGAAGTACCCATTTTGTACCCATTAATGGGTACAAAAATGCCATTTCATACCCATTAATGAGTACTTAATGGGTACTTTTAGTGACAGTGGAAGAACACCCAAGATGGCCTTTTATGTGGTGATTCCCAGGCTTTGGAACAGCCTCCCTTTGGAGATATGCCAGGTGACAACAGGACGCTTAGCTTCCTCCAAATGTTGTCCTTCCAGAGAGGGATGGTTGTATTTTAAGTAGGTTTTAGACTGTTTTATGGTTTTTATCTTTTACTGGGGCCTTTGGGTGAAGGCTGGGATATAAATATTCAAATAAATGTTCATTTTATATGTTCACTGGTTTTTAATGTTGTAACCCGCCCTGAGACATTTGGGTATAGTAAGTAAGTGTAAGTAAGTAAATAAAAGTAAGTAACTCGATACCTACAGATATGTAGAAAATGCAGATTTGGGAAGCATGACTATTAATGTTTATGAAGTCTGTATTTGTTTTCAGTATTATTTACTGTATTTCTGTAGATATTCCATTTACAGCCACGTTTTCCTGCAGAGAAGCCAAGACAAGGCACACAAACTCTTCTCCTCTCCTTTATAGCTCCTTACAACCGTCTAAGCTTGGTCCAGTGTGAGCTTCCAGGGCTCAGTAGGGATTCACATCTAGAGACTCCTACATCCTAGACAGCCTCTCTAGCGATCCCATTATGAAGTAGCTGTCAACCCTTTTAGGAACATATTCCTAAGGACAGTGAAACCTAAACGTGGACCTGCCCGTGCCTTAAGATCAAGCGGTGAGGCCCTCCTGGTTGTCCCACCACCTTCAACAGTGAGGTTGGTGGGCACCCGGGAGAGAGCCTTTTCTGGGATGGCCCCCAGACTATGGAATAGCCTCCCCCTCGAGGTGCGTCACGCCCCCTCCTTATATACATTTAGGAGGGCAGTGAAGACGCACCTCTTTACTCTGGCCTTTGGCTAAGCTGTTTATGTTCCCTCTCAGTACAGACACTATTATTTTAAACTTATTCTATACCGTTTTATATTTGTTGAACTTTTAATGTCTTTTAATGTATATTCTATTTTAATCTGTTGTAACCCGCCCAGAGACCTTCAGGTATGGGGCGGGATATAAATGTAAATAATAAATAAATAAAAATATTTAATAAAAGACCTTGGCCTTTTCTGCACCTGGCCTTCTTCCGGGACATATCTCAGAAAGGGCTCTGTTGTCCACATGCTAACACAGACTATGGCGGGCCTCGTCTGGCGTCTGCCATAGTCTTCCCTGGGAGGCGGACAGCGGTCCCCTGTTCTGAGATATGATCCAGAATTAGGCCAAAGGCAGAAAGGCCCCTTGGGAAGAAGCAATGCGCTGTTAGAAAAGGGACGAGGATCACTGCTGGTGACCAAATTCAAACGGGGCCGCGTATTATTTTCCACTTCGCGCTCAATGTTTACTTCTTTTCCCCGCCATTTATTTTGTTCCGCACGTAGGCGAGGAAGAGCCGCCTCCTGAGGCTGCACCTCGCCTCCCCTCCACCTCCTGCCATCGCGGAGAGGGACCGAGATGGGGGGGGGAAGGGCACCGTAGCTGCGTGTAGCCCCTCCGACCCCAAAGCGAGGACCTCGCCCCTCTCTGTCCGGCGCCCCCTGCCCCGCCAACCCCAATGCGGTCCCTCCAGGCTCCGCCCCTCCAACTGAACCTCCTCTCCCCAGCCCTCCCCACGCCAGGCATTCATGAAGGATGGCGCCGGCATCCTACCTTCCGCGGGAATGAAGCCGCCTCGTACCAAACGAAGACGTACGACCCACCCGGCCCCATTTACCTGCTTGATATACATGCTGACAAAGGCGGCGGCGGCGGCCTCCTCGCTTCGTAGCCCACCCCGACCACGGTCACACAAACCTAAAATGGCGGCAGAGCCATCCCCTGAACTTTCGTAGCGGAGCGTACCATCTGACAACGGAACTCGGGGGGGGGGGAGAACACGGGAAAAAAGCCGGACTGAAAAAAAAGCAAAAGCTGTTGAACCTTTACACATTGGACAGGTGTCTCTTCAAATACAGCTTTCTTTTATCACTCTAGAGGACTACATGTAAATTACGCTTGGGTTTCGCAGCTTCATAGAAACTTGGTTTAGTCCTATGCCAGCTTGTGTTAGGCGCCGAGGCAGGCAAGTAGAGCCAATGGGCAGGGAGGAAAATATCAAACTGAGAAGAGCGGCTGTGTAGAGTTGTGAGGGGTTTGCAAAGTGAGCCCTAGAGGGCGCTCGTCACTGCGTGAAAGTTTTAAGGGACAAGACCAAGAATGATCAGTGAGAACTGAGGATGCGCAGCGCAGAAGTGGGCGGGCGGACAGGTAGTAGGTAGGTGGCGACCTACCGTGGCTCTACCCGATGTGAGGGAAGCGGGTGGCGGCGGGTCGGGCTATTGCAGCAAGTTGCATCGCAAAGGAGTCGACCGTAGATTCCGGGCTGGTAGTACTAATAAGCCCAGATACTCTGTGTGCAGTACCCTAGGGCAGTGGCAGGCAAACCGGCTAGGAAGCCAGTCACATGTGGCTCTTTGACCCCTTAAGTGTGGCTCTTACAGCTTAGGAGTACCCTAATTAAGTTAATAACAGTGTACCTACTTACTTGGAGACTAACCGGAGAAGGGTTGGTGGCATAAGCTTTCTTAGACATGTCTACTTCAGATGCTAGGGGGCCCAATGGGCACGTCTAGATGTGTCCAAGAAAGCTCATGCCATCAACCCTTCTCCTGTTAGTCTCCAAGTGCTACTAACTACCTTGCTGGACAGCTCAAAGATGTACATCTGAAGATGTCTACTTCTTCAGATGTATCTACCTGTATAGTTCAAGATTTAAAAATTTGGCTCTCAAAATAAATTTCAATCGTTGTATTGTTGACATTTGGCTCTGTTGACTGATGAGTTTGCCAACCACTGCCCTAGGGCCATCCATCAGCAGTCTTACTGTCTTGTTGGGACTGGGTTTCAGTAGATACCAGTGTTGTACTGATGACAACATGCCACTTGGGGCTCGCACATGCAGGTACAACTGGTATGGCCTGGCACCAACATTCGTGAGTTCTGTCCGCTTCCACTGTACCCCCCTAAATCAGTCTTCTCCATTCCACTAGTTTTGTAAAAGTAGATGGAAACTGATCTAGAAAATCAGTGCAATCCAAGAGCACACAATCCCCATCATCCATGACCTGCTTTAACACCTTGTCATGTAAGGAACAATTGCCATGAAGACAATAGTTGATATCCTGCAAATTCAAGGAAAATTACCAGTTGGGTACTTTTTCTCCTTTAACAACTGTCCTGGTTCAAATCCCCATTCCTCTCATGTCTAGATTTTATAAGCCACAACTGACAAGGAGGTACTGGTAATGCACATTCACAGGCCCTGCTTGATTTCTGCTTTGAACACTTGTGGATTCTGTGTTAACTACAGAGTCTATTGCATGGTGAGTGAAAGCAAAGTGTCCTGCAAAATGACTACGGTGTGTTTCTAAGGGCTTGATTTTATCTGGGTCCAGTTCTTAAAAAATCAAATCACTCGGAAAAGTTCCACTGAGTATAAGAGGTGCAGAGAATAAATTCTTTTTTGCCACCATCATCTTACAACAACTATGAGAATGGCCACTTCTCCCTGTTCCACAGTATCCTTTCTGACATGTAATCACCTGGATAGTGGACAATATTCCAAATGTGGCCTCATGGTAGATTTATAAAGAGGTACAATGACACTTGCTGATCTATTTTATAAAGTTAGGTCACTTTCTGTTTTAAACATGAAAACAGAAATATATCAATTTTTTAAAACTTCTGTAGAGACTCAAGATGGATGATAGGAAAGGAATCCTGCAGTGAGTGTTATTCTTGTGAGGAGTAAAGCATCATAACAATGGAATGGTATGTTTTCGTGAATGGCTCAGAAGACTCTAACATACAAAACCAACTATTAGCTTGAGGGTGTTTTTCCACTAGCACTAGAGTACCCATTAAGAACCCTCAATGAGTCCTTAATGGGTACTCCAATGCTAAGTGGAAAACATCCTGAGTGTATGAAAGGCTGTTGTGAGTGGCTGTGTAGATCAGTGGTAGAGCAAACTGCTCAGTAACCAGAAGTTGCCAGTTCAATCCCTGGCTTCTCCCTGGGAATAAGCATTAGCAACCCACTTCTGTATGTCTGCCAAGAAAACTGCATAGAGTCATCCAAGAGTTGGCAATGACTTGATGGCTCCCAAAGGCAATTACTGGTGAAGGTTTTTAATGTATTTTGTAAATAAAATGAGGCACAAATGAATACTAAACAAGAGTTATAAACATCTAGTGTTCACAGGACTCCTTTTATATTTCCTGATCAGCAAATGTTGTTGTAGGATCTATGTTATAAATTAATACCAATATCAAGTGTTCTAATAGCCACACAATAATCTGAGGAAATAAATGGAAAATGTTATTTTGAAAAATTCTATAAATTGCAGCAATTTTAAGCACAACATGCAACAACACTGGAAACAAATTTGCAAGAGGAAATGGGTCTTTGACATGATCTCATCTGAGGAATGCAATTATTATCAAAATGAATTTGTGCATATAATGGATTTTTTTAACTAATCGGTTTCCTTTTAATATAAACTTGTTCAAAATGTAATTGCCTAGTTCCTGTCTCTACTGTGAACAGTAGATATTGGCCAATTATTTCTCCTTACTCACAGCATTCCTACATCATAAAATACCCTTAACACTCTTTTAATAGTGATAGTAATAATAACAAATTTAACACTAGAATAGCTTATGCTGAGAATACTGCCAATAAAGATATTTATTCAGATTTTAATCCCATCCAATCCCAAAAGCTTCATGACGTTAATAATATTTAAAGTATGAATATAGTATCAAATTGAAATCATTTAAGCCCACAAAAATCCATTAATTAAAAGAAGCACTTGACCTTTTGTTGAGAGATCTACTCTTGGCAGGCAGTCTAGAATGCTGCACACCTTTAAGAATGGTGTGATAGGCAGGAGATCAGCTGTTCAGAGTTTTCTCCATTATACTGTTTGGAGGTAGAATAGCAGGAGGTAACAATTGCCTTTTAATTTGAATTTTGCAACCAAGGCAAAGGGTCCCAACTAGAGATAGTGGGAGGAAATTGGCATCCCTACCTGCTTGAAAAGGTTTCATAATTACTATTGAAAGCTGGCTGTCCTACCCCTTGAATGCCCATATCCTTTTTGTGTGCTTCACCTTTATGGGCATTTAAGAAATGTTATGGAGGGGGCAGCATGAATATTTCCATATTTTCTCTCAAAATTTTCTAGAATTTTTGCAGCTTTGGTTATCTACATCTCCTTTACACTTGAGCGTTTAAAAGGATTGAGATTACATTAGAAATCCCTGGGTGGTTCAGAGTAAAAGTTAAGACAATGCGTGCCTGACTAGAATCCATTTGATGATGCTCAATTTCAGCTCCTGTAAGCCCCACTCACTCTGGCCAAAAGTACAGTGTGTAGCTCAGTGCTTCTGAAGGGTTATGGGTCCTTTCTGCACTGGGTTTTATTCCAGATTAAATCCCAGAACAGGTAAGATCAAATGGAAGCTTTCCCTTACCACCTTCTTCTAGCTGCCCCTTGTTTTTAATATGGCTTAGACCCTTTCTGCACTCATCTGCCTAGTAGTCCTGAATACAGGAGTCCTGCCAACGGCATGCCTTCTGTGTTCCAGATCAGGGTCCTGATCTGAAACACAGGAGGCTTACAGATGGCATGCCTTCCATGTTTGAGAATACTAGTGGGCACCTTTCAGTGGCACACCATGCCCGATTAAACAGAATGCAGAAAAAACAGGTCAGGTGGGAAGGTAGGGCAGATCCATGAGCCTAAAAATGTGATGCGCAGATCCTTAATTAATTAATTAATTAACTAACTAATATTTATATCCCACCCTATACCCGAAGCTCTCAGGGCAGGTAACAACCTTTAAAAACCAACATATCAAAAGAAACAGTATTAAAAATTTTAAACAATATTAAAAAAAATTAAAACCAACATGTTAAAAAACAGCAGTATATCAATTAAAACAGTGGTGTTTGCAGTCGGGGGCAAACATAGAAAACATTTAGCCCAGTGGTTCTCAACCTGGGGGTCAGGACCCCTTTGGGGGTCGAACTATCCTTTCAGAGGGGTCGCAATGAGTCTCCCACTGCCCTTCCCTCCCACCTCCCAGCTGCTTCACCCCCACGGTTGGGGGTCTCCACAACATGAGGGACGCTATTAAGGGGTCTCAGCATTAGGAAGGTTGAGAACCACTGATTTAGCCAAAGGCATCAGTGAAGAGGTGTGCCTTCACCGCCTTCCTGAACCTAATAAGAGAAGGAGCCTGACGCACCTCAAGGGGGAGACTGTTCCATAGCCTGGGGGCCATTACTGCCAAGGCCCTCTCCCCAGTGCCCACCAGAGACTTTTCACATTCTGATATGGCCCGGAGTATTTTGCCTGCCTTCCTCTATTTTATATCGCATTTATCTCTTCTTGATTTTTTTTGGGAGAAAATTTACAAGGAATATTTACATGATAAATGTTTTAAAGTTTCCTTCACCTGCAGATGGCACCATACAATATCACTTCTTTAAAGTATTAGTGAGTCATAAGCCTAGCTGTGCCTTACGTAGTGATAGATAGATAGATAGATAGATAGATAGATAGATAGATAGATAGATAGATAGATAGATAAAAATAGTACAGTCAAAGGGCAGATTACAGTCTCAAAAATATTTTTGTCCCTTCCCATCTTTTTCAGTCAGCTCCCCTACAAACAATCTAATGAAAATTCAGGCACAAAAGTACCAGCAAAAAGAAAAATAAATATGGATGGTTTTGAAAGAGCTGAAACATAAGATACAGAACACTAAGAGTATCATAGTTTGCATGGCTTTAATTAGCCCATGCTTTTCTCCAGATTTTTGAAGAAGCACAGAGGTGAACCATAAATAACAAGCATGCAGTGTGGACTGCAGCTGTGGCTTGCATGGGGTAAGAAACCTGGGCCCTGTCACCCTAGTAGTTTAGGATGACCTCAGATCGTCTTCAGGTCGAGTTACTCACATTATTTGTATTTAATTTGTTTTCCAAGCTGGCCTACCCTTGTTAGACCATTTTAACCGGAATCCTCATTTTTACAGAACTCAGCCCCCTGGCATGCCAAGATGTCTTTGCTTCCTCAGTTGTGAGCGGGGGCAGGGGATGGGCTAAAGGAGGTTGAACTGTGCTGTGGTGGGTGGGTCCAGTCTTTCAGCCAATGTGCATGCATGGAATTTGTGAGGCATCTCCCCTTATCTCCTCAGTTTATTTGTATGATTCCTCTATCTAGCATTTTTCCGCAAATTTATTATTATTATTATGTAAAACAACAGTTACACACAGCAAACGAGATCACTATGCTGGATTTCGTATTATATCACTAGTCGGGCACTTCCCAAGCACCTAGGACTGTGTGATGTATCGGCGGAGAAGAAAGGCACATAAAAGAGGAAGGGAGTCATGGTGGTGGGAGAGCAGGCTTAAAAAAGAACCGCAAATACATACCCTTGCCTCTCTTGAGTGACCCAGCAGCATCCAATAAGAAAGGAGATAGATTTGACGCAGCAAAAGGGGTGGAGAGCTACGAGCTCCATGGAGGAGGCTCAGGTCGCTCACGGGGAAAGGTATGACTGATGCGGCCCAAAGTGAGGATGGCCTGAGGACGATCTAGGTGTGACCTCAGTTCAAATTAATGAATAGGACGTCCTGTCTTACACTTGTGTGACCAGGGCCTTGGGGCAAGACTGCATATCAAAGTTTTGTTCAGAAAAAGCAGAGGAGATAATAATCAATCTCTTGCCCTAGTCCTGTCTATCTTACCACACAAGTCAACACTGGCATGATGTATCATTGCCTCACACTTCCTTTTTCCTAAAACATCTGAAAGAAAACAGCCTTTCTTGATGCATATGAGATGTGAAAGTGCTCTAATGTCATGATAGCCTAGGTTGTGGGGAAGAGACAGAACTTTGGCTGTGTTCAGACATAGCAAAAGAGGCATCTAAGAGAAACAGTGTGTGGCTCTTGTGTTCCCAACCTTTCCCTAATACATATTTTGTAGCCTAGAATGTGCAGGAAAAGGGGAAGGGGCAGACTGATATGTGAACAATCCCCCCTTAAACCCTTCTCTGATTTTTTTTTGTTGTTGTTGCTTTTTTTGCCATGTCTAATCTACAGCCTTAGAAGGGAAACCTCTCTTTGATTTCTAATCATCACCTTAACTCCTCTGGCTCTAAAGGATTGTACTGCTTAGATTTATAGCAATAGAATTTTTAATGCTTTTGCTTTTTAATGGTCACGGGTGGTTTTTAATATTGGGGAATGAGTATAGCACAGTGGATATCTGTTTCATAGGCAGAAGATGTCAGCTTCAGTCCCTAACATTTACTCATATTGTTGCCAAGAAAACTGCATGTATGAACACATGTAGTCCCTGTTGGAATTAGTTATCTTAAAAGGTAATAAACAGCTAAGAAATTACCAGAAGCACCTGGTAGATTACATTGAATCAACTTCCACAGATCAAAATGGTGAGGAGAAACAGGGAGGAAACTATGAAGAGGAATGTCATGGCTTGTGGCAAATGAAAATTCCTCCATTTTATTTACCTGTATTGAGCACTTTATTTATCTCTTGCCACTTAGCAGGATGAATCTGAGTAAGCTTTCGTCTGGTTTTCTTTTCTTTTTTCTTTTGTACATCTCTTCCAGTACCTGGCCTCAATCCTATTGTGCATTAATTTATGTTCCCAAGGATCTCCTTCTAATATCAAGTGTCATGTTTGCCACAGAAAGTTTTATAGCAATTTATTTGTACAGTCCCATGACTGACTCTCCTGATAGCTCATAGATACATAATAGTTTTCAAAATCTTTTTTCTTTACTTTTAAACATAATTAAAAGTAGGCCATGTTAGTGTCCACTCTCTTCCTCTTTAAGGAAATCTCTTTAAGATCTTCCCATTCAAATCTCAGGTAACTACTTCCGGTAAACTCTTCTCATGGTTAATACATCTTTAGAACATTTAATTAAACTTTACCCTCATGTAACAGATTCTTTCTATGGTATTACAGAGAACATATATCTGTTTTTTTTCTTATGCAACAGCCTGTCAGAGGTTTGAAAGATGTTAGCCTGTTTCCTGGTGGATACACGTTTTTTTTAAATAAAAAAATACAGATTTCTTATCATTGATAGTGAACCTATTGTCTTCCTCTATGTTGTAGGACTCAAAGAATTCTCTCTACACCACCTTTAAGAACATTTCCTGGTGAAGCAATCACATTAATTACTTGGAAAATGTTGAAGTTTCCTTGATTTTCTGTCAAGAAATGCTTCCAATGAAAAATGGAATTTGCATTTAGCTGCTGATGTGTGGTGCTAAAAGGGTGTTATTGTGGGCTTTCAAAGTGGGACCATGGGCAAGCATTCCTTTCACTTTTTGAAAAAATCACACAAACCCATTTGCATGTGTTCTCTTCCGAATTTTAAATCAACAAAGGAACAGACAGAATTGCATGGGAGCAGAAAGAATATTTTTGTGTGTTTTCATGTAAGGCTGAGAAACACCTGTGATTGAGTACATATCCACTGAACAGGAAGAGAGAGAACCTCAGTTTCTGACAAAATCACTCCCTCCTTGATTTGTGTTTACCATCAATCTGATTAAAAGTAGAAAAATCAGAAAGACATTTAAGATAAGGAAACTTCCCCAGATGGGGAAGTGATCTCTCTGTCCCTGACAAAAAACAAATATAGTTTTTGACTGGAGTTCTTCCTCCCCCACACACCCCACACTTATTTCTCTCCTTTCTCTTCTCTTTATTGAAACTGAAGCAAAAAGAGAAGATGCAGTACCTAGGGAATGGCTATGTGAATAGTTCCATTTACTTGTGTGCATATGAAATTGCCTCACTAGGGACTTTGGGAGCCAGGCAAGCAATAAAAGAAAGGGGTTGGGTACTTGGCTGGTTCCCAGAAGTCCTCAGTGATGTGATTTTTGAATGCTCTTTGCCAGATGTGCAAGTAAGCTAGGGTCTACAGTGTATATTCTAGCAGCACAAAGTAAGAGGCAGTCACTAGACCTTGTTTATATCCCATATTTCCCCTTGTTGTTTGGGGACAGACTTAGAAAAGAAGACGGCCTATTTTCTTAAGTTGTTTAGCAGTGCTGTACGGGCAAAGCACCTGAAGCTGGAATAGTGGTAGAACTGGAGCACATAGCTAGGTAGTAAATATTTTAAAATGTATTTATAATTTACACAGGGATTAACAAGCAGATCTGTACTGAAAGGAGCTTGTGTTTACTGATTATATTCTCAGAAGTGCAGAGTAGGATATACAGAGTTATTCTGTTTCATCTGATTGCAATCCAGTCTGATAGATGAAGGTAGAAGGAAGCTGTAACGGGTGACAGAGCAATTCAGGAAAGACTCTACCATAGAGAACTTTGGAAAGTTCCTTTAGTTCAAATGGGTTACCTCATGGTCCCTTTCTGCACTGGGCCCTATTTCATATTATATCTTGAAATAGGGACCTGCAATCTGCGTGCTAGGGAAGACTGTGACAAGTCCCAGTTGGGGTTTGCCATAGTCTGCACCAGTATGTGGATGGCAGGTCCCTATTCTGGGATATAATCCAGAGTAAGGCCCAGTGCAGAAAGGGCCATGAAGTGGTCCATTTCCCTTTACTAGAAGTCTTCAAACACAGGCTGGATAGCCATCTGTCTGGAATGGTTTAGTGATTCCTGCATTGGACCTGAAGACACTGGAGGTTCTTTTAACCTCTGTGATTCTGTAGGTAGGTAACATGGGTTAAGGTTGACCAGTAATATTGCTGTAACTTATTGGCAATGATAGATCTGTATATTTCCAATAACCACTTCAAGTTTTTTTTTATTATTATTTTTAAACTACACTGGTTTTAAAGATGAACCAGATTGTCTGTCCTGAATGAACATTGTGGCTTTCTTTTCTTCAGTTTGTTCAGCACATTTGCATGAAGTCTGTGAGGAGGCTTCAGAAAGACCAAAGGAGATGGTGTCAATCTATATTCTACCTACTGAAATGGTCTGCCCCCAGTGACTTATGGAATCTGAGTGATTCCTGAATGCTCTGGGGGATTTTCCGGTTGGTATGACTGACGCTCCTTTTGAAGCCCTGGTTTCTCTCTGGAATTGGGAGATGAGCAGGGCTATTGACACAATCACTCCCAAGTGCCCTCAGCATGCTTGTGGAGCCCAAAAAGCTCCTTGGTACTCCATGGAAATATGGGCTATGAAACAGGAAGGTCGATGGCTAGAGTGCAGGTGGCGTAAATCCGGCTGTGAATCTGACCGAATGTGGGTTAGAACACACTATTGTGCCTACCATGTGGCGGTGACAGTGGCGAAAAAGAACTTTTTCTCTGTCACCATTGCGTCCTTGAGTAGCCATCTAGCAGAGCTTTTCAGAGTAGTAAATGGCCTCATAAAATGAAGCTCAAAGAAGCATGAGCCAGGTAACATCTGCTGTTTGGAAGTTGCATCTAGTGCAAAATGCAGCTGCTAGAATGCTGACCGGAACATCTAACCGGATGCACATCACACCAGTTTTAAAAGGGTTGCACTTAGCTGCCAATTTACTACAGAACCCAATTCAGCGTTTTGACTGTGACTTATAAGGCCCTAAATGACTTGGGCCCAAAATATCTAAAGGAACACCTTTTCCCATATCAACCTGCCCGTGCCTTAAGATCTAGCAGTGAGGCCCTCCTGGTTATCTCACCACCTTCAGTAGTGAGGCTGGTGGGCACCAGGAGAGAGCCTTTTCTGTGATGGCCCCCAGACTATGGAATAGCCTCCCCCTCGAGGTGTGTCATGCCCATTCTTTATATATATTCAGGAAGGTGGTGAAGACGTACCTCTTTGCCCTGGTCTTTGGCTGAGCTGATTATATTTCCCCCCCACAGTACAGATACTATCATTTTAAACATGTTTGTATTGTTTTAGATTTGTTGAATTTTTAAAGGTTTTAATGTATATTCTGTTTTCAGTCTGTTGTTTTAACTTTGTTACCCACCCAGAGACCTTCGGGTATGGGGTGGGATAGAAATGTAAATAATAAATGAATAAATAAATAAAATAGATACGTTAAACTAGTTAATAAACTCATCCCAGTTATTAAAAGGGACCATGTAAAAAAGACATCTAGACAACAGTGTGACAAATTGCCAAGCTTGCTGAATCTCAGCTGGAGTCTCAAATCTGTAGTTTTCTTTTTTGCCCCCTTCTGCCCTCTTTCATCAAAGGGCCCAGAAAGAGATGACACTACAAAAAACCCCCAAGAATAGTAGATAATGACAGACTAGAATGCAAAAAAAACACCAAAAACATGGAGGGGGAGGATATAAGAAGATGGGATTGCGTAAGGAGGGTGGTAGCACTCCGCAGACCACAACAGCTCACTGTTAGACGCCAGTGCACATTACAGCAACATGATGGCTGCTTTTGCTGAAGCAGCATCTGGGAAAAGGATCATCATCAGACACTGCAGGCTGAAGGTGGGGGTGGAATGGCCGAAGCCAGTAAATATTCCCCAGGATGTTAAAGAACATTTCCAGGTACTGTAGGCGTCTCTTCTCCTTTGCTGATGTGAGCTGTGAATCTACCAACCAGTGGGCAGTTGAAGCCTAAAGGATTTTTATTAATAGGCTTCAGCCCTCAGCCCCCACCCTGTTCCTGTCTGCCCAGAGATGTACAGTAGCAGGGGACACCGACATCTAAGGGGTGAATCATTAACCATGTGGTGCCACTGACAAGTGTTTGACAAGTCTTTGTGGTGGGGAAATCTGGAGGAGGAGGGAAAACGGAAGGTGATTTATATGTGTGAGTACAAGTCCCAGTCCCCATACTTTAAGCATAGACTGTGGGATATGTTTTATTTTTCTCCCACACGCCAGCTCATTGTCATTGATTCATATGCCAGAGCGTCTGGCTTTCAAAAGGAGCTGTAAACATAGGAAGTGCTTGTCTCTTGGCTCAATAGTTATTACACACTGACTTCTGCAATGAAAATGTTCTGTTTCGTCATGATCACTATAGAACTACAGTCCTGTAGGTCTGCATAATTATAACCGGCATTTATGGATTTTGTAAATGTGCTACAGTGACATCTTCCATAATCAGCGTAACCTGCATCCTCCAGTTTTATTCTTTGCCCACCTGAAATACTGTTACATTCGCAAAACATTCAAGATACAATGATAATTATATAACATATATGCATTTCTAACTATAAATGGATTTCTTGGGGGGCTACATTCTGTCAAACTAGGCTTTACTTCTGAGTAAAGGTATACAAGATTGTCCTAACAGAATGTGGCATTATATCACTGAAATCCTCTCCAAAAAAGTGTTTGTGAAAAATATAGATGAAGCAATAACAGGACCCTTTGCGTAGCTTACTATCAAGTAAAAAGAGAATATAAAAAACACACTACTGTACATTTAAGCATTCTGTAATCCCCAGTTTTATATTTTTCAGAAGCTTAGCAATTTACTAGGGATTTTTAATTCTCACCTTGGCAATACTGCTGAATAATTCATTGTCTAGGGTTTGTGTAAATTGCTCTCCTATTCCTTTAGAACATGCATTATTTGTTCTTTCTGAGCCATGTGCGGTGTTTCTGAGAGGATTCTAAAATAGATCTTCTCTGACTCACACATGGACACATCCTCCCTCATTTTTTCTTCACCCTGTCCCTGCATGATAGTGGAAACAAATGTGTATATTTTCCTTTGGAAAAACAAGAGAAAATAGTCTATTCGTATATAGGCATCCACAGAAGTTGTTGGGGGTAAAATCAATACTCCAAACATGCATAATGAGCATTAGAGAATAATTACCATAATGAGCATTAGAAAATAATAAAAAAAAATTGGGGGGGTAGAGTCATCCCCTTTTTCCACACACACTCGATGATCCACGGAGGTCCCCATGCATCTCCATGGGCCTGTTAGTACCCAACTGCTGAGCAGGGTGCTTTGGGGATGTCAAGGAACCCTTTCTGGGCTATGTTGAGCTGGTGTGGCATGACTGGCCAGCAGGAACATCACTCAAGGCTTACTTTTGCCCAGAAAGGGAGCAGTGGTGAGCCAAGGCTTTGTAGTTATTTGCAGATCATCTTCAGAGCCTGGCAGAGTAGGCTACGAACTGGTTAGGTAGTGGCTATGTAACCAGGGAAACCCATCTACGAAGACAGCTGTGTAACCAGATCACATCTATGGAGTCTATGCTGGTCTTCGTAGACGGCTACAGAGCCTGCATAAATCTCATAGCCATAGTGGCGGGGTGGCACTGGCGCAGCCTGTGCACACACTTCCACTCCTCCTAGCCTGCCCCTGGAGCCCATTGGAAGGCAAGGCATACCTGAAGACCCCATTGTGGACACCTTTAATCAGGTCCTCAGAAAATCCACATTTAAGGGCCTGAAGGACCCATTAAATCCAGATTTGCCCTACCCTCGTGGGGACAGGGCCTTGCAGATAGGGCCC
The DNA here is from genome assembly GCA_023333525.1 of Aspidoscelis tigris stejnegeri. Classification (NCBI taxonomy): domain Eukaryota; kingdom Metazoa; phylum Chordata; class Lepidosauria; order Squamata; family Teiidae; genus Aspidoscelis; species Aspidoscelis tigris. The sequence goes on along the minus strand of JALMGA010000002.1, from coordinate 61,073,881 downwards.
TCAGTGGGGACAGGGCCTTCCCAGTTGGTACCAGTCAGGTACCAATTGGGTTCCTAATGGGCTCTTAAAAGGGTTCTTACCTCTAGTGGAAAAAACACCCTCATTGACCCTATGTATGCAGTTTTGGTTCCTGCAAAATTTGAATTTTTGATCTTTTAAATTTTGGAGGGGTTTTGCTTGCTTGTTTGTTTAAGGGCTTGTGTGGCAAGCTGATTTTTTTCAGTGTTAAATAACTCAGAAAATTCACCTTTGGGATAGATAATGTAGAAAGAAAATTAGTGGTCACTTTGCTAATGTGTTCTTTCGCTCTGAAAGTGGACTGAAGCTGGATTAAACCTTAGGTGTGACCACAGCCTGAGATAGGTTTGTCTAGTTAAGATGCCATTTGGCATTAGTATTTTAACTACTCAGATTGTCTCCAGAGGGCAAGAGGTAACCCAGGATTTAACAAAGATCTCACAATTGCTTCTTGCCATCACCTGCCAGAAGCAGGAAGGAAAGCCCAGCATAGATTTGCTTTGCTCACCTTCATGTCTAGTAAGCTGGATAAGAAGTCCCCTTGCTGGGAACTTCTAGGAGCCAGCCTTGTGCCCATCCCCTTTTTGCTGTTTTCCACAACCTTTCTGGCTCTCAAAATACCCAGTGAGATGACTTTGCACGCACTTTGCCAGACATGAAGGTAAACAAGAACATCACAGAAAATCTCATGTTGCTGCTGAATTTCCTGTGATAGCCTTTGTGACACTTTTTCATTGGGCAGGCATATTTGGCAGTGGTTAATAAGCTTTTGATAAGTAATTTGTATTTCAGTTTGTGTTCTTTGAACAACGGAAGAAACACTAATGCAGGTTTAAGAATGGTAACTTGTTGAGTTATAGCACTCCTTTCATTTTGAACTAAAAGCCAAAAGTGTCTAATTTGGGGGTATTCCCACCAAATGTGTAAGCAGGTGCTACGTGCCAACACATGGGCGAAATCGTTTTTGTGATACAATTGAGGAGGATTAGTGTGCAATACTAGCAGTGCAAAATTTTAAATGTTAATTCTCTATCATTTTGAGATTTGAAAGATTTGTATAGATTTCCGGGGATTCTACACCAGGTTTCCCACTCAATGACAATCTGGCATTCCTCCTCCCACATGGTTCTTTCCATTTGTCTGGATGAAGTGGAACTGCTAGAAGTCCGCTTAATAAAGCACCTTTCCCAGCAGTGGTTTCCTGATCAATTCATTAAGCATCTCCCTCTGTATTCACCCTCCTGAAGTCCAGAAAACCAGCTGCTCTTCACAGCTGGATTTAGTAAGCTTGGACTGTGTGCATCCTTTAATTCTCAGTAGCATGGACACTTTTTAACCACCCACCTAGGGTTTTGCATTTTTACTGCACAGAAGAGTAGCTGACAAAGTGCTATTTATAGCTTATCAAGCCATGATAGGAAGCGTAGCCAGATGCTTTTGGCTCTGAAGTACATGACATTTTAGAAAGGAAAGGCAATTTGCAAAACAGATTTCCCATGCACGTTGACATCAGTGTACCTTGTGTAATCAGTAAGCCTCCAAATGATGTTTTTCTCTTGAATGGAGCAAGGTCACAAAATCTGGTCAGTGATGGCTCCTAGTCAGGGTCCTGGGCTCAGGGCTTCCTAAAGATATCGGGAGCCCATGGAGTCCTGGTTGCACCCACTGATCTAAGGGGATCCAGACATGTATAGAGACCCAGTGCATGGGACACTCCACTTTCCCAAGAAATGCATCCCTCTTCAGTTCTGACTGCTTACACATTTTCATTTCTATGGGCGCATCCCCATGGGCTCTGGTTGCTTCGCTTTTGATGAGGGTCAGAAAAATGCACATTGCAATTCGCAATAAAGCGTCCCCATGCAGTTTTGATCAACGCGGATTCAAAGCGAATGTACCTGTCCCCATGCAAGCTGCGCTTCGCAAACCCGCATCTTATTCTCCCCAACCCCTCTCCTGCTGATAGGAAGCCGGGTGACGTCGCCATCCCTGTCCCACTCACTGTAGCCATTGGCAGTGCTCCACAAGCTTCTTCCCGCAAGCCTTAATCCAAGTGTGTTCCCCAATCACCAGCAAACAGCAGTTAACCAAAGCCGCTACAGTGTTTCTAAGCAGTTTAGCAGAGGTGCGCATCTCTGCTTAATTGCCTATATAGTGGCTTTGGTTAGCTTATTCCATCCCCTAACCGCTACAATGTTTCTAGGCAGTTTAGCAGAGGTGCGCATCTTGGCTTAAATGCCTTTCTGGCAACAAGAAAGCAGGGTGGGAATAAGTGTTTCAGGAAGACCAGATGATCCCTCTCATCGGCATGGATTTTGGTGGTTTCAGTGATTTTATAATTAAAAGAAATGCTCAAACAGGGCACAGTGAGCACAGGGCATGAAACCCCACCCACTAATGATGCAAGCCGCTCACCTGTGAGGCACTCATTTGGGCTAAAGGAAGCCCTTGCCTGAGACAGTTGCGATTGCAGCATTAGCAGCAGGGACAGCAGGACCCTGCCCGCTAATGCCACAATCGCCAATTTCTGCCCCCAATACCTCGGTAGCGTCCCCATGATCCCAGGATAATACATGCTTGCCCCCTAATTCAGGTGTAGAACTGTTGGAAAGGGTTTTTTTTTCTGCCGTGGATTTGTATCTTTGCTCCTCGTGTAGCCCAGATTAGAGGCAGTTCATGGGGATGGTCAAGGCAAAGCAAGGTTAATTTCGGAGTAAAAATGCCATGGGGATGCACACTTTGTGTTTTATTTTGAACTTTCTGTTCTGGAAAGTCCAAATGGAAGGTGGAAAGCACAAATAAAATGGATAGAAATGGAAAAGGTGTGAGCAGTGAGACCTGAAGATGGACTGAAGAAGACATAAGCAAAGGTGTGACCAGTTTGAGATCAGTGAGGTGATTGCTTTCAGCAATTATTTTTGACAGCACTGAAAGATAATGATCATCTATTACTTAATTTGTATTTTATAACTCCTTTCCAAAAAATGCCCAAAGTGGTCCACAACAGAATACAAATACAATCAGCAGAAAACAAGAACATCCAGTTTTCTTCTGTTCTTGTATGGGGTATTGGAGGCCAACTTGGATACTGTCAAAATGGAAAGCAGGGCTATTAATATCTATTAGCCTCAAAGGCAGGAGGGGCAGTTTGCCTATGAAAACCTGCTGCTAGGGGACTGCAAGCAGAGAGCTGTGTGCTCATGGCCTGCCTTGGGCCTGCTGTAGTCTGTCCTCCTGTGCAGATGATCAGCCCCTATTCCAGGTTGTAATCTAGAATAAGGCCCAGTACAGAAAGAGCCTAAAACCAAGAAGACTGTATTGGCATAGTATAATGAAAAAGATTGCCCTCAAACCAGACAAAAGTCTTAGTCAAAATGGCCTTGTTTTCTTTATAAGAAAAAAATAAACTAAAAGAGAGGCTATGTACATATTTAATCATCCTTCGTATATCACTTAACCAGATGATTTTGTTCTTACACAATGAATAAAATGCAGTTTCTTTTGTTTCATACAAGCCTGGAAACAGGCAATAAGGCAACTTTCCATTTCCATTTCCATTTTTATTTGTATACCGCCTTTCCAAATGAAAATTTTGCCCAAGGTGGTTTACAACAAACAGAAAACATAATGCAAAGTAATAATCAAAACATAATGAAAATATATTATAAAAATTGCCCCTCTCACAAAACATTGCAAAGTAAGGGAAAAAAGAAAAAATGTTTAAGGCAGTCACAACAAAGAAAAAAATACAATACAAAATGATTCATTATAAAATTACATATAAAAATACATAGTAATATTCCATACATTATAAAATATTACATTACAAAATCACCCAAAACTGAGGGGGAAAGGTAGCAGGCACCTCAGTGCAGCAAGGAAGCCAAATGCTCAGGTGCAGCAAGCTAACCAGTTCTTCTTCCCCCCCAGCCAAAGTTCTTATACCTTCTGGGAGGGTGTGGCACAGGCAGCAATTGTTCAGGTGCAGCAAGCTAGCCAGTTCTTCTTTTCCTCCAGCCAAAGTTCTTATACCTTCTGGGAGGGTGCAGCATAGGCAGCAGATGCTAAGGTGCAGCAAGCTAGCCTACAGCACCATTGCCTTACACTTGTAAAGGAGACCTCCATTGTCCCCCAAAGCCCTGGTTTTCCATGAGTGGGAATTACTTGTATAAGATGATTTTGTGGTGCACAGTGGTTTGCTGTAACAAAATCACAGTGTAATAACTGCACTCTCAACTGACCTGCAAAGGCAGTATAAAAATTATTTTTTCTCCGAGAATGGCAAAACAGCCTTTTCAAAAGTATTCCAAACTAGGATTGTTCTCATGTGAGGCATATGTATTTTCTCATATTTGTATGAGATGTACAAAAAATATGAATTCAGCCACTTTCAAAGAACTAGTATAATTCTGCCATGTGTTCCTTGCAATTGATTGTATTTGCTTCAAAACATAATGTAAAGATTGCTTGGTATGCTGGAATGAAATAAATAAAATGTCCAGCGTAACTTCAGAACTAGAAAATATGACAGCTTATGCTATATGAAATGTTTGTGTTGTCAAATATAAAGGCATATATGTGTTTTCTTAATACAAAAACAAAAACGTTCATCACAGAGCAAATTTATTATAGCCTTTGCAAAGTGTCTGTATAGCCTGCATATATGTCAAAGTGTGATAATGGGAGGGAAATGGTAATGGAAAAATAGACTTTATCTCATAATTCTATTTTCTGAATAGCTAAGTATTATAAAGTTTGCAAGCAGAAAGAGCTAAAGCAAAATGGCATTTTAACATAGATAGAAAACAAAATTGGAATCTTCAGTTGAGATGATCCATCCCCCAGTTATTGGCTTTGCTTGGTCTGGTTTAGTAGAATTACTCAACCTGCCTCCTGATGTATAGTCATAAGCTTTATTTAAGGAATTTATTTCTGCCTCAGAATAAGCTGCCAGCAAAATGATAAAGCATAGATGTCAGAGAAGTGAAATGTGTGAAGATGATGGTATGCTACCACCTCCCACAGCCAAACATTTACTTCCACCTTGTTGTACTGTGGTAGATGCTTTCCTCTGCCGCATGAGGAATAGATTGACATCACATCCCTACTTAGTCAGTACAAAAATGAAAGGTGACACTTTTTTAAAAAAGAAGCACAGATGAGCCCAACTTCCTTGATGTACTGAATACGGATGTGCTTTCTTCGGTTGTTTTTTTCAGCAGAGGACCCCCCATGAAGACAGGGCTGTGTTTTGACATTGTTCTTATTTTTGCCAATCAGAACTATAGAATCATTCATAACTCACATCCTCTACTTTGGGGGGCGGGGGGGGGGGGCAGGCATAGAGTAGGGTAAGAGTTGGATGCACATCCCGGGTCTGATCCAGGCAAATAGATCACTCTTGGAGCACAAGTTGAACTTCCTTTTATAGCAGTGAGGATTCTGTCCAAGCTCTCTTTGAGGACTAGAAGTGTCATTACTAGGTTGACCATTTTCAGTCCTCTATGTAACAATGCTGGGAGGAATCCCCACCTATTGTGTCATTTCCTTCCTACTCTTGTCATTGACATATGGGAGGGAAGGTTACTCCCCCCAAGAAAGTACCCCATGTGTACTTAGAACCAGATTGAGCATAGAATATTGTTGCATTATGAAGAGAATATGAGCCCCTTTTACCCCCATTGCTTTATATTTACCCCCATTGTTGTATATCAGGGATAGTTGCTCAAATCACATAACTCCCCCCGCCCCCACACTTAGCTATACATATTGCACAATTGGTTTTGAAGGTTGTTACCCACCCTGAGACCTTCAGGTATAGGGCAAGATAGAAATATAAATAATAAATTTAAAGCATAAAAGAGGCCTAGAATCAAAACTGTGCATGGTGCCTCATTTAAATAGGACACTGCTAAATGTAATTGCATCTAATGGTGAAGCAGTATATAACAAACACACACTGCTTTGCTCCAAATCCAGAACACTCATGGAAATCCAGTTGGGACCTTATATGAAGTACAGGGTGGCCCACAGAAAAGTAGCCTGCCTGCTATTCAGTCCTTCTGTGCAGCATCATTGAAGAGCACTTCTCTTTCGTGAGCCACCCTATACTTTGATCAATCTAGATTACTATGGCCGATATCTAAAACAGGAGTCAACTTAATCAAGTTCAAGAGCATGTTTCAATATTTGTGACATGAGTCATCTGGGTGTGGAGTCTCTGCTGGACTGAGCTGTCAATAAGGAATCTGATGGTTCCATTGCTGATATTGAGGGTGCTTTGCTCAACTACGTTTCTCACCCTCCATGAGCAGGCCTGCATGTTAACATGGCACATTTACCTCAGCAAGAGCCCAGCAATCTTAAGAGTTTGTTTACAGAACTTTTTGCACCATCAACGCACACGCTCCTTTGGCATGGGGTGCTGTGGAAACAAAACTTCCATGCTCCTCCAAAACATCTTGAGACTAAACTGTATGATGTCAAGAAACTAGGTAAGATATTATATTGAGCCTTGGGCCTTCTGAAAAAGTGCACAGTGTGTTTCCATGACTTCCATTTCAAAGGAGCCCTTTCTGTGTTTAAATGTCTAATGCAGAACTAGCATGCATTATGAAGGATGTGGGGAAATCAATGGTCTAGGATGGGTATGCCATTTACATCTGGTATGGAACAGAATGATTAAACTGCAAGCTGTGCTCTGAAAAATGATCACCATGGGCTTCAGTACTCATTTGAGAGTAGACATAAGTATTTTAAACTACGTAGCATAAATCATATAAATAGTCCCCCACTTTCAGAAAGCTGGTGTTCTATGTAAGAGGATAGTTTCAAATACTGAATCCTTAAGCAGGGAGCAAGAATTTTAGCAAATTGTTTAACTTGCTGCATGTAATCCAGGAACAAAAGTTTTATTATGTTACACTTTATTTCTTTTTTTAAAAAAATTCTCATCTACATTCACACTTTTTCCAGGCAATTATTGCCATTTCCTGTGTTCAGGAACAAAGAAGTGACAAAACAAAGCAAAAGGAGCATATTGAGACAATTGTAGACAACAGAATCAGGACACAGATATAACCTTTGCAAAAACAGAAGTCCCAATGGCTAAAATATCATGTCTTACCCTGGCCAGAGAAGTGATATGAAACAAATCAGTTCATGGGACAACCAACCTCACATGACATTTAATAAGACCACATATTATGTAGGCTGCTAAAATTCCAGAAGATCTTTAAGTAAACACTTATAAACATTCCTTTACATAAGTTATTGCTGTGAAAATTCCTGTTTCTTCTACAAGTCTGGCTTCTGTTGCTCTTGGTAAAAGCATGGAGTTTGAAGAAGAAACAGTTTTTCCTCCCAATAAAAGTCACATCTGTAGCAGGCTGCAAAGATGGCAGAGGTTATCTTAATGCAGTACCCTTATCTTGATGTTTGCAAGTACACGTGGTCCAGTTACTTGACATATCAAGTCACACAGTGTTTGTGATTTGTGCTTTGATAATCTGAGTCAAGCTCAAAAGACACCTGTGAAACTGTGTGGCCAACCATGTGTATTAAAAACCTTGTTTGGTCTTTCCGTCATCATATGCCAGGAATGAATAAACTAGAGCAGGGAAACTTGTCACCATTCAATTATTGTTGAGCAGAGGCACTGTAGCAGCTAAAAAACCCTGGGCCAGAATGCCTTCCTGGTATTGTTCCCACACCATATTAAAGGCAGCCAGACGTTTTCTTTTGTCCCTCACTTCCAGTGTCTTCTCCTAGAAGGGTGCCTGATCAAAAGGATACTACTCCATTAAGTATGGCTGCAGGCACCACAAGCCCCTTATTACACTTGTCTCTGTAAACTTTTGGCAGGGCATACGTGAGGCAGATTTGTACCTCCTAGTATACACCTAGCAGGAGTTTATATCTTGGACCCCTGCACTATGTTTACACTGCCAACACAAATTTGGCCTGTGAAGATGGTTCATGTGTGGCGATCATGTTGCCCCAACTACGTACAATATTTTTTATTATAGTTAGTGGGTATGGCTGAAGAAGAACCTGTGATGCAGCTTTCAGAACTGGAAGATTTGGATTTGAATCCAAACACAGACTGAGTATCCCCAGTGGAACCATGAAACACAGATGTTCATGGCATTTTAACTAGAGCAGAACTGGAGTTCTAGAAAGAGGCATCCACTGAAAGTAAGATCACCCTGGAAATGCAGGCTAGATTCACTTTAATGATAAAGAGTTTCCAAAGATTGCTCTCAGTTAGCAGGCCTAGACAATGAAAAGCATGTGAGGTTTCAAGGGAAGCAGAAATCTCTTGCCCCAGCTTTATAGTAGTAAGCTCTATAGGCATTCAAGTTTTTGCCACCACCAAAATGCCAGAGTTCTCTTCCTTTGTAAATTGTGCTTTTCATGACAGCTCTGCTTTTCTGTCACACCTGCTTATTGCTTACACTTATTAAAAAAACAAGGCTGTCATCAAGAGGAAGGGAAAGAGACAGAAAGCACAAAGCAACTGGACAAATCTGACTTTTTCATGTGGTCCTTTCTAGTCCAGCTTGGCCTGGAAGAACAGTAGTAGATGCACAGACACTCTAGAATTTTGAAATGTTCCAGAAGATACATATTTTAAAGAAACAGACATTTTCTTTTAAAGTCTGACCTAACCAGTATAGAACCCCTTTGTTATGGGTGAAGGGAAAAATCCCTCTGGAAGAGAAATAATGTCTTCTAGTTCAAGCTAGACTCCTCAGTCAGCTAAACTCAGCTGAAGGTAACAGCCTGAAAATGCATAACTAGCACCATGCTTAAATGCACTGCACCCCGGACCTATTTCCCCTTTCTTGGTTTGGACAGACTTATGTGGTTTGTTACAGATGAAATTCAGAAGATCCTCCATATTACGTGTAGATGAAATGTCACCCTAATTGGTAGGTTTATTGGACCGTATTGTCTCTTGTTCCCAAAAGGGTCCAGCAAGATGAAGATGCAGCAATAGGGTTAAGCGTCAACTGGTGGACCGGCGAATGAATGGGTACGGAATTCAAAACTGAGGTAGGAAAAGCAAAGCAGGAGCCTTCAAAGTTTTTGCCCAAACTGAGCTCTTCCGAGTAGAAGGAGACAGCATCCCTTTTACAAGAAGTGACGGGAGGGCTGGGAGCAGAGGACAGTATTTCGGACTCATATTGTAGCAGCTGGCCCATGAAACCAAAGTTTGGTGAGATTAGGCTCCGACGCTGTTTAATGTAGTCAAAGGCCTCTTCCAAACGGAACTTTTTCATTTTCATCAAGTATGCCATACAGATAGTGGGAGAACGTGAAATCCCAGCTTCACAGTGCACCAAAATTTTTCCTCCTGCCCGCCTGGTGCAGTCTGGAGGAAAGAGGGGAAAAAAGCATAAATAATGCACTGAAGATGTTAGCTGCCTTTGCAAGTGAATACCTGTAAATTTAGCACATTGCATAATGTTTACATTCTCACATTCAAAGTGTAGTGGGTGGATATAAGGTGCTTTTTACAAATGGAGCTAATTTCAGCAGACTACTAGGGAATGAATTGCATGGTCTGATAAAGAAGGCATTTACCATACTTATTCAAACACATTATAATGGCTATATAGCAGAATTAATGAGCTTGGATGAAGATTTCACACCTCCATATCCAGCCAAATTATAACAGCAGATGTGTAATAAATACAACGGTGTCAAAATACCCTTAAAAAAACAGTAAATCACAGGTTGTAGTCCAAATGGCACAATTTAGTAAAAAAACGGTACATTCATTCCAGTTGTGTTGAGGAGACGTGCTTAGTTTTTGTTAGCTCAAAGTCCAACAGAACCTGTGCTAATTTAAAATCTCTAATTATAACACAGGAAATGGCTCCCAAATTCATTTCCTGTGTATGAAAAAAACTGGTCCAGCCATGCTGCTTTGGACAGCACACCAAGTTGGTCTCCATGGGCAACATCAACACCACCGGAAGAACAGAGGTCATAGACTCCTTACTCCCTCTTGTCATTTATTCCACTCTGAAGAGTTACTTACAAAAGGATGGCAGCTGGATCCATGCAGACCCACCCTTTTCTAGCATACCATCTGTGCTGTGAGGGAGCAGGGTGGAGTGCACCTAGTGACCTTGAAGCTGAATTATGGAGCCTTATGGCACATGGCCATCTTGCCTAAATGACTGATCTCCATCCTGCAGTACAGCCTGACCTAGCAATCTGTATCTTTTAATAATCCTACCCTGTCTCCATAAGTCAGTTCCAGTAGAAATGGTCTGCAGGGCACGGCTATGCACATGAGTCATACTTCACCTAAAGTGTCTTAAACCCTTAAGCACATCCTCAGTTTCACTACAAAGAATATCCCCTTAAGTAAAAAGGGAAGAAAATGAAAATGAAAAAGGATAATGGTGACCTTTACAATTACAAGGGTGCAATGAGTATTTTTGCTCACACCTTTTTGTAGCCTTTGAATTGATTTCCATTTTATATATTCAGTTAACAGTAAACTGACACTGTAAGACACAGTCTACACATTAAAATGTGACTGCCCCGTCCCCTATAGACTTTAAGTGAGTCATCTTTAAACTTCACATTGAAGAACAACTGGCTTATGTGGCTAAATCTAGGTTTGAACTTGAACTGTCTCAGATTGCTCTATAGTACTTGCATTTCACATCCATTTGGACTTGGCTTCAATTACCACAAAGGAGTAACAAAACATCCCCATGAATAATGTGAACAATTAATTCTAAAAGTACACTAAAGCAATCATGACTTACAAAAGCAGGATGCAAAGAGGTAAAGCAGAACAGGTATTAAAGAGCCTGTTCACAGTTACCTCTGGGGCTCAGTCTGGGATTCTGCAGATCACTCCACTCACACACAGCATCGCTGCTTCCATCTCTGAGCGTCCCAGAGTGTCTCTGATCCTTCACCAAGAACTGCTAGGGAGCTACTTGTAAGTTTCCAGATACAGCATTTGCACCATCTTTTGGTGCAAACACTGTGTGTGTGTGGGCAGGATGGGGCAACTACAGTTGTGCAAATGTGTGCTGCATCACAACTGCCATGGCAATGGCTGGTCATGTGGTGGAAATTGACCTAGCCATGGCCATGGTTATTTGAATGGTCCCAAATGGATTGTCTGCACCTTGAGTGTCGGTAGTTAAGTTGGAAACCGCACCAGCACTCATGATGGCATGAATACAAAGCTACCATCCCTGTACTTTACTGCACTGGAATGCTCATTCCAGACAGTTAAGCTATTTGGGCCTCTTTTCACTCAACCAAATACCCTAAAAACACAACAGTGAGGTAGCACTCAATTATTACCTGAAAGACCTTTGTGAAAAGAAAGGGTTTGGTCATCTTGATCGATGACTGCAAGGGGAAAAGAAATGGCTCTCTCAATAAATATGGTTTTTAGGGAATTATGGGAACAGAGGAAGATTATGACCAGTTATCTCCACTGATCACGTCTATAGGTTCTAATGGGCCTGTTCTTGAGTCAAAGAGTTTAGCCGCATCTGCATATTTGTTACTTATTCTGTTAAATTTGGATATTCTAGAATATATCCATGTTTATTCCAGAAAACCAAAACTCAGTAAAAGAAGTAACGGACATTTGGTTGCAGCTTTTGAGGGACGCAAGTTAACATTCTTTATTTACAGCATAGAGAAACACACCTACCAATGAATTCTATTGCTTCTTGAAAGTGGGAGCTGATGTCTGCTGTGTGGCTGTCTTCCACTGGAATCCATTTATAGCAGTATTGATCTGTAAAAGGTTCAGAGCTCTTCCTGGACACATTCAGAAGTGCAGTGATGTTTAGGTTGGCTAGGAACTCACACTTGGAAGCATGGTAGGCACTGCCAAGGTACAGAAAAGGCAGAATCTCCACTGGCCCACCCTAGAAAAGTAAAGAATCACATAGTTATAGCCTTGACAACAGTGCTGTTTCCTTCTTAACAGATAAGATTTCTGGGACAGTTTTCTGAATGACTGAGACTCTGGCTATGTTCACATGCAGTTAAAAATGCACTTCTGAGGTGGTTAGTGGGCTGCGGGAGCAGGGTGGTTCACAAGCTGGTCTGCCCCTTCCATGTACATTATAAACCTGAAGGGTAAAAGAATTCAGCATCCTAGGAGGAGGCATGGCTCACAGAACAGGCAGAAAAAACTGGTAGTCCTGGAGAGCTTGTTTCACTGTATCATAGTCTGCTAACATAGGGTGTTTTTCCACTGTCACTAGAAGTACCCATTAAGTACCCATTAATGGGTACAAAAATGCCATTACAAATGCCATAGATTACAAAAATATGAAAGCATCCTATGGTCTCACTACATTTGTCTGCCTGAATTTTCTTTGAATATTCCACTTCAGAGTGACCATGTCATTTGGTTAAAACTATCAAGGGACCTGGAAGAATATGACTTAAAATATACCCTTAAAATACCCAATTGGCATTCTGTATCATTTCCTGAAAACAGCACTTGGGTATGCAGTTCATGGGGTTATAAAATTCAAATTTTATATTACTAAAACTGCCCATATAGCTGCTGAAGAAGAAAAAGCATCAGTAGTCTTCTGGAACAATCTCCCGTCTTCAGCAGCCTATATCTATTATACATACCCTTTATCTGAGTCAGAACAAATGGGAGTATATTGGTTCCTTTTGTCACATTGCCAGGCATGAATAGAAAAGGGAACTAGCCAATTATGAAGGAGATGATGTGAGGAAGAGCCCCCAAGGAGACAAACGCGTGGGTGGGATTACTCATATCTTCCCCTAAACACACCTGATCATAGGCTGGTTTGTGGTGGATGCCCTGTTTCTCGTGAAGGCTGCTGATGCTTCGTTCAATGTCATTTCTCTCTTGGGACACAGGCTTTGTGTCTACGCAGAATTCCGGGTATTGTGAATAAAAGGTTTCATAACCTCCTAGACCGAAAAAAGCAGGCAAAGAAACATTGATTAGTAGAGCTGGGCAGCATGGTTTCTTGAAAGTGTTGGATTAATTGAAGGCTGCATGAACATTGATTGTAAGAAGAATGTATAAAAGGAAAAGGGGTTTTGAGTGAGAGCTAAATCCTGCTCAGTCTAAGGAAGGGTAGATATTAAATCACAAGAATAAGCCTATGCTTTCAAAAACAAGTGACTTTGTAAATACTTCCATGCTTTGTTAATTTACTTAAATCAATATTTGCACTAGACACAAAATGTATTACTTATAATCCTCCCAAAACCTATTGCAGTAATTCTCAAGTACAGCTGTTCCTCACCCTTATCAATAAGACGAGTTGACTTTTCTACCCCGCTTTTCTCGCCCATTTAAGGGGACTCAAAGCGACTGACAAATCTATTCTTCTTCCTACAATAGAGCATCCTGTGAGGTAGGGTGGGGCTGTGAGAGCTCAGAAGAGAGCTGGGACTAGGCCAAGGTCACCCAGCTGGCTTCATGGAGGAGTGCAGAATCAAACCCGGTATTCCCAGATAAGAATCCATCTCCCTAACCACTAGACCAGACTGGCTCAGTGTACTGGCATTCAGTGTCTAGATTTCTAGCTAACATATATGTAAGGTAACATAGGCTTAGATAACCTTTTGCTTTCGGTTTTCCACTATTATTATCTGTCCCTCTATACTATCCATGCTAAAACATCCTTAGTCTGATAGGGGTAGAACAAACGAAGATCCAGTCCAGATGTATTGAAAAGGTAGTATGTACTTCAACAGATTCCAGCTGCTTTATGGATGTTACTTCATTCATCTCCAGCTTTTAAGTTTAAATTTAACCTGACAAAGAGCTACCGTGTAATCTTAAAAGAAAAGTTAAGTTAGGGATATAAAAGAGAATTATTCTACTACTATTGTTGATGCTGACAAAAATCCTTCTTTCCACTCGGCCATAAACATTTTTACTGTGAATGCCTAGCTCTTGTGTTTAACCTTGCTGAAGGTCAATGTTCAGTCCACAGCTTCTTTCTTTTTACATCTTGAGAACAGATATTAAAACTTTTCTAGAAATTATTTAACCATTTTAGCCAATTTAAATCCATTTTTACCTAGAAAAAAATATGCACAGAAATAGCCTGATTTATTTCTCTTGGGCCAATGATGCCCTGCTTACTTAATGAATAGTAATCACAAGGCCTAAGAGTGTAGGGATTTGCAGGCATTTCTTAAAATGAGTCACTTTTTCTGCAAATGATCCAGCTTTCCACTTAGTCTTCCTCTTGATCACACACTTATTGTCCCTAACTGGCTGAAATCTACTGCTATTATATCTGTAATTGTTACGTTCCCTCTCTTACAAGAGAGGGAAACAGTTCATTATTAAAATTCTAGGCATAACAAAGCAACAGCAGCAGCAATATTCAGCATTTTTAAAAATGGCACTGGAGGCAATATTAATTTTATCTTTTAAGAGAGTTCATTTTATACTAAACCTGTCCTCTGGATACACTATTCTGTTACTCTGCCTTTTGCCAGTATTTTTGGAGACCCCAAATGTAATCGGTGTAGGGGAATAGCCATGTAATGAGGAGATATCTGTAACACCTACTGTTAAGGTTAATGGGGGGGGGGGTTTGTCTTTCCACGCTAGCACCAACTCCATAGGCCATTTCACAGAGTTATTTGTGAAAATAAAGTTGGTGTCCCAGTATAAATGCAAATTGAAGACATTTGAACCAATAATCACTGGAAGCTTTAGCAGTAAAGGGGTGGGGGAGAAGCTTTAAAAGGATTATGTCACTCATCAGCAAGAGCAATTCCCTGAAGAGTTGGTCTGCATTTATAGTAGCTACTAGCTGGCAAGAGTTCTGACTCACACCTCGATCTCACTGTGACGGCTTTAGACCAGACCCACTTAGAAGCCCCTTTCCATTTAATGAGTTCTTTCTTGCATACGCACATGTGGACACGCACGCATGCACACACGTCACAGGACAACTCAAACTCCTGGGATAAATCTCACGGCCCTTATTTTACAGGGAGACTTTCAAAGAATAGCTAGAGCCTCAAGAACAGCACTGACTTGAGATTCAAAGACAACATGAGAGTTTCCAGGAAAGAAAGAGACCTTCTTGTTGAATGACATGCAACACGGATTCTGCTCCTACTGTGCCTTTTGATGGGCACAAGGCTCCAAATGCACATTATTTTTCAAAAACTACTTTAAAACTAGATGATATTATTGGCCATTATAGAGGGCTGGGGTAGGGGGAAAGGCTCAAATACCCAAATCTATATATTTTTTTAAAGGCTGGCAGAATAGAACATTTTCACTCAAATAATGGTTATTAGCTATCCCAGCGTGCTTAGAGGTCCAGTGACAAGCAGCTCATGGTGGGATTTGATGCAGAAAAATGCTCCACCAGAGTGCCTCCCAGAGAAGCCCACATTGTGTAGAAGAAAGGGACTAGGAGTTTAACCCTCATCAGTATGGATGAAAATTTTTGCTGTGTATGGGCAGAGGGATTGTTTTATATCCTTTTTTTAACCATTGCAGACAAACAACATATGATTGACCAGATTTCTGTAGAGTCCCCCCTCCCCCCGTTGGGAGTATCTGTCCTACAAGTGTGCTGAATAATCATATTTCAAACTCCAGACAAATATATAGATATCTAGATATCTAGGCTAGGATCTCTTGGGGGATGGAGCCTTTTGAGAACTTCTCCTGGCAATATTTGTTACATTCTAACAGCTCAGTCCTTGGGAAATCAACCATTCCATTTGCCCACTTATTCTTTTAGCAATGCCACAAGGCTTCCTGTGCAACAGAACTGTCCAATTTGACAATAGTTCTTTACGTTGTCCAAGACCTGAATCTAGTAAGAGATTTCGCTCTATCAAATTTGAGGCAGTAGCCTGGAAATCTTTTAGAAAAAAAGAAATCCAATTCTTGACAATATTAAAAAAAAATTAAGCTGGACCCTCAGCTCTATCAAGCTGAACTGAAGCTTCAGTGTAGCAATAATATGAAACTCTATGCTATGGCTACTCAACAATTTTTAGGAGAAAGGGGAAGAGGTTGAGTGTGTGGTTGAGGCTTGTAACTCCCATAGAACTACCCTTTAGGGGGCACTGCTGAGTTTTTACAGGACTCAGGTTTTATTAAAGGGCAGAGAGGGACAAGGTGATATATTAATATATGGATGATCCCTTTCAGTCACCCAGTCCCATACCGTTTTTAGGGACATTTACTAGCTGGAATCCGGATCTCACCTGCCTAGGAATCAGAACCCAAGCGGTACAGATGGACTCAGTTCTACCTACATACATCAAGATCACACTAAGAAGTTGTGTTATAGTACCAAAGGGGCCAAGGTGGGAATCAGCAGGAAAGCTTACACCCTAGATCGGTGATGGCCAACCTATGACACGCGTGTCACAGGTGACACACCAAGCCCTTTTGGGTGACACACATGGTCACCCTGGCACCTGGACGTGTAGTGCTTGCTTGTTCTTGAAGTGTACGAAATACCAACTTTCAATTGAATATTAGCAAATGAAGTTCAGCAACAAAAGTCACTAATGTAAAGAACTGTTTGTTTTTGCCTTTAATAAAATATTACTAGAGCTACAAAATTCACAAAATTATGGATATTTCTAGATGTGACACAGCACCCGAGTTAAGCTAGGTTTCGTGCTAATTTTGACACACCGAGCTCAAAAGGTTCACCATCACTGCCCTAGATCAAAGTTTTGAATATTCAATCACATTCCCATCATCATTTTGCAGAAAAGCTAGTCCAGATCCTGATTTTTAAGCCAGGGTGAATGTCTCATCCAAACTACTGTGCCATATTGTTGAGTCCCATCCACTGAAACACTGGTAATGAACTTAGTTTTTAAACGTATTTACCTAGAGAACACTACAGATATTTTTTTAAGGTAGCCTTTGGAAAATCTGCTTTTCCATTAATTGCTACTTAGGCTCAGCAATGTGGTCATATATAACAGCATAATAAATACCGTGCTATATTAGAACGGTGGCCTATCTAGTCCATTTGGCTGCCCTTCTCACAGGAACCGACTAGTTGCTTATGGAGCCTACAAGCAGGCACAGGCAGGCTATCTATACCAGTGGTAGGCAAACCACGGCTCGGGAGCCACATGTGGCTCTTTGGCCCCTTGAGTGTGGCCCTTCCAGCTTAGGAGTACCCTAATTAAGTTAATAACAGTGTACCTACTTACTTGGAGACTAACCGGAGAAGGGTTGGTGGCATGAGCTTTCTTAGACACGTCTACTATTTCAGATGCTAGGGGGCCCAATGGGCACATCTACTTCTTCAGATGCTAGGGGGCCCAATGGGCACGTCTGCTTCTTCAGATGCTAGGGGGCCCAATGGGCACATCTGCTTCTTCAGATGCTAGGGGGCCCAATGGGCACGTCTGCTTCTTCAGATGCTAGGGGGCCCAATGGGCACGTCTGCTTCTTCAGATGCTAGGGGGCCCATTCGGGCCCCTAGCATCTGAAGAAGTAGACGTGTCTAAGAAAGCTCATGCCACCAACCCCTCTCCTGTTAGTCTCCAAGTGCTACTAATTACCTAGCTGGACAGCTCAAAGATGTACATCTGAAGATCTCTACTTCTTCAAATGTGCCTGTATAGTTCAAGATTTAAAAATTTGGCTCTCAAAAGAAATTTCAATCGTTGCACTGTTGATATTCGGCTCTGCTGACTCACGAGTTTGCGGACCACTGATCTATACTATACTATACTCCAACTTGGCTTAAGCAGCGCTGCGAGCGCGCAACTCCTCACGCTTTCCAAACGCAGCCTGTTAAAAGCCATCGCGCGGCGCTCCGCTCCACGAGCGACGCCACCGTTTGCCACGGCCTGCCCAAATTTTCAACCGGCTTTCTGCGATTCCTCCAACTCCTGCCCCGCCGCCACCGATCTCGGAATCTTCCCGGCGAAAGGCGGCCAAGAAAAGGAAATGAACTTGGGAGAACCGAAGTCCAGACGGTTCTGCCCATTAACGGGGTCGCCTTGCAGAAAGAGGTTTATTGCGAAGGGAAGAACCGACGACGCGATCCCGCCGGCTTGCGCCGGGCCGACGCTTGCCCACCCGAGTGCCGGCCGCTCGGGACGGACGGACGGACCGACTTTAAGGCGTCTTGACTGTCGTGAGCGCGACTGCGGAGGCGCCTCCTCGAGGACCCCAGGCAGCCGTCTCGGTCCGGGGCGGCACCGCTCACGTCTAGGAGCCCGCGGTGGCGACCACCGCGGCCGTCTCTAGGCGGCCCCTGTCCGTTCGGCGCCGCGCCCGTCCGCCCGTTGCCTTCCCCGACGGCCCTCACCTTTCAGGAAGCAGACGCGCGCTCCTCCGGCCTCCGGCAGGCTCGCCAGCAGCGTGTTCAGCACGATCTGCGCCGTGCAGTCCTTCTTGAGCTTCCGCCAGTGGCGCGTGTTTTGATCGAGGACCACCACGGCCGTGAGCAGCCGAGACGGCGCCCCCTCCTCCTCGCCGCCGCCTCCTTCCCCGCGGCCGCATGGAGGCGGCGGCGGCGACGGCGGCGGGAGCAGCAGCCGCCCTCTGGCCGCCTCGTCGGGGACCACGAAGTGCAAGGGCACGGGGCGCCCGTGGGCGCGGCGGATCACCACCGAGTTGAGGTTCACGTTGAGGGAGCCGCGTAGGCAGGAGGCCGCGTAAGCCAGGTACGGCCTGCAGTCGAGCACCAGGCAGCGCGCCGGCTCCTTCCGCAGCAGCCGCTTCAGCTGGCGCGGGTCGAGGGCGGTCACCTGCATCTTCGCCTGGCCTCCGCACTCGGCTCCACCGGGAACGGCCGTCTGGAGTCCGCGCTGGCGCTCGCCGAAGGGGAAGGCAAACGCGGCGGCGGCGGCACCGTCTGCGGTATTAAAGAGCCCTCCGGGGCCGCTGCTGCTTCCTCCCCGCTTCCCTCAGTACCCCTCCGATTCTGGATGCGCTCGCGGGGCGCCCCTCCTCCTCCCCGCCGCCTTCGCGACGCATTCTCCTCCCCGCGCCCGGAGCAGGGAATTCCGCGCCGACGGGAAGGAGGCGATTTATCTGAATGAAACGCCGCCGGAGCCTAGCGGCGGTGTCCATATAAGGAGACTGACGTCACGAGCCACGGCGCCTTCGGCCCCTCCTCTCGCCCCGCCTGCTCCGGCCCGAGGAGAGAGGGGAGATCCCCCCCTCCCCGGTGGAAGAGGGAAGGCGCGCGCCCGAGATGCTCGCAAAGCGTTAGTCAGAGACTCCTTGAGAGGAAGGAAGTTGAAGGAGGCCTCAGAAATCCGCGAGTCATCCGAAAGCCCTTCATCCGCCGGCTTAGTAATAGAGAGGGGAGGAAGTGGGCTGAGGGTGGTGGCAGCGACAGGCGTGGAGGTGGAAATAGAGGGGGAAGCGGGGGGAGGGGGCCGCCTGCCTTGCTCGGGGGCGGGGGCGGGGGCGGCGGGGCGGGGCGGGCGGGTCACTCACGACGACGCTCGCGGGGGTCGCAGTTATTCACCTGCCTCAGGAGAGGCTCCAAGCCAAAGCCAAGCAGGGTGCCTGCGCCTCGCTCTCTGCCTCTGCCCAAAGAATAGGTGGGTGGGGGGCAATCGCTGTCCATGCAAAGGGTGGCGGGGGGGGAGAGGACGTGGGGGGACCAGGTGAGGCGTCACTCTCACCTGCGACTCTAATGGCCACTCTGTGCTATGGAAATATGCGAAGAACTGAGGGAAATGTGGCCGGGGGGGGGCTGCAGGAAAGCGTCAGCTTCACCTTTCAAGGAATCGCTCTGCCCAATGCAGCCGTGTGCCCGCCTGCCTGCCCTCCTGCCTTGGCAGAAGCTGCTTTACTGCGCAGAAAATTCTGGAGCTTCGTAAGATGAGCAAGTCTACCTGAGTGCAATAAAGAGCAAAACACGCTGTGCATAAATTAAAAAAGCAGTGCCTCTTTCAGATGGTTCGGTAACCTAGTTTACATATCACTTGAAAGTAATTTTGTAAAACAGACCCGACATGTTTTTTGGTTTCTTACTTCAGGTACTGTAGTCTAGGCCTACAGTTAACAGTCCCTGCTTATCTTCTTGGCAGGCTGCTGAAGTCAAGGGGACGACATCAATAGGTTAGATCGCCAGTGCATTTTAAAGCCTGCTAAATATCACACCGGGATTTTTCCCTACTTCAGTTAATGCGCATTAGCACGGCTCATGAGTCTTGCTCTTCTCAGCTGAAATTTAATTAGTCACTTCTTGTTCCTGTCTGCAGAGATATTCCACCGTTGCCTACTCCAGATGCGGATCCAAAACATCCTGTAATTACGAGTCAGAGGCATCAGTTTATGTAGGCATGTATGTGCCTATTTTTCTGCGTTAGCTGTTTACATATCATCTGCCTATGTGTAGCACAAGCCTTCCGGTGCAGTATTAGCTGTGGGCTTCCCATAAATTGGCATGGCGGAAACAGAATACCGGGTTAATGAGGTTTTTCTTCTGATCCTATCAAGTTCTTTTATGCTTTTCTTTTTAAAAATGAAAATTCATTGTTTGTTCCAGCACGGATGGGTAAACTCAGGAATTTAAACAGGTGGCTGACTCTGGGCTGCCTGGGTCTGCTACCTTTCTTGAACTGCTAGTGGTAACTGCTGCCCAACTTCAAAAAACTGGCAAGTCAGTGTGGCAGGGCAGCATAGTCACTACAGGTACCCCCACCCCCACTATGGCTGTCACTGCAACAGTTTTTCAAATAAATAATGAACTGAAAAGTGCTTTAGAACATGGAGGAAGGAGAGATTTGACAGAGATGCCCAGATGCTTAAGAGGGAAGTGTCCAATAAAATTGCGGGAAGAAAATAAAATGAAGCACTTGATTGTGTCTTTTCTCTGCTCCTACTTTTCATGTGTTAATGTCTGTATTTATAAGGTTCAGTGCTATGAACTGTGGCGTCTCTGTGCTGAATTAACCCTGTCAGTACAGGTAAAAAAAAAAACCTATGTAACTTTGGATGATGGAGTTTTTGCATCCCATTTGGTTTTTAATCTCTGCAGCTAAACTGTATAAGGCATTGGTCTGTGTGGATTTTTCCTAGGGATTGTCCAAGGCTTGTAAAAATAATGCACTGATGTTTTTCACTTAACTGGGATACAAAGTTACTCCACTTATATGGATGAGGATTAACACAGATGAATTTTGAGTGTTGAACAAGGGCTTCTGAAAGAAGTGTCAAAGACCAAAGGAAGCTTTCTTTGATATATAAATGGAGTTAAGTCTATAAGTGAGGAAGTTTTAAAAACCAAGAACTTTATACTTGGGTAGTTCCAATGGATGCAAGGAATGGATGGAGTAAAAAAGTATGTTGAGACCTGGAAAACTTGTTATTGTTGGGAACCACTGAGTCATGCATGGTCAATTCCTGAATGACTTCATGGGCACCACTATGCAGTTTTCTGGGCAAAGATACAGAAGTGGTTTGCCATTGATTACTTCTGATGAAAGGCTGGGACTTGAGCTGGTAACGCTCTGCTTTCCAGGCATTTGCTACCACTAAACTATAACTACTCCCGGATCTTATCACAACCATTTCAATAAACAATGGCTAAAAAATATGCTGAAATGTAGTGATCCTTCAGCATGACATTCAGCGTGAAATTCCTGCTTAGCTATTTCAGGTTTTATATATTTTATTGGCAGTATTTGTAATATCAGGCATTGTAACATGACAAAAACTTCCTGACCCATTGTGTGCCACATCCTTTCTAACTTATGAGCTTCTGCTCATGCAAGAAAACACACACAATCCTATGCAGTATTATTTATTTCAAAATATTTACATCCCTCCCATTACACAAAGGTCCTGGAGTAAATGATACATCTGTTAAAAATTATAAAACACAGTTAAAATATAGTACCCCGCCACCAGCTCCCCAACCCATGCTGCAGGACAATATGAGGCTGACCAATGTTTCCGCTCAAGAATTTGGCACGTGCATGGAAGGAAGCATATTAAACTAGGCTCTATCAACCAATGTTCAAAGGATCTTGGAAGTTAGTGGGTGGTAGAGGAGAGCTAAAGACACATATTGGCTAGAATGACTTTACTGATAGCACTCATCCTCATTTGTAATGTGCAGAAGATGATCCCCAGGACCATGTTGCATCTTTGAAGTTTGTGAGGGACTGAGGCTTGGGGACATGAAAACATCACCAGACCTCTTGTTGCTTGGCTTTCCAGCTCAAGAGGTATCTTGCAGCTTTGTTAAATGAGATCCATTTTAAGTGAAAACACTGAGGACTGAATGCTGGGCCTTATAACATGAACATAAAGTAACACAGCTCTTGTACTTATCATGTCTAATTAATAAGTGGGCTTACAATGTGAGTATTACAACTAATGCTGCAACATTGCATTAAGAATCCCTATTCTGGAACATATCCCAGAAAAGGGGCCTGCTGTCCACAGGCCAGTGCAGTGAGTACAGCAGGCCCAACCCAGGGTCTGCCATAGTCTAAACTAGCACGTGGATGGCAGGCCCTTGTTCAATATAAGACCCAATGTAGAAAAGGCAGTCAAACATTTTTCTCTCTTTAAAATGGGTCATGCGTTAACTTTCTAGAGACGTTTTTGGCTGCAATGTGTTGAATCACAATACCTGATTGGTGGTTCCTTCTCAAAATTCACTTGCCTGTCTGCAGGGTCACAGTTTGCACAGCTTTATCAAAGAAACACCTGACGGGGTGTCTGACCTTTTCAGAGACAACACTGCCCGGAGACTGATTAACGGAATTACCTCAGGATTTGTTCCTTCGTCAGAGAAGAATGTTTCAGTGCTGAAATTTCAATTCCTGTTCAAAACTACTATTAAAAAAACCCCACCCAAATCCTGAAAGATCTACACACCGGCAACAACACACACAACAAATTCTTCTTCTTCATTGTGTTATTTGTGCTACTAGTACATTTTGAGTTGGGAAAAATCTGAATAAAAAGATTTTGGAGTGACTACATTAATTACAGGTTTCTTTCATTTACTTAGTTTACTTAGCTTTCATTTTCAGTTTGTGCTTGTGTGTTTCACTTCTGTTCTGACAGGTTTCCAAACTGAGAAATCAAAGAAAATTATTTTCAAAGGAAAAAGCTATGTAAGAAAAATACCCCTGGTGAGATAGGAAATTCCGCCTCCTCCATTTGCGAAGTCACCACTCCTCCTCCTTTACTTGTTCTTGTGTTTTTTTTTTAATGTAATATTTCTCCCTATCACAGAGCTCATGAGGTACAAAACAGCCCCTATGTTTTAAGATCATGAAAGGATGACGTGGCAAACTTTATCTCACATTGAATCTGGCAGTTTATGCCTGTCCTGATGGATGTCAGCTTCAGTACCTTGTTGACAATGCGTATTATTTAAGTTGCATTTTTAGCCAGACCGACGGTCTGTGATTATTTCAGCAAATACAAAATCTGTGCATATTCTCCATGCAAGAAGGCCTGTTCTGCCCATTCCTTTTTAATGCAAATCTGGTTGAGACTGTGATGGTTGCAAAACACATGCAAAAGCTCTGGAAACTTTTCAAGAGAAACGTGTTTCTGTTGTAGGGAAAGCATAATGGACTGCTTAGAGACCTGGACCATTTCTGCACATCGTGGATTGTCTTGTGTCATGCTGGCCTGGAATAGGTAGAAAGGTAGACATGAAAGTTCCTAGCAGTCAAGTCATTTTTAACTGGGCATCCAGGAGCAGCTCACTGCTGGCACTGCTTCGGTGTGCCTGGGAGAAACAGGCTAGGTTTAATATATTGGCTCATGGTAGTGTGCTGTCCGCATGCTATCTGTGCACCACCAGTGTACTGAAGTAGTCTACTTGTGGACTACTTCAAAAAAAGTCTAATTTTGGAGTAGGATACAGTGCCATTTTGATGCCATATCCCACTCCATAGTTCTGTCCTGTACAGATGGAGCATACTAGCAGGGGACAGGACCACTCCAGTAGTTAAATGAAAAGGGCCATGGAGGCATTAAGATAGATGAAAATTAGGTATTGGGTTTCAGTCACCTGTACAGTGGCACATACAGTGAAAGGGCACAGCACCACCATACAAAACTTTGAGAAGGATGGTGGAGGAACTTTGAACACCCTACGGTGTGCCCTTCCTCAAAGTGGGGGAAAATACTCTGAAGATACCCGCTACGCTCAGGCCAGGACGCAGCACAGGGTGCGTATGGGCTCTCTATATCCCTGGCGACGGACAGCTGCTGTCTTAGGCTGCCTCCAGACTAGCAGAATAAATCTGCAGCTGAGCGTTAAAGTGCAGAATGCTTACTGCGCAGCGACGGCCAGCCATCCTGACTTGAAAGGCAGCTCTGTAGCTTCTTCTAATGGGGCTGTGAGAGGTGTGCGCCGTCATGCGAGTTGAAGCAGCCGATCAGATTTGAGCGGCCCTCAGTGCTCTCGTCTTTAATCTCACTGTTTCACTGCGGGAAGCTTCAGATTTTGTTTGTATTGTGCAGCGGGTGTCCTCTTACCAGCATTAAGGCAAGTGTGCAATCCTGATCGTATAATGCGACACCCCAGATCCATCAGTCATTGTGTGTGACACCACCATAGCGACTGTGCATTACACTGTGTAATATAAGCATGTCTGGATGCAGCCATGGTCTGAATACTCCCTTTCTGTCCTCAAACTCAATAACGCAAGCCCTTTTTGCATTGTGCCTGAATCTACCTGCCAAAGGTCACACCAGTGTGCAGATGGCAGATTCCTAATCCAGGTTATAAACCAGAATAAGGCCCAGTGTAATCTAAGCCATTCACCATTTAAAAAGGGCTCTCCCCTCTTGTTTCTAAAACTGCATAACAGCTCACCTTCCACTCGCACTTCAAACAATCTCCCACACAAAGGAAGTGAAACACCACCTTTGCCAGTGCGAAAGTGTAAGGACTGAATCTTTCTGGGGTGGGGTATTTTGTATAAGGGATTTCCCATTCTCCTTCCCCCCCCTTTTTTTAAGCACTGGCAGATATGTGAAGGTCTATATGCTCAGATTATTGTGAAGAAAGCAGACAACCTAGCCCCTGAACAAAGTCAGTGGTTGAAAGTTGGACAGAAGAAAGAGATCTTAGAACATTAACGTTGCTACCTAAGGTTTAATCCAGCTTCAGTCCACCTTCAGAGTAAGAGAACGCATCAAGTAATTTTTTGGGTGCTTCTGCATTTGCTGACAGAAAATGGATCAAAGAAGATCCGTTTTTTGGCGAGCAGTCCTCCGGAGGATCTGTCCCAAATAGGGATGGATCCGAGGAGGCCTCCCCGCATCTGCATACGTGTGGGGAGGCCATATTGGGCGGCTGGATCACCTGGGTGCTGCGCGGTAGCTGCATCACCCATTCTAAAGGGCATCCGGCCTCCCGCGCCACCGACGCCGCCCCTGGAGCTGCGGGATTGGAGCATGCAGCTGCCAGTCACTGTGCGTTTTCGGCGGTGCGCGGCCCGCGGGGGTGGGCGGAAGGAGGCAAACTGGCCTGCTTCCACCCTCCCCAAGATGGCAGCCGCATGGACATCCGTCCCTTTGTCTGGCCATGTGCGGAAGTGTCCTGCTTCCACATGGATCAAGGAGAAGGGATGGATTGAAGACCTCATTTTTGAGGTCTTCATTTTAATCCGTTTTTTGGCGGCAAGACCCATTTTAGAAACAGATCTTGTGTGCCAAAATTCAGAAGCGGCCACCACGAAGGAGGTCTCCAGTGCGGAAAGTAAGTATGTATGTGTTCGGTATGTGTCTTTAATGTGTCTTTATATGTGTTTTTACACCCAGTGTGGAACCACCCTTCTTTTCACATTATCTATCCCAAAGGTGAATTTTCTGAGTTATTTAACCCTGAAAGAAAACAGCTTGTCACTTTGCTGATGTGTTCTCTCACTCTGAAAGTGGACAGAAGCTGGATTAAAGTGTGACCACAACCATAATGTCTCTGGCTTCTGTCCCAAACTGTCCCCTAGAAAGCAAGTGTAGAAACAAAGCTCTGTCAATCTTTAATGGAAGGGGAGGGCAGGGTTTTGGAACTTTCTCTTCTGCAAAAATTTCAACAAATTGTTTCTGCTTTTTATGCTTTCCAGGCCTTTTCTGAAAATTGAACATGACCCACTTATGGGTGGGAGCACAGGAGCAATGCAGCTTCGAGTAAACAACTGACAGCAATGAAAATTCTTTGCCTTTGCCTGAAGGTGTGCAACCTAGGCCGCATCCCCACGACGTCGTTATCTCAAATTCAAAACGTTTTGATTTCGGGCCGTGTACACGTCACTTCGGCTTAATACGGTATTTCCGTGTTAAACGACGTTATCCCGATTTGAAATAAATCCTGATCTCAACAGGTCTCACTCCGGAACATGCCCTTGACACGTGTTTAATTTTTTACTGTGTGGACAGTATCGTTCCGGGATGAGATTCCGTGTTAAGGCTGTCCCGCCCCCCCAATTGCACTGTAACCAATGGCTGAACGTATTAGAAGCACGTCATGTTTAGGGTTTCCTTCATTGAAAAAATCCACCCTCAAACACCCACTATAAACTTCCAGTCCTTAAAGATATACTGTATCAATGTAAGCACTTCACACCTTAAAAACAATGTTGCAGTTTTGCGCAATTTCAGGACTTTGAAGGTTCGGAACTTTAAAACAGGGAAAGGAAAGCCCTGGAGCCTGTATTTTAAAAGCTGTGGCCCTCCTCCCCCCTTCTTTGCCATTGCTGCTGCTCCTGTGCATCAGCAAAGTGACCATTCATTTTCTTTATCAGCTGCTTTGAGCCCCCTTTAACAGGTGATTACAGAAGGTTTCTCAGCTGCTTTAAGCCCCCTTAAGGGTGAGAACCGGTTTGTCAGTCGCTTTGAGCCCCCTTAAGGGTGAGAAGGCTTGTCAGCCGCTTTGAGTCCCCTGAAGGGTGAGAACAGAAGGTTTGTCAGCCGCTTTGAGCCCCCTTCAGAGGCTACTTTGCCTCTGCCTGTGGTTACACCTAAGGTTTAATTCAGTTTCAGTTCACTTTCAGAGTGAGAGAATACACCAGCAAACTGACAAGCTGGTTTTCTTTCAGGGTTAATAACTCAGAAAATCCACCTTTAGACTAGATAATGTGTAAAGAAAACTACTGGTCACTTTGCTGATGTGTTCTCTCACTCTGAAGTTGGAGTGAAACTAGATTAAACCTTAGGTGTGACCACAAGCCAAGGTTTTAATCCAGCTTCGGTCCCTGTGAGGTGGGGCGGGGCGGCTGTGAGAGCTCAGAAGGGAACTGTGACTAGCCCAAGGTTACCCATCTGGTTTCATGGGGGAAGAAGAGTTGGCTTTTCTACCCTGCTTTTCTCACTTATTGAAGGGGACTCAAAGCAGCTGACAAAACTTCTGTTCTTCTCCCCACAACAGACACCCTGTGAGGTGGCTGGGGCTGTGAGAGCTCAGCAGAGATCTGTAACCAATGGGCTCTCCGTATTGTAGGCACGTCATGTTTAGGATTCCCTTCCCCAATAGCTTGCTTTCAAATGATTTTATTGAAAGAATCCACCCACTACCTCCAAAGATACTGTAGCAAGTCGAAGTTTCACTTTTGCGCAGTTCTGAACTTTCAAAATGAAAGGAAAAGGGAGTCCCCGGGGAACTTTCCCCGCTCTCGGAGTTCCCTCCCGGCCACGGGGGGAAGAGCAAGCGAGGAGCCCCCTTCGCCCTCTTGTCCACTCCTTGGCTCTCCTCCTCTGCGGGGCAAAGTGGCGGCAAAGTGGGGGGAAAGCGGCGGCGGAGCCCCAGGGAGAAGCCGCCAGCGCCCCAGCGCCTGGATGGATGGATGGATGGATGCCACCGCTGCCGCCTCCGCCGCCGGCTGCTCTTCCCTCGGCGCGAGGCAGGAAGAGGAGGAGAGCCGAGGGGCGGGCGAGAGGGCAGGCGGGCTCAGTGTGCCCACCTGGATGGATGGATGGATGGATGGATGGATGGATGGATGGATGGATGGATGGATGGATGGATGGATGGATGGATGGATGGCGCGGTGGGCGCCGGAGCCGCCGGGGGGGGGAGGCAGGGGTGGCCCGGGCTGCGAGCGCGCTCTGGCAGGCTGGGCAAAAGGCGCCGAGAACGCGGCAGTGGCGGCGGAGCGGCTCTGCCACTGGGCAACGAGGAGCCCCAGGGCAAAGCTGCCCGCGCCGCAGCGCCAGGATGGATGGGTGGATGGATGGATGGATGCTGCTGCTGCTGCTGCTGCTGCTGGGAAGGGGGAGGGTGGATTAGGCAGGGAATCCCTGGCGGAGCATGACGCAAAGAGGAGGGTGGGATCCTGGCAGGGAAAACCAATCACAGGAGAGAGTGTGGGCAATGGGCGGGAGGACAATGCTGCCATGTGGACTCCGAGTATTGATCCCGCGTTAAGGCTGCCATCGGAACCGGATCAACTTGCAAGTCGTGTGGACAGCTTTGTTCCGTTTCTTTTATTTCGAATTCTTTAAACTGAAATAACACATGCCATGAAGACGCGCCCCTTGTGTCCTGGTAAACTAAGGGACAACGAAAACAAATCGGTGCCCTTAAACCTTTAGGGAAAGGTGTACATAAACATTTAGCAACATGAAAAAGGAGACAGCAATGGCGCCACAGCTCTGCCCAGGGCCATGTCAGGAAGTGGGAAGGTATACCCATTTGAACAGAGCACAGAAGACGACAGTGAGAAAAGAAGGTGTTTCAACAGGAATGCAAACTGAAGGCCAGTTAATTAAGCTGGGGGTTGCTGCCCTCAGCGGCAGAACCTACTAGAAGCGATGAATAAAACTTACTCACGGTTAGCAGCTTAATGCTTAACTGTTGCATACATCAGTGGAAAGAACATATTCCCCCTTGTCTAATATTAGCCTTTATTTTGACTACATAAATACATTTGTTTCATTCATTTCTGTAGGAAAAGGAAAGCATTAAATTTGTGGGAAGCACAAGTAAAGAGCGCTAATGAAGTACTGACAGAGGAGGCAGAGGGTTTTTTTTGAGAGAGACGACAGAGTAGGAGAACTAAAAGGCAGGTACGTTTGTGTCTGCGTAAATAAAATGACTTATTTATTATTTATGGGATTTAAAATGCTTCTACGCCGTTTCCAATTAAAAGGAAATAATCCCAAGGCAGTTTACAAAACGGCAATGAAAACACATAAAACCGTCAATTACATAAAAACATTATCAAAATCATAGGTGGGAAAGGAAAGCGTTCAAGAAGGCCTGAAAGCTGGAAGTGCAAGTACTTCATGAATATCAGAGAGGAGCCTGTTCCAGAGAATGGGAAAGAGCACAGAGATGCCTAAGCACTGGTGGTCGTAAGATGACACTCAGAAATTCATGGTGCCCATGGCAAAACCTCTCCTGATCACCCAGGTCTATAATGAGAGGGGCAATCTGCTTTGCAACCTGATCCAAAGTTGCTAAGGACCTTGTATGCCAAAGATAAAACCTTGCATCTGCTGTGGCACTAGCTAACTGCCAATGGGGCAAAACTACGCACCTCATGTTGCATTAAAGCAGGCATTACAGCAATCTAAGTGAGGTCACCAGAGCATAGACAACAGTGACTAGGCTGTGCAGAAGGAGCCGGACTAACAGTGGATGGGGCCTCCTTGACCCACATTAACATTCATTCATTCATTCATTCATTCATTCATTCATTCATTCATTCATTCATTCATTCATTGTTATTACTGGAAAACCAACTCCCAATCTAGGTTTTACAGTGAAAGGACTTAACGTGGCCTGGATGCCTGTGCTTGCATGCAGGATGGCAGTTGCACACTTCTGGGTATTTTGTGCTGCCAAAATACCTCAATGTGTACATCACACCACTGTGGGAGCGAGTGCCCAGACAGTTGGGTACCTGCACTTACCCTGCGCGGTTGCCCTGGTATCTGGGCAACAAGTGATTATTCTGGAAGTACCTTATTCCAGAATATCACTAAGTAGCAATATATTCAAATGCCATCTGGAGGTGGCCTGGGACAACTGGCACAAGATCCAATCCTGCAAGGAAGCATCTCCTATAGCATCCAGAGTTTCACTAAGTAGCAGTACCACAGTAACCAGCAATAAGCAGCCAAGCAGGAGAAGCAGCCCTTCTCTTCCTCCAGGTCTACCAGATGAAGACCTAAGGTAGAGGCAGATAAAACAGAAGAATGCCCCAAGATGTTTTGAAGGGGTAGTATATGACAATCCTCCTTTATGTTATGTATTTGGCACTTGTCTCCTTGATCACGGGACAGGCACTATCACTTGCCTTGGAGCAAAATGAATGACAACACTGTATTTTCTGTATCATGAGAAAAGGTAAGCTCCAAGGATTAGCAGAAGGATTCCACTGTATTCTGTGAGACAGCCAAGAGCTTAAGCTATTTCTTCCCATGCCATATTAATGATCTTTTCCAAAATGGGGTTATTAACATTTCCTGGCTTATGAGCACAAAGCTAATAAGCAGATTGGAAAAACCAAGAAAAAAAATTCCCCAAACACACACACATAGTTGGGATCCATTTCATGGCTGTCTTTTGTGGGCAAGATGTTATGTGGCATTTAGCTGAATGCAATTAAATTTTCACCCCCGATCTTCCTGTTCAACACACAAAAGATAAGAATATGGGGCCTGGCCTACAAAAGCAAAGATACTGATGTGTGTGGCTAGCCTATACCTATGTGTCCTTGTGCATATTTTGCAGTCCTGCACTTTTTTCAAGAAACACAAAAACAATGTCTTGTATGCCAGATAAACCATTGCACAGTTGTTTTATGAAAAAAGAGCTAAAGGGACAAATGTTGGGGAAACAGCCAGTGCTAATATCCAAAGACTGTAAGATGGCTGAGAAAGAAAGACAAGGTGTATTTCCAGGAGTAGATCTGAGAGCAGGACTGGAACAAAAAGAGATAAAAGGACTGGAACAAAAATACAGATCAAAGTGAATTATTAGACACCTTGTACAGTGCCGCTTTGGAGGAAAAATGCCAAGACAGTAGAGAAACTGGATTTTTATACAGAAGAAAGAATAGCATTTGGCAACCGTATGGTTTGCTCATCATAATTCACAAATTACTAACTATTAAAACCTGATAAATTTCTCAGAACGAATGAAGGCCTATCACTCATTGCCAAAAAGCACAGAATGTATGGGCTTTGCTCTGTTTTCTGCCAAAAGCATTCTTCACCTTCCAACACATGAGATCACTTTATTTAATAATCTCAGCGAGGTATCATGAATCACAAACAACCCGTTCCAGAAGCAAAAAGCAAACAGAGAAGAAAGCTCTTGCAACCCATGGCTTATGTACAAATCTTTGACGAGATAAAGCAGCAAATTTGCAGCAGTGTTCAGGTTGTAGCAAATTTACAAATGCAAACATATATAGCAGGAAAAAATATAGAAAAAGCAATATATTCCAAAGTGTGAAAAGTCCATTGCAACTGTGTGGCAAAACATGGCTTATTAGAGTTATAGTATCAGTCACTCGTCTGAAAGCACGATTTTGGTCTTAATCTGGTATCAGGAATTAGGCAGGAATGCTTCATGGTTTGGGACCCTGTGACAATGGGAGCAGAGTTTAATTCCTGTTACAAGACTTACTTTGATCTTATTGAATCACATTTGATTCCGTAAGGTACCAAAACACAATTTGGAGAGATCAAAGAAAGCCTACCATTTGGGATCTCTTGGTGGAAATGTTCTGCAAACTGCCACTAGGAATAGGAATTTGGGACCTGGGGGCAAATCTAGCCCCTGCAGAGTGCTATTTGTCTTCTCTGCCCATCGTTATCAAAAGGATGATGTAAAAGAACTTATGACTTAACATCAGTGTAGATGGGGTAACTATGTATTTCAAGCCAAGTGAAAGTGTACAGGTATTTTTTTTGTACGCAGTTATATATGCAGTTAAATATGGCTATACAATTTTACAGTTGCAGAAATGAGGCCAATGTCATATATGGTTTAGCTCTAGGGACTAAAACCAAGTTGGACACAAGTTAACTCCAGTATTCACAAATTCCATAATTTTTCACTTAAAGGAAGCTCAAGCTGAAAGGTGAGAATGGAATCACACCTTGAAGCTTTCCTCATAACCAGTAGAATACAGAAGGGACTGAGTGTTTGGCTGCATCTTCATTACACAGCCTAGATGCCTTTCACAGGTCCCTGAGGTGGCCAGTCTCGACTTATCCCTCCACTGTAACATCCGGAGGGAGTTACTACTGTAGTGCACAAGGAGTGGCACCCAAACCAACCCTCACCACAGGTGACCCAAGGGGCTGCTGCATCTGCACAGGGAAGACTCATGTGCAAGTGAAGCTGCTCCCGATAGGGTGGCTCAGCTGGTGTCAATGGAGTGGGTGAGATACCTTAACTGAACCTAGGCAGGTTGTGGCCTTGGTGGCGTTGTGGTCTTTGTTGTAAGACTTTCATCCCCCCTCTTCAAAGGCTGCCAGAATAAAGATGTAGTAGTTTATACAAGACAAATATCTGAGAACTACAGAGCTGCAGAATCGCTGTTTTACAAATGCAGAAGAGACGAACTGGATGCTAACTGTGTACGCAGAAATCCACCAGTTAATGCATTCCTCTTGGACATTCATACAGCATCACAAATTTTATTTCATTCTGAGTATTTATATCTCACCCATCACCCAAAGGCCTCAGGACGGGTCACAATAATAAAAAGATTTTTAGAAATAAAACAGCATAAAACATAAATTAAAATATAACTAAAACAAAATAATATATAATGAAGCAATATGCGTCAGGCCATCTCCTGCCGTGAAATAAATATTCCAGCATAGAACCAAAGAGATTAAAGTTATCTTGCTGTTTGTAATACATGGTGGGTGCTGGAAATAGTGTGGGTTGGGGACATGAAGAGATTTTCCATGGCAAATGTTAAATTCTCTGTTCTCACATCCCGCTGATTTGGTGAGCTGCAAGCTCACAGATTTCCTTTCCAGCAGCCCACGGCTTTCTCTTGGAAACCAGCTCAAGAATATGCCTGGATACCAGGAATGTATTGTTCCCATGTAGACCTGCACATGTGGATATAAAAGACTTTGGTATTGACGAAGGAGGTTGAAGGACCTGCCTGGAGGAAAAAGGAGATCCCAGAAACCTTGTGTCCTGAGGGGAGAGTAGAAGCATTTTCTTCTGACATTCCACAAGGAAACACTTTTCAAGTTAACAAATTGCTTGATCTGTTTTAAAGATAAAATTTGTAGCCTTTTACAGCTAAAAAACAAAAAAAAATGGGTATGTTATCTTTATTAGGAAGACAGCTTTATCTCACAGTCTCTCTCAAGACAGGATGGAGGGGGGAGAACTCCCAGTCTGGGGTTGCTGCAGTGTGATTATCCCAAGGAATTATTCACAAAGGAAGTACCGGATTGGTTTTGATGATCCGGTAGACTCAATTATCCAGTGCTTTGCCCGGAGGACTCCC
Source organism: Aspidoscelis tigris stejnegeri (assembly GCA_023333525.1). NCBI lineage: Eukaryota > Metazoa > Chordata > Lepidosauria > Squamata > Teiidae > Aspidoscelis > Aspidoscelis tigris. The sequence goes on along the minus strand of JALMGA010000002.1, from coordinate 61,040,419 downwards.
TATAAAAAAACAAACTCCAAGGGGAACTGTTTCTTTAACATACTAATAGGAGTTCCCAAGAGTTAAGAGTGCAAATGCCTGCTTGAAGCTCATCTACATTAGACTGCTTGAGAAAACATTATGTAGGAGTAGGATTCTATAGGGCTAGGAGTTCAGAAAATAGTAGGAACCTGGTGGAAATTGTAGATAATTGTTTTGAGGTTAGTGGGAGGAAACTTCACTTCAGATTTCCCAGGATGAAGGCAAAAACAAATGCCAGGAAATAGATTGCAAAAAGAGTACATTCCATTTTGATTGTGTGAATATCATACACCAATGGTCGGCAAACTCATCAGTCAACAGAGCCAAATATCAACATTACAACAATTGACATTTCTTTTGAGAGCCAAATTTTTTAAGCTTAAACTTTATAGGTAGGTACATTGTTATTAACTTAATTAGGGTACTCCTAAGCTGGAAGAGCCACACGCAAGGAGCCAAAGAGCCACATGTGGCTCCCAAGCCACAGTTTTCCCACCACTGTCATACCCCCTATGTAAACCATAGGATGTAGAGTTGTTTGTTACATTCAAGATAATCCTTTGGAGGTAGCCACAAGTAACTGCCTCGCTTAAAGCTGCTGCATCAGCACAAGGAGCTGCTAGTGTTACCTGATCCAGAGCTAAATCTATTATCTGGTAGCAAGGAAGGCTAATATCTATCTAGCACTATAGTGGCTGCCAGACAGACTTACCAGTTGTATAAGAAAGAAATGCAACTGTGTTATTTTGTCCAACTCCATTTACTGCTCATGCATGCAGCACCTAAATATTATGACAGAAGAGGACACACTGGGCCTTCTCAAACCTACCTGTCTGGTAGGGTATAATAATGCCATAACAGTCAAGTAAGGTAGTAGTGTGGCAGCTGCCATCCACACTTTGACTGCAGGAAAAACTCCATAACAGTCCAGAAGCACTTGAAATGTAGATGGGCAGGCTGGATTGGCTTGGCAATGTCCACAACAACATCTGGTGTGCACTCAGATATTGCCATGGTGATTTGGATGCTGCACTTGACTGCACAGCCACACCGGCATCACCATGCCCACTCGCTGTGCTGCCACACCTGGAGGAGGGTGTGGACACAGCGTCCAGGAGTGAGCTAATCACTCCTGGTAAGCATGTGGACCCTGAATGACTTCAGGGGAGCCTGTGTGAACTTCTGAAGAGTTGCTGTTCCTCCCAGATGGTGCAGACAGGTTTGTCCAGCGAGCAGATTGGCACTCACTAAAATATGTGTGTGAACAGCTCCACTGCCTTGGCTTCTGCAGCAGAAAAACAGTTTTATATCTGGAGAGACTGGAGAATAGAAACTAGTGTTATAGGCAGCAGTTCCTTATATGATTACTTTAAATGCATGCAAGTCTTCTTTTATTTTATCTTTATGAATCAATGAGTTGGCTGACTGACTGGCATCCTTTTGCCTCCAGAAGTACTGGTAATATTGTGCCTTAACTGCCCCCTCAGTGAGGATACAGTCCCATCCTGGAGCAACAGATCTTACTGCAGTCTGTACTTACGAATGTTGAGCCTGTTGCTCTTTGAGCTGTGGTTTCTCTCTGCCTCCTACACACTTTCCTCTCCACCCACAACTGTGTTATCTGCTCTTTGCTCCTGGCCAGATGGACTGCCTTCATAGGTTACAGTCAGCTGCCACAGACAGATCGTTGAGCTGAAATCACATGCTCCCATGTCACACTGGCAGGCTCCACTGAAATGAGAATTCATCTTCCAACAGGCTTCCAGCATAAAGCACATCATTAGGAATTCAGCTATCTTTCGTTCTAGTGAAATGGTCAAGTCAGCCAAGAGATACCTAGGATCTCTTGATGGGCACACAGAGCCCTTGGCTCCCTGCTTTAGAGGAGCATGCTAAGCACACAAGTGTGGTAGATCTTCATTTTTTGTGTGGCGATGGCATCCAACATAAGGTTCTCACAGACAGACCCTTTTACAAAGGTCTGTCATTATCAGTGTGCTTGTTGCCTTTCTAATGTGTTGGTTGAGTTCGGCTCCAAAGGACAGGCTACTAGTGACTGTGGAGCTAAGATAGTAAATCTCCTCCACCATTTTGAGGGTATGATCACTGATACAGGTTCTAAGGGTATTGTGAGCATTTTGATGCATGATAAAGGGCTATCTTCAATGTTATGGTTAAACTGAACTCACTCCATGTGTGTGCAAAGGAGTTCATGAGTGTCTGGAGAGCACCCTCAGAATATGCAGTCTAGGCAAGGGTATCTATAAAATTTAACTCTGAGATCAGCACATATAGGACTTTGATCTCAGACATGCAAGATTAAAAAGATTACCATCACTTCTTGGCTGCTGATGTATGGTACCCTCAGAAGATCTGAAAGAACCTAGGAGCAAGTATGTAACTTTGCTTTCCTATACTGTTAATTGGAAAGGGTTCTGAGGAGATTCCATCATACTGAACAGGGCATTGAATATCTTTATGAATAGATGTGATGATTCTGAGAAGCCTGGATAGGTAAGGGATCTTCTGAAGGAGCTTAAGAAGGCTTTTAAAAACCTAAACCAAACCCTTGCCACTGGTGGAGTGAGATCTTGTTCACAACTGATCTTCCACACTGGGCTTCTGGGTACACATGGTCAGCAAGTGTCTGGAAGCTTTTGAGAATGTTTTGATCAAAAAATTTCCCAACAGTGTTCAAGGGGAAATTTTCTGGTAGTTGTTAAAAGCACTACAATTTCCTTTGATCTTATACAGTGCAATTTACATTGGCATCACACATACCTTGAGCCATAGTCCCTTCTTCCCAATACTGGCAAAGGAGCTTGTGAAGGTGGTTATAAAGTGTGGTTTGCTTGCCCATGCTGATTATTTCACATGGAATACCACCCATCCCTGGAGCTTTCCCACCAGTAAGGGAGTCTATTGCCTTGATTAATTTGTTTAAAGAAGACAGAACATCAAGTTCCCCTATAACAGGCAGGCTTCGATATTTGCAAACACAACATCAGCAGTGGTGTTGCCCTCTGAATAGAAGTCCTACTAATATTCAGCCCATCTCTCCATCTATTTGCCCTTATCTGTAATAAATGCACCAGTAGATGACTTCAATAGCACAGTTTTATTTGGGATGGCTCCAAAAGCCTTGTTAATCCCATCATAAACGCTTCGGCTGTTGCCAGTCAGCTGACAGCTGAATGTTCTGAGACAGTTTCATCCAGTAGTCATTGGCACAAGTGTCTTGCAGTCTGCTGAGCAACACTTTGAGTTTTACTAAGTGCTATTATGACTTCCTCTGACAGATTCCTCTTATAATTTACCAGGGCTGCTCATTTGGTCTTGATGACAGGCTTCAGCTCTGCAATGCTGGCCTCAAACCAATCTATATTGTGCCTCCCCCTATTGCTGACAGTATCTATGTCTGAATAAAGATTATATTGAGGGTGCAATTCGAACTCCCTTCAGCATTATTATTAAGGTAGTTCTGGAGGCCTTGTTCAGTGGAACTGGAAAAACAAATCAGTGATTGCTGTTTTAGGTCCTAGCCTTACTTCCAACAACAAAGGAAAGTCTGCTTAAATTTTGCATCATAAAATAACTGACCAAAAATAGATAAGACACATCCGGTGTGTTTGGTTTTCCACTCTCTACCACACTCCATCCAAATATTCTCCTTGTCAGTGTAAGTTATTGGTCTGTATAGCCTGTCAGTCTCCCAAAGCTCTCCTCCCTTCTCCTGTTCTCTGATACTGTATAAATGTGGACCTGTGCATCTCTGCTCCTGTGCAAACTTATTTCCAAGCAGGAATATACCTGTGGCTGCCTATTTTTAGTCCCACCCAGCTGCCTGTGTACCTTGCCCAAGTCCATGCAGCTATAGTTAGCTTTGCTGCATTGGAATCAATAATGACAATAGGACTTAGCAAACTTATCAAGAAGAATGAAAGAAGCACCTTTTTAGTGGTTCATAAGAATGTAAGATCATAAAGGGAGCCCTGCTGGATCAGACTACAGCCCATTTAATCCAGCAGCCTGTCTCACACAGTGGGCTACCAGCTGCGGCTACCAGCTGCTTCTGGGCATTTCAAGCAAAGATGATGGCAAAACTTTCCCATCAAATCCCCGCAAACGGCTTTTAGAGGCATTCTGTTGGTCTGTCTCCAATGTGTAGGCAGTACCTAGACATCCATTATTCTGCATAGAATGGAAGGTAGAAACTTATGTAAAAAAAAATAAAAAGAAATTCCTGCCATAGTCTCTAAAGTAAGGTCCATAAAATCTTAAATTATGCATGTCATAATTTTTCCTATTCCCTTGAAGATTTTCTGTACTTGCTTACCTTATTTGCAAACCTATTCCAAAAAAGTTGTTAAATTGTTAGACTTGATTTAGCTCCTCAGCTTTGGGGCTTTTCTGCACAGGCTGCTATACTGGTTCGTGAGAGGACTAACCCACTTCTGGGCCCCTCTCTTCTGATGTAGACTAGAGAGGCTGTGCTCCCAACTAGGCCACTCTGCCTGTGTTGGATGGAGCATAGCCAGGTTTTTGCGGTCAAATGACTGCCTAAACCAGGATACCAGTGGATCTTTTTTTAAAAGTCCAGGATCTGCTGTAATGGAACAGGTAGGCATGTAGAAGGGTGCATACCTCTTTGTTCTGGTTTAGCAGGGGACCTGCTGAAATAGGTTTCCCTGGGAATCCAAGAACAGGAACTTTGTAGCCGTGCAAGGCAGTGTAGGATAGCAGTCCATAGTACAGACAACTTTGTTCCAGGACAGCTGGCATGGTCCAAGACCCAAAAATGTGGAAACAGTTTTGGACCTTTCTGTTGTTTCTTTAATTTACATTTAATTCTGTGTATTGTGCTTATTCTGGAAGCTCCCAAACAAGCACCACAATGTTCTAATATTTTTAATACAATTTTGAAGTGGTAGTACTTGCACCAGCTGAGTATTATTCTGGCCTTATTCTGGAATATATCTTGGAAGAGGGGTCTTTTGTCCACATGACAATACAGACTATGGCAGGCCTCACCTGGGGTCTGCTATACTTTGCACTGGCATGCAGACAGCAGGCCTCTATTCTGGGATATATTCCAGAATAAAGCTAAGTGCAGAAAGGGCTCAGAGCTCTACCTGACATTCTACTGAGATACTAAGAAAGATACTTGTATGTTTTGTTTTAAACCAAAGATATCTTCCTCTAGAATTGCTTAAGCTACATAACTCAGGAAGCAAACAGTTGAAACAGTGCATTAAAAAGAATCCAACTCCAACAGCCAAATAGCTGTAAAACTATCAGCTTGTATTGCTTCCCTCAGATCTTCTAAGCTAATTACTCCTGGCTTGAACAGGAGATAGTTTTCCAAGCAGTTATAGAAGGGCTATTCATTAAAGCTACACATCAGCTCATATTGTAGCTTGCCCATTACATATCAGTTAATTCTGAACAAATAGGATTTATATGTTATATCTACAACAGTGTTTTTCTCTCACACACTCCTTGCCACATCGGAGGCCAAAGAATATTGTCTGACATGCTGAGAACCATGGGAAAGGAAATAGGTGATACACCAGGCCATAGTAACTGGGCTAGATTAATGGAGCATCTACATCATCTTTCTGACTCTAGCAGTAGTGAGAATCAGAACACTACAGGAAATATTCAAAACTGAAGCCCCAAGGCCAATGTGAGTTAAGTAGTTCATACAGTATTTAGATTGCAAGAAGTTGGACCAAGAACTTCTCTGGTACAGCAGTGACCTCTGTGCTTCTTTAGGAATATGGTAATGGTTAATAATTAAGTGGATTGAAAATATTAAGGCCTTATTTCTCTTCTTGAAATACTTATTTCCAGGCTAGTGGAAACTTTCTGTTCATACCAATATATGACTAACTCATATTATTATTATTCTGAAGCACCATGTACCATCAGAAATGATCTATGTGATACATTAGCTAAGACTATGTGGGCATCCCTATGGTAAGGATATTGTGAGGCAAACCTGAGTTCGCCTCGCAAGAGTCCCCATGCAAAGCCCTAATTTGGGCTACATGAGGGACAAAATCCTGCAAATTGAAGTAAAAAAAACCCTTGATAACTGTTCTCACCCCGAATTGCGGGGCAAGAATGGGTTATCCTGAGGCATGGGGACACTCGTGTGTTGTGATGGCAGGATTAGCGGGTGGGGCTTTGTTGTCCCCACCACTAATGCTGCAATCGCAACTGTCTCCCCTTACCTGAGTGCTTAATCACCCAGGTAAGGGCTTGATTTACCCCAAACAATAGCTTGACAGCTGCCCTGCAGTCAGCTGGGCAGCTGTCAGGCTGTCATGCACATGAGCAGAGCTCCACTAAAATGATTAAAACAGACACAGCTTTCGCATTTATTTTAATCTTCTTACCAGAGCTCTGCCGTGCTTTTGACAGCCCCTATACCCACCTGACAGTTGCTCAGCTGACTGCAGGGCAGCTGTCAGGCAATTGTTTGGGGTAATTCAAGCCCTTACCTGGGCAATTAAGCACTCAGGCAAGGGGTGGTGGTGGAGAAAACCGCGGCATCCCGATGCAGGGATTTACCATGGTTTTCATGGGGACGGGCAGGTTCGCCTTGAACCTGCCCTGACCTCCACTGCCATGGGGACTCTTTAATGCAAATCTTAATTCGCATTAAGGCTTCCCCAAATCTACCGAGAGGCAGTGGCAGCCCTGTGGGGCTGAGCCCTACATTAAATTTACCACTCAACACACTAATAAAAATACCAGTTTGTCATTACATGAAAAACAGTTCTGTTTCTAGAAACAATGTTTTTATGCAGATTGGTTTAGGGAAACCAGAAGTGATACTGGTTTCCTTTTAACTGTTGGTTTTCTTTTACTGGCAATGTATTCAGCTTAGTTTAATACAGAGCAGTTTCATGCTATATTAGGTAAGTACCGTTTTTGCTACCAAACATAAACAAAAGTACACTATACAAAGACCACACTGTATGTAAAATTTGAATATGACACTTCTAATCCTTGAGCAACTAGGCTAAGTCAGATAATGAAAGAACAAGTGTTATCATTGATTCCCCCTTGAACTTGATTGTAAAAGCTTGTTAGTAAAGGTGAAAATCATATATCACATCATAACCAATACTGCAAATGATGAGTCAAGTAAACTACTGAGAGGCATGTACAAAGTTTTTCCAATTCTTTTAAAAGTTGGGTTTGATAATAGTTGATGATCACACTTTCAGTAAACATAGTGTCAGTCCGCAGACCCTATCTCACAAGAAATCTTCATTTACTAATTTCCCTTGTGAGAAGGATAACATAACACTCACAGGAAAGTATGCAGTCACAGTTCACATCTGATAAGAGTGTGTGACATCCACAGTTATTTCATCACATTCACACATGAGGATAATGTCCCAGTAAATGAAAAACAAATATGTTTTCACAAGATGAAAAAGTTACTGTTTAAACACTTTTAACATTGCATTTATTATATTGTTTACTGTTTTGTTTGTATCTTGCCTCTCTTTGCTAAGCTCAAAGCAGGGAATTTGATTCTTCTGCCTTCTGAGGTAACCTCACAACACCCCTATTAGGTCAGCTATGCAAGAAGAAATTGTTTGGCCCAAGGTCTGAATTTCTGTGGCTGAACGGGGTTTGGATCCTTGGCCATGATCACACCTGTAATTCAAGATGGCTTCTGGCCGTCTTGACTCTGGATAGCTCAGACTTTTTTCCTGGGATCATCTTGGGGGCGGGCTGTGATTCCTCAAGCCAGCTTTTCCAGAATCTGCTTTTCCACAGTACTCAAGCCGTCTTGGGAAGCCAATCTGTTTTCACTTGGCATGTGTAAGGAGGGAACCAGACTAGAGAGGCTGACCTGTGCTGGGGTGGGTGGATCCAACCTTCCCTCCTGAATCTCTCTCCCTTCCCTTCTCTGAATCTCCCCACAACTGCTCTTTCAGATCCTTCCATATCTTGCCCAATGCCCTACAATTCCCCTTTGTTCCAATTGCAAGCTTGCAGACTCTGTCCATCATTTTTAAATAATATGAATATTTTGTGCTAGATTGAGAATGCTTTTATCTGCTTTTACAAAAAATAGGGAGGGATTTAAAAAATAAATGGCCAGAAAATGTTGGGAGGGGTGTGAGGGGAAGAGTGAAGCAACAGTATAAATGATACAATTTTAAGGACAATGTAGCTTCCATTTTCCTTCAGCAATGTGCAAGGGAAATAAGGTTTCATTGCAGTAAAAACTTTTACTTAGAAGTAAAAGTTCTTCAGCAGCTTTAGGGAAAAGAGTAGATCACAGCCTCTCCTTTTTCTACCAGAATGGCTGCAGAGGTGGAGGTACATGCTGAATGGGATATGGCTTGGCTAAATCTGTTTGGGGGCACAGTCCCCTCACCCCAACAGTGCCCTGTGTTAGCATCAAGTTTGCTATCAGCACTATACAACTCCAAACACACTCCTTTGCCACTATTGATTGACAGAAGTTTATCCCATCAGAATGCAGGTGGGGCTGGTATAATCAATAGGCATGGAGAACTAAAGAGTCGCATAAAGGAGACTTGGGGAGATACCACATAAAAGGTGTGAGCATAGCAGCCCAAATTGAGGACTGATTATTGGGGATTGCGTGTGAACAGGATTAGGACAGTTTCAATTCAGTTTCTTAATGGGATGACCTAGATCAGCCCTTGTCTCCCAAGTAATAGTCACTAGTAGACTATATATTCATAGGCATGTTATGGAAGACACTGGAGGGTATTTGGCAACACAAAGCACCTACCAAGGTGTACAATAATCCTCCATGGTCCCTCGGGCTAAGGACGCAAAACTTCTGCTTTGCCAACAATTGCCTTGCTCCCAACTTTGTAAGGTGCCTGCACCCGATGCAACGGAGACTGGGAAGCACCCAGCGATGTGTCAGATGGGGTGCTTTTGCCAAGGTGCCCACTCCCACATGCCTCCTATCCTGTATATGGAAACATGATACTAGTGTGTTCAAATAAAGAACATCAAAGGAAGCCAGCAATCTGATCCTCTTGCTTTGCAGTTTGTCATTTTAAGCACATTCTTTGGTTTACTGCTAAAACAATAGTTGTGCTGTTGACAAATATAATGGTATAATTCTATCTAGCTTTTCTTTCTGCACTTCAATCCACTAGTCCCATGGCAATACACATCATCTTTCTAGTATGCCAGAAGGTAAGGCCTCCATTTCCTGCCTCTTATGAACTGAAATTCTAGGCCACGTTCCATGGGTTCAAGAAGGCACCTGCTGCCACCTCATCTTCATTTTCAGTGGCAGTGGGCACCTTGAAATGACCACAGAAGTCCATTTTCTCATGTGATCACTGACAGAGGCATCTCCTTTGCAGGCTGGTTTCATTCGCTATGCAAAGAGGATGGCACCTCCCCTCTCCAAAATGGAAACAAGTAGGGTTTCATTTTTCCTCAGTGTCTGCCTTGTCCCAGCTACCTCCACCCAGAAGTGGAGAAAAGGAAATTGTGGGCTTCTGGTATTGTTGGGCTACAATTCAAATGACCTCTGATTGTGCTGGCAGGAAATGTTGGGAACTGTATGTAGCTAGTTGGCACTGTAACTTCTGGAGCCCTTCATGATTTGGGCCAAAATTTATAAAGGATATACAGTATAATTACTGACAGATAGATAGAAATATAGATAGATAATATATATAAGGATATATACTTATATAAAATATATGTATATACTTCCTTCCCTATAGACATGCCTGTGCATTTAAGTCTACTGGAGAGGTTCTCTTCACAGCTGGCAGTGCCACCACCTTCAGAAGCTAAAGGGTTGGGGACCTATAAAAGGATCTTCTTTCAAATAGCACCCAGATTCCCTTCTAGATCACATCAAGCATTATCAATTTGTATATTCAGACACTTGGGCCAAGTCCCCATGTACACCATTTGACACGGAATGGGGCACGGGACTGGGAGTGTGTCTGAGATCTATCCCAGCCCATCCCCATGCCATTCCCGGTGACGCAGGCTGGTTGCGGATGCAGCCGTTCCCATGCAAACTGCGCCAAACCCTGGCATGGAGGAGCAGTGCTCCTTCCTCTCCACCCCCTCTCTCCTCATTGGAAGCTGGATTCACATCAGCCCATCCCTGTGTGAACAGCTGCAAATGCCGCATCCCCCACCTCCCTTAGTGGCACAGAAAGCCAGGACTGGGCTGGGAGGCATGGAAAAAATTAAAATAAAGCTTAATAATAAGAATAAATTCCTAAATAATTTTAAAAGACCAAAAGCTGCTACAATGTTTAGTGGCAGTTGGGCGCTTGAACAGTTTTGTGCACTTCCACTCCACCGGGAACCGCAGAAACACCTGACACTTTAAAAGGGAGAAAATCAAGCCTTTATCATGATTGCCTTGGTGATCGGGAAACAGGGGTTGAAAACTTTTGGAATTGGAACAAAAAGCCATATCCTGCCAGCCTTTGTGATCAGAAATGGGGGTGGAATATTTTCCATGGAAAATGTACAAAAATCAAGCCATTATCCTGCCTGCCTTGGTGATTGGGACTTTTCCTCTCCCAAAAAATGTCAGCCGCTGCGAACTCCAATGCCCAGAGCAGGAACGGCAAGGACACCCCACCTCCAAATGACGTGAGCACCAATCTCCTCCCTGAATAGCCTGGGACCATCCCCATGGACAGTCACGGCTCACTAACCAATGTGTTCCAGGACCTCAAACCATGCTCAGACTTGTTTTTTCGGGTACCAAATTTGGTCCTGGTCTGGCACGGTTTGGGGAGATTTGGTCTGCGGAAACTGGAGCAAATTGAAAATGCATGGAGACACCCCATGCTCTATCTCTCACCTCCTCCTGAATGTTTTGTGCTAAAAAAAGATGGATTACAGATGGGTGGGGAACATGAAGACCACACACCGCTTCTCTAAGGTACTTCAGACATGCCCATTTTGTTATGTCTTCAGCCTAGGCATCAAAGTACCAGGTGAAGAGTACATGTTAACTAGACCGTTGAAAACCATATAATATTGATGCCTGGTGTACATCCATTGGGAGATTATTTCAAAGCCAGGGCTATGCCACAGAGAAGACCCTCTTACATTCCACAGCCCCTCACACCCCCAAGGGTAATGAAACTACAAGAAGCCCCCCCCCTTCCTCTGTGATTTTAAGAAATAAAACACAGGAAGGTCTATACAAGAAAAGATGCTCCTTTAGATATTTATTAAAACAGAGCTGCTTAATGCTTTGTTCAGGGGCATGATACAACCCTTGAAGCAAAATTCTCTCAGCCTCTAATATACCACTGATTTTGGCAATGACAGCAGTAACATAAAATAACATTTTAAAAAGTGCTCCTTTTCCTAGCTGTTAGATCAGCATGGCACACGAAGCCATAATGGTGCTCTTGAGAGCTTTCCCTGGGTCTACAATCTCCATCTCACTGTTGCCTCCATCGCTAAGTGCCAAGGGCAATTAGCTTATCCTCTTCGAAAGATCAAGAGAGCTGAAAGGAGGAGTCTTGAAGAGCTTTAAATCCCCTTGAAGCTGCATAAATTTAAATTCCAGGCCCCCAGCATGTCATAGATCCATTTTCATTCCACCAGATCTGACTTTTACACTGTCTGCTGCTATTGTCCTGTGGATTGTGAACTGCTGCTGGCAAATGTGTTCAACACGTTTTGTCTGGGGGGCCTCAGTGATAAATGGCATAACTCCCTCAAGGGCTGTTGTGAACACCTTTCCCAAGGAACTTATGACCCTCCATCAAAGGAATTCCCTCAGTGCTGAAAGATACTGAGACTGTGAAGCTGTCTATAGCCACGGTGGCTCTGAGGGCATTAGAAGAAAAATCCGGCTACTTTGTGCTGTTGATATTATCACAGTCGCTCTCAAAAGGAGTTGTTATGCATATTAGAAAATTCAGGGAGAAGAAGAAGAGTTGGCTTTTCTACCCCACTTTTCTCACCCATTTTAAGGGGACTCAAAGTGGCTGACAAAGCTTTTCTATTCTTCTCCCCACAACAGAACACCTCGTGAGGCAGGTGGGGTTGTGAGAGCTTGGAAGAGAGCTGTGACTAGCCCAAGGTCACCCAGCTGGCTTCATGGGGGAGGGCGGAATCGAACCCGGTATTCCCAGATAAGAGTCTGGCTCCCTAACCACTAGACCAAAGTGTCTACCTGTTGCTGATGCTTTCCAAGGAGAACATTCTGGGTGCCTTAAATCTACCAAAAGGGCCCTGAATGACTGGGTAGATGGGAGCTCATCCCCTTGGCATGTGCCGGTTTGCTGGTGTCAGTTGTATGCCACGTGGACTTCAGAGGAACCCTGGAGGGCATTTGTAGGTCTTCCCCAGCAGCCTTAACAAAGGTCCCTAAAGTGATGGGCACCACAGGTCTTTTGCCTTTGGAACTTCCCAGGGGTGCCTGCTGGGCGCCCAGGGTGTGGATGCTCCCCCATTTAGTCTGAGATTGGTAAATGTAGGGTTTTTTTCTGTTGAAAAGTCTGAATATTTTGTACTTTCTTTCATAACTCCAAGCCTAATTATTTTCAAAAAGGAGCAGTGGTGTGTGCTATATTAAATATAGGGTTTGATATTTTTTAGGCAGGCAGCTGGTGGTGTGGGAAAAGGAAATTAGTCAGCAGAGGTAAAGATAGCTGGGCCTGAAGCCAAAGGCTGACAGCACACTCTTTTTAAATTAATGATGCACCTGGATATCATGGTTGTGGGGCAGTGATTTCATTACATATATAGGCACAAAACTATGCTGACACATATATGCTGACACACATAAGTACACAGTAATGTGCATGATTGCACAGAAGCAGATCACCCTATTGTACCTGAAGAAGGAGTGTTTATTCATCTTTCCTGGGTAGATGTGTAATGCAAATGGATCCTTAGGTTTGTTCTGTTATGATCTTATGAACATTCTTTCTGTTGGGCTTCAGGACAAGTATCTATCCTGAAGCTTCTTAAGAGCACTGAAGTTTATTCGGTGAATGAGCAGTTGCTACATTCATTTGAGAGGAGCAGCAGTTTGGTGCAGGTTTATACTCTGTCCAATAACTGAGCCAGCAAAGCAGCCCTAGGTGAAGCATGTCACACACACACCTCCCTGCCCCCAAGATGTCTTGAGGAAGGAGCTGCAGCAAGTGTAAACGCCTGGTTGATAGGCAAGGTTGCTTACAAAGCTGCTTCTCCATCCGATTTCAAAGCTGCTGGTGCCTGTGCAGGTAAGCTGATTTTTCACCATTTGTTAAAGGAGTCCAGTCCATGCATGCACTGGTGGCCCTTTGATGTGCTAGGCAGCAGAGGACAGGGTTACTGTAGAGTGGCAAAATCAGGCTCTACCATTAATTCACCTTGTCCTTTCCCAAAGCATCTTCAAGAAAACCCAGGATGGGTGATTGCATAAGCCCCCTACCCTGGGTGCTTCTCCAGTGAGACCTAAGCACACTCTCCTTGGATGCATGAACATTGCCTGCGAAAGCCAAAGACCTGAGTGTCTTCAGGGTGCAAGGGTCATGCCAGGCCATTTTCACTTCCCTTTCAAAGTGCCTCCGATCTAGTTCCCTCACCTTTGCAGCCCTGGGCAATTCATCTTTTTAGAGTGTGTTGTGTGTCAAAGAAAAAATGTCAAATACTTGAAGATCTTCAAAATTATCGACAATCCTTATTCTGCTGTTTTTTCATGGGGGAGGGCTCTCATAGGTTACACTGAAGCATAGTGCATCGCCATGTGTGAAGGAAGGTGGGTGCAACAATGAGGGGAAATGCAAACTACACTCTTGCTAATTCTGCAGCTTTTTATCCTCCATGGCTGAGTATTCCACAAGCACACAAGCTACAGCCCAGGCCAGTGACTTTATTTCCAGTTGCTAAGGCCATAAGATCTTAAACATGATTTCTAGGCACTGGGACAATTTGCCATGCTGTTTGTGTGCTGCCCAGAGTTGCCACTCCCCTCCTCCACCGGAGTTACAGTAAGCCAGCAAGGCTTAGTCAGAGGGACACGTGATGATCTTAGGTGCTCAGTATAAGCTGTATGACATCAGAGGTGTAGGAGGAAGCTCAACAGTATGTTTACCTACTTGGCGCTGGGATACTCCAAGCTGCCAGGGGAACAAACAGATGCCTGAAACATTTGCCACTCTACATCAAAGGCATAAAGGAAGGAAATAGCTTGATTGGATTTTCCTGTCATCAACAGGAAATTTTACCTCTGAGCTGTTTTCTTGTATATAGATTAATCTTATCTTTATCTTGACCTCCATGTCTCTTTTAAAGTCTGTACTTTAAAAGTGACTAGTAATTATTCTTAAAAGACAGTAGTTCTTAATTAGTGTAAAATCTAATGAAGATCTCTCTGTTTTGTTTTGCTTGTCAAATGCCAAGTTCTTCCAGTTTACTATCTGCATTTCATTTAAGTAAAAATTTATGTCCTGCTCATCTTCATTTGGGCGTTCAAAGTGACTTCAAAAACCCACTGCTATACAAATAATCTACCCCAGAAATTCTAACTCCCAAATATGTCCTTCAGTATTTCAACCACTAGTGGCACTTTTAATTAATCTGAAAACACAACTGGAAGCACATGGAAATAAAATGCTGGAGCACAAGCTTCATTTACATGTGGAAAGTCATAGGAAAGACCTAACCTTTGTTAAACTAGCTACTATTTTCAAAAACAGTTTAGATGCATCCTTTTGGACAGCATGCTACAGCAGTCCTGCTTGGATTTTATCAGATCATGTTTGACATAGGCTAGAAAAGTTAAAGTTGAAAAATAATCAAAATCCTGCTTGACTTCAATAAAGCAATAAAGTTTCAGTGTGGGGGAACCCACTGCAGTTTAATGCAAACTGTTTCATTGCAGTTCTTACTCTTAGAGAATTTATCTGAGTATATAGCATGATCAGACAAGTGACCATTTTGAACTGATTTCTGTTGCAGATGAATATTCTTGCTCCTGGGCCCTAGTCCTCTTTACTGGACTGGACTGACAGAGCTTGCTGAGAGGAGAAAAGATGGCTTTCCTTCTTACAGCTTCCTGCACTGATTTCACAGATGTTTTGCCAGAAACAGAGAAGCTCCAAGAAGAGAATAAAGACCCACTGATTAAATATCATAACATCTTAGCTTTCCATGAAAACAGATTTCAGAGCCACATGCTACACTTGACCTTAGTCAAAAGGTTGAGAAGTGATAACATCACACTGCTCCTTTAACTGTGAGTAGGGTTTCAAAAGCAATCATTTTACTTTCACGGGGACAGCAGCACAATGTGAGAAATGAGATAGTAATTTTCTACTGGCTTTGCATATCTCATCTACTACTGGTTCTTTCCATTCTGATCCCTGGTACTACTTCCTTTTGCATGTGGCGTTGACTCCATCAGCCACAATTGGTAGCAGTTACCATCTGTGAAGACACTTCTAACTCAACCTTTGTTGCAGCTTTGTTGTCAATAAAATATAAGTGGCTTGCCATTGCCATTCTCTGTGGAAATACCAAGGACTGAACCTAGGACTTTCCATACGCAATTCAAATGTGGCTAAAAATGTGGATTTACATAGAATTACATTCTTCACAGTGGCATGTCTGCATTTGCCTGCCTTAAGCTAGCACATCCATCGAGCATGAAGCCCTGTGGTAGAAGTGCTGTCCACATGCCATCTGACCACTTCTATCTACCACTACAGTATCTGAAAGATTGAGTTCACTCCACCAGGCTGCTTCTTTAATAAAGGTTGACAGTACAAGGTGCAGTGACATCAATAAGTTTGCCATCAAACAAGTTTGGCCATAGTGAGTGTCCCACCTACTCTGTTCTATCTAATCTGATACTTAATACTATTTTTAATTAGGGCCTTTCTGCACTTACCTTACTGTGACCTTGATCAGCATGTCTGGATCAAGTGATGCCCTCTGGTCAGGATCAAGGCAAGGTTTCGGACATACACTGCTGTCTGTTATGGTGCCAGCTATTCCAAAAGCTTGCATGAGCTTTGGAGTTGGCCTCTGACTGCTCTGACAAAGTGTACTAGTGCTGGGTTTGGCTTCTCTAGTCCATACCATGTGGACAAAAGAGGCCCTGAAGAGGACTAAATCCTGAATTAGGTTTTGTGCAGAAAGGTCCTTAGTTGCTTTGCCCACTTCCTTGCTATCCAGAAAGATATGGCAGGCAAAAGGGAATAGCTTGGAGGTCTTTTGTTCCTTTTGAACTAATCTTTGATCTGTTGTGGCTGGCTTGGTGAGATGAAATGGACTGTTTTTCACAGGTTCCTTATTTCCTTGCCTGCTGGCCGCAGTTTGCCAGCCTGTGCAACATTTACTCTTCACTTCTTAAGGTGTTCATTCCATAGGTGAGCCATGCCCAGCAGCGAAAGATGATGCACAGTGAACAGGAAACATAGGCTATCCTGAGAAGCAATACTTACTTAAAACCCTCCTACATTTTCTGGTTACAGTTATGGTTTGTCTTGCAACATCTCAGAAGCTTTTCTTTGAAAACAACCTCTCTGAGGGTTGCTCTTATCTCACAAATCAACCACATCTGAAGAACTAGGCAGGAAAGGCAAATAACACATTTCTTTGAGAACATATCCTGGACAAGTTATGAAATCAAAGCCTGGATTTCTCATCAGTTGGCCAAAGTAAATTGGCAAACTGGTGGTTGGATTTCTTTTCTTTTTTTAATCTTCTACTCTTTTGACCTTTGCGTCTGTTAGATTGTATTACATCTAATTCATAAATTCCTGAATGCAGTATATACTGCATGCATACATAAATCAAATACTAGGCTTTTTTAGCTAAGTGTACTTGCATATTGCTTGTAATTATCATTCTTTCTATACATGCAAATTGAATGCCATGAGAAGTAATACAGTAAAGGGGTACAAAAAAGCAGCCTGGAGCAAGGGAATTTATTTCCAGATTAAGGACACCTTGAAATGGCAGGCAGCAAGAGCAATTCCATACTGAATGCGCGGTCAGACATGGCATTTAATCAGTTTCCAGGCCATTGGAAGTTTTGTCTGTTCTGACAAAATAAGGCTTTTGTGTGTTTTTTTCTGGACCAAATTGGCCATATTTGGACTATTTGCATTCAGATTAAGTGAGGTCTGAACTCTTTTCAAATCATTAGCCCGTTTCATTTTTCAAAAGTGCGAATAAGCAAGTAGACTATTTGGGGTAGAAATTAAACTTTTCTGGGTCCCCATTTCTTCCCATCCAATGACAGAGTTCAATCTGGGCATTGTACTAGGAGGACGACAACATTGTTATAGTGGTAGGACGACAGCACTGCCCTAGCATATATGGTCTGGTTTCTGATATGTCTGCTGTTTCATACCTTTAAACAGTTTGCTTTTTTTGGTGTTTGGTTTTTTTTTAGCAAAAGGGAAGATGCAATGGAAACTCAGTAGCCAGCTTTCCCACCTGCTCTATTCGTTTTATTTCTTTTTATTATTATATAATGTAATAATAATAATAATTTATTATGATTAGTCAATCGACCATATCATCATTAACTACAAAATATTCATAACATAACTAAAATTAAAAATAAATACATCCCACAAGAATTAGAAACACTATAAACCTACACTTTAAAACAACAGTGACCCAGGAACATAAAAAACAGATCTCAGGGCTTCAATGACTGATTCAGAAATTTTTTCCTTAACCTAGACGCCCTAGCTATAAAAAGACTGACTCTGATGATGGTAAACCTATCAGAGCCATTAAGTAGCCTCTGTAGATGAAAATCTTTATTTGGGATTCGATGGGCTTGTAAAAGGGGCTCTATAAGATGTGTTCTAAGTTCAGAATACGCTGCACAATCCAATAGGAAGTGTGTTGTATCCTCCACAGCCATATCACCCCAAATACAAAGTCTATTTTCTCTTGGGACATTATAGTATCGACCAAATTTCATTGCCGTCTCTAATTGATCAAATCTTGCCAATGTGTACAAATTCCGAAGTACTCTAGGTATCGGGATTGTAAGATATCTTTCCAAATTTATTTGTCGTTTAGATTTGGCTAGGAATGTTAATGCTTTTGAATTCTCAATGACTGCCAAATCATTCTGCATGGCAATGTCCATAATACGTTGTTTAATTATCAATTTGGCATTAGTTCCAAGATAATTTAGAACATTCAAAGGGAGACCAATATGAGCTAAAGATTTCATCATCTTAGCAAGCCATGGTAGCTTGGAGTAGATTTTAAGTTGTTCCATCAGACAGAGCCTCGGGAGTCTTTGACAATTCATCTGACAAACTTTTACCAAATAATTGAATTGCCTGAGTAAAACTTGGCTTTCTACTGTTAAAACTCCCAATTCGGCTCTAACTGCTGCTGATGAGGTTGAGGGCGAAACCCCTAGGAAGGCCCGCAAATACTTCATTTGAAAAGATTCCAACTTCTGTAAGTTGGTAAAGCCCCATATTTCTGCCCCGTACAGAAGAATAGAAAGAATTTTGGCTCTAAAGACCTCTAGGACGGGTCGTAATGTACCTGGACTTCTATGGTAATATAATCTATATAAGGGGCAAGCCGCAGCTGTCGCTTTGACAATTACTCTATTTAAGTGTTTAGACCATGACCCAGAGGCTGTAAAGGTAGTGCCGAGGTATTGGTAAGAATGCACCTGTTCAATGGCCTTGCCATCTATGTGCCAGTATAATGGTTTTTTAGAGTTTCCAAAAATTAACACCTTAGATTTCTCTCGGTTTATGGAGAGATTGTTTGCCTGACAGAAATAATTGAGCTTTGACAAAGCACGCTTTAAACCCACAGGCGTAGTTGAAATCAAAACCATGTCGTCAGCATATAGAAGGATGTTAACCGGTCTATCTAAAATATATGGGCCATGAAACTCTGGCAAATTTAAAACATCTATTATGTCGTTAATGTAAAAATTAAATAAGAACGGGGCTAAGATACAACCTTGACGTACTCCTGCAGATGTTTTAATTGATTGTGAAAGTGCCCCATTCGAATCAAGCCTAACCTTTAATGAGGTGTCCGAATATAGTTCTTTGGTTAGCGCTAGCAGTCTGGGGTCAATATTTGTTGCGGACAACTTCGTCCACAGAAGGTCACGGTTTATAGAATCAAAGGCCGCTGATAGATCTATAAAAGCTGTATAAAGTTTCCTGCTAGCAGAATTATATTTATGAATTAAATGCTGCAGAATAAAACAGTTATCAATAGTAGAACGACCCACCCTAAACCCCGCCTGTTCTTCATAAATTAAACCATTATCCTTTTCCCATTGTTCAATCTTATTATAGAGGAATTTTGTATAAATTTTTGCTGCAATGTCAATTAAACTAATGGGGCGGTAATTCTTCGGGATTAACTTATCTCCATTCTTATATATCGGTACGACGATACTAGTTTTCCATCCATTAGGTATCTGACCAGAGTTGTTAATATGTGTGAATAGTCCAGCAAACAACTGAGCCCACCAATCAGGCGAGTGTTTAAAGAGTTCTGAAGGCATGAAGTCCTCGCCTGGGGCCTTATTGGATTTTAAGGATACAATGATGGATTTAACATCATTCATAGTCACTGGTGGCCATGCTGGTAGCGAATCAAAGTCGGTGTCCGAATAATTTGGGTTAGAGCAGTGTGCGTCTGGATTAAACAGTTCCCGATAAAAATCTTCCCATTGTGTAGCCGAAATTGGAGAGTCAAATACAAAGTTCCTCACTCTTAATTTAGCAGAAACCGCTTGCCAGAAGTGACTTGAATTATAGGCTTTGAGTGCCCTTTCTAAATCTATCCACATATTGGTATTGTAGTGTGCTTTCTTCCTGACGATCAGAGATTTATATTTTCGTCTAAGAGTCAGCATATTATTATGGGCCATATGATTAGGTGACTTTAAATTTAATCGCATAGCTTTCCTTAGACTTTTCCTCGCTGAGGCGCAGTCCGAGTCAAACCACGGATTTACCCATGCAATTCTGTTTTTCGTTATGGTTTTTTTCGAATAAGTAAGAAATGTTTTTAGATTCTGACAGATATCTGAAAATGCCTGCAACACCGCGGAAGGAGTATTGCCAACTGAGCAGATGATTTCCCTCAGCCGCAGACCCAAGGGGGAGTTCAAATATATGTCAATGGCAGTGACATCCACTGTCCACCATTTTAGCCTCTTATTGTGAGTAAGAGCTAATAATGATTGACCATTGGCACTGTTGTTATGTAAGTTTTTTCGCAGGTCTGAACGGATGTATATTTCCACGGTCAGGGGTTGATGGTCACTATCTTCTCTTGGGGTCACAATAATGTCCGAGAAGAGAGACGAATATGCCTTGGAAGCGCAAATATAGTCCACTGTGCTGCTCGAATTCATAGAATGGAACGTATAGGGATAATGAAAATTTGTGCTAGTACCTCCAACAATCTGAAGATTAGTTCTGTAAAGTGTCTCAATTAGTTTCAGCCCAAGACGGTTTCTCTTGGTATCACTAGCCTCCCATACAGCCGTTAGAGGGAGGTCATCCACCGGAATGCCAGAATCTACAGAGAGAGCATCAAACGCATTTCCAATTCTGGCATTAAAATCCCCTGCCAATATTATGAGTGCAGTTGGATATAAACTGTGTATTTCATCGAGAACTGTCTCTAGTAATTCCCAAATTTCAATTGAGTAAAATTTTGATGAAACAGGAGGAATGTATATATTTATAATTATTGTTAAGCCCATAGAATTTTTAGATGACAAATTATACGTTGAGCAATTAAAGATAACCGCAAGGATGTTGGCCTGATAGATTGGAGTCTTAAAGGTTATCTCCTCACCTTTCCATCCCATCTCACCTTTGATCAGGATTGCTAATCCCCCACTTGGTCTCCCACATGTGGCTGTCTTAAGTGCTGGTTTATACCAACCCATAAATCCTGGGATCTGGGCTTCTTGCCCCTGCAGAAGCCAGGTTTCCTGAAGAATTAATATAGAATGTTTGGCAAGAAATTCTATAAAGAATGCATCAGCCGCTTTAGTATTCCAGCCAGCGATGTTCCAAGACAACATTTTTACTGGAAGAATGTAGTGGGGTAGTCAAGCTGAAGAAACAATTTTCACTTCTGGTTCTAGAGGGATGGGAAATGTTGGCTTGATTGAATCTTTCGCTGCAACGTGAGAGATTATAGGATTCAGCTCCATTTCATTGGGCTCTAAGTAGCGGAACTCCGTCCATTTTTGTGTAGTTGGCATTTCTCTTTGTAATTGTCTCTCCCTTAGAGTTTTGTCATCAGCACCTTCATCCTTCAATGTAATAACATTTTGAGATATTATTGACTTTTGAGGGGAGCATTTAACTATTGGTTTAAAGAAATCTACAATCTTCCCCTGCACCCCTAACTCTGGTGACCGTCCTTTCTTGATGGTTATACTATTAGAATTCAGGACGGTGAGATTGTTGGCTTGTGTCTTCATGACAGAGGGCCGTCCGCTATTAGAGTTGCTTACTAGACCATAAGTACCTTTTAATGTCAGCAGGAGAGCTTCTAGTCTATGAATAATTTCAATCTTTCCCACTTCGTTTAATCTGGAATAGGACTGCAGCAGATGAATCTCATCGTCATCCCATGCAATCTTAGGATTAGCAAGGAGGATTGATGTCTCAGGTGCATTGGATTCCTTGACTGAAATAGGCCTAGCTTGACTCTTGATTTTCTTGGCTTTAAGGGTAGAAAGTTGAAAAACTGTATTACTAGTAGGCTGAGATGGTCTTTTACTAGCCAATACATTGTTACCCAATAAAGACAAAGGGGGCAAATTTCCTGTGTTTTTAAATACTCTTTGAATTGAAATTCCATAGGACCTATCAAGGTAGAATCGAAGATTTAAAATTGACCTTACTATATCCAACTGCGCAAAGGAAAGAGCCACTCTTTTAATGCCATTAATACTTGGCAGCCAGAAAATTGATTTTAAGTCTGTCCTTTTAATACCTCTATTCAGTAGCAACCCTAAGGCGTGTAGAACTTGCCGCTTGTTATTCCATCGATGTCTGTTTATTTCAAGGGGACTAATATTCATTACCAGTTGATAAGGCAATAATTGAAGATTGTAGGTTATTGGGTGCTGGATGTCTCTAGCAGTCGAGAGAACAGGCTTCGTATCCAGGAAGTTAATACCATTAGAATCACTAGGAAGAGTTTTGTCTTTTTGTTGCTGATCCAAATGACTCTCTACAATTAAAGGGCTATTCTCACTCCCATCCTTGCAAATAAATTTTTCTTTAGCTATCAACTCCTCAAGTCTGAGTTTGATATCCTCAGTAGTCGTTAGAATAGTATTTATTTTACTATACAAACTGCGTAGAGTGTCCGTTGTTAAAATAAATTGTTTAGCTAACAGCTCCAGAACAGATGGTTCGTAATCTTTTGAAGGTCGTTTAGGGGGAGAGATTGTTTCCATATTCTTTAAAGAATCTGGCGTCTCCACACAACTTTTATTTAAAGAACATTCCTCCTGCAGGAGATCAAACTTGTTATCTGAATAAAATTCTGATAAATCTTCCACAATAAAAAGCTCATCATTCTTTGCTTGTTTCGCTGCCTTCCCTGACTGAATGTCCGGAGACGCTCGAGCTCTTTTTTTTCTGCCCATTAAGACAGAAGAGAGATAAATAAGTCTTCTTTTCAACTTGAAAGTTTTTTTTTTTAAAAAAAGGTTTTAAAAGTAAATTACCTTTGAAGTGAAGTTGCAAACACTACCCACAGGCACGATAAAGGCTAAAAATAAACTGAATCAAAGAGAGAGTGGCGAAATGTTACTCTTGCACTAGCGCCATCTTGTCTCCTCCCCTATATAATGTATTATTTGTTATATCATTCAACTTATTTTTTGCTTATGTAAATTGCCTTGGGCAAAAAATTGTCTTTGATTTAAGTTGTTGATTATATTTATTAGCCGTATTTTTCTGATGTAATGACTGTATTTGCATTGTATTTTTTCCCCCATTTGTTGTAAACCGCCTTGGGCAAAATTTACTTTTGGAAAGGCGGTATATAAATAAAAATGGAATGGAATGGAATGGAATGGAATGGAATGGAATGGAATGGAATGGAATGGAATGGAATGCCTGGGGCAATGTGTTCCATAGTTGGTTGGGCACCACAGTCCAATCACAGAATATGTGCTTTCTCCCTTCTCTTCCATCCCTGCAAGGACTTTTCTTTTCACAATGCACAAGGGAAGCAATGTTTCATTAAAAGAGGACTTTTGTACAAAACCAGCACTGTGCTTCAGTGGCTCTAGGGCAAACAGCCTATGAGTCTTCTTTGAGAACGGCTGATGGATAGGGTGCATGCTTCGCTGTTCAGAGGTGCAATCCCCTTACTCAAACAGCCACCCACTTCGTTATCAACTTTGCCATCCACACCACACAACTTCATTTTGGAACACATGCCACTGTGGAAGTCTCAAGGAGAGTTGTGGTGGAGGCTATTTGCTGACCATTAGCTTCACTATCATGAATACTGATCACTTTACACGTTCTCCCTTTTCACTGAGCTCTTTTCCATTGCACAGAGCTTTCAAATTCTACATTTGCAGAAAACTACAATTACGAAGAAAAATAAATTGAGATTTGGCTTTCAAGAAGCTTTACCGTGTTGAAGATGTGGAACTAAAGTTGGATGGATACAGCCTGGAGGGGTAGAAGGAACAAATAGTGAATGATAAGTAATACCATCAAGAGAATACATGTTTTGATGTGGCAATAGGGAAATATGGAAGGTGGAATTTGACATTCCCACTGCTGAGAAGTCTAGACTTGAACCTTGGGATTGCATCCAGTCATTAACTGTGCAGCGAGTGGAATTTGGTAAGGGGTAGAGTGAGAAAGGTAGTTTCCCATACTGACCATGGAAAAAATGAGGAGTCAGAATGAGCAAGTTCAAACTGAGTTTGTGTTATAATACAAATATGGGAATGACTGTAACATGTACTCAGTCCTTGTTCCTTCCCAATCTACATGCTACCATCTCTAAACTAATTTTGAGCTGCTTTTTAAAAAATGTGTGAGGATGCAGCCTTAATTATTTTGGTGTGTAATCATGGGATTTTGTTTCCAGCTTTCTGCTCAACTTTGTCACACTTCTCTTCTTTGGTTGATCTAAATCCTTCTCCAAATCAGGAATCTTGAACTGGATAAACGCTCAAGGGCCGCGTCCGCATAGTGGCCAGTTAGTACCATCTGGGTGCTGTACTGGCATGCAGGGGCTGGGTGCGGGGCCAGACACGCATTTGGGGCGTCCGCATGGGATGACCGGCAATGTGTGCCAGGTTTGGGGATTGGCGCGGATGGAGGCGTCCCCAAGCAAGCCGTGCCAAGCTCTGGCACAAGGAGCAGCTCCATCCCCTCTCTCCTCGGTCCACCTCTCCCTCCCTCCCTCCCTCCTCCAGCACGAGCCCTCCTTCTCCCCCCCTCTCTCTCTCACACACAGACAGGGTGGAATCCCAGTCAGACCCCATTAAAATGATTAAGAGCAGCGAAAGGGCTGCTCTCATTTTAGCAAGCCTCTGAACATGTGCACATTTCGCTGCTCTTAATCATTTTAATGGGGTCTGACTGGGATTCCACCCTCTCTCTCTCTCTGTCTCTCTGTGTGTGTGTGTGTGAGAGAGAGAGAGAGAGAGGGACAGAAAGCCGTGATTTAGCAGCAGTAGGCACTTGACAATTAACAACAGCTGCTTGACTTTTGTGCACCTGTGATCAGCAAAAAAACATGGGAACGCTGTAAACTCAAAATCAAGCCTGCCTCATATCACCTAGCAAATCGGGGGTGCAAAAGAAGACAAAACACACACCCCAACCCATGATCTGAGCTGGAAACTGCTCCCCTTTAGCCGGCAAGCATCCACATGTGGGTTTCTGGCTCACTAAGAAAGCGTGCCAGGCCCCCCATACGGTGCCGAGATTTGTTTTCCAGGGTGCCAAATTTGGTCTCCTGTTTATCACTCTTTTCGTGTGCGAAATAAAAAGCCCATGAGGACAGCCAGCGCTGATCCTGCTCTTGGCACTGTACCAAATTGGCATGCAGATGCCCCCAAGGCAAGGTTTAATGAGCACCAAATAGATTAGAAGACCATACTTGCTAATCTGGAAAACAGGTCAAAGATATTTACTAAATCTGTGTGCACCAATAGTTGATATACTGTATATCCTGCTGTTCCATGTCATGTTGTTATAATAAGAGATCCTGACAAGTAAACACTCATTTGAGTTCCTAAATCTAGAACCATTTTTACTAGGGATAGCCATATGTACTCAAGTGGCAAGTGATGCCGCTCAGGGCTTTGGGCATTACAAAGTATTCTGGGATGTATCCTGGAACACTGGTCACATGCTGGTGCAGACTAAGGGGTTTTTTCCACTGTCACTAGAAGTACCCATTAAGTACCCATTAATGGGTACAAAAATGTCATTATGTACCCATTAATGGGTACTTAATGGGTACTTTTAGTGACAGTGGAAAAACACCCTAAGTCAGGCTCTGCCCCCACTGTCCGAGCTAGCCTCATATAGCTCTACAACTGAATTAGGGCTGGTATACTGGACCATGGAGTATGAGGATGGTATGCTCCATAGTCCAGCATACTACAGGTGACCCTTTTCAAAGGAATTCCAGGAAGTGCCCCTGGAGATAGGTCCTCCTCAAACCAGTCAGGCTGGAAACTCTGAAGGCCAGGAATGAAAGTTTCCAACTTTTGGAGACTCAGGACTGCTACCAAGAGCTCTTTAGAGGCAAAGGCAAGGGCTGGATCAGTAGAGACCATCCTAATGTAGATGATTCTATCCCACTCCAGTGAGACCCTGTGCCAGTTTGGGCAGGTTGCTTGTTCTGGGACAGAACATCCTGCCTTGCCTTAGAACACTGAAGGGCAGTGTGGAAAGGCCCACAAATGTGGAAAGGCCCATAAGCAGAGCAGCAACTCAATGACCTGCTTCTATGGGGTTGTGTATGTGCGCGTACACACTTTAAGTGCATGACTGGCCACCTGATCAGATTTCAGATGCCTTAAAAATGTGGTATGCCTATTTATCATAAGTAGCTTATCATGCAAAGGCAGTATTAACTAGGAGCTACTGGATTAGAGTCTGCTAGCTAATTCCTAGCACCTATCCAAGCTATACTAAGGCAGTGACTCAATTTGCCAATTTTAGTATAGTTTATCTAGTGACAAAAGGTGGAGAAATAAGGTGTAGTGGGCATTCACTGGAAAAGATACTAATGCTGCAATTTTGCCATTTGTTAAAAGCAATTGCACAGTAAAATGGGACATGAGATAAAATGGTTCTACGTGCGTCAGAGGCATTAAACACAGCAGTCTCTATGAAGCCCTAAGTGCAAAGACCATCCAACAGCTATACACTCTCCTTTGAAAACTTTGGGGTACTTCTTAGGGCTTGAATGGCATTTTATGAGTTGGTCTGTGTCTGCCAGGGAAGTGTATAAATGGCACTGTAGTCCCAAGGCTGTCATTAGAAATGAAATAACAGTGTGGTAGGGGTGGAATCAGAATTCAATTACACCCCCTAGTTGCCTTCTCAAATGCTCACAGTAAAAAATATTAGGAACCATTATTGCAGTGGTATAAATGGAATTTGGAAGAATAGTGTCTCTGTGTGTCTTTCCCTGTTCTGAGAAATGGCTTATGGGAAATTGTTTAAGAAGCTTGACTTCGTTTGTGACTTTCCAGAGTTTCAAATTTTAGCTTGATTTGAGGGGGAGTGATGGGAGCATTCCAAACAGTCACAGTATTTAACGGAATGTATTGTTTGCCTTTTTCTGAGGTACCAAACCCAGGATAAGGGTATACTGTCTGAAACAGCAACTGGACCCTGACAAATAAATGCTTGTATAGAGGAAGCCATGCAAAGTGTATTCTCTTCTGTCTTTCTTCTTCTATTTGCCATAGGAACTTCAAAACCTCAGAAGAGACAGTGTTGTATTTTAAAATGGCAGAAGTAAACCAAGGGCCTTTCTGCACTTACCTTTAATCTGGATTATTTAACCTTCATAGTCATCATCAGGGCATTAGCACTGCTGGTAACACTCTATCTGCAGAAGAAGAAGAGGAAGAGGGAAGAAGTTGGTTTTTCTACCCCACTTTTCTCACCCTTTAAGAGTACTCAGAGTGGCTGACAAAGCTTTTTGTTCTTCTCCCCACAACCGACACCCTGTGAGGTAGGTGGGGGCTGTGAGAGCTCCAAAGAAGAGCTGTGACTAGCCCAAGGTCACCCAGCTGGCCTTGTAGAGGAGTGTGGAATCAAACCTGGTGACTCCCAGATAAGAAACTATCACTCTAACCACAAGACCAAACTGGCAATCCAGTTTGTGCAATCCAGACCAAAAGACCCTTCAGTGTTATGTTGGCACAGGACAAGGCCTTGAGGATATGGTGCAAAAATGGTGCTGCATCCTGTTCCACTCAAGGACTGATCCACTCAAGTCCACAAGTGTACTACTGTGGTATACTGGACCACAGCCTATGAGTGCATAGCATGCATCCATGGGCTGGTATATTAGTCTTAACGCTATTTTAGTCAGGGACACAGAAGCATGGTACTCCGGACACCTGTCCAAAAAAGTTTCACCTAGCAATGTTGAAGGCCATGAACTTTTGTCCTGCCTTCAAATGTGAATCAGGATGGGTAGTCTGCAGTGCATACAGTCTTTAGTATGGACTACATATTGCAGGGCTAAGATGCACCATATGCCTTAGTCACTACTGATTTGTTTTGGTAGTCTGTGAGCCTTTATGCACTAAACTCTTGGGAACAGTATCCCAGAGAAGTTAAGATCAAGGACTCACACCAGTGTTACCCTTGTGGATGCCGCTCCTGATAGTGTACTTTTCTTCCTCAGTGTCACTGACTTTCAATGTTGGACTGTGCCTCTATGGCTCTCTAATACATGATTCCCTAATACTTCATAGGCAGCAATCACACTATTTACATAGCATGTGTTGCACTGTATTCATACTCACCTGTCCCCTGGGTCTCTTCATGTATCCTGAGGTCTGACTTGCCCGCAGGATGGCCTTTCTGGCTCTCGGGGTGGATGCCTGTCTCACAGGTGCATTCTTCACCTCCATGCAGTGGGATGCCTGCGCTATGAGAGGGTAAGGTTTTCATGATGTACCAAAATCAGTACTGCTTGGGATTTTTATTCTGCAGGTGAGGTGTGTCTGTGTACTTTCATACTGAAATATACAGGAAATTGGCATTTTCAGTCAAATGCAAAAAGTGGGTCCTGCAGATTGGTGCAATAAGGTGCTTCCCGCCATTCCAGCATTTCTCTACACAATGGGGAGGAAGCACCTGTAGGGCCAGGGGTCTGGCATGTTTGCCGCACTTCTTACCACAGGAGTAGCTTGCACGTGAGTTGCCCCTTCAGTGGACTGCAGCTTGCCCGCATGGGGATGCACATATTATCTACTTAAATATTTTGAGTGAAATTAAAGGTTGTGTGATAGTGCTT
The DNA here is from genome assembly GCA_023333525.1 of Aspidoscelis tigris stejnegeri. NCBI lineage: Eukaryota > Metazoa > Chordata > Lepidosauria > Squamata > Teiidae > Aspidoscelis > Aspidoscelis tigris. Next base: position 61,011,862 of record JALMGA010000002.1, on the reverse strand, counting down.
TATCTAAGGTGTGATCAGGCACACTTACAGAGGTACCCTCTAGGTGAATTTGAGACATTCTCCCACTCATTCACCTTACTTTGTCTTGAAGTCTGACAAAAGTAACTTCTTTAACATTTGAGATTTCCATCTCTGAAGGCATCTCTTCCTTTAAGCTGGACTGGACAGAAAACTGCATAAGAAAGAGGTGAGGTGTTCCCACTGAGTTGCCAATCAGTGGTTAATACCAAAGGGCACGTGTTGCCTGACTTGGAGGTAAAGGTAGGCAAAATAAAGTGGCTTTCAGTTGCTTTTTCAGCAAAATAAAATAGGTTTTCAGCTGCATTTTCAAAAAATTGTTTGGAAGCAGTTTTTTTTGTATGGCTGGGGATGGGAAACTTTTTCTTAAAGTCTCAACTTTATAAAGCCCTGTCTGACTGCACCCTAAAGCTGCACACACGTACATTAAACAATGACTCAAAAAGCAGTATGATAGCATGTGCAGCTGGTTTTCTTTCTAATTCACATTAAAGATTAAAGATATGATGCATGTGGTAGATGCAACCAAGGGCCTAACCATTGTTAGCATTTAAGTAGTGCTTTTCTTTTGCCTGCCAGAGTGAATTAAGATGGGGAGTCATGCTTTATGAATAATAGTGATTCCCTATTAGTTTCACTGTTAGGACTTTCTGGTGAAAATAACAAAGATGTTTTTCCATCAGTAGAAAAAGTGAATGCAACATGATATGGTTTTTCTGCGGAGCCTGCGCTACTCTCCGAAGGCAACTTTGGAGGGACTTCGAAGCCAGCGTCAGAGGGACTCCGAAGTCTTGAGTTTGGAGCACCCTCCATGGGTACATCCCCCCCCCAACCCTCCTTTAGACCTCATTGCCAAATAGTAGTGGAAACAGGCTCCCTACAATCCAGATTTGAAGGCTGAAGACCCCATTGTAGACCCCATTCATGAGATTCGATTTATAGGACCTGAAGGACCCATATGATCTGGATTTCCCTAGCTGTGGTGGAAACAGATGTGTCTCTAATGGGGTCTGTAGTGGAAATGGGGTCATCCGGCTCTCAGCCAAATGGGTCCTTAATGGGTGCTTCGATGGGTAATTAGTGCTAGTGGGAAAACACCCCTTGTTTGCATATGTTGTTTGGATCCAGACCTAAATGCATAACCCAAAGATATTCTGAGCTATATTTTCTTTTTTTCTTTTTCTTTTTAATGGAAACTCTGATTTTCTTAGCACTTCTTATTGTTGCTGAGGGTGTTCTAGTTTGTCAAATCATAGAGTATGTAGGTGACAAATGTAAAATACTTCAGATGTCCCATAAGAAAAGTTCTGCTAAATCAAATCAAGGGTTTACTTGTACAACAGTCTGTTATTTCAGTGGTTACCATGAGCCATGTTACTCGACTACTGGTTTTCAGAGGACTTCTAAAAACCAAGGGCTTTGGCTGCATTTCTTGGCATGTTGCAAAATGTCTTCTTTTAAGAACAACCATCATATGGTGAACAGACTTCCTCAGATACTAATGAACCAAACCAGTTCACTGAACACACATTTGGTCATCCACCAACTGGCTGTTAAGTTTTGCACAGCTTCTAGGGTGTTTGTGACTTGTGTCTGAATTCCTGTCTTAAGCTCTAGCATTAAGAGAATTACTGTATCAAAAGGTGACTTGTAATTTCAGCTCTGACATGAACTGGTTGCACTATTATGCAAAATGTCACCTAACCTCTTCCTGGGCTGTTGGTAATTATTTCCCCTCCTGTGCTGTGTGGGTTGAACACTGAAAGCATTAGAACTCAGCTGAACTATTGACAGCCACAGCTTGTGTTTGGCAACCAAGAATTCAAGGGCAAAGGAATTAATACTGGATTATGGAGCCAGTTATGTAGACTGCACTAAAGGCATCTAAGGCAACAGTGTGTGCTACATCTTCAGTTAGACCTTTATTGCAAAAGGCCACCCAGAGAACACCGTTTCCTCCCCACGGAGTCTAAAGTATCAGATAAGATTGGGAAAATGCTCTTTTTTCATGAAGGAAGCCTAAGGGAAGAAGTTCTGGTTCATTGCCTAAGCAATGACAGATGCGTGGCTATGTTAAGCAGTCCAGATCTGAAGATTTATGCCACTTGCCAGCATAATGACGTCTTCTTAAACATGCTGCAGCAACACCGGATTCTCCTGTAGCCAATGCTGTGCTTCTGTACTCGAGAGAGCTTGTAGAAAAGAATGCGACTTTGCCTAAAAATAAAGCAAGAGATAAAGCAGCCTTGAGAAACCTCCGGCTTGATTTACAATCCGCCACTGGTTAAACAGGGCTATTAAACATTGAAAAGCCTGCTCTGCTCTTCTCAGAACGAATGTATTATGTGTGAAGAAACATAGGAGGTCTATTTTAACTCTTGTTCCAACGCCTTTGCTTTGCAATGTTCCTCCTCTGTGAGTGAGGAGCTTGCTCTTTCCTCAGATCAGTATGGAATTTGCTCTCCTGACGTTTCTCAAAAGCAGACTTTATTGGTCTGGAGTTCATGTTGGGCAAGGATGTTAGAAACTCAGCACTAAGACAGAAACCTCAGTAGCAAGCAGACAGTGATTAAGATTAGGAAGCCACATAAATGAGAATAGTGGAGGTTGCAGAGGAAGTAGGGAGGAGCAGTTTTTGGCATTGATGCTGAATGAGCATTTATGTAATAGCTGGTCTGAGTGTCTGTCTGACCATGATTACAGCTGCTGTGCTCTGTGTTTTCAGGTAGACATTGAATTACTGCTAGAAAGGAAGACTTGCTTGGAGAAAATGCTTACATGATTCTTCTCCTCTCGGATTTGGGGCACTGCTGTTCAAGAAAGTAAGAAAAAAGGCCGGGATTAGAGGTGCTCACCTGAATTTGGCATATTGTATATTCTCATATATTTCTCAATGAATGGAGAAAGAAGAGTGCAAGCTTGAAAACAAACTGGTCAGATGTAGGAACCACCACCACTTAACCTGTTTTTTCATAAAATTTTGCACATTGGTCCCATTTCAAATATTCTCCTCCTTCTGTACTCCTCTCTTGCTTATTGTGGGAATGTTTCCTAGGTGAACTTGTGACAGGTTGCTTCTGCATAGCAAGGAGCAATGTGGGATATAAACAGGATTCCATGATTTCCTGCCATGTCCCATCAGACCTGGGATAGCCAGGAACATATCCCAACATAGCCCTGAGATGCTCCTGTGTTTTACACCCTGTCTAAATGAAGCCTTATTCAAACCTGCCAACCACAGCAAGGATGTTAATTTATCATGGACAACAAACCAGGAAACTGAACATAATGGATTGTGCACACTTTAGCTAACCTTAAACTGAAACACGCATGCATGGGAAAGGGAAAGTGCATTCAAACTCCATGTTACTAGACTTGGTGGAGTCTAGTAGACTTGGTGGAGTCCACTTTGCGCTTATGGATCAACTGCTCTGACTGGGTGTTGTTTGCGCAGGAGTTGGAAGACTCCAACTTCTGACAAAGAATTTCTGCAAAACCCCAAGTATCGAGATATTTGTATGATGGAAGCCTTAACAAGGCCGTTGTGGGTTCATATGTCCAGGCTTCAAACACATTGCACAAAATTCCAGGTATGAAGCATAATTTGCTCATGCAGCTGCACCTGCTGTAATTGTAATCAAGGAAGGACAAAGACAAGCTTCTCTTTTGCATACAGTTTGCATCTCCCGCCCCCCCCCCCCACACACAACAAAACGAATGGGTATAGGATGTACAGTATATGTAAAATGAGAGTAACCAGCACAAAGTAGTAGTTGGGTTTGCTCAAACTGGGCTGGTTGGGAGGTCTGTAATTCTGCTCAGAAGGGTGTGATGCCACATTGTGAAAATGGATGTTTGCAGCATTCACTGTGCATTTTACCACAAAAGAGGCACAGCCCTTGCATTTGGCCAGAGCTCTGTTGGCACTGAAGTGGGTGTCATTAACCATGGCTGCATGGCCAGATTATACTGCTGGATTTGGCACATGTCTGCTTGATCACAGCAGTAATGTTTCCAGTGCCGATATAGAATGACACTGCACAGGACACGCCAACTGGTGAAATGGCATGCTGTTATTAGCTGTGTTCAGAAACGCGTGAGCACTGTGCAAGAAGAGCAGCAGTTGATTGCTGTGCGTTGGGAAGGAACTCCATGGAAAATTGTTGTAGTGCAGGTCTGGCCTATAGAATATAGGGAAGAAGTGACTGATTTTAGGATATGGTGGCTGCACTTCACCAATCCACCAACCCTGGCTGAACGCCTCAACCAAATTGCAGACCAGTTTACCAAAAGGCCACATCTCCCATGGAATGCTGTGTCTGCAGGGGCTGAAGTGCTGAAGTAGCCCACAGAGTGAAAAAGTTGCGATATAGCCCACTTCAGTGGGAGACAAGAAACATAGTGGCTGATCCAGTCTACTGAGCATGAAGAGCCCAGCACCCTCTCACCGGACTCCCTGCCTCTGAAGTTGGGCTGAGATGTTCTGCTTGCAATGAGGATGGCCCTTGGCAGCAGTCACCAACTGCTGCTAAGAACATCCCAGCACGGCACTGGCTAATGCATGCCATGTGAAACAGCCATAGTTTGAACAGTGAATACATGTGGTCCACCATTTTGGACAGCAAGTAGCTGAATAACAATGAATAGATGAGAGAAGAAAACAATAAAGTTCGACCATTTCTATACCAAATGCACAAAACAGTGAAACTGACTCTGAAAAAGGCCCTCTCTGGATGCAGTCATACTGTCATTTTAACTGGCTATACTGCTATTAATAGGAACTGAGAGTGACCAGCTCAGTTTTGTCTTGAAAACAAATAGTTTGCTCCTAAATTATTTAATTAGTTCAAATGGCAGGTTGATCATACCAGATCCTCTTAAATTGTGACATAAGCTGATCTAGTAACCTACATATTAAACCAAGTCAGGATATATTGAAACTGCAATCAAATTAGGCACTTAAAGGGTGTTTCCTGCAAGCAGACATTATATAATTGCTGTTGCTAGTCTTCCTGGCTGCTTTGCTCATCTAATTTAATAGCATAGTTGCAGGCTGGAAATTAACACGAAAGTCACAGGAAGTTTTAAAATAGCTTTCAAATAGAGTAGTAGCTTATTTATTATATTTGCATGCCACCTATATAACCAAGCTCCATGGGTGGTTTTACAAACCATTAAAAATACAAAATGTATCCAAAGATTGACACATAAAAGCAACGCTAAAATCAATTAGTAGAAATAAATCAAAAGGTGACGCTGCGGAGAGGAATCTAAAAACAGTAGAAGCAGCAGCTAAAAACAATCTGACAGCAACATATGGAAATAGATTTTGTTTTTGTTTGTTATGTGTCACTGTAAAATGTTTACTGGCTGCTCTTTGGAATAATAGTACTGAATATTCTCCTCTTTTGCTGATAGCATAAACAGCCTCCTGCACTCTGTACCACTGGCAAAGTGCTGGAGCTGAAAATGAAAAATCTGATGGCACAAGTGTGATTTTGCAAATCTGTCTCTAATGTTCCTTATGGGCAAAAGAGAGAAATAAGTTCCTAAGTTTCAGTGATGCTGTGAAGAAGGTGAAGGTAAAAAAACAGTATTTTAAAATCAAAAGAACTGCAACAGGGAAGCACAACAGTGGAACATGCTCTGTGAATATTTGCTCAGTGTATTGTATCTGAGGCCTATTTGCACTAGGCCAGTGGAATGCAATTAGGGAAGCCCTGGGCAACAGCATTTGCTCTGCTGGGCCAGCGCTTCCGTCCAGAATCATCCCAGCTGGTCCTAGGGTGGCCTAATTGTGTTCCAGGTGTAGAGCATGAAATTGTGCTCTACACCCGTCCCAGGCTGTTCCACAGCTGTACATTTTGGCCTGTCCTCAGGTCCTGTGGGCTTTATCCAACCCAATTGAGTTGGCTAAAGCTCACAGGGACCCCCTGTCCCCCCCCCCCCGCACCCAGGGCCACGTGCCTCCCCCATACCAGCATGCATCTTGGACCCGAAGTCCTCCTTGCACAGCCTGGCAGAACGATTTGCTGCTCTGTGCACAGGTGCGCGCTCCCACACATTGCACCCGCACATGATCTGACACTCATCACTGACATGACAGGTCAACTTAGGCACCTGCACCCTGTGGAGGCCCCCTGGGCACCCCTCCCAGGGGCCCACGCCACCCGCCAGGCCCCCACACAATCACTTACCTTTTCAGAACTTCTGGTCTGATGTGGTGGTCACACGGCTGGCCACGGCAGTCTGCCACTCCATGCGGAGGTGCGTGCGATGGTAGATCCATCCCATGGGGTCGGTCTACTATCATGCATGTCTGCACGCAGAGCAGCACATCGCCCTGGCCAGCTGTGTGACTGCCACATCAGACCAGAGGGTCTGAAAAGGTAAGTGATCGCGCGGGTGGGGGGAGGGCGCAGCCCGCCTGAGTATTGGTGGACACCTAGGGGAGCCCTGGCAGCTGTCACAGCCTGATCTGGGCCGTGCCAGCTGCCAGCACACTGGGGTGAGACTGGACCATCTGGTCTTAATCCTCCACATGGCACAGTCACCTCGATCAAGGTGACTGCACCCCATGAAGGCCCCCTGGGTCCATCCCCCCACCCAGGGCTGCACGTTCCGCTCCTGCACGCGCCGCTGATCAATCACAGGCCGTGGTGCGCACAGGAGCAGAACGCTGCAGACCAGACCAACAAGCCCTGCCCCCGGGCTTGTCAGTCCGGACTCTGGTCATGGCCAGATAAGTTGCGTGCATCCACAGGGAGGCACATGGTCCTGGGTGGGGGTGGGGGACTAGGGGGTTCCTGCAAGAACCCCGGACAGGATGGGACCAGCCTGTCTGCCAGTGGGCTGACAAGGCCCAATGGCAGCAGGCCTGGGAAGTGCATCCCACCCCCACGCCAGCCCATTCACACGTAGGTAAGTAAGACACGCATGGGAACTTGTGCATGTTGGCTCTGAAGCTTAAGCAAGCTTTGGGACCAGTGCAGGTTCTAAGCTGGAGCACACCATTACTGTGCAGATGATGTTGTTCCAGCCCAGAGCATTTATACGCTCGTCAGAAACAGACTGCTCTGTTTCTGATCCACTGTTACAGATTTGTACAGGTACATGCAGATAAACCTAAACGTAATCTTCCTCTTTAGGTCTTTTTCCAGTTCTGAAAGCAGTGGGGACCATGTATAATACATATACATTTGTTGATGTTGATTTTGGGAACCATCCAGTTGTGGTTGACCCATGATTGGCTGCATTGGCACCCCCAATGCAGTTTTCTTGGAAGAGATATAGAAGTAGTTTGCCATTACCTACTTCCAGGGGGAGATTGAAAATTGAACTGGCAACCCTCTACTTTCCATTCCTCCGACACAGTACACTACTTGCAAAATAAAAGGAAATATTTATTGTTTGCTGCTCTATTTGTGCTCTTTGTTTTGTTTTGATTGCAAACAGTTTCACTATCTTGAGCCCAAGCTCTGTTTTTACTAGAACAGGTCTGGATTTGCTATTAATAATTAGGACTTGCAAAGTTCACACTGATGTAATTCAGCCACTTAATTCAGCTACCCTTATCCTCAATATAAGGATCCCAAGATATATTCCTGGAAAAGGCCAGGTGCAGAAAGGGCCTAGGTCTCAGAAGAAATGGACTTCATCTTCATCAGTGTTGAACAGAGCACTGGAAAAGGAATGAATCTGCTGCCCTCAGGGCTGCCACAGCTGTAGGTGCTGGATGTAGGCAGTGCCTTGAAGGAGGCAATCTCTTTACTCCTTTTTGCATACACCTGTCAAATGTATGTGTGTTGGTAAGCAAGCAGACATTCCTGTTCTTCAAATGGGGTGGAATTACTATTTTTAGTTTAGACTGCTCTGGCTAAATTTAAATGTTCAGTGGGATGAATCAACTTGCACTTGACTTTTCTTTTAAATCTGGAAACAAAGGCCACTTCTGTGTGGGACTAAGCTGTCGTGCACCAGGGAGGGCCTGGTGCAGGCAACCTGCCCAAGATAGGATGGATTGCTACTGGATCACCTTAGGGCTGAAGCTGACACCTGGGGTCTTTTCACACTTTGGCCCAAAATGAAGAATTAGGCAACATCTGGGGAAGAGCATCTGCAACTAGAGGAGGCTCTTACAGCCTCTAGGCACTCCCTGTCTTCCCAGATGTTTCCTAATTCTTGCCTAGGTGTGGAGCACCAACCCTTACCCCAACTTACCCAATTGTGTCCAGCTGGGGAGCATTCACTCTTCAGCTAGATGAGGAGGTCAACACAACTGCCACGCAAGCGCACCGGCAGTTCTGCTGCCCTCTTGACGCAACTGTGCAGAGTGTCAGCATTGTCATGGTGACAATGCTGATCAACGAGCAGTTGTGGAGGGCACTGCACTCAAGATGGTGGTGCCCTGAAGAGGACCGGCCCTGGGATTGGGCACATGTGAGTGACAATTGTGTGAGGTGTGGGGTGTAAGTGATTAGCGCTCGCAGGTGCGAGCATTACTTAAGGTGCCCCTTTCTCATCCAATGGATGGGAAGGGAAGTGTGAAATCACCCCTGGACAGTTTTGGCCATGCATTCAGAAGCAGTGCACTTCTGGTGCTACTTCCACATGCCTGTCAAAAGCATTCCATCCTGGTATACCTGGATCACAGAGGTATGCTGTCCACACATTCTGTGTGACCTGGTATACTGAAGTAGTCCATTGTGGTACTGAAGCCTGCTTCGTTAGTCTGATGTAGACAGACTGCTCTACTGGAGGATCATGACTCCCAGTATCCCCATCCAGAGGATGGACCATCTGTGCTCAGGCCAGGTGTGTACTGGACCATTGGTTCATTGGTTCCTTCACCTTGAAGCTTGGCAACCTCTCTATAACAACAAGTCCTCACCATTCATTGGCTGCTGGCAGTAGAACCTTTTGGTCTGTTGTTGGTGACTTGGGTCCAAATTTGTTCCTAATAATGTGTCTGAAGACACCCTAAGTCTCCAGGCCCCCTCCTGGGCATTTGTATAGAGACCAAGTGCTGAGGAGAACAAAACAGAAGTTTTGAGAAGGTGAGGGAATAGTGCCTGGATGCTGTATTGGTTTGGAAAAGGATTTGGAGATTTGCAGGCTGCCAGGGGTTAAGGAAAGGAAACCGTTTTGAATGTTTTAGGATTTGGAGAAGAGAAGGGGAAAATGTTCTGGGATCAGAAGGTTTGCAGCACCTAGTTTCATGAACTGGCTTAGCACTCAGTAAGTAAAAATGAATAAAAGAGGTTGATTTAATTACATACTATATCCTTCTGCAAACTCTGATTTTCTAACACAACTTCTAAACACAAAAACTATGAAGAATGACTGGCTGTGGGAACTGCCAGATGTGTTAACATTTCAGCAAGTTCTGCTGATTTATTGCCCTCAAAATTAGTATTAAATAAAAACAAAAGAAACAAAACGAAAGGGACAGACATGGCAAATTCCTGGAAGTTAAAACTGGTGCCCTGCTGATGGAGCCAGTGCCATCTCTAGTGCTCCACATTCTAGGGAAATGCTGGGATACATTTAGGAGAAGGTGCTTTCCCACACTGCCTGGAGAGAGACCATGAAGCCACTGAGAGATGAAGTTGCATATCACTCCTTTTACCCTTCACTTCCCCTCCTTTTTGACTCCCTTTAGGAGAAGCAATATTCATAATGAAAACAGTGCCCAAGGAAGAGTGAAACTTGTTCTTCCAGTATCACAATTCCAGGGTGAACCTGCCCCGACCTAGTTTCCTTTGAATGCGTTTTTTGAAACAAACATTAAACTCAGCATAGGCTGCATCCCCACACAATAAAAAGTGGTGTGAAAATGACTTAGAAATGATAGCATATGCATACAAGTGCCTCTAATCTACATGAGGGGCTAAAAATGCACTTTTAAAGGCCTTGTGCTCATTCCCATGGCAAGGATATTGTGAGACGAAAGTTACTTCACTTTGCAAGTGTCCCCATGCAAAGCCCTAATACGAGAGCAAGGAGCTAATTAATATGCACCTCTTTCCAAGGCTCTGATTTAACAGGCAGCTAATTTCCTTCCAAGGCTTGTGAGCTACCATGAGTCAGCCTCCTGGCAAGGAGCTAATTAATATGCACCTCTTCCATTGAATTAGCTGCCTATTACCTCCAGCCTTGGAAAGAGGCTTTTGGCTTTACTGCCGAATTAACAGGAGGTCACCATTCTGGCACCCCTGCTGCCCAGAAAATGATACCTATGCAAGTCTCTGCTCTGAGTCTTGCCTGTCCCCTTTCCCCTTACCATGAAGGTCCTTCCTCTGCCTCCTCAACCCCCCTACCCTTGCTGCAATTCCCTTTGCTCTGTTTTTGGATTTGCCTCCTTGTTCTCCCCTTGTTGCGATTCCCTTTGACAGCAGCAAAAAGGTGTGACCATGCTGTTTCATGCTGAAAATGGCTTGGATTTGGCTCTCTTCCTGGCGTGGATTTAAAGGCTAAGGTGTAACTGCGGCCCAAGAAACACAGATTCATAACTTCAGGCTGTTAGGAAACATCAGCCATGAAACAGTGAAATCATAGCATCTAACAAGGTACTGTTTTAAGACATAATCCATTTGTTGCATACTTATTTTCAAAGCTAATTATATAGCAAAGTAGAGTAGGGTGGGGGGCCTGGAGGAAATGGATCATTAGCTTAAAACTACACCATCTGGGCTCTTCACAAAATGTCTAACCTATTAACGTTCAGTATGAATATATTAAGGAAATTGCAAACCTTGTGTCCTGAGTTAGCAAAATGGGTCCTGTGGTTGTACTGGCATTTGTTAGGATGTCCTCAAATGTCCATCAAGCCTCTAACTACAGAATCTGAGAACCAAAACAAAGCCACTACACGCTTTATGTGGCTACAAATGTGGCTTTTGATCTGATGGATGTCTTACTGCTATCTTACTGATAAATAAATAAATAAATAAATAAATAAATAAATAAATAAATAAATAAATAAATAAATAAATAAATAAATAAATAAATAAGATATAAACACTGATGGATCTACACATTCTGTGGGGTTGGAAAGGCTAGTTTTTGTTGTCCATAAGCACAAAACTTTAATTTGATAACATTTTTCCATATATGTGGAATCTTTACAAAATCATTTTAAAAAATCAAGAGAATCCTCTTTAACTGCACTGGATCTAACTTACTGGAACCCACAAAAAAGAAATAAAAATGTATGCTTCTCTTTTCGTATATATCTGTGGAAGGAGGGTGATCAGAGTCAGTGCGGAGAAGCACTTGCGTCCTTAAGCAAGTGACAGCACCTAGCTGGCTTTGGATTACCTGGGAAATATAAGTAGGCTTGATCTGGTTTATAACTGGATGGGAGACTACTAAGTAATCCCAGGGTTGTACTATGTAAAACTGGTAACATCTTACCCATGGTGCCTTGCTGGCAGTTATTAGGGGCAGAACAATTCAGTTCAAGAATGGAAAGAAAGTGAAAAAGCTTAACCCTTTTCTAGTCAGTTTTTTTCACTTTCCTGCTGGCACATGTCTTTTTGACTTCACAGCCATTCTTTCAAAATTTCAACTGAAGCCATTCTAGAAGAGGGAAGAGATGGAGGGGGAGGGGGAATCCCTGTTCTTCTTCTGTTCCTCCACACTCCTTCCTTCTTAAGAACCTTTGCTAACAAAACAAAAATATGTAAAATAATGCTATCAGAGCATTACATTAATGTGTAAAGTCTCACTGGTGTGCTATAGACAGATTACTTAACCAGATGACTGCAGTGTAATATTATTATGAAGGAAAAAATGGGTAGCATACTACTGATTTAATGTTTTTAAAATCTTCTGGTCTAACAGGCACTTCACAAAAGTGACCTTGGGGGGAAAAAAAGATATTATAGGTGGATTTTCCTCTAGAAGGTTATTCTGTTGTTGTGATGAATCTTACATCCTGTGGCAGGAAAGTGGAAAAATAACAGGAAATTTTTCAAGGAGAAGAGGGAAGATGAAGGAGAGGTAAAGCTGGGAGTGAAGAATAGTCTCTCTAAAACAAGATCAGTTGCCTGAGGAGGAACTACAAAATCGTTTCTCTTTTTTCATTCTCTGCAGTGAAAGAAGTAGTAAGAGGTTTCAAACCTGTGTTCTGTAAAATGTTTCTGGAAGTCAGATCACCTGGCATTGCTACACGCTTTGTGTGTGTGTTTCATCATTTTCTTCAGTAGGTTTTGTTTCATTTTTTTAAATTATACACATGAGAATTTTCTATGCCTCAGACTGTATTACATGGTGGCCAATTAGTTTAGTTTGGACAATAAAAGCGTGGTTCCCCATGCAGAACAAAAGGTAGTCCTGTAAGGCCATATCCAGGAGAGCTGGGCTATGTGAATGCTGAATGACGCCAGCAGTGATATGCAGATGTCCCCCCATCCATCTGATTGTGTGCTGCCCACACTTGGACTGTGGGGTATCTCCCCATCTTCTGTGTAGAGTTCTTTCAATACTCATCTCTTCCATATCCCTGTGAGAAATAAATAATGATTTTCCTTTCAATGTTAATCAATATAGAATATTAACAGCCGCTTTGCTTCTGTAACCTGTGCTTGCATATAGAGGGAATTAATAGAGCTAATATTTAGAAGGGCCGAGCTCCCCTCCCTTTTCCCCCTTATAACAGCTGCTTAGATAAGGCAAAGGTGAAGGGAGGGGGAGAAAAATAGATTAGTTTATAAAAAGAAGAGACGAATGAGTGGGGGAGGCTTCATGAAGACCATCTATAAAAATAGTTGGTTGAGTAATTAGTTAAATTGTCACTTTTGGAAGAAAATCATAAGAAATGTTGGCAATAATGTGCATCCAAAGAGTGTATTGGCAAGGCTTTGCGTAGAAAAGTATACTGGCACAGAGTTGTAGAAAAAGTGTATTGGCATGACTTGCAAAGAAGCAGCGCATCAGCACACTCTATGTAGAAGATAACAGAAGATAAGGAAAAAGTTGGCAGCCAGAAAGATGGACCAAGGACGAAAAAGAGGAGGGGGCAAGGGGAAAGGGGAAGACTGGAAAGTAATAAAAAGGCTGTAATCTTATCATTCTACAGAGAGAAACTCAGCTCAGCTTGGGCTGAAGTGTCCTCCCTGAATGCATTCAAAATAAATAAATAATTCCTTGCTTTTTCAATTCATCTGACACTCTTTATTTAAGAGAAAATGACTGAACCTTTTTCTTCTTCACATCCCCACATACAAAATGAGGAAAGGGGATCAGCAGATCACCACCTCCTCTGAATTGTTCCCGGTGCAAAAACACTGTTTGTGTGAGGATGGGCGACAGTAATAAGTTGAATAGTGGTGGCAGAACTTCACATATCATTGCTGCTCATGGACTCTCAAGACCAAACCTGGGAAGTACATGCCTTCATTTCCTAGTTAAATCTCTGACTGAAAAGATTCTGCTGTCAGCAATCTTTTTTCTTGAGAGGATAACCAGCAGGTAGGCACAGGCTCAGCTATTGAGGAGACCTGCAGAAGCTGTTACAGAAGACCGGCTGATACGCACTTGACAAGGATACATAGGCCCTGGTCACACAATTCTAAGCCAGGACGCCCTATTAATTAATTCAAAGTGAGGTCGTACCAGTGCTGGTCACATATCCCTGCCTTGGGTTGAATTGCTCACACTTTTCTGTGCAATCAACTTGAGACTCCTACACAGAACTCTTGGCTTTCCACGCCTTTTGCTGTGTCAAATCTACCTTTCTTATTGGATGCTGTTCTGTCACTCAAAGGAGGTGAGGGTGTGTGTTTGCAGTTATTTTTTAAGCCTGCTCCCCCACCTCCATGGCTCCCTCCTTTTTATGTGCTTTTCTTCTCCGTGTGATTAATTTTTAAAATAATAATAATAAATTTGCATAAAAACACTAGATGGAGGGATCAGTCACATAAGCTGAAGAATGAAGGGGAGATGCCTCATGAACTCCATGTGTGCCGATTGGCCAAAGGAAAGACTGGTCCCCGCCCACCACATCACAGTTCAGCCTCCTTTAGCCCATCCCCCTGTTCACACTCAAGGAAGCAAGAGTAGCCTGGAATGCCAGGACAGGATGAGTCCTTCTTGGTCCTATAGAGGACTATGATGAAGATGATCTAATGGGGGTAGCCTCACTTAGAAAATGAATTAATATAATGTGAGTAACAAGACCTGAAGACAATCTGAGGTCATCCTAAACTACTTGCGTGACCACGGGCTGGGAGTCATTAATACCTGTTGACTCTGCAGGTCTGTATAGGCTTGTGGTGGTGGGATTGTAAGGGTGGGGGACACTCCCTTCATCCAGGACCTTAATTAATTAATTTAATTATTTCATATTCTTTTTGCTTAGTATGGGCCCAGTCCATATGGGGGATAAATAGCACTTTAATGTCTACACTACAGTGGGATTGCCACATATATCTGTGGCAACCCTACCATAGCCCTACTAAATCCACCCTAAATCCCTCTATAGCTTATTGTGGGAAAACTCGACTTGGATGGTGGGTTTTCCTGAAATTGCACTATAATATGCCATGTGGAGGGAGCTGCCACCCTGGATGTGGCTCCCATACCTGTTTGGTGGCTGAAAAAGATGGCTACACCTGTGTGGTGATGGCAATGGAGCACTTCCAGGTATTTTGCACAGGCAAAATACCCAGATGGGCATGTCACTAATAAATGTGCAAAAATAGCATCATCCCTCATGCTTTCTAGCCAACAAGCAATAATTTGGGAGGGTGTATAATCCAGAATTTCGCTTGTTAGTGAGATATTCAGTTGCCTTCTGGAGCTGGCCTTAATTAGTGTCAGTACTGGTGGGCATGAATAATGTGCTAAGGCAAGGAAGAAGGAGGGATTGTCACTGGGGACAAACATCTTTTGTTGTTGTTGTTAAACCCAAGATCTCCATAGATGTGCAATTCTACACTTTCAAATGTATCTGATAGTGAGGGCAGGGGCAGGGTTTCCACAGTCCTTTTTCTCTCATCTGCATTTACTGGGGAAGGGCCATCCTCACACATTTCCATCCTTATTCCATGTCTCCAGCTTCCTTCTTTTTTCTTTTTTTGTTAAACCCAGTTGTGCAAATTTACAGGCTCTGGGGCTGCATGGTCAGCCACAATATAGGGGCTGGGGCCAAGAGGAAAGGTAAAGAGGGGAGAAAAAAGGGAGACAGGAGGAATCCTGTCTTGTTTTGCAGAAAGATTGATGACAAATGTAGAATTACATGAGTAGTCCTAGAGGATCCTTCCATTGCTGTGTGTGCGTAGCTTTACCAGTTGGGTATTTGTTTTATGTACCAATGAATCAAATAAAGGATTAATTGTTGCTTCATAATGCTAAATAAAATCTTGGGGTGCATCCAAATGACAGAGAAAGTGCTTTCGGTACAAGCATTTTGGGTGTGGTAAGTGCACATTACTGCCCCCATGGGGCTCGCAACCAGCTTCCAAGGCCAGAAATCCTTTCACAGAAGCACCTTGTTGTTAAAGGATACCAAACATAGATTTTGCTCTGTTGGGCCCCAACTGCTGCCATCTAGAGAAATGGTAGCAGTGAGAGTGACTTATCTTGGGCAATTTCTTCCTGACTCAGCTTAGCAAAGAATAGAAACTATTGCCTTCTGGGGCCATTTCCTGCCTGGCATGAAATCACACCAGGCAGAATCCTGGAAGTCACGAAGCTTCTATTCTGCTGCTTTGAAGCATGCAAAGCTGTGTATGTTCTTGTGCTGCGCCTCTTGCCTAGTGGCAGAACGTGAAAACACAGCCAGCATGGGCCTTTTCGTGCCTGAGAAGATTCAGCCTCTGACTCAGAGTGCATGTTCTATAGAATAATCTGGTTATATTCTCTGTATATTTTACAAGCTAGGGCCCCATCTAGACGGGGCAAATATAGTGCCATTATGGTGCCGCTGCGGTGGGGTCACCTCAATTATCATAGGCCTCCCCTCCATAGCTTCACTTCTCCCCCTAAAACATGCAAAATACTGTTGCTGGAAAGGCTGGTTGCAGGTTTGCCAGCAATAGTGATTTTTAGGCTTGTTATTTACCTTTTGGATGGAGCCACCATCATAGATCTGACCAGTGTGCATGCTTGGAGGCTGAAACAGCCAACCTTGCATGTGTAGTGCTGGTGATGCTCACATCTGGGAATTGCCCAGATTGTGTGTAACAAAAATGAGCAAAGACAGCACTGGATACAGCACTGGCTAGGCAGAAAGCAATAGTGTGTGTGTTGTGTGGGTGTGGGTACTATTGCTTCCTATTGCTATATCTCGCCACTGTCTGGAGGCAGCCTAAATCAAGCAGATTCTGAGAGCACATATGAAGGTATGTGCATAAACCATACTGGGGTTAATACAGGCTATGTCAGATCTCAGGCACTTGTTGTAAACTGGTGCTTAATTTCTCAAATGTACCTTGCTGCTTGGACCTTTTGCAATAAGAAGTCTATAATGAATGAAAGAATAGCATACATTTCCAAAATTATGAGAGTGTGAGGAGAATGAGGTTATATGGGACACTTCTGAAAATTTGTGCAGTTAAGCACTTGTTTTTCGCAAAAGGATCCGGTTTGAATGTACCTATACCAATCATAGCTAGGAGCCCATGAAAGCCTCATCATGCATTTTTGTTTGTTTACCACTGTTTTTGTAAAAAAGCAGAGATATATCCCATAAAGTTGCTCAACTGTCTCAAAAAAAATGTACAGAAAAACTCTGTTACCTTTTAATCAGCTGAACATTTGGTTACACTGGAGAACCGAGTATTTATAAGTAAACACTAATGCAACTATCACAGAAAAAGTATATATTGCTTTAGCATTATCCAAAGCATCCCAGATACAAGCGGGATGAGCTTCTGTTTGCTGAACTTCTAGAACTGGAATTGTAACACTTTGGATTGTATATGGCACTGTGTAGAACAGGAGTGGGAAAAAAACCAGTCTGTATCTTAGAATAATCAATCTAATCCTACTAGAGGTCTCTGGATAAAGAAAGCAATCAAAAGCAAAATTGCCAAACCTTAACAGTTATCACTTTCCTCAGTCAGCTATTATAAGGTAGCCAAGTTGGTGCTTCCTCCCTATTACATAAAAGAAAGTAGGCTTGTAACAAATAATTAATATACACCATTGAAAAAACTAATTATTTGTATGCTTCTGAGGGGAGAAGTGCCACATTAATTCAAGACACAAGACGGCGTTTTAATTACATCCTATTTAGCCATGACTATTATCAGCTCCTGAAATATGACAATCAAAATGTTCCCAGGAGTTCCAAACACTGCAGAAACATGAAGCTCTCCAAGGCTTTCTTTTAGAATAGCAGTTCCCATCTGCAGTCTCACATAATGAAACACATTAACTTCTTAAATTTTAGAATGGGATTAAAGAGATTAAATGCTGAAAAACTGCCAGAAACCTAGGATATTTCAGCTATATTCCCTGATGAGATATATTAGGGTCAGCATCTATTGTTGAGATGGATTTTGAAATGGAAGAAGCACAGCAATACATCCCATAAGAAATAGCAATCACATACTTTTCACCTTTTGTGCAATATATTCTACATTAAATATATGATTTTCCCTTCCCTATAAAAACTACTGGGTTGAATCTAGTGTTGAATTAAAGTTTTGTTTACTGCAACAAAGGTGATTGGAAAATTATTGTTCAGCCCACCATTATGCTTCATGCCCCATCTGCCACTGATTGAATCAAATGTTATGTTTATCCAAGGGTGGCTGGTCCATGTGAGTAAGATGTGCAATACACCACTGGGGATGTGCACAAATATTTGTAACATTTGTTATTTGGCCAAATTTTGCCAAATTTAGACACACACACACACACACACACTCCCCTGTGGCACTCTTGAGGCTCTGCCTCCGGCTGCCTACCTTAATGAACTCTGATGCCGTCCCAAAAGAGAGCGATCAGCCAAGAATTTTAAAAAATCTTTCCTAACAAGTAATGGAGGGGAGAAGCAGGTGCTGCCAAAGCCTTCCCTGCCTGCTCTGGGGCTCATCTGGCAGAGATGTGAAAAAGCAAAATTCTTTCAGCAGAAAAAGTAAAAAGTGAGGGGAACCGTGGGTGGGAAATGAAACTTTGTTATCAGTGTGGAGTGGGTGAATTGTTACTTGTTATCAGTGAGTGTGAAGTGGCTGAACATGAAACTGTTTTGTGAAGTGGTCTGTGAGGGAAGAAGGCTTTAGGCTTTCTGGCACTTTGAAAATCTGGCAAGGGGCTGCCCTGAGCAGCGTGAAACCCCACCCATTTGATGACAGATCTGCCCCAATACTGCTGTACCATTCCCAAAATAATAAAGATAAAGCATTTTAGAAGCAAAAATGGGGGGAAAACACCTGAAAATAAAGGTGTTTATTTAATTGTGGTTTTTAGTGATTTACTCCTCATAAAACATGGGATCCATATTGGTAATGGGGACAAATAAAGTTCAGATCATTTTGAAATTGTTTTTTTTGCATGAGTGAGAACACAGCCATTGTGTTCTATCAGTAGACCATGACAATGAGGCCGCATCCCCATGGCATGCGTTAATTCAGTTTAACAAATCCGAAACAACTGATCTGCGATAAATCCGGCTACACGTTTTGCAGTTTAACCTGGTTTGGAGGGCATACGATTCCAGCGTTAACTCGGATTGAGTCTTCGGAGACTCCACGGGCAGCATCATTGCGAGTCAATTGGGCCCACCCCCTCTCTTTGATTGGTGATCCCTCCCTTTGCGTCATCTATGCTTCGCCGGGGATCCCCTTCCTTACTTCCTGCCTGCCTGCCTGCCTGCCTTCTCCAGATGGTCTCCCCCACCATCCCTGGGCGCCCTTCTGCCGCTCATCAGCTGGGGGTAGACCCCCTCTGCTCCGGGGATTCCTGCCATCGGGGCGCCCAGCAAGCGGGCGCAGAGGGGAAGGCTCTCCATCCATCCATCCATCCATCCATCCATCCATCCATCCATCCATCCATCCATCCATCCATCCATCCATCCATCCATCCATCCATCCGTCCGTCCATCCGTCCGTCCATTCTGGCGCTGCAGAGAGCGGGGAGAAAGTTCCCCAGGCTGCGAAAGTTCCCGGGGGACGGGCTTTCCTTTCCGTTACACTGTAGCGAAGGAACCAGCTCACTCTCTTAAAAAATGTTGCGAATTTCCGCAATTTTAATGAAAGGAAGTAATACAGCTGAGGGGCTTTAAATATTAAAGAGGCATATGGCTGTGGTTCCTTCTTCCTTCCCTCCTTCCCTCCCTCCTTCCCTCCTTCCTTCCTTCCTTCCTTCCTTCCTTCCTGCCTGCCTGCCTTCCCCAGATGGTCTCCCCCACCATCCCCAGGCGCCCTTCTGCCGCTCATCAGCTGGGGGTAGACCCCCTCTGCTCCGGGGATTCCTGCCATCGGGGCGCCCAGCAAGCGGGCGCAGAGGGGAAGGCTCTCCATCCATCCATCCATCCATCCTTCCGTCCGTCCATTCTGGCGCTGCAGAGAGCAGGGAGAAAGTTCCCCAGGCTGCGAAAGTTCCCGGGGGACGGGCTTTCCTTTCCGTTACACTGTAGCGAAGGAACCAGCTCACTCTCTTAAAAAATGTTGCGAATTTCCGCAATTTTAATGAAAGGAAGTAATACAGCTGAGGGGCTTTAAATATTAAAGAGGCATATGGCTGTGGTTCCTTCTTCCTTCCTTCCCTCCTTCCCTCCCTCCTTCCTTCCTTCCCTCCTTCCTTCCTGCCTGCCTGCCTGCCTGCCTTCCCCAGATGGTCTCCCCCACCATCCCCGGGCGCCCTTCTGCCGCTCATCAGCTGGGGTAGACCCCCTCTGCTCCGGGGATGCGCGGGCGGCAGGCTTTCCTTTCCTTTCCGTTACACTGTAGCGATTTTAAAACTTCAGACCTTTAGAACGAAAGGAAGTAATACAGCTGAGGGGCTTTAAACATTAAAGAGGCATAGGGTGTGACCACAGCCTATATTCTCTCACTCTGAAAGTGGACTGAAAGTGGATTAAACCTTAGGTGTGACCACATATTCTCTCATTCTGAAAGTAACAGAGATAAGAACTTTCCCCATGCACAGAACTTTATTGACCCATGGCCAGGCCTGGTAGTGCGGTGCAGGATTTTGGGACATGATTGATCCTGCCCTATTGGATTTCCTAGTGGTCACCTATCCATGGTCCGCTTTGCCCTAATATCCTGGCAACTGGAATCTTATCTGGGAATTCCAGATTAGATTCCACTTCCCATCCTGAAGCAGGCTGCCCCTGGCCTCCCATTGCATCACCACCCACTCCTCCTGGGCTTGCATGGCACTGCCACCCCCAAACAAAGGATGCCCAATCTGGGGCAGAAGGCAAAAAAAGACACTTCTTTTTTTAACTGTATGAAAATGCTGCCCACATGAGATCTTTAAAACACTCTCATGCTCTGGTGCTTGGCCATTTAGTCAAGCAGAAGTGTTGTTTAGTTTAGTGGTTAGCGAGCCAGGCTCTTATCTGGGAATATTAGGTTTGATTCCACCCTCCTCCATGAACCCAGCTGGGTGACTGTGGGCTAGTCATGGCTCTCTTCTGAGCTCTCACAGGGTGTGGGGAGGAGAACAGAAGGTTTGTCAGCAGCTTTGAGCCTCCTTAAATGGGTGAGAAAAACAGGGTATAAAAGCCAACTCTTCTTCCTCCTCCTCCTCCATGGAAGCAGCTGGGGGACCTTGGGCTAGTCACAGCTCTCTTCTGAGCTCTCACAGCCCCCCCCCCACCTCACAAGGTGTCTGGTGTGGGGAGAATAGAAAAGCTTTGTCAGCCACTTTGAGCCCGTTAAATGGGTGAGAAACGCGGGTTAGAAAGGCCAACTTCAGCAAGTGCATCCTTCTTCCTTCCTTCCTTCCTTCCTTCCTTCCTTCCTTCCTTCCTTCCTCCCCCCCCCACCTGCCTCGCGGGGTGTCTGTTGTGGGAGAAGAACAGAAGGTTGATCAGCTGCCTTGAGTCCCCTTGAATGGGTGAGAAAAGCGGCCACCGCTGGAAAAGGAGGAGAGCCGAGAGGCGGCGGGCGGGCGGGCGGGCGCAGTGTGCCCTCCGCGGGAGAGGGCAAAGGGGGCTCTCCTTGCTCACCTCTTCCCTCCGGGAAGAGAGAAAAGGCCGGGGCCGCGCGGGGCCGTCGGGGGGTGACAGTGAAGGAAAAGGTCGCGTGGAGAGGGAAGCGGCGCCCGGCCGGCTCGGCTTTGCCGCCTGGCCAAGGGACGGGAGGAAGTCCTCCGGAGCCGCCACTGAATCGTAGCTGGATTCTTTCAATGAAACCACGGTGTGAACTGAAACTGGATTAAACCTTAGGTGTAACCACAGGCAGAAGTAAAGTAGCCTCTGAAGGGGGCTCAAAGCGGCTGATAAAGAAAATGAATGGTCACTTTGCTGCTGCACAGGAGCAGCAGCAATGGCAAAGAAGGGGGGAGGAGGGCCACAGCTTTTAAAATACAGGCTTCAGGGCTTTCCTTTCCCTGTTTAAAGTTCCGAACCTTCAAAGGCCTGAAATTGCGCAAAATTGCAACATTGTTTTTAAGGTGTGAAGTGCTTACAGCAATACAATGTATCTTTAAGGACTAGAGGTTTATAGTGGGTGTTTGAGGGTGGATTTTTTCAATGAAGGAAACCCTAAACATGACGTGCTTCTAATACGTTCAGCCATTGGTTACAGTGCGATTGGGGGGGCGGGACAGCCTTAACACTGAATCTCATCCCGGAACGATACTGTCCACACAGTAAAAAATTAAACACGTGTCAAGGGCATGTTCCGGAGTGAGACCTGTTGAGATCAGGATTTATTTCAAATCGGGATAACGTGGTTTATCACGGAAATACCGCATTAAGCCGAAGTGACGTGTGCACGGCCCGAAATCAAAACGTTTTGAATTCGAGATAACGACGTCGTGGGGATGCGGCCTGAATCTACTAGTGGACTAGTGGATCTACAAGTGACCCTTTTTGGCTCCAGGAAGTGCCACCTGAAGTGGTGTGCTGCTGAAAAGGGCCCTTCCCAAGAATTTCAAAGGCTGGGAATGAAAGGATTTGGTCTTTGGAGGCTGGGCACCAACTCTGGGGACTTAACCAAGCCTTTGGAGCTGGCAGCTATGGCTGGGACAGCAAAGGTTGTCTGAAGTGTCTGATCTAGTCCAGTGACAACCCAACCCAGGATGGGATGAGCTATGGCCAGGGTGGGGTGCCTTGGCCCAGGATACAGAAGATAAGTGTGGAAGTAATCAAAGATCAGAATCATTAAAACAATGGTCTTTCCCTTGTTGTGTTAGCTGGGCACTGAAAAAGAAAACAGGTACCTTTAAATCTGGCATTTAATTGACTACAGATAGAACCAGTCGATCAGCTGTGCATAAGCTAAAATCCAACCCTCCCTGGAAGCATTTATTACCTTCAAGGGGAAGGTCATTTACTTGTAGCATTCAAGTGGACAGAGAGGGAATAATAATTATTTTTAGCAAAGCTGAGCAATGTAGAAGACAATGGACAAAATGGGCAGATAGAGTGAAAAAGAACTTAGTCATGGAAGAGTTATGAGACTTTTACTAAAATCAGCTCAAAATGGAGAACATTTGACGATAGAGTTACCAGAACCTGATT
Source organism: Aspidoscelis tigris stejnegeri (assembly GCA_023333525.1). NCBI lineage: Eukaryota > Metazoa > Chordata > Lepidosauria > Squamata > Teiidae > Aspidoscelis > Aspidoscelis tigris. The sequence goes on along the minus strand of JALMGA010000002.1, from coordinate 60,989,196 downwards.
TGGTGGCACTTAAGAGTTTCAAAAGGAGGTTTCCAAGCATTTCTGGTTTTGCTTGCTACTTATACTTCAGTTTCACACTACTCTGGACTCCTAGTGCTCCTTAATTTTGAACTATTGTGTCAATCTTATGATCCATTGCTAATTAAAGCTTATTTTCTTTTAACACTTGTACAAAACATTGCATTGGCAATAATACTTCTCAGTGATCATAACCCAAAGTCCTGCAGCTGAAAAGGGTTAAACAACATACATTTGCTCCAAGGTAGGTGATAGAGCAGTTGTGGCCTAAGCTAAGACATGCTAGGTTTAGAGAGTTTAGTCATCATTGCCTGAGTGGCATGGAAAAGCTGTGATCTGGAACAAGGCCCTTGGTTCATTCGTAAACCCAACTAAGCACATCTACAACAGATCCAGATCAAGGGCCTCCTTCAACTAGCGCAAACCAGACCAGTGGGACACAGGGCCTCCCTGATCTGCCTTAAAATGTGGATCAGGAGGTCCATCATCCGGATTAAGAGGCTCCTTAATTTGGATCACCAGTGAATGCAGAAAGGGCCATAAACCAATGACTGTACATATATATTTATGAAAACAGAATGTACTTGGGACAAGGAGACATACCTCTGTGTGTGTGTGTGATTCAGTTGTTCCCTCCCCATGGCAACATCTGTACTTACTAAATACAGCAATTCTGTCACATTTGATGAGAATAAGTAATTGGGCAGCTGGATGTGTGAAGGATAAAGGTAAACAAAATATGCATAACTTTTACTCTTTGAGTGGTCTTTCATTAGGCAGCCTAATAATTCATTAAATACTTTCCTATCAGGATCAGCCACGGACTATTCACCATCTAGAAATAATTTTTCTGACTTCCTCCTGCTTCTGGGCTTTGAATGGCTTAGGGCACAATGGAGGGTGAATCAGAAGGCGGAGGAGGGGATTCTGTGACTCTAGAAACGTGACTTGTTCAGTGCTTTTATAGAAATGGATAAGGAATGAATGAGCAATATTTTAGCAATTCACCTTCTTTGGAAATGCCAGATTGTGGGTGAAAATCAGCTAACTGTCAGTTAGGGGCAGTCAGTGACACAGCTGTGCAGGAGCAGCTAAACAGCGATTGATTTTGAGCTCTGTAAACTGTGGGAAATCGGGCTTTGAGTTGCTGCATTAAACTCAATTTGCTGTTCTTGTGCTTTAGCCCTTCCTCTCCACCTCACATGTCGGTTGCCACCGGTCACCTGTCTGAGGCAAAGTTCCTTCCTGTCTCTGCTACCTGAACAGGGATTGTATCTGAGGCTTCGATTTGCAAAGAACAAGTTAACCAAGGCTGCCTCCAGACAGCAGTCAGAATTTGCTCTAGGAAGCAATAGTGTGGGGGTGTTGCTCCCTGGCTATTACTGCTTCCTGCCTAGGCAGCGCTGGCCACAGCGGGCAACTGGGCTGCCACTGAATTCCCAGATTTGCACATCACCATCTCCATCTTCTGCCACAAGTACCACCCACCCTTCTCAACGATTGGCCTATGTTCCTATAATTCCAACATCATGTCTGGTGCATGAGGGTTAGACTGAACTATCTCCATGTCGGGATGTTGAAGATAATCTTTAACGTTTGCATATTACTGTGATTCTCAGCAACTCTTTCTCACAGCCTGCTCCTGCATTTAAGGCCTCTGGGAAAGATAAGAATTCCCACAATGAAGACTCAGTGGACTATCTATTGCTGTGGCAGCCAAGGAAAAACCAAATCATGAGAAAAGCAAGCAGGCATGGTCTCATTTCAGCAACAACAGAAGAAGGGTGGGCAGCAGCCCTTACACATGTGCTTTGGAGTCTATTGTGACAGCTCTGACTGCCAAAAATGAAAATTCCTGGCTTTGGAGCCCCAATGGGACTTATTTCAGTGACACATAATGGTTCCCCCTTAAATAGGGAGGTGTGCAGTATGTCTGCCTCCTTCTTCCTTTCCAGAGGTTCCTAGAACAACTTTATACTGTTAACAGAGATTATCTCAGTCTAGGTCGGTGATGGCCAACCTATGACACGCGTGTCACAGGTGACACGTCAAGCCCTTTTGGGTGACACACCTGGTCACCCTGGCACCTGGGCATGTAGTGCTTGCTTGTTCTTGAAGTGTATGAAATACCAACTTTCAATTGAAGATTTAGCAACAAAAGTCACTAATGTAAATAATTATTTGTTTTTGCTTTTAATAAAATACATATATCAAAAATATAACTTTTTTACTAGAGCTACAAATATCACAAAATTATGGATATTTCTAGAAGTGACACAGCACCTGAGTTTAGCTAGGTTTTCTTGCGAATTTTGACACACCGAGCTCAAAAGGTTCGCCATCACTGGTCTAGGTGGTTAATCTAGCTATGTGGAACTTTTCTGTTCCATACCTGGGTGCAGAATGGGAGGTCCAGAAAGGACTTAAGGCTGAATCCCCAAAAGACTTATTTGCCTCTCTAGTTTCCCTCTACTGTCACTGTATTCAAGCGGATTTTAAAAGTGCTCAGCAAAATGCGTGTTTAAAACACACCTTCTTTCCCCGCATCTTTTTCTCCCCGCCCCCTCTCTTGTTCAAAGGAAAAATAGCCAGATCTCTGTCCCCCGAAATGGCTTCCCATGCCGGCAAAGGGAGTGATCGCTCACTCATTCACTCTCAGCACTTACTTTCACTCTGTTCTCTGTTCGAAATGGCTTGGCTGCAGCCATCGGCCGCGCGATCGTGCGCTCATTTACTCTTAACACTTTCACAGATCACCCACTTTACACCTGATAACAATGTTGCAATTCTGAGCAATTCTGGCTCTTTGAAAGTTCTGACCTTTACAAAGGAAAGGAAGGGAAGCTGCAGCATTTCTGTGTGAGTGCTTTATGGCTGTGTGTGCAGGCAGCAATCCCCGCCCCTTTTGCCATGGAGCGTCCCCTAGTGAAATGTTGCAAGGAAAACCCGCGACTTCCAGAAAGAGCACTGAAACTCTTCTTTAAAGGGCACGTATTTTGTCGCAGGTTTTCCTGCTTTTGTAGCACTGGAACCTCATTAAAAACCCTGGCATGGGGGGCGCTCAGAGGCAAAAGAAGATTTTTAGCAGACTTTAAATTGCTTGGGGACAGGCCCTAAGTGTTGTGCTTGACCAGTGTACTGGCAAAATACTCTCTTGAATGTGCCTTGTATAACACTGATTGTTTTCCCCCACCTAGTTCCTGTTCAGGGGGCCTTTCTTTAAGATTGTACACACTGAAGACTTGCATTGCTGAACAACGTGAACCATGTACATGTATGTGTGTGAATATGAGTATGAGAGTGTGTACATGCATACGCTCTATGCTTTATGTCTGAGAACTTATTGAAACAGAATTGTTGTTTCTTCATGCCAGAAAACTTGTTGTGCTTGTTTTGGCTCTATAATACTTTAAAGTCCACGAAGGCAATGTAGCATTCTTTCCCACCTACTCCATGCAGACACTCTGCCAATTGATACTAGAAGGAGGAATTCCTGTACGAGTTTGAATCAGCTCTTAAATTCTCGGCCTCTGACTCCTGTAATTTGGTTACCACCTTCACTCTCAGTCTGAAAGCTCAGTTCCAGTACATTAAGATCAGAATGCTAGACTGAGAAAGGAAACGGAAAGCTTCCAGATCCATTTAGCAGCTGAAAATTCTCAAAATATCAGTAGTTCCACTGTTATCTTGATGGGCTTTAATCTTCCCATGCTACTATCTCGTTCTGCAATTTATTCAGAATAGAACTTCCATTTTTCAGTATTTTCTTTAAAAAAAATCTGAAACCGTAAAAGGCTTGCTTTTCAATGCAGACCTATGCATGCCTGCTCAATGCTCCCAAGGACGCTATTTGCCAATGTATGCTTGAAAATAACATTCTTTTAGTTATTGGGTACCATTGAGTTGTGGCCAACTCCAGGTTCACTGCACGGGTACCTCCATGTGCATGCACTTTGGTTTAGTGGTTAGGGAGCCAGTCTCTTATCTGGGAATACTGGGTTTGATTCCACTCTCCTCCATGAAGCCAGGTAGGTGACCTTAGGCTAATCACAGCTCTCTTCTGAGCTCTCAAAGCCCCACCTACCTCACCGGGCGCCTGTTGTGGGGAGAAGAATAGAAAACTTTGTTAGCCAATTTGAGTCCCCTTAAACGGGTGAGAAAAGTCAGGGACACTGCTGCTTCTGCAGCATTTCCTGGAGTCCTTGCTCTGGGACTGCAATGTGGCTGCAGCCTTCATTCAGAGAGCCCCCAAAAGGAAACTCCAATAGGAGACCTGCCTTCTTCCATTACCCTGCTGATTCTACAGCATGAGTCACAAGTACATTTAAAGGTATAATAAGAGGTCCTGTATAAAAATAAATGGATACATCTTCTCTTACTTAGGCCCTTTATACACCCTATTTCTGCTGTTCTTGATCCTATGCTGGAATGGATAGCCACTGGAGCAAGATAGGACCATCAGCACTTGAATGGCCTGTCCTATTCTAGGCTCAGACACTGCCTCCAAAGAGCCCTCAGAGGCAGTATGGAGACACTGAAGGCTGGAACCTGTCATTCCTGTCCTTTTCAGGTTCTAGGAGGACCCTTTTTGGCTCTACATCACTTTGGCTGTACACCACTCTCTAGAACACCTTCAAGAAGTGTTCACCAGCATATTCCAGCTTGCAGGGGCGTGCTATTTGCATTCCCTCCATAATCTGGAAAATGGGAATGGGATATGGTGCCATTTTGACACCATATCTTGATCCATTTCTTTGTCCAGTGTGGATGAAGTGTGACAAAGGAGGCAGAGTGTGCCATACTCCATGCTAGCATGTGGACAGCAGGCCTGCATGGTGGGATTCATCATGGAATAAATGAGTATGGAAAGGGCCTTCATGTGATTCATTGTTTCACTTCAACAAGTGATCATCCATCCATCACTCTATTTTCTGGCTGTGCTGAACACTAAGTCTGTGTCCCCATGGTAAGGATGCTGTGAGGCGAACATGAGTTCGCCTCAGGTGAGTCCCCATGCAAAGCCCTAATTCGGGCTACATGAGGGAAAAATCCCCCAAACCGAAACAACCCCCCTTTTATAACTGTTTTCGCCCCAAATTACAGGGCAAAAACAGGTTATCCTGGGGACATGGGGACACTCCCAGGTTACGATCGCATTAGCCAGCGGAGTTTCGCTGTCCCTGCTGCTAACGCTGCAATCACAACTGCCCCCCTTACCTGAGCACTTAATTGCCCAGGTAAAGGCTTGATTTACCCCAAACAATCACCTGACAGCTGACCTGCAATCAGCTGGGCAACTGTCAGGTGGGTATAGGGGCTGTCATGTGCACAAGCAGAGCTCCACTAAAATGATTAAAACAGACACGGCTTTCGCGTCTGTTTTAATCATCTTACCGGAGCTCTGCTCATGCTCTTGACAGCCCCTATATGTGCCTGACAACCGCTCAGCTGACTGCAAGGCAGCTGTCAGGCGATCGTTTGGGGTAAATCAAGCCCTTACCTGGGCAATTAGGTGGAGAAAACTGCGGCATCCTGATGCAGGGATTTACTGTGGTTTTCATGGGGACAGGTGGGTTCGCCTTGAACCCGCCCTGTCCTCCATTGCCATGGGGACTCCTTAATGCGAATTAAGATTTGCATTAAGGCTGCCCCAAATCTACCTCAAGGCAGTGGCAGCCCCATGGGGACTCAGCTTAAGTTGTTCTGGGAGCATCATCTTCTCTTGAAGATAGCTTCTGTTTGAAACGATATCTAGTCCAAGTCCAATTTGTTTGTTTGCTTGCTTTCATTTTAAAAGAGGCCTTAACGATGGAAAGATTATCACTGTGGCAACATACTGAGGAAGCATGCAGGTAGTCTGCTCATGATCTGTTCTTTGAGAAAAAATATGTTTTCTATTTAAATTATGGTAAATCTAGATTTGTGTCTCTGGCCACAGTTCCATGTTAAGAGAGCCAATAGGTCATGCAGCAGATACCTCTGCCCTCGTGGCCTTCTTGTTACCTCAGGAAATGGTTTTGTTACTTCATTTCCCCCACTGAGGCCACATCCTCACCCTCTATGTGCTAGTGCAGTAGCCTCTAAAGGCAACTTGGCCTAATTTCCCACAGTGGAATTTCAGATTGGCTGGTGCCTTGTTAACTTCAATGGAAGCCCACAAACTGGTACTTGGTAAGAAGGAAGGAGCTTCCAGCTGGGCTCACTAGCACTGACTGCTACTGTCTATATCTACCAGTACGGCCACCTGTTGTTTCTGCTGCACATATATGAGGGATGTAATAATTCACATGGTGGCACTGATGAATTTAGGCTCATGTAAATGAACTGTCCTTCATCTGAGATAGCACCAGTAATGCCAGTGACAGTCAGCCCTATGGGGCCCCAGATTGTCATGTGCTTGGTGAGTTTCATATAAATATCAACAGAACCAATTAAGTGGTCATTTCCTGGTGCATCTCATTTGGGCTCATGATTACTTGGCAAGCTTATGTATGAGGATTATGATGGTGTGGGCCTTTAATCATTATAGCTTCAAACTGAATTGAACCATTTATTGCACTGGACCATAGCTTTGAAAAAGCAGCTCTCCCACTACTGCTGTAAGGTACAGAGGTCTTCTCTGTTATCTTCTTTGGCATAGCAAATAATTCACGAGGAACCTCTGATTTTCTCCATAACGTCACACACCCATATTTAAAAGGTATTTGTGACTGGAAATAAACATTCCTTTCCACCGAGAGCAACTGCCATGTGATAGTTTGGGCATAATAACTGAGCTTTTGTCTACTTAGTCCAAGGTTGTTAAATTTCCTCTGAGTCTTTGCCAGATTCACTGGACGTGCAAACATTATGTCTTAGAAATTTAATTTTTCATTATTTGTGGTTGGAGACAGAGTGCCCCTGAAGCTTCTCTGGCACCCACAACGTTTCAGAGCAACTCCTCATTTTCTGGGAGAAAAACACAGTTAGGCAGTTTATCCACAAATTTCAAAGTGTGATTACAGGCCCCCCAAAGATCTTTCTATACCAAAAGGTGGGATTTTCTGGGATTAGTTTAGAATTAATCCCAAAAAGTTTCAGCTACAAGGAGTTCCATGCTGGGATGTGATTCACTCCTTCAGGAAATGTTTAGTGTTGATTCAAAGCTTAACCCAAAGCTTTGTTCTACTGATAATATTATGAGGATAAAACCAAGATTTTCCACATAGATCTCAGTTGGAACTCAAAGCTAGTAACAAAAAGACATGAATCTACACCCACAACCTGATAGTCATAAATCTTACTAATCTTTTTTTGTACTGTTATTAATAAATTTAATTCAACAAAATACTATCTATTAATTTACTAGTGTGAAAGTGAAGGCTATTCAGAGGAAAGGACAGGACCACTTCTCCATACTGACACTACAACATAATGGAAGATTGGGGCTGTGATCAGAAGGTGTTGAAGTGAGATTGTTCACACCCCAGTCTGTCCCTCCCCCCTGTCCTATGCATTCTGTGCTAGAAAAGGTGGATTAGAGAAGGCTTGGGAAGACAAGGCCCACAGCTGTCCCTCTGAGTCACTTCCGAGGAGCCCTTTTTGTTACGTCTGAACACAGCCTCAGACTTCCTCTGCAGTGTCACTGACTGATACTCTCTGGATACCTCTTGATACCTTTGGCTTACACTGGTAGATTGGGATTCCATAGTTCTCTTAACCACCGGTTTCCCACACACTTTACATATGAGCGGTTTAAGGCACCCTGGGCATTGAGTTATATAAGATATACCTTTACGAATAGATTTTATGTTTTAAACCTTGCTGCCTTTGTTTCCCATTTTACAGAATCAGGGACAGCTTACACATGCAGTCTTTCCAACCAGTCGTAAGAATCTGTAAAAACTCTTTAAAATAAACTGATGTCCTGCTAATATGTTTGGCATGGAAAGTGAAGACACAGACGAAATTTAGCTACTCTCCCAGGGATTCATTGAAACTAAATTATATTGAAATAGATGTTCAAAGGTGGAAAGATAGGTAAGGAGTAAGGCCATGGTCACACCTTCACTTTAAGCCTTCTTCAGTCCATCTTCAGTTCTGACTGCTCACACCTTTTCACACATAAAACGGATAGAAATGAAAAGGTATGACCAAACCGAGCTGAAGATGGACTGAAGAAGGTTTAAAGTGAAGGTGTGACTGCAACCTAAGAGGACACAGTATGATTGTCACTGTGAAAAATCTCCATTTGGAAGCACAGTGGTGTCATTCCGTGTGGCAATCCAAGGTGCCCAAAGTGAGGGTGGAAAATCATGCCCTGCACATCAGGGCCTCTTTAAAAGTCATAAGCAATCCCAAAGATGCTTCCCTTTATATTTGAACAGGCATAGACGGATGTGGCTAGGGACAACTGTGATTTCTCACAGCTGTGGGTTTAGAAACCATGCAAAATGAGAACTCCCAAAGATTCCAAGTCTATGTCATTTTTCTACACCAGATCATTTTGGTCAGATGCCATCACCTTCTGGTTGAGAAATCTGTGTGGACTTCCCGTCATCTGCATTCACACACCCACCAGTCTTCTGTTTAACTGGAAGTTCACATTCCTTGGAAAACTGTCTTGTAAAAGGGAATGGTTCCATAAATTGCTTCCACTGCAAGATAATAAGAACAAGTGGGAGTCTGACAAGTCCCTCAAACAATTTTTTTCTGGACCTCACTCAACTGCTGCACCTTAGTTGAAATGTATCCTTCCTGTTTCATCAGAAAACAGAAGCTAATAAAAGCACAGCTTCTTAGGTATGTGTGGGCATGATACAGATGTAGCTGGCTGCATTTTTTTTCTCCCTAGTTTTGGGGTGTGTCTGAAGGTTTTGCATAAGACAAACTTCAGTTATGTAATCACTCAGGGACATGCACAGGTCAGGAATTCATGTCAGATAGAACTTTACTGGAAACAGACTTATGTCATTCAGCTAAAATAATAATTTAATTAGTAGGGAACTTGCATTACTTTCGAGGGAGGGAACTGGGGTGGATTTCACATTGATACAGAACACATATTTCCCACTGTTGGATGCCTTAGGGTTTTCAGTATTGTTGAGGGGGAAGGAGACACTCTAGCTTGCTTGACTACAAAGAAGGCTGTGGTCACCTTCACTTCAGTCCTTCTTCATACTTTTTTAGTCCAAGCTGTTTTATTTGTGGATTTTTCTCCTTTCAGTCCTAATTTCATGAATCCTGATTTTTACAGGTCTCAAGCCATTATAGAGTTTAATCCATTTTCATTATTTGGGTGTGACCAGGGAAGAGGACTAAAGGGGGCTAAACTGTACTACAGTGACTGGATGGTACATGAATTTGCCTTCCCTTTCACCCAGTGTGTGATTACATGCTATTGAGTTACAGAACTTTTATCTTATCAGAGCACAGGAGGTGTTGTGACAGTGGAGAGGGGGGGGGGAGACCTAAGAAAGTCTCATAAAGGAGTCTCAGGACAGATCAGAAAGATGTGTGAGCATAGTGACCCAAACTGAGGAGAAACTGAGGAAGGATTATCAGGTATTGGGTGTGACTGGAGTTAGGGCATCTTGAGTCCAGTTTCTTACTTAGACAACTGGTGTGACCACCATCTAAATAATTAGAGGACACTTTTTTATTGTTGAAGAGATATCAATAATCTCTTCACTGCACTTGCATGAATGAAATATGAATTCTTGATAGCTAGTTGATAGCTAGTTTTCCTCTGAATTAGAAAGGCCATTTTGTTAGAGACTGAGCCTGGAACTACAGTTTGTAAAACAAAACACAACACTGGTGTGGCTCTGATCTCATAGCTTCCTGACAAATTCTTGTCCAGATGTGGTGCAAATGTGAACATGCCCACTACTGGGCCACAAGGGGTGGTACTCATGCTACTTTAACATGGAATGGCAAAGCAGTATAGCCCATTACAAGTGAGCAGCATACATGCTCAGGCTTGTGTTCACACTTTGGGCCTTTCCACACGTGGCCCAGTAGCGCACTTTGGGAACACTTCTAGATAGCATCATCTGCACTTGCAGGAGTTATTTCCACATCAGGAATGGCTTTTGTCAACCCAGAAGTTTCCCCAACATTGACTATGTGTGGTGTATGATTAAGTCCCAGCTGTGGTGAGGTCATTCGCACCTGATATGGAAGGTCACCTGACCTGGCGTGTGAGTGTGCGTGCACATGCATGACATGTCATGGTGTCTGGACACAGGACGGCAATGTCCGGACACACATCCACACTTAGGGTAAGTTTGTAGATGTCTGAGGGGAGGGATAGCATGTACTAGAATTCGCCAGTGCAAATGCCTAGGACGTGCGTGGGAAACTTCAACCTTTGCTGTTCATGGACAGATAGCAAAGTATGAGTTTCCACCTTGTTTGCCTAGAAAACTGTCAAGATATCTTGATATCAGCTCCATGCCTGTGTCATGACAAGGTGCAGAACCAGCTCAAAACTCAAAAATCCACTAAGTCCCCCTACTTCCACTGGGCACTCTATGGTCAGAGTGAGCTCCAGTGGTGTGCCTTAAGCCAACTTTAGAGGATCAGATAACGTTTCAAAATCTTAATTTGTTCACCTTTTTCAATGCATGTTTTTAAAAATATTATTTTCCTCTTCTACTTCCAGGATCTGAGCAGACATGTATTTATAGATATTTGTCCCATAAACACAGCCAAATGCTCCCCCTTGTTCTGCTTTGAAACCAATCCAGAAACAAGATAAAGTCAAAATGTTGCAGTTGTTACTGGAGAAGTCTTCCATCTTCTCTTTCTTTTCCAACAAAGCAGCAGACCTCTGACTGAATCCCTTCTCCTTTCTTCCATGGAGCAAGCCTACCGGCAAATTGGAAAAATAATATCCAGACATCACATTTCTGTACTTGCCACTATCGGGGGGGGGGGGAAGTTTAAGTGCTGCAAATACACCAAGGCAGCCAGGTATATCAACAGAAAGCAATAATGTAGGGATTGCTTCCCAGCTGTCTTTTGTGGGGTTTTGTCACGTGCAATCCAGGTCATCTTGCTGCTGTTTCACCCTTCATGCATGCATGCTGGACAGAGCTCCAGTTGCCACTCCATCCAGAAAGATAAAGTACAGCCCTAAAAAATGCTAAAGTTGGAAAACCCAGGGAAAACCTGCTACCAGTATTGGGTTTTCCAGCAATAGATTTTAGCTATTTCTAAGGAGGAAAAAAAAATGTAACTATGGTTGGGTTGCCCATGATACATGAGATGACCCCACCACAGAAGCACAGTAATGTCACTATTTTTGTCCCATCTGGATGCACCCAAAGAGGAGGCTTCAACTGCCATCTTTCCCCTCCAGGTGAAAGAGGCCCTGCTGCAATCTTCCTCCTTCAGAGGGAAAAAAGTCTTAGTTCTGCCTCCCTTGTCAATAGTAAACACCAGAAGGGCTCAACTTTATATCTGAGAGAGGGGAAACTAGAAAATGTACTTGATTTCTTTGTGGGATGAGGTCCAGCACCACTGAAGATCTTCAAGCTTTCCTTCAGAGTAAGTCAGCTTTCTAAAGTCTGCATTGTAGATTAATGTTTCCTAGCACTTGCACTTGTAAATGGCACAGAAATCCTGTCAGCAAAAAATAATATCAATGTAACCTATGTGTCACTGATAATCTGTAGTCTGTCTTGTAATGACATTGTGGTAACTTTCTGATTAACTCAATTTCCCCCAAAATACTGTTTTTACATTAGTAATCCAAAATTATTATCATACATCAATGCATGACTGTGTAATTGAAAGAAAGCCTGAGGTAGCTATTAAAAATATAATAATCATTTCGAACCTGCAGAGGCTGACCCAGTTTCAAAAGTGTGATCAGTTGGACGACATTACCAGCATGATAATTACAAAGAAATTATTATTATTTTTGCAAAGATTTGAGATCTCTTGCACTTTCAGTTTTCATACATTTTATGGTTTCCATAGATTGGAACTGTGCAAGAAATAAAGGAATAAAGGTTTTATGATTTTTATACAATAGCAAAGCCAAAAGTTATTTTATTTTATTTTGGAAACATGTGTTTGATATTAAATTTATCATTTAATGTAACATGTTAATGTACTGGTTATTTATTGCAGATCAATATTTCATGGTAAATTTAGGAGTCTATCCAGACTTATTCGTGCCTGTAGTACATTTCCTTTAAGGTGATATACAGTTACTAAAGGTAAGGGAATCTAGAACAGCCAACTTCAAGAGCAACATGTCTTCTTTTTAGAACAGGAGGACTGAAATATGCAACTTTATTCTGCAAGTAACTAACCTCCAGTTTTACACACTTTTGACTTTAGGCTCTACTTTTAAAACTTTTATATAAGCTCTATATTTAGGCTACTATTGAAGATGGTTTGGGTGCTGAAGCTAATGCAGAATCTAGTAGCAGCTCAATTGCTGATGGGAGTTTCTGGCTGAATGCTTATCATGCAGATCTTGAAAGATCTGCACTGGCTACTTACTCACTACCAAGTCTGATGCAAAGTGTTGATGTTGACATATAAATCTCTAATGTTCCTTGGCTATCTGAAGGAGCGCCTTCTCCTATATAGATCTGCCTGAGTATTAAGATCATAAGGTATGGATCTTCTTGTAGTCTTACCTCTTTAAGATGTGTAAGGGGCAATGACATGTGAGAGGGCCCTTTCTACAGTGGCTCCCAGGTTTGGAGCAGCCTCCCTTTGGAGGTATGTTGGGCACCAACTTTGTATGTCCTCACCTCTTCACCCAGGACTTTGATTCTTAGCTTCCTCTAAGTATTGTCTTGCCAGGGATGGAGGGTAGGTTATATTTTAATGCATGTTTTAAACCATTGTATGGTTTTTATCTTTTTATTGTCATGATCTCCCTGGGAACTTCAGGTTAAGGGTGGGATATAAATATTCAAATTTAAAATAAACATTTCATTGTATAAAATAAAGTCTGATAGCCTTGTTACTGCTAGGAAACCATTTACAGATGGGCCTGTTTGCACTTACCTCTTGGAGATGCATTAGGGAGCTCTGGTTTGCTCTGACCACATACACCAGCACAATCTCTATCTTGGAGCATTCTAAAACACCTCTGATCCTCTGATGATGTCAAGCAGTTTTTACTGCTCCACCGTTTCACCAGAAACTGCAGGTGAGCTCCTAGTTAGCTTTCGGACACAGCATTCACCTCACTTTGACAATGGGAACAAAGAGGATGGTGAAAATGAAATAAATAAATTGGGGCAGCAGTGTAGAATATGCTTAAGAATATTTATACACAGGCAGGAGAGTGTACTAAGAGTGGGACATAGGATAGTCAATAGCAGTTGATGACAAAAAATAAAATATAGAAAGACTTAGATTCCAGATGCCTTAAGGGCAAATAGTTTATAGATCACAAAACTTGAGTACGTATTAGATCAAGTGTCTAGACAAACATTAGATCACAAAGACATGGAACATTGTTTAATATATATTAAAGTGTTGTGTATAATTAGCATCAATACCAAGAATTGGTAGGAATGTTGAGTGCAGTCTATTTTTGATAAATCAGTGTGAATTTGATTGATCACTCTCAAAATTGGAACAAATATTCCCACTTAGGTGGATCTGGATCCTGAAACATGATTGTAGCATTTGTGATCAAGGACATTTTCTGGATTTTGAAGTTCAAGCATGATTATCAATACAGGTCCATGTTACCAAAAGCTGAACATGCATGTCACAGGACTGCAACAAAGGTTCCAAACATCTCAAAATAGTTTGCTAATTAACCACACTATTGGTTGATCTGAAAATCATGTCATGCCAATTTATGCAACAGGGTTCAACTGCGGTGGTTATATGAGAAAAAAAAAAACCTCTCAGAAAAGCAGACATGTGTAAACTTGGGAACATCTGCCCACCTTTCTGTACTTTCCTAGTAGTATTTTTCAATGCAACACGCTCTACTGCATTCATCTGCAAGGGAAAGTAATTGTGTAGCAGATGGCTGGAACACTGCTGCATTCATTATTAGAAGTAAAAATAACTGGGCATATTGTGTGTACAGTCCCACAGACTGAACTACCAGGATTTGCTTAAGATTAATAAAATGTTTAGGTAATTCATGTCTATCATTAAAATTACAATTTGGAAGTCTAAGCAATCCTCAGTATTATATGTCATACCACTGTGCCTTGCTGTAAGAACCAACCAGGAAGCCAAGTGCCTATGCTTAAAGAAGGATAGTAAAAGCAGCCAAAGGGCACTTCCTTTTAACAGACTGTCATAGTGTTTTCAGTTTTTCAAACTTTTAAACAGTCCCAAACAAATTCTAGTGTGTTTCTGTACTTACCTGTCCTGTGTTCAGAATCAATGGTTCTGAAAGCCAAGATCACTGGTTCTCTGACTCCCGGAAGGCATGGGTGGAATCAGCACCATCTGCATGATGACATTGGTCCAGACCAGTCCATGTCACAGCATGAAAACTTGCAATAAGCTTCACGGCTAGACTCCCGTACCTCTGAAGTCTAGAAACAAAAGTTTCTAGCTTTGAGGCCTCCAGGAAGGACATGTTTTGGTGGCACGCTATGGCACACCCCTGAAAATTAAGGACTTGTGCAGAAAAGGACATAAGGACAGCAGAAGCTTCCATATATAGAGTCAGCAGGTCCATCTAGCTCAGCATTGTCAACACAATCTGGCAGCAGCTTTCTGAGGTTTCTATTAATCTCTCTCAGACCATTGGGACGGAAGTTGAAACATATTTTGCCATCTAGAATCCAAGCCAGAGTTCTTTTACCTTTGATTGGTGGGTAAAAAAGGGCAGTTGGGTACTGCCTGCATTATACGCTGTCCCTGCTGTAATGTCCTTTTCGTGCAACAAGTAGAGATCTAGGCTTTATCTAAGCTGTGGGAAATATTTGATTTTGAGGAGACCAGAAGTAGCCCGGGATGTGTCCGCAGGCCAAGAATTCTAATCCATTTTAGGCCAAAGCCAAATTGTCACTGAAAGCACATTCCCAGATTCCTTTGTCGCTTCTAACTTTTAGGCGCCAAGTAAAGACCTGGCTTTTCATTAAAGCTTTTGGGCACTAATTCACTCTAGCACTATTTTAATTTTTAACTTTTTAAACTGTCTATCCTGTTTAATATTGTTTTAATGGGGTATGTATTTAATATTGCTTGTATATGGGTTTTTGGGATATCCCAGAGATCTTGGGATGTAGGGCGGGATATAAATACTTTAAATAAATTAATAAATTAGTTCACGCCACCTTTCTGTGTTGCCCATGCATTTTAGAATGTATTCCAGTCAGTCCAGTTGTCACTTTTCTTTCCTTTTTTTAAAAAATAAAATAAAATGTTTTCTTATCCATCCCATCTTTCTGGAGACCTGTTCTTTCCCACCCACTTATATGTGGTGTAAGAAAAGACACTTCTGCATCATCACCATCTATGAATAAGGATAATCAAAACTTGTGAATTAAAAAATACCTGCCAAGGTGATCCCTGGATGAGGTGATCCATGAGAGCTGCAGTCCTGCAACATCTGGTGGTCTATGGTTGAGCACCTCTGACTGAGAGGCTGCATCCATTCTGGGCTTTGAGCACACCTGTGAGGGCCTGCAGGGCATGAATCCACAGGCCAGTGGCACCCTGGACATGGAGTGTACCTCTGGGGCCCCTGCAAGCACCCTTGGAGTTGTCCCTCCCACAGACCAGGAAAAAGGCCTCTTAGGCCACTTGATGCTCTCAAGCACCTGCACATGGCAGCTGTGCAAGCAACCTACTTGCACTGCGCTCTGTATGGAGGTATTTCCCAGTACACCAAAATCATCGAACTTCTGGGGCCATTTCCTACATGGCAAAGCTACATTCCCTAGCTTTGAGAATAGAGGGGGCAAAGAGTGTGGCATGAGGGCTCTTCCTTCTGCATGTGGTCACAAACACTCCTGCCAATACAGGAATGCAGTATATTAAAGCTGAGTAGTTTGTGAGGATCCATTGAGCTTCAGAGCTGTTTTTTGTTATGATCAAACCATTGATGGAGATATTTTCTGCTTTAGAGTAGATACATTTTTGCTAAAAGTGATTAATTTGAATCAAAGTCCTTAATGTTAAAGCCTGAATGACAGCATAATAATATGCAAGGCTTAGGAACAATGTGCTTCTAAATTTAACAAGTTTGCTTGGGGAGGATTTGTAGGAAGCTATTAATTTCTGTTATTAAGAACTAAGGATAAAGGTGACAATAGATTTTTATTGCATAGGGCCACTATGAAAACTTCCCTAAAAAAGGGGAGCAGGAAGTCTCTCCTAGAATCATAGAATCATAGAATGGTAGAGTTGGAGGGGACCTCCTGGGTCATCGAGTCCAACCCCCTGCTCAAGGCAGGATCTCCTAAACCATCTCAGACAGATGGCTGTCCAGTCTCTGCTTGAAGACTTCCATCGAAGGGGAACCAACCACTTTACTTCTTTACTTCTTTTATATTCACACAGGTTTTTTTTTTTAAATGCAGCTCAAAAGCAGCTTAGAAGTGGTAGCATGTGGATGCTAGTGTTCCCGTCCAATCCACACTAGAGGACAGAAAATACACTTTGGAAATGTGTTTTCAGGCCTTTAATGTGGATTGGTGGTCCAATGGGAACGCCAAAGTAGATGTAGTATAGTTGGTGCTACAGGAATTTTGCCTCATGGAATAAAAGTCATTCATATGCTCCCAGAGGTCATTCAAATATTGAGGACAGATAATGCATGAAAGAAAGCTGCCACATTTTGCTTTTTCATATTGTGAACAGATTTTTTTCAAAGTTCCCCAGAGCCGGAATGTTATGGAAGATGAACTCCGGAGCATTGCATTGGTGAAGCAGAAGTAACATCCTTTTAATGCACAGAGTTAGCCATTCACAAATGTAGAACAATGCAATTATAAGGATCTTTTCACAGAGGAAAAACCAAGGATGCATATAAATGTACATCAAATGAGCAAAAGGCTGTCTGCTTTCCTAACTTACTAGGCTGCTTGGAAGATGGGGTATAAAAAGATAAGGGAGCAGTGGTCACAGTTAATATAGGCTGCAGAATCAATTGGGGTAGGCTGTATGTGGGGGAAAATGTCAAGGAGGCTGTGACACAAGTGGGGTAGGCAGCATGTGCAGGACAGCAAAGATGGGAGGCTGCGGGCACAATTGGACGAGGGCAGGGATGCTATAGGGAGGGGGATTAAACTGACAATTGGTTGGTTCAAACTCCCATTGGTTGGGGTTAGGGATGTGCATTAATTTTTTAAAATTCAATTCATATCAAATCAAATGCAAGAAAATTCATATTCATTCAAATAGATCCCCTTCGAACATGGTAGGATTCATATATGATACAAATGTTAAATCCCATACAGATCCCATACGAATGCATACAAATAGCATACGAATCCCATATGAAGATTCATGCAAATGAATCAAAACATTCCATTTGAATTTGAATGGCCAAGTTTGGCCAAATTCATACAAATTTGGAATGTTACAAATATTTGTGCACATCCCTAGCTGGGGTTGGTAACAAACATTATTTATTTATTTATTTATTTATTATTTACATTTATATCCCGCCCCATACCCGAAGGTCTCTGGGCGGGTTACAACTTTAAAACAACAAATTAAAACCGAATACACATTAAAAGACATTAAAAATTTCCATACATATAAAACAATATACAACATGTTTAAAATAATAATGTCTGTACTGAGGGAGGGAACATTAACAACTTAGCCAAAGGCCAGGGCAAAGAGGTGCGTCTTTACTGCCCTCCTAAATATATATAAGGAAGGGGCCTGACGCACCTCAAGGGGGAGGCTATTCCACAGTCTGGGGGCCATCACAGAAAAGGCTCTCTCCCGGGTGCCCACCAACCTCACTGTTGAAGGTGGTGGGACAACCAGGAGGGCCTCGCCACTTGATCTTAAGGCACGGGCAGGTCGATATGGGAGAAGGCGTTCCTTTAGATATTTGGGGCCCAAGTCATTTAAGGCCTTATAAGTCAAAGTCAAAACCTTGAATTGGGCTCGGTAGTGAATTGGCAGCCAGTGCAATTCTTTTAAGACCGGCGTGATGTGCATCCGGCTAGATGTTCCGGTCAGCACTCTCGCGGCTGCGTTTTGCACTAGCTGCAACTTCCGAACCGTCTTCAAGGGCAGCCCCATGTAGAGCGCATTACAGTAGTCCAATCTAGAGGTTACCAGAGCATGGATAACTGTGACTTTGTGGGAGGTTGGTTCGGCATGAGACCCTTCAAATCCTTCTGATTTGTGATCAAACAGTTCTAAACAGAGCTGGTTTGGCACATCTCTAATGGATGTGATTTGCCAGAGAGTACTTCTTTCAAATGCAGTGCAAAAGGCAACTGGGATTACTATATGAGAGGAAGTTGTGTTTGCAGATACATCAGAGGGATAGCAGTTTTGGGATTGGAACAGAATTTGTAAGTACCAAGAGCCTATCAACAGTCTGCTTATCTCTAAATTAGTTGGGTGGCTGTCACCTTTGTCTGAAACCGCAATAGCAGGAGAGAGAATACAGATTACGATTTGGGTACTGTAGGGGCAAATGTTTAAAAAGAGTCTGACTGCCCCTGCTAGGTAAGCCATCTCTCTACAAATACAGGTAATTTGTATCCCTTAAGTAGCCATTAGTATAATAAGGTTAATGAGAGCAAATAACAAGTCAGCACTACCAGAGGATACAAGGAGTTAGCAGCAGCAAATCTTGCAGATTTGTCCCCTTTAGGAAATTGTTGGCTGAGAACTATTGCCAAATGATGGGAAATAAAATCAAATAAAGAAATGAGGTACAAAGCTGCAATGTGTTATAAAACAATAATAGTTGAAAACCACCCAAATTAGGAATCTACACCACACAGACTGGGACTGAATGCATGTCTGTGAAACCAGGTATGCTCTTGCCAAGGACTCTTCAATTTATAGTAACAATGAAAAAGATCCTTACATAGATTTTATTTTGCCCAATGTGTTTCAGCCTAAGCATTCATCAGGGACAGAAGAGTTTAGTAACTTGTTTCTTTCCACCTGGTAAGTGAATCTGCTGCATTACAGAAGACAGAGGCAAGCAGGCAATTATGTTAGATACCTAGGTGCATCGTGTGCCAAAAAGAAACCATTAAAGTAATATACATAACAAAGAAGCAGAGGTGTAAGAAAGAATGGAATGTTTTCATTATTACATATAAGGCATGCTTATATATGCCTGGAAGTTGCTCTGAAGGGGATTTAAAATGCCCCCAGATCTGGGTGGGGCATTTATCTGCTTCCCTGAAACTATGGGCGCATCCCCACGACGTCGTTATCTCGAATTCAAAACGTTTTGATTTCGGGCCGTGCACACGTCACTTCGGCTTAATTCGGTATTTCCGTGATAAACCACGTTATCCCGATTTGAAATAAATCCTGATCTCAACAGGTCTCAGTCCGGAACATGCCCTTGACACGTGTTTAATTTTTTACTGTGTGGACAGTATCGTTCCGGGATGAGATTCTGTGTTAAGGCTGTCCCGCCCCCCCAATGGCACTGTAACCAATGGCTGAACGTATTAGAAGCACGTCATGTTTAGGGTTTCCTTCATTGAAAAAATCCACCCTCAAACACCCACTATAAACCTCCAGTCCTTAAAGCTGAAACACTGTATCAATCTAAGCACTTCACACCTTAAAAACAATGTTGCAATTTGCGCAATTTCAGACCTTTGAAGGTTCGGAACAGTGGCTTTCAGCCCCCTTAAGGGAGGCTTGTCAGCCACTTAGTCCCCTGAAGGGTGAGAACAGAATGTCAACCGCTTTGAGCCCCCTCTAGCCTACTTTGCCTCTGCCTGTGGTCACACCTAAGGTTTAATCCAGTTTCAGTTCACTTTCAGAGTGAGAGAATACACCAGCAAACTGACAAGCTGGTTTTCTTTCAGGGTTAATAACTCAGAAAATCCACCTTTAGACTAGATAATGTGGAAAGAAAACTACTGGTCACTTTGCTGATGTGTTCTCTCACTCTGAAGGTGGAGTGAAGCTAGATTAAACCTTAGGTGTGACCACAAGCCAAGGTTTTAATCCAGCTTCGGTCCCTGTGAGGTGGGGGGGCGGAGTTCCCTCCCGGCCACGGGGGGAAGAGCAAGTGAGGAGCCCCCTTCGCCCTCTTGTCCACCCCTTGGCTCTCCTCTGCGGGGCAAAGTGGCGGCAAAGCGGGGGAAAAGCGGCGGTGGAGCCCCAGGGAGAAGCCGCTAGCGCGCAGCGCCGCAGCGCCTGGATGAATGGATGGATGGATGGATGGATGGATGGATGGATGGATGGATGGATGGATGGATGGATGGATGGATGGATGCCACCGCTGCCTCCTCCACCGCCGGCTGCTCTTCCCTCGGCGCGAGGCTGGAAGGAAGGAAGGAAGGAAGGAAGGATGCACTTGCTGAAGTTCCATGCTTTGCACAACTGTTAAAAAAAGATAGGAACCTTGACTTGGATTTCTATACCTCTTTATAATAATGCTACCCCATACGAAACCTCCCAGAAGGAGAAGGAGAATGAATTGGCATTTCTCACCCATTTAAGGTGACTGAGGCTGACAAAGCTTCCATTCTTCACCTCACAACAGATGCCCTGTAAGAGCTGTGACTAGCCCAAGGCCACTGAGCTGGCTTCACGGAGGAGGAGGAAGAAGAGTTGGCTTTTTTACCCCACTTTTCTCACCCATTTAAGGAGGCTCAAAGCTGCTGACAAACCTTCTGTTCTCCTCCCCACACCCTGTGAGAGCTCAGAAGAGAGCCATGACTAGCCCACAGTCACCCAGCTGGGTTCATGGAGGAGGGTGGAATCAAACCTGATATTCCCAGATAAGAGCCTGGCTCGCTAACCACTAGACTAAACAACACTTGACTAAATGGCCAAGCACCAGAGCATGAGAGTGTTTTAAAGATCTCATGTGGGCAGCATTTTCATACAGTTAAAAAAAGAAGTGTCTTTTTTTGCCTTCTGCCCCAGATTGGGCATCCTTTGTTTGGGGGTGGCAGTGCCATGCAAGCCCAGGAGGAGTGGGTGGTGATGCAATGGGAGGCCAGGGGCAGCCTGCTTCAGGATGGGAAGTGGAATCTAATCTGGAATTCCCAGATAAGATTCCAGTTACCATGGATAGGTGACCACTAGGAAATCCAATAGGGCAGGATCAATCATGTCCCAAAATCCTGCACCGCACTACCAGGCCTGGCCATGGGTCAATAAAGTTCTGTGCATGGGGAAAGTTCTGATCTCTGTTACTTTCAGAATGAGAGAATATGTGGTCACACCTAAGGTTTAATCCACTTTCATTCCACTTTCAGAGTGAGAGAATATATCAGCAAAGTGGCACGCTGTTTTCTTTTAGGGTAAAATTCACCTCTGGGAGAGATAATGTGGAAAGAAAATTACTGGTCACTTTGCTCATGTTTTCTCGCTCTGAGGGTGGACTAAAGAAACAGCTTTTTCCTCCCCACCTTCAGGCAAAGTTATGGCTTTAATATGTTTAATATGAACACATTAAAACCAATGTGTTGTGACCCGCACTGAGAGCCTTGTGTATAGAGTGGGATAAAAATATGACACCACAGCCACCCTATGCCTCTTTAATGTTTAAAGCCCCGCTCCTTTGATACAGAGCTGTATTGAAATTGCGGAAATTTGCAACATTGATAATCTGTACCAGATACACCGGCTTCGGGAGGGCGGGAGACGTGAGATGCTCATGCAATGTCTCCCACCCCACAGATACCCCCCCTTCCTCTCTCTCTTTGGGAAAGGGGGGGCTTCTTAGGAACCCCTCCCTCTCTCCTCTCTCTTTTTGGGAAAGGGGGGCTCCTCTCACTTTAGAATCCCGTCTGTGCAAGGACGACACCCCCCCTTTGCTAGTCCCCCCCAAGACTCTTTTCCTTGGTGCCTTAGCAATGCCTCCCTTCCCCTCCCCACCCCCACCCAGCTGCTGCTGCCCCCTCTCCCCCCATCCTCATCTTCCTCATGCCGCAGCGCCTGGATGGATGGATGGATGGATGGATGGGTGGATGGGTGGGTGGATGGATGGATGGCTGCTGCTGCTGCTGCTGGGAAGGGGGAGGGGCAGGGAATTCCCGGCGGAGCATGACGCAAAGAGAAGGGAGGGTGGGATCCTGGCAGGGAAAACCAATCACAGGAGAGAGTGTGGGCAATGGGCAGGAGGACAATGCTGCCATGTGGACTCCGAGTATTGATCCCGCGTTAAGGCTGCCATCAGAACCGGATCAACTTGCAAGTCGTCTGGACAGCTTTGTTCCGTTTCTTTTATTTCGAATTCTTTAAACTGAAATAACACATGCCATGAAGACGCGCCCTATCTGGTTTGCAGCTTCTGCTGCCACCTTGTATTGGGAAGGAGGGCACCCATACTTCAGGATGGGATTTTCTACTCTGAGGTATCCCTGCTTCATAGGGTCAAGTCACAGCAGCAGTTCAGTGGCTGCAATCAAAATGGAGAGGAGCTGACTGTGCTGTGAAGGTAGCAACAACAAAAAGTCAGCTTCTAGTTGCTAGGACATTCTGAGTCATCTTGGGCAGAGGTTGAATGAACATTCTCAAATAATGGCCGTGCCCCCCAGCTACCTTCCTCCTGCTTCTGTGTGCATGTGACCTTAACTTAACTGAGGCCACCTCCAGATGGCTCCTAGATATACTGCTATTTGGCAATATTCTGCAATAAACATATTCCAGAATAACCACTTGTTGTCCAGATGGCTAAGCAATAGGACCTACCTGTCTGGATGCCACTCCCATGACAGTGTGATACTCCCAATTGAGCATGTTGGTAGCACAATATATGTAGAAGTGCATGACTGCTGCCTTGCATATGTGACCACTTTTTAGGCCTGTTTTGGCCCTGAACATGTATGGTAGCCATTCCAAAGATGGTGGATCATACAAGCAGGTGGCCAGACCAGGTAAGTACTTTTACTTTTTAGGTAAATCTGGGCTGAAAGTTGATTATTCACAATATTCTAGGGCTAAGTTGGAATTGCCATGGAACTGATTACTTAGGCTCTAGTCACAACACAACAAAATAGTCCATTTTAGGGCACAAAGAGAACTGAAGCAATTTTAACAAGATCGCACCCTCATGATATAATGCTCCCTGAGACCAATTTTTTGTTCATATGTGCTCACATAAGTGATTTACTTTGGATCATAGCTTCAGTTCAAAGAGTTCACACCCAAACTGGTGGTTGAGTCCTGTACACTTCTACGGAGTGTTATTGTTTTTAGTGTGTCCATTTTAATTTTGTTTTTATGGCTGTAACTGGGTTGAGAGGAGACCTGTATTCTGGAACATAAAACGTGATCTACACCGGGATGATATTACTTTCTCTGTTCATATTGTTACAGAATTTCATATGTTAATACTTTGAATGGGTTTTTAACTGATTTATAATTCTATGGTTTGTAACATTTTAATAGCTTTACAATAAATTGATTGGTTGGTTGGTTGGTTGGTACTTGTGTATAACATTTGCCATTTTTCTCCTCCTTTTGCTGAAAGATAGAGAGGTGGACATCCCAGCTACCTGAATTAATAAAAGTCATAGGGTGCATTCCCATAGGCATTTAAATCCAAATCAAATTGGAATTCGGTATCCAGAGTTCCATTTAATTTTCTATAAATCCAAATAGAATCCAAATTCAGTATCCAGTGTTCCCATTCAATTTTTTATTCCTGGATTTTGCGAGGACTATCCAGCAACAATCTGGAGGGCAAAAAGTCCTGAGGAAACCTAGACTTTTTCCCCCCTTTCGGAGCCAAGTCCGCTTTTTCCTCCCCCAATGGGAATACTCCTGGACTATTTGGGGCAGAGGTCTAGCCTTCTGGCCAATGCCTGTCAGATTTGGGTAGGATTTCACAGCTGTGAAGATCCCCCCTCCCTTGTCATGCCCACAATGCTAGAGCCCCAATTGGCTTGGATTTCCCCTGAACGGGGAAGAGAGCGGTTTGACTTGCTGTGATTTTGCTTTTAAAACCTTTTTGGTTGATACATACGTATCTTTCTGATGATTGTTATTCCTAGCAGCTGCTAAAAATCAACAGAAAGATACATATGTATCAAGCAAAATGGTTTTAAAAGCAAAACCTTGGTGAGTAAAGCCACTCATCCCCCACATGCTCTGTCTAAGCCTTCTGACTTTGCTCTGCTCCATCGCTGATCTGTCTGAGCACAAACGAGCTCTTCCCAGTAATTTGGATGGAGGTAACATTACCAGGAGCGTCTGATCTGAAAAGGGGAAAGTGTGATTGCCCTGTGTGTGTCTGTTCTTCCACTCAGCTGATTGACCAGGGCAGGCTTACAGGGTTTGCACTAGGGGGGTGGAGATGAAAGGGTCCTGTTTATCTGTGCTGGGGATTTTGATGGTGATTGGGAATGGTGATAGTCAGGTTCAGTCCGGTTTACCAACAGGTAAATGGGAACAGCCCGAAATGCACACTCAGTCCTGTATCCAGATTAAAATAGTGCAATCAGGACTAAAATGCTCCAAATAGGACTAAAACGGTCAAGTGGGAATGTGCTCATAGTGCACTTAAAGTAAATGGAGCTGTGGCCTGGGCTCAGGCCACGCCTGTGGGTATGAGAAGAAAAAGAACATAAATGTAGAAATGAGTGTTTTCCATGCCTTTAGTCCCTTTGTTTTGGCTTTTATCTAATTAACTCTCTTGCAAAGCCATTAGCAGCATTTAGTCAGCCAAGAAAAAGACTGTGAGGTACAGTGGGTATACAGTGGTGTCTCCAAACACCTTACAGTTGCAGAATGGAGGTTCTGAAATGTGAGGTTTCAGCTCATTGCAGTTTAGCATTGGACTTGGAAGTGATCCCAGAAGTCATCTTTGGTCCAATACCATGCAGAAATCTCCCTCAGTCTTTTGCCTTCCCTATCACTGTCACACTACATGAAGGCAGAGAAGGCAAATGAGGGTATGATCATTCCTTGCACCCTGCATGTATGGTGCCTCTGAGAGCAGATTTTGTCTTTGTAGGGTTGATCTTCTCACTGAGCTCTGGAAGTGCATTATTCATTTTGCATTATTCAGATGTTTTTCTTTCCCTTTCCAATCATTATCTCCTTTTCATTTCCACCCAGCAAAAAGACACGTTTCTGTTTGGTGATGATACCACAGCCTTCACATTTTTAGTAAAGTAGTAAACCTGATAAGTATATCTGATTAATAAGTGATGCATCTTCTGGAATTATTTGATGGGATGAGAATTAGAAATTAAGGATAATCTTCTCTTTTGAATGTCTTCCTGAAAGGAGCTTAATACTTTCACAAACTTATTGTCCAGTGTTATTATTCTAGGGCTTGTTCAAATACACTGTTCTCATGTTGTAGATTAGGGTTTGCCCTTTAATAGAGGGTTAGTTTCAGGCTCCTAATCTGAGCTAAGAAAGCTCTCCATTTGTTGCATAAAAGGACAGGCTTCCCACTCGATCCCTCTGATCTTGGCTGTATGTTTCATGACAAACTAGAGCAACACTAGTGGATAAGTGTACTACTGAGTTCCTTTTCTAGCCCTGGATCTGAGCCTGTGGCTTGAATGGCTTGCTTTGAGAACGGAGAAGTGAGTTTTGATATTTCAAATGGTATGTCCAGAGAAGTACTGCTTGCCAATCAATCCAAAGGTGTGCTGGAGTCTTTTCCGCTCTTAATCCCTCTACTGGGGCTAAAGACCTGTTCACACTGATTTTTCTGGAATGGGTGCTGCTGTAGCAATGTGGTCAGGTCAGGCTGGGTCATCTGCACTTGAAGCACTTGTGATTCACTTGGGGAATACACCAACACTTCAAGTACACATGGCTCTCTCTATGCCTGATCTTTGTTTTGTGAACAAGCCCTAAGGTAGGCAGCTGTATTTGAACCTTGAAACTTGACAAATAGCCATGAAGCTCCCAGATGACCTTTTAAACCCCGTTCAACCAGCCTTTCTTTAGAAGACTGAAGGAAAGCTTATCAACTCCTTTGGATAATACCAAAGACTTCAAGATAGATATTATCTCCATCAAAAACCTGGTCCAGCAGCACAGCAATATGGGTGATCGATCCCCTGGTCCATTCCTTGCAATCCATCAGAAGTTCCACACAACCTTATCCATGATTGGGTGCTTTGCATGTTGTTCTTATGCTGCGTCTGGTGTGCTAGAGTAGACTCAAGCATCATAGGATCTGAACCTAGCACGGCACTGAAAGTGGTGTGGAAGCACCACTCTTGGACTGTGCCTGCTGCCACAAGTATGAAATGCATTTAACCAGTCCACAGCTATATCAGAACAAGAAGCTCTTAGAACACTTCTGGAACAAGGCAATGGTTCACATGTGCAGGAGAAGCAGTCCACTTCTTCTGGTATACCAGCTAAGTGCAAAGACCTCTAGGTGCTTTGAGAGTTCCTTATTGCACCAATTTCTAGCTACACAGTTTGGAGATGCTTTGGGGAGAGAGGAGCGTGGCAGTCCCTTTTCATAGGATCTTCCAAAATGACCCAATTCACTTAATTTAAACTGTAGTCTTTGCTGCACATCTCTCTTTATATAAGTTCCTAGTATTGCAAGCTCATAGTGCATTAAAAGATTTCCAGCACTTATTCTCCTTCTGAGTTAAGAAAGAGATGAACCAAGTCAGTTTCTTCCTTTCAGTAATTTTAATGCTTTCATCAGATCACTAAGGACAGGCAGCGGAAGATGACTTCCGCAGTGACCTAACAACTTATGCCACCTCCATTGTTGAAGAGGAGTGAATACAGAATCTAGGTCATGCTTATTTAATGTGAATTCATGGCCAAGGGAGTTTCAGTGACTCAAAAAAGAAAAAGAAAAAAAGAGGAACTGTCATGGTATAGCTTGTTTTTCCGGTTCTGCAAATATGTTGAGGAGGAACATCTAATCACTGGTGAGAAAAGTCATATTGGTTTGTAGTAGTCATCCTGAAAACAAAGGTTACTTTTTTAAGTTATGTTTTTCAAAACACGGCCAGTGATGGGATGTCTGAATTTTGAAAACTATTGATTGGCCAATATGGAATTTTCTAGAAGTACATATACTGTAGATTAATTATGTGCAGCTAAGTATTTTGACTGAACGATGAAAACGATAGTTATCTGTAAAAAGCCAGCATTATATTTTAGTCCATCAAAGTGCTTTGTTTCCCCTAACCTTAATTAAGATTAACCACAGGTGCAGATTCTCTGATGAAATGCTAAATAGTCGTTAACTGAAATCAAGAGTAAAAGCTTCCATTCTCCTGGAGATCATGCTGAAAGGGGCTGGCAAAGAAAGGTAGAACAACAAGAAACTACTGTTTATCACTGCATGGGTCAGGAGGTTGTTGTGATTGCACAAGCAACTTCCTCACCTGAAAGATGTTCTTCAGCTGATTGTCCCCAGGAAGGAAGGTGCTTCTTCACTTATGGACTAAGGCGTTCAGTAAAGCATCACCTGCTGCTGTTTTCCCACTATGGTGTCAAAAATCACTTTGTTGTGACTGATCCATCCCATTGTGCTATTGCCATCTGAGGTGTCATTTTGTGAGTGTGTGATTCCAGAGGCATTTTGGAGCACCACTTTGATGAATGTTTCCTTGCTTAAAAGTGGAGATGAGGAGGATCCATTTCAAGCCATGATTGATATGCCTTCCCCATGCACCTTGAAAGAAACTACCACCATTTTCAAATCGAGCTATGGGTGGAACCAGTGGGAAAAATATATACATTAGGCCTCCAGCCCTAGTGGGTAATTTGTAAAGAAGTAGAGGGAAGAAGAATACTCAGCCAAAGTAGAAGACTTCCATGAAGGATGAGGTGGTTGGCTATGACAATGGATAGTCTGAAGATGTAGGGTGAAGAGGGAAGGTGTTGGAATCTGTGTGTGGATAATGATAATCAGATAGAGAAGGGATGCCTAATGGAGGTACTTAAAGGTCAGAAGGTCTGCCAGTATGGAATGGGCTCACCAGGCCCCTGACATTCCCTGTCATTTAAAACTACTTGAAGAGCAGAGGGTACAAGTCAAGCAAATAAGGTAGAACAAGCTATTGTTACTTTCCTGTTTTAATATACCGTTTAGCTTGTATTTGTTGATTTATTACGAGTAAAATTTGCTGCAAAGCTTTTGGTGCCACCCACTTTTCTTTGAAGTGGGAACACAGGGTCTGCTGTAGTCTGCACCAGCATGTGGATGGCAAGTTCCTCTTCCAGAATATAATTCAGAATAAGGGCCAGAGCTCTCTACAGTAATCTGCAATTACAACACTCAAATGTACTTTGAGTGTTCCTAGAGTGCAGGAACATATTGTTTTGTGACCTACGAGCATCTTATGGTGCAACAGGGCCACACAATTGTGTAACCACTGCACCATCATGGTGATCCCATGGCACTCTTAATGGACTATGAGGAGGACCTTATCTTAAATGAGTGAAAGTGGGAAAGAAAATGGAGTTTCAGTTTTAAGATCCGTAGTGAAGAGTAAATTTCAACACCTGCTGAAATCCTCTCCTTTCCATAGAAAACAGAGGCTGCAGGTGAATGCATAGATGTTTAGGGAATATACTTCTATGAGTTGTGCGGCATTTATTTTTTAATTTATTTCTGAAGGTGTCCCTCAACATGCAATAAATGCTGACATGCTTCTGGAATCAGGCTGATATTATGTCTGGCCCCTCCTGACCTTTCCCTCTGAAGGACCAGGAACTTTTCTGCCCTTGACCTATTCTGGAATATATCCCAGAATAAGGACCTGCTATCTGTGTGCTAGTGTAAACTATGGAAGGCCCCAAGTGAGCCCTGTCATGGTATGCATTAGCTTGTGGCCAGCAGACCACTATCCCAAGACTCATTCCAGAATAAGGCCAAGGGCCCAGATTTACGAAAGAATTACTGCCCTTTCTGAAAAGTGTCAGCATATGCTGTGTTGTGTTGTGCTGTGCTGTGCTAGGTGTGCTCTCGACTGGCAAAGCAGCAGATCTCTCATCCAGGAAATTGCTGTAGTTGCAAAGAGAAATGGTGCAAAGCTTCAAGTCCCCAGTGATCAATCTACTGCTGTGCTGGCACTGGCTATGGAAATTTGGCAGCCTCTTTTTTGCTGCTATGAGGAAACAGTGACTTAAAAGACACACAAAACTAGTGGTTCCCTGTGCTGCTGAAGGCTCCCTAAGTCCTTAGAATTAGACTGCTCAGAAACATTGTTGTAATTACATTTGGAAGAGTAAAATATAAAAAGGAGGACTCAGGGAAAGGTGTTATGTATGCTACTGTTGATGCCATAGACCTAATCCCAATTACAACTATGGGCTGCCCCATTCCAAAATTAGCAACCCAGTCCCAGCTGGAATGGGTTGCTTCTGCTGCAGGACAATGTCATCTGCATTGGAAAAACCTGTCCCTGCTCTGGCTCTGAAGTCAATGCTGGCAGGGGGAACTCCGAGCCAGATGACTTCAGCAGGCACACCCTGTTGTACCACCAAAATGAGTCCCCGTGGTATACTGGACCTTGATGCGTGCCTTCCCACACGCCTCCATGGTCCACTATATTACCCCGGCATGCTGGTAGACCTTGATGTAAGAGATCTCCCATAATCCACCCAAGCATATAGAATGGAAACCTCTAAACCCCTTCCTCTCACAGGAGAATGTCTCATGAAGAAACAGCTGATGGCTCTCACATAACCACAGTGCACACAACATATACAATTACAGCAAAAAGATTAACTGGGAAAATTATATTTTCCCTTACAACAACATGTTGTTTTAATGTAAATTAATGGTCCTGTGCTTGTCTTCAAGCAAGTGTGCCCTTTCCCTTATGTGGACTCTATGTTAAGAAAGGGGGGGGGTGCAACTGGCTACATATGTAATTGCTGCAAACCTCTCCCTCATTCCTAGGTCCTAAGGGGTTTGCAGGTGCATGAAAAACACTGTAAACGTATTGCAGAGTTTCATCTGTAGAGAACAGGGGTGACGTGTATCTTGTACAAAAGCTTATCCTCTCCTTCCAAGAAAAAGGCAAGTCCAGTTCTCTTGGTATTTGAAATAAATGGCAAATAAGAAATAGGTTAAACTCCATAGGTGACATATTGTACTTTTCATGCACCTGAAGGTCCCCAGGAGATGAGATGACACCATACGAGGACTTAGAAATGCAGACAAACCCATGCCAGCTATTATGGTGCCAACCAAGTGTTGTTGGGCTGCAGCTTTCATCAGTCTCAACTATGATGGTCAGTGGAAGAAGCTAATGAAAAACATAGCCCAACAACATCTGGAGGACACTGCATTGCCTTCTCTTTCATAAGGAGAAAGTATAGCATAAATTGGATATCATACTTTGGGATATTTATGTGTATATTGGCACATAAAAGGCATCCCAACTCTTCCACATACAGAAGCCATCAGTGACAGCTGCTGATGGATATGCCAGTCAGACAGTAAGTGAATCCCGAAGAAGACGAAGAAGAAGAGTTGGCTTTTCTACCCTGCTTTTCTCACCCATTTAAGGTGACTCAAAGTGGATGACAAAGCTTTCTATTCTTCTCCACACAACAGAACACCCTGTGACGTAGGTGGGGCTGTGAGAATTCAGAAGAGAGCTGTGACTATCCCAAGGTCACCCAGCTGGGTTCATGGGGGAGGGCAGAATCAAATCCAGTATTCCCAGATAAGAGTCTGGCTCCCTAACTACTAGACGAAACTGGCTCACAATTCCTGGGGGATGTACATTTTTCATACCCATGCACTTTCATGAAGATGAAGAATAAAGGTCATTGCTGTTTATATGTTTTGTTTCCTATCCCTATATTCCAGTCTCCTTTTTGTTCTGTTACTCTTTCCTTTCTAAAACACCTTCTTCCTGTCTCCTAGGTCTGACTTTAACAAGGACACACTTGTAAACAATTATTTCCTCCCTCATATAGTGCAACTATTAATGACTCACTGGTGTCCATTAAAGTATTTTAAAGGAACATGGTCTCAACTGACCTACAACCACACAAAAGTACATCATCATCATCATCATTATTTAAAAGTGTCATTAGATCACAGTTACTGTCATTAGTTGAGTGATATTAGTTGAGGACTAAAGAAGATGGCAGCATCACTTTCTGGTCACAAATTTCCATTCCATTCACAAGGAATTATGTATGGATTTCTCCATACCCCCACGTCCCATTAATAAATCAATGCATTTTCCATTACTCCTTGCCCAGTTGCAATGGAGGTACCTGAGTAAATATGTGTTGTACTGCAGCATTTTAATTTATATTCAATGTTGTATTTACAAAACAATGTCAAAGATGGTCCACAGCATAATTACATTACAAAATTAACACAACGTAAGATAAAACATTAATAACAAGAAAACTATAAACTACTATTTATTAGAAGATAATATCTATCAATCTGTCAATCCATCCATCCATCCATCTATCCTGCCCTATACCCAGAGGTTTCAGGTGAGTTACAATAAAACCAATGAAAATTGTATAAAGAAATGACAGTTAAAAATAGACTCATTAAAGGGCAGTATGTATGTGCAGTGTGTGTGTATGTGTTTATATGGGTGTGTATGTAAGATAGGCTTCCTCTGAATCTCTTCAGTGTGAAATGCAAATGCTTCACATACGGCTGTCCCTTGATGTTCATGAAAGCTACCTTCTTCCAAAATGGGACAAATGTAAACGTTTGCAACCATCAAGCAAACCTTGAACACCTGACTTTAAAGAGGGGAAGTCACAAACTTTCTTTCATGAATGTACAAAACTTATGACTGTTAAACCCATGAAGCCAAATGGATTACAATATTTATGAGAGGCAGATTGTGGCTTTCCCTCTTTATTGTGGAGAATGAGGTATGCCTTTTGTGTCATTTTTACTTGTGATAAACTGACAGGAACCAACACGTTCCTGTTTATTTGTACCAAGGGCTCCACAGAGGTGCTTGCTTTCCAATTTCCTCAGCACTCACAAGGGCAGACTCTGCTGAATACAAAATGGCTGCAGTACAGCGCAAGCTACATGCAGTATTTTTTCACTCAGTAATGTACATTTGCTGGCTTATCGTTTGCTCAAAGGGAACTAGAAAGTTAAATCCTGCATGAACTGAATTCTTTACAAATGGGAAAATCTATTCTGATGGATATCTGTTCAGTGGATTCCTTAACCTCCCATCACCCTTACATGTGCCCGGACACTTACCTTAGTGTAGACACGTGTCCGGGCACAGCCATATTCTGTCTGGATGATGGCACCAGTGCCTGTGCAATGGTGTCATCCATAGGACAACAGTGATGCACTGCGCACATATGCTTGCATTCCATGTCACCAGATGTACCAGCATGATTGCATCATACATTAGCTGACTTGCTCAGCACCACAGAGGTGTGGATGGGCTCACCAGAGACAGGAAAGACCTTCTCTGGTTAAGGTGAGTACACATGTAGAACATTTTGGCTTGGATTCCAGTTCACCCCTGAATGGAAGGGGCCATTTCTGGTTTGGAAACAGCCCCTTCCAGTGCAGATGTTCCATCTAGGAGTGCACTGGAAGCCAACTACCAGGCAAAATCAGGAAGACCCATGCTGAAGTGTGTTTTCTTGCAATAATGGTAGAGGTTTTTTTTTTTTTTAGAAAGACTGAAATAGCAAGGTTGTCTCCAAGCCTTTTTAAAAGGACTACACTTGTTTTTAGTCTGTGCTTTGTTTGCTTTTCTGTGGTCTTTTTTTGTGTTATCACTCTTGGGTGAATTATGTTTTGCACTGCTTTGGAAAAAAAAAAAAATCCAGAGATTATTTGTATTCTCTTTTAAGAGGAAAAACTACCACATTATCAAGTTGAAAAGATGGAATATTTGCCCATTTTGTGGGAAATAATGTTACAATAACCGTTGTTGTGAAATATAGTAAGTGCTTCTAAAGTAAATTTTGCAATACTACAAGGAGTAAAGAAGCTTGATGAGGAAAAGAAAAGTACGTAAAGGAAAACTTTAGAAAATCCAAGCCCAGAGCTTGGGCTCCCAAGTGCACTTTGGATCAGTAAACTAGGAATGTATGTATGGGCATATGAATGAGAGGGGGATGGCAAGTCCAACACTCTCTACCTCTAAAGGTTGTGTTATTCCCTAGGAATTTTTGTATAAAAAGAAGAGGAAGAGCAGTTGAGTAAATGCAAACTGCCCATTGTAGGCTCTTTTTGGCTTTGCATCTGTCCTATCAATTGTCTGATCCACATGAAATCAAACAAAGACCAAGTGTGCCTTACTTCCATTCACATGTTGTGTAGGATATGGTGCACACTAAATGCACAGCATCTCTTTCACATGGCTCTTGACTTGGATGCTGAGACTAGTCAGTTTGGTGTACCCTATCCTCACCCCCAGCCACCAATCCTAGCTCTTTGCTCTACTGTAAGTTGATAGGACCACCCTGAACACCATTTCAGCAGTGCACCTTGTTGTGTCACCAAAATAGGTTCCCTGTGGAATATCAGAACATCCTTGATACTGAGGTTAACCAATAACCTGGACTAGGATTCCATTTTGTGCACCTTAGCCCAGTCTGTGATTGGTCCTTTGCATACTAGGATGGTGCAACTCCTTCCTTCCTGCATCAGCCCTTCCCTATGCCACACTAACAGCATGTGCAGAAGGGACCTTTGATGCCTTTTCTACTTTATTTGGAATGGGGAAAAGAGAGGAAATGTGTACAGGGAAGTGGGCAAGATAGAATCATTTCTCAAAGAGAGGAGAAAAGGAGAAAGATGATATCTGAGTAAACTCTTTCCCTCCCAGCTCCCTACCTTTTCAGATGTTCTCAGTATATTTGCCCACTCCTCATTCTTATTCAAATACAACACACTGAGGAAATGAAACAGCAGGTGAGAGGGTGCTGGTGGGTGAGTTGGCATCTATTCTTCTACTAGTGCGCCAGGGAGCGCTCGGCCCTGCCCCATCAGGCAAATAGGTGCCAGGCCCTACCTGCAGAAGGCAAGTGGGCACCAGGGGGCAAATGGGCATTGGGAGGCAAATAAGCACTGGACCTGGCTGCTAACAAGGGACAGGATGCCATCTCTGCCAACAGAGGGTGTGTGGATACTGGTGGGTGAGTGGGCACTGAGTCAGCAAGTGAACAGTTGCTGGTCCCAACCAGTGACAAGCAAATGGGCATCAGACCCCCTATCAGTAGGTGAAGGGGTGCTGCTCCTGCTGCCAGTGGGTGCTAGCAGGTTAGCAGGCTCCAAACCCACCAACAATGGGAGAGTGGGCACTGGCTCCTGCTGCCAATGTCTCCCACCACCAGGTGAGGGGGTGCTGTCAGACATGTGGACACAAAGCCCTGCTGCTGGAATGTCAGAGGGTGCTAGCCCCTGGTTCCAATTGGTGCATGGGCATCAGTGAGCAAGTGAATACTTGCTCCTGAGACTGGTAGATGAATGGGCACACGTGGGCAAATGGGCACTGGGCTTGCCAGCAGTTGGCAAGAAAGCCTGAAAAGATCAAATATCTTAAGCCTTTGCCAGATCCTGAACAATATTCATGCTTAGTGCTAAGCACTTCTTGCAAGCTCCAAAGTCTGCTGGAAAGGGCGCCCCCCCCCCACCAGTTCTGTTCTGCTTCACAGTCCTGCAGAATAAAAAAAGACTCCACTGAGCTTAAGAGCTTGGTGGTGGTGGTCATGAAGAGCTGCCTTGGGTTAAGCATGAATATTCTTTTTTCAGACTTTCTCTCCCCCTCTCACTCAGCATGTTGTATTTGAGTGAAAAGGAAGAAGAGAAGGAGGTGACAGACAGCAGTGGGCGAAGGGCAGGAAACCTCCATCCTCTCCCTTGGAATACCCCCTCCAGGCAGAGATAATTTGGGTCACTGTTCAGACACAATTGCTAATGCAGACAAAGGCTGTGGTCCTCTCTGTTAAATAAGACCAAGAAGTCTTCAGGCAGTCTGTGGTCATGAGGCATCACACTGAAAAAGACCATTCCTATTTATATCTTGAGCTATTCCCTCCCTTTCAGTACTTTTCTGGTTTCCTTTTATCACAACACTGAACCCGTTTCTGTTTCTTAGCCTGGTTCTTTTTTCAGAGTGTGATCACTCCAGAGGACTAGTCCAGGTGGATCCTGTACTTTCCTGGCTGGGAGGGGAGCGTCCCTTATATCTTACTCCACTTGAGACTGGGAGGGAGGGAGAAATTGCATCCCTGAGATACAATAGGGCCAAGGGAAAGGGTGGGTTGGGTATAGGACTGTGTACATGAATGTGGGAAACAGCAGCAGCAGGAGGGGTGTATAGGGAGCTGTAATAACGCTCAGGAACAACTTTCTATAACAAACATGGCTTCCCTCCTGGGTTCCCGATTGTTTCCTGGGGCTTCACAGTGGTGCATCTCTCTCATTGGACTGAGGCTTAGAGCTGGAACAGCATGTACCAACAAATACAGCAGCCTCAATAAGCATTCACTTTAGGTGTCATCTGGTCAAAACCCCTGGTGCTCTAAAACACACCAAGTGGTGTGGCCATAGCCGATATGAGAAAAGGTGAACTGGGACTGGATAAAATTCATTGTACAGAAAATCTGGATTATGGCAGGAAAAAATGGATTGAGGCACTGAGTGAGGCACTGTGAACTGCAGCCACTTCAAGTCCACATTAAATCTTTAATGTAAACACCACCTATGTCACTAATCAAATGTAGTGACATAGCAATACTACATTAAATAGAAGATATTTTCACTGTTAGGACATGTGCTAATTTACCTCTAAGCTCACACCATCTTCTGGAAGAGCAAGCAGAAAAACTGGCTAGTGGAGCCTTCTATTGACTTTGATTAGTGGATTAGTTGTGGCCACATTTGGATCAACAGGCCTTTATTACAATGGCTCACACTCTATTCATCTCTAAACTAGGGCCTATTTGGCTTTATTCTGGAATATATCCTGGAATAGACTCCTACAATATGCTTTACCTGTAGCTACCCTAGAAGACAACCGAGACACTGCAATTGGTACAGAATGTAGCTGGTCATGTGTACAGCAGCCTTTTCCTCTCAGATTCCCAGGTGAGTAGGTATAAAAAAGCCACCTGAAAATGAAATAAATAAATCCACTCATGCAATACTAAGCATGTCTGTTCAGAACTAAGTCCTGTTGAGTTCAGATTGGCTCATGACCAGGTAAGGCTGAAGCCTAAAACCAGATTAATTTTATATTTCAGATAAGATCTTATTGACAACAAAGTTCTTCTTTTCCTTCTCTCTTCCTCCAACACCCCCCCTTTTTTTTTTTGGCAAGTGGCACATCTGGTTCTAAATCCAATTGTTTCCCTGACTGACAGTTGGCGGAACTTCATGGCTGATTTTCATGACAAAGAAACTTTTGTCTGGCATTACTCTCCGGTTAACAGATGAGAAGCAGTGACATTCAGAAAGGCACAATGGAGGAACACAGCAGAACGATTCCCAGGGGTTTTATTCTCTTTGTTGCCATTGTGTTGCTAAAATAAGCTTTGCCTTAAAAAAAAAAAATTACTGATGCATTTTATGTGAATGTTCACAGAATAAATTATTTATTCAACTGCCTTTGCCTTTAGACCATCTTGAAACAAACAGCTGCACAGAGAACACTTGGGCAGTATATATTTTGCACCTACATTACTAGCTACACTTTTCATCCAAGAAGCATCAGGAGATAACAGAGTGTGATACACAAGGAGGAATGGAATGGGAATTCCATAAAAATGGCAACTGTGAGTAAAACTGAGGTGGTGGTGTGATGGCCATCCAAATGACATTGCATGTTTGAGCTCCTTCAATGACCCTGAAACTCATTTGGATTGTAGGCTGGTGCAACCAAATATGCCTTTTACCATTTATCACTTTATCTATCCTTCATGCCTCACTACCTGTGATTTACTGGCAGCTACTGGTTCCACCCAGGAATTGTACATAATCAGAATGAATCTCTAAGGATAACAGTAAAACTCTTAAATTTGGTTTTGAAAACAGGAAGCCTACTCGCACTTGGCTTTATTCTGGAATATATCCTGGAATAGGGACTTGCTGTCGATATGCTGGTACAGGCTTCAGCAGGCCCAAAGTGAGGTCTGCCAGAGTCTGCATTAGCATAAGGACCACAGACCCCTATCCAGAGATATACTCCAGAAAAAGGCCAAGTGCGAATAGGCCCCTGGTTAGGTAGAACGGAGAACTAGACTTATACAGGGAACTGTTTTTCTGTATGGAATTATATACAAGAGTTGATTCTGCTCAAAAGTAACTGGTATTTAGCAGATTCTGTTAGATTTATGGAAGTGATTGTACATTTTGTACTAATGAGGAAATTTCAACAGATGCAGACCAGATCTGAGAAGGTGTGCAAGAGAGGTGCCAGTGATTACCACTGAAAAAGATCTCCTCAGTCTCCACTTTTTGCTTTATCCAGCAACCTCTAACACAGACCCTGTCCAGACAGAGAAAATATGGAATCATTATGGTGCTGCTATGGTGGGGTTGCCTCATGTATCTGTGGCAACCCCACCATAGACCCACTATATCCCACCGTTTCTGCACAAAAAACTATTACTGGAAACCCAGAAGTACATGTGCTCTTGGGCTGTTTCAGGATCCACATGTTTGTAGCTGGAGTAAGAACATTTGGGAGACCACTTTAAAGCGATAGCTTGTTTATTTCCAGTTTTTGCACCAGGGGGTGCTCCAAGTGAACGTCCTGTGTGGCCAGCAGAATTCCCCAGGACTGCATTCTCACTTAAGTTTTAATTCAGCTTCAGTCCACTTTCAGTGTGAGATAATGCATCAGCAAAGTAACAAGCTGGTTTCTTTCAACATTATCTAACTCAGAAGACCCATCTTTGGGTGAGATAATGTGGAAAGAAAATTACCGTCCATTTTGCTTATTTGTTCTTTTGCTCTGAAGGTGGCCTGAAGCTGGGTTAAAACTTAGGTGTGATGAGAATGTGGCCCTGGAGTGTGTCCCGCCAGGAAACACTCTGGCAAACAGATACTGTATTCCAGGATGCCTGAGTGACTCACTGTGTAGCAACATTCGTAAAAAAAAGATGCCTCCATACGGGCTGATCATTATTTAGTAGTAAGTTCCCCCATTGAACATATTAAGACTTTCAAGTAAACTATACTATAAACATTAACTCTTCTGCACTTTCTGCCACTGGAGGATATGGAAATGGAGTCAGACAGTAAAGCATTCCTTTGCATACACACATACACACACACACACCACTCTCTCCTCAGGTGTTTTTCCACTGTCACTAGAAGTACCCATTAAGTACCCATTAATGGGTACAAAAATGCCATTTCATACCCATTAATGGGTACTTAATGGGTACTTCTAGTGACAGTGGAAAAACACCCCTCATCTCTTCCATGCTTGCCTTTGATTGGTAGTGTGACAGTTCTCAGAACGTTTTTTCCAGGCATGATCAATCTAGTTGGAACAGACTCCCAAGCAGCCATTGGGATGTGTGATTTACTGTGTTTAGCTTGGGGAAAGCTTGGCTGTTCAGAAGGAGCAGAAGAGCAACTGATGCTTTGTGTTCCATGACATGAGCCTGAAAACACAGCCGACTATTGTTCCACCCCTGCTGTGGCTTAAGTCCTTTCAGCTCATGGTTTGCCTTCCTGAACATGGAAAAACATGGAGAAAATAAGCTCAGTAAGTGGAGGTAGCTCTGCTCACCCTTGCTATCCTCCTTGATCCTTGTTCTTCATCTTCCCTAAAACATGTAGGTCCTGAGCTCAGGTCTCAGGCCTCCTTAACCAGGTATGTATTTTCCTAATAAATGTTGTTTTCTGTTTTGAAACCTAAGTTGCTTTCTTGACATACTCTTTAATAAAGATGAAGGGTCCGATCACATGGAAGTCTCCTGCTGTGTGTATCCCGCAGGGTCCAAGATCCTACACTGACACACATACAATTGTGTGGCAAAGCTCTTTTAAGAATTAGCAAAATACAAACATATCAAGCTTCTGACTGCCACAGAAGCATGAAAGAATGCGGGACAAGCTTATTTTAGTGAAGTTGCCATGCTTATTGATTGTAACAAAAACAGTAATCACTCTTTCTAGAACATTCTATACAAAGCTGCTATTGCACTGGCTTGAGGGGTGGAACAGTGAGCATTAGTCAAAGAAGCCGGCCTGTGTGTATTTATTGGACACCTTGTCAGAAGCTCTTTTTCCACCCCATTTGATTCTTAATGACCACCACACGTCTTGCCTGCATGGTAGCTTCAAAGCTGAAACCCTCTCAGCTGAAATTGTGAGGGCATCCTGAGGTGACAGAGAATGTACTTGACCTTTCAGGATGGTCTCATACTGCTGACTTCTCTTTTTTAAAAACAACAACAACAACAACAGATAATGGAATCTCCAGTGTGGTTGTGACATTCAGCACAGCATGAGACAGGATGGCTATTAAGTGAGGGAAATGAAAGCTCTGTGTTCATTATAGTTCATGCTCTTGTATTTTGAATTATTCCCAACTTTCTTTCTTTCCTTCCTTCCTTCCTTCCTTCCTTCCTTCCTTCCTTCCTTCCTTCCTTCCTTCCTTCCTTCCTTCCTTCCTTCCTTCCTTCCTTCCAGGGAAACTGCAGAGATGTCTCTGTGTGATACATTTCACAAAATGCTTTACTTGGAAACGTCATTACTGGTCAGATGAAGTGTATTTAATCTCAAAAATGAGAATTGCACTTTTAAAGATGCAATGATGTTTAAGGGCAGTACAAGTTGTCCATGACTGTTCCTAATGTATATAATAGGAAAAGTTTTACAGACCACTTACCATGACTAAGGTCCAGGTGAGACAGGTCATAATTGCAATAATGGAAATGTCTGAACAGAATGAATCCCATAGATTCAGTTGTGTTCATTCTAAGTAGCTGCAGCTGACCTCTGTTATATTGGGGTTAACTGGGAAAACATGGTAAAACTGGCCCATGTGTATTACTGACAAAGGTTTACTGTGCTTTACTGTGAAAAAGCAAACAATGTTTTGTCACAATTGCATATTCTTACAGAAATACATTCTGAGTATTGATATTCAAATAAAATTGGAACTTTTTTATTGGTCTTAATGGACTTGACACTAGAAAATAGATATGGAAAAATAATTTATTGTATGGATACAGAAGTAGTAGTTGTAGTTGTAGTCGTAGTCGTAGTGTTGGCTTTTCCACCCCACTTTTCTCACCCATTTAAGGGGACTCACAGTGGATGACAAAGCTTTCTGTTCTTCTCCCAAGAAGAAGAAGAAAAAGAAGAAGACGGGTGTTTTTCCACTGTCACTAGAAATACCCATTAACTACCCATTAATGGGTACTTAATGGCATTTTTGTACCCATTAATGGGTACTTAATGGGTACATCTAGTGACAGTGGAAAAACACCTGAAGAGCTGGCTTTTCCACCCCATTTTTCTCACCCATTTAAAGGACTCACAGTGGATGACAAAGTTTTCCATTCTTCTCTCCACTAGTAGAAATCTCATTTTAGAGTTATGTAGTAGTAGTAGTAGTAGCAGCAGCAGCAGCAGCAGCAGTAGTAGTAGTGTTGGCTTTTCTCACCCATTTAAGGGGACTCAAAGTGGATGACAAAGCTTTCTATTCTTCTCCCCACAAGAAGTAGTAGCAGTAGCAGGAGGAGGAGGAGTGTTGGGTTAACCTGACACACTGATCCAAGTCACAACCTCCAAGTGTTGAAAGGCCCTATTGTTTGCCCACATCATTTTGAATTGAACCCATATAAAGTTTTTTTTTAATCTGCCTTCATGAATGTTATGTTTAGAAAAATACACAAACATTGGTTTGTGAGAGATAATAGATGTAAACGCAAGAATGAAACAGCACATATTTTGCTAGATCTGTGCATCAAAGCATGACATAAAGATGACTGTTGACAATTGTCAACCAGAATACAGAAAATATAGACACACACCTCTTGAGAAATCAATGGTAAGCATTTTAGCTACAAATAATATCGTATTAGTACTCTATTTCCCAAAGTGAAGTATATGAGATAATTTTAGGTGCCATGCAGGCAGAAACAAAACAGAAAGGTGAATTTTGTGAAATGCTGATTTAAGGCAATAAAATGACTGTTTGGTTGATGTTACCAATGTCCCATAAAAGGTATGCTGCTGAATCAATGGGATTATAGATGAGCAAGTTCTTCAGTTGCATTTGAGCTAGCTGGACAGTGGAAGTCCCAATCTTCAACTGTGTTCAGTCTTGGGCATAAGTGGGCATAAGTATGTATGATATTCAAAGAGTGCTGCAACAATAAGGATGAGAAATGGATGAAGGAAGCAGCATGGAGTCAGATATTGGCTGCAAAGATGGCAGTATTCCTAAAGAGTATGTTTATGTACCTTTATGCAAGTTGCACTAGATTTGTGGTTCTGCTACAGTGAAGCATTGCAAAGGTAAAAGTGAGAATGATCATATGCTTGGAATATTCCTTGTGAAAAGGAAAGCAGTCAGTTGGAAAACTTGTTTCTTGGAAGCCTACATTTTGTTCTCTTATACGAAATAGACCAAACCCACATAGTCTTTCAAACTGTGGAATGAGGAGCTGCTTTCACTAGGAATTTTTTGCAAGCAATATGCAGGGAATTGCATTTGTAGTCAGCCAGTCTTCTGCGTGCTGAGCTGTGGGGGACGATGTGACCAGGCAATTCAATGATGCAGGCATTTCCCATTACAATAGCACTTTCGGGCAATTAGATCTGCTTTTTTTTTGCAAGTACAATGTGCAGTGCCTTGAATAGCGGAACTCCTAGAAGTCAGTCATTAAACTACTGCAGAGGGAAATGTGAGTGGACTTTTCCATTTTGAAACTGCTAATCGTGTGAACTCTGCCTTCTGTGCAGAGAACTGTAGCACTTTCAGAGTTCAGAGTAGAGATATTGGGCAGATAAGGCCTTAGTTACCAAGAAGTTAGATTAATTATTTTTGGAGCATCAGACTTGCTCTTTTCATGTAGCATTATCTCTGCTAGATTACTGAACAATGTACTGTAGTCTAACAGAAAGGCAAGGAGCAAAGCAACTTACTGAAGGATGTTAGAGAACATTAACCTCAAATGAATTAGCATAGATATTTTGCTACTTGATTACATTTATCTCATCTGGTAGTGTCCGGTTTCTCAAAAGCCAGGTAGAGCAGATCATTTCATTTATGGAGTGATAATGCAAAAGATGATCAATGCAGAGAAACAGAAGGAAACAACAGAATGGGAAAGATTTCGTCAAAAAAACCCCTGAAGATTTCAAGGGAACATTTCATGCAAAAATGGATATCATAAAAAAGACAAAAAGTGGAAGGGACATAACAGGAACAGAAGAGATTAAGAAGAGGTGACAAGAATCCAGGAAAGTTCTAAACATCACTGATAACCATGATGGTGTGGCCGTTAATCTATAGCCAAATTTCTTGGAAGATGGAGTCAAGCGGGTCTTAGGAAGTATTGCCAACAACAAGGCTGACAGGGATGATGGAATTCGAGCTGAGCTACTTAAAATACTAAAATATGATGCTGTTAAAGTGCTTCACTCAATATACCAGCCTCTGGATTGGAAAATATTGGTTTACACTGCAGTCCCAAAGAAGGACAATGCCAAAAAATAACAGGGCCAGTTGCTTCGCTAGTGATGCGATTAATAAAAATCTGTGTTGTAACTCACAATAAAGAGTCCCCATGTGGTTGGAAGCTGCATTTTGTGAGCCCGCATCTTTTTCTCCTCCCCACACCCGCTGGAGCAATGACAGGCTCCCTTCAGCTGTCATTCAGCTCCCTGCATTCACATAACACAGTTGTCTTAGCACTTGAGCAAAGCAGCAATCTGCCCCTTTCTTTCACAGCAGAGGCTGCATTATTAGGAGGGGGAGAGGGATTCCTTCCCTTCCTTTCTCTCGTTTTCTTCCTCCGTGGGTTTCCTCTTCTGTCCCCCCCCCCCGTAAGCTTCACTCGTGTGTGCGTCTGTCTCTTCACCTTCTTTCCCTTCCTTTCTCTTGATTTCTTTCTCATGTGTGTGTCTTCACCTCTCTTTCCCCCTGCTCCTTGCCAGCTGCACTCAAGACGGGAGAGGGGCACAAAGCCTGCTGACTTGTAGCCGGCAAGCACGCAGGGCAAATGACAGCATCCTAATGTTTTGCCTGTAAGCGTCTCCACGCTCCCAGGAAAATCTGCCGTTGCCCCCTAAGTTGGATGTCATACTGTTTGAAGGGGGGGGGGTTCTGCTGCTCTATCAACAAGAAAGCATTCTCCCTCTTTACAGCTTGACTGAAGTTGCCCCCTCTCAGAGGTATTCTGTCCCACCCCTACTTGAGGGGGGGAAACCCTTTTCTTGCCTGTTGGAATAACTTGAGCCAGTTCTGCTGTTTGTGACCTGGACAACCAGCCATCTAAGCTGTTCCATAATGAGTTAAATGCTATGTGTTTAGGTTCCTTAAGTACTAGAAAAAAAATACCTCTAAGGAGAATACATTAATTTTGAGATTTGCTGCTCAGTGTAAACCAATGGGTGCTATGTAAGTCAACCAAAGCATGGATGAATTAAAATTTGAGAGGAATGGAAAAATCTTCAAACACAACAGGAAGTCAAAGGGTGTTTTTCCACTAACAAAAAGTACCCATTTTTGCACCCATTTAGGACCCATTTGGGTGTGAGCCAGATGATCCCATTTCCACCACAGCACCCATTTGGGATCTGATTGTTTCCACTGCCGTGGGGGAAATCTGAATCTAATGGGTACATTTTGTCCTTTAATCCGAATTTTCTGTAGACCCCATTAATAGGGTCTACAATGGGGTCTTCTGCCAGAAAATCCGGATTAAAGGGAGCCTGTTTCCACTGGAAACAAGCAATGGGGTCCAGAGGAGG
Source organism: Aspidoscelis tigris stejnegeri (assembly GCA_023333525.1). Lineage (NCBI taxonomy): Eukaryota > Metazoa > Chordata > Lepidosauria > Squamata > Teiidae > Aspidoscelis > Aspidoscelis tigris. Next base: position 60,945,197 of record JALMGA010000002.1, on the reverse strand, counting down.
CTAAGGGGAGGGGATGCACCCATTGGGGCCCCCCTAAACCTAGGCTCTGAAGTCACTTTGAAGCCACTTTGAAGCCACTCCGAAGTCATTTCGAAGTCTGTGTAAAATAGCTCCGGAGTGCCTTTGAAGTCTGTGCTGATCTTCAAAGTGACTCCAAATGACTCCGAAGTGACTCCGAAATGACTCTGAAATGACTCCAAAGTCATTTCGAAGTTCATTCCAAAGATCAGCACAGACTTCAAAGGCACTCCGGAGCTATTTTGCACAGACTTCGAAGTGACTTCGAAATGACTTCAAAATTACTTTGAAACAACTTCTAAGTCAATTTGAAGTGGCTTTGAAGACTGCACCCTCCGCCCCCTCCGCCCCCTCCACCCCCTGAAACACCTGGGGTAATGGACAGACCCCTTGGGGATCGATCCGGATTTCTCACATGGGTGCAAAGCTGTTTCCACAGCAGGGTTGTTAGCACCCATTGCTAATGGGTTCTACACCTCCCGTGGAAACACATTGGGTGCTTCCCTTAATCCGGATCTACTAGATCCGGATTAAAGAATGTACCCATTCCTTAGATCCGGATCTTCTTAGATCCGGATCTAAGGGCTGCAGTGGAAAGACACCCTTAATTGTATTTAAACATATTAGAATGGCATTCTTCCATTGATTATAAGCAATGCACAATGTTCATGACATTTCCATTTTGTAAATCCCATAGATGCCTCAAAATTAAGCAAGTTGGACTAATGTTTACAGTATCTAAGCTTTTGTAGAACAGAAGACCTCTTAATAAGAACTGTGGCTTTTACAAAACTATATTTTGGTCTAAATGCACATTTATCAACCCTTAACATTGGATAAATTTCCTCTGTTCGCTTAATCTAGTTTTAGCTTTCTTCCTTTTTCTCATGCTAGTTTTTGGTAAGCCAGGGGTCCCACATCCTGTTTCAAACTATCACCCGTAAGGATCCCAGCTGACTCATTTCATAATTGTCCTTTGCTAATTTAAATGCTTCCGTCAGATCAGAGATGAGTGATCTGGGGTGTCACTTCCTCATGCGGCATTTCTGAACTTCTGTTATGCTAATTATCCTTCACCATTCATGGCTCTTCACCGGAGAACAGCAGTGACACATGATGCTAGTGACACCACCATGTCATCTAGCTTTTTCTTAAACACTGAAGCATGTTTTATTTAAAGAACACAGCATGCTTATCTGAAGGTCATAGTCATCACCTAAGAAGCCAATGGACAGGAGACAGATGATCTCTTCAGCATACCGTTCTCACTTCATGGGATGTGTCTTGTCTGATTTCTTAACTTGTCAGAGATTTTGAGAGACACATTTGGTCATTTTTCATGTCTGCGTGACTAGTGAGCTCTGACACAACTCAGCTTTTGGGTGGGGGCATGGAGATGGGGAGCAGCTATTTTCAGAAGAGGAACAGCTAAGATAATGAATGTATAGGAAATGAAAATGAAAGAAGTGGGCTGTTTTTGTGCTTATTATCAGAAAGCCAATTTCACTCTGGGGGAGAATTGTGGGTGTATCACAAAGCATCATGCAGAGAAATTATTTGTTGGATACAGACTGTGTTATATCTGCAATATTAATGAAGGATGGCTTTCTTTGCCTTAGTCAAAGAGTCATTTCATCATCTGTAGAGAGAAATCCCAGGTGTGAAACTTTAATAGGACGCTAGGAATCTTAGACAACAAGATAGCCAGAAGGAAAGGAGAATGATGTTCTTGAATCTTCAGTACTTCTGAAGATCAGCAGATATAGGTCATTCTTCAGTCAACACTTGCAGAAATTCCTTCATCTGCTCCACTGTTGATGATACAGGGGACCTGCCATCCTTTCCATTTGACCAGACTGATAAATGAAAAAAATTCATCCAGTTAAGCAGGGTTGACCCCCTTCAATTAATCGCCTTCTGCCACTGATGAAATAAGTTGCAGTATTAGCAAGAATTTATTTGCCAAAGGCTGTGTCTCCACTTACCTTTCTGGTACCCTTGAGCACAGCTTTGGGCATTGTGTCTCAATTTTTGGTGTCATTATCAAGGGATGGAGTACAAAATCACACTTCTCAGAGGAGCACCTCACTCATTGCATTTTCACACACCTTTGCACACTGAAATGGTTATGTGGAAACATCCAGTGATACAGTGGAGTGGATACAGTGTGCACCTCATATGTCATATACGGAGACTTGGTCAAAAAGGGTTCTCCAGCAATACAACAGATGAAAATTAAGACAATTATTTTTACCTTTTCTGCACTGGGCTTTATTCTGGATTATATCCCAGAATAAGGGTCTGCCATTTGCATGCTGGTGCAGACTACACCAGGCTCTGCAAAGTAATCTCCCAAAATTCTCCTTTACTGATATATGAGCCCCTTTCTTAGCTAATGCTAGTTAATTAGCTATTGTTTTAACCTCCAAAATATAATCTAACCATAATGCCTTCCACATCTGAATGCCTAGAATGCCTAGAATCTATGATTCTAGGCATAGCCTCAATGTAATCTCTTTATTTTGTTCTGTTGTTATTTGTTGCACGTCTCTTCAATGACTGTGCACCTATCTTTGTTCAATCAATAAAATCATCATCAACAAAAAAAGTATCTCTGATTAAAGTAATTTTGCTAGTCTAGGCCCTAATTTTTAGTCTAAGATTATCTAGAATTTTGTGCCTGGCACTTGATATATTTAAAGCTGTGAATTTGTACACATGCAGAATCTCCTATATGTCCTGAAGAATCAATACAATGAAACTCTTACCTGTCTTTTCAAGACTGGGCAAGCATAGGTGAGTGGTAGCTCATGAAGAGAGGCAGGGGCAACCAGTAAACCAGGTGAGAACCACTACGGATGGAAGTCTCGTTTGCAGCACTGAGTGGTGGCTTTCGTATGCCATGGTCACACCTTGACTTTAAACCTTCTTCAGTCCATCTTCAAGTCTGACTGCTCACGCCTATTCATTTCTATCTGCTTTATCTGTGGACTTTTGAAACGAAGGGTGGAAAGTCCACAGTTAAAATGGATAGAAGTGAAATGGTGCTGAGCAGTCAGATCTGAAGCAGGTGGACTGAAGCAGGTTTAAAGTGAAGGTGTGCCCATGGCCCTAATCACTGTATTCCCCCACCTTCCTGAATAGACTGTCACTGGGGCAAACAGATAAGTTAAAAGTACAGGGTTTTGTCCCAGTCCTTAGCAGGATGAGTTTTAGAAGGAGGAAAGTTCTTTTCCTACCATTTTACATACTCCGTCACAACCTCAATCTGTCCTTTTTTTTTTTTTTTTTGGTACATTTTCCTCAGGCCATCTGTTGTTCCTCCTCCAGTAACAAACATTCAGATCATGAAAGTGTGCTAGTCTCTGATTTCAAAACATAGGAATATAATTGATCAGCATGTGTTTGTGCATTCATCTTCTTTCTCTGGGAGCCTGTTTGCACTTTCACTGTATGACTCACTAGGCAAGACTGCAGGTTTTTATTTTAAGTGGGTTTGGGAAAAAAGCAGAAGGGGAAGAGGAGGTGAAAATCTGTTGCAGAGCACCGAAAGGAACTGTTGTCAGTTATTTTTGGATATTTGTTAAAGTTCATTTCATCCAACTTCTTTATACAGCATATTGTGGTGGTTTAGCAGGCAGGCTTTTGTTTCCTTAGGTGCATGCACCATATGGAGCTCATATTTTGGGGTGGAAAACATGTATATTCCCCTCCCAGTCTTTGGGTTCATATTATTTTGAAAGCCAGTTAGAATTTAAAATATTGGCACCGATCCATCAGATTCTGCCACAGAGGTATTTCTGAATTGATGAAGACAGAATGCAAATTTTTAAATTATAATGATTGCTGTAAAAGTGGATTCCCTTAGAATAGTTACTTTTATTCGAAGGATCTACAAATATTTTCTTCTGGTTAATTCACCATGTAAAATGGCATCCTTAAGATGGACATCATGTGCCAGTCAGTGCTGGTACTCAAAGTTGGATCCTTGCTTTTGATCTCTTGGAACCCTATTTGACCCATGGTGGATCAAGAAATGATACAGTGCAAGGCTCATATTGGAACCTTTTCCTTCTAAGGATCTTTGCCAGTTCCACTGCTTGGGCCACTTGTGTGCTCCAGTAACTCTGTTGATGCTTGGGGTTGGACCTGGATCTAGGGATGTGTACAAATATTCATAACATTTGTTATTCATCCATAGTTGTCTGAATTTGGATATTCATATGTAAATCAAATGTTACAACATTCGTGTATTAACATTTGTACAAAGATGAATGTTTTGGACATTTGTACAAATAGTTTGGATTCATATGAATAGTTCAGACATTCATTAAACTAGGGAGGTGGGAAAGTGGCTGCACCAGTCATATCTGCAACTGATCCAGATTGTATTTGACATGGATGAAGAGCAGATTAAAAGTGGATTCAGGTCAGATTTGTTATGGGATATGTTATGGGATACATATTAGATATGTATTTGTTTGTATCAAATATGTATTGGATATTCAGGCAAATAGTGTTTCCTTTGTGTTCCCAATATTTCTTAATGTCTATATGAGCCCCCTGGGAGAAGTCATCACATCTGGAGCAGAGTGTTATCAGTACATGGATGAGATATGACCTATTTCTTTGTTATACCAGGAACAGATGAGGCTCTGTAAGTCATAGATCAATAAGGTGGATCATTTCTTTATCTGGGAGTGGAGTACAGTGACCTGTAAAGTATTCTCAGAAATCTCTGTTCTTTAATTCCCAAATGCTGGGTAAAGTGCACATGTCTACAGCTCAAACAAATTCTATTTCCAACTGGGATGGTTAAGTGGAAATGCTGAAGAATACAGCCAATCTTGTTTAGATAGGGAGCAGTGTTTAGTCTTGGAAGAGAGCCCCCAAATCAAGAGGCCTACTACTAGAACAGGTAGGGACCTGCCTTGGGTCCCTAGGAATCCATTTGCATGCAGAATGACAGGGTTCCACCCTCTTTATCAGAAATGCCCAGCCTAACAGGCACTCCGAAAGCCAACTCTGACAGTAGCCTTGTATGTCCCAAGCCTTGTATGTCAATTTATGTCCCAAGACACAGACCCCAGACCCCAAAACCCTTCCCACTATCCCACCTTTGGTTTATCTGAGTTACTTGCAAACCCTAACTCTAGCTACAAATTAGTAAATTACAAGCCACTGTTGGGAAAGCTACTACCTCAATGAACCACCTCATTTCTTCCAAGTTCCACTCTCTCATGAGCCAGTGTGATTCTGTTTTATCTGTTGTAGTATAATCTTATCTCTCTCATGTCTGGATTACACTTAAGGATATGCACGAATATTCACAACATTAGAAATTCCTATTAATTTGGATGAATTCGGACATTCGAATTCAAATTGAACATTGGCACATTCAAAGACTCACATTCAAATTCGAATCGAATGCTTTGGAACATTTATATGAATATTTGTTACATTTGTAAACCTGGGAGGTGGGAAAGTGGCTGTCCCAGTCACATCCGCAATGGATCCAGAGTGGCTTCAAGGTAGATTTGACGAGTTCAGAATGGATGTATAGTGGATACATATAGGATTAGTATGAGATTCATATGTGATTCATATCAAACATTCATATACTGAACATTTGTATTAAATTCAAATCCCACCACATTCAAAGGGTATCTTTTTGAATGAATATGAATTTTCTTGTATTCGATTTGATACAAATTGGATGCAAAACATCCCTAGTCACACTGTAAAAGGAAATTAAATAATCTGCAGGAAGGAGCTCATACTTGTAATAATATCAGTAATGTTTATTTCTAGCACCTTTTCCACCAAAGTGTGGTACAAAAATGCAAAAACAACAACAAAACTTAAACATAATAAAACAACCTTAATACAAAATAATGTAAAATACATATGTTTACATCATGTCTTTTCATTGTTTGTTTGCTTTTTTCACTTGTAACTAGGTTTAGTGTCAAGATGTTTCTGAATATAGATATTATTAGGAATAAGTAGACTGATCACTAATTCACTTATTATTGTTAATTTACTCAGTTTTGAATGCTAATTCTATCAATAATACTAATGTCCAATATGAAGCCCAGGTCTGCAAAGAATCCATCTTTTTCACATAAAATGGGACTGTTGTTGGTGTATCATTCATTCTGCTGCTCAATAGCCTCCCTGTCTGAATTGGAGGTTGTCTTATATATTTATTATTATTTATTATTTATATTTCCATCCTGCCCTGTGCCCAAAAGTCTCATGAGTTACAATAATATCACAATACCTTGGGTTCTGTATATGGTGTTGGAAGTCCCCTGGACCATAGTGTACTTTTATTTCCACATTGAAGATACCTCTTGTAGACCAGCTCAGGACTTTCATGACTTTATGGACTCTCTCTGGATGTTATTGGTTCAGCCCATGTTGCAGGACATATTCTTGACTTGATCTTTGCTGCAGAATGAGAAGGTGATATTCCATTGGTAGGTGAACTTGTAGTGAGTTCATCATCATGGGCAGATCATTTGTTTGTGAAGGATAAATTGAAATGATCCACCCTTGAAGACTTAGGGAATCTATGAATTTTTGATGATTCTAGGGGAATTTCCAGTTGAAATGATTGATTTTTCTGTTGAGGCTCAGGTCTGACTTTGGAACCATGAGAGTGGAACTATTGACATGACCATTTCCAAGTGCACTCAGCACCCTGCACAATTTAGCTGAGGTCCTTGTGCTGCCATGCAGGAGAAGACAATATCTGCTTGTTTTTATATATGACATCTCTTTGCATTCTCTGCACCAGTATTAGATGGCTGGCTAGATAATATTTGTGTACTTGATTATTCCTGATTCATGAGTCACTAAATATTTGTTTCCTTGCTGAATTTCAAATTGCTGCATCTGGCCAATTTATAATTTATACTGTGTCGGAATAATTGGGTGTGATTTTGAAAAGATTCATTGATATTTGTTTATACAGTTGAAATGAATAATACTGATTCATAAAGGCTTTGCCGTTTTGAAACAAATGGCTCAACCTGATAGCAATCCTATACAGCTTAGTCCTGGGTCTATTTCAATAACCAGCTTCCACAGAAATAGTATTTTAGCTAAACATTAAAAGTACTGTTATATTAAAGTTTTCCACCAACAAATGAGGACCTGGGCTGCCTCCAGCTGGTGGCTGAATGTCCCCCTAGTCAGACTGTGCTGACCATGGCACTATCTTTCCATATGGCACTGAATTCCCAGAAGCACGCATCCCCACCACCACACAGGCGTGCTCGTCTGTTTCAGCCTTCACGCATGCATGGTGAATGAAGCTATGATGGAGAGCTGTGCGCACAGACCTGGAATTGCCTAAGAAGATGACACATGGCAACAGGGACGATGGTGGCAATGAGGACAGGCGAGTGGGGGGGGTGGGAAGGGAGAGGGGAGGTTGCTTTGTTTCATGCACAAATATTCATTCGTGCATAAATACAACCTCCCCCACATTTGTGCACACCCCTAGTCCGATGGTTTTGAAATTAATATCCAATAACTACTTACAGAGGTGAGAGGATATAGTGCATAGATCATGGAAGGCCGCCGGTTATCAAAGATTATCAGCTACAAATCTAGCCTGATCTGGAAAGTTGGAAGAGCCTCTTATTCTGCAATAGCTGTTGTGCTAGTACAGAAGAAGGAGCTTGCTATGGAACATTCTAGAGCCTTTGGAGCCCAGAATCCACCTGCTGTCACCACACCCTTTTCTCCTAGGCCTTCCAGTTCTGTATGTGCAACTCTCCATCCAGGGATTGCGATCTCTGGATGGAGAGCTGCATGCACAGGCCTAGAAGCGCTTTCTGAGCTTCCAAAGAGCACCAAAGGAAGGAAAGAAAAGTGCCAGAATGGAATGGGAGGCTGTGGTGGCATCTCCGTGCCAAATTTGGTGCTCTTAAGAGGCAGAAAAGGCACCCCCTGGTTTGTGCATGCAGCTCCCCTTCCGGGGATTGCATGATGCGGCGAGCGCTGCACATGCAGCCCTGGAAGGCCTAAGGGAAAAGCATGTGGCGGGTGGCAGTAGTGGAGTGATGAAGTGTAAGTGGGGTGAGAGGAGGCTGCTGGGGGATGGGAGGCCATGGGGGAGACTTGAGGTCACAGGGCACCCAATCTTCGCTGAAGCTTTGACCAAAGCTTTGACAAATACCGGATAATCAGATTCAGAGATGAATAGGGCCTATGAATGTAGACCCCATTCGATTTGCCTGTGAATGTCGGAATTTCTAGGTATTCATATGAATTCTGAATAGTATGCATATTCATGCACATCCTTAAGCTATGAAACACGGCATCTTTGCAAGATTTCCTGTCAACAGCAATATTAAGATTGTCTCCAGGTAATCTCAGAATCCAAAGAAGATCCTGCTATTTTCTTTTGCTGCCCACACCAGGCAATTGCAGGATATTACCAGTGTCTCTCTGCTGCTCCATGACCATTCCTCTTGAAAATACCCATATACTAGCCAAGCATCCACCCACTTCCCTTTATTTTTTTCCCCATGGACTTGATGCCCCCATGGAAACAATGCCCCAGACCCCAGTGTAGCACTGGGAGGGGGGGGGGAGGTCTTTAACACTAACACTGGCCAACTGGAACTTTTAAGAAAGGATTTGATAAATTCATGGAGGTCAGATATATCAATGGCTACTAGAATGGATGTCTAGGTACCACCTCCAGGCCATTTGCAAGACTCAAGAGCAGGAGAAGGGCTTGCCTTTGTCTTTTTCTTAGAATGACCAGAAGTAGGGATATGCACAAATGGTTTTTTTGACATTTTATTCCTAACAAATCGAACATTAGAATATTCATATTTGTTCAAATAGATCCCCTTTGAATGTGGTAGGACTCTATTCAATATTAATGTATTTGTACGAATTTGTATGAATATCCGATACAAACGAGTACGTATTGGATACATATTCAACGTGAACACATATTTGTTCTGACAGCGTTAAATCCAACCTGAATCCATTTTTAATCTGCTCTCAATCCATGTTGAATGCAATCTGAATCTGTTGCAGATGTGACAGGCGCAGCCACTTTCCCACCTCCCCAGATTAATGAATGTCCAAACTATTTGTACGAATGTCTGGAACATTCGTATTCATATGAATTCCTACTACTAATGAATGTTATGAACATTCATGCACATTCCTATCCAGAAGCATTTGTTGGCCCTTTGTGTGAGGATGAAGTGTGGCCAGATTCAGCAGGACTCCTTTTACGTTCTTAAAATGTCAGAAATGACCACAAGAGTACTAGGTAGCTGCAGGTGGATATCACATTCTGCATCTGCACAAAAGAGTGATGACTATATAGTTAAATTATTCTTAAATTTGTCATTTAGGGGTGGATTTTGAAGGCTTGGGAGGTGGGTCAATCTGGTTCTGCTCACTAAGTTTCCCTTGCAAATTCCTGTTGTTTACACTCAATCAACAAAGGCCTAAAAATACCAGCGTGATTATTTGCTCAATGTCATATCGGATGACTAATACTTGCTGTGACCCGTTAATCTATATAATTTCACCACAGCAACTATCATGTCCGTGACATAACTGTGGCCCACTATTCACCCTTGCAGGATGAGACAAAGGAAAATGTTCTTTCTGTTCCAGTTGGATGATAACAGGTGCTACTGTTGGACAGGTTTTGCTTGTTTTACAACCTGTTGCCTTCTTTTGTACAGTTCTCTAGCTAGCACACACCTAACACCTTAATTTCCAGGTTACTATATTTCCTTTTAAGCCCATAGACATATGATCTATTTTTATTTGTCATCACCTGCATCAATGGACTAGGAAATGAATCTTAATTTCCTCAGAGATTTGGATGTTTGCTTAAATCACCTTGGTTCTAGTCCTCTGACATGCAGTTATATTTTTAAAAATAAATCTGAAATTCTGTGCAGAATGTTCAGCCATTGCAGATAGCAGAATCTTTTTAAGGTCTGCCTGCATACCATGTTCAGGAATAATAGCTTATCTCTAACCCTGTATATATTCTTAAAGACCTCTACAAAAGCTTGTCTGATATGAGTCATCCAAAAGAATTGCCTTTATCACCAAGGAGGAGCAAGCTGGGAACTTGTCATTAGCAAGGAATCTGGGGGTACCTCCTTTGTAAAAGGTAAATAAAGAAAATAGTGCTTGACTAATTTGCTGAAGGAAGACTGACTTAGAAATCTTTTGGTCAGGGCTTTATTTTTAATCCCATAACAGTAATCTTTAGGAAGACATATTGCACACATGGGTTGTCTCGCTTTGCTTTGAGTGCACCATGTTCAATGCTGTTATGCATCTGTGTAGGAGGCAAACAGCTCAGTTTCACAAAATGCAGGTTTTGAGAGTCTATTTTGGGTTCCTTTTTTCTTTCTTCAATTGATTCATTTTTAACTCACTGTGTGCTGCAGGTGAAGAGACCAGACTTGAGAAGACCCAAAGAAATGAACCAAGATTAAGGTTGCTACGTGGAAAAAAGAAAGGTGGCTTTTACATCCTTAATGGCTGTGCAGAGGAAGAGAAAATGTCAGCAGCTGTAGCTTGTAATGCAGCCAACACTTGCTGAAAAATTCTATTTTGCGCAGTTATTTAACATGCAAGAGTCCTGGCCTCTCCTCTGTGCAACAGACTGGGCCATGATTCATATCTGAATTTCCCTACCTACGTCAAGCAAGGCCGCAGGCTTCAGTACTAATATTCAGCATAGTCACTGAATGTTCAGTGTGCTTCAAGTACATTATGTCAGTCTCAGAATTCTAGGGCAATGACTTTTTGTTTGTTTGTTTGTTTTATATTCTGCCCTTCAACCAAATGTCCCAGAATGGGCTACAACAATAAAAAGATTAAAAATCATAAAACAGCCTAAAACATACTTAAAATTTACCCTTCCTCTTTCTCTCCCTTCACTCAGAGGAAGCAAAACATTAAAACCTTGGGTGAAGAGGTATGTTTTAACCATGGGCCTATTCGCACTTAGGCCTCTGGTATGCAATTAGGACAGCTCTGATACAGATTGTACCAGAGCTGTCCTAATTGCATACCAGGGGCCTAAGTGCGAATAGGGCCCAGGTACTGAAAGCCATATACTGTTGATGCTTGGCATACCTCCACTGCATGTTCCCAAGCCTGGGTGCCACCACAGAAAAGGCCCTCTCACATGTCACCACCCTTTGGTCAATTCCATAATGGCTCCCAGCCTTCCACCCCAGACTCCACCCCTTACAGGATGCACGTGGATGCAACCTTAAATGGAAACCTCTAGCCTACATAAGTCATTCTTTCTGTTATGGCAGTTTATGATGGGAGATAAGCTCAATGCTGAATCGGGAGCTCAAGGAGAGACTGGAGAGACTCCCCTCAAGGGTCATCTGTCTGATATCAGTCCCATATAAAACAGGGTACAGTATATTAGTCACTGGCTGGAGCTTAGAGAGCTCCACTATGCCACTTTGTCTCCCCTACCTTGCACTGGATCGTCGTGAACTTGAGAGGAACAAGAGTAAAGCCACAAATAGCATTATGCAATGAACTGTTTTTAAAAAGCAAGGGATGCACTTAATTTGACTGATAATGCATATTTGGAAGGCGACAAGCAATACCCTAAACCATTATGATCACATCTTTTCACACTTCCTTCATACGACTGTGTTAGAGATAGAACAAATTAGCTTTGAGTATTAAAAGTGTGTTTAAAGATGTTTGTTCTACCAATTACTCCAATTGAATGTTGTTTGAGTGCCATTATTGACTATCCATTTGATGACTAACTGATCCATTGTTTTGCAGTTATGCCTTTATGGCTTGTTAATAAAAATGCCACTGGGAAATCCACATATGTACATCTCTACCTTTCCTTCAGCCTCAGCTCCCCAGTTTCCACAACTGCTTTAAAACTTTCAAAGAATCCTATGCAAAAATCTAGTATAGTTCTGAATGCATGGGAATCCTCCTCTGCTTGTCATTTCTACTACCAATTAACCTTGCTGCTGTTTAGATCATATCTAATAAAACGCCGTACACTGCTTATTATCAGAAAGTCATTTTGTTTGCTGAATTAATAAGAAATGGTTTGGTTTCTAACCGCACAGAGGAAGTGAGCTTTTTAGTTCAGTAGGGCATTTGCAACAAGTAATCTTTTGATTCCCTTCTGTCTGCATTCTGTTTATCGTATGCTCATTTCACAACATCCAATTCAGTTCACATTTTGTAGACTGCTTGATATTTTTAATCTTGCATTAAATGACATCATGTCAGCCTGGCAGAAGATGCCACTGTGCAGATGTTCACTGACCGTCTTTCAGATGGAATAGCACATAACTCGGGGAATTAGAATGCTCTCTCAATGGGTTTTTCCACAGTGAGGTAGCCCCAACAGCTTTTATAGTTCAGTTCATGTAATCTCCCACTAATGAAGGCATTTAAAAGTGAGCTCAAACACTTTCCCACTAAAGGTACTGATAAACATGGAAGGATAAATATAGTCAGCCTCCAGAATGAAGAGAAAACATCAGCAGGGACTAGTCATTTTCCTTCTGCATTGTCAAACACAAAGGTGAATTTTCTGAAAAGTGGATACAATTCAGTCAGTAATTGTTTTTGCAGCTAGTGCACAATCAGACATGGTATTTAATCCATTCCCAGGCTGTTTTCAGATCTGTCTGCTCTGACAAAATAATGATTTTCCTTTTTTTTTTCTGGATTAAATTGGCCAAATTCAGGCTGTTTTGCATTTGGATTAAGTGAGTTCTGAGGGAGGACATACATAAAGAAAGGAGGGTTCACTGCATGAAACTAAGGTTGTTTCCATACTTACTTCTCATGGTTTGGTCTAAGTGGTTCTAAGAGATTGCTCCAGGACTGGGTCAAGGCTGCCTGCATTGAGATGACTTGTTCCACTCCAGTCCTTGAGCTGGTTCCAAGCTCATCCCTTGTTGTGCTATTGAATGTGCCATTCATATATTTCTGTGGTCCAGAATACCACTTCCTAGTGTGCTAGTAGACCTTGGAAATGAGATCTACTAACAGACTGGGGTAGAGCATCATTCCGAGTGTCCGGGCCCAGTCTACACTCCCTCTAGTACAGATGGAACAAACTAGGAGGGAAATGACACCAGTGTGCAGGAGACCTATAGACCATATAGTCTGATTGAGATGATTATCAGGCTAAAATCAGACACACTGACCGAGTGTCCCCATGGTAAGGATACTGCGAGGCGAACATGAGTTCACCTCAAGAGAGTCCCCATGCAAAACCCTAATTCGGGCTACATGAGGACAAACTCCAAGAAAGCGAAATAAAAAAAAAAACCCTTTATAACTTTTCTTGCCCCGAATTATGGGGCAAGAACAGGTTATCCTGGGGGCATGGGGACACTCAGGTTACAATCGCAGCATTAGCGGGCAGGGTTTCACTGTCCCCGCCGATAATGCTGCAATCGCATGAGCAGAACTCCTGTAAAATGATTTAAGCAGCAGCAGCTTTTGCAGGGAAGCTGTCAGGAGGTCATTTGGGGTAAAGCAAGCCCTTACCTGGGTGATTGTGCACTCAGGCAAGGGGTTTGTGGAGAAAACCACACCATCCCGATGCAGGGATTTACCGCAGTTTTCATGGGGATGGGCGGGTTTGCCTTGAACCTGCCCTGTCCTCCATTATCATGGGAACTCCTTAATGCAAATTAAGATACACATTAAAGCTGCCCCAAATCCACCCCAGGGTAAGGGCAGCCCCGTGGGGACACGGCCTGAAAGGGATACCTTCTGGGTGAATTTGAGTTGGAGACATCAAACATTTTACACCTGTATGTGCCTTATCTCACCTTGAAGCCAACTATTCTTCAGACAGGAAATCTTAAGACTAAAGGTGACTCATCTTTCCAGTTGCATCAGCAAGGGAAAGAGCAGGGAACTCTAATCAACTGCAGTGTGGCAACAAATGCTGCTGGCCATCGACCAATCAGGACCTAAGAAAATTGGACTGGTGGAAGGCAATTGGTGGTGAGCATTTGTTGCTAGGCAAGTGTTGCCAGGCTTCAAGGCAAAGGAATGAGGCAGGAGTTTGCCTGGTTTTTTTGTCTTCAGAAGTGGTGCATTTTCTAAAAGGGACATACAAAAACTTCCTGTTTGACCACAACAACAGTTGCCTAGCAGTCAAAGTGCAGGCAGTTGTAGTCCATTCTCACCTGGAGGACCTGGAAAGGACATGATGAGAGGAAAGTGGGAAATCCCATTCCCAATGTGCCTTATTAGAGAAAGTATCCCTGGGATATGACACTGGTTCCTGGGTGGGATTTCACTTGCCCTCCTTCATCTGTGGTAGCCAAAGAGGTCACCCAGACACAAGGACACCCCATCAGTGGGGCATCTAGAAGTCAGTCAGTGGAAGGCAGACCAGAATAGTGAAAGTCTGAGGACGAGTGTTCTGTGAAAGGCAGCAGTCAGTGAACCAAAGAAGAGCTGCTGGATTTCAGAACAATAGCATGGAAGAGGTCAGCAGGAAAGCCTGACTAAGGGGATGAAATGAAGCCTAATAAAGAATTGTTCAAGAGCTGTGAAATCACTACACCCACCACTAACACACAGGCTTACACACTACTCAGTGGCGAAAAGAAATCTTAACTCTGAGATTTATGATCAGTCCCTGAACTGAATGAAAATCTCTGCTAGGAAACTGCAGTCAGAGACCTACCTTAGAATGGAGTGAAAGCAAGCTTTAAAAACAAGGGCAAGAAGTTGCAGTGTAGAATAATTTGATGTTGCAGATCAGGGACGCTTCCTGGAACCCCCAGAAATGAAATGGGCTGACTTCCAGAGCCTGGCACAATGTCTGGGTTGCTCATGTTGTCACTGGCCATCCACATGGCAGCAAGAAGGTTGTCTTTTCTACCCTGCTTTTCTCACCCATTTAAGGGGGCTCAAAGTGGCTGACAAAGCTTTCTATTCTTCTCCTCAAACAGAACACCCAGTGAGGTAGGTGCTGCTGTGAGAGCTCAGAAGAGAGCTGTGCCTAGCCCAAGGCCTCCCAGCTGGCTTCATGCAGGAGTGTGGAATCAAACTCAGAAGCCCAGCTTCTTAACACTAGACTAATCTGGAGGGACCCTTCTGATTTATGCAAGAGATTACTCTTGGGCAAGGGCATGCTCAGTTTCCATTTTGCTCTATAAAGATGCAGTTTTGCTAGTTAAGCTGAAGTTGTCATGTAGATTTCAGAGTTCCTTGATGGATGATGATCCTTATCTCCTGTTTTCAGAACCCCAGTTGACACTAAGGTCCTGAGTCTTCTGTTTTATTAGGAGTCAAAGCATGGACAGAAAGTATAATCCCACAATCTATTGATTCACAACTAACTGGGTTATTTAACCTGTGTGCCCCTCTCTGTAAATCCCAGCAATTATTTGGAACACTTAACCAAATGTAAGACAAGCTAATTAATGGCGGATAAGTTAACAAATGTTAATGCGCCATTGAGTTTGTGTTTCCTGCCTTAATAACATCCATAATGACTCCCCAGGATGTATTTTAAATAATTTTCTTTTGTATGAAAGCAGCAATGTGTGCACATTAATAACTAGGTTCACATTGCTTCAGTGATCTTGTGGAACATAAAGTACATTTTTACTGCTTACCCCAAAACACATTTACATTGCTATAAGTAATTTGGTTCTAATTTTCTTCCTACGGTCTCCCTTTGTCCATCAGGGAACCTAAGACAGCAGCACACAGTTACCAATTTTGGGCATGACCAGACAAGGGGTGTTTTTCCACCATGCTCCTTTAATCCGGATCTAAGAAGATCCAGATCTAGGGAATGGGTACTTCCCTTTATCCGGATCTAGTAGATGCGGATTAAGGGAAGTACCCAATGTGTTTCCATGGGTGGTCTAGCACCCAATAGCAATGGGTGCTAGCCTCCCTGCCGTGGAAACACCGGAGCACCCATTTGGAAATCCAGATCTACCCATGAGGGGGGACAGGGGGTGCAATCTCCGAAGCGGCTCCGAAGTTCCTTTGAAGTCATTCCGAAGTCACTTCGAAGTCACTTCGAAGTTTGTGCAAAATAGCTCTGGAGGGTCTTTGAAGTCTGTGCTGATCTTCAGAGGAAACTTTGACTTTGAAGTGACTTCGGAGCGACTTCAGAGTTCACTCTGAAGATCAGCCCAGACTTCAAAGATGCTCCGGAGCTATTTTGCACAGACTTCGAAATGACTCTGAAGCTTAGGTTTGGGGATTCACCCACCAAGAGTGCCCCCTCCCCCTAGCCTCTCCTAGACCCCATTACCAAACTAATGTGGAAACAGGCTCCCTTTAATCCGGATTTTCTGGCAGAAGACCCCATTGTAGACCCCATTAATGGGGTCTACAGAAAATCTGGATTAAAGGCCAAAAAGTACCCATATGATCCGGATTTCCCGAGGCGCGGTGGAAACAAATGTGTCCCTAATGGGTGCCGTGGTGGATATGGAGTAATCTGGCTCTCACCCAAATGGGTCCTTAATGGGTGCTAAAATGGGTACTAAGTGACCATGGAAAAACACCCAAGGTCACCTTCCAGACTCTCTCAATCAGACAAGGGTTCAAGCAAGCACAGGACTTGGCAAGATTTCCTCTTTCTGAATAGACAACTACAAAGCAGCAAATCCTGTGGCTTTGGGGTTGAGGGGACTTTTCTTTCCCAGAAGAAGAAGAAGAAGAAGAAGAAGAAGAAGAAGAAGAAGAAGAAGAAGAAGAAGAAGAAGAAGAGTTGACTTTTCTATTTTACCTTTCTCATCCATTTAAGGTGACTCAAAGTGGCTGACAAAGCTTTCTATTCTCCTCACAACTGAACACCATGTGAGGTAGATGGGGCTGTGAGAACTCAAAAGAGAGCTGTGACTAGCCCAAGGTCACTGAGCTGGTTTTGTGGAGGAGTAGGTATCTTGGGCCAGTGTGTAGACAAGTTTAACAAAGGGAACGCTAGAATCAGGCTTTTAATTCCACATAAGCACATCTTTAGAGGTTGCTCTGGCAAATCCCTGATGAGTATGGTTTGCATAAGTAAATGCCTTCTGTATGTGATATGTGGGGGCTAGTTTCAATATATCAGGCTGATTGCCTTGAGAGACTTGGTCAGGATCCTCACGGTCCATTCATTCAAATGAGCAGTGCACAAACTATCCAACATTCCCATTCAGCTATTTTCACAAGACCTCTGGACATTTGGAAGCAAGGCAAGCAAATGCTTCCATTTCCTAGCTGGCCCAAACCCCCTAAAAGGTGACCTTACCTTATGACTCTTAAAATAACTCTGGGATTGCCTTGTTGAAGGAGTTATCTTCTGATGTGCTTGTTGCAGCCAAGAGTCAACTCAATGTGTAAAAACATGTCTGGATCTGGGATCACTGCTATGGACAGAAAATGTGACGTACTTCAAACATACTTCTGGTCAGTATGCAGCATTCCGGGTCAATTCATTGTTAGGCCATGCACACATGCCTCTGTGGCTATCACTCCATATTGCACATGAGATTCCAACCCAGTTTGGATGGTGCCTTAACTTGCTTAAGTGATGTTCTTATTGCTTCACCTTCAGTTTGTATCAGACACCTTCCTTGGACCATTGCTGAGTTGGGATCAGATGGAGTGGTCCAGCAGTTGGGCTGATCCAACTGTCCCAGAACAAGTTCATCCATGTCTGAGTGGCTGTTCTGGGACCACACCCATGCTGGCTTTGTAACTCTGAAAGCTCTGACGTCCAGGAATGAAAGTTCCTGACCTTGAAGCCCATGGGGGACCAATTTCAGATTGCAATTGAATGGGTCCTCCATAGGAAACCAGACTAACATAGGTTTGCTGCATTCACATGCCTTTTTCATCTTGTTGAATGGCCATTACTTCACCAGTAAACTTCTTCCAAAAAGGCAACCAGTATCCCAGACAAGGCAGCCAGTTTGGGCTGCCTAGTCCAGTATATGCTCTCTCTAATGTAGACAAAGTATACTAGCAGGAGACGGGGCTTCATTGGACCATTCCAAGGCCCAAAAGTGAGACTGCTGGATCCCTTGCTATACCATTTTGTGCTAGCCATACATTTGTCTTGCACAAATCACTGAAGAAACTTACCAATAAAAATGAGAGCAGTTTGTCATCAAATAATTCATTTGTCCATAACAATTGTTCACTGTTTATTAGAGGCAGGGGCTGACGTGTTTGCTAGGAGTGGGAGAATGGTTTAGCTATTACTGGGCAAAAGAACGTGTAGTATTTTGTTATATGCTGGACAAAGCACATACATTGCAGATACCTTCAGGGTGGATGATAATAGATTTTTCACTAGACACTAAAATCCCATTAGCTGATGAGTCATTGCTGCCTTTCTGCAAAAGTATATCTTTTCACTCAAATGTACCTCCCTGGGACAAAAAACTGGAACCCAAGATAACTGTAAATTCCCACATTTTGACTAATGCCTATTTAGAATGCTAATCCCATTACCTGCATTTTATGTCATCCTAGTGATCTAGTTATTTTTGCTTCATGCAGCCTTATTCTGGCGTATGATTTTGCACACCACAGGGCTACCAATGTTTGCAGTAGGTGGATAGGATGTAGTGCACTATTATGAGGTCAAGCAGCAGAGCATTATTGCTATGCTAACTGGAAAGGGTTGAGGTCAAGAACGTAAAGGCAGTCATGCTGATAATTCTTAGCTCAACACCTAATTCTTCACTTGGTACAGCAGAAGCAAAAGAAGCAATATTCGAAACATTCAAAATTCGTACGAATTTGGTCGAATTTGAATCAAATGTTGACTGACATTCAAAGATTGACATTTGAATTTGAACTGAATGTTTTGATTGATACATTTGTATGAAGATTTGTATGGGATTTGTATGCCACTTGTATGCACTCGTATGGGATTCATATGGTACTGAACATTCGTATCGAATATGAATCCTACCTCAGTTGAAGGGGATCTGTTCAAATGAATACAAATTTTCTTGCATTCTACTTGATACAAATCAAATTTAAAAACAACACATCCATGCACATCCATACTTCTAATGGGCTAAACAAGCACAGTTCATTAGAAGGACATTTGCTAGCAAGAGTAAACTGATGACACTCATGCTCTTGTATTTGACAACATGAGATTCTTGCAAAGCATGTATGGAGAGAAAGGCAGACCAAAAGATGCCCCAGTATGCTGGAACAATAAGAAAACTTTCTATTTAACTAACCTCCAGCTAGTACCTGGTTAGCTACTGTGGCAGCTAGATGGGCAATGATGCTTTTGAGGACTATAAAACCTCTTTTACTGCTGCTCATATGAGCATGCAGGGGAAAGCTGAAAGCACTTTCAGTCCTATGTGCTTTTCAAGACTCAGATCTGCAGATGAAGGGAAAGCAGAGTGATTGAGACTTTAGGAAAAAGGGGGAAACAGTAGCTGACTGAAATGAAGAAACAGAGAGCCTGGGAAGGAAGGCAAGAGGGAGAATATGAGTTACTGAAGGGATCAGGAAAGAAGAAATATCTTTATATGAACATTTATATGTAACCCATCTGAAGCCACGTATAGTAAACAGAATCACCTTGAAAATTATTTTCCTCCAAAGAATTACGGAGCTGTAAAAATCACAATTTCTGTGCTTTCCAGTTCTACCATGGCTCAAAAATATTTTATAGACAGCATTCTGTTTGGTTACACAGTCAACCAGATGCAATCAGTAAGGTTTTGGCCCATTGCCAAGCTAAATCCCAACTAAGGAGGAATTAATGGGGCCCCAAGAAATAAGGCTTGTTCCAAGCAGTGCTGCTTTTTGGGTTATTTTAACCACTGTGTGAAATAGTCCAAATATTTTTGGTTTCTTTGATACGGCAACTAATACTCCAAGTAATTTCTTCATAAATTTTCCTTCTTATTTTTTACTACCTCTCAGGAAAAGCAGATTTTTCTTCTATAATCCCATCTGGGTTATTAGCTTGCTCTGCATAAACTGGTTGGTCTAGTCTAGTTTTGCTTGTTTCTGTTTTTAACTTTTTTTGTTGCTCCATCGTCATTGACGATGATTTAATTTTTCTTACAATAAATTGTCTTTGGCCACATAGCCACTGTTGTGTTAAATAACAAGACAGCATAAGAAAAGGTTTGCTGAATCAGACTTGTGGCTTCTTATCTATTGTAGCAGGTCTCACTGGGCCACCCAGGTGCTTATGGAAGCCAGCAAGCAAGGTGGAAGTGCACATCTTATTCTGGTCACAAGTGTTGTAGGAACTGGCTACAGAAGCACACTATCATCTATCTATCTATCTATCTATCTATCTATCTATCTATCTATCTATCTATCTATCTATCTATCTATCTATCTATCTATCTATCCATCCATCCATCCATCCATCCATCCATCCATCCATCCATCCACCCATCCATCCATCCATCCCACCCTATACCTGAAGGACTCAGGGCGAGTAACAACATTTAAAATCAGACATATATTAAAACAACAGAGTATATTAAAACAATAACAGTGTCTTAAAGTAGGAAGAGATAGTTTATTCCCATTTAACCAAAGGCCAGGGCAAAGAAGTGCATCTTCAATGCCTTCATAAGCATAAACAGTGAAGGAGCCTGATGCTCCTCAAGAGGGTGCATACCCTGGAGGTCATCACTGAGAAGGCCCTCTCCAGGGTGCCCACCCCTTTTACTACTGAAGGTGGCGGACAACCAGGAGGGCCTCCTCTCCAGACCTTAAGGCATGGGCAGGTTGATATGGAAGGTGTCCTATGTATACCTCTCTAAAGTTACACAGTCATTCTTGATGGCTCTGTCTTCCATGAATTTGTCCTAACTTCTTTTGAAGTTATCGAAGCTGGTTGCCAGTGCTGCATCTTGTGATAGTAAATTCCAAAGCTTAATTATATACTGTGTGAACTTTTTTTTTTTTTTAAATCCCTTTGTGTGATCTGGTTCTTCTAAGAATCTGGGAACATTTTTCTCCTTCCAAATGGCAAACATTTATCTTTGATCATCACAAACTGATAGATTCCTTTCTTGTTCTATTAACTGAAGCTTATTATCTCTCCCCCTCCGTAGTCATTTTACCAGTAGCACTTCAGTGTCTTGCTCTCATTGCCCAGCAAAGGGCACTGAATCTTGTAGCCTGTTTTTTGCATGATGCCCACAACTCTAACGTCCTTTTTATTTTGTTGCTATTACACCAAATGGAGTGTAATCTGGATCAGGAAGACCAAAATGGGCACCTGATCTGGTACAGATTCAGAGTACTTGTGGACCTGATTAAACAGATCCATCAGCATACTATAAATTCTGACCTGAGGGGCTCAACTTCTGATGGCATATCTTCCAGTGTTGATTCACTAGTAATGCTCAATGGCAGGTTATTGTGATGCCACTTTAAGCCTCTGAAGGGCTGGAGGGAAATCTTGTGTCACCAGACATCCAAAGATGTTTCTGAATACGGCTAGGAAAATGACCCGCTTTCAGTGAGGTTAGAAGTGTATTCAAGATCAAGACTTGTGTATTTAAAAATCAGGTGTCCTCCGTGTTTTGCCTGGTGGAAATTCATTATGAGATTAGGCAGAATTCAATCATGTTGGGATACTAGAGGCTACCTGAAGAATTGGGGCTAAACAGGGCTTTCTGACACTCAGAAAGGCTGAAATCTACTGAGGAGAATTCAAGTAAAAGTCACAGAGGAGACAAAATCAAGATGCTCAGGTTCTCTAACCATGTCCTCAAATTCTTTATCCATTCTCTTCTTTCTCACAGCACTCTTCTTTACTCTTGTCTGCTACCAACCTCTTCTGAAAGCAGAATTCAGATGCGTGTTCAGATGTCAGAGGGTCCTCCATGCAGCCCAATGGTCAAGGATAAAGGGAAACCAGACTTTAATTGTGAGGGGAAATTAAGGATGATGGCAGGAACAAGGCCAATCCATAAACTCCTCGATCTCCTGTGACTGTGAGGAAAGCTATCCTTGGCCAGCATTCCTCAAGTCTTCTTATATTCCTAGGCTGTTGTCACATCTAAGGTTTAATCCAGCTTTAGTCCACTTTCAGAGCAAGAAAAGCAAAGCGACAGTAATTTTCTTTCCACATTATCTATCCCAAAGGTGAGTTTCCTGAGTTATCTAAAACAGAAAGAAAACAGCTTGTCACTTTGCTGATGTATTCTCTCACTTTGAAAGTGGACTGAAGCTGGATTAAGCCTTAAATGTGACCACAGCCCTAGTCTGAACAGCTCAGCCATCATGTGGATCCTGCCCCTGTATGGTTGGACATTCTCAGAGTTGTGAAAATCAGCAGTATGCAACAAACAGTCTCTTAAGACTCATGTTTCAGAGGTGTGGGTCAAAAATCATCATTCTAGGGTTTGGGACAAGAACAGCTTCACGATTCTTAAAATACTGGCCTGAATTTGTCCATGATATCCCAGTCTTTTTGAGATAGTATAGTAATTCTAGTCTGTCTAAATTGCAATAAGCAGAATCTGATAACACTATCAGTCCAAAGCTACCACAGGATGAATAAAGAGAAAGAATTTCAGATGCAGTCTGCAAATATAGATACTGCAGCCTTTTTCAGGCATTTCCAGAACTTAAAACTATTACAGAATTCTGATGCATTCAGACAAGTTTCCAGTATGAGCATATTAGAAATGTTTATCCTGGACAACTCTGCATAGATAGACATTAATTAGCCTGAAACTTTCCTTCCTATGAAAGCAAATGTTCAAAGACCTACTTGCCTGCACTCCAGCTCATGCATGACTTATCTACTTCCATTATATTATCCGATAACAATTAGATAATGAAACACTATTCTCTGCTCAGTTGGTGCCTGAGTAGGCTGCATGTTCTGGGGGTGTCCTCTTTGTCCTCTCCTGCATTCTTCTGAACTCTTTTTGTACCAGGCACAGAGAAGATAAAGTCACCCACCTCTGTGCATCATTTCATCAGCCTGAATTGGATTTCAGTTTTTTAAAAAAATGTAGGTTTCTTTCGTCTTACTTGTTCAAACATAGTGTATAGGATGGGGTGAGAGATCTTGGTATCATTAGCAAGGAATTATTTTTGTTCAGAAGCAACATAAAAGCTGAGAGACTGAAGGAGAACTAATCTAGGCTTGGCAACCCACACTTAAATCACATGCCGATTACTTTGTTAGTCATCTCTTTATTGATGCTTTCAGCCCAAAGCTGATGGCAATGGAAAGAAAAGGACTCTTAAGACATATGGGTGTGTTTAAGGAAGGGAAAAATCTGAGAAAGATCATTGTAAAAAGAAAAACAATTTGCCTACTCTCCAAAGCAGGATTTAGTTGATTTTTTTCCCTTCATCAATAACCATTTTATTGTACTATGGCAGTTCATCTTGAAACTGAACAACAAATATAAAAGTGAGTCATGGCTCAATAAAATTGCCACTCTGGCCCGGTTCCCATTACAAGCTTAAAACGGTTTTCCTAAACCGAAATAATAGAACCGGATGCTAACACGAATTTGCCTGATCCCATTACTTTCAACTTAATCGCATTTGATCTGGATTCTGAGGATTGTACGTGGCGTATGTGAGTCAAGGGGGGACTCAAGTGGCTACTTTCTAAAAGCTGCTTTTTGGGGCTGCCCTGCCCTCTTCCTCTTGGTGTGAATGCGCCCCCCATAACAGACCCCTTCATGGAGCCTGGCTGGGTGGCTGCTGCTTGCATGGATGGATGAAAAACCGCACCGGGCAGCCAGCGATTCTTTCCCCTTCTCTCCCCATTGCCCAGGGCACACAGCAGCAGTGGCAACTCAAGCCCCCTTCGCCCGCTCACCGCACAGCCACAGCCTTAAGAACCTGCAGCTGCTTTCCTTACCTTACCTTTCTAAAGGTCAGAACTTTCAAAGACCCAGAATTGTGCAAATTGCAACATTGTTATCAGGTGTGAAGTGGGTGGATTGCTACAGTGTAATGGCTGCTGTAAGGGGTGGATTTTTACAGTAAAATCACTATCTTTGGAAGAAAGCTATTGGGGGAGGGAAACCCTAAACATGCATTCTCACCCCACTAAAACTGTACCGTTCCCACAGCAAGAAATGTAAAACGTTTCAAGCGCACAAACAAGAGCGAGACCTGTTGAAATGAGTGTTAACATTTACAATGCTTTGGGGCGATTCAGCACGTGGAAAGCGTGTTAAGCTAACCTGACATGGGGAGTGTGAGGATTGAAACCATTTCGAAACTGTTTTAAGCTTGTAATATGGGGACTGTGACCATACTTTTTTTTGGGGGGGGGTTCAGATGGAATGTTTCCCTTTTCCTGCCCTATTGCTGCTGCCCTGCTCCGATCTTCCTCCTCCCACCCCCGTCTGTCACCTCACCCCCCCAGAACACCTCCCAGAACACCTCCACCTCAAGCAGAACATTTCCTCCACCCACTCACCAGCTGCAGGAAGGTGTGGTCAAGCGGTTCCAGGCCAAAAGCGGCTTGGATTCAGCTGCCTTCCTGATGCAGATATAAAAGGCAAGGTGTAACTGTGGCCAAAGACATAGAAATTAGATAAGAAAAATACTGTTGTAGTTAGGGAAGGAGTTAAAAGATTGCCAACAAATAAATGAGAAAGAGACCTATGTCTTTGTGATGAAGAATCTAGCTTTGTGCAATTGCGTACTTCTACAGTTGGAGGCCGGGACTGCAAGACCTATCCCAGAACCATCTGCTCTACTCCCCCTAACCTGCCACACCACCACTTGTGTCAGGGCCCCACACTCCTCCTCCACTGTGGCTTCTTCTATTCCACCTTCTCCACAGCAGGAGGTGGCACTTACAGTGGTGACAGCTAGGAGCAGCAAGTACTGAAGTGTCAGTGGTGGCCACAGGTGTGAGGGCTGGAGCAGTGGGCACAAGAGAGAAGGGACACCTTGATTTATTCTTGTCCAACAGAGTGATCTCAAAGCTAAGAACATCAGATTGGCAATGTCTGAAGATGGGAGTGGTTCCCAGGGTTGGGGCAGTGGATGCTCTAAGTCACTGATGACAGAAAAGCAGCAACACAATCATTGGAAAAGGCACCATGCTTCCGTTTAGCAAGCATTGACTCCTCCAGTTACCTCCCTCACCCATGGCAGGTCCATTGGCTTCTTTGTACTATTTTTACTCAATTTAAGTGGCTGATACAAAGATCTGGAGGTCCAGCCACAATGCCAGCCAGATGCTAGCATTTTGGCCACATCTGTTTGACTGGTCAGTCAATCAGTCCATCTCAAAACTCATAATGCTGCTGGGAACTGGCTGGTACCATGTGGTATGACCATGTGATTACTTACAGACAAGCAGTCCTCAGATATTTGGACAGCATTTAGGGTATCAAAGATTTAGCAAGAGGATAAAATTTGACTATTACGTATGCTGGCTTTGTCCATGTATACTATTTTCCCTTCATATAAAATTATGCATAATATGCATGAATTTTTACTAATAAAATTCCTCCACATGGCTCCCCCCAGTGTCCTTTTCTTGATTTTTTTTTAAAAACCAAATTCTTTAAAATGCCAATAATTTCTGGAACACCCAGCAACATAATTACTAACAGCTTTTTCATTTGTACTATCATTACATTCACAGCTGCAGTTGAAAGTGACAGGCTGCTATCTCACACACCCAAATGAAAACATTGAGGGGAAAAACCCTCCCATTTAATAAGAGCCCATTTAATTCCTGAAAAAAGATTCTTAAAGTTCAGGATCACCAGATGATGTAATTGTTGTTTGACGGCAATCAAAATATTCAATAGCACAATTCAGAATCTGGTATCGTAGCCAGAGCGTTTCTCTAAAACATATTGCCAAGAAGTAAAGAGGAGTCAAGATGCTGTCTTGCCAAAGAAACTTTGGACATTCTAATTCTTCTTCAGTGTCTCTTCCTAGGGGCCATCTACACCTAAGTCTTAATCTATATTTGATCTATCTTCAGAGAAAGAGAATGTATTAGCAAACTTTTCTTTCCACATTATCTATCCTATAGGGGAATTTTCTGGGTTTCATTGTGCAAAAGGAAGACTGTTTGTCACTTGTCTTACTCTGAAGATGGATAATTGTATATTAAAATTTAAGTATAGCTTAGGCCTTTTGATTAGAAAGGATCAAAGAAATTATATGTGATATTCAGATTAGGGTAGATAAGATAAGCCAGATGGACATTTTGACCCCTTCTAGACAGGACACTGGAGTTGATTGAGGGTGGACTTTCAGGAGAAACTCATCTCTCAGAATCATCATCAAACTGCTCCACTGGAAGAAGACATTGTCTTAACTAAGAATCAGGATAATGAGCTCTTAAATGCTGGCTGTGCACACCAGCACATTTGCCAAGAGATATGACCTTCCTGGGGAAGTGCTGGCTGCATATGCCTTTCACCTGGAGCATTCCTGAGCATGAAAACAATGCCCGAAGGGAAACCATTGGTCTCCTTCCTTAGTTTGGGTTACACTTCAGCTACTACCATGTAGAAGGTCATGGTGGCTGCAGAAGGCCATAGTGGCTGGAGCAGACCATGTGGCACTCTGGGAGGCAGCACAATTTGGCAGGTCCCAAAATAGTCCATTCCTGGGGCCATTTAAAGGCATGTTGCAGAATTCCCTCTAGCTTGCAACATTAAAGCAGGGGATGTTTGTTCCCCAACTCCAGTGGTAAGCTGGGAGAAAGCCATAATAATGTGGACAGCCACCAACATACACTGTCTTAGCCTGGCAAGTTCCTGGACTAAATAATTCAGTTTGAACCAAGAGGCAGCTCCACGTTGCACACCAAGGTGCATGATGCAGAAGCTACTGCTATGTCACATCTGCAACATGGTCCATTGAAAGCTCTGTCTGACTGGGGTAGTGAATTGTATTTGTCTCCCTGCCATATTCTGCCCAGGGGATGGGTCAGTTTGGGACAACACCATGCAATATGCACAGCGTTCTAACCTGCAGCAACCGCACTGGCACTTACTGGAGAAAATACATTCCTGTCTTTAGGCTTTTTTTCCTTAAGAGCACAGCGGGGAATGTTTCTACTCTCATAGGAGGAGGAGAGAGCCTTAACAGAGAAAAGAAAGGTGATTTGTGCCGGAATATATTTGTTTAAATAAAAAAGAGGTACAAATTTGCTTAAATAATCCCTTCCAAAGGATCAGTTCTGGGGAGAACAGAACACTGGCTAAAAAGAGAGATCAAAATTGACAGGAAATGTGAACAGCCATTAACAGTCTCATGGGAAAGCAGCAGACTAATATTGGGCTAGAAATAGAACTTTCTAGGTGTGTAAAAACACACCCCCCGCAGTAGACATATTTTGTATCTATTCTCCCCTGATGTGAAATTCCAATGGATTTAAAAAAAAGAAGAAGAAGAAGGTACTGTTTGTGTGTAGTTAAGGCCCCTATGGTGATTCTGATCTCAAATAATTTTTTAAAAAATAAATCAATTATGTCTGAGGCTCATGGATTCTCCTTGAGGGTTCTCCCATCTAGTACTTTCGGTAAAGACTCCAAGTAAAGGTATAACCACAATTCAGTACACACTTGGGATCCCAAGCATCTTATTGAAATAACACAGTGATATTTCTGGAGTCTATACAGCTGTGATTTCATTCCAGTTCTGAAAACAGCTTAAAAAGAAAGGGGCTCCATTAAGCAGTATTTGTCTACCAGACATTGTATTTGTTTACCAGCCTTTGATGAGATTCATGCGAAATCCTTTTTCCAGATCTCTAGTCACAGCCCTCAAAGCAATTTCATGTGCTGTAGTAAGGTATTTTAATAGATGTTTATCATGCTTAGCTGCAAAAGTGTTTCAGCAACTTCCCTGAATACACATAAAAAACATTAGGGATGGGGAATGAATAATAAAGGCTATCATTTACAAATCTTAGTGTGTACATGCACACAATGCAATGGTCTTGGTCAGCTTGAAAACATCTCAAGTATCTGCACAAGAGGAAAACTCTGGAAGTTCTCTACAGTCCAGTTCCATAGGCCAAATTAGAGCACTGTAAAATGCAATTCCCTATATATCTTCCTTGCTGAAGATCCAATCCATCTTTATTACAGGCACATACCAGCATTCTTACCAGAAAATATAATTAAAACAGTAGCAAACCCGATTGCAGTAAAACCAACAGAAAATAAAATCAATCTACGGTTAAATGAATAGAGCTAAATGGTGGAAGCTACCAAGGTATGACGTGTTATAGTTAGTAAAAAACAAGAAAGTAATACAATGTTCGTCTGCCAGTTAAGAGCTTAACTTAAAAGTCAACAGAATGTCCTGTGAAATATGAAAGCATTGTGTGGATCAAGCTAACTCAGTTCTCTATATAAAATACACACTTTAATAAGATGTGAGCAACTGATTTAACCTTCTCTGAATCACAAGAGGCAGAGTCATTGGGGAGCTGGTGTTCTTCTATACCTTCCTAATAGCTGAGAGATGTGCACTACAATAGGTGCTTGAGAATGCCTAGGGGTCAGTTAGGGGAGGCAAGAGTGGAGTTAAACAGCTGGTTTTAAATCAGTGGGTTCCTTTGGAGAACATAAATACTAGAAATGCTACTCTTGCTGTTCCTCTGGGTTCCAAATGGGTGATTTATCTGGGCCCTAAGCCTTCTTAAATTTCAAAAGTTCTTGGGAAAGGCCATAAATTAAAACAGAAAGGCTGAATTTTGCACTAAAGTGTTTAGAATAGTTTCCAAAGACCATCCAAGGTGGGTCAATGTCAGGAACGGTCAAGGCCATTCACACACTGAGCACAGGAATATTTTCGTTCCTTTCCAGCAGTGGCAGGCATGCGAATGGCCAACTGCCTGGTATACTCCAGCCCTTGCGTTTGTCCACACTTGGGCAAGGAGACATCACATATGGTGCATGAGGGCAAGCCTGGTTGGGAGGCAACACTCAGAACTGTCATATTCATAGTGCTCCCATAGTCTTCTCGACATCGCAGGATAGCTTGTAGACAGATTTCAACCTGTCTACAGCAGGTGTGGCTTGGGACAGCTGCTGCAGATCACTGTGTAGACAACATGTTTCCATGATCCACCTGGAACTGTCCCAAAGGAAGTGTGAAAAGATCCATAGACTTTCACCAACAGGAATGAAGGAGAAGCATTTAAGAATTAAACAGCATTTTCAAGTGCCTTTTTCTGAAGAAATGCCAGAAATGAACCTGGGACCTTGCATGTGAAAGAGATGCTCTGTCACTGAGCATATGGATAGTTAAAGAAGATGAATACGGATAAGGACTGTATATAAGATCCTGAGAAAAAAGGCACTGTCTACAAGGCACCCATACCTCTGACACACACACTCCCAGGCAGCTGGACATCTAGATGTTACCACCTCCTAGTGGCTCTGAGTCACTGCAACTCCTGAACGAAGTGACTTACTTGTAATCCACTTCAAAGAACTCTTGAGGTCACTCCAGCTGGGGGACATCACTTCCTTCCAAAGTATAGATGCATGAGGTGACTCAAGAGATGAGAATTTTGTCAGGATTCTAGTTGTTGACATAAAACAACTAACGTCTGGTGCCATTTCTGGATCTCTAATGGGAGCCCCTGCAAGGTCCTTGCTGCTGCAAATGAAAATTCAACATATAGCAGTATTCTGGGAGCCACAGCAAGCGTGTCCCTGCTCAGGGCATCCTGTACCAGGTATCAAACCTTTTCAGACTCTGTGTGCAGATGGATCCAGAGAAATACAGTTCTTATCACCAGCACCAAATCTATCTGAAAAAAGCCATTCCATATTGTTTCCATCACAATAGTATTGGCATTTTATCAGGAATTCCTCAGAAAACTGTTTCCCAAGTCATCGAATCATCCTTCTAGCTTTCCACTGACACATTCTTATCTTTTTCTCTCTGTGTGTGTTCACAATATCCATGACCACAGTTATGTATTTCTAAGGGCCCCAAATCAAGGTGAGCCAAAAGGTTTCCGTAAAGAGCATACCCATGAGGCATGCCTACTTTCTCAAACTCCAATATGGCTGAAAGGTTAATAAAGTAGGAGGCAATGGATTCTTGGACTCAATTTAGATTGATTTTTTTGAAAAAAAAATATTGGTTTGTTAACTGAAACACTTCAAGGTATGAAAGGTTTCCAATAATGCATCACAGGGTGAGTCATAGTGCAGTAGATTAGTCATAGCTGAGAGATAAATACCCCAAGTTTCCTCTAAAATGACAGATTTACCTCGTCATGTTGAAAAATATATGTTACAGAAGCCAGAATTATCTGAAGTTGCATAGCTGCCAAATCTTTGGGATATATTAATCCAGTGTCAAGCTGTGCCATTTGCCTGGAGATTTTACTTAAATACATGTTCCAGCACAGAGATCATATCACATACCATGAAAAGAATAAAAACAACAGAACTACAAAAAAGGACAGCTTGTGGACTGACACAATCCATAAATATGAGACCAAGGAACACACTGTGGCCATATTCCCACCTACCGCAACCCCAGAGCAAACCTGGATTACTCTGATCCGAAGTAATCAGGGTTCTGCTGCGGGTTAGGGTTGGAGGCCAGGAACAGCACCAAGCATGCATTGGACTGTTCCCAAATAGAACCTACAGGTGCGCACAAGCACACCTGCGAATGGCGCAGTGAGCTGCCGCTGCTGCAAACCTCCTCCTCCTAACGTCCTCGGCTGCCTTCGTTCCAGGTGAGTGCGGCCCAGCCGCCGGCTGTCCTCCTTTACTCGGCTTTAAACTGAGCCAGCCTTTTCTTTCCCCTTGTTGAAACAGGGGGAGGGAAAAGGAAGGCAGGTAGCCGAGGACGTTAGGAGGAGAAGGCTGGCAACGGCTGTCTTCCTTCCTTTTCCCTCCCCCCCCCATCTGCTTCCCGACGCCGACGCATCCGAGAGGCTGGCTCGGTTTAAAGCTGACCAAAGGAGGACAGCCGGTGACTGGTTAAGTGAGTGAGGGTGTGTGTGGCGGGGAGGCCACCCCTTGGATGCAGCAGCGTTGGGCAGCAGGTGGTGGGGAGGAAAAAGGAAGGGAGCTGCTGCCAGCCTTCTCCTTCTAATGTCCTCGGCTGCCTTCCTTCCTTTCCCCTATCCCTGTTTCAACAGGGGGAAAGAAAAGGCTGGCTCAGTTTAAAGCCAAGCAAACGAGGACAGACAGTGGCCAGGGCGCACCCCCTCACTCACTTACCCGGCCGTCTTTCCCTCGGTTGTAATCCAAGTTGGGGGGGGGGACTGGCATGGGAACAAGGGGCTAAAATCTGGAGTGGATTTGGAGTACTGGGGGATTTAATGGGAACTCTCAATGCTGAATCCAAATCCACTCCGGATTTTACCCCCTATGGGGATGCACCCTTGGATAGCTTGATACACTATTAAACCACAGATCTCCAATCTAAAATTCTGCCAACTAATTCTGCAGGATTGACTAACACAAAGATGCATCACTAATTGCGAATCCCCACAGCAAGCTTATTTCGAATTCAAAATGTTTTCAATCCTGGCAGACCCCATGTCAGTTTGGCTTAACACGCTTTCCACGTATTAAATCGCCCCAAAGCATTGTAAATGTTAATCATCATTTCAACAGGTCTCACTCCAGATCCTGCGCTTGATACATGTTACATTTTTTACTGTGGGGACCCTACCATTTTAAGGGATGAGAATCCATGTTTAGGGTTTCCCTCTCCCAATAGCTTGCTTCCAAAGACATTGATTTCAGTGTAAAAATCCACTCTTAACAGCAGCGCTACACTGTAGTGATGGAACCACTTCACACCTGATTAACAATTTTGCAATTTTGCGCAATTCTAAATGTCCTCACCTTTAGAAAGGGAAAGGAAGGGAGGGAAGCAGCTGAGGTTTTGTGTGAATGTTTAAAGCAAAGGGGCTTTAGTTGCCACTGCTTATGTGTGCCCCCTGAGCAATGGGGAGAGGAGGGGAAAGCATCGCTGGCTGGCTGCCCGCTGCCATTTTTCCTCCATCCATGGAAGTGGCAGCCACCCAGCCACCCAGCTAGGCTCTGTGAAGGGGTCCCTTATGGGTGGCACGTCCATGCCAGGATGAAGAGGGCAGGGCAGCCCCGAAAAGCGGCTTTTAAAAAGTAGCCACTTCAGTCCCCCCTTGAGTCATGTACGCCATGTACGATCCTCAGAATCTGGATCGAACGCGATTAAGTTAAAAGTAATGGGAACAGGCAAATTCGCGTTTGCATCCGGTTCTATTATTTTGGTTTAGGGAAAGCAAAATATGCTTGCTGTGGGGATTAGCCTTAAGAGAACCTGCGACTCTATAAACTGAAAAAACATAGTAGTAAAACTGCACAGAGACTGTTTTGGGCCTATAAAGACATACAGATGCTGAAACATTGCACGGTTTCAGCTGAGCCCTAAAGTATGCTGATGAGGTACAGTAAGGGTTCCTTCTCATTCAGTTCATAAGTACATCTCTGTGTTGCCAAATTTATTTATAGATTTTTATCTTTAAATGTGTGTGTGTGTGTGTTTGGCGTTTTCATTTACCAGAATCTTTGGGCCCATCCAGATGAGGTAAATATAGTGCTATTACAGTGTTGCTATGCTTTTTCACCCCTAAAAAAAAATGCTTTTAACTGCTGCTGGAAAACCCTGCACTAGATGCAGGTTTTCCAACTGTAGTGCTTTTTAGGCAGCTACTGACCTTTCCGGGCAGAGCAGTGATCGTACCTCCATCCAGGTGCATGAATGGAGGCGGAAAGAGCCAACCATGCTTGCATGGAGGTGGTGACACATACACATCCAGAAATTCGATGGCAGCTGAATTCCTATATTGCACTTCATCAGAATGTGCAAAGACAGCAATGTGGCCAGCACTG
The DNA here is from genome assembly GCA_023333525.1 of Aspidoscelis tigris stejnegeri. Classification (NCBI taxonomy): domain Eukaryota; kingdom Metazoa; phylum Chordata; class Lepidosauria; order Squamata; family Teiidae; genus Aspidoscelis; species Aspidoscelis tigris. The sequence goes on along the minus strand of JALMGA010000002.1, from coordinate 60,912,294 downwards.
TCTTGGCAGGAAGCAATGATGTTGGAGGAGCAACACCCCACGTTATTGCTTCTTAGCACCATATCCAGCTGCCGTCAGGAGACAGCCTTGGTTAATGTTGTCCAATCCAGGGAGTGAATTTATTGTAAGAACTATTGCAAAGCCTGTTGAAGTTAGTATGCACTATTAATTATCTGGTCTCTATTTGATGACCAAGCTGGCTTCCGCGCAAGTGTTCTGGAAGACATCTTTTCATTGATTTGAGGCACCTCTGGTGAAGGTGGGAAATCATGCCTTGCAGGAGAGGTGCCTTGGATGGTGATTATAGCCACAAGTGTGGTGAATGTTCACCTTGCGGTGCCTCTTGCCATCAAGCAAGCTAACAGATCACCAAGTTGCCCCTAGCAGTAAACAGAGATACGGCCATTAACCCTCTCTCAGTCAGTTCTCTACTCATTTCTAATAACAAACTAATAACACCATGAACAACGTAAATGCAAACGGTTCCTTAAAGAACTGCTCCGCTGTCTCCATAGACACAAGATAAGTGACTCTACCTGCTCTCTTCGTATATAGTAAAATACCGTACCATGCACAGTCTCTGACTCATCCCCAGGATAGCTTGCTTTCCACTGCACACGGCCTGTATTAGCTTTGTTCCTTTTAGCTGAACAAATTGGTCATCAGCCGCACTGTGGGACGTATCTCTTTTATTAGTCATAGTCAGCTATGTAACATTAATGCCAAAGGCAGAAATGGTTTCTTTTGATCACCCCAGCCTGCGCCATAATTCCCCTTTGATTATAATGAAGACCTACTTAAGGCCGCATTACAATTTGTTAAGCATTTTATCACTAATTGATTATGGTACATTTGGGTGTATGTTGGTTTGAGAAAGCAGAACCATTATAGTTTTCCATTGCTGGTCAGTGTGGTATATACGGCTGTTAATCTGCAGTAGGGTTTACAGTACAAGGCACTTTTACTGACGGTCATGTTACAAAATGGCAACTAGCTGACGTGAACACACTGGTTGATAAGTTGGAATAGTTGGTGAGGGATCACTTGCTCATTTCAACAACACTTATTCTGTTGCCACAAATGTTCTGAAAGTGAATGCTGGTAACCAATAAAACAGTCATAAAGCTTCATCTAGGCCACAGTTACACCTGAGCATTTTAATCTCTGTGGCATGCATTGGCCAGGGGGACAGCCTGAAAGGGAGATCTCCTCCCTGAATACTACAGTAGTGTTCCTATTGGGGGGGGGGGGGGAACTGGGCTAGCTGCCAAAATGGGACCGAGAACAGTTTTTCAGAGGACTTTTTTTTCCTGCGGATTTTAGCAATATACTCCTTATAAAGTCTAGGAATGGGATCACATGATTGCAAAAATGGACTGGATTCACATTTAATCTTGTATGGGAATGCACCCTTAAGTAGGTATAGAGGGGGGAGACTATAATTTGCTGGGGAAAAGCTGGCTATGGTCTGAGAAGATTGCATTAAAATTGATGATCTGTGCATGTCTCATTGTATTCCTAGCATAGTTTGCAGTTTTTGCAGTATGGTTTTTATCAACTTGTAGTCCATTTTTCCTCTGTTAGGTCCCATCCAGATGGTGGAGGGATATTGCACCATTATGGCGCTATTATGGTAGGGTTGCCCCGCCTATCCCCCTGTTTCCCCCCACCAAAATATGTGGGGTTTTTTACTATTGCTGGAAAACTCAGTGTTTATTGTAGGTTTCCCAGCAACAACACTTTTTAGGCCAGCCACTTATCTTCTGGATGGAGTCATCCTAGCTGAGTCCAGCACAGAAATGCACAGAAATGATGGGAAGCACTTCTGGGCACTTTGGTGCTCAGAAGCACAAAGATAGTGCCAACTGTGGTGCTGTCTATCTAGCAAGGGATAATGGCAAAGGGTCAATATCCTATGTTATACTTGTTAGTGGGTTATTTGGCCATCCTCTGGAGGCAACCAAAGTCTAGCTGAGAGATAAATACCCCAAGTTCCCTCTAAAATGACAGATTTACCAAGTCATGTTGAAAAATATATGTTACAGAAACCAGAATTATCTGAAGTTGCATAGCTGCCAAATCTTTGGAGTATAATCCAGTGTCAAGCTGTGCCATTTGCCTGGAGATTTTACTTTGGTGTGAATGCTTGCCTGAATTATCTGTGGTTTTATCTACTGTTTCCTGCTTTTATGTGGTCGATCACAGAGCAGCTGGACTAGAACCCAGCCACAGACTGATAGGCAAAATAGAACATTCAAGGGCCCTACGCTGCTCCTTTCTTTGGAAGCACAACTCCCAATGAGGAGGCATTTAGGGAATATACCTTTATTGCTCTCTGGGTTTTTCTTCTTTCTTCTAGGAAATGACTGATACTGGTAGGTTATGGTGCTCCATTTTTCTTTGATCTCCTACTGAAAAAGGTTCCTAGTTATCCCTTTGTTTTCCAGTTGAGAACTGCTGCTGCCTCCATTTTATCTCTTGCTGGTTTGACTTCTCTAAAGCATGTGGCATGCGATACATGGGAATCTTCACAGCAAGCTTATTTCGCTTTCCCTAAACCGAAATACAGTAATAGAACCGGATGCAAACGCGAATTTGCCTGTTCCCATTACTTTTAACTTAATCGCGTTCAAACCGGACTCTGAGGATCGTACCTGGCGTACGTGACTCAAGGGGGGACTCAAGTGGCTACTTTTTAAAAGCCACTTTGCAGGGCTGCCCTGCCCTCTTCCTCCTGGCATGGACGTGTCACCCATAACAGACCCCTTCACGGAGCCTAGCTGGGTGGCTGGGTGGGTGGCTGCCACTTGCCTGGATGGATGAAAAACAGGCACCGGCAGCCAGCAATTCTTTCCCCTCCTCTCCCCATTTCCCAGGGCACACAGTAGCAGCAGCAGCAGCAGCAACTCAAACCCCCTTCACAGCCACAGCCTTTAAAACAGAATCTCCAGGGCTTTCCTTTCCTTTCCCTTTTTTAAAGGTCAGAACTTTCAAAGAGCTAGAATTGCGCAAAACTGCAACATTGTTATTAAGGTGTGAAGAGGCTAGATCGCTACAGTGTAGATTTAAGGACTGGATTTTTATAGTGGCTGTTTTGAGGGTAGATTTTTTCAATGAAATCACTATCTTTGGAAGCAAGCTATTGGGGGAGGGAAACCCTAAACATGGATTCTCATCCCTTAACATGGTAGGATCCCCACAGTAAAAAAATGTAAAACATTTCAAGCACACGATCCGGAGTGAGACCTGTTGAAATCAGGATTGAGATTCACCACGCTTTGGGGTGGTTTAACATGGAGAAAGTGTGTTAAGCCAAACTGCCATGTGGACTCCGAGGATTGAAAACGTTTTGAATTCGAGACAAGGTTGCCGTGAAGACACAGTCATTGTGTCAGATGGGGCAGAGGACAAAGTAACTTAAAAGGGAGTAGCGTCAGGGTTCAGGGTTATTAGCACCAATGTAGAGACACCTGCAAAGGCTGCTGTTCTGTGAAAATCCACAAAAAAAACAGACCTCATTAAGCATAATGGTCTAGATACTTATTAACTATCTCTGAAGTGAAACATGTCAATACACAGCTCACCAGTCCCTCTGTGTGTGTGTCTGTGAGAGGGAGGGAGGGAGGGAGGGAGGGGCCTTTGAAGGATAGAATCCCAGTTCCTGACACCTCTCTGACTCAGGCTCTCTCTTTATTAAAGGCATAAAAGCTCTGTTTGTCTTTCTGTGTGAGAAAAAGAGTAGGGAGAGGAGGAAGTAGCTGTAGGAAGGGATGGTTTTGAGAGAGAGAATCCCCGTCCCCCACCAGAGAACAAATTTCCTTTGCCTCTACTCATGAACACTGGTTTTCATTTTGTTTGCTGATTAGACATATGCTGGCAAATTAAAAGGAACCTGCAATGGCCAACTTGTATTTGCTCAACTCTTCCTCTAAAGATGTGGTCAATCATGAAGTTTTTCAAGCACCCCTTTAGAAAATGCACCCCTTCTGAGGATGACAAACAGGCACTCAAACTCTTATAACACCTCCATAGCAACAAATTCTCATAATTGATTAGCTATCAGTGGTCAGATTCTCCAAGGTCCTGATCAGCAGCATTTGTTCCCATGTTGCAATTGGCTAGATTTCCCTTTGTCGTTATCACCTCCCAATGCAACTTGAAGAATGAGTTGATGCTGCCTGCAGTCTTAAGATTTTGTCTAAAGAAGGGACAAACGCTTCCAAGACTTCAAGACAAGACAAGGCACATGCAGGGATAAGATGTTTGGTGCACATACCTCAAATCTGCCCAGAAGGCACCCCTTTCAGTGTGTTTAATCACAGCCTCACTCTTTGTATGCTATAAGTCTCAGGGCAGCACAAATAGAAACTTATCAAGCTGGCTGGAGGCTGCCTTTCTCTTTCATACACATATTCTTGTTGGTGTTCTAAGATACACATAGTCCTGGGCTTGGATTTTAAAGTTTTCTTTCATGCTTTTTTTTCCTATTATGAACAGCATCTCCAATTGTTGGACAGACCCTGTATTTATTAAAGTCAGGGAGGCTCATCTCAGTGCTAGGAACAAGGTGTGGGAGTCAGCAATTTAACAACAGGGTGTGTTTGGTGTGGGAAAGACATTTGTTTGTGTTTCTTGTTTGCATGCTTGTGTCTCTCCTGCTCAGAAACCCTTCCTTAACAAGGAAATAAGGTAAGACAAAAAGAATGGAGGAACTCCAGCAACAACGTGAATGGTATGTATACCATAGCAAAGATGAAATTTTTAAAAAGGTAAAAGTTAGGCTTTGGTCACACCTTAGGCTTGAGGAGGACTGAGGCCATCTTAAGACCTTGGAGACAGACGCCAAATTGTGTTTATGTTTTGTTTCTGAGGACTTTCCTTGCTGGAATGGGATTATCCAAAAATCACATAATTCTGCACTGAGTCTGTTTCAGTCAGAAATGAACTCAGGGTCAGACAAAGGCCTACCATGCTGCCACCACCACCACACTAATCTGATCCCCTTGTATGGTAAAAAGTAAGCTTCAGCATGGTGACGGGAAGGCTACCGCTGCTGCCCCCTCACCCTCCTGTAATACCCCCTATTGTGCCAAGACAACCCTCACTACCCCATCACCCCCTGCAATGCCCCCTATTGTGCTGCATCCCCAAAGGACTGAGCCTACCCCCACCAGTCCCCTCATGCCCTGCAACACTCCCCATCATGCTGTATCCCCATCATACCAAGCCTCCCCATTGCCTCCTAACCCCCCAAATGTCCCCATTGTTCCAAGCAGCCCCTCACCACCTCTGCCAGCTGAAGCTTATCTTTTACCATGAAGGCTTGGTGGGGGCCACGGTCGCAGCAGCATTGTAGGTGTGTCCAGGCCATTCCAGGCTGAAAGCGGCCTAGCTATGGCTGGCTTCCCTGTCCATCGCTGAGATGGACTAAGAAGCTAGGATGTGACATCAGCCTAAAATTGAGCAAGAGGGAAAATCCACAATCAAGTGAGAGAGGATGAGACTGGAAATGGATAGGGTACAGGCTTCTTGGAGCAGACGGAAGATGGTAAGAAGCACAAGGTGTCCTTTGAAATTTGCATCAAGTATGGACTAAGTTCTGGCTATGTAAACTCATCACATTCAGACTGAGTCTTGTCAAAGAAATAATGCAGACCAAACAAGTCTGATGTACTCAGACCCTAGACTGGTTCTTACTGAAGTGATACATCTACGTCAGAATGGGTTGTTTTTTATCTAGTTGGTCGCATGACTGCTCTTTCATATAAAGTACACTCCACTACAAGTAGAACAAGACGTCATGAAGAACTCTTCAAGCCCACTATTCTCCTTAGTGTTCAAGCTTTATACAGCAAGAGCTAGACAATTATGAATGTGAAATGTACTCAAATCACTTTTCAAAATTAGATTAAAAGAATTATTTTGTCCTGAGAAACTATAAAACAATGAATACAGGATACTGTGCTGCAGACAGGGGTTGAATGCTCAGTTTTCAATAGTATCAGCAGCACGATAACAAGTTTGACCCACCAAGGTATCCTTAGACCTACTTGTACCAAATTATCATAGTCTCTTTTGTTTGACACGATTAGATGCCTTTTAAGCTGTGTTCACACATTGCAAAAAACAAAACAAAACCCAAAAGCACCTTAGAGATGGTAGTATATTTCATGTTATTCCCCTTTTCTAGTCTAGGGGGGAGGGGCATACTGGTGTGGGAACAATCTTGGAGTCATCTCTGAGTTGGCTATTATTTTTTAAAAAATAACTATGTGTTATTTTTCAAGAGGCCTCCATATTACAAGCAAAACCTCCCCACACCATTTAGATGTGCCCATGTGCTAATAGTTTCACTATTTTATACAACTTATTAATCCTCTGCTCAAAGAAATTCCTGGCAGAGTAGATCCATTTTATTGCTCTTATTTTCTTTAAGATTTACATTTTTAGATAAATACTGTAAATAAAATCCTAAGGTAGTTAAGTTTTTGTCTCAAGCTATAAATACGTGTAATGTAAGGTCCGCTCACTGCCCAAGTTTGTCTGCACACAACTACTATCACCACCATCCTGGAGCTCACCGAGCCTTCCCCAGTCCCTAATTAACAAGGAGCAGCTGGGCAGCCCCCGGGCAGCAGCATTTGCGTCCTCTTCTAGGTGTGACGCTGTGAGTGCACATGTAGGCGTGGCTCCGTTTGCAACTGTACTGTCGCATGCCACATTCCAATCACCATGGCAACATCCAGGCATGCAGCAGACATTACTGCGGCCATTGCCATGGCGATCTGGCCCAGCTTGGCTTTACCAACCCTTGAAGTGCGGATGACTGCCACTGGCTTTAATCTTTGCCTAACCATCGAGTCTAACTTTTCTGACTTCTTTCATTCCATCTAGGTAAAACAGGATAGAATGACGGACGTCTAACGTGTGCCAACGTTTCTCCAAGTCATGCTTGGGGTCCTTGCAGAAAGTAGGTAAGTGGATCTCTAAAGATCTGTGGAATAACAAATCAACTTTGGTCCTAAACTTGGGGTCTAAATGTAAAATAATGGAATCTGGGGCGATCTGGCAAAAAGGGTCTTCCACTAACAAGGCAGAAAGGTCTGACATCTGTCTTGTGGAGGTAATTGCCACTAAAAAGGTTACCTTAAAGGCAAGTAACCAAAGGGAAGAGGTCACCATTGGTTCAAAGGGCTTAGAAGTCAAGGCTGACAAGACCAACTTCAGATTCCATGAGGGAAAACGGTGTACAACGGGAGGGCACTTGGCTTTTAAGCCTGCCAAAAAGGACCTAACAAAATAATTTCTAGCCAATTTAAACCCCAAGGTTAAATCTAAAACTGCCGCTAAAGCATGCACCTGCTTCCGAACTGTATTAAATTGCAGGCCCTTGCACACCCCTTCCTGTAAAAAGGACAGGACTTGAGCAACGGAAGGAAACTGAGGGTCAATTGGTTTGAGGTGACACCATCTTCCAAATGCCTTCCAGGATGATTCACAAATACGTTTAATGGAGGTCCTACAAGTTTCCAACATAGTATTTATGACATCCTCCTCTAATCCAGCCGCTCTGAGGAACTGCCACTGAGTCTGAACGTTGTCAGACACAGCCATGCAGGGTCCTTGTGAAAAAACGCCCTGCTGGGAGAGGAGAGTCGGTTTGAGTGGCAGCGGCCAAGGAGGCTGGCTCCACATGCTGTGAAGCAGTGGAAACCAACTCCTTCTGGGCCAGAAGGGAGCACTTCTGCCCTTTCCCTCCTGATCCTCCGAAGAAGACAGAGTAGCAATGGAAAAGAAGGAAAGGCACATAAAAGGCCCCTTGGCCACTCCACTGACAAGGCCCATGTCTCCGGTTCCCTGAATCTGGAGATGAACATGGGGAGTTGAGTATTGTTACAAACACATCCAGAACTGGTTTGCCCCACATCGCAACTAACTGATAGAAAACCTGGGAATCCAGCCGCCGCTGCCCCTGAGGAAGCTTCTTTCTGCTCAGCGAATCCACCAAAATATTCTAGGATCCCTGAATATGAATCACAGAGATAGATGCCAAAAGAATTTCTGACCATTCAAACAACTCAACAGACAAATCCATGAGGGCTTTAGACCTGGACCCACCCTGCCTTACTACATGGGCCTTTGCTGTGATATTATCAGTAAAGACCAAGACATGGCTACCCTCAAGCAAGTTCTGAAAATGTTTCAAGGCTAGGAATATAGCTTTGAGCTCTAGCCAATTTATCCATCTTGCAGACTCCTCCAGGGACCAGGGACCCTGAGCAGTCCTGCCCAACCAATGAGCGCCCCAGCCAAATAGGCTTGCATCACAAGTCAATCTAATCCTTTCAACCGAGGCAATAGAACAACCCTTTACTAAGTGTTGCCTATCACACCACAATTCCAAAGATGATCCGTAAGTAAAGAAACAAGGGCATTGCTACCAGATGAAATCAAAGAAGGAAACATCAAAAGAAACCATTGTAGGGGCCTCAAAAGAAAATTGGCTCAGGGCACCAGGTCAATCACTGAAACAAACTTGCCCAAAAGGGAAATGGAGGCATGCGCCTGAAGGATATGGAGCAGTACCACCTAGTGTTCAAAAAGTTAATTGTTCAGCTGGGCGGTGATAGAGAGGCACTACCCATGAGTAAAGAATCCCGAGCCCTTGGAGAGCAAAGAATATGTAAGAGTATGTTGTTGTGTAAAATGAATGATAGCCTATTTTTTATTAAGTTGAAGCCTATTTAAAAATTGTGAAGAATGCTGGGTGAGCTGAGGGAAGAGGAAACAGCAACAGCACACCATAGCCTGTAGCAATGCAAAAGTCTGTTCAGTTCTTCGGATAGATTTATTACGAAATCATGTAGGTATCCATATGTTGGCCTAGCAAGCACACTGTGAAGCCAACAGCCTTTTAATTTCCCCAGGGCCAAATGGAACAGGATGCTGATCACATGAATGGCTCCTTCAAGTTTCCTCTCTGAAAGAGATACAGTTTTTTGAATAAAGGGACATTTTAGTCATGTGATGAATATTGTAAGTAGCTCTCTTGTAAGCTGGTGGAGCTTCTAAAGTTCAAGTTGGCCTGTTCATCAGTTCAATCCACATGGTTGCTACTCATACCTTCCACTTATTATTTTATTTTATTATTTATATTTCTATCCTGCCCTATACCCGAAGGACTCAGGGCGGGTAACAACCTTTAAAACAACAGATTACAACTCAATATATATTAAAAACATTAATATACATAAAGACACTTTAAAAATTCAACATATTTAAAACAATATCCTAAATGTTAAAATAATACTATCTGCAGTGGGGTGGAGGAGTATAATCACATTAGCCAAAGGCCAGGGCAAAGAGGTGTGTCTTCACTGCCTTCCTCAATATAGACAGAGAAGGGGCATGACACACCTCAAGGGGGAGACTATTCTGTAACCTGGGGGCCATTACCAAAAAGGCTCTTTCCCTGGTGTCCACCCATTTCACTATTGAGGGTGGTGGAACAACCAGGAGGGCCTCACTGGCAGATCTTAAGGCACAGGCAGGTCGGTATGGGAGAAGGCACTCCTTTAGATATTTGGGGCCCAAATCATTTAGGGCCTTGTAAGTCAAAGTTAGCACCTTGAATTGGGCTCTGTATTGAATTGGCAGCCAATGCAAGCCTTTTAAAACCGGCATGATGTGCATCCGGCTAGCTGTTCCAGTCAGCCCCCTGGTGGCAGCATTTTGTACTAGCTGCAACTTCAGAACGGTCTTCAAGGGCAGCCCCATGTAGAGTGCATTACAGTAGTCCAGTCTAGAGGTTACCAGAGCATGGATAACTGTGGCCAAGTCATCTCTGTCCAAAAAAGGCTTCAGTTGATTCACCAGCCATAGTTGGGAGTAGGCACTCCTGGACACAGCCTTCAGCTGGGCTTCAAGCGTTAGTGCAGAGTCCAGGAATACCCCCAAGTTATGCACCTGTCTCTTCCAGGGCACTGAAATCCCATCTAGGACAGGGTGTCTCCCAGCTATGTGGACCCAAGACTCTGCAACACGCAGCACCTCTGTCTTGTCTGGATTCAGCTTCAATTTATTGGTCCCCGTCCAGCCCATTACTGCCTCCAGGCACCTGTCCAGCACTTTAACCGCCTCTCTTGATCAGATGGCACAGAGAGATAGAGCTGGGTATCATCTGCGTATTGATGACACCTCACTCTAAACCTCCTGATGACCTCCCCCAGCAGCTTCATGTAGATGTTAAATAGAATGGGAGATAACATCGACCCCTGGGGAACCCCACAAGTGAGTTTCCAGGGTGTCGAATCAGTATGTCCCAACAGTCACTATCTGAGATCGGCTCTGGAGATAGCAGAACCAGAGCCAAGCACTGTCTCCAACTCTTAAACTCCATAGCCTTTCCAGGAGGATACCATGGCCAATGGTATCAAAAGCTGCTGAGAGGTCCAGGAGAACCAATAGGGTAGCATTCCCCACCTCTCTCCTGGTGGAGGTCATCAACCAGGGCGACCAAGGCAGTTTCTGTGCCATAACCGGGCCTGAAGCTAGATTAAGATAGGTCTAGATAATCAGCTTCTTCCAAGCATGTCTGCAGTTGAACAGTGACAGCCCTCTCTAGAACCTTGCCTAAAAAAATATAAGTTAGCCACCCTTCTCCACTGCCTTCTGCCTTCCACCAAACCTAAGATGAAATTGGGGAAGGGGAAAAAGAGGACTGAAGAGAAGGGCCCCCATGTCTTGCTGGAGGGAGACAGGGGCACAAAGGAAAGTCAAGGGAGGGGAGCAAAGCCTCCTTTTCAGGGTCTCCTTTACCTTGCTCCTTCTCCCTTCTCTGCTGCCTTCTGCAAACTTCACTCCCTTCCCTTGGCTTTCTCTCTCAGGTGCAGCTGCCTTCTTTTGTGCACTTGCTTCCTCCTTCCTTCCTTCCTTCCTGCTGCTGTGTCTTGGTGGAGGGACAGAGAGAGAGATGAGGGAGAAAGCCAATATCTTGTTAGGACACTGGGAAATGAAAAAGACTTCTAAACTGATTAAATCCCGTGTCAGACTGCACGCGAAGGCTGCATCCATTCCTAAGTTTTAATCCAGCTTCAGTCCACTTGCAGGGTGAGAAAACTCATCGACAAAGTATCAAGCTGTTTTCTTTTGGCATTCTCTAACTCGGAAGAACTACCTTTGAAATAATAAAGAGGAAAGAAAACGACTAGTTACTTTGCTGGTGTGTTCTTTCACTGTGAAAGTGGACTGGAATTGGATTAAAACTTAGGTGTGAACACGACCAAAGAGTTCTCATAAGCAGGATCTTTTTGAACTCAAGGCTAGGTTTAACAGACACTGGAAACAAGCAGCAATAGAAACATTCTGTCCGTCAGGTGGAGATTCACCACAATTACAGAATTAAGTTTGTGAAAAAGATATCCCTTGATTGGAGGAGAGACAGTATTTTAGAACTAATCAGGTGCTAAGAGAGCATGGGAAGATTATGCTCAATAATTTAAGCAATAACTTAAATTAGGCAAAGTTCTGACTTCTCTAGCAGCTGCAGAGTGATGGCTTAGGGGGCTGAGTTCTGAGACAGAATTGTAACAAATCTTGGGATATATCAATTCCACATCTTCCCTCCTTATTAAAAAGTAATGAATTGTCCCAGGCATAAACTGAGTCTTTGCTGTACCACCATTCTCTTTTGTTTTTGTGAATAAAAAGTTGTTTTTACCCTGTTAAAGTACAAGAAAAATAGAAGAAAAAGCTGTGTCCACACCTACATTTTAATCCCACTTCAATCCACCTTCAGAGTGAGAACACATTGGCAAAGTGACAAGCTATTTGGTTTTATCAAACTCAGAAAATCCACCTTTGAGTTAGATAACATAGAAGGGAAATGACAAATTACTTTGTTGCTGTGTTCTTCCACTCTGAATGTGGACTGAAGCAGGATTAAAATGTAGGTGTGAAAACAGCCAAAGAAAAGACAGGGGTGGGTTGAGGAAAGGGAATACCATCTCTTGGAGGTTTTCATTATCAAGAATGGGTTCCAGAAAGATTACTGAAAGAACCCAGAGCTCTGCTAATTGGTTAAGGACCTATTTAGCTTCAATTTCCCCTCAGAGAGGATAAGAACAGTCAAATTTGCAGAACTCTGGTTAACTCTGTAATGCTGAAATGAGCTGGGAATGCTGGAAACCAGCATCTCTCATGAATATCATCAGACTATTACAGTACGTCTGTTGCTGTGACCAGAGATAGGGACAAATATCTAGAAAAAAAACTTCTAAGGAGAGGTGCAATAATGTAAGAGAGGCTACTGTTTCTACAAATAAGCATTAATAAGCTCCCCTTGCTGAAAGGACACAATCCCACTAATTTATAAAACTCAAGGAATTTGTGAAGCACACACACACAAAAAAGAGAAAATAAATTTGTTGTTCTGGGGTTGGAAAACTGCATATTTATTTTTTTTTTTTTTACAAATGAAGCAGATCTGCCATCTAGTGCTTGATATAAATGTTCGCAGGGTGGAAAAAATGCCTAAGTTATCACAAAAATATCTGAATTTTTTGGGGGGAGGGGATTTTTATACTGTAATCTTATATAGTTTGAGAGCCCTAGGACCCCCCAAATGCCAAGGAAACCTCTTGGCTACAGAGAAAGAAAAGGAGGACCCAGCAAAGATTTGACTTGGAGCTTGAGGCAGCACAGGAACCAGCAACTTGACAGGATACTCTTCTGACTGCAAAAAAGAGGATTACCAAATCTCCTACTTTGCCTCTTTACCAGATATAGATCTGCTTTTCGGTGGCAAATGCAGAAACACCCTTAGTTGCAGATACGGCTTTTGAAGTAAACTCTAGAATTTCCAGTGTAAAACAGCACATGTAGGGTTAAAGATTATAGCTTTCCCAATCTCATCAGGTGAAAGCTAATACTGAATCAGTGTTCTGAAACTGGATCTCTCCACACCTCCTATGACACAGTAGTCTGAATGTTGGACTAGGACCTGCAGGTCCAAGACCAAAACCCTCATCAGGGCATGAAGTTTCCTGGGTGACCAAAAGCCAGTCTTTGCTTCTCAACCTCATCTGTTCCACAGAGTTGTTGTGAGGTAGAATGCACAGAAGGAGAATAATGTTCACCATCTTATGGCAGTGACTTAAGCTGCAGAAGCAGTGGAGTTGTGGGGCTGGATCCTTCTGAAGTTTTTCCAATCCACAACTTGAAACTCCAGAATGAGCCTGGATAAAATGGTGGCTCCAATCTGAGCCTCACCTCTCTTTTGCTGCCTTGTCAGTTCTGCTGTGCAAGTCACCACTGCCACCTTGAGCTGTTTTGGAAAAAATATAGACCATGAAGGCACCTCCTTTGCATAACGTTTGTTGTTGCAGACCCCCACCTGACACCCCCCACCCAACACCACTGCTGGCCTACCATGGACCCCCTGTGAGGCCTTTGTGGATCTCTGGGGGAGTGGGGTCCCCAGACCCCAGGCTAAGAACCGCTGATCTAAAGCATAGGCACCTATAAGAATTCTTTGCTTTTTCATTTTTGCCAAGGTTTGACATAATTCATAGCCTTGCAAAATTCTTGAAAATATGCCAAAAAACAGTATAGCAGCTTGGCAGGTTGTCTTATACACATCTCCAATTCTCCTTTGAAACAGTATAGATATAATTACCACTTCCACTTATCCTATTTAAAACATTTATATCTTCCACTTCTACCAGTAATGTGGAAAACAGCTTACAATGTCTAAAGATGGAAAAAGAAAATCAAACAGCAATGAACTCCTGAATCCCTAACATTTTTAGTTCAGCAGTAGCCTATGAGATGATCATCAATAAACTTGCAAAAAATACTCTAACCTATTACACATAATGGAGATTTGTTTAAGGGCTAATATTATACTCTAGGCCACTTTTGTTGGTTTTTATTTGAATAGCATATACCTTAACATATATGAATTAAAAAATCCTTATAAGTAGAGATTTTTATATTTATAAACAAATTTAACTTTACCCTCTTACCTGATTAGATAATCACTGTGGAATGATGAATGGCCTTAAAGTATTGTCTTGTAGTATAAGAGGGTTAAACTTGATTAAAAAAGACAATAGATAGACATAGAAATTAAACATTCTAACCTAAACAAAATGTTTCAGGAGATGTATCAATTATATCCAAAAACAAAACTTGATCCCAGGGGAATATATCAGGAAAACAAAAATCCTGGCAGTTCTATATCTAAAGGAGTGGCAATACTGCTTAGAAGAAGAAATACTTTATGAGATTCATGAAATAAGAAAGAATAACAATGGCAGATTTATATTCATAAATATTTAAATAGGGTTCCAGTAGTGTTAGGATCAGTATATGCCCAAAATAACAATCAGAAATCTTCTAAGTTTTGAAAAAACTACAAAACTTTGCAACATGGAGTATAATTCTTGGTGGGGGGATAACTAAATTTAGTTATGAGCCCTATATTGGATAGGTCAGGAACTATACTGGTAAAGTCAAAATTAACACAATAAATGGACAATTGTTTGGAAAAATATTACTGTACCTAATTGACTCATTCAGAGTTCTAAATGGAACTCCAGACATTACACTTTCCAATCAGACCCACATGGAAGTTATTCTAGAATTGATTTTACGTAAGTATTCAAGGTCACGGCTAATGTGGCTAAATAAGGCAAGAATAGGTTCTATTCTATAGTCCAGTGGTTCCCAAAGTTGCCTGGGCTACGACCCATCTAATATAAGTTTACCAACTCGGGACCCACCTCTAGGAAATTTAACCGTTGCCAATATGAATAAAGGACTTTTCAAATAACAAAGTTTTAATACAATTTTTTTATTACTTAATAATTAAATAATTACATCAAAAAAGTTATTTCAATGGGAAGGATGAAATTGTGTCCTGTGTTTTGCCATTACAGTTTTGACATCAATTTCAACTCGAGTTACTTTTAATCGCAGTGAGTTTGATAAGTCCAATTTATTTCGGTATTTAGTTTTAATGTTCACCATATTAGAAAATCTGGCCTCACATAGGTATGAGGTAGTAAAAGGGAGGAGGACTTTCATGGCTTCATCAAACAGGCGTGGATAGTTACCAGCAACTGAGAGCCAGAATTTCATTAATTGCTTATGATTGAAACTACTTTTTAGTAACAAATCTGATAAATCAATTAGTTCTTCACTTGCTTTTGTTGACATACCAGTTGGTAGGTGGTCTTGAAATGGGTTACAAATCCAATTCATCAAATCGAGCTTTTTCATCTCCTCACCGAAATAGTCGTCAAAGTTTTTTTTTAACAATGATAAACGGGTGGAAATTGCAAACAATCATACTTCCCATCCTCAATACAACTCTTCCACAGCAAAAGCTTTTTCATGAACGCGCGAATTTTATCGTGAACTGCAAAAATGTCTGATCCATTGGAACCTTGCAAATACAAATTGAGTTCATTTAACTTCGAAAAAATATCCGCTGCATATGTAAGCTTGAGAATGAATTCTTTGTCCATTAGATATTCGATATATTCAGTTTTTCCTTCCAAGTAAATTATAACTTCATTGCGTAATTCCACTAATCGTGTCAGTACTTTTCCCCTGGATAACCAGCGAACTTCCGTATGCAGAAGGAGAGATGCATGAAGACTACCCATTTCTTCACACAGCTTTTGAAATAAGCGAGCTTGTAAGGGTCTTGTTTTAATATAATTTACAATTTTAACAGCTGTATTTAGTACTGTTTTGAAATCATCAGGCAATGCTTTGGAAACCAGTGCTTCTCTATGAAGGCTACAGTGTGTCCACAAAGCACAGGGACTTTGTTCAAGAATTCTTGTAACCACACTGCTATTTTTCCCGCACATTGCCCGCGCACCGTCAGTACATATACCGACGCAGTTCTTCCACTGTATACTTTTTCTTTTATATGGGAATCAATTACACTGACTATTACCTCAGCCGTCCCACAAGTAATTGGCTTGCAAAACAACATATCTTCATGCACGTCTTCTTGCCATATATAACGCACAAAAACAATTAATTGAGATAGGCCTTGCACATCGGTAGACTCATCTAGTTGCAAAGCATAATATTTACTACCAATTATTCTCCGGATTAATTCATCTTCTGTCCATTCAGCCATTTCGTCAATTCTTTGCGCAACAGTATTATTCGATAGTGGTATGCGCTCGATTTCTTTTACTTCTTTTTCTCCAAACATCGCTCCAACAGCATCTTTAATCAATGGTAATACTAAGTCTTCGCCAATGGTATGAGGCTTACCTGCTTTAGCGATCCTTAAGCTAATGAGGTACGATGCATATACAGCATTTTCATTGATATTAATGAAATGAGAAACAATGTTCTTTTAAGACTTCATTTCCAACATTTATTTTTTTTGAAAAAATTCTACTGGCTTGTTTATAGAATGGGAATGCTTTGTTTCTATATGACGTCTCAACTTACTTGGGCGCATACTTTCATTCGCTAATATTTCGTGGCAAATCACGCATTGAGGACGTGGATCTGTTGTATCATGATTCCAAGTGAATCCTAGTTTCAGATATTCTGGGTCATATTTCCTCACAACTTTCCGACGTTTCGGGTCATGCGAACTTGTTGAGGGCATTTGGAAGTCGGACTCAGTGCCGCTTTTGTCACTCAAAAGATCATCTGTATTTTCACTACTATTTTCACAATCAACTAGTGGCGGCAAGGTAGTTTTTGCTACCTGTTTCAGCCACTTTCCCATTATTAACTTCAAACGTAAATAATTATTTTCAAATAAGATTACAATGACGCACGCTAACAAACACGACACAACGGAAAATGAACTTCACAAAACAAAAGACGTCTCGCTCGGAACTCTTTGGACTCACGAAATGCGTTTGTTCGCCTCCTGCGTTCCGCTCCCCTCAGCACGCGCGCCGCCCCCGCTTGCAATCAGGTCGGCGGCGGTCCGCCATCAGTCGCCCACTGCCCGGCCAGGTGGCTCGGTCAGTTGGTGTGTCGTTCTACAGGCAGGGCCCACTCAATATTCGCTCGCGACCCATAGTTTGGGAAACCATGCTATAGTCTGTTAATACCCAAACATATTTGGAACTAAGGACATTTTTGCACTTAACTTCTGTGGGATACTATCCCACGTAAGTTAAGTTTGGGGACAGTGGCTGGTGTCCCCATTGCAAGCATCAGCCCCATCCAAACTTAACCCAGACTTACTGGCACCTGCTAAAGCCAGGCCATTGCTAGGGTGATCAGCAATAAAGCATGCTACTGCATCGCTGAGGCATGCCGCCCCCATGCAGCGACCAGAAGTCCAGCAGCTAGAGGTTTTGATGGATGTGGTCACCCCTAAGGTTTAATCCAGCTTCAGTCCACCTCCAGAGCGAAAGGACGCATCAGCAAAGGGACTAGTTGTTTTCTTCCACATTATCTACCCCAAAGGTGAGTTTTCTGAGTTATTTAACACAGAAATAAAGCAGCTTATCACTTTGCTGATGTATCCTCTCACTCTGAAAGTGGACTGAGGCTGGATTAAACCTTATGTGTGACCTGTCACTTCATCTTCGCTCACTTCACTTTTAACCCGAGGCCAGGACTTGAAAAGCAGTAAAACCTTAGTTATCTTACTAATTAAGTCTAAACAAAAACAAAATCTAGACTGTTGTTTGAAAGATATTAAAAATATATATATTTTCCCTCTGTTGTTCTCTAGACGTGTTTATTTTGAAAACCACTGACGAAAGACGGCGCGGGGAGGAGCTACGGACTTACATCCTCCGCCATTTCCAGCTGTGGTCTTTCTCTCCTCCCGCCCCTTTCACTGCAGAGGAGAACACTCTAGGAACCGCCATCGATATCCGGAAGTGTGCCTCCGAAGACAATGGCCTCTGTGGTCACGTGACCCGTCCTTCGTCGCTCGCTTCCGGCCGGTTTCCCGTGCGCGGCGCGACCCTCTCGCGAGCGTTCGTTCCAGTCGCCCGGATCCCGTCGGCCTTCCGTCCGTCCGTCCGTCCGCGGGTCGTCGCCAGGAGCAGCGGCAGGACGGGAAAGGGCGCCGCGCGGCCTTCCCCCCGAGGCGCGAAGGAAGGCAGGGACGGGCGAGGCCCTCCCCCCGTACGGCCAAGGTAAGAGAGGCGCGGCGCCCTCCTTTGTTTCCGTTCCCGTCTCCTTCCCCCAGCCGGCGAAGGCCGAGAAGCGGCTCGTTCGACCGCCGTGCGAGGCCTCGCCGGCACCTCCTCCTGCCCCGGGGGAGGAGCGTTTCAGACCTCCGGCCTTCTTTGTTCTCCGGCGCCTCTCCCTTCCCTCGCTCCCACCCGAGGAGTTCCGGGCACGGTCGCCTTTCCTGACCCGCGGCCTTTTACGTGCCGGTTCTTTGGGCCGCCGGTGACCCGAGATCGGCGTCTGTTACTCGGTTTGAGCGGGTGGCAAACTTCGGGCTTCCCATGGCGACTGAACTACAACTCCCATCATTCCTTGCTATTGGCCGGGTCTCCTCGGTGCTGCGGTCGGTGGATTTGGAGGACAGGAGTTTGGCCGCCTCCGACTGGCCTCGTGCCCGGTTCCCGCCCAGAAATCTTCCTCTGGATGGAGGGACGGCGCTGTCCTTATCTAAATAGAAATTGGGCTTAGTGATGCTGATTTTTTAAATATATATATATTATTTTTATAAGATCAACATAAACATAAAAAGAACAATAACATTGTGACAATATACAGTGAAAATGGCATACATACATCCGTCCACCTTCCGTGCGTGCTCTCAGTTGACAACGCCATATAGTTTTTCTCCTTTACCTCTTGAGTTACTTTTAGTTGGACCAAATAAATAGTCTTAATATTTTGTCTCTCAAAATCTATGGAACTTGAGGTCTCATCGATTAGTTCAACAATTCTTTCTAGCTATCCTCTGCCTTGGACCATAGTTTCAATCCTTGGCTTTTATATCTTAATTCCCTCATTTTCTCAAATCTACATTGTTCCATTAGGTACTTCTTGTCTGATGTCCATTTAGTACTCTTTCCATCTTAATACAGTTGTAGATTGTGAAGCATATATCATTTGTTCAAATAAATATTGTTTTTCTGCGCTTATTCTCCCTGTTGTTGCATTAAACAAAATTATTTTGGATGTTAATTCCATTAAAATATTAATATAATTCTGAATACGGCTCCAAAAACGTTTAATGCTAACACACTCCCACCAAAGGTGGAAATACATTCCTCTGTGCCCACTCCCATGCCAGCATTGTGGTGACATTCCTGGAATCATATATGATAGTTGAGAGTGGTGCTTATTCTTAGGAAAATAAGGTTAGAATTCCTTTTGTTGCTTTCTCATTGTAAAAGGTTGGTCAATTCTTTAATTGAACTTTCAAAAATTTGTTATTGTTTCTTGTCACCTTTGAATTTCTTAGCAACCACTTTGGTCAATGCTAGTTAATTGACCAAACTGCCACTTGTAGTTACTGTGAATGTGCCACTGTGCATTTCTAATATTTAAGTTTAGTTTTCTTAAGTTTATAAGCTAATTGTGAATTAATCTGCCTACTTCTTGAGCATAATAAAATATCAAGAAATAATGAATAGTTAATTTAATAAAATCATTACAGTGGAGCTAAATCATAAGGTTTAAGATGAAAAAGGAAGACAGGAATGAACAAAAAGCTCATTCCTCAAGTGTCATAGAGTAAAAAGCAGCTACGAGATATAGTCTGAACTGTAGAGCAAGAATGGCATTACTGGAAATAGCTGCTTTCTAATATTCCCTCTTCAGCATACTTTATGGAAACGGAAAAGGAAGTGAATCCGAACTTAATACAAAAGAAGCAATTATTTCACTAAATAGACCCCAAAATTTTAAATAAACTCATTCCTGATAAAGAGATCACAGAGCATTGCCATGCTATGCTCATAGTTTTCAGGCATGATTTGATCTAATTGTGTTCTGGGTTTTTTGTTCGTTTGTTTCCATGTGCAGTGCATTGCATATATCCAGATAAGCATAGTATTTGTATGTAAATTTAACCATCTGTTTCTGTTAAGGGCAGTATAATACTCTAAACGTTGTTCATTGAAAAGGCATTTTTGATAGAAAGGAAAAAAGAAAAAATCCTAAAATTATTAATATTTTAGCTAAAAATGGGACTTCTGGCAGTTCCATTAAGGGGGACTTCTTGCCACTTGTGTATTATTTGCATGGTAAATATAGTCAATTCCAGGCACTGAGTTGAGTTTCCAAATCAGTATGTTAATTTGAGAGCCCCATTTCATCAGCCTTCCTTGTTCTGTAAGCGGTGAATCAGTCTTTGGGGTTTTTTTTGTATAGGATCTCATCACCACAGGATCACATTTTCTCTTTTGCACTGTCATTTTGCAAAATCTTTGGGACTGAAAGACAAACTAGTAGATTTTTTTACTAAGCATTCAGGGTGAGAAATTATCTGAACAGGTTGCCATAAGAATAACCAGCTAGAGAGCTTTTTTTGAACAGTTGTTTGTTGGGTTGTACATAACTAATCGTTCACTAGGGCTGCCCAGAAGCCAAATCATACTTCTAATGCTAATACTCATTTTATTCTGTCTTTGGGTCGTCCTTTTGACGTGTCCTTGCTTCTCAGGGATCCATACCATGATATGAACTTCATCTGGTTGCCTCTCAAGACTGACTGTATTTCTCCACAGTCTTAAAGGTTTCTCTTAGATAATTCTTATCTTTCTATATACCTTTCCCTACTTTGTCTCTGACTTTATTATTTATTATTTTTAAAGTTATCTGCCTCTCAGCTTTGCTCTGTTTTACCCATGATTTTGCTGGTTTTACTTACTGAATAAATGTGAACTTATAATATTCCCTGGTTTTGTTTAGGGCAGCGTGTTTGGCTTCTCTGTTTTTGAGTAGCATGCCTTTCAGTATACAGTTTTAATTACCACGAAAAAATCCTAAAGTTAACAGCTCTCCTTAGAACTAATTGCAGTAACACTATAGAGTGATTCAATAAGTTGGGGTAACTCCAGCAAAAAACTGAAATAAAAGCTTGAAGAAACACTGCTGTATTTTCACCCATTTCAGCACTTGAGAGAGAGGACATTTTAAAAATTATGTAAAGTTTTATGTTCTGGAAGCACAGCAACACCAGTAGTAAACACACAAAAGAGTGTTTACTAAATCTATACAGTCATCCCTTCCATAATGCTAAACCACTATGCAGTGCAAAACTATGTTATGCCAGTAACTGCTGCCTATGGAAAATGGGGGTTAGGGGAACTATGGAAGCCCAGTCTGCCAGGTGTGTAGCATTACCATGGGCAAACTGTATGGCTATTCTGTTGTGTTTTAAAAAATACCTTTCTATGGGAATATGCTAAGCATAGAAAACATTTAAAAATGTTTTGAGCAGCCAGTGGGCACCTTCATTTTACTGTTGTTGAGGGGAAGAGGGTAGAGCTGATAAAGAAGTAGAACAGGTGTTGGGTAGGAAGAGACTGGTAATTGATGTGGCATGTTTAAAGAGTGAACAGCAGATGTCCTGCACCTGATGCTGTGGCTCCTTCTCCACATATGTACTACATCTGTGTCAGGCTTGCCCTGTTCCTTTCAAGTGATAAAACATGAACTCCCCGGCAGGTACTTCAAACTAGAGATATGCACAAATGTTTTTTTGACATTCTGTTCAAAATCTGATTCAATTTGAATCGTTTAAATCCAAATTTAACAGGATTCAAATCTGTATATATGAAAGTTGACAATCCGTACATATCTGTATGCATCCCGTAGTTATCCCATATGCAACCCATTTTGTCCCCTGTGGATCTATACAAGTGCATACAGATGCAGGAAAGATGCGGATCTTTAAGTACACATCGTATATGAACCCGTGCACATATGAAGGTCTGGATAATTCCAATGAATAGATCTGAAGTTTGAAATTCAATTTGAATGCTTACATTTGGATTTTGGGACATTCAATCGGATTTTGAATGCCTACAAATATTTATGCACATCCATACTTCAAACTATATCAAGTTAGTTTTGCATATCTCTGATGCCTGGTAGCATGGAAGAAAGTCCTTGCCCTGATTGTACTGAGATGAGTGGATCATTTGTTCAAAAACTTGGTGCGACTAAAATGAAATTAGGGAGTAAGTCATTCGTTGTACCCTGAAGTATGTGGGAGGAGCAGATTGTCTTCTATATAGCCCTTTTCACTGTTCTTTGGGATATTGGGGCAGTTATTAAGAAACTGAAGCTGGTATTGGCTCTCATAAGGGGCAGTTGAATTTCTTCATGACAGGGCCTATCCAGGGCTGGGATTTGGAGCTGCTCGTGTAGTCCGGTGGAAGGGAAATAATAATGCTAACTCGTGGTTAGTGGATGTTTTATTTTTGATCCTGAGGAGAAAGTTGAGGTGGTGGTGATGGCTCAGTAGAGACTGAGTGGAAACGAAAGTTCATGGTAGGACTGAACTGTTGATCACAGGATCATCAGAACTACCCTATTAACATTCATATAACTGCCTTTTGCACTACTACGTCAACAGACATTGCCCCCCTTTTTTGCTATTTCTGGTAGTGATTCTGCCTGACTTCAACTCAGAAGCAGAATTCAAAGACTTTAAAAAACAACAGCAGCAGCTCATTGTCAATTTTGGAAATACTGGTAGTTTTTCTAAGGACTTGAAAATGGAGTTGTCTTCCTAGAGTTTTTGGTCTTCATGTGCTGTCCTGTAACAGTGTTTTTTGAGCTGTGTCCAGTGTGGTAGAAAAACTTATCAATTATTGTTTAACAACAGCACTAAAACAACTGAGGTAGATTTCTGAGTTATGTGAAATATATATTTTACAAGCAAAACAGAAATCTTGATGCCTGTTTAGAGTTAATACAATTCACCACAGTGTGCCCAAGGATTGCACTAGCTGGCAGTTCACTACCGACTTAAGTTTAACTCATGACCAAGTCATTTGAAGGTAAGTCTTCATTAACCTTTGTAGTCTCCAGATGCAGCTCTTCTGGTTGTACTGTCACCTGCATTTGGTGATGATCAACAAGGGAACAAATTCTGCTCAGAAATACAGTACTGACCCCTTTCTAAATGCAGATCACTCCTGAATATGTAAGGAATACTGAATGGATAGTATTTTTTTAGTGCCTGCTCAGATGACAGTAGATTCTGGATGGACTTTTTTGGTGCCTGCTTTTTTCTGGTGTTTTTTTTTTTTTGTTGTTGTTGTTAATGATAACCCAGCCTAGGTTTCATTAATGTTCATTAATGTACTGTTAATGTACTGTATTCTGTTAATGTTACTGAGATGGAATATGGGGCTCTCAGACCCAGTAAGTTTGGTTCAGTTATCTGCCTTTCATTTAAGAAAGGAACTGCAGAGGTGATAGAAACTTGGACAAGTGGGTTAGCTGATATAAATTCTGAATGTTTTGTTTCCATGGAAGTTTTTCTTTCAACATACCGCTATTTTCTCTGTCTCTCTCCCCTTTTATTTTCAGATGTCAGAAGATCTTGCAAAACAGTTAGCTAGCTATAAGGCTCAATTGCAACAAGTGGAAGCTGCTTTGACCGGAAATGGAGATAATGAAGATTTATTAAAACTTAGAAAAGACCTTCAGGTGAGAGATCTTTGTAGTCTTTTCTTTATGTAACTGACTATACTGTCATGATTGGGAAATGATAGATTTTGGAGGAATTAAGGGAGGCTTTGTTAAACAATAACCTGTACACATTTACAGTATGGTCATTTAGTTTTTAGCATACTAAAATAGTTACTCGAGAGCTAGTCCTGTCATCTGATTCAGTAAATTAGTGAATGAATCTTTGTTATAAAAGACGTATATGAGAAGAGTAAAAGTCTGAAGCTAATTCTTTTGTCTTAACACTTGACAAACCAGAAAGTTCAGTTAATTGTAGTCTGCCATTCTGTTGTCACCTTCCCCCATGATTTTCTAGTTTTATCTTGAATACAAGATGACTAAGAGTTGTTTTTAGTATTTCTTTTACAAGTACATTTAAGCTTGGCCTTTGCAGTTCAGCTGAAATCAAAAGCTCATCTGAAAGTGTTCGTTCTGCCTCCTCAATGAGCTTTCAGTACCAAGCACAGAGAGGGCATTCCTAGAGAGGTAAACTGGCTTGCAGCATTTGCTTTTCTCAACTATTGCTGGTTTGGCACTATTTTTTCTGGTTTGGCAAGGTTTTGTGCAAGGTTACTGTTGTGTAAAACAAGTGCCAAAGTTACAGCAAATCTGTAATGAATATACAGCATACAGTTTTCTTTCAAGGGCACAATAGTAGTTACAAGTAGTTACAAGTTTTCAACAAATTTGACCTGTAGTTCCATCTCTGTACTTCATTGACAGGGCTAATATGTAAAACACTTCTATAGCACTTCTTTTGAAACATTCTGAAGGGTTTCAAAGTATAACTGAAAAGCAAGGTTAAAAGCAATTAAATGATTGAGTACTAAACAGTAATTAAAAATGGGGAAAAAACTGTTTGGGGTAAGGAGACAGACACTGAGAATGCCTGGGTAACCAGACAGTTTTTATCCAGTGTCTGAGGGTAGCCTGATTGACTTGACAATGTGAGGGAATATAAGGGGTCCCTTTTCAGAGTGAAGGGATAGCTTGTGTAAGTACTTGTTTTATGATTTGCTTTTATATCCTGGTCTATACCCTAAGGTCTTGAGGAGGTAATGACAATTAAAATGAATAAAAATTAAAAGCATTTAAAACCCAGAGTACCTAAAAAAGAACTGTTTCCTGAGCCAAAGATATGGGTTAAGAGTTGTGTCATCAGCAGTTGCCTAAACAAAGTAATGGTATGTCATTCACTGTGGAAGAAAAGAAGGCTGCTCCACAACCTGGCAGCTTTCATATACATTTACATCCTGGGGCCTGTTCGCACTTGGCTTTTTTTCTGGAGTATATCTCAGGACAGAAATCTGTGGTCCACATGTTAATGCAGACTCTGGCAGGCTTCATTGTCAGGTGGGGCCTGCACTAGAATGTGGACAGCAGGCCCCTATTCTAGGATATATTCCAGAATAAAGCCAAGTGTGTATAGGCCCCTGATTTTTAATATCTGTGCACTGCTCAGGGCAAATTATAGTAAATTAAAATCAGCATTACAGTTAAATTATGGTAAAACAAACTAATTAGAAAGGGTCTTATTAACTGGCAAACTGCAGAAACCGGTACAACATCAGGCTTCTTGGACATATTGCTGTATGACTACACATGTTGAAGGCTGCCTGATCTAATAAAGTTGGTAGGTTGGTATGACGGGAAGTAGTAATTTAAATAACCTGAATTCAAGATAATTAAAGGCTTTTAGAACAATTATTAACATTTTAACTTTACAGTATCTAGAAAATGAACCAGCAATTGGTGCACTAGCTGTAAGGTAAGGATAAAGGTACATCAGCATCTTTGCTGCCTTCTAGGTTAATAATTCCAGGGTTTCTTCAAAGATAATGCAGAACACACTGGTTTAAATTGCCATATGATCTAGATAGAATTTCCATTTCAATACAGATCAAATATGCACCAGGCTGAGGTAGAATTTGGAATGGGATGAGAGCCCTAACTGGAAGTTCGGTTGCCAGTAGGCCCAACCAGGTCATAAATTCCATTGGCAGCCATGGGCTGGATGAGAAGGATGTCTGGAAAAGGGCACACTATTGAACAGTGCACCATTTCCTAAGTCCACTTGTGACAATCTGGAACAGTGCCACCACCTAAGGACTTTCGAGTTCTTTCAAGGAGGGATGAGCTCTCACCTGATCCGTTTGAGAAAGGGTTCATGAGCACCCCAGCTTCTCCTCCCTTCGTGCACTGCCATCATGTCTTGCCAACCCCTTTCTCTTGTCACACACTCAGTCACTCCTCACTCCCCCATTATGTCTGCAGGCTTATGCCTTCCCATTTGGGCCCATGCTGCTTCAATCCCACCAGCTCCGTGGTCTTGGAAAGGCTGCAGCTATTGTGGGGTAGAGAACTGCAGTTCCTCCCAGAACGTATAGCATGTAGATTGTGAGAGCCCATTTCCTGCAGTACTGTAAACATAACTAATCATGTCCTTAGTTTCAAAAGACTTACCTGCTTTTATGTTTTCGGTAAATGCTACTTTCTTCAGGCCCTTAGCAGACTTACAGAAAATTGTACTTTGGAATTACATAGGAGCTGCTCCCAGCAGAACTGAATCCTTCAAAGAGCATTACCATTTTATTGGTTCAAGTTATCAAATAGCAAGTGATACATTCTTAGTGGCATAACCCTTCTGCTTCTAAACCTATTAGTTATACAGCAATTTTAATTATACAAAACAATTCAGCTGATATAGAGCAAATTCAGAGGCTAAATTCCTTATGTTCCTTATTTTTTTTAAAAGTAGACTTCTGATGTGTGTTTGCGTAGTTCATTTCTAGGTGGCAAGAAATTGTCAGAACATCACAATAAACCCCACTCAAAAGCAAAGGATTTAAGGGAACAATTGTGTTGACTTGATGCTTCTTTTTCCTTAATTGGGAAACTGAGGAGCAGAGTTATATGCAAACTGGGATTTGTGGTTTCTTTCTAAATGAACTATAAGTAGTAAACATCTGTTTGTTACTCATGCTTATCGTTTGGAGAGAAATGAGCCATGAATACTGGTTTGCAGATAATGCTAAGTCAACTGGTCACTGGTTTGTTTCTTGCTGGACAGAAAAAAGTAAATGCAGTTGAACAGTCTATTCCCGCATGCCGATTGTTTGCAGAAAGCCATATTTTGGTCTTATTCTATGTAAAACGATTCTTATTGAAATGAAGCCCATGTTTCTGTCAGGCCTAAATGCATTTATAGAAGAAGCCAAGATTATGCTTTCACTTTTACAATGAGGTAACAATATGACCCAACTGTCTTATGTTTGCTTGTGTGGAAAATGGCAGGTTCTGCCTGGGGTCTGCTGTTTTCTGTACAAGTAAACATATGGCAGGTCTTTATTCCAGGATACAATCCAGAATCAGGCCCAGTGCAGAAACGACCTATAGTTCAAGTTGTTAGTCTGATTGGAGGTATTTCTGGCAGGGAAAAAAAAGAACAAGTTGTGTTCATATATTTTATTTATTTATTTTCTGATAGCTAAGGTTGATGTGCCCTTAACCTTTTCTTAACAGCTTTTCACTGTAGGTTTGAAATAACTGAATTTCTGTCTTTTTATATAGAGAAGGGTATCTTACTCTATGTGTTCACTTTTTGAATCTAGTTTGAAATGCTGAATGCAATAATTTAAACTGTGTGTAGTAGTTTTAATAATTAATTTTTTAAGATGCCAGTCCCGTTAGGTAAATATCAGATAGTTTTATTTTTTTCTTCTCCCTTTGATCATAGAGTGAGCAAAAATCTTGTAAAACACTTTATAGAAAGCTATATTGAGATTTAAAAATAAAATAATTTTGTTTTCTTTCAGTTACCAGGTTTAGTACTGTCAACGTTAGTTTTAAAAAATCATAAATGGATAGCAGGCTTAATCAATTTGCTTGTGTTCTCTTTCTCTTAATCCATAGGAAGTTATAGAATTAACTAAAGATCTCCTTTCGACGCAACCTTCGGAGACCCTTGCAAGTTCTGATAGCTCTGCTTCTGCTCTGCCAAGTCACACATGGAAGGTTGGAGACAGATGTATGGCAATATGGAGTGAAGATGGACAGTAAGTGTAGAAAACAAACTTCTGTACCACTTTCATGAAATAATACTGTTCCATGGTAAGCTATTTCCCTTTGATTTAATCTAACCTGTCCCTGAGGATCAGTTTAAAAATAGTTTAAGAAACATGGATGTTATATCTGGAATCCAAATTAGGATGTTTTGGGGGGAAATCTATTATCTTAAGTTTGATTGGAGCATTGTAGAATAGTCTTTGGCCTATTGTAACTTCTTTCTTCAGCTAGGAGTGGGAAGTACCTAAGTGGAGGCGGGCAGTGAACTTTTTAAAAACCTACTTTCCTCCCTTTCCTGGTCAACAAATTCAACCTTTGGAAATGGAAGGTAGTTTGCCTATTGAAAGAAGAAACTCTTGTGGCTACAGTATATTCATATAGGTGATCTAGTAGATCTGGAAGCTGAAGCAGTAATCCCAACACTGATAATTCAAAAAGAATAAGCATGCGTATCTGGTCTGAAATATCACAGCGAGATTAAAGTAGTCAGAATTCACGCCATTGTTTGTACCCCTTTATGGAGACCATCAGTTTCAGTACCATGAGCTTAAATAAAGTTACTTCTAAACCCCAAACCTCTCTTCATACTTTCAGTTGCTTTAAGACTTTGGCTAGAGAAGTCATTACCAAAATAGATTAGGATCTGGGTTCTTCTTTTGCTTGTAAAAGCATTATTGTGAAGAGACAACCGGATTTAGGTAACATGTCAGTAAAATGTGCTGTTCTGTACAAGGTTCCCTCTTAATCTGGAATAGCTTTGGAGTTTTAGGGATAGTTCACTCCTCCCTTTCCACATAAAGCCCATGTTGTTGGAGAACTGGTTCCTCTTTTCGTTGCTCAGCTTGTCATTCTTTGTAGTGAAATGAACTTGGAGGGTACCATGCTAAAGGTCCTACCTTTGTCTGATTTTGTTCTCACCTTTGTTCCTAAGTGATCAGGATTGAAAGTGATAGAAAACCATAGTTGGACGTTGCATACTGAGAACACTGCTCAGCAAACCATCAGGCACATTTGAATAGGCACTTGGTGCTAGCTGAGTAAAAGCCTAGATGGCAACACACAGATTTCCCTTGCAGGCCTTAGCCAAGTGCCTTTCAACACACAGGAATGTTTTTTGGCAGTGTATGGAAAATGTGCTTGTATTTTCCTTCTGCTGGGTAGTTCATGGGAAGTGGCGCTATGACCATAAACCATTTCTCAAAAATAGCATTCTTTTGGCCTGACTCCTGTTTTCTCCATTTGAACCCTTGGAATGACAGTGTATAAGTAACTCACTTTAGAATGTGCATGTTTTCATTTTTTATGACATATGAATATTAGTTGAGTACTTTTCTTAAATAGCATTCTTCTTACTCTGTTACTACAGTCATCCCTCATTATTTCCAAGGGTTCTGCCAAAATTTGGAAAATAGCAGGGAAAACTTGGAGATAACAAAACTGGAAATGGTTTCTATTGGGGAAATAAAACATGAAAAAGCAGTGCTTCTAGTGTTACCTGGTGGATAAGTAAGTTATTTTATATTTAAATAAAATCACAGATAATGAGGGATGACTGTAATTCATTGTGTTAGAACCAATAAAGTCCATTAAGATACAGTTTTAATAGAGTAATCCTGTGTATATATTCAAAAGTAAATTCTGTGTTGTTCACTGGGACTTTTTAAATAAGAGAATTGCAACCTGGATACTTCCTTCATTAGGGAAAATTGGTGACAATTTTAGCAATCAAAAGTAAATCATTACGATTTAGTTAGTTAAAGCAGTTCTCACAGAGAAAAAGACTCATCTGACTGTTTGGAACAAAATAGTTTCAGGCAGTTGCATAGGATGGAAGAGAGGGAAGCACACAGCAGATCTAGAAAGCAAGAGGCAAAAAAGGGACTCCTTAAAGATCATAGACTGGATGGGGGAAGGAATGTTCTGGATTGGTTTCCTGGACTTGTTGAAAAGCATGCTGGGAGTGGGAGGATTGACAGTGGGTGCCACATAGCTTTCTGTGCTTTGGAGGAGGATGCTAAAAGGTGCCGAGGCAGTGAATGTCACACGCTCAGGTTACTGGAGGTCACCAAGTAAATTCAGTGGATAACTCATTAATGTACAGACAATGGCTAGGCGTAAGAGAAGTTTCCTAATGGGTATAATGTGTAATCAAATTCCAGAGTGGGATAGGCAAGATGTTTACATACTATTTCTGCTAAACAGTGCAGTTTGCCAGTATTTTTTTTTTTTATTTATTTATTTATTTATTTATTTATTTATTTATTTATTTATTTATTTATTTATTTATTTATTTATTTATTTATTTATTTATTTATTTATTTATTTATTTATTTATTTATTTCTATAGTGTGAACGTGTGTGTGTGAGAGAGAAAAATCCAGCATTTCTAATAATATACTCCATATTAAAATAATGGTGTCTGTAGTGGGGGGAAAGTATTAATCATCTCAGTCAAAGGCCAGGGCAAAGAGGTGCGTCTTCACTGCGTTCCTGAATATAAACAGAGAAGGGGCGTGACGCATCTCGAGAGGGAGACTATTCCATAGCCTGGGGCCATTATTGAGAAGGCCGTCTCTTGGGTGCCTACCCAGCTCACTACTGAAGGCAGCGGGACAACCAGGAGGGCCTCGCTGGCAGATCTTAAGGCACAGGCAGATCGGTATGGGAGAAGGCGTTCCTTTAGATATTTGGGGCCCAAGTCATATAGGGACTTGTAAGTCAAAGTTAGCACCTTGAACTGGGCTCTGTAGTGAATTGGCAGCCAATGCAAGCCTTTTAAAATTGGCATGATGTGCATCTGGCTAGCTGTTCCAGTCAGTTCTCAGCCTGCAGCCACTATCTGAGATCGGCTCTGGAGATAAGAGCAGAACCAATGCCAAGCACTGCCTCTAACTCCTAAACCCCATAGCCTTTCCAGGAGGATACCGTGGTCAGTGGTATCAAAAGCCGCTGAGAGGTCCAGGAGAACCAACAGGGTAGCATTCTCTCTGTCTCTCTCATGGAGGAGGTCATCAATCAGGGTGACCAAGACGGTTTTGGACAGTGCTGTGGAAGGCAAAGGAGCTAAATAGATGGGTTATGGGGCCCAGGACAAGTAGAGCTAATGATAGGTGGCTTTATTTTTCTCCTAGTTGTAAACTGTGTTGAGATGTCTTTAAGGGGAAGCAGCACAGAAATGTTTTAAATAAATAATAGGTGTGTAGGTCTATGCAAATCTAGACCTTTGTGGTCCCCTCCTTCCAGGGTTCTTCTTGGGTTATGCGCACATTGGCCAACCCTGAATTGAGACGTGCAGGAAGGAGAAAACGGATCCAGGCTTTGAGCTCCTGGATATTGTGGGGTGCTGTGAACAGGCCAGACACCTCTGGCTGAATCTATTATTATTAAATCTTGCATCTAAAATAATTTGTGTCTTGAGTTTGAGTTTAAATGTCAATCTAAAATAAAGCAAAATGTCTTGAAGCTTATTATTAATCACTGTAAGTGAAAGTTTTGTAGGGTTGAGTCTCAAACCTTTACTCACATGCTTACAGCCATGATATCTTTACAGGTGTTACGAAGCTGAAATTGAAGAGATAGATGAAGAGAATGGCACGGCTGCAGTCACGTTTTCAGGCTATGGTAATGCTGAAGTTACACCCCTGCTCAATCTAAAACCAGTGGAGGAGGGAAGGAAAGCAAAAGAAGACAGTGGCAACAAACCCATGTCCAAGTAAGTGATAGAAAAGTGTGAGGCATATTTTGCATAGATTATCTTATTGCACAGTTTTTTTAATAAGCCAGAAAATGCTAGAATATGGTCCTTTCATTGTTTTCTGTCACTGATTCCATTTATGCATAGTGCTAAGTTGTTGTCAAAAAAAGTACTACCTTTAATTGAAGCAAGCAGCGTATAGCTGCTCATTGCTCAACAGTCAGGTATTCCTTTCACCAGACTGGAAAGCGGTACACCACCACATGAGAATACCAGTGCTCACAGCTTGTTTACTCCAAACAATGACTTTTCTTATGCTTAAGGTTTCTTAGGTGACAGAAAAACTAGATATTATTTAACACTAAGACACCAATATGATTTATTTTCTTCCAACCTGATAAAGGGGGGAAGAGATGAGGTATGATTTAAGTAGCATGTAAAAAGACATTCACCTCTCGCCCTCCGCTGCCCAAGAACCCTATGTTTGTTTGATACTGGCGTCCATGGTTGTGCTTGAACAAAGCCATGTTCTGAATAATTACCCCTAGTTGGATTAAATGGTCTCCAAACTTTTCTTCCAGTTAGGCTTAGGGTCATCTTTTAGCCAAGAGTGCTCAATTACATTTAATCATACCACTTTTGGCCATTGTAGGTTTGAATTAAGATGAAAATGTATGCTGGTTAACTCTAGTTTGCTAGCATCTCTTTAAATTGTTGGAAACAAGCAATCTGTGTCCTTACAAAGCTTTGGGCCAAGAAAGAGTCCTGAGTTCTGGAGCATATTGAGGTTTATCAAATTTTTCAACTGATGTGTGAAACAGAGGCTTTGTTCTTAGTAGTGCATGAAAGTAGGATTGCTGTGCTTTATTGAAACTTGCAATGCACAGATTGCTTTACAGAAAGAAAGGCAGCAGTTTCTACAGCTGGAGAATGAAATGGGCCTGGACAGCAGAAGCCCCATTGTACTGAGAGTTTATCTTTACATTCACCTAGCCCAAGGTGAGACTCTCTTAATCAGTGTATCCTTGCTTTTATCTACATGTTCTGAGAACAAAAGGGAAGTTAAAGGAAGTTAAAGGAAAGATGATGCAGGGCTCTTAGTTAAGTTGCAATACCTGACCCTATGGTACCATAATCTTGTAGGTTTACAGAACTGTCAGTGTTATAAAAATAAAGACAGCTGGATAAAAGTGTGAATATAGGGAAGCACAAGTGCTACAACTTCAGATTAATTTGTTTGGGTTTGATGTGTATAAAAATCTGTGCTTACATGGCATTTATCCATTTACCACAGTGTATTTATGATAGTACAGTACTTTTTTTTTTTTTTTAGGAAAGAAATGATTGCTCAGCAGCGAGAATACAAAAAGAAGAAAGCTTTGAAAAAGGCCCAGAGAATCAAAGAACTGGAACAAGAGCGAGAGGATCAAAAAGTTAAATGGCAGCAGTTCAACAACAGAGCATATTCAAAAAACAAAAAGGGCCAGGTCTGCACATGTTACGTATTAAATTCTACAATTGTGTAGCAGGACTGGAATATGTTCCTAGATAGCTTTTTTCTTTTCTTTTTAAGTGTAAACATTATTTAGAATGCTCAGAAACCAATTTTGGTTATTTACTGTTTTGAAAGTCTGGTTAAATACTTGTCTGAAGTTTTGTACGTAAGAGCTACTAGTGCAGTTCAGAATTTGATTTAGAACATAGGACATGTTATTTTGTGCTGATGTAATTTACTCAGTACAAAAATAGGTAATACATTATACTCAGTAAAGTATATTTTGTTAAATATGCGGGGAAAATATTTTAGAATCTAGGTTTTGATCCACTTGTTGCCAGGATTTGTAATGTGTGGCATTTATGTGTTTTGAATGGTGTGAAACACACATTTGCATCATAAGGCTATCCTTAATGGAAGATGCCGATGAATTCTTAGGCTGACAAGCCTTTATAAAATATACAGTTGTAAATGTATAAGCATTTTGTCAGTCTGAATCAGGCAGTGGATAAAATTTCCTGAGTTAAAAATGCTATTTTACTAAATGGTATGGTGGTGTAAAGGCTCCTATGCAGAGACATGCATGTATCGATGGCTGACATCTGCTTGTGTTTTGTTCATTGTAGATAAATTCGTGTTTACTTGATGTGCTGCTTTAAGGCTTGGTCAGAATCAAAGGGTTACAAATTATGCTTTTAATTTGTTCCACAGGTTAAGCGAAGCATCTTTGCTTCTCCTGAGAGCGTCACAGGGAAAGTTGGAGTTGGGACGTGCGGAATTGCAGACAAACCTATGACACAGTATCAAGATACATCTAAGTACAATGTCAGACATTTGATGCCCCAGTAATAGAGGAAGAATGACTAAACATCACCTCTGCAGGGCTATACATTTACCTTTTTATTATATTTTTCTAAAAGTAAAGTATTGGCGCTTAGTAAGTTGTTATCAGTTGGCTTATGGTGGGACATGCCTTAAGCGACATAGGTATTCAGACGAGCCCTTTATTGTTATATAGCCTAATTTACATAAATATGTACAAGCCAAACTGAAGGAAATCCCTTTGCAGATCCTAAAGCTTCTGTTTCCTGGAGTGCTCTTCTCCAAGTGTTCATTAGATGATACATACCACAAATGATTATGTCTGGCTTCTCTAACATGCTTACAGTGCTGTCATTTTCTTGCAAAAACAAATGTTGAGCACATCATTTTGCAGAACTGATACAACCATAAAAAATTGCTTAATTTTTTTTTCACTCATAAGACCAAATGTCAATTGAACACAGCCTGTGTCTTTTCTCTTGGCTTGTGTTTAATTTGGGTCGTTTATCCTCCAGTTACTGGGGGTGGTGGTGGTGATTAACGACAGATGTGTATATTGAATATTCAGATTAGAGGTTGAACATAGTGGGCATGAATTGCTAAAAAGCTTTCTGGAACTAGATTGCACAGTGTGGCTGGCATTAACGGCTAGCCAGAGCTTGTATTCAGTAATATCTCTTACGTCTTTTCTAATTAAAAGGGATTTGACCTTGGGAAGTTCCAGAGTTGCCTTAGGAGGAAGTGTGGCTGCAGGGACAGTTCTTTCTCCTAGCTCCAGGCTGTGTACAGGGGGTCGAGTGGTGGTCCATTTCTGTCTCCCCAGACCTCACAGATGGACATAGCGAGCAGCAACGAGTATTATTTTCTGCCTTTCCAAAATCAGCATACATTCTGCCAGATCACTTACACTGGATTAGAAAAAGATGAAGAAATCTTTTGATCTCCTTCCAGCTGTTATAGAATGTGACGTGGAACAAAATAGCCAGTGGACCCAGATCAGTACTTTTTGATTTGACAATCTACATATTCTTAAGGGCAAAGTAAGAATTTATTCAGCCTTTTTTTTCAGGGTAGATTAGCACTTTCAAGCGTCAGACAGTAGATTTTAAAAGTCATCATTTCCATTTGAAACTTGGTAAGTGTTTTGATGCCCTTGTGCTGATAGATGTAAACAAATCACATAACATTTCCTGAAATCGAACTGCAGTAGGCTATTTCTTCCACAAGAACATCTAACGCTCAACTGCATTAGTATGCTTGAATCACCTGGACTTTGATTTGGGAAATGATAAAAAAAAAAAGTCTTGGCCTGTACATATCCTGTGGTTGCAGTTGCTTCCCTTTGCCATAGGTATTCCTTAGGGTAGTAGAGCCATCCCTTAATCTTAAAATACATTTTGATGCAAAAAGTTAATGTCTAGCCCTGTATACAGTGTAGATAATTATTTTTGTAAAATATGGTGTTAAGTTAAAGATCAAGACTGGATTCAGTTATTCTACTAAAAAAATACAAGAGTAATCTTGCTCATTAATCTGAACTCCATTCCCCATGTATATTATTGTAGTTCACTTTTGTAATTTGTTTTCTGAAATAAAATAAGATCAGGTACAATCAGCATTTGCTGATAACACTGATTTTGTAAATGTCTGTCCGTTTATCTAGGTCTAAACTCCATATTCAGTAGATTAGAGTTCATTTATAAAAAGTTGTCCTTCCTGTTAAGAGAGAGGTAATTTTTATGACTGTGTTGATTTCAGTTTTGTATGTTTAACTTTTATTAAAATAAAGTGTTCAAAACATCTTGGCTGTGTTCCCCCAGAAGGTAAAAATGTGAAATGTTTTTAAAACATCTGGTATGAAGTTCATTAAGGCAATGCCTTCAGAAAAATCACAGGAGCTCAACGAAGCCAAGAACAGCAGAAAATTAAAAAGGTTAAGTGCTGTTTACTAACTATACATTCCTTGAGTATGTAGGACTAGGAGGAGTATGAGACTTTGCTCTGGGTCAATAGCAGAGAAGCAGTCAAGGTTATCTGTTAATTTGCCCGAGGGTGAGTGTCAAGGAGGACTAAATGGACAGCTTCAGACCTTTCTTACATAGGAAACGCTTGCTTTCAAGACAAACCTGAAAACCGTGGTAAAGAGCAAATTTGATCTGAATGCATGAAAAGGGCCCAAGCGCGAATGAACGCTAAAACATGTGAATGTGATTTTCCCTGTGTGATTTTCATTATTACATATCAGTACAGTATTTCTGCATCAGTGAATGGATGCACCCTATACCAAATCTTTCCTTTCCAGTCAGAGAATCAACCAAGTCATAGTTCACATACAGCACCAAAGACAGTCACTTGCCAGGGGACGCATTCAGCTCCTGTAAGCTTGAACAAAACTCCCGTATGTAAGATATGAAAGTTTGCCATTTTTAAAATCAAAGCACAATTCAAAAGCAGCATGTGATGTGTGAGTTTTCATATTAAAAGGTGCTGTGATTTTTTTAATGGACAGCTTCTCCTATTCATTAGGCTACACTTGGGCCCCAAATATCTGAAGGAACGCCTCCTCCCATACCAACCTGCCCGTGCCCTAAGATCTGGAGGGGAGGCCCTTCTCATTGTCCCACCACCCTCTGTAGCAAGATGGGTGGGCACTCGAGAGAGGGCCTTCTCAGTAATAGCCCCCAGGCTGTGGAATAGCCTCCCCCTTGAGGTGCGTCAGGCCCCCTCACTGTATACGTTTAGGAGGGGGGTAAAGACGCACCTCTTTGCTCTGGCCTTTGGTTGAACGTGGCACAGTTTTTCCCTACTGTACATACTAATGTTTTATACTGTTTTTATATATGGTTTTATTCTAAATATTCTTGTCTTTTAAATATGCTGTTACCCGCCCTGAGACCCTAGGGTATAGGGCGGGATATAAATGTAAATAAATAAATAATCTAGATAACTTTTGGAAGGCAAAAAAGTGGCTGTGATTCTGTGCGGATCACTGGGTTGCAGTTATTAGACACAAATCTCTTTAACAGTTTTGATGAAGCAAGGCTCTTAGAGTAGCTTGTGGACTATATATATATATAAAAAAAATCACTGTTATAGTAATTTGGCACACAGTTGGGTTTGAGCTTCTGTTCGAGATGCAGGAAGAGAGGAAGGGAACAATATTACTAGAAATAAAATTTCGTAAAATTTATTTGTATATTTTAAACAAGTTAATATAGATGCCCATGAACAAAAGAATAATGTTTACAGTGATGAAAAATGTAACATCTTTGTCAGCACCTTCCCTGCACCATTATAGAGCTGTGGTCAGCATTTCAGTATTGTTTTGAAGACTGGCACTGGTCAATTTGAGCACCAATCAGGGATTAGGCATTTTTATTCAATCATATCATTCAGTTCCTCAAAGTAGCAAGTGGCTACAGCACCATTACAGTAACTGCACCGAAGTTCAGGAAAGCTTAGAGGAAACAAAAGCAGTGATAGCAGAAATCTTAAAAATAAGCTTGAACTGGGCTATGTACATATTTAGAAAAATATCTCGGGATACATCATCTGTTTAAAGGTAGAACTGCTTTCCTAGGCCAGTACAGTATCACTATATAGAAACAGAACTGTACATAATTCTCCTTTCAACACAAATTGCAAAGGAAACCCATAGTTCAGTAAAGGCTTAAACAGATTTGCTGGTATGTTTTTAACAGCTGGGGGAAATTATTATAGCACAAACTTAATTTGTGCATTAGTAACTGGAAATGCAACAGAAGAAGATAAAATAATTCTTAGTGGATTAAAAAAACCTGTATTGTATGTATTTTACATCAGAGTATAGTAGCTGTATTTCTTGTCAGAATATAATTATTATTTGCAAACTTAAATCCTATGCAAGATTACACTGCAGTTTCATTAACTCTCTTAGAATAGTGCAGTAGCAGTAGAGGTCTCAGAAAACCAGAGGTAAGGAAATGATTCTTAAACTAAAGATATAGGGTTATTGGACTAGAATTACAATTTCCTTTGCATTCTGCTATGGCTAGGCTTGAATACCAATAGCACAGTTGTTTAGATACTGCAGTCACGAACTTTTTAAAAAAAGATTCTCATGTGAATTTAAAACACAAAAGTCTTGAGCATGTCACTTAAAGTGTGCTTACTATGGATACAGATCATTTCAACAAAAGCACTATCAGATCTCCAGAGAAACACATTTTGACATAACCGATCTTTCCCATCTTTGTACTGAAATGGAATTACATTTTTATAATGGTTAAGTATAAACTGTTGCCCAGTTTGAAACAATTAGCAAGCGATTGCCTTCTGTGATTCCTGCCCATTACAGCTTCGTATTGCACACCTGCTTACCTTCCCTGTTGCTGTGTGTATAAGGGAGAGGCATATGGTAGCCTTCAGCCTCCTAACATGTAATTTTTGTGCAGTGGACCAGTTACAGCTTACATGACTTAACTAACTGGCCATCACTCTATTCTACAGGTATCTATAGTAGTAAATCCATGGACTAGGTTGACGGAGCGGATAAAAATACAACCGAAAATCTTGTTTTCATCTGAACTGAGATACATAGAATGGATCAGGTTTTAATTTATATCACTAAAAGTATGGATTTCAACTGTAACGTTCCCACATTTTTACTCATCTGTGCTTTGAGTCTTTTAGCCGTCCTTCATGATGAAGTCCTCCTGTGCTGGATTCACTGTATTACTGCTATTCAGCTTTTCTATAACAAATATGAATACTTTTCAAGAGTTTAGAATTTTGATTTCTCGGTGATGAAATTTTTTTAATGTAGATAATATTTTGTGGCAATGACCACTTCATAACAGGCAACAGCCATAAACCAGTACAAATTAGGAAGCTTTGAGCCCATTGTAAATCAAGGGACTACAGTTTGCTCAACTCTGACTTCACCCTTCCTTGCTATTGAACAGAAGAGTAGCTATTTGTCAGATCTACAATGTAATCATTATTTGGATGAGTATAGGAATTCCCTTTTGATGAAAGATATTTGCCGCCTATAAGTAGCTAGCTAAGTACAGAAGTTAAGAAAGAAGCTGATGAATGATTTTTACAACCAGGATGTAGCCACAATATAATCCTTCATTTTGTTAATAGCTTTTTCCACTGACAATGCAGGATTCAGCTTTTGACACGACACAGCAATTTTTTAAACACCTGATGCTGAATTCTTGGCCTGGATCTGTACAAATCCTGGTAAAGAGTTAGACTCGGTGTAGTCTGGTCACAAAGTGTTTTGATTTTCCAATTTCTGTTCCATATCCGGTTAAGCAAGTTTAGCCTGAACTAATATCAGACCTGTTCCTTTCAAAGCAACAGGATCTGTTCTGTGCAGTTGATAAGTTAATGGAATATTGTAACAAAACGCACTGAATTATGCAATGAATATTCACAATCGGTGGGAGTCAACCATACAGATGCTAGAGGTATCTCAAATCTGAGAGAATAGACTAGACCAAGCTTACGTTCTTGCTGTTCATCCATTAGCACTTGTACATATTCTTGCTGTTTTTGTATGCATCCGTCCCCTATTCTTCACAGGCAGCTTTAATGCTTCCTACCTTTATTTTTTTAAAGCATAATTTTAAGATCCCTTGATATGTACGTTTTGTAATTTGCTTATTGTACAGTGTACAATGTTAGAACGTATCTCGGCAGTACAGGTGTAGAGAAAAAAGTGAAATATCTCTTGGAATATTGACAATCTATTTTCCATGTTCTTTCTCTTGTTATTTTCTCAGCTACAGTTACGTATAGTTGAAAAATGCACACAAATGATGATCTAGGTCTTTCCAACAGACATTAATGTGGTAGGAGATGGGCAAGTAAGGAAATACAGCATTTTAGAGTACACAAGGATTAGGACATAAAAGAATAAAAATATAATTTTACCTATTGCTACTTTCATTCTTAAAAGTTTGCCACGTTAACTTGCTTCTGGCAGCTGCTGTGATTATTTCAGTTTCCTTCAAGTAAGGAGCAACTAAGCTCCGTTTCCACTGTTGTGTTGTATGAACACTCATACATACACTATTACTAAATAATGGACCAGCGTGTTTAGCAACAGATGAACAATGAAAATGTATCCCATGTTTCAGAGAGTGATGGGTGTGATTAGTTGCAAGTGGTTAAGAGCCTGCATTATAGCCAATTCCACTAGCATGTTAAGATGCCCTTGAATGGAGGTGCCATCATAGCCACAGAATTCCACCACGCAGTGCAAGGCTAGACTTAAATGCAGCCCCTTGGCTTCACATAGGATAGTGTCCACTGAAATGTGGTACGAAGATATTCTTGCCTTTGGTAAAAGAAAGTTGAAGTGGAGCTAAAGATCAGGTAAAAAGCACATTGTTTGGCGGCAGAAGGTTCAGATTCCATACCCAATATCTCCATACAAACAGTGCTTCTAAAGAAGTTTTTAAAGTATCTTGCTCAGAGAACAGATGGTAAAAGGTAAAGTTGAGACACAGATCAGCTTTTTTTATGTTAGAATTTCTGAGGGAAGCAGTGGGAAACAGCAGCAAAGGCCTGCTCTTTTACTCTTTCTTGCTCTCCCTTACTATGCACTGTGATCTTAAGCATAAGGATTGCAATGGCACACCTGACAAGTGCATCTACCAAGTCAAAGAAAAACAAAACTGTACTTTATCTTCTAATTATTCTTCACGTTACTGAAGAAGCCAACTTGATAGCTAAACTTCCGTAAATTAAATAACACAATCTGTCTTTACTGGTTTTTTATTCTAACTTCTTCTGAGCAAACAGGACGTCCCAGTTAATGAAAATCTGATAACATTAGAAGTTTTTGTCTTAGAGTGCACCAGTTTTTCTTATTTCTAAAATTGCAAATAGCCATCAAAGAAAATCTGAGCGGTTTTCCTCAGGCAAAATGGGGTCAAATACCTGTCCTGTCTGCATGCTTGATTATAAGACCAACCATCAGATGTTCACATTTTTTATATGCACGCTAAATCCAAATTGCCAGTATGCCACAACTTGCTTCCTTCATTCCTGTTATATTTTATTCAAAGAAACAGCCCTTGCTGTAACAATTAAAGTGCTCTATATAATTGTAGAGCAGCAGTACAAGTACTCTTAAACCAAAGGGGCCATCCCTTCCAGAGATTAAGGCTCTCTATGCATATTCTTAGATGAGATGGTAACACGGAATACAAAGTACTCTAGCCCCTTCAAATCCATTTATCCCTATTTCACAAAACTTCTTTCATTCTCTTAATCACTTAGATGAGAACTGAGTAAAAAGAATTACAAATTATTATACCCTATTCCAGAAAGAAATCCCTCATCAATTTATTTTCAGTGGGAGAATTTAGGGTCTGAACTTGGATATCTTTTGCCCTACAAATGATTTGCTCTGCTAAATGACCTTCTGTGGTCACCCCTATAAACACAAATAAGTCCCTAAGATTTTTTTTTTTTGTCCTTAAAGCATGAACTATGGTGATTTCTGCATTCGTTCAGGAGAATAGAACAAGTATCTGCCTGATATTCACAGGACTAGCACTATTCCACTCCATAACTGCCCTGAGGGTTGTACATTTCGGAATAGTTGTAAACCTTTAAGAAGTCTAAAACTGGGCTGTCTGTTTTGGACCAGGCACTGATGCTTCCACACCTGGACTAGAACAATGAACCCGGGTAGTCCAGTTTCAGCAAATCATGGCCTCCGTGTGTCTCCGCTCCACCTTCACATCTCTGAAGATCACTTTTGGAATTTCAGCTTGGCGGCCTTTGAAGACACCAGCCAGACATTGGCAAGACAGCAGAGACAGCCTTGTTCACCTCTGCACGTGTGCCCCAAACACAAAGAACAAGAGGCAGGGTCTTGGCCAATTACTGGCTATGGTGGGTACTGCCTTGAGTCAGTTGCCTGGAACAGAACCGCTATGGTGCCTCTGCATTCCTGATAGGCTTGGTCTGGGACAGATGGCCTTCAACACCCCACCCCCCTCCAAAATGCAGACAGTGCCTCTCTTCTTCCGTACAGTGTCAGCTGGAATACTGTTGCAAGGGATGTAAATGCCCTACGACAGCTAATATACCTCTGTGCTGTAATTTTTCTCATTTACAATTTCGTTAGGTACTTAAGAATCCCACGGAACTGTGCTGAGATAGCGTAGCTTTACACATACCATGCTACTGAGCTACGTAGGGCAGTTCCTATGTGGTTCATTTGAAAGTTTTACTCTCAATAACTACAGTGGTCTTATTCCAGCCACTAGAGGGAGGTATTATTACATGCTGTGTAAATCAGAATGGTACATAGCCCCTAAGGGACACTGGCATATAACAACAACATCAAACAAGGGCCAGGCTTCAAACGGGGGTGGGGGTGGGGGTGGGGGTAGGGGAGAAAAATCAGAACTCCTGCTAAAAAGTTACTATAACTCTGTTGAGATTAGGCTCTTATTCCAGGACATAGGTTCTAGAGTTGTGCCTTGTATTATGTGACACAGCAATCGTTCTGGAGTGATCAAGGAACATGGGTTTACACCTACAGCAGCATATCAGCATTAAGACAAGGGCTACTTGGGAAGCCATTTCGGGGCATCTAATTGGATGGTCAAGAGGTTTTTAAAAACAGATTCCAGGCACAAAGAACATGGAAATTCTAAAGTTTCATGGCTGACCAAAATGGCAGAACACTGCATTTCAGATACAGAAATGTTTAATGGTGTTAAAGTGCTACTATTAAGCAGAACCATAGGCTAACATTGAAACACAATTCTACTGCACTGCTAAATGAGGTTACCTTGTATTTTTTTATTTTGTATTTTTTTTAATCTCCCAGCCCTATCTAAAAATAATAACATTAAAAATCTACAGGACTGAAATTAACAACCCAATAATTATACTCAGCAATAAGTTATGAGTTTTATAAAGCATTTTTCCCTCTTTTTCCCTTATTAATTGGGGGTATGCAAATTACTTGGTTTGAAACAAGTGTAAATGAGGTCTCTAAAAAGAGCAAAGTTTAAACTTGGTAAAAGGAATAATAAGAATCTTTGTGGTTAAAAAAAAACCTAGATGAAAAAGCAAAGAGGACCTCAAAGTGCAGGTTAGAAAGCTTATCTGAAAAGAAAAGTTACAAAACATTGTATCAGATCCTGTTAACGGCAAGACGACTGCAACAGTTCCAGGGGAACAGGAGACTTCCCTGGAGAACCATGCTGGCACACTGTTACAAAGGAGAGGCGTGCTATGTTAACTATGGACTTGTGACTATGGTAGGATCCAGGTGGCAAAGGGAATCCAAAAAGGAAACCAAAAGAAAGAGCCATAAAACCCTATAAGAGCCCCTGGTTTCTCTTGTGCACAGTAGCAGGAAAACAGGTCCCTTCCCACTGGGTATCGGTTATAAAAAAGACATTTGCAGAATCACGCCTATGAGTTCTAAAAAGACATTGTCGCATGTAGGTTCTTTCACCTAAACAACTTTTACAAACATTTACCAAAATAATTTGCAAAAGAAAAAAAGATCACTGTGGCTCAGAATGGATGCTGTGCCTTTCCTGCACATCATCATATTCTTTCTTTTTTTCCAGCCTTGTCTGTCTGTTTTTGCCCTTGGTCAGGAGCATCATTCTGGACAAGGAAATACCGCTGAAATCAGTGAATCCAGAGAGCAGTTGCACTTTGTGCTGGTATGTGACAGCTCAGTACCCTAGTGCTAAAATCATGCGGCACAAGCATTTGCCTTGAAACGATGTCCAGCAAAAAAGCTGAGCTGAATGAGAATTGCTTTCAAATTTTGCAGCACCTCTTTTCATAGGGCATGAGCAGAGCTTCTCGTTATTATTATTGTTGTTATTTAATAAGGAAAAAAAGCTGGCTGGAGAAACCCACTGAGTGGAAGGTTGATTGGACTAGCTTCTGCTGGTGAGAATACACATGGAAGGAAACCTGTCGAGAGCTGTGAAGAAGGGGAATTCTTAAACAGGGTGACGAGGAGCCTGAAAAAGTTGTGCTTCAGGTCAGAACACTGTGCAAACTCATCAGGAGAGGCTGATTCAATGAACTATATTTTCTTGGCCACTTTTGTTTAGTAATCTGTGACTCATAAATTGATACCCCTGTAC
Organism: Aspidoscelis tigris stejnegeri; assembly: GCA_023333525.1. Taxonomy (NCBI): domain Eukaryota; kingdom Metazoa; phylum Chordata; class Lepidosauria; order Squamata; family Teiidae; genus Aspidoscelis; species Aspidoscelis tigris. Next base: position 60,868,427 of record JALMGA010000002.1, on the reverse strand, counting down.
GATAAATGATCATAAATATACTGGGCTCATTTCCTTATTATTAGCACCACATTGGGTCTTAACAAGATTGTTAAATTTGGATACGGGAAGATGTAAAAAGCCATTTTTCAGGAGTTAATGACCAATTAAGAACCAGAGCCAGAATGACAAAGCTTGCTTGTCCAATCCAAGTATCTGAGCAAAGCTATCCACTATACATGGGAAATCTTAGTCCAGCTGTATATGACTGGAGTGCTGTCTCAAACTTCAAAATAGCTGTGGGTTCAGTACTAAATCAGCATAGAGTATAACAATATGGCGACTGTCTCCCTTACTAGGTTCCCTCCATCTGGAGGGCCCTCGGAGCTATTCTAGAGTTGCGTCTGTTCAAGCTTAGCTGTTGAAGTGTGGACTGGAGAAGAAAAAAATACTGTATCTAAGAGCTCTGATGTATGAACTTGAACTGCCCCAAAGAAATCATCTGCTCTGCCCTAGCATCGTGCTCTAGGAAGTGAAGGAGAGCTTGACACTAGCGCTGGAGTAACCCTCATCACTCCCAATGCTCTGCAAGCTGCTGTGGTCATCAATGTCACTTGTACTGGTTGTGCTGATATCATCCACGTCTCCATGGGAGAACTCTGTGCTTTCCACATCCACTTCAATTTCTTCTGCAAAAGAAGAAAGGACACCACATTAGCATTAGTTGGTGTAAGCGGACTTTAAAAGATTGGCAGAAAGTGAAATTATCTGTGTGATTCAGACCACAAGTGTGCTATGATACTGAGTCAAGGACAACAACCTGGCATTAATACTTTCAGTGTTGAAGACTGGTATTAGCTGACTGACCCCCTCACTGAAAACAATGACGGATTAACCATTACTTGACAGTTGTTCTCAGCCGAGGGGTGCAGTTTATTATGTGAAACTACTTAGCACTTCTTAGTTGTTTCAATTAGAACTATTGATTAAATTATTACTTCGAGTGGGTAACTCAATTTACATAACTAGCAGCCTAACTATGGATTATATATATGGTTATAAATGCAACATCATACATCTGAAATATCACTGTCCCAAAACAGAGTTCCCTCTCTCAATAACCAAAGAACTTTGTCCTAAAACAAGGTGAATAATGAAAGTTAACTGGTATCTGCTTACTCAAGGCAAAGAATTTATTCCACGTCCTGGCCTTCCCCCTTTCCACAATCACATCCTGCTAGCCTCCTGCTTCCGCTGAGTCTACAAATTCTTACTCAGGCTCCATGGGGTCTCATCAATCCAATGTTGCTGGCTGTGTGGTCTAGGGAAGACCACAGTGGCTTGCACCCTTCTTTTTCAAGATCTAGCAGGTCTTCTTCAGTAGAGGAGCACAAGTCCTCCCAGAAGACCTGTGTGTGAATGTGAGTTACATCTACTGCAAACACTTCAAATGGACCAATTGCTTTTTGGGTGGGATTCACAAACTTTCAGGCAGGCAGGTTCTTCAAGACAACTGGCAGGTTCTAGATCCAGAGGTTCCCCAATAAAAGTCTGGGTTTGTTATAAACCAAACTTAGATTTAACATTTCTGCAGATCCTTAGTCTTGAGAGCTAAAAATAGATAGTTGAAATATTCTGATCTAGAGGCTGTATGGCTGCAGTAAAGGTTTTTCTTCTTTTAAAAATCTTTTTTAAGATGTGGAGTAATGTGAGGATAAACTGTGACACAACAATCAGGTTCTTCACAATTACTGGAGGATCCATGTCAAGAGATGGACACACATGACCATTTATCATATGATAACTATTATCTTATCAAATAATGAGAGGAATCTTATCTCAGGGTTTCCTAACAGTTATATTTGCAGTGTAGTTAATTGCCATTTATAATTTTTCCCATGGTTACAAGTTTTGTGCAAACGTACTTTAATGCAAAAGGACACTCAGGTCCTGCCCCCATGCAGTTTCAAGTCTGCTAAAAATCTTCTTTTGCCTCTGAGTGCCCCCATGCCAGGGTTTTCAATGAGCTTCCAGTGCTACAAAAGCAGGAAAACCCACAACAAAAAAAGTGCCCTTTAAAGAAGAGTTTCAGCACTCTTTTTGGAAGTCGGGGATTTTCTTCGCAGCATTTACCTTCGGGACACTCTGTGGCAAAAGGGGCGGGGATTGCCGCCTGCACACACAGCAGTAACACATTCACACATCTCCCAGAACTGCAGCAGCTGTCCTTCCCTTTCTAAAGCTCAGAACTTTCAAAGAGCCAGAATAGTGCAGAATTGCAACATTGTTGCAACTGCTATCAGGTGTGAAGTGGGTGGATTATTGCTACAGTCTAACGGCTGCTGTATGGAGTGGATTTTGACAGTCAGAGGGAAAGTGTTGAGAGTTAAGTCTTGAGAGAGATCGTGTGGCCGATGGCTCCAGCCGCTGCCTTTGCTAGGTTGGGAAGCCATTTCGGGGGGCGGAGATCTGGGAGATGAACAGAGAACCGATGGCTATTTTTCCTTTGGACTTGTCAGGGGTTGTCTTCCTGGTTGTGGCCGCGCAGAGCACAGTCCCTCCTGTTCCCGCTGGCAGCCTATCAACCAGGGAGGGGGTGGGGAGAAAAAGATGCGCACAAAGAAAACACGCTTCCATGGGAACGGTAGTTGTGTTTAAAATGCGTGTTTTGCTGAGCCTCATACGGACACTTATTCCGGAAGTGCACGGCACTTTTAAAGTCCGCTTGAATAGAGTGACGGCAGAGGGAACCCAGAGAGGCAAATACCGTATTTTCCGGCGTATAAGACGACTGGGCGTATAAGACGACCCCCAACTTTCCAGTTAAGATATAGAGTTTGGGATATACTCGCCATATAAGAAGACAACACCCAGTGTATAAGACGACCCCCGACTTTTGAGAAGATTTTCCTGGGTTAAAAAGTAGTCTTATACGCCAGAAAATACAGTAAGTCTTTTGGGGATGCAGCCTCAGTAAAACAGTATTAAATTTCACCAGTGACAGAGGCTTAAATAACCCAGTTTTGAGAGAAGGAACAAGAGATGTTTCTTAGCATACTACATACAGGGACCTGATAGAAAATTGTACTAAATGTAAGGGGAAAGTGGGGGGGAATCAGACATACTGTGCTAAAATCCATGAAGTCTAATTTATTCATTAGTCTATTATTTATATTTATATCCCACCCTATACCCATAGGTCTCAGGGCGGGTTACAGGTTTTCAAACAACAGATTAAAACAATGATATCCATGAAAACACTTTAAAAATCCAACATATTTAAAAACATATTAACTATTAACATACGAATATCTACAGTGGGGGTGGGGGAATGGTTCCATTAGCCAAAGGCCAGGGCAAAGAGATGAGTCTTCACCACCCTCCTCAATGTATACTGAGAAGGTGTGTGATGCACCTCGAGAGTGAGACTATTCCATAACCTGGGAGCCATTACCAAAAAGGCCCTTCCTGGGTGCCCACCCGCTCACTACTGAGGGTGGTGGGGCAACTAGGAGGGCCTTGCCTCCAGCTCTCAAGACATGGACAGGCCGGTATGGCAGAAGGCATTCCTTTAGATATTTGGGGCCCAAGTCATTTAGGACCTTGTAAGTCAGAGTTAACACCTTGAATTGGGCGCGGTAATAAATTGGCAGCCAGTGCAACTCTTTTAAGACCAGCATGATGTGCAACCGGCTAGCTGTTCCAGTCAGCACTCTCTGGCAGCTGCATTTTGCACTAGTTGAAACTTCCAAACCATCTTCAAAGGCAGCCCCATGTAGAGTGCATTACAGTAGTCCAGTCTAGAGGTTACCAGAGCATGCATAACTGTGGCAAAATTGCCTCTGTCCAAAAAAGGCTTCAGTTGATGCACCAGCCATAGTTGGAAGGAGGCACTCGTGGCCATGGCCTCCACCTGGGCTTCAAGCATTAGCGCGGAGTCCAGGAGTACCCCCAAGTTATGCACCTGTCCCTTCCAGGGCATTACAACCCCTTCAAGGACAGGGTGTCTCCCAACTACATGGACCCAAGACCCTGTGACACACAGCACTTCTGTCTTGTCTGGATTCAGCTTCAATTTATTGGCCCTCATTCAGCCCATTACCACCTCCAGACACTTCATGGGTATCTGCGTATTGATGACACCTCACTCCGAATCTCCTGATGATCTCTCCCAGCAGCTTCATAAGATGTTAAATAGCATGGGAGATAAGATAGAGCCCTGGGGAACCCCACAAATGAGTTCTCAGGGTGTTGAATCAGTATCTCTCACAGCCACTATCTGAGATCAGCTCTGGAGATAAAAGCAGAACCAATTCCAAGCACTGCCTCCAACTCCTAAACTCCGTAGCCTCTCCAAAAGGATACCATTGTTAATGGTATCAAAAGCTGCTGAGAGGTCCAAAAGAACCAACAGGGTAGCATTCCTCCTGTCTTTCTCCTGAAGGAGGTCATTAACCAGGGTGATCAAGGCAGTTTCTGTGCCATAACCGGGCCTGAAGCCAGACTGAAATGGGTCTAGATAATCAGCTTCTTCCAAGCATGCCTGCAGTTGAACAGCAATGGCTCTCCCTAGAATCTTGTCTGGAAAAGTTATATTAGCCACTGGGCGATAGTTGTTTATGTCTTCTGGATCCAGGGAGGTCCCCTTCAGGAGGTGGCGCACCACAGCCTGTTTCAGGGGCAGTGGAACCACCCCATCCCTCAGAGGGGTGTTCATTACTTCCTGGATCCACCCGGTCATACCTTGTTGGCCAGCCTTTATCAACCAGGAGGGGCAAGGATCCAGAGAGCACATTGTCGGCCACACCCCCACAAGCGGCTTTGTTCACATCCTCAGGCCGCAATAATTGAAAATGACCCAAGCAAACTGGACCAGACAGTTTTCCGGACGCCTCGATTGCACTATGTCCAATTGTGACATCTAATCCCCTACGAATCTGAACGACTTTATCCTCAATGTGCTTTACAAATTTGTCACAGCAAATATTACTTGGGCTCATGGTTCTTTGAGCTCGATTTTATCAGGGTATTGACTTCTCTAAAGACCTCTGCTGGACGGCTACTTGAGGATGCAATGGTGGTGGAGAAAAAACTTTTTTGCCGCCATCACTGTCACCTGGTTGGCACAATAATGTGCTCTAACCTGTGTCCAGTCAGACTCACTGGATTTACGCCACCTATGCTCTAGCCATCAACCTTCCTGTTTGTAGCAGCTGTATGAGTCAAAAGGAGTTACCTTATTCTATTTATGAACCTTGTACAATAAGAAATCCAGCACAGGACAGACTATGTTCTACGTCAGCTGGTTGTTCTCTAGCTGTTTGTGGCTTAGAACTCTCATCAGCCTTAGCCGGTACAATTGTGCCTGGTGAGATGTGAGTTGTACAAAGGCAGAAGGCTGATGAAGAGCCCACTGGATACCTGGAAAGCCAGGAAGTCTTCTAGCTGTATAAAATGGGAACCGTCACGTGGGAAAAAAGGTGATGCATATGGAAACAGTCTCAAAGCAAAAGCACGGATGGCAGAGTCCCTCACATACTGACCCCGCTCTGAATCTGAGCGATCTGAGGATATGGTTGATCCAGTGCTATCAGTTCGTATTCGCTCAATCTCCTGAGAGCCCTGGAGCTGCTCCAATCTTCGCTTTAAGAACCTCTGCTCTCTTTCCAGGTTCTCAAGTTGATGCTGGCTTCTCCTGTCAGCCTCTTCAAGTTTCTGCCATGATAAAAGACAACCAAACGTTTGTTTGCTTGCAAGGTTTTCTGAGCACTTTTCCCTGGTTGTTTATTAGCATCTGGATGGGATGTACATTCATCAGTGGCACCGGGCACAGTTTGCCGGTGGCAGCAACAACCTAAACACCACGCTCAGTCAGGATTTTCATGAGTAATCCAAAGCACAAAATCAACTTGATCCAGGGCTTAATCAACATGGCATGCAAAGCCCACTTCCTCTACCACTAACTCTTGCCTCCCTGATCCAGGAACGTTCAGACCCTATTTAGATTATTTGAGATGAACACCCACTAAAGCAAAGAGGCTGGTGTACCCTTGTCAATTTGGTTTATTAAATATTTCTTCGAAGCCGTTTTCTATTTGAACAGCAGTTTATGTAATCTGCTGCAGACTCCTTTGATCGCAGCTGGGAAATCTTACCAGGCCAGTGCACAGGGTTTCCTGATGGCCAGCATGTTGCATAACTCTAAAGTCATTTCAGGCTAATGCCATCCATTTAAGCAAGCAGGGTTCCTCTCCCTTGCTAAGCCTGAGCCGTTTCAGTGTGTTGTAAGCACATCCTGATCCCTGTGAGCCTGGCACTACCCTTTGTTAAAACAAACCACGAGCAGAAGAGTCAGAAAAGCTGCAGATTGGGGCACCTGTCATGCTGTTTTAAAACAGACTGGTATTCTCTTTTTGTTTTGCTGAAGGCTACTATATGTGCCTTGGCTTGTCACTGTCCCACCTACAATAATGGCATTACAAGTAATTAAAAAGCACAGATTTGAACAGCTAACACATGCAAATGCCCTTGGTCATTAGCAGCATGCTTTGGTTTGCTTGCTTTTAAGTTATTAAGAGCAACCTACTCTCAAGTCTCCCTTTGTTTATGATCCACTGGGGTCCCAATCACGTTCACCACTCTGGATTTGTTTCTAGGTGACGGGATTTGATACGTCCGAATCCTTCCAATTCATAGATTCCGATAAGCTAAAGCCTAATTTTTGGAACATTTGGGTGACACTTCTGCAACTATTGTTAATTGCTGCAGCCACATATGTTAATCTTTATGGTGCTGTGGCATCTCTGTTAAAGCATGGTTTATACTGATCTCAGGAAGTGCTCTTAGAAAGTTCTGCTTTCAGTCCTCAATCTCAGCCCTTTTCATTTGCTTCACTCTTTCGAAACAAAGAGCTTAAAAACAAAACTTCTAATATGTCGCATCTAGGGATGTCCCCAATTTTTTTCCTGTTTGCCTACCATTGAAACAAATGGAACAGAACTTCACATTTGTGTGAATGGAGCCACTTTGAATGTGCCAGGCTTCAAATCTGCTTCAAATTCCTACCTCCGCCAGGCATGTCCCTGAATCCTCTCCAAAGCTTCAAAGGCACAAGAGCTTTCACTTCGCATGCAAAGGTCAGTCTTGAATATAGCCAATATTTAACTTGAATGCAAAGTTTCAAACCTTCGCAATTTGTACAAACTGTGAAGGTGACTAACATTTTTCGCCCATTCCTGGTCGCATCATTTCATGCCAGTTCATTTTAGGCTCATGTAACAGTATATGTTTGCAAAAATCACATTTATTCACACGACAGTGCTCTGGAATCATTCAGAATGGTCCTTATGGTGCTACCTCAACAGTCACTTGAATATATTTTAGTATGGAAGACACTGGAGCATACTACCACTTGCTGTACACAATAATAGCATTTTCTGTACAAAACCCAATAGGCTCCAAATGCATTATCCATTTTAAATGCATAGGCTCAGGAAGGGAAACTGGATGAGTTTTCACTATCATGTTTTAAAACTGCAGCATTTTGAAATTTTGAAGAACTTGTTAAAAAAAAAAAAGATGATCTTTAGGCAGCTGTGCTGCCAAAGCTAAGTCAACAAGACTCCCTTAAGGGCCAAACTGGGTCTCCAATCTTCTGTGTACTACAGGGCCTACAGTCCTGTTGAACGCAATAAGACTTGCAAGTCAACATCTTCACTACAAAAAGTTGACTTTAGAAATATTGTGGAGCAGGGTATTATCCTACTTCAGTGCAATGAACACCTGAAACCTCATCAAGAGACTGAACACACTGGATGATGCTGGCAAAATATTATGTGACGTACCGTAGCTCTTCTTACCTTGATATGTGCTTTGGCCTTATTCAGCAGCCCAAGGGTCGTGTGTCTGGTGCAATCAGGTCCTAGTGGTATCAGAACTTTTAAACGTTCTAGACACAGGCGGAGGTGGGCCCGTCTGTCAAGAAGAAATAGGACAGTCAGGACTGTACTTTGAGATAAAGCTGGCTTTCTCGAGTCTCCACAAATAATGTCTTCTCTATAACTTAGATTTCAATGGAACTTTAGTACCTTGAGCCATTTCATCATTACAACAGGATGAAACAGACATCTACTGTTTATGACTTTAGTTCATATTCATGATAACCTGCCTCAACTAGATTAACTACAGTGGACCTAAATTGCTCATACTCTCCTTTTCCAGTATAGCAAAGAGACATGAACATTTGCCTTGCAAAAATAATATAGTATTTTCTCCATTCTTTTCTCTTTTCTGAGCACGCAAGAAAATATTTTAACCAATAAATAGTATGTTATATTAAAGGGCCTCTGCTTTGTTTACTTTTAAAATTTCAGGGAACTACTTGACTTTCCTGATTGTAACTTTGACTGGGATTACATGTTCTTATCAAAGTGACTGGCATATACACTCAGGGTCCATCGGTCAGATGAGAGTGCAATCATTTCATCTGCACTCCATGGTGAAGCCATGGGAAGGCCCTGGAGGGAGAGTGCTGTGCTTTCTCCTTCCTGTGCCAGATTAGACATCCATCTGATGCCCTACACTGGCACACCATCAGAGCAATCAGCAGAATTTGTGCCCATAAATCATATCACACGGTTGCAAAACACTCCACAGTTCCTTACTCTGCACTGGGTCTTTTTCTGGGCAGGGCCTGCTGTAGTCTGCGCTAGCATGTGCATGGTACGCCCCTATTCTGGGATATAATCCAGAATAAGGCCCAATGCAGAAAGGACCTCAGATGATTGCAGCCATGATACGGCAATGTGATGAGCCCTAAAAGGGGTCTGCCACTTTAGCAGTGGGTCATCACCACTTTTACTTGCCCATTTGATAAGGGCCTTTGTTTACAAATATTGCTGCTCACACCTCTCTAGTTCAGCTACCTTGAACGTTCTGGGACTCTCATTGTCTCATCTGCTCACTTATTCATGCCTGGATGGAGCCTGATGGATCCATATTCTATCAATTGCAAATAATATGCCTATGAAATCACAATCAACATCTTCACATGTTTACCGTGATCAGAAGGATGACATATCATTTAACTGTTTAGCACATTTTGGCCTAAGGGAAAACAAGAAAAGAGACTTAATTGTGTTGCATTTTCTTCCGGAGGTGATATGCAAGGATCACTACCGAGCCCAATTCAAGGTGCCAATTCTAAGGCCCTAAATGACTTGGGCCTCAGATATCTAAAGGAGCACCTTCTCCTATATCGACCTGCCCGCGTCTTAAGATCTGGTGGGGAGGCCCTCCTGGTTATCCCACCGCCATCAGCAGCCAGGTGGGTGGGCACCCGGGAGAGGGCCTTCTCAGTAGTGGCCCCCAGGCTGTGGAATGGTCTCCCCCTGGAGGTGCGTCAGGCCCCTTCACTTCACCCAGGCCTTTGGTTAAATGCTCCCTCCACTTTCCCCACTGCAGACTCTACTGTTTTTTAAACTGTTTTTGTATTTTTTTTAATTATTATGTTGGACTTTTAAACTTTGTACTGGTTTTAGTATTTTATACAGTTTTGATAATTTTATTTTAAATGTTGTGAGCTGCCCAGAGACCCTTGGGTATGGGGCGGGATATAAATATAAATAAAATAAATAAAATCATAGATAAAATGCTATTTGTATACTATGCCTCTCTTTGTACATGTTTACGTGCCTTTGTTTAGAAAAGATATGGGGTTAAACAAGAAAGCAGTATGAACTGAACAGTTAAAGATCACCAACTACAGAGTAAAAGCAAAATAAGAAGATGAATGACCGAACAATGGGGAAAACATGGATTTCATCAACTGTTTCTGTACAGATATGCACGTAGAACAGTAAGAGCAAAGCTAGAATGCTCTTGAGATTGTGAACAGAATGTATGTCCCAATATATTCAAAGGAGCTGGTATGGGGACTGGTCTGAATAACGTAGGCAAAGGGTTCATAACATTAATTATACAAATCTACTGGATAATTCCTGAGTTAGCTTTAAGTTTGAATACATTCACCTATAATTTAATATCCAAACCCTATTTTTAAGTAAACACTGCTAGATATTTCTTATTAAAGATCAGAATCTAAGGATGATTATGATATGGTAACACCACATCAACCAGGTACTACCTCCAAGTTAGAGAGACAGGCAGGATGCCCCTAAAGGCAATTTGCAGAGATTTGAAAATGCCTACAAGTAATTGGTGGGCTGCTGAACAAGACAGGATGCTGGACTATATGGGCTGTAGCCTGATCCAGCAGGGCTTTTCTTATGTTCGCATGGTCAATTTACCTAGAGCATCAGCTTCAGTATGGCTCTTCTAGTTTGGCTCTTTCCTATTGTTAATAAGCACTTGCCTTATAATATAAACAATTTTCTTCCAAATTCATTTTCACAATTTTTTTTTCACACTAGTCATCAGCACTGATTTTTTTGCTCCTCCTGAGCCAAGTTCTTTTAATAATTCAGGATGAAAAAATGAACTACTCAGGTTCATATATTAATGAATGCTTGAACACACATGGCCCAACACTGTATGAATGGCACATGAAAATTTACAGATCAAAATATCACAAGCCAAAACACTTATACTGTCTTGATTGAAACACATTTTTTTTCCTAAGTGGAGGTCATTGATAGGTTTGGCTACCAGTCACTGCAATAAGTAAACAAAGAAGTAAATGGCTTTTTGTGTCCCACTGAAGTAGCAGGCAAAGCTGTGTCTAACACAATAATATATACTATGCATTTTCAGAGTGCCACACAGTCTTCTACTCAGGCTGTATACTGTAAGTGTTTCATATCTGGCTTCCTTTGAGCAAGTGGCAATTGTATAACGTCTGCAAGAAGAGGTGGAACATGAATGCAGCCGCTCCCCACAGCATTCCATCTACTGAACAACAGTAAATTTCCAAGTGAAGCTATGAAAGGATATTAGAACACAAGTACCAGACTAGCCAAAGGTTTCAAAAACAAATGCATGTCACAGAGTTCTAATACCTTATGTATCATTACGCATGTACCTGCATAGAAAGAAACCAGATAAAGGGATAGCACATCAACATGAAGACTGAATTCTGTTAAGAAATTAAAACACACACACACCCAAAAAAGCCCTTCCCACAAATGAAAATGCCTTCTGCAAAATATAAGGCATGGAGTTTTGTTATCATCTAGAGGGGGGAGTCAGTGAATGTCACACAATGGACACTTGGCAGCATTCACAGCAGCTTCTTTATTTGGCACAAAGTTTTCAATGGACGCGGAAGGCTCAGATTAGGCCTTACAAAGAGGGAAAAAATCACTCTGAATTGTGATCAAAATGAGACTAGGAAGCCTCCATAGATGCCAAAACACAAATGTAGCACATTGCCATGAGCCCTCCTGTCAAGAGACAGGCTGGTGCATTTTGGTACCAGCTGGAGTATGTAAGCATTCACTCACAGCCAACCCACATTCAAAACATCACACACTAAAATTACGATGACACAAACGCTGGTTGTCAGGTTACCCTTGGATATGAAGAGTCACAGCCTTCTCAAGAAAGAAAGGTGAACAGTTACCATCCAGCCAAGCGTGGGGGCAAACTAGTCACGAAGAGGCAGCTACCTCCTAATAAAAGGAGTGCTGGGCACGATCTGTTCTTTACATTAAAGGACTGTGGAGGAACACAAAGTACCCCCCACCCCTACCTTTTTTCACAGAGCTCTGTTGCTTGGGGTGCTTTTCTCTCTCAGCCCAGCTGGACTGACAGAAGAAAACTGCAAGGAATGGAGTAACATAAAGTAATGCAAAAAAAAAAAAAAAAAAAGGACACAGATTTTGTTTCTCTCCCTGTAATGTTATCTGTCAACAGTGCAGGCATGTGAAGAAAAATTTCAGATCTGGCCCCGTCATGGTGCGGTTGGCACCAGATGATTAGAGAAGCCTGCCTTTCACCACGGACGGTTTTCAACCACATAGCCTATTCCAGTTGGGCCTGCAAAGCTATGCAAGATGTGTTTGCAAATCTGTTATTATCTAGCATTCATCCAGGGCAAAAGACAGGAGAAAATAAGGGCTTAAAATTCAAACAGAATGTAATATGTTCAGCGCTAACGTAGGAAAAGGGGATTTCAACCATCCTCAAAACCAAGGACTGGCTCAATGTGCAGACATACCAAGACAATTTCATTGGCAAAGATATGGAAATAGACTGCCAAACCTTTTTACCAGGGTTTTGCTGGGCATCAAATATACAATCCTCTGTTTTCCAGAGAGTTATTCTATCACCAAGCCACAGACAGTTTCTATAAACAACAATGCAGATTTCCTTTAAACTCAAACCTTCCCCCCCTTTATCTGCTTCCCTGCCCCATGTTTAGCCTGTTTCATAGACCAGAGAAGAACCCAGACATAGCATCTAACCCCATGAGCCTCTTTTTCCTTCACAAAGAAAGCTGCAGCTACTAGCCTTTACATGGAAGCCAAACAGCGTAGCACATAGAATCCTTTCTTATGCCATCTAGTCCCAAGCATCCTGAGCCACATACAGTTACCATGCAGCAGCACACAGAAGGCCACATGCTCAGCTCAGGATCCATCAGCCAAGAAAGAAACCAAGTAAATATAAGATGACGTCAAAAAACCTTCTGATCTAACAGATTCGTGTAAAGTTTTTTTTGTTCTTAAATCCATTTGCTTCTGTGTTCCCAAGCTTGATCCAATCTCTCTCTGATGCTCATTCACAACCTGTGACTGAAAGTGAAATCCCCAAATCGATAGCACAATGACGTCAGCCTCTCTGCTTAGGCTGAAGGCATGCCAGCTCCTAAAAGCCTTCATCAGTCATGTTCACAGACAAAGGAGGAGAATGTGAGCTTGAGCCATATGAATGAAGGCCGAAAAATTAGTCTGGGTGCTTCATTTACATTTTGTATTTCAAATCCACTATTGTTGGTAATTTGAAAGGAGTCCAGGGGGCGTCAGAAGTGGGTAATCACACAATTATATCAGTGACAAGCAAGGATGATTAAGGGTGGTAGGGTCAGGGGTTTGGCTGATGAACTGTCAGAAGAAGAGCAGCATCCTCTACAGAGAACAGCCTGTCAGTGTTTGTCTTCTCTCCTCACAAAACGGCTATAATTCACTTGGAAAAACTGTCCCAAGCTCTGGCTTGGCAAACAAGGCCTTTTGCTCAGGAATGCCTTTGTTGCATTTTTTTTAATTGCCTCCTCCTCCTCCTCCTCCTCCAATCCTTTTTGAAAATTCTGTAAGATAAAGATGCATACTGAACTTCTTCCACTTCCTGGCCCAACTTCAGCACCCTGTAATGCTGTGGCATATTATCAGAAAGTGGGATTCACAAATCATTTCACAAATTTACATTGGTAGCTGCCAAAGCTAGAAGTTTCACAAATGAATGGTGCCTTCCTAAACAAGAGGAGCACTTGTGGCTGTGGGTGATGGGGCAGAGGGCAATGCTGATCAAAGAAGTGACACAAGGAGTCAAGAACAGGTGGAACTAATGGTAGGTGAAACACTATAAACTCCAATTTGGTACAACACCACATAAAATTACTGATTCCAGTTGACACAATGGATGATGCACACAGTAGCCAACCCTGACTTGAGATGTGTTCAATGGATAAAGCGAGTTTAGTGTAAAACAACCCATTTTGCCTACGGGCCAACCACCCCAATTTAGCCTGAAGTGGACCTCCACTAATTCCACTTAAGATTGCCCTCTTTGAATACAACACAGGGCCTTCCTGTACCTATCTTTAATCCAGATTATGGACCCCTTCTGGGTAATCTTACTGCAGACTATAGAGGCTCTGCATCCTGCTAGTATGCTTCATCTGCACAGGACAAAGCATAGTCCAGAGCAGAAGGTCAAAAACAGCCTTCTGATCCAAACTACCACTAGACCTATTCAGAAAGCCCACCAGCATACTAGTGGCTGATAAACAAGATCACAGAGGCATGTAGCTGAGAAACCTCCATGTTCCAGTTTACCATGTAGGATCCTTTTCGGCAACACAACAAGGCACACTATCGAAATGGGTCCCCTGGGGTTCTCTAAGGCCAGGAACTTTTGGAGGCCAAAGCACTTCTCTGCTAAACTGCCTCTAACTTCAGAAGCTGCTTGCCGGCAAGCGGGGAGTGGGGATGAAATAAGGGTTGCAGGAAGAGGTTTGTGGAACAGCAAGGGCCCTTACTGGGGCAAGCAGTTCTTTTACATCTGCCTGGCGATCATAGAGAGAAGAGGCTCATTTCTGTTTGATCACTGTTTAATGCCTAGCGGTTGCAATCGTGGAAGTGGCATCGGGTGAGATTTCCCTGCCCTCACTCCTATCAGGAGAGCGGGGGTGGAAAGAAAAAGATGCTGCTTCCCCATGCAAGGGTTTAGCGTGGTTTGCTTGGGGACAGGCATAATCAAATTGAGCCCGCATTTTCTGCAATCGCATGGGGATGGGTCAATTCGAATTCACCTCTGTATTCAGACTAATCCACATCCAATCTGAACTAAATGCAGTGCATGGGGATATGGCCTGAAAGAAAACAGCCTGTCACTTCGTTGATGTATTCTCTCTCACTTTGAAAGTGGATTGAAGCTGGATTAAACCTTACATGTGACCAGAGCCAGTGTTAAAGTTGTTGCACTCTTTAAAAGGCAGTTGAATGCACAATGCATGGTGATTGCCAGCCCTGAAGAGTGAGACCACAGGAGGCTGTAACCTTCTATCTTTGTTTTTGTTCAATGAACCCAGATCCTGGTTGGGTCAGGTTATTAGCCATCATTGCTGCACCACCAATCTCACCCAACTAAAACTGGCCCATAACAGTAAAATAGAAGTGATGAGTGAACGACAATCCAAAATTCAAGGCAACATGCTCAATAGGTTTGATCCTCAATGACAAGTCAAGGAATCTGGATATTCCTAATGATGAAAAGTGTATGTTCTAAAGACTGCCAAGAAACTAGTCTAAACTTTGTAACAAATATCAGATTTCACAATGAGAACAAAATAAGAAAAATGTATTGGAACAAGTACATTAAATTCTCCCAATAAACCCCAACAAGACCTGTTTCTCTTTAATCCTCTCAGATTATCTGCTTGAAAACGAGCCCTTGAAAATGAAGGGCTTCATCATATGGCATAATGGGGTAACCTTTACTATTATGAAATGGTATAAGGTTATACATATCGTTGATATAAATATGCATATCTGAGCACCAGCTATGAAGTGAACATGGAGTTTGCTTTTTACATAGTCACAGAAAAATGAGACTTCCCTCACTTCATATAATCCTGGAAACCTGCAATAATGCAATTTGGCCTCTAAGCACCTTTGATTTACACCAATAGGCTGCATCTTTCCTTCAAGGCTTTTGCCATTCCCTAAGCCCTTAATTCCCATAGGTGGCAATGACGTGCATAATGTAGTTTTGTAATACATGGTGGCTTGTTGTCAAGAACCAATCTATAGCGTCATACAAGGGATGACTGCTCTGAATGCAAAGGGCCCCACGCTGAATCCCTCACATCTTCAGGTGGGGCTGGGAAATCTCCATCTCTGAAATCCCAGACAGCAACTGTAGGTTAGTGCAGGAAGCACAAAATGATGGGACTTGAATGCTAGGAGTTGTAGTCTAGGAACATCTGAAGGAGACAATACTGTCTCCGGTGGTCTCTGCCTATAGTATTTCTTCTCTTCCTCCACAGACAGCTAAACCAGGACACCAGATCAGGAAAAAGATTTTTCAGTTTTTGTTCTACTGTTTTGATGAAGATTTAGTCTGGTTTTACTGCTGATGTTATGTTTTACTGTGATAATTATACTATTACTGTAATTATTTTGCTGACTGAATTTATAGATAAAAAGGGTACAGAAATGCTGAAAAAATATATGCCTCACCTAGTTACAAGGCGACAAATGTACTAGCCCTGAATATCCAGTTACCACAATATAAATTTCAGTCAGGTATTAGAAGGGTTTTAAAAATCTCTTTCCTCTATCAATAGCACCAGATTAAAATTCAGAAGCGCTTTATGGGTAAGCATTGTATTTGAAGCAGTGGCAGTGATTTCTAAACAGTGGATCTGGGCTGGGCTAGTCTGGTCAGAGCAGAACAGTGCAGGGCCCTGGGTGCAGCTTATGGATAATTTTTTAGATGATCAGTAACAACAGCTGAGACCAGATACAAAGTTAAAACCAAACATGAACCCAAATAAACAGAAGCTCCCAAGGTAACATCTTATCTTTTGGAACATGTCTGAAAATCACTGTCATGCTGCAGCTACACTATGTAACCTATGTAGGTATTTCCTGAAATGCTCTTCAATGTGCTGGGTACACCATTCTGCTTTCAGTCCTCTTGGAAGCCAAGCAGGATGGGTGTTGACCATACGCAGTTTGATATCACAAAGATCATCCTGTAGAACAGGATACTTCATAAGCAGATGACCCGTAAGTCCTTTTTTGTTGATGTTTTTGTCAAAGTTACTAGCTTCTTACCTCAACAGACATCCTTTCTTTATGCAGCCCTGGTCTTCAGCAGGGCAGTTTTAAATCTGTCTTCTTGGTCCACCTGGGGATCATTGGAGCAACAAAAACTTGTAGTGGAAATAACTACTAATGCAACATCCAAGCATGAGACAAAAGGACCAAAAATGTGATGCTGAGTTATATCTTGATCAAGTGTGAAAGAAGGACAGTAGACAAGAGAGGAAGAGCTTTCCTTAAGGCTCTGTAATAAGCTGTAGGGTCTATTTGTATCAGGAAACCCTAGTTTAAAATTTAAACATACTGTAGCAGAACAGGGAAGCACCCTGGAGACTTGTGGACAACAATCCTTTTCTAATGCTGTGAACACGAAAGCCTCTTCCCAGGCTTTCTTGAACAAGAATGGCTACCATGGGGTCAGCAATGATTGTGGCTAGTGCACACCACCCAGAGCACAAGCCATACCAGCTTCCCAGGATTGACTTAAGGATGGTGTGAGTGGTCTGGCCACTCAAGGGATCAAACTCAGGAGTGGGTGGAGAGGCCAGGGCCTGACCTGAACTGACCTGTTGTAGGCTGACCTCTGTGCCATGCCTCAATATCCCAAGAAGCAGCCAAGTAGGCATATGGTGCCCAGCGCAGCCACCTTTCCTAGAACCCAGCGCCTCCAGCATCCTGAAGTAACTGGGTGGGTGAGTGGCTTGCCCGGCTTGATCATGGTGGTTTGCATATAGGTAGATCGGACACTGTGGCTTGAGAATATGACCTTCGGTGGCCAAGCTAATTTTCCCAGCTTTGTGCTCCACCCTAGCTCTAGGCACTTGCTCTGCTACTACCAGAGGATCAGGCAACACCTTCTTGTTCTGGGTACCTAATCTGGAACAGCCAGACCTGCAGCTCCCAGGACTATTTACTGCAGTAGTCAATGTTAAATCACACATATACATACCCCAAACTGTATCCTTGCTCTTTCAAGGGAAGTTCAACCCCACTGAATTTTTTAGAAGGAAGGATTTTATACTGTCAAAACTTCTGAAGTGGTCAAATCAAATTTCAGTGCAAAACCAGAGAATCTAGAGTTATGCAACATTTGTGTATCTCAGCTGAACTTTTGTGCCATGATAAATTGTGCAGCCAAAAGGGTATAGGAGCAAAATCTATTTGAAAATAAGGAAATGAGGGCTCCTGATAGTGTTAAAGTGAAAACAGCTCTCAGACCTTTGGTACTGAGTTTGGGAGAAATTCCCCTTCCCAGGCAGGGATGACAAAGACTATGTTTACTGGGATTCCTTATACAGGCGCACACAGATGTCATCTGATATTTCTCTTCAACAAAGTGCATTTGATATGAGTGTACATGCAGGCTGGATTGAGACTGATCACCCTGCCAGCCCACGTTTCCTTTTACTCAAAGCGCAGCTCTCCACGTTGGGCAGGGCTCCACATTTGCCATCACATCAGGCAAGCCTCTTCCTCAGACTTGGCAAGCAGTTGCCCACCTGCAGAGGGCTGCAAGACCAGAGAGAACCTCCACAGTTACAAATGATATCACTCCAATCACATAACGCTCTGGATAGAAGCCTATTTTTATGAACATTTACCACAGCTCTTCATAGTCCTATCATACTACGTATACGCAGGACAAGGCACAGCTTCCATAGGAACAATGGAGCCAAAAATTCTGCCAAAACTCATAATTCATGAATAATAATTGCTGGGTATCAGTGAATTAGTGCTGGAATATTTAATGGCAATTTACTGATCACTTTTACCGCAAATACACTTAAATAGCATTAAAGCAGCCTAAAAGACTTGGAATATCATTTGCATTTAAGTAAGAATCCTTACATTATGCATGCCACATCAAAGGCTGTGCAAATGTTTACTCAGGATGGTAGTTCCAAGAGTAGCTATTTTTCATTAAACCAGTTAAACAAAAGCCCCCCTCTTACCCATTTACCATGTCAGACTGCCAGTGGCTTGGTGGTGTTAACACATGGCTCTCATGAAGTGGCTGAACGGCTGCTTTTATCCTGCCTTGCCATTTGCCACAATGGAAGTCCTCATTCAGCAGCCATCAGAGAGCCAAATGTCCATCATTCTTGCTCCATTTGTGCACAACAAGCCCAATAAAGCTCAGGCACTTGAGCACATGACTGCATTATGGCCATTTTACTGAACAGAAGGGACATTTTTTCCTGGTTCTAAGTTGATGCCATATGATGGTTGCTTCTTGAAGCCTTTGATGGGTAGTGACAGTATTTGTATGAAACTATTTCTGTTCTGAAATATTCCAGCTGGGTGGAAAACCTTTCACACCAGACCGTAACAGTTTGCAAACCCTTTACAGCAGACTTCCATACAGGTTCCACTTTCCGAAGGCTTTCACAGTTTGCTTTTAGAATTCATGCTAGGAGAAGATGTAAATCATATCTGGATTCTCATACTTATTACATTCCTTTGTCCTATCTATTCTTGGGGTCACTTCATGTTTATGATTAGCTTGGTGCTCTCAAAATCAATCCTTCCTAAGGACCTAGGACAATCAGAGGTATTGGCACAGAATGTATACTGTTCCCAGTAGTGCCGCCTTTTGTAATTGACAGTGGTTCTATCAATGCTCAAGATGTTGCTCCATTTCTTTTTGGAACTGCACTCAGGTCACCAACCAGTACTGGTATGACTCTTGTCTTCCTTTGCCATAGATGCTCCATTTCAATTTGTATAGCTCTGTAACTGGTGACTTTTTCCAGTTGTTTTTCCACAACTCTACTAGTGCCAGAGACTGCCGCATGGATAACCCACGCATGACTTTACTCAAGCATAATTATGTCAGATAAAGTGCAAAATTCTTATCCGTTTGAAGATGGAAATCTGTGTTCATTTTCTATTGCTCTTCAATCTTGTAGTTGCACCATTTTTTACTTGCTGGTTAACTATGATGTAAGAAAGACATGATAAAGTAGCATCTATGAGGCACGGGCCTTATACAGGATTATATCCTGGAATAGGGACCTGTTGTCTGCATGCTAGTGCAGACTACAGCAGACCCCCAGCAGGATCTGACTTAGTTCGTACCCAAATGCAGACCACAGCTGCCACTTTATCATGACTTTCTCTACTATTAAATTGTGCTATCTTCTTGCAGCTATAGATTAAGAATTCCACTGTCTCTTCAGCAACAAGTATTGCTGTCATTATGGGATTTTTAAAACCAATGCCAAATTTTTGTGGTATTGATATTCTACCGGATAGCAATGAAGTAACAGCCAAGAAGTGCTTCATTTTTTCACTTGCGTCTTCAGGTTTTTGCTGCTCGTTTCTGGAGGCCTCCTTTGTTTCCCTAGTCTTTGGTAGGTTTTATTTATTACCTTCCTCAAAAAGGCTGTCATGCTCATGAGCAGACCTCCGCTAAAATGATTAAAACAGACGCAGCTTTTGCGTCTATTTTAATCATCTTACCAGAGCTCTGCCCTGCTCCCGACAGCCCCTATACCCACCTGACAGTTGCTCAGCTGATGGCAGGGGAGCTGTCCAGCGATCGTTTGGGGTAATTCAAGCCCTTACCTGGGCAATTAAGCGCTCAGGCAAGGGGGGTTGGAGTAAACCGTGGCATCCCAATGCAGGCTTTGGATGGGTGGGCTTGCCTTGAACGCGCCCTGTCCTCCATTGGCACGGGGACTCCATGGGATTCGCATTAGGGCTGCCCCGAATCCACCATGAGGCAGTAGCAGCCCCAGGACTATGAGCCCTAAGTGCTATTTACATTTGCCTTCCTGCCTTGCAGTCGTTGGTCCAGCAATGAAATTTGAAAAGTTTTAACAGAAATACAGTAGGAGAAAATATTTTCCATTTTAAAATGCAAATAGTGCATACCAGGAAATGGATATAGCGCGTCTTTACAAACCTCACAAAGAGCATTAGACCAATATTTCCCAATGGCCACCAGGTCATTTACCTAATTCCTTTTTCCCCTTTTCTTTTGCTATATCCATATTCAATACGGAATATTTAAACCTATCTTTCAACCTGAAGTATTTAAAATAAAAAATGTTCATCTGTGTACCACACCAAATCAATACAATTTTATTGCTCCCATTTCCAGAAAGGCAGCCAAATTTGAGCCACAGTTTTTGGCTGTGTGAATGCAGCGCATCTTCAGACTGGGAAAGAAATGCCCTTGAAGAAAGAGAACTATTTTTTTTTCTTCTGAACAAAGCTAAAACTAACCTAATTTTTGCACTATAGACTGTCAATACTTTATTGTTCCCTTTTTCAGAAGGGTAGCCAAATTTGTTGCAGCAAAAGCCTAGAAGCTTGTGCTACCTTAGACACTAATAAATCTCTTATAGAATATGACCTGAATATGGGCAAGGAAAAAAAAGGGGGAGTTTTTTACGTGCTGCACGGTGACTATAGAATAAACTGAAAGACGGCATTTTTGGAAAATAGTATAAAGACTATGCAAACGTTCTACAAAAACAGAGTTTGGGGAAGTACTGCTTAGAGGAAATAATTTTTGAAGGCAAGCAGCCAAAATGGTACTAATAAATCACTGCAAGAGTAACATTTTGGGGCCAAGTAATAAGAGGCATCTGCATAAATTCTGTACGTTCACAGAAAGAGCAGGAAAGCAAGCACCGACTCCCATCCATAAACAATTCCCAGGTCATATGCTTATCTTGTAAACCGATCATATGACTCGATGGGCTTGCTTCATCTCTCGGACTCAAAAGACAATCAAATCTTTCTCTCCCCCTCCCCCAGAGCCGTTCTCCCATTGGCTGTGGCTGTTTCAATGCCTTCTCCTATTGGTTGATTTGCCCTCTAGGAGAGAAAGAACGAAACCCAAGATTTTGCTAAGTAACAAAACCAGAAATGGAAAACGACGAGTGAAGCACTGCTGGCGACGGATGGAGCCTGCTGGATTTCCTTTGCTATAACCTTACATAAGCACTCCAAGCCCTTTAGCAGTGCACAATAAAAATTGTTCTGGCTTCCTGCCAGCTTCAGTCACTCTGACATAGGTTCATGCTCTGAAATATAAATTCACAAAGCAGCACAACCTTTTAAACGCATGGCTTTTAAGTCTCAGCATACATCTCACACAAAAACATAGAAACCAACTCCGGGACGAGGCAGAAAGAGAGATTTCATAACTTTTCCAAATTATTACAGCCAAAAGAAAAGCACAGTTTATTCACGTATTATATTCTATGCAAGCTCGCATTTACATCCTCCGCCCACACTGCACAAATTCCCAACTGGCTAAATTTTAAACTGTTTAGGAGGAGAATCACTCAAAATATGTTATTCATCTTAAGGACTCCAAGCTGCCTTTCAGCTAAAGCTTCCAAGACATCCCATAAAACGAGTCTATCACAAAAATTATAACTGCAGTCACCATCAAAATTTGATGGTACACAAGGAGCTGTAAAAACAAAGCTAAAAATAGAAACCAAGCAGCTGCAAAACCAGATAGGGAAGTCTCTGCCCCATTTTCTGAAGTCATTTGCTTGCATCCAAAAAACAAAACAAAGACATGATCTTGTCCCGGTTAGGTGGCCTAACCAGCCAGTTGTGTTAGAAAAATGCTCAACCGTAGAGGGTAATATGAAAGAACTAAAGCAGTACTTTGGAGCTCTTGCGGTTTCAGTTCTAGCCTTAGTGTGGGAGGGAGAAAGTAGGTTATACAAATCACTTTGAACTTTCTTTCCCCTAGTAACAGTAACAAAATGCAGGCTGGATGGAACCGAAACCAAAACAAGGTAAGAACAAGGGTAAAAGCCTTCTTCCTGTTGACCTAAACAAGGTGTATTCCCTTCTAAACATATTCACCCACACCTTTGAATACCAATCTCTGCTTGCCCTTCCAGATACTGTATTTGTCTCCTAATGTACACATGCTCCATTATTTCCATGCACTCAGAAAAGCAATTGGGAGGTCCAGTTCCCTTGCAACTGCTGTCACATAGACATTTCCTAAACACAGAGAGGGTTCTTTTAAGCCTTAGTACAAAGAGATGGAACTCCATGTTATTTCCAGACCTAATTACATTTCCTTTTGAACCCACGCTCAGAGCATAAAGTTGGACCATGGAAGCCTTAAGACAGGGAAGAAATATTATTTCACTTTGTTGTTGGGTACCATCGAGACGTGGCCAACTCCTGGTTGCTTGGACACCTCCATGCAGTTTTCCTGGCAGAAATACAGAAGTGGTTTGCCATTGCCTATCTACCTTTGCTTTCCAGGCAGTTTGCTGCACCGCTAAGCTACAGCTCCTCATTTAAGTCACTGGGTTCACTATCATGAGAAGGGGTGGCACCCACCAACTCAAAAGTGTTTTGGAGACATTTATAGACAAGAAAGCTCGATCCCCATTACACAGTCCAGGCACCTTGATTAAGTCCTCAAGGCAGCCGGTCTGGACTGGGAGTAATAGAAACTGACCTCATTTTAAGGTGGCTTGTTGCAAAATGGAGATGCCAGCTAAGACTACCAGTGAGTAATCTTGATGCTTATGTAACTATTTCCAGTACTAAATAAGAACCACACTTTGCACAGGCAACCAGTAAGCCATTCTTACAGCACAATGCCAGATTAGACAGACCACTATTTTCTTTGGGGGTGGGGATGAAAGGGATACTTTGTACACTTTCTGCAGCCTTAGTAACATGCTAGCTACATTTCCTCCAATGGAGTGTGTGGAATGCACATGAAGACAAGGCCCTCTTCTCAATCACATCCAGCACAGTTCACTCTTTCCCTTAAAATCCTCTAGCTCAAATCCTATGGGAAGTCAGTGCCAGAGGGCCTTTCTGCACTTGCTGGTATTCATTAGTGTGGAATAAGGGAGTCCCTGTCTACCACTAACATGCTGCATCCATGCAGGACAGAGTGTGATCCACATCGAGAAGCCCTTGATCTGGATTGCTGGTAGATCCTGATTTCATAGTCCTTCAAAGCCCAGCACTGAACTTATGCAAGTTTCAGGGACGTCACAGGAGCTGGCCTGGACCAGCAACACAGTCCCTTGCTGTGATGAGAATGAGCGGGTCTCACTTATCCAGACACACTGCTTTCAGTCATGACCAGGCAGTGCAGAAAGGTCCAGAGTTCCTGAATGAGAACCTGATTTTTCTGTCTTAAAGGCTTAAGTGTGTTCCACACCTTAATAATGCTGAAACACTTCCAAATAAGACATTTGTATCATAGTGTCATATAGCACGGCTTCTCAGACTCTAATAATTCCCATGCCACTTTCACAATACTTCATTCATTCATTCATTCATTCATTCATTCATTCATTCATTCATTCTGCCTTCACCTGAGGGTTTCAGGATGTGTCACAAGAATAAAAAGATAAAACCCAAAAGACACAAAGGAAAATAAAATTTGTAAGACAGAAAGAAAAATGTAGCCCTCCCTCTCTCCCCTGGTAGGACACACTCAGAGGAAACCAAACATCAAAGGCATGTTTACCACTTGTACTATTATTTACTACCAAACAGCTGTTGAAGTGTGTTTTAAAAACACATTTTTAAAACCGATATTACTAAAAATAATGCACTTTCATCTGCATATCACCTAAAATCATCTCACATATCACCAGTGGTAACTGTATCACCAATCTCAAAACAGTGCAGGCTTTTCCTTAATATTGTTACAGATTAACTTATTTCAGGGATCTGTCTTAACTTGCTCATAAATGGAGTTAGCATAGCCAGTTGGTAGACAAATGAGGCAGCTACAGATAAGTCTTAGGCTTGTTTATATATGCCTTTAGACTTCAGAATAAATCAAGCAGCTGAAGTATTTGAACTTACTGCAAAACGCTGTTTCCTTACACAGAGACAAAAAAAAATGGATCAAGCACTATACTCCCAGCACCAACATGGAAATACAACCTACCAAAACAGACCTTAGTCCCAGCTATCTGAACCCTAAAGTAGAATGTGCTTCTTTCTAAGGATCACGGACAATTTTTTTTTTTACATTGAAGCAGACAAAATGTCAGCCAATGCATGCCAGCAATGGGCACAGTTGGCCAAAGCCAGACACAAGATTTTGAAATGAAAATGGTTCTGCTTTGGTTCTGAATATGGCAGCCTCCAACAACCAGAATGGCAGAGTTACTCTAAAAACTCTCACTACAGCCACCCCAGATACTGTACTTTGGTTCAGTATTTTGTTTTAAGGATTCCCCACTGAGGAAATCCTGTTTTGATAAGGTAGGAACGGTTTGAAAAGGAAATGAGAACTTAATGAGTTAAGAGCCTTTGCTGATTTTATGTGGCATTATTTATTTGTTTGTTTAGCATATTTTATGCCATACCCAAAGGTCAAAGGGAAGTCATCAATAAATTCATAATAAAACAGATTAAAACAGCATGACTGAAGTAACAATGCCTGCATATAAAGGGGATGTTTACAGGGGAGTCAGGGTAGAGAGGTGTGTCTGAATTAATCTGTTGTATCTAATACTGTTTTATGTTTATTTTACTATGTCATTTTGACTCCATCAATTGATATGGCCAGTTGAATAATGCTTGAAACATCCACTCATCAGAAAGTCTGCATTTAACAGTCCCCATTCCTATTGCTATTTTCTGGCCAGATTTGCAGGCCTTGAAGCACAGTTAGCTGGTAATACCTAAGTACCCTTTTTAAGAGTTTAGTAAATGCAGGCTGTCTTGACAGTTTTGAGTGGGTGTTTCAAGCAGCATTTTTGCCACTTTCTGCATCCCTATAAAATGCTACAAAAAATATTCAAAAAATCTTTGCTCTAGGAAGCTACAAAAAGTAAGTCCTTTCATCTTTAGTGGCTCTCTGTTAAATAAAGATATCTAACCTCAAAGACACAAAAACAGAAGAAAAAAATCTACCAAATATACTAGATCACCACCTCCCTCTTCTGAAATTATAAATATAATGTGTGCCCTCCTCAAAATCTGTCTGCTATGTCTGTATGTGTAATGATTATAGTAATGAGCATATTAAGAAAAAGTAAGGAAAAGGGAGTTTAATGCACAAGGAGTCAGAATGTGTATTGCATAAAATGATTTTGGGACAACATGGAACACTTATGTAGATCATCTGCCCTAGATCATCTGCAGTTGAAAGAACTCAGAAGAACAAGTTGTAGGAATCATGACAAAAGAAGTCCAGTAAATGCTCATGATTACTTGTTTATAAAGCATTTTTAAAGCATGCGAGACACTGTTGAATATATGAGCTCTGCAGCTCAAAAGATCACATAATACCACATAGGACTATCTTTTGCACATCAAAGTTACTCAAGGAAGATGAAAACATCATGAGTAGCACAGTCTCCAGTGCAGGTACACTCAGTAGTCATTTATGATCTCTACATCACAGCTTAGAAAAGTTCCTGATTTCGGCTACAACTGTTATGATTTACAGCTACAAGGCAAAAATGGCATAAACCTACAGAGTTCATTCTAATATAATTGGAGTAAAGCCTGTGGATGCAAGCCCAAAGGCCTTCTGAATGCTGGGCAGAATGGTAGATTTTGCTTTAAGAAAAATTCCAATTTTTACTCTCATATGACACTTTCTTGGTGCATTGCAAAGTGAGAATTAAAATACAATGTACTGCACAACGGCACTCTTTTTAAAGCCATGATTAACCTAATGAAGTTTTGTCTTTAAGATAAAAATAAAAAAGGCTCCACTGTAAATAGTTGACCACATAACCTGTGCCCTCATTCTAGCTAATCCCATTATTTTCACTCCCCTTTAGAAGCCACTTAGAAAAGCTGCTGTATTGTTTTTGTTTTAAAACACCTTCGCCTTCCAAATATGGTAGCATCTGTTCAAATGTCAATTTCTGTTCTGGACCAAAATTTTGACTAAATCTGGATTTGCTATGGGCGGAAAAAACTATTTTGCAGTTTTAGAAGCTACTAGAGTTGGAAATTTTTTGAGGAATTCTCATCTGAATGTCTGTAGTAATGATTTGTATTCTAAAATGACTTCTTCCTTTCCCTGATAAGATGCAGATCAGCTAATAGCTGATTCACCCCAGCACAGTGACCAAGCAGACACCTATGAGAAGCTCACAAGGAGGTCTGAGCAAAGTAGCTTTCTTCTCATTCATCAGCTACAGCTCCTGAATTTCAACAGCACCCCTCCCTTCTAATCCCTGTACAGGCAGCATCCAATAGGTTCTTTTTCAAACCAGTTCCCCAACAGTTGCCAGATTTTATTTTGAACCATCTCAGTAACTAGATATGCAAGAATGGAGGTTTTGCTCCAAGACAAAAAAAAAGTCTATATTCAGTCCTTTCATTGGTGTTTTGAAATGAGCTACCAGATTCCTTGCATATGCAGAAGGTAATGCAGTACATAGAAGACAGAGGTCCGGTTCCCATTACAAGCTTAAAACGGTTTTCCTAAACCAAAATAATAGAACCAGATGCTAACACGAATTTGCCTGTTCCCATTACTTTCAATTTAATCATGTTCGATCCGGATTCTGAGGATTGTACATGGCGTACGTGACTCAAGGGGGACTCAAGTGGCTACTTTCTAAAAGCTGCTTTTCAGGGCTGCCCTGCCCTCTTCCTCCTGGCGTGAACACGCCACCCATAATGGATCCCTTCACGGAGCCTAGCTGGGTGTCTGCCGCTTGCCTGGATGGATGAAAAACGGCACCGGGCAGCCAGTGATTCTTTCCCCTCCTCTCCCCATTGCCCAGGGCACACAACAGCAGCAGCAACTCAAGCCCCCTTTGCCTGCTCACTGCACAGCCACACATTCACACATTAAACATTCACACATCTCACCGAAACTTCAGCTGCTTTCCTCCCTTTTCCCTTTCTAAAGGTCAGAACCTTTAGAATTGTGCAGAATTGTAACATTGTTATCAGGTGTGAAGTGGGTGGATTGCTACAGTGTAACGGCTGCTTAGGGGGTGGATTTTTACAATGAAACCACTATCTTTGGAAGCAAGCTATCGGGGGAGGGAAACCCTAAACATGCATTCTCATCCCACTAAAACTGTACTGTTCCCACAGCAAGAAATGTAAAATGTTTCAAGCGCACAAACAGGAGCGAGACCTGTTGAAATGAGTGTTAACATTTACAACACTTTGGGGCGATTTAACATGTGGAAAGCATGTTAAGCCAGCCTGACGTGGGGACTGGGAGGATCGAAACCGTTCTGAAACCGTTTTAAGCTTGTAATGGGAACTCCCCCAGAGATATACAAGGAACCACTAAGGAACCATTTCTGCATGTTCCTGTATTGAAATTATATCTCTACCACTTTTTATGCAGCAAAAGGTATCCCCTAGATTGTGGGATGTGTTTTTTTGTTAAAGATCCAAAAATAAGTACAACAAGAGGCCTGCAATCCACACTGTCACCATGCCTTTCAAGCAATGGGCTTAAAAAAAAATATTTGTGGCAAATATAGATATTGAAATACTCATGTAATTGGGAAATCTCAAAAATCCTTCTGCATGTGTTTCTGCTGCTCTGGTTGCTTGCATATTTACTATCTAGCAATTAATGTTTTGCACTTTCCAAAAGTACAATTTCCCCTCTTTTTTGTATGCCTTATCTTTGTTCTATTCAAATAAAGGCAATAAATGATTTTTAAATTTTTTTTTTTTACATATAATAGTATTTAAGAAATATAAAGAACTTGGTGCATTACTCCTTGTGAACATGCTAATGAAAGTTTCCAACAAACTTGAAATGATTTGAATTTATATTTATTCATTTATTTGTATTTCTATCCTGCCCTATACTCAAAGGTCTCAGGGCGGGTTACAATATTATATTAATCTTAGACAGGACCCCGACCTCAGGCTTGCAATCTAAAGAGACCAGATACAAAAGGAAAATGGTGTGGGAGGGAACAGGGACACTCTGACAGCAAATATTAACAGAATGGTTTGTCACGTCTAGATGGTAAATGGTAAAATACATTTATTTTCTTTTTCTCCTCCACTCTCCACAAGCAAGATGGTTCCTTCATAGCCTGTTTGATGACAGCTGGGAGAAAGGGGTCAGTGCTGGGAGCTCGATGGAAAATATATCTAAAATATCTAATCTAAAATATATCTAATTTTAGTGGATATATTATAGTTTGCAAGCCAATCATTCCTAATACAAGAAGTAAAGTTCATTTGTGTATACTATATTGAATGTTAGAGACATGATTTTAATATTAGCACATTTCCTGCTATGGTAGAAGGTCTAGTTTGAGTTGAAACACCTGGCAGAGAGGAGGACCTATATGACATTGTGGTATATTTATACCTACTCCTTTTTGTACTGTAATATACTGACTTGGGTTTGTCCATACAGGGTGTAAAACCTTGGATTATCCCAACTCTGTGCTGGGATTGCATAGCAATCCCAATATAGCCCCTGAATGATATGCCACAGTAACATTAAGTGGGGAAATCAACTCCTAACGTGACTGCTTGTGCAATCCACCATCCTGAGAATCGCCTCTGCACATGTGCAGGCCTAAACCAAGCCAAATATGGTACCTGTGCATGCACATGGGACACTAATCAGGCACTTCTGAGCATTTCATTTCATTTCCCATCAACAAAATACCCAGATGTATGCATTGCACCATCCCAGGAGCAAATCTCCACACCATTAAATGTCTCCGCTTTCCCCGTGGTGGTGCCCTGCTCCACAATACTGCTAAATAGCAAAATAAACAGGGAATGTCTGGAGGCTGCCTTGCTTTCATTTATATGAATTTCTTACTTGTATATATATACTTCCATGATATTCTTACTTGCTCACTTTTTTCAAAATTAAAAAACTAAAAATTGTAAACTTTCCACAAAAATAGGATTGCTTCAGTCCTGTGATGATTTTAGTTTCCCTTTATCATACCCTTTCCAAATTTACTGTATACTTCATGAAGTCTGTCTCCTAGAGCTGTATCCAGGGTGCCAATTTTGATGCCACAGAATTCACTTGTCGTCTTAGTTTGCAGTTTCATATCGCTGGGAAATAGTGAAGAGTGATCAGATGCATATAAACTTCTTAGATGTGATGGAAGGAATTGCATTTGGAGCCAAGCTTAAATAATAACTTGGGAAAGCTTACTGGGTTTTGATGGCACACCCTGTCTTCTGTGAGCCAGAGTAGCACAAGGTGATCTAAGCAAATTTTAAAATACAGTCCCTGCCATTAAAAAAACAACAACATTTTTTTAAAAGCCCAATTGCCCATCCAATTATGAATAACTCTTTGTTCACATAGCTTCAGATATCCAGATATGCGGATTTGGGGGTGGGGGGTGAGGGCAGAATCCCCACTGGATGGCAGTCAGGGAATGATGGTGCTGACTGGTGGAAAGGTGAAAGTGTACTGTGGGCTAAACAAGTTCAATGGTCAACCAGATAGCCCAAGCTGACAGCTCCATCAACCAGTCAGACAACAGGAGCCCGTGGCTGTGCCAGAAAACTGATTTTCGGAAGCAGCATGAACAGCACATTTAAGGTGGGTTTTCCACAAGAAAGTGACTGGAAAATGGCACTGTGAGAGAGGAGGGCTTGCTCTTAAAAGAAAAAGTGGCTCTAAACCATCCATGTATAAATGTGGCCTAATACAGTCTCTCATGATTTAATTGCTTAGAGCATCTAATTTGCCACTACTGGCCATGGTTCAAGTAGAGAAGAAAAATGTACTAAAAAAAGGGTGAGGCAGGACATAAACACTTCCCTTTCTATGAAGACAGATATTGTGCTCTTTTCCAAAGTACTGACATCAAAGAAATACTAAAAGCACAAACAAATTTCTCCACTCCTTCACTCCTGCACCACATGAAGTATGCAGTACATTCACAGAAATAATATGTACCTTTTTTAGCTATCACATTAATGCATATTACTGCCTAGGCATTTCGATCTCTGAAAGTCTTTGCCTTGTTAAATTTGGCTAATAACTTCCCTGTCATTATTTTGGAACCAGCTCAGAACACAGCTTTTGGTGATCAACAGCAACATTTAGTAAAACAATTTTGGACATTTCATAGTTTTACTAAATCTTTACGCAGTCACCCAGTTTTATGCCTACATTGTATTCTTTTTGGCACCTGGTGAAAACATATCTTTTCAATCAGGCTTTTGCCATTTAAATAGCTTCCTCAGGGTGCTGTCCTGGGAGGGAGGGATATTTTTAATTATGTTTTATTATTTGATATTCCTACCCACCCTAGGACCATTTAATGAAGGGCAGGATATAAATTTATTAAACAAATAATATGCTCATAACACCTCTAATCCACATTAAAGGCCCCGTAATCTATCTTGGAAGTACATTTTCTGGCCTTTAATGTAGATCAAGATACTAGCATAGATGTTACTACCTCTAAGCTGCTACTGAGCCTGCTATTTTTACTATGTGCAGATGCAGCCTATGGGACCTTGGGTTTCAATTCTAGCTTGACCACAGACTCATCATGGCCTCTTAGCCTAGCTTAGCTCATTAATTATGTTACTATGACGAAAAAAAGGAAAGGAGCAAAATAATGCCTTGGGCTCTCCTGAAGACAGAGAAGCAGGTGTAGAAACCTTGTTCATTACAGAATCTATCAACCATCTAAACCTGCCTTCTCTACTAACTAAACTGCCTGATTACTAAAATGGAAACATGCATAACCAATTCAATAGACTATTGTTTGATGGCAGCTTTTGCTTCTTCAGAAAGCTAACACACACACACACACACACACACAAATACCACAAATTATTATTTTTTAACAAGTTAGAAAATGTGCTATCCTTTCTACTAACACATCTTCCCCCAGAAAGGCCTGAAAACATCCAATGAATTCTGCTATGTACTTCCTGGAAGACGTTGCTCCTTTGCAAACTTCTATTTTTAGCACAAACACTTCTTTCTCCCATCCTTGTATTTTAAACTTTTACACAAATTGCTGGGGAAAACGTACATTCCCATCAAAGTAACACACAATTGCTACTGATGTGCATGATTGTGGGGGTGCTATTAAAGCTCTTGTGCGTGGATGTTCTCTGTCAGGTTACAACAGCTCACAATCTTGGCTTAATGCATTTCTGTGGCCCATCCTCTGCACATGCTTTATCCAGAAAACAGGGATCCTAGGAAGTGAATTGCTTCAGCCAGCAAAAATTTAGAAAGGGTCATCTAAGGAACACATTTCCCAAGAGAGTTATATCACCTAGAAAATCCTTAAGAGACAAACTAATCTCCAGATCTGCTTTCCTACTTCTCCAGGCATCAAGGGAACAAAGTTGTTTGCTTTGGGAGAAGTTGTATGTGGATGTTTACTTGCTTAAATCATTGTTTTGTACTATCTTATTTACACAGATCCTTGTTGGTGTGTTATGGAGGCCTAGTTCTACAAAACTTTCCTAAGCAGGCGTTTCAGTCAGATACTCATTTTCAGTGTTTTCTTCGGCCTTCGAGTTCACCAGCAGTTCTGGACCTATAAATAGAGACTTTCTGCCCTTAGTTCTATTCCATGGGAGCACACACTGAAGTTCAAGTAACAAAGAGCTTGAAAAACATTTGGACGTGCTTACAGACTTCACTTTTCTTACACACATTTCATCTTCACATCAACTATATGAAATGAAGCTGATTTACAGTGGAGACTTTAAATTTTCTTTAGTCCGTCTTCAGGTCTGACTGCTCACATCTTTTCATTTTTATCCATTTTATTTGTGGACTTTCCTCCCTCCATTTGGATTGTTGTGGGGAGAAGAATAGAAAGCTTTGTGGGCTGCTCTGAATTCCCTTAAAGTGGAGTAGAAAAGCCAGCTCTTTTCCTCTTCCTCCTCCTCCTCCTCCTCCTCCTGAATGGAAAGTCCACAAATATGTATAACAATGAAAAAGTATGAGCAATCAGGCCTGAAGATGGACTGAAGAAGATTTAACATGAAGGTGTGACCACAGACAGTGTCTGTCCAAGGAGACCTGGTCAGCTAGGTCAGTTGATCTTCTTAGTCTAGCCCATTGCTATAACAACTATGTCAAGATTTTTAGGGCCTTTCCACATCTGCTACTAGTATGGAATAAGAAGGGCTCTATGAGCTCCCTTCCACATGCTTGTGTGGTTTAAGGAAGGTCCCTCCACTTCCTACTATGTTCCATCCACAAAGGATGGAGCATAGAATGGACTAGAGTGCACAATATGGCATCCTGGTTAATTTACCAGGAGAACTCTTTTTGAGGTCTACCAGCATACCAGGGGGTCGTATACCAGACCACAGAGAGGTGCTGAAGGCATACCATGGAGAACTCATTGCGGCAGTGCAATAAGGTGTGCTGCTGAAATCTCTCCCCTCTCAGAAACTCTGAAGTCTAGGAACTTTAATTCCTGGGCTTTAGTGCATTCAGAGGCCCTTGTGCTGGCTTCAAAGCTAGCACAAACTTTGAAGCCAGCTGGAGACTGGTGCAGTACAGGCCATTTCTCACAGAGGGATTGCCTTTCCCAGATTGCAGCAAACCACTCTGATCCAGGGTAATGCCAGTAAGTGCAGGATACGGCCTTAGTTCTGTGCTCTCCTAGCACCAGGTGTCTAGGTTTCAGGAAGTACCAAGACTACTTCTATGTTTTGGTAAAAGGATACCGAATTATTGTTGAGTTACATCTTGTTTAGAAAGCTACAATAAAGTGCACACGGGGACGGCCTTGAAAACTGTTCAGAAACCTTAAGTTGTTTAAGATACTTCAGACAGCCTGCTGACTAAGGTTACTTAGAATAAGCACAAGATTCCCACTTTACATCAAATTTACTGTTTGTTGAATTTTTTAACTTATAAAGAAAGCCTGATATAGCTAAGGATCTAGCACCACTTCTTAAAAAATGCAAAGTAGGCATTTGGCCTGGGTCATTTGTTTCTAATTAATAGAGTTTGGCATTTTTATTCCATTTTGTGTTCAGTCTAGTACACATTCTTCTCCTCTCTAATTTATCCATGTTTGATGTTCTGTTTGTCAACCTGTAATACTGATTTTATGATTGTAGCTGGGTATCTTCCAAAACCTCTTCTAATTTTTAATAAAGCTCTTTACAGCTTCCTAGCCTTTTTTTTTTTTTGGCATTCCTTTGCTCTTCACCTGAAGTCCACAGAACACTCTCACACTGAAAAGAAACATAAAACAGTTACAATAATTTGAAAATAGGTCTTGCTGTACCAGACAGGGACCATCATAGAACAAGTGCATAGAAAGCAAAGAATTATAGGTTTGATCCCAGCATCGTCCCAGAGAATGACAATGGCAAACCACTCCCATTTGCCAGAAATGTGCACAGAGATGCCCATTAAGTCACTAGGAATAGGGAACTGCACAGATGAGCACCATAATTTTATTCTTTTTTTTCTCCTCGCACTCCCACAAACAGAGCACCTGCTCTTTTATTTCACTTTCTTTTAACAGCATTAACTTTCAGTGATTATTTAAGGAAATGTGCTGCTTTCTACCTCATTCTTCATTGCCATCTCAGAGCTGCACGTCTAGTGGCAAAGGTGCACATTTATTTTCCTCTTCTCAGATTCAAAATACAGCACTCTGATAAACTGCTGCAGTTTCAATGTGTTTAATACGTTATTGGTTTTAATGTGTTCCTTTCATATGTTGTAACCTGCCCTGAGACCCTTGGGTATAGGATGGGATAAAAATGCAAATAAATAAATATCATCACTAATAATTCTCATCTAACCTGACCCCATTACTCTACCATTTTCCTTTAGATCTGTAATATTTATGAATGGACAAGATTTTTTTTTTAAAAAAGCAATCATTTTATAATCACAGGCCTTAGAAATACACATACAAACAGTAAAGAATGTTACATTCTTATCCACAACTAAACTACCTCAGGACTCTGGGACCACACCTGCAACGACAGGAATTGGGTCCTGTATTTTGTTTGTTACCCAGAATAGGTAAACTGAAGAAGAGTGGAGGGTCACAGAGTGGAGGAGGTTGGTACTGGGCTCTGTCTGGATGGGTGTTTGCACCACAATGCTCTACTAGCTGTGGTAAAGCAAGAAGATCTCCTCCCATTTCACCATTAGTTGACACTAGAAGTTGCTAAGTATATCTTTACTCACACACAGCAAAAGAAGCACCTCAGAGCCTGTAGTATGTGGCACTATGTCCTCATCCCATCTCTATTCCAGTTTTTCTATTCCGAATATTCACAAGAGAGGGAGGGGCAGAGCAGTGTGTAACCATCCTGCCTGTGAACCATCTCTAGGTCATCTCTACACCTCCTCAGATATGTTTTTTCTTGCTATGTGTAAACGCAGCCCTACGGTACCCAGCGATGGCTGCTACTAGATTTCTCCACTGAGCAGTGGATTTCTCTGTGTAGCATGGTGTGTGTAGGATTATCAGAACAATCAGGGGAAGTCTGATTTCACAACTGAGCTTAACAGTTAGTTTTGCATAGGACTGTAAACAGGGGATGCACCTGAAGCCACAGAATATGGCAGCAAATATTACCCCAGGTAAGACAGGAATTATCCTGATTTATAACTGCAACTCACACATTCATAGCAAAACCTTTTAAAGTCTCTTCTTGGCTCAACAAGTACTCACACATTTAATCAAATATCAAGAATAAAAGTAACTACTTGAAAAGCAGTTGTTTTACATTATTCTGGGTAACATAAGCAAACAGAATATAAATTTAAAATCATAAAATCATAGAGTTGGAAGGTACCTCGAGGGTCGACAATGATTTGTTATAAGTTCTGAATTGTGCTGTAGATCAACAATGTAAGCCTTTGTTCTCTATTGCACTGAGATTTTTAATTAACACCGATCATATATATTGAAAATATGTATAAAATCTCAAAGCAGTTTACACAAAAACAGTTAAGATGGCTAGTGAGGATAACAGACCCATACACATGAAAATATAATGAAAAACAGTACACAGGAGAAGGAAAATACTTCATATTAGAAAGGCCTAGTTGTAAAAATATTGAGGCACCATTGCCCAGCAGTATTCTCTGAGACCACTCCTGAAAACAGAAGCAGAACCACTAAAGCACAGTGTCTCCCACTCCCAACCTGCAGAAGCAATCCAGGAAAATACCGATAGCACATAGTATCAAAAGCAGCTGAAAGA
This sequence comes from Aspidoscelis tigris stejnegeri, assembly GCA_023333525.1. Taxonomy (NCBI): domain Eukaryota; kingdom Metazoa; phylum Chordata; class Lepidosauria; order Squamata; family Teiidae; genus Aspidoscelis; species Aspidoscelis tigris. The sequence continues at coordinate 60,832,833 of JALMGA010000002.1, read as the reverse complement.
CAAAACAAGCTCAGTAAAGACAGGTCCTCCATCATGTTGTGCAAAACTCATTCCATCTCCAAATCAGACCTGAATCCAGACTGAAATGGGTCAGGATAATCAGTTTCATCCAAGAAGACCTACAGTTGCCCAGTCACCACACTCTCAAAAAAGAAAAATTATGTGTTAAGGAACAGCATTGAGGAATAGATAGACCAGCAGCTCTTTGAAAACCAGCGACAAAACTCTTTCATGCAAAGATAGAGGCACCTCAGTCATTCTCCTAAATTATTCCCTGGATCCATTCAAATTTTTCCCATGCAGCTTACTGTAACAAGTCAAGAAGGGGGGAAAAGTCCAGAAAGGTCAACGACAAGGATCCTTTCCAGAAACTTGAAAGTGATCCCACAAAAAAATTGATTCATCAGGCCCACTGGGTTAGAGCATACATGGTATACTGTTCATTATGAGGCCAACCAGGTACATGTCATAGTTCAATTATGTTGACTCAATGAGGAGCTGCCCAGCAGACCATTCCCAAATAGTAGGACAACTGCTGTTGCCTGTTCTGGAAGTCAAGAACTGGAGTCCTTGGAAGTCTGATGTAATAAATTTGCCAGGTACTTTGAGGATAAAGCCAGCTTATGGTGATTTGAACATGACTTTTGATACTGGTTCTCACTGTCCTGGGGTACCACAACAGATACCAGAGGTATCTTGCGTGTTGCATCAAAAATGTCAGATTTTGGTAAATTTTTAAGAAGCACCTTTTTCTTAGTGTTCTATCCTTACAATAAACCTGGTGGAACCTGAGGATCTGACCCATTCTCCAAGGAGTACCGCTAGCTATCTCATAGTTCTTGATGAACAGTACTAGAGCTGGTGGGGATTCTCCACACAAATTCCACAACTCTATTTTCAGAAAAAGAATAACCCATTTCTGCCAGAAGAGTTGGGTTTGTAAGGAGGTACATGGAATACCATATCATATTTTCTCAAACACTTTTCAGATATAGTTTGCATGTCTGTTTATATCACAGCACAGACTTGAAAGGAATGGTCAGAGTGTTAGATAAGGACTAAGTGCACCTAGGAGAAAATGAGATAGAGAAATAATAATAGCAGCACACATTACCTAGGAATCCTTAAAGAAAGAGTGAAATAAAAATATACTATGTTTTTATTGTTTTAATGGTTTGACACCAATATATAGCAAGTTCTCAGAAAAAGATACTGCTGCTATTACATGAAAAATATTATTAAACATCCCTCATGAATAATGGGGGACTTCTGTACAAAAAAATAAAAATTCCACCTAATGAAACGAAAAGCTTCACCAACTACATTTATACACAGGAGAAGGAAATAACTTCTAATAACTAATAACTTAATAGAGAACCCAGAATTCATACAATTTAATTCATGGCCCTTTCTGCACTTGCCCTGCTTAATCTGGATTAGCTAAATCCAGATTAGTGAGATCTGTGCTAGCTAGATCTGGATCAGCCACAGGCAGAGGCATCCGCATCGAGTGGGCTATAGAACAGCAAATGCATGTTAAAGAAGAGTGCAAAGCAGATGCTAAGCCCTGTTCCGTATCAGTGGATGCAAACTACCTTCATATGAAACACCCACACTGTGATGCAATAGGCCCACAGCACCTCCAACAACCAATGCAACTGGCCATGTTCCCATCACGTTACCCTTTCAGGGACTGTACTTGGGAAACTGTTAATTCATCCACTTATGATGTTTGCATACATGATCCTATGTAAAGTCTCAAAGTAGTGTTCACAGAAGAGTTTAAGACAGTCAATGTATATCAAAACATAATTGAAAAAAGTAGGTGGGATTAAGAAGAAATTATTTACACTAGAAAGATCTAGGTGAAAAAAATGCCCATATTTGGGACATACAAGATGTACTGTCAGGCATGACATACCTATAATTTGCCAAGAAATATGTAGGGAAAATAATTTTAAAAAATAGGACAAAGGGTGATTTTAGAAGAAATTGTTTCAGAAAAGAGTGGAACATATATGGCAAAAATGCAGGTATGTCTTTACTATATTCCTTAGGTCGATATAAATGTCAAGGAAAGCACAAAGATACTGAGGCCTCCATGACTTTGTTCCTATACTTTATGACCTGCAGCGTTAAGCCCAAAACACAGTACCTTCTTTACCTCAAAGAAGTGTTTCTGTGTACGGCAGGCACAAAAACCAAAGACAAACCCACCCTGTTGTAGTCCAGCTATATAAAATTCCAGGAACCTCCAAATTCTAGATATACCTGTTTCACCGAGAAGAAACAACCCTGTTACCCAAACATCAAAGCTCAGATTTAATAATGCTAACACCCATTTTGTACCAGCAAAGGGAAAAGAGGCTTAGTTGATATAACAGTCCTTTATAAATAATTGCTCTCAAAATCAGTTTTTATTTCCTCCATTTCCTTCCCCAGGCTGACTCAAAATAGCTCCTATTAAAAGCTTCTCCTTTATGCAGCACAGTTATGGCACTGTTTCTTCACACCCACAATAATTATTTAGTGGTTTGACCGCACGTACTATAAACAACACACTATGGATAACTCACAGGAAATGGTACAGTTGGCAGGATATTTAAGCAATATAGGCCAGATTCTGCGTTTCCACCCCCAATGAAAGAAAACAGAATGGAGCATCCATACATCCAAGTATCTCACCAAGAGGCATGAGGGCAAAACCGTACAAGAATTTGCATTCTTCAGTGTCTGCCACAAATGATATTTTGAACATGAGAAGCAGCTACCACAGGCTTGAAAACCTTGATAATATAAGACAATTTAGTGAACAATCCTATCAATGCAGAACCAAGTAATAGAAGTAATAATAGGGTCAGCAATAAAAATGTTTTGAAAATGAGTGGGGGTTACATGTAATTATCCTGAGACATTTCCATCTCAGTTCATTCAGTAGTTGATTGGAAGTTAAATTCACAGCTCCCCTTTAAATATAGGAAAGGGGACTTTGATGCATTTGTCAACATCAAGGCCAAGCTACAAATTCCTACAAAGTCCAATTGCCCTGGATATTGCCATACTTTCATATATATAGTGATCCTGGCCTCTAGTTTTGGGAAGCTCATTTTCCCAATACGTCTATCACAATATTATTATTACACAACAGGATGAATGGGACCCAATAAATTCATACTAAATCCAGGATCTCATGCCCATGAAGAAAGGAAGCAAAATGTTCTTGATGAGGATCATAGAATCATAGAGTTGGAAGGGACCTCCAGGGTCATTAAGTCCAACCCTGGGACAGGTGCATTATTTGGGTGCTCTTGGACTCTGCCACTGACATTCATAGCTCAGGTGCAAGCAATGGCCAGGAGCATTTAATTTCAGCTATGGGCCTTTTTAGTCAAAAGAAGTATGGCCAAATAATTCAAGCTATAGTAACATCAACATTGGACTATTGCAATGTGGTCTCTGTGGGGCTGCCCTTGAACCCAGTTCGGAATTTACAGCTGGTACAGAATGCAGCAATTACACTACTAACTGACACTGCTTGGACACACATCACAACAGTCCTAAAAGAACTGCACTGGTTACCTATTTCCTACCAAGCCCAGTTCAAGGCATTAACGTTACCTTTAAGGCCCTAAACAGCTTGGGCCCAAAATATCTAAAGGAATGCCTCCTCCCATATAGATCTGCCTGTGCCCTAAGATCTGCCACTGAGGACATCTTGACTGTACCATCCCCTTCAGTATTTAAGGGGTTGGGGACACGTGAAAAGACATTCTTGGTAATAGCCTCCAGGCTACCAAGCTGAGACACTCTTGCTGTATGTATTCAGATATCTGTTGAACAAGTACCTCTTTACCCTGGCCTTAGTAAACTAAGTGATAGTGCCTGCACTGGCAGGGCATGCTGTTCCATTAGTCAAAGTCAATGAGGGTTCCTGACAGCTATATGGAGGAACAGAAATATATGCAAAAATAATAAAATGTTTTTATAACACATTTAGTTATATATGTTAGAATCACGCATTTTTGAAACTAAATAAATATTTTCATGTGTCATAAAATTTTACCATTTTGTTTTGGATGATTCATACCAGCTGCATGTATACCTACTATCATAATTGTTTCCCCCTTCTCCTGTGCAGAAGAAAATTATACTAGAACATAAACATATTTTAAGCCTTCACAGCTTCAACTCTCTTAGCTCTCTCTCATTATGTCATACACTCTATGACAGAAGTTTCCCATGTGACTTCCACTTAGCAGTATTCACAGGTGTTCAGAATAATAGCGTGCTTCCAGGAGGTAAGTCTGCATCAGAATCCTTATCTTGTACAAATATATATGCACCTGCACACCCACCCACATATATTGGAAATATAAAGTCATCCTTTTGTTATTCTGATTAATGCATAGATTTCCCTAGAATTAAAGATTAAATGAAATACAGTTATTATTTATAAGACAGTGTTCCAATCCCATAGGAGTAGTAGTAGCAGCAGCAGCATTCTTCAGTGTCTGCCACAAGGAATATTTATAAGACAGTAGTAGTAGTAGTAGTAGTAGTAGTAGTAGTAGTAGTAGTAGTAGTAGTAGTAGTAGTGGTGGTGGTGGTGGTGGTGGTGGTGGTAGTGGTAGTGGTGGTAGTGGTAGTGGTAGTAGTCTTAAGCACAGTCACTGCTGGACACAGAATTTATACTATAGTTGCAGAATGTGGTTCTTCGGTCTATAAATGTTAAGACTTCACAGTATGGAATAGGAACAGCACTGCATATTAACAGCTTATCAATCCATAAGTTATTTCCCTGTAACTGAACAGTTGGCTCATTGCCCCCTTTACCTTGCCATGGGCAATGACACAACCCTAAAGCTATGAAGAAAAGAGAGAAAAAAACTACTGCCAGAACTTTTAATATCAGATCTGAATGCAAGAGCATGCACATTTGCACACACATTAGGAGACTGCATAAGTTTTAGTGGAATGGAGGTAGCAGCAGCTTTATGCCAAAAATCCATTAAACATGCCACAAATCCATTAAACACCCATACTTCTTACTGAAAAAATCAGCAGAGGGGCATTTTTTTTCCTGGGGTGGGTTATTTTGTTTTTGGAGCACTTTCTGGAAATGTACCACTTTAAACTCTTTGTGTTTTTATTTTCATGCCTCTCCACTACTGGCATTTTCCTCTTCATCCCCGAGAACTCTTCCCCAGGATGGAGTGGTTTTTAACATTCTTCACATTGTTTTTGTAGCACCTAATGGAAGTGGTGCTTTTCAGTATAATGCAAATCTTAAGTGCAAAATTCCCTATTCCCTGGATGAGATGCAAGATAATCCAAGTATAGGTAAAGGGGGAGGATTGTTGTTGTTTGGGGCTGCCGCTAGGCTGTTCAAAAAGACAATACAGATTGCGGATTATTCTTATACTACATGGTGTGTGTGTATATACATATGTACACACACTCACTAAATTCTTCAATAAAGGACTAAAGTATATTGTATCATATTTACTATATATAGATTGGGTTATTGTTGTTATCATGTACCACCAAGTCCTGACCAACTCCTAGTTACCTACAAGGGCACCTCCATTCAACTGTCTTGGGAGAAATCCAGAAGTGGTTGGCATTGCTTACTTCTGGAGGGAAGCTGGGGATCAAACTGCAACTGTTTGCTTTTTAGGCAGTTTGGTCTACCACTGAACTACAATCACTCCCATATACAAGTTGTAAGGTGCAGCTAAAGATCCTAGATGTAAACGCAAAAAAATTTTCCCCCTAGATAAATGGTGGGTGGTTAGTCAGCTTGCACAGGAGAAGTAAGCTGGAAGTGATCTGGCCCAGTTCTGCCACCTGTATATTTGGTGTAGTATCCATACAGGCTGTAGAAGTTGTCTTAGTCCATAAAAATACAGTATCATTCAGCAGTAGGGATGCACATGAAAAAAGCACATTCATTTTGCTTTCTAATCAAAAATCCAAATTTGTTTTGCTGTGAACCCGTTAAAGCAAAAAACTGGATCTCCACATTTGTTTTCGAACTTTTTTGCAAACCTTTTCATGACTTTTTCCTATTTCATGACTCCAAGTACAGCAAAATATGAATATTGAATTCTTTGTTTTTACAAACAGGAAACTAATTTTTAGATATTCAAAAAACTGGATTTTCAGTGCAAATGTCTGCAAATTTGAAATACTTGATTGAATTTGTGAATACAAATCTCATTTTGCACATCCCTACTCAGCAAGAGAAATCTTCAATCTTAAGACAGGTCACATGCTGAATATCTCTTCTGCTTTTTTTTTAAAAAAGACGTTCTTGACTTTGCATGTGCTGGAGCAGCTGCATGCTTAACGCTTTTATCACTGCCATTTAAACCTACTAACAGAGAAAGAGAATCTGCAGCCATCCAGATGTTGCTGGACTCCCAAGTCCACTGTCCATGACCACTTTTTGCAATCCTGGATAACACTGATAAGAGCCTGAGTACAAAAAACATCTGGAATACAACCTCAACAGAATTATGATAGGCACAACAGTGGTGATTGACTCACTAAGTAGCTAACTGCCGTTCTAATCATCACTAATATTCATGCAGGAAATTACATGAACTTGAAGAACCTACAGCATTTATTTGATTGCATGCATTGTCCCATAAACTGGGCATCAGGAATGAAAAACCAAGACAAAGTAGAATCTTCACTATCAAGACTGTCAGATAATATGTGGACAAAGCACAGGGAGAATGCTGACACACCTAGACCCCAGTTTTCCTATTCAGTGCTCACATCCTTCAAGGCATATGAAAAAAGACAACAATGTTTGTTTTGTTCTTAATGGTTATTACTTATCTTAGTTTATTCCGGGTTGACAGGAAGTAATGTTCAAACCTTAATTCTTCTAAGCAATGGATTATCCTCTCAAAATAACTGTCCTTCTTCACCCTCCCTTCCTATTACAAACAGCCTTCAGCCTTTGTATCGTAAACTCACAGTTCTTCTCAAACTTACCACCCGACTTTTATGGAAAACACAGGCAGGAGTTCATTGTCTGCAGCATAAATTAGCAACAATACGTAGTCTTCCTGGGATTTCATCAGAAAACAAAAGCTATAAATGCATTCCTCCCCCACAACTCAAGAATACTTCTGAACAATCTTCTGAAAGCATTTGCTACAAAATTTAGATGGATTTTTTTTCACGGTGCCTTCAAACATAAATGAAAATCAAGCCATGCAACATTTTTCTTTTATTTTCTGTAACCTCCAGCCTGGCTTCCTTCCACCTTCATACCACATTTGACAAAAATGCTTAGCCACTGACTTCAAAGTACTGACTCTGCTGTCTTTTTTGCCCATTCCATCATACTTTAGGTGATTAACTTCAAAGTGCAAGATACATTATTTAGTGAATTAAATGTAAACATGCCCTTTAAAAATAATGATAATAATAATAATACTCACTTCTAAGCACTGAAATAATACTTCAGGAAGAGACAGGTTACTCCAGACCGTAAAGAGATCAGTGATGTTTCCAGCTGATACCCCACAGCAAAATTACTGGAGAAAATGTGTTTTTATTTAAAACACATCATGTATGCAGCAGTGGCCTTGCAATGTTATCCATTATATTGTTTCCTAGTATCCATAACCCACTTTTTAAAGCTTAATTCCAGAAAGTTGGTGGAGTGTCTTGAGTATCAAACTAGAGTCTGGGAATCCAGGATTTAAATCTCAACTTATCCACAAAAACACAATGAGTAACCTTCAACCAATTCCTGCCCTTCAGCCTAACATACTAACCAAGGTTGCTGCAATAATAAAATAGAGAAGGAGAACAGCAAATGCCACCTTTTTGATCTTTGAGAAAAGGCGGGATTCCTAAATGAATAATGAAATGTCCCTGCAAGCCTTACACTGGGACCACTTGACAATAATTTATCTTTATACCCAGTCACGGACAGTCAGAAAAATAGGTGAGATTGCATAAGTTTTATTTGTGCCTCATCTTTCTGTATGAAGCTGTATATACAGAATGTTTTCCTAACTATCAAAACAACCCAACTATGACATCACAAAGTCATCCAAATAATGAGACCTGAATTTAAGTCAGGTGCTCATTCTAGGAAATGGATGTAATCTATAGAAGCACACAGATCCCTCCTAGGATTGCTGACCCAAAATCTTCAAGTCTTATCTGTTTTTCTGCTAAGATGACACTTAAGCTATAAAGGGATTGTACCTGGGAAAATAATGCAGGAGTCAAAATGGAAAACTTGGTTGTAATAAGGCTACAGCTGAAATCCCGGCAACTTAATAGCAGATCACAATAATACTGGCAACAATCAGCTACAAGCTAAAAGTATGGCAGCTTCAATTTGAAAGCAGAAGTTATGTGTTAGAAACTGGTGACTCTGGTATTGTGAAGGCCATTTGGTTCTCTTTGGATATTATAGGTGGAATTCTTCCAGTGTTAAATACTGGATATTATTAAATTAACATATATTTATATTTTCTATCATTTTAAAGATTAATGAAGCTATTTTATATTTGACATTAATTGTACTATAGGTAGAAAAAGTATATAAATCAAAATCTATTGATTGGAATTGTATACTTGTCTGTAAGGCCCTTTCCGCACTTGGCCTTATTCTGGAATATATCTCAGGATCAGGGTCTCTTATCTGCGTGTTATTGCAGACTACAGCAGGTCCTAGTGAGACTTGCCATAGCCTGTATTAGCATGTGGACAAGAGACCCCTATCCTGAGATATATCCCAGAATAAGGCCAAGTGCGGAAGCAGCCTAAGTGTACTTTTTTGTTTTAGCTTATTCCTGTTTGCTCCTTTGCCAATTTAAATTCTATTAAATACACTTTGTACCAAATACTCAACTGTTTGTTTCTGGATTTATATTGTAAACTGCTTCTGGATGTTCTAGATGAAATTCTAGATATTTTTTTTAAAATAAGTAAATATTTGTTCCTAGCATTTAGCCTTAACACACAGCAATATGAAATGCCTAAAAGCAAATGTTTGAAGGTTTTATTAAGCATGTGGAATTATAAGCCAAAATGAGTATTCAGTTCAATCTGGTTTTGCTTTCAATCGGGTTCTTAGGCAACACAAATTTGATGATGGCAATAGTGAATGTGTACTCTAACGCTTGTCTTCCATTATCTCCTTACACTTGTATGGATATATTTTCTGATCAACATTAAAATGTTCTATTTTCAGAAGAGGTTATGGACTTATTTTAAAGTGTCTATTTGCATAAACGTACCAATGAATTATATTATCCCAGTGCTCTTCCCTTTAATATCCATGAGGTGCCAACAGTCACATCTAAGGTCTTTATGAGACATTCCTTTTCACTGAGGATCTCCCAGTGTGAAGAGTTTCCATCCTTAACAGCCACTGTCTCTAATCATGTTTTTATAAAACCAATTAGTTCACTAGCTTTCGTGTAAACTACTCCAAGATCATTTTACAATGCAAAGTGATATATACACATTTTAAATAGTTAATAGGTTATTGAAGAACATATGTGTTTAATTCTTTTTAAAGTGTGGAAAGTAGTCCAGTTCAAGTTTATTAGTGGGAAAAACAGATTTATCTTTATCATTAAAAAATTAGCACAAAACACTACTAAAGTCCTACACCAAATTGAGCTATGACAGCATTTTAAAAATGTTCTTAGCTGCCTGATAAGAAAAATACATGGTAAAACAGGTCAGGAAAAGAGATCATAATCAGTTTCTCTTAGGCATGTGTGGTAGTTCAGTCCAGGCCACTGTGAACCAATTGTTCCTCCGCTTAGTTGTTCAAACTATACTGAACCAGCCCAATTGTTGAGCTAGCAAGGCAGCAACATGGTACAATAGGAGGTTAGATTGCACCAAGCCTTCCTTTTACTTATTAGCATAGCAAGCAACTGGAAACAAAGCAAGGTGATTCAGACGGGTCTTAGTCTACCACACCCATCCAACTTCATATATACAGTTGTACTGGCCGCCTTTGACTCTTCCAGAAGTCAAATCCTCTGACAATGGATATGCAGCTATATCCAGAAGCTTAGGTTCTCAGAAGAAACCTGGAACATGACACAACAGCCCAGAAACTGCTACAACTAAGACTGAAATTGGCCATGAAAGCCTACATTTGACCACGTACAATGTCTTGTAACCAGACTCTGTAATTGTGTGTTTCTGAGGTAGAACCAAAGACAGGCAATTACTAATTTTTTTCCAGTCAAGGCTTGAAACTAACATTTCCCACCTCCCTTATTATTTGGGAATTTTTATATTCATTGCATTTTCCTGGAATTAAACAAGGGACATCTGCGCTTAAAAATTACAAAATACTGTATTCCAAAGTGCTGTACAATTTTATTGAGTGACTGATGTTCTACTTTTCATATGTGTTTGATTTATTATATTGTTTTGTTTTTAATGTATATATTTGCAAATGCTTCAGTGGGAAGGCCTACAGAATGTTTTAAATAAATAATTATCCTGACTTCATTTTGAAAAGCGCTAAGATGACAGACATAATTCTCCTCACCTGTAATTTTGTCCTCACAACAATTTCAGCTGAGAAGTTCAAGGGCACTCAGGGTGCTTTCCAGGCCAAAGGAGGAACTAAATCTAGGAGCATCTAGGTTGCAGTCCAGACCTCTAGGCACTCTACAGCAGCTCCTTCCACATGATAGAAAAAAAAAAGGCACAGCAACTGGGGAATGCTCTTTCAGCCATCTGCAACTGTCATGCTGTCAAGTGCTCCAGCAGTGATGTACTATCTGTGCTCCTCCTACTGCTGCCAGCAATGAAAACACTGAAGCCAGAGAACTTCTGTTTTGCAGAGCACAGAAAATGAAAAACACAGAGCATACCAAGGTAGGTCCTTGTGACATGGGGGAGGGAGGAAGGGATGGTGATCAGAAGAGCTGTTAGTTCTGCCATTATAGTGCTCTAAATGGGGACTTTCAGGAGACCAAGGTCCCTTCCAGACTAGCAGAAATAAATCCACAGTTATATAAAAATTTGCAGCTTACCACTGTCTCCACCTGAAACACTGGTCCACAGCTTCCTCCTCGGCAGCTGTGGGACTTCTGTGGTGCGTGCGGTGAAGCGCGAGTCATGTGGGATAGAGCAGCCAATAGGAGCTGAGCTGCAGGCTCAGCTTTCATTAGCTGTTTCTCACCATCCTGTCCAAACTGGCAGGAAACTTTAAATTTACCTGCTACTGCAGAGTGAGTGCTCATCATTTTACAGTAGGTAAATCAAAGTAGCGGCGGCATGATGTGCCGCCGCTATGAAGTATAAGGCCGCAACTGCATATCAGAATGCCCAGTATTCCTATGTCTGGACACACCTCAAGTGCTTCCAAGGCTCAAGTATGTGTAGTTCCACAACATCCTAAAGGCCCTTGATCTTGCCTAAATTGGCTTAAATCAACCAAACAGGATAAACAACAAGAAGTCAATGTTGGCTTATGTAGATGGTTACATTACTCCCCAGTGAGTCAGAATTTTACACACACAATTCATTGATTAGTCTAATATACATAAAGGTTTCAGAACATCAGCACAAAACAAATACAAACATATACAACACATATACAGAATAAGTGTATGCATGGTCTTGTGGTTAGAGTGCCGGGCTCTCATCTGGCAGTCACCACGTTTGATTCTGCACTCCTCTCCAAAGCCAGTTAGGTGACCTTGAGTTAGTCACAGCCCTCTTTCTGTATTCCCACAGCCCCACTTACCTCACAGGGTGTCTGGTGTGAGGAGAAGAACAGGAAGCTTAGTCAGCCACTTTGAGTCCCTTTAAATGGGTGAGAGAAGTGAGCTATAAAAGCCAACCCTTCTTTTTCTTATCTCTCACACCGATTGCCCCACAGAAAATATACCATTGTGGTATACCAAAATCATCAGAAGGGTAAGGTACTGATTGGATGTTGATGTTTCTCTACATACTGGTGGACAGAAACATTTCTAATGTACATGTAATAAATATGTACATTACCACAACACACTTAACAAGGATCCCAGAGGCTTGACCTAACATGTAAGTGTAATTGCACATTTTGTCTAGACACTGTTGGTCAGTACCAAATAAAGCTTATAAAGAAAGAAGCCCCCCATCCCAGATTTGCCAACTGGAGTGGACTAGTGACTTAAAGAGACCATGCCTGGTGGAGATAATTCTCAAATGAGTTAAGACAGCAAACGGTAAAAAGTTTAGGTTGCTTCCCATCCAGAAGCCAGCAACAAGAAGAGCCAGATGGTGTACTGATAGTGCCTGACAAATTCTTAATGCACTAATTATGGTTATAATACTGGAGGCATCATATCTCTTCGAGGCCTAAACAAAGTGGGCTCTGTTAATATCCAGTCTTTGTCTTTATACTGTGTTACAGAAAGCCCCACTGCCTGCCGGAGTAAGTTAAAATATAACGTAAGCACATCAGACAAGCAACCGCTTGCAGACAGTGGAGGAAGAAACTAAGTCAGGGACCTAATAGTGGACAATTTTGAAAATTACAGGGCATGCCAATAATGGAGATAAAAGTGAGATTCAAAAAAAGGAAATAATCTCCAAAGGAGGTGGGGGAGAGGCAAAAAGAGCAACTACTTGTAACAAAGCCATTAGATTTAGGGCTTTTATCTTTGCCAACATTAAGTCTGGAGACGGTTGCAGACATAAAGACGCTACAGATAGAGAGCCATGAAAATCTGAAGGTGAAGCAATCCTTTTGTTTGCCTTGGAGCCCTGAAGTGGATTTCTCCAGTTAACATGAAAATATACTGTCTAGTTCTCAGGGGAATGTTTTACATACTTTTGCTTTTGACAGTACCAGCAGGACCACCACAAAATTTTAATGGCAGAAATGGATGGAAAATTGCCTCAGAAAAGAAGCCATATAAGCTTCATACCAATTGTATTAACGTTGTACTTTGTTGCTTGCTTTCCAATCAGCCACCAATACCTACTTCAGGACAGGAATCAGCAGGAATGAAATCATTCACCATTCTTAGTGCAGCCCAGTAGTCAAGCTAAAGGTGCATACAGATGGAGACAAATGGATCAATCAGTGTAGAAGTGGATTTTCACATAAAATATTGGATTCTTTCCCCTTATTTTTATCTGGAAAAGAAACCTAGAACAATTTGAGACCAGTACAGACTGGCAATTTAATGAGGTCAACATTGGGTGCACTTAGTGCACTTAAGCAACACCTGAATGACCTTTTGTGTAGACATAACAGCCTAGGAGAGGCAAATCACTCAGTGCTGCTCAAGTGAAATGCCAGCAAGGAGTTTGCAAACCTTGCTTTAATGGCACAGTTATAGAACCCAACAAAGAATCCACCCTGCTTTCCCTGCACCTCAAGATCAGTGAATGGCAGGTGAGTGGGTATTATTGCAAAAAACATTAGGCAATGCTGGATGCTAGTGATTAAGATAAGGGTCATCCATCATCAAATGCAAATTGAAAGATAAGAAGGGAAGTTAACATTTTAAGTTCTAGAAGAGTCATCTTCAATCATATTGGTTTCAGGGTCAGAGTATCTGGAAGCTAATATTGTAGATCTAAAATCAAAATACTTATACAGATGTTTACAAACAAAGCAGTTCACATCCACAAGATAGATTCCTCTGCTGCTGTGGAGAACATGCATGAAATTTCTTCTGATCAACTGCACCAAGAGAAAATGAATGGGCAGAAAACTTGAAAAAGACAGGCTAATTTTAATAGTAGGAGACTAGCAAAGCACAAAGAACATACTCTAGGAAGTTTTAATTTTATTGAGAACAAGGAAGCAAAGAGTTTAATCCAACAGCTTAAATGTCACAACACTCTTGTAGAGTTCTGAACTAATGGCTTGCTCTTCACCGAAACTTTCTCAACTTTATTAAAACCATAAGCCATCCAGATAATACTCTATTTTGGTATTAGCAAAGACCACTATACAGTAGGCTCCACCTCACTTAAAATCCATCTCACTGCCCTACAAATTTCTGGTTTTCCATCAACCTCAGCAGCAGAAAACTACAGCTTTCTTCAGATGAACTAAGAAAAGCAGAAACAGCAGGCTAGAGTGAGACAACACATTCCCAATGTTTCTACAGCACTTTCTTCCTGCTATGCCAGTGTGGGGATTTATGGAACATTCTCTCCCAGCACATCAACACTAGTTTCACTCCTATTAAATTTAGGGTTAATCCAGTTTAATATCTAACTGGCATGGAAGCAACATGGACTAAAATAGAAATAATAAAATTAGAAGATACAGGTTTTAATACATTTGAGGGTTTTTTAAAACAACTGATCAAAACCCTCACTCTGAAATAAAACCCTTAGTCTAAATCTGATTAACTAGATTTAGACTACAGAGGAAATTACAAAATATAGATTTCATAGGGCTACTACAGCCAGGACAGGGTATATTATTTATCAATAAACCCTAGTTTACATTCTTTAAAAGAGCTATGGGAATCAGATATTGGGTGTTTTTCCACTGTCAAAAGTACCCATTTTTGCACCCATTTAGGACCCATTTGGGTGTGAGCTGGATGACCGCATTTCCACTACGGCAACCATTTGGGACCCAATTGTTTCCACTGCCATTGGGGAAATCCGGATCTAATGGGTACATTTTGGCCTTTAATCCGGATTTTCTGTAGACCCCATTTGACCCCCCCCCCCAACATTGGCTTCAAAGTCACTTCGAAGTCACTTCAAAGTTGACTTCACATTCACTTTGAAGTGACTTCAAAGTCACTTCGAAATCCCTTTGAAGTTGCTTCGAAGACTGTACCCCCTGCCCCCCAAAACACCTGGGGTAATGGACCAACCCCTTGTGGGTCGATCCGGATTCCCCAGATGGGTTCAAAGCTGTTTCCACAGCAGGGGTGTTAGCACCCATTCCTAATGTGTGCTACACCTCCTGGGGAAACACATTGGGTGCTTCCCTTAATCAGGATCTACTAGATCCAGATTAAGAAATGTACCCATTCCTTAGATCCGGATCTTCTTAGATCCAGATCTAAGGGCTGCAGTGGAAAAACACCCATTACCTCCTCATTTGAGAATGATGAATGGATGCAAATAGTTACTCATCATCTATTAGTATTCTCCCCATGAAAAAAATAATAATATTGGAATTGTTTTATAGTTGGCGTTTTACCGCAAAACCAATGAATCCATATATATTAACACTATGCTGACATGACTGTAGAATAACAGGACACTTCTTACATGTGTGGTAGGGCTGTTCTGTAGGGGTATGCACAAATACAATTTTCAGGATTTGATTCAATTTGAATCAAATACTCAAATTCAATTCAATCTGAATCTTTTAAATACAGATTTAACCAAATTTGATTTGAATTAAGCAAATTTGAATCTATTCATTTGAATTTTTCGTTCAAATTTGCACTTTCACAAATGTTGACAACATTCGTAGATGCCTGTACACATCTTCCCTGGGTCCATATACATCCATATGCATCCTGTAGATATCCCGTATGCAACCCGTTTTTATCCCGTATGGATCCATACAAATGCATACGAACATGGGAAAGATGCGGATCTTCAAGTACACATTGTATACAAACCCATACACATACAAATGTCTGAATAATTTGAATGAATAGATCCAAAATTTGAATCAAAACTTTGAATTTGAATTTAAGGACACTCAATTCGAATTCAAATGTCAAAAGTCGGTCAATCTGATCGAATACTGAATACATTTGAATATTCGTGCAGATCCCAACTGTCCTGTAAAAAGTGTGTTTTGGGACAAAATTAAAGGGGAAATAAAAACAATGCTCAAAATACAATTGAATTTCACACGAGAATTAGGTTTACTACATATTTATCAGGAAGGAAACAATATGATCATGAATAAAATATTAAATGTTATGTCACGGGCAATGAAAAACAGTAATATTTTAAAAGATCTTGTACTTTTGGACTTTGCATTAGTGGGAAGCATTATGTGTCTGAGAAATAAAATACAAGGACTTCATCCATCTTGTTCTTTCATTGTTATATGTAATCCTTTACCAAACAATATTTGCTCTCTACCAGAAAACTGGTTATTGTCTCAACCAATATTTAACCCATTATATGACCATATTCAAACAAAAGTCAACAGTAATAAAGCAAAATCTATTAGCTTGCGATGCAGCATGTATTTTTGTTAATCTGTTTAGATTATTGTTATATTTGTACTGACTGTTCATTCAATAATATTTTTTTAAAAAAAAAAGAAATGTAGGGTCAAATGTGGATCTAGTATGTGTACAGTAGTTGAAGCAGGGAGAGATATCTCCACTTTACAATTCTTCCCATAACTAAATTGATAGTAGAGATCCTAATGATGAGAAAGGACACAGCAGTGAGCTTTATCTGATTTTTGTACCAGGAGTTGTCCACCCCACTCGTAGGTGGCAGCCAAGGACAGGGAAGCAACCAACAGGAACAGAAGTGAGATAGTTCTGGAATGTGGATGTCTGCAGACTGAGAAGTAGAGACGGGAAGACAGAGCACTAGGCAATTGGAACAGCAATACAGCAAGACTTTTCATGGCAGGAGCAGAAGAATTTGGTAACAGCAGACATCTCCTAATGACTACACATTCCCTCAAGAAACAACTCTTTCGAGGACTGGGTCAGAACTTCAAGCTTCAAATTCCATGAGAAAGCAAGAACCAGGGGGAGTGCCCACATGGTACACAGGAGAGCACAGGAGCACTCAACAATCGAGAAATCAAAGGAAGACAATCCAAACAAGGGTGATTCACCACTGAGAACACACTGGAAGAGCAAAAAGTAACTGGGGATTTCAGGGCAGGGAAGGCAAGGCTTCAAACCCAAGCAATCCAGGCTGGTGTTTAGATAGGGTCTAGAAGGTTTCCAGACAGGAATTCAGCTCCAGAAATACAAGTCAAGATATGGGAGCTTCTAATATCCAATCCTGAGACCCAACAACCTGGACATCCAAGGCTTTTAACAACTGGCAGGCAACTTATCACAGCTGTCTGCACTTTACAAAGGGCAGGTATGCTGTATGATACCTTCAACCAAGCCACTACACAGAGTTATTAGTTGGTTGCCAAGTGAAAGTTCCACTACCAGATGGTGACACCCCACAATTTTTCCCTCTGTTCTTGAAGAAGTCAATCTGCTTTGCCTTTCTGCACAATTTCCAGAATTACTCTCCCCACTTCTGGTACAACGAAGCGCATATTCAGTAGTAGTGAAATAAAAAACTCCAAGGGAAAAAAAGGAAATAGTTACACCCTTCCCAAGCCCTGACCAAAGGAAGAAAATATATACAGGAAACACAAAAAGAACTTTATTACAGTATTAAGGAAAAATCAGGTCCCACACCCTACAGAATGGTATGATAAAAAGATGCTGGAACTCATGCATGCTCACATTTATATACGCAACTTTCTGCTTTTCTATCCACAAGGTCATGAGGCTGGCATTAACCAAAATATTAGGCTAGTGTGATTTTCAGGGCATTCTGAACTGGTTCTAAATAATAACAATAATCTCATACCCTTGCCAAAGGGTTTTCCTTTTCTAAGGTCACAGCAATGAATCTCTGACTACAGATTCAACCAAACTCCTCACCCAGTCCTAAAGATAAATTTATAAATAGGAAGCCATGGCATAACAGTACCATCCCAACAGCATAGCCTGATCTGTGTGTGACCTAGCTCCCCACTGTCTCAGTTGTATTAGTCTAACTGCTGTTAAAAAGGAGAGGAGTCATGGAGCAGAATTAGCCAAACAAGAAAACTGCCATGGCTTGCTAAAACTTGAGCTCAAGAACAAACAGCCTGTTCTGGAACTGGCTGTAAGAACACCACTACATGGGAGAAACCGTAAGGACCAATCCACTGGGCGGTTCCATTTTCCTGTAATCCAGAACAATATTCTGGTCCTGAGCAGGCAGAGAAATGAGAGAGGAGGAAACACACACACACAGCTCTTTTTAGTTAACATGTACCAGTGCCTGAGAAATCTGATACCCTAGCAACCCCATGTATGGACATTGACCCAATCAGATTGCAGTTTGCAAGGAGAAGAGAAACAGTATTTCGTCTGCATACAGATTAGCTGCAAAAATGGGTCACTTCTTTGCATTTCAGAGAAAGTAGGAGAGGTGCTCCTTTTTCTTCTTTAGCAGATCTTTGCAAGAGAGAAAGAGATTGCTGTTATTGTTGTACGGCAACTCACCTGGTACAACATGGCATTTCTACATTGTCAGAAAAGAACAAAGGACAAGAGTTTTAACATTTAAACACAATACTACAGTTTGTACTTCTTGGAATCCAATTTACTAGTAACTTACCGATTCTTTTCTAGTTCATTGTGCGTAGATCTGGAAAATAAACCAAGAAAAAAAAGTAGATTAGCCATCTTTGCTCTCAAAACTCAAAGCCTTATACCTGAATAAGGTAGATTTTAAGACCTTGGTTAACAACTCTATTTACTTGACTTAGAAAGAACCATTTACTGACATACCATCTAAGGGCCCTATTTATTACTTTTAAGACATTTAGAATTGTTCTTATAATTTTGGAAGTACACAACATGTGAAATTTTCTGCTTGATGTAAAGTAACTGGCCGAATTTATTAATGTATATGGACCTGTGACTGTAAAATGACAAAAGAAATAAGGAAGAAAGTTTCCAAGTATCCAGAAACTTTGTATCTCATATTTTAACTGCAATTTATCTTTCACTCACATTTTATTAAGGTAAACAAACATACACTTCCAAACTTAGAAGTTTCTCAAAAAAGAAAAAGAAAATAATAAACATTTCACTATAAGCATCAAGCAATGCACTGAGCAAACACAACAGACAAGGAACCTCTTAATGATACTCTAAATCACTTTAATCGCCACTTTAATCGACCAAGACCATAAGCCTAAGCCATTGTAACGGTACTGATGTCAGTGAAGAATCTAAAAAATGGTAAGAAGCATAGGCAGAACGCACACAGGATGGTGGGGAAAAACCTATAACTGTAGTGCCTCCCCTTTTTGCATTAAAAGAATAGCACTACAGTTTGTAGTGCTATTCTTAACGTAGAGGCTGCTGCCTGATCAACGTCATTCTCTGCTGTCAATTTCAAACACCAGCCTTCAAAATAGACAACAGAGAAACTGGTTTGAAGAGTGCTGAGAGATCTTTAAACCGATAGGATGCCACAGTACCAGAACGGAGCTTACAAGTGACATAACAGGCAAAGAGAAAGAGAGTGGTGTCAGCGCAGACGCCAGGTTCTTCCTCTGCACTGACTGTTCAACAAGGGAGCAGTCTGGTATGACACCATGCAGAACCTGCCAGAAATCCCAATGCATTGGAGGACAAAAGTCTGACTGTCTCCCCACTGTGTTCATTATTACAAAAACCAAGCAGTGTATAAGTATAAAGAGGAGTTATGTTTCTTGAATATTTCTGAGTTTATTTTGAGAAAAGTAAAATGAAATGTAAAAGCAGTGTCTTTTATGCCATATGGTACATAAGAACTCAAGAATAAAGAATAAAAAGAAGAGGTGCTCTCATAATTTAAGAAACAGGGGATTTTTCTCTACTATTTTGAGATATTGTTAATGGACCTGTAAAGTATCTGCCTGCTCTGAGCTCTTTAACATCCCATAACTTCATCCTTATCCTTACTCACTTCCTGGGCTGGCCTAGTAATATCCGTGGGCCTCCAGACTATTAGGCATAGCTTTAAATTTTATTTCTTATTGCTCTGTGTGAGAATACTACCCTCCTTTTCAGACTTTTTATTCTTAATCATGTGCTGTGCTAAAATGCATGTATTTCAACTATTATATTTTAAAAAATGAAATCTAGATTTCTCACATCTTCCCAAGAAACCCAAATGTAAAGTATTCCCCAAACAAAAGTATTTAAAGACGAGAAAGAAAAATATTTTCTGTGAATATGTATGTTCAATCTAATCTGTTTGTAAAATTCATCAGAGCATTATCTGTTTTATTTGCCACATGCTTCTGCAGGAGACGCCCCCTACTTACTGGAGACTCCATTTAACAGCTACAACAATCGCAAAGACTTGCAAAAGATTGAATTCCTACATCATAATCAAGCCAGTCATCAAGGTTGGTGCTGAAAGACCAAAGTTCGAACGACCGCTGGGAACAAAATTAAAACAGCAGGCTTTCCTTATTCCTCTTGCATAGGAGACTCTTTATTGCTTATCTTCTGTCTGTCAAACACCACAGCTGAGAATGGTCACCATTTTTTCATGAAACTGGTAATTTATCCCGTGATTTATAACCATAATGGCACAAATAAAATAGTACACTTTCCCAGACAAGAGGGGAGGGGGGCCTCTGCAGTTGCTAAATATATCCTGTCAGTCAGCCTATTACAAGGAACAATCCTTAAAATAGAAAGCATTTTGAAAATACATCTAGTGCTCTCCTTGGTAACTCAAGGTATTTCCAGAATTCACTTCCCAGACAACTTGTTTCTTCTGCAACATCCTTGTCTTCCATTCACAGTCACTTCTCTAGTAGGAACTACCTTTTCTGAGCCCATAAGGTTGTTTTTCTCTTATATAATTGTTAAAGATAACTGCAGCCATTGTCACATTGGCTTACTTTGGTAGTTCTATGGCATGGGGGAAGTTTATTTACCTTTATAACTTGCCCTTAAGCACATTGTCTCAGGGTGAGTTACACCTGCAGGAACTGCCAGAAAGAAGAGTTCTGTTCCAACCAGCTGCCTCTGGAGCTCAACTCCCTTTCCCAAAACACTCGTAAAAAGCAAAAAAAAAGCAAAGAAGAATAAAAAGGAAGGAATAATTGTGAATGACAGATGAAGGGGATCATATACATGCCATGCAATTATTGATCCTGGCACAAAGCATCAGAAGATGTCAGAATTTCAGCTTGTCTTCATCATATCTTTGGCTTTTAATTTGGTTTTTCCAGTTCACAACACCATGCTAATCTTCAGTGCTGACTCCTTATAGGCAAGACAGACATTTGATTGGTAGTATGGGTGCAACCTAACAACTGCCAACTTTATTATAGGTAGTTCCTGCTACATTTTGAAATTGCTACATTCTTTCATCTTATCAATATTGTTTCCTTCCTCTTCATTATAACTTTCCTCCTCCACCTATTTTTCAATGCAGTTTCTGACAACTGGAAAGGGCAGTACTTTATAAAAATCAAATGGTTATTTCTTCTCACTATCCATTTCCGAATACTATTTTCTGAGCTGTTCAAAAAATTTTCAAAGGTTTTTGAACTTTGTGCATACGTATCACACTCAAGAAAGGGATTACTGTAGCTAAGGCTGCATGTACATGACCCCTCTCCATTTATACACTCCTTCCCTGGACTGGCACCTGCGCAATACGCCCTAGTTTTGGCTCTCTGTTAACACTGGAAGCACCGCACAACTGTCACTTAAATACAGCCTTCAGAGGTCGAATTGCCATGGCAAAGCAAGTCAAGGAGATAGGGCTATTTCAGAGTTTTGAGATCAGGGATTCCTGTCCTTCCCTCACGATGACTTTGGGGTGTTTCAAAACATGATGGGAGGAATTACACATGCCCTGCAACTGAAGCCAATGTCTGAACACAGACTTACTTTTTTCAGGGACAAAAGCTGCATTGGTTTATATTATTTCTAAAATAATAATAGTAAGAGAAAGGACTTTAAACACCAATGGGGTCCTTTTATGAAGAGATTTGTCCAAGACAGGGAATTCTAATCTGGGACAGTCATGCTGAAAGCTTTAGAAAAGTTATTTTGCTTCTGGATTCATTAATTAACCCTGAACACTATTGTCTCTGACAGCATCTACCTTCCGGTTCTAAATGCACCCAAACAAAATGTTGTACCCCCCATTCCAAAACATTCACAGTTCTTTCTTCTGTTGTCCTTTGGGCAAGTGCAAGTTCAATAAACATAAGAATTGTTTCCCTTAAGGGAGCAGCTGAATTGCCCTGTACCACAACCACTCTCTCAGGTAGGTCAGTTCTTACAAGCCCAACATGGCCTCATCTTTATTTACTGCATTCATATCTTGCCTTTCTTCCAAGGAGCTCAAGGAGGTACATATTATTTTCTTTACCTCCATTTTATCCTCATAATAACCATATCAGTAACAGGACCAAAGTTACTCAGCAAGTTTCCATAGCTGCAGGAGAATTTGAACCCAGAAACTCCTAGGCCCAATCAGTAACCTGAAGACTGTGGGTAGTCTTATGTAAAATCATTCTATCGGATTTCTACATGCGAAACCCAATCATGAAAACAGGCTCTGGGTACTTTCTTCTCTCTCCAAATCCCAGAGTTTCCAACCTCGACTGCTTCCCTCCTTACCTCCCCCAAATTTCCAACCTCCATTTTGCTTCTCTTGTTTACTTGAAGTCTCCAGACATGCTGTCCAACAGGAGGTCATGCATAATCACATGATAAAGACCTGAATTACACATATATAAACACCTGTCTGGATGGATGTCAACCTAAATAAGCAGAATAGTACATTAAGCGTAGTTCGAAATTTTACTTCTCAAAAAGACTTGCATTTCTGTCACTAATTCCACTCTTAGGTGTTGCAATGAGTAAGGCCCCCAAACTCTCTTTTGTCTTTCTCAACAACTGCCTAGGAGCAAAGGGCCAGCTTCAAGCTGCCTTAAGATAAAAACTCCCATAGGGGTATGGGAATGTAGCAAGGATGGAGCCATGTTTTCTGTCTTCAAGACCGTGACCCAGGGCCAAATTTGCACTGCTTTCCTTGCACAACTGTTGAACGCTTCATCACCACCTGCATGCCTTCTGCACTTGCTTCAATCATTTCAATGGAAACAGGACTCCTTTACCCTGTTCAAAGAGGGGGGGGCAGTGACTGTTCACGTCATGGCAATCCACGTGTTCCACACAAAAGCCACACGTGACTCCCCAGTGATGCTCAATGAACAGCCACTTTTGGCAGCCAGACTACAGGGAAAACCTCTCATGGATGTTAAATGGGCAAAGAGAAGACATTTTTAAAAACTAGGTGCTCTTCCCTTGCATTTGCAGTGGTACCTTCAGCTAGGTCCCAAGTTTGCTTTGAAAAACAAAATCTTCAAATTGAGTGGCTTGGATCCAAAAGCACACTTTCATTCTCAGCAGAACTGTTTTTGATTTGGCAAAAGAATCACTGCAGATGAAAAACAGGCTGAAATCGAGAGGTGTTTCCCATTTCTAGAAAACAATTTGCAGTTTTTCATTCTTCGGTATTGTTTATATCTTAAATCTCCTTATGTCTGTACAAAATAATTTTCAGTCCAGGAATGTGTACTCCAACATGTGGAGAACCACAGGTTCCCCACCCTTCTAGTAACAGCTGGGGCATATGCCATTCCTCAGCAGAAAAAAATAGAAAACAATCTGTTTTAACAGCTTGGTACTGATAAACAACAAGTTTATGAAATGTGATAGCATTTGTGCTCTACCCATTTAAGCTTGCTTTCCAATAAGGAGTAATACAACCCTCAGAATGGCATCACACCTTTGCAGCTTCAAGTATTTTCTTACCCAGAATCTTCCTTTAGCTGAGAGAATTAAGAATTTGCTCAGCAGTTCATACTGTTGGCTTTTTTCAGTTTAAATAATATTTAAAAAGTGTGCCCGTACAACCTGTTTCAAGAACAATTTGTAAAACCAGAAGATAGCTTAAAATCTTTTAATATCAGACAACTTGTAGAAAAATACATTATAAAAAGCAAAAATCCAGCATGTAAATTAGTTTTTTCTTCGTTTTCTCATGATATACACCCCTATGCTACTATTCTTTTTAAAAAAGCATGGACCCCATGATAATAACCTCCTGGGCCCATTTGAAGCATCAAGAAGTCAGGATACAATTCAGTCTCTGAAATAAGTGGGAGAATTGATAAAGAAAGTGTTTTGAATGACATCCTTGGATATTACCGTACGTAAGTACATAAGATCTAGTATCTTTGGCTCATAGCAGACAAATCTAAGGCCTAGTTCCTCGTTCAGCTTGTGAAACAGCTATTGGAATTCCTCAAGCAGCCATACAAGCCCACACCTTTACTAATAATACGTTATTGAAACATTAAGCAATGTCAGTTTCTCAGCCCAACCAAGGCAACGTAAATAATACATCTGCTTAACCCAGTTTCTTTATTTAAATAAAATATGTGGTTCCTAGGGAGAGAAAAACGACCTTTAGAAATACAGGCTTATGAATACCAAAACTTAACTCTCACTCACAGACAACTGAGATTAACATTTGGTAAAGCAGAAAACAATCCTGGAAATTTAAGTCAGAGAAATCTGATCACATTCACCATAGTACCATCATATCATTCTAGTTCTTCTTAGGCCTGAAGGCAGTGATATTGTGCCTTTATTTCGATTAATGTACAGTGCTTAGTCTATTCTATTGGTTTTATTGATTTTGTTCTAGTTGCCTTGTTAACCAGTCAGGGATTACAGTGTAGGGCAGTACAGAAATATCTTAAACAAACAAAGAAAGCCAACAGTAGATGATATTACAATATCGTTACCATGTAGTTACAATAATTTATTTTGTTCAAGACTACATTTCAAGAAGTACAAATAAAACATTCAACAGAGAAAGAATGTAAGACTATAAAAATTTATTAGTAAAAAACATAGATACCCAAAATATCACAATAGATAATTTACAAAGATGCATGCTGATTGCAGAGGGCTTTAAGTGCAGAAGCAAAGGAGTGATCTTGTAAAAGCATTTTGTTATAAATATCACCAGGTCAAGCTGTATTATTTAACTAGGCGATGAAGGATGAGTTCATCGCTTAGATCTTTATTTAAAAAATTGACTGTATAACTACTGTCTCATGCATGCAAGTTGAAATATCACTTTTACTCATTAAGTCATCATATTAAATAGTGGCATGTGTAATTGCTTTTTACCACATTCTTAATTGATACTTTAATGTTTTTGTAACCAGAGCTAAGATTTCTGGATGAAAGGGGAAATATAAGTTTAAATTAATAAACATTACATAAGAGTTCATAAATTTCCCTTCTGGACACAAAATTTGTAATCTGGTGGTGATTTTTCAGTGACAAAAGTAGGCCTTTAAATTGATTTTACAGATTAATAAACGAACATCTACGCAAAGTTCTAAACCTATTTTCAGTGTTCACATATTCCTTCTGGCCAAACTTAACAAATGGCTCTCAAGTTCTATCAGCTGTACTGTCCGTTGTCCATTGTGTTTCCTTGTTTCGTTTCCAGGTGCATGAGTCTTTAAGACCAATTGTAGAGTATGAATATTGGCTGCTTTCCATATTTACTTCATTGTCGCATCTATATCCTGCCATCTTCATCTCCTATCAAGATCCTAGACCAACCCATCTTCTGCTAAGGCTATGTCCACATACGAGAAATGGTGCAGCTAGAGGGCATTTCCACCACACACAGTCACACTGTGCCCTAGATCTTCTTGGCAGGGTGGGATGCAGAGCTCTGAGAGTGTCTTTACACTACTGAGTAAATGGAAATAGCTTGTGCTGCCTGACATCTCTTTCTGAGAGTGGACTTGTAGGCCATAGAGAAGCAGGAGGCAACCACCGGAAATACAAGCACCAGAGAACTATTCGCACTTAAGCCTCTGGTATGCAATTAGGACAACTCTGGTACAGAGCTGTCCTAATTGCCTACTAGAGGCCTAAGTGTGAATAGGCCTCTGATTACAAACACCAACTTGATACCCTGGATTCAGCTATTACTTCCCTGTTATTAATTATGATAATTATGGTGCTTTATCCTTTTGTGTGTGTGTTGCCTGTAGCATACAGACATCTACCCATTGATCGTTAAGAATTTTTCTCAACCTGTATCTTTTAAGAAGCGTTCCAAGGCCATTCACATTTATTGGCATAATCTTCAGCTCCTGCATTAACCAATTTCAAAATTGTTCTTACTAATTTCCATCACTGTCTTTTTATCCCAATTAGCTCTTCTTTCTGTTCTTTCCCCTCCCCTTTGAAAAACTGGTCCTCCCACATCTTGATAGGAAGACAAACTAATGGTAGTTTGCCACCTGTTCTCAGAAACTGGCTTTGTTGCATTCTCCATTCCCTCCCATTGATAAACAAAAGTTTACAATCAATATCTGGTTTCTGAGAGGGGCATAAGAAAAAAAATCACCGCTAGGAAAGGTAGGGGGAGGGCTTGCATGTGACAAATTATTTACTGTTCAAAGTCAATGAAACAGGTCTGGAGGAAGAGAGTGGGAAAGGAATGACCCCACCCCAAATTAAAAATAAAGCTCAGAAAAACTATGGATATCTTGTTTCACACAAACAACGCAATAATATAACCTAATGATGTGGCTGACCAGGCTGGGACTATATGCTGTGCCGGTTCTTCTCAATGAGTTTGTGGACAAGTTTTTAAAGCGCCTTCAGAAGGTGCAGAAGATTGCAAAAAGATGCCTTGTCAGAGCTACACTGATGAGAATCTAAAAATTTTCATCACATGCCTTTATACCACACCCTGGAAGGTGGACATTAAGCTAAGAATCAGAATAGCAAAGGAAGCAGTTTGGCAAGTTTGAACTTGCTACATCTTAGTTACTGGCAGCTTTGGCTTTAGTTATAGGCCAGAATCTTGAGCCTGGACTGAAGAAATGAATGTGCAACTTGCACTAACCATATTAGCCCTCAATTCTTGCCATTCTGCAACAAATTTAAGAATATTCACCCCAAGTCTGCACAGTAGCATAGACAGAAATGTGCTAGATTGGAAGTTGGTACCATAAAACCAACCAGAACCAGATAAAGAGGTATTTTTCATGACGCATGGTGTAAAAAGGGGGAAAGAAAAACGTTTTGCTAAAAATGCCTAGGTGACAAGCAGAAATCCTGTAAAATTCAGAAGTTTGGCAAACTTTAAGTCAGAACTGTTAAGTATTCATAAAAAAAAAACCCTCATCAAAAGCCCTGATGATATTTCATTAGTTTACGTGTTCCTAAACAACTTGCAGCATTGTGCCTCAGTCCCAAAAACTGTCCGGAAACTAACAAAGCTGCAAGATAGGAAACGAGTGACCCCCAATGTAGTTTAGTGTTCCAATGCTACAGTAAAAGCTCTTTTGGCTTCAAAAGATAGCCATCAGCCTGAGAACTGATCCTTTGATCCAGATAAATCACTGATATAATTTAAATGGAATAATTTGGAATACTGTGATATGTCTGATCAAGCCATTCCAAGAGATTGATGAGGTTTTTTTGTAGAGTTATGAGGAAAAGACACCAAACGGCAACCCTGTAGCTGCAGGGTTTAGCCAGGAAAGAGTGGCTGTAAAAGTTGGACTACAAACCCTTATTTCAAAGCTTGGTACTTCAAAATTTCCTTTTATGTTGAGAACCAAGATAGAACATACATTTTCCTTAGGGTTATGCCAATGATGACTTCAAGGAAGTTTTGTTTCCCATGTCTTGTTTCTTTGATGCATATTAATTTTTGTTAACTATGGATTTATTTTCTTTAGCATAAAGAACACCTCACCTTTGATCATGCTCGGGTCCTTTTGTTCTCAAGGAGATTAAGAGCAGCATTCTTTTAATATTTATTAGAAGCATTTTGGCTCTGAAAGGAAATTTCTGGATTAAGTGACTAGCCTATCCTTTTCAACAATGATATGATGGCATTAATGGCTATAAAACAGAATTCCAGTTTAAATAGCAGACATGAAGCTAGAGAAACAAACTGTATTCCTTACTGTCTTGGAACCCTAGCAACAGCAACATCGGCTTTCTAAGAAATACATGAAGTTACTTCAGATAACTATGGGTGGCTCCCACAGCTGTCCTTCTATGATCTGCATACAGAAGCAGTGGTGTCTGTAGTTACAGAAAAGGTTACTCTAGATCACTTAATACCAGAGAAATATTACTACCATTAATATAATCTTCCTAGTGTTCTTTGAAGCAATTTAAGGAAGCTGCAAATGTGTCCAATATAGCCCCTCATCATCTTTACCACAAATACATGCCACAATAATCTTTGTGACTGCATAAGAAACTGAACTTGTGACCCTTTCTACATGCCTTGCCCACGCTGCTGTGGGATAAGGGAGACCTTGCCCACTCCAAGTCTGTACAGGATGGAGCCCAAAATGGCATCCTAGTCCACTTTTCTGGTAGACCTCAATAATAAGCTGTACTGGTATACTAGGGATCATATAGCACACCACAAAGGCATGAAGACAGCAAACTTCCATGGTCCAGGATACCACAAGGGACCCATTTCAGTGGTGCAAATGGTCTTTAGAACATGTGGGGAGGCCCACACTGACTCTGGCGTGGCACAGGACAGCCATCCCACTGCAGACATTATTGCCTCACACCAGAAGCAATCCATTCCAGCACAGGACAGGTTGTGTTGTTACTGGGATGGGGTGGGGTGGCTTGTCCTGTCCCAGAATAGTGCAGGTAAGTCCAGACACAGGGTGTGCCTCCACTAGACACAATGACTTTAGTCATCTTTTTAAAATGTGGTCTTCAAAAAACTAAACCAGGCTTAATAAGTCAGGGTTCCTCACTAGCCTTTCATTATGCTTATTGCTCTTGAATAAAAGATCAAAACTCTAGCTGCATAAACAGAGTATTTAGTCTAATCCAATTTCATTTTGATTAGATGTGGTAAAGGCAGCCAAGACATATACAGGATATGTACCACTCCTATTTTCTTGGCCAACAGGCTGAATAATACGCACATGGAAGTAAGCAGCCCAATTCTGTCAAAAAAGATTGCCTATTGCAAACCTCGCCTTTGCAACAGAGATCTGGAATAAGAATTCAGGCAGAACAGGTATTTTGAATCTGGCACTCATGACTTAACTTTATCTCTAAATATTCACACTTGTTAGACATTACTAGAAGCTGGATAGGATCCACGTATTTGTGAACTGCACACTCTTAAGGACAGCAGCCATGCCAAAATAGTTTACAGCCCTCCTACGCTGTCATAGCTCCAATTTAACAGAAGCAGGAAGAGGCAGTCAGTATTATTTCTAAATTTCTAGAATGAGAAATGGACTTGCATAACTACTACAGCATTTTTAAGAACCTAACCCAAGAGGAGCCCCGATGGATCAGACTACAGCCCATCTTGTCCAACATCCTGTCCTGCACAAGTGGTCCACCAATTGCTTATGGGAATCTCAAGCACTGGGCAAAAGCAAAACCTTCAACTGCTCTGGAATCCCAGCCAATGGTCTTTAGAAGTCTATCCAACCTGGAGGATGTACCTAGGAATCCATTCTAGTAGCCATTGATACACCTATCATCCATGAATTCATCTAACCCTCTTAAAGCTATCTAAGTTGGTTGCTGTTACCACCTCTTCTAGTAGTAAATTCCATAGACCAATGACCTTTTGGTTGACAAAATATTTCCCCTTGTCTCATCTAACTCTCCTACTCATCAGCTTCACGGAGAGCCCTCTGGTTCTAGTGTTGTGTGATAGAGAAAATAATTTTCTCACATTCAACTCATGATGGCTAGTCCTTATTACACTGAACGTTGTAATTATACTTTTTTTCAATTTTAAAAATACAGCTAATCATATTGATCTTGTGTGCAGCCAGTAGGGTGCACTTCCCACTAGCATCCGACTGTGCTTAAAGAATCCAGAACATACAGTAAATTATAATGAATTTAATATAAATTACACCTGCAAAGATACATTTCTACACACATTTGGAGCTCAACCTTTATTTTCTAAATATGAGTACAAGCTACCTATCACACAGTACTAGAACCAAGGAGCACTGTATGAAGCTGATGATGGGTAGGAGAGTTACGGCAAATAAGAAGTATTTTTTTTCACCCAGAGAATTACTTGTCTATGGAATTTACTGTAACAGCCAGGCAGGAGCTTTAAGAAAGAGACAAAATCATGAAGCACTAGTGTTTCAGTGGCTACTAGAATGGATGTCTGGGTACCACCTTCAGGTTAGAGAGACTGGAAGAATGCCTATGAAGGCCATCTGCAGGGAATCAAGAGCAAGTGAAGGTTTTGCCTTTGTCTTCTGCTTGAAAATTCCCAAACATTACTGGTGGGCCATTGGGTAAGTCAGGAGGTTGGACTAGATGGGTTGTGGCCTAATCCAGCAGAACATAAAACATGTAAGGATGCAACAAGTAATTCTTATACTGAACAGGATTTAACTAATGTGTCAATTTTACAAGTTAATACAATAACAGATAAAATTGGGTATTTCATTTTCTATTGGAAGTTCTGTTTTCAATATGGTACAGAGATGTTTTGTCCCAAATCTGAGTTTCAATGACCTATTTCATGAAAATATTTGTAAGCAACATCTTTGGATTTGAAATTGTAGCTTGTGTTTACTTACATACAGGGAAAAAGAGCCCCCAAGGCTGTTGCTTGTATCATATGTGTTCTCATCTCTAATCCAAATTGTTGGCCTAGAATATTCATGAAAGGGGGAACTGTAGACTGGTGCATCTGCAAACCACCTCTAATCCTCTGCTTTTTTTTTTCCTTGCAGGGCCCAATGACATTTAATTTTAATTAAATTTTGATCCAGTTTCAGAATGAGATGACACATCAGCAAAGTGACAAGCTGTCTTCTGTCCATATAATCTAACCCAGATTATCCACCTTTGGTTTAGATAGTGCTTAAAGAAAATGTCTAGTCACTTTGTTGGTGGGTTCTCTCATTCTGAAAGTAGGCTGAAGAAAGACTGAAACTTAGCTGAGCCCTTATGCCATTTCCACACAAAGTGGGCTGTTCCGGCCCACACAATGCAGCCCACTGAGTCTGACCCTTACTACCCTCAATGAGTGGTAGCTCACTTCACAAGTCATCCACACTCAGACAACCTGCTGTTTTGCCAGTGAGCCCACTTTTCACACCACTCCCAGCAGCGTTTCCTGTTTTCCACATGCCCTTTGTGGTATGATATACTAATAGTCTATTTGCAGATTATTTTTAAAAGGTCTACTGCTAGATCATAATATTCTGCCATTTTAGCACCCTGTCCCATTCCATGGCCTGGTCTGATTCACACAGGCCATGTAGGCTGGGTTGCTCTGTCATCTTGGTCTTGGTGGTGGCCACTCCTTCCTCCAGTTGTAGGCTGGGGATCTTTACTTATATGTACAGTGATTTTATTGTAATCTGCCCTCAGACCTTTGGGTATAGGGTATAATTTGGGTGCAATTAATTAAATACTAAGGGGAAAGCAAGGCCTCTACTAGTCTACACTAGCGTGTGGACAGTGAAAGTCTAGACTGGATCATGATCTGGTCTACCGCTTAGTGCAGAAATGGCCTTTTTTGTTCTACATCAAGCTAAACTAAGGCTTATTCATTCAGACTTTAAAAAAAAAACAATGAAATGCTGTTGTACGCTTACCTTCTCTAATGCCGCGTCTAAAATACTGATTTGCCATGATTATTTATTTTATAAATCGCCTTAAGAATTCACTAGATATTAAAGTGGCATATGCCAGTAAATACTGAATAACATGACAAATTTGTTGCAGTAGCAAACTATTTATTCAATTTATTTTAAATTAATTTTGATTCTGTCCTTCACCTAAATGTCTTAAGATGGCTCACGCATTATTTTTTAAAAAATATGTTTAAAAAACAGCAAGAGACAAAAATGAATTACAAAAAAGAGGAAAATATTTTAAAATGCAGGATGCATGTCTCCTAGCTTGCCAGAATCCTGGTGTGGGGAGGGAGGAATTCAAAACAAGCAGCCAAAAGTAGCACAAGAGATGGGTGGAGCCTATGACTCTTCTTTCATCTCAGTCCAACTAATAAGAAGGCTCAAGCACAGCAACACAGAGGTTGTCATTGTGGCATGATGTGCATTCAGCGAGAGACATCCATCAGCACTTACACTAATTCCAGCTTCTGGACCATCTCCTAGAGCAGCCCTACTTGCACTATAGTAGTCTAATCTGGAGATTACCAGCATTCATAATTTTTGCCTAGTTATCCCTATCCAGGAAGAATCAGAGTTAGGAAGCCAACTGGATCTGGAAATAGGCACTCTTGGCCACTTCTGCTGCCCAAGTTTTATGAGATAGGGAATTGGGATACATCCACCAAAACTGTAAAATTCTTGTCCCCCCACCCCCCAAAGTAGTACGACCCTATCCAGGACTAGGCGCCTCCTTACTTCATAGCTGGACACCCTGTCTGAATTCAGTTGCTATTTATTGGTCCACATCCAAACTGATACTGACTTGAGCCAATGTTCAAGCACGTAGACTGCCTCTCCTGACTCAGATGGAATATAGAAAGCTGGCTGTCATCAGCACATTGATGGCATCTCACTTCACAGTAACAGCAAGATGGGTGAGTACAGGTGGTTTGTAGGCTGCATCTGAAGTCCATGCAGAACTTGTTTCAGTGCATCAATCTTCCTTAGATCTGATGCACTGGACCAATGAAGATTTGTTAGAGCCACATAAATTTCAAATGAAGCTCATGAACTGGAGCTTGGTAGAAGAAGCAACTTCTGTCTGTTCTCATTTGCATCAGCTGCTAATGATTTAATATCAATAAGCATGAAAGATAAGATCAACTTCCAATGAACCCCACACTTCCATGACTACTCCCTGATGTTAACTTCAGACATAGGTGAGGAACCACGGCAATACAGGGCCTCTGGTTCCCAAGTTGCAAAGCTCCTCAAGTAGCATATCATGATTGATGGCCTCAAAAGCTACTAAGAAGTCAAAGACAACCAACAGGGTTGCACTCCTTCTTCTCCCAATAAAGATCACCCATTAGAACAACCAACAGTTGTAGTGCCACCATCTTACCCGGAAGGCTAAAGCCTGGGGTAAACACTCAGGTTTACAAACAGTCAACCTCTCTGCTAGGAACATTGCACAAACATCACCTACATGGGTTATCAAAAAGGCTGTGCTTAAAAACTGAGCTCTGGAAGAAGGGCGGGGTCACAGCAGTGGCTTATCTAGCCCTAGGAACTCTAGCTATAAAAGCTTGGAGCTAGTACAGCAAAATAACAACAATAAAGAGTGGGAGGAAGCACACACCTTCCTAAATAAATGGCCCTTGATAGGAAACAACCAATGCTACCTGTTTCTTCTGAAGACTACTTTTCAGTGGGGACAACTCCTGCAGAGAAATCAGCAAAATCTGTTTCTGAAAACTAGGTACAGGATGTGCCATTATAATCAGCGGCAGCTAGTAACTTTGAGCATGAATGTTCACAATTGTGGGACAGGCAATTACTGGTTGTAGGGGCATGGACTTTTCCTCCATGCGCCAATACAAGACCCACCCAGGGGGTGGTGCATGTTTTCATGGCCAGTAACTGCAAATACTTGCACTTAAAGCTGCCATTGATTATATGTGACATCTTTGCTCTTTTGATTGCATTTTTAAAATATCATAGCTGCTTTGCCCACTTTCATTCTAAGAAAGAAGAACTACTGAATTGGCATGTTAAGCATCACAGAAACATGTAAAATAGCAATGATTTTCTGCCTGGGTTTTGTAATTATTTTTGGTGTGTGTGTGCAAACACTGGCATTCTGGAAGAAGAAACACTAGAAAACTCCACTACCACTTCATTTAGTCTGCTAAAAACACTGCTTCCTCTTTCTACTACTTCTCTACTATCATTAATTTTTCAGTGTGCACTTCTAGCCAACCAGGGATCACAAATAGCCAGATTGGAAAAACATAATGACATCAATATGAGTAAATCATCGCTTCCATGGCATTCACGGAGAAGAAGCAAAGAGGGAACGTGTGTCCCAGGGACCTGATGATGAGCATGATTATGACATTGTGCAACTTCACTGCTTGCCAGTACTGCATTCAATCAATTTCTTGTTGCATTGCACATGATTAGCTGAGAGAACTGTATAGTCAGACGCTGACACCATCCACTACATTCCATGTAAGGAGTACTCAGAAACAGTTCTGGCTTGAGTGGTGTCAGGGACACAAAGAGGCAATTTGCTGTTTGGCTTTGATGTTAGTGAATAGCACTTTGATACATTGTGAAAGAAAATGCCATGTGCAGACATCAAAGCCCTGCAATGAACTGCTGCTTTGACCTGTTCCTGGGTACCTCCTTCCACTGGTCTATATGGAGCTCTAAGTAAATGAAAGTGCATCCGCTTAATTACCTCAGCAACAAGGATGTATTATATTCTAGTGCTCATTGAAACCACGTCCATTACAAAACATTGTTTAATATCTCTTTCACAAGAGGAGGAGCTACATTTCGCACAGAAATAAAACATTCATAGAACTCACCTGTCACCACCTATTTTAGCTCAGTTATCAGCAATACTAAATTACTTGGAAGCAGGGGTCAATTTTTTTTATAGAATGCAATGAAATTATGAGTTACTGTGAATTGTGCATATGTATTTTGACATGGAAAAGTCTGCAATACCTCATCTCTGCAGACATAACACTTGAAGGAGTCAATTAGAATGATGTCAAAGACTGTTCTCAGTAGCTGTTTCATAAAGAGAGAAAACTGTACTCTTTCCCCTCCCCTAATTTTATGAACACTTGTCCTTCAAAGTTTGTTCATATACAGTTTTATTCTTTGATATTATAAGGCAATTCTATCCCATGTCACCTATAGACAGCAATCTTTCTTAAACCTTTATAACGTTGGCTATATTCTTACTCAGAAAATCCCTTAACTCACATGACTGATCTACTAATACTTGTCTTTTTTTTATTCTTCTGTTGCTCCTTATTCCCTAATCGGATGCCCTTTGTAATTAGAATAAAGTGTATACTTAAAACATCTACTTTTGCAAAGGACTTAAGTCCACAATCATGCTCATTATCTGTTCAGAGGTAAGCCCTATGAAGTGCCATGAGCTTTACTCCCACTTACTTATATATAATATTGTCACCTAAAGTAACAAGATGAAAACAGCAACGTAATACTGGTGAGTAAATTTGGTGCTTTGCTGGAGAGTGAGAGGAGCAGGTAAGATGTTGGGAGCTTTTGAAGCACCCCCAGGGCAAATCTAAGGCTCAAGGGACAAACATAAAATATATTTTAAAAAATGACTTCCTGCATCCCCAAGTTGTTGATTCTATGGCCCTTTACCAAACAGAAATTCAATCCCTTTGGGGTTACTATTTGGGTAAAATGGAGCAAGAAGTAGCTGCTGCAGCTGGCTGACTAGTCAGGACCATGAAAACCCAACATAGTAGTGACCAATTAGTAGTATGCATGGAAGGCAAAGACAAGGAAGAGAAGTGAGGTAGATGGTTTTAAACTCTTATTTTTTGAACTGTGCAACGTTATTTTTTTCTGCATCACAGATGGGGTGATCCTTTGAAAATGGATGCCACAGAAGATCCATGTGAACATCCCCTTAGTATTTATTACTGAACTCCATGTACTTTTTGTGCCTCAGCATATAAGATATGAGAACCCCATCTTGCTTTCTTCACCAGGCCCCCACTGTACCCAAGCTATGCCCCTGGACCTATATTATATCATTTAATTCAAAGAAAATGAAATCTTTAATTACAGTATGTTACAGACAGGTTTAGTGGTAGCTGAAAGGAGGTATGATATTTGCAGGCTAATAAAGAACCAATAAATAGGCCATAGAGGGGGGCAAAAGGATGCTATCAAGCATGTAAGGTCCCTCCTCTCAAACCTTGGCAAAGCCCTAATGCATTAAAATATCTTCTTGCAATCATGACTGCCACACAAACTAATGTCCTTTAAAAATAAATCATATACATAGAACATGGATAGGAAAGACTATAGGCTAAAACACAGCTTTTGGCTCTAAGAATCCACCAGCCTGTCACTGGAAATGGCTCATATGAGATGTTTCAGATGACCTGTATTTTTCTGACAGGAAAATTCATACTGAATTGCTTTGTTCCTCCTTCCTACATAAATTGGGCTCATCCTGGATTTTCCATATCCTTTTATTAAACCAGTCAGTCTACTGGCTTATACAACAGCCCTTTTAACATCATCAACCTGATTATACATTAGCCTCAGTTTGAATAAACCTGATTTCCTGCTCATGGAATAATGTTTCAGGCAACATTCACCAACCTGGTGCCTTTCAGCTAACAAACTCCAGCTATCATCTTGGAAGTTGAATTGCTGCTCAGGCCGTAATCCATTAGCCTTCACGCTCCCTCCACAGCAATTCCTATTTAAATAATTAAGGATTGTGCATGAGCAGTACTTGGTGAAGCACAAATGAGGACTGTTTCACAAACAGATTATTTAATTCCAACTTCCTTGATAAAAGGACTAAATGTTACCTGCCTAAAAAGGGAAAAAGTCCTATCCCCATTCCAAGTTCCATGCAACATCAATTTGAATAAAGTTCAAATAAACAGCAATCAAAATAAAGAAATGTAAGTGTATATATTTCACAGGATCTAGGAGTTTCAAATGATTTCATGTGAGATTGTATTTGCCCATAATAACAAGCAATGAAATAAGACTTGCTAAATAAAATGGCTTGCAAACCAAGTGCCTCCTATTCTTCCACTTCATTCTTTCTATCTTCATTCCTATCCATTACTAGCATTAAGTTACCATTACACCCAAATCTGTGATCAAGAACCCATAATTTGTCATTAGCTTTCCACATCAGCATATACTTTGTGGATAAAATGGAGTATTCAAAACACTGTATATGATTATTTTGATTTATGTGGCAGTAGTCCAAGACCCTCTCTGTCTGACCCTAATATGCTGAAGGAACCAAATGGTTCATTCACTAACAGTCCAGGCTGTAATAGTAATCCACTTGCTTACCTGCAAATAGAACCACAAAATGGGAAATGTACCTACTTTCTGTTCTTGTTGTCAACACCATCAGCCCTTAACTCATAAAGGTATGGATGTGTGTGATGTTATCACGCACGCACACAGAACCTTGGTGACTTTGCACACTGCAGACCCACCCATAAAGGGCCCTATGATGGCAGCAGTGACAAGAGAAGAAAGGTAAGTTCTGCATGTTGCAGTTCTACTCATGACTAAGTGCGTGCAAACAAATACAGTCAGTATTGTTACTGAATGAACCTAAAAGCTGAACCTCTAAATCTTGTTTGCAACCGCATTTGTTGAACACACATTAGCACATACCTAATATGCAGTTTACACTTCTGCAGAAAACACTTCACAGTGCTACAAAACTGTCTCACACTCAGAAACCTGATTTTTAAAAAATAAACAAACCTGTAAGATACAAGTCCGTATTCTTACTCATGCCCTACTCATTGGTATTATCTAAGAAAGATAAAGCACAATTCTCTGTAACAGCAATTAAGGCAAAATAAAGCTAGAAATGTGAATAAAACACTTCTATCGGGTTGTTTAAAGCTCAGAATAAAACACAAACATTTCCTCAGAACAAGATCGTAATGTTTCAAGTGTTTCAGCCATAAAAAAAGCAATGGAAAAACATCCCATTTTCCCTACAGGTAGCTCCTACAAACACTAAAATGGGTTGGGTGATAAAATAGTGCTATCAGTTACTCAACTAACAAAATCGCCACTTGGGTGATTTAAAAAATAAAATGAATTTTAAATTTCTCCTCCTGCCAACCAGCAAGGGAAAAACGGCCTCCAAGATCACGTTCAAAACAAAACAAAACAATCTGAGATGGGAGCTTTGTTTTGAGGTCAAAACAGGGTATAATTTTTTAATTATGGTCCTTTGAGATGAAGTTTTGTTCTCAAAACATTTTGCCAATTCCTAGTACAAGCTACAAAGCAACATTAGCAGGAACATTTTTTTTCATTGGCCTGCACAATTTAAATACTTTCAGCAGTAGAATGGAAGCATTTTAATGGAGGTGTACAGAGACAAATACTGTCAATGCTTTGCCAGCTCCCACCTTAACTGTCTGTTTTCCATAACATTAGGCAATTTCCCCCAACCAACTCACCTCGGTATCAAACAGACCTTGCAGTTGGTAAGGGCATGAAGCCTGGCTCAATTGATGGGAATATGTGATTGAGATTTCTAATACTGTATACCCTTAAAACTTCTAAGTTAGCGAGTGCTAACTAATAATTTTGAAAAATAAGGAGGCTAAGGCGAAGCCAGCTTCCTTGGGAGCCAATAATAACATTATACTGTTAACAAGCCATTCACACTAGATAAAGTAATTTGGGGTGGGGAGGTCAGCACCTAAGTCAGTCCTACTCTGTGGTTTGTCTCTGCATCTTACTAATTAGGGAAGACGGGAGTAGCAAACAGAAACATCTCAGCAGCTGAAATGCCCTAAATGTATTGTCACAAAAAACTACAAAAAGTAGTACAGAATAAAAGTGTGCAAAAGAACACACTAATTTATTTGGGATGTGTTTGACCTAATACAGTAATATGTAGAACTGTAGGTTTATTGACACACTTCAACTGAAAATATTTAGTTGCAGTCCTTACCTCAAAGGAATATGTACTGAGCAAATCAGGGTGCAAAGGATCATGCTCAAAAATCCATGTTTGTTTCCATAGGCTAAAATCATCCTTGCTTAGAAAAGCTTTCAGGGAGGATGAAAGTTACATAAAAGGAGCATGGAACAACCTACACAAGCCAAGGCATTACATAGCCAGCTAGCAAGCTGGCTCTGCTAGATTTAAAGGGCCAGCTACAAAAACAACATGTAAGGAAAATATTCTATTTAAGGCATAAGCCTACAGATTATCAGAGACTAAGAGGAAGTGAGATTGCCAGGAAAGAGGAAATGAATTTCCAGACGTTCTGAGCAAAACACAGTCTGACAGGTGTATGGAGGGTCATTTTCTCCTGTGCAGATTATCAGCCCCCTCTGTAGGTCTCTGCTCACTGTACCTGTTAGCAGTGCCCGTACTGCTGCCTCCGCTGCTATGCTTCCTTGCCCGACTCAGCCTCTGTGGTGGCTTTGGGTCCTGCAGTCCAAGGCTCGGCATGGAAGGGAAGGTTGAGGCATACCCATGTTCACACTCTGCATAAATCACCAACAAATGGGAAGAGGATCAGTCAGCAGGAAACAAAGCAGTAAGTTCCAAGGACACATAGGCTTAGGAGGGAAGCTTAGAGAGCCCTGAAATAACCCATGGGGAGTTGCTCGGGGTTTCAAATAACTATGGGAACAGCAGTATATGGGGCAGGAGCAAAGGACAAGCCACCTGTCAGTTGGAGAACCTACTGGATTTAAGACAGAAGATGGATTCTTCTCATTGTGCATCAAAAGTTGGAAGATCAGGGCAGGGCATACTGAAAAGAGACAGTTATTTCCACAACACACAATCCTGTTCACTAACACTTTCTACTCGAGCTCATCTAAATATTTTAAGCGTGTCAAAACAGGGGTAAAATATCAGCCCCAAGCAGACGCATCTCTGCCAGTCCCCAGCCCTTCTTTAATCCAGTTACCTCTCTCTCTGCGCTCCAGGTATTCAGCTGCCTCCAGAAGGCGCTGGATGTTGATCATCTCCACCCGGTCCATAGCCCTTGGGAGTGGACAAGGCCTCTTGCACCTCTACCCTCTTGCCCCCCTGGACCTCTTCCTGGGCAGCTGAGAAGGAGGGCTTCCCCTTCGATCTGCTTCTCCTCTCTTGCACTGGCACCTGATATGGCAAGAGGTGGCAACGCCAAGGAACCTCTTGCACTTTCTGACAGGAAGAGTGGAAACTAGCAGTTAGTTTTCTGCGGCTGCTTCCAGGAAGTTTACCAGGAAAACAAGCAAACTCTTGCAGCAGTTGTCCCTGAATCGCAGGCACATCCTACCTCCAAGTCTGGTTTTAGATTTCCTACCTTCGCTTCTTCACCTCCTTCTCTAGTGCTCGGCTGACTGTGTCCTTCTCCCCTTAAACCTCTAGTATTAGCACCGATCTTGCCCTGCTGCACCTTCCCCCTACGCGCCAAGACCCAACATTGGCTCCTGTTTCCACCGAGTCTTAATCTTACTCCACTAAGCCCGCATCCTGCTCCCTATTGCCCTTGTCTTCCTTGACCCTACACCTTTCCTCTCCACCTCGATGCTGCCCCGGTATCCATGGTCCAAGCCCTCTCCCTGGGATCTAGCCGTTTACTCCGCCCCTCCTGCAGCAGACACTGTAGGTCCCTCCTGCCTGCCTCTTCCACAGTTTGTTTACCTCTCCGCTTAGAAATCATGGGAGGGGGGAGGGGACACACATGAGGCTCTGCCCCGGCGCCACTTGGGAAATGTAGTTCTCGGCTTCGGCTCCTTTAAAGGGAGGAGAGAAGCCTGAAGTTGCATTGTGGGAAGCTTCCTTCCTCCACGGGTAACTAACTAATACACACAGTTTCGTGCCTGCTGCTGAACGGAAGGATGCTGCGGGGGCAGCTAGATGCGTTCATCGCAACGGCAGCATCTCTCTCTGCCTCCCCCCTCTCCCATGCACGTGATACTTGTGGACATAAGGAAGCGGGGGGGGGGGGATCCTTTCATTTTTTCTAGCTCGATCCCGGGCATGGCTGTTGATCCAGTCTGATCAACAAAAAAGGAAAGCATCTTAGGCTACTAGGCAGGAAAATCTACGGGCAGGGTCTCCCTCACCCACCCACCCACCCGTAAAGAGATCGTTGATAAATATATATATATATATTGCTAGGCACTTCGTTGTAGAATTAGCGGTTTAATAAGTTCACCCCATTTCAGTGGGGACTTACTCCAAGGTAACTGGGCGCAAAATTGGAGGCAAGCGTTGAAAACTACAGATGTCATAAAACTGGATTTACAGTTATTGTGCATATTTGCAGAATCCGGAACGTTTTAAAACAAACCATTGAATTAACAGAAATGTGGTCTCAAATGAGTTCACTGCGATCACTGCGGCTGATTCGAAGCAAAAACGTTTAGGTCTGTATGTATCACGAGTACCGGGGGTGCTCTGAACCCACCGACCAAGGTCATAACACATAGACGGAGGCGGTATTACTATTATTATTATTATTATTAAATCTCAGCTCCTAGAGTCTTTATGGTGACACAAATATCTCAATCTAGGGGTGTTTTTCCACTAAAAGTACCCATTAAGTACC
The DNA here is from genome assembly GCA_023333525.1 of Aspidoscelis tigris stejnegeri. NCBI lineage: Eukaryota > Metazoa > Chordata > Lepidosauria > Squamata > Teiidae > Aspidoscelis > Aspidoscelis tigris. Next base: position 60,791,706 of record JALMGA010000002.1, on the reverse strand, counting down.
CATTAATGGGTACGAAATGGCATTTTTGTATGGGTACTTAATGGGTACTTCTAGTGACAGTGGAAAAACACCCTAGAACTGCCCATTAGAGCTCTTTGGAGCTTCTCATTGTGAAAGCAGATTTAATTCCTCACCAGTTAGGGATGCTCGTCTTCTCTGTGTGGTTTGCTGCTGATGGTCAATGTCTTCTAAACAGTTAGGAAGTGCTGGCGTTCAAGGTCACTGGAAAGTTCAAATATTATACCAGAAGTGCAACTAAAGGATGACAGGCACCCTTTGTAGCTCCTGCTAACTCTGCTGTGCTGGACCTCTGCAGCTCATATAGGCTGCATTCACAGCAAAATTTTAATCCAGCTTCGGTCCACTTTCAAACTGGAAGAACATAACAGCAAAGTGATTTATCATTTTCCTTCCATGTTTTCTAACACAAAGGTGGATATTTGGAGTTAGATAAAGCCAAAATCAAACAGCTTGTCATTTCCCCAATTCATTATCTCACTCTGAAAGTGGACTGAAGCTGGATCAAAATGTAGGTGTGACTACAGAATGAATGGCATTTTTATATATAATGTATTACTAAATCAATGCCAGGGAATTAAATCAAGGGTGAACTATACTTGTTTGAAACTCAGTTCTAGAAAAAATATTTTCTCTATCGACAACATTAGAACTGGGGGCATCCTATGTAGGTGATGGGCAGAGAGTTAGGAACAACAACTCTCTTTTTTCATCCAGTGGCTCCTATGTCTATAGAATACCAAAAGATGTGGAGACAGTAACCAGCCTGGACAGCCATAAGAAAGGGTTAGACAAATTCATAGAGGCCAATCCCAAGAAGAGGGTTGCAAAATGGTGTCCTGGGACAGCAAAATAAGGCCCTTATTTTTATTTGGGAACCAGGCGCCAGCAGAGGGGTGCTCACCTGTGCTTACCTAAATATCCAGTGCTGTGGGGCTGATAGGCTGTTGGTGCTTTGCTTCTGCCTTGCAGCCTCCAGAACAACAGGTAAGTACTCCCCTTTCTCAGGAATTCAGTGAAGGTAGGCTAGTCCATGCAATGTGAGCCTTCAAATGAAGATGTGAAACTCTTTTTCATGGGTCCACTCACCATTCTGCACACGCTAATTCAGTCCATGCGATCCCACCTGAATAAGGCAACGGTAACCCACTTTCCATATTATGGCCAAGAAAACTGCATACATAAGCCCTTGTAATCTCTGTGCGCTGAGTCAGACTTGAGGAGGCCTTGACTTCACCAAGGTGTATGTGAAGTGTGTGTGTGTGGGAGGGAGCAGTCATAATGGAAACTTGAAGTTTGCAACTTATAACAATTTAAGAGAGAATAGAGGAAGTTTGTGCAGACATAGGGTATTGTCTTACACATCCTTACTCACAATGTTTTCATTGTGGCTTATTTCCAGGCAGTATGCTTAGGATTACAGTCTTAACAGTCTAACAACACAGTCTTAAACTTTGCAACAGTGTGTTTGTCTGATGGAAGTAGTGCCAGTTCCTAATCTACAGGATCGCCACAGGAACAGAAGGAAAGAATGTGGTGAGGAAACATTGTTGCAGCTATTTAGCAGTGCATGTCTCCCAGTGACACTGTTGGCAAATCCAGCCCAAGGAGCTTTGAATGGGGTTATGGACACACTTTGAAGAAATCTTACTAGGAAACAGGAGGACTCAAAATGCACTGACCACCTCTAATACTTGATAATCCTTTCTCAGTTCGTCCTCAGTTTGGGTCACTATGCTCACACCTATGTGTCCCTGTCCTGAAACTCCTTTATGAGAATTTTTAGATCTCCACCATCATAACCACCCCTGCACTCTGATAGGATAAAAGTTCAACAGTGTGGAATCACACATTTGGTGAAAGGGAAGGCAAATTCATGCAGTATCCACTCACTATAGTATGGGTTAGTACCCTTTACTCCTCTTCCCAGATCATACCCAAAAAATGAAAAGGGATTAACATTCTATAAGAGCTTGAGACCTGTAAAAATCAGGACTCAGGAAAGTCCGATTAAAGGGAGGAAAGCCCACAAATAAAACAGATAGGACCAAAAAGGTGTGAGCAGTGGGGTCCAAAGATGGACTGAAGGATTAAAGTGAAAGTGTAACCACAGCCTAGGAGATATCAATAATCCCAGGATATCTGACCCTTCATGACTCTGGCATTCCTTTCTATGCAAAAAAATCTACATAGATTGTGCATGAATTTTCATATTATTTGTTAATCATACGAACTCAGACACTGATTTGAATTGAATACTGACACATTCAAAAGCTGACATTTGAATTCGAATAAAATGCTTCAGAATATTCATATGAAGCTTTGTTACATTTGTGAACCTGAGAGGTGGGGAATTGGCTGCCCCAGAGTGGATTCAAAGTGGATTCAAAGTGGATTCAGGGCAGATTTGACATGTTCCAAGCAGATACATATGGGACTCGTATCTAACATTAGTATTGAATTCATATGGAACACTCATATCAAATCAAATCCCACCACATTTGAAGGGGATCTATTCAAACAAATACGAATTTTCTTCCATTCGATTTGATACGAATCAGATGCAAAAAAGAAAATTGTGTACATCCTTATTGTGCTCCAAGAAGGAGGTTGCAATGTTTTCAGAAGTGCCAGGTATACAATCTGTGCCATCTAATCTTCATCTAGCCCAACTGTTCCAAGTGTGGCCGTTTAGGTCATTCTGAATGCATAGGTTGTACCAAAAGCTGCAGAGATAGTTATTTTCTCTTCAAAATTTTAACAGTTAGATGTTCTTTGGCTTTGACGGTAATTTTATATGAGAGAAAGTAAAAACAAGGGGAAATGTGATGAATTCTTAGGGTCCTTCCTAGCAGCAAGTAGGAATTTTACCTGTCTGCAAGTTCCTTTGGTAATAATTCCTGATGCAAATACCCAGAAGACAGCCAAATGCTGCCCATCCGCTTCCCTTTGCTTTTTATTCTGCATGCTTGGCTGACTTCCAGGTATTTGGAAAATAATAATAAAAGGGGATGGCAAACAGGTGAGGCTTCTCTTATGTTCTTACATGAGATATCACTGCAATATCACAGGACTGTATTGGGAATGCCACAGTTACATGTGTCATTCCCAGTCTAATCCTGAGAGAATCATGAAATCTCAACTGCACAGTCCTTAAAACCCATTTCTTATGTTGAGATCATACTGAATCTGAAAATGAGAAATTTAGGCCATTTCTATACTTGCCAGTAGAATGGACCAAGCAGCCTGGCCAGATTCCTCAGCTGGCCTAATTACTGCTTACATGCAACCTTACCTAAAAAAGCCAGCTGTGTCTTATTCACTGGCTTACTTTTTGCCAAATCTGGCAACTGCAAGTGGCATATGGGCCTCCCTTCCATAGGGTGGTGTGGTTTAAAAGAGGCTCTGCCCCTCTTAGCATGCTTTGTCCACATAGAATGGAGCCCTGATCTGACAGGAATGTCCAAATTGGTGTCCTAGTCCAGTTTATGTGTAGAACTGTTTTTCAAGGTCTAGCGGCACACTAGGAGGTGGTATGCTAGACCACAAAATAATGCGGACATGATGCCTCCATGGTTTGGCATATCATGGGAATCTATTTTGGTGGTGCGACAAGCCCTACTAACAAAATTTAATTCCAGGTCTTCAAAGCATGCAGAGCCCCTCCCCCCTCCATGCTGGCTCTGAATCTGGCACAAATCTTGGAGCCAATCCAGAGGCTGGTACAGAATGGGCACTTCCAATGCAAATGACGTTGTTCCATGCCAAGAACAATCTGTCCCAGCTTGGATCAAATTGCTTATCCCAGACTAGAGGATCCTGCTCTGATCTGATGTACTGCAGGTAAGTGCAGAAATGGCCTTAGAAACTGAGCCCGCTGTGGGAACAGGACCAGCTATGATTACCTCCAACACAATACATATGAAAAGTTATTATGTGTTTGCTGGAAAAGCAGGTTAGCAAACAAGCTGAAGTGGTTTAAGGCTGTAAACCAAACCTTAAGTGGCTGTCATTGACAACTATGTTTTAATCCAGATGGAAGAACTGCTCAATGCCACAGATAATGCAGTTGCTTTTGCTCATTTCTGATCCAAAAATTATTTAATTTTATCATGTGTCCTTTTATCAGTACTGTTCTATCCAGTTTAATGTTTTATTGATCCAAATGTTGTTTTTAAACTCATTTATACATTATGTTTGTTCCTTTTACAGCTTGTTTGTCTGAATGCAATGCTTCAGACATGAAATAAATAAATTCAGCTTCAGACCACCTTCAGAATGGAAGAACACAAGTGAACAGTCATTTTTTTTTTCATAATCCAACTCAAAGGTAGATTTTCTGAGTTAGATGCTGCTGAAAGAAATCAGCTTGTTGCTTTGCTGATGCGTTCTCTCATTCTGAAAGTGAAGTGAAGCTGGATTAAAACTTAGGTGTGAGTGCAGTGATTATGATTAAGAGACTTTCAGGATCTTCCTCAGCTTAGAAATCCCCTAATAAACTAGGGAACCTCCAAAGAGCAAGAGGCAATGCAGGATCTAAAGAAAATTCTGAAAATGCCTTTTGTCATATCCCACTAGATGTGAGAAACAAACCCGTGCTTAAGTTCATAGCTGGGTAGCAGCTTTCACAGACAGAGCAATTAGGGCTACCAGAAGCCAGCTAGGTATCCTCTCGCTTCCTTTTGTTGTTTCTTACATGCTTGGCTGGCATCTGGTAACCTCAGTCAGCCTAGCATCATTGCTGGATTGCCGTAACACCATTGCTCTTTACGCATTGCATTTGGTACTATATTGCAAATGCCTGGGGTTCATTTGGCATTCCCAATATAGAGCTAAGTTGATCCCAAGATACAGTTTACATCTGGAGGCAACCTAGCAGTCTTCATTCTAATTATTCACTCGTGGTTTGTAAGCTTCTGTTTTTCTTCTTAGTCCTTAGATCATAGCAAGGAACCACATAGAAGGTTTTGTCACCGAGCAGTTACTCACAGCCCCAATCCAAGCAATGTTACTTGAGTATACTGATGACTGAGTGCAAGCATCTTCTTAAGGCAGATCTTTTCTTGGTGTTGGTGCAGGACTACATCATACCAATGAGTGTGCCAGGCCACTCTGCAGCACCTCATTTGCATCCCATCCCACTGATATGGAAATTCAATTCTCTTCAGTGTTAGACCCAGAAATGATGAGCAAGCTGTGCGCTGCTGGAACCTTAACTTTTAGGGGAAAGACATCAGTTGATCTAACCTCATTTGGTATCAGTTTGGAAGAGGAGGCCACAGAAGATGACAGTATGATACACAAAATGTGCTGAAAAGCTGCAACTGTTAATAGGAGCTATTGTAGATGATGGGGGGAGTTAGAGAGGCTCTTTCTGAACTGAGTTAGAAAATCTGGCCAGAATGTTTGTGTCACCCTGCTATCCCATAATAGCAACCTTTCCACAGACCATTGCACTAATTATTATTTTCTTCTATACTGAGTCACTTATCTTTAAAAAGGAGGACGGGCCCTGCTTTTTTCTTGAAACAAATGCTGTAAAAGAATCCACATGTTAAAAATTTCTCTCCTCTTGGTGCCCAAAACTTTTAGAAGTTTTGAATGTGTGTTCAGCAATCACATCACCATGAAACATAATGACAGTCTTGCTGCAAGTTCGGATCTTGGATGCATATGTGAAGTTTTCTTAGCAGCAGTTCAGAAAAGGTTTACTACTGCTTTCTTCCAGAGAGATGTCAAGAATCATACGTGGTATATTCTGCGTGCAAAGCAAATGCTATACCTCCGAGACAGCCGTTCTTAATCCATCACTGGACTTAGGCAATGACAGCAGTGGGTTGCCTATTGCTTTTGAGCTCCCTAATCTTCTCCAGAGCTTTATATGAGAGCCTGTCCTAGTACCTCAATCAGGTGCAATAGAAGATTCTAACTTGTCACCATTGCTGAAGGGAGATGCAACTGTCAATGGAATTTGCAACTGTATGTAAAGGTGAAAGGTGTCATCTTTTTCAGGTGGCAAAATCTTATGGACCAGGCCTGAATACATTTGTGTCCCAATACATATTGTTCTTTACAGGTATCTTGAAATTGCACTTCTTTCCCCTACAAACATGAATCATAACAATGTCGTTTCCTCTTTCTTCCGATCATGGACCTTCTCACTAGAATTCAGGGGGAGCTGGCTTCTAAAGACAAAGTAGTGTCTCAACTCATAGCTGAGAGCCCACACGAACTTTCCCTTTCTCCATCACACTTCTTCCAAGTCATGGGTGGTTAATGAGTGCCTAATGGTTTCTGTTTGGTGAGATCAATTTTCATGTGAATTTAGCCTTAATTATGGCCATGGCACCATGGCTGTGGTGGGAAGCACCTGGGTTTGAAACCTCTGCAGAAGTACCATCTGCTTTGTAGTGTCCGGGCCCGCTGATGCAGGAGCCAAGTGATTCAGAGGTAAATGTGCTTTTCTAAAGAGTCATTTTGTGCTCTTGCTCCTGGATACCTCAGTGGGTATCATGCTTCTTGGGCATGTTGTGCCACCAAACATGGAGGCATAATGCCTGAGACCCCTCCCCAACATAGCCAGACAGGTGAGTGGATACACAGCCAATGCCACACCTCCCATTAAGTCTAATGGTGATTCACCACATCCAAATGAAGTCTGGTTTGCAATGCTTTAAAGACATGAAGCACATTAACCTGCCTCCTGCGTCCCATGTGCTGGCCACTAGCAAACTCTATTCTTCCCCAATAGAACTTCATTTTACTTGCTTTGTGTACTGCTCCACTAGTCATAATAGGGACAATCCACCACAGGCAGCTTGTGATATCTGGCTGTGAGAAAAGTTCAGAATCAAAGCAAGCTGAAAACCCTACTCGCTCTTAAATGCACAATCAGCTCAGAGCATTTTGATGAAGTCCACATCAAATCTCAGGGTGGGACAAGAACAGGACATGTTTTATGGACAAATATACTGCAGAATAGCTTCTTTTGCATTTTTTTTTTTACAGCAGCCAGCTGTCAATGCTACCCTTTTAAGGCAGGGCCTGTTGGCAGCTTATTAACTTTAGCAGCCCACACCTTTTAATCTTTATCAATATCTTGATTCCAAGAAGGTACCTACATGGTAAAGATTTGTTCATGAGCACAAACAGAATTAACTTGGCTTTGGTTTATGTTTAAGAAGCAGTACTCAAGTCTATGATTCATTAAGAAAACACTTTGTACAAATGCTTTCCTAATCTTTATAAAAGGAAATAAACTTTAGTAGGATTTGGATTTACTATTTCTGAAGTAAAGCTTGTGAAACTGTGTCATGATAAACATGTTGCCCTGTTATTTAAAACAACGACTTTCAGTATAGGAAGATAACAAATTTATAAATAACACAATTCCACTAGCAATTTATGTCAGGAAGATCAGCACAAACATCACATAAATTGAAATTATTTTATCTCCACTTTTGTAGTTTTCAGCCACGTGCTTCTGTTTTTAGTGTAAGCATTTCTAACAGCTATAGCATGAAGCATTAATCTGTAATAACGGTCCCGGCAAATCTCTTAGCTCTGGGAATAACACTATTGCAGTAGTCCACTGGGATGCTTCTCCCATGCATAATTCCTTAGCAATAGTCGGACATGTATTTGCCAATCTGTTGCAACCAGTTGAAAAGAAAAAAAGCCATTATACCTTTTAAACTTATGCGTTCTTAATCAGTTGGACAAGCTGAAATAGAAAATATTATGACAGAGCCTCTTCGCACTTATCAACTTGGTATGGTATAACAATACCATACCTGATTGGTAAGGATCCATTGTAGTTGCAGCCTTCCATACCAGAAGAGCCAAACTAGCCCTGTGCCTACCCACTAGTGCTTGCAGTGTGAATCACTAGCCTTGAGCTTCTCAGATCGCCAAGGCAATGTCCAAACCAGCATCTGGTGTACAGTCGAATGTTAACATGGTGATCTGACATCTGCACATGACTGCACAGTTGCAATCACACAACAATGCCCACTTGCCATTCCTAGTCAGTGTATGGACTGCTTTTTAGTGGTACGCAGCTGGATCGCTCCTGGAGGGGCTGCAGCAACTTCAGGTGAGTTGCCTTAGCTCCTGGGTACAGAAGAGTGAGAGGCCGAGATCACTCTGTCACCAAAGTGTAGAAAGACCCAACCTTCCAGCTTGCTACTAGTGAATGCAATTGATATAAAAAATTAATGTGACAGAAAAATATATTTTCAGGGTGGGAGGCACTGAAAAACAATGTATTAGAATAATTAGCATCTTTAGGGGCATGAAGTTTATCCTGTGGTACCCTGTAAAGCAAAATCTGAAATCTAGTAATATGAAAAAAATAATCTCCAACTGCCTTCCTCATCTTTCTACTTTCACAAATAGATGCCTTTTGCTTTTTAATCAAACCTTTCCATCATCTGACTTCTGAATCTTGGTTGATGACTCCTGATATTCAGTAAAAGCCAGTCAACTACCATCCAAACTGCAAGATTGGCTTATATATCATAAAGTTTAAAATAATGTATTTTAGATTACTTCTATTTGTCATCTGGTTTCTGGGCCTTTAGGCTACACTCAGGTCAGAGTTTAAAATCTATCTATCTATAGGTTGTAAAGAAAGGAGAAAATGATAAACAATAGGTGAGATTCTCCCAATTTAGCAAGCATGTATTGAGAAAAGGACACTAATATTGCAGTTTTCTGTGTGTGTATTTTACATACGTGCTTGCTATGTTATATATATTATATATTGTAAAGATATTTTTACTAATGCATTATTGATCTTGATGAATTTCAGGACACCAAACTCTCAGCCCCCATGTAAGAATAACACCAACCAATTAATATTTCATTTCCAAGAAATCACTGTGCAAGGAATCATGCAAATATATTCATGTTGAAAACCCTGAACATTGAACTTTCTTATCAAGTTGATGTTCTCACCCATTTGCAGTGGACACTCACCTCAACCAAGCTTAAAGTTTATACTTAACCAGATCTAAAACAGATGTTGTATTATAAGCAGTGTTTTGTTTTTGGTGTCTGAGGTGCATGTAATTGGGTAACAGTCCAGAAGTGGTTTATTGGCTACATACTGAAAACCACAGAAAAGGTTAACCTTATTTTCTAACTGTATAGTTTTTTTCTTATTTCTTTTTCAATCCAGTCTCTGCCACAGCAAAGAGGATCTTGCAATAATTGATTCTCAGCCAACCCCTGCACTTTTGTGATAATGAAAATCTGCCATGGTCGTCTTTGTACAGACTTGAGATTCCACCTTCAGCACTTTTACAGAAAACTCTTCTAGAACTCCGTTTTAGGTTTATTCCACCCATTATTACCTCAGACCGGAGGATGCTGAGAGTGAAAGTCATATGGCAGATCTCCACATGGAATGAATACAACAGCTACCCTACCATATGGCAAGCTGCTCATTTCTTAAACACGAAGGAATATGACCACGGCTGGCTTTATGCTCCTCAGTTCCCAATTTTGAGTGACTTCTGTTGTTATATATATTTTTAAAAACTGGCCTTCTAAGTATTGCTGTGACAGTTTTCTGACAACTTCCTTTTCTTCACTTAAGAAAATGATTATTATTGGATGTTATTATTGGATTATTATTGGATGTCTTCACTCTGTTCATATAGGGTAATAACTATTGCTGAGGAAGCCTCTGTGGAGGAGTATCTTAGATCACTTAGGGAAGGGCTTGTGGTGGGATAATCCACACACATGAACATATTTGGGCTAGAAAAGGTGGAGGGAGCATGAAGGCCACACACAGTCTTTCTGAAGCACCTCTAAGGTGCCCCTTTTATTGTATCTGAACACAGCCACTGTACCCCAGCTAGACTTCTGCAACGATAATGGCACTGCAACCAGATTCAATTTGAAGTTGCACTCTTTCTCTGTGTGGGGAATTTGCCTTTAAAAAAAAAAACACTGTGTTGCTGTTACATCTGTGCAATCACTAGTGTGGTAGTTGTTCGATGGGGATTTGAACCTAGGCCTAATTTAGCAGTGTGAGTAGAAAGTGCCTCCCCTCCCTATGCAACAGGTCTGGCTTGCTGCATTTTAAGTGAAACACCAGTAATCCATGGCCTAAAGTGATATGGTCCTATAAAACGATTCTCTGAAACCTAACTTCAGATTTATTAAGTCCTATTTTAGATTTTAATTTTTAACTCACATTTTGTAATCATTCACTCAATAGCAGCAAATAATAAATTAGAGTGTGTGTATATAGCCATAAATTTATGTACATATGCTTGCATTTCTGGAAGTAAATACAGTCTGAATACAAAACCCTTTATAGTTACTAAGCTAGTGCAATCATAGTTTCTTGTGTTTGGTCATTTTTCCCCATATTCTGCAGTTGTTGCAAACCAATCACAGTAGGGATCAAAATAAATATTATAATTTTAAAAATCATAACATAATGTTCATACTTTTCAAGCTTTTTCAACCCTTAAGTGCCCACAACCTACTTTACACCACACAGCATCACCCCACTAGACATGCAGCCATCTTGTACCATAATAACAAACCTCTTCAAATTCGCCAAGACTTTCGTGGATATTTAAAAATACCTTGAACAACTGCAAATATTTAGATCTTCCAAAATACATCAGAAGCAGGAACAGGAAACTTAAGAGCTAGAAATTAGAATGAAAAAGCAAGGAAGTCAGGATGCTCCTCAGAAGGCAACTTGAGTCATGAGATTCTATAGCTCAGAGAAAACCTTTTCCATTCTATGTCATCTGCCATAGATTACTACTTTGAAGTCAACAAATTTACCAAGTGGAAAATGTGAGGAACTTTTACAACTTGGTAAAGTTCCTAACCTCTGCTGCGCATAGAACAGATGGCAGAAAAATCACTCTTCATTTTAATTAAAACCTTACAAGTTATAAACATAAAATGCAATATGATGCTATTTCTTATATTAGGCCATGGGGTCTGAAACATCTGAAAGACACTTAGCCTCACCCATGGCTAGGCTTTACCATACAAACATTTGTGTTTGATGTCATTGCTGCCACCTATTCCCAAAGAATCTCCACACAGCTAAGCCAAACCATATGGTAGGTAATCTGCCACCTTGCAAGGGAGTACTCAGTGTTCCTCCCTTGTTTATGGCTCAGAAAGGAAAAAGGAGAAGTTCCTCTTTTTACATTATTTTACAACTGAATCAACGTGAACCACCGTTGAATAGCTTTTTCTGTATTTTGAGCAAGTTTTGCCTTAAGAATTTCACATTTATGACCAGGCTTGAAAACTTGCATGGGTAACTTGTCTTCTTTAAGTATACTATTTGCTGTTATTGACACCAGGTCAATGCCTTTAATGGCTACCAAATCATATTGGTATTATAGTATAAGAGCATAAGAACCTAAGAGAATCCCTGCTGGATCAGGCCACAGGCCATCTAATCCACCATCCTATCTCGCACAATGGCCCACCAATTGCTCCCAGGCATTCTCAAGTATGGTTTTGTAATGGCATAAAGCCCACTCAGGTTCAGATCTCTCATTGTGATGGCATAAAGGCCATTCAAGCCATGCGCTCATACCATAGATGGATAGACGCTTGCCGTGATGATGCAATCATGGCTGTGACAAGGTGCTTTAATCCATAGACCAGGGGCCTTTCTGCACTTAGCCTTAATCTGGATTATATCCCAGAATGGGGGCCTGCTCTCTGCATGATCATGCAGGCTATGACAGGCATCAAGTGAGGCCTACCATAGCCTGCATTACCATGCAGACAACAGACCCCCCTATCCCAAGATATATTCCAGAATAACCCCAAGGGCAGAAAGGGTCCAGGAGCCCAAATGTCTTGCCTTTTACAGGGTAGGTCCAGTTCTCCACTTTCAGGTTCTCATCTTGGAAGGCTTCCCAAGTATTTTCATTATGAAGGGTGTCAGAACCATTGATTTTGTGCAAAATACTCTTGCTGCAGAAATCAATCAGAAAACATACCTATGGCCTTTGGAGAGGGGGAAGATTAAAAAGGCACAGTGAAGTTTAAGGGGGGGGGGGTACTTTTTATCAGCCAGAAACACACCAAAGCTGAAATATTAGCTGTGGTCTCCTGTTGGTACTACTGCAGTTTCTTCAGAGCGTCATATTTTTGGAAATAGCTTTTATGATCACAGAGTCTTATGGCACCTAAAAATCAGAAAATTGTGCAGCTCTAGCAAATTTATTATGGTATAAGCTTTTGTGGTCTATAAGCTGCATTCCATGAAACTTATGCCATCATAAAGGCATTAGTTATGAAGTGGCAAGGGATTCTTGTCTGTTTTTACTGCAAAAGGCTAGCACAGCTATTCTGGAAATTTTGAAGATACTATGAAAAAGCGTCTTTATCTAATAATCATCATTATAATACCTGAAGAGCCGTCTAGTCAACCACGTATGGGAACAATTATGCTTGCGTCGATAGTCCTATTTTTTCCCCCTCTCTTGGTCTATGCTGAACATACAAACATATCAATATATGTGATCTCTTACAATTATCATGTCAAGCCTTTTAGTTATTCCTTATTGTTTGAGACAGATACCTCTTCTTCCTGCTAGGCCTCTTTTTTTTTGTATTATTATTATTATTTGTAATAATTATTTTGTATTATTCCATCTCGGCCTTTTGACTAAGATCAAGTGTAGTATTATTCCTTTTTTGACCCACAACAGAAGCAGTTTTCACATGTTAGAAGCAGAATGAAGTGGAATTCCTTTTCACAGTAAACATCTTTACGTCTGAAACTGAAAATGGAGTTCCCAATGCTCAAGTATATTTTATACCGGATCGGGTGCAAAAGTATTTGTGCTCTGTTATGAATACTGTGGTGAACTGCACCACAATACTGGGTTTTTTTCAAATCAGTGCAAGTGTTGCTCCCAACCAGAACCCTGCAGTGTAAAGACAATGACATATGGTGTATGGGAATTAGAAAACGAAGCACCATTAAGCTCTTCTCCTTCCATCTGAATTACAACCGTGCCCCGAAAAGTGAGCATGGATTCTTAAACCGGAGGGTGCGCGGTTTATGTGCAACGTGTTGCAAACGTCAAGATTTATTCTTCCTCCTTTTGTCTTCCTTTATTTTGCAATGCAATTCTCGGCACGCGATGTTTTCCTCCACTCAGACTCGGGGATTTCTAGTAGACCGGAACTGTTGCCTCTCCGCGCTGAGGCGTTACAAAGAAACCGTGTTGGAAACTGTAATTTAATTTACTTTCTAAACCCCCCTCCGACAGGAGCTGCTCTCTGTGCCGTCGGGATCTAAGAAAGCGCACGGAAAACGCCAAGCTGGTAAACAACGGGCGGCTGCAAATCCGAGTGTCCGCTCTTTACGGAGGTTTACGGTAATGTACTCGATTCACAGCTCTTTGATGTGCCAGTGGATTAAAATCGAGGGAAAGTGCGACAAAAGATCGCGGACGTCCCGGAAACTCCGATCTTTATAGATCCATCGGAGTTTCTGATCTCTTGAAAGGCTCAAGGGAAAATGAAGAAGGAAACATGTAGCTCTTCCTATTAAACAAATAACTTTTACAGTCCCTGCGTTCATAAGTATAAGAATACAGGAAAAACCAACATTTTTCCGGCGGCTCGACCCTCCGCTTAACCTGCCCCCCCCCCCCCGTCTCGCTGCACAAGAAGGACGGGACCGGGTTTCGAGGCGCCCCTTCCTGCCCTCGCTGCTGCTGCAATCCGGCTCCCGGGCGACAGCCACCCAAGCCCGCCGGCGCTGCCTGTCCCTTTAAGCCGCGACTATGACATCATCCGACCAAGACTCCCAACAAGGACACTCGCCCGGTCGCGGGCACCGCCCATCGCTCTCCAGGCTCAGCAACGCGTGACATCATAGGGACGAGAAGGCACCTCATTGGCCGGACAGCCCGGCACGGCCACGCCCTCCCAGTTAGATGGGGACCAATCAAAACAGAGGAGTCTGTCTCCATGTGGAAACCATGTGGTCCCAGGGAGGAGGAGGAGGAGCCCGAGCTGATTATACTGTAACTCGGCCAGGCGGATCAGAGCGCGACCCAGGCGGCGGCGCGTTGCGTGTCGTGGCCTGGATGGGACTTTGGAGAGGACGCGGGGGTCGCCCCGAGCCCGAGTCGCCCCGCGTAAACTGTTCACATGGCTCAGAAGTGCCGCGAGCCCGCACGGTCTGGGTAGCGGCGTTGGGAAAAAAGTTTCCGAGCAGGCAGGAGCCGCGCGGGCCGAGGCTATGGCGTTGCAGCGCCCTCGATGCGCTCCGAGAGCGGGCGTCGCATTCCTAAACTTCCCGCCCGATCCCCCCGCAAAAGGCGCAGCGCAGCCCGAGTCTCTCCCTGCTCCGGAGCAGCCGCGGCAGGAGCCCGGAAAACACGCCAATGCCTCCCTGCGCAGGGCTCGCGAGCCACGCCGCCTCCACACTGGGCCCGTGGAGACTGCGGTATTGCTCCACCGAGGCGCTGCTAATGTTTGCATCGCTTCCCGAAGCCGAAACGGCGACTCCCCCCCCCCCCGGCCATTTATCCCTATAGCTTGGACGGCGTCCAGAAACACCGAACGGTCGGGAAAGTGCTTCAACACCGGTCAGAAGCGTCTCTGGGCCGCGATGCTCACGCTAAGCGCTAAATTTGGGCACATCAAGACTGGAGGGGGGGACGCCCCGCAGCCCACTGCTGCCTGGCTCCAAGGGGGCAGAAAAAGGCACCGTTAAACTGGCAGCCGCGTTCAGCCACGCACGAATCGTTCCCCGCGAGCCCAACGGCGGGCGACGACAGCCCGTGTCAAACCGCCCCGGAGTTGTTCCATGCCGAGAGTGTCGCGTGGGCTCGTGGATTTGGCGTGACGGATCGCGATTGCCGTGTGGAATCACTGAGAGGGGAGGGGCAATGTTTTTTTCATTAATGCAGCAGGACGTGGGGAGCGACCTAAAGGTGGAGGCGACCCGCTTGGAAAGTATCCTGAATGATGCAGGTGTATTTTGGTTCAAGCCCAGAGAAGGAAAGGGGGGGAGGAGAAAAAGCGACACTGACCCACTTAAAAGCACCTTCGCCCGCATCCCTTGCAATGAGGTAACCGCGAGCAGGCGCCGCTCCGGCAAAGTTGCTCACGAGGAAACTACCGAGGCCGGGATCGGGCCGTCCGCCTGCCCCTTCCCACCCCGGCTCCGTCGGGTCTGTTACCTGGCCAGTTCGCCCTTGGCGTACGTGACTTCCGACGGGAAAGGGGGGAAATCGGTGTATACGGAGCCCGGGGCTTGGGTTTTTTTTGGGGGGGGGGATGTATGCTGACTTACTCTAGCAACTGGCTCCTCTCTCTTGGGACGGGGGGGCACTCGGCGGAGGGCCCCGCGCCTTGCCCCTCCGCCCCAAAAGTCTGCTCGGGGCTCAGGAGGAGCTGCATTTACCCAAGGAAACCTCGCCACGGATGACAGCGGCGCCTTTGCAAAACTCGGGGCGGGGGGGGGCGAGGGAGGGAGGGAGGGAAGGAAGGAAGAGGTGGCGGCCGTGCGAAGTCTTTGCACGGCACCATCTTCCCAGCAACAACACCCGAGTGCACTTCGGCTGCCTCGAAGAAAGGGAAGGCGGCCGACAAAGGCCCAGCTGCTTCCCAACTGCAGTGGAAATTTACACGGGGGACGGGGCGACAGAAGCGGGGGAAGGCCCCACTGTATCCGCCAGCCTCGAAAACAGGCTAATAATAATAATAATAATAATAATAATAATAATAATAATAATAATAATAATAATAATAATAATAAAGACGTGAAAACCAAACAAAAAGCCCGAGCGGGCGTCTCGCGGTTTGTTTTGTTTGCTTGTTCCCTTCCTCCTTCCTCCACTGCAGGGCCTGAGGCGAAGCTTCGCTTTCTTTTCCTCGGGCTCTTGCTGGTTACGAAGCTTCGCTCGAGCCCCGACCAGCCGCCGCCGCTCCGAATGCTTCCCTGCCTGTTATTGTTCTGGGAGTCTCCGGGCTGCTCGAAGACGTTCCCAGCGAGCCTTCCCTGACGGCTCCTGCTTTCCGCTGACGGCAATGTTGGCCGGGCGGGGGCGGGGGGCCGGCGAAGCCTTTCCCACCGGGGAGAAACACGCATTTCTCCATCGATGTTTGTTTGTGTGTCTCTCCCTTTTGTTCCTTTCACTTATTATCTGGATGGGTTTCTTGAGGGAGGGAGGGAGGGAGGGAGCGAGCAAGTGCAAGAGTTTTAAAACATAAACAAGCCACCCCTGTTTTCTCTCCTTTTTAAACCTTCGAAGAAGCTTTCCTTTCCCTATTTAGCCGATCGTAAAGTTTGCTTCGCATTGTCTCCCCTCCTCCACACGTTTCCTTAGTTCGGCCAGTTTTTTCTCCCCCCCCTTTTGACACATTAACAGCCTTTTATGGGGAGCGGGGATCTAACGAAAACATGCCATAAAAATGCATCTACAACACGATGACATTGTTCCGGACCACTTTATAGACGACAAGGTGGTGTGTGCGTCTGTTGTTGTTGTTGTTTTTTTTCAAGAAAGCCAAACAAAACAATGTTTTTTCTATTGAGATCGCTTGATGCGTTTTTGTTTTGTTTTTAAGAAAAGAAAAATGCAATATTGGCTCGACCTAGGATGTTGTCGTAAGGCAGAAACTAAACACTTTAATCTGATCTGGCATCCTGGTCTCTGCCTGTCTGTCTGTCTGTCTTGTTGCATCTTCATAAAAAAATTCTTCATTTTCTGTTGTCCTGGCACATGCCTGGCTCTCGTTTATTTTATTTTTTTTTTTAAAAAATCATTATTTTCTTATTTTTTTTTAAAGGAGCAGCAGAAGAAGGAGCCAAACAAAACCAAAACTCCACTTACTTTTGTTTTCCTTCTCGATTTGCTCCAGGTAGCTGGCTGCTTCCAGCAAAATCTGCACGTTCTGTAGGAAAGTGTTGATCTTGTCCATGGAGTCTTCGCTGCTGGTGTTGAAAATGTCACTGAACGGGCACCTGGACATATTATCTGCCACGGGCAGTTGCTGCTGCTGCTGCCCTAAAACAGGCTCCACGGCATCATCTTCACATTTGAATTCCTTCCTCGGCCTGCCACGTTTCCCCATTGCTTCTGCAAATGGAAACTTTGAAATTTTTAAAGCCCTTTTGGCCGACTTTCCTCCTCTTGTTGCAGTTTGTGTGTGTATGTCTAAGGGAGATTGAATGAATCAAGGGACCTCTTGATTCAAAGACTCCGGGCAGGTCCTAATGCTCGTTGTGTTCTTTGTGTATTGCAACAATGAAAAATGGAAGTTTCTTTCTGAATAGAGGTCCCTGCATAAGCAAACACAAGCAATCTCACGACATAAAAGCTCACCGGGATAGAATCCATTGACAGGGCATGGCTGATCTCCAAAGGCTGCTAGACGACAACTTTTAACGTCTTTTAACTGCCCACTATGCAGAGCAGTATTGACCATAGTTGCGGTCAAGCACCCAGAAGGCCACAGTTTTTCATTCATTCCATACATGTTTGTGTTAGTGATTGCAGACCTTGCAGCAACCATCGTAATGGATAGACGAGACAAGTTAAGATTCTGGCCTTTAAGAAGCTTACAATCTGATTCTAAAGGGCGAGGGAGATAGTGCACCTGACTGTTTCAAAACAAAACCCCTTAATATAACAAAACTCTCTATTTGTGTGGGCTAGATCACATTTAGGTAAGATTATCTGAACGTTCAACTATGCTTTGCCGAAGTTTTTGGGACAGGGGCAAAGTACTGATAGGCGTGTTGTGGTGTGATGATACGATAAATTGTGACATGCCTGTTTCCGTTTTACCTCTGCTCTGAAGGCCTTAGCTAGGCAGGTGAATGTCTCTAAAAGCCATTTGCAAGGAGTTCAGAGCAAGTGAAGCTTTTGCTCTTGTCTTCTACTTGGGAATGCCCAGAAGCAATTGATGGGCCACTGTGTGAGACAGGACACTGGGCTAAAAGGTCTGTGGCCCGATCCTTCCCAGGAGCCTGGTAGATGCTGGCTGGCCTACACACGTAGCAGGCTGTCTTGTGACGCTGAGGGGCTGTTTCAAACGTTTGACAGAGTGATTTGCACACCTCTATTGATGGAAGACTGTGAAGTAGTGGATTCAGTCCTGGTCACCTAGGCCGATTAAAACTATAGTATAATACAAAATATGAGTCATGAAATTTAAAAAGTAGCTAATCCCTTAATGAGGTTCTTGGGTTGCCCAGTTTCCCTTCTGTTCAGCTGATGCAGCCGGGTCCGGTTGCTGCCTTGTGATAGCAGGGACAGGAAGAATGAAACCTAAAGAAACAGTCTCATTACAGAGCTGAGGGAGTGGCCCCACTACATCACCTCTGTTTAGCTGATGAAGCCAGGCATAATGGTTGCCTCCTGATGACAGTTGAGAAGGTGGAGACCTGGGAGAACCATGTTTTCCAATAGGGGGGAATGTTGTGGAACTGCCTAGGGCAGGCAAGCTCCATAAATCATACACTGACTCCCAGATTAATGCAAATACTGCAATGCATAGTCTGATGCAGAGAATCTGTCACAGTTGGCACAAACTAGCAATGAGGGGAATGCAGACAATCTGCATAGTGGCAACAATAACTGGTGTGGTGAATCTTAGCTTAGTCAAGCTTATAATAAAGAAGAACTAAAAGAGTAACTCTGCCTTCAGACAGCAGCCAGATATGGCAGTATGACATAACAATGCAGAGCATTGCTCCCTTGCTATGATTTCTTCCTGCCTAGCACATTGTTGTGATGTGCAATCTGGGCAATTCAGACCCCATTTAACTCCCGAATGCACATCCCTCCACCATGCATGCCTGGCCAGATGTTTCAGCCTTCATTCAGGTGCACTGGATGGAGCTATGATCTCAGCTCCATCCGGAAGATAAGGGAGTGGCCTAAATGACACTATTGCTGCAAAACCTGTGACTAGTGCTGGGTTTTACAGCCATAGTATTTTGCCCTGTTTTGGCGGGAGTAAAGTGGTGCTATGGTGGAGTTGCCTGTGATACATGAGGTGACTGCACCACAGCAGAGCCACAATGGTGCTATATTCGCCCTGTCTGGATAGGGCCTAAACAATTGAACGATCCTTACTTTCATTTTTCATTTTCTAATAGACAACAACAGAAAGATTTTAAATAGCCACTCACATAGTAAACACCTCAGAGGCCATTTGCATCGGGCTAAGCCGGTATCTTTTTCTCCCATTTTTCTAAGTGACAGGGAGGTGGGTTGTGATCCATTCCCAGTTAAAAGGAGTAGCAGGGAAAGTCTAAATAAAGAAACATGACAGAAGTTTTTGAAATGATGTAACAAGAGCATGTATTTGTATTTTTACATTTGTATCCTGTCCTGTACCACAAGAAGAATTTCCTGTTCAATTTCAGAGTCTTTTTATGACTGATTACAGAAAGAACAGGTACTGAGAAGAACAACCAGCTTCTGAAGAAAATATAAATACAAAATATTTTTTTAAAAATATTTAATTAGGGAACGGGAAGATGTTTTAGACTAAAAGAAGGTAGTGCAGTATTATTTTTGACGGCTATCACAAACGTCCTCGGTGTGCTTATTTTGAGATTCCAGGGGTTGAGCCTCCTGCTTATCAAGGTCCTTTCTGCACTAACTCCTAGAACTGGGGCCTGTCATCCACATGCTGGTGTAGACTACAGCAGGCCTCACATATTCTGGAATAAGGCCAGTTGCAGAAAGGGCCTATTTGTTGTCTCTGTTAACCAATACCTGCTCACTGAAACTTGAATTAACATATTATGAAAACAGGAAAAAAACACACCATCTGTTTACATCTGAGCTGGGATATGTCACCCTGGAATAGTCTCCCCCTTGAGATGCATCAGGCACCCTCACTTTACATGTTTAGAAAGGCAGTGAAGATGCAACTCTTTGCTCTGGCCTTTGGCTAAATGGGGGTTTAGCCTTTTCTCTCCACTTTTCAGACACTTTTGTTTTAATATGTTTCTATTAGATTTTAAATGTTATAACCTGCCCTGAGGCCTTCAGATATAGGGTGGGATAAAAATGCATTTTTTTAAAAAAGAGAGAACCAAAGAAATGCTGTTTCTCTGCAACAGATGTTGGGAAGGTGCATGGCTCCCCAGAACAACTGAGCTTCAATTGTGAAATAAGAAATAAGACATTACAGAATTAATAAAAATATTTTTGGTCAAGTATAGGCCTCATGTCCTCTTGGTGTAAAATACTATTAGGATTTGTTGCCTCACAATATAATGTGCAGTTGTTCCATACATGCAGCAAATTTCTAAACCACAGGTGGCAGCTTTTAAAATACCTCAGTGTCTCTCAGAATGTGGCCATTAAATTTTCCTGAGAAAGAAAGTGGTGTATACAGCACTGAAATGACATTGTTTCAGTTGAACAATAAGATTTTTGGAGACCTAGTTTTATCTTACATTAATTTTTGGCTTACCAAGACTTCCTTGGAGTCCTATTCATATCAACCAGTCAATCAATTCTACCTCTTGCAGTCTAGAAGATGTCCCCAGAATGGATCAGTTATACAAACATCAGAATCCCTACCTGCAAACTTCTGATCTAAAAATATGACACAAAGGGGAAAGCTGATTTGGAAGGAGGAAATAGATGTTGAAAATAAAGAAACAAGAAGTTTGGCTTCTCAGCAGAACTGGTGTTGACTTGCGTATCTTTGCACCCTGTTCCCTCTAGCATTGCTACCTCCAGCTGAAATCAATCCTGGAGTTCCATTCCACGCAATACTCACAAAATTATGTGCACATGACACAGGTCAAGCTGCTATGGGGGACACGTTTCTTGTTATGTTTTAACAGGAGCAGCAGCTTACATCTCAATCTGAGACAGGTGAAACACAAGCAGAAGGATACTATCTGAGCATGAGAGGAGAAGAAAAAGTAGATGTCCTCTACAAGCGGAGAGAGGAAGAACAGATGGCACATGGCTTCATCTGGACAGGGCCTAAAATGTGGGATTATCCCTGGGCTATGTTGGGATTGCCACACGTTTGACGCGCCCTAGGACTGGCCTGAAGGCAAATTCTGGAGGCTTAGCAACCCTACTTCTCTGCTCCTCAGCAATTGTTTAGTATGTAATTTCTATTGAAAGATCTTAGTTCCTCAGGTCTTCAGTATCTTAAGTCAAGGGTGGAATGTTAGGTGTGAGGGGGAGGGGAAACAAATGCCTTGCAATTAACATAATAGAGGCAGGGGGGTAGGAATGTAGAAGGATGTGGAAGGTTGAAACCATCTTTCCTTCACTAAAGGCTGCTCTGCTCTGTTGCCATCCCATGGTTTTCTATTCCTGCCTGCAGTGCCATGAATAATTTACCCTAGTTCCTCTCATTCAGCCAGTTGATATATTAGCTATGCTGTTATAACCACAAAATCACACTTCCTTACTTGACTAATTTTTGGTTCCAACATCATATCAATGGCATCTTATTCTTTATCTTAAGGTCCCATAATGCTGGGATTTGCTGGGATTCGAGAGCAGGAAAAGGTTTGTCTTTGTCTCTGCTTGAGATGCCCATGACCATTTGGTGGGCCACTGTGTGTGACAGGACACTGGACTAGATGGACTGTGGCCTGATCCAGCAGGGCTTCTCTTATGTTCTTAATGGTATGCCTAAAGGTGCGGTGCTTCCCCTCAGGGATTCCCTAGTGCCTGCAAAACAGTCATGGGTCAGGGAGATGTGAGGGAGGCTTCCAGTGGCAGTCATTGCTCTGTGGTTGGAATTCCAATCCAAGGATTGTTACACTCCTCTCCAGGCCAAACATGCTACAACCCTCACTTCTACCACAGCTGGAGATGCCCTTCCTCTATTGGTGTGGTGGTTTCCAGTTTTATCCTTTGTACCCTGAAGTTTGTACCCTGACGAAGCAAACTTCTGCCCTGACTTCTTCAGTCATCTCACTACATTTCCTAATTACATGGTGAGGCACCTTTTGAGGCCACCAGTACCTGGGCAAGAAGACTGATCTGTGAGGAGACTGGTATCCCCAGCCTCCATCTGTAGGCAATGCCACTTTTCAAGATGATTTTTGGCTGCCGTACCAACCGGGCTGCATCAATAAAGCTGCCTCCCTGCCCCCATGTGCCTTAATGAGATAGGTAAGGCACAGCCTTAATTTGAGCTACTGTTTAAGTGGCCAAACAGTGTGGCACTATTCTGTTTTTCATGCTTAATCTTAAATGATTTTGCATAGCATTTTTTCCAGAAATGCATTTGTAGCCTAGGTTATACCAGAGATGTCAGAGCAGTTCCAACAGTTAAAAGTAGTATATTAAAATTAATTGAAGACAGCTAAAATATGATACAATGAATTACCAGCAAGGGGGTAGGCAAAGAGCATATGCCTCCTAATAATATCTTTCTCAGTTTTAGCATTTGTAAATGCATTCACCTAGAACTGTTTTTGTTACCTTTTTCAAACAAGTGAGACCAGCATAATGGTTACATTAAAATGCCAGTCATAGAAACTACTGTCTTTTAATTGCCACTTAAGAAAGAGAATTATGGATGACTGCCATTCATCTGCAAAACACCAGCCAGAGGTTCAGTGCTAATTCCAATGTACCCATTTGTGATTTACTCTCTGTAGAAATTTGTTAACATGAATCAACACTCTGATTTCTTCGCTCTTTATATCAAGATAATGTACAATCTGAAAAACACACACACACAGCATTAGAAAATTGTCATAACTACTTTCCTGATTAATTCATTAGGGGGGTTCCTATGGAAAACTTTGAACTCCACAATGGAACATAATTTTTATTATGTTATTATAGCATGCATTGCTAAAACATGTTTAGGGAAGTCAATGTCATGTTATCAGAAAAGAATAAACACCTCATCAAAAAAGGGGCAGATATTTCCATAAAAACGGCATGTGCTTTGTTCTTGTTTGTGCATTCAGTTGTGTCCAGTTCTTTGTGACCCTGTGGACTACAATATACCAGGCTCATCTGTCTTCCATTGTCTTGAGTTTTGATGCCTCCGTAACACTATTCAGCTATCTCACCCTCAGCTGTCCCTTTCTCCTTTTGCTTTCAGTCTTTTCCAGCATCAGGGTCTTCTCCAGTGAATCCTGTCTTCTCCATATGTGGTCAAAATATCTGAGGTTCTTTTTCAGTATTAGTCCTTCCAGTGATAGGGGTCATCTCCTTTAGTATTGACTGATTTGGGCTGCCTCCAGACTAGTGGAATAAATCAGCAGTTAAAAGCAAAAGCACAGTATACTTACTGTGCAGTGATGACCGGGCATCCCAACTGGAAAGGCAGCTCTGTAGCTTCCTCTCTTGGAGCTGTGAGAGTTAAGAAGGTACATACCATCACATGGATTGAGGTAGCCAATCAACTTTTGAGCTGCTTTTCTGCTTTGCCAGCCTCTCGTCTCCTTGTCTCGCCCTCCTGCCTCCATTGACTGGAAGCTCTGTATTTTCTATATATTGCACAGTGAGTGTCCTTCAACCAGCTTAAGGTAAGTGTGCAGTCCTGACTATATAATGCGACACCACAAAGATCCATCAGTTGTGTGTGACGGTTTGATTGGGACTGTGCATTCCAACGCGCAGTATAGATGTGTCTGGATGCAGCCTTGTTCTTCTTTGCAGTCTTAATTTTCTTCAGCATCACAATTTGAAAACGTTGATTCTTTGACACCTGAGGAAAGTAAAATCTGGCACTGCTTTCATTTCTTCCTCCTCTACTTGCCAAGGAGCGATGGGACACAATGCCGGGTTTCAAGACAGTTCTTGCCCTCTCCTTATTCCATCCTCATCCAGAAGTTCCTTAGTTCCTCTTCATTTTCTGCTGTCAGAGTGGTATTGTCTGACATTACTGATATTTCTACCACCGATATTAATGGCAACTTTTGATTCATTCAGACTTGCATTTCACATGATGTACTCTTTATGTAAGTTAAATAAATAGAATGACAGTATACAGCCTTGTTGTGCTCCTTTCTTAGTCATAAATAAATGTTTGGTTGTATCTGTTGCTTCTTGACTCACATTTTACATCTGTCCCTTGAACCTCAGATTCACCCCTTATCCCGAGTCCAGTCACACCCCAAGTCTACACTGAGTACCTTTGTCACAGACACATGGCTTTTAATAAGCAAGAAGAAAGAAATCCCTAGTCTGGGATGAGTCATAATTCACCAACAATGAAATGTGGAAGGAAGGAAGGAAGGAAGGAAAGAAGGAAAGAAGGAAAGAAGGAAAGAAGGAAGAAGAGTTGGCTTTTCTACTCCACTTTTCTCACCCATTTAAGGAGACTCTGACAAAGCTTTATGTTCTTCTCCCCACAACAGAACACCCTGTGAGGCAGGTGGGGCTGTGAAAACTCAGAAGAGAGCAGCGATTAGCCCAGGATCACCCAGCTGGCTTCATGGGAGAGGGCAGAAACTAACCCGGTATTCCCAGATAAGAGTCTGGCTCCCTAACCACTAGACCAACTGGCTAGGAAGGAAGGGGGGAGGGATCACCAACTACCTTGAATAAGCAAATTGCATCAAAAGCAGTTTCTTTGAACTTTGTAAGACCTGTCCTCCAATTTACTGTAAACACAATTATTATTCAATAAAGTAATTTTTTTAAGAAAGAAGAATCTTATTGTTTCCCCCATAAATTATGATTTCATGAAGAGATTACTGGACTCTGAGGATTTGGAACATTGGTTAGTTAGTTACATTTCAGAGCTAGGATGTTTATTTGGGGTTAGCTGACACACGAAATACTGCAGAAAGCAGATGAAAAACCTTTTATGAAACCAGCCTCTGACTAATGTCAATTTAAAGATGTGAAGCCCTTCTTCTACCTCTGCCTCTGATCATCATTCTTACAGATACACTCTAGTAGGTCTCTGGATCTGCTCATCTCTTGTGATGAAATCTGGAGCTGAGTAAGCTCATGGGAAATCACAGATGCATGGTTGTGGGTGTAGAAGAGCAAGATAAGGCATGGAGAGGCTCATTTTATTTTGTCAAACGGGGATTCAAACAAAGTACAGGTTTGCACCACCAAAAGTAGTCTAGTGTTCTCTTCCCTATTACTGTCCTTCTATCTTCACTTCCCAATGCCCAGCTGAGTAGGGTTGTATCCATATGCACCATTCTTGGATGGTGCCAATTGGCTTTGGGTGAGAAGACCTCTCAGACTAAATATTGGATGCTTCTTCTCCCTCTCCAGAAGCTGGAACATTTCTTCAGGCAGAACTTGCTTAGAGAAGTCAAGTTGCCTCTCTAAACACACCAGCCAGACATAGGAAGTAGACATGAAGGTTGGACCAGGTACGCTCAGCGCAGCCCAAAATTCCAGTTCTCCAGTTGGCATCAGGAGAAAGTAAATGTGAAATAGTCACCCTCATGATGATTTGGCAATCAGGTGATGTCAGAGAACTTTTTACTACTTTTTAGTAGTATATCAATAAGAGGTCATCCAAAAACTATCATGTAGTGGAACTGAAAGTTTATTCAGTTTTAGATTACAGAGAAGGCAAGAGAAAATATTTTATTATCAAGTCTTTTCTCTCTGTGAAACTAGATGCTGATCACAAATCAACATTTTCACTGAAACTGCATCCACATGTAATTCCCCCCCACACACACACACAAAAAAAACTTCTAAGCAAATAGGGGTGGCTTAGGGTGTTTTTCCACTAGCACTAAGTACCCGTTGAAGGACCCATTAAGGACCCATTAGGCTCAGAGCAGGATGACCCCATTTCCACGACAGACCCCCTAAGAGCCACATTTGTTTCCACCACAGCTAGGGAAATCCAGATCATATGGGTCCTTCAGGACCTATAATCCAAATTTCCTGTAAGTGGGGTCTTCAGCCATCAAATCTGTATTATAGGGAGCCTTTTTCCAGTACAGTTGGGCAATGGGGTCTAGAGGAGGCTCCGGAGGGGCACTCATGGGGAGGGTGCACCAAACGCAAAACTTTGAAGTCCCTCCAAAGTCCTTCCAAAGTTGCCTTTGGAGATTAGCGCAGGCTCCGAAGAGAACCCCTTGTGAGAGCAATGCCGCTGTCAAAGGTTCCAGAGGATCTTCAAAGTTAGTGGTAGATCGCTCCCAGAAATTCTATGGAGCCACTCCGGAGGATCTTCAAAGATTCTATGGAGTGTCTATGGAGATTGCACCCCCTGTCCCCCAAAACACCTTGGGTTACAGGTGGACCCCTCATGGATAGATCCGGATTTGCACATGGGTGCTCTGGCGTTTCCATAGCAGGCAGGCTAGCATCCATTGCTATTGGGTGCTAGACCACCTGTGGAAAAACATTGGGTACTTCCCTTAATCTGGATCTACTAGATCTGGATTAAGGGAAGTACCCATTCCTTAGATCTGGATCTTCTTAGATCCAGATTAAAGGAGCTCAGTGGAAAAACACCCTTAGAGATGGTTCACAGGTGGGATTTGCTGTGGTGTACACCATATGAACCATACTCATTTTAGCTTGGTCAAAAAATAGCTTTTCTGTTCATATAGATGGCTCTGATTTTCACTTATATGGTCTGCTAGGATCAGCAGATTTGACCTGGGTTCCACAGAAGAATGCTGTAATAAATAAAGTGGCAACTTTGTTCTAACTCCAGACAGTTTTGATGGATTAATAGTACAGAATGATATGTTCCAAAAGACATAAACTAGCCGGTACTATGAGATCTGCACTCTCAGATATTGCCATGTGTTTTTATCAGTACATTTAAGCTTAGTGAGAAGAATGCCAGTTATAAAGGGGAAACTGGCATTGCACCTCATTGTGGCCTGCAAGACATTCTTGGGCTTCCCCCAGCATTATTTTTTAATTTACTGGCTGGGTGGCAAGTAATTCAACATAGTATTTCAATTGACTTCCAGGAGCTTGCCACACCCACCTCACACCCTTTTCTTGTGTGTGTGTGTGTGTGCGTGCGCGCACATCGCGCTACACCAAAGGACTTTGTCAGATAGCTGGTATGTAAAAAACTCACCAGCTACT
This sequence comes from Aspidoscelis tigris stejnegeri, assembly GCA_023333525.1. NCBI lineage: Eukaryota > Metazoa > Chordata > Lepidosauria > Squamata > Teiidae > Aspidoscelis > Aspidoscelis tigris. Next base: position 60,764,662 of record JALMGA010000002.1, on the reverse strand, counting down.
AAAAGTAATTTTATTTCTTTGTACACTACTCTGAGATTATAATTTAACAGGAAGCTGTATATAAATATTTTAAAAATTTTCTTTTAAGAATTGCTGGGTATTTTTACTGGCAAACTAAGCAGGTGATGGATCACGTTGATTCTGTCATAGCATTAGGGCTTTCTAGCAATTCAGCAATGATCTAGTACACTGCTGGCATTTTTATCATGTCTGGCAGTGCCCTTAATTTCAACTGCAAATTGTAACAAGGGTGTATGCATATTTAAACAGTCGCATTTGTTTTAAGGAGTAAATGATTTTGTTCTGTTTCATGGGCTTTCAGAATTTTAAATAATCAGGGTGATGTTATGTAAGTGGGTTAGATTCTTTTCTTTTTTTTTCAACTAAAAGATGAGTTGTCTTTTCCTCCCTGTCTTTATTTTCAAGAAAAACCCACATTTAATGTGGACAATTGTTGCTATTTACACTGTAGCCAATATTGTGTTGCAAAGTTGGCCTTCCCTTGGGATCTGGCTGGCTGCAGGTGTGTGATTGATTGATAGCACTGGGGGCTTGGTCCTCTGTGATTGGCTGACAAACTTGCAAGCCCTAAAGGCAATGCCATCTTCCTCACCAATCAGCACGCTCAGTCCATCTCCCCTTGCATGAGTGGCATGTCCCCCTTCTTAAATAAGGTTCTTGGATCTCTAAAGTAGAGGGATGAAGAAGAAGAGTTGGCTTTTCTACCCTGCTTTTCTCACCTGTTTAAGAAAGCATCTGACAAAGCTTCCTATTCTTCTCCCCACAACAGACACCTTGTGAGGTAGGGTGGGGCTGTGAGAGCTCAGAAGAGAGCTGTGACTAGCCCAAGGTCACCCAGCTGGCTTTGTGGAGGAGAGAGAAATCAAACCCGGCATTCCCAGATAGGAGTTTGGTTCTCTAACCACTAGAACACCAAGTGATATGGATCCAAGAACACAGTTTTAGTAATATACAAAATAAAATCTGAATCAATGACAAGTGGATAATATGGAAAAACCATTCTCAGAATAAAATCAAAGAAAATGACGATGAAATCAAAACGGTTCACTTTTTCTTCTTTGTCTCTTCATAAATATGGAGACAAATAATTTACTGAAGGCTGTGTGCAAGCTAATCACAATGTCTACAAACATTCCTTATTGGCTTAGTAAGGCAGGAAAACAAGAGCTCAAAATGTGCATTTATAATTAGCCTGTAAAGGAGGCTTATAAATGTTGTTGCTCATTTGAGTCTCAGGCAGGATGAGTGGGGATTTGCAAAGCGGGGTGAGGGGAGTGAGGTCCACTGCAACAAAAGGTTTAAGAACTACTGCCATAAATGATGTAGACCCTAGTTATCTGAAGGAGCACCTTCTTCCATATAGATCACAAAGGGAGGGCAAGCTTATAGACCCACATCTTTCAGATGTGCGTTGGGTGGTGACACATTGTAGGGTGTTTTCTATGATGCCCCCTCTAGCTTTGGAGCAGCTTCCCTCTGAAGGCATATCAGGCACCAACTTTATATGTCTTTTACCTCTTCACCCAAGCCTTTGATACTTGGCTTCCTCTAAATGTCCTGACAGGGATAGAGGGTTATATTTTAATGTACATTTTATGATTTTTGCAAATAAATAAAATAAATGTTTTCCCCTGAAGCAAAATTCAATTGTCATTATAGCAGATTCTGTTTTGAGGCACAAGGTGATGCTTCAGTACAGCAAAGTCCTTTGAAAAAGGCCTTTACATCTTTAATTTGCTTGTTCAGGACTGGCAGAAGCAGATAAGTACTGGTTCAAATAGAGATGGGTGAATTTGAGAAATACATCTTTTCTTGCATCGGATGGAATGGCTCTCCCCAACCCTTATGGAGATGGCAGGTTGGTTAAAGATAACTTGGAGGGAGGTAGTATTTTAAAGCTGTATCTCTACTTACCGTTGGACATATCCACTAAATGTCCCTGTTCCTGAATTCTCATTTGTGGCAGCATCAAATGCCTCATGGCGATTGTGCTGTCTCATTTCTGGACTTTCTTGCTGGTCAAAGTGCCATTGTTGAAGGGCATGGTTTTGCATCCTGAATGAAGACAGTTCCATCTGCCACTAAAAGTGATGCCTCTGGGCTTGCAAATGGAGATGTGGACACAGCTTGTTCAATGGCAGATTGTGGATCCACCCATAAGCACTTGCAAAGCAAGCACCTTGGCTGATCAGTAGAAACCCAGTCTTGGGACTCATTGGAGATTTATCCTGGGAAGGCCAGAGGTGAAGACACTGAGCACAGAACATATTTGATATCGTACATTGAAGGGCAGGAAATATGAGAATTAGGAATGTGTAACAACCAGTATAGCATATTCTACAACAGGAGGCTTAACTGGCATTGTATCACAAAACATCCAGAAGGGATTCTGTGCAATCAAAATGAGCTGCAGATAATATGAAGCTTCCATGATAAAAAAATGCAGTAATGTGAGGAAAGAACAGGCCTTTATATTTTTAAAGACGTGCTCTATTACCTTTTATCAAACTGCAAGCAATCATAATTGTCCATTAAAAAAAATCTGAGAGAAACAAGCAGGAGGACGAGCCTGAACAATTCCGTCTGAGCAAATGAACACAAGCAGTAACTGTTTTGTTATATTTCAGATTGCTTGTTCTTCTTTACGTGTGGTTAGCACATTATTTGTAAAGGGGCTGAAAGTAAATCTGCCAGGTTCCTAATGTGTTTGCATAAATCTACAACACAACTGTATTTGGAACATTCTGTACAGTTCTGGTTATCCCAACTCCAGGTGGCTATCAGGATACCGAAAAGGGCTGAGAAAAGTGCAACCAAAACTATCCATGATTAAACTGACTTTAGGCTTCTATTGCATTTTTTAAAAAAATAAATAATGGAGGATGTGATGGAGAATTCTAAAATGACAAAGAAAGATTGGAAGGGTATTGTGAATATAGCTCCCACTGGAAGTTGATTGATTAGTGGTTTGTTACTTGGGGAGAGGGTATTAAGAAGGAAGAGGGGGAATATGGAATGTATAATGACTGAAAGCTTTTAAGTTGAAATGTAGAGTATTTATTGTATGTTAGAAATGGAAAAAATGGAAAAACAAATGTAAGAAAAATTCTGAAATGACAAATGGAAAGAGTAAAAAGGCAAAGAGATCTTTGCCTTATTTGATGATGATGATGATGATGATGATGATGATGATGATGATGATCTGTGTGGGAAATCAGAAACCAAAATCTAGTCACTGACCAACACAGTCCGAATCTTCAGCACTGACATCAGCATGGAATTTGGCATGGATAAATGTGCCACAGTGGCACTAAGGAAGGGAAAGGTAACTGAAAGTGAAGGCACTGAAATGCCAAATGGACAAGCTATTAAGTGCCACCAGATGGAAGCCTACATATACCTAAGAATCTTGCAATGGGACAACATCAAGCATGGGTATGTGAAAACTATGGTCGGTAAAGAATACTGTACATCCAAAGGACGAAAAAAAAAATTAAAGAGCAAACTGAATGGCGGCAACACTATCAAAGTCATAAACGCTTGGGTCATACCTGTTGGAATTGTGAACTGGACACAGGCTGAGCTTGAGAAGCTGGACAGAAAAACAAGGGAATTGATGATGATACACCATGGATTACATCCCCACAGCGATGTCGACAGGATGTACTTGCCTAGAAAAACAGGCTACAAAGGACTTGTGCAAGTGACGCAGACAATAGAAGAAGTGATGCTTGTATTGGCAGACTATGTGAAAGAAAGCCAAGAATTAGCCCTAACTGAAGTAAATAACAGAAAGCTCTTCAAAGTGCAGCAAACCAAGAACCAGTACCAAAACCCGTACTTCAATGCCAGACAGATAGTTGGTGCAACAAGGTACTGCATGGACAGTTCTTGCAGAAGATTGAAGACAAAGTGGATAAGGAAAAGACCTGGTTGTGGCTGACCAACGGAACACTGAAGAAGGAAACAAAGGGACTAATTTTCACTGCACAAGAACAAGCCTTCAGAATGAATGCCATCAAAGCTAGAATTGAGTAATCAGCGGAAGACCCAAAGTGCAGACTCTGCAAAGAAGCTGATGAAACTGTCGACCACATTCTGAGATGCTGCAAAAAGATCTCACAGAAGGACTATAAACAGAGGCACAACATAGTGGTGCAAATGATACACTGGAACTTATGCCAGAACTACCATCTGCCAGTGGCAAAGAACTGGTGGGACAATAAACCAGAAAAAGTGGTAGAAAACGAACCAGCCAAACTACTGTGGGGCTTCTGACTTCAGACTGATTGAACACTGGAACACAACATGCCAGACATCACAATTGTGGAAAAATGTCAGAGTGACCAGCAGCAGCTCTAGTGGTTTTTGCTATGCTGTTGTGTGCTACTACAGTGGTACCTTGACATACGAGTTTAATTCGTTCCGTAACCTTGCTCTTATGTCAAATCGCTCGTATCTCAAAGCAATTTTCCCATTAATCCATTCCAGCTCCCAAAACACCACCTCAGTTGTTTTTGTTATGTACTGTACTGTATTTACTTACTCGTATCTCAAATCTTGCTCTCATCTCAAAGCAAAATATCACTCGCTCGGCGGCTTGTATCTCAAAACACTTGTATGTCAGGGCACTTGTATGTCGAGGTACCACTGTACCCCCTTCAACTGATCTATGAAATATCTAATGAATTTGCAGTTTTGATTTACAAGAAACTATAAACCTTCCTAATGTGGTGAATAAATGAATTAATTACAGTCACAGACTAGAAGTAAAAAGCATATTTAAACAACAGAATCAGTAACACATTTGCAATGCATCCACAACATGTCTAAGGCTGCCTTTGCTAGTCAGGTTACACTGTGGCTGGTGCAGTCTTTATGTGTCCTTGTAAAATGCCACTACCAGGCATGCATGACCATCTGTTTCAGTCCCCATGCATGCATGGTGGATGAAGCAACAGTGATGGACTCTGTCCAGAATGTGGGTAAACATGCTATTGCTAGAAAACCCACAACTGTTGCTGAGTTTTCCAGCAGTAGTTTTTCATGCATTTTAGGGAGGAAGTAGCAGGCCATAGTGGGGTTGCCCCAGATAAGTGTGGTAGCCTCACTGCTGTGGCACCATAACATTGCTATATTCCCCCCATCTGGATGGGGCCCTGGTCATGGAGCATACCAGTAAGTCATGATTAAGGTCTGTAAAGTAGAATTTATAGTACATACAAATAAAATCAGGAAATTTAAAATATGTGAAATATAATCTGTAAATTAAAATATCTTCTATACTATATACAAAATTAACAGGTTTTACCCCCCAAAAGTGCTGAAACCTGATTCATTAGAATTATTGATAATTTGTCTTAGCTTTATAACTGCAGTGCAAAACTCACATTTAATGTGATCTGGGTTCTCTATCATCTATTAAATGCCTTAGACATTAATAATCTCCTGTACCAGGGATTCATCACAGAACAGGGGTGATAAATAGTGAGTCAATATTCCTATAAAAGTAACAGGTGCTGTAGAATATGACCAGTGGTTTTCACCTCCTTCAGTCTGCATGGACATCCTCACTCTGAGTAAGGTATTCCTCTAAATGTGTCTTGAAGCAGTCCTGCTGGTAACACTAAAGTGAAGGCCTTCCTAAATTTGGGAATATCTTGCTATGGTGAGCATCCTCACACTTTCCTTAATATCTGTGTACTGGGCCATCTCTCTCAGCTGACCTTGTAAATCCATCTGACCAAGGGGACATTGTGGTAGGGTGAGGGGGTCAATTTGTATGCCTAGGAGGTGACCTAATGGAGTGGTGGGTGTGGTGTCAGCAGTGGTGGTGCAGTGACACAAGAGAGGGTGTTGCAGCATGGTGGGAGTGGTGGTGGTGACAGTGGTGGCAGGAGGGGGTGGTGTTGCTAACATTAGTGTCCCACATACCTCTTGCATGAAAGATTATGCCAAGATGTTTAAAGAACATATCCTGTCCAATGAGATGATTACCAATTCTCTATTTATGCCTTACTTTTTTCTTTAAAAACACCATCACCTTGGACTTACAGTATTTTTTGCTAGTTGTTCCATATTATGATATGATTGTAAAATTCTTAGTGAATGCGTGCAGTTAAAGAATTGAAGTAGAAATCAAATAAGTACCAGTACACAACCTTGTTTTACTCTATTGTATGTTTGGATTTTCTCTGTTATGTGACCTTGGCAGTCACAACTTATTTGAAGTTGTGGGTTTTCATACAGACTTCAAATAAGAATTAAACTATCTCTTGAGATAAGGTCAAAAGTAGACTTGAAATTTATAAAGGCTGCTTACAGAGATCCTCCTTTTGTCGAGGTATTTTTTTTCACAAGATATTTGAAGTACCTCAATCAATGGTTGATCATTCAGCCCTAAATTCTGCTTGTACTTCCACTAAAATGTTTTCCTGATTCAATCAATCAACTAATTTGTTCTAAAGGTGTCCAGCATATACTATAACTTGCTGATAATACTTAAAAGACTAGTAGATCTATAATTTGATGGTTCAGAACTATTCCTTTTCTTGTACGGTGTTATAATGGTAGCTAGTCCCCAGTCATCAGGAGTAGTTGCAGAACTATCAATGGTAGTAAACAAGACTGCTAACACCAGTTGATGGCCCTGTCCCCATGCAATTGAAAGTCTGCTGGAACTCTTCTTTTGCCTCTGAGCGGCCCCATTCCAGGCTTTACAAGGTGCTTAGGGAGCTTAGGAAAGTGAGACACCCGCGATAAAATACGTGCACTTTAAAGAAGAGTTCCAGCGCTCTTTCGGCAATTCGCGGGTTTTGCTCACTATATCTTCCTTGAGGACGCTCCGTGGCAAAAGGGGTGGGGATTGCTTGCCTGCACACACAGCCAAAAAGCATTCACACATCTGAGAAATGCAGCAGGTTTGCTTCCTTTCCTTTGTAAAAAGAGCCAGAATTGCTCAGAATTGCAACATTGTTATCAGTGGTCTGTGAAAGCCTTAAAAGAGAATGAGCGAAGGATCGCACTGCCGATGCCTGCAGCCGCTGACTTTGCTGGGGCAGAAAGCCTTTTCTAACAGAGAACTGAGTGAAAGTAAGTGCTGAAAGTGAATGAATGAGCGATCATCTGCCTTTGCTAGGGGCGGGAAGCCGTTTCAGGAGACGGAATCTGGCTATTTTTCCTTTTAACAAGAGAGGGGGCGGGGGGGAAGATGCGGGGAAAGGAAACAGGCTTCCTTGGGGACGGAAAGTCCGTTTAGATCGCGGCTACCATGGGGACGCTTATTCCGGAAGTGGAGGTGACTTTTAAAGTCGGCTATAACAGAGTGACGGCAGAGGAAGCCCAGAGGGGCTAATAAGTCTTTTGGGGATTGGGCCGATGTTAACCTTAAGTAACTATGGTGGGATATTGTCTGCAATATGGTGACTGTTAATGCTTGGTGCCTTAGCTGGTCACCTAGTTTACCTATGGAGTTAGGCCAGCCCTCTCTCTGGGCTGTGGCACCTAACTGTGTGTACTTAAGTGTGGAAGTATCCAACTGAATATCAATTTAAGTTCCATAAAGATCAGTAATACAGTGCTGAATGTTTTTGTCTGCTTGGGTAGCTAAGGATGGTATTTTAATCGCTGTCCATGACTCAGTGGTAGAGCAACTGCCGGGAAAGCAGGGTGCTACATATTTGATCGTAGCATCTCCACAGAGGAAGATATGACATGCCAAAGAAAATGCATGAACTTGTTCATGGAACCAGCCAATCCTGAGTTTTGAGGGTGTTCTGTTTTTTACTCCTTTCCTTTATCTGAAGTGATGTCAGCTAGTATTTGCTGGTAGAAACAGCTGTGGAAACCAAAGCCTACTTGTATATCTTCCCTCTATAGTCAATTCTTCCATCATTGATTGGCCCTAGTCATTTTTTTTTATTAAAACAGTTCCTTTTCAGAGAGTGATCTTGTTCTTTGTTATGAGCAAAGATCAAGATGCACACCTCACACTTAGAATACAGAAATATACATTATGGGGGATTTAACACTGAGGGGTCACACTTCTAATAGAATGAGGAAATAATTCATTTTTATAAATGTGTGACCTCTGGGGCTTTGGCCATAAATTTTGAGGAGCTGATAATGCTGTTAGATGCTTGAGTGAAATCAGAGCAGACAAGTGCATTATTAACAGCCTATTATTTGTACTGTTTATTTGAAAGGTTTGTACCCTGGCTTCCTAATGAGTTAAAAGCAAACCTTAAAAGAGTTAAAATAGCACAACAGAACAATATAGAAACAAACAACATGAAAAGGAAATAGACAGTGAACTCTTTGAATTCACTGAAACAAATTTTAGCATGTGCTTAGGGCTCATATGGAATTCAGCAGTGTGATTGAAGTATGCCCTCCAGGAGTTCTAGAAAGCTGTCTGCTCATTTGTTTTCACTGTTGTTGTGAAGTCCATGAAGAACAAGAGGTTGGGTGACGAACTCTGCTTTGGGCATGAACTGGTGCACAAACAACCATTTTACTAGAAGTTTGTTTTGTAATAGAAACATTATGCACCTCTCTCAAACTTGAAGGTGGTGCTGAGCTCTTAATATTTACAACTATGGCAGTACAAAGGCTACAAGATTAAATTTGGCCATCAATCTAGTGTTTTAGATCAGAACAAGGGTCTGTTCACACTAGCAATTCAATACAGGTATTATTCCCATTAGTGAGCAAGGATTTTATGCACACATTAGCCAACTCTGGATTGAAACATACATGGTATGGAAAAGTAAGAACATAAGAGGAGTCCTGCTGGATCAGACCACAGCTCATCTACTCCAGCATCCTGTCTCAGACAATGGCCCACCAGTTGCTCAAATTATGTGCCATAGGGTGTGAAGGGGCACTGCCACCCCAAGTCGTGGGGAGAATTTGCATAGCACATTTCAGACCAATGCAGAAATACTGTATACAGGGGTGTAACTTACTGTTACAGGAAGTCATGTGGCCTTTGCCATCTTCCTGCTATCAAATACGCTGGATTCCTTTTTCTCTTGCTTTTAACTATTCTTTGGGTGTGTGTTTGTGTGAAATTGTGACCACTGGCAAAACCCCAGAGAAGGAATGCTGATTGGCATGAGTTTGTATTATTTCTTTTTTTGTTTTTCAGCTTGACTTTGAGTAGGAACATGCAGTTTTCTTTGGCGGTGTCGAGCAAAGGATTTACTGCTGTAGATAAGCATCCATCCCTCAGCTGCAGCATTTAGAATCATTAGAACAACAAAAAGCAAAAACATTACAAACTGAAGGCTCCTTACTTGAAGGCAAACAAACAGTTTCATAAGGCAGGGAACAATTATCTGATACAATTGACTAAACAAATAATCTCTCCTTACTTAAACTTAATTAAGAACATAAGAGGAGCCCTGCTGGATCAAGCCACAGCCCATGTAGTCCAGTATCCTGTCCCACACAGTGGCCCACCATTTGCTCAAGCAGAAAACAAGGGCAAACCTTCACCTGCTCTCAAATCCCAGCAAATGGCCTTAGAGGCATCCTTCCTGTCCCCCAGCCAGGAAGATGTACTTAGGCATCCATTCTAGTAGCCATTGATACATTTGTCAATCATACATTTGTCTAACCCTTTCTTAAAGCCATCTAGGCTGGTAGCTGTTACCACCTCTTCTGGCAGCAAATTCCATAGACTGATGACCCTCTGGGTGAAGAAACACTTTCCCTTGTCTGATCTGACTCTCCTACCCATCAGCTTCATCGAGTGCCCCCTGGTTCTAGTGTTTTGTAATAGAGAAAATATTTTCTCTTACCACCTTTTCAATACCTTGCATAATTTTTCATACTTCAACCAGGTCCCCCCCTTAAATGCCATCTTTCAAGGCTGAAGAGGCCTAGACATTGCAGTCAGATTTCAGAATGGAGGTGTTCCAGCCTCTTAATCATCCTGGTTGCCCATTTCTGCACCTTTTCCAGTTTCACAATATCATTTTGAGGTGTGGTGACAAGAATTAGTTCCTGAAAATGGTTCTTATAGCGGAAATATGCATAACAAAAAAGTTCCCCATTAATTTAAATGGGAAAAATTCTAATCAATTCCACGCTCATTCCAAGTTCAACCCAAAGACACTCTAAATGCCTAATACCATAAAGAAAAAAATATATAACAGGCCAAATAGCAATTAAAACAATATTTTATCTAAAATACAATATTTTATTTTAAAGATTTAAGTTCATATATATTAGGCCAGATGCCTTCCATATTTTATTATCCGAACAAAAATGTTCTGTTACAGTAGTGTATACAGAATGCAATCAGGGAAAAAGCATGTGGTTCTACACACATTATATTGATATTTCCCCCCTCAAATTTGTATATGACTAAATTTCCTCCAATAGAATTGGCCATAATTTTACAGATACAGTAATATATTCTAAGCAGATGAGACTTCACAATTTTGGGGAGGTTACCTGCTGTAGACCCTCTGCAAAGTCAGGTTTTAATGCATATTCACTAATCTCCCCTAAAGTTTATAGATAAGAAACTTGTCAAACTGTAGGAAATAGATATAGAGGTTGTGTCTATAGACACAGAGGTGTAAAGATATGTGTTTGTATATTTAAAATTACTTCTTTCTTTGCAATATAAATAACAGAACTGGTGTAACAATGAAACACCACTAGAAAAGCAACCTGTAAATTTTTCAGAAGGGTAATAATAATAAAGCTCCAGCTTGTTCTGCACAATTTGACAGAAGTGGATGTGAACATCTGGCGGAAGCAGAACACTTTGAATATCCAGCGTATTTCAATCAAGCATCACTAGCAAAATTAATAAAGAATACAGGGGAGATAACTGATGCATTAATTTAGGAGTGGCTTCTGTGTGGAAGTCCAGATATTGCTGAATGGAAGCGCCTGTCATTTGTTGCCATTGAGAGTGCTGACTGTGGCTGATGGGACTTGTGGTTAAGTAACACTTGGAGAGCCACATATTAAGGGCCTCTATGTTACCTTCAGTATTTATTCTACAAAGCATTGATCCAAAATCTGTAATTCCCTCTGATTAGAAGCTAATCTTGTCAGTCATAAAAGATTCCTACCTCCTTACTTTTCCTAACCAGGGGAACTTCCAGACAGGGATGGCTACCCCAAAAGCCAACTTGTCAACAAGGCTTAAAGAATTTTGCACGCACAATATCTGTCGAAAGCCTGAAAGGGGAAGAAAGAGAAGAACCGAAATAACATTCCATGCTTCTGTTCATCCTTATCCAGACATTTAATAATGTCTGATTGCATTCTATTTTAGTTCTGGGTACTCTGGAAACAACCTGCTAAGGCTGATTCAAACCTGTTACTAAACAAAATAAGTTTAAACAGAAAAACGGGTGCTTACCCTTATAGCTTTTAGGTGCCTATTGATAACTTATCCATCTCCTGTGTGAATGTAAGAATTGTGGTCTTACTGGTAACATCTTTATTGTCCAATTGGACCATGCCAGATGTGTTCCTGGACCATAGGATCTACATGCCAGCAGTAGTCACAGGGGCCCCAAACCTGCCCCATCCCCAAGCAACTATATTCAGGAGCAGTCCAGCAGAAGACCTCTTGAAAGTGGTCTTTAGACAAATTTATGGATGACAGATGTATCAATGGCTACTAGAATGAATGCCTAGGAACATCTTTGAGGCTAGGGAGTGGGGGGGGAAGCAGTATGCTTCTAAGGCCATTTTCTGGGATTCAAGAGCAGGAATAGGTTTGTCCTTGTCTCTGCTTGAGATGCCCATGAGCATTTGGTGGGCCACTGTGTGTGACAGGATGCTGGACTAAATGGGCTGTGGCCTGATCCAGCAGGGCCTCTCTTATGTTCTTATGTTCTTAAGTGGTCTTCAGTCTATTCGAGACTTGGTTCCATTCTGTCACCATCAAGCAGTTAGGCAGCAGTGGCAGGAGCAGCCCAGGACCCATTCCACAGCTTGGGTATTTCCAGGGCCATTTCTGAAACCATGAGAAAACATCGCTGGTCTGCAACTTTGTTCCCTGGTTGTGAAGGCACAATGGGATAGGGCAGCTGTCCTTCAGGCAGCTGCTGGCACCCCCTTACCTTATTCCTATCTCAAAATCTATACTGTGGTGTGGAAGCTGCCTTTGACCGGAAGTTGGCAGGAACAAGATTTTGTGAGGCTAAAAAACTCACTGTCCTACACTGCAGCACTGATTTGCAGAGTTGGTTCACACAGGGAAGAAGAAGTGCAAAATACTTCCACGTTGCTGCTTATGAATAGGCATAGAATGCAGAGATGAGCTGACGCATCTGTTGTCATAGTTTACTTTCTCCTCAGGGTTCATCATAACTTAAGAGAAAAATGGGAATAATAGGCTACTGAAAGAGTAAATGATAAGAGACTTCTAAAATATCCAGCACATTAGAAAAGAGATCAAAAAATTACTTCCATTAGTCTGCTTATGCTCTAGTCAGGCTCCATGACATTCATTCCTGTTGTACCAAGCTGTTTTAAGAATAAGAATTTCCTCTTAAGTTTTCTGTGAAGGACAATTTATTATATAATGAAATATTTTATTTTGTTTTTGTAAGCAGAGGAGAAATGAATTGGTTGGTGTCTTATTACACTGCTGATGAAAAACTCTCCTTTCAGGTTGATGTAATGGTGTTTTGAGTGTCCGTGGCCTGGGTCTCTAATGACCTGGGCCAAACTCAGTCTATCTGCTAAAAGGTGAATTTTACACCACTCCTAGGAATACCATGATTGATCCACTGTCTGGAAGATCAGCTTAAGCTGGAGGGTAGAGGGAAGGTCATTTGACATCACTTAGTGCAAAAGACAGATTTCGCTCTCTATCTGTACACATCTGTATCTGTACAAAGACTTCACTTGATCCTCATGGCAAATAATATTGCAACTGCACACCTAGAGACATCCAAATCTTGCTTGTCTATTGTCACTTATGGGAAACTAAACAAAGAAATCTTCCCTTTTCTTAATTTCCATTACCCAGCTGCCCAAATCTTTTTTAAAAAGGAATTGTTTGGCTAGTTTCACCTTGGCTGTGTTTTGTATTCTATGACATAATGGATACTATCTCTGTGTATATAAATTTAACATGCCTCAAAGCATTTCCTTCCTTCCTTCCTTCCTTCCTTCCTTCCTTCCTTCATCTTTCTTGTTTGACCATATGATACATCCCTGCACTGCCCTCTTTAGTCTTGTGTGAGATTCAGCATGGACCTCACCAAACAATTAAAGTTGAATTTGAGACTTGGTAGGCTTCTAGGCTTGACCTTCTCATGAATGCTTTGTTCTGAATTGTTCCTGAGTGTTGCTGTAATTCAGATTCCCACAGGCTGAAAACATAATCACTGCATTATGGAAAGGTAGTTAATATTTGGCTCTCCAAGCATTTGCCCAAAGTGACTGGGAGTTGGAGTGCAAAGATTTTTGAGGAGCTGTATAATTACTGTCCTCTGACAAGGCCTGAAGGGCAGTGGAGAACAGCAGGCACACTGCTGAAATAAACAAAGGAAGCACTGAAAAGCACACACTGAATGGAAAAATCTTTATTGATATAAATTGTGTAATTTGTTGAGAACAAAAGAATGTATCAGCGGTTAATGGAAACCAAAATCATCCCCCAATTCAGGGCTGAATTCAAGATCACTTGACAATCAAAGTAAAAAAATGAAATCATAGGCAGATCTAATTTGTGTGAATTTCATCACAGCAACTCAGAATGTGACTGAGTAGTGTGTATGGCCCCACATGACTGCATGCACTCCTGTGAATATCTGGGCATGCTACTGATGAAACAATGGATAGTGTCCTGGGAAGTCTTCTCTCAGACCTGGATCAATGCATCAATGATGTCCTAGACAGTCTGTAGTACTATTTGGCAACACTGATACATAATGACCCAGAGCTTCCCAATTTGATTCAGATGTGGGGAACTTGAGGGCCAGTCAATGACACTAATGCCTTAATCATTCAAGAATGCCTATGTGCTGTGGCCACATGTGGTCAGGCATATTCTTGGAGCAAAAGGAACCCAGGGCCTACCGCACCAGCGGAAGATCTGACAATGGCTCTGAGGATCTCATCCTGGTACCTAAAAGCAGCCAGGGTACCATTGGCTATCATATGGAGGTTTCTGCAACCCTCCAAATATATGCCTCCCTGGACCATCATTGACCCTTTGCTCAACTGCTTGTGCTGGACAATGTTGCAGGCAGCATAATGTGCACAACAGTGTCTCCAGACTCTTTCACATCTGACACATGTGCTCAGTGTGAGCCTGCTCTCATCTGTGAAGAGAATGGGGTGCCAATGGCAGACCTGCCAATTCTGGTGCTCTCTGGCAAATGCTAATCAAGCTGCATGGTGCTGGGCCAGAAATATGCAGACTAATAGCCTGCCGGAGGTAATTTTGTAGGGCTTTGTCAGTGCTTCTTCTGTTCCCTTTGCACAAAGAAGCAGATACTGATGGCCTTTTATGGACCTGTTCGTCTCTACTCATGCAATGGCCTGTGTCTACGTCATGCTCTTGAAACTGTGCTGGGTGACACATCAAACCCTTTTGCAATGGCACGTATGGATGTGGGGGAGCTGGACTACTTCTGCAACCTGATTGCCTCTTTCCTTCTGAATTCAGCCAATCTCCTTTCTTCACTGCAGTGTTAGGAGCTAGGGAAAAGAAGCAAACATGGTTAGCCACATGTTTCCATTTCATAGAACCCAATTCACAGTGGATGTGAGCTGTTTTATTTTCCCCCTAAAGCCTGCTGTTTTGGAGCCTTCAGCCTAAATTTAATTTTCAATCAGAAAATAAGTAGCACTAGCATATATGAAACCACCACCTAGGAAGAGAAGCAGTAGGGCATACATGATAGTTAATTCACATTCACTTCCTCATCATATGTTGCCATTTGACTAATTCATCCAAAGGTGAAAGTGTTTCTTTGCTTTCAGTTACACGTTACCGTTTGCTTAACAATGAATGTGGGGTGGTGGTTGTTTTTGCTTCTTTCTTTCTTTTTTGTTGCATATCTTATAATATTTCCTGTGTGCCTTTTAAACTTCAATAAAGAAACTTTGTGTCAGGATCAGCCAACTGTTTCTCTTTCATTAGGAACAGCTCTAATCCCTTACCAATTAAATCAAACCAGTAGTTCTAAAGTTTTGGTGTGTGTACGGGAATAGTGCTAAATACATGTCTAAAGCAGTTCCTGGAACATTTGAAGAAATAAATAAAAGAGAAAGAGGAGAAAAGAGGGAATGATTAAAGTCTTGGAAACAGTGCCTTTCCCTAAACAGGCAGCCCTGAAGATAGCTTATCTCAGATACACTGCTCATAGACAGAAAAAAAAAGTGTCACAAGCAGTGTGTATTGCCCTGCTGCCCAATTTCAAAGTGCTATCACTGAAAAGACTTGTTTTGTTCAAGTCAGATGGGGGTGGGGGAACATCAGGACTAATCCAATGTCATTATCTCCTAGCTGCTCCAGCTTTGTTATTATGGAAATGTCAGCCTCAAACACAGATTGGAGCAGTACTGTATGGTGTAATTCTCCATGCATATTCATTTATTTAGAGTCTGTCTCTTACTCCCTCCCTCAGTAGTACTGGTTTGGCTGCCAGACTGAGAACAGTTTTTCTAGAGCATTGGATGAATCAAGTCCTGTGAGAAGTTCTGTTTCCATATATTGGTGAATTTTGTCTTGGTATTTTAGAACAATTCCTGAGTGGGAATTGAGACAGAATCTATGAAAAATATGACAAGATATTTGAAATTGTTGGCACAACATTTTGTCAGCACTGTAGAAGCAAATATTTAGGATATTATTCTCACATCATAGGAAACAATATATATTGATTTTATTATCATCAAGTACTTGATGAGATGCCATTTTATTTTATTCAGAACCTGTATTATCAGTCTTTGAGGATATCATTTATGGATGATGTGCTAAAATAAAAATAAATAAATTAAAATTTAAAAAACAGGGACCATTGCCCTGCTTTCTGGAGATGCTGGTACAGAATGAGTTAGAGTGACAACCCATAGATTAGGACTGCAGAATGGCAAGGGACAGGAATGTCTCTGATTTGCAAATCATGTTTAAACATTCATTGGATCAAACCAATTTTTGGGGCACCCAACTAAGGCTTTCTGCTGAATCTTCAGTCAGTGTCAGGAATTATCAATCATAATTGTGCTTCTCTGAGTAAGCATGGCTGGGAGTAATGTTAAGAAATATAGTTGGGGACATCCCTGGGTGAATTAGGTACGCAAAGGATAAATATAAGCGGAAAGATCAATTACTTTGCTTACAGGTTTCTGTCTATTCACCTTTTCCATAGATGCAAGAAAATAACTTTTAGGTGTGAAGGAGTTAAGGTCAGATGGGGTGGGACAGCTACAAAGCTCCTAAAGCAATCCCAGCCTGTTACCACTACTACCAGCCAATCAGGACCTTGAAAACTGACATAGCAGCAGAGAATCAGTAGTGAGCATTTGTTGCTATGGAGGGGTTGCTAGTCTTTGAGGTGAGCTGGTAGAAAGGTAGGAGGCTTTTAGGCGCTTCTTTTTAAAATTACGTGACACAGTTCCCCCCCCCCATGTTCACAAATGGAGCGATCACTCAGAAATACATGCCCCAACAATTTCATCATACCCTAGGACTGCAATGTTTATTTTCACTGATATGATGATTACCATAAGACCAGATGGATTTCGTAAAGGATTAGTGGCAGTATGTATCCTGAGAGACCCCTTTTATATAAGCATTTTGACCAAAATGACTTATTACAGCTTTCCATAAGCCACAGTGATTGTGCAAACCAATAGATATAGCACTGATACAGAATGCCAGTAAAGGTAAAATTCCACCCTAATGAAGTACGGCTTTTCTCCTATTCATGTGGTTATTTAGAATCTCTTTCCTTTTTTTCAGCTTGTGGAATTTTGAGAATATGCTATCATAAAATGGCTGCTGTGGGGTATGGAGAAAAACATAAAATTTGAATAAAACATGAGACCTAGTACTCGTCACCTCAATCAAGAACTGAAATTGCAAGGGAAGGCATTCAGTCAAAGGAGTACGGAGGTGTGTTTAAACTTTACATAAACGCCAGAGTAGGAGGCTGCATCTTCATGGAAGCACAATTTCTGCTAAAATTGTGGCATTTCCCCATACATGATATCAATATATCTGTCTGGAGCAAACCGTGGCTGAGTGGTCAGAACCAAGATAGGAAGTAGCATTCTTCCCTGTCTCCAGTCTTTTTGTCAGGTGTTGCAGCTATGGGGCTGTGATGATTTTCTCCCACAACTCAGTAATTGGGAGCAAAATCTCCCTTCAAGCAGGCCAAGGGCCTGTCCAGACAGCAAGTATAGTGTCCTTATAACACTGCTATGGTGGATTGCCTCATGTATCATAGGCAACCCCACCATAGCCCCACTTTTTGCCCCTAAAAAGCATTTCTAATTATTGCTGAAAAACCCAGTGCTGTTCTCAGGTTTTTCCAGCTGTAGTGCTTTTGAGGGTAGCCACTTACTTTTCTGGATGGAGCCACGATTTTTGCTCTATCCAGCACACATGTGGAGGCTGAAACAGTTGGCTACGCAGGCACAGAGGTGGTGATGCACACGTCCAGGAATTCAATGGCAGCCAAATTGCCTGGATTGCAGGTCTTCAAAATGCTGAGTGACAGCACTGCGGCCAGCTCTGTCAAGGCAGAAAGCAATAATGGCAAAGGAGCCTAAAAGAGAAGTGGCAAGTGTGCTGCTTCCCACAGATCCTACATAATCCTGGGAAGGGGATTCCCTGCTCAGCCTAGGAAGGGCTCAGTGCGAGTTCTTTTCATAAGCACTTCCAAGGACCTTTTTGTTAGTGGATCCTTCAAAGAACCTGTCTGTGGCTGCGCTCACAACAACATTTTAAACCAGTTTCAGTACACTTTCAGAGTGGAAGAACACATCAGCAAAATGACTTAGCGTTTTCCTTCCATGTTATCTACCTCAAAGCTGGATTTTCTGAGTTAGGTGAAGCAAAAAGCATACAGTTTGTCACTCTGCCAATGCGTGATCTCACTCTGAATGTGGACTGAAACTAGATTAAAATGTAGGTGTGAAGGCGGCCTGAGTCTTGAAGAGATGCTATTTGATCCCCTTTATGCGTCATCTAATACACACTAGATTGAACAATGATACAGAATGCCCCATTTACATCATGTAGATAGGGCCAGAAGAGAAACTGTTCCAGTACCACAAAGTAAATAATGCAGCCAGCTATTCCCCGCCCCCCTTAAAGAGTTCAGATTCTCATGGAGACATCATGGAAGGATAATAGAAAAGCATTTTGTTTAGGTAATGAAGAGTTCAGGAGTAAGTCCTGTGTTATGTAATGCACTTCCAAGACTTTAAGGTAGAAAGTCTTAGCGAAATTTCCACATTTACCAGGCCTGGATTTCTCCAGCGGGAGCTTTACCAGGAAAGAAACATTTTAAAAATCCTTTAAAGAGGAGTATTTTTAAACTCTCACCAAGAATGAGCATGAACAATGGAGTCTGGAATAAAGTTTAACAAACCGTAGAGGATGGAAAACAGGGAAAACATGGTATGCAAGAACAATGCAAGGGGCAGTATAAGGATTCACATGTTCCTCAGCGGCAGAATTTGGGCCAGAGGAGTGAATACACATGTATATATGCAAACCTCAGAAGCCTTCAAGCTAAAATAGGGGAGCTAGAAACCTTAATGATGGACAATAGGATTGATATTATGGCTATAACTGAAACCTGGTGGACCAGTGAAAACCAATGGGATACAGTCATCCCAGGTTACAAACTGTATAGGAAAGACAGGGAAGGGAGACAGAGAAGTTGCTCCCTGATTGCTGGCAAGCAGCTTCTGAAGTTAGAGGCAGTTTAGCAGAGAAGCCCTTCTCTGCTAAACTACCTCTAACTTCAGAAGCTGCTTGCCAGCAATCGGGGAATGGGGGTGGAATAAGGGTTGCAGGAAGAGGCTTGTGGGACAACAAGGGCCAGATGACTCCCTCATCGCTGCATTTTTACCTGTCAGACTGAGGTGATCAGTTCTTTTATGCTGTTTGATCTTTAAAAATGGCCAACAGTTGTGATCCCCAATGTACAGGACAGGAACGGCAAGCACAGGACATGAAACCCACCTGATGCTATTGACGTGAGCATCAATCTCCTCCCCTAATAACCCAGGAGTGTCTCCCCAAGCCTCCAAAATAATGTGGGCTTGCCCTCTAAACCATAGCGAGAACAGTTTTCTTCAAAAGCAAATCTACTACCAACTTGGGCGATTTGTTCTGCATGTAGCCTGGTTTGGGGGCTTTGCACGGAGACTCTCCATGTCGAATTCAGATTCGATTTGGACTATAGAGTACATGGGGACGGGACCGTGAATAAAGCCTGGATAATCCGGAATAAAGTATGTCGGGATGTGCTTTGGTCCAGATTATTTCAGATAACGTGGATTAACTAAGTACTGTCTGGATGATGCTTTAGTTCTGCTTTACTGATAAAATGCTACCTCATTAGTGCCTTTTCTTGATATTAAACATATTAACACATGCCTGAATCAAATGCTGGAGACATTTGTGTGGTAACTTAAGGTAGTGATCTAATGCAGGTGGTTTTTTGTTTTGTTTTGTTTTTTAAGCATCTCTGGGGCAGCTCAGAAATGGCTTGGAGACAGTTCTGAGCTGGGATCATTCAAATGTCAGCATGCCCCTCCCCCCACTCATGAACATCCTAGGCTAGAAAAGGAAGATCAGAAACAGAGTCCAAGGCACTGTCTCTGAGACATTTCTGAGGTGATTCTGAGGTGCTTTTTTGTTACACATGATCACAGCCTGCGCCATAGAGTTATGATGGAACTTGCTCATAAACTGTCACTATCTCTGCTATTTTTCCCAGATCCTGAAGGTGAAATTTCAGACAAATGTCCTTTCTGTTACTCCTTTTTTTAAAAAAAAAAAAGTACAGAAATGAGGATCTCTGTTTGGACCTCAGAAACAATGCAGTAATTGCTAGATTAAATTTATCTCTTGTTTGGTCAGGTAGCTTCCTTAGTCATTGCAGGAATGAGTTGGATATTGTTTACCTGGACAGACCTTAGCAAAGCATTTGAGAAAATGCCCCGTAATATTTCCCTGAGCAAAGTGGTCAAGTGTGTTCTGGATCGCACTGAAACTCGATGAGTCCACAGCAGGCTGGACAGTCAAGCTTAAAAAGTGGACATTGATGGATCCTTGTGAAATGAGGGAGACATGACGTTCGCACCACAAGGTTCTGTCCTGATACTAATATTTTTTAATATTTATGTTAATGTTTCAGGACCATTGGTGTCAAAGAGCAACCACTTTGGCTACAGAAAGTCCTATCAACTGTTCCTAGCATCTTCCAGGTGTGCTGTGAAACCCTGAGAAACTGCGGCTGAGTGGGGGTCCAATGTGTGGCCTTCTAAGACTTCTGTCCCTGCTATTGGCCATGTGAGGCACATCTGAAGGGCTGCACTTCAGTGTAGACAGTGGCGAACCAGATGAACTAATGCTCTAACTTCTATTTTAAAAGTTTACTATATTATATGCCCCAATGTGCTCAGAGAGGCTTATTTCAGCAAAGGAGTCAACCTTAAAATATAAAGGTGGAAAAAGACCCCTGCCTCCTGATCTTTGCAATTTTTTTTCTGCTCCTGGAAAAGTCACCTTCTGTCCAACTCATATTTAATTAAATAGACCACTTTTAAGATAGTTTTGACCAGCATTAAAGGCACTTTACAGAAACAACAAAAGCTTTGGACTGAACATTTAGCCTGTAATTGAACAAAGGTTTCATTTTCTCTCTGGTGACTAAAGTCTGTGATTTTATGACCAGTAGAATGTCTCAAATGACAGGTTTGCCCCACTGACGACATCTTTTACATTTTGCCCTTTAGACTTGCTGGCATCATAGGTAGATGATAAGGTAGTTCAGAAGCATCTAAGCCCTAACTACTACTGCTCTTGTTAGGAGAACTAGCAGAAGCCAACTAACTGTGCTGAAAGACCAACCTAAAAATGGCAGACTATAGCCAGCTCCCTCCTCACAAAAAGAGCATCATATTTTGCAAAGAGTAAGAAACACACAAAATACACTTTAAAAATCATACACTAAAAGCAAGTACTGTAGGTGTAAATAAATTCAGACAAGCTCTTTGGATGATCAGGTGCTTGGTAAATCCAGTTACCACTCCATTGCCCACATAAAAGAAGCCTGCAAACAGAGTTGGAGTGGGTTTGGCAAGGAACTAAGGCTGCTGCCAAATGTGTTATAATTGCTACCATGGCACTGACATGGGATCAACACAGTCATGTGCCTGTATTCCTTACACAGAAGGAGCAGGCATCTAGCACATTAATCAAGCAGTGGGCTGATGTCCACCCCTCACTTTCTGATACAATCAGCTAAACAATTATGGTAGTGTTCCTGCAGCAGATCATTCAATGGACAATTATGACATTGGTGGGTGGGACTGGATCACCAACTGACCAATAGCAATGGCAGGGACTGAAAAGCAAGAAGGAGGAGGGACAGGTAAAAGAGAAAAAAGAAAAAGAGCAGAGAATTGGCATCTGATGAAGAAAGTAGTGGCACAGGCGTGGTTTTCCTTCTACTATATGGCATATCATTTTAGAAACCACAGCTCTTTCACTACAGAAGAAACCTGTCTACTCTTGTCCTCTGGGTTGGGGTCCTGCTATTTTTGATGCTTATTCATTTCTTCATCTAATGTTCCTTCTAGATTAAATAAGTTACAGTTCAATCTCCTTGCTCTCCTTTCAGATCTTCTTGAACCATACCAACCTGCCCCCATGCCCTAAGATCTGCAGGGGATGCCCTCCTGGTTGACCCACTGCCTTCAGTAGGGAGGTGGGTGGGCACCCGGGAGAGGGCCTTCTCAGCAATGGCCCCCAGGCTATGGAATAGTCTCCCCCTTGAGGTGCGTCATGCTCTTTCTCTGTTTATGTTCAGGAAGGCAGTGAAGACATACCTCTTGGCTCAGGCCTTTTGGCTAAATGTCAGTCATGTTTCCCCCACTGTAAACACTAGTTTTAATTGATATTGTTTTGTTCTTAACATGTTGGATTTTAAATGCTGTGATGGTTTTTATTGTTTTAATATATATTATTTTGTTTGATGTGGTGGGTTTTAAAGGTTGTTACCCACCCTGAGACCGTCAGGTATAGGGCAGGATAGAAATATAAATAATAAATAAAATAGACACAGGCAGCTTTTGCTAAATGTAGGGAGAGGAACCTCAGAAATTGGCAACTGATCTTTTCATCGGAGTTGGGGACCTTAGCGGTTGCTGTGTAACATGATTAGACTCGTGCACTCACAAGCAAAACACACTATCACTGAGCCATTTTCCCTCTTTCTAACTCTCTGTAGGATTAGCTGGCAGCTCAGAGGAGATTATAGGTACCCCAAGTAAAGGTTCTGATCTCTTTTGCAGAATAGGATGGATTTGCTAGTGATTTTTTTTAAAAAAATCATTTACTAATTTGCTATGCTATCTTTTTCCCTTGCGCGCCTGCGCTTGCTTTTAAGCATGGTCTTAAGCAAGACAGTGACAAGCGGTCATAATTATATGCCATCATAAAAACGTAATGATCAGTTTGCCATGTACACATTTACATTTTAACACTCATGTGCCAGAATGTGAACATGTACATAAAAATTCTGGGCTATAGGTTGCCAATTTTTAGTTATGGAGGTCAGTTCCATTGAGTTGTTACTTTACATAAGTGAATTGACATTTGAAACATAATTTTACTTTTATAGACATCTCTCAAACAATTCAGTTTTATACGGCAAGGCTTTGTCCTTACATTGTCAGAAAATACAAATTCTCTTGCATGACGTTCCTTCTCCCATGTTTTAATGTGACCTCTGTAGCATCATTGACTTGCATTAGGGCTGTGGTCACACCTAAGGTTTAATCCAGCTTCAGTCCACCTTCAGAGAGAGAGATCACACCAGCAAAGTGACCGGTAATTTTCTTTCCACATTATCTATCCTAAAGATGAATTTTTTGAGCTATTTAACACTGAAAGAAAACAGCTGGTCCCTTTGCTGATGTATTCTCTCACTCTAAAAGTGGACTGAAACTGGATTAAACCTTAAGTGTGAACACACCCTAGGAGACTAGAGGCCTTTTCTCAATGCACCAAGGCTAGGTCACGCTGAGACGCATTCCCCATTTAAACCTAGGTAGGTAAGGAATGCGTGGGGATATGTTCCGACCTCCCTAGGTGTGAAGGCAGAACCTGTCCCCACATGGCCTAGCCCGAAAAGGCCAGTGGGGGGGGGAGGGCCTGCTGCCATTGGGTCAGGTTCGACCCAGGGGCAGGCAGGCCTGTCTCATCCCTTCCCTAGTTCCTGTGGGCTCTAGGTGATGCAATCAGGTCCCCTAGAGCCCGCAGGAACATCCCTGGTCATCCCCTCTGGGCACGAGCCTACCCGGGGATGCACATGCACACCACTTACCTCTTTGTCGCCAGGTTCAAAGTGGCGGCCATTGTGCGTCTGTGCACGCCACCAGCTCTGAGTTGATAGCTACCAATGCATGTGCAGAACGGCCGGGTTCTGCGCAGGTGCAGGTAACTGGCCAATCAGAGCAGGCATCACACACAGACACACGATGCTGCCAGCTGGGCTTGCCACTTTGACCCCAGTGATGAAGAGGTAAGTAGCATGCATGCATGCACCTCTGGGTAGGCCCATGACCAGGGGGTGGGGTGGGTGCCCAGGGTGGTTCCTGTGGGCTCTAGGGGGCCAGATCACATCACCTAGAGCATGCAGGAACCCAGGGAAGGGATGAGATAGGCCTGTCCACCATTGGGGCGAACCTGGACCAATGGTGGCAGGCGGAGCCGGGGCTGGGGCTGGGGCCGGTGCCGGTGCCGGGGCTGGAGCACACAGCTGTTCTGGAGGGAGCATGCGATGCTCTCCTTCCCAAACAGTTGTGGGACATCCCAGGACAGCCAGGAACGTGTGTAGAGCACAATTTTGTGCTCTATACCTGGAACGCATGTAGGATGCCCAGGGACAGTCTGGGGCGGTTCCAAACAGAATAATCAGCCCAGCTGTGTGAATGCTGTGTCCCAGCGCATCCTACACGCATTCGGGAGGCCCCTGTGTGAATCGGCCTTAGATGTCTGCATTTCCCCTAATGCCTGATCTTCCATATGCAGCAAGTATTTGCATGAAACTGTTTTGCCTTGCAAAGATCAAGCCAAGTTTAAAACAACATTTTGTGCGGTTTACCTGCAAATAGTAACAAGCATTGTTTACTGCCCCCGATCCTATCTTATGAAGCATGTGTTTTTGTTCAAAAATAATTTAATACAATAAAATAATCATGTGTATGTACTAAAGGTGCCTTCAAAATTATGCCATATTTCAAAATCTGATAGGGTTACAATTTCAAAATATAAAGGGGAAAATATCAGAAAGATACAGATATTTTCTCGGCTCCTGGGTGCTTTTACCCTGAGTTTTGCTTCAGCTACACCCCTGTGTCAAACTGCATATCATCATAGACCCCTTTGCTCTGCAATTACAGCCTGCAGAGTTCAGGAGGCCTCATGGCATGTGGGAGGGAAAATCTGCCTGTCTGGAACAGCAGTTTTCATGATCATTAGAACTAGAGGCCTTTGGGATCAGAAAGATCTTCTCTAGTTTTGAAGAGGACCTGCAGGAGCTTACAAGAATGTGAGGCAACATAAGGTAGAAGGCAGAGCCTTCAGACACTAATGAGGAGTGTTTTTGCACTTCTGTGGGATTCTGCCCTGTGGAAGTTAAGTTCAGGGAGAGTGGCTGCCATTCACATTTCGAGTGCTGTCATGTCCCAAATTTAACCCAGACTTACCTGGGTCCTACTGAAGAGTGGATGGTTCTATCCAGGACTGTTTACATTGCCAAAGCAATGATGATTCTTGCCATGGTGTTGCTTTGGCTGTCCTGCTCCCACACAGCATTTGGACAAAGAAGTTGCATGAATGCTGGATCAGGGGACTGTATGTTTTACTGCTCCAGAGCTAGGAAAGATCAGGATGGCCTTTGGGACAGGGGCTGCAATGTGGTGTGTGAATGTACCACATGAGAGCATGTGTGGCCGTCCTGATCAGTCAAGTGCCAAAAAATCTCTATGATTCTTTTTAAGTAGCTGTTGAAGGACCATCCTCTGTTTTAGTCCAAGTCTAGAAGAAAAATCCTTGAAGAATCCTTGAAGTTGAGCAGTGCATTTTGCTATGATAAGATCATTATACTTCCAATTATCTCTAAATGTGCATGTTTATATACACATCAGCACATGGGGATTAAATGCAAATCTGTGTCCCCCTTTATCCTCTTTTTGTAGTGATACATGTGTGATCCAAATCTGTACTTTCCCATGAGGACAAAATAGCACAGCACCCTTAGCTCCCAGGAATACTGAAGAGTAGGTAGGTGGCAGTGAATGATAGCTCTTCTGAAGAAGAGTGAATGGGTGATTGGGAAATGTGTTAACAATCCAGGGCTACACCTACATTCACACCAAGCTGAGGAAAATGGATGAAAAAGGAACCAGGACTTAGTCCATTTCATTGCTTTGTTTAGTGCCTGCTAATTGCGCAGTATGGGTGTGGTCACACCTTCACTTTAAACCTTCTTCAGTCATCAGATCTGTCTGCTCCCTTTTTTTTCATTGCTATCCATTTTATTTGTGGACTTTTCACCTTGCTCTTGGACTTTCCTGAATGGAAAGTCCACAAATACAATGGATAAAAAGAAAAAGGAGTAAGAGGTCAGATCTAAAGATGGACTGAAGAAGTTTAAAGTGAAGGTGTAGCCACAGCCTATCTAGATCATAGAGGGATTTTTCTTTTGCTTGTTGAGGTCAGTCTGGGTTCCCCAACCCATCCTCACCCATGACTCACAGCCTCTCAGTATGCAGCAAATTGATTGGTTGTTTTGTGGTTCCATTTCCAGGCAGGTGCTTTTTCTTTTCTTTTTTTAACTTCAATTGGATCTACAAGGCTTTTTTGTTCTTTTTTGTTTGATTTGAGAGGAACAAATAGATTATTAGTAGTCAAATACTGGAAGCAAGGGAATCAAAATTATTTCTCCCATCCACCAAATGTAGCACTAATTACTTGCTGACTTCCTCCTCCTATACTGTGGCATGCAGTTGCCTGGTTTAGGGGTGCAGTCTCCTGGTTATCTGGAAGTCTTTGGCCGTGTCCCCATGCAACTTTGGTATGGTTTTGAATGCATGATCGGCAAGGTTCGTCCCCATGCGTTTTGGATTTGGCAAAAAGTGAGCCAAATCCCCCCAAACCATGCCAGAAGGGTGCCACATTTGATACGTGGAAAAAGAAGTCTCGGCACAGTTTGGGGGACCGGCACACATTGCTTAGCAAGCTGATCCTGCACATGGGAACGGTGCCGACTGCACAATCTGGGCAGACAGGAAAGAGGTTTGAATTTTAAGGCCAAGTAACTTCAGCAGAAAAACTAAGCCTCTTTCAGCAGATCAGAAAAAGGAGGTGCAGAGGTTTGAAATGTCTCTCTTTTCCAGGGGGGCAATAAAGTTGCCTCCCTGGAAAAGAGAGAAAACTCAAGCCTCTGCACCCCCTTACTCCCTTGCTTTTACTCCTCTTTCAAGGCAAGCAAGCGGCTTGCCTGGGAAAGGGAGCAAAATCATGATCTTGTCATGGTTTGCTTGGGGACGGCTGAATCTGCCCCCAGCCCACCCGTAGCCCGTGTTAGGGCAAATGACATGAGGACGCCCAAGATTCGATCTTGGTCTGCACCCAGCCCATGTGAGCCCAAACAGCGCCCAGACAGCACCAAACAGCTTGCATGGGGAGATGGCCTTTCAGTTCAATTCTGCACTACTTCACAAAGCCAGTTGAGTGACCTTGGGCTAGACACAGCTCTCTTTTTGAGATCTCACACCTCCACCTACATTACAGGGTACTTGTTGTGGGGAGAAGAACAGAAGGTTTGTCAGCTGCTTTGAATCATTTTAAGGGTGAAAAAACTGGGGTAATAAAAAAAACCCTTCTTATTATTAGAGGTGGCTCAACTAAAGCCCATATTCTCCTGCTCTCAGGACACTGCTGCGATGGAAAGAAGAGATCATTTCCCACGGGTTCATTTTCAAAGTGAGTTGCTACTTTCTTCCTCTCTTTCAACTGACAGAGAGTTTCTTAATTAGAAAGGATTTTCCTACTTCACAGGAGGGTCAGTGGACAGAAAGAAAGTCAAAAGCGTAAAAATTAGCAGCAAAGCAATACCCACCTCCACCCCAATCTCTATTCAGAAGAACAGCAGAAATGAATGAAAGCTCTACTTTTGGCTGGGGTCACTAGGGATGTGCACAGATATTCAAAAAGTGAAAAATCCAATTCAAATCTGTTGAATACCGACATTCGAATTTGAATCAGATTTTCAAAAATCTGAATTTAAACATTCAAACTAACTTCAGATTTTTAAAATCCGATATGGATTTTTGGATAATTCGAATGAACAGATCTACATATATTGCATACAAATATCATGTGTATTTGCACTTATAATGTGGGATGAAACAGGATGCATACTGGATGAAAACAGGAATGCGCGCAAATTCAAAAATCAGATATGAATGTTGCCAACATTCGTATTTTCAGATTTGAATCAGATTTTTGAATGTACAGATTCAGATAATCTGGATTCGAATCGGATTTTCAAAAATCTGGATTTTTAAAATTTGAATCAAATTAAATATTCGATTCAACTCAAATTCAATTGCAAAAAATGCATTCATGCACACCCCTAGTGGCCACACCTTCTCTTTAAATCTTCTTCACTTCATCTTCTGATTGCAACACTCACACCTTTTCATTCCTATTAGTTTTATTTCTGGACTTTCCATCCTGGAAAATCTAAATGGAGGGTGGGAAATCCACAAATGGACAGAAAGGAAAAGGTGTGAATGTTGTGATCCAAAAATGGATTGAAAAAGTGCAGATGTGGCTGTCCTCTCTCCTACACATACATATGTACACAGAGACGTCTGTCAGAGAAAACAAGAAGATAATCTAGAGTGGATCTAAAGATCAGGGGAGTACTGCTTCCTTTCCTTCTTCCTCCCTCATTTATTGGGTAAAGTGCTTGATCACTTAGCCAGCCACTTACAACAGCAGCATAAAAGGCTAGAAATAAGCTCCCCCACCTCTCACACAGAAATAAATACATGGTTCCCCCCCCCAAAAAAAAAATTGCTTGAGTTCCCATTGCTAGACCTCATTTGATTCAAATATAGATAATCCAACTTTCGGGACCTTTAATCCTCAGAAACTGTGGATTCTTTTGAACCTTTGGGAACCGTGAGCTTTCAAAATGATTTCAAAGCTCTTTAAATCTTGAATGGGAACAAAGCCAGAAATCATAGTCTGTGAGAAAAAATAAGTTTTATTTTTTTCACTCCAACCCAGATATCTCCGCCTGCCTTCTTCGTAAATAAAGCAAGAAGAATCTCAGCTATTGGCTGGGGAGCGAATTCCTCTTCTTTCCCTCACCCAAGACTGCAACAGTGGTGACAAAGGGGGGCACTACCTCTGCATTCCTTCCCTGGAGCTGTAAGAGGCAATGGCAGCTGCTGCCACCTTCTCCCTCTAGCTGAAGTGCACAGCGGCAAAGGGGGATGGTAGTGGCAGCACCATCTACACTCCTCAGAATGGAAGTGTGGCAGCGGTCACCACCATAATTTCCCCTCCCCCTCCAGAGTTAAAGTGCATGGTGGTGTTGAAGATGGGGCACTGCTGCTATTCTCTCCCTTCCTGGAATAGAAGCAGAAGAAGAGGAAGTGTTGGATTTTATACCCTTTTAAGGGGACGGAAAGTGGCTGACAAACCTTCTGTTCTTCCCTTGACAACAGACACCCTGTGAGGTAGGTTGGATAAACAAGCATCACGATCACAACAAATAGAGTTGCAAAAATCAGTGGACTGCAAGATATACGAGTCCTGCTCAGAAGGACAAATTTTAAAGTCAACTCCATGTGTAAAGGCTGGCAGCAGGCTCCCAAAAAATACATGTTTAGTTGCTACCTTGCTTTGCCATCCACACTGGATCTGCACCTAGTTTGCCGCAGAGGAGGACATTCCTCTTCCAGTCACCAGCTTGGCCGTCTCTGCACAAGGCATCATTCATCTTGCCTGCCTGCTGCTGAGTAGGCAGGTGAGAGAGAGGCACAGAGTTCTTTAGCCACAGTTATGTTGGAGGTCATGTCTTGCAACTAAGCAGCTGGTGTCCAGTGGTACCTTGTCATAGAAGCTGAATGTGCTCTTCAGTTCTCCTAATTAACAGCTTTTAAGAGACTTTATGCTGCCCGCTCATTTGTCTAAACCTCCTTTAAAGCCATAGAAATGAAAACATTCTGGAGCAATAGATTCTATAAATGAGTTATATTTTGTGAGAACAAGGGCATTCTTTTCTGTTATGTCCTGCTGATCAGTATAAATATGCACTGATATTTGGCCTGAATTCCCCCTGTAGCAGGCTGCAAGCAATAGGCAATTGTACAGGAGAAAACAACATGGAATGGCATAGCATAGCTACGGTTTCCCTACTAAGACCTTGTTCACCCTGGGGCACTTTGCACAAATATCATGCAAACTGTCTAGGCAATCTGCTTTTGGAGGAGATTCCAAAATGTTTCTCCAGATTGCAAAATCTGTAATATGGAGCTACCACTGAACATTTTTTGAACCCTGTTTGAACACACTCAGAGAGGTGATAGAGAATGCCACAATATCAAAACTCCATATTTTCTGTAGAATTTAACTAAATACATACAGCTAAAGTAATAACATATTTGACCAATCTACTTCTACCTGTATGTCCCAACTCTGCAGGGTTGATCTAAACATACAGGTGAATTGAGGCAGGCACCTAACTGCCAGGGTGCCAGGAACTTGTTGAAAGTAAAATAAATGCAGCTCATGGACTGCACAGTAGATCCATAAGGATCTGTTTGCTGCAGCTGCTTAATCTAATACACTTATGAGACTATGTGGTGAGTGTCAGTTTGATGCTTTGTCCAACATGCAAAATACCTGGGCCTGCCTTCTTCCCCATCAATGTTTTGTGCCTATCTTATGCCAGGATCTATTTCTGTATTCTTGACAAACTGTGTGTTATCTGAATGAAGCTATGTGAATAAAATAGTTAAATTAAGGCAAGGAAGACATTCTGCTTAGGCCAGCACACCATGTCTGTGGGCAATTTTGCACTTCCCTTCCCGTCTTCTGGATGGGAAAGGAGTATAATCACCCAACGTTGACTAGCACTTGCACTTGTGAATGTGAGTTACGTACAGACAAAGACCCACGTGATCGGTCGCTCACCTGTGACTTATCCCGGGGCCGGTCCTCTTATGGGTGCCACCATTTTGGTTGTGGCATCCTCCGCGACTGTGCATGCCTCAGCACCAGCACCATGATGATGATGATGCTCTGTACACATGCAGTTGTGTCTAAGGTTGTGCAAGCTGCCAGCCCGGCATGCTTGTGCGGCACCTCAAATGACCCTGGAGCACCGGAAAAGCTGCAGATGCTCGCTGCTGGATGCTTCTGGTAAGTAACTGGGCAAGGTTAGCAAAGGTGTGGAGCACGATTTCTTGCTCCACACCTAGTGCATGAATAGGGAACTTCTGGAGGCTCTAACAGTCTCCTCGAGGTGCGAATGCTCTTCCCCAGAAGTTCCCTAATCATGCGCTACAGGCTGTAGTGCAAATAGGCCTCATCCGAGAACATACAGGTGTCTGGGAGAGACTTCTAATTCTGGATTTTCTGTAAAATTGCTGCAAAGTGCTTATGTGTGCCTGACCCATAAGGGCTAAAAAAGTTCTCCCTCATACCTGATAAGCCAGGTTGGCCCTTTGCTCTTTCACACATGTTTTGAGGCATTTTTAAATTTCTAGTCATAGCAGGGTTTGCTTCCCTACAACTAGGTTGCTGTCCTCACCAGATATAATGGACATCACCCCCACTGTACATAACCATTTCATGATAGAAGTTGTGCTGTATTACTTCCATGAAGCACAGAGACCATGTGACTGATTTCATCCCACCCTTTCCATGCATGCTATTACTCTTATGAAGGACTGTGGAGTATAGTGGTTGGTGTGGAGTCTGAGACCCTTGGGTATTGGGTGAGAATAAGTATAAATAAGGAATAATGGTATATCTCCATATTATTACTAGAGAACAGGAAACATGATGTTTCTGACACAGAACAGCTAATGTAGTTTTCAGTGCTGTGTAGAAGTTGCTGATAGATAAGTGTGGTGCCTTAAAGCATACACAATGTAACAAATTGTCATTTTTGTATGCTGGTTTTGGAAAGGCAAAGGCTTCTAATCTATAAAATACTTTGTTTTAATAATTCAGAAGTTCAAGTTGAAAGGGGAATGGTAACTGCATATAATTAGATGTTCAAAGACCTGAGTATAAACTTGTATACAATGTCTTAAGTACTATATTGTGTAACCAAATACTAGAAAAGAACATAATACTTTAGCTTTTTGATTATTTTGTTATCATAGCATCAGGAACACATCCAAATGAAGTCAAATCTTTCAAGGCGGAGACAAAAGAACGGTAAAATCTCTGAGCCACAAAATTGTGTCTGGGTTGCTCAGATGTTTAGGCACCATCTGCAGTTCTGGAGTCACTCACCAATTCATAGCTTCTATGTATGTATGCATCCATTATTGACATTTCATAATGGAAGACTCATAGGTTGAGTCTGGCTCGTGAAAGCAGCTTTACCCATACAAATACCCTCTTGAGGTCTGTCATGAAACAAACTGCATGCAAGTGACAGCTTAACTCATAATAAAGTTGTTATGAGGGGCTGGTGTCATCCCACTTGGCTTTGCCTTAGGCAAGCTATTCCTCAGACTCTGACTTTCTGAAACCAAAAGTAAATGACGGAAGGAAGGAAGGAAGGAAGGAAGGAAGGAAGGAAGGAAGGAAGGAAGGAAGGAAGGAAGGAAGGAAGGAAGGAAGGAAGGAAGGAAGGAAGGAAAGTGTTTAGATGTTTGGGAAGCAAATGTTACAATCTTAAAAATCCACAGTGTTTAATCAAGAAGTGCAGTCTTACCACCAGAGCCATGGTTAGACAACTAATCAGCGGTTCTCAACCTTCCTAATGCCGCGACCCGTAATGGAATTCCTCATGTTATGGAGACCCCCAACCATGGGGGCAGAGCAGCTGGGAGGTGGGAGGGAAAGGTGGTGGGAGACTCGTTGCGACCCCTCTGAAAGGGTAGTTCAACCCTCAAAGGGGTCCTGACCTCCAGGTTGAGAACCACTGAACTAAATTGTCCATCTTAGGGCACAATGAATTCTGAAGTTGCTTTTGACTTGAGACACACTCAACTTTAGTTTGGATTGAGCTTATCTTTCTTATGTCCAGACATCCTAGCCTAAGCGTGCTGACAGGGAACAATTTTTCTCCACCTCTTCCCTCCCATTTCCCTCTCTGATCAGATGCCTTCCTTTCAAGCAAATTTTGGCTTCTCATGGGAGGGTAAGACCACCTCCTCTTTTCCCTTTCCTTTTATTTTTTTGGGCTATAACAGATAATGGTGGGCATACTGGTTTGAATTTTGTGGACAGGGAATTCACTACAGCTCCAGAGGCATTCCCCCTACCAAAAAACCCAAACCCCACCTTGGGGAGACCTAGGGAAACCAGAGGCTGGTGTTCAGACCAGTGCTTGATTTTGCACAATTCCAGAGTTAGGTACAGTGGCAGCAACACAATGAGATTTAGGTGGGAGTCTGAATAAAGGCTTCCTGCCCCATGCCTCCAAAAGCTGGATTAAGTGGGCACTAAGATGGAATATGGAGAAGAAATAATTCTGGTGTAGTTAGGTCCTTAGCTATGCCTCCTACCACAAAGTACAGATGGATGGACAGTGTCAGAGATCAGCAGTGAATATTTTTACGAACATTTTTGTACTTTTGTTTCAGTTTGCACATCATCATATGGCATAGGCACGGCATGAGTCTGCAGACTAAACAGTTTCAAACAGCTCAGTTTCAAACAGTTTTGTTATTTTTGGATTGTTCTGAGGAATCACAGTTTGCTTCTGTGGAACACTGATGGTCTCTCTGTGTTGTGAGTGTGTGTTGTGTTGTGGGTTTTTTTTGGTGTGTGTAAATTTTTGGCATTTTTTGAATGTCAAAATACAAGCAGTCCACCCAGCTGCAGACTCTAAATAAAGCTTGATTTTAGGATACCAAATCCATGCTGGAGATAGGTGCTCTGATCAAACTTGAATCTGATTGAGAAAGTCCATCATAATCTGAATGAAATTTTCATCCCTCTGTAATTACACCCATCAGAGTCTGATTCAAAACCCACAGGGCCAGAATAAATAACAATGGCATGAGTTTATGTGCTTTTGAAGTAGTGGCAGATTCTTCACTTAGAGCCAATACCTTCCCTCTCTTTTCCGTTTCAGGATCTTGCAGCCTTATAGGTGAGAACAATGAAAAGCTGAGCTGAATTATCCATAGCCATCTTGTCCCTCATTGTTGCGTTTGGCACAGAAAATTCCAGCTCCTCTCCCTTGGGTACCATTGTGTGAAGTTTTAGCATGCATGCCATGCAGAAGGCTAGTCTGGGCAACTCCTTGGCATCATTTATTTATTGTGAGGAAAATAAAAAGGATGATGTAAATGTGAGCATCTGGTGGGCACCCTGAAAAAAGAGAAAAAACACAACCCATGGCATTATCAATAGAAAAAAAAACAGCTTCATAAGTGATGCAAAATGAACTCTGTACTTTATTTAGTAGTTGTTTTATTTTTTTGCTTTGACTGTCTATACTGTACTGTGTCTCTGGTTGATTTACCAGATAGCTGGCAACTCCACCTGTTTCTGGATTTGCCCATTGTAGGGCGCTCCATATGCCCTGCCCCTGTTCTTTGCTGGCCTCTTCCTTCTCTGCCACACTGATTTTGTTTGAATGCCAAGACGGTACTTTGTGGCAAAGTTGAAGCCGACGGCCAGGCTGGCCGGCGAGTCCTTCTCTGAGAACGTGGCAGGGTGCCATCTGCTGCTTCAGAGTGACTCCCCACTGCTTTCTTCCAGCTCTTACACAGGACTCCAGCTTTTCTAGGCATGTTTACCAACTGTCAATTAACAGGCCTGAATAAGCTGGAAAAGAAAAGTAAGCTGCCCCACGACAGTGTTGGCATGTGTTGGAGGTGGAGGGAGCTCTGTCATCAGCATGTTAGTGGTGAAACTTGAGCCTTACAAGGTCTCTGACCTCGAAAGAATCCCAGCCGCTTGGTGCTTTTGATGACCCTCCCTCCCTTTCGGCTCCATGCTTAATGAAAAGCTGCATTGTGATTATTTTACACAGCAAGGAGGTTGTGATGATCTCATAGGTCTGGGTGAAAGGGCCCATCGTTACTCAGTGCCATGATTTCATGTGTGTGCTTGCTGGGTCTAGGCAGAAGCAGCCCATCTGCAAAACTTATTGTATGACCCAGTGGGGGTGTGATGTGCCATTCCTGGATATCCACTGCTGATTTCCTACTTCTTACAGGGATTTTAGGCAACCTGTGGCTTCTTTTTTATGCAAGGAACTTGGAACACTCTTGAGGAAGGGGTGGGGTGGGGGCACAAGGCATCCTGTGCCCAGAATTATCCCAAGACATTTGGATTTTGGAGGTCAACCAACAAGATGGCGCACCTCAGTCGTCTGCATACTAAACCCAACCAGGATGGCCACTGAGTTGCTTCAAATACTGATGGAACAGCATCTTTCACCCTACCTGGGGACAGCAGGGAGGGAAGTCTCACAGTACCCATAGTGCAGCACCCCCTCACCAACATTCTCACTCCGATGCAGCCGAAAGGCCACTGTGTGGTCGTACCAGTCCTCAAATGTTAACAAACGGAACTTTCAACTTTCATCCCCATCTTATCGTTGTGCAAAAGAACATGGCAAAATTTTGAAAAGACAATTCCCCTTTAAAATGCCATTACCAATAAAAATAAAGGTGCTCTTTTCTTGCTGCTATCATGCTAGGCTCTATGCTACGTTCAGCATTTTTCTGAGGGTGAAACTTCTCATAAGGATTAAATGCTTTCTTCACCCCTTCCATGGCTCCATAATGTAGAGCTGCCCAGCATGGAGAGGCCAGTCAAGCTGCAGTTGTGGCATTGCTCCTCTCCACCAATTTGCACCTGTAATTTAAAAAGGGAATAAAACACTGAGAATTCTGCTGAATTTGGTAGCCTTTTTTTTGCAATTGAAACTGACAACTAAATCAGAACAGTGGCAGGATTTATTTATATTACCTGTCTTCAAAACTGCCCTATGTGGATTTTTGGGTTGTTCTTTCTTTTAAAGGAACTCTGTTTTTTCCACAACTGGCCAAACCTAGACAGAATCAGGAGTAGCCTGGGCCTTTCAAAAAGTGCACCTCCAACTGCTGTCGCCTTGGAAACTCTTTGATCCTTTGCAAGTGGTTCCCACAACCCTGTAGCAGCTTTAGGCAACAATATCACACTTAAGTCAACTGTGTAGGCGTGTACCTGCTAACAGGTGAAAGACCAAAACTTGGAGTTGGAAATATCTGCTCAGACAGAATGCAACCACACAGATTACCCTTTAAATCAGAACTCAGGCTCTGTGCTGGACATAAGCCTCAAAATCCATGTTTGATTTAATCCAGTTTGCAGATATAACCCAGTTCACTGGAGTACAACTTGGGGACCTGATCATGTGGGCTGCAACAGAGCCAGCAGTCAAAGCCCAAACACAGATCTGCCCCTGTTTCTGCCTCTCTCCCACACATTTGGGCATGCTTGCTGTTGATTCAAGAAAAGTTCAATATTCTGTTCAATTCTCTTTAAATGGAAGAGACCGGGGAAACACTTCAGTTTGTTCAACAGGTTTGTTCTCTTTTAATATTGTTATTTTTCTTCAGTTCAAGAGCTAATTGGAAACATTCATACACATTTAGTAGAGGATGTGACCTTGAGCAGTACCCAAACAAACTTATTAATATAGATTGGTGTGATGAAAGCTTTTCAGGCCAACAGTTGTATTCCATTGAACTCATCTCAACAACTCAGGAAATTCCCATCACTTCTTCTTAGTATAGTCAGTATTCTGCTCCTCTTGTCAGATGGTCTGAAGGAAAGGATAGCTCTGGTTCTGGTTTTCTTCATCAGCTCACGTCTAGGAGGACTCTAGAAGGAAACCTAGAGTTTCCTTCCATACATTCCCAGGCTGGACTTCAGTGCAGCTGCCACTGTGTAGATAGGAGGTGGCAGCTGAACAGGCTACATGGAGTCCAGCAACATTTTGCCTTGCTCTGGAGGCAAAATGTTCCAGGGCCATTTCTGGGCATGCTAGGGAAGTCACCCTGGTCATCAAAGTTTGTTTCTCTGCTCTGCAAATAGATCAGGACAAGACACCATGAATCTGAATAGGCACCAGCACACTCTGCTTTACCCTACCTCATTCCTGGCCTGATTGACCAGGGGTGCAGTGTGGATGTAGCCTGTGATTCCTGATAGCTTCTGAACTAGCTATATTAATATGTACCCAAAAATCTTTCTGAAAGGTCTTTTTTGAACAAGCCCAATCTCTTATAAGAAGTTACTGGTCACTCATAGAAGGTTTTTCAAGAAACTCTTTGTGCTAATTATGAACCATACAGAGTGTTTAGTTTGTGCAAAGTGTTCCAGACAAAACAGGAATAAATACATTGCACATAAAAATGGTGAGCATTGCTTACTGTTAATACAACATTCACACCTTAAGTGCAAAAGAGTGTTGGCAACATAAGGCAGAAAAACAAAAAATAAGGTGGTAGAAGGCAAAGTGGTGACTGCAGTTTGATTATATCAGACTACGTTTGACCCAGTGTCAGTCAAAATGCATTTTGACATAGTCAGTATCAAGGCAGCAGTTGACACCTCACTGATTCCATTTCTTTGGTCACTACTGCATAAAACTGATGAGAAATCTTTCCTTGTCGGCTCAATCG
Organism: Aspidoscelis tigris stejnegeri; assembly: GCA_023333525.1. Lineage (NCBI taxonomy): Eukaryota > Metazoa > Chordata > Lepidosauria > Squamata > Teiidae > Aspidoscelis > Aspidoscelis tigris. The sequence continues at coordinate 60,727,504 of JALMGA010000002.1, read as the reverse complement.
CCTTCTGTTCTAGTTATGACTAAAAGCATGTGGAGCAGGCCTGGTGACATGGGCAGCTTAGCTAGAATCCAGTGAGGTTCCAAGGTGTTCCAAGAACTATGGGACACAAAGAAGGTCTCCTCTACCTGGGAAGAACTGTGAGGTGACCAAACAAAACATCAGGTGGAGTGTATCCTGGGGCCAATTCCCACTTGGGCCCCGTGGTACACGATAGGGTAACATCTAGTAAGGAGCCTCTGCACTTGCAGGGGGTGTTTCCAATCCAAAATCCCCTCCTGCCTTACCAGATGTTCCCCTATCATCTACTAGTAGTGGTGCAGGAAATTGTGCACCCACATGCATCCCAATCCTAACCAGAACCTTACCTGTCGTGTCCAGTGTCACAACCATTTGCACCATTTCCGGTGTGAGGGGTCATCTGAGGTGCTGCACAAGCATGCTGGCACCTCAGATGACCCCCAAATGCACATGCATGGAACATCACTGTCATCATGGCACTGGTGCACACAGAGTTGAGCCAAACTCCAAAAAACAAGATGGCAGCACCTCGATACATATCCAGACACAGGTAAGTCTCTAGGGCATGTGGGGCTTAGTCTGGCATGTACTAGCATTCCCAAGTACAAACACTAATATACATTAATAGGAAATGCACCTTCCCATCCAACAGACAGGAAGCTATGTGCAGAAATGACTCTGATTCCCAAGGGCTGAGCCTAACCAGTTGTGTGTTTCTGGAACACTGTGTGCAAGTTCCAGAGCCTGGCACTCCCTTGCAAACTGTTTGGGAAGGTTTTGTGGAACTCTGCCAAAATCTGGGCCCTGAACACAGTGGCAGACTTATGGGGATGTTCTCCCACAGACTTGACCATGAGCGCCTTAAAGTTCTTTAGGGTGTTTTTGTTTTGTTTCCCCCCTGTAATTTTCACACACCCTTGTGCCTGATATCTTTCCCCTGGAAGTAAGAGGAAGAAAAAACTGTCTCTCCAACCTATCTGTTTAAACAGCTTTAAGCATTTTGCTCCGAAGCACCTTAGGTTTAGAATAATAACAAATAAGCCTCTGAAGTGCTTTTAAAAACAATTAAGTGTGAATGTCCATCAGAAAACACTTAGAAGTAGCTTAGTTCCCCTGTTTGACCTGTGCCATCTCAGTCTTCTGTTTACAGGCATTTGTACTTCCTGGAAAAACATGTGCCAGCTCTAAGCGCAGGGTTGTAATCTGGAGCACTGAAAATGCCTGCCAAATACATGCCCGCCTATGTGAAGTTGCCTGAACAACCCCCCCTTACCTCCTAATATATATCTACTGTACTGTGCTATTATTATTATTAATTGTGCCCCCCAAAGACTTGAAAAAGCAAGGAGAGGAGAAAGAGCTCTTTCTTATACCTTGTGTGAAAATGGCTATCAAGTATGGAAAAAATAATAAAAGCAATTAGGAACTGAACTGGCTGCTGGCATACCCACAAAAGATTTTCACTCAAATTGCTTCTTGGCCTAACAGCTTCTGTGGCTAGCATTCAAGTCTGTTCCTTGAAGCTGGCTCAATTCCGTTCCCCCCACCCTTTTGTGGAATTAGTTAAAATATGTATACCACAGTTTAAAGGAGAAAGTTTTGGATATCTTAAATGGTGGCTGGACGTCTCAGGTGGCTCCAGCCCCTCCCCTTGTTCTGCTGATCATAATCTGGTCCCAATGTTACTGGAAGGTTCACCCTGGTGCTTCCAAATTCTTCAAACATTGGTTGATAGACTTTTACTTTGGAAACATGTTTTGAAGCTTGAATCTCTGACCTAGATCTTAGATTCCTGTGGTAACGTATGTTTTGGCACACAAACTCATTTGGACTATGCTGAGCAAGGACTTTGCTCAACTCCAGCTGTATTTTAAAGTGTTTCTTTAGTCAATAGAATCTTTTCCTTGAAGAGAAAGCAAATTCTGGGACAAAGAAAAACTGATGACATAAGCAGAATCCACAATCTTCCTCTCTTTTAAAGAAACTGATTAAGAGAATTATGCTTATTTGCTTAATTCATATTATTCTGACTCCAGAATTTACTTTATGCCAATATTCTTTTCTTGCTATATACTGAGGGGTCAGAACTACTATTGGGAGTCAAGGTAGTAAATCTTGGCTCTTTGCCACATTTGGCAGGCACAGATGTATTCATCCCCCCCCATTTTTTTTAAAAAAGACCATCAGTCAATGTGTATTACTTGAACTAGAAAAAAAAGATAACTGAACAGATGTGATATTCTTTAAAAGAACCCATTTTTATATAACTATTTCTTCTTCTGTTCATAATGAAATTTTTATTTCATAAATGAATATAATACATTTATATACTGAGACCAGGGGATAGGAGAAAACAGTCCACATAAGTACCTGCTCCAGGACCTTATGGTGCTTAGTGTTCAATGGAGAAATTTACAAGACATTCCCCTTTTCCCCTTTAAATTAAGACTTGTCCAGCCCGTCCTAAATTTGATGAGTTTTCCAAAGTTCTAAGTCCTTTAATTGCTGTGCTGATTTCCAAGAAAGCTCTCTAAATTGCAGGCAAAATTTGCAGTGCTTTCATTTGATTTAATTGACAAGTTACACATTCCATTGTCACAAGCAGACAAAGTGCTTGGAGAACTATGGAATGAGCTTCTTAATATTGTACCGGAGGCAACCAACAGCAACCCAAAGAAATGCAACAAGGCAAAATCACTGAGGAGGTAAGAAGAAAAGTGAAAGTTGAGGGAGAAAGAGAAAGACACATCCAACTGAGTGCAGATTTCGAGAGAATAACAAGGAGAGATAAGGCCTTCTTAAATGGGCAATGCAAAGACATAGAAGAAAACAATTGAATGGGAAAGACAAGAGCTCTCCTCAAGAACGATAGAGATATCAAAGGAATGTTTCATGTGAAAATGAAACTTTTTATAAAGCCATAAATGACTTGGACCCCAAATATCTAAAGGAACGTCTTCTTCCATATAATACAAGCCAGTTTGGTCTTGTGGTTAGAGTGCTGGGCTCATATCTCATATTCAGCTAATTTGATTCTACTGAACTGAAGACTAAGCCAGCTGGGTGATCTTGGGCTAGTCGCGGTTCTCTTTCTGAGCTCTCATGGTCTCACCTACCTCACCAGGTATTTGTTGTGAGAAGAATAGAAAGCTTTGTCAGCTGCTTTGAGTCCTTTTAAATGGGCAAGAAAAGCGGGGTAGAAAAGCCAACTCTTCTTCTCTTCTTCCTCTCCCTCTCCCTTCTCCTCCTTCATACTGACCTGCTCCTTCCTTAAGAGCTATAATAAAGCTCTCCTGGTTGTGCCACTGCCCTCGCTGCTCAAATCTCATTTTTGTATCCTGGGATAAAAGGAAGAAAAAAGGCATTATTCCTTTCTTTGTTTAATTTGAAGACAGCTACCAGTTGTTCTTTGAGGATTAAACATTCCTCGTTCCTTCAGTCTCTCCCTTAAGGTTAATTTCCAGAATGGTAAATGGCCTTGGAAAATGCAGCCTGCAGGAAGCAACAGTGAAGTTTGGATGCCCTCTTCTCTGACTGAGGGAATGGTTTTCCTTAATGGTGGATAGGGAAAACCTTTTGGTCCTTAGAGCTGCATTACACAGAGCATCACCTCCAGATGCAAAAGAATGGGTTGCAAGGAATGCTTAGTTACTCCACTTCCTTCTGCCTATGCTGTGTCAAACAGTTTAGAATGTTTAGAATGTTATTATCAGGAACTGAAGAGTCACAATGAGTCAGCAACTCATGATTCAGAGTCTTGTGATTCAGTCTCATGCTGTTGCAGTAATTAGATGACATCATTCTGAAACCTCATGATGGGTGTGTCCCCATGGAGCTGCCCTTACCCCAGGATGGGTTCAGGGCACCCTTAATGTGAACCTTAACTCACATTAAGGAGTCCCCATGGTAACGGAGGACAGGGCGGGTTCAAGCCAAACCCACCCGTCCCCATGAAAACCGCAGCAAATCCCTGCAGCCAGTGCAGAAAGGCCTTAGAAGTTCTAAGAACACCCTAACTTTATGGGTGTTTTTAATTTGGTGTATTTGTTAGCTTTCGTAAATCTGATATGGTAACTGGACTAATTTATATTCATATATAAACAAACTCAGGCTGTCTCTTCATTATACAGCAAAGGCACCTTAAGTGAAACCATCTTCCATCACTCCCAGTGGAGAACAGCTGCCCTGAGGGCCTGATCAAGGTGCCTTTACTGCCTTATCAAGAAGCCACCTCAGCCCCCTTCAGTAATTCCTTAGTCAGGATCCTGGGGTTAGGATCCTGGAAATCTATACTAAAGACCCGGCGGGATTAAGCCCTTGGCCTTAAACTCATCTCCCTACATTAAATCAGTGTTGCTGTTGGGCTAGAATCCAGTGCTATTTATGTCCTACATTTTAAAACATTAATTAGTAGCCATTGTCAGCAGAGTGCAAGAATTGTAGTGAAAAAGTGTCTTTTCCCTGCAAAGGGTGAATCACCATCAAACTACTAGCAAAAAAAAAATTGCCCTGGCTTTCCTCCCACAAGGATAAGCTATTTGAGTCACTGTCTTCCTGCTGCAAATTTGTTCAGTGTTGGGATTATTACACTGATAACTGAACAATAAAATAATATCCAAGTCTGTGGTGCAAATCCAGTGTTGATCCATGCATTATGGTTCTTGTTCAGTTTGTAAATATTCAGATACACAAATTGGATTTATAGTTTTTAAAGAAGCAGGGTTTAAATTCAAAAGTAGTTGTGATGCACTGTGCAGTAATACTCCAATCACAGAATCACTGTTACCATGTACCTTTCAGTGTCATGGAGAGGATGACTTATGTGCAGGTGTTTTCCTGTTTGTATGCAAGTTTTATATGCATATTTGAAAGCCCATCTTGCATTGCTTCTGACATATATCAGCACTAACTGAAGACTCACCAAGTGTCTGAATGGTAAAGATACTGTTTATGTGATCACAAGAGGTAAGATAGAAGGATTCATTTTTCAGCTAAGGGTCAAGGGAACTGTTCTTTCTAAAACTAGCTTTTCCAGTCTCTGATGAATACAACAATATTATTTTACATTTAAATTTTAAATCAATTTGAAGACATATATAAATGTTTTCAGTAGACGGATAAATGAATAAATACTACTGGAGAATTTGCTTCAGTTGAGTTGGTTTTGCGAGTTCTCAGGATTTCATTAAAATAAGAAGGATAAAAACCACATGTATATGATTGGAGTCACTTGATTCTGTTCAGTTAATTGCAGAGGACCTGAACATATTCTTCCACATGTGACTATGCCAAAGTCAGAAACTATGGAGCACAAGAGAATCAGAAAATTGTTTATTTCTGGTTCATAGCTCACAGTATTAATAGCTTTTCAAATATTATTTCATATCAATTTTGATTAGTCTGGTTCAGAGTCTAAATGAAAAGGAAGGCAAAAACACCCAAATCATCTTCTCTTCTTTCCCCACCGCTGCATTAGGGATTGTTTTTAGGATTCTAAAGACTTTAAAGATGAGGGGGTTAAGGGGGCCGTCAAACTTGTGGATATTATAGATATTATTAAATTCATGTACCTGAACCCTTCATTCCATCATTGGAGAGATCTTGATTTGCTCTTTTTAAAGAACCTGTGATTATACACAGATGAAGATTTGGTGAAACAGCAATATAGCTGTTCTCGAAATTCAAAAGAATAGATGTTTATAAAACAAGATTTATACTTTTTCAGCACATCTATTTCCAGATTTTAAGACATTTGAAGCAAAGAGGTATGCTACAACCCTGCAACTAGATGGCTTGTCAAATACAGTCATGTGCAAAGTGGAAATCATATAATTCAAAGTTTATGAAATGTTAAGCAAAATCTGAAGGACCCCCTCCGTATAGCACCCCCCCCGATTTCTCACTGTGGTGCTGTGTGTGGGAGGAAGGGCATTGCAGCTACAGCTGGCCAGTCACACGTTGTGTTGGCAATCTCTGTCTGGGACCATTCACACTTCACTGAGATCCAGGTAGGTCTGGGTGACGTTTGCGATGGGCCAGAACTTGCAGTGCAAAGTTTGACCCTGACCACTATCTCTGATATTAACAGCAGCAGTTAAATGTGAGAAGGCCCTATGATGATCATCTTTTCAGTGTGAATGTAAGTGCTTTGCTGAGACTCCATCCCCACTGGGCAATTTAAGATGGATTTAAATCACAGTTTTTTAAATCAGCAGTGAAGTTGGATTTTTTGTGTATCCATTGTTAGCATATAATGCAGACTCACTCTCCATTCTTCAGTGTCTGGCAGGGGAGAAACCCCCTCCTCTATCCTTTCCCCCCAGCAGAAACCCCTCCCCATGCAGTCAGAAATTGGACATCGACATACCCTGACTTCATTGGGGGTGGGAAATTCAAACCCCACCCTCCATATTTAGGAGCAGCTGCCTCAGAACATGGAGTTCCCTGGCAGCACTTTTCATTCCCTGTTTATTCCCACCCCTTCCATCTTGTATATACTTTCCCCCCACTGCCTCCCCCCTGCTAGCAGCCGCCTCCTGCTGATCTCTAAAGGAAAAATGTGCAAAAGAAATTGATCCCCTCCTCTCACACCTACATGGTATCTGAAGAAGAGGGAGGAGTGACGGGAGAAGAACTTTCTCTTTCTCTTTAATGTTATGCTGGCTGTGCTTTTCCGAAAGAGTGGCACAGCGACAATTTAAAGAGGAAGTAACAGTTTGTGGAGCTGCTGACTGGATTCCTCTCTCACAAGGAAGATCGGCCTTGTACAGAGTTTAGCGCTGTATCGCTATAGCAGATCAGAGAGAAGAGGCTAAAAGGAGTGGATGAGGCACCAGGAAGGAAGGAAGGAAGGAAGGAAGGAAGGAAGGAAGGAAGGAAGGAAGGAAGGAAGGAAGGAAGGAAGGAAGGAACAGGCAGGCTTTCACGATAGCTGTAAAATCAGACACTTTGAAAAGTCACACCCGATACATCTGAAATTGTTACAACTTCTGTTCATTTTCCCCCTCTGTTCCCTCCTCTTTCAGCCAGCAGAGGATTCCTTTAGCCGATAATCATTCCTTCTCATTGGCTGAAGGAAACTGGGGAGAAGCCCCTAAAAACTTCATGTGTTCCCATTGACAAATAATGAGGATTATTTGTAAATCCTGCAGCAAGAGTCCTTTTGATTTGAATACAGATAATCCATGTTTAGGAACATTTAATCCCCAGAAACAGCTATGAAAATGAATTCAAAGCTGTTTAAAAGTTGAATGGGGACACACCCAGAGATTTTCCACTAAAGTGTTGCCAGACCTTTGTTTTCATTTCACAAATTATGGGCCTGTTCACACTGATGTGACCTGTGGAGGAACATCCTTGGTGCAAGAGGATAGAGGCACATCCACCGAGGAAGTGTCCAAGGGAGCCTGTTCCTCTTTGTCACCTGGAGGACTGCTTACCAAGGAATCTGGTACTCCTGCTGCATCCCTGAGGGTGCGTTCCCATGGTACTAATTTGTATCTCTATTGCCCCTCCACTGAAGTGGATTAAAGAAAAGCGGGTTCAATCCGGATTTAAGTGTTCCCAAGGGGGTAAGCAAAACATGCATTTAAAATGAACGGACCGTCCCCAAGGAAGCATGTTTTGTTTACACGCATCTTTTTCTCCCCACCCCTCGCTGTTTCATTGGGTGATCAGGCGGAAAGAATTTCCAGCTGGGGAAACGCCTCCCCCCCAGCCAGCGATCCTGCAATCCTTTCCTTCAAAAAGACCAAAAGAAAAATTTAAAACTTCTCTGTTTGTCTGCTCTGCTTGCGAAGACTGCAGCCAGCACTCTTTACAAGATCTCCACCCAGCCAGCTCTTTTACACTTTCACTTTCGCGGAAGCAATTCATCACAATGTATCTTTGCTGTTTCTCTTTGGGATTGGAAAGAGAAACAGCAAAGAGAAAATGCCTGCCTAGATCGCTGTTTGCATAGATCGCTGGCTGGATGACAGGCAAAAGAGAGAGACACACACAGAGAGAGATGATCTCTCTGGCCGGCAATTCCCACCTGGGAGAGAATCCCATGGAAAAGTTGCGCTGAAAACCCACGTCTTCCAGAAAGCACTGCTTTAAACAGGTATTTTTTTAAAGCGGGTTTTCCCCATTAGCGGCACTGGAAACCCGGATTAAAGCCATGCATGGGACCGCTCGGTGGCAAAAGAAGATTTTCAGCAGACTTATTATTGCATGGGAACACAGCCTGAAGGTCTCATCCTCATGCCTATTGCTCTTTCTGTACTTCTCTAGGTCTACTAGATTGGCTTCAAGGGAAGAAACAAATTCCCTGAGAGCCAGGAGCTTATCACACCGAGCACACACCCAGGACTTCTGCCCAGCAGGCAAATAATCTTATAAAACACTGGAAAGCCTGCTTCACCTCCTGCCTATTTCATTTTTGTCACTGTTTAAATTATTTTACTTTTAAAATAGCTTAAGTTTAGCTTTGATTACTATTTAGATTATTTTTCTTTCTCTTTTAATTATTTAAATGTTTCCTTTTGTGTTTGTTCCTATTTGAGTTATTTTACTTTTGTTTTTGTTGCTACTTTTTTGATGTTTTGATTTTATAAATTTATTTATTTATTTTGTTACAATTTTTAAAAATTTCTAAGTCATATATATATTTCAGTGTATGGGTTGCTTCTCCAAGTCTGTCCTTCCTCAGACCATGGAGTCAGACTAGCTTAGGAAAAAAGAGCTATATTTTCAGCCAAATCTAGGAAAGATCGCCAGTTCAATTCTTCAATGCACAGGTTTCAGGTCAGTCTAAATTGTTGAATGTTATCAACTCCCTTCATTCTCAAATGTTTCACTGAAAGATTTTCATTCATCATGAGTTTCCATATTGTTCTATACCATTCAACTTTAATCAGATTCAAGGCATATTTCCAATTATGCACTATACATTGTTGGGTTAACGACACTAAAAGATGTAATCATTTTTGTTCTGTTCCAATATTCAAACCTAAAAAATCATGTAGTAAGAATATTTTTGGTGTTCATGGTATATGTATTTCTAAACAGATGGCTAACGTAAGGATGTTGTTTAAGGCCCTAAATTAAAACTCCAAAGGATTCACTTCATGAACTTACCTCAGCTTACCTCCAAATTCTTCTGCCAATTCCCAGTTACCTTTGTTTGGTCTCAGGAGATCAGTGTTCTTCCACTTGAGTGCACACTCAGATCAGTTCCTTTACATATCCTTTACATATTCATTTGATTACAAGAAACTGCACTATTTAAAAGACAGGGGGAAAGGAAAATGCTGTAATTAATCGTATAGTGAATTAATTTTATAGTGAATGATAGTGAATAGGATAAGTGCTAATGATGTGACCTCAGTTTTGATAAACATTTGCCCTTGGGCAGTCAACAATTAATCTAGGATACAAGTTCAAAATTGATTTTAGGGAGTTGTATGGAGCTGACTTTAACCCCAAATATTGATAAAGTCATGAAGCAATGCCTTTATTCCGTTTAGCCTGCTTTGCTTATTTCAAGAAGATAGTTGAGCATGAGACACATGTCAACTGGATTACTGCAGTGCAGTAAACTTTGCATAGGAATTTAAAAATTACCCAGAAGTTTCCATTACTTCAGATTGTTGGAGCCATGTGGTTAACAAGGCTAATGGTTTAGGACAAGGGCCAAGCTACTCAACAGCCTCATTCAGATTTATCAGGTGAGACAAGAGATAAAGCACTCTACTGTACAGTAGAGAGCTTTCTCAACATCCTCCACATGTTTTGGATGACAGTGCCCTTGAATTCCATCCAGCACAGCTGGCCTGAGCAGTTAACCAAAACATCTGGAGGTGCCATGGTGACAGAGTTGGTCTGAAGAATAGCTGGCATTTCCTGTGCTCAGGGTTGCAGATTCCTGAGCCCTTTCTGCACTTGGCCTTATTCTGGAATGTATCTCGGGATAGGGATCTGCTGTCCACATGCTAATGCAGTTTGGCAGGCCTTACCTGGGGTCTGCTATAGAACGTTCTAGTATGCAGATAGCAGGCCCCAAATCCAGGATATATTCCAGAATAAGTCCAAGTGCAGAAAGGGCCCAGGTTACAAGGCCAAGGAAAGAAAGCTGACCCAGGGTAGTAGTGTGTAAGTGCCTGTATGTCATTGGGTCTGCAGAAGCATGGATATGCAAGCAAGCATGCTACCATCTACCTTGTCACAATTCCTCGGCGTGGCCTTTCTTACCTGTGTGAGTCTGTTCATGCACTGAGGAGTCCATGGGTGTCTTTTTGCCTGCTCCAAAATTTCACTGTTGCAAGAAGCAACACAGCTGTTTCCACACTGTCAGATTCCTTACCTATGGGGGCATGTCTCACTTCCTTTTTTCTGGCTTTTGGTTTTAAGAAGGGTTTGGCCTTTTGAGGCTGAGTTTTATTGCTTCCCTACTATAATTAATCACAATATGTCTAGGCTTTTACTGTGGTTTTCAGCTCTGGCTTTTAATTATTCTTCATGTCTCTACTGCAGATGTTTTAAACTGTTTACTGTTTTGGATAGATCACTGTTTTTATTGCATTTGATATCTTTTGTGATGCAGCTTGAACTATAAGGACAGGTGAAATGTAAATATTTCAAAGACTTGTTTGGTAAAACCAAAATGGAGGATGCTTGTCTTTTCTTTGCAGTTATCTTGCAGAACAGACACATGGCAGTTAAGACGGACAGCAAAATACTATGGGCCATGGGCATACCTTCACTTTAATCCGTCTCCAGTCCGTCTTTGAACCTCACTGCTTACTCACACCTTTTTAATCCAACCTGTTTTATTTGTGGACTTTCTTCCCTTCAATGGTACTTTCCTGAGTCCTGATTTTTACAGATCTCAAGGTGTTATAGAGTGTTAATCTGTTTTTTGTGTGTGATGGGGGAAAGAGGACTAAAGAGGGCTGAACCATATTATAGTGGGTGGACACTGCATGAATTTGCCTTCCTTTTGCCCAGTGTGTGATTACAAGCTGTTGAGTCACAGAACATATATCCTATCAGGGAGAAAAGGATATTGTCACAATGCAGAGAGCTGGAGATCTAAAAAAGTCTCATAAAAGAGTTCCTGGATGGGAATGGAAAGGTGTGAGCATAGTGACTCAAACTGAGGAAGGATTATCAGGTATTGGGTGTGACTGGAGTTAGTGCATTTTCAGTCCAATGTCTTAATAATACAGGTTTTTTCAGCAAGGTGTGACAACAGTCAGAAAACACCTTATTACACTGATATCTCAACTGCTGATTTCAGTGACTGTATGCTCATTCTGGAACATGATAACTGTATTTCTGGGCAGATTCTAACTATCCTACATTATCAGAGTTCTATGAAAAGTGAAACTTGGGCTTGTCCCAACATAAAGTGTAGAGAGGCAGATAAAATGGAAGAAAAGAAAAACTGTAACTTTGAGTGCTCTCGAATCTTGAATCTGAAATCTGGCTAACTGAATGGGCACAGTCCATATGGCTCCCCTGGCAAGGATACAAAAACTGCTTTCCATGCATGCGTTGAGGAAAAGACCGGGTACTGAACTTGGTCCACTGCTGAGCCCCAGCTACCTCCCCTCTGAAGATGCTATTGGTCAAACAATCATGCAAATAGTCTAGGAAGGTCACTACTGTAGCCACAGAGTCTGCCCTGGTTCTGGGCATTTGCTTGAACCAAGGTGTTTTGCTTTCTGAAGGATCAAGATGGTGCCTCCTTCTTGCCATTCCATTCTACAAATGGAAGCTGACCAGCTCGGCAGTGGAACCTTATCTTCAAATTCCTGATAGGATAGGTTTTTGTCACTGCAAATGAAGGCTATAGGATAGTTGAAGAAGGAGTAGGAGAACCAACATAACATGTCATGTTTCAGGTGGAATGGATTTCCCTCCCAGCACTATTTTGCAGTTCATTTGATGGGGTAGAAGATGTTATCTTCATGCTTTAAAACAGAACATATTTGAAATGCCTTTTGTTCTCTGCCTTGTTTGGACAAAGGACTAGTCCTACCTTTTAGACAAAGTGATGTTGGTGAAACAGATGTTGGTGAGGGTGGGGGAGATGAGGTCCCTTCCTCAACTAGTCTGACACAAAACATCATCCCAAAACTTGCAGTAGATCAATTTATATTCTGAGACAGTTTCAGAAGACCAAATGTTTTCTTCTCATGAAAATGTAACACTTGCAATCATGTTGATGATATCAAAAGTAGAAAAGGCCCCCCCTCACGCTTGCTCAACCTTCCATCCTTACACTTTCAAATGTGAGTTAATTCATCAGTAATCCTACATGGGGGAGAAGTACAGCATCAGCAGCCGTCATCACTCAAAACAAGTAAGGATTACCCACTCTGTCTGTGGTGTGGTCCCTAAATATATTTAACGCATGGCAGGAATATAATTCAGTTCTTAGCTACTTCCAAGTGAGACACTGATCAGAGCACAGTCTACTCAGCAACTAACATGGTTGAGGCATTGTATGCCCTCAGATCATAAAGAGAGATGTTTACCAGATAATAGCCACTGCACTGAAATAGTTACAGTCCAAAGGCTGGATTTACCTACCCCATACTTTTTGTTTTAGTTTCACAGTCACGTTCTGACTTATATTTAGCTGTTCCTTGACTTGCAGGGTCTTCATCTGGCTGCCAGCTTTAGACACAAGCTCATACTCAAGCACTGATACTGCCCTCTTCTGATGTTAGTGGGAGTTGAACCATTCCATCACTCTGTTTCTGAATGTCCTTTGTTTTCATCTTCTTTGCTCCCTGTATATAACAGTTTTATGATCTCGGAGAGTAAAATGCTATCTACAGTGACTTGACTCACATTTAGAAGTAGTTTTAGACTCATGAGCTAGACACTTCTGGATCAGAGGTGGTTCTCAACTGGTATTTTGAACTGATGGCAGTTCTGGTAAAAGCTGGGAATGTAGTTTGAACGCAGAATCTTCAATGTTTACATTTTAAAGAAAACAAAGCATGCATGCACCCCCCCCCCAATAAACAAATGGTCCAAATAAGTGCAAAACATGCCAGCTTTGCAACGAACTCCAACATGTGCTGCTTTATCCCCTATGCACCAACTGGTCAAGATGCAGCTGTCTCTGATGGCTGGAGGCTAAAGTAGATACTAGTCTGAATTGTCATGTAGTCCAGGTGTGTCAGCAAGTGTTTGCGACCTCACTGGCTTACTCAGTTAAAATGCAAACCAAGCAGACAGAATAATTACCATCAATCTTTAGCCCCTAACTGAACAAAACCTGGTTTAACTCAAAGTGATATGGCAGTTTGGTGACTTGTTAAAACTTCATGGCAAAACCAGTTTGGTCTAGTGGTTAGGGAGCTGGACTCTTATCTGGGAATACTGGGTTCAATTCCGCCCTCCCCCATGAAGCCAGCTGGGTGATCTTGGGCTAGTCACAGCTCTCTTCTGAGCTCTCACAGCCTCATCTACCTCACAGGGTGTCTGTTGTGGGGAGAAAAATAGAAAAGCTTTGTCAGACGCTTTGAGTCCCCTTAAATGGGTGAGAAAATGACTTGTTGCTGTTTCAAATAACTGTTTTATTAGGAGAAACTACCCTGTTTGATGTAGGAAAGGAAGAGGTAATAGAATGGGAAGGAACATTTATTTAAGTTGCCTACTGTTCCCTATGCATGAATACTGATTTCTATTTTTTAACATTTATTTAAAAAATATTTTTGCTCACTTCAGTTTGGGATGCGTAAGACCTGTCCATAGGGAAAAATGGGGATGCTTTGAGTTCTGCATTGTTTCCTATGGCTGACTGATAGGTGCTAAGCCCCTTTATATTGCAAGTCTGCTAGCCAAGAACATGCCCTACCAGTCCAACCAGTTTCAAGTATTCTCAAGGACCAGCTTTCCTTCTCAATCCAGTGCTGAAACCCAGGGGCCTTTCACACTTACCTCTGTAGTTCAGGGGTAGCCAACTCCGAGATGTGCCTTGCGCATGTCACGGACCGGTTTCTGCTCCAGAAGTGGGTCTGCATGTCCCGGAGAGTCCCAAAGCTGACCATGTGCAGTAAAGCCTGCTCTACCTTTGGACGAGTACAGGGCCGGTTAGGCTCTGGTAAGTTCCTTCTGCATTTCTTCTGGGTGGAAGAGGTGCTGGGGGAGCATGTGATGAACACTGATGAATCATGTGATGCGCTGTGCACCCACATGATGTATCATGTGACGCATCATGTGACATGGTTGCCTGGTTATACCAGCACCCAGGTTGCGAACATGGCTGCCATCCGGCAGATGCTTTGTGCACTTGGGGCCGTTTCATCTAAGGCTTCCCATGCCTAGGAAGCCAAGTACAAAAAGACCCTCAGATCTTAATGGGTTGTTTCAGTGAACCAAGATCCAGAAGGGTGCTCAAGTTTCAGGATGTCACGAAAACCGATTGCTCAGGTTTGTAGGATTATGTTGGGAGGCAAATCTGCTGAAAAAAGGTTATTTTTTATCACAATTGATATCTATTTCATTGTATAGGTAGGCTGCTGATATATTTTGATTTTGTATTTTGTTCTGAGACTGTATTGTATATGAACAGAGACATTGCTTACTGTTTGAAGGTGGTCTGTGAACCAAAACAGGCCCTTGCCAATCCATGTATTATCTGTACCACAAAACCACTTAGGACAAATCCTAGAACAGTATTTTGATTACTTGATGCAATGTATCTCTACAGACCAGCTGCTGGGGGTCATGAGCGGAAAGTGCAGTATTGTACTAATATTCTGCTTAATGGAGAGAAGAAGCTACTGAACTAAATGCACGTGATTGATGCTGAAAAGATTTTTTTTTGTCCTAGCATTTTATTCTATTGTAACTTCTGTATAATACTGAGAGTTTTTTAGAAGTCTGAAATTACTGTGGGGGTGAAAATGTTGAATGAAGTATAAGATGCTTAGATATTTCTTTTGATTATGACTGGAAGTCCACAGGCCTCTCAACCACTGGCGCCCAAGTGAGACTAGTGACACAGAGAGCAAGGCAGCCAAAAGAAAAGGAACAGGTCGGAAGAAGCAGAACCAACGCTAGACTAGGGATGGGCACAAATGTGGTTTTTTTGCATTCGCATTTGAATAGAATATCCATCCGATTCGATTTGAATATTTAGAAATGCAACAAAATCCGATTCAAATTGAATATTAAATTGAATGTTAGATCTGAATCTGAATGTCGACAACATTCATATGTGTTCTATGTATCTGTACACATTTAGTATGCATCCCGTTTTATCTTGTACGCATCCCATTTTGTCCTCCTGTACTATCAATGCAAATGTGTACAGATGCATAGGAGAGATTCGTACAGATATGTACGTAATACATACATATCTGTACATTTGAATGTATCGAATAGAAGGTTTACATTTGAATGTGTAGACCTTCTATTCGAATTCAGATGTCCAGATTCAATAGAATTCGATCGAATTTTGAATGTTTAGAACATTCATGCCCATCCCTACACTAGACAAGTCACTAACCAAGGGGTTCTAATAGCACTTTTGAGACTAATAGAGAAAGATATTGGTAGCATGAGCTTTTGTAAACTTGCTCTAGTGCAGCGGTTCTCAACCTTCCTAATGCCGCAACCCCTTAACGGAGTTCCTCATGTTGTGGAGACCCCCAACCACGGGGGTAGAGCAGCTGGGAAGTGGGAGGGAAGGGTGGTGGGAGATTTGTCCTGACCCCTCTGAAAGGGTAGTTCAACCCCCAAAGGGGTCCCGACCCCCAGGTTGAGAACCACTGCTCTAGTGGGACAGCTGGGAGCTGCTCCCGTGGGACAGCTGGGAGCTGCTCCCACATGTGCCGCTCTACAGCTATATTAGTACATGCTGGTACAGTTGTTTGCACCTCTTCCAGGCAAATGAAATGTGGGGCCTGGCAGTGTTGCTGTGGTTCTGCCATAGCTGCACAGTTAGGTGCTGCATCACCCAGTCACTGCGGCGACAGTAATTGCACTTATCTAGTGCTTGGGGGAGCAGTGGGTACATTTTGGAAGCAACATCACAAAGTATGGATGCCTGATGCATCCCACAAGTTCCCTGGCCATTGTGCCTAATAAAAGTGTGGAAAGGCCCTAAGCCTGCCTGATAAGATGCTTACGGATCCAGACTAACATGGCTATGGCCCTTTCACACTTCAGCGATTGGGGTTGTCGGGGATGCTCTGGCACAGAGCATTCAAACATTGGGGAGCCTCTTTCTTCTTGGAATGGCTGAGAGTGAGCAAGGATGTCCCCAATCGTAAACTTCCACACAGAGCCTTTGCACATATGTCTGTGTGAAGGCTGCAAGGGGGTGAGATGCCACAGCTGCACAGTTAGGTGCTGCATTCATCTGGTCGCTGCAGCCCACCAGACATAGGAAAGAGAAACTAACCCACTTTGATGAAAAAAGAGAGAGAAAATAGACTGGGAAGGTGTACTCACACTTCCACAGCACCTATAGTTAAGTGCCAGGAAGCCTTAGGACAGGCTGATGTTCACAATGCAAATGACAACTTCTGTATTGAATCCTAAAAGCAAGCAAACAAGCAAGCAAACACAGTTAATACCCTTCAGCTTGAATTCTAGTCAACAGTTCTTCAAGCTCCTACAAAAAAGGATGAAGAATCCCATAGACCTCTAGATCTTGCAGGGTTCCTTGCTGTATGATGTTGATGTGGAGAACTACAATGCAGAGTAGCTTTCCTATCCATGCCCTAAACCATGAAAAATAACCATTCTTTTTCTCCTTCAAAATATCTCAGTTGTGATGCTACAAGCAACAAATGGGTTATCAGATATGGAAATTAAAACCTAGAGTCATTTGTTCTAAAATAGGCAGTTCTAGCATAGCTTGCATTGGATCTTTTGACAGTTGTTATGGCTTTCCCACCACATATCCACCGTGCTCACCTGAAGAGCTACAACTGAGTGTTGGTGCTATGGTTTTTTTTTTACCTGTAATCCAAGTAAAATTTTTGCACAAAGTGGTCTTAAAATGGACAATGTAGACTCAAGAGAGTAAAATCCTAAAAACAAAAATACTCCGGTATCCATTTGGGAAAAGCAAGCATAATAATCTTTAAACATTGGAAGGAAACTGTGTCCGTGTGTGTGGGAAGAGGTAGAAATCCTCTGAGATAAACATTCCATTTCTGGGTTTCTAACTGAGCTGATAAACACAGACATCCAAAAAAGCCAGCTGTTCTCTTTCATCTGTTTGAAGTGCAGCTGGAATAATGCCCACAGAGCTCCCATCAAAATACTTTCTTTGAAAGCAGCTTGTTAATTGTCTTTCAAGGGATTAATCCCACCAACATAACAATGTGAAAGGGAGATGATGCCACCTAATGGTGATAAAATGCATAACTTTATGTTGTTATATTGCTTATATGATTAACCTTATAGCAATTCCCATTCTCTTAAGTCCCTTCTTAAATTGTGAATATCGAACTCTATTTTCAACCCTTGTAGGTTGATTGCATGTGAGGATCTCACAGCTATATACCCTTTTAAATCGTCAGGAGATTAGAAACAATCTCACTTTGGATTATGCAAAACATTCTGAATTTGGAGCATTCTAATTCAGAATGGCTTGAACTAATTGTTCTGAATTGAGAAGAGAATTTCCCTCCAGAAAAGTGCCTGTTCCCTTCTAACAAGACTATTTACAATCGAAGAATACCCCATTAAGGAAGGTGAGGAATTATTTCTTTAATGGATTTCACTACTGACTTGACAACAGGGTACTAAACACTGAGGACCACAAACTATTCTGAGATGGGAGATAGGCAGTGTCCAACGCACATACAGGTGAAGGTTCAGAAAACTCACTACCAAAAACAAAATTTCTTCCAAATAAATGCATAATCTGCTTATAACTTCAAGTTTAGAAAGGTAATCAGGAATCTGTATTTACTAGGAAATTCTGATCTAGTTGTAATATGTAGTTAAAACGCAATTTTAAATTTCTAAGTTTTCTGAAGATAAATAACACTTAAGTAAAACAGTGAAAACTGTCTTTCTTTGTCGAATGTCATCAATGCATTTTCAATTTATTATTTCCAAGCTACTTTAGAGAGCTCTTGCTGACTTCTACTATAAGCAACTTTTTTAATTTTTAATTTTTTTTTATTCCAACATCAACAAACATTCAACATTCAGTTTCATAAACAAACACGTCACTGAGGTACACTTTAAGGCAGCATATTTCACCTCCCCTATTAAGGAATACAGTGAAAAACAAAATTTCCAGATCCATCTAATTAAAATACTGTTTATTTGTGATTTAACATTAATTAGCATTACATCTATGAGCAATTTCCAACAACATTTATATATTTTTTTCCACAGGACACAGAGTTGGCTGGCTCATTCTTTATGCCAAAGCAAGTAAATAGAGGCGTTAGCAAAAAAAGGTGCAAATAGTTCATGGCTGCATTTTTTAAAAAATATTTATGCACATTGCATTCATTTAGATATATTTTTAAAAGTTATGAAAAAGCATAGTTCACAGGTTACTGTTTCTACATATGTTGTAATACAACACAAAAAAATGTAGAACATAAACAGAGTTAAGCAACATAGAGATTTCCACTATATTTTTAAAAAAGAACACACTGCTTCCAGTATTTTGAGATATCTAGAATACCATTTCCAGAGTCACTCCAGCGCTGCATTCGTCACACTTACACAGTCAAAGCTAACCAGCCTGTAACATGCTATAGTCAATTTTTTTTATTTTTATTTTTGCATGCCAAACCACACCCCAGCCATATTTAACAATCAATATACGGTACATATTTCAACTGGCAATCAGGGAGCCACATTGATTTTGGAGGTGTACTTGTTTTTGTGGCACTGATGTACAATGGCTAGTTCAAAGGCCTTAGTTAAATGCTCATGTTAGGTATGTATAAACTTTTTTCTTTATCAAAAGAAGTCCAAAGCAAAATAAAACTATTTGCAAAAAGGAGCATGTGGCAGGATCAGCACCTACATTGCAAGACTAATTAGTTTTAAGAGTCCTTGAGAAGGCAAAACTTAAATTGATCCTAATAAAATTAATTCCAGGGAGGGAGGAAAAGTGTGGCACTCCATATGAAACCATAGACATTTTATAGGAATCTGTTGTTCCAGAAATTTAATGAAAAATACCCCCAAATTCATATCATATATTTTATGAAAAATAATTCACAGACTACTACTTTCTTTACTTTCAACCCCTTATTCTTTCCATTTCACTTTCCCTTTTTCAGTTTTGTCTCCTTCATTTGGTGTGGACCTTTCCAGGTGATCAGTTCAGCATGCAACATATTCATAGTTGCTTTTATTTCTCTGCATGGGATCCCAACTAAAAAAGGAAGCACTTTTGTTATGAGCCTTCTGCACTTTCCCTAAACTTAAGTGTGCAGGGACACTGAAGATTACTCAGTCAATAGGGTCATTGTTGCGTGGAATGATATTCAGAACATGGCTGCACAGGTGTCACACGTACACATAATGCCAGTGACAGCTAATTATCACTTGCAATGCATGTGCGAAGAAGCAACACTTGACTTGAAACTGAGTATCTCAAGGCAAAGAAGAGAAGAAATCCTGGAAGGATTTATCAGTCAAACTGAAATTGTGAGCTTTGCCCTGAGACTTCAATTGGACTCACTGCAGGGATACATCAGCTGCAACATGCTCTGAACTGATCTCCTGGATAGGCTAAAAGTTAACACAAGGAAAAAAATACAGTAAGATTTAAAATGGAATCCAGTTAAATTTATAAGCTGTCAACATCCGGTATCTGAGATTCTGGATTCCTGAATTATATTTAAGTATACTCTACACCAAGCATCCTTAAATACATTCTACTGTTAAATGCTCGGTTTACATGCCTATAATACTTTATACTGAGTGGTATACAAAAATTTCAACATATAAAATTCTTTTTTCTGTTTTGCCATAGTTAAACTAAGTTATCAATGTTAAGCGTATAAAAACCCCTTTATTGAAAAATAAGGGCTTTCTCCTTGCCCACCAACTGATAGAATAAAAAAAGTTTTCAAAAATTATATTTTACTAAAATGAAATATTTGGCAAAAGTTATTACCGAACACAATCTTTACAGTCTGTAAAATTCCAAATGCAATTCCTTTTACAGTTTCCCCCTAGCCCCTCTAATGTTATGTGCCAGTGTTTGAAAAATGATCTACTGTTGCCATGGTGTGGTGAACACCACCATTTGAGGCAGGGGTAGAAAAACACACACGCTATGGTCAGGATCACAATATGAAGACAGATCTCCCAAGTACACAATGAGGCAGTAGAATTTTTTTAAAAAAATCTCATATTCAGCAGCTACCTTAGTGACACTGTGCTGAAGATTTCTAACACAGAAAAATCCTCACGTGTAACTTGTTACCATAAGAGTATCTGAAATTACAATAGTGCTAAATGTGAACACCTGCCAGTGTTATTCTGTGGTGGAACTACTCAGTATTTCAAACCCTCATAATAATTCTTACCCATACTAATTAAGAGATGAATTCTTTTGCTTAATTAACATAAAAATGTTGCTATTTGATTTCATTTTCCAGTTCTGTTCTTAGGTTAAGGCCCAGTTTTCTGCACAAGCCTACCTACCGTGACCAGTATTAATGGCTGACTAAAACGTGGGTTTGAAATGTGCAATGTCGCCCCAGAGCAAATGGCACTAAGCTTCCACCTTCTCCTTCTTTTTGTTCTTTTTTAAGAAGGATGGAGTACGAAATTTTTTCTTCTTTTTTGATGGTGATTTGGAAGGAGAGCCCTCAGGGGAAAGGGCTTCCTCTATCTTTTCAGAGCCCTTAATGGTAATTTCTACATTCTCAACAGTACTAGTGGTTAACTGGCTGATCCTTTGTGCGAGATCCTCTTCCATGTCATGCGCATCTTCTTTGCCATTCATCACAACAACTGGGATATCCAGGGATATGAGGTTAGCATCTTGTAGAAAATCATCATTTTCTAGACAAAGAAAAAGACAAAGTGAGAGGTATGTTGCTGCACTTTCCTGTACTGGAGGTTATGCAGCAAATGTATCGTGGGCTGAATACAAATTGTGGATTGGAGTGCTACGAAAAAGCCAGCAAAATTGGGTATTTTGGCCTGGACTCATATCCTCCCCCCCTGTTGATGGTTTATTTCTCATCTCCTCCATTCCTTCCTCCTCCCATTTTTAACATGCAAAAATTCAGAACTCAAAAAGAACAGTAATTGCTCTTGCAGTAGCTGTGTCCTGTTTGCAACTGTGCATTAAAAGTAAGCTAATCTGGTTAGACTTTGTTTGAGTGACAATCCCACCAGGGCAATACTTTTGCCTGTTAATTTCACCTGATTTCATGAGCATAATGCCACTGAATGCCAAAGAATTTTTTACCCAGGCCATTCCAGAATAAATGTTTGTTTTCCCAGTCTTGATTTTAATAATGTTATTTTATAATTGTTATGATTTAATTGTTTTTATTCTCCATGTTTATAAAGTGCTTCATGATCATATTCAATAGGAAGAAGCAATATATAATTTTTTAATAAAAAATAAAATACATAATACTGGGAAGGAACATATAGGTTTTCCCCACGTGACAGAAACACCAAGTGGTGTTGGAATAGAAACCCAACATATGATTGTAGCTGTTTAAAGATGAACGAAATTACAGATTATTCATTCACACTGAGAAGATATTTTGTATCCAGAAGATTCTTAAAATATGTCACATTAAGGAAACCCTAGCCTCAATCCAGGGGGAAAACCCAGCAAAGAAGGGCAGACGTAACAGGACATTACTTTGTGTACCTTCTAATTTGTCAGGGACATTTTGAGGGGACTGAGTTTGAGAGTTAATTAGTGAAACAGATGACCCATCATCTGAGAATAACTCCTGATCAGCATCTGTAGGACAAGAGCTTGGGTTAGTAAAAGCCATGCCAAAAAAAAAAAAAAAGGTCACATATATTAGTATATGTCAGTAAAAATGCAACTTCACCAACAATTATCCAATCATGCTAATGTTATCACAAAAGTTATAAAACTCTCATTCTATTAGTAGTCTACAAGAACTACTTCTATGACACAGCAAAGACGTCTTCAGTTATTTAGAATATAACATTCCATGCAAATGTCCTTTGCTTTAATCATGGAACTATTATTATTTAAAAAACAGACAATGCAATTTATGCAATGTTAGTGCTGAAAATGCTAGAATTAGACAATAAGAAATTAATAATTCCTGCAGTATTAAAGACTCTTTTATTGGTTGCTTTGAATGAAGATGTATGGAAAAGTTTACTGTAGTACAATACTTTTACCTTTCAATCTTTATGCTTTCAAAAATAAGAAATTGACAAGTTAGAAGATTGCTAGAAGTAATATTAAGATTATATTACAGAATAAAGTTGGTTCAATACTCAGGATTCTTACCTTGCGGATGCTATAGAACTAAATGGGTAATAGTTTCTAATTCCTAAAACAGGTATAATCCTTTGATTCCTAGAACTGACAAGTTCTTATACAAGCAGTGTGAAAAATTTAACTATAGAACAGATGTCACATTGTGGATGCATTCCTCCTCCCTTTTATATCTTCTTTCATATCATTATAGAATCTGGCCGTGTTCCCATACACGTTTAAATGTGAATGGAATCTGGATTCAGCATCATGCATTCCCATTACATTTGCAGGGCAAATAAAGCGCAGGTGACAGCAATAAGGAGGTGGAAGCAAAGAAGTCTCCTCAATAAGAGGAAGAAGTTGGGGCAAGGAAATGCTTTGTTTTTTCAGGGGCAGTAGAGAGACTGGACAGTTGAATGACCTTTTTGACGAGGGTGCGAATTTTGAGAACAGTATGATTACAAAGTGGCCAAGGGCAAAGGTAAACACTACTATCTTGCAGATGAAATGGAATAAGGATTGTTCGATGAATATGATGACAATCATCCCACTTAAAAGAATCTGAGCGAAATGATTTAATTTTATAACTGAAATAGAAAGTGAGGATAGGAAAGTTCTAAGCTTTTGTATAGTGCCTTATAATAGTCACACCCAAGATATTTCAAGTAGAGAAAAAAGGATCCCAAACTTCTGAAGTTTCTGGAAACAAAAATAATTTCCTGTAAGAGAGTAGCCAATTGTGTTCATTTTATGTCTTAAATCTCCATCAAACTAAGAAGTTCCTTGGGATTTGGAAGCTTCAAAATCATGCTGAAGAAAAGAAGTATGCTTGAAGAGATTCAGTGGAACACTGGAGTTGTTCACCTTTTATAGTCTATGAAAATCTCATTGCTACTTTTGTCTTTCAGGTTCTTTTTCTCCACCAACCCATGGAATTGGTCTGTAATCATGAATTTGTGATTTGAGTATCACTGTGCACTTTCCACTTAATTTTAATGCTAAAACAAAATGATGAACCTAATGATACTGGCATGTGTACATTTAACATAATGGAAACGTACAGCACTTACACATTCAAAATTTCATTTCGAACTGGGTAAGTTCAGACCGAAAATTATAAACTCCTTATAGAGATGCACTGGATGCTTAGAATACTCACCCTCCACTCCTTGTTGTTTGCGTTCGATTGTCCGCTTATATTCTTCCAGTTCCTTTTCAGTGAGATGACTGAATGGGTTAGGAGGAGCTGGTGGGGCATTCTCATCTTCTTCAAACTGCATGGGCTATAAGATAAATAAAATACTCAAAGAATACAAGACAACAATGAAA
Organism: Aspidoscelis tigris stejnegeri; assembly: GCA_023333525.1. Taxonomy (NCBI): domain Eukaryota; kingdom Metazoa; phylum Chordata; class Lepidosauria; order Squamata; family Teiidae; genus Aspidoscelis; species Aspidoscelis tigris. The sequence goes on along the minus strand of JALMGA010000002.1, from coordinate 60,703,722 downwards.
TGAATAAAGAACAGGGGTACAGCACAGTAAAGAATTCCCTAGGTGTTCACAGTTAGCATTTGATTCACTAATTTCTTTGCTGTCTTCCCAGAGTAGTACCTAGTGCTTGGGGTTGCAATGGAAGGGATGAGCACTGACTTACCACTCACCTTGATGATCATAACATGCAACAAATTGTTTTTTGACCTGATGCAGAAACGCTTACTTCTAAGTCAGATTAAAGAAAGGTTGCTGCATGATTCAAACAATTCTGTTACTGTGCTCTTGCCAACTACTGCTTTCCTGGGATAAAATTAAGACAATATATCAAAACCTATGGGGAAAATATGTATTAAGTATAATTTTGTCTACAAATGTTCCATAATTTGTAGTATGTTGTCTTAATTTTATTATGGGAAAGGCAGTATTACATGTATTACTGTTATTGTTATGCATCACTGGAGCAGAACTTCTTCTAACTACAGGATACATCCATGAAGTTTTCCTGCCAAATAAAGCAGTTTGTGATTACTTTCTCCCAGAAAAAGAGTTAAACTTGTAACTATCTAGTTTCTATACAATTGTTCTACTGTTTTGTTGTGGGCACTTTACTAGAGTTAACTTCATAGTTCTGAAACACTGGGTCTCCAGATATAGTTGGCCTGCAACTCACATAGTCCCTTGCTACTAGTTATAATGCCTGTGGATTATGGGAACTGCAGGCCAAACATCTAAAACCAACAACCAAAATACGAAGTGCCTTGATTGCTGCACTGATAAAGTATCAGTACTGGTGCTACCAGTATGTGGATTACACACACATATTTAAGTATAACACTGATTTGTGGGATCTAGACAACTTGGCAGGTCTTCCTAAGCAGTTTTCTGAGTTATTTACTAGAATTCAAATTTGTACCCGGGGGTCAATTAAAATTTCATTGTCTATTTGTTTATCTGAAGTATTTATATACGTTTTCTTATAAATAGTTCTTTCTGCACTAGGGTTTATTCTGGATTATATCCCGGAATAAGGACCTGCCATCCGCATGCTAGAGCAGCCTATTGCAGGTCTCACCTGCAGCCTGCTGTACTCTACACAAATATCCAGTCCTTAGTATAAAGAAGAGTTTTCAGTAGAGACCCCAGTTAAACTAGTATTTGCCTCCGGATTCTAAGAGAGGAAAATATTCCAGAGTATAGGCAACACCAGAGCATGACTATGGATAATTGCAAGAATACACAGTAAGCTGTGTGACCCATAAGAGGATTCCACTGGATGATCTTAGTGATCTGTACCAGGGAAGGTGATCTATTAAATGGCCTGGTCCAAAACTGTTTAGAGCCTTAAACGGCAAAATTAAACCTCGTACCCAACCTGGTTTCTGTGAACATGTACAAATTCTTAAGTTCAAAAACAGGAACACCACTCCGTCATATTTTGCACCAATTTGCAGTTGTGAAGCAAGTACAAGGGTAGCCCTTTAAAGGAATTCAAATGTGTTAAACTACAGCCAGAAATGTTAATCAGCTATTGCTCAGTTGCTAACATATTTTTCCTAAACAAGATCTTAAAGACACTTACGATAGTTCAACTGCAAGCACACTGGGGGAAAACAGATTATCTAGACCCATTTCAATTTGGCTTCAGGCCATGGTATGGCATTAAAACTGGTGGCCTTGGTTGATATCCTTTCTTGGGGGAGGGAGAGAGGGAGCACAGCCCTGGTGGTTCTCCTTGATCTTGGTATCCTGCTGGAAATGTTACAGGGACTGGGAGCTGGAGGCATGGCGTCACAGTGCTACTATTCCTGTCTCCTTGGCCATTGTCAGAAAGTAGCTGTGGGAGATTCTTAGTAACTAACTGCTGGGGCTCGTCAGCAGTTTTCCCTCCTATGTTTTTTAACATGTATATGTGGCTGCTGGAGTAGTCATCAGATGATATGGAGTAAGGTGTTACCAGTATGTGGATTACACACAGCTCTACCTCTGGATTCCATCTGAATAAGGAGACACAGTTCAGATGGTCCCACAACAAGCAATATGCTACCAGAGACACTTACCACACTGGGTTTTTTATCCACTACAATCCCAGCAAGCAGCTGAGATTGTGGACCTGCAGTCTTCAAGTCATACCGATTTTGCTCCCGTATCTGAAGAAAAGAAAAAATTAAAAGGTTTCTGAAAGCACACAAGATCGTTGTTTTAATAAACACAGTGAAACATTAGGAAGTCTCAGAAGCTGAAGAATGAGGCATAAAAACAGGTAGGAGGGCTAAGCTGCAAGTGTGCTTGGAGGAATTTATCTAGACCTATTTCAATGTTTATAGCACAGAAACCACAGTGGTTGCTCTGGTTGATGACCCTTTCTGGGAGGAAAAAAAAAAAAGGAGTGTCACTCTCTTGGTTCTCCTGGATCTCTCAGATTTTGATACCATTGACCATGGTATCCTTCTAGATAGGAAAGGAGTTTGGGAGTTGGAAGCACCGCATTGTGATGATTCCACTCCCACCTCCAAAAAGGATGGCAGGAGGATGTTTGTGAAAGATTTCTGCTCGATGCCCTGGGGCCTTACTTGTGGGGTTCAGTGATAGCCCCCAGACTGTGGAACAACCTCCCTTCTGAGACGTGTCAAGCACCCTCATTGTATACAGGTATCTGGTGAAGCTGCACCTATTTACCCTGGGCCTTTGACCGAGAGGACAGCATACCCTCTCCATGCAGGCACTATCACAGTTTTAGCTCATTTATCTGTTTTTATAATAATTTTATTGTGACCTGCCCTTAGACCTTTGGGTATATGGTAGAATAGAATATATACAAATAAATAATCTACAGTCTATTATTTATTATTTTGCTTATTTTCAAGTGCTTGGACATGCATTATGCATTATCATTTTAGTAGTAGTCTGTTGCATTCATACTATAAGACAGATTAAATTCTTTCATTCTTCATAGGTAGATTTCTGAATTAAATGAGCGTGAGAAAAAGTAGGAAGTTCTCAAACTAGGAATATATAGATCTTTAACATTTACTCTTGATGTGTTAACATATTATCAGTTCTTCTGCTCCACAGTTTCCCACACTGCCAAGTTTCATCCCCATCTTCTCATTGCTGGAAGTCAATATTAACTAACCTCCAACATGAACTATTAACCTAATGATTCTTCTGTCAGCAGCATTTTGCAATCCAAGTACAGTCTCCAACCACAACATTCTTCATCTTCTTTTCCAGCCACCTTGTTCTGGCTGTACGATGGTGAACACAGCTAGTGCCTCAATAAATATTAACTGTACTATCACTTTCAACTTGAAAATTCTATCACAACATAATGTCTGCCTGAGAAAGCTACATGTCTAGAAGTTCAAATCCTACTTCAAACCAGTGTTTGGGTGACATAGCTGCGCTGACTCTTTCCAAGAAACAGAGCAATCTCTTCCAAACTAAGTCAGGGTACTGATTACTAGCAGACACAAAATAGGAAATTCCCAGAACTTCTGGATGGAGCACACATATTAGGCACAACAACCATCTCCCATGATGGAGCTTGGTATGGAAACAGAAGAACTGATTTGAAAGAAACTGGTACTATGAAATAGCATGGAGCTCCTTGTCATTAATTTTCATTGCCATTGTAGAGTATTTTAGCTGATGAATAGCCAGCAGTCATAGAAACCAGACTACCAGGACCCACATCATTTGAAACTAGTTAATATTTCCTCGGAAAGTAAAATAGCTATCCTCATTTAAAGCTGTACTGTATTCCAGAGACTAGCATATACAGTATACCATACTACTTGAATAACAAAGATAGCTGATTGCTGAAGATTTTCAATAACCTAATGATATATGTCTCTGAGAAACTTGCCTTACCTTATTTCTCTTTTCCAGGACATCACTTGGATTTGTATTCAGAGGAACAAACTGGTTTGGATCTTCAATTTTTATTGGAGTTCCTCCGCTAAGTTTAGATGAGTCCTCAGCTTTTATCCACTTGGGGAAGGAAGCATTAGAAGATATTAGAAGATTGCTCTTAATTTAGTGGCTGATGGAAAAAAAGGAGGATTTTTGACCTAGGTCACTTAGGTCCTCAGATGATAATTTATAGGGATGTTAACTGTAATGTTCAATCTTGATTTAAGCTACTAAAATATCTGAAAGCTTTTGGCATGTTACTAAAGGACAGTTTCAAACATCCATAGTGCTTCCAATGCCAAAATAATCTATCCCAAGCCCTCACTACCCCAGTCAGCATGGTGATGGTTGCAATCTGAAACATCTGGAAAGTACTGGGGTGAAGAAATGTATATGCATAGGCATGTCTCAACTCATTATTGTGATAGCTGAAATTTGCTAAGGTGTAGTTTTAATTCTGCCTTTAAAACAATGTGTTGAACGGGTCAATAAGAACTAAAAACAGAATAGTATTTTTAAGGCACTTCTAAGGCACCTGGAAAAATGAGCAGCAGTTAAACCTGCATATTGCACAGTGGTTAAGCTCCAATGCTGCACACTGACTGGTACTATACAAATTAGTTTTCAGTCTGTCTAATGTTAAACTTCAATAATATTTTAGACTTCATTTTTATATGGAATAAATTCTACATTATTTATGCTCTCCATATAATCAGAATCTTTGAATCTATTCATATTTTCCTCTTGGTTTAAAAAGTTGTCTGTATTTTCTTAATCTGTCACCTGGGGTTTTATTCACACTTCTCATATATTCAAGTTTCTTCAGAAAGTGAATGTTGTTCTTGCAGAATTGCACAATCCTAATTTCCTTCCTTTTATATTTAATATGGAATACAGTTTTCAACTATTGTGAATATCTACGATAAATTACCCAGCTCCAGCAATTACAAACCCTCTCTAGAATCTATCATGGATAGTTTCAATATTACACTAGTACTTTTTCAAATATACTTTCTGAATAAGATGTCAGATCTTCTTCTGCATCTTTCCTTTGTATACACTATATTCTAGATCAAGTTTGAGCTGGGAAGGATTCCTCGCTGAAATCCAGAAGAACTAGTATAATGCTGCATTCTATGTCCCTAGTAGGAATATGCATGAAACATTACTGAAAGTTTGGTTCTGAAACCAGCCTGATTTGGCTAAGCCCAGTAAAAATTAAACTAATATGAAGTCAGTAAAGAAAGTACCAGCAAATATTTCTTTCTAGTGTGTTAGACAGCACTAAAATCTGGTGCTGGCACAGAATTTGTTGTAAGATCACCTGAATCAGTTCAGGGAGTAGCTTGGCCTTTGAGTTACCTTAATCTGCAGCACACAGTGTCTCTCAGCTGTGACATCATCTAGCTGGCTACTAGTAGTGATGTACAAAAATATTCACCAGGTTTGTAATTCGTACAAATTCAAATATTTGCATTTGAATCGAATATTGGCTACATTCAAAGACTGACATTTGAATGTGAAGCAAATAATTTTGTGCATTCATTCAAAGCTTCATTATATTTGCAGAGGTGGGAAGGCGGCAAAGCAGCTGCCCAGTCACATCTGGAGTGGATTCAAAGTGGATAAAGCAGATTTGGAGGGGATTTGGGGGCATGGCTATTGGTAGGGATTCAAATAACATTTGCAGTAGGTTCTGATCCTACCATATTCAGAGAGGCTCTATTTGCACAAATGCAAATATCTTTCGCATTCCCTTATTGTATTTTTCAAAACTGTACTTCTTTTCAACCATTCTTCAGGGAAACTTACTTTTAATGCAATTCACAAGTAGCCTTGGCTTTATTCTATTTTGATATTCCCTATTACTACTTACTGTGATTTTAGTTCGGGGACTAGTTTCTCCATTACGAGATTCTTCGGGAACGTCCACTTTCAAATATGTATTTGGTGAGTTCAGCCATCTTGTTTTTTCTCGCTGCTGCTTTTGTGCTAGGAATTTGAGGGGTGAAATTGGGACTGAATCATCTTCAAAGGAAAAGGCAGTCACAGTGGCTGGGATCTCAACCTCACTCTTGTGCCTGGGCTTCTCCCTCACAAGAGGTTGCCGATAAGCATAGCCTGTTCTGTAACCCTGGCAAAAGCAGAGATAACAAAATTAATTCTAAATCCACTGAAAGTTCCTGTGGGTGCCAGAGTGGGAGTAGTGTGCATTTTGCTATAAATTCATATAAAGAAGTGCCTGTAATACACAGCATTACATTTAAGGATAATGAACAACCTATCACCTCAAGCAAAGTAAGGTGCAGACAGCATTCAATTTTCCAATCAAGGATATATAAAGAAGGATATATGTCTTTTTGTTGTGACTTGCCCTAGGATTCTTGGGTGAAAGGTGGGATATAAAGAAACAAACATTTGTCTGAAGTAAAAAAATGTGAAGGGTTCCCCACTTTCTGTTCAAAATCACACTCAACAACACTGGCAGAATGGCACTTTGGATTTTGTAGATCGTCCTGAGGTCTTCAAACAATTGGGCTAGGAAAACAGTAGTAGTGTGAGGTTTGTTATAATAAAACATACATAATAAAAGTCTTCTTAACTACCATTAAGGGGAAACTGGGGCTGCCAACCAAAGTCAGCTGAACTTTGTTTCCCTCTGGGTGGTGGTGTAGAAATAGAATTTACTGTATATACTGAAAGTTGGTTTGAAACTTTTTACACTATCTCTTTTTCAAATTGCTAATAAAGGGGAAATGTAATAGCAAAATTTCTTATTGCACAATTGAACTGGAAGAAAAGCATATATTAAATATGTGAACATACCAGGTTGTCCAGCATTCTCATCAGTGCTTCAAACTCTTGTTCGCCAACTTTCCACTTGAACTGAGAGGCCATGTTAACGCCCCCTCCTCCAGATGCTGCCACATGATGTGTGAAAGGTTTGTATTTCTGCAAGTCTAAGATAAGTAGATTGTCTACGCCCCCTGCAGCCAAGGCATGTACCTGTGACATAAATGATTCAGTACAGTAATCTTTTTTGAAGGACATGCAGCCTTATATTTTTTTAAAAAAACTAAGAAAACATATGCTAATATTACTATTTCTTTTCATATATTTACACAGAGAAGCAGAAAAGCTGCCTTGTAAAGTTCACTGTCAACTAGGTACTAGGACAAAAATTGTGTTGGTATTCTAGCAAAGTTGAATTTTCTGCTCTTAAGAGGAAGCATTCTAATTAAAACTAATACAAATAGTTTAAATGCTAGTGCTTATATAGAATTATATATGAATTCTAAATGCTCTCTCACCTGTGTTTCACATGCTATTTGTACATTGTAGATGTAATGGAAGGCCTCTTCTAATGTTTCTCCCAGTGCTACGACCCCATGATTTCTCAAGACTAGCACCTAAGGAAGAGACACCTGTTAGTGGCAGTAACTAGGCAATTACTAAAAACTATGAGCAAAAATATTAACCAGTGTAAAATACCTTACAGCTTGGTCCGAGGACCTTTTGGAGCTGAATTCTCTCTTCCTGGTCATCTAGAGATCCTTGATAATTATAGTAGGCAACATCTCCTAGAATCAAAGCCTCCTGAGATATAGGAAGTATACCACATTTCATGGAAGAAACCTATTTCAAAGAAATGATATTTGTAAGTAAGGTGGAAGACAGATGGGATCAAAGAGAGTGCTAGAACATCCCTGAAAAGCTGCAAAATTAAAATGTCAAGCATTTATCCACACAGTCTTCTTGAGGTAAATCCAATGTGATGGCATTTAAAATCAGCAACAAAAATGGAGTAAGATACTTAAAAACAATATATAATTCAAGAAAGAATGAAAGTTCAATGAAAATCTTTGTGAGGCACTTGGGGCTGGTAATGAGGATTTCAAACTACACTGCTCGTTATTAGTGGAGGGCACAGGTAACTCAAGCAAACTACTAGTTCAAAAAATGCCCCAATATTGGATATTCACACACACCACACATTAAAATACATAAGATTCAGTCTTCACATGTCATTGGTGTTAACAGGATCCACCTTCCAAATCAAATATATACAAAAATTGGCAGTAATGAAAAAGTAGAATTGTTATGGATGAATTGTTTCCATGTGACTTTTGAAGCAAATGTTAATAGCCTTAAACATCATGATTAAATAACAAATTCTGAACAAAGACAAAGAATTGGATAGAATACTGTCCTCCTGCTTGCTGCTTAAAGCCTTTCTGATGCAGATAAAATATCCAGTAGCAAAAACCGTCCACCCTTAGAAGATTTTCACATTTTCCCCCTTCAGTAAAGAGTCTGTCCCATTTTAAGTACTGTACTTAAAGACTTCACCTTGCTGATTCTTCTCCTTATGGACTGGCATAGTAACAAATAAAGATACTTTGAAATGAGAATCAGACTTACGTATGAGGACTGAAGGAACACAAAAGCTGAAACACAGAACTGCCATGGAATAGTATGAACCCTTTGCAAGATAAGCCCCATGAGAACAAGAAAGTAATTGTATAGTTAAATATTTTGCGGTATATGAAATGAAAGATAAGAGATGCTGGAAAAGTTTCATTCTGATGTTACAAAATTCCAATGTGTGTTAGCCCCAGACTTTAAGAACATAATAGACTTACTGCTGCTGTTGCTGGAGTGTGTATGTGGATCACACATCGGACATCGGGGCGCATGGAGTAGATGGCTGCATGAGGGCTAAATCCCACACTATCAATGCTTAGATTAGTGCTACCCTGGTCAACAACCTCTCCTATGATATTTACTTTTACCTGGAAAAAAAAAGGCAGCAATTCATTTACATCTCTGCTTCGAAGGAAAATAACTGAACTCTTTTCCATTTTGCCTAAAATCAAAGTAAAAATGGAAAATAAGACTCTAAGGCCTAGCAGATGGCATCTTGTAAGTTACTCTGAGTTCTTGTACATCATCTTGTGTTTAAGGACACTAATAAATACATCTGAATTTAATAATCAGTAATCATATTTCAAATGTATTATTGTTAGTACTGTGACAGTTGAATTCTTGTTTTTTTCCGGAAAGCTTTTTTTCCCTGAAGGAAAAAGAATAAACTTTTAAACAAAGGATACTGATGTTTCTGACGTCCTTTCTACCTAGCTTCTGATATAGGTCTGGCCATAACCCCCTTTCATACTACGAAGAGCGTTGTTGTTTTAAGTAAAGATGAATATCAAGTCTTTAGTGTCAAGCTCCTACAAAAACTATTTCAGCATACTTTTCTCTTGGAACAATACTTAGAAACCATGGGTGCATTGCTTCCATAGCATAACAACAATTAACATAAAGTCTTAAAATTAAAAACCTGTTGTGAACTGAATTGGGAGAATATGAATGGCTCCTATGAATGGCTCTTTTGCATGTCCATTCTTAATTTCAAATTTAACATTTTATGTCAATGTATGCACATATTGACTTTCTTTAAAGAAAAATCTGTCAAACAAAAGTTGGGACTATTCCCACAGAAATATCTCTGAGGATACAGTTTCAGGAATCCTATGCGATTCTCACTTTCCCAGTATTTAAATAAAGGAAATCAAATATGTGCTTATAGTCTTAGAACCACACACAACTGTAGATTATGTATCAGATGAATTTTGACTTCGAAGAAAACTATAGGTAATAGAATTCAGAAATCCTAATCCAAGCAGACCTTAGATCAACAAAACAATACTCTCAGTGCAAGAAACTGAAGATCACAAGATTATCAACCTTGTTGAGCACATACCAAATTAGAAGCAGAAGCTTCAGAAAAGGACAGCCCCCTTGGGATGATAAGAATATGATCATGTTCTTTGCTTACTCTTACCTAGAAAAGGAGAAAAAAGGATTACAGTTATACTTCCAAAACAGCATGTTTAATTCAAGAGGAAACAAGCAGTTTTAAGAGGATTAAAAGTTAGTAGGGATGTGTATCAGCAGGTACATTATTCTGTTTTCAGCATATAAACCTGTCAAAGAGGTCAGGTTTGCAAGGCTTAGCACCTTGCAATCCTAGTCTCCTACAAACGTGGATATCAATGGTAAAATTTACCAGCTTCTGTTGCTTCCCCAAGTTGCCCTGCTTCCCTTCCAGCAGGGTTTGCTATTCTAGCACCTTGCAAGCTCAGCGTTCCATGAAGGGAGGGTCAGTAAAGTGCTCACTTCTGGATACTCACTGTGATATATGAATTGGCCAAGTGTGCCCATCCAAACAGGTCTGTCAGCCTATACAAGCTGGCCAGTTTACAGCGAGTAAGTTTTTCTCCCTTTACAAATGTAGTGGTATCTATCCCAGGTAGATCATTGATGGGTGTAACCAGACCAGAGCCTAAAATAATTTTTAAAAATCACAAAAAGGCACAGTTACTAGATTATTTTCTATTAATCACAATCATTAACAATTTGTCTTTGCACCTGACTAATACTCCTTTTCTAGCTGTCAATGCAGGCAGGCATTTGCCTTGAAGCACTGTTTCAGTGTGAATACAGTAACAAAATGACACTCCTCCTCCTTCAAAGTACTATGGCATTATGCACAATGATCTGTGCACACAACAAGCTGTATCCAAATGTGGCATAATATAAATGAAAGCACTTCTTGAGTAAGGAAGAATGCCTGACTTTTACAAAGTCCTCTCAGTCTTCTCCCAGCTGTAGCTTGTTCTGATGGTTAAGGGCCATTTAAAACAGTGGGCAGGCTTGGCTTGGGCAGTAGAGTAACAGTTGGGGGCATCAGGTGATTTATGCCTTGCCTTTAATAAATTGTCATTTTGCTCTAGTGTAGATGAACAGGCCATTTGCCATAATTGAATCTAAGCTGCCCAGACTATGTGGGATAAAGCACACAGAATCATAGGGTGTTTTTCCACTGTCACTAATGCCATTATGTACCCATTAATGGGTACTTAATGGGTACTTCTAGTGACAGTGGGAAAACACCCATAATCGGTAAGTACTAGAAAAAAAACATCTCAACTTGATAGGTGGAAGTAGTTCAGTACAATAAAGTAAATACAGGATGCTATCCTCAAACAAGACTTAACACAAGCTATTGATAGAATAATCAATTCCTTGCATAAAATGCATGTGTGTGTCAAATAAGCAGAACACTGATCTTTTTTATGCTACATGTGTAACTTTCTCTGCAGTAACAGAGATGAAAATTTGTAAAGCTAAAGAAAATCTCTAAGGGTTCTACCAAGGTCATGTAGCTTCATATAATCTAGAATTAAATCCAAGAATTAATCCAAGATTAAATGACTGATGCAATGTAATTTAAATTTTCTGCAAAGGTCTTTCCAGATATCAAGAAGTACTATTATTATTTTTTTTCAGTGTTACTTACTTAAAGGAGATGATGAAAATCCTGCAAAGGAACTTGCCATAATATAGTCAGCTATCTGCTGCAAAGCAAGCAGGCCAGTGGGGTTATTGCCTTTTTTCATCTGTTCTTGAATAAGAGATTCCAGGTCCTCTCGAAAAGCCTATAAAAATACATATGCTCTGTTACTTTGTGTAGACTGAATGTTACTTTGTAACTATATGAAAGATACTTGGTAGCTTTTAAAAATGAATAGCAATCCTTTTTCCCTACATGCATGAGGGGCTTGTGCAAATACTGGGAAAGAACACAAAAGTGACACTTTTGAGACAGAGTGCTGTACTATTTCCAGAACATTTTCATCTGGAAACAAGGAAATATTTACAGTATATATGGTGCACATCTATTTACCATATAGTACCTTTGAAAAAATGGTATATTTTGTAAGAAAACATTTAGGACAATAACTCAGGTAGATGCCTCTGTGTCACCACCTTCAACCACCCTTTCTTGCTTACTTAATCTCTAGTTCTGGCTACATGCAAAATGTACAGAATGTCATCAAATGCAATATTCTATTATATTATTCTACAACAAGATTTCTAACGTAGGCTTAGGGTGCAGCTATTATTTTTTAAAGGACATCACAATGACTTAATAAGTATAAAATACTTACCCTATTTAGACATTAAAACATAAGGACTTAAGAACATCAAAGAACCCCTGCTGTACTGAGCCACAGCCCATCTAGTCCAGCATCCTGTTGCACATAGTGGCCCACCAGTTGCTTCTGGGCATTCTTATGCTGAAGACAAAGACAAACCTTCATCTGTTCTCAAATCCCTTCAAATGACCTTTAGAGGCATCCTACCTGTCTCTCCAACCTGGATGGGGTACCTAGGCATCAATTATTTCAAATGACTTTAGCTTTTATGAAAGATGTGCATAAGTATCGTGTTTTAAAATGTCAGTGCAGTCATCTTTCAAGCAGAATGATAAAGAGGAATTTCAGATGAAGTACCTGATAGAGATCCTGAATCAGACAAAAAGCAGAAACTTATAGAGAAATGAAAACTATTAAATCTGACCTGCTCATTTTATTAAGTTAAATAAATGGCTTTTCCTGTACCGTGCCTTATTCCAGATTATATCTCAGGCCTGTTTGCACGAGCATGCAGACAGCAGACCCTTATTTTTGGTTACAATCCAGAATAAGGCACAGTGTAGAAAGTGCCAATGACTCAGCAGAGGGTTAATGAAACAAACAGTACTACTGGTTCTTTATGAATTGCAACAACTATTACAGGAAGCTGTCCCCAAGTTTTCCAAAGAAATGTTTTACATGAATTAAATTAGTTTTATATGTTTTGTACATTAATTTGATCAACTTCTTGTAAGAAGATGCAATTCCCTAACCACTTGCACATAACAAAAATGAAGTTGATTGCTTCTGTTATCTTGAGAGCTTTCAGGAACATAATATAAAATTAAATTTACTAGCATATAGCATGTTTACTTAGTTCTGAGTCATTGAAGAATATTTCAATACAAGACCATGACCAAAACATAAGCTTCTCAAACGGTGAGGTCAGGAGTTTCTCAAAGTCTCAGGAAACCTGGGGTGTTTTTCCACTGTAACTAGAAGTACCCATTAAGTACTCATTAATGGGTACTTAATGGGTACTTCTAGTGACAGTGGAAAAACACCCATTAATGTATATGTCACAATGCTACTATGGAAGATGAGAAAAATGGACTTAAACAAATGCATGCTTTTGTTCTGTTTGTTCAGGTACAGAATTTCAAAGAACATTCCTTCGTTAGATACGTGCCCAGAATTTAGGACTGTGGCGGTGGGATGGCATGGCAATATGGGGCCGTTTGGCAAACTTCCTAGGGCTCTAACTGATTTGACTGGAATGAGACAGTGGAAAGCTTATTGGGTGAACTAATTGATTGTAATTGCCTTGATTCTGAAATGTCAGCTGTTTCTAAGGGCTAAGTATATCCCCATATACAAAATAAATATTGAAAACCAAGTAGCACAATTGTTTTATTAATTCATTGTGTCCTAAGTTTAATTGAAATTTGGCTGCAATAGGAGCCACAGTTTCTGTCAGACATCTGCTGTATTCAAAATCAGCATTCTTAATATAGGCCAGATCAGAGCTGCTGACTCCTCTGAGTAACAGCAGTTCTCCTTGGAATCATGCAAAACGTGTGATTCAATTGTACCCATCCTATACTTAAAATAAAAACAAGCGTACACATTTTTTCATGCCACAGTAAAATGCTGTAGGGAAACTTCCAGGTATAAGCATCATGGTTGAAGAACAGATTTATTCAGGCAAAAAATGGCATCTTAATACATTTGCATTTTGGTAAATAATAATAGTGGGGAAAAGTTATACATTTGTAAATATAATTTAGCTGGATTTTGTAAAAAGTAAAAAACCAAAAAAGAAAGGCCATCACGTCTCTCTAAAAGATTTAAATACATTTTAGGCAGTCTGGCCATGGCTACCATACTATTAAGCAGAACTATGGGAAACCACAAATCAGGGGTACTAAGTGGAAAATGCTGAAGAAACTAATGGCTTAAGGTCATATTTTACGTATTTTGTGATACTGCTAAAGCAGTCACACTATTATAAATCTGAGGAAAGAAATAAGAAGAGCACAGGAAGCAAAGCTCAATGAATTCTTGGCAACAGCAGCATAGTAGCCGACTTTGAGTACAGACCTCTTCATGTCTGGAAATTGCTGATAACCAACTCTTACTAGCCAACATAAAACTGGAGCGAAGTAGACACTCTCTCACACCATTTTGCACAGCAAAAATGAAGAACAGCCCAAAGCTGATGTAGAAAATGCCACTGACAAATTATGAAGGACGAAATGCCGGTACCTTTAGATTAAAGGGAGCCTGTTTCCACGAGAAACAGGCAATGGGGTCTAGAGGAGGCTAGGGGGAGGGGATGCACCCATGGGGGGGAGCCCTGAAATCCCAGCTTCGAAGTGACTTTGGAGTCATTTCGAAATCATTCCGAAATGACTCCTAAGTCACTCCGAAGAGATTGGCAAACACTTTGGAGAGGCTCCGGAGCTGTCCGTGTGGTCCGTTCACTATTAGCACAGACCACACAGACTTCCCTCCAAAGCGATCAGCAAAGACTTCAGAGTCTCGCCACTGGTCTCTCCGAAGATCAGCGCAGACTTTGGAGGTGCTCCAGAGCGACTTCCCGCAGACATTGTGGGTGCTCCGGGGCTGTCTTGCACTGACTTCCGAGACGTTCCGAAGGGACTCCGGAGCGGCTTCGAAGTCTGTGCCAGTCTCTTCAGAGGGACTTAGAAGTGTGCACCCCCTGTCACCCGGAACACCTGGGGTGACGGACAGACCCCTTGGGGGTTGACCCGGATTCCCCACATGGGTGCAAAGGTGTTTCCACAGCAGGAAGATTAGCACCCATTGCTATTGGGTGCTACACCTCCTGTGGAAACACATGGGTGCTTCCCTTAATCCAGATCTACTAGATCCAGCTCAAGGAATGTACCCATTCCTTAGATCTGGATCTAAGGAGCGTGGTGGAAAAACATCCTTGGTTTGTTTCCATAGTCTGCAACTCAATAAAAAAGCTCTACATACAGCAATCATTCTCCCTGTGCTTTAAAAGAGAATGGGCTGTTTTTAGTGGTTAAAATAGTAGTTTTTAAGGCAGAATGCTTCAATTCCATGTTGTGCGCTGCCTAAAAGAGTGGACAAACAGATCCAGCTCACTAATGAGATGTCATCTACAGAACACTTCTGATAAAATGAAGGCTTTATTTTTGGGCTATAGCTCCCATAATCTGTAATTGTAGCTAGTAGGAATTCATGGGAATGCCAAATCAGAAAACACCAAGGCTGTGCCCCCATGCTGGCTGATTGGCACTCTTTGGGTGCTGTTTGGGCATGCATGGGTTGTGACCGTGACCGGGAACGCATCTGGGGCGTCCCCATGACATTCCCGGCAACGCGGGACAGGTATGGCTTGGGCATAGATGGTGGCACCCTCATGAGAACCGTGCCAAATCCTGGTACAGGGGAGTAGCACCACCTCCACTCCTCCCCCTTCTTTCCTCGCTGGAAGCCAAATTCACGTCAGCCCACCCCTGTGCAGTATCCCCCCCTCCCTTAGCGGCACTAACAGCCAGGACTGGGGTGGGAGGCATGGAAGCAAGTTAAAATAAAGCTTCATTCATAATAATAATTTTTAAAAAATTAAAACAGCAAAAGCCGCTATGAGGTTTAGCGGCAGTAGGCGCTTAAAGAGTTTTGTGCACCTCTGCTCCATCGGGGACCGCAAGAATTCTCGTCAACTTTAAAAGGCAGAAAATCAAGTCTTTATTTATCACCGCCTTGCTGATCGGGGAAACGGGGGTTGCAAATGGAACAAAAATCAAGCCATTATGCAGCCTGCCTTGGCATTCTTGAAACGGGGTTGGAATGACCTCCGTTGAAATGGCAGACAATTAAAAAACCAAGCCGATCTCCAGCTTGCCTTTGCGATCGGTATTTTAAAAAGTCAGCGGCTGCAGTCTTCAATGGACAGGGCAGGGACAGCAAGCACACCCCACCTCCCAATGACATGGGTGCCAATCTCTTCCCTCTGTTAGCCTGCAATCATCCACATGTGAGTTCCAGGTTCGCTGAGCAATGCGTGCCAGTCCCCCAAACTGTGCCGAGACTTCTTTTTTCAGGTGTCAAATCTGGCACCCTTCTGGCATGGTTTGGCACTTGCCAAGCCCACGTTTGGAACCATACCAAAGTTGCATGGGGACATGGCCCAAGTTTTCAAAATTATCAGAAACTGCTCATTTAAATTTCTGAAGTGCAAAACCAAATCTACACACATGCAGTCCAGGAACCCTAACCAGGGTTCCTTAACAGTTTATCCAGCATTTACCAACTATGACAGGATTTGACTAGTCAATTACTGTTACTCAGTGACCAAGTAAAAAACACAAATGTTTAAATCTGCAATCTGTCCCACAATGTATTGTTAGGACTAGTTAAAGTTAAGACTCTTATACTGATGACAACTGGTGTGTGAAAGCTCTTAAACTGTAAAACATAAACATAATTTATAATAATGCCTTAATTCTTTTGTTGATGCTTGGCAAAGAGTTATTCTCTTTTCTTTTTACTTGAAGCACCAGATCAATTGACGGGTACAAAATTCAAGAACTTGAAGCATCAGAGCAAGGAGACTTATTAGACCCTGCAGTTCGTAAGACAGATAGTGGGCAACCTTAGGCAACTGACAACTGCTTTATATTTTCTGGCTAAAGATAACTGCAGTTTAAATTAATTAATTTTTAAAAACTCCCAACACAAATGAGTAGTTCTGGTTTTATGGAATATTTGACAATCCCAAACCACTGCTGCACACCAATTATTTAGATGAATTTCAAAGCCAGCATTTTAAAATTTTATAAAAGCAGGTTATTCCAGTCAACCTTTTGTCGTCAAACCCTAAGGTGTCAGCATTGACAGCATGGATGTCATGAGAAAATAGCTCTTTGTGATTTGTAAAACATCTTGCTGGTTATGATGTACATAGAAGTTCTGTAAAATAAGTTCTTCACAAGAACAAGAGTTTCAACAAGAGTCCTATTGTTTGCTTAAGCACTGTCTAGTACTCATGGTTTCCCAAGATTTGGAGATTGCTAATATATTTAAGTTGGGAAAGCTATTGTGAATATTCACATGCAAGCAAAATATGCTAACAACAACCCTGCAGGCTTAGAACTTTGTGTCCTCTGCTCTTCCCCTAAAGTCCTCTATTCATACTAAATCAATATCATCTTCAAAATGTGAAGACGCCCTAGAGAAATTTCTTCAAGGGTTTAAGGTCTGCCACTTTGCCATCAACCTGATCTTGAATTATTTTACACAGCTAGTTCACTTTTTGTATATCTCTGTGCAGCCATGCAACAGAATGCCTCTCAATACCAGAAATCAACAGACAACTGCAATCACGTATACGTCATGCTGTGTTGTGTACTCCACCCCACTTGCTGCGTAGAAGCTGCTGTCTGAAGTGTAACTACATTTCTTCAGCTTCTTTAGATAAGAATATCCTCATCAGTTGCATTGGTCATTTAAAATTTTTTACACAGAACTTGGTAAAGACAGTGAAGGAAGAAAGGCAACACTTAGTTAAGACAGATGAAATTTTAATGATATTTTTACTATTTACTCCATTTTCCAACCTCATTATTATTTGTACTGTAACTTTTACCCTCTTATTTGGACCTTGTTTGTATTTGACTGAACTATAACGCTGTGATGCTTCCACTGCTAAAACTTAAGGCCCATTTTGTAACATTTCTTCCCTGCAGATGCACACATATACATATATGTATATGTAAACATATTTATATGAACATACATTTGTTTACAAGCCATTAAACAAAGCTGGATCTGGCTCCACAGGACACTATGAGGTCCACTAGAAAATTTCTGGTATCCATGTTTACTGACTATTGCAAAAATTAGAGAATTCAATTGCTTTATGCTGCAATAAATTTACTTTGTGCTTGCAGACCACCTAACCTGCAGGTATTATTGAACTAAAACTCATATAATTCCTTGTTCTCAACCATGCTGCCTAGGGATTCTGAGAACTGAAGTTCAGCAACAGCTGAGAGTTACAGGTTGTCAAAATCTTGGACTGGTATGACATGCTGAATGAGGGTCAGTGAAACTGGATTTGGGAATGTGTAGTTTCTCTTCTCTTTACATGTCATATCTACTATGAAGGAGCAGTATTTGATCATGGCTTCTTTGGCTATAACTGCCCTTCACTGCATAATTTGTGGTAATTTCTTGATAAAGATACCCCTAAGGGTGCCTTCAGACAGGAGGAGACAAATGCAAGATCTCACTTTACATTATTGTTCCTTTCCAAATACCCATATGCTTGCCATGCACCCACTCACTTCCCTTTGATTTTTTTCCTCCATGGAAAAACTGGTCTACCCAGTTTTTAATACATCTTTAGCTGTTGTTTTTTAACAATTGTTTTTAATGTTTTGTAAGCCACTGTGAGATTATTTTTTAAATAGCAGGATTTCCCAAACTTTGGTAATTTGTGACCCACTAATCAATGACCAAAGATTTGGAAACCCACCTACCCATGCCTCCTGGAAAAACAATACATGCAGTTGGGCTTCTGGCTGAACTCAGTTGCCCCCAGCCCTCCTGTTTCTTCTCATGTACCTGCTTATGGGGATCTCCAGTTCCCTCCAGAGAGCCTCTATTATATCTATTACTAACTGCCCCAGGCCTCCAGGAAGCTTCAGGTAGGCCTAATAGCACTGGTGGAAAGGGCGGGGAGGGAAGCTGGTCTTGCTGACAACAGATAAGTGAACCCGCAGTTATTAGATCAGTGGATATGAGGACTCAAATGTACATACACAACAACATATTATACCATAGCACTAGAGTTAACCCATTCCAGATTTAATCACAAGACATAAAAGTCAACTGAAAATGCCTCCTCTTCCAACTTCAATAAATGTAGCAGGACTTGCAAAGGAATATTTTTTCTAAGTTGCTACTTTGATTTCCATGTGTTCCACCTACTTCTATGCATGAAATGTACCATTTAACCTGTATGTTAAGCTTCTTTATATATGTTCTGTTCAGCCTCTGACCATTAGGAACTCTCCTAAGCTTTTCTTAACTCCCTGAGCTTCTTTACACTATAATATACAGTCTCTGAAAAGGATGCCTGTACAGGATTATTCCTTGATAGATTTAAGCTACTACAGTGATTTTATTTGGAACTTGGAATGAAAAACAAAGAAAGTAATTATTTTAATTCTTTCTTTGGAGCCATGAATGTCTAGCAATGCTGTCATTAAAACTAGAGGAGGTGTACCATATGCTTCTGAGGTAAAATTTTAAATACATCTAATCAAGTATTTCATATAGGCTTAACATTATTATAGACACATAAGCTGCAGATTTTCCTAACAGTTCATGCTTTAAATAAACATATATACACAGTCCTTCTCCCTCAGAGATGTAGTTTAATTTTAGAATGTTTGCACAGAGATGCTGGCTTAACAGTACAAATTCTTGTATTTCAGATGGTTCTCACAGAATTCCACTGCCCACCTAAACTGCAATCCTGTGCTCTCTTCCTTGGGCTTGATCTCTGCATAAATCACAGCTTGAACTGATCATGCCATGTTCTTTTAAGTCAGACCAGTCATGTTCTCTTAGTATACAGACCAAGTATACAAGGAGACAACATCCATTAAGTATTGAAAATTTAGGTACAGCAAAATTAGGCCTCTTCTGGATTTAGACGAGCCGTAACGGGTTGCTGAAAAACCTAAACTGCTTTGACTTCAATTATGAGATGAGCTGCACGCTAAGCTAGTGTGTTAAAACATTATTGCAAAGATAAGTAAAATGCGATTTACCTTTTTCAGTAAACCAAATCACGAGGTCATTTGAGGTAACTTTTAAGTATAGAATTCAAATAAGATGGAATGCTGATCTGCATGAAAATATTTCAGTAGTTTGCATTTAGCTACTGACTTCCCTTGTTTCCTTGTGTCTAAGCAGCAATCAAATGCCATGTAGCTGGGAAGCTACTTTTGTACTCTGTTAATGAAGCATAACATCAAGAAAAAAGCAAAACTCTGTATAAAGGACTGTTTGTTCGCATATGAAAACTGTGCAAACAAGTAGTGTAGAAGCCACTTACAAATAACTCTCATGAGAAGTTAAGAATCCAAAGATACTTTCTTGCTTTCAGGAAACCCAAAGGATGCCTCCCTGCTCTTATTCAATTTGTTCTGACTGTACATTAAAAAAAAGTCATACAAAAGTACATGTCTCTAAAAATACAGAAAAGCTTTTGGATTCCTTCTGCCCCTTTATCTACTCACAGGACTTTGCAGTATTTGGGTGACTCTTTTTCTTTGTTCCATCATGTTAAAGTCTTGCCTCAGGTCTGGAGACATGTTTCTTTCACGGATGTAGTCGGGGTCATTTTCATTGATGCGGTCAAAATATCTTTCTTTGTGAGGCATACTGGGTGGTGGAGGGCTTGTGACTACCCCCTGGCCGCTCTCAGCACTCATGCTTCAAACTGGATTATTCTCTTCACCTTGAACAATAAGAACCCAGGACAGAGTTAATGGCATTTTGAAACAAGCCATCAAATTGACCTTACAAGCATAGGCAATTACTCCTTTACTCTCCTAAGAAATTTGGGGTGGGAAAGAGAAGAAAACACGTACTTGTCTGTTGATATGTGTGCATTTTTAAATGACGCTTTTCAAAAAGAACTGAAAACCTAGCCAAATAAGAAGCTTCAATGTCAGCAATAATATTTACGACACACTACTTACTTTGCAGAGTTTACACTGAGACCTGCAGACACAATCCAGATCCTTATGCTGATGGCACGAAATGTTCTGTCTACTGTTAATTAGACAACGCAGAGCTAATATGTAATTTTACAAATTATCTATGGACGCATGTGAAATGGATCTATACTGAATGATTTCATGAATATGCTGCAAGCAGTGACTCAGTCTTGGCTCATCTAGCTGCCAGTGAGAATAAAATCATTTCCAATAATTAACTTCTGTGTGGCACAAAACCCTCACTTCCTTCAAGTTCTTTATGAAGTACAATGAAAGGTAGAGAACTCAGTTCTCAACATAAGAATTTAATCTCTGATCTCCTTAGGCTCACCCAGATGTGTGGACAACCTGAGTACTTGAACATAGCCAGTGGGAGGCTGTCATAAGTCATGAAATTCACAAAGCTCAATACAAGGAAAGAAAAGACCCTTCTGCTTCCCTATATACTGTATATCTTAACGGTAAAGAGACAGACCAGAGCTTGTGTCACTTTGTTTTTAGTCACTGAGGGAGGAAGTAGCAGTGTTGAAGAATTATACAATTTCCCTCTCTTTCCCTTTCCCCACCTAAAACTTAGCACGAATGGGATACCCAGTCCATCTCATCTCAGAGTTCTGTGCATTTTCCAGAACTAGGAAGGAGTGAGAAAAGTCAATCACATGCACACATCATAGCTGATTATTAAATCAAGCCTGGAACAGATGTACTCATAATAGCCTCAAAATGTCCCAGTCAGGTGCTACAGTAGTCGGATGCTAATACTTAGATGGGCAAATCTTCAACAGATGACCAGAAACATTCCATACTTTTTAAAAAGTAAAAAAGAAAAGATATAACCTGAATTTTAGATTAGGCACTGGAAACTGGAAAATATGCATTTTCGCATAAAGCTTACTTAAGATGGGACATCTCTATCTGCATATGTTTGTGGGTTCTAAATCTCCCAAAAAGAGAGACAAGGAAGTATACAGTTTTTACCAATATCAGCAGACCTGATACTTAATCATTATTCCATAATGTTATAAGAGAAGATCAGTAATTGATGTAAATATGCTCTTTCAGTTTAATTCATTCTGTGAAAACTGCATGCAAAAATAAAATTTGTACACTATCACTGCTCAGTCTGCCACTGATGTCTCTTCCGTACTGTAAGTTGTATAGTGAATTTCCATTGTCAGTTTTTATAATGCCACTATATCTGCATTTATAGTTCAGGATTACAGTATATACATTCATAGTCCATCCCATGATGATGAACTGCAGCCCTGATAGTATGTAACTGAATCATTAATGGAACAAGAAGTTCAGGATCAAGAATTTAAGAAAGCAGCCTTCTTGTACCAGCACAAGGACATTGTCAGAATCACCTCCCCAAGTCTCAATCACAGACATACACAAGAATAGCTTCATCATGCTTGCAACCTTTATTTGATAAAAGATCAGAAAGACTGCAGTGCTGCTCAGTGTTATCTATCAAACATTCATTCCCACCTTTTCCATCCAAATCTCCCACTCCAGATTGTGTTCTCACCAATACAATCTTGAGTTCTCAAAACAACTAGCAGTTTCTAGCCAACTGCTATCAGCACACACACAAATTAAGTAAAACATATTGAAATACATTAGTAATGAAGACCAACAGAAATGACTAGGTGCGGGAAAGAGACAAAGATGGTAGTCCAGTGGATGTGCTCAGAGTGCTGATAGACCTAATCATGTCACAGGGGTACAATGGAGTAGGGATGTGCACAAATATTTGTAACATTCAAAATTAATAGAAACTTTGACACATTTGGACATTCAAATTTGAATAAGCTGTTGGCAAATTTGAAGACTGACTTTTGAATTGAAATAGAATGTTTTCATACATTCGTACTAAGCTTCGTTACTGATTCGTATGTGAATTCTATCTTAACATTCGTATCAAATTCGAATCTACCACATTTGAAGGGATTTATTCGAACAAATACCAATTTTCTTACATTCGATTTGATACAAATTGAATACAAAAAAAATTCATGCACATCTACTTAATGGAGTGCTATTCCAGCTTGCATAGTACAGCTGGGGCACACTAGGTTGCCCTGAAATGCTTGAAAGGGAGCATGCAGAATATAATAATTATGATGTACCAGGTAGTGGTAAAGCTAACCTGGGTCTATAGGATTTTCCAGACAGATCACACTCAATCTACAAAAAGAGGCTCCAAATTTATACTTAAAGCCAAGAGGAACAGAAGAGCCATAAAGAACTTATTATTGTGTTAATGACCATAAGGTAAACAGAAAGGTGACACTGAGTCAAGCTTAACTTCTGGTAGCTGCATGGATAAATCCAAGCAATCTTCTTGGAAGCAGTAAAGTGCCTTTTTCGAGCTTTTCCCAGAGGCGAGTGGCACAATTTTAAAGCAGAATACATTCCTTCAAGCTCTTTCCACTTAGACTAACAGAACTGAAAAATGTCCACACAAGCAGTTGAATGAGTAACTGCCAAACATGGAGGGTCAGGGACTTGACCCCAGAGCACTTAGTGTGGAGGGAAATGCCATTTGCTCCAATGCAAGTCCCAGATCACTGTTCCGAACAGAACTCCACTTGCAGCAGCAATATTTTTGCACAGGCTTGTCTTGTAAGACCAGAAATACACTTGAAAGTCAGTCATTTTTAGTTCTTTTTCTAGTAAATCTGGGCAAAAATTGTGCCTAATGAGTCATTCCTTCCTCCCCTGTGCATCTCTCTGTTGGTATGCCCCACTCCAAGAGTCTCCCCAGGGCACACCTATTTCCTGTGTTGAGGGTGCTACGGTCTTAGAACTAAAACCCGTTTCCTCAAAATAAATTGTTGAAAAAAGTATGGGTAACTGTGAATTAATCTGTACATTAAGGCTACAAATGAAAGGACTGTCTAATACCACCCCTTCACTTTTGAATAGACACAAACAATTCAGAGTACTTGGACTGAAACAGCTGCGCACACACACAAAAACACTAGTTATGTACAGACTCACTAGTTCCATACAGGAAGTTGTAAATTGAAAATAAAAGAGATCTTTATCCACTGCAATACTAATTGTGATTGTTTCTATGGAATACTAACATTTTACAGTTGAGAAGTAAGAAGAAAATAATTGGCCTCATACAGCCCATCTATTAGAGTAATTATCCTACAATACCCTTTATGAGAAAGGGATGCTTTTCCTTTGCCTAATCTCCAGAACTGTCTCTCTTCCAAGATCTTACATTGTAAGATGTTAAAAGCTTAATCTTCAGTTGCCAAAATTGGCACTCTTCTTAATCCTTTCCCCTGGCAGATAAAAATATTCTCACTTGGGCAAACAAAAAAGTAAGGAATGTTAAGTTGGTGCTGACTCTTTTTAGTGTCACTCTTATTTTAATGTTTTTTAAAATAGTTCAAAAAAAAGTATAATTTTGAATATACTGGAAGATGCCTTATGTGCCATTTTAAATAGAAACCAAATATTAAAACTTAATAAAACAAGGAAAAATAATCCTCTAGTCCAAAATATCCACCCAGCATTATGGAATCTGAGAAGATGCTTTGTATGATGCAGTTGGAGGCTCTTATTATCTGCTACAGAATCATTTTAACCCAGTAAAGTCAAGCCATGTAGGAAAGGAGAATCCAAGTAAGCTTCATTATCTTTCACATATGCCTGATCAGCACTATAATGCTACTGTTGCAAGAAATGAACATCAACATCTCTAAATAACAAAGACAAGAAACTGGAAATAGTGAAATGTTTTCCAAAGGAGAAAGGAGGATGTGCAAATATGTATCAAAGGTTGGTATACTGATGGGACTAAATAGTCTGATTTCAGGGGTCTCTAACAGGTGTTTTAAGATCACTAGAAGGAGAGTGTGAAATCTTTTTTTATATATGCTTTCTATGCAAAAATGTAAAGATATAGACATTCCAGAATAGTTCTAGTCCAGGTTTCTGTCTTCTCAATCAGCATTCTTCTGTGAAGAATTTGCGCAGGGAATAAGAAAAGCACGTTCCTCCAAATACTGTGTTTCTTTAATAATTCCACTACACATAATAGTGCCAGGGCAAACTGTGAACTGCTTACTGAAGTGGTTTTTCCCAACCTCTAGGTACTTTTAAGAGCCAGAATAACATATACATGGAGCCAAACTATTCCGGGCATAAGAACTGTGCTTGCTTATTTTAAAATGAGGAAGAAACCCATTGGCTGAAAATTGGGAATGACTTACCTTCAGATCTAAAATTTTGTGTACACTTAGTGTGGTTTTATCAAAGTTAAGGTTATTGCTTTGACTGATCTGTGAAGAGCAGGAACAGGTTCTATGAATATTTATGCAGATGTCTTGCACATATATCACTTTTCTGGTTCCTCAAAAGACAGTTATTGTTATTACACCATGAGAAATGTAAGAGAATTATCCTTCTCTGCTGCTTAAGAATCCTAGCGTACTCCTTTCAAACCAGTCTCCTGAACAATTTTTTAGGTGGTGTGCAAAACCCCCAACACTTCCTCCCAAAATAAAAACTCTGCAATCATGTTTGTGCTACAATTCATTTCATGTTCTGTTTTAAGTGATAAAACAGTCCATTGTCTCCCGTCATTTGTAATTATTTCTTCAAGAAACTACAAAGTTTATCTTTTTCAGAAGACACACAGTGAAGGACAATACTCACAGATTTTCCTTTACCTGCTCAAGAAATTGCTTATTTATGCCAACAGCAGGGAAAAAAAACCCAACCATCAGAAAACTACAGCCCTAAAGAGAATTAACAGATCAGTCTTTCGCTATAAGAACTAAATTGACTAGCCATCTTCTCAGTTTTACAGTATACCAATCATGTGGAACACTTCTAGATTAGCTTTAAAAGAGACCTATAAAAGACGTTAGTCTTGATGGTGGTGATCTGATAGAGAATGCAGATGTGGCCAGAAGCTAGAGATGTGCACACAAATTTGAAAATTGCTTTTCATTTTGAAGCAAACCAAACCTTGCTGAGTTCAGTTCAATTTAGGACCAGGTCAAACATGGTTCTAGATCAAACTTGGATAGTTCTTGAATGGTTCTTTTTTTTGTTTGTTATTGCAACCAAGAATTGTATAATTTGAACTGTTCTGTTGGACTGTGTTCATTTGAAAACCACAGGTTCAGTTCGAACCAAACTAACTCCTTTTGAACAGCAAGTGGTTCAGCTCAAATCACTACTAAAAAGAAATGGACGTACTACAAATGCAATGTGTGATCAGATCTAAAACTGCCCTTTCAAACAGGCAGTATAATTTGTACATTTCTATTGGAAGCTGCTGGCTCCTGGCCCAAATCCATCACTTAACCCAAAATGTCATCATTACCCATTCTCCTTTCACAATTTTTAAAATGAGTATTTTCTAATAAATGCACATTTCTTCCCTTGAGTCTGTTGGTATGTTGGTCATATAGCTTAGAAATGGTGATGTAAGACAGCAAGACACCCTCACCCCACTTGAGTATAGCACATTTCATATTAGCTGATCTAGGGAAAATGCCAACATTTTCCCTAAAGTGAAGCAAGTATGCAATTAATAAAGCAGAGAAGCTGTGGCATACTTTCACTTCTTTCTTAAAATCCAAAGTGAGCAGAAAATGTTTTAACTTCTCCTTCAGAAATGCGTAGAAAATGTCTATGTAAGCAATGCCTTCATAACGTCACGTAAATGATTTTAGGGATAAAGGGAAATCTAGAATAAATAAAGAATAAGTGTGACCTAGTAATTTGATCACTCAATATCATGTGGACGAAAATAATTTTAATAAATCCCAATTAATTTCACCTCTTGTTGCTTGCTACATAAAAGGAAAGCCATGTGCATTATTTTGGTATGTCTTTTCCCTTTTTAAATTGCTTGTTGTGATGTCATGGATATGATTCAGTCAAC
Organism: Aspidoscelis tigris stejnegeri; assembly: GCA_023333525.1. Classification (NCBI taxonomy): domain Eukaryota; kingdom Metazoa; phylum Chordata; class Lepidosauria; order Squamata; family Teiidae; genus Aspidoscelis; species Aspidoscelis tigris. The sequence goes on along the minus strand of JALMGA010000002.1, from coordinate 60,677,134 downwards.
TGACTCTTACACAAAAGACACTTGTGATTGGCACATCAAACTTTTCTACATCAAATCATACTTTCAGGCTTAGCATCTCTGCAATCGAAGGACAAAATGTGTTACTGCTTTATCATTCATTTTCATTTATTTTGTCTTATCTCTTTAAGGAACTGGGCAGTGAGCAGTCTCAGAAGGAAAGCATTACAAGTTGGAAGTGCAGGCACATTGCTCCCCCCCCCTCCCGTACGGAACTCAGTACCTATAAGTAGGTTTAACTCATTTTTATGCACTGTTCTGGAATAGTTACAGACAATACTTCTTGAGGAAATAAATGATATATCATAATACTGTTAGAAATTATATAAGAACTTCATGTTTTAACACTTGCTTTCATGAGAAACTATTTCTAGATTTACCTAATAACTAACATTCTCAGCAGTCAAGCAAAATGTTTCAATTACGGCTTTTGCTTTGCAACCCAGGGCCCTTGTCCTAAGATTGTTGTCACTTTAGAGCAGGAGCAGACTAAAGGCAGTGAGATCATATGACTAAACAACTGTGCAGATTGAATTAACTATAAAACCAGAACTCATGCATCATGGATTCATTAAACCAGCAAATAAACTGAAGACCAATATTGAAAGATTATCTTTCCATATTCCCTTTTTCTTTTTTCTTGCACCAGCTTTACTTCAGGACAAAAGTTTCTCTTTAAGCTTGCTGAGCAAACAGCAGCATGCAAACAGACTCAACAATCAGGACCACCATACATATTGTTACAAAAGTCATTAATCAGGTGACAAGCTTTGGGATTCCATGTTTCACTGTCAGCCATCAAAGTGTTTTTCTCTGTTTCCAGCTACTTCACAAAATAGCTCACAGAACAGGTTAAGCAAAGAGAGACGTGTTAGCACAGATGTTCTGCTCTCTGGTGATGTCCTTTTTCCTTTGCTCCAGCTGGCACACAAATAATAGAGATTCTTGATTTTCTGCATAATAGAACTCAAGTCTTACTATTTATACCTGGCTTTAGTCAGGCAACTTGCAGGAACATCCAGAGGTCACTGACAAAGAATCTGCTTGGCATGCAGAAACTCCCAGGTTCAATCCTCAGCATATCCCTAGGCAAAGGCCATGACAAATCAATACTATATACTGTATTTTGCTAATAAAAATGCATGGATGCATGCATGTACTTATCAGGAATGGAGCTTGACTTAAGGGTATCTTTACCTATCAGCCAACTCATTTGAACAAGACTCGATTGCTTTTCTAGCCCCCCTTACTACTACTACTACTACTACTACTACTACTACTACTACTACTACTACTACTAAGATGATCTGTGATAGCTGCTCAGCAAATGCATACTGAAAGCTTAGACAAGGATTTATCCTAGATATTTCATGTTTTAAGGAAGGAAGCTTCCGTAAATACATTCACTGGTGTGAGGATGGGCTCTGCATTGCCACTTTAGTCAGTGCAAGCTGCAGGGCCTTGTCTTCTAGCTTACTTCATCAACCCTGGTACTGAGGGATAAGGGGTGGTGGGCAAATGCCCATCTGTATTACAGAGAGCTTTCCAAGATCAGAACTTGGGAAAGAAGGGAATGTGTTGACATGGGTTGAGAAGCTGAACCTGGAATGGAGGGGCGGCTGCTGAAGTACATAATCTTGTAACTGTAATTATACAGTGTGGTTTCATATCAATAAACTAACATATTGCTTTAGTGCAAAGAATTACTTGTCTTTGCCTTGCTTCAACCAGGATCCAAGGTAACTCAGAATGCTTAAGAATGTGCCAAAAACTCTGTTCAGGCAACCACCCCAAATGGTATGGGTGACCAACTGGAACTAGGGGTTTCTGTTTCGACTCAATTTAGTTAGTCTATGAAACAGGCCTGAGCAAGCTTCCTGTCATCTTGTTGAGTGTTTACTCTGAGCAGCACAAGAGCAAAAGGTGAGATTGCTCCCCATGCAATACCTGATAGATGGTTTGTCAGCTGTCACAGGAGTAAGCTTTGCCTCTTCTCTATGCATTCAGCCAGAAAAGGAAACAGAGACAGGCAGAACTACTGCACAACAGCTTATAGCATGATGATAAATTAGTGCACAGGGAGCAAGTTTCCTCTGTCACTGAGAAATGGGAAGGGAAAGGGCAGCAAGCTGGTTCAACCATCTGAGCTCAGATTGGATCTAACATAGCACTGAATCAGTTTGTTTCAGTTTGATCTGATCCACCACTTGATTAGTTCAGATCTGGCAGCCTATCCAAATGACCAAGCTGAACAGATAACAGCTGTTTGCTGTTGTTGGAGGACATGGAATAAGAAAGTGATGTCAAAGTCAAATAGCTGTCTATGGCTCAAAAATTAGAGCATGAATTCAAATGTAAATGTATAAGGTTCAGTACATTTGACTGCAACATTTTTATGTCAAGTTGCTTAAATTAGGGGGAAATGCCTAGAAGTGATCAAATTAGTGCATATATACCACAGTTCTGCCTTTGTAGGAGGCTTTTCCCCCTTCACTATATCTGCCACTTCTGAAATTTTAACAATTATGTAGAATGTTGCTAAAAGGGTATTTGTGTAGGCTCAAGGTTTTTTGAGTTAATGTGAAATTGCAAACTGAAATTTATTTCCAGTTATAACACAATGATGTCTTTACAAATATTTAGAACTTGTGCTTTACTCATACTGTAACACTTAAAATTGGTTATAATAGCTGAGAGTTAAAGACTGCCAACAATCAAATGCTTAAGACTTTTGCATGCATAGTTACTCAGTTTAAGAACTGTTTTATCGTTGTAATTTCTAATGCTCTATGACACCAATATTAGCTCACTTGTACTCACTAAATCTAAATAGACATTTTTAATAAAATTAACCTTGTCTGACCTACAAGCAACACTTTGTAGTTAAGCATCCAAAATAAAAAAGCACCAATTTTGGAGATTTTCTCTTGGAACCCCCAATGAATTATTCTAGAGACAGTGTTCATTGTGCCTGGTACCATGAGCTGCTTTGTATATTAAGATAATGCAAGGCCTCCTGGATAAAGAGTAATGAAGTAGTTTTTATACATGAATAAAGTAAGTACCAGCTCTTCCTCCTGTTTTGCAATAAAAAAGTTTACAATAAGGCATATATGCTTTCTTCAGAAGATCCTGGCAAACATCCTGGGTTGAAAAGCCAAGGGAATGGGACTATATAGACCAACGATAAGCTTAACTCTCATTAACTACCATGGATTAATTCTTGATCCCACCAAATTAATATTTGCTTTAAAAGTTCAAACTTCTCCCGTGGAAATATGAGTAGCGATTTTTTGCAGTAATCATTTGGGTGAATCTCTCCCATGTGTAATATAAACATTATATGTGGAAACGTCAGTAGGGTATGACATCAAATCATTCAAATCTACTCACTGAGAAAAAAAATCTGCAAAACTAAGTTTTGAGAAATTTCAGAGACGACACATTGTTTCTTAGCTTCAAATTTCATTGTGCTCTTGGCAATGTAAGCACTGCTGCACTGAAATGACCAGTTTCAGGTTTAGTTCCCATGACCTATCTTATTTTCACTGTACTTTATTCTGCTTGGACAAAAGTAAACATCAGCAGAAAAAAATTAAATACATGAAAAGAGGGAGAAAAGACAACCTCCAGTGGAAAGATCCCTACTGTGACTTTGAACTCCAGCTTAGAGAAATACAACAGAATACGCCAACTCTGAGCTGCAGATATTTTCTGCTATAAAACACTGAACTCAATCTTCCAGAATTTTTTTTGTACACATCATTTCATTATGACATTTTGCATTTGTTAGTTAACATTTGCATTTGTTTAAAACCCAAGCTCTGCACAAGTATGTCATTATTACACAGTCATACAGATGGCCAGAAATATTCTTTATTTACTACCCTCTGGCCATTTCTTGCGTAATCTACTCCATTTACTCATCATGGATAAACTTGTAGCTATGGAACAATTTTTAAAACTTCTATGTGCTGTAAACTGTTTCTATGGTTTCAGAGAGATAACTAATCGTAAGCATAAGAAACAATTACACAATACATTCGGTCTTGATTATACAGGACACTCTTATGGGCCAAGTCTTTAGTGGTTTGTAAATATTTCCTCTCTCATAGCGCCTTCTCAGATAATAATCTCTTTTGTACAATCTAGGCAATTTCTGTTGATTCTTTTACATTTAGTAGAAATAAAATTTTGTCTGTCACTGAGATACACAACTGATTTTCCTGTGAACAGAGCACTAGGAATTTCATATTTTGACATATGCACCTTATGTTAGTTCTGATCATTAGAAATAACTCAGAAGACAGGCATCAGATAAAGTTCTGCTTTCTTGCATTACTCCTAAAAACACAGAATCATATGCTAGCTTGAAATCATATCAGAGCCTTTTTTGGATTTATTATCTTTTACCCATCCTTAGAAATGCCACAGTAGAAACAGCTGCCTCCTTTCACTGAATGTAGTTTAAAAAACTGAGAAGGCAAGCTACTCAAGTGACAGACACATAGCAACTGGTAAATTTTACAAATGTTTATGTGAATAACTGATCTCAAACACTGCTGTAGTATGTGCCGAGCTCTTTTTACAGTGCAAGCCCTTGGAACTCTTCCTTTTCACACACAAAGTATCACGGCTAACCTTCAATTCTAGCAAGTCAATAGTATTACCAAGACAGAAAAAGTTTACCAACCCTTCTTAAATGCTGCCACCTAGTGAGCACTTAATTATTCTGTACTGTATTACCACTCAGCACCAACAAGAATATGCCCACTTTACAAAAAAAATGACAAAAACAAACCTGGATAATCATTAGAAGCAGGGGTTCAACAGCAGAAATGGTCTGAGAGATAAAAAACCAAAAACTTTTTAAAATCCAACCTAAAGATATTGTTCTACAATTATGGATTAAATTAGTGGGAGCTGGCTGCTGGAAGAAAGATCCTAGGAAAGATAACTGTTAATTTACAGCTGTCCTATGTATACCAGACCTTGAAAATTCCATTGAACTGCCATCTACCACTTTTGATCATAGAAGACAACTTTTGCTGGTATAAATGGGGAATCTGTGGGCCTCCAGATGTTCAATGCTTCACATCACATTTGAAGTTGTGATGCTATTTTAAATAAACTCAGCACAAGGATCTGATGTATAGTGTTATTTATTTTGTTATTTCTCCATTGCATTTTTAGAAGAGTGTTAATGCCCTGAGTTTCTTGGCTATCAGTTTATATCTTGATTGAGATATTCCAAATAATCTGCATACAATGGTACAATTTTAAAGTAACTCTGTCCAGTACTTGCTGAATGATCAACACCAATCTGCAAGTCACTCCTTTGATATTACATATCAGCTGAAAAACTTTCAGCACTAGAGCAGAATCCATAATCTGGGGATATTATACAGTCTCCTACCTTTGACTCAGGCAATGGAATCCTAGATGGTCAATTTTGCCTTAGTAATAACAGTATCAATGTTGCTGGTTTCAGAATGATTCTCCCCCTCCCCCACTCTTACAATGAAAAGGGCTTGTTAGAAATACTATATTCAGTGCATACTACTAAAAACGAAAGTATTCTGAACCCATACCATTTGATATCTTCCTCTTTTATCTCATATACCTGTTATGATATCTACTGGCTAGACATTAACATGACTTTGAAACTACCAGATACTGTATAAGTAGTTGGCTAATGTTTCATAGACTTAGAAACACTACTCATTTTTCATTTGATAAAATGAGAGGTTATTCTATATTTTGCTTGGTAATCCCCCCCCATGTGAGACATTAGATAGCCTGTTTTCCAAAATGAAGAAAAGGATAAAGACTATTTAAGAGTCCATGTTGTTAGAAGCCTTTTGTTTAAAATCAGTTGCCACTTCTACAATCAGTATTTTAAGAGAGAGGATAGACAAAAACCCTTTATATTTGCTGAAATGAATAAAGTAAATACTTGTTCAGGACTCTCAGCTTGCTCCAAAGACCATTAGAATTAAACTTTACACAAGTAGTATTGTCTTCAGGTGTCAAGTATTATTTCTATAATTGATTACACTGGTTAAGAACAAGATGTAATTAAGAAATCATATTAGATAGTTCACAGGACAGTTTAGTATATAATTTATATTCCAAATAATGGTTCATGTCATGACTTCTAGCAGACCGTCCAGTGCCTGCCCTCCGAAAAGTAGCTGGGCACTTTTAAGTTGCTGGAAGTGTGCATTAGGCCGAGTGAGTACTACAGGTCTAAAGCAATAAACTGGTAGCAAGCGTTTGAACTGTAAATCAAAACAGGTTTATTGAGAATGACAATTAGAAAGGTAAGAGAGTAAATAGAAAGTTCAGATAATGCAAGAGAAAGATCAAAAGTCTCTTAATATAGTAAGCTTCAAGCAAAACAGCTTTCTTAGCTTAAAGGAAACCAGTTGCTTCTAAGCAGATACTGTAATCCTATCCACTTCCCTCTTTGGTTTGCTCTACTTAACCCAAGCCTCCCCAAAGCTTAGCAACTCAATCCCAGTCTCAGCAAGGTTTAGCCCTTCCTTGCTAGGCTGTGGGTTCCAGCCTCTGGTCAGTTCCCCATCAGAGAAAAGACCCCTTGGTCAGTTTCTGGCAAAGTTTCCCTCGGAGACAGATCTCCACCATCAGTCCCCTTCAAAAATTGTCCAGCCAAAAGATGCAGTCTGCTGCCTGCTCAGTCTATTATACCCTTCAGCCCCTAGTGCTGTGATTATCTGTTACCACTGGCAACCGAGGGAAACTCCTCCTGCTTGTCAATCAAGCCCCCCAGGTCCCTGGACAGGTTTTCCCTCCAAACTGCCAGCAGCCAATCAATGCAGAAGGGCCCGGACAATGTTTCCCACCCTTTCTGCTATTTGTAGCCTAGGCTCGCAAATGCAGTTTGCAAGGGTTTGCACAGGCAGAAAGCAATGCATTTTGCAAAGCACTATCACTGCCCTCTGCAGCCTGCACCCTGAAACCGTCACAGTTCACAACAGCCCAACTTTGTATAAGATTCCACTGTGATGACCCTTGTTTAAAAGGCAAAGAGAACTAAATTTCTGTCTTGACAATACTGTCTTATGCTAGATATAGTTGACACCTACAAGGTATACAAAGCACCATATGAAATTTACATAAGTTTTTTTAAAGTAACTTCTAGACATCACTAACTATGCTTGCATACAACTGCTCAGTTCTTCTTTCATGACTAAAATGGCAGCTACCTGGCTAATGATGCAAAAAGTATCTGATAAAGTAGAATGCTAATGTTTTCCAGTCAATAATTTCTAAGTTTTATGTTGTATTTTTATGTGGTATGAAGTTTTTTATGCGGTATGAAGTTTTTTATGCAGAACATCCATAGTGTTGTACCACTCTGCCATTTTCTATGTATATGAAACTGCAGCTGACCTAATGCCACAATGTTTTCTTATGATCCCTGTTTTCCCACTTTCCTTCTATGTTACCTAACCCAAAGATGAATATTCTGGGTTAGATGATGTGGAGTGAAAACTGTGTTTCACTTTCCAGACTTTCTCACTGGGTACTCATTATCAAAAATATATGTAGTGGGCCATACTTATGGTATAGGTTACTGGTAAAACATATGTGTCAATCATACCCTAGTAATACCAACAAAACTCCTTTTGTTCAAGTAGATCTTCAGAAAGCACACACAGTTATCAGGAGGTGCTGCTTCAGCAGAAAGAGAAGAAGCACTCAAAGACTGAAGGAGACTGGAACATCTGGCTAATGGTCATTCATTTCCTGCTTGAATAAGCAATTTCTAATGGCTTTTCTGTCCAGTGGATCTGTGAGTATGCAAATACATGTTTTGTGATCATGTGTGCTGAAAGTCTGTTGTGGCTCTATCCCACTTTGGTCATTAGTACACAGCCTTGGAAACTCTGTATGAAAGACAAAACATTTTAAGCAGAGAACAGTGTTGTGTAACACAACATTCATGCAATTGTACTTACTTTACAGCTGCTATACCAACAGGAGATTATATATTCTAAATTTTCAGATATTAGAATTCAGCTGAGTCCAATGATGCAAGCAAATGAAGAACTAGAAAAAGCATGTCAAGACTGAGAAAGCAGTAGTGGAAGACAATGGACAGACTGATTGGGTGTGATCACAGACTACTAGAGTATTCTTGAAAGAGTTATAAACCATTGCTAGAGACCAGTGAAAATGGTAAGCATCTGTCCATACAGTCATGAGGAGCAGAGCCTGACATGATGGCATATAATAACAAAAGCAAAGTAAAAATGCAACTGTCATAAATAATATATTTATGAAGAGTAAGTAGCTGTTTTAACAAAATTATTCATGAAGTCCTGGTGCTCTATAGTTATGTACACTAGTGTACTGAACCATTTGCCAATCCCAATCTGTAATAGTGATTCCTGGATCAAATGGCAGAAATACCAGAGAAATGAAGCATGATGCATTGTCACAGGAGACACTTCATGGTATGAAGAACATGTTTATTATCTATAATCACTGCACAGCCAGAAGAAAAGACAAATGTATATTGACAGAAAACATAGAGGAAGCTAAGGAAGTATGGGTGACAAAGAGTTTCTGGGGGAACAAGGCCAAGGGGCAGAGTTTAAGGAAAGGAGAGGATAAGAAAGCAATGAAAAGGGACTGGGAAATAGAAAACACAAATACACAAAGAGAATCTTTGCCATAAAAAACAAAACTTAAGAGTTAAAAAGTTAAGACTTGTGCAAAGGTGTGGATGAGCTTCCCTCCCTCTTCCCAAGAAAAAGAAGATGATGGGAAAGGTTCTGAACTGTTGCAAATGAAAAGACCCATCACATTTTTGTGCCAGAGTTTTATCTGATGTCTGTTCTTCAGCAAATGGGGATGGCTAGGATATAGTAGTAAAATGTAACTCTGTTTTAATAGTTCCACTGCATACAAGACAAATCAGTTCAAGTTTCTAAGCAACAGCATGAGATTTTAAGAAGTATGTACACAATGGTGATTTTATTAAAATAACATATAATGTCTACTTGGTACCTTAGGATTATATATTTGAGTTTTTCAGTAAGTCTTTGAAATGCAAATTTGGAGTGAAAGATTAAGTATTCTGGAACCTCTATTATTGTCCCTTTTCTACAGGGAACAGTGACAAGAAGCTGTACAGGCACTGTGATTTTGACTAAAAGGAATCAGAAAACTGCCAGGTTCAAAATTCAGTCTTTAGCCAGTTATGAATCCATTCTAAAAACATGGCCAAACTTTCTTTCAGGACAGTATTTAGACCAAAATAAATATTGACTTAGTTATGACACTTGTTATTCTAATGCTTTGATAATCTATTGTTCACTCATGGTTGCCTCAACAAGAAAAAATACTGAAAACAGCATTTACTGACAGGAAGTGAATTCCCACTGTTTGTCACAGGATTTCTGCCAAGATTTCTGCTCCAGTAAAGGAGTGGCATTCGAAGTTCAAATTCTGACCAATCCCCTCTCCTGTTATTGCCAGTTCACATAACTGCACTCCTATGTGGTGATTTCTTTCCTCCTCGGTCAGGTCATAATGAAATCTAGTCAAATCACAATGCCTCAAGGGTTCTTGGAGGTAAATAATGCTAAAGAATCCAAGATGAACAAAAGTATTCCTTGCACGAGATTACAATGACAGACTGAAGAGTCTGCAAAATTATATAACAAGTAAAGTGGACAAACTGAAGTCTAGTTTACCAAATCTGATTACACTATCTGATATCTTTTTTAAAAATACAAATTCACTTATATTGATCTATATAACCAGCAAAGCCTATTAATTGTATCTTGTCATGTAACCAAACAATGCATTTTCACCTTTTAGATAATGAATTACGTTTAGTTCTTTGTAAGGTCTAAAGAAATGGTATTTAAATACACCAAAATCACATGGCCAAAGTAAGATAAGCTTCCAAAGCTTCTGTGAACTTTTTATCCACAAACAACTGGCTGCAATGATAGTGAGAAAATGTAAAATTCTATTACTGGATCTAATCATAGTTTAGAATACAAACGATACAAACAGAAAAGTATAACTAAAGTTCAGTCTTTGAGATTGAATACTATTAAGGCAACAACACACTACATTTCAAGTTTACTGTAAGAAGCCAGACTCATGAAGAATTTTATACTTTCTTTCACAACTATCTGGGCTGAGAGATGTAGCAAATATTTAAATGAAAAGTGGCCAGAAAGTTTTGTCTTTACTTTTCTCATGGGAAAGGGAGACAGGTAACATCCCAACAAATCTGCTTACAAGATTATGCCAAAACTGGGAATTTCTGAAAACACCCCCATTACACACATATATTTTGTATCTCCCCGGTTTCTATCATACCTTGGCTACTTGTAATTATCAAATGAGTATTTTAACATTGTAATAAAAGTTTGTCTTATGCTAAGGTAACAACTAACAAAATTAATGTTGAAATTAGTATTTTTGGTAAAGATATTACAAAAAATGGAATATAAACGTGATAGAACGTGAATAATTTACATTCTATGCTTAACATTATGAACATCTGTACTTCTACAACAAAGAAGAGGCTGGGAGGATGAGAAGGTTGATTTCTCATTCTGTTTTCTCAACACCATGGAAAAAAAGTCTTTCATTGTGTTGGTTAATATCATTTTCAATGTTCAATGAAGCAAAGAAAAGGATTAGAGAATTAAAACATGGAAACACCATGAGATACACATTCCAATACTTGGTTCTGGCTTCTAGTGCTTCATATTATATGCTTGCCCTCCAAAATGAGATGCATGTACTTTAAGGCATCAAAATGAATTTTAAATTCCCCTAAAGATAAGACAGGTATGCTTTGACAAAGTCACCCCATTAATATTAATTGTATCTGACTGTTCTTCCTCAAAGACAAAAAAATTAGTTATATGTTGCAAGTTGAAAGTAAACTTAAATCTTATAATAGACACACTGAATTCAATAAAATTTATTTCTAGGTCGATAGGCAGAGAATCAAATTTTGAAATGTATTTTTTTCATCTTAGTATAAGTGAGAATGTGAATAATCATGATCTCTAATTTGCACAGCTCCAAATTTCCCATAGGAACATACTGTATATTCTAAAAAGATCCACAAGAAGAGCTTGTTCGTACTTATTGCGAACTTTTTTTTAATAGTCTGTTGTGCTGAAGTCCACAGAACTATGGGTAATGTAGTCTGTCTTCATGTAAGCAGAGAAAGGAGGAAGTGTTTTGAAGTGCATTTATGGGAGGTCCTAACCCTTTTAGCTACCAGTTCTGATGAAGCTTAGTCCAAAGTTGCAGAATGGGGTTGGCTCTGGCCAGAAAAAAGAAAAGGGGGTGCCCCTCTTAAGAGTTGCAAGCCCACCCCCTGGAAACCCCACCACTTTGTCTTCAGGAATGGAGAGGTGGCCCTCAGCCTGATGAACCTTTTTTAAAAAGTTAATAGTACTGACTGGTCCTACTTGTGGTCCCGTGCTGAGGGCCACAGCACTGAGATGTACCACAGTTCACTTGAAAAATAGGGCAGAAGAAGACTAAGCTGACCCATACAATACCTGCTGCAAGACTTGCCTGCCAAATGCAGTCTCTTCTGACCTGCAAAGATCCAAGCTAAAGTGTTTTGAAAAAGCAGATAGTGTCTTCCATGCTTTCCCCCTGCACATATCCCCAATGGATAAGTTAGAGGCAAAGGCTACTAACATTGCCAAGGATCTGGTAGAGTACACCATGATATTAAAGGGAAGGGTATGCTAACATGATGCAAGCCTTGATCCAATCTGCTACCATCCTCCCCCACCATGAGCCCCAATTTTTCAGGTAGGAATGAACAAGGAATTAGTCCTTCTTGCATCCAGAAAGTGTTACAGCCACACCAGTGCATATGATGGTCTGAGGAAGAATGACAATCGTGGGACCTCTTGCTGTCTAAGAAAAGCTGCATATACCTTGAGGCAAAGTGATTTATGCACTCAATTACTGACAGATGGGGTAACTGAAAAGACCACTTCGAGGTGAAGTGATGGCCACCAGAAAGGCCATGTTTAGAGACACAAATCTAAGAGAGGCCTCTCACAGGTGCCTGAAGAGAGGCTGAGTAAAGGCTGCTAAAAACCTATTAAGCCCCAGAAAGGGAATATGTGCTTAACTGGTGGGGACTTCGCTTTGATGGAAACTCTGAATGCCCACACTGAGAGATCCACACCCTTGCAGGTAAAAACATCTTCCTGCTTGTCTGCAAATACTTTGGGCTTACGATCTCATCATCCTACACGAAGGCATAAGAGATAAGCAAGGCTATATGATTATCCAAGCACGGGTATGGCTAGCATCTCCTCTCTATCCACAACCCCTTTTAGTTTTAGTTGGGATTTTCCATTTGCAGGGGAAAACGTCATTCACCAAAATCTCTGTACTGGATCTTGCTTGCTCTGGATGACAGTTCTTTTGCTCCAGAGCCCACCTTCTCCAAGGCTACACGGGTGAGTAGCAAACATTCATCTGAGTTAAACAGGCAGGAGAAATTGCTGCTGGGGCCATTCTACAAGACTCCATCTGAATATTTCCTTTCAGAATCTGATTTCCTAAAGGACAGCAGATACAAGGAAGGGGAGGAGACTTTTCCCTGACCCAAGGCCCTAGACCCAGGGGAATGCTCCCTGATTCTCTTTGTCAGGAGAGCTTTGCTAGGTACCCTGAAAGGAACTGAATTCATGCTTCTAACATGCAGTCCACTGCAGACTCTTGCATACAGGGCATTTTTCCACTGAGCTCCTTTAATCCAGATCTAAGATGATCCTGATTTAAGGAATGGGTACTTCCCTTAATCTGGACCTATTAGATCCGGATTAAGGGAAGTACCCAATGTGCTTCCATGGGTGATCTAGCACGTAATAGCAATGGGTGCTAGCCTGCCTGCTGTGGAAACACCGGAGCACCCATGTGCAAATCCGGATCTACCCACGAGGGGTCCATCTGTCACCCCAGGTGTTTTGGGGGACAGGGGTGCAATCACCATAGAATCTTCAAAGATCCTCCAGAGCGGCTCCGTAGAATCTTCAGAGCAATCTGCTGGTAACTTCCAAGATCCTCTGGAGCCTTTGACAATGGCATTGCTCTCGTGAGGGGTTCTCTTTGAAGCCTTTGCTAATCTCTGAAGGCAACTTTGGAGGGATTTCGAAGTTTTGAGTTTGGGACAACCCCCCCATGGATGCCTCCCTGAGCCTCCTCTAGACCCCATTGCCCAAATGTAGTGGAAATAGGCTCCCTATAATCCGGATTTGATGCCTGAAGACCCCATTGTAGACCCCTTTAATGGGGTCTACAAGAAATCCGGATTATAGGTCCTGAAGGACCCATATGATCCAGATTTCCCTAGCTGTGGTGGAAACAAATGTGGCTCCAATGAGGTCTGTAGTGGAAATGGAGTCATCCTGCTAGTGATAGTGTAAATACACCCTTAGACTGCTACCAGCTGACCCAGCTGCCACAAGTCCATCTCCTCTTGAATATGGGCATGCACCTGGTTGCATGTAGACTCTTCTGGCTGTACCTCCAAAGCTGCTGGACCCTCCTCATCCACGAACTATGCCCGCTTGTGTAACTGAAGGTACCTTCTTTCTTCCTTGTTGCTGTTATGTTGTGCTTCCTGGTTTTGGTCTCGGCACCACCAGGACCTGATCCCACCCCCTGGTTTACTATGTGCTCATCTGCACCCTTCATTCCACAGTGCCACTTGGAGGAAACTATTGCCCTGTTCCACTCTGGGTTCTCTTTCCACTCTTCCAGACTGGTGGATTTCGTGGTTACCCCTGCTTGTGGGAATCCAGCTTAGCCAACCATGCATGCTGCCCCCCCCCCCCAGGTTAAGGCATCTCTTTTCTGGGATACTGACTCTGGGTGCTGGCCGGAGTCACCCCTCTTTGCAGCTTACTCCTGGGTGCCTTTTGTGAAGTCCTCCACCCGGACACTGTGGTTCATGTGGCATTGTTTGGTATTAGACTCTGGATGCCTTCCACAAACCCCTCTGCCTTGACATTAAAGCAGATGTAGTATCCTAGCAGTCTCCTGGCTGCAAAACACATTGCCACAGTGTGGCAGAAAAACAAGAATCTTGAAATGTCTGGGACTTGTCCCTGGAGCCCCATATAGGATATGGCTGAGGCATCCCAACCTGCCCACTGCACCAAAACATGCCACTGCAACCAGTAGCTCAGCTAATCAGTGCCAAAAATAAAGGAAACAAAAGTCTAAGTCTAATGTAAGTCTTGCAAGGCTTCCTTGCTGTGCAAACCATATATAAAAACAAACAAAGGAGTTAAAACATACACAAATCTTCTACTGCTTTTACAGTCAGAGGAAGAACTAGGAACCAGAGATGGTGGTGGTGGGTCATCTATACTCTCTGCTCATAAAAAAAAAAATCATTTTTTTTTGTTAATTTTAGACACGTTGCATTTTATTTACCTATTATATTAGGGCTACAATATAGAGTAGAGGATAGGAATGCTATATCTTTTGTGGTTATACAGGAGGGGCAGTTTCAGCAAAAGCTGCCTTCATTATAAACTATATCTGCTAAAATTGCTTCTTCCATACTATCATTAAAGATATAGCACTTCTGTTCTCTTTTCTATATTTTATATTGTAACCCTATCTTACATAGATCTTTATATGCAAAGATTCCCCAATCCTGTTTTATTGTCTATTTCAAATGAGCATTCTTATTACTTAAAAACCACTGGAGATAAGCATACTTAACAGAGATCTATGTTAACAGGTAAAATTAATACAGTAGAAGATAACACTTTCATTGTGGGAGGTGACATATTGATAACAGAAAATTGTTTAGTATATGGACATTTCTGTACCATGTCCAGCTTTAACGCAGCAAGCATGACGACCAGTAAAAAAGTTCAGTCTTTTTTCCTGTTCACTTAAATCCAATTCTAAATTATAACATGATATAATTATAATGCATAGCAACCTCAAGAATAAGCTATGAACAGAAACACACGCAGAAGGCTGAAACTACTTTACAAAAAAATTAACTCACTGTTCACATTGCTAAACCAAAGCTGAAGGGAAGAATTCCAGTAGAAGAGTACTGAAATCTGCTTCAAAACAGTCTTTGGCTGTGTCTTTCTCCAATTGGTCTGCGAATACACAGCAATTACAACACAAAGCATCGTTATGGGTAGAATAAAAGGCTCTTTAAAGGCTCCTTTTTATTGAATGAACACACTCTTACCAAAGTTCATGCCACGATGTCTCGAACAACCCAGTTGCCAGATCACAAGTTGTCATAGAGCTCTTGTAAATTACGTACAGAAAATGTTCAAGTATTTAGCTGCCAAATAGTTTCTAAATAAATGTTTACTCAGTGTTCACTCAGTACTTAACATTTTAAAATTTCAAAGCTGTTTCTGCATTATCCACTGAAGTCATCAGTTCAAATCAACCACATCATTAAGGATTTGTTTACTCTGAAATTCCCAAATCTTACAATTCAGTCATCCTTCCTTTTCTATTATCCTGCCTTATGTCATTCTGTAGCTGTCTAAATTATGACCTCTCATTCTCTGCCTGTACAATACCAATGGTTAGTGCTGTTTCTCTTGGCAAGAGCAAACAAGAGGTGACGAAATTACACAGGGCCTCAGTTACACAGGGCCTCTTTCAATTTTCATTTCAATTTAGAATGTAGTCGTTGCTTGTGTAAACAATTCAGAAATAATTTTATAACTTGACATATTTTAGCTAAATTCATTAAATCTGAAAAAGAAAAACAGGGTAATTCCTTAAGCAGACTGCAATGCCCATCCTACTGCTTCATATAAACCTAAGAGAGGAAACTGAAGCTCATCACACATGACAATACTGAAGAAATGCTGCCCTTGAAGTGACCCTTCTTCTTCATCCAGTTCCTTACAATCCATGTGGTAGACATCAAGGGTGGGGCTTTTCCGGGGACAAAACCATTACATAAATCTGTTGAAAGTTGATTTTGTACTTTATATTGGCCGAGTCTACAAATTTTAATATCTGCAAGACTGGAAGACAAGCTGAATGTTTTCTTTATCATATATTTTGATAGATAAGCAGACAGTTCAAGCAAAGCATAATGATACTCTGACAATTTAATGGGTTCTACAGGAACATTATTTTTCAAGAGAAACTTCTGTCAGTTTTGATAAGAACCTCTCCTAATCTTATTTCAACACATAAACATTAGAAAGAAATTTGTAACTGGACTTATAGGATGCCACAGTCTATATAAAGACCTCAGATTACAGTGCAATATTACCAAGCATATTTTTGGCACCATCTGCACATCAGGCTTATCAGATGACCAGGTCTTACTCTACTGACACCATCCACATAAGGCCAATCTCATAAAAGTGCTAGCTTTTAAATTTTTCCTAATTTAATTTGAGTTTAACCTGCAATTTGAATTTAGCTTGCAAATAAATGTTTATTGGTTTTTATCATCGGTGCATAACCAGTTGGGGTGCACTCACATAGAAAAGATGGATTTGTATCAAGGCATAAATAAGCAGTTTTTAGTCTGAAGAATATAAAATTTAAACATTTGCAGATACCACAGAATGTAAACATCTGCATATGCCTGTCTGGCTTATTTCTAAGACCAAAATACAATGCTTTAAAAGAATTAAAGAACTGGGTGCTTGTCCACGCTGCCTAGTAAGCAAAGAAGTGGTGAGATTAGTTTTCTGTTTGGGAAGAAATGATCCACGCTCCCAACTTCAAGATTTTGTAAAAGCCACTTAGAAGACAGAAAAATGCTTACAATATTTTTATTCAGGTGCATAGTCTTGAAGATATTCATCCATTTATTCACATAAATTCTTCTATATGCTCAAATCTACTCAAATTCCATATTTTTGACAGATAAATAGAAGACACAGATTACTCAAAATTTCTAGTAGAAATCCAGAAAAGAGCTGATTACATTTTCTATTGCTCTTCTAAAACAGATTTTACAATTGTAAGTGTAAAAAGAAAAAAGATCCTTACGTTCTCATCCAGTTCAACTGTGCAAACAGTACCTTATCTCCTTCAGTAAATGGAATATGTTACTAAAGAGATCATAATGTGCCGCATTATTAGAGAATGGTACCGATAAGTGAGAAGATGAAAAGCAAGTACATTAACATGCTTTGAAGCAAGCGAACTACAGCTTTCCAGCCTCCTCCGTCCTCTTATAGGGGTATGCAAAAATGTTTTGAATCAAAATGTTTCAAACTCAGTGTTTCACATACTTGGAAATTGCAATGAAACATGCCTTAAAAGAGCAGGGTGAGGGGGTTCTTGTTCCAAGCACAAAACAAAATATTCAATGAATCTTTTCAAATGCTGCAATGAACTTTTTTTCTTTCAAATCTTAAATTGTACTTTACAATTCTTAACTTGTTATTAAAACTGGATGCCTGCAACCTCCTACCCAACCCACAAAACAGCTGGCCAAACTGTTGATCTTTTAGGAATTTTTGAAATTTGACCAAGTTTCCAAGAGGTTCAATACAATTTTGAAGAAGCCATGAAGAACCTTTTGAAAATATTCAAATTGTCCAACTATTTCATGGATTGGCTAGGACGTAGTGCCAACCATGCCTTACACATACCCTAATTGAATGGGCTTGGGAAGCCTTCCAAGTATTTTTACAGACAGCATGAGCACTCTTAAAACACAGCTGAATTCCCCAGGGTTCCCCAACTGGGGTTGAGTAGTTGGTCTGTGCATTGTAAGGAGTTGGTCAGTGCATCAAGCCTAGGCTTTCCTCTCACCCTCAAACTCTAGTGATTCCTATGTAAACTTTGCCAAAAACTAAAAAACTGCAAGATCGGATAACAGTTTCATTGGCTGGTAGGTAGATAGCAAACCTTCTTCCCTACCATTCAAGCTCATTTGCAGATTTTAACCTCTTCCAGAACAGGATAGGATTGTGCATTAAACAGACCAGAGTATAAAAACTTGCCAAAGAAGGCTGGTTTTGTAAGCAGCAACATCTTACAAATCTGACATTCCACTAAGGTGGGTGCTAATGGAAATTACAGGTGGATCTTACCTTGTCCTGTCAACTCTTCTCATTCCCCTTAGTTCCCCTCCCAGTTGATTTTGCAGCCAGGAGGGGTGAGGTTATCTGACTTCTTATAACATCTCAGCACAGCCCTTTGTGATCCTGGGGCTCCTGGACCTTGCCACAGTTCCTTCCAAGCCTCTAATGGACAAGCCTGTACAAGCCTGACAGGTTTAAGAGAAGGTCCAGGAGCACTGAGATTGCAAAGTTGGCTGAGAGGGGGAATGAAAAAGGGAGGCAAGATCCACCTGTAATCTCCATCAGCATTCACATTCATACATAATCAGGCTTGTGAGGTGTTGGCCCTTACAAACCCAAAAACAAAGGGACCTGTTTGATGCACAGGTTCAAAAAGGGAACTTAAACAGTTCCATACCCATGTCTCATAGCAGCTAGAACTTTCAAAATGTTTCAAGCGTTCCAACACAACTATGTTCTGACAAAACAGTCAAAACGCTTAGATGGATTTGAGTTTCATTTACATCTCTTTCAGAGTAAAACCTTTAAACCTGTTACAAGCAAACATCTCAATTAGGGATACCATAAGAAAAGAAGAACAGAGGTCCTGTAACTTTAAAGGCTGTTTAGAAGAATAAATTTAAGCAGACATGTTTGCACTATGAGCAGCATCTGCTTAAACCCCCTCTTCTGTACAGAGGTCAACACAAACCTGGAGATACTCTATTTGCTGTTTGGCAAAAGAGCCTTGCTACACCAGAAGTGGGAGCAGCAGGGAAACAGGGCTATCATACATCAAGGGATCTCTCTACAAAAAAGACTATGAAAATTAGTTTTGGATTAAGTCTTCTGGATTTTATGTGTTTATTTAATTTTTCATTTTTTCTACTGCTATATACACAAGTTTTTCATACAATTTATGACTATACTTTTATTTCACAGTTATTCAGAGAACTTTCAATAATGTGCTTGAACAATGCATTCAGTATGCTTCGTTTGAAAGGATAAAATAACTTTATACAAGACTGATTTTTTTCTGTCGAAAAACTTTTCTCCAAAGTAAATTACTTTTGTTTTAAAGCAAAGATCTGCCCTTTATTTCCCAACCACCACCCACTCTTCCAAATAAACAAGTGAGCTGATGTTGCATAGGAATTTTAATTGTTTCCATAACGCTCATTGTCTGCCAAAAAGTACTTAATATGAGATAGCTGAGGGAGGATACACAGAATACGTGCACATAATGTGTAATGAATGAAAGGACATGAAGAGTTTCAAACTTCTGCTTCAATAAATCTTGAAGTCATGAAGAAAAAGAGTTGGCTTTTATACCCTGCTTTTCTCACCCATGCAAGGGGACTCGAAGCAGCGGACAAAGCTTTCTATTCTTTCCTCCAAGGTAAGAATCTGACACTCTAACCAAAGACCAAATGACATATCTTACTCGGGTAGCCATCTCAAAAAAGGAGTGGAGGGTCTTGTGTTGATATTCCTCCATATTCAACATTAGTATCAGATTTGCCTATGGAAGAACAGATTTCAAGAAGTGGTTGGATTAAGATGAGCAAGACAGAGTGAAGCTGAACCTTTTACGGAAGCAGAATAATTAAATATTATAATAGCTTTACTCAAGAAGAAGAAGAGTTGGCTTTTCTATCCCATTTTTCTCACCCATTTAAGGAGACTCCAAGCAGCTGACAAAGCTTTTCTATTCTTCTCTCCACAGCAGAACGCTCTGTGAGGTAGGTGGGGCTGTGACTAGCCCAAGGTCACCCAGCTGGCTTCATGGGGGAGGGCAGAATTCCCAGATAAGAGTCTGGCTCCCTAACCACTAGACCAAACTGGCTCACTATGGCCAAACCTGAGGCCAGATATCCAACTGTACCTCAGTTTACACAGGGATTCTGTTATCCAAAATGCTGGGTAAATCAAATCAATGTGAATGAAGCACTGACATCACTGTAAAATTAGGGTTAGGGATCTGAGCAATATTTACTGATTTATATCTGCCACTGACTTCTGCTGGGTCAACTGATCTGTCTGACGATTACACTGACTTGAAAGGGGGAATTAGCCTCTCAATACAAGTTAATTGAGAAGGTAACCTGGATTAAGGACACAGCACAGCCATCTCAAACAGCAACTGGGATCCAGATGCTCCACCCAAAAGCAGCCCAGCTGACTAATGTATGCAAAATGTATGAGCTTTATTATAGCAACTGGTGGGCCACTGTATGTGAGACAGGATATTGGACTAAATGGGCTGTGGCCCAATCCAGCATGGCTCCTTTTATATTCTTAACACAAATATTGATGAGAAACTGTATTTTAGCAGATCAATGGGAACATGCAAATCAAATCTGGTCACAAATTGGCAATCTTGTTTTAGCAAATCTATTTAAACATATACTGTGTAAATCAAGATACAAGCACAACTGCTTTTAGACTGGCTTACCTAGGGTACGTTCACACATAACTCAGTAGGTTGCTATTAAAATTGACCAAGCTCAGAAAGAGGAAGCCAGACTGGTGTACTCCCTACTCTGACAATCAGCACTTGACATGTAGTTGACCTAGTCAGATTGCCATGGCAATAACTGATGTGTGCCAGGATGTTGCCATGGTGATTGGCATGAAGCATATGATGGTGAAGCTGCAGCCATGCCACCCCATCCTCTTACAGTGTTTTTACCTAGAAGACAGTGTGAATGCTGTGACCAGGAGCAAACCAGTCACTGCTGGTAAAGCTGTGGATGGTGGCTGTGGTGCAGAGTCTGGACGGACGTCCCTGGTAAGGAAAATTTACTTGAAGGTCTCGCCCAACCTCAACAGAATATACACCAATATAAGCATGCTAGTGGCAAAGATCTGCAATAAATAGAATCAAATGATTTTCTCTTCACTTTCTTCTTAATTTTGGTATTTTTGTGATAATCAGTGCATATTATTCCAACTTTCTTTGACAGAGCGGAAGCAATGTGAGATCTTGAATGAGAAACTGCTCAAGTGGATATATTTTAAAGTATTTTCATTACTCAAGAAAAAGTTCACACCAAAAAAGGGCTATTGTCATTATTACAGTAACTAACTAGAAGGTTCTCCTTCAGAAATACACACTATTACAAAAACTTAGTGTTCTATTCCATAAAGGGGGGGGGGGGTTTCCACTGACCTCCCTTAATCCGGGTCTAAGATGATCCAGATCTAAGGAATGGCTCCTTCAACTAATCCGGATCTAGTAGATCCAGATTAAGGGAGGTACCTGATGCGTCCCCACAGGCAATGCAACACCCAATAGCAATGGGTGCTAGCCTGTCTGCAGTGGGAACACCAGAGCACCCATGTGGCGAATCTGAATCAACCCACATGGAGTTCCTTCTGGCACACCAGGTTTTTTTTGGGGACAGGGGTTGCAATCTCCGTCAACACTCCAGAGATTCTTTGAGGATTCTCCAGAGCCTTTGACAAAGGTCCATAGGATTGGCATTGCTCTTGCGTGGGATCCTCTTTGGAGCTGGTTTCAGAGCTTTGGGTTTCAGAGCACCCCCCCCCATGGGTGTGCTCTCCCTGAGCCCCGCCAGACCCGATTGCCCAATTGCGGTGGAAACACACTCCATATAATTCAGATTTGATGCCTGAAGACCCCATTGCAGACCCCTTTAATAGGGTCTACAGGAAATCCAGATTATAGGTCCTGAAGGACCCATTCAATTTGGATTTCCCTAGAACTGGTGGAAACAAATGTGGCTCTAATGGGGTCTGCAGTGGAAATGGGGTCCTCCTGCTCTGAGCCTAATGGGTCCCTAATGGGTCCGTAACGAGTACTTGATGGGTACTTAGAGCCAGTGGAAAACCACCCAATATTACTTAGAGCCAGTGGAAAACCACCCAATATTACCTCTCATGTATACCTCAGTAATGCCATTTTGGCACTTCACGCTTTCTACTTTTCCTCTTGGCTGGGGATATTAAAGCTGGCGAGGCTAAGCACAACTCTGGCAGTTTAATTTTTCTGGCACTAAGTGTTCAGTCAATACACACTGGACACAGTGATAGAGCAGAAATTGTACTTGCACCAAGCTATTTTAATAACAACTACATTGTGAAGGCTGTTGGGAGTTAAGCAAAATATATTCCAGAGTACAGATTTAGAATTCCAGGCTAATGCTTTCACTGGTGAGCTCTGAGGGTACCAGGACAATCTATGAGAAAAAAACTGCAAATTTATTCTGGAAACCAAGATCTTCTATGATACTTTTGGGGGAAAAAATCTCTAAATCAAGGGTGGGTAACTGAGGAATAATAGGAATTGGTACAAATGTGGTAAGTTCATGTGTCAATGCAACTATGAAGAACAGGTACCAAGTTGCTTCAATGCTACCACCATTAGCCTCACTTGAATCTTTGTCCACTGCTTCAGCCACATTCCAAGTAGCCTCCAAGAGGCCTGAAAAAGAATTGTACTGTAATACTTGACATTATTCACACTTGCAAGCAAGCAGCAATCAAACTCCCATAGGTGACTATATGGCGAGCATCATCTGAGGTTAGCTTTCAAAGGAGATGCAGCATTGCAACCATTGCCTGTAGTCAATCCTTTAATTTGTTTGGATCATCCAATCATTATGACTGTCCTTTCAACCTGCCCAGCTCTGCTGTTGTTATTACTTAACATCTTCTCCTTCTCTGGCTACTGTACAACCTCCTATGTAATGCCATTTTCATTGCCAAGTTCATCTGCTGTCTAATTAAGTTCCTTTGCTGTCCTTTCCAGGTGGGTTTCCTAACTGAGGCACTTTTATGTCTGACTTCCCAGGAGCTACAGATTTTCCAAATCTCTGCTTCCAGTTCATAAATTTGAGCTGCTTTCTCCTCTCTCTTAAGTCTTGTTTAAAACGCATCTCAAAGGCATAGTGGGATGACAGCATGTGGAATCAGTGTTCTCAATCAAACACCATTTTACTTCTAATGCACTTGGAAGTGCCTTTCAGACCTTTAATGTGCCTTAGATGTGGAATGAGCACAATGAGTATGTGTGCCATACCACCTCTGAATCATCTTTGAGCTCCCTTTGAGATGCTCCTTCCTTTTTTTTTTACTGCATGCAGATACAACCTACAGTTCTGATCCTATTCCCAAGTCTGTTCTTTGTGTCCTTATCTAGTTCTCCTGTTGATTTTTCCATGTTCCAAGCTTCTGTCTTCTTCTATGGTCCGCAGTGTCTATGTGTCCCAGACAAGAATTAATTTTGTTCCCAGCTGATTGGTCCTGAACTTCCTGGGCCCTAGTCCTAATAACCTGGTGCTGATAGTAGTGCTGTGGTCTATACTCTGTAAACAGCTGTACACCACTGTAGGCCACTGATAAAAAATGTTATCCTACAACAGCTGCAACAACTAGGGAGCCAGAGATAGGGGTCATTCTTTTAGTTCATGTTACAAGCAATTATTCTGAATTTGTCACCTTAGAATAGAGTGTCTGAACTTCACTTAGGTCTAATCTCATCATTTGATTATGAACAGAATGTGGCACAGAACACACACACAAACAATAGCCTCTTGGATAGGAATCAATGGGCTCACAACAAGTTCACATTATTTTTCATTAACATACAAAAACTAGCTTTACAAACTGAGAAAATATGAGAATAAAATCACAAGTATGCCAGTTCTGCAAATTTGCAGCAAATAGCTATCAAAGCAGTAAGTCTCTCATCTCCTTAAAATGCTCTAAATTGTAATTGGATAAGATAAAGGAACAACGGATAAAATAATCCAAACGGAAGGGGAAAAAACCCTGAAAAATTCATACTCAGAAGCTTCTATCTTTGAAGTCAAATCAACTTTGCACTCATTAAGAGTGATTAAGGTGACTTGCAAGGAACTGACTTCCTCATCTATATTGGATGGATGCTAGCATGCCTTAAGAAAACTTTCAAAGAATGGTAAGCCTTTGCAAATTTACTCTTAAAAAATCAAAATAAAACACCACTACCACAAAAGAAAAAAGAACCCACATGAAACAAAGGATTTCAACTTCTTAGATTCTGTCATATTTTCACACTTTGGGAATCAGTAGTTCAAATTCGAATCTGAATGACTCCACAATATCTGTAATTTTAGACTACTACGGCTGAGAATATCCATTCTGCTTGTGGTTCTAAAACTTGCCTTTCACAGCTGAAAAGGAAATGACAAGAAAAGAAAACACAGGCTGCAAAGATCAGCAATTAATTCCATCTACAATTGGCCAGATGTTTGCTCATGAAGGCATCAGTCTGCTTCCTTTAGAGCTGTTGCCACTGAAAACCGATCTTGCGCTTTCAGAGACATAAGCTGTTTGTAACATGTTAGGAATGCATACTGGATCACACAGATGAATAAATCAAATCCAGACCTGGCTGTCTTTGCAGCATGCGTTGCATATCTTAACTAAGAGGATCAAGTTATTCTATTCCCTCCACAACTGTCCTTGATAACTATGGATAATAGCCAGTTCAGTACCCAGAAAAGTTAGAATTGTGATTTACTGTCAAAAGAAAGGTGAGACATTCTTAGGACTCCATCTATTGTGACAGGTTATTGTCATCTAAAGCATTAGTATTTTAGAAAATGTTTGCCAGAACCAAGTCAATGGCATACAGGGTTCATAGAATCATAGAATGGTAGAGTTGGAGGGGACCTCCTGGGTCATCGAGTCCAACCCCCTGCTCAAGGCAGGATCTCCTAAACCATCTCAGACAGATGGCCGTCCAGTCTCTGCTTGAAGACCTCCAACGAAGGGGAACCAACCACCTCCCGTGGCAGCCTGTTCCACTGGTTGATCACTCTTACTGTTAGAAATTTTTTCCTAACATCTAAACTAAATCTTTTCCCCTGCAGTTTCACCCCATTGTTTCTAGTCCTTCCTTGAGAGAGTGAGAACAGGGCTGATCCCTCTGCCTTGTGACAACCCTTGAGGTATTTGTAGACAGCTATCATGTCTCCTCTCAGTCTTCTTTTTGTTAGACTAAACATTCCTAGTTCCTGAAGCCGTTCCTCATAGGACATGGTTTGCAGACCGTTCACCATCTTGGTAGCTCTCCTTTGAACCTGCTCCAGCTTGTCAGTGTCTTTTTTAAACTGGGGTGACCAGAACTGGACACAGTACTCCAGATGAGGTCTGACCAAGGTAGAGTAGAGGGGGATAATAACTTCATGTGATCTGGACTCTATGCTTCTCCTAATACACCCCAGGATTGCGTTTGCCTTTTTTGCAGCTGCCTCGCACTGTTGACTCATGTTCAGTTGATGATCTACCAGGACACCCAAGTCTTTTTCACATGTGCTGCTGCTCAGCCGAATTCCTCCCATTGTATATGTGCTTTTTTCATTTTTCTTGCCCAGGTGCAGAACCTTGCATTTTTCTTTGTTAAATACCATTTTATTAGTTGCAGCCCATTGTTCGAGTTTCTCTAAATCTTTTTGAATCCTCTCTCTCTCTTCTCTGGTGTTTGCAATCCCCCCTAGCTTTGTGTCATCAGCAAATTTGATCAGTTTCCCTTCAACTCCCTCGTCCAGATCGTTTATAAAAACATTATTCAGAAAGTCTAGTTTTCTCAAAGAATTTCAAGCATAACAAAATTTTTGGCTGTGAAATATACATGCAGTTCAGTTTTAGGACTCCTTGGCAAGGGGTCCTAACTTTTCTTATTCTCTTTTCTCCATTATAATATGGAATCAGAATTACAATTAGCAAGGAAGAAAAACTTCCTGAATAATGAAAAATGAAAGTTCAGGAAATTTTAGAATAGTGAGCATTCTTAAGTTATTTTTCACTGAAATAAAAACCTACTATTTCAGGCTTTCAGATTTCCTGCAAGAAAAGCAGAATCTTGAACATTAGAACTTCAAAGAATATGCAAAATTGTATCAGTTCAGTTAAGCAAACGGTCTGAAGTGAAGATTACCTACCAGGACTGAATTGATAGGTAACTGATAGAATTGAAGAAAATAGCTGATCAATAACTTTATTGGTAGGACCACAGGCACCTGCTGTCAATATTGCATATGGTATCACAGTGGAGTTTGAATTGAGATGGCTTCATTCTCAACTGGGTTCCATATATTTGGCTGTGGTAATAAACCAGCTTTGTCTGCAGCTTTTTTTGTTTGTTTGTTGGTTTGTTTGAAGCTAGTACAACTTCTAGTGCATTTGGAAATTTGCATTTCTAGGGTTCTAAACCTTTGTAAGTTTATTTTCATTACTATCCTGCCTGATTTCTGAAAGTCTCATACAGTATATCACATTTAATTTAGTATTTGGAATGGCAATTGCTACCCCTACTTTGAATTTAAGGAACAAGTTGTTTGGACAATTAATATACGTTTATAGTTACATCTCCAGAAGCTGAGCCAGCATCACTTTAGAAAAGTTTCTTACACCAAAGATTACATTTTTACCCAGATGAACTGAAGTAATCAGACACAGATTTAGAGGGCATTTATTTTTTGCTTTTTAAAAGAACTCTTGAAATCTACTACCATTTTGTGATGAACGCTCTATACTTTTTTAAACAAGTCTCCTTTGACTAACTAAACAAGGCTTCAAAAAAGTTAATCAGATATCAATTTCAAGACAAAACTAGACTTTTTATTCAGTTTTGTGCAAAAAATATACCTCATCCTTTTCAACCAGCACTAATGGCTGAGAGGTTGCCAAGCTGGCTTCCTAAATTTCATGAGTCAAGGAACACAAATTATGCTACCTCTTTTATTCTTGTTTTCTTTTGTTCCTCTCCTAACAAAAAAGATCTTGGACCTTCCTCCTAAGAATCTAAGATAATCAATTTTCATGGGACTTTTATAAGTATAGATATACCTGGCTTATATTTCTTTTTTCCCCTGTATTTGTTTTATTTGGTGTAGCTAAGAACAGAAAAGGAACATCTGAATGCTAATCTTCTCAGATCCTAGTCTTCCTTTTAATTGGGATGGTTCGAGAGCTAGTTCAGTGTAAAGGCTTTGTAAAAAATTTATATACAATTTTCTATGTCATAATGAATACAATGCTTTATTTTCTAAAAAAACCCCTCCCACTTAAAAAAGAGAGAAAAAATATAGACATAGATGAAGCTTGTAGACTAACATTTTTAAGGTAGGAAAATCAGGTTATATGTTTGGTGACATGTGCTTTACGAAATTGCACACCACACAAAAATGAGGCAGAACAGAAAGTCCACAATTCGGCACAGGTACAACACTGTTTTAGTCCATAAGCTTTAGTAAAATTTACAATTGATTATAGAGAAATAAAAGACCTGGAACAGCATTATATAAAGTTTCAAAGCTTTATATGCACACTATGAAAATTTGGATGTCAAAACAAGAATTGTTTCATGTGTTTAACTGCTTTTCTCTTTTTAAATCTAGTCTGCTGCCATAGATCCACTGATGGAAATACTGTTATTTTCCATTTAATTTTCTATTCACTCTTCTCTATTCTGGCAAAAGTATCTTTCTTTGCTTTTTAATGTTCTCAAATTAAAGTTTAGTGAACACAGATATAGAAGAAGCACACCTGTTCAAAAGCAGGACATTAATCTTATAACAAATTTGGTTGAAGAGTTTAGATCTAGAATAATTTATCTATGTAATAAATCAGGGAGACTGTTTAATATCACCAGAACAGAGTATTCTGTACAGAACATCTAATCATGTCACAAGACCTAAGACTGCATAGAATTTTACAGTGTAGTCCAAGTGCCAACTTTCCTTCTAGAGATCTGTACTCCTCTACATAGAACTGTTCAAATCAAGTCTAGTATCAATTTTCTACTTGTGAACTCCAAGATTCCAATGATTCTTAATCATTGATGGTATCCTAACGTCATGTTTAATCTGGGTTACATAAAGCTGTATAATACGATACTGGCTTTTGCTCATTCTCATTGGGGAAAAAAAGTAGTTTTTAAAGTTGATGTCTGTGCTAGTTTGAGCTGGCAAGGTATCAAACAAATCAAGCACATGCCAAATCTGTGCCAGAATGAATCACTGAGCAAGACACATGCTGTGCGTATTTTAATATGTCAAAACATTAACTGCTTTCCCTTAATGCCAACATTATACAATACTTTAGAACAGTACAGGATCCACCTTATAACCTAGTAACTGTTTAGCTGAGCATGAAGAATTGTCTAGTCTAGTACACAAACACAAAGACTCCTCTTCAGTGAAAGGACATGATGAAGAAGGCGTTGCTTGAAGGAGATTACTATTCTATCCTCAAATATTTCATCCTTGCTTAGCTGAAATTTTTTAAAAAGAGTAGCTTCTCCAGTGTTGCTGCCATTCTTTTTCCCATCAGAAAAGCTAAGAAGTGAGGAAAGTGTATGGGGACTGTGCTGGTTTTTTTTTTCTGGTGCCAGCAATCTTTCCTCCATGGGAAAAATAGGCGACTGAGTGCTCCAATGTTTTCTAAGCAGTAGCAATTATGTTACAAGCTCAATAGAATGATTGGGTGCCAGCTTCCTTCTGACAAAATAAATGAATGCTGTTCAGGATGTTAACCATTACTGCCTGACTGAGCAGGGGTTTTCCTTTAGCAACAGAGGTACCAATAACATTTTCCTACTGGACTCTGTACAAGGTTCATTCATTCGTTAAGCATTCCTGCCAATAATACTGTTTCTATTGACAATTTCTATAACAAATATAAGAAGAATGATGGGTTCTTAAAATGGTTTGGCCAGCCAATTTAATCTCATGAGTTCCCAATACCCCCCATCACTTAGACTGACACCACTGTTTATCTCCTCACCATTAAAAATCCTGGGATGGTTAATATCAATGAAAATCAACAGAAATATACATTAAAAGCCCTCAGTCTTTAATCAAAATGAAGATCCATACTTTGGTGATCTAACATATTTAATGATACACGTATTTTTCAAGCAGGTACTGAAAACTTCACATAGTGGAAACTTTACAGTAGGAGAGAAGCATCGTGGTAGAGAAGCCCCTCCTTCTGGTAAACACAAGTAGCAATACAACCAGTAATCTTCCATGGTTCTCAGAAAATAAATGGGTCATGAGAAGAAAGCTCCGTATAGCCAGGTCCCAAGACACTGAAAAGCCCTCAGTGTTTAGTTGGGCATGCTCAGATCAGGATCCACTTCTGGCCAGTCCTGAGTTGTTTGGGACTTTATATGTTACCAGCATATTTCCAAGTATGGCTGGTTCGCCATACCTTTTTGAGTAGAAACAGTCTGGCCACAGCAGTACATGTTCTGGTAAGGTTCCAGACTAGATTACAGTAATGCACTGTATGTGGAGGCTGCCCTTGAAGATGGTTCAGAAGCTGCAGCTGGTGCAGAAGGCATTTGCACTGCTGGCTGGACATACATCACAGCAGTTCTAAAGCATTGCTAACAAGCCCAGTTCAATGTACTAATTTTAACTTATAAGGCCCTAAATTGTGAATCAGTTTGGTCTTGTGGTTAAAGTGCAGGACCCATATATCATAGTCACCAAGTTTGATTCCACACCTCTCCATGAAGCCAGCTGGGTAACCTTGGGCTAGTCACAGCTCTCTTTCTGAGCTCACAGCTTCACCTACTCACAGGCTGTCTGTTGTGGGGAGAAGAATAGAAAGCTTTGTCAGCTGCTTTGAGTTCCCTTAAATGGGTGAGAAAAGCAGAACAGAAAAGCTAACTCTTCTTCTAAACAGCTTGGGACACAAATATCTAAAGGAACGCCTTCTCCCATACAGACCTGCCAACACTCTAAGATCTGCTAGAGAGGTCCTCTTGGCAGACCTACCACCTACGAGGTGCTTCAGGCACCCTCACTGTATATGTTCAAAAACACACATCTTTCCCCTGGTGGGAACATCCCTTCTTCCTGCAGGTACTGTTACTGTTTTAGTCACGCCTTTTAATCTGTTTTGATTATGATTTTTTTTTTATGATTCACTCTGAGACCTTTGGATACACAGCAGGATAAACATATGAACAAACTAATCATAAATTTTAAATTGGTCTAACAATGAATTGGGAAGTATAACCTGTGCTGTTCCTTAAAGTATAACAGTGTTCTTAATGGGAAATTGCACTTACAAGCACATGTTCCATACTAAACTACGTGTGTTACAATGATCCAATTTCCATGAAACACTGTAGCTCAACTACCCTACATGTATCTAAGAAAATTGGTAACTCTTGTAAAAGGTGCTACTAAAACAGAGTGCTTCCTTAGCAACAAGAATGATTCAAAGAGAACCTGGAGATTATGTGCCTCTTTCAGGAGAACCCATGCCCCCCGAAGAAGGAATCTATTCAATTTGAATGTATGGGATTCACTAACCCATTTTCTGCAGTTATTCTGTGCATTGACAATTAAAGTCAGGCTGTCTCTATACAGAAATAACTGCTGATGGTATGCTATTAGAAGATAGGTTTAAAACACTTTGCTATAAAGTCACATGAGACTCCAGTAACAGTACAGCATGAAGGAATATCTCTATGCTTAAAACCCACTTGTTCTACTTCACCATATTCAGAAACCAATGTAAGCCTACTCAGAATAATCAATTTTGAAAGGATTCATTCTCTATTTGTTAAGTTTTATCCAATCCATCACAGTCTAGACATACTAATACCTCTCTTGATATGAATATATATGAATATTGTATTGCTAATTCTAGAAGCTGTCTCAACTAAAATGCATATGCTAAAGCCAGTATTTGTAATCTAGCAATGTGATTTTAAAAATCTGTCTGGACATATCCATATTACTTAGAGGGGTTTGGGTACTGTATCTGAAAGTATGCCTGAAGGCACAATATTAACAATTGTAGAAAAGTGTTGAACTTCCACCAATAATTTGGACATGATATTATGTCTGATCAAAGCTGCAAGAAAACCCAGGCATGTTGCCAGCTCTGAAAGATGAGTTCTTTGTTTTGCAAGTATGAACACTATTAGAACACAGAGTACAAAAAACATCTGGAAAGGGATCTCAAACTGTCAAAATGAAAATAAAGCATGGCTGTTTTGATGTCTTAGCAATAAGTACAGTTGGGTCAACTGGAATGGATGGCTTTAATTCAGATAACGCTATGTATAGTCAGAATAAAAGAGAAATGTAAGGAAAACCTTGGCCTACATAAGAATCTAAGGAGCAGTGAAACAAAATAAAAGGATCTGAAAACTTTTATTTACCCTTTTTTAAAAAAAGATTTAAACAGAATAAGATTTAAACTGATGCAGGACTTAAAAGAAAGCGGAGGAATGGGACTTCCCAACTTTAATTTATACCACACAGCAAATTGTTTGAATTGGATAGCAAAATACTTTTGGTTGGAGGATAAAAGATTGTTACAACTAGAAGGACCTTAGTTGAGATACGGATGGCATGGCTAGGTATGGTATGGTAAGGTGAAACTTAATTCCGCTTTTAAACACTACACTAATTCCTTGCGCAAAGCTTTGCTAAAAAGAAAAATTCAGAGAAATGCCAAATTAACAGAACAGTTTTTGGAAAGGCAGGGGGACACAGTGGTTATGTGCACTGCTTTGGCATGGGTCCCACCAAACTGAACCAGAATGCATGGCTAGGAAAGAGATTTACTTCTGCTTTAATACTGTTATTAGGTGTCATCAAGCCAGTGCCAATTTAGGTTTAGGTTTCTGAATGTAAGCATTCTCCATTAGGGATGTGTGCGTTCAATTTAAATCGAATCCAAAGCAAGGAAATTTGCATTCGTTTGAACAGAGCCCCTTTGAATGTGGCAGGATTTGAATTCAGTACTAATGTTCTTTGAATGTTTTTCAAATACGATTCTAATCCTTGCTGCCAGTTGTTCCTACAAATGCCCCACAAAATCTGCTCTGAATCTACTGTAGATGTGACTGGGCAGGTGCTTTCCTGCCTCCCCACATTCATAAATATAACAAAGCCCCAAATATATAGAAGCATTTGCTTCACATTTGAATGTCAGTCTTTGAATATAGCCAACATTTTATTCAAATTCAAATGTACAAATCTGAACGAGTTTGATCGAATTTTGAATGTGGCAAGTATCCCTACTCTCAATATATATAATATCACATATAATACCATATAAGCATGCTATTAAAATTAGCTCCAGTATTTATATTCAATTAGAAGAAGAGGAGGAATTGGCTTCTCTATCCCACTCTTCCTCACCCATTTAAGGGGATTCAAAGCGGCTGACAAAGCTTTCTATTCTCCCCACAACAGACACCCTGTGAGGTAGGTGGGGTTTTGAGAGCTCAGAAGAGAGCTGTGACTCATCCAGGGTCACCCAGCTGGCTTTGTGGAGGAGTGCAGAATCAAACCTGTATTCCCAGACAAGAATCCAGCTCCCTAGCCACTAGACCAGTGTTTCCCAAACTTTTGACATACAGTGCCTGACAAAAGTTCTGTCGCTTATCCATGTTGTTGAAACCAAAGCCTATAACCTGACTTAAAATTCATCCATTGGTTTTAGAAATGACTCATATGAAAGCTGAAACCCTCCCAAATGAGGTTTTTAAAAAGAAAATAAATTTGCTTCACTGCTGAAATATTGATCATTTAATGAACACAGAAAGGTCAGATTTTGGCTAGACAAAAGTTTTGTCGCTTTGTCATATAATGCACCTAATCCTAGTTTACAGCCTCACCTGTGCCCACTAATTGATCGGATAATTAGTGGGTGTGTATAAAAAGATCTCCAGCATCCCAGACCTTCACTTGACCTGCAACTTGACCTCTGACAACATGCCAAAAATCCACCCTGCGACCAAAGCCTTGATTATCAGGAGGCTGAAGACCAGATCCACTGCAGAGGTGGCTGGCACCTTTAATGTGTCTCAGCGTCAAGTACAAAGAATTACAAAAAAGATTTGAAGAGACTGGAGATGTTTTTGACAAGCCCAGGTCCGGCAGACCCCTGCTCAGGAGGAACGTTTGTTGGTTCGAAAACCAAAAGCCAGCCCTTCTTCCACTGCAGAAGAGCTCCAACAGGCCTGGTCACCTCAAGTCCCTGTGTCAACTAGAACAGTTTGTAGGATTCTGTCTCGAAATGGCCTCCATGGTCGAATCAGTGCCCAGGAGCCAGCACTAAACAAAACGCTATTAAAAAACCGTGTGGCATTTGCCAAGGCCCACAGCCTACTAAATGGATGGACGCTGGAAAAGTGGCAGAAGGTGGATTTCTCAGATGAATCTTCAGTTGAATTACACCACAGCTGCCGCAAATACTGCAGGAGACCTACTGGAGCCCGTATGGATCCAAGATATACCCAGAAAACAGTTAGGTTTGGTGGTAGAAAGATCATGTTCTGGGGTTACATTCAGTATAGGGGTGTGCGAAACATTTGCAAGGTGGAAGGCAATATCAATAGCCTAAAATATCAAGACGTATTAGCTACCTCTTACATTCCCAATCATAAAAGGGGTCAAATTTTGCAGCAGGATGGCGCTCTATCTCATACATCCGTCTCTACATCAAAGTTTCTCAAGGCAAAGAAGATCAAGGTGCTCCAGGACTGGCCAGCCCAGTCACCAGATATGAACATCATTGAGCATGTTTGGGGTAGGATGAAAGAGGAAGCTTGGAACACAAAACCAAAGAATCTTGATGAACTCTGGGAGGCATGTAAAACTGCATTCTTTACTATTGCTGATGACTTCATCAATAAATTGCATGAATCATTGCCGAAACGCATGGATGCAGTCCTTCAGGCTCATGGAAGTCACACAAAATATTAAATATGGCTCTAATAGCACCATAACTTCATTCACCAATGTTATGAAACATATCTTTGTATTTGAAGTGAATTATCTGTTTGATTTTCACATTACTTTTTGTGGGCGACAAAACTTTTGTCTCGCCAAAATCTGACCTTTCTGTGTTCATTAAATGATCAATATTTCAGCAGTGAAGCAAATTTATTTTCTTTTTAAAAACCTCATTTGGGAGGGTTTCAGCTTTCATATGAGTCATTTTTAAAACCAATGGATGAATTTTAAGTCAGGTTATAGGCTTTGGTTTCAACAACATGGATAAGCGACAGAACTTGTGTCAGGCACTGTATGTGTACTCCTATAATTTTCGTAACGCTGAGTACCCCTCATAAAAAACATTAGGGATAAAAATTGTATTTTATAAAAATAATCAAAATCAGTGGAACTTACTAAAGCACGATAGCAGGCACCCGGAACTAACCATTAAAGAAGTAAGTTGTCTCTGTAATGAAGTGCAGTATATTCACGCCGTGTCACGCCTCACAAGACCATTAGATAACACTGCAATTCTCCAGCGTTTAAACAGCTCCGCAGCTCAATGTCAACTGTTAATGTTCCCGCAGTTTAAAAATGGTCAAACCCGAGCTGCGCGAAGGATGCGCAGAAGTTCCCACCATAATGAGTTGCGAGACGATGTACAATGGCCCCAGTTCCCATGTAGAAACTGCGCTATGCGCCTATTTCTTTCCTTGTTCTGTGGGCACAGCTAAGCATGGTGCAGTGGATATTCCCACGTGATCCCCACCAAACTCTTCACGTACCCCTGGGGGTACGCATACCACACTTTGGGAAACACTGCACTAGACCAAACTAACTCACATCATCATTATCCTCACCTGTTCATTTGCACACTGCCATTTCACAATCTACTCAAGGCAGTTAGTAACTAATGAAACTATAAAAGATAAATACATAACACAATCAAATCCAACAACAACAACAAAAATTCTGAATGCATACACATATATACAAGCAGTTGTTCTCCCCTGCAAATCATTAGTCTTTATGTCTAGCATCTTCAAGAGGGTAGAGACAGAAGCCAGGGAAGAAACTCATACAGATACAACAAACAGTTCCTATCTGGGATCGCTGAGCACCTACCAACCCATCAGAAGTCTTGGCCCAGTCAGTTCTGTTGGGCAGAAACCTTTATCTACAGGAGAAGCCAGGAAAAAAAAACATAAAAGGACCAGCAAACAGTCCCCAAATGCACATTTTTATACAGTAGGACCTGAATAATATGGAATCTGTCATAACATGAGTCTGTTATGCATTGCAACTAACAAACAGCTGTAATAATATCTCAGAACTGTCTATCGTGTTCCAAAGTTTCCAAACTAAGTATACCACTCCTACAGGTGCTCCACATGCATCCAGTTCCTCAGACAAATCTGAAATACAAACCTGGGATGATACACCCTGGTCTGTGATCATTGCTGTGATCATTATTACACAGCTTCATGTTTGATTTTGACTTTACACTTGTAGCTTAGGAAACCTACTTATATGGGCTCGAGATTTATAGAGTATGTTGACATACTCTCTGTACAGACATATGTCCTTTTTCAGTGCTTGAAACACCGAATATGTTTTACTTTCTAAATTTGTTAACAATGCAACACAACTTATTCTAGAATTTTTTAAAGAAAATCTCAACAGCACGCATCTCTCACTGGGTGGGAGTGATGAAGTAGTTTAACTAGATGTTCCTTATTAGAATGAATGTATGATTAACAAAATGTTAGCATCTGTTTGCATAAATCCATACTTAGATTATTAATGCATACAGGAAATTATACCATGATATATAGATTTTTAGGTTTGAAGACTACATATATGGAATGGCTGACTGTATAAATTTCTTTTGAGAAACAAGATAACATCCTAGAAAACTGATACAAGTAGCACCTGGAGCAGGGAGGTCTTGGTGCTGAGTAAGCTGTAGCAAGCACTTAAAAAAGGCTGCATCTCTTTCATAATTTCCTCAGAAAACAGGATGCTGTTGCAGCTGCTTCCATCTGCAAACAAAAGGTGCATGAAATACACTGATTGTATGGCTGTGTAGCACTTAATATCAGTTTGAGAAGGTATTTGAGAGATTGTCTCCTCTTAACATTCATTTTTGCACTGTCTTATCTATTACCTTTTAATTGCTTGAGTTTTCCATTATTTCCTGATCTGAGTATCCTTTTGGCCAAAGCCAGTTTCAAACAAAGAAAATCAGTAATTTCAGATGCAGTGGTACCAGAGTACTGTAGTGAGCATAACAAACCACAGAAATGTTTGAAAACAGTAAGGTTGACTTATTCACTTATATGATTTATTATGAATGAGCAGGCTATCAACAGCATGCTGCAACAACTCCCTAGCTTCTTTGGCATCAGTGAAACAACTAGACTAAGAAAACCCAGTTTCCTGCGAGCCCTAAAAAGCCATAATCTGGAAGCCAAAACCAAACTGTAGCTTCAAGTATGAACAGTGATGATGGCATACAACCATACTGCTTTAGGATCTCTTAAATTTCACGAATTTATGCATTCCCAAAAATATGTAATAAATGACCATCTTTGATGGGTTTACCACAAGTTAACAAAACAATGACAAAACCCGTTTCACTGAACCGTTAGATGGCAGAAGGGTGTGAGAAGAGAGATGTTTCTGCAAAATGAGATACCCAAGTAGTAATAAGTTATGGCAACAGAACTACAGGATTATGATTAAATCTGAAGTAATTATGGATCACCTTGAGATTGCTCTAAGATCATGAGAAGGATAATAAAGTTCACAAAATTGCTACAAAGCCATTATTCCTAACTTGTGACCTATCTGCTAGCAATAAATCAGTTGATAGTAGTACTGAACAGCCCCCAGAATCATTAAGATATTTTGTCAAGCCTGGGCTTGTTGCCACAAATTTATTAAAAACATTTGTAAACCATATAAGGTTTTCTTTAATTTTTTGAATTTTCTGCCAATGACTACATCTTCATTATTTGGGATTTTTATTTACTCAGTGTATTTGCATAGCTGCCAAATAATTAAGGTTTTCTAGGATGCTTACAAAATGCAAAAAATGCATAATTTAAATAAAAACAAAAATACATATCATAAAGATGAGTAAAAATAAAGACATCTACAAAATCAGTTGAGTTCTGAAACAGATACAAACCTATGTGACCATATTTATCCTGTTGTTGTTGGGTACTACCAAACTGTAGCCAATTCCTGACTGACTAAATGGGTACTTCCATAAAACCTCTATGCAGTTTTCTAGGCAAAGATACAGCAGTGGTTTGCCACAGCCTACTTATGGGGAGAGGCTGGGGATGAAAGCAGTAACTCTGTTTTCCAGGCAATTTGCTCTAATACTAAGCTACAGCAACTCCCAATATTTGTTCTGCTCCAGATTACAATTTATTAGAGAATGCTAGGATTATGTTTTAACCATATTTTTCTTATCAGTTCAGTTTAATTTGCTTCTGAAGTTTGTGATGAATATAAAGCTTGTCTTGGAAAAAATCTTAAAAAGTGGGATAAACAAAAGCAACTATAAGGCATGTAGCTGAATGTGACTAAATACATGAAAACAGCTTCTAAACATGGTATCACTGCCTGCTGACAGGCCAATATACTAACACAAATATTCACAATAACTCTACTTCTCAGTAATGTATAATTATCTTAAAAGTATTTAATCACTAAAACTTCACAATTAAATTAATAAAACTGACAGTTTACAGAGCCTTTTCTGAAGCCTAGATTTTCAAAGTATCTTATCAACTGTTAGTTTAATGCAGCAAAATTCAAGATACTTTTGCCAATTTGGCTGATTAAAAAGGCTTGTAGCAAATTGAAAAGAATATTAGCTTTGCTTATATTTATTCACAATGATCAGCTTATGCTCATCCAGAAGGTTTTCTTCCGCAGATATAATTTCCATATTATAAGTGGATTAACAGAACAGACAATAAAACCCGTTAGAACTTACTTTGAACAAAATGTCTTTAACAAGCTTTTGACCATTTAAAAGCCAAAACTGAGAATTCTATATGACAGTAAAATATGATATGCTTCAACATTTTTTAATCCCATGGAAAATCTGGAGAAGTGGTCCTAAGACACAGTCCTTTCCATTATACAATCAAAAGTGCAACACAAATCACAGATTACAATGCTTGTCCTGAATACAGACCTTTGCATTTAACTTAAAAAACAAGGGGTGAAAAGCTGAAAATTTCAACTACCATCAGAACTCACTCCCACATAATTCCTTTTTGTAACAATGGCCAAGTTTTTCTTACCCATGAGTGCAATTGGAAACTTTACACTGAGCTTAACCTTCTCCTTTTTGAGTTGTATTTCACCGCTTTATCTCATGCCCTAGGAATTTGACAGGGAAAGTGATATGGAAATTTGCCAGAAACAGCCTACATGCTGGCTTATCATACAGGAAAGAAGGTGGAGACTTGGATAGGAAAGAGCATTTTAACACTCTGCAGATTCTATAAGGAACACTACAGTTACCTAATTCAAATATATACATAATTTGGTTACAAAAGGTTCCTTAATTAGGCAAGAAACTCCTACTATGGTTATCTGTTGGTAGGTAGTCTGTATGTGGCACGAAAAAATTAAAAGTAATCATTATGAAATAATTCTTAAGATGGATATAGGAATATGTGGTCCATATGTTAATCACAAATAACTTATTTATCTGTTCTTTCAATGCAAGGAATCAGTATTGTGTGTTGTCATAAGTACATCCTCAGATGATTACTATACATAGCATTGGCACATGTGTTTTAAACCTATAAAGAGGCAACACAGAATGTGAAATATTAAAATGGATTTTATATCATACTTCTGGTGTAGAGAAGCCTTGTTTTAACTTTCCATCATATTGTCCTATACTATATTTGTTTAAAACTGAGTTTAAGCTACAGTGGTCAAAACAATAAAGTCATATCAAAACAGTAATAGTGCATAGTTCACAGATGAAGGAGAATCCTAATAATGTTAATTCTGATAAGGCTCTCACTTAGCTCAACTGGGCTTGAATTTCTACATTAACTGAAAATGTAAAAGCTAGCTTTTACTGGCATTAAAATACAGCATGATTTATATGCTAAACTTTCAAATTTTATTTAGTCATGGTAATACTGAAAAATACTTTTCTATATTTGAAAAAGCTAAGAAATTATAGAAAAGTAATCTCTTCTAAGGTGTTACACAAGATAGTAAAAACAGAGGGTAGTGTACAAAGTTATGATATATTATGAACAAATTAAGACTGATGTATTTGTAGAACAAAAAGTTCAGATGATCTAGATTAAGTGCATACTGAAATTTAGCTGAAACCCAGTGTGAAACTGTAGATGACAGTCTTAATGAAGTCATGTACGCACTCACACAATGCGTTTTTGGAGTGCTTTAAACAGAATTAGAGTTCAATATTTGCTTGTTTGGAGATGTTTACAAATGGGCACTGTAGACTCTATCAAGCACCTGATAGATACACATACAGTATGCATATGGTATGTACCTTCTCCACTGCAAGCCCCAGTTAAAGCCCCATTATGGCCTCTCTGTCCACATGGGCAGCGTTGAGATCTGGATCCAGTTGGGTCCAAGGGCCCTCTAATCCAAAATAGCACAATACTTCTGGAACAGGCTACTTTTGTGCCTAGGGATGCATTCTATGGTGTCCACAAGGCCTCCATGTTTAGCATCTATCAACATCAGATAGTATATGATCTGTACTGATATGGGGGTCTCTGTATTGATCCATAACTAAGTGAAAACAGTATTTTTTCTAGTTGGTTTGTTAAGCTTAGCACAGAAGAAAATGAAGACCAGTTTTAATCTACATCTCAAGATTTATACCTCTTAAGTTAATTTTGAGCTGAAGAATACAACTCACCTGCAAAATAATATCTACATTCTATTTGCACTTGCATCTCAGCAGTTTCCCAAATATTTTAGCAAATAATGCTGTTCCACATCATAGTAAAGCAGCATGCAATTTTATTTTGGCCATTGACCCAACATCTTTTGTTAATTACAACAGAAATAGACAAGAGGGAGAAAGCATCAGTCAAATAAATAAATAAATAGTGGGAGGAAGAGGAGGTAGTAATTTATCAGTCTATATAAAGTATTAAATAATTTTTAACGTTGGATATAATTTTTGGGTTTTTTAAATTCCTTTAAAGAGAACTGTTGTTGGAAATTACTATGATGTTTGCTAGCTACTTCTGAAAATGTAGCTATGGTCTCTGTTAATTCTTCATTCGTCTGATCAAAGAATCTTGTTATATACCAGTTGGCAGGACAACTTAGTTATCTCCAAGCAAATGAATCCATCAGCTTTCTGTGGAAGTTCTATATTGACAACAGATACATGGGTCAGAGTATCCCATTCTCTGAAGTTTCTTGGGCAACACCTTAATTCATGTGGAATACCCTGAAAGTGGCCTTGAAGATAAGTGTTATCTAATGAGTTCCACCTAGTTCTTTCAACAGTTTAAGGTATTGTGTAGTGCCAAGTGCTAGTGGCAAAATAGAAATGACTTGTTGTGAGCTACTTCAAGTTTGATTAAGAAGTTATATCCCACTTTTTGTCTGAAGGTCCTATGTGATAATTTGGTTAACTCTGGTCTGGCTGTGATCAACTTGGAATTCGATGGAGAGACCATTTTTTACAGTTTATTCATGGAAATATTTGACCATATCCCAATTTAAGTATCCTTTTTTAATGGATCTAATAAGCCCAAAGCAATTTCTACCAACATGGTAAGGCTATATGCTACACTCTAAAGATTTACACACGTGCCTCTAGATAAAGTACCATACCTGATACAGTATTTCCACAAGTTATTTGAGTTTGACAGATGTGTATCAAAAAAGGAATACCTCATAACTGGAGGAGAACCCTTGCTTTAAATACTTTCAAGGCTGCTGGGATAAACTGACCGCATTTAGTAAAATAGAAAAAAAAACTTGTTAAATGTTAAGGCCAGATATTTAAAGTGGTTGCAATCAGCAATTAAGAATAACTGGGAAAAGAAAGAGACATAAAGCAATTTCTTTGAGGATTAAAGAGCAAAAAGGAATTCCCTAATGAGTTTTTTGTCAGCAACAGGCAAAGGACAATCTAAGCAAAAAAAATGTTTCTTTTTTCAAAAAGATAATACATCCTGTTCTTGATGTTTTATCCAAATTAAAGCAAGATGTGCACAACAGGTGACACACTCCAGTGCTGGACTATTAAATACAAAACCCAGGTCTCAATGAAGCTCATGAGAAGGCACTAAGCCACTCAGTGTAACTTCTGTCTTCAGAATTATGATGAGGGTAGGGGAAAGAAAAGCCACCCCTTTGTATAAATACTTCAAGATTTCTGATATCACAGCATCTTTAAATCTCTACTTCAACAGTAGCTAGCACAGGTAAGCTCATCTGGAAGCCCCTCCCACACTAAAAACTGATTGGTCAGGATCACTTAAAAGTTCCCATGACATTGGGAAATCCTCTTTTGGTGAATTTGATACTGTCATGTAGTTTTCAAAGGAAGCTTACAAACTAGCTGTCAGCATGGGGATGGGTTTCCAACTATACTCATATGTGCCAGCTGCCACTGATCCCATTTATCCCTCTTAAAAGTAGCTGTTAAGATTTCTGCCTAGAATTTTTTATATTTACTTTTCAAATTATTTTAAAGATTTAAATTTAAGTGGGTGGCAATGATAAATGTTAATGGCCCTTATGTGAATAATGTTTACCTTTCCTTGAAGATACTTAAATTCCATCTACTCATAGGTAACCATGGAAATTCTTATCATAAGTCCTATCATATTATGTTGAACAACTGGATCCACTATGCTGTTTTACATGTATTTCCCCATATATTTAGTACTGTAATTTACAATTCTCATGAAGCTATTGTATAGAGAAAGATTCAATGAACTCATCAGGGGAACAAAGTTAAATGGATCATAAAGGTTTGACGAAACACATATACAGAAAAATATTTATATTTTACATTTCTTCAAAGGAAATTTTCTGTCCAATTTCCTTCTTACAACAACTATGTAATCTATCTCACAGCCTCATGGCTGGACAAAGCTGACAAGCTTTGTGTCCAAGTGGAGATTCAGAGTTAGATCTCTCAAGGACCATTACATGAATTATTTCCTTAGAATATTTACTGACATTTATGATTATCAACGTAATGATACTTATCAAGTTTGTACAGACAATACATTCTCCTATAATGTGAAATCTGGCAGTGCAAATTTGCTTTCACATGATCTACAAACTAAAACCTTTACTCATTTACTCTACAATCCTCTGACATCTTTTCCTGCCACCAAAGACAGAGGTCAGAGGTGAAGGCTGCAGGATGCTGAAACCTTACTGATCCATCAAGTCATTTTTCCACTTGTACTTTGGCAGCGAGGAAGATGTTTTATATGCCTTTTGACTGATTTTGGAAAGTTTTGACTAGATTTTCACTGAGTTTTGAAAGCTTTAGGTGCTTTTGAGGGCAAAGTGGGTCACTGGTGTGTATGTTTTGGTGAATTCTGAGTGGTTTCTGAGGTTTTGGTGACTTTTGACTCCATTCTTTGTTGTGTTAATTGGGTGAGTGAATACCTGAGTGAGTACAGGGTGGTTTTTTTTGGGGGGGGGTTCTGCGCATTCTTTTGCTGGTCCCAATTTTTGCTCTGTGCAGAACTCTTTGTTCAAACAAGGCTTTTACCACAGAGGCTTTTTAAATTAAAGATGGCTCCAAAATGTGTTGAAAGCAAGGGGGTGGTTCCTGCAGAGGCAAAGGTCAACAGGAGGAGGGTTGAGGGAAGAATCTATGAAATCAGGGAGTCTACCATCAGAACCGTCAAAAATAATTAAGGTGCCATTAATGACAGTGTAGCCAGTGGTGCTACAGTCTCTAGTGTTAATCCTCCAGGGACCCACATCCTGTGTAAGAATGAGTGCTTAGGAGTTTTTTTTTCCAATAGGTTTTGGCATCGTGTTCTTTTTCAGGGTGTGGACTAAGAACCTTATTTTTGAATCTGTCAGTTTAGCACTGGAGAATGTGAAAAATGCTTTTCTGGGAAGTTGGATTATTGTGCTAAACATTGGAGAATGCGCTATATCCTTGTGTGGATATTGGAGGCTGGCATTCCACATGGCATTAGTAGGTTCAGCATTGCAGAATGTAAGAAACTTTTCTGGATGTGGGAGGTTGGCATTCCATATGAAAAAAACTTTCGCCTAGATGGGGGAGAGGAATCTGGCCAGTTCTCTGTGTATTCTGCATTGCACTCTGTAAAAAATTTATATGGGTGTTGGTATCTGAATTGTCATCTGTACGGCAGATATTTCAATCACAGCATATATGTGTTCTGACATTGCGCCTCTGAGCTGTGCAGGTACGTTTTCTCCACTGTTTTGTCTTGAGAACCCTTCCGAAGTCAATGTAATTTTGAATAGAGCCTGGGTACCACAATGTAAGTCAATGGCTGATTTGGGTGCAGTTCCCTTAATCGCCAGATTGATTTTTAAGCTTGCTGCTTCTCCATTTAATTTTCTTACAAAGGGAGGATCTTCTGGAATGGAACCCTTGCACTATAGAATAATATACTGTTCTTACCATGGTTGCTTTCCCATGACTTTAGAATGAGAAGGAATTTGAAAACAATCATAATTCTTCTAGTTAGGGAGAATTATTTTTAGTATTTCTGTTCAGGTTCCTAGCATGTAAGCATACAATCTGACTCTCGTGGGAAGCCACCCTCCCCCAAGTTTGAGATTTTGTCAGTGTTTGTGACTGTTGACAAATCACTTATTTGCATATTTTGGTTATGAACTAAATTTTAAGATCAAAACATTCATTTTTCAAATATAGAAATTTCCATATAAGCAAACTTGTTACCTGAATGTTTTGTTCACCTTTTATCTTTTAATACAGCTGTCTTCACCTGAAAAATTA
Source organism: Aspidoscelis tigris stejnegeri (assembly GCA_023333525.1). Taxonomy (NCBI): domain Eukaryota; kingdom Metazoa; phylum Chordata; class Lepidosauria; order Squamata; family Teiidae; genus Aspidoscelis; species Aspidoscelis tigris. The sequence continues at coordinate 60,633,260 of JALMGA010000002.1, read as the reverse complement.
AAAATATAATACAAGTTTCAGTATCATTTTAGATGAAAAAATGCAATCTCTTAAAATGCATACACATTTTAAAGAAACAACAATACCAGGTGTTCAAGGAAATGAACTCTTCAACCTCTCTGGTTCCTCCACAGTTGGCTGCAGTACAACTACAAGAGTACACACTTGAAATCAACATGACTTCAGCACGCAGCACGCTTAATGATGTGGTGGATTCTAGCCAAAGCTTATGTAATATACGATATCTATGAAATCTTCATAAAGAAATCAATTTTTTCTTAGAAATTATTGTAAATTCAAAAAAAACAAAACAAACATGCAGAAATTTAACACCATAAAAGAAGTTTTTTTGCCAGGTTTATTCCTTTTTTTGCTTATTTATATGCCACCTTCACTGGAAAGTCCCGCCGTGAGTCACAACAATAAAAGGATAAAAATACTGCAAACCCTCTCTCCCTGGCAGGACAACACTCAGAGAAAGCTGGTAAACTTCAAAAATCCACTTATGAATCTGTGCTTGAAGTTCTTCATCCATTTCAATCTCAGTATCTCATCCTTCTGGCTTCACAGAAGGCAGAAGCAGCACAATTATTTTTGCATATAGTTCTATTCAAGGAGAAACAAAAGCTATGTTCAGAATGGGTGAGATATCTAGCAAACATCTGCTATCAAATGGTAGGACAATTGTAAGCACTATTTCTGGTTAAAACTCTTAGGACCATGCTTGATAAAGGCCAAAAAATAGCATATGTTTTGTAGAAGCATGAGGAAGGTGCTGCAACCATTCAATTTGCATCTCTTTTTCAGAGCCTGATATAAAGAGCTGGGACTACACCCAAGTACAAAACAAGGGCAGATACAAATGCTTGCAATAAATGGCCACAGACTTCTAATAACTATAGGGTTTTCCATCAAATATATGCAAATTCAAACCAATTAATTCCAGTAAACTTTAGAAATTTTAACACAATAGTCTACAATATTCTAAAAAATGTTTAGAATAAAATCAGAAACAATCTGTACTTGCAGCAAGATGAAAAAATCAGACAAAAGAATGAGTCAAAATTATGAATAAAGTTGAGCAACACTGAAACGGAGATGGAAAGGTACTATTCTCTACATTGCTAAAATTAAAATATTTTTAAATATATACTTTTCTTTAAATGAAACTCCTATCACAGATTTATCTTAACACTAAGAAGTCCCTGGTAGAATACCATCCAGCATGGCTACGATATATGCACTGGTCCCTGCATTGATCATCTGGTGTGGCCCTTGTCATGTAATAAGAACCTCTTACTCATTACCTCTATTTTCCTTAAAATTCAAACATTCTGTCTCACAATTTTTTGTTTAGACTTTCAGATTTGTGAGTTTGATAACTGAATGAACAAACATAAAATGTTTTCTCTTTACTTGCATCAAAATATGCTGTTTTGAAAACCTGGCTAAACATTTGAAGGTTCTTTAAATTCTTGCCTGAGAGCTTTCACCATTCAGGGTGTGGGGGGAAAGCATCAATTACCATATTAAATGTATATTGTTTGCAAAGTTCATATTACAGCAAGCATAACTGATGAACTTAAGACAAAATGTAATCAGATATATGTCTTCGGAAGGAAAGCAGTGTTATGTAACCTCTACATCTCTCTTTGTGAATAATAAAATGGGTGTGACAAAGTTTTGTCAACAGTCACTGGATGATCCTATTAGGTTTCTGCATAATCAACAGCAGACCAAAATGTATTTCTAAAGTTCTTCTGGAGTCTGCGAACATATTTTCTACATTTCTTATTAAACAGACTCTGAATATACTGTATTCATTCACTTTATGTATTATGATATCTGGTTTTTAATTTTTTTTTAAAGGCATGGTTCTGCCTTAGCAGTAAGATATTTGCTAGCATGCAGAAGGTTGCAAGTTCATTCTTCAGCATCTTCTAGCATGATTTCAACAATAAACAAGATATTCATCAATGATCTAGAAGAAGGGGTACATATTAAAATAGCAAAGTTTGCTGATGATACTAAATTATTCAGGGTAGAAAAATCCGAGATTGCCAAGAGGTCCAGAGGGATCTATCAGCATTGGGTGAGTGAGCGAACAAGAGGGAAATGTGCTTTAATCTTAATAAGTGCAAAGTAATGCACATTGGGGCCAAGAATCCAAATTATGTCTATAAGCTGATGGGGCTGAGCTTTCTGCAACACACCAGGAAAGGGATCTTGGGGTTTTGGTGGACAGTTCAATGGAGGTGTCAACCCAGTGCGTGGCAGCAGCGAAAAAAGCTAATTCAATGCTGGGAATAATTAGGAAGGGAATAGAAAATAAGTCAGCAAGTGTTATTTTGCCTCTTTATAAATCTATGGTGAGGCCACATTTGGAATATTGTGTACAATTCGGGTCACCACACACCTCAAAAAGGATATTGTGGAATTAGAGAAGGTGCAGAGAAGGGCAACTAGAATGATTAAGGGTCTGGAACACCTCCTTTACGAAATCAGGCTGCAACGTCTAGGCTTCTTCTGTCTGGAGAGATGGTGTTTAAGAGGGGACCTGACTGGAGTATATAAAATTATGCATGGTATAGAAAAGCTGGATAGATAATATTTCTTTTCTCTATCACACAACACTAGAATCAGGGGGTCACTCCAAAGATCAGCACAGACTTCAAAGACGCTCCCGAGCTATTTTGCACAGACTTCGAAGTGACTTTGAAATAACTTCAAAGCTTAGGTTTTGGGGCTCCCCCTCAAAGGCGCCCACTCCCCCCGGCCTCTTCTAGACCCCATTGCCAAACTAACATGGAAACAGGCTCCCTTTAATCTGGATTTTCTGGCAGAAGACCCCATTGTAGACCCCATTAATGGGGTCTACAGAAAATCCAGATTAATGGCTGAGATGTACCCATATGATCCGGATTTCCAAATGTGTCCCAAATGGGTGCCGTGGTAGAAATGGCGTCATCCGGCTCACATCCAAATGGGTCCTTAATGGGTGAAAAAATGGGTACTTTCTGACAGTGGAAAAACAACCCAAAAGAAACTTGCAGGCCATTTGGCTGAAGTCTGGTTGTGTGAAAAAGACCCTAAAATGTGAAACTTACTAGAACTAAAGATAAAGTTAAGAAAATGAGTAACTTCAATTTAGGGGATGTGCACGGATATTCAAAAATCCGATTTGAACTCAACGAATATCGATATTCGAATTGGATTTTTAAAAATCTGAATTTCCAAATAATTTGACTGAACAGAAGGTCATATATCGCATTCAAATATTGGGTTTACTTGCACTTATAACACAGGATGACAACGGGACGAAAATGGGGTGTGCATTAATTCGACAATCAGATATGAATGTTCCTGACGTTCATATCATTTGATTCGAATCAGATTTTCAAAAAAATTGGAGTTTTGAATTTCAAAGCGAATTGAATATTCGAATCAAAAATACATTCATGTGCATCCCTACTTTAATTCTGACGCCGCATAAGGCTTCACATCTTTATTCTCACTACATTTCTTGCAACTTGCTGCAAAGACAAAATTAAAGGCCCAACTCTCTCTCTCTGTGCATGTGTGATTTTATCTAGTATTTGTTTTGCACTATGACTGACATTGAAGATTTGTTCCTGGTCTGGGCCAGAGAGCATTACTGTGTTGCTACTCAGACAGGAAAAGTTGTTGGGTAGCAGAGCTCATGAAAGTTGCATCAGATGTGGTGTTGCAGGTTCTCCACACAGTGATATTGATGGACTGCTAAATGACTGTTCCATGGAACAAATGGTCATGGAACCAACCAGGGGAAATGCAGTCCTGGACTTGATCCTAAGTAATGCTCAGGACCTGGTAAAGGACGTCACTGTAGCTGATCCAATTGGGAACAGTGACCACAATGCAATAACCTTCAACTTAAATACAGGGAGTAAGTTCTTAATAAAGTCTAACACAGAGACCTTAAACTTTCACAAGGGAAACTTCCCCAAAATGAGGAAATTAGTGAAAAGGAAATTGAAAGGGAAGGTCAAAAGAGTTAAATCACTTCAAAATGCATGGAGACTACTTAAAAACACAATAACGGAAGTGCAACTAGAATGCATTCCTAAAAGAAGAAAGGGGACTTCTAGGTCCAAGAAGAAACCAATGTGGCTCACAAATGCAGTAGATGAAGTCATTAAAAACAAGAAGAGTTCATTTAGGAAATGGAAGGCTTGTCCAAATGAGGAGAACAGGAGGGAACATAGACACTGGCAACACGAATGCAAGACGGCCATTAGGAAAGCTAAGAAAGATTTTGAGGAGCACATTGCTAAAAACATCAAAAGAAATAACAAGAACTTCTTTAAGTATATCAGAAGTAGGAATCCAACCAGGAGAGCAGTTGGACCACTAGATAGTAAAGGAGAGAAAGGGGTAATTAAAGAAGACACGGAGATTGCAGAGAGACTAAACGAATTTTTTGCTTCCGTATTCACGGAGGAAGACAGAAGACACATGCCAGTAGCTGAGCCTGTGTTTTCTGAAGAGTTAAACTGTACAGAAATAACCAAGGAAGAGGTCCTGGCATGTCTTAATAAACTAAATGTTAACAAGTCACCGGGACCAGATGGTATTCATCCAAGAGTCCTTAAGGAACTCAAATGCGAAATTGCCGACCTTCTAGCAAAAATATATAATCTTTCCCTAACATCAGGCTCCGTACCTGAGGACTGGAGGGTAGCAAATGTAACACCAATATTCAAAAAAGGATCCAGGGGTAATCCAGGCAACTACAGACCAGTTAGCTTAACGTCAGTTCCGTGTAAGGTGATGGAAACCATTATTAAAGACAAAATTAGTGTGCATATGGAGGAGCAAGCATTGCTGAACAAAAGCCAGCATGGCTTCTGCAAAGGTAAATCATGCCTCACAAATTTGTTGGAATTCTTTGAGAGTGTCAATAAACACGTGGATAAAGGTGAACCAGTGGACATTGTCTATCTGGACTTTCAGAAGGCTTTTGACAAAGTCCCACATCAAAGGCTACTGAGTAAACTCACCAGCCATGGAATAAAAGGACAGGTTCTGTCCTGGATTTGTGACTGGCTTAAGGGCAGAAAGCAGAGAGTAGTAGTAAACGGCAATTTCTCAGGGTGGAAAGAAGTAAAAAGTGGGGTCCCTCAAGGCTCAGTACTGGGACCAATGCTTTTTAATTTATTCATCAATGATCTAGAAAAAGGGGTACATAGTAAAATAGCAAAGTTTGCTGATGATACTAAATTATTTAGGGTAGTAAAATCTGAAAGAGATTGCCAAGAGCTCCAGAGGGATCTCTTAGCATTGGGTGAGTGGGCAACCAAGTGGCAAATGTGCTTTAATCTTAACAAGTGTAAAGTAATGCACATTGGGGCCAAGAATCCAAATTACGTCTATAAACTGATGGGGTCTGAGCTTTCTGCAACACGCCAGGAAAGGGATCTCGGGGTTTTGGTGGACAGTTCAATGAAGGTGTCAACCCAGTGTGCGGCAGCAGCAAAAAAAGCAAATTCAATGCTGGGAATAATTAGGAAGGGAATAGAAAATAAGTCAGCAAGTGTCATTTTGCCCCTTTATAAATCTATAGTGAGGCCACATTTGGAATACTGTGTACAATTCTGGTCACCACACCTCAAAAAGGATATTGTGGAACTAGAGAAGGTGCAGAGAAGGGCAACCAGAATGATTAAGGGTCTGGAACACCTCCCTTACGAAACCAGGCTGCAACGTCTAGGCCTCTTCAGTCTGGAGAGACGGCATTTGAGAGGGGATCTGATTGAAGTATATAAAATTATGCAAGGCATAGAAAAGGTGGATAGAGAAAATTTCTTTTCTCTATCGCACAACACTAGAACCAGGGGGCACTCTATGAAGCTGATGGGTAGGAGCGTAAGGTCTGACAGGGGGAAGTATTTCTTCACACAGAGGGTCATCGGCCTATGGAATGTGCTGCCAGAAGAGGTGGTGACAGCTACCAGTCTGGATGGCTTTAAGGAAGGGTTAGACAAATTTATGGATGACAGATGTATCAATGGCTACTAGAACGAATGCCTAGGTGCATCTTTCAGGCTGGGGGGGGGGAGGAAATGGGGCGCTTCTAGGGCCATCTGCTGGGACTCGAGAGCAGGAGAAGGTTTGTCCTTGTCTCTGCTTGAGATGCCCATGAGCATTTGGTGGGCCACTGTGTGCGACAGGATGCTGGACTAGATGGGCTGTGGCCTGATCCAGCAAGGCTTCTCTTATGTTCTTATGACTTCAATCACCATGCTGAGAACACCTCTAGTAGGATAGCTAAGGACTTCATGGCCTCCATGACAACCATGGGCTTGCTCAGAATCTTATGGGTTCAACTCATACCTTGGACATAGACTTGATTTGGGAAGGTGCTGCTCCACTGATAGGTGGACTTGTAGTGAGTCCATTGTCATGGATGGATTGTTTTCTGGTGAAGTTTGGACTTATAGAGCTTGTTCCTCACTAGAAGGCAGGATCTGTTTCCAGTGGGGTAGGAGTAAGGGTAAGGGAGAGAAATATTTGTGTTATATATGTACTAAAATGGTATAATTTATTTGGACGGTATGCAATGATATATATTTGGATGGCAAAATAAAGCAGAGGTAAACTGCGTTGGGCAAAAATTTATTTTTGGAAAGGTGGTATATAAATAAAAATGGAAATTAAAATTTCCACATATTTTCTTTTCTACCATCCTTAACATATCAGCATTAAAGAGGAAATTTTTCGATAAATGCTTTTTCTTCCTGATATCACCAATGTGAGTAAAATCTGTTTAGACCTTATTCTATTCAAATTATGTGGAACCATCTTAAACAGTTAAGTCCTAATTAGTTCAACAGGTATGCTATCTAAGTAAACATGTTTGGGAGTACTTTGAAAGGTTTTACATGGTATCCCATGCCTATCCAATCAGAAGAACATTCAACAAAGTTACGGTATATATAAGTAATAGGTTTAGAATTACAGCCTTAATGTACATCTAATTCACATTCATTTTCTCTGAGTAAACACACTAAATTATAGGATTTTTCCCCAATTCTAAATCAAACCCAAAACACTTATGGTCAGACAAGGCTTCCATTCCATTGCAGAAATGTCTGCTTGCAAAGAGCTAAGAGTCTGGCAGCTGGACAGACAAATGTTTGAGATTATAATGGGATTTTATGACATAATTTAAGATTAGCTCAGACAATTTTTAGCTGACAGTTTAAACTTCTGAAAGTGATCAAATATCTTGATAACACCACTGAATTATTCTATTTCAAAAAGAAAAACTACCGTATTTTCCGGTATATAAGACGACTGGGCCTATAAGACGACCCCCAACTTTCCAGTTAAAATATAGAGTTTGGGATATACTCGTCGTATAAGAAGACAACACCCGGCGTATAAAACGACCCCTGACTTTTGAGAAGATTTTCCTGGGTTAAAAAGTAGTCTTATACACCAGAAAATACAGTAATTCAGTGCTTTACACAGCATTCAAATGTTCCAGGGACTAATTAGACAGATGCAAATCAAGACACGCACACACCTTTTTTAAAGCCGCTGTGGAGGGACAAAGTCTGACATAGGAGGCAGGAGATTGTGCTTAACCACTTAGACCATGATTGTCTACTTCTCATAATAATGCAGTTACACTTTTGAAGTATTCAACAGGTAGAAGATGAACCAAATATGTTACAACACAGTAGGATTAAAAATGAGATAGGAAGTCCTCCATGCTACCTCTACCAGATTTCATCACTTCCATCCTTCCATGACAAGATTTTGACTTTTGCATGGCTAATAAAATAATAATAAATGCAGCAGGGAGCCAGAGAAAGGAATTAACAATGAATGCTGTCACATCAAGATCCTCTTGTTTCCATAACTGAAGAATCTGAGGTAAGCAATGGAAGCAGGTGCGTATTACCTTTAATCCGCACAAGAACTCACCTGGCCCTCTACTTCCTCTCACCTTGCAGAGAGAGGTACCTATAAAAGTGTTGGATTTCACAAACCCAGCTCCCCTCTTTTTGACAGGATTGCATGCTGTAAATATAATAAACACCCTATTCATGAATATGCTTAAGTGTTCTAAAGCCTTCCCAAGTACTAATTCTGGAGGGTTATAGCAGCTTCTGAGTCCAATTTATAGTTTTGCTAGACATAGTAAGCTAAGGTAGCCAAGGATGCTCAAAATGATTTTTGTGTACCCAAGCATCATCCTCTTTCACATGCCCAGGCCTACAAATGAAACCTTCAAACTGCAACAAAGTGAGCTTATGCTTCTGTTTTGTAGATCCTTTCACACTAAGTTTCAGAGTCCCTTTACCCTACAAGACACAACATATACTGCATTCCAAGAAGCCTCTAAACCTCTAAACACAACTTTACAACATACAATTTACCATGCTTGTCACTATTAAGCATCTTGATAATAGGTTGTTAACTACCAAGAAGCGTGAAGTTTTTATACTCAAAAGCAGTTTCAGTTTTACGTTAACTGTACTGAAAAAACTAAGCACGTATTACGGTACTTATTTTTCCCCGATTTATAGTTCACCTATCAACGTAGCTTTTACAAATGTACTATTAAACAAAATAATATCAGAATAAAGGGGAGGATATCAAACCAAATTGAAACATGAAGTGATTTTAAGTCTATAATGACAACTCCATGTCAAGTTCTGTCCTTTCCTAATTTATCATCTCATTTATAACACTGTCCACTATGGACATTTCCCCACCTCATTCCCTTTAACTGGCTACTCCTGCCAGAACCACAGATCTAAGACATTTTTGAGATGGACTTTGGCTCATAGATTTGATGAACAATTCAACATAACTCAAAAGTTGGTACTCTCATGTGCTCTGACAATCAGCCAATGGGGAGATATTGGGACAGAGCCTGGGCTGAATCCAGTAAAAAATTATTTACTCCATAGTACTGCATGAGAAACTCCAGCAAGCTGAGACATAAGCAGCACTATAAACAGACATCAGTGGGTTAAGGCAGCCTTCAGAGAGCAGCAAAGAAACAACAATCAGTTAAAGATGAATTTGACTAGATCCATGCAAGATCAAAGAGTAGAAGAATCTTCTGGGAAAACAGGATAGGGCCAGAGATGGGCAAATATTATGTGAGATTTCAGAGACTATATACTATATGTGAATGGGACTGAAATTCATGGCAAACTACTTTCTAGATGTCTTATTTATGTCATGCTTGATAATAAAGGACGGGATTCCACACTTGGGTCTTAAAAGTTCTGATAGCATACATAAAGTTCAAGTGTGGACCTCTTCATCCATTGCATACCAGTTTGTGAAAGCAAGCCAAAACTGAGGCTGAATTGGACTAAGTGGAAATGTTGCCCTCATGAGTCAATTAATATTTTCTATTGCTGCCAATGACCTAATTAAAACTGAGCAATTAATAAATAGCTCAGGTTGGGCTAACCTGAATTATATCTTTACAGATGTATATAAATGTGCCTCCTTGAATTAATAACTGAATTGTGCTATAATCTCAACATATTGATAAAATCATCTAAGGAAGTTGGTGGCAAAACTATACATATATGTGTATACGTATATGTATTGTATACATTTGTATACTATTTTGTATACATTTTGGCTGGCTGATTAGGTTTAAAAACCTCCACCCTTTTACTTATTGCATAAACAAAACAATAATTCTCAAACTTAATGTAATGTACAGATCAAGAAAATACAATATTCTACGAACTTGAAGCTGCATTCCCCTACATTTCCCAACCTAACTATAAATTACCTGCAACAAGAGAGACATACTTATCAGCCTGCAAAAATTCTGATTGCTTTTAATCTATCATTTTATTACTATCCACAAGCAGGGCCAAAAGTTCAAAAACTATACTCCCTGGGAACTCCATTAGCATTAAAATGCCATGGTTATAAAAGTTCAAGAAGATTGTCCACAGAAATATAACTGCAAGCTATACACCTTCCCCTTCAATGCAAAACAGACCGCTTAATCATTTTCAGTTACCAGAACAGGAATGAACAATAACTTGATTATACATCTGAATATTCCATTCTTGAAACTAATTCCCTTGAGATCTTCTGCAAGTTGTTAAACTCACCAAATTGCTCTCCAAGCAATGACAGCTTCTCACAGTTCATCAGCTCAACAAAATAAATATGATTTAAATGAGAATTCATTTAACTCTTCCAAAAACTCTATTAAATGAAATACATTTGCAGAGAAAATTTCCCTTTTTAAAAGATAAACTGACACATATCTTCACCCTTTACATTAAAATACTAACATCTGTAAATGATGCAAGATAATATATAAAAAATTTGCACAACAAGAACTTTCCAAACAGAACTGGCAAGGGAAGGAGAAAGGAGAATACAGCACATACCAAGCACAAAGGATTTCTGCATTAGAAGCTGGATGACAATATTAAGAGCCAGTCCTTAATAATCAATCCACTCATACTCAAAGAGTTACATAATCTTTGGGGCTGGAGCAAAGAGGGGAATGCGGAGGATGAGGGAGACTCAGATCATCTAAAGGTCTCTACTCTGATTAATGAAATAAAGCAAACACTAAGGAATACATTACGGTATTTCTCTTGTAAAAAAATGATGCACAAAGAAACTCTGAACACAGATCATTTTTCTGCCTCATATAAGAAACATTAGTAATATTCAATAGTTAAATTAAGCAAAAGTATTCATGGCACTGAAGTTTGCTAGATCAACATAGAGAAGAACAGAATAAAAAAATTTTTTTCCTGAATTTCTTTTTATCTAAAAACTGCATAAAGAAGATGCAAAGATAGTTAACGTTTATCTCGTGCTTTTAAACCAGCAAATGGCTGCTCCTGAAAGGTTGGAAAAAACAATTAGTTCATTTTGAGACTGACTTTTATTCCAATTCAGAGCAAATTCTTCTATGTACAGTCCTAGTACAGAGAGGAAAAAACAAGGCCAATCCTATCATGGCACAATATTCTCCAAACAGTGAATGTTGCTCAGAAGTACAGCTGTTGCTATTTCAGCAAGATAGTTCATTTATGCCAGCTTCATTTAAGCACTAACATGTATTATTCTTACCCTCTATCTCTCCCTTTAATCCAGATATCCCATTTTTAAAATATATTTTTCATTTTGTATAAGTAAACAAATATTAAACCAAAATCAAATACACAAAGTGAAACACAAACCATACAAAATTACCAAGAACATATAATCAGCATGAAAGAACATACACCCTAATCCAAGTGTCCCCTTCTACTTGAGCACCTGGCACCTTATCTGAAAAAAGAAAAATCTTAAACTGGGGCCTTAAACACCATCCTTTTGTTAACCATCTATTTAAAAATATATTTTCAGTCAAATCTAGGAAAAATCTCCTGTTCAGTTCTCCAACGCATGTGTTCCAGGTCAGTCTAAACTGTTGGATGTTATCAACTCCTTCCAATCTCAAATATTTCACTGAAAGATATTCATTCATCATGAGTTTTCAAACTGTTCTATACCCTTCTACTTTAGTCAGATTCAAGACATACTTCCAATTACGCACTATACATTTATTATTTACATTTCTATCCTGTCCCATATCTGAAAGTCTCTGGGAAGGTAACAACCATTAAAACAACAGACTAAAAACAGAATATACATTAAACACACTTTTAAAATTCAACAATTGTTGGGTTACTGCCACTGAAAGATGTAATCATTTTTGTTCTTCTATTCCAATATTCAAACATGAAAAACTGTGTAGTAAGAATATTTTTGGATTTTGTGATATGTGTATTTGGAACATTCTCCTCAAAAGGCTATGAATTTTTTCCAAAAATTTTTAACTGAGGGGCAAATTCAACACAAACGGTAATAAGTTGGTCTATTTCTACATTTCCTCCAGCATCCTCTGTTTTGATATGTGACATATGTAGTGGTGTATAATACCATCTATAGAAGTGCTTAGTGAAAGTCTCTTTGGTTGATACTGAGGTGTGCCAACTTTGTTTCATATTTATTATTTTGTTCCATTCATATTTTAGATGGCAAAAGTTTGTGTTGCCAGTTATGCCATACTCTCATTTGCTATTTTATTAAGGGGTTCTGTTGGTTTATATTTCTTCTTTGTAGACCTGTAGTGTATGGTATCATTGCTGATAATTTTTCTTGGGATGATTCATATTTTTTCCACCTTGGTTGGGGCATATGATTAGAATGTAAAGCACTTGCTAGTACTGTTGCTTGAAAATAAAATGCAAGCTTTGGCATGCGGCAGCCCCCTTGTGCTAGTGGTTTTTGAGTTGTTTTCTTCTGAATCTGCATTTTCTTGGAATTAAACACAAATATTTCAATAGCTTGTTCTATTTTATGGAGCAGATCTTTAAGGGGAGCTAACAGTTATTTGCAATAACTTCATTTTTTATGACTGCTACTTTACCCAACGGAAACTTGTCTTTCCAATACTCCAAATTTTTTTTTATCTGCTGATAACAGACCACATAAATACTACAAAGTAGTTTATCAAGATTTCTGTTGATGTTTATACCAAGGTACTGAATTTTCTTACTGTGTTCCTGTATGACTAATTTACACAAAGTTTTTTCCCTTATCTGGATGGAACATTACAAAATGTGGCTTCAGATTTATCTGTATTAACTTTAAGAGCCAATACTTCTAAATATGCTTTTAATATTTGTTCCAGTTTATCTGCTGTGTTTAGTGAAGACGCTGTGATTAACATAGTATCATCTGCAAAATTCTGCAGTTTGATATTTTGGTTTGCTAATTGATAAGGTTTTACTGTATTATCTGATCCTATAAAAGACAGCAAGAGTTCCAACGCAAGGTTCAACAGCAGTGGGGTAGAAGATCTCCTTGTTCAGTACCATGTTGTAATTTTATTTCTCCAAATAAGTTTAATTTATATGAAGTTTAGCAGTATTTCCCTGAATATAGATCCTATATGATCTTCAAAAATCTGTCTCCAAAATTCATGGCTTTTAATACTGTTTGCAGATATTGGTGAGATAGTGAATCAAATGCCTTCCCCACATCAAGTGAGATCAAAACAACTAATTTTTTAAATCTTGTGGCATGAAACATTACGTGCAAAACATTCCTAATAGGATCTGTCATACTGTGTCCCGGTATAAACTCTGCCTGATCTTGATGCACCAACTTATGAATATAATCCTTCAACCTATTAATCAAATTGTGTGGACCCATTTTTCTGGATCACAGAAGGCATGCAATGGCTGCTGAAAACATCCCCTCAAGCCCCAAGGCTAGGAACCTTTATTCCCAGCCCCCAGGGGGAGGGTTTTGCAGCTGCAGGAAGGCATGGTTGGATCAGTGTCATCAGTGGAGATGGCACACCTCTTTATGATCCTGATCAAAATGGAGGTGAGTGCAGGAAAGATCCATGTTGCAAGCAAGCCCTAGAGTATGAAATAATCTCCTCTAAGGTTTGTCAGTACCATGATTAGTAAACTTTTTGTAGTGCAGTTAAGAAGCACTTTTCAAATCATTTTTCCCTTGTAAAATAGGCAATCCTCCTCCATGCCTTAGAAGATATTTTTACTGCAATCTTCTTTTCTTGCTTTTATCTACTCTTTAATGTCTATCCATTTTTCCAAACTGAGCTATTAAGTCAATTATGGGTTATAAATGCAATTAATAAAATAAAGCTGGGTCTTGGCTTTTCATTCTGTTTATGAGTCATTTTAAATTCAAGGAACCAAATCATAATTAATTAACCAGATAATGGTACCACACTAGACTACCATCCTAGATGTCATGTGGCCTAAGGGATAGACTAATGCCACTTTCTATGAGTATTAACTTGAAAACTCTCACTTCAGTTTGCTGAAAGGCATGCCATGGAGGTGTGCATACTCTTTTGGCTCTCTTCAGTATTATGTGCACAACTAATAACTAGACATGAAACTAATATATTTCCCAGCCTCAGGGTGAAACTTAAGAGCACTACCAAAGATACTTACATTTACAGCACATCTAAAGAAGCACAACAGAAATCTCCACAAATATCTCATGACTGGATTCAGAGATTATTATAAAATGACAGCATTACCAGTATGAGCTGTAAGTCTTTTCCTGAGGCCAGCCATCCTTGTTTTGGAATTCTTATCTGCCAGCTGGATGTATTATGAAATGGCTTTCAAAAAGTGGACACTCCCCACAAAAGCAAGTACTTGGCTGACCAATTATCTTATGAGTCACAGTAAAGATTAATACTATGTTATCTTTCAAAATATAAGCTAGTTACAAAGTTCAAACATTACAACCTCCTGAGAACTGATCATTTTTCCAGGTAAACGTTTTCCTTCTGTTTACCTTTTGTGTTACACAGAGGTCTTTCCCAACTGTATTATAGTTGATCCAGCAGCAGCTAGGGTTGAGTGCTTTTCCTTGCCAGGCTATATCCTGTGTCCTTTCAAAGGGCAACAGAGGTGGGTTTTCTGGCTTGGATGTTCTTTCAGAAAAAGATCAGCAACATCTCTGTAGCGTTGCCTAGCACAATAGGAGGCCTCCCTTGTGCCATGAATCCACTTCAGTGAAAGAGAGAGGACACAGCTCTTTAATGCTGCAGAATTGGTTTGCCCCAAGTTGCAGCTTGGCTCTCTTACATCTAGGGAGGGAACAAAAACAGGTGCGGATAGCACTGTGGCTTTCTCTCAGTCACTGTCTTCCATGGAAGTTCTCAATTGCTTCCCCTTCACACTAGCCTGCTGAGTGGAGAATAGTCACAGTGGCAATGAAGAAGTGGCTGTGAGGGGTGGCAACACACATTGACTGCAACAAATTATTAAAGCTTCCTTGAAATTTGGTACAGGAAATAATTCACGAGTCAGAGGGAAGTTAAACCACCCTTTCTCTTAGTAGGGAAATTAGAGGCAATGTATAAAAAACAGAGCACTGATAAAAGTAGAAATCTGTTACCTGTTGGGGCAAGAGAAAATTAAGTATCAGAAAATAAATCTTGCATCAGGTCAAAAGCTTAACTAGTATTAGTATAATTGTTATTATACTGTAATTTTATTCTCATTAAGTTTATAAAAAAGATTTATTAAAGTCCTGAAGGCAGCCTTGAATACATCCTGATGTGTATACAATGTAGATGCTTACATCATGCACAGCATTTCCATTTTGCCTCTACAAATAGTTAACCAGTGTATTTAAAACTGATTTTTAATATTTATTCATTTATTTTATAGCTTTTGTATGGTATTTATTTTATAGCTTTTGTCAGGGTATTTCCAAATTAGAGTAGTTAGATGTTTAATTTAAAAGTGATATATTACTAAAACAATTGCCTTTGCATGGTAATTTTTCCATTAAATTGATCAAGATCATTGTAGCTTAGTCAGTAATTTGCCATAAGTACATGTTCTGACTCAGCAATTAGGATTTTTAAAAAATACAGTTCTACAAACTTTGAAGAACTGTGCTACTTACAAACAGCTCACCCTAACGCCATACAGCACATTTCCATGGCTTAAGGGATGCTGTACACAGTTCGCTCCTGGAAGAGGTCAGGCGTATATACGTGTTTCTCCTTCACCTGGATGGCATACCTCAGCATAAAAGGTGATAACTCGTAGATCAGTCTGACCTGTTTAGTCTACCCCCTCCTGGAACAAGGGCAGCACTTGCGTAGGTGTGCGCGAAGAGATCACACACACATTCAGCTAGTTTCCTCTTGTTTCTAGCCAATGATCTCTTGGGGGTTTAACCATAACAAAGCACTCTCTGTGTGAGGGGATAGATGCTACTGAATATCGATAATAAAGGCTTCTCTTTCACTGAATCTCGCTTCCTTGTCGTCTTTTCTATACAGGTCCAATAATTATCATAATTGAATTAATATACCTAGGACGGAACTATTAAAATACAAGGATATTTATTTATTTATTTATATTTATATCCCGCCCCATACCCGAGGGTCTCTGGGCGGCTTACAACATTTAAGAACAAGCACACTAAAATTGTATCACACAATAATAAAACCAGCGTAAGATTTAAAAACCAACATGATAATAAGAATAAGAATAAAAACAATACAAAAACAGTTTAAAACAGTGGTGTTTGGAAGGAGGGAAGAATAAAGAGCATTTAGCCAAAGGCCTGAGTGAAGAGGTGCGTCTTTACCGCCTTTCTGAATGTAAACAAAGAAGGGGCCTGACGCACCTCCAAGGGGAGACCATTCCATAGCCTGGGGGCCACTACTGAGAAGGCCCTCTCCCGGGTGCCCACCCGCCTAACCGCTGAAGGCGGTGGGACAACCAGGAGGGCCTCTCCTGCAGATCTTAAGACATGGGCAGGTTGATATGGGAGAAGGCGCTCCTTTAGATATCTGGGGCCCAAGTCATTTAGGCAGATATGCAGCACTACCCTAGTATTCATTGTCAAAAGTCAGGTCAATAAACTTGCAAAAGGTACAGTGTTCTGAGTCAGGCTCTCACAACCAATCTGAGGACTCTGGGAGGTGGGGTGGGGTGGGGAGAGAGGCTGCTCTGATCGGGGAAACAGCTGGAGGGCTGCTAAGATCTTGTGCTGGGTGTTGCAATAGGTTATTCCAAGCTCCTGACCAGCCAAGATCCCAGGAATAAAGCCACATGCTAATGGCTGACCCGATAGGCAAGAAAATGGGACAAGGGGCATATGAAGAAACTGGAGACAGAGATCAGGGGGAAAAAGAGTTTAATGGTGCAAGGGTTTTTTACACAGCACAAGAAGGGGGCATGGAGGAAGTGACATCAAAGCAACATCAAGGGAGGTGATTGGAGGAAAGCTGCTGTCTTCTGGGTCAGAGGTCATTCTGATATCACTTCCTCTGGTGATATAATGGCTGAGAAATGCCATTATAGCCTGAGTGTGTACTAATTTCTGGCTCCCTCTTACTCTCAAGGTTTGTCCTTAACCAGTGAAAGTGAGAGGGGTTGAAAATGAGGCCGGGGAGAAGCTGATCAGCTTTTGTGGTTACTACAGTACAGGAATCTTTGAACTACAAGAACTACATTGTGTGCCAAGACAGCAAAAGATAAGAAAATATTACTGGGGAAAACTACTGTTGCAGTGATGAGCAGGTGGAGATATGGTGCTGGGAGGTAGAGTGGCAAAATCAGGACAAGGTAGATATATTAGTTATTCCTTCTGGTCCACCTTCCAATGGGCAGAGTTTGTGGATACCTACCAATTGACCCACTGCTCTTGTGCTGCTGCTCTTAAAAAAAGCCAGATCAGTTCTGAATGGAACATCAGTAATCCATGGCCTGATTCTGGATGAGGTAGCTGATCTGCCATGCATCACTGAAACCTAAGCAGATTTCCATACTTCCATACTTCTTGCCAACCAGTCAGTTTGTTCTGCAACTCAGTTTGAAAATTGTTTCTGATGTTGGGTCAGTAATAATTGGTATTTACGGTGAATGCTTTCTCTCAAGAGTCTGATGTGCCAAAGGCTACAGGAAATAATGGTAAGTATGAGATTAAATGGACATATAGGGGAAGCCCTGCCCCTTCCAGCCTCAAATTCTGACAAAACTGAGTCCAGGTACAGGATGACGACTCTGGCCAAAAATAGGAGACAGAGCCAACCATCTCCAAGCTGGTGACTGCCAACTGGAATCTTACTCTTTAGGTTTCTTAGAGGGCAACATGGCCCTCAGCACACTGGACATCCCAAAAAACATTCTTCTGGCTGATCTAAATGCTGAGGAACCACGTGATGTGTCAAAGCTAACTGATACCAGGGCAGGCATGCTTGGAAGCTGATTATCTAGACCCATTTCAATCTGGCTTCAGGACCAATCTCAGATAGTGGCTGTGAGAGATACTGATTCAACACCCTGGGAACTCACTTGTGGGATTCCCTAGGGGTCTATCTTATCTCCCATGCTATTTAACATCTACATGAAGCTGCTGGGAGAGGTCATCAGGATATTCAGATGTGTCATCAATATGCCGATGATATCCACCTCTATCTCTGTCAACTGAATCAGGAGAGGCAGTTGAAGTGCTTGACAGGTGCCTTGAGGCGGCAATGGGCTGGAGGGGGGTCAATAAATTGAAGCTGAATCCAGACAAGACAGAGGTGCTATGTGTCACAGGCTCTGTATAGTTTGGAGATACCCTGTCCTTTACAGGTTGCAATATCTGGAAGGAACAGGTGTGTAACTTGGGGGTACTCCTGGACTTGGCACTGATGCTTGAAGCTCAGGTGGATGCTGTGGCCAGGAGTGCCTACTGGCTGGTGTGTCAACTGAAACCTTTTTTGGACAGAGATGACTTGGACACAGTTATCCATGCTCTGGTAACCTCTAGGCTAGACTACTGTAATGCACTCTATATGGGGTTGCCCTTGAAGACGGTTCGGAAGTTGCAGCTAGTGCAAAATGCAGCAGCCAGGGTACTGACCAGGACAGCTAGCTGGATGCACATCACGCCTGTCTTAAAAGAATTGCATTGGCTACCAATTCTCTACCAAGCCCAATTCAAGGTGTTAATTCTGACTTACAAGGCCCTAAATGACTTGGGCCCCAAATATCTAAAGGAACACCTCCCATACTGACCTGCCCATGCCTTAAGATCTGGAGGGGAGACCCTCTTGGTTGTCTTACCACCTTCAGCAGCTAGGCGGGTGGGCACCTGGGAGAGGGCCTTCTCAGTAGTGGTGCCCAGGTCATGGAATAGTCTCCCCCTTGAGGTGCATCAGGCTCCTTCTCTGTTTATGTTCAGGAGGGCAGTGAAGACGTTCCTCTTCACTCAGGCCTTCAGCTAAATATTGGTTACATTTCCCCCCACTGCAAACACTACTGTTTTAACTGATATTGTAATTTTAACATGATTTTTAAATGTTGTGATGGTTATTGCTTTGATATAGTTTTTTGATATGCTGGATTTTAAAGGTTGTTACCCACCCTGAGACCTTTGGGTATAGGGTGGGATATAAATAATAAATAAATAAAACAAGTCCCTCACTGAGCACTTGCTGCACCTACTTGTCAAAAGCAGATTCTGCTGACCTATAGACATTTAACCAAAACTTCCTGGGGAAACTTGACGGCATTTCTCATGCCACTGTAGTGAAGATGTAAGCCTTTAGCTTTCTTATTTGACCGAAGAAACAGCTTTCTGTCCCTTTTGAGGCACCAGGCTGTTTTAGTCAGCTTGTTTTTAATTATGTTTTTATACTGGTTTTACTGCAACCCACCCTTAGGCCTCTGGGTATAGGTTGCGATAGAAATACGCAAATAAATCAAAATGACAGAAGAGTTATATTTAAACAAGAAACACACTAAAATGTGTCTTTAAAACAAGCTTTTCTTGCTGTTCAGAGTAAACGTCTACCAACAAAAAGAACTACTCTTAGTGTGTACTCAAGAAGACTCACTCAAAGGAAAAAATAGGCCAAAGGGAACTGGCATCCAAATGAAAGACACAACACTTTCATGCAAGTTGGAAAGCAAGACTGTAACTTATTTGTCTAAAAACGTGCTATGAACACCCATGCTGACACAAATTAAAAGAAATAATAAACTAAACAATAAAAAACATGGTCAGCAGCTCAAATATGGCATTGCTTGATATATTTATGCAGCACGTATTGAGCTACCAAGATGTCCTTGATTATACTTCCCCACATAATTGGCAGATGTAACTTATCTGAATACGATGACTGTGTCCGGTGAAGCCAAAAAATGCAGGTTCAGCGAAAGACAGCTTAATAAACTAATGCTAAGCATTCAATTTGTACTGAGAAAAGAAAGTAGAGAAAGAAAATGTACAGTCTATAAAAATCACATATAAGTACAAAAGTATTGTTTAAAAGAAAAGACCACAAGATGCAACTTTAAAATAAATAAGGAATCAGACCACAATTTTCCAATTCTGTCATATTTCTAAGGAAATGCAAGCATGTGAATATCTAACAAAGAATATTTGTAGGATCTGCTTTAAAGTTTCAAAAACCTTCAACTACCTATGTTCTTTCCAAAGGCACAAGAAGCAAGAGCACTGCAACAGAGTATGCAGAACAGCATTCTGATGGCAAAGAGCAAAACAATCTGTTCTGGTATGTTTAAAAACTCCTTTGTTTTGCAAGAGATTCAAATAAATATACAGTCATCATTTCTTTTTAAATGGTTTAATAATCCTATTCCTAACTCAAGATTTCATTACTGAAATCTTAAAATCTAAATGTTTTCTACATACGTAAGCTATGAAAACTTCTAACAATATATTTTACATATACAAATTAGTATTAATGAAGTTTGGCAATCTTGTTAGCCAATTGCCAAGATGTTTGCTTCTATGTTTCTGTCCTTTCTTCAACTACAGAGGAAGCATTGTCTGATACCAAACTAATACAACCTCTGCATGGCCATTTTCAGCTATCTTCTGGACATCTGAAGGCAAAGAAGTAGATAAACGTTACTGCCCGCATTAGGTCCCTGAGCCTCTGAGAACAGTGACTGGGCCACCATCACTGCGAGAACTGAATCCTGGCTCCTGTTTAAACGCAAAGTAGACAGAAGTCAACTCAAGAGCCAAAAAGCATACTCTACTGCCACATTGAAAATGCAGATTTTTAGTCACACTTTCTGCCCCAAGTGTGATTCTAATTGTGTTTTTGGACTGCTACAGTCAGCACTCCATCCACAGCTTGATTCCCATGGGTTGAGGATTTTCAGGGCCGTATGACTTAGATCATCCACAACAACCTCAAGGTGGGATTCTCACTATGGTGGCCTGAAACTCATCCCTTTTAAGGGTCGTGTGGATGAAGCCTGAGAATCAAAGGTGCTTAGATCAGTTAACTTAGTATCAGTTCTGAGTAAGGTGATGGAAACTATCACAAAAGATAAAATTATGTGCACATAGCAAGCATTGCTGAGAAAAATGAGGATGGCTTCCATAAGGGTACATTCTGCTTTAGTAGCTTGCTAGAATTCTTTGAGAGCATCAACAAGCATCTGGACAGATATATATGATTCAGTTGACATTTATTGACTTTTGACAAAGACCCTCGAATCAAAGACTCTTGCATAAACCCATCAGTCATGGAATAAGGGGAGAGGTCCTGACTTGGCTAAAGAATAGGAA
Source organism: Aspidoscelis tigris stejnegeri (assembly GCA_023333525.1). Lineage (NCBI taxonomy): Eukaryota > Metazoa > Chordata > Lepidosauria > Squamata > Teiidae > Aspidoscelis > Aspidoscelis tigris. Next base: position 60,612,104 of record JALMGA010000002.1, on the reverse strand, counting down.
ACAGAATAGTAATAAATGCCCAATTATTTAGGGAAGCAAACATTTGAGCTCCCAAGCTTCAATACTGGAACCTGTGCTTTTTACTTTATTCATAAATGTTCTAGAAGTAAGAATAAGAAGTGAGATAGCAGTTTGCTGATGACACCAGGGTAGTGAAAATTGAAAGACCTTGTGAATAGCTCCAGAGGGACCTCCTGACATTGGGCAAGTGGGCAACTTAGAGGCAAATGAGCTTCAATCTTATTAAGTGCAAAGTCATGGACACTGGGGCAAAGAAGCCCTACTATAGCTCTGGTCTGAGCTTTCCACAACAAACCGAGAGAGATCCAAGTGTCACTCCTATAATTTTTTCAAAACATTCAGCATTTAAAATAAAGCAACCTAGACAACCTCTTTATTTGAAATATAAACTAGGACACCACACACACAAAATTAAAAGCGTGCCTAGTTAGTGAATGAAGACTCACTTCTGAAATTCCGCATGATGTCAGTAGTATCAACAGTACTACTCCTGAATGGTTAAAATTAAAATCACAGTTAAGTCTTCAAATATATTATGTGATTAAATGAAAGGTGGGACCTGGGGTAAAGGGTGGGATAAAACTACAATAAATAAATAAGTTCTGGGTGGCGTATCTAATATTTGCTGAGTCTGGAAGGAAATGCTTCCTGCCAAGCAGTTTCAAGTTTTTGTAAGGTTCTGCTCTAGGTCAAACTCCTCTAATACAGTTGGAGAGGTTGCTTGTTCTAGCTAATTCATATTTAGTTACAGATTACCACCTTTATTAAACCCATGTTTATGTTATGAATTTAAGGGATACATTGACACTACACACACTGGCTGCTTTTTAGTCCACAGGTCCCAAACACAGAATAAAACACACCAGTGTCTGACTTTTCAATCGAAGACAACTGCTATGACAAGGAACAAAACTTTTAAAGGCATTAGCCTTACAATTATAGATCATCTAGGATTTGAGAACTTTTCCAACTTCTTTTGATTCTTTGTCTTAAAGGAGAAGCATTACCCATCCTTATCTTCTTATGAATAAAGTGACAAGCAAAGAGAAGAACAAAAAAGTGTGCATTACTGTGTGTTCATATGTCCATTCCTGGATTATTCATAAGTAGTGCGTACGAGAATTTATGTGGGGATGAGTAGAGAGGCTACAGAAAGTCAAGGTACAGCTCTTCCAAAATATAAAATAGAATCACAGTGCAGTAAGCACACTGCAGCTCACAGTCACAAGTGGGCAAGGGCATGCAGAAAAACATGCCCAAAATCCTTTAAAATTAATATTTTAAATGAAATATTGAGAAAGAGTCCTGACCTAAGTAACCAAAACCACGCCAAACCTTTTCAGAAGAATAAACTCTTTAATGCAAAGTTCTGCAACTTTTAGTCAGTATCTGTGGTACAAGGCCAGATATTACAATGCAATCCTTTTAGTTTGCTGAAACTGCAAGTGACCTTGAGAACGTTACAGATTTCCCAGGATGTAAAATTAAGTTTCCTTTAATTACATAAAGTAGCATTCTTATTAAGCATCTTCTGATTGCTACACAGAAGTAGTTTTTAAAAAGCCTACTAGTTAGCCCTGAGAAAGAAATGAGGATCAGATGAGTAAATTACAAACACAAAAATAACCAGAGTCAAGCTGCATTGCAATCAAGCTATGGCTTTATCCTCATTTGACTCTTCCTATAATCCTCTTACGACTCTCACTTATTCAGTCAGGGTGAAATTTGTTTACATGGACTTATGGGAAGGTATCTGTCTTTTATTTTAGGTAAAGTAAGGTATAAAACTTTAAATAATGAAATGATGTTTTGTTTCTCCCCAGTTGGACCCACTTTCCCCCTAGTATTATTTTTCTTTTGATTAAAATTTTGAATTACGAGAAAGTCAAGATTTGAAGCTTTAGAATGGATAAGTTAAAGGTAGAACTGAACATGCTAAAATCAGACAACAGCCATGGTAGAATCTAACATGCTTAATTTGCCTGATTTCAGAACAGATCTTGCATAATTTTAGTTTTGATAAGACTATATCTTGGGATTAAAAAGAAAGGTTAATTTAGTCATTTACTTGTACTCAGAAAGTTAATGAGTTAACACAGAAACATCTGCTACATTTTTTACAGGAAGCCAAAGCAATCTGCAAAACCTTTGGCAAATATAAAGTATCACCCAAACTGGTACATAGTTTCATGCTACCTACAACTGAGACAGGAAAGACAATAATCAAGTCAAGAACTGGAGTATTAATCCATATTATTTCTGGATTCCAGCTGAATCCTCTGACATACTATGCAAGTGATAAACAATACTTAGCTGGATGTTGATATTCATCCTGGAGGTCTAAGGAAAGAAGTCACTGGTGCTAAGGTTCCCCTGATAGGAGAGAGATTACATATTGAAACTTCTATACCTGATAAACAGGATGAAATAGCTGAGGTCCACAATGGTATACCACTTCCCTTTCATTTTTGGAACTTAGCCCTAAGAATTAAAGAAGTGCCCCCCCCCAAGTGTGGCTGATTCTTCATTTCTTCCAAATCCCCGTCTGACTATTCATCCTCCTCTGTCTCAGAAGCCATATCAGAGTCTTCATCACCAGTCATTGCAGTTGTAGCTAAACCCACTGAAGAATTTGAGGTGGTTGCTTCAGGGGCACTGACTAAAGGATGGGACAACGACTTGAGGAGAATTACCTAACCTTCTATTTTCTGGCATATGCTCCAAATTCCCTTGGAGGACCTGCTGGAGCTGAACAGCTACAGTCTGATTTAATTAATCCAGATCAGCCATCATATGCACTTGAGGGTGAAGAAAAACCTCCTAGGGAAGCAGCCTTCTTTTCTTTAGATGAATCTCACTCCATAGGATTTAGAAAGATACAGCATAGATCCTGCAAAACAGCAAGGCTCCCAGGCTCCCATATTGCCCTGAATCCTTGAAGTAGTCAGAGAAGGAAATTCAGAAGAAGCAGATACCCAGTGAGCAAACGCAAAATGACCCAATGACCAGAGAAGCAAAAAGAGCTACCAAAGAAAAGAGCTACTCTAAGAGGCACCTCCATGAGTCAGCCTGACAAGACTTCTGTGAGGACTGTAGTCCCTTTGAAGCTTTCTTTGCCTCCCTCTTAGTTTCGGCAGGCTTTGCCACATCTTATTCTGCAGTAGCCCCACCCTATGCTCTGTTGGAGCTCTTACATCTGGAGGCTCCTTAATCATCTGTCCTCCTTCCATTATAGGATCAGGTAAACTGTTCTTCAGAGTAGTTTGCTCAGAGGCCACCACTAAGCAAACTCACAACAGCCCTTATACTTATAGGACTGATCTACAGTCATCTTCAAACAGATTGTGTTGCCACCTCCAATGCACACAGGTGCATGAAAATGGTTGCTGAGCAGTGCTTCAAGCTGCACATGCTTGAGTCTCATCCAGAAATCAGTCTGAAGCCTCAGTGTAAAGTAAAAAAGTTATCTGATGAAGAGGAGCTTTCATCTCTTCCTTTCCCTGCTATGCCTTCAGAAGCACTGGTCATTAATGGTCATTAATGGTTTTGCCACTCCCCAATGATGTCAACCCTACAACTATGGTGCTAAAAACAAATGAACCTCCAGCTAAACCCTAGGAAGTGACTATTTCAAAAATAAAATTACAGGCAACATTGCCCTGATCAGCCCCTTACTGAAATAGAGGAGATCTCTACACTGAGAGCCTCCTCCTGCCCAACCCAGCCATGCACACTTTCTTTACAAAATTAACAAGAGAAAAACAGAGATAATACAAAAAAACAAAAGCAAAAAAAAACAACCCCAAAAAACAACCCAAAGGGACTCAAGTTCCATTGCTCTGCTACTTCTCAGTCAAAGGCAGAGACAGAACTAGAGAAAAGAGCTCCCCCCACTTGTTTTCATTGGTTCCTAGCCTCTGTCTTCAGCACAGCAGGTGACATCATCCATCCGCGTGAGACCTTCAGCACATAGCCCCCAAGAATATATTATTTTATTTGGACCACTATCAACCTAAGAAACAAGAAATAGTTTTCATTGTCCTACTTATTCTTCAAGTGAACACTTGAGTATTCAAGAGTCAAGGAGAGTTCATACACTATTTATATTTTGCAGTGCACTTTAGAAAACAAGAGAAAAGACATGCTGCTCAAGCTGCTGAAATGACAAGACACTTCATGGTACCTATGCTGTACAACCAATAACTTCCTCATTGTGACATGTATTACTAACCAAACTATTCAATACACATAATTAAAACTGATACTACTTATGTCTCTTCACAATTGCATATAACATATGCCAAATCATCTTAACAGTTTTTAAAAGTCCACTGAGCTCTGTTATTATTTTTCTGTTAAATGCTCACATTACATGTCTTTGGCATTTGAGAAAGTTGCACTCTGGCACCCCCTTGCAAACCCCAATGAACAGGATACTGGATGCTTTCAGCTTCCCTTCAGCAGCGGGAGAGCATACCTTATTATTCAAGTTATTTTCCAGGTAAAAATATCCCCAAACTCTTGTTATTCATGATCAGTATCCCTCTGTGAATAATACAGACTTCCCCAAAACAGCAACACACACAATCTTACAAGTTCTACACTTGAGAGGTTGCATTCCTATAACTATTAAATAATTGTTACATCTTCCATCACTTGATAGATGACGGAGTTCACCTAGCATGTATAACTGAAATCTAGGAAGACAAGATTTGATTCAGCTGTGCCCACTTTTTTTTATCAGCAGAAAGCCAGGTGGGCTAATTAAAATGGGGGAGTTGCTGTAATTTATTGATCTATTAAACAGATAAAAATCAGGCAGACAGATGGCAATGGTAGCTATGAGGGCTTGCCTTCACCTCCAACTGTTTTGCTATCCCTGGCCCTTTCTGGATAGAAACACTCTGGTAAAATTGGGACTAGATTACTGCAATGTGTTCTATATGGTGCTATGCTTGAAGATGGTCTGATAGCTGAAAAGTAATGCAGAATTCAGCACTTCAACTGCTGATGGAAGTTTCTTGTCCTATACATCAGTCTTGAAGGATATGCACTGGTTATCTGTTTTCTACGGTGTCTGATACAAAGAGTTTGTGTTAACACATAAAAACCCTTATAGCTCAGGTCATTGATAATCTAAGAGTGCCTTCTTCCATATAAGAAAGGAGGCCCTTCTTATAGTTCTGCCATTCTGACCAAGGGGTAGTGACACCAAAGAGATTCTTTACTGTGGTGACCTTCAGACTTTAGAACAGTTTCCTAGTGGAGGTACATCAGACACCAACAGCAAACTTTTCCACCCAGGCTTTGATGTTTAGCTTCCTCTGAATTTAATCTTACTAGGGTGGTAGGGTTATACTTAAACATGTTTTTGTCTCTACTGGTTTGTTTGTTTTTAATTGAACATTGTGAACAACCTGGGACCACCAGGTGAAGGACAGGACAAATACCTAAATAAATAAATACATTGTATCTAAAAGAAATACCTTTTCTTTTTAAACAAACTCCATTGTGATCACTGTCACATATTTTTAAAGACATAGCCTATGTTATCTTATTTCTACCTTGAATAATATTCTTATGTGGCATAAAGTTCTTTAACAGCTAAGTATACAAAAAGTTGCAGAATTTGCCTCAGGATACAAGGTGATTGACAAGATGGTGTATTTCACCAAGTATGTTAAAGCACAAGATTGATGGGGAGTTTCCAGAAAGCTTGAAAAACAAATCCAAAGACATCATCCAGCATGACCTGAGATCAAATTATCCCCAGTAGGCATATGCCAAACCACAGTTTGATGAACATGAACAGGCTAAAGAGGGCCAGGACTGCCAGGTGCCTCACTCAAGAATCCTAGGCTCTCCCCAGAACAAGTATCAACTCATGAGTATATGAGTCTTATTGACAAGGAAACTCACCACTGCTGGAAGTGCAGCCGCCATTATCACCCTCTCTGTAGACAGGAGCACAGCACACTCTTTGCACAGGCACATGATGAGGCTCTGTGCTTGCACAATGACATCAAGTGCTAGTGCAATGTGCCCGCCTTCACAGGGAGGACTACAATGGGTTCCAGAAAGCTGAGTTTCTCACACCTTTTCATTGGGATTCACCTACCAGATGGGTTAAAAGAGCTGGGGGACCCTCAAAGTCTCAGGCATCTCTAAGCAGTTTGTAAGAAATGAACTTTTTAGGAAATGCAAAAAAGAAGCCTAACAATATCTGACAGTAGGTTGACATAGTACAAGCATTAAAATTTCCACTGTTACTGCATGAGAATAAGCATAAGACATTTAGCAAGATATTGATCTCTGACATTCTATGCATGTTAGATATTGGTGAAAGCAAGCAAACAAACTCCAAATAATGGCTGAGAAAAGTGCCAAAAGATGCGGGGAGGGAATCTATTTGTAAGGGAGGATAACCTAGCCCTCTTGAAATATTCCATGGTCTGAGTTTTCACCCCCACTTAATTTGCAGAAAGGAGAGAAAGTGGTACCAACTTTTGCTTCTTGGTATCTGTTTCTCTGTTAGTACATACTTAAGCTCTTTTCTTCCCTTACAATTTCACAACTTTTCTGTCCTCTCATTAAGTCTGCATTTGAACACAGCAGAAGCATTTCAAAAGCACCTTTGAGACAGCAGCATGTGGCCCTTGTATTTTCAGTCCTTCTCTAGTCTACCTTCCCCAGCCTAGAATGTTCATGGGGTGGTGGTAGACCGGTATGTGTACAAATCCTATTCAAACCATCTCTAAGCCACTTCAGAGGTGCTTTTTTTTACTATGACTGAGTTGCAGTAACTAACCCATAATATAACAATATAACAAATGTTATCAACAATACAATTTTCAAGGCTAGAATAAAAGTAGTAAGCAAAATTACACATACAAATTTGTGGAAACCACAAAAGATCCACAATTGCGAGAATGACACTTGAACCCCCTTTGGTGTGAATAGTTTGGAAATAAACCAATATGCCTGCTCTTTAAGGGTTAAAAAGATTATCCAAGAACAGGTAAAGCACTTGCAAGCTAGACTGAACTACAGCACACTTGCTCTCTTAACGATGAATATTTCTAACCATAACAGTCAAGTCAAACTAAAGACAGTGGGTTGTCTAAGAACTGTACCGGTACAGACACATTTAGGTACCTTTAATAGGGATCTCAAAAAAATTAACATGTAAGATTTAGAAACTCAATCCAAATTTGAGAAGTGAATAGTACCTTGTTAACTCCATTGGAGTTGTTTTTTGGCAAAGCTTATTCAACTCAGTTTTATAGATAGGGTGCATTCAAAGTTTAGGCTTCAAAAGGAAGCTTATTCAAAGGTCAAAATAGTTTTAAAAACGACTTTGTTCTACCTGAATGGCCATCAATATAGTTAAAAAAAATCAGGTCACATGATTCTTAACCTTTTCCCATCAATTCTTTACTGCTAATCAACCATCTCATAGCAATTTAACCTCCTTCATGCAATTACAGAGTTTCACCTGAAAATTACATTAACTTATTTTAATAAACTTGTTAAGTGCTTCTACTGAAATGTCACAGTAATTACCAGAAAATAATATTAGGGTACAAATTGACCATGAAAGCAAAGATTTACACAAAATGTTTATGATAATGCAAGGACAATGAAGTCCACTGTCATGTCAAGAAGATGTGGATCAAGCTTGAGAAGAAAGTTTTTTGAAGCTGTTACTTTACCCCTTGGCCACTTCAGGCTACAGGCTAGACTGGAAAGAGAAAAGGTATTTCAAAAGGTGATAATGGCATACCACTTGTTTTGCTGACAAAAACAAAACCAAAACTTAAGCCTGTGAATCACAGTAGCACATTTATCTTTAGCTTTGTATTCAGCTGTTCCTATTACAGAATTATATAAACTGAATACATACTAACAGCTTCAATTGTTACATTAATGCCAAATTTGAACAAAAAATTAAGAGTCCAAACAAAATGATCATCCTCAAATGTTTGGAGGTTTTTAACTTACTTATTACTTATATTCCCTTCACATCTTCAACTTATTGTTCCAGGCTAGATTGCAAAGTAAAGCTCAGGCAACATAGCATTTTCAATATAAGAGATGTCCCAAAACAGCTATATTTAAAACTGCGTTGAAACAAACTGGGGGTTGGGAAACTGAGCATTTGGTCTACTATTGAGCCAAACCAAGGGACGTTCAGATCAAATGGTCCATTTGGTTCTATCCCACGGGTTTTTTCCACTGACCTCCCTTAATCCGGATCTAAGATGATCCAGATTTAAGGAATCCGGATCTAGTAGATCAAGGGAAGTACCGAATGAGTTTCCACGGGTGGTCTAGCACCCAATAGCAATGGGTGCTAACTTGCTCACAGTGGAAACACCGGAGCACCCATGTGGAGAATCTGGATCTACCCACATGGGGTCCACCTATCATCCCAGGTGTTTTGGGGGACAGGGTGTGCAATCTCCGTAGATGCTCCGGAGACTCTTCAAAGATCCTTCGGAGTGATCTGCCACAAACTTCAAAGATTCTCCGGAGCCTGACAAAGGCATTGCTCTCGCATGGGGTCTTGAGAAATGAATAGTACCTTGTTAACTCCAGGAGCCTGTGCTATTCTTTAAAGGCAACGTCGGAGGAACTTCGGAGCCGGCTTCGGAGAACGTGCACAGGCCGCCCATAGACTCCATTGCCCAACTGTAGTGGAAACAGGCTTTGTATAATCTGGATTTTATGCCTGAAGACCCCATTGTAGATCCCTTTAATGGGGTCTACAGGGAATATGAATTATAGGACCTGAAGGACCCATATGATCCGGATTTCCCTAGAACAAGTGAAAACAAGTGTGGCTCTAAAGGGGTCTCTAGTGGAAATGGGGTCTTCCTGCTCTGGGCCAAATGGGTCCTTAATGGGTACTTAGTGCTAGTGGGAAAACACACACCCCTTCTATTTTCCCTCTGCACCCTGATCCCTTTTTTTCCTGTCAAGATCTGGCATTCCTGCATTATGTCCATGGCCTTACTATATCTAGTACAGCATATTTGCTAGGTAACTACCAAAGTGCCATAGCCACATGGCTTTTCACTAGCCAGCAGGTGTGCTTGCAAGCCTACTAGGTCTTCCAAAAATGGAACACACACGACTCCCCAGGAAACCCATGGCCCTCCACTTTTTGGAAGATTAGATGGCCTCACAAGCGTATCAGCAGCTAGCAACACTTCATATGGCCAACAACTACAAGCCACCTTGGAAGTGAGGTGCAATAGACAATATTATGTCAAAGACCTCATGAGGAATGCTGGGAAACAATGAGGTAGAGCCCTGTTCACCATAGAAGAGAGAAGCTAGGGTGGGATGGCAGTGAGGCCATGAATGCAAAGGAGTTTACGAATGATTTGACAGACCACCCAATCAGTTCTACATCAACACACATGACTCATGGCTGGCTTGCATTTATTAGAAACCAAATCAGACATTTAATATCTGTATACGTCCTTTTAACAGAATCATAAATGACAATGAATTTCATAACTAGAACATACTACAACATTGTTCTGATGCAAGTTTATTTTATTTCTATGGCAAGTTACTTATGTTAATGATTCAGTCAATCTGACCGAATATGACCACCACAGAGATAGCCCTAAATTCAAAAGCTTATCTTCACGACTAAGACATTAGCAAAGTAGATATAATGCAATTTGAATAGTTCAGCTTCGTTAACATACAGTCACCCCCTCACATAACACAGAACCACAGCATACAAGATGGCATGATAAAAGTCAAAATTAGTAATTCTTCAACTGTTTGGAGAAGTAGCAAATCCCCTCTGATTCCTTCAGTGTTATTTCTATAACTGAGTTATTCAAGTTTTTATTCACACACACAAAGCTCTAACTGACTTTAACACTAAATTGTTCAGGGTAGCAAAAACTGAAAGTGATTATGAAGAGCTCTAAAGGGATCTTCTTGAAACTGTGTGAGTGAGCAATGAAGTGGCAATCTTAACAAGTGCAAAGTGACATACACTGGGACAAAGAAACCTATAAACTGATGGGGGGCTGAGATTTATTCAACAAATCAGGAAAGAGATCTTGGTGTTCTGGTGGACAGCACAATGAATGTGTCAACACTGCAGCAGCAGTGAAAAAAGCAAATTCAATGCTAGGGGTAATTAGGAAGGGAATAGAAAACAAGTCAGCATATGTCACTGTGGTTCTTTATAAATCTATTGTAAGGTCACATTTGGTATAGTGTGTACAATTCTGGCCACTACACCTCAGAAAGGATTTTGTGGAACTGGAAAAGGTGCAGAAAAGGCCAACTATAATGATCAAGGGTAACATCTTCCTTACAAAAGATCTCATTCATGTCTTGGGCATTGGAGGCATTGGACAATGGGAGTTCACCATCATTTGCCATTGATGTACACAAATCAGCCCAGCCTTCTGCCTGTAATATAGTGCCTGGTTACATTGCCCATCCCTGCCCTTGACAGTCTTCCAATTTAGAAATATATGCAGGGCACACATTCCTCCAAGTTAATCAATAAGCAAAGCCCTCTTAGATTTATTTTTATTAGGCACTCACAAAACAGCTACCCTTGAAAACTGTATTTAGTAAAGCAGTGGCTTCTATACTTCAAAATCAATTAGCAGTTTAGAATTTCTTACATATGACAAACAAAAAACATTAACTCCACAAAACCTTGAATGGATGAGGTAGCAAGCTTCACTTTTCTACATCAAACATGCTTTGACAATTATCCAGCAGCATATTACAGCCAGGTATGGGCTGTAACCAAAATCCTTTACAACAGGTCCTTGTGAAATCTGAAACCAAAATATACCAAAGGTCACCTTGTATAAAAGAGAGCCTTATTGCTTTTCTAAATGTTCTAACAAAAGCTTTGTTCAAGGAAGAGGAACTCAAGACTCTATTTTATTTAACCCTAGGCAATGGTAGCAGCATCCAATTTTTATAATAGTGGCGAAGATATTACAGTACTTGTTTCAGTAAAGTTGCCTTTGTTTAATGTTTGAATACTAGGAGGCAGCCCTACTTGAAAGTAAAGCTTCAGGTTATTATTCACTTTAGCAAACTAAAACAGACATTACATAATTTAAGTTGTCCTTTGTTCTACCACTAACTTTTAATGGCTTAACATATTAATAGTAATCCGCAGCCTTAGGCTATGAAAAAATGGCAAAAATTGAAGGTAAATGTTTTGAAACAGTTTGACTCAGGAAATTATCTTTGTTGCCAAACCCTGAGAAAGAGAAGCAAGTGAAAGCAAATCAGGATGGTTCTTTCTTTTAACTGACCTTTTTATTTAAGTTTAATCTGGGAAGATGCAACACACTGAAAAGCTAGCATAGTTTTGTCTGATGAACAGAGTCAGCTTTTGCAAGCCACTAAGTAAATGTGAATTCTAAAGCAGTCTGTGCTCTTCATACCAACTAATATTTATCTTCTGATTAAGGCAAATGTATAACAATCCTATACCACTATCCCTTAGGTTCCACCAGTGGAATATAAAGCACCACCATAAGCCATCATCATGTACTATTTGCAGGCTTGTTGGCTTTTGGCAGTCTCTTCTAACTACTGGATACTAATTATTGTCAATTGTCCATATTGCGGAGTTCCATGCAGAGCTAACTTTCCCAGGAACCTATGCAATATGCGTACTCTTAAAGAGAAAATGTTGCACTTCACTAGTCTAGGCTTGAACATAAATGGATACATAATTTCTAGCTAGTTCTCCAAACATGCCATGTAAAGTAAGATTCCACTGTGCCATCACTCTGGCTAGTATTCACTCTTACATTTCTGTAAAAAAAAATGTGCATCTTGTCAGTTTACATGTTCCAGAATTTTTTGCTACCCTAGTCAGTGCCTCTTACATTAATGCTCATCTGAGTGGTGCTACTACCTCTATGTCTTACCAGTTGTTCGCAGTCACTCTTCCATATGAAACATAAAACTGTGAATGAGTTGTGGCCACATGCCACAATTCCTACAAGCTTGTCAGAGAATTTGGCCATCAAAGGTAAAAACTATTTAACATCTCACTTGTGTCATGTCCCTTAGTATACACACCAACCTCTGTTCCAAAGTTTTATGTTTTTCCCCACTGGAAAAATGTTACAAGGATTATCTGGATTGTCTACACTGTTACATAGTTAGCCACCATCTGAGGTTTGATCCCTTTCGTTTGTATGAACAGGTTGACAGATGCAATGGGCTTAAGCAAGTCCCCAGTGCTTGCCTAGTTAACTTTCTAATCTAGCATTTGTAAAGACCTTCTACTGGAAGCTACCCTGCAAATTATTAGAACTGTATGCTACTACACTTCAGGCATATAATGAACTACTCTCCCACTTGAACTGTGATGAACTTGTCTTAAAACAAGAGAATGGTATAATTTCAGCCAGTAAATTCCTTTCCCATAAGAAACAGAAAGAATAATATTCCCCCCAAATGGACATTAAACTAAAATTTCTAAAACTTTTTGGATATCTCACTATATTCAAAGGGAGTTCTGTCAAGGAAAAAAAAAGCCTTTTGTCTCCCCATTTTGACCCCTCAATGTTTACACATTTCATGAACTGGGGAAACTCTCCTTTGAATGTTTGTACTGTGCTGGGATCTTTTAACAATGGGTTTGGTCTCACAGACCTTTAACTGGCAAGGAATTTTTAGAGAAAAGGGAGGAGGGGAATTGCTAGGCTTAGAGTATACTTTTTTTACTGAACATTAATAAAAAGGACATTTAACATGTTTGATTAGCAAAAGCATTCAATCAGGCAAAATTACAAGTAATAGCTGAAGTTAATTCTATTGCCTAGGAGGAGTAACTAGTACAGTAACTTATTTAATGCTTTCTATTATAAGTTTGAGGCAAAATGAAACAAAGCAAGGCAAACTCAAAGTCTTGGTAACACAGTATCAGGCAAAGTGGACATCAAGAACTTAAAAGAATTGTGGTCTGAGTGGGGAGAGAAGAGAGTTTCCAACTCCACTGCAAGATTATTGCTGTCTTTGCTATACAAAGCTGAAAATCATTCCCATACTCTTGGGGGGCCCTGACTTCTCAGGGGGAGTCATGCAATCTCATGCAAATTAAGTATCCTATGCTTACTTTTACAACAGTCAGCCCCTTCCCACTTATGGACCCTTGATGAGCAACTGACCATGCAATTTAATACATTTGGCTCAAGCACAGAACAGAGACTCCCTTTCTAAACTGTAAAATTAATGTTAAAACAGGCTCTAGAGAGGATAGCCTTTGAATGGTCAATTCTACTCATAAATGGGGCATTACCTCTCCAGAAGTTTCTTGACAGAAGGACAGGAGAAAGGGTTTGAAGGAAGATTATGGCTTTTTAGCCAGGTTGCAGTACACAGTTTCCCCTCTGCATACAGCAACATGGCCAGAGTTCAAATCCACCTGTTTGCTTCATTCCAGTTAAGCATAGAAAGATGGAAAGAAACCTTTGATATCATTCATAAAAATTATCTAAGCCTCCACACACATTAGATCTCACACATATATTCTTGGATCTCTAAATGGGCCACTTTTCCTCAGGCCATGAAAGATGGATTGATTTTCTTTTGCCACACACAAAAGTTCTCTCTGGCCTTGTCACATAGCAGTGTCAATACTAGGGAAAGATGGACCATGACAAATATTAATTTGGACAAACAAATGCTGTTCAACAAATTTGTGGAAGCTATAGGTTTATTTCAGGAAGACAAAAGAAAATTACCCCATATTTTTTAATTTACATGTTTCCTTATCCCATCAAACCATGTGGGTAGACAATCAAATGGATCCATGCTTCAGTTCCTCATTCACTCGCTGAAAGAAATAGCAGGGGCAAGAAGAGGCACATGCACAGAGATTCTCAGCATGTGAGGGAGGACTGAGACATGGATTCATTTGATTTTCTACACATATGTGCAAGGGAAGCAATGGTGCAGCTGCCCGACAGGCCCAAAGTATACACGCCACACAGGAAATAGTACACTGCCTCCTGAGCTAGACATAGGCAGTCCTGTGGTGAATGTGGCTGCAATGTGGCCATCAGAAGGTCCCGAGACTGGCATGCCACATGGAGAACAGTTTTCCATCACCCAGGTTAGGCTCAGATAATCATAAGGGCAAATATGGCAGGGTATATGGCAGGGTGGCCAATGTGCCATACCACCTGTTACAAACATCACCTTGAAAACACCTTTAGGATTTCTGACCACTGCTTTTGCTTCTGGGTTTCCCCTCATGGATTTCCACACTGCAGGGCCCACCACAAAGGACCCAATAATGTCCCTGAAAACACAAATGAGTGAGTCCCCCCACATGTACACAGGTGTAGATAGAGAGCAACAAACAACCCTTGACCTTTAACCCCTTTTTTGTTTGTAGAAATACCAGTTCGCCCCCTAGCTCTTAGGGACCATCCAGTAGGCTTCTAAGCAGCAGTTACCCTAGAGAACAGTATTAAAAGTGTTAGACAAATCTTCCCCAAACACTGCATGGAACCATAGTTCCCGTGACTTCTCTGAAACTTCTGCACTTTTCCCTGCCTCTGGTACTGAAAAGATATAACCTCAATGTGGTGACATGAAATCTTATGTGTGATACAGTTTGTGACCCTCTGTATCACCGCGGATAACAGACATAATGAGGTGGATGCACTCAAAACTTCTAATGCAGGGAAAAGGAATGGGAAAATAGAAGAGTAAAAGCCTTAGTAAACTGCTGTGAGTTCAACAATCTACAGCCACAGGCAAGTGGATAGAACTGTCAAATTTCCACTCTACCATGAATCACACCAATGTACTTTACTAGCTCTCAGTAAAACCTATCCGATAGGGTTGTGGAGGGGAGAAAGGCATTGTCTTGTGATCTTCAGAAGAAAGGATATAAATATCACCATGGGTGTTTTTCCACTGTCACTAGAACTACCCATTAAGTACCCAAAATGCCATTTCGTACCCATTAATGGGTACTTAATGGGCACTTTTAGTGACAGTGGAAAAACACCCCATAAATGAAGGCACATCAGCCACTCTATCAGTTCCTACCTAAACTCAATTTGTTTAGGTTTACACTTCAGCTACTACCAACTCACACTTGATGCCAAGCTTGAAGTCTACCACGCGTTCTCAAAATGCTTAAGCAGCAGAACACATTTTATTTAGCAAAAATGTGTTTCAAAGATAAAAATTATTTAACACAACCCAAATTGTAAGAATAAAATACACTGAGAACTCAGGTGGAAATTTCAGTTTAAAATATCTGTACCCCATACACACGTAACACTTTAAGTTACTTTCATAAGTGCCTAATGCCTAATACCTGTTTATTGTCTTGCACTATTTCCTCTTGGCCAAGAATGAAGTACAAAATACTAAGAAAACAAGAATGATTCTCTGCCATTCACTTCTAGCTTCCATCAGTCAGAGAATCACAGACACCCGTAGAGAAAGAACGAATGTCATATCCTGGCTAACAGCCACTGGCATAGGATCTGAACATCTGCATGGCTGCAGCTGCAATGAAAATAAAAGAATCTGGATTCACTATACAGAAAACTTATTCCCTAGAGCTATGTAACATACAACATCTTTTGAAAAGCAGGTTTCTTCTTTTCTTTGTTGCAGAGAACTTGAATATGTGCTAACTCTGGCCAGGAATCAAAAGAACCCTATAAGAAGATCTAAATGTGCAATGGAGTTTACAAAACTACCTTTCAGAAAACAGGCCATCTCATTTGGTTTGTATGTCATACACATATAACACTTTTGGATTTTGGTTACAATACTTCTAAATTGTAATAGTGCATTAAGCAGCTTCTCAAAGGGATCTATTCTTGAATAACTGTGACCAGAACTAGACACTTAGCAATGGACTCTGAACTTCTGACAAATATATAGATCCACAAACAATGCATATTCTTCACTTACTTACTTCTACCTTTTTGCATTCATTGCTCATTTTTCCAAAATAAAATTTATGATAGATAGTAGCAGTATGATTTCAGGTGTATTTTCTAAAATAGCATAAGAGGTAAGATACATACTTGCTGAAAATTCAGTTACTAATATTTATCAAGTTTTTAAAAATATCAATCTAAAGCACAACATCAATTAACAATTTCCAAAACCCCTTATTAGTTCAGCAACTGCAAAATATTGGCAAAGAAAAAGGGTTATACTGGAACAACAGCATAAAATAACAAATGAATCTGTCATAAAACTGAAAAAGGAAAATTAGGGCTGTCCATTAGCATAGCCTTTTGATCTTTTGTGCTTATACACAAAATATTTTCCATAACATTCGATTTTTATATCTGAAAAATCTGATCTCAGTTGCAAAATTCAGCACTGCTAAGAACAGTTTAGTTCTAAATTAAGCCCCTTCATTAACATTCATTGCTTTCTAAAATGGACCAGATAAATCCTAAGCGTAACATTCTCCATATTATGCATGTACATGTGTAAATACAACAGTTTTCTAGCAACAGGTGTGGTCAAAGACAATACTATTAAAAACTGTACAGTATGGCAATCAACTCAAGTACCCTTTAGTCATGTATGGCAGTCCCTAGAGGAATTACAAACATTTTTTTGCATCTGCTTTATGTCCAAGCTGCAGAAAACGGTGACTCTGAAGTACCATATCCTTTGATTTTATCAGCTAACGTGTATATTTGTCAGCCACAAACGCAATAGGCCTTTTAAAAATTAATAATTATAAAAGAATTGAACTAAGAAGCTTTACTTATTAAGATCAGTTCCTTTTATCCAACATGTCCTAATCCACAGAATCAAACTACTAAATCCAATATGACCAACACTGGCACAATTAAATGCTACTAAAATGCTTTGCATATTAGTGCACAGTATTTGAAACACAGATGAAAGCAGGGGAGAAATGAACAGTTATGGAAATACAAACAATACACCAAAAGTAGCACTGTAATTTTATAGGAAAATGGACCTGAACGTAATAGATAAAATTAAATAATGTGATAGTAATTATGTCTTCTAATGAAACATGGACATATTGATGAAGCTTTTCCAATAAAAGTACAAAAGTGCCTTGCCACAGATTATTCCTGAGAGCTTTTGTACGTAAAACAAAGTCATGTATTACTTCAATAGACAAGTATTCGAAAGATTTTATTTCTAAACATCTAAGTGTAACAACCTCTTATTATCACTGTTTGATATGCAACAAAAATAAAGCATATCACAAATATTAAAATTAGCATATAATTTCAAAATAGGCACAGGATACTCTAGCACTAATTTGCACTAGACTGCAGCGACAGTCAACTTTTGAGAGGGAACATTCCAATTGTTAAACAGGAACCTTCTCATGTTCATCATATCATTGTACATAGTAGAATATACACCTGAGAAGCCTAGCATGCTGTTAGGCCAATGAAGTTGGAGATTTCCACCAACAGGTAGTTCTACCTTTATCCTAGTACAAGGTCTGACACCTCTGCACTTCTTTGCAACTGGGTGGGTGAAGAATACCTATGCAAGCCCACACATTAAGCCTAACCAGGCAGAAATGGTCAGAGAAAGAAGCATAGTAAAATTCTATTATGCCGGATAGGCTGATAAAATGTTATAAAGATTCCAAGACGAACCACAGAAGCAGCTCACTCCAAGTGCATAAGATTCAAGAATACAAATACCAGATGCATGCATATCCATCACCTCCGCACCACTTCAGAAACTCTATCAAGTCACAGAAGCAGATTCCCTGGACATGAGAGATGGGAGTGCAAATCCCCACACACACAAACACACACACAACTAGGGCCAGAATATGGTACTAGTCATTGCAGACGATGTGCAAGGAGGATTTACACTTTCCAAAGGATACAGAAACTTGCACGCAATTAGCCAGCGAGGCAACATCTCCATAGCTACACAGCATCGCTATTTCGAAAGATTTGCAAGTCTACGTGGAAATACGCACTCGCACACGACCCAGCATCAGCCTCCGACCCTCTGAGCGGCGTCGCTCTTGGCAGAAAGAGACAAGATGATCCGCGCCCGCGGCCGCTCCTGGCGGCCCGCCGAAGATGACCGTCGCGTGAGGAGTCGCCGCCAACCGCCTCCTTCCCTCAGGCTCCCCAAGCGCTGCAGGGCGCCCCCAAATCAATCCCGGAGGGACCGGGACAGGTGGACCCGAGTGGCTGCGCAGGATGACCGGCAGGAGGCCGACTCGGCGTGCGGGTGGGAGAGGCAGCAGCTGGAAACCCACGGCGCCCCTTCCCTTCCCAACGGAGCAGCAGAAGGAGCGGGGCAGAGCGAAGGAAAAGCCTTCAGCAGCGCAATAGCGGCGCTCGGTATCTCGAAGCCCTGAGCCAAAACCTCGACGGGTTTCGCACACCAGCCGCCCTCACTTCTCCTTCTTCCCGCGGTTTAACCTACTGCACTCTTCCTCCTCCTCCTCCTCCCTGTGAGGAGCGGGGGGCGGGGAGGGTGCGAGGAAACCTTACCTCAGCGGCAGCGCCCGCTTCTTTGTGGCTCCCAATCCCTCTCGCTCCCGCCGCCGCTGGTGCTCCGGCTGGCTGGTTGTTCGGCGGCGGCGGCAGCAGCAACACGGCAGCAGCCCCGCCTCCTCCGAGGGGCGGGTGTAAAAACACGGGGAGAGGGAGGGGAGGGGGGCGGAGGCGCAGGAAGACTCGCACAGGCTCCTCCCTTCGCCAGCGACGCTTATGGGCGCACTATTTAGCGACGCCCCTTCCGTCCTTAGAGCCCCTCCCCCTCCCCGTCCGCGAGCCAACGTTCGTGCGAGTTTGAATCCTTTTCCTCCTCCCTCCCCCGCCCCGCTTCGACACCGCCTCGTTGCTGCGCGTAGTCGCTTGCCCGCGGGTGTGTGTGGTGTGTGTGCGCGCGCTCTTCCTAAAGGAGGGAGAGGAGGGGCGGGCGGGCGCGCACGCAGCCAACTGGCGGCCGCTGCCACTGAGAGGAACCGAAGGGTGATAAGCAGCAGTTGCTGCCGCCGCCGCCGTCACCTCTTTCTCTCTCTCTCTCTCCCTGAGGGAGAGGGCGACGTACGTTTCGGTTTGCGGCTGGTGGCAAAGGGTCTGCCCAAAGAGGGCGGTTGGTTGTCGCTTCCCAACAGGGCTGTGTGGGCGACCCTCGAGGGGAGGGTCCAGGCGAAATGCCCAAACCCACACGCTTGTCGCAGCAGGGCGTCTTCTGGGGATGGGTGGCCGCTCGATAAGTTTATCCCTTCAGCGCCATCCCTCCAAGGGAAGGACTGTAAACGAGAGCGACTTCGGTTCGGCGTGAGCCCGTCCGCACGCGGCACACGTAGGCCGACTTAGCCTTGCCAGTTGGGCTTTTCTCTCGGCGAGATGGCTCGGCTGGGCTGGGCCCTGCACGGTTCTGCCCTCCCCCTGCGTGCCTTATTTTTCGGACGGAGATGCTGGTATATGCATTGCCTAGGCAGATGCTGTCGCTATCACTACGGGGAGTCCAACAGGGCTGTTGCCCAGATAAACCCCAAACCGTGCAACCGTAAAATAAAAGTTAGGGAAGATAACAGCCGTTTCGGGGCTATCTGCTCCTTCGACGCCCTTGACATAGTTCTCTCGGGATCTGTTTGTGCCTTTTTCCTCATTCCCTTTTGCAGCCCTCTCAGCTCACTCAGTTCTGCTACTTCACATTCCCTTCACGTTCCCCTGCCGCTCCTCCTTTCGGAACACAGATATTCCCATTTATCAAAAAAAGTAGTTGCAACTTCAGCTTTATTAGATCCCTTCACATTCACGCTCTGCATAAACGCTGCCCATGCTGCTGCTGCTGCTGCTACAACTGAATGCGACAGAGTTGCTTTCAAATCTTGCCTGGTAGGTGCCACAACCTCTCCCATCTCTTAAATAAATAAAACATTCCTTAAACTCCGCCTTCTTCCCTTAGAACCAGATTGCCTTTTACATCAGCAGTCACCTGTTTCATCCAAACAGGCTCCTACTAGATGTTTGATCAGTATTTAAAGCATTTTACTCCCGAGTAAGCATGCAAAGATTGTAGCCTTAAGGAACTTACTCAATATAGTATGCTGCCCGAACCTAACAGTGTTTACTCCAAAGTAAACTACACATTTTCCGCATGATTTCCAGGTCATCTATATTACCTATTATGCTTCCCGTTTCTTTCTTAACGCCCCCAGTTACTCCACTTAGGCAGACACACCCACATATATGTGAAGTATTCCCCCATCTCCCCACCATTACCTTTTTAAGATGGTTGTTCTCTCGACCAAGACGGTCCTTTTAAAAGCTCCAAGATTACAGGGTTAAGTGCCTTGAATTTTTCTCCCGTATTATTTCATCAAACTAATGTGCTTTTAAATTCAGAAGCACTGTGCTATATGGATATAGGGATTTGGCCAACTCCATTATGACAATATGTCATTTGATATTTTTGCTGGGGTTGGATCTTCAATACTGAAGGAAGAGGTTGCATACTTCTGTGTCATTAAGAGGAGAAAACACGATCCTAATCACTTCCCTTCTTGCATGAAAGTTTGTGTTAATTAACTGTACAAAAAGGCTCCTGAGGGCAGGGAAAGGGGAGGTGTGGTTTACAGTCAGATCATCCGATAACCATTCCAGTCTGCATGCAACCCTTATATAAAAGCATGCAGCAGTATAGACTGCAAGCTTGACTGAGTATTTCTTCTGCGTTTCCCACTATTACTATTTATTCTGAAAAATGAAAATAATTTCTCTTACCAGATAGCTTTCTGCTGTCCCCTGTATGTGTGTCTTTTCCTTTTGTAAGAGCGTTAAATCTCACAGTGCTGCATAGAGAAACACATTGCACACACACTGCAGCAGCACTAAAGCTAAACGACAGGAAAGTATGTTACTTCCTAGAGAGGCTCTATATTGCCACTAGGCGCTGGCAGAGAAAAAAGCGTTTTCCTCCTTAAAGCTCACTGATTCCTTCTCAACTGTTTCCTGCCATCTAGAATACAGGAAAACTATTCAAAAGAATTGTACTGGCAAGGAAAGCTGTGGATAGAGTTCATGCTGAGAATGAAAAAGATGTTAAAGAAAACAACTTCACCATGAGTCAAGGAAACTTTGTGTGTCTGAGTCTCACAGCCCATTTCTATTTTACTCAAAGATGAACTTCACGTGTTTTTAAGGCAAACTGAATTACTTTGATGTATTTATGACTGAATTTATATTGTATCTGCTGGCCCAAATAAAGAGGCTTACTTTGGACTTCCGCTTTTCCTTTATTCATTGTATCACATGTTCTTGCATTCTGATACAAGAATATTGTTCACTGCAGATCGGCAATCACA
The DNA here is from genome assembly GCA_023333525.1 of Aspidoscelis tigris stejnegeri. Taxonomy (NCBI): domain Eukaryota; kingdom Metazoa; phylum Chordata; class Lepidosauria; order Squamata; family Teiidae; genus Aspidoscelis; species Aspidoscelis tigris. Next base: position 60,590,731 of record JALMGA010000002.1, on the reverse strand, counting down.
ATGATAATGGGAAATTTTAAAATGAATTAAATTTTTAATAAAGAATATCCTACTCTTTTATATTTAGTGAGAATAAAGCTAAGCTTGGAATTTAATCATAATTTGTAACTATGCTATAGGAGAGTATTGTTGGGCCACAGAACAGAGAAGAAGAAATTAAAACTGACAGAGGAAGAAAAAACAAGCATAGTCTAGACAAATTCAAACTAATCTGCTTGTAGTGGAGAATAGAGAAACTGAGCATAACTGCTTCAAAAGTGACAAGTTTTTTCATTAAAGACGGAAGGCTATGATGAAGATGTAGATTACAAAATGGATGCAAAGGTCTGGATGCAAACTTTGTGCATATATATATATATGCACAAAGGAGTCTATAGGAGTACTCCTATAGACAACACTTAAGTAGTCTTTCAAATCTTGACTCAACTTTCAGAAGTGACAAGCATCAGTTTACCCATAGATCAGGGGACCAGGATTGCAAGGTTTCTGGACATCAAAGGCAAATAGCGCATCACTCTTCAACTCCTCTGTACCCTGCTGCCACTGTGACTAATAAATACAGTGTTACTGAGTGTTAAATTACATATGAGCAGGGGCATTCATTCTCAAGTAACACTATGACAATATGCAGAAGATCACACTTTTATACTGCTAATGAGCATGGGAAAGAAGTGGATATGTGAGACTCTGCCTTGCAAATAGTTGAGATCTACAAATGAGATACACGAAGTGTCAAGATCAGCAGTAGTCAAGTTGTCTTTCCAACAGTAAAGTCCTCAAAGTGTAGGGTTTTTAGAGTTCAGTACCAGCATATTAAGTGAGGCCTTGAAAAGGTGACTACTAATTACAGGCACAGATAAATATCATGGGCCCATATATCCAGTCTGCATCTGAAAATAGTCCACTGCTCTAAATCAGAAGTACTCCCAAAGTGATTTTTAAAACAATTCTAGTTGTAGGCTTCAGAAGATAAAGTGAGACATATATTCACACCAATATAGTAATGCCTAAATGCCTAGATTTGCTTACATTTTTTCCACCACGCTGTATACCAGCTGAATCTGACTGCCAGTTTCTTTGCAGACGATTCTGTTGCTCTATAAGTTGTTAATGAATTCTGCATGTCAATTGACCAAAAGACTTATTAATATTATGTCCATCAGATACAGGGAATAGCTGCCAGATGTTCCTGGCAGCACCAGGTTGAGAGCAGTACTATTTATATTACCACATAGAATATAATAAAAGCATATGAATCTCACTAGCACTTCAGGTAACATTATTTAGCAAATTTCTTCTGCTATTCTTAAAGAGAATACTGGCATACCATTGTCTCATTTGGAATATGATCCACAGATTTATCAAGAAAATTTATTTTTACTTTATGACATATTCAATAGGATGACTGCTTGAGGTAATAATGGACATCATGAGAATCACCATGATGTGTACAACAACAAGTCTGATTGTCACCCGCGTTCAATCAAATGCATTTTGCCCTCAATCTGAATTTCCTGTCCCTTTAGTTCCTTTTGCTTCAAATTCACTGCACTTTCAAGAGCAGTATGGTTTAATGCTTGGGTTTAATGTTAGAAAATATGCCTCTAACTTTGGCAGATACTGCTGCCACTAGCCCTGGAAATGTACTATACAGGAGGTGCACAAGGTGACAGATTGGTTGGGGCCAAGGGCCATGTCTCCCTATCATAGCTTCCCTTGCTAAAGTAGAGGGAGTCCCTAGTGTTCTGGGGCCCTTTCAAGGATGCCTAAGGTCAGTGTATGAGAGGTGGCACCCAAGATGTTTCATTGTACACTGACTCACAAGCCATGGCTGACTCACAGATCTGCTGCAAGATCATGCATAGCTATGGATGCTGCTTGTAAGGCTGCTCACTAGCAGCAGTGGAGTCAGGGAGACATCTTCGCTGACCCTGGCTGGTTCCATGGTGAGGCTGCTATGGGCACAGCAACTGACTTGCTTTATCTCAAAATGGACCTAAGATAATTATGAATTTTATATGTACTATGGCCACTTTCACAGGTCTCACAATGGCACCATTAGCCTGAAGGTGTCTTTCAGGAGAATGTGGAAGTGGTGGTTAATTCCTAGCTTGAATGCCTAGTTTACCTCTTCCCACAAGCAATGTTTCTGATCCGCCTATGCTTTATAGATTGTTGTTAGCCAGTAGGGATGTGCAAGAATATTCAAAACATTCAAAGTTTGATCAAATTCGTTTGAATTCGGATAATCAAATTAGAATTGAATGTCTATACATTCGTTTTTTAGAATTCAAACGGATTTGAATGTTTCAAATCATTCGCACAAATTATTCAGATATTCATATGTATACGGATACATACACATTACATACATATCTAAATGCATCTTATTTGTATCTGTACACATCTGTATGGATATGTACGGGATGCATATGGAATAAAAATGGGATGTGTATGGGTGCGTGTGGACATATATGAATGTTGTTCACATTCGGATCTTCAAATACGAATCAAATATTCATATGAATAGATATAAATATATTCAAATTGGGTTCGACTTTGCCTACATTCGGTTTTTCTCTATTTGTTCGAATTTGAACATTTGAATATTCTATTTGAATCAAATCTGAAAATTGCATTCGTGCACACCCCTATTAGCCACCTCAAGTCATTATAAAGTAGGAAGAATACAAGCATACAAACAGACAAATGTGGAAATGACTCAACTGCTTTTAGCAATGAAGTAAAAGAAGCCAAACAATTGTATTCAGATGGATGGTGAGCTTTGAATGTTTCTACCTAGCCCAGTACTTTAATGGAGATGAAGACCAATGGAATAGTAATTGGATGAGCAAGGAGGAGTATTATTGTCCTCTATAAACAGAAGGGCTAGCAGTTACCTCCTGTGTTTCACTGTCTTCCCAGTTCCTGCTACAGGCTTGGCTCCTGCATGCTCTTTATGCAATCAAGTCCTTGGCGGGATTATGGCGTCCTCCAGTAGCAGCAGCTTGTTTGTATTGTGCTTTGCCAACACACCTTGAAATGGCTTTTAACAAACAAAGCAAGATTTGAGCATAGTATGTGTATAATACTGGGCATAACACAATTTGAAAATTAGAACACAAAAGAAAAAAATATTCCACGATACAGTGTAGGCTGAGGAGGTGGGGCATCAGGTTCCCAGACATACAAAACACTGCAGTAAACTTTCTGAGCAGCGAGCAAAGTTTTTGTAGTTAAAGAGACAAGGTCACACTTTTTTAACTTGTGGATGGAGATGATCCAGAAAGTGAACAAGGGCCGCATCCCCATTACCTTATTTCGATTTCAAACCGTTTTTAATCCTGGCAGACCCCACGTCAGTTTGGCTTAACACGCTTTCCGTGTGTTAAATCACCCCAAAGCATTGTAAATGTTAATCTTCATTTCAACAGGTCTCACTCCAGTTTGTGCGCTTGAAAAGTTTTACATTTTTTACTGTGGGGACCGCACGGTGTTAAGGGATGAGAATCTGTGTTTAGGGTTTCCCTCCCCCAATAGCTTGCTTCCAAAGATAGTGATTTCATTGAAAAAAAGCCACCCCTCAAAACAGCCACTATAAAAATCCACTCCTTAAAGCTACACTGTAGCTATCTACCTACTTCACACCTTATAACAATGTTGCAAATTTGTGCAATTCTGAAAGTTCTGACCTTTAGAAAGGGAAAGGGAGGGAGGAAAGCAGCTGGAGGTTCTGTTTTAAAGGCTGTGGCTGTGAAGGGGGCTTGAGTTGCTGCTGCTGCTGCATGCCCTGAGCAATGAGGAGAGGAGGGGAAATAATTGCTGGCTGTTCGCTGCCGTTTTTCTTCCATCCAGGCAAGCAGCAGCCACCCAGCTAGACTTCCTGAAGGGGTTGCTTATGGGTGGCACATTCATGCCAGGAGAAAGAGGGCAGGGCAGCCACGAAAAGCAGCTTTTAAACAGTAGCCACCTGAGTCCCCCCTTGAGTCACAGTACGCCACGTACGATCCTCAGAATCTGGATCGAACACGATTAAGCTGAAAGTAATGGGAACAGGCAAATTCATGTTTGCATCCGGTTCTATTATTTCAGTTTAAGGAAACTGGATTAAGCTTATAATGGGGATGCGCCCCAGGTGACTAGAAAGCCAATATTAAGATGGAAAGAAGTTGACACTGAACATTTTTAGGTGCTTGAAAAAACTAGTATCCTCCAATAATCTTCTTCTGAGTAGGATATTATTGGAAACTTATAAGCAGCACTGTGCATGGCTATTATTCTGCTATAATAACTGAACTCTATTGGTTCAATCTTCAAACTGGTTTCTTTTCTGTTATTGTAAGCCGCTTGTTAAATTAGCTGTAGGTCAGTGGTAATTAATACAGGATGCCTAGAAAGCAGAGTGGAGAAATGCATAGTCAGCCAGGAATCGGCCACAACTTGGTGGTGCCCAACAAGAAGCACCCCTGTAATGCATCTATGGGTACTCCATATTTAACAGTAAATTTTATTGAGTTCAGTATGAGACTTCATCCCTAGCCTGGAAAGATTACAACTTTCATTGTCCACCAGAGCAGAAATTAAGCAAGATTCAAATTCTGTGAAGTGATGTTCTGGGATTATGAGAATAATCAAACATGTATCTTCCTTTTATGCCGTGCTGTAATTGTTCCAATAGTATTATAGCTCACATCATGCCAAAAACCTACTTCTCATTTCCTGCTAGCCCCCTTGAGGGCAGGAAAGAACATCCTGTTCTTCAAATAACACGAGCGAAACAACAACTTGGGGGTGGGAGGGAGAAGGGAAATCAAATCACTTTGAAAGAATATGAAAAGACAAGGCAATACTAATCCTGGACTCAGATTACATAAATGTAATAAGAGCAAAACAGATCCTTTTCAATCCATTATTTATAAACTCCAATTCAACAAAGCTTAGTTGAGAGTTTGTATGAGTTCAACAGAGAAAATACCCAGGTGGCATCTTTTGATAGATGGCTTATGATGCTGAAGAAAGGCAACATGCAAAATCCAGGGCATTCTGGCAAAGCTTCTCTCAGAAAATACTGCAGATGGACAAATGAATGGGAACCATGCAGTATTCTGTTTCATCCTCTTGCTTCAGATTAGGGGTGTGCACAAATGTAATTTTTGACATTCGATTTGTAACAAATCAAATATTCAAATTCGTATGAATAAGGAGAAATGAATGTCTGGACATTTGAATCAATACAAATACATTTGTATGAATAATTCAGACATTCGTATCTTTACTGGTACATACGCCTCTCGTATGTGCCCGTACGGGATGGAAACGGGATGGGTATGGATGCATGCGGGATGCATATGGGTATTCATGAGATGCGTATGTACCTGTAAAGATACGAATGTCTAAATTATTCATACAAATAACTTGTGATATTGATTCGAATTCAGAAATCCAAATGTCCAGACATTTGATTTATATATGAATGTTCAAATTTGTATGAATTCATACGAATAACAAATATTTTGAATATTTGTGCACGTCCCTACTCCAGATATATGTTTGCAAATGTCTTTTTGCCCTTGTTCTGGAATATGATCCTTCGTGGTACTCCTCAGGGCCTCATTAATCAGTACCTTAGAGTGGATTAGTGAGACGCTGCCCACTGCCGAAACATTTTTTCTGCTCAGAATATTGGCTCTGGTCTGGAACAGGGATGCATGGAGAAGGCACACCACTGTTTTCCAGACTACTGGGTACTCATTTCAGTTGGCACATCAAAGTATTTTACTGAAATGGGTTCCCAGGGCTCTGAGACAAGGAACTTTCATTCTTAGCTCTTTGGTGCCCTTGGAGGCTGAGCTTGAAGCTTATGAAAGCTTTGGACCTGCACCAGCATTTTCATGCAGATAGCAGTGACCAGACTATATCATGCTGTCATCCAAACTAGTTTGGATTACAGCAGGAACAGTGTGGAAAGGCAAAAACCAAATTGTTCGATCATGGATTCCTTCACATAAAGGCTTAACATCTTATACATTCTATAAGTGGAATAATAGCTTATACAGTACTAAGTCCAAATCTCTGTACTCAGCTCTTACATTGCCATAATTATTTAGGGTGGAGGCTGTTAACTGCACCAGGTGAGGAAGGTGTGCATGTTCATAAGTTTGAGGGTTTAAAAAAAAGGTTGTCAAGTCTGTAGATATTGTTAACTGTTGGCCGTAAAGCAGAGGGGAATTTTTAAATAATACTTTGCTTTTAGTGGTGGCTCATAGCTTTAAGGTCAGGTGATTGCAGGCACCAGCCAGGGAACTGCTGACTGTGAAAACATGCACCACTTCCTGACAAGTTGTACACTGGTGTGCTAAGTAAAAATGCACACTCCCACGGCCAGAGATCACCAGGCCGGCACCTGCAATCATCCGGCCTTAAAGCTACAAGCTGCCTCTGTTTGCTTTAGCTGAGGTACGATTTGCAAATTGTGTAATAAGGAAATAGGCACACATTTTAGAATAATCTATGAATACTCACAGGGTTAGAGTCATAAACATGGGAACAGGCATCATAGGAAATATTATTTCCACATGTTAAATTTGAATGAGAGATGGCAAGATGAAGTTCTGGATTAGATTTAAACATATGTTAGATTATGCCTTGAGCTGGCCAATGTTTGAATCTTCATATGTCTTTAAATCTATTTCATATTTTGAAAAATATATCACAATAAAAACGGCATTTGTTCACACTGCTCATAGTTCTGTGGAATGTCTCAGGATACATTGGTGTCTATGAGCTTGGATGACTTCAAGAAAAATAAAATCATGAATGCTGGGTCTATCTAATACTTCTGTTATTAGAACTGATGTGATTCTAGAGACCAATTCCTAGAAGGCTATAGGGAGATTCTTACTTTGATGTCCTACCTTTGGCTTCCCATAAGCAATTGACTACCCACCATGAAAACAGTCTATTGAACCAAATGAGACCCTGGACTGATCCAGCAGGACATTTCTTATGTTCTTACATCTGGTACCAGTGGCACAACAGGACTAAGTAAGGAGACAGGGTTTTTTCCACAAGGCTAAGAATTTCCTAGCCTATTGATGCTCTGAAATCTGCTCTTCCACTAGGACACCAATGTATCCCGTTTTCCAACTACCACAAAGTAAGAGACTTCTAAAACTTGAGTTTAAGACTTTCTATCTCTCTCTCTTTGGTTGTGGTTACACTTAAGGTTTAATCCAGCTTCAGTCCACCTTCAGAGTGAGAGAATAAACAACAAAGAGACAAGCTGTTTCCTCTCAGTGTTAAATAACTCACAAAATTCACCTCTGAGATAGATAACATGGAAAGAAAACTACTGGTCATTGCTTCCAAGCCCTCTTCTGAGGATTATTCTCTGGCCTCCTTGGCTGCTGCCCATGGAACTCCATTACTTGTTTCTTTCCCCTTCTTTCTAGGGATGTAGTTACCTTTGGCCAGCAGACCTATTAGTATGCCTGCCCACCTCATTTTTAGTGCCAGTTTGAGCAAATACCAGTTTTTACATTTGGCTTGGACACTGATAAGGATTTAGAGAATATTTACACTCCTCTCTCCATTAAATTTCTTATCTCTGTAGACTTATGGAAAACCCTAATACAAATCTCTCATAAAAACAAGTGGAGAAAATCCAAAAGAGGGAGACGGGAAGGGGGGGCGCAAGGGGGGCTTTAGCATTTTATAATGGATGCAGAAGAATCAAATCTGATTTCTGAAAAATTGCAAGAGTGGTGCAGGCAATGAGTAAATAGAGAAGTATAGAATTCTGGGATGAAGACTTGAACAGCTAAATAAATACGGGCTTTTCCTCTTAACAGCAACTGAGATGAGGAGATGTCTCTTTGCTTAACAAAGAGACTCCCGTTCCTCGATCCAGCTGAAGCTGTCGATTTTCAGTTCTGCAGGGGCCACCAACTCAGGATCTGGAGATTGTCCTGTTGGACTACAAATAACCTACAGTCCACAATAGAACTGATGCATAGTACATGCACCCAAGGATCCCTAGGCATTGAGGGCACATGCATTCTAACTACTTCCCACCTAACAGATGTCCCTCAAAATCTACAAATAAGGATGGCTAGTCCCTTGTACTTTGCAAACCAAAAGTAGCAGCTGGACCAGCTGTTCTATGGGCAGCCTAGTCAATTTCCAGCCTAATCTGAATGGAGCCACGGGACTCACAGTAGCTGCCTGGCAGTGACAATCTTTCCCCAAGCAGCACACATAGTCTTTAGGGCACAGATGCCATGTCAGCTTAGGCAGTAGCGTCTTCACAAAGTGCCAGAGCAGGCTCAGCAGCTACTGAGAATGAAGCAAGCACAATTGCCACCAGAGGAAGGAAGGAAATACACTGATTCTCTCTATTGGAAGTATCAGACCTCTCTCATCAGCAAAGGTGGTGATGGTGGGGAAGATCTTCCAACCAAAGTCACTCTAGGTTTTACAGGAGAATACTGAGAACCTGCAAGAAGGGTTGGTGGTGGGGGCTTGCTTTCAGGTGACATTAGTTTCAGACACATTTTAAGACACAAAGAAAAATACAGAATCATAGGGAAGTGATTTCTTCTCCTAATAGCTCCTGAAATGATTGCTTCTCCTTACTTTAAATTTCTACCTTTCCAACAATGAACATTACATTTTGATTGGATCCCAACTGCCTCAGCTAGTTCTGTTTACAAACACCTTTAAGATGTTGCATACACACGGCATTTCTTCTCACAGCCAAAAACACAGTGGAGGTGAGTTAAAATATTAAGCTGGAGAGGCAGCAAAAAAGAAGCTTGAAAAATGGCTCTGGTTTGGTTCCCTCTCTTTCTTCACTGTGCTGCTAGGGACCAAAATCACACATTTTCAGTGCTCTTGAGACATGTTACCCAGGTGGTTTAGACCTAGTTTTTGTTTTTAAAATAAGTTCCTCTCATTTTTCCCCATCCCCATTTCCAGGAAATAACCCCAAAACAACAACAGAAAACTTTAAATGTGATGCTGTTGCAAAATCAGGTTTTCCTGGGCAACTAGCTGCAAGCATTATGGTACTGTAGGATTAAGGCAACAATTAGCTCATCAACTTGCCCAGTCCACTGGGAGGGTGGTCTTTTTTCCCTTTCACCCCCAATGCATACTTGTTTTTTCTCTGAATCCAAATCTCTGGATCTTTGTATATTAGAACCAATGAGAAATCTGAGTTAAAAGGCTTCAGATTCTTATCTTTAATTTTTTTCACCAATCAGGAGAATCCTGGTTTGAGGCTTTGGGTCAGCCTTGGGATTTGGTTAGCACAGCTTCCGGTCAAACTGTCAGGGCACACTACCCTCATATTCAAGCAGAAACCATTGTACATAGTGCAGATACCTTGTTGCACACATACCTGGGTCAAACTGTACTGGACTCTTCTGGAATGAAACTAGAAAATAAAAGGGTTAGTATCCAGATGTTCAGGAAAAGTTCCAAGACCTCCATAAAGTGGGCTGACACAGCAGCTGCACTGCCATTTTTATTAGCCAAGTCTGCATAGCCAGAGACATAGATCTTTGCATATTGATGTATGCATTTTTTCTTTAGAAGAATCCAGATACTCACTTAAAATCTTTTGTAAGCTGATGTGTATGTGTGTGCTTAAATAGCAAAATCTGGATTTGCAAATACATAGATCTTTGCAAATAGACTTGTGTGAGTTCTTTTCTGTAGAAAAATCCAGATCCTAGATATGTGGATCTTTGCATATCCATATTCAGTTTGGATCAGAGACTTAAAATAAAAAAGTTAATAAAAAACTTTGCCCACTGGACTGATTGGTGTTCCTCATTCTACAGAAAAAAGCTCACTTGATGCCCTCTAGACATAGCTGACTCTTGGCGTTGATGTGGGTTGACTTCCTCTAGATCAGTGATGGCTAACCTTTTAAGCTTGGTGTGTCAAAATTCACAAGAAAACCTAGCTTAACTCGGGTGCTGTGTCACATCTAGAAATATCCATAATTTTGTGATATTTTTAGCTCTAGTAAAAAAAGTTATATTTTTGATATATGTATTTTATTAAAAGCAAAAACAATGATTTACATGAGTGACGTTTGTTGCTGAATTTTGTTTGCTAAATCTTCAATTGAAAGTTGGTATTTCATACACTTCAAGAACAAGCAAGCACTACACACCCAGGTGCCAGGGTGACCATGTGTGTCACCCAAAAGGGCTTGGCGTGTCACCTGTGACACCCGTGTCATAGGTTGGCCATCACTGCTCTAAATTAACCAGCCTCTGATTATCTTTCTTAGGTCTACCAATTATGTTTTCATTGCTATCATATACCTACCAGCTGGCTGTCCTCTTCTTCTCCTATTTCCTGAGGATCACCATGTTTTCCAGGGAGTTTAATCTTTTCATTATGTGACCAAAGTATGACAATGTAATTTAGGTCTTATTTGATCCAGAATCCACTGAATGGTCTTTTTAGCTATCCATGGGTACACTGAGGAGCCTTCTGCAGCACCAATTTTCAAAAAAGTGACCACAGTCTAATCTGCAGTGGCTTGCAGAACAGCACCTAACTTCTGAGTCCTCTTTCTGCCACTCACAAAGACACGTGCGGCCAATGCCTGATGTCAGTAATTCAGATCACAACATCTACGGGGAAACTAGAGGTCCAGCTCTACCTAAGTTTTAATCCACATTCAACTCACCTTCAAAGGGAGAGAATACATCAGCAACATGACAAGCAGATTTCTTTCCATGTTATCTAACCCAGAAAATCATTTTGCTTGTGTGTTCTTTCTCTTTGAAGGTGCATTAGAATGCTCCATGGGCCGGTATTCTGGCTAATATGAAATTGGCCCTTTGTATCAAGACCCTTGGTATTTGACCATCAGCCAGGGGGTGGGTTATTTTGTCACTCCCCTGCCTACCTAAGATCCCTTATACCTGCTGATTTCCCTATACCTGTGCTTTCCCCCCTCATTCTGTCGCTGCTCTGCAGGTGACCACAGGTGCATAATGTGAACTGTAATTTAGAGTAGAACTATGACCTCTGTTTCCCTTTCCCATGCCTGCTCTGTGTTGCAAAATGGAAACATTGCAACAAGACAGGATGCAGCAGCACAACCTCTCCCTTTCACTCCATGTGCTATCTCTGTCTTGTCAATTTGATTAAAAGTCCAGCTGGAACCTTTGCCCATCCTACTGTGTTTAGAAGCAAATAAGTTAGGGCATTGGTAAATGCATTTGTTTCAAATGTCTCTGCATTGTTTGTGAGCTTCTCTGATTTAAGCTAATTTACCCAAGGCTTTTTGTACAGAATTGGTTTTTATGCTTTTTTTGTCTTTAAAACACACACTGCCACACACATGTTATTAAAGGAATTCAGACATCTGCTTTCCCTTTTGTACTATCCATTGAGCCTAACTTCCGAGCATTAACAACCACTTATTGTGGCAAATTTTCTGTTGCATTTGATCATTATGTTGTTTCTAGCCCATATGAAGTATGCTTGAAGAGAAGGTGTAACTTCATCTAAGACCCGTTCACTACTACCCTTTATTCTGAAACAAATCCTTTAATAGGGAGCAGCAGTTTGCACATTAGTGCTGACTAGGCCCCATCATGCTCCATCTACACTGGATAAAGTGAGGAGTGGGATAGTGTATCCTTACATGATACAGGTGTAGTAAACCATGCCACCAAGGTATACTATGGAAAACCCTTTTTGGTGGTGCTCCAGGAAGAACCGCCTCCAAGCCAACTATTGTCTCTAAGGAGTCTCTAGAGGTAACAGTGAGAGCTAGACTAGAATGATGGGGCTGTTCTTCTCAGTCTACAACCTGCCTCACTTTGCAATGGGCTGTTTGTTCAGGATGGGGCAAGTCCACCATGACCCAGAACACCAAATGTAAGTGTTGAAAGGGTCGAAGTGAGCAAGTTCTGATATTTCCTAACTCTCTTAGGGGGCATCCCCATGGCATGTCTTAATTCGGTTTAACGAAATCGAAATAATTGACCCGGAACAAAACTGTCTCCACGGCTTTCCACTCGATTCGGATCCAATGGCATCCCGCCTGCATCCTTATCTCGGATTCAACCCTCCGAGGCCCCACACCAAGTCCTCCCTGCTCATTACCAGTCATGATGGTGCCCACCCCCACTCTATGATTGGTGGTTGAAAGGGGCGGGAAACAGAACGACGTAGAGCAAAAGTTTTGGGATTGCCCTCCTTCTCCTTCTCCTTTCCCTTCCACCTTCCAGACGTCAAGAGAGGCTGATCCGGGTCAAAAGGAATCAGCGGCAGCGGGGTTTTTTCCTTCTAAACTCTCCCCCCCCCCCCAAATAAAAAGTTTCCAGATAACTTTTCCAGCTGTCCTCCTTGGGAAAGCGCAGGAGGAGGAAAGAGGGCGAAAGGGGGAGCTTGGAGATCTGACATTTTGGGGGGTGGGAGGGAAGGCGAGGCGAGGGGATCCCGGCTGTGAGCCGTAGCCAAAGAAGAAGGGGGCCCGGCAGCCGCTCGCCCAGTTGGCCTTGGGGTTCGGGGCGGGCGGGGAGCCCAAGTCGGTGGCTGGCATGAACGGCAGCGACGCTGCGGCAGCGGTGGCAGGGAAGGACGCCAGCCCGGGCGTGAGCGAGGGTGGCAAAGGGGCGTAGGAGGGCTCTGGAGCCAGCAGCGGCAGCGAAGGAGGAGGAGGAGGCGATGGCGGCGCGCTACGGGAAGCTGAGTGCGCCTTTGGAGAGCTCGGGGAGGGGGGCGGCGCAGAGGGGCCAGAGCGAGAGGGAGGGAAGGCCCGATCGGGGACGTAAATGCAGCGGCAGCGGCAGGGGAAGCGCTCGGCGCTGCACGTCCAGCCCGCCCGCCCGCCCACCCTGAACATGGATTCTCATCAGCGCAGCGAGGGAACCAGCAATGTTGAGAATTTCCGAAATTTCAAACCTTCAGACATTTAGAAAGTGAAAGGAAGTAATACAGCTGAGATTCTGTATTAGTGTTTAAAGGACCGGGGCTTTAAACCTTAAAGAGGCATAGGGTGGCTGTGGTGGGGTGTCATTCATTCATATTTTTATCCCACTCTATACACAAGGGTCTCAGTGCGGGTCACAACACATTGGTTTTAATGTGTTCATATTAAACATATTAAAGCCATAACTTTGCCTGAACGTGGGGAGGAAAAAGCTGTTTCTTTAGTCCACCCTCAGAGCGAGAAAACATGAGCAAAGTGACCAGTAATTTTCTTTCCACATTATCTCTCCCAGAGATGAATTTTACCCTAAAAGAAAACAGCTTGCCACTTTGCTGATATATTCTCTCACTCTGAAAGTTGACTGAAAGTGGATTAAACCTTAGGTGTGACCACAGCCTATGTATTCTCTCACTCTCCCTCATGGCTGTGCAGCTCCCCGCCTCCTTTCCTCTGTACCACGTTTCCCTCCCCCTTTTCTTCCAGCTTCATGCTCTTCCCTCATCACCCCCATCAAAGAAGTCTGTGGATCCCCCTTTCCCACCTGTGCTTCCCTCGTGCCGAGAGGCTGGGCTGGAGGGGAGTGAGGGGCTTTTTCATTGCTCAGAGCACACAGCAGCAGCAGCATGTAAAGCCCCATGTTTAAATACAGAATCTCAGCTGCTTCCCCTGCTTTCACTTTCAAAGGTCTGAACTTCTGAAACTGCGCAAATTCGCAACATTGTTAATCGGGAGTGAAGGGGCTTTCTTGCTACACTGTAGCTCCTGTGTGAGGGTGGGGGGGGGGAGGGGGAGTAGCAAAAGTGTCTGATTTTACAGCTGTCATGAAAGCCTGCCTGTGGGACATATGAAAGAAAGGCTTTTTTCCCCAAATACTACTTTCCCCTCCTCCATTTCACAGTGGCACTCCGGAGCTGTAGCACTGCTGTGTGAAGGCTGCTCCAAGAAGTTCAGGCTAAAAGTTTTTGCTTCAGATCAGGCAGGGAAGCACCCACCCACCCCCAATGACGTCCGCAGAATACGGACAGCCATTGGGTAGATTGCGATTGGAGGAGAGGCACCCTGAAGACGGATTCTCTTCCCTTAACACGGTACTGTCCACACAGTTAAAAAGGAAACACGTATCGACACACGATCCGGAGTGAGACCTGTTGAAATCAGGATTTATTTCAAAACGGTTTAATGTCGTTTAACACGGAAATACCGTGTTAAGCCGAACTGCCATCTGGCCGAGAACTCAAAACATTTTGAATTCGCGATAACGATCCCGTGGGGATGTGGCCTTAGTTTGAATAGCTTCCACAGAATCTGATTACATGCTTTTACAAGCACCTCTTTCATTGCGTTTTCCACGTTGCCCAGTGTAAAAACCACTACAACTGTCTGGTTCTAGACCCTAAAATATTAAAACAAAATACTTTGTTGTATAGAAGCATAAGCACTAATGCTGGGTCTAGATGTCCAATTTTGGTACTCACTGTGACTCTATAGTCCAGCCCTTTAACTTTCTCCTTGGGTGTAAGACTCATGGCACTTCATCAGCCCTCTGTCTGATGAGACATTCCATCTTTGTAATGTAAAACTCAGAATGTAACCTATAAGAATTAAAATTCTTAATTTTATGCTAATTCACAAACTAATTAAAGCTTGTAGGCTCTTCAATAATATGGTTTCATTTTTTAGGAGAATCCATTTTATTCTTTCTTCAATATCTCAATAATCCCTCAGGATTCAAATCCACCAGTTTCAGCCACATTTTCCTTTGTACCACCTGACTTTCGTGTACAGTCTCTGCTTTTCTTTTCTTCTCCAGATACAATATCCCACCTCATTTTTCTCCAACATTTATTATTACCCTCTGTTGATTACTACTTCTTTTAACACGTTTCTTTCTAGCCAGTTAGATTGTGCAGTCAAGAGCCATCTGTAGTGTTCATTTCAGTCAGGTCTAGCCTTCTGTTGCATTGCCTTGGCAACAGGATTTTTCAGTGAGGCACCAGCTTTGAACTTGTCCAGGTCTATAACAATATGTGCCCAGCATGTTTTACTCACTCACACATCAGGTTGCCTTGACAACTTAACAATATAACCTCACCTCCCTTGCTTTCCATGCTGTAGCATATATCAGTTAATTCTGAGATGATCTCACTCTGTATAATGTTGGACCTCAGTGCATTAGTCTTCTACAAAAGATTCCAACACCGAATAGTGACGTTGCTAAGGATTTTTTTTAAAAAAAATAACATAATTTAGTTTAGTCATAGGTTTAGCTGATGAGAAAGCAAAGTTTGTGGCAGAGGAGTAGTAGGGATTACCAAAGGTTGAAGGAGAGAGCAAATATTCCAAAGCCAAAGAGGATATTCAAAAGATTGTGGAATGTGGGTTGGTTCATTCTTTACATGTTTTACGATGAAGCCCTAATGTCAAAGAAGAGTACAGCTTTACAGTCTTAACTACAATCACTGCATTTTAGAAGATTGCTTATTTAGATTTATACCATAAGGGTGTAGGTTAATCCATAAATTTAATCTTAATTTATTAGTACAGAAATTAGGGATGATTAATCTGGGTGTTTTAAGCATATTACAGTTGCTTTGGAAATATGGTCTTCCTTTTATTCTACACACCTGCTGTAAATCAGATTTCTCTTTAGAACTTTCTGTTTGTGGTTTCAGTCACACTTAATGCTGTGTTGCACATTTTTGTTGGACAAGGCATACAGCATATAAACAACAAGGTGTCTCACCATGCTCTTTGTCATCTTAGTGGATAAGCTTTCCACAACTTCTGGAAAATTTGGTAGATACACTTGTATCTGGTGCTGACCTCCCCCTAAACCATGCAAAATTTCTTATTACTAAGTATGAGAGACTTATGCAGCTTATGACAATGGTACAACAAATAGGTAAGTATGGTTAGGCCCAGCTTGCATCTTTCTTCACCTTCCCAATTTATGTAACATAGCCAAGATTTTTCTGTCAATAGCTGACATACTAGTCTTAAAAAGTATAGGTTTTGGAAACAATTTTATTCACCCTGATTTTCTAAATATGTACTTAGGTATCAAATTTCCCAGGCTTTATGTACCCCCAGTTTTCCATCTTATTGAATGTCTAGAACATAACATATAGAACTCTTTTAAAAACTGATATGAAATATAATTTAAAGTCTAGAAGACTGCACAAATAATTTCAAGACTGTGTTTAAGAACAATGGCTTTACAGTCGGGTGGGAAGGAGACAAAGGATCTCTGGTATCTAGCCCCACTCAGCTCCACTAGTATATATTTTGGCAACATCTTGAATGCCTTAAGTTAACTACTCTTGCTTTAAAGTGTTCACATTTGAGACCTTGCCTTCAAGTACAAAATAATTTTGTAGGAGCTCAGTCAGTCAGTAGCAATGCATCTTTCAGCAACAGGGTATTCCTGGCTCCTAAATCCTTCTCCCCCCCTCTCCCAGTTTTCTGTCTTCCATCCCACAGAAAAGAAGCACGCCATGTTGTACGCTAACCATCTGCATACTACTCTCAATGTCTGAAGGGAATGAAGAGAGAACTTGCTTAGGAGCTCTTATCTGCATAAGTGGAAAAGAGATAGCAGGCTGAGTGTTCTGCCATCTTTCTTCCATCTTCAATTGCTGCCATAAGAGTGTGTGCCATCTTATGTCTCTTCCACTCTAATGTTTTATGTGTACCCTTGGATGGCAAGCTTGAGGGAAGTTTGCAAAATGCTCTGAGAGACAGAGGCTAAATAGTAGAATAAAGTTATATCCTGCATACACAGGGGCTGATCTTTCTTCCCATGCTCTTTAAAATTTATGTGGAGCCACGAGGAGAGGTCATGAGGAGATTTGGGATGAGGTGTCATCTCTGTTCCATCTGGATCAGGAAAGGCATCTCAGGTGTTTAACAGGTGCTTAGAGACAGTAATGTTCTAGATGGAGCCAATAAACTGAAGCTGTGTATTGCAGGATCTGAGGCCCATGAAGTAAGGAGGCATCCTGTTTTCAGTAGAGTTGTACTGCCCTAGAAGGAATAGGTATATAATTTTGGGATACTCCTAGAGTCTTCACTAATGCAGAATGCAGCAGGGTCTAGAATGTTGGCTGGAACTGTTGGCCAGCTGCATATTACACCAATCCCAATAAAACTGCACCAGCCTAATTCAAGGTGTTGACATTGACCTATAAGGCTGTAAACAGCTTGGGCCAAAAATATTTAAAGAAAAGACTTGCACATGTTTAAGATCTCGTCTGTGCCACCACCTTCAGTAGTTAAAGAGGTGGAGATGCATGAGAGGAACTTCTCACTGATTGCCTCTAAACTATGAAACAGTTCCTCCTCAGATCCATCAGGCATTTTCACTATATGCTCCCCTTCCCCTTTCAGGCACTATTCACTGTTTTAATGTATTTGTTTTAAATCAGCTTTTAATAATGGCTTTAATGTAACCTGTCACAGTTAGGTGAATCAGTCAAACAGTAAAGCAGCTCAAAGAGTGAGATTCCCAGAATAACTGAGCAGTAAGTTGTAGCAAGAGAGAAAGTTTTGATTGTAACCAAGACAAAAAACATAAAAGTTCCTATAGTCTCTCAAGCTTAAAGCAAGATTAGAACCAAAATGAAGAACGAAAGCAAAAGAAGGGGTGAATGAAGTTAAAGCAAAGTGAAGTGGCAAATAAAGTGACCAAAACAAACAAACAAAAAACAGTGAAGCAAAAGCAGTTGTCAGTAAGAATTTTACTTTACCCAGGGTCTTCTGTTGATCAGGGTGACCTTCACAGAAGCAGACAAAAAAATTACAAAAGGACATGCAAGGGGAAAAATCAAGCCACCTTGTTTTTAGTATCCAATAAGCCTCAAGAGTGGGGCAACAAGCACATACCTTGTTCCCAAAGTGATCTCAGCAAAATAGTTTGCTTTCTGGAGTCCAAGAACACAATCAAAGTACACAGAATTCAGATCTTGAAGAATGGATGAGAAGTTCACCTCTTGTAACCAGGATGCATTCTGGTGGAATGGCAACATCAGGTAAAATTGCATACCAATGTAGAAGTGGCCCCTGGGATGCATAAGAACCTGCACTTCAGCTCCTGAAGTGATGATGAAGTGGATTCTGTTGAGACAAAAAAAACACTGACTGGAACAGAGCCCTTGCTTCTATACTCTTCCAAACTGTACTTCCAAGCTGTGAGACTAACTGTTTTAGAGGAAACAGGAGTAAATGTAATATTTGTAAGCATTCAGGTTTCCCTGATTAGATAGACAACTGTGGTGATTAAATTACCTATTCAGTTTGGGTACCCACATTAGCATATTCTGGCAGCAAACAAGCCCTAAATGTAAGATCATTGACTTGTACAAGCAGAGTCTTCCTGTTGCAAGCTGATGGTAGTAAACTGTAAACAACTAAATAAAGGAGTATCTGTGGCAGGAAGCAATGTTGAATAACAGAGTCAGTGGATCAATGGGGAGTGCACCAGGATTATGGTGTGTGCTGCCATCTCCATGTTTTTCAATAGCTAAGATGGTGCTGTAGACTTAGTGCAGACGGTTTCTGGCACCATCCAGTCTAGATCTCTGTAATGCTACTGTATAGTTCTGTAAGTTGGTGTAATGTAGGTCAATCCACTCCCCTGAGAGTTACTTTCTCACAAGATGTGGAAATGACATTTGGGATGCAGCAGAGCATATCAGGGGATGAAATTCACCTCTCCTCATGTGGAAGCATACTTGCTTGTTGGCTCATTGCCATCTAGTTATAGTTGATGGTGATTTCATGGATTGAATTCCTCCAGACTTCCTTCTTCCACTATATGTTAAAACGGGTGGGGTGGGATCCAGCTTACAAGCCACCATTTCCACTCCAGATAGTCCTCTGATGCTCCAGCCATATGGTTAAGTTAGTTAGCCATTTTTGATCTGTCAGAGGACTTTCTGCAGTGGAAAAAATACAGCTGTCTAGGTCTTGCACAGACAGAACCAATGACCCTAGCTTAGGAATCTGCACCTCCACTCCAAATGTCACCCTTTTTGCAGGCCTTGTGCATGGTATCACTGTAAATAAGCAAATAAGTAATGTATGATAATACTTGTATGTGACTGCACCAACCCCCCCCAGAACATTTCTATCTCATTCCACCCTGTTTTGCTGGAGGCAACTGAACACACATCTCTTTATTTCTCTCAGAAGTAATAGCGTGTGCATGGTTCTAGTCTTCTGTATTACAATCTGAATAAGAAAGAAAATTCTTATGTTTCTTTTCTCTCTCTTTTCCTATGGTTTATATTTGCTTAGGTTTTACAAAATTATCACGTTCCCACTGCTTTTCACAATGGTTGATACTTTTATGCAGTTTCCAGCTTGATGACCACAATCAAACTTTTCTTCAAGGGAAAATGATTCAAAAGCCAAAATGTTAAACAATGGGAAAGTTTGTTTCAAAATATAAGACACTAGCAGTAAGACAGGATGTAGTGTGTTTCAAGTGCTGCTTATGCTTGCAAACAGGAACAGGAAAGAAGATACAAATTTTCCTTCTTACTGAACAAAGTTCTCATCACCCCCATGGCAGGAAATGTCATGGTAATGGGATAATTTAACATAAGCTTGTCAGGAGGACAGATGTTCTATTTTAGACCTAATGCCAATTATGAATGCTCCAAACACACTTACACTAAATGCATCTATTTTAAATCAGATAGGTGAAAAGGAACTTAATTACTTCACATTTTTATTTTTGTTTAATACACATTATTTTCTCTCTCTCTTTGTATATATAATTGCATAATATAAGGGAATTTTTAAAAAATTGCATATCGGACTTAAAAGCTTCACTTGTTGGAAAATCTTGATGGGGATTAGCACAGGTATAAGGAACTCATAGAGTTCCAGAATTTCCAGTCATTTTCATATGCACCCTGAACAACCAATAGTCAGCAAAGATGGAAACTATAGCCCACAATATCTGGGAAGCTGGTGAATTGCCATCCTTGGTATGTTAATAACCTATACATTGATTTGTATGAGCATTCGCCCTATCCCAAAATCAAATGGATGAACTGGATAAACTACAGCATGCTAAATGCACTCTGTCCCCCATGCAGGCTCCATTTAGTTCTCCTCATTCTTTCTGCATGAATCCATACAGGAACTGAACATGCTACAGACAGGTTCTAGGCTAATTTTTTTCTCTAATTGTTATACAGATTGCTGTCTGTACTCTGTACTTGTGCAAAGGCTGTGTGATCTTTTAAAGACAGCAGACTTAGGTCTTGATAGACATGCAACTGGCAGTTAATCCTTAGGGGAGAGGAGAAGAACTAACCAGGTTCTTAAACAATTCCTACTTTTTTAAATCATAGGCAAAGTAAATTGGGTTTCCCTTAATCAAGCCTAATTAATTGGGGATCCTGTAAAGCCAGTCTACTCTTTTGCAGATGAAGAGAGAAGTTGTATGACTTGTAAAATGAAGAAAGCACCCAGAAGTGTAGAAGCCCATAAGCCTTATGCAGAGAAAGGAGAGAAAGACTCACTCTCCCACCCACTCACACATCCTTTTGGGCTCAAACTTCACTCTCTATACTTTCAAATCTACTTGTAGATGTGTTTCTAGTACTACACTGGGGTTAGTCACTAAGTATCTGCTTTGTTTACTCTAGGAATAACAAATAAAGAGTGCTAATTAAAATGAAACTTTGCTTACTTTTTACTTTTAATATTATACCTCTGTTTCTATTGAGATCTTGTTTTATTTACTGTGCACACTGCATTTACAGGAAAGCCAGCAGATACACAAAAAGAGAGGATGATTTAATGGTCACCTCCAAGAGTCATGTTTGCTTATTTTCTTTGTGTAGTTTAATTAGGTTCTCTGGGGCCTCAGGTGAAAAGTGCATAGTTTTTGTAATGGCTCTATAAAACTTTGCAGCACTAATTTTTATCCCACACACATTTAATATAGAAATTCAGAAGTATTTCTATAACATAACATAGAAGATTATATATTTAAAAATACAAATGCATATAGTATTTTCAAGGAAGGTTCATGAGTTTGAATGTGAAAGCATGAAATCATGAGCAACAAGATTATGACAGGTTGAGAAAGCATTCTTTCAAACTGTTGAGAGGCCAAAATAAGGGCTTATCTATGCCTGGAGTGTGCTGCCACAAAAGCCAGATGCCTGAAGCAGAAAACTATGCTATCTCTGAAATTTTGCAGGAGAAAGTGGAAGCAACACATGGTAGTCCACATTCTATAGTGTGTCACTCTGTATCCCCATTTTCTTAGTTTCTGGGAAGAGATCACTTGTGCATTTGTAAGGCAAAGAGCCCCTAAGTTCTCAAGAAACACTGGAAAACCATATAACATTGATGCCTTGCTGTCCTGAAATGTTGCAGTCTGATGGTGAAAATATGCATACATTTTTTGGAAAACTTGAAACCTGCACCATCACATTAGACATATATCTGGCAGAATCTGGAAATGTCTAAACTTATAGTAAGTATTGTCTTTGTGATGAGTGAATGTTTTGCATTAATATGCTGTTCAACAGTTGTTTAGCTATCAGTTCTGATCAGCTGCTTGCATCTGTCAGACTAAACCAGTTAATTGGCCTCAAAATCTCTAAACAGGCTATTATTAGCCATTCTGTTAAGCAAAGTGACTGTCACCTACTTGGCCCTTGATGCAGTTTTCTAATCTAACCATGAAAAAAATGTTATCAGGATGGAATATGAAATATATCTACATTACGTGTCCAAGCCCCATGGAAAACATTTTCTACTTTTTCCTGATTAGATTGTGAGTTAAATGAAAGTCAGTGGGAAAATTGGATTTGGGTGGTGATGTTTTTATAGCAATGAACTTGCTTTTGGACAGAGCATATTATCTCTGCATATTCAGCATGCTTGACGTTAATTAACAGTTTTCTGGCATTCTGCATACAGTATGTTCAGAGGCCACCCTTAAAATCCTAACAATAGAGAGTTTTAAGTGGACATACTTAGCTAGCTAACGCTTGGACACCTTTGCATACATTGTTCCTTTTATTTTAAAACTTACGTAGCCACCCAAAAACTAACATTTGTGGGGCAGCACTGTTGCCATAGGGAATATTTCTTTAGACGAACCAAACTGTTTTGGAACTTTGAGTGAAACAACCAAAAATCCCTGAGAGAACCCAAAAATGCCAAGAGCAAAAAAACCAAACAGGGGTACTATATCAAGAATATAATATAAAATAATATAATAATTACTAAAAGGGTTGAGATAACCCCACTGATAGAAAAATATATAAATGGTAAAATACACAGCACCCAAAGAAAATCAAGAAAATCCAGCTGCAAACAAAGCAGCAAAAATAATAGGTTATAAATACACCGGGTTTAAAAACCAAATAAAGAGTCAAGGGCCATTGAGGAAGACTTTAAAGTCAAAACGCGTATGGCCCTTGACTCTTTATTTGTACATACTGGTTTATATTTATAGCTTGATTTTAGCTGTGGTGTGTGGTTTTTAAACCCGGTGTATTTATAACCTATTATTTTTGCTGCTTTATTTTGTATTCTTGATATAGTACCCCTGTTTGGTTTTTTTGCTCTTGGAACTTTGAGTCACATGTATTGCTCCTACATACTAATGATTGCTGTGACTTAGAACTTCTGGATGCATACTTTCTTAGAGTCACATGTAATGTTGAGGCAGGCTGACTAACATCATGTTCATTTTTCAAGCATGGCAGATCCAGCATAGCATAGTAGCTACAAGCACCAGAGTAGAACCTAAAAATTCCTGGTTTGAACTCTTGTTCTGCCATGAAAACAAGTCACAACCTCTCAGGTTAGCCTTTGCTTTGCCGTTCCTGGTCTTAAACCTAGTCACGCTACAGTCGGTAGTGCATGATTAATGAACTTCTTGGGAAGGGCATCTGGACTTGGAGGAGGCTGTTACACAGCTCCATACCTGAACCAACATTGACTAAAAGCTTACCTGGGGCTTCCAGGCAGCATTCTTTTGCACCTCTTCTGGTGCTCTGCCGTTGTCCGAGGTGCCGTGCAAATGCACCGGTACCTCAGACAACCATAGACATGACTCCATCAGTCTGTTCCCATTACAAACTTAAAACGGTTTGGAAGTGGTTTCGATCCTCACAGTCCCCATGTGCTTTCCACGTGTTAAATCACCCCAAAGCGGTGTAAATAAAACACCCATTTCAACAGGTCTCGCTCCTGTTCTTGCATTTTAAACGGTTTACATTTCTTACTGTGGGAACGGTACAGTTTTAGTGGAATGAGAATGCGTGTTTAGGGTTTCCCTCCCCCAATAGCACTCTAGGAACTGCCCGCCCTTGTCACGTCAAAGATTTTGTGGCAGGAGGAACCCCAATCAGAGAGAGGGGGTGGGCACCATGACTGGCAATGGGCGGGAAGAAAAAGATACGCTTTCCCAAATGAAGTTTTCAAGTGCTTTCAGAATCGCGATCAAACGCGATTAAGGTTGAAAGTAATGGGATCAGGCAAATTCGTGTTTGCATCCAGTTCTTTTATTTTGGTTTAGGAAAACCGTTTTAAGCTTGTAATGGGAATGGGGCCCATGTGCGCAGAGCGTCAGCATCATCATGGCAATGGCACTGACACATGCACAGTCACGGAGGGCACCACAACCAAAATGGTGGTGCCCAGAAGAGTACTGACCCCTGGATTGGTTACAAGTGAGTGACCGATTACATGGTCTTAGTCTGTTAGTGACTAGTGCTTGCAAGTATGAGCAGTAGTTAATGCTGGGTCATTGTGCTCCTTTCCTGTCCAGCGGATGGGAAGGGAAGTGTGAAAATGCCCTTTGTGTGTGAAAGAGGGGAGGTCTTCAATGCCAGGTTCCCTCAATAAGTCAGCTTATTTGCATACCCAGCATTTCATAATAATACAAGGCCAACATGCCCTGGTGAGCATGGTGCAAATAAGTGGATCCCACACGCAAAGGTGACAAGGCCAAGAAGAAAAAAGGAGAGACTACAAATTGTCTTGGAATGAACCCAGCTACAGCAACAAGTGGTCTGTCTGCAGACTGTAAAGTCAGACTAGTCACCACGGGGGGAGTTTTGGGATGGAGCATCTGCACTTGAAGGAGCCATTCCCTTCCAGACGTTTCCCCCCAAGGTGACTACATGTGGTACACATTTAAGTGCTCTGCACATGAACTTACTTTGACCTGTGCCAGGGCTGGTAAGGCTCTGGGCAGGCCCATACGGACTGCAGGTTTCTAGACACATGGGGGGAAGGATCACATGGGCAACTTTGCATTTCCTGTCTCTTGGACAGGAAGCGAAGTGTGGATTTGCCTTCCCTGGATTTGGAAGAGATTTCAGTCCATCTAGTCATGGATTGTCTGTGTAGTTGTACAAATCTGTCCATTAAATTACATGGAAGCAATCCATTCAAACTCTGTCTCTTCAACTTTTTGCCCAACTTCCTAATCCATCAAACTGTTTTTTAGCTGCTTATGAAATACTTACTATTATGGTTTCTTAATCTACTTTGAACCAGTTAACACACTGAATGTTTTGAACTTTGACAATACCTCATAAACCAATAAGTGTGTTCTAAGACCATAAAAAGCATAAATTTAGTGAAAGACCAGGAAGCTTCCTTGAAAATAAATCATTTGTCCTGTTTAAACTCAAGTTTGTTCTCTTCCAATTTATTTGTGTTTTCAGGTTTCTCTTACCTTTCCAGTTGTGTCAACCCTTGCAAAAACAAAACAAATACATATTCAGTCCACCCAGGAAAAAAAAATTAATGCCCCAAACATAAAAGTTATTTTCAAGAAATTAAAAAGGCAATCCCTTAGGGCGCTTCCATATGCAGGCAAATACTCATGGTTCTCCCAGGACTATACTGGGAATTCCAGGTGCAATTTCAGCATTCTGAGTATATTCCCGGTGTAGTCAACGGATAACCCCAAGATGCTGGGTTTCCTGTAATTTACCTGGATGCCTGTCAGGAACGTCCAAAATAAAGTCTGCCTCCAGATGGCAGCCTGATATACAGCTAGAAAGTGATAATATGGGGTGTTTCTCCACCACAATTGTTGCTTTCTATCCTTACAGCACAGGCCTCATTGCTTTGAGAAGTTTGTCATGTGCAATCCAAGTAACTTGGCTGCCATCAAACTCTGGGATGTACATGTGATCACCTCCATGGATGCATGCAAGGCCATTTTGGCCTCCAGGCATGTGTACCGGATGAAACTCCAATTGCTGCCCTGTCCAGAAAGATAAATCTGTCGCTAAAAAGTGCTATTGCTGAAAAAAACACAAATTGCTGGGTTTCCCAACAACAGTGTTTAGCACTTTTTAAGGATGAAAAAGCAGGAGTCAGGTTGGGTTGCCTATGATATGTGAGGTGACTCCACCATAGCAGCACCATAATGGCATTTGTTTTGTCTCGTCTGGATACACCCAAAGCTGAACTACATAATAGGAAGCCAGTCAAGTATGTGAAAAATAAGAAAAGAAGTGGGGTGGATGATTATCCTCCAAAGCTTTTCTATTTACACCATTTCTATGTGTTGAAATGGTGTTTAAAAAACCGAGTTAGGGTGTTGGTGCTGAATCTCAGTAATTTATATGAATGTGCGTAAGATGACCATATAGATTCTGTAAACATAACTGCGGGTATTCTTTTATAATAAAACTTATTTTGAAATGGAAATAGAACCTTTTGTGTGTGTATGATTTTTATATAGCATGGTTACTAAGCAACTAGAAAAAGAGCACCAGCAAACAAAACTGCTGGCTTGCTTGTATTACTCCCTGCTTTTTTTTTTTTTGAAAAGCAAGAAACAAGGCTATCCTGCCTCAAATGTCACTCAGACCATTTTATAAGCTTATGTATACAGTACTTTTAAGTCAGCAGCAGTTAATGTCTGTCCTGCAACGTTGCTGAATTACAGTTCCTGTTACTCGTTGTCCCTGGCTATAGTTCAACAATCAAAGAACCTCCCTTGCTTTTCTGTCCCAGACATTGCTCTGGATGATCAACATTTTTGACTGCTCAATAGGCATCCCATTTTAAGTAGATACAGCAATCAATCAATGGAAATAGCTTATTGGCTGATCTGGAAAAAAAAAAGAATTACATTTTCAGATTTTAGAGCAATTGGTAAAATTACTTATAGATAGAAAACAAAATAGATGGAATAAGGGGAATATGTGTAGTATAAAATACAAAATAGTATGAAGGCTCAGGCATTTGAATGGTTTAGTATGAGTACCTATAAAATAAAAGCAAAAATAAACATATGAGAAAAAATCCAAGACATAGAGCCAAACCACAGGTTTATGGACTGTAATATTGGTAATGTGCTAGGTTGTGAAGTGGACATCAGTTGGGCTATCTATGGTCTATGAGT
The DNA here is from genome assembly GCA_023333525.1 of Aspidoscelis tigris stejnegeri. Lineage (NCBI taxonomy): Eukaryota > Metazoa > Chordata > Lepidosauria > Squamata > Teiidae > Aspidoscelis > Aspidoscelis tigris. The sequence continues at coordinate 60,564,356 of JALMGA010000002.1, read as the reverse complement.
ACCTGAACCTTTGCTTCTGTTTCACCATGGATGTTTTCAAAAAAATTGCAGTCTCTGGTTGAAAGAGTGAGGCTATGAGTGAGATATGGCCTATGGGTCTTTCTGCAGTTGTCCCTGTTTTTTTATGCTCAGAAACCTATTTTAGTAGCAGAGAGCATGTTGAAGAACAGACTTGAAGCATACAACTTCTTGATTTGTTCAACAAAAATTTTACTTATCTATAACTTGTGAGTCTCATATCTCATTTACATCAGATATACATGTCTAGAGATGCTAGAGTCCATCTTTTACTACTAGCTTGGAGAGTTAATCAATGAGCAGTTCCCACACTGCAGCACTAACAAAGAAAATTAACTCATTTTACATTGAAAGTGATGCACACTTGCAATCATATACCAACAGCCCCTAATCCAGACACTGCTTCTTGGTGTCTTTCATTTTCCCTTTAGCGCACAAACTAGAGAGGCCCTGCCCTACTAGTATGCTTCATCTGCAAAGGACAGGGCGTAATCCAGATCAGGAGATTCAAAATGGCCTCCTGGTCTGCTTTAAATCCAGAGTACTGGTAGATCTACTGCTGTAGTAAGGCCATGGGGAACTCATTTTGGCAGCACAACAAGGCATGCTGCTGAAACAGGTCACTTGGGCCTCCAAGGCTATGAACTTTAGGAAGCTAACTTACAAAAGCTTTGGGTCCAGCACAAAAGCTAATCCAGACCACCTGATCTGGATTACCATCGGTAACTGCAAACTCATGTATGAAAATGTAGGAAGCATTTGATAAATGAGCCACTTTTTTGCCCATTTATTTGATGTTACACAGCATTTTTAACATTGTTATCATTAATGCCGTTAAGTACCCAATAATGGGGACTTAATGGGTACTTCTAGTGACAGTGGAAAAACACCCATAATTCACTCTCTATCTATATACAGATGACCAGGGAGAGGTCATCAAGAGACTTGGAGTGAGGTGCCATCAATATACAGGTGATACCCAGCTCTATCTCCTGAATCAGGAGAGGTGGTTGAAGTGCTTGACAGGTGTCTGGAGGCAGTAATGGGCTGGATGGGGTGTGTGATGGTTCCAGGGTCAGGCTGCAATGGGAAGTAATATTTCTTTACTCCCTTGCAAGCCTCTTTGCCAACTGCATTTGCAAGCCCTGGCTACAAGCTGCAAAAAGGCGGGAAACCTTGCCCAGGTCCTGTTGCATTGATTGGCTGCTGGCAAATTGGAGGGAAAATCTGTCCAGGGACCTGGGGGCTTGATTGACAAGCAGGAGGAGTTTCTCTCGGTTGCCAGTGGTTACAGCCAATTGGAGCCCGAGAGGTTGAAGGATATAATAAGCTGAGAAGGCAGCAGACTGTCTTTTGGCTGGGCAATTTCTGAAGGAGACTGATAGTGGAGATCTGTCTCTGAGGGAGACTTTGCCAGCAACTGACCAAGGGGAATTGATCAGACTGGTCCTGTTCTTTGAGAAGGGGAGCTGAAGGAGGCAACCATGTCTGGTTGTTGCTCTGAAGGAGCTCGTACTGGAACCCACAGCCTAGCAAGGAGGTGCTAAGCCTTGCTGAGACCGAGACTGAGCTGCTGTTCTTTGGGGAGTCTTGGGTAAAGGTGAGCAAACCAAAGGAGAAGTGAAAGGCCTATCTGCTTAGAAGCAACTGGTGACTTGTAAGCTAAGAGAGCTGTGTATGCTTGAAGTTTGCTGTTCTAAGAAACTGTTGATCTTTCTCTTGCATAATCTGAACTTTCTATTTACTCTTTTACTTCTCCAAATCTTATTCTTAATAAACTTGTTTTGGTTTACAGTTAACCACTTGCTACCAGTTTATTGCTTTAGACCTTTAGTACTCACTTGGCCTAGTGCACACTTCCAGCAACCTAAAAGTGCCCAGCTACTTTTCAAAGGGCAGGCACTGAAGGTTCTGCTAGAAGTTGTGACAGGGGGCAATAAACTGAAGCTGAATCTTAACAAGACAGAGGTGCTGTGTGTCACAGGGTCGTTGGGAAATACCCTATCCTTGACGGGGTTGCAATGCCCTGGAAGAGACAGGTGCGTAACTTGGGGGTATACCTGGACTTAGCACTGCCATTTGAAGCTGAGGTGGATGCCATGGCTAGGAGTACCTATTCCCAACTATGATTTTTGTGTCAGCTTAAGCCTTTTTTGGACAGAGATTACTTGGACACAGTCATCCACACCCTGGTAACCTCTAGATTGGTTGATTACAATTCACTCTACATGGGGCTGCCCTTGAAGACAGTTTGGAAACTGCAGCTAGTGCAGAATGCAGCTGTGAGGTTGCTGACTCAAGGGGGGACTCAAGTGGCTACTTTTTAAAAGCCGCTTTTCGTGGCTGCCCTGCCCTCTTCCTCCTGCCGTGAACGCGCCACCCATAAGGGACCCCTTCAGGGAGCCTGGCTGGGTGGCTGCCGCTTGCCTGGATGGAGGAAAAATGGCAGTGGGCAGCCAGCAATTCTTTCCCCTCCTCTCCCCATTGTCCAGGGCACGCAGCAGCAGCTCAAGCCCCCTTTGCCCGTCACTGTCACAGCCTTTAAAACATTCACACATCTCCCAGAACCTGCAGCTGCTTTCCTTTCTTTTCCCTTTTGTAAAGGTCAGAACTTTCAAAATTGCAACATTGTTATCAGGTGTGAAGTGGGTGGATTGCTACAGTGTAACGGCTGCTGTAAGGGGTGGATTTTTACAATGAAATCACTATCTTTGGAAGCAAGCTATTGCGGGAGAAAAACCCTAAAGATGCATTCTCATCCCACTAAAATGGTACGGTTCCCACAGCAAGAAATGTAAAATGTTTCAAGTGCACGAACCGGAGCGAGACCTGTTGAAATGAGTGTTAACATTTACAACGCTTTGGGGCGATTTAACATCCGGAAAGCGTGTTAAGCCTACCTGACGTGGGAACTGCGAGGATTGAAACCGTTTCGAAACCATTTTAAGCTTGTAATGGTAACACGGCCCCTGTGTAATAAGTAATAAAGATGAACCAACAAAGATCTATGCAGAACTCTGATGCTTGCTACCCTCTGGTCAAGCTCAGCTTTTGCATTGATTCTATCATATTTCAACTGAGAAAGCTAACTTTGCATGTGTGATGGTAAGCAAATGAAAAGTTAGAGATGAGTATTTGCTTTGCGAGATTAGAAGAGAACATTTTGCTTTGCAAGTTGAGAGAAGCTGGAGAAGAGGGAAAGAATGGAATGGTAAGTTTATCAAAACCCTCTTTGTTGCTTTTATCTCTTAACAGTTACCCTCAAACTATTTTGGTTTTTTCCATTGTTATTTTCTTTTGCAGATTCTGTATAAAAGCAGGCTGCATTCTCTAGAAACATAGGAGTAGATTTTGGTTGTTGTTTTTTTAAAGGTCAAAAATGTGGCAAAATAGATCTGTGTTCATGACAATGTCAGGAGCACTGATAATGGTATGTTTTTTCCCCTGATCTGATTAGGATAACAAAAAGGTAACATCCTTTTGTCAGTATTTTCTGATGTCACATCCTGCCTTTTAAAAATATGATTCAAGTAAAATGGAAAAAGTAGTACAGATTCCAAAATCATACTGAACATCTGTAATAAATATAAAAGGTATAAATAAAAAGGTATAGTTAGGATAAAGCTGCTTTGTAGTGGTTTCCTCTCCTAAATATTTAAATGTAATATGTTTGATAGATTAAGTATATCATATGATTACCAAAGTTGCTAAAAGCTCAGAAATTAACATCAGAACATCCTTGAGTCTATTGCAAATTTCATCCCACTTTCTGGTATTTAAATGATTTCCCATATATTATTCAAACACAGCAAAGACTAAGGTCACAAGGAAGAACATTAAGCTTAGCAAACACTCTTTTTTAACAGACATGTTAATTATTCACATTCTTTTTGTGCGTTCTAAATAGCAGTGCAGAATAGTTCTTATAGTTCTGGTAACTCATTTATACACATACTTTTAAGTGTAGACATATGGCGTTAGTTTGATTATCAGTTCACTTGGGGTTGAAAAAGAGTGCTACAATCAAAAATCCAATCTACACCAAATGGAACATTACTGTGAGTCTATGTGTGACCATAGTAATTTGCAGGGTCACTGGAGATTATGCTGATGGCTGATATGCTGATAATATACTGCTTATTAATACTAGTTGCAAAGCTCATTTTAAAAAAATACTACTGTATAATACAAATCATGCTAGGAGAACCAACATCATTGCTGGTCCCTGTGACTACTGGCTTAATATTTCTGGCAATGATTTGTTTGCACAGTGCAAAACTGTGTTATGCAAGGGCCATGTTATCCAAGTAAAAATGAAATTGCCCTAAGGAAAATCACTTTATACAAAGAACAACTATTTGTGTATTTTGTTGTTAGTTACCATAGAGTTTATCCTGGTGATTATACAGACAAATCCATGGAATTTTCTTGGCAGATGAAGGAATGGTTTGCAGTGGAGACTGAATCTTCTTGCTAGGATCAAACCTGTCACTCCCTGCTTTCCATGAAGTTATTCCACTGCTGAGCTACAGTCACTATTCCACATGTGTATAGATCTTTGTATTATGTATTCAACTGCCAAGAAAAGGGTTGTAGAAGCTTTAAAATGGGTTGAGAAGCAACTGATTTACAAAAATGTTGCCACTTCTTCTACCAGTGATGGGGACATTAAGAAATTAAATACCTTGGGTTGGGTCCCTCCCTCCAGTTCTCTGCAAAAAGAAAGAGTTACTGGCAGTGGTTATGGCGTTACTTTAGTATTGTTTTTTTCAATCTGTGTTTAAACCTTTTTCTGCAGTATTTAAAACTTTTATTTTGTAGGGGGGAAAGGTATTGGCAAGGTTAGACAAGATGACAGTGTGATATAAGTCTGTGAAAGCTGATGCTAGAAAGAGTGAAAGAAAAACAATATGATGTCTAAAATCCTGAAATGGTTACTAAGAATACAATGACTGCAAGAAGAAGAAAAATATCACTTCTGGATCAAACATCTGGTTGCTCCTTTGAGGCAGTTATTATTAAACAAGAACTCATTACTTTGGGCATGTGATGGAAGCAAATTAAAGGGTTGAAAAAAGCTTTTGTAAGTTTGAGGTAAACAAAAGGAAGCGAAATTAACAGACAAGATGGACAGGATAAAGAAGAAAACATGACTCTTCTTGGAAGAGAGATCAAACTGGCAAATCTTTATTCATACAGTCACCACGAGCCAAGCATGACTTGATAGCACCTAACAGCAGCAATAATGTAAAATGTCAAGCCCTAGTTTGTTTATGGGTGACTGAATTCAGATTTCCAGCCATGCTGAAATCATTGCTATTTGTATTTCTAAAATCTATGATGAAAAACAGTGTATCATAGAACGTGGAACTTCAAATTATTACTGTTGGTACAGTAATAGTATGCTTCTTGATAACGAACAAGATAAATATAGAGAGCACAAAACATTTATTGCAAAACCCATAACAAAGAATGATATCAGTTTATCATCTTAAGCTGCCCTGGCCATAAGAGAGCAAACAACTTTATCCCAAAGCATTTGAGATTTTACACTCTTCTTCTAACAATGAACAATGCAAAACTGCATTGCATTACAGCTGGCTATGTTCCTACAATTATCTAGAAGCTTAGTTTTTTTTTTCAGAAGATGGATTTGCTTAGATGCCCTGAATAATGTCCTAGAACATGAAGATCCAGAATCTCAGAATCCCAAACACAATGCAAGAGGACGAGTGAGAATAATGAATTACAAATGAAATAAGGGCAGAGCTAAATTTATTTTAAGTGACAATTTTAATGTACTGTTGATATGAAAGGCGGAACTCCACATTACTTGCATATGCTTGTAACAAAAGCCAGATGGCTGTTATTTCTTGTGGGGAAGGGAATGGATTGGAGAAGGAAATTCAGGCTGTGCTCTTATTCATGATGCACTCGGAATAATTTATTTTTGAATAAACATGTAGAAAATTGCCTTATTTTGGGTTTGGTTTTTTTTTTTAAAGAAGAGACATAGTAAGAGAAAGTAATGTTTATCTTCTGTTAGGCATTCTAAGCCATCCTTTCCAGTTGCTTTTCCCTTTAAAGAGGGAATATTTGACTTTAGTTAAGTGTATTTTCTTGTAGACGTGATTAGTGTCACATTGTATTTTCAGTAAGATCTTTGATGCGTGAGTGGTATGAGGTATGGTTTTTAATGCTTGTGCCTCAATCAGTTTCATTATCTTGAACAAGATTTTTCTGAAAAGTGGGTACATAAACAATAGGTCTCAATAACAGATTTATTTGCATTTTTTATCCCATCCTATACCTGAAGGTCTCTGAGTGGATTACATCCATAAAAGCAAAATACAAAATGAACATATAAAATATAAAAACAATAACAGTGCCTGAAAGAAGAGAGGGGAAGCTCTTTCCTTAGCCAAAGCCCAGGATAAATAGGTGCCTATTCACTAGTTTTCTGAATATTTATATAATGAATGTGTCTTGCACACCTCAGGGAGAGACTGTTCCTTAGCCTGAGGGCTTCCACTGAGAAGCCCCTATCCTGAGCTCCCACCTCTTTAAGTAATGAAGTTGGTGGTACAACCAGGAGAACCTCTCTTGCAGATCTTAAGGCATGGGCAGGTTGATATGGGAGGAGTTCCTTTAGACATTCAGGACCCAAGCCATCTCAGGCCTTAAGTGTCAAAATTAACACTTAGAGTTGGGTTTGGTAGCAAACGGGCAGCCAGTGGCATCATGGTGTGATGTGCATTTAGCCAGCATTCCAGTCAGCAATCTAGCTCCAGCATTCTGCATTAGACCATAGGAGATGATTCATTCCCTAGAAGTCCCACACCATAGGGAAAATTCCAGGATGTTGAGCAAGAATCTCCCACAACCACCCTCTGACCTTGGAAATTAAGAGTGGAATCACCAAAACACAGTGCCTCCGACTCCTAAACTCAGAGGTCATCAGAATTGGAATGAGGTGTCATCAATATGCAGATGATATGGATGGAACAGCTCTATCTCTCTGTTCCATCCAAAGAGGTAGTTGAAGTACTTGACAGCTGGCTTGAGGCAGTAATGGGCTGGATGGGATCCATGAAACTGAGATGCAACCTGTTCTTGATGAGGTTTCATTACCCTGGAAAGAATAGGTGTGAAATCTGGGGGCTCATGGACTCTGTGCTGCTGCTTGAAGCTCAGATGAAGGCAGTATTTCCAGATCTGGCTGGTTCACCAGCTATAGCTCTTTCTGAACAGAGATGACCTGGCCACAATAATCCCTGCTCTGGTAATTTTGAGGTTAGACTAATGTACTTGAAAATAGTTCAGTAGCTGCAGTTGGTGCAGAATGCAGTTGCAAAACTGCTTACTCTTACTGCTAGCCTTGTGCATGTATCATTCTAGTCGTAAAAGGACTGTACTGGCTGTCTATTTACTATCAAACCCAATTCAAAGTCTTGATATTAATCTCTACATTTCTAAACAACTTGGGCCTCAGATATCTAAAGGAACGCCCCTGTTCATATAGACTTATCCGCCCTTAAAGATCTGTTGATGAGGCCTGCAAGGATGTGTCACCACTTTTCGAAGGTAAAGGGGTGGGGTGTCCCTAAGACAGCTTTCTCTATGGGTTTGTTCCCATGCACTATATACTCTGAAGCAAACCTGAATTCACCTCTGAGCGTCCCCAAGCAAAGGGTCTAATCAGGGCTACACATGGAACAAATCGCTCAAATCCATGTGTTTTTTTTTTTAAAAAAACCCTTGCTGTTTTCGCTGCGGATTAGGAGGCAAGCACAGACTATCTTGGAGACATGGGAATGCTTCCGGGTTATTGGGGGAGGAGATAGGTGATCGCATCATTAGCGGGTGGGGTTTCGCCTGTGCTCGCTGTTCCTATCCTGTGTGCTGCAATCGCAACCGTTTGGGGATTTCTTTAATAAATTTGATGAAAGAGAAATGATGATGGCTCTCATTTGTCCTACAAGTGTCTTTCCGGCTACAATTATTATACCCCCCCTCTTCCCTGATTGCCAGATTGGCAAGCTATGCATGGGTAATGGCTTGATTTCCACACGAGCGCTGTTTCGCCTTTATGGGTGATGCACCATGGCTTCCCTGCACCAGAAGCAGCATGCGAGGACAAAGCACAGAATCTCTTGAACCTGTTGCAAGTGGGGGTGTGCCCGCTGTCTTGAGAAGGTGTGCACCTCCGCTAAACTGTGGCGGCTTCAAGCAATGAGCTGCTTTTCATCGTTATGCCCCTTACTATTAATTTTGTTTATCTTTTTGTGTGTTGTGTTCGTGGAGATACAACTGAGTTGTTTCCCTGCCATCATTGAAGTGGGCAGGACAGGGTATGGTGACGTCAACCCAACTTCCTATCAGGGGAGAGGGAGTGGAGAGAAAAACCTGCGGTTGCCCAATGCAGGGGTTTACCGTGGTTTTCATGGGTACAGGTACATTCGACTTGAACCTATGCTCTTCTCAATCACATGGAGATGGGTTAATTCGAACTACAATCCACATTGGGAATGACCCGATTCAAACCCAAAATAAACTGTGTTTATCGGGACAAGCCCTATGATAGCCCCTAGATTATGGAACAGTGTCCACACTGATGTGTATCAAGCAACACCACCATGCAGATTCTGCTATTAAGTGAAAACACATCTCTTTATGTGTTTTTTTTGGTATCCTGATTACTCTTAGTGGTTTCTTTGAAACTTTGTTTTTACTGTACCTTGCCTTAAATATAAACCAATAAATCAGACAGTCATCAAATACCTTTTCTGAAATAAGGATTCTATCCTCACTTAAAGTTTTGTTACCCATGAAACTGAATTCCATATGAAACAGGTTACACCACTAGTGTAGAAAGGATGCCTAGATTACAAAACCCTATACGTTTGTAAGCGCAGAACCCTGGAGCAGTACACTTTTATATTGTTCATTTAATATTCCATTACAATTTCAAAATAAATCAAAATTATGAAGAAAAACACACACAGCATCCTCTAGACATTAATGGATCACACTTTACAATCATACAACCATAAAATTTCCTTGCACTTGCTGCTCACTTGATGGATGAAGGGAAATTCCTCCCAGATTTAGCCTGTTAGCAATAAAACCAAGCAGATGATCTGCTATGCCTCCCCTTGGCAGTCTTAAACTGGGGGTTGCTGCAAGCCACATGATTATATTACTCTACAAGCCACACTGCAAGTCCTGCGGGTAACCCCCAGACTTGAGCAAACTTGCTATAACCTGGAAACAATTATTTTTTAAAAAAGGAAAAAAACCTTCCTCGAGTGCTTTTGCTTTCAGTCACTGCATTTGTTAGTAATGGTCATTTAACAAACTCCTCATTTTAAAAAGACTAACCAAAAAACCACCTGTGAAAATTTGCTCAAGGCTAAATAAATTAGCAAATTGCTAGGTCTTGCGGGGGAACAGTTAAGGAGAAAGTATCAGATTTTGCACTGCATTTAAGTAATAATTCCTATCAATCTGAACCTAAATGGTTTGGGATAGAGACTGAAAATTATACGTGTTTATTTTGAAAAAAAAATACATCTGCTAAAATGAAATTCAGACTTTCTCTTTAAAAACATTTATCACTAAGGAAGATTCAGATGTACATTGCATACCTGATGCAGGCAACACACCCTGAAATATTGCTTTTCATATTCCTAAAAATATAATTGTGATTGTTTCAATAGATGTGTACGATATGAAAGGAAATATGTTTCACCAAATATTTTGACAAAACTCTGAATTTGCTCTCAATAGTCTGCTTGCATAACTGAGATATCTCTCCCACAGTTGGGGCTTTAGATTGCATAGAGCACCTACCTATCTACAATTGGTTTGCCATTTTAAGAGTACCCGCCTCAGAAATATTGAAAGTAGCAAGGTAAGGTGACACTGACGCTACAAGGCAGAAACAGCAAAATCTATTGAACTGGAATTGTAAGAGGGCATAGCTAAACAATAACAGAGGGCTCTAGTTTGTTCAGTTTCCATTTGTAGCATTCCCTTTTGGAATATGGTCAGAATTCAAAGGGTTGCTTCAAGGAGCAACACTTTGAATTCTGACCATGTTGATAAGGAGCACTTTCTAAGAGTATTCTTTAGAATTTTCATGCCTATGGTGACTTACAGCGATCTGCTTTTGACATCCTTCTCAATTTTAAAACTAGTTTACTGCATGAACGAATAGCAAGAAACTCACAAGTCTAAAATGTCCTGCTAGAGATTTCTGGACAATTTTGGGGTATGCATGTACCAACTCTGCCTGGATCATTCACTTGGAAATAGTAAAGCCTTTTACACTTTACCTGTCTCTGTAGCATACCCTGAGGGGTCTAGTAGTTCATGTGCCAGAGCATGGCTGCCTGCTCTCATATATTTCTGCATGATGATTTATTTGTTTGTTTACATTTCTATCCCACCCCATACCCAAAGGTCTTTTGGCAGGTAACAACATATTAACCAACCGATTAAAAACAAGATGCACATTAAAACAAGATACAGATTAAAAACACTTTAAAAATTCAACACATTTAAAACAGTACACTCCATATGTCACATGGCTCATTGTCATTTTACGTCTGCTGGGTCTTCCCCGGACTTCGAATCAGTATTTTCTCCTTAACATTTAGTGGCATGACAGATGCCAGAGATAAGCCCTGCAGAACTGCAGCAGTCCCTGCAATGAAATTACAGAGTTTCACAGGTGACCTTGCCTTTTCCAGCTGCATAAAGGCTAGATGGTATAGCCACAAGCAAGATGAAGTTTGTTAAGGCCCAATGCAGAAAGGACTCATAAGTACCAAACACTACTTCCTTTGAGCCACTCATTTTGCTGTGTGTGAATCCTGTAAAACCACATGAAAACCCAACTCATGGAGTAAGTTATTTCCCTATTTGTCAGTCCTCAGAAAGGCAGACTAGATAGGCTCAGATTCTGAACTAAAAGGGGTATCTGCTTCTGCTTCCCTGTTCACTAAGAAAATACAACTTTCACGACTATCAAGGTTATGTTTGGCACATTCTTACTGTTCTTTGTTCTTTTGCTAGGTCCTCCGGGCTTTTATTTATTTACAACCAGGTGCTTGATTTTATACTTTTCCAGATGATGCTTTATCTGTTGATTTTTATGGTGGATTTTATTATGTTATTCTCTGTGTGTTTTATAATGTTGGCCACCTTTGGAACCATTCACTAGTAAACTCCTCAGTGGATTATGCAAGTTTTGTGTCAAATAAAATTAAAATAACTTGGATGCACTTTGTTGTACAGCAATAAAACGGTCAGTTTATCTTCCTCCTTCTTCCCCAGACAATAATTGCACATCTATTTCTTCAAGAATGTACCTTTTAATAATAGTCAGATGTTCAGCTAGGTCAGCAAAGAGAAAGTGCTTAAGAAAACTTCACTTACGTGCTTGTCACAGTTATTAAAGTTACAGGAGACCCAAGGAGAGAGAAAAGTTGCTATATCAATAATACCACCCCCCTTTTTGTTTGCACACAGCCTTCCTGCTGACCATTTTTATTTTTCAAAATGCGCACACATATTTATATTATTGCTCATATGGGTATTTAATAGTTATTTTTATTCTATAATGTAATTGTATTACGATCTTGTAACAACTGTACTGTAATGAGCTTTCCAGATGACTTTTACGTTTAGAAACACTCTCTTTTTAAATAGCCTCACATTATGTTTCCTGGGAGCTGACTGGAAATCAGTGAAGCAGAGGCTCAAAAAAAAAATTAAATAAGTTACAATCTTCTTTACTATGAAGATCTATACAGTATCCCACTCGTCAATTAAATTATCTCAAAGCGGCTTATAAGAAACAAATACTGTTACATTTTGGCAGACATTTACGGTCAGATCCTGCATTACTTCGGTACTAAAGTTCCACACAGCTCTGGAATGCTGTGGTCACACCTAAGGTTTAATCCAGCTTCAGTCCGCCTTCAGAGGGAGAGAAAACATCAGCGAAGTGGCCAGCAAACTTCCTTCCACATTATCCATCCCAAAGGTGAATTTTCTGAGTTATTTAACACTGAAAGAAAACAGCTGGCCACTTTGATGATGGATTCTCTCACTCCTTAGTAAAAGCACTAAAAAGCACAGAATCGACCCATCACTCGCAGCCTTTCCCGGCTCAGTAAGCGAGTCCCTTTCCAAACTGTAAATAGGGGCGGCAGGCAAAGCGGAGCAGCAGCAGCAGTAGCTGCAAGACTTGGGCGAGTTCCGGGTTTGCAGCAAGCTCCGCCCGCACTGCAGCCTCGGTGGCTCACGGGCTTTGCGACGTCACCCGTGCATGGCAGCCTCCAGGAAGCGGCGAATTGAGCAATAGCGGAAAAAGGATCAGGTAAGAAACCCAAAGGGGTGCATTTGGAGGGGCTGCTGGTTGCACGAACACCTCAGCGCTTTTGCAGCTCTGAGAACCCAGGCGAGGGCCCGGGAGCGAGGCACCGTCTGATTTCTAGTGAAGTGAGGAGCAGGGGCTGAAACGATAGGCTGATACACTGCAAATGGCATCTTAAAGACCAAGTCCATTCAATTCCCGAGGAGCGAAAACCCAGGAATTGACAATCGTTGCAACTTTTTCCGGCTGGAATTGGCAAGCGTTTGCATCTCGTGGAAAAGGCTCGCTCGTGTGTGGACGAGATTAGGATTGCACTGTCAGGAATGCAATCGTGGTATAAATTTGTAAGGGTCAGAGCCCGCTGTTTCAGGTGTGGTTCAGCAGAGCAATGTATACGTGGCTACGTATATTAAAAAAAATAAATGCATTAAATATCTGACCCAATTCAGTAGATTTGTTATTTTCTAACAGTGAACGGTAGGCAGCCTTTGTATTGAACGTTGCCTTCACGAGAAGGAATATTCTTTTTAAAACTCCCCTCGTCCTCTTCAGTTCAATTCAGATTTTAGGAGGAGTTTGAAAATGCTTTGGCTAGGATCAGACAGAAGAACAACAATCCAAGGCTCCTTCGTCCTCTCCTAAACATCCTGCGCTAGGAAAGTGTGGCTTGGAAAGGCCACACAGTGCCTTTTTGAGGCACCTCAGAGGCACCCCATTCGTTATGTCTGAGGACAGCCACTGTCTTTCTGAGGTACCCCTTTTGCTGTGTCTGAACACAGCCTTTGCTGGACTCAGACAGAAAGAGAGATCTCCTTGGAAGAACTACTGAGTTCAAACTGATTTTACTTTCACTAATATAAAGCATTAATATGAATGAGAGGATTAATATAGGGGTGCCTGAGCCATAGAAGCAACATGAGCCTGGCTTCATCATAACCAAAAACCTGACTATTTTATACTTTATCCTCAAACATGCTAAAATCCACAGCCCTAACTCTGTGCATAATCCATTATGCTTGGTGGTACCACTTTCATGTGATGTTCATAGTATTGTAACGATGCCATTTCCTGTTCCTGGTTCTAGTTATTGTACACTGTTCTGCCCATTCCAGTGTTGCTCGTTGACTTGATTTTGTGTAGGCATTGAGCCAGTTTTGATCTAGTGGTTAAGAAACCGGACTCTTATCTGGGAATACCGGGTTTGATTCTGCCTTCCTACATGAAGCCAGCTGGGTGACTTTGGACTAGTCACAGCTCTCTTCTTGGGTGTTTTTCCACTGTCACTAAAAGTACCCATTAAGTACCCATTAATGGGTACAAAATGGCATTTTTGTACCCATTAATGGGTACTTAATGGGTACTTCTAGTGACAGTGGAAAAACACCCCTTAGCTCTCACAGCCCCACCTACCTAACAGGGTGTTCTGTTGTGGGGGAAGAACAGAAAGCTTTGTCAGCAGCTTTGAGTCCCTTTAAATAGGTGAGAAAAGCGGTAGAAAAGCCAACGCTTCTTTTGGTGATGGGTATATAAGCTATGCAAGAGTGGAGACTTTTGAGGAAAAGATCTCAGATGTTAAAATCTGCACTTTTGGACCTTAAGATGCTGTTGCATTTTGGACATATTGAAATGACCTGTTACTTGCTGAAAAACATTAACTCATCTATAATCCACGGTGAACGGAACACAGTGCATTTCTCTGTGAAATGTGAAAAAATAGAGAAATTGTTTATGTAGATTGTAAGATCACTACTCGGAAGGATTTCATAGGATACTATTGGGAGGATTAGATCACGTGGAAATAAAATCTTGCTGCTCCAGAAATCTTAAAATCTTCCTGTCTGGACATAGCCTAAGATGAATTATCAGGAGTAAAGTGATCTTTGATGATGATGAAGATGATAGGATCTTCTGTGTATAAACCTCTTTTAAATAACAATAAATGCCTGAAGTTAATGGGCTGCTCACTTAGTTTTTTGTAGTGGCTGATCAGGAGAAAGGTGATAACCCTTTGCTTCTCTGCCACAAATGAAAGAGATTTGGTTACAGTTAACATAGGTTCTCCCAAGCTGCCCCCCACCCCCCCAGGGCACCCTGATATCTCCCTCAGTGCCCTCGAAATGCCCCCTTTTTGCATCTGTGCCAGACTAAGACAAATGTGAATTTAAATTTTGTACATTTTAGCCAGTTCCTTGCTTAACTCTGGCATAAGTAATCTAGTGATGACAGTGATATATAGATTATACAAACCTCAGCTTGGAAAATCTGAGATACAGATTGCACAGACTAGTTATAAGAACTATGACAGCTGGTGCGTGTGTGGACTGAGAGAGCACAGGAAGGCAGGGTGGTTGACAGGAGGAGGAACCAGGCAGAGTTCATTGCAAGCAGAATATCACACTGCTGCAGATCCATGGAGAGTCACATGAGATTAGACCTAGCAGAAGGTATATGAACAGATCCTAAATTGTAACATTGGGAAATGGGAGTGGAAAACAGAGCTCAGAATCTGGTATATTGGTAAGAATGAGTCCTGCCCACTTCACTGTTTTTGGGCCATCCACTCCTTCACAGAGCACATTAAACCTGAGAAGGAAGCTGGGGATATCTGGGTTAAAATATATGCCTAGGAATGAAAATTGCTGCGTTTGTCCCAACTGCTGGGTCAGCCTAAACTTCATGGTAAGATTGTTGGAAGATAAAAGGCTATAGCTGAGAAGGACAGTGTGTGCTTCGCATGGAGCAAGTGGTAGTTAATTCACAGGCCTGGGAAAGGTTCCAGACTCAAAAACTAATGTACACCATTAAGGTAGATAGTTACTGTGTAGGCAGAAGGCCTATGAGTCCTTTGGATGAAATGTAGATTAAAATGTAGTAAAGGAACTGTTACAGTTATATTGAACAGTTCTAGCTATGTTAACAGTGATAGTATAGATCTACATTGATAGATATAGTAGTTGTGCAGGTGTAACTGTTATATAGCAGATTCTGTGGGAATCGACACCCTGAAAATTTCTTATTTTTGAAGCACTTTCTGTTGTCAGAACAGTTCAGGCACTTATTCTTAGCACTTGCATTTGCTTAATCAGCAATTAACTTATGACATTTTCTCTCCAGTCTACATCCCTTTAACTCAGTTGTGTGCCCATAGCTTGTCACCTGTAGTGTATTATGTTTCTCCTTATGCCAATACATTTTCTGGTCAACAGACACTTGCCCTTAAAGGCCATCTGGGTGCTCTTCAGATGTTGAGGAAAGCTGATGTGCTTGTGAAGGCAGCTGAAACTGGCCTGGATTCTTTACTGTTTTGTACCACAGTTTGATTGTTATATGGAGTTAACGTGGTTATTGTCATAGGAGCCCACTGAGATAGGATAGATAAATTGAATTTGATATGACCTTGGGCCACATCCCTGATGACCAGTTTGAGGTTAGGTCTGTAATCCTGTTTCATGCTTCTTTATGTTCTGCTACTATGAATTGGAACAATCCTATCATTGCAGCAGTCACTACTTGAGATTAGCTCTTATGGGAAGAGAAAAGTTACTGTGACCAAAGTCTGTGCCTTTGAAGTCTTGCCCTTTGCTTTATTTCACCCTCCCAAGTTAATGAAAAGCATGAAAACTGTTGACTAGTAGATGTGTTTTCTAAGCCTGGAAGATCTGGGATTCTAAGAGAAGTCTACGCACTACAAGAGAGAGAAGCTGCTGTGAATTGGGAGTACGTAAGAGACCATATTTTGTACTTGATAAGAAAATTATTTTAATTTAAGCCTTGTTTCTCTTTAAATACCAAGGAGACAGACAGTAATAGGGAGAGCAATAATTACCACCAGGAAGTGTGCTTAATGCTACTAAAGTAACAGAGATAATCTATACCCTCAGGAATGTAGTTAAATTGGTCTAAATGACCACCCAACGAAAATGGGAAGAACAGAACAACTTTCTGCTAGAAGTTATATGTTAGTTTGCTGAAAGGGTCAGGCCACTACATGAATATTGTACTGGTCTAGTGTTTTCCCCACAGGAGTCTTACATGGGAAACAGGAATATGTTAGTAGTACTTTCTAAAGAGCAGTGGTGTTTAGCTGTCTGTGAGGAGAGTGTGAAATTAGAACTTATTTCAAGGGGGAAATGCATCTAAAACCTTGTGTTCAGTTGGGCTTGTTTCATTGTAAAACTGTTTATGATTGAAACTGCAAAAGGGAAGCACCAGCAAGAAATTCTGACAGTAGCAGGAAAAATTGTCAGGGTGATTTATGAATGCCTGGGAGATTTGGATACTGAGTAGAAGTCTGAGGATTTGTTCTTTGAAAAACTGAATTATAACCTGTACGTCACTTTTTTTAAACACTATTTGGCAGTTGGATTTTATCTCACTCATAAGAATATGAGAAGCTCCATTTTATTAGAGTGACTAAGGCCGTGACACCACAGAAGTTGCCAAAGACACTGGGGGAAGCACCTCTGTTGTACCAGCCTCACTGTGACTCTGCCCAAAATGTCTTCACTGCTGCTAGGCCAATATACTTCCAGCATTGGCTGCATTTGTATATGGAGTGTAGCCTCTGTGCACATGCAGAGCAACCTCTGATTTGCTGCACCCCATTTGCTAGACTTCTGGCGGTGTGATGGGGCTGCATCAGTGGGGTTTTTCCCACTGACCTCCTTTAACCCAAATCTAAGATGATCTGTTTCTAAGGAATGGGTCCTTCAACTAATTTGGATCTAGTAGATCCAGATTAAGGGAGGTACCCAGTGCATCCCCATGGGCAGTGCAGCACCCAATAGCAATGGATGCTAGTCTGCCTGCAGTGGAAACACCAGAGTACCCATGTGGCGAATCCGGATCAACCCAACTGTCACCCCAGGTTTTGTGGGGGACAGGGTTTGCAGTCTCCATAGCTGCTCTGGAGATTCTTTGAAGATTCTCCAGAGTGATCTGCTGCAAACTTCAAAGATTCTCTGGAGCCTTTGACATTTGTCAAAGGTCTTGTTAATAGTACTTTCTAAATTGCTCTTGCATGGGGTCCTCTTCAGAGCCTGTTCTATTCTTTGGAGTTGGCTTTGGAAATTTTGCACAGGCTTTGGAGCTTTGGGTTTGGGGGCACCCCCCCCATGAGTGTGCCCCCCTGGAGCTCTCCCCTTGACCCCATTGCCTGATCACAGTGGAAATGCGCTCTGTATAATCTGGATTTGATGCCTGAAGACCCCATTGTAGACCCCTTTAATGGGTCTACAGAAAATCTGGATTATAGGTCCTGAAGGACCCATTCAATCCGGATTTCCCTAGAACTGGTGGAAACAAATGTGGCTTTAATGGTGTTTGCAGTGGAAA
Source organism: Aspidoscelis tigris stejnegeri (assembly GCA_023333525.1). Classification (NCBI taxonomy): domain Eukaryota; kingdom Metazoa; phylum Chordata; class Lepidosauria; order Squamata; family Teiidae; genus Aspidoscelis; species Aspidoscelis tigris. The sequence goes on along the minus strand of JALMGA010000002.1, from coordinate 60,546,619 downwards.
TGGGGTCTTCCTGCTCTGAGGCTAATGGATCCCTAATGGGTACTTAGTGCTAGTGGAAAAAAACCCCAGTGTGTCAGGTAACAACCTAGCAGTTGTTCTTTGTGCCCTTAGCTGTCCCTGCTGACTTTCTCAAGATACTTCAGCAATGGAAGTAATGGAAACTGGCTACCTGGTTAAGGCATCTTTACTGTGTTCTAGGAGCAGCTGTAGTTCAGTGGTAGAGCAAACTGCTGGGAAGCCGAGGGTAGACAGTTCGACCCCCAGGACTTCCCTGGAAGGAGGCAATGACAAGTGGCATCTGTATCTCTGCCAAGAAAACTGCATAGAGTCAATGCCTGCAGCCAACCAGGAGTTGTCCACAACTCGATAGGACACAATAATAAAAAATGCATTCTTGTGAAATGGCCTAATAGTTGACTTCTGTTCTTTCCAGCTGTCAGAGGTTCTTCCAAAAGTACTGAGGGGTTGAAATGTGCAAGAACAAACTATGTGTGTAAGACAACACCCTCTCCCCCGCCCCTGGTAATTAGGTGGAGGAATAAGTTTGAATAGGAAAGCAGTGTTAATGGAGTGGGGATTTTCCTCATCTACATTTACCTCTCAGAAACTAGTGTTTGTTCCGTGGAAGAAAACCTGCCTATTTACTGTCACAGCAGTCAGGTGAAAAACCTCTGTATAGCTTTGCAATATAACTTTTCAAAGAAAAAAATGTTTAAACTGGAAAAACAGTAAGAGAGGTTGTGTCTCCCTGTCATATGAAACATCTTACTGGATGTCTCAATGTCATCTTGAGTTTGAAATATTCCACAGAAATTTTTGTAACGTCACTGAAGCGTGCAACTCTTAAGTATATTAACACACAAGCTAATTCTAGTATAGTGATATTTACCCTTGATGTTTTCAGAGGTGGAATTTTTTAAGAGTGAAAGTGCCAAACAAAATGCACAAAGGTGGGCTAGATGCAGCGAATCAGTTATTTTTGTGCCCTGCCAGTTCTACATGTTGTCCTCGTTGTCCCAGGAACTCCTATATTTTGAATTCTGCTTTCTAGTCAATATGAAACAGGTGGTGCAGGCTTCTTTTTTAAATTGCATTTCTGTCACATTTGTTGTCAATGTGACTTACACTTGCTAAAGTTTAGTTAGGAAATATTGAATTCCATGTTTAATATTGGGATTTGGCAGCTGGGTGTAGTTTCTGCTTCATTAGCCAATCAATGGCTATGCAAGAGAGTGAATTGGTGATTCCCAGGCAAGACCATCAGCTATTGAGTATCTGTCAAGTGGCAGTTGCTTCAGTTGGTCTTGGCTTTAACAAAGCACAGCAAAAACATTCCAATAGAACTTGGTGAAGAGATACAGTACATTAATTTCTGGGAAATAGTAGGATACTGTGGTGAGTTTATGAACATCTGGCAGATACAGATGTTAGGTGTGCTTTGTGGAGGTGTGTTCTGGAATAATGGACACTTAAAGCAGTGGAAGAATGGAGGCTATGTTATACTGTGCTCTGTAGTTCTGCTTTGAACCTAAGCTTTCACATATATGACTATGTCTATCTTTAGAGGATACGACTGTTAGAGTCAGTTGCGTTTGACTCTTCTAGCAGTCATAGGGCCTTTCTGCACTAGGCCTTATTCCTGATTATATTCTGGGATAGATGCTTGCTGTCTATCCCAGATTATGCAGATTATGGCAGACCCTGGGTGGAGCCTTACCATGGTCTGCACTGGCATAGAACCCGCAGATCCCTATTCTGAGATAAAATTCAGAATATGACCCAGCGCAGAAAGGCTACATTCTCTGAAGGTAGACATCATAACCATATCTGATAGCTTAGATTCAAAGCAGAATGACGGGACATGGCATAACAACTCCTAAGCTGTAACAAGGATAAAGAGAAAGTTTAGACCTTCTAGACTGTTTCCACCATTTCTAGTCATTTGTCAGGGCTGGGTTTCATGGGCAAAAGGCTTGTATGCCCTTGCCAAAAGGCAACCCTTGAATATGTGAAGCTCTTTAGGCCTTAGCAGGGTTTTTGCCTTCTGTTGGAATTCTGCAGCAAAACAGGGAAACCTGAATTTCTAGAAGTAACTTCTGTCACTTTTCTTTCTCACAGATAAACAACCCCCAAAATACTTTGTGTGTGTGATTTCTCTCTATTCATGCATTAGTTAAGTCTCTATGTATTTTAAAAAAGCACTCTAAAAATTAAAATTTAAAATGGTTGTAAAAAAATCAATAATACAAATAAAAAACAGAATAAAATTGCCTCATTAAGACCTTAACACATCAAGTAGAATCCAGGTAGTGACACTGGGTTCAGAGAACAGCTTTTGATGCAGTAATGGTAACAGTGTCTGGGGACAGAAGAGAACAGGAACGTCTTCTTGCCAGCTTCCCTTTTTACCTGTTCTACAGGGTTCATCCATTCTGTGGAGCGATTTTTTTGGTCTTCTGGCAAGAGACAGCAATTGGCAAGTAAGCTTTAGAGGTGCATGGCAGCTTTGATGAAAGCAGAATAACACCATTTTAAGATGCATGTTAAAATTTTGGGTTGAGTCTCTGGAGTGCTACCTAAGTGGCAGATTGTCAGTTTAAAAAAGAAAATTAGCTATGTTTCTTGCTTTTCTATTTATAACATGTGTGGACTGTCTTTGTCCCAGAAAACCTCAAAAGTTTTCCCCTTTTTCCCTTTGCTAATATTTTTCAGACTAGTTGGGGCAGGACTGTTTTTGCTGCAACACCTATTTTATGGAATGATCTCCCCTTGGAGTAGGACTTCATTGAGTTTTAAGTGTCTTTTGCTGGCTGCTGATGAGATCACTTTGCTGATTGAGATGTGGGTTTTTTTGGTATTGTGGTGACTTTATTTATATGGCATGATACTTTGTGAACCTGCCCTGGGCCATCTGGTGGAATGTGTATTAAAATATTACAATAAATATAAGGTGAGAGTTTGGCCAAGGTTTTTCACAGCATCCTTTGGCTAAGGGTGATTTAACTGGCATCTCCTTTGTCCTTGAACTCAGGAAGGACTGCGCTAAAGTTGCTACGGTGAATATTAAAACTGAATGATGTTTTCCTTTCTTTGGACACAGTCACTGAGTAATCAGTGAGATCTGCTGACTATTCCTGGCAATAATCTATAGTAAGATGGCGGATAGGAAGTAGTGACTAGTGCCAGCAACATTCTCCATTACTGAGAGCAACAGCAGCGGATTGTGAATTGTTTCCTTCCTGTTCTCTGCCCATGTCCTTCTCTAATGCCTGAAAGCATCTGCTGCACTTTATCGCTCAATGCTTGCATAGTACTTCCTCCAGGCTGCCACACATCAGCTATCCCTTGCCAAATAACAGGGGAGCTAAAGAATGCAAGTGTAGGCAAGCATCACCAGCCTTTTGGGGTTTATAGACTCACCAGGAAAACTAAGAAAGTGCTGTGGGTCTCACACTGCAACCACATAAGTATATGCATTCATTCCTGGTGAGTCCCACAGGCTGGAAAAATTGCTTAAACTTTTTTCAAGCCTAATTTAGAGGTAGAGGGAAATGATATTCCTGGAAGATACAGGTGATGAAGGGAAGGTTAACTCCCTAACCAATTATAGTTGAGATCTGGGATTGTTATCCTCTCCTTGCAATGGTAAAAATGGAAAATGTTTTCTGTTATGTCCATTAGAAGATCATTTAGAAGCATAATAGTGACTTGCAGAAGTGAGTCATTTTTAACTGGGGGAAGTAATTGCTGGAAAACGAGCTGTGATGACCTGCCCAAAACCAGTCCTTCCTGTGGTACTTTGGCCAAATGGAAGACTTCTGATATCTACAGTACGAAGCCATTTTCAACTCTGCAGTGAGGAATGTTAGACTGATTTTGGTGAGGCATAGGTGGGGGCATGTGTAGCCTTCGGTACAGTGATAGATGCCGGGGTCAGCAACAAAGTTCCCAGTGTAGTAAGTGGCAAGGTGATTGATTTAAGCAAGCAGACATACTTTTAAATGTTTATGAAAGCCTTGGAATTAAAAGTGAAATAGAACTCTATAGATAAAAAAAATAAGAGTAACTAAAACACTTGTGTTCTTTGTAGGAGTATGGCTCCAAAAATTACTACAGACCTGCTTCAGAGGCTCCGGCAAGCAATGAGAAATTCCAAATATGTCCCAGAACCAATTCATGCCTACATTGTACCCTCTGGCGATGCACATCAGGTATTTTTGCGTGCCTGTAGTTTTCTATACTCAGAAATGCCCTAAACTGAGAGTGTTAAACTAGGTGTGCATACTAACTATAGAAAAGGACTCTCCTCAAATTTTATGGATTCTGCATTATTCCTAATACTCTGAACTGTGATGAAATTGCCTTCTGCTAGAGTGCCCTTAAAAAAAAAATTATGACTGGATGGGGCCAGTTTTAGTGTTTGGGGCATGTGGTCACATTTAAGATTTTGAAGCTGTGTAGGGGTTCTCATTTTTCCTGCATGCAATGTTGGTAGGAGCATGAAAGTTTTTTAGGATCCAGGAGGGTTTTGTGGCACTTTGGGTGCCATTTCGATGATTTTTAGTTTAAGACAGGGTTGCATTTGTAAAAACAATTTTTTGCATCTTTACTGTAATAAGAAAGGAAAACAGCAGCTTAAAGTCAGGAAGAGCGTCCCAACAAGGGCATTCTGTAATTCGTAGGGACATCAAGAGGATGAGAAATAAGCAAAGTGCATCTGAAATGCATTTTTAAAAAAGAATTCAGGAAGGAAAAGATGTAGATGTGTATAATAGGAGGAGAAAAAAAGGAAAATAACCTCCTACTGGAATAGGAAAGGTGGGGGAGGAAAGACATGCTTCTAAAAATAGCATGTGAAAACAAAACAACCCCCCACAGTTTGAAGTCTGTTTTCAGTACCCATATAATATGAATGACAAATCTGGTTTTAGCTACATTGGCAGAGAGAGAAATAGGCTGGGGGCAGCATGAAGTGGTGATATCTTTTATTTTGTGTGAACAAAACCAATACTTATACAACTGTTAGTTGCTATAGGTGAAAAAAACACTTTTTTAAAAAAGCAACCCCCCAAGACATACAGATTTTTTTTTAAATGCCAGGAGGTATTTTGTGTGGCTAGACTTGCAACATGTACCTGTAAATCTTGGAACACAGCCTGCAGGATTCTTCATTTCTTTGTGTTGCTTTGTGTGAATGCAGCAATGCAAAGGCTTTGTTTCTGTTTTTCCTGCTGAGCAAGTTATTCAAGTTTATTCTTTGAAGGGAGCAGAAGTAAAACCGGGCCATACTCAGTATTTTCCACTAGCATATTAGATTTGTTTCATTGGATATTCTAGCTTTTCTTACTTAGTTATAAAATTGATCAGAGCGCTTCATTAACAGTGACTGAATATCTTAGATAGAAGCTTTTAGGGAATGCCTATTTGCAAATTGTACTTGTACAATAAGGGAGAAGATGTCAATAAGTAAAAAAAAGTATACAGTTCTGAAGCACTGTGAGAACTGAGAAAAGTTTGGAGGAAAAAGGTACAGGAGAGCTCAAATAAGCTAATGACGCTTAATGCTAGGATTTGAAATACTGTAGTGGAATATTTAGTTAAAGTTCCTGATCAACAATGTTTTAAGGCTTTTGGTTTTTAAAACATATTTAATCTGAAAGAACACCTAGTAGGAGAGGAAAGCTGATCTTGGACTGGACCGCTGAACACTGACAACTTTTGGTGCTGCTGTTTTACATTAGGCTCAAATTTTGATTTGTTTTACCTTTCCCTAGAGTGAGTACATTGCACCTTGTGACTGCCGGAGAGAGTTCATCTGCGGATTTGATGGCTCAGCAGGTATGTTCCTAGACCTCTGTTTGACCCATTACAATTTGGCAGTTCTTAGATTTTGAAGGCCCAGCTCCTCCTCATGATGAGAGCCCACAATGTGAACTTTTCATCTCCTACTGCAGCTGTGTAGACTGCTGTGTGTTTATATATTTGCATCCAGCCTGAATGTGGGTTCTTAATTTTTTTAAAAAATACTTTCTACATGGAGACAATCTCTTGTAGGCAGCCACTGGTAGGAGAGGTTGAAAATCTGTGACCTTCCAGGCTGTGTTGGACACTACAGCTCTCAGTAGCAACAATGTACGTTATAGAATACTTCTTGCTAAAACCATATTGCTATTTTTGCTTTTGTCTGCTGGAGTGCTGCTGCTTGAGACTGTACATGGGAAATCAGACATATGCATGATACTTACCAGAAAAACATACACATATGTGAAAAACCTGTATGTATGTATGTATGTATGTATGTATGTATGTATGTATGTATGTATGTATGTATGTATGTATGTATGTATGTATGTATGTATGTATGTATGTATGTATGTATGTATGTATGTATGTATGTATGTATGTATGTATGTATGTATGTATTTCCATTTCTATCCCGCCCCATACCCGAAGGTCTCTGGGTGGGTAACAACGGCTCAAACAACATTTAAAAAACATATTAAAACAAGATGCAGATAAAAAACATATTAAAAATGGGTATTAAAAACAAGGTATTAAAAACAAGGCACAGATTAAACTAAGGTACATAGTTAAAAGCTCTGATTTAAGCCATGCATCCAATGGTATGTTAATAAAACTGTGACTGATGGGGGAATGAGTCAAACTTGGCCAAAGGCTAAGGCAAAAAGTCCTCCTAAATGACAACAGGGAAGGGGCATGGTGCACCCCGGAGGGGAGACCATTCCACAATCTAGGGGCCACACTGAAAATGCTCTCTCCGGGGTGCCCACCAACCTCACTATTGAAGGTGGTAGAACAACCAGGAGGGCATCTTCTTCGGATATTAAGGTACGGGCAGGACGGTATGGAAGAAGGTGTTCCTTTAGATATTTGGGGCCCAAGTCATTTAGGGCCTTATAGGTCAGAATTAACACCTTGAATTGGGCCAGGTAGTGAATTGGCAGCCAGTGCAATTCTTTTAAAACCGCCGTAATATGTGTCCGGCTAGTTGTTCCAGTCAGCACTCTGGTGCTGCATTTTGCACTAACTGCAACTTCCAGACCGTCTTCAAGGGCAGCCCCATGTAGAGTGTGTTGCAATTGTCCAATCTAGAGGTTACCAGAGCATGGATCACTGTGGCCAGGCCGTCTCTATCCAGGAAAGGCTTAAGCTGACATACCAGCTGTAGATGGGGGTAGGTGCTCCTGGCCACAGCCGCCACCTGGATTTCAAGTGTTAGTGCAGAGTCCAGGAGTACCCCCAAATTACACACCTGTCCCTTCCAGGGCATAGCCACCCCATCGAGGACAGGGTATCTCCCAACTACCTGGATCCAAGATCCTGTGACACACAGCACCTCTGTCTTGTCTGGATTCAGCTTCCATTTATTGGCCCTCATCCAGCCCATTACTGCCTCCAGACACCTGTCAAGCACTTCCACCACCTTTCCTGATTCAGAAGGAACAGAGTGATAGAGTTGGGTATCATCTATATATTGATGACACCTCACTCCAGATCTCCTGACGACCTCTCCCTGTGGCTTCATGTAGGTATTAAAGAGCATAGGGGATAAGATCGATCCGACAAGTGAGTTCCCAGGGTATCGAAACCGTATCTCCCACAGCTACTATCTGGGATCGGTTTTGGAGATAAGAGCGAAACCAATACCAAGCATCGCCTCCAACCAACCCCTAAGCTCTGTAGCCTTTTCAGGAGGATACCATGGTAAATGGTATCAAAAGCCACTGAGAGGTCCAGGAGAACCAAAAGGGTAGCATTACCCATGTCTCTCTCCTGAAGGAGGTCATCAACCAGGGTGCCCAGGACAGTTTCTGTGCCACAACCGGATTTGCAGCCAGACTGAAAAGGGTCTAGATAATTAGCTTCATCCAAACATACCTGTAGTTGAGCAGCAACAGCCCTCTCCAGAACCTTGCCAAGGAAAGGTATGATTGCCACCAGGCGATAGGTGTTCATATCTTCTGGGTCCAGGGAGGCCTTCTTCAGGAGGGGGCAGACCACAGCTTGTTTCAGAGCTGATGGAACCACCTTGTCCCTCAGAGAGGCATTCAGTACTCCCTGGATCCACCTGGTCATACCTTGCTGGCTAGTTTTTATCAACCAGGAAGGGCAAGGGTCTAGAGAGCACGTTGTCGGCCGCACGCCGCAAGTTTTGCTTGTTTTGACTCTACATTTCAGACTTGCAGTTCTGCAGCTGATATAATATGCACCTGTTACTCATCTAACAATCCCATGTACCTTGGTGAAGATGACAGCACTTTAGAACTGCCCGCGTACACTCTCTCTTCTGTGCCAGTATACAAAAGTTTTAAAACGGTAATGTGTGAATCTGGTCTGTATCAGCATTTTGCCTGCCTTCTCAAACTCAGTGTTTCAAATTCAACAGTGCTTTCTAAGGCATCTTTTTAAATTAATCCCATATTCAACCATCAGGAAAGACTTCATACATATTTATACACATGTACAGTTTTCACATGGATGCTGTCACATTCGTCCATATCTAAAAGGGCTTTGCTGTGTGACCTATGTGCACTTCTGGGCACGTTTACTCAGCAGTTAAGGCTCATTGTGTTCAATAATGCTTTTTAAAAGCATCTGTGCATAAAATCACAGACTTATAGTAATACAGTTCTGTACGTATGTTTCCTCTCATTCCGTGCATTTTTAATGAGACTTCCAAGTCAGTGTGTTTTAGGTTGTACTCTTAGACATAGTTTTGGATGGCTCCAATGTTTCTCTTTAAGGTGGGAGGGGAACATTAAGAATTGAAGCCAAACCAAAATCTGCTTGTGTTTTAGATTTATGTACTGGAGAAAAGGGAGTATCAGTGCAAACCATGATGGCAACTTTTCATGCTAATGAATTTGAGTGTGGGGGACGTGAGGTTTTGTGTGTGTATACAGGAGAGGCCGGTGGATGGAAGATTGTTTGCTTAGCCTGTGTCTGGAAAATGTTTCTGCTTTGCAGTTTGCATGCTGAGTAAAAAGAGAAATGTGAAGGAAAAGTCTGAGTTGTCCCTTCCTTTTTCAGCAATTACACCAGCTGGAATGATGATGTAATACTCATGTAGTTTTGAGCTTTTGCTGACCCTCAGATAACCTTTCAATAAAATAAAAATCCTGTTAACTATTTCATTCAAGGCTCCAGGCTGTTATTTCTTTTTTGAAGCAAATAGAAACAGATTGTTTGTCTTCTGGCAAATCAGAGATTAGTGGTAAACAATGTCAGCCATGTTCATCTTATTTGATGCATTTGCATCTGAGAACTTTTGTTAATGGAAGGGGAAAAAACCCCTAGTTTTGATTGCCTTGGGGTAACTTACTCTCTGACAATCTGCCTGAACTGGGGGCTGAGGTCCAGCTTTCATTTCAGACTGTGTTGCTGATACATATGCTATATGAGCATGAAGTTAACAGCACTGTTGAGTTCAGTTTTCTTAGCAGTTGTGAGTGCATGGTCCCTATAGGGGCTTAATCACCATGAGTTGAGTCATCATCCCATGTCTTAGTCTTAGGTGCTTGCTTGTGGGCTTCAGTGGCCTTTGCCCATGTTTTGCAGAAGAATCACACTGTCACCTTTCTGTCTGTTTTGATCTTCCTTAATCTGCTGGATGCTTCGAATCAGTATCTCTACTTACTGGATTGAATATCATGTCCCTGGTTCCTCTTTTCTCCATAACATCCCCAGAACTTTTTGAACAATGTCAGCACATTCATTATGAAGAAACAAATTTAAAATGTATTTTAACAAAACTGCCCAGTCAAATACCTGGGGGGATTGGAAGTTCTGTAATTTAATCATCTCAATGGTTAGACAAAAATGTAATCCCCCTTTCCCCAGTAATTTAATCTGCTATATTATCATTTATTTAACCTGTGAAGCTGAAACACTTTTGGTTGCCTTCTCTCCACAAAAGCTTCGATATCATGCAAAATCATAGTCCAGTGCAGGTATAGATAAGGTGCTTTAGACTGAACCACAGTTCAAAAGTTTTATTGACGTTCTGAGCCAGATATGTGACCAGGTTCGTGGTGAGCCGGCTTGCTTCACCCAGCTTGCTGCAAACTGAGTGAAGTTTTGAATTTGAACCTTGAGGGATTCAGGCACCCAGCCTGCTGAGGTCTTTTAACAAGCCATGGTAGTAGGTTATGGCTGCTTCATGTCACTTTTATGGCTATGCTTGAGATGCCCATGAGCATTTGGTGGGCCACTGTGTGCGACAGGATGCTGGACTAGATGGGCTGTGGCCTGATCCAGCAAGGCTTCTCTTATGTTCTTATGACTGGCCTTTACAGAAGCCATAAAAATTCCCTACCTACTTATTCTGATGAACTCAATGAGATGAGTCTGACCCGGCTGGCCATCTTCATGGACAAGGTTCATGGTGTCTTAATTTGATGTGAGTCTCCAGAAATTCAGCTTGTGTACATCTCTACATGCTTTGTTTTGTTTATTCAGCATTGGTTATAACTTTCTTCTAATCTCTGTACCAGGAACTGCCATTATAACTGAACGAGATGCAGCTGTGTGGACAGATGGGCGGTACTTCCTTCAAGCTGCTCAGCAAATGGATACCAACTGGACGCTCATGAAGATGGGTGTGTGATTCATAAATAAGTTCTCTCTCTTATTGTTAAGCAGAGGGAAAATGTTAAGAGCAATACAGCCATTCCTTGTGGAATTCTACTCTTTGGTTCCTATAAACTATTGTGTAGTGTTAAACTATATTATGCAGACTTTGAGCTAGAGGAGCTCTGGAAGTGCCACCCACCAGTGTATTTCATGACTATTGAAAAGATTGAAAATTAGTGGCAGTCTGGAGGGAAGACCCAGATTGTCAATAAGACAGTGGTACTGTGAAGGGGAGGCCCTGTTTAGCAAAGCAACTCTGTAGCTCTGGGATGTCAAACTGCATTATTGATAAGTTTCCAGGATTACAGTCAGACCCCTGTATCTACTGATCTAGTAACCATGGTTTCAGTTTTCCACGATGACTGGATCAGCCCCCGCCACCCCCTGTGGGCGCCATTAAGCCTACCTAAAACTCCTCTGAGGCCTGGGATAGGCAGGCAATCACCTGAAATGGTGCCAGATTTCCCACAATTCCACTGAAATCCCGCAAGTGAGATTTCCACTGATTCCTGTGAAAATACATGGGATTTCAGAAGAATTATGGGAAATTGAGTGCAATTTCCCCATGTTGCAAATATCCATGGTTTTACACAAAATCACATTATATGAGGAATGACTTTATACTTACAAGCCATACTTCACTGACTGAGTCCTTGGCTTGCATGCAGATGCAGATGGTCCTAGTTTTGACACAGGTATCTCCTTAGAAAAAAGTAATGGGAAAAAAATGTTTTTGCAGCTGCCCCATCCTTCCTGCACACCATGAATGCTCAAGAGAAGTTTTTGCTTCTCTACAGCTACAGAGGACCTAGGTGCTCTGGGATGCTCCCTGATGCTTCAGGATGCAGGTGGTAGAGGGGTGTGTGGATGGAACATGACAAGCATCCCAATCTGTGCTCTAGAGGTAAATGCAAACAGAGCCTAGGAAACGTGGCAAGTGTCAGGAGAACAAGAGAAATAAAGTCCATATAAAATGGATCAAAATGCTGTGTCGCGGGAAGCCTTAACTTTTTGCTGCAAACGGAGGAGGCCCTTGAGCTGCCCTGTTTTCTAAGAATTCCAATATTTTCTTACCTGAACAATCTTTGCACTCTGACTTAAGTTCTTATTGGCTTTTAGGTCTGAAGGACACTCCCACTCAAGAGGACTGGCTTGTGAGTGTACTCCCGGAAGGCTCCAAAGTTGGGGTAGATCCCTTCATTATTCCGGCAGGTTAGTCTGCTTCTGTGCTCTCTTATTACTGTAAATCTGTAGATCCTTGTATTTTTATTGCTCACTGAAGACTATGTTGACAAAATGAAAATTTTAGTATAACTAAGTACCGAATGAAAATCAATGGCATAAGTAAGACATGATGCTTGTGTTCCATTGAACTACATACAGTTCAATTAATTGAGCCGGATTCTAGAACCTGGCACTGAGCAGGTAATAACTGTTTCAAAATACACTTTTGGGAAATTCACTTCTACGAGTTAGATAAAATAGATTATACCACAGGATAATTTTGGGATTCTTTTTTTTAGGTGTTACTTAAAGGTTTAAGGAGATAGAAGACCAGCAATATGTAATGCGGTGATGACCAACCTATGACACGCGTGTCACAGGTGACACACCAAGCCCTTTTGGGTGACACACCTGGTCACCCTGGCACCTGGACGTGTATTGCTTGCTTGTTCTTGAAGTGTACGAAATACCAACTTTTCAATTGAAGATTTAGCAACAAAAGTCACTAATGTAAAGAATTATTTGTTTTTGCTTTTAATCAAATACATATATCAAAAATATAACTTTTTTACTAGAGCTACAAAAATCACAAAATTATGGATATTTCTAGAACTGACACAGCACCTGAGTTTAGCTAGGTTTTCTTGCGAATTTTGACACACCGAGCTCAAAAGGTTCGCCATCACTGATGTAATGGAAGGGGAAACAGGGATCAGATTATATTCCATCCATCTTGGCCCAACCTACCTCCAGCAGAATTAAACAGATTTGGAAGCTGGGAATTTGCTGTCCTTTAACAGTTATTAATGTTTACTTGTTAATTGCACTTATACTGTATTTTTCACTAGATGGTGCAAATGTAAAACAGTGGAAGATAGAAAGCAAGGCATGTAACTTCTCCAACTCAATAAAAACCAAAGCCTGAAGCAAAGTTCAGTGTCATGGTAGATCAGAACCCTCGGGTATGGGGCAGGATATAAATATAAATAAATAAATAAATAAAGGTCTGAATACAAAGATGATCTAGCCAGAAAGTGAACTGCTTGTTGAGATGCCTCCCAGTGAACCCAAGAGAGGGGGAAAATGAGAGAAAATATCGTTAGTGAAAAATATCAAAATTTTTCTGTATCTTGAACTAATTATAGATTCTCAGTTTATGTTGGGAAGGGGACAGATAAGATTCATTTTAGAAGTACTGGATAAGGTAACTAATGGACCTTAGTGATCTTCTCAAGTTAAGTGGAAGTATTTTTCTAGGAATATGTTTTGTTGAAACTGGTTGGTGTATTCTTCTCTAGCCATTCCCTGCAATCCAACTGTGGCTTGTGAGTTGCCAGATTCCCTCCAGTTTTTTTTTTTTAAATGGAAAGCATGATTGAAATGTCTTCCAGTTCTTCTTTGACATGGCATATACTGTGTCTGTATTCATAGCTTTCCTGCTTGTACTACTGTTTTGTTGTTAAAATTACATAGAGCTATGCCACGGGGAAACATAGCAGACTGAGATTCTGTCTAAAGGAAGTACTTTTTGTTATCTTTTTCAGATCAGTGGAAGAGGATTTCCAAAGTTCTGAAATGTGCTGGCCATGCCCTTGTACCAGTCAAAGACAATCTGATCGATGCAATATGGACGGATCGACCACCACGACCGCTTAGGCCCTTAATGACGCTAGGCCCATGCTACACAGGTTAGCAAGAGATCGCTATTTAGTGCAGAGGGAACTAAAGGGAACGCCTTCTCTCATACAGAGGGAATGCCTTCTGTAAAATCTGCTGGAGGGGGGCTCCTCTGTGTCCCACCGATTAGAGACATGGGGGAGGGCCTTCTCAGCTGTGGCACCTCACTCGTCCTTCTTTTGGAGGCCCAATTAATGCTAACTCTTCTAACTTTTAGGTGCTAAGTAAAGACTTTTTATTAAGGCCTTTGGGCACTAATTCACTCTAGCACTATTTTAACTTAACTTTTAAAACTATTTTTGTTTAATAACATTTTAATGTTTAATGTTTTGTTTTTTATATTGCTTTTATTGTAAGCTGCCCAGAGAGCTTGGGATATGGGGTGGGATATAAATATTTTAAATAAATAAATAATAAATTTCTTTCCTACTTCACCCTCTACCAGCATACATGCCTGTAACTTGGCTTACACTTAAAGAATCTGATGCAATGGAGTCTGGTCCATGGAAATTTATTCCACTATAAATATATATGAGTTACTTAGGCACTAAGCTGTAGTGATGTGTTTAAATGACCATCTCTGCAAACTGTGCATTTGAGTCTGTCTTTGCCAGAGATACAAGAAAGAAGATGGGGCATTCATGAATTGCTTGGAGTTGTCTAATACTTGTATCTAGAGGTTAATGGCTACTGTGTATAAAGCTAAATGGTATGTTAATCGGAGCTGCTCGTAGGACTGAGCTCTTGTTTTCATTGTATATTACAGGGATTAGTTGGAAAGACAAGATTATAGCTTTGCGGGGAAGAATGGCTGAGAGAAAGGCTGTCTGGTTTTTGGTGACAGCCTTGGATGAAGTGGCTTGTGAGTAGTACATCACTCTGATTTTATCTGATAGTGTGCAGTTGTCATATTCATGTTCAGTGATGCCTGTGCAGCTTAGAATTAGGAGCTGTGCAGTATTTCTGGAGACCCACTGAAAAGCACAGGCATCCGCAAATGGTCTGCTTGAAATGCATGAGGCATGACATGAAAACAGCTTTATTGATAACTTGTTTCAACTATATTGAATTATTTTGTAATACAAAAGTAGCAAGGAGGCACAGCCCATAACCAACAGGTAATACCTTTGTGGGGCTGGTGAGCTTCTGTCACCAGGACTGCACTCCACATATCTTCCCGGTATGCCCTCAAACATGGACAAACTCTAACACTAAAGCAATGGGGTGTTACTTGCCTTGCCTGGAGGGGCTCGCCTGAAGAATCTCTTGGCTGTGCTGCAGCACCCAGCTTCTGAGTGCCTTGCAAGAGGCACATACAGTAGACATGGCTGAGTACCACTTCCACTGTCCATTGTCAGCCGTACCCCAGCCAAACTTGGCTGTGTTGCCAAAACCATTCAGTTTGCCAGCACCTCACCAGGGTGTAGCTTGTATCCTGCTTGTGCTTCAGTGCTGGCACAAAGTATTCCAGCCCATTTTGTGGGCCTGTGGCAATGTGGTTTTCTGACTGTGCAGCAGTTGGGCTCAAGCTGGGTTCTGGGCTCCTGCTGCAGCTGCTGCCGGAAGGCCAGGGCTGGCATCTCAATTACTGGTGCAGGGGATGAAGATGAGAGGGGGCAGCAGATGCTGCTCAGGTGATGTGTGTCCATCTCTGGTGTTGGCCCCTCCAGCTGTGACTTGCCTTGCCACTGGTTGCCATCCCTGTTCATTTGCATTTAGCTCAAACGCGAGAAAAGGGCCCAGAGATCTATCAGGAGATAAAGGAACGTGCTGTGTCTCGTTATTAAAATTCAACCAGTGAATGTTTTCTTTGAGATCTAAATAGTCAGTAAACTTTATTTGTTCTTGTTATGAGTTAACAAATAGCTTGGTTTCAAACCAAGTTATTTATAACTTCTTTAGTAAGTACTGTTTTGCTGTATATCTTGTTTAAACTTAGAATTGCATATTTAGCTTGTAGATAGAGCTTGCAAGTTTTGTGTCTACTCTGCATTTTTTTATTCTTTGTGAGCAGTGCCATCACTCTCTTCAGAAACTCAGTCAGATTAACTTCCAGAATGTTAAAACACGCTTTATCTGCAGCCTTTCCAAATAAAGACAGTAACCAATAAATGGAGTAATTACAGCTTAAAATAAATTCACAAGAGAACATTTAAATCAATCTCCTTGCCACACTGCCATCTTGACTAAAGATCAAGCATAAATCAAATATATAAAGCATATCACCTGCTGCCCACCCATGATCTGCTCACAACTGCAATAGATTTAAAGTCTAGTACAGTAAATAAAGTTACAATAAAATGGGTAACGTCCAGACTTGTATTATGCATAGGTCTTATGGCATTGAATACCCAGTGGGACAGTAAACAATGGTATAAAATGCACTAGGAATTTTTTTTGGGGGGGGTCTTTATTGGGCCTTATGTGTTTCAGCATGTGTCTTTTTCAAGAGATTGACTGCCAAAATTTTCCAAGGGTTGTCTTAAAAGTTCCTTCTTAAAAGTAGGAAAATATAAACCATCCCTTCATGCAGTTAGTGCGATAATTGTATACCTATGGCCTTTATGGAGGCAGCCCACATGGTTGAGACCCTCATTCTTTCTCTACCAAATTGATCAGGATCTTGTAACTGATAGCTTACTTTGGCTATGAGGGAAAAGTTCTTTCAGATAGATGTATAACTGGTGCTCAAAATATGCTTTATCTTCCAATTAATGTTTTCCACATATATAAAATCTTATCTTGGAACGTCTTGCTAGGAACTAAACCCATGATAATATCCATATGTTTTAATCCAATAAAAACTTTACCACAGTTCATGGCCATTTTAGAATACAGCCCCCCCCCACTACACACATCTGTAGCAGTTTTTTCTGTTTTTGTTTTGCTTTTTTTAAACAAAAATTGTAGAAGTGAAAGATGACTTTATAATTTAGAGCCTTATATCTTTTGCCTAATGCTGCCCATGAAATTTGAAGCTCAAACCACATCTTCATTCAAGCTATCTTAGGTGCCTCCTAGTCATCCTGGCAGGCCATTTCCGTGGGTGGTGGCCAGGTCAGCTTGAAGAATACCAGAGCCTGTGTATGGAGGTACATTTTTCAATCTCTTTTTGGCAGTTACAATGCTGTGCTGGCCTAGGCATAGTCCCCTTAGTTTGACTTGCAGTGGGTCCTTGACTTCTGCAAGCCCAATGAATGAAAGAAGGCTATCCCAATATGGAAAATTCCACTAGGAGGAACATGCACCATGTTCTGGTTCTATGGGTGGCAGGCCCTCAGCTGCATCCATGCACAGGATAAAGCCCCCTGTCCTGCAGTTGGAGGAAATTCTTTTGAACAGAGCAATGGAGACACAGCCTCAGAGACTAGAGGGAGCAGATGTTAATGGTTAATAATGAGCACTCCATCACCAGCAACTATATAATTAACCCTCCTTATATAGATGATCATTTAGTCCCTATGGTGTTTACTAACACAGTTAACTGGCAGCTAGAATTATGTTAAAATGTAAAATGGCAAGTGATATGCCTACCTAAAGCAAAGTTGGATAAAAAACCAAAATCAAAAACACCTGTGCAAATTTATTACTACATCCATATGGACTAGTGTGGAGACCCACTGCCCAACACCTTCCCGCCCAATAGTACTCTACTGCAGATTCACACTTAATCTGTATACTATGGCTCGGTGTCAACAGGCATTCCCTGCAATACCCCCCTTTCTGTTTCTTCTGAATATAAACAAAGTCTTTTCTCTTGCCAGCTGGCTGCTGGCCTCCCTCTCTGGTTTCTCTCGTGCTTAAAGGCACAGTACTCTGTACGAGAACACACTGATATAGCCTCCACTCAAAGACAACCGTCAAGCTCACTTCAAAGAGAACCAACAGATATTTTATCGTTTCAATCTTCTTTATAGGCAAACAGTCTTTAACAGAACACACAGTAGTCAGGACCTTTTTATCCAGCTTCCCTCATGTAAGCTAAGAGCCCGGTTCTTCCCTGCCCACCCCTTGGTGAGTTACCCAGGCAAAGAACCACACACTCTCGTTTCATGTCCATTTATTGTTTCCCCTCAAGCTGACATCCAGCTCTGATTGGTTTTGGCCTGGAACTAGCTTACCCCGCCCTCAGGAACTTAGTAAGCAATGCCCCTAAGCCATAAAACAGGTGATAGCCTATGGCTGTAATACCAACTTCTAACTTACCTTCACAACTAGTTGTCATCACAACTAGAAATTGGGATTGAGGTTTTAATCTTCCCTGTTCTATATTCTCAGTTTATATTTGCTCCTGGAAAATACTTTAGTGTTCGGGCAGCTTAGATATATGACTGAGTGAGATCTGTATACTCGTACAATATTTTAAGCCATAAATCTTACCTTTTTTTTGCATTTATTAAAACATTTATTTATCAGAAAACAGTATTCAACCCAGCCTAATAAAGCAGAATAAAATTAATAAGCATCATGATAATGGTAAAGTCTTTTTCATCCCAGTGTCCCTTAGTGAAACCGGAAACCTGCATAGCAGTGGCGTCTCCTATATCTTAAGACTGAGGTCAGTGAAGAGTGTGTGGCTGAAACTATCCTTTCTTAGTCAGAGGAAGAATTCTGCAGAACTCAGAAGCTTGCATCTGAGTAACAACATTTAAAATCAAATATATTAAAACAGATAAAAGCATATATTAAAACAACAGTGTCTGCAAGTGGGAAGGGAGAGTGTGTCATTTAACTGAAGGACAGTGTAAAGGGGTGTGTCTTCACCACCCTCCTGAACATATACAGTGAGGGAGCCTGATGCACCACAAGGAGGAGACTATTCCTTAGCCTGGGGGCCATAGCTGAGAAGGCCCTCTCCCCCTTCTCAGTTACTTATTTTAATTTATTTGAATTTTTATCCTGCCCTATACCTGAAGGTCTCAGGGCAGGTTACAACATTAAAATTGAAAAATAAAATGAGCATAGCTGTGTCCAGACACGTTTTATACTGTGCATGGATGATCAGTCTTTAGTAGTCTCATTGCACTATACCCCCAGTACTGCACATTTACCTTAGTGCAGGATGACGAACTCTCACTGCAGTATGTAGATAAGTTGAAGTATCAATCCAGCGCAGGCAGGGTGATGAGAAGTGTCAACGAGATGCCAGCTAATCGGGAAGTGCAGCTCAAAACTTGATTGGCTGCCTAATCCCACGTGATGGTGCTTGGTGCCCAGACTCTCACTGCTCCAGTAGAAGAAATTACAGAGCTGACCTTGAGTATGGATGACCGGTCTTCCCTGCGAACTGAGTTTACTGCACTTTTTGTTTTATCTTTGGATTTAGCTAGCTAGTCTGGAGGCAGCCCATATTGAAATCATGACAGCGCCTGAAAATGAGGAGGAAGAGCTGTTTCCTTATTTAGCCAAAGGCCAGGACAAATATGTTGTGTCTTCACAGCTCTCCTGAGCACATGCAGTGAAGGTGCCTGATACTACCAGACTTTTTCACTATTTTTCTCATGGGTAATATGGTTACTGTTTTACAATAGAAAGATCTTCTCCTGTTGTATTTAGTTTTCAAGACTTCTAGTGCCATCTTGTGTCAAAACACTTTAACTACCCATATAAGCTATAGAACTTCCTTCACCAGTTTGCATCTCATCTGGAAGTGATTTTTGTTGTTGTTTGTGGGAAAGGTCATGTTTAATCACAATTATAAAATTGGGCTTTTCATGATTTTATAGGGCTCTTCAATCTCAGAGGCTCTGATGTTGAATACAATCCAGTGTTTTTCGCTTATGCTATCATAGGGACCAATTCTATCAGGTAAGGTGGATGGCAGCTTTCTTGCTGATCTATAAACATTTGCTCTGATATTTAACATCCATACAAACTTTCCTTCAAGGAATTAAAATTCTGTGTGTGTTGGTAGCAAGGTTAGGACTTTCATAGATACGGATGCTTAAGCTCCTAAATTATTTCAGTGAGCACATAAAAATGTTGCATCAGTTATCCTATTTGCTTCAGGCCAAGAAAAGGAAGAAAATGACAACTTCAAGGGTATAGCTACCTTGGGTTTGTAAGATATGCTGTACTTTTCCGTATTTCAGTTTTTATAGAGAAACACAGAAATCATTGTTTGTCTATATAAAATACACCCTAAACTTTTTCTAACTATTGTAGCTGCAGGGTTAAATTAACTAATAAATGAGTTTACTGTTAGAAGGCCACAGCAAATCATTGCCAAGAAAACTGGATGGATAGGTCTAATCTCTGTAGATATCTGGAGTTGGAATTAACGTGAGGTTTCTTTTTTCTTACCTAACCTCAAAAATGGATCTCTTTATTTCTTGTGCCTCAAATAGCTTAGCTACTGGGGGGTTATTGTTTATTGCATTTTATTTGTTTGCTTCTTTATGATACTTTCTTATGTATATGTTTATGAATTACCTTCAGATAATTTTTTTTAATATGTATAGCTGCCTGGAAACTATTTAAATTGACTTTTTGTATCAACTTTAACTAGGTCATATTTTTGGGGTAGGGCTTGTATTTTGAGCATCCTCAGATCCTGAAAAATCATGCTAGGACTTATTTTGGGGGTAGGTCTTATTTTCGGATAAACAGGGTATCTCTGCTCTGAGGAAGCTGTTTCAGGCCTCTTTGTGGAATTGATAGAGTGTGAAATATTTTATGAAATACTTCCTTTGGAAAAATTATCAAGGTGGGTTTCATCTTAATTCTTCTATGGAAAGAATGCCATGTATTTCTTCTTGCTTCTTCCAACAATTATAGTAAAAACTGATATTTACTTCAGCTTTAATTCCAGGGTTGTGAATGTATTTATTTTATTCCCTCCCATTCTATGCTGCTTTTGTATTAATGTGTTAGCGCAGAGTCTAGGAGTACCCCCAAATTTTGCACCTGTCCCTTCCCGGGTATTGCAACCCCATCAAGGACAGGGTATCTCCCAACTACTTGGACCCGAGAGCCTGTAACACACAGCACCTCTGTCTTGTCTGGATTCAGTTTCAATTTATTGGCCCTCATCCAGCCCATTTCCGCCTCCATGCACCTGTCAAGCACTTCAGCCACCTCTCCTGATTCAGATGGGACAGAGAGATAGAGCTGGGTATCATCTGCGTTTTGATGACACCTCACTCCAAATCTCCTGACGATCTCTCCCAGTGGCTTCATGTAGATATTAAATAGCATGACTTCCCATTTTAGGAGAACCTTGCATGGCATTTGGATGCCATACGTACAATAATGTATAAATAAGAATGCCCTTGCAAGGCAGGGCACACTTGGTGTAAATAAGTTCTTGGTTCATTTTTGCTAAATTGCTGTTTCATAGGCTTTCTTCAAGTGTGTTTCCTGTTTAATTGGCATTCTTCAAGTGTTTTCCCTGTTTAATTCACACAACACAGTGTGTTCTTATCTACCTTCCATGTCCAAATTGCTTTCTATGGATTTTAAAAGGCCCTAATCTGAAATTCCAGTAGCAGGTCCCAAAGTTCATTGCTGAGTCCTTGCTTTTTGTTAATGGAACTACAAGTGTCTCAGTAGCTTCATTTTTTATTTCTCTGATACATTTCTCCAGGTTGTTTATTGATGGTGATCGCATTGCAGATCCGGATGTGAAAGCTCATCTGTCATTGGATTCTACTCAGGATGCTGAGTTTAGCATTCAGGTGTTGCCATACGATTCCATTCTGAATGTTCTGAAGTCCATCTGTGACACCCTTTTACCTCATGAAAAAGTTTGGCTGAGCGACAAAGCCAGTTATGCCCTGACCCAGGCCATTCCCAAGGTTTGTATAATTTGGCAAGAACAACCTTTTCCTAGCTTGGTTCTCCCAATGAGAAGTTTCACTTTGATTGGATACTACTAAACTTCTTTCCATGTGGGTCTGTTGGAGGTCTTGTCCTTTGCTGGAAAACAGCTTTGAAACCCAAGCCAATCTCTCAGTGGGTTGTTTACAATCACTATTATGAGAGGAAGTGGCTGACTCATTAAAAGAATTTATCAAAAAGATTGTCAAGTTAGAATAAGACAGGAATTTGAGTAAATTGGTCGTTGGTCCAAAAACTGTCTCTTGTATTTAGGTCTGGAAAATGTTCTAGGACAGGGAAATAAAGAAGTTTTGTTCTTAATGTCCTGGCAGGGGAGAATGACGGCCTTCTCATTGGGTATTTTGTAGGGAAGGGGAGTGTAAACTTACCTTGTTCTCTTTTGTGATCATGTGTGAAAGAGTGTTTGAGGTAGTTTTTTATGGCATGTGAACACTGGCTGAGTTGCTCTTAATCTAGTATTGCAAATAGTTCAAGAATATCCAAAAGGTGCCTTGTGACGGTTTTTGGGTACAGGCTGCAAACTGTTTTGCTTTCTGGCCTTGCAGGCTTCTAGCTAGCTGCAATAGCCAGCCTTTTTGCAAACAGCTTTTGCAAGCCCTGGGTTTTGGCTGCAGAAAGGGCGGGAAATCTTGCCCGGGCCCTGCTGCAATGATTGGCTACAGCTGGTAGTTGGAGGGAAAAGCTGTCCAGGGATCTGAGTGCTGGAGGGGCTAGAACAGGAGTTCCCACCAATCAGGGGTGAGGGACAGGAGTTTCTATCAGGAGTTTCCAGTAGCATTTTATTGCAGCAGTTTTCTCTTGGAGGTGACAGCCAATCAGGGCCACAGAAAAAAAAGTATAAAGGAACACAGATTACTGCAGACTAGGTCTTCATGCTGGGACAAGAGCTGAAAGGAGCAGAAGAGCTGAATCCTGAAGGAGCCGGACCGGTAGTTGACCAGGGGTCTTTTGGCTGGAAGATTTTGGAGGAAGACTTCACTAGCAACTGACCAGACTGGATGATCGGTCAAGGAAGGACGGGCCGTGCCTTGTGATCATCTGGAGCCACGTTCTAGGACACTGGCTAGGCTTGGGCTGTGGCAGAGCAAGTGGGGGGGGGGGAGGAAAGTGGAGAGGTTTGTCTTTTAAAAGGGAACTATTTTCCTTTAAGAAGGGGAGCTGACAGGCTGGGAAGCTGGTAACCTTAAGAGACTCATAGACTTAAACCAACAAATACCTGAACCTTATTTTCCTTTCTAGTGTTGCTTGTGTATAATAATAAACTTGTTTTAGTTTACTGTTGAAACGCTTGCTACCAGTGTTTTGTGTCCACACTGTAGTATTCACTTGGCCGTTGCACAAACTCAGCATCCTAACAGGGACAAGCTACTCCTAGAGAGGGCAGGCACTTACTGGAACGCTGGGGAACGTGACATGCCTCATGTTCATAAGATGGCTAGCACAGTACTGCATAGTTTCCAGACGGAAATAGAACTATTATTTTTGTCAGACTCATAATTGACCATCTATTGGAGCTGTGCAAAAACTTGGAAAAGAGCAGAATTAGACTGCTAGAATGGGAAAAGGTGCAGAAAAGGGCATGATAAATCATCAGGATAACAGAGTGTGGCTTCTGTTAGGAACGGTAGTGGGTTTTTTTCTCTGCCATCAAATTATAAAAGCTATTCTGAAATCAGAGAAATAAAATGGGTATTCTCATTGGCTGGAGTTACAGACTTCAAGGAAACTTTGACTCACGAAGGAGTCTCCAGGGTAAAGTTCACAGAAAGTCAGTGCACTTACTTCTGCTGAAATTCACCTTTGCACAGTGAGAGGTTGATTATGTGGTACGGCAGCCATTTGCTTCATGCAGAACAATGATAATGATGAAGTCTGCCAGACTTGATCAGCATTCTGGGTGTGCAATTGAATGTGCATGCTAGAACATGGGACAGAATATAGTGTCATGGTGTGAACTGAATTCCTATGGTGTAGAAAGGTTGAAAATCTTGGATTTGACCTTTCCTTTTTTTGATCTGTTTTCCAGCATGTTAGCCTTTTTGCATGAAACAGCTGTGTATTAATAATCCTCTCTATGACTGGACCTTTCCTAAGATCTGAGTCTTTTAAATTAAAACTTCCTCTGTTGGTTCCTACATAGTATGTAATGAGGCTGTCCTTGCTAGTTGCTGAACATCAAGAAAGCTGTAATAATAAAGCTATTTTAAGAATTCAAGAAATCTTTTGCTGGATTGGACCAGTGGCGTATCTAGTCCCCCAGCCTGTTGTCATTGTGGGAAACAGGTACATATACAGAGCAACAAGTCGGTCATAAGAACTGTACACTTTTCCTGCTCACAGCAACTGACCTGCAACTGATACTGCCTTCCATGTTGAGAGGAGGTTACACAGCTGTCAGGTCTAGTAGCCATTGATAGACCTGTCAGTCATTATTTTGTCCACCCCCTTTTTGAAGCCTACCAAGTTGATGGTCAGTATCCTACCTTGCAGTAATGAGTCAGTTTAGAGTTGTCATATTTTTATCTAGTAGTCTATTAGTTTCTATACTCTAGCTAGGTGGCACTGGGCTAGTCACAGCTCTCTTTCTGAGCTCTCACAGCCTCTACCTACCTCACAAGGTGTCAGTTGTGGGGAGAAAAATGGAAGATTTGTCAGTGGCTTTGGGTTGTCTTAAAAGGGTAAGAAAAGAGGGGTATAAAAGCCAACTCCTCTTCCTCCTCTTTGTCTTCTTCCTTGTTTTCTTCTTTTTGTATGCTCTGGTGAAATAGTATGACCTTGTTAATGTTTTGGGTTTTCCATCATTCAGTTTTATTAGGTGACCCTTCTTTCTGGTGTTTCTGGGAGAAGAAAAGTTTCTCTTTATTCAATCTGTCAGTATGATGCTTAATTTAATATACTGTACTTCTGTCATCAGGTCTTCTCTTACCATCTTTATTAAAAACTTCAGTTGTTTTAACCCTTGTTGTAAGGGAGTCCATTATCATTTTAATTGCCCTCTAAAGAACCCTTTCTAATTCTAACCATGCTTGTGTGGGCGGAAGCAGTCTAAAATGACTGAATAGCCCTGAATTTTACTTGTGGTGCTTCCTGGTGGATGGACAGAAGCTGTTAGTGTTTCCCTCTTGGGATATTTGTCTAGTGGTATAGTCCATGAAGGGCAGGAGGGCAAGGCCAATCAAACTCTTCAATAGGGAGCCTAGCCTGGAGTGAGACACACACTTTCATCTCAGGGCTCTGGGATTTCTGATAAATCTTTCAAAGAGTCACCTTCACCCATCCCAAATGCTGGATCACCTGGAGCTCCACAAAGGCAACCCATTCAGACTGTCTCCGGATAAAACTTCAAGATCAGTGACAAGTCCTTAGCAGAGCTTGCAGTCCTAGCAGTCTTGCTAGGCTTCATACCACACTGTAAGAGACACAATAATATCTTTCTCAATAACTTTGGAGAAAAAAATTGTTGGAGGAAGTAGGATGTTGCAACCAGATTGTGGGACTAATTGATCAGGGGAAGGACATATGTTCCTCATTATTTGATACTGAGAGGAACCTTCATTCACTGCAGAGATGCCCTGCCCCATCCTTCAGAGTCCATGCAGTGCTGCATCTACCCTTATGGGGCTCCTGGTGGCCTGCTGCAGAGAACACTGGCCCACTCCAACATTTCTGCATCCTGCATTATTGGAAAATTAGGGATATACTGTAACTCTTTATTGAAAAGTGGTTTTTTTTTGATAACATAAAAACTTATACAATAACTTCATACAATAACATTCTATTCCTCTTTTGGTGACTTCCTCCATTTTTCCAGCGTCTTCTCTTCATATCTCATCTTAGTCTGCTCCCCTATATATCTTTTCTTCCCTTTATCAGCTGACCACTTAGTTATTAATCAGAACCAATCATAAATTACATCAGTCTCTCATAGATAGTTGATAAAGGGATACCAGTCTTCCACATCTTTTCTACATTTTATGACATTCAGTTTAAAGCAGATCCCTCTCTCCCCCCATTTCTTTGCCAGTCTTATTTACATTCCATATTCCATTTTCCTCTTCCCGATTTTTAAGTGATGCCTGCTACAAAGGTCAGTCTTCTTTTTGGTTGCCGGTTTTGGAGATTCAAAAGATCAGCTGGTTGCACCTTTCTTTTCCATCCCAGTACTCTTCCTTCCTTCCAGATGATCTAAAGCGATATCCTTGTTGCTTAAGAGTAAAGTCTAGTTTGTGTTCCAGGGTTCTCCCCCTGCTGGAAATTCACCATTCTCAATGATCTTGTTTCTTCTCTCCTTTGCAAAATTTGTGTTAATCTCATCTCTGGTATAATCACCTTTCCTTGTTGAATATCCATTGGCCTCTGGTGCTCAGGTTCTTACTCAAGTTGAGACTGCACATGTAAACATTCCTCTTGATTATTTTCACACCACTGATCTAGTGTGGATTTTATTTTCATCAATCTCATCTCCAATTTTGTAAAGGGTTGTTCCATTGAATTTTCTAAGCATATCAAAAAATTAATCACACTCATCAATTCTGGAAATTCCTAAATGATACCTTGCTTTTCATCCGTGTTGTATTCGAGAGGTTAGATAGTCCATAGATCCTTAAATCTTCATAGAATCTTTGTATGTTATTTTTTTTCTTGCCTTTTTTTGCCACCCTTCTTGCTTAGATGGATAGTAAATCACAACTCTATGGCTGTGTCACATCATTTCCTGTCCTTTTTCGTCTTCTTTATCTTAACAGATAAGGTTTCTCAAAAACTCTTTTTTCTTGGAATCCCAAGCTCATTAAAAATGTTTAATGATAAATTCCAGTTTTTTCTTTATCTTAAGAAGCTTTCCAAATGGCAGATTAGTTTCTCTATTTGATTCTAATTATAAAAGTCTTAAAAAGATGGAATCGGTCAGGTCTTCACTTGCAATTTTAGCATCTCGGGGTGTTGGCTGAATTCCTCTGACCTCCCAGCAAAAGTAGATTCTTCTGTCAGGGGGTGGGCTGTCAAAACTACCCATTTTGAGGATTCTCTTCATTCTTCTGTTGCTCAGGAAGAAGTATCAACCGGAGAAGGTAGGCAAAGCTCCTATTCTCCGGGAATTTTCGATGCTAAAAACCCCTTGGCTTAGCTCAGCTAAGCTCAGGTTGTTGGTTCTGCCATGTTCCAACTGGATGTCAGTGGAAAATTAGGGATATAAGATGCATTGTTCCCATCAGTCAGTGAAATAAGACACTTCCCTATGTTAGCTTTACTTTACAAGTTAAAATTCGGATTAGCTTTAGCCAAAACTGGTTGGAAGGGCGTCTGATTCTGATTCTGAAAACACTAGATAAATAAGGGAAACCCTTAATACTGTATTTTCTGGCGTATAAGACTACATTTTAACCCAGGAAAATCTTCTCAAAAGTCAGGGGTCGTCTTATACGCCTGGTGTTGTCTTCTTATACGGCGAGTATATCCCAAACTCTATATTTTAACTGGAAAGTTGGGGGTCGTCTTATACGCCTAGTCGTCTTATACGCCGGAAAATACGGTAAATGGTTTTGAAGACACACGTTACTCCAGATTGGATAATGTAACAATATGCATTCTAAACTGAACTGCAGAGTACAATATGGCTCCTTGCTGTCTTCTCCAAGCCAAGCAGAAGAAACTCAGGATTATGGCAGACTGAAATGAACCATATTTTTCTAGAAAAATCCAGACAGAACAGTGTTTTATTCTAGTAATTGACTAAGCAATGGAAAATAATAGCTGGACAACTTTGAAATACAGTATTATTGGTTTGCATACACTTAAGACAGATGATACGCAGTGCAGTGCAGTGTGGAGCATTGAAAACAATATTAAGAGGTAGAACATGTCATGGGGGTCTAAATATCATAGTATTTTATACATTTATGGCATACTTTTACTATCTTCGAATGCTTGAAAAAAATAAATGAGGTTTATTTTCAAAAGGGCTGAAAGCTTATAGTTTATTTGGCTGGACATTTGCTTAATTTGTCCTTTTAAAAAAATCAGTCAGAAATAACTTTAAAAAA
The DNA here is from genome assembly GCA_023333525.1 of Aspidoscelis tigris stejnegeri. Taxonomy (NCBI): domain Eukaryota; kingdom Metazoa; phylum Chordata; class Lepidosauria; order Squamata; family Teiidae; genus Aspidoscelis; species Aspidoscelis tigris. Next base: position 60,519,185 of record JALMGA010000002.1, on the reverse strand, counting down.
ACTATCTTGGTTTTTGTTCTTCAGGTGGGATATAATTAGTTAAGATGAAATTCTTAATAGCAAGATTTTAATACAGCAGTTCCACAATATGTTTGAGTAGCTGAATTGTCCAGTGATGGTGGAAGGTCTTTGAAAAACTGTAATGAATGTCTCTCAGAGACATCTTAGAGTGTGATGATATTGAGTTTAAATTTAAAGAATACTGAAAATTCCATCCCAGTTATGAAGATCTGTTAGATGAATTTGGTTAAATTGAATAAGGTGGGTCTGAGATCTGAAAAACTGAAATAAACCCTTGATACTGCCCTTTCAATAAAAATGGGATGCAATTTGATAAGTGGACATGTTTTGGGAATGGCAGAAACACTAGGCTCAAGGACATTTGGGTTGCGTGCATCCTTTCTGATGGGCAGAACTTTGAAAGATGTGCAAAAGGTAGCTAGAATCCTTAGTGTCATATGACTGCAGATCCAATTTAGCAGCGTCTTTCTAAAATCTGCCCCCCCCCTTTTTAAAACTATTTCAGGATCACCGGTATCTTACACCTTACACTCCAATTTGCATTGCTAAAGCAGTGAAGAATGCATCAGAGGCTGAGGGGATGAGGAAAGCTCACGTAAGTGACCTTCTCTATGATTTTCTTAAGCTTCAGCAATGAGAAACCATCAGTTTTACTGTTCCCTATAGTAGCATTTTCTACAAATCTTGCTGATAAAATGGAAAATATTCCCTTTGATGATAACTACACTGTCATGCTAATGCCTGTTAATATGACTCTGCCTGGTGGGATCCCATTTTCAAGGACACCAGATGGATTTTTCCTAACCTATCAATTCCATTCCTCTTTACTTTGGTTTCTCTGTCTCTCTCCTTGTTTTAATAACAGATCAAGGATGCTGTTGCCTTATGCGAGCTATTCAATTGGTTGGAAAAGGAGGTATGGTTTTACAGAGTGTTCCTGTGATTGAAGGATGCTTGTACAAATATATTTATTCAAGATTTATTTAAAATCTTGCATACTTTTTATTGTGTTGGATGAAGGCAATATTTCCCATAAGGTAGATAATGGTTACTAGTAATGACCACTCACAAGATGGCAGCTCATCCTGTGTTCCTGTCATTTCTTCCAGTTGCTTATTTGTCAACTTGTTTACCCAACTGCAAGGGTGAACTGTCAGGTTGCGCTACCTGCTTGTGAGTAGGGATGTGCACGAATCTTTGTCACATTTGAAATTGATATGAATTGGTACAAATTTGTACATCACATTCAAATTGAACGTTGGCCGCATTCGAAGACCGACATCTGAATGTGAAGCAGCTGCTTTTGTGCATTTATTTGAAGCTTCCTTATTTTCACAAACATGGAGAGGCAGCAAAGTGGCTGTCCAGTCACATCTTCAGTGGATTCAGAGCAGATTCACAGCAGATTCAGAGTGGATTCAAAGCAGACTTGGAGAAGATTTTGATGTGCGACTAGCAGCAGGGATTTGAATCAGATTCTAATAGCATTTGAAGAACATTTGCAGTGGATTTGAATCCTGACACATTTGAAGAAGCTCTGTTCATGTGCCTGTGAATTTCATTCACGTTCACTTCACTGCAAACTGAACAAACAAAAAATTATGAACATCCCTACTTGTAAGTAAATGTCAATATTACCAGCTGGATCCTCTTTGAGGGGATATTGGATGGATCTTCAAAGAGACTGAAAGCTTTTATGTCTAAACTAACCACAGCTTAGTGCTGTGTTTAAAGCCAAATAAACCTCAGGTATGGTTTGCTGGAACAATTCAATTTAGAATCTCAGTTGTAGAAGTTAGTTTCCAGTTACTGTTATTAAACTTAATCACAGTGTAGGTAATGTTAAACTAAAGCTAATTGAAGACTAGAAGTTAAAAGGTTTCAGTTTTTCTCTTCATTCTCACTTTGGAGAATGAAACATTCACAGTCACTGTACCCATGTCCAGATCAGCTGAGAATGAGATAGCTTTTGAGTCATATGTGTTTGTTTTTTGTAATATATTATAAGGGTGATATAAATTAACTGTACTTAGTCTGTGCAAGATGGGAGACAAAAATCCATAAGATGAAAAAAGCATTTTTCCTTTTAAAAATAATATTTATAGAAATCTCAAGATATTTGAGTAGTATACTCTCCATCAACCTATAGATAGGAGCATACCCATAGTTCAAGCACTGCACTTTCTGTTACTGAACTACTGTACTAGCCCATTATTATTATTATTATTATTATTATTATTATTATTATTATTATTATTATTATTATTATTATTATTATTATTATTATTGTTGTTGTTGTTGTTGTTGTTGTTGTTGTTGTTGTTGTTGTTGTTGTTGTTGTTGTTGTTGTTGTTTGATAATGATGATAATAATAAATTGGCATTGGCATTTTTATCCACCCTTTACCTGAAGATCCCAAAGTGGGTAACAACATTAAAACCAACTATAAAAATGATTTTGTTAAAACAATAGCAGTGTCTGAAAGTAGGGAGAAAAAGCTATTTCCAAATTTAGCCAAAGGCCAGGGAAAGAGGTGTACCTTCACTACCTTCCTAAACATGTAAAGTTAAAGTACCTGACACACCTCAAGGGGAAGATTATTCCATAGCCTGGAGGCTATCACTGAGAGGTCCCTATGCCAGATGCCCAAACCTTTTGCTGCTGAGGTACAACCAGGAGGGCTTCCCCTACAGCTCTTACGGAATACAAACTTCTAATTCTATCTGGACTAAGATATTTGAGTAACTGTCTCTCAGGAACCTGCCTTAGGTTAAAAATTCAGCAAGGAATTGTTGTGTTGGCAGTCCTCTGTGTATTGTACTGTGCTGCTAGCAATATTGACTAATCTAGGCATTAAGAAACTGATATCAGGATTATTGGAAAAAGCTGTGTGAGCATCAATGTATTGTACCAATGTATTGTTGGTAGTTCTTTCACCAAGTGAATTCATAGAGTGAGGATGTGAAATATAACCACCACCACTCCACCGTAGGTGCTTATACTGTAGAAGAGCTCTGGAAACCTAACTTTTCACCAATTCTTCAGTAACATAGTACCATTTTAAATCAATTGGTTTTATTTTGCACTATTTTTATATTTTAATGAGGCATTGTGGACATTTCCTTTTAGGGAAATGAAATATTTATAAAAAATAAAGGGAGAACTAAAGCTTTTAATTTTATTTAGTAAAGAGGGAAAGGGACTTTTATTTGGCTGGAACAGATGTCAAATTAATATATATTGATGACAGTGCTTCAGTAAAGACAGAAAGAGTGGGCTGCAAGCTGTGTCCTTGAAAGGAAAAGAGATAATTAGGGAAATAGAAATAGGGCTGAGTAGGGAAGATCTCATAATGTTTCCATTGCTCTTTACCAGGCTAACTAAACACAGATCTATATCTTAGGTTTCCAAAGGAAATGTTACTGAAATAACGGCAGCTGATAAAGCAGAGGAATTCCGCAGGTAAGAAGAAAAGAAAGTGGAAAGTTTGTGGTTCATTTTAATATATGCTTAGGGAAGGTAATATCCATTTTTTCCACTCCTTGGAGCTCTACAACACAAAGGATTCTGTGTTTTGGAACATGGAATCGGAATAGTTAAAAACACAAGACCTGGCACATTTTTTTCTCTTGCATGATCCCTATTAAACAAAGCTGAATTCAAGGATATGTTGAGTACTATTACAGGCTCAATAATTGTAATATTATAAGTGCTTTATTATAGGGATGTGCACAAATATTTTTAACATTCAATGTTTGGACGAATTTGGACATTTGTGTACAAACTGAATGTTACATTTGTGCATTGACATTCGTCTTTGTACAAATGCTTTGGAACATTCGTGAACCTGGGGAGGTGGGAAAGTGGCTGCACCAGTCACATCTGCAGTGGATCCAGAATGCATTCAACACCGATTAAGTGGATTCAAAGTGGATTCAGGGGGGATTTGATGCTTTCATATTATGGGATACGTGTGTGTGTTCCTATCGGACATTTGTACAAATTTGTACAAATACATTAGTATCAAATAGAATCCTAACACATTCAAAGGGGATCTATTCAAATGAATATGAATTTTCTCACATTCGATTTGATACAAATTGAATGTTAAAAAAAATTGTGTACATCATTATTTTATTATAATATTTTGAAAGCAGTCTTTGCAGACAGCGGGATCTCTATAATCATAATCAGATAAATAGAAACAACCAGGGAGTCTGTTGTGTACTGGGGAGTAGATTCACTAATGCTGCAACCAGAATTCTAGTGATATTTTATGTTAGATTAGTTAAGCCACCCAAATGTTTTGGGTTGTATTAATTTTCTGGGGCTGATGGGAGCTGTAGTTTAAAACATCTAAAAGGGAGCAGATTGTTGAAGGCTGAACTAAGCATTGACGTACCCATGACCCATCTAGTCCACCAGGCTGATCTCACCCATGGCCAACCAACTGCACAGGGAAGCCCACCAGCAGAACATGAGCACACAGCTTATTCTGCTTGGAGTCTCCCAACAGCCATCCTTCAGAATCATACCATCTCCTATGGACATCAGGGCAGATGTCCATTGATAGCCTTGACTTCCATGGATTGATTCAAACATGGTTACCAAACCCACATTTGATGACAAGGAATTCTAAAATATAATTCTGCGTTATGTAAAAAATAAAATTCCTGAAGGATCTAGGATTTAGCTTCCTTTGATGACTCCTGGGTCTATTAGTATTTGAAAATTCTCTCCATACACTTTGTGCAAGCCTCCTGTCCAAACTAAAAAGCCTCAAACTTTGTATCATTTGTCATAGGAAAGCTCTTCTGACTCGTTAATCATATTAGTCACCCTCCTTTGAACTTCCTCCATCACCACTGTACAGTATTCTTTTTGAGATGCAGTGTCCAAACTGCACACAATATTTCTGGTGTGATCACAGTATCCGTTTATATAAGGGCATTATTATATTAGCATTTCTGTCTTCAGTACCGTTTTTTATTTTTCCTAACATGTTATTGACTTTTTTTAGTGGATGACATTGTGTGCCACTTCAATTGCACTGTCTACCAATACTTCTTTTTCCTGATCAGTCACAATTAGCTGCAAACGTTTAGTTATTTTGCAACTTGGTGCTATTGTCTTGATAAAAACAGAAGTTCTGGTCTAAATTACTTATCTTGACAAATCAGTGTTAGTAGAGTCATTATAAATCATAATAAATGCGTTCATCTTCCTAAACAGAAGTGCTGGGTTGGCTATTGCTGTTGTAGTATTTCTAAAGGTTTAAAATCCTCCCAGCTACACTAGACAGATGAGTTTTAGAAAGTCCAAAAGTTTTAGATTCTTTGGTTATTTTGCAATGGTGCACACATGCTTCTTCATGAAATCACTCTCTCTTTCAGACAGCAAGAGAACTTTGTTGACTTGAGCTTTGCTACAATCTCAAGCACGGGTCCAAATGGTGCTATCATTCACTACAAGTAAGAACAGTATAACTACCAACTTAGCTGCTGAGTTAATCATGATGATGGTGATAATAAACCACTGTCCTTTGCCCTCTGTATAAGTGCTACATGCATTTTCAGCCCCCATCACCGTGATCCCAGAATATCAAGCCTGTTCTTAGTAAACATTCAAAATAGACAAAAAAGGTATTATGTTCTCTTTGTTACTTGTTTAGGCAACTTCTCCATTTTACTTCAGCAATGGCAAAATGCTCTTGGGTTCAAGTAGAAACATCGGTAATTATGAAGGTTTACCAACTTTTTCTGAAAACTTTGGAAAACAAGACCTTCCAGGGCTGATATTGATTATGAGTATTTTCGGCTGCAAAACATGGCTTTAAAAAAGTTGCTCTGCCCTTTAGAATTGTAAATGCATTGCTGAAGATGCCCTTAGTCATATGACTCTGACCTAATTAGGTTGTCAGTTTGATCTAATTAGTACACGAATATTTACTAAGGCCAAATATGCAGTCTATTCTGGCGTGTAAGACTACTTTTTAACCCAGGAAAATCTTCTCAAAAGTTGGGGGTTGTCTTATATACCAGGTGTCGTCTTCTTATACGGCAAGTATATCCCTAACTCTATATTTTAATTGGAAAAGTTGGGGGTCAAAGGTAGGATAGAAATGGTTAAATGAATAAATATTATTCAATATCTAGCGTAAGCATCAGTTTGCGATGATATCCAGTTTTCTTTGCCAACTTTAAAAAAAGGTAAAAATACTGAAAGAAACAATTTTGTGTTAATGATAGGCCTACTCCTGAGACAAACAGGAATTTATCCATGAATGAGATCTACCTCCTAGATTCTGGTGCTCAATACAAGTAAGTACAGATTGCATTCTGCTTAATGATACTACTTGTAATCTATATAGACCCTTTAGGCCCTGAGTTGTTTGGTCCACATTTGTTCATGGAGAATCCTCAGTATGAGTGTTAAAAGGTCACATAGAAAGATCTTAGTGCATGCTTGATTAAGATTTTATTGGGCACACTGATGCTCCTTCCTATCCTCAGTCTTCTCCAAGAAGCCCTTTCCCTATTTGCCCTTCTGATGATTGGTTTTAATTATTATTTTTTAATTCCTTCTTTACTCTGCTCTCGCATACCTTCTGTCCCCACCACCAAATACAACATTCGTAATTTGAAGACTCTTTCCTTCTTCTTAGCACTCAACCATTAATGCATCTGCAAGCTTTTATTCACGCAGGCACACAGAGGTCTATCCACCAATCACAGATGCTCCTCCCAGAGCCTAGTGGTGAATAGAATCCTTTCAGCACCACAAAGAGAAAATGAGCTTGGTGGCGAAAGGAAAACAAATCTTTTAAATGTCTAAGCCCAGCACACAGGTGGTTAAATGTGCCTTGGACCAGCAACATGGGTGTGTACATATATGTGTCTGTGTGTGAGAGCCAAGAGTCCCCCCTAATATCAGTTCTATATGTGTATGTAATTTGTCAGACTTCTCACGTACAAGAATGAAAGGAACAGTAAAATAACTACACATTGCCCAGCATATGTTTAGTATATGTCCAATTAGCAAAGGCAGAGTACATAAGAAGAGGCAGCAAGGAGAGCTGTGCTTTGGTGTGGGGCTAGGATTCCGTTTCAAAAGCTCTTCCCAACTGTAGCCAGCATATTGTTCAAGCATGTGCACCATGAATTTGCTCTTTCCAGAGGTTCTAGGACCTGAGCAGATTCAGTTTTGATCAGCAGCAGCCTATTCTGTTGCTTGGTTCCAGCCCAGGTCCACTGTAGTTGACCATACCAAAATAAATGAAGCATTCCTCCAACCGCAGATAGTATGCCTTCACACCAAAACATACTAGTCTGCACTAGTTTGCAGACTGCAAGAACCTACTTTGGCATATAATCTGGAATAAGGCCCAATGCAGAACAGCCCATGAGTTTACAAGCTGGTATTGTAGCCGAAGAGGCTGGCTGCTTCTTCCATTAGTCATAGAGCCAACCTGGTAGGAACCATGGGTCTTAATTTGTATCATCACTTACTCCAGTCCATTTGCTGGTCTAGTATTGTACTTACGAGGCAGAAGGAAGCTCAAAACTAATGAAGACATCTTACATGCTATCAAATAAATTATAAAAGTTTGTGAGCAATCATTTTTCTGTTGAATTTTTGACAGTTCTGTATACTTCAGTCAGGGTTGAAAATTGCAACGCATCCTACCTTAGTCAGCAGAGACAATAGCATTGTAGTGGACGGTCATTTGGAGAACCCACCTTGGCCTAAATTCTTTCCTTGTTAATAGTCATGTCTGAGATACACAGAAAATACCCTGATCCTTTGATATGCTTTTTTACTGTTGGCAATCTTAGAGCAATTTGTCAGAAAGGTAATGCTAGAGAAATAGTTATTTTTTGAGAGTACTAGTACTGTTAGAAGCAATATTAAGAGAACGTAAGAACATAAGCGGAGCCCTGCTGGATTAGGCCACAGCCCATCTAGTCCAGCATCCTGCCGCACATAGTGGCCCACCAATTGCCCATGGACATCTCAAGCAGAGACAAGGGCAAACCTTCTCCTGGTCTCGCAAATAGAACAAACAAACCAATCTAAGGGAAAAGATCAGTCTTTAATAATGGCCTAGAGTGTGTAAAGGGAGGCAATTCATGTATATCAAAGTACATTGTAGAGGGAAGGTCCCACCACAGTGAAGTTCTATCTGCTGGTAACTATAATTCATAGTAGTCTTAGGTGATTTTAGAAATCTTACAGGGCTGTAGCTGGCAGTGTGATCTGCTAGTTTGTCTGTTCAGGGTTCTGCGTGTACACATTAAAGCCTTGAATTTGGTCTAATAGATATTTGCATGTGTAATATGCACAGGGCATGTTGCTGCAGTCAGCAAGCTGACTGCTGAATTTTGAAACAGTTGCAAGTTTTGGAGCAGGTTTATTTCTTCTCAGTCTGTTTTATTGTAATGTTTTTGTAACCTGACCTGAGACCTTTGGGTATAGAGGTGGATAGAAATATAAATAATATATAAAATAAATAAGTAAACCTGACATAATTAGACTTTCATAATTTTAAAAATGTATTTGTCCTTGGACCTAACCTGTCATTTTGCTTGAAGAGAGAAAATGGTTAGCTTTCATTTAATGAATAAATGGTAAATGATACCTTGCAATGTTTGTGTACAGTAGTGCTTCCAGATGTTAAGTGCATTTCACATATAATTTTTTCAGTTGTAATGCTTATAAAGTCTTTGTAAGGTGGATCAGGATTATTCTTCATAGAGTCAAGGGCACCAAAGTGAATGTGCGGTGCTGTGCTTAAAGCAATTCAGTGAGTCTTTGAAGAAATGAGATTTGAAATGAGAAGCGGAAGGAGAAGACATCCAAATTCATAACTCAGTCCCTAAGCCATTATGCTATACCAACATTAAGATTAAAAGCATTTTGTTCAATAAGTAATGTAGTAGACCTGATATGCCCTTTTGAAGCAAATGGTTTCCTTAAAGCTTTGGCATTTTTGTTAGCCAACAGTTGTATTAGGCCATTGAATGAGAACTGTGTGAATGTTCTTTGATAAATCATGTACAATGAGATCCTTCTTCCCAGACAGTCCTAATTATCAGCTTCCTCCGTGTCACAGAGAGAAACAGCCTCTTGAATATAAAGAGCTAGGCATGCATGACATTTTCCATACTCTGGCGACAGCAGGGCTGAATAGGCTGATGTTGCAAAGTTAACTTCAGTGTTTTTAAAGTCATGTGCAAAGACAGAGTGCCTGGATTTTACTGCATGCTTGCCATTTGAGAAGTTCTCAAGTTTTCATGCAGTTTTGATTAATGTTAATGGCGCTTGAGAAAAAACAATTTCTGAGGAGATAGTTGTGATATTCTTATCTCCCTCCACAGCCCAGAAAGAATTCTTAGATTTTTGCAAATGTCTTATGTGACCCATGGGACCACAGACTGAAAAGGGCTTCCTTAACCAGCAGGTTCTGTCCAACTTGCCAGCTGTAGTGCCTAGCTGCGTGTCCTGTACCAGTAATTATATATACTTTCTACGTAGCATGGCCTTTTCTTTTCTTTTGCAGATCTAGTAGCAAAATGAAAATAATTTATTCCTTGCACTGAAGGTTTCAAGATAACGTAGCTCAGGGTTTTGTTGTGGAGAAGTAATTTAGGAGCATATTCACTAACTACAGCTTTAAGAAGCCTATAGAAAGCCTCTTTGCACTGTTGTTGGTTTTGGCTGTATTTATGCCCTCCACACATACACACACACACACCTATTGCTGTTTTTCTCCCTAAAAATCCTTCTTAGTACCAAAATAAGATGATCATTTCCAAGCCACAATGTGATAGAATCACATATAAAGACTTCTTTTTGTACAGTTGCAAAGCTAGGAGGGAGCTGAAGGTCATTTAATAAAAATCTCCAGCACAGAAGCCAAGTCCTTTGTATCTAAATTTTCCGAACAGCCTGACCTATGTAACAATACAATGCAGATGGTTATCCAGATTGGAATGTTCCACAAGCAGAGAGCAGGAAGAACCAAGGGACAAGATTGCCAAAAAAGCTAGAGGGATTCAGGATAGATTTGTTAGAACAGAGTTCATTTCCTCTGAACTGCTGTATCTGTTAGTATCTGTTTGAAATTGTTCCTGTGGCCTTGCAATCTGTGAAACTTAACATGAGTGTCCATTAACTAGAGCAAATTTGGATACAGCAGGAATCACGCAGTTCATTCATCCCTGAGGAGGGTGAGAAAACAATTAACATTTAAGGGTTTCCAGCCTGGAGGGTTTTGGTAGAATCTGTGGAAGGTCACAGGTGCTGCACCTGAGTCTGGTTTTTTTTTTGCCATTTCGCCTTCCTCAGGGCTGGGCAACTGCGTCCATTACCAGTTTGCTTTGGATCAGGTGCACACAATGTTTGAATTGCTTTTAAGTGTAAAGCAGTTTAGATGGAACTTATTTATTTCTGCGCAGAAGGCTCTTCCACTGGGAGTATAAATTGTGTAAAACTAAGTTAAAAGTTGAAAATTGGCTCTTCAAAATCCCATCAAAATAATTTGCTCCCCTTTCATGACATCCAAGGTCAGTTGTACTTCTGGCCAGAGTAGTTCTGCTGCCCAGTGGTAAGGTTGGCCTTGCATCTTTCTGCATGTTGCTTCATCTTTCCTTCTCGTGTTGAATTGAATCGCTAACCCAAGGAATCTGAAACTGTAGCTCTCCAGGTACTCCTGAAACACAGCTGCTAGACTTCCACTCCCAGTGTTCTGTATCAGGCTAGGAGTGCTGTGAATAGAATCATGGGAGTTGTAGTTAAGGGACATCTGAAAGAGTGCTATTTGAGGCTTTTTCACACCTTTGGCTGGACTGGGTGCTGCCAATGGAAGAGTATTTATACTATGAAAAAATCTTAGCATTGGAAAGAACTTCATGCCAATGATTACTGTAGTGTTTTCAAGACCAGCAGTGTCTGTTCATGTTAACTGAACCTTGTCTTTAACAGAACTTCATATAAAGAAAAATATAAGTAGGCTGAAAGGTGTTTTTTTCCCCTTTTGCTCACTTTCCCTTTGGAAGGGATGGAACTACAGATGTGACAAGGACTATGCACTTTGGTACCCCATCAGCTTATGAGAAGGTATGTAAGATTTCAATTTTCATTGTTAATTTCCCCTCACATTGAAGAGGACAGATTAGAAAGATGAAGAGGACTTCATCTGAGAGAGTAAGCACAGTAGATTCACAAGGGGTGCAAGAAGCTCGAGGCAAATAAGGCGTTATTATGGTTTATTATAGGTGCCAGTTTCAGGAAGGGGGAGATACTGTAGTTTCTTGACACACTGCAGTGGAATGAAGCCATTAATCAAACTGTCCCATGAAGTTAATGCCTAAGGCCCTTTCTGAATTGGGTGTAGATTGGTCTAAATTCTGGTCTGGCCCTCTATCATCTGCATGCTCGTGCATACAAGCATAAGCTTCATTCCCTTAACATGCTTTATCAGCACAGGATGAACCTATGGACTGGGTGCCAGAATGGTGTTATATTCTTGACCAAATGTTGACCACTTTAAAGCAGTCCATAACTAGACTACTGTTTGTATCCTGGACTGCAAAAGATGTCTGGAAAGGATACCCCATAGTCTAGTATACAGTGGTAGACACTTTTTGGTGGGGCTCCAGAAGGCATCACCAGATGTGTTGGAAGTGAGTTCTCTGCCAACATGACCCCAGCTGGAAACTTTAAATTCCTGGCCTTTGAAGGCCGGGTCTAATCTTTGAAGCTGGCCGCGTCTAATCTTTGAACTCAGGCCTGGACTGGGCCGGAGTGTCCAAAATGCAGATATCCTTGTCCTGGCCCACTGGACCTGGACCTGGACCTGGATGCAAGCTATTTCCAAAGTCTACCAAGTCCTGTTGTTGTTGCTTTTTTGCTTCTTTTAAGGATTTTCACCTATATAAAATAGGATTGCAAATAGATTACAACTGCCAGAACCCCATTGTCCTAAGCCTGCATCTGCTGCATTGGAGCCAGTAGGTCCCTGTTACTGGAATGTATGTATTTCATCACTTGGCCCTCTGCAGTTTGGAACCTGTCAGAGCTTTCTCCAGCCCGTGCCAGTCCTCTAAATGTTGTATGACAGCTGGAATATCATTTTCAATTTAAAACATTGCCACACTGGGATAAAAGACTTTGCCACAGTGAACAAAAATGATAGGATTGTGAGTCCCTCATGACTGTTGATTGTTTCATTTATTTGCAGGAGTGTTTTACCTATGTGCTAAAGGGCCATATAGCTGTCAGTGCAGCTATATTTCCTAATGGAACAAAAGGTTAGTTACTTCAAGCTTCCTTATATCATTATGCTTGTTCTGTGAGTTTAGTTTGGTTTGTTAGAACTTTTATACTGCATTACAACAAATGACTCAGTGTGGTGGGCAATCCAACAAATGAATGAAGAATGTAAAACCATCTAATCATAAAATAATAAGAATATAAAAAGCATTAAAAGTGTAACAAACATACAGTACAGAAATTTAAAAGCAGGAAATCTCATGAAGTAACAATAGCAATATTTTTTTCAGGAGTTGCTAGCAGACGTTATTAATTTTGTTTCAAAGCCGTTCATAAAACCAGAACTTGTATAGTGAATTCTGATTGTTTTCCTTAACAGTTTCTTGTACAGTGTGCTTAGTGAGTTCCTTTTGTTTTGTTCAGTCCCCAGCCATTCCCCAGAATTAAGCAATGGCAAACTACTTCTGTATCCTTGCTAAGAAAACTGTACCATAAGTTAATAAAGTTGATAGAGATAACAAAAAAAGCTTAAAGCATACATGAAATTTCAGATCACACTGGCAAATCAGTTCATTTTACAAGTCTGCTTCCCATTTTGATGAATGTTGGGATTGAAAAATTTTGCACATGCCTGGAAATCCTAAATCAAAAAAGCATAAACACATATTTCAGAACCTCTCTGGCAGGACACACAAATTTCCCCTGGCACTTAATTTCAGATTGAAATTCACATATTTTATATTTTGTCTTCTGTATTATGTGCCAAGGGAATAGTTGTGTGAAAGCTGAATGTTGCCTATCTGTTTTAAATCACAGCTGTATTTCTATCTTCTAACTTGTAGGTCATCTCCTAGACTCCTTTGCAAGGTCTGCACTGTGGGACCAAGGTTTAGATTATCTTCATGGGACTGGACATGGAGTTGGTGCTTTCCTAAATGTCCACGAAGGCCCGTGTGGCATTAGCTATAAAACCTTTGCAGATGAACCCTTGGAAGCTGGGATGATTGTTAGTGATGGTAAGGTATTTTTTCTAGTTCACTGTGCTCTTTGGTTCATGAACTAAGACATCATGTCAGTTTATGCCATCATCTGTTTTGGCTACTGGGATATTTCACAATCTTCATTTGCATTCAGGTACAGTTAAAGCAGCTTAGAGATGGTAACTGCCACATGCTAAAATTCTCTTTCCACCTCTCATCCACATGCTGCTTCATGCTACCACCTCTAACTTGCTTTTGAGCCACTTTTTAGTGTACGTGAATGCAGCTTGAAAAATTTAGATTCGGTGGACTTTTTCCGTTCCTGTGGGAAGAGCGAGATGCTTAATGGTCCAAGCCGTTCTTTTTCAGTAATCCTTACAATGATTCAAACAAACCTTAATACTTTCCTTACTGCAGAGAAGATGCTGGTGGATGGAGAGATGGTTCTCAATAAGATCACCTAGGTAGTTGTGGTGGAGGAGGTTGAATCAGGGCTCCCAGGGTTCTACTCTGGTAGCAGTTAATTATGTCCAGCACTGTAGTCTGACTTGCATGGGGTCAATACTGAAGTCAATAAACTTGGTACAGATGAGTAGTATTTTATTTATTTATTTATTTATTTATATTTACATCCACTCCATACCTAAAGGTCTCAGGGTGGATCACAATAAAATAGTAAAAACATGACCAAAACAGCAACACTGCCAGCATGGGGCAGGGGGGGGGGATGCTATGGCTATGTCATTGCATTAATGTACCCCTCGCTACCCAATTTCCTCTTATTTATTTATTTATTTATTTATTTATTTATTTATTTATTTATTTATTTATTTATTTATTTATTTATTTATTTATTTATTTATTTATTTATTTATTTATTTATTTATTTATTTATTTATATTTATATTTATATCCCGCCCCATACCCTCATTGCCTTTGAGTCCTTTTTGCAGTGTAATTTCACGTGCTTGTGTCAGTAGACACAAGTTGGACTCTGCCCCAGATTTCTTGAATTTGTTGGAAAGTTTGCCTTTTCTGTAATATACGTTTTTATTTTTTCTTGCCTTTGTTTTCTGATAATTTTGTCTGCACAGAGCCTGGATATTATGAGGACGGTTCTTTTGGAATCCGGATAGAGAACGTGGTCATTGTTGTTCCAGCTAAAACTAAGGTGAGTGCCTTGTTAACAACTCTAGAAGAACAGGATTACTGTTCTGTGACTTTCAGCTTATTATCTTCCAGACAACACGCTGATGTTGCCCGATCAGTGTCTTAATCTCTAATCATTAGCTGTACTGGCTAAGGTTGACTGGACTGAATACAATATGCTGGGGCCTCTATCCCTAGCTACTGAAAAAGGTCATACTTGTAGTTCAATAGAAACTTAGATGCCACACTGTATGAAACACTTTACTTGGTGTGTTGTATCTTCTAAGCCATATTGCACCAATCAAACTTGTTATTATTTAGACCTTTTGGTATCTCTGATCCACACTGGAAGAGTTGTCTTGGACCATACATTAAATACACAAACAATAACAAAAACCAATGAGCAAAAACAAGGTCTGTCCATAATTACATAATGTTTAAGTAAATTTAAAACTTTGTGGTCACATTCATGGCCATCCTGGGCTGCGTGATTTAGATGGTCTTTAAATAATGTTTTAATTTAATACACTTTTTAGTGAGAGCACATAAAAGGTATGAGGTCCTACTTTTGTGGAGCTGATTACCTATTAGAATTGGATTAGAAGTGAAACGTTTTACTACTTTTATTATGGGAGTATTATTGGTATTTTATCTAGTTTTAAATTGCTTATCTATGTGATAAGCCATTGTGATATTCCTTGAAGAGCAGCATATATGTTGGTGAGAATGATTGTTAACTCAGTTTTATTTGCCAGTTACAATTCTCTAGAGGAATAGTTAGCTTGCCCTGAATGTCTTAATGTATTTCTTCCTGAATGTCCCCTTTATACATACATGCACACTGTCTCTCTCACATACATTTGAATGGCAGCAGTTTTTCCAATGACCAGGATACTTCTCTTCCGCAGTATAACTTCAGCAACAGAGGGAGTTTAACGTTTGAACCATTGACCCTTGTTCCCATCCAAACCAAAATGATACATGTTCATTTGCTGACCCAAAAAGAGGTAAGGAAGAAATTAACTAGCATCTTATTTCTTTTGGTTTCTGCCATTAAGGCTTGAAAGCTTGAAAGCATGATTTTCCTGCCCCTTATTTCTTGATAGGGTGACAAGTGAGGTCTGGATGTTGACTCGGGTGACTGGAAGTGATAGGAGTTGCAGATGAAAGCATGTCATAAATGCTAGATTAGCAAATACTGCTTTAAGCTTTGCCGTCAAATCCCAAGTCTATGGAAGTATCCTTCACAGCTGTGTGTACAAAACTAGCTTTATCTGAAGTATATCTGTGTAAGGTCTTTAGCAACAAAGGAACCCCAGTATTCCTATATTTGGGACACTGATGGCTGAGATACATGTCAGCCATTTTCAGAAATGGTAGGAATCAACATCTGAACCCACTGATCCTTTCCTTTTCTAGGGAGGACATAGCTGGCTAACCGGAAGGTTTTATATTGATCTCTTCATTTTGTTGCAGTTCCTACTTTACTTTCAAAGTACCATTGGTTGTGAAAACAGGGATGCCCAAAGGACTGTTGTATCCCAACTGTTTCTTTTACGTGCCCCTCCCAGGCAATAATAGAGGAAACGATAATTCTTTAAACCTCAAATTATAGGTAAAATGTAGGCTTTCACGGCCAGTCACAATCTCAGTTGTTTGTTTATTTATTTATTTATATTTCTGTCCTGCCCTATATCCAAAGGTCTCAGGGCGGGTTACAATATTATATGAATCTTAGACAGGTTCCTGCTCTCAGGCTTACAATCTAAAGAGACAAGAAAGGAAAATGGTGTGGGAGGGAACAGTTTTTGAGTTGTTGTGCTGTGTTCCATTGTTCTTTTGTGATCCTGAGCTTTCAGATATAGCTATGATCTCCATCTTCAAATTATAGCATGGACAGTTTTAGAACATCCCTTCTAGATGTATCCGATGTACTTATTTTCACTTGCAGTTTGCATTTATGGTGGCTTTTCTTTCCCTCCTTTTTCTTTTAGTGTGACTGGGTGAATGATTACCACAGAAAATGCAGAGAGGTGGTTGGAGCAGAACTAAAGCGACAAGGACGGCAGGAAGCTCTCCAGTGGCTCATGAGGGAAACGGAGCCAATCTCCAAAATGCACTAACATCTTTTTTTTTTAAATGCAATTTTTAAAATTGGGAATGCAGGACTGGTTCAGCTTTACACTCAGTTCCACCATATCAGAATGAGAAGAGATCAGCATGGGTGGGATGGGAGTCTTCTTTGTGAGCACTTTCTGGTTTTTTTTTGGTTTTGTTTTCTCTCCCCCCACTCTGATAAGACAGAGGAATAAAAATTGGAGCAACAGGCAGAAGCAGCAAGCACCAGTGGGCACACACAGAAAGTCCTTTTGATGCTGTTCAGCATGTAAATTTCAAACAAAGTCTGCAAACCAGTATGAAGTGGTTGGGGGCCCTTCAGTCTGTGCCTGCTCACAGAATGAAAACTATATTATAGAGAGCATGAGTCAGTGAAGAAGAATTAAAAAATCAGTGTAAAATAGTTACTGGGTTCTGTGGTTTATGCAACCACAATGCTGATCAGACTACTTGGGAATAAATGCAAGTCATCATGATGTTAAATGATTGTCTTTGGTGCTTAACAGAATGTCACAGGGAATGTTACTATACGTTGAGTGGACATGGGCTACAGTTTTCTCAATCTCTTGTTCATCCTGGTCCTATTACATTTTAGAAATCTAAAAGCAAGTTCACACGTGTTCATTTTTCATAACTGGAGAGGGAGGCATTTTTGCTGCTCTGAGGCAGCATTGCATATGAAGCACAAAGACACGTTATGCTACAGATGTATATTATGTAGAAACTCTCATTGAATTCAGAGTCTCTTCCTTCCAGGATAAATGTTCTCTGGATTTTTATTGGGACGCGGTTCACTAGTTCAGCTATGTGCCGCTGAGCGATAAGTGACAGACTGAGGGCCTGTTTCTCTGAACAAACAAACACAACCGCCAAACCCTCTAAGTTGCTTCAATTGAAACTGTTTTGTAAAGAAGTATTTATACCTGCCTTGATTAAAGGAACTTTGATCCATCTTAAAAATATTATGGGTCTAGGCTACCAACTATGAATGCTGAGCAAATCTTAGTTTTAGGTTGGGTTTTTTAAAAGGCCATTTGTGGAATACTTTGATTACTAGACTGAACTTTAACACAGTGGGGTTCATGTTTTTTCTTTTTTTTTTCTTTTTAACCCTTGCCCTTAAGCAAGAGCTCCAAATGCCAATAAACATTATACCTATTTGTTGTTTAATCCCAAACTCTTACAGCTAGAATCAATTGTAGAAACCTAGGTAAATTTTATTCATTCTTGTGGAGAACATTCTTGTGGAGAACATGGAGGATTTCTGTGGGGAAGAAGTTACTTTGAAAAAACAAAAAGTTGCATTGGACGTTTTGCAGTCTGTATCTTCAGATTATTTCAACTTTTACAAGAATAATTGTAACAACTGACTTAGAGGAAGAGCATAATTCCTCCGTGAAAGGAAAAACCTGTTTTGTATGGAGAAGACTCCATGTTCAGTAGGTTGAATTTCAAGGAGGATTGGAATTGTTGCCCTGAAATCCTTGAGAATTTTTGTGAGGCAATGTAAAGAGTACTAGATTAGATGATTTGATGCTTTATTTATTTGGTTTATTTATATTCCTCGCTTTACCCTAGAAAGATTGCCAGAGTGCCTTCCAATATATAACCTTAGATACATAATTCCCGGTCCTCAGGCTTGTAATCCACAAAAGATCTGCACCCAACTAAAAGGGGACAGGGAGAGGGAGAGAACAGGACAACTTAATGGGCATTTGCAGATAGCTGCTTGTTTTTCCAGTCTTTCACACTCTCAGAAGCGGCAGCCCCAAGTTCAGCTGGCAGGATTGTTACTGCACCAGACAGCAAATCCAGGCTGTTTCCTGGCAAGCTCTGTCTTGGAGAAGGGTAGTCCTGCCTTCTACAGCTCAGCTTCTGAAAGCAGTTTCAGCTGGGAGCAAAAGCAGGCTGAGCTCTCATCTATTGCCAGTGCCAAGCAATAGATGTCAAGGTCTTCTTCATTCTCAGCATGGTCCTGGACTGATGATAGTAGAAGGGGAGGGACCTAATGGAATCATTCTCTTCACAGTGCTGTTTTATCTCTATCCAGCTCCTCCAGCTACCTGGGATGGCTGCCAATTGGTGACAGTTGAGGGGGAGATACCTGATGCAGTATGCCTCTGGGCCTGGTTCCTCTGTCCAGTTACTGCAGCTGGCTGTACTGTGAATAATTTATGAAAAAGTTAAAAAGAAGGGGCAAAAACACATACAATTCAGGAAAAGAAAACAAGAACAAAAAATGCCGAATAAGATCTCTGGCCTTTGGCTGGTGCCTTAAGACAGCAGCTGATAATCTAGGCAATTAAGCTGCAGAAGGGAAGAGACAAAGACAGGGCTAAGAAAGGAAGGATGGATCCACAGAGCCATCGTGGAAAGGATCACTGAGCTTTGGTCTTCCTTAATCCAGGATCATATGTGCTTTAAGGACTTTATCTTTTTGCAACTCAAAGAATCCTTAAGGGAAAGATTTACAGTATTTATGATTAGCTGCTTAAATCCTAATTAAGCACTCCTCCCCTCTGGGACATCTTAAGCTGTAAGAAGAAGGCAGTGTTTCAAATAGTTTGGGCTCTTTTGAAATGCTTGTATCTGATATGAGCTCTGCATCCTTTGGCCTCATGGTTCATGGCTTCTCCTGCACAGTGAAAATGTCCTCTTCCTATGCTGTAACTTAAACCTACCTAAATCATAAGTCATTTCTGATGGGCTAAATTCCCTCAGTCTCTTTTTCTGCAAGTGGCTAGCAGACTTTGGGATTTCTGGTTGAATTTGGTTTTTGGTTCTTATTTATTTAATAGTACAGATAGAGAGATAGAGATAGAAAGAAAGAAAGAAAGAAAGAAAGAAAGAAAGAAAGAAAGAAAGAAAGAAAGAAAGAAAGAAAAGGAGGGGGGATTTCAGAAGATTCACCAGAGATTAAAAGAAATCCAAAGAGATATCAATAAAACTAAAGTCTCAATTGATGATGGTCACGCTATTAAACAGCATCAAAGGCAGAGGTGAAAAAGTATATTTTTAAACATTTTTAAAAATGATATCAGTGAAGAAGCTGCTCATTTCCCAGCTGGTAAAGTCCCCCAGAGAACAGGGGCTGCAACCAAAAAACCTTTCTTCCTTGCTCTGATTCCAGGTACCCAACAAGGGTCAGAGTTTGAGATAAAAATAGTGAGCCTAATGTGTATGATAGATACTAATTGAAGCATTAGTGGGACTCATAGCTGATGGTTTTAGGATAGCAGGTGGGGAGAAAGGTACAGTAATCTGGTAGGTACAGCAGGGTGGTGTACCACGGGGAGGGGAACATTTCAGTCGCCCCTCAAGGTGTGCTGTTTAAGTGTTCCTGGGCAGGAACATTTGTTCCTGACCTTTAGAGCTTTTGGAGGCACCCTGCACCAGCTCTAAAACTGGTGGGAGCTTTAGGGCAGGTGTGGGGCCTGGTGCAGAACAGGATGCTCCAATGTAATGGCTTTGTTCCACTCTAGAAGCAATCTGTCCCAGCTTGGGACTGACTGATTAGCTGTTCCAGTATAGGGTAGAATAATGTAAGCACAAATATGGCCTACATTTTAAAGAAATTATTTTTCTTTACTTTTTTTCTAAGGCTGCATTCAGATATATTGTAATGTGCTTTGCATGGACCTGCCCTTGAAGATGGTTCAGAAGCTGCATCTAGTGCAGAATGTAGCTGCTAGATTTCTGACTGGGACAGCTGGCCAGACACACATCATGTGGGTCTTAAAGGAGTTGCACTGGCTGCCGATTTGCTAGCGAGTCCAATTCAAGATGATAACTTTAACTTAGAAGGCCCTAAATGACTTGGGCCCCAAATATCTGAAGGAACGCCTACTTCCATATTGACCTTCCCATGCCCTAAGATCTGGAGAAGAGGCCCTCCTGGTTGTACCACCACCTTCTATAGCAAAAGGGGTGGGCAACGGGGAAGGGCCTTCTCAATGATGGCCCCTCGGCTATGGAATAGTCCCCCCTTGAGGTACGTCAAGCACCTTCACAGTATACGTTTAGGAAGGCAGTGAAGACTCACATTTTGCCCTGTCCTTTGGTTAATGGGGATACATGTTCTCTTCCCACTTTTCAGACACTGCTACTTTTTCAGACAGTGTTACTCGCCTTAAGACCTTCAGGTATAGGGTGGGATAGAACTACAAATAAATAATAAACCCAAGAGTCACCTCAAAGACAGAGTGTGGTGCCCATGTTCCCAGCCCTTCTCTCATCCATTTTGAAGGTTTCTCCAAGCCACCTCAGAGGTTTTTTTTTGCTGATTCTGATCACAGCCCAAGTGTCATTTCCCTGTTTGTATGGGCTGTTGCTGCCCAGTTTCCATGTGGACATATGAAATGGAAGCAAACTTGCCTTTTACCACGCCACACACAATTCTAGCATGCATAGTCATGAATTTCATTCTATGCAATGGCTGCATAAGTGCACAAGCTGTGTACTTGGCTGTACATGACACTGAAATATTCTTACAGATAAAACAGTGATTATTGATTTACCCCTTAACTATGGCTTTTGAGGTCTGTAATTGACATATATTTTAATGTCACACTTGTTTCCATGCTGGAAAAAATGGCATTGCACATAGTCATTTCCTATTCCCAGCTAGCCAGTTTATTGCCGCCACTGGGTAGATCTCTTCATTTCTAGATGTCTACCTGACAGATTTCCAGATATTCCAGACAGACTGAATTGAGCATAAAAGACTTAGATAACAAATGCATCCAACTAACCTGTTCACATATCCTCAAGTGTTCTGTAACCATCAATAATTGCCAAGCTGTTATCAACTGTAATATCAGTGCTCCAGTATTTCTGCAGCTTCTTTTTTCCTTTCTCAGAACTAAAACACACTGTTCTAACATCATTCTCATAGTAAGTTCAGCTTAAATAGCTCAGCTGTCTTCCAGACAACTCTCTGTTATTTGCAAGTCTTCTCCAGCTTAGCTCTCCCACTTCCCCCTGCTTTCAGTTTCTGCAAAAACCCTCATTCACACAAAATAGATAAGAATCAACCCTTTGCTCTACATGTCTTGCATTAAAGGCAACATCATGAACAGGACTGCGATGTCAGAGCAGAGAAATAGATGCCACCTTTTTTTAGGCAATGAAGGCAGAAAGTATGGATATAGCAAATAGTTACTTGTTTTTTAAAAATTCCACTATTTTGTATGCTCTTACCTCACCCACTCTTACCGCTATGGGAGAAGTGGGTTTTCTTCCATTAGATTCCCATTGTACATTATATCTAAAAGTTTGTGACAGAAAGGAAATTTGAAAGTAGTTTTTTCTCCATTCTTTTCCAATTTTAAAAAACTATTCCACCACACTAATTCCTCTGTATCCTGGTATGGCCATGTGTTTCTGGCTCTGACTCCTAACAATACAGCTTTTTGTATGGGCACCAAATAATAAAAGCCTATCCCTAAAACAAGCTTTTCCAGATGAATGTTGTGCAGCAAACACTTGTAATGCATCAATGCTGTTCATCAAAAGTGGAAAACATTCTTTCAGTCTTTAAGAAGTTAACAGTGACAGTCTCTTACTAGATGTTGTCCCATTTCTGTTCTTGGATATCATCCAAGTGTCCCCAGTGGTGGCAATGTGATTGTGGTTTTAAGCATAAAGAAGAAAGAGTATTGCCATAATAATACCCATGTTGATTTACACTAATATTAAACTTGCCAGTTTCCAAGGCAGCAGTGTGACAAAATCAGACTAATGTAAAGAAATCCTGCCACGCAATTTGGAATTCCTTTAGTAAAAAGACTAGTTGTTTTGCTAAAAAAGCACACATGGATCTTCTAGGCTACGTGAAAAATCTTGCATGTTGTTGGGGTCATGGCTGAAGGGCCATACAGCTCTGATGCTATATCAAGAATTAGGACTGATAAGGGGAAGTATTTTTTCCTACCAGAATAGGTGGTGACAACAACCAGCCTCGATAGCTCAAAGAAAGGATTAGATAAATCCATGGAGGACAGGTGTATCGATAGCTACTAGAATGGAAACCTAGATAACACTCTCCTGGTTGGAGAGTCAGCAGGATGCCTCTAAAGGCCATCTACAGGAATGTGAGAGCAGATGGAGGTTTTGCCTTTGTCGTGAGAATGCCCAGAAGAAATTGTGTTAAACAGAAGCAACTGTGTGAGACAGGATGCTGGACTAGATGGGCTACTGAGCCAGTTTAGTGAGCTAGTATGGTCTAGTGGTTAGAAAGCTGGACTCTTATCTGAGTATACCGGGTTTGATTCCGCACTCCTCCATGAAACCAGCTGGGTGACCCTGGGCTAGTCAAAGTTCTCACCTACCTCACAGGGTGTCTGTTGTGGGGAGAAGAATTGAAATCTTTTGTCAGCCACTTTGAGTCCCCTTAAATGGGTGAGAAAAGTGGGGTAGAAAATACAGCTACTCCTACTACTACTTTTATGGCCCAGTCCAGCAGAGCTCTTCTTATGTTCTCTTATGCTCTTATGTTGTTGTAGTTGATCAGCCACTTAAGTCTGAGTTCCAGCACTATTTTTACTTAGCTGGCATGAATTTGATTCATGAGTTCACTGGCAAAGTCATTTGTCATAGTGCTGGAATTACTTTGCCAGACGGCCAATATGACCAGTACATCTGAGGGGTCAAGGCCAGGGGCAAAGACAATTCCCTCTTTATATCTGGCTTCTTCCTCTCTGTCTGGAGGGTTCCTTAGTCTGTCTTCTTTGTATAAGTGACATGCTACTTGTATAAGTAGAAATGTATAAGTAACATGTCACTTATACAAAGAAAAGAGGAAAGAATAACAATAATCCCTTTGGAGTATAATAAAAGATGGAAACTCTCTGTCCTCTTCCCTCAACATAATACAAGGAAGCTGCAATCAGACCTGGGTGCCTGCTAAATTAAAGCAAAACCTGCCTTCCAATAAATGTCTTGTTAATGCAGTTCACTGTCCTTATCTTGAGGATCCTGGATTAGTACTTCTTTGATTTCCACAAATGAAGAAGCCATGTCTATACAAGATATGTGCTTTGTCCCAGCATCCTTCCTAATTGAGGGGAAGTTTTCTCTTCAATTATGTACACAGACTTCATCAGGGAGAGGATTCAAAAACATTTTCTGTGTTTGGGTGTCCAAGAGAGGAACAGTCCCATTGCTCAGGCGGATTTAATTCAGAGTTAAACCTTACAAAATTGAAAGCAACTGGGAATTTCAAGCAAGTGCTAGCAAGCATTTCTTTTTGCCAGTACTAGATGGTGCAGGTTCAGACGTGGCTTAGCTGCTGAACCACTGCCTCTCAGGCCCTTTCTGCATTGAGAGTTGTGTCCTGGTATAGGAGCCGTCTGACTACACGCTGCTGCATTCTACAGCAAGCCCTGCCCATAGTCTGCGCCAACATTTGGATAGCTGGCCCCTCTTCTAGGAGTGTTTTTCCACCGCTCCTTTAATCCGGAACTAAGAAGATCCGGATCTAAGGAATGGGTACATTCCTTAATCCGGATTAAGGGAAGTACCCAATTTGTTTCCTTGGGTAGATCCGGATTAAGGGAAGTACCCAATTTGTTTCCTTGGGTGGTCTAGCACCCAATAGCAATGGGTGCTAGCCTCCCTGTCATGGAAACACCGGAGCACCCATTTGGAAATCCAGATCTACCCATGATGGGTCTGCCTGTCACCCCAGGTGTTTGGGGGGGACAGGGGGTGCAATCTCTGAAGTGGCTTCAAAGTATTTTTGAAATCATTTCGAAGTCTGTACAAAATAGCTCCTTTGAAGTCTGTGCTATCTTCGAAGTGACTTTGGAGTTACTTCGGAGTCACTTCGAAGTTCACTCTGAAGATCAGCACAGACTTCAAAGCCGCTCTGAAGCTATTTTGCACAGATTTCAAAGTGACTTTGAAATGACTGTGAAATGACTTTGAAGCTTAGGTTTTGGGTTCCCCCTTCCCCTAGCCTCCTCTAGGCCCCATTGCTACACAAGCGTGGAAACAGGTTCCGTTTAATCCGGGTTTTCTGCTGGATTAATGGGGTCTACAGAAAATCCGGATTAAAGGTCAGAAAGTACCCATTTGATCCGGATTTCCCAGCAGCAGTGGAAACAATTGGGTCCCAAATGGATGCCGTGGTGGAAATGGGATCATCCGGCTCACACCCAAATCAGTCCTTAATGGGTGCAAAAATGAGTACTTTCTGACAGTGGAAAAACACCCTAGGATATAACCCAGAATAAGGCCCAGTGCAGAAAGAGCCTCAGTTTAGCAACCTTCAGACATTGCACTTGAATGCAAGGCTATCTAGCTTTAGCAAGAAATTCTTGTTGGCACTTTGTTTAATAAAGCTCCAAGATACTTTTGATTCTCAGAATTCAGCTCTGCTAAATCTCCTGAGCTTTGGCAATGCAGCCAGAGTACAGCCGCCATGACCCCATCCTTTGTGATATTACACACCCTCTGCATTGGTCTCTGACATTGCAGTTTTAACTTCTGGGTGCTTATTCAAGAGACTTCTTATTCAGACCTTCCAGTGTGGATAGTTGTCCTTCTCCCACCCACTAATTTCAACCAATCATGGTATTTTCAGGGATGGTGGCTGTGGATTGATTGGCCCTTTCTGCATAAGACCCTTTCTGCACAATTATACTCTGGTATAAGGACCTGCCATCCACATACTGGTACAAACTATGGCAGGTCCTGGGTGGGGCGTGCTAGAGCCTGCACTAGCATGTGGATGGTAGGTTCCTATTCCAGGATATAATTTGGAACAAGTTCCAGCACAGAAAGAGCCATTGATTGGTCTGTTTTTAGATAAAATGTTTCAAGATTTTTATAATGAGAAGTGATATATGCAGAGTTTTAGGTAGCTCGTAAGCAGGGAAAGCTGTTGTCTTCTTGTCTTGCTTGTGAGTTTCCATATGCAACTGATTAGCTAGTGTGAGAACTGACTGCTTGGTTAGATGGTGCACCAGCTTGATCTAGCAGGGCATTTTTATGTTCTTGAGTGCAAGAATGAATGAATGCACACAACCCTGCTGTTTCAAGCTAATAATCAGCAATGTTTCACGGAGCACTTCACAGTTCAGGTAGCTCAATGGGGAGACCTTTCCTCAGAGCCTGAGACCTTCCCTCAGAGCATTACCCTTTCCACAGGGCTCTTGCAATCCCAAGCCATATGTCATAGCAGCAAAGAGGCCTGTTGTCCTAGCATTCCATGCTCTAGTATGGCCAACCAGAAGTCTATGAGAAAAGCCCACTATGAAGTAGAGATGTGCGCAATGTTTTACCCCGTTCACTTCATGTCAAAGCGAATGGGATGGAACTTTGCATTTATGTGAATGGAGCCACTTTGAATGTGTTAGGCTCTGAATTTGCTTCAGATCCCTGCTGCCTTCGAATGTGCTCCAAATCCCCTTTGAATCTGCTCATCACCTTTGCAAACGTTAACAACATTTTGATCATTATTCGATTTGAATGTGAAGTTTTGAACCTTCACAATTCGTACACATTGTGAAGATGAGAAACATTTTTCATCCATCCCTACTATGAAATCAATAGTATGTGATTTCTGGCAACCAGTATGCATTTCAGAGAGGAAGTCATAGCATATCCTGTGAACCACCAATAGGAAGTCTTTTTCAGACTGATGGCACTTCTTCAGACTGATAGCAACCTTGCTTGATTTTAACCACCAAGCAAGTTTATACATGAAAAGACACTCCAGATAGTTGGGATTCAAGTTTTCTGTGTTGTCGGTCATCATTACATTTGGGATAGTGAATTCATACTTTAATTAAGTAGGGAGTATCTCGTGAGGAAGCCCTGAATATCTCATTTATTCACTTTTATTGGATAACCTTCCACTTCAGCATAACAAGAGAAGAAGAATAGGGCTTACCCATCTATGTTTTTATATAACTTTTTAAAAAAAAGAGATGTTGGATATAACTGAAGTTACGGTAGCAATAAGAGAGAAACAGAGTTTTTACCGCCTATGAAATGAACTCTGTTGACATTTTAATTAACTTGCCTTTTTAATGATTGTGTACTAGCTTGACAGAATTTTAATACAACAATTAAAACTAAGCCTATCTCCTTACTATTCTGTATCCTTAGGGGATTTCTAGTAGCAGAGAAAGCAGCCCAGACTGAAAAACTCACATTGCTTTTCTTCTCTCATTAAAAGTTTTAGGTTGTTATACTTGATATATGCAGATATAATGGTGTGGAGTGGGGGAAGGTCCGGGGGGGGAATCTTTTCCACTTTATATTATAAAGTCAAGCAATGTAGTAGAAATGGCTCCATGGTAGGGTGGCTGCCTGGAAAACCAAGGGCCACAGATTCAGTCTCTAGCATCTTCCCAGAAGGTGGTAATGGCAAAATACTTTCATATCTGAGTGCCAAGAACACTGCACAGAAGTCACACATCCATGTGATTATCAGGAGTCATGTCAATAGTCAAAGGGGACAGTATTAGAAACAATATTGAAACAATTAATTGTTGTTTGATTGTAAGAGTGTTTCACACAAAGGGCTCCATCCAGATGGCCAAAAATAGCCTCATGGGCACATTGGCTGCATTTTGTCATCCCCATGTGCTCTGCCATCAACTTCTGAGTTAGGCAATATGCCTCAGAGGTATAACCTTGAAAAACTCTGACAAGCTCTCGAAAGGCAGATTTCAACCTCTTGGCCCTTGTCACTGCCATTTAGTGAGAGAGTGGTGGCAGGGATAACTTACTTTGGGCAGTTTGGTCTAGTGGCTAGGGAGCTGGCCTCTTATCTAGGAATACTGGGTTCAATTCCACCCTCCCCATGAAGCCAGCTGGGTGACCTTGGGCTAGTCACAGCTCTTTTCTGAGCTCTCAAAGCCCCACCTACCTCACAGGGTGTTCTGTTGTGGGAAGAAGAACAAGAAAGCTTTGTCAGCCACTTTGAGTGCCCTTAAATGGGTGAGAAAAATGGACTAGAAAAGCCAAATCTTCTTCCTTTTCCTCTCTGCTCAGCCTGATTAAACACTGGACAGAAAATGGCCACATTAAGGAGCCATTTCCTGTCCAGTGCTTAATGGCACTGGATGGAAACTTTGAAACTGTCGAACTCCTGTTCTGCAGCTTTGAAGACTCTGAGACTTGTAGGTGCCGGCTGTGTACACTCATGCCTCCTGTCCCAGCAGCAGTATTCTTGCATCTTGCCATAAAGCCAGCCGATTTTCCTACTACGAAGATGCAGTCAAAGATGCCCAAAAAGACAATCTTCCAGGTCCTTTTTAAAATCTAGATTCCCTGCCACCCTTCTTCACTTAACTCTTTTGGCAAGCATTTGACCAACTGGGGCCAGCAATTTCCCCCACTGTGAACCTTGTCCTCCAAACAGCTCTTTATAATGTTCTGCCTTTTTAGAAACATAGCCAATAGGCACACAAGTGCTTGGAATGGGGAAAAAAATGGACCCTGGAATCTAGCTGGCAGTTGGCAATCTCTCCCCACTCCCTCTTTTTTAATTTTAAAATAAGGTTTTAGTGGAATTTGTAAAAGATCTTGCCACCTTATTGACTTTTATGAATTCTGGGTATAATTTAGAAAGAAACACAAAAAACTTGGGGCTCACTTTATTTTGTTATGTGTTGTTTCATTTGCAAAAAAATGAAACTGCAGGTGGAAACTCAAGAATCAATGTGGTAGAACTACTCTAGGTTAATATTGCTTATGGCAGCAAGCAGCAATTGCTGTGCCTGAGCTTACATACAGACAATGAGCTCAAATACACACTGCTTTAAGCAGGGTTAACCTAGAGTTGTTCTGCCACATAGAGTTTTGGGTTTACACCTGCAGTTTCAAATGCTGACAATGAGGGAATGACTGTAGCTCAGTGGTGAGACACACTGCCTGGGGAGCAGAGGGTTGATGGTTCGATCCTAAGTCTCTCCCCAGAAGTAGTCAATAGCAAAGGATTTCCGTACCTTTTGTGAAGAAAATTGCAGAGAGTTGCCGATGGGGCCAACTAGGAGTCATCCATGACTTGATGGTCAAGAACAGCAACAGGCAATGAGGGTCAAATATGGGACAAAATTCTTGCAAGTGAAAGGATCTGGAACTCTTGTGTTTGCTCAGAAAGAAATACTATGTAAAGCACCTTGAGAGATCTGTCGTGTAATCTCAGTATAAATTTCATCTGGTGATCTCATTTAGGGTAAAGCATCTCTGCTGAACTTGAAATTTAAATAAATAATCTACTCAGCATTTGGAAAGGCCTACCTTTGCCCAGTGCTCAAAGGTGACTGTGCCTTTCCTAAAACAACTTTATTCCAACAAGGCTGGAAAGTGCTTCTCTGTCCGTGTGACTCTAAGCGCGCATTTGGGCTAAGTTGAATGAAAAACTATAGTCTCTTCTTGTATCTTATTAATATTTAGGGTCTTGTATCAATGATTCATTTCTCCAGGGTGTGTTTCCCTCATCTCAATGCCATCAGCTTAACTTGAATCACTTCCCTAGGCAGAGAGACAAGAATTCCACTTCTTGTATCTGCCAAGTTTTTAATTCTGAGAGAACTTCTACTGACGTGTCATATACTGGGTAATAGAAAAGAATGAAAAACCAAGGGAAAGAAAACTAAGCCACATCATTTGGACTACACAAAAATGAAGAGTAAATCAGTCTTGATGAACGATTAACCTCCTATAACCATGAAGAATTATTCTATGTACATGATTGACCGGGATACAAAGAACTGTGGAGTGAATTCATCCAACATAACCTTAAGCTTGTTTACTCAGAAGTAAGGTCTGAGTAATTCATTGCGTCTGACTTCCGTCACAGACATAGATGTATTTTGTAAGTGGCGTCTAAAAGCAATAGGGTTTTGAAAGTGAGTGGAAGAGGCTGACTTGCGCTATCCTTAGTGGCATGCTAGAATATGCAGAGATAATCTAAGAACATTTTTTAATAATTCAGAAGTATTGTTCTGCTAACATATAAAATGCAGATTCAGTCAGTGAGTGATTAATCAACTAAAAACCATGTGACTGAACAATTTATTTTTAAAACTCTGAATATAATCCTCAGTAAATCATTTCTCACCTAAGACCTGGCACTCGGGTGCCAAGTCAAGAACCAGTGGTTTCTGGAGCTGTGATTCAGAAGGTGCTTTACATAGTATTTCTTTCTGAGCAAACACAAGAGTTCCAGACCCTTTCACTTGCAAGAATTTTGCCTGTCTCCAACCAAGCGATCAGCTCTCTTTGCAATAGTGGCATGAGGCACAATCTTCCTTGGTGGACATAATTGAATTGGCCCTCCAGTTAATGGAAAGGAAACTGGCATCTATTGGCTCTATTTTTTAAAGTGCCTCACTCCTGATGACAAGAATGTGTGTTTCAAACAGGCTGAGTGCTCACGTTAAAGAGGTTGTGCTTCTGAGAAGTTGGCTGAGTAACAATAGAATGGAAAGCTTTTAAAATGCCACATTACTTCTGTGTTTGCATCTTTCAGTAAGGGCTCCATTAGACACTGAATGTCTAATAAAGATAATCTCCTACATTTTTCTTAAGAAAACAAAATATTAAAAACATTTTCCCAGGTTTGTTTTTTAAATGCACTGTTTGCCCTTAGTAAGGGAGCCATTCCATTATTTAAAGGTTTATAACACTATGGTTTTAAAGGTAGGGGGGGAAATCAACTTCCTTCTATCAAGTACTCTGTTGTCTGTGAAATCTGGAACAGGTGTTTGAAGTATTGTCTGTAAACAAAACAAAAGCACTTATAGGTACATCAGTACTGTATGAACAAATTCATGTTGCATCTAACATTCAGGGTCCTGCTGTAGGAAAGTAATGGCCAGGTTACTCTTATTAAGGAGCCCAAGCCAAAGTTTTTCCTTAATGGAATCCATTTTGCTCTCACAAATTTTATAAAAGCAGGGGATCAGGTGGCTGAAAGTGTTTTCTTACATGTACGAATCAGTGTGAAAATGGACAAGGTCAAGTCTTGTACGAAGTTTGCACACTTGAATGATATTGTGAAGCTATGACATGAGGTCTGTGTTATGCTTACATGAACCAAACATTGTATCTAGAAACAAATCCAAGAAGGGAGTGTGACCTATGGTTGTTGGCTTCATGCCTCACACTGTAATATTTTGCAAGTAGGGGTTGATTTGCCACCCCAATGAAGATACTGCCTGAAAAAAGTTCCCCAGTCCCTCCCCTCCCCCATGTCTGGTCTTGCATAAATAATCTCTGGCCCTTTGGGAGAGGGAGGGTTTAAATTGAAAGCCTCCCTTTGACTTTCCTGAACCATCCTTAGGTCTGTAGTAGATTGAAAGTCAATTAGAAGGAATCAAAGGAGGCTTCCAATTGGAGATTTACCTCTCCACACCAATGTTCCAATTTGCAGGCCACCATTGGCATGAACTACTTGCAATATCATGTGGATGTTGCTTGACAAGTTTGCACCAAGTGTACATGGCACGTTCAGGCCCTCATTGTGATTAAGGTAGTATTTATAAATAGCAAAAAAATGTTTCAGAAGCACCTTTGTGTGGCACTCATATTCTCATTCCATCTCTAATCCACCTTTTCTAGCCTAGAATGTTCAGGAGGAAAGGGCAAGGCTGGCATATGAATGATTCCACCCATAAACTTGTCTATGTTGGTTTTTAACTATATGTGGACACAGTCTAAACTTATAAGTGCTTAAAAGTAAAGCATCTCATGTCCTGCATTTCAGATGTTGTCACACTTACGAAAACTACAGAGAACCTCTGTCTCAGAAAAGGACAATAGCTTTGTGGTGGCTACATTAAAATGCAGACGTTCTGAATAATGGGCCTACTTCCCTCTGTAAAAGTCTCAATTCCAACACACTCACCACAAACCCATCAGATTTATGAAGCCAGCATAAGCAGATCAAGTTGTGTTCAAAGATTCTGTGCTTCCAGCTTAATGTGCTCTGCGGTAACTGTGTGCAAAAGCGGAATCATCAGACAGATGTTCAAAAAAGCGAATCTTTTCCCCCTCATTTAGCAATTGGCAAAGTAGATTAAAACCCCCATCCTCACCCAAAAGCATGGTCTGAAGTGGGTAATATGTGTGTGTCCTCCTTTCACATGCCCAGCCTCAGTTCTTTAAAGGGTATTAAGAAGGGTGCTGCTGTTTGCACTGTGTAATCTTAAGTACTGAACTGTAAGGGCAAAATAAAAGTGAATAGTCCCTGTGGGGGTGCCAGGAATAGTTTATGGTATATTGTCTCTGGCAGGAGAATGAAATGTGCAGTCACTTGTGTGTCCCTGACTATCAACATCACCAGATGTAAAGGCTTGTTATATCCATTAAGAACAGTCAAAATGAGGGGGTGGTGATTTGCTATTTTCATGTGCCAAGCTGGTTGCCATCAGGAACCCTGTGGTTCCATCCCTTGTGGAAACATGGAGACATACAAGCCACTCCAGATGTGTGAGTCAAAGCCACCATGCAGAACTTCTGAATTTTCAAGGAACAAAGTCAAAATGTGTAAATCTAGTAGCTCTTAAGAGATGCCAACACCTTGATCTCAGAAGCAGGCACGGATGCAGTTAAAAGCAAGTCGGAAGCCTGATGCAGTTTTAATGTATCAAATAGAAGCTTGTTTTTTATTTTTAATATTCTTGTTCATTTTCTTTCTCTCCCCAGTGTACACGAGGAGGTAGAAATAAACAGGCTTTAAATACAACCAAGTCCCCCAGGCATCCAAAAGACTTTTATGTATATGTTTTATTTATATTCACAGCGACTAGCAAGACTTCACAGACGATGAAAAAGGGCAAACAACATGGAATATAAGAGTCCTGAATTGTTTGTGAAGTCTAAAGGCCCATTCTGCAAGAAAGTATAGTTACTGGTTTACCACAGCTTTAAAAGTCTGGCATGTCTTTCCTTGGTTGTGAGCAGAGAAACAAATCAGAGTCCCTGACTTAGCCTTCCAGATGTGGCTCCTCCTTCTTATAGCTGCCATCACAAGACTGAAGTCCATTCATCTGCTCTTATCAAATTTATCTAGGCCAAGTATATCTGTGGCTACTAGAATGGATGCCTAGGTACTGTCTTCAGATTGGAGAGACAGGCAAGATTCTTTAAAGACTATTTGCAGGGATTCAAGAGCAGATGCTTTTGTTTTCTGCTTGAAAATGCCCCGGAGCAATTGGCAGGACACTGTAGCCGCATCCCCATTAGAAGCTTAATCCAGTTTCCCTAAATCGAAATAACAGAACCGGATGCAAACGCGAATTTGCCTGATCCCATTATTTTCAGCCAGAATCGCGTTCAGTCCGGATTCTGAGGACGTACGTGACTTAAGGGGGGACTCCAGTGGCTACTTTTTAAAAACCGCTTTTTGGGGCTGCCCTGTCCTCTTCCTCCTGGCATGAACACGGCACCCATAACAGACCCCTTCACGGAGCCTAGCTGGGTGGCTGGGTGGCTGCTGCTTGCCTGGATGGGGGAAAAACGGCAGCAGGCAGCCAGCAATTCTTTCCCCTCCTCTCCTCATTGCTCAGGGCATGCAGCAGCAGCAGCAGCAGCAGCAACTCAAGCCCCCTTCGCCCGTCACAGCCAAACATTCACACATTTCCCCAAACCGGCAGCTGCTTTCCTTTCTTTTGCCTTCAGAGCTTTCAATGGCAGGTGTGAAGTGGTTCAATCGCTACAGTGTAGCTTTAAGCGGTGAATTTTACAGCTTGCTTTGGAAGCAAGCTATTGGGGGAGGGAAACTCTCATCCTTTAACATGGAAGGGTTCCCACAGTAAAAAATGTAAAACGTTTCAAGCGCACAAACCGGAGTGAGACCTGTTGAAATGAGGTTTAACATTTACAACGCTTTGGGGCGATTTAACACGCGGAAAGCATGTTAAGCCAAACTGACGTGGGGTCTGCCAGGATTGAAAATGTTTTGAATTCGAAATAAGCTTGCTGTGGGGATTCGCCCTGTGTGAGATAGGATGCTGGACTAGATAAGTTGTAGCCTGATCCAATAGAGCTTCTCTTATGTTCTGAAATGAGTAGAAATGAGACAGCAGGTATGTTGATTCTATGATAATCCTCTTAGCAAGTTGCCTCTCTACCTCTTGCCTGCCACTGCAAGGCCATGAATCATCTTGCCTGTAGTGAAGAAGACAGGGTTTCTTTTTTCCTTTTCTGTCTCTATTCTTGTTTCTTTCTCATGGGTCATGCCTGTTGTATTAGACAGTAAGCCTAAAGTCATTGAATCATTAGTAGTTACAAAAAAAAAGATAAAAACATCAAACCCAAAGATCATGTTTTCCTAACCAATCATGGGAGGGACTTAAACTTCCCTCTATGGCCTATAGGCTGTGTCTCCACTATACCAAGTCTTCTGCTGGATTAGGTTGCCCTTCTGACCTCAGGCGGCCTCAGAGAGGAGCTTAAAAAGAGCAAAGTTCCAGAACAGGGCAACCAGAATGGTCAAGGTGCTGGAACATTCTTTACAAAATCAGGCATCAATGCCTGGACTTCTTTAACCTTAAAGGAGGTGTTTACGGGGTGACTGAAGTATATGAAATCATACATGGTGTGGGAAAGATGGATAGAGAAAAATATATTTTCTCTGTCATAGAACACTAGAACCAGAAGCTCTCTATGAACCTGCTGGGCAGGGAAGTTAGCACAGACAAGGGAAAGTATTTTCCCCCCACTCAGTTGGCCATTGGTCTATGGAAATTATTATCAGAAGAGATGATAGCAGCAATCAGCCTGGATAGTTTTAAGAAAGGATTAGATAAATTCATGGAGGTCAGGTACATCCTAGTGACTGCTAGGATGGATGTTTAGGTACTGTTCCAGGATGGAGAGACAGGCAGGATGCCTCTAAAGGCCATTTGCAGGGATCTGAGAACAGGTGAAGATTTTGCCTTTGTCTTCTGCTTGAGGATGCACAGAAACAATTGGTAGGCCACTGTGTAAGTCAGGATGCTGGACTAGATGGGTTGTGGCCTGATCCAGCAGGGTTCCTCATAAATTCTTATATTCTTGATGGCACTACTGCTGTCCCTGAGGAGTATTTAAGGCCCTACGAACACCCTCAAATCGCTTCAGTGTAATGGGAGAGGTTGCTATGGAGATGTCAGGACCCTTCAATGTTTAAATGGCTTGTGGAGATATAACCATACAACTCAGTGTGGCAGAAGTGCTCTGAAGCTGCTTCTCACACACTGAGCTGGCCCTGGACATAGTGAAATGCATCACATTTGTGTAAGGACCACTTTGCCAACCATGGTCTCAGCAATTTCAGCATAGTCCTTAGTTTAGACATAGACATAGGTGTGTGTGCGTGTGTGCGTATGCACTTTTAAAAAGTATCTTGTGTAATTTTATGTGTTGCTTATTACTGTAACTTTTAGTCATAAAAACCTCAACTTTCTAAAAAGGCACAAACAAGTAAAAAGGGAGAAAATGCTGCCTAACAATTGTATATCAACATCACTATTATCAACTTCTTCAGAAGAAAAACAACCTTGTCTTCTTCTTTTTTAAAAGTTTAAAACCAACACTAAAAACATGAAAAATACTGTGCCTACATGGCCATATTTATTACGGAATAAAAGCAACAAAATTGTGAAGTTTCTGCTGCTTCCAGACATGACAAAAACCTCAAATTCCTATGGCATTGTTTAGGGATTGCTACATATCACATGCCCATTCCAGGCCCCTGAAAACCTGTTTTTCTGCTCTTCTAGGCAGCACAGTAGTGGTGCTAAGTTTCCTGGAATAGTTTTGCTTAGCTGCACATTTGGCAAGGTCCATGTAGTATTACAGCACTGCCAACTTCCAGGAGATTAACAAGCGTGTGGAAAATGCAATGAAAGGGATGGATTCCTGATGAGAAGTCCCCAGCAAAGTACTGCAGGGCTGTGTTCACATCTGAGTTTTAATCCAGCTTCAGTCCACTTTCAGAGGAAGAGAACACAACAGCAAAGTGTCAAACAGTTTTCTTTCAGCATTATCTAACTAAAAAAAATCTACCTTTGAGTTGGATAAAGTAAAAAGATATTGACTCATCATTTTGCTGATGTATTCTCTCACTCTAGAAGTGGACTGGAACAGGATTAAAACCTAGGTGTGAACACAGCCCAGATGTATTCCTATTGGAGGGAGCCCCACATGGTCCCTTTTGTATCTGTTCCATCTCCTGATCTGGAGGCAGCCTTTGTTTAATATAGTATTGTATAACTTTTCTTAAAAATCCAACTGACAGTGCTATGAAAGTGCAGTATCCCTATGATGTATAATATTTCCACCCTGTGCCCTTTGAAACTGCAATCAGAATATGAACTCCTGGGCAGTAACTACATGCAGCATCCTTCCTTCCTTTTATCTCCCCACAGTTAAAAGGATCTTTATGCCTCTTACCCATTGATCGAATAAACTGAACTACCTTCTTTGCATTCACAGCCAATGATAAATGAAAGTGACCCATGAGAGAGAGAGAGAAGCTGTGCCTGCTTTGTTTTATGTTTGTTCTTACATCTTATCCCAAAGCCAGGCCAAGCCCACCCCAGTTCTCCAGGCCACTGATGAAGTGGGTATAATAGCAGCAGCAGGGGCATTTTGTTTTCGTAACACAGAGAAACACTGTCTGTCATGTTCTGTGCAACTCCTCCTGCTGCTCCTCGTTACCAAGCCATTTGTTGGCAGGACTGAAAAGGGGAGGAATCATCTAGAATGTGCTGAGAACTGCTGACTTTTTGCCTCTCCACCTCCTACACACATAGAGAGGGATGGGGGGTAATGGTGGTTTGTATAAATCTTAAGACCCAAAGAGCCAGATATCTGGATTATTGTTTTATAAGAAAAAGGGAAAGGGACAGGACGCACCATTCCTAGTCTGGGCTGACCATAATGGGGGGACATTTTGTAGCTGTGGAGATGCCTGCTGCAACTTTCAGGCTGGGGGGGGGGGGAGGAACCGGGACGCTTCTAAGGCCATCTGCTGGGACTCGAGAGCAGGAGAAGGTCTGACCTTGTCTATGCTTGAGATGCCCATGAGCATTTGGTGGGCCACTGTGTGCGACAGGATGCTGGACTAGATGGGCTGTGGCCTGATCCAGCAAGGCTTCTCTTATGTTCTTAACTCTATCGTTATGCATTGGAATGATATCATCATGGGCCTAAAAGGTGCATCTTTTTCTACATGTGGGACAGGTTAATGTTGAATCCCTTAAAAGTTGCATCCTTTCTCCCTTTTCCTTCCCCGTCTGTGTCCAGATACTTCTAAAGTTGGCACTGGAGAAGATCCGTGAAAAAGGTGTTCCATAAGTAAAGGCGCTCCTCTAGAAAAACCTGGATCTCAGGCTCAGCTGGTAGGAGGAAAATGAGTTACCCCAGCCTTGTGAGAAATGTATAGGTTAAGACAAGAGCTTTGATTTTGTTCTGGGGCCAGTGTGTTTTGGTCAAGATTGAGGCCAAATGTCAGCTCATAAGTCTATGTCAGAGGTTTACCCACTGGATTTTGTTTCAAACTTTTCTCAATGGTAGCAATGTTTATAACATACTGCAAGTAGTCTCATATACTGCATTAGTTAGCTTCTTCCCAGGACAAGTGAAGGGAACACGGTGGTTGAAACTGTTGCACTCATGATGAACAATTAAATATGGCTTACTCTAACATGCAGAAGAGGTCACTAGGTGAGGTTTTAATGATATAACAAAAGATGTACAGATCCTTAAAGCTACATGAAAACTAATGAGCTTCATGGATGGTCTTTTAAAATATAATCTCACTATATTTTCAGTACTATATATTCAGTACTAATGTTGTGATGCTCCTGTTAGTAAGAAACCTGGGTAAAAAGGGAAGAGATGGTTCGGCAGGCAGACAAATGCAGTAAGAATGTCCATTCAGACTTTTTTGGATCAACATGTGGAGAAGAAGAAGAATAGGAGGAGGAGGAGGAGCTGGCTTTTCTACCACAATTTTCTCACCCATTGAAGGGGACTTAATGCAGCTGACAAAGCTTTCTGCTATTCTCCCCTCAAGAGACAACCTGTGAGGTAGGTGGGGCTGTGAGAGCTTGGAAAGAGAGTTGTGACTAGCCCAAGGTCACCCTGCTGGCTTTGCGGAGGAGTGTGGAATCAAACCCTGTGACTATGAGATATGAGTCCGGCACACTAACCACAAGACCAAAGTGGAGGTTGGGAATGGGGAAATGAGGAACAGAGGCTGTAATCAGACAGAGAAAAATAGATCTCTGAGGCAATTTACAGAAGACGCCGAGGTGGGATTGTTCACACACCAGTCTGTTCCTTCCTCTCCTGAAAATTCTGTGCTAGAAAAGGTGGGGTAGAGAAGATCTGGGAACACATTGTATCTGTGAGGCATCCTCAGATGCCCATTTGTTATGTCTAAACACAGCCAGAATGAGGGGTGCTATGTGTCCTTCTATACATTCTATCCAAAATTCTGATTGCTTGAGGAAAGCTTAATGTTCATCCGTGTCTCAGTTTCTTAATAGTACAGTAGGTGCATATATTCACAGCTCTGCCCATTATTGGTATGCAAGAGAGTGCAGCTATTGGGGCTTGTTTATGATCCTGGCTTATCTCTCCACAGCAAGGTCAATGTGTTACTTCTGCTGATACAGAGAGAGTCTCTGACGACAAGCAACAGATACGTTGCATCAGGCAGCACAGTTTAGAATGACTTGATAAATGACTTGATTCTCAAGCCACTGATCAAGCATATGTCACTTGGCTATTATTTTTAAATAAAATGTGCTTGCCTCCGATGCCGTGTCACATCTGGGAGATACAGGCATGAGCTGACATAGATCCTGGGACTGAATTAGAAAGATACAAGAAACCTGCTGTTGAGATTGTATTTTCCTACTTCATTACTTTTTGGCTTTATTGGCAGGCATCCTCACTGCCTTTAAAGCAGGGATGTCAACATCTAGTTTTAAATTTTGAGTATGCATTGGGATATAAACATAATATATTCAAACATATCCAAATTGTGTGATGAATGCAGGCGTGATCAGTGCAAACAGGGTTTAGAAGTCCAGGACTGGCTGTATTGTTGCACTTGTTTACTCATAAGTAAGCTGCACATTGGGGAACTTACCCACTTTCTGCTCTTATCGTTGTTATTATAAGCCCCTTCATGGGTGGGAC
Organism: Aspidoscelis tigris stejnegeri; assembly: GCA_023333525.1. NCBI lineage: Eukaryota > Metazoa > Chordata > Lepidosauria > Squamata > Teiidae > Aspidoscelis > Aspidoscelis tigris. The sequence goes on along the minus strand of JALMGA010000002.1, from coordinate 60,480,486 downwards.
TGGAGTGCATGATGTCACGCACGCACATGACATGCATTGAGAGCTTTGGTGCACATTTCCACATGCTTGATGTCACTGCACACTGCATGCCGCCCTTCTAATTGTGGCAATGACAGCAGAAAGTGGGTAAATTCCCTACTTTGTGGTTCTGCTTGTAAGCAAGTGCAATCAACTACAGTCAGGACTTTTAGTGAATAAACCTAAGAGCCTTTCTACACTCACCTCCTATAGTCCCACTGATCCGGCCTATGCCTCCCCACAGCTGCAACGCTCACATGGGCTTTGCAGCCATCCTCCCAATGCCTCTGAAGTCTAAGAATTAAACTTCCTAACCTCAGGGCCCAGGATGTGTGTGTGTTTCAGTAGTGTGCAATGGTGATAGCCCTGGAATATGGAGGCATGCCATCTGCATGCCTCCCATGTTTCGGATCAAAGTCCTCTGTCCTCTGGTGGTACTGATTAAATGGTACTACTAGCGGTCCAGATTAATGCTCTCTTAACCTACATGCTGCTCCATCTAATGCAGATGGAGGCAGGGTCTCCTAGATCTGTGTGGATGAGAAGGCCCAGAAACTGCATCAAAAGTAAGTGGAGAAAGGGCCTAAAAATGGTGGGACTCTATGCCCTGTCCATGTTAATCAAACATTCATTTGATGGCAGGGCGTGTGCATCTACATTCTTTTGACTAGGAAGCACCCTTAAACTGTACGGTTTCTGTTTACCATATTCACAAACCTTGGATGCCTGAACGTCAACCCAGAGCTGCAATCTCATAAACAGGCAGGGGCTCATTGGTGGCACACAGCTCTCAACTGTGAAGGAGTTCTCTGCTGTTTTCCCTCCACTAAAAACATTTAATCTCCTGCCTTGAGCAAATTAAGCGTAAAAGTTGCCTTTTGAAAAGGTTTAGTCATGTGGTTTTTCTTTCAGACCACAAGAGGTCCTTCTTTTACCATCGACTTATTGTTTCTCCCATTAGCATTCTGTAGGTGTCCTTAAGTCGTGGCATTTGCAGGCAATGCTGTGAGGTATAAAGGATGCATTTATTTATTTATTTAGCTTTGTATTCCTCCCCAGCATATAGGTTGAGAGTGCCTAGTATTTTCATAGTGCTTTCCCTTTCACCCAAACTTCCCTCTTCAAATAAATAGCTTCTCCTTTAATGTGCTGTCCCATAGAATGATCTCAGGCATACGTATTTTCAAAGACAATTTTTATTATTTTAAAAGGTCATTCCCAAACCCAAGAAGATGGCCTTATCTGCTACATTTGCCACACTCACAGAGCATGAATCGTCTGCATTTTTCAGTAGCAAGCCAATGAGAAAGTCACACAAGGGTTGTACGATTACTTGTGTGACATTTGTTTGTTTATTAGAAACAATTATATACCGCTTAATTATGTTTCCAGCATTAGTCATCCCAAAGCAGTTTACAACTGTTAAGACAAGACCATTAACTGAAATATGCTCAAGGTATAATCAAAGGGTGGAAGGAGGGCAAGAAAAAAAGAGTAAATTTAAAAATCAGCAAAGTAAGGAATGCCATCCAAGCTGAGCAGACCTAGGAAAACTGGTGTGTCTTAAAGAAGCTCATAAAATATGCTATTGTAGACAAGCGATGATAAAACTGTAAAGTAGGGGCCATTACTGAGAAGGCCTGCTTGTTAATGGTGACAAGGTGACACTCAATATCTACAAACAGGTCTCTCTAGATAATCTCAGGGATCCAAGGGGTCTACATTACAAAAGCTTATCTGCCATATCATCAAGTACCATGTTGTTTACAGCCTTGAAAATAATTAACCCCGTACATTCCTGATGTTCCAAACTGTAGCAGAGTTTGGTAAAGCTGTAGCAGAGCACGATATTGGACCATAGCAAGAGAATCTAATATGCATCTAATCTCTTTTAGTTCATGAGTGGCAAAATGATCTTGACAGGAAAGTGAAAAGGGACATTTGGGGCTTATGTTCTCCACTGCACTCCAGGTTTTAATCCATTTTTTAAGACAATCAGCAGTGAGCTCTGAAATTTCTCATTTCCCCTCTCTTTTCCATCATACCCTGGGTAGGATTTGAGCCCCACCCACTATATAAGCCTGGTTCAGATTGCCATGGGGAAGCAGAGAGGGAGGCAGAAGGAAGGAAGGAAGGAAGGAAGGAAGGAAGGAAGGAAGGAAGGAAGGAAGGAAGGAAGGAAGGAAGGAAGGAAGGAAGGAAGGAAACCTCCAAATTGTAGATCTCTGGCATGCAGTTTAAAGTCTTTCCAATTCCTGCCTAAGTAAAATCAGACTCCCCCAGGGCTATGCTGTAATACCTCATTACAATGTATTGTTCAATCTGGTTACGTTGCTAGCTGCTCACTTTCAGCCAAGCCCATAATAGGAAGAGGGAGAAAAGAGGAGGAAATTGCAGCTTATCATTGGATCTGATAAGCTGAAAGTACACAGACCTTGAAGAGCTGACACACATTTGCAACCCCCAGGAGGGACACTGTCAATATGTGCTTAAAAGGCAATAGGATTCCTCCCACCCTCCTTCATTATCTCTTCTTCATCTGGAAGGGGAGATGGAGCGCCAAACACACAATGCAGCCAGATCTCATTAGCAAACAGCTGGGGAAATCCTGGTTTATCATTGGTTCAGGCGAAAGTGAAATGAACATCCCTAAATCATGCTTCTACACCTCCAAAAAACCTCCTGAGTTCCCACTGACAAATAATGAGGATTATTTGTAAATCCCACAGCAAGAGTTCTTTTGATTCAAATAAAGATAACCCACATTCTGAGACCTTTAATCCTCAGAAACTGCGGATTCCTTCAATCGTTTGGGAAAAGGCAGCTTTGAAAAGAATTTGAAGCTCTTTAAATCTTAAATGGGGATGCCCCTTTGGACACCACTCTGCCACACACCTATGTACAAGGGCTGATTTGTGGATTACACAGCAGAGACATTCATGGCTGAGTTTTGATTATTTTTTTATAAGGTTTCCAGCCTGCTTAACTTCATCTGCATTGCACTCTAATAGTTTTGCTTTACAAATCTATCCATGTATCTAAAACACAAGTAATGAACTGAAGCAGAATATATTATATCTTAGATAGGAAGATATTAGTTTAATTCATTATTATTTATAGCATGAATATTCTGCCCTTCTCTGAAGGTCCTATGGCAAGTAACAATAGTAAAAAACTGATATTTATAAGAGTTTAAACAAAATTAAAATACAGTTTGAAACAGTAATACTCTTGTCTGCAAAAAATCTAGATGGCGATCCTGTCCCCATTTTCTGTCCCTAAAGGTGACTGAAAAGCAAATGGCCAGCAGAAGGCAAATGGGATTCTTTTTTGTTTCTCATGCTATAAAACAACCCCCACTCTTGTGTAGATAACCCAAGTGCTACTGAGTTGTGGAATGTATTGTGTGTTCCTCTTATGCAAGAGTCTACTGGGGTTAGTTCCAATACCGTGTTTTGTTTGTTCAAGTCACAAAACATGAAGCAGATTTGCAAGATGAGGAAGACAAGTTTGCTTTTCTGATATGATGACAAATTACACCGATAGTGAGCAGTTTCTTTCTTTCTTTCTTTTCTTTCTCTCTCTCTCTCTCTCTCACACACATACACACACACTCCAAGTTATTCAAGATAGGCAATGCTTCCAAAAAGTATTTTCATATTGAATCCAGGTCAGTGTTCCTATATTTTTAATAGCTGGGAAGATCAGAGAATTCTAGTGAGCACAGCTTGTGAGGCAGCTTGCAATATTGAGAACACCTGCAGAAATTCCTTCTTCTACACAGCTACTGAAGATACCGGAGAGCTAATCTGGATTCTATAAGGCAATTCTATCACATGATCAGAAGCTAGAGACAACATGGATGTACTGGCATGTTTTATCAATATTTTGGTGGCTCTTGTAGATGTAGTTCAAACAACTGATTCCTGTGTTTCTTCTACTCTGCACTGATGCCAACTTTCCCAGTCTTCTTTTACCCTTTCAGCTTAGGGTTGTGCCAAAGGTTTTTTGTTTCTGCATGTGTATTCAAACAAAACGGCCTACACCTGTTGGCCAGCTTTCATGTGTGAAGCTATCCACCCTTTGGTGGAAGCTTTATAATTTTCAGGGTGAGAGGGGAATCTCCTCTTGCCTCCCCCCCACCCCGTCACCTCCTGTCCAGCAGAGAGTGCCTGGCTACATGCCCTAGGAGCACTGTGGAGAGCCAGGGAAAATCCCTGTCTGTCCCCTGCCTTGAATCTTGGAGGAATCCCCACCCATCCCACCCACCCACCCCATGTCCCAACCTCCCACTTCATATCCCCCATTCATTTCACTTCTGGAGTCTGCCAACGTGGCCAATGACACTTCAGCTGCTGTTCCTCTGGAGTACTCCGGAGGTGAGTGGCCAAAACAGTAGTGTGGGATTCCCCCTACCTTCCTGGCCCTGCCTCCCACTGGGGCTTGAGCCTTTCCTGCACTCTGGAGAGTCAGCAGTAGCAGCAACTGGAGTAGTGGTGGCATTGGAAGGTGAGGTGGGGTGTGCTAGGGTTCCTCCTGTGCCAGGATGCATAGGGAGGAAAGTCAGAGGGACATGCATGAGAGGTGGAGAGCATTGGGACACGAGGGGGTGATAAAATGAAAAGGGGGTAGGGTTCCCTTCACCCTCAACCTCTGTAAAAGGGTTGGGGGGGGGCTTTGCCTGAAGGTGAACATTTTCCCCCTTGGCTTCAACTCAAAGCCAAGGGGCAAACTCCATTTTCTGCATATCCCAGCTTATTTCTCAAAGACCACCTGTGTGTGTGTGTGTGTGGGGGGGGTAGAGTCAGACAGGATGCCTCTAAAGGCCATTGGCAGGGAGCTGAGAGCAGGCACCCAATTAAAAAAAAAACTTCTTAAAAGCAGCTCAGAGTGGTAGCATGCAGCTGACTGTGTTCACAACCCACCTCTAATGCGCATTAAAAGCCCGAGAATATGTTTTGAAAGTGCATTTGAAAGTGGAATAAGACACTAGCCAGCAGATACTACTACCTCTAAGCTTTTTTTAAAAAACTTGTTTTATGGCTATGGCCTTGTTCTAAATGAAAGGCACATGAGATATAATACAAAATTTTCTGGGATCAGAATGACAGCAGTCCTAGCAATTGTTTTCCTGGGACAAATCTTCCATCTTCCTGACACCATAAGTTCCATGTTAAATACACTGATGCTTTTAAATGAGCATTCAGTCACAATCATTTACTTTTAATTAGAAATGCAAACAATCTCATAAAGCAGCATTACTGTTTACATGACTAATGTGAAGTAGGAACACCATCACAGAAAAGAAGTATTCACTCTCTCTGCTCATTTCATCCTGCAATGGACAAATGTGTGAAAAAATGTCAAGAATAGGATGTCACTCTCATCCAGCAGGTCCATGTTTGGAGCAAAGGTGAATTTTGTTTTCCTAGTTGCTTTGTAACAGTTCTGTAATATTTTGGCCCCATAAGCTTCAGTGCTTGCTTAGAGATGGTTTCTTGCTTAGTTCTTATCTGTCTTCTTTCAAGGCCATAATAACCAGTCTTGCAGATTTCATTGTTAGTAGACAATCACGGAAATAACCAGGGACAAAATGTTGCAGAAAAAGGGTTTTTTAAACAGCATCTGTTATGCACCTGACATTAAAGCTTTGGTATTAAAAGAAGATGTTCGATCTTTGAAACTGAGTGTGAGATTGCTCCTCATCATTTGGAGGCTCCAGGAGTGGTGAAGAGTCAGAAATTGTTTGGTACTTACTAATTGCATGTAAGCAGTATAGTATTTTATTGCTTCAGCCATCTTTTCAAACCACAAATTGCTGTGTGAGTGACATTTTATTGCCTGCTCTATATTCTGGAACTACACTTGATGCTCTTAAGCCAGAGCCAGAAACACATTAATTCTCTGGCTTTCTCTGTGTTCCTGTGTCTTTTCAGCAGATGACATAATTGTTCCTGCTGTGAAAAATGTTCTTGACCTTTGTCCTTCCCTGCTTCCTCCTGCAACTGTACCACTAAATGCCATAGCTTTAATTCTGACAACAGGACAAAGGCAGGATATTTTTAAAAAGACATCACAGGTATCCAAGCAATGTTTCCTCATTGTGTATATAGGAGGAGGTTCCAAGTATATAGTAGTGTCATATGGCACAAAGGTTTACCTGTAATTGGCTGCAGTCACACTACAAGAGAAGAGTCCATCCAAGGAGACAATAGGGACACAAGATCATTTTTGGATTCACCACATCCATCCACTTTAATGTGAACTCAATTCATCTTTCTTTTTTAAGCCTTTAGTCTTTCTGGCCTCGGTCTATTGACAGAGAACTTTTCCACTCCACCACCCATCCTTTCCCTCCCTGAGCCCCCTGTGATTGGATGAAATATGTCAGTCAAATTTTGGCTTCTCAAGGGAGAGCAGTCACTAACCTCTGTCCCTTTCCTCCCCGCTCTTCCTTCTTTTTATCCCTTTTGTCCTGTCTAACCTGAGCTCAGCAGAAACCAAGCAGTAGCTTAAAAGAAAATATCAGGAGACTTTTATTGAGATGTGAGCTTCAAGAAAAGTGCTAATATTCAGAGCAGACTGAAAGAGCAAGCAGGTAACAAAAGCCAGTCCAAATTTACCATTTTGCAGGAGGTCAAAAGCTCAATGTGAGTTTGAAATGCCAGGCCAAGATATGTGGTTCAAAAGCTGAGGTCAAAACTGTCCATGAGTCAAATTTCACAACCTAAAACAAGGAACACAATTCAGGATGGTGCCAGCAGTAGGACTCTGCAGTCAGCAGAAATCTATTCTGTCTCAGAACCTGCTGAGTCAGAGGGGTGGGGCCTTCTGGCTAACCTTTTCTGCCTTAATCATTTGGCTCTGTCCCTATCTGCCTTCTCCTGCCAGTGCTGAGTCATGGATACCCTAGAGAAGCTAGGACTTACAGAAGGCCCAGGTTATTGAGACTCTGGATCAGGCCCAGTACAAGGAGGCCCAGGTTGTTGCAGCTCTAAGTCAGGAGCTTCCATGTCAGACAGTTCCCAGTTAGATTCCCTCAGGCTCAGCTCAGGAGGTGGAGGGCAGGACATGATGTCAATCTTGTTGTTACAGCTAAATTCTGCTGGGGTTGCTGGCATGAGCAGGGAACTAGGATGTGACGGTTTCTGGGTACAGGCTGCAAACTGTTTTGCTTTCTGGCTTTGCAGGCTTCTAGCTAGCTGCAATAGCCAGCCTTGTTGCAAACAGCTTGTTGCAAACCCTGGGATTTGGGCTGCAAAAAGAGCGGGAAATCCTGTGCGGGCCCTGTTGCAGTGATTGGCTGGAGTAAGGTTTTGGAGGGAAAAGCTGTCCGGGGATCTGAGTACTGGAGGGGCTAGAATAGGAGTTCCCACCAATCAGGCTGGAGGGACAGCAACCTTTGTTAGGAATCTCCAACAGCATTTTATTGCGGTTACAGCCAATCAGGGTCAGGGATGTGTGTATAAAGGAACACAGAAGACAGCAGATGAGGTCTTCATGCTGGGACAAGAGCTGAAAGGAAAAGAGCTGAACCTGAGGGAGCTGGAACCAGTAGCTGACCAGGGGTCTTCATGCTGGGGGAAGAGCTGAATCCTGAGGGAGTTGGACCAGCAGCTGACCATTGGTCTTTTGGGCTGAGTGATTTCTGAAGGAGGCAATCGGGTGGATTGTGGCTCTGAGGGAGACTTCACTAGCAACTGACCAGGCTAGATGATCGGTCAAGCAAGGACGGGCCGGGCCTTGTGATCATCTAGAGCCACGTTCTAGTACCCTGGCTGGGCTTGGGCTGTGGCCAAGTTAGTCAGGAGGGAGGAGGAACGTGTGGAGGCTTGTCTTTTAAAAGGTGAACTATTTTCCTGTAGAGGAAAGGGTTAGCTCCTAGCTTTAAGAGACTTGCAAATTTAAACCAACAACTACCTGAACCTTATTATCTTTTTAGTATTGCTTGTGTATAATAATAAACTTGTTTTTGTTTACTGTTGAAACGCTTGCTACCAGTGTTTTGTGTCCACACTGTAGTATTCACTTGGCCATTGCACAAACCCAGCATCCAAACAGGGCCAAGCTACTCCCAGAGAGGGCAGGCACTAACTGGGCATCGTGACATAGGACTTGTCCTTTTAGTGCATAATTCAGTGCTGAGGTTATAATGGGGTGGGGGTGGAAATAGTCTGCAAATAAGACTATATTTGCAGCATAAACAGGTTCCCAGCAGGGTTTTATTTTGGGACTCCTTGCCCCATTTCTTTCCTTCCTTCTTAAAGAAGTATGCAGATTTGCACTTTGAGACAAGTGAGATAGAGCACAGTGTCAGAAGCTTCTCCCCTAGAGGCAAATGAGGCAGAACTCTGGAATCAGACACTTCTGACATTTCATGGTCAATTTTCACCCTAAGCCCCCTTCCCAACTAATCCTATGTAGTGAATGACATATAATTAACCCTCATTGTTACTGCTAAAATTCAAAGGAGGCTTTGAATAATAGACCACCACTGGGGGTATTGTTAGGTATCACAGGACTTTTGAAAACACTCTCATATTGCAGCTTTTCCTGAGAAAAGGTAAGCATCTATAGCAAAAGGAGGCATTTCAGTTAAGAAGAATGGCATTTGAAACTAGTACCAACTTGAATAAGTTCAGCTGCTTATCCATGTGTTTGATAGATCTTATCAAGTTAATTGTTTGCTGATGCTTCTGTAACAAATCTCTGCCTAAATGAGATTCCTGTGAAAGTATTTTAATCAAAGATAGTGCTGTGCAGGAGAGGGTGGGGGAAATCAAACCCTAGACCCGTAATTATTCTTTTCTTTCTTTCCCTTCTTTCCCCTCCTCATTTTTTTAAAAAAGAAAGAACAAAGATTAAAATTCACCATTCATTTTATCATGTTTCTTTAAACTCAGCATTTGTTCCCACAGTATTCCATGCAATCCCAGCCAAAGATATTTCAAAAGCTTCTGGCTTGCCCAGCAGGGGGATATATTCAGACATTTTCCCCAGCTGTGGGGCAAGTCACTTCATCTCAGAAGAAATACCTGCATTTATTTTCAGAGTTCCAGTACTCTGTTATAGTTTTGCGCACATATGCACTCATGCTATCTTTAAAACAGCTCCCTGGGTTTTATTCAGCAGTGTGTGTGTGTGAAATAGAAAGAGATACAATTAGAGATGTTTCTGAAAGGCTGAAATAAACAAGCTTCAAGGGGTTCACTGAAAAAAAAAGGGTAAGAATAAATATCTAAATGGCAAGGAAAGAAAACAGGTCAACTGATAGCACATCCTAGATTTTCTCAGTTTATGAAAGTGAGGGGTTTTCTAGATACATTATAAAATGTGGCACTGTGCCAGCATTTGGTAGGAAACTCCAAGCAGTAGTGGTTGTGCCCAAGTGAAGAGTCAACAGAAATGGCTTGAAAAGTTGACTGATCGGTTGACTAGGGAAATGAGCACTGATAACTAGGGATGTGCACGAATTATCCATGCATTCAGAACCTGGACGAACACGTTTGGATTCTGAGATTGGTGGACAGATCAAATAGGACCATATTCGAAGGGCCCTATCTGTCCACAAATTGGATAATCTAGGATCTGTAGAAGCTTCAGTAGAAACTTCTAAGGATACTGGATTACTCTGAGGCCTCCCCCTGGGCTGGCCTACCCCAAACCTCCCCACTGGAGCCCACTTACATGTGCCGGCGGTGCTCCAGGTCTCTTCCAGGGCCCTCTGGAACCGCAAGCATTCTTCCTGAGAGGTAACTACAAGCCTTCTGGTAAAACTGGAAGGCCTGTGTTTACCACTCAGGAAGCCTGCTTGCGTTTCCAGAGGGCCCTGGAAGAGGCCTGGAGAGCCACTGGAGCTCTCCTGCCCACTTCCAGGGGCCCACTTCCCTGCGGGTCAAGCCCTGGTGGCAGGGCCTGCTGGAACCACAAAAGGGTTCTGAGGGCTAAATGCAGGCCTTCCAAATTTTTCCACTGGAATAGAATGTGGAAAAATGGCTCTGTGCACACCCCTACTGATAACGACTTTTTGTTTGAAGCTGTAATGGGGCCATTGCCTGGAATGAAAGGGGAAAAAAAATCACAAAGCGAGGAGAAGAACTCTACCCATTTTGTTTGGGTTTGCCTGGTTAAAACGGCACAGAATAGTTTGACCTAGGGATGTGGACAAATATTCATAACATTTAAAATTTGTATGAATTCAGCCAAATTTGGACATTCAAATTCAAATTTAAGGTTGGCACATTCGAAGAATAACATTCAAATTTGAAGTGAATATTTTGATGCAATCGTATGAAGCTTCATTATGGATTTGTTTGGGATTTGTATGAGATTTGTATGAGATTTGTATCTAACAATTGTATTGAATTAATATGAAACATTCACATTGAATTCTAATCCTACCACATTCAAAAGGATTTATTTGAATGCATATGAATTTTCTTGCATTTAATTTGATATGAAGTGAATATGAAAAAAACATTTGTGCACATTCTTAGTTTGACCTAGTTCAAACAAAACTAAACCACCTAATTATTAGAAATAGGATGTTTTTTTTAAACATAGACTTACCATTTCATTCCCACACCTGGCTCACCTAGATACAAGTTAGACTATTTCAAAATTTAAATGATTCATAAAGCTTGTTCTGTTTTGTTAGTTAAAACTGTTTGTAAATGAAGTACACCCATCAGTTTATCCTTTTGGCAATATACCATGGAAATATTTGTTCTTTTATTATGTGTTTTGTAAATGTTTATGCTGTATTGCCATGTATTTCTGCTAAAGCTTTAAATAAAGTTACAGTTTAAATGTGAAAAAAAGAGAGAAAGAAAGAGGATGGTTCAATTTTAACTGAGCCCAGGGGTGTCCATTTGAACTAGGTTCTACCAAACAGTTTGAACTGTTCAAAATTCATCCCATTTGGTCCCTATATAGTGTTTTTAAAATGTATTTTAATGTTATTCTTGCTTTTTACTATTCATGAATAGTAAAAATTCATGAACTCTTTGATGTTCTATTCAAATTGTGTTGAGCCTGATGACTGTGGTTCTAGACTCAACCTAGTTCAGTTCAATTTAATTCAAACTGAACTATGAACTTTTAGTTTGTGCATATCTCTAGAGAAGAGGGGTTGCTATGGTTTTTGGTGGGGCAAATGTGTTGTTTAGATTGGTCAGGCAGAAAAGGAGGGTGACCAATGTTTCTGTGAGGGATTAATCATGTTAGTCCACTGTTTACCACTCCTTGGTTCTTCATTAGTTTCTCTAACATGCAGAAAACCAATTAATTAATTGAGCTACCAAGAAACGGTGTGCCATATGGTGACTTTAAGAAGCTCTACAGAGACTGTGGTAACAATAGCATAAATGTTTACTGAAAAGGTGGGCAGCTGCATAAATACAAGTAGTAGCTGCTATGACAGAAAATTATTCAGCTGATTTTTCATAGCTGCTTTGGTTACATGTCATTCAAGGGTAGACAAAGAGTGTGTGAGGGACAAGCACGGTCTTCCTGGTTACTGTTGCTATGGAGTTGGGTTTGATTGGCATGGAAATGAAAAGGTATGTGGAATAGGATTTGAAATTGCACTGCATGATATTGCATATCATGCAGGGCATGGGACACAGCAAATTCATCTTTGTTTGTATATGTCTGACCACAGGAAAGCAATTGAGATCCAATGACATACCAAATTTTCGATAAAATCCAGCTTCATCCCTCCTTTGTCTGGAAAGACCCTGAATGACCCCAAATGAGGTTAAATCTGAAAACTGTTTCCTCAGTGTCTTACAGCTTTCCAACTCAATGGAAACATTCTCTCTACATTTTGGAAGAGATTGTTATCAAATTGGCAAACATTTTTGGATCACCTCAACTCTCAAGGTGAAAGACCATCTTCACTGCAATTTGCCTTTCCAAAAGTTGCAATTTTATAATACATAGCTTTTCCTCCAATTTTGAATGCATGTGGATCTTGGGCTATGAACTAAGTTGGGGAGGAATAATCATGGTGACCATATCTCTTATAGCTCAGTTTTTAGAAGTAGTTTTGGCAGATTCACCTTTTCCCAGAATGAAAACAATTAGCCCCTCTCCCCTAAATCTGGAAGAAACAAATGGTAGGACAGAAAGAATATGGATCTCTCCTTTGACTGTTCCATCTGTCCTGCTTTACTGAGGTATAATAAGAATATATTCAGACCCTTTCTGAACTTATCTCACTTTTTTTTGTATTTTCTTTTTATTTGATCAAGAATTTTAATAAAACAAGCACCTGGTCTGCTTTAGAGAACTCCTCGTTTAAAGACAGATGACACAATAGTGGCGTGGAAAAAAATGGAAGTGCGTGCATGGAACCAAAACGGCAAGATGGACACTGTTGACCTACTTTCAACTCTCAGGGTGAAACTTTTCTGAAATCCTGCATATCAATTGAATGACCACAGATTCTTAATAAGCAAGCCAGTAAACAAGTCCACAGGAAAAAATAAAAATAAAAAACCCACATGAAATGATGACCAGGAAAACTTGCTTGGTTTGCAAGGGTTCGTTAAAAGAGCATCCTATAGAAAGTAAAAATAAGTAGAGAGCCCAACTGGAGCTTATTAAACCTCCATCTGATTTAGCATCCATTTCCCCCTCTAACAGCCAGCCATGCAAAGGGATGACATAGGGTGTGTCCAAACAGTGGAATATGCAGCCAAGATTGAGCCATCAAACATGATGGCCGATACTTCATAGTGGCTTCACATTATAGTGATGCCACTGCAAATTTATTTAATGCTGATATATCAGCATTCCGTGAACAATATCTAGAAAATTCGAAGTTTCCTACCAGTCTGAACAGGACGGTGAGAACAGCCAACAAGAGCTGGGAGGGCAGCTCAACTCCCATTGGCTGCCTCATCCCACAAAATGTGCGTGCACCAATGCAAACTCTCACAGCTTCCAAGGAGGAAGCTATGGGAAGCTGCTGCTGGCTAATTATTATTAATAACCAGTGGAAGTCAACAGAAAGCATGCTATTAATAATGGCAATTCATCTTCACTTTAAAGAAATAGGAATAATTATTTCCACACAGACAAACCCAATGTTTAATCAGTTTTCAGGCCATCCTAAAAACTGATTTGAGTGATCACACCTAAGATGCATTTCTGTTTCTTCTCTGGATTGTTCAGATTATCCCAGCACGGAGACTGTTTCACGTCATTAGTCCATTTACATTTGCAGGATGTGATCACCCAGGAGGACTATTGGGATGGTGGTGTTTGATCTTCTAAGTGTTCTAGACGGGAAGAACCACATGGGGCCTTTCCGCACAGGCTCTAAAAACGGATTTAGAGCCAGATGTGGAACGGATTTAGACCTGGCTTCCGCATAGGGGACGGAATTAGGACCCCTTTGAGGAAGCCGCGTCCGCATATCGGCACGCAAAAACGGTGGTTTAAACCGTTTTTGCCGCCAAAATCCTACCCAGATGTAAGATCTGAAAAAATCAGGTCTTACATCTGCCTTTCCCCCTGAAAATGGTTTGGAAACTAATGTTTCTGCACCGGAGGGGGAAAAGCCGGATTGCCGGCGCATGCCCAGCTGTCAGAGAGGCAGAGCGCATGCTCTGCCACTCTGACAGGTGGACGAGTCTGGCAGCCAGCTTCCCTGCCTTCCCTCTGCCAGAGAACTGATGATCCTCAGTTCTCTGGCAAGGGTAAGGCACCCCCCACTCCTACTTTCACCCCCACCCCACCGAGAGTCCCACCGACGTACCTGATCATGTGCAACTCAATTCTGAGGCTAGCAGTTCCGTCGCCAATCGCGCATGCACGCACCGTGACCCTGCCGGTCCAGGGATGCTGGGAAATGTAGTCCTGGGCTGCTGGGACCGTCAGCGATTGGCGCCGGCGCTGCCAGCCAAGGGTAAGGCACCCCCCACTCCTACTTTCATCCCTACCCCTCCGAGAATCCCTCCGACGTACCTGATTGTATGCAGCTCAATTCTGAGGCTGGCAGCACTGGCACCAATCGCTGACGGTCCCAGAATTGAGCTGCACACGATCAGGTACGTTGGTGGGACTCTCGGTGGGGTGGGGGTGAAAGTAGGAGTAGGGGGTGCCTTACCCTTGCCAGAGAACCGAGGATCGTCGGTTCTCTGGAAGAGGGAAGGCAGGGAAGCTGGCTGCCAGACTCGCCCACCTGTCAGAGTGGCAGAGCATGCGCTCTGCCTCTCTGACAGCTAGGCAGGCGCCGGCAGTGCTGGTTTGGGATGGGTGCTGGTGCATTCGCACAGCACCCACCCCAAACCGTTTCCAAATCCGGTCTTGCAACTGCTGCCCCCCGCGCGTGTGTACGCGCGGGGTCTACGAGAAACCGTTTCTGCTCGGAACGGATTTCCGTTTGAAAACGTTTTGCCGTGGCGTGTTGTCGGTGGTGTGTGCAGAAAGGCCCATGGTCACTCAATGCCATCATTTCCCTCATTTCCCCTTCTTTTTTCATTACAGGAGCATCCAGGAACCACTATGGTTGGCAGATAGGGTCTGTGGATGCTAGTGGGGGACGGATGAATGGAGGCTTAGATTTCTTATGAAAAGAAACCACATACTGATTCCCAATTACTGTTCTTGCAGAGCAAATAGGTCTTAACTCCATTTAGTCTCCATCTTTTTGTTTTTAAGGCAGAGGTGTGTAATATTGAAGATCTGCCTCTTTTGCACTGCCCTCATTGCCTGCACCAGTTATGCCCTGACTATGTCCCTGCAAACTCAGTCTTGCCCTACACCATGTCTGTATTACCACAGAGAACTGAACCTGAAGGCAAGACCTTGGCTCCAACTTCTGCCACTGAATACAAGGGCCTTTTCCCACGAGGGCTTAGAACTCTAAGTTGGAACCTAATTAGTAGCTGATTGGTACCAATCAGGAAGGCCCTGTCCCCACCTGGACTCCATTGAAGGCCCCATCTGCAAGGCCCTGTCCCACGAGGGCAGGGGAAATCTGGGTTTTACGTGTCCTTCAGGCCCTTAAATCTGGATTTTGTGTGGACCTGATTAAAGGTGTCCACAATGGGGTCTTTGGGCATCTTCAAGATCCGGATCTCCAGGAGGGACCCTATCTCAAAGATCTGGATCTTTGACTGTGCATGGAAAAAGGGGGCAAGTTTCTTAGTGCTACTGAGAGGCCCAAGTCTTTTTTCTGGCACTTTCCCATCAGCAACAACTTATGCCTGAGGAAGTCAGTCTAAGCTAAAGGAAAGGGGGATGAGAATACCCTACCTGAAAGAGAGGAAGAATGTGCCCATAAAAGTGTTCTTTGCAAGATGGCTCAGGAGAACCCTAAAATATACAACGGGCACCTTGGAATAAGTCCAAGGTGGAGCAGAAGAGGGGTAGAAGGGGTTTAGCTGGCAGGGAAAGGTAGATGAGCCAAATGACGGGAAATCCAAAGGTGAGTTTGTTTAGAATGGCGCACAAATAGGACAACCAGCAACAGAGTCTTCACTCCCCTAGCCTGATCATCTATGTAGCTGCCCTGCCTGCAACTTTCCAGAAGTGCACGTTTCTGCAAAATTCAGGAGTGAGACGGGTCAAGCAGTCCAAACTCCCCTCTTGATGCTTACTGTGTGCTGATTAAGGGAAAGTGGGGACATGACTAGTAAACGCTGTCCTGCTATCAAAATGCAATCGCAGCGGAAACAGAATTTGAAATTGGCAGCAAAGAAAACTTACACAGGATGATCACACCACACTGAATCCCCTATGGAATTAGCAACTACAGCATACGCACGTGCTTCCTTAAAACTGTTATATCTTAGGATGGCAACTTAATTATCTAGGATATATTCCACTGCCCTGATAAGGCTCAGGTAGAACCTGCTCAAGGTGAGGACATGCAAGGGCCACCTTTCTTATTTAGGGAATTACAATGTCCAACTAGGATAGAAAGCATTTAATAGAGGGTGCAGCTAATCTTTAAATGATTAGTTTTCCCCCAAGGAAATATTACCAAAGAGGTCTGGTTATTGGGAGGGGGTGTTTAAATGGTCACCTCCAGATCAGCAAGGGATCTCCCCAACAGCTGCACAGTAGAGCAGATATTAGGCCTTTCACAGCAGCAGTGCCCCCTTCAATTTGGACTCAAAGCAGCTAAATAATTTCAGGGGGATCTGGGTGACATGGAGTACTTCCGGTGGAGGGAGATGGTGGTGCTAACTTCCAGAGGCGTAAGAAAACTGAGGCTGACGTCTGAACGTGGCCTTGTTTTTGGACCTTTTGGCCTCTCAGAATTTAGGCCTAGCTAATGGAGAACCTAGCATTTAAAGGCTGCCCTTACATGCGCTACATCAATTACTGAAGGGACCCAAGACACTACTGGGGTGGGTGATGCTTCTTTATAATCCCTACTTGAGAGTTTGCAGAGCAGGAAGAAAATTATACTTTAATTGCTGGAAGGAATGGGTATGAGAAAATCCTTGGATCAGCTGCTCCTTCCTCAGGTATAACTAATTCAACAGGTTCTTAAGACACCTTTGATTAAACTTCTGACAGATAGGTAGCTTAGGGTATGAAATTACAGCCAGTGAGAAGTATCAACAGCAAATAGATAATCATAAAATCCTGTACAGTATATCCATTTTTTAAAAATAGAACTGGGTCACATATTATGAGACCTAAGTAAAACAGGTGAACAAACCATTACACAAATGCCTAAATCTTTTTTCCTGTTTCAAAAGCAGTCCTCAAATCTTTCATGTTGGAATCCTTTTTTTTTTCCTAAAAAAAGAGAGGCACATTCTCCCCACTCACATTGCCTCCTAGCTGTGTTTTGAACTATTTCCATCAGCTACAAAACACGTTAAGTTTGATTTCTCGACACAGCTTGAAGTTCCCTATCAGCATTTTACCTCAATGGAAATTGCACTCTGTTGGTGGATTGGCAGCTATGACACTCTGTGCATCTGCTTAAAAAACACAAGCAACTGAGGCAAGAATAACCTAAATTTTCCTTTATGACACGTTAAAACTCCATAACAAGACATCTTTCCTTTTTTGCATAAATATGTATGATTTGAGGTTCAGCAGTGTGTAACAGTTCTTTTTATTTAATAATAAGATGAGATGTATTGGATGACCATCAAAACTGTTGCTACCTTTTCCTGATGTTAGTTAAAGAAGAGTTAAAAAATCAAAACCTTTTTTAAAAATGACTTTTAAGCATGAAATGACAACAGAGAAAGATGTGGTTATTCAGGAAATGTATGGTAGTTTTCAGTTTCTAGATGGAGAAAAATTGCATTCAAAGTATTGTTGACTTGGGTAGAAGTCCGTTCCCTCATCCAAATATTGTAATAATTTGAAGTTGACAAGAGGAGCAGTCTTTGGCTATCACATTAACAATGTGTCTAATATTCCTCTGAGGTGAGTTTTCTCCGCTAAAACCTTTGGAGGAAAACAGGAAAATGGCAAATGATGTCTTAATTTATAGGCAAAACCTGCCTGTCCTTAAAACCAAGAAGTCTGCTGTTTTACCAAGTAACAGGAGAATATATTTGCTCTGGTACTATTTGATGTTCCATTTATGCCTCTCTTTATCATTTTTGAAAGGGAAATACAATAAAATCCCTTAAACCGATAGCAACAGGCCTTGTGAGGTAGGGGATGTAGAAATAACAACTCATGTCTTACTGTATTGCCCCTTCTGTAGAGATGCCCAGCTATAGCTTATAACTCCTCTGCTATCACAGGATCAGGGCTGTCTTGGCCCATTTTATCTGCAGTATTTGCTTTCTGTCCAGCAGGAGGGTGTTGATTTCTGTGTAGCAAAATTTTGTTATGTCTTGGGTATGACAAAAAACTTTTCTTGTGCTATAAATACTTATATACGCTTTCCTTTTCATTAACATATCTTATTCTTTCTGTATTCTCTCTCTTGGTGTTGACAGATGGGGTGAGGGTGACTTGCTGACCACTGGTTTTGTTACTGTGAAAATTCATCCCCTCACACATTTCCCCCTTTTCATTGAGCCCTCCCCCCTGGAAATTACACATTTTTGCAAACAGAGAAAAAGAAATTGAAGTTGCAAAGTAGCACAAAACTGCTATTACAAAGGAAAAGAAAGTTAGTTTCACTTTAAAGAAGCTCTAATGTGTTGTTGAAGTGGAGTTGCTTGGATGACTGGTGACTCAGTGCACGCATGTGCAGCCAGCCAGCAGGCAGGCACACAGGGTTCTCTCTGCTGCATTTGCAGAGAAGTGAAAAAGCACCAGTCCTGAGTTTACGTGTGTGTGTGTATACCAGCCAGTGCTGCTGGCAATGGGGAGGGAAGAAGAGTGAAGGGGAGGAAGGGGTGTCTGTGTGCATGTGTATGCACAGGACTGGCAGGATGTCTTTTGCAAAAGCATGAGGGGAGGGGAGAGGAGAGAAGAGCTGGGAGCTGCAATTTCCCACCCTCCACCATGTCATTGCAGGATCCAATTGGCAGGCAGGGGGTGGGGCTCCGGCTGGCAAGAGGGGGGAAGAAAAGATTCCCTTTCCCTAATGCAGTTCTGAACCATTTTGGGTGAGGACAGCAGAGAGGTTGATAGAAATTTAAAGCAATTTAAAGCCACTGAAGTGGGAACTGCCAGAATCCGTGTTTGAATTGCTTTTGTTTGTTTGTTTCATTTTTAAACCGTTTTAAGAGGCATGAGTGGAAACAAACCCTGAGAGGGATATTTTTGGTGAGGAAGGAGAGAAAAAGAGACAAGTTTCTCCATGCTGAGCATGGGAAAAATCAAGCATGAGAACAACTAAGTTTGTTTTGAGTCTGTTATAATGCAAATATGGGAACTATAAGAACATTTACTTGATCCTCATTTTCCGACAATGTGGATTTTCCATGCCCTATCGGAACATGCCCCAGGAGAAAGGAAGAGGTAGAAAGGACTTTCTTTCAATGGAATTCAGGCTTAGACAGGGAATTTATATGTACGTCACAGTACTGCAATGTTATTTTTAAGGATATAAATCATTGGTTGACTTCTAGAGCAGTCCACCAGAAAGCAGAGAAGGGAAGCAAAGGAAAAACTATAAGTGTCTCATACAATCACATTATCTTCAATGGAATTTGAGTTTAGACTGGTAATTTAGAACAATGTCACAGCGCCACAATGTTATTTTCAACCATATAAATCATTTGTTGACTTCTAAAATAGTTTGATAAGGGAAAGAGAGAGAAAGAAAAACCAGCCCCAAACTGTAGTTATATTACAAAATAATTTTTGTTCCATTCAAACAAAAAGCAGCTAGAAAAAAGGTAGGTAGGTCTCTGTGTGAAATACACTGACATCAGCAATGCCTCCTTTCTTCCTTTATTAATATTTTTCCTTTACTAGGTACAAGAGCTTGGCAATCCAAAATTTATTCCACCAGATAAGGATTTATTGTTTTATTTTCCTTCTAATTATTTTTTTAAAAGGCTAACATTTCTATTTATCCGAAGTTTTCAGGGCAAAAATAAGGCAGACGTAAATAAGAAGAAAGAAAAAAGTAAAGCAGGCAGCCCATTATTGTTATTAGTTAGTTCAGCATATAAATTATTCCCAGATACCTCCCAAACCAGTGGACAGATGTCAATGGAAAAATCTTGATCTTTCTTTAAAGAGAAGGAATATTGGCATTTATGTACACTGCCTTGCTGCCTACACTCCTCCTGAACACAAGAGATATCAAAGTATAGAAGGAGGTGTATAACCTCAGTCTCATCTGGGTGCCATATGTCAAAAAGAAAAGAAAAAGGGGGGAATGGTTTATCCTTACCTGACTGATATGGTATAGTAATATCATATCAATCAGTTGAAGGTGAAATGCAACAGGAGACATCTGCACTTCAAGGACTAGTGAAGTCATGAATTGGACCAGAAGCACTTGAATTGTGGATGGCCAGGCCCAGATAGGCTGGATCTTCATGGCATCATTCAGCACATGCCTGGTTATTGTCATAGTTATCAGGATACGGCACATAATTGTTCAATTGCAGGTGCACCACCATGCTTACTCTCAGTGCCACATGAAGAGGGTGTGAACGTTGCTGCTTGGGAACCTACCTAGCTGCTCCAAGTAAAGCTGTGGACTATATTCTAGGGGTGTCTCTGCACTGGCCCTTAAAACCCCATTAGGGACCCATTAAGGATCCATGTGGGACAGATCCTAAAAGATCCTTCTGCACAGGAGACCCTGTTAGGACCTCATGAGGGAGGCATCTTCCGCACAATGGCCTCCAATTCTGGCCCTAATGGGGTCTTCAAGTCCCTAAATCCGGATTTCCGGAAGACCTAAAAAATTGGGTCTATAATCCGGTCTTCAGGCTTGAAAACAGATTATAGACCCACACATCTGCACACTTACCGTGCAGATGGGGTCTTCTGAATGGGCCTGGCAGGAACAGAGCTGCACATGCAGGTGATGCAAGCTCCACCCTGCCGCTGACAACTACAGAGGCCTGCATGGCCTCCGCAGTTGTCAGAGGTCTCTGGCACAGTCCGGAGTGGCGGCAGGGTGTGTGTGTGATGATTGTGCATCGTCACCCCAATCCCAATGCAGTAAGGGGGGAGACGGAGGAGCCAAGCCCCCACTCCCCCCATTTAGCTGGTCCAGTGATGGGGCTTTGATGACATCCGAGCCCCTTTGCTGGAGCAGCCACGTAGCTGCTTCTTTCAAGTAATGAGGCATCCATGGCAGGTGGCGGCAGGAGTTTGCCACTGTCTTTGCCTGCCATGGATGCCATGGATACTTATTCTGAAAACTGTTATATTGCTTGGCTGCCAACAAACTGATTAATGTTTCTAGGAGTATATTTTTTAATAGGACCTGCAGCAAAATATCCCCTGCATACTCACAAGGGAGGCACAGTCACCATGAATGTCTCACAAAATGTACATACAAACATGGAAATTTTACTCCACAGGCTTAAATGTATTCAAACCATAATAATAAACTGTATGTAAGAAAAGTTTGAAGCATGGAAAATGCTACTAGCTGTATTTAGATATGCACACAAAAGATTTGTATGTAATTTTAGAAAATGTTGAATGCCATTTGTAATCCCAGAAGAAGAGTCAAAATGTCATCAATGCAGAGCTGAATTGCAAATTCTGCTTTGTTGCTATCCAAAGCGTCAATCAGAAAGCCTGAAAATTGCATGCGTATAAGTGCGAAATGCACAGACATGTTTTGCACATTTGCAAGGAACATCCAAAGCGTTTTCCCCCTCTGCTTTTATTTCATCTTCAGTCTCTTGCTGAGCAAGAAATTGCAAGTGCACACCTTGTAAAAAATCCATTCAAATCCATTCTCAGTGACTGCCACCCCCCCTCCCCACTAGCCAATTGGCAGCAGGAGACTCAAAAAACCAGATCAAGGATGTCTTTCCACTGTCACTAGAAGTACCCATTAAGTACCCATTAATGGGTACAAAAATGCCATTACATACCCATTAATGGGTACTTAATGGGTATTTTTAGTGACAGTGGAAAAACATCCCAAGTCTCACCAGAGCCTGCATATCTAGTTTATAGACACCGAAGTTAGGAAGAAATTTGTCTTTATCTGGCAATAATAAGTCTTGGATATATAGGAAAACATTTCTCCAGTTTTGAGAACAGTAGCCTCCAGAGCAGTGGTTCCCAAAGTTGTCTGGGCTACGACCCATCTAATATAAGTTTACTAACTCGGGACCCACCTCTAGGAAATGTAACCGTTACCAATATGAATAAAGGACTTTTCAAATAACAAACAAAGTTTTAATACAATATTTTTATTAATTAAATAATTACATCAAAAAAGTTATTTCAAATACGGTTAAATTTCCTAGAGGTGGGTCCCAACCCACAGTTTGGGAAACCCTGCTCCAGAGACATTTAGATCTTCCTTTATCAATTGGTATATTTACACCTGAACTGTAGAGGATGTGGAATAAAAGGAACAACCTTTCATATGTGGTGGTTATGTCCTAAAATCTTACCCTTCTGGGATATGATATTTAAAGAAATTAAGAACATAATTTGTATAGAGGTAAAAGTGTATCCAGAGGTTACATTATTACAGCTGTATAAGGACCAAAGTATACATGAAAGTAAGAGATATATGTTAGATCAATTGTTTATGGTGGCATTATCAACTATAGCTGCATCTTGGAAAATATTGATAAGTATACAATCAATACATGGTATTATTACCTATCTGAGCAGTTTAAATATGATATGATCAGGTAACAAAGAATGAGGATTTTGGGAGGGAATGTTAAAATCTTAGTTGAAGATAGTTGGAAAGACTTAGGCCGTGTCTTCACGGCAACCTTATCTCGAATTCAAAATGTTTTCAATCCTCGGAGTCTACACGGCAGTTTGGCTTAACACGATTTCCCCATGTTAAACCACCCCAAAGCATGATGAATCTCAATCCTGATTTCAACAGGTCTCACTCCAGATCGTGCGCTTGAAACATTGTACAATTTTTACTGCGGGAACCCTTCCGTGTTAAGGGATGAGAACTTCTCTCCCCCAATAGCTTGCTTCCAAAGCAAGCTGTAAAAGCAGCAGCAGCCTGAATAGCAATCAAGCAATCCACTGTAGCAAACAAGCAATTCACACCTGATAATTATCTTGCCATTGAAAGTGCTGACCTTCTAAAAAGGGAAAAGAAACAAAAGCAGCTGCCATTTGGAGAGATGTGTTAATGTTTAGCTGTAAAGGGGCTTGACTTGCCACCGCTGCTGCGTGCCCTGAGCAATGGGGAGAGGAGGGGAAAGAATCGCTGGCTGCCGGCTGCCGTTTTTCCTCCATCCAGGCAAGCAGCAGCCACCCAGCTAGGCTCCGTGAAGGGGTCTGTTATGGGTGGCACGTTCACGCCAGGAGGAAGAGGACAGGGCAGCCCCAAAAAGCAGCTTTTAAAAAGTAGCCACTGGAGTCCCCCCCCTTGAGTCACGTACGTCCTCAGAATCCGGACTGAACGCGATTAAGCTGAAAGTAATGGGAACAGGCAAATTCGCATTTGCATCCAGTTCTATTATTTCAGTTTAGGGAAAGCAAAATAAGCCTGCTGTGGGGATTTGCCCTTATATAGCTATATTGCCAAACCAGAAGTAAATAATAACTTGAAGGAAATAATAAATAAGTTTTTTCTAAGTCTGAGGTAAATGATACTTGATGTATATAGCAAGTGTAAGGGTTTTTTTGTTTATTATTGGTTGTGTTGTGTTTTGTATCTTGTTTTTTTTTAAAGTTTGTATTTGTATATGTATATTTGGAAATTTAAAAAAATAAAAAAAGATATATTTACACCTGAAGTGCAACCCAAAATTCATAAATGCCCTTGGCGACCCTGCTGCATGAGACCTCCAGCACAATCTAATCTTGGCTCTTTTGCTTTTCTTTGAAAGTCTCCTGAGTGATGATTATGTTTTTAATAATAATAATAATAATAATAATAATAATAATAATAATAATAATAATAATAATAATAATAATAATAATAATAATAATAATAATAATAATAATCCTGAGCAAACCTCTGAGGCTGCCATGGTTTTTGTTTTTTCATCTCAGTAACCTCAGCTGCAGAGCCATCACTGTTCTGCATTGGCTTTTAATAGCTTTGTTGTAGCCTTTTGCAGACTGAAGACAGGTACATGCTGATGGAGATAAGTATGGAGAAATGTGTTTTTTTAGAGATAACCACAGTTGCCTGTGTGGAAAAGAAGATGACTGAACTTAAGGAATAGGAGAAATGATTCATCTGCTGTTGGAACATCTAATGGTGCTCTCTACGTTTTTAAGAACATAAACTGCATGGCTTTAAAAAGAGCCTTGTCTGTTAAGCTAAGGAAGACTCTATGAGCTCTGCACAAAACAGTAATTCAGTGTGACCTTTTCTCTCTGATATTTTACAGCAAATCATAACAATCCAAAGGAACTTTTTCCTTTCAATTTTAAAAGAGACGGGGGTGGGGGGAGGGAATCACATCCATGCCCCCAAAATCATGCAATATATCATTGTTGTAATAGAAAATTAATGCTCGAAGGATCATATTTATGATAACGAGGAATTGTCACTGCAGCTTATATATGGCCTAGTCTTGTACTAGAGCTATTTTATACTAAGGGTGAACAGAAGAAACTAAGAGGAGCCCTCCTGGATCAGGCCACAGTCCATCTAGTCCAGCATCCTGTCTCATACAGGGAATCTTTTCTTCAACCCCTCTTGCCAGCCAGGGCCCCACCCCCTGCCTGCTGATTGGATCCTGCAATGACCTGGTGGAGGCTAGGGAATTGGAGCTCCCCCATCTCCTCTCCCCTCCCCTCATGCTTTTGCAAAAGACGTCCTGCCAGGCCTGTGCATACACACGCACACACAAACACCCCCTTTTTCTCCCCTTCACTCTCCTCCCCTCCCCATTGACAGCAGCACCAGCTGGTACATGCACGCGCGTGCACACACACACGTAGACTCAGGACTGGTGCTTTCCCATTTTTATGCAAATGCAGAGAAGTGAAAGAGCAGAGAGAGAGCTGAGTGCCTGGTTGTGCTCAGTCACCCCTGGGGCATGGGGGGGAGGTGCTTGTCTCCTTCCCAGGGCTCAGCAAGGCAAAAGAGGCACCTCCAGTGTGTGCTTCCCAGCAAGGAGAAAGCAGGGGAAGTGAAAAATGAAACTTTGTTATCAGTGTGAAGTGTGGAGTGGGTGAATTGCTACATCTTCATTTTATTTATTTATTTATATTTCAATTTATATGCCGCCCCATACCTGAGGGTCTCTGGGCGGATCACAATATTTAAAACAGATGTATAAAAACAGTATCAAAAAATAAAACAAATTTAAAAATACAGTTTTAAAAGTACAAAACAGTTAAAAACATCAGCGGTTTTCAGTGAGGGGAAGTGTGGGGAACATTTAACCAAAGGCCTGTGTGAATAGGAACGTTTTCACCGCCTTCCTGAATAAGAACAGAGAAGGGGCCTGACGCACCTCAAGGGGGAGACCATTCCACAGCCTGGGGGCCACCACCGAGAAGGCCCTCTCCCGGGTACCCACCCGCCTAACTAAAGAAGGCGGAGGGATCACCAGAAGGGCCTCCCCTCCAGATCTAAGAACACGGGCAGGTCGATATGGGAGAAGGCGCTCCTTTAGATATCTGGGACCCAAGTCATTTAGGGCTTTATAAGTTAAAGTTAGCACCTTGAATTGGGCTCGGTAGTGAATTGGCAGCCAGTGCAGTTCTTTCAGAACCGGCGTAATATGCGACCGGCTAGATGTTCCTGTCAGCATTCTAGCGGCTGCATTTTGCACCAGCTGCAACTTCCGAACCGTCTTCAAGGGCAGCCCCATGTAGAGCGCGTTACAATAGTCCAGCCTGGAGGTTACCAGAGCGTGGATAACTGTGGCCAGGTCATCTCTGTCCAAAAAAGGTTTCAGTTGACGCACTAGCCGTAGTTGGGAGTAGGCACTCCTGGCCACGGCCTCCACCTGAGCTTCAAGTGTTAGCGCAGAGTCCAGGAGTACCCCCAAATTTCGCACCTGTCCCTTCCCAGATATTGCAACCCCGTCAAGGACAGGGTATCTCCCAACTACTTGGACCCGAGAGCCTGTAACACACAGCACCTCTGTCTTATCTGGATTCAGTTTCAATTTATTGGCCCTCATCCAGCCCATTACCGCCTCCAAGCACCTGTCAAGCACTTCAACCACCTCTCCTGATTCAGATGGCACAGAGAGATAGAGCTGGGTATCATCTGCATATTGATGACACCTCACTCCAAAACTCCTGATGATCTCTCCCAGCGGCTTCATGTAGATATTAAATAACATGGGAGATAAGATCGACCCCTGGGGAACCCCACAAGTGAGTTCCCAGGGTGTCGATTCCGTCTCTCCCATCACCACTATCTGAGATCATTGTTACTTCTCTGCTGAATATGGATCTGGCAGAGAGAGAGGGGGGAATGCTTTGAACAAGCTTGTCAGGATGCAGCATGAATAAAGAAAGTTTCCCTCTTTTTAGTTGCTACAATGTAAGAGCAGCTAACAATGGGAGAAGGAAACTTTCTTTCCCTCATTCAAACCTCTTCCCTCTCTCTCTTTGAGCTGCTTGCGGGTGAGCACGCACGGAAAAAGGCCAGAGCTGTCAGGGAGAGGATCAAAGGACAAGGGGCTTTTTTCATGATGTGAAAGGGAGGGAGCAGACCTTCACAGCTGTGAAATCCTACCTCTATCTGGCCATCATAGGGCAGATGGATAGATGTCTGACCCTAATAGTCCCGTAGCATTCCCACTGGGGAGAAAAACAAAACAAAAAACAGGCTAGCGATGAAAAAGGGAGCGAGAGCTGTTTGAAAGGGTGTTGTTTTAATTTGTTTTTATTTTTACCAATTACTCCTCTTTTTAATGCTGAATGCCACTTTTGAGTCTAAACAGAATGTTTTGAAACTGCTTTGAACACTCAAAAACATCCTAGTGGGAACTGGGCCTGACTCTCTTGATCCTGCTTGATATCTTAGCAGCTTGTGATCTTGTAGATCACGGTATCCTCATAGTTCACTTGTGTGGGATGGGGAGCACTCTGTTACTCCTACTTGTACTCCTACTTGCAAGGACAGTCTCAAAGAAAAGTGCTGGGTGGTTGTGCCTTAGTGGGGGCTTTCAGGACACTATTTTATCCCAAATGCTATTTAACATCTATATGAATTCTTTGGAAGAGGTCATCAGGAGTTTTGGAGTGAAGTGTCACGAGTAAGCTGATGACAGCCAGCTCTGTTTCTTGATTCCATCCATGACAGGGGATGCCACTAACATCTTGAAGCAGTACTTGGATGCAGTGATTGTCTGGATGAGGACCAACAAACTAATGTTGAATTCCAAGAAGACAGTGACTTTGTGTGTGGATAGTTTTCCTGTTTGAATACTTGGGAGTTTACCTGTTCTGGATGGGGCTGAACTCCCTCAGAAGAAATAGTTATGTAGTTTGAGGGTGCTTCTACTGTATAGTCATCATTGTCACAGGAGGCTCAAGTGTCCTTTGTGGCCAGGAGGGCTCTCTCCAGTTTCAGCTGGTGTTCCAACTGTGCCATACATTTAGATTAATGTAATGCCCTTGTCCCTGATCTGGAAACTGCAACTAATGCAAAATATAGCAGCTAGGCTAAAGAGAGAGGTGTGCTTGAATAGGGGCACCTGAAGTCTCCCCTCTGTCTTACAGGTGTTGGACTCTGCAGGCAACTTTGGGCCAATCATTTCTCAATCCATCTATCTCACAAGGCTGTTGCACGGATGAAATAGAGGAGTAGAGAGTAATGTTTGCCACTTTGATCGCTTTGGAGGGTAGGCTAGTTATGAATGCAAAATACTAACACTGGAAATGTTTCAGAGAAAACAAAATCTTTTTTGAATTGGGATGTCAATCACAATCTGAACATCTCTCTCTCTCTCTCTCTCTCTTTACTATCTAAGCTTTCCATCTGTTGATTTTGTCCAAAGTGGATTCTGCCAGGCATATGATGTAGGGACAACTTACTCTCCAGTTTGCACAAGTGACTGAATTTTGGTTTGTGGTTATGAAAATATCCCAATTCATTAAAAATACGTAGCTAGCACAGTACTGTGGTAAGAAAGCAGTTATTCACTTAATTTCTAACCATCTTAATGCTATCATATACATGAAAAAATAGCCAAAGAGCATTAAGGGACACTGAATCTCCTTTAAGTGATTTTAAGGATGTCTTTAAGTGTGAAAGGGTAATGGTAATACATTTTAGCAGTTGTAAGGCCATAATGAGCACATGGTACTTAATCTAAATGAAAGGACCCAGAATAAATCACTGTGACCCCATGAAAGCCCCCTTGAACTTAGAAACTTTCCCTGGCAATGAATTTTTTTTTCATTACTAAGCATCTGGGCTTGCAGAAATAGAAGCCATCAGCCTAGAAGAATAATACCAAAGAGCAGTTCCAAACCCTTCAGGTGAGAATTCAAGACCCATGACACCTGGAGCCATTATGCAGAGCTGTGCTTTAATTCTTCAGGTCTGAAGGGGGAAGCTATATCCATGCATTAAAGCTGTAGCTTTCTCCTAAAAGTCTTTTACTTCTTTCTCTCTCTCAGGGGGTCAATTAAAGCTTCCCCATCATTTCCTAAGGCACAGGCAGAAAATGTGCCTTGGCTCCTCTTGTTTTGATTTACAATATTGCTGTAAACAGATGATGCAGCACAAGAGAGAGAATCTAATCTCCTTTCTTCCCATCGTCATCTTTGAAACCCTTGCAAATGAGTCAATTAATTTGAACCAGTGCACCCTTTTGCATGAAAAGGTGCAAAGCCGGCAGATATCCAGAATCTTGCTGAGTTCACAGGGTAAAGAGGAGAAGCACCGTTGTTAAGTGTGGCATCACACACACACTAAAGATGCAAGGTTTGCAAAGACTTTAAGTATGCTACAGATACCTTTTTCAGTTTAAGAGATTTCCTAAGCTGCCTTTTCTCCCAATCTATGAAAAGGATGCCATGAACTGGGCATTTAATTTTTTATGAAGTGCTTATTTTATTGCCTTAATAAATCCTAGTTTGGTTTGCAGAATGCAACCCTACTGATGTTAAGGAGTTTATATGAAAATTAAGCTGCCAATCTATCTCCTTAATTAGACAAACGCCTAGATTAAAAATAAAACAAATGTCAGCTGGAAATGAAGGGTTAGCTCAGTTTGTGTGTGAGAGAGATCTCTCTCCTCTAAAATTGTTTGCAAAGGTTAATAGACTAATATCTTATCTTTAGGATGAGCAAGGGGATAACTATCCCACGCCTGTGTTGTGTCTTTCATCTGTGCTGAATTATTTACACCTGAAAATGAGTTACATAATTATAAATGCCATAAAAGTTAAGCTGAGTTCATTTTTCAGGGAGTTACAGCCAATTCTGGGCCTGCAGTATTCTTGCTCTACTCTCTTCTGCCCTTTAAGGTACAAAGTGGCTGGCAGGCTTAGCTGGCAATGAAATTTGTAAACTGACAGACCAATGTTGATTAATGAATTTTTTATCCCGAACATCTTTTCATTCTCCAAAGTAAGATGTTTCTTGCCTGGTCCAATTTTATTCTGTATTTTTTCCCCTTCTGATAAGGATCATGGCTTCAAAGCAAGGCTGACTTTTTTAATATGTTCTGCAAGAGTGTTAGGTAATTATTGGAAAGGTCAGAAAGCAAAGTTTTAGCAAGACTCTTGTAATGGTTGGAAGACAGTGGATGAACTGCATAAAGCAATAGCTGGAGAGAAACTTCCTTTGCTCACTGTACTGTTATGTTTTTACCCATTTGGTCTGCACATTTTTGACTGCACATTTCTCAGAAGGCTCTCATGATGGGTTGTGATCCATCATGATCTTCTATAAAACTATATTTTACTGTTACACATAGGGCATATATTACTGACTTTTTTCCATTTAGATATTCATGTTCATAAAGACATAATAAGTTGGACGGTTGAGCTCTTCTTTTTCTTTAGGGATGGAAGGATGGTGGTTCAATATTGCTTTGTATGGGTAATGCATTACAGAGCTCTCCCTGGACGGTGTGGAGCTCCTTTGGCTCTTTTGGTGTAATGATAGCATGCTGTACAGAAAGAATAAACTAGCACTGAAAGATAAATGGAGGGAATGACTAGGTCTCTTACTACTGCTTGCATAAGCAGAAATTCTTGCAAATCTTAATGAAATTTCCACACTTCTTGCTTATATCCCAGAACAGAGTGGGATCTCCATTCCAGGATACACAACCCATCTCAGACTGAGATGGGTTGCCACTTGTGTGGAACAGGTCTGTCTCCTTTGGGATGCCCTGCCCCCTGCCAGCCTCTGCCACTGGATAGGAAACATGTGCTGGCTTCAGAGCCAGCCCTGGAGAATCTGAAGGCCAGGACAAAGCTTTCTGGCCTTCAGAGTTCCTGGGGCTCCTGTTTTATTGGTGCACCTTGGTATGCTGCCAAAATTGCCCCTCTGTGTTTTTTATTATTTATTTAGAAAATTTATATCCTGTCCTTCACCGAATCGTCCCAGGAAAAGCGATATCATGGAAGAGGGATTTATTTGCCTTCTGTGCATGGTCCAGTGCTCCAGGACAAAATAAATAGCATGTCAGTAAACTTGTTAAGGTTTACCAGTGGAGTGGGATAGAGTACCATTTGGGGCACTCTATGCTACTCTGTGCTCCATCCAGTAAAGATGGAGTGTTCCAGGAGGGATGTGGCCTACATAATCCCACAGTAATGTGTAGAACCCACATCCCTTGCACCAGGGGCTCAATGCTTTTGTGTGGAACAAACATTCATGCTCTTCAGGTGTTTGAAACTATTGTAAGAGCTCATTACACAAATTTGGATACTCTAACCACTATACCTCATGACCAATTTGAGCTCAAATAAAGGACTGAAAACAGGCAACATTCAGAAGGTCTTGAAGAACCAGTGCTATTTACTTACAAAAGGATTCCCATTTTTTCTGGTATAACAGTTAATGCCATTGGAGTGTAGCTCACAACTCTAGGGCTGAAAGTGTAATATTTATAATATTAATATTAATAATAATAATAATAATAATAAATACAGCAGAACTGATGAAAAACAGTTTAAAAAATTTACCAGATATGAAGACCTGAAAACAGAACTGCAGCGACTCTGGCATAAACCAGCAAAGGTGGTCTCAGTGGTTCTTAGCACTTAGTGGGCATTTGAAAAGCATTTGCATCACCAAAATATCCATCTGCCAGCTACAGAAAGCCACTTTGCTGGGATCTGCTTGTATCAGTCGCTGATACATTGCTTAGTCCTATGTGCTTGGAAGGGTCCGACTAGTGATACCAATTACCCAAACCAGCATAAATATCTTGTTTGCTATGTGTTACTGTTGTTTTATGTCATCATCATCTAGGTTTTTCAGATCCTCATAAGGGTATCATCCATTTTTTCTTCCCATAACCATCGCCTTGTGAAGTAATAGGTACAGGGGCCCACTGATAGCAAAACTAGCAATACATTTAGTAAGCTGTGCAACAGGTGGAGCACTTTTAGCTTGAATCCATACTTGTTCATTTCTGTATGGAAGAAAATCATATCACACTTCATTTACCAAGCATGTGCAGTAACCACATCTAAAATGAAATGCTAATCTACACTACCATGAAAGTAACACAGAAATCCAGAACAGATAATGGACTGTGAATAAAACTGTGTTCTACTAATGTCAACAATCTAACACCATCAGGACTTGCCTGATTTTCTTAAGAACTGCACAGAGTCAAATGGATGCAACAGTCAAAATAATTTCTACTCTAGCTTATGCTATATAATTTTAATGCTTATTTATTTATTTTTATTTATTTATTGGATTTTGTTTCCTTTCCTATACTAAACAGCCTAAGGGCAAATTATACAGGATAAAAATATGATTAAAATAAAACAAAATAAATTCAAAACATAAGAATTATTACATAGTAAATTATATACCTGGAGAAGGCTGGCAGGGGGGCTTGCCTTCCTCTTTAATTCTGGATTAAAGAGTGTCTTCCCAGGCACCTAAAATTGTATACTGCAGGTGCTTGATGCCCTATTGTGGGGATAACCCTTGTCCTTTGGAAACTGCTTTTGAGGTAGGTTAGTTTAACAGCCAGTGACTGGTCTTAAGTCACCCAGGGTGAATTCCCATTTGGCTTAGATAAAGCAGAATTAATGAAAATGGAAGTGAACGCGCATTATGGGTGTTCACATTTGTTTTAGTTAATTCCACTTTAAAGTGGAACATCACAGTGGCAGCAGTGGTGCAGCAGCAGCCAAAAGGGAGGGGGCGCCTGCCTCTTTCTAGTACTCCTACCTATGCCTCAGGAGTATTACAGTGGCGCGGCGGGAAGCCGAGCCAGCAAGCATTGTGGCAGCAGTGGTTGGCAGCAGCCACAATGGCGGGATCAAAAGGGAGGCTGGCTGGCAGGCAGGCAAGTACCTAGGCAAGGCAGTGGTGGGCTGGCGGACAGGCGCAGCCGGGCAGACAGGCCGGCAGACATGGTTTCAAAACACTCTATCCATGTGGGAACACCCCGTAAAGCGTTTTATTTTAAAAAATGGGAGCGAGACTTGTTTAAAGAGGTGTTTTATTTAATTCATTTTTTGCCATTTGCTCCTGTTTTTACTGCAGAATGGCACTTTTGAGTCCAGACAGAGTGTTTCAAAACCATTTTGACTCTCAAAAAAGTCCTAGTGGGAACTGGGCTCCAGTGAACTTCATGGCCAAATACGGATTTGAACTCCACTGTAGTTCAACATGCAACCTCTTCCCAGGATGTGACGGCACAATCATGAGGGTCTTATTAGCAAGTGAATAAAGGAAGAAATGACATATGGTATAATCTAAAATGGTATAATGCTGAAAGATTAAATGACACATGCACACTTGATGTTTAAATACAGGGGAAAGGTTAGTAAAGGTGACAGTGTGTTCAGAGTGATTCCCTTTCCCTGCATGGATCTTTTAACAGCATTTTAAACATTATTAGAGGCCTTTTGCACTTCTGAGGGACAGTGAAGCCCAGCCCCTTCCCTAACTTACCCCGCAATGGAGTAATGAATGCTATTGCAAGCAAAGCCTGTCCAAATGTTGTTGGCTAGCAGCTAATCAAAGCCTCGAAAAGTCTGGCAGGTGGTTGGCCAATCCACGGTGAGCAAATTTGTAAGGGTTTGAGGCAAAAAAAGGAATAACTTGTGGAAACAGGAGGTAAGCTTATTTGCTTTACTGTGTGAATGCCTGGGATTTTTGTGTAGCTACAGAAGATATAGTTTTCTAAAGGGGCAATTGATCACATCCTGGGCCTGCTTACTTCCCACTAAAGCTTATTTCCTAACTGTAGCTCTGGTATCCTTGTACTAACTGATAGGATAACTGCATTACCGGTTTCTGCTTATGGATTTCCTCAAAGAACATTAGAATCTATTTTTTAAAATTCCTTACGAAGAATGAAGACCTTGAGGAGTTGTTCATTAATACCGTTTTTGCAATATGGAGTTGCGTTGTTTTGTTTTTACAGACCACAAACATGAGAAAGTGCCTACTTCGCATTTGCAAGGAAAATGTCAGTCCCACCAACATTGACCCAATGATGACGAGTGAGTCCTTTTAAAGCTGTTGATACCTATCCTGAAATTGGAGAAGCAAATGAGGGGAAAGAAAGATTGAGGGCATAAAAAACATAAATGTTTGTTTCCTTTCAAGGCTGAACTGCCTGCACAGTATTTCCATTTACTGTAAAGCTTAAAAAGCTATTGCAAGCAAAGTCTGCCTAAAGGTTTTCTCCTAGAGGCCTCTATTTATCTTTCTGAGTTACATGTTTATTGGCAGTGAGGAGCTGATGTGGCTTGGTCTTCAAAATAACTTGAGAAACTGGTGAAAGATTACTGTTGAAGTGAACAGTTATGAGGCTATTCACAAAAATGAATCCTGTCTTTGGTTTGACATTGTTGACATGCCCTAGGACTCTTTTAATCTGAACTGAGGAAAGGTTATATCAGGCTGTGTCTCCATTATGCAGCAGAGGCACCTTAACTAGGGCTTCAGGTCAGTTAGGCCCTTACTGTACTGTTCCAGACAAAATGGAATGTTCTGTCCAAGAATACACTGGGATGGGATGATGCTGGAGTAGAACAGAACTGTCTGCATTTGGAAGGCCCATTCCACCCCAGGCCTGACCAGTGTTTCTGAAGAGGCTCAGAGGCAAGGCAGAAACTGTGAATGCTTGACTGTCTTCCAGGTGGACCCACATTTGCTTCCAAAATGGGTCTTCTGAGGTATATTATCAAGAATATCATTTACAGGCCCAGGTTCAAGAACAAGGAGACTTACTTCTGTAGCAGCATGTCAGCATTTACTGATAAAACACACAGAGGGTGCGTTCCCATGGTACTTATTTGCCTCTCTATTGCCCCTCTACTGAAGTGGATTTAAGAAAAGTGCATTCAGTTCCGAATTAAGTGTCCCCATGGGGCTCAGCAAAACACGCATTTAAAATGCACGGACCGTCCGCAAGGCAGCGTGTTTTGTTTACCCGCATCTTTTTCCCCCCGCCCCTCGCTGTTTTATTGGGTGCTTGTGCAATTGTGCGCTCATTCACAAGTCCAAAAGAAAAATAATTTGCAAGTTCTCTGTTCATTGGGTGCCTCCTCGCCAGGAAGGTCCTGGCGAGGAGGCACCACAAACCATGCAAAGCTGGTGCCCGCGGTGCCAAGCACTGAAAGGCGATATTGCAAAATCGGAGGGGGAGGTTGCACAGAGGAAGCCCTCGCCTGTCCCCCTCCCACCTTCCCCAATCTCTCCCCCACTCTTCACCTCCCGAGCAAGTCCATCCTTCAGGAGGCTCTGCTTTGACTGCCTGTAAAGTACAGTTCGAGAAAGAGGCAATTGGGCTGGCTGTGGATGAGAGGCAAAAAAGAGAGAGAGAGATGATCTCTCCGGCCGGCAATTCCTGCCTGGGAGAGAAGCTCCGCCCCTTTTGCCACGGAGCATCTCCACAGAAAATGCTGCACTGAAAACCCGCATCTTCCCGGAAAGTATGGATGTAGTCTGCTTTAAACGGCTATTTTTTTAAAGCGCATTTTCCCCATTAGCAGCGCTGGAAGCCCAGATTAAAGCCGTGCATGGGGCCACTCCGCGGCAAAAGAAGATTTTCATCGGACTTTGTATTCCTTGGGAACGCAACCAGAGAGAAAATAGTACCAGCAGTCAGTGACATATATCCCTCAACACTTTCCCACCCATGTTAGCATTGAGGGACAAGGGCTTCGTTCAGTCATTCAAGTTAACTTACCATTTTCTGTCAGACTCCATTTGGCCTTGACTGGTCCGAATTATTTCTAAACAGCTGCATGCTTACCTCTGCCACAAATGAAATGCAGAGTTAGTGAAATATGCAAGCAGGCACGGTCTATTATTACAGAGCTTCAAAGATGGCAGTGCAATGGCCAAGCTAACATATACCTCTGTCATATACATCTCTGTGGTCTGCTATATCAGCCTTGGGCTGGTTGTAGATCTCTTTGTTGAGCTCTGCACATATACTGGGCTAGGGACCATTTGCGGCACCCTAGCCCGGTCCATGCTTTGTCAAGTGCAGAAGAAGTGTGATTGGGGCATGAAGTCTGCCGTAGCCTGCATGAGTACATGGATGGTAGATCCTAATTCCAAAATAAGTCCCAATGGCAAACTACTTCTACTTTGTTGCTAAAAAAAAAATACAAACGCCACTCAGTAGCTATTTTTGCAAAGCAGTGGAAAAACTGTAACAAAGCATATCCAAATTATCTGCCAAAAAATGAAGATGTCTTATTGAGAGGTGGGGAAGAGGCTGGTTTATTAAGTCACCATGAGAAGTACCCAGGCCTTGGGTCCATCCTTCCCTTCTGTTCTATGCATGTTTCTGTTCAGGATTGATGTATACATGCACAACCCATTATTTTCAAGTTCACTTTTCACAGGTGATCAAATAGAAGTGGAATCTTAAGAATGTCTCATTTAACTGTGTACCTGTTCTGTGACCCGGGTGCCACATTCTTTA
This sequence comes from Aspidoscelis tigris stejnegeri, assembly GCA_023333525.1. Lineage (NCBI taxonomy): Eukaryota > Metazoa > Chordata > Lepidosauria > Squamata > Teiidae > Aspidoscelis > Aspidoscelis tigris. The sequence continues at coordinate 60,444,871 of JALMGA010000002.1, read as the reverse complement.
GCTGCTATTTTTGCTACTTTGTAAAATTATATTTCATAGTAATTATTACTGTTTAGTAAAATAACCATTGACAAAACCAAAGTTCTATAACTACAAACATTCCATGTGTCTATTTTATAGAATCTCATTAACACAGATTAAAAAGAGGTATATCTTATGAACCACCAGTCCAGTACATTGGGGTTTGCCAGTTTGATTGGTGTAGATTAGGTAAGGCATTGAGCAAGGGAGACCTTGTCTCTTGGAAAGAGTTTGATATTTCTGGGTGCTGCGTTTTTCTTAATTTCCATCTTTACTATTGCGTATCTTTCAGTTCCTCAATTTATTATCCTGTGCAACTCAATATCAGAATGCTTATGTGTAGTGCTTACAAATTTGCAACTTCCCCTACTACTTAGTATAAAGCAATCTTACCGAAATCTACCTGAATGTTATCAAAGCTATCTTTCCACAAGGTATTCAAAATGCATTGAAGGAGCATTGAAATCTGCCTATTTACATGGCACACCACAATGAATGGGTTTGAGGGAGCTTGGGGGCTTTCAGTCCCCTCCAGAGCACATACAGTTTAATACATAAAAAGTGATTCCAAAGCTGCTTCTTGTGCACTGAACCATGGTGGGCAGCATTTCCACACAAGTACGGGCATGGGGACTTCAGAATGGTATCCTCAGTGAAGGCAGTAGAGCTGCCAAACCTCTTTCCATGGTTGCCTGAAGTGAGCCAGAGGCCCCCAGGGATGCCCACGCTGGCACTGTAGATAGTGCCATGGAGACATGCCCTAAGGATGCTACTAATATTTTGGTAATACCATAGCCTTTCTTAATGGTAAGAATGAATGATGGAAATACGCCCATCTTTTGGAAACAAATTTGCAGAATCTAGAGACACGTTTTAACAAGATTTTTTAAAAAATGTTGAGGCAAATATTTGTTTTCTGCTTATGTAATGGTTATTTCCAGGCTCCAGTGTTAAGCTGAATAGGAAATATTTGACTATAGTGATCAAATATACTTTTATTTTTTTCATGAGTAATCAATGCTTTTATTTTTGAAAGGTGAAATTTGGTTGGGTTATCAGATGCTGCTGGGGATTTATTCCTCCAATAAGATTACTATTACTAATAAAAACACAAGTGGTTTCTGCACTTACTTGGCATGGACTGCTCCAGTGGGACTGAATAAGCTGGAAAGCCCAACTGTCCCAGAACAAGCTCTTTGCATTTGGACGGCTTTTCCAGGGCAGCTTTCACAATGGCTTGAAAGGCTTTAATAGCCTTTGGGACAAAGCATGCTGCTGAAGTGTGCTGCATTCTCATGTCTCCATTATCCAGTTGAGTCCACTGGTAACCCTATCAAAAAGGTCTGTCAGAATCTTGGATTAGGTGGCCATTTGTGGTTGCTTTATCTGGTTTATGGCCTGTCCAATGTGGACACAGCATAGTAACAGGGGTCGGCACTCCGTGGGATCATACCAAGATGTAGAAGGGGGGTCCTGTACCCATTTTAGTAGTAAATACAGCCCACAGACTTTTGAATAGCCATAGCAGTCCTTGAATTTCTAAAGTTTTCCAAATTGCAAAGTTTCTGGCAGTGAAGTACTATTAAAGCTGAAGAGGTACATCTAGAACTAAAAGACCCTGAAACAGCAGTGCTGAGTGAAGTTAGCCAAAGCAGGGGTGGCTCTTACTTGGAATGATGTTAGTAGCAAGCAAGAGCATAAGTTTGGGCGAAGTATCGAAAAGGCTGGCTAGCCACATATATATTTATATATATCACTACACACACACACATACCCAAAAAATCACCAAAAGCATATTCTAATTTGCATATAAATTGGTTATGCTAACATATATGCAATTATACACATAATTCCTAGAAATTCAAACAGGAACAGAATTCTCTGCAGAGTGGAAGCTTCTGGCCACAGAAACTTTGTATTTGCTCAGTCTACAGTCCAAATGGTAATTATCACAGGCTTGCACTCTGCCTTGTTAGAATTCATTATTTTCCATTGATTCCAGTCCTCTTTTCAGTTTGTTTCCCCTTTGTCCTTTTAAGCTCTTCTAGCTGATGCCATATAAAGCTGTCAATGGCAATTCTCCTTTCCCTGTCTTTAGGGAACAGGAGTGTAGCCTGTCAGTTGCAGGTTTGCTTCTGGGCTGAGACAAAAGATCCCTTCTAGCAATTAGCAGCTGTTGAGAACAGCAGAACAATAGTGTTCTTCAGAACATTGGCTGGGAAACATGGAACACAGAGTGAAGTCAGAATGCCATTTCCAGTAATGGTATTTAGCATTTTTTTAAGGGAGAAAAAGCTGAGCTATAGTGGGGCAGCCCCTCTCTTGTGGTGTTGTAAAGGTACTATATTCCCCCTCTCTGGAAAGGGTCTGGAAATCAATACACTTGATACCAATAGCCAATAATGGACTTCACTCAATAAAAGAGAACTGAGACAAGACTCTCAAATAACTTTCAAATGACCACAGTAAGGCTGCATTCCTGCTTAAGTTTTTTAAATGAAAGAAAGCTAAACCCAATGCAAATGTACAATCTGGCCATTCCCATTTTTCCTTTTAAAACGCAGTCAACCACAACGCTGTTCCCACAGAAAACACTTCAGTAAGCATCGGGGAAAGCAAATCTTTTCCTCCCTGCCCTTTGCCAGCCTGAGTGCCCACCCCTCTCTTCTGATTGTGTTCAATCCTGCGATGATGTGGTCAAGGGTGGGGGATCCCAGCTCCCCCTCCCCTCCTGCTGGGAGAAAAGAAGGGGCTTTCTTTCCCTGAACATACCCACAAATAAATAAATATCGACAGCACAGTGTCAGCCAAACAGTGACCATTTTCTTTAGTCAAACAGCAATGGCTTCCTCAGGTGGCTCAGGGAATAGCAGTCCCGTGTGTGCACTTTTATAGTCCCGGAGCCTGGCTCAGCAACAAATATATAGACTCTCCTTTCCATGGAGATCACTTCCATGATGTTGCACATATCACCTCCCTAAGCCTACTAGCCCACCCCTTCCCCCCACTTTCTCCTTTATCACACCTTTATCCCCCACCCCACCCACTGTGGTTGGTTCATGCAGGAAGGAGTCAGCCAGAAAAGAAGAACGTGAGGGGAAGCATGGGCAGGAAATGAGTGGGTCAAAGTGAAACTTGTTAGTTGTTATCAGTGTGAAGTGAAACTTTTTATCCACCCTGAAGTGGCCTGCCGAGGGAAAGAGGTGTGAACACTTTAAACTCCTCTGCAAAGGAGGGATGGCAAGGGGCTGTCCTACAGGGTGAAACCTCACCCGTTTCATGATGCATCTCCTTCCAATACTGCGGTACCGTCCCAAAGGAATAAAGATAAAGTGTTTTAGCAGCAAAAATGGGAGTGAGAGCTTTTTTTACAGGTTTTTTTTAATTGCATTTTTAGTGATTTACTCATCGGAAAATGCCGGAACCCAATCTTCAGTGCGGCCAAAGAATTTTCTATAAAAGCCAGGTGGGAACAACGCCTAAAAACCACGTAAACTTGGGCTGTGGTCACACCTCATTTTAACGAGGACTGAAATTGTCTTAAGTCTTCAGAGAGCAGATGCTGAAGTGAGCATCTTGTTCTTCTGAGGACTTTCCTCACCAGAATGGGATTAACTTGTAAGTGGATAATCCCAGCACCTGGTGAAAGGTAAGCTTCAATGTGGTGGGGCTTCTGCCCCCCACTGCCATCCCTTCAAGTCACTCTCCTGCTGGGACTTCCACTGTCTCCTCACCATCTCCCCATCCTCTTACAATACCCTGCCATTCTGTGACCCCACCAATGGCTCTATCACTGCTTCCCTACAGCGCCCTTCCATTGCATTGCCACACTGAGTGCCACTGACACCGCCACCATTGTCAACACTCCAGTAATGCCCTCTACCCTCCTGCATCATGTCACCCCATCACTGCTACTGGCAATGCCCCCCATTGGCCTCCTCGACCTCCTGCAGAATCGCCGTTGTGTCTCCCCTTCTGTGTGCAGACCCAACAGCCCTCTTGCCCCCTCACCCTCCTGTAATACCCCCATCATGCCAAGAGTCTCCCTCCCCCCACCAGCTGAATGTAGCATGAAGGCCCAGCCGAGGCAGCAGCAGGTAGTTGTGGGCAGGCATTCCATTCCAGGCATCGCTATGGCTGGCTTCCTTGTATGTCCTTGAGACTGACTAAGAGGCTTCAGTGTGACTGTGGCCTGTAAATTGACTTTTTGTCACTAGTCAGTGTAAATATGACTTCACAATAGCATAGAATGTGAAATAAACTCCAGGCTGGACAAAACTGAAGTAGGTGGTCCTCCATAATTTCTAAAACCTTCAATAGGAGTTTCTGCAAACATGTTTATTTGCTTGCAACAACATCATTTTACGTCGTGGCATATTCTTCCATTGGGAATGAGTGCTTGCAAATATAGATGCTGCCCTTCTGATAACACCAGGTTGCAAAAATTCCAAAAAATCATCCCTGCTTTTGGATTACCTCCCAACCAAAGTTCATAACTGTGACTTACGCTTCAAGATCACTGTCCATTGTTAATAGTGAATTAAGGAGGATTGTGAATACACTTGCTGCATTTTACCCTTCTTCAAGTTTTCTAATAATTATCAGCCTTTTATCCTGCAAGACAGTACTGGAAGAAAGAAAACCTGGTTTAAAGAATGCAAAGGTAAAAAAAAAAGCACAGCAAAAAGGTGCTCTGATCTGATTACACAATTTAAGTCCTTGCTATTCATTGTCATATATTCAGCAGTGAAAGCTCTCTTTTGCTTATGAGCTGTAAAACATTTCATGTCCTCTCTCGCTCCACATTTTTTCCATTATCTTTCCTTTTAAGGAATGTCAGTTCCTTTCCCCTGCCATTGAACTATGATTTTGTGAGCAATCGAAGACAAAGTCAGGAAGATGTACCATTGTGCTGGTGAAATTACTGAAAAGAATGGGCAAAAAGAAACAAATCTCCATACCAGCTTCTTTTCACAGGATGGTTCCATTTTGTGCTGTGGAGACAAAAGACCATCAATGACACTTTACTGCTAGTGTATAAGCTCGGAATAATCATGGGATCTGGAAAGAACTTTCTTCAGAGCATACTGGTTGCCAATACAAAAGTTTCTGTTTTAGTTCTGGGCACGAGAACATGGTCTCCTCTTTCTAGGCCCTAGGGACTCCTGGGTTCAAGTTGCGCCTCAGTCATGGAGGCAGTCTTTGCTTCTCACCTAACCTACCCTGCTACTCAAGGATAAAACAGAGTGAGGAGAATGACCTGTAAAACCTCGTGAAAGAATGAAAGGTAAATACCTTTAGTGATAGCAAGCAACAATTAAACCCTTGCTCTTCATTTATTTATATTTATATCCTGCCCTATACCTGTAGGTCTCAGGGTGGGTTACAATTTTTAAAACAGCAGGTTAAAACAATAAAATCCATAAAAACACTTAAACAGACAAAAAATACAGCATATTTTTTAAAAAATGTATTCTAAATATTGAAATACTAATAGCTACAGTGTGGGGGGGAAATGGTCACATTAGCCAAAGGCCAGGGCAAAGAGGTGCATCTTTACTGCCTTCCTAAATGTATACAGAGAAGGGGCATGATGCACCTTGAGGAGGAGACCATAACCTGGGGGCCATTACTGAAAAGGCCCTTTTCCGGGTGCCCACCTGCCTCACTATTGAGGGGGGGTGGGACAACCAGGAGGGCCTCACCTCCAGATCTCAAGGCACGGGCAGGTCAGTATGAGAGAAGGCGTTCCTTTAGTAGTTATCACACAGAGGAACCCTTTTTGGTCTTTGAGGCTGTGTTCACACCCATGTTTTAATTCAGCTTCAGTCTACTTTCAGAGTGGAACAAACGGGCCTGTCCTTTTCTTTCAATTTTATCTAAACCAAAGGTGGATTTTCTGAGTTAGATAATTCCAAAAGCAAATAGCTTGTCATTTTGCCAGTGCATTATCTCACTCTGAAAGTGGACTGAAGCTGAATTAAAATTTAGATGTGAACACAGCCTGAGCTTGGTATTTTAATAATGTTTTAAAATTTAAGAATGTTCTGTTGATTCAACTGATGCTTTATGTTCTTGTGAATGTTGTGACTCACCCTGGACAATTTGGTGAAAGGTGGGGTACAAACATAAACAAGCAAATACACAAATACATAAACTTTGCTTTGTAGTAGATCAAAATGCAATTTGGAGAGATCAAACAGGAGGCTCCTATCAGAATCTTTCTGGTCTTCTATCACCCCATAGCGTCCAATGCGCAAGCGATCACTGAAGCCTTGTAATGAAATCACATATAGGCCACCTTATGAGAGCACCCGCAGTCTCTGAATGTACAGGCACAGTCTTTGTCCAACACGCCTTTTATGCAGGATGGGATATGCAGGATGCTGAATGGAGGCACCTCTGGAAAAGGGCAGCTCCATTGGAAGTGGACACATTTAAAACTTCATTTAAAACAAGGAAGGGACAATTTCTATGTCTCCCTGTTTTCATGTGGGGGAGGAATGCAGATATTTCTTGTACAAACATTGTAAACTCCACATTTAAGAGCAAGGGGAAATGATTTCTTTCTCAGCATGAAAACTAATTTCAACTAAATTTTATTTTGCCCTTTTGTTGTGTTCCAGTTTTGCACAGGATGACACAGGAAGACCTATTTTTGCTGTGAGCATTGTTCTTACGCTTCCATCACCTATATAGGCTTTATGGAAGGGGCTCTTTCTGTCATAACGACACAAAATACTTTAAGGAAAAGAGCCGCCTGTGATTGATAAGTAGTGTTGATCAATCAATGAAGTGGTCCGAAGGAGTTTTTGAGAGGGGTTGGTAGGGGGCAGAAGGGCCCACTATGTCTCAAAAGGACAGACACATTACATGTGCTTTATTTCTCGCCTGTTCTCTGCTAACCTAAAATTAATTTGGATTTCATCTGCCATTCATTTTGATGTGGGGAGCAAGGCTTGTGTGTAGGTACAGCAATAAAGAACATTTCACTGTCAAACTATGTGAATGCTAAGGATATCAACAATAGATAAGATCATCCATAGAACTTCTATAGGAACTTCAAGGGTATTAAAGGAGATATTGGAGAAGGATTTGAGCACTAACATAGGGAAAGGTAGATAGAAAATTCTCTGAGAAAAAAACCTTTAAAAACAAATCTTTCACATTACACAGGGCTTATTTGCCCCTTTGGTAGTCTTTTTGAACTGTTCTGGCATTCTAAGCACAAGTATTTAACGAATCTGGTAAAACTGTGGCAAATGAGATAGTTATCATGCTGAAGGTTAAGATTGCACTGCTTTAGTATTTGAGAGTGCTCTTTGAGGTTTTACAAACTTACAGTTTTTCTGGTGACAGTGGCCAGATGAATAATGATTAAAGCGTGGACTCCAGCTCTGCCAGCTTTTTGAAGGTTATCTGCTTTTTCTAATGTGGACTAGTGCACAACACCTGTTCACTTAGGATGGGAGTGAGGGGAAGTGGTAATTGGAAGCAATGTTTTTCCCCTGAGCAAATTTTATTTATTTATTTATTATTTGTATATTTCTATCCCACCCTATACCTGAAGGTCTCAGGGTTGGTAACATTTAATATCAGACATATATTAAAACAGTAACAGTGTCTGTAAAGTGGGAAACCCCCCCCCCCCAATATATTCCCATTTAACCAAAGGCCAGGGCAAAGAAGTGTCTTCCTAAACATATACAGTGAAGGAGCCTGACCCATGTGAAGGGGGAAACTATTCTATAACCTAGGGGCCATCACTGAGAAGACCCTCCTCCAGGGGCCCACCCCTTTTACAACTGTGAGTGGTGGGACAACCAGGAGTGCCTCCTCTCCAGATCTTAAGGCACGGGCAGATTGATATGGGAGAGGGCATTCCTTTACTTAGTAGGGGCCCAGGCCTTATAAGCCAAAGCTGACACCTTGAACTGGGCTCAGTAGTGAATCGGCAGCCAATGCAATGAGGAGGAACACTCATTTCCTGTTACTGCTTCTCTCCTCCTCTCCCTAAGCCAGTCAAAGTTCTAGTATATGTGCAAACACTAGAAACGTAGGCAACCTTAATATAATACTCTACCTTTATGGGCCCCTCATGCTGAAGCATGTGCAAAAGCATGGCAAAATGAGGAACATTGAATCATTAGTGTAGATAGGTAGGATAATTTGCTCTGCCTGGGAAGAGTATCTATCAAGGCAGGGCTAACAGATCATCATCGTTGATGAGTTACTTTAGTGTCCAATGCTACATTTACATGGCAATAGGCAAACTGTATTGTGTTTTGACAGTTGATCATGGAAGTGTGAGGGTAACAGCATTGTTTTTGAATGATATTTTGCAGACCAGATGCATGCAGGTCTTGCTCTATTTGCTGTATTTTTGTGCTGATTTGATAATACAAAACACTGAAATGCAAGACTGCATTAGTAAAATTTAAAAATCCGAATCAAGTGTGTTTTACATAACATTTCTCTTTTCTATAAATTTACACTCATGTTTCTCAAGCTGCCTTCACATGTAGCAAAACCTTGGCTCAAAAGTGCCAAGGAGATAGTAGTATGTGGCCTCTATGTTCTCATTCCATATCTAATCCACCTTCTTTCCTGTGAGAGGAGAGAGGCTGTCTAGCTTGTGAAAAATCCCACCTCAGAACCGTTTCTAAGCTGTCTGTCTAAGGTTGCTTCTAGATGGCAGCAGAATATGGAGCTAGGAGGTAATAATGGGGGAAACCCTCTCTCTGAAATTACCACCTCCTAACTTTCTGGGATGTCCTGATTTGCATGTTAGCAACTCCATGGTTGCATGGTCACCTGTTTCAGCCTCCATGCATGTGTGATGGATGAAGCTATGATGGTGGCTCCATCCAGAAGGTAAGTAAAAAGTGCTGGAAAACCTGTAACCAGCACTGGGTTTTCCAGCAAATGCTTTGTAGATGGGAAATAGTAGGGCTATGGTGGGGTTGCCTCATGTGTCTGTGCTATATTTCCCCTGCCTGGACAGGGCCTAAGGTGCTTGTTTTTTTAAGTCCATGTGAGCACAGTTTAGAGACTTGTAAGGGTCACATACAGTCTCTGTCAAAAAATGTGTGCAGAACAGCATGCTTATTCCTGATTCTCCTGCATTATTCTATTTCCTTATCATCCTCTTAAACTACTCAGGGCACATACTCATCTTTTGCTATGCTGATAAGCTGCGTATACATAGCTGACTGCTTAAGGCAAAGTTTTCTGCAAACATATGAATATCATACAGCTAGAGATCAAATTCACGGGTGATTGCTACCCAATGGGGCAGGTGAGGCAGGGGGCATCTCAGCTGAAAGGAGGTGGTATCAGGGGTCAGGACAGTCCTAGTTAATGGTAAAGTGTTAAGGTGGCTGCAGTTTTAAATTGATCTCACTGAACATAATGGATTATGCATATATCCGCCAATACTGAACTGAAATATTGTATGTATGAGACAAAAAATGTGAGTAACCTCAAACGCTGAGTTGTTGCTTCTCATTATGAAATAGCGGCCCTGACTGGAATTCTTTTGCTTCTAATCTAGAGTTACAGTGCAATCAGTTCTTCAATCACACATGACCTTTTGGATCAGCATTCATACTGGAAGTATTATAATCTCTCCCAGGGAATATGCTAAGCTTAATATCTTTTGGGCATCTGGTAAAATTCAAATATTTTCACTTCCATTGTTGGATTTTTATTGCTTATTTTTATTTTATTTTTTTTAAAAAAAGATTTTAGGCATGAATTTGTTTAGTTTATGCCTTTATGAATTTATGCCAAGATTTACATGGGACCTTAAGGTTGCCAAAAGATCCTCATGAAAGTACAAGGGCCCCACATCTGTTAATGTGCACCATAAAAGTGATCTTAGGGTACAGAAGATGCATGATCAAAGAGCGATCTTTGCTTATGGCACAGAATTCTGCTATTGTGCAGAACCTGCTCTTCATTTCCTCACTGTCCTGCGACTTTAATAGAAGGCAATACAAAAAAATATTAAACTTCAGTGGGCTTTGCTAGAAACATTCAGACATACTGCAGAGTGACTGCACTGAGAATAAAATTTCAAGACGCTGTTAAATGTGAAATATAAAGCAGTGAATGACTGTTTCCACACTGGCTCAGTAGACCGACTAAAGGCTGCCTAGTGTGCTTTGTCTGCATGGGCCTAGTGTCAGTCTGGCCCAGAAACAGTCCAGAACTGGTTCAAATGACTCTTATTCCAGCTTAGCCATAGACCTCTTTTAAGAGTCTTTTAGGCTGTTGTCACACCTTCACTTTAAACCTTTTTCGGGGTCTGACTGCTCACACTTTTTCATTTCTTTTTTATCTGTATGTAGACTTTCCACTCTCCATTTGGGCTTTCCTGAATGGGTGAAATCAGGGGTAAGGGGGTGTGATTTGCCATCATTCTAGTTTCCTGAGGTCCTTCTTCCCACCTTGCCTGTCACAGCAAATTTATGATTAGTTCATTCAATATGGGTGCGTGGACTGGACAAACAGGAAACGTGCAAGCTGGGAAAAAGTGGAACCATCGGTACTTTGTGACTGAACCTTGTCTAAAAGTAGATGCTTTGTAATTTTGTGGCTTTTTTTTCCAATTTTTTTATTATTGTTTTCATTAGTACATTTCCATACAAAATTGTATCCCAATACAAAATTTTTTCCGAATTTACATGTGACTTCCTCCATTCTTTAGATTCTTCTGCTTCTGATCCCTTATATTGTGCTCCATACTTCTACTTGCTGCTTTTTCTCCTAGAGGCCGATGCCTTCCATCGGGATACCCAACCCCCAAAGAAATTGTATAAAAAGTCCCCAATCCTCTAAAAACTTGTTCACAGTTTTATCTTTTAATAAAGTTGTTAGTTTGTCCATTCTGCCATATCCATCAGTTTAATTATCCATTCCTCTTCTGTAGGTAGTTCCTCTTGCTTCCATTTTTGTGCATATAGCAATCTGGCAGCTGTTACCATATACAAAATCAAAGTCTTTACTTCCTTTAGATTATCATCAACCATACCCAATAAAAAAAGTTCTGGTTTGAACTCAAGATTAATATCCAAAATTTGCCTCATCCGGCACCAAATTATTTTCCAATATTTTTTTGCCTTCTCACATGTCCACCACATATGATAAAAAGTACCATCCACTTTTTTACATTTCCAACATTTTGTTGACATATGATACATTTTTCCGAGCTTATATGGCATTAAATACCATCTATACATCATCTTATAGATATTCTCCTTCAATGTTGCACAAGCAGTAAATTTAATATCTTTAACCCAGAGTTTTTCCCATTGATCCATTTGAATATTATATCCAAAGTTCCTGGCTTAACAGGTGACAAAGTGTTGTGAAATCATGGTCTATAAAAATGCACTGCATTCTGTATCAGATTAAGAGAACCTTTGGTTTCTCTTCAGTATCGATACTTTATTCAACGTGCTATTGAAAGAAGGAACTTCCCCTTCTAGTACGTTTTATTGTATACAATAAACAGAAGATCTAAATTGAAGCTGGTCTGAAATTTCTTTCACAGGAAGATAGTGCTACTTTCTCTTGCTCTCCTCTTTTGGTTGATTATTAGTCAAAACAGTGCTCACACTTAAAGTTTAATCCAGATTCAGTCCAGCTGTTTTCTTTCAGTGTTAAATAACTCAGAAGATTTAACTTTGGCATGGACAATGTGGAATGAAAATTACTGGTCACTTTGCTGATGTGTTCTCTTCCTCTGAAGGTGGACTGAAGCTGCATTAAACCTTAGGTGTGACTACAGCTCTGCTCTTCCCTTCAAGCTTTCAACCTGCACTTAGCATATGGAATGCTTCAGATAATCTCTGTGGGACTAGAAGTTATCCTGTTGTAGAAGCTCCCAAAGATACTGAAGATTAAAAGATTACCCATAATTAATGATGTAAAAGTTCAGAATTGCCATTTTATAGGTTTTGTTCTTTTCATTTCCCTGGCAAGTTAATTGCATATAAGATGCTTTTCTAAATTACAAGAACAACAATAAAAACTTGGACAAAGGAAGCCCGCTCTTCCTCCCCACTTTTCAAATCTTCAGAGTATTGATCCCATGAAGTCATTTATTTAGACAGTCCAAAATGAAGTAATGATGTAAGTGGAGCTGTCTTTTTAGGAATCCATGACTTTGGAAGCTTTGTTCCGACTGTTGAGAAAGAGATGCTGTTTGCCCAGTGGTGGCAGGACTTTAATCAGCAGTGCAGGACTGAATCTGTAGTGTGCAGAATAAGTTCAGGGCCTGAAAACCCAGAAATCCGCAACAGTGGTTAGTGTGATTGCATCCCCCTGTTCCATCAAATGGGATTTTGAATTGCCCTTCCAGACACAAGGAATGCACTATGGCTGTGGTCACACCTTCACTTTAAACCTTCTTCAGTCCTTTTTCAGGTCTGACTGCTCGTACTTTTTTCATTTCTATCCAGTGTGCAGACTGAAAATATTAGTTCCGCTCTGTGTCCACACTTGTTCCATAAAGTGATCCAGGCCACTTGCTCCATCGCTCCATCTGCCCTGGATGTGTGTGGCAACTCACCAAAAGCTGCAGCAGGATCCCACAGAGTGATCCACTTGTGGACTGCTACAAAGCTGGATCATAGAATCATAGAATCATAGAATGGTAGAGTTGGAGGGGACCTCCTGGGTCATCAAGTCCAACCCCCTGCTCAAGGCAGGATCTCCTAAACCATCTCAGACAGATGGCTGTCCAGTCTCTGCTTGAAGACCTGGATGGAGCCTAGAGTTTGCCAGAGGAAATGTGCACTACACAAACAAAGTATCTTAGCATATGTGTCCTTCTTTTATTCCACAATACACCCTGTACTGACATATTTTGCAAGTTTCTGCAAGTCTTTGAAGAAAGCCTTAAAATTCAGATTCTCAGCAATATATTATTTGCATGAAATGCTTGACACCTGCAACCCAATTCAATGGGCTGATGGTTAGTAGTGTCAGTTGCTTTATACAAGAGATTTTCCAAAGAAGACTGTATTTTTAATGAACTGAAGGGTTCCTATATCTACCTTGTTAGGCTAACATTTTTTTCTCTATAAAGGCAACATAACTTTTTAAACCTTCTCCTTTCTAAAAGTCCTTCTTGCCTTGTGAAAGTTTTCTGTAACAAACCAGATAAGTGAAGCTATGTTCAATTAATAAACTGCTTTTTTCCAAATGTAGTTTTCATCACTGCCATTTTATATTCCCCCATTTGCATTTGAGCATTTATCTCATCTTTCTCTTTTTATCCACTTTGTTGTATTCTTTTTTTTTTTTTGCTTGCATTTTGAATACAACAAAGACAAAACAACTTAAAACTTTTTATTCTACCCAGGTCCATTCTAAGTGCTCAATTCCTTTCTGTTTTCCATTAAGTCACCTCCTATGGGATTTTCAACCCTCACAGATGTTCTGGAAATACCAGTATAAATTCAAGCTTTTCTACATTTTAGATTTCAAAATTTGTAATATCTTCACTGCTTTCCCCTTCCCATTTATCTTTGATGGTTCTTAAATTTATCCTGTTTTAAGTAATGCTGAAAAGCTCTAAAGAGAAATTCTTAAATGAAAGCAGGATGTTAAGTGACAGATTGCAAGTGGTTTTAGTTATGAAAGTAGGGGGAAAATCTAACAGCAATTTCCTACCAAACCTAAAGATGAGGGTTTTATCATTCTTTCTTTGCTTCCAGTAGAAGCTTATTTTCTCTTTATTTTCTCTTATCTGGGAAGGCCGGGTTTGATTCCCCTCTCCTTATCTGGGTGGCCTTGGGCTAGTCACAGCTCTCCTTCTGAGCTCTCACAGCCCCATCTACCTCACAGGGTGTTCTATTGTGGGGAGAAGAACAGAAAGCTTTATCAGCTGTTTTGAGTTCCCTTGAATGGGTGAGAAAAGCGAGGTAGAAAAGCCAACTTTTCTTCTTTTGCTCCAACACGTAGCAAAAAGAGGCCTGAAGAGGTTCCAGATTTAGCTTTACATAACCACTGATTCTAGTATTTGAGAAAGGAAAAAAAAACTTTTCCTTCTACCTTTGTCTGCACCATGTCATGAACTTCTATCAAGTCTCCTCTTAGGCCATTTCTGCACTTACCCTTGGAACAGTTTTCTGCATGGCCTAGCCCAGTTTGGGGCCTTCTTTTCCACACTCTGGAGTAGAAGAGAGAGGCCATGCTCCCTCGTAGCATGATACATCCACATTGGCTGCCTAAACTAGGAAACTGATAGACTTGTATTTAATAGGTCTACTGGAAGTCCAGGGCTACTAGATTAGTCCAGGTAGGCATGTGGAAGCCTCCAGTTTAGTGGAGGGTACCATCTCAGCAGTGCAGCAAATTGCACCACTTGGCTGACGGAGCCCTCACAGCAGTTTCCAAATCTCACGGTGGTGTGGGCTGTGCAAGTTCAGCCTGTGCAAGTGCAGATGGCCTTGTTCTGGGCCAGCTGGACCATTCCGGCTGGAAACTGCTCCAGCCTCTGCAAGTGCGGAAACAGCCTCAATCACTTCCTTTCTAGATTAATGCAGCAACATTACCCTGCACAAAAGGTACTCCAGCCCTCTTGAGTTCCTTTCTTCTGAACTTTTTATAACTCTGCATTGATCTTTTTGAGATACAGTGACCAAAACTGTACACATTCTTCTAGATGCAGTCACACCATTTGTTTTAAGTATATAGTTATAAGCTTTTTCATTTTTCAAAAACATTTTTATTTTCCCTATCATGCTTTTAGTGTGAAATGAATCTGGGAAGAAAACAGTAACATCACAAGGCCAAGGAATTTATTGAATTGGTTGCAACACCCAATATGGAACGATGAGGGATCTTCTTCTTGGTTCTGGCCAGCAAAAGAATGAAAGGTGTAAAGAGTAGATTGATCAAGGGAGTGCCACATTCCAGTGCAATTGCTTGACTGAAGGCAGAGTAATGTCTCTCAAGCCACTCCTTTCCCAAACTTATTGGGGGTCCCTCATTTCTTCCATTGTCTTCCATGTGGTGAAGCAGCTAGAAAAATAATGACCGCTATGGTATTCTCTAATTCCTGTGGGAATTTCCAAATGATGAAACAGCCTGAAAAAATAGTAGCCCTCATGTAGGAATGTGTGCGAATGTTTTTTTTTTTGCATTTAATTTGTATCGAATTTAATGTAAGAAAATTTGTATTCATTCAAATAGATCCCCTTCGAATGTGGTAGGATCCTATTCAATACAAATGTATTCATATGAATTTGTACCAATATCCAAAACAAATGCATACATACCTGATATGTATCCCGTAACATATCCACTCTGAAAGTGTCAAATCCGCCCTGAATCCACTTTGAATCTGCTCTCAAACCATGTTGAATTTGTTGGTGCAGCAGCTTTCCCATCTCCCAATTGCACAAATGTTCTGAAGGATTCATATGAATGTTCCAAAACATTTGTATTTTTATGAATGTCAATGTACGAATGTCGTACCATTCAATTTGTATATAAGAAGAGTTGGCTTTTCTACCCCGCTTTTCTCACCCATTTAAGGGGACTCAAAGCAGCTGACAAAGCTTTTCTAATCTTCTCCCCACAACAGACACCCTGTGAGGTGGGTGGGGCTGTGAGAGCTCAGAAGAGAGCTGTGACTAGCCCAAGGTCACTCAGCTGGCTTCGTAGGGGAGGGCGGAATCGACCCCAGTATTCCCAGATAAGAGTCTGGCTCCCTAACCACTAGACCAAACTGGCTCATATGAATTCACACAAATATCAAATGCTATGAATATTTGTGCACATCCCTAGCAGCCACTGACAAGATATTAAATTTAGAATGGACTTGGAACATGTTCTTCTAATAGCCAAAGGACCAGAGGCCAGAGGCTACCTGCTGGGTTACCTAAAGATATGAACGTAGTATCAGTCTCCCGACCATACCACTCTTCACCGAGAATGTCAGTAATCTCAGAACTGTTCTGCTTGCCAAGTGCTTCTCATAACATCCACAAACTAAAGTGGCCATAGTTGGTTGAAAACTTGCCAGATTGCTTTAGCATTCTGTGTCCATGAACATTTCTGCCACCCAAAGCACACTCATTGTGGATCAAAATGCAGTGCACACTGCAATCAAAGACTAGGGAGAAATTGGTTTCCTTATGAACTGATGGGTTTCAACTAGTCCCTTATAAACAAAGTATGCTTTCCATTCTTAAGAAATGATGTCCAGGGTATTCTTTGGCCGCGGTACAATTTCATTACTGCTCAGGGATAATATTACTGTCTGATTCCCCCCCTCCCCGAAAAAACTTTTCCCCACCCCTATAGTCTTATTGTTTTGCCTTATGGGGAGTAGTGGGGCAGTTGATATTTTTGGAATTTCAGTGCCCTGGCACTGAAGTTTATACTTTGTTCAGTGTAGACAGAGGGTGTTGATGGCAGGGCTTGGCCTACTCCACACCGCTGTGCAAACTGCTGCCTCTTATTTTGGAATTTCTTACGGGATAAGGTCAATGTGAAAAGGGCTTCGACTAGTCTTGTTTTTTAAGAATAAAAATGTTTTAAACCAGGGAAGATTAATTTTGAAGAGGAAAGTGAAACTTTGACTGAATGGTTGGCTACTTTCTGCTGCAAATAAATGGGAAACAAATGTGGTATACTGTGGATGTTGGTAGGTCACAGTGACTTTAAGATTAAGAGAGTTGCTGTTTGGTCTTGTAGTTAGAGTGTTGGGTACATAACTCCTACTCAGTGAGATTGATTCTGCACTCCTCCACAAAGCCAGCTGGTTGACCTTGGGCTAGTCACAGCTCTCTGCTGAGCTCTCACAGCCCCACCTATCTCACAGAGTGTCTGTTATGGGGAGAAGAACAGAAAGCTGTGCCAGCCACTTTGAGCCCCCTTAAGGGTGAGAAAAGTGGGATATAAAAGCCAACTCTTCTTTTTCTTCTTCATTTTTCTTGCGGTCTCCATTTTCCACAGCTTTTAATACTGTACTTCATGTGTGCTGTGTTCTCCAGCCAATAAGATATTCTGTTTCTTACTCTAAAGTAATCACCTCTATAAAACATTTAGTACTAATTCTGCTCATTAAATTTGAAACTCCTCTGCAATCATCCAATTTGTCTGTGCCTGCGGATAACATTTCCATAAACCTTTCTTCTCCTAATATCAGCAGTGTGAAATTAAAAATGAAAAGGCATCTGAAGAAAATGGCTATCTATCTTTGTTACCAAATCAAGACTAACGTTGTTTCAGTATTGTTAATATGAGTTTGTTTCAGCCAGTGGACCTTCCCTAGCTTTGAAAGTTATCATGGATGGGACACCATCAGGAATGTTAGAACATTGAAAAATCATCGTGGAAGAAATCTTGGATATCTGTGTAGTCATGTCAATATTCACCATAGTGTTGAATTCAAAGCAACAAATACATTTGAGTGCCATGGGCAGTTTGTGCTGAGTTCACAAGGATGTATACCAGAGTCATGAGAAAAGACAATGTGTGTTTTTCCACTTAGCACTAGAGGACCCATTAAGGACCCATTAACGGTCCTTAATGGGTACTCTAGTGCTAGTGGACCCCCACCCCAATATTAATAGGCTAGCTTCCACACTAAATACTGTTCCAATATAAATGACAGAATAGGGGCCAACTGTCCACACATTAACGTGGACTGTGGCAGGCCACACCTCCCTAATCACACTTTGTCTGCATTGGATAAAATGTAAACTGAGCTGGGAAGCACAACATGGTGCCTTAGCTTGGTACAGATGTAGATGTCAACAAGGTCCACAACCAGTCCAGGAGTAGTATTCCGTACCACAGAAGAGTGTGCATGACTCACTCTCATGGTCCCATAAACTACATGAAGTGCCAGGAAGTTTTGGTGAAGTGCCAGGAAGCATTGCTGGAAGTGGGTAAAGCCCAAAGGGAAGCAGACCTACAGATGCTATGTTTACCTTAAACCCACCCAAACCTCATTAAACTTTACCTGAAGTATGGATGACCACTTGGGTGCACTGCCAGGCACATGGCCCTCCTGCACCTCTTCCAAACAGGCTTACTGGCTCTGGTGTTAGTGCAGGCTCGTGCACGTGTGGTGCAGTTTAATCTGCACCATGCATGGTGCATATGTGGTAAGTTCCCACACAGGAGAAATGGCTCGTTCAGTTGTGGACACTCCGTTTCGAGCTTCCCATGCATGCACTACCAGTCCAATGTGAATTGGCTAAGTGTCCAGGGCTGGAGTGGAATGGGCCATCTGAATGTAGACAGCTGTGTTCCTCTCCAACATCAACCCATCCCAGCATGGGACAGCTCACTCTGCCCTGGAACAAAGAAAGCAAGCGGGTTCCTTTAGGTTCACTTCATTGATTGCATCCTGATATTCAGTTTCAAAGAACAAAATAGGGCTTATTGTTGAGTAAACATGCACAGGATCAAACCATAAATTTGGTATTGTATTATGGTTCCTTTTTTAAAGCATGCTTAACAGTCATGTTTTACCTATCACAATACAATTTTCACGTTAAGGATTATTTTTCTAGGTTATCACAACTCTGGTGACAGCTCCTGGGTTTTGCATTTGAAATGTATTTACATTCACCATGAATCTAGAAAAATGTGTGCATAATTCACTGTTTGCAGCCTTTCTACAGGCACAAAGAAAATAAAGCAGGAGTTTGAAAATGATAGCCTCAGTCCAACTGACAGGCATACTTTATACTCAGCCTGGCAATCAAAGCCACAGTGGGAGAACAGCTGTTAAATATGCAGAACAATGTGCTTATAACTTGACTAACCTGTAAGCATCCTTTTTTTTAAGATTAAAAAGGACATTTTGCATTTCAGATAATGGTCTGAAAATGGCTGAGCCATTATTTGAAACTATCAGATTAGGGGAAGAGATTAAAAGCATACTAAAAGGAAACCTTTCTTATATATTAGCTCTTTGTAGGTATGTATGAGTTTGAACATCACAAGTATAAAATCTGCCTTTCTCCTTTAGGAGGGCTGCATCTAGACTGGTTTCAAAGCAAGCTTTGAGCTTGTTATCAAAATGTGATGTTGTCAGAGTTGACCCTGATATGCCAACCTTTATCTCTTATTGTTTTAAAACTAGTTTTTTGTAGACTCACCTGTATTATCCCTTGATGTTTCTTCTGTAGTTTCACACAAAGAGGATACATGCTTTATGTGAAAGAATCCATGTTATGTTATGGAACCTCCTACATAACCTTACTGGTTCTGATTTGCTGCACAGTTACATCTAGAGGCAGCATTGTGATAGGACTGCCATATGACCATTTATTCTTGGTGGTACTCAGATTTGTTCTCAGCTTTTATAAACACCAGCTCCACATTTGCAATATCTGCAGTATATCTATCTATGTCTATGTCTACATCTTTGTCTATGTCAACTATGGACTTTTCTGCACTGGGCCTTATTTTAGATTATGTTCTGGAATAGATTCTTGCCATCTGCATGGTGGTGCAGACTAGGGCAGGTCTGGACTTGTGAATGGTAGATCCCTATACCAGATATGATCCGGAATAAGGCACAGTGCAGAAAAAGTCCTATATAAATAGGACATAGATGTATAATTCTTTTCCACAATGTCTGGGAGTTAAGTTCTGAAGAAAAGGAGGGAGGTAGATTGCAGGGTGGAGTGGAGGGCCCCAAAATATTAGGCATAACTTTATAGACTTATTTTTACATTCAGAATCCACCTCTAACTTGCAGTTCTGGTGTATGGTGTGCTAGAGAGCAAGTGGAAGGGTTGTGCCCTCAGAGGATGGGTTGTGCCAAGGGTTCCATTCATTCCTCTGTGCTTGGAAACTAGGTGACTGGGATTCAAGGTGAAATGCACATCTAAAACTTAATTTTCAATGCAATGTCTGTTTCTGCTGGGTTTGGATGGACTAGATCATGAAGCGGGATATGGTACCAAAATGGTGCCATGTTCTGCCCCTTGTAAACCTGTTAAAAGTGGTCCAGAAGTGGATTACTGTTAGTATATTGGCCTACAAAGAGGTCCTGGCTGTTCCTGTCCTTTGAAAGATGGGTCAAGCCTTCAGACTTGGCAGGTGGGGCTGGGTTGGGACAGGTTGTCTGGAATACAGGGAGCCTTAAACTAGGTCAGTGGCAATCCATTCCTTGTTGAGATGTGTTGTTTATCCCAAACCAAAACATCTTGCCTTAGTGCAGAGTAGTCTGGTCCAGTGTGAAACAGCCCTCCATATACTTTCTTTTCTTCTTGCTCACTTAGCTATTCAGTACTATCATGAATTGTTCAAGCAGAACTGCTTGTGCATGTAGATGGGTTAGAGGTTAAGGTTTTGCTGTGGACATAAAACCTTCCAATGGATTTTGAATAGCTCTTTCTAGACTGAGTATTGAAAAGTAGGAATGTGCCCGAATATTTGAAACATTTGAAATTAGATCAAAGTCGTTCAAATTTGGACATTTGAATTTTAATTGAATGTCTATAAATTCGAATCTAAAGATTTGAATGAATTTTGAATTTTTGAATCTGTTAGTTTGAATTATTCAGATATTCATATGTGTACGGATATGTACACGATGCGTGCTTGCATGTACACATCTTTCCTGCATCTGTACACATTTGTATGGATCCATACAGAATGAAAATGGGATGCATACAGGATGCATACAGAGGCATATGGGATGTGTAATGATGTGTACGGGCACATAGTAGTGTCGACATTCGTAAGTGCAAATTCAAATTAAAAATTTGAATGAAAGATTCAAGTTTGCTTAATTCAAATCGATTGTGGGTAAATTCAAATTGTAAAGATTTGAGTCAAATCAAATTTTTGGATACTCAATTCAAATCGAATCCTGAAAATTAAATTCATGCACAACCCTATTGAAAAGTATACACACTTCAGGGCTAGGAAGTTGGAATTAAGGGCCAGATTAATATGATCTGTGGAGATCCAGTTGAAGCCTTAGCCTTCTCACACTGCCATTTGAATCAAATTCTTCTGTGCAATGCCCTTGTTTATTAATTTGTGCAGGAGTAAACCTTCAGTTTTATAACAGATCAGATAATGCATCAATGCTGTTCTGTAAATTATAGCATGGTTGTTCTGAAAGTATTAGTTAATGACACTAAAAGAACAGCATGGTAAATTGTCAGCATAAATTGTTGTGAATTATTCTTCATTTAAGGAGGTTGTGGAAATTTACATTTAGATTAAACTCCTAAATATACAAAATGACAGTTTCTTTATTTCTTGACATACTCTCAACCCCTTACCTCTGAGGGTTTATCTTACTGGTTTCTGTGAACCGATAATGGCGATTGTCTGTTACAGTACGATGGGAGCTAAACGAAGACTTTGGGATTAGAAGGTGATAAACCATGCTTTTTTAATGAGTGTAATGAAACCAAAGAGTACTGATAAGTGACATATCAAGGAAAAAAAGGTGTAGTATATAGAAGGGCTGTAATCTAGTTTAAGAGTTGTACAAAAGAAACAATCTCAGCAAAGCAAATTCAGGATATAACTGTGGAATATATATATGGAAGAGTCAGAATGCAATTACAAAGAGCTTTGTTTGAGCACCCATTTTCTGTTGACACAGTAACAAGAATGTGTCACACAGTTTTTTTTAAAAAAAGCACTTGAATATCTCCTACCTCACTTCTCTTCCTTGTCTTCACTTTCACTGGCTGCAGCGAGCATAGGTTTCCATAGCCTTGATTGGTCAACCAGCCATAGCAGCCATTTCCAGCACAAGATTTGCCACAGGAACCTCTGTAGATTCCTACCCAATTTAATCCAAACAGTGAGTCACCGGGAGAGTGATGTTTTCCTTTCTGAGAAAGGGGTACAGAATTAGAGGCCTGGAGATCTGGTGAGTCATTTTCTAAAATATATTTTATGCCTGTCCCTTGAGCCTCAAATTCACCCTGGGGGTGGCTCTTTTACTGTAGCCTAAATACTAAATGATGGTATTTTTAATAGTTTATTGGCAATAAGTGCAGAAGATGTTTAGGAAACTCTGAGCTTTGGAGCATGACATGGAGGCTCTTGTTGCCCAGAATTACTCGATCTGGGATAAGACCAGAGAGGGGGATGATGGCATGTACCAGGGGCCATCTGCTTGAGTATAACCTCGTCCTTGTCTAACTTTAGAGGCTGAGCATGAAAGTCCTCTGATGCCCGAAGGTATAGGCTAAGGTGATTATTGGGGCATGTTGAAAATGGCACATTGTTGGAAGTCTGGCAAAATGGTACCAGATTCTGTGTATCACCTGGACTGCCATCAGGAATGCTCAAGAGATTGCTGTAAAATGTAGCATACTCCCTAGTAGGATTTTTGCATTGGAAAGTCGGGATGTGCACAAGTATTCAAAAATTCAAAAATCTGATTTGAATCTGATGAATGTTAACATTTGAATTCGAGTTGGATTTAATAACATTTGAATTTAGACATTCAAACGGATTTCAGATGTTCCGAAACATTTGTTTGAAACATACATATCTGTACAAATATTATACGTAGTTGCGCTTATAATATGACATGAAAATGGGATGCATATGGGATAAAATGAGATTCATATGAAATGTGCACAGATACATATAACAGATACAAATGTTGTTGACATTTGTATCTTTAAATACAAATTTAACATTCAAATGAACAGGCCAACTGCTGGCATCTTGCAGAAAAGCAGTCCCTGAGAGGCAGCGTTTTCCAGGGTTTGCTGTTGTGTGCAAACACTGCCATCCCGCTTCTCGCTTTCTGCGCACTGTGGGTGTCTGCTGTAGTGAGGGGAAAGGTGTTCATTGCTAGAGTGCAATTTTTCACCCTATGCTGCAAGTGCTTTGAGTGGTCACCATACATCTCAGCAAGCATGTTTTGCTGCTGAAAGCAGAGATGTGTGCCAGAAGACGTACCTGTGGTTGCTCTAAACCATAAGTGGAGGTGTGACCTTACTTGTAATATTGCCCACTGTTTCTTCAGACAAGTGATTTACAGTTGAGAAGTTGCATGTGTTTAAATCAACAGCAAATAAATACTGTACCTAGGAAGGGTTGGTCTGAGAAAGTAACACTGATGTTTACTTCATAACTACATACATCACCACTTCTGCACAAAACCAGTAATTAATACTCAGGAAAGATGAAGACAATTTCTCACACATCTGAATTAGTATGAGGTTTGAAATCTGTCTGAATTCTTCTTGGGTGACAAAAAAGGTACTGTCTGGCCCTGGGTCAGGCATGAAATGAACATTGTCTCCAGAAAGATATTTTACTTATTAAGTAAAGCCTTGGAGCCACCTTTGAACAAATATTAATTATTCTTGTTCCTTCTTTCTTTTCAGTATGTTGCTAGATCAGGAGTGTGAACAGAAGTTTTTTAGACGGCAACAGTGCTTCATTAAAATCTTATATACATATATATGATGTCTAATTAAACAATTCATTTGATAGATTTATCTTGAAGGATAAATCTTTATATATGAAGAATAAATCTTTCATAGATTTATCTTTCATATATTTTCACACGTTCAAAATAAAAAAAATCACGAATAGTAATTAAATATACAAAAAGTGAAAGAAGCAGATAAAGCAGCATAACCCCGATCCAAAAGAATAACCTTTGTGCTCATTTGCACAGGCCCTGAACAGTCATTCCTTGGTCATGCGGATACCAGGGTGGCAGAACAGAAGAATTTCTCTGAACTCAGATAAAACCTCAAAAGCCATCCAGCTGCTTGTCTAGATCTTTTAAAAAGCCGCCTTCTTCGCTCATCACCTTCTGCTTTCATTGTTCTTCCTCTTTAGAGCAAATGAACAACAAACAAGACACAACACAGGTTTTGCTAATTATTCTGTTTCCAACCATGAAAAAAAATCTCACTTTGCAAATTCCTTTTCATTTTTCAGAAAATCAGCTTTTTGGAGGATGACATTTTGCACCCAGAAAGATTTGTAAATATAGGGCTTGAGATTTGTAGGTTTACTTATCTGTCTAGCTGGCAAATTTGAGCAAAAGAACTTGTAATTTGAACAAAAAGAAAAGGAGTTTGCCAAGTCCCAAGGCAGATTCTTTTCCTGGGAGGAAAAATCCACCCTTTGATTATAATTAATAAGAAAACCTTTCTGTTAACCATTCTGTGAAAGAACAGAAGCACAATGTCAAACTGAACCCAACCAGAAAAAAAGTTCATGCACATGTCTAACAAGAAACAGAAGTTCCTGATCTTCCAACGATGTCAAAAGGCTCTGTTTTGACTGTGCCTTAATTTCCAGTAGTGCTGAAACAAGCTGTTCGCGAGACTGCTGTATACTGGCAGACCTTGATAGTGAGATCTACCATGGTCAGGCACCATTTTGAGTATTGTATTCTGCTCTATGTTCCTTCCAGTGTAGATGGTGTGTTTTGGTCAAGGCCTGCAGTATCCCATAATAGCGTGCAGAAGAGAGAGTCTTTAGACTTCTTACTAGAATGGATTAAAATCCAGTGTATGAAGGGTCTAAGGGCCTTTTTGCACTTTACCTGCAGGTAGATGGAGTTATAGAATGGGTTTTGCCCTTCACACTTTGGGATGCCCAAAATGTTCAAAACTTAGCTGATGCTTTACTGCTCACTGGCTAACTGTGAATTGCCACCATTACAATTGTGATCTCATTACCGCTGCAACAGCACCAGTCTGCATGTGTGGTGCCATTGGCATGGTAACTGGTGATGCAGTGTGCAACTGTACCTGCACTGCCCAGCCACATGCTGTGTTGCACCTTCTCCACCCAGATGAGGTGAACTGAGTGTGCAGGACTTCCCCAGGTGGCAGCTAGGTAGATTATGGGGAATGAAAATGTCTTCCACAACTATCCTGGCCACGGGACGCTCTGGCATACATAGACCTGCTTCTGGTATACAAGTGACTCCACAAAGTGCAGCTGCATTTTGTTGGCATACCCCTGGGTTCATCAGTCAGGTAAGTGCAAATGCACCCTATGTTTCTTCCAAGATTAAACATAAAGTAACACAAGTTCTTTATTCAAAGTCATATGCACAGATTTACTTAGAGGATGCCATTTGTAACTGTCTCAGGAAGTCATCCTGTGTTTTCCATGTGTGCAAAATCTTCTGCTTTTTTTCTCATTAGAATGACATGGATTTTTAAAATGCACTTTGGGATTTTTCTCATATGACTATTACTTCTTTATTCGAACACTGAATAAACTGTATAGAGTACATCTACCATATCTCCTCGTTAAAAAAGGGGACAAACTATAAAACATGTACACATCACATTTCTCATTCTGCAGACCAAATACAGTTATTAATCACATGTGTCTTTTGCGCTTAGTTCCTGTATTACTTTTTAGCAGATTCTTGGTATGACTTGACTAAAAAGGAAATTTCTAAAAGATATGAATCGCAGTGAAATAACAGGACAGTACCTTTGTGGTGCTCTGAATGTGCAGTGAGGGCATACTGTCCCATGACTCTGTTTCCTCACTGAGCATTCCATGCATAGATGTTGTACTTTCCTCCTCCCTTTGCTGTCATTGGCACCATGATGAAGTTTTTAGCAGCATAGTGGTTTAAAGAACTCTCAGAGCTTTTCAAACCACTCTTTCCCCTGTCAGTTTCAAAGACTGGTTTTTGAAACTGACATTGGGGAGCAGATGCATGCAGATATCAGCCTCGCCATTAAGAGTAGCTTTACAGGTGGGCCGCTATTCTGTTCATGGGAAAGAAGGAGGCACTATGATTGTAGTTCCTCCTCACTTTCTGCATGGGTGTTGTTTGAACCAGGTGTAAAGAAGTTCAGATATGAGGATTCTTGCAAAAACTGTGTGTAGTGGCATTCAGATTGGACCAACAATTCCTGGGTTAGGAGGATAAGAACATCATGAATGTTCTGCCGGGTTGGACCAGTGGTCCATCTAATCCAGTGCCCTGTTCTCATAGGTACAGTCTCCTAGCAACTGGTGTTCAGGGGCACACTGCTTCCCATATTGGAGGAAGCCACATAGCTATTCAGGCTAGTAGTCATGGATTGATTTGCGCACCATGAACTGGGCCAACCTCCTCTTGATGCATTCCAAGCCGTGACCAACATCACACATTGTGAAAGAGAATCTGAAGTTTTTACTATGGGCTGTGTGGAAAAAAAATATTTCCTTTTATCTGTCCTGATTCTCTCAAGATTGAGCTTTAAGAAGCTATAAAGAAGGCAGGAGAAATAATAAAGAATGAGTAGGGAGCACAATGTCCAGGTAAGATAAAAAGAGTCAAGCAATGGCAAAGGACTGAATAGTGTTATCAGCCTCAGCCAGCATGCCAGCAGGGATGGCTCAAAGGAATAGCAATGGATAGCAAGTGTTGTAACCAAATCTTTCTGTCTTCGCTTTTTGCTCCTCCACAGGCAAGACCTTAAATTTACAGCAAAACATCAGACAATGCAATTTCAGAATATGATGGTCATAATATTTTGTGATTACAGACTGGATTAGTTATGCTAAAACTCTTGTGCTTTTCAACACATCCTCACTGGATTAAGATCTGCATGCACCTTTGTGGCACATCAGCGTGCAGGATCTACACATCCCTGTACACTTATATCACAGTGGTTTTGTGCTGGAAGACTTCTTATTAAAGAACAGTAAAGGCAGATTGGGAATTGTATGCATCTGTCCGTCCGTCTGTCCGTCCGTCTGTCCGTCTGTCTGTCTGTCCGTCTGTCTGTCTGTCTGTCTGTTTGTCTGTCTGTCTGTCTTCCATCCATCCATCCATCCATCCATCCATCCATCCATCCATCCATCCATCCATCCATCCATCTATATTCTATCATTCTATCTATCCTGCCTTATACCCAGAGGTTTCAACACATTACAATAAAATATATAAAAAATGAACTGATTAACAGTACCAAAAGGACTAGACCAGGGAAAGGGAACTTGCCTCTTATCACTATTCTGATGCTGCATCTACTGTTCTTGTGACTTACCTGAACTCCATTCATTGATATACCTTAAACAAGTGAACACAGGAAATGACCCACTTCGGGGCCATTTCTTGTCCTTACAGGAAACATTTCAACCAGGGAACAAACATTTCCTAGCTGTTCTGTTTGTGTGGTTGGGAGCAGTAACAGGTGTGTAAACAGCACAAGACTGGTTTAAGAGCTCAAGGAGAAAAGTGCTCTTCTTAGAGTTCTGCCCATAGCTATTAGGCCTATTCTGCTTTAGCCTTGTTAACTAAAACAAACAGCAGAAATCAGTCTATTCACAAACCTTGGTAAAACCTTGGTCCTTTCCACACTAGATGGGCTGTTCCAAACGATATAGTGGGCCATGCTGGAATAGTCTTGCAGTAGCCCCTCCTAGGGCTATCCGTGACTAGGAGATCCTAGCCTTCTCCTGGATAGCAGGGTCCATTCTATCTCCTGGGTGCAGCACTACTAGTGAGTGTGATGGCACAGTTGTGGCTTTGCGGTTGTGTGCAGCATCCAGTTTGCCAAGGCAACATCTGAGTGCACACTGAATGTTTCCCCAGACATTGCCACATAAATCCATCCATCCATCCTGTCCTGTCCATCCTTACTTTGAGTGCTGTTGGCCTGGTATGGGGCTTATCCAGCACTTAAAGTGTGGATGGTAGCTGCTGCACTGGGCCTTTGCCTGACTGGTATGGTCAAGTTTCCAATCTCTTTAAAGATGTCCACAGCAGAACCTGGACATGGCCCTATTTTGGTCTCAGGGAAGGATTTCCCTAATCTGCAGTAGGTATGGAAGGGTGGGTCTTAGGTTGGACTGTATTCTGATCTGAGAACTAGTGTGGAAAGAGCCTTTCAGTCTCCCAGGAACCAGGAAAAACATCATAATTTGTGTTTGAACAAAACTCCTTCCTCTTGTTTTTGACTGTATTTCTGACCTATCAGCTGGCATTCTGCTCTGGCTGCCTTGTAGTCACTCTTATCATATCCCCATGATCAAAATACTGCGAGGTGAACCTGACTTCACCTCGGACCATCCCCAAGAACAGCCTTTAATCCAGGCTACATTTGGGGCAACCCCCCACCCCTAACTGTTCTCGATCTGAATTAGGAGGCAAGCACATATTATCTTCAGCCATGGGGACACTCCTGGGGTATTGGGGGAGGAATTTGGTGATTGGAGCATTAGCCGACAGGGTTTCGCTGTCCTTGCTGTGCGTGCTGCGATCGCAACTGCTTGGGGAAAGAAATTAAGCCATCAAAGAAATTAAGCTGAAATGAGCTCTCAATTGCCCTCACCGGCTAAAAACATGCCACCCCCCACATCGCCTGATCCCTTGATTGGCAAGGCACACATGGGTACAGGGGTAGATCACAGTGCTGGATCACTCATTCTCTGCCAAAAGCTATAGTTTTGGCAGAGAGCTATGGTTTTCAAAGCTAGGATTAATGGTAGTAGCTGGAGGCATGGGGGACCAGAAGGGCATTGTTGAACCAAGGATAAGAAAATGGATCCAAGCTGCAAAGGTTTAGAAGGACGCTGATGTGAACACGAGGTTAGCTGTCAAGCGGAGGTATGCTTGCTGTCAAGCAGACGTGTGCATGTCCGCTAAAGTCAGAGCCATGGCTTCAAGCTATGAGCCCTTTTACCATCCTATTATGCCCCCTTTTGTCTTTTTGTCTTATTTCTGGTGTGTGATGTGTTTTTGGAGGTGCAACTTGGATGCGTTTCACAAGGATTTCCCCTGTCATCATTGGACTGGGTGGGACACAGCATGGTTGCATCAACTGGTCTTCCAATCAGGACAGAGGGGGTGGATGCGGTTTCCCCGATGCAGGGGTTTACCACGTTTGCTTGGGGACAGGTGGGTTCGCCTTCAACCCATGCTTTCCTGAACTGCATGGGGACATCTTAATTCGAACTACAATTCGGATTAAGGATGGCCCAATTCTGCAGCGCAATAATTGGAGACCATGGGGATGCAGCCCATGTCTTGTCCACTGTACTTTCTGATCAGATTGCCCTTGTAAGTTCTCTCCATTTGTGTTACTAACTTTCCTTGTGTTCTGTGTTTTGGCTGTGGTGATTATTTGGATGGATTTTAAAGTAAAGATTCCTGATCTACTGAAATATGCTGCTTGAGTTCCAAGCTTTAAAACATCTTTTGCCTGTCTGTTTCATTCCATTCTTGTGCTTGTCTTATCCAGAGATATACTCAGTTTAATCTCCCAATGAAAGTTAAGCCTTACAGCCTTAGCGGTAGTTTTCTTTGCTGACAAATTGCAGTAGCTTGAGGTTTTACTAGCTGCTTTGTTTCCCTGTAAGCTTCTATGGCAGCTTCCACATGGTGTGCATTTTGTGTGCTGCAGAGTCTAATCTTGTTCTGGATCAAACATTCTGAGTCAAGACTGCAGTGGCAGCTGGCAGCATGTGCCATGGCCAGCAACTCTGCCGTAACCTGCCTCAGTCCAACTTTGGAGGTCCAGAATCTTCTCTGAAGTTGCTAGTTGGGGGAATTTTTCCCTAGGCATGCAGAAACAGGGACTGGGACAAGGCTCTGTGCACCAGATAAACTGGTCCAGCCATTTCAATGCTTGGCCCAGTGTGCACATTCTATTCAATTCAAATATATTCATATCTATTCGTATAAATGTTTGATTCATATTTGAAGATACGAACGTCGACAACATCCCTACGCATCTCATTTTTATCCTTTATGCATCCCATTTGTGTCTCGTATGTATCTGTACAAATGCATATGGATACGAATAAGATGCATAGGGATACTTATGTAATGCATACGTACCCATACATACAAAAATATGAATAATACATACAAATGATTCAAAAGATTCAAAATTCAATTCGAATTCGAATGTCTGAATTCAAACTAATTCGATTGAATTTTGAATGTTTCGAATATTCTTGCACATCCCTACTCTTGAGTATAAAAATCATGCTCAGAATGATCCAGAGGGAGACCACTTAAAAATGGTCTCCCAAGTGTTCTTGAGCTGGATTCTTTGTAGCCACTGGCACGAAGAGGAGACAGCAGCTGGAGGAGGCCACACAGTGCTCCAGAAATTGACAACACTTTCCTAGGCTCTGGATCATCCTGCTTCTGTGGTGGTTTCAGGTGTGCCATAGAACTTCTCCTGACCTGAAACTTAAGTGGAGGAACTTTTGTTCTTCTGCTTCCATAGCGGTCTGGGACAGGACCACCATTATGTGGAGGACTGCTGGTGTGCTCTGCCTTGTCCTGCTCTGTTCCTGGCTCAGATTGCTCATTTTGTCACAGCCACATGCTACAGAAGTAACTTCTGAATCCTGTGTATTGATAAATGCCTCTGCTCTAGTGTGCAGTGTTGTGGTTTGCTTTTTATCTTCCCTTCCAGAGCAGCTGCTACGATATGGGGCAAGACACTACCAACCTGATTAATTGTTGAGTCTGAAGAACAGCAGCCTGGAGAAAAGGAGATGTATTCCACACTGAAAAGTATATGAGAGGAATCAAGCTATGGCATCTTTTGAGGGGTTTTTGGAGATCAGTTTTTGTGCCAGGAAACTGGGGTGCCTCAGATGGCTTCATATTAAAATTCTTAGTCCTTTCTCACTTTTATACATCAGTATGCAGTTTCTTTTGTCAACATACATCCTAGAAGAGTCTATGATGGGGACTATGAGCCAGTTGAACTGATAATTCATGAAATTCTTTGCAACCTTCTATGTAAAATAACACTATGACCTTTTCTCTAGATTTCTGTGGCTGTAAATTATCAAGATTTAGGGGAGAAAGTGACCATGAATCCTTCAGTAGTAGCTGCTGCTGCCATATAAAAGATTTTGGGGCATTAAGGACCTATGCATTTTATGATTGCCTTGATCTACCTAAATTCTGAATTCTTCCTTAGTATAATAAGCAAAGTCTTGCTTGCTGTTTCTCATCTGATACATTTATGCAATTTCCACTTCATTCTTCACTTCTCCATGGAAGAATCAAATACGCTACATAATAGACAATTTCAGAAAGTTTTGCAGAAAGAAGGGAAAATCCTAGGCAGCCTGAAAATCTCACTTGAGCTTTCACAAAATTAAATAATGAAAATCTAGGATATTAATTAAATATTATTTGGCTCTTTTTAAAAAAGTTAATTATATTTTTTGCTAAGTGTGCTTTCTTTCTGTTTAAGAGACTCTCTTGTCTATGGAGGGCTTCCTCATTTAATTACCTTTTCTGTTTAAAGAGATCTTGTATATAAATTGCACTGGAAACTTTGGAGGGGAAAAAAAGAGATCAATGAGGCTCGAAAGAATATTCACACATTATTCAATATAATGTCATGTGGGGGGCTGATTTTTGCAGTGTAGGATAGTTAAAAGCTACACAGAATAAAAAGTAATCATAATGGTAATTAGTTGCTGTCCTAGACTGAAGAAGATCAAGTATTGCTAGTCCATTGAAATGGGTAGAGAGCAGCTTGATGATTTCTATATCCACTGTGTGAACTTTGGCTGTGAGGTCCCTTGAGCTTTAGATCTCATGTAATAAAGTTAGAATGTTTTTAGAAGTTTTGAATATCAAGGCATCCATGGACTTATACTCTTCCCACTGCCATGTTTGCCCCTTAGGGTAATGCTCCTCACAGAAGGAAGTATTATTTTCTTCTCTTAGGCAAATCTTGTCTTAGGCTGCCTCCAGACAGCACAAGGAAGGCAATGTGGGATCTAAGCAAGATCCTGCAGTTGCCTCTTGCTGTGAGAAGCAATTTCCTGCTTGCCTTAATGTCTTAACAGGTGGCCTGACTGGGAGCACCAGAAGCTTCCTTTTATTGTTTTTTGTGTGCTTGGCTGGCTTCAGATAATAGAATGCTGGGCTGACTGCAAAAGCTGCTAGCAGGGCATGGAAGTAAGCAGACCTATTAAAGGATACTTGGCATTATTGCTGGATTTCCTATAATAGCATTGCAAGGTGGTCTTTGTGCATTGCAATTGGCACTAGATTCAGAATGTGCCAGAAGGACCCCAGTATATGGAGGTAGCTTTACTTGCTGTATTTGGTGGAGTCAATTTTAAGTTAACACTACCCATTCTGTTCCTTTATATGTACCTATCGTGTTCAGTCTTACTTCTCTCTTTCAGCTGCCTTGTCTTCTGCTCATGGGCCACACAGAGCACCCCAGAATCTCATTTTTTTCATTGGACACTTCAGTGGAGTTTCATACTTGAGCACACATTTTCCACATCTCATTAGTTCTTCCATAGCTGCTTCAAAGGGTGTGATCGGACACAGGTAAAGAATTGTCTTTGGTGTGACTTTCAGTTTGAACTAACAGACAGTAATTGACAACATGTGACCTTCTTGGTCTTAAGGCCTCAGAAAGCTCGACTCGTCTGGGATTTGTGAGCACTGGAGTCATCTCTTTTCTTCAAGACAGCTTGTGCAATGCTGTTGCAGTTCTATTCTGTTCTAATCCTATCAGGGTTTCCAGCAAAAGGATTGAATCATAAATCCCTGGCTACCTCTTTTTTAAAGCTATGCCTGACCTGGGTAGTACAGAAAGGCTCTCTCACTATTACCCCTGTGCATACACCAGCAACCAGCCTGTTTGACTGTTTTTTTGTTGGAATTTTTTCATTTTATCTTCATTGTAAATTTGTTGGCTCTGGTTCTTGCTTCAGCAGAGAGCTGCCCTGCCATGACAGAAGCAAAGGGGATCAGCTGTAGTGACCTTGGTGGTGGTGGAGTAAGCAGTAGAAAGGAAAGGGCGGGGGAATACAAATTTCCACCAGTTCTCAAGAACCAATCCATCATTGTGAGAGTGGGGATAGGGCAAAAAATTTCTTCCTATTCAAATATATAAAAAAACAGTGTATCCTATTTTCAAAACTATGAGGGCAATGTAGCCAATCACAGAATGGAAATCATTGCTACAATTGTTATTCATCAATGAATAGCAACCACTATCAGGGGAAATGTGCCCTGATTTGGAACTGAGTGCAGACTGCAGTGTGGAAAAATCAGGTAGGTTCTCAGCATATATGAACAACTTTCTGGAAGGTACTTTTGTGTGTGTCTGATGATGGAATTCTTTTTCCTAAAGTGACAACTTGAAAAAGTCCTGTCTGTTCACACCTTAAATGACAACTTGGGACAGGTTCTGTAGCTTATCCTTGTGATGCCATTATATGAATCCCAGTCCATGAGGTAAAACAAAAGTGTCAGCTGCCATATGAGTAGGTTGACTATCTTGTAAAGACTGTAATGCACTTGACACATACACAAAAATCCATAGAAAGGAAGAATGAAACTGAATATGTGTGAAACAATAACCTAATTGTGAACAGAGGGTAATATAACGAATTTCTTAAAAATTGCCTGTTGCATGTAAACTGAAAATGCAATGCACATTTAGTCAAAACAGTAAACTGAACATTTTTAGGCTGGAAAATAGTCACAGTTTAAACTATATTCTTGAAATTCATGGGGATATATGTGCTGTAGAGTACCTGAAACTTTTTAAGGCAACCTGCAGGCCAAATAGGGAAAATCCGTGCAAGATCCAATCTGATTCGGCAACATATTCTAAATTTAGCCTACAGTTGATTGATATAATCAGCCAGATTGAATATGATTGCATGTCCCTCTGCCATTTCAGGGTTACATTTCTCATATTACAAGCATCTGACTACCACTCTGTTTATCCATTTAGGAGCAATACCATCTCCCACAGCCTTTAAGAACCCCTCCCCCTTTCCACTGTACTAAAAGAAAAAAATCTTCTAAAAAGGCTACTTTCAGTATTTCTTAGATGGGTCTGTCAAGCTCCATTTGCTCCTCAAACATCCAATCTCATTTTACAGCCTTTAGATACCTCACTTGAGAAAAGTTCTGTATTTTTGCTATTTTCCTCACTCAAACAATTTAATTTCCCCCCTTTTTTTCTCCTCCCCATTCCCTACATACCCCTTTAGGAAAGGAGCAGTGAAGTGGGACAGACAAGATAGCAGTTTCAAAAGGCGGTTTCACTTTTTAATCTTTACCTGCTTCTGAATTTTCTGCAGAGATGAAGGAGAAGGTACTGAGAGCTTAGTAGTGAAGCCACAAAGTGTAGCTGGTTAAATGGATTGATCACTGAAATACATCCTTGTGTTATTTGATCTCTTTTTATAGGTAATATCAAAGCGTTGGTGATTCCACAGAGTGGGCAACCAAAATAAAAATGCAGAAGAGTAGAAATTAAAGAGAAGCTGGGCTCTTCCAGATTCCTGTCAAGGCTGTTTTCCTTATGGAGAAATGCCAGTAAAATCCAGAACACAGTAAAATCCACAAGGAACACGTGGAAGGTGATCTCTCCAGAGACTGAACACAAATTGACTGGGAATTTGATAAAATAATCTGGAACAATTGGTGTTGCGCTGTGGTAAGTTTGGGAGCTAAGTCCTCTGGTTTTTGGACAAAGTTTGGGGGACCGCATGCCATTATATATTATATCATAACATAAAGTATTAATTCAGAAAAGTTTATCTTTAAGGAAAATTATTTAATAATTTTAAAGTTAATTTTCAAATATAAAACAAGCCCATTAAATAAAATGAAGGTAGAATGCCAGCAGGGGGAGGGGGGGCTTCCCAGTATTTTGCGCTGAGTGTCATATGTATGACTACCTGCCCACTGGGCAGAAGTTCTGGGTCTGTGCTTGGTGCAATGAGCTCCAGGCTCTCAGGGAACATGTCTCTTTCCTCAAAGCCAAGGTAGCAGACCTGGAAAAGGAGATAGAGAGCAACAGGGCTGAGGGTGAGGCCTTCAGGGATGCAGTAGGAGCATTCAGAAGGCTTTTGTCAAAGTCCCACATCAAAGGCTACTGAGTAAACACATCAGTCATGGAATAAAAGGACAGGTTCTGTCCTGGATTTGTGACTGGCTTAAGGGTAGGAAGCAGAGAGTAGTAATAAGTGGCCAATTCTCAGGATGGAAAGAGGTAAAAAGTGGGGTCCTCCAAGGTTCAGTTGGGACAATGCTTTTTAATTTAGTCATCAATTATCTAGATTAGAAGGGGTACATAGTAAAATAGCAAAGTTTGCTGGTGGTACTAAATGATTTAGGGTAGTAAAAACTGAAAGATTGCCAAGAGCTCCGGAGGGATCTCTTAGCATTGGTTGACTGGGCAACCAAGTGGGGAAATGTGCTTTAATCTTAACAAGTGCAAAGTAATGCACATCAGGGCCAAAAATCCATATTATGTCTACGTATAAACTGATGGGGGCTGAGTTTTCTGCAACACATCAGGCAAGGGATCTCAGGGTTCTGGTGGACAGTTCAATGAAGGTGTCAACCTAGTGCTCAGCAGCAGCAAAAAAAGCTAATTCAATGCTAGATCCCATTGTCCTCTACTGTCACTTTACACCAGAAGTGAAGGAGATAACTAAGAAACAGCAGCTCAGTAGGTCCATCAGTTCCTTTTGTGGGTGAAGTGGCTGAGGAGCTGATTGGGAGCATGCCAAATGCATGTAAATGTTTGGTACCTGTATGGATGCTCCGTTGGTTGTTTTTTGTCAAGTAATAGGTAAGTAGTAGACATTTTTCTATTTGCTTCCAGGGCTCACTGGCCATCTAATCACTGAGACAATTTATGCATATTCCTGAGGGACCGTGCCAGTTGGAGTATGGACATGCAATGTTCACTTGTATCCAATGTATCAGGAAAAGACCAATTCAAAATCACCCCCCTTGTGCCTCAAGACTGGATTCTGTTTCTGGCAGTGCCATTTGGACATGTGGTGGCAGCAGGATTGGCCCAGCCCCATTTCAGAGCCAAGGGTCATTTCACCACGCTCTGGAAAAATCCAGGCCAGTCAACAGTCCCTGATCTGTAACTTCGGAAAGCAGAAAGCTTTTATTTATTCTCCACTTCCAAAGGAAGCCTGGCACAGCATATAAACACCGGTGCAGTCTGCAGCACCTCAACCCATTCCAAGCCCAACTGACCATGAAAGTTTTCCACATCATATGCTGTAGTGCATGGTATGGACACATGCACAAACAACTTCTCAATAAAATTTTACACATTTCTTACACCGACAATTCTTTTTTTAAAAAAATTATGCATCTTTTTTCCAGAAAAGTATCAGGCCCTGTCCCCAAGCAATTTAAAGTCTGCTAAAACTCTTCTTTTGCCTCTGAGCGCCCCCATGCCAGGGTTTTTAACGAACTTCCGCAGCTACAAAACGAGGAAAACCCGCAACAAAATATCTGCCCTTTAAAGAAGAGTTTCATCACTCTTTTTGGAAGTTGCGGGTTTTCCTCGCAACATTTACCTTGGGGACGCTCTGTTGCAAAAGGGGTGGAGATTGCTGCCTACACACACAGCAATAACACAAGCAGCTTCCCTTTCTAAAGCTCAGAACTAAAGAGCCAGAATCGTGAAGAATTGGAACATTGTTGCAATCGCTATCAGGTGTGAAGAGGGTGGATTTTGACAGCAATAACAGGGGAAACTGGTGAGAGTGAATGAGCGATCTTGCGCTGTACAGGTGTCGTTGTGCAGCTTCTGCAGCAAGAGCCCAAGGACAGGGAGGAGAGAGGGAGAGAGAGAGGGGGAGACAGCGGCCAAAATCGAGCGGCGCACACGCATGGGAAGCAAGCCGTCCATTGGAGGGGAGACTGGAGATTTGCGCCCCCGCTTCCCCGCGTGCCTCCTCCGGCGTCAGGACCTTGGGGAGGGAAACAGGCAACCCTCTGTCTGTTCGTCCGGGTGGCAGAAGAAAGGCGGGCACGATCCTGAAGCTTCATGACCAGATCCGGCGCCTCCTCCTGTCCTCTCGTTCCCTACCACTTGCAGGAGGAGGGAGAAGGATGAGGATCTGCTGGCCACCGCCACTGGGGGAGGAGGAGGACGAGGGTGCTTGCCGCAGATTGCCAGGCGAGGGGATGCGGGCGCTGCGCCTCCTCTGGGAAGGTTGCACGGAGCGGCACCTTGGCGGTGGCTAAGGTTGCCCCAGCTGTAGTGGTGGTGGTGGCGGAGTTCTCGTCTTCTTCCTCCCTCTGCCTTCATCGCGGGCTCAGCAGCCTGACAGCCTCAATTAAACAGGGGCTTCGCCGTCGTGTTATATCTGAGAGGCGGCGCTAGGGAGTGAGGAAGGGCGGGCAGCCACTGCCTTTGCCGGCATGGGAAGCCATTTCGAGGGGTGGAAGATCTGGGAGATGAACAGAGAACCGATGGCTATTTTTCCTTTGGACTTGTCAGGGGTTGTCTTCCTGGTTGTTGCCACGCCAAGCACAGTCCCTCCCCATTCCCGCTGGCACCCTATCAACAAGAGCAGGGGCGTGGAGAAAAAGATGTGCCCAAAGAAAACACGGCTTCCATGGGGACAGAAGGTGCGTTAAAAACACGCATTTTGCTGAGCCTCATGTGGACGCTTATTCCTGATTTGCATGGGACTTTTAAAGTCCACTTGAATAGAGGAACAGTAGAGGGACAGTAGAGAAGCAAATAAGTCTTTTGGGGAAGCAGCCTCAGACTTGGAACTACTTTCTCTCTAATCTTTGATGTGGCACTTTATAATTCAGCTTGGTGTATGTTTCCTTGCACAGACAGGTTTTGGTCTTTTCAATGAACTGTAAAAGGCTTCTTTTGCACTCATTCTGTCCTCTTCTCTAAGAAATAGCTTGATCAGCTTCCTAGCCAAGCAAAACACCTAATGTACTTTAATATTGTTTTCTGTTTGTTTTATTAGTAATAGTTTTCTCAGGAAAAGAAATAAAACCCAGAGAGTAGCTGTCTTTGTTAAGGTTTATATTAGAGCAACCTTAGATTAGTGCAAACAATTCTGGCTAAATTGTTTCCAATGCTTTCCCATACCCCACCTCCTCAAATGTAATGAACACAGATTCAGCATTTTACCAAAGCAATTTCTCTATAAAGCATTAAGGATTCTGGTCTCTCTCACTGGATGCCCGTTCTTGTCTGACTAATTGATTATGGCTAATGGTCCAGTGGCTTGTTTTGTAGCTTCCGCTCTGTTAAGTGTAAGAGATCAAAAGTCCCACAGCATCAGGTCACCTTCTCCAGTAGAAACAAGTAAACCCAACCATGCAGTTTATATTCAGCCATCTGGAAAGAACAGTTACTTCTGCTTTGCGAAAAGGCTGTATAAGAGAACTTTAGAAGGAATTTCAAAACCTGATTTAGAATCTATCTTACACTTCTCTTTCTGGGTGGAGAAATAAGAGTTTGGTGGTAGTGAAGTATACAGAATGCATGTTTAAACACTAACCATTTTGTCTCTGTCTGATATACAACCCCTCACTTGCATTGTTTTTGCTCAGACCTGCTACATCAGAACTTGCATGTAAAACAGAGAAACTTCAAAGCCACCGTAGGCAGATTTCCCCATTCATTCACAGACAGATTAAAGGACTCAGATGATATGATCTTAAGCCACCTATCCTCTTCTTTCTGCTTTCAATATATTATCCCTCAAAGCAAAATTCATAATCCTCTTAATATGTTGTTTACTGCTAGCAGCTCAATAAGAGCATTTTATTGACAATTGCATGGATAGCAGATACACACAAGGAAATATCAGAAAAAATCATTGTAAATTATGAACAATTATTGATTCTTTTTTTAAAGAAAGGATTATTATCTAATTCAATAAAAACAATTGGCAGATACATGATGTGGTGACCTCTGCCCAATGCTGTCCCACCTCCTGGTATTTACCTCAGAATCCCACTTATTCTGTATACCCAGCTCAGCACTGGCAGGCATCCACCACATTCCCCCCTTCCTGTTTCTAAGATTTTTAAACAGAAGGCTTTTCTGCCAACAGGCTGCTGGACTCGCTATTTTGTTTCTTTCTCACTTAAAGGCACACTCTGTTATAGTTTCAAATCAAAGCCAGCACTCCAGCACACTTTAAAGAGAACTAAATAATATATTGTAACACTCTTGGGCCGCATTCCCATTCAGTTTTTAAAACGCATTTAAAAATGTTTTTTAAAATGAAATAAAAGAACCGGATGCAAATGTGAATTTGGCTGATCCCATTACTTTCATTTTAAATCGCGTTCAATCCCGATTCTGAGCTTCCCACTGAAAGCGCTTCAAAACCACATTTGGGAAAGTGCAACCTTTCGCAACCTTTTTTGGCCTGTCAAACCAGTCAAACCACACAGTTTTTGATGCAAACTGGTTCCTGTATGGCTACACTGACATCCTAAAAGGGACTTCTTGAAGATTTTTGATGAAGAAATTATGTTTTATATTTTAGTTTTAAAGGACTTGAGTAAAAAAGCCACATTTTTTCCTGTAATATGGAATGCTTCCTGAAGATGTTTTCAAAAAGGACATACAGGAAGTGTTATAGGTGTTACAGTCTTCATCCATCATTCCCTTATGCCACAAAATTTTGGTCCCTTAGATTTCAATTCATATTTCACTTTCCTGTTGGACAATTTTCAGACGTTTGCACTTAGTCTGGCAATTTACTCAGGCAAGTCTTTGGATATTCCACTAGAAAAGTCCCACCAAAAAAGAAAAAAGAAAAAAAAAGAATATGGTGATTTACACTGTATCTTGTGCACACACACTTACTTGGGAGCATTCTCCATTGAACTCAGTAGAAGTTCTGTCAAAGCATAGTTGAAGAACGTGTCTCCACTCACAAGATAAGGTTCGTAGTAAATGGCCTTCTGCTGCCACATTTTTACTTGAGGTGGTTGAAAGCACCTTGTGGTACCACCCCATAACCAGGGGTGTTTTTCCACTGCACTCTTTTAATCCAGATCTAAGAAGATCCAGATCTAAGGAATGGGTACATCTAGTAGATCCGGATTAAGGGAAATACCCAATGTGTTTCCATGGGTGGTCTAGCACCCAATAGCAATGGTGCTAGCCTCCCTGTTGTGGAAACACCGGAGCACACATTTGGAAATCCGGATCTACCCATGAGGGGTCTGCTTGTCACCCCAGGTGTTTGGGGGGACAGGGGGTGCAATCTCTGAATTGGCTTCGAAGTAATTTCAAAGTAATTTCAAAGTCATTTTGAAATCACTTCAAAGTCATTTCAAAGTCACTTTGAAGTCACTTCAAAGTCTGTGCAGAACAGCTCCATTGAAGTCTGAGTGAACTTCGAAGTGACTTCGGAGTCACTTCGGAGTCACTTAGGAGTCACTTCGAAGTTCACTCTGAAGATCAGCACAGACTTCAAAGACGCTCTGGAGCTATTTTGCGCAGACTTCGAAGTGACTTCAAAATGACTTCGAAATGACGTTGAAGCTTAGGTTTTGGGGCTCCCCCCCATGGGTGCCCCCTCCCCCTCCCCTCCTCTAGACCCCATTGCCACACAAGCCTGGAAACAGGCTCCCTTTAATCTGGATTTTCTGCCTGAAGACCCCATTGTAGACCCCATTAATGGGGTCTACAGAAAATCTGGATTAAAGGCCAGAAAGTACCCATTTGATCTGGATTTCCTGAGTGGCAGTCAAAACAATCAGGTCCCAAATGGGTGCCGTGGTGGAAATGGGATCATCTGGCTCACACCCAAATGGGTCCTTAATGGGTGCAAAAATGGGTACTTTCTGAAGTGGAAAAACACCCCAGGTGTGATTACTGTCCCAGGCACAATTTTGTAAGGGCACAATTTTGCTGGCCTCAGTAGAGATCCTTTATAGTGCCATTTTGGAGTGTGGAGACAAGGAGGCATCATTTTGAGTGGAGATCAAGGCACCTCCCTGATGTTCCACACAAGAAGCCACCTCCATTTTAAAGTGTAGATACAGCCAAACCTGCACAGTTATTATTAAGTAATGCAGTTTTAGACAGATTCCGATGAAACTCTCAAACTGCTGAGCTCCTTGATTTGAATGGAAGCAGGGCCTAGATCAGTAAATTACTAAATGAGTAGCTCTTAATTTTCATGGTGATGTTAATTAGTTTGTCATGCAGAGCATTCCTTAGGCTAGAGATAGATCAAGAAATGAGCATTAAGTAACTGAGTCATTATGCAATCTGCCAGAATTTTCGTTAAAAACACAAACAATTAGCTTCTCAGTGATATTCCTTTCCTCATAATTTTTTATTTTGTTGTGCACCTGGTTTCAGTCTAAAGAAGGCAAGTAGCACAAAGCTACATATGTACTCTGATATAAAATGAAATACAGAAATCTAATCTGATAAAATATACCCAAAATTTTTATCTGTAAAATATAGTTGGGCAGTTCCAGTTTTATGAGATGTCTCATATTTCTTTTCTAGTTCCACCTTAGCTGTTAATGTGACAGAAAATAAAGATGGAAGATTTATTCAAAGGAATGCAGTGGGTAACCCACAAATGAATTAGATTATAATCTATTGGCGTATAAGACAACTGGGCGTACAAGACGACCCCCAACTTTCCAGTTAAAATATAGAGTTTGGGATATACTCACTGTATAAGAAGACGACACCCGGCATATAAGATGACCCCTGACTTTTGAGAAGATTTTCCTGGGTTAAAAAGTAGTCTTATACACCAGAATATACAGTACTTTAGTGTTGTGAAGAGACAGCCTTAGAGTGAAGTACATGTGAAAAATTTGTTTGAGATTCTTCTCAGCTAAATTTCTTAGTATCAGTCTCAGAAGTTTTTGTTGGAAATGGTTAGGACCTCAAACTCTCTGCAGTGAAAGAAAGGATTCTCCCTTCAAGGTTGCATCCACAGTAGACAATTCTTGTGTAATTGCCTCTCATGTACATCTACGCTTAGTCGAATATTTACTTGAGTCCGTGCTTCTGGGATTCTCATGTGAGGATAACTGGAAGCAGGAACAGATAGGTCTATGATCTGATTCAGCAGGAACTATGTATGAGTAGTAAGCAGGTATTGCACTCTTCAATGGGAGCATTGTGCTACTGAAAATGGAGACATGGCATCCAAGGCTCATTGTACAGGCACCTGGACATGTAAGTGGAGAAATGGGTAAAATCTGTCTAGATTTTTGGTTGCTGTGCTTCTGTATTGTCACTATTTGGTCTTATTCCATCACAGAAGGTTTTATAAACATGACATTTTTCATTGCAAACATTTTGCCACCAGGCTAGTAGCAGACTTAATGCAAGGTTTCTTCTTTGGTTGTTCTCCTTTGCCATATTTTTTCCCTGGACCAACTTGATTTCAACTAAGGACCAGACAAAATGATACACCAATGCTGTGTTCTGTTATTATCAGGGGGCTTGGGAACGCTAACTCTTTGCTACCTGCTATGACTTCCAATTTGGATCTTACTTACTGTGCAAGGAAATTATACAAATCCCTTGTTATGAGAGCTTAACTTGGTCTATGAA
Source organism: Aspidoscelis tigris stejnegeri (assembly GCA_023333525.1). Taxonomy (NCBI): domain Eukaryota; kingdom Metazoa; phylum Chordata; class Lepidosauria; order Squamata; family Teiidae; genus Aspidoscelis; species Aspidoscelis tigris. Next base: position 60,402,536 of record JALMGA010000002.1, on the reverse strand, counting down.
AACTGTTCATAAAGTGAAAATTCTTACAGCAACTTTCCACTCTTATTACTTATACTTCAACCATGTAAATGTAAAAGTCTGCTTGCTTAATGCAAAACAGGTAGGAATTTGAATGGCTTATATAAATGAAATTTCATCTAGCAGTTGGCTGTACCATGACAGATAGCTATGCATGGAAAAAGAAGATTCTCTTTGTTCAGTAGCAAGGGTCTTTTTTTTTCCTTATGGCAATGGCTGTGGTAGAAGGCCAGATCAGAATTTCAGAGGGCACAGAAGAAAATGGCAACCCTGAATTTCCAATATTACCTGCCAGAATCATGTTTACGTAGGATAAACTCTTGCTCATTCTGTCTACCTTTTCTACTTTAGACAGCAGCTTTGGTAACGTGGAAGGGAAGCAGGTGGTTCAATTGCGGAGCTTCACCTATCTTGGTGAAACAAAGAGATGCTGACTAGCTATTAGGGTCCCAGAACTAAGATTCATGACATCTTGATGGATTATATAGTTACTTCTATTTATTTATTTTTGTAAAAAGACAGATCTTTTCATTTTGTTACATGATGTGCAGTAGAGCCAAAACCTCTGCTAGCAATGAAAATGTTTATTGCATCTCACATTTGTGCATAACTTTTATCCCTTTTGCTCAAGGCAGCTGAGAAGAGTGTCTTCCCTTAACAGGCATAAAAACTAAGGGAAAGAAAAGTGTCAGGCATGTATTAGGCAAGTAATTGTTCTTGTGGGAACTGGAATTTGGCTATCAGCATCTCATTTCTGAACAGAAGATGACAGCAGTTACGTCGGTTGGGATTTTAGGATTTGTTCGGAAGACTTCCAGTTTGAAAAGAAAACCCTGCAAAGTAGTGTAGGACCCCTAAGATTTTTTTGCTAGATCATTTTAACCCCTAAAGGCTAACTATGTGATATACACCAACTTTAAAAAAAGTATTCACCAGTCATATGTAGAAGCAAAAGATGTACAGTCTTAAGCATTTGGACAGCAGGTTCTGGAAGGACTGAAATGAAGCTTTTCTCCTTGGCATCCCTGAAACAAATGATATGTGCTTCCGCAGTCTCAGAGTCTTTCTGAACAAACTCTTAATATGGATTAAGGGTCTGTGTAGTATACATCCGGGCCCCATAGTCGTGGAAGGTTGTGCAGATCTATGAGCTCCACACACAAAAAAAAATCTGTTCTGTCTGCATTAGACAGACTGAGATCCCAGACTGAGGATGGGATATGAATGAATGAATGAATGAATGAATGAATGAATGAATGTTAATCCTGATGACTAGCAGGCTAGGAACCTTTGGGTGCGTTCTCACCTACAGCGAATCCAGATTATTCTGGCCTGGGTTGTGCTGTGGATTTGAAGTGGAGGCTCAGAAGAGCACCGAGTCCACATCAGGCTGTTTCCAAACAGCTCGCACAAGTGCACAAAAGCAGACCAGTGTGGTGCGGTGGTTTTTGGAAAGGAGCTGCCTTTGCCGCCACTGCCGGCCTCCTCCTCTGATCCTCGGCTGCCTGTGGCCTCCTTTCCTGCAGGCCCTGTCTGAAGCCACCTCCAATGCCATCCTTGGACCCCCTGTCCAAAGCTGCCACATCTGAGGGCCCCCACCCCCCATCCGATGCCACCTCTGATGCCCTCCCCACACAGCCTGTCTGAAGCCACTGCATCCGAGGGGGCCCCGCACCCCCATCGGATGCTGCCTTCGATGCCTTCCCCGCACCCCACCACACCCCACACACTTGCTCACTACTCACTTGTTTCCTGTGGCTGCTGGCTCTTCTCATTCACTCAGCTTGCATAAAATCTGGACTGGATTGGAAAAAGTCCTCATTATAGAGGTCCCCCCCCCCCGGATTTCTGCAGGAGTTTCTGCAGAAAATCTTGGGGGAAAGAACTGGTGTGGGGATGACCCTTCCTGGATTTGGACATCTGGGGAATTTAGCAGGATCCCTCAATGCCAAGTCTAAATCCAGTCTGGATTTTATTGGCTTTGGGAATGCGGCAAAAATAACTAGCCCTTGGGGCTGTGGGGGTGCAGGCATTGCATGAGCTGATATGGATCAGCGTTACTGGTGCAGACTGTGCTTACCCAGCCCGTGTCTTCCCATGGTTGGAATCAGGGGGTGGGCAATTCCAGGCACATTGATTCTGACCAAGCACAAGAAGAAAGGGTCTAAGAAATTACTGGTCGCAGTCAACAGTACAGTTAAAGTGGGGCAGAGCTGGATAGTTTGAATGGTACTGGGTGTTGTGAATCTTGATAAGTCTCTGAGATCCCCTGTCCCTGAATATATTTAAAGCACTGTATTCCGGACATTAAAATCTAGCAGATCTCTTCTTGAGCTGACATTTATCAAAGCTGAACCTATTTTTTTATGAACAAGGAATAAAAGGAAAGAAATCTTTAAGAAAATTTGGGCTTCTAGAGAAAAAAAAAAGATTTCCTCTTCCTCTTCTTTGGCACAGTCTATACCAGCATAGCGATTGATCAGATCTCATTAGAAATGGTGTCCCAAGCCCATGGAATGATACAGAGTCCTGGCTTTTTAGCAGGGCCTCCTGGTAGAAATTATAGATAGTTTTGGAAAAAGCCGGCACTTTGGAGAGCTCCTTAAAGTGTAACACAGTTAGGGAAAACTGGAAATGTAGCACGGCAAAGGTAAAGGGTTGACTGAGTTTAGGTGGTCTTTTACAGGATTTTTTGCAACTGGTGTACACTAATCCCTATAGTCAGCCCTACAGTCATAATATAGTTTTGTTTTTACGTCGTTGACAAAATGAGGTACCACTGACATCCATTGCAGACTTGGCCTCCCTTCCGCAGTGCTCCTGGGCTTCCTTAATTCTTTGGGTTTTCCATAGCTGACAGATCTTTGCACAGCATAGTTCTGTACCGCATAACCCTCTCTTCTTCAGGGCTGAAGCTCACCCCACCCCACCACTCCATGACACTGTTATCAATAGCAGGAAATTTCACCTTACCTACTTTGCAAACTGAAGTCCAAAATTTGCAGCCGAGAGGAGAAAGAACAATTATTTACTAAATAAGCACTGCACCAAATTTTGTGCAGTGACTCCAGGCACCATCATTACTATTTCTAGTTGTTCACATGTAATGGCAAATTATAAACCTTCCTCTGCATGACTCTTGCTGTTTATTTTGTTTCATTATGTTCCACTTTTAAGTCAGAAGATTATAGAGGTGTACAGTAAAATAAATGGGTCAAAAACAGATGAGGGATGGTAGCATCTGCATGCTAGTATCTTAATCCACATTAAAGGCCAAAAAATGCATTCCATAATGCATCCTCTGGTCTTAAATGTGGATTAAAGGTGGAATGGAACACTAGATGCTCCTCCCTCTCCCACTGTGTGATAGAGATGTGCTAAATTGGTTTGTTTTTTAGCCAGTTTGAATTGAATGGGTTGGTTTGACCAGTCCAAACTTGACCCAAAGTGGCTGGGGGAAGGGGAGACAGATTTTATCCCAACCAATCAAACTACCCAGTTCAATTCAAAAGCAACAAAGTGATTTTAAAAGCATTTAAGAAAAAAAATGAACAGGTTCAAACCTGTTTGAGGTTCAAATCAAAATGGGTTGAGTCTGTTTCATCTGGTTCATGTGTGAACCAAACACTATGTTTGACCTGGTTTGAGCTTAAATCAAACATCACACATCTGTACTGACAAGTCTGTGCCACCAGGTGTGCAATCCAAAAACAGAAAAGACAGAAGGAAAAAGATCGGGAAGGAAACAGGAGACCTAAACAGACTGAGGGGGAGTTACCATTACAAGCTTAAAACGGTTTCAAAACGGTTTCGATCCTCGCAGTCCCCACGTCAGGTTGGCTTAACACGCTTTCTGCGTGTTAAATCGCCCCAAAGCGTTGTAAATGCTTCATTTCAACAGGTCTCACTCCGGTTCGTGAGCTTGAAACATTTTACATTTCTTGCTGTGGGAACAGTACAGTTTTAGTGGGATGAGAATGCATGTTTAGGGTTTCCCTCCCTCAATAGCTTGCTTCCAAAAATAGTGATTTCACTGTAAAAATCCATCCCCTAAGCAGCCGTTACACTGTAGCAATCCACTTACTTCACACCTGATAACAATGTTGCAATTTGTGCAATTCTGGCTCTTTGAAAGTTCTGACCTTTAGAAAGGGAAAGAAAGGAAAGCAGCTGCAGGTTCTTAAGGCTGTGGCTGTGGAGTGAGTGGGTGAAGGGGGCTTGAGTTGCCACTGCTGCTGTGTGTCCTGGGCAATGGGGAGAGAAGGGGAAAGAATTGCTGGCTTCCCGGTGCCGTTTTTTCATCCATCCAGGCAAGCGGCAGCCACCCAGCCATGAAGGGGTGGCACATTCATGCCAGGAGGAAGAGGACAGGGCAGCCCTGAAAAGTGGCTTTTAGAAAGTAGCCACTTGAGTCCCCCCTTGAGTCACGTACGCCACGTACGATCCTCAGAATCTGGATTGAATGCGATTAAGTTGAAAGTAATGAGATCAGGCAAATTCATGTTAGCATCTGGTTCTATTATTTCAGTTTAGGAAAACCATTTTAAGCTTGTAATGGGAACCAGGCCGGACTGACCCCACATTGCCATAATCTTTCTTTCCTGCATCACAAAACATCCAGTTGAAAACGTGCCCTGAATGCAAATATTTCAGTAGTATTTGTCAGTTGCCAAATGTCCAGTCAAAAAAAGCATCTTTGTCTGCCACCTAATAATTTAACATTGATGTACTAAAGAACACCAACTACAGCATCAACAACAAGCCCTAAAAAGAAAAAAAGAGATCGTTTTCATCTATTAATGTAACTTCTTATCAATACACTCAAGTTTGTTTCTCCCCCCCCCCGAAACTGTCTTTCAGCAAACCAGATGGATAATCCCCGCCATTATATCCATCACACCTGGCAGATGGCGATATGACAAAGAATGCAGGTTTGCTTCTGCTACTTTCTACACCACTGGTTCATTTTGCTCCAGCAGTTAAAAAAATACCTGTACTTATACGCACACAAGGAGCTGCTGCTTATTGATAGCAGGACCTGTCTCCTATATCAAGAGCAAAAAGCAGCTCAGAAGCTGCTGACAGCTGGGGCTCTTCTAAGCATTCATCATGGAACGGCACAGTGGGTGCACAGGGCAAGAATCACCTCTAAGTCAGAACACTTCTTTACGGCGTGAACTGAATGTCTCCTTCCATGTGTTCCTTCTCTTTTTACACCCTGAGAGCATCAGTTCATTACATCTGGGGGATGGAGGGGGAGAATCCATATTAATGCAGTTAGTCAGCAGCTTAGCAGCAAGCGTCTCACTATGGGCTAACGGGTCTGAACTCCTTTCTGGCTGCATCTGTCGTTTATGTATTTGAATCCAGTCCCACTGCAAATGATGTCTGGTGTGGTTCTTTTCTATTCAATTACCAGGAGTAAAAATGTGAATATTACTGTCAGAAAGTTGAAGGGCTGGCCTGAAGGTAAGTTCCGAAGAATAACACAGGCCACATTGATCCCTTGTTGTTACAATTGTCTTCTGGCAAACCGATCACAGTATTTCATCTTTTGAGATCACTGTGTGCTGCTTTACACCATAATATATATATTTTAAACCACAGTAATATGGAGTTACCTTTTTCAAAAAAAGTGTTCTGCTGAAACATCACAATGATTGTGGGGTTGGCAAATAAATATCTGGCAGACATATTGACTAGAAAGCCAGAATCGGCCATCTGTTGAGGAGACATTCAGAGGCAAAACAGGTTTTACTGTTGTAGAATATAGGAATTGGTCTTCAGATCAGAATCAGGCTGGTAGGGTGGAATAGTATTAATAAATAATTTTGTTATAGGAAAATGGAAAAGCAAATACTCTACCAATAAAGACTTTCATGTTTGCTTCTTTGCTTTCTGAGGATGCACATTACTCAAATACGTATCTGTTTTCTTTTCATATATAACACACCTGCAACCCTGACACAGATTTATAATATACTAGGTTCCTAACTTAATTTATTTGCTTATTTTTGCTAATTCAGCTGAACAAAAGTCTAAAAATGTTTATCTTTTTATTTTGCTTTACAATATAAACCTTATATTTAGGGAATGTGGCATGTAATTCTTGCCTTCCAAATATAGTGTTGGGAACTGGAGGTGATATCCCATAATATTACTATTACAGGAAATCTGGCAACAGATACAGATCTGCTCCCTGCATGAGAATCCCTTCTGACTATACCATCCTTTGATGAGTGTTGAGGGATAGTTGTTAAATATGGGGCTTTTCCTGAAATGTCCCGTCTTCTGTGGAACAACCTTCCAAGAAAGGTATACCAGGTGTTCTCTGCTGACATCATTAATGCCTGGTGAAATTACATTTCCTCTTCCAGACATTTGTAGATTAAGTAATTTCTTATAGATGGTGTTTTGTTCTCTCATTCTCCTTTTTATAGTTGATTCACATTTTATTGTTTTATTTTATTGTTCTGTTGTTTTATTTTGTGGTTTGTCCTGAAACTATGAAGAGCTGTACAGAAATTCCTTAGAAAATTGACGTGAAGTGAATTAAAGTAAGAAAAGCAGAACCATGCTGTAAAGAAACCTGTTATACAAAAGAAATAACATTTTGCCAGTTATTTTATGTGAAGTGTTTCATACAAAAATGTATTATGTATAGGGAACAAGTACATATTGATTTATGATTGGACAACAGCAGAGGTGATCTTCAAGGGTTTCCCCTCTGGTAGAGTGGATAAAGAATGGATTTTTATTTTATTTTATGGGAGCTGTCCAAGGTCTGTGGACTTCATATCTCCCTGTCTACTGTGTCTCATTGTGGTTTCACTCACACAAGTGAGAAGACACATCTCTGAGGCAACTTAGAGATGGTTCATAGGTGCAAACATTAACTAATTGCTCTGCCCCTCCCCCTCTCATGAACATTCTAAGCTAGAAAAGGTGTATTAGAGATGAGATGAAAACATGAGGGCTACAGATTTCCGCCTCTAAGGGACTTCAAATATTTGTTACAATGGAAAAAATGGACATTTCAATTGTGGCAGCTGGAAGCTGGGCAACTGAAGAGATGCATCCATACAGGGTTTTGTTTATTTGTCAGGGATGCAGAAGTAGTTTCTGTATCTTGCTCTGGGGAGATCCTGAATTTGTTGCCCTTTCTGAACTAACCTCTTCATCTGGATCAAAGGGTCTCTGATTTGGATCCACACGTTAATCTGGATAGAGCTGGCCCTGCTCCTGTTAGTCTGGCTCCATCTGCACAAGACAGAACCAGATCTGGATTAAGAGCCCCTTAGTCCAGCTCTATTGTAGACCCAATATATCTGGTCTACAACCAGAATAAGGGCCGTAATCTGGATCATGGAAGTGTGCAGATGGCATGCCTTTGTGTTCCAGAAGTACCAGGAGCTGTCACTCAGCAGTGCACCATAGCACACCCCTGAAAATCCTGAGGTTAGGAACGTTCATTTGTAGCTGCAGATGGGTGGGGCTTGCAACTGCAAACCTCATGGAAGCTTCACAGCCTCAGGGAGGTTTGAATCAGAGTAGCGTCATCAGTGGTCCTGTCCTTACTTCGCTACAATCTGATAAATCAAAATATGCTGATCCTGAGGCTTTTTCACACTTGGGTTGTAGTGCATGATTAGGGAACTTCTGAGGAAGGGCATATGCACTTGGAGGTGGCTGCTATAGCCTCCAAGCACCCCTGCCTTCCCAGAAGTTCCTTAATCATGCACTACCTGTGGAGCACAAAGTCATGATTCACACTGCCCCCCAACCTTCCCCAATCACTTACCTGTTGCATCCAGCTGGGGAGCATTCACACCTCAGCTGGATGAGGAGGTCAACAGGGCTGCCGCACAAGTGTGCTGGCAGCCCTCCTGCCCTCTTGATGTGACTGCGACTGTACAGAGCATCAGTGTAATCATGGCAACGGTGCTGATGCAAGTGCGGTTTTGCAGGGTGCCAAAGCCAAAATGGTGGTGCCCTGAGGAGGACTGGCCCTGCAATCCAATCAAGGTAAGTATTTGATCATGGGAGAGATTGGTTCATGTTGACTAGTGGTCCAAGTGCAAGCACCAATCAATGTTGGTTCATCACACTCCTTTCCCATCCAGCAGACAGGAAGGAAAGCGTGAAATTGCCCCTGATCTATAGCAGCTACATGTAGAATGGGCCTCTGGCATATGGTTTCCAAGGCAGTTTCTCTTCCAGCATCCTACAGCCATCCCCTATGTATTAAGCTGCTGACTGTTGAATAGGATGAATGCTTGACAAAATGTACATGCCTCCTACATGTTTTTTTCTGGACAATGTGTCTCTGTGTGCATCAGGGCCTTTTCACACTTCAGTGATCGGGGACATCTGGCAATCCACACTTCCATCTTAGACTGGTTCTGAGCACGTGCTCCAAAACTTTACTAGGAGTGTCTACCACACTCCTAGTTAACTCCTGCAAGGAGCCTTCACAGATACTTCCACAAGATGGTTGTATGGCAGCAGCGCAAGGCAGTGCAGCTGCGTAGTTGAGCACCGGGTTACTCAGTTGGTATAGCAATTGATTGCTCCCAGATGAGAAGAACAGCACTTCCACAGCACCTAATTAAATCCCAGGGAGTTTGGGACAGGGCTGGAGTTCACAATGCCAGCCGCTTTCCCAGGGAAGTTAAGTGTGAAAAGGCTCATAGTTTCCATGAACTAACCATGAACTTCCTAGTAGATCTGAGTAAGATTTATTAAGGTTGCTAAACTATCTAATATGCAGTACATTGAGATGAATCTCCTTGCTGCAGGAACTTAATATAATAAAGCTGAAAAATTACTTATACGAAAGTAACTATTATTGGACATTTCGTAGGGGGTGGGCTACCGATGTAAAATCCACACAAATTTAATCAGACACATCAGCTATGGCTTCTCTATTTATGCTGTAGTGCTTGCGGCTCTTTGACGGTGATAGAACTGCAATGATAGATTCTTTTAACAGTCTTCAGCAAATGCTCTGTTCAGAATTTGCCAGTCATTCACACCAATTGCCAGATCAGTGGAGCTGCTGGAGCTTTATCTTCATGTTTATCACACGTTCAGATACAAAACGACTGTTAATGTTTTATGCATTGTATGCGTGAATAGAACATTTACAAATGTGTTAAGTAGGTACAAAAAAGAGAATGGCTTGAGAAGTTTTTGAGTACACCCCCTCCCCAAATGAAAGGTTAGAAAAACAGATCATCCTAGAATTTGAATTTTCAGGGAAATGCAGTACCCCCAGTATCTACCTGATGGGTAGAATGTACAGTAAAGTTAAGGATAAACACACAATAAGACTCCAATTTTATGCAAAGATGAATGAAATTTGAGTATATACATATTAGCCAATCCTAAACTGAAATGTTCTTGATGAAGAAGGATGATTGAATCCAAGTTCTGAGTGCTTGTTGGGCAGCCATCTCGGTGTTTATCATATCACTTTCTTAATGATGTAGATTCAGGCTGTTTCTGCACTGAGGGGTTAAATCTTATCAACAAACTTCAAAAAACTGTTTCCAAAGCTGCTTGCATTATGGATTGTCTTTGAAAGCTCTGGGAGCTCAATAACAGAAATAATTTAGGGGGAAATTCCTTATAAGCTTTTTTTGTTCAGGGTTGGAGTACATTAGTCAAAGTAGCTGTGAAGGAATAGAGGGAAGATCATCTTTAAGTTCCAAGCCATTTGAGGCTTTGTAGATCAAGACCAGCACCATAAATTGTTTCTGGGAGAAGCTAATAATCTGAGTAGCTAGGACAAATAACAGACTCAGTATGAGGCAAGCCCTGCAGTATGACAGATCTTGCTACTTTTAGGGCCAGAGTGCTCTGGTTTTCAAAGTGGCAAGTTCATATGCCCCATGCTTATGGCAATGTTAACCTCAAAGGCGGTGAATATTAATTCCCCTGCTTATTTTTTGAAGGTACAAAAAGCACCTTGATCTAAAGAAAAAGAAGGGAGTTTCCTAATAGTGTATATTCTGCATCCATTTCCATCACTGAAGCAGATACTATCTTTTGCTGCTTCTGCATGAATGCACAAACACACTTCTGTGAAATTTGCACCAACTTCTGTGAAATTAGCACATATTTTTTAGGCATGGATATATAGAAGAAGAGTTGGCTTTTAAAACAATATCCTTCTTTTCTCACCATTAAGGGGCTCAAAGTGGCTGACAAACCTTGTTCTTCTTCTCCCCACAACAGAGGTGTGTGGGGCTGTGAGAGCTCAGAAGAGAGCTGTGAGTAGCCCAAGGTCACACAGCTGGCTTTGTGTAGGAGTGAGGAATCAAACCAGGAGATCTCCAAATAAGATTCTGGCACTGTAAGACTGAGGCCACAAAACCAAACTGGCTCACCAATACTACATATAGACATCAATAGGTAGGTGCATCTTTGTGGAAGTATATCCATACACATTATTCATGTTAATGAGGACATTTTCATATGTGCATTCTTTCCAAAACATGTACAAGAAGTCCATGGAATACAATGGAATGGAAACGTAATGATATGATCACGGTGCATCCGTGCTACGTATTCAAAAATCACCCAATCCTGTAAGAGAGCTCAAGGAATGCAAATTTTCTCACTATGGATGCAAACCACAAATGTGGATATAGAAGCTTTGATGCTAATTAGTGCTTTTTATGTTTAAAATTGTGTTTCATTGCTTTGGTCATGAAATGTTACTTTCATGGGGCTCTCAGAAGATCAGTTGGTGCATATATTTTGGACTACTGCAATCAAGCTTAACAGGAGGTCTCAACATAGTCCACAGTTCTCTCATCCCCTTGATTAAGTTGCAGGATTCACTTCTTGGTGAATCCACCCATATTTATTTATTATGGCCACAGTCCCCACAGTGAAATATATGATGTATACTGCAAGCAAGATAACATTTGCAGTATAATTGGATTCCGTAGTTACAGGGAATATAAAAGAAGCAATAAAACAAAAGTCAGTTTCATAACTTACCTTAGGACTACAGCTCAGACTAAAAGAATTGTTAGGGAATGTGAGAAGTATGAACTGACATCTCAATATTTGAAAACCATAAGAAATGGAGGTGTGGAGTCTTGCCTCCTGGCACTGTTTTCCTCTTGACATAAATCTCTTTAAATGAAATTTTAAAGCATTACAATATTGAAAGTGGCAAGGAGGCTGAGCCACCCAGAATAATACCAGTGAGCTTTCTTAAGCCCTTTCTGTGATTGGCCTTATTTTGGAATATATCCTGGGATATGGATATATTCTATGCATGCTGTTGAAGACATGGAGAGGCCTAAGCTGAGGCCTGCCGTAGTCTGCATTAGCATGTGACCAGCAGGCTCCTGTTCCAATATATATTCCAAAAGAAGACCAACTGCAGAAAGGCCCTTAATATGGTTTTGCCCCGGCTTATGCTACATTTTTATTTGTGGTGGCGAGAGGTGCCCCATGGCAAGTGCACTGCCATGGCAAAGGGCATGATTGAAATCATAGGTGTCTTCATGCAAGAGAGAGGTTCCTCTCCCTCAGCCCTAGAGTAAGATGTTGGTGAATGAATTGGAAGCATAAGCATCATCTTCATTGAGTTTCAGGCCAAAGAAACAACAGATGAAAACCAAACTCTGCACCTTTATCCTACCTACACCCTTGAAAACAAGCTGGTTAAGGTAATTGCCAGCTTCTGCAGATAGTCTTCGTAAAAGATCTAATCCTTGCAGCATTCCAGGCTTTCATTCACTACTGCCCTGTGCTTAGTTGACTGCAAATGGTGGCACTTTTCTTAGTCATACCACCCTGATTTCCTAATTCGAATCTGTCTGCCATTGAGGAGGTTAGTGAGTCAATGATAAAGTATTGGCTTGTCCTAGTTTTTGTAGGACATGCTGGAAGTTCTGTAAAAATAAATAAGTGTTTACTCTAAAGACTCAAAGATCTGTTGGATGAGAAAGATAACTGATTGATGGTAAAATAACTGACTCACTTGTGCAAAAGGTATTAGGCTGCATCCAAACATTGCTTACTTATTCTGCTATATTTGGATATTCTGGAATAAAGTTGGACATGTTTTATTCTTAAATATCCAAATATAGCAGAATAAGCAAGCAGCATCTAGATGTGCTTAACTTTGACTCCATCATACCCATAATCTTTGCATGTTTATCTTCTTGAAGATGTCACCAATACTTCGTTGAGAATATGAGGATGAAGATGATCTAGTTGTTTGTCTGTGCAACCTATGTGCTTCCAATTTAACATCTTTTCTGTCCACTTGAATAGACAGCCTGACTCACACTTTTATATCTGACATCTGATCTCATTGAAAATTGATAATTTAACATTTTTCCTGAATAGCAGGGGAGACCTTTTGGCCATTACTGTCTCTAGACGTGGGATCATTCTAACAGAATTTGACAGAAGAGCCTGTGGTATAGCTGCAACATTGGCAACCAATTAAAAGAATATATGGGATGGAAAATAACAGGGGTCATCACCCCCACCCACCTTTGAGTCACAGAAACTTGTAAAACTTTAATTTAAAGTCTTTCTTGCCTACTCTATAATTTTTGCTTTAAAGAAATTGCAGTCCCTACATTTCCTATTGCTCACACAGGTAGGTATGAAAAGAAATCCATTAAGAACAATTCAACTACAGTATATGTTCAGTATATTCAGTCTACTAGTGAATGTGAGTCATTACACTTTCCTTAAGATTTCAAAATCTCTAGGGCCAATAACTTGCTAACTATGACTGAGAGGCTGGTATGGAGGCTTCAGTACCCAGGTGAAAAAAAAATACTGTACTGTTGTTATTGTTGTTACTGTATCTTTATCCCTTTGAGCACAATCAGGTTAGCCACAAGTCTGTAGTGTCCAAAGTCTGAGACATGCAAGGTGGTGTGGGGTCCTGTTAAATAATGCTGCAATAACGTGTATTTCTGAAAATGCCGTTTAGGAGCAGCTTAAGGAAGGTAGCATTTGAATACTGTGATATTTCTGCTGACTGCCCCAGATGTGTACTCAGAACACAGGGTCTGCACATTCCAATGTGAGCCATGGTGGCAACACAGACTTTGCACCTGGCTTATTTAAGAATATAAAAACTATGCTCAGGAACACCCTAATGTTCCAGCAGCAAGAGCAGCCCGGGCTCCATTCCAGAGCCTAGTAACATTTCACCAGGCTCTGAGGAGTGGCACATTTTCAGGGCTGTTTCTGGCTGAGAGAGACAGGCTTTCATCATGGAGAACGTCGTCAGAATGCTTTGTGCCACCTGCTATTCTTCTGGCCCAGGATGCTTTTCCCAGGCCAGGCGTTACCCTTGGTGTGTATGCTGTGGGTTTCCATGTGGATCTTACCTAGTGTACCTAACTGGTCTTTGGGAGTGCATTTTCTAGCTGTTAATGTGGATTAGGAGAAGAAGAGTTGGCTTTTAAAGCCCACTTTTCTCTACCTTCAAGAGGCACTAGCATGTGGGTGCTACCACATTTAAGTTCCGGTACTTTTGAGCCACGTTTTTAACTGCATGTGAATATAACTTTATTCTTCATGTGCCATGTCCCCACTTGAGCTTCTTAAAATGGTTTTAAAATGAAACAAACAAACAAACAAAAAAGCAATTCAGACATGCATTGTGGCTGATCCCACCTCAGTGGCTTTAAATTGCTTTTAAGTAGCTGTCAATCTCAATTCTGTTGTCCCCATAGAAATGCTTCAGAATCGCATCAGGGAAAGTGAATCTTTTCTCCCCCCTCCCTTTGCAGGCCAGAGGACCCACCTCTCTCTACTGATTGGATCCTGCGATGATTTGGCGGAGGGTGGGGAATCCCAGGCAGATAGGAAGCAGAGCAAATCCAGCTGCTGCTGCTGCTGCTTCCCTCTCCCTCTGCCCTCTTTCCATCCCTGTTTGTGTCAAACCCTTAAAAGTGGCAGCCTGACCCCCCCCCCATTGAGTCTCCCCAGGGACGCCTTTGCACCCAGATGCCTCCTCCTTCAAGCAACAGTCCAAGGCTGACACCCATGTTGACGAGCCCCTTCCAGCCAATGCTGCTGCTGTGTGTGTGTATATGTCAGTCAGGGATAAGCTCTGTTGGCCTCTCTGGATGCCTGGCTGTGAGGAGAGATCCTGGCTTGCTGGAGTGCATGTGAAATGCACGCCAGTCAGCGACTGCATGTGTGTGTCCAAGGGGAGAGTGCTGTCACTGCTGGGCTTTATAAAGACACACCACAAGCTCAGGCTCCTTCCTTCCTCACATTGTCTCAGCTGCTCTCAATGAGCCAGGAGAGTTGAGGGGAGTGAGGGAGCTGCACTCCATCGCTTTCTGCCCCCTCCTCTCCTGTCCTTTCGTGTCCTCTGAACAGCAATGCAATTTTGTTTGTTTTGCTTCCCGCTCTATAAGCTCGTTTACATTAGATATGCTGATCCAAGCTTTGATAATGGGGTTTGCTGGAGATTAAGGCCAGTTTCTCCATCACAGTTCCAGCTGCAACTTCTGTGCACTCCCACCCACCCCCAGTGTTGGTGGTCAGGAGTGTGTGTGTGTGTGGGGGGGGGAGAAAGCAGAAGAAGGGGAGAGAAAAAGGTATAGTCTTCAATACTAGACTTAAACGTGTGTGTGAGCTGACACTTCACCCACTCGTTAGAAGGCTGAGGGTGGAAGTGAGAGAGAGATAGCCTTGGCCCTGGCACATCATTTCTGCATTGAAGTATTGAAGTATCACACCTGACAAATAGCTTTGTGAGGTGCAGCCACTGCTAAAACAGCACCAACCTTAGAGCCCCCATTCCTTCTTCTAAATCTCACAAAGAACCAAAAGGAAAGAAAAAGAAAAAAAAAAGAAAGAACTGAGTTGCTTCCCTGCCCATTAAACTCTGCAATGTCACAGCCACTGCCTGCTTGCTTTGTTCGCTCCTTGGGTCAGTTTACCTTCTTAGAATATCTGATTGCCTTCTTTTTTTACAAACATAAATCATTTTTTTTCTCCCACAGACTTCAGTGTGTGTGTGTGAGAAAGAGAAACAGAGAGAGAAAGCCGGGCAAGTGGGCAGGCAGCACTCTCTCTCTCTCTCTCTGCTGCTGCTTTTTCACTTCTCTGCAAAAGCCTGGGCACCAGATCTGCTTGGCTGTGGCTGTCTGGGCAGCAGGGGGGGAGGGGTTTTGAGAGGAAAGGAGAGGAGAGGATGCTTCATGCCCCAAGGTTCCTGCTCTGTTTGTCCTGCCCCCCCAGCTGGTCTCTCTTCTCGATGTCCCAACGCTGAAGCACCCAAGCCCTGAAGTTGCTTCCCACTGCCCCTTCTAGGAAGGCTCCTTTCCGGCAGGCCAGTTGGCTGGCGGGCTGGTTGAGTTTGATCACACCAAGTGATCCCCCCACCTTGCTTTCCCTTCTCCTTTCCCCTTCCCTGTCCTGCCAAGTCATCTTTCGAAGGAGAACTATCACCCACCCACCCAGCAGCCCAGAAGAAAATGGAAAAAGCAGGGGAAGTGGAAAATGAAACTTTGTTATGAGTGTGAAGTGGAGTGGGTGAATTGCTAATTCTTATCAGGCTGAATTGTTACTTCTCAGCTGAAAATGAAACCGAGGAAGAAAAATAAAGCTTTCTGACACATTAACAAATCTGGGAAGGGGCTGGTCCCTGCGCAAGGTGAAACCCCACCTGTTTCATGACGTATTTGCCCCAATACTGCTGTAGCGTTCCCACAGCAATAAAGAAAAATGTTTTAAAAGCAAAAACAGGAAAAAAACACCTGAAAAAACAGGTGTTAACTTACTCCGTTTTTTAGCCAAATGATTCTCAAAATACCCCTGAAACTGATTGGGAATGGGGACAAAGAGGATCCAAACCATTTTTAAACTGCTTTATTCCATGAGTGGGAATTCACCCATGATGTCATGACTCTGTTCTTTGAAAAATGTACCTCAAAAGAAATAGACCCAGCAGTCTGAAACCACATGAAAATGCTAAAAGACCAAAAATGTTTTCCCCCAGTTAGAAGTTGAAAAGAAAGGGAAAAAAAAACAGGTAGCAGAAAGGTTGAGTGGGGTGGGGTGGGAAATACTTTAATCTTAAGGTCCCTGAATGAAAGCAAACTTAAAGCCTCTGTTTTAGGTAATTATGCATACAATCAATTGTCAAGAAATGGTATGAGCATTTTAGGTCAGCTTTAGGTTGGCATACTATGAATAGACCTATCTGTAAATAAGTCTTTTTTAAAAAGTCAAATAGCTGATTTTCATTCTATTCTGGGTTGTAAGTTTGCCCACAGATAATCACAACATGCATGAACAATACAATTAGAAAACATAAAATTAATCTATACAAATCAGCATTGTTTTACATATCAGTCCTGGAAAAATAAGACAGATTATTTTGAAACTAGAACAACTTCTTGCCTTTACAGTTGGAATGGAATCTACATCTGGCTTGTGTTGACAAGAACCACATGAGGTCCTTCTAGGATCTTAAACATGAACAGCAGATGAAAGGCAGCAAGGCTCAGCAAGAAATCAGATTAATTCAAATTAATGGAGAGGAAAAAAAGAATGGAATGCTTCAGACACAGAGAACTAGGAGTAAATCTACTTTAATTCTGTGGATGTGATCTGCTTGTATTGATTCCCTGTTTTCTTCTGATCAGATTCTTTGCCAGGTTTTCAGAGGTCAAAATTACCTCCTGCAAAGCTGATGAGGGCAAAACCTCACCGGCAGATGCTTATTAGCTCACTTAGATGGGTGAAAATCTAAATATGTAAGAGCTGCAGGCCAGAATGATTGTGCTGGACAGCAAAGGAAACTGCAGTACATGCTTAATTTATTGTTTCATTTACTCATTACAATTTGCCATGCTGCTCGCAGGCATTAAAGGGAGCACACCAGCAAATAGTCAATGACAAAAATAGCATTTTTTTTTTTACCTAGCTAGAAACATCTAGCACACACTACCACTGTTATCATTCTCTCCAATGCAATGCTAACAATTCCTATCGGCCAGGGACAGATTGGATCACTAAAGACAATATAGGCATCCTCTACAAACATACAACAAATATGCTAATACAGTTCCCTAGCATATTGTTGGGATGACATTCCCTAAATTATAAATGCCAACTGCCTATGCAAATACATAATACATTCCAAGTTTTGTCTGGCTGAACACATATTTACATTGAGGTGATGAAAAAGAGCCTCTGCTGAAATTATGTGTTTTCAAAACAACAGTTGTTTTTCAGAGTGAACTGATGCTGCTTTATGAAGTGATGTTCCACACTTACTACCCATCTCATTATATCTGTCTTTTTTTATTGAGAAACAGACAAGCTAAATTATGCTGGGGCAGTAGCAGTAACCGTGACAATTCTTCTCTTTAACTGTGGAGCAAATTGTGGGTGAAGCTCCCTGCGACACCCACTCTGATAAGCTAAGTCTGGAATCAGTGGCAGACCTTGTGCTCTGTTTCCCTTGTTGCCCTCACCACCACCACCTACAGAGATACCCACTATTTTGAACTTGATCTCCATCTTCAGTCCTGGCTTTAATGCAGCACAGTGTGCCACCACCGAAATCCAGGCTGAACTAGTCAAAACAGGCATATTTGGTGTAAGAAGCAAACGATGACAGGAGGTTGGAGGCAGCTGAGTAGTCCCCACTAGGCTGCCAACAGCCACCTCCATGTAGTACTTGCACTTAGATCCTGGGAGGGACAGGAGATATGTGTCAGTGGCCATCAGCAGCTGGCACAGATCAAAAGGCCCTGCTGCCAGTGTGCTCTTAAAGCAGGCAGACATTATCCACCATTGTCACCCTATTCATCCAAATCCAAGATGGCAGTACAGCTGGAGTTGTGAGGCAAAAGGATAGGCAGCTTGGGAGTGGGAGAAGTACCCCAGTCCCTGCTACTCCTAGCAACCAGAAAGGAGGGGAACAGCAGAGACTGCAGGGCAGGAGATACAGTATGGCCTGTTTTGGAGGTCTGGATGCAGCATTTGGTAAAAAGAATTTGCCATATGGAATGCTAATGGTTCAGGTTTTCACAGATACATTCATGCCAGATTTCAAATGAACCTATCATATATGATCCCATAAGTAATATCAGAAGAATTTTGCTGCTGTTCAGGGTAATAAAACTGAACTGTAGTTATTCAAAGGCTGCTAGTGGTTAAAGAAGTGCATATTGCTAAGCTCCCTTGGCTCTAGCATCTCTGTTAAGTTGCTATTGTTATTACTTAATCAGTAAAGATATTTTTCAACCAGCTTAGTATCATCATATCTGAAAGCAAAAATCAAAGAGCAATTAAGCAACTCTAATTAAAAGATGAAACCTTTGCTTTCAAACAATTAACCTGACATTTTCCCCCTTTAAATTGCATGTCCTTATACCCTCATAAATGAAATAAAATCTTAATTTGAAAGCCAGGACATTGCAAATTGTTTCTATGACTTTGCAAGGGCCCAGTGAAATGATACTTCTCACTAAAGCTGCCAAGCACTGCATTTTAATCCTGATAAAAGGAACATGCTTTATGGCATCTTTAAAAACATACCTGATTATTAAGATTGTTGTGTGATTAAACACTTATAAGAAAAAGATAATTGGCTATAGCTTTCTTAATTTGAAATTGACTTTTTCCTTTAATCAGAGTGCACATGCTAAAAGTCAAAGAGAGTGTAACTTTCCATAAGATCTTCCTAAAATGATGTCTGGATCCAGCTATAGCGCTCACACTATTAGGAATAGAGGAAAGTGCAAAAATAAATAATCATGATTCATTTGATAGACTGCACAGAAATCTGCAAGCATTATGAGTAAATGAAGCCATTCATAATTATACCATATCTTGGTTTCATTACAAATATAAAAAGGAAACCAAAAAGATCTTGCAGGAATTTTTGGTTGGTTACATTACAAATGTAATATATTTGATACCAGTTAATTCAGAACTTTATTTTTAAACCCCAGCATTACCTGTTGTTTCATTCCTTTTCCCTTTGTTATCTCACAACGACATACAGGGCAGAAGTTCAAATGAGCTCCACCAACCTGATGTCCTTCAGAAGCCTGAGATTATAGATCTCAACAGTCCAAAACTTCTGGAGAGCACTAAGCTGATGAAAGCCCATCTGGACAGCTGTCCTGAGCACTGATAGATGAAACAACCTTTTTGCTGTATTCAGTATGTCGTGACCCCACATGGAGAAGGCAAATCTCCATTCATAATGGCCTTTTAGGCTGCTCTTTTAGGCTGCATTCCCATACAAGTTTAAATCCGAATTGAATCCATTTTCAGGATTGGAAGATCCCATTTATTTATTTTTATTCCCAGACTTTATAAGGACTTTCCTGCTAACATCTGCAGAAAAAGGTCCTCACAAAAACTGTTTTGGAGCCCAGCCTGCTTTTTTCTTTCTTTCTTTTTTGTTTGGCCTTTGGGAACGCTACTGGACTATTTGAGGCAGATGTTTTTCCTTCTGGGCAATGTCTGCTAAATGAGGGTGGGATTTCACAGCTGCAAAGGTCTCCCCGCTCCCCGTGCCATGCCTGCTTTGAATACAGTGCAATTACGTGAGCTGTCTTTATTAGCCTCCATTTTTAAAAGGAAGAGAGATTGCTTTGCGCTGTCTGATATTTTGTTCTTTCGCTCATTTTGAGCAGGGGAGGTGAAAGGGTTTGCGCAAGGGGCGGAGATCAATAGATCCTGCTTCTCCCTGCTGGGGACTTTTGTGGTTTGAGGGGGAATAGCCATATTTGGATTCAGCCCATGTTATCCTCAGGGAAAGGGGGATAGCCAGATTGCGCCCCGGCTCCTGAATCTGGATTTAAAAAGTCCAACCTAGATTTAAAAAGTCAGGTGGGAACACACCCTTAGTGACTTGCCTGCAGTGACATCTAACTACTTGTGTGAGTGGCAGGAATGAACGTCTGGGATCCCACATACTTCACTTTCACTACTTCATCGTTATGGAACTGTTCAGGAGACAACATGGTTTATTCCTTGTCAAGTACTGATATGTGAAGGCCTTCTGAATTATTGAAGATTCCAAGACATTTTATTAATAAGGCACATTCATTCAAGGATTGATTTTAGAATGATTAATTTAAAATTCTGCCTACATAACATTTTTTAATATTCACTCACTATATTAATTGATAAGGCTGTTCTATTGTCTGTCTGCTTCTTCCTCTCTTCTCCCTCCCTCCTTCCTCCTTCGTCAAACATTTCTGTCATCTTGTTCACTTTTGCACTTAGGAACTTGTATTCTATATTTTATAGAATCTTAAAGTTGAATTTTAGATGTTCTGTCTTTTGCCAGTGATCCAAAATGATACAGACAGCATCCAGGTGGGAATGACTTGGTAAAACACTTAGACTGGAGTAATCTAGATAAAAGATACTGCCATAAATATAAGCTCATAAAGGTAACATGATTAATACTGTTTTATGGGCAATATTATCCAAAACAGTTTGACGACCAAATAAATCACACTTGGTAGGTCACCTTTGAAGTAGCACTCCACAGCAAAGATCAGAAAAGACCCCGTTGGTGAGCAGTAGGGGATGGGCGTTAGACATTTTTGCTGGTGGTGATAATGCTTATTAGGTTCCGAATTTCTTGTGCTTTGGCTAAAATGCATAAACTCACTGTAGGCAAAAGAAAGACTAAAAAATCTCAAAGTAGGCAGACCTAAGACACAGGGCGAATTCACACCTTTTTTAGGTGTGATGGCCAGCTAATTTCTAGAATGGATTGGATATCTGCATTTTGTGAAGTGTGATCCATTCCAAACCTAGACAGTGCTATACTGCCTCTATATTACCTCTGTCGTTGTACTACCCTGTCACTGTGCTGACCAGGTGAAACAGTATGCAATTATGCCTGCCCTGCCCTGCTGCATGCTCTGCTCACTCAGAAAAGGTACGAATGGAGCATGCCTGGCTAAACTAACCAGCAGTTGGTACAGTTGTAGAGCACATTTTAGGCTTCTTGTTTATGAAAGAAGAAGAGGTGGCTTTTCCACCCTGCTTTTCTCACGCATTAGGGAACTCAAAGCAGCTGACAAAGCTTCCTGTTCTTGTCCCTACAACAGAACACCCTGTAGGATAGGTGGGGCTATGCGAGCTCAGAAGAGAACTGTGACTAGCCCAAGGTCACCCAGCTGGCTTCATGGAATCAAACCTGATATTCCCAAGAGTCTGGCTCCCTAACCACTAGACCATATATCCCTGGTATAAAATCGGTTCCATGCAGTGAGGATGCTCCATGTGGGAATATCCTCTGGCTGTCCCACCAGGTTTAGTGCAAATAAACCCACAGTTGCTTAACTCTTCTTTAACCCATTTACTAAAATTTCACTTAAAAGGCACAGTAAAAAAACTAGACCAGTATAAGAATATAAGGGTTGACCTGCTGGATCAGGCCACAGCTCATTCTAGTCCAGCATCCTATCTCACACAGTGGACCAACAATTGCTTCTGGGCTTTTTCAAGCAGATGGCAAAGGCAAAACCTTCATCTGTTTTTTTTTGTACCTCACAAATGGCTTTTAGAGGTATCTTGCCTGTCTCTCCACTCTGGAGGCAGTACCTAGGCATCAACTCTATTAGCCATTGATAATCCTGTTCTCCATAAATGTATCTAAACCTTTCTTAAAGCTATCCAGGCTTACAGCTGTCACCATCTCTTCTGGTAGTAAATTCCATAGACCAATGACCCTCTGGGTGAAAAAATACTTCTGCTTGTCAGTTCTAACTCTCCTAACCATCAGTTTCATAGAATGCCGCCTGGTTCTAGTGCTGTATAATAGAAGATAAATTTTTTCTCAACTCACCTTTTCCCATGCATGATTTTATATACTTAAATCAATTACGTCTGGATGACATTTTCTGCACCATTTCCAGTTCCACAGTATCCTTCCTGAGATGTGGTGACCAGAACTATACACACTATTCCAACTGTGGCCTTGCCATAGATTTATAAGGAGGCAAAATGGTTCTTGCTGACTTGTTTTCTATTCCCTACCTAATTACCTGTAGCACTGAATTTACTTTCTTCACTGCTGTACTGGGTCACTGCTGTCCACTAAGATACCTTTCCTGGTTTGTCATAGAAACCTCAGCTTCCATCAATTTATAGATATAATGGGCTTCTTTGCCCCAGTGTGCATCGCTTTTCATTTATTAGTGAGCCAGTTTGGTCTCATGGTTAGATTCTTATCTGGTAATCTCCTGGTTTGAGTCCACACTCCTAGGGGGGGTTCCCATTATAAGCTTAATTCGGTTTCCCTAAACCGAAACAATAGAACCGGATGCAAACGTGAATTTGCCTGATCGCATTACTTTCAACTCCATCTGGGTTCTGAGGATCGTAGGTGGCATACGTGACTCAAGTGGCTACTTTTTAAAAGCCACTTTTCGGGGCTGCCCTGCCCTCTTCCTCCTGGTGTGAACGCGCCACCCATAAGGGACCCCTCCATGGAGCCTAGCTGGGTGGCTGCCGCTTGCTTGGATGGAGGAAAAATGGCAGCAGGCCACCAGTGATTCTTTCCCCTCCTCTCCCAATTGCCCAGGGCACACAGCAGCAGCGGCAACTCAAGCCCCCTTCACCCACTCACTCCACAGTCACAGCCTTAAAAACAGAACCTGCAGCTGCTTTCCTTTCCTTTCCTTTCCCTTTTTTAAAGGTCGCAAAATTGCAACATTGTTATCAGGTGTGAAGTGGTTGGATTGCTACAGTGTAACAGCTGCTTTAAGGGGTGGATTTTTACAGTAAAATCACTATCTTTGGAAGCAAGCTATTGGGGGAGGGAAACACACATTCTCATCCCTTAACACGGTACCGTTCCCATAGTAAAAAATGTAAAACATTTCAAGCACACGAACTGGAGTGAGACCTGTTGAAATGAGGATTAACATTTACAATGCTTTGGGGCGATTTAACACACGGAAAGCCTGTTAAGCCAACCTGACGTGGGAACTGCGAGGATTGAAACCGTTTTGAAACTGAAATAAGCTTATAATGGGAACATGGCCCTACACAAAGCCAGCTGGCTGACCTTGGACTAGTCACAACTCTCTTTCTGAGCTCTCACAGTCCTACCTACTTCACAGTCCTATTTCTGTTGTGGGGAGAAGAACAAAAAGCTTTGTCAGGTTCTTTAAGTCCTCTTAAAAGGGTAAGAAAACCAGGATATAAAAGCCAACTCTCCCCCTCCTCTGTTGCTGCCATTGCCATGGGGATGTAATCACTTCTGTTACAAGAGGGCATCACACTGATCTGACATTTGGCGAAGTGCTGGGTAACTTTGGGATAGATCAGGCGTTGCACAGACCATCTGCCATCTTCACTTCCCTGGAGTGATTTCATAGAGAAGTGAAGATGTGAATTCTTTGTAAGACTGAAGCCCACTCAACCAATGTCAAGGTCGGTCTCTGGAGCTTTTCACAATCTCTTTCAGTATGTAGTCAGTTTGTTATCCTTCTCTGGAACCCAGGCTTATTTTTCCTACACTACACTCATACCCAACTGTGACTATTTTTACATTTGGTGTTGGCTGTATGGTAGAATGTTTATATTTGGAAGTTTATGATGTTACTTCCTAAAAGTGATGCCACAAAGAAGTGAGATATACTCCTTTACGTTCCTTTTTAAATCTCTTAGAAAAGGGGCATAACGAGAAAGCCACATTTAGTGCATGAATATTGTGGAAACGACTAGCAGCATTTCCAGCGCACCAAGCACTAACTGCATAGTGTTCGTACTGTTGGGCCCAGCATGCACAAATGTAGCATTTTGCTGAATCTTATGCTAAAAAGCTATGGAAAAGTCTCCTTTAGAAGGTTCTATTGACATGTTCCAAAAGTAGCTCAGATGAAGTTGATTTTACAGCAGTGCTTCTGAGTAGCTTTTATCAGGCATACAAAAGAGTGCTTGAAGTATACCATATTTCTATGCAAACTTGGTGTTGTTAGATACATAATAAAATCCTGTATTACAGAGTTTGAAAAGGAAACACTGAAAGTATCTAAATATCAAAAACTACAGTAGCATGGGAGACTTAGGCTGCATCTCCACCTACTGCTCCAGGACACTAGCTGCCACCCTGTTATCATTTTTGGTGATAGCAGGCCTCTTTTGTGGAACAGTTGTCAGTAGAGGCACCTCATGGGTATGGTAGCTTCTCCCACCCTGAATAGAGGAGGCACAATTCCACTACAAAATGAAGATCAGGAAAGCACTTGTTTTTCAACCTATTGTTGATTTACTATCAGACTGCTGGGGGAAGGCTTGAGTTAAAGTATTGTATGGATTTCCCAATATTTATGCGTATGTGGGCTCATATAATATTTTGAGAAAGTGTAGCTTTGTAATGAAGTAAAGGGTCAAGAACTAAAAAGCTGGGACCACCATGACATTATCTGGGGCATACACTGGATGTTGCCACAGCAGTTACCATGGCAATCCAGCCTGCCTAGCTGAGCCATCTGCACTTCATTGGTGATCTGGTTTGGGACTAGACCAGCACTTGAAGTGCAGACAGCTACCTCAGTGCCTGATCTTTGCCTTGCTGAAATGGTATCATTATATCATTCTAAGTGAAGTGCAAACAAGCCTTGCGTTTGAAAGGGCAACTATGTAAAATAAAATTACTTTCAAGATTTTCTTTTTAAAAATGCTGAGAGTTGGTTTTGACCATAAGTTTCCTCTCTATTTATCTTTTGTCTTCTGAATGGAGGTGCCTAACTATCTGCCATTCTAAAATGTTTTCTTCCAAATTGCCTCAAGACTATAAACTGAAATAAATTTGACTACCCTCCAGGATGAACCCCAGATTAGCCTGAATTAGTCAGATTTATCTTACTTTACTTTCATCACTTCCAGTGAAGCTATTGGTGGTGTACGTATTTCATTTTGACCTTCATTCATCTGCTATTAATCAGTGCTCCAAACAGGTTTGCAAACTTGCTCTTTTAAAGTTCAACCACTCTGCATTGTCCCTAAGAGAGTAACCTTCAACTGTGATATCAAAACTTACAGAACAATGTGCATGGGATACCAGCTGGGATTTTATATGCATTTCCCCTCAACAACAGTGGATGATTTAACTTAGATGAGCCAATGTCTTCAAAATCTTTTGGGAAGGCATTACTTAAATAGGATGGACTGAAATTTATTTGTGTTGGTGCTATAATTTAGGCTGTGTTCACACTTAGTCTGTAAAGGCCACACCAAGGGAGAGATTCTTGGTCTGCTGAGTTGTCAGCTTTGAAGACAAAGAGCCTCCATCATGCTGGAAGAGGCCCCAGAAGTGGTCCTTTGTTAGTGTGATACCTGGGCAAAGCAAGCACTGGGGTTGATTTCACTGCTGCCGTGTCATGGTGGTGATGAGAGTGCTGCAGGATTCTAGGTGCCCTCAGAGTACCTCCTGGTGTGGATGCTCAATCTTTTCCCACTACTCAGGAATAGTTCTTTGCTATTTGCTGATCACTTTTATATGATAATCTGGACTGATAAAGCCTTGCATATGAAATGATGACAAACTTCCTGTATATCTTGAAGAAATCTAAAGACAGAGAAGTCCTGCAAGATTATGAGAACTAGCAAGAAGAAATTCAGGAACAATGAACTGAGAACAGGTTTAGTGTTGGACTAGAACAATGTGGTTGGGGATTGAAGAAGGCAGGGATCAGACTAATGGGAACAAGTCAGGTAGTATGGTTGGAAGATGGTGCTAAAGACCTCTTGTAGCCAGTATTCTTTGTTACTGATACTGATGCAACTGTGACATGTTCATGGTCTTCTTGATGCTTGGTTGTTGTTAGAAGGCACTCATGATTGTTTTAACAAAATAAGAAACAGACAAAGCACGAACCTACTACAATACTAATGTAGTATTACAATAATAAAATACATACATAGAAAAAAATCAGTTAACCTCTACCTACATCATTATCTATATCAAAGAACTGAAATAATCCATTAAAACACACTTTTTATCTATCTATCTAGCCATAAACCTAGAATTTGTTTGTGGAGGAGTTTTGATAACTCAGATCTTTCTATTTGATCTAATAATGAATGCATTCTGTATTAAAATATAATTTCTTATATCCTAATAAATTATCATATAAGTGAATGATACATTCTCATGCTGCTATATCTCATAGTTTATAATACTAGTTTTCCAGTTCTATACAATGGTAAAATGTGCTGCTCTTGACATAAATTTAGTCAGATTTTTATGTAGTATTTGCACATTTTCACCTTGAAATAAATAATAAACTTAGTTCAGGAGTCCATTCTATTTCTATAGCTAATACTTGTGAAATTCCTTGATGCATTATTTTTCAAAATTGTTGGTATGGGTTTTCTTTTTACACTCCTACTACATTTAGAACCTGCTTTCTCTTTGAAGTGCCAGCAGTTGGATGAAGAGGATTGCACATAATATGTAATAAACAGTGGTGTTCAGTTCCACTTGCTTAAAAATTCAGCCTTATTTCTTTGATTCTTGGTGTTTTTCTAAATTTATTTTTGATTTAATATCAGTTGTTTCCATTCATTATCTCCTACCTTGATTTTCAAATCCATCTCCCAAGAGTGATGCATAGCTTTTAAATCCAACAATTTTATACCATTCATTATAGTGTATAATTTAGAAACCAATTCTTTATTAAAGTATTGATGTTTATCACTTAGATCCTTAAAAGATATTCATGGTTTTCTTAATGTATTTTTTAATCTCTTTGGTACTAATGAAATGTTTCAGTAGATAATAGTGCAGTGAATTGTTCTTATAACTGAAGCAGATTTTGTAGTCCTTCCCAGTCTTTGGGCTTACCTTCATCATCATAATTTTTTAATTGTATCATTTGTTTGTCCTTTAGTGATTTCCTTTGCCACACATAGAATATTGATGGAAATTTAGGAAGAGCAAATCTATGGTGCTGGAAGTAAAAGTTTTTGCCATTTCATCTATATGTTTGTTGTTTTATAAAAAATACAGGATTACATATTTGTTAAGTAAAATTTTTCCATTAATTAATGAGGATTCTGTTATTATATTTCTTCTTGGAATTCAATTTGAATTCATTTTTTCCAGATTGATTAATAATAATTACCGTATTGCCTAAGTTGTATTTTCAGCAAAATTTCTGACTTGTTCCTGTCAGTCTTTAGGCCTGAAACTTCTTGAAAATCTTTTAAATTTTCTTTTACTTCACCAAGGTTTTGTATGAGAGCAAAAAATAATGGAGTTAATGGACCTTCCTGTCTTGCACCTTTATTTTATTAAAGAAATTCATATCTCATTTTTTATCCAAAGGTCCCAGGGTATATTTGTATACTGCCTTGGGCTTATTTTCTTTTGGAAAGGTGGTTTATAAATAAAATGGAAACGAAAAATGAAAAGGGTGGGTTACAATAAGCAAAAAACCACATATTAACATAATATTGTGAAATCTTGAAATCTAATGGACATGCTAACTAAATGATATACAGTAATAAGGATATATGGAGAATATACAGGAGTTTAACATCCAGATTAAAAACAGGCAAGCACCTGTGGGATATTATGATTATTTTGAGAATTATAGCCTATATATATATACTATAAACTATATCTAATTTGCAGTAAGAGACACTACTAGGTGCTACTAGGTTGTATTTGCAGAACATGTCGTTCTGGAGTAGGCAAGCTGGGATGACACAGAAAAAAGATTGCATTGCATACCTGGTCTTCAGAGCTCTCAGTGGGTCCATTTCAGCAGTACATTTTGTTGCACCTCTGACATGGTTCCCCTTGGTAAATGGACCATGAAATGTTCCATCTGCAAACCTCCATGATCTGGTATACCACACAGCGGTCTACCATTAGAATGGACCAGCTTTTTGGGCAGCTTAATCTGATATACAGTAAGGATGTGCACGAATGTATTCTTGACACTCAAATCCAAGTAGATTCGAATGTCATAAAATCTGATTCGATTCAGATATTTAAGG
The DNA here is from genome assembly GCA_023333525.1 of Aspidoscelis tigris stejnegeri. Classification (NCBI taxonomy): domain Eukaryota; kingdom Metazoa; phylum Chordata; class Lepidosauria; order Squamata; family Teiidae; genus Aspidoscelis; species Aspidoscelis tigris. The sequence goes on along the minus strand of JALMGA010000002.1, from coordinate 60,374,504 downwards.
TCTGAATGTCATAATATCCTATGCGAATCCGTAACATCCAAATCCGTACATTCGAATGTTAGATTCATATTTAAAGATGCAAATGTTGACAACATTCGTATCTGTTATACATATCCGAATGCATTCTGTAAAAATCCGTATGCATCCTGTATTATCCCATATGTATCCCATTTTAATCCTGTATTTTAAGCGGAAGATACGTATAAGTTTCACGCAGATTCGTATGCGACAGATATGAATCTAAACACTAGAATTATTCAAAAATCCATATCAGCTTTTTGAAAATCCAATTCGAGTTCAAATGTTCAAATTCAGATTTTCAAAAATCTCGATTCGAGTGTGAATGTCTATTCTGTGTGGCTGCACCATACTTGGTTTGATAAAGAGGCTTTTCCTGTAGAAACCTTTAACATATAAGAACACAAATGAATGGTTGGAAGTCACCACTCAAAGGCTGCATTCACACCTAAAATTTAATCCGGCTTCAGTCCACTTTCAGAATGAGAAAACACATCAAAGCGAGAAGCTGTTTTCCTTTGGCATTATATAAATCCACCTTTGGTATAAATGTAGAGATCCAGCAGCCAGAGCAGTCCAGGCAGCAGCAGCAGCAGAGCAGGGACCTCTGTCCTGCCAGGAAGAGGAGAAGCAGGAGAAGAAGCAGCAGCTGCTGAGGACAGGACGGGTGAGAGGCAGCGTGAGAGAGGGGCAGCCCCCAAATGGAGGGAGGGGGTGAATGCCTAGTAATTATTACCAAAAAAAAAAAAAAAAAAGGAAGAAGAAGAAGAAAGATGGATGACTTGGTCCTGTGGGATACTATCTGAATGAATAACTATAAAATGACAAGGATCTGCATAAAAATGAATATAGGTCCTTACTGTCACTTATTCCTGACATTTTGGAATGAGACTCCAAAGGTGCCATGAATTATATTCTAGACAGACCAAAAAGACAGGATCATAATGGATCCCTGAGGTTTCTGTCTACATGGAGTTGTTCTTTTTCCTTTCTTCCACTACTTACAACCTCGTATCAATGATTGCACATTACACTCCACTGAAAACAAAGGAGAGGAACATGTTCTCATCCAACCTGAGGCAGCATTGACGGATGTTAGAAAGAGGTCAACCTATTACCCCTTCAAGGATCAAGTCACCCTATTACATGTGAGAGCCGAAGCTATTAACCCTTGAAGGGTCACCTCACACTGGTGCAACAGGAGCAAGGGAAGTGAGATTGTCATTCTGAAAAGAATGAGTGAAGCTGTGCAGAAATATGACTAGGAAGGATCCAGGCCCTTAAAGAGCATCTTAGCATGCTTTATGGGAATACTACTACTACAGAAGTAATAAAACAAGATCTGGGGCAATAAAAAGCCCTTATTGATTTCAGCAATGGCTATAGTGGCAATAAGCTTTTCCAGGTGGCTGCCTATTTTTTTACAGCACCTACAGATGCCTGACTCTTTCGCTTGACTATTCAGTGTTATGACACCTAAATCTGAACAGCAGTGAATAAAAGAGAACAACAGAGCCGAGTATTGCCATCCTGTCTACAGGGAAACACAGCAATATAAACATGCAGCATGACATACCACTTACTAATGTAACCTTTTTTTTTTCTTTTGGCATCTACACTTAAATGCATGTCACATATTACCTTGATGGGAGGCGAGTTGCCACCTGCACAGATGGGCTTGAGAACACGCAGTGAAGAAATTGTGCACTGGAATCAAATGGGCTCATTGAGTATCAACATGGGCAGCTGTTCAGCCAGTGGTCAAAAAGTGAAACGACTGGTGATTTCAGACTCATCCCAGGCAAAATATTGCCAACTGCTTTAAACTATCAGCCAATTTTTAATGAGTCTGATCCAATCCTTAATAAAAGACAGCTCTGTAAATGCACAGTCTATAATTACTGTAACAGCACTATATAGAAACATTTCGAGGAAGGAAGGAAGGAAGGAAGGAAGGAAGGAAGGAAGGAAGGAAGGAAGGAAGGAAGGAAGGAAGGAAGGAAGGAAGGAAGGAAGGACGGACGGACGGACGGATGGACTGCCATCTGTCTAGATAACAGGAAAAACTGTAGTCAGTAATGGTAGGATTTTGAAGTGGAGGTGAAACGAGACAGTTGACTCTAAATAGTTAAAAAACTGATGAATAAATTTCTTTATTCATTCAAATTGTCTAAGTCACTCACCCAATATTCCTATCACCAGCATTGCCCCCCTGGAAAAGGGAGAACACTGTACCCTCTGCCCTCCCCCTTCATGATCTGGGATGGAAAAGGCTTTATTCCACTTCTGGTTTTACTTCTGAAGCGAAATAAAACCTTTTTCTGCCCAGATCATGAAGGGGGGGGGCAGAGGCTGCGGTGTTCTCCCTTTTCCAGGGGGGCAATAAGGTTGCCCCCTGGAAAAGGGAGAACACTGAAGCCTCTGAAAGTGGTTGAAGCTGCAGCTGTTTCCCCCTTATTTTACTGGAGATGCAGTCCTTTGCTTGACAGCAGGCTTGACAGATCTTGCTCAGCTGAGTGCACTCAGCTAAATCAAGCCCTTCCTTACCCACCATGCAAATTGGGAGATAAGGCAATCTGGCTTCCAATGAGGGGAGAGGGGGTGGAGAGGAGGGGGCGCTGCCCCCCTGTACCAGGGTTCGGCACACTTCTCATGGGGATGCCTGCATCTGTGCCAAACCCATACCTGTCCCGCGTTGCTGGGAATGCCATGACACCCGAGATCCGTTCTTGGTCCCATGCCCGGCCCATGCGTGCCCAAACAGCGCTCAAAGTGTGCCAAACGGCTTGCATGGGGACACAGCCTCAGAGCCCAGCTACACCTTAATTTTATACCACCTTCATTCCACTTTCATAGAGAAAGAAAACACATCAGTTTTCCTTCCACATATCTACCCCAGAAAATTCTGCTTTGGGTTAGACCATATGGAATGAAAATGTCACTTTGTTAATGTGTCCTCTTTGAAACTGTGAATATAGAGCAAGACGTGGGGCATAAACAATATTGTGACTTTTCGCCTTAGGATCTGCTTTGGGGGCAACTGCCTCGGTTTACCTAATGACAGATCAGTGCTTGCCGGTGCTTACTCCAAAGTGGAATCATAAATGAACTTTATGGATTATTTGAATAAGGCAGATTATGGCAGGCTTTGCTCAGCTTCCTATCCTGGGATATATTTCAGAATAAGGCCAAGTGCCGAAAGGCCCAAGAAGTGGAGAAGTGATACAACTGTAATGCTTCCCCACTTTTAACAGAATAAGGCTATAGTTGTGGCCCTATTCATAATGTGAAGGTTGCTGTCTGCACCTTCAACAACCAGTCTTTGAAATCAACATCGGAGAGCGTGATTTGAAGAATGTTGAATGCTCTTTGAACCACTCTTCCACTAAGGGGTTGTAATAGAGTTTATGGTAGCACGGCAGGTAAGAATGTAATGCCTGTGCAGTTGCCATAGTCTTCTTTTGCAATGAATGCTCAACAAGTGTTGCACAGATACTGGACCCTCACTCAAAGCATTATAAAGTTGCATTAGAATTTGCTACTGGGAGATTACAGCTTTCAGTATAGCAAAGTTACAAAAACAATCTGGAAATATTCAAGCACTTCCCTCTAATTAGACATGTCTTGACTTTGCAGCACGTTGGGTCAGTTTCAGTGTACAAGATCCTCTCTCAGACAATCTTGCCAGTTATATGGAAAATAATTTGAGAAGAACAGTAGCAGGTAATTGTGTGAAGATGCCACTATTACTGGTATTTTTCATGGTTTAGTAGCATTATAGGTGTGTGAAGGTGGTTCAGTTCCAAAGTGTTTAGAGAGACATTTGGTGAACTCTGGGCAGACCAAGATGGCTGTTTTACTGGGGCAATGTAATTCTTTAAAACCTATAAGCGCAAGGATAACACACTGGCTAGCCCTTTGGTGAGCCAGTTTTGTCTAGTGGTTAGGGAGCTGAACTCCTATCTGGGAATACTGGGTGTGATTCTACCCTCCCCCATGAAGACAACTGCGTGACCTTGGGCTAGTCACAGCTCTCTTCTGAGCTCTCACAGCTCCACCTACCTCACAGGGTGCTTGTTGTGGGGAGAAGAATAGAAAGCTTTGTCAGCCGCTTTGAGTCCTCTTGAATGAGTGAGAAAAGCAGGGTAGAAAAGCCAACTCCTTCTTCTTTTATTTGCAAAGCCTCATGAAGCATTTTTTTGCACTTTGGTGAAAAGGCCAGTCTGTGAATGCTCCTATATGGGGCATGTACATGCCAGACTATCCCCCAGCTGGATAGTTGTGGAGCAGTAAACAGTAGATGTGGCTCTACATCCTGGCATAAACCCTTCACATTTCTTCCAGGCAAAGTATTTGTGGGATGGGGTGGTGGAGGAGCCACAGTTGTATACCACATGACCCAGTCACCATGGCAATGGCCAGTGAACATGGTTGTTGTTCCAGCAAGGTGATCATTGATAGTGCAGCAGTGATCAAATTTACATGGCACTTTGTGATCTTTGGACTAGGCATGGGATGTATCGGGCTCCCTATGTACATTTGCCTTTAAAAGAAATTACGAAAGCTTTCTAATTTCTAAAAGAGGGCTAATTAATCTGTGACATTTTTGATATGGTTGAACTACAATTCCAAAATCATGTTTAGCAGCAAGAGTCATTAGAAGATCAGGCCCTTTCTGAAATTACTTGTTAGTCTGGATCAAGGAGCTGCTAAGAACACATTTTTGGACATGCACTTCCTGGAAGAAACTTCCCTAAGAAGCAAACACAGGGGATAGTTATGGTGTTCCCACTTACAGATGGCGGCTTTCCCTCTAACTTTGCCAGTGCTTCTCTAAGCACTAGTGAGGTGCGAATCACTATTAGCAGCACCAACAGTGCCAACGTGCCTGTGACAGGGCAACACAGCACTAACCACACTTGTGCCACCTCTCCCCGGGTTTTCTTTGAAACTCTCCCAGCAGAGAGAAGTGTGAAGGAGGATATGCCGGGTAGTGTGGACTGTAGATGTAGAACAGTTAGAACTGCTCTACATCTACACACTGCAGGAGTGCCGCTGCATGCACACAGCCACCCTTGGAACAGTAATTGCTCCAGTGGTCATGCCAGTGATGGAAAAGGCTGATTCAGATAAAGGTAAGTGCATGTGTGGAGCATGAAATTGTGGTCCACATGTAGTTGCCTTCTAGTGCGATCCTGCACAGAAGGAGCTGTTTCTGAGATGGAGATGATGCCTTCCAGTATAGTTGCTCCCCCTGGGAGAGCACTGGAAGGCAGCTATGGGCCCAAGTGCAGAAAGGCCTCAGATAAAAGGGTTCTACATCGGTGCTAGCATTCTTTAGCACAGATTTGCTGTTCTAAAGCCCAGTGAATGCAGATCTCTCTGCCTGCGATTGATCCTAATCTAGCTAATACCGATTAACTGAACTTCATTGCTCTGTATGTTTGTGTGGACCTATGAGACCCTATTTCCATTGGAACACTCTGCCTGCATTAGATGGAGTTCAGTTTCAATCAGGGAGGCCCTGACAGGATCACTGGTAGACCTGTGGACCTGTTTAAACACATCTACTGGTGGACAAGCAGGCCATGATCCAGATCACAAATGTATGCAGAAGGTGAACCAAAGTGCACTACCAAAATAGTATAATGATGCTAAAGTTGAATCCAGGGGTTAATCAAGAGTAGGGAAGTTCATGAATGGTTTTTCTTTTGCATTCAATTAATATCAAATCAAATGTACGAAAATTCATATTCCTTAGAATAGATCCCCTTCAAATGTGGTAGGATCCCGTAACATATCTGCTCTGAAAGTATCAAATCCGCCCTGAATCCACTTTGAATCAGCTCTCAGTCCATGTCAAATGCACTATGGATCCGTTGCAGATGTGACTGGTGCAGCCTCTTTCCCACCTCCTCAGGTTCACAAATGTTCCGAAGCATTTGGATGAACACGAATGTCAATGTATGAATGCCGTAACATTCTATTAGTATACAAATATCTGAATTTGTATGAATATTGAATGTTATGAATATTTGTGCATATCTCTAATCAAGAGTGCTCTAGGCATTCTTTGTTAACCTGTGCAGCACTTTTTTCTGCTCCATAAACTAGTGGCCATCAGGGTGGCTCTCAGAAGCTCTGGCATGGAGTACACACCATGGTAGGGCAAGTGCTCTGTGCCAATGCACACTGGGCCATCCTGACTGCTGCAGTGCAAATGGGCCCTGTGTCTCCTCATGCATCAGCAACAGTGACTCATGATGAACACATTACTTCACTTGTGGGTGCAATTGCCTGTCTCATTGACTAATGTATTGCAGGCGCCTTGTATATGCTCTGAAATGGAGAGCAGCGACCATGAAACCTCTCCCCAAGTACTGTTGCAGAAAGCAGTTTCTTCTGCAAGGGGAGACCTAGCCATAGGTAGCCACATACCAAGAAGAACAACATTTTGCTTTCTCAGCACTGCACATTTTCCCATAAGGAAGGTTTGTGGGATTCCTTTCAGGAGGGTGTGGAATTCTAGGGGTGTATTGCATAATCTGGATGCAGGGTAATGGTGACTTTGTTGTCATTTTGTCCAAAACCTCATAGGTGCTGGGGGTGACATGTCGGGAAATTTGTGGAAGACTGGATAACAAGAAACAAATGTCATGAATCCTTTTGTCCCACAGTTTTTGAATTTCAGTGAAATAATGTACTTTGGAAGTCAAGCCATCAGTTTATTTTCTGTATTCGCTTTAGCAGAGAATACTGCAACAAACCTGTAATATAGCTCATTGTAAAAAACCCAGTCATTTGTATAAATTCTTTATTAAGGCATGAACACTGGCAATAAATGAAGGATAAACTGATCCACATAGAGTATTTCCCTGCAACAGAAATTTCCCATGCCAGAACTAAGTGATGTAGAGTTCTAAATGCAGTAAACACAAATAAGTATTTTCTGTGTGCTCAGATGAGTGCTGAAATGGCTATTTAACTGAATGCATTTGGGTGAAAAAACATGAAGAGAAATAAAGTTCAATGACTTGTTCCAAATGGATTGTCAATGCAGGCAAAGGAAGAGACACAAGGCACTAAAGATGCCCCTGCAAAGTGCGCTGTGCATGTATGGCAGTGGACCTGAAAACAACATAATTGGCTCTTGCTTTGCAACTTGGTTGCTCTAACTACATAGTGTTAGGAAAACCTCCTGTGTTTGAATGAACATGCCAAAAGCAGCTACAATAACTTCTGTGGCACTTGGTTACTGACCCTGCTTTTTCTGTCTCACTGGTCCTGTGTCTGCTGTGATAATCTGCCCACAGAGAATCCATGCTTGGCTCCAAGATGCATCCTGAAAAAACAATTTTGTATTTGTTCATTATGTATTTCTCTCCCCTGGTAATTAGAGTCTTTCTGTTTAAATGCTGCTTCGCTTGTCTTCTCTTGATTGTTCAGTGGTGCTCTGGCCGTTTTATTTTGCTGCATTTGCATTTTTCTTCAAATCTGCTATTTGTTCTGGCAAGCTAAACAAGCACAGCAATTTTTATCAGTTCTTCAATAACTTAAAAACAAATTAAACACAAGCATAATTTTGGAATCTTTTCATGTTTTGGCCAGTAGAAATACAGGTAAGGATGCATTTAAGAGGATTTTGGTTGTGTTGTTTAATCTTTTGCTAGGGAATTCTAGTATAAGTTATTGATTTTAGGAGTGGGAAGTTGTAGACTACTGATCTTGTGTCAGAAATGTGGTGGAAAAACATCCATACAGACAGCCAACTGTCCTCAGTGGAAGAAGAATGCAACCCGAAAGCAGTGTTGGCTAACAAAAGTGGCTCACAGTCAGAAGCTTCGCTCTCATATGGCATTGGTTTGCCAGTGGTCATGGGAGCTTTGAAAATGATTGTGTGAATTTTGCCAGCAGTCATGGGAGTTTCAAAAAAGCTGGCAAACCAATGTAGCTCAAGTCAGGGAATTCTGCCTGCGACCCCCTTTTGCTGACTACCCCAAAGTAATAATGGAGTGTACTGGCAGTTATGGGGTGGCAGCAGAGCTGGTGACTTGTGCAGAAAAATTGAGAGGGGGATAAGCAGAGGGAAAGGCTCTGACTGCATCTTTGTTCTGCAAACGTTGATCTCCCTAAACTGTGTTTCAAATGCAGTTTGAAGAGATCAAAGTCAAAGCTTCAATGGGAGTGTTATCTTCCCTTGCTACAATGCAAGGTCTGCTGTTTGAATCACAGCTGGAGGACAGTGTGGAGCTTTCCACACTGTGTATGTCAGCAGCACATGACACAGAGACTGTTCCCGATCCAGATGACCTGAAGGCCTTTTATACCTACTGATGTCCAGTATAGTGTGGCTCCCCACCTTCTTCAGGTGTCTCTCTTCTGCATGTTGGAGCAGCAGCAGAAGAGCTGGCTTTTCTACCCCACTTTTTCTCACCCATGTAAGGGGACTCAAAGTGGTGGACAAAGCTTTCTATTCTTTTCCTCACAAAAGTACACCCAGAAGAGAGTTGTGACTAGCCCAAGGTCACCCAGCTGGCTTTATGGAGGAGTGTGGAATCAAACCCAGTAAAAGTCTGGCTCTTTAACCACTACATTAAAGATTCCCTTCCTCTTGGACTGGGATGGAGTGTCCCAGTATAGGTGGCAAAATGTCTGTCTATACCAGGACACCAGTAGACCTGCTTTTTCAGGTGCATCAATGTTCCAAGGGCAGTTAGTCTGATGCAGGGAGGCATGCAGAAGAGTGCAAGCTTCCCTGTTCTGGTCTAAAAGGGAAACACACTTCAGAAGTACATCAGTTCATGCTTACAGGCAAAAATCTTTTAAATCTTATCTAAAATGTTTTCCTTTGCATTCAGAGACAGATGTTTCAATTTCTGTAGCTAGAATGCACACAAATGTAGAAACAAGTACAAGATAAAAGCCTATGAAGTGCCCTTGTTGAAAATTTTCTGGTATTTCCCCCCCCCCCTTATAGTTGAACAAAGTTCCATCGCAACCCAGGCGTATCTGGCAACATGCAGTTTTAAAACAAAATGATTCAGCTATGGCACCACCTTTCCAAATTATTTTCTACCAATAACCTTGCTCGAACAATCAATACTAAACCAAATGAAACACAACCTGATGTTTCCTAGGACGGCAAGAAATATAGTGCTATCTATCTAAAGAAATGAGAAAAGGAACAAATATTCTGAGAAAAAGTGCATGAACACACATGCGCGTGCAAGCACACGCATGCACACACACATCCTTTAGCTGGAAACTTTACAAAGAAAGTTGTTTAATATTTTGTTCACTGACAACAATGCTATTTAACATTTCTTTCTCCAGGTTTTAAGAAGAGTGAAATAATTATTTCAATGTTAGTCTGTAAATCAAGCCAGTTCTATGTGCTAGTGAGACTGGAGTTAATAGATTATTGATCTGCATAATGGCTGGGGGCAAAGTCACTGTTTACCCCTAGATGCCTTTTGAAGTCCAATCAACTAGAAACACATTGTCCTGCACTGCGCCCAAATATTGGGTAAAACATCCATCAGGTGATTTTAAAACCTAATGATGCTAGGGTATTTTTGTGTTGCTTAACATGGGCTTTCAGAACTGTTTTCTTTTTTCTCCCAGGCTGGTGGACCTTTCACAGGAGAACATATTATGTTTACAAACACTGTAATGAAGAAGCTGTGTATTCTTGTATCCTTGTGCACTAACACCTATGGACACTTGCTTAATTTTCCAGTTGTGTGATTTTCTGCAATTCTTTCAGCAGAACAGCCAGAAATGGCACATCGCTGGTGATCTTTCTGTGTCCCACAGAATTATCTGAATAAATGATTAAAGACTATCTCAACAATGCTGACATCAAGAAGCCATCCTGAGTGTGTTTACAGGGCGGATGCTAATGGATTTTTCAAATTGCACACACTGTGAACTTCTTACTAAAGGTAGAATCATGAAAAAATTATTCACATGCATAACTTATATGGTGTTTTTCTTAGCTGAAGGAAAGCAGAGGTTTGCATTTCTCCACCGTTTTTAATAATGGAGAGGTGCTCCTAGTTTGAAATTGGACAAACACTGCTCTCCCAAACAACATAAAACATGAAGCTGTATGTCAAGCTGGAGTTTTGTCACTCTTTTCACTGAACGATAGATTGTATCTTGAATAAACAAAACTTTCCATATGGAGCTTCAGAAGAATCTTTTTGACAAGGCTCAGTGAGAAAATACAGAATTCATGTCCCTGAAAACAGAAATCCTCCCATCGCACCAAGTGTCAATGGCATAGTTTGGAAGCCACATCGCTTATATTATTATGGGGGAAATGCATCCAGCACTGTGATCCCTGAAAGACCAATGATCAGCAGATTCTCACTGCTGTTATTGACGGTGGCAGCAAGGTGCCTCAAAACTGTTTTTAAACTTATAACAGTAGGCTTAAAAAAGTCCCAAATGGCTGCTTAGTCCATTCATGCTGGCAGCTAGAAAATAGAGATGTTGAAGGTTTGTGGACAGTTCTCCACTGCTGCCTGTTAGAAACTGATGGTTTGGAATAGTGCTTTATCACTTGCTTGGAATCCTGGGAGATCATGGCTGCTTTCCCAGGGTGTGAGATTAATTTGATAATTAAAAATCACATTTAAAGGCAAGGGAGAGGCAAATATAATAGAAACCAACCCTGTTGAAAGCAGATCTTGTTCAGCTTTGTAGTTCCTTTGTGCACTGGGTTTCATTTTGGATGATATCCCAGAATATGCACCTGCCACATGCTAATGCAGACTACGGTAGATCCAACTCAGGTCCTGCCACAGTTTGTACTAGCATGTGGATGGCAGGCTGCTATTTTGGGATATAATCCACAATAAGACCCAATGTGGAAAGTGCCACATTTTGACTCAGAATCTGGGATGTAGGAGCACCCTATATCCTGCCTCTTCCTTATCTTTTTAAAGGAAACAGTGACAATGATGGACGTTAAAGCACATGCTGCTGATCTTCCTTCTAGCCATTCCTAGAAAGAGAAAGGGGGCAATTCTTGATTTTCTTCCTTCCCCAAATATCTCTCTCTGAAAGGAAGGAGTTGGTGCAAAGTGAGAGGTAGAAGTTCCCCACATTTCTGCTTCTCCTGTCTTTTGCACATGGGACTTCCATGACAGCCAGCCTTAAATGTGTGCAACCACTTCTCAGTTCTACCAAAAGCAGCAGATGGGGCAGAAGGGGAGGAAAGCCTATGCTTTCACAGGTCTTTACTCCTTCCATCCCTCCATCCCTTTGTCCCTCCTTCAATCTTTGCCTCCCTCTTCACTTCTTACACCCATAGCTTTTGAATCTACACTGGCAATGGACTCAGCAAAGAGGCAGTTCTGAGCGGATTGCTGGTCTTGCTAAATGGAAGCTTTGACCCTGTTTAAGGCCCATTATGTGACATTACTTAAGTAAAGTGATGATAGGTTCCAAATTCAAGTGCTAATTTGACACATGATAATGAAAATAACAAGAAGTAACAAGAACTCTATAAGTATATAAGAAGTAGGAATCCAACCAGGAAAGCAGTTGGACCATTAGATAGTAAAGGACAGAAAGGAATAATTAAAGAAGACATGGAGATTGCAGAGAGACTAAACGAATTCTTTGCCTCCGTATTCATGGAAGAAGACAGAGGACACATGCCAGTCACATGCATTTTCTGAAGAGTTAAATTGGACAGAGATAACCAAGGAAGAGGTCCTTGCATGTTTTAATAAACTAAATGTTAACAAGTCACCAGGACCAGATGGTATTCATCCAAGAGTCCTTAAGGAACTCAAATGCAAAACTGCTGACCTTCTAGCAAAAATATATAATCTTTCCGTAACATCAGGCTCCGTACCTGAGGACTGGAGGGCAGAAAATGTACCACCAATCTTCAAAAAATGATCCAGGGGTGATCCAGGCAATTACAGACCAGTTAGCTTAATGTCAGTTCCATGTAAGGTGATGGAAACCATCATTAAAGACAAAATTAGTGTGCACATGGAGGAGCAAGCATTGCTGAACAAAAGCCAGCATGGCTTCTGCAAAGGTAAATCATGCCTCACAAACTTGTTGGAATTCTTTGAGAGTGTCAGTAAACACGTGGATAAAGGTGAACCAGTAGGCATTGTCTATCTGGACTTTCAGAGGGCTTTTGACAAAGTCCCACATCAAAGGCTATTGAGTAAACTCATCAGCCATGGAATAAAAGGACAGGTTCTGTCCTGGATTTGTGACTGGCTCAAGGGCAGGAAGCAGAGAGTAATAATAAATGGCAAATTCTCAGGGTGGAAAGAAGTAAAAAGTGGAGTGCCTCAAGGCTCAGGGTTGGGACCAATGTTTTTTTAATTTATTCATCAATGATCTAGAAGAAGGGGTACATAGTAAAATAGCAAAGTTTGCTGATGATACTAAATTATTTAGGGTAGTAAAAACTGAAAGAGATTGCCAAGAGCTTCAGAGGGATCTCTTAGCATTGGGTGAGTGGTCAACCAAGTGGCAAATGTGCTTTAATCTTAACAAGTGCAGAGTATTGCACATCGGGGCAAGAATCCAAATTATGTCTATAAACTGATGGGGTCTGAGCTTTCTGCAAAACACCAGGAAAAGGATCTCAGGGTTTTGGCGGACAGTTCAATGAAGGTGTCAACCCAGTGCACAGCAGCAGCGAAAAAAGCTAACTCAGTGCTGGGAATAATTAGGAAGGGAATAGAAAATAAGTCAGCAAGCATCATTTTACCTCTTTATAAATCTATGGTGAGACCACATTTGGAATATTGTGTACAATTCTGGTCACCACACCTCAAAAAGGATATTGTGGAACTAGAGAAGGTGCAGAAAAGGACAACCAGAATGATTAAGGGTCTGGAACACCTCCCTTACGAAATCAGGCTGCAACACCTAGGCCTCTTCAGTCTGGAGAGATGGCATTTAAGAGGGGACCTGATTGTAGTATATAAAATTATGCATGGTATAGAAAAGGTAGATAGAGAAAATGTCTTTTCTCTATCGCAGAACACTAGAACCAGGGGGCACTCTATAAAGCTGATGGGTAGGAGAGTTGGATCTGACAAGGGGAAGTATTTCTTCACCCAGAAGGTCATTGGCTTATGGAATGTGCTGCCGGAAGAGGTGGTAACAGCTACCAGTCTAGATGGCTTTAAGGTAGGGCTAATTTATGGATGACAGATGTATCCATGGCTACTAGAATGAATGCCTAGGTGCATCTTTAAGGCTGGGGGGGGGGAGTGGGGTGCTTCTAAGGCCATTTGCTGGGATTTGAGAGCAGACAAAGGTTTGTCCTTGTCTCTGCTTGAGATGCCCATGAGCATTTGGTGGGCCACTGTGTGCGACAGGATGCTGAACTAGATGGGCTGTGGCCTGATCCAGCAGGACGTCTCTTATGTTCTTATGTAATGTCATTTAAAACAACAGAATAAGAATAATGTAGAAGATGACAGCACATAAAATCAGTCCCATCAGCTTAGAAGCAAAAGATGCTATGAGAACTCCTGACAGCACAATCCTATATCTACTGAATCTCACAGAGACTATTTCCAGGTAACTGAGCATAGGATTGTACTTACTTTACAGCTTCAATAAGTAAAATATCATCAAAGTACCAAAACTGTAAAATACCAGAACTAAGTAAAACACCAGAAAAACCAGAATGAGATTAAGGACAGGTTTCTGTAAAAAAAATAGGCCTTTTAAAAAGGTGTGTTTTACACTGTTGAGTAGGGCCGTTAGACAGCAGATAAGATAGGTCCCCACAGGAAATAAATTTAAGAGGAGGCCTCAAGAAGGCCCCATTCTGGATTTTTATAAAGGTTTTGGGTTACAGCCATGGTAAATTGTGCCCAATGAAGAGACAGAAAAAAGCACGCGCACTCAAACTTACACATACCCTTCTGAACCTAATATCACTGACCAGACACTGAAGCTATGGTGTGAAACAAAGGGAATGCTTAGGTAAAGATTTTTGTTTTCAGAGAGATAATCAAAAGAGAAACAGGAGAGTCATTCAATTACAAAAAGCCCTGGTGATTGGAGCTGCAGAGAAGTACAATATGTATCTGTAATGGTTGAAGGCACATGAAATTGGAAAGCACTAATCAGAAGCGGGGGAAATTCCTGTGTGTGTACCAAACTATAAAGCACGCTGACTTAGAAGAACTTGCTTCAGAAGTACTTGAGGATATGCAGACTTTGGAGATGGAAATGCGAGAGAATTGATATGTATGGTGAAGATAGGAACAACCAAAAATAATAAAAAAAAAGACTCCTGCTGTTTTTGGTAGATTAAAGTGAGGAAAGAGGCGGCCTGTTCGGTTTGAAGAGTGAACAAATAAGCAAACAAAGCTCTCGGGCTATCAAAATCTTCAGGCTGTATTTTCTAAGAAGTGTCGTCGTCAACCTGAAGAGGCATAGATTTTCTCGCGGTAAGTAGATAAAAATCTAGACGTTACGGAGCATTTCAAACCAACACAAAGTGACAAGCATGTTACTAGTGTTGGATAAAAACAGTCAGGTATATAATTAGATCCCAGCAGCACTGAGGTACCAAAATAGCTGACCTGGAAATTTCTCCTGTTTGACATAAACTGCTTTATTACACCTTTGCCAAGTGGTTATGCTTTTATGTCAGAAGCAATGGGGCAGTAGCCTTGGGAGATTTTCACTGCTTGATGTTTATAGGGCACACATTGTAAAGGATCTTCAAAAGAGAGTTGGTCTTTCCCCTCTTGCTTTCAGTGAAACATGACAGTAATTACTTTACCAAATGGCCTCATGTACAATGCCATCTGGAAAGACAGCACCCTTCCCAGTTTGATTTAAACTATCCTCCCTGATTTGAACGTGGAACCACCTTTCTAGCCCTGTGAGTTGGATTTTGTGCTGTTGGATTTTGTGCAGTTTGCAACACTGTTGTGTCTGTCCACAAAACAAGGAAGGTGCTAACAGTGTGGAGAAGCCAGTTTAAGTAGTTGGCCCTGTGATCATTTTACTCATCTCTTTTCTCATGAATATCTCATTTAGAAGAGATTCAAAGTCACACAAAACTGCACCTGCGTCAAACATTAATCCCTTTCTGGCTATACACAAGGATGTTCCCAGAGACGTGATCTCAGAAAACAAAGAAAGACAGGGTCCACAATTCTGCATCCCATCAGACCACCATAGCTCAGACATCATTATGTTGCAATGGAAGGGAAGTGAAAAGTACAATCAGAATGGCTTACTGCTTGTGAAAAGGAATTATGCACGAAAAACAACTCTGACAGTGCCTTATATGCAATGGTGGCCTAATGGTTGTAGAATTTGTGCATTGCCCGTACCCTTTGGGATTTCTCCAGTGCATTATGGTTAGGGGGGTGTACTGGGTCATTTTCCACATTCATTCAAGTTAAATAGAATGTGGAAAAATTTGGCTCCGGCCAAATACCACCCCCTCATGGATGTGGGGGTATTCGTATCTGTGCAAAGCTTTCGTATTTGGCCAAAGTTTCTACAGATACTGGATTACAGATTCGTGGATGGATAGGGCCCTCCGAATAGGGCCCTATTAGAGCCATCCATGAATCCAAATTCCAAATAGCACAAATCATTTGTGCACATCCCTAATTATGGTACTGTGTGGATCCTGCATTTGTTGGCATGTGCAACAAACTAGCGTGATTGAAGAGACCAAGGTCACCTCCAGATGGAGGTGATGATGTGGGAAATCGTCCCTGTGCAACTACTGCCTGCCACCTAGAAAGCATGGGCTGCAGCACCATCTTTTAACTTATTTGTGCATCCAAGCATTCAAGCATCTGGAATTCCTGGATGTGCTCATTGTGACCTCTGAACACATGTATGCCTGTTGGTCTCCACACATGTGTTCTAGATGGAGCAATTATGGTGGCTCTCTCCATAAGGTAGGAAAACCTGTTGTTGTTAGAAAACCAGTGATCAGCACTGAGTTTTTCAGCAACAGATTTTAGCAAACTTTTAGTAGAAAAGGCAGGGCAATTAAAGTACCCTGGCTTTGATGTTTCTGCTTGGTCCTATTTTGAATGGTGCAGAAAGTGGCCCTGAAAGTTGACAATTTTCTCTACCTTTCAAAATAGGGCCACGGGTAGGTTTGCATAGTATTGGTGGGGTGGAAAAACAACCATGGCAACATTTTCCACCCTCTTTGGGTGCGATGGTGACCCAGTGTGTACCATTCAGATCCTACCCTAGTAACTTACTACTTGAATCTGCAGCAACAAAGCAAAAAATATAAATACTCTGTTACAGAAATCATGCCACAGATAGAAAGTATAAATTACACTAAATAAAGCATGCAGTAAACTTAATTTTGTCAGGGCTGTCCTCCACAAAAAACTCTGAAGATTCTCATGAGAGGCTATCATTCATGCCAGATAGCTCACATTAACAGCTTTGCAAGTACCTCCTAAGTGAGATTAAGTATAACCATTTAAGTTTATTTGAAATGGATTCCTCTTACTTAAAAATATTTAATCCAATTTACTATCGTTCCTTAGAGGGAACAAAGGTTTATTGATGGTTAACACACAAATACACAAATAATATGCTTATGGGACATTATAGCAGCACTAATAGGTTTACAATAAATTTCTTTTTCAATAGAAAAAAGAAACTTAAAGGCATAAGAATCCATTAAATGCACTTGACATAAAGAATGAGAGCCCCTCCTAATGAAAGTTTCAAATTGACAGCTGAGCTTATAAATCTTACAGGAGGTAGAAATAGCAGTAATTCCATCATTGCCTTTCAGTGATGCACTTTCCACAAAAGGCATTTGTGGTTGCTCTGCATATCCTGCTATTAAGCACTATTTCTGGTTAATAGCTCTCCCCATATTCTTTGCCGTCACTCCTTGCAAAAGTTCCTCCTCCCCATATAATGGATCCTGCAGCAGCAACAACAACAACAAAAGAGTTGAAAATGAAAAATACTCAGGACTGGGCATATTTCTGAGCCTCCCTCTGAGTAGTCTCTTTAGTCTCAGACCTGTATCTATCTTCAGCTATATCACATTTACTTTGCCTCTGTGGCTGCATGCATACACATTAAAAAATCGCTCCAAAGTGGCTTAGAGGTGGTAACATTTGACAATACATCTTCCTACCCCACCTCTAAGGGATGTTTTTTTTTACTTCTGAAGTGGCTTAGAAGTAGGCTGGGATACTTGGGATACTATATGGCAGCTACTGCCTCTAAACCACTTTTTAGGTTTTAATTCTTTTTTACCTGCGTGTGGATGCAGCCTGTGCTTGTACTGGACACAATCTTCTCCCATCAGGTAGGTTTGTCTAGAAATGTCACTAGTGAAGTCCGCTGCTTTTACCAGCGGAGTCCAATAATAAAGCTAATTTAGAAGCTTTACACCCTTGCTGTTCTCATTACATTGGGCAGTTCTGTATGCAGAAAGGCACCTTCTCAGTTTTCCCATCTCAGGTTCTTTAGGACTTCATGATGTAACATGTTCTGTTCAAATTCAAGAGGCCTATTCACACTTACGGCTCTGGTATGTAATTAGGACAGCTCTGGTAGAGGCCTAAGTGTGACTAGGCCCCAGGTTCTAGACAAGCTTCAGGTCCTACACAAGCTTAAGGGCAAATCTTGAAGACACCACTGCATGAGATGTGGTTACAAGGTTATCCTTAGCTGGTTTCATGTTTTAGCAGCATAGGATCTAGAGGTAGGGACACTTGCTCCTATCACTGGGGTGGTGATTGGGAAGTCTACACATCCCCCTGCTTGCCTCTTACTATGATGAGTTGTCAGCACTGAAGACAAAGACTCTTCTGTATGCCAGAAACTACTTCAGAAGTGAGACTTGTGAGAATAATAGGTTGCTTTTCCAGCTGCCATGGTGGTGGTGAGCGTGAATGAGGGCTATGCAAGGACTTGTAGGTGTCCTAGCACCCTTCTCAGAGTGCTTTACAGTGGTGGGCACCCAGGTGTTCAGCTCCTATGCCCCTGGGGCTTCCTGGAGGTGCCTGTGACCATCCACCACTTTATGCTGAAGCAGGACACTGTTGGTTTGAAAGCACCCCTGAGACTATTGTCACTGGCTGCATAGTGATGTCTTGAAATCAAAACAGAATCATATCAGCAGATTCAGTTCTTCAGACTAGGCATCATAAGGTTCCTTAAAACATGTTGCCAGTTTGTGCTTGCCGCATATGATGTAATTATTTTCAACAGTAGCCCTTCATAGAGGAGACTGGTGTATTTTGGTGCCTCTGAAATCGGGCACCCTTCTTCACTCTCCCTTCTATTCTAGAGGTCCCTAGAATGCCAGTAGAACTGTAAAACAGGTTTATCAGTCTCCCACTATAGGTCACCATTTTATTATTATTGTTTGTATTTTAACTACCTAGACCAGGCCTCACTCTATTCCAGTGCAGACAGAGCTGTCGAGGAAAGGGATGGGGCCTCTCTAGTATGTAGAAGAGAGGGTCCCGAAAAGCGAGAGGCCTTGCCCTATTCCATTTCCATTGGGAGTGGGGAAAGGGCCAAAATCTAGTCTGGGGAAAGGCAGGATTCAAATGGCAGCTTCCCAGTCCCTTCCTGCCTTGATATCTCAAACTTCAGTTGAACCACAACTGTCCTATCTTGGAATTTCTATCTTGAACGTATTTCATCATTATGAAATTGTAACTCAGGGAAAAATTGTGCTGAAATTGTAAGTAGTTTATTTCATGATATTACAGGTTTAGGAGCTTCTGGAATAACAATACTTGTAACAAAGCTGTAATTTCTGGCTAGCAGGTTTTCTGGTTCTGAGTTGCTAAGATGTATTTTTCAACAACAAAAATAGCATTTTGCTTAATTAAAATATTCCCATACCCTCCAGGTTTGTAAATTGCTCCATGAAATTTTGTATCAGATGGAATAAACTATTAGATGATTCAGGGGGAGGAAACTAGGAGTTGCATCTATATGTTCTTTGTTTTTAATACTTTGTTTAATGTTATAATGTGTTAAATTGTTTAGGAGGCAGATGTACCCTTGATATATAGTGCAGCCATGTTGTGGTTGTGATGTTAGGAACATGAGGGTCAAAGCAGTGCCATGAAGCTAAATGTATGATGCTCAGGATCAGGAGATAAATTGGTTACCTCTTTCTCTGACCTAAAGTGAGACATTATAAACTCCTTTTGAGAACTTGTGTCATTATATATTATAGTGAGAAACATGATGCTATATGTTAGTGGGCAAACAATATTGGATACTGCTGTCATAGACATTTTCATGCCTCAGAAAAAAATGGATGAAACAGTATGATGCATATGGCTGTGTTAAATTTTGCAGAGTGTCTTTATGAAACAGTTTTTTGATCAAGATAAAACAATAATTGAAATAAAATTGGATCCAAAAACCATGAATTCTGATGTTCAGTCAATGTACACTCACAGGATAGTTTGCAGCTGACCTCTGTTCAGTTAGGAAGTGGGGTGGACAAATGCACCTTCCTAAAATCCCTTCTGTTGAAAGGAACAACCTTACTTTAATCCCATCCAAATCATAGTTGGCCTATGGTTGTTGGTGGAGTTAGTAGTGATTGCCTGTCATCCATCCATCACTACATCAACTAACACTTGGGCTATGGTCATGGTTCACACAGTCCAACTTCCAGTCCAACTTCCAGTCCACCATCAGTCAGAATGGATGGGAGTCTTGACTGTTAGCAGAGTTCTGGTCACAGACACGATCTTGTAAGCAAGCAACACTATCACAGAGCTGTGATAGTGATTTGTATGTCATCCATCACCACATCAACTAACATTTGAAGCTCAAGTGGAGGTTGTGACCAAGAGTGCCTATTCCCAAGTATGGCTGGTTTGTCAGCTAAGGCACCTTCTGGACATGGATGATTTGGCCACAGTTATCCATGTTCTGGTAACTTGCAGACTGGACTATTGTAATCTGCTCTACATGGAGCTGCCCATCTAGATGGCTTGGAAGCTGCAGCTGGTGCAGAATACACCTGTTAGACTGCTGACTGGAACAGCTGGGTGGATGCACATGACGCCAGTCTTAAAAGAGTTGCACTGGCTGCCAATTCGCTACCGAGCCCAATTCAAGGTGCTAACTTTAACCTATAAAGCCCTAAATGGCTTGGGCCCCAAATATCTAAAGGAACATCTTTTCCCATATCAACCTGCTTGTACTGGGGAGGCCCTCCTTGTTGTACCACCAGCCTGTGTGATAGTCTCCCTCCTGAGGTGTGTTAGGCACTTTCACTCTATGTGTTCAGAAGAGCTGTGAAGACACACCTCTTTACCCTGGCCTTTGGCTAAGTAAGGGAACAGCTTTTCCTCCCCATATCCAGGCACTGTTATTGTTTAAATAAATCTAATATGTTATGATTTTAATGTGCTCATTTTATATGTTCTCATCTGCCCTGAGACCTTTGGGTATAGAGTGGGGTAAAAATGTAAGGTAGGTAGGTAGGTAGGTAGGTAGGTAGGTAGGTAGGTAGGTAGGTAGGTAAGTAAGTAAGTAAGTAAGTAAGTAAGTAAGTAAGTAAGTAAGTAAGTAAGTAAGTAAGTAAGTAAGTAAGTAAGTAAGTAAGTAAGTAAGTAAACCTCATGTCTCCAAGGTGGGCTATATGTGGATGGCACTCTTTATCTTTTGGAGTATATTCTTACCCCAGGACATCTGGAAAGCTGGTTATTCTATGGTCTATGATTCTACAATCCTGTAAATTTAGGGCATTGTCAGAAAAACCCTACAAAGAAATCCTGCAAAAATCAGCCCTTTGGGATACATGGTTTAGCTCCCCCACACACAAAAAAAAGAAAGAAAGAAAGAAAGAAAGAAAGAAAGAAAGAAAGACCCCTATGGAATAGAAATCTACCCCCAAGAGAAGATAATGAAACTTGAAATATAAATAGCTAAAATATAAATACCTGAAATGGCCAACACACTCAAATTGGGTACTTATGCTGGTCTGTGGCCGT
This sequence comes from Aspidoscelis tigris stejnegeri, assembly GCA_023333525.1. NCBI lineage: Eukaryota > Metazoa > Chordata > Lepidosauria > Squamata > Teiidae > Aspidoscelis > Aspidoscelis tigris. The sequence goes on along the minus strand of JALMGA010000002.1, from coordinate 60,353,490 downwards.
CTAGTCTGACTGATCCTGGACAGTTTCCACTGTCCTTCATCTGCAGTTTTACCCCCAGTTCTGCTCTGGCCTTGTGGATACTACCTTACTGCCTTCTTTTCTCTTCTAGCATTCTGACATACAGGGCTGCCATGTATGCCTGGCCAAAGCAAAATAGAGTTGCACCATTATTTCCTACGTTCTGCATACTGTACTCAATAAAATAGTGTTTCTACCCTGCCTAATTTTTATTTAACAATGGGAGATCTGGTTCAGTTTCAGAAGAACAGAACCATGTTGAATTTGATTCAAGGCATGTCCCCATGAATTTTTTGGTCTGAATTGAAATTGGGTTCAGCAAGGGGTGTCCCCATGTACTTTTGATTTGATACGATTTCTGTGGACCAAATTGACCAAACCAGGTCCAAACTAGGACCAAATTTGGTACTGGAAAAAATAGGTCTGGGCACAGTTTGGGGTTTTGGCATGCATTGCTTTGCAAGTCAAGCTTGCACATGGGGACAGTCCTGGGCTATTTGGGGAGAAGATTGGCACTCGTGTCAGTGGGACGTGGGGTTTCATGTCCCGTGCTTGCTGTTCCTGCCCTGTGCATTGGAGATTACAACCACTGAGATTTTTCAGAGTAAATGGCGTAAAACCCGAAACAATGAGGGGGCGAATGGCTGCTGCCCCATGAGACTCTTTTATACAAGTATTCCACCCCCTGTTTCCAGATCGCCAAGGCAGGCAGGATAATGGCTTGATTTTTCTCCCTTTTACATGAAAAATGTTCCACCCCTGTTTCCTGATTGCCAAGGTAGGCATGATAATGGCTTGATTTTCCGCTTGCCGGATGTTCTTGTGGTTCTGGGTGGAGCAGAGGTGTGCAAAACTGTTCAACCACTCAACTGCTGGCAAACCTCATAGCGACTTTGGGGTTTTTTAAATTATTTTTTTCCCATTCAGTCCTGGTTTTTGTGCTGCTAAGGGCGGGGGATGCAGCATTTGCAGTGGGCAGCACAGGGGTGGGGTGACAATCTGGCTCCCAATGAGGAGAGAGGGGGCAGAGAGGAGATGGTGTTGCTCTCCTGTGCTGGGGTTTGGCACAGTATGCATGGGGATGGCTGAATCTGCACCCAGTCCGCATTACCGGGAATGACATGGGCCTGGGCACGATTTGATCTCGGTCCCGCACCCAGTCCAATGTGTGCCCAGTCAGACCCAAATGGCTTGCATGGGGACACGGCCTCAGTCTCGAACCAGGTTGAACAGGTGTGACCCAATCTGGTCTAGTGGTTAAGGAGCCGGACTCTTATCTGGGAATACAGGGTTTAATTCTGCTTTCCTCCATGAAGCTCTCTTCTACCTCACAGGGTGTCTGTTGTGGGGAGAAGAATAGTAAGCTTTGTCAGCCACTTTGAGACTCCTTAAATGGGTGAGAAAAGCAGGGTAGAAAAGCCAACTCCTCCTCCTCTTCTTCTTCTATTCAAGCATTGAAGAGGTTCATGGCTGTGCATTTTTAAATTTTATGTAAAAATATACTTTAAAAAGCACTTTATAAAGAGCTATTGATTCATGCAGTAATTGAATAGAGGTCTTCAACACTTTCATGCAAACATCCCCATGATTCAGTTAAACTTAACCTGGCCTCATCAAACAAGGGGTTGGTTTGATTTGAGTTTGAACTGGTCCGACCACCCCGTTTAATTTGCAAAGGTTTCAACCTAAACCAGTTCAGCATGTTTCTAGTTGGATCTGGGTGATTGCATGCATCAGAATGCCTGCATGGGTTCCAGTAGCAGACTGTGGAACACTTCCTTGAAGGGAGTGATGAAGAGGCAAAGTGATAACTGGAAGCCTCCCTTTGATCTTCCTGAATCATGTTTTGGTCCACTGTGAATGATTCAAGGAGATAAAAGAAAGGCACTCACTTCCTATTGTCCCGAGGGCTGAATCCATAGAATGCCATGGACAGGGTCTCTCTTGATGAGCCTTTCTTTGAAGAGAAGCTTCTGCTGGAGATAAAAGAAACTTCTCTCCCAGGGCTGCTGTTGTAATTCACCACATAAGATTTCATCAGTCACATGGGCACTAATTAATGTAGACTTGTGGATTTTAGGGAGCAGCAAAATCCAAGGAACAAAGGAATTAACCTTCCCTTCAAGAGTGGTGGTCCCAATAGTTCTTTTCCTCCACCAAGGCAGCTGTTATTGGGAAGGTGAAACAGAGTAAGGAATGCTTTATATGTATTTGTGCATTCATCCTTGTGCTTATTTTAACCCCAAGTAAGCATCCCTGAGGTTTAGACCTCAAAGTGTTAACAAGTCCCACTGCAGACATAGCATTCCAACAGTTGCTTAAATTAATTTACACTCACCCAGTGATGGTGCTGTGATTAAAAGCTGAGGTATACAACTAGCTAATTATATTGTTGGTTTTAATCCAATGATGACTTAAACCTGAACTTATTAAGAGTGTTTATTGGATTGCTAAGTCAAGCATTTATTAGAATAAACAGCAATTTCCCTTAATTTTCTTGAAATCTCTGGGTGGTTACTGTAAAACAGTGAAAAGTAATAAAGACGTCTTCAGAGCATTAAATAAAATATCAGAAGATTTGGTTATTCGTTAAAGCAGAACTAATCTGCTTTAAAAATAGAAGGATTTCCATTCCTCACTTGAGGTTATTTAAGAAAATAAGCTCTAGTTCTTGATTGAAGCAAAGCAGACATCAACCCATTTGATTGTTGGTAATTTGATTGCGTTCTTGGATTCTGCATTTGGAAAGGTACTAATATGAAAATCTGAATAAATATGATGGACTTGGTTCTCCAAGTGACAAGCTGAGAACAGAACTTGCTAATTTCTTGACCCCACCTTTGCAGGGCGAGTTTTTAAATTGTGGGGTGGCTGTTTTTAGAATTGTTGTTTTAATCGTTTAGTGTTTAATACTTTCTTAGCTGTGTGTGTGTGTGTGTGTGTGTGTGTTGTGCTTTGGGTAGGGAGACATGTGCCAAGGCCAGGCAGGAGGGGGAGGAGTGGGTCAGGGGGGCAGTGGTATCACAGTGGTAATGGGCAGAGGGAGATATGGCGTTGGGAAGCAGAAGAGACAGATTAGGAGAAGGGGTGATAGATGCATTGAAGCCATCACTCCTTCTGTTCTGTTTCCCAGCCAACAGAGTTTGGGGAAGTCTACCAACCACCCTGCTGCTCTGGCCGTGCTGCTCCTGAATGCCAGGTCGGTCCGGAATAAAACATCTGTCATACATGACTTGATTTTGGATCAAGGGGCCGATCTGGCATGCATTACTGAGACCTGGGTGGATGAATTGGGTGGGCCTAGTCTTGCCCAGCTTTGTCCCCCAGGATACTCAGTGCAGCACTGTTCCAGACCAGAGGGTAGGGGAGGGGGTGTTGCTGTAGTCCACCGGACGTCCATTCCCCTCACCAGACGACCAATTCGCACTGTAACAGGGGTTGAAGGCCTGTTTATGCTGTTGGGCCAGAGAGACAGGATAGGGATGCTGCTGGTGTACCGTTCACCCCACTGCCCAGCATCCTCCCTATCTGAGCTGGCTGAGGTGGTCTCGGATGTGGTTTTGGAAGCCTCTGCCACGGTGGTGTTGGGGGATTTCAACGTCCACGCCGAGGCTACGCTCAGTGGACCAGCTCAGCTCTTCATGTCCTCCATGACAACCATGGGGCTGTCTCAACTTGTATCTGGTCCGACTCATATAGCAGGTCACACCCTTGATTTGGTTTTTGCCTCAGAGCGGACTGGTGAGTATCCGTTGATAGGAGGGCTGACTGTCAACCCGTTGTCATGGATGGATCACTCGCTGGTGAGTTTTGGACTTAAAATGGCAGCTCCCATCTGTGGGGTGGGACCTATTGAAATGGTCCGCCCCCGGAGACTTATGGAATCTGAGCGATTCCTGAATGCTCTGGGGGATTTTCCGGTTGGCATGACTGGCGCTCCTGTCGAAGCCCTGGTTTCTTTCTGGAATCAGGAGATGAGCAGGGCTATTGACACGATCGCTCCCAAGTGCCCTCGGCATGCTTGTGGAGCCCGAAAAGCTCCTTGGTACTCCATGGAGCTGCGGGCTATGAAACAGGAAGGTCGACGGCTAGAGCGCAGGTGGCGTAAATCCGGCTGTGAATCTGACCGAACACAGGTTAGAGCACACTATTGTGCCTACCATGTGGCGGTGACGGCGGCGAAAAAGAATTTTTTCTCCGCCACCATTGCGTCCTCGAGTAGCCGTCCAGCAGAGCTTTTCAGAGTAGTGAATGGCCTCATAAAACCAAGCTCAAAGAAGTATGAGCCAGGGCCAAGCAATATCTGCTGTGACAAATTTGCAAAGCACTTCGAGGACAAAGTCGCCCAGATTCGTAGGGGATTGGATGTCACAATTGGACAGAGTCCAGATGAGGCGTCCAGAGAACTGTCTGGTCCTGTTTGGTTGGATCAGTTTCAATTGTTGCAGCCTGAGGACGTGGACAAGCTACTTGCGGGGGTACGGCCGACGACGTGCTCTCTAGATCCCTGCCCCTCATGGCTGATAAAGACTAGCCGACAAGGTATGACCGGGTGGATCCAGGAGGTAGTGAACGCCTCTCTGAGGGATGGGGTGGTTCCACTGGCCCTGAAACAGGCTGTGGTGCGCCCCCTCCTGAAGAGAGCCTCCCTGGATCCAGAAGATCTAAACAACTATCGCCCGGTAGCTAACATACCTTTCTTAGGCAAGGTTCTGGAGAGGGCTGTCGCTGTTCAACTGCAAGCATGCTTGGAAGAAGCTGATTATCTAGACCCATTTCAATCTGGCTTCAGGCCCGGTTATGGCACGGAAACCGCCTTGGTCGCCCTGGTTGATGACCTTATCCGGGAGAGAGACAGGGGGAACGCTACCCTGTTGGTTCTCCTGGACCTCTCAGCGGCTTTTGATACCATTGACCATGGTATCCTTTTGGAGAGACTACGGAGTTTAGGAGTGAGAGGCAATGCGTGGCACTGGTTCTGCTCCTATCTCCGGGATAGATCTCAGATAGTGACTGTGGGAGACACTGTTTCGACACCCTGGGAACTCACTTGTGGGGTTCCTCAGGGGTCGATCTTATCTCCCATGCTATTTAACATCTATATGAAGCCGTTGGGAGAGGTCATCCGGAGATTTGGAGTGAGGTGTCATCAGTATGCAGATGATACCCAGCTCTATCTCTCTGTACCATCTGAATCAGGAGAGGCAGTTGAAGTGCTTGACAGGTGTCTGGAAGCAGTAATGGGCTGGATGAGGGTGAATAAATTGAAACTGAATCCAGACAAGACAGAGGTGCTGTGTGTCACAGGGTCTCGGGTCCGGGTAGTTGGGAGATACCCTGTCCTTGATGGGGCTGCAATGCCCTGGAAGGGACAGGTGCGTAACTTGGGGGTACTCCTGGACTCTGCGCTAACACTTGAAGCTCAGGTGGAGGCCGTGGCCAGGAGTGCCTACTCCCAACTACGGCTAGTCCGTCAACTGAAGCCACTCCTGGATAGAGACGACTTGGCCACAGTTATCCATGCTCTGGTAACCTCTAGATTGGACTACTGTAATGCGCTCTACATGGGGCTGCCCTTGAAGACGGTTCGGAAGTTGCAGCTAGTGCAAAACGCAGCCGCGAGAGTGCTGACCGGAACATCTAGCCGGATGCACATCACGCCGGTCTTAAAAGAATTGCACTGGCTGCCAATTCACTACCGAGCCCAATTCAAGGTTTTGACTTTGACTTATAAGGCCTTAAATGACTTGGGCCCCAAATATCTAAAGGAACGCCTTCTCCCATATCGACCTGCCCGTGCCTTAAGATCAAGTGGCGAGGCCCTCCTGGTTGTCCCACCACCTTCAACAGTGAGGTTGGTGGGCACCCGGGAGAGAGCCTTTTCTGTGATGGCCCCCAGACTGTGGAATAGCCTCCCCCTTGAGGTGCGTCAGGCCCCTTCCTTATATATATTTAGGAGGGCAGTAAAGACGCACCTCTTTGCCCTGGCCTTTGGCTAAGTTGTTAATGTTCCCTCCCTCAGTACAGACATTATTTTAAACATGTTGTATATTGTTTTATATGTATGGAAATTTTTAACGTCTTTTAATGTGTATTCTGTTTTAATTTGTTGTTTTAAAGTTGTAACCCGCCTAGAGACCTTCGGGTATGGGGCGGGATATAAATGTAAATAATAAATAAATAAATAATAAATTTCTCAGGGATATTCTGTGTATAGCATTGCTATGTTTGGTTTCTTTGGCTGATTCACTGGTAGAGAGATGAACTGGTAGACTGAAGGGGTTTAAGTTTCTGGTCTTCAAAAAGATTTTTAAAATATTATTTTTAAAATAATATGGTTTGGTACTTTTAAGCCTGTGATTTATTTCTTCCCTTTTTTTAGTATTAAAAATAAATAAAACAATATTTAAATTATCTAGCTCTCCTCCATTAGTAATTTTGTGCTCATGTTACCCGAGCCCCTAAAGGGACATCAGAATTTTAAGGCATCTTCTCAACTTTTGCGTTATTGACAAATACAGAACTATAACATAAGTGGAGGCCAAAGCAGACTGCCACAGAATGATGTTTCAAAAGTTCGGGACATCCTGCCCTGTCACATGTTGGGTAGAATAGAACATCCACCTTTTGAAAGAGGTGCTGACTGAAAATGATTTCATTCATGCAAAATGTCTTTGCATAGCTTTTATTTACTTATTTCCTTAAATAGCTGCAATCACAAAGGAAGAGCTATATGGAAATATTTTGCAAGATTCCATCAGTGCTCACTGCTTTATACCATCCTTTCCATTTCAGTCACGATGCATTTTGATTTTTCATGGTTATAAGGACCACATTGTAAAGGGCACAGACTACTGTTCAACGGAAAGATCCCTTTTGCTATTGGTTCCTGGATTCATAGGGCTCTAAACCATGCCAGGTGTACGGAAAGATACTACTTAATGCAAGGAAAATGGATAGGCCCAATAATGAAGGTTGTGTAAGTGGCTCTGTGCCTTTTTGCACTCCCACACTTGCACAAAATCTTGGGTAGCTCCCACACAGTCCTTTAGGACTGCCCTAGGTGCCAGTGGGGAACACCAGGTTTACTTGCCATTGTGAGCCTGGGATGTTTTGCCTTCTAGAGATTGCTTTCACTGCACAACTTTGGCAGCTGGCACCAAAATGGTACCAGAGAGTACACCAACAAGAGACTGTTTTGAAGTGGTCTCCTGAGCATCCCTCAGTAGACCAGTCAGCTCTGTCTCCCTAAGGGGTGTGTGGAGTCCAATGCCATTCTGCTGTGCTCCCAGAAAGGGCTTTGGAAATGAGAGGTTTCTGTGTTCCTGGTGAAAACATCCCCAGGTGACAATGCTAGAGGCCAAGAACTTTTGCTCCAGGCACCTGAAGCTGGATCAAGATTGGCCACAGTGGTGTGGATAGCCCTGGCATGCACTACTGACTACTGCTCTGGTCCTGACCTGGATTGAGCGATCTGGTCCATGACTGATTTACATATAAATAAAGCAGTTTATTTATAAACCACCTTTCAAATTTTGCTCAAGCTAGTTAACACAATAACAAGAAAACATGAAACAGTTCAAAAGTAATGCAAAATGTAATAGCATAAAAATAACAATGATGTTTAGCCTTGGGCCATAGAACGGAGGAAGAACTCAGGTCTGAAACAGCCAGGCAGATCATCCTCTGGAGGTTTTCTGAGTTTCCAGTTCCCCAATGTATAGATATAATTACAATTTAGAGCAGTAGTAGACAAGCTATGGCTCTCCAGAGTGTTGAACTACAACTCCCATATACCCTAGCCTGTCTAGCTAATGACAAGAACAATGAAAAGTATTATTCAACAACATCTCAAGGTCCACAGTTGGGCCATCTGTAATTTAGAAAAATAATGCTATCTTCTGGGGATACCTAGGGCTGCTGATCTTTCTTTTTGGCAGGGAAGGAAATACTTGTGTCAAAGCTTCTGTGCCTTTAGCCATTCCATAGCAATTGTTAATTTACTACATAAATCTTTTCTGACCCCTAATATCTATATGCTAGGAAAGCTGATACTGCTAAATATTGGCCTGTCTTGCCTCTTGTAAAAAGTGCAGGTGCTCTGGTTCAATTTGTCATCCATACATTTATTATTAAACTCAAGCAATGTCAAAGAGAACTTGTGAAAAGATTAACATCCTCTTCATAGCCTGGTTTGTTTAACTGGCAGGCACCAGCAAGAGAGAAGGGACAGGAAACTCTTTTGAAAGATCAGAGCTCCTCTATATTTGAGATGAACCCGTATAAGTGACATTTACAATGACAGGTTTAACAGAAGCCAAATGAATTGCACTATAGGAAGACTCTGCTTTGATATAACACAAGGAGGCTCTTTTTTCTCGCAAGAAATAAGGAAAGGGACAGAGTATGTCAGTGGAAAGTTGAGAGAGAGAGATTGAAATAGGACCACATTGCGCTGTCTGAAAATGGATCTTTTTATTACAAGCTGTAACAATAAGGAATTTTCAAATGTAGAAATTATTGATGAATAGAAAGGAAGGCACTGCATGCTAGCCACAAGAAAAGACACAGACGAGGCACAGAGAAAATGAAGGGGAGAGGAATATATCTTTTTGTTATCCTTTGATTCTCTCCTCCCGCCCTTTTCTGTAACTGCAACAAAGTAAAGGTCAGACTGGAGATATGGAGATTATTTTGGCAAAGAAACAAGCTTTGGGAAGATACATATCTGACAAAAACTAGAAAATCATCCACGCAGAAATGACACTATTAATCACCAAGGAAGGGGCAAAGGGGTTGAATGGTAAAAAAGAGAATGCACTCTTTGCAGACATGAACAGGAAGTACAATGCAAAAATTCTAAAGGGCAGTGCGGTAATGTTCACTGAACCTGATTTTCTCTGATAAATCTCTCTCTCTCTCTTTGTGAGTTAAAAAAGAATTTTTAGGGTTTTGTTTTGTTTTTTTTACTAACAAGACAAACATGGCTTGCTGATATCTTTCGGGCTTAAAAGACAATGGAAAGAGCCTGGGTAGGGAGGCATGGGAACTCTGAGTTGCCCAGTCATCAGAGTTTTCCCCTTGATTCCACCAGTGTGATCCTAAGGAATACAAACATGTTGTTTGGCTAATGGTTAGCTGCAAGGGCTGAAGAGATGACCTGCAGTCCATCCAACAACTTTAGGGGCTCCAGTCCAGATTTTCCGTCAGGGTTTACTCGTTGAGCATTTCCCTTTCCCAAGGTTCTCATGAAGCAGTGAAGCTATTTTACCTATACTTGGGAAGACCTGAGCATGCAGCAGGGCATGTTGTGTGCCATATCACCTGGTCACCGCAGCAACAGTGCTGTGCATGGCTGTTGCTGCACTGACACAACTGTTTCTAGTACAGAGGCAATTGCACTTAGCTGGTGCTTGGAATGGTTTGGGTTAGAATGGTTTGGGCATTGCAAGGTGCGGATACCCAAACCATTCCAAAAGTTAGGGTGTGTCCAGACTTAAGAAAACTGCAGATTGGAATGCACAGGCGAGGTGCGGGCGTAACACCTAATGCCCGATATTCCGTAGTGGCAGCGCCACTTCAAATGTACCTACTGTGGAACGATCAACCCTTGCTCCACAATATCAGGTAAATTCCAATGTTCCCACCAGTTCAGACAGGACGGCAAGAACAGCAAATGAGAGCTGAGCCTGCAGCTCAGCTCCCATTGGCTGCCCCTTCCCATGTGACATGCACCATGGAAGTATCACAACTCCCCGAGGAGGAAGCTATGGGGAGATGCAGAAGTTTGGATGCCGGAACGCTGCTTCATAGCAGGTAAGCTGTGAAGGAATTTTTATGTAGTGGCGGATTTAGTCTGGTAATCTGGAAGCTTCCTTAGCTGGCCATCACAAATTGTACAAATTGGCCCCAAGGCTGCATCCAGCCATCACTTAGGCTGTGGTTAGACCTTCACTCTAAACTGTCTTCAGCCCACCTTCAGCCCTGACTGCTGACACCTTTTCATTTCTATCCACTTTATTTGTGGACTTTCTATTCAGGAAAGTCCACATGGAGAGTGGAAAGTCCACAAATAAAATGGATAGAAATGAAAAGATATGAGCAGTCAGACCTGAAGGTGGGCTGAAGAAGAGATCAAAGTGAAGGTGTGACCATGGACTTATTCCTCTAGATTCGGTTATTCTTGAATAAAGCATAGATGTTTATTCTGGAAAATATTCAAATACAGAGGAATAAGTAAGTGATGGCTGGATGCAGCATCAATCCTACCCCCCACCCTCCAACCTTTATATTCTTTGAAGTGATTCCATCTATATTTGAACCATTTTGTTCATTGTAGGGAAAAATGAATCAATTTGTATCTGCCATTCATTTCCTTGTACAAATTGACTGCAGAAGGTATGCTCCAAAGCTACCTCAGATGTTGAAGTTCTGTTAGAACTATCAATATTAATGCTGGTAGCTCTGGTTCTACCAGTAACCAAGTATTGATGCCTTGCTTATTCTCTCACAAAATGAGCATGTATGTCAGAAAGTGGGAAGGAGGCTCTGCTTCCAAAAGAAAGAAATATTAGTTGTACTGGCTAAGAGAAAATTCTCCTTGTTGTTCTCTGCTTCTTTAACTTTCTCAGCCCCTCTTTCCCTCATACACTCCTTTTCTTTGCTGACAGAACCTTTGTCCCTTTACCTGTCTTGCTGCAAACACTAGCCTTGTCAGTATGATGGCTTGAAAATATTATAATGCAATTTCAGCCTAGAAAGTAAAAAGTTCTCCTTTCTGACAAGCATTTTCTAAAAGAAGTGGCGGTAAAAGCATAGGCCACTTTGCTGCAGCCTGAGCAACCCATTGCTTATTGGCTTTAGAAAAAAGGCAAAGGGCTGGGGAGGAAGATTCTTTTGGAGGTTTTCATTGGTTACCAAAAAAATCTTTGTTTTTTTTTAAACAGGGGCACAGCAGGTGCAGAAACAGTGCTTTGAAAGTTCAATTTGAATACACCAAATAAGTTTCATCTGGACCCCCAAGTCCCCCAGCAACAAAAATAGGAAAGTTAGGCCCTTTCTGCACTGATCCTTGTTCTGGATTACATCCCAAAATAGGGACCTGCCATCTGTATACTGGTGCAGACTACAGCAGACCGCAGGCAAGGCCTGCCATTATCTATACAGCATGTGGATGACATTTCCGTAATCCAGGATATAATCTGAAATAAGGCCCAGTACAGAAAGTACCTAAATATGTAAATAACATTTTTCTTTAGATTAAATCAGGTCCAGCCATGGGAAAATCACACCAAAATATGAGATTGTGTGTCAAATGTACAGTTTTTCCTTTCCATTTCATTGTTTCTGCAAAGTGATTTGTAGTGTTTGGACTCCTATGCTACAAGAGTGAGTGAGGGGGCATTCCCCCGTTTTTCATGCTTGTTCAGACAGCCAATTGGTTACAGCACTAGATGATTCCAGAGGCCTATTCGCACTTGGCCTTTTTCTGGAATATATCTCAGGATAGGGGTCTGTGGTCCACATGCTAATGCAGACTCTGGCAGATCTCACTTTGGGCCTGCTGAAGCCTGCACTAGCATATGGACAGCAAGTCCCTATTACAGGATATATTCCAGAATAAAGCCAAGTGCGAATAGGCCCCAGAAGACCCACATTTGCAGGTGTGTATAGGAGGAAAAGAGTCATCACCTCTAGCCTTTAGTATTTCTTCTGTTCTTATAGTATTAGATAAATTCATAGAGGACATGAGTATCAACGTCTGCTATAACAGATGCTTAGGTACTGTCTCCTAGTTGGAGAGATAGGCAAGATGCCTCTAGAGGCTATTTGCAGGGATCTGACAGCAGGTGGAAATTCTGTCGTCGTCTTCTGCTTGACAATGCCCAGAAGCAAATGGTGGGTCGTTGTGTGAGACAGAATGTTGGAGTAGATATGCTGTGGTCTGATCCAGCAATTATGTTATTATTATTAGTTTGTAATTTTTGCAGAAGTACTCTTAGATCTTGCAAGCTACTTAGGCCCCTTCAACACATGTTGAAGATGTGTATTTGTGTGTGTAACAACTTTAACTTCAGCTAAACTGCCTATAAACAGGACTTTAAGCTGCAGAAATAGCAGCATTGCTTTTATTAAGGGTTGGGAAAATCCTCACTCCATTCCTCACAGGTGACATCATGAAAACTCCCCATCTACAGTTTCAATGACTGTTTTTGAGCAGCAAGATATGGATGTTGCTGCTAAATCCCATCAGGACCTCATTTCCTTTGTCCTGCAAATACAGAGAAAACAAGTTCCTCAGGAGAGGAAAATAGAAAAAACGTGAAGAGTTACTATGTCATTTTGTGCCAATGTGTCTTAACAACATAAAATGAAGCAAGCAGCCCATAAAATGCTGCTTTCAGCTTCTCCAGAACAGTACATTCTCCAATAAGTGTGAGGAAAATCCTCCACATCTCTCCTAAGTCTTGCCTGCAGCCTCAGCACTGGAAATTTTCAGTGAGCGAGACAGTGAGCAATTCTCAGTGAAAGCGACAGCCTTGTTAAATGCTATCAGCACTTAATTTCCTTCTTTGTCCTGCAAATATAAAGAGTAGCTTATTGGCAGGCAGGCGTAAGCTGTGTGGATGGGATAAGGAAGGAGCAGAAGAGGACAACTGTTGGAGAGATAGTATGGGAAAAACAATCGTTACATTACTGGGGAGGAGTTTTCAGACACAGCACTTTTTTAGTGTGTTGGAAGAACTAGTGCACTGGAAGGTACTATATATTTCTTCTGTGTCCTGTCTTAAAGTAAATTTCATGTGGATTTGATGGATATTTTATTTTAAAGCAGGAAGTATGGCCAAGGCCCTAGTTATACACAAATCTCACTTCCCATTCTAAAAGGATTATTTTTTGGATTAATTTTGATTGCCAGGGACAGCAGGGAATGTACAGATAGCACACTGCCATTTTAAGAGGAACACCAGTACAAGCACAACACACTTCTTAATTTGCAGGAGGGAACAGCACTATGTGTGTAGCGTTTCCCCAGCACTTCCTGCTGGATGGATAAGGAGTGCATTCACCTAACATTGATTGGCGCTTCCAATTGTGAGTGCTAGCCACTAACATTGCCCGTGTGAACGTTCACTCACCTGTGATTGATCTGGGCGCCACCATTTTGTGTACTGTACTGCGTGTGCATCAGTGCTGTCACCATGACAATGCTGATGCTCCTGTGCAGTCACAGTCATGTTAGGAAGTCAGCAGAGCTGCCAGCACGCTTGCGTGGCAGCCCCATTGACTTTCCCATCCAGCAGAAGTGCAGATAGTCATTAGCTGGATGCTTCAGGTAAGTGAGTGGGGAAGGTTAGTAAGCTTGTGGAACACAATGTTGTGCTCCACAGCTACTTGATAATTAGGCAACTTTTTGGCAGGCAGGGGGTGTTTCTAGCATGTAAATACCTCCTGCAAGTACAGATGCACTTGCGCAGTTGTTGCCTAATTATCAAATATGGGCTGAAGTTCAAATTGGCCTCTTGTCAAATTCTTACTGCTTGCTGCTCAAAAGAACCAATGAACATCTTCAAAGGAAACACATTCCAGAACTTATTGGAGTAAGAAGATGGTGATTTGAAAATTAAATAAAAAAAAACCTAAATGTAGAAGGATATAAAATATAGTGGTTTCCATACCTACAACTAGTGGAAATATTTGAAATGGATAAAGATCAGGAAGTCTAGAACAAAACAAAATGGCATTTGAAGGGCAACTATGTATGGAAAATGAAAATGCTGTTTCTAAAATACATAAGTAGAAACGGAAGATGAACAAGTCAAAGTGTGCATGATATAGTGGGCACTTTTTCTGGTTATAATATTCAGATGAAACAATAGGAAAATATGCGGTTAAAGGAACAGAAATTTACTATGCCATAGCCTTAAAAAACTAGCTAGAATGTACAAAGGAGTCCCCAAATACTTGTTGCAAATATGAAAAAAGAACTTTATCACATGTGGTGAACATGTGAAAAATCAAAACAATCCTGGACATAACTGCATGTAACTATACAAAAGTTGGAAGAAGGCCACAAAAATATTTAAAAACTGGAACAAATTTAAACTGTCAATACTATATTTAAAAACATTGAAGCTGTTAGAATGATGATATTGCCCAAATATTTCAGCAATATTTGGTTAGAGAAGAAAAAATGGGAAAGGCTTATAGAAAAATTTATTATCCGTTTTAAAAAAAGGCCACATATTCCATCAATGGTCTTGGAACAGATGTCTGCAGAGGGTGGATAGTCCCCCCTCTCAAATTATCAATACATTTTGAAGCCTTTCAAATACAGAAACTGTTTAGAATGCAAAACAGAGATAAGGTTGAGTGGATAGAACTGAAACTTAAAGAACTAACAGTAAATAATACCACCCTGATTTTTTCATCTTCTAAAATGAGAATGGAAAATGTGGAAAATTCATTCTTTAGATATACAATAATGAGCTCACAAAACTGGAAAAATAAAGCTTTACCTAGTTCATCACCAAAAATGACAATTACTGCCATATCTGAAATATGGGGTATACTTACAAAGAGGGAATTAATGGAATTAGAAATTGCTCAAATAAACAAATTAAGCATTTATACAGTAAGGAGAAAATGCCCAAAAATATCTTGCAAGATACATTACAGATGACAAATGTACAAAAGATACGAATTTTCCAGCAACGGGAAGATCAACCAAAGGTTTGAAGACAACATTTCAATTTTATTGGTCAAAAGAACTTCAATATATAGACTACCTCTAGGAACAAAAGGAAGTGAGGAAGAGAGGGGGGGGGAGATTTGCCAGCATTCAGACATTCCAGAACAGGTAAGGAAGGGGCAATGATTAAATCAACTATTTAGCTTCAGTTTTCACATTAGCATATTCATTTTTTAGCTCTCGCTTGGGGCATCAACCCTGCTATGTTTATGTAGTATCTTCCTTTTACAGGCTGTTGGGATTAAGTTGCTCTTGTGGCACAAACAGCTGAAGAAATACTTTGGCAGGAAACAATGTTGAAGAATAGAGGTAGGTATCTGTCTGCACTTATTACATCCCCTAGTAGCCAAGTAGTGCACGTCCCATACTTGTAATGGTCACTTGTCCCTCCTGATCCAGATTCCTGCATTCTTGGTGTTTGAGTCTGCATTATAAAAATACATATCATGACAATAAGATAAAGACATAACGCTTTGGTTAAAAATAATGTAAAAATAACAGTGGTTTTCATTTGTGATAAGAAAACCCATGTCCTAAAGTTATTTGACTGCATTTTGATACTCAGAGAAACTGAAGACGGGATGGAGAAGGAAGTGACAGTCTACAGGCCTTTCCATATTTACCTGACTGGTATGGAATAATACAACCACACCTGAGGGACTGCTACCTGCTGCTTCAGGCTTTGCTTTCTGCAGGACTGGGGCCTAACCGAGCAAGCAATTGACAGGTCCTTGGAACACGGGCTGCCAGAGTCAGCTTGCTGGCTGGGTCTGCCCTATAAATGAATGCTGCTTGTGGCTTTCAGAACATCTCCAGGACAGAGAGACTTACTAATGAGAGAGCTTGGCTTTGCTGTGTGGGATCTGCAACTGTTCCTCCAGCTGAGCTTCCGCTACACCTGAGGGACTGCCATTTGCTTTGGACTGCGAGTAGAACTAGTGCCTAATGAAGCAAACAACCAGCAGCTCTTTGGAATGCCTGCCAGAATCAGAATAGGTTCAAGCCTATAAAGGACTGCTGCTTGTGGCGGAGATGCACAAAAGAGGGTACCCCTTTGGGGAGAATAAGGGTGTGGACCACTCCATAATCCTCCTTGCTTTTTATGGGTATATTTATGGGGTTTTTTTTTGTTTGTCATGTGAATTTTTAATTTTTTTAAACTCATTTTGTTGTTCAATATTTTTTAGCTTACTTATAGTGTATGGGGTAGATGGAATAATGTGCCAAGGCAGAGAAGGGGAATTGCCATTGGGGGCAAAAATTATGGTGGTGATGAGCAGGAGCAGCCATCGCACTGGGAGGCAGAAGACTTGGTTTAGGAGAAGGTGTGTTAGAGCTAGGCACTCCTGATAAGTGTGTGGAAGGCTTCTTAGCCATTCAGTGCTGGAGGACGTTGGGGAAGCCTGTGACAACTTATGGAGATTTGACACAGTTCCCTTTTGTGGACGCAGATCCCTAGCGAGTGGTCCTCCACTTGCAAAGAGGTAAAGTGCAGACAGGCCCTAACAATCTGGAATAAAACAATTAAAAGTAGAAAGAAGCACTCCACTCCCATAGGTTTTAGAGGATAAGTGGCTTGGCATAATTTCTTCAACAGATGTTCCTTTGTGTGGAAGGAGATGTGTGTTCAACAATAGCAGGATAGAGACAGGTGTGTGTGATTATGCTTACCTAATGACCGCTTTGCTCCCTCCGTCTCTGCACCAGTATCCAGCACATACTGAGCCCAAACGACTTTATTCTTCCACATAAATAGAAAGCTCCAGCTGATGGAAAGCATGGTAAGAGGTGCCATTATGAAGTCATATGCATCATCTTCTGAACCCTACTAGGTAGTTGTGCAATTAATTGATTCTGACGCTTTGTGGAGACAATTGTACATGCATCACAGAGGCGATTGTGCTTCCTGTCTTTACCCTGTCAGCTCCCAGGAACCTGCCTTAGTAATAAAAGGCAGATTAGGAAGAGCTTAACAATGATGAGATAACAGAAGAGCAATTCCCCCTCCAGTGCCTCCTGTTTCCTTTTCACTTCTGGAGGATTTGTTAAGGAACTATTTAATATTTTCCCTAAATGAACGGACTAATATTTAATAAAAGTAAATCCAGGTGCCAGTGTTACTGAAAATAAGGCAGTGATGCAGGCTATATCTCGCCATATACCCAAAGTGGGTAACAACTTCTAAAATCCAACATATCAAAAGAAACAATATTAAAATTGAAAACCAACATGTTAAAAACCAACATGTTAAAAATTTAAAAAAAACAGCACAATATCAGTTAAAACAGTAGTGTTTGCAGTGGAGGGTAAACATAACTAATGTTTGGTTGAAGGCCTCAGCGAAGAGGTGCACCTTCACTGCCTTCCTGAACCTAATCAGAGATGGAGCCTGACGCACTTCAAGGGGGAGACTGTGCCATAGCCTGGGGCCATTACTGAGAAAGCCCTTTCCTGAGTGCCCACCAGCCTCACTTCTGAAGGCTGTGGAACAACCAGGAGGGCCTCCCTTCCAGATCTTACGGCATGGGCAGGTCAATATGGGAGAAGGCATTCCTTTACATATTTGGGGCCCAATATTTGTCTACAGTTCTGGTCACTACACCTCAAAAAGGATATTGTGGAGCTGGAAAAGGTGCAGAAAATGGCAACCAGAATGGTTAAGGGGCTGGAACACCTCCCTTATGAAATCAGACTGCAACATGTAGGCCTCTTCAGCCTTGAAAGACGGCATTTATTTCCCTCTATCACACAACACTGGAACCAGAGGGCACTCTGGTTGATGGGTAGGAGAGTCAGATCAGACAAGGGAAAGTATTTCTTCATGCAGAGGCTCCATCAGCCTATGGAATTTGCTGCCAAAAAAGGTAATAATAGCAATCAGCCTAGATGGCTTTAAGGAAGGGTTAGGCAAATTTATGGATGACAGATGTATCAAAGGCTACTAGAATGGATGACTAAGTATCTTTCAGGCTGGAGGAAAAAGTAGGACGCCTCTAAGGCCATTTGTTGGGATTTGAGAGCAGGAGAAGATTTGCCCTGGTCTCTGGTTGAGATGCCCATGAGTAATTGGTGGGCCACTGTGTGTGACAGGATGCTGGACTAAATGGCCTGTGGCCTGATCCAGCAGGGCTTCTCTTATGGTCTTTCCTGTGCAGCACTTTGAACAAGTACAGATCTGCTGTCACAGGAGCCATCCAGTCACTGCTGGTCAACCTGTGGATTGCTTTTTAGTTGTCCACAGCTCTATTATTCTGGAAAGCACTGAGACAACTCTGGGTGAGCTGTGGTGTTGGCTGGATGTAGCTGGAGCTATCCAGCAATGGCTCACTCCATTGGCCACGTGTGAAAAGACCCATAGCAGCTAAAATGTTATTAACACAAGTTTTTTTACTTTTCAAAAGGTTATCAACATCAGAAATATTCTGTCATGAAACTTGTCGAGTAACATACTGCTCTTTTTTCCCTACTATGATGGCATACTTGATTTCCACCCTTTCCTTCTTTCAAACAGCCTATTTAACCTCATCCACCCACTCCATCCATAATCTTCCCCTTCTTCTGCTACCAGTGGTGGGCAGGGCCTGTCTGATCAGCACTAAATGGTGGTTAGAAGACGTGAGGAATCCTATTTAACATCTAAGGTAAGTGCCCCAAAGCCTCATTTTGGGGACTTTCTGAAGTTACCACTAATCAGTATTAGGAGCCCTTGTACACAGCTTCAGGACATTTTCTCACCACACATTAGTATGGATGAGAGAGGCCTGTCCCACTACTGATATACTCCATCCACAGAGAATGGAGCATAATTCAGACCAGGAAGATACTGATTTGGATTACTAATGGACCTGATTAAGCAATTCAGCTTAATTTGGATCACGGAGGCATGCAGAAGGTAAGCCTCCATGTTCTGGACCATTAGGGGACCCATTTTGATGATGCATCAAAGCTCACCAAACACAAGTTCCCCAGGCCTCTGGGACTAGGAACTTTTATTCCTACTCATCAATGCCCTTGAAGGCTGGCCCTGAACCTCCTGCGAGTTTCAGGGATGGTGCGAGAATTGTCTGGGCCAGCATCATCTTGCAGACAGACAGTGGTGCAGCCCGACTAGTTCATATCACAGCATTAGAAAACCATGAGCATGAGCAAATACAACTTTTGGAAGAAAACAATACTGAAAACCATTACACAGATACATTACATAATTTCATTGCTTCAAAAAAAGGGAATCTGCGAACTAACCTGATCTGTTCTCGCTCAGCCAGTCAGTCAATGCTGGAACCATTACATCATCTACACACAAATATGAATCCAATCTTGCTCAAAGAAAGATATCAGTAAGTGTCTATTCTCTAGCAATGCTTTGTTATTTGCCTTGGACTATGAACAGAGGACTTAACTGTTTTCATTTGTCTTAGCAGGGCAGTGGCCCAGCACTGTCTATTTCAGTATTGCTTCACCTTCAATCTTTCAAACAAAATGAATTCTAGATCATATCAATAAATCATCTTCTCTATTTTCAACCCTCTATATAGCAAGTTATCATGTTTTCAAGTGTGAACCTGTCCAGCTCTTTGTCATTTATCTTGCATGTCCTGTTATAGTTTGGCTCAAGGGTGAACATTTGCTGATGATAAATGTAACTACTCCTGACTGGTTTTTTTTTTCACAGATATTATTAACCTGCCTTGTTCTTAATATTTCATGATAAATACATTATTCATGCAGCATGGCACTAGATTTGCCAGTCAGATGAGCTGTGTAAGATTGTTGACAGGAAAACAGTTCAGCTTGGAGAGGGTTACTCATGTACAACACAATCTTATTTGTTTGTTCAAATGCCAGAATTATTCAGTTTGGTAAAATCATACTGCTTAGTAAGGTTGAGTGTGGCAGAGCTTGACAAAATGGTGCTGGTTCATCATGCCATGAGTAGCCCATAACGAGTAGCCCATAACCTGGAAACGGTTGTGAGACTATATTAGAGTGGTCTTTCATTAGTGCATGGTTTTTGGACCAAGATATAATCCACATGATAGTTATGTGTTCAGGCATCCATGCTCCTTTGGAGGCATATTATTTATTTATTTATTTATTTATTTATTTATGTATTTATTTATTTATTTCCTGCCCTGTACCCGAGGGTCTCCGGGTGGCTAACAACCTTTAAAATTGGACGTATCAAAGCAATAAAATCAATACATCATCTAAAAACCAACATGATAAAAACAGTACAAAAATGGTTAAAACAGCAGTATTTGCAGTGGGGGCAGTGTAAGCAGCATTAACCAAAGGCCTGGGTGAAGAGGTGTGTCTTCACCGCCTTCCTGAACATAAACAGAGAAGGGGCCTGACACACCTCCAGGGGGAGACCATTCTATAGCCTGGGGGCCACTACCAAGAATGCCCTCTCTCAGGTGCTCACACGCCTAACTGCTGAAGGCGGTGGGACAACCAGAAGGGCCTCCCCTCCAGATCTTAAGACACGGGCAGGTCGATATGGAAGAAGGTGTTCCTTAGATATTTGGGGCCCAAGTCATTTAGGGCCTTGTAAGTCAGAGTTAACACCTTGAATTGGGCTCAGTAGTGAATTGACAGCCAATGCAGTTCTTTCAAGACCGGCTTGATATGCATCTGGCTAGCTGTCCTGGTCAGCACTCTAGTGGCTGCATTTTGCACTAGCTGCAACTTCCGAACCATCTTCATGGGAAGCCCCATGTAGAGAGCATTACAATAGTCCAACCTGGAGGTTACCAGAGCATGGATAACTGTGGCCAGGTCATCTCTGTCTAAAAAAGGTTTCAGTTGATGCACCAACTGTAGTTGGGAGTAGGCACTCCTGGCCACGACCTCCACCTGAGCTTTGAGTGTTAGTGCAGAGTCCAGGAGAACCCCCAAGTTACGCACCTGTCTCTTCCAGGGTATTGCAACCCCATCAAGGACAGGGTATCTCCCAACTACATGGACCCGAGAGCCTGTGACACACAGCAACTCCATCTTGTCTGGATTCAGTTTCAATATATTGGCCCCCATCCAGCCCATTACTGCCTCCAAGCACCTGTCAAGCACTTCAATCACCTCTCCTGATTCAGATGGCACAGAGAGATAGAGTTGGGTATCATCTGCATATTGATGACACCTCACTCCAAATCTCCTGATGATCTCTCCCAGTGGCTTCATGTAGATATTAAATAACGTGGGAGATAAGATTGATCCTTGGGGAAGCCCACAAGTGAGTTCACAGGGTGTTGAATCAGTCTCTCTCATCACCATTATTTGAGATCGGCTCTGGAGATAGGAGTAGAACCAATGCCAAGCACTGCCTCCAACTCCTAAATTCTGTAGCCTCTCCAGAAGGATACTGTGGTCAATGGTATGAAAAGCTGCTGAGAGGTCCAGGAGAACCAGTAGGGTAGCATTCCCCCTGTCTTTCTCCCAGAGGAGATCATCAACCAGGGCAACCAAGGTGGTTTCCATGCCATAACTGGGCCTGAAGCCAGATTGAAATGGGTCTAGATAATCAGCTTCTTCCAAGCATGCCTGCAGTTGAACAGCGACAGCTCTCTCTAGCACCTTGCCTAAGAAAGGAATGTTGGCCACTGAGCGATAGTTGTTTAGATCTTCTGGATCCAGGGAAACCATCTTCAGGAAGGGGTGTACCACAGCCTGTTTCAGGGCCAATGGAACCACCCCATCCCTCAGAGAGGCATTTACCACTTCCTGGATCCACCTGATCATACCTTGCCAGCTAGCTTTTATCAGCCAGGAAGGGCAGGGATCCAGAGAGCACATCATCAGCTGCACCCCTGCAAGCATCTTGTCCATGTCCTCAGGCTGCAATAATTGAAACTGATCCAAAATAATTGGATCATACAGTTCTCTGGATGCCTCCCCTGGACTAAGTCCAATTGTGGCATCCAATCCCCTATGAATCTGAACAACTTTGTCATCAAAGTGCTTAGCGAAACTGTCCCAGCAGATATTAGATGGCCATGGCTCACGCTTCCTCAGACCGGATTTTATAAAACCATTTACTACTCTAAAGAGCTCTGCTGGACAGCTTCTCGAGGACGCAATGGTGGTGGAGAAAAAACTACTTTTTACCGCCATCACCGCCATGTGGTAGGCACGATAGTGTGCTCTAACTCGTGTTCAGTCAGATTCACAGCTGGATTTACGCCACTTGCACTCTAGCCATCGACCTTCCTGTTTCATGGTCCGTAGCTCCATGGAATACCAAGGAGCTTTCCGGGCTCTACAGGCAAGTTGAGGGTACTTGGGAGTGATCGTGTCGATAGCCCTGCTCATCTCCCAATTCCAGAGAGAGGCCAGAGCTTCAACAAGAGCACCAGACATGCCAACTGGACAAGTCCAAACCTCACCAGTGAGTGATCCGTCCATGACAACAGGCTGACAGTCATCCGTCTTATCAATGGATAATAATCAATCTGCTCTGAGGCAAGAAACAAATCGAGGGTATGTCCTGGGATCTGCTGCGGTGAGTGGACACTGCATTCCAGGATGGCAGTCAGCATGGTTCTGGGTTGAGTTTCAGGGCCTCATTCATCCCATTGCAGCTTTAACCATCAAGAAGAAGAAGAGCTGGCTTTTATAGCCTGCTTTTCTCACCCATTTAAGGGAACACAAAGCAGCTGACAAACCTTCTGTTCTTCTCCTCACAACAGAACACCTTGGAGCTGTGAGAGCTCAGAAGAGAGCTGTGACTAGCCCAAGGTCACCCAGTTGGATTCATGGAGGAGTGCAGAACCAAACCCGGTATTCCCAGATAAGAATCTGGCTCCCTAACCGTTTGACCAAACTGGTTCACCTAAAGCACCTCATCTGAGCTAGAAGGGATGGAGAGATTGAGCTGGATATCATCAATGTACCAAAGGCATTTCAACTCAAAACCTCTGATGATTCTTACTTGTAACTTCACGTATTAAATAGCTATGGGGACAGGATCACCTTCTCAGGAAACCCATATATGAGCTCCCACTGTGTTGAATCATATTACCTCTTCTTTTTGGAAATTGTCCTTGTACTGAATGATCCTTCAAATAGCAACTTCTTGGTAGAGTACTACCTTTTCATAGCAGAAGATTCTACTTTGTGAGTCTTCAAAACATCTTAATACAGTTAAAAATACATGAAACATACTATCAAGAAAATGTGATCAAATGTCAAGTGTAATGCCATGAGCTAAATCCCAAAACACTGTTTTGCAAATCATAAAAAGCATGCCACAGAGCCAGAACAAGGTCAGCCCTATCAAGATCAGAGATAGCATAGAGACAAACAGCATAAGAGATTGCCTAAAAACATCCTGCACTTATAGACAGAAAATTGCAAGACAGTAATGCATGGTGAGCAATATTAGACATTGAGAATGAAAATGTAAGACCCACACAAAAGAGGCCAGAGTACTTCTGTTCCCAATGTGGTGGCATGCTATTTGCATGCCACTACTACACTGTCTGTCAGATCAAAGTCGTCTCCTTGCTCTTGGAATGGAACTGAAGGAATCCAAAGCTTCAATTCTGACAGCAGAATTTGTTCTGAACACAAGGAATGCCCTGAATTTGAAGACTAGGACACTGGCTCTCCCTCCCCTCAACTTAAAAGGGTTCTGGTCTTGACAGGGTGGGAGGAGAAGGCAGTCTCCTGACTTTTATCTCAGTTTCAAAGATGGTGTGGGCTCCCCTGCTGCAGATTCAGGACCTACTTGCATTTACCTTGTAGTGAATGCTGGTAAGGCCTGTCCGCATGCTGCTGCTGTAATTTAAAATCATCGCCCTGGAATTGGTGTAGGGGTGTGCACAATATTTTCCCTCATTCCCTTCACATTTGTGTGAATGCAGCCACTTTGAATGTGCTAGACTTCAATTGCACTTCAAACTTGCTTTGAATCCACCAATTGCACCTCTGAATTCACTCCAAATCCTCTCCAGAACTTCAAACGAAGGCACAAAAGCTTTCTCTTCACATGCAACGATCTGTCATCAAATATAGCCAATATTTGATTTGAATGCGAAGTTTGGAAACTTTGCAATTCTTACAAACTGCAGAAGTGACAAATATTTTTTGCCCAACCCTAAATTGGCTAACTCCTTCCCAGAGAACCCAGCTGTGGATGGTTAAAAACAGTTCACAGCTTGACTGGAAGAAACTAGCTGTCTCCTGAACAAAAGCACTGCACCCCCTTCCCAATGTGGTGCAGCAAGTGGGTGGATGGTGCAACTGCATCTGCACAGTCACACACACAGTTCAGGTTGCTATGGTAATATCTGAGTGCATGACAGATGTTACCTTTGTTGTTGCCAAGGCAATCCAGCCTGCCCTGGCCATTCTCATTTCAAGTGCTGCTGCTCCACTACAGGCCTCTACCAGCACTTGCCATTACTATACTATTATTTTACCAGACTAGTATGGTGTTATTACACCATATTAGGCTGCTAAGTGCAAAAGCAGTCCACAAAGTGAGGAATCCCTCCTTCAAATCTAACAGCCGGGAGATTATCAGACATAGGATTGCCACTGAAGGGACCAAGAATTGATCTGACAGTACTTCAAACAGCTCTTGAACTACAATGGCTGAGAAGAGTATGGCATCCATGCACAGATGCCATCCTCTTCCTGCACATGAGTGCATCATAAAGGACCAGGGTCATGGAGACACTTCATCCACATAGTGCCTTCAATGCACCACATTTGTGCTCATTAATTTCATCCCTTATGAGTGCTGCACTTTTTGTGTCCATAGGTATATTTGGAGAGACATTATCTTGTCACTGATTATACTATGACAGTGTGATTTATGGCCCTGGTCCCATATGGTTTTCCTTCCCAACAGAATGCAGATGTAATCAATCTCTCTTTCTGATTGAATTTTAACATCAAGATTCCAGACTTTTCACAAGGCAAAAGATTATCATCCAAGGCCGTGTCTTCACGGCAACCTTATGTCGGATTCAAAACGTTTTCAATCCTCGGAGTCTGGACGGCAGCTTGGCTTAACACGCTTTCCCCGTGTTAAACCACCCAAAAGCGTGGTGGATCTTAATCCTGATTTCAACAGGTCTCACTCTGGATTGTGCACCTGATACGTGTTTCATTTTTTACTGTGTGGACAGTACCGTGTTAAGGGATGAGAATCCGTGTTTAGGGTTTCCCTCCCCCAATAGCTTGCTTCCAAAGAGTGATTTCATTGGAAAAATCCACCCCTCAAAACAGGCACTATAAAAATCCACTCATTAAAGCTACACTGTAGCGATCTAGCCACTTCACGCCTTATAACAATGTTGCAAATTTCTGCAATTCTGAAAGTGCTGACCTTTAGAAAGGGAGAGGAAAAGAAAGCCCTGGAGGTTCTGTTTTAAAGGCTGTGGCTGTGAAGGGGGCTTGAGTTGTTGTTGCTGCTGCTGTGTACCCTGGGAAATGGGGAGAGGAGGGGAAAGAATCACTGGCTGCCCACTGCTGTTTTTCCTCCATCCAGGCAAGCGGCAGCCACCCAGCCACCCAGCTAGTCTCCCTGAAGAGGTCCCTTATGGGTGGTGCATTCATGCCAAGAGAAAGAGGGCAGGGCAGCCCCGAAAAGCGGCTTTTAAAAAGTAGCCACTTGAGTCCCCCCTTGAGTCACGTACGTCCTCAGAATCCGGACTGAACGCGATTAAGCTGAAAGTAATGGGAACAGGCAAATTCACGTTTGCATCTGGTTCTATCATTTCGGTTTAGGGAAAGCGAAATAAACTTGCTGTGGGGATTCGCCCCAAGAGAAGTATTGACATTTTCTCTTTGTAATAAGCTAATCAAGAACTTTCAAACCATAGTTCCCTGTCATTTCTGGGATGAAGTGATGGCCACCTCCATCCTTCGTGTAAGATGCAATAATCCTCCATTCTTCCAGTGGCAGCCAGTTGCACAATACAAACAGTGCAATGTCTCCTGTTCACAGATTCCCAATAGCTGATCCTTAGTAGGATCCCCCATACTTTTTTTTTGCAATGTCTGAAAAAAGTAAATGCCAAAGCATTTTTTAAATATACAAACCTTTTTGGGGTATCTGGATTTCTCAGTTCTTCTTAATTGTCCTTTTTGCCTGCTCATTTGGGTCTCTTGAACACCAAGAAGTAGATTTTGGGTTCTTTATCTTGGGAACTGGCTATCTATGTTGTTGGCCACCTGCATTCTTCTGCCTTCCTGAAGCTAACAAATTATTATTGGCTATATGTCTGAATGTCCACCAAATTAGCTGACAGGATCCAAAGATCTTCTTCTGCTCTCCTTTTTCCAAAGCCAATCTACTCCTTTTCTGTTGAAGCCACTTGTTGTTTGAAAATAACATAAAGTAAGAATGTAGTGCTTTGGCAAAAGATCTTGATCCATAATGAAGAAGGGCAGGAAGAAGTGATGCATTGGATGAAAGCCTCCAGAACCTCATTTGTTATATAGCAGGTAGATAATCCTTTACCCTCTTGGTACTGGTTGTCATTTCCTCTGACAACTGGCTGCTTTGGGCTGATGTAAGGTGGAGTCTAAGGTAGATTTTGCATTGCTTCCCATGGTGCATGATGCAGAACTTACTTTAGGCCACTCAGGCAAGGAATGGGGTGGGATCCTGCATATAGTACTGACAGCTGTCTCCCCAACACATCCTACATTCTGATGAAGGAAACAAAAGTTTCCCCACTCTGAAGCTGCAGTCCAGAAATAGGAAGTAGTGCCGAGAAAAATGGTGCCAGGGTTTGGAGCGTCATACAGCCTACTCTATGCACTTGTCTGCATAGTAGCAGTCTGAGTGGAATGCAGGCAGAGAATGCTTGGGAGACCACATTCAAATGATTTTCCATTGGGAAAAGTGAACTAGGCTTGGAGTCCAAATGAACAAAATGCACCAAGGAGGGCCTGCCCCCTCCCTTGGTGCCAGAAGCCAGGTGTACATTTGATGCCCTGACCCTACCTGGCATGGACCTGTGAGTGACAAGATTCCCACCACTGCCTCTTGACTTTCGAGGCAACTAGATATTTTTCAAGTTCATTCACTAGGGATGTGCATGAATAGTCATAACACTGTATGAATTTGGCCAAATTTGTACATTTAAATTTGAATCAAATGTTGGCACATCCGAAGACTGACATTTGAATTCGAATGGAATGTTTTGATACATTCGCATGAACCTTTGTATGAAGTTTTGTATGGGAGATAAAAATACCACTCTAGGTGCTTCCGCATTTACCGCTGGAAATCCAGATCTATTACATCTGGATTTACTAAATCTGGTTTAGAATAGATCCGGATTTACTAAATCCGGTTTGCGGTAGATCTGGATTAACTAACTCCGGTTTGAGGTGGATCCGGATTTACTGAATCTGGTTTAAGGTAGTTCCACATCTATCAGATACAGATCTGCCCACACCCCTTATATCCGCAGAGGCGTGGGAAGGATGCCTTGCGAGGAACAGATTCTGCCCTCGCTGTGCAGACGCAGTAGCACAGATTTCAAGACAGCTGCCCCAGGAGCGGTGTGATTGGAGCATTCAGCCATCAGTCACAGGTTTCCCAATGTGTGCTTGATGGGTGTTAAAGGGCCTGTGCGGAAGCAGCCTTTGGCTACTTTTTGGAGTGTACATATAAGCACTAGGACATAGAATGCCTCTGAAGGCCATATGCTAAGAGACTATGAGCAGGGAAAATTGTGTACTCCTTTCTTACTAGGGTTTGCTTATGGAGCTGGTTGGTTGCGATGGAAACGGACTGCTGGACTAATAGGTCATGGTTCCAATCCAGTGGTGCATGTCTTATGTTCTTATGTACACACCAGCCGGATGCTTTGGAAGGGACAGGAACACAAAAACACACACACCACATCTGTGCACATCCCTATCATTCATGCTTTAACTGCATGGGAGTGAAGTAACTGTTATATCTATCCTGCTACACTCTACAGGGCTGTAATGTTCATAAGGAACTCTTGCCAATGGGTGAAGAGCGGGAGAAGGTCTCTTGAGCCGAAGTGGGAGAAGTTCTCATAGGCATCAGAGCTTTATTTCTTCAGAAGCAATGGCAAGCAAATACACTCATGATATGACTTATATCATTTCCCCAGTGCTGCCCACATTAATTCTACATAGGATGCCTTTGTCACCCAAGTGAACTCCATGCTGAAGACTTTAGATATATGAGGGAGCTGAAATGTTTAAAGAACCTCCTTATGGCAGTAATTGTTAATCAGATGAGAAGTGAAGAATAAAGACAGAAATGATTTAAGATCTGAAGCTGTACAGGTGGACAGTTAATGAGCTGCTGATTGGCTGAGTGCAGAGACCAGCAGTATTTCCAAAGAAGATTTTAAAATAAAGATATAAAGTCAATGGACAGTTCTTTTACTTCTGGCTATAATCTAGCTAACTAGCTGCTGAGATATCTCTACTTTGCCGTGAGGAGCTGACACTCAGACATACCCTGTCTTCATGATGCTCTTTGTCAAGAGACAGGTCCCTTTTTGTTTTTGCTTTGCTTTCTGGTTTTCCTCAATGTCCAGACTTCAGTTTGCCAAAAAATCCCTTGCTTGCTACACAGGGAGTAATTGATCATGTTAGTGGCTGGCAGGAGTTCTTGGATGCCACTCCATTGCTCATTAATTCTGTAATGCAGATAAACTGATGCAGGCTCCTCTGTCGAAGGCCATTCCTTCCTTTTCCCCAAGGGGACTGCAGTTCATGCTGCAACGTTGCTCACTGAGTCTTTTTTGACCTTGGATTTGGCGATAAGCAGAGAAGGTATTACAGATGCAATGTGTATATGTCACTGTCCAGAGACAGAACATCTTATAATCTAAAAAGCAGAGCTGAGTAGTCATCCTGCTTTTGATGATTTATTTCACTAGCATTAATGCTCCACGCACGGGACAGTGCACAAGGTAGTGCAAACACATCTGAAGAAAAGCTGGTTGTGAAAGGATGGAAAATTATTGCCTAGATTTTGTTAACTCAGAGCCTGGAAGTGAGAAGTATCATCATTAAGTTAGCCAACTCAGAAATTAAATCTTTAAGGCTATGGTCACACTTAAGGTTTAATCCAGCTTCAGTCCACTTTCAGAGCGAGAGAAAACATCAGAAAAGTGACAAGCTGATTTCTTTCAGCATTAAATAACTCAGAAAATTCACCTTTGGGATAGACAATGTGGAAAGAAAATTACTGGCCACTTTGCTGACGTTTTCTCTCACTCTGAAGGTGGACTGAAGCTGGATTAGAAGGTGTGACCACAGCCTCAGTCCTTGTATATGCTTTTCATGTTTATATGAACATTCTCCTCCTTCCCACCCATTGATACTTTTCACCTAGAGGTTGGATGGATTATATTTTAAATTTTTAGTGTTTGTTTGATCATATCCTGTGAGCCATCCTGGGACATGGACGTGGATATAATAAGTTGTAATTCATGTGAGATGCTGTATCTTTTGTTCTTATTGAGTTCAGTTGAATGCTTGTTTCTTCTAACAGTAGGCAGGAAGAAGAAGAAAAAGAAGAGTTGACTTTCCTACCTCACTTTTCTCACCCATTTAAGGGGACTCAAAGTGGCTGACAAAACTTCCTGTTCTTCTCCCCACAACAGACACCCTGTGAGGTGGGTGGGGCTGTGAGAGCTCAGAAGAGAGCTGTGATGAGCCCAAGGTTGCCCAGCTGACTTCATGGAGGTGTGTGGAATCAAACCCAGTATTCCCAGATAAGAGTCCAGCTCCTTAACCACTAGACCAAACTGCCTAGGAAAAAAAGCCACAAGGGTAATAGGCAAAGCTGTGTTACAGGAGGACTTAAACTGTTCCCTGGCCCCCCACAACACCTCCCCATGTGGCTTGTTGCAACCCTGACATAACACTCTTGCTTTTTCAGTCTGCATATGAGGTCACTTTTGGTGCTTTCATTATATAGTAATGGAAAACATCTGCTCTGAAGGCCTAATTAAGGGTGTGATCAGACAGGGCTTTTTGTCTTACAAATTTTTTAAGCTTCATCCCTTGTCTCTCCTTGACTGGCACCACTCAACTTTCCATGGCTTCAACTAGTCAGCCATAACTAGTGCCCATTTCCAGGCTACTATTGGCAATAGAAGTCTCATCCATTTCAAACTCCAAGTTGCCTCAAGAGCTATTATTTCCTATCTGTGGAAGGGGTGCACAGGTATCTAATCTTTAGGATTAGATAAAGTGTTTTGTTTTTTTTAAATGCTGCCTCCTGGGTCCTGGTGCTGCTCCTTTTATCCTGTTCTGATTCACACCTTAAGATGCCTTTACTGCATAATGGAGAGATACAGCTTTAAATGTCAAAAACAAGTTATTCTTCTCCGGTCTTCAGCCTAAATTGTCCTATATTTATTTGTCTGTATCTAGATCATTGCTAGACAGAAGGTTCTTAATTTATATAGTTGTGTGAAGTACACTATAAAATCTAAGGTAGTATTTGAAATGGAACAAAGAAAAATATGGTAAATCTAAAACTTAAAAGGTGAAAATGAAAGAGCTGTTAAGTCAGATACCATGGAGGTTTGGACAATGCTATCTAACCTGCAATTATATTGTCTCACATCTTTTTCCAATTGCAGTACATGAAAAATTCAACAATTAGTACCCTTCTTGGCCATTTCAGTTGTCATAAAAATTACAACTTATTTTAAAAGAACAAGACAAAAAGTTTAATGTTCGTTTAGTTTTACCTGGATAGTTGGAGGCAATAAAAATTATGGAAACACTGTACTGCTATATTAGGCCATATGGTTTGACTTCCCTAGAAGAATACAGATTAATATGTCACGTTTTAACCTGCTTTTAATGCATATGAAAGCTCCCGGAACAGCAACATAGGATGGGTCTTGTCCTTGAACAATAAGGGGAAAATATTCAGAGGAAGGATAATCTGCAGAGGCAGCGTGGAAACATGAACTTCTAGGTAGATGAAATCTACTGGATCATCCTTATGCATGCGTTTATTAACACATTCAAAAAAAGTCAAGACTTTCACTTATAAAATACTATGTTGGCTATCCTTGAGCAAGGCCTGCAACTCCAATTGCTTGGTAATTTTATATTTATCAATGGTTTTCACTATCTTCTTCACAATGAATAATAAGCTGAAAGATGTTTTAATTTACCAAGTCTTGAGTCCTTTTTAAAAATTGGTGTTACATTGATCTTCTTCCAGTTTGCAACTAAGGAAGGTAGCATAGTGCATATTTTTGTTAGGAGGTGTCAATCTGAAGGAAAATTCACTGCCTAGAGAAGTTACGATCAACAATGGAGGCTGACATTTGCCTCTGGAATGTCAGGCCCATCTGAAACTTACCTGGGACTTATCCTGCAGCAGGCTAAGTGCAAATGCTGTCATCTGGGCTAGCATTGGCTTCACTGCAGCAATGGCCATGCATGGCCATTCACTGGGATGACATTCATTCATTCATTCATTCAGTTTATTTGTATACCGCCTTTCTAATAAATTACTCAAGGCGGTTTACAGCAACCGTGAAGAATACAGTGCAAAACAATACATCATACATTAAATAATCATAAAATTACACAAAACATTGGGGGAGGGGACAAAGAGCCAGCAATGCCGGGACCTTTCCCCTCTCCAAGCTGAGTGCTGCTAGGGCTGTTAATGTGCTGACTCTTTAGCTCCTTCTTTGCCAGTTCTTCAACCACAGAACCTGTGAACTTGTAGGCGAGGTAGCAGCAGACGCATGCCGATGTGGGCTGGCAGTTGTGTTCCTCCTCTTCTGCTCGGCTTTATACCTTGCAGGCAAGGATCAAGTGACTGTGCAGCTGCAATGTCCTGCTCCCATGCAGCCTTCAAATGGAAGTAGAAGTAGATGTGAAGGCTGTATCTGGGCCTTACCAGGAGTGCGGTTAACACTCCTGATATAACTATGGAACAGTTTTTACTGCTCCACAACTATTAAACATGGAGACATTTGGGCAAGCTGAGGGCCTCTTCAGAATGAGAGCAGGTCCAAGTTGTGCAGATGCTCTGAGCCAGAGGACCCCCAGCCAACCCCATTGTCAAAGTGCAAAAAGGCCCTCGGTTTTAAGCTGATTAATAATTCTTTGAGTGGGTGACACTGGAGCTTGGTGAGTTGTTGATATTTAGTTTTTTTACTAATGCCTACCCGCTTTTCTCCTTTTACCATTATATGCTTCAGTTAATCAGACCCCCTTCATGAGAACAGGAGCTTGGCATTAGTGACCCTCAAAGTGGGACTCTGCTATAAGACACACACACACACCCAGGCCACATCTACTTGACTCTTTGCCTCTCTCAGGTACTCCAGGTAAGCTCCCTTGGCTCAAAGTATCAAACTCATTATCTGAGCACTAGGAACTTCTTGCATTAAACCTCATCCACAATCTCTGTTCAAAGGTCAGATAATCATATATGTGGCATTTGGCCATTATATTTAACTTACTGCTTATCCGGGGAAATGCTTAAAATGACACATAATAGGAAGCCATTTATCAAACAGTCAGTATATTGACATCTTTTTTCTAATTGCATCTACATTGAACTAAGTGATTCCATCGATTTTTGCAGAACCTTCTTACACCAAAAGCTGGAATGGAAATTCATCACAGATCCTTGAATTAGGGAGTGGGGGACTTGTTTTCATCTTTAATTTATAGCTGATGTGATAGATATTCCTAAGGAAGATCAAACTATGATGAAACTAACCATTACCCTTTCCCATCCTGTTGCTTCACTGTTCACAGTCAAGAGCTTCCAAAGAACTAGGGCCCTTTCTGCTCCTACCTTCCATTGATCAGAGCTGTACTGGGACAAGAAATGATTCATTGTCTGCATGTGGAGGGAATGGAGGCCATCAGTTTTGGGCCAGGCTTGTTAGCAATGTGGACGTACCATATCTATTACATTCCAGGCAATCAGCTTCCTGCCCAAGGCACAGCTAGCAGTTGGTTCAGTCCCTGTCACTTGTAGACCATGTATGGAGCACAACCGTGGAACTGAACAGGGCTGTTTTTGCAGTCTTGCCAAAATCTGGCTGCCATTTTTGAAGACAGCACACCACTCTATGCTGGAGTTCTGAAAATAATGTTCAGAGGAGGTTCATATGCTGAAAAGATGGGGGGAGTGATACATGAATGTGTGACATTTCACTGAATTCTAAATGCCCCTGTTTTCTTTGTTCTAGATCAGGGCCAGAAGTCCTGGTGCCTGGACCAGAACAGATGGCATTAGTATGGCTGTAAACTTCTTCAAAGAGGTCTACAACTATCTTGGGAAAGGTGCCCATTAGGATGCTTGTGAAATGGGATATTGGTAGTCTCATGTGGACAAAGTATACAAGGAAGTAATTTGTTCCACAATAACAGGCAAGTGCAGAAAGAGCCTAAGAACCAGAATTTCCTAAACTAGATGACCTGATCAAGACTTGACAGACCCACTTCATAACATATGAAGAAGTTGTAGATAATAAGATTCAGAAGTGAACAGGAAGGAAGGTGTAAATCCCAACTGAATTCACCCAGTCAAGCCATGAAAAAAAAATAAACAAATGCCTCTGATGTCTAGGGCAGGATACATCACCTCAAGGTTGTTCTAATGAATGAACCTGAACAGAATGTCTCATGATATCATATCAGTTACTAAGGATCCCTAAGGGCTTTTCCTGGCATCTTGAGGGCTTCATTGCCTAGAGGAATGGAACATTCACAAGACTGGTGTTTATGGCATGTCCTAAAAATTCCAGTTGTAAATAGCAGTATGAAATGTTGATGACCCTTGTCCTAGAATGTAAAGCAATAGCAGGTCACTGTGGCAGGTAGTTCACTTAAATATGTTTCCTAGACTACAGATTTCAGTCCATTTCATGCAATTGAATTGGGAGCTGTTGAGACATTTCCTTTCTGTTTAGCTGATTTGCCATTTAAAGCTATAGTGCCTGGTAGAGAAGGCAACTTGCTCAAGAGCATCCACTTTTCAACTTTTTTCTTCATCTCACTTTTTAGCTTTTAAAAATGTGATATGTTTATTGCCAAAAGTTATATCAAGGACAGTAAAAACCTTTCAGCTTTAAAAACTAATTGCCCCAAAATCAAAGGCATGAAAAACCTGGCTGTCTCCCATAAATGCGTTGCGGGTCATGTAAATCATGCTAAAAGTTGGAATTAGATATGGCATATTGCACAACGTATAAATTTCCAGCTACAGGAATTTATTTTCTCTGCAAAAGAGAAAGCAAATCCCTCCCAAACTTGCTGTATTTTTTTCAAACATTAGAAAGTACTGTTATTTCTCCTGTTCCCATTCCAGTCTCACTTTGTTCTGTGTGTAACAAAGTATTGGAAGAAGGTCCTTTCCAGAGCAATGGAAAATACTTTTGCAGGTAGAGTAGAGTGGGTAAGTTCCCCACACAGCAGTCATGTGTCTACACAGTGGCAGCTTGGATACCTGACAGTGATGGGCCCTCTATAGGAAGGAGGCCACTAAGGGCCCTTGCCTCAGCCATAAAGCTGTTATGCTCCCAAGGCGTCCCCTAGGCACTGCCTGCCATTGTGTGAATGCAGCTTCATTTAGATACTCAAAAGTTTACAAGAAGGGTGTCTATAGCCTGGTAAAACTATTCTAAAATATTTTTTTCATATGCTTCCAGCAAAAAGGTAGTAACAGAAGAAAATCTAGGTTTACATTATGTGTTGTTATAGTAATTTACTAATTAATAATGCCATTAGTAAAAACTGCAAATATAAATGACAATGATAAAAGTCAATGGAATGAAAATTATATATGAATAAAAATAACAATATTACATACAAAATGCTAAAGTAGCAGTGTAATTGTCCAGTGAGAGTCTTTAGTCTTTCAGGCCTGTTTGCAAGCTAGAATGTGTTGCCCTTGTAGCAGGTTTTCAGTTCTGTTCCAGGTAGGTTGGGCAATCCATTCCTCGGTATAAATTCAATTATAGTAGGTTGACATGGAGCAGTGAGGTGTCTGTGTCCTCATAACTGGTAGATGGAAATGCCACTGAACCCTAGTGTAGGTTCCCTCAATGAGTGCAGAAGTCCAGCATACCATTTATGTTTTGGTAAAGGCTTTCTTTGGTTGCTGCCTTTTCAAGATCAATTAAAATAACCCCTATGGTGACAGCAAGTACTTTGCATGTACTGATATACTCATATTGTTACATTAAGCATAGAATTGAGCATTACACTTTTAATGTACCTAATACCGTGAAACAAACTATGTTTTATATACTGATGTTTTTTATTATATTTTAGTGGTACTGTCAGTGCAGATCCTACCCAAACCTCCACACAATCCTGATTAGTGGGCCTGATCATTCCGGACCCACTGATCTCAATTCACAGCTGGTAAATGCAGAAAGGGATCAAGTCTACACAGGACTAGTGCTTTTCCATTCTGCAACCGCACTAACGGCTCTGCATTCTGAAATTGTTGTAGACCTCTTTAAAGAGGTTTACAACCATACTAACACCATCCATTTCAGACCAGACATTGTTGTTTCTGCATCTGATACAGAACAGTGAGAATGAGGGTATTCTGGACTTAGTGAAACACTACAGTGTCCATCTGTTATCACTGCTGCCCTGTCTTCAAAGCCTACAAAGATCATCGTTGGAAAAGTAGCCCAGGGGTAGGCATGCTGCCTCTAAAAATGGGAGCCAGACATTGCCAAGACTGCAAAGATAGTCTTGTTCAGCTGTGCACTTTTGCTTTAAACAAAACATATGAGTGACGAGACCCGGGTTAATCACTAGCTGGGATGGGTACTGTCTTGTCAGCTGCCTGGAATAGAACAGGTATGGCATATATGCACTGCTGATGAGCTTGGCGTGGAACAGATGGCCTCCACCCCCTCCCAAAGCTGACAGTATCTTGATTCATGTTCTGGTACAGCATATGTTGGATTAGTTAGACTATTCCAAGGGAGGTAAGTTCACAAACAGGAGTAGTGTGATGCCTTTCTGACAATAATGCTATACCTGACATACTAAAAAGCAGCATTATGCCAAGGCCAGGTATGTCTT
Source organism: Aspidoscelis tigris stejnegeri (assembly GCA_023333525.1). Taxonomy (NCBI): domain Eukaryota; kingdom Metazoa; phylum Chordata; class Lepidosauria; order Squamata; family Teiidae; genus Aspidoscelis; species Aspidoscelis tigris. The sequence goes on along the minus strand of JALMGA010000002.1, from coordinate 60,317,666 downwards.
CTCTAATGAAGACAGTTTGGAAGCTGCAGCTGGTGCAGAATGCAGCTGCTAGACTGCTGACTGGGACAGCTGGCCAGATGCACATCACGCCAGTCTTAGAAAAGTTGCATTGGCTGCCGATTTGCTACTGAGCCCAATTTAAAGTGTTTAACTTATAAAGCCCTAAATTACTTGGGCCCCAATATCTAAAGGAATGTCTTCTTCCATATCAACCTGCCCGTGCCTTAAGATCTGGAGAGGAGGCCCTCCTGGTTGTCCTACCACCTTCAGTAGTAATGGGGTGGGCAGTCTTGAGAGGGTCTTTTCAGTGATGGCCTCAAGGCTATGGAATAGTCTCCCCTTTGAGGTGTGTCAGGCTCCTTTCCTGTATATGTTTAGGAAGACATACCTCTTTGCCCTGGCCTTTAATATAGTTATTGTTTTAATATATGTCTGATTTTAAATGTTGTTACCCTCCCTGAGACTTTCAGGTATAGGGCAGGATAGAAATACACATAATAAATAAAATAAATAAATAATGAATCGTGAAACTGTACATTTTGATTAAGCAAACTAACACTCTCAGAATTTCCCATGCCATTGATCTAAAGAACCCAGCCAGAAACCAAGGCCATCTACTCTTCAGTGGAATACAGAATTGCAAAGACTGAATGTCTATAATTTGCTTGAAACTTCAGTAAGAATTCTCTTCCTCTTTGTGCACATTATCAAGGTTGGATATTGTGAGGAAAATCACTGGTACTGGAAGGACAACTGATTTCACATGGATGGCAGAGCTTGTCAAGTTTAGGGAACTGTGTGGGGCTGGGTTGGTGAAATGTGATGAAATGATAATGTGATGAAAAACTAGGCCAAGGGACATTTAATGACCTTTTTTGGTTAAAGGCATCATTGCAGAATGTTAACTTTCCCCCTCTCTTAATTAGCCCGCGCAACACATCGCTTTTCCATATTAACAAGGCAACATTTAACAAATGCTCAGACACTTCCATTAGTACCTCAATAATCTGCGTTTAGCTAATTCACACACAGAAATACCCCCCATGGACTCTGCTAAGACTTAATGCCGGAAAGCTTGTAAGGCAATCTTGTATAACAAAATTTTCATCACTTACACTAATATACTCCAGAGCATTTATTAGTGTACTACGAAGTATTATGAATAATTAAAAATAAACTAGACTTGTCAAAGGAATGAACAAAGTACATTTTATGCTACACGAGCCCCTTCTTCTTCTTCTTCTTCTTCTTCTTCTTCTTCTTCTTCTTCTTCTTCTTCTTCTTCTTCTTCTTCATTGCTTCCCCTCTTTTCTAAATTTGCTATTCCTCTTTGGTTCACAAGTCCAACACTTTGCAATGGGTTTCCAAAGCATTAAAATGATTTAGGGAGGCACTGCTGTATAATTAAGAACATTTGTAGTGAGACCCGTTTGCCAAGTTGAAGTGAAAATGAGATAAGGAAGGAAAATGTTCTAAAATATTTTTCTTTTTCTCCTTTTATAATAAAAAAAGCTAATCATACAGACAAAAAACGTGACACAATATATGATAGCATAAATCTGATATTCCATTGCATAACACAGGCTGGCTCCAGATAGTGGCCAAATAACCTGCTAGCAAAGGATAGCTGCCTAGCAAGAAAGACAGTACCAGCTGCAACACTGCGTTTTAGGGATATGCAAGAATATCTGAAATGTTCAAAATTTGATTGAATTTGTTTGAATTTGGACATTTGAATTTGAATTGAATGTCTATACATTCATTTTTTAACATTCAAACTAATTTAAATGTTTTGAATTATTTGTACAAATTATTCAGAGAATCGTATGTGTATGCATTACATACGTATCCATACACATCTTATTTGTAGCCGTACACATTTGTATGGATATGTACAGGATGCATATGGGATAAAAAAGGGAAGCATGTGTGATAAAAATGAGATGTGTATGGACACATATGAATATTGTCGATATTCATATCTTCAAGTACGAATAGAATATTTGTATGAATAGATATGAATGTATTCAAATCAGTTCAGATTTGAATACATTCATTTTTCTCTATTCATTTGAATTCAAACATTCAAACATTCAATCTGAATAAAATCGAATCTGAAAATTGCACTTGTGTGCACTCCTACTGCCTTTGCACATTTTAGGTTACATGCACATCCAGGCACTCTGAAGATGGACTGAAGCTGGTTTAAATCTTGTGACCACAGCCATAATGTGTGGAAAGAGCGATAAGGACTCTCCTCTTGTTTTATGCCTGCAATTAAGTTTCCTTCGTATTCAAAACAAAGACTATCTGACATGAAGAAAATTTCAGCTCCCGTGGTGGTTCTTCTTGATGAAACATCTGCTGTGTCTTTCTGGAGTAGTAATGCTTTACACTTTATGCTAGAATGTCTCATGCCAGCACTACTAAGATTCAGCAGATCTGCAGTATTTTTGCAGTGCTTGGAGAAGTCAGCAATAAAGATGCAGTTTTAGGGGGCAGCCAGTACTGTTGGGATCATCTCAAGGACACAGAGAGTGACTAGCCTGATACTACAGCAAGAATTCACATTTATATGTGATTGCACTGACCTTTGTTTTTTTCCCCTGGAGTTTTCCAGAAATCGTATATAAGTTATGGGTGTGCAACGCACGCTGCGGCCCAATTGCAGGCTGCGGTGTGTTCCTGTGCACAATGTTGTGGTTCGAACTCGAAAGCCCTGCCCTCCAAGGCCTGCCAGTCCAAACCTAGCATCATAAGAGGTAGGTCACACATATGGGGCTGTGGCAGTATAGACTCCTGGGTGGGGGTGGGCACCCAGGAGGCCCCCGCAGGCTTCCACCAGCATGATTAGGCCTGCAGCAGCTGGCAATACCCCAAAATGGGCTGGGACCAGGCTGCCAGCCAGTGGACCAATAGGGCCCAATGGCAACAGCCCAGGATGGGGCATGCTGCCCCCAAGGCACCCTTTTCAGGCTGGGACACAAGGGGACAGATGCACTATTCACATCTTGGCCAGTAAGAGATTTGTGGGAATGCGTCCGTTATCGACCAAAGTGTGAATGGGGGATCTGTCCCTGCGTGTCCCAACCTTAGTGAACTGGCCTCTAGTGAACTGACCCTTTAGATCTGTGGTTCAGACATGTTTGAGGGTATTCAGAAGTGTCTGAATCATAGCTAACATCTGCTCAAAGGAAAAAAGTTGAAACTCATGAACATCTCTAGTATCGTAAGTCATAACTTAATGTAAGTTAGATAAACTGTAGCCCCATACTTTATCAGGTGAATAGTGCAAGTTTAAACTAAAACAACAGATTCTCATGAATCACTGTAGAATGGGAGAACGGCAGATAAAGTGGAATTTCAGCTGCAAATAACTCTTTGAAAACTTGTTTATTTTCATAGTAGCAGAACAGCTCTTAAAAAATAGTGTAGTCATCTTGTTAATGCATTCAGGACAATGACATTGTGCTGACTTCCCCAGAGATTAAAAAAGTAGGAGGAACCAGCATATAAATGGCACTGATTCTAATACAAAAGCAAAAGCAAAGAAGAATTTGTTGCTGTTCTTTCATTCTCTCACTATTTTTTTCTCCTTCTTAAAAAGCTGCTGCCTCTTGTTTCTATACTCCAGGGAAAGCAAAACTTTGGGAATAATTAAGAAAAATGGCAGTGTGCATCTTAGAGCAAGCAGTATGTATTTTTTCCATGTTTAATAAAACTCTAGTCTTTGATGTAAATGATAGAGATCCCGTGGTTATTTATAGACAATTTGTTTGTTCCCTCAGCCCCAAATTCTTATGTATATTAATAACAGAGTTGTCAGTATTTCATTAGAAGAGAACAGAACAATGCTATTTTAAGAAATAAATGAAAAAAGTATGGAATTTCTGCATATGTGGAGAAGTCTTCATCAATTCTCTTGAATTTATTATAGTAACTATTTCAAGGAAGGGTAATTTGAACCTGTTATGTAAGGAATATGTTCTTGGTGACAGAACCAGATGGATGGAGGAAGTTTAATCAGCTTTAAACAACTTTTGCCCTTTAAACCAGAACGGATGGATGCATCTGTACAGCGGTCTGGCTGTAGGTGTGGCTGAACAAGTAGGAACAGAAGAATGAGAAGAAAATAATCCGACAAATGGTTTCTGTTTCACTTTTTACCGCATGTCACTTTAAGATAAGCTTAAGAAGAAAAAAGTGTGCTGTCTTGCTTTGTACTTTTAGCTTTCTCAGTAGGAAATGTAATTCCAGTACATAGTGTTGATATAAAGTGAGTCCTTGGTATTCACAAATCTTGATGGTTTCTGTTTTGCATATTTAAAGGCTACTTTGGCCCCCTCTGCACTGGGCCTTATTCTGTATTATATCCCAGAATAGTGGCCAGCTGTCAGCATACTAGTGCATACTATAGCAAGCCCCACCTGGGACCTGCCACAGTCTGAACTAGCATGCGGACAGCTGGTACCTATTCCAGGATATAATCCAAATTACGTTCAAATGCAGAAGGGGCCTTTGAAAGAACCTGGAAGTGATTCCCAACCACGACCATCTTAGTTGAGGGGTGATCAGAATTCTCTTCTTTGCTTGCTAGGATTTCATATCTACATCATTTTACTGGAAATGAAACCTAACTGACAGTGAGGGATGGCTACATGAAAACTTCTGCACAATGAGTGTTGGTGTGTGTCATGTAGGCCTGTCTTGTCCTGGATCAAGTGACATGGGTCAAGACTGGAACAGTGGCCTGAGATATGTGCCATGTGTCATTCACATTGCCATAGCCTGGCCTGGTCCAACTTCAGATTTTGGCCTCCAAAGCTGCTGACTGGGGCTGTTATCAATGAGTGTCTACTGAGTGTCCTGTGCCTGGTGCTTCTTTCCAGGAGCCTAGCAAAATGGCGCTGGTTCCATGTGGACAGCTGGCCCAACCAATTAGTTATATGGTGAATGGGCAGTCCAGTCTGTTACTGGGAATGCTGGGGGGGGGTTCTTTTAAAGCACTCTCCCTTTGGAATAGGCTCTGGCAGCAGCTCCAGGACCTGGTCCCATTAAGTCAGCCTATTCCCTGGAATAGTGCGGACATGGTGTTCCATATTGGTTGCTTAAGCAGGCCAGCAGACCAGAAACAGAAACTCACATTCTCACCTTGATTTCAGGTTTTTTTTTAAAGGCTTAGGATAATAATAACTTTTAAATGCTTTCTTTTCTGGAAAAATCAATGTTTTGTGTTGTTGTTGTTTAAACACAGATCTGATCAGCTGGGCTCAGCTAGAGTGAAGGGTCCTAGTGAGTTACAATGATAGAAAAGAAAAGTATCTCTTAAAACGGAAAGTGACTGGACAACAACAACAACAAAAAAAAGTCTTGGCTGAGACAGAAGGAGAAGGCTGCAGATGATTATCTAGCTAACTTCCCAGATGAATGGTGTTTTACCCAGTGCTTGAAATCTGAGGTGCCTCTTCAACTGGTCTCTTCTTGTAGATCATGAAAAAGTATAGCTTCCATCCAAATTATAGCATAGAGCCGGACTTTGAAAATAATATCTTCCTACCGAGTTGTCTTCTGGGGCTGTGACATTTACAAACTACACAGCCTTTCAAATGCCCGATTTCTTTTCTTTTTGGATATGTCTGAAATGAGGTGAAGAGGTTTGAGGCTGAATTCACACTTAGCTTTTTAGAATTGGATCAGAAGACACTCCCAAGCTAGTTAGCTGTCGAAGCTAGAAGTTCAAATGGCAAGACTCCTTCTCCTCTCCTGGTGTTACATCCTGATGTCAGATCCTGGGTGGCCTTGCAATACCTGGAAGTGGTGCAAAAATGTCACTCCTGGAATGTCCTTGCTGCTGCAGGTATGCTTGTGGACTACTTTCATGTTGTCCAAGCAAGACAAGACTTGGGACAGAACTGAACACTCTGGGAATGGTACAGTGGATCTCGGTTGTGCATGAAGTATTCCACGACTCCCCTTGTTATTATCTACAGGGTAAATGTGAAAAGGGCCTAAATCATTTTGGAAATAATAACACCACATTCATGCTGGCCTTTCCTAACCTTGTCTGGGTTCCTGCAGGAACAGCTATCAGGGGACAACAAATGCTGAGGTCAACCTAGCCATCACAGCAAGAGAACAGGGCAGTCAAATGCTTTCATCCTCTATTGGACCCCCAATTGCTCCATCTCCTGATTAAACTCCTCTATTTTAATCCTGTTCCAGGAACTCTTGGGGTTCTTCATCAGGGGAGTTTGCCTCAGTTTCCTCAAGTGAATGCATGAAGGAGAGAAAACAACTCAGTGGTCAAAGTGGGGAGCAGTGTGAATGGTTCCAGTCACCTTTTCATGGATCCTATGGCAGTATCTTTCTTTTCCTTTCTCCTGCCTTTTGCTTGGACAAGCCTTTGTTCTCTTGTGTGCCCAGGGTGAGGGAGCGAGAACAAAGAAAGAATCCTGCCTGCCTAGGAGAAAACTATCCATCACAGCGTGAGCAATGAGCAATTTGTGGGACTGTGGAAAGTGCTCTGTGTTATCAGCTACTGTTTTCAAGTCTAAAAAATCTCTGGGGATGGAAAGATATCCTGTTCATAAAACAACAAAAGTCCACATGTAGTCCAAATTTGTCAGGACACTAAATTCCCACTTCATGATTGCAAAGCTGGGGACTGTAATTTGTTTCGGTACCAGACTGTAGCCCACAATGTTCAAGGGCTTCAGTTCCATACTGAGTCACACAAATGGGGCTTCAGACCAAACAGTTTATGGGTCTGATTCTCCACCACCGTTGGGTTCCTGGCCTACCCCATCACATTTGCTGCCTTCTTACCTTTCTGGCACACAATATTCCAGGCAACTCAAGGATGAGCTACTACTACCTGTCATGTGATTTCAGTTAGCTTTTATGTCTTCCTAGACCTTCAGAAATGGAAGACCATGATCCTCTGGGCAGGCCAACATGGCTTAATGCAATTGGACAAGCTTGCTCTCATGTGGGTGAACTTGGCCAATCACATGACTGGGATTGATGAGAACTGCACTCACTGAGAAAAGGAGAAACAGAATACTTGCATTTAGCTTCTTAAAATTAGTTTTTGAGTTTTTGTGGTGTGGTTTAGCCTTCTCTTTTAAGACCGAACACTGGAGAGTTTTGGATGTCCTTTGCTTTTTTATTGTACACAGTTGCTCTGGCATGTTCAATAAAGAGAAGGATTTTAAACCTCATGCATTATGCTTTCTCAGACTCAAGGGCAGGTCAAGTAAAGGTGGACGTGAGAACAATCATCAACTCAAACTAGCAGAAAATACTACAGTATGGTCTTCATTTCAGATGTGTGTTAATAGAAATGGCACGAAGAACTGATTTCATCAAAATTAAAATGCTAGGAAAGGAAGGAAATAATTGTATTACAATTTGGGAACTGTCAATCAACTAACTGGATAGGACAACTGTCTCAAACCAGAGCTTCATAAGTACTTTAATCTGGATAGCATCTCAGACAAAATGGAAACTAAATTTATTAACATCTCAAAGATTGGCCCTTGATCTGTACCTTACATATTGTATGCATTGACTTCTCCCTTTTTTTTTTACACCTGTACATAGCTAATTGATATAACCAAGATATGTTTCTGATTATACAAGTTTAATTTGTATGTATATATGTGTAAATGTATTAAATTCAATAAAAAAGCTTTTAAAAGAAGAAGGGTCAGTTGTCATCAAGTCCTCATACTTGTAGACATGTTTGCTGAATGATTTATTTATATTAGGACAAAATTATATATAATCAAATTAGGTTTGCATGACTTTGTCTGTGGTCTAATGTCAAACATAAATGGATCATATGACATTAGCAATGCTTCAGAGTGCCTGTGTAACTTTTACATGGTTTTCAATTTAATATACTTGCTTACTTGTAATGATTTTTTTTTCCTGAATTTACTTCTGTTGTTTCCACAGATCGGTCCCACTGCTGAGAAAACAAGAAGAAGAACATCTCCGTTATTGCTTTCTTGATGTTGGGGGGGGGGGGGGGGGAATAGAAAACAATATATCCAAAACCTAAGCCCCATTCTTCTCTCTCCCAGCAATCTTTTAAAAATGTATCATTCCCCAGGCTTTCATATTTAGGCATGCGGAACGTAAGCTTAGAAATGCAAAATTATCCGCACCAATCTGCTGCTCTACCCTGTCCACATTACACTGATAAATCATGCAGGCAGAAACCATTAGTCAAAAATACATTTAACTTGAATCAAATTTGCTTTGTGTTTGGGATGGGGGTGTATGGAAGGTTGATTTCTGCTGAATAATTCATCAACTCTGTTTGAAACGCACAACAACAACAACAACAACAGCAAGGCTTCAAAAATATTTTAAATATTTTGCTGTAAGACTCAATCAGATACACATAAAATTTGAACACCATCGCTTTTCATGTAATTTCTGTCTATTCTTATAAGTAATTGGAGTGAATGTGAACATGCCTTAGAGGGCAGAGGTAATACAATAAAGCAGAACTAGCATGAATTGCCTGCTGCCTTCATTCTGAGGGAATTTAAGCCCTTTCTGCACATACCTGGCTTAAGGGCAGATCAGTGGGTCAAGAACTACTGGGTCCACAGGTTCAGATCATGGCTCCCTCTGCCTTCCCATGGCCATAAAGCTTGTGTGAGCTTCACAGCCCTTCCCCAAGCCTCTGAATGGGACATCCTTTTTGGTGTGCTACTTTTAGCCCCCAGTAGTCCCAGATAGGGATGTGCACAATTTTTTTTAATTTGATTCGTATTGAATTGAATGCAAGAAACTTTGTATTCATGTGATAGGATTTGTATTCAATATGAATATTCAATCCCATACAAATCCCATATGAATCCCATATGAAGCTTCATACAAAGCTTCATACAAATGTTTTAAAACTTTTGATTTGAATTTGTATGTTAATCGTCAAATGTGCCAACATTCGATTACAATTTGAATGTCTGAGTTTGTCCGAATTTTGAATATTATGAATATTTGTGCACATCCCTAGTCCTGGACCATGGAGATGTACAATCCGCACACCTTCCATGTTCAAGAGCAAGGCCCATAGTCCAATTAAACAGTACTACCAGAGATCCAGATTTAGGGCCTCTTAATCCAGATCCTGCTTTGCTTAGTGCAGACAGAACAGGACCAACTGGGGGAAGGATTCCTTGATCCACATTAATGTGTAGATGGGGAGGCACAGGATCTGAATTATGAGGCTCCTTATTCTGCACCAAAGGTAAGTGCAGAAATGGCCACAGAATGGAAAACTAGTCCAAAGTGCTAAATCCCTATCTTGCAGGAGACACAGAGAATTACAGGTAGGATTATTGGTAATCCACTAAAAAGATGCTTAAGTTTTCTATAAAGAAAGGACAGAGAAAAATATATATTTTAAGCTATATGCTGCAAGAAGAGAGAGGATGTGAACCAGACTTAAGAATGATTAGCCTGAGCCTACAGGCCTTTCTGCACTTACCTTAGATACAAAATACAGTGTTTTAAAGGAGTTATTTTGTCCTCATATTAGGGCCTCTTCTGTCCACACCAGCTGGAGTGAAATCCAGCTCAAGAGCCCCCTGTTCTGGTTTACTGGTGGACTTGATTAAACAGTCCATCAGCATACTGTTGAGAATGATCTGGGTCACAGAAGCATAAAAAAGGCACACCATTTTTTGGCCTACCAGGAGACTGATTTCGGTGGTGCTCCAAAGTGTGCTACTGAAATGGGTCTCCCTGAGCTGTGTTCACACAAAAGAAAAAAGCAGTTCAGAAGTGCTTCAGTAATAGCAGAGTGCTGTCGTTCTGTTCTCATCCCATCCCAAATCTTTTTCTAGCCTACATTGTTCATGGGGGTGGGGGAAGACTGGCAAGTGAACAATTTCGCTCAGAACCATCTCTGAACTGGCTCAGAGTTGCTAGAAAAGGTGGATTATGGGTGGGATGAGTCACCTTGAGCTCCTTTATTGTTACTTGGGCACGTAGCTTATGGCCCTAGTCACATCTTTACTTTAAAACTTCTTCAGTCAGTCTTCAGGTCTGGTTACTCACACCTTTTCATTACTACCCATTTTATTTGTGGATTTTCCACCCTCCATTTAGCTTTCCTGAATGAAAAGTCCACACAGAAAACAGATAGAAATTAAAAGATGTGGGCAGTAAGATTGATTGAAGAAGGTTTAAAGTGAGGTGAAGGTGTGACCATGGCCAAAGTCTACAGCTATGTGATATGCAAGACAAAGCAGCATAATTTGCACATATCATAATTTGCACATATCATCAGAAGTGATATACACTAACATAAACAAGTTAGGATAATCAAGGTGCAAATGCCTGATCTATTCCAGAGCTTCACTGGCCATTGTACCTCATAAAGTTGTGAAAAAGATTATTTGTTACATAATAATTAAAAAATAGTATATCAGCATTTATACATAACCATAGGAAAAATATGTATGAAAGATAGTTTAAATTCATACTTTTTTATTTAAGAGAAATACTGCAACTGCGATAGAAATGGGATAAACTGATCTTGGGACTGGAGGAAACAGAAATAAACATTGATAGATTTGCTCATCTGTACCATAGGGCATTCTGGCTTCCATCACTGGCCAGGGAACACAGAGCACTAAAAGCTGTATTTCCTTTCTCCAAGGAAATAGAATAACACACTAATATATTGGCCACATAATAAAAAAGTGAGATTCTCTTTGACCCTTCCTGCTAGAAAGGACTCTCTAATCCAACTGCCAGTCTCCTCAAAACTGCAGAGGAGAACAAACATATTTTGGCTCCATCAGTAAGCCAGTGAATGAACAGCTGCTGGAAGTGGGAACTTGGCACTGTTTGTACTCTTTTATACTTTCACAAGCTGCCTTCGGAATCATTTGACTCAAAGGCAGCAATAAATCTGCAAATTAAGTAAATAATAAAATTAAATAGACATAAAATGGAAAAGAGGAGGATGATGTTCAACACTCTGAGCTTTTTAGAAGAAAGGCAGAACATAAACATAGATGCAGCCTGTGCATGCAAGTGCTGAGTTTTGATCTGGTGGCTTTGTTTGAAGTCTCTGGTATGGCAGCAAATCTTCAAAATGGGTTGGATCAAAGACTGATTTACTGCCGCACTGTGGGCTTCGAATGAAGCCGACAAGCCAGAGTCTGCCCCTGCCACCAGACAATAATGTATAAATGCAAAATCTAGTAAAAATAAATTAATTTGTTGTTGTTAGGATAATTATGGCCTCTTTTAACCAGTACTCAGGACAAAACAGTAAATGGGCATAATGGATCCAAATAGTCACTATCATCAAATACTAAATAATGATGCTTACCTGAGGTCCGTTAGAAATATTTTTCATTGGTTGGGATGCTAACTTGCCATGCTTTGCTCGAACAGAAAGCTTTTTCTCTCCTTGCCCCCCTTTGGCTTGGACTGCCTCTCCACGGCTGGCCAAAAGGCACCTGGGCTGAATTTGCATTTAGGCCTCTGGTATGCAATTAGGACAGCTCTGGTATATCTGTACAAGAACTATCCTAATTGCATACCAGAGGCCTAAGTGTGAATTCAACCCTGATCAGGTAAGGAGAGACACAACCTAAACGTCCTGTTGTTATGTATGGTGAAACCATTGCTTTTATCATCTGTGCGCATGCCCTCTCTCTTTAAGTGTGCATTTTTGTGTCTACATGCACACACTCATGTGTACATGCATGAATGCAGAAGCAGCATGCAAGAAATTATAAATCCCTGCACTGTCTTTTTGATACCTGCTGCTGGAAATCTGTAGACACAGCAGATTTTGTTGTGAATGTATAGCATTTGTTCCACAATATTCCTAGCGGGCACAAGCCTTGAGTTGCAAAGTAAAAAACAATGCTTAACTACTCCTAGTGGTAAGATTTTTTTTGCTGGTCTTTTAGATTATATTTAGACCAGATATCTAAGTACCTTTGATAGTAGATTTAATAACCCAAAGACTGCTTTACAAAGCAAATAAGGATTCCCAAGCATTGTTCACCCAGTTCGCACACACTGTAAAAATGTGTGCCCAGGACAAACATTAGGAGAGGTCAGCAAAAGGGAAAGAGTTTATTAGTTATGGAACATACAGGCAATGTGGTGTATAAACCAACCTTCATATCATAAAGATCAAATGCAAACAAATCATTCTCTGTGTGAACATAGTTAGGTTTCCACTTCTTAGCCTGTTGGTTGTATATACCTAGATGTGAGTGCTCTTTCTGCACTTATCAGCCATTGATTCAGATCAGTGAGTTCAGAATAACAGGGCCCATTTTCCAGGGTTTTTTTTGGAGGGGGGAGCCATGGGTTGGATTATCATTGCCTTCACTGATGGTGCTGTTGCAGCCCTTGTTTCCCCATGGCTGCAAAGCTTTGCAACAGCCCCCGCATGCACACACACCTTTGATGGCTTGGCACAAAAGTTTCAAGCCCTGAAGCCTGGGGTGTGTGCGCTGTTTGGTGCTTTGAAAGCATTCCCCCAGAGGCCCCATAACATGGAGTATCATGACACGTGTATTAGCAGAGATCTGGTTTGAGGCCCTCTTTATTCAGATTCTGCTCTGTCTAGTGCAGATGGAGCAGGACCAATGGGGGTTGATTACCATCAACATGCAGGTGCAGCAGCCCATAATCTGGACTAAGAGGCTTTTGTTCTGGATTAAAGGTAAGTACAGAAAACATCTATGTGACAATATATGTGTGACAAGAACATAAAGGAAACTCATAGGGATGATATAGCAAAGTACACTTTGTGTGGGCAAAACAATGAACTGCCCATCATTAAGGAATATTAGGTGACAAATAAAAGTATCCAAATTATATAAAGTTACACCCCTGTTCTGCAACAATAGCTTTCTTACATTACTTGCAGCTTTCTCTTTCAAACAGTTCTGCACTGGGGTCTTCCTGCACTGGATCAGTACAGTGGACTGATATGTCAGGAGGGCATGCTTTCCTGAAGAATGTCTCATCTGCATTGGCTGAGTATTGGATGGACCACACTGCAATACTAACATTGTAGCCCAATCCAAGAAGGCTTCCAGTTTCTATATTATTAGGATAAATCTGTTTACATGTTTAGGAAGGCAGTGAAGACACAGTGCTTTATCCTGGCTGTTCACTAAATGGGCAAACAGCTTTTTCTTCACTTTCAAACACTGTTATTGTTTTAATATGTTCATTTTTATATTTGGTTTTTAATGTTGTAACCTAATCTGAGAACTTCATAGGGTGGGATGGAATGAATGAATGAATGAATGAATGAATGAATGAATGAACTAGCCCTTGTGTGAAGGCAGCACATTAGTGGGTGATTTGGTATACCACTACCATGATGCCTGGTGCCATTTTGTGGAAGCAATGCTGGAAGTACCCTACTTCTGGATGCCTGGCCAAAACAGCCACTGGCAGCCTAGCCCATCATGTTCCAGACTGCATGATTTGAGCTGGCATGAAGTAACCCATGCCATGCAGAAAGATTCCTGCAATCCACAGATTTCTTGAACTCCATTTGTCCTGCACTATAGCCAAGCAGCATTATAAAGAGCTATGTGCAAATGCTGAAAGGGATATACTAAAAAGGATAAATGATCTTTTGCAAGATCTATATCATGCTATGGTGTATCATAACTCAGTCTTAGTGGTATAGAACCTGATTGACCCTGCTGCCTCTAGTCACAGTGCTAAACAGGAAGAGTGAGGACCTGCACAGACCCAAATGTAGCCATCTCTTCTCTTCATTTCTTTAACTAATTTATTTGCTAGTCCCATCCCACCCCATTCTGCCTGCCCACCTGGCATCTCTGAATCCTTGGAACAAGAGGTCCTATCCTCAGAACCTTTAGAAATATGGGCTGTGCTGCACCACTGAAAAGGGCCCAGAAGTCCCAGAATGCAGTGGCATAATGCCTGGATACCTCCTGTGTTCTGGCACAAGGTCCTCAGTCCTTCTGGTAGTGCTGATTAAATTATATTACCAGAGATCCTGATTAAGAGTCCCTTAATCTGGATCCAGTTCTGTCTCATACAGATGGAGCCTGATCAATGGGAGAAAGCCTCATTGATCTACATTAATGTGCAGATGAGGAGGCCCAGAATGTGGTCTAATGGAAACCTTACTTTAGATCTAAGATAAGTGCAGAAAGGCCCCTTTGCCCTTTAGAGCACTGTAAATGGTGAATGGGAGTAAGTGCTTAAGTAGTATTTGTCCGCATTTCCAGCACTGCTGCCAGTTCTCATAAGGAGTCATCCCGCCTGCCTTTTGAATTGGTATGGCATCTTCCACATCTTGCCTCTGATTGGATTTGGCTTGTGCTTATTTTCCTTCCAACTACATGGAGAAGAATCTTGCAATGTTCTGTGTTCGTAAGAATTGCCAAGTTGTGATATAGAAAAGATGGTTATTTTTCCACTTGAAAATAGAGATGGCTCCTTGCAAGGCACATATGAAAGGCACTTTGGTCGCCACTCAGTATGGTGCTTTCTTGTCTCATCTGTCAGGCAAGAAGATATTTTAGTGGTGCTCCAAAGTAGGGATGTGCACAAATGTTTTTTTTTACATTCTAGTCAAATCAAATCAAATACCCCAAAATCCAATTCCATTCAAATCTTTTAAATTTGAATTTAACAAGATTCAAATTTACCAGATTTGAATCTATTTGTTTGAATTTTTGATTTGAATCTGCACATATGTCGACAACATTTGTATGTGCTCATTACACATCTTCCCACATACTACGCATCTGTACATGTCTGTATGCATCCCGTAGTTATCCTGTATGCAACCCTATTTCATCCTATGCGTACAAATGTGCATAGATGCAGGAAAGATGCAGATCTTCAAGTATCCATCGTATATGAACCTGTACATATACAAATATCTGGACAATTTGAACGAATCGATCCAAAGTTTGAAATTTGATTTTAATGTTTACATCCAAATTTCAGGACATTCTATTCGAGTTTGAATGTTAAAATTTGGCACGTTCAGATTTTGAATGTCTGTGAATATTTGTGCATGTCCCTACTCCAAAGTACTCTAACAAAAGGACACCTTGGACAGCAGTTATGCCCAAAGACACTTTTTGCTGCCAGTGTCTATGGGTGTTTTTCCACTGTCACTAGAAGTACCCATTAAGTACCCATTAATGGGTGCAAAAATGCCATTACGTACCCATTAATGGGTACTTAATGGGTACTTTTAGTGACAGTGGAAAAACACCCTAAATGTGACAGCCAAAGATGTTTTACTGGGTACTTAGCCAGGCAAGTGATGATGCAGCCAGTGAATCCAGAGCACATTTTTATTTCTTGATACTTATTTATTTAATGTTATTTTGATTTATTTTAATGGAATTCCATTAAAATTTGTATTTTAGGATCTAGGATTTTTCTACTCTCTATTCCAAAATCTTTTGGCACCTGGCAAACACCGAGTGGCTTTTGCATATGGTCCAAGCATATCAATGCATGTAAATGTTTCACTGTAACAGCCAGCTGAATAAAACTCAAAAACCCTGAGCACTCCAGGCACAGAGATCAGCAGAAAACTTGAAACATAAGGTCTTACCCACGATTAGTTCCCAAGAACTCCTGAGTGAGTTCTGTGGCATAGTACAATGAAAACTACTTATCATAGATAACAAGAGAAATGGACATTTATAGTTTTTTTTTATTTTTTAATACTTTCAAACTTCAAGGGGGAAAACAACCTCTAAATCAGCATGCAAAATCTTGAAATAAAACAATCTGAAATGAGATAATTTAATTCCAATCTCTAAGCTGTAGAAGTCCGAAGAACGGAGGGAGTCAAGAAGAAATTTTTCAAGCAATTTGACATGAAAAAGACTGTAAAAAATTCTTTTTTCTAAAGTTCTAGTAAGTAAATATTTTAAAAACTCAGAGGCCCTGTCCCCATGGTATGGTTCCGAACGGGGGATCAGCATGGTCTGTTCCCATGGGTTTTGGATTTGGTCTGCAAAAAGCATGCCAACCCCTCCCAAACTGTGTCAGAATTTGATACCTGAGAAAACAAGTCTTGGCACACTTTGGGGGACTGGTACGCATTGCTCAGGGAGCCGGGAACGCACATGGGGACACTAGCAAGATTTGCGCTCACGTCATTGGGAGGTGGGGTGTGCTTGCTGTCCCTGCCCTGTCCATTGAAGATCATGGCTGCTGACTTTTAAAAATGCCGATTGCAAAGGCAGGCTGGAGAACGACTTGGTTTTTAAATTTTCTGCCATTTCCACGGAGGTAATTCCAACCCCATTTCAAGAATGCCAAGGCAGGCTGCAAATGGCTTGATTTCTGTTCTGTTTGCAACCCTCGTTTTCCCCAATCTGCAAGGTGATAATAAATAAAGGCTTTATTTTCAGTTTACGGCAATTCTCGCAGTCGCCCAGTGGAGTGGAGGTGCGCACAACTGCTCAAGCACCTACTTGTAGTGGCTTTTGGTGTTTAAATTTTTTTTAAAGTTATTTTTATGAAATGAAGCTTTATTTTAACTTGTTTCCATGCCTTCCACCCCAGTCCTTGCTGTCCTTGCTGCTAAAGGAGGTGGGAAGCGGCACAGGGGTGGGCTGATGACAATCTGGCTACCAATGAGGAGAGAGGGGGCAGAGAGGAGGTGGTGCTGCTCTGCTGTACCAGGGTTTGGCACGTTTCTCATGGGGACACCTCCATCTGTGCCCAATCCATGCCTGTCCCGCGTTGCCGGGAATCTCATGGGAACACCCAAAATGTGTTCCCAGTCCTGTGCCCGGCCCTTGCATGCCCAAACAGCACCCAAAATGTGCCAGATGGCCAGCATGGGGACACAACCAGAATGACCTTTGTTTTTAGTTAAAACAGGTTGAGTTTGAGACATTTTGCAGATCCTTACTATTTAGAAGATACCAAAATATACAAGTATGTCATGACATGTGTTTGGAAAATGTGTTATTCATTTGCCTAGTAAAGAAAACATTTTGTATACCTATTTGGCTTAATAGGCATAATTGAGAGTTATGATTAGATGCCACTTGTGGGCTTTATTTATCTTAAATTCTTTTTAAAGAGCCTAGATCCCACCATCATCTCTTTAGTTTCCTAGTGTGTCTTAAATGTCTGCTAATTTCCTATTTACCACTTTTGAATGTGTATGCCCAATTATAGATGAAAATGATCATTTTTTAACCCTGTGGGGAGAATACATTGATGCAGCCTGTTTCTATAGTTGCACGCAATTCTTAATTAGCTCAGCATTTTAACAGGTTGCATAATTAAGAAGTATGCTGACAGTGGCAAACTAGGGCTTTCTTTTGAACAAAGGTGGAAGTTTAAAAATGAAGGTTGAAATCACTATTATTCTAATTAGCACATGTGGAAAAAGGCAATGTTAGGATCAAGCACTGCATTAGTCTTTGCAGTCTAAAGGAAGACTCTATAGCTGACCTATTTGATAGTTTGTCAGATTTAGCCTAAAGCCAGAAAAGCCTTTCCAGAAGTGGTATTTGTTCTAATAAAAATGCTGAAACTGATCTAATTAATACTGCATTTTGATGGAGATAGCATATTGCTAAGGTCATAATGATTCCATAAGGTGACACTAACTTTGTTTTTTAGGAACAATATTACAAGGAAAGACTATTATTTCTTAATTAGATGACATTTCCCTCTGTCTCTCTCTTTCTCCAGCTTATAAGAAAGCACATATATGAGACTGAGTAAATGCACATTAAAAACATATATATCGCACAATGTAATTGATGGATCTCCTACTACTACCTTCTTCCTCCTTCTTTGTACCTTCCTCCTCCAATTAAGAATGAATACTTAGATAACTGGGGATATGGAATTTACCTAAACATACTTATGGACTTAACAAACTGAAGTTTTTGTTTTTGTTTGTTTTCTGAGTAGAGATGTTCTGTTAACTCCAGGACCAAAAGGTGGTAAAAAGGTGGAAGTTGTACAATGAACCTCCTTTGTTTCCCCAATATCTGAGCTGGTTCAGAGATGCATTTGTCTATCAACATGTATCTGCCCACCTGTCTTCTTCTCTGCTATTACAAAGTCTGTTTCTAGCATTGCTAGAAAGGAAGCACAAATCTTTTCTTTGCATTGTAGCTTTCTACTCCTGTAAATGCAGGTTAGGCATGTGCACAATATGAAAATGACACCTTGGTTCACTATGAGCTCCCAAAGGCATTGGGGTAGACTGTTTGCCAGCATAGAAGCATTTGGCCATCTCTATGAACCAGCCAGACCATTCAACAAATTATTTGCCATCCTCCCACCTTCAGTTGAACTGCAGCCTACCACCCTTATAGAATCATAGAATGGTAGAGTTGGAGGGGACCTCCTGGGTCATCGAGTCCAACCCCCTGCTCAAGGCAGGATCTCCTAAACCATCTCAGACAGATGGCCGTCCAGTCTCTGCTTGAAGACCTCCAACGAAGGGGAACCAACCACCTCCCGTGGCAGCCTGTTCCACTGGTTGATCACTCTTACTGTTAGAAATTTTTTCCTAACATCTAAACTAAATCTTTTCCCCTGCAGTTTCACCCCATTGTTTCTAGTCCTTCCTTGAGAGAGTGAGAACAGGGCTGATCCCTCTGCCTTGTGACAACCCTTGAGGTATTTGTAGACAGCTATCATGTCTCCTCTCAGTCTTCTTTTTGTTAGACTAAACATTCCTAGTTCCTTAAGCCGTTCCTCATAGGACATGGTTTGCAGACCGTTCACCATCTTGGTAGCTCTCCTTTGAACCTGCTCCAGCTTGTCAGTGTCTCTTTTAAACTGAGGTGACCAGAACTGGACACAGTACTCCAGATGAGGTCTGACCAAGGTAGAGTAGAGGGGGATAATAACTTCACGTGATCTGGACTCTATGCTTCTCCTAATACACCCCAGGATTGCGTTTGCCTTTTTTGCAGCTGCCTCGCACTGTTGACCCTTCCCCCGCTGGGTCAGAGGGTTACTTACCTGCTTCCCACAAGTCTTTCAATGGTCTCTGTCTCTGACCACATCATCTGCAGTGGCTGGCTTATTAGGTCTTCAGGTATGGGGGACTTTCCAGAAGGCTTAACAAGTGGATTTGTGTATGTCCACTTTCTGCAAAACCTCAAACAATGCCATAATCCTGTGTGAAGGAGGCTATAAAGCGAAGTTAGGAATTAGTGTGAGGGAATCTAGTTCAGTTTTTTAAAAAATCAAAATAAGAGGCTGACAGTTCTCTAAACCAACATTTGGCCATTCTGTGAACAAGCCAGGAATATGTATTTGTGGGGAAATCTGTTAGGCAGGTCATGAGTACTATGGTCAAATATTAGCCTAACTTCTGGAACAGTCTAACTATAATGATAATTATTTTGTGGCATTTCTTTCCTTTTTCTCCATTTTATCCTCACAACTAGTCATCTTGTAAGCTTTCATGGCACAGTAGGAAACCAAACTGAGAGGCTTCTAGGGTCATATTCTGGCATTCTAGCTTACTCCATTATGCCAGTATGGTTGTATAAAACCATGTTTGGAAGAGTCATTAGACCAATATATGTCCATTATTTGAAATGTGAAACTGAACCATGCTTTAACAAAATATCAAAAGGTTTTTTATTATCTTTCTTTAATGTCTCTACATAGAGAGCTTTTCCTCTCTAGGAATCCCAATTTGGGTAGGAAAAAAGAAAGGAATTTTGAGCATTTGTACATGGAAAATAAGAGGTAACACAAGTCTTTCTGCCTTAAAAGTCAGATCCTAAAGGGTTTCCAAAAGAAGAGTTGGCTTTTCTACCCCTCTTTTATCACCCATTTAAGGGGACTCAAAGCGGCTGACAAAGTTTTCTATTCTTCTCCTCACAACTGGCCTGCTATAACTAGCTATGGGAAAATTTGCACTTACCTTCCTGGGGAACTCTGGTTATCCTTCCATGGTATGTTCCTGTACCAGTGGAAGGGCTAAGACAGCCCTGTATGCTCCATCTTCACCTCTTATGAGTGGAAGAAGTTAGCATGGAGCCTGTGAATGGCAGTGCAGATGTGGTTGTGTGTTGTGGCCCCTAGTCACCACAGTAGTGGTGCCACACATGTGCATTGGTGCCATTGCCACAGCAGCACAATCACCTCCTTAATGAGGTTCCCAGAATCTGGGCCTCTGGGGATACCTTTAAGTGGCATGCTATGGCACACCACTGAAAAGTGCTCCTTCACAGTTATCAATATAGGAGGCCTGCTGATTTTCTGATGGACTTGATTAAATGGGTCTACCAGTGATCAAATTAAATCCTTAATCCGGAGGCGTTTTCGCACACGCCGTTTTGGAACGCGTGCAAGACAGCTCCGGATGCGGCATACGCATTGCCGCAGCGGGGATTGCGCTCCGACGTGTCCGGAGCTGTCTTGCACGCGTTCCAAATGTAGAGCACTTTAAAGTGCTCTATATGTGTTCGGGCGCAGACGAACTGCCCGCAGGCATTTGGGAGGAGAAGCATTCGCGCCTGCTTCTCTCTCCCTAACAGCTGCGGGCTCGCGTCCCACGCTGGCGCAGCTTTGACAATCAGCTGTTTTCAGCCAGCGCCGGCTGCAGGAGCCTCCTCAGCTGTCTCCCTGCCCCTTGCCGGCGTTTGCCGGCTAAGGCAGCTCACGACGCTTTGAGCATTCGCACACAGGCGCGCCGGAACGCGTTTACACGCGTTCCTGCGCTCCTGTGTGTGAATGCTCAAAGCGTCGTCAGCTGTCTTAGGCTTCCCGTTCTACACGCGTTCCAAATGGAACGCGTGTAATGCGAAAATGCCTCGGGTCAGGTTCTGTCTAAAACAGATAGAGCCATGCCATTGGTGTGTGTGTGGATCTCCTAGATCTGCATTAATGTATGGCTCTGCAGACCTAGATGCACACTGAACAATCCTTTAATCTAGATTAGGGTCATGTACAGAAAGGACTAATGACTCATTTGAAAGGGAACACATAGAGACTGTCTGTGGCTCAGATTCCATCTTCTGATGATGCCTAGCTCATTTACTTCATTTGACACATTTTAGATCTGAAAGGGGAAAATGCTCAGTTGCTACAACAGCCAGCTTGCCACACATCCTGAAACTGGGAAAATTTAAAGCATGGGCCCTGGGTCTGGAACTGCATATGTCACTTCATCAATGTATTGGAGTTAGTGTGCTTTCTCAGAGTAAACATTTTTAGGACCATATCGATCAGTTACAGTATCTAATAATGGGAACATTTTGTCTGGTATTTTATATCACACATTTATGCCAGGCCCAAGGCAATATACACCATTAAAAAAATATTAGGACTGGCTGAATGACCATTTCCAAAGATCAATAATACATTAAAATAAAAAGAAGATAAACTAACATCAATGTGAAATCCTAAAATGGCATAGTCATCTTGTGACTTTAAAGGTTTGGCAAAAGAAGCATATTTTCAGGAAATTTCTAAACTTTCAATGTAAAACTGTTTCTTAGTTTTAATTTTATTTCCTCATCAACTTTTGCAGATTTAGTTTGCACACAAATGGAACTTGTCATTATCTGGAATCTGGCAAGTGCAAAGCTCAGGCTTAAGATTTGGTGCTTTCACTAAGGAGTGAGTAAGAGAACCATCCAATCAGGATTCATGTCCCAGCCCTTGCCAACCTTGAGGCATCCAGAGATTTCAACTGCATCAATGGCGTAAAACAGGGATGTCCAGCTGGAGACCCAAGGGCCACATGTGGCCCAGGATGGCTGTGAATGCTGCCCAAAACAAAATATTATGTTATTACTCTGAGAAAGGACTTCCAGGAGCAGATTCCACCCTCCAGAATGGTTTCAGGTGATGGATAATATAGAGATGAGCAACCATTGCCAATGTTTTTTTTTTTATTGCAGCCTATTGTAGGTATATGGAACTTGCCCCACTCGGTGGTGTGTTAGTGAAACATGTTTACCTCTTGCTGGTGTGCTTCAGGTTTTCCCCCCCCAATCATATTAAAGTACTGTCATTTAAAACACAACAAGAACTCCGGGAAAGTTGCAGGTGAAGCTGATAGATGGAATATGATCGTGCATTCTATCAGATTCATGCTTATATACAATTGCTGAAAGGAAACAAAAAAGATCTATCTATGGGACAATGTCGCATCTTAAAAACATGGGCCTACACACCAGATAGTGGTTATTGTCATGTATGCTATTGTTATAGTTAGTAGCCCCTAGAACTGCATTGGGATATATCAATCTCCCCTCTGCTGTGACCAGTGGCAGCCCAAGAACTGGGACTGCAAGGCAGTTGGGAGGCAGAAATACTCAGGGCCTTTTTGCACCTTCACCTGGTGTTAGGGATGGGCACGGTATTCTAAAATTCAAAAATCTGATTAGAATCTGTCAAATATTAACATTCAAATTCAAATCAGATTTTCAAAAATCTGAATTTACACATTCAAACAAATTTTGGATTTTCGAAAATCCAATATGGATTTTTGAATAATTCAAATGAACAGATCCACAAATATCGCATATGAATATAGTGTGCATTTGTGCTTATAATGCGGGATGAAAACGCAATGCATACAGGATGAAAATAGGACGTGTGCAAATTCAAAAAATGGATACGAATGTTGCCAACATTCGTATTTTCAAATTCGGATTTGAATCAGATTTTCAAAAATCTGGATTTTTTAAAATCCAAATCGAATTGAATTTCAAATATTTGATTTGACTCAAATTTGAATGCAAAAAATGCATTTGTGCACCAGATGAGGGTTGAATGGAAGCATGCCAGCATGTGCTAGCTGGTGGCTAGCAGAGCTGTAGAACACTTTTTAGTGCTCTACAGCTATACACCTGGGGAATGCTCTGGCATGCACCAAACCACTTCTGGGATAGAAGTAGCTCTTTGTGGTGCAGATGCTCTGTGTGGGAGCAGCCTGTCTGTTCCACTAAAACAAGTGTGAAAAGGCCCTCAGATTGGAAGCCTTAGTTTGATCTCCCTTAGCTTTAGCCAGTGTGGGGAGATCAAGACAAGCCTCTCAGCTGGAACCTCCCCTTCCTTTGCTGCCTTACTGCCCAAGTCCACAGCCCCCTATCAGTTGTAATCTGTGTATTTTTCCAGAGCACAGACAATCCATGAGCGCACACTCAGTGGAGTGACTTTTCTCTTTGTTCGTGCTGTTACAAAGCTAGCCCTGCAGTGTGCTGTCAAATCTCTGAAAGACTTTCAGAAATGCATCTGTCATCCCAAGCTTTCAAGTTTTTGACCTCTAAAGGTCAGAGTTGACATTTAATTTAATACCCACCGATCCATATTCTTACCCATTACATTCTATCGCTGAGACAGTGTTTTTGAGAGGCCTGACACATATACTAGCCGTAGGTTCTGCAAGTGACAGATAAGTTTTGCCTGCCTTTTCGATAATAATGTAGCATTTGCCCAGCTTTATACAAATGAGAAAGAGCAGGGAATGGAAAAGAGGAAATGTAGCTATCACAAAACAAGCTTACGGTTTGCAATATACAGATAGGAAATGCTTAATAAATTAAAATTAAAAAAGAATAATAAAATGGAAACAAGTTTGTTGCATGCAGCATAAAGGATATGCAGGGGTGGGGATTTAAAGATACTTAACTTATTCAGAAGCTTTTGGTATTGTAGAAATATATGAACGTTCTGGGGAGACGTGAATGCATAGTTGTGTAGAGATTCTGGATTGTTCACTGTGAAGCTGAGCCATATTACATTTTAACTTTTTTTGTTAGCATAAAATAATAGGGATATTCTAATATAGGAGCTGAATTCTCCCCTCCAAGTTAACGCCTGCCTGCCTGTGTTCTTTATCTTATCTTTTGACCACAGATGTCAGGCATAGGAGGCAAGGAGGAGAATTTACACTTACAAAATTAGGTAGCAACAGGGTGTGGTTAGGAGAAGAATTAAGATGGAATAAGGAACTTTAATTAATGCAAATTTGCTTCTGTAATACTCTGCTTGCGTTACGTTAGAACTCTAATATCAGAGTGAAGATATAAATATAATGGTATTCTTTACCATTAATAGGGAATAATCTAACAGCTAGAAAGTTGTTTGCAACTCCCTTTTGCTGTCTTGTAGGATACGCCTAACAAACAGCTAAAATGCCTCTTAAGTGCCTTATCTTTAAACACAGACAAAGACTAGGCGCTAATTGTTAGTGAGGTGTAAAATGTTTGGTACGTTAGCCTCAAGAAACTCAAAGCTAGCAGAGGGACAGAAGGGAGTCTGTCCAAATTAGGAGCAAGACTAATGGGACAGAAAAGGTATTTTTCTTTGAGCAAGAATTATAATATAAATGCTTGCAATGTATAAGAAGGGATAAAAGTTGTTTTAAACTATCCCTCTCTTGCTCTCCTTCTGCTTACGTCAGAAGTTCCTTATCTCTTGAAACTTATGGTTTACAGAGTACAGGAAACTGGGCAGGGCAGAAGCTGCAGCCTGTCCTTCTCAGTCCCCACCCAGGTACTGTGCATTAAGAACTATATTAATTTGAGTGTTTTTATCTGATGATGAAGGAGAGACACACCTATTTGTAATTTTGTATAAAAGACTGTTGGCTTGAAATGAGGGGCACACATCACCTTTGGGTGTGCGTCCCTGCAGGTAATAAATATCGCTGATCCTTTCCTGGAACAATCCGGTCTCATGCACCATTATTGGGGGACCCTTCTGGGGTCACCTGATGCCTTCACTAATCCAAGTAATATTGAAAAAAGGTTATTAGTGTACAATGCAAGAAGACAGGAGAGGAAGGGTGTTTCTGCATGGGGTCTCAAGACCCCATTAGGGATCCTTGTGGAACGGATCTCAAAAGACCCTTCCACATGGATGACCCCCATTAGGATCACAAGACAGAGGCGCCTTATGCATGATAATCTCTCGATTTCAGTCCTGATGGGGTTTTCGGGGGCCCAGATCCAGAATTTCGGAAGACCTTGATAATTGGGTCTACAATCCAGTATTCACTCTTGAAGACCAGTTTATAGATCACATATCTGCAAAACCTACCATGCTGATGGGGTTTCTGGGTCAAGCCTCGCAGGAGCAGGGCTGTGCGTGCAGATGGTGCCTGCTCCACCCAGCACAAGCTGTGCCTCTCCTGGAGTGGAAGGGGGAGCGATGATCGTGTGTTGTCACCCAATGCAGCTGGGGGTTGTGGAGACAGAGGCAGCAAGCGCCACCCAAGTAGCTGCGCTACCAGTGGGGCTTTGAAGGCAGGTGGTGGCAGGGGTTTGCCTCTGCCCCCACCTGTCATTGGAGCCCCTTTGCTGGAGCAGCCACTGGGGGGTGGGGACTGTCCCCACCTCCTCATGTGGCTGCTCCTTTCCAGCGATGGGGCTTTGATGGTGAGCAGGGCTGGAAGTTGCCTTCATCCCTCCCTGTCATCAAAGTCCCTTTGCTGGACCAGCCATTGGGGGGGGGGCGGAGTAGCTACATGGGGGTGCGGGCTTGCCACGGTTGCTGCCTCTGCCCCCCAAGGGGTGTAGGAAGTGGCAGAGGTGTCACTGTCACTGCCTCCACCACCTTTTCCGCTGCCAGCTCCCATCCCCAGGAGGCTGCTTCGACACTGGGGAGGAGGAAGAGGGAGGCAGCAGATGAAGGAGGCAGCTGCCATCTGAGCCCCCCCTCCCTGCCCTGATGGCCCACAGCCATCATTGGGACAGGGGTCATTACAGAAGTGGCCATCACCACAATGCCATGTCCTCCTGGATGACCGCTGATTCAGAGGTCAGAGTGGGGAGGGGGGCTTGCCACCATATCTGCTTCCCCTGTTGCAGCTGGCTGGGGGGGGGGGCTGGCAGTGCAGATCACCTTCTCCTCCCCTGCCTCCACCACTCTGAGTGATGGCAGAGAGATTGTCACCTCAGCGGTGTGGCAGAGGTAGCCGTACCACCATTGCCATTGGCTCAGGGAAGACCCCTTCTCACTTTGAGTTAAGTGCGGAAACACCTGAAGAGATCCAGGGCTTTTCTGCACTTGGCCTTATTCTGAAACATCTCAGAACAGGGGCCTGCTATCCACATGCTAGTGCAGACTATGTCAGACCGCAGATGAGGCCTGCCATAGTCTACATTAGCACGTAGACAACAGACCCCTATTTTGAGATATATTCTGGAATAAGGCCAATTCATGCAAATAATGACTATTTCAAATATTCGTGCATATCCCTACTTAAACCTGGTAGCATGTGGTTACTAGTGCTCCCATCTTGTCTGAGAGGGAAAATAGAGGATATCCTGCCATTTGAATTCCTAGTAGCTGAGAAGTTTAATGCTGACATTCTGGATCACAAGAAAGGCAGAACAGTTTCTAGTGCACCGTTGGCCCTATTAAACTTTGAATAGGTTTCATGTTACTCCCATATTACAAATAATATATGTCAGAGCTCAAATTCATCTTTAATGCCCACTACAAAATGAAAGCATATAGAGATATTATTAACCCAGGGTATATTAAGATAAAGAGAGACGGGGAGAGAGGAGTGGTTGGCATTTATGAATTTCTTTCAGTTGATTCACTGTGACAGAAAATGGTTGGCTGGGATTCTAAAGGTCTTCTGTCTTAAGATTATTACATCTTTGTCAGTTCAAAAAGTGTAGTTTGATAAGTCTTTCTTTCCACAAAGTCATGTTTTGCCCAAGTGTTGCATTATTTAGAAAATAAGATGTAAAGACAATCCTTGGCAGAATAAGTAATATACTATTAAAGGAGACAAGCAAACACTTAATGTGAGCAGCAGTTTGGAAGATATTTTTGTGAGTTTGTTGCCTGAATGGGTTTATTATAAGTTTGGCCAATGTAACACTTGAAATAAGTGAGGGCCTCATACAAATGATTGTATACGTGATACATGTGAATAGTATTTTTCTGGTTCAGTTGTGCTTCAAACTGAAGCACAAGAACTCTGAAATATTCTAACTGAACATAAAACATCTCAAGTTAAATTTGAATGTTCATCAAGCTGTTGGTTGCAGGGAGCAATGGAGGAAAGTGTAACTTGACAAGTCACTCAGCCAGTACTTGGTGAAGGGGACCCAAGCAGCAGCACTATATTGCTTTGCAAGCCACCCCCTCACCCAGCAAGAAGCAGGAACTTTGAAGTCTGCCAAAATGAAGAATAAGGAGGGGGTGGAGGAGATTGGCTTTCATACCCTGGAACAAAGATGGAGGTGCCCAGACATGCATCCACACCTCAGGTAGGTCTGAGGATGCATAGCGGGAGGGATAATGTGCACTAGCATTCACAAATACACCATTTTTGTCCCCTGGACAGGACAGGGAGTACAGAAATGCCTCTGCTTAGCCAATTTTCTAATATAACTACAGCTGATAATGTCTCACTCAGTAATGCTGCTGAAGTATTAAACTTGTTCATCACCTTGTTGACTAATTAGAGTGTTTTGACAGCATCAGAAGCAGCAGCTCACTTCACAGGGAGTTACTGCAGTCCACCAAGCTTTGCCTTGTGAAAGGCATGTTTTTGCTCAAGAAGATACTTGAGCAAGATATAGGTAGAGTTCCATTGTCTGGGAACTTCTCTGCTGATCAGATGTCCCAGCAGATGATATTCAAATTATGCCTTGTTGACTATCAACTGGTTACTTGCAACCTGATGAAAATAGGCAGCCATTTTGTGGCACCTCTCCACAAGGGCTTCTAGAGGAGCAGAAGAAGTTCAAGGCCAGCCCAGAGAGTTCAAGGGCAACCCTCACAACAAGGTGGAGTGTGTGAGCAATTTATTGTCTGCCTTAACTATATTCTTCCTTTTATCTGTGAACATGAATATATGGCTGAGGGCTTGGCCCTTACCCATCCAGCAAACCATGTGAAGGTCAATGACCTCAGTTTCATGCACTGCCCTCCACCAGTTGTTTTAGATGGGGATGTCAATGAGTTAGTTTGCTTGGAATTAGCATCTGAGCCAGGAATTATGCAGGCAGAAACCAGAAAGTCTGAGACCTATGTCCAGATGAGCAGAGACATCACGGAGGCCTTCCTTACATGCAAGCTGGGATGGAACAGGCAGATGCTGCTGAAATGCTTTATCTGGCAGAGCAACTCAGGAAAAAAGTCAGTACCAAGGAGATCGGAGAGATTGTAGAATCACCATCGGGTTATTAGGCCATCTGAGCTCTGATTCAGAGGGATAAAAGCTGGGGTAGTACTCAGCCTCGCTGTTGCTGGCAATTGTTCTCATTCAACATTTGCAACCTCATGCTCATGCTTTGTGTGTCCTGTGTTCTTGAAGTCTGGACTGTCTTTAACCTTGACTCTTGTTTTTTCCCCCTGAAACAGCTGTTGGACATCTTGGCTTCTGAACGTTGGGAGTGACTCAAAGATACTTTTGGATTTGTCTGACACTTGTCCTGAAGTGACTTGTCTTTCTAGTTTCCATCGATCTGCGGGTAACCTGCTGCTGGCTACATGAGCAACTGCTAAAATAGACCTGGGTGCTGAGAGTAGCTACAATTGGGCATGTCTACTACACTCACTCATGCTTGGGCAGCACCTCTGATGACCCACCCAGCACCATAGAGCTGCAAATGGGCTGCACCAGAAACAGCCAAAGTTCTCTTTCTTCAAGGTAAGTCTACAATTTTGTGCTCCGTATGTAGTTTGTATGTAGTACACTCCTGCAAGGAAGGGGCTATTTCTGAGCTCAAAATAGCTCCTTCAAGTGCAGATGCTCTATCTGGGAGTCCACTGCATGTAAAGGCCCCAGGTTTCAAACTGATCAGTGAGACTGGCTGGGCCTTGCTAGACCATCTTTGGGCTGAAGTTGTGAAAAAGCTGAGGTAACCCTGGAGCAAGAAATCTGAACGCATATTGGCCAGCCATCTTGAGCCAAGGCTTGAGGGCAGCTGTTGACTATGATGAACTGTCTTGGGTGGGGCGGGGGGGGGGGAGCAGCTGATCCAAGCAGTTCAGACAGTTGAGATAGAAACATTAGGCTAGGCATCGGAGAGCAGATTGCCTACTGGCAGTACATTCGCCATCTCCACCAGCAGGAGTTCCCCTTTGGCTGGGGCCAGTATCATGATTTCAAAGGCAATGCATAAGGAGCACCATGGGTTGGGACCTTCAGTTTTCATTGGTTTTGCCCTCACCAAGTTGGCCAGTGCAAGAAGATAATTCAATCTGAGTTTAAGCCAGTATGTCACTAAATCTGGCTAAATATGGAGATGGTTGCCCGGAAATATTTGTCATGTCCACCAACCGTTGTCCAGAGAGAAAGAATACACTTTCATGCATAAATTATTTTGAAATCAACCAATTTTCCCCCACAGCTTTACAAACTGGTGAACAGGAGCCAGCTTGCTTTCCTCCATTGCTCCCTGCAACCAACAGCCTGATGAACATTCAAATTTAAGTTGAGAAGTTTTATGTTCAGTTAGAATATTTCAGAGTTCTTGTGCTTCAGTTTGAAGCACAACTGAACCAGAAAAATACTGTTCACATGTATCAGCTGTGACTGAGTGATATGCAGTTGTGTATGCATTCTCTTCCTTTGGTTTAAAAGGACAAAAGAGCAGCTGTGTTAATTGAATCATTTGCACACAAAGGAGAGCTTTTATCACGGCTATCAGGAATTCCACATTTCCTCCATGATTTACTATCCACCCTTCTGTTTGGATGAGGTCTGAACCAAGGCGATTAAGGAGACTTCTGCACAATTATGGTTACAGTGCATCGAGTGATGATTGCTCCTTCTGTGAGTTTTGATCATTGCACTGATGAGTGTTGCAGCAGTGGGGTTCTAGAGATATGCATACTGCTGTCCCACACTGAAAACATCAAAGCCAAGGAACTTTCATTCCCTGATCTCAATATTTTCATCCAGGGTTGTTTGCATGAACATGAGAAACGGCTGAGGAAGTTGGCCATTTTCCTTTGTTCGTGTGATTGGCCAGTGACATGGTGAGGGAATGGGAAGGAGACGAACATTATAGGGATGTGCATGAATATTCATAGCATTCATTATTTGTACGAATTCAGACATTTGTAGACGAATTGAATGTTACAACATTTGTACATTAACATTCATACAAACACAAAAGTTTTGGAGCATTTGAGCGAATAGTTCATACATTCATTAATCTGGGAAATGTATCCAATACATATCTGATACGTATGCATTGGTATAGGTATACCGTAAGTATGAATTCGTATAGGATCCATATCCAAGATCCACATCCAGGATATGAATCCAGGATATGTATGCATTCGTATCAGATATTCATATGAATTCGTATGAATGCACTCGTATCAAACAGAATCCTACTACATTCGAAGGGGATCTGTTTGAACGAATATAAATTTTCTAACATTTGATTTGTTACAAATTGAAAGCCAAAAAAACCATTTGTGCACAACCCTCGAACATTATACTTTTCTGCCATAATAACGTTCTAACAGGTGCTCAAAAAGTGCAGGATCATGCATATACCCTAGAGCCCTCCTGTGGCACAGACCAGGAGCACCATCAGCACAGTTGGACTTGTCCCACAGCATCATATTGGCCTGGATGGTTCCTGCCTTGGACTAGGATGAAGAGCAGAATGGCCTTCATCATATCCCTATATGCCTATAATGAAAAGGAATTGTAGCAGAATCTATGGAATGATTTTAAAAATTGCAAACTTATGTCAAAATGGCTGAATTGCTATGAGAATAGAATGAGAAAGTGAGTATTGTATTGTTAATTGGGATGAGGCAAAGCCTTATGGGGGCTTCCCTATACTGGGTTTGTTTGTTTTTTGCAATATTGGTGCCTACGAACATAGCCTCAGATAACATAAATACCCACTGCCCTCACTCATCCAGAGAAAATTAAACTCATGCATTTCCTCACGTACTTTCTGAAATGCAGCGATAGTGACATGGAGGTTTGCTTTCTTTTTATCAACTGGTTTGGAAAATAAAAGCATAGACAAACTTTATTGCCTATATAGGAAAACTCTATTAAAGTAATCAACTTTGCTTAAGGTCAGTAACATTTATGATATTTGACATGTGTAAGGAACTTCTATGTCCTTGCTTTTATTGTATTTATGCCTGAGGTTTTTATTTTTATCACTGTACTATTAATGGTCTTGGACCAAACAACAGTCTGTCTTACGGGTACCTAGTGGGGCAGTACTAGAACACATAATGTAGAGA
The DNA here is from genome assembly GCA_023333525.1 of Aspidoscelis tigris stejnegeri. Taxonomy (NCBI): domain Eukaryota; kingdom Metazoa; phylum Chordata; class Lepidosauria; order Squamata; family Teiidae; genus Aspidoscelis; species Aspidoscelis tigris. The sequence continues at coordinate 60,286,445 of JALMGA010000002.1, read as the reverse complement.
AATTTTTCCTCCTCAAGTAGTCAGTGCTGGCTGTGTTATTTATTACTATATGTGCAGGAGAGGGGAAAATATTTCCTGAGATAGTAAAAGGAGCAAAATAAACCATTTGCAGAAACAGTAAGCCGTTACAGAGGATGGGGCAAGGGCAGGAAAGCTCTTGCTTTGTAGAGATAAGGTTTAGGCCTGAAACACCAGACAGAATCTGATACCACCTTATTCCTAGTGCTATGGTAATTTTTTCAAGCAGCATAGGTTGCATCCAGATGTTGATTGCTTATTCTGCTATTTTCGGATATTCCAGAATAAAACATGGATGTCCTAGTATATCCATGTTTTATTTTGGAATATTTGAATATGGCAAAATAAGTAACTGAGGTTTGGATGCAGCCATAAAGAGGCTACACCAAGTTCTTTGGGATTTGTGATGCAGTGATGGTTATTAACTTGGACAGCTTTAATATATGGGACAGATTCATGGAGAACATGTCTATTGATAGCTGCTTGACAGTGGTGAATTGTGTGGTAGAATTGGAATAGTGGAAAAGGTTACCTTTCACCCTTTAGGTCTGTATTTTGATTTCTATGGTATATAAATTCAATTTCAAAAATATCAGAGGGGAAGCACCCATTGGAATTCACCTTTGGTCTGCCCAAACCTTATTTGAAGACTCAATCAGAAACTCAACCTTTCTCTTCTCCAGCTGTCTATCCAGTATCACAGGCATCAGGCCCCTGAATACCAGCCACTGGGAAAAGTGAGCAACCATTTTCCATTTGGGCTTCCCAGGACATCCATCTACATTTTAAATAGGTTTTAAGAACATTCTCTATTTAGGTTTAAACAAGTTAAAATTCTAGGAAAGAAAGAAAACTATTTTATTATAATTTGAAAACTATTAATTGACTCAATAGGCAAGATACCTGTCTCATATCAGAGCTTATTGTAATTTGGAGAAGAAGAGTTGGAGAAGAAGAAGAGTTGGAGAAGAAGAACAGTTGCCTTTTCTACCCCACCTTTCTTACCCATTTAAGGGGACTCAAAGTGGCTGACAAGGCTTCTGTTCTTCTCCCCACAACAGACACTCTGTCAGGTGGGTGGGGTTGTGAAAGCTCAGCAGAGAGCTGTGACTAGCCCAAGGTCACCCAGCTGGCTTCATGCTCATACACCACTCTCATACAGAATAAAATAATATTAATTAACATCCCTAGGATTTCCAGTTGCACTGTACTGCACATATTATATGTATTAAATAAATAACAGGTTTTTTTACACCTGCAAATAACTGATTGGTGTAACCGAGATGAACTTCTGTTTCTGCAAATATATGCTTTTAGCTGTAAACTTTTTAAATTCAATAAAGGAAAGAAAGAACAAATAAATATTCTCTATATTGTGTATTTTATTGTTATGGTGAAAGGCAGGGTATAAATTCTTAAATAGGTAAGTAAATAAATTCAGATGGCCTTTGTGAAAATAACACTTTACTGTTAAATTATACAGGTCAGGAGCAAAGTGATGTAAATGGCAGTTTTATGAAGTGAGTAGTCAGACAAAACAATAATGAATTAAGAGCCACACATAGGTCCTTACCTATAATGATTTATCATGACGCCTCCTTGCGTGGAGGTGAGAATGTGGCCCAAACTGCACTGTCTTTTCTCAGTCCCTGCATTCGACTGATTTGTCTTTAGTCACCCAAAGAGTAGGGAAAGGAGGAGAGGATGTCATTCCTGCTTTCCTCTTTTGATCTCTCCCAAACTATTGGGCCAGGTCTCCGCTTACTAGCAGTGTGGATGAAGCTGCAGTGATCAGACACTGAAAAGACACCCCTGCATCTCCATTTGCAAGCATGGAGGCATTATTTTTAGTGGTGGGTTGCATTGTCCTGTTCACTGTGCAGAATCATGAATGTTGGCCCCATCCCGAAACTACCTTGATCTTACCCTGCAACAGGGTAAGTGCAAATGCTGCTATTTATCAGCCTTCACCACACTGCAGCAACAGCCATGTGTGGATGGTCATTGCCATAGAGATCGGGTGTCTCAGTGCATGAGTGCAGAGCTGCAGCCACCCTGCCCCCATGTAGCCTTCACATGGATTGTAAGTGGAAAGGCTCTGTTCAGGGCTGCACTAGGAGTGTTCTTAGTATAGCTATGGAGCAATTTTGACTGCTCCACAGTTACTGAATGGTCACACACATTTGGAGCAGCTCTGAGATGGAAGCAATTCCATTATGTGTGGATGCTCTGAGTGTTCTCAGGTCATCCCCACTGCCTAAGTGCAAAAAGATCCTGTATCTCAGAACAAGGGCTTGCCATCTGATGTTGGTACAGACTATAGCAGGCCCTGGGTGGGACCTCTTATGGTGAGCTCCGTAAAATGGATGGCAGGGTCCTATTCTGCAATGTAATCCTGAACAAGGCCCAGTGAAGAAAGGGTCTGAGTTTCTTCTAGAAGCTGTAAGTCTCTGGAAAATCAGCACTAAAGAGTTATTGCATGTGGAAAGAGGAGCTTCTGCCTTTATAAACTATAGAAAGAGAAGTGGCTTTGATGCTGGCAGTTTTTACTATCATGCTTATCCTCACAAGACGATAGTAAACTACAGTTGATAGATGAAGCCTGAAGCCCCTACATCAGTTTGTGTGCATTTGTTACGTAGGGTTAAAGTATGATCTGAACCATCTGTTTTAAAAGAAGTGAAATGCAGTTACACTGGACCTTAAATGTGTATAAACTGAGCAGCAAGCCTGAAAAAATAATGAAGAACTACATCTGATGGAATGACAGCATCAGAATAATGCTAATAAAATCTCCCTTTGTAAGTGGTTCTCATGGTGGCTTCCTCAGTTCTCTAGAGGGAGCATTCTCTCAGTCTGAGGGCTTCTTGGTCTAAGCATTTTCTCACTGTGGACCCTACAGGGCAAAGAGGTGGGCTGCAACCTCCCTCAGTTGCCTCCTGAATGCTGTCACTTGAATGAACTGAATTTTATTTATATAGTCACTGACCAGAATCAAGCTCCTTCAAATGTTTGCATTCTGTTCCTGTGCCAAAATTCATTTCAAAACTTCCGCTTGCTTTCTCTTTAGCTTTGGGTCCTTCATGTGCTGGAATGTCCTACAAGGAAGGGGTGGGCATGTCCAGTAGCCTGCCATTGACTGGCAGGAAGCTGACTGATAGGAAAGAAGCTGGGAAAATCCAATGAACCTCAGAGCCATTAGCAATGTTTTACCTTGCACAGAAACCCTCCTTTTTTTTTTATACTTAAATGCCCTACACTTTCTCCTCCATGACATAGAAGATAAAAGCAGAAATTACTGGTTGTCTATGTCAAGCAATCAAGCTGGGTTTTTGTTGTTGTTTCATTTTAAGAAAGTTTAAGTATTGATTTGTAAACTGCAAAAGACATACAGGCAGAGAGAGAACTTTCAGCCACTTTCAGCAGCTGTAAAGATTTGTAGCAAAGCCCTGGAGTAGGTTCTTCAGCACCACCATGGTCTCTATAGGATAGACCTGTTCAGCTTCATAAAACCTTATGGAGCAACAATGGTTTCAATGAATCTATATCATTTCTTCATGGAGCAAATATCTGTACCACTGAGTTCATTGTTATAAAACAAAACAAAGTTAGAAAAAGAAAACTTCTCTTGAGCACTGCAGTATTCCTGTGTAGAAGTCCAGCACAAGCAAGGCAGGTCACATTAATCCCTTTCATTTTATGGAGTAGGAAAACCACCAAGGACTAAAGGAAAAAAGGGTGTCTTGCTTCAGGTATCATATGCATCTCAGGCTCTGATCTAACTATCTTGCCAGTGGTGCCTATAAAGAGCTGGTAAGATATTTTTTAGAATATCTCCTTGTTGGTCTAGCATGAGAGAATTAAAGTCCAAGTGCTCCGTTTCTGTCTGAGCAAGGGGTAGGCATGGATATTCATGCTATTTCTTATTTGTATGAATTTGTATGAATAACAACATTCATAGGTCCTATTCATCCACAAATAGGATTTATCTGGCATTTGTTGAAGCTTCATTGAAGCTTTGGCCAGGGCTGGAGCCACACACAGCCTCCCATCCTCCCCCTTACCTTTGGTTGCGCCACCACCGTGCACTTCCTTCGTAGGTGCAAGTTGGCCTTCTGGTTCTGTGCGCACAGCTCCCATTGCCATTGCACGATCCCCAGATGGAGAGCCGTGTGTGCAGAACCGGAAGTGCTATTTTAGGTAGTTTCTGAGCATCACTTCATTTCATTCATGAATATTCATTTGAATATTTATGCACAAAGCTGAACTGCCCCTATTTTTTTTGGGGGGGGGGGATTCAGCCAAAGCTGAATATTCTCACATTTGATTCATATCAAACTGAACATGGGAAATAGGCTTTGTGCACATCCCTAGTGGGGAAGAAAACAACAATTGGCAAAATGGGCAAAAGTTAACCTCCCCCCAGCAAAGCGGATTACTTTTGCAAATTTTGCTTTGCCATCAGTGTGCAGATGGCAGGTTCCTATTCCAGAATATAATCCAGAATAAGGTCGAGTGCAGAAAGGACCTTTGTTATTTTCAAGGGTTTCATTGCTCTCTTCAAGCACATGGTGGGTAGGTTTTACTTCTGGTTGGTGTAGCAACAAGTATGTGATGGACAGATCATTCGTGCTGATGCTTTTATACCCATTGAACTGATTTTCTTCATTTTCAAGGTCCTTTGGCATTCGTAGGTCAAACATAGACTTGGGACAAATGAGCACAAGCTGATGGCACATGGTATAGGAAGAAATGACAAAGTGCTTAGGGAGGTCAGAGCTGTTCAGCCAGAAATAGTGTTAAAAAGTACCAAGAATGTCATTTAACCGTATACTTCATTTTTAGCAGAAAAGCAAAAGAGCAGCAGCAGACTTGCAATGCTTACAGACTTGCACAGCTTCCCCCTGCCCCTGAACATTTGAAAGCCATGTGAAATTTTGTTGTTGTTGTTCATTTAATGAAAACTTGGGCAAAAGTAGCTGAAAATACCGTTGAAACAAATGTGACAAACAAAACATTTGAAAGTGTGGACCATTTCTTCACTATTTTAGTAATCGATAAAGCTTTGGCTGCGTCCTCACTTAACAGTTAAACTGGATTCATCTGCCTTCCATGACACACTGCCCACAGTTGGAGCACACTCACATTTATAGGGTTTATTCTAAAGGGCTGTAACATCACTTTCCATCATGATGCTTAAAAATAGTTTCAATGTATGTAGAACCATTATTTCTTGCTTTTTGACCATTTCTGTACTTGTCTTCTGTGTCCTGGGCTTGGCCAAGGTTGACATAGCCCTGGCCCACTGACTCCAATGCCTAGACTCAACCCTTGAAGCTGGCACCCAGCCTTGAAGGCTGGGAGCAAATGTTCCTAGTCTTTAGAGTTCCCAGAAAGGCCCTTTTAAATAGCACACCACTTCTAGCACCACTTCCAGTAGTACTTCCTGGAATACTTCTGAAAAAGGTCTCCCTTAGGGGCACTAGTACACCAATAGACCTCATTGTCCAGGTCTATCAGGACAACTGGATAGGGCACTAGTTTGGTTCCCTATTCCACTCTCTTTTTTCTTACAGACTTCTAGGAGGAGCTGGGTTTTCCTCTTTTTCACATCAGCATGTGGAAGTGAGGCCTCTGGATCCCTTCATAGGCTGGGATGCTGCCAAGTGCAGAAATGGCTAATGTGTCCAATGTGAGTGGTGGCTGATGTATATGGCACCATTTTATGTCTTGCTTTCTGGTGAACATATCAAGTCTACTGTCTGGACATTTTTTACAGCCTCTCTGACCCCAAGGCTGGGAAGTCCAGAACTGGCTTTATATGATAGGTTGTTCCTTTGTAACCCAATCCTAAGTGTGCGGAATTTCTTTCTATAACAGATTCCTGCTTATACTAACGGAAGAGTCAGTAAGGCAACATTCTAGGACTTTGCCTCCCAGTGACTGGATGCAAAGTGCAAATTTCCCCTGTAATTCCTACTATAATCAAACTGTAGCAAATGTTTGCCATGTTACTTCTGCCATTACTTAACAAGCTTAACATTTTTAATCCTGTTTGCTAGAATTTATCATCTGTCAACTATGAGCAAACAAAGCGGATACATTTCCCCCTTTCCTTAGGTTTTAAGTCAAGTTCTCTTTTGGATTGCCTATGAAAAATCATTGATTTTGAAATTTTTGGGAATTTTTAACAGGCATTCTGCTTATCACTTCTACAATCACACTTCTTGTTTATTGGAGAAAATGGTCAATAGAAAGTCAAGGGCTTTCAGTCCTTGTAATAATATGTAAATATTAGTTATATACATTTCTTGTAATATTTGCAAAAATCAGTGTTATATATTAAAATAGACATTTTGATGACTAGATTTTGATCTTTAAAATAATCATATAAGCCAGATATGAGCAATTGAATGGTACATTCAAATACGAAGTTTCAAGGATCATCTGTGTGTCTCAAACTCAGTACCCTACATTTAAAAGAATCTGATATTCTAAATATATAGTCCTTTCTGTTTGACATTTCTTTTTTATGCATTCTGATTTCATTATTTGATAGCTGATGCTGAAATAGCAATTTGTATTTGGTAATACAATCTGAGAATGTATTGTTACTGTTAATAATAACTTGTATGGAACCATACACTTGTATGGCCGTTAACAACATGCTGGAGGATCTGTCCTTACTAGAAAGAGTTTATAATCTAAAATACAGCACAGAATAAACAGCAGAGTCTGTGATGGAAAACTGAAGAGTACTGGGAACAGGAGAAAGTGATTTCTTTCTAGAACATCTGCCTTGCGGGGTATAGCAAGTGAAGGCAGGAATTGGCATATGAATTATGCAGGAAGACTGTAGAACTTCCTTCACTGCTTCAGTTCCTGGCCACGTCCCCATGGTAGCCAGTTAGAACCCTTTGGGTGCTGTTTGGGCATGCAAGGACTGAGCGCAGTACTGGGCGCGGATTTCGTGTGTCCCCTTGTCATTCCCGCCAATGCGGGACAGGCACTGGTTTGGCACTGATGGTGGCATCCCCATGCAAAGCGTGCCGAACCTTGGTAAGGGGGAGCCGTGCCACCTCCTCTCCACCCCCTCCCTCCTCATTGGCAGCCGGATTCTCATCAGCCACAGCCGGATTGTTGTCAGCTCACCCTTGTGCCACCTCACCCCCTCCCTTAGGGGCACGGACAGCCAGGACTGGGGTGGGAGGCATGGAAACAAGCTTCATTCGTAAAAATAACTACACTTTAATTCATAAAATAACGCTTCATTCCTTAAATAAAGCTCCACTGACAAAGCCTATTTATAAAAGACCAATGAAAACCGCTAGCGGCATTAGGCGCTTAAACACTTTTGTGCACCTTTGCTCTACCCAGGACCGCGGGAGTGCCTGTCAATTTTAAAATCAAGACTCTTTTTATTAATGCCTTCACAACTGGAAAATGGGGGCTGCAAGTGCAACAAAAATCAAGCCATTATGCAGCCTGCCTTGGCATTCTGAAATGGCGTTGGAATTACTTCTGCTGAAGCGGCAGAAAATTTTAAAAAATAGCCGTTCTCCAGCCTGGCTTTGCGATCAGCATTTTTAAAACTCTGGCTGTGATCTTCAATAGACAGGACAGCAAGCACATCCCACCTCCCAATGACGTGTGTGCAAATCTCCTTCCTGTTAGCCCGCAAGTGTCCCCATGTGCGATCCCAGCTCACTGAGCAATGTGTGCCGGCTCCCCAAACAGCGCCAAGACTTCTTTTTTGAGGTACCAAATTTGGCACCCAGTTAGTACTGTTTGAGGGGACCCGTTATGCTTTTCGCGTGCCAAATCCAAAGTCCATGCGGCCACCCAGTGCCAAATGGGTGCTCGCCACTGCACCAAAAGCGCTTGGGGATGGAGTCCCTGTCTGGAGGCACTCCAAGAGTTTGCTTTCAACTGTAGGATGTCTTAGAGTGTAAGAACATAAGAAGAACCCTACTGGATCTGGCCATAACCCATCCAGCCCACCTCATACAGTGGCCCAATTGCTTCTGGGCATTCTCAAGCAAAAGACAAAGGCTCATGAATCTGCTCTTGAATAACTGGGAAGTGGCCTTTAGAGGCATCCTGTCTGTTTCTTCAAACTAGAGGAAGTATCAAACATCTATTCTAGTAACCATTGATACACCTGTTCTCCATGAATGTTTCTAATCCTTTGTTAAAGCCATCCAGACTGGTTGCTGTCACCACCTTTTTTGGTTCAATCAGCCTCAGGTTCCCCTAAAGATAGTGAAATAAAAATGCAAAAAAGGGGTAAAATGAAAACAACAGACATCATTTTATGTTGTAACTTTTTGATTTATAAGCATCTCATAGTTCTCACCTTCTCTAAGGTGTAAAAAGAAGTCTCCTCCATCTCTATTTTTGACTGAAGAGGCATCTTCCCTGTGGCAAACAGCAGTGTCTCCATTCAGAGGCTGAAATTATGCCCTGTGTAATGCCCTCTAGGACCCCTCAATCCCAAAAGATAAGTTTTTTAGTTTAAAATGCAAAGTGTGACGAACACGGTAAGTCCAGACGCTCAAAAGTGTTGCCAACGTGTGTTTTAACAAGGGTAAGTAGCCTAAGGGAGGGGCTAATTGAGCACTCCAAGGGGAGGAGTGAAATAGAATGCTGGAGGAGCTCAGCCAATCAGGGCGAAGCTAGCCAGCCAGGCCCATATTTAAGGGGGCCTGAGGGAACAATTGAGGTTCTCTGCCTTGGGTCGTTAATCTGGGAGGTTAACGAAGGGGAGGTTAACAGTGGCAGTGTATTGGACTCCTTCTTTGGTTGTGGCCAGTGCCTCCAATAGGAAGCGGAGATGCAGCCTGAAAGAATGACCAGTTTGGATTTTTTTTAAATTGTGTATGGTAAACTGCATGTCACCATCTGAAGACTTTTAACGAGATTCCTTCATTTTAGATGATGGCATTCATAGTCCTTCCCCTTTAGATTTCACATAAAATGAAATGAATTCATGCTAAAACATATTTTGTTGTTAAAGTTCTCTTGTTTTCCACAGAGCTTTTGTTTCATTCCACGAGGAACTCCATATTCATCCATTCAGATCATATTGCTACATATCCCAGCTTTTGATATTGCTCATAAGTGACCCCCAAATTCTCTTTGTTTAGCAATGCATTTCTCTGCTACTGCTTCCTAACTCAAAATCCTCATTCTTCTCTTCTTGGATTTATCTGTATTAGGTAAGGCTTCGCCAGCATTCATGAAAGTGCCATATTTTCCCCATAGTGTCTCCCTTTGCAAGGACATTTATGAGGCCACCACTTAATACTCTGACTGCTTTACTGTCCCTCCTTGGTAACTTCATTTCCAATTTTCCACTAGCACAATATTCCTTTTTGCTGTATTGGTAAGATTTGTAATGTAGAGGAAACATTTTATTGGAGTGGAATGTAACATTTCAACTTTTTATAAAACACACACACACGATATTCTCTTTATAAGCCTGGTAGTAACTCTTATTGCAGTTATAAATCTTGGACTTCTATGAATTTTTTTCCATGAATCCCTCTGTTTTTTTGGGTTTTTTTTAAACAGAAAAATCAGTTTACGGCCTATTACTTACTTGGTGGTACGTTATTGACAGAAAATAATTTGAAAATTAATAATCAACTATTGCAAATGGTTATTGATTTACACAAGGCAGAGGAAAAAAATGGAGATCATGACTTGGAAGCATTTTGAAGTGGTAAAATGTTGAAATCAGTGCTCTCTTCAACCATAGGATAAGAATGTTTCTGGAAAATGCCATAAATTTAAGGGAAATAGCTGAAAAATTGCAAGGTGTTTTGTCCTTTATCTCCTTAAAAATGTAACTGGAAGTTACACACTTGGCTTGTCTTGTGTCCTATGGAAATGAGGAATTTTTCTCTCTGTTGCATCTACTAAATAGTAAGTCATCTTTATAGTCATGTTTGTAAGGCTATTGTAGCAATACATAAAAAAAACTTTCTTTATTCTTTATTCTTAGGACCGATTTGGGAAGTAGCATCATTTATCTTGAAATGAAGCTATATCTTCACTTATCCCTCCAAAGCACCCTCATCATCCCAAGGAGGAATTTAGTGCTGTTCCAGCTTCATTTTCAGTGGTAGCAGACACCTCACGGTGGCAGGCAGAGGTGCTTTTTGTGCACGGTGCTTTTTCACACCAAGCATAGAAGAGCTGCAGAAAATGGTGTCTCTGCACTCCAAGATTGAAGCACAAAGGGTGCTTTGATTTGTATAAGACTATTATAATATTAATGTCTCTGCTTTCAGTATCCCTTTTTATTATCCATAAGTTGCTTTTGACCTTTTTAATCCACTATTGACACTTTAACGGTGCGTCTGCATGCCAAAAATACTCCGGATTTAAGCCTGTTTTGCCTCAGAGTGTCTCCATACACAGCTTTACTCCAAGCTACATCAGGTGTAAAGGAGGAAAATCCGTGGCAGAAAACCCCCCATTTAAACAAGACTACATCTGATGTTAGGGGGAAACCACGGGTTTTCCTTGAAGCATGGAGACACTTACAAGCAGAACTAAAAGCAACTCACTCCTTGCAACCCTGTTGCTGTCAGATTCAGCTTCCTCCATTAGGAGGCTGCATTATTAGGAAGGGGGGGGGAGACCTGTTAAAATGCTGAGAAGAATGAAATCAGCTGCTTTTAATGATTTTAGCTGACTTGTCAAGCACTCGTTTGGGCTAAAGGAAGCCCTTGCCTGAGCGATTGCAGGCTCAGGCATGGGGGTGGGGTGGGGAAGAAAACCACATGGAGAAAACGAGTGAAGTTTACGGGGGAGGAGAGAAACAAGGGAAGGAAGGAGGGAAAGAGACAGAAATGAGTGAAGGTTACAGGGGGGGGAACAAGGGAGGGAAAGAGACAGACAGACACACGCTGTGAAAGAAAGAGCGTTTGCTTTTGCCATTCTTTACGTGAATGCCAGCAGCTGAATTTGACAGTGGGTGGTGCGGAGGGGGGGGGGAGAAAAAGATGTGGGCTAACAAAAAGTGGTTTCCGTGGGGACAGGAAAGTGTGATTTTAATCCACATTACCCCAAACCATATGGAGTCGCTTTATTGTGAGTTACAACCCGGATTTTTTTTAATCGCATCAATAGTGAAGCAATTAGCTCCCATGGAGACGCACCCTAATTGAACTATCTACCATTACTCCAAAATCACTTTCCTGATTAGTCATAGGATGTGTCCAGACTTACATCTACCGTGCATTCTGATGCCCAATACCTCATAGCGTCTGTGCATTATGCTGCCGCTACTTCGAATTTACCTACTGCGAAACGATGAATACTCGCTCCGCAGTATCAGCTATATTTGAATGTTCTAGCCAGACCATGCAGGACAGTAAGAACAGCGAATGACATCTGAGCCTGCAGCTCAGCTCCCATTGGATGCCTCATCCCACGTGACACACAGCTCAGCACGCGAGCCATAGAAGTACTGCAGCTGCCAAGGAGGAAGCTGTGGGGAGGCTGCTGGTGTCCAGATGGCACATCATGGCTTCGCAGCAGATAAGCTGCACATTTTTCTCTAACAAGATTTTATTCCGCTAATCTGGATATAGCCATAGTCAGTCCCGATCTCATTAGCATATATGAGTAGTTTGTTTGCATTGAACAGCATCTGGCATTTTGATGCTCAGTCACCCAACATGTGTACGTGTTTCTGTGTACTGTATTAATAAGTGAAGCCATAAGAAGAGTTTCTCCTTCACAGGTATGATGCACACACTCCCTATTTTTTCTTAAGCTTGTTTATCCTCTTTGAAATTTATTTCTTTAAAATAACAACAAAAAATATATCAAAATATAAAATATCTAAACAGTAACAATAATACTGTTATAAAAACCAAGAATCAACAACGCTTCAGCTGTGATCAGCAAAAAACCCCACCTCTGACTAGGGATGTGCACAATTGGGTTTTGTTTTTGTTTTTTGTATTTGATTTGTATTGAATCTGTGATGACTTGACCGCACCCCCTCCCTTGTGAACTTGTATTAGCAGAGTATTGCAGTCGAGGAAGCGGCTGTTGAGCCGTACGGCCCTATTGCCTGCCCAAAGGGTTGGTGTCAGTATATGAACTGGACTATACCACCCGGCCCAGGCATCCTGCTTCAAAGGTTTACTGCCAAGCCCCCTTCCTGAAGCAGCACTATAACACCAGTGTAATCCAACACTGTTTATTATTTACAAGCAGATAGATAAATAAATAAGTATAAACAAGGATAAAAGTAGCTTAATAGTCCTTAAGTAATCAGAAGGAACAAGTTACTGAAAATAAAGTGAAGCTTTGTTCTTCAGAACTAGTCCGCCAGAGCAAAATAAATAACACAACCCTCCAGCTCCTGAAGGAACCTTTTAGATGTCAGTGTGAAAGTCCTTCCTACAATAAATAATAAATCCAAGCAGTACAATCCTGACTGCAAACCAGGAGTCTAACTTGCTCAAACCAGAACCAAGCAGCCCCTACAGTGTTCCTGTACCCACCCAGGCATACCCTGAGATCTATCCCAAAGAGATGCACGACCTCCCCTTCTATCCCCTGCCCCTCAAGCTGTGAGCATGAGGCTTAGAAGCCTGTTGAGTACAGTTGTGATGGTTTCTGGGTACAGGCTGCAAACTGTTTTGCTTTCTGGCTTTGCAGGCTTCTTGCAAAGTTGCAATAGCCAGCCTTGTTGCAAACAACTTGTTGCAAGACCTGGGCAGAGGCTGCAAAAATGGTGGGAAATCCTGTGCGGGCCCTGCTGCAATGATTGGGTGCAGCTGCTTTCTGGAGGGAAAAGCTGTCCGGGGATCTGAGTGCTGGAGGGGCTAAAGCAGGAGTTCCCACCAATCAGGAGTTTCCAGCAGCATTTTATGGCAGCAGTTTTCCCCAGGAGGTTACAGCCAATCAGGGTCAGGGATATGGGTATAAATGAACAGAGAAGACAGCAGGCTAGGTCTTCATGCTGGTACAAGAGCTGAAAGGAGAAGAGAGCTGAATCCTGAGGGAGCTGGAACCAGTAGCTGACCAGGGGTCTTTTGGCTGGAAGATCTTGAAGGAAGACTTCAATAGCAACTGACCAGGCTGGATGATCGGACAAGCAAGGACGGACTGGGCCTTGTGATCATCTGGAGCCACGTTCTGGTACACTGGCTTGGCTTGAGCTGTGGCAGAGCAAGCCAGAGGGGGAGGAATGTGGAGAGGTTTGTCTTTTAAAAGGGGAACTATTTTCCTTTAGAGAAAGGGGTAGCTCCTAGCCTTAAGAGACTTACTGAGTTAAACCTGAGTTAAACCAACAAAGACCTGAACCTTATTTTCCTTTTAGTATTGCTTGTGTATAATAATAAACTTGTTTTAGTTTACTGTTGAAACGCTTGCTACCAGTGTTTTGTGTCCACACTGTAGTATTCACTTGGCCATTGCACGAACTCAGCATCCTAACAGGGCCAAGCTACTCCTCAGAGAGGGCAGGCACTTACAGGATCGCTGGGCATCGTGACAACAGTGAACTCCCCAATGATCACCGCCCTGCAAAATCTGCCAGGCGAGAGATGCTGAGAGCCCCGGACCACTAACTTAAATTCAGTGAGATCCTGGTGCTCTGATTGGCTGGATTTTGGTACTTTCTGAGGGAACTTCTCCCTCCTGTCAATCAAGCTTGCAAAGAGCCTGAGAAATATTCCCACGCTTTGCAGCTTACACCCTGAATCCGTCACAACCCCTCTCTTCCCTGAGAAAAGAAAAATGGTCATGGGCCCCACTCCTCCCTGAGTGCCCCATGAACATTTTTCTCCCTCTGGAGGTGTTCAACTTAACCTAACTAAACTACCAACAGTAACAAACTGTCCAAAAGTCTTTATAAGGGATGTTCCAATGTTGGTCATCCTGTGGTGTCCTGGTCTTCTGGTGGTGGGCACTCGCTGTTCCCTCTGGCTCCTCCTCCTGGTCTGGTCCATGGTTGGTCTGGTCCGTCCAGTGCCACTGGTGCCACCAGTTGTCCTCCACCATCCTCTCTGCAAACAGACGTGATAGGGCATCCACCATCTGGTTTTCAGCCCGCTTCACATACTGGATGTTGAATGAATATTCTTGGGGCATCAAATTCCATCTCAGCAACTTCCCATTATTGCCTTTTGTTGACTGCAGCCACCGGAGTTGTGCATGGTCAGTTCGGAGGATAAAGTGTCTCCTCCACAGATATGGCTTAAGTTTGGGTATGGCCCATACCATGGCGAGGCACTCTCGCTCCACTCTTGCCAATCTAGACTCTGTTTGTGTCAATTTTTTGCTTAGGTATAGGATGGGATGCATTAGCTCTGGCTTAAAACAGCCCCAATTCCAATACCTGAAGCATTGGTTGTTAGGATAAAGGTCTTGTCAAAGTCAGGTGCTCTCAGAATAGGTGCTGTAGTTATTTTTCCTTTGTGAGCATCAAAGGCAAGCCTCTTACACTCATCCCATATCACTTTATCTGGGCAACATTTCCTAGTTGCTTCTGTTAACAGCAGAGATAATTCTGCAAAATTGGATATGAACTTTCTGTAATACCCTATGGCAGTGGCAGGCAAATCACAGCTCAGGAGCCACGTGTGGCTCTTTGGCCCCTTGAGTATGGCTCTTCCAGCTTAGGAGTACCCTAATTAAGTTAATAACAATGTACCTACCTATATAGTTTAAGTTTAAAAAATTTGGCTCTCAAAAGAAATATCAATCATTGTACTGTTGATATTTGGCTCTTTTGACTAATGAATTTGCTGACCACTGCCCTATGGCACTTAAAAATGCACTGATGTCCTTTTTGCTTTTGGTTTGTGGTCAATTTTCAATAGCTTGTACTTTACTTTCTTCTGGTTTAAGGTTACCATTGCCAATCATGTAACCTAGGTAATTTACTTCTATCATGCCAAAATTGCATTTTGCTGGTTTGCTGGTTAAACCTGCAGCTTTAACTCTGCTCAGTACATCGTACAGGTGTATCAAGTGAGATTGCCAATCTCTACTGAATATGCCAATGTTGTCAATGTATGCATACTGTTTACATTCCTGGGCAGCAAAGAGTATACTTGCCCATGTGTGCACTACGGATCTGCACTGGTGGATTTTTACTGCATATGAACCCTCCCCCAACCTGTCCAGACACCTATTTTACCTTGCTAGGGCTGGAGCTGAGGGCTGTCTTGGATTTGTGACTGGCTCAAGGGTAGGAAGCAGAGAGTAGTAATAAATGGCCAATTCTCAGGGTGGAAAGTGGTAAAAAGTGGGGTTCCTCCAAGGTTCAGTGTTGGGACCAATGCTTTTGAATTTATTCATCAATGGTCTAGAAGAAGGGGTACATAGTAAAATAGCAAAGTTTGCTGATGATACTAAATTATTTAGGGTAGAAAAAACCAAAAGAGATTGCCAAGAGCTCCAGAGGGATCTCTTAGCATTGGGTGAGTGGGCAACCAGATACCAAGTGTGCTTTAATCTTAACAAGTGCAAAGTAATGCACATCAGGACCAAAAATCCAAAATGTCTATAAACTGATGGGGTCTGAGCTTTCTGCAACACACCAGGAAAGAGATCTCAGGGTTCTGGGGGACAGTTCAATGAAGATGTCAACCCAGTGCGCAGCAGCAGCAGCGAAAAAAGCTAATTCAATGTCGGGAATAATTAGGAAGGGAATAGTAAATAAGTCAGCAAGTGCCATTTTGCCCCTTTATAAATCTATGGTGAGGCCACATTTGGAATATTGTGTACAATTCTGGTCACTACACCTCAAAAAGGATATTGTGGAACTGGAAAAAGTGCAGAAAAGGGCAACCAGAATGATTAAGGGGCTGGAACACCTCCCTTACGAAACCAGGCTGAAACGTCTAGGCCTCTTCAGTTTGGAAAGACAGCATTTAAGAGGAGACTTGAGAGAAGTATATAAAATCATGCACAGTATAGAAAAGGTGGATAAAGAAACTTTCTCTTCTCTATCATGCAACACTAAAACCTCACCTGGGGCCTTCCATAGTCTGTGCTGGCATGCAGATAGTAGGTCCCTATTGTAAAATCTGGATTTTCTACTGAGGCAGAAGTAGTTCACATAGGAAAAGGAATCTTTTTAATGATGGACCCATTATCTATTTTTACATTTTAGAACAGACTATGTGGGATTAGTTAGCCTACAGCCTGGAATTTTTAAAGCCATTAGAATTCTTCTGGAGCTCATTGGTCTGCATTTATATTTCATTCAATTTGGCATGAAGAGAGAAATAAGTGTGAACACATTGCTTTGAATTTGAGCTAAAACCTTTTAAAAAGTATGTTCCATTAGTTTTCTTAAAGAAAAAAAATTTGCTATGAAAGCGACAAAACAGAAATTCATATAATCAAGAAACGTAGCAATTACTGTGAATTTTTTTATATATAAAAAACCCTCTTAAATGTACACCCAAATGCTATTAAAAACAGAAATCACAATTTGATAATAACAATGCTAGGTAAGTAATGCTTAAAAAGTACAGGCTGGCAGTCTTATAAGTGAAGTAAAGAAGACATCAGTTCCAAAAATGCATAAAAGATAAGTCCATAATGGATTACTGATTTTTAAGTGTTATAAGTCTGGGCACATGTTTTGAGCAAAGGGTTTCTAGAATCACTGTGACTATTCTGTATGTGTGTGCGTGTGTCCAAGAAGGACATTTTTGCACGGAAGGGGAGAAATGCATTCAGATGATTCCCCTATCCTAGAGCTTCTTGAAGATGACTGGAAGGGAGACAGGGCAATTTAGTTATTTTCTTGTTCCAGAAACAGAGCCCAGTAGCCTCTGAGCCTGCTGAGCTTTCGTGGCCATATAAACAATCTGCCTCGGGTCATTTTAGGTGTGATTCTCCCCTCAAGGGAGATCTAAATTTATTTCTCTTGTGTTCAAGGATACCACACTGTTTAGTAACACTGTTAGTAAACACAATAGGACATGTAGCTTTTTAACAATACTCCATTGTGTAGATGTGTACCCATGAAGTATAAATTTACTTTCTGAGAAAATGAGACCTTACAAGTTTCAGTGGATACGGTTGCATATTTATTTCAAATAATACTTAATTATATTAAAAATATGATAAAGTTTAATAGAAAATGTCAATATTCCATCTAGAATATATTAGATAATGAACACATTTTATAGCATTATATAATATCAAGCCAGAAATACATTCCAAAAGAGGATTTTTTCTCCACCTCAATCTAATCCAACTTTTAAAAAATAAATAAATAATCTAGCCACATCTGCCTGGGAAGAATGAGCAATGACTGGCAGTTTCCTATTAGCTATAATTTCAGTCTGATACTTTCTCATATGTTATTAGACATTGGATTAGGAAGGCAATGATGAATAAATGGATGTTGTTGGAAATGGTAATGTAAGATACTAGCAGCTTTATAAAGGGATTGTATGGTAGACAGTAATTCCATGAGACAAGTTTCTTTAGACCATCAAAAATTTTATGTATGTGCAAGACGGTGCTTTCTGTCAGATTTATAGACCATGTAACTCAAACCTTTCACTTCTCTGCTTTTGACAACAGCATCTTGCCAAGTGGTTACAATCAGCAGAATATCTGCAAGAACTGATAAGTTTTACTGTCAGTCTTGGAGAGTTTATCGAATGGTTAGAATGGAAACTTGAGGAGATAATTGTTTTTGATGAACTTCACGTTCCACAGACACATGTCTGTCTCCTTTTCTTGTGAATCTCTTATAAAAGCCAATATAAAAAGTGCCATCATTGAACTCAATATTTTATTTACTTCTCTTTCATGCACCAATCAGTTGGAATACGGTGGCGTTTCAATTTTGAGTTATTTCCCCCCGTTTATGTTCATAATTTGTAATGTCTTTATGAAGTCAATAAAATATTTTTAACATAATAAAGTAGAGATGAAGCCTAAGGATGTCGTCAAGTGGAGGACATCTTCAGATCTAGAAAAGACCCACCAGGGTGAGCGTTCTCAACGCCCCTCAGATTGCAGCAACCTATGCTGTTCTATTTGTGGCATTTGTCACTGTAGTTAAGCCAACCTATTTCTGGCCATGATTATTATCAAAAAGGTGAAATTTAGGGATGTTCACGAATGTGTTTTTTGTATCCAAGTCATACTGAATTGAATGCAAGAAAATTTGTATTCATTAACTAGATCCCCTTCAAATGTAGTGGAATTTGAATTCGATATGAATATTCAATCCCATACGAATCCCATAAGAAGCTTCATACATTCAGTCTTTGGATGTGCCAACATTCAATTCTAATACGAATATCCAAATTCAGACTACTCCTACCGACCAAAAGTAAAGTGTCATTTTATGGGATAAAGAAGCAATTCCTTTCTTTCAGTTGTGCAAGGGAAGCAGCCAGTAGAAAGAAAGCATACATCTCTCATGTATTCTTCTCAAAAAAATTGATAGACAAAGATACAATGTTCCTGGGATATAACGTCATGATCTCTGTTGCAGCAGGTGTTGTTTATTTTGTCCAGATCCTCAGTTCCAAAACATACATGACTTATCTTACTGTAGAAATATTTACAAATTTGGAACATGGGATTAAAGCCATCCAGTGAACCCCAAAGGGAAGTTAAGGACATCTGTAATTGGAGTTTGTGGTGCAAAGGTTAACCAATTTCAACCATTTCTCCCAATTATGAAACTGCTGAATTGCAAGATTTGCCTTAAGACGATGGAATGACAGTTGTGCTGAGTCATCAGGGCTGCTAAGTACAGCTGGCAGGGGAAAAGGCCTTGCATTTCGCCTCTGAAAAGAAGGTCTGTGTTCTGTTTTAATTTGAAAAACAACAGCTCCATAATTTATAAAACAAAGAACAGCTCTGCTACAAGCTGTCCTAATTTAATAAAATATCTTGTTAACTAACACAACGGGATCTGAAGTGGTTATTGATTTCCTAGTGTTTTGTCTGGGGCCAATGCAATTTCCCTTGAGTATGAAGTCCTAGAGACAAAAATTAAGATGAACACCCAAAACATGCTCACTGTTCAGTCAGACACCACAAATGTTAGTCAAATTGTTAGAGGCAGTGACAGCTACATACCTGCAAATCAGCAGTCAAGATAGCAGCAATGTGCTGGAGGGGACAAGCAAAATCCACAATGAGGAAAATGTAATTCAATGGCTAATTACTTGAAATGAATTGACTCAGGCTGCTCTGAATATGAAAATATATGAAAATGGAGGCTTACTAAGGCTCTGTTGCTTCTGGTTATGGGAGGGCCCAGACCAGAGGTCTTTTCGCGTTACAGCTGAACAGATGTAATGCAGTTAGGCTAAGATAGTTGGGACGCTTTCCCCATCTCCACTACCTGCCTACATGTGAACAGGGAAAGCATCCCAGACTGTACCAGGCTGAAAAGGCCAGACAGGGGCTGGGACACCCCTCTCAGGCCTGCCTGCCATTGGGTGAGAACACCCAGGGGCAGGCAGTCCTGTCAGGGGCCTTCCACGGGTTCCTGCACATTGTACGGGACCGGATCGGGTCCCCTACAGCTGGAAGGAATCCCCCCCAGCACTGCCCCCACCCACCCTGGGGCCTGGGGATGAGCGTGAAGACACAACACCTACCTGCTGGGTCTGAATCAGGTAGGTGCACACACGCATATCCCCAGACCCCCAGGGGGTGCCCGGGGGTGGTGGTCCTGAGGGCCATCTGTGAGGCAGAGCCACCTGGATCCAGGTGGCTGAGCCGGGCAGAGGCGAGATGTGGGTCCCTTGGTAGACTGGGACCACCTGGTCCCAGTCTACCAATGGATCCCAGATCCCGTGGCCCACAGCCAGCCAGCAGTCTGATCCCTTCCCGCCCTGGAAAAGGGCGAGGGGAGGCCAAACTGGGTGTCTCCCCCTCTGCTTCAGTCCCAATGGGACTGAAGCAGCTGGGAGTGGGCCACCCTCCCCCCCACACGTGCAATCACTTACCTTGCCAGCCCCAGGGTTGCCATCTGCTGTGGTCTGCACAGGCGCGTGTGCTCCTGGTAGACGAGACCCACGAGGTCAGCCTGGGTCCCATGTACCAGAGTCCGCACGCCTGCATGGATTGCGGCAGATGGCAACCCCAGGCTGGAAAGGTAAATGATTTGTGCAGCCCTGCCACCTGCTGAGCCGATTTTGGTCCAACCATGGTGGTGGGGGGGCATGTCCTGCAGCTGTCAGGGTGGGAGGCGTGTGCGAAGGCTTCCCTCCCTGGATAGCCAGGGATGGCCGGAACACATTAAGACTTTTTAGTGCTCTAAATTTCTAACGCGTCTAGGACATGCCAGGACACTTGGGGCGGCCTGGAACAGATCGAATGCAGCATCCCGGCATGTCCTAGATGCATTCCGGAAGGCCTCATGCAAAAAGGCCTCTGGTTCTTTTAAGACACCCAATTGGCTGTGCTTCCTTCCAGCAATAATGGTGATCCATGTTTCCCTCCTAGCATTTTGGCAAATCTTTTGAGATTTGGTGGGATATTGCTCCCTTTGACACAATGGCTTTTATTTCAGAAACATGTGTGTCCAGATTTTAGACTAGAAGAATGATGAGTAATGACATCAGTGGCTAAAATTTTCTTTTTCTGGCTGGATATAGGTAGAATTTTCATGTGATCATCATATAGGAATAGAAGGAGGAGTTGGCTTTTATACCCTTCCTCACCCATTTAAGGGGATTCAAAGTGGCTGACAAAGTTTTCTACTCTTCTTCCCACAACAGAAACACTGTGAGGTGAGTAGGGCTGTGAGATCTCAAAATGAAAGCTGTGACTAGCTCAAGGTCACCCTGCTGGCTTCATGGAGGAGTGCAGAATCAAACCCAGTGACCTCAAGATATGAATCTGGCACTCTAACCACAAGACCAAACTGGCCACAGCTCAGCATCTTGTCCCACATAGTGGCCCACCAATTGCTTCTGGGCATTCTCAAGCAGAGGACGAACCCCTGGAAATAGCCTTTAGAGGCATCCTGTCTGTCTCTCCAGCCTGGCATGCATTCCAGTAGTCACTGATACCCTGTATTTTTAATTTACACTTCATAAATCATTTCATGGACAAATTATATTTTAAATTTTTTCTGCTAATTCTGAGAGTGTAATAAAAAAAGGTAAACAGTAGTAAGAAAGTTATACACTAAATTAACTAGCTCAACTGAATTCTGCATGTTGCTGAATATGAATGTCTGAAAGTCCTTTTCTTCTGCAGAAGAGATGACCTCCCAAGTGGTCCTCAGAGGAATGTGCTCTTGGCTTTCCATGTACACCTTCTGTACTTACTGGGCACATAAAAAAAGAATCTAGCAGACTGAAGTGACATCACTGATTATGAGGGTCCTGAAACAGAACAGTGAGAATACGGAATGAACTAATCAGACTTAATGCATCTGGTCTCTTCTTTTCTCAGATTGAACTCATCTATTACCCATGCACTTTCATCAAAAGTTTATAAAAAGTAGAGCAAGTCAGGTAAGGCTGGTGCCATCCTTGAGTTGCATTCCTTGAAGCTTCCATGCATTTTTCTTGAGAGCTGCATCTGTCACTTCAAATGATGTCCAGCACAACTTATCCATTTATTCCTTTCCTTGGCCAATTTTGGAATAAAGTTTTCTTCATTATATCTTGCATATCCTTTAAACTTAACTTTAAAATGGGAACAAATCATAGTAGAGTACTCTAATTTGAACCAGAATACAGGGACTGATAGAAGCAGCTGGCCTTTTGTCCCCAGTGAATGAATCAAAAGCTGTACAAATGTGGTTCAAAGGACAAAGCAAACTAATGTAACCTCAGTTGAGCCTAAACAATCCAGCCGTTATCTAATACTATGCTTAGGGGAAGTGGTAGAGCAATGGAAAGAGGCATTTGCTGTCTGACACAGCACATGACATAGAATGAGACAGCATTTTGATCCATAGCAGATCGAGATACAGTTGTGGCAATAAAAAGAAATGAAAAGATGATGACTGTACTGTGGCAACTTTGGCCATTTACATACTTATCTTTGGAGCAGTCCATGGAGGGGTCTAGGAGCCTGCTTTCCACAGGTTAGTGGTACAGAACAGAGGCCTATTTGCACTACAGTTGGTAGCCAAATGGTACCCAGTTGGTACAGTTGGTGATGGTTTCAGGGTTCAGGCTGCAAAGGGCAGTAATATTTCTTTGTCCCCTTGCAAGCCTCTTTTGCAAACCTTGTTTAGAAACAGCAGAAAGGGCAGAAAACATTGCCTGGGCCCTTTTGCATTGGTTGGCTGTAGGCAAAGTGGAGGGAAAACCTGCCCAGGGACCTGGGGGCTTGATGGACAGGTGGGAGGAGTTTCCCTCAGTTGCTAGTGGCAACAGCCAACCAGGAGGCTAGGATCTGCAGGGTATAAAAAACTGAGCTCTGAGCTGTCTGGGACTTTTCTCTGGAGGGGAATCAATCAGTGGGTCTTTTCTTTGGGGAAGAGTTGAAGGAGACAATTGTGGGGGGTTGTGGCTCTTAAGGAACTTTGCCAAAGAACTGACCAGAGGCTGAGACCTACAGCCAAGCAAGGATGGACTAGGCCTTCCTGTTACAAGGAATTAGTTGCTATTCTTTAGCTGGGCTTGGGCTTAGGCAGAGCTGGCTAAAGGGGGCGGAGGCGTCATCTGTGTGGCAGAGTTGGAGCTTGGGTTTTAAAAGAGCAAACTATTTTCCTTTGAGCTAATAGAGCTGTTATTAAGGGAGCTTACTACTTCAAGAGACTTTCAGAACTTTACCTACCAATACCTGAACTTACTATTTTTTTCCTTTTACCTTTTTTTCATGTGTATTTCAATAAACCTATTTTGGTTTACTGTTTAACTGTTTGCTACCAGTTTTTGCTTTTAGACTGTAGTACTCACTCGGTCCATTGCACACTTCCAGCAACCTAATGGTGCCCAGCTACTCTTAGGAGGGCAGGCACTGGACGTCTGTTTGGAGGTCATGACAGCCAACAATTAGGAAACTTCTGGGAGAGGGCATCCACACTTGGAGGAGACTACTACAGCCTCCCCTGCCTGCCCAGAAGTTCCCTAATTGTTGGTTAGGTGTGGAGCATGAAATCATTCTACACACCTTTACCAATGTTGTTCAAAGGCTTACCTGGTGCGTCTAGGCAGTGGCCATTTACACTTCTTCTGGTGCTCTGGGGTTGTCTGACCTTGGATGACCAGAGATGTGATTGCATGTGCACAGAGCATCTGCATTGTCATGATGACAGCACTGATGCACATGTAGTTGTGGAGGGTGCCGGAACCAAAATGGTAGTGCCCAGAAGAGAACCAGCCCCTGGATCGGTCACAGGTGAGTGATCAATCACTTGGAGATTAGTCTGTTAGTGACTAGCATCACAATCCTTCCCTTCCAGCAGACAGGAAGGGAAGTGCAAAAATGCCCCAGGACTTGCCCTCTCCTAGTATACTTTGACTGCATTGGACTAAGCTATGAACAACGATAGGACATCAAAATGACTCACTGTCCCACAACAATGAGGCCTATCAGCAGATCAGGTTAAGAATTTTGGACTATGGAGGCATGCCAGTGACACCTTCTGTAGATCAGAATATAATGGGGGACTCTTTTCAGTGGGACACCAGGAAGTGCTGTGAGATTTGGTACCAGAAGCCAGTGAAACCTCAGAATAGGCCCTCACAGAAACTGCAAAGTTTGGGAACAGTCTGGGCACTGTCTTTGTGGAGTGGGGCAGCTTTTGAACATGGCAGCTAAGCTTGGGCCACTCAAAATGCAGAGGTTTCTTAAACCATGCAAGGCTAACAGGAAACAGGAGAGTCCATGCCATAAGTGTGCTACTTATCAGCCAATACAGGTATGCCAGTACAACATTCTGAATCAACTTGCAGCCCATTCATAAAATAGTGATTTGGCTGTTGCACAATGAGCATTACTTCTCTGCCCCAGACACTTTACTGCTGCAGTACCTTTAGATGAAGTTTTTTATCTTAAATATTCATCTTACTTCCAAAGAAGATAGAGATGAACTACAGTCATTAAACAAGTTGAGAGAAACGTTCTGCATGCATTCAGGATATGCTTAGATGCAGTGTCTTCTGGGTTGCAATGTATCCTGTATATTTTTTGGCCTTGCGATTTTGCACACCTGACATGCAAATTCACTCCAGAGCCCACACAGATAACATTTGTAATATCACGTGACCCAATCCAAATGTGCATAGGAAAGTTTAAGGGGGGAAAAAGGTGGGGAAGGAAGGATGCCACACGATCCAAGTCTTTGAAACAATGGACCTAAGCTTTCAAAGAAAACTCCCAAAGACAGACATCAGTGATATATGTGTCCTCTTTAATTCATTTGGGCTATGGATTAAACTAACTTAAAATATTCCCTTTCAGTGCCTCATTTTCAAATGTCGCTGGTTGTCTTTAGAGAAATGATTCACTGTCTTCTCCCTTTCTGAACCTCTCCGCCTCATTGACTAGCCATCTCTTTTCAAATCTCTATCCTTTGTGTGAATGTGCGTCTCTCTCCCCCCTGCTGTTATTTGTCTTTAATTTATTCACCATGGAACAACTTCAGACCCTTGTTTTCTATAATTTATACAATGTGCTATCTGCTGCCTTCAGTTATTTAATTCTGTGAAGAGCCTGAGACACTTTTCTATTGTGTATAGATTTACACACAGCTATAACACCAAGCAGGAAAGATGATTAGTTTGAGAGAGAAAACATACATATAAAAATAGTAAAAGAGAACAGGTTAAAACAGATAGTGTGCATACTGGCAGGAAGGGACACTTCATTTGTTTATATATTGTGCAGCTTTTACATCTTATCTCTGGAAGGAGTTGTAGGTGGATGGACAAAAATATAGAGGTCAAAAATGAAATAAATTAAAAAAAAAAGATAATCAACCAACATCAACTCGGGTAGCAGCATTGAAAAGTGTGTCTTCAGAAACTTCATACACAGAAACACATTGGAGGATAAGTTCATCTTTGTTGGGAGTAGGAGAGATGAATGAAGCAAACTGGGGGTGTTTTTCCACTGTCACTAGAAGTACCCATTAAGTACCCATTAATGGGTACAAAAATGCCATTACAAACCCATTAATGGGTACTTAATGGGTACTTTTAGGGAATTTTTCCACTATCACTAGAGGTACCCATTAAGTACCCATTAATGGGTACAAAAATGCCATTATGTACCCATTAATGCCTTCTCCCTTCTAAGGCCATCTGCTGGGACTTGAGAGCAGGAGAAGGTTTGTCCTTGTCTCTGCTTGAGATGCCCGTGAGCATTTGGTGGGCCACTGTGTGTGACAGGATGCTGGACTAGATGTGCTGTGCAAGGCTTCTCTTATGTTCTTATGTTCTTATGTACTTTTAGTGACTGTGGAAAAACACCCTGGAACACAACACACACAGAGAAACTTATAAGGAGTGATTTTAAGAGTATAATTCATACTTTCACTGGAGGAGTCTTCTTTCTTACCTTGGTCCTTAACCCTGCCTGGGAGCTACAGTAGGGTGCTTCCAGACACACTTAAAAATTTGCAATCCTTTCGCAGCAGCAGTGATGTCACAATTAGGGGCGTCAATCTTTTAGGTGGTTAGAGGTCTGCTGTGACCTCCCCACAAGCCTGGCTTTGTTTGAGTGCTAACCTCCCAGTCCCTTGACCACTGGCAAGCACCCGCCCTTACCCATTTTACCTTAGTTACTGAGAAACAAACAAATCTTATCCAGGCTCAGGGGCAGAGGAGTGGTGAAGGGAGAGAGGAGAGCTGTTAGGCAGAAAGAAGGCTGTAAGGGTGAAACAGTCTAATAAAAAGCAAACCAGATCTAGCTTTCAATGGTACTTTTTCCTTCTGAGTTTTGCAGTTCACTCACTCACAAGTATGCACACATAGACATATGCACACATTCACTCTGGTGACTAGCAGGTGAGTACTTGAGTAGAGCTAAGTTTGTGTGGAGGTCATGGTAGCCTTGACCTTTAACTACCTAAAGACTGATTCCCCTAATTGTGATCTGAACATGTTGCATTGCTGCAAAGGGACTGTGGATTTTTAAGTGTGTCTGGAGGCACCCACAGTCTGCACAAGCATGCACATGGCAGCCTTCTATTCTGGGATACTATTCTGGCCCAGTGCAGAAAGGGCCGTCCTTTACCATTTCCCTCTTTCTGCTGTTGTATTCTTTCCACCTTTGCCCCATATTTTCATCTACAAACAATTAGAGTTAATTCCCATGGTAGGAAGTCCCCTTTGTTTAGATCTTATTCAAACAGGAGACATCTGAAGCAAACATTCTGTTTGGCAAGAGCAGAAGTCTCGTAGCAACTTCACATCTAATCGGCAACGATCGATGACTGGGAACTTTTATTGCTTGCCTGTCATCCAGAACTGTGGTTGCTTGCCCTGCATTGATCCACGCGAACAATCTACATAAGAAATCTGATGCTTCCTTTTATTGTCTTGCAGAATTGTAATAACCATCAGGGATTAGATAAATTCAAAGGAGATAAGAATTACAAATCATTACTGTTTAAGGTGATTAATACAGGCTTATCTTCCTGCTACTGTGCTAGAAACTAGAAGCAGGTAAAAGTTGGAGTGTGAAGTCCTTTGCTATAAATAACCAGGTGTGTGTGTGTGTGTTTAATAATATTACTGATTTAGGGCCAATTTGCACCTTTATTAGGTGTAATGGCCAAAAAAACCTTCTAGCATGGTTCAGGCATCCACACCTTGTGATGCTCAATTCATTCCAAACTTAGTTGGCACTTTGCCAAGCACCAGCTAAATGTGATCACCTTTATACTAGACAATTGCCTCACCATGGCAACAGGCATGCACAGCACAGTTACTGCAATAACCATGGAATGTGGTGCACAATCACATCCCTGCTGCCCCACCATATGCTCCAAGGAGGTGCAAACAGAGCATGCCTGGCCATACTATCTGGCAGCTAGTATAGTTATAGAGCATGTTTTGTGGTCTATAACTGTACACTTGGGAGATGCTCTAGTGCATGTGGAGATGCTTCTTCTAGTAGAGAAGCAGTTCTGCAGGGTGTGGATGCTGTGTTCAGGACAGCCCCCAGCTGTTCTACCAGAACAAATGAGAAAAGGTC
The DNA here is from genome assembly GCA_023333525.1 of Aspidoscelis tigris stejnegeri. Taxonomy (NCBI): domain Eukaryota; kingdom Metazoa; phylum Chordata; class Lepidosauria; order Squamata; family Teiidae; genus Aspidoscelis; species Aspidoscelis tigris. The sequence continues at coordinate 60,259,289 of JALMGA010000002.1, read as the reverse complement.
CCAAATCTTGCTTTATTTTTTTACCATCAAGTGGTATTAAAATTTAAGTGCTTGGGCCACTAGTTGCCATCGGGGGAGCTTCTAGACAAAGAATCAGTCCTGAAGCTCCCCCAGTAGTGACTACACATGGTGCAGGGTAAGCCTGAACTATGCTTGTATCTACCTTAACTAGTGCCGGAGCCACTAGGGCTCCAGATACACCCTTGACACATCTTCCATTTTGGAAGACATGCTGGAGGGTCAGGCGACATGCTGCACAAACACACATCACCTGATCTAGTGATGTTGGCACATGTGTGCTGGTGTCACCACCAGGGCTACAAAATGACGGCACCTGGACACTCATCTGCACCTCTGGTGTCCTGTTGCATTGGGGAGGGTTTGTGTGGATTAAGCATCCACAACTGTGCATGCTTAGTCCATGTGTGGGCAAGTTTGTGCTTTGCTTCCTATGGATGGGAAGCAAAGTGTGAATTTCCCCCATGGTTAAAGCTGAATCTCCTTAAGTAAAACACAGTTATATACATGCATAGCTGGCATCACTTCCCATAAAACTCAGAATATTGTACTTCTGAATAAACATGTACAGGATTATACTGAACAATGGAGTTATTTTAAAATTACTGTTATTCTAAAAAAAATCATTTGGACAAAACTGCTTTGAACTTCACACTACTTACTTTTGTTTCTGGTTCATCCATTTTGGTGAAATGCAGAAGGCATCTGGGGATTGTGGCAAGAAAATCTTGCTGTTTACAAACCGTGATGAACGTTCAGAACTGAACAGGATTCATTCTAAAGTGTTATGTGATAGTAGAACAGCATTTGTTGATAATAAAATATCCATTTCTCGGATCTTTCCATGGAGTTTACTTCATTCTTTCAGTTCTGTGAGTGATTTTGGCTAAATGATCAATTCTTCACACCACAGAGACATTATTTATAACTGGTCTTAGCAGTGCATGATTGAGGATTAATAGTCTTGTTGGTGGTGCTGATTGTAAGTTACTTTTTCATAGCTTCAAACCTGTCCATTAAAATAATATCTGTTTGCTATTAGGGAAGGCTGTGATAGTGTGATCTTTGAAGCTGACCTCTGAAAATTCCAATGGCTAAGAATCATAGTTCCTGGCCTTGCAGCCCCCAGGCGACACATTTTGGTAGTACTGCTGAAATGGGTCGTCAGGTAAACTGGGCCATGGAAATTTATTTATTTTGTTTATTTAATAAATTTATACCCTGTCCTTCACTAAATGGTCCCAGGGCAGGTTACAATAAGAATAAAATAGATCAAATATTAAAACATAATTAAAAATATAACCCCCTCCCAGTCTTACCCACCCTACCTAACAGGGCAGCACCCTAAGGAGGCTATTTAAATGCAAAGGCCTTGGGGAAAATTCTACACATCTCTGCTTGAGATGCCCATAAGCAATTTGTGGGCCACTGTGTGGCCTAGATAGGCTGTGGCCTGATCCAGCAGGGCTCTTCTTACGTTCTTATGCTCTTACATTGTTGCTGCTGCCCAAATCACTGGAGAATACTGGGCCCAGTTTCCATCCAGGGGCCTTTCTGTATTTGGCCTTATTCTGAAATATATCCCAGAATAAGGATCTGCTATCTGTATGTTAGTGCAGACTATGGAAGACCGCAGGTGAGCCCTGCCATAGACTGCATTAGCTCGTGGCCAGCAGATCGCTATCCTGAGATATATTCCAGAACAAGGCCAAGTGCAGAAAGGGCCAAGGACTTGCAGCAACTTTTATTTGTTTTGTATTGCATTAAATATTATGGTATCGTTTGAAAGCAATTTTTTTTCCTTTTGGAACTTCTGTTTCTATTAGCGCTTCCTAACATGCTATCTTTCTATGAGTTAGTGAGATTCACCTTTCCTGAAGCCCCAGGCATGCATTAGACCATAATTAGATTTGGTTTCGAATAAGAACAGGAGCTCAAGCATCTTGTGATCATTTTTCCTGATGTTCCACCTACTTTCACCTTGCTGCCTAAATCTTTCCTGTTTGTCAGAATAAGGTCAAGAACAGCTGATACCCTTGTTCTTCATCTAGAGAAGAAAACTGTCAGCAAGACCAGTCATGAGTTGACTGGAAGGACTTTTCTAGGCAGAGTTATGTTTCCCAGCACATAACAGGGTAATTAAAATGTCTCATTATTACTACTCTGTGCTTACCTGAGAAATCTATAAATCTGGCTTTGGACAGGTTCCTTCACATTTTCTCCTTGGTTATGCAGTTGCCAGTAGCTTCCAATCATATTATCATTTTGTTCTGTTCTATGTGTATTTTAAATCAGAGATTTCATCCTCCTTGATTCCTGAAAAGTAATTTCAGAAATTTGTTCCTGTGGATGGGGCCCAAACTAATATATGCTAATATATTGTTGGCCATGGAAGGTATTGTAATTCTAAGAGCACTACGATTTACCATCAGTAGTTGTCCATCAAAGAATTGAGAAGCTGTATGTATCTAATCTCAGTTGTGCTGTCAAGGATACTTATCTGAAAGTATCTGGGTAAAGAAAGTTCCCTTTTAAACATGGTGGCAAAGACAAATCAACAATATTGATGGTATAGGAAAAACAGAAATAGTAAAGGAGAGACAGAGGGGGAAAGCAATTCTATGGCTGAAGAGAGCGGAAAAGAAAGAAGGGAAAGGATTTTGAGTAGGAAAGAACATTCAATTAATAGGGAAACAAAGTCCGAGGAAAAGGGATGGATGATGCCTAGTCCTGTGATGCTAAGATGAAGAGATTGTAAATATTTGGTCTTCACTAGCCATGACACCCCACAAAGTTGCTAAAAGCCTCAAGAAATGAAGCACAAAATGACAATTTCAGAGAGTTGTCAAACAGACAGAAATACACTAAAAGGGAATTCCTAACAGGGATGTTCTTCCCAGTAAGCACAGAGGATGTCTGATTTGACCAAATAAGGAGTGGCAATCCCTCACTCTCCATGAATGTAAGAGGTAACTTAAGGTGAACTTTGGCAAGTAGTTGTGAGTACAGGAGAGAAAAAGAGAGGGAATTTTCCCGACTGGGATTGGCTCAGGAGCCTTGTAGCATCCCATCCCATCTGACTCAAACTTCCTGAGTCATCCTGAGATGGATTATTTCATGCCTGCAAAAGGGGTGCACAGAGGCCATCAGAACTTGGTAAACTGTATATATATGTATATAATACGTCCCTTGTGTCTCAAATTTGCCACAGAGGTGTCCCTAACCATGTGTTCAGACAGTGTTTGTGAGTGTTCCAATGTGGTTGTCAGGCAATCAGAAAGCTGAATTTTAACAACTGTAACTGGTGCCACTATATAAAGCAAGAAAAAATCCAAATATTCCAGAGTAGTGTGCTCTGAGATAAATTACAAATAAAGTTCTAAATAATGTAATACCATATTTCACAATTATCTTAAGTCAAACTGTTCTGCAAACATGATCATTAAAAACAATGAAAATAAGTTTAGGCTGTCACAAACATAAAATCACTGTCCTTTTCCAGCTCTTTGCTCTCCTTGAAATAGTGTATATTATGAAGACTGCCCTGTTTCAGTGTTTTAAAATTCAGTGCTTGGTTCTTTTGGCCACTGAAATGCCAAATTGAAATGCTCTGGCTGATTAATGAGGAATTTTACTGGTCACATTTTTCCCACTGTTCCTGGCATCCTGGCATTAACACTTTATAGGGATATGAGAAGACACCCCTTCCAGCGAACAGTTTTCTCCAAGAACTCTCCCAACTAGGGACAGATTCTTGGAGGCCCCGCGTGTCCGCACATGCACAGGGCAGCGGTGGCAGCAGCAGGGCCGGATTGGAGAGGGTGCTGGTGCATCCCAATCTGGCCTCCGGAGGCCCTGCCCTATCAAAGAAGGAGAGCGCATGCTCTCGCTGTTTGATAGCTGGGCCCTCCTCATGGCCTCCATGACTGGCTCCATTAAAGCCACCACTAGGAGGCTGGCAGCTGGCTTTGCCGGGTTCCCCTTCTCTCAAGAAGGTGTGATCACCTGAGAAGGCAGGTGACCCCAGGCAGGGTGGGGGTGGGGGCTGTGGCTTACCTCTCACTCGAGAAGGTGTGATCGTGCCTTCTTGGGCAAAGGGGAACCCGGCAAAGCCAGCTGCCAGCCTCCTTGTGGTGGCTCCTCTTTGACAGCTGGTCATGCACCGGCAATCTGGCTCTTCCCCTGCTGTTGCAGAAGCATTTGCTTCCGAAACACTGAAACCTAAATTTTTTGGTCTTACATCTAGGTAGGATTTTGGCAGCAAAACCGGTTTAAGAAACCGGTCTTGCGTGCCAAAATGCGGATGTGGCTTCCCAAAGCGTCCCTAATTTTGTTCCCTTTGTGGAAGCCACATCTTAATCCCCCCCCCAAAAAAAAATCTGGCTCTAAATCCGTTTTTGAAGCCAGTGTGGAAAGGGCCATTGAATTCTCCAGAGTGGATGGGAAGTTAGTTTAGTATCTTTTTTAATTGCTCTGTCCATTATTGTAAGAAGGTAGAACTGCCCTTGATTTGAGCTCAATTCCTAATGATTCCATGCAGTTCTCTTGAAAAAATAAATATGCCAATGATTTGCATTGTCACAGAAAAAATGCATATGTTTTAAACTGGATGAGTATCCATAAATAAAGTTGTTATCATATGTCCAGTATGCCTTTGGAGAACTAAATGCATAACCAGAAAAACATGTAATTCATGCCATTTATTCTTTCTCTTTCTTCTTGGAATCAATTCTAGTTATAGGTTTAACATGACTATATTTTACCCTGGAGATCAGAGTAGATGGGTAGCAATGATAATAGCCATGTTTCTCATTTTCCACAATGAGAGGAAATTGGGTTTCTTCCCCCACACAGCAGGAAAGGAACTGGATGGCAATTTATAGAAGCCTTAACTATGAAATAACATTAAAATAAGGCAATTTAGTCCCAATTAATGTGATAATAATTTATATAATACTAGTAAAATTCCATTATATTTTTCTTATGCTCCAAGGGTTGAATATGTACACCCCAATTAAGTGGTTAAAGCAGAAGGTCATTTACCTGTAGTTGTAATTCTCATTTTACTAGAAAGTATGTGCTGTGTGCTGTTTCAACAATACTTAGAGAGGGAAGAACATTATACACATTTGAGCTGTAGGGTAGATATGAACTAAACTGAGAAAAAGTGAGGGCTAGCAATGTGAGGAGAATCTGTATCATGTGGATAGTGGCAAAAGAGAGAGAGAGGTAATATGATGAGGGACACATTGAAAACCATTTACCACCTGCTTGCCCTCTAATCCCAGTTTCAGAATTTGTCTTGGTAGGGTTACAACTGGAATGTACAAGTCTACATTAGAAGAAGAAGAGTTGGCTTTTCTACCCCACTTTTCTCACCCATTTAAGGGGACTCAAAGCAACTGACAAAGCTTTTCTATTCTTCTCCCCATAACAGAAAACCCTGTAAGGTAGGTAGGGCTGTGAGAGCTCAGAAGAGAGCCCAAGGTCACCCAGCTGGCTTCATGGGGGAGGGCAGAATTGAACCCGGTATTCTCAGATAAGAGTCCAGCTCCCTAACCACTAGACCAAACTGGCTCCCTAAACACTAGATCAAACTCCTCCCTTCCTTGTCTCCTATGAGATTTGGGGATGTTTCTTTCTGAAGCAGAGCATTATAAGCTAATCCACACAAGCACTTTGAACAATCAAGCCATTTAGTTACATGGGAAATAATTAATCCCTTGAGTATTCCTCAGTGAAATTTTCAGCCCCAATTCCGAAGTAAAGAAAATGTCATTAAAAGTGAGCTTCAGAAACAAGATGAGGAAAAATGGCAGAAAATACAAGCAACTATAAACAAACTGAGTACTTTGGAGAAGATTAAAAGCTGGGAGAAGGAATGAAGAACATGAATGGCTGAATACCAAAACTACCTTTTGCGTAATTGGCTTTTAGATTCAGAGGCAACTGCTGCACGATGAACCTTGTCATGCAATGTACACTGGAAGCAGAATGAAGTGCCATAGAGTGCACTTGCAGCCACTGGTGTTACTATGTTCTCCTTCTGGCCCTTCCTTTGAAAAGATTCAGGCTGGGGGAATTTGTTTATGAACCAGATCTCAGCTGTAGAACTGTTTCCAGAGACCGGCAAAGTAATACTGGGCACCACACATCATTTTTCACAAGGGGAGGTATGAGGCCTATAAAAAAAATGACTCCATAAATGCTATGCACTTCACCTTGCATGTATTAGTCAGAAGAGAAAAAAAGGAACTTGCTACGGTCCCCAGAGTGAGGACTATGGAATGTTTTGTAAGATTGTGGGTTTCTGCTGAAAATTGTATTGATGATTAAGCCTTATTTGCTATGGACTATATATACTCATGCACATATCCTGTAACCCCAAGAGGAGACTAAGCCTGGTTGCTGTCATCTTTTCACATTGCAATGTATTCGGTCCTGATCAGAACTTCATAAAAGATCTATTCTTGACTTGCCTGTGTCCTGGAGAATTCTTTCACTACGTGCTTCTAGGGCATAGGGTCTAGGAACTGGATGTTTGAATTAAAGAAATAGATTTTGAATTGAACACATCCATGTTAGAATGATATCAAGTGGACTGTATCGTAAATCTGCATGCATAAAGAGCACTAAAGTGTGAAATAACCTAATATCTGGACTTATATTGCATTCCTATTGGCTCTGGAAGGGCTAGGGTCCGGGACAGGAAACCAGTAGGTGCCACAAAAGAAACTGAAATGGCAGGCATCACAGCATTCCTCATGATGGTTCCTGACATTTGAAGGAAGGCTGCTGAGAAAGAAACTCAGATCTTTTTGGTGCCCTCTTAAAGGATCCCAGGTGGAAATTGAGCTCATAAATTGCCGTCTCCTTCTTCCATACATCCACATGGGGGAGATGGGGAATGATCTATACCATCTGAAGTGATCATGGGGTTGTTCAACTGGTATTATGGACAAATTGCTTCAGGACTGCTTTGGAGGTCAACAGGGGCAGATGCATGTGAATCTCAGCTTCATGGGCATCACACCATTTGGACACTCAGCTCCTAAATTTAGTACAGAGAATTCTAGGTGTACATCTAGATGATGCTTTAATCTACTTTATTAATGAATTGCTTTGTTCTCTGTGTAACTTAAGCATATTTTACAAAAAAAAATCGACATACAGTATGGCATATGTGGGCACAGCACTAGGTTCATGCCACTGCATTTATGAAATTATTTAAATGTGTCTTCAAGGAAATAACTTAATCTAAAATGAAAAATGATTGATTAAGATTCAAAGAGGCTCCGAGGGATACATATGTTCTGTTGAAATGTGATTATGGGAAAGGGCAATTTCAGGAGAGCATCAGTAGAGAGAGAGGTTATTTAATCCATGTCTGTTCCAGTTCTTTGTCTCTCTTACACAGAGAGACAGAGAGAATGAGCGAGAGATCCTCATGGAGCCAGGCAATTACAAAAATTGTTCAGTAAAGCAGCTGTAAAGCCCTGAAAAATTTCTTTCCCAAACTAAACTGCTTCTGGAGAAAGGGAAGTATAAATTTGTGCTTGCAACATTTAAAAGGACCCTAAGATCAACTCCATTTATACATGGTGTAGATTTTTTGAGACTCAAGGATGAAGTATATTTATAATTTAAGGTTTAGAAAGCTGAAAGTCAGGAAACTCAGATACCCTTCTCATGCCCTCAACCAGCAGATGTTAATAGACTGCCCAATGGAACTGAACCCAAGAAAATCCAAACAGGGGCTAAGATTCTCTCTTCTTCAGACTGCTGTGGCAATCCTGCTTAAATATAGTTTCATGATTAAAATATTTTGTATTCAACACATTCAAAAATAAGCCATATTGAGTGCAACACAATTGTTCTCATCCAATTCAACAAGATGAATTCCTAAGTGCAAATGCTTTGGTTCAACAACCACACTGCTAATATCTCTGTGTATGAATTTATCAAAGCTGTCAGAGAAGATGGTTTCACAGAACTAAGTTTGTTGTCAGATATTGAAATAAATGCCTTTTCCATATTAAAAGAAGGTACAAAATATTTACATGGGAGGGAAAGATCGCATCAAATTTATCACAAGCTGTCCAAAGGAACAATGATGTCTTTCTACTGTCTGTCTTCACTTGCTAATAAAAATAAAACAAACTTTTGGATTTAATTTTATTTTTTATAATTTGCATGTTATATCTGTAGTCCAAAGCATATGGGAGGAAGACACACCGAACATGCTTCCCACAGCTTTAACTGGTATTTTTGCTTTCTAGTGGAAAGGGACACTTTCTTAAGGTTGAAAGATTCTGTTTATTACTGTTCTGGTGTTGTGCCTTTTAATTCAGGATATTACCTTGTGTATCAGTTTAAATTGAACAATTTGCAAATTATAATTTGTGAACTAGGGTATATCTTGTTTTACTATTAGAAGTAGCTTGTCTATCCATATAAGCACTCAGTTCTGAAGGAGAATGGGAACCTCAAACCTAAAAGGTATCAAATGGGGTTCAGAGTCTGTTATTTGCTGTCATAGACTTCTTAAAACAGGACTTTACAGAAAAGGAAATACTTTACAATCCAGAACTGGTCACATTTTCAGACCAGCAACTCTCTCTTTAAGCTTTCAGTAAGATTTGGGTTACGTACACAGTTGTTCCCTTGGGCTAAGGGAGGCAACAGCCACTGCTGGGAGCTGATGGAGGATCTTCTCAGCTTGCGCCTTCTCCTATGTTCCCCTTTTGATGACACTTGAAGGACACTAGTCCAGCCGGGCAGGGGATACCATGTTGCGTACAGATCCTGCTTTACTCCTTAGTCGAATGAATAGCTGCAACAACTCTTCCTGATTATCCTTGATAAATTTAGGCAAGACATTTATGGTACCATGGAATTGAATCAGTAGTCTGGAGGTGCACTACTGTTTTTGTAGGGCACATGAACTTTCACATCCATTTCCTGTGCTCTGGAAAATGATCCCAGCTGGAAACACTGAAACTGTGGAACAAAAGTTCTTAGGCTTCAATGTTTTTAATCACTAGGAACAAGTAATGTAGATGGCTTACCACTACAGCACAGCATTCAATGAAGGTTAGCTTAACGTCAGTTCCATGTAAGGTGATGGAAACCATCATTAAAGACAAAATTAGTGTGCACATGGAGGAGCAAGCATTGCTGAGCAAAAGTCAGCATGGCTTCTGCAAAGGTAAATCATGCCTCACAAACTTGTTGGAATTTCTTTGAGAGTGTCAACAAACACGTGGATAAAGGTGAACCAGTAGACATTGTCTATCTGGACATTCAGAAGGCTTTTGACAAAGTCCCACATCAAAGGCTACTCAGTAAACTCATCAGCCGTGGTATAAAAGGACAGGTTCTGTCCTGGATTTGTGACTGGCTTAAGGGTAGGAAGCAGAGAGTAGTAATAAATGGTCAGTTCTCAGGGTGGAAAGAGGTAATAAGTAGGGTCCCTCAAGGTTCAGTGTTGGGGCCAATGCTTTTTAATTTATATATCAATGATCTAAGAAGGGGTACATAGTAAAATAGCGAAGTTTGCTAATGATACTAAATTATTTAGGGTAGTAAAAACTGAAAGAGTTTGCCAAGAGCTCCAGAGCGATCTCTTAGCATTGGGTGAGTGGGTGACCAAGTGGCAAATGTGCATTAATCTTAACAAGTGCAGAGTAATGCACATTGGGGGCAAAAATCCAAATTAGGTCTATAAAACACCACGAAAGGGATCTTGGGGTTCTGGTGGACAGTGTCAGCCCAGTGCACAGCAGCAGCGAAAAAAGCTAATTCAGTGCTGGGAGTAATTAGGAAGGGAATAGAAAACAAGTCAGTAAGTGTCATTTTGCCTTTTTATAAATCTATGGTGATGCCACATTTGGAATATTGTGTGCAATTCTGGTCACCACACCTCAAAAAGAATATTGTGGAACTGGAAAAGGCACAGAAAAGGGCAACCAGAATGATTAAGGGGCTGGAACACCTCCCTTACGAAACCAGGCTGCAACGTCTAGGCCTCTTCAGTCTGGAGAGATGGCTTTTAAGAGGGGACCTGATTGAAGTATATAAAATTATGCATGGTATAGAAAAGCTGGATAAAGAGAATTTATTTTCTCTATCACGCAACACTAGAACCAGGGGGCACTCTATGAAGCTGATGGGTAGAAGACTCGGAGCCCACAAGAGGAAGTATCTCTTAACCCAGAGGGTCATCAGATTATGGAATTTGCTGCTGGAAGAGGTGATAACAGGTACCAGTCTAGATTGCTTTAAGGTATGGATAGACAAACTTATGGATGACAGATGTATCAGTGGATACTAGAATGAATGCCTAGGTACATCTTTCAGGCTGGGGGCGGGGGGAAGCAGGACGCTTCTAAGATCATTTGCTGGGATTTAAGAGCAGCAAAAGTTTTGTCCTTGTCTCTGCTTGAGAAGCCCATGAGCATTTGGTGGGCCACCGTGTGTGACGGGATGCTGGACTAGATGGGCTGTGGCCTGATCCAGCAGGGCTTCTCTTATGTTCTTATGTTCAAAGACTGCTGCAAGAGAGATTTTCACTGGCTGCCAATTTGCTACCAAGCCCAATTCACAGTGCTAACTTTAACCTATAAGGCAGCCCTAAATGACTAATATCCAAAGGAATGCCTTCTTCCATATCTATCTGCTCATGGCCTAAAATCTGCAGGGGAGGCCCTCCTGATTATACCACGACCCTCAGTAGCAAAATGTGTGGCCATCAAGGATAGGGCCTTTTCAGTGCTGGCTCCCAGATTGTGGAATAGTCTCCCTCCTGAGATGTGCCAGAAACATTCACTTTAGGCATTCAGGAGAGCAGTGAAGACATACCACTTCACCTTGGCCTTTGGTTATACATGGCATGACTTTTCCTCCCCACATTCAGGTATTGTTATGGTTTAATCTGTATGTTTTATGTTATATGTTCATTTTATATGTTCATTGGTTTTTAATGTAACCTATCCTGAGACCTTTGGGTATAGGGAAGGATAAAAGTTAAAAAAAAATCAAACTAACTAGCTAACTAATATGCTGCTGCCTCCATGGTGCAGAACCTGCCATATGCTTGGCTCTTTGCTTCGTCCCTGCCTTTTTATATCCCCTTGGGTCCTTCCTGCACTGTAGTATCATCATCAATTACTATGATGTCATTGAACATGTTCAGTTTTCCATCTCAGGACCTGTTCGCACCTTCATTTCCCTGGGAATTCATCCCTGGGAAATGGACATCTGGAATGAATTGGGCATTTGCACTTTGAACACCCAATCCATCTGAAACTTACCTGGCACTTCACTTAGTATGGGGTAAATGTGAATGCTTCTATACTAGCAGCATGTGCCTCACCACAGCAACATCCAGGTGCCTCACCACAGCAACATCCAGCCATTGCCGTGACAACCAGGTGAGGCAGAGTGCAATTGCAGTTGCCCCACCCCACAACACTTACCCTTTGCCCTGAAGCAGTGTAAATGGTGCTGGCAGGGTGCACTAGTGCTCCACAGCTATTCGGCTTGGGGACAATCCGGCATGGAAGTAACTCTGCTTTGTGCAGATACTCTGTGCTGGAGCACCCCGAAAAGACTCAGTGTCTATCTGATCACCGTCTCTCTAATTGATCACCGTCTCTCTAATTAGTGCACTATATAATAGCGATGAGCAAGAATATTCATAGGCATTTGAAATCCAATCGAATGTGCCAAATTTTGACATCGAATTCAAATCAAATGTCCTGAAATTCAAATGTAAACATTCGACTCAAATTCGTATGTGTATGGGTTCACACACAATGCATACTTGAAGATCCGCATCTTTTCTGCATTCGTAGGCATTTGTGTGGATCCATACGGGACAAAAACAGATTGCATATGGGATAACTACGGGATGCATACAGACGTGTATGCATGCATATGGATGTGGGGAAGTTGTTGACATTCGTATGTGCAGATTCAAATCAAAAATTCAAATGAATAGATTCAAATTTGGTAAATTCAAATTGAATCTCATTAAATTTGAGTTTTAAAGAATTGAATCGAATCGGATTTTGGGGTATTTGATTTGATTCAAATATCTTTAAAAATTCATGCACATTTCTACTATGTAAGTCTTTTGTGTTCCCCACGATGATAGTAGTAATTTCCTGGTTGCATGGCATTTCTTACTCAGAATCCAATCCAGTATTTGAGAATTGCCATTTAAATATACATTTTTTATTTCCTAAAATATTCTTTAAAAACTTTGTTTTTATGATGTATTATATAAGTGATTTTTTTTCTTTCCTGCTAGTGAGCAAGTTCTTTTCTTTTGATACCCAGTGTATAAAATAACGTGTGAAACTTTAATGAGTTAATCCTTAATTATAGATGCAGAGTTATCCAAGCCTTCTCTCTTCTCTTGAAAACATTTGCTTTAACTCCCACACCATCTTACTTTCCATTTTTAACCTGATTATTCTGCAAGCTGTCTTAAATTGCTCACTGCCCATGCTTATTGCCAGATATTAGGAGCTTCTCTCTACCTGCTTATAATCGGCTTCAAAGGCAAGTTGCTGCTTCTGATCTTGGACTCCATATGTTCCTACAGAGATTTGGATTACAGGGTTTTTTTGTAATGTGAGAGAAACACAGTTTTCCCCATATAAATTAGATCCTTAAATTTTTTAGGATCAAAGCTCTGGCAGAAGATTTACAAGCAAAACTTTAAGAACAGCCTTGATTCAATTTGAGGTCAGATTTTCTTCTGAGAGCTTTATTCAGCAAACAAATGCACAATAGAAGAAAGAAGAAGAAATTTGCTAAGGGAGCCAGCAGGTATAATACAAGGCAAAAGAGTATCCTACCGCACCGTATAACATATAAATATCACCAAAGCAACATTTCTACAGTGATTGTGAGATGTAGCATTTGACTATCTGTGGTTGACCCATGAAATCAGGACCCATGGCGTGAGTAGGTAACAGATCTGGTGTGAGGCTCCTGTAGAAATGCTTTACAAACTGCCACAGGATTTAAGATTCAAGTTTCATTTGCCTCTATTGAAGAAATTAGGGTCACAGCTATATAAGACAGGATGTCCTATTAATAATTTGAACTGAACTCATACCAGTTCTGTTTACGCAAAGATCATTATAGGTCATCCTCAGGCCATCCTCGCGCTGGGATGCATCACTCATCTTGTGAGGCACAGCAGCAATGCCACACATTAAGACCCTTTCTGTGCTGGGCCTTACATCAGGCTATATCACGATATAGGTACCTTCCATTTGCATGTGAATGTAGACTATAGCAGACCTGAGGCTGTAGTGTGCACTAGTATGCAAATGGCAGGTTCCTATTCCAGGATATAATTCAGAATCAAGTCCAGTTCAGAAAGGGCCTAAATGAAGGTAGAAGACCCTCACAGGGACCTTGCTGAGGCTGACAAGAAAAGCAGCAAGACTTGCCACTTCCCAAGAGCAAAGGTCATAGTGTCAATCTGTCCTCTGCCATGCGCATGGAATTTTAAAATCAACTCAGTGTGCCTTTCACAGGTTTAAAACATAGGCTATGCTTAGATTTTTTATTTGGTCCAGACCCTTCTTTGTGTGTGACATAAAATAACCCTTCTTGTCCTGTAGATGCTCCCATCCTGTTTTCTCAGTAACAATTATGTGTTGCACCAGATCAGACTAGATGGGTAACAGTGAAGTTACATGCAAGGTAAGCTTGAAACTACGTCATAATTACTATTTAAAACAACTCGGTTGCATCTGAATCAAATGTCAGAATAGTGTATCTTTCACCTTGGTATTTTTGGATTGCAGCTATTACCTCCAGTCCCAGTGATACTGCATTCAAATGCAGTTGAGAATAGCACCTCAGAAACAGTTAAGAGATGGTAACTGCCACACATTAGTGTGTGTATTCCACCTATAATACATGTCAAAGGAGAGAAAATGAACTTCCAAAGTGCATTGGAGGTGGATTAGAGGTGTGATGTGAACTCTAGCAGACACATACTACCACTTCCAAAATATTTTTAAGCTGCTCCTTTTTTTCCTGTCTGTGAACACACACTGACATAATGCCGAAACAAAACACATCATGGCAAGATCATTTTCATTCTCTTGTTCTTTAAATGATTTCTGTTAATAAATTCTAGTTTCTTGGAATGAAATACCAAGCATCACAAAGATTCAGTAGAAAATAAAACTTGGGAAGAATCTATTGGAAAACCAACACAGATTAACCTCTGGTACCTGGATCTAAGGTAATATCCCTGAAATTCATTTTTTAAAAATTCACAAAACAGAGCATGTGGGAATACTGCGTATGGGAAGCACTGGATACTGAGCACAGGCACCTGACTTGTGAATACTGTGCTCAGATTGCTGTTTGAAAAGACTCAGTGCATATTATTTATTCCGTTTTGATCTGATATTCCAGGGCAGTGCACAAAACTTCCACAAAATAATAAAGCATCGAAAAGATACATTAAAAAAAATGATGTATAATGAATTCCAGCAGACTCAAAAAATAGTGAATGACTTACGGACTCAGCAGGGAATCCTCTTTTCCAGATTTTAATGTTCAAACTATGAGCTTATTGGTGGGTGGTGAGTGGGTGGGTTATCTGTACAAATGTGACTTAGAGATTGTCCCCATGCACTCCATTTATTTTGGGTTGGATTTGGGATACTCCCAATACGGATTCTAGTTCGAATTGGCCCCTCCCCATGCGATTGACGAAAGCGCGGGCTCAAGCTGAATACACCTGTCTCCAAGCAAACCGCGCTAAACCACTGCATCAGGAAACTGTATCTTTTTCTCTCCACCCCCTCTCTCCTGATAGGAGCGAGGGCAGGGAAATCCCACCCAATGCCCCTTCCCCGATTGCAACTGCTGGGCATTAAACAGATCAAACAGAAATGAGCCTCTTCTCTCTGAGATCTGATTGGCAGACAAACGTGAAAGAACTGATCTCCCCAGTAAGATGCTGCAATGGGGGGGGGTCATCTGGTCCCCACAAGCCACTTCCTGCAACCCTTATTCCACCTCCTCTCCCTGATTGCCAGCAAGCAGCTTCTGAAGTTAGAGGCAGATTATCAGAGAAGCAGAAAAGCGCTTCTCTGGTAAACTGCCTCTAAACATTGTAGTGGCTTTGGTTGACTTATTCCACCCCCACTCTGCGACAAGCAGCTATATTCTTTTTCCAAGTCAGCATCAGCCACAGGCGGCTCTGGCATCAGACAAGGCGATATGTCCGTGACTGCAGCAGGAGCCATGTAGGCTTGGGTTACTCTATTGGAGCATTTCCCTTCTGCGTTGCTTGCCGGTTCCTCATATCTACATCCAATGATGCAGATGTCCACTGAGTAAAGGATAAAGCACTTGTATGGAGAGCATAAGTTTTCACCCTTGTCCTCAGATTCCATTGGCAGGCATGACAATCTTCAGTGGGCATATCATGGCACCCAAATCTGGGATGTGATGCTTGAGACCCTTCTATTAGGTACCTTTGGAGCAAAGTGGAAACACAGCTTGGATCCACCAGTGCCTGTGCATGTCATGATCTCTTAGAGGAGGAGATGGAAGCAGAGGAGAAAGGAGGTCAGGCAATTCTTGAAGCCTGAAGTTTCTTTCAACTCCTAACTCCCAGCTCCCAATCCCTCCTCAGCCCCTTCTCATAATTTCTCACCAAAACCTACACCATATCCAGTGCCCTGAATGTCTTCCTTGCCTTCATAAGTCCAACTGATGACAGTCAAACTACCGTTTTCCCAGAAGTAATATGGCTGTGAGAGCAGGACCATAAGAAAAGGTGAGTGCCAAAAGTTTTCAGACTGTGGTGCTTGAGAAGACTTTAGAGAGTCACTTGGACTACAAGGAGATCAAATCAGTTAGTACTGACTATTTATTGGAAGGACAAATACTGAAGCTGAAGCTCAAATACTTTGCCTACATAATAAGAAGACAGACTCATTGGAAGAGGCCTTGATGCTGGGAAAGATTGAAGGCAAATATGGTCTTCAGAAGATTTTAGGAAAATTTTAAACATGAACTTCAGCAGACTTTGGGAGGCAATGGAGTACAGAAATGCCTGGCATGCTGTGGTCCATAGAGTCATGAGGACTCAGGCCCAAGTGAATGACTGAACAACAACAAATACTATTCTGCAAAGTTGGAAAGTTGTATTAGCCATTCTGGGTTGACTGAAAATTCTTCCCATATCATTAGAGCCTATAAGAACATCATTATCAGGTAAAATTAGAGAATGAAAAGCCGAGTCTATCCTGTAACACAGATATAAATTAGAATGTCCAAGGAGCTAATCATATAGCATGGACATTTTTCTTTAAAGCTCTTTCCATCCATTTAAGTCTTCTTTTTAAATACATCTTGATTAGCATTACTTCCCTTTTCTTTGCAAATAGTAAAACCCATCTTTTGCATAAATTAAACTGCACTTTAGCTTTCAGCAAGATTGTTCTCCGGATATTGATTCCTAACGGGGCTCACTCATCACTCTTCCTAACTTAGGAGTCTTAGAAATAATTTGTACTTCATTTAAGGAAAGGCGCGAGCTTTACAAAAAAAAATTGCTGAAGCTGATCAGACAGGCTCAGCAATTTGGATTTCATTGAAAGAGGCTATATTCAGTTGTTGGACTCCTGAACAAATTAAAGACTGTAAATTTCATTTTGTGTACCCATTAAAAACAATATATATATATAAATGTAAATGAAAGTCGTTGTGCTGATATACATTTTGGGGAAAGAAATAAATGTAACTTGCATCATTAGGGGAAAAAAGAAAGATTTAATTTCTACTTAGCATAAGGGTCAGGGAAAGAGCATGGGTTTGTACAGTTATAATCACTGTCTATGGCCCTTTCTGTACTGGGCATTCTTCCTAATTACATTCCAAAATAGGAACCTGCTACCTACATTTTAATGCAGACTATGATGGGCCATGCCTGGGACCTGTTGCAATCTCCACTAGTATGTGTATGGCAGATCTCTATTATAAGGTATAATCTGGAATAAGACCCAGTGCAAAATGGACCCCAGATTCTACCTATGAATGCTTTTATCATTTTACAAACAATCCTGCAGACAGGCAGGTAATGATGAGAACATTGTTGGGCTATATTCTACATGTGCCTACCTCAGCCATTCTGGTGGTTAAGCAGGTACAGCTTATAAGCTCTTCTTTGTCTTTACACACAATATCACTAACATTCTTCTACCACATTCTCTTTTTCCTAAGTCACTACCCTTAAAAGATGAAGCCACAACATTGATCATTTGGATTTTATTTTACTGCACTTCCTTTTAGCTGTCTTTTGAAATATGATAGCCAGAATCGTAGGATTGCACTATAGACTGTATGGGATGCACTGAACTTCAGTTCAGTTAATTCAAAATGCCCAAAGGGAGTGAATTCTGAGATCTTTCCCCCTTAATTTTTCTCCTTTTTTTCCTGTTAATCAACTGATGATTTTGATATAGGGCAGGGTAAAAATCAAATAAACAAATACACAGGAAAGAATGTTCCTTTAGATGGCTTGTGCCCAAGTTATTTAGGGCTTATAACTCAAAATTGGTACATTAAATGGGGCTCAGTAGCATATTGACAGCCAGTGCCATTCATTTAAAACTGCTCTGATGTGCATCCAGCCTGGAGTACCTATCAGCAGACTTGCTGCTGTGTCCTGAATTACTTGCAGTTTTGAACTGTCTTCAAGGGCAGCTCAGTATAGAGTGCATTGCAATATTGCAGTTTGGAGTTTAAGAGAAACTC
Organism: Aspidoscelis tigris stejnegeri; assembly: GCA_023333525.1. Classification (NCBI taxonomy): domain Eukaryota; kingdom Metazoa; phylum Chordata; class Lepidosauria; order Squamata; family Teiidae; genus Aspidoscelis; species Aspidoscelis tigris. The sequence continues at coordinate 60,241,463 of JALMGA010000002.1, read as the reverse complement.
TCTCTTCCATCTCATTTCAACCTGAAACATATCCTGTTAAAACCAAGACTCTCCATTGTCAACACTTCAACCACTGCTGCGCCACAAACAAAGAGTCTAAGTAAATTGTTGCCTTAACGGATGGGGCATTTTATAAACTAGATATTTTGGAAAATTGGAAAATTGATTTCGTTCACGCCAGCCATTTTAGTGATTTTATGTTAGAAAGGCTTGCAATATCATTTTGTACACTAATGTCCATCATACACTGCTTAAAAATCTCTTTAGCTAACTGGCTTGTATGCCCTAACATTTGCAAGGAGAGACCACAGCGAGAGATAATGCCATATAGTTGATGGACCCATGAATAGGTGCTCACATTCCTGTATTGTTCTTCAAGGCACATTCTTGGAAAACCACTTTTCATTTTAAAATAATTTTAAAGTGACTTGAAGCCAAAGTTAAAACAATGAAGGCAAGTTTAAAGTAGTGGGTAGGATACTGAGTCTAAATGTATATGTTCTTCAAGAATCTATGTCCACCTGAGAGTGCGGATGGGGTGTGCAAGAACAAATATGGTGACCGGTTAAATAAAGAAAAGGATTGTTCACACTTGATTCCAAACTTTTTAAAACAAAATAATGCATTTTTCCCTGAAAAAGTGAGCAAGGGTCTGGTTTGTGAGCAAGGGTTTGGTTTGATTCAGTAAAATGTCTGGATATGTGAACCACTGCATGTTTGGTTCAATGCAAATGCCCACAAAAATGAACTGATTAATTAAATTTTTGAACATGAACCAAAATTTGAACTTCTCTACAACCTAATCTAAAAGCTGGTGCCCAGGCGAAGCTTTCTTGTGCCTGAACAATCTCAGTCAGTTTTGTCATGAGTAAACAGGTGGCTGGAACATCACAAAAAAGAAATAATTCACTCTTTAAGATGTGTAGGAGGGAGAGAGAAAATAGACCAGCATTCCAAAAATCCATGTTAGCATCCAGCATTCAAGTTTTGTTTTGCACGGTTCAGATCAATTCTTTCCTTTTAAAGTCTGAAGTGCAAGTCAAAAAGTATTATATGCAACAAAGGACTATTGAAATAGCCACTTTTCAGAGTTGACTCTCTTGCTTAGCTATATCAGATTCCAGCATGGGAGAAAATTGTAACTAGAATGTGTACCAAGAGTGATACAAGCAAGAATGACAGTAACAATAAAATAGGTTATTTTTCTTGTATGAGAGCTGTGCATAATACAATTGATAATGTCACTTTTGATGGATAGTCACATGCAGGTAGAAAGCCTTCTGTGCAGCCCAAACAGGACAAATTTAGATTTCAGAAGAGTGGAAATTCCTTCCACGGTGCAGTATTTACAGAAATACTAAAGTGTAAAAATTTGGATAAGGGGGAGGGATTTCACAGATTGCCCCTATGTGATGATGCAGGATGAAGGAAGTCTTAGAAGATGACTTTTACCTTGTGAGATTCTTTTTATTGTTTTTTTTTTTGGCCTGACTTTGGAAAACATTAGAACAAAAATTCAGCATGCCAGCTATTGCAGAACCAGGCATGATCCCTGATTTGTTATGCTATTGGCCATGTGTGGTGGTACTGATGGGATATAGAGTTGGATGAGGGCTACATCTAAAACAACCTTAAGATAGATGTTGGACCAATTATCCCCTTCGTTTCCTCTTTCTCTTGCCAGCAAACCCCTGCCTCACTTTTTGTCTCCTCTAGAAGAGGAATGACTCCCAAGCCATTTCCAGCTAGATATTTGGAAGAAAAGTATGGTTATAATCCAAGAGACTCCATTCCTCCCAAATATCTCAGAATGCAGTGAGGAGAAATGAACTTCATGTACTTTGAATTCTGAAACTTCTTTTTATCTTGAGTTATGTACCTTTGGGGAGCCTACATTTGCTGGCATTCAAAGACTCTGGTGTACTGGCAGGTTGCTACGTTCAGCTGAAGAACAGAAGTGATAGCATTCAGACACTAGTGTCCCCATCCCACCTGAAATCAACATTAAAGTCCAGTAAAATAGCATTTTCTGACTTTTAACATGGATCAGAAGCACTGAAGTATGGATGCTATGGAATTTAAGCTGCTTTCAAGCTGCATTTTTAAAATACTGTACGTAGATGCAACCTATATCTGTAACCATGGCAGCATCCAGACAATCCTGCCATTAGCTCTCTAACCAAAGTGGAGTCACACAGTGCACTAAAAAAAAGCATTGCAAGTGCAGTGATCTTCTTAAGGCAGTAATCATGCTGTTTGCACTTCTGCTGCCGTCCCAGCCACATGGACATCCCAGCCAGGTAACTTTTGTTCCTTGGCTGCAAAGTTTGGATGGCTTCTTCAAATACAGGAAATGGCCTCAGAAGTTAGCCAGTTCCTGTGTTGAAAGAAACAGGGCCAGGTAAGCTGCTTTGATCAATGAGGACTCAACTCCACACTAGCATTGATGGGGTTGTTGTTGGTGGCACTGAGGGAAAAGCGGGAACAAGTGCTTACTTCCACTCTACCTTTATAGCACTCCAAGGCAAATGTAGGGTAGAATGCTTACTGGCTGAGTGGACAGCTGTGCAGAATGTACCAAACGCATCACTTAATCATACATTCCCAGGGACACAATGATCCCATATGAATGTTTCTTATAGCAATATCTGTAGCTATAGCTGTGTCACTTTGTGAACATGTATGAAATTACCCAAACTGGAGGAAGCCCAGGTGATAGACTTAGTACTTAGTTTCAGATTTCACCAGACCAAATCCACACCCCTCAAGTAGAAAGGAGGGGCATACATATCTGCCCTTGTGAAATGTTTGGTTCTAATTTGGTATGCTTCAAGTTCCTTCTAACCAAAACTAAAAAAGAACAGCAAAACAAATTGACTCCATTTGAGTGAAAACAATTTTAAAATGCTGGTAATGGCCTCAGGTTCCTTCTGATAGAGGATTGATTCAAAATGTTAATGACTCAGAGATAAAAGCCTCTGTAACCTATCAATAATGCATTGAGTTATTCAATCCCTGATGTCAGGGTGGTCTTCCATCCTTCTTTTTGCTCCATGTTTTTACAGCTCTGAGTCAGAGGAATTCATTTCTAATTAACTCAAGGATTTTTTGTATGAATATTCTACAGAGAACTTGGACTTCAGAGTTCTGACTCAGCCACTTATTATTATTTATAATTTATCTTAACGCATTTCAGTTTGCTTAGTGCTTTTCAGTTCGTATCTCATTTATCCCAACAGCCACCTTATCAAGTAATCTAAATTGATTGGGAGTGTGGTGTCAACAGCATGCCCGGGTCCAAAGTGCTTAAAGACAAAGGAAAGCAAAATCAAAATCTCATGGCAGGATGAAGACCTGCATTTCCCTATACTATTTAAGTTATATCATTGCCACTGACAAATTATGGTGATAGTTAAGATGTCAGTTTGCTGCACCAATGCTTTCTTCACAACTAAATTTTAATCCAGTTTCAGTCCACTTTCACAGTGAGAGAATGCACCAGCAAAGTATCAAGCTGTTTTCTTTCAGCATTATCTAACTCAGAAAATTAACCCTTAGGTTAGATAAAATGGAAAGAAAATGGCTAGTCATTTAGCTGCTGTGTTCCCTGACTCTGCAAGTAAAGTGAAACAGGATTAAAAGTTAGGTGTGAACACAGCCTAAAGGTTCTTTCTAATTGTGATCTGTCTGTATAATTAAATATAAAAAATTAATCATGTAAGCATTAGTCACATGTTATTCACATGTAGGAGAGTTGATACCAAGCCATAGTGGGCCTATGCTTTTCTCCTTGCCCAGTTATCTCCAGCATTTGATAAATATGTGGAGTGGCCTATTAGTTATTCAGATATGTCCGTAATAACACTAGTAACATGTGCTCCTAGAGAACTTTCCTCACTGTTAGAATTTAATTCGTCAAGGAGAAAATGCTCAGACAACACATAGGGTAGCTTTGTTTTTTGCTAAGGCTGCCTGACTTAGGAAATTATTTATTAAACTGAATGTGGTAACTACCATGTTATTTCCCTTTTGATTTATGATTTTACGATTCTATGTTTTACATGATCTTATGTTTTTGTGTGTAACTTTGATATGGTCAAATGAATGATCTATAAAATTGATTCTGACTCTGGATTTAATTCATCAACAACACAGATGTGTCATTTCTCATGAACTTCTGGGATGAAGTTCAAGGTTTCAGGCTACCTAAAGAGCTTCTGTAAGGTTTGAAAATATAAATATTCTATATACAGGCATGATAGAATCCCCCAAATTTAACATTTCTATGTGTTTTATCTGCTTATTTATTTTCTTGTAGTACTGTATATTTTTACAAGAATTCCTTTATTCGTGTGTACTTTAATTTTTAAGGAGCAGGAGTTTTAGGAACTAAAGGGTTTGGTTTTATAAGCACATAAATTACGGTGAATCTTCAAGTAGGAGGTATTAACAAGGCTGGCTGATTATCCTAAAGATTCTCTTTGTTGTTATACAGAATAGAAAAAGATAATTTATTTACAATAAAGTGCCAGTGATGGGACCTAGTATAATAGGAGAAGCAAATCAAGTGAATGGAAATAAAATATATAAAACAAAACTAGAATTGACAAAGGAACAAGGTTTAAAACCATTGAAGATACCCGATGAAATTCAAGTTAAGGAAGAGAAAGGCATTATATAAGGATACAAGTAAAAAAAAGAGAGGAGCCAATCAATGGACATTTGCAGGACATTTTCTAGACATTTAGTTCTATAGCCCTTAGTTTTAAGGCAGAGAAAATCTCATTGTAGCAGCTGGGGAACCCTGGTTCAGTAGGCTGGGCACTTCTTCGCCAATGAATTTCATCCTGATTTTCACTCAGATTTATACTGCATCCCCTAATTAGCATCAATTTGCTCCACAATATCATCTGTTAATGCAGCCACTTCCTTTTGCTTGAGAAGAAACAGTTTAATTTAAAAGGAAAAAAGAGAAGGGGGAGGTTCTATAGTGGAGAGGGAAGAATAATATCCATCATTGTCTTCCAGTAGTTGGCTGTATTCAGAATGTTGGCTAAGGGTTCAAGCAAACCTTTCTCTTGACAATGGGAGTACAGACTTCACCAAGTTTAGTTTCAGCTCTGGTAAAATTAAGGCACTTCTGTGTTCTGTTGACACACATCAGTCACAATTATACAGGAGCTCCAGGTTTGAGCTTTGGGTTGGTGACAGAATTTGCTTGGGGCGAAAGGTCCCAGACTCTCACGCTCTACATGCTTATACTCTTTTCCAGCAGAAATTTCTAGACCTCCACAAACATCTTACAGGCAAAGCAGGCATTAATCATTTAATTGCTCTATCTATTCAAGCTATCAGAAGCCAAAGACAGGGCCAGGGAGTTTGAGGATTGTGGTGACCTGCCTGCCTCTTCCTTCCTTGTCCTCCTTAGAGCAACACAGGTTGAAAGCAAGCAGCCAAGCACTCAGTCCCCCACTAGTTTCCTTCAGCTTTCAGCTATAAAGCTCTCTCCCACCTTTATCTGCCTGTTGGCGATGTCTCAAAGCAGCAAACTAACACTTTTATAATGAATAAACTCCAAAGGTTTATTGTTACAGCAATACCAAAAAATAGAGAAGCAACCTTAATTCTTAGCCCTAAAGTCCTTCTGTTCCCTTAAAAGAGAAATAGTCCTTTTGAATTCTCCCTTCTTTTCTAACATATACTACAAGCAGTCTTCTTTTAACTCTGCCATTAACCAAATGTTTCCCCTTTTCACGGGTTTTCTCCCTCTCTGGAACTGAGAGGAGAGACTCTCACACGCACACACACCTAACCGGGCTGCACTCCCCTTCTGGCTGCTGCGGCTTCCTCTTTTATAGTCTGTTTTTAGTGGCCTCTGATTGGTCAGTGCCGCTTCCCTGGCATGGGCAATTGGTGGGCCACTGTGTGAGACAGGATGCTGGACTAGATGGGCTGTGACCTGATCCAGCAGGGCCCCTCTTATGTTCTTATGTAGGCAACAGGTTTAAGTTGCTTCTTAAACTTTAACACCCCATCCAGATGGGAGGAATATAGCACTATAATGGCTGAGCTCTGTTGGGATTGCCACACCACTACAGTTCCTCTATATCCTCATTAAATTGCACTACAGCTTATGGTAGAAAAACTGATGCTAGTAGCAGGTATACTCAAAATACACTAGAACTCACTGTGTAGCCAGTGCCACCATTACCATTCTGGCCACCAAGCATTAGCATGGGCTGAAAGAGAAGGCAGCACATGGACAGTGGTACAACGTGCATATCCAGGTATTTTGTGCTGGCAAAATAAGCTCATATGCACATGACTAAAACAGGCAAAAACAGCACAAGTCCCTGTGCTGTCTATTCAGCAAGCAACAATTTTGGAGAGGCTTTTCTCTGGAATATTGCTTGCTGCTGTGATATATAGGTTGCATCTGAAGCCGACTTTATTGGGGTGACCACAGAGCTCTCTTCCTGACTCAGGCTCCTTTTTTTAGGTGTGGGTCAGAGGCCAGTTTGGGACCTGTTTTTGCCCAAAGCCATACACAACCTGTATGATTCTTTACTAATTAGTGTTCAATTTGGCTTTCTTTTACTTACATAAATTTAATTTAAATGAAAGAATGTTCACTTGTGGGTCACCTAAAATGATCTTTTGTACCACCTCACTGTCAGAAATGTGCATGGATAATAAAAGAACTGGCACCTTATTCAGGCTTGAATCTCTGGGCATATGTTCATTTACCTGCAGAGGCACCTTCTTGAAGAGGCTGTCATAATGTGTCCACATGCAGTGGTAAGAAGAGCCCCATAATGAGGTTGCCACACCCACAAAGGAGTATGATCACCACAATAGGTGTCTTTCTGCACAAGGTGTGATCTCCTGTTCTCAGTGAAACTGCCCTGTTGACTGTACTATCAGGCACCTCTGCTCACCATTGAGATGCCCACCCACAGGCCATTCTGTGTGGACAGAGAGACATGACCTCTGAAGCTGGATATCCTTCATGTCTGTGCATGCTTGAACAATTTAATTTCACTAAAGAGAAGATATAAAAATTAGTACTCAGTTTATTTGCACATCATTTTTTTAAAAAATCATATCTATCCATCTATGTTTGTCTTTGACTCAGAGATGGAATTACGCTTGAACTGATTTAAATTTTTCAATTTGCAGTTATCCAGGGGAACTGTAGAAAAGTATAAAATAGATCTAACATTTCTGAAACTGAAAGAAAATACAGGGTGTGCAAAGACTCTATCTATGTTACTAAATGGATGCTGTTGATATAAGTGCAGGAAAATATGACACTTCATCTTTGATCACAAACACCCAAGGCTGCCTGGCTGTAGGATTTAGATGCCCCAAGTGTGTGGGAGGAGCCAGAAGGGAGCATGAGGTAAGGCACAACAGAATTGCCTGCGGCGAACTTGGGAGCAATATAGGAAGGTTATTTAAGAGGTGGAGTGGGGCCTAGGAGTTGGGGTGATCATGTATGGCAGTGGTAGCAGCAACTATGGACATTAGAGCTGGAAGTCCGTCTCTTCCAGAGCACTGAAGTTCCTTAATGGAGCTTGCAAAATAAATGCTGTGAAACAGAATGTAAGGTACAATAATGATCACAACAATAGAACAAGCAAACACCATTTTGATGCCTAGAAAATACTAAACAGCACTTGAAATTCTTGTCCTATATTTCTAGAATATAATTAATCTAATCAGGACATCTCTGATTACCTCTTTTTAAGCATACACTATTCTGCATTTCTGATTATTATTCTGATCTTCTTGATCATTCCTCTTTTTCAAAACATTTATCAATTTCAATCTGTTTTGTCTTTATCTTTTTCTGTTCCCCCCAAATCCAACAGGATTTCATATAAGACTTTCTTGTTTTCTCAGTATATACTTCTAAAGATGGTAATAGCATGGTAAAACAAAAAGAGTGTTTATTGTAAACAACTTTGAGATTTTGATATGAAGAAGTGGTATTTGTACATATTTGTATTTCACATATCAATTAATAACAAATTAAATCTATACATCTGTTCACTGTCCCTAATTAATTGTTGCTTCACCACCACTACCCTCTTTGGCTGCTACTATTCTAATGCCATATATCTAACGCTGAACTGTGTAAGATTACCTCTGAAATATCAAATTCCCTCAATAAGCATGTCAAAAATATAGTAATTCTATTTAAGCTTTCCCTCTGACATACATCTCTACTGTAGGGATTTTCAGCACTTGGTCTTATTCTGAAATATATCCCAGAATAGGGGCCTGCTGTCCACATGGTAGTGCAGACTAAGGCTGACCCAAAGCAAGGAATCTATTATCTGCAGAAACATAAGGACAACAAACTCCTGTCCCAAGATATATTCCAGAATAAGGTAAACTGTGGAAAGGGCTATAGTTAGGCATACTGTCACCCATCCACATAACTATAATCTTTGGCTCATCAGTTTTTCCCCAAAGAGTTACATACTTTACAGCCATGTTGTCTTATAAATACCATGATTAACACAGTATTTTTATGCACACAAGGTGACTCAGTGTGGTGTTCCTGAGAATGGAAGAATTTAATGTGTCATTTTTTGATAGCTCTTCATAGATAATTCAGGATTAGGTGATTCACAGCTACAGTTCATTTAGGTACAGCAGGTGAAATGCAGGTGAAAACACAGGAGTTCTGGTTGAAGGTGGGCTACTTAAGTTTCCTAGTCAGGCATAAAATGATGTGTAGTTAGAACCTGTAAGTGAGATGCACAATTTCATCATACAAATCCATAGGACTGTATTTATTTACGCAAAAAGTTATTTTTCTAACGTAAGATAACATAACTGAATCCAGACAAGACAGAGATGCTGTGTGTCACAGGGGCTCAGGTTCATGTAGTTGGGAGATACCCTGTCCTCGATGGGGTTGCTATGCCCTGGAAGGGACAGGTGCGTAATTTGGGGGTACTCCTGGACTCCAAGCTGACACTTGAAGCTCAGGTGGAGGCCGTGGCCAGGAGTGCCTACTCCCATCTACGGCTGGTAAGCCAACGGAAGCCTTTTTTGGATAGAGACGACCTGGCCACAGTTATCCATGATCTGGTAACCTCTACATTGGACTATTGTAATGCACTCTACATGGGGTTGCCCTTGAAGACAATCCAGAAGTTGCAGCTAGTGCAAAATGGAGCAGCCAGAGTGCTGACCGGTACAGCTAACCGGATACACATTACGATGGTTTTAAAAGAATTTTACTGGCTGCCAATTCACTACCAGGCCCAATTCAAGGTGTTAACTCTGACGGCTACTGACTTGGGCCCCAAATATCTAAAGGAATGCCTTCACCCATACCGACCTTCCCTTGCCTTAAGATCCAACGATGAGGCCCTCCTGGTCATCCTGCCACCTTCAGTAGTGAGGTTGGTGGGCAACCGGGAGAGAGCTTTTTCAGCGGTGGCCTCCCTCGAGGTGTGTCATGCCCCTTCCTTGTATTTATTTAGGAGGGCTGTAAAAACATGCCTCTTTGCCTTGGCCTTTGGCTGAGGTTTTATTCTCCCTCCCCAGTTACAACGACATCACTATTTATTTATTTGCATTTCTATCCCGCCCCATACCCCAAGGTCTCTGGGTGGGTAACAACAGATTAAAACAAATTAAAACAGGATACAAATTAAAACAGATACAGATTAAAATGAAATACAGATTAAAACAAGATGTACGTTTAAAAACACTATTAATGCACTAGAGATGCACAGTTTTAAATTTGTTGAATTTTTAAGGTGTTTTTAAACATGTATCTTGTTTTAATCTGTATTTCATTTTAATTTGTATCTATTTTAATTTGTATCCTGTTTTAATCTGTTGTTACCCACCCAGAGACCTTCGGGTATAGGGCGGGATAGAAGTGTAAATAAATAAATAACATAAGAGGAGCCCAGAGGCATTTTCACACTACGGGGAAAACGCCTTAGAACGCTTCGCCCTAAGTCACTTTCCCATCTGTATGGCAGGCAAAGAACGTGTTGCAAACATGTCTTTTACCTGCCTACATGCGGGTGGGAAAGTTACTTAGATGCATTCAGGGCGAACAGCTGTCTAAGTCCCTCCCCCGCCTTCCCCTATTGGCTGCCTTGGAGCAGGGGCAGGAAGGCCTGTCCAGTGCCTTCCCTCGGCTCCTGCCAGCTGCATGAGCCAGGATAAGGCTCATGCAGGTGGCAGGACCCTCTGTCAACACTTTCAAACCCACCCCGGGGGGGGGGGGCGTGCCGCCGGGTCAACTCTGGTGCAAGTAAACCATTTGGGATGCCCCAAATGTGCCAGGATGTTTTCAGAGCACTTTTTTGTTCTCTGAAACCAGAACGTGTGGAGGGCACTCTGGGATGGACTGAGGCAGTTCTGAATGGAACCACCAGCCCACAGGAGCGAATGCTCTATCCCCACATGGCCTCAACGCATTCCGGAACCCCTTGTATGAAAAGGCCTCTGGTGGATCAAAACACAGCCCATCCAGTCCAATATTCTCCCTCAACCTGTGGACCAGCAATTGCTTTAGGAGATGAAGGTTGCTCTTATCAACTACTTCCCTCTGGACAAAACTTTATTCCTTTGTTCCAAATTCACTCCTTTGATGGATGCAAAGTTCCACTGCTACCTCCTTTTCCTAGCTTTGCAAGGTCTTGGAAAGCATCTCTGTCCCACAAACTGTTCAGTAAGCATGTCTTCTCCATCTCTACTAGTCCATAGCTTTGGTTTTAGCTTATTAGAATAAATACTGTGAAATTATCTGGCTGAAAGAAACAACTTTTAGAAGCAGGATTGTCTTTCCATTGAGCCAAGTATTGGAGTTTGTCTCTATCTCTTTGAGAGTTAAGAATATCCAAGATTATTATTATTATTATTTTTAAAAATCCAGTTTAATTCAGAACTCCTTCCAGTGAAAACTTCTCCTTTTGCAAAACAGCACTTTAAGGTCCCTGGGATTCCCAGTCTGTGCCAACTATCTTTGACTTTTTTGATGCCTTTGCTTAGGGATGTTCACTGATTCAGCCTTTACACTGGAAACAGATACCATCATTTTAAACATGCTGTGTATTGTTTTAGATTTGTTGATTTTTCAAAAGTGCTTTTAATGTATATTCAGTTTTTAAACTGTTGTTTTAATGGCTGTTACCCACCCAGAGACTTTCGGTTATGGGGTGGGATAGAAATGTAAATAATAAATAAAATAAATAAACTCAAGTGTCTATTGGTGCTCCTTCCATCAGTTTTATCCGTACTTCTGATGGCCGCTCAAGTCCTATAGGGATTAGCTTGTGTTTTATTACTTGAGGGGACACCGGGGCTTATCCTTAGAAATTCCCATAGAAATGCTCTTTGTTCAAACAGGAATTAACAGGATTTATTTTAAAGTAAACAAAACAGATAAACAATTGCCAGTTTCTTTCTCAAAGTGATCAAACAGGTACTTTACGTGTCTTTCAGTTGCAAACAAGATGGACGCTGACTGCAAACTCCGAAACTCATTTTCTCTATTATTGCTTCGAAAGATACAGATTCCTTTGTAATTCTTTGTGTTTAACTTGATAGATCTTGCTATTGCTTTGATACTCCCTTGTTACTGCCTTGCAAAAAGGAGGTGGGGTTAATAAGGATGGTCTAAATGCTATATTTTACTCTGAAACAAAAGCCTTTCTTTCCCTCCCTCTGTAAACTTTCTGTATAGGGAATTGGGATATACCAAAACAATCCAGCTGTGGGGTGTTCTTACAGCTCCACCCAGCCAAGTCTAATACATTTTGAAACTACACTGAGGGGTTTTCCTTTTAGAACTATTGGCTTTAAACAGCAAATTGGGACAGGACAGCAGAACCATAACTTTACTTGCATAGGGATAGCCCAAATACATTCACTCAGTATCTCATTTAAACTATTGCAATATGCTGTACATGGGACTGCCTTTAAAATGATTTGGAAACTCCAGCTGGACCACAATAGGGCCATAATGCTACTAACAGGGATTAGGCATATCAAAGCACATTAAGCCAGTATTTTGTGAACTCTACTGGCCTGCAGTCCATTTCTAGGCCAACAGGAACCAGAAACCTTTCTGCACTTGGCCTTATTCTGGAACATATATCAGAACAGGGATTTGTTGTCCCTATGTTAACACAGACTATGGCAAACTCCAGATGAGGATTTTTAGATAAACAAGACAGAGTTCTTCATACTAACTACATTGTACTGTGCAGATGGCTTTGACTGGCCAATATGACCTATACCTGCCAACACCCATACAGTTTATACTTTTCAGCTGAGGTTGAGGAAGAAAAATAGGTACGACATCAGAAATTTATGAGCTGTAACATTATCTGTGATTCAGTTGTAAGCAAACAGCCCTATTCTAACCTCTTATACCGTAGAGCATTTGTAGGCCATCAGACGCAAGCATTTTGCATTTCATTAGACTGCATTGACTTTTTCTCTTGCTTTCTCCAATATTAATTATACTTGTTTCTCATATGAACTATAGCATTCTGGGGTTATCACACTGGAAACAGTGAACATCAGTTTAGAGGTTTTTGAGTTCTGAAGGCTAAACCTATTATCTTCATTTTGAGATTTTCAAAGTATTGCTTTTTTTTCTGGAGTTTTGCCTTTTCGTTTCCTACTGACACCAGTACTGTTCAATGAAAGATTGTGCTGTGAGTCCCTAGCCAGTCACATTATAGAACAAGGTGGTTTGCAGCGCATGTGAGATTTTTAATGCTTTCCCCACTGGGAGCTGTGTCATTGGTCTTAACACCTGCCTGCTGGGCACCAGCAGCAATAATGTTTGGAAAACAGCACTTGGAGGAAATTCCTACACTGCACTTGACAGTTTAACATTGATCTATCCACTTAATACCAGTTTAACCTCCTGCCATGTCCTTGTGTATGACAAATCCCACTACCTCTTTGGTTTGAGTCTAAGAAGCTTAGCTTAATGATCCAAGTGGAATAATCCTTCCGATAAGGAAGATTAAGACCATGTCTGGAGACACGTAAATATGATTGCTAGATTATGGCTTTGTTTTTTGAGTCTGAATATAAACTGATCTTCCAGGTGAGTGATTCCCTGCCATTGCTAAAAAGAGATTAGAGTTCCTTGGTTAATTTTTGAGCACTTGGAAGGGAAATAATAGTGGTACTTAAACATAAACACCAGGTAGCTAAACAGCTGGTGCATAGCAGTGAATATTATAAGAGAAACATAACATTTTGAAGTTCTCATTTGAAAAAAAACTATTATGTGGCAATAACTAGAAAGTCCATTCTCTGTTTTTAAAAAATGGGATCTCAAGCTATTCTGGTGGTTAGCCAATTGTCCAGGAATACAAATTTAAACAAGAAGAGCTATATTTATTTGCAGCTACACAAAGGAAATTACCAAATATTTATATATTTTTTCAGAACATAGCCTGAAAACTTTGAAAGAGTATGGTTGTTAATATGCAGACTGCATATTCCCAGACCCATCACAAGAGAAAGAAATGAGATTTGGAATGTGTGGTTCCAAGGTGATCAGACCATTTCCACACCAATACTGCTTATGCAGAGGAAGCCCCATTTGGAAATGAACAGTGTCTGCATGGCAGGTGTAATCCTGCATTGTTTTGAGCCAAATTAGCCTGTGCAACCCATACTGGTCTTCAGTGTGAACAAGGCATTTTAGGAAGTACACTAGGCTGGTCTACCAGTCCAGTGCAGAAGAGCCCTAACATGCCTCTGTCCCCTAAACAGCTGACAGCAGAAGTCTCTTCAATGGGCCATGTAACAGACAGGCCCAGTACAGCCCAGAAAAAAAGTGGCAGAAAAATGGTTTGTGGCTGCTACAGTTCCCATCACTCCTGGTTTTCACATTAAAGGCTAGGATAAGAGCTTTGGATTGCAGGTTAGAAATAAATTGGGAAGACAAGTTATAGATGTTATCACTTCCAAGGTTGCCTCCAGATGAGATCTGTGGCAACACCTTTTACATTAGTGTTAAACAGAAAGAGAGTGAAGCCTATAGATTAGGTTAGCTTATGGCTTAGAAGGGGGCATGGCTTACCAGCCTGAGCAAGGAGCGGGTAAGTTATCCCAGGAGAGCATCCAATCAGAAGGAACAATCATTGAGAGGCAAGTATAAAAGGCTATGACGGAAGAGAAGAGATGTTCTAGTTCTCATAATCATTCTAGTGTGAACTGTTCAACACCCAGGCAGGGTGAGGGCAAGTTTAGAATCGGGTTCTTAGGCCTGTGAGGAGAGGCAGGGAAGGATCCTGATAATAACTGTAGGGTTAGGCAGAGAAAGGATTAAGGTTGAAATTGTTACTGCTATCTAATTCCAAGTGTAAATCAATAAAGAAGTGTTTGTGTGTTTTAAAAGAGATTGGACTCTTGTCAATGTGTACAACAGCAGCATGGGAGCTCATGGAAAAGGGACTCTGTCCCTTTAAAAAGTAAAAGTTATTGAAAGTGCACCTCAACAGGCAGCAGCAGGAATCTCTCAGTCACTTGATGGCTGGGAAGTGGAAGAAGAAGTGAACATCGTAGCTGGGGGTTAATGACTGACACCAAGGGGAAGCTCCGTGGGCTTATTTATAAATAAAAAGAGTTTGTGAGCAGCAGTGTTGGGCTGAGTGTGATTAACTCCTGGCTAGGCGTCACAAGATCCTCCCTATATTGCACTGTAATTGCCCCGAGTCCCCAAGGCTTTCTGAACACAATGCTGGTTGCAATGGACAAAAATACATTGCATGATTATTATGAGAAATCTAGCAGCGATACTGGGCTTCCCAGCAAGTGATATCATTTCACAGGGGAATTCTGGGAATAAGACAAGCATATGGGAAGACTCTGCTGTGTCAGACATACAGGTTAGCTGCAGTTTGCAGCTAGTATTTGGTGTGATACAGCAAGAGACAGTGCTAGGTTCTTGTTTATATCTGCATTGCCTCCTGCTATCTGGAGACAGCTTATTGTGCAAGGATGCAGCCTAGGGTTACTCAGTAGGACAACAAAATAGTTCACATAAATAAATAAAATACATCAGCTGGAGGCAGTGGCAGCCCACATGGGGTTTGCTTGAGGCAAGGGCTAACAGAGTAAGAGGATATTGCCACCTCCAAAATGATATTATATTGTAAGTGTCCATGAAATGTGATTTCCAGGTATGCATTGATATATCGCACAGACAACACCATTACTGTATATCCTACTATATATTTCTTGATGGATGAAACATGATGGATGCACTTTTTCAGTTATATGAAACATGAAAAAAATATTTGTCTTTTAATAATGAAATGTGTATGTTTATGTATGCATTATATTTTTATTCTGCCCCTTAGCTTCCAGAAGGTTTTCAGAGCAGCTTACAAATGTTCAGTAGAAAGTACCTTGCATTCAGGCTTGCAATATAAGTGAACATGACACATGAGGAGAGGGGGATAGGAGGAAAAAGAAGGTCTGTTTGTTGCCCACCAAAGACAAAGCAGCACATGGCCATCTGGTGATAGTTGTTATAGGGAGGGGCCATTGCTAAGAGCAAGGCTGCCTTCAAGAGCTTGTAATACTTGCTAGTATCCCAGGGCTATGCTGAGTTTGCCAGATGTGTTCATGGCAATTACAGCATAGCGTTAGGATATTGGGGCAATATCTGAAAAGGAACTCTCAACTCGCTTTTTCTCATATTGGCTTACCTGTGAATGCAGCTCCTGGGAGACACCATCTTGGAGACTGCTACCATGCATGTGCAAGGACCCAAAATGGCAGCCATGCATGTGTGTGGGTTGTGTGGGCAGCTGCATGATTCTGTGTATTCATTTTCAAAATACCCAGATGCACATGGCATGAGATCCAGATGTGTAAGATCATTTGCTTGCTTCCTGCTGTTGTCCAGCTGTCTGGGCAACAAGTGATTAATCCAGAATAAATTTATAATAGTGGAATTTTTGGCCTCTGCCTGGAGGTGACCCAAAATGACACTGCACCAGCCTGCTCTTGTACACTTCCCTCTCCCCAAGAAAGAGGATTCAAAAGCTTCCATTATGAATGTAATAGTGTTAAATAAATAATATTTTTTAAAAAACTACAGTGTTTTGCAATATGTCTTTGAATACCCTTCATCTTATAAAACATGACTTCAAGAACCTTCAGACAGTATGGGAAAACTCTGGCTTTCTTCCAGAATGTCAGCATTTGCTTTAAGAGTGCAACAGAGGCTGTAAGAAATCGGAATGAAGGAATGTACACAATGAAAAATGGCTGGATTGGTTTACATTGAGCAGAAACCACCCATGGCTGGGGCAATCTACTAATGCATCTAAACTGCACAGAAGCACATTCCCAGACTCCCTGTGCAGGATTGCATCATGGATTGTACAGTTTATCCCAATGTTATCTACAGTACATCCTCCCACCTTTCCCTACTTGCAGACTCAGCCTACCCTAACTAAAAGCCTATTCACACTAGGCCTCTGGAACACAATTAGGGAAGGCCTGGGATACAGCATTTGCTCAGCTGGCTGGCGGTTCTGTTTGGAACCATCCCAGCATGTCCCAGGGTGGCCTAATTCCGTTCCAGGTATAGAGCACGAAATTGTGCACTACACCCATCCTAGGCTGTTCCCGACCATCCCAGGCCGCTCCACAGCTGTACGGCAGGTAGAGCATTCACACTCCCTGGCCTCTGCAACAGCTGGCAGTGGGACAGCCTGCTCCATTGTAATGCCTTCTGCTACAGTCCCAATTGGACTGCAGCAGCACGCATGCCCCCCTAGGCACCCCCCCATCCAGGGACCCATGCCACCCATGTGATCCACTTACCTTGTTGGGCCTCGGGTTTGATGTGGTGGTCGCGTGGCCTAGCAGAGTGATCTTCCACTCTCTCCAGAGGCGTGCGCTTCGGTAGCTTGGCCCCACACTGACCTGATGCTCATCACATCAGGTCAGCCTGGGCCTGAGCTACCAAAGCATGTGCCTACACAGAGAGCAGCAGATCTGCCAGGCCGCGTGACCACCACATTGGATCTGAGGCCTGACGAGGTAAGACAGTGAGCGCATTTGGAGGGGTGGCGTGAACCCTTGGGTCACAGCCAGCTGATGCAGTCTGATTGGGACTCAGTCGGTGGGACTGAGATAGCCTTGTTTCAGTCTTCCCCCACCCCTTTTGAGGGCAGGGTGAGACTGGGCTGGCGGTGTCTTTGGCCTCCAGTGGAAGCACCCTGGCCACCCACCCACCCAGGGGCCCGCCAGGTCCCTGCATGATGACTTACCTTTTCAGACCCTTTTGGTCTGATGTGGTGGTCATGTGGCTGGCCAGGACATTGTGCCACTCAGTGCACAGGCACATGTGACTGTAGACTGACCACAGGCCAATCACAGGCCGTGCTGCATGCCTGCACAGAATGCTGCAGATCCAACCTACAAGCCGCTTCCCCAGGCTCGTCAGTCTGGACTCCGGCAGTGAGCAGGTAAGTCTGGGGAGGCGCACAGCCCTGGGCGGAGGGTGGGGCCAGGGGGCATCCACAGGGTGCAGTGGCTTTGATTGTGGTGACTGAATGTCAGCCGGACCCTGGCTACCTGCTCCTGGATTGATTGTGACCCAATGGCAGCAGCCAAGGGTGGGGACTCTGGCCCATATGTTCACCTTTTAGGGCTAGGCCACACTGGGACGGATTCCCCATTTGCACATAGGCAGGTAAGGACGTGTTCTCACACGTTCCTTACCTACCTAGGTGTGAATGGGGAATCCATCCCCTCCTGCAGTACAGTACTTCCCATCCCCTCCTGCAGTACTGCAGTACTGCTGCAGTACAGTACTGCAGCAGCACTCCATCCCCTCCTGCAGTACAGCCGTTTGGCTGTAGTGTAAAAAGACCCCTGGTCTGAAGCCTCTGAAATCATATCTGCACCCTCCCCACACCATGCCTGTGGACTCTAATCTTTCCCCACTTCCTCCTCCAGGTGTCCTACACTGGGGCCTGCACTGGGCTGCTGTTGCTAGCCATGTAATTCTTCAGCAGATCAACTGCCCTGCTTTCCCAGCCTACTTGGCCTGCCAGGAAGTGGGCATGCATATGTTCACATGCTTGTCCTGCTAGGAAGACCTCAAATCCTCCCTTTTGAAAGCCCTAGTATACCAGGAAAGCAGATTTATTGGCTGAAGAATGAAATGGCCAGTGGGTTGGCTGCATTGTGGTGAAAGGAGGGAAACCATGGACATGATTGGGGAATGGCACACAAGGGGGAGTATAGGGAGACTGGAGGCGTTTTCACACATGCCATTTTAGAACGCGCGGAAGACAGCTCCGGACACGGCATACGCATTGGCTCAGCGGGGCTTGCGCTCTGACGTGTCCGGAGCTGTCTTCCGCGCGTTTGAGATGTAGAGCACTTTAAAGTGCTCTACATGCGTTCGGGCGCGCATGAACTGCCCGCAGGCATTCGGGAGGAGAAGCATTCGCGCCTGCTTCTCTCTCCCTAACAGCCGCGGGCTCGACTCCCACGCCGGCGCAGCTTTGACAATCAGCTGTTTTCAGCCAGCGCCGGCTGCGGGAGCCTCCTCAGCTGTCTCCCCGCCCCTTGCCGGCGTTTGCCAGCTAAGACAGCTCACGACGCTTTGAGCATTCGCACACAGGCGCGCCGGAACGCATTTACACGCGTTCCTGCGCTCCTGTGTGTGAATGATCAAAGCGTCCTGAAGTGCCTTAGGCTTCCCGTTCTACGAAAATGCCTTGGGAATGTGATGAGAGTGGGGGGATTGATCTGAAGATTTGTGTGATTTGATCCCATGAAACTTCAGTACATTCACATCAGAACTGCAGGGTTTTGACTAATCAATCCAGTTCTATGTTAGTGCATGTAGTACCATAAACTGTATATACTGGCACAGTGAAAAATATATCAGCTTTTTTAAGAGTGTGAAAATTTCTGTACTGTCTTAAATCCAGCATTTCAGAATCAAAGGAAAGACCAGTAGATTGCCAAGAGCCTCAGCAAGAAACTGGAAGGATGTCAGCATTTATTATACACATCTTGAGATTCTCTTATTCACATTATTGGTCCAAATCTCATTCTTTTCCTTTTTTTAACAGGCCATTTTATTATGCAATTATGTTTTAAAAAATAACTGCTGAGGCACACATGAAGTTTTAAAATGCATACAAATTTATAGTAGTGGTATTAGTGACAATTACAACAATTATAATAAGATTGCTGAGGTATATTGTACCTTAGCCTTTTTTGTTCTCATTAAATTATAAGGAATATGACAAGATATAGCAATAGAAAAGGAACAATGTCTGTATCAGTACAGAAAATCAGTTCCAATGTTTAATGAAACAGAAAATATAAGAGAAGGCTAGATCTCAGCTGCCCAGAAGCAACTCAATTCACCTCTTCTGGCATTTAAAATTCTGTAGGAGTAGCAACTACCGTACTCGTGTTTTCTGCTAAAATAATAGTCCCTATGGAGTTTTATTTGAATTTAATACTATACTGTACAGCACTTCTTACATTTAAGCTATACCATGGTAATCAATCTAAATTACACAGCAAAGGTTCAGGAGAATGGGAAAATGAAGGCAGTTCTTGCAAATGCCTTAGATAAATGGGTTTCTGAAGTTGTAATACAGAGGAAAAGGAAGGATAAATTCCTTATGTATGGGGTGCAGTCCTCTGGGACAGTTTATGCATCTCTGTTGCCTTTTGCAATTGAGTGATACAAGTTCTAATGTTTGCTTCCATAAAGACTGTAGCTCCTTTCCTTTGTTTATATTCTGTTACCATGGAAACAGGTTTACCATTGGGTACTTTGGAAAGCAGGGGGGGAGGGGTGAGCTCATAATTCTAAGGTTAATTCACATTCAAATTGAATATTGGCTATATTCATAGATTGACATTCGAATGTGAAGCGAATGCTTTTGTGCATTCGTTCACAGCTTTGCTATATTTGTGAAGTGGTGATGCAGGTGCTCAGTGACATCTGCAGGGAATTCGAAGGGAATTCACAACAGATTTGGAGGGGATTCGGAGCCATAACCGGTGACAGGGATTTGAAGCAGATTCAAAGAGCATTCAAAGAACATTTGCAGTGGATTTGAATCCTACCATATTCAGAGTGGCTCTATTTGCATGAATGTGAATTTCCTTTGCATTCACTTTGATGCGAAGCAAACACACACACACACACAAGGTGCATATCTTTAAGTCTACTTTAGACTTAAGCTGCATCCAGACAGGGCAAAAAATGGGTGGGTAATGCACAGTAGCATTCAGTTTGACAGACAGGTTTAATGGCTCTCTGCTGTAGCTGGACATTTTACATCCCAAACTCTGGATTTTAAAAATTGTAATTTTAAGCACTCTTGCCACAGAGTATTGCAATACCCTAAAGTTTCTTTATCTGCTTGGGTGAACTGCATGAGAACTAACAAGAACTCACCTTCACCACTATCAGAATTGAGCAAAAGCAAAACCATAGTATTATTTATAAGTGACGGTACACCCTTTTCCCTCCCGAATCACTTTATTTCAGACTATCAGTAAACTGCAGGTTTTAAAATGATGTCTGGAGGCACCCTGATATCCCTACTGTGTTTGTTTGCAGGTGATCTGGTGTGAGGATGTCATGAAAAGCCTGATCTGTTGGTTGTACATGTGGGCAACAGGCAATGGGAAAGCTAAAAGAAGAAAACCTGAGAGGTGGGGCCAGTTGTCTCAAGGGTCGCACATAGGCCATCAAGCCAGTCCTTCATTTACTGCCACTGCCAAGTTTCTAGGTTATCCAATGAGAGATTTCAGAAAAGCAGAAATATCCAGAGCAGACAAGGAATGTTCTGCTGCTTGGCACACATCCATATTCCCCAAACCAATTTTGGAGGTGTCAGTTCAAACTCTGAAGAACCTTGACCTTGCTGTCCCTCCCCAGATCTCCTGCATGGCCCCTACAACAAACCATTTGTTACTTTCAAAGGAAGCTTCCCACTGGTTCCATTCCATTCCATTCCATTCCATTCTTATTTATATACCGCCTTTCCAAACGTAAAATTTGCTCAAGGCGGTTTACAACAAATGGAAGAACAAGGTACAATAAAAATTCAATCAATTAAAGAAATACAACAAATAAGAATAATCAACAACTCAAATTGAAAACACTTTGCCAAGGCAGTTTACATACATCAAAATTACATTACATGTTATAACCACTAATACATTATGAAGTAATAATAATAATTAGAAGAAAAAAAACCCCTATAAACAGGTGGGACGGCTGGCTAATAAGTTTTTGTAGTCCTTACAACAGGTAGAATTAGTTGCACACTGAGTCTCCCTCCTCCCCTTGTCCATAATGGTGTTGGGGCATTGGGCTGGGTGCTGCTGGGCTTTTGTAGCCTTGCAGCAGGTGGACATTGTCGAGCGCTGATTCCCCTCCTCCTCTCATCCCTGGTTCAAGCCATTTGAAGTCCAATTTGAAATCTTCACAGTTCATGGGCTTTGGTTCAAATCAAACCAAACCAGAAAAAAAAAGTTCATGTGCATGATTGTAATTTACATTTTGCTGGTCAAAAGCTCTTCAGTCCTTTATCCTTCGAGGGGATTATTTTGTTTATCATATTTTTTAATGTGTTGAAATGAAGGAGCCTGATTTTGTAACCAAGAAAGAAAGGCAGGAACAAACTATCTGGCAAAATATCCAGTTAGTAAATCATGAGCAAAGAAATCCCACACTGGGTTGCTAGAAAGCCATCAAGTTAAGAGAGTGTCCAGCCTGACTCATTAAATAAATTCTGCCCTTCATGCTAAAGTGACTGAGTTACTTGAGACAAAAGTAACTCAGGGTGACATTTTGACAAAAATGTCCTGTGGCCACATCTAATTTGTATTTCCCTGAGGCAGTTCTAACTTGCCTAATCATTGTTTTGTGGCTCTGCTAAGGTCACATGTAAACTGAAAGGCATTTATTTCTCCATTTTCATGGATGTGTTTTTGTAAAATGGAGTGTGTGTAGAAACACAAGGGATTGTTAGAATCTATTCTGATTTTGAGTCCTCTTAATGAATCTCCAGATGGTATAAGTAAACACCTTTAAAGATTCCAGCATTTCTCCATAGTGGTGCAAAAGAGGTCACCAGATTTCCACAGCCTGCATCACAGTGGCAGATCAATTGCCCAAGTTCTTGCTTTTTCACACTTTATGTCTTTTTGTGCCTGTAGTTAGTTCTTGGTTAAACAATCCAGCGCTATGCTAGCACAGACTTCACCAAATACAGCATAACAAGGGCTGTGATCGTATACAACAATAAGAAAGGCTTTGAGGCGGGATTGTTCATACGCCAGGAAAGAACTGACACAGTGACAGGCCTGTCTGCTAGCCTCAGGTTATTCCCTTAGTCCATTTCTGTTCCTGGTTTGGCCAATATGCACAACATGAAGAACAAAGTTCCTGCTATGTAATTGTAGATCTCCTTTACAATATTGTTGAAATCTACAATCACTGATCATCACTAGAGGTCTCTGTATAACTCACAAATCACAAAAAGCTATTTGTGATGGTATTATTTTATATACATGCATTACACTCTAACTGTTCTGCTGTATGAACTAAGAGCTACCTCATAGCCTTTTCCGGGGGGATGGGTTATTATAAGATAACAATGGTGATGAAGATGTATTCTAAGAGTAGTAGAAATAGGCAATTCTATCATTTTCATCCCAAACTATATTTCTTACTAACTTTGCCCCCTATGCACAGGAAGAAAGAAAAATAGACAAAGAGTTTATGCATATGAAGAGAGTCTGTAGAACCTCAAGGTTGAATTAATAACAAAGTTCCTAAATACCAGAGGCAAGGAAAGAAAATGTCCGCAGGTTTTCTGTTGATAAATGATTGCATTCCTGCAATGTTAATTCAAATGCACTGAGTTGTGAAATTCAACTAATATAATTAATCTAGTAATATTGTAAATCTGCCACAGACAGATAACATGAGAATATTAGCTCTACAGTTCTGCAATATGGCAGAAGCCAATAAACTGTGGTGACTTCCACAATTTCCTTTCTTAAAAAATAAAAATAAAAATCTGTTTCATTACTTTCCAGACAAAAGATATACAAAATACATTCCGCAAGTACTGGAAGATGTAGTAGAATTGATTTAGAGACCACCTGAAGGGGAAAGATACACAAATGTATCATAATGTCTTAACAAACAAAATATTGGTGTATTTTACTGGTAATGATCTTGTACAGGTTTCAGGCAGAACATTTTGAAAATTAATAATGGCTCTAATTTTCCATGTATTTTGTTTCTGTCCAATTGTTATATTAAGTCAAGTGCAAAGTTTATTGAGAGAAAGAGAAGGAGTTTGGAAATTAAATCAGATGCTTTACTTTTTTCAGGTGAGTGTTATAAGGCTGTAGAATGAGGTAAAAAAATGAATAAATCATTTAGAAAAGTTCTTGAACTTTTAGAAAATCATTTAGAAAAGTTCTTTGAACTTTTATCTTTGGTGTCTGATAGCAATTAGGATAGATGGGCCTTGAAGAATCTTACCTTCTTCCCAAGCCTCATGTGATATATGCTTCTTTTCATAAGATAGAACAAAAGTCCTTTCTTTTTCTTGCTACTGCCCTTATTTTGGAATTCAGATCACTGTATGGACCAGTGGCTCAGTACACAAAGGCTAAAGGTTTCCTAATGAGCAATTAGCCTTGGTGCATGAGGACAACCGGAGAACTTTCAGAAGCAGACAGATGTCTTGTCTGGCTTAGGCCTATGCCACTGGCACCCCCTCTGGGCTGCAACTCCCATGGTGCTTGTCCCCATGGCAAGGATATTGTGAGGCAAAAGTTACTTCACCTCGCAAGTGTCCCCATGCAAAGCCCTAAATCAGGCTACATGAGGGACAAAATCCTTTAAATCGAAACAAAAAAAGACGCTTTATAACATCTATGCAATGGTAAAACATTTTCTAGGATGAACATCACTCTTTTGATTCATTCAGGTTTTGGTGCATAGATGGTATGTCTAATATTAGAAATATAAAGCAATTACAAATATTGGAACTTAAATGGATCCATTGTTTGAAATCTAAATCCCTGGTGGGTTTAAATGAAAATGTGAATTGGCTAGTTTGAGTCAAAACGTGTCTGGCCTTGTGTTTTGAAATTTGGATTATTATTATATTATTTGATTTTGATTATTTTCAGTATTAATACACTTTTCAGTGGGGTACTGCTACCCTTTTAGAAACTATATTGGCTGCAGAGTTCAGTTATTTCTTTATATATTTATGCCTTTTTATTATTTATATTTGTTAGTGGGACATAATTTACCCTGTTTATCACCTAGCTTATATTGTTTGGCAGAACCCTTTTTTTTTTTTTTTTTTTTTGGCCAATTAATATGCACCTCTGCTCTGAGGCTTGCAAAGAGGTGCATATTAATTAGCTCCGGGCTCATGCCTCTCTTTTAATCATTAGCGGAGCTCTGCTTGTGAGCATGAGAGTTCCTATAACCCCCTGACGGTTGCTTGGTGAGATCTGAATGACATCATTTTGAAAAAAAAGAATAACGATATAATGCAACAAGAAAAAATATAATTAAAATTCAAAATTCATTAATGTTAAAAAGCTGTTCATCTCTTCCCTTAAAAAAAAATCCACTGAAGTTCATTATGAGTCAAGGCTTTTGACAATTGTCCAGTGGCTTCTGCTGCATAAATAAGTGCAAGGCCAGCTTTAGTAAGTACCATAGGCAGCAAAGGGAAAAAAAAGTTTAAATTATTGGTATGGTATCATATAGAGACTCAAACTACAAATGGTTTCTTTCCATATTTCAATAATTTGGTACTGGAGAAGGATCCTCGGATTTAACCACATCTGCTGGCTTATACTAGTATTTGGACCATCTGGCATACCAGGCTTTTATCAGGCTTTTTTCTGCACTTTGCTTCCTGTCCACAGGACAGGAATAGAGCATCCTCACTGGAGTACACTAGCATTCACCAAACCATCCCCCCATGCACCTGGACACTCCCTGGGTGCCATCAGTGTGGGTTTGGGCACCGCCATCATCTCCTTAGAGGCTGGCATGACTGCACATGTGATGGCGCCATCACCAGAATGATGATGCACCACACAGGTACAATTGCATTTCCAGTAACCTGACATGCCAATACACTTGTGCAGCATGTCAGCTGGCCCCCGGCTCTGGAAGAGGTGTGAATCCTCATTCTGGTGGCCTGGAAAGGTATGTTTGAAGGCATGTGTGGTGCATGATTTGATGCACCACTGCTAGTAGCTAGCTGCTGGGGTAGCTTCTGGTATAGCAGGAGATGTTTCTGATGTGGAAACACCTCCTGCAACTGCAGATGGTGCTTCCCAGAACCTACCCCAGCATGCACTAGCTGGCCAAGTGTGAACTGGCCTATGTACAAGGGACTGGGACTTCATTTACCACGGTAAATGAAGAAATGGGAAAGCTTACTTAGAAAAGTAAAATTTTGTAATTACAAAGAACTTTGCAACATGCAGAAACAACTGTGTGTGTGTGCGTGCGTGCGTGCGTGCATGCGTGCGTGTGCATGCATTGAGAATATGGTTTACTGAATAGGGCCACAAAGTTAAATCCTGATATGAAAGCTGTTTTCAGACAGTGATGCAAATACACTGTGTGACTTTTTGCTTCCTATTATAAGAATGATTCTGTACTTGCCTTGATTGTTAAACATAATGGAAACGAAGGTAACCCTCCAGTTTCCCGTTTCTTCAACTTTAAATAAAGCTAACACAAATAATAATTCAACCATGGCAAGTCTAATTGGTTGCAAGTATAATCCAATAACCTCATTTCACCCATATTGTTAAACAAGTTAATTGGAGCCACATAGCCACTGGCTAAATATAGTGGTGAATGCAAACAATGAATCTAATTTCTTTTCCAAGCCTCACACAGCCAACACACAATTTTGAGAAAGGGATGTGGAGATGGTTAAATGGTGGCATTGCTTCAGATAGTAAATTTCATTCCAATTATTTTCTTTTACAAGAATGACACGACAGAACTTAACATTACTGTCTTGAAATGGAAAAATGCAAGCAGAGGAAATATATGCTTTCCTCTTGTTTAGGGAGGGCTAACTTACATGACTACCACCACCAACATCATGAGCCCTATTTGCATTAGGGCCTCTGGAGAACAATTAGGCCAGCCTTGGGACAGAGCATTTGCTCTGCCAGACGGTTCCATCCGGAACCGGCCCAGGCTGTCCCAGGGCGGCCTAATTGTGGCCAGAGTGTGGAGCACGAAATTGTGCTCCACACTCAGCCCAAGCCATCCCCAGCCATCCCAGACCTGACTGGCAGGGAGAACATTTGCACCTCTGGAGTCCCACCCTGGGGCACCACCATTGGGCCTCACTGGCCTGTTGACTTGCAGCCCCTTTCAGGGGACGGGCAAGACTGGGACAATGCTGTCCCAGTGTTTTGTGGGCTCTGGCTGGGCCAGTTGAGCCAGCGGGAACTGGGAGCCCACCCTCGCCCAAGGGTCCATGGCATCCCCCAGCCCCCGGCATGTAGCTTACGTCTTCAGAGGCCAGGTTTGAACTGGCAGCCTGCAAGGGGGGGGGGCTTGTTGCATTCAGTCCATGCATGCGATCGAACTTGGCAAGTCCTGTCCATGCGGGCTGCCAGTTCAAACCTGGCCACTGAAGAGGTAAGTTGCACTCGTGGAACTGGGGTGTGTGTGAACCCCTGGGTGGGCGTGGGCCCCACAGGGTCCCTGTAGGCTCCTGCCAGCACAACTGGCCTGACCGGAGCCTGTGTGACCCTGAGATGGGCTGCCAGCCAGTGGGCCAATATGGTCCACTGGCAGCAGGACTGGGCGGAACATCAGGGATGGATGCCCTATTTGCACCTTGACCGGTAAGGGGTGTGTGAATGGGGGATCTGTCCCCACAAGCCCTACGTGATGTATGGAATCCAGAGGCCTAAGTGCACTGGCTGTAGTGTGAAAAGGCCTCTCTACTAGACTACTTCCCAATGTAAGCTCAATGGATCCTGAAAAACCTACCATACAAAATCTTGGCATGGGTAGCAAATCAAAGTTTCCTCTTTTCTGAAGGAAATGGTCTTGTGTTCTGCTGCTATTCATTGCAAACTCTCTTTTGAACTCTGCAGATCCCCCTGCTGCCTCTTCCTAACAGTCCAGCTGCCAAGCATGTTCATTGCTGTTCATACCAGTCAGCAGTTGATTTTATTTAACAGTACAGCTGCAACTATCCATCTCACAATGTTCTTCTCCTCTGCAGTAGTGTGAGCTATTATTTAGAGAGAAATGGCAAGTTAATAAAATACAGTTTGTATTAGAATATTTTTAGGTTTTCCCATTGTGAGTGTAAGAGATGCATTTGAAAATAGGATTACAACAATCGTGTACCATGATCCTAAATTGATTTGTGAATTTGTATTTTTGCAGTGAATGACAGCAGAACACAAGATGTTGACTGTATCTGTACTACAATATGCAGTTTCTTTCTTATAGCTTTTTACTGGTATTTGGTTTTAATCTTATGAGAACCTTCTTGAACAAATTCTTATTGAGGGATTCTGTGGTAACACCGTGCATTAAATTAGATAGGTGGGATCATAATATGCCCAAAGATGGTCTAACATGTTGATCTATTGCTGTGTGTTCTGGGTCCATTAAATTGAATTTCAGAGCATAGTGAAACTCAATCAGTGGCCCTTTCTGCACATACCTGCCTTAATTCCAGATCAGTAGATCTGGAATAGTCCAATCCATTTATCCAGACAGTGGGAAGGCATGGGTGGTTTAGCACCATCTAGACTGATGTTATTGATCCATATCAGCCAACAATATGACTGTGAATCTTGTGTGAGCTTCATGGCTTCTACCTCACACTTCTGCAGGCTAGGAACAAAGATTCCTAACATCTGGGCCTTTAAGGGGATGTTTTTCAGCAGCGTGCTATGGTGCATGGCCAAAAGATGCTCCCTGCACATAGGTGATATACAGTCTGCACACTTCCTGTGTGCTGGATCAGTGCAATGTTGGTCTGCTGATGGACCTGATTTAATGGATCAGATTAAGGCTTCCCTTAGCTTGGATCACACTCTGGGTCTGGTCACACAAGTAATTTAGGATGACCTCAGGCTGTCTTCAGGTTGTGTTACTCACATTATTTTAATGTAATTCATTTTCCAAGCCAGCCTACCCCCGTTAGATAGTCTTAGTCTTCATTTTTACAGGGCTGAGGAGGACTCAAGCTGTCCTGGCATCTCAGGTTTTCTTCACTTCCTCAAGTGCGAGCAGGAGAATGAGGAAAAGGAGGCTGTGGTGGGTGGGATCCAATCTTTCCTTTGGCCAAGCAGCACATGCAGACTTCATGAAGCACCACCCTTTTATCTCTTCAGTTTACATGTATGATTACTTTGTCTAGCATTTTATCCATTTTTTTAAAAAAAATATATAATCACACAGAGAAGAAAAGCACACAAAAAAGAAGGAGGGCATGGAGCTGGGGGAGCAGGCTTAAAAAAGAACTGCAAACACACACCTTTGTTTCCCTTGAGTGACAGAATGGCATCCAATCAGAAAGGAGTGGAAAGCCAAGAGGAGGCTCAGATCGATCTCAGGGAAAGGTGTGACCAATGCGGCCCAAGGCGGAGACGGTCTGAGTACAACCTATAACGATCTCGGTGTGATCAGCACTGGTACGATCTCAGACTCAAATTAATGAATAGGCCATCCTGTCTTAAACTTGTGTGACCAGGGCCTCTGTCTAACACAGACAAAGTGGACCAGGAAGGGGTGTGGCCTTCTTAGATCCTCCTTAATATGCAGATCCATGAGGCTTAGATGTAAACTTCACTGACTCTTAATTCGTATCAAGTGTCCAATGTTCCCGTGAGGTTTCCTGTTTTAGAATGCTTATTTGGTTTCCTTAAAACTGTTGTTTTTACTTCTGGTATTCTTCAGCTCTCAGAACAACAGCCATAGTTCTAGGTTTTCAAGCTGCTAGTTGGTTTTGTTGATTATGTTCCTCTTTATAGGGTCTTCAAACATTTTCAGCTGGAATCACTTCCCGTTTTTTGTTTGCATAAGCCAAAGACTGCAGGTTTCCTTTTTTCTCTTCTATTCCCTTCAGGCAAGGTAATTGTTCCAAAGCCTGTGTGGTTGTTGCTCCTGTTGGAAGCTTCATGGAAGGAGCTCAGCCGGTTCTCTTTCTTCTCTGTTCCTCCAGGCAAGACGGTTCCGTAGTCTGTTTGGTGGCAACTGGGAGGGCGAATGCCAGGCATTGCAAGAAAGATTCCCAGTAGCTGCTATCTGTTTTTTAAGATGTAAATGATGAAATTCCTTCTGTTTCACAACTGTTATAGGCATGTTGGATCCCACACTAATAATGGCTAATGTGGCAAAATATTGCTACTCAACATGTTTTCTATTCTTTGACGAGAAATACAGAAAGAAGAAACAAGTAGTAGAAAAAGCATGAATTAATATAACTTAAATGATCAGAAACCCTTGGTTCTCTATTACAAAAAAGGTGTATTTCTTGAGTATATACATTGTAAATGCTAAACATTGGCTTTATATGTCAAAGATTTTCTACTGCATTTTTTTATAGGCAGAGGTAAAACAACAACAAAACCTTCAATACACTACTGAAGAGCCTTGGGACACAAATGTCTTTCACTGAGTTTCTTATTTTTTGATCTACTGGCACTGTTACAGACTACCATCTTTGGCTTTCCTGCTTCAGTAGAAACATTGAGATAATAGTTTTATCCAGAACTTACTGAATTTAAAGCTTCAGGTTGATATTGTCTTTCAGGTTTCAGAGAGGTGGCAACAAAACCTCCTGCGCCCATAGATGAGACAATGCTATTGGTATATTATTACAGGAGTATATCACTTGAGTGGAAAAGGGATTAATTTTCTCTGTATATTAGGGTTGCATTATGGGAAATGTTGATTGGTCAACTCTGCTGTAATAGTTTTCATGTCACATGCTCTCTCTCTCTTCAAGTAAAACAGATGGACTCTAGCATCTCTAGACATGTACATCTGATGTAAATAAGTTATGAGACTCACAAGTTTAGATAAGTAATGTCATGTTGAAACAAATCAAGAAGTTGTATGCTTCAAGTCTGTTCTTCAACCATCCTCTGCTAAGTATAAAAGAAAACAACAAATGCCTTGCCCTCATTGTTTAGAAATTTCTACTTTGAGAACAAAAATTGTGGCACATACAACATTTATTAGTTTAATAGTCATTGTTACATTTGAGGATTGCTTTAATCAAAAAATGAGTGTTTGAGGAATCAAATGGGTTACAGTTACAGTCTTCAAGGGGATTTGTTTTAGGATGCTTTTGTCAAAATATTTGCCCAGAAATTACAAATGCAATTATTCGCACATTTATCTTGGTCTGACACACACACACAAATTCCAGGGCACCGAAGTTGGCGTTAGGGCAACCTGGGAGGCAGCATGGGAGATACCTAAACCTGAGTCTACCCAAACCGCTTTCATTTCTGGCAGAGAAGTAAAGTGTTGCCACCTAGTTCCTAATAACATGCCTGATTAGTCCCTACAAAAACTAACTGAGCAGCTAATTACCATTCACTCCTGAGATAACAAACATTTTTACCCCCTAGTCGTTTTGAAGCAGGGTGGGGCAGGGTGATGATCCCGTTACTTGGTGACTCACACATGGTGACCTGTGATTATTTAGCCATTGAAGGGGGGCACCTTCAATAAGTCTCAAAATGTGTGTCACTTTGCAAGAAAAGTATCGTGCATTATAATGTGTCAATGCTTGTCCCCACTCCCTCAGGCTCTGAGATGCTGGGAGTACCCTGGTAGAGGTGTGGTGCTTTTCGGATCGTTTCTGATAGCCAAACAAAATGTGAGACATAAGGTCAAATTAAGCATGGGATCAGCTGAGGTTGTATGTTTCGGACTGCATAAATCCAACTAATTTGGTCCACGTGCCTAGAAGCAACAGCAACTGGCATTTTCTGTTTGGAAAGTGTCAGGATTTAGACTGTTCAGCTTGTTACCAGATTATCAGAATGCTGTTCATATTTGGCTGTGAAACTAGGTCAAAAAAGGCACAATTTAATGAATCTTGGCTTGGCCAGTGCTCCATTTCCATTTGCATTTGGCTTAAAATCTGACATGATTTATATATATGAGGCTGCAGTCTTTTTAAAGAATAGAAATGCTAGCTGAAGATGGTTGAACCACCACCCCACACTCTGCCAGACTATGCTGTCATGGTGGAAGTAAAAGTGGATAAAAAGTGGATTTTACACCATGTAAAATCCTAACATTCCAGTACTGGTAATTTTTAAAAAGACTTTCCACGGTCTAGCTAGTAATTCCAAATTCTTATATATCTTAATTTACTCAGATCTTTCCCAAAATCCATTCCATTTTATTCTTTATCATTTTATTACTATTAGGCCAACAATCTCTGTTCCAGTTTCTATGTTTCTTTTATTATTTAAAGATCTGTTACCCCAAAAAAGAGAGGAGAACTTTCCAGGTGTCAGCTCTCTTCCTTGATCACACGAGCTTTGCAGCCACAGGGAATGTGTGGGTCAGATCAGTTCCATAAACACCTCACTGCCTTCATGCAATGCAGATCAGTGGGCAGTGCAGAAAAGAGGCCTTTTTGCATGAGGGGTTTTTGAACATGTGGAGAACATGCAGGGATACTGCATTCACATGTCAGGGGCGGCTGGATACATTCCGGACCACCCCAAGTGTCCCCACACGCTCTCCACACATTCCATTTTCAGAGCAGAAAAACCTGCTCTGAAAGCATCTCCACACATTTGGCGCGTTCCCAGCTGTTCCAGAGGGAGAGCTTTCGCACACTCTCCCTCTGTGACAGCTGGGCCCCTCCCCCAGCCTCCCCCAATTGGCTGCCTTGCAGCCAGAGGTGGGGAGGCCAGTCAGCCCCCTTCCATGGGGACCTGCAACCTGCATCGGCCAGGATCAGGCTGATGCAAGTGGCAGGACCCCCACGGAACACCCCACAACCCACCTCGGGATCGCATGTGCATGTGAATGGTGCTTACCTTCTGCTGCTGGCTCTATTCTGACTAGAATAGGCCAGGGACATTCTGAGAGTGCTCGTGGGGTGGCCCCTCATTGGCCAGGCACTTGCCTGGCCTCAACTGGCTATCTGAAGAGGTGCGGGTGCCAGGCCAATGAGGGGCCGCCCTGCGAGAATGCTCAGAACATCCCCAGCCTATTCTAGCCAGAATCGGGCCAGCAGAAGAAGGTAAGCACAATTCACACGCACATGTGACCCCGGGGTGGGGTGGGGGGGGTGCTGGGTGGGGGTCCTGCCACTTGCATCAGCCTGATCCTGGCCGATGCAGGTGGCAGCACTCCAGGGAAGGGGCCCAGCTGGCCTCCCCACCTCTGGCTGCAAGGTAGCCAATCGAGGGAGACTGGGGGAGGGTCTTCAATGCAAATGAGTTGAGTACACTTCCCTGTTCGCGCGTAGGCAGGGAAAGGGCATGTTTGGAACACGTCCTTTGCCTGCCAATGCAGATGGGGAAGTGTACTCAACGCGTTCGGGCCGAAGCATCATGAGGCGTCTTCACTGTAGTGCAAAAACGCCTAAGGCCTAAACTTCCAAGCTGTTGCAAAGTGCCTCCAGTTGCTAGCCCAGCCTGCTTTCCTGTCCTTGTTGCCTGTCCTTTGATCTGGTGTTGGCACATTGAATTTGAGGTCACTGTTTTTAAAATGTGCAAGTGCATTAGACTATGTTTATTGCAAAGAGATATACTGTAGGGTAGTTTTTTATGCAATTTCTCATCAGTTTCTTTATTTCCATGTAATTTTGAAGACCAGACTTAAGCTCTTTGTTCTGCTGGAATATTTATAAGCTCATATGGTATTAAATGTAAACAAAACCAGAGTTCATTTAAAATTCACTTTTCTCTATCCAAAATGCTTGAATAATTTTATCCAGATGGAAAAAAATGATCAGATCAGAGTCATGCAAGATTTGGATTTCTGAAAAAATTAAACAACACAATGCAATATCCTGACTTGTGTGCAAGTATAACATGGCAGGTGTGATATTAGCAAGTGACTGAAAATATCCCAAATGGTTGAAAACAGCCCAAGAAAAGTATAATGCTTTTCGTCTTCTTTACTGTTTTAATTACTATTAATACACTGTAGGGAAGGGCAGTGAAAACAGTGTGAGTTTCCATTCAGATTGACATCTGTTTGAGGCCATAGTTGCAAATCACCCATTTAAAGTCTTTAATGTAACACACTGTACTGCTGAATTGTACTTTAGTTCTCCTGCTTAGAGACCAAACATGCATGAAAGCACAACTCTGTATTTAAAAGTTTAGCTGGATGGGGGATTGCAAATTGATGCTGGACAAATGATTTTCCCAGTTTGACTGAGTAACTTGATAGCATAAAGTTTCCAAGTCCTCGTCCCTTCACCCAAATAACTTGTTCATCAGATTGGAATTCAGGTGGGAAAGTAGGAGTTAAATTAATTAAAACAATCACCATGAGAAGTCTGTAAACTCAGGCCATAGTGCATTCATCAAGGTCTCCTTCAATAGGCAGAATATAACAGAAAACTTTCGGAGAAGGTGCAGAAGGAGAAGCAATCAGATGACTCGAGTTCACAATTACAGATATATTCTCAATCTTCCAACTTGACTAGAAGGAGGATTCAAAGCAACAGATAAGGGCGTCATGTTCATTAAAGTTTCTGGAATCTCTAGCAAAGGTGTTAAGCAACAGCCTAAACCAATCTAACTGCAAATACTCCCTAAAAGTTGAGCAGAGTTTAGAACTCACAGCCAACTAACTAATCCTATGTCTCACAGGCAACTACAGTCATGAGAAAAACAAAGTACACCCTCTTTGAATTCTGTGGTTTTACATATCAAGACATAATGAAAAATATCTGGTCCTTAGAAGGTCTTAAAATGAGGTAAATGCAACCTCACATGAACAACACACAACAGATTCCACTGTCTCATAATATATTCACCAAGTTGGCTAGAAACAATATGCATATAGAAACCAAGACACTTAATATAATACTTTATCAACACTGGCTTGTTCCAGAGGGCTAAGAAAAAGACACCTTGACTGAGTTATGTCAAAGAGAAGAGAGCCATACTTTTTATACAGCTGACCTGTCCCAGACTCCAAAATGCTCAGAGATGCAAGGTACATGCCAGTTAGCACTGGACCAGAAATGTCCCCAGAAGGCAGCCATTTTCAGATGATAAACCAGCATAGGTGAAAATCACCCTGGTAACTCATCCCTCCCTCCCCTGTCACTCTATATGGCATAGGAGAAAGAGATGAATTGGGCTGCAATCTACTCTCAAAGTAGTTAGGGTGGTTCTGAGGCTCCAGAGTGGTCTGTTGGCTGATTATAGGTGGACCTTATAGGTGGATCTGTCTGTCCTCTGAGTCCCAAGGGCACATGAAGAGCACTCCTTATTGAATGTCTGGATGGAGTCATTAGTCCTGGTTGTCTTACCACCCTCAATAGTGAGATGGGTGGGCACCTGGGAAAGGGCCTTTTCAGTAATGGCCCCCAGACTATGGAATAGTCTTCTCCTCGAGGTGCATCACACCCCTTCTCTGTATACACTTAGAAAGGTGGTAAAGACACACCTCTTTGCCCTGGCCTTTGGCTAATGTGACGATCCCCCCCACACACACACACACACTGTAGAAATTAGTATTTGAATATTTGAATATGCTAGATTTTTCATTTGGTTGTTTGGTTGTTGGTTTTTAAGTGTTCTTATGCATATTACTGTTTTAACCTGTTGTTTTAAAACTGTAACCTGCCCTGAGACCTATGGGTATAGGGCGGGGTATAAATATAAATATAAATAAATAGATAAAAGAGTATTTTTTTCAGATTCTGTGAAAGAAACTATAAATAATATGTGCAATACATTATCTTTCCTGCTAAATGCAGGTTGGAAGTTGTTATTTTACACTTGCATTTTTAACTTTAGAAAGACATTGTGTTTCTATGCTTTTTAAAACTATTAAATCACCATGAGACCTTAGGGTATAGGATGGGATACAAAGGGAAATAAGCTAATATCTCAACAAACCAGGTACATTTTTCACAGTATCTGATCATCATGGTAAACCATAAGAAAAAGCAATGCATGTTAGGGAGTTTCTACTGTCAGTGATTAAGGAAGATCAATACGGGTTTGTGCAGGGGAGGTTTATTGTGGATCCAATTAGAAATATCTTAAATGTTATGTACCATCATAACAAGCTTGGATTATTGAAATTAGATGTGTATAAAGCTTTTTTCTTGGTTAGTCATCGTAATTTGGATAGGATTTTAGGTGCTTTTGGAATAGGCGAAGCTTTCCATAGGATGTTGAGAAGTATATATCAGAGGAACAGAGCAGTAGTTAGAGTTAATGGAATGGACTCCCATATTATTGAAATTAGACAAAGGACTAAACAGGGTTGCCCCCTATCTCCTATACTATTTATTCTGGCTTTAGAACCTGTGGCAAACTGGGTGAGGAGCGATGCAAATTGACAAGGATATAAGATAGGAAGACAACAGGAATTGTGGATAAATTTGTTTGCAGATGATGCAATGCTAGTGTCTGCTGACCCTCAGAGAATGGTGAGAGAGGCGATGGAAATAGTAGAGTGTTTTAAATGGGTGTTTGGGCTTTACATTAATATGAGTAAATCAGATATTATGTTTATGAATACTCCACCTGGGGAACAGAAGGAAATTAGGGATATGTCAGGCTTAAGATTATGTACAAATACGATGAAATATTTAGGAGTGTATTTATTATTATTATTATTATTAGTTTATTTCTAAAGCGCTGTACATGTACTCAGCGCTGTACAAAGTAAAATAATCAAAGAGTAAAAAATAAAAAGAGTAAAACCTGCCATTGGCGTACAATCTAAAAACAGTAATAACATACAATAACAGAGAAAATGATTATCTGATTATGAGTGTATCTGACAAGAAATATCCAGAAACTGGGGACAGTGAATTATCACAGACTATCGAAAAGAATCAGTAAACAATTGGGAAGCTGGAGGAGAAAGTATCTTAATGTTCTGTCCCGAATTTGGGCATTGAAGATTATTGTTATTCCAAATATTCTTTACTTGTTTCAAACTGTGCCAGAAGTAATATCAGTGAGAACTGTGAAAAGCTGGGACAGGAAGATAATGCAATGGATTATCTGGGGAATTCCCACTATTCAGAAGTATTATGA
This sequence comes from Aspidoscelis tigris stejnegeri, assembly GCA_023333525.1. Lineage (NCBI taxonomy): Eukaryota > Metazoa > Chordata > Lepidosauria > Squamata > Teiidae > Aspidoscelis > Aspidoscelis tigris. The sequence goes on along the minus strand of JALMGA010000002.1, from coordinate 60,205,115 downwards.
AGCAATTAATATAGTGAAGCTATTGGAATTGGAATATGACAGAGGAGGGAAGTGGGTGGAATTGGAAAGAGAGATGTTGGACAGGAGAGGCAGAACATTAATGTTTATGTAATCTACACAAAGGATGATGGATAGGTTGTACGGTCCTCTGAAGATCACTATGTTGGTATGGAGTAGATGGAGAATGAAGTTACTGGGCACATGGTCTCGATTTACACCAGTAGAGACAATGAATGAGAGGGCAGAAGTGTTGAATGAATGTACATTACAGTTATTAAAGGTGAATGGGATGTGATACTTGCAGGATTTATTTGGGGATAGTCATGAGTTGTTATCAAATGATTTTTTTGGGGGGGGGGTCTGTTGGCAAGGGGCCAATGGCTACAAGTAGCTGCTATCAGAGACTTTGTAAGGCTGAATGGTATCCAAAGGGTGACTACAGCACCATTAAAAGAATTTGAAGTTATTATACAGTTGAGATTGCCGACCCGTAAAGAGGTCAATAGGATGATTTATAGGCTTTTGACCACAGAGAAATATAATACAGTAATTGACTGATATACGGGGGATGAATTTACGGGTGGAGCAGGAAGAGGTTGGAAGGAAGGTTAGAAGTATTATGAAAGTGAAAAATGTAAAATGGAAGGAGTTGAATTTAAAGTTACTGCATTGTTGGCATCGCACTCCTGCACAACTTTTACATATGATCCCTACACTTGCTCCTACATGCTGGCATGGATGTGGAGGACGGGGAACATATTTCCATATGTGGTGGGATTGTCTGGAGGTATTAAGGTAATGGGGAGAGGTGTTGTATCATATACAGTTGGTGTTTGGGGTAAATGTGAGGTTACATCCTGAGATGTTTATTACAGATATATTGCGGTACATGGTTGACACAGGATGAAGGTACATGTTGGACAGGCTGATGTGGGCAGCTTTGATGGTTATTGCAGGGGGCTGGAGGGATAAATCACAGTAGACATTGGAAAAATGGCAAGACTATGTGCCTGAAATATTTAAATTTGATGCCCTTAGGCACTGAAGACTTCTTTACTTGGGGGAGAGACCAAAGAAGAGCCTACAGGATTTGTGGAAGAGACTGTATGAGGCTAGCAATCAGGAGTCCCTGCTAGATAGGATTAAAGACTAGCAAAAATTTAAGCCTGTGTAACAGTGGGAGGGATTTAAATTATGGGGCATTATTTGTATAATTTTTATGTGTTTCCATGTATTGTAAGGTAGTAAAGATGATAAAGTGTGAAAAATAATTTTATGTAGAACTTCAAGACATTCTCTTGCAATCATTATAATATACCATAAAGTTGGTTATATATTTGAGTACTGTAAGCTGAGACTGTGTGGCTGACACAAGCTTAATTAGGGTGCATTCCCAAACATTATAATGAACTTTGAGACCGTTTTGAGTGTTCACCATAAGGGATACACATGAATATTCACGACATCCAGAATTTCTATGAATATGTACAAATTTGTAGATTCATGGCTAAATCAAATAGTGTCTACATTCATAGGCCCTATTGATCCACAAATAAAATATCCAGGTATCCATTGAAGCTTCAGTGGATACCAGATCCTCTTCGGTTCTCCCATCCTCCACCCATGACCTCCTACCTCCCATGGGCCCACATTCCTCACTTTGGGCCCCATCATGCCCACTTACCTACCACCACCCCTGTGGATGCACATAGAGAACTGGAAGTGCTTTTCCAACCTCCAGAAGACCTATTTCAGCCTCCAAGGAGTGCCCCCCCACTTACCTGTCCTCCTTGCTGCTACCATGTCTTCTTCTAAGGCAAACCTGGAAGTGCCTTAGAAGAAGACATGGTAGCAGCAAGGAGGACAGGTAAGGGGGGCAGGAATGGGAGGGTGGGGGAGGTTGCATTCATTTCATGGGGATTTGGCCAAAGCCGAATTTTCCCACCTTTGACTTGTACCAAATTGGATGTGGGAAGTGGGCTTTGTGCACACCCTACTCACAGTTCCCAAAGTTTTAAAAGGATCTGCAGTTTCCGAGGATTAAGGGTCCTGAAACACAGATTATCTATATTTGGATCAAAAGAGGTCTTGCTGCTAGATTTAGAAATATTCTACTTTATTTAGCAAAATGGGAAAGCAAGCGGATTTTGGGGGGAGGGAACCATGCTTTAGAAGTGTTCTCTTCAGTTTCTCCTATCCCAATGAGAAGGTGTGATTTCTTCTCTGTAGTTCCCTCTCTCCTGGGCTCTTCATTACAGCCTAAGTAAAACTACCACTGGCTGAAAGGGGAGGGGAAGGAGGTAAAAAATGAACAGAGCTGGTAGTAGCTAAGGCATGCACAAAAATGTAACAAGCTCAGAAAAATGTAGCAGGGACAGGATTAAGTGGAAGTGCCTGATGTCAGTAAGAGGGACTCACTGTAAGTGATCAGAGTTTAGCAGCTTCCATCTTGGGGTTGCAAAGTGTGTCAACTTTGTGCAAAAGGTTCCCCCTCCCACGATCGCCTCCCTCCCTGCCATTTTGCATTGTTCTGATCTACCAATGTAGCATAAAACACTATTATAAGAAGGGAAAGTGATCTTTAATCTTCTACTATCTTGTTAACATAAGAAAGAAGCTGTGTTATGGTGGGGAAGAAACAGTGAATAAAAACTGCTGTCAAAGGACTCCATCATCTGATGTGGGGACAGGTTTATACGGAGGGTGGGGTTTGAATTGCTCACCCCAATGAAGTCAGAGTGTGATGGCATCCAATTGCTGACTACATGGGGAGGGGGTTCTGCTGAGGGAAGAGAAAGGGGAGGTGGTTTCTCCCCTGCCAGGCACTGAAGAATGGGGAGTGAGTCCACGGTAACAGTGGGAACACAAAAAAACAGATCTCGCTGCTGATTTTTAAAAACCCAGTTTAAAACTGGATTAAATTGCCAAGTGGGAACTTGACCTTAGTTAGTTTGTAGAGAAGCAAGATCCAAATTTGCTTCTATAATTTCTAAGTCAAAATAATTTGTAAGTCAGTTATTGTAAAATACCTGTGACTTTTGCTTTCAATACTTCATTTTTCTTATAACTCTTTTCATAATGGTGGGTAATTTTTAAACAGATTTCTTCACCATGTAATCAACAACACAATGAGAGACAGAAAAGATAAACTCTATCAAAACATCAGTTCATATATCTCCCTTGGGTTCATAAGAGTATCTGAAGTACTTTCTGGGATATCATCCAAGAGTTCATGTTTGGCTGGAAATGTTTTTAGCAGTACAGCATCACACTATTAGTATCATGCTTTTCTCTTCTTAAATGTTACAGCTGGTGTTCATGTTCCAAATAGCTTTTAAAATGAATTGAACTTTGAATAACTTTTATCTTTAGAAACATGTTTTTTTATTTTTTTTAGGGAAAGGAAGTATAATTTTTGGTTTTCTCAAAGCATGAAATGTGTGAGGTGATCAGCAATTATGGGTGGGGGGAGTTGAAAGTTAATATTGACCTTAGTATTTTTTCTCTCTCTTCATTGGGTTTCTACACTGAATTTTATGCTTTAATTGGGACAAAGTTGCTTCCCCCCCCCCTACTGACTGTTTGAGTTTCTTCAGGGAGCACTAGGGAAAAATACCAAAGTTTCCCTTGACCAACACAAAGGAGATGGCAGATTGAGCCATATAAAAGGTGAGTCTTTAGTCCTTTCCTTTGGGTTTGTAGCATTTTAAGAATAACTGTGGAACTTTCTAGTCTTTTAGAAAAAAAAAGGCTGATAAAGACTTGGTACAGTGTTATGTCTGTTTGATGGTCACCATATGGCTCAAGGCTTGCATTTTTAAATATATTTGGCATCTCTTCTCCTTACTTTTATTTGTATAGATGGATGCCCTAACATAAACCAGAATCAGCAACCTTTAATATTTATCTTAAATTTTAATAAATGTATGTTTCTAAGTATAAATAATACACGTTATCTTTTTGTCTCTTTGATTTTGCAGTGAAAAAAACCCTGAAAAGCACACCACCGAGAATGATGTAACCTGAAAACCCATGCCTAATTATTAAGAGCAAATGCAGCGGAGGGACATCCTAGGGATATGTTTCAATAACCCGTCCCTTCTGGTGTAGCAAGCCATGTTACAACAAGTGGGGGAGAGTAGCTGCTATTAAGTACATATATAAGAACTTCCTGTATAGACTGTCTTGCCTAAAAACAATCAACCAAAAAGCACCTTCTTGATAACTTTCTGATACTTAGGTTTCCTGATCCTGCAGATTGGATTTTGAAATGAACTTGCTTTGGCTACTAACTCAGAATGTATTCTTGGATATATCAGCCTTCTCCTTTCTATTTAGTTTACTGACTTACACCCTCCCTTTGAGATATTGCTTCTCCTTGTGAGGTTGCTGGCAGTTTTGACCCCATCGTTACTACAGCTTCAGATATTACTATAACTTGATATAATTCATCTGAATTCACTCATTTACTCAGGGCTTTCACAGCTGAGCTGTCTAGTCCGTTCAGGTTTTTTGTAGCCGTGAGTTGTCTTTGGCTGCATTCAGAAATAACAAAAGGGGTGTCTCCTAGGCACTCAGAGAGACTGTGTGAAGCCCTTGTGTGTTTTCCCTTCTATAAGCCACCTTTTATAGCATATAATGTTCAGAAGAGGAGGGAAGGGCAGACTGGTGTGTGAACAATCTCACCTCAAACCCTTCTCTAAGCCACCTCAGAGATGTTTTTTCCCTTCTGCTTTTGTCCTTAGAGCAGCCAAGTCATTGCTGACAATGACACACTGAGTGCAAATGAACTGCTTCTAGGCTGTAATGCACACCACCAGATAGACATGTATCACCCAGAAGGGAAGAAGAATTAACAAGACAGAACAAATTGAAAGTAATAATTAGCAAATCCTGCTCTCTTATATCAGCAGAGTTTAAAATATAAGTGCTGGCAGCCAGTCAGGGGAAGACCTGTGTCTGATGGTCTGCTGTCCTAGTGCCAGTTGTGAAGGACGCTGAGAATTTTATAGGATGTGCAAAGTGGCTCAAAATATCACCTCACAATGCTGCTGGAGAGTCTGCATTGCCACAGGACTGTCCTTCTATAGAAGACTGCTTTCTAGTTTTTTTAAAAGTCATTGGGCCTTGCTATCTCTTTTAGATATGGGATGATAAGCAAATGACATGAAGGGTGATGGGTGACAGACAGAAGAAACTCAGATAAATTACAAAAAGAATCCAGCAGTTTGCTACTTTTATTCCTAGAGTGACACCTTATTCATCCTTCATCCTCCTCTTGTCTTTCATTCCCAGGCATAGCTCCCATCTCTAAATTTGCCACTTCTTGTCTTTTCTTGCAATTAATAATTAGCTCCAGTGCACATGTACAATGCATGTCAAATCATAGCCAGTTTCCATTTTGCACTGCCATTCACATCAACAGTAGATTGCTAACTTAAAAGGAGATTAAAGATGCAAGCCGAAAACTCTAGTAGATGTGTGCAATTCAATGAACTTAGACTATTCTCCAAGGTAAACTAGCAAGGCAGTTGAAAGGGAATGTAGGGCAACAGAAATTCAAGAACAATAGCAGAATATAAGAGGGGAAATTAACTCATGCTTGGACTCTTCTTGGGCCTAGAAGTGTCCTCTTCCCCTCTGCTCCTCTGTGCTCTGTGGCATGGCTGTCAAATCAACTCAGTCAATGCGGATGAAGCTGTACCTGCAATGAAGAGGGAAAACCATTGGTGGAGCTGCAGTAGTTTAGACATCATGCTGAGTCTTAATCAAACAAATCCACTGGGTAAACGTTGTTACTTTGAAGATTTGAAAGATGAGATGGGCATCAGGCTGAAAAAAGTGAAAATGAACTTTCAGGTATTACAGGAAATTAGGAGGAAAGAACAAACATTTTCCTCTTAGCCAAGGAGGCTGGATGTGAATCTATCAGGCAGCTGTGCTATCAATCTTATTATATTAAGCATAAGTGTAAACACTGAAAAATTCATGAAGCAGAATGAAACAGTAAAGCTTAGTTAAAACCTAGAGCTTGGGTTTGATATATATAGTGCTGACAGGATAAAGTGAAGGAAAGAAGAAGAGAGAACAAGAACAGTTTTACATGTGTTTTTTTTAAAATAATTTGCATTCATAAAGTTCAAATGCTTGAAAAGTGGCATTATTCCATATCTGCAAAAATGCTACCATATCCTGCATTTGAATGATCCTTTTCTTTCATACTTGCACCACACTGTTTAAATTCAACTTGATCTTGAGAATGCAAAAGGTGAAAACTACATAGTCACAGATAAGACTTCTGAAGTGGCTTCAGAATACATTTATTTATTTGGTCATGTATGTAAATTTCTCTTTCTCAAAGTCTAGGGCCCTTTCTGTTTAAAGAGGTTCGGTGCAAGGTGTAGACCTCTTCTGGGTCTCTTTCCTCAATACTCCGGTGCACATTAGAGAGCTTATGACCCTACTAGACTATTCCATTTGCACTGGATGGAGCATAGCCCAGCATGATTGTCTCTACTGTGATGCTTGTAGGCCTTTTCAAAAAAATCTGCCGGTGGTCCTGAGGCTGCTAGAATGGAACGAGGAGGCTTATGGAAGGGTGCAGGTCTCCTTGCTCCTGGAGAACAGATTTGGACAGCATACAAAATTGCATGATTGAAATGGTTTACCTTGATGCTCTGAAGCAAGGGACTTTCACTGTCGGTCATTAGAGATCTCTCAGCAGACTCTGAAGCTCACATAAGCTTTAGAGCAATTCAGGCCTATCTAAGTGTGAACAAATCTTGTTCCAGGGCAGCTGGACTGCTTCAACTGGGAGTGGTTCCATCTGCACTGGTCCCACCACAGATAAGTATGGAAACACCCTAGGATCCTTACTACTGATCAGGTATGATCTAGTTTATTACCTACTGTTTTGTCCTGAACTACCTTAAGCATTTTTCTTTTTGAAAGGTGGTATAGAATTTCAAATAAAAATACCTAAAGCTGCTGAGAGATACTATTATAGGGGTTTGGACTCAATGACCCTAGAGATCCCTTCCAACTCTATGATTATATGGTTCTATAGAGCTTTCTTTACTTGATGGTGTTCTGCACCAGCGAGTAAACTAAGGCCCTTCCTTCTGCATATTAGTGTGGAAACAGGAGGCCTTGTCCACTGCTAGTTTGCTCAAGCCAAACAGGACAGAGCATGATCTAGATCAGGAGGCTCCTGATCTGGATCACCAGTAGGTCTACTGACTTACTAGTCAGACCAAATTTGGAACACGGATGCATGCAGTTCATGCCAGTGTACAAGGTAATTTATTTTGGCAACATGCCTTATTGTGTTCCTGAAATGGGTCCCTCAGGAGCTTCAACATCAGAAACCTGGATTTGGCTTCATGTGAAGCCCTCCCCACTTTGAATGTCTGGGGTTTTGGCTTCACATACTAACATCCATCAAATATTCATGTGCAAAGGAAACCTCCACCCTTTCCCTCCCTTCTGATCCCACCTTTGAGGCTCAACTGTAGGCAAAGGTACTTATTCAAGACCTACTTCAAACCAACCTTATACAGGAAATTTGTATGGAATGGAAATTCTTCTTTCTGACACACTTTAGCAGTTCATCCATGGAGGTATGATAATGAAAGCTGATAAGACTCTCTGCTTCCCATAGCTGTGAAAATAATGCCAGTGAGGTAGATATGAAGTCTGATAGGCTAAAGTATAATGGAAACAAATGAACTCTGATTTGGATTCTTATTCTTGTATAGTCTTATATATCAAATGAAATCACAGAAGAGAGGGGAAAAAAACTGACATGGAAAAACATATGCAAAATGCAGTAACATCCCCGTAGAAAGGTAAAAAGAAAAAAGACATTTATTTGTGTATTTTTTTTCCAATAACAATCAGTTTTGACCATGATGACAGGAGAATGAAAGCCAAAAAAATATTTAAATTATCATTTTTCACTATGGACAATTTGCACAGTACTTTTGATTATTATTTTGCAGTGTCTGTTTCAGCAGTTGTAGTCTTACCAGAAAACACACATTTAGTGAATATTTCCCAAAAGAGCTGATTAAGATATTTGCATGAAACCATGAAATGGGAAATGGTATTGGCTCACACATCTCTTACACCTTCTTACTCCTCTTACACAAGTGAGCCAGTTTGGTCTAGTCATTAGGAAGCTGGACTCTTATCTGGGAATACCATATTTGATTCTACCCTCCTCCACAAAGCTAACTGTGTGACCTTGGGCTAGTCACAGCTCTCTTCTGAGCTCTCACAGCCCCACCTACCTCACAGGGTCCCTGTTGTGGGGAGAAGAATAGAAATCTTTGTCAGCCAATTTGAGTCCCCTTAAATGGATGAGAAAAGCAGGGTAGAAAAGTCAACTCTTCTTCTTCTTCTTCTACACCTTGCCTGAAGAGAGAGAGTGAACTGACTTGGGAAACACACATTTTTACTTGAGGCAGGGAGAGAAAGCTGGCTATCAAAAATATCCACTAATGAATCCTTTAAACTTTGGTTTTCCTGCAGTTACAGAGAGAGTAAGGGATGTGTTGATCTTCCTTCTAGGTATCATATAACTTTATTCATAGGAATTCAAACCTGAAGCTTTTTTATTGTGTTGTGGTCATCATGGAGATTTGCTGTCCATTTGTCCAATAGAAGAAGGAGAAGGCAACATAGCACAAGAGCACCTTTTGTGTGACTCCATGCAGTATTTCTTTAGTTTCAGATTGCTGCAGGAGCCAGCTAAATTGAAGAACACCAAAATTAGGGGTGGGTGAAAAATATTAATCAGCTTAGAATTTGTATGAATTTGATAATGTATTCAAATGTTATCGGGTCTTCGTTGAACCTTTGTCAAAGCTTTGGCATAGGCATGATGCCAGTGCTGTGGCCTCTGTTGCTGTACCCTCCTCAGAGGCTCAACTAGGGCTTCTAGAGGTGCATGCACTGCTGGAGAGGCTGCCTCCATCCCAGAACTGTAGACAATCTTGTGAGATTTCCCAGGAATCACAGATGGGGATGGCCTCTCCAGCAGCACATGTACTTCAGGAAGGCTTGGCTGAACCTCTGAGGAGGGTGCAGCAATGGCAGAGGCAGTCATGGTGATGATGGTGGTGGTGGCAGTGGCAGTGGCAGTGGCAGGAAAAGGCAAATGGTGGGCAAGGTGGGGGGCAAGGAAAGAGATGGGGGTTCCCTTCATGTGAACATTTGACAGATGCTCTTAGGTTAAGGTGAAGTCCCCACATTTGTGGGGGGCTTAGACTGTAGCCGAACATTCCCCCCTTCAATTTGAATTGAATCGAAGGGAGGAAATGTGCTTTGTGCACACCCCTGCCCATATTACTTAAGAAATGAGTTAGCCATTCTTTGAACTGTAGTGTGGATCTTCTAGCATACAGACTCAGGGAGTGATCAGTCTCTGGATGAATTAGAGTCTGTAAATGACAGATTTCTTTTCTTTGTGTTCACCTTACCCTGCCTTGAAGTCTCCTCTCCAACATTCAGGATTTCATAGCTCTGAGAAGGTATCTCTTTTTTAAAACTGGGTTGGTCGAGAACCTGCATGAGTGAAGACGTGACTACTCAGGGGATAGCATCCATAATCAGAGTAGGTGTTGCCTGACATAGAGTCTTTCCACAATTATCCCTTCAGCAAACTCCTGAATGCAGCATCTGCATTTCACAGAGCTGCTACTTCTCCACACACAGATCCATGCATGCAGGAATACCCCAAAAGTGTGTAGATATAGAGCAATTCTGACTGTTCTACATCTACAGTCCCTGCAGGCAGGCATGGCTCTGTCCTTTCTTCCCCCATCCATGCTGGGTATGTCCAACCATGCTGGGGGATGTTCAGAGGGAGGCAGGGGAGGAATGACACAGGTGCAGATAGCACTGTGTCACACCATCACTGTGGCAACAGCACCATGGAAGTATGTTGGTGCTGTTGGCATGATCCCCCAAATTGCTGTCACTAGCAATGATTTGTACCTCATCAGCTCTTAGAGCAGTGCTGGCGAGGTTCAGGGGAGAGCCAGTGTCTGAAAATAAGACACAGGAACTGTCTTTGCTTCTTGGGAGGTCCTCAGAAAGTGGATGTGTGAAAAGACTCATAGGTGCAAATGTAGACTGCAATGTAGCAAAATGTTCCAACAACTCTTTGTAAAGCATTTCTTTTTGTATATCTGGGGATGGGATGGTTTTTCTTAAAGGGATGACTAAAAAAAAGCCTATCTGATTGCACCTTTAGACACATCATATCTAGAAGATGACATAGGTGGGGGAGGATTCCACTGGTGAAGTCAAACAACTTAAGGAATCCTTTGATAAGAAGAATGCCTCTTTGCCAGCTCATTTCTAGCATCTTCGTGCTTAACATGAAGAGCAGTCAATGAGCTACTTAGCATTCATTTGGCTGACTTCATTGAGAGTAACCTCACTGAAGGGTTAAATTTAATTGCATTTCTTTTGAACTTTTTACTTGCTGAGGGACCAAGACCTGCTGTGTTTGCGCTTTCTAGCTTCTGAAGCGGGCACAAAGGTGCACTTTTTCCTTCACAAGCTGATGCACTATTTCTCCCTTTTAGGACCTGTCATTGTTTCAGCTTCCTGGAACTTTGGGCTATGTGTTAGCTCTCCCTCCCTTCTTTAATGCAAGCATTTCAGGCTTGAGACAGTACCATAGTTAGCTTTACGCCAGGTGCTCCTGCTTTTTGGCATCTTACTGGCATTCTTTCAAAACTACTTAGTGTCGACAACAAAGACCTGTGTTGAAAAAGGGCAACAAGTAAAGTTCAGTAATGGGAACCAAATTGCCATCCTTTGCATTCCTGTCAACAACATGTGTCATTACCTCTGACCTGCATAAAAACGTAAACACTTCAAGCACATGCTACCCATTAAGGTTGATAATTTCAATTGGGAAAGTGCTGGTATGGGTTATGTTGTTGTTTAGTCTAAAAAGCTTACTGGGTTTAAGAATATAACAAAACTGCATGTGTGGATTGGAATATCATTTTTGAGAAATATGCCAATAAAAGAACAACAGTGAACTAAAATGCAAAGAGAAAATAGAATGAGAATGAAACCAAACAAGCCCTTCACATGTTTCTGAGAATTTAACTCATGCAAAGTATCAGTGAAGCCTTTACTTGATTTTTCCTCTTCTGCTTCAGTGGGGTTTTCTGAGCCTCAGAAAAGCTGTACTTTTCTTCTGCTCTACATGCCTGGAAGCTACTGTGACCAAAAACTAGATAAAAGGTTTGACTAAAAATTTAAAGTATGTATAACCTTTTTCCAAATGAACATGGGAGATGGGCATTTCAAACAACAAAGCCTCCATACCCAGACCTTTGCAAGTTTTCTGACTTCAAAGTTTCCATTGGGGATCTTGGAGCAAAGCACCAGAAGTGGCCCTAGAAGTCAATATTTTCATGATCAGGTAGTTGAGACATTTGTAGCATCAGTGGTTCAGCCAATCAGTGGTTAAACTAACTAGATGTCATTTACTCAGGGACCCACATTATGATCAGGTTGGTGAAGCAATAATGAACCTTGGTCAATGCAATTCCTTTATGAAGGGGCTGAATATAGTTTTGTGCTGCTGAATTGGAGGTGGAACTCTGGGAGTCTTTCAAGAGGTAAGCTTGGTACAGAAGTTTTCTCTCCTAAAACTAGGAGAGGATCATGGCTGTTTTTGCACCAGCAATGAAGACCCCATTAGGAACCCATTAGGAACCTGATAGGTACACAATTAGTATGGATCAGTTATTTACTTTTCACACACAGGATCCCTTAAGGACCCTGTTAGGACCCCATGCTGTACCCACATGCATTGGCAAAATCCAGATTTAATGGGGGGTCTTTGGCCCCTTAAATCTGGATTAATGGTAGACCCTTTTAATGGTGTCTTCAATCCAGTCTTCGGCCATGATCAGAGGCCATGCATCTGTGCATATACTGGGGCAATGGGGTCCAGGGGTGGGCTAAGAGGCTGACATTTGCAGTGGGGCAGCTCTGGTCAACACACATGCTATGTATGCCTGCAAGCCCTTTGCAGTGTTCTACAAAGCTGAGCACAAGCTTCGTAGTGGCTACATAGGCACCTAGGAAGCTCTGTCTGTCCACCATGCCCACTATAACTGGCTACATGCTCTAATCGCACTGTGCCACCAGCAGACCTTCCTGCTTGGGCCTAATCTGGCCTAATGGGGGGCTCAGGATGGGTGCTACAGCATTCACACAGCAGCTAGATGGGTGGTAGATGGCCTGTGTGGGTGAATGATATCCATGCGATGATGTGGATCTTCAAGGATTAAACAAGGACCGGATATCAAAGATCTAGATCTTCTAAATCTGGATTAATGGAGGTGCGTGCAAAAACATTCCTTAAACACAATTCCATCTTCAGTTAGGTGGATAAATGTGGATTGAAGGGCATGCATGTTAGTTATATCAATCCATTTTACTGCTGCTCTTCCCTTCCTAGGTTGCCCTTTAACATTGCCAAGTATGATGTCCTTCTCCAGTGACCTGTCTCTTTGCAAGATGTGCCCACAATATGCCAGTCTGAACACCTTCACTTGCCCTTCCAAGAAAAGCTTATCTAACAAATTGGATTCCAAATCTTCTGACAGCCCTGGACAGTGGAAAGTTCAGTCAGATTCTATGCTGATGCACTAACTTGGAGAACAATGTCAGAGTTTTCACTGTCACTAGTACAGTACAATAGATTTGTCCAATAGATCATGTCCTTCAGCCAGGCATAAAAGAGTCTTATTTCAACAACAGCAAACTTCTATTTTTTGTCTGATACTGATAATCACTTCAGTCTGCAATGCCTCACCCTGTGCCCCTCCAGACATATAAATGCAATTAGAATGCAGGAGCTTGGGGTGGGGGTGGGATAAAATTTTATCAGACCACAATCATCTTTCCGCACTGCCAGAGCAGACCCTGGGAACAACCTATCAGTAATCCTTGAGAAACAAATCTTAGGGCAGCTGTAGGGCTGAAACGCTCCCTCCTGCCTTGGAGGTGGGGAAGGTGCTATTTACCTGATAGAATTGCCATGATGGCAAGTCCTTCGGTGGCCTGGAAAAATGTCTGAAGATCAGTTATATTTGCTTCTGTATACTATTCATGTGCTTCTTCCTCTACCCAAAGTCAAGACTGATAACTAGTCTTAAGTCCAGATGAGGGGAGTGTCTTTGAACTCTGGAAATGATTTTTTAATGGCTACTAGAACGAATGCCTAGGTGCATTTTTCAGGCTGGGGGTGGGGGGAATGGGGCACTTCTAAAGCCATTTGCTGGGATTCTAGAGCAAGAGAGGTTTTGTCCTTGTCTCTGCTTAGGATGCCCATGAGCATTTGGCGGGCCACTGTGTGCGACAGGATACTGGACTAGATGGGCTGTGACCTGATCCAGCAGGGCTTCTCTTATGTTCTTAGAATGTGCAGTGAGAAGTAGAAACTGTATCCTTATGGTGCCTTCAGAGATCCATAAATGTGCTTTGTGAATTCTGCTTTCCCATCTGTATGTGTATCCACTTGCAGTATAAGTGCCATAGCCATGATGTTGCTGTCTTGTGAGTCGGGGGAAAATGATTTTTCACCCCCTTTTAGTTGATAACACTAAAACACAAGGAGAAAAAGGGCTTTGGAAGTAGCATAAACTATATCCTCTTTTCCTTTGTGCTACCCATGCCACATTATGCAGAAATATTTATCCTGAAGCAATGTTTTACATTGATTCTGGTGACCAAGTATTTCCCTGCCAAGTACATCTGCCTCAAGAATGGCACTAGCACTGCTGCTTCTTAATACTATTCATCCAGCCTTGTACTGAGTCTTCCACTACACCTGTAATTAAGGTCTCAGGATGGTTAATTTGCTACCAGACAACAATATGTCAAACACTGAGACAGGGACCAGGGATTCTGTCTTTCACTTCTCTAGACTCTGAATTCTTGTCACTTTAGAATTGCTTTGCCTGCCAGATGTACACTTCAGATTAAGTTCTTAAATGCACTAGCAACCTCAGCTAGAAGAATATTCAGCCATAAAGTTCCCATTTGTTGCGTATCTTTAATAGATTTTTAAAGGAGGTAAAATGAACTATGCTGTATTACAAGCATAATGCCACAATCATTTTATAGTAGTATCCAGCCATATGCGAACTAGCTGGCCTCTGCTTTTGAACTTACATTAACTTTAAAGAAAATCTGATTTACATAGCAAATCACCTTTTCAATATTCTGTGCAGCTTGTTTGGCAATGTGGAGGTTAACTGACAAGGCCCAATAGTCTGTGATTTGGTGGTTGAATTTGTATGCTGGGCTAGATTCCAATTTCTTGCTAGCTTCTTGTTTGAACGGGCATAAATTTCTTGAAAACTCATTTTGATTTTTGCATCCGATAAATGACTCCTCCAGATCTATTTTTCTGTTCTTATTTTCTAAGACTGATTTCCCCTCCCTGCAATACCCATTTATTTTCTTCTTGGTTATCACTGCGTTGACAAGTACCAGTGCTCTAAGTTAAGACAGAAATCACTGTTCGGTTGCTGTCCACCATCTTGTTTCCACTACTGCTGTGAAAGAACAAGGTTTCAGGAAGATCTTAATTTCTCTTGTTAGAGTGAGCTCAAAAACAAACCCATCATAGATGGATGTCATTTGATGCATTATCTATCAAGGTAATTTAATGAACATCTGGCCCAGGCTGAAATCTCTATATGGTGCTCTGTTAAAATTATTGTGTTGCAGGGCACTGAGTTTGGCAATTTGGGAAATTATGCAAAGGAGGCTTTTCAGCAGAGTTCTGGCTCATGTGGGGCATGCAAAACATATTGTTTGTACAAACTTTACCCAAGAATATGCTTGTGCAATTCATATCCTATAAGTGTACAAAAGGGAAAACAGATTCCTTATATATAGACATAACCATTATGTCTGGATAACAGTCATGAGTGGAAAAATCAAGATCTTTAGCTTTATTGGTTTCATGCCATTTTAACTGCATCAGAAAAAGAAAAGAAAAGTGGGGGGGGGGGAGCCTACTGTTTTTTGCAACATTTTTAATAAGTTGCTACCCAGCAGTTGTTCTGGCCCCCTGCTATGCTTCCCCAGTGCAATGGGTAGTTCCCTTTGGTGTTGACTGATAACATGACACACAAGACATCTTTTCACTTGATGTAGGATCCTGCTTCTTTTCATCATTCATTCTGATCATTCATAACTGAGCCACCAAAGCCTTCTATCCCAAGCACTCCACTACTTTGCTTGAAGTAGCAAGAGTTCTTTCAGCAGGAATTCAGGAGTCTCTCTGCTTTAACCTAAAAGCAATCTCAAATTTGCACAGAAATTTAAACATTCACATATTGGGAGCTGCTGTGGATTCCCTTCCCTTTCTTTTGCTTTTGATGGGCCTACTGGTACAGATGAAAGCAATAAAGTTTTTAGTGACATTCTTTCACCCTTTTTTGTTTCTGTGGAAAAACTATGTACCGTATATTCCAGCGTATAAGACGACTGGGCGTATAAGACAACCCTCAACTTTCCAGTTAAAATATGGAGTTTGGGGTATACTCGCCATATAAGAAGACACCCGGTGTATAAGACGACCCCCGACTTTTGAGAAGATTTTCCTGGGTTAAAAAGTAGTCTTATACACCAGAATATACAGTATAATGGCTTCACCCAGACATTATTTGGATAATCTGGAACAAAGCATGGATAACTGAGAATAAAATGGATGTGCTTTACTCCAGATTATTCAAATAATGAGGAATGAGTGAGCCAGTTTGGTCTAGTGGTTAGGGAGCCAACTCTTATCTGGGAATACAGTTCTGCCCTCCCCCATGAAGCCAGCTGGGTGACCTTGGGCTAGTCACAGCTCTCTTCTGAGCTCTCACAGCCCCACCTACCTCACAGGGTGTTCTGTAGTGGGGAGAAGAATAGAAAAGCTTTGTCAGCTGCTCTGAGTCCCCTTAGATGAGAAAAGTGGGGTAGAAAAGTCAACTCTTCTTCTTCTGTCATTTTGTGGTTATTAATATTACTGAGCAGCATGCTAGGACTGAGACATTTCTTAATTAGACTGCATTGATAACATATTGGACAACAAGAGGGTAAAACATTATATGGTATTTTGAGGTTTGCAGGGTGCCATGAATATCCCAGTCTTTCATGCTGGGAAATGCCTCACAAAAGATCCTCAATGCTTCTCAATGAAGACAGATTCCTCAACCTATGATGTCATAGCCTTTCAGAACCACACTTCCCCTCACCAGCATAACAAGTGCATAGTTGTCCCAAACATGACCCCATGTTGCTTGTGACACAAAGGGCCTGCTGTTATTTTGCAGTGATAGTGATAAACAAAGATGAAAATCATTTCCTCAGCTTGTTATTCAAGAATGTGAACTTGCTGTGCTGCAGCAGACTTCATAAGAAGATCAAAGGGTTCTTATTGAGAACACAGATAATGAAAGAAATGGACTAGGTTGAAACAAAATAACGTAGAACTGGGGTGAAATGGGAGAAAGATGGCATTTTTTTCTGAACAAGCACAGTTATTATTAGAATTAAAGAACTACACAAAGACAACAGTTTTTAAAAGGATATGAAACATCCCTTCAGGCTGTATCTAGGTGTTGTGGAAATTCTCTGCATCTTTACTTTGATTAAAATGAGTTAGTGGATGAACCATTGGAGTCCCAGATGTTGTCTTCCTTTTGCCAAAAAAGCTGAAAAAGGAAAGAAAGGAAAATCCAACCCCCTCATAACTAAGGACAGATTTAGTAAATGGGCATATCCAGGAAGTATCCTTGGAAAGGATGTAGAAATGGCTCGCAATATCTTCTTCCAGATTGATTCTGGGAATCAAATCAGTGAGCCAGTTTGGTCTAGTGGTTTGGGAGCCAGACTCTTATCTGGGAATACTAGGTTTGATTCTGCACTCCTCTGTGAAGCCAGCTGGGAGACCTAGGGCTAATCACAGCTCTCTTCTGAGCTCTCACAGCCCCACTCACCTCACAGAAAGCTTCATAAGCCTCTCTGAGTCCCCTTAAATGGGTAAGAAAAGCAGGGTAGAAGAAGTCTTTAAGGGGACTCTAAGTGGCTGACAAAGCTTTCTATTCTTTTCCCCACAACAGAACACCCTGTGAGGTTGGTGGGGCTGTGAGAGCTCAGAAGAAAGCTGTGACTAGCCCAAGGTCACCCAGCCAACTCTTCTTCTGCTGCTGAAAGGGGGATATTTCACATTCCCAAGATACTTGATCTTTCAGGATAATATACTTCTATAATCTTAGTCCAAGGCTGGTTATTATGTGGCTTAAAGGAGAACATTTATTCCCAATTGGCAGTGGCTCTGATGCCATTTGCTCCTGAGCTCCAAGCTATTTTGCATATAGGTGTGTATGTGCTGTACAGCTGAGAAAGCTGCTTGTGCTTATCCTTCAATGAATCTTGCCTCTCTTCAAATTTCCACACAGGTAGAGGGCAGTTGATACAATAGGCAGTCATTCCACTCTTCCATATCTTTATCTAATCAATAATGGAATCCCATTGTGCTTCTGCCATTTAGTTTATAAATATCAGTTGGATATATTACATTTACTTAAAAATGTATAATGTTCTGTGCCAGAAATACTATTCTTCAGCACAGTAACTTCAGATGGAAATGGGCCGATGCCTGGAAATCCCTAGTTTAAGCTCCAGTTTGTTTATTGTCTCACAAGACAAAAGCAAATCATTATATCTCGATGCCTCCAGATGTAGATAAAAACCTGCAATTCTCCTGGGTCCCCTACTGTGGATTGGAACACTCAATCCCTTGCTACATTGCGCTGTATGCTCAGTGTGGCTTAGTTCCTGTCCCTTCCAAATCATCCAGCTGGTGTGTACATAAGAACATAAGACGTGCACCACTGGTTTGGAACCATGACCTATTAGTCCAGCACTCTGTTCCCATGGCAACCAACCAGCTCCATAAGCAAACCCTAGTAAGAAAGGAGTACACAATTTTCCCTGCTCATAGTCTCCTAGCATATGGCCTTCAGAGGCATTCTACCTCCTACTGCTTATATGTACATTCCAAAAAGTAGTCAAAGTGGTATTCTTATCTCCCTATGGACTAATATGTGTTTTTCTATTTGGCATGCATTGCTTCTCACCTTTTCCCTCCTATATGGAATCAGTACTCCTGATCCCCTCTACTAGCTTGCCACTCTGGCCATTGAATTCCTACCCTACCGTTATGGTAGATCTCTTTTGCAAGGAAACACATGTAGGCAAAATTTAGGAAACAAGATAGGAAAATGCAAGTGATCATTGGAAAGCATGGGAATTGTACTGGCCCTTTCCAGTGTGTCTTCTTCACTGGGTATAATGAAGAAAGTGGGCACCTACTATTCTGTCATGTGATAGAAGCATATATATTTCAGGAATTCCTGGGCATTGATCTGTGGGACCTTCCAGAACCTGAAAAAAGGCCATCACCTTTCCAACATCATAGCTGGACTGATAAGACAGACTGAACCAGCTGCCTAAATTGTTGTAAAAATTGTTGTAAAAGTTCCTTCCAACACTGAGTCAGAATGCCAGAGAAAGTTCAAGCATTTCTGGTGGGTCATGGGGAGGGACAAAATCAGCTTCCCCTTAATATCTAGCTTTCCCCTTTCCACCTGGAGGGTCCCTGAACACTCCTGTATTCTCGAGCACTTCCTTGAGGGTGATGGGAGGGAAGAATCCAATTAAACAAACATGGGAATGTTATTGTAAGTTCTTTTTCTTTCCCTCTATTATTTCTTTTAAAATTAGTGTAGACAGCCTTGTTTTCTTTCAGGAAAGGGCTTTAATAAGCATTGATCTCGCTATGTTTTGATCTACTGCAGATCACAGAGCATTCTGCCTCTGTGAGCATAATCATGGATGTTGTTTATACATTTTATTTTATTTTCCATTGTGTTGTATTTGTTTTGAAGAGTATTTTAAAAAATGGTTGCACTTGTCCAGATAACTAGATAAATTAAAAAGGGTTTTTTTGCACTTGAAAGTGACATGTAGGAGAAAAAAAAGCATAATAACAGCCATCTGTTTTTTAGACATTTTTTCCCTATAACAAATAAAGTTCATTTGTTATATAATTCTGGGAAAGCATCTAAAGAGCTACTGAGAACAAGGCAAATCACGTTCCATGTCTTTGGAGGAAAATGCTGACCCTTTTGTACTTTCCCCACTGAACCAGCTGGAAATTCAAGCTGTAAAACAGTACATCCCAGCTGAAAACATCAGTTAGACAGCAACACTAACCTTTCAATTTATTTATTTTTATCCCCTTATATCTAAGTATGTTGGTTTAACAGGTATGTGGACCATAATCATAGACCTTTTTATAAAATGTCTGATTTATTTATTTAGGAATGGCTTGAAGTTTAACTTGAACAAAAACATTTAACCAGCTGATAGCACAGGCTTCAAAATTGGTTAAAAATGAAAACAAAATAGCTATTAGTCTCTGCTGACGTGAATGGTAAAATATGCAATAAAGAGCTTGGAGTAAGATTGGAAAAAGAAGAGGAAAAGCTTCGTTCCCAGCAGGCAAAATATTGCTGACATTTTTAATAATAATGAAACCTAAGACCTCACCAGAGCAAATCTTAAATCCATTTTGCATGTCAAAGGATAGGTTGCATTTAATTTGTTTAGGATATTTTTCTAGGTTTTCCGTTTCATATGAAATAAGTTGAAGGTTATGAAGAGAGTTATTAAAACTAAATGATTGCAAGGACTTTAAAAGGAAAAAAAGTGGGAAGCTGCAGAGAGAAATGGTTTTCGTACCTGATATTTGATTGATAGCAACCTTTGTAAAAAGGTATTCTCTGGTGGCTGTCTAAGCATCACATTTTATTTCACATGCAGGGAAGTGAAATGAGCAATATTGCTAGGTTAAAACTTCTAATTCACTTTCTAATTAAAAGGTCTTTAATTTTCACCACTTTCCTTTGACAGCCATGATAGGCATGTTCATGGTTTGCATATAGCTTTATTTAATTTAATTGGGTGGTTAAGACTGAATAGTAGTAGTAGTAGTAAATAAATTTCTCTTAAACTTGACTTACGTGTCTGGTCTTCTGATATGGAAATCAACCAATGCTGACTTTGCAAAGTTTTAGAATATTCAAAGTTCAGAATTCAAAAGACATTATCTAAACATATAGAGATCTTTCCCTGAACTGAGAAACAGAGGGAATCTGAAGAGGGCTTGGGGAGGGGTTTTTGCTCATTTTCCCCATACAAATAAATCTGTTGAAATCCAAAGAGTTAATCCTGATCTTTTGCACTGAATTCAGTGGACTCAAATGGCTGAAAATATGGCAGCCCATATGATCTATGAATAATTGTAGAGGAAAAAAAAAATATCATGATTGATGGAATCTTCCAAGAAGCAATTTGACAAAACATTAGCTCTGGCTATCACAACACTACTTTAGCATCTTCCAGTTCAGTTGAAACTTGTAGATTGTGAAAGGGCTGTTAAAATCTTCTATTATGGCCTGGCCACCTGTAAGTTTAATCCACTTTCAATCGTTCTCCAAAGTGGAGAAAACACATCAGCAAAGTGACAAGCTGTTTTCCTTCCTTGTTTTCTAACCCAGGGATGCATTTTCTGAAAAGTGGATAAAATTTAGTCAGAAAGCTGTGGTTGCAGTTCTGCCTGGATTAGTTCATGAGAGGTAAAGCGAGAATTCAGTGTCAGCTGTCAGAACCCAGAAAAATTTCACATGATACTTTGGGAGGGTTAGGTCACACAGAAGGAAAGTCTTGAAGCTGTAATGTCCCTCTGCTGTGACAGAAATGCTAAACTCAGAGATCAAACTAATATATAGACAATATGTGGTAGTTCTGGATGTGTTTTAAACTGATAAATTGTGGAATAAATAAGTGATGTCTGGAGTGCACCTGCACTTGCAGGAGGCAATTACAGCCTAGAAATGCCTCCTGCTTGCCCAGATGTTAGCCTATTGTAAACTAGTGGTGGTGCTTTCCTGAATCATCCATTTCCTGTGCTGGCACCTCAGATGACCCCAAACATGACTGCACATGCATAGAATATGCCAGGTGCCATGTTCAAGAAGGCGGTGTCTTGTCAGTGATCGGACACACACCTGGACACCAGTAGGTCTCTGAACAGATGGGGAATCAAGTGCTAGCATTCCCAAGTGTGAACACTAGTACACATTAGTTGCCAACACACTCTTCCCATCCAACAGATGTCTTCTCATCCAACAGACAGCTTTTGCACAACAGAAGTGCAAAAGCACCCCTGGTCTCAAAGAATGTCAGGAACATTTCGTGAAACAAAAAGACAATAACTCACTTTAAAAGGGTATTAAAGCATAGCCCCACATGGATCACTAACATAATGGTAAGTAAGGATATTGCTTTTCCTGGGGATCTTATGAGGTTCCTTCTGAATCTCCCTTCCCAGAACTGTTAAACCTAGAAGCTGCAGAAGTGAAGATCAGTGTGAGGTCTTTTTCATGCAACAAGAAATGCCTCTTGGGTCACAGTTGAAAGTTTTCCAGATCCAGAGGCCACAGTAACCTTACCTGATAAAGTTGAGTTTCCCCTGGCTGTGTTCTAATGTGGTAAAAATGGGTGGTTCGGGTCTTATATTTAAATTATTCCCAATGACCCATCTTATTCTCCTTATTATTTATTAACTACTTAACTTTTTATTTTATTTGAAACTCCATATCCTCAATGTTGGAAAGTGTAGAATCTGACCTTTCCTTTATGGGTAAAATAAAGATCTAATAAAGATTTGAGCATAACAAATGTCGACTCAATTTCTCACTTAAAGAGTTTAAATTTAGTTAGACATGAAAACAGAACCATAATTAATGTGCCAAAGGAAAGAAGATCAATACACACAAGGAACATGCTTTGGGGTGTGAGAAGGTATTTGAGAGATAACAAGTTGCTGTCTGGCTTTTTACTTTGGAAAAAAATGGTAGCTATACTGGATGCTCATCTTTCTAACTGGAAAATAATGTAAAAGTTGTAAGCCTCTTACTGTAGTTTTCCCTAGCACTTGTTTTTAAACAGTGCCTTTGATTTATTGTAGCTTTTGCACAGCAGGGAGATGTTGCAGCACACTCTTGATCTGCACTTTTCATTAATATGGAAGAGCCAGGACTATCCAAAATTTCTACACTACCTATAAAGCTATTGCTGATTTATTTTTCTGTACTGATGTTTTAATGCTCATACATGTACATACTCCCAAATTGGCTACACCTAACAATTCTGGACTTTGGGAGGTGGTCAACAGCTGCCTGCCTAACAACCTAAAATTTAGCTTCCATGCATCAGGAACATTTTCTTTCCATGTCACAGCCTATTTACCTATCTAGATGACTCATAAAATCTGCAGCCTTCATGGTAGGCAGGGAAGTCATCATATAGCCAGCACAGCTATCACACACCTACAGTATGGGTGTTTTTCCACCACACTCCTTTAATCTGGATCTAAGAAGATCTGGATCTTAAGAATGGGTACTTCCCTTAATCTGGATCTAGTAGATCCAGATTAAGGGAAGTACCCAATGTGTTTCAATGAGTGGTCTAGCACCTAATAGCAATGAGTGCTAGCCTGCCTGCTGTGGAAACAGCAGAGCACCCATGTGACAAATCCGGATTGACCCACAAGGGGTCTGCCTGTCACCCCAAGAGTTTTGGGGCACAGGGGTGCAATCTCCGAAGTTGCCTTCAGAGATTAGCAAAGGCTCCGAAGTCCCAAAGGCAACTTCAGAGATTAGCAGGTTCTGAAGAAAAACCCCTTGTGATAACAATGCAGTTGTCAAAGGCTGCAGTTGTTGTTGTTGGGTACCATTCAGTTGCAGCTGATTTCTAATTGATTTCATGGGAGCCCCCATGGACACATTTATGCAGTTTTCTTGGTCGAGATACAGAAATAGTTTGCCCTTTCCTGCTTATGGGGAGAGGCAGGGGATTGAACTGACAGTCCTTTGCTTTTCAGACTCCGTGCATTACCACTAAGCTACAGCTCCTTCCTTTAAAAAGTCTACTTATTTCAAAATATAGTATAGCAAAGTTCAGTCCAAAGCAAACAGAGAGATGATAGTTTCTCTTTTTGTAGGTACAAATCCTTATTTACTCTTTTCTAGTTGCAGTGATCTTTGAGGATGCTCTTCTAATTTCATCTACACATATGTATCCTTCTAGCTGAAAAATTGGGGGGGGAGGCAATGAAGTGCATGAAGTCATTGAGACAATGTTCCTTTTCTCATTTAACCACAAAGAGTGCCATTTTTAAAATAAATAAATAAATAAAAATAGAGTGGATAAAAAGTCAATTACTTCCTGTATCTGAACCCCACTGTGACCTCATGATAAACTGCTAGCACTGGCTCTGTGCTTTGCAGCTTTATATGTATTAATAGCCAACCAAATCGCTAGTGACAAAATCTAGTTATGTTTGCAGTTGATCTGCTGCAGGCAACTGGCGTAATCAGTTTTCAGTCCTAGGCAGCTACTTTCCATGCAGATGGCAAACTGTTCTGAGACTGAAGAATTGTTGGCTTAAAGCAAAGGGAAAGCTAATGATAGCATGAAATGCAACACAAAATATCTAGTAAGATACAAGTAGTTTTCTTATGTGAATAAGATTCATAGTGCATCATTTTTGTTGTTGTTTTATCTGTTCTTTAATAGTGAACAAGCAGCAATAGTATTAATTTCATTAAAGGATACAAGGGGAAATGGAGGGAAGGTGTTCCAGAAAAGCTGAGAACAGCGGCTCACAATCAAACGGCTGTAACAGCAACTAGTGTTGACAACTGAACATCAATTCACAGTCACAACTCTGTTTCTATTGTGAATCTACAGCCATTAGGTACCGTATTTTGCTGTTGCTGTTCTCTCTTTGTAATCATTTCAGCTGACTATCTGATTCTCTCTCTTTTAAAAAATATTTTCTTATTAACTAACACTAAAAGAAATAATCAGTACTTACAGTATACAGAAATCACATGTTTGCAAATCCGAAGTTAAATACAACATATTGGAAGACAAATATAGAATAAGCACAGTATACATCCAAGCAGTTCTGTCCCTCCTTCTGCCTAATAGCTAATCAATCAGTATCATACTGTACAGTTGTCAGTAGGTAGTATCTGATCCAATTATTTCGGAGTTATGTATTTCAAATAACCAAATTTTACTATTGGGGATGCAGTGAACAAAACTGTCTCTCAAGCTAGAATCAGATCTCATGTTTAGTATATTTGTGGGGTCTTTTTAATTTTTTTAACACAGTTTTTTTACACAAATTTCAAAGCAGTTTTCATTAAAACAGACAAAACAATCCATGTTTGTTAAAGCAAAGTTAGAAACAGTGAAATGACAAAGGGAAAAGTAACGGGGTAGATGTCTTTAAAATCCAAACTACCGCTCTCACGGTTATAAAGATAAATGCTAAAAGGCAGGTTCAATATTTTCTAATGATACCAAAACTGAATGTAGAAATTTGCAATTAATGAGACAATGCAACTTTCCTACTTTTTACATCTCACAGTCCCTTCCCATGGAACTTTCCTTCAAGAGTCAATTCCCTACTGTTTGTAATGCTCTAACCTTTTCTTTTTTTAAAAAAAAAAAACATGTTTACAATTGATCTAATTTTGCTCAGTGAAGACTTTATTGCACATTATAATGTCTTCATACTTGCTACATGTTACAATAAGAGAAACTTTGCTTTAAATGACTGTGTTAATAACACCACAATAAGCCTGTCAAAAACTCTTCCATTATCTGCAGCTTCCCATCTTGAGCCTTGGTCAGACGAGTCTGAAATAGCTCGGCCTATAAATGTGTTCAAATTGAGATTGTACCAGTGCTGGTCAGATGTGGATCGATATCAGCCATCCTGAGGCTTTCCCTGCCTTGGGCTGCGTTGGTCACACATTTCTGCAGAGATTGGCCTTGGCTGCTTCCATGGATCTCTTCTCTCTCCACCCATTTTACTACATCACATATATCTCATTTCCTATTGGATGCCATTCATGTCACTCAAGGGAGGCGAAGGGGTGTGTTTGCAATTCTTTTAAAAGCCTGCTCCCCCACCTTCACACACACCCTTCCTTTTCATGTGCTTTTCTTCTCCTTGCAATTATTATTAATTTTAATAATAAAAATAAATTTGTGTAAAAATGCCAGAGAGACGGAGGAGAGGGGAAACTTCGCACATGCCGATTGGCCAAAGGTGCCTCACAAACTCCGTGTGTGCTGATTGGCTTAAAGGAAAACTTGGTGCCACCCACCACAGCACAGTTATGCTTCGTTTTGGCCGTCCCCCCACTCACATGTGAGAAAGTGGAAGGTGGACTGGAATTCCAGGCCGGCTTGAGTCCCTGTCAGTCCTTTAAAAACAGGAGTACGTTTTAGGATGGACTAACGGGTGTAGGCCAGCTTGGAATATGGCTTAGATTAAATTAATGTGAGTTACAGGACCTGGGGGTTGACTCATGTTGACCTAAAAGTTGTGGGTGACTATGGCCTTGAAATCAACAACCCTTTCTGCATTGACTGGTGATCTGGATTAAGGAGCCTCTTAATCCAGATCATGGCCCTCTTGCATCAGTTTTGTCTGTACTTAAGATCCCCTTAATCCAGATCTCTTGTGAACCTGTTTAATCAGGATCACAATAAAACCAAGGGTTTTATTATGAATCATGGAAAGCATGCAGATGGCACACCATCATGCTCTGGAACTTATCAGGGAACAATTTTTCAGCAGTGCCCCAGAGTGTGCCACTAAGAAGCACCCATCCCATTATCCAGGACAAGGAATTTTTGTTCCTAGTGTTTGGAGGTGTAGGGGAACAGTTGCAAAGCTTGAATTAACACTGTCAGTGCAGTTGGCACTATTCTGGCCCATACCTCCATGTAATCCAGATCCGTAGGTCCAGTTATTCCAGACCTACTGATCCGGATTAATACAAGGTTGACTGCAGAAAAGGCTGAAGGTTAACAGCTTTAGGCAATCCATAATATTAAGCTGTGATTGTTGACAAGCTGCAAACCATCTTCTCCAAGTTTGCTGAATTCCATGTAGTGAGAAAGTATGAATATCTTGTTCCTACCATGGCTTATTGATTCAAAAAACCACCATATTGATTTCTTCTGTTAGCTCCGCTATTAGTTTTGTTTGGTTGATGTGCTTTTAGGTATTTTTCTATGTGAGCTCAGTTCTATAATGACAGTCAATTTATTTATAGCTTTTCTTTTGAAAATCCTGGCCCTTTAATGAGGAACTCTGAGCGGTTGTGGTAAGAATCTACTATCCATTATCCCAGCACTTTCTCCATACTTAGTAAATGCTTGCTTCTCTGAATTTCTATCACTGGTTAATATTAACATGGGTTGTGTCCATATTGGCACTTCTGTCCAGGTTAGGGATGTGCACAAATGGTATTTTTTGGCATTCAATTTGAAACGAATCTAATGATCAGAAATCCATATTCATACCAACAGAATGCATTCAAATGTGTTAAAATTCTATTTGATACAAATCTATTTGTATGTATTCATACAAACATTTGATACCTATCTGCTACAAATAGATAACTATCTGCATATGGACAGATATGTCTCTGATGCGTTTCACCAGCTTAACAAATGTCTGTTTGTACGAATGTCCAGAAATATTTGTATTCGTTCAAATGTTGGCATACAGATATTGTAACATTCTATTTGAGTTTGAATTTGGATGAATTTTGAATGTTAAGAATATTTGTGCCCATCCCTAGTCCATGTGGAAGAACAATGTCTAGGCCCTTAGGTGCTTAAGTGACCACATGGACCTGCAGGATACCTTCCCCTGCCTGTGACGATCCATGGGGCATGTTGGAAACAACATATGCCCCAATTCCACCTGGATTGTATTTCTGGTCTTCTAAATGTAAGGCTTCTGGAACTGTGCAGCTTCTGGAGACTGAAAGCTGCCACAAGATGTGTAGTGTTTGTCTACCATATTTCCCACCCCAAAGAAATATGTCTTCAGCAGGTAACAAGCTGCTGGAATTCCATCTTCTATACACCTATTAAAGGTGACAACTTTTCTATATGATAACCCTAGCAATAAGAGATCTTATAGTGCTGATGTGGAAACGATCTGCACTTTTAAAAGAAGGGAGAGTCCAGCTTTGGTGTGAAGCACCCTTTTTTGTAAGGTGTTTGTAAGCACAGTGAAAGAGAGGAATAAATGTTGTGTCTGTTATTGTAGGGTAGCAGATGGCTACAGCAATAGCCAGGTTAAAGAACTATGGAGCATGTAGTTCTTTCATCTATGGCACTAGGATGACCAAGGGCACAAAAGTGGTGGACTACTTGAGGAGATTGGATCTCGGGGCATGTATTGAGAATTATGGATCTGCAGTCTCCTCCCATATAGATCTGCCCATGCTCCAAAATCTGCCAATGAGGCCCTCTTGATAGTCCCACCACCTGCAGTAATCATGGGTGCTGGGAATATGTAGGAGGGCATTCTTGGTTTTAGTCTCCCTGCTATGAAATAACTTCCCCTCTGAGGTGCGTCAGGCACCTTCATTGTATATGTTCAGAAGACAGGTGAGGATGCACCTTTTTACTCTGGCCTTTGTCTGAGGGAAAAACATCTCTTCCCCATACAAGCACTGTCATTTTTAAAAAAATGTTTTTATTGTGATATTGTAACCCAAGGCCTACTCATACTACAGCCAGTAGGCTGTAGTGTACTAAGGCTGGTACATGCCAGGGACAGGATGACCATTCGCATTGGCCAGGGAGGGAAGCATACTTACCAGCCAAAGTGTGAATGGTCATCCTGTCCCTGGTGTGTACCAGCCTGCACTGTTGCCACAAGAACCAGAAGTCCTGCCTCTGGCTTCCGCAATTCAGTGACGTGCTGGCTGCTGGCAGGTGCCTGACCGGATTGGTCTGGGGGAGGGGAGGGATCAGTTCAACTGGGCAGAGTGCCTTCTCACCCCTGGATCTTGCCCCGGTGCTGCCCTCTTGCCACAGCATCACCCAGTATGTGTGTGTCTGAATGCTTCTCTGCCGTGTCCCTCTCTCCTTCTTTGCAATTCATGGGCCATTTTTCCTCTCTCAGTGATACTGCAGGGCTGGATCGAACAGCCCTGAAATATAGCTGAGAGGGGAGAGGAAATGGCCTGCAGATTGTGGAGGGGTGGGGGTGGGGGAAGATGGCAGGGGGCATCTAGGTAACCCCCCTGGCTGGTGCCCTGCATGGGCAAAGAATCAGAGGGCTTGATCCAGGGGTGGGGAGGTGAGATCGCAGGGCTTTTCCTCTCTCCTCTCAGGATTTCTTCCAAGAGGGAAGATCAACCCCCCCTGTTGAACTCCCCCTATCGAACCCCCTTGTTGAACTTCCCTGTCACCCCCCTTCCCGGTCGAATAAGCCCCTGGTTCTGTTGCTTGTTCTCAACATCCACATCTCACAGCCTGTCATAGCCATTTATTCTTTTCAGGTTCCACCAATCCTCAAGGAGGGTTTTTTTTTTAAATCCCCACTTCTGAGAAAGATTGAAAAACAACAACTCAATATTGGGAAAAAAATATCTACAGTTCAATGCCAAGAAGAATATTTTCCATTCAGCTTGGCATTCTTTATGAATCAGTTGTCTAAACAGATCTAAATAAATATCATAACAAATTACTTCAATCCTCTAACAATTATCTCACATTTACATAAACATAAAACATAAACTCTAGTTTTATCACAGCAGAATGCATAGTTTTCTTCTCAGTTTTATTATCCCCAACTAAAGAAAACTATGTTCACTCTGGCATGTGGTGTGTTCATGTCACATACCTCATATCCCCACATACAAACTTTGGTTGTATTCACATCTGACTAGTAGACTGGTTGACTAACCCCACTGTAGACTTGTCTACCAGGAGGACATGCCTCATAACGGAATGGGGAAGGAGAAAGGAATAGAAAACAAGCTAGAAAGCATCCATGTTCCTCTTTATAAAAATCTAGTGAGACCATATTCGGAATATTATGTATAGTTCTGGTCACTCACCTCAGAAAGGATATTGTTCGGTTAGAAAAGGTACAGAAAAGAGCAACCAGAATGGACTGTAAAACCTCCTGTACTGAACTTATGTTGCTGCATCTGGGCTTCTTCAGCCTTGAAAGATGGTGTTTAAGAGGTGACCTACTGCAGTGTGGAACCCTAGAACCAGGGTCTCATTCTGGCCTGAGAAGGGGAAGAATATTTTCACCCAGAGAGTCATCTGGTTCATGGAATTTACAATCAGA
Organism: Aspidoscelis tigris stejnegeri; assembly: GCA_023333525.1. Lineage (NCBI taxonomy): Eukaryota > Metazoa > Chordata > Lepidosauria > Squamata > Teiidae > Aspidoscelis > Aspidoscelis tigris. The sequence continues at coordinate 60,175,753 of JALMGA010000002.1, read as the reverse complement.
AGAGGTGGTGACAGCAACCAACCTGGATAGTTTTAAGAAAGGATTAGATTCATGGAGGATGGGTGCATCAATGGTTATTAGATTACTAAGCACTGCTTCCAGTTTGGAGAGAGAGGCAGGATAATTCTAAAGATATGCAGGGATTTGAGAGCAGGCAAAGCTGTGTCCTTTGTCTTCTGCTTAGATGCCTATAAGCAATTGGTGGGACACTGTGTGAGAGAGGATGCTGAACTAGATGGGCTGTGACCTGATCCGTCAGGGCTTTGTTTTGTTCTTATGTTCTTAATGCTGCAGCCACATCAGATGAGATGTTGGACTAAACTATGGCATGAAATAGCTCAAACCATGGACTACTTGTAAGCAACTGATGTAGCATTCCAGGGTGATATACTAGATCAGTCAGCCATGTGTGGATGACAAATGCTGAGGAGGTTCATTCTACCAGGGCCACATGTCATGGTGCCATGTCACTGGACACTCATAACTGACACTGGGCATCAAGGCCAAATAGGGTTAGCTGGCAACTATGGAGGTGGGAGACTTTGATTCTCAGCTTTCATAGCTGGAGCATGATGGGCCATCTACAATACAAATGGCTCCTGGCATGGGCCACATCACTTAATTCAGTCAGTACAGTATGGAGTTAAGTATGTCATGCAGAAATAGTCTTTGAATTGGTGGATTGAAATTTCCCTGGTTTTGAAGTGGCAAGCATTTTTGGCACATGCTGAAAAGGCTATGTGGAGCTGCTGCCATCCATCTTTGCAGTGATGGAACGAATATTCGAGGGCTGCACTTTGTATATGGGAAGAGCACCTCTAGAACATGTTGCATGCCAAGGCGTATGACAGACATGCCCTTTAAGGAATCCAGCAGATGTTTTAATTGTACAGTGTGGATGCAGCCTTAGATCCCACCTCTCTGGTCCTTGTACTGTGATATTACCATAATTGTTTTCCATACTGACTTTCCAGAAGCATAGAAGCATGGATAGTTGTCAAGAATCATGGAGTCACACAGAAAAAGCTGAGCATTGTAACATCAGAATTCAATATGATAAATGATATGTAGAAGGAGAAGAATTAAATACATATCTCCAGATTTTGGTAAGAGAGAGATTTTTAGCAAAATGTTAAATTTGATCCTCACTGGTGAATTTCCAGGCAAGAAAAATGGAGGTAACAGAAATAACTCCATGAAAGTAATATGTAATCATTGTCTTCTTTCAGTAAAGATGAAGGAGAAAATACAATGAACTCATTGAGGCATTCTTTTGACTTTGCCAGTGTTGAAAGTGCTGTTCAGGAAAGAAATCTAGATTATTTTGTGTTACTAAAAGGGACTAATGCCATGCTGCTGCTCAGCTAAGATCTCACATGGTTGCAAGGGTATTGACTCATGCTTTGGAACACGATCATGCAACACCAAGATTCATTGAAGAAAAAGACAAATTAATTTCTCCTGCCATTTCCCTTGTAGCTGCTATGAATTCAGAATGCACCAATGAAAGATTTATTAGTGTTGTACAAGGCAGTTTGTCGTCATGCTAATAAAGAGATTTGTGCTTTCCAGAGAACACTCTGCTATTCAGTCGATTGTTAAGGAGAAAATGAGACAGTAATACGAAAGGGATTTTAACTTAATTACAATGGAGACAAAATCATAATTTTAAAGGTCTTAGATAATAGTAATAATAAAAAAGAATAATTAACAATTAACGAGACTACCTCCTCCTCTTTTGCCCTTTTGATAGTGAGCATGTATTATATCTGAAGCTCAGTACCACTTTTGAGGTGGGCACATCAACATTGTTTAGCTGGAACACCTGCTGGGCACTGTCAATAAAATTCATTCACTGGGGAAAAGAGGCTGTTGTGCCATAATGGCTTCAGAAATACTAAAAAATACAAATAGAAGCTGCATTTAAAATGGGCTTGGAAAATCATTGGGTGTTTTCAAGCTTTGGAAGAGCTTTTGATGCAATGAGGCAATAATACCAGAGTGATGAGTCTAAATGGTTCTCCTGATTTCAGCATTTTAGGAATGGGCAATTAAAAAAAGTTCATTTTTTATTCATGTCCACACCACGTGCCACCAGTGGTTTCTGTTCTGTATGTATACATTTGCACTTGATGGATCTTTATACATGCAGAAATTATGAATGAATAGGTTTGCATACCCTTCCAGTATATAGCAACTGAAAAGCCATATGAATAGAAGTCTGTATGAATGGAAATCAATTCATTAGGAATTCTTTTTAAAAATGGCTTGAAACTGAGCAAGGATCTAATTTTTGACTGACCCTCATTTATAAAGGTCTGTAGGCAAAGTTGACTCTGCTTTACATTAGGTAATCAGAAGACAGGGTGGCTAATTAGCTAGTATACTATTGATTGGATTGTTTGGGGAAAACAGCTATAATATTTTTTTTAAAGTTAGTCTGACCAGTAAAACCAAGTTCAGCCAGGTAACCAGTGCTGCAATCTGACACCTCAAATCTCTTTGTGGTTTATTTATCTAGTGGATGCCAAGGTAATGAATGAGACGTAGACATGGCAAACACTGTGCAGGGTTAAACTTGCTTTGTGCAAACTGTGGACTTTCCTGGTATAATGCTGTCCTAGAACCCTTCAATATTGTGATTTGGACCCTATTACAAAGTAGTAGACTGCAAAGCACAGTTAACATATGGGGAGGATGGATCCCCTCTGCTGTGTCATTGGCTTATATTTCTTTATTGGATCTTTTCTCTGCAGCATCATTGATTTCCATGAACTAACTGGACCCATAAGTTTCCCCATAGGTAGCAACTGCTTACATAATACGATTGTATTCTACACAGAAGTTCATGGGAACCTAACTACATGGAATTACATAAATAATGGCTATATTATAACATATGGTGTTACACACTAAATGCAGGTAAGGCCTGTTGACAGGGGGATGGAGGACAAAAGAAAGCCATGATATTGCTAGTCTTCATTAAAACTTTGGCATGCGAGCAACTGAAATATGAGTTACACATATTCTAGGTCAATAGCTTCCAGCCAAACTGTAGTATCTTTCTCAGAGATGACAGTGTTGCTGTGTCTGCACCCACCATCCCTGACATTTCAGCAAGCTACCAAGGGAGCTTTGCCTCTTTTTGGTGGCAAAGGATGTGAGCCAGAAAGTGTGACACCCATCTGAGGCAGCTTTTTCAGATGCTCCAGCAGACAGAGACAGAGTCTCAGAAGCACCCAGTAGCACCACGGGAAAGTTTCTTCCACAAATCACTTTCTTACAAGGACCTCCCACCATGGCTGTCAAGACTGTATCTGTCTCCAGATAACAAGAGGAAAATGTATGATCTTGTTTAGATCTCACAGTTGCCTCTTACTCTCCCTGTCAAATGACAAGACAAAATTGCAGGCCAAACTCAGGGCCCTACGTGTGTGAATGTTTGCTTCAGAGATGGCATGGTGTGCACATCTGGGTATTTCGATGGCAAAAAATGCCTAGAAGTACACAATCATTGCCCCCCTCCACATGCTCAGGTTGATTGCAGCCCCAAAATGGCATAAGGGCCATTTTCTACAATGGATCTCAGGAGCAAGCATCCAGACAGATAAACCCAGGAAAACCCAGGAAAACCCAGGTTGGAAGTTGATTTTCTTGGAACAGTGATTATGTGGAATTTCACCCTTTTATCCTGGTCAGGACTATGTTGTGATTGCCTTATGCAATCTGGTATGTGTAGTAGTAGTTGTTGTTTTGACAGCTATCTGTATTTAGTCTTATTACAGCACAATTGCACATGACTGTTTGCATTGGACTTTCCTGAACTAAACCTGGGAACCAAACGCTTTCATATGAATCTTCTGCTTTGGTTTAGATGGAATTCAAAGTTTTACAGCAACTTTCAAGTAGAAAGGCTAGGATTTTTATTTCTTTTAGGAAGTGTCCTCTCCTTTCCATTTTCCCTTTCTTTTTCTTACACTGCTACTTCAACATAATCCAGTAAAACTCAAACTGGAAACCATAGCTTATCAAGGAAGGAGGAATGAAGAGTCCAATTAAAATATATATTTTTAAAAAAATGCATCAAATGTAATTCAGTATTAGCAAACATTTTACTTTGTCAATTTATTCAGGTTGCAATTTGATTAGCCAAAAGAAATAAAATGTTAATGAATTTATATGGGCAAATCCTTCTGTAAGGGTGATCTGGCTGGACATAAGAGCAATCTGCTGTGACATCTGTTGCCCCATTGAATGCCAGGGCAGATTTGGCTGATCTGGCTGGGAGGTTGCTGTTCCCTCCCTCCCTCGCCCTTCCATATGAATCCCTGCTGAGGCTGTATGCATAGCAGAAGAAGACGATCATCTCAGATTGGAGTATCATTCTTCAATTCTTTATAAGCTACTTTAAGGGCTTCTTGGGCTGCGAAGTGGGATGTAATTATTCTAGAATGTTTTTAAAATGGAATACAACTTATAAATATTATACTTGCATACAATGCATAAATACACATAAACATATACATACATAAAGAATGCAAATGATTTTTGCTAGGGCACATAAATAACAAGACTCTGGGGAATAGGAAAAGAGAATTTAATTATCTCCTTCTTGCTATTATACTGGAACCTTGAATATTGGGAGGGAAATTCCACTTGGTGTCCGTGGGAGCATCTCACTGTTATAAAAACAAAATCAGAGGTTGGTTTCATCATATCTGCCTAGAGAAATCATAAAATATTTGATGCTGCTTGATATGCACGAAGACTGCAGGATGTTCACACACAAAATATTATGGAAGTTCCCTCACTCACTCCCTGTAAAAAAGTTGTAATCGTTTTGAAGATCTGGTTCAAAAGCTTGTAAAAAATGCTATAGCAGCTACTGAACTATATGCCAGAACACATTCCTGATTAGATAAGATGATCTAGGGAAAGGAGAATGCACTTATTTCTTCATCAGAAGTTACAATGGGAGGGCGAGAAAAGATGATATTCTGAGAAAAGGTCAATTTGTAAGTTATCTTCCACACTTTATATATACGTACATAATTTAGACTCTATTTTGAATGCAGAGCTGCTGTCAGTTTCAGTCAACTAAAGAAATATTAAACTTGAGCAGATAAACATACTCTATGGCTGTGTCCCCATGCACTACACAGTCTGAATTGAATCCGAATTTGGTAAGGAGCATTCCCATGCAAAGCCCCCAAACCAAACTATATGCAGACCAAATCACCTAAATCCATGCTAAATTTAGTCCTCTAGAAAACTGTTCTCAGCATGGTTTGGGAGCCAAGTCTGCATCATTTTGGAGGCTAAGTCCGCACATGGGGACACTCTCGGGCTATTTGGGGAGGAGATTGATGCTTGCGTCATTAGCGGGCAGGGTTTCATGTCCTGTGTTCACAATTCGTGTCATGTGTGTTGCAGATCGCAACTGTTTGGGCATTTTTTGGCAAATGGTGACTGAACAGAAACGAGTCTCTTTCCACGACCATTTGTCCATTCACAGCACCACAGAAAATTGACATAACCAGGTTAGAATCCCAGGATAAAGACAACACATGATAAAGATGATGAGATGAGTGAACTTAATGACTGGTCAATTGGTCCTCACTCTATTTTTCATCAGTCTGAATTAACACAATGTAATAACAGTCTCACTGATGAAATTATACTGGCAGGTCAACAAGTTAATCAAAACGACATATCATATCATATTCCCTCATCCTCGTCTCTCTTAGGAGAAAAACCCAAGAAGAAAGCCAGCCAAAGCATATTAAAATTAATCCTCTCCATATACTGACATCCAATGTAAATAAGAAATCATCTCCATATACTGACCAGTGCCAGAGTAAGCACTGTAAGAATTTTTAAACATTTTGTCCCTGTGCAAATTTATTTTAAGTATTTGTACCCTACCCTTCACCTAAGGTAACAGGGCGAGTCAGGACAATAAAAAAAGATAAAATCCATAGATACAAATGCAATATTGTTCAGATTTTCAAAGGAAAACTGCCTCCCCTTCTTCAGACTTATGAGACAGATCATTTCATCAGATATAGAAAATAGCTGTGACTTGGTTTCATTTTGATATATTGAGGATTTAGTTTAATTTATTTTTAAAAATTATACTGCTCTATCACCAAGGTCTCAAGACAGTTAACAATCAAGAGCATAAAACGTTTAAATAGAACATACAAATGCACAATCAAACAAATACAGGACTGTAGAAACAGAAAAAACTGTTAAGAAGCAACACATTTCCTACAATTCATTTCCTGCTTTCTTTCCTATATGAATTCTTCTGTTTCGAGAGAAAGTAACTGTGAATATTTAAGTGATTAACAAGGGATCTAAAATAAAGAAATATTTTCTGACATTCTGCACATTGGGATTTCTTTCCTGTGTGGACTCTTTAGTACCTGATGAATCCAGACTCCAGAGTAAAAAATTTCCCACTGTGTTTACATTTATGGGTGTTCTTTCCCATATAGAGCCTGTATTCAGATATAACAAAAGAGGCAAATTGGAGGCATCTCAGAGACATTAGTGTATGACCCTCATGTTCCCAGCCCTTCTCTAATCCCACTTTTCTAGCACATAATGTTTATGAGAGGGAAGAGGTGCAGACAGGTGTGTGAACAACCCCACTTCCAAGCCATTTCTGAGAGAGATTTAATTTGCTGGGTCTGATCACAGCTGGAATCTCTTTTCACATGCCAAGCGCTAAGGTCTCTCTTCCAGAGCATTTACAGAATTTTTCCTACACTGAACTTGCAGATGCAGCTGAGTTGTCTTTTGTCAACAAACCCCTGATCTGATGGCTAGTAAGCTACTTGGACATATGGATTTTAATTTGCCATGTACTGAATTCCACCTGGTGATCATGCATGGCAAACTTCACTTGATAAAAACCCTAAATATTGTTTGAAAAGAAGCTACACACAAAAGGCAACTTACTGTTCACTGAAATTGTACTTTTACCAGCTCTGTTTTCTTATATTGCTGATTTTCAAAATTTCCATTCTTGTTTATTATAGCAAAGCATTCAGACAAAATAACCCGTTAGAAGCACCTCTGAAATCACGGAGAAAGTTGACGTAGCAACCTTAAAGCCCATGAATTTCTTTTATGGCTATTGTAGGCTGAATGATACCTATGCATTCTGTAAAAACTTGGGGAAAATATATAAAATAGGCTAATGAGCTTCCAAACATGTTATAAATGGAAGCAGACAGACAACATTGTGGTGAGTCTGGAAGATATCCCTGTCACCATTTTCAGGCATTGCCAGTCTATCACAATCTAAAGATAGTACAGGAAATCCTGCAATATTTTTACTGTTCCAGAATGGTGGCAGATGGCTGTTTGTCGTATGAAGCTCCAGGCATCACATCAGATGCAATTTCTAGGAACTCGCTGTGCAAAACAAAACAAAAGGGTCTGGCTGCAGTGGGTTCCCAAAAGTTGCTTCTAATGCAATCCTAAAGGACCCTGTGTGTGTCTGATGGTTCATGTCTCAAGGAACTGCCAACTGCCTAGAAAAATTCAGCACTTTCCCTTGCTATCTTGAGCTTCTCCTAGTTACAGAATCTGCCACACATTTCAGGCTACTTTAGTATGTATCAGTGTAGCTAATGGGTTGCAAGGTGTGCTGGTGGAGAATGGTTGACCTGCTCATGTCATTACCACTTCCCACATCCTTTCCAGGCTTTCAAACCTGTTCCTTCCCATCTGTCATCCAAGATGCCTTTCATACCACCTGGAGCATCCCATTTTGCCCACTGTATATGCTCAAACTGTTTCAGTCACCATGCCAACCTATCTCTTACATGTATCAAACTCCTTGTTTTCTTTCTTCACTGCTTCAACTTGCACATTCATCATACCTCAAATCCCACTCACTAGTGACCATTCCATGCCTCTTTCAGATCCACCAAGCCCCTAGATCCATTTGTTTTCCAACTTGACTCTGCCCAGGCAACATCTTTCCAATCTCCCAAGTGCCCTCATAAGCATATTCACATTGGGGCCAAAAATCCAAATTATGTCTATAAACTGATGGAGTCTGAGCTTTCTGCAGCACATCAGGAAAGGGATCTTGGGGTTTTGGCAAACAGCTCAATGAAGGTGTCAACTCAGTGTGCAGCAGCAGCAAAGAAAGCTGATTCAATGCTGGCAATAATTAGGAAGGGAATAGAAAATAAGTGAGCAAATGTCATTTTGCTTCTTTATAAATCTATGGTGAGGCCACATTTGGAATATTGTGTGCAATTCTGGTCACCACTCTTCAAAAAGGATATTGTGGAACTGGAAAGGTGCAGAACTGGAAGAGATGCTCTGCACATGCACAGTCATGTCAGGGGTCATCTGACATACCAGTGCACTTGCATGGTATCTCAGATGAACCCTAGCCCTGGAAAAGGTGCAAGTGTTGACGACCTGGCCCAGGTGAGCTTTGGGTCAGGATTGGGGAGGGTTAGTGTGCACTACAGCTATTTTGCAATTAGTTAACATCTGGGTAGGCAAGGGCCATTTGTAGGCTATAAACATCTTCTGCAAGTGCAGGTGCACTTGCCCAGATGTTAACTAATTATAAACTATTATAATGAACTCATTATAAACAAGTGCAATTGGCATCAGGACTCCTTCTGCCACCTCAATACATCACATCCCTATCTTCTTGACACTTGCTTTCCCCCAAACTTCCATTTCACCCCCAAGACCTCTGAATTCTCCTCTATGCAACTGCTACCTCACCACTGCCTCTAAGTTCATCAAACTGCCTCTTTTCCAATCTTTCCAACCCTGTATACACTTTGATCCACCTTAATGCCCACACATGCATCCCATATTTCTTTACCCAGCCTCCCCACCCCTACCTATTACCTCATCTTATATCTCATTGCCTCCTACTCTTTGAATACATACCAACCCCACGCTTCACTATCCACTCCCTAAAAGCCAAAATCCATTTCTGTCTAATTCCTGGAGCTCTTCAAGCTTTCCAGTACCTCTTGTAAACTCTATCCTACCCACTCTTTCCCTTTAAGTCATCCAAAATTACTCTGCATCACCATGCCCCCCTCAGAGTTTCCTGAACTCCCCTTCCCAGCTGTCCATATTCCCCCATTCATCTATACTGAAAAATCTCAAGACTGTTCCATCAGCAAACATGTTAACAGCCATCAAAATCAAGTGAAATATTTCTCTGAATCTGGCTGGTTCCAGACTTCCAGAATATCTGCATTTTATTCCAGAATATCCAAATATGTGGAGTAAATAATTGACATCTGGATAGAGCCCTGGTAGGTGGGGTGAGGGGCAGAAATGTGTAACACTGCTCCAAGTTACTTCTGAAAATTGATTGTAATATTTTACTAGTAATTGTATCATTTAAAACTAAACTAAATTCATGCTTGCTATGTTTTTGCTATTGAAAGGGCTTTATTTTCTTCAGTGGAATAAATTGTAATTTTTGTTTTCAGACAAGTTCGGAAAAGAATGCAAACAGGTTTGGAAGAATGCCTAGGTGCATCCTTCAGGCTGGGGGGGGGAGAGGAACTGGGGCGCTTCTAAGGCCATCTGCTGGGACTCGAGAGCAGGAGAAGGTTTGTCCTTGTCTCTGCTTGAGATGCCCGTGAGCATTTGGTGGGCCACTGTGTGCAACAGGATGCTGGACTAGATGGGCTGTGGCCTGATCCAGCAAGGCTTCTCTTATGTTCTTATGTTCTAAACATTTGTTCAATTAACCAGTTCTCTATCAAACCAATCAAATAAGTGTTTGGTTCAATGACAAACTGAACATCTGATTTTTGTTCATGCCTGTTCCTGTTCAATGGCATACCAAAGCACACCACCAAAATATCCCAGTTATGAGTCAATTTCCTCAAGCCTTAGTCCCCAAGCTATGGAATTGCCTCTTCACAGCTACCACAGAATCCTCCTTTCAACACTTATTGAAAGATTATCTTTTGATATAAGGGTATTTGGAAAGTGAGGCTACTGTAATTTAATGTTATCCAGTTTTGTGATTTAGATTTTTTCTTTTATATTATTATTTTTATGAACCACCTTGAGGCCATGCTTAGGCTGGTAAAGAAATATCAAATGAATAAAAATAAATGATGTAAACCATATAGATGAATAGTGCAGCCAATTCTCATGGTAGTTTGAGCTTCACTTCAACATTTTCAGTAAGTCGACAATATCTTTGTAATCTTCTACATCCTCTCTGAACATTGTAGTGTACAGAGCAAAAGTTACCACAGATATGAATGAGCCCCATATATTTTCGTTGCAGAGCTTTAAGAGATGGCATCGACCACTATGTGAATTTGCAGTATAACTTCTGCTTAAAAATTAGTGACCTGGAAAAGTCCTTTATTGCCTTAGATTATAATAATTTAGTTGAGCTCCAAATTAGTTTTGACCTGATGTCACCATTAAAAAGTCTCAAGATATTTGCAAGTGGGGTTAAAAGTTGATGCCTTGGTCATGTTCCATTTTGAATAGTTACATCCTTGTCTTCAGAATGTCGTCTCTGAGATCCAGAACTTAATTGTTTTCAGAACTTAATTGGATATAGTAGGCTTCTCATTTTTCTGCACTGGGATTTGCAAAGCAATCATAACACTGTTATGACACTGTAACAGATGACGATGTTTCTTAAGTGGATGCAAACATTACTCTGTATACTTTCCCTGTATGCATTAGGGGTTTTGGACAACATTCAATATTTAATATGTATGGTGCTTTTTTCTTTACAAGGTTGAGTGTGGATATAAGGCTACTTAGAATGTACGTTAATTCAAATTGCCAGTGCTTAAATGAGCTTCCATATTCTGGGGTTTAACACATACATTATTAACCGTATCTACTAGCCTGACAGCATGAGGAGTAGCTTCACTAGGGCCAGAAACTATGGACTAAGTTTGCATTATCTCACCACCCCTTCCCAGCTTAAGCTCAGCACCTCTGTGGCTGAATCCCCAAAAGACTTATTTGCCTCTCTGAGTTCCCTCAGATCTCCTCCGTCCCCTGAAATGGCTTCCCGTCCCGGCAAAGGCAGTGATTGCTCACTCATTCACTTTCAGCACTTACTTTCACTCTGTTCTCTGTTAGAAAAGGCTTCCCGTCCCTGCAAAGTCAGTGGCTGCAGCCAGCAGCAGCGCAATCCTTCGCTCATTCACTCTTTAAACACTTTCACAGATCACCTGATAACAATGTTGCAATTCTGAGCAATTCTGACTCTTTTTACAAAGGAAAGGAAGAGAACCTGCTGCATTTCTGAGATGTATGAGTGCTTTTTGGCTGTGTGTGCAGGCAGCAATCACCAACCCTTTTGCCACGGAGTGTCCCCAAGGTAAACGTTGCAAGGAAAACCCGCGACTTCCAAATAGAGCCCTGAAAGTCTTCTTTAAAGGGCATGTATTTTGTCGCTGATTGTCCTCGTTTTGTAGCACTGGAAACTCGTTGAAAAGCCTGGTATGGGGGCGCTTAGAGGCAAAAGAAGATTTTTAGCGGACTTTAAATTGCATGGGGACAGGGCTGTGTGTTTTACATAAATGTGTTTTCCCTTCAGACCAATTCTATGAGAAGACTGTATTGAAAGGAAGTGGCTGGTAATTATCTCGTAACTGTCAATGGTTACATGGAAATATAACCCAGGAATTTTCTGGTCAAAGTCCAACGCTGGCAAAATACTGGTTTTCTATATTATTATGCTCTTGTAAAATGCTGTCACAGGGAACTGTGGATATAATGACTAGAATGTGAAACGCCAGTGCCTTTGGTTTGGTTCCAGTGATTGATTAAGGGTAAAGAACAGAGACATATGGACAGCCCTGGCACATGTTGATTGAACACATTGCCCATGGAGTATACACAGTATAAGCAATTAATAACATGGTAATAAGCTTGGGATCAGGCTCTTGTGATATTTCACCTTTTGGATTTTGAGCTAGAAGACTTAGGATGCCTCCAGGCATGTGGTATGCTACCACGCCCCATTGCAGCAGCTTTCCATTCACCAAAGGGGAGGATTGAAAGCTGGGGCACCCCTTCACAGCAGCTTCCTATCTGCTAGATGGGAATCTCCATTGCCCACAGTAGTGGTGGAGCATTCTAAGGTAAGAGCAAAGTAAAAAGATTCTCTTAACTCAGCATCTTTTTACCTTGCTAGACTGCTTCGTTGCTACTGTGGGCTGAAAAAAGTTGGACATGGGTGGCATAGTGTTATGAATTGATGCTCCCTGAAAAGTGTTCTGATTGCCCATTGATTTCTTATGTCATGGGCACATGCAGAGTCAGGGTAACCACCTGGAGGTGCAACAGGTGCCAAAGAAGAAGTTTTATGCTCTGCTCAGAATACTGTGCTAGCTTTCTAAATGGCAACTGAAAATAACTGGAGCTGTATGGACATTACCAACTGTGGTCCAAAGGACTTTCAGCCAACATAGTTTAGAGTAGCAGGGGCTGATGGGAGCAATCCCACTTCTGTGTCCTATTGGACCTTCATTGCATACATACACATATGTCTAATGCTGTATTCACACTGAGCCTGAAAGGACTGGGATCCAAATTGGGAAGCTTGGTAGCTGCCATAGGAATGACTGAAATAATGAGGAAATTCTTCACTCTTTGTCCTGACTCCCAGCCTGGGGAGATACTGCTTTGAAGGACACCCCACACACACCTACAAACACAACAGTCAGATTTCCAACCTAGATTGCTTCCTGGAGAAGTTCAGGTGGAAACTTTCACATGGGGAGAGAAGGTGACTTCCCTTGATGTATCCACAGAGTGATTTTTTTTTCATGTTAGGCATGTCACTGAGGACTTTGGAGCATTGTATGGGCCAAATGCAGATGGAAGTATTTGCCTACTTGCCCCCAGTTGATCAGATGCAGCCATAGTGGCTTGACAGGTAGAAATTAGCTATAAATGCTCAAACTTATTTTTCATTTTTATTCCAACTTTCTTCTGAAAAGTTTAAGCAGCAAACATTATTTTCTTTCCTATCTTTTATCCTCATAGCAACCACATGCAGTAAGTTTAGCTGAGAGGCAGGAACTTGCCCACATGATCATGGCTACTTTCCCTGGTGGAGCAGAACATTTGCAGGACCTCTGGGAGTTTCTGGGACAACTACCTCTGTTACCGAGGGGTCAATGGCAGAACAGGAGAGTTAGGTCTGTGGCTTTTATCTTTCTGATGCTGTCAAAGTAACTCTGTGTGTTGATAAGGTCATTCTGGTAGCAGGGAGGACACATGGGGGACTGGCTTGCTTTTCGTGCTGAACATAGTACTACGTGTTTTTTTTGGGGGGGGGCTGCACAGAAACCTAATCCAGGGGCTGAGTCTTTTGAAGTATTGATGCTGTGGGCATTCTTTCTCATGTATGACATGTGTGTACATGTAAAAACATCCAGGCAACATTGATTTCTGATAATCATCTTTCTAAGGAAATCAAACCTAGGTTATGATCTAGGACCTATTAAGTTTATCTTTACTTAGAGACAGAGAGTAGCCTGCAACAATATTACATCAAAATTGTCAAAACGGTAGATCAAAACCCAACATGTAGTTTTCAACAAACCTAGAAGATACCACATCAATAAGGAAGGGGGGGGGGATCATGTGCAATCTTCAGCATGTGCATTATTGTGAAACTAAAAATAGAATAATAGGCTTCAAAGTGAAGCTATGCAGCAGGGGAGCCGCAAACTAGGCCACCTGCTTCTTCTAGCCCTTTATGCTTTCTGGCATAAAGATGTTATCTTTGTGCTTGGCAGTTTTGAGAACAACTGAAATTTCAACTTGCTTTCTTACTCAGTTATGGAATTTTACATTTGCCTGTGAAAATGGGAATTTTGAACATAAGTGCCTGGCATATAAGAACATAAGAGGAGCCATGCTGGATCAGGGCACAGCCCATCTAGTTCAACATTCTGTTGCACACAGTGACCCACTGATTGTCCATGGGCATCTCAAGAAGAGACAAGGACAAAATGTACTTAGGCATCCATTCTAGTAGCCAGTGATACATCTCTCATCCATAAATTTGTCTAACCCTTCCTTAAAGCCATCTAGGCTAGTTGCTGTTACCATCTCCTCTAGCAGCAAATTCCATAGACCAATGACCCTCTGGGTGAAGAAATACTTCCCCTTGTTGGATCCAACTCTTCTACCCATCAGCTTCATATAATGCCCCCTGGTGTTTTGGGGTTCTATACTGACACTTGAGGCTGATGTAGCAGTGGCAGCTTGCCTCCATCTTTGATTAGTTTGCCATCTTCAATCTTTCTTGGATAAGGGCACTTGGCTATGGTGACCCATCCTCTGGTAACCCTCAGACTAGACAAATGCAATGCACTGTACATGGGACTGCCCTTGAAATTGGTCCAGAAGCTGCAACTAGTGCAGAATGCAACAGCTTGACTACTAATGGGACACAATATCACAGATGGACACGTATCATATGAGTCTTGAAAAACATAAAAAGAAATAACAAGAACTTCTATAAGTATATCAGAAGTAGGAATCCAACCAGGAGAGCAGTTGGACCACTAGATGGTAAAGGACAGAAAGGGGTAATTAAAGAAGACACAGAGATTGCAGAGAGACTAAACGAATTTTTTGCTTCTGTATTCACGGAGGAAGACAGAAGACACATGCCAGTAGCTGAGCCTGTATTTTCTGAAGAGTTAAACTTTACAGAAATAACCAAGGAAGAGGTCCTGGCATGTCTTAATAAACTAAATGTTAACAAGTCACCGGGACCAGATGGTATTCATCCAAGAGTCCTTAAGGAACTCAAATGGGAAATTGCCGACCTTCTAGCAAAAATATATAATCTTTCCCTAACATCAGGCTCCGTACCTGAGGACTGGAGGGAAGCAAATGTAACACCGATCTTCAAAAAAGGATCCAGGGGTGATCCAGGCAATTACAGACCAGTTAGCTTAACGTCAGTTCCATGTAAGGTGATGGAAACCATTATTAAAGACAAAATTAGTGTGCATATGGAGGAGCAAGCATTGCTGAACAAAAGCCAGCATGGCTTCTGCAAAGGTAAATCATGCCTCACAAATTTGTTGGAATGCTTTGAGAGTGTCAATAAACACGTGGATAAAGGTGAACCAGTAGACATTGTCGATCTGGACTTTCAGAAGGCTTTTGACAAAGTCCCACATCAAAGGCTACTCAGTAAACTCATCAGCCATGGAATAAAAGGACAGGTTCTGTCCTGGATTTGTGACTGGCTTAAGGGCAGAAAGCAGAGAGTAGTAATAAACGGCCAATTCTCAGGGTGGAAAGAAGTAAAAGGTAGGGTCCCTCAAGGCTCAGTACTGGGACCAATGCTTTTTAATTTATTCATCAATGATCTAGAAGAAGGGGTACATAGTAAAATAGCAAAGTTTGCTGATGATACTAAATTATTTAGGGTAGTAAAAACTGAAAGAGATTGCCAAGAGCTCCAGAGGGATCTCTTAGCATTAGGTGAGTGGGCAACCAAATGGCAAATGTGCTTTAATCTTAACAAGTGCAAAGTAATGCACATCGGGGCCAAGAATCCAAGTTACGTCTATAAACTGATGGGGTCTGAGCTTTCTGCAACACACCAGGAAAGGGATCTTGGGGTTTTGGTGGACAGTTCAATGAAGGTGTCAACCCAGTGCGCGGCAGCAGCAAAAAAAGCAAATTCAATGCTGGGAATAATTAGGAAGGGAATAGAAAATAAGTCAGCAAATGTCATTTTGCTTCTTTATAAATCTATGGTGAGGCCCCATTTGGAATATTGTGTACAATTCTGGTCACCACACCTCAAAAAGGATACTGTGGAACTAGAGAAGGTGCAGAGAAGGGCAATCAGAATGATTAAGGTTCTGGAACACCTCCCTTACGAAACCAGGCTGCAACGTCTAGGCCTCTTCAGTCTGGAGAGACGGCGTTTAAGAGGGGACCTGATTGAAGTATATTAAATTATGCACGGTATTGAAAAGGTGGATAGAGAAAATTTCTTTTCTCTATCGCACAACACTAGAACCAGGGGGCACTCTATGAAGCTGATGGGTAGGAGACTAAGGTCTGACAGGGGGAAGTATTTCTTCACCCAGAGGGTCATCGGCTTATGTAATGTGCTGCCGGATGAGTTGGTGACAGCTACCAGTCTCGATGGCTTTAAGGTAGGGTTAGACAAATTTATGGATGACAGATGTATCAATGGCTACTAGAACGAATGCCTAGGTGCATCTTTCAGGCTGTCGTGGGGGAGGAACTGGGGCGCTCCTAAGGCCATCTGCTGGGACTCAAGAGCAGGAGAAGGTTTGTCCTTGTCTCTGCTTGAGATGCCCATGAGCATTTGGTGGGCCACTGTGTGCAACAGGATGCTGGACTAGATGGGCTGAGGCCTGATCCAGCAAGGCTTCGCTTATGTTCTTATGTTCTTATTTGCTCTTGTTTATTATTCACTACTGAGCCTGATTCAAGGTGTTGACACTGACATTGACAAACCCCAAATATATGAAATAATGCCTTCTTCAAATAAATCTGCCTGACCACTAAGATCAGAAGGGAAAGCCATTCCTATACTTTCACTACCATCAGAGGTGTAAAGCAGTGATGACACATGAGAGGGCCGTTTACAGTGGCAACTCCCAGGCTGTGGAACAGCATCAAAGTAGAGATATGTTAGATACCTAGGTTAAATGTTTTGTATGCCTGGTTAAAACATACCTCTTCATCCAGGCCTCTGATGATTAGCTTCCTTTATGTGCTGTCCTGCCAAGGCAGGCAGGCGGGCAGGAGGGAGGGGTGAGAATTATATCTTAACTATGTTATACATTTTATATTTTATGTGACTTATTCTGGGACCTTCAGGGAAAAGACTTAAAAGAAAGAATATTTGTTTGTTTGCAATCCAGCTTCAGAACTGTGGTCTAGGCAACTGCAGTCACCAACTGAGGCCACAAGGGTAATCTGCTGTGGAAGAGACAACTTTCCAAAGCATCTCTTGCTAGCACAGTAGAGACACACTCTAATTCTATTAAGAAAGTGTCTTATTTACTATACGTTTGTAACTCATATGAACTTTAATATAGGTTATTATTCAGAAATGAAGGTGCATGCTTTTTTCCCTTCCATACTTTTCATTCAATTCCACACTTTGGTAACTGCTTTAAAACTTGAGGCAGGCATCAATCCTTTCCCTGGGTCTGCTTCTTGAAAAACTGTGCCTACTCACCACATATCTGGGTGAGACTTTTATAAAAAAAAAACTCTGCAGATGGCCAGATGGCCAAAGGTTTTGACCAATAACTGTGTTGCCTCTGGCCATCTGCAGAGGGTTTTTTTTTAATAAAAGTCTCACCCAGATATGTGGTGAGTAGGCACAGTTTTTCAAGAAGCAGACCCAGGGAAAGGATTGATGCCTGCCTCAAGTTTTCATCTTATATCCTACATTGAGACCTAGTGTGCTTTCTGCAAAGCTTAGGCTGGGCCCAGATAAGTGGATTAAATCTTCAGTTATAATAAAATATGCAGGTTACCTGGCTGTGAAGTCACAATGGGTCTTCCAGACTCCAGCAGCCTCCCTGTAGCTTTCTCATAGAAAGCTGTGATACTTCTGTGGCACGCATGGTGAGGCGGGCGTCACATAGGATGGTGCAGCCAATGGGAGCTGAACTGCAGGCTCAGCTCATGTTGGCTGTTTTTTGCTGTCCTATCAGGACAGTGGGAAACTTTGGATTTACCTGATACTACAGAGCATTCATCATTCTGCAGAAGGTACATTCACAGTAGTGGTAGCATAATGCGCCACCACTACAAAGTATTGGGTGTCAGGTGTGATGCCCACACCCCAACTGTGCATCAGAATGTCTAGTATTCCAAAGTCTAGACACAGCCTTAGACTTGGCTTTTCCTGTCTTCTTTTCTGCACTGTTATATGACTCACCAGTCATCCACTCACTGACCCTGAGTCCTCTTGCTTCTGATCATCCTTCAATCTTTTCCTTCATATTTCACCTGTCCTTTTCAATATGACCTAGTCAGCAAGGGCCAATAGATTCATCTAGTGAAGGATTCTGGGTGTTGTGCTCTGAAGAGTGCTAGCATGAAGGCAACATGAATGGTGTGGGAAAGCATAGCTGGAAACTCATCCCCTCAATGGAAGCCTGTCTAGATCATCAATCTGGTCCCCAAGAAATGGAGCCCAAGAGTTTGTATAGTTCTTCATCTAAAGATAATATAGAGGTGAAATTATGAGAAACTACACTGAATGGTTAAAAGAACAAGGCTATATACTTCCCAGTGCATCTCTCTTGCCCCAGCTCTGTCAGCCCCAGACTGATAGGAGCTCTCTAAACCCTTCTGGTTCCTCCCTAATTTCTCAGTGTTTACTCTCAATAGTAGAGGTGTTCATGAAGCCTTTTTTCACATTCAATTCAGTTAGGACACCTGAGTATCTGATTTGTGATGGATATCTGATTTTTGATGAATACCTGAATATCCAGTTGGCAGATGAATAGTATGCCCAATAGTAGGCCCAATTTGATTCGTCCATGAATGTCAGAATTTGTACCTATTTGTACGGATTCCCACTTAGTAGTTCAAATAGTTAGCTGTTAATTGGTAACTTTACCTTTCATGGGAAAGCTAGATTGTGATGACCAGGGGGCAAGGTAAGTTAGTTAGAGAGTGTTTAAATGTAGGTTAGCTGACGTTTAGAGTTTTAGGGGGCATGGCTTGCTGTATTCCAGAGTCTGAGCCAGTCAGAGCAGGAGGTCATCATGCCAGACTCTATAAAAGTTCTTGAAAGCAGAGTAAAAGGGTTCTTTGCCTGGGTAAACCCACGGGGTGGGGCAGGAAGGAATTGGGCTTTAAGCTTGCCTGTATGGGAGCTGGGTAGTAAGGTCCTGATCGTCGCTGAATTGTTAAAGAAGTGAAAGTGTTGTCATATACAGTGATCGTAATCTTAAGCCTGTTATCTCTGAAGAAGTTGTAACCAATAAAAGAGTAATCATTTGTTCCAGTTGAAAAGTGTATGGCTGAAGTCTGTCAGTGAAGATGATATTCCTAAAACAAAGTAAATAAATACTGTGCCTTTAAAAGTAAAAGGAGGAAGTCTGAAGCATGCCAACAGCCGGCTGACAAGAGAAAGCTCTTCCTTTTTAAAAGAGTAGCAGTGGAAAGGGGAGAATCTTGTGTGGGTGTGTTGAGGTTTTTTTTTTGTTTTGTTTTTTGCCTGCCTACACATGGCTATAGCTTGGCGATCCACTTACAAGTAGATAAGTGCTTGAGGGCACAGGGTGTTGGGCAAGGCTACCGTGCCCTCACAGCACATAGATCAACCAGTCAAGTCAAAATAGATGGACAGGATTTTAAGGAATAGGGCAAGGGCACAGCAAAAGTCATATTGGCAGGACTTCACCTGAAGTCCACACAGTGCCAGCCGGCCTTTGAAGATTTATGTGCTCAGATCAAAAGAAGATTTGTCAGTGACTCATGGACTCTAGACTAAACCAGCTGCTGTTGGAAGGAAAAGCATCCAGCTGCACTTTCCTGCAATGGCTGTTACTGCACTGCATGAAGATAAGTGTTCTTCCTGAAACTTCATCCAGAAGGTCTCATTGTGAATGAGGACTGTTCATGGTGAATTCCTCAGTGATCTACATGAGTCACTTTTCCAGAGAGCAAAGCAGAAGAAATCTATACCCTTGTATAGCCTTATAGATATTTTGGTTTGCTTCCTTTAAACCCAGGACCTTGCATGAATTTTCACAGACTTGCCAGTTGATTATTCCCTCTGCCGCCCCCCCCCCCCACTAAGTTGATTGCTGTACATGTCCTAGGATAATGAAATCAGTGCTTGCATCCAGTAAAAAATAGCATCTTTGTGACAGCTCTGGTAACTTGTAAGTACCTATTGTTAAGTTTCCATCATAATCCAATGAATTACTACTTCTGAGTGGAGATATATCTTATGATTTAGTCTCCATTTGAATAGTCTTCGTTTGAGGTTGATGATGTGTCACTTACACAAAGAGAGGAAGAAAAAGAACCTGCATTTTTCAGACAATGATAAGCCAAGCAAGGAATAATCATAAGGGAGACTAATTTTTAAAGACAGCACAAATTATATATATAAAATTACATTTTCAAAACGCATGAGATAAGAGGAAGAAGTGTCAAAGAGCACAAATGTTCCCTTAATAAGATAGCAGATAAAAAGTAAATCGTTATAGAGCAAAAAGGCAATTGATATTTTTAAATGAACTCATGTGAACTTTCAATTGCTGATAGATGTCCTATTATAGAAAACTTGCATTCCATTTGTTCTCACAAAACTCTCTTATTTTGAATAGGAAGAACTAATTTTCTAGGGTTGTGAAGTGCAATAAGTAATTTAGGATCTATAGTCAGATCTCCATATTTGAAATTTAACATACTACAAGATTGAAGTATATGCTCTCTAAAAATATGTTCTCATCAGGCATATTTCAACAAACAAAAGTCTCTGTGGAAAGCTTCGATTGCATATCATGATTATTTAAGAGTGACACTTTTGTATTTATTATGAAACCTCCATGTCAGTTTCAACCTCCTAAAAAAGTATAAATATTTACTTCGAAGGGTTAATCAATTGGATTATTTTAAAAATTCTGCCATAAATGAGGAAAATGAGAAATAAATTCTGCCTGATTGCCTGAGACAGAAATAATTCTGCACATAAACAATTTTTGTGACAAGTGCAACAAATGGTGGTTTCAGCCCATTGTTGCAAAAAGTCCTCTGACATACTTTGGGATCTCTGTTTCCTGTAATATAGGTTGTAACTCAGCTGAGCCTATTTATTTATTTGTTTGTTTACATTTTTTCCTGCCCTATACCCAGGGGTCTCTGGGCACGTAACAACATTTAAAATGAAACATTATTAAAACAAATATAGCATGCATTAAAACAATAGCATCTGTAAGTTGAAAGGGAAAATACAGTATATCCCCAATCAACAAAAGATCAGGGCAAAGATGTGCATCTTCACTGCCTTCCTAAATGTATATAGTGAAATGATAGATGCACCTCAAGGGGGAGACTATTCCATAGCCTAGGGGCCATCACTGAGAAGGCCCTCTTCCAAGGGCCCACCTAGATGGAAACAAGAATCAAATGACCTTTTAAAAGGTAGTCCTCCACTTGGTGACTCAGGGAATTTGTCAACACAGAGGGGGCTTCATAATGTTGTCTTCTTTTGCTCATGTGTGATACTAAGCAAAAGAGGCTACACCCATACAGAATGTTGTTATGGCTGTCTCAAGGGCAGGAGGCACCTGAAAGGCCATTTGCAGGGACTCAAGAGCAGTTTAAAGTTTCTGAGAACTTTTCCCACAAAGGGTTTTTGAACACATGGAGAACATGCAGGGACGCTGCATACACACTGCTGAGGTGGCGGATCCATCCCAGCCCATCCCAGCGTGTTCTCTGCACATTCGAGATGTAGAGCAGTTAAAACTGCTCTACATCCATCTTTGCGTGTTCCGGCTGTCTCCCGCCATCCAGGGAGGGAAGCATTCACACATACTTCCCTCCCTGACAGCTGTGGGCACGCCCCCCACCACTATTGGCAGAAAATTGGCTGAACAGGTGATGGGAGGCGTGCTAATCACTCACCTTGCCCAGCCAGGGTTGCCATCATGCAGGCGCACCGAGTCTGGTAGACAGGACCCACAGGGCCCAGTCAACTGGGAGCGTGCATGCCTGCGTGATGGCAACCCTGGCTGAGCCTGGTTGGGTGGGGGGAAGATGGCTCGCTCCCAGCTCCTGCAGTCCTGCAGGAGTTGGGGAGACACCCTTTCTGGGGTGGAGGGAGGCCAATTTCTGACTGTCTATGGGCCAGGGGCTGTGGGACCCCTTGGTAGACCAGACCCACATGGGTCTGGTTTACTGGGGTCCCACATCCCCTGGCCCATGCAACAGATCAAGCTGCGGGGTTGAGCTACCTCAATCAGGGCAGCTAAGTCCCACAGAGGCACCCCAGCACCCCCACCCACCCCCACCCTGGGGCCTGGGGATGTGCCCGCATGCACAGAACTCTTACCTTTTCACTGTCCTGGGTCTCTATTACCCGGGGCAGCTGGGGTTCTGCACCATGTGCATGCACCGGTGCTTCTGATTGGGCAGATCACCCCCATCCTCCAGCCCACAGACGGCCATCCCCGGGCCCCGGGGTGGGTGGGTGCCCGGGTCGGTTCCTACCAGCTTTACAGGACCCGATCAGGTCCTGTACAGCTGGCAGAAACCAGGGGAAGCCACCTGACAGGGCTGCCCACCCCTGGGTACTCCCACCCAATGGCGGGAAGGCCTGGGAGAGGCATCCCCGCCCCTGTCCGACCTTTCCCGGCTAACGGTTTCCCCGTTAGCCCATAGGCAGGCAGGAACGCATGTAAGCTACTTGCATACCAGAGGCCTAAGTGCGAATAAGCCCCAAATTGTTACAATAACATTGCCCTCAAATATGGCCACCCTTTGAGAGAGACACTTCATGGCTAGAAATAGCAAGGGAAGAGATACTTCTCCTTAATCCTAGCATTGTTGAGCATCCCACCATCCTCTTTCATTTTGTATTACGTCTGCTGATAGTTCTATTTTTATTTTGCATTGTATTTCTGATTTATATTTTAATGGTGTTCCAGCCTTTGTATCTTGTTGACCACCTTGAGTATCCATAGGAAGGGCATTATAGAAATAATAAAAAATAAGATACAATCTAGGGTCATAGATCTTTCTTGAGCAGAAATTACACATGTGCTGCAGATTTCATGTACGGATCAGATTGTTACGGAAGAACAATTGCGATGTTTCTGAAATAAAATTGTTACACTGTACTCTCCAGCTATACTTCACCTGCCAGACAGGTCTTTGCAAATGATATTTTCAAGTGGTCACTAAACTGGGGAGTTAATGCCAAGGAAAGGTGGGAAGTAAAATATAAGTCTTGCGAAAGAAGAAGCTGTGTTTTTGGATTATAACCAGGGTGACAACCATCTACATAGGTACTCTAGGCACCTAAAGGCTGCAGCACCTAAAGGCTTGGACATCCATACAGCTGGGGTCATATGGGTCTAAGTGTTCAGATGTAACTAGCACCTAAGGCATCCCAACAGCCCACTAAAGTGACCTAATCATATTCCAGTTTAAACTATGTCAGTAGGGGGAAGTCATCTCCTACCCCTGCATGAATGCATGGGTAATGGAAAGAAGACACCCTGCTGAGACTCTGAGGCTGTGTTCAGACATAGGGTTACTTATCCCACTATATTTGGATATTCCAGAATAAAGCATGACCATTCTGAAATATGGCCAAATATAGTGGAATCAGTAACTCATGCCTGCATGCAGCCTGAGGTACAAAACTCCAAATGGTTAACGTTCAGTCCCAGCTTCAGATCTTTATGCATTTGTTGGTATTCCTTATAGCAAGTACATTAACAGTTTCCCCTCCACACGTTATTGTGGAATGTGGGGTGGCCACACAAACTACTTGATCTGGATGACTTCTAGACTTCTATATCATATTAGCTTGGCCTAGATTAGAAAACAAAGGCCCTTTCCACACTGGCATCCAGATGCGGGAAGGATTTCGACATGGCATCCACACAGGGAACCCAATTAGAATCCCTTTGAGGACACCACGTCCGCACGTTGGCCACAAAACAGGTTGCTTAAACTGGTTTTGCTGCCGAATTCTACTCAGATGTAAGACCTGAAAAAATCAGGTTTTACATCTGGCTTTTCCCCTTAAACCGGTTTGGAAGCGAATACTTCCGCACCGGTGGGGAAAAAGTCGGATTGCCGGCACATGCCCAGCTGTCAGAAAGGCAGAGTGTCTCTGACAGGTGGGCGAGTCTGGCGGCCGGCTTCCCTGCCTTCTCCCTGGCAAGAGAAGCGGCGATCGGCCGTTCTCTGGCCAGGGGAAGGCGAGTCCTACTCCCACTCCCACCCCACCAAGAGTCCTGTGCTCGCGCCCTCCGCCTTACCTCGTTGTCGCTGGCCTGATTCTGCTACTGGGCTGCTGGGAACTATAGTCCACGGCACATGCATGCACGATTGGGCCAGCAACGATGAGGTAAGGCGGAGGGTGCGAGCGCAGGACTCTCGGCGGGGTGGGGGTGGGAGTAGGACTTACCTTCCCCTGGCCAGAGAATGGCCGTTCGCCACTTCTCTTGCCAGGGGGAAGGCAGGGAAGCCACCCACTGGACTCACCCACCTGTCAGATACGCAGAGCATGCACTCTGCCTCTCTGACAGCTGGGCATGCGCCGTCAGGGCCGGTTTGGGATGGGTGCTGGTGCATCCACACAGCACCCACCCCAATCCGTTTTCCCATCTGGCCCTACCACCAACACCCTGCATGTGTGCGTATGCATGGGGCCTCCGAGAATCTGACCCTCTATGGGTCAGATTCGTTTTTAAAACGTTCCACCTGAAAACGGATCTTTGAGATCCGTTTTCTGGCAGCACGTGTGCAAAGGCCCAAAGGTGAGCAGAATGTATATGCCTCTATGGTCTGGTTACAGGGAGACCCAGTTTAGTAGTGCACCTTACTGTGCTACCAAAATGGGTCCTCCAAGGTATCTGAAGTGGTATTTGGAACTTGTGCAGACCAGCTCTGAGACCTTTCTGCACTGAGTCTTATTCTGCATTATATCCCGGAATAGGGGCCTGCCATCCATATGCCAGGCTGAACTATTGGAGGCCCTGCTCGAGACCTGCCATAGTTGGCACTGGCTAGCAGAAGGCAGGCCCCTATTCCTGGATATAACCCAGAATAAGGCTCAGTGCAGAAAGGGCCCTGAACCTGGTGTGGGGACTGGCTGGAACATGTTTTTGTCATGCAAACAGCATTGTTCTGGCCTAGGGTGGGCTGAACCGAGGCTGGATGGATCACTTGTTCCAGATCCACTATTCTGGATTTAGATCAGGCAAGTGCAAAAAGACCCTTCCTCACTTCTTTCTGCAATGTTCTTGCAGCAGAATTCTGAGAACCATGGCTAGGCACCCAGCATATACTTGCTACTTCTTCCTCTCTCATGGTGGCCTGTAACCTCCTGCCCTGGATCCTGACTCCCTCTAGGGTCTATATGGATGGAACCCATATTATGTTAATAGTTACTTTTTGGTTGAGATGGTTTTCCTTAGGCTGGGTTTCTTCCTTGATTGAGTTGCACCTTGACTGCGTTTACTTCTCTCAGCAATACTGATCTTGTGATTGCACAAGTACTTACCAACACATGCTTGTTCAAAGGGAAAAGAAAAAAATGGAATCATTTTTGACAACAACTTGTGCCATTTCACTCCTTAGCAAGAGATTATTTGCTCCTTGGATACAATCTGTCTGGACTTCTTGTAGCTGGCTTTACAGGTTTTTCCATTTTAGTTAGTACTGAAAACAAACAAACAAACAAAAAACAAATAGGAGAGGATCCAGAAACTGAGATTTCTGTGGTTTCACATTAAATATGTATCTTTGATTTTTTGCATCAAATCTCTCCACTACACAGCTATGTTCTCAGTCAAAAACTAAGCCATCAGACTTTTAGCAAAGACTGAGTGCTTTAATCCTACAGGTGGATGCTGGGTTCAGAAGGACTGATATATTCTGGTACAGGATCCCTGCTCAGCTTAAAAGCCACTTGGCATTTAGATTTGGGTCACCTACAAGTATTAACATCTCATTTTAACTTGTACAAAGAAACTACTGAAATCAGTTTGTGCTAAAATAAGACCCAACATTTTGAAGTAAATCCAGCGATGTTTTTTGATATATAAGAGAATGGGTGAATTCAGTTTCAAATAGTAAGCGTTGAAGAGATTGTAATGAAACAAGAATCACCTTCCAATGCTGAGATGGTGTATTCTCAATGTTCAACTTTGATTTCTGTCTCCACTCTTGCAGTACTACATCTGGCATGGGTGTAAGGCCTTGGGAAGAATCAAAGGACACTTGCCCTGAAGTTCTTAGCAGTCCTTAACAGGCAGGACAGAATCAGTTGTTTATTCCAGTTTTATACTCTGTCCTTTATAGCCTCCTTATAGCTTTCTTGTTATAGTTGTTATTTATTTATTTCAAAGCACTTGCATTTGTATCCCACCCTTTATTAAAAGGTCCCAGAAGAGGTCAGAAGACTCAGTAAAAAAAAGAAAAAAAATTAGTAAAATCAGTAAAACAATTAACATTATCAAAATAGAACAAAACAACATACAGTAGTCCATGTCCTCGATCTCCTATGAATTACCCTGTCTTTTACTCCTCTCAGCTACTATTTTATTTATCTCTTGTTATTCACAAGGCCTGGTCCCATCAAAAAAAGGGGAGAATATCAAATGTTGTAAATAATAAAGTATTTCTAAGATAGCATTTTTGAACCTACTCAGAATTATTTAAAAAGTGTCTTCACAACTCATAGATGCACCATTCACTGGGCTCAAATCTTATGAGTTTTAAGGGGCAATTGTCCCATCTTTGTCATGTTTTACTTTTTTCAGTTTTCTTATACTTATGTCACGTACTTTACATGGAACCCAAAATATGGAACAACTTCATCAAAGTTTATTTTATTTGATCCCCATTTCAGCACTTAGGATTTATAGATTTAACAAATTTGGCTAATTGAGACAGAGTTCTATAGTATTTGTTGAGAATTTTGAACCCTAGTTCCTTTATTCTATCCTTCTCCACCTTCCACACATCTTTCTATATCTCTTTCTATTATTTGTAATCCTTCAATCCATAATTTCCATAATGTATCTTTTATTTTTTATCTTCTTAGTGTCTATATTTTTTTTGCTGTTCCTTTTCCTTTTCTCAATTTAATTTCTATATATTTTTTTCAAACCCATTTAATTCCTTCCTCTATAGTTCATTGATATTTTTGAATGGATAAATTCTAATAATCCCCTTACCTGAAGCCAATTTTGCTTTCTTGGTATCTTTTCCAATCTTGATTGCGTCATTTTAGACCTTTTCTTATCAACGAAGTGTCCAGTAACTCAATACCCTTGGGCAAATGTAGGGAGGTCTAACTTTTATCCAAATCATGTACAGTACCTTACGGAGGTCATACATTTTTTCCATAAACCATTTATCTTGTTTCTCAAATAAAAAGGTTTATTCTCAATAACATTTTTTATTCTTTTATCATTTTTTATCCCTTTTATATTCCATTTGTATAATTTTATCCAACTTAAAGGTATAAAGGTATAAAGGTAGAGTTCTTAATTCAGTGCCCCCCCATCCTCTTTGTTTGCTTGGAGTACAAAGCACCTCCTTCCTATAATGTGGATTCTCTTTACCCAGCTATTATAGATTAGTAGGCTAGGACTGCCTCCAGATGATGACAGACAGCAGAGCAAAATGGTACAGCAAGACCAGGCCCTTACCCCCATCCGGTGCTGCTCTCATGATGGCACAGTGGATACTTCCAGTTATTTTGATGACACAAAATTGTCAGAAGTGCATAAACCTCAACCCACACACTTCTACAGTGGAACTTTTCAGTCTGGTTTTGCCCTTGTGCATGTATAGGGGCATTTTTTCAAGATGGCTCCCAGGAGCATTTGTCCAGATAAGGTAAGCTATATCACTATTTTGGGAAAAGCTGGGTTAGGTGTTCTTTTCCCTGGAATAGTGATACTCTAGGATTTCACTTCTATAACCCAGGGTTATGTTGGGATTGGCATATATACATATGGCAATCCAACAGTGTGTCACAATAATTCCACATTTTATGCCCTTTTTTATTTTTAAAAGTTTTTTTCTGTTGATGAGGTCAGCCTTGATCACCTAAGGGAAAGAAACAAGCAGTCAAGGTTATATTAGTGTCATGCCCTCAGTATCTGAAATATGTCCATGGCCTAGAAAAAGTTGCTGAACCCTGATTTATAGCACAGTACTTTGTAACCATTCCACAGATTCACAAGTGTAATGAATTCACAAATGGAATGAACTGGATGTCTTTCAACTTCTTATATGATACATCACTGAAAGCCATGCCTGCAAGACACTAATAAAAAGAAAGCTCAATAGTATTGGCATGATAAAGTGAACAGTATTAATAAGAAAAGCAACTCCATTGTGCTCAGTGGAACTGAAAGCAACAGTGCAACTGGGTAGAGGTAGGAGGAGAGGAATTATACTACCAGGCCAATCAATTCCTTCATGGAGATTTCTGTTGTGGTGTTAGTGGGTAATTAGTATAAATAATGCTGACTGTATTTAAATATTGTGGACAGGAAGAAAAATAGAAGAGATGCTAGCAAGCAGATGAATCATTTAATTTATTTTCCAATTACAGCTGACACATTTTGTAAAGAAATATGCAAATCATCTGTTATTTTTATGGTCCATTTACAGCTGTGTTTATTGTTATAATAAATAAGTACATTAGCTCATTAGGCTGGTACTGCAAAACCCCACAAACAACAACATTTTCTTAACACCTCCATTTCCCTCACTTTTGCATAAAATTACAACATGGTGGTTATGTTTGTTATAGACAAAGCTGATTTCTGGAGACATTCATGAAGTAATTATGTAGAAATGGAATTATAGGATATTTAACACATAACACATTTTAGTTCCATTTCTCGCTGGGCTGAAGTGAAAACTTAGACAAAATATAAGACAGATAGTTGAGGTATTTATTATTTGAATACATAAATATTATGGGCAGACCATGGGTAAATAAAGTGAAAATAAGTAGTAGAACTCAAGATTCAGTGACAAGGGGGATGGAGTCTTTAAAACTCTTATTTTCTTTCACTTCCTTGTCTCAGAATTTTTAACACAATTCAATACGTGCAGGTAACTTTGGAATAATTATATTTCTAAACCAACTTTATAAGAAATGATAGATTCTTCTACTCAGTAAAGTATCACTGGAGCTTCATACAAATGAAATTAACATAAAAATACAATATTATAATTTAAACAGTCAAGGGCTTGAAAGTGAAGTTTTGAATTTGTTCTCTTTCAAGTTCTTCATAATGTTAATGTATTGATGCAAATACCTGTACACCTTTTTGTAGGAACCCTAATTTGCATCCTATCCTATAAACAGATATTAACCTGGTGCTTTGGATAC
Organism: Aspidoscelis tigris stejnegeri; assembly: GCA_023333525.1. Taxonomy (NCBI): domain Eukaryota; kingdom Metazoa; phylum Chordata; class Lepidosauria; order Squamata; family Teiidae; genus Aspidoscelis; species Aspidoscelis tigris. Next base: position 60,146,604 of record JALMGA010000002.1, on the reverse strand, counting down.
AATGTGGGGTCAATTTTGGTAGCTACAATTTCTACTGGTGAGATCCCTTGGTGGCTTGCATTCTAGGTCTGGAATGGGATGGATGGTGTCCAAAATGATGCTTTTTGTTTTGATGACATTACACTTCAAATTTTCTTCATTTCTACAAAAGAAGGCCTCCAATAGACAGCAAAACTCAAAAAGCTTCAGAGGTTGAGAGAGGGTGGTTTGGAAAGATAATTGATTCCCCCCCCCTCTTGTTTGATAGTTTATGGACACTATTCTGTAGCACAGTTTTATAGATGAAAAATTAGATTAAAGTGATTACTATGAAGAAGGATTTGGAGATTCTGTGTAAACTCCTCATGTCTCCATTGATTTTTGCTCTACATTTCCAGCAAACCTATAGAACCACAGATTGTGTTCTGACAAAATACAGTGACTTGATTGACAGCATACATAGACATCCTGTTTGAACACCATTGTCCAAATTCCAGGCTCAACACCACAGGCTATTAACAGAGAGTCTTTTACTTCCCACAATGAACCACCTACACCCCAGGGGTGGAGTGAAAGAAAGCAAGATGTTGTCTGACTGAGACAAAAACATGCATATAACAGAATATTAAACAAATACCAAACTTAGCCATCCAAACTGTATCCACCTGGGCTAGTTGAATATCTGATTTTAGGAATGTGTTCAGACACATGTTTAGGGATGCTTTCATGGTGAATTTGAGACCCAAGGGACAAACATGAATATATATTTAAAAAACACATTTTATCATGTCCTGAAGACTGCTTGTGTACTCATTTTGCAGACACAAATGGCCACTTTTTTGGTAACTTGGAGTTTAGGTTGGATGGAGTGAGAGGCTATGAAGCTCCAGTAGCCAGTCCTAGCCAAACATGCAGATCTATTGAAAACCAGGTTGGTAGAGGCTGCTGAGAGGCAAGGATGGAAGCTAGGAAGCTTTTTTTTATATTGTGTGATGCACTTATTTTTAATGTGTCTGCAGATAGAATGCTCCTTGATAAACGGATATCCAAAAACTGCCCCATGTGATCACACCCTAGATTTCATGATAGAAAAAAAATACAACATTGTGTGAATAATATACTAATCTTTAAAGTTCTATGTCAATCTGGTTTTACACAAAGTTAAAGTAGGACAAAGCACAGTCCTTCTTATCCTCTTCCAGGCTAATACCCCGCACCCACTTAACCATTAATTAATTTCAATTGATCTATATATCTCAGTACTCAACTCCCCCCCCCCCCCGGCAAACCACTTTCCACATTTCTCCAAGCTTCACTGGCTGAATTTCTGTGTGATAAAAGCAACCAATTATAGTAACATGTCTGTCTGAATTTGACTTGAAAAGATGCAGATGAGGATGCAGAGGTTCTCAAAATCGATTCGTTTATCTTCCAATGACTCTTGAAAGACTGCATTTTGAGAACGATGCTGATGTCTAGGCACAATGCAGGTAAAGATGGTTATACTTATTGGCTTTTCTACCTAGCAAGCAAAAAGCCAAGAACTTATATTTAAACAACCAAAAGAGAAATAAACTCTTCCTATGTCAAAAAGCTGCTGAGGCCCTTTGAGCTTTGGATGGTAATGGTCAATAAAGGTAGAGAGAAAGTTGTCATGTGAAACCAGTAGAGGGAAGCTGTCATGTGTTCTTCTCTGCCCAAAGAGACAGGAATCACAAAAGCAAGTGAGTGAATGAAGATGTTTATTGATTAGACTTACTAGAAAGGACAACAAATGACTCATAGGTTCAAAGAACTCAAGCAAGCAAGACTGCATTTTTTTGGGGGGGAGGAGCTTGATTAAAAGTATTAGATGGGAAGTTCAGATTTCCACCAATCATAAAAGTCACTGGGTTAGCTTATTCATCTTTTCTTACATTGTTCATAGAAGGATAACAAGGTATGAAGGTAGAACAAAAATAGAGTATTTTAATGGTGCTTTGGTTGGACTAAATCCAGTGCTACAACAGAAATAGCAATACTAGCAGCCAGGATATGAGGGCGCCTAAACCTGATTCTTGTTGTGTGAGTGTATAGACAGCCAGTAGGCATGTGCACAAATATTCATAACATTCAATATCCGTACAAATTGGTACGAATTCAGACATTTGCATATGAATCGAATGTTATGACATTTGTACATTGACATCTATACACAGATGTATGCTAGTAGAAGGAAAGGAATCGGCTAATCAATAGAACCTACAAAACAGAAGGAATGGGTCACAGGAATGCTCAGTGAGCCCCAGGCTCTTTCTGCACTGGACCTTACTCCAGATGATATCCCAGAATAGGGACCTGCCACCCTCATGCTAGTGCTGACTATATCAAGTCCTAGGCAGGGACTGACATCATCTGCACTAGTATGAAGGGATGTGTACGAATATTTGGCACACTTGAAATTTGTACAAATTTGTACAAATTCCAACATTCACAGATGAATCAAAAGGGGCCTACATTCATAGGCCCTACTCGTCCACAAATCAGATGGATTTGTCGAAGTTTTGATAAAGACCATATTCCCCCATTGTGGCCTCCCATCTCCCCTGTGGCCTCCAGTCCCCCCCCCAATTACCTTTGGCTGCACTGCTGCTGTTACCACACACTCCTCATAGGCTCAAGTAGTCCTTCCAGCTATGTGTGTGCAACTCCCATTTCTATTCTCATGATCTCCAGATGGGAAACATACCCAGAAGGCCTGTTTCACTGGTCCTGGAAACTCCAACACAACCCCCTGTTCCACCCCACAATGCTCCCTTACCTCTATGGAGGCCAGAGTGGCATCTCCAGGTCCATTTCAGTGCTTCTCGGAAGCTGAACAGGCCTTCTGGGTATGCATATATAGCTTCCCATCCCCATCATCACAATCTCCATATAGAGAGCTGCACACACATACTGAGAAGGCCTACTTTGACTTTGGAGCACTGCCGGAATGAGCCCAGAGACCACTGCTGTCCCTTGTTCCATTTCACCGTGCTCCCTTACCCTGTGGGGTCACTTCATTCAGTGTCATTTCCACGCTACTTGTAAGCTGAAACAAGCCTTCTAGGTATGTGCACACAGCTTCCTGTCCAGGGACTGTGACGATTCCTGGATGGGGAGCTGCACACGCAGACCGAGAAGGGCTATTTTAGTCTCTGAACAATGTGAGGCAGCAGTGGCAGGTGAGGGGGGGGCAGGCAGGGAGGAGCAGGAGGGTTCCCTTGATTCATGAATGTTCATGAACATTTGGGTGATATTCAAGCATGAATCCAAGGATTTCGATGAAGCCAAATATTCCCCCATTCAATTTGCATCAAATCAAATGGGGAAATTTGATTTCATGGTTCCTATTGGTGTGCATTCCTATTCCAGGATATAATCCAGAATAAGACTTGCTACAGAAAGGGCTGTTTTTTCACTTGCCTGAATCAAGTCTTGGTAGGAAACTTGGACAGATTAGACTGAAGTTACTTTCCGATAGAAGACCCACTGAGTTGTACACACTGAAGGGAATGAAGTCTGCCTTTGGGATGACAATTCATCCATTTTTCTCATCTTTTATGTTTTACCTAACTACACCCTAATTCTCAATTTGTGGTTTGCCTGTTTGCAAGCTTGCTGTCAAAATCTTCCAAACCAAGCAAACTTGTAAAACAGGCAGGAAGGAACAGCACCATTGCCACCACCATATATGACCACCATTGTATCACTGACCAGCTGCCGGAGTGTCCACAACAACACCATAGATTCTTGGCTGCCGCCTCCCCAGTACCATGCAGCTGTCTTGCCCTGTACTGTCCGTTGCTGCTGTTGCCGGCCTCCTCCTTCCCTTGCATTGCCTCCTCCGCAGCTACAGTCTTCAATAAGTAAAAATAAAAAAAATAAAAGTCAAACAGGCAGGAAGTGAGCAAGCTGCAGAAAAGGGCATTATATTTTTGCTATATGTGTTCCATTATAGAGGGAACATTGATTCAGATGTGTGTTATTAGGACACATGAACAGATAGGAAAGAGAAGTTTGGCTAGAAAAATGAGGAAATGCATGAGCTGGAAATTTGACAAGATGACATATTGTTAATAAATAGCCAGCTGGCAAGTGACTGACAACTGAATGGAAGCATGATGTTGAAGACAGTGTGTGAACAGTGCTAAAAACTTGGGTAAATAACTCTTTTTTTCCCATACAAAGGATCCTTCTACATGGTATCTTAAGCTAGAATTTTGGATGACTTAAGGAAAAGCCTGAAGGAAAAGCTTTCACATAGTTTTGCTTGCAAAGCCAAAACTTTTTTTCAAATAAGTGCTGGGATTTCAAACTTTGAAGCTACCTACAGGTACTTTATTTATATTCAATTTTTATTCCACAGATTTCAGAATACACAGCATGTTTTCTGAAGAAAATCAAGAGACTATCGAACAGAAACTAAATAGTTATAATGGTGAAAAGAATCATTTTTACTTAACCATTATTCACAAGCATTAAAAAAGTGGACAAAAGTCCTAAAATAAACAAAAGTCTTTGTATTTGCTGATTAAGCTGTTCCTCATTAAATCACTGATTCAGTTACAGTGATGATCCAACCGGGCATTTCTTGTGTTCTAGTTTTGCCCTCATACTTAAGTAATACCTAGAGATTGTGTGTGGGCATGTGAATGTGGTAGAGCACCTGTCTTTCACTCAGTAAGTCCCATGTTCTGTCTCTGGCATCTCTCTGGAAAAAGGCAGTGGCCAACAGCTTCCGCATTCATGCCAAAGCAAAAACAAAAAATCCTGCATACATATGCCCATATGGTCACCAGGAGTTTAATTTACCTTGACATCTTTTGTTTGTTTATATTACAGTTTGGTACCGTCAAGTTATGGTTCAGCTCCTGATGACTACATGAACACATCTATGTAGTTTTCTTGGCAGAGAGAGAAGTGGTTTGTCATTAAACGTGAAGCCCTATGCTTTCCAGGCAGTTGGTCTACACTGAGCTAAAGATACTATAATTATTAAAATGCACTTACTTTCAGTAGAAAAAAAAGAACATTTCAGTCATTATGAGGAAGTGCATAATTAAATGATGTCCTGGTTTATGATGGGCCATATGGTTTGGCAGTAGCACACGTACAAAACATTTCAGGATTGTAGTTTGAATGTGAGGTAGCATATGCAATCTGATTACAAAACAAGGTTAATGTGCTTTTAGAAAACCTTAAGGCAGCTGTAGGTTTCAACTCCTGGGAAGCAATAGGTCCACCTTTTTCTTGTAATAGTTAACCCAATATTTAGACACAGTGATTTTCCTTGTAATTCACACAGCATATGCCAGTGAAGAGACACAGTCTTCCCATGAGATGCACTACATTATTCAGATCACTGATATTCCTGACTTGAGACTAGAAATGAAAGAACAGAAATACTCTATGTCTTGCGATTCTTAAGTCTGGCTAGGTTAAGTTGTGGAGCAAAAGTTTTGGGCTTTCTGCTAGTTCTGCAGGTGGCAACTTTCTTTTTTACAATCAGGATAAAAAAGGAGTACAATGATTTGGAATTTGTTCTAGACTCAAACAACTTTTGAGCTTGGCAAAAACTGCTAGAACCACTTAAGTCTGTAACAAGTCAGCACTATTGTGAATATAAAGTTCCTTTTGTGTCTTCAGCCTCAAATCTATTGCATCCTGGATTCAATTATGTAGGCAGGCCTCATTAATAGAATACTGTGTGCCATGCGAAACCATAGCCTTCCTTGATATGTAATGGTGTCAGACATTCCACATCCAGCACGGACCCATCATAGTCCAAAGAGAGTGCATGACTTGCCTTAGAATTATGGCAGTTACGCCCCAGCCCCACCCCGCCAGCATCTTATGCTTTTGTGAGGTTTGATTTAGTCATAGGCTGTACTCACATCTACTTGCACTATTGTGGTACATGGTAGGCTGGTGGGGAACAAAGCCATCTGCATTGGGATGACCTGTTCTGCACTTGCCCCCTCACTGGCTCCAATGTTCATGCCCAAATTTGGAGATAGTGGGGTTCCTGACCTTTGAAGCTCTCAAGACTCCAATTTTGATGTTGTTCCTTGTTGTGCTACCAAAATTGGCCCCACATTGTATGCTGGAACTACTCCCCCCCTCCAATTAAACTGGTAGATCTTGAGAAGTATTACCAGTAAACCAAAGCACAATATCATTTGGACCACCCTAGTCTTGTGGTTAGAGTGCCAGGTTCTTACTGAGTAGTTTCCCAGTTTGATTCTGCACTCCTCCACAAAGCCACCTTGGGCTAGTCACAGCTCTCTTTCTGAGCATTCACAGACCTACCTACCTCACAGCGTATCTGCTGTGGGGAGAAGAGCAGAAAGCTTTGCCAGCAGCTTTGAGTCCCCTTAAAGGGCATGAAAAGTGGGGTATAAAAGCCAACTCTTCTCTTAAACTGCATCAGCATGTGGAAGGAAGGCTTCCTGGTCTGCACTACTGGCAAGTTTGGAAAGCTGCCTCATCTGGGTAATGCACTTTGTCACACAGAGTCTTTCTCTTAGTATTTTTGAGCTATAATTTGCTATTAGGGAAAGCAGATGAGGTGGCTATTGTTAATCCATCACAGTCCCAGAGACTTAAGGCTACAGTTGGTCTTGGTAGGGCACAGGGCCTACTTGCTTATCAGATCATAGTTTACAGTGTCCAGTTATTTTGTCAAGAAAAGCCAGGAGACAAAAGGAAATAACTGCAACACGCTAAAACTTCTCATTTTTCACAAAACAGCCAGCTTGCATACCAATTCACTGATAAATAGTTTAACTCTAGGGAGGCTAATTTAATTCACATATCTGCTGTAACCTTTGTAAGGGTTCGGGGGGGGGGGGATATTTCTGGTTCCCCTTCCCTTAGACTCAGCAACTTAGCAAAGCCAGCCAGTGAATACGCTAAATTAAAATTTAGTAAGACTTTACTTAGGCTGTGCAAACAAAGTCTGAATGAGGTTAATGCAAGGGCTAGCAGCCACTAATGACAATTATAAAAGAAATAGAGAAACCTGCTAAAAGGCATCAGCAAAACATGCAGGTAGTACCCTAAACTGTCAGAATGTGTGCCTCCATGAGAATGCTTTGGGGAGTGGTTCCTTTGGTAAGATGTAGGGATGTGTACAATTATTCTAAACATTCCACCACAATGCTGACATGAGTGTGGGCATAGGGGGGGACATATTTTCACCTTTGGTGTGAGTGTGATAGCATTAAATGACATTGGGGAAGTATTCAGAATTATATTAATAATATTCTAAATATAAATGTGAAACTAACACCCGAAATAGCTTTGTTTCATGTGACAACAGGGAGAATAAGTGCAGAAAAACAATGTTTATTTGAACAGATGATATATGCTGCACAATCTACAGTTTTATTGGGATGGAAAGAGAGCACTAAATGGGCACTAGATAATTGGTACAGGTATCTAATAGAACAATATAGATTTGAGAAGATGTGGGAAATAAGATTTAAAAGCCGAGGATTGAAACTACACTCCAAGACAGAGAATAACTGGAAAGAATTATTGAACTATTTGACAAGACCACAAGCTCCAGAAATTCTGGGAGATTAAGTATTAAGACTATTTCTTTGGTCCAACTAAAAGTATATCAAGAGGTGAAGGAGAAAAACCATATGACGTCAGCTGAGCACACACATGGAAGGTAGAGGGATGTATGTGTATGCCACTTTTCACTGTATATTGTTATAATATTATTGTTTTTTTAAATTTGTTTATGTTGCTGTTATTATAAAAATAAATTAAATAAGAAAAAATATTCTAAACATTCGAAATCCGATCGAATTCGTTTGAATGTGGAAATTCAAATTTGAATCAAATGTCTTCACATTCAAATTTAGATATTCGAACAAATTTCAAATGTTCCAAAACATTAGTTTGAATGATTCGAATAATTCAGATGTACAGATACATATGTACTACATACGTATCTGTATGAATATCATACATATCTGTATGCATTTACGCTTATAATACAGAACAAAAACAGGATTCATACGGGATAAAGCAGGATGCAACAAAATGCATACAGATATGTATAACACATACGATTGTTGTCAACATCGTGTCTTTAAATACGAATGTTGTTGACATTCATATCTTCAAATTCGTGTCTAACAAATAGATTTGAATGTAATGGATTCAAATAGGTTTTTGTTGCATTTGGATTTTAAACATTCAAATCAAATCAAATATTTTGACATTTGGTTCAACTCAAATTTGAATACAAAAAAAAAAAGTTGTGCACATCCCTCGTAAGAGGTCTAGGCTGTATTGCTCCACTACTATACTTGCATGTGAAGAATTTCCTTGCCCTCCACACAAATGTACTTGAGGCGTGCATGAAAATGCACAGAATTATGACATGTGAAGGCTCAGCTCCACATGCAAGAAGCAACCTTTTTCACCTTGCAGGCACAATGAAGTTCCTTCAAGCACTCTTTGGAAAGGGGTCCTCTGGAGACTGAAGGACTTCAGTGCCCATCCAAGGAATATTGAATGACCTGTTGGAGGCACAGACTAGGATTCTGGGACTCCTATAATGTTTCAATAAGATGAATACTGGAATGAGGTGAAAATGGTAGCTGCAAAGCTATGGAATGTGAATATGACTTTTTGCTTTGTGGTAGCTTGAACTATTTATCCTTTGTGTGTATCTCAGATGTGGCTCTGCCCACTACCTTAGTTTTCCACTGGCTTGCTCCTGATTGAATTTCAACCACGAGGCTCAGGATCTGCTGACATTTAGATTTTGTAATTTTGCCAGAAGACTTGTCTTCTGATCTTGTCTCCAGGGTTGCGTATACTTCACAGGTTCTGGTCTTGTTTTTATTTTCTTCCTCACTTTTTCTTCTTCATTCTTATTTCTTACATCTAATTTCTGGATTGTGATTACAAATCTTTGACCATGGGTTTTGTTTTGTTTGACTCACAGAGTAGTAACTCACAATATGACTCATAATAAGGTAGATGCCAGAACTACATGTGGTGTGACCAGAACTGTGTCTGGAAGTGTGCTACTCTTTGGGTCTCCACATACAATAACTGTCACATGTTCAGCTGTTGAACCACCCCTGATGGCAAATTTTGCAATCTAACATGAAAAGTAGGGATGGTGGGAACACCAGTCTTGTTGGGGTGCTGAGGTCCGGAAATGTTTATAGTAGCCCAACTACGTTGGATTCTCTTCTAACTGAAGCAGCCTGGATTACCTTATGTGAGGACTGCCCTGTAGGAAGGAGGTTTTAAGGAATTCCACAAAGGGCACACAATGAGGAAAAAAATGATATTTGTGTTGCTCTGTTCTGTCTCATTTCATATTATTTTGCACTTTTATTAAGCAGAAGAAAGAGCTCTTCTTCTAAATGAGGGAGCAAATCTTACTTGATACACTGTTGCTTCCAAATGTGACTTGTAATTTATTTCATCAATGAGTAAACCCTCAGATAATGCAAAATGGAGTTCCTCAGGGTAACTGTACAGTCCTGCAAACTAGTGATAGATGACACCCATGGCAGCTAGATATGTATTTTCGGCATGCAAGAAAGAACACTTTCTGGTGAATCTGTCTGGAATGTCAAGTAATACAGTTCTTTGTATTGATTGTAATTCACAGGAATCCAATAAATGGCATTGTCCAGACTGCATACTTCAAGGGATATACAGCCAATATTCCTTTATGTGTCTGAAGGCTACACTTTTTATCCCTCGATGCAGAGCTGCAATGGGTATGCATAGAAAATATAGCATTATGGTGAGTAGACAAGTCCCATTCTTCCTCTAGTTTACTAAGTTACAATCATATACAGTTTGTTGAACCCAAATTGATAGACTTGTGTTTCTCAAAAGTCAGTGGAAGCACAGGGCACATTAGAAGTTTGAAGACTACTGGTACATGGGAAATCTGTCATTGATAGGATCACTCACTCACTCACTCACTCACTCACTCACTCATTTTATACCTTTATTCATTCATTTTATATTTATATCCTGTCCTATCCCCAAAGGTTTCAGGGCAGGTAACAGCTTTTAAAATCCAACATATCAATAACAAAACAAAACCACCCTTATTAAAATTTAAAACCAACATATTAAAAACCAGCACAGTATCAATTAAAACAGTAGTGTGTGCAGCAGGGGGCAAACATGACCAACATCTAGCAAAAGTCCTCAGCAAAGAGGTGCTTCTTCACCGCCTTCCTGAACCTAATCAGAGAAGGAGCCTGACACACCTCAAGGGGGAGACTGTTCCATTAGTCTAGGGACGATAGTGTGCTCTAACCCATGTTTGGTTGGATTCACAGCCAGATTTACACCACCTGCGCTCTAGCCGTTGACCTTCCTCTTTCATGACCCATAGCTCCATGGAATCTACAGGCATGTTGAGGACACTTGGGAGTGATTGTGTCAATAGCCCTGCTCATCTCCCGATTCCAGAGAGAGACCAGAGCTTCGACAGGAGCACCGTCATTGTGACGGTTTCAGGGTACAGGCTACAAACTGCTTTGCTTTCTGGCTTTGCAGGCTTCTTGCAAGCTGCAATAGCCAGCCTTGTTGCAAACAGTTTGTTGCAAACCCTGGGATTGGGGCTGCAAAAAGAGCGGGAAATCCTGTGCGGGCCCTGTTGCAGTGATTGGCTGGAGTAAGGTTTTGGAGGGAAAAGCTGTCCGGGGATCTGAGTGCTGGAGGGGCTAGGGAAGGAGTTTCCACCAATCAGGCTGGAGGGACAGTAACCTCTGTTAGGAGTCTCCAGCAGCATTTTATTGCAGTTACAGCCAATCAGGGTCAGGGATGTGTGTATAAAGGAACTGAGAACACAGCAGACAATGTCTTCATGCTGGGACAAGAGCTGAAAGGAAAAGAGCTGAATCCTGAGGGAGCTGGAACCAGTAGCTGACCATTGGGCTGTTGGCTGAGCGATTTCTGAAGGGGACAGTCGAGGAAGATTGGGGCTCCGAGGGAGACTTCGCTAGCAACTGACCAGGCTGGATGATTGGACAAGCAAGGACGGACTGGACCTTGTGATCATCTAGGGCCACGTTCTGGTACACTGGCTTGGTTTGAGCTGTGGCCAAGCAAGTCAGAGGGGGAGGAACGTGGAGAGGATTGTCTTTTAAAAGGGGGAACTATTTTCCTTTAGGGAAAGGGGTAGCTCCTAACCTTAAGAGACTTACTGAGTTAAACCAACAAATACCTGAACCTTATTTTATCTTTTATAGTATTGCTTGTGTATAATAATAAACTTGTTTTAGTTTACTGTTGAAACGCTTGCTACCAGTGTTTTGTGTCCACACTGTAGTATTCACTTGGCCGTTGCACGAACCCAGCATCCTAACAGGGCCAAGCTTCTCCTAGAGAGGGCAGGCACTAACTGGACCGCTGGGCATCGTGGCAGTCATGCCAACTGGAACATCCCCCAGGGCATTCAGGAATCACTCAGATTCCATAAGTCTCCAGGGACAAACCATCTCAGTAGGTCCAACATCCCTATAGAGGGGAGAAGCCACTGTAAGTCTAAACCTCACTAGCGAATGATCTGTCCATGATAACGAGCTGACAGCCAGTCCTCCTATCACTGTTTAGCAATAGTCTAGTCCAGGCTCTTCTAGGTGCCCCAGAAGGTGCTGCCCACAATTTGTCAGCCAAGAACAGACAATCTTTGTTTGACAGTGGACTGAGAGTATCATCCACATCATCCATGTGACTGCACAGTGGAGAGTGAAAAGACAGAGGTTGTATCCCTAGTTAAAATGGAATATATTACATTAGTTCCTATGAATTTATTTTCACTATTAACCTCTTCATCCATCCTCCATGTTCCCTGCTGTGATTTGAGGTTATGCAGCTTGGAGTGAGTGGCTGCTAGTGCTGGCTGAGATATGCTAGGACTTGGACACAGAGCTATTTTGCTAGCAAAGTAAACATAATTCCAATATGGATGACAGGTCAGATAGTTTGCAGAAATCTCAGATTATATCTCTACTTACTTTGGGCAATGCCTCAGCAGGCTATATGGATATCATGTTTCCATTTTCAGTGTCATCAGATGCCATCATTAGTGCATCAAGGTAAGAACCCTGGCCATGACACCTTTGACAGCCTGTGCTGTACAAAATGGATACATGGAAGTGCTCAGTGGATCTATGAGGTGAGTGATTTGATGTATCAGCCTGCTCCCAGGTGCCCACACTGTAGCTATGGAAACATGGCCTCAGTTTCCTAGTCAACCTATCACATATCTCCACTTGTCTATTTTGAAGAGTTTGGAGGGTTTATTAAGTCAAAAATGTCAGACACGAAGAAACACTGAAGAGTAAAGGAAAGATATTCTGCTGAATTTTACACAAAGATGATTTCAAGAGGAAGCAGGCAATTGTCTTGTGACATCTACAATTTGCCATGGCTTGCAAAAAAAGGCAAAGTAGTTCTTTTTGTTGTCACTTGAGAATAGGTATGAGAATTCACACCTAATTTTAATCCACTCTCAGTCCACTTTCAGAGTAAGACAGCACATCAGAACATGAACTGTTTATTTTTATTTTTTTTTGTATTATCCAACTCAGAAAATCCACTTTTGGGTTAGATAATGTGAACGAAAAAGACAAATCATTTTGCTGGTGTACTCTCTCACACCAAAGATGGTCTGAAGGTGGATTAAAATGTACGTGGGACTGGAGCTTATGTTTGTAAAGTAGCAATTATTCAGATCTTTCTAACCTGTCATTTTGAGCAGCAATTTGGTATTATTATAGCTAATGATAGCTGCGACTTATAGTCACTGAAAACACAGTACACAAAACAAGGATTCTAGGTTGCTGAATCTGTAACTATTAAACCATCTAGGGTTTGTAATTGCTTATTTTGTTAGTTCAGTTGCTTGTGCAAGATGTGTTGGGTATTATAAACCTAATTGCATTAAATTTTTTAAAAAGTTTGATGCCAAGCAAAGAAATGGAAGATTAACATGATCAAGCAGAGAATTGTCAGAAGATTGTATGGTTGCAAACATCATGACCCCTGAAGTATTGAAATAACTTAACTGATAAAAATAAAAAAGTACTGGGATATATGCATATGCACGGTCCATACCAGCAGATTGCATCTAAATATCATTTTTCTCAAACCAGTATCACTGTGCTCCATCAGCTGTCTACAAAACAAAGCCTCTTTCATGCCAATGCTCATTTCAATAAGATTTTATCAGAGCAAAATGCAAAATACACTATTAAACAATCAGGGTAGTTTTATAGTGGGATCCTTGACAACTCCAAAGTACATTTTTTCCTCTTTCATTTCACCAGATTATTGTTTAGTTTGGCATCCCAGAAAAGGGTGAAGGGTAAAAAAGAAAGAAAGCAGTCCTGAGGTTTTTGCCAAGGTAGTTTGCAAACTTTTGGAAATTTAAAAATCAAATATTTGTGGTCATTAGTTCTGAAGAAAACCACACTGGTATGATGGGAATTTTTAAAAAGAGAGAAAGGGGGAGCAATATACCCAGAAATGTGCAAATTGAAAACTACAATCCTATTTATCCTTAGTTAAAAGCAACCAAACAAGGGCTGTATCATTAGGAGTTAGTTAGACTGAACCAACAATTCCTGAGTAATACCTTCCTTCATCCCTCCCCTCCCAAGGGAATGCCTTCAATTTTATTATAGCTTTTAACTAGCATATTAATCACTGATATCAAACAGAAAGCAGCATTATTCAAAACAATTTACTCAGAGGCAAGGTGCATAGTGTCTTTGCATAGTCATACTGTCTTTGAAACTGGAGAATGGAGTTCCTCAGTTTGAAGGTGTAATATAGGGAGATTTTACATAACACCAGAAATGGCCCGGGAAGTTGGGCATTTTTTGGTTCACTGCAAATCTTTCTGGTTGGATTGTAACATTAGCAAGTTGGTTTTGTGGCTAGTGTTTAACTACATGAAAGTGGCAAGAGCAACTGATGGCAGAAACATGGATCCTGAAGAATTATTGTTCCCTCCAGCCACCTTCTGGTCTGCAGATTTCTTTCCCCTATTTTGTGAGAAGGATGCTTTGAAGGTCCTCAAGTGCCTTTGACTATGTACTATATGCCTGGGTGCTGTCCATTCATTTAGGTGCTACCTAAGAGCTACAAACATATAGTCCTTTGTCTCTTGCTTCAGCTTCATACTTTACATTTAGGTAGTAATGTCATAGAACCAGAGAGACAAGGGGTGTTTTTCCACTGTCACTAGAAGTACCCATTAAGTACCCATTAAGAACCCGTTAATGGGTACCTAATGGGTACTTTTAGTGACAGTGGAAAAACACCCAAGTTCAAGATGAAGGTTAAACAAGCAGGTAGGGCTTTCTGCATTTAACCTTGGTTAATTTGTATCAACTGGAACCACATTAGCTAGATCTATGTGTACTAGATCCAGATCAACCACAGGCAGAGGCATCTGCATTGAGTGGGCTTTAGAACAGCAAATATGGGCTAAAAAGTGCTGACACAGATGTAGACTACATTTATCTGGTCGACCACTCATCCGGATTAGTGAGCCATTAGTACAGTTCTGATTCAGATCTACTCTACTCCCATGCAGATGGTATGTTCTTAGTAGCTCCATGATCCAGATTAACAAGTAAGTGCAGAAAGGGCATTAGTTAGAACCACTGACTTTGGTCCTGTACAAATCGTTTGCTTTCGGGAATGAATTCTGCCCCATAAGCAGATTAGATGATGTACTTGCCAGCATGTTCAGTCATCACTCTCGGTCCTCTTTTGACACAGCCCTGACAAGCCAAGTAGATTTTGCCACAGTCAAATAAATAGAATAAGATGTCTTTCAAAATTTCTTTTTGTGCATGTGTGTCAAGAAAGACTTGCAGTACAATTTGCCTGTAAATCTATTGCTTTATACAAGGCAAATGTCATGTGGAGTTAGCATTGTTTTGGGGTGATTGAAAGGGGTTAATAACTATGGTTAACCTTCTTTTGAGTCAAAACAGCAGGGCTGTATATTGGGTACAATAATAATTGTTGCAATTTCTGATTTGTAGCATGCCTTGTTGCCAAAATTCAGGAGAGGAAGTATGGTAGGCATACCTCTTGTGTTATTCCATTTCATAACGTTCACCCGATTTAATACAAACATGTTGTTAAGTAGTAGATATTGCTGTTTTCTTGCATCAGAGGGACGCTGAGGCTGAATGTAAACCTGACTGAAATAAAATGCTTCTGTTCTAGCTGATGTAGGGTTTCATTTGTTTGTTTGCATTTATATCCATGTTATACCATGAAGTCTCAAGGCTGGTTAAAACAGATTGACACCCAATAGAAAGTTAAAAACAAAATGAGATTAAAATAAGAAATTAAGTAGAAATTAAATTAAAATTACAATGCCTAGGAGGGAAGGATAGGGAATTCAATTAACTAAAGACTTGAGTAAAAATGTGTCTTCTCTCATCCTCTCACTCCTTTTAATTTCTACCTTCTGAGCCTGGTGGCACAGCAAACTTCCTCCCTGGTTGGTCATAAGGTATGAACAAGGCTATAAGGTAGGAGGCATTCCTTTAGGGCCTTGCAAGGTAATGTTACTAACTTGAATTGGATCAGTAGCAAATTGGCAACAAGCACATTTCTTTGGAACTAGTCTGATAAATGTCTGTCCAGCAAGTCCTGTCAGTTGCTTCGCTGCTTCATTTTGTACCTTCTGCAGCTTCTGAACTATCTTCAGGGGCAGTTCCATGTATAGAGTATTGCAATAGTCCAGTCTTGAAATTGCTTGGGCATGGATTATGTCAAGAGAACTGCTTCAGCCGTGTGAATTTAGGGTGTTTTTCCACTGAGCTCCTTTAATCCGGATCTAAGAAGATCTGGATCTAAGGAATGGGTACTTCCCTTAATCTGGATCTAGTAGATCTGGATTAAAGGAAGTACCCAGTGTGTTTCCACAGGTGGCCTAGCACCCAATAGCAATGGGTGCTAGCCTGCTTGCTGTGGAAACCCTGGAGCACCCATGTGCAAGTCCAGATCTACCCAACAGGGGGTGCAATCTCTGTAGAGACTCCGGAGAATCTTCAAAGATCCTCCAGAGTGATCTGCTGCAAACTTCAAAGATCCTCCAGAGCCTTTGACAGCGGCATTGCTGTCCCTCCGAATGCAACTTTGGAGGGACTTTGGAGGGACTTTGAAGGGACTTCAAAGTTTTGAGTTTGGGGCACCTCCTCCCCCATGGGTGCCCTCCCCAAGCCTCCTCTAGACCCCAATGCCCAACTGTAGTGGAAACAGGCTCCTTATAATCCAGATTTGATGGCTGAAGTCCCCATTGTGGACCCCTTTAATGGGGTCTACAGGAAATTCAGATTATAGGTCCTGAAGGACCCATATGATCCTGATTTCCCTATCTGTGGTGGAAATAAAGGGTGTTTTTCCACTGTCACTAGAAGTACCCATTAAGTACGCATTAATGGGTACAAAAATGCCATTATGTACCCATTAATGGGTACTTAATGGGTACTTTTAGTGACAGTGGAAAAACACCCAAAGTGACTCTAATGGGCTGTGTAATGGAAATGGGGTCATCCTGCTCTGAGCCTAATCTGTCCTTAATGGGTCCTTCAATGGGTACTTAGTGCTAGTGGAAAAACACCCTCAATAACATTCTCACATCCACAGTAGTCTCTCTAAAAGGGGGAGAGGAAGGAACTGTATATGAAAATGTAGCCAGCTGTCATGATGGTCCAGAGCCTTAAACAGAGCTGGACTACTGTCAACAGCTCTTTTACGCATACATTCAGTTGTGTCACTGTAATACTATTTTGATTGTCATTGCTCTTGCTGATAATCCTAAGAATGCAACCAGTGCAGAACCTTGAAGCAAGAGTGATAGATGGGTTCAAATTTCTTCTGTTCTTCAGACACCGCAACAGCCTCAGTTTAAGAAACTTGTCTTTGGTCCTTTCTGCACCAAACCTTATTCTGGATTATATCTTGGAATAGGGGCCTTCCATATGGTAGTGCAAACTTATTGCAAGCCTCACTCAGGGCCTACCACAATATGCACCAGTATGATTCTGGGATATAATCTGGAAATTTAACTGTAAAGACTGAAATGGCTCTGGACCTGGATATCTGAAAGGTTGTCTCACACAATATTAGCTGTCTTATGCCTTCAGATCTTCTAGAGACTCCTTACTGGCATTGTTTGAGATGTTGCCGGGGAAGGGGGTTGTCAGTGGTCCTTCTCTGCTGCAGCACCACTCTTGCCAGGATGAACTTCCAGTTGACCTGAGGCAGGATCCCCTGCTGCAAACTTTCAGCAAGCCTCCTCTGTTCACCCTGTATTTTCTTACAAACAGCTTCCTTGATTCAAACAAATAAAGTAAGTCACACAGACTAGCTTCTAGCTCTCACACTATAATACCCAGTGAAAACAAAGGGGTTTGTCAATCATAGTGTTACATCCATCCTTTCATAAAAAACCAACCACGGAGAACAGCTTGATGGCTCTTTAAAATGAATTTGAAAGAAAGAACCCTAAGGGAGACCAAAGGGTTTTCGTAACTGACACTTGGACGGCACACAAAACAGACATGTAGGTTATTTAGACACAATCTTCCCCACTATGGTGAGATGCATTTTTATTTTAAACCCTACTAATCATGCCAGGTTAGTATGCATACATACATATAAATTATCATAGCAAACTATGTACATATTGGAGTGATTTTTAGTGACATGTAATTATTTTGTTCTTGCATAGTCTTGCTGCCAGGGGCAACAGACTCAGTGTGGGCACCTTGTGGCACTACAATTAGAAATGCAGCAACCAAGCCTCTTCCAGAACCCCATCCTGCTCTAACAGTTTGGGTAATCCTTTGGATCATTTATGCCGACACAGAGGTAGGGCAGCTGGCCTTATTTATGGTCATGAAGCATCCTGCATATCTCTAAAATGCTACACAGTGCTGCTATAATGATGGGAGCTGTCATTTCAGTGCTGGCTTCCTGGCATTTCCTGTGGCCTACCCAAACATGGCCTTACTTACAAGAAAACAGTTGCAGGATGATAATTATTATTTTTGTTTGAAATATTGGAGAGCAGAGTTCATGACAGAATTTGCATTGCAAAATTTCAATAAAAATTCACTTTCATTGCTGGAAGTGATGTTTGTAGAATATGCAGTGCATGTATTCATTGCTTGGTAGGAGTAGGTAAATCTTCTGTAGGGATTTGTTGCTTACAGGGTTAATTCACAATGAAGCTCAAGGTAGCCACAACACTATAAATCATTTAAAGAATAAAACTCACTTTATTTGGCATATTATTTTAATCAATATAGCTGAAATAAATATAGTTTTTTGAGATTGTGGATTGAATTAGAAGACTTGTTTTCCTGAAAGACACTGCAGATTTTATTTCTCATACCTTAAAATGTTGCAACAAAATTCAACTTAAATTTATTTGCCTTGTTTAACAAATTTGATTTCAGTGCTTGGTTATTTTTCAATAAGGAAGTAAAGGAGTCCAATGAGTTTCAACTATGTTGAACTACCCAACTCAGTTTGTTGAACAAGCCTGACCTATCTATGTTCCCTGAGAATGTTCCTTCTGCAAAAGGCAGCATGGTTTGCTTCATTGACTACTGCGTAGCCAATGAACTGAAATACTTACGTAGGCCGATGATACAAAGTGCCAAAAATGGCCCATTTCAAGGAATATCTTCAGAACTTCAGATAATGGGCCTAGAGGAGAATTTGAAACTGGGGAATCTGGGACATGCAGCCCATAACTCCTGGGTTGAAATAAGTTCCGTTGCACAGGGGAGGTCCCCTTGGTTTGCATCTCCATGCCGGTACAGATCTTGCCACAGAAGAAGAAGAAGAAGAAGAAGAAGAAGAAGAAGAAGAAGAAGAAGAAGAAGAAGAAGAAGAAGAAGAAGAAGAAGAAGAAGAAGAAGAAGAAGAAGAAGAAGAAGAAGAAGAAGAGTTGGCTTTTCTACCCTGCTTTTCTCACCCATTTAAGGGGACTATAAAACAGGCTGACAAAGCTTTCTATACTTCTCCCCACAACAGAACATTCTGTGAGATAGGTGAGGATGTGAGAACTCAGAAGAGAGCTGTGACAAGCCCAAGGTCACCCAGCTTCATGGGGGAGTGTGGAATTGAACCTGACATTTCCAGATAAGAATCTAGCTCCCTAACCACTAGACCAAACTAGCTCACTGCATGAGTTATCTCTACGAGTTGGTCCAGATCAGTGGATCCAGAAAAATCTTGCGGGGATGTGAACTGGATCAGGACTGTCTGCACTGACCATGCTGAACTACCCCATGGCTCCCTGTGACTGCAAAGCTCACACAAGTTTCACAACCATCCTTTTTACATCACCAGTGGCTAGGAATGAATGTCTCTAGGCTTGGGGCTTGTTTTTTGATTGCGCATCTGCACACATCTAATCTGGAAGAAGGCCCTTAGTCCACTTGTAGATCCAATTAAGGGATCTACAGTAGGTCCAGTTTAAAGGTGTCTTAATCCATATCTGGGCCTGTCTTACTTCCACTTACCTCCCTTAATCTGGATCTAAGATGATCCGGATCTAAGAAATGGGTCCTTCAACTAGTTCAGATTTAGTAGATCTGGATCTCAGGAAGTACCTGATGGGTCTCCATGAACAGTGTAGCAATGGGTGCTAGGTAAGCTCACAGTGGGAACACCGGATCACCCATGTAGAGCATCCATCAGGCCCCCAGGGAAGACGTGAAAGTGGGGCAGAGTGATTGGCTGCCACTCACGTCCTTCAAGCCATGTTTTGGGAGGCGATTCACACTGGGGGAGCAATCTCTGGAACTGCTCAGGAGATTCTTCAGAGATTGGGGCAAGCCACTCTGGAGATTCTCCGGGGCTTGGCCAAAGCTCCATCGAACAACTCCTCAAACAGTGTCAAAGCTCCGAAGTCAAGTGGTGTAGAAAAGCCAACTCTCCTCCTCCTCCTCCTCTTTGGAGTTTTCTGGCTGACAGCTTCAAAGCATGTGCCATTCTCTGGAATTGTCTCCAGAACCACCTCCAGAGAATAGGCACTGGCTTTGAAGCATTGGGTTTGGGGGCACCCATACCCCGACATGGTGCCCCCTCGGAGCCCACACCCTGGACCCCAGTGACCCAATCATGCTGCAAATGTGCACTGTCTAATCCAGTCTTCAGAACTGAAGACTGGATCATAGACCCCTTTATTGGGGTCCACAGGAAATCCAGATTATAGGGCATTTTATCTGGATTTCCCTGGAACAGGTGTGAACAATTCAGGTTCTAATGGGGTCTGCAGTGGGAACAGGCTGTTCCTGGGTCTGACCCTAATGGGTCCTTAATGGGTCCTTAGTTCTAGTGGACCCCCCCCCCTTGATTCATATTAATGTGCAGATGAGGACCAGGATCCTGACCAGAGGCCCTTTGATATGGATCTACAGGTAAGTGTGGAGAAAGGACCGTAGTCTGTACAACTGAACTTCATCTACACTGGAAATAATGGGTTACATTGGGTGGGCCAGGGGTTGCATGTCTCTGTTCCTAGTGTGGCCACCTCCTGTCCGAATTGCTAAAAGTGGCATCCTCCGAAATCTAGAATAAAATAAAGTTTTCCAAGATTACGCTATGAAGGTGGAGCTGGCATAACAGTAAAGTGTAGCTATCACATACAATATTCCAGGCTATGTACATTGTACACCTCCTCACTGCCAGCCAAACTTTTGTTAGCGGCAGGCATCCTGGCTGAATTATTATTTATTATGAATAAATGAAAGAAGATGATCAGGAAATCCCTATATATGCACACACCTTACACTAATGGTTCCTTCACTGTGTACACACCTACGCATGTGCACATATGGACATACACAAAGATCTTCAAAGCATTATTTTGGTGCATACACACAAAAACACATTGGGACATAAGCCAGCAGAACCATTTTATTATTAGACTATTAGCTACGTTTTAAAAATTCCATCTCAAGGCAATAAATGAGGCATCACTAAGAACTGAAATAGGAAAATGCTTTACAGATGGTTCATTAAGTGGTGAACAGACAAGTCAGTGTATTTGGCTATAAGCCAAATAATTCCTACAAATTCAGTTGTACATTTTATAGGAATTGCAAAACTGACAAGGTAGAAAGGCTGAAGATCATCCAATCTATTGCTCTACATGGCCATGCTTTCCTATAGACATTTGCCTGCTTCTAGCTCTTCTATGATACTGTATTTTCTGGCGTATAAGACTACTTTTTAACCCAGGAAAATCTTCTCAAAAGTTGGGGGTCGTCTTATACGCCAGGCGTCATCTTCTTATACAGTGAGTATATCCCAAACTCTAGATTTTATACGCCGTCTTATACGTCGGAAAATACGGTATATACTTTTATAAATTTCAAGAAACAAGGAGAAGTATCTCTTGTATGTGTGGAATAAGTATGGAAAGCTGGTACATAAAGTCAAAGTAGATGGCACTCCTTCACATCTGATAACTTGGAAGGGCTGTTCTCACCTGTGTGGCATAGATTCAGACTCCTTGGGGTTTTTTCCACTTACCTCCCTTAATCTGGATCTAAGAAATGGTTTCTTCAGCTAATCCGGATTTAGAAGATCTGGATCTAAGGAAGTACCCAATGCATCTCCACGGACAGTGTAGTGCCCAATAGTAATGGGTGCTCGGCAAGCTCGTGATGAGAATGCAGGAGCTCCCCTGTGGAGCATTTGTTTCTACCCAAGTGGGAGACGTCTGTCACACCATGTTTTTTTTGGGGGTGGGCAAACTCTCGAGCTGCTCCGGAAATTCTTTGGAGATTGCAGCAAACTTCTCTGGAGATTCTCCAGAGCCTGGCCAAAGCTCCATAGAACAGTTCTATAAACAGGGCCAAAGCTCTGAAGTTAAGCTACAGAGCGGTTTTGGAGCCTAACCCTGACATGAGTCCCTTTGCATGGGTGAGGAGAGCGAGGTTGAATAGCCATCTCTTTTTTTCTTCTCCCTCTTCTTCTTTGGAGTTCTCCAGCAGACAGCTTTGAAGCCTGTGCCATTCTCCAGAGTTGTCCCCAGAGCCTCCTTCAGAGAATAGGCACCAGCTTCGAAACTTTGGGTATCGGGAACCCACCCCCTGACAAGGTGCTCTGCCAAAGCCCACACCTGGACCCCAGTGACCTGATCGTGGTGTGAACGTGCACCGACTAATCTGGATTTGATGCCTGAAGACCAGATTGTAGACCCCTTTAATGGGGTCCACAAGAAATCCAGATTATAGGTCCTGAAGGACCCATTTCATCTGGATTTCCCTAGTACAGGTGTGAACAAATCAAGTTCTAATGGGGTCTGTAGTGGAAACAAGGTCTTCCTGCTCTGAGCCTAATGTGTCCTTAATGGGTACTTAGTGCTAGTGGGGGAAAAAAAAACCCTTTGGGATGCTCCATCTACACACCGTGCTACCAGTTCCATCCTGGAGTATCTGGGAGCATCTCAGAATGCCCCATTCCTCTGTAGCTGTGGAGAAGTAAAAACTACACAGGTTGACTGGGAATTGTTAGTATGCTCCTGCTAGACAGCATTCACATCCACCTCTGGGTATGAAGTTGTGCTGAGGTGGGGTGGCATGGCATGGCATGGCACAGCTGTAGCTGTAGCTCCATAAGTGCATGCTACATCATGCTCACCATGGCAATGGCTGGGTGTGGGAGATGCTGACACAGCAATTGCTGTGATGATTTGGATGGTCCAGGACAGACCATCCACACTGGGAGCACCTGTGGTAAAGCTGAAGGATACACCAGTGTTCATGGTGTGAATGGGTTTCTTTGTCCCCATACATAACGGTTAAATCATTCCGCGCAGTTAAGTGGCAACAGGCCCACAGTATGAGTTCCTTTTTCAGGCTGTGCTCACATAGAGTTAAAACAACAACATTTCTGAGCTTAGAAATGACTTAGAAATTAGAATGGGATGATTCACAAGTCAGTTTGTCCCTCCTCCTTCTCATAAGCATTCTGGGCTAGAAAAGGTGAATTACAGCTGGGATGAGAACGTGAGAATCACATGGTACCATCTGTAAGGAACATTTGAACTTCTCATTTAGATAGATGTGAATTCAGTCACTTTCTCATCCATGTGTGTTTTAATGCAGGGTTAGTTAATGTGTATACAACCATCACATCCTGTGACTAAAACTTCTCTGAGGGGAACTACATATCATGACTCCCTCTTCTGAACCCATTACCATTTTTTCTTAGCTATCTTGCCCTCAGCCCATTAATCACACCCATCACTGTACACGATGGTTAAGTGTATGAAATGTGGAGTTCGGTGTGTGTGAAGGCAAAAAGGCAGAGAAGAAACAGCAGCTGTGGAAAGCATCAGTTATGCCAATAGGAACTCAAAAAACAAACAAGAATAAAAGCCCTCTTTTTACTCAGCCATATAATGTCCAGCTGAACTTCAAGGATGCTGATTTATCTTGTTCTCACTCACACACTCTCTCTCCAAAAATGCAGTTCTGCAAGCGTGGAATTGTGCTTTTTTAATCCAGATGAAAAGGATTTTCTTCAAGCATCCCATGTTCAGAAATACAGTCTCTCTCTCTCTTTTTGCCAACTGGGTTTGACAGCTTTTCATCCTAATGTGAATCAATTGCAGCCCCATTCTTGTTTCTTTGCTTTCCTGAGAGGATTAAAACACAGGCTCATGAATGAGACTTAAAAAGTAGTTATTTCCTTTCATTAATACTCTGATGCTGTGTTCCCATACAAGTTTAAATCCAAATCGAATCCATTTTCAGGATCAGGAGATCCTTTTTTTTTTTTTATTCCTGGACTTTATGAGGGCTATCGTGCAAAAATCCACAGGAAAAAAAAGTCCTCATAAAAACTGCCTTGGTCCCCTTTTGGAGCCCAGCCTGCATTATTTTTTGGCCTTTGGGAATGCTATCAGACTTTTTGGGATGGAGGTCTATTCTTCTGGCCAATGCCTGCCAGATGTGGGTGGGATTTCACAGGTGCGAAGGTATTCCCCCTCCTCTTGCCATGTCTGCTCTGAACAAACTGCAATTAGAAGAGATATGGTCACAGGAAAACTTTTTTAAAACACCAGCCTCAAGCAATACATTGCAGCAAGGCTAGCACAGCAGGGGAAAAATAAGCCATGAGCCTCCACATGATGACTTGATCCCACTTCCCACCCCCTTTGTGAACTCATATTAGCAGAGTAACACAGTTGAGGAAGCAGCAGTCAAGCTGTATGGCCCCACTGCCTGCCAATGGTTTGGTGTCTGTATATGAACTAGACACCCCCTCGCCCAGGCATCCTGCTTCAAAGGCTTACTGTCAAGCCTTCACCCTGAAGCAGCACAATAAACACTAGTTTAATTCAACACCAACTGTTTATTATTTACAAGCAAACAGATAAATAAGTGGTAGCAAAATATTAAGGTTGCTCAATATTACCTAAGTAGCCAGAAAGAACAAATAACCATAAGTACTGGTACAGCTTAGCTCTTCCCAATCTAAACCCTGAAAATAAAATAAATAAGTCAAACCTCTGGCTCCCTTTTAAATAGAAGGAACCCTTCAGATGTTCAGCATGAAGGTTCTTCCAACAGATAAAGAATAATTCCCAAACAGCAAAAGTAAACTGCAGAGCACGAATCTAACTTGCTCTAACAGAGCCAAGCAGCCCCTTCAGCATTCCTATATCCTCCAGGTTCACCCTGAGATCTACCTCAACAGAGAGGCACAACCCTCCTTCTAATCCCTGCCCCAACAGCAAGCACAGGACTTAGAAGTCTGAGGAGTTTAACAGAATCCCCAATGATCAATCCCCTGCAAAATCTGCCGAGAGAAAGACTCTGAGAGCCCCAGACCTCTGCCTTAAATAGAATGAGATCCTGGTGCTCTGATTGGCTGGATTCTGGTGCTTACTGAGGGAACTCCCTCCTGTCACTCAAGCTTGCAAAGTCGCCAGGAAACTTCCCCTCTCTTTACAGCCTGCAGAAAATGTTTGCAAAGGGCCTGGGAAATTTTTCTGATCTTTGCAGCCTGCACCGTAAATCCGTGACACTCCATTTTACAGAGGGGAGGGGAGGGAAACTGAAAAGGAGAATAATAGCCTCTCCATGGAAGCTGTCTTTATTTTGAAAGGGAATTGCTTTGCCCTGTAGGTTCTTTTGCTCTTCTATTTAAGCATAAAACTGCTTCCTTCCTGGCAATGTAAATAGAGGGAGGGAACTTCCGATTTGAAAGGGAGAGTGTGAAAGGGATGATTACTTCTGTTGCAGCTGATTCTGTGGGGCAGGCATAACAGGGGGTTGGGCAGGAGCAGAGACTAAAAGGTCCTGTTTCTCCATGCTTTTTTTTCTGTTTGAGTGGGAACACAAGTATTTGGATTCAGCTCGTGTTATCCTCAAGAAAATGGGAACAGCCAGATTGTGCACTCAAGTCCTGAATTCGGTTTTAAAAATTCAAGTGGGAACACAGCCTGAATTCATCTTTTCTAAAAGCAGCAATAAATGGGAGGCAATATGTTGATTTTCACTCTCCCTGTGTGACCCAGGACTGCAGGGTTGGAGCCCAAATGTTTTGTTAGAACTGACAAAATATTTCTAACCTAGGGCTTTTCAGCACTTCATATATTCTGTTTCCATATCAGTTGATGTACCTTTTCCATATTATAATAAATACATCCTCACACTAACCTTATTTAATCTGCAATCTGTTCTATGGGAATTTTTTCCTACTTAAGAATCTGTTTTTAAAAATGGGATAGACAGATTGTGTTGTATAAAGAAATGAAAAAGAGACTGCTAGTTTGTTAAACTTTACGTTGCTAAATTTGACTCCACAAGAATTTAAAATATCAACATCACAGTTGATGTACCAACTGGAACGAACATGGATGTAATCTACATTTGCCTACAGTGAAAGAGGTGTATGTCAAATGGAACTGATCTATTGAAATGCTGTGGGATGCATCCAAATATTTTGAAAAATACTGTATGTAAAAATAGATGCTTGGCTAGAAAAGCCAAAAACCTTGTCTAATTCAAGACAAGATGTTCCAAAGTCTGAATGGAATTGCCTATTTTGAGGTGTTTTGTTCCGTTATTCCAGGCACCACTTTGGTTTTGTCTACTTTTCAGCATTTTTTTTTAACCAGCAGTCTAAATATAGACGCATGACAACACTACCAGTGTAGGAGCACTAAAAAGCCTTAAAATGGTAAGCCTTAAAATTCTGTCCAAACTATTTCAGGAACAAGGTGGTGGGTAGGTTGAAGAACAACTTTTCAGTGTTAAGCATTAATTTTCCCCATCTTTTTAAGTTGGACTGAAAGAGTTTTGCTGTTGTTGGGTATCACTGAGTTGTGACTGACTCCTGATTGACTGCATGGACACTTCAGTGGGAACTTCTATGCAGTTTTATTGGCAAAGATACAGAAGTGGTTTGAGATTACCTACCTCCAGGGAAAGACTGGGGATTGAACTAGAAACCACCTTTTTTCTATACTGTTTGCATTACCACTGAGCTATGACTATTCCTGGACTAATAGAATAATATATGGCTCTCTCTGCACTGAACCTTGGTTAATCCATGGGGCCTGTTCACACTTGCCTTCATTTTGGAATCTATCCCAGAATAGGGGGCCTGCTGTCCACATGCTAGTGCAGGCTACAGCAGGCCTTAGGTGAGGCCTCCCAGAGTCTGTATTAGTATGCAGACAACATACACCTATCCTGAGATTTATTCCAGAATATGGCCAAGTGCAAACAGGCCCCATATTAGCTACATCCACATTAACTAGATCTGAATTAACCACAAGCAGAAGCATCTGCACTGAGTGGATTTTAGAACAGCAAATGTGTGCTAAAGTGTAGACCACATTTATTTGAGGCCTTTTTGCACAAGGGGTTTTTGAACACGCGGAGAACACGCGGGAACGCAGCGTACGCACTGCCATGTGGGCAGTCTGCCCAATCAGAAGCCGCGCCACATGCACGTGGTGCATGCGCACGACTGCCCCAGCTCATTCCAACCCGGGACAGTGAGGAGGTAGGTTTTGAATGCATGCGGGCAGATCCCTGGGCCCCAGGGGGATGGGGGGTGGGGTGGGGCTCTACGGGACTTAGCTGCCTCAATTGAGGTGGCTCGACCCCACAGATGCTCGTAATCTGCCACAGTCAGCCGGAAGATGGGGGATACCGGTAAACCAGACCCATGTGGCGCCGGACTACCAAGGGGTCCCACAGCCCCTGGCTCATAGGCAGCCAGGCCCAGCCCCAGCCCCCGGGGTGGGTGGGTGCCCAGATGGGTTCCTGCCAGCTGTACAGGACCCGATTGGATCCTGTACAGCTGGCAGGACTCGGGGAAAGCCACCTGATGGGTCTGCCCGCCCCTGGGTGCTTCCACCCAATGGCGGGCAGGCCTGGGGGAGGCGTCCCTGCCCCTGCCCGGCCTTTCCTGGCTAAGTCAGTTTGGGACGGTTTCTCCATTTGCACATAGGCAGTCAGGAACGCGTGCAAATGTGTTCCTGACTGCCTATGTGTGAATGGGGAAACCGTCCCAAACTGACTTAGCTGAAGTGCATTACAGCCATTACGGCTGTAATGCAAAACGACCTCTGGTCTTCCACTAATCCGGAATAGTGAGCACTTAGTACTAGGGGTGTGGACAAATGTATTTTTTTGCATTTGAATCAGAGTCAATTTTAATATTCAAAAATTCAATTCATTTTGAATTTTTAAACCCCAGATTATCCAGATCTGCACATTTAAAAGTTTGATCCGTATCCAAAAGTAGGAATGTCAATAGCATTCATATCTGTTTTTCAAATTTGAGCAAAACCATATGCATCCGGTTTTCATCCCATATGCATCCCGTTTTCTTCCTGCATTATAAGTGCAAACACTTTCACGCATATTCATATACGATAAATACGGATCTGTTCATTCAAGTTATTCGAATATCCATATCAGATTTCTGAAAATCCGAAATTCATCCAAATGTCGAAATTCAAATGCTTTTAAATTTGATTCAAATTCGAATATTGATATTTGTCAGATCAGAACTGGATTTTCAACTTTTCAAATATTTGTGCACATCCCTACTTAGCACAGTTCTGCAGTAATGCACTTAGCATTAACACAGAGTAGGATCTACTCTACTCCTGTGCAAATGATATGTTCTTAGCAGGTCCATGATCCAGATTGCTATGCAGACATGTTCTTAGCAGTTCCTTCATCCAGATTAACAAGTAATTTCAGAAACGGGCTCAGCAAATGTAAATGTAGTACACATTTACATTTCTGTTACAGGTTGATGCTCTTTAAAAAGAATTTGTGTAATTGTGGATTAGAGATTGGTCCCTCCATTCCAAACTCCTCAGTACTTCTCAAGTTTCAGCAAAAGCTAAGCTTCCTTCCTGGAGCTCTTCTAAGGTCAAATCTATAATTAAATTGTACAGAGGAACTTCATGCTTCATTTGCTTGCTTGCAAACTTGCTTGCAAATTTTTACATTCCCAAATCTTAGTAGGCAAATTTTGCAGATGAGGCAAGACCTTAGGGCAAGAACCTCTGTCTTTCATGCCAGTTTTTTTGTTCTTTGCAGCTACCTCAGCTGGGTTCACTCATCCAATACTACAATAGTCTATTGCAATAAACAAGTTGCTGAAAGGTGTCTATGAAAAGTTCTCCTTTTTTCCCTTTTGCTTTAACCAATAAAATGGGAGTAAAGAAGATAATTTATTAAAGCCAGACAAACCCCCAAGGAAGAATACTGTTGTGACACAGACAAACCTAATCTGCTCTATTTAATGAAATTTAATTTTTGGCATGCACAATGTTATTCAGCAAAAGGAGGAAAATTTAGTCTTGTAGGTTCCTACCAGCTATCTGAAGTCTTTCAGCTTCTTTGCGTACAAGACCACACAAAGGCCTAGACATATCATATAATGAACAGAAAGGTAGTGGGAGGTTATAAAAAATAAGCTAAAATAAGAACAGAGAAGCCTCAAGTCAACATATTTTTTTCCCAAAAAGTCATGACTTGGAAGCTCATTCCAAGGCTTTTGATTTGCTGACTCAAGGATTTTCACTTTGCCTCAGTACAAGGATGACAACAAAATGGAAAGTCTACCAGCTGTACTTTGACATCCAACTGTGTTCACATAAATGACATACATTTTAATGAGATTTTAAATTACATAACAGTTTTTTTGGGGGATTTTTTTTTCTAAGGTGAGCAAATCAGCTTAAAATGCTCTGCCACTTTGTGATAAAGCTGCCTATCCTGATCCTACTCTGAGAGTTTATTAATATACTGCAAAAGGAAGAGCAGTGCAGGTAAGCAGTTTAAATCAATGGATGAGGATGTCAGGTTTGTGACTGATGTGCAGACATCTGAATCTGCTTTTTTCCCTTTATAAAGCCTGGAGGTGCACATCCAATTTTTACTCCAAAAGTGGTATCCACAAGTGAATGGAATCTTGGTTTCCTGTTTCAATCTTCCTTTCACCATCCAAGCAACTACTCAGCCTCCTAGCTCATGCAAATACAGTTTTGAAGGCAAAGCGCACTTCAAGGCCTGCTGTCATTGTTGCCTCTTTTCTGCCGAATTTAGAGATCCACCTGTGAGACTGGCTACAATTATTATTTTTAAAACAAAATAATTTTTACCTCCATGGAACTTAAGGAAGCAGAAAATACACTTAAGGCTCCTATTTATTATCTCACATAAGGCTGTGAATTGGGGTCAAGTTTCATCCTGCATGCACCTTACCACAGAATAAATCCCTGGGAAAGCTGTCTCATCCTCAGATAAGAATTCATTAGCCCAAAAGCAACTATTCTTTCAGTTGCATTGGGAGGAGACAATCTAGCCTGTAGCAAGAATAAATAATACTGGCCAATGGCCAATCAGAGGCCTAGAAAATCAAGCAGGTGCCAGGAAATCAGTGCTGAGCATTTGTTGCTAGGGAGACATTGCTAGCCTTCAAGACAAGGGAATGAGGCAGGAATTTAAATGCCTGATTTTGTTTTCAACTTTAGTAAGGCTCCATTCCAGGCCGCCCTGGGCCATCCTAACACGTCTACATGCATTTGAGGTTCAGAGCACAAAAATGTGCTCTGAAACCATCCCACTGCGTTCGGCCCATCCTGGTGCATTCCTAGCTGTACCAGAGGGAAAGCGTTTGGACACTCTCACTCCATGACAGCTGGGCCCCTGCTCCTGCCTCCCCCCATTGGCTGCTGTGGAGCGAGGGGTGGACAGCCCTGGTGCCTCCCTTCCCTGAGGTCGTGCACACTTCCCAGGGCCAGATCATCTTCCTGGTGCCAGCAGGACCCCCATGCAACACCCACAACCCACCCGAGCGGCACGCACCAGGCACCTTCCTGGCTTCAACTGCCCATCTGCGCAGGTGCTGGTGCCTGGAAAATCAGGGACTGCCCCTGTGCAGGCACAGGATGTTGCCAGCCTCCTTGCCCCCCTTGCTGCCCCGTGCCGAACAGGTAAGCCCCATTCACATGCGTGTGCCTCTGGGGTTGGTTGGTGGGGGTTGCGTGGGGGTCCTGCCAGCACCAGGAAGCCGACCTGGCCCCAGGGAGGGTGCATGACCACAGGGAAGGGAGGCACCAGGGCTGTCCACCCCTGGCTCCACAGTAGCCAATGGGGGAAGGCTGGGGGCGGGTCTTGTGAGTCCCATGACGGCCATTTGGCCTGAACGTGTTTAAGATAGTTTTTCATCCACACATAGGTAGGTAGGTAGGTTTGCAACACGTCCTTTACCTGCCAGTGCAGATGGGAAAGTGTCTTAGACACGTTTGGGGCGAAGCATTCTACAGTGTTTTAGCTGTAGTGCGAAGAGGCCTCTGGCTTCAGAGATCACACAATCTCGGGAGCCACTTCCAAGTTTGGCAAGCACTAGGAGTAACGTTTTTAGCTTCAGTTTCCATGGGGAATACAGTTTAGAGGCCTAGTTTGGTATCCTGCCAGAATATGTTCCCAGTTGAACTGGAACAGAGAGATGTGCACACTTCCATATGCCTCCCTGGGCCATTCTCACTTCCTCTGAAATGCTGTTACATCTGAAAAGGTCATAGACAGAAATACTAGTAAGTGCAAAAAGCCCCTAAATCGAGGGAAGAGCCATCACAAGCAGCTATATGTTTCAGATCTTTCCCAGCCTCACAATAAAGGGAGGAAATTACTTTCTTTCCTATGTCTGTATGATGTAGTGTTTAGCTTTACTTCCTCTTCCCACTTTCTTCAATGCAGAGATTCAAAATAAACTGAAATAGTTTGATGTTCTGTGTCCCTGGGCCTGTCTTTTCTTCACTAGAGCAAACTGCATGAGTATCTGGAATGTGTTGACCATAATTCATTGACTATCGTTTATTATGGTCAACGGAATATGCTTTACCTTTTCTATTCCTGGATTATTTTTTTAAATAAAGAAAATATTACTGATGTGTACCAAAGATAATGGTAGGCAGATGGTGTGTAAAGTTTTTGAAACCTCGTATAAATCAAAATTCAATTTTATATATTGTCTTGATTTCATTAATGTTGATTACTAAGGAGGAGTGAAAGGAATAGCAAAAGAGATGGGCAAAAGATAGATAATAAATAAGTTTTAAATCAATCTTATTTTAGCAGTGACTGCTCAGAGGCTTGAATATACAAAAATTAATCTTGTTTTGGAACAACAGGAAATGTACAATAGAAAATAAAGTTAAGATTGATTCTGAAGCTAGACAGCTCTGTTGCCTGGCTGGGAATAGACAAAGGAAAGAGCAAAAGATATTCAGCCCATCTTAGATAAATTATTAAAAAAAATTTTTTTACAATATTGTAAATGCTTGTTGGCATAAAAGAAAAAAGATCAAAGCAAGTTTTCAATTCAGCAGCTAAACATTGTGCAATATCATCCATCCTTCTAGTAAACAGGGTATAGTTTTATTAGGTTGTTTATGCTGCAAATAAGAGGCTTGTTTTCCATTTCTAGCCTAAAACATTGAGAAGGGGAATATATGAAATCTTTCTGTCTTCTAGTTCTCTCTCAGGCTATTGTTTCTTTTTCATTATTTTCCCTCCCTGATGTAAATGAACATGCGCAGAAACATTCAAGGGAATGACTTCATACAATAAAAAAATTGAAGCTTGTGGCTCTTTACCGGGCCCTAATCACACTAGAGTTATTGTGAGAATAGAGGAGACATATTTATCCAAGGGCAGCATCTCCTAGCGATGTTAGAATAGGGAAAGGCAAATGATTAATATTTAAGAAGGTCATGCCCTACATCTATCCCTTATGCTTCAGTGTCAATTGTTGCTATTATTTGTTTCTAAGAGCTTTTGTGTCTGTATTTGTAAAAGTTTCAAAGGGACTTGCAACGTATTGCAGTGCAGTTAGTATTTAATAATTAATAACAAGTAAATACTTTAATTATGACGATAATCACTATGTCACTGTTGGATACAAAAACGTCTGGAAATGTTTGGAATTGATAAGGAAATTGTATAACGTGTTTTACATAGCAAAGTTATTTGCTAAAACAAAACTGGAAACAACAGCAAGAGTAGATTGTATTTATTTAGGAGGGCTGTAAAGACTTTCCTCTTGGCCTTGGCCTTTGGCTAAGGTTCTGTTCTCCCTCCCCAGTTATAATGACACCCCTATTAATGCTCTAGGGAGTGCCCGGTTTTAAATTTGTTGAAGTTTTAAGGTGTTTTTAAACGTGCATCTTGTTTTAATCTGTATTTCATTTTAATGTTTCTGTTTTAATTTGTTTTAATCTGTTGTTACCCACCCAGAGACCTTTGGGTATGGGGCAGGATAGAAATGTAAATAAATAAATAAATAAATAAATAAATAAATAAATAAATAAATAAATAAATAAATAATGTAAAGAAAAAATGAGATGGTTGACTACCAAATAAGCAGTAGCATGCTCCATTCACTTGGAAGAGGTACAAATGGAACATGCTGTTCCAGGTCAGTTCATTTTAGTGCTCTAAACCTATACATGCCAGCATAGGGGTGTGAATGAATTATTATTATTATTATTTTGAATTCAAATTCAAGTCGAATTGAATATCTGAAAATTCAACTCAATTAGAATGTTTAAAATCCGAATGTCCAAAAATCCTATTCGAATCCGCAACATTCAAAACCGTACGTTTGAATGTTAGATTCATATTCAAAGATACGAATGTTGACTACTTCTGTCATACTTATCTGCGCGCATTCTGTATACATCCTGTTTTATCCCATATGCATCTTGTTTTCATCCTGCATTATATGCGCAAATATGCATAATATTTGCACAGATACATATGCAATACATATCAGTATGTACAGTCAA
Source organism: Aspidoscelis tigris stejnegeri (assembly GCA_023333525.1). Classification (NCBI taxonomy): domain Eukaryota; kingdom Metazoa; phylum Chordata; class Lepidosauria; order Squamata; family Teiidae; genus Aspidoscelis; species Aspidoscelis tigris. Next base: position 60,113,204 of record JALMGA010000002.1, on the reverse strand, counting down.
ATCATTCAAATATTCAAATGAATGTTCTGGAAAATCCGAAATCCATTTGAATGTTATTAAATCTGATTCAAATTTGAATGGCAATATTTGTCAGATTCAAATCAAATTTTTGAATTTTTGAATATTCATGTACTTCCCTACTCCGGCATGTGTGGAGCCTCTTCTAGAACAGAAGCATCTCTGTGAAGTGCATATGCTCCATGCTGGGATGTACCAAGTGTTCATCACTGCAGGAAATGTGGAAAGGCCCATATTTTGAATGCCCAATCCACTTGAAACTTACCTGGCACTTCACTAAGTGTTAAGTGTGATTGTCTCTATACTATAGGTGTTTGCCTTCCTGTGGAAACAGCAAAGCTTGCCAGCCATTGCTGCAGCAACTGGCTGATGTGGAATACAACTGTGGTCATGCAGCCCTGTCCCCACACACCCTTCACCTGAAAGAGGTGTGAAGGGTATGTGACCAGCTGTGCTAGCCATGTCCCAGATGCAGCTAGTATAGCTGTGGAATATCTTTTAGTTCTACATAGCTATCGGTCTGAAGGATGGTCCATTCAGGCAAGCAGGTCTGTGCAGTTTATATGCTCCATGTAAGAGCATACCTGAGGCATTTTCACACTACACTCATTCCATTTGGAACGGGTGTAGGACGGGAACCCTAAGACACTTCAGGACGCTTTCAGCATTCACACATAGGAGCGCAGGAACTCATGTAAATGCATTCCGGCACACCTGTGTGCGAATGCTCAAAGCATTCTGAAGTGCCTTAGCCGACAAACGCCGGCAAGGGGTGGGGAGACGGCTGCCGAGGCTCCCACAACTGGCAAAGCAGGCAATCAGCTGATTGTCAGCCAGCGCCGGCGGGGGAGGGGAGCCCGCGGCTGTCAGGGAGAGAGAAACATGAGCGAATGCTTCTCTCCCCGAATGGCTGTGGGCACTTCGTCCGCGCCGGAACGCGTGCAAGACAGCTCCGGACACGGCGGAGCATAAGCCCTGCTGCGGCAATGCGTATGCCGCGTTCGAGGCTGTCTTGCACGCGTTCAAAAACCCCGTGTGTGAAAAAGCCTCTGGTCTGGTCTTTTCACCGAAGTGCAAAAAGGCCTATAATCTGGAAAAAGGCCCAGTGCAGAAAGGGCCATAGAGTGAACCACACTGCCTAAATAACATATTTATTAAGAGCAGAGTTGTTGGTTTCTCACATTTTAGAGCTTAATCAACGTGGAAAATTATTAAACAGAGTGTTAAACTGGAAGGCATTTATCTGTTAGTTTATTGAAAAGAAAGAAGTATCTTTATCTTGAGGGGCTCTGAACCTTTGGAATGTCCCTCACTCAAAGCTCACACATTACTGTGTCCAACAGTGAAAAGTCTAATCATTAGGACCTTCAACATTTGTGTGAAAATTCTGCTTTTCTCCTGATGGAGTTGCATGATGTTCAAAGACACAGGAACAGAGATCAAAGACTACATAATTATAAATCATTCCTCCAGTTATATTAATGTACTTGTTTCATTGTTTGTGACATCCTTCACCTCAAACATTTATATACTTATCATACTTTTTGACATGTCATTGCCGTTGTCAACAGTGATGACTAATTAATAGTATTTTCAGTTCTCTTTCATGGAGAACTCATGTAGCTGCCTCAAGTTTCACAAGGAGCTCATTTTGCTGTAGTGGCAGTGAGATGCAATCATTTTCTTTTGATCTTTTACTCTATTGAAAGGTAACCATGGGAAGATTTACCAAATAATCCCTCTTGCCATTTTTGATTAATGTTTCTTTCAAAGACACTTCCACACTTAAATTCAATTACTTATATTTTTCCCCTCGCTCTGCACACAAAGCTTCTGTGGACTATTTAATTATAATCACTTTGTAATTACAGCATTACCAAAGTATTAATTGGTAACCCAACAATTAATTCAGTCATATTATTCCTGCATAAATCTCATTATATGTGGAAAATGCATAGTAACTCATTTTGTTCAAAGCTCCTAACTTCTTTCATCTCTGAAAGTGACTAACAGCAGCCTTCTTTGCTCTATCAGATTTTAGAAGCAGTGTAATTTTTGCTGTTCAGGGATGAAAACCCTCACTTTGCTTTCACAGTTTGCAACATACTATATAACTTACAAAATTTGCTACCACAAGATGTGGTGGCTGTTGTTGTCTTTCCCTCAGGGGAAAGAACCTCCATTGGCACCTGCTTGAGTTGGCTGCTTCTGCTAAAATCCATTTCTAGATTTCCTTTGAATTTCAATGTCCTCAAAATAGAGAACAGATAAATTCTTGTCTGTTAAGAATAACAAGTCTTACCCTATGAAATGCCAGTCTTTTTATGTCTGGTATTGGTTTAAGATATTTCCAAGGACTAGTTTTTGAGGATATTCAAGGTAAGAATGTTCTGCTTGGGCACTTTATATGACATTGGTAGGTCACTGTGGTAACGTCTGGACAATTCATGAGGATCATGCCAGGTACATGTTGGAACCAGAGGGACTCTGCACATCTATGCCTTCCACAAAAGACATGATCTTGCAGGGAACACCCTGGCTTCATGACCCACTCCTGCTCATGGAAACCACTCCCAGGACTTTAAAACAGTCCTCTTCATGGACCAGGCTGTGCAGAAAGTAGCAGTTATAGGAATGGCCCAGGGCACATTTTCAAGCCCAGAGACTTTTCTCCATGGTCCAGAAGCTGAACCACTTCAGACGAGATTTCTGGGATGGTAGGGACATGTCTCTGCCCTGAAAATTCAAGGCCGAGGAACTTTTGTAAAGTTTCATGAAGGTAGCCCAGTGAAAGCTGGCTGTCATCTGGATGGCCACAGCATGATCCATGGCACCCAGTGCATTCCTGTCTTAGCTGTTCTTGGCAGGATCAGACTGTGAACCACATGCCTATGGGTGCACATCTGAGGCGTTTTCGCACTAAGGCGAAGACGCCTCGGAACGCTTCCCCCCGAACGGGTTGAGAACACTTTCCCGTTCACACAAGGGCAGGTAAGGAATGCTTTGAGAGCAGTTCTCTTACCTGCCAGTGCGAACGGGAAAGTGTTCTCAACCCGTTCGGGGGGAAGACCCTCCCCCGGGCTGCTCCCATTGGCTCCTATGGAGCCAGTGTGGGCAGCCAACTGCCTTCTGTCCCTGGGTTCCTGCTCACTCCCAAACACCAGATCGGGCTCCGGGGGTGGACAGGAACCCCAGCCAGAAGCCCCCAACCCATCTCCAGGGTCTTACCTTCTCCTGTAGGCTCAATTCTGTGTAGAAAGGCCGGGCCATTCTGAGCACGCTCGAGGGGGTGGCCCCTCATTTTCTGGGCACCCGCCTGGCTTCTATTGCACATCTGAGCATGTGCCCAGCCAATGAGGGGCTGCCCCCTCGAGCATGCTCAGAACGGTCCGGCCTTTCTACACAGAATCGAGCCTGCAGGAGAGGGTAAGACCCTTGGGATGGGTAGGGGGCTTTTGGCTGGGGTTCCTGCCCACCCCCGGAGCCCGATCTAGGGTTCAGGAGTGACCAGGAACCCAGGGACAGAAGGCAGCGAGCTGCCCACAATGGCTCCATAGGAGCTAATGGGAGCAGCCCGGGGGAGGGGCCAAGCTGTAACAGGGAGAGAGCATGCAAATGCTTTCTCTCTGGGACGGGTCGGAATGTGCCAAGATGGTTTCAGAGCACTTTTTAGTGCTCTGAAACTCGAACGCATAGAGGGCACGTTGGGATGCTTGCAGGCGGCCTGGAATAGATCTCACCACCCGCAAGAGCGAATGCTGCGTCCCGATGTGCCCTCCATGCGTTCAAAAAACCCCTGTGCGAAAAGGCTCCTGGATTTTGCCTGTGAGAACAGGTTGGTGGACTAGATAGACCTATTCCTATGAGCCAGTAGGACTTCATCTATTTTTAAATTTATCTGGGATTGACTCATGTATTAGGAAATGAAGAAAAGGTGAAACAGTGACAAATTGTATTTTGATGTGTTGTGAAACAAAGCAACATTTACTGAAATCAAACCCTAGTGATACTAAATTGACTCTCAAGTATTGTAAGCTTGGAAACTCACCTTCTTAATTCAAAAATAGGAACCTGGAGGCATCACACGTACTTAAGAACATAAGAGGAGCCCTGCTGGGTCAGCCAATCTAGTCCACCAATTGCTTCTAAGCACTGCTTTTGACTCATTATGGATGGCCTTTAGACACATCCTGTCTTTCTCTTGAACACTGAGAAAGTACCAAGACACCCATTCTACCCTTTCCCCCAAAAATAACACCTACCCCTAAAATAAGCCCTAGCTTGATTTTTCAGGATTTTTGAGGATGCTCAAAATATAAGTCCTACTCCAAAACTAAGCCCTAGTTACAGTTCATACAAAAAGTCAATTTAAGCAGTATCTAGACCAGTGATGGCGAACCTTTTGAGCTCGGTGTGTCAAAATTCGCAAGAAAACCTAGTTTAACTCAGGCGCTGTGTCACATCTAGAAATATCCATAATTTTGTGATATTTGTGGCTCTAGTAAAAAAGTTATATTTTTGATATATGTATTTTATTAAAAGCAAAAACAAATAATTTTTTACATAAGTGACTTTTGTTGCTAAATCTTCAATTGAAAGTTGGTATTTCGTACACTTCAAGAACAAGCAAGCACTACACATCCAAGTGCCAGGGTGGCCATGTGTGTCACCCGAAAGGTGTCACACGCGTGTCATAGGTTGGCCATCACCAATCTAGACAGCTATACATGTTTAAAAAAAAAAAGTAAAATCAATCTGAGCAAAAATTAATATATGACCCTGTTTTATTTTCCCTTTATTGAGAGGGTCTTGAGGACCATGCCCATTAGCAAATATTCACAAACTGCAGTGTTCAATGAGAAGTATCTTTACATCATTCCCATCTCATCTCAGACTACCCTCTAATCTCAAGGCCACATTACTAGAAGCTTTATCATGCAGGAAATGTGTTGCTCACTGCCATGAACCACGTCAACACGCACATTATATAGTTATAAGCTCATAGGCTACTGAGCTAAATGAGATGTATTATTGATTGTACTTTACATTCTAAATAGCTTTTACTCTTTGGTGCTTTAAAATGTGCTGCTTAGGAAAATCCATCTCTGTCTCCCAAGCAAAAGCACAAAGGGTAATCCCGGTTTCAATGATGAGTCAAGCACAAGTGAGGAGGGCAGCTGGGATAATCTGTTCCCTGCCTCGTGATCTCATCTTGCTGGGACAAGGTTTAAGCATAAGAGAGTCATAATTATTTTGCAACGAAAGGAGCAGGATAAGGTTATTATGCCCATTCACTATTTCTACTCCGTAACACATTGTTTCCACCCCTTGACACAAGTCCACATTGTTCTCAAAAGCAGCAATGTAAACAATCTCTTGCATTTCTTGTTTTGTTCCCTACTTATTTTTGTTTTCTTTATTCGGCCATTCTTTGCCATTAGGAACAGACTTCATTATTGACTCCTGAAGCAAATGAGTAAATGAAAGGAACAGTTCAAGGCTGAACAGTTCAAGGATGTAACAATCAAAGGTAAAAGATGGAGCTATAGAAAGGATTGGTGAATCATACAGTTTAATGTTTTTCTCCTCTGGTGGTAGTAAGCCTGGCTGCAGAACACAATCACATAGAGCCAAACAACAATATATGGACAATACGTTTTAGGTCCTTCCTGCACTTACCTTGCCTTTTTCCAGCCCAATGTTCTATCTGTTGGAGATAGTGAATGAGATATAACAGAATCATACCAGTCTGGTAAAGATCCAGCATTGTGGCAGCCACTTGCATTTACAGCTGCTAAACTAGCCACATAGCTGGCTAGCAGTACTTGTAAGTGCAAATGACCAGCTAGGGCTACACAGATCACCAAGACAGCATTGAACTAGCATTTGGTACATGGCCAGATGTCATGGCAATTGGCAGCTTCACAAGACCGCACAGCTGCAGCCACACTGCCACACCCACTCACTGCACCACATCCAGAAAGGGATGTGGAGGCTGTTTCTCATGAGTGGCCCAGCTGCTCCTGGCCAGCAGTCCATAGCCAGATTGCTCCTGGGATGACTGTGGCAGCTTCAGGTGAGTGGCTGCAGCTCCTAGGTGTGGAGGGAGTGAACCAGGTCCTCAGTCTCAAGTTCTTGGTCCTCATTCAACCCATCACTGCATTCAGGCACTGACTCAGGACATTCATAGCTTTCATGCAAGATAGAACCAAAGTTATTCCTGAGAATTTTAAAACCATTAAGACAACTAAGGGAGGTATCTTTTACTTAAGAAGGAATTAATAAATTGGCAGACACACTGACTGAAATGTGTATCCTTTCTATTTGGCTTCTGTGCAGTACAGCAGTTGAATATGAGTTTAAATAATTTATTTCCTGTTTATGACTTCAAAAGACTCAAAAGAGGTTTTCTCAATATTAGCATTGTGAAACAGAATATATATATATATATTTTTTCACGAACAATTTGTAGCAGTAGTTAATCCCTTCAGTGCATCTGGGGAGGGGGGGGAAGCTTTCTTTCAGTTCTTTTCCCATTATTGCTGAAGTTGGCTATATATTAGGGAACAGCTACTTCTGTTGAGAAGAAAGCCAAACGTGCTTCATTCCATTGTTCTGTTAGTAAGAAGGTGAAGCTATTTGAATAGAGAAAGGCAGCTGTATTTTTGGCATAGGAATTCAAGTATTTTCCAGTTGGCTCTGGGGATGGAAAACCAATGGTCCATCCAGTCTAGAGTGGCCAACCAGTCACATATGGAAATCCACCATTAGGATATCAATGCAGATAATATGCATTGGCTACAATCTGTTTGAAGCTCTTAACAGGCTCTTCTTCTGTGAACTGGTGCAAACCTTATTTGAGCTTGTGCCATGCTTTAATTACGAATGGTGTGAAGAATTATTTGCAATCTGTTATTTACTATCAGCATCTGTTTGGGCTGTCTTCTCTGATGATCATTCTGATTGTGTGTGTGAGAGAGAATATCTTTCTGATTGTGGGCTACCAAGTCCTAACAGGCTGCATCCAGATACCAATCACTTATTCCAGAATAAAGCATGGATACTCCAGTATATCCAAATATAGCAGAATAAGTAATAAATGTCTGGATGCAGTGATGAGTAAAAGATGGGGGAAGGGAGTAGATGTTCCACAATTGCTAGGCTGCATCCAGATAGGAAGAATACTTTTCAAAAACTGCAGAACAGCTGTCAAAGTGCAAACAAGTCCCTGTGAAGTAAAAATGCTACTTATATCAGCATCAGCTGCAGAGTTTCCCTTCCTTCCATGTTTTTACAGATGTTTGGATGAACTCCAAAGAGATTTCATGAGAGTTCACCTTCACCCATGCCACGATCCCCAGCATTCCAGTCAGTGCCTGCCCTCTCTAGGAGTAGCTGGGCCCTGTTAGGATGCTGAGTTTGTGCAGCAGCCGAGTGAATACCACAGTGTGGACACAAAACACAGGTAGCAAGCGGTATGAACAGTAAACTAAACAAGTTTATTATTATACACAAGCAATACTAGAAAGGAAAATAAGGTTCAGGTATTTGTCGGTTTAAGTCTATGAGTCTCTTAAGGTTACCAGCTTCCCCAGCCTATCTGCTCCCCTTCTTAAAGGAAAATAGTTCCCTTTTTAAAGACAAGCCTCTCCACGTTCCTCACCCTGCTCAGCTCTGCTTCAGCTTCAACCCAAGCCTAGGCAGTGTCCTAGAACGCAGTTCTGGATGATCACAAGGCCCAGTCCGTCCTTGCTTGACCAATCACCCTCTGGTCAGTTGCCTGTGAAGTCTTCCTCCAAGATCTTCCAGTCAAAAGACCCCTGGTCAACTACTGGTCCAGCTCCTTCAGGATTCAGCTCTTCTTCTCCTTTCAGCTCTTGTCCCAGCATGAAGACATAGTCTGCTGTAATCTATGTTCCTTTATACCTTTTTTCTGTGACCCTGATTGGTTGCCACTTCCTGGGGAAAATTGCTGCAATAAAATGCTGCTGGAAACTCCTCATAGAGGTGCCTGTTCTACATGCCTGATTGGTGGAAACTCCTCCTCTAGCCCCTCCAGCTCTAAGATCCCCGGAGAGCTTTTCCCTCCAAGAATCAGCTGTAGCCAATCCTTGCACTCAGGCCCACACAGGATTTCCCGCCCTTTTTGTAGCCCAAAACCCAGGGCTTGCAACAAGCTGTTTGCACAAAGGCTGGCTATTGCAGCTTGCTAGAAGCCTGCAAAGACAGAAGGCAAAGCAGTTTGCAGCCTGTACCATGAAACCGTCACAACCCACAAACATGCAGACCCATCAGGAAGTAAGGGACTTCCACGTAGTTGGAAGAGTCCTCCCTGGGAGAATGTGGAAATACATTCCATTGAGGCACCCTTAGTAAGGATGTGCATGAATATTTGTAACATTCAAAATTTGTACAAATTTGGCTGAATTCAGAAATTCAAATTTGAATTAAATGTTGGCACATTTGAAGACTGACATTTGAATTTGAGTTGAATGTTTTGATACATTCATATGAAGCTTTAGATGAAGCTTCGTATGGGATTAGTATGGGATTCATATGCATTCATATGGGATTGAACATTCGTATTGAATATGAATCCTACCACATCCAAAGGGGATCTATTAGAACGAATATGAATTTTCTTGCATTCAATATGAATCAAATAGAAGAGTTGGCTTTTCTACCCTGCTTTTATCACTCATTTAAGGGGACTCAAAGTGGCTGGCAAAGCTTTTTTATTCTTTTCCCAACAACAGAACACCCTGTGAGGTTAGTGGGACTGTGAGAGGTCAGGAGAGAGCTGTGACTAGCCCAAGGTCACCCAGCTGGCTTCATGGGGGAGGGTGGAATCGAACCCAATATTCCCATATAAGAGTCCGGCTCCCTAACTGCAAATCTCTAACCCTTAGTGAGAGTAGAGACTTTGCACGGCAAGTTTTTTTCTGTAGCCAGTCCATCTAGCTACCAAATCAATACTGAATGGCCATAACTACTGTTGGCTTATAGCTCCCAGAAGACTGGAAAACGATGTAGTTTTTACAGACTAGAAATTATAATATGGATGAACTTAAAAATCAAAACACAACACCCAAACAGCTATATAAATCAGGAGAATGGAGAATAATTAATTGAGAGGTTAAAGTAAAATGTAATGTTAATATGTTCCAGATGATAATTCTACATAAATAACCTTTTCATGGTCTTAACAGTTAAATTTCAGAGATGCTAATTGGTTGAAGAAATTACTTAGTGGATTTTACAGTAAGCCAAAAGAGAGTGAACCTGTGGGAGCGATCAGGATGGTGGGAACTGAATTATTATTCCAAGCTGGGAGAACAAATAAAATAAAATTGAATATCCAGCCACTCCCAAGTTTAAGGTGTTCCTTTCCATCAGTATGTCTGTCAGGGCTTGGTTCTTTTCTATGTAGTCATGTTCCTGTGAATTGTTCTTTTTTATTTTTCTTCTGAAAACCTATAATAAGCCCAATAATGGCAAGGAAGACATGACAGCGATTCTATCTCTCTTTAAATCTTTGCCTCCATAATTACTCTGACTTGTTGAGATACTGTCCTGAAGTTTAAATTCAGCATCAGCAGAAAAACAGCCGTTTCCCATTTGCAGTCGTCCAGAATGAATGATTGGAATAGGTATAAAAATCACTTTCTGCTTTATGATGTGTGGATTAATGAAAGTATTAAACCATCCTAAATGATAGATAAGGAAATTATTTCCAGTGTAGCTTGAAAGAAATAAAACTGCTCCATCTTAAATTAAAGGGGCTTAAAACTTTGCCAGCTCATCGAAAATACATGGACACCAAAGAAGGGGCAAGTTTATCACCATTTATGGATCACCTTAATTTTTTAACATTCATCATTTTTCTGCTTCATTACTGTTAGTGTTTCCCATCAGCTTCAAGAAACATACTAATTTTTTTGCACAGCAGAAGTGTAAATATGAGTCAGGCTAATCTGCTTTTATGAGCAGAAGAGGGATTTACCAGTTTTATTAGCATTTTGCACTATTAATTTTATTTCATTGACATTGTTGTCTTCATTGAGAAAGGCTTTCTAACTCTAAAAGCATTAATTTATGGCATTTTGGAGATCCAGGCAGCAGCTGGAACAAATTTCATGTCGGGAAGTCCTTTGACACTACAGGAGAGATATTTGTGCCTGTGTCTCCCTTATGCAACAAAGTCACCTTAATTGGGCCCTCAGAGCAGCTTGTCCCAATGGGAGTAATGTAACCTGCCCTCACTTTTAAGGTGCCTTTGCTGTATAATGAGATGCAGTCAGCGGTAGATGAGAATTATGGGTTTGAATGAAGTGCCTTGTGTTCTGCATCAATATATGCACTAATTGGGTATCTCTGAATGTGAGGGATCCTCCTGAGATGTATTGTTGACAGCTCTGTTGCTACAAGAGGCTGTTGGGATTGTGGTATCTATCAGGGCACTTCCTCCATAGCACTGACCTGAGCTAAGCTCATTCACTATAAATGTTCTGAAGACAGCCAAAGGCCTACTTGTTTGTGCTACATTTCTTGAATTCTGATTGACCTCACTGTGTTTCTTTTCCCTCCTTTTTCCTTTTTCCTGATAGGTAGATTTTAAGGGTATTCAGCTGCCATAAGCACCAGAAGGTGTTAGAATGGGGTAGAAGTTGGAATAAACAGTCAAATAAATAATTGTTATTATGTGTGTGATTAGAAATGAGGTGAAATTCACCGTTCAGTGGCATAGTATTAGCCTTGCAGGTCCAAGTCTCAGTCCCTATTTGTGAAAAGTAATTATTGGATATTGTCCTTGGAATGGATAGGAGAAAAATGAACTGACTGTTTGTTTGCATGTTTATCTTGCCTTACTCTTGTTACTCAGTTTGTGGCATTTAAATTCAGTAATCCCTCTACATTTGTGAGAGCCTGGTTCCTAAGGCCCTTTCTACCAGACCAAGGAGTGGCCTGGTCAAGACCAGGTCCCTGCTATCCACATGCTTGTTCACTCCTCACACCCTGGTATGGATTATCTTCTTCGGACTAAGCAGTGGACTGGAAAAGGGTGCCCAAATGGGACCCTAGTCTAGTCTATTGACAGACTTTTTCTAAAAGGTCTACATTTGGACCTCTTCTGGTATACTGGACCTCTTCTGGTATACAGTACAGAAGCATATCCCCATGGCACCATATACCATGGGGGACCCTTTACACTCAAAAAAGGCCTTTCCTGGAAACACTGAAGGCTGGGACCTTCTGTTTCTGGCCTTTGAAGGCTCCGTACTGTCTCTGAGAGCTCACCAGATACAGTAGCTGGGCATGGAGCAGAATAGGCAGCCTGAATGCAGACAACCCTATCACACTTCAGTGGCAACCTGTCTCTGGGACAGAACATCCCATCCTGACCTGGAACAAGGAAATATGGAAAGGGCCTGAGATATGTCAAGAATTTTCAGTTTGCAGTTACAAAATAAAGGAAGTATATGGGAAAAGATGGGGTTAGAGTAGCAGTATTTCCAAACAAAACCCTTTAGACATTTATTTATTTAGAACTTATTTTGAAAGAATCTTCCTGAGGGGATGAGTGTAGTAGAGAAACCGTTGCAAGGTCCTCAGGAAGTTTTTCTTCTTCTCTGCTAGTGCCAATTGATTCATTTCTCTGAGTATATAAAAACATGGATTGTATGAGATGCTGCAGAAACAATATTCCCCAAACAACTCTCGGTTAGCATGGAAATAGTGAAATAAGACAAATTTTGTGACTTGAGAAAACAGCCAAAGTTGTTATCAAAATAACTTACAATGGAAAAGTGTGGGTGCCTTGGGGATTTAGGCAAAAAGGTCATTTAGTGGAGATGAAAAAAAAATGCATTTTTTACTCATCAGGTTTTTGTTTGTTTGTTTGTTTGTTTGTTTGTTTGTTTCCATGCTAAATTGATAACACAGTATGGGGTGGTGATTTGATGAGAATGGAATAAAAACTTTCCATGCATAAGGGGCATTGCATTCTCAAATCCTGCTTTTTGAGAAAGTGTATTTGTCTCGGTGTCTAAAAATTCTGTCTGCACTGCTTATTGCTTGCATGTATAATCCAGTTAAAAGTGGTGCACTGAACACAGTTCTTAGCAGCAGCCATATTTATGGTCCTTTAAAAAAAAATGTGGAAATGCCTGCCATGCTTTGTTCTTTCATACATTACTGAATGAGGAGAGAGCGTTTTATCTGTGTCTGTCCTAAGACCAATTTTCAGTGATAGATACCTGACATCATGTCTCTGATCTACCCAGCGTGGGGCTATGGTGTATTTTTAATGTCTGTAGAATGAAGCAAAAAGGACATTGAGTGTTTTTGTCCTGTGCTGCTTAGCAACATCTAGGAAATGAGCTTAGAAAGAAAGAAAGAAAGAAAGAAAGAAAGAAAGAAAGAAAGAAAGAAAGAAAGAAAGAAAGAAAGAAAGACATCATGCACATATTGTAGGAGGTTTTCATATTCAAAAGTAAGGAACATGTAAATAGTAGTGACATTTACTTCAGAAGTGCTCATTTCTTTCAGAGCTAGCTTCTTTTGCATCAATAAAGGTTTTTTGATGGTCCATTATTGACCCTCTCAAGTGCTGCTCAAGGCTCAATGTTAAGGTAATTTATCTTTTCATGTTCAGTTTCTCTGCCAAAAACACATTCAGGACTGTGCCTAACTGACAGTTTGGTGATGTGATGAATGCACAAAGTGAGATCCACACAATGGCAGATTTTAGTGCTAGAAAGAATAAAGTACTTTCTCTGATCCTGGAGGCAACCAGCATGCTGTTCACACAGCCACCACCTTCCTTTCTGTAATAACTTTTAAACTAAGAAGTGAAAGTTCAACATTTCTGCCCACCCCCATTTCAAAAGGCTCAGGAAGTAGCCTAGAATGTCACCCATATCTGGATCTCTCAAAACAGGGCCAAGCAGAGAAATTGTACCATTGGTAGTTTCACACATTAGTGACAGAAGAGGAGGAAAGTGGAAAGTGTTGTCATAGTTCTTTTGATTCTGTCCCCATGCATGTTTGATCTGGTACCAAAATCAGGTTTGGCAAGGGATGTCCCCATGCATTTTTTATTTGGTTCAATTTCCGCAGATCAAATCGCCCCAAACCATACCAGGCCAGGATCAAATTTGGTACCTGAAAAAGCAAGTCTGGGTATGGTTTGGGGGTCCGGCATGCATTGCCTAGTGAGCCAAGCCTGCTCATGGGGATGGTCCTGGGCTATTTGGGGAGGAGATTGGTGCTCATGATGCAGCTGGTTTCTATATGCATGTTCAACTACTTAGAGCCAGAACTCGTAAATAACCAAAGTTAGTAAACCAATAGCTCAGATGTATCTGAACTCAGAACTATAGAAATAGTTCAATACAGAAATCTGAACTGAGTAAAGTCAGCATTTTCAAACCAACCCTCACCATAATATTTTGTAGTTATCTTCCCTAAGCCATCAAGATAGACTTTTGTACATAAGGGTAGATGTGTAGATGTTGTCATACAGTTTAACTGATCAAATGGAAAATTTAATGCTTTGTGCTGGTGTTCCATATAATCGAAGTGTGGAGTTACATATCTCAAAAAGACTGGCTATCATGCAGATATCCTATTCCTCTGAGGGTTGTTGGTGCAGGCCAGCAGCTCAGTGCAGATGCAGCCAAAGACATCAGAGCCAGTCAAGACAAAATCCACTTAATAGGGCTGGTGGCATCTTATGAAGTCCAGATGGCAGCTGGTTCAAAACTAAAAGAAGACCTCTAAATTTGGAAGAGCACCAGTCACAGCTTAAGCGGCCGGATGTTGCTGAGACCAGACTTGGGAAGTACTTGAATGTTTTGCTCCAAAGTATAGAGAAAGAACCACAAACTTGCTTTGGTACTAGTAGTTCCCACCCTCTGTGCTTTTTGCTCTGTGTACAGGCCCTCAAAAGGCCAAATGTCTTCAAATGAAGTTTAAGCCCAGATTTCAGAAGCCCCTGGACAATTTCCTAGATTGTGAATAGGGTGAGTGCAGAAAAAGCCTAAAACTCTTCCATTTCTGACTAGCAAATATAATATGTAAGCAAGTCAACAAACAAAAAATGCAGAGTGGATTAGGTGTAGAACAAAATACTCACTTCATACTGCAAGAGCTTTGTCAATAGTCCCAAGACAGAGAATAGAATAAGTACATAATCTGAGTATTACAACCGTGAAAAGTGAAAATCAGTACTGGTGAACATAAGAACATAAGAAGAGCCCTACTGGATCAAGGCACAGCCATCTAGTCCAGCATCCCATCCCACACAGTGACACACAAATTGCTTAGGGGCATCTCAAGCAGAAGATGAGGTCAAAACCTTCACTTGTTCTCAATTCCCAGCAAATGGCCTTTGGAGGAATCCTGCCTGTCTCCCAACCCGGAGAATGTACCTGGGCATCCATTCTAGTAGCCATTAATAAACCTGGTGGAATTGAAACAATTGAAAAATACCTGAATTCTTTTTAAACACTTCCCCCACATTTTTTTTAAACCCTATTTGCCTCTGGTGCTAGAACAAGGCCATAATTATGACACATCTAACCTTCCAGTTAAACAAACTGTCTGAGTCTGAACTGGGCTGGTAAACTGGTAATTCACTGGATCATGACATAAGTGCTATGGACAGTCTACCAGGAGGCCACTCCATCTGCATCTGCATGACCCTAGGTGTGGAGTATTCAGAGCTAGGGATGTGCAAGAATATTCGTAACATTCGTTATCCGTACAAATTTTTACAAATTCGGACATTTGTACATGAAATGAATTTTACAACATCCATACATTAACATTTGCATAAATACAAATGTTTCAGAACGTTCATACAAATAGTTCAGACGTTAAACTGGGGATACATATGATATATGTATCTGATATGTATCTGAAATATATGTGATCATATCGAATACATATCTGTTCTTTTCAGATAGATTTCCTTTTATACTGGATATGCATCTGTTTGTATCAGATATGTATCTGTTCGTATTGGATTTTTGTACAAATTTGTACAAATACATTCATATTGAATAGAATCCTACCACATTTGAAGGGGATCTATTCAAATGAATATGAATTTTCTAACATTTGATTCATTATAAATCAAATGCCAAAAAACTCATTTGTGCACATCGCTGTTCAGAAGACCTGATTGTGGCCCATGTGCAGGCTGTGGTGTGATATGCCATGCCAAGTGCCATTTCACCAGACACCGGCATCATTACAGCAGCAACACTGGAGGCATAATTACAGGTCTAGAAGAAAACATGTTTAAAAAGAAGAGTAGAAGAAGAGTTAGGTTTTCTGTCCCCCTTTCTCAATCCATTTAAAAGGACTCAAAGTCGTTGACAAAGCTTTCTGTCCTTCTCCCCACAACAGACACTCTGTGAAGTAGGTGGGGCTGTGAGAACTCACAAAGGGAGTTGGGACTAGCCCAAGGTCACCCAGCTGGCTTCATGGAGGAGTGCAGAATCAAACCTGGTGACTACGAGATGTGAGTCTGGCACTCTAAGCACAAGACCAAACTGGCTCACTGTGAATCTGCAGGTTAGTAAAACAGACCAACAAGTGTACTAGGAGCTTCCCTTCTGCACACTCGTGCAGTCCAAGGGATACTATACCAGCATGCAAATCTGAGGTTCCCAGTATACTTGCTAGTCCAGTATACTAGTCAGTGTGGAATCTCCCAAAGGCTTATTTCCTATAGTGAGTACAGTAATGTGAGGTCAAGAGAAAGTCTGGGGTGGAGTATCATCAAAAAGACAGAATGGGCTAAGTGATGAATGGAGCAGAAATCAACCAACTGTTCTGATTTACTTTTTCTGGCAGAAGCAGATGGTAAACAGCCATATTACCTGAAGGTGACCACCTTGTGAGAAAATCTGTGGATTTTTTCATCTATCCAGCTGTCTTTCTAAGTTTGTGAACAGCTAACGTCACTGCCTGGCTAGCCAGTTTGAACATCCTGCTAATTAAACTTAAAGAAACACATGCAACAAAGAAAGATGCTGGTATGAAACATACTTTTCTTGTGTTCATTAGTCTCCTTGACACTTAGACAGGTCACTTAGTCACTGTAGGGGATGGAGGTAATTGAAGCCAGGAAGTGATTGCTGAAATCTTGCTTTTGATATTCTCCCCCCTTTACTGTTTTGCTTCAGTGCCTCTTTGTATCCCCCCCCCCCATCTTATTATTCTTCTGGCAAGATCTATGTTTTGAAAGTTAGCTTTGTACAATTAGTGCTTTTAGAAGGCAATCTTTTGAAATCCATAATGTGAAGGAGGGTCACTTGATGGAAGACAGAGTAGGGCAAACAAGGTGAAACTAGTGCTTCAGAACACCTTGCCTAGAGAGCCCTCAACTTCACTGCATATAGCAACAGGAAAGAACCAACATATTGTTTACCATGAAGGAAAGGCAGTCTTACTCACAGCATGTAATATATAGAAGAAACAGAGAGAAAATTGTCAAGTTTTTTGCTGAAAGTAACAAAGACATAATTTGATTCAACTCTTTTGTCTTAAATTTATTCTTATAGTATAGTAGAGACTTCCCTTGTATAACATGTTCTTACTTTTGCACTGCTATTAAAATGTGACCTTTCTTTAAAATGTTTTTTTTAATAGCAGGGTTTTATATATAGTAAGATGTGGCTTACTAAATGCAATCCTAGGAACTTATTAAATGCAACCCTAAGAATTTACAAAATGCAATTGAAAATCTTCATTGACTCCAATATGCCCCAGCATAACAACAAAGGTAGAATCCACCTTAACACCTTTATGGTATCTTGAATGTGCAGTGTGTGCCCTCATTGTGAATTTATTAAGCCTTGCTCTTCCCCTACTATGTCACTATAAGTGTAATTATGGCATTTTAGTGGCACAGCAGTTTGAAGAGCCCTGAAGGCTCTCCAAACAGCTTCCTCTCACACACATGGCAATGCCCTTGCTACCACTGCTACCCAAAGTCCCTTTGCCACTATTTGCATATTTGAAGACAGGAATGGCCCATAGGCAAGGGGAATTATTTGGAGGGGCAGGGGAGACTTGCTCCCATCCTGCACCAGAATCAGCTGTAATTTTGCAAGTGGAATTTCAGAATCACAGCCTATCCTCCTCTGCAGGAAGGGGGAGCAAACCCCCTCCACTTGTCAAATGGTTACTGGCAATTCCCTCACCACAATCTGAAGGCCAGGGGCATCTGTTAGAGTGTGGCCAGCATGCTGTGGATTTAAGAAAAGCAACTGCTTCTCGTAAAGCAAAGGAGAGGCCTCGTCTGCATGCCACTTTGATACGGTGCCGAGAGTGGGATCCACGCTGTGCGTCCCCATGGGGTTTTGATTTGGCACGTGAAAAGGGTGCCAAATCCCCCCATACAGCACTAACAAAGTGCTAAATTTGGCACCCTTGAAAACAATTCTTGGCGCTGTTTGGGGACGCCGGCGTGCTTGGTTTGTGACTGGGAACCCACATGGGGATGCTTGAGGGCTAACGGGGAGGAGATTTGCACCCACATGTCTCCTTTTCAGCAATCAGAACTCTCAGCTGTCAAGTGTTGCAGCTTTCAGCATTAATTTTTTTTTTAAAAAAGTGCTTTCTAGTAATGTACGCTTTTATTTATTTATTTGGCAGCATTTTAGAATACTCACTCCAAATGAGTTCCTGACAGTTGCCTTGCACTCAGCTGAGCAACTTTCAGGAGGAGATTGGGGCTAATGTGCACACGTACAGAGCCCCGCTAAAATGAGAGAAGCACTTTCGCTGCTCTTTTAATAATTTAAGTGGGGTCTGACAGGGATTCCACCCTGTCTCTCTCTCTCTCTCTGTGTCTGTCTGTGTGTGTGTGTGTGTGTGAGAGAGAGAGAGATGAGAGAGACAGAAGGAGAGCTCGGGCTGGAGGAGGGAGGGAGAGAGAAAGACGGGGGCTAAGGAGAGAGGGGGTGGAGAGGGGGTGGAGCTGCTCCCCGTGCCGAGGCTCAGCATGGCTTGCTTGGGGACACGTCCATCTGCACCAATCCCTGAATCCAGGGTGAATTGCTGGGCATCCCATGTGGATGCCCGAAGTGCGTGCCCAGCCCCACGCCCAGCCCCTGCACACCAATACAGCACCCAAACGGTGCTAACTGGCCATCACGGGGATGCGGCCAGAGAAAGGCACTATAGTTGTTGTTTCCCACTTTCTGTGAAGAAACAGCCAAAGATTGATGGATGGATGGATTGATGGATTGATTGATTGAACTTTATATCCTGTCTTTCACTAGAAGGTCTTTGTGTGGCCCATAGCATTTACTAAAATAATTAAAAATGGATAAAATCAATAAAATATTAAGTTAAAGTATCATTTAAAAACAACTTTCCTCTTTAGCAAAAGCAACATTGGCTGAAGCTAAACATAAAAGGCCTGGATAAAATTTCTTAATTTCTTGAATAAATAAAAATAAGTAAATAAGTTTTTATTCAGGCACCAAAAGTCATATGACACTGATATCTGACATAACTCCACTGGAAAATTATAATAAATCAAGTTGTGATTGACAAGAATTCAAAAATTACTTGGAAATTAAATTGACTGCTGAACTACCAGGGACTACCTTTGGCTCCTGGCAAACAGAGTAGGAAACAGAGCTGTCTCCTATCTTCTGGATCTAGTGACTAAAAGGATTGTTTGTGGAGGAGACCAAAGTGGAAAAAGAAAAATGTAGAGGGTCCAGAGAAAATAATGGCATTGCCAAGTGTAAACAGGGATAGAGTGTATTGTGGGATACAGGCAATCAATGCCCCCCTCCAGACTTGCAGAATAAATCTGCAGTTACAGGAAACAATCACAGCTTAACTGCTGCAAAGCAATGACACGCCATTCCAACCTGAAATGCAGCTCCGTAGCTTCCTATAGGAAGCTGTGGGAGCTCAGTCAGCACATGCCATTGCATGGGATGAAGCAGTCAATTGGATCTGAGCTGCCCTCCCTGCCCTCATCATCTCTTCTCACCTTCCTGCCCAGTCTGGCAGGAAGAGTCAAAATTAGTTAATGCTGCACAGCAAGTGTTCTTCATCCCACACTGCGTTAAATTCACAGTAACGATGGGGTATTGCATCACCACTACGATCTCTCAGTTGTGATGTTTTATGCTCCCACCATGACTGTGCATCCCGCTGTGCAGTATTAACAAGTCTGGGTGCACCCAGTTTCTTGACAAATAAGTGACTGACAGATTTTTGTATAAAAAAAACACAATGGAATATTATGCTATAACTGGGCTGGGGTAGCTCAGAGACGGCTTCAAGATGGGATTGTTCACACGCCAGTCTGCCCCACCGCCTCTCATGACCAGTTTGTGCTACAAAATGTAGATTGGAGTAGGGTTGAAAACATGAGGGGCACATACTGTCTCTCTGTAGTGCCTCTGAGGTATTTCTTTTTTCCTGAGTTTTCATTTTGTTTCATAATGCCTGCTGTGATTATACAGTGACAATCCTGGGAAGTAGGCCTAGCTGTTTGTGCTGAGAGTTTCTCTGTTATCTATGCACTTTCTCACTCCTCCCATAGCTGGGTTCTGCACACTTTGCTCATATTTTCTCTTTACATTGTCCTGGAATATGCATAGTCATATACACGGTACATAATATTTTGCTACGTGTCATGTATGTGAGAGACACAGGGAGAAAGATAAACAAAGGCAATTCAACAGGCAGACATTCAGCATCTGTCAGTGCAACAATTAGCTGTCAGATGGCCATGAAACTACCCTCAGTATCACAACTGCTTTTATTGGCTTCCCTAATCTGCATATCAATCAGTAAACAGAATGCTAGCATAGCCCTTAGAGCCTTTCTTCTTCCCATATTCCAGAATGAGCTGGTTCTTAGCAAGATTTTTCAGTAAATAGTCAGTGCTTTCTAGCCAGTTCCAGTCAGTTGTATAATGTAAATATCAGAGACCCAGCAGGTAATGCATCTCTAACAGTTGGTTTATTGTGTCCTGTTGGGCAGAGTAGCACAAATGGAGAGTACAGAAAGCCTCCCAAACTGGCCACTGGAGCACTATTGTACAATCACATACTACCACCTGAAAGTCCCAATACATAGCACATGCCTACTGGTGCTTGTAATGATGTTCTGTTTGGATGTGGCAAATTTAAGGAAGGCATCAGCCATGAATACTGGAGAAAACCAGGGACACTGTTTTGGGTAGCATACATATACAGTATGCTGAAAATAGGTGTGAGGATGGCAAAATGGCAAAAAGGTATGAGGATGGAATATGGCAAAAAGAAGCATTTTTTGTTTCTTGCCACCTTGTATGAGGATTATCTGAAAGCTCCAGCAAGTGTAGAATGCATGCTAATGAGGGCAACTTGGAGTGATGCACTAGCTTGCTCAAACCTCCAGAACCTAGTTCAAGTTGAGTACTGCTGTTCAAAGTTGTTTCTGTACTCTCCTTCTCTATCCCAGAATGGAATGGGATACTCTGTTGGGACAAATTGGCACTGACCCAAGATAGGACTATCCATTTGGGATAGCCCCTCCTAGGTAGGCCTGAACACTGGTTTTTGAAGGCTGGAAGCCTTTCATTCCTTTGAAACTCCTGGGAAGGGCCCTTTTGGGGGCATGCCTTTTCTGAAGGTTCTTCCTGGTGCATGCAAAAATACACACACCTCTTAGATTCAATGGTCCACTGGTAGACTTCATGGTCAATATCTATTGGTAGACTTGAATTTGAGATCATTTTGGTAACCTGCCCTGGTTTATGCTCTACCCAATGTGGATGGTGTGTTCTAAGAAGGCAAAGCCTTTCTTGTTTTCCACTAACACTGGCCTATGTGGAAAGGACTTAATAGCTCAGACCTCAGTTATCTGAAAAACAGTCACTCATATATGAGCTAAAACATGTGTTGAAATTGGAAGGGAAGTTCCAACTGGTGGTCTGCAGAATTCACAAGTTCTCCATGGGGGATCCATTGCAAGACTTTCTGCTGTTTGCGCATGAATTTTCCACCACTTAGATATTCATTTGTGTCTACCACTCACAGTATTTAAATGGCCATTGAGGACTCTTCACTTCATCTTTGCTTTTAGGTGACAGTGGTAGAGAAAGGGTCTAGCAGAACTGGAGAAGGTTTAGAGGAAGATGACACAGGCAGTGTTCCCATAGTGACTTTATGGTGCTGTGCATGAGCCAGAAGAAAGTTGCAGGATACCAAATGACTTCTACTTCCTCCCCCCAACCTTTCTAAAATTGTGTCTATATGTCACACAGAGACACTCTTTTATTTGTTATTTTGGGTTTTCACTAGGGATGTGCATGAATATTAGAAAATTCAAAAATCCGATTTGAATCCGATGAATACTGACATTCAAATTTGAATCAGATTTTAAAACATTCGAATTTAGACATTCAGACGGATTTCGGATTTCTGAGAATCTGATACTAATATTCAAATGACTCAAATATACAGATTCGTATGTATTGCATATGAATTTGCACAAAAATTATACTTATTTGCGCTTATAATGCGGGATGAAAACTGGAAGCATATAGGATAAAATGGTATGCATAGGGAATGTGTGCACATTAGTATCTTTAAATACAAATCAAGCATTTGAATGTACGGATTTGAATACTGCAAATTCGAAACAGATTTTCGGACATTCAGATTTTTAACATTTTTAATTTTCAGATATTCAATTTGACTCGAATTTGAATGCAAACATTACATATGTGCACGCCCCTAGTTTTGACAATATCCTGAATAGTTTTGTTTTCTGTATTGTGTTGACCTGAATGCATTTTTCCCCATTGTAAATATAACCTAAAGGTTTTTCTATGGGTGTTTCTACTGTACACTTACCTCCCTTAATCTGGATTTAAAAGATCTGGATCTTTAAAATGGGCTCCTCACTGAATCTGGCCCTTGAAGATCCAGATCTTGGTGAGGACCCCATGCATTCATACTGGCCATCTAGCACCTGATAGCAATAGGTTCTAGACAGGGTCACAGTGCAAAGCCGAAGCACCCATCCAGAGGATTGATTTGGGTTGAAGCAGAAGGGCTGCCAGTGATATGGCATGATTGGTCAGCATGAACATCAGTCAAGGAATGCTCCTGTCAACAGTGGCTGTGGTGAAGCAGCATGGCTTCGTAGCTGCCTATACAAGAACTTCAAAGCCTTGCAAAGACTGCATAGCCAATTTGCATAGTCCAGCTATGAAGCATGTGCAGGCCCATGTAGCTGTGAGTGGCAGGGTGGAGCCGGAGCCATCCCACTGCAAATGGTGGCCACTAAGCCCACCCTGGGCCTCACTGTCCAGGCTACAGTGTGAATGTGCGTCCTCTGATCTGGTCTTCATGGCTGAATACTGGATTGAAGATACCATTAAAGGGGTCTACCCTAAATCCATATTTAAGGGTCTGAAAACCCCCATTAAATCTGGATTTAACTTTTGCTATCAACAAATAGGGTCCTAATGGGATTCTGTGTGCAAACAGGGCATGGCAGATCGGTACCAATTGGTTCCTAATGGGTTCTAAATGGAGTATTTGTTGCTAGTGCAAAAACACCATAATTTAATTCTATCACAGTATTATTGAAAATTGTTCACATTCTTAGTGAATCTCACCTTTAAATTCTTTTGGTTTTGAAGTAACTATCAATATGCCAAAGTATCTAAAATGCATTTTTTTAAAAACACACTAATAATTTTTCTTCTAACTGATGGCATTTTCCTTCTTCTTTATTCACAATGAATACAATAAATTGCCCTAGTGTCTTTATATTTCTCACAGTATGCAGAAAGTCATTACACTTCTTAATGAAAAATATCACAGATGAACTAATTTTATGTCCCTGAAAACTACTATGGATGTTGGGATAATGAGTGAACATTAGCTGCATACGGAGAGCATGACTGTGACTGCGATGGACAGCAGTGATTTTCTCACTCCTTTGTAGGAAAGTTTATAGGAGCATCCATTAGAAAACTACAAAGTGGCAAAAATTATTAGCATCCCCAAATGGAACCATAAGGACTCTGTAAAGTGGACTGAGTGAAGTTTTTGGAAATCAGAAATATTTATGAAATGTAAAATATATTTTCCTTTGTACATAATGATACTCATGGTTTCATTTTGGAATTTGAAAATAATATAGTAGAAGAAATAAAATTACAGTGTGAGGGAACACCCACCCACTTTAAAAAAAATCCCTCTTTTTTTTAAACAAATGGATGTTGAAATAGCAAATCTGAAATATTTCAGAATATTTGTTTCATATTTTTCTAATTCTTCCATAGACAAATAATTGAACATACTGACTTTTACAATCCTGATCAAACCATGGGTTTGATCTGTCAGAATGACCTCTTCTCCCATTGTCTGGCAAGTACGTGAGAAGGCTTTTAAGATTAGAGCACAGGCCAGTAAAAGCTTGCAACGCCTGTCTGGGATCAGATGAGGATGCTTTTATCACATCACCATATGCAACAACTGATGGGTCACGTAGGTATTCTTCCAGACCTGTTACATTGACTGCTTGCCATTTTAGTCTCTTGCAGTGGATTATTGACATGGAGTGTGTGAATTTCACATCTGTAGAAGTTGTTTGACATATATCAGAATAACTATAAATATCTACCATCAAGGGCTGGTGGTCATTGTCTTTGCTCGGGTAACATACTGACTTAAAGTAGATATATCAAGAAAGAAAAAAAAATGTGAGGAGGGAAATTAGCTAGTGTTATGTTTTGAGTCCTTGGATGACAGACAAACTAATTTATTTTTTAATGAACTGAAATTTCATTAAAAAAAACTTATATGACTAAGCTTGCACAAGAGCACTGCATACAAAATGCAACTGCCAGAAGTCTCTAAGCCAAAACAGGAGAGCTGTAGTGCTTAGTGATGGATAAAAACAATAATGTTATTGGCATAACTGAAACCTAGGTGACTGATGAAAACCAGTGGGATACAGTTATCAGGCACAGAAGCACTGTGGATTAAAATACCAGGCTAGAAGAATCTAATGTTAGGAACATGCTATCACCCTCCTAACCAAATTTCTGAAGAACATTGGCATTTGGAAAATGAAGTTAAGGGAGCATCCAAAAAGGAAATGGTGGTTGTAATGGTAGGGAACTTCAACTACATTTACATAGACTGAATACACTCTTGTCCAACACTTGATGGGGAGATAAAATTCCTAAACATGTCAATGGATTGTTCTCTAAAGCAGATGGTTGTAAAAGCAACCAGAGGAAACTAGTAAAAAAAAAAAAGGAAATTGAAGGGGAAAGTTAAGAGTCTAATTACTCCAAAATGCATGAAGAATACTTACAAACACACTAATTAAGGCTCAGTTACAAAGCATACCTCAATAAAGGACTCTGCAAGTCCAAGGTGACATCAGTGTGCTTTAAAAGTACAGTACTAAAAGTCAATAAAAGTAAGAGAAACTTATTTAGAAAATGGAAGACTTATCCTAATGAGGAGTGCGGAAAGAAACATAAATTCTGGCAAAACAAATGAAAGGCAGAAACCAGGAATTCTTAGGGATCACATTTTTAAAAGCATTAAAAGAAACAATAATAGCTTCTTTAAGTACAACAGAAACAAGAATTCAACCAGGAAAACAATTGGACCATTAGATGACAATGGGCAGGAAAACATAACTAAAGAGGACCTGGAGATTCAGAGAAGCTAAATGAATTATTTTAACATGCGTATGGGAAAAAAAGTGATCCAGTTGATAGTGGGCTTTTCCACACCTTGTTCCTGGGGAACTCCTAGTATGCCCCAACACAGGGCATACCCACTGCACATGGCCTGGCCTGGCTATATAGCTGTAGAGCCTTTTGCCACGGCCTGTGATCGTGGCGATCAAATTTACCCAGAGTGCAGGGAAGCACCAAGTGAGCTTGGAATGGATCTGGTTTCCCATGGTTCAGGCACTGAATCCATCCCCCATCATTATTTCTCAGGGAAGGGAAGGTGTAAAAAGGCCTGTTCTGGCTTCCAAAATGCTTTTGATAAAATTAATCATAAAAGGCTCTTGGATAAACTGATCAGTCATGCAATAAGAGGAGAGTCCTGGTCTGGGTTGATAATTGGCTAAGGGACAGGGACATTTGGACAATAGGGATGTGCACAGATATTTGTGCTATACAAAATTCATATGAATTCATACAAATTTGAACATTTGCGGGTGAATCAAAGTTGTCCACAAACCAAATGGATCTGGCTTTGGTTGAAGCTTTGTAGAAAGGCAGAGCTGCCCACCCCCTTCTACCATGAGACACTGGCCATGTGACTAATGCTCAGTTATCCCCATATAGCTTGCTAGTTTCCTGTCCCAAGGCAGGGGGCACATATAAAAAGCCATGGAAAAACTATTGCAGCACATTTGTCACAATTTGTTCAGATCTTCCAAAAGAGAAGAAATCAGGAAGAGGGAAAATATTTTTCATGGCACCATAGATAAAGCTTTAGCTGCTGACACTTTTCTCTTTTTCTTCTCCTTCCTCAGATCTAAGTCCTTATTTCTGCTTTATTCATCCTTTGACAAGATTAATAAAGAACACTCTCTTCTAAAAAGGGTATAAAATAATGATAATGGGAATAAATGTTTGCTAAATTAGCCATGTTGTATTAGAGCATGTTTTTAGACTTAATGCCAGCTGGACCAATAACTTTGCCCAACCAAGGTTTGAGGGTACCTTATCAGACAATAGAAAACTTTAGAAATACAATCTCACAATTTCTTATTACATAGGACTTTCTCACAGAGCACCCAACTTGTGTATAATCAGTGGTAGATCAAGATGTGTCATGGTTCTTCTGCAGAAATCATTGCTGTGTAAACACATATGGATTTTTTAAAAAATTGGTCTTCCATCGCCTTTCTAAAAATCACTACCAACAGAAACTAGACATGAAAAAAATTAGTATGATTAAATAAATTGATCTGATTTCTTCCTCCTTTTCTATCTGACATCTAGTATCTTGTTTTGTTTCTTTTGCTATTGCCTGTGTATTATCATCATTGCATATCTCACATCAATCTATAGTCTGGCAGAGTTCTTGCACAGATGGTCAATAGTTTGCTTGAGCAGGCAACCAACCATGTAAACAAGGACTCAGATTCACATTATTACTAGACTGTTTCAGTAATAAAGCAAAGCCCTTGGAGAAATAGCTGGTTGATTTCACCTGTCCTCAAACATACACCCAATTTATGATATATAAAAATAAACATCATTGGTTTATATTTTATTTGAAGCATATTTCCCTGAACAGAGGACATGAGAAATGCTTTAAAGACTGTGGCACTATACACTCCTTGAAGAAGTTTGAGTAATGTTAATTACTATTTTTAAGGAAAAATATATAGAATATATTTGCAAGAGCACTAATCAGAGACTATTTTCTACTATTTCTGCTTTTGTTTGTTTTTTAAACTTATGTGATAGTCTGACTTAGGGGAAATTATGTTATAAAGTGAAACCTGTAAATCAGTGGTTCTCAACCTGGGGGTCGGGACCCCTTTGGGGATTGAACTACTCTTTCAGAGGGGTCATGACGAGTCTCCCACCGCCCTTCCCTCCCACCTCCCAGCTGCCTCACCCCCATAGTTAGGGGTCTCCACAACATGAGGAACGCCATTAAGTGGTTGGGGTATTAGGAAGGTTGAGAACCACTGCTGTAAATGGTGAAAAATGTAGCCCATGAAAAGGAAAACATTAACACTTAAAGGAATGAAATATTCAAGAATACTGTCCATGACTGAACCAGTTCCACAAAGCTATTACCCCAATGCTTACAGGTCTCCCTAGGTCTTTCTGAATTTATTTTGAAGGTGGACTACTCCAATGAGACGAAATCAACTGAAATGGTTTACCACCTGGTCCAGTCCTCCTGTTCTGTAACAAAATTGGAGTGTGATGGCTTACTCAAAATGATATGTTGATAGATTTTATCCTAGTGATATGGTTACTGACATTTATATTTCTGGGGTTATTTTTTTTAAAAAATCCCTAGGGTCCATTCTTCATGGGCCCTTACTGGGGTAAGAGTTCGTGGGTGGGTGTGCATGCGTGTACTGGTTAGTTGTATTTTACAGCTTCTAAGAGCAGAGCCAGAGAACAAAAAAGTGTTACTTGTCTACCATGTGCCAGGAATTGCCATGGCCATGGTGATCCAGGCACGCTGAAACTGACTATTCACACTTCAAGTGCTGGTGGTCAATTTCGGGATTGCTCTAGCACTTGAAGTACAAAGGCATCCAATTTTGCTCTGTCCTAACTTCAGTAAAATAGTGTCATTATACCATCCTACTGAATTAAGTGCTAATTGGTCCCAAGTTGATAAAACACAATGCTCGCTGACTGAAACTGTTAATCTTTACATTTTTATGCATCCTATGTGCTAGATAGTTATCTTTCCAACCTATGCCTCAATTTGCCTTTAGGACTTTCTGCATGGACTCTTAGGGTGCTTCCACACAGGCCCTTTAGCACCCATTAAGCACGCATTCCAATGTGCGCCTCCACACACGGGTCGCTATGTAGGACACTTCCGGCGAGGGGTGTCCGCACAGCGAGCCCGTTTTTAAAGCGGATTTCTGCAGCAAAACCGGTTTGCTGCCAGAGCGTCCGCATTAGCGGGGGCAATTAAGCACACTTCCGGTAGGTGCGTCCGCACCTATCCTTCATTAATGCGAGCTTAATGGGTGTTTTTAGCACACCACATATTTTGTGGTTTTGCGCTGTGAATCCGCATCCATTTTGGATGCGGCTGCACAGTGCAAGTGTGCTAAAACACGGGCCTCCCCCGGCTCGCCATGATTGGCTCCCCAGAGCCAAGCCTGACGAGCCAGGGGGCTCCTACCTTTCGGCTCACCCTCGCCCCAGAAGTGGCGGATCGCCACTTCTGGAGCCAGGGCGAGCTTGCCTAAAGCCCACCCTAGCCCACCCTGGGGGGAGCACGGCAGATCCACTCCTTACCTGGTTGGCATCGGCCCGAAATTGAAAGCAGGCACCCAGGATTCAGTGCGCCTGCGTCCTGCGTGCCGCCTGATTGGCCGGCACACAAGTCCTGGCAGCGCGCCTGTGCAGAGCGGCTCCTGTGGGCAGGAGCTGCCAGGCGCAGCCCTGGCCACTCAGGCAGCGCGCTGCATCCTGTGCACCTGCTTTGTTTTTTGGGGCGACAGTGACCAGCTAAGGAGAGGAACCACTGCACTCCCCCTAGGTGGGCTAGAGCAGGCTTTAGGCAAGCTCGCCCTGGCTCCAGAAGCGATCCCCTAGCCCCCCTGGATGTGCTAGGGGTGAGGGCGAGCCACCGCGGCAAGGTCCCCCGGCTCGCCAGGCTTGGCTCCGGTGAGCCAATCGCAGTGGGCTGGGGGCGGGTCCTCCTTCCCAGATCAGAGATGGGTGCCTTGTGTCTGCACCTGCCTCCAATCCGGAGGGGGGAATCGAACCCGGTATTCCCAGATAACAGTCTGGCTCCCTAACCACTAGACCAAACTGGCTCTTTGAGACACTTTTCAGTCATGTTCCATTTGTTCCTAGCCCTCAGAGGCATGGGAGTCTGGCCTTGACTGGAATGAACCAGCACTGTCATGCAGATGGCACTGTTCCACATTCCATATCCCTCAATAGATATTGGTGGAAGCATAAACACGCATAAGGTCCTCCCATCTGATCAATTTTGGGTCAAATCAAGGGAAGATTTGACAGTGATGCACCGACTTCAAATTAGAGGTATTTATGAACTTAAAAAGTGTTGCTTGGTTCCAGTTCAGTTCCAGTTCAGACACAGTCAGTCCATGTCAAGTTGAACCTCAAAAAGGTACGAACATACGAACAGGTTTGAACCTGTTTTAAAAAATGCTAAAATTGACATCTATACAACCTTTTAAAGGGTTAATATTGATGAACAGGATGAACAAACCAGGAGTTGTTCATGTTCAAACAGGTGAAACCATATGGTTTAAAAAGAAGTGGTTTGGTACATCTCTACTTCAAATTAAGCCCACAAACTGGCACTCATTGACAGAAGAAGCATCCCCTATGCTCATTCATGCCAGGAGCTACAAATATTCCATCAGGAATTGATTCAAATATGTCTTCACTTTTGCCTTATTTCTTTACGTGTACTTGACATCTTAGGCTTGTCTTTTGTGAATGGTTCTGGTTAGTAGTGGTTAATTAAAGTCAAGACGAGACAAGCAAAACAAGATAGGACAAAGTTAGACTACAATCTGAAAGTCAGCCCACATTTCAGCTTTGAAACAGGAGTCCCACTACTGAACACCAAAAATGGGGATCCCACACTCCAAAATGGAAACAAGAACACATAATTTCTATGGATGGATCAGGGCACCTTCCTTACCAATCTGCAGCAAAGCCATCTTACTATGTTGGTGGAGAAGTGGCCCTAGACTCTCTTTCCTACAAGACACATATAGAGATAGAAGAATTTATTGAATTTTGTTTCTTAGGTAATTTTTGTAGTATTATCCTTTTTGGGGAATACCATTCTGCAATTTTACATTAAATAGTAACTTTTTAAGGAACTTTCATTTGATTAATTAATTTTCTCTAAGTTATTTTTATATGCTACTTCATAATTGTTCCTTCCTGCAATTCTTTCTTTAAAATACTGCATCTATACCAATTTTGTCTGAGAACTGTTTTCACAAAATTCAGGAATATGCATATTTGTTAAGATGTGTTTTTTTTCTTTTTTCTTTTTCTTTTAAATATGGAACACTTCACGAATTTGCCTGTCATCTCCATGGAGGGGCTATGCTAATCTCTGTATCATTCCAATTTTAGTATATATGCTGCCAAAGCAAACACAAGATGTTTACACATTCTGTTTTGGAATGCACTCTTCCTTCCTTCCTTCCTTCCTTCCTTCCTTCCTTCCTTCCTTCCTTCCTTCCTTCCTTCCTTCCTTCCTTCCTCCCTTCCTTCCTTCCTTCCTTCTTTCCTTCCTTCCTTCTTTCCTTCCTTCCTTCCTTCCTTCCTTACTTCCTTACTTACTTACTTACTTCTTTTAAAATTTGCAATTCTAAGCAAATTACAGAAATAAACACACTTCTCTTTTTTTTCCAAGCCCTTAATAAGCACTGAGGCCAATGCCAACAAAGATTATAGGACTAACACTCATGTCTACGAGAAGCAAGTGAAAGACTGTCAGAAAAAGCCAGATATTTTTTCCACCACACATTCTTCATTCTTTTAGCACTCATTTATTTTACGGCTTTTCAGATTTGCCAAGGAGTTCTTTTCTCTTCCAATCCTCTGTGGATGAGAGCTATCCAAGCTCTCAACTGCAGTTTATAGAGGCATAATAAATACTCTTCTTGCAGAAAACAAACTACGGGTCTTAACCTTCTCTAAAGCAAGCTCAGGAGGAAAAACAACATGCCAGCATCTAACCAGCCTCTGATAGGATCACTGCAAAACCTAGTTTGTCTACTTGGAGTTCATTTAGCCTTAGGAATTATGATTTTCATTTGCCTGTCCAAGTGAAGCTATGAATGAAGTATCTGCCAACCCATTTCCCCAATTTACTATAACAATGTTTTTGTATCAGTTTATGATGAGGCTTAAAAAAATCTCACATGATTATTCAAATACTTTTGGACATATAGTTTGAGATATGCAGGTTAACAGCTTTTCTGGAATAGGCTATGGTAGGCTTCTTGCAAATTCCTCAGTATTTCCAACACTTGATATTTATGAGTGTAAAAATTTTTCAAATGTATTTCAGTTTTGTTTTGTTTTAATAGGATCAAGAAGGAGCAAACCACAATGTGGGACATCATACAAAAACATGTGGGAAGTAGTGCCCATCATTGTGTGTTTTCCTGAGTCTGCAGGTGTATGCAGACAGAATATCAGAATATTGGATCTACACCTTCTAGCTTCACCATCTATATTAAAAATAGTGATGCTGATCCAAAAGTATCCCTGACTTCTGGACTTACTTCCATAAAATGAAAAATTCTTAGTTGCCCTGGGATTTTTCACATTTATTTCATCTAAACTTAATTTAGTATTTTGACAGAATATGGCATTGTGCCCAGGCAGTATTGAAGATATAGGGTGTTTTTCCACTGGCAGTAAGTACCCATTTTAGCACCCATTAAGGACCCATTTAGCTGAGAGCTGGATGACCCCATTTCCACTACTGACCCCATTAGGGACATATCTGTTTCCACCATAGCTAGGGAAATCCAGATCATGTGGGTCCTTCAAGACCTATAATCCAGATTTTGTGTAGATCACATTAAAGGGGTCTTCAATGGGGTCTTCAGCCATAAAATCTGGATTATAGGGAGCCTGTTTCCACTGCAATTGGGCAATGGGTTCTAGAGGAGGCTTGGGGGAGGGGACACCCATGGGAGGTGCCCCAACATCAAAACCCTTTGCTAGTCTCTGAAAGCAACTTCGTAAATTACACCCCCTGTCCCCCAAAACACCTGGGGTGACAGGCAGACCCCTTGTGGGTAGATCTGGATTTGCAAATGGGTGCTCTGGTGTTTCCACAGCAGGCAGGCTAGCACCCATTGCTATTGGGTGCTAGACCACCCATGGAAACACATTGGGTACTTGCCTTAATCTGGATCTACTAGATCTGGATTAAGGGAAGTGCCTATTCCTTAGATCTGGATCTTCTTAGATCCGGATTAAAGGAGCACAGTGGAAAAATGCCCATAGTTGTTCATGGGATGGAGAAAGAAGCCAGATAAGATGGTGAGGATGAAAGGAGCTTTTTAGATTCCAAGAAACAAGATGTTAGGGCAACTGGAAAGGGTTGCATTACTAAGGAACGAGATATTTGTTTAAAATCATTTCAGACATATCGATCATTTCCACATGGGATTTGTAAACCCCATTAAGCACCTGATAAATACTCATTTCATACAGATTTTCTATGTACCTTCCACACTAAGGTATATTAAGATTCTTTGGGATCATGTCATCCACACAAACATTGCAGAGTTCCAGATTTAATGGGGTCTTCAGACTCTTAAAGAGGGATTACCATAGGGATGCACATGGATATTCAAAAATTTGAAAATCCTATTTGAATCCATCAAATATCAACATTCAAATTCAAATCAAATTTTGAAAATCTGAGTTTACACATTCAAATGAATTTTGGACTTTTGAAAATCTGATACCGATTCTTATATGATTTGACTGAACAGATCTGCAAATATCACATACGAATATCATGTGTATTTGGACTTATAATGTGGGATGAAAATGGGATGCATACGGGATAAAACAGGATGTGCCCACATTAAAAAAATGAATACAGATGTTGCCGACATTCATATTTTCAAATTCGAATCGGATTTTCAAAGGTACAGATTCAGATAATCTGGATTCGAATCGGATTTTTAAAAATCCGGATTTTAAAAACGTGAATTGAATCGAATTTTCCAATATTCAATTTGACTTGAATTGGAATGCAAAAAGTGCATCCATGCACACCCTTAGATTAGTGGTAGACTGCTTTAATCATGTCATCAATCCGGCCTTGCAGCCATGAAGACCAGATTTCAGAGTACACTTTAGCCTTCATGCCAGGCCAAAGGGGTGGCCAGGTGGGCCTGCAGGTCACCATTTGCAGCAGGGCAGCTCTGGCTCTGACCCTCTACACACACCCTACATAGGCCTGCACATCCTATGTCTATAATCTGCCCACAACCTATGTAGCACCTACATAGACAACTACATGGCCATGTCTCTCTGCCACACCCACTTAACAGGAAGTGACACTTGATTGACAGTTTCACGATCCAATCACACTGTACCAGTGGCAGAACTTCCCCACTGGGCCTCATCAGGGCCTCAGGATGCATGCTGTGGTGTCCTCACAGCAGCCCTGTTTAGCACCCTTTGCCATTGTACATTAAACACCACATGCGGATGCTTGGGGTCTCTGTAAAGAACCAGAACTCAATGGACCAGACTGAGTGAGGACCAGATCTTGGAGATATGGATCTCTTTAATCCAGATTAACAGCGGCAAATGTGGAAACGGCCGTTAGTATCAACCAAAGCTCCTCCCCCCCATTGGTTCTCTTTCTATGATCATGTTGAATTGCATGCTGCCACCTTTGCTTTCTCACTTCAGGCTTTTACATGGGACATCAATTAATTTTGTCATTAATTTTTTTTATTATGTGTATGACTACCTTTCTTCATTTCTGTTAACATTCTTAATAAAATGATTTTTTAAAAAAAACCCTTTATTTTGCTTTTGTTCAAAAATATCAGATCTTCACTTTGTCTCATTTCTGCTTCTATTTGAAGCTTTTAGAGGAGTTTAATTCTTTTCAACTCACCACTACTATCATATATCTCTAGAGGGGAGTGGCAAAATGTTGCCTTGGTAATTCAAATATCCTGCTATTCCCATACTTTAGTCAGCTACTAAAATTCTAATTCCAACTTTAAGTCAAAAGACCTATCCTCCAGGTGTTAATAAGTATTTTTGTATTTTTAGTTCGTATTTTGGTAACCAATCACTTCCTATCTGATGACTGTTAATGTTGATTGTATTATAAATAAATTTATTTGAAACAATAATTGTCAAGATATGTAATTCTGTGCACATTTTTAATTAACTCATTTATATTTAGGAGTGATTTCCTCTCATAATATAAAGCATCTTTGATGATCTATAATTAGGTGTAGATTTTGAAAGTAAACTGCAATTCAGTTTGCAGTTTGGCTTAAAAATACAAATTTTGCATTTTCATTACAAATGTGAAGACAACAAATTTTTCATGTGCCTGTTCTTTCCTCCTACTACAACCAGCATCTATGTCTTCTAGAAAACAAAGTGAATAAGAAATGACTCTTGCTTTTGCCCCTCTCTTGTGAACTGACTTCCTGACATTGCTTCCATCCCATGCCCTCAGAAGAAAAAATTCCCATGACCTTGTTGCTCAGTGTGAATGCCACCAGCAAATCAGAGGACAAGAAAGAATAACCTCACTCCCCCAGGTCTGATTGTTTCAGTCCTTGACTTATGCATTCCAAAGTTTACTTACATTTCTTCTCTGCTTTATGGGAGCCTTTACCCTGTTGTCCAAAGAACAAGATAGATCAACATATCATACATGAAAGGAATGAAAAATGTAGGGGAAAGATGTTATGTGACAGTAAAGAGCTCAAGTTTTTCAGTAAATCTCAATATAAATGGATATAAAATAATAAAACACAGAATTACTTTAAAATTCATTAAGAATATATAGTCGTTATATACAGTTGGCATTATATGAAAATTATTCCCCAAACAGGTCAATATGGAGGTGTCTCATCTTACTGTCTTTAATGAGATAATAAGGCCACTGTGTGAAATATTGACAGTAGAGATGTGAATGAATTTTTTTTGGCATTCAATTCATAACTAATTGAATGTTAAAAAATTCGTATTTGTTTGAATAGATCCCCTTAGAATGCGGTAGGTTTTTATTTGATGCAAATGTATTTGTACAAATTTGTATGAATATCTGATACAAATGCATACAGATCCGATACATATACTAGAACAACACATACGTATCGGATATGTATCCTCAATTTAACAAATGTACAAACTATTTGTACAAATATTCCAATACATTCGTATTTGTACAAAGGTTAATGTTTGAATGTCGTAACATTCAATTTGTGTACAAATATCCAAATTTGTATGAATTCATATGAATAATGAATGTTATGAATATTTGTGTACATCCTTAATTGACAGTGCCATGTAGGATCAAAGTCATTTCATTTATACCATCCCTAAGCTTGAAATTCTTCAGTAGCAGAGCTAAGTGTTGCCACCTAGTAAGTATGTATACTGTAGTTGGCATTCAAACAGAAAATGCATCTGCCACAAAAAATTCTAACTTCCAGGTTATATGTCTCAAAATTATAAGTGAACTTGGAAAAAGAACGTATAGCATTAATGCAATAGCAGATGGTAGCAATTACTATAGTGGATTTCCCTTGTCCAAATGTGTTAAACTTTAGTTATCAACTAAATGTAAAGTTGGCTCCTTTTGCTGTTATAATTCCTTCTTGGCAACTGTGTAATCCAGTCCCATTTTTCATAGTAGTCTACCAAGCTATTAAATGTTTGACTGTATCTGTGAAGCAATAAAAGAAGTCAGAGAAATTGACATTTCTTTTGTCCTAGCAACCAATGGCTGTTCCTTTCAAATATTCTGTTTATTATTTTGGTTAAACTCAGTTGTAAATAAAATTAATGCTTCCATGTCTTTTAAGTGACACAGAATAGGAGCCAAACAAATAAATAGTGCTGTGGCCACACCTTCATTTTAAACCGTCTTCAGACCATCTTCAGGTGTGGCAGCTGCTCAAACCTTTTCATTTGCCTCCGTTTTATATGTGGACTTTCCACCTTCCATTTGGATTTTCCTAAATGAACAGTCCACAAATAAAACATATAGAAACGAAGAGATGTGCGCTGTCACATCTGGACCGAAGGTTTAAAATGAGGGTGTGATCATGGCTCTGGAGAACAAGAAAAAAAAAAAAGAACAGATTCTTTAAATCTTTCAAGAATCTTTCAAGAATTACACTGAACTGGAAAAGGTTCTATCAGAAGTTTCTCACACAGAGTTATAAATATAGGTGTAAGACTATATATTGAATCTTAACCAGGATCCTTTTTGAGCTTTTTCTACCATTTGTGAAACAATAGACAGAAGGCTGAGCTGACAGCATACTTTTTAAAAACAAAATAGGCACAATATTATTTGCTTTAATTCTGAAGGCACCATGATAAATCTCGAGTTCACATACTTGACAGAACTGAGGAAATTTCAACTGTTTCATCCTGAGATAACAAATATGAAACGCAGGGCATCACTTTCTGACTTTCTGCTCAGCTTTCCCTGTCCCATGGAAGCCATGAACTGGAGAAGGAAATCCTTCTTCATGAGGTTTCTTCCAGAACTCTCACCTAAAGCTAAGAACTAACAATGCTGAATACCTCTATAGACCACACTCAGTTGGAGCCTACCTACAGTTTTGTGACATATTGACCCGGAACACAAGTTCTTAAAGGGTTTTTGAAATTCTTCAGCTCTATGTAGCTAAGAACTTTTAATGGGACCTCCATCCACAAGGGGCTTGTGACAGAAGTAACAAGAAGGTACTGGCAACCAACTCGGGCTAACAGACCTTTTCTTTGCACTTGGTATACAGTACATTGACCATGCTAATTCAAAGACAGCTTCTTCACAGTCCATTCGGATCATATTAGCTGCCTTATTGAACTAAGGAGTCTGCATGCTATAGTGTTTCCTGTGAAGCATGTCTTCAAAGGAACAGACTGACCCCACAACCCTAGAGGATGGAGAGAAACTCATCATTCATTTCCAGCAAGACACAGCATGCTTCACAGCCTGCAACTTTAGAGGCTGGAAAATGAATGTTCCCTGACCCCTGAAGATAAATTGTGGCAAGCAGATGCCTTGCAGATGCTTCACAGTGTCTTTCCCATTCTTGCCCCCAAAGCAATTGGTTCAGACCAGGAGACAAGGGGTGTTTTTCCACTGCAGCCCTTAGATCTGGATCTAAGAAGACCCGGATCTAAGGAATGGGTACACTTCTTAATCTGGATCTAGTAGATGTGGATTAAGGGAAGCACCCAATGTGTTTCCACAGGAGGTGTAGCACCCATTAGAAGTGGGTGCTAACACCCCTGCTGCGGAAACAGCTTTGCACCCATCTGGGGAATCCGGATCGACCCACAAGGAGTCGGTCCATTACCCCAGGAGTTTTGGGGGGCAGGGGGGTGCAGTCTTCGAAGCAACTTCGAAGTGATTTTGAAGTGACTTCGAAGCCAATGTTGGGGGGGGGGTCAAAGGTGCATCCCCTCCCCCTAGCCTCCTTTGGACCCCATTGCCTGTTTCCAGTGGAAACAGACTCTCTTTAATCTGGATTTTCTGCCTGAAGACCCCATTGTAGACCTCATTAATGGGGTCTACAGAAAATCCGGATTAAAGGCCCAAAAGATCCGGATTTCCCCCATGGCAGTGGAAACAATCAGGTTCGAAATGGGTGCCGTAGTGGAAATGGGATCATCCGGCTCACAGCCAAAAGGTACAAAAATGGGTACAAAAATGGGTACAATTGACAGTGGAAAAACACCCATTCACTGCATCACTGCCTACTTTTCACAATATGTCTTATAGGTCCTTGCAAATCTATGACTCAAAATTATATAGAAGAATATTGGTCTCAGAATCACCACCCTGTCACCCAAAGTCAGCAACAGGTCACAGTATGATTTGCAACATGCTTATGGCTTTTTGCACAACTTCCTCAGGGCAGTGTCCCATGGAAGTTAAGATCAGGGACAGAGCCATTGCAAATGCCGGACCCATCCAAAACTTACCTGGAACTTACCCTGCAGTAGGGTGAATATGACAGTGGCCACCTTACCACAGCAACAACCATCTGCACCAGTTATTGGGTGAGGCAGAATGTAACTGTGCAGCTGCAGGCACCCTGCCTTGCCCTTCCCCCCAGCTATTGCACAGAAGTAGGTGTGAACGTTGCCCCTGGGGCTGTACTAGGGGTGCTGTTGGCACTCCTAGTATAACTGTGGAGCAGTTTTTACTGCTCTGCAGCAACAAAGATGGGGACAGCAATGCATGCCAGGAACTCCTCCAGAATGGAAGCAACTCTGTGGTGTGTGGACATTCTGTGCTGGAGCATGCCTGAATGTCCTGAACTTGTTAGTGCAAAAAGGCTCTTTCTTCACTTTACTGTGATAACTGAAGGCAGAGGTCAGGTTCCCACTAGGCAATTTAATCCAGTTTTAAGCTGGTTTTTTTATTTTTATTTTAAATCAGCAGCAAGGTCTGGTTTTTTGCTTTCTCACTGTTAGCTTATACTGAGAACTCAATTTTGCAATTAAATTTGAGTCAAATTGAATAAAACATTCAATTCAATTTGAATGTTTAAAATCTGAATGTCAGAAAATCCAATTTGAATCTGTAACATTCGAATCTGTTAGTTTGAATGTTAGATTTGTATTTGTTATATGTATATGTATCTGTTATATTTATCTGAGCGTATTTCATATGCATCTTGTTTTATCCCATACGGATTCCATTTTAATTTCATATTTGTACAGATGTGTTTGTATGTAATACATACGTATCTGTACATTCAAATCATTTGAATCATTCAAACGATTGTTTTGGAAAATCTGAAATCTGTTCCAATGTCTAAATTCGAATATTCATAAATCTGATTCGATTTTGAATGTCAACATTTGTTGGATTTGAATCGGATTTTCAAATTTTTGAATATTCATGCACATCCCTACATGGATGGCAGAGCCGATCAGGAAGGAGGGAGGGAGGGAAGGAGGGAGGGAGGGAAGGAGGGAGGGAGCGAGCAGGCAGGCAGGCAGGCAAACAGGAAGGCTTTTACACAGGAGCTGACACATTTTGCAACCCCAGGATGAAAGCCACCAAAGTTTTTCATGATTGCTGCCAGAGAGTCCCCTTTGTAAAATCACTCCCCCCTACATGGTCTGATCTCTTGTTAAATTGTTAGGTACTGCAGGCTTTTGTTAAGTCTTAACACAGTCTTAGAAACAGATATTAAGATGGCAGCACAATGGCCATAGTGTTGACAATTGGCCACTTGCTACTCCACAACAAGTGTGCTACAGATTTGTCAAAAACCACGATAGATGTTGAATAGGGATGTGTTGAATTCATTCATCAGCTTTGAGCACAAATTGAAGGGAGTAGCCCCCATTTGTGCATGAAGTGAATGTATTTAGCTTTCATAGAATCTTCATTGAAGTTTTGAGCTGGCTGGACCTTCCCCTCTTGTGTTCCCATGGCCACCACTTACCTTGAAATCTGGCTGCCACCACTTCCTTCACCACTGTCTGCACCATTACCCCATCCTCAGACGCCCAAACCAATCCTTCCAGAGGTGCATGTGAAGCTGGAGTGTCTGCTGTATCTGAGGATCAAGGAGAATCATGGATAATCATGTGAGATTTCCCATGATTCTCAAATAGGGTGGCCACTCCAGCTGCACATGCATCTCTGGGTGACCTGGTTGAGCCTCTGAGGAGGGTGCAACGGTGGAGGTGGTGGTGGCAATGGCAAAAGGTGAGTGGAAGTGAGACATGCCAGGACATGAGGGAGGGGATGGGGGTTACCTTCACATGAACATTTGATGAATGTTTGTACATGAAGGCCAAGACCCATATATTTAGGGGGGAGGGGCTTTGCACAAAGCCAAACATTTCCCCCCATTTGATTCAAATTGAACCAAAGAGGGAAAATGTGCTTTGTATGCATCGCTAATGTTGAATAAAATTGGGACCTTAATAGTAAAGGCAAATTTGGGTACATCTCAATTTCTAGATTAAGGCAACTTGGATAAGGGAGTCAACATGAGAAAAGGGCATCCCTTCTTGACTCAGTTTTGCAGTGAGGAGGTGTCACAGAATTATGCTTCCTCTGTGCAGGGTGGCTGCTTTATGGTGCAGTGTGGAAGAAACTGCCCTACATAGGAGGTTTCTGTGTACAAAATAAGAGGCCAGCATAGTCATCCATAAGTCACCCACTGCCATGGAAAACAGAGACAAGGTGACAGCAAGTGCTTTCTTGGACCCACAGACACTTCTGAACACTAAATGGTAACATGGCCTTTTATGTTAATTTAGTAGTAGATCTCAAATGCATTCTTGGATAAATATTGATACTGATATGCCATTGATAATTGCAGCTGCTTTCTCTATGGGAGGATTCCACACAAGCTGGAAAAAAATGAAGCTATTACTGAATGTAAATACAGATTTGATGTGGTAAGTTGCAATTATTCTGCCATTAAGTCAGACAATTCTGAAAGCACAATTTCATGTGATCTGCTCTGGGGTCTGAAAATTCCTCAATATTACATTTAAGAGGGAACACATTCAGTGCAACATCTCTGAGGGGATGAAGCTTTAAGATGCCTTCCATTTTCTCTTTAATTTTCTCTTGCTACCTTAACGACTTGAATTTTTTTAGAAAGCCAATTTGGAGCTGAATTACAGAGCATATCATCAGTCTCATCTAAGGCCTACTAAAATCAAACAGAAACACTTCTGAGAACTCTACCCCATTGTGTGGTTCTTCCTCTTTCTTTCTTTCCCTCCCCCCCCCAAGACTGTTTGCTGTCAGATGTAATCAACCATCTTTTGCTTTCAATATAGATGTGATAATGATCTGAGCTGGCACATAGACTACATTTTGCCTAGAACTTGCACACAAAGGGGAGAGAGAATGAACAATGAGTAATGAACAAAGAGGTTATTGTAGCATACCAGGTAATATATATAATTCATGGGCAAAGTTACAGAAATATTCATTCATAACATTGATTTTTCTACTTTGTCTTGTCAGAAAAATTGAGCATTTTATGGCTTTCATACTTCTTCAGTTGTATGTATGTACAAATGGTTGCATTTGATTGTTTTTGCCTTGTTTATTTTTGGAACGCTTCCTAGTCACCTGGTGCCTTGAGAATTTCAATGCAGCATTTCATTTTTTATACTGCTGAAATAAGTTCTCCCTTCTTACTTTCTCTTTGTCATGTCATAGCTTTTTGTTAATAACTTTTGAACTTAAGCATCTGTGAAAAATTATTAGCATCTGATCCCAAACTTTCATTATCTGTAGGACATTAGTTACTCATGTCTAAAAAAAATTTAATGGTGCTGACATAGTCAATAATAGACTTATCACTGCAAGTAACACTACAAAGAATTTTTCATGAGCTGGAGTTAGTGTAATTAACAATATACAGTTCAAACTGATGTTGTGCCTTCGTATTATGAGAAAAAAAGGTGATGAGTAGACATTGTTATTTGTTCTCAAATTCTGATTATTATATTCTTTTACTAGTGTGGTTTCCACACTTAGTCAGTAGTTTGGACCGAGCAGCTATCTACTGTGCTTATCCTGATGGGAATAGCATTATTCTGGTCCATACCTATGCCATGAAGAGTTAGGCATAACTACCTTCAAAGATAGTTCTGTTCAGCCCCTTCCATGAGTGATGGAGTCTGAGCCAATCACTGGTAGGGGTGAGTGGTGCCTTGGGCAGGGAGTCAGTTAGGTGGACTGGAACAGCTATGGCAGCTCCACACTGCTACTGGTATTAATCCAGGACAGATGACATCCCATCCTTCCATGTGTGAATGGCACCTGTTATGATTGATCCAGAACAGGCTGGAGTGGAATAGTTAAACCATTCAGGAACAGGCTGGAGTGGAATAAATTCTACCTTGTTGACGTTAAGCAAATTGGGATCGTTATCAGTGTCTGGATGTGAGATCTTCTAGAAAGCATGTGCATATGGTTTTGGATTTTGTTGTGAAAGAAAGATGAGAAATAAATATAAGGTGCTAACTCTTAAATGATACTAAAGTATGATTTCATAGTAAAAATATCCCAACTTGGTCAGAAGTCCATCACACTGAAGTTCCTAGATCCGTTGGCCTAATGCCATCTTACACTGTTTCAGAAAATAAATTTTACATTTTTGGACATATTTTATTTATTTATTTAATAAATTTATATCCCACCCTTCACCAAACGGTTTCAGGGCAGGTTACAATAAGAATAAAACATTTCAAATAATAAAACATAATTTAAAATGTCACCCCTTCCCTCCCTCTCTGAGGAAGCTATTTAAATGGCAAAAACCTGCTTGAAAAGATACATTTTCACCAAGTGATGAAAACTATATAGTGTAGGTGCCTGCTGAACGTCAAAGGGAGGCTGCTCCAAAGTCTAGGGGCCACCACAGAAATGGCCCTCTTGTATGTCCCTATGCCTCATACCTCTGCAAGGGAAGGAACTACAAGAAGGCCCTCTCCTTGAGATCTTAGTGCATGGGCAGGCCTATGTGAGAGAAGGTGCTCCTTCACATACTCAGGTCCCAAACCATTTAGGGCTTTAACTGTTAGTGTCAACACCTTGAATTGGGCTTGATAGCGAATAGGTAACCAGAGGCCTATTTGCACTTAGGCCTCTGGTGTGCAATCAGGACAGCTCTGGTAAAGAGGATATGCACACTCAGTAGGCTGCTACAGCCTGGAAGCATGCCTGCGCTCACCAGAGCTGTCCTGATTGCGGATGAGGTATGGAGCATGAAATTGTGCTCCACACCCATTTCGACTTTACTCCGGACTTACCTGCAGTGCCCAGCAAGGAGAGCATTTGCTCTTCCTCCAGAGCTGCTGCAGGAGCCCCACCCCCTGGCTGGCATGATTGGCTGCCGCTGCTGGCATCAGGTGTTCTATAATGTGCTGGCTGCTGGCAGGTAGCTGATGGGGTGATGAGGGACTCTGACCCAGTGGCCTGCCTCCCCACCCGTGGATCACCCGCCCACTGAACTGCCCATGCACAGCATTGCCTGGGGGGTGGGTGGCTGGATGCCCCTCTGTCATCCTGCCTTCTCCCTCACCATGACTGCAAGCCATTTCTTCCTCCCTCTCATGGATTGTGGCTTTTCAAGTCCCGTGATCCCTGAGAGGGGGAGGAAAAGACCTGACAGAAAGAGATAGGAAAGTGCAACCCTGCTGATTCTCCTTGATTTCTCAGCAGATTCTGTTACCCCTGGCCATGGTGTCATATCTGGAAAGGCTACAGGTTTGGGAGTCAGAATCATCAATGATTTCAGCTCTTTCTTCTTTTGGAAGGTCTGTTTTTTCCCTGCTTTGAAAAGTGGTTCAGGTCTTCCCTGTGGATCTTCTGTGCTTGAAGCCTGTTATTCCATCTCTGGTTATTCTGTGCCAGAAAATTTCCTCCAGATACCTTTGGTCTAGTGGTTAGAGAGCTGGACGATTATCTGGGAATACCAGGTTTGTTTCTGCACTCTTCCATGGAGTCAGCTGGGTGACCCTGTGCTCTTCACAGCTCTCTTCTGAGCTCTCACAACATACCCACCTCACAGGGTGTCTGTTGTGGGGAGAAGAATAGAAAGCTTTGTCAGCCACCTTGAGTCCCCTTAAATGGGTGAGAAAAGCGGGGTAAAAAAGCCAACTCTTCTTCTTCTTACAACCTAGGATCTTCCTAACCCTCATGTTCTTATCTCAACACTAATCTACCTGTTCTTGCTTACAGTATTCATGAGAAGAGGGAGACTGGCATGCAACCTCAACTACAAACAGTGTCTAAGCTGCCCCACAGGCTTTTAGAAGGCTTGTTTATTAAATTCAGTGTGACCAATTCATCAAGAAACTGTGTGTCCCTCCACAGCCATTATCCATGGAACACCTATGGATGTAAAAGTGTAAGATTCTTGCTATGGTTAAAGTCCTTATGAAAAACAGAACAAATGATCGATATTACAAAATCCATAGAAGGACAATTTTTCTACCATATACTGAACTCAAAGCATCAGGTAATTGGTCATCTCCTTCGTGGATGGATCCCTCTTGGTCATCTTGTCCTCCACCAGAAGAAGAAACTAGGATTAATGGACCTTAGGTAGTAGTATCCTGGACCGTGGAGGTGTGGAGAGTAGCACAAGAACTTTTGTTCCTAGTTGTGAGAGCTCTGAAGCTGGTGCAAGCTTTGCAGCAAATGTGGGGGGATAGACCAGTAGAGGCCTTCTCAATGTAGGTGGCTTCGTTCTGCACCATGTACAATCCATCCCAGCTTAGAACAAATTCCGCATACCGGAACAGCAAGACTGGTCCATGAAAGAAATAAACAGCCTTTTTCTAGACTACTTTGTTTTTCAGTTTTGTTTAAAAGGACAACATTACATCTCATTGGAACAGCACTTCCTAGAACTGTGGCCATTAAAATATCTCACGAGCATCAGCAAGTTTCTTGTTTTTGTACCTAGATGCATAAATGGAGCTGCTATGCTATAGAGGATGGGCTAAAAATATTTGTTAGGAAATGAATATCGCACTAATATAATTAGCTGTTTTCAGCCATTTTACTGTAAATGAGCACAGCAGCTGTTTTCTTCCCCTGGCAGAGCACATTATCCTCACTTTTTCTTTTCTTTTTTTAAGGTTACATGTTTAATGTGTATGGCATGATGTCATTAAACAGATGTGGAAATCTAATGGCTCATATATTCTAAATAGCCTGGGAGAGCCATGCAGAGCTTTCTCAGTTTTGGAGTGAAGAAGAAAGAGAAGGGGAATGGTTTTCACACCATTGTATAAAGGGTACACTTGTGTGTGGAACTGTGGTGCAGTTTTAGCAAGCAGATATCCAGATTATATTTATTAACCTTCTCATAAATCATGTACAATGCTAATTCTGAGGAATCTAATTCCCATCTGAATGCTATTTTTCATTCTTTATGGTGAGTACAGATGCTGTGTACTCATTTTCAA
This sequence comes from Aspidoscelis tigris stejnegeri, assembly GCA_023333525.1. NCBI lineage: Eukaryota > Metazoa > Chordata > Lepidosauria > Squamata > Teiidae > Aspidoscelis > Aspidoscelis tigris. Next base: position 60,068,725 of record JALMGA010000002.1, on the reverse strand, counting down.
GTTCCAGATTCTTGAGGTCTAGATACTTGTATTTTTTTTTTTTTTTTTTAATGTGAGCTGAGGTTTCTGGCAAATCAAAATTTGACTTCAGGTCCCTAGATTGTTGCACTGCAAAAAGGCATGAATAGACGGAATACACATGAATACCTGCAAGTCACCATTAGAGGGGGATAAAGCACTACAATTTTTCCTCGTTTTTGTAGTGATAACATCTGCACTATTGAGCACAATGTCATAGGTATAAAACCATTTTAAAATGGACAAAATGGGCAATCATTCAAACTTGCCACATAATACGTCTACTGCTTGGGCTCTCTTAAGCTATTAGCCAGTCACCAAAGAATCAGTTCCTATGAATCATATAAAAAAACTAGCACTTCATTATCCTGAGTCTACACCTTCCACATTAATGATAGCCAATACAGAGTTGAGTTCCAGATTTGGATCTACTGCAAAGCTCAGTTGTTACAGGCAAATTGTTAAACCTCAGACAAACTCGCAGAGTTATTTCTTGGCACAGACTTAATATGGGAACAGAAGATCTGAATTATGGATTATGAACTCAAAATGTAATTCCTTTGCACATAATGGTGCATGATGTACTAAGACTTGCTCTTTGAGAAGGTTGTTCTTCTGAACTGAAAATCATGACAGAGAATACCTCAATAAATGTTTTGTACAACTGCTGCAGTGCATCTTGTGTGCCAGTTGCTGCTTTTTAAACATAATTTTATTTACTGAACTCAAGGATAAATTGAGAATATTTTTTCTACTGTTAGCTGAAATGTAATTGTATATTTAAGAAAAACAAAAGTGAAGGCATCTTTTGCTACTACTATCAGTAGAAAAAAACACCATCTTAAATTTTGACTGAACGGCAGTTCCTATTTAATTCCTCTCTGCTTTTTGTTTTGAAAATTTATGGGGAACTGGTTCAGTAAATACTCACTTAGGCCCTTTCTGGAATGGACCTTATTTTGGATTATATCCTGGAATATTGACCTGCTGGTGTCTATGGCAGGCCCTGCCTGTGGGTTACTCTAGTCTGCACAAGCATGTGGATGGCAGATCCCTGTTTCAGGATATAGTTTAGAATAAGACCCAGTGCAGAAACGTCCTTATTTTAATACAGCCCTCCGGGCCAAAACCACTCACAATATTATCACATCACAAAGCCTGTGATATAGACAGATTTGTAGACAACTTTGTGGCAGTCACATAAGTAGGCATAAATATGAGCAAGCCGCAAATATTATGTACAAAGCCTACATTCACAAGGGATAAATGATGTGAGACAGCAGTGACCAGAAGATATTTCTGTCTCACACAGGGCCTTTCTACACTTGCTCTGGTGGAACAGCTGGAGGCTGGTTCCTCACAAAGTATATGCACTGCATGGAGCTGCTTTTATCCTAAACGCAGCTCCCCAGGAGTGTACCCCACATTATAGTTGTAGAGCACAAAAACATGTTGTAGAAGTATACTAGCCACTGGCTAGAATAGCCTGGCACAGCTCCAACAGCACCTCTTCCACATGAATGTGAAGCCTGGGGTGGTACAGCACATCCATGGTTGTGTGTCACATCAGCAAGTTGCCACAGTAACAGCACCACACATGCCCACTGCCTGGTGAGGCAATCCTGGCAATCACACTTACCCAGTGCTTTAGGAAGCCTTGGGTAAGTTCTAGAAGATGCATCAAACATAGCAAGGTGCAGATGCCCAATGCATCACAGATGTTCACCAGCCTGCACATCTAAGTAAGCATGAAAAGGCCCACAGTCACACAACTATGTCCTAAAATTTAGGGGTCCAAAGAATTGCCTTCTCAGGAAAGTGGAATAAGGAGCTCTGAGGGCACCTCTATAAGAATTTGTGCGACTGGAATGGTGTGAGTGGCACTGCTGAGAATTTCCTTTTCAAGAGGTATTTAGCCTACCATTATGGGTGAGTGTATGAAAATACAAGTATTATAATCAGCACAAGTATCTGACCTTTTTAAAAAATCATCATCATCGTCATGACAGGATTTTCTTCAAATGGAATTTTCAACTATTGTTTCAAATAAACAAACCAATGCATCAAGTTGTTTCATAAATAACAATTAAAGTAAGAATCTAAAATACAAATTTGGGGAGAAAGAAGGGCAATGATATACTGTGTTGCTGGTTGGGGCGGGGACTTGTGAGGGGCAACAAATTATAATTCAAAGGCAAAAATGTAAGCCCAAGGGAATGGGTGATGGGTATGATGAAGAAAAAATGGAAGCAAAGCAAGTATCTGTTATGATTATAATTTGAGACAATGCATGTTGATTTGGCTCAAATCAACACAGTAATTTGAAAGAGTGCTTCAGTCAACCACTTCCAATCAACAGTAATTTGAGAGAATGTACAGTCATCCATCATGCTGGCTTTTCCCTCCCCTTGTTACTGTGGACAAGGTTTTTGAGGATACCTTCAGAGAGGGGCAGATTATTGCAAGTACCTTATCAAGCTGTATGTGGTTGTAGCCAAAGTATGAACTGGAGAAAAAGGAAGACTATTTACAACAAGCAACAACAGGGATTCAAAAGATGAACAGGTATCAACAGACCTTATTTTGACCAGGTAACATGCAACTCCATGTTTTCCCTCAGAAACGTTATCAATTCGCTAATTATGAAGAAAATAAGAGAAGGGAAAGCAGAACAGAAACAAAGCTTGCCCCTCCTTTGCAGGGTTATGCCATAGTTGTCTGAAAGTAGGTATCTCCTGTGGCAAAGGAAGAACTCTCAGTTGGACTACAAATCAATCCTAATTAAGATCACTATGATGATTAAGAGCTTCCCACCCAGGGTGCATAATTAGGATTTTATTAATAGTTCAGGAGATGCATACGCACAAAGCATTTTCAGCAACACAAACTCTAGATGTGTTACATCTCCTGCGGGATTAGGTGGTTGTTTCATGAGTCATTGGAGTGACACATATTTTTCTCATTTTTTTCTTCTCTTGGCACCAAAGTTGTTTCACATAAGTACACTGGTTTGAACAACAGAGAAGGAGGAGAATCTAATAGGCATGTGTAAGGGGGTCTTTTTTTAAAAGAAAGCATTTTTTGTTACTGGAAGTTTGTTTAATGAGAACAATTATTATTGTTTCTGACATTTTCCACTGCCATTTTTGTTTTCCAGCCAGAGCCTTTCTCACCGATCCAGTGTTTCCTCTTGCTGGTGGTTAGCCCGCTATGTTGATAAAGAGGCCTGGGAACAAATGTTTTGTTTGTTTGTTTGGGAACTTTGAGTTGTGCATACTAGGGTTATGCATGAATATTCATAACATTCAAAAATTTGTCCAAATTTGTCCAAATTGGGATATTTGTATTTGAATCAAATGTTGGGACATTCAAAGATTGACATTTGAATTCAAATTGAGTGCTTTGGAACATTCATATGAAACTTCATTACATTCATGAAACTTGGGAGGTGGTAAGCAGCTGCACCGGTCACATCTGCAATGGATTCAGAGTAAATTTGAACTGGATTGAGAGTGGATTCAAAGTGGATTCAGGATGGATTTCACACTTTCAGAGTGGATATGTAGGGGATTCATATGCGATTCATACTGAACATTCATATCAAATTCTTATTGAACGTATTGAAGCGAATCCTACCACATTCAAAGGGGATCTATTTGAACAAATATTAGTTTTCTTGCATTTGATTCATATTGAATAGAATACAAAAAAAAAAAAACATTCATGCCCATCCCTAGTGTATGCTACTCAGTGGAGGGAGTTGACATCAACAGCCACCCTAGCTGTGGTGACAAGCTCTTCTTGCTTTGCTTCTTTCCTAGGAGCCTACTTCATCCTGGGTTCCACCACTGATACCATGAATGGGTTGCAGACCTGGCACAGATCCTTAGGTCAGCCCATTTATTCTTCTCCAAAATGAAAACAGTATAGAGCTGTTTCATTTCCTTCATCCTCTTGCTTCCCCTTGTCCAGCTTCCTTACTGTGTAAAATGATGGATGCCTACTATTGATGCTCTTTGTATTTTTATATACAAAATTATTGGAGCTTTGCTTGCACATCTCCATGATTTTTGCACACACACACAGACACACACACAGGCACACACAACACACACACACTTAAAAGAGAACATGTGGATCCAGCAATCTATCCTTCTCCCAACAGAAGGTATATTAGTGATCATTTGTGAGAGGGAAATGAATATATAAAGTTTCACAAGATTATATTTCAAGGCCTTTAAAAGCAATCAGAAGCCATAACGCTATGCAGTCTTACTTGGGAATAGTCCTATTAAACTTACATTTTATTACAAGAAAATAACTCAAATTGGTACTCACATTTTCCTATCAAAATAAATACTTTCCCAGAGGTTAAAAGCATACTGAACAAGGAGTAATTCAATTAATTAAAATCCAATCACCATAATAAAATTAAAAATCACTAAAAATAAAGGCAGCATAAAACCAAATCTACTTAATAGGATTTTTTAAATGTAGATACCTGTGCAGTGAGAAATGTTATCTTCTCTCCGTATCAGTTGCATCCAGAATATTTTGTGCAGTTTGATATGTAGATATTAATGCTTAACCCTCCTTCTGTGCTTTGCTTTCTGATTTAGGCACATGAACCTTCAAGCATAGCTGTTTTTCAGGATTTAAAAATCACCTAGTTTGGGTTTTAATTTTAATTTAGTAAGTACAGGGCAGGCACACTTTAAGAGTCAAAGGCTGCTTCCAGACTTGTGGAATAAATCTGCAGTGAAAGGTAAAAGCACAGCTTATCTGTTGCACAGTGACAACCGGCCATCCCCACTTGATAAGCGGCTCTGTATCTTCCCATTGGAAGCTGCAAGAGCTGAGTTGGTGCATGTGGATACCAGAGCCAGAAGGTCTATTTTGGGCCCTGGCATGTCTATTTCGGCCCCGTTGCAGGCACTGGTATTTACATCTGGACTCAAGACGGCAGCACCCAGACATGCATCCACACTTCCAGTAAGGCTGCAGATGTGTGTGAGGAGAGATGGTGTGTACTAGCACTCGTGATGGGAAGTGTGAATTTGCCCCTGGTCTTCTTAGTGCTGGTGAGAGAGAGTTAAAACATTTAGTATTGTCTCCTCAAGTATCACTGTCTTGTAGTTAGGGTTAGGGCTTATTTCAGAGTCGTTTCAGAGGTGGAAAAGGCTGTCTCAATGAAGACAGCCTTGTTCCATGCTTGGAACAATCCATCCCAATTTGGAATGGATTGCTTATTATGGGACAGTGAGGCTCACTCTGTGGCTGAATCAGGTAGGTATGCACCCTCCAACTCAAATAAACCACCAAGGGAATGTTCTTAAAGTTCTCCTTCAGCGGTTTTCTGTTATAGCAGTCAAATGAGAGGCAAGGGCACCAGGGGGGCTGCCAGGATGCAGGTTGTGCATGTCCTGGATCCTAGGAGAATTCTTTGGCTGTCTAGATGCATGGCCAGTGTACCTCCAGTGCGATCCCATGGCAACCATAACATCTTGTGTGGATCTTGCCTTACTTTGCTTCACTGCCTCTTCACAGATTTTGGATTGCTTTGTCTATTCTCATTGTGGGCTTTGCCATGTAGAGAAGGCCAAGGGTGAATTTTAAGGATGTCTTGACCTTGGTCTACAATTCTCCATCAATCCACAGTCTTACTCAGTGGGCTGGACAGTTCTTATAAAAGCAACTTTAAAGAATGAAACAGATGTTTTCAAAGCATGCTCTGAATATGTATCTTTCACGTCTTTCCCCATCTTTCTCTCCCAAGTCCTTTCCAGAGGTCATTCATGGCCTGTCATTGTAACACCATGTTGACTGTGGGGGAAAGAAATCAGTCTGGAAACTTATTTATTGTCCACTGTTGATGAAAATGTAAAAAGAAAAGCATGCTTTTGCGACTCCCCATGCTCAGTCTATGCAGGCTAGAGTCAAAGAATTATTAAATGCAATCTGGAATGCAGACAAAGAATGTAATTCTATGTTTTAGGCTTATTTAGAATGAATGAGACTGCCAGTTCCCATTTCTCCAACAATACTTTATGTGGATAGGCTTTCCAAGTTGATCTCACACTACACTTGGGATTACAGCTGAGGTGTCATTTAGATTTTGAAAGCAGGAAAGGCAACCCCGGAGGTCAGGATTGTACAGATATGAGGAGGCAGGTGAAAAAGCCCTAGCTCCTCTCCACACTGCTCCCTTTGACTCTCTTCACATAGCCTTCCCAAGTTCATTTTCATCTTGCAGCATAAAGGGCCTGTGTTCTGAGGGGAAATTTGTCTCAGGAATTGTGATTGGAGCATTGAAAGGTTTGTCTTTGGGAGGGCACTTCTGTTTCTTTGGTGTGAAGGAATGGAAGGAAGAGAGCACATTGAATATTCATTGCAAAGTCTGAATCTGACAATTTCTCTAAACTTACTGCACACGTAAATTCTAATTGGAGCTGCTTTGCATTCATCATTCAGAGAGGGCTTATCAATTTGTCCTTTGTGATTTTAGTTCTCAGTTATTAATTTACTGCTAGCCTGTTTTTGTGGTATCATTTTGCTCTTAGTGATTTATATTTCTGCACTAGTATTACTATCAAGCATAGCTGATGGTGTGTGTGTGTGCGTGCAAACTAGCACATTCTTACATCCTTGATGTTAGTCAAAGTGTCATAAACAAGTTATACTGTGTTTGCTTTTCAGTATGAAGGGTTTTTCTGGTGTTTTTGATTTAAAGAAAGAAAAAATGAAAAGAAAGCAGAGTCGTTACAACCAGTTATTCAAAGGTGTATTTCAAAGGGAGTTAACATTTAAGTTTTACAAAGTAAACAGTGATGCTGAGCTTCATTTGCCTAAGAGAAACAATTTACAAATACAGATAATGGCACTCTGGGAAATTTAAAGGTATCTATTTGAATGTGGGAATGTACAATTCTACAGTGTTCTGGAGCATCTGGTAGAAATGTTCATTAAGAATGAGCATCGTCCCATAAATACATGAAGTGTCACACTCACCCACGCAAGAGTCATTGAATCTGGGGCTGCTGGACTGTATAATAGGATTTTCGCTTTTCATTGTGATTTGTCAGCTCCTGGTGATGTCTTATTCCTACTTCCCCCACAGGCTTTCTCACACCTATTGCTTACTGCCAGCATCATTCCCTTTTCACCCCTCAAGGCCAAATTAGCTACTTTTTAAAATCAGTGCACATGTAAGCCTCAGACACGTCATTACAATACTTGAAAATTTAATTTTCTTTCCACCCTGCCTTGGAATTTTATCAGTCCTGCTGATCATGAGCAAGAGATGACAATATTGGAATAGAAGAGAGCCTTGGTTGCTCCATGTCTTTTACAGAGGAATTGCTTCAGATGCATCTACATGCATTAAAAATAATTGAATAGTGGCTTAGAAGTGGAAGCTCCCACAAGCCAATCTTCCCATCCTACTTCTAGTACGTATTAAAAATCAGAAACTGCACTTTGGAAGTGCATTTTTTGACCTTTAGTGTGAGTTAGAAGTAGGACAAGAACAATAGCTTGTGGAAGGGGCTATTCACACTTACCACATTGGAACAGTACAATAAAACCATTCCAGTGAGGCTAAGATGAAAGGTGGAGGGAGCCATCCACACTTGCGATGTGCACAAACAGGGGTTTTCGCAGTTGATCGTAATGAATCGAATGTTAGACAAGCCATATTTGTTCAAATAGATCCCCTTTGAGTGTATTCGTACGAATTGATACAAATATCCGATACATATCCGATACGAATGAATACGTATCTTCACAAATGCATACTTATCCAATACGTATCCGATATACATATCCCAGTCCACGTGACGGGCTGATTGGAAGCTGTGCTGTCTCTTCAATGTGACTAGTCATCTGTCAGACAGGATGTACCATTGCCCTCAGTAGGGGTGCAGCATGCCTCAGAAAATGTGAATTAATCAGCATCTTTTTACTTTGATGAATGCTGGCTAGGGGTATGCACAAATTCAATTTTTGACATTCGATTCGAATCGAATATTCAAATATCAGAATTTGTAAGAATAAAGAAAAATGAATGTCTAGACATTCAAACTGATACGAATAGATTCATATCTATTAGTATGAATATTCGATATGTATCCAATGATACAAATCTCATATGCATCCATATGCATCTATACGCCTCCATTCACATCCTGTTTTTATCCCGTGTGCATCCCATTTTTATCCCATGCGACGCATAAGGATACGTACACATATGAATGTCTGAATTGTTTGTATGAATAACTGGAAATATTCATATTCATATGAATACTAAAAAATGAATGTCTGGATATTCAATTTGTATAGGAATGTCCAAATTCATCCAAATAACGAATATTTCAAATATTCATGTGCATCCCTAATGCTGAGCCTCTGCTATTGGTGAAAAATGCTGTGCGGCTTTGGATACAGTCTGGACACATCCTGTATGTAACTAAACTCTAGGCCTTAGGAATTACTGGTTGACATCTCTTAAACTGCAAGAAAGCTCTGGTGTTTTATGATAGCTTTGATATATAATTTTTCTTGCAGTATATAAAAGAATCTGAATCCCTTTATGTGAAAACCCAGCTTTTACCCAACTAGAGAATTTACAGGTGTGAATTCTGTACATGGCAGCAGGTCAGGGGTGGAGAGTGTGCAGGTATTGCCCTAATCATAACTTTCTTTCTAGACAAAAGAATAGTTACCAGTAGAGGCCTTTATAGGGCTATACCTTTAGATTAGGAAAAAGGGAGTAAATGAGTCACTTCCTTCACAACAAACCTTGTTTAAGTGAAATTAGTATGCTAATGGTAGGCTATTAAGCTTTAGTCCCATTTTCTTCATTAGCAGTGAAGAAATTATTCTTCCCTATTTCAATGTTCTAGAATATTTAACCCATCACTTTGGTTTATAGATGCCACAAGTGGTAGCCTATGTTGCATGCTACCTATTACTGGGATAATAAATATTTAACACAAGGGCAAACTTTTTCTGGAATCAATATTGTCAAATAGGACCTCTAAGCACATTCAGTAAGCTTTACTGTGAGTGTATGGATTCTCTAAAACCAGTGGCCTTTCTGCATGTTGCTTCCTGCCCATGGGACAGGAATAATGTGTCCTCACTGGCATGCACTAGCCTTCACGTTTGCGAAGGCTAATGCACCCCAAACAACCCTACACATTCCTGGACTCTCACCCAGGTCTGGGCACATATCTGGGTGCCATCAGCATGTGTATGGGTGCTACCATCTTCTCCTCGGAGGCCAGTGTGAATAAGCATGTGCTGTCACTGTCAGCAGGATGATGGCAATGTGGCACACATGTACAGTCACATTTCCAGTCACCTGACATGCTAGCATGTTTGCACAGCATGTCAGCTGACCCCTGGCACTGGAAGAGGTGCAAATGCTCTCTCCAGTGGCCAGGAAAGGTAAGTTTGCAGATGCGTGTGGTGCACGGTTTTGTGCACCACTGCTGGTAGCCACTGGATTAGCTTCTGGTGTAGCAGGAGATTTTTCTGACGTGGAAACACCTCCTACAATGGTGCTTTCCAGGAGCTACCCCAGCATGCACTAGCAGTCAAGTGTGAATTGGCCTCAGATATGCATAGATATGTGCCTGTAGAGTTTTCTTAAACTAGAATAATAAACATATGCAATGCATGTTCAGTTTAGGAGAAGAAAAGAGAAGTATTCAAAAATAGCCTTTTTTATTTTTATTTTAATGGCATTACTGGAATGACTGCATCCGACAATCTACCTGTATGGTGGATTCCTGGTAACATTTTGCTAGCTGGAACTGAAGGGGGTTAATGAATTCATATGTTTGGGGACTGCTTACACTTAGGCCATGTCCCCATGCAAGCCGGCTGATGCGCTTTGGACATGTGTGATAAAAATCCACGTTGTAACATGCAATAAAGCGTCCCCATGTGGTTTGGGGCAACAGGGATTTGAATTGCACATGCCTGTACCCATGCAGGGAAGATTTTAAGAAACAGATGAGAGCCGTGCTTGTTTCAAACAACTCTCGCATCTATTTTTTAAAATCTTTCCCACTCTTTACAGCCCCTCTATCCACCTGGCAGTTGCCCAGATGGGTGGCCTGTGACCACCTGTCAGCTGGGCAACTGACAGGTGGATATAGGGGCTGTCATGTGCACAAGCACAGCTCCACTAAAATATTAAAACATTTTTGTGGGGCTGTGCCCATTGCCATCGCAGTGTTAGCAGCAGGGACAATGAAGCCCCACCCACTAATAACCCAGGAGCATCCACATGACTCCTGGGCAATACGTGTTAACCCCCTTATTTTGCATGGAAAACACTTGTGAAGTGGGGTTTTATTTTTACACGTATTGACTCCCGTGTGCCACGTATTAGTGTTTTGTTTGGGGACACTCCCGAGGTGACCTCACAATCGCCTTGCAGTTTTTTCAGCATAAGGATGTCCCCTTAATGTGCAAAGTGACACCACAGTGTTTCTGCATTATGAAAAGTAAAGTCTAATCCAAAGGCATCCTCATAAGACAACAAAACTGAAACCTCATAAGTAGGATCCAGCTTTGCCCGTTGAGTTCCTCAGGGCAGAAGTAGCTCATGGCAAAAATATCATCCTTTTTGCTAGGAAACTCCTGCTGAAAACATTTTCATTAACCCAGGCATTCCCAGTGTGAATAATTCCTTCCCACCTACAGATTTAAATGGTCTTAAATTGTACTGTATTTTATTTAACTAATATGTTTTAATTAATTCAGTGGTTTGGGAATGAAGGGTTGCTTTATCCTTTGTTTTCTTTTTGTTTTTATAGTTTTGTGTAAACCACTACAAGATCTCAAGATAGGAACTGATGTAAAAGTATTTAAAATAAATAATAAATATTTAGTTAGAACCTGAGGCCTAAATTATCTCCCTTTCTCCCAATCTGTTCCATGAGGCTCACTTACAGGACTCACATGTTAGTGCTGATACACAGAAGTGTGTACATGGTCACAACCACTGCTGTCATTCAGCCTTCACAGTTAATGAAAGGTAAAATGCAGCCCTCAGACCAAAAACATTGTTGATCCTTGTCTCAAAAAACTGCTTTACAGTTTTTCAAACCTGCTAGCTGAATCTGGCCACACACACAATTTTGTTAGGAAGAATGGAGTCAGTATATAACCATGGAAACTAAGTGGTGACAGAATTGCTTCTTGGTAATGAATTGTTTTGCACATGTTCTGAATAAAAGAGAAATGGCCAGGGGATAGACATACCTTTCCTTTTAGTGGCATTCATGAGACAACAGAAGAGTCTGGAACCAGCGTAAGCCTTTTCATTGGAAACCTTTAGCAGCAGCAAATCACTCTTTGATCTGATCAAGAGGGAGAAGTTTGAAAGACCAATTTGCTGCCATCGCAAAGACTTCAAAAAACTCAGACAAATTGACACATGCCGGCTCTGGACATTTCAGGGATGGATACGTGGCTTCTTGCTGTCATCGGCTATTGAATAAAGATTAGCTTTGTGGCAGTTTTTAAGGAAGGGCCTTCACTATTTGTAAGGAAAAATCCATCCCTCTTTTATTGCCCTATTTGTGAAAAGATTTTCAGGAAATAAATCTTGACAAGGTGCCACCTAGCATAAAACCACAGGAATACTCCTGATAATCAGGAAAATTGAAAAGCCCAAACGGCATTGCCTTCTTTGACCAGAAAGTATTGCATGAAAGACACTTTAGTAAGAAACTGTAGGCTCTCCCAAACCAAGAAAGCAAGAATACTCATTTTATAATGAGTCTACAAGTCATGATCAACTGATCTAGATCTTGCCTCCCCCACCACCACCCCTGAAGTTTGTGTGAATTTGGGAGTAGGGATGTGCACAAATGGTTTTTTTGGGATTCGATTCATAACAAATTGAATGTAGGAAAATTTGTATTTGTTCGACTAGATCCCCTTGGAATGTGGTAGGATTCTATTTGATACAAATGCATTTGTACGAATTTGTACGAATAACTGATATGAATGCATATGGATCTTGCATATTGATTCTGCATACGGATCTTGCATATGGATCCTATACAAACACATACATATTGGATACATATCCTATACCAATGCATACATATTGGATATGTATCCGATATGTATTGGATATGTATTGGATATATATCCTATATGAAAGCATACATATTGATATCCAATACGTATCCCCAGTTTAACGAGTGTACTAACTATTCGTACAAATGTTCCAAAATGTATGAATGTCACAACATTTAATTTGTGTACAAATGTCCGAATTTGTACAAATAATGAATGTTATGAATATATGTGTACATCCCTATTTAGGAGCCAACAGCTTTGACAAGGCATACCTCTGAAGTAGGATCCCTCATGGCCCTAGTATTCCAGTATCAAGATCTACTGGTATTAGGGATTTAAACAGGATTGGAACACCATTTTGGGCCTCTTGATCTGAATTATGCAGGTGAAGAGGTACAGGACCTCTTTGGCCTACACACTAGCATGTGGCAAAAGAAGCCCAGAAAAGGAATACTATAGAGTGTACAGTAGAGGTAAGTGCAGAAAGGGCCCAACAATCAAGGTGTTTATAGAAAGTTTAAATCTGGGGAAAGAACAAAAGAAACAGATGTCATGTACACAGACTTTCAAATAGAACATTAAAAAGTCAAGCTAATTTAGTTATGTTTCATCTTCCTCTCCCACAGGGTGTTCTGTTGTGAGGAGAAGAATAGAAAGCTTTGTCAGCCACTTTGAGTCTCCTTAACTGGGTGAGAAAAGTGGGGTAGAAAAGCTGACTCTTCGTCTTCTACAGTTAGGGCCTTTCCACATTGCTCACTAAACACCCATTAAGCACCCATTAAGGACAGATTTGAAAAACCTTGTCTGCACTACAACACCCATTTGAGACACATGCATCCACCTTGGCTAATGTGAGATGTGTCTCTAATGGGTGTTAAGAGGCCCTTAATCTGGATTAAGGGAAGACTACCTTGGAGGTAGTCCTAATGGGTACTTAATGGGTACTTCTGCATCCTACCTCTTAGGATGCGTCCACACATGCACAAATGTGCTTAAGTAGGCCCTCCCCATGATTGGCTCCTCTTGGGTCCTCTGGAACCAAGCATGGTGAGCCAGGGGCCTCCTATCTTGGGGCTCCCCCTCACCCCAGAAGCCACAGATCGTGGCTGCTCAAGCCAGGGGGGGCTTCACCTACACCCCCCGACCCACCCCAAGGCTAGCACATGCAATCCCCTCCTTACCTGCAGGCAGCCAGGCTGATTCTGGCTGCCGGGGCCTGGTGTGCTTTGCACATGCATGCAGCGTGCCTCCCCACTGGCCAGCCATACGCCCAGCTTCAGCAGATCCTCTGCACAGCCACACATGATCTGTGGCTTCGGGGGCAAGAGGGAGCCCTGAGATAGGAGGCCCCCGGCTTGCCATGCATCTGCACAGCACCCACCTCAAATCCATGTCTAAATCCATCCTTCCCTTGGGGGTGCAGATGGAAAGGGTGGTGGGAGATCTGTATCTACTAGATATGGATCTTTCCAGACATGGATTTCCAAAATACAGATCTAATAGATCCCTATTTCAGAGGGCCAGTGCGGAACCATCCTTAGAGTCTTAAGTTTTGGCTAGGGATGGTGACAAAGTTCATAGCACAGTAAGTGTAGTTTGTTTATTCTTACAGCCTGCCCTTCACCCAAAGATCTCAAGGGAATTCACCGTGTAAAACAACACATAAAGCCATAAGTGCAAAATACCTAGTTAAGCAAGTACATTTTAAGGTTTATGCAACTGCATGAATTTCATCATTTTTATGGGTGAGTTTTGATTTTTTGATTTTTTTGATTTTCATATTTAGTTCATCATCCTGAGACTTTGGTAAAGGTCATATAGAAATTTAAATGTATTTAAATAAATACAAATTCAAAATACAATTAAAATGGATAACCATAAATATCATTAGAAAAAAAGACCAGACACCCAAGAATGCAGTGTATGAAGAAGAAAGTTCTTTGCTGTATTTTCATCCATCAAACCTTTGAGAGTATAACAAAATGACCAGGAAACCCTGGAAATCTTCTCCTGATGATCTTACCAATAGAACAGATTTATAGGGGGAAAAGATCTTCTTCGCCTGTTTGGTGCCCAAAACATTTTAGCGTACACTCATGTGACTCACTGGATAACCCGGGGTGACTATAAGCTTCTGTTCTGTATGGTTGCACAAATCTTGTCCTACAACTGTTCTTGCTGGACTCATCTTTACTGCAAAAAAAGTAGGATAAAGAGGTCTAAGGATTCTTCTCTGGCTTAATTAAAAGAAGAGCAACCTTTAGGATAATGAATATTAAATGCAGCAAACAAGATGTTAGATTGGCTTGGTGGTGAAAACAAAAACAAAAACTGAATAACACCAAAAGGAATGAGGTGGGTTTACTAGAAGAAGAAGAGTTGGCTTTTCTACCCCACTTTTCAAAGCTTTAAGGGGACTCAAAGCAGCTGACAAAGCTTCTGTTCTTCTCCCCCTGACAAGCACCCTGTGAGGTGGGTGGGGCTGTGAGAGCTCAGAAAGAGAGCTGTGACTAGCCCAAGGTCACCCAGCTGGCTTCATGTAGGAGTGCGCAATCAAACCCAGTATTCCCAGATAAGAGTCCGGCTCCTTAACCACTAGACCAAACTGGCTTACTAGAGTAACACTGGAGTCGGGGGACCTGCAAGGCTTTCAGCCAATCCAGTTTCGTCTAGTGGTTAGGGAGCCGGACTCTTATCTGGGAATACCGGGTTCGATTCCGCCCTCCCCATGAAGCCAGCTGGGTGACCTTAGGCTAGTCACAGCTCTTTTCTGAGCTCTCACAGCCTCATCTACCTCACAGGGTGTCTGTTGTGGGGAGGAGAATAGAAAGCTTTGTCAGCTGCTTTGAGTCCCCTTAAATGGGTGAGAAAAGCAGGGTAGAAAAGCCAATTCTCCTTCTTCTTCTCATGACATGCTGGATTTGTTGGCTGAAGTTTAAAGAGATCTTGAAGTTTCAGAAAACAATTCAATATGTCAGCTTGGTCATAAAAGTGAAGTTGGTGAAAAAGCAAAAGGAAGGAGATCTGTTAGAGTGATGTTGTAGGGAGGAGGACTTGTAGGCAATGAGCCAATCATTTTAATGAAAGTAAGAATGTCCATAAGTGGGGGTGAATAGGAAGAAAGAGAGTCAAAAAGGAAAACCCATCACACTGGGATGGGTTACCTCTGCATCAGGATAGGGCCATCCACATTGGGATAGCCATCCTGGGCCGATCCCTCTCCTTGGTTCCAAGGCCTTCAGAGACCAGGAACAAAAGTTTCCAGCTGACACAGTTCCCAGGATGTATATTTCAATGGCAAAGTTCCTTGAAAATATTTTACCTTCAAGAAAAAATACACTAAAACTGCTTCTGCACTTTCTCACAGACTTCTTCCTGCTCCTGCCTTGCTTCCCAATAGAATGTCATATCCACATGAAATGGGACCTTGGACAGGCTACAATGTAAAAATGGCAGCATAGCCCCTTCAGTGGGAGAAATTGCTGTCCCCAAAGTTTTCCATGGTGGTGTGTGCAGATGACAATGAGAGGATGAGGAGTTTGATGCCATTTGACTGAACTCCATAGAAGTGCACAGCTTTTGTATATCCAGCTAAAACAGCTCCAGCAGGCAACATTGGAGGCTACAAAGTTTCATGAGATGGATGATCTTCACTTGGGCCACTAACTACCCTCTGATCTTAGGCCAGATTGCTCAATTTAATGCATGAATAATCCAGTTTGGTGCAAAATGTTGCACTGTATTTGTGGAACTTAAGGGAGAAGCTTTCAGTTGAGAATTGTCTCTTCCCTATTTCACAGGTTTGTTTCCACTGCAAAAGATCACAGAATAGCCTCATTTGATGTAAAATATGATAGTTTCCTGCACCGTCCCAGAATAAATGTTAATACTTATCATCATCCTAAGGGGGAGGGGGGAATCTGTTTCTGAGAAATAATTATACAAACATTCCAATGTTGGGGAGAAAACATGTCCTTTTATATACTAATCTATGGCAAGATTTGCACAGTCCAAAGATCCCAGTGCAGCCATACCATATGCTAGGAGTGTGGTGACATGGAGAAGGCCACATACTGCTGGCACCCATCCTAAGGAAACTGCTCAGGAGTGCTCTGTTTGCAAACTAGGAAGAAAAGAGAAAGAGAAACCCTCCACAAATCCACTTCTTGGGCCATTCTTGATACTTCATATAAAGGCCCTGGTAGACTCCAGGGAACTTTTGTTCCCTGACCTCAAAGTTTGCATGGGATGAGAAGTGTTGGCTGTGAGGATAGCCTTCAAACCCATTCTGCCCCAGGAGAAGGCCATCCAGTGACTGTGCACATGCCACTTGGATCAGAGAAAGATAAGAATTAGCCTGAAGAGAGAAACAAAAACCAGCCCAATGCATAAAACCAATAAACTTACAAGATGTTGGTTTATGTTTCCTAGCCTTGTTTATTTAGAAGCATTATCTAAGGCAGCTATCACATTCTAAGTTCAATTTCTTCCTTTCACATCTGTCCTCCAAAAGAACCTGTGTCTTAAGGTTGCCTGTAATTATTTATTTATATGCAATGCTGAAATCTGCTCATCCCCTGATGGTATCTTCTTAACTTTGTTCAAGTTTTGCTGTTGAAGGAAATTGCTTTACTAAATCAGATCTCTGCACCGAATAACATCATTCTGGTGCCACAATAGAATTGTGACTGATGTAGCTGCACAGAAATTGCATGAATTCTGTATTTCTGGCTATCTGAAAAAAATAAAAATAAAAAACTACTGCTTGAAATGGCCACATTTGCATAAGGCAAAATTAAATAAAGTTAGCTACCCAAGGTGAAGCATAAAACAAGGATAACTCATTTCTTAACATTGCTGGATAGTAATGATATCAAGCTGAATGCATCTATACCAGTGGAATGTTGGACAACTACAAAACCACTCTTGGAATTTGTTGTCCCACATGAAACTCCAGGGCATCTCAGGCAAGGTCTGCACAGGCTGATTGTCACATGTCATATAGGTCCAATCTTGAGCAATGTGGTCCAAGATTGAATGGACACCTGGTGGTGTTGGTCAAGGGCTGGCTGCTTCATGTGTATCCCAGCCTCCAAAGTTGCTGGGGGGGGGTGTTAGCTGGGTGTCCAGATGTGGCACACTTCTTAGCACACTTCCAAGAACCCTGCAGATGAGCCCACTGGCTCCCTGCCATCTGTACACATGTTGTGGTCAGTTTGGAGCCATGAAATATTTGGGGAAAAGCTTCAAAGAGTCCATTAGAACTCTTTGTCTCACCAGGGCTGTCCCAACACTGTGTCCCAGGGCTGTGTCTTTGTACCAGGAAGTGTAGCATTCCAGTAAGCTGGTTTGCAATGCAGATACAGCCTTCCCAGGTCCCTTGACCTGGTTCAGCAGTGCAGTCTTGGGGCATATTCACACTCGGCATTATTCTGGAGTATATCCTGGAAAAGGGGCCTACTGTCCATGTGCCAAGTGTGGCCTGCTGGAGTCTGCATTAGCATGCAGACCACTGACCCCTATCCCAATATATATTTCAGGAAAAGACCAAGTGCAAACAGGCGCCAGGTCCTGCTAGAGAAATGCTTTTGTAGGAGTTGTATCTGGTGAAATTCCTCCAAAATTGCCACTGTGTTGGTGTCAGATTAGCAGGTAGGACTGCTCTACTATTGTGATAGTCTCATATTACGGTAACTGAGTTACTGTATTTAGTCTATCAACTTTAACACTGCTATGTTAAAGCATTGTACAAATCACTGGAAAAACCAAACTGGATATTTTTTGTTTAATATCATGGCAAAGAATATTATATCTTTAAAATGTTCCTGGAATTTGTCATTGCAGCATCTGTAACGATCAATATATGAAGGAGCTACTCTTCCATCCTGTCCTAAGGATATTTTGATGTTGGCACTATGGTTGTTCTTACCTCTTCATGTCTATCTGATATAACCTGACTTCCTGGCCTGGTGCCACAACATGAAAAGTTTTTACAACTGAAGGACATGGAAACTTTTCCAGATCTAATGCTATTTTCATCTGAGATGGATCTCCAGGCATCTTTTCTCATGTTTACAATGTCTAAAAGCTAGGATTACAATAAGAAACAGAGGACAGAGTTTCTGCATCTTTAACAACTCTCAAGAAGATAAAATTCAGGCATGGATAACTTAACAACACAGAGAAAATCTGCAGAAATTTCTTTTTCTGAACAGTGATTAAAGATGAAGAAACCTGTCTTCTTTTTTTCATATGGCAACCCTAGAGACACTAAAAGTATTTATAAACACACACAGCAGATTATCTTTTCACACAGAACCTTTTCATAGTGGCTTCTCTAATTCTTGAGTTTTCTCAGTACAGGAGAATTTAGCAGATTCCTTACTCCACTAGGCAATTTTTCTTTTCATGTTGATGTAGTATATCAGGCAGGAATAGCTGACAGTTCTTAATAGTCTTTGCTTTTCAAAGGGTCAGGTGTCCAAGGCTGTTCAGAGCTTTCTACTCCTATGCTTGATAATTCAAATCCACACTGGTATAGGAGGTCACTGACATACCATCATTATATGACAGCTCTTGGGCTGTCAATGGGTAGTGAGTTGCCCTTCTCATCCACTCCAAAAAGGAAAAAAAAATCCATGTGTCACGAACTACCACAAGAGTCAGCATTAATTGGCATCCCAAACTCAGCTGTGAAGTCCACCAAATATAAGGGAAGAAGAATCATTGTCTCCAATTCTAAGTGATGAGGCTTTTGAAAATCCATAGGGAAGTGGCCATTATGTTGTCAAATTGGGTTCTTTTGGATCTGGTTTAGCAATGATGACAATACCTGCACACACCCACGTGGCATGTACCACTGATATGGTGCCTGCCCTCCAAAAAGTGTTCTGCGCCAGGGACAAGGTGAGCCAGTGTGGAGAAGCCTGGTGGCCATCCATCTGTCTGTAAGGTTGACATCAGCCCTGCCAGCTTACTCTATGCAAAAGACAGGTGGGGCTGTGAGAGCTCACAAGAGAGCTGTGATTACTAGCCCAAGGTCACCCAGATGTTTAATTAAAGCATAATTTGAGGATCTGTATCTAGAGAGATGGGATATAGGTGGCTGAAAAGGGCAATCAGTCAGCCATTTATATATACATTTAATTGAGAACTGTTTGATTTCTACATTGGGTCAATTTTCATTTGCACATAATTTCATTTGGATTTGCATGCAATTGCACTCTTTTAACAGGGCCTATGTCTCTAATACACAGTAAAGGCAACTTAGTTAGGCGCTTGGGGGCAGTTGGTCTACTTTGGAAGTAATGGAAACATCTATGAAGGTGCCTTTGCAGTGTAATGGAGATACAGCTAGCATCTCATCTACTATTAGGCCTACACATTCTGACTGTTAGTGGTTAGGAAGCTGGAGTCTTATCTAGGAATACCGGGTTTGATTCTGCACTTTTCCACGAAGCCAGCTGGGTGATCTTGGGCTAGTCACAGCTTTCTTCTGAGCTCTCACAACCTCACCTACCTCACATGGCGTCTGTTGTGGGGAGAAGAATAGAAAGCTTTGTCAGCGACTTTGAGTCCCCTTAAATAGGTAGAAAAGTCAGCTCCTCCTCCTCTTCTAGTTTCTTGCTTTCTATCCAGTAAGCACTAATCCACCAATGTTAGGCATTCTTTTCAATGGCAGAGCTACTCTCTCCAGATTGCGATTGTACAATACTAGTTTTACTTAATATTGGCACAAACCTACAAGTTCCACTACAACTTCTGGAAGCTCACTAGCTCCTTTTGTTCTTAAGATTTATTTGTATTCCCTGTTATACAATCAGCAGATTCAATACAGTATATCAGTACAGGCTATTCTTAGCATCTCTTTGCTCCGTCCTTCCTAACAACTAGCATGGCTGTGTGTGTAGGCTGAAGGTAATGAATGGAAGTCATATTCCAAAGCTTCTAGAAGGAATCAGGATAGAAAGGTTACTGTAACCCTTACATATTATGATTATTCAAGCATGCCTAAATTCCTTGTCCTGGAGGTTGCAAGAAATAATACATTCCATGATATTTAGGGACATTTAATGGTCATGTATGAAAGAGGACAGCTGCTGAGCAAGAAAAATTTATATATATTTCTATGTAGCCACTGAAAATACAGAAGTTTTGTTTAAAGATACCTGACAAAGTCTGGGAATCCTATTTAATTCTGTTGCCAATTTAACTGTCTCCCAAGTTAACAAAAACCTTATTTATGATTTGATGTACTGGCATATTAATGTATTTTGCACTGTCATTCCAAAGTGATGCTGCATATTTTGAAATGTAGATGTTTGTGCAACTGTGTTGATTATGTCTAATGAGTCTGTGACATGAAAGTCAAATGTAGATGTTAATTCAATGAAAGATGCTCAGATTTCACACACTTTTAAAAGCTGTAATAGAAAGGTATTGTTTTCTAGTAACTGTGATCTCCCTGGCTTGGTATGAAACTGAAGAGACCAGGAGTCAGATACTATTTCTTAATTTAGTATATATCTATATTCTTTTCTTTTCTCCTCCAAATGAAATAGTGCATTGATTATAGGAAACGATTTTGTCTTCAGCATAGTATTACGTCAGGCTAAGTTCGGTAACTGTAATCATGCACATGACTGAAATCCAGTATTTGACATTTGCTCTCCATATCTTTTGACACGCCAAGAGAATAAACCAGAATATATGGGTCTCTGGGTCCAGTGCTTTTGAGAAAATTGTGACTTATCTGCAATGTTCTCAGATGGCTGGGGAGTTATTGTATTTCATACTTCCTTGGCCCCTTCAAAAGAAAACAAAGTATCAGTGAATTTGCTACCCTGAGTATTTATTTCCTATGCAGGTAATTACTTATTTTCACAGAATAGCATTATTATTTTAATCCCATCTTATAGGACAAAGTACTCCAGCAAGATACAGGTCTATACCATTAAAGGATGAAATCTTGGACCACCTCCAGATGATGTCTGAATATGTCACTATTTAGCCATATTCCAGAATAAAGCACTTTTGGAATAATTTCTTGTTGCTCGGATGCCTTGCTAATGGCACAGGGCAAATGCAGGCACCTACCTGTTTGGACATTTGTTCCCACAATGATGTGATATGTATAGCCAGGTATTTTACAACATGAAATACCTGGAAGTGCATGATCGCCACCCTTGCGCAAGTGTGTCTGCTATTTAGGCTTTGTTTAGCCATGCACATGCCCAGTGGCCCTTCCTAAGATGGCGGATCACATAAGCAGGCTTTCAGACCAGGCAAGTCCTTTAGCAATATATGTAAAATTCAGGTTTGGAGTTTATTTTCTTGCAATAACATTACTGTGGGATATCACCCCAATATCCCAGGGCTATGCTGGGATTGCCATGGACATAAACAGCAATCCTAACATAGCCCTGGGACAATCCCAGGTTTTACACCCTGTCTGGATGCAGTCTGTTGTTCTCAGCATGAAATAACTGCTACAAAATGATGCTCCCTTCATTTCAACAATGTGTTTTCTATCTTTGTGCATTTTCTGCATCATGGAGAACCAGTGAGGATTACAGAAAAGCAGTATTTAGAAATGAATGGATGCCCGAGAGAAAACCAAGTTAACTTTAAATCACTTCTGTGCTTTATAGGATATTTTAAAACAAACAAACAAACAAATAAACAAACTGGTTCTTTAGTGAGCACCAATAATGCGACCCACTACACCCAATCACATGAAACGAGCATAAAGGGAGGTTATTGAAGTTATCATGGACTGAATA
This sequence comes from Aspidoscelis tigris stejnegeri, assembly GCA_023333525.1. Lineage (NCBI taxonomy): Eukaryota > Metazoa > Chordata > Lepidosauria > Squamata > Teiidae > Aspidoscelis > Aspidoscelis tigris. Next base: position 60,046,823 of record JALMGA010000002.1, on the reverse strand, counting down.
CTCCTTTCATAAATGGGGTAATCATTTATCCTAAAATAAATGTCTGCCTAACTGAATGAGGTCAAAAGGCAATAAAGTCAGCTTTTACTAACGGCTTGCCTGTGTTCACAGAACCCATCATAAATAAAGAAGAAAGTTCCTACTTGTTGGTTCCACTCACTGCATTCAAGCTCACCAAAGATAAGGGCAAAATATATTGTGCCAGTTTTCTCTAACAGCATTTTCCCCATGTCTTTATTATGGAATGAAGCCACATGTTAATGTGCAGATTCTGTTAATATGTTGTAAAGACTCAGGAGACATGGTTTCACCTAGGAGGCATGATTGCTACTTGTCAAAATCAGTCCAATAAACTGTCTTAATTTTGTTGCCAAAACTAAATTAATAAGAGCAATCAAAATTAGATATGCTTTGATGCTAATCAGTGTTCCTTGATGTAATTAAGGAGACAAATGCTATGTATGAGTTTTTCACTTATGCAAAGGGCTCACCTCCAGGATGGTATAGAACTTTACGATTAAGAATGTGAATTGTATTTGTTCAAAACTTTATGGCCACAGCTCCACCTATCATTGAAAGGCATCTGGAGGAGCAACTTACCTTCTCATCTTGGCCATTGATGTTGCCAAACAGCCGTTGTTGGGCAACTGGAAAGCAGTAATATGCATCGAAGGCTGTGTCTCCATTATGCAGCAAAGGCATCTTAAATGCTTGATAATTCAAATCCATTCCTAATGAAGACCAGCTTCCTTGAGGGTTTGATTAAAGTGAATTTACTGTATAACAGAAATGAAAACAGGGTGTGAGGCAGAGGTTTCCGAGCCACTTCTCAAGCCTTCAACTTTCCTGGCCCCTGTGGATACTAGCACTTCCTACCAGAAGCTTCAGCAGCATAATGAATAGAGAACAGCCACTGTGCTGTGGATTGGAGACATGTCCCAAACAGATCTATAGTAACTTTGTTAAAAGCATTACATAGATCCAGTTTGTGAAGTTTAAATCCTATTCAGAGGTGCCTGAAAAGGAGGCCAAGACCAACTTAAATCCCATTGATTTTCTTCGCATTAATTTCAGACCCATTGTGTTTCAAGAGAATTAGTGGAATTGACTTGAATTTTGCTAGTAGTATTTGACCTACAACAGAGCATTCAATACATTTAAGCCACCACTTGAAACTGCAGTTACCCCTTGATGTCACAATGATCAGGTAGCAAGGATGCACACTGAAAATCAGAGGCTGCAGTTGCTTCTGCATATAAGAAGGTGCTCTGGGTATCCACACCATGAGGGTGGGAGTCTTTCAGCATCTTGTGAGCTACAGTTTGAGCAGCCCTGGAAAAGTTTATTGAAAATAGCTTTGTAAAGTGAATGCTTCTGGTTTGTTCATGCCTCCTAAATCTTAGCCTCAGAATTTTACTCTCTGAAAATGTACTTTCAACTTGTGCCATAGCCAGGCATCATATGTTGGATAAATTTATTTCAAATCACGTAATGATGAGCTTCTGACAGGGGTGACCCACACAGTAGAACTGGCAGGGTGGCAGGGGAGGGGCAGAGCTTTAGATCTGAGTCATTCCAGTTGGAGCCATGGTTTCTCCAAAGAGCAGTAGATCAAGTTGCCTGGCTGAATCCAAAGTGAAGTTTCAGTCACCATCTCACTGGTTCCATTGTGTGCTCCACCATGGATGTCATCAAAACCTTTAGGGAGATTGTGATCTAAGGACCATGCTGTATTGGAGTCCTCAGTCTCTTCAGGTGCTGTACCATTTGTGGTAGTAACTTGATCTTTGCAGATTTTGCTCACTGGGCAGTCGCTGTGATCAAAGTCCATGAGTCCCAATGCCTTAAACAGATATAGGTTGTGTCCCCATGGAAGCCATTCGGCACTCTTTGGACAATGCTTGGGTACACATGGGCTGGGCACAGGACTGGGAATGCATCCCAGACATCCCCATGAGATTTCCGGCAACGCAGGACAGGTATGGTTTGGGTGCGGATGGGGGCATCCACATGAGAACCATGGCAAACCCTGGTACGAGGAAACAGCGCCCCCTCCTCTCTGCCCCCTCTGTCCTCATTGGAAGCCAGTTTGAGGACAGCCCACCCCTGTGCCGCATCCCCCCTCCCTTAGTGGCACTGGCAGCCAGGACTGGGCTGGGAGGCACAGAAACAAGTTAAAATAAAGCTCCATTCATAATAATAACTTTTTTAAAAAATGTAAAACACTGAAAGCCTCGACGAGGTTTAGCAGCAGTAGCTGCTTGAGCAGTTTTTTGCACCTTCACTCCACCGGGGACCACGAGAACACCCGTCAACTTTAAAAGGCAGAAAATCAAGTATTTATTTATGATTGCCTTGCCAATCGGGGAAATGGGGGTTGCAAACGAAATGAAAATCAAGCCATTATGCAGCCTGCCTTGGCATTCTTGAAATGGGGTTGGAATTAAGTCTGTGGAAATGGCAGAAAATTAAAAAACCAAGCTGCTCTCCAGCCTGCCTTTACAATTGGCATTTTAAAGTCAGTGGCTGTGATCTTCAATGGACATGGTAGGGACAGCAAGCACACCTCACCTGCCCAATGACGTGGGCACCAATTTCCTCCCCTTTAGCCATTGATCATCCCCCTGTGTGTTCCCAGCTCACTGAGCAATGCATGCCAGTCCCCCAAACTGGTCTGAGACTTCTTTTTTCAGGTATCAAATTTGGCACCCTTCTGGCACAGTTTGAGGGGGATTTGGTACACTTTTCACGGACCAAATCCAAAACTCATGGGAATGGCCCTTGCTGATCCTGTGCTCGGAACAGAACCAAACTTGCATGGGGACATGGCCATACTGTAGGATTAAAGACTAAAGAATAGTCAGCGTGATAGACTAAAAAGGGTGGGAAACTAACCCTAAAATAACATTGAGAGTCAGGATAGTAGTTTAGTTGTCAAGGTGTAAAATAACGTACAAGCTAATGATGCACCTAGCAAGCAGTGAGAGGAAAGTTGGAAATTTTGGTTGTTCATATGTCATTATTCATTACCTGACAGAGAACTGCTTCTCTAGTACTGAAGATCAGGCTCCATCCTTTCACATACCACCCATACTTTTGGTTTTAAGTGGAAATTTTTCAATAATGCAGTAAGAGAATAGCAATGCAGTATCTTATATCATGTGTATGCCAGCAAATTGCTAATATCTATCTCCATTAACCAGTCCTTGGGGCCTTTTAACACTTAACTGCAGTGGAATGGTATTCAGGAAAGGTGGTCAGTGTTCATATTGTAAGCACTGGCAATGTCCCAAACTTAACTAGTGGCCCTTGCAATGTGGACATTCCATCCCAGACTGTCCACATTACTATAGGAACAGATACAAGGAAAAGCTGTGGAGCAGGGATGTGCATGAATATTTGTAGGCATTTGAAATCTGATCGAATGTGCCAAATTTTGACATTTGAACTTGTACAGAATGTCCCAAAATTTGAATGTAAACATTCTAATTGAATGTTGAACTTCAGATCTATTCATTTGGATTGTCTGGCCATTCCTATGTGTACGGGTTTGTACACGTTGTGTACTTGAAGATCTGCATCTTTCCCACATGCATACGCATTTGTACGAATCCATAAGGGAGGGAAATGAGTTGCATACAGGATAACTACAGAAGTGTACTGTGGCGACCCCTTCAGCCAGGGCGGATTTCACTCCCTCTCTGACTGTCTGCCTCCAATTACAATTTAGCTTGTCCAACTTATAAACTGTGCTGGGCATGTTTCACTCCAACCCTGCGCTAAAGAGCTCACCACTTTCTCTCACTTCCATAAACACTCAAGCGGAGAAGCGTCTATAACTGCCACCCACAGCACTGCTTTCTCCTGCTTGCTTTCACTACTTAAAGGAACAGGAGCCCTTTTCTCTGGCAATCCCCGTATCCTGGTTAATAAATTAAATACTTCAGCCAGAGTTCTCTTTTCCAATTAAGAAGAATTGTTCCTTCTTGCTTACAAATGGTTGTGAATAAATAGATAAATTGGTAAATACATAGCCTCACCAGTAACTCTCAGCAACTCTACAACCTATATAACCCTAGGCTGATCTAAGGATTCTCCCTGGCTCATTCCCCAGGCCTAAGAACCGTGGAATTATCTGGGTATTTTCCCCCTCAGGATGCAGTTCATTCACACAAGAACCTCCTACCCCAAAAGACCCAACCGTAGAACAATTTTCCTCTCTCGAGAGTGCCTTTTATATCCACAGCCTGGTGCAGGCTTCACTTGTGGGTGATCTCTCCCCCCTCTGCTATGCTAAGTAGGAGTGCTTTGCCCACTGCTTACCTGAGACGTTTTCGCACGGGGCTGAACAGAACGCGAAAAAGACAGCTGTGGACACGTCATCCGCATTGCCCGAGCGCGGCTTGCGCTCCGACGTGTCCGCAGCTGTCTTTTCCGCGTTCGAAATGTAGAGCACTTTAAAGTGCTCTACATGCGTTCCAACGCGGACGAGCCGCCCGCAGGCGTTCGGGAGGAGAAGCGTTCGCGCCTGCTTCTGTCTCCCGAACAGCTGCGGCCGCCTCCGACGCCGGCAAGGCTTCGACAATCAGCTGTTTGACAATCAGCTGATTGTCGATCTGCCTCCGCGGCTGTCTCCGCGCCCCTGGCCGGCCTTTGCCGGCTAAGACAGCTCCCGGCGCTTTGAGCATTCGCACACAGACGCTCCGGAACGCGTTTACACGCGTTCTGGCGCGTCTGTGTGTGAACGGGGAAAGCGCCCGGAGCTGTCTTAAGCTTTCCGCCTGAACGCGTTCCGTTTGGAACGCGTTGCAGTGCGGAAATGCCTCTGCTTACCTTTCCTTCATGTTTTGGATACAACAATGACAGCAAATGCTTTAAATACAATACAAACATTATACAATAAATATATCAAACTAACATGTGGCAGATATGTACAGATGTGGGGAAGACTCAAATAAAAAGTTCAAATGAATATATTCGAATTTCGTAAATATGAATCGAATCTTGTTAAATTTGAATTTAAAAGATTTGAATCAAATCAGATTTTCAGATATTTGATTTGTTCAAATTGAACGTCAAAAAAACATTCTTGCACATCTCTACTGTGGAGTATTTTTTACTGCTCCACAACTGCAGAAGATCAAGACAGCTGGGCACACTCTGGGCTGCTCTGAGACAGAAATAATGCTGTGGCATGTGAATAGAGCACCCTAGAGGAAACACAGCCATCTTGATCACCTAGGTGCAAAAAGGCCTTTGATCTGTATTAAAATATCTGAAATCTAATTAGCAATTCCTCTTCAACACCCACCAGCAAAATCAGAATATCATCTGAGGTCTGGGATTATGCTGATGAACTTAAATGATTTTTCAATGATTTCTGCCATTGATCATTGGTTTCCAACCAGCAGTTTATACTTTTGTAGACCAATCACAGTCTGGGCAGCTCACTCTTTTGGCATCAAAATAATGGAGTTACATAATTATCCAATGTCCTCAAGGGGGAAAAAAAGTGTTCTGCAGTTTCTACTTGCTGGCATTTGCTGAGTAATCCTGAAGGTGAGCTAATGATCTGTGCTTCAAACAAGGGCTGATAAATGATGGATTTAAGGATCAGTCCTCCAGCTGTTTCTGATTTATCATCTTCTATGGAAAAGACAGAAGGATCAAATAGTGCCCTGCTGTCTCAGGACAGTGTCACCACACCAGACGGCGGCAATTTAACTTTCATCTCTCATTCAAGCAACAAATGGAGATTAGAATTTACTGTTTGTGTACTACAGATAATTTACTGGCCTTCTTGCACAGTAGACTATATTTCTGCAAAAGTAGACATGAACCTTAATATCTGAATGTATTTCCTAACAATAAGAAATGCTCCATGGATTGGTTGCACAAAGTAGGATGCATGTTGTAGACATGTGCAAAGTTTGGTTCATATTTGAAAGTTCAAATCAAGCAGTATTTGTGGGCTGAAGGAATGTTGCTCTGCAGGAACATAAATTCTGGAATATATCTTATGCCTTAGGTTGTGGCAGGTTCTGTGGCAGATGGTTTATGTAATGGTCCAGCACTTTTCAAGTTTTGTCACGACTCTCTACTTAAAACTACTGCATAATTCTTTTCGTTTCTGAGTTTCAATTCTAACTGAGCTAGTGAATCATGAAAAATCAGGACTGCAAGAAGTTCAGTTGTAAAATTCAGTGTTCACTGCCTGCTAATAAACAGACCTTTGGGTAAAAACATAAAAGCAGAGTTATAATTAGATGAAAAGGGACCTTAGCTCTGCATCATATAGTTCAACAAAACTGTCTAAATCTACACTCTCAATTCTGCTTCTAACCCCTGAATAATGCTCTACATCTTAAAACCTCCAAGCTTTCTTTCTTTTCTACTTTCTGAAATCAAAGTGAAAACACATTTCCATGCCATATTCTATATCCTGAATTGCTATGAACATGGTAGATTTGCATGGTAGAAAAGAAATTCCAGACAACTAAGGATCATTAAAGAAAATATCTTCAGTTATTAATCTAAATCCTCTTGGTTTATTTTAAACCATTTTGGACTTCCTTCTCCCATCTCCCAAGTCACAATCATCATTATCAAAATATGTGAAATCTCCTCATTATGTAAAATTATAAGACTACCTAGAGTTAGAAGCAAGACCATTGCAAGTTACCTGCCAACTGTTATAAGATAAAATTTGATTAGATGTCAGCAATTAAATTTCTTTTCATAATGTATTTATCTGCAACATTTCAATATCTAAACACAAAAATATAACTTTTAACATGGCAGTCCACCAACCATTTCCTGGGTGGATCATGAATGAATACCATTCCATTCAAAACAATAAGTTTAAAAACCAAGCACACAACTATTGCATATTATGTCTGCCAAATATTGCTTGGATTTGCAGACTATTTGGGAGGTAACTCTGGATTTAGTGACTCTTCAGTGCAAAGAAAAGGTAAAACACAGCACGCAGACCACCATCAGACTCAATTTTAGGCTAATGTCAACTGTGTTCTAGGCTACATTACTCAGTTCACAGCAGCAGATGTGATGTATTATGATATTGTATGTTTTAAAATGTCATGCTTAGGGCTTCTAGGGAGACATTTCCCAGTAGATATCAATGTGGAGAGAGTCCTCTGAAAACAGAAAATGAAAACATACTGGTGTACCATTGCACATCAGCCACTACAAATATTGTCAATAGCAAGTACTCCTGAACTTGGAATATTGAAAAACGTCAATTTTCATATTAAATAATAATAATAAAAAATGTGTGCTTGAGCAAAATTTGTGGAAACAAATTTGTTTCAGTTATAATTTAGAAGAAGAAGAGTTGGCTTTTCTACCCCATTTTTTTCACCTCTTTAAGGGGACTCAAAGTGGCTGACACAGCTTTCTATTCTCTCCCACAACAGACACTCTGTGAGGCGGGGCTGTGAGAGCTCAGAAGAGAGCTGTGACTAGCCCAAGGTCACCCAGCTGGCTTCCTGGAGGAGTGCAGAATCAAACAAGAGACGTTTTCGCATTACTCCCGTTCCATTTGGAATGGGAGTAGGATGGGAAGATTAAGACAGCTCCCGGCGCTTTCACCTTTCACACACAGACGCACCGGAACGCGTGTAAACGCGTTCCGGCGCGTCTGTGTGCGAATGCTCAAAGCATCGTGAGCTGTCTTAGCCGGCAAAGGCCGGCCAGGGGCGCGGAGACAGCCGCGGAGGCAGATCGGCAATCAGCTGATTGTCAAACAGCTGATTGTCGAAGCCGCGCCAGCGTCGGAGGCAAGCCCGCAGCTGTTAGGGAGGGAGAAGCAGGCGCGAATGCTTCTCCTCCCGAACGCCTGCGGGCGGCTCATCCGCGTTCGAATGCATGTAGAGCACTTTAAAGTGCTCTACATTTCGAACGCGAGAAAGACAGCTGCGGACACGTCGGAGCGCAAGCCCCGCTCGGGCAATGCGTATGCCGTGTCCGCAGCTGTCTCCCACGCGTACCGTTCAGCCCCGTGTGAAAACGTCTCTGGTATTCTCAGACAAGAGTCCAGCTCCCTAATCACTAGACCATGTTCTCTTTGTGAATCAAATAATGTCTTTGCTTCTACATCTTGTCATACTTTTGCTCAGGTAAACAACAGAACAGATGAAGAGACTTTCTGCACTGAAAATCAGAACAAATAGACCTGGACCAGCCAGGCATGCTAGGTCGGATACTGAAAATTGTGGGCTGGAACAGTACCATTTGTGCAAGGAAACTGGTCCAGACCAGCATCCCAAAGGCTCTAAAGGCTAGGAACAAAAGTTCTTAGCCTTGGAGTCAACCAACAGTGCATTTTGGTGGCACAGTTTGGTGCACACCAAGATGGGTAACGAGATAGTCCCAAACACAGAGGTGTGCTGTCTGCACCGCATGCCTCCTTATTTATTATTTATATTTCTATCCCGCCCTATACTTGAAGGTCTCAGGGCGGGTAACAACCTTTAAAACAACAAAATTAAAACCAATTTTAAAACCAATAATATACATAAAAACATTTAAAAGATTCAGAATATTAAATACTAAAATTATAGTATCTGCCATGGGGGGAAGGAAGTATAACCCTTGGCTGGCACCAGGGGCAACTGGTCTATCAGTAGACTCATTCAGCAATGAATCCAGTCAGGCCCTCCCTGATCAGCATTATTTGTTGTCTGTTTGTTTCTCACCCTATACCTGAAGGTCTCAGGTAACAACATTTAAAAGACATATATTAAAACAACAGGAGTATATATTAAAACAGTAACAGTGTCTGTAAAGTGGGAAGAGCCAGTATATTCCTATTTAACCAAAGGCCAGGGCAAAGAGGTGCATCTTTACTGCTTTCCTAAACATATGGTGAAGGAGCCTGACATACTTCAAGGGAGAGACTATTCCATAGCCTTTGGGCCATCACTAAGAAGGCCCCCTCCCAAGTGTCCAACCCCTTTATTCCTGATGGTGGCAAGACAACCAGGAGGGCTTCCACTCCAGATCTTAAGGCATAAGCAGGTTGATATGGAAGAAGGCATTCCTTTAGATATTTGGGGCCCAAGCCATTTGGGGCCTTATTAGCCAAAGTTAACTCCCTGAATTGAGCTTGGTAGAAAATCAGCAGCCAATGCAGCTCTTTTAAGAGCAGTGTGATGTGCTTCTGGCCAGCTGTCCCTGGTCGGCAATCTAGCAGCTGCATTCTTCACCAGCTGCAGCTTCTGAACTGTCTTCAAGGGCAGCCCCATGTAGAGAGCATTACAATAGTCCTATCTGGAGGTTACCAGGGCATGGATAATTATGGTCTGTCTAAAGCAGATGGAGTGTACCAGTGGGAGGTGGGAACAATGAGGCCCAAAAGCCAACCATGGAGGTTTCTGATCTGGATTAAGGCCCAGTGCAGAAAGGGCCTTAATTTTTCCATCCTTTCAGAGACTGCTAGAAAGCAGCATATATTTTATTTGTCAAGAGTAAATCCCATTGGACTAATTCTGTCTTTTTCCCCCTGTATTATTTCCTCAATTGATTATAGAGGTGAGATAGACAGATCATAGCAAACCATGTGTCAGTGAAACCATGCCCCATGACATTCTATTGAGCAATTGGATTGAGAGAGTGTTCAAACACAGCGGAAGTATCTCAACGGTAGCAGTGCATGGCACACATGTTTTCATCCCAGCCTTGATCTTTGTTTTCTAGCTTACAATGTTGATGAGAAAGGGATGGGCAGACTGTCATGTGAACAATTCCAAACAGTCTCAAAAACATCTCAAAGCCACCTCAGAAGTGATCTCTCTCTGTTTTTTTTAAACTATGTGTGAATGCAGTTCTATTGAAGGAATGGTGGCACAAGATCTTCTACAGCTGGCTGAAGAGTTCTACCCAAAAGCTACTCATCAGTGGACCCTCATGAGAAAGTATTGAACTGGATGCCACCAGTTTTTGGCTACAGGATCAGTCCTCTCCCATTCATTCATTCATTCATTCATTCATTCATTCATTCATTCATTCATTCATTCATTCATTATTTGTAAGTCTATCCTGTCTATAACTGAAGGTCTCAAGATGAGTCACAAAAAATCATAATAAATTATTGGATGAACAATCCAATGCTTGCTGAGTTTTACTTCCCAGTGATAAGAAGAGCTAACATCAATGGATCAAAAGGTGTCATTGGCCTGTGGTAATTCTTCTGACATCTCCTGCTTAAAATCTCAAAGTCAGAAGGACCATGAGGCTCCACTTCCATAGTCTGTATTCATACTGAAAATCAAGATCAAGGAAGCATCTGGTCTTCTGCTCCATGAGAGGTTTCCTCCCTGAGCTCATCTTAGGACACCTGCATTCTGGTCTGACAAGTGCACCACTCCAGTCAAACTCCCCATTTGCCATTGTCCCTGGGGTGTGTTGTGACCAGTAAGTGCTGGGTGCTTAAACCAGAAGCAAGAGCCCTTCAGGACTCAACATCCCCATCTCACAAAGAGGTGAATATTGAGGATAACATGGCATTTGGAGGAACAGCAAATACTTTGGAGGATGAAAATCAGAATTCAAAATTATATTAATAAGCTAGAAAGCTTGACTGAAAACAACAGGAGGGAATTCAACAAAAATATAAAGAGATTCTTTTAGGACAAAAAGAATAAAATGCATATGTAATAAGCTGGAGGATACTTGGCTTGGCAACTTTATGAGTGAAAAAGATCTTGGGATTTTAATCAGCCACAAGCTAGATATGAGTCAGCAGTATGACATGGCAACAAAAAGGACAAATTAAATTCTGAGCTCCGTCAATATGAATATGACCTCCAAAACACGTAAACAAATCTCACTCTAATCAGCACTCATAGATACCACCTTAACTATTGTGTCCACTTCTAGTCACCTCATTTTTAGAAGTCAGATAAATTGGACAAACTAGAAGAAAGACCATGAACATGATCAGTGGACAAGGTACCAAATCCTATGTGGAGAGACTGAGGTTGTATCCACATGGGTCTGATGGTGAGTCTCAAGGGTGTGGCATATACATGCCCATGATGCCCATGAGCATGAGGTACTCCTGCAAGGATGATGTGGGCCATTAAGCACCCTCAGAGGGGTCATTCCTACAGAGTGGGATAAATGACATAGACGGTGAGCCAGTTTGGTCTAGTGGTTAGGGAGCTGGACTCTTATCTGGGAATACCGGGTTTGATTCCACACTTCTCCACAAAGCCAGCTGGGTGACCTTGGGCTAGCCACAGCTCTCCACTGAGCTCTCACAGCCCCACCTACCTCATAGGGTGTTCTGTTGTGGGGAGAAGAATAGAAAGCTTTGTCCACCAGTTTGAATCCCCTTAAATGGGTGAGAAAAGCAGGGTAGAAAAGCCAACTACTACTCATCTTCTACTTCTTCTTCTTTCTATCCATAGGTGCCCTCACTGCTACTTTGTAGATTTATGGTGGGAAAGCAAGAGGAATCCTCAGTTTGGTTGTACATCCCACTGTAATTTTGTTCCTGGGCCAAATATCAGTATTAATTTGAACTGGAATCACTTTACACAAACTAAACAAGATAGATCAACATTTACCAAGTTCAGACAAGGCCTGAGGGTGAAAGTTTTGGGAACCACCATAAAGTGGAGTACCCACATTGGGGGAGGGAACTGATATCAAATTGCCCTTCAGAAACAATATTGTGCCACCAAGGTAGGGATCTCCAGCAGAAGTATTGCACTGTTGTGACTGACATTATAGTTGGCACATAGGCTGAATGTTCAGAGAATTGGATCAGGGTACCTATTACACCAGGATCCATTTTTGTTTACTAGATTCCATATTGAGAAGTCAAAGCTTGATTAAAAAGGATCAAGGAAACAGATTGCAAAATATTTTGTTGCTGCCCAAAGCAACAATATTTGCATAAACATGACTGAAGCAGAGGAAGTCCATATTTGAGAGGAAATAATTCAGGGACTTTCTGCACCTGACCTTATTCTGGAATTAATCCTAGTGCAGACTATGGAAGGCCCCAAGTAAGACCTGCCATAGTCTGCATTAGCTTGTGGCCAGCAGACTTCTATCCAGAAAGATATATTGCAGAATAAGGTCAAGTGTGGAAAGGGCCTCATTCAAATGGCTTGGTGATAGCTGATATATTTTCTGGGCAAAATCTAAAAGAATATGTTGTAAAAGCTATTTGTCACCTCAGATCAATTGTTTTTACCATAACATACATCTGGAAGATACTTATCAGGAAAGTCAGGCTAAAATAATAGGATTTCAGTTGGGAAGTTGTCCCAACTCTGATTGACTTTAATAGGATGTCACCCGTTTGCATTAAAATCACTCCTTTGTGTTTGCAGAGATCTTCAGGCATAGCTTTATTTGCATGTTCAGACGTGCAAACTTCCAATTAGTAATATCTGCCAATATACACAAGCATATTTAGCACATGGTCCCCAATGCATGTTTTTCCCACTTAGAAAGCCTCATTGACTTGTACATCATCACATATTATTCTCACCCCCTATCTTTGCAGCTGGGGAAGAAAGTGAAAGGATGAGGTGTATAATATGTAGATTTCACACAACCTGCTCTGGGGTAGGAGCAAATGCTCTTACAGTAAGTTACCACAATTGCCCATTATGGGAATGAAGTCTGAGGTAATCCCACAAGCTTCAATTTAAGAAGGCTGAGGGAAACTATGATTATCGACCTCTGAAAGACATACCCAAAGAATGTCGTCTTCAATAGAGCTCTCTAGCTCTATTGGCTATTGGCTAGCAATTGCTGTTCACCCATGGAACCATTTAAATAAAGAAGAAGTGGTATCTTCCTCACCAGGTGTGCTCAGATAGAAGCCACACACCTTTCTGTAGAGAATTCATTGATTTGTATTCCTTCATGGAGCAAAAGGTTGAAATATCACCCAATTGTTATATGCTTCTACATATTCACTACATCTAGCAATTGCATGCTTGCAGCAAACAGCTGTGTGAGGCATTGCTTTGAGCCACATTCTGAATCAATGTAAGCTTCTTGTCCTCAGTTATTTTAACTGTTCAAATGCCTTTGATTCAAGAATGAAACTGTCTCCATACTCAGAATTTTTCTTGTTCTCCTGTGGCAACAAGTTCAATTATACAAACTGGGCTATTGGCCTTTTAAAGTTTCAGCTAGTAGGGATTTGGGAAATGAGAGTGAAGTAGTTAAGTATTGCAAATTGCCCTTCTTGAGCTGCCATGGTTTCATGCTTCTGCTTAAAGGATTGTTCGACAAAACAGATTGCATTTCCTAACAGGATTTACTCCAAGTTTAAATATTTCAGTGGCTAACTACAGTTGTCTAAGCAATCCCACTCTCTTGCCCTTGAACTATACACAACTGAAAAAGATAGCCAGAAAAAAACCAAAAAACAGTAATGCACCCAGGTGGAAACACTTTCCCACTAATGAGCTGTCTCATAAATGTATAGTCAAGCTCCCCAGTATGTCAGATAGCTTAATGTTAGCCACTTGTCAATCAAAAACAGGAACACACAGTAAATGAGAGTCAGCATCTTGACTGGGAAAGTCAAGTTTAACAAATGAGATCCCTGCAGATAAATTCTAGTTGCATAACATCCATACTGAGATTGCAAGATTTACACTGTTTCTTAGTTCAATCAAATGTTGTCCAGCCTCAGACTTGAGTTTTGCTTGTTTTCTAAAAATACAAGTAATAAAAAAAAGGGGGGGAGAAGCTTTGCAAATTGTCCCCATCCATTGTGTTACAAATTCTTTGTATAGATATGCAGCTAAGTAATTGTGAAAATAGAAATCCACAGTCATAACTTGTTTGGGGATTCTTCTGTAAGTAAGCCCACAAGGTTCTGTTTTGTGAACTTATTCTGCTATTTATAACTTTATTCTGCTATTTTGCATGAATGATGGCTTTTGGGGCTTGATAAAGATGAAAAATTGTGGTATTTATCACAGCAGATTCAGGGCCTTTTCCCACTTTGAAGATGGGGACATTCAGGACCACTTCACCATGGGGCATGCACACAGCACAGAGCAGCCTCTGTTCAAGGGTGGTTCATAGCATACCTGAATGTCCCCATCTTCAGTAGCTGTAGAACAGTAAAAACTGCTCCACAGCTGTCCTGGGAGTGCTGATGGTGCTCCTAGTACAGCCTTGGACACAGCCTTCACACCTCCTTGAAAAGGCTGTGGGGGTGGGGCAGTTGTGGCTGCACAGTCACACACTGGATTACCTGATTGCCATAGCAACAGCTGGCCATACATGGCTGTTGCTGTGCCAGGGTAAAATCCAGGTAGGTTTGGGGCGAGGCCAGTGTTTGGCACTGCCCCAGAGAAGTTAAGTGTAGAAAGGCTCTGTGAATGATTTAGGAGTAAAACACAAAGCTAAACTTTAAAGGAGTTACAGATCAAAGCTTTCTAAGGGCCTTTTCACACTCCAGCAGGAGGGGCGGTCCAGGAAGTAGCTCTGAGTGTGTGGGACCATCCCTGCTCATAATAGTGATGGAACTCTACAAAGTGCTCCATGGCTATACTAGCAGTGCCTAGGATGCTGCCAGCACATTCCAGCAAACACCCTTCACACAACTTCTTTGCAAAAGGTGTGAGGGCAGGGAGATATAGCTATAGCACTGTGATTCTGTTGCCATGGCAATTATCAGTGCATACGACCATTTCCACTGTGAAGTGATCACCACTAGTACAGCAGTGTTTGTACTCTATTCCTGATCTTTACTTCCCTGTGACACGTGAAGGCCAACTTCCACCAGCTCAAATGTTAAAGGTTGCACATGTCTTTCTTTTGTTTTGTTTATCTGTTTTTATTTTATATCTCTACTGAGACCACAGGCAGGACAGGCAGGCAGGCAGGAGATAGAGACTTTGCAAATCATTTCCCCCTTAGATTTTTGCTTGCAAGTTGGTGTTCAACGATATTGTTATATCATAAATAGGTTCACAGAAAAGGTTTGGCAATTAGAAGAGATTCCTCTACAAAGTCAAAAATAGTGGATGTGGGATCCTGAAGGACATCCCTGAAATATGATGGACACTAGAACCTGCTTACTCTTGCTAAAACAACAGACAACAAGGTAATGCCAATGAAGTTTTCATTCATTCATTCATTTTTATATTATTGTAACAGGCTGATGGAAGGAACCAACCCAGTCTAATGCCTTCCATCTAGCAGTGACAATTCTAGTTATCCAAATGATCTGTCTCATTAGCTGAGAATGTCTGTTTCTCACATATTAACTCACTTCATCCTCCCACTTGATTAAACACCAAGTGCCTCCAGCAGATGTATTCCTTTTTTTAATATATAACATACACAAGACACTTCATCTCACTATGCAACGTTTGGGCTGTTTGTTTTTGACAAGGGAGCCTTAAGGCTGTTGAAAGTGGTGAACTGTCACATTGCTTCCTACACTAAGTTTGGCTACAATCCTACATGCCTTCCTAGGGAGTAAACTACTGTGAACATAGTGGAGCTTTAATCTACATGCGCAAATAGGAATGTGCTTTGTTTAGTAATACATCTGGGTTCCCAGCCAGAAAGAAATGTATGCTTGGAAGTTTGCTGGATGCCAAAAGTTCACCGTATGCAGTCGGACCTCATTTTAAATTATGGTTTGATTTTTGTAAACCACCACATGGGGCAAAAGCAGTGCTGTGCATATAAATTTCTTCCTACGGAAAATGGGGGCTTAGGATAACCATGGAGACCTACTTTACTGATGCCATCCAATGGGCCTTTCTGCACAGCACTGACAATTCCATGCCATGCTGGTCTGCCATGCTAGATAACCCACTGCATGGTGGGGCAGGCTATTGGTAGCTTGTTCCAAGGGCTGTCCATATTACAGAGACCAATCCCAGCTCAGCATCAGAGACCAGGAACAAACATTCTTGGCATTCAGAACTGCTAGTTTGGCCTTTTCTGGTCAGGTGTCCAGAAGTGACATACTTCTGGGACTACTTCTGGATGTTTGGCAAAATGGTGTCAGGCGTTGTATAGCAGTCCACAGGCCACATGCTGTCTGAACAGGGGCCCTTAATCGAGTAAGCCAGCTAGAATACTCCTGCATGAATATTTGTGACATCCGGAATTCATACGAATATGTACAAATTCATAGATTCATGGCCAAATCGAATCAGATTATCTGGTATTCATAGAAGCTTCAGTTAAAGCTTTGGTGGATACTGGTTGCCCCATGGCCTCCCCCCTACAGCTTGCCACCCTTACAGCCTCCCCCCCCCCCGCCATGGTTTCCCTTACCTTTTGTGATGTGCTCCGGTGGCATCCCGGGCTTCTTTCTGGGCTCTCTGGATCCCCCAAAAGGCACTTCTGGTCTGTGTGCGCAGACCTGGAAGTGCCTTAGAAGGAGGCGCAGTGGTGGCTGTGAGGACAGGTACTGAATCAAATGTGAAAAATGGCTTTGTGTGTACCATTTTTGTGCTATAGACCACTCCAAAGTTCCATCCTGTGTAGGTGGAGCATTCTAGTGGGATGTATGGGTTCTGCTAGTGCAGATGGAGCAGTCTAGAAAATCCCCTGGACTGGTTTACCAGCCAATGATTTAAAGGAGAGAGGTCCAGTCTAGTAATATAGATCAATGGTGCAGAAGAATCCAAATATTACTGCGGTGGTTCTGAGGATCCCATTAAACAATGGAGGTTGCAATTTACTAATCCTGTAAGAGCAAACATGTACACTATAGAAAAAAACACCATGTTATACACAGGACAATTATATTATTTGTGTGATTTAAAAGGGACAGTTATTAATTAGCCCCATACTCATCAGCAAATCTGCATGTGAAGGCAAAGCTTCAATACTTCATGAACAAATCAAAGGGAGCCTACATTCATACTAGCCAGGTCAAAGATTCACAAGAGCTTTGGCCCAGACCTAATATATCAAATAATTGCATTAATTGAATATATTTGGTCTTGGTCAAGGCTCCTATGAAGCTTTGAGCTAGCTAGACCTCTGGAGGCGTGGGCCAGAGGACGCCTGGCCACAGACTCTCTGGAGCAAGCCAGAGGGCCTGGGGAAACCCCTGTCCACTCCCACCTCATGTCTCCCACAGCTGCCCCCTGCCTTGTCTCCCTGCTTATCCCCCTCAACATTTGCTGCTGCTGCCACACCCTGCCTCAGAGGCTCAAGACAGCCCTTCAGGAGGTGTGCACACAGCTGAAATGGCCACTCGACTCAGGAATCATGCACACCTCCAGGAGGGCTGGCTTGAACCTCTGAGGTGGGGTGCAGCGGCAGCAACAGTAGAAGGTGAGTGGGGGGGGGTGAAGAAGGGGATGGGGCTTCTCTTCATACAACCACACAGGCTTTGCACAAAGCTGAATATTTTCCCTCCTTCGATTTGACTCGAATCAAAGGGGATAAATTTGTTTTGTGCAGATCCGTATAGTAAGAAGCTTGTGAACCAATTTGGGAGTTTGGGCCTTTCCACACTTGTTCTGGTGGGACAACTGAATGGCACTGTGGGTAGCATCCCCTGCACATATAGTCGTAGAGCGCTAAATGGTTTTCTACAGCTATACTACTATACTAGCAGTAAAGCCCTGCACGCTTCCTTTGCACCTCTACAGGGTGAAGGAGCCTGTGGCAGGGTGGAATAGCTGTGGCTGCACGTTACACATGCCCATTGCTGTAATGAGGTGATTCTGGTGATCACACTTACCCAGTGCTTGGGGGAAGCTCTGGGTGAGTTCCAGATGCATCAATTGTCACACATTGCCAGAACTTAGAACTCTTTTATGACAGTATTGTTGGGCTCAGGTCGTGTAAATTTGGAGCTCTGTGAAAAGTAGGTGATGTTGATCTGTTGGTAGTTTTGGCCTTGAAAAACTTCAGTTCTCAAATGCATTCATTGATGATGTTCTACTATTCTACTATTGAAGTGGAAAGTTGCTCAGAGTTCCTACATGCTGCTTATCTGGTTTCTTTCTTTAGTAGAGGGAAAGAGATCTGCCCAGTCCTGGATTTAACAATACTCTATCTAGATTTGTTCTTCCTGAGCCGGTGGCGAGGGATATTGCAATCTGGGGGTGATTTTGCTCTCAATGAATGGCCTGCACTCAGCCTGGTTTGCAACCTGGAATTCATTTTAAAAAGTCAGTTGGGACGAATTATATTTCTACTAATAAGATTCTGCTTGAAGCATAGGATAGTGTGTGTATAATTCCCCCTCTTAAATTGTTGAGATTGGATTAAAAACAGAGTTGCTTCTGGTGAATCTAATCAATGGTGCACATTAGAGATCATCACAGCTTGGCAGAGAGATTTTGAAGTCTGCTGGTGCCCAAAAATAAGTAGATTGAGACAAAGTAAAAAGAGAGGAAGCAGGAAACGGCCAGCCTGTGGGGAGGAGGAGGAGGAAGAGAAGGAGCAGCCATTATGTGTGTGTGAGCGAGCCTGTTTTTTAAGAGAAGGACAGACTTTAGGAACATTCTCTTTGTGTCTTTTCTTGTCCCCTGAAACAAAGATAAAAGGGGGGGAGGAGAAACTAAGTACAACTGATAAAAGAAAAAGACATTGAAAATCTGAGGTTTGGGCTCTCTATTGTACAGCAGTTTTATTACTGGTATTCATACAAGCCATGAGTGCATTATCATATAATTCTTTGCCTACAATACAGTAGCAGGCAATCAATGTACTGTGTATTGATACCAATAGTTGGTCCTTTCCAGAAAATCAATCCCAATCTTCATGCATCTTTTCATCCATTATGCCTCCTGGCATTGTCATCCTATGTGTAAATAGCTTCTTCCTTTTGATAGGGCAGCAGAATTGATCTGCAGGGTTCACTTTGAAACATGGCTTCCAGCCCAGCCTTCTGATAGACTTGTAATCTATAAAATAACACCTATTGTGGTAGCTTCCATAACAAAAAAGAAAGGTGAGGGGACAGTGCTGGTCGAAGTGGAAGTCCTCAGCCAGTCACTTCTTATCAGCTTAAGGAAATTCACCTGAACCTTTTTTGCACTTACCTTCCTTAATACTAGACCAATGGGTCTGGAAGAGCCTGTCCCACTGATCCAGACCAGGGGAAGATATGTGTTGGATCAGTTCTGTCTGTGTGAGCTTCATGTCTGCACACCATACCTCCAAAAGCTAGGAATATAAGGTTTTAGCCTAAAGGCTTCTGAAGTCTGTGTGCATTTCATGCTACGACACACTGGGGCCGTGTCTTCACAGCAACCTTATCTTGAATTCAAAACGTTTTCAATCCTTGGAGTCCACACGGCAGTTTGGCTTAACACACTTTCTCCGCGTTAAACCACCCCAAAGCGTGGTGAATCTCAATTCTGATTTCAACAGGTCTCACTCTGGATCGTGTGCTTGAAACGTTTTACATTTTTTACTGTGGGGACTGTACCATGTTAAGAGATGAGAATCCATGCTTAGAGTTTCCCTCCCCCAATAGCTTGCTTCCAAAGATAGTGATTTCATTGAAAAAATCCACCCTCAAATCAGCCACTATAAAAATCCAGTCCTTAAAGCTACACTGTAGCGATCTAGCCTCTTCACACCTTAATAACAATGTTGCAGTTTTGTGCAATTCTAGCTCTTTGAAAGTTCTGACCTTTAAAAAAGGGAAAGGAAAGGAAAGCCCTGGAAGTTCTGTTTTAAAGGCTGTGGCTGTGAAGGGGGTTTGAGTTGTTGCTGCTGCTGCTGTGTGCCCTGGGAAATGGGGAGAGGAGGGGAAAGAATCGCTGGCTGCCGGTGCCTGTTTTTCATCCATCCAGGCAAGTGGCAGCCACCCAGCCACCCAGCTAGGCTCCGTGAAGGGGTCTGTTATGGGTGGCACGTCCATGCCAGGAGGAAGAGGGCAGGGCAGCCCCGAAAAGCGGCTTTTAAAAAGTAGCCACTTGAGTCCCCCCTTGAGTCATGTCTTCCACATAGGATCCTCAGAATCCGGATTGAACGCGATTAAGTTAAAAGTAATGGGAACAGGCAAATTCGCGTTTGCATCTGGTTCTATTATTTCGGTTTAAGGAAAGCGAAATAAGCTTGCTGTGGGGTTTCCCCCTGGTAGTTCTGTACATTGGAGGCATGCCATCGGCATGCCTCCCGAATTCCAGATCATAGCTGCACTGGTCCACTGATAGATATGATTAAGGTCTCCCTTAATATGGATCACACTCTGTCTAATGCAGACAGAGCAGACCCACAGGGTGTGTGGCCGTATAAATCTGCATTAACAGGCAGAGCCATGAGGCCTAAAAGTGTACTACACATAACCTTAATCTGTTTTAAGGGTCTGTATAGAAATGCCCTTAACAATTTCATGACTTTTTCTTGAGATAACATGAATCCACAAACAAGTCATGGGATCACTGCATTTGCAACATTGCTCTTCCTGCCCACTCAGGCTACAGGATTTTTGGAAGACCTGAGAATCCAGGAAAAAAGGGGGCAAGAGAAGTTGTAAGCAGACAAGAGGCCTGTCTAAAATTGGACAAGATTATTTCTGAAAGCTAAGAGGCTGCCTCCAAGCTAAGAGACATGCTCTGCCTTAATATAGGCAGAACTTTACCTTGAAGCAGCTGCAGTGCATTGGTGATAAAGAGACAGTTCCTACTGTAAAGGGACTCACATTGGTGAAGCAAGCTGCCAACTGGGTTTAGCAGCTGGCCAAGCAATAAAGACTTTGAAGCAGGCTGCTCTCTATTTGCCTGTCCCAGTGTGTACAACTGAAGTTGTAAAGGAACTGTAGATTTGTAGATTCTGTCCTTTAACCCGTACATAAAAAGGGACACTGATTAACTAACATGAACAATTTAAGGGCGAATCCCCACAGCAAGCTTATTTTGAATTCAAAATGTTTTCAATCCCGGCAGATCCCATGTCAGTTTGGCTTAACACGCTTTCCGCATTTTAAATTGCCCCAAAGTGTTGTAAATGTTAATCCTCATTTCAACAGGTCTCACTCCGGATCCTGCGCTTGATACGTGTTACATTTTTTACTGTGGGGACCCTACCATTTTAAGGGATGAAAATCCATGTTTAGGGTTTCCCTCTCCCAATAGCTTGCTTCCAAAGACATTGATTTCAGTGTAAAAATCCACCCTTAACGGCAGCGCTACACTGTAGCGAGAACCACTTCACACTGATTAACAATGTTGCAATTTTGCACAATTCTAAAAGTTCTGACCTTTAGAAAGGGAAAGGAAGGGAGGGAAACAGCTGAGGTTCTGTGTGAATGTTTAAGGCAAAGGGGCTTTAGTTGCCACTGCTGCTGTGTGCCCTGAGCAATGGGGAGAGGAGGGGAAAGAATCACTGTCTGGCTGCACACTGCCATTTTCCCTCTATCCATGGAAGTGGCAGCCACCCATCCACCCAGCTAGGCTCCGTGAAGGGCTTCCTTATGGGTGGCGCGTCCATGCCAGGAGGAAGAGGGCAGGGCAGCCCCGAAAAGTGGCTTTTAAAAAGTAGCCACTTGAGTCCCCCCTTGAGTCATGTATGCCACGTATGATCCTCAGAATCCGGATCAAACGCGATTAAGTTAAAAGTAACAGGGAAATTCGCGTTTGCATCCGGTTCTATTATTTCGGTTTAGGGAAAGCAAAATAAGCTTGCTGTGGGGATTCGCCCTAAATGTCCATATTGTCATGCATTATTGAACTATCTGCTTTCTTGAATTATGATTTATTTTATATTTAACACCCAATTTTTGAAAACCATCCCTATTCCTTTGGCAAAACCCATGGAATCAGATCTTGAAAATTAATGCAGTTGTTGTCACTGTTGTCATTTCATGGTATGGAAGCTTTATCTCTAGAAGAACATAAGTGTGCAAGTGCATGCAACTGAAACACAACATTTTGAAAAGAAGGAGAGGGGAAAAACCTTAATATTTGTCAGTAGGCATGTGTTTTTGGATGCTGGCAGAAAAAAAGATGGTACATTAGCATCCTTAAAACATTAGTGAAAAGATAAGTAAAGGAGGCAGTGTAGTATTCACTAACAAGCCAGGGAAAAGGCAATTCTGAATAGATGCCCACCTTCATAAATATTGAATAGATGCCCATCTTCATAAAACAAAACAAAACAAAATAAATAAATGATCAGAACTGTGTATTGGAAAACCAAATGAATTAACAGAGGTCCAAAAATGTGCCCCTCTCTGAAGCTGACACTTGTTACACCATTCATGGTTAATTTGACACAGAAGTGCTCAGCACAAATAAAACAAAAGATGCTCTTTGTCTGAAAAATGGAGTCAATTCATCTCTGCCCAGATAGGGCCTACTGTTTGTTCACTAGCTTCTGTTCATAAACAAGGATCAGGAAAGCTTAGGTATATTTTCTTCGAATTTAGAAAATTGTGGGATACTTGGTGTAGCTTATGTGTGCTAAAACTTCACAATGATCACATTTATTTATTTATTTATTTATTTATTTATTTATTTATTTATTTATTTATTTATTTATTTATTTATTTATTTATTTATTTATTTATTTATTTATTTATCCATCCCGCCCTAAAACCACAACAAGTTCGATCGGAACTCCCCATGAAAGTTCATGTTCTAGCATACCATTGGCTTTACACAAAATTATCAATCACTCTCATAATTTTGAATGTGTGCATGCATATATGTATTTTAAAAGATTTGTGCCCACACATCCAAATCTTCCTGACACAATTGTTCATGGACATCAAAAGTTCTGCAAGTATGAAATAAACCAATGGACGCTTTGTGTTTGGCACACACCCATGTTCATTCTGCCAACTAGCATTCAGTTTGTTTAGGCAGGACGGACTATAGAAGTGAAATTGGAGTTATATTGAACAGCTTCCCAAATTTCCTTTTTAAATTGCATCAGGATCAAATGTGGACTGAGGAAAGGGAAAAATAATTTAATTGCTGTCAGGTTGTTAAAATTCCTTGCACTTCAGTGACCGAAAAGATCTGACGGCTCTTGGACCATCTCCTTGAAAATATGAAATGAACTTTTCTGCTATATTTTCAAAGTTACATTGCATATTCAGTTCAAACATATTGACATTATTTTTCCCAAAGATTCCAGCTGTGGGCTTAAATTAAAGTGCAAAACTATTACACTTCTTGACAGTCTTTTGAACAATATTCTAAAGGGACACTTACCTCATGCTTGCAAGTTGTTGCCAACTTCTCAAGCTTCCATCTAATGCAGTTTATTAATATGTTAATCCTTCTCTTCCTGCTCTTTCTGATGAGACAAACTTAACATAGTATTTTAGAAAGATACTTTTTCTTAGATAATTTCTTATTCTTCTAATCTTAATGCTACACTGAGAAAATCAGATTTCTGAGAACATCTGAGGTTCCTATGTAGTCTACCACACAGACAGTTCTTTCACAGGTGAGGATCAGCTATGGAATGTTATGCGTATCCACACCATTTCCCAGAAATTGCTGCCTTGCACATAAAACTGCTCTGTGTGCCAGTTTGACTGCAGATGTCTTCAAGGCCCTATATTGACTATATGCAGCTAAAGAAGCTATTGGACTTTCCTGGGAAAGGAAATATTGCCTCCACACTTGTATAGAAGGGAGTGCTCCCAAGCTGGAACAGTTTTGCTGACCCAGAAAAAGGCTATCAATACTGTTCTCCCACTCTGAAGCTTGAGTGAAGGTGCATTAAAACGTAGGTGAGAAATGCAGGATCTTCACATTAAAGTGATCCCTGAAAGGCTGTGTCTTCTGGAGAATGCTGGGTCTGGTGCTAGGGAGTGTGCCAATGGGAAACCATCTTAAAGCAGCCTCCTGAGCATTCCCAGCTGTGGGCCAATCCAAAATGCAAATCCAGGCTTCTGGAAACAGCCCCAGAAAGATTATATTTACTGATAGTCCCTATCAACTGAACATCACAGTTGGTGTGTGGGTGCCCTCAAAGGCAACGTGAAGACACCATTGGCATTAATGCAGCCACTATTGTAGAGATGCTGAAAAAGTGTCTTTACCGTCGCATTGTAACTGTGCATTTTACTCAACACAATTTCCATTTTTCCCCATTTTATTTCCCTTTCTGAAAGAAAATTTGCCCAAGGCGGTTTTCAACAAACAAAACGTCCCTGTTCTTCCTAGATCTGTTCTACACGTGGATTCCCATTCTTTGATCTGGATCAGAGAGTGCTAGCATGGATGTAGGGCATATTTATTTGATCTACCACTAATCCAGAGTAGTGAGCCCTTAGGACAGTCCTGAAGTTCCATGAAGACTAAATATTCTTAGCGACTCCTAGATTTGGATTAACAAGTAAATGCAAAAAGACCCATATTCTACCAATGAACTTTGACCTCTGGTACTTTTCGGTATGAGCTGATATCTATAGGTTTGCCTGGAAGCACCTCACATGATTTGTCAAGCTTCTAGTTGTTCCAATGCGCCTTATGTCATTTGCTATTATTGGTACTTTCTACTACAGTTTTCTTCAGGCCTTTTCTGTTTCAGCAGTCTTATATCTCATGGAGAACATAGTTCTTTTCTTCTAAGGATTATTTTTAATTCTTTAATCCTTTCTGCAATTTTCTGATTCTGTGAGGATTGCAAGACCGTATGAGCCGCTTCAGAAAGGTGTTAACAAATTGAAGTAAATGTCACTGGAAGTATCAGTGTGTTTCTGTTCTTTTCTTGCTCCTCAGAGATGCATTTTCACACATTACAGTTACTTTTACTTTCTACTAAAAATGTATGCACAGAAAAAAGTGCTCTGATAAAGAGACAGCAGAGCTAGCTGGGAAGGAGTGAAGAGCCAGGATGTGAGCAGCCAGGACAGATGTGTGGGGATTTGCAGAGGCACGTTCACCAGGCCTGAAACTGAGGAACAGCAGGCAGAAGAATCCAAACAGCCAACCATAATGATTGCTGGTGTAGAGAACCAGGGGCCAAGGTTGCTGTTGGAACTGACATTCCCAGGCCGTGGTCATATCTTCATTTTAAAACTTCTTCAGTCCATCTTCAGGTCTGGCTGCTTACATCTTTTCATTTTTATCTATTTTATTTGTGGACTTTCCACCCTCCATTTGGACACTCCTGAATGGAAAGCCCCCCAAATAAAACAGATAGAAATGAAAAGGTATGAGCAGTCAGACCTGAGGATGGAACGAGGAAGGTTTAAAATGAAAGTGCGGCCACAGACTCAGTGACATCTCTTGGGGCAGCAGCTCCCATGGGAATCCAAAGCTAGCTAGGAACAGTTCCATCTGACTCAGGAGTGAGAATGGTGAGATGGCTTTAAGAATTGATTAGACAAATTTATGGATGACAGATGTATCAATGGATGCCTGGGGGGGAGGGGACAAGCAGGATGCCTCTAAGGCCATTTGCTGGGATTTAAGACGGGCTTAAGGGCAGAAAGCAGAGAGTAGTAATAAATGGCAAATTCTCAGGGTGGAAAGAGGTAAAAAGTGGGGTCCCTCGAGGCTCAGTGTTGGGACCAATGCTTTTTAATTTATTCATCAATGATCAAGAAGAAGGGGTACATAGTAAAATAGCAAAGTTTACATAAGAACATAAGAGAAGCCTTGCTGGATCAGGCCACAGCCCATCTAGTCCAGCATCCTGTCGCACACAGTGGCCCACCAAATGCTCATGGGCATCTCACGTAGAGACAAGGACAAACCTTTTCCTGCTCTTGAGTCCCAGCAGATGGCCTTAGAAGCGCCCCAGTTCCTCCCCCCACTCAGCCTGAAGGATGCACCTAGGCATTCGTTCTAGTAGCCATTGATACATCTGTCATCCATAAATTTGTCTAACCCTACCTTAAAGCCATCCAGACTGGTAGCTGTCACCACCTCTTCCGGCAGCACATTCCATAAGCCGATGACCCTCTGGGTGAAGAAATACTTCCCCCTGTCAGACCCTATTCTCCTACCCATCAGCTTCATAGAGTGCCCCCTGGTTCTAGTGTTGTGTGATAGGGAAAAGTTTGCTGATGATACTAAATTATTTAGGGTAGTAAAATCCGAAAGAGATTGCAAAATGCTCCAGAGGGATCTCTTATTATTGGGTGAGTGGGCAACCAAGTGGCAAATATGCTTTAACATTAACAAGTGCAAAGTAATGCACATTGGGGGCAAGAATCCAAATAATGTCTATAAACTGATGGGGTCTGAGCTTTCTGCAAGACACCAGGAAAGGGATCTCAGGGTTTTGGTGGACAGGTCAATGAAGGTGTCAACCCAGGGCGCGGCAGCAGTGAAAAAAGCAAGTTCAGTGCTGGGAATAATTAGGAAGGGAATAGAAAATAAGTCAGCAAGTGTCATTCTTGCCTCTTTATAAATCTATGGTGAGGCCACATTTGGAATATTGTGTACACCTCAGAAAGGATATTGTCTAACTAGAGAAGATACAGAGAAGGGCAACCAGAATGATTAAGGGGCTGGAACACCTCCCTTACGAAATCAGGCTGCAATGTCTAGGCCTCTTCAGTCTGGAGAGACGGCGTTTAAGAGGGGACCTGATTGAAGTATATAAAATTATGCATGGTATAGAAGAGCTGGATAGAGAAAATTTCTTTTCTCTATCACACAATACTAGAACCAGGGAGCACTCCTTGAAGTTGTTGGGTAGGAGAGTCAGGCCCAACAGGGGGAAGCATTTCTTCACCCAGAGGGTCATTGGCTTATGGAATGTGCTGCAGAAAGAGGTGGTGACAGCTACCAGTCTAGATGGCTTTAAGGTAGGGTTAGACAAATTAATGGATGACAGATGTATCAATGGCTACTAGAATGAATGCCTAGGTGCATCTTTCAGGATGGGGGGGGGGAGAACCGGGGCACTTCTAAGGCCATTTGCTGGGATTCTAGAGCAGGAATAGGTTTGTACTTGTCTCTGCTTGAGATGCTCATAAGCATTTGGAGGGCCACTGTGTGCAACGGGATGCTGGACTAGATGGGCTGTGGCCTGATCCAGCAGGGCTTCTCTTATGTTCTTATGTTCTTATGTAAGAGCAGGAGTTTTACTCTTGTCTCTGCTTGATATGCCCATGGCTTTGTGTGAGACAGGATGCTTGACTAGATGAGCTGTGGCCTAATCCAGCAGGGATCCTCTTATGTTCTTAGGTTCTTATGAGGGAGAAATACTCTGCCTTATTGTTTTCTAGTGGGTTTTCTGGCCACTGTCTGAAGGAAGTCATAAAAGGTTCTGTTATTTTCTGGGCAGGCTGAGGAGACTGAAATGGGATGCTGATGTGATAGTAGTGTGAATCTTTGCTCTTTTGTGCTTGACATGTTGCCAGAGAAAGACAAAATGGCAGTTTCAATCTTTGAGATGCTGTGAAGCCTAGGTCTCAGAGCAGCCATTAGTGCAGGAAAGGCAGAGCTTAAAATCTTAGAGACAAATCTCTTACATTCCCTCATCTACAAATGAAGGGAAGAGCATGCAAAAAGCATCACTAGAGCCAGTGGCAAAACCATTGAGTGATGTAAGGGAAGAGAGCAGCAAAGGTGCTTCCCCTCAGAAAAGGAAAACTCCCTACCATCATCTGCAAGAGCTCTGAGGCACCAAGCTCTCTCAAAAGTAAGGTAGATATGAAAGAAAAAGGCTTAGAGACATAATAATGAGATTTTAAAAACTCAAAAAGGCAAGACAAATCTCCACAGAAAACATTTTGTTTCCTCTGGAAACAGAGGAACAGTGTGACAGAGATGGCATGATGGAAAATAACTGAGGGGCTGTGTTTCTCACTTTGGATGTAGAGCATAGAACCCCCCCCCCCCATTTCTGTATTGCCATGAAGTATGAACTGTATCCCACTTTGTCTATGATCTCACCTCTAGTTTCAGAGAAAAAACCATCGGAAGAGTTCTCAAGAATCAGCCCATCTGTTTCTATTTAGATGCAACCAAATATGTCTATTTTAAGAACAAAAATAAACAAATATTTCTCAATAATTTCACACTTTTCTTTGTTAAGGATATGTTCTTTTTTCATACCTCCTCTGACTTAAATAAAATTGCATTTTCAGTGAATAACCTTTGTAAACCAATAACTGGCCAGCTGGTGAATCTCCCAAAGGCTGTACTAAAACACAAAATTCTTTCAACTAAAGCTGCTTGTCCTCTTAAATGCTATAAAACAGTAGGAAGAGAATGCCACATAACCTTAAAGACCACTCCACAGAGAGCTTGTAAAGAAGCCCCTAGAGCCTAGTCTCTATAGCAAAGATATGCTTGCTCTTTTTTTTTTTACAAAAAGAGGGGAAAAAACATTTGTGTTCTACATTTTAATAATCATTATCAGAGCCCTACACATGTATAAATAAGATTCCTATCTTTGAAAAATACAACTGTTTTATTTATAAGCTGTACTATCCAAAATGATATATTATAGTGGTTTAACTAGATTATAGCTGAGCTCTCTAAAGCAGGTATCTTTCCTTCTTTTGACAGTCTTCAGGAATACATTTTTTTTTCATTGTAATAACCAGCCCAATTCTTTTGTGAAAATGATCTGAACTGTTCTGTTTGTTTGGAGGTTAAAAAAATCATTGCAAGAGACTAGGAGGTAACAACAAGAAATCTCAGATGAGCATGTATATGTTAAGCCAACAAAATCCTTAGGCTATTAGACTGTGTTATATCTAGGAGTGAGAAGCAGCAGCTAAACTATAGAATAAAGTATTTGTTTCTTTCATTCAGCCATTTTCTGCACTTACATGTAGTGTTCTGGGATTGGTAGGCTGCCCCATCTCAGGACAAGCAACCTATCCCAGGATTTCAGAAGCAGCAGCAAGATTCCAAAGGTCAGAAACACATGTTCCTGGCCTTTAGAATTTGCAACCTGGACAGTTTGAGGCAGATCCACTTCTGATGGTGCTTCTTGGAAAACTATATAAAAAAAGGTCACTCGTAGTATACCAGACCACATATGCCTCCTGCAAGTGCAGATACACCTGCCCAGATGATGCCTAATTGCTGACTATGGGCCAAAGTGCAAACTGGCCCCTTGTCTTGCTGGAGCAGTCCAGTTAAGGTAAGTGTGGAACGGCCCTAAAACATTGTCATATTGCCAGTGCCATTATGCCTTATTGTAGGCTGGTGGTGAAGAGAAGAATGAGTAGAAACTCTATATTTAAATAATTAAATATTATTTAATCAATAATATCCTTCTGAAAAGTCTACGGAGTTTAGGAGTTGGAGGCAGCGCACTCCATTGGTTCTGCTCTTATCTCAGTGGCTGATCTCAGAGAGTGGTAGGGGGAGATTGATTCAACATCCTGGGAACTCACTTGTGGGGTTCCTCAGGGGGTGATCTTATCTCCCATGCTCTTTAATATCTATAAACTTGGAGAGGTCATCAGGAGATCTGGAGTGAGGTGTCATCAATATGCAGATGATATCCAGCTCTATCTCTCTGTGCCATCTGAATCAAAAGAGGTGGTTGATGTGCCTGACAGATGCCTGGAGGCAGTAATGGGCTGGATGGTGACCAATAAATTGAAGCTGAATCCAGACAAAACAGAGGTGCTGTGTGCCAAAGGGTCTTGGGTCCATGTATTTGAGAGACATCCTGTCCTCAATGGGGCTGCAAAGCCCTGGAAGGGACAGATGTGAAATTTGGGAGTGCTTTTGGACTCTGGGCTGATGCTTGAAGCTCAGGTGGAGGCCATGGCCAAGAGTGCCTATTCCCAACTATGGTTGGTGCACCATTTGAAGCCTTTCTTGACAGAGATGACTTGCTCACAGTTATCTATGCTCAAGATTGGACTATTGTAATGTGCTCTACATAGGGCTGCCCTTGAAGATGGTTCAGAAGCTGCAGCTGGTGCAGAATGCAGCTGCTAGACTGCTGACCAGGACAGCTGGCTGGATGCACATCACACCAGTCTTGAAAGAGTTGTATTGGCTGCTGATTCACTATTGAGCACAATTCAAGGTGTTAACTTTAACTTATAAGGCCCTAAATGGCTTGGGCCCCAAATATGTAAAGGAACACCTTCTCCCATATTGACCTACTGATATCTTAAGATCTAGAGAGGTTGTCCCACTACCATCAGTGGTAAAATGGGTGGGCACCCAGGAGAAGACCTTCTCAGGGATGGCCCCCAGGCTATGGAATAATCTCCCCCTTGTGGTGTGTCAGGCCCCTTTGTTGCATACGTTTAGGAGGGCAGTGAAGACGCACCTCTTTGCCCTGGCCTTTGGCTAAATGGGAATATACTGTCTCTTCCCACTGATACTGTTGTAATATATACTTTTGTTTTAATACATGCCTGATTTTAAATGTTGTTATCCACCCTGAGAGCTTCGGATATAAGGGGGGATGGAAATGCAAATAATAAATGAATAAAATAAACACCGAGACAGTATAGCAGAATAAATGCCTACCCAATGTGCACTCCACGAAAAAGCAAGTACCGTTTAGACTTTTTCTGCTTTCGGGGCAATCTTTCCCTTTCAGTGTTGGAGGCAGGAGACACCACCCATCCTGCTCCCTTGCTCAACAAAGGTTACCCCTAATTGACATTGTGGCGGAAATGCACCCTTTGACTATTTTGGAACTATACATTCATATTTTGCTGGCTTTGAAACAGAGACGAGGAGACATCTTGTGGGGCAGTGATCACAGTGCCTGCCTGAGAGTCCAAGATACAGCTGCTTCCATTTTCTTGTGAATATGGTGTCACATGCTGTGCCTTTATGATAGAAAATTACTATTTGGATTTTGGCCTGTTCTCATCCATTCATGTCCCACATCACTGAGTTTTCAGCTACAAGCATAACCAGAATGTAAATAACCACAATCAATATAGCTGCTTTATAAATCTTTTTTTTTAAAAAAAAAAAGCCGTCACGCTTCAGAATAATTGACAGGCATGTCATTAAGGAGAAGGTACTTACATAATAAATATGGTGACAGATAAGAGACAAGAAATCTGTATCTATAAAAATGTTCATCAAGAAACGTCTATGCATTATAAAGACAAATATCCAATTTTACTAACAGGAGAAACAATACTAAGTCGGTGTTCTCATCAATGCATGCATCAATATTTTTAGTGATTTATGCCATAATTCCCTTCTTGTAGTTTATATGTGGTATGCCAATACTGAGCAATTTTTTGTTCTCTACTAAAGCTCCTTAAATCAAAAGTTTGGAACCTCAACACAGAAAGGTGCTGATTGTGCTTAACCACATAAACGTGGACAAAGGGCTACTGTATGTGCTGTTGGCAAGTCTTGACGAGGTAAAACTAACCACTTACAGAAATACAACTAGGGTGAGAAGCTTGGAGATGTCGTATGCACCTAGATTCCCATATTATGTAACCAAATTTTTATCCTGTCCTGCTTCCATAAGGAGCTTACAATGCCTTACAATCCATTAACTTTAATTCTTAAGAACATTGAGGTATATAAATAATTTTTAAAATACCATATGTATTAAAATATACCAAGAAAGTTAAATACTGCATAATATATATAATATAGGGAACAAGAACCAAATAAGCCGCTTAGAAATTAGGGTTAATGGCAGAGTAAACAGAGTTTAGCTGTTTCATGGAAATTCCTAAGATAATGCACGACTCACTTCAGACTGGGTAGAAGCTTATTTCTCAAGCCTTATGCTGCCACAAATTAACCTGATATCACACAAGGACGGGACTGTCAGCAAACAAACCCTGAAAGTATACAATTTATATATGTTTGGTGATCAGCAAAATAACTTCCCGTGAACCAGGATTGGAGGTAGGCCATTATGATGTGCTTCTTATTCTACTGAGCATCCACTTTTACAAATAATAAAGGTCAAATCCCATTAGATCATTCAGTCTGGACCAAGGTGAGAGCAGCAGCCAGCGGTACATGCCCTGGACCATTCACCATGTGACTCACCATGGTAGAACTTCAGAAAACAGTTACAGGGATGAAAGTCCTCACCCTTGGGGGTTGCCATCCAGGGTTATTTTCACTGAATGTAGAGAAGCAGCATGTTTCTGGGGCCATTTCTGAGAGCATGGTGAAATGGTATCAGATGTCATGCAGCAGCTAGACAGATCTAAACCCAGGAATTCTTGGGAGTCTGCTTTAAAGGAGCATGCTCTTAGTAATGCTCTCCTGTGTCATTGCCATGCTGATGAGCATGTTTGCTACCAGCACTGTTTAGTCAGGCTGTTCCCCAGGATGCATGGTCTCCCAGTGACTGGTCTAGCAATGTGGATGTGGTGGTACCTAGTGGCATCTTCTAGCCCAGTCTCTGGCAAATGCATGGGTGATGTCTTCCGTTCACCAGTTTTGATGTTTCCACTCAGGACCTTTTGTAGAATACAGCAATAGCCATGGAAGTCACCCATTTTCCTATGCTTTGCAAAATAAGGGGTACTGTCAGAAGGTAAGTCTGGACATCGTGGTCAAAGAAAGCAATCAGTAGAGCTATCAGAGCTCTTTCCATCACTCTGCCATTTATTACACTCTAGGGAGCACTTAAGGTTCAGGGAGTTCTCCCAGGGCTCAGGACTGTGTGCATCATGTAGGCTGGGAGCACTCTTGTGGCACAGCAAAGTCACACAACTGTGCAGCCCCTGCACCACCATGTCAATCCTGCAACACCCCCAAAAGCCTCATGTAGCTCTAGCTCAAATTTTGGTATGATAAGTGTGATGGATTCATGAGACAAGCTGCAGAGAGCAAGCATTTTCGGCAAGATGCAAAGCGCGGAAGAATTTCCTGGGGACTCTGCAAGATTGAGTGACAGGATGGAGGAGTCCTCTCAGAAAGCGGCAAAATCCAGCCAATCAGAGTGCCAGGATCTCGCTTTATTTAAGCCAGTGATCCGAGGCTCTCAGTGTCTCTCAACTGGCAGATTTTTCAGGAGGTTGATCATTGGAGAGTTTGCTGAACTCTTCGGGCTTCTAATCCTCATGCTCACTGCTTGTGGGGTAGGGGATAGAAGGTGAAAACTCGGGGTGTACCTGAAGGATACAGGAATGCTGTAGGGGGCTGATTGGCTCTAGATTGAGCAAGTTAAACTCCTGGTTTGCAGTTAGCTTTTACTGCTTGGGATTATTCTTTATTTTGGGGAAGAATCTTCACACTGAATGATATCAGGAATTTTGTTCAGGTTAAAAGGAAGCTGGAGGCTTAAGTTATTAATTTTGCTTTCTGTGGTTTAGCTTGGGGAGAGCTAAGCTGTACCAGTGCTTTTGGTTTTTTGTTCCTTCTGACTAGTAAGGACAATTGAACTACCTCTATCTATCTATCTATCTATCTATCTATCTATCTATCTATCTATCTATCTATCTATCTATCTATCTATCTATCTATCTATCTATCTATCTATCTATCTATCTATCTATCTATCTATCTATCTATCTATCTATCTATCATCTGCTTGTAAATAAGAAACAGTGTTGGATTACACTGGTGTTTATAATGGTGCTTCAGAAAGGGGGTTTGGCTGTAAGCCTTTAAAGTGGGACACCTGGCCAAGGGGGGTATAATACAGTTCATATACTGAGACCAGCCCATTGGCAGGCAGTGGAGCTGTATGTCTTGACAGCTGCTTCCTCAACTACATTACTCTGCTACCACTAATCCAAAGAACCAAAGAGGGGGTGGGGTGGAGCGAGTCGTCACAATAAGGAGTGTCTCTGTCACTTTTTTCCAACTCTTTTCTTGCACAGCAATAATGTTAATAACACCTCAAAATACATATTGTTTGATTTGTGGCCAAGCGTTCAACAAAGACTTATAAAACCAAGCCTCCCTATAGGTGACCCAAATGTCTTGTGATACGATTGTTAACTCTTGACCTGAGAAAGGAATTGGATGGTTTTCTGTAGTTCGTGTAATAGAACCAGGAAATGTACCATTAACAGAAGAAGAAATAGCCTAGCCTGGAAGGCAGCAATACAGTGGTTAAAGGATTTTGTCACTTCTGTCAAACAGCCTGACAAATTTTAAGTGAAAAGCTTCACCAATCTAATCTGTTTCTTTGGCTTCTTTCTAATCAGAGCAGCCAATAAGATATTTTACTTGGAGGAGAGGAAGGTAAAGTGAAAAAAGCTGGCCAAGAGTTACTCTGTTTTGTTTTCTCCATTACTTTCACAGTGATAAGTCCCTTTTACAGTTAGTGTTAAAAGACTGTATTGGTCACAGGAATAAAAAAGACACTATAAGTTAAACAGTGCTTAATAACCAATAGAAAAAATATTTCTTATATACTTCTTACCGGAACGACATACTATAGAAATGCAAAATTAGATCTTGTTTTGCAAATGAGACCCGAAGAATGTAGCAGTTACATTAGACTTAAGTTATTGTTGACATTTTGCTTTATTTTTCTGCTGCTACTATTCTTACCCTTCCTCTCCCTTTTTTAATGGAAACCACTTTAAGAGAAGTTAAATGTTTATAAGAGCAATGGACTTTTGTAAACAAAAGGTTAGATAAACACACCTCTTTGCCCTGGCCTTTGGTTAAATGGGAATATACTGTCTCTTCCCACGTTACAGACACCGCTCTTGTTTTAATATACCAGTATATTCCGGGGTATAAGATGACTAGGAATATAAGACGACCCCAAACTTTTCCAGTTAAAATATAGAGTTTGGGATATACTCGCCATATAAGAAGATGACACCCGGCAGATAAGACGACCCCCGACTTTTGAGAAGATTTTCCTGGGTTAAAAAGTAGTCTTATATGCCAGAATATACAGTACTGTATATTGTTGTTGTTTTAATATCTGTCTGATTTTAAATGTTGTTACCCGCCCTAAGACCTTCAGGTATAGAGTAGGATAGAAATAAAAATAAATAAATCAATAAATACCTGAATATTAACCCAAATATCATGAGATATGGAGAACCCCTGGGCTGTGTCTACATGCAACAAAAAGAATGACTCTTGGAAGGAACAAATTGACCAGACAGTGGGAAGCGCAGCTCTCCATGTGCCTCTTCCAAAGTTTTCTCTGCATACCAGATCAGTGACAACTGGACAGCCCAAGTTCCAGCTGGAGTTCCAGCTGTGAATCTGGCTGCTGCAGATAAACAACCCACAACATTTGACTTGTGACCGACCACAAATACCCCACTGGTGACTCAAGTTCACTGTTAAGTCTTTTGGCAAATGATTATCTTCATACATTACCGCTTTCACTACCTTTTTTGAATATAGAGAAGAGGTGATGTGCTAAAATTTGGTATTTCTAGTTAGGGGTACTCAACTGAACTACAGCTACTAACATTCCATGCTAGAAAGGGCTGAAGTGGATCAAAATAGGCAACTCGTCCCTTGCTGGCGATGGATTTTGCAGTTCTACATGGTAAAGCAGTGCGCTTTCAGTGCCACTACTGGGTGACTGACTGTGGTATGACTGGAACATGGAAAGGTGCTGTTGTAACCTGTGTGCCTCCCCTCAAACCCTCTTTTTTATCTGAGACATAACAAAACCATATGCTGCCAAGCAAAGCTGCTTTATAAGTCTTATGGCAAATGTGATAGTTGTCATTTATTAGTTTGCGTAAAAGCTGGATGAAAGGAATTATGAGCATTTAATATCATAATTCCAAGCTAGGCTTATTGAAATAGAAATGATGCCTCTAAAATATGCTTTCAGGGAGAGCTTCCTGAAAATGCTGGAACAAAAGACCACTCCTTATGCACAAGACAGATCTGATAATAATAACACCTCAATGGGAAACCATTCTCTTTTGTTTACTAAGATAAATAGCAGCTATCTGAAATACTTGGCAACACAAAAGATCTATCACCAAAAGAGTATTTATAGGATGTTATTATTTTTATCATTAAATTTATAGCTATTTTCATAATAAGGTCGTGTATGTTTTCAGTTTTTGGTATTTGGACATTTCACCTGTTGTTTTACTCTAGAAGGACCATGATAGACCCTTCTTTGGTGATAGATCTTTTGTGTTGCCTGTTTCGTTAAGTTGATCTGTCCTGTTCAGATTTTTGGCTTGTTATCTAAAATATCTGAACAGCTTTTGTCTGCTAAAATGCAGAAAGACGCCCAGCTGGAAGCAGATACTTATCTTAAGTGTTTAAGCAAAATCTGACTCATCAGGCAGGTCAGAAGTTCAGCTGTTGGGACTCATTGCAACAATCTAGCTTTGCCCCTCCACAGAGTCAGTTCTTCTGCTCTGAATCTCATTGGCTAAGCCATTCGTTCAGCCATACATCTAAGAGTATAAAATTAGCTCTTTCAGCCCATAATTCTTACCAACCATTTCCTGAGGTCCATCACTTGTACTCTGCTGCTCTGCTGAATTACAAAGCTGAAATCACTTCTCCCACACAAGCTGAAAATCACATGAGCTGAAGCCACTTAGCCAGTCCTTCCCTGCACAGGATCCGTAGTCTCTGCCGGCCATTTGCCTGCAGGGTGGCCTTGATCTCCCAGCCCTGGAAAAGCCTCTTCTCCCTTGGAGAGAGAGAGAAAAAAACCTGATCCTGTTCTTTGCCCAGTTTCGCCTGGACCCCTTTACTGCCAATCCCACCAGCAAGCCACCCTCCATGACTAGGAGTGTGCACGGAGCCAATTTCCACATTCTATTCTATCAAATATCCATGCCCGGAATGAATAAATCCTACCCCCACCCCTCCATCCCCACCCCTCCCCACTTTCTTGAACACCACACTGCCTTCTCCACACCATCACTGCCGCCACCACACCAAGGTTCCAGAGGGCCCTGGAAGAGGCCCAGGGTGCCAGCAGAGTACTCCCCCAGGTAAGTGGGCACTGGGGAAGTGGATGGGAGCACTCCACTGGTGCCCTGGGCCTCTTCCAGGGTCTTCCAGAAACACAAACAGGCTTTCCGGAAGCTAAAGACAGGTCTCCAAGCCATTTTTGGTCGAGAATACAAGCCTTAGTCTGTTTGAGGACTGGGATAAAGTACCATTTTGGCATCTTATCCTGGACCAAAGTTTCCTTCAATGCAGACAAGATGTGAATGGGGGCAAGGCCTGCCATATTGCATACTAACATGTGGACAGCAGGCCCCTGGATTGCAATATGGTCCAGAATTAAGGTAAGTGCAGAAAGGGCTTTGATGACCTCATAGGTGAATCAGTTTTTCATGTGCTTTCCAGAGAACTGCAATGATACTAAAGAAACCCAATAACAAGTTCTCAACATGTGTAACCAGCTATTATGAATATTAGACATTTGTTCATGTTGTTGCATAAAGAAACCAAAAGAATAGTTATATGTTAGTGTATTTTTTCACTGACAGCATATTTGAGAATTTTTCTGAGAAAAAAATAGAGCAAATTTTATCATTTGTGTCTCATATAGAAAAAAAGATATAATTTGATTGTTAGCCTGAGGGCAGAGACTAGTATTATATTACTGACATTTTGTGAGAGAGACTATTATAGGCTTAAAGGCTAAATAAAAATACAATTAAGGAGGCAGAGAACATTTAAAATGTGTTCTATCTACAATATTGTCTTTAATTTCTGTTTCTGTTTATTTATTTATTTCTAGACTTTTGTGAACTTTGAAAAAAAAATGTTACAAAATTTTCAGCAGTTTATCAATTAAACATAGTCCAATTCAGGCAGAGTTAAAATTGCACTAGTGTGACATGTGCCTGAAGAACTTTTTGAACCACCAAGGATTTTAACCTGGAATTCCTCTTCTCATTACATCTTGTCCTCCTAATATATGAGCTATGGAGGCCCTTTGTTGGTGATCTTGGTCTTAGTGCTATTTTCTCTCAAGATTCTTCTGATGAAAAGGAAGGAACTCAGAGACTTTCTCTTCCCTTCCCTCGCATATTTTTTCTGCACTGTAGATGGAGGTGAGCAAAAAGAGGAGACTGGGTAAAGAAGATATGAGGCTGCTCAAGACAGAAGTCATGAAAGCTTAGGGATGTGCACAAATATTTGAATGCATTCAAAATGTGATCGAATTGACTGAATTTTGACGT
This sequence comes from Aspidoscelis tigris stejnegeri, assembly GCA_023333525.1. Classification (NCBI taxonomy): domain Eukaryota; kingdom Metazoa; phylum Chordata; class Lepidosauria; order Squamata; family Teiidae; genus Aspidoscelis; species Aspidoscelis tigris. The sequence continues at coordinate 60,008,884 of JALMGA010000002.1, read as the reverse complement.
TCAAATTTGAATCAAATGTCCTTAAATTCGAACTTAAAGATTTGATTTGAATTTCAAATTTCGGATCTATCTGTTCGAATTATTCGGACATTCATATGTGCAAGGGCTCGTATACAATGTGTACTTGAAGATTCACATTCTTTCCCGCATCCATATGCATTTGTATGGATCCATATGGGATGAAAATGGGTTGCATACAAGATAACTATGGGATGCATATTGATGTGTACGGGCATGTACAAATACTGTCGACATTTGTAAGTGCAAATTCGAATGAAAAATTTGAACAAATAGATTCGAATTTGCTTAATTTGAATTGAACTTGGATAAATTTAAATTTTAAACATTCACATTGAATTGAATTTTCGGGTATTTGATTTTAATCAAATCGAATCCTGAAAATTGAATTCATGCACACCCCTATGAAAGCTATTTATATTTTGTCATTTTTGGTGAATATCTGTTAGATGGGAAGGGGAAACTGGCTGGCAGGGAGGGAGGCATAGTTGGATGCCTGCCAGAGACAAAACAAAAGGGGCAAGAGCTGGAAAACTATAGTGAATGAGCATCAATAATTGCCTTTAAGAGGAGATTTCAGCAAAACTAGTAGACTGCAAAGCAACATGTCATACAAGTTCTAGAGATCCCAGTTCCTGACATACACAAGCATTGCAAATTTAGACACTAAAGTGGCCTGCCAATCAACCATCAGTTTTACATTTAAAGATTACATGCAAAATCTCATATCAAAGGCTATGGAGATGTCAGCTGTGATGACTTTGAGACAGACCTGAACTATCACATGGTCAGGAAGACACCATTCTGAGGTTCTATTTTCTAATATATTGTTGTGCCATCATGGTCGGTTTCTTTATACTTTTGCTATTGTAATGTGGTATGAAAAGTGTATAAAAATAATCTAAGCAAGAATTAGTAATATAAATATTTCACTGTCTTTATCTACTGGGATTACTTTCTGCTAAGGAATAGGCATTTTTGTAACTGTTTGAGCCCTTTGCATGATGAAGCGTTAGCCTGTAAAAGTATAAAGGCTGATGTATCTCTGGTCTGGTGGGTTTTTTCTTTAACAAAAACAAAAACAAGAATTGGGGGCAATTTCATGATCTTGGAATCCAGAAATTAAACGATCAAGCTCAAGAAAGGTGAACTGTGCTATCACATTATTAGCAGCTCTGAATCACAGCTTCATAAGATCGATTTGACAGGTTTGGGTAAGTGCTGATGTGATACATGTACCTTACATTTAGTCACATTTACTCAGCAAGAAAGAGATTAATACACACTCTTTTTAACCAACAAAGTGTGAATTGGCTTGTAACAGAACAGGATTGCAAGTGAAATTAGATTTTGATTGATATGTTTATTCCCTGTACTTGATATTTGGGGTGGGGGTGGGGGAATTGGGAGTTGTGTTTCAGATGTATTACATAAAATATAGTTCGAAAAAGCAAAATAATATATAAGACCTTCCAGATGGATTTGATATCCCACTTTTAATACATTGCTATTGAATATGCTGTTGATGCACTCACATTCATACTTAATAGTTCCCTCCCTCCCTCTCTCCCTTCCCTTGCTTGTTCTCTCCCTCCCTCCCAAGTATGAGTTGGCTCCAGACAAAGTTATATCAATGAAAACAACTGAGGATGTGTTCAAGCAGTTATGCCGGATCACAGTTGGCAGTTCGTTTAGAATGTAAAATTAAGTGGAGAAAAGGCGGGACCTGGATGAGTGGCACCAATCACCTTCCTGCCAATCCCCAGGACCCCCATGTCTATTTGGGAGACTCCACACAAGGAGATTTTTCTCTGCAGTCAACCTCTCAAACTGGTGTGTGGTTCCTGAGGGAACCAATAAGGCCCTGGGCAACGAGGATGGCATTGGAAAGCTGCTCAGAATTCCTATGAAATGTTTCAAATTTCTCACCTGCTCCTTAGGAACAAGTTGGAAAATTCAAAAAAGAAAAATCATTTTAAAAATCAGGGGTGCAACTGAGAGCTTCCTAGATGCATCGTAGGCCTTCATGGCACATTTGTAGTCTCCAACAGAACTTTGGCCTTGCTTTAAGTCATTCAAAGTTCAGTTCAAAGAAGTTTGTGGCTCAATTCAAACTGAATCAGGAAAAAAAATGTGTGTGCAAGATAGTCATAGCTAAACAGTTAAGCTTTATTATTTCATTTGGAAGTAAGGCAAAGCAACTGAGGTCAGCCCCACTTGAATAGGCCTCACCATTTCAATGATAGTTTAAGTAGCACATAGCACTTTACAACAGCAATAATTGTCAACAATCCATTTTAAAAAAATAAAAATAACAGTAAAAATTCAAAGAACAATACTTGAAATGTTCAGGGGAAAAATAAGACTCTATGTTGTCTAATACAATTTTAAAACAATCAGTATAGTGCACAATAATTGTTTCACCACTAATTATAATGATTAATGCTTAATACTTTAAAAAGATGCTATGATAATAACCATGATCAGAGCAAAACATGTATCTGAAATGTGTTATATTGGGACCACTTGTATTTTGAACCTCCCAATCTGGATGAAGACAGAGCATAGCAGTGGTGCCTAGCTCAGTTAGGGATTCTCTAGTTGCCCCAGTATGGAGACAAAAGAGGCTCAGAAGACAACTGGGGTTATTGCACTCAGGGTCAGTTGCAGCAGCAGAGCAATGTGAATGTGCCTGATCAGTGACCTGATAGAACTGTGCCAGCTGGTAGATGTGAAAAGGTCCATAGTTTCTCTTTCTAGGCATTTTAAGGCATGGATGGGGGTCATGATAATATTTTCAAGCCTGTACCTTTAATTTGTTCTTCAGGGAATCATGGACTGCTGCTCAAGTTGTCTTTGATGTACTCTAGTTTTCTCTCAGAAAGGCATGAAAAGTTTTAATCTTAGCAACTTAATTGATTTGTGCTTTCAGCCATACTTTGTCATGTTGTAAATGTGTAGCCTAAAAGCTGCCAAAGTATGTTGCTTTTCCATGTCTCTTTTGAGAACTTTTTGAATCTCCTCTTTTGGTACTTCTTTTTATTACACTGCATACATAAGTAAAACCCAGATTTGAAATTCAGCAGCCACTACTGGCTGGTAAATGTATTTCCATCTTTAGCATAGTTTAACTCCGACTGATGCCATGTGTTCATCTTAGAATGTATATGCTGTCAAGCGTGTTCCAGAACATCACAAGAATATGTGTTATCACAGGAGATTAAAAACCACCAACCTGATGATACTGAGACATTTACAAATAAATGACTTTTACAAGGTTACTCTTGGAGGTAAGAGAGTGTTAAAAGTCAAACCCAAGGGGGCAAAAGAAGGTATTAAAATTCCATTAAAGTAGTAAAAACTAAAAATAGCTTTGATAACTAGGGATGTGCATGAAGCATATTCTGCCCCTTCAATTCAATTTGAAGGGGGGGGTCAGCTCATAGGCTTTGCCTTCACGTGTGAATATCCACCAACTGACGGGAATGGCCCATCCCCTTCTTCATCCCCTGCCTCACCCCTCACTCATCTTCTACCATCACCAAGTCCTCCTTAGAGGCTCAACCAGACCTTCCAGAGGTGCACATGGACCTGGAGAGGCCACCACATCCAAGAATTATAGGAAAGCTCACAAGATTTCTCAGGAATCATGAGAAATTACACAAGATTTCCTGCAGATTCCTGGAAATCTTGAGAAATTTCCTGCAATTCCTAGATGGGAGCAACCTCTCCACCTGCACATGCACAAAGGAAGTCAAGTTAGGAACCAGATCTGGTTGTATTCCTGAAGCCCTGAAGTCCTTTGTATAAATTTATTGCATGAAAACCAGGCGACATTTTCCTGTTGTGTCTTTGTGAAGAAAGAGCTCTGCATTAGTTCACAAGTTCTTGCTGAAAACATCAGTGAGTTTCTCCATGTACAGCGATCTCTTTTGAATTGTTTTCCATAACACCTTCCACACTGTAACTAGAGACACAATAAATCTTACTACTCTGATGAAAAGCCTCTGAAACTGAAACCCAGTGATCTAGACAGCTCTGTAAAAATGGAACTGTGTATTTTCTGACAGTGTAATTATTATGCTCTGTCAAATTTATACAGCTTTCTTCATAAGAATCACTTAATACAGCACACGGATATTACTTTTGCCATCAAATATCACTTTGGGAGGAAAAGTTAATAATTTAGAACTTTTATATTAAAAATGGCTAATTTAAACAGTGGGTGTGATGCCATCACCAGATAACACTTTTATTATGGCAAGCATGGGAATTTCTCCCCCCCCCCCACACACACACACTGAGGAGCCTTTTATGGTTCACTCAGAAGCTTAGAAGTATTGTGTGAATTTTTAGTTCTGGCAAATCCGGAAGGAAAAGGCTCTTGGCATTATTCACATTCACAGTGCTATGAAGTCAGCAAGCCCAGCCTATGCAGGAGCCAATCATGGGCCCTCATCTTGTCCTTTCTATTTTTCCCACTGCCTAGGGACCAATTGGTGCAGTTTCATCTATTGTTCTAACTTCATTGGCAACTTCTACATGGTCCATGAGAAACATGCTAGATGTATGCTAGGACAATATGGCCTACAGATTATGGAGGGCATGACCTTCCCGGGAATAAACTAGCTGTGTGTTCCCCATGCTTAACCAACTTCCACACACAGAAAATAAATCACTCAAAAGAGCACTATAAACAGAGACTACTTTAAAGGAGCCCCAGGGTGGGTTCTGGTTGTCACTACTACTGTGAAGACAGATGGCAGCAATAAAAATGGCTCAGATCCCAGTGCCATTTTGTTAGAAGATTGCCCATTTCTGGAGCATTTGGGGGGCAACAGAGGTGTATACCTGACCTCCAAATACAAGGCTGAAGTTCTGACTCAGAAAAGGCACCAGTCGTTTCAATTTAGGTTGAAGGGCTACCCATTGAACTTGACTTCGAAACATTTGCACTATGTGCACTGAAATCACAAGAGAAAACAGAGTGATTTAAACACTTTGTTCAATGGCAGTTGCCAAGAATTATTATGAGATATCACATAGGCCTTTTTTGCACTGGGTCTTATTCCAAATTATATCCTGGAATAGAGATTTGCCCTCTACATACTGGTGCATAGTTTGCACTACAATGTGGATGTCAGGCTTCTATTTCAGGATATAATCCCAAAATTGCTGTGATCCATTCTGGGACTTTCTGGTGAAGGGCAGTATATACATCAATCAATAGGTATGGAATAAGGGTGTTTTTCCACTAGCACTAAGTACCCATTAAGGATCCATTTGGCTCAGAGCAGGAAGACCCCATTCCACTACAGACCCCATTAAAGCCACATTTGTTTCTACCTGTTCTAGGGAAATCTGGATCATATGGGTCCTTCAGGACCTATAATCTGGATTCCCTGTAGATGGGGTCTCGAAGCATCAAATCCAGATTATACAGAGCCTGTTTCCACCACAATCAGGCAATGGAGTCTATGGGCAGCTCAGGGGGATCACCTATGGGGGGTTGTGTGCCCCAAAACTCAAAGCTTGTGCACATTCTCGGAAGTTGGCTCCAAAATTCCTCCGAAGTTCCTGTGAAGTTGCCTTCAAATTATAGCACGGGCTCTGAAGAGGACCCCATGCGAGAGCAATGCCTTTGTCAAAGGCTCTGGAGAATCTTCGAAGTTTGCAGCAGATCACTCCAGAGATTCTCAGGAAACACTCCAAAGGATCTTTGAAGAATCTTCAGAGCTTCTACAGAGATTGCACCCCCTGTCCCCCAAAACACCTGGGGTGACAGGCGTGCACCATGTGGGTCGATCCAGATTCACCACATGGATGCTCTGGCATTTCCACTGTGAGCAAGCTATCACCCATTGCTATTGGGTGCTAGACCACCCATGGAAATGCATTGGTTACTTCCCTTAATCTGGATCTACTAGATCCAGATTAAGGGAAGTACCCATTCCTTAACTCCGGATCAACTTAGATCCGGATTAAGGGAGGTCAGTGGGGAAAAAACACACACCCTTAGATCCATTGCAGAAAGGGCCAAAAATGGGAGAGTGCAAAAGTCAAAACAAAAGGTGACAAATGGTGCAATTCCATCTCTACAGTGTCAGCATTCTCTTGGTGCATAAAACACTAATCTTTGACATCTACAAATAGATTTTATTTATGTATACTGCTATTTAACTAGTATTATTTGCTACTGACATCACCAAGTTCAGAGGGAGTGCGCTGTTACTTTCAAACTGATCATCTCTGTATGGCACTGGTCTGTCCCCATTGCTAGAGTCACTGCAGAAAACATTGAAGGACCAGGTGGACTGCTTACAGTAAGGTTGTAATGCAAATGTGTTTAAAAGTAATTATTATATTTAATGTTTATACTGTGAAACTATGGTAAGAACAGGTAGGCAGAGAGGTTAGACTTCCCTAAGTAGCATATTAAAGGGGGGAGAGAAAGCCCACAGGTTCAGCCAATGCCAGGCGGGAGGTATACAAGGCACCTTCTAAGAAGGGAGTTTATTCTGTGCTTGGGATTTTCTGGGTGGGAGGTCTAAGTGAAACTGCTCTGCATCCTGAGGAGGAAATTGCCAGAACAGTTCCATATTTCTTATATGGGGGATTCCTAGGAGAAGGAACTCTGTAATTTCAAAACTAGTGAAAGATAGCGGGAGAAAGTCAGCCGAGGGAGGCCAATAAGGATGCTTCTCCATTAGGAGGTTTACTTGCTGAGGCAAGGGAAAGTGGTGTGTACTTTGGTGCAGAGCTGAAGACTGGCCCAGCCGACGCAAGTTTAAAGGGAAGCCAAGCCATTATTTACTAAAGTAGATTTTTTAAAGCACCGAGTATTGAAGTAGCATGGGAGAGAAAGATCCGCTTGGGCTGAAAGGCATGTCACAATGGTGTTGCTAACAAGTATGAGATCCATATTGGCAGAACTTGTGCTAGCATTGTGGACCTGCATATAGGAAGAACTCTGTTATCCAATCCCACCTACCCTGAATGGATCTGGGTAGTGCTGGTGAATTACACTATAAATCATGTATTATTGAAGCCAAATCTGTCCTCAAGAAATATTTTCTTTAAAAATGTATTTTTTAATATTTATAACAAATATGATAAATATAACAAATTTCAGAAATGACCATAATAATACAATAACAACAACTAAGAAACAGTGCACTCAGGAAACAGTGGATTGACTTATGATATTCATTCCTAAACAATATTGTAACTTGGAATAGTTATATTTCTGTTTCTAGGGATATAATTTATGAAATCGTTCCATACTGGGCAAAAATATGGTACATCATTAAGCCCTTTCGTTTTTCTTAATTGGTAATCAATACATTTATAACTAATTTAATTAATAAAAATAATAAAATAATAAATAAACAAGAATTGATTAAAGATGAACAACAAATATTTACTGATCAGAACTGAAGAACTTTAAACATCAGTTGAAATGACTCCACATTTATCTTTGCATATTAAGCACTAATATTTTTTCTTCTCTTAGCTGTGCTGCTAGTAACCTTCTACAAAGGGACCAAAAGAATGAAAGTATGTTTGAGCCATTGTATAAAATAGAAATGAAAATATCTTGGCAATCATATTAGATTGTACATGGTTCAGAAAGGGACAAGAAAAAAGGAGAGCAGGTTAACAAAGCTGACCACTTTGAGTGAAGTTAGCCGGATGCGCTTCAGTACCAATCTCTGGATCTATTGAGCAAGATGTCTTTCTGTGTTAATCCTCCATGATAGAAAAAAAATTGCTGCCTTTAGTCAGAAATGGGCAAGGGTTAAGTACAGTTTTCTATCCAATGAAAATGCATTTCAGATTACCAAAATTCCAAAAATATAGGGCTTAGTAATGTAAAAAGAGACACAAGATGTCTTTGCAATATATTCCTTTGCTGAAAATAGTTTCCTGTATCTTTGGCTATGAATTTAAGCACTAGCCTAATGTGTTACACCACAAAACAAAATTTATAATGTGTACTTTGCAAAATTACTTTAGGAGGGAAATTAAATTAAAAACCTGCTGCGGCATGTAATTCCAAAGCAAATTCAGTCAATGAAGTGAGAGTTAAACAAACTTTGAGAAAGAGCACTTTCAAAAATAGATTTTGTCTTGTTCTCAGGCACTGTCTCCTATGACCACTTCTAAGATGACAAATTAATGCTTTCACTTTGAAGAAGAGAAATGGAAAGCTGCAGGTCTGGAGATATGAATGTATTTGGCTACTATGAGGTTATTTTCATTGCTTAATTACCTCACATTGAACAAACCGGACAAAAGACTGTGGTACTTTAACTATAGTTTTAAAGTTTGGAGGACGATGTTAATTCAGAATGCAGGTACCTAAATCCATTTTCAGTGAAGTTGCTCTAAAATTAGGAAAATGGGGGAAATAATTTTCCATTCTATGCCTGATCAGATAACATATGTCTCTCTAGTAAGAAAACAGAAAAGGAGAGAAGACTTAACAATTTGCAGGCTGAATCAGCATCCGTTGCTGTTTCTGCTGCCAAATTTCCCTGGATCTCCAAGAAGAAAGCATTGAAACTCTTGTTTGTGTTCATTAATCTCCAGGAAAGCTAGTAGTACAAATTAAATGTACCACATTAAAGGTAATTAAGAAGTTCATTTTTGGAAACTAGAAACGAGTAGACACCCATCCATCTGTGTCTTCTTTACTAAAGGAGGAATGATAGATGCAGCTTTTCAACTCAAATCTGAGAGAAACTGATAATAAAAGAAACAACTGTGATCATCTGAAAACTTTATTTTGTTTTAAGCTCCATTCAGTGGTTTAAGTTTTCTGCTTCACATTCATATGTAGAATAAACTGCTTCTTAATTTTCAAGAGCTAGTTGATTTTAGTTCCGTACTATGGTGCAATGGCTTCCAAAAGCTGTAGTAGACACAGTTCCCTGATGACCAGTTAAAAGAGCATGTTGATGGATACTCAGAATGTAATCAATAGATATAAAAATAGAGGGGGGGACCTTTGACTATGCAGCAGTTATCTCAGCTTCACTTATATCTCCCATACCTCCACCAGAATCACCTGCAGGGTATGAGGAGAATCACGCTTGGAAGCAAGACAGTGATTCCATTATTGAGAGCACCCTTAGAATAGTTTTAAGAATTTCCCAGTGATTTGCTGTCACCACAGGTTGAGGGGGCTTGGGAGATGAATGAGGCTAGAGAAAAGTATGTCCTGCCCCCTAATCACCTGGATGATAGCCAAGATGTAGCTTTAGAATTAATCAGGCGTCCTTCTGAAATCTCAGGACCATCTCAGAGTGCTGAAAATAAAGGTCATTTCTGCACTTAACAAATCAACTGGCTTGAATCAGGCAGACTTCTGGTCTGGATCAGCCCCTGAGGTAGCCTCAATAGCTAGGAATGAAAAGACTTCACTTCAGAGCTCCCAAGGGACCCATTTGAGCTGCACCACTGAAATGGGTCGCTCATGGCCTTAGGTTGTGTCTCTACAACCATTTTAAACTGAATTCAATTTGAATTTGGGAAAGAGTGTCCCCATGGCCACTGTAATTAATCCTAATCAAATCTGAATTCGGCACCCAGTGTCCCCATGCAATTCCCTATTCCCAGATTTTATGATGACTGTCCTGCCTAAATGAGGAGAAAGAAAAGTCCTGATGAAAACAGGACTTGGTCCCCTTTTTAGAGCTGAGTCCACTCCCCCCCCCACATGGGTATGATATAGGGATATTTGGGGTGGAAGTCTAGCACTCCGGCCAATGGCAGTCAGCTGTGAGTGGTTTTGCAAAGATGGGGCTTGTATTTCTCTTGTATTTAAAACATTTTCACAGCACCACATCTCGCTTGCTCTCTTTCTCTCCTTCCCTGCCCTCCTGTCTTAAACACAAAACCCTTAGGTCTGTCACTGATTCCCTGATTCTCGTGGTTCCTCTGTCTTATGCAGCCACACATTTTGCTTGCTCTTTCTCTGAAGTTCTTTCCCTGCCCTCTCGTCTTAAACACGAAGCCCTCATATGGCTCTGATTCCCCAATTCTCGTGGTTCCTCTGTCTTATGCAGCCACATGCACTGGGTTCAAAGCCTCACATAAGCGCTCTTTTTCAGGCAATCTCAAAATGGAGGGGTGTGAAAAAAAGTATTTTGGGCTAGAATTGATTTTTAAATCTTCTGCTCTGCTGCAAGCAGGGTTTGCATGGGGCAGGGCGGGATTTGAAAGCCTTGTTTTTTACGTTTAAAAATAGTCCCAAAACCAGGACTAAAAGTGAATGGGGACAGCTACAACTGGAATAACCGACAGACTCAATTCAGAATAAAAATTAAAGTCCTGAGCTCACATTAAAGAACCTGCAGGGGATGCAACCAAGGAGATTTGTTTAATGAGGTATGGATCTAAAGTGAATCAGGAAACTATTATGGGTGTGCTGATCAAGCTGACTAGAGTGTTCTGTAGCTAGCCAATCAGAGTGGCTGGTGCACTCAGGAGCACCTGGCTCGCCATTTTAGGACCCAGTGAGGACGAAGTAAGTACCTCACACACGTGTGTGTCCCCGCATAGGCCTGGGCCCAAGAGGGTGGGTGCCCCAGGGGTTCTTGCAGGCCCTAGGGGACCGAATCCTGTCCCCTAGAACCCATAGGAACCCGTGGAAGGGATTGAACAAGTTTGCCCACCCCTGGGTCGAATTCAACCCAATGGCGGACAGACCTGGGAGTGGGGTCCTACCCCCATGCCAGCCTTTTCAGGCTAGGACACATGGGGATGTTTTCCCCATTCACACGTAGGCAGGTAGTGTGTGAATGAGGAAAGTGTCCCCATTTGTCCTAGCCTAAATGCACTAGAGCCAAAAAGGCCTCATTTTTTAAAACTGCTGGAAGCAATGAACAAGTGACTGTGACCCAGTAAAATACACAATTGGCCTAATCACTTCAGCACACCTCTGCTTTCTATTGTTCGCAGCTCTCTGTCTGTACCAAATCATGCTGTCTTCCTCATTTAGTATCTTATGCCTACACATTGGCATCACCAGATTATCAATACCAAAATCAGATTGATTATATACTTTACAGATACCGATGAAGAAGCTCTATAAAGTCCGTAGAAACAAGACCTGAAGCTGACTGTGGTTCAGATTATGAGCTTTATATTGTAAAATTCAGACATAGATTAAAGAAAGTAGGAAAAATCACTAGACAATACAGATATGACCTAAATAATATCCCTTATGAATATTTAGTGGAGGTGATGAATAGATTTAAGAAATTAGATCTGGTAGATAAAGAGCCTGAAGAATTATGGGGTTTTCTGAATTTGCAAAGTAACCTATCCCAAAGAAAAAGAAGAGCAAGAAGGCAAACCGACTGTCGGATGAGGCCTTACAAATGGCAGAGGAAAGAAGGAAAGGGAAAGGGAAGAGAGAAAGGGAAAGACATACCCAAGTGAATGCATACTTCCAGAGAAGAACAAGGACAGATAAGAAGGCCTTCTTAAATGAGCAGTGAGAGAAATAAAAGAATAGGATGAGAAAGATAAGAAAAAGATCTCTCTGAGAAAATTGGAGATGTTAAGGGAAAGTTTTATACCAAAATGGACATAATAAAAGACAAAAAGAACAGGAATGTAGCAGAAGAGGTTTCTGTTTCTGTTTTTGTTTTTTAAGAAGAATACATAGAAGAACTATACAAGAAAGGTCTTATCATCATCACTAACCATGATGGCGTGGTAACTAATCTAGAGCCAGATGTCTAGGACCTTAGGAAGCATTGCCAACAACAAGGGGGACAGATTGATTAAATTCCAGACAGACTATTTAAAATCCTAAAAGATGAGGCTGTAAATATGATAATATACCAGCAAATTTGGAAAACTAAATAGTGGATACAGGATTGGAAAAAGTCACTTTACATCCCAATTCTAAAGGACAGCAGTGCTAAGGAATGCTCAAACTACCAAACAATTGTTATTTTACATGTTAGCAAGGTTATGTTCAAGATCCTGTAAATTAAGCTTCAGCAGCATGTGAATCAAGAAGTACCAAAGTGCAAGGTGGATTTTTGAAGAGGCAAAGGAACTAGAGACCAGATTGGCAATATGCACTAGATTATGGACAAAGCAAGGGAGTTCCAGAAATATGTCTTTCAATTTCATTGATTATACTAAAACCAGTGACTGTGTGAACCACAACTAATTGTGGCAAGTTCTTAAAGAGATGGGAGTATTCAGACCATCTTATCTGTCTCCTGAGGAATCTGTATGTGAGTCAAGAAGCAACAATTAGAACTGAATATGGAACAACTGACTGCTTCAAGAATTAGAAAGAAGTGCAATGAGAGTGTATATTGTCACCCTATTTATTTAACATATGCAGAGTACATCATGCAAAATGCTGAGCTAGATGAATCAAAAACTGGGATTAAGATTGCTGGAAGAAATTTCGACAAGCTCAGAGATGCAGATTATAGCACTCTAAGGAGTCCCTTCATGAGGGTGAAAGAAAAGAGTTCAAAAGCTGTCCTGAAACCCAACAATTAAAAAAAAATGGCATGGCATCTGGACCCATCACTTCTTGGCAATTAGAGAAGAAAGAAATGGAAGCACTGGTTTTACTTTCCTAAGTTTAAAGTTCATTGTAGATGGTGACTACAGCCACTAAATTGCAAAACATATGTTGCTTGGGAGGAAAGCTGTGGCAAAAATGGACAGAGTTTAAAAAAAACAGACATCACAATTGCCTGCTATGCTTTATCAGTAGTAACATATGGCTTTGAGAGTTGAACCATGAGAAAGATAGAATACTAAAGAATAGACACTTTAGAATTGCAGTGTTGGAGAAAGCGTCTTAAACCTATGAACTTAATTGTTTTCATATAAATTGCCTATAAAACATTAGATAGATCAGTAATTTCTATGCTTCTTACTACAAAACTATAAAACATATAGTTTAACATTTATAATGTGTACAAATTTTAATCACCTCTGCTAAAATACATCATCATCTCACACTTCTTTTTTTTCAGAATTCAAATTTCAGTACTGATAAACAAGAACAAGAAAAAAACCTTACAGATTTGGATATCCTATGCATAAAAAAAATAATCAAATTCTGGCAAGCAGGAAAGCAATCAGCACAGAATAATAGATTTGGAAGACATTATGATCATTTCTGCATGTACTTGTGCTGGATTGCTCTGACTGGAACAGCTCTGGCTGGAGCAGTTCCCAGATGGAGTGATGCAGCTAGCCCCAAACAAGGCCATCTACACTTAGACAGTCTGTGTCGGGATGGACTTCATGCTGCCTCATGCTGCACCATTCTTGTGAGAACTTTGGAGCCTGATGCAAGGTCTTTGAGAGCCAGGAATAAAATCTGTTGTGTCGAAATGGGTTGTCCTTGCGCACACCTCTCTGGACTGATCTAGCAGCCTCTGGACTATCATTAGACCACTTTAAAAAGTCTACCATTCTGGATTAGGCAGCCATTTTGGCCACCTAGACCAAGCTATGTTCTGTCCAACGTGGAGAGAGAACCTAGCAATGGGTGCAGTGCAGGAGAAGCTCAGAAGAATTCTAGGCTCCATACAATACTAGGATATTGATAAGGCTTCCTCATGTCTAGATAATCACTTCCTCTCTTAAACTGTGAAGCTTTGTCTGATGTCCAACCCAAGCCGGCTTTATAACTTAAGACATTATCTGGAATAATACATTACAGATCATGCAAGTGCTCTCTGAGGCATTCTTTCCCGTTTTCAAGGAGTAAACAATTCTTAAAATACTTTAATTTTGAGAATTTCATATCTCTCAGGTGTTTCAAATTCGTCTTGGTTTATAGTCCCCTGATCTTCTCTGCCCTTTCTCTGATCCAATAGCCTGAATCTTTATATATATCCATATTCTACCAAGGACATCAAGTGACTTTAGAATACAATAAATTTAGTTACCAGGACTTGGTCTTCACAAATCCATGCTAACTTCTAGCAACCCTTGTGCCATTTTCAAAAATGCTTGTGGGATAAATTTTTTATGATCTGTTGTAAAATCTTCTCAGGCGTTAATTCCATATTGAATAACAGGGGGTGGGTCCTCCATGATCCAGATTAATGTGCAGATGTGGGGAGCCTGGATCCAGATCAGAGGCACTCAGGGCCTACAGCTGTTTCCACATTTGTGGGGGCTGGATTGCCCCAGCTGGAACTGTTCTTTTGGGAATAATCCCCTGCTGAAACAGTCCTGTTGTCCTAGAAGAAGGTCTTCTTCACTTTGAACAGCTGTTCCAGGACAGTCCCAGTGCTGCCACAAACCCCAGAGTCTGCTAAGAAGGCTCCAGTGCCCAGCAATGAATGTTCCTGGCCTCAGAGTCCTAAGAGGGCCCATTTTGGTGCACTGCTGAAGTGGGTACCCCTACTAACCTGAAGCATGGAGGTGTGTATCCTTCTTCACATCTCCAGTGACTCCTCATGGACTGCTAGTAGGACTTCTGAAAAAGTCTCCTGGGACTCCAGTCTAGGTAGCCATTTTATTGCTTAATGTGACAGGCAAAGGAAAATCTTCACAGGAACTTTCATGGGTTGGATAACATCACAATGGGTGAATAAAAGGAGGAGATTAAATTATACTATTTCAGTTATTGCCCTTTGGGTGGGGAGAACTATGGATAATTAAAGTAGCTATAATTTTTTTTTTGAATGAAACCTCCCAAAAGCTAGCTCATGAATAAGCAATGCTCTTTGAGTTGCTTTGATTAGAATATTATATTGTATGTTACCCTTATATCTTAATTTTCTTCCAAAGAGTTCAAGGCAGCAAACATTATTTCCTCCTCCTTTTTTTTTTTTTAAGAATTCTCACAATTCTACAAGAAAGATTTGGCTGAGATGCAATGATGACTGGACTCAGTAAATAGCCCTAATCTCTCAGGTCATTTTGCAGCTATACTGCACTGCTTTTGGAAAAGCTGCAGTCTACAACACACTTATTAGGTTGCAGATCAGCCCAGGGCATTATTAGATGTCATTGTGTACCATATATAATTACTCTAAAATGAGTACGGTAATTACCTAAGAGTACCGTACGAATGAATATTAGAACAGCCTGCAAATTAAGTCCATTGTACTTAGAGGAACTTACTCATGAGGATTTAAAAAAAAACCCTCTGTGAACTTTATTTAAGACTTAAACTGAACCCTTTCAGCAATTGCAAGTGCCAGGATTCAGAGCAAGAGGGTGGAAATGCTTGGAAGCTCGTGCAGGGATTACGACAGGCAATTGCTTCACTGCAGCCGTTGGACATTAGCACAATGCTTCTACAGGGAAATTCAGGTCCTTTGCTTTTCAAGGAGCCCCATTATACTATAATTATGTTATTACATGTTATTGTGATTTTAGTACTTTTTATTCTCCTTGTTTTGTAAACCACTTAAATATTATACTGTAATGGGAAGCAGTATGTAAATAATTTAAATAAATATTATATAACATGGGTCTTATACCTTAAGCTTCCACAGAAGGTTGCATATTGCCATAGCAGGAAGACAACATTTTCTGCCATGATGCACAACTGCAATCATAAAATGATGCCATTAACTAGTTTGGGAACGAACTCATTTTGAAGTATTTGTTCTGAACAGAAATAAACGTCTTGACTGAGAACTCTGTTCAGTAGGTGCTTTTCTCCACATATAAGTTATAAATGTACTGTCAAAAGGAATAAAAGTGCCTGAACTGGAAATGTGTATATGCAGCTGTAAAACCAGTCCGGTGTTCAGTTTCAGAGCAAACACATAAATGGAAAGGCAATATTTGAAAACAGAAGGATACCAAATGCTTGCATTGGTTTGTGTGATTCGTGGATCCTCAAACTCAGAAGTGCATAGTTCTGCCTGATTATCCACAATTCCCTAAACCTTAAGGCTGAATCTTGGTTTGATATCCACCACTAAAGTTAGGGAACTCATTAAACAGCATCCTGCCACCTCCTCCAGCATCAAAACAACATGCCTGAGGGTCTTTTGCATTTAGAGTCATTTTATCAGGAACCACAGTGCTATTTCCTAGAAGATCTTTCCCTGGCCCATAATCATCATTTAATAGCTTGTTGCCTTCATGAATATACATCATGCTGACATTTCCACATGTATATCTAGGATGGCAGAATGGAAACGAAGGGTTCGTTCATTACTTTATTAACAAGAGTGGCATGGCCCTCAATTTATGTGCATGGAACTCTTACCTTGCTATTAATATTTTATGCAGGTAAGAAAGGCTATCTTTTATTGTGTAGTCCAAACAGTGATGACTGGGTGTAGATTTCAGATCACCTATGGTTGCTGCATAACTAGCCTACAAGGTTGCATTCACATGTAGCAGAAAAGACATCCCAGAAATACCTTAAAGACTATCTGCACGGCCCTAATGTTCTGATCCCACCTCTAATCTATCTTTCTACTCCACAATAGTCATGAGAGGAAGAAAGGATGCAGGAACAATCCTGCCTGCTAACCATTTTAAGTCATCTGTAAGATGCCTCAGAGGTGCTTTTTTACAGTGTCTGAATGCAGCCTAAGACTGCACAAGTAAGCTTTCAGAAATGACACATAAAGGGAAAAATGATGCAGGTATTCAAGCATGTTTGAAAAGAAAAGAATATAGTGTTCTAGATTATTTGGGGTATGATGCCTGGCTAAAGTTTGTGTCTGAGGCAACATTACTGCACTGATGCCTTATCCTGGCCAATGTTTAACATTTATGAAGCACAATATTGTACCAAAGGTTATTTATTTATTTATATTTAATTATTCATTCCTTTATATACATACAAATTCTGTAAACATTCATTCAGTTCTTTAATTAATCACTATTATCATTTACCCTCCTCCGCCTCCTCAGGGTCAGGTCAGCCAGTCTTTCGAAAACCATTTACTTCCATTTTGGAGACCGCATAACACAATTCCTTGTATGGCTGTACCCCTTCTTTTTGTTTCAAATAAATCATTACTTTGCCCCAGAGTTGCATTGCTGGGGTCTGCTCACACTTACCATGAAGGGGACAGGCAGGGGACAGGCAGGATGCCTATAAGACTATTTGCTGGATTCAGGGGCATGAAAAGGTTTGTCCTTGTCTCTGCTTGAGATGCCCATGGGCAATTGGTGGGCCACTGTGTGAGACAGGATGCTGGACTAGATGGGCTGTGGCCTGATCCAGCAGGGGTCCTGTTATGCCATTATGGATGTTCCCTATGCACACCACACCAAAGGGCTCCTCCCATGTTCTTATAGATGCTCTGGGGAGCTCCCTGTGCAAACCACATCAATGCCCCTATCCTGGAGAGTCAGAGAGCACCCAGAGTGCCCCGATCCTCTCTAGCTGTGGAGGAGTAAAAACTTCCCCGAATCTTGATCAGGAGCATCTAGTACATCCCTGGCCAGCAGCATTTGCACCCACTTACAGATGAGAAGTTGCAAGAAGGCAGGACAGGCTGGCAGCAGCTGTGATTGCTGTGGCAGCAGCCAGGCACACTGCAGAAGTTGCCCACAGCCATTGCTATGGAGATTCAGACAATCTTGGGCAAAATGTTCACACTGAAAACACCTACAACGGTGCCATTATGAATGGTGCAAATACTGGCCACCATCCCTGAACTTAACTGCACTGGAATGGTACAGTTATGCCATCCCATGTAGTTAAGTGTAAATAGGCCCTTGTTGCATTACCCCTCATCCCACCACTCATTTACACCAATCTTTCATTTTCCTTTCTTTTGGAGTATTTCAGTTCTGCCAATAACAGTTGTTTTACTATACTGAATGATTAAGAATGTTTTGTTGATTTTATTGATGCTTTACATTTTTATGAATTTTGTGACTCTCCCTAAAACCATTTGGAAAAGGGTGGGGAATCGATCAATCGATCAATCAATCAATCGATCGATCGATCAATCAATCAATTCTTGGTATATAAAACCCTAAGAAACTTGGCTTGAAGACAGATGAGATCATCTGGGGAAGCCCTGCAGTGTGTACCACAAAACACTGAATGCAGGGCCTTCTCTGTATTGGCATCTATCCTTAGGAATATTCTGACATCTGGGAAATATCTTTTATCTTTTAGGCACAAATTAAGGGCATCTTTCTTCACTCAGTCCTTTGAATGGCTGTCTATATTTACCTATTCACAGTTTTAAAGAGTGTTTTATATATTGCTTTATATGTTTTTAATTGTTTGCATACTTGTGCTTAAAATCCATATTTGAACCACTTTGACTTAGCAATGCATAAATATTTAAAATGCATAAATATATAAATAGAGTGAACTATTTTTTAAAAAACTTATATTTTTAAACTGGCCTTCTTTGTGGGATTCTTCCAAAAGCACTACTGACAGACAGTAGCATAATATCATAAAGCCGTGAATATGTAGAAAAAGAGAGGAAGATAATTTAATATGACAAAGACCAAGGACTTTCCCCCCCTAAAAATGATCTTATATTTGATCGTTTTTGAAAAAAAAGTGCTATACCTATTCATTCATTTATTTTTGTTTACTCATATGTAATAAAAAACATGATTTTTTGTAAGAAAGCAATCACTAGAGACACATATACTCAATCTTAACCAAGCTTTCTGCTACTGTTACAAAATGCCTTGCTGTGTACTTTGTCCTCTTGTCCCACACATATGTCTTATGTGGTCAATAAAAATGCCCTTTAGTTTCTGAGATAAACATATACTATACAGTTCCAATAGTTGTCTAATTTTCAGGGACCAGTGTACGGAGTGCTTGGTAGTCCCCAATAGCAAAATCAGTACTTAAAGTACAATGTCAGAAAAGGTAGAGAAATAGAAAGTGTGTGACATCCAAAACATGCACCTTGATAGGCATTTCAAACTATTTTCCTACTGGAAATCAACAGGATGTCTTTGCTAGGAGAACAATGACCCTTGTTATTTTCTCAGCAGCAGCCTGTAATCTACTATGGCATGTGGATTATGACTACAGCATTCAGCTTGAGGGAGAATCAAATCTGTTTAAGTGCGAAGAGACCTCCTGAACATCTGTCCTTTTGGGCTCTGAATAGGAAGCTGAATCACATTTTAACAGCAAAGCAGAATTATTTCCTTTTCCATTTACCAATATATAGACCTGTTTGCTTCTGAGCTTAATGTGAATTTTGTTGCCATTTCTCATCACCTAGTTTAAAAAGGAAAGGGAAGGAAGGAAGGAAGGAAGGAAGGAAGGAAGGAAGGAAGGAAGGAAGGAAGGAAGGAAGGAAGGAAGGAAGGAAGGAAGGGCACTAAAATGAGGCTGTTTAGAAACTGATGAAATAAATGAAATAAATAGTTAATGGCAGAGCTGGCTGAGGAATTGCTTTTGCTTTTTCAAATGAACTGAAACTGTGTCATCTGCTTTTATAAATTAATTACCATAGTCTAATATTCTGGTAGTGTTTACATAGAAAATCTCTGCAAAGATCTAAAGACAGTAGGAATGGGGTAATTATTTATTTTATTCATTTATTTGAATTTTTAAACTACCGAATACCTAAATCTCAGAACAATATATAACAATAAACAACCATATAAAACAGAAAACAGAAAATAAAAATAGATAACAAGAAGGTAAAAATAAAATTGTGTAAAGAAAAAAAGAGAGAAAATGGAGAAAATGTCTAAGTACAAGGCAACTATAGAAAAAATAAAACAAAATGGTGGGACCTTGACTGCTTCCCAAAGCCTGGGAGCCACTGGGTCAGAGTGATCAAAGGGTCTCTGTCATGGAAGGGCTTCAGTTGTCTAACAAGTCAAAGCTGCCTATAGGTGCTCCTATTCATTGCTGCCACCTGAGCCTCAAGGGACAGAAATGAGTCTAGGAGAATGCCTAAGTCTATAGTCCTTTTCTCATTGGGCTTTATTCTGGATCATATTATATCCCAGAATAGGAGCCTGACATCCACATGTTGGTACAGAATACAGCAGACCAGAGCAGGATCTGTCATAGCCTGCATTAGCATCTGGACACATGGATCCATCCAATTTTTGGTCTGCTCCAGTTGATCCATCAAACAATAAGTAAAGAAACGTCTTAAGAACATCCTAAGAACAAGCAAGCATGATGGTGGTAGTGTGATGGAATAGAGGTACTTTGCTGCTTTAGGACTTGCCATAATTGACAGAACCACAAATTCTGCTCTCTAACAGAAAATCCTGAAGGACAATGTTATCACGTTGTGATCTGAAGGGCAAGGGCAAGTGGATTATGCAGCAAGACAACAATCCAGGGCATGAATTAAAGAAATTCTACAAAGAAATTCCTGCACAGTAATGTGAAGGACTAGGAATGTGCAAAGCCAATTAATATATACTATTGTTGTTTTAATATATGTCTGATTTTAAATGTTTTTACCCACCCCGAGACCTTCAGGTATAGGGTAGGATAGGAAAACAAACAAACAAACAAACAAATTTCCCACATTTGATTCAGTGCAAATCGAATGTGGGAATATTTGACTTTGGTTGAATGCCCCACACACACAAATGTGGAGGAGTTCAGCTTTGTGTGTGAATATCTCATGAATATTCATGATCAAATAGGACCCTCACCCCACCCCTCCCTTCCCGCTCCCTCACCTGCCAAAACCGCCACCATCATCATAGCATTCTGCTCTGAGCTTGAATAAGCCTTCAGGGTATTCATGCACAGCTTCCCATCCAGGGATCACAGCAATGGGACTGGGAGCTGTGTGCACAGACCCAGAAGGCCTACTTGGGCCTATGAAGAGCATGCATAAAGGTAAGAGCAAAAAGGGAGGCTGGGGGGGGGAGAGGTAGTGGGAGAGGTAGCCTTAATCAAAGCCTTGACAAAGCTTCAATGGATGCCAGATCCATTCAATTTGTGTATGTAGGCACCTTTCAATTTGTTGACTAATGTTGGAATTCGTATAAAATCATATGAATTCAGAATATGATGAACACCCCTACAAAGAACTCATCTCTGTTTATTAGAAATGTTTTTGTTGCAGTAATTGGTGCCAAACGTGGCACAAACAGGTATCACGTTTAAGAGGGCAATCACTTTTTCACATGGGAGATATAGAAGTTGAATATCTTTGCCTCCCCTTCAATAGATGAAATGGCCATTTGACAGCTGTATGTTATGCATACTTAGGATGTCTTTGTCTTATACTATATATTTTTGAAATCCTGAAACACTTAAGTGCAGCAAACATGCAAAAATAGAAGAAATCTGGAAGGGTCAAATAATTTTTCATGACATTGTAAGCCATTTAGTTTGATCATTAGAATCAATGCTTTTGCATTTTTTATAATTGCATTTTTTTTCTGTCTATGGATTGCTACTCTCAAATTATACCCATTAAGCAGAAGATTCTGCCTTTCAGTTTGCAGGGTGTGAGGAGTGTCTAGATTTTAATCTCTGCAGCAGAAAAGAAATATCGAAAAGGAACTCACAAAACAACAAAGCACCAACCCTAAATCAGTAGCTAGCTGGTTATATGGACATATATTAGTGCTAACAAACTACTGTTATGGACCTCTAGAAGTCTAATACATGTTTAACTGAAGAGAGATACTGCTGCCACCTTGCATGGTGACATAGTTTAATGATGATACTGTAGACAGTTTTCAAACTGAGGTGCATATAAACACATGAAGTAATATGATCCCAATTTATTTTAATTAGCAAGCATAGTCTTGCCACCCACATTATAAGGTACTTAGCTTTTACACAAAAAATGGCTGCAAACAGTGGCATACTATTCCCACTGTGGGCAGCAGTAGGATGATTTAATTCAACACAGACTAATTCAATTTTCAGTTTAGGGAATTCCAAAACAACAATAATAATAGTAATTGAAAGCAAGTAAAAGTGAAAGTGACAGACAGTTCCCTACAACAGTTTACTACTGAGGAGATTATGCTCTGCCCCCCACACATGCCCAAGTCCAGAAATGAGATTTTTATATTAATTGGCAAGGTCTCTTGGGTTAGACTGGGAAAAAGGAACCATAGCCTCTACTTCAGTGCTCTGATCACAAAACCAAAATTTTAAAAAATATCTTAACAGCATATAATCCATAAAATCATGGTTACCATGAGAAGCAATATTTTTAATTCAAGGCTGCAAAACTGATCAATCAATATATAATCTCAAAAGCTGTTTTCACAGTTTCAAAACTGTCCTTTTAATGGAAGATAGGGAAACTCAAAAGGATAGTTCAGCAGACAGAGGCCATGCTCGCCTCAAGAACCTTTGGCAGGCAATATGGCCTTCAGTGGACACTTCATGTGTCTGAAGCCGTGCCCCTTTTTGCATTAACTTCTCTTAGATCTGGTTTGACACATCTGTCTGTGGGATGTGCCACAAATACCTGTGATGAAAAAAGCCCCAGCATAGTGGATATGAGCTGCGAGGATTAGTAATCAATTCTCCTTCCTCCCCTATCCAGGTTAGTCACCCAGAAGAGTACCACTATCACCAACAGTCTATCTTGCAGCATGACAGCATCAATAAATAAGGACATGTATTCCACCCCTCCCATGATGCTACTTCCACAGCCAGAGCAGCTTGTAATAATTGGTATTTTGAAGAAATTAAATAATTACTGTATTTTCTGGCGTATAAGACTACTTTTTAACCCAGGTATATCTTCTCAAAAGTCGGGGGTCGTGTTATATGCCGGGTGTTGTTTCTTATATGGCAAGTATATTCCAAACTCTGTATTTTAACTGGAAAGTTGGGGGTCGTCTTATTCGCTCAGTCGTCTTATACACCGGAAAATACGGTAAATATATCTCTATTTGTTAAACTCTGTGTGATGTCTTTATTTAGTTGTTAGCATTAAATGTAGTGGTAGCCTGGCCACTAAACAGCTCCCTGCTGTGTGGTTCATCACTTTCTCTTTAAAATCCCTTAACTAGGCATGAAGCGGTTCGCAGCTTCACCAATAGCGGCACCAAACTTTCTTTACACTCTCACTTCCCTTAAAGCTGTTACAGCCTTAACCGGGCTGTCTTTCAATTGCATTTTTTAAAGTAAAAATGCTATTTGACTCAAAGCTCTTTTGAAATCAACAAGAACAGGTTTATTATTTACAAATTCAGCTCCAAATGGAACATCAGGTAAGTCTCACATTAAATAAAATTAAATGTTTCAGCCTGCCTCTCTCTAACCCTTCTTCTTAACAGATCTGCCTGCCTAATTCCCTAGCACAATGATCTCTGGATCTATGCTAGTTCTACTTCCTCAGGATGTCATAAGCTTTCACACCAACCGCCCACTCTGACAAGATCACAGAACACAGCACATAGAACATCTGGCAGCCATTGGACTAGCCTTTTATATCCTTTCCTGGCAAGCCTGCTGCCTCTGATTGGCTGGTAGCTGCTGATGACTCACCCCTCCTCCCTCCTGGTGAGCTGAGTGAGCTCTGCCCCTGTTTACCTGCAACTATTGCCAATACGCTTCCCATCTGTTTAATGGTATAGACTGTTACTGGTTACCAAAGTGTTTACAACTTGTTTTTAACACAATTTTACTTTAATAGCCATTGGAATAAAGGTAGGAAAAACACCCCCACATTGGGATAAGACAGGGATGGGGATTCCCTCCATGCCAGGATGCAAGGTGCGTGTGTGGGGGGGGGTAGGGATTTCCCTCATATCAGGGGATGAAATGGGGTTCCTCCCCCCATGTCAGGATGCAAGGCTGTGGACAGAGGTTCACTTTGCCCTAGATCTTCATCAAAAGTTGGGGCAAAGGCCAATCCCCCCTTTATCTCATGAGGGTGAATGTTTTCCCCTGTGCTTCCACACAAAGCAAAGAGGGAAAATAGCCTTTGTGCATAAAGAAGTAAATTTGGGCTGAAACTGTAGGAACACTCCTTGTGGACTGCATGGAGTGCTGAACAGGAGTCCTAGAGGCAATCCTAGAACAGATAAGGCATGTCAGCAGTCCATCACACTCCCTTGGTCTTTCCAACACTTCATCAGATGCCAGCTTCCATGGCCAGCCCTCAGGAGAAGGAGACATGGAGTGGACAAGTGATGTGGACATGGGCACATCACTGCAAAACCTATCATAGGAAGGATGACATCCCAATATTCACAATGCATACAGAGCCTCACCTCTTATCCCAGAACAGAGTGGGTGAGAAAAATGCCATCATCTCTTTGCTATGGAAATAAAGTGACAGATTTGTTTATTCATTTATTTACTTGCATATTGCCTACTTTTTAATGGCTAACAAGAGTCAATAAAAAACATTTTAAAATGAGACACTTGAGACCAAATTATGGACAGATCAGGATTTTTAACACAGTAACTCTTGGCTTGAAAGAACTGAGTCTAAATTTATTCTGATCCATTCACAGCCTCACAGCCACCAGACATGGGGCCAGATTTCCACTGCAGCCCCACTTTGGTCTGGGTTTCAGATATGAAATTGGGGTTCATCAGCATATTGATGGTGACTAACCCCAGATCTACAGATGAGTTCTCCAAGTTCTCCCTCTTCATGTGTATATCAAATAATAGGGAGAAAATGCTAGTAGACACTAACCCTGGGCTCAACTACTTTCTTTCCTCAAACACCATCTCAAATTATCGGGATAAACAGGACGATAAATATGGCATGACTGTGTCTCCAATTCCCAACCTATGAAGTCACTCCAGAAGGATACAGTGGTTGATGATATCAAAAGTGACAAAGACATCTAACAGGACCAAGGGGGTACTCTTTTCCCATCTAGGTCTCTAAGAAGATAATCTAGCAGAGTTACCAATACACTTTTGGTGCTGTGCCATGGCCTAAAGTCAGACTAAAAGGGGTCTAGATAATCAATTTCTTCCAGAACAATTTTCTGCAAATGCCTTCATCTGCCTTTGGTCTCTTTTTATGCTAACACTTACAGCATGGGCCCTTTGCACAGTTTTAAGGTAGGGTGACAGAACTCCCACAAATGTATTGGGCAATTTCTTGTTGCTTTTTGTTGGTGTTCACTAGTATTTTTGTATTGTAGCAAGGGATAGAGCCTACATTCCTTAGAAAATAAATGTTTGAATTATTAATAGTCATAGTATTGATAAAATCCAGTTCTTTCTTCTAGTTAAAAATAGACACAGAAAAAAATCTTCATTTTCCATTCATCCTATTACATTGGTTGTGCATCATTTTTGAATTTAACTTATAAATAATAAACATAACATATATCCCAAAGGTATTTCATAACGAAATTTCAGAGCTTGAATCCAGTTTTCTAAAAGAAATCCTTTTCCAGCAAGGTCTATCCAGTGGCAATAAAGCAATTCATTTTCAAAAAAAAAAAAAAAAAACCTATTCATTCAGTTTGTACCTTTTTCCTTTTCTCCTTTCTGTTCATGCTTCCTTGAACCCTGACCTCCAGTCTTTGCTATGCCTTATTGGACATAATCCTACTCAATAAACTTGAGAGATAACTGAAATCCCCCATATAATGATTCTTCCACATCAGTCGCTTTCCAGATCCTTTCATTCAAAACTCACCTTTTTGTCTTGACTCCTGCCAGCTATGGCAAAGGATGGAATGTGGGCATCAAAATAGTCCTCTGTGTTAACAAGAGTGATTGCTGTCTCATTCATAGACTCTTGGCTCTTGCTGCATCCTGACATCTTTAATATCCTGTGTATTGTGTCAAAGAATAATAGCTCCATTGGTTAACAACATACACATTGAGACCTTTGAGGCTCCAGCAAAGGATTTTAGCTATCGCTTTCCCTTTGTGGTACATTAAAACTTGAGCACATACTGCTTAGTTCAGTGAACGAGATCATGTATACTAAAATAGCCATCATTCATTGCTGTACGATCATTCAGTTTTAAATTTTAAACCTAGATAATCAGGGAACACAGCCTAATCATAGGAGATAATATGGGAGAATTCTGCAATGAAACTGTAACTTCATTTCAGCTGCAGGTGTAAATCAATGCTGCTTCATTTGAGTCACATGGATGAAGACTGATTTGAATGTGTTAAGATGCAGCAAGCTGCAGACAGATACCTAAACACTTTCGACTTAAACTCACTGCACCATTGCTTCAAAATCTGCAGGAAATTTAACCGGAAACCAAACAAGTGAGCTTGCACACATTGATATATGCTCTTAAAGCTTTGCTAGTATCGGTAAGATTCACTGTGACAGAAGGGCTGAAATGAACAGCTGCCAGTTTTGTTCATGAAAGCTATTGTATTCTCCAGATAACTAACTCAGTGTCTAGAGTAACCTGAAGCAGGAATAATGAATTGACTGTACTTTAAGATAGTCCCTACTGCCTTGGTATGGAGTGCACACACTTAGTTGATACTAGGTCATAAGTTATGGGAACAGAATGTCTTCCCTGTTAACAGCAACTGCTTTATTATGCGGGGCTGTTGTTCTAAGAACTTTTTCTGAATGTTTGTCAAAAGTGCACACTGCAGCAAATGCTAATCCTGGAACATGATGCTATAAATACATAACAGGAAGATTATTGAGAACCTGGAGAAATTAGCTAATATTAATAAAAACAGTAGATTAAATATGATCGATCAGAGAATGGATCTTGGGGAGATGGATGTGAACCCATAATGGACAAACTTCTTTAGGAAATAGCTCAGCACATGGCCAAATGCAAATCCCACAGTCATCAAGACCAGAAACAGATCCAGCAGCTCCCAAGTTGTGTTTTTTCTAATAATAAGAGACCTACATAGTAGGCTACCACAGGCAAAAAGAGAAGGACAGTTATCTTCCTGATTGCAACCCCAAACCTGACATTTGGTCTCGAAGGTCTCTAATGCAGTTTTGTGTTTTGTTTTTAAAGGCTCAAAAGCATCATAGAGATGGTACCTTTCACATACTAGTGCATCTAATTTATATTAGGTGCATTTTCTGGTTTTTAGTATAGATTAGAGGCACAATGGCATCCATATGCTACTACCTATGAGCTTAATTTGAAAGTACCTTCAGAGTCTTCCCCCCCCCCCCTACTTGGTGGGAAGGATACCTCTAAAGGCACTTGCCAGCACTCTAGGTGTACTAGATGCTCTGGAAGATCACTGACATGCAGAGGCCATGTGCTTCAGACCTCCTCCTGGTGTTTTCTTCCATTCCTGTAGATGCAGCCTCGGGATGCACTTACCTTTACCTGACCATTCCAAGGAGACTCACTGGATCACCTGGAGCAGTCCATCAACTGCTCCAGGAATTAATGTTTGGTCCAGTGGTTAGGGAGCTGGACTCTTATTTGGGAATAGCAGCTTTGATTCTGCACTCCCCTATGAGGCCAGCTGGGCGACCTTAGGCTAGTCACAGCTCTCTTCTGAGCTCTCATGGCCCCATCTACCTCACAGGATGTTGAAAGGTTTGTCAGCCACTGAGTCCCCTTAAATGGGTGAGAAAAAGAGGGTAGAAAAGCCTCCTGCTCCTTCTTCTTCTGGCTTTGGGCCCCCTAGGGGACCCCTTTTAGGGAAAAAAAACCATACAACTGAAATGGATACTCGACAAGAAGCCAGACTATTGAGTCGTGCCACATCCACATGCCTCTGTGGACCAATTTAGCAAATGCTAGCCTGCCAGTAGAACTTTTTAAAAATGACCACCAATATCCTGAACTAGGTGGCCATGTCGGGTTGCCTAGTCTTATCTATCTACACTCCCATCCAATGCAGTCAGAGTGTACTAGCAGGAGGCAGGGTCTCCCTCACACTGCACCAGCATATGGAAGGAACTCTGGACACCTTGTTAATGTGGAAATCCCCTTGGTCTGCATCTAAAGCCAGAAGATTATTCTGGTTAGGACTTTCTGCAAATGTATTTATTCATTGATCTGAATGACATACTGCAAATCTCAAATCTCTGTACAGTTCACAAGCTAAACATCAACAGAAACAAACATTAAAACAACAGCCAAAGCAACAACAACAGAATTGTGCAGTAACACCAAGTATTCTTGCTAGCCTTGGCTATGGATCCCTGTGACTACTGCAGAAAGAGAATGCTAGTGCCAAGGCCATCGACGCCATTGCCATTCTTTGATTCATCATGCAAGATTGCTACTCATGCTAGTCATGTCAAATGGAGGCTGGTAGCAATATTAATGGTGCTGATCTGAGCTCCCAGGTGCCATCATAGACATATCTGTACTGCATGGGATTCTGGGGAAATGCTTGTATTAAGATGCTCCTAGCTTTCCAAAGAAGGAAAACTAGCACAGCTGAGATGGGTGCCATTGCTTCCTTCTGGGAAGAGGGACAGAAAATGCCTCATTGTTCGACAAAAAGTTCTGAGAAATAAGTGTCAAAGATGCTCAAAGCTCCTTTATATCAAGAAGACAATCTTGCACTGAGATGATCCAATGGGCTTACTCTTATTCTCCAAAACTCTTTGATTTGTTTTGCTGTGTTATCATGCATGCAAATAAGAACATTTGGCTGGAGGTGATTAGTGTGATTGCAAAATGCAGTGGAGATTTCTCTTGAAAAAATATTAGAAGACAATTCCTGATTACTCTAGCTGGAAAGAAATCAGAAAGGCCGTTACGGGTTCCTAGCAACTGGCTTGCCTAAAGCCATATCAGAGTATTTGGAAAACAAATAGATATTGCTTGCTCAGAGCCTCATTGCTATGGGTCACATAAGGTAAGCAAGAGCGAAGCACCTCTGCAGCAACCCCCATTTGCATTTCTCTTGGAACATGACAATTATGACAATTTTCTGTTTTTAATATGTGGTTGGGTATGAACTACATTCTCACTTGTCTGAAAATGGTAGTCAGAGGGTGGGTGAAAGGAAAGGCTGAAGCTTCTGTTCTTTCTTACTTTCCACCTGTTGTGCTCCCCCTGCATTTTGGATGGTGCACATGAGATGAAGAGGTGGATGTTCAGCTAGTAATCTTTGTGCGGTATCTTTCATTGAAAAATAAGTCTCCTTTGCATTCTGAGCCAATTTGGTCTAGTGGTTAAGGAGCCATCAGACTCTTATGTGGGAATACCGAGTTTGATTCCACCCTCCTCCACGAAGCCAGCTGGGTGACCTTGGACTAGTTACAGCCCTCTTCTGAGCTCTCACAGCACCACCTACCTCACAGGGTGTCTGTTGTGGGAAGAAGGACAGGAAACTTTGTTAGCCACCTTGAGTCCCCTTAAATGGGTGAGAAAAGCGGGCAGTAAAAGCCAACTGTCCTCCTCCTCCTCCTCCTCCCCAACAGACTGGTAGACACATCCTTTCTTTTTAATATGTCTACAAAATGACAGGAACACAGAGTTCAAAGCATTTGTGCCCCAACATTGTCCTTCAGGCAGAAATCCAGATCAACGAATCCCAATCAGTTGGGCTGCCCAGCCTTCTCCAACAGGTGATTGGATGTGGTAGAAAAGTAATGTAAAGAAAGTTTTAAAAGAAACGAACAAATCTGGGCATTTTTATGCTTGTGAGGATTGTTTTTAGGTGACAGGGAGTTAAGATTGCACTTTTGTTTGGCCAAGAAAGAAGAGGAGGTGCTGGCCTTCTATATTCACAAGGGGATGCTGGGACAAACATCTCAGAAACATGAAAGGATGGTTGCACTGCATACAACATTCAAAGGCTTTGAATGGCTTTTGTCATGCATTATCTATGTTTAAGAATGAGATCTGGCAGGCCCAGAGGAAAGCAATACACAGTAATCACAGCAATCATATCTAGCCACCAAGATGGTGAACGGTCTGCAAACCATGTCCGATGAGGAACGGCTTAAGGAACTAGGAATGTTTAGTCTACCAAAAAGAAGACTGAGAGGAGACATGATAGCTGTCTACAAATACCTCAAGGGTTGTCACAAGGCAGAGGGATCACCCCTGTTCTCACTCTCTCAAGGAAGGACTAGAAACAATGGGGTGAAACTGCAGGGGAAAAGATTTAGTTTAGATGTTAGGAAAAAATTTCTAACAGTAAGAGTGATCAACCAGTGGAAGAGGCTGCCACGGGAGGTGGTTGGTTCCCCTTCGATGGAGGTCTTCAAGCAGAGACTGGACGGCCATCTGTCTGAGATGGTTTAGGAGATCCTGCCTTGAGCAGGGGGTTGGACTCGATGACCCAGGAGGTCCCCTCCAACTCTACCATTCTATGATTCTATGATTCTATGATTCTATATGAATAAGACCACATCTTCTATTACTGTCAAAGACAGCCAGTAAAGTGCCTGCGGCTTCTGCATCTCTATCTTTGGTGGCAGTAGTGCCTCAAGGTGATTGTGCCACCTCATATCCTGGTGTGATCACCAATCAAAATGCCATTGTTGTGGGGTGCAATTTTGCACCCTAAACAAAGGCACCATGATCTGCCACTAAAACTGACACCTCCACACTAAAATGGAAATCCACACTTCATTCATACCTAAATTTTAATTCACCTTCAGTCCACTTTTAGAATGAGATAAGGCATTGGCAATATGACAAGTTGATAGCTTTTGGATTTTTCTAACTCAGAAAATCTATCATGGGGTGAAACATATGCAAAGAAAATGTCGAGTCATGTTGCTAATAGGTTCTTCCCACTCTGAAGGTGGGTTGAAACTGGATTAAGACCTTAGAGGTGAACACAGCTGCAGAGGCATATTATTCAATAGAAGGGGGCTTTCTGCACTTGACTTTATTCTGGAATATATCGCAGAATAGGGACCTGCTATCTTCACAGTAGTGCAGACTATGGAAGGCCCCAATTGAGCCCTTGCCATAGTCTGCATTAGCTTGTGGCCCACACACCGCTATCCCGAGATATATTCCAGAATAAGCCCAAGTGCAGAAAGGGCCCAGATCACAGCAACGTTCCAAAGTGCCCAGAAAGCAGACACCTTGCCTATATATCATGTGGGTTATGCATGAAGTCCCAATTCCATTTTGGGGAGAATTGCAGAAGCAAGTGTCATGATTTTTTTTCCGTATTGGAAGTTTGTCAATAAGAAAAAAGATAACCAAATTATTTAAGTTCAACCTCTTCAACATTCAACAACAAGGACAAGCCTAAGTGAGGCTAGTGCATTATCATATGACAGTAAAGTTTTAATCTCTTTACCTTTTATCCCTTCTCTTTATGCTGTTTCAACATGCCACACTACTACTTTCTGAACTTTCTGATGTCGCAACTTGCCTTTTCCATGTTTTTTCCAGTAACCTTCATGGTTTCACAAATGCTGAAAGCTGAAGTCCAGATATAGGCATGTGACTTTGTCTTTCTGAGTCCAAATTTTCCTTGACCTTTTCCCCCAGGAGCACAAAAAGTGGAGAACAAAGAAGTATGGAACTTAATTTAATAGGCAGCTTAGAATCTATTTCCATAAGCAAGGTACATATCAAATCAAATCAATAAGGAATAAACTGACTTGTTAAGATTTAATAGCAGAGCTCTCCTCTCTACATTCTCATAAATAAGCTCTAAACATTTATTTATCTTTTTTATTGCTCTTCCTTGTTAAGTAGATGTCAGTGAATAGTTTGGGAAAGGTTTCATAAAGACAGAAGAATACATCTGCAGGCCTACTCTGTACCAACACATTATCATTTTTTAAATACTGTTTGTAACTAACTTGGGGTCATCTAACTGATGTTGTATGGTGTTTAACAGCAGCAGGATTAGCTTATGCTGTGACTGCAAAGCTCACACAAAACCCACAAAAGGTTCTAGTCTAGGGACTGGGATGTGATTTTTGGGTGATGCACTACAGCACACTGCTGAAAAGAATCCCCAACAATCCTGAATATGGGAGGTGGCCTTCTGCAGGCCTCCCATATGCTGGATCAATGACCTGGTTCCTCTGGTAGCACCAGTCAAATGGTACTACGAGAGACCTGCCCTCATAACCTGGATCAGGAGCTGGACCAACAGGGGGCAGGGCCTCTGTAATCTGTAGCAACATGCTGATACAAAGGCCCTGAATATGTACTACAAGGATCCTTAAAACAGATTAAGGGTCAGTGTAGAAAGGAAAGTCCCTGGGTTTGAATTTTCACACTTCTAAGAAAGCTCACTGGAAATCACAGCCTTTCAGCTTAACCTTCAAGGCCAGATGAAAAAGAAGAATGGTCTCTTATCATCAGGCCAGTTTAAGGTTCTGTTCAGGCATCCCAAAAGGGGCACCTCAGAGAGACAGTGTATGGTTCTTGTGTTCCAAAGTCTTTTCTAATCCACCTTTTCTAGCACAGAATGTTTAGGAGAAGAGGGTGGAGGCAGACCGCCTGTTGTATGAACAATCCCACCTTGAAGACTTGTCTTTTTTTTGCAGTGCCTGATCACAGCCAAAGAATACATCCCACACTGCATCACCATGAATGCATTTTCTGTACAAAAGGTTTAGAAAACACCAATGAAATCCTATTCAAAATGGACTGGGAGCTACTTAGTGGATCCAGTTGGGGGTGGTTTGTTGGCCCTGCACCCCAGTCTCTTCCTGGCTTCTTCAGTCTCCTTCCTACTTCAAGTAGAGGCCCCTGCATAAAAATCTGTGGGAATGGGCCTGAAAATGGCCAGAAGATTCTCTGCAAGGGACAACAGCGGTCTGTGTTTGATGTATTATTTTTGCTTCTTTTATTTGGGTTTTACATTTACGTAATTGTATCCTATGTCACATTATAATATTTTGCTTTGTATTTTGTTTGATGATTTATTTCCATTTTCTTAGTTGCTTGTAAGCGACCTTAAGCAGTCCTTGCAAAGTTGGTATACAAATAAATTGATGATGATTGAAAATCACCAGTTCAGAATTTTTCAGAAGTGCTTCTATGTCTAGTGACAGGGTGTGTGAAAAAGCCAACTATCAGCTACTGTAGGTCTAAACTTTAGAAGGTGTGTCACACAGCACAGAGGTTGGTGGCCTGTGACCAATTCAGAAGTTGCTGAGTTGCAACTATTGTCAGCCTTGACAAGGGCAGCCCTCAGCACAACAATGGCTACCACAAAGCAAAACATTATCACTTGACATTTCTTATAAAAAAGTATCTAAACAAAACCCTTTCTTCAGTTGTGTGATTTAAAACCTATGTATGTATGCAGCAAATGTGGGTTGAGCCCCTCCTAAATCTTAATTCGCGAAGCCAAGCCATGATGATGATGATGTAAATTAATGCACATGCAAGCACACACATGCAAGCACACACACAATACATTAGGGGTGCCTCCAGCCATGGCTAAAACTTGCAATAGTCCAGAGTTAATGAATTGAAAATCCCTGATATCTATCTATCTATCTATCTATCTATCTATCTATCTATCTATCTATCTATCTATCTATCTATCTATCTATCTATCTATCCTGCCTTATACCCAGTGGTCCCTAGGCAGGCAACAATATCTAAAAATAAAACATCATTTAACATCATTAAAACATTAAAACAACAGCATCTGCCAGTGGGAAAAGTATCTCCCTTTTTAACCAAAGACCAGGACAAAGATCTGCATCTTTACTGCCTTCTGAAACATGTACAGTGAAGGTGATAGACACATCTCAAGGGGGAGACTATTCCACCACTCCTGGGTACCCACCCCTTTTGCTGCTGAGGGTGGTGGGACAACCAGGAGGGCCTCCCCTCCAGATCTTAAGGCATAGGCAGGTTGGTATGGGAGTAGACGTTCCTTCATATATTTTGGGCCCAAGTTATTTAGGGCCTTACAAGTTAACACCTTGAATTGGGCTCAGTAGCAAATCGGCACCCAGTTATAGGAAATGTGGCAATGATGCTGGATTTCCCATAATATTAACCAAGCTTAACATTATGTCTGTCAGCAGCTTTCAGAATCAGCCTGCTCGGGGCCACCGGAAGCCAGCCAAGTATGTAAAAAGCCACATAGGGGCATGGGCAGGCACTTGGCTAGCTTTCAGTATCCCCTAGTAAGCTGGTAGTGAAAGCTATTGACAAGACACAAAGTAAACCCTGCGATAGCTTCTTCTGTTGGGTGGTAGGCACCAAGAAGCAATTGCAGGAGCTTCTTTAGATCCTGCATTTTCTCTTGCCATCCTAGGAAGCCACTAGCTGTTGCAAAAAATAAAAAATAAAAAAAATCAAAATTGCTTTAAATTATAGGTGATTTTAGACTCAAAGGGGAAAGCTCTTCCATTGGATACATTTATTTCTTTTGCTGGTGAAATGATAATTTACTTGACCCAAAAGCCTGAACAAGTTTTCCAATCTTCTTTAAGCCGGGAGGTGGACCAGCCAGTGTTCTTTTACCCTTGTCATAGAAGATGTCTGATTTTCCTCAGTGTGTGCAAAATGGGGAACAAACCGAGGCACTTTCCTTGATTTCTTTACTTAATACTTCATTTCTTCTTTGCTTCAGAGTAATTCCCTGCCACAGCAGAGTTGTTTCAAGGAGAACAAATGTGGCTCAAGGGAAGCTAAGGAAGGATTTAGCATCAGGTTGCATTTGTAAACTGTACGAACCTCACCATCTCAGGATAGCATAGTGTCCCTCTGAGAAATGAGTCAATAATAATAAAAAAGAGGGTTGTTCCTGTGACAGGCAAGGAGAAAGGTTCTAACCCTCCAGAGGGGCACATTTCTAACCATTTCCTCATCAATTATTCTTTCTAGCTATCCATTCTCAAATCTTCTGATCACATTGTAAAACTCAGTGTTTCATTTTTTAAAAAAGCTTCATTTCTTTTTCTATTACTTTGCATAGGTAAAACAGAGAAATATATGAAAATAAGAAGTAAAAAATGTTCAGCTTCTCCACACTTACCAGGCTTGATCTGAATCAGCCAGTCTGGATCAGAAACACCCTCTGATCTGGATCATGGACTGGGACAATATCATTTACACTAAAGTGGCTGTTCTGTTCTGTTCTAGCCACCATGCCAACCCCAAAGCTTGTATGAGTTTCAGGACTGTTCACCACAAACTCTGACAGTCAGGAACAAAAGTTCCTGGTCTCAGAGTCCCCATGAGCACCATTTTGGTGGTGCAATAAGCCATGCCACTGAAATGCCTCTCCTGCTAAACCAGAATACTGAGACATGTATCTTCTGCAATCTGGATTACCTGCTAGTGTGGTTACTGGTGCAGACAGAGAGTACCAGCAAGGGATGGGACCTCTCTAGTATGCCCCATCACATGGACAAAAAATGCCCCAAAGAAGACCATGAAGTCACCTATTCTGCATAGAAGGTAAGAGCAGAAGGGTCTAACATTTATAAAAGTAATTAATACTAATTCTCAATCAATACAGTGGAGAACCTTTGTACCTCAGCTGACTGAAAGTGGTGTTTTTAGACACATCAAGTAAAATATGATTAATTGGTACAAATAGGGCATGTCCCAATGAAAAGACCTGGCAGATTTCAGGCCAATACCATATTAAAAACACAGGTGGGATTTAAAATGACTCCATCACGTCCAAACTCTATATTTTTCCACCCCTACAAATGAGAATGAATAGCAGAGTATGGGGAAAGATTCTGGGCTTTTTGCACTTACCTTAACAGAACGGTTCTGGATGCTCTAGGGTACATCCATCTGCACCCTGCACTACTACTGTCATCTGGAAGCTCCCTCCAGCTGCCCAAATCTTCCATAGCTGTGAACAAGTAAAAGCTATCCACAGTTTCACTGGGAGTGGACACTACAAGGAGGCAAGGGGCTGGGGCTGTGCAGTTATGCACCATGGTCTGATTGTCATGGCAATGTCCCAGCATGTACCAATTGTTGCAGTGCCCATTGTCAAGGCACTCCAGCTGAGCTGGACCAGGCTAGGCTATCCACGCTTCAAGTGCTGGTGATCCAGCTGGGGACTGCATCAACACTTGAAGCATGGATGCCTACCTCTACATCTGATTTTAACCTCAGTGGGATGGTACTATTATACCATCTTACTGAGTTAAATGCAAACAGATCCTTTGTTATGTTTTTAAGCCAGAACTCCCATTCTCCTTAGCTGAATCTCCTTACCATGCTGGTATGCATCCTTAAAGATGTCAAAACTGTGTTAGGGAATCACAGTAACTACTAGGCTTCACAGCCTTCTTCCCCTGGCTTCCTCCTTAAGCTCTTCACTTTAATGTATGAGGTCTTTTGCTGGCAAAAGCCTAGATAAACTGCCAACTATTTTCCTCTGTAGACTTATAAGCATAATGGCATTTCTCAGCCATGTGGAGAAAAAAAAAAGAACAGATGCCCTTCTCTTCCTGCTGAGGTTTTTCCTGCCACTGACCAGAGAATGTGACATCACAAGGACATCTGACCTGCCTCACCCCAGCCTTCCTCCAATCACCTCCCCAGATGCTGCCTCAAAGTAATTTCCTCCACATCCCTTTTTTGGCTGTATTTAAACCCCCTGGCAAGGAAATCTCTTGATTTCCTCCTGCCTCCTGCCTCCAGCCTCTTTATTTCCTTCCCCCATTTTCTAGTCTATTCAGGTCAGCCATTGTGGCTGGTCTCCAGGATCGTACCAGTGAAACCTGGGTAAATCTATCATAACAAAGCTGGTGTTACCAGCATCACAGCAGCAAGCTGCCTTTCCTCTGCTGCCAAGGCTATTTCCCTTAGCCAAGTTGTGGGTCACATATCCAGAACACTACAACCATCCCTATAAAGACATATACAAATTCAAAGAACATAGCACTGCCTTTTCTAGAC
This sequence comes from Aspidoscelis tigris stejnegeri, assembly GCA_023333525.1. NCBI lineage: Eukaryota > Metazoa > Chordata > Lepidosauria > Squamata > Teiidae > Aspidoscelis > Aspidoscelis tigris. Next base: position 59,972,224 of record JALMGA010000002.1, on the reverse strand, counting down.
CTTTCCTAGGCAAATACATTTTGTTGTGTCCACTTTTAACAAATATACCTGTGACATCTATCACTTGTATGTCCATTTAAAGTGATTTAACATTTGTCACTTTCCTGAACACACCTTGGCAGCTGTGGTTTAAAAAGATGTTAAGAATTTTCTGTAATATTAAATTCCCAGCATTCCTTTATGGAACTATACTATTCAAATGGAGGATGAAGTGGAAAGGTGATCTAGAGACTAGGGAGCAACTATGTAACTAGGTTGATTCAGTATACTAAATGTTAATTAAAATGTTTCCTATCTTGATGTAGGTATAAAACTAGGGTGATTATTTCTTCATTAACATATCTTGTTTTGTCCAGGAATCAAGACATGGTATCTACAGAGAATAGCTACATCTCCACACATACAGTATGTGGGACAAGGTGTGAATCTGCTGACATGGAGGTTGCGGTCTACACCATATGCTGTCTCACATCTATGGGGAAAACTGCAGCTGTTTTCTGCTGCTATAGAAACTACACAACACAACACAACAAGAATTGCTTCCAAAAACTGGAAGGGTCATAGGGAGTCCATCAGAGTTTTAGCCCCCCACAATAATGTTAGGTGCACTGCAGCCAATTTATAGGCCATGTCTCCGTGTTTTCTGCCTGGAAGTTTGGAAAGGGTCTCAGGCATCATATTTCCACATTCAGTGGCCATATGTAACCGCTAGAGAGTTTGATGTCCCTCCCCAAGGCACCTGAGGTTGGCTGCTTCTCCAAGCTCTCACATAAGCCCAAGTGTTAAGAATGGTGATGAATGGGGAGGGCAATTCTGTGGATGCGTCCATTTCAAGGCATCTCCCAGCATAGCCATGAGTCCAACGCCATAGTCAGCTTTTGGCCAACTTAATTTTTTAGATCAGTGAATCTGTGACAAAATATAACTGCAGAAAATCAAATCTACAGTAAATTATGTTGATTCAAAAACTCTGTCAAAGTTGAAGTGAAAATAATAGGGGGGCTACACCATTAATTACAAAAACAAACATAGAAAATAACAATGCAAGCACAGAGTTAATCTTTTAATATCAAGCCATAATTGTTTTCCTGTTGAAACACATACAGTAATTTCCATATTCCATCCATTCACCAGATAATCTATTGCCACAAAGAAGAAGAGGAGGAGGAGAAGGAAAATGTTTGGATGAGACTGGATATTGAACTGCACAGAGCTCTGTAGGAAAAATACAATGAAGAGTGTGTTCATTCCAAAAAGCCTTCTAGCAGGATTGCATTATGTTGCTGCCACTGCTTTTGTTCTACTTTGTTAGCAGCCAAAAACTTTTCATCTCCTGCTGATCCAGTTCAGTGCTTTCCACCAGTACAAAACCACCTGAACTTGCTTCCCAAAGGAAAAGCCTCAAGGCAACTTTTAATAATGCATTTGTATCAGTAGCATCCTGAGAGAAACAAAAATACTTTAAAATAAAATAAAAATAAATGAAGCTTCTCTACATGCCAAGCCCCTTGCCTTCTATTAGCTACTAGATTTCTAAAATATAGGCATTGGGAAGCCAAAGGACTTTGCCAGTATTCTAGCTCATGAAATATTAATGCAGCTACGCATATCTATCACTAAATATGGCCCTCCATCAGATTTTGCTGCTCCCATATTGGTCACTTGAGGCTAGAGAACAAAGTGCACAAAAATGTTTGAAAATGGGACAGTTGTCCTAGAATGTCTAGATCCTTTGTTTTAGTTGTGCTATTGTAGTAGGTCTGCATAAATGTTCTCCCCATAATCTTTTGGAGAGGGCAGGGCTGGTGGGTATCAAGCGTCCAGTTAGACCTCATTTGCAGCTCATTGACTATATTCAGCATGAGGAATTAACTGTGCAGAGTGGACCTATAGTGCTCTAGTTACCTAGTGATATATCTCTTAGCTATTTGCAGATCTTTGAAAGCACCAAAACAGAGTCTTTTATGTTTGGAGTATTTAACAATTTGACATGTAATAAAAAGGGCAGGCATAGGAGGGAGACTCAGACAGTGTCTCCATTAGGCAGGAAAGGCACTTTAAGTGGGGACCAGCTGCTCTAAGGGCCATATTAAGCTGCCTTTACTGAATAAAAAAAGTAGTCTCATATTGCTCTGAATATGGATGGTTAAGGACTAATAGAAGATCTCCATTTAAAAGGAGTTTGACTTTCAGGGCACCTGATAGGGCATTATCTTGTTTAAGTTTTGAAGGATATTTTCTCTTCCATCATCATCATCATCATCATCATCAACATCACCATCATCCAATCTGATAGATGCTTTTGACTGATCCATTGGATTCTTCCTAAAGACCTAGGATTATCAGAGGGATCAGTGCTGTATTATTATTTATATACAGAAACACAACAATAACACGATTAGGGATGTGCACGGATATTCAAATATCCAATTCGAATCCATTGAATGTTGACATTCGAACACAAATCAGATTTTTGAAAATCCGATACGGATTTTGAATAGTTTGAATGCGTAGAGTCGTATCTGTCGTATACGAATCTGTGCAAAAATTATACATATCTTGCACTTAAAATATAGGATTAATATGGGATGCATACGGATTTTTACGGAATGCGTACAGATACATATAACAGATATGGATGTTGTCAACATTCATATGTTTAAATACAAATCTAACATTCGATATTACAGATTCAAATTGGATTTTATGACATTTGAATCTTAAATATCCAGATCAAATTGGATTTTTTGACACTCAGATCTACTCAGATTCGAATGTCAGAAATATCCCTAAACACGATACTAAACATGTCAGCTTTGATATTTTATAACACATCGGGATCTTCCCAAGATCCTAAGATGATGTTATATATCAACAGATAATGTGAGCAAAACCCAGCAGGGTGGCCTTTTGCAATTATCAGATGGTAACCTTGTCAATGTGAAGCTCTTTTAAGTGCCATCTAAGGTCATTTGGAATGGTACCCAGTGTCCAGTGTCCTGATCACCACTGGGATCACCACTGCTGGCTTGTGCCAGAGTCTTTGAACTTTGATCTTTAAATCCTTGTATTTCATAATTTTCTCTGCTTGTTTCACATCAGTCTCGCTGCATCCTGGTATAGTGACATTAACGAGCCACACCCTCTTCTTTTCAACAATTGTGATGTGAGAGTTGTTATGTTCCAAAGTCCCTTAATATTTTGGCCTGTTCATTTTTAACCACTTATTTGGGTTTATAATCCTACCAGTTCTGTGCTGCTGGTAGATTTTAGTTGCATCCAATGGATCATTTTGGCAACAGTGTTGTATCGCTGCTTATGATCAGTCTGGGTGATCTTTTTGCAGCAGCTGAGTACATGATCAATTGCTTCTTCAGCTTCTTTGCATAATCAGCACTTGATGTCTACAGCTGATATTTCTATTTTGACATTTATCGGATTGGTCCTGATAGCCTGTTCTTGGTTGTCTAAAACCGGGCCTTCTGTTTCTTTTGTCAGTGTTCCACTTGTAAACCACAGCCAGGTCTTTCGTTGATCTACTTTCCTTTTGATTTTCTCCAAGAACTTGTCCATGCAATGCTTTATTGTGCCAGTTGTCTGTTCAGGCTTCCACTACATTTCTCTGATATTCAATCTTGGTTTGTTGCACTTTGAGCAGTTTTCTACTGTCTGCCTCCAGTAAAGCAGGTTCTTGAGTGCCTTTGATATAATCAGCCAGAACATGACTTTTCTCTTTGACAGTCTGTTTCACCTGCAGATACAGCCCATTAGTGTCACTGCACAATGGATAGTCATTAGTTTTCTCATTTTTCTGTCCAGGCTCTCCAACTCAGCTTGTGTCCAGTTGACTATTCCACCAGTATATCTTATGACAGGTATGCCCCAGGTGTTAATGGCCTTGATGGTGTTTCCGACGCTTAACTTGTTCTTCGATATTTTCCTGACCATTGGACATATTCTTTGCTGATCACATTTTTCACTTGTCCATGCTTTATATGACCAGCTGCAGTATTCCCAGATGTTTATAAGTCTCAGGCTGGTCACATTTCATGGCTTTCCCATTGGACATTTTAATGCCTTTGCTGTCTGTGAATTTTCCTTTCTTCAGTGCCATTGTGGCACATTTATCCAGGCCAAATGTCATGGTGATATCTATACTGAAGATGCAAACTGTGTTTGTTAAAGACTGGATCTCCATTTCAGTTTTTCCATGGAGCTTCAAATCATCCATATATAGCAGGTGGGAATTTTTTCTGTGAGTGTCTGGATATTTGATATCCAAGATTTTCTCTTTTTTGCAGAATTGTTGACAGTGGAAATATTGCAGTGTTCAACAGCAGTTGTGACAATGAGTCACCCTGGAACATTCCTCTCTTGATTTTTACTGACCCATAGCTTTCATTTCCAACAAACAATTCTGTCTTTCAGTGCTTCATCATATTTTCAGTAAATACTGATATTCTTACTGATGCTGATGGTTTCCAGGCACTTGATGATCCAACTGTGAGGCAATGAGTCGAATGCTTTTTTATAGTCAATCCAAGCCAAATTGAGTATATAGTCAACAGCTTCATCAAATTCTTTGCACAAAGGGATTCTCTATCAGTTGATTTTTCAATTCTTGCTTTGATTACATTTGTTCTTAAATATCTGAAGGATATCTGATTGACCTATCCCTGCCTAGTCTCCCCCTTGAGGTGCATCTATCACCTTCACTGTACATGTTTAGGAAGTCAGTGAAGATGCACCTCTTTGCCCTGGCCTTTGGTTAAATGGGGATACACTTTCCCTTCCCACTTGCAGACACTGTTGTTTTAATATATACTGTTATTGTTTTAATATGTTGATTTTAATTAATAATTAATTAATTAATTAATAATCTGTTCTCGAGTAGCTAAGATCAATTAATCCTTTAGTTTGTTTTTTTAATATTTCAGTTTTAAACCACTGCCAAGTTTTATCAGTGTCTATTTTTTTACTGATCTTTTCCAGAAATTGATCATCTGGCACTTTCCCTTGTCAGCTTCCTATTGTTGTTTTTATTGCCTTTTCTTATAGTTAAAGACTTATTTGTAATTGATCCAAGCCATTTGTTTTCCAACTTTTGTAATTCTCCAGTATCATTTTATCAATCAAAAACTGATCTTTTGTACCTCAGTATTTTCTTTATTTCCTTTCTGCTCCACTGGCAATTTTTATGTGTTTCTAAATAATCTGAATATTGTCATAGTAGGCGTAGGATGTTATTGGCCTATAATTTATTGGTGTTGTACTTTTCATGGAGTCTTTTAAAACAACATAAAACTTCTTACAGCCTTAAAGCTATCAGAGCCCTCCCCAGGCTGTTTATGCTGTGAATAATTTAAAAGTTGTCCATAACCTTACATGAAGTGCAAAGAGCAGCTCAGGAATGGCTTCTTTGCACTCTTCTAGGTGCTTTGCAGTGACAGAGTGAACTGTATGATTGCAGCTGCACAGTTATTTGCAATTTATTGATCACTCCGCAGTCGGAACCCAAGGCCTGGGCTTGGCAATGGCAAACTGTTCCAGCCATTCACATTTTATATGCTATTGGAATGGGACAGGGGTGTTCTGTGCCCAAACAATCCAGCTTGGAATTATGTTTGTGTACAGTTCCATGGAGTTAAATGTGAACCTGGTCACATAGTCTGTAGCAGTTACTATAGGCATCTGCAAGGATCCAGGAAGTGGAGATCCAGTCTGATTTCACTTAACTGTGTTCTGTGTGAGCGATTGGCTGTTTTCATATCCCACCCAATTTTTAATATTATTTTAATGATTACTTGGCTCTATTTTAAAATAGTTTAAACCATTTTATAGGCTTATATTGTTGCAAACTTTTTCAATACTGTTATTAAAAGAGGAAAGAGTATATAAATGTTTAAACAAAGTATATATGGCATGTCTGGGAAGCATTAAGTGCTTTCCACCATCTGTTTAGTCCTTCCATGTTTTGATTATTCCTCTGCCAGGTTAGATGTAATGATAAAACATGTTTTTTTGTTTTATTTTCCCCACCATCCTCTGGACTGTATTTATAATTCCATCCATTTGGACAATATGTAGTTAAGGACTCTCAGGAAAAGTGCAAGAAGACTACTTTACCCAGTCCTGAAATCCTTGTTAAAATATATATGAGAAAAGGCAAAACTCCAAGGAGATGTTGCCAAGTACCATCGGGAACATCCAATTCAATCCAGCTCATTTCCATAATCAGCAAAAAGAGCAATGATATTTGAAAATTCATCTATGACCCTTTCTGCACTGGGTCTTATTCCAGATTATATCCCCAAGTGGGTCAGCTGTCCACATTCTACTGCAAACTATGAAAGACCCTGCCTGGGGCCCACTGTAGTTTGATGTTGCATGTGAACAACAGGCCTCCGGAATATAATCTGCCCTCCTAGAATGCATGCACAGTCTCCAGAATATAATCTGGAATAAGACCCAGTGGAGAAAGATCTATGTAATATGAGTGAACTCTCTCAGGCTCCTTATACAGGAGCTACCTATTCCCCCTGTTCTGTGATAGCTGGGCTATGGTTTACAAATTGACTCCTACTCTTTTAATGCAAAGGAGTGAGATAATTCTACAGTTCCTTGAAGTGTTCAAAGACACAGGTCTTACTCCAAGATATATGGTTAAGGTATTGATTAACACAACTGGAGCATCAAGCCCTCCATCCAGCTGGCAGCAGTGACTGCAAGGAATTGTTGCAAGTCACGTCTGTTGACAGGATTATTTCTTCAAGGAAGTTGCAAGCTGCACGAGAGTACATTTGTAAGGCCAGTGCTATAGGAGAATTCTCTATATATTCATAGTTCTCTTACCCCCAGGCCTCAGGTTTTGCACTAAAGTCAGTTTCATAGAGTTATTTCAGATAAAAGCTTTTACTCAATCTACAATGCATTGTGTTATCCAATAGGTAGAACTCATTGAGTGAAATTGCTTCCTGGATTGATATATGATTCATTCACTCACATCTCTCAGCTATTTAGGGGAAATTATCCATGGGATTGTATCATTAGTTTAAAAGCTTCTGCATTTGTTTTTTTTTTAAATCTCTCCCTTCCCCCACTTTCTTTCTCTGTCAGAATAATTTTGAACCACACAAGAATGTTAGTTGGAAAAACACTTGAAAAGAATTTTCTTTCTCCCAATCATTAGCTTTAGGATTCCATGCAATATTGTTGTCTTTGTCTGTAACAGCCACTTTGACAGACATGACTGGGAAAAAGGTGGCTTTTAAAAAAAGGAGTTGAAGGTATTTGTCTTGGCACCATGAAAAGAAGCACTCACAAAAGTCATTATTTTCTGGATTTTCTCTGAGACCAAACATATCCCAGAGCCTAGAGGTATTCTGAGAAAATAAGGTTGGTAGTATTTACCCACTGGGTCAACCACATTAGCTCCTATAGGTACTCTTAAGTTGTGCTCTAGTCAACCTCTCTTTTTTTCTAGATAGCCCTGTGTAGCAAGTTGCTAATTCTTTATTTTATTTTAAGTTAGTTAGTTAATTAGTTAGTTAGTTAGTTACTTTACAAAGATATGTCACTGATGATGTCACCTGCTCTGAGGCCCAGCAGGTGCTGAGTGCTAACTGGAGATGAATAACTTTGGAAAGAATAGTCCTTGATTCAGGTAGATGGAAGAAAACTATATTGATGAAAAATAAGCTGTAACAGTATATGGGTCAGCACTTCACAGGGTGTAGGAATAAAGCAGCCAGAAGCCTCATTTTCATCTTACTATGTGGGGCTTCTTGCGCAATAGACAGAAATGATGTTTAACAAGATCTTACCTTTGACTGATATCCCCAAAGAGATCATTCTACAGAATCACTCTGGGTTAGTATACCTGGTCATAAAGATAAGTTAATATTGGGAGTATACTTTCACCTCCTCTCCAAGGTGCTAAAAGAGACATGGAAATGGGGGGGGGGGGAATTAAAGAAGCATCCCAAAGAGAAAGTGCTATAATAATGAGAGATTTCAAGTACCCACATATTGACTAGTCAAATGTTCACTAGTCAAATGAGAGGGACATCAAATTCTTGGATACCATAAACAATGATGTGCTAGAACTATTAGTTGAGAAACCTTACTCTTAAGTGGTGCTCAGGATTTGGTGAGATAAGTAAACCTAGTAGGACCAGTTGAGAATAATGAGAATAATGCAATATAATTGAACATCTGTAAGTGAGAAAACTTGTATAGCAAGTTGTACATGTCTACTTTTGATTTGAAAAGGCTGGTGAAAAGGAAACTTAAAAGTAAGACTGAGGTGGATAACTTTTTCCAAGAAGCTCAGCTGCTGTTTAAAAACACAATGATAGATACTTAGTTACAAAGTACTTCTAAAATTAAGAAAAGGACTACCAAGGCCAAGAGGTCGGCATGGTTAACTCATATAGTAAAAACAACCCCAAAAACCTATTAGGGGCAAGAAAGAGTAGTTTAGAAAGTGGAAGTCTTCTCTTTTAAAAAAAATATAGCAAAAAGAAAAGCAAAAAGAAAATTTGAGGAATAGTAAAGAGTAATTGCATATGGGCATTTCTCACAATGGAGAGATGTAAAAAGTAGGATTCCCATGATTTTGTCCTGGGACTAGTGCTTTTCAATATATTTATCAATAATATGGTGTCAGGTGTCAATCATTGTCATCATCATTTTCATCATCCTTAGAGATGGGCATGTGCCTCATATTGAGGCAACCCTCATCATTACCAAGCTGGCTCAATGTGGCCTGATAGTATACTAATTGGCCGAGGCTTGTCTCACACCAGTTTCTCATGATCCCCCCTTCATTTTCCCTTTGATTCCCTCACACATACCTGGGCTTACTCCGATTCCCTCTCTTTCTCCCCTCAACTGCCATCATTCCCATTTGACCTATGCCTATCTGCCACCACTCCTGGCCACTAACTTTGTCTTCCCTTATTCCTTCATGGTGTCCCCTTAAGCTGATTGCCTTCTCTTCCTGAGATTACAGGTTCCACAGACCATGCTGAGCAAGTGATAGGTGCTATTTCCTGATCCTGGAAGGCCTCTGCCAAGAATGTGGACTAACACTGCACTGTGGTCTCACTCAACTGTGATTCAGATTATGACAAAATAATACATTCTCATTAGGAAACTGTATGCTTATGGAAACTGTCTTTCCACCAAGGGGGGGGGTGTTCTGCAAAGTAGCATAATTTTCTGAATCTGCCTTTATCCATCAAATACATATATATGTAATGCTTCTGTCCATTACTTGGACTAAGCTACTCTGTCTTGAATTCCAACATGCTCATTTCTTTTCACGGGAACCTGAAAAACTCAGAAAAAGTCTTCTGGCTACTCATCTGTCTTTGTTTCAAGACACATTAGATTATTTCCCCCCCAATTACAACTTAAAGTAATTGGAATAATCCAACACAGTAGGAGCTTTATTCACTTAGCAAGACTGTTAGGTGCCCCAAAACCTCATTACTCCATTTGTCATTAAATGCATGGCAGAGCTTTCAAGTTCTTCTTTACCCCCATTTTATCAGAGAGTAGATAAGACACTACTCAGCCACAGCAAACTTGCAAATAAGCCCTTTCCCAATAGAGAACCATTAATACATTCAGTGTGGAAGACTAATATCTAAAAATTAAAAGAACACAGAACATGGGCACCATTGCTATTTTTATACGGCTCCCCAATAGTATAAAACACACCCCAAAAGAAGCAAATTAAAAAATGACCTAGAATATAATGAAAAACTACATGATATATTCTTAAGAAAATTGGCAAATACACCTTAGGGAAAGGCATTGAAGTAAAATTTCCTTCTATATATTTTTTTTCATTTTCTCTAGTTTCAGGGGTTGACATTTCGAGTAGGATATCTCCCACAGGCTGCTTTCACATGGTCCTTTACAGTGGGCCTTGAGACAGACAAGGAACAGAGCCTTCAAAATGTGCCACTCCCTTTGACTCCAGGAGTCTCCCAGCCTGCTACAAAAATGACCCAATAGGAAGCTGAGATAAACTATTTCAAGGCTGCTCTACTCACCCCTCTGTTGATTTAGAGTGAGGATGAAGCCTGTTATAAGGCTCGTTTAGAGTAAGGCCATTATCACACCTTCTATCCATTTTATTTGTGGATTTTCCACCCTCCATTTTGACTTTTCTGAATGGAAACAGAAATAAAAAGGTTTGAGTGGTAAGATCTAAAGATGGACTGAAGAAGGTTTAAAGTGAAGATGTGTCCATGGCCTTTGTCATTCTGTCTGCAAGTGGAGGTCTGCGCATAGCAGCAATTCTGGTCACATATCTGAGGTGTAGAAGGTGCATCAGTATCAGGCAGTTTATCCACCTTCACTTCTATCTTACTGATATCTATCAAGACATCTACTGTGCTAATGAAGCCCATCCATTTTTTACATTTGATGTTGGCTTTCCCCTGAGAGGTTATGCTCTACAGGAATATGGGAATTAATGTTACTTATAATCTTTTGGTGAAGTGGTACAGCAATTGTTGGGTTAACCAAAGAGGTCGTTGTTCAGCAGAACTCTAGGAGGCTGAAAATATTAATAAGTAAAATTTGCATTAGTCTGAATACATTCATAAATCTTTAAGTATGATTTTGATCTTTTTAAAACAGCTCAAAGCTAAGAGCAAAACTTAGATTAAAGTGCAGCTTTGCCTCATCCTTTGCAAATCTGATGGTGTCCAGGCTTATTGGACTATAACTCTCATAAGCCCGAGTCTGGATATTCTGGTTGACAGAGGGCCTTTCTGCACTCACCTTTATTCTAGAATGTGAGTCCTCATATTCTGAGTCTCATCTGTCCTTATGTTAGTGTGGAACAGAGAGCGCTGTTCGCCACTGGTACATTGTTTTAGATGGAGTGTGATCCAGATCAAGGGGCCCTTGATCAGCATTGCTGGTAGACCTGATTAAGCAGATCTACTGGTGTACCTTTGAGAGTGATTTGGATCACAGAGACATGCAGAAGACACATGCCCATTTCTCACACTACCATGGAACCTATTTCAGCAGTGGCAGTGCAACAAAGGGTGCCACCTAAAGAGGTTGTTTGGGGACTCTGAGACTAAGAACTTTATTCCTACCCTTTTGGATTCCTTAGAGGCCAGACTTGAAGCCTGTATGAGGTTTGGGGCAGGTGCGGAAACTGGTCTGGACCAGCACCATCATGCAGACAGCACTATTCCAGAACACATCTTGCCATATTCTTTTTGTTTTAAAACGATCATCTTTATTTATATATTTTCAACATAGCTCAGTAAGACATAACACACTCAACAAAAACAACAAAAATACAACACACACACACACAAGAAGAGACAAAACTATTCGGATAATGTCAAGAATCACTGTATGTTAACAAGTCCTTACCTCAATGGCAATGGAAGAGTATCTTCTCTTAATCCAAAATATAGTCTCTGCCATTTGCCTTGTACTGATTATTCCTGTAGCACTTCTACAGCAAGGCACCTCCATTCTCTAAAAACATCAAATTTGTAAATACTAAGTATATCGGCATGCTACCTTTCAGTAACTTGCCATATTCTTGATCAGCAAGGTAAGGCAAGGTAAGTACAGAAAGGCCCATAATCTGTTCTACCATATTGGATCCTCAGATACCAGCTTGAATATCATGGTTCCACTCCATACTGAACTACTTTCATTTGGGTAAATTGGTAATAAACCTTAACTCAAAAATAGATCCCAACAAACAACCCACTCAAAAATCTATGCTGTCTAGTAAACATGGAAGCTTCACTTCCACTGTCTTAAGACAAAACTTGGTTGTATAAGGAACAGTTCAGATTGCATGGGAAGTCCTAGGTGCCAGTCTCTGCTAGAAAAGTTGGGGTGAAGTCATTGGCCTGTCCATGGAAAAAAAAAAGGGGGGGGAGACTTAGTAGCAAAGCTGATGCTGCTAATTTTCTGAAAGCCAAATCTGGAATGTCTGAGGTTGTCTCAGGAATGATACTTTTATGCTATAGTCAGTAAGAAGAATATTTTATAAATCTATATCTCCTTCACTACCAATGAAATGGTCTCAGAATGAAACTGGTCTCAGCTAGAATAACCTGCATCTTCTGAGAAACGCACTGTGATAGACAACAATCTACAAAGAAATTCCCCAGAGGTATGTAGCATAAATATATCTTTCAAAAGACTGTGTTTGAAAAGCTTGTACATAACCTGGAATAAAAATGCCTGCCTTTTGATACTACAAAATGTTATCAAGGGAAAATGGATTCATATATTATATTCACTTTCCCTGCCATGTTTCTAGAGACTCAATTTTTCCAAATACTATACTCACCGATCAGAGAAACTGATCAAGTCTACATAGAACGTGCACTTGTGTAGATGATGATAGGTAGGTAGGTAGGTAGGTAGGTAGGTAGGTAGGTAGGTAGGTAGGTAGGTAGGTAGGTAGGTAGGTAGGTAGGTAGATAGATAGATAGATAGATAGATAGATAGATAATTCAAATATTCATGCACAAATATGAACCCCACACACACACATTTATGGGGATGGGATTCAGCCAAAGCTGTAAAATGGCTTTGTACACACCCCTACTTTGGAGCTCTTTACAATCACTTTCGGTTTTTCTATCCTGAACAATTTAGTGACATCAACAAACTTTGCTACTTCACTACTTACACAGAGGGGGAGAGTCTCCTCACCATCAAAATCACACAGAGATTCCCTGGCCGCACACTTGATTAACTGGGCGACTGCTTCTCCCTTACTATGGTGGTGAGATGAAAAGCTATAACAGCACTATAGTGGTGCTCTTATACCTATGGTGGTCTGGTGGGGAAGCTATACTCATCCTGCTACATAATTGCACCACGAGGGGCTAGGATCATCTGGATCCTGCCTTGAAATGCTTCAGACAATAAGGGACTTGGGGCATTATTAATGAAAAGCTTATGCTTCTTATATGCCTCATTAGCTGCAGTATAAAATTTGTGGTAGATTATTTCCATTATTATGATTGTGAATCTTCATGCTTGAACAATTTATCCATAGAAGAAGTCATTATTAAACCAAGCCTTCACAGATGTTTTTATGGAACAATGGCAGTTGGTTTAATATTGTTCCCAAGAGTTTAGTTGATAATTCCTTTGTTCAAATGCTATCCTATCCAGGATTGCTTGCCCAGGCCCTTCCATTCTTTCTTTCTGTCGTGTTATATGAGTATGTTAGGAAAACTCCATTAACCATCTATCTTACTTAAGTGCTGCAAGGATAATTTTAACATTCTAAATAGTATTGAAGTACTCTTTTTTAAAAAATAAAGATCATGTAGCATATCCCTGTAGATCTATAAGTGTGATCTTCTATATGCCAGTTGTTCTTCCCAGGGTCACTTAAGAGTAGAATTCTGAATCAAATTCAAGATTCAGGACCTTCCATACTGGGCTTTATTCCAGATTATATCCCAGAATAGGGTCCTGCCATCCACACAGTAGTGTAGATTATGGCAAGCACCAGGCAGAGCTTGCCATAGTCTGCACTAGCATGCAGATGTCAGGTCCCTATTCTGGGATATATTCCAGAATACATCCTGGTGCAGAAAGTTGAATCAGTTGCAAGTTTTCTGTATGAAGACACTGGGTCTTTCTGCACTTAACATGTAAGTCAAAGTGGAGAAAGATCCTAGATCAGTGATGGCTAACCTATGACATGTGTGTCACAGGTGACACACCAAGCCCCTTTGGGTGACACACATGGTCACCCTGGCACCTGGCATGTAGTGCTTGCTTGTTCTTGAAGTGTATTAAATACCAACTTTCAATTAAAGATTTAGCAAACGAAATTCAGCAACAAAAGTCACTAATGTAAAGAATTATTCGTTTTTGCTTTTAATAAAATACATATATCAAAAAATATAACTTTTTTACTAGAGCTACGAATATCACAAAATTATGGATATTTCTACATGTGACACAGCACCCGAGTTAAGCTAGGTTTTCTTGCGAATTTTGACACACCAAGCTCAAAAGGTTTGCCATCACTGTCCTAGATGGTGCCTCCACAACCTACGGAGCTGTTTATGAACCAGAAATGACTCCATGCATCCAGGAGACTCTTCAAGGCTGTCTTAAGTGTGGTGCAGGTAGAACTGTCCCATGCTTAGACTTGCCACCATGCTACAGTAGCCCGGCAAGCTCCCATATACACATCTTCCTTTTGGAAGCTGTGCAGGAGTAGCACATGACTGGCAATACAAATGTGATGGTGACCATGCACATGTGGTGATGGCACCATATAGTCACCATCCATGCAGCCATTTGCATTGTAGGCAAGTCTAGAATACTCTAAGCATCTGCAAGCATGAATCCACTGATTTATCATGAAGCAGGATAGGAAACACATTTTCAAACTTGTAAGCCAAAGTGGGGGAAGCTCCTGGATGGTAGAAAGTCCATATCTGATGCTTGCCACTGTTTACTCAAGGAAAATACATAATGAAGCACATTCATTTTTAACACTAATGGGAATTCTAAAACTTCTTTAACCACATTTTTTCACAATTCAGTGACTTGGGATATTTTTCCTATGCTCATTTTGAATATATATTCAATGTTTGACTTGATGCTACATTTCTATCAATCCATCAAATGTTAAAAACCAATATGGCAGCTAAATTCAAATTGATAAAGAACATTTCCGTGGACTTCTCAGAATGGTATGGGTTAGGTAAAGAATGCAAAATTCTCAGTCCTTTAAGTATAAAGTTCACATTCCCCCAAGGTCATTTTAAAAAGCTTGAAGGTATTACCAGAGAAACATTTTGTGTTCATTACACTACCTAACAAATAAAATATTAAACTTCTGTGTTGAAAAGGCTATTTTAACAAATACTTGGTAAGTCTGTGGGACATTCATTTTCAAAGCCTCACATCTCTATAAATTAATATTGATGCATTATATTCAGTTTAATATGACTCATACAGCTATTGTGTCACAGAAGAATATTGCTAAGTGTAGTTGCAACTGCTTGAATATGCTGCCCTTCAAAGATATTTGTTGTAATTGATCAAATATGCTTCATTGAATTAGATCTATTGTTGCTACAGAAACACTAGACCTGTGAATAAGCCAAGTGATGATGTTGATGAAAGCTGATAGTGTGAGAGTACCCAATAATGAAATATGATGTCCATTGATTTTGCATAAAGCAGGTAAAGTCACCAACACACCTTTTCATATGAATTGTGTTGCTTTTTGAATTTTTATCCGACCATTTTCCACCAAAAGTGTAAGGCTGAAAGAACTGTCAACTTTGCTTTTATTTCATCCTTAAAACAAGCATTTGAAGCAAATTGGCTGAGAGGCTGTGAGAGGCTGAAGGTCAGCCTGCAAACTTTCATTCTCTAACTGCAGTGTTCCTAGCCAGGTATGATTTAGAAAACAGAGGAAATGGCCCTAGAAGTGTTTGTGAAATCGTTTGTCTTTGTGAGAACATGGCCTATTGGTCCATTCTGTAGAATGTGACATGTGCCAAAACTCCACTTATCTTACCAAGGGGCATGCATTCTGCAAAAAAGGCACATACTGCCTTTGCTTTTTCATTTATGGTGCCAGTAGATACCTTATGGTGATTATGCTGCTCCCTTTTCAGACTCAGTCACAGGTTACCTTGTATTAGGGATGTGCTAGAATATTTGAAACATTCAAAATTCATTCGAATTCATTCGAATTCATACATTCGAATTTGAATTGAATGTCTATGCATTCATTTTTTAACATTCAATTCAAACAAATTCAAATGTTTCAAATTATTCATACAAACTATTCAGATATTCGTTTTTGTACAGATACATACACATTACATATGTATCTGTACGCATCTTACTTGTATTCGTATACATTTGCATGGATACATGCAGGACAAAAACGGGATGCATACGGGATAAAAACAGGAAGTGTTTGAATGCATATGGATGAGTATGGATGCGTACAGAAACATACGAATATTGCCGACATTCGTATCATCAACTACAAATTGAATATTTGTACAAATAGATGCTAATGTAATATAATCAGTTCAAAGTTGGATATATTCATTTTTTCTCTATTTGTACGAATTCAAACATTTGAATATTTGATTCAAATCAAATGTCAAAAATTACATGCATGCACAACCCTACCTTGTATTCAGGCTGTGATTCTGTACCTGCCGCAGTAATGCTGCTGATAATGCCTCCATGTTCCAACACAGAGAAGTGGAGGGTGCCTTTTTCCATGGCAGGTTAGACCACCTCTCCAATATGCTCAGAGTAAAAATGGCCTCTATTTCAAAATGGATACATGGTCATAAGTACATTGCTTGAGCAGGAATGGCTCTGAAATGGCATGAATAAATGATGTCACAGTGTTTCTGCTTTACAATGCTTTAACAAGTGTTTAGGGTAGGTTGTGCTCTAATTGTGTGTTTTTCCATGGACCCAAAGTCTTTCACTACATGAGTGTCATGCAGGCCTTTAATACCAACCATGCAGTTCTTGTTCCATGGTAACGGTAGGTGACTAACTGTTCTCACTGTGGAACAAGTTCCTATCAATCAAAAACATTTACCAAAGTGGCAGTTGGTTTAATATTGTTCCCAGGAGTTTAGCTGATAATTCCTTTGTTCAAATGCTATCCTATCCAGGATTGCTTGCCCAGATCCTTCCATTCTTTCTCTCTGTTGCGTTATATGGATATGTTAGGAAAACTCCATTAATAGTATTGCAGTACTCTGTTTTAAAATAAAGATCATGTGGCATATCCCTGTAGATCTATAAGTGTGATCTTCTATATGCCAGTTGTTCTTCCCAGGGTCACTTAGAGTAGAATTCTGAATCAAATTCAAGACTCAGGGCCTTCCATACTGGGCTTTACTCCAGATTATATCCCTATTTTATAGAATTTGTCCAACACCTCTGATTACCAAATTCTAAAGAAAAGATTTATTTTAATTAAAATTACTTCTCGTAATCACCTATTCCAGTGATCAACACACTTGTTAAATTCTTGTTAAATTTTTAAAATAAAGCGAATACTTTGCTTTTACCAAATTACTTCAAGGAAGCCACAGTTTCTACAGCAAGCCAAAATCTTTACTCTTCTCTGCTTCCTTTGTCTTTTAAAATAGGTCACAGGAATATTGCTGTATGGAAAAAAATCTTTTCCTTGCAGTTTGAAATTCTCCTTAGAGCAAAATGAGGATTTCACACCATCCTCCTCCCTCCCCAAGATGGAGGTAGTCTTGCACAAAATCTTCCCATGTTCAAAGTCTGGCTTTGTGTTTCCAACTCATAAGCCACTGTAACCAATTCACCTATGTCAATATTTATCATATATCAGTTCCTGGTCTTCTTACCCAGGCAAGGAAGTCGTTTAAAAACATGTTTGTAACAGTCCAACCAATCCTCTTTTATCAACATTTGTTTAGGCAGGATCTGCACTACAGCTGTTTTTACCACTTCTATTGTGAAAAAGCAGGAAGTGTGCTGTTTGAACACTCCGCTTTTAAATTAAAGTATAAACCTTTGTTTGCTGATTTTGACATTTCTAGCCAGGACTGTTTGAGAAGACACAAGAGGTGGTTGTAGAAGATCATTTTGGCCCTTTCTGCACATGCCATCGAAAAACAGATCCAAATGGATCTGGTTTTTGGCGAGCCGTTCTTCCAAGGATCTGTCCCAGTTAAGGCCCCACACATCCACACACGCACGGGGCAGTCACAGTGAGGCCAGATTGGGCAGCCGGATTGCCCAGGTGCTGTGCAGAAGCCACAGCACCCAGGGCCAAAGATGGCTGGATTCCCGCACCGCCGACGCCACCCCCAGAACTGCAGAACTGGAGCAAGCAGCTGCTAGTCACCGTGTATTTTCGGTGGTGACCGGCACGTGGGGGAAGGGCGGAAGGAGGCACACTGGCCTCCTTCCATCCTTCCAAACATGGCATCTGCCAGGAATGCGTCTCTTCCCCTGGCCGTGTGTGGAAGCGTTCTGCTTGTGCACATATTCAGGGGAGGTCAGGGGAGGTCAGACCTGATTTTTCAGGTCTTACATTTGAGACGGCTTTTGGCAGCAAGACCGGTTTTAAAAAATGGTTTTGTTCGGAAGCGCCGCCGAAAAGGGACCCAGATCTGGCCTCCTGCATGGAAGGTAAGTCTATATGTGTGTCAAATTTGTTCTTAATATGTGTCTAAATGTGTTTTTAGGGCATGTGTGGAAACACCCTTTCTGTGCTTTTCAAAACAGGACCATGCTGTCCAAACCTCTGGAAGAGCTTTAATGTGTCTGTCTGGTGGAAGCAGTGGCTGGGGGTGGTGGTGGGGGCTGGGAGCAGTGGCTGTTGGGCAACAGAGTGTGGTAATACAGCTGACTCCCAGATGGAATCTTTTCACATTTCAAGGGTTCCCAATGGTACTATTTCAGCACTGTGTGGAATCTGTCCTAATATTCCGAGTATTGTACTGTCTCTTTTTGCAAGAAAGTACTAGGACTGTTCTTTGGGAGTTCTGAAGTGTGCTGTTTTCAATATGGGGATGATAGCTCCCCTGCTTCTGGGTCCAATCAGGATCAGGTAAGATGGTACAAGTTCTGAATTAGTGTCTAGATGCAACAGCATTCTGAATATAAAATTTGGTAAGCCAATGGTGGTTTTTCAAAGATGGAAATGTGGGATTGCACTTCATATGAAGGAGCAGGTATTCCTTAAGTTTTCTTTGTCATAGTAGTGTGGATCACCTCTGTTGCTACCAGAACTCATATAGTGGCAACCTGTCAAATTGTCCTTAAATTTTTTTAGAAGCTGTAGCTAGTGCAGAATGTGGTGCCAGGGATACTACGTGAGGTTGCCTACCATGATGCTTGGTACCATTTTCATAGAAATGTCCTTGTTGCAACTTTGCTGCTTGAACACATTTAATGTTTTGCTGCTGATTCATGACACCTGAAGAACTTGAGACCAAATTAGCTAAAGGAATGCCTCCTTCCATGTATACCAGCCTTGTCCCAGCTGGCAAAGCTTCATTAGTCCTTTTCAGCATGAGGCCAGTGGAACAGCCCATGGTGGATGCTAAGCTGCTCCATCTGCACACTGAAAGGACCTAGCAGAGGCTCCACTCCAAACTAGCACACTTCATCTACCCGGCATAGAGCTATAGCACTGTATCTCCACAAAGGTCTCCACAACCTGACTACTTCAATATCCTAGTCCATGGACAGCATGTGGTGGGTTGATATACCTACATTGTCACCGTTTCAGCCAGGCACACGGAAGCAGCCTTAGAAGTACACCAGCTGGGAATTTTCAATCTCAGTCTTCAACAACTTTTGTAATAGAATTGATTTTGTAACAAAATTAAAATTTGGACTAGACTACCTAGCCTGGACCAGCATGGCACAAGATAGTTGTGCCATGTGTAAACAATTCCATGTGTATCACTGCTTTCAAGGGTCTATCTAGTGTCAAGCAGGAAGAGGATCTTTTCTGTTCTGTAGAATGTTCTCTGTGAAACAGAAACAGAATAAAGTCTGCTGAGCATTTGGGCTCAGGCATCTAGTGACTGCTTGATACACTCAGTGTTTCCATTGTATTGATTTTACAGTGGTTTTATTATTCTAATGTTATTCTTTTATTGCCTCATTGTTGTAAACAGCTCTGCAAATCTTAATGAAAGCCGTTACAAAGATGTTTTAAATAAATAAATAGAAAAGTTTTTCCAAAATTCTGTATTACATCATTTTCTTCTTATTGAACTAGATGTGTCAGTTGCCCTTTTGACATTACATTTTCATGACCAGCATAATTTTCGGGAATCTTTTCAGTACAAAAGAAACAACCATCAGTTGACCAGCCTGCAGCATGTATACCATGCATTAAATAGGAATATTGCTCTCCTCTGTCCACCCCAGGGTTTTTGTTCATCCAGCAGCTGTTAGGAAACTTAACAGCTTGCAGCTTCCCACATGGAAACAGAGGAGGGTTAATGATAGATGCAATGGGGGAC
The DNA here is from genome assembly GCA_023333525.1 of Aspidoscelis tigris stejnegeri. Taxonomy (NCBI): domain Eukaryota; kingdom Metazoa; phylum Chordata; class Lepidosauria; order Squamata; family Teiidae; genus Aspidoscelis; species Aspidoscelis tigris. The sequence continues at coordinate 59,952,173 of JALMGA010000002.1, read as the reverse complement.
TATTACCCTGATGGAACTTAGAGGAGCTTCGGTTCAGTTCAAACAGTATAATATCTCCCTTATTTCTACATTGTGGATGAAAGGAGTAGAGAAAACCATAAGGTCAGGAGCACAGGGAATCATGTGCCCAGCAGTGGAAAGAAGTGGAAAGGGAGATACATGGACCAGAATTTTAATTTTATTACAAAAGCAATTGAGCCCTTATGAATCTTTAAGTGTATTTTAGTAGTGAACTAACATCTCTTGATTTTTTTTTTAAATCACTTTAATGAAATTGGGAAAGATCTACATTTGAGGCAACGGAGCTATATTGCCAGAATAGACCATACTGGGAAAGATGGGCCAACCCTCTGGTTCAGGGTAAGACTGCATTTTCTACAATTAGTCCAGCTATTTTACAAACATGAACATGTCATAGTAGGCTGCAACATCAGACATAGTGCCTAAGCTGCTGGTCTTTCAGGTGCATGATAATGCCAGAAGGCAACAGTATCATGAGCCGCTTGGTGAAACATATTTACCAATTGCTTCTAGAATTGATATCCTGTCTTTTTCAAAAGAGCCCAGGGCTGTGCATATCATTCAACTTCACTTTCCTTTATTCTCTCCACATCTATACGACATAGATTAGGTTGAGAAGCAGTGACTAGTCCAAAGTCACCCAACTAACTTCAATAGCCAAATAAAGTATTTGAACTCAGAGACTCCTAGGGTGCTTTCGCACATGCCCTTAAACACCCATTAAGGACACATGTGGCAACCCGCATCTGCACAGCAACACCCATTAAGGACACTTTGGTTGATCTGCATCCGGACAGCAACACCCATTGACCACACATGTGGGAAACCACGTCCACACAGCGGCACCCATTAAGAACAGAATGGGTAGACCGTGTCCGCACAGCGGTACCCATTAGAGGCAGGAGAAGCTGCTTCCGCACCTATCTCTCTCTAATGTGTGCTTCATGGGGTTTACCGGAATTAATGGGTGTTTCCGCTGTGAAAACGCATTGGTTTAGGACACATCCGCACAGTGGAAAGGTGCCTAACTGGGGCCCTCCCCCGGCCCAGCATGATTGGCTCTGCCAGAGCTGAGCATGGCAAGCCGGGGGACTCCTATTTTGTTGCTTGTCCTTGCCCAGAAGTGGCAGATTGCCACTTCTGGAGCCAAGGGTAGCTTCCTCGAACCCCTCCCTAGCCTACCCGGGAGAGAGCACGAGCGATCCCTTCTTACCTCTTCGTTGTCACCCCGATTCTGGCCAAGAGGCCCCAGGAGGCTCCATGCCTGCATGCTACGTGCTTCTGACTGGCCAGAGCAGCACGCCTGTGCAGAGAGCCTCCTGACAGCAGGTGCTGCTCGCGCTCTCCCCTGGGTGGGCTAGGGAGGGGTTTGAGGAAGCTCTCCCTGGCTCCAGAAGCAATGATCCACCACTTCTGGGGTGAGGGCGAGCTGCCAAATAGGAGTCCCCCAGCTCACCATGCTTGGCTCCAGCAGAGCCAATCATGGCAGGCTGGGGGACGGCCTCTGGAGCACAGATTTGTGGTGGGTGCTGTATGTCCACATAGCACCTACTTCAAATCCGGATCTAAATCATCCTTCTGCCGCGTGTGCGGAAGGACGGGGGGTGGGTAGATCTGGAACTACCCCAAACTGTGGTTAGTAAATCCGGATCTACTGGAAACCGGATTTACTAAATCCGGATGTAGTAGATCCAGATTTAACCCAGTAAATGTGGAAGCACCCCTAGGTTCTACCCTGACACTTTAGTCGCTACACTATACTAGGGATGTGCACTAATGGTTTTTTGTGTCTTTGAATCAAATTACATCGCCGGCAAGGAAATCTGCATATGTTCAAATAGAATCCCTTCGAATGTGGTATGATTCAAATTTGATACAAATGTTCTTTGAATGCTATTTGACTCTGATTTGAATTCCTGTTGCTGGTTGTACCTGCGAGTAGCCTATGAAGCCTCTCTGAATAAATCAAATCTGCTCTGAATCAACTTCAAATCCTCTGTGAATCCTGTCTAGATTTGCTCTGGATCTGCTGCAGCTGTGAATGGGCTTCTCCAGGTTCACAAATGTAATGAAGCTTCATACGAATGTACAGAAGCATTTGATTCACATTAGAATGTCAAACTTTGAATGTACCAACATTCAATTTGAACATCAGAATTTGAATGAATTTGTACAAAATTTGAAATGTGACAAATATTTGTGCACATCCCTACATTATGCTGGGCTTATTGGGATCAGGATACGTGGACATAGTTCATTGAGCTCCATTTCAAGGCAGATTTTATCATTTTTGATCAAGTTTTTGTGGAAGCATCACTTGGTAAAGGGTGACCTTGCTTCTAAATTACCATAACCCATGCCGATTAGGAGAAAACTTATCAATAAATGACTCTCAAAGACAAGCTTCATATTATCACATTCTCCGACCTTTGCTCCCTATTAGAACATCTTTAAGGAATGTAAGACTTGGCTTGCATTTTCCCCTCCCTCCGTCTTTCCTTAATAATGAAATGCTATGTAGATGAACATAGCCAGTTATCTATTCTTAGCTTAAATGAGACTACTCACACAGAAGCCCAGCAGAATTAGAATAAATTTCATTTTCATACAAAGTATTCTGTAATTAATGATAAATTGCCCTGAATATGTATAAAAAATGAGATCTCATAGGCTATTGGTATACTGTTATACAAACAATTCCAATGTAATTAATGATACTGAGGGATTTCATATATTTAAAGAAACAGAGAGAGATACAAGAAAACTGCGATTATTTTGCAGTTTACTATCTGTTGAGCTTATTTATCATGAAGATAAACAATTCACAACATGTTAATTAAAGCTAATAAGATTGTCTACCAGAGTCACTAAACACCATCAGTATCAGTTTGAACTGTGCATTTCTTAATACCATAGTGTATCATTTTCAGACATGAACAATTTTGATGAAGAAGTGGCAGGACTTTACAGATTCATAATGTAAAGGAGACACATTTTCATAACATAGGGCTTAACTTCCATACTTACCTTCTGTGTTTCCGGACACGGTGTGATGTGCTGTGCTGAAACAAGCAACCCATCCCACTCTGGGATAAGTTGCTGCTGGAGAAGAATGGGTCATCTTCATTTTTTAGCCCCACGCACTGCATCCAGAGAGACCTTGGAAGCAGTGCTGAGACTCCAAGTTCTCAGCCCTTACAGTTTCCAATCTGGCCATTTTGGGGCTGAACCCACTTCTGGCAGTGATTTCTGGAGCATTATAAAAATGAGTCTGGTATTTTGGACCACAGGGATATGCTGTCCTCACACTTCTGTGGTCTGATGTACTGGTCTTGGGTTGATTGTGGAACTCGATGAGGAAGTCTACTGGGCTAGGATGCCATTTTGGGTATCTATCTTGATCCACACTTTATCCAATGTAGATGAAGAATGATGCACTTGGATGTGAATAACAGTCCCTTGTCCCAGGATGTATTCTGGAATTAGCAATAGTGCAGAAAAAGCCACAATACTTAAAGGTTCTTGTTGAGCAACCTTCCTAGTAACTGTTTCCATAAAGCATAGCTTTGAGAGGTCCTTATATGGCAAAGTAGTGGATGAAAAATAAAGGGATCAATTATATCAAATAATCCTGAGTCCTGGATCAAGCTAGTGAGAGATCAGCACACATAAAACATCTGAACAAGTGTTTCCATTCCTCTTATTTCATCCACTAATCTGGTTTGCTGAGGGGGTGGGTGGGAATCAAAGATGGCAGTGAGAAGATGTATTCTCCACAATACTTGATTTTATAACACTTGTATCTCACCTTTCATCTAGTGGTCTAGTGGTTAGGGAGCTGGACTCTTATCTGGGAATACCTGGTTTGATTCTGCCCTCCTACACGAAGCTGGCTGGGTGACCTTGGGTGCGTCACAGCTCTCTTCTGGGTTCCCACAGCCCCATCTACCTCACAGGGTGTTCTGTTGTGGGGCAAAGGATGCAAAGCTTTGTCAGCTGCTTTGAATCTCCTCATACGGGTGACGTCTTCTTCTAAATCAGATTCAAAATATAAGCCATTTAACCTCTCTCCCTCCCTGACAGGATCACATTCAGAAGAAACTATGGGCAAAGTCACAGCTTTGCTTTCTGGGGGGAACCGTCCCTGAGAAGCAAACACAGGGGACAGTTCAGACATTCGTATTTTAGACACCACTCCCTCCCTAATCTCACCAGTGTTTCTCACAGTGCTGGCAAGGTGTGAATTGCTGTCATTGTGGCAGCAATCACACCACCATGACAATGGGGGCACCACACTCGTGTGGCACCCTTGCTATAGTGATGGGGCAATGTATTTTTATTCCTTGCACACCTAAGATAGGGGAACTACAAGAAGGCTCTCACTTTCTGATCTTAAAGAACAGATAGACCAATGTGGGGAAAGGAATTCTTTCAGATATTTGGGGCCCAAGCCATTTAGGGCTTTCTGTGTCAATGCCAACAACTTGAACTGCTTGGTAGCAAATTGGCACTAAATATTGGCACGTGTGCTGCAAAGACAAAGTTTGGACAAGAAGTACTGGGTAAGTTCGGAATGGAGCCAGCATCCCAAAGTGTGGATGCTGGAAACATTCCCCATCTTCACTTCCCTGGGATTATGTCCAAATGGGTAGAGAACCATGCACATTCTTAGCCCAGGAAGTTCAGTATCAGAATGTTAGCACCCACACATTTCATGTTCACCTTGTTTCAGTTGTACTGAGCTAAGGAGGTACACATCTCACAATGTTCCTACTCTACTCAGGGAGCTTTGGTTCCTTGTTCCATTCATAATTTTCCCAGTGCCTTTTATTTTTTATTGATTGAGGAGTATTTTCTTCAATGAAGCTCAGCTGATGTAATGCCATTTGGCAGAAAGGCTTATCCATAAAGCATCAGTCTTGTAGCCACAGACATGTCTGCCATCAAAAGCCATTTCTGCATCATTTGCTACTTTATGCACTGACAGCACATAAAACTGATGGAGAACAAAATATTTTCTCTTCAAACCACCCACAGTCTCCAAGTGTCTAATGAACTTGGAACACTGATTAGCAAAAAAAAAAAAAGTGTGTGTGGAGGGCAAGGGGAATGACATGATTGCCTAGAATAGAAATTGCTACATTTAAACCCCCACTCCTGAAGCGCTCCTGTGTTTAATGATTGTCTTCTTCATAGGTATATAATCTGCATGCCAAGCTTTCAGGCTAGGAAACAAAACCACTATACGGTTTTCTGCCCATTCTACATTTACTCAGGGCACAGGGAGCCCAGACACAAGAGATACACACACAAAGAGGTAGGTAGGTAGGTAGGTAGGTAGAAAGGAAGGAAGGAAGGAAGGAAGGAAGGAAGGAAGGAAGGAAGGAAGGAAGGAAAAGGCAAGGCAAAGCAAGACCCTAATCCAAAACTTTGTCTAAATTGCTTTTTTATGTAGAAGATTCTGGTTCATAGATATGCTAATTTTTCCAGGGCATCTAGAATGTTTAGAATTCTGAGGTGAAGCTTTAGGAATGCCCCAATACTAGCTAGGTGCTAGGGGTTCAAACATTTGTGGGCACACATGAAAGTTCTTAGGGGCACCAGTGCATCTTTCTAAGCCATGCAAGCAATTCCTGTTCTACTGTATCTCCATTATTATTTCTCAAATAATATTCAGCTTTAGCAACTATAACTTCTCCTTTTGTCATATATGCAAAAGGGCAGCTCTATATTTCTTAGAGTCTCTGGCAAGAATACTATTACTGTCCAGAAAATGACAAGGAAAATGACAAGGAATTCGATTTACTGTTTTAAGGGTTTCTCAATAAATCATTGTTGTGCTGAAGAGGGATCGCCCTGTTGTACTAAGAAAGTGATCATTCACAGTGGTACACATACATACTATATATTAAATTAAACCTAGAGGACCTGCCCAGTTCAAGCAGTGAAGACCTTGGCTGACAAACAAATCAGGAACTTCCCAATATTTCTGTGAATATTCATTCCTTCATCCATCCATTCATATTTTTATCTAAAGGCAGCTCATAATAATATCACAATAAAAGCAAATAAAAAAGATTACGTAAAACAGTTGTAACAGCGCCAGCAAGTGCACTAAGGATCACCCTTCTACACATTAGGGCTTCACCCTCCACTAGTATGCTCTGCTCACACAGGATGGAGCATAATCCAAATCAAGAAGCTTCTGATCCAGATCACTGATGGACCTGATATATCAGGTCCACCACTGTGCTAGTAAAACTAATCTGGATCACAAAAGTGTGCAGAAGATGCATGCCTCCATGTTCCAATTTGCAGGGGAACAGATTTCAATGGATCACTTTACTGAGCCACCCCAGAGATTCTGAGGCCAGGAATTTTCACTCCTGATTGTGGGAGCTTGCAAGAGCTTCGGGTCTGACATGGAGGCTGGGCCACAGCCATGTACATGGCATGGATCACTTTGTTTCAGCCCTACTGTACCAGAACTCCCCAGGTAAGTGCAGAAAGGCCCTTACTATTACATGTCAGGGTGATATATGCAAGTTGTATTATTAGGTTATATATCTGAGTGACAGAATGTATATACCTAACTGTACTTGGTGTGAGCCTAAAATAAATTTAAAAATATGTCAGGGGAGAAGGTGAACTAGAGAAGGAAGCATCATAGAAGAACATGTGGCTGGTACATGACATCTTGAACAGGACCATACTGCAACATTTTGTTGCATTATCTTGCTTGTTCAAAATTATGTCAGTAGTTATGAATCTTTCTAATGGATGCTTTATTACCCTTGTATATATGCCTGTGGTGTGTTTGTATGGCTGTACTGCATGCATTTTCAATTATTTGAAAAATAAATAACACAAACTTGAAAAGTGAATTTGCAGTTTCAGCATAGAAGTGATCTTGGACTAAATAAAAGCTGGCATGGATTCTTTGGGGATTGCTAGTTATTCCAAGCTGAGGTTTGCAGCATAGAAGAAACCATTATTCTTCCAAAAGAACAGATGTTAAGTGCCTTAGAGAGATGGTTTGCTATTTCTTCTTGGTAAGTTTCACATTTCTTGTTCCTTCAATAGCAGTACTGACAAAAGTAATATGATGGAAAACATTAAAAGAGTAGATAAATAGCAGCGGTAGTGACCCAGCATTTTTTTCTACCATTGCCCAAGAAAAGAAAGGTTTCTGTATTAAAATAATTAAGTTTTGTCCGTATGCCTTCAAAGGTTTGTGAACTGAATAAAATGTGAAAATTTCTGTATACATTTTTATTTTTAAGAAAACATATTTATTAACTTCCACAATTTGGATCTCTAACACTTGTTCTTAAAACAAAACTGTACAGGCATCTACTTACTATGCTTGTGTACCTGTCCCTTCCAGGGCATTACAACTCCACTGAGGACAGGGTATCTCTCAACTATGCAGGCCCAAGTCCCCGTGACACACAGCACCTTTGTCTCATCTGGATTCAGCTTCAATTTATGGGCCTGCATCCAGCCCATTACCACATCCAGGCACCTGCTTCTGCCCATTATACCACCTCCAGGCACCTCCAGGGGCTTCAACCTAATTCAGATGACACAGAGAGATAGAGGTGGGTGTCATGTGCCTACTGATGATACCTTACTCCAAATCTCCTGATGACCTCTCCCAGTGGCTTCATAGAGGTATTAAAGAGCGTGGGAGATGGAATCGACCCCTTGGGAACCCCACAAGTGAGTTCCGAAAATATTAAGCAAGAATTTCCTAATAATCTGGAGCAGGCCAACATTTTGTCTTATTCTGTGAACCATCAATTGCTTCTGGGCATTCTCAAGCAAAAGTCAAAGGCTCTTGAATCCCTGAAAATGACTTTTAGAGGCATCCTGCCTGTTTCTCCAACTTAGAAGCAGCACCCAGGCACAAGTCTAGTAGGCAATACATCTCTCCTACATGAATTTGTTCAGTAGTCGGCAAACCCATTAGTCAGAAGAGCCAAATATCAACAACAGTACAATGACTGAAATTTCTTTTGAGAGCCAAATTTTTAAAATTTAAACTATATAGGTAGGTACATTGTTATTAACTTAATTAGGGTAATCCTAAACTGGAAGAGCCACACTCAAGTGGCCAAAGAGCCGCATGTGGCTCCTGAGCCATGGTTCGACTAGCCCTGGTCTAACCCTTTCTTAAAGCTATCCAGACTGGTTGCTTCACAACCTCTTCTGGTAGTAAATTCCATAGACTGATGACCTTCTGAATGAAGAAAAAAAAAATCTTCCCTTTCTCAGTTCTAATTCTCTTGCCTATCAGCTTCAAAGAGTCTGGAGGAAGCCATCTTAAAGCAGATTATCCACAGCTGCCACCACTGCATACTCAATCCTTAACCATTCAGCATGAAACCTCCTAGCCCTCTGCAAGCTGTGGCAGTATCAGCAAATGCTGTGAGGTAACTGAAATCCCTTTCCATAGTAACTGCACCATATTCTCACCATGACAACTACAATGATAAGGGAGTTAGGAGATGATGAATTACCTTCCCAAACTCTCCCATTATAATGGCTGCAATGGCAAATGCTGAGGAAAGAAATCAATTCCCCTTCGCTGTAGAGGGGATCACTTGGAAAATGAAAAAAAAAAAGCCAAACCTTTTCATTTGATGATTTGCTATTTCTAGTAACTGAAGTGAAAAGAAGCCCAGGTTGCTAAGGCGATTATCATTTACCTCTTCTTTTGTGGTTTTTCAGAAAAGGATTTTCACAAGGATTGCCTCCTTTTTATATGTTTTACTAAAAATTCCCCAATCACTGGCCCAGGCTGCTTCTAGATTGTCAAAACTCATAAAGTAGTAAGTTACCAGACTGTACACTGTTTGTTTACAGCTGGGCAACATGATGCCTTTGCCTTGAGCCTAGGATGGAAGCAAAACAAAAACCCACCTGCTAAGCTGCCAGTCTGTGGCTGCAACAACAAATCCAATGTCTGTGATGTATTGTGTCTTAAGATCTGAAGGGGAGGCCCTCCTGGTTGTCCCACCACCTTCAGCAGCTAGACGGGTGGGCACCTAGGAGAGGGCCTTCTCACTGGTGGCCCCCAAGCTATGGAATGGTCTCCCCCTGGAAGTGCGTTAGGCCCCTTCTCTGTTTGTGTTCAGGAAGGCAGTGAAGACACACCTCTTCACTCAGGCGTTTGGTTAAATGTTGATTACATTTCTCCCACTGCAAACACTAGTGTTTTAACCAATTTTGCATTGTTTTTATCATGTTGGTTTTTAAATGTTGCATTGATTATTATTGTTTTGATATAATTTTTGATATGTTCGATTTTAAAGGTTGTTACCCGCCCGGAGACCCTCAGGTATAGGACGGGATATAAATATAATAAATAAATAAATAAATAAATAAATAAATTTTGTTTTTGCTACCCCAGCATTCTACAGCCATTGTCTGGCAGTTTTAGGGCCTGTGTAAGGGAAAGTAATCCTTCTCTAGCTGTCCCTGCACTGCTAAAGCAATACTGTTGATTTACAAATCCATAAATTATAGGCTATTTCCATCTTTAGCTGGGCTAGAGTGATCCAGCTTTCCCAGGACATGGGAGTCCACACTTTGGTTGGCTGTTCCAGAGCTGCCGTTAGCCACCCCATGCTGTTCATATGCTGTTCAAGCTTCAGACCTTGCTGAGAGGACAGCCAAAATGGTCCCCCAGCAAAATCAGAACAGGGGGCATATGTCCTTCCAGACACCTCCCTGGCTCAGTTTACTCACATGTAGAACAGTGATAGACACTGCAGTGTCAGAATTGATATCCATCCAATTCCAAAGACTTCAGGGAAGGAAGGAAGAATACTCATTCTTACAGGTTTTTGCTATGGGTGTCTTTCCATTGTCACTAGAAGTACCCATTAAGTACCCATTAATGGGTACTTAATGGCATTTTTGTACCCATTAATGGGTACTTAATGGGTACTTCTAGTGACAGTGGAAAAACACCCCATGATCAATTTTATTAGTAGAAAATATGCTTTTCCAGAGAAAACATTAGGGATGTGCATGAATATTCAAATGCTTTCAAAATTTGATCAGAATGACCGATTATCAACATTTGAATTCAAATTGAATGTCCTTAAATTTAAATCTAAAGATCTGATTGAATGTCAAATTTCAGATCTATTTGTTCAAAGTATTCAGACATTTGTATGCATGCTGGTTCGTACACAATGCGTACTTGAAAATTCACATCTTTCCTGCATCTGTACGCATTTGTTCAGATCAGTACGGGATGAAAATGGGTTGCATACAGGATAACTACGAAATGCATACGGATGTGTACAGATACATACCGACCCTGGGAAGATGTGTGCAGGCATCTACGAATGTTGTCGACATTTGTAAGTGCAAATTCAAATGAAAAATTCAAACAAATAGATTCAAATTTGCTTAATTTGAATTAAATTTGGTTAAATTCAAATTTTAAATCATAGAATCATAGAATGGTAGAGTTGGAGGGGACCTCCTGGGTCATCGAGTCCAACCCCCTGCTCAAGGCAGGATCTCCTAAACCATCTCAGACAGATGGCTGTCCAGTCTCTGCTTGAAGACCTCCATCGAAGGGGAACCAACCACCTCCCGTGGCAGCCTGTTCCACTGGTTGATCACTCTTACTGTTAGAAATTTTTTCCTAACATCTAAACTAAATCTTTTCCCCTGCAGTTTCACCCCATTGTTTCTAGTCCTTCCTTGAGAGAGTGAGAACAGGGCTGATCCCTCTGCCTTGTGACAACCCTTGAGGTATTTGTAGACAGCTATCATGTCTCCTCTCAGTCTTCTTTTTGTTAGACTAAACATTCCTAGTTCCTTAAGCCGTTCCTCATAGGACATGGTTTGCAGACCGTTCACCATCTTGGTAGCTCTCCTTTGAACCTGCTCCAGCTTGTCAGTGTCTTTTTTAAACTGGGGTGACCAGAACTGGACACAGTACTCCAGATGAGGTCTGACCAAGGTAGAGTAGAGGGGGATAATAACTTCACGTGATCTGGACTCTATGCTTCTCCTAATACACCCCAGGATTGCGTTTGCCTTTTTTGCAGCTGCCTCGCACTGTTGACTCATGTTCAGTTGATGATCTACCAGGACACCCAAGTCTTTTTCACATGTGCTGCTGCTCAGCCGAATTCCTCCCATTGTATATGTGCTTTTTTCATTTTTCTTGCCCAGGTGCAGAACCTTGCATTTTTCTTTGTTAAATACCATTTTATTAGTTGCAGCCCATTGTTCGAGTTTCTCTAAATCTTTTTGAATCCTCTCTCTCTCTTCTCTGGTGTTTGCAATCCCCCCTAGCTTTGTGTCATCAGCAAATTTGATCAGTTTCCCTTCAACTCCCTCGTCCAGATCGTTTATAAAAACATTAAACATAACTGGGCCCAGGACAGAACCTTGTGGTACTCCACTTGACACTTCCTTCCATTTGGATGTGCAGCCATTTAAAGCCACTCTTTGAGTACGATTACTAAGCCAGTTTTGAACCCACCTTATAGTTGCCTTGTCAAACCCATATTTGATCAATTTTTCAATGAGGATCGCATGGGATACTTTGTCAAATGCTTTGCTGAAATCAAGAAATACTATGTCTACTGCATTTCCTTGATCAACCCATTCAGTGATTTTGTCATAAAATGAAATCAAGTTAGTCTGACACGACTTGTTTGATACAAACCCATGTTGACTACTGTTAATTATTGAATTCCTATCCAAATGCTGACATATGTGTTGTTTAATAATTTGTTCGAGAATCTTTCCTGGTATTGAAGTCAGGCTAACAGGCCTGTAGTTCCCTGGGTCTACCTTCTTCCCTTTTTTGAAGATAGGAACAACGTTTGCCCTTCTCCAATCGTCTGGGACTTCTCCTGTTCTCCATGACTTCTCAAAGATTACAGCAAGTGGTTCAGCAATTACCTCTGCTAATTCCTTCAGTACCCTAGGATGTAATCCATCTGGACCCGGGGACTTAAATTCGTTTAAGTTAGCTAAGCGTTCCCTTACTCTCTCAGTGTTGATTTTGTGTCTTGATTCTCCTAGTCCTTCATCAGTACAGTGAAGGACTGTTGCATGTACATTATCCCTCTTGGAAAAAACAGATGCAAAATAGGAGTTCAGAATCTCTGCCTTCTCAAGATCACTTTCGATCACTTCTCCATTCTCTCCCTGCAGACTTCCCAAAACCTCTTTGACTTTTCTTTTGCTGTTGACATATCCCCAAAACCCTTTTTTATTGTTTTTAGTCTCTCTTGCAAGCCTCAGTTCATTTTTAGCTTTAGCTTTTCTGATACTTGCCCTGCAGATTGTACTGATTTCATTATATTCCTCCTTAGATATGTATCCCTTAATATTCTTAAACATTTCTTTTTTCTTTTCTATCAAGTTTTTAAGTTCTAGGTTTATCCACCCTGGTCTCAAAAATTGCCTTTGTGCACACCCCTAGAAAACATTACATTTTCTAAATCATTTCCACAAACTCCAAAATATAGTATACAGATCTTATTATTTCAAAGATTGGTCACAGTTGTACTAACAAATCCTAATGTATAACAAATGATTGCTCTCACTTTGTTTTAAAGTTATTTTAAGTGTTGAGTAATGTTATATTCTTATAAATTATTCTGTAAAATTAATTGCAATTGTTTTGTAATTGTTTATAAAAGAAAAAGGAGGGAAAGAAAAAAGGGGGGCTTTTTAACATTGGTTCTTAGTTTGCTTCCAGAAGGAGAATATGGGGCTCCCTTCTGCATGTTAATAATAAAACCACCACATGCAGATAGTGAGAACTGATGGAAACTGGGTCTATTACCATAGGGCAAAAAAATGGATCTTAGAATGGATTAAATATCAATTTGAGGTTAACAACTTCAGAATTAACCAAATCCATAGAGATTACTGAAACAAACACCAAAAGACAGATTTCACTTTGGAAAGAGCTAGGAATTAGGAGCAGAATTTGCTATTGATTTTGGGCCACTGTACTGGCGGTAAATCCATTATTGTTCAACTCCAGACTGGCTTATATTGCTCTTTTCTTGCATTCAACATCATCACAGTTCCTCTTCCTTTTTTGCTCCTCTTTTCCTTTCATTCCTATTGACTCGCTCATGAGATGAATTTTGTCCAAGAGATATTAAACTGAATAACAAGTGAAAGTTATGCGGGAGGAAAGAGGGCCTTTCAGCAACATAAATTCCCTCCACCATATGGTAAGGGGAAAGATCTTTATACAACTTGTTTGTAAGAAGTGTGTTCTGGAATGTAAGGAACTGCTTCTGATTTCAAAATACAACAGTTAGCCTTTGTAGCTTTATTCCTCCACTGAAAATATGAAAGTGAATGATTTTTTTGTTAGTGGTTGTTGCCGTGAATCTGATCTCTTTGAGTTATTTCCATGCATGATTTACATAATGACAATTTTTGAAAGCTGTACAATCAAAAAGGATTTTTCTTTGTTGTTGAGCTGCAAATGTTTTACTGAGTTTACAGTCTGTGTAGTGATAAAGTAAGACAAAAATTGGTATAGGATAAAATGTCACACATTCATTGCTTTCTTCCTGTTAGGGCCTTTTCCATTTGTGCTTAGCTAATTTGTTTATGGCACTCATCATTCATTACATGGAACCAGTGAATCAACCAAATAACAATAAAGTTATTTTTCAGGTATAACCACTTGTAATCTGAAAGACAAGCAGCTAGTTCACCAAATTCCTCAAACAGTTCCCCCCCCTTCCATGGTGTCCCACAACAGAATTAACAGGTCAGAGAAATCAAAAGTGAAACTTCTGTTGGAGTTTGGCCCTTTCCCTAAACTCTAACACTACTGCACAGCTCCTCAGAGGAGGGCCTGTGTAGCTGTAAATTTGGGTTCTTTAAATTTGGGTTCTTCTTTAAGCTGTAAATTTGGGGATTCAAAGGGGCTGACAAAGCTTTCTATACTTCTCACAACAGAACATCCAGTGAGGTGGGTGGGGCTGTGAGAGCTCAGAAGAGAGCTGTGACTGGCCCAAGGCCACCCAGATGTATTCATGTAGGAGGGTGGAATCAAACCCGATATTCCCAGATAAGCTCTCTAACCACTAGACAAAACTGGCTCAAAACCCCTAAACAGATGTGTCCGTATAATTACGAGTTAAGCCTCTCTCGAAATTATCTCTACTTACCCTATACTTGCCACACCACAAATATTAACTGAATGCGTGCATTTTGAGGGCAATGTTTTTCAAGCTGAGCCGAGACACAGGTTGCATGCACATTAAAGATCTTCATGAACTGAAATTTAGTGATTCAGTTCAAACCAAACCAAATATCCCTGGTTCAGGTTAAATTCAAACCAGATTTGCCAAACAACAGCGTGATTTGGTTCACATGCAAACTATAGTGAACCACCCATGGTTTGCTGTTGTTTGCCTATTTAATTACATATGTGGTTCTATTAAAAATGGAGTTTTGCAAACAACAGGGTTTGGTTTCCTTGCAAACTATTCTGTTTACTACAAACTATGTACCAAATGAATCAATTTGACACATCTCTAATGCACACTTATTTAGGAAAGTGGATCAAAAGTGGTTTAGAGGTGGTAGCACCTGGACAACTGGAGAAATACTGATCCAGTCCTCTTGGACCACACCAAATATGGGTTAAGACCAGTGTCCACCATGGAAGCCAATAGATTTCACTAGGATGCAGTGGTGGTGCAGGTCCTGTACCTGGCTATCCCCTGCTTTAGTCTGCACTAGCATACAGAAGGCATGTCCCTATTCCAGAATAAAATCCAGAATAAGTCATAGTACATCTAATTATTTTTAAATAAAATAATTTTATTAATTAAAACAATTTTAATTAATTTAATTAATTTATATTTTGTATAGTTCGACTATATAAAATAATTATTTTATTGTTTAAACTAAAATGTGAATGGTTTTCCTTCTACTCCCTGTATTTCAGTTATGCTTTTATATACTGATCTCCTTATTTCTATTGTATACGGCTTTAAGATTGTTTTATGATGGGGAGAGTTATAAACAAATTTTAAATAAATGAATAAAAGCAAGATCAGAATAAATGCCACAAAATAAGAAGCCCTGTAAAACTGGATCTTTTTGCACTGAAATTTCACGTGCTATGGAAATATTTAAAAATCTAAATTGTATTTCCTGACTGGAATTCAGAAACACCTCTGTTTCTCAAATAAGCCAGCAGTATGAAAGAACTAGGTTAGACAGCTTGCTACTGAAACAACAAGTAATGTCTAAGATAGAGTCCTTGATCTTTCAAGTGTATAAGAGGATACTTGGTTTCTGAGAGTCCTAAGTGCATTCTTAAAGAATGTTTTAGTTATGTTAAGTGGCTGAATTATAGCAAAGAAATGCTGATGATTCGACAGACTTTAAAAGGTCAGTTAAAATAATCTCTCATTGGCACTTGTTGATAGAAGACTGAAACATACAAGCTTCAAAATTCAAATAATATGAAACAGGAAGTTAAAGAGGGGACAATGCCAAACTCAACAGACAATGTTAATAAGATTTCTCATGGTCACGTTTTGCCTTCAATTAGGACCATGCCTTTATTAATCAGTTCAAGTACTCTATTATGCAGTACAGGTACTCTAGGGACCTGTCAAAATTGATACTGAGGTTATTCTTGTACACACTGATGAATCTCAATGGCTCACCACACTTCATGGAAATGGACTGTTCGCCATTTAGAAGTGACTGTGCATAGGTGCTGACATTGGCCTCCATACAGAGGTGCAGAGGCTTTCCAGGGGTGGAGGGGGCTTGTACAGAAAAATATGGAGGTGGGGAGGGGTCTTATGTGACCCCATGGGATACAATGAAACACTTTGGCTGAGTCATCTCCCCAGGTGCCTCCAATGGGTAAAAAAGGAGACACGACCAACAGTACATGAAAGCAGTAGGGATGTGAATGAATGTTTTTTTGCATTTGAATTCGAGTCAAATAGAATGTCAAAACATTTGATTTGATTTGAATGCTTAGAATCCGAATGCAACAAATACCGATTCAAATCCAATACATTCAAATCTATTCGTTCGAATGTTAGATATGAATTTGAAGATACAAATGTCGACAACATTTGTATGTTTTATACGTATCTACATGCATTTCGTACATGTCCTGTTTTATCCCATATGCATCCCGTTTTGTTTTGTGTAATACATACATATCTGTACATTCGAAGGATTCAAATCATTTGAACAAATGTTTTGGAACATTTGAAATTCATTTGAATGTTTAAATTAGAATGTAAAATCTATTTGAATTCGAATGTCCACATTCGATCCAAATCAATCGAATTTTGAACGTTTAGTCCACTTGGGGACTAAAAAAAACAGAGGTTAAAAAAAAAATAAGAGAGATGATGCTATACAGATCTTCTTTCCTTTCTTCCCTCCTTCTTGCAGCAAGATAAATATGATTGGTATCTATCTCCACCCCTTCAGTGGGGCATTCCTGGATCAAAAGATGGAAGGGGAGCATGGATAGCATAGGCAGGGAGTGGGAGTTATGTAAGCAACACACTTTTCTTTTCCAGGTGCCAAAACAAGCACTCTGGCCCTAAAAGCATCAAAATTCATCACTGTGCAAATATTGACACATATTGGAACCAGGGGGCAAGAGAGATGGATTTGATTACAAGTAAGGATCTCTCTGTCCCCGCTGGGAGCTGATCTATAGTGAAATGATTTAGACTTGTAAAACCAAAGTGTCCAATCCTGCAGCTACCCTGCCTACCCCATTTTGCAGTCCCAATCCATAGGGCACTGCTGATACAATTATTGTAAGTTTTGGTGGGCTTTCTGAAATGTTTAGCTGAAGAGCAGTGATGAAATGTGTAAATAAATCAACAGTAAGTAAAATCATTGACAGTTTAGGGCTTTGTCTTATACCAGTCTGCCAGCAAGTCATTAAGAATACAATTGAACCATATATGGGTCATAATGCAATTTGAAATGTGCGGATGAAGTAAAAACATATTTAAATTACATTTTGGGAGAAAATACCTATCCAAGAATTAGAACAAAATGGTTGTTAAAAATGTCATAAGATTAATGTGGAAATAGAACAAAATGTAATTATGGATGGAGGCATTGCAAACTCAGCAACTGAAACATCTACCACTCTTATATTCTGTCTCTGCACAACTGCAGTCATGACACCCTACCCCTACACAATTTTTGCACTGTGAAGTAGTACACACATTGTGTCTGGACGCTTAGTGGGACTGTCATAGATGCTCCCTGTAAAGCTGTGGAATAGTTTTTACTACTCCAGAGCTATGGAGGTTTATAGTACTCCAGAATGCCTTTGGGTGCTCCGGGATGGAGGCAGCACCCCAGTGTGTGGAGAGCGCCCCTATCTGTGCCCATGAGGTATGTGCAAAAGGGCTTTACGAAAGTGAGGATAGTACTTTGCCAGGAGAAAGCCACCATCATGGAGCAAACGGAAAATGCCCAGAATTGCCATACGGCAGTTCAGGATGCTTCTAGTTACATGTGGATGCAACTACATCTGCATTGTACTGTTAGTATGTTTGACGCTTGGACCAGGATTAGGGTTGTATTTGAAACGACTATTGAGTTTTGCTTCACTTTGAAATCAAAACTCAAAGTCATTTGAAAAGTTCTGAGTCTGTTTCACAAAATATTCAGACCATTTCAAACTTGTTTCAGTTACTTCTTCCAAGGAGAATAATGGGAGAACCATCTGTGACTCAAACCAAAAAACAACGGTATATTGGCTGATTACTTAATAGGGGTATTAAAATGTTTTGCACAACTTTTGCCTGAATACCTACACTCCTGCATTACCTGTTTTTTCACCTAGGGCCTGTTTGCTGGGTGGATTGGGATACTCTGGAACATTCCAGCTGCACATGGTGCTACCGCCTCCATCCCAGAGTCATTTTTAAAGGTCATTTTTTATAACTTTAGCTTTAAAAAAAAAATTTAACAGCAAAAGCTATGATTTAGCAGCAGTAGGTGCTTGACAATTGACAGCTGCCAGTTCTGACAGCTGACAGCAGCTGCTTGACTTTTGTGCACATGTGATCTAGCCAAAAACCACGGGAACGCTGTAAACTTAAAATCAAGCCTGCCTCATATCGCCTAACAGATCAGGGGTGCAAAAGAAGCCAAAAAACACACCCCAACCCATGACGTGAACTGGAAACTCCTCCTCATTAGCCTGCAAGCGTCTGCATGTGGGTCCCTGGCTTGCTAAGCAACTGCGCCAGGCCCCCCATACGGTGCCAAGACTCATTTTCCAGGGTGCCAAATTTGGTCCCCTGTTGGCTCTGTATGGGGGGGATTTAGCACTCTTTTCGCGTGCCAAATCAAAAGCCCATGCAGACAGCCAGCGCTGATCCCGTTCTCGGCACCATACCAGATTGGCATGTGGATGCCCCTCTAGTGTGGTGAGATTTCAGTTTCTGCCAGCCAGACTCACTCTTTTGTAGCTTCCTTAAAGCTACCACTGATGCATCAAGGCATACCAGGTGTCTATGTCATATAGGTTTTGGCACCTGGTGAAAATACACCTTTCCAGCCAGATCTTTGCTTAGAAGAAGAGGAGTTGGTTTTTATACCCCATTTTTCTCACCCATTTAAAGGGACTCAAAGCAGCTGACAAATCTTTCTATTCTTCTCCCCACAACAGACACCCTGTGAGGTAGTTAGGGTTATAAGAGGTCAGAGAGTTGTGACTAGCCCAAGGTCACTTCATGGAAGAGTGTGGAATCAAACCCCGTGACTGTGAGATATGAGCCTGGCACAAGACCAGACTGGCTTAGCTTCCTTGTGGTGCTGTCCTGGCAGGAAGGAAAGGAGAAGAGAAAGGTGGGTTATATTTTAAGTATTTTTTAGATTGTTTTATTGAGGTGGCCTAACCTGGGACCTTGGGGTGAAAGGCAGGATATATACAGTATCCCCAAATAATACCTGCCAGTAAGAATACAATTGACATTTCAGTTCTAGGGAAGGATAATATAAGAAACAACTGGTAGAAGAAAATGTGGGCGGCAGAGAGTTCCGTATCATTTCAGCTTCCTGGTGCACATCAATGCTAATAACATAGTTCTGGGATCCATGTGTTTGCATCCTATTTCTAATTTTGGGTTTGCACTGGATATAACTGCTGCAGTTCTGATATCTGTCAATCTCTTTTTCTGTTTAAAGAAATCGGCAAGCATGATTAATGTTAAAGGTTTTAATAACATCTGCTTCGTCTGGAACACCATTCAAGTCAGATCTCAAAGCTCTTTGCAAACATTAATTACCTGAATCTTTGAAACCCTCTGACCTCCCTGGGGTATGTATCATTATATGCACTTTGAAGCGGGTAAACAAAGGCATGCAGAGGTGAAGCACTTTCACAGTAGGCTAATAATGTAATTAGGCACAGGCTGTCCAAAGAGTCCTCACTTGTGGCCTCTTATAGTAAACATTAGACCGATCTAAAAGATTGCCAACAATATGCAATGGATTTTACATCAGGTTAATGGCATTAACAGTGGGTAGCATGTAGATATCAGAGAAGCTGTGCCATCTGTGAAATAATATAGCCAAAAATGAATGCAGGGTTATTAGAAAGCTTTGATATCTTGAAAATGAAGCAATAGATAGAATAGGCTACAGCTCAGTGGCTGAACTGAAAGCAATCCCTTCCAGAATCTGGCATGCCCTTTCTAGAAGGTACATGTTGTTGGTGACTTAACTACCTAGCAAAATCCATTACTACTTATTATTTATCTCACCCTTTGCCAAGTGTCCCAGGGTGGGTTACAGGAGATATAGGGTGGAGTTACTCATTCACTGTATGCAGAGCAGGCAGAAGCTTAAGTGATCAGTGATGGGAGGAAAGCAACAGAAGAACCTCAGGGTAGCTAAAACATCAAAACCTGCAGTGCCTCATATAGACCATTTGTTACTGTTCATTTGTTGTTGTTAATTTTTATTTTCCTGTTATGAGCTTTCCTGGCCTTCATGAGAGAAAAAGTAGTGAGAAATCCATTTTTTGATTCCTGCCTAACAAGAAATATCTCATGGTGTCCTCAAAAACAAATGTTCTTTTTGCTGAGATGATAAACTGTACAGCTCATGATCATCTAAAACTCAGGCTGCACCTCCATGTGGTCAATAGACTGACCAGAAGCCACAAGGGGAGCAGAGTCAACAAATATATCTACATCAGATTTACTGAATTTCCACCCTGAAAGCTGTCAATGATTTGGAACAAGGCCCTTGGCCCAGCTGTAGACCCAATTAATCCAAATATCACTCTGTCCAGTGCAGATGGAGCCTAATCAGCAGAGGTGAGGCTTCCTTGATCGGCATTAATGTGTGGATCAGGAAGTCTGTGATCCAGATTAAAAGAGTCCTTAACCAGATCTCCAGTGAGTGCAGAAAGGTCCATAGACTCTCACCAAGCTGTCCATAGCATTGACCTTTCTCCTTTGAACCTCTTCAAAGCTTACTGTACCACTGGTGACAGATGAAATAACAGAGGTATTTATATGCATCTGTGGTGGGGGTGTAGTAAGGAACACGGTTTTTGGAGGGAATGGAATCAGAAATAAAAGAAATAATGGGAAGAGATATAATATTGACAAAGGAGATATGTTTATAGAAGACCGTAAGGATTTATGTCAGATTCAAATAACTATATTTTAAAACAATTAATAACAGCAGGCCGTTCAGTAATAGCTTTTGGATGGAAAGATGTTAATGCACAAACTGTCTATAAATAGTACCATTATGTGGTGAAGCAATTGGAATTTGACTTTCTCCTAGACTGTAAGATGCTTTATATGGGACATGTGGAGACTGATGAAGTACTTAAGAACTGGGAAATAATGGATCTAACCCTAAATTGATCTGTCACCTAAAGGGAAGGGAAGGTGGATGGAGGGGAACTGACATAGGAACTCTATATCCAAAGGTATACCCAGGGCATGTTACAACATTAAAAATCAGTGAACATATAAAATAAACATACTACACCATAACAGTGCCTGAATGTGGGGAGGAAAAGTCATTCCTTGTTTAGACAAAAGACAGGGTGAAGACGTGCATCTTCACTGCCCTCCTGATCACATAAAGTGACCAGAGGCAGAGCTAAGGTAGAATGAGCTTCAGCTTCCCACCCCCATTCCTGGATCTGTAGCAAAAAGATATTTCTTCAATGGTACTTGTGCCTCTACTGGCAAGCCCTGTAGAGTGGGCAAAGGAATTTCGTCTCAGAAGAAGCAATGGGTAATTCTTGCTCTGTTCTCTCCCTCTCCTCTTCAGTCAGGCTTCAAAGTTATCAGTATTTAGAAAGCAAAATATCATTTCAAAAGAAAGTAATAATCCTGTTACTGCATTAACTAACAGCAGCTAATATACTCTTTGTGGCTTGCTTTATTAAATAATCTTTTATTTGTTACCAACACAGACAGCAAATATATATCAGTTATATTGCTTTGTGTTTCTCTAATATTAGGAGAGGAGGGGGAAAATAGACATCTCAGTTATCCCTGTATTGATCTTAATATATGTTTTAGTATAGTGGCACTAATGACTTACAATACAGATATTTCCTAGTGAAGAACAACAAATTAAAAATAATGATTTTCCTTATCAAAAGGTAATTTCTAAATTATACTCTCTCTCTTTCTCTCCCTGCATTCCTTTCTCTGTCTCTTTCTTACATGAACAAATATGTGTTATTCTAAGCAGCTTCTGGGTTATCCATTTGGACTGTACCAGCTGTCTCCAATAGTTGAGTCTTCTCACCAGCTGAACCTTGGGAAAGGTAGAAAGTAGAAGATCTGTATGTGTTTAATTCTAACAGACATAGGTTTTGTACAAAAGAGTAATGGAAACTGGCCATGTTTATTGTGCCTATGCTGCATTAGGGTGATGCGGCCATAATCTTTCAATAGTTCTAGGTCCTTTCTGTGCTTACTTGTAGATCCAGATTAATCATTAAAGTGCCTCTAGTCTGGATCCTGGGCCTCCTCATCTGCTGATCAAGGAGACCACACCCCTTATTTAGTCTGGCTTCATCTTTGCAAAAACCAGCCCATTCCTCCTCATTATCCAGATCAGTAGGTCCAACAAATTCAGATCTACTGATCCAGATCAAAGCCACATAAGTACAGAAAGGGTGCTAGTCTACTTAAATAATCCTAGGGTACCTAGGTCCTTTCTGTACCAGACATTATTTTGTTGGGATCTGATTAGATCTGTTGATATGCAGAGTGGTTACCTGATTGCTAAGTCTTCTGGGGCTCTCCGTAGCTCCGGCAGAATTCCTTGGCTCAGCTCCCAGCTTTCCAGCATTCCAGCATTCAATTAAGAATCACGGCAGTCCAAGAGTTATCTAACTCTACGTTTATTGCAAAATAAGATTACACTGGCATATAGCATTAGCCTGGCGGATCTCCAGTCCACTCCATGCTTATCAGCTTACATACTTGGCTAGCAAGCAAGCAAAACAGCAAGCGATAGATAGATCGGCTAACTAAGTAAAAGACAAAACGGAAGCCTTTTACATACTAGCACCCGGACGTTGTATTATGACAACTTCCGAGGCTCTGTCCCCCCTCCCAAGTGGCTACGTGCTTGAAAACACTTGTCGACCTTGCAGCGTATCTGCTTGTAGCCTGTTCCCAGGAGAGAGGCAGACACACTATCAGTCTGTTTTGAAAAAATCTTTCCGTACATCCGAGCTGTGTTTCCCTCACACTTTCTCACAGCTAACATGCCCCTCCAAACACAGTTTGGATGTACGCAAATTGTTTACAATTTAGTTCACAGTGTCATGCCTAACAGGCTTGCCAATTGCTCATGTTTACCTGTTGGCAGTGGTTTTGTGAGAATGTCAGCAATGTTGTCTTCAGACCCAATGTACTCCAGTCTTATGACTTTGTCTTGCACCATCTCACGTACATTTTGATATCTGACCCCTATGTACTTGGTTCGACACCTAAGATTCTCAGCCTCAGCCATTGCTATGCATGTTTGCGAATCTTCACGAACTGTAATAGGTTGGTCCACTGCTTCTCCCAAATCAATGAGCAATTGCTTAATCCACTGAATCTCAGCCAAAAGTTCAGATAAAGCTGCAAACTCTGCTTCTGAACTGCTTAAAGCAACACAACTCTGCTTCCTGCTGTGCCAAATTATTGGACTTCCAGCAAATTTGATAAGCAAACCAGACACTGACTTTCGGTCATTCTCCTCAGAAGCAAAAGAGCTATCAGCATAACAATCTAAACCTTGTTGATTGCCTTGGATTTCCAGCTTTCTGTGTTGTGTACCTTTGAGATACCTTAACACATGCTTCATCCTGATCCAATCCTGAACAGTAGGCCCATTTGCCTTTCTGCTAAGCAGAGTTACTACAAAACTGATGTCGGGCCTTGTGTGCGAGCTTATGTACAGTAAGCTTCCCAGAACACTTTGAAACAACTTTGGATTCTCAAACTGTTTCACTGAGTCTTCATTAGAAGTTCCAGTGAGCATTGGACTCTTCACTACCTTTGCGTTCTGCAAACCACACTTTTCAATCAGTTTCTCAATCTTTTTCTGCTGGCTCAATAGGCACTTGCCATCCTGAGTCCACTGTACCTCGATCCCAAGGTAAAACTTCAGATTTCCCAGGTCTTTGAGCTTGAACTTCTGAGACAACTCCTTCTGCACTAAAGCAACTTCCTTATCAGACTTAGCCACAACGCAGAGATCGTCAACGTAGATAGCAAGAATTATCTCATTCTTTGTGTATACGCAAGCATCAGCAATGCTGCGTTTGTACCCCAACTTGACCAACTCCTCGTGAATGCAAAGATTCCAGCAACGTGCACTCTGCTTCAAGCCATACAGTGCCCTCTTCAACTGAAAAACCTTCTGCTGCTTACACTGATCAAAACCTTCAGGCTGCTCCATGAACACTAGTTCATCAAGGGGAGCATTCAGGTAGGCAGTCTCAAAATCAAAGTGTCTCACTGCAAACTGCTTTCTAGCTGCAAGAGCTAAAATCAGCCTCAGGCTTTCTGCCTTTGCAGTAGGTGCAAAGGTTTTGTCAAAACTCTCAAACCTCTGCTGTGAGTAACCTTTAGCAACCAATCTAGCTTTGTACTTCTGGGTTCCATCAGGCAACTCCTTGTGCTTGAAAACCCATTTACAGCCTATAACCTTCTGGTTCTCTGGCCTATCAACAACTTCAAACACCTGCTTGTCTACCAAAGACGAGTACTCTTGCTCCATGGCTTCAAACCACTTCTGCTGCTCTTCTTCAGGAAAAGAAAGTAGCTCTTCAAAGTTTTCTGGTTCAGCCACCACTGAAAAAGCTTTTGCACCTTGCACAACAAACCTATCTGGAGGTTTCCTGACTCTATGAGTCCGCCTAGGTATGATCACCTTAACTCTACCTTTCTCATCTGTGTCTGAGCTGTCTGAGGTCTGAGCCTCAGTGGCAGGGTGTGTCTGTGTATGGTGTTGTGTAGAGGTACTGGGTTGAGGCCCTGCAGAAGCATCCTGCTTCACTACCCCTCCATTTCCAGCACTTGCAACACTTTGCCCCAGCTTGAGAAAAACCTCTTGGTTGGCATGAAGCCTGTCCCACCCGGAATGTTTCTCAAAGTTGGCACTTCTGGACAGCAACACTTCCCCATGGCCCAGGTAGAATTTGTAGCTGTTACCAGAATAACCCACAAACATCAGTCTCCGCCATTTGGGATCACCCTTCTTCCTAAAGTTTGCTGGAACATACACATTAGCGTACTGTCCAAAAACTCTTAGGTATTTCAGATTTGGTGGCCTCCCAAACAGCATGTGGTATGGAGTGGTTTTTACAAAGGAATTCCAAGTGCGGTTAGCTATATGATTGGCAGTCAGTATAGCCTCCCCCCATAGCTGTTCCGGAGCCTGTGAATCGAGAATTAGGCAGTCCTTTATCTGCTTTAGGACCCCAATTCTTCGCTCAGCGAGGCCGTCCTCCTGTGGAACTGCTGGGTTTGTTGTTTCATGCTGAATCCCTTTTACCTTTAACCAGTTCTTCAGATCATTAGACAGAAACTCACCCCCTCTGTCTGTAACCAAGAACCCAACCTTGTACTCAAACTGTCTTTCAACCATGTTGACCCAGTTTTTGAGAAGTTGAGCAGCCTCACTCTTCTCTTTCATGAGCAGTACATATGAATACCTTGTGTGGCGATCCACAATTACCAAAAAGTACTTGTTCCCACCAAAAGTTTTGCTCATAGGACCTGCCAAATCTGCATGGATTACTTCAAAAGGCCGTTGCGTGGTTCGTTTACTACGTTTCGCAACTGGAAAAGCTTTCAGCTTGGCCTGGCTGCACACTGTACAGGATAAAAAAGAATCACATGCATGGATTTTGAGGTCAGGACACACCTGTGTCAATTTTTGCAGATTTGTGAAACTAGTGTGACCCAAGACTCTATGGTAGTAATGGGCACATTCTTCGTGTAAAGGCTGATTCCCAACCTGTGAGCAGTGCTCTTCCACTTCTTTGTCAACCAAAAAATACATTTTGTCCCTCTTGACAGCTTTTGCACACACCTGGCCATTCAGGTTAATGTTACATTCATTCCCTGTGAAAACCAGAGTGTAGCCACTAGATGTCAGTGCAGAAACACTAATAAGACAGTTCTGTAATTCTGGCACACATAATACTTTGCAAAAAATTTTCCCAAAACTTGGCACATAAACAGTACCCATTTGTTTCACCATTCTTGCCCTCCCATCAGCTAAGGCAACGGAATGTATATCAGGTTTTATGACCTCTTTTAGGAGCTTTTCACTGTTAACCATATGAGTAGAGGCTCCTGAATCTAAGACCCAGGTATCTGCATTAGAATACACTTCTTTCACAATAGACACCATCATCCCACCAGCTTTCTGGCCCCGGCTCGCAGCCCCTTTGCCAGCCCCTTTACCAGCTGTTGGTTGTTTACAGTCTTTTTGTACATGTCCTTTCTGGCCGCAAGCCCAGCAGCGTTTCTCCCTAGAAACAGCTGCCTTTTCTTGCTGAAGGCCTTTGAAGTCTTCGGACAGATTAGACAGATTAGTAGAGTGTCTCTGTGCTGCATGCGGCTGTCTCTGGAGCCCTGCTTCGTCCTTCCGACGCTGGCTCTCCTCCAAGACACGCGCTGCAACCAGCTCTGGGGTAAGCTGCCTTTCATCAACACTTTGTAGACTCCACAGAATGTTTTCATACTCATCTGTCAAACTCCCGAGAAGGATGTAGGAACGTTGAAGGTTCGAGATTTCGATCCCGCGACCTTGGACTTGATTGAACAAATCAGTCATCCGCTCCAAGTGGGCTGCTGGATCTGTTCCCTTTTTCATTTTGCAGGAATACAGTCTCCGGCACCAAATCATTTTAGATAAAGCTGTCTGCGATTGATGCACAGCTTTCAAAGAGTCCCATGTGTCTTTAGCTGTAAGCTTGTCTCTCACATGCGAAAGTTGCGAGGGAGAGATTGTAAGCAAGATAGTGGCTCTGGCTTTACGGTCCTGTTCCGCAGTCGCTTGGGTTGGCCCGTTCTGAACAACATCCCAAAGGTTCTCTCTTATCAGCAATGCTTCACAATACGTCTGCCAGGAGGCATAATTGGAATTTTCTAATTTCGGAAACCTTGCTTGCTCCATCATTAAACAGCTTACAGACAGGATCTTGGCAGTTTTCCCAGCTTTTGCTGTCAGCTATGATAAGACACAGACGCTCCGTCTTACTCAGTCTCACCAATCAGCCCAGACAGCCTTTCTCAGCTTCAGGGTAAAAGCCTTTCTCCCAGTCTCAGCAAAAAGGTTTCATCAGATAGCAATCAGATAAGAGCTGATAACGATCTGGGCCCATAACCCTTGTTGGGATCTGATTAGATCTGTTGATATGCAGAGTGGTTACCTGATTGCTAAGTCTTCTGGGGCTCTCCGTAGCTCCGGCAGAATTCCTTGGCTCAGCTCCCAGCTTTCCAGCATTCCAGCATTCAATTAAGAATCACGGCAGTCCAAGAGTTATCTAACTCTACGTTTATTGCAAAATAAGATTACACTGGCATATAGCATTAGCCTGGCGGATCTCCAGTCCACTCCATGCTTATCAGCTTACATACTTGGCTAGCAAGCAAGCAAAACAGCAAGCGATAGATAGATCGGCTAACTAAGTAAAAGACAAAACGGAAGCCTTTTACATACTAGCACCCGGACGTTGTATTATGACAACTTCCGAGGCTCTGTCCCCCCTCCCAAGTGGCTACGTGCTTGAAAACACTTGTCGACCTTGCAGCGTATCTGCTTGTAGCCTGTTCCCAGGAGAGAGGCAGACACACTATCAGTCTGTTTTGAAAAAATCTTTCCGTACATCCGAGCTGTGTTTCCCTCACACTTTCTCACAGCTAACATATTTCAAATTATATTCTGAATAGGGGCCTTCTGTCCAGCTGCTAGTGCAGACTGTGACAGGCCCCAGCATGTAGGTGGCAGGTCCCTATTCTGAGATATATTCAGAATAAGGCATATAGAAAGAGCCCTAAGCTAAAACAAACAGTTGGTGTCAGGAGCAGCTCCCACAACATGGAAGTGGAAGGAGAGATTGTAGTTGGCCCCTCACTGTTGATCAGAGCTAACCACACTTTGATATGCAATGAATCAAAATGTGGTTTGACATGACTTGCCCCATCAGTAAATGGAATAGGTTGCCACAGGAAGTGGAGGTCTTCAAGCAGAGGCTGAATCTGTATCTGTCTGGAACAGTTTAGGAAGTCCTGCATTGAGCAGGGAGTTGGACTGAATAACCCTAGAGGTAACTTCCAACTCTATAATTCTATGATTCAAACCCAAGCTTAGTCCCAAAGGACTGTAGACAGTGCCACCTCTGAGCCTGTTTTTCTTCTGTACATTCCTTTGTTTAATGATCAATGGTCAAAAGACTTTGAAAGAAAAATGTAAAGAATAATCATACATACAATCCTGTGTCAAATTCTTAAGTGCTAAATGTTTAATGATATAATAATGGGAAAGAAGGTGATGAAGGGAGAAGTAGCTTTTCATTTTGGCAGACAAAAGTAAGTACAAGGTTGATGCAGAAAATGCAAATACTTGAAAGAATAAAGGAGAATAAATGGAACTGAAAACTAAAACACCTTGGCATCAGACACTACAAAGGAAAGGAGGTATACTTTGCTGTGCTCAGTGGAAACAGAAAACAGAACACAACACTGTTTTTATACTGAGTGATATAGTTGCAGGGATTACTTTTCAAGGTAACTCATCTTTATTATTCTACCCTTTCTTTATGAAGCAGAACAATTCTTGCAAGGAGACAGAATTTGAAGTTCCTATGACCCATTATCCAGAGTAAACCAGGGTTTTATGGGTTTTCCACTAGCTCTATGGATTTTTCACTAGTAAATCCAGAACATAAGAGAAGCCTTGCTGGATCAGGCCACAGCCCATCTAGTCCAGCATCCTGTCTTACACAGTGGCCCACCAGTGGCCTATGGGCATCTCAAGCAGAGACAAGGGCAAACCTTCTCCTGCTCTCGAATCCCAGCAAATGGCCTTAGAAGTGTCCTGCTTGTCCCCCCAGCCTGAAAGATGTACTTAGGCATCAGTGGTCATTGATACATCTGTCATCCTTAAACTTGTCTAATCTAGAATTTAGGCTGCATCCACATGATAGACATAGGGCACTCCTAGGGCACCCCAGGGTCCTCCTGGCAGGGAAATATATCCACTCCCATCAGGTCTGCAAGATGCCCTTGAGGTACAAAATCTGCTCTTGGAGGTGCCATGTGCATAGACCTAAGCGGGTGGTGGTGGTGGTGGTGGTGGTGGTGGGTTCCCTCATTTGCCCCTTGTGCCCCACATGGCTGACTTCTGGAGCCATTTCTGATCCAACACTAAACGATGTTGGGTGGAAACTTTGAAGTTTTTGAACTTCAGCTAACAGCTTCAAAATCTCAGTTTCGATCTCTGCTTCTGGGTGCACCCACACTTCAGTGGTATACTGGGCATACTGGAGCAATGATGCTTACTCTACCCCTGGAGCAGGGTGCATACCAGCCAAATGGCCCAAATTCACCCTTCTCTATTTCTGGAGGTAACAGCCTCGGAGCTAAGCTGCTAGCTCTGAAGGTGAGAAACCTTCTCATGTTGGGACAAAAAAAATCTGAAGTGGGCTTCTTCCTGCATGACACTTGCATACTGCAGATCCCATTAGGCATTATTTCTGCTATTGCTTGTCCAAACAATGACAGAGAGGACACTAAACAACAAGATTGCTGCTGGAGTACTTTTTTTCCTGATGGATGCACTGTAGGTATCTGAAGACCCTCCAGCACACTTTCCAGAGCAAGTTATGGTGGCAGACATCCTAAACATTTGACTGCCACATCTCTGGGGCTTCCAGGGAATGAGCACCATTGTAGATATGATGTGCCCTGTGTTTTTCCTCAGGCAACCTTGAGCTCTGAAGCTAAGCAGGGGTGACTGTTTAGCAGTTGGATGGCAAATACTGCAAAATTCCTGGAGACATAGCCAGTTTGGTCTAGTGGTTAGGGAGCTGGACTCTTTATCTGGGAATAAAGAATCTGGGAGTGATTCTGCACTCCCGCATGAAGCCAGCTGGGTGACCTTGGGCTAGTCACAGCTCTCTTCTGAGCTCTCACATCCCCACCTACCTCACAGGGTGTTCTGTTCTGAGGGGGAAGAATAGAAAGTTTTGTCAGCCGGTTTGTGTCCCTTTAAATAGATGAGAAAAGCTGGGTAGAAAAGCCAACTCTTCTCCTTCTTTTAAACCAAAAAGCAATAAATGAATGAATGAATGAATAACCAAGAAGCACTGCTTCACCAGTAGATGAGCCCAAGTTAGTGGAACCTGCATCTCATTCACCTTTGCAGCTCAGTTTTCACACTGAAAAAAAAAAAGTACATATGATGATTATTGATTTTACAATTTTATTTTTGGGGTTTACTACCTAGGTCTTTGTGGAGGGACAGTAGGATTTACCTGTAGATGAATGAATAAAATACAGACAAATGCAAATTGGTCCTGAAATGGACCAGAAAGGTACACTAAATATAGGAGTTGAGCAGATGATCTAAAATGAAGCTCTCTAAATGTAAATTTTGTTCAGATCCCAACAGTGAATATGGCATTTCAGCGTAACACACTGTGAATAGAAGTCTAGTTTTCCCATGTGCTTGTTTTGGTTTTGAATGTTTATAAACCGGCAAATTACAAGGGCACTATATTTTGTTCAAACAATAATACTTTGTTTAGTGATGGAAATATTCCAGAATGTGTCCAGATGTGCCCAGTGGATATGGTTCTTATGTAACCACATTTTGGCTGTGAAAACCTCATTTCCTAATCGCACCCTGAACGGTAATGACAGTATGCTTCCCAAATACACTCTGCCAGTATTTGGCTAGGGCTCTGTTTGAAAATGAAGTTCTAATCCATGTAGAGTAAAGGTCCAGATGTAAGGAAGTGCTGTTATTCAGTCTGTAAAGAAACGCACCTTAGCAGCCTGTTTGGAATAATAACAGAGAACAGCTACAGTGAAATTCCCATCTCCATTTTTTTTCAGATGCTCCATTCAAAAGCTTCATTATTCACAATGGAGCTTGCTTTGGCCCAAAAGACAGAAAGCACAGTGACTACATGCCCTGCATCCCCTGTGTTTCCAAAATTTGAAGCTGGAGAATGATGATGGACACTGGCCATTTTCTATGTGCCACAAAATGTGCAGAGTTCTTTTGCTACTGCCATCTATCTTCATGGTGGTGGCACAAGCACGTGAAGCTTACAATGATCATCAAAGTAATTATTTCTACCTGCAGGATTTCTCCAAGGGCTCTTGCCAAATCTGAAAGGCATGCTGCATGCCCAAAAGTGCTCACCAGGTACATTTTTCATCCAGTGTGGATGCAGCCTTAGGCTGTTTCTCCTTAAATAGTAAAGGGACCTTAACCAGCTTCTCAGAATAGCTAGGCTCCCTTAAGATGCCTTTGCAGTCTCAGTTTCAGAACACCTCACGGCATACATGAGGTGAATGTCCTCTGTGTGCTGCACTGACTCATCCCTTCTGCATGAATGACTGAAAAGGAAGCAATGGATAAAATAATCAGAACAAAATTAGACAGTTAATTTGCACTTCACCCTTCCTAGAGTTAAGCAAGAAGAGTAAAGAAGTTAAATATATTCCACTTGCAATGCAGCTCTCCTGGTCCCTTGAGAATCCAGTTCAATCTAATCCACTTTTATGCTTATTGTCATCACCTTTTCTTCTTGGTCTGATATCAGAACTTGAATGCCACAGCCCAATCTAATCAAAATAGCAGTAGATGCAAATAAATTTGTCCTAGGACATTTTCTTATTTACCTTAGTAGGCTAATAGGGCAGAACAGCCTGGATCCATTCCAGTAGCAAGAAGGATTCCAAAGTACTGGGATAAGCCTTCCACATTTGGAAAGTTGCTTCAGTAAAGTGCCCTGCAATTTTTCCAGAAATCACACAATATCTAGAGCCACTTCCTGGTTTGATGAGGGCCAGGAACTGAAGTTCTTAGCCTTATTGCTGTGATTGCTGCTCCATCCAAATAGGTAGGTGGGTCACTAAAAATGCTAAAGCTGGAAAAACCACTGCCAGAGCTGGGGTTTCCAACAGTTAAAAACATTTTTGGGGGGACCTAAAAGTGAGGCTATGATGGGATTTCCTATGATACAGGAGGCAACCCCGCATAGCAGTGCCATAAAGGCCTTTTATTCATCCTGTCTGGAAGCCGTCAGAGAGATCACTTGCTACCCTAGGTTAAATGGTTCTTCTTAAGTTGGTAAAACTGTTTGGTTTAGTTTGAAAACCAGAAGATATTTCAAACTGTAGTGGCCTGGGGCAGGATAAACAAGCCACACTTTTATCTATCTCTACTGTTCTCCAAGCCTTCTGAGCTGTTTTCAGCCCTCAAACATTAACACACTCTTTGTCTTTTCATTTACCAAGTTGCTATGGCACAGTGGAAGTGATGACATAAGCACGGATGCTTTTTGCTCAAAAGACCTAAATGCTGAGGAGAATAGTGCCAACACTATATTCCTCCAAAACTTCCACAGTCCATCAGAATGTAAAGAGTCTTTAAATGAACAAAGATAAAATAATTTCCTTTATTTTAATAATTTGATCTAATTCTTTGGAACTAAGTTCATTTGCCTCATCCATAAGTTCCTGACCTCTACCTATAGCTTCAGTTTCCTTAGATCAGATCTGTTGGAACTCATTATTACTTGAATTGCATTCTTAGATGATAGAGAACAGGTCATGACTGTCCTCATTGTGGCTTCCTGTAAGGCGTTTGAAGCACAATAGCACACTGCTGATAAGCCATATCTCCAGTCATAAGACCTGAAGATACTGCTAACATGAAAGTAGAATCACAGCAAATTGACTTTTACAAACCCTATTCCCATAAGTGTGAAGTTTTGGAATGGCACACATGAAATGTTCACATGCATGAAAATTTCAGGGTAGCATGAAGCCAGTTTAGTGGTATCTGTGGTGGCATTCATGTGCCACCCTGTTCAGGGCCCAGCTACATCCAAATTTTAATCCACACTCAGTTAGGGAACACATCTACAAAGTGGCAAACAGTTTTCCTTTCACATTATCTAACCCTAAAAATCCAACTCTGTTTCTTCCTATTCCAACATACAGTTCAATGTATGTAGTTAAAGATTCTTGCATAACAGATATCTAAGGCTGAAAAAAAGGAGGGTGGGGCATGTTATAGAAGCAAAACTTCTTGCTTCTTGCAAATTCTGCCTGTCTGCAACCATACAGATCTTGCCCTTATTTGCCTTAACTGTAAAGTACATATGCTGTGTCTCCATTACACAGCAAAGGTACCTTAAGGGAGGCTAGTTTTCATTACTCCCAAGAGAGACCAGCTTCCCTGAGGGCTGATTAAGGTGTCTTTACTATAAAATGGAGACGCAGCTGGACCAGTGTTCAGACTTGATGTGAGGTATCTTCTTCTGTTCCCAACTACCTAATGAATAACTATATACATCCTTATTCTTTTGAAATAGTGATTGCTGATAGCCCTTAGTTAAGATGTGGGTAATAAATCTAAATAAATAAATGATGCTGACCCTTTGGAATGTCACCCCATTTGTTTAAGTGCATTGATGAAATACTAGAGAGACATCTGGGGTATAATTTTGCTTTCTCATCCCATCACCTAAAGAAATCCTGAATAGGATATAAACCTCTTAATGAGACATAATATTGCCAGCCCTGAGGGATGTCTCCTTAAAATGCAAAGACCTCTGCTTATGACCTTGATGCAAACACATGCTCATACTCTTACGGACGCATCAACACACAATGTGAACACTTTGCTTGGATTACTGATGCTCTCCTCTTTTCCCTCATCCAGAAGCAAAAGAGTTTCCAGAACCACATCAATCAACTGCTTTTCTAGTTGTCATTCCAAAGACAAATTTCCAAATGCCACCATCAAGAAGAAATTGCCTCCTCCTTATTGTTTTGTTTTCCTTAGTAAAAGTTTTGGAGCACTGACCACGAAAGTAATCCTGAAAAACAGGTTTTTAAAAGCCAGCCACAAAAGCTTCAATGGAGGTGAAAAGCAATCAGATGCACACAAAAACCAAAGTGATGAAGTTGTGTGTAATTACCCAATGCTGTCAAGATTAAGACAGAACTAGAGACAGTGATTGCTCACTGTCATCTCGTTGCCAATTACAAAACAGATTATCATTTTTTAAAAAAAAAGAATTTTAATAATGCAGGCAATTAGCAGCAAGTATTGTTTTTGAACTATCTTTGTAATTTTAGATCAAAATAGTTTATGTGGCAGTTGTAAGTCTGTGTGTCGGTGGTATTTAATCTAAAGATTTGCATCTGTGTTAGTATTTACAAATAATGAAATGCTGTCTCATAGGCATAACACATCAGACTGCTCTGTATTTTTCCAGGTTGTTAGCCTGCCTAAATTGGCTCTACTAACTGATCATGTGTTTATGGTAAATGACTGCAGAATACTTCCACTGGAAGACGCTGGAAAACAACCTAGAACAACCAGTTCAGAAAGCTTTAAGAAAGGAATAGATACATACATGGAGGAAAGTGTATCAATGCCTATTAGAATGGACGCCTAGATACTGCCTCCAAGTTGGAGAGACAAGGCAGGACATCTCTAAAGGCCATTTGCAGGGGAGCTGAGAGCAGAGGCCTCTTCACACTGCTGATAGTCAACAATTAGTGAACTTCTAGTAAAGAGCATCCACATGTGAAGTAGGTTTTTACAACCTCCAAGCATGCCCTGTGTCCCCAGAAGTTCACTAATTGTCAATTAGGTATGGAGAACTAAATTGTGCTCCACACCCTTATCAGTGTTGACCAGAAGCTTACCTGAAGCATCTGGTGGTGTGACCATTTGCTCTTCTTTTGGTTGTCTGTGGTTGGTAGGTGGGGGAAGCAGTGTCCATGCAGGCGTGACCTTGTATGTGACCAGACCACTGATCCCCGGGAATGGCATCCAGTCATTTAAGTCACGAGAGAGGCGCTCAATCACAGGCACTCATGTGATCAGCCACAATACGCCCCTGCTTGAACACGCTCCTCTGCAATGGCGGCCAATTGTGGCTGTCGGTAATGGATACTTTGGGGAAGCGTTCCTCATGACAAGTGCAAATGGTCTACTTTTACAAGAAGTTTATCAGCCCTACTTCATGGCAGTCTAATCAGCTAAGTGCAGAAAGGCCTCAGATTAAAGTTGTCCCTTTGCCTTTAGCTTGAGAATGCCAGAAGTAATTGGTGGGCACCATATGAAACAGGGTACTGCACTTCTTCAGTGATTGGCTGTTATCATTAAATTATAAGATCTTTTAAGCAGTCAAAACCAAACAGGTTTATCAAATTAAGTATTGTAAGATCCCCACAAGGCTTTAGTGGTGCTTTCAAATCACTCTGATGGCACAAGGGTAACCTGTGTGCCCACGTTGCCTCAAAAGTGTGCCCCCCCCCCCCGGTACAGGATATACACATCTAGCACCCTGGGATTCCCCACCTTGACATAAGCAGTTGTCATGAGTGCTACACCAAAAGAACAATGGCAAGAGGTTTCATGGCTCTTCCCATCACTCTTCTTCATCTGTGCTGTCAGCACTTATCTAGTGCAAAGCTCTGTGCTTTGCAGAGCACAAGAAAAATGGTCAACTTTCAAGGCTGTTTGCTGTGTTCAGTTAAAAGCTCCAGGAAGAAATATTGAATTAGGGAACGTACACTCTCCTGCTTTGATGTTCCCATCCAGGGATCAGCAACAGGTAATGACTGTTAGTGCAGTGGCAGGAATCCACTGGAGCACAGAGCTCTGATTACCATGCAGCTTCCACCATTGTGCAAAAGTTGTGTATGGTTGTATCCACACAGAGTAAAAAAAAAAAGCAACTCAGAAGTGACTTAGAAGTGGAAACATCTTACCTCTGTTACTCCTCCACTCTCATAATCCACATTAAAGTCCAACTAATGCATTTTAATGGTCTTTAATGTTGATTAAGGCACCAGCGTAGGAATGCCACCATCTCAAAACTGCTTTCTCCTAAAACAAAACCTGAGGGTGGATATTTCTTTCTCAAGAGACTTGGAATATCTTTTCAAAAGGTCTCATGAACTGATCTTATGCTCCACTGTTAACTCATTTATGCTATCATTCCTGAGATTTGTTGTGTATATGCATAAATGGCCTTGCATTATATTCATTTTAAATGAGGAGAACTCAGACCAGGGGCGATTTTGCACTTCCCATCAGCTGGATAGGAAAGGAGCCTAATCACCCAACAGTGACTAGCACTTGCACTTGTGAGCACTAGTCACTTACAGCCTAAGCTCCACATGAATGGTCACTCACCTGTGACCAGTCCTGAGGTTGATCCTCTTCAGGGTGCAGAGATTTTGTTTGCAGCACCCTCCACAACTGGGCATGTGTCAGTGCCATCGCTATGACTATGCTAATGCTCTGCACATGCAGAATCGCGTCTATGGCTGTCCGAGGTATCAGAATGCTTGCACAGCACCTCAGACAATCATGGAGCACCAGAAAAGGTGCAGATGCTCACCTCTGGATGTGCCAGGTAAGGTTTCAGATAAGATTAGTAAAGGTGTGGAGCACAGTTTCTTGCTCCACACTTAGTGCATAATTAGGCAATTTCAGGGAAGGCAGGGGGCACCAGGAGACTGTAACAGCCTCCTCCAGGTGTGGATGCTCTTCCCCAGAAGCTGCCTAATTATGCACTATGGGCTATAGTGCAAATAGGCCTCGAGTCAGGTCCCATCTCACACTGAAGGACTCTATTGAATGTATAGATGGTATGACTGTACCAGGGATGATATAGCTGCTCAGCATTTTGCCTGGGAGTCAGAGATGAGCCTGCACAATCCTATAATCTTTTCCCCCCCATACATACTTCCAATGCATTGCAGGGGGATATAAGATTGGCACCACTCCTCCTCCTCCTCCTCCTCTTCCTCCTTTAAAACAGAATGTGTTTCCAGTACTCATTGCTATCGTAAAACCCTGAAATGTGTTTCAGTGTGCCAGGTGGTGGATTCAGTTGATCTTGCCTCTCAGTTCCCCAGTACCTTATTATTATTAAAATATCATTGTTTCCAGTCTTTTCTCTGCAGTATTTATACAAGCAGCTGTGGGAAATGGAAGAACTATCATTATGAAGCCACTAACATGTTTCAAAACTCAGATAAAGTATGCAAAGTAAATTCATTCTCATTTGAATAAATTTGTTCACTTGCATCAATTGGGTATTGTGGGTCTTTTCTTAGTGCAGAATTATAGGTCTCCTGTTAATAATTGCTTTGTAGCCAGACATTCTAAATTATAGAACTATAGCAGAGAGGAATGCTCTCTATTTAATCATATCCAATTTTCGAAGACAATGTTTGTCACAACTTCAAAACTGTAAAACACCCCAAAGAGACTATGTGTTAATGGATGCTGTTTAGTGCAAGAGGAGCATTCCAGCATCTCACGTGTAAATAAACATAAAGGAGAAAATGGGAATTGTGTTACTAGGTCCCTCCATTTTCAGTGTACCACATATTCATAGCTTAGCGCCATTCATGAGCTTGAGGGCAAAAGTCTGCAGTTTCATTTACTTGATGTAAAGTTGGAAGGACAACAAGTGACCCTTGTAGAGTCATTCAGAATTTCCAAGTCCATAATCAGAAACCAGATGCAGAGAGATGGTTATACTTAACTTTGGCTGCCTCCAGATATAAGCTAAAACCTGTGGTTTTCTTGGGATTCTATTAGGAATGCCAAATATAACTGCCACACAATATGCCCCCTTTTTCCACACACAGTCAACGATCCAGATCTTCAAGATCCAGATCTTTGAGATGGGGCTTCTCCTGGAGATCCACATCTTGAAGTTGCCTGAAGACTCCGTTGTGGACACCTTTAATCAGGTCCACACGAAACCCAGGTTTAAGGGCCTGAGCGACCTATTAAATCCAGATTTCCCCTGCCCTTGTGGGGAAGGGCCTTGCAGATGGGGCCTTCAGTGGGGTCCAGGTGGGGACAGGGTCTTACTGATTGGTACCAATCAGGCACTAATTGGATTCCTAATGGGGTCTTAGAAGGGTTCTAAGCCCTAGTGGAAAAAGGCCCATAGACTTGGCATATGTAAGTGATATAATGTTGTTATTATGGGAAATTTGGCAACAATGCCATGTTTCTCTAATGGTAATTGGTTGCCTCTGTTTGCTGGCTCCTTTTGTGATTGTTCTTCTTGCAAATACCTGGATGTCAGCCAAACATGCTGTAAGCAAAACCAAACAAAAAACAGGTGCTTGGCTGACATCCAGGTATTTGCCAAAGGAACAAGCCCGGAAGGATCTGGCAGATGAAGAAAGGAGTCCATGACGGCCTCACATGCCTGGTGGGGGGAATGAGAGGCAATTGCAGAATTTTCTTTAGATCCTGCAATTGCCTTCTGCCATCTGCTCTTCCCTCCCTTTATTACATATAGAAAGAAGGGTGCTTATATCAACAGTGGAATTCCAGGGAACATTGCAGAATAGTGCAGTAAACTGATCTGAGGCATTTCCGCACT
The DNA here is from genome assembly GCA_023333525.1 of Aspidoscelis tigris stejnegeri. Taxonomy (NCBI): domain Eukaryota; kingdom Metazoa; phylum Chordata; class Lepidosauria; order Squamata; family Teiidae; genus Aspidoscelis; species Aspidoscelis tigris. The sequence continues at coordinate 59,913,943 of JALMGA010000002.1, read as the reverse complement.
GAATCGCGTTCGAAACCGAACGCGTTCAGGCGGAAAGCTTAAGCCAGCTTCGGGCGCTTTCCCCGTTCACACACAGACGCTCCGGAACGCGTGTAAACGCGTTCCGGAGCGTCTGGGTGCGAATGGTTAAAGCGCCCGAAGCTGGCTTAGCCGGCAAACGCCGGCCAGGGGCGCGCCGGCGGCCGCGGAGGCAGATCGACAATCAGCTGTTTGAAAAACAGCTGATTGTCAAAGCCGCGCGGCGTCGGAGGCGAGCCGGCAGGCGATCGGGAGACAGAAGCGGCGCGAACGCTTCTTCTCCCGAACGCCTGCGGACGGCTCGTCCGCGTTGGAACGCATGTAGAGCACTTCGAAGTGCTCTACATTTCGAACGCGAAAAAGCCAGCTGCGGACACGTCGGAACGCAAGGCGCGCGCGGCCAATGCGGATGACGTGTCCACAGCTGGCTTTTTCGCGTTCCATTTTCCCCCGTGCGAAAACGTCTCTGGTGTCTAAGAGCCAAGGTTTGCCATATGTTTCAAGCCATTTCTAGCTGCTCTCACCATCCTTATAATATTTTATTGCTTCAAAATATTCAGTTACTCGTCTTTACTGTGACTAAGGATGCTTAACTACAGTAGGATTATGTTTATTTACACATAAATATTCATAATCTACTTGGATCTACACTAGTAGCCTAAAGCAGTACGTGGAGATGCAACCTAAGATTGTGGTTGTTTTAGGTTGAGGGTGAGAGAAAAAGATCAACTCTGGTGCTGGTTTTGCATCTGCATTATTACCACTGTTATATTTTATATTTTGTATTGCCAATGAAGTGATTCAGGTATGTTCCCTCCGCCCTTTGTTAAGTACCTCCAGCCATCTTTGGAAAGGGATTGATTGATTGATTGATTGATTGATTGATTGATTGATTGCATTTTATCAGGAACTGTTACAAGCAGTGGTCCGGGACTAAATGGTTTTAGTGGGGAAACCATCTCTACCCAGCCACAGACACTTAAAACAGGATTTTAAGGTGAAGGCTTTAAAAATAGTAAATTGATCCAGTCCACTATAAAAAGAAAATGGCATGCAAAGGAAAGCACTCTACGGATAAGTACTCTTCCAAAGCAAGAAGAAAAGTTTATTAAAATATAAAGAAAAAATTAAAAAGGCAAATAAACGACAAACTTCCAGATTTAACAATAATCAGCTGTAAGGTAGCAGGCTTCTGTATACTTCCAGGACTCACTGTACATGAGCAGGGTAAATTAAGCTAGAAGAGGATGCCACATTGGCTCTTATAATTGAAGTGGGGTCAAACCAAAACAGATTGGCTGTTCTCATGAATTGCAGGTATCCAGGCAGGAAGAAGTGACCTTGATCTTCCTTAAACTGACTCAGGAAGGCCCTAGCCTAGCTGGGAGCACTTGGTTCTCACCCTCAGAGTAGAAGAGAATTTGAAATCATGTTGTGATGAGGCTCCAAGGTCCAGTAAAACTTCCAAGCAATTGTTGTGGGGCTCAGGAAGAGTGCAACAAGATTAAAGTTGTTGGCTCTGTGCTTTGGACAAAGCATAAGTCAGGATGAGGGCTGAGCAAAACTGATCTGGGTTGCAGGTGGCAAGCTGTAGATTTAAAGTGTAGAGTGGATCTAGGTGATGGGAACAAATTGAACCAGGTGCAGCTGCCTGGCACTAGATCTTGTATCCACATCTGGATATTGCCACCACACTGATCTTGGCTCACATGCTCTTAAAGGGGCAGTATGCTGCCTGCTTGCTGCCCTGCTCATTAAGACTGAAGCAGGGATTCCCATCTTAGCTCTTGAAGGCCAAAAGTATCATCAAACATAGGAAATAGCTACATGGCCCTTTTGTATACTCAGTTAGGTTGCGGAGGAGGCTAGTAGGTCTCCTTAAGCTGCTGTGGCATTGTGGCAGCAGGAGTCTCAGCAAGAGAGAGAAATACAGCAGCTCTCATAGCTCTTTCTTCTGCTCTGCTGTTCAAATGTCATGAGGCTCCATTCAGGTGCCAGCATGGCGGTGGAACAAGTGCAGATCTGTGCTCAGCATACTGAGGGGCAGAAAGGAATTGTGCAGATCATAGAGTTAGAATCTGTGAGGAATGAGGCCTCTGTGTGGCAGCTGTAAAGGCTGGCATTGTTAAATGTGAGCTGAGTCTCAAAATGCCAGTTCTGAAGACAGTTTTTCAGAAAAATGTCAAAGGAGATGACCCAGTCATTATGCTTCTTGTTACTTTTGAAAGCCTTTTCTAATGTGATGAAAGGGAGCGTGGAACCGTTTAGGGCAAAATATATTGAAATTAACTATGAAATTACTTGTGGGAACGATCAGGAAATGCCCAATCAGATGCATTTCATAAATGGTACAAATTCAATCTAGATTTTGGAAGTGTCCAATTTAGTATCTATTAAGATTCAATCCTTTTTATTGTTCACTGTCGGTTCTGCTCAATGGTTGCACAGAGCTGTGGAATCACACTTCATTGCACTGTTTTGCTTTCCTGGTTTTGGTTAGGAGAAATAAAGCACGACTGTGGATGTTTAATTGGATCATATGAAATCTCTGTACCGTGGTTTTGCAAACAAGCCAAGAACAATTTATAAACATGCAAGGTGCCATGGATTAGGTTAGTGTAAATTAATTCATAAATAACCTTTTTTTATCTGTGGCAATTAGTACAGACTGAAGCCCGTGTTAACTCCCAAGCCACTTCTTTATTGCTTTCCTGAGCTCTGTAAATTGCTACATATCTCACTTCTGTACCAAGTGAATTCTAAGCACATTTCTCTTTCTTGCCTGTTCCAGAGACATTAACAGGCTTCCAACAATAGTTATAATCCAGATGCCCAAGGCAAAGTATTGAACCAACTGCCTATTTGCATGTCTATATGTATGGTGCCTAACTGTATAGTTCTTTTCTAATTTTGTAGGGGGCACTTTCAGGATTCCTCTCCACCCCACCCCCACCCCCAAATGGGTACAGAAAGCAATGCTCCTAAACATTCTGGTTTCTTGTTTTCTTTTCTTTTGTTTAGATGAATCTTTAACCTTTTCCATGTCATCCTGATGTCCTTATTAAAGAACTTTGCCTCTTCAGCACATATACCTGCAAACACTGAACAATATCCATAGTGTGTCGGGTGCTGATTACCTAAAAGTCAGAGAAACAAGGCCTCTTTGCACTACAGCCAGAACGGCTGAAGCGAAGACTAAGATGCGCGGGAACACTTCCCCCATTCACACAGAGGGAAGCAGGAACATGTCTTAGGCAGCAACCCGGAGGGAGGGAAGAGAAAGTGTTCCCACGTGTCTTAGCCTGAAGAGGCTGGGATGGGGGCAGGACGCCCCTCCCAGGCCTGCCTGCCATTGGGTGACTAACAGACTAACAGGACCGGACAGACATGGCAGGGCCCTTCCCCAGGTTCCTGCATGTTGTAGGGGACTGGATCAGGTCCCCTACAGCTGGCAGGAAAACCCCTGTGGGCACCCTCCACCCCTCCCGGGGCCCAGGAATGTGCACATGCACGGAGCACCTACCTGCTGGCTGTCCTGGGTCCAAATGACCCGGCTCAGTCAGGCCTGCAGAGCACGTGCACGCAGTGCCGCTTCTGATTGGGCAGCTCGCTCACATGGGCAGTCTGTCCAGTCAGAAGCCACGCAGTGTGCACATGCTCCGCAGCCCCGACTGAGCTGGGTCACTCGGACCCAGGACAGCCAGCAGTTAGGTGCCGCGTGTGTGTGCGCATGTGCTTCCCTGGGTCCTGGGGTGGGTGTGGAGTGCTCAGCGGGCCTCTGCGGGGTTCAGCTGCCTAGATTTGAGGTGGCTCAGCCCTGCAGAAGCTAATGATCTGCCCTGATGGGCTGGTGGATATGGGCTCGCTTGATAGATGGGCCCTAGGCATTCAGCGCTATGGCTCGGGCCGGTCTACCAAAGGATCCCACCTCCCCCAGCCCATAGACAGCCACAGCACGATCCCTCCCCATCCTGGAAAGGAGCGAGGAGAACCCAATCTGGGTGTCTCCCGGACTCCTGCAGTCCCAATGGGCAAATTACAACCTTGGCCCAGCAAGGTGAGTGATTTGCTCGGCCTTGCTACCTGTTGATCTGATTTTGGACCAATCCCGGTGTGTGTGTGTGTGGGGGTGTTTCAGGGAGGGAGGCATGTGAATGCTTCCCTCCCTGGATGGCCAGGGATGGCTCAAACTTGCTAAGGTCTGTGTAGAGCACTTTTTACTGCTCTACATTTGGAAAGTGTCTAGGATCCGGCCACCCCACAAGAGCGAATGCTGCATCCTGATTTGTCCTAGATGCGTTCCAGATGGCCTATTGCAAAAAGGCCTACAGTGTCTGGCATTCACACTTAGCTGGTTGTTGTTGGGACAACGTTTGCACAAGGAAACATGAGGATCTGTTCCCATGAGTAGTCCTAAGGCTGCCTCCCACTTCCTAGTCTTGCAATTTCCTACTGCAGAATTTTTGACAGGAAGATGAGGCCCTCACTGTTTGAGCATGAGCCATTGTCCCGTCCTAGGCAGTGAAGTGGAAGGTGGGGGAACTGTGTATCATTGCTGATGGATCATGCTGACTAATGACTAGGGATGTGCATGAATATTCGAAACATTCAAAATATGACTGAATTTGTTTGAATTTGGACACTCGAAACAAATATAAATTTGAAGTTAAACATTCAAATGAATTTCAATTTTTTGAATCATTCATATGAATTATTTGGAAATTCATATGTGTACAGATATGTACATAATGCGTACTTGCCCATATGCATCTTTCCTGCATCTGTACACATTTGCATGGATCCATACAGGGCGAAAACGGGACGCATACAGGATGCGTACAGGATGCATACAGATGTGTACAGGCACATACAAATGTTGTCAACATTGATATTTGCAGATACGGATTGAAAATTTGCACAAATTGATTCAAATTGATTTGAATCGAATCAAATGTGAATACATTCATATTTTAAACATTCAAATCTATTCAAATTTTAGGATTGCATCTGTGCACACCTCAGCTAATGACACAATGGCAAGATCTGCAAGGGCCCTTAAGAGTGTGGTGGAATTGCTGTGAAAATGCATTGGCCATACATCTGTGTGACTGTTTCATGGTAAGAGTTCTTCTTGTGGTACATTCCTTACTGATCACTGGAATTCTGCATTCACAAACAGATGCTGCTGGGGCAGTCTAGAAGTTTTCCAAGGCCTTCCTGGGCCATTCCTACTTTGAAAAAGCTAAAAGTTATTCCCAGAAATTCCAACAGACTGGGGAACAGCATCTTCCCATTCTTCTGAGAATTCTTCAGTAGGAGGCATGGTGCTCTGAAATGGTGATCCAGGAGAACCTTTCACACTTTTTGCATTGCTGGAACAGAACAAAGGTGTTCCAGCATGCAAACTGCAAATGGTCCCAACCACTTCTGTTCTTCACTAGCCTGAAATCGTCTGCTTAGACCAGTGGTTCTCAACCTTCCTAATGCCACAACCCCTTAATGGAGTTCCTCATGTTGTGGAGACCCCCAACCACGGGGGTGGAACAGGTGGGAGGGAAGGGCGGCGGGAGACTCGTCGCGACCCCTCTGAAAGGGTAGCTCGACCCCCAAAGGGGTCCCGACCCCCAGGTTGAGAACCACTGGCTTAGACAGTTCCAATAAGATAAGTGCAAACCTAGCCCAAGTGTTCCATAATGGTAAGCTGCTGGGAAAGCTCTGGCAGTGATCTGAAGCAATTTATTTGTGTGGACCTACTTGGTCCTGTGAGGTCTTCATCAGTGAGCATAGAAAAATGATAGATTTCCATGGCCGCATACTGTGCTCTCTGAGAAGTCTGCGGGTAGAAACTGAAAGTTCTCCAATTGAGTGTTCCCTTTGTCTGGAGCAGTCGCAGGCTTGTGGACAACATAGCACAACCTCTGGTAGCAATAGTATGACTGATGAAGATCATTTTTTGAGGGATCCTTGTTTAGAGCATAATTTCCACCATAGTGTGATGATGATACTGGTAGCAGTCATGGTGCTGGTGGTGATGATGATACTAATTCTTTTTAAAAGGACCAAGTAATATTCTCTTTTTGAGATGCCCATTTCCCATATATATACTTTTCCTCTAATAATAAAACAGAATTGTGCTTCTGGATGATTTTCAAGAGTTTGAATAGAATTATTTAGTAGACAGGAGACAAATTCTTATGCAACAGTGTTTTGTTTTTTCTCTAGTTCTTATACACACAGTACTGAAAATTCCAACTCAAAATTAGAATAAGAAACTTGGAATTCAGATCCTCAGAGGCATCATGATGAAACCATCCATTCAAATGAAGAGTGACATTTTAATATCTCTATACTCAAAAATATATACATCTGCCATTTTGGATGTGAATCCCACAGGATGAAGGTAACAAAAGTGTGTGAGTTGTTTTATTGCTAAAGGCATTAATCACTGTTATTATATTTTTTTTTCCTTAGTGCAGTAAAGCATACTATCAAAGCATAAAACTTTGGTCAGTGTTCATAATGTAGCATTTGAAGTAGCTTCTGGGCTTTTTTTCTATACTGCAGTTAATGTAGATCAGGTGAATTGGGAATAGAGCAAGGAGGGTCAGATGAGTTTAGCAACATACCCAAAAGAGTTGTACTGTGGCAGGCTAAGCACTGAAGTTCTCCTAAGGCATTTTCGCATTAGGGCAAAGACGACTCAGAACACTTTGGCCCAAACATGTTAAAACCACTTTCCCATCTGCACTGGCAGGTAAACAATGCATCCTTTCCCTGCCTACGTACAAAATAGAAAAGTGGCTTCAATGCTTTTGGGGCAAAGACCCTCCCCTGGCCTCTCCCCATTGGCTGCCAGGGGTGAGGAGCCCAGGCGCCTCCCTTCCCCGCACTCCCGCTTGCTCCTAGGGCCCAGATCAGGCTACTAGGGATCAGCGGGACCCACACCCCACCCTGGGTCGTGCACGTGCATGAACCTGCTGCTGATGGCTCAATTCTTGCTGGAATAGGCCAGTGACATTCAGCACATGCTCGCGGGGTGGCCCCTCATTGCGCAGAATGTCACCGGCCTATTCCAGCCAGAATCGAGCCAGCAGCAGCAGGTAAGCACCATTTACGTGCAGGTGTGACCCGATGTAGGTCCCGCTGATCCCTAGAAGCCTGATCTGGGTCCCAGGAGCGAGAGGGAGCATGGGGAAGGGAGGCGCCTGGCCTCCCCACCCCTGGCTGCAAGGCAGCCAATTGAGGGAGGCTGGGGAAGAGGCCCAGCTGTCATGGAGGGAGAACGTGCAAATGCTTTTCCCCGTGGCAGCTGGGGGCGTTCTGGATCATTTTGAACATGTGGAGAGCACTTTTTAGTGCTCTGAAAATGGAACGCGTCTACAACACGTCGGGACGCTTGGGGTGGCCTGGAATGGATCTGGCTGCCCCATAAAAGTGAATGTTGCATCCCAACGTGTCGTAGACACATTCCAAAACCCCTTGTGCAAAAAGGCCTCTAGTTCCAACATAGCTGTATGGAAGGGAAAGGTTGCCCTACTAGCTTCCATTTCCCACTTGATTACTTCTATTTTCTCAATTGTCTGGAATGGGTTTCTATGGAAACATTACCACCCAGCAGCAGTGAGCTGGGGCAAACAGTTTTTGTATGATACACTGTTCACTCCAGCAGTGGGTTCAGCACCTTCTGCCCCAGGTCCTGACCCTTTTGAGGACAAGATGGTTGTAGCCCAAATTTCTACTTCATTTACAAAGACGGTTATGGTATAAAAATTGTTTTTACAATATTACAAAATAATATCTCTTTGTGTACCTTTATGATATGCACCATGGTGCAGGCACCTAGCCTGGAGAAAACCTTTAGGCCAGGTAGGGCATAGCTGAATGGAGTAAGCTGGCGCATTAACACTGGCCTGGTTTGACCTACATTCAAAACTGGCAACAAAAGTTCTCCAGGTTTGAAGGTGAATGACTGAGACTTTTGGTGCATGTCTACAGATATGGCTCCAGAAGTGGGCCATTTCCAGAGCTCCATGAAATGTCACTGGCTCAGGAATGAAACTACTGCCATGCAGGTTGTAGGATGATGGCAGGAGCTGGGAAGTAGTGTGGCTCACAGCAGGGCTGCTTCATAGTGATCTTGTTCTAGAGAATTCCCAAGTAGATTATGCACCCAGTAGTGGGTCAGGCACAGAAATGCTTTAACCACCATATACCAAAGGAGGGTATGTCTCTTTTGGGGCATTCATTGGTGCATGGATTGCACAGTCTAAGCCCACTACTGGCGTGTTCAGATGTTGCCAGTTATTCCTGTCATATGAAGATGGAGTAGATATATTGAGGCTAACATTGCTTCTACTCTGCCTACTAACCTTCAAGATTATAGGAATGCCTGTAAACCTCCTTAGTAGCATGGCAGTGCTGTTGTTAAATGCCAGGTCAGTCCAAAATAAGTCATCACATCACCAAGATCAACACAGGTGAGTGAACTGGGAGGCACAATGCTTACACAAACTTGTCCCCAAGGTATTTTGTAAAGCTTCAGCTCAGGCTTGTAAGGTGGAATGAGGGAGCTGCTATAGTCCATAAAGAATCCATCTTTCACCAGACCTTCTTTTCTCTCTGGATTGAGCAAACCAACAGAACGGGGGTGCTGTTGGTATACTGCTCATCCTGTTGCCCAGTGACTTTCATACCTGAGCTGGTGGAGGCTATCTTGGATGTGGTCTTGGAGGGCCCCTGCATGGTGATGTTGCTGGACTTCAGTTTCCCCATGGAGGGTGTTTCTTTTAGACTGGCTTAGGACTTCATGGCCTCTACGGCAATCATGGGACTCTCTCAATATGTTATGGACCCAACACATGCTGGCCAGGAATGCCGACTTCTATCTCATAAGAACGTAAGAGAAGCCTTGCTGGATCAGGCCACAGCCCATCTAGTCCAGCATCCTGTCGCACACAGTGGCCCATCAAATGCTCATGGGCATCTCAAGGACAAACCTTCTCCTGCTCTTGAGTCCCAGCCCAAGGACAAACCTTCTCCTGCTTTCGAGACCCAGAAGATGGCCTTAGAAGTGCCCTGATTCCTCCCCCCCCCAGCCTGAAAGATGCACCTAGGCATTTGTTCTAGTAGCCATTGATACATCTGTCATTCATAAATTTGTCTAACCCTACCTTAAAGCCATCTAGTCTGGTTTGCCAGCTTCAGCCTGTCCTGGATAGGGATAATGTGTCCACATTCTGGTAGCCTCCAGATTAGACTACTGTAATGCACTTTTTCTGAAATTATCCTTGAAAATAGTCTGGAAGTTGGAACTAGTACAGAATGCAGGAGCACAACTGATGGGAGTCTCAGGCTGGATGCACATCATGACAGTCCTGAAAGATCTGCACTGGTGGCCTATTTGTTACTAAGCCCAATTCAAATTATAGATGTTAACACACAAAGACCTAAATGGTTTGGCCCGGATTGTCTGAAGGTCCATCTTCTCTCATATAGACCTGCCTAGGTATTGAGGTTTCAAGAAGGGTATTGTGTAGTTTTTTTTTTTGTAGTTCCTCCTCTCTCAGAGGTTCAAGGGGGCAGGGACACACAAGAGGGCTTTTTCTGTGGTTGGTCCCCAGAGTCTGAAATATCCTCCCTCTGAAGATTCATCAGGCACCTCCATTATATATTTTCAGGCCCGAGTTAAAAGATACCTCTTCACCCAGGCCTTTGATGTTTAGTTTCCTCTGGGTGGTGTCCTGCTGGGGGTGGGGTGGGAGGTCTTTTAATGGAGACTTTATGAATTTTATGTTTTCATTATTGTGACCCAACCTGGGACATTTTGGTGAAGGGTAGAGATAAACAAACAAACAAATAAATGAGGAAAAACTAAGACTGCATCCACATCATATCAAGGAGAACTAGTACAGGAGGCTGGTAACTGAATTATAGTCAGAAGCCAGCCTGTAAAGCAGTTTGGACAGAAACTGGACCAGTAAGCAGGGTGAATTCCTGGTGACTGGGGCATGATCCAGGGGCTGTTAGAGCACCAGAGCATATGAATACCCCACACCTTGTCTGCTTTGATGTCTGTACTGTCAGGATGGGCAAACGAAGCCTAGATGGTAAGTGCTATTTCTGCATTGTGACCATATACTAAAGCATTTTTTCCTGTTCCTTTCAAAATCCACCATAGTTACCCATAGAGTATTTCGTTAATTTTTTAATTAAAAAAAAAGTTTTGGAGGCACGAGAGCTAGTATTGGAGATACTAATAGGACACATTCAATAGAAACAGATGGGAAGGCCTAATCACTGCTTCTGGCATTTTTTTATTCTTTTTTTACTCTTTCAACTCTGTGTATCTATTCTTGGAAATAATAACTACACACACACACTTCATTTTAATTCTCCAACTTTTGTTCAGTGAATTCAAAATTCATTTTCTCTTCTCCCTTCTGGCCAAGGACAAAGTGAATAACTAATCTTCTCATAACAACTCTTAAGTGCAGCTAAATGTGGTCATTATCTTCTTCAGTCCTTTATTTTCTTGAGCTTGCTGCACACATTCCACCACTTTTCCCCAGAGGAATTAATTTTTCAGCTCGTTCTTATTCTACTTTGAACTGTCTCCAATTTATCTACATCTTCTTTATCTACATCTAAACAGGAGCACAATACTCCAGCTGTGTCCTAACCAGTGCCAACTGGAGTGGAACTATTACCTCTCATGTCAGTGAATCAATTTGCAGAATAAGAAATTAGTGCATCCGTCTTGGAAAGATCTGTTTTGTTGGCACTGGCAACCTCGCTAGTCATCATGGTGAACCAGATCCTGCAGGAAAGAAAGTAGTTCTTATCATATTACAGAGAATTTCTATTCAGCTTGGCATACTTCCATGGGATTCCATAGTGCTAGGATTTGTGAATGGCAAGAAAAAGAAATACACACTCACACTTTACATGCCCAAAGTTTTGGCAAGGTGGAAAGTATAGCGGGAATGTTTGTTTAGTCAAGACTAAAGCAATATTACTAAATAATCAAACACCATGAAGCTGAGTGACTATTCAGCAGAAAAACTATATTATTAGGATTATTATCTATTATCTTTTCTACAGAGGCAGTTTAGATAACAAGGGAAGTATAAAATGCACAGAGAGCTTAGTTGGTGAAGAAAAAAAGGCTGTCTAAACTATCTTTCAATGGGGGCCTAATGTTTACAGTTCATATTTTCTCTTGTTCACTTTTTTCCTTAGAGATTGGTCTTCGAGAGAAGCTACAGAAAGAGATACTAAGACATGGCTCTTCGCAGATGCTGTAGGCTATTGGAATTTCCTTTATACCTGGCCAACACCTTTTTAAAGTCTTAAAAGCTTGTAGCCTTCATGAGACTGGAGTATAGCAAGTTTACCAATAACAACAGCAAAACATAAAATAATTCAAATATTAATAAAATATTTTCCAGAATATAGAGACATTTCAGAACACCAATGCAGACAAAATCCACACAGGCCAGAGCACTGTAACGTTTTCTCCTCTTCCATTAAAAAAATTGGTTGTATTTTTGCACTGTTCTTTAATGCAGAGGCATACTGTTTGCACACTGCCTCCCTCACCCCCACAGTCAGATCAAACATAGCATGCAACCAAGTTGCCCTCAGAATGGCAAACTTAATAAGAACATAAGCACATAAGAGGAGCCCTGCTGTATCAGGCCACAGCCCATGTACTCCAGCATCCTGTCTCACACAGTAGCTCACCAATTGCTTATGGGCATCTCAAACAGAAGGCAAGGGCAAATCTTTCTCCTGCTCTCGAATTCTAGCAGATGGTCTTAAAGGCATCCTGCCCATCTCGCCAGCCTAGAGGATGCACCCAGGCATCCATTCTAGTAGCTATCGATACATCTGTCATCCATGAATTTGTCTAACACTTTCTTTTTTTGTTTTTTAAAAACAATTCATAATATTACACAGAAAATTTTATATTTAATATCAAGAACATTAAATCAACAATATCAACAATTGCAAAACTTAGGTTGTGTTAAAATAATCGACTTTTCATTCTTAATTATGCATTAATGATAACTGGAACAGGATACATAGATCATTTTGTTCTAATCATAAACATTCACAATTAGTCCAACAAAAATTTAATGGTCATTTCCAATAGAGTATATTCTTCTATATTCGATGTTAGAAAATTTAATAATGGTTTCCATACCTCTAGATAAATATAGTTTTCTTTTCTTCCTATATATTTATAAAATTGAGAATTAATAAGTTCATTAATAGCATATTCTATGAGTTTATTAAACCAAGTCTGGAAATTTAGAAATATTTTCCAATTTTTGGCAATAACTTTTTAACTTGCTAATAGCACATAGTGTAGAAGTAGGGCTTTGTTTTTGGTTATGTTGACACATGGTATGATATGCAATATATAAATGCTTGGGGAGAATTCAATCTGTATTGCCAAAAAATTTTAAATTTCGATATGTATTTGAGTCCAGAATTTATTAATATGAGAGCAGTACCACCAAAGGTGGGTATATGTGCCTGGGGACCCACATCCATGCCAACTTTCTTTGAAGGAGAAACGTGGTTCAACCACACAGGGGTGGTGTACCAATGGGTAATAATTTTGAGATATAATTCTCTACAATATTGTATATTCCCACATGGGAATTTGTTTGTCCAGATTGCCATAATTTGAGATAGAATTATGTTTGTATGTATGCCTGTTGACCAAAGGTCCTTATGATGATCTAAATTCATTTCTCTATCTTCAGAGAGTATTTTATAAATATGAGTGATTAATTTTTTTGGGTGTGAATAATAATATTTCAAATGAAGTTTCAAATCTGGTTTCTTCATTGTCTAACATCTGTAAAATAGCTTTAGATTTTAGCATTTCCTTTAAGACTCTATTTAGAAACCAAAGATCTGTATTTGGGTTGAGAATTAGATCTATTGTCTCTTCCTTTATTTGGTGGGATTGGGGTTTAAAGAAATCTTTTATTCTATAAAGGCCATTTTGTTTAAAGGAGCTCCATTTTTCTTTTGGGATTACAGACTGAAGTTCAGTCATATATTGAAGTGGCATTTTTTGTATATATTTAAATACAGAAACAACCTTGGTCTTAATTTTTTCCAGACAGCTAGATTACTAGACTGGATGAAATGTTTTTTTCATTAAGGTACCAGTATTGGAAAACAACAGATTGTAATGTTGAGAATTTGGAAAATCAATTTCTAACCTTACCCACTACTTTCGTTGTTTACATTATATGAGGAATAAGTGACGGATTTTACATGTATTATAATAAGTAATTATATTTGGTAGCCCCAGCCACCTTTATCTTGATGTCTATATACTGTATAATTGAATGTGAGACTTTGTTTCATTTCCCCCTAAACACTTCTTTTAATATGGTTTTGGACCATTTGGTTAGAATTTTGAGAGAATTTGCTTCTGGAATTGTTTGGAATTAGTTTAGAAACTATGAACATTTTTATGGCAGCAATTTTACTTAAAATAGATACATTTTTCTTATTCCAAGAAGCTATTTCTTTCTTCAAATTCTTCCAAAGTTTGTTGCAATTGTATTTATATATATGATTTAGATTTTTTGGAATATATATTCCTAGATATTTTACACCTTGCACAGCTGTGGTTATTCTTGTCAATTTTAATATCGGTGTAATAACAGTGTGGGGTGTGTGTTAATATAATATGCTTTAGATTTGTTTAAATTTACCTTTAATCCTGAGTGTTTTTCAAATTTCTTTAATTCTAGTTGTAAAGGTTCCATGGAGGTTTGGGGTTGGTTAAGGAACACAAGAATGCTGTCTGCATATAAATTAATTTTTACTTCTTTTTTACCTACCATCTATCTTTTTATATCCTTGTTTTTAATTATATTATTTGCTAGGGGAACCATAGCCAGGGCAAAAACGAAGGGGGAAAGAGGGCAACCTTGTTTTGTACCTTTGGATATGGGAAATTTTTCAGAAATAGATTTGTTAAGGAATATAGTGGCCTGTGTGGTATTATAAATTTTAGCCAGAATGTTTATGACCATTATCTCCAATACTCCTAATAAATATTTGTGATCTAACATATCAAATGTTTTATAGAGATCTAGAAAGAAAAGTCCTAGTTGGTTTTTTATACGTTTCTTACTATGTTCTATGAGGTTGAAAACAATTCTTATAGGATCTGAGATTAATTTGTCGGATATAAAACCGAATTGCTCGATGTTTATTATATCATGAAGGACTAATTTTATTCTATTCACTAGGATTGCTGTAAAAAAACTGTAATCTTGGTTTAATAAAGCTATCAGTCTGAAAGAGTCCACTGAGTCTGGTTCTCTACTTGCTTTAGGGCAAGGGATTATGAGGGAGCTTCTCCAAGAGTAAGGTAAAGGTGCCCTTCGTAATATACAGTATCATTATATAGTTTTGTTAAATTGAGGGGATAATATGTCAATATATGTCTTATAAAATAGAGATGGAAACCCATCTGGCCCGGGTGATTTGTTGTTGTTTTTTTAAAAATTAATGATCGATTGGACTTTGTTTAGTTCAATAGGTTTCATTAATGCCTCTTTTTGAATTAAAATAAATTAAAAAGTACCAGTCCCAATACTGAACCTTGGGGGACCTCACTTTTGACCTCTTTCCACCCTGAGAATTGGCCATTTATTACTACTCTTCTGCTTCCTATTCTTAACCAGTCACTAATCCAGGACAGAATAAAGCTAGTTTGATGCCAAAACGTAATATATTTTATTTTACTTATTTCACTGACATATCTCCAAAACATTCCAGAAACAATTTACTGCCTCAGAGGAATATTCGTGGAAAAAAGTACTATGTGATGTCCAGCCAGGACTGCTTCAATCTCTCCCTGCATTTTCCTTAGTATGTTTTAGTATAGGAAATGTTTCCTTTTATTAGTTGTGGGAAGAGTTGAAGGAATCCCTTGCGTTTCTCCAGGTTTGGTTTACCCCTTCCCAGCAAACTCTGTTTTAGAGAGAAATTTCTTGGTTTTTAGTCAGTCTTTGCTGTGACCTTGCAGCTGTCCCCTCGGTGGCAAATAGGCCCAGACAGCTGGGAAGGGCATTTCTTACATGTAAGCCAAATTTTAGTTACCAAAAACAAATTAGTTACCAGAAATTTGAAGTTACTAAAGGAAAGAAACAGGAGCTGAAAAAGCCTGCACCAGCTCCATTGAGTTAGGAGATCAAGCCCAGAAAGATGACACCCTGAAGACTGCTGAAACTTTCAAACTGTAAAGTATTCTTTATTTCAAGGCTATCTAGAGCCCGGGAGGAGAAAACCCTTTACTTTTGTTCTTTAAAATAAATTTCTCCCTTTCTGGACTTTATATTCAGCCTTAGAGCTTTCTTTGGGTTGAAAGTGTTTGATCTCGCCAGAGTACTGGCATTGCACACCTGAACCTGCCACCACCTTTAGTTGGGTGTGTCTTCACATACTGCATTCTTATTCACATTGTGAGATAGCGTCATATTCAATGACACTGAGGCTACACCGTTTCTTGATTCCAGGCTTACAGAGTTTTGGAAGTGAATGTAATCATGCCATCAGACATGTTATCATATCTTCAGGAGGCCCTTTCATCTTGACACTGGGGCAACAGAGCATCGAACCTCTTTTCAGAGGTTTCAACCATTCTGAGCATGGATTCCCAGACTGGAGGACAAGAGCTGAAAACTGACAGTGATATGTTACTGAAATTAACCCCGATCCATTTGTGTTCACTTTGTAACTGTTACATGTCACAGATTTCTTTTTGCTTTATTCATATTTTTAATTGTACAGAAACAACTCAAAGGTCCTTTCTGCATCTACTATTAGTATGGTCCAAGGAAGGAGTTTAAAAGGGTGTAAATTCCATATGCTATCATCAGACAGAGCAGGCCCTGTGTAGAGGTCTACCAATAGACTGATGAGGGAACTTTTCTGGCAGTGGTCCAGAAAGTGGTATGCCACCAAAACTCCCTTAAATGTCCTGTTATCCTGCTGGAAACTTCAAAGGCTGGAAAGGGACATTTCTGGTCTTCAAAGCTAGATGCTGGCTCAGTGGGCTGGTCCCAGTTTTCTGAGTCAGCAGCCAAGGCTGGAATGGGATGGGCTGTCTGAAATGCATATGGCCCTGTTCCACTCCAGTGGCATCCTGCCCCAGCATGGGATGGATTGCGTGTTCTAGGATAAGGTTTCTACACTATCCTGAGATACTACAGATAAACACAAAAATGGAGAAACTTGAGGCTGATCATATTTGCCACTTGTAAAAATGTGTAATGTTCCAAGCATTCCATGTATTTAATTCTTGTTCCATTATCATGAACAGTAGTAGAGATAAGTTGTACCTGAAGTTCACAACTGGGGTAAGACAACAATACTGTCGTGTCTAGCATCTTCAGGTCAAAATCCCCTAAGAACACATCAGTTATCATTGCAGAGAAGGAAGCCAGAAGAAAGCTAATATTTCTTGATATAAAGCTCTCAGCTTTGATAGTCCTGCATAGAATATTTAAAGAATAACAGTGTCTCTTTCCCCCCATAATTTCACATACCTGCCAGATGGGCTTATTCTTGAGTCTTAAACTTCACTATGAATCTTAAGGCTCATGTGGATATTGTGAAATAACGTCACCTCTAGCAAGTACATTCCTTTATGCACTTTTTTTTCTTGTAATATTACTCTTTATTCATTTTCATACTTAACCACCACCACCCAGACAATTTTCTTTACTGTCACATTCTTTTTTGAACAGAATAATTTATTAATTCTGGTAGCCTTATTCAGCTTGATAATTAATTTTCTACAAGGTCACATTCTGCCTATTTAATATGACTCCATAGCAGTAGAATCAGTTTATTTGCTTTTCAAAAGGTTACAAAGATGAGAGGCAGATAGATATCCCAGAATAGATGGTACCTTTCATTGACCTTTATAGGCAAGATGCTGGAAATTTTGTGGGTCTCCAGTGGGGTGCACATTAAGAATTAAACTTGTTTTAAAACATGGGTATTCAAATGAAGAATTTTAGGCATTTGATTAATATTGCTATATTTTAAATAATTTGCTTATCACTTTTTGGGAAGGGACTAGGTATTTTTGTGCATATTTAGATAAACAGAACACATGTATGTCTGCATCCTTCAGAAATACTGTGAAATAACCTGCACATTGATTTCATCGGTTCAGCAAAGTTTGCAAAATAAGTAAATAAATAAATCGTCACAGAATATCACTGTTCACAAGCAACCAAGCAGAAAGAAGAAACGCAATGGCTTTTACCATTTTGTCAGATTTAAGATCTATTACCAAGGGTAAGAAAGACACAAACTAACTGTGATAATATATTTTTAAAAAGCTTTTCTTCAATTGTGCTTGCATCAGTTCTCCAGCCAACTAAGCTGAGGGCAAAGTGATAAATTTGAGGTAGACAGAAATAGTTCAACTGAAGTAAAAGGCTTTTGGGAGAATCAAATCCAATCATCAGATGGATTGTCAATTCCCTTTCTCTGAAATGTAGAAATAAAGGGCTGGTGTAGAGTTTGAAAATTAAGCTATTGCTGTACAATAGCATTAAATGGCTACTGGTGCTGACTCCTGCCATTTCCAAACATAGTTCTGTAGTGAAAGAGTATGGATTGCATTCCACTATCAAATAATAAAAGATGCTAACTCAATTGTCTGAGGTTGGTAGAAAAACATTAAGTAAAGATAACAAATCTGATGTGCTTCAAATACTGTTGGGTTACAACTTCCATGAACCTTAGTCACGATGGAAATTTTAGACCAATATTAACTGGGAAGCACCATATTAGCTGTGGGGTGTAATAATGTCATCATACAGCAGAACAAGATTTCAGACCTGCATGCTGGCCTGCCAAAGGAAAATAACATTTTAGTTTAGCATTGTTTGCTCTTTTGATGGCTTGTGTTGGGGAAAACTCTCCCAAGAGCAAAAAATATGGGGGGGGGGAATTTCAGTCTCCTACCTACTCTGGAAAACTTGCATGCCAGGTCAGTTCAGAATAAATCATCTCTTATTTGTGGTTTTATAATGAACAGATGGGTTGATATGGTGTTCACCACCAAGTCGTGGGCAGAGAGCTTTGCTGTCCCAGCTCTGCCCTAGAGTTACTTGGTTACCAGCCCAGACTAGCTGTGTGGGTATGTTGCCATAATCCATAGGAATTCCATCTTTTTTAATCAATCCACAATATATGTTGTATTGAAAGTTTGTTTTTGGCTCTAAGCCATAGAATAGGAATGTAGCTTGTGCACTGCCCACCTCACTGCCCAATAGGCTTTCTACCCAAAACCAGAGTCCATCTCAAATGTGGTGATGCAGGCTGTAGTGCTGGGGGATTTCAGCTTCCCGCCAGCCTGGGACTTCATTGCCTCCATGGCATCCACAGAACTATTACAAACAATCACATTTTCTGTCCACATAGTGAGACATCCTCTTGACCTTCCTAGAGGTTAAATGAGCGTCTCTGGGGCTCACAGTGAGCTCACTTTCATAGAAGTGTCACTTTCCACTTAAATTTGGACATCTCCCCACTGCAAGGTAGAAGAGTCGGATCCAACAAGGGGAAATATTTCTTCACCCAGTTTATGGAATTTGCTGCCGGAAGAGGTAGTAACAGCTACCAGTCTCGATGGCTTTAAGGTAGGGTTGGACAAATTTATGGATGACAGATGTATCAATGGCTACTAGAATGGCCTAGGTACATCTTTCAGGCTGCCTGGGTGGGGGTGGGAGAGAAGCAGGACGCTTCTAAGGCCATTTGCTGGGATTCGAGAACAGGAAAAGGTTTGTCCTTGTCTCTGCTTGAGATGTCTGTGAGCATTTGGTGGGCCACTGAGTGTGATGGGATTCTGGACTAGATGGGCTGTGGTCTGATCCAGCAGGGCTTCTCTTATGTTCTTATGTTCTTACTTGCTCAGTATTAACAGCATCCCCTACTCCCGTGTCAGTGTGCCTGCTTCATGTTTCCACGTTAAAACAAAAGCACTTCACTTAGCTCTGCATGCCTGATTAACAACCTCTTTGAGTTTTCACTGCTTTGGACCATGTTCAATGTTTACTCAATAAATAAACTCTAACCTTCTTCCTAGAAAATTTCATGTTCTGGTCTAAGCCTTTATAATACCCTCAACATTTTACCTCAAGGCTTGTCCTTATACACCTCCAGATCTGCTACTTTACCCTCACTTATACCTCTCGAATAGGCTTCAAAATAAATAAGATCGCTTTTGCTTTCACTAGTACCTTTCTCTCCAAACATAGAGAAAAGGCTGCCTTTTAACTGGGTCTTTCCTGTCCCGGTGCTGCCGCCAAAACGTCACAACTCACAACTCGCTTAACCCTCTCCTGCCTGTGATCACTCTACACAGACGCCTAGCCACACCAACTCCCCTTTGCGTTTTACTTTTATTCCTTGCGAAGGTTTTCTGTGTCAGCCAATTGCAAGATCTTAAGGGCTCTTCCTTTGTTTCTTAAAGGAACAGAGCTCCTTACTGAGGACTCTCACCTCTACTAGTACATGAGGCACAGGCACTTTCTCAAACTCAAACATGAAACATTTTATTGTTTACAAAGTCTTACATGTCATATTAGTTTCATTCATAACTGGTTCACTGTTCTATTGTAATAACTGTCATAAAGCAATCAGGACTCATCGATCCCTTCCCTTCAGTAAGTATAGAATAAGCCCAGAACCTTTCTGTCCCAACCACTGTGAGTACCCCAGACAAAGAACATTTTGACAGTCATTTCTTGTCCTTTTATACTCCCTATGTTGACGTTCCTTGGCTCTCATTGGTTCTTCCAGCAGGCTAGCATACCCCTCCCACTACGGTCCTGTAAGTCAAGCCCCTTTCTCTTAAAATTATAGACATCCTGCCTTCAAACCTTCACCTTCCTACCTTACCTTGCCCTGTGGTCATCACAATAACCCTTTGGATTTCCACTTCCTATGCACATCCAAGGCATATAAGAACCCTAAGTTCACTTTAAATTACATACTTATACTCCAATGCTGTTGCTGTTTCTTTCCTCAGTCTACCCTCATAGACTACATACAAAGGTGCCTGCAGTCAGATGGATGTCAGAACTCAGAGAAGATATTGCTTTCCTTAAGTTTTTATGAACCTGATATCCATCTTTTTTTTTTTAGAAAAAAATAATCTTCAGCTCTGGAATTACACCTGTCAGTTGGGTATAGGGCAGCCAGCTGGGCCTGTAATGTGCACAAGCACAGCTCTGCTAAAACAGACGTAAAAGACATGTCTGTTTTAAGCATTTTTGCGGAGCTGTGCTCGTTGCCATTGTCGCGTTAGCGGTGGTGACAATGAAGCCCTGCCTGCTAATAACATGGGAGCATCCCCATTGCCATTGCGCAATACATGGCAGCCCCTTATTTCACAAGAAGTGCACTTGAGAAAGGGTGTTTTGTTTTTTGTTTTTTTGCCACATATTGACTCCCATGTAGCCCGTATTAGGGCTCTGCGTGGGGACACTCCTGAGGCAACCTCGCGATCGCCTCACACTTTTTTCAGCATGGGGACAAGGCGTTGTGCTAGTGCTAATTTTGACTATCATGATTTTCTGATGAAGCATTAAGAGGTCCTTCTGACATTCCAGTCTTTTTTATGCCAAATAAGTATCAAGATAGGGAAGAAAAAGCCTCTGGTACAATATTCCATATTAATGAAGACAGAAAGGTATTATACATTCAAGGAAACATTATATCCAAGTGAAATTGAGAAATACGTAGGCAGAATTTAATTACCCAAGTTTGAATTTCCTCAAGGCAACAGGGCAACTCTTCCACCCACCTCTTTGCTTGGATTGAATGTCTCATTTGGAAAGGTGGCACCTGCAAAGTGGTTGCTTGATAAAGTAATCAAGGTGTTGAGGAGTTAATTGGACAATCTGCCACAAAGTCTGTGCAAGCTCACTTTTAATGTCTCCTGCTGTGAAAGGGACAATGTGCTGAGATTAGACAAATGGCAACTAAGTAATTTAAAGGATATGAAATTGAGGAGCAGCTTTACTGTAAAGGACTGTGTTGCTTTCGTTTTAAATGTATGGAAATATATGAAGTGTGTGTTTTGGCAAGCAACAGCTATGTTTATTTGTCTTAGCTAATGATTGCTTCTGAATTCTTTGTGGTCAAATGGATCACATCCATGGTGATTGTTGCTTTGCACTTGGAACCTGTGCCTAAGGAATGTCTCTTGATTGTGAATTAACAATTAGCCACATTGACTTTTGTGACAAACCCCCTTGCCACTATGCCACCAGTTGCCCTGCTGTGAGTGGCACTCCCAGAACCCTAATGGCAGAGAGCCATCCAATGCCGAGTGTCCACAGTGTTGTGGGAGTTTAGGCACTTTAGGCAAAACACCCACCCTCTGGCTGGACTGATATACCAGATAAATCACCTTACTGAGTGTTAACAGTGAACCAAAATTAGTGTTTTATTATTTATAAGAATAATCGGAACAATATATGGTAAGGATTTTAACTTAAGATTAGCTTAAATCAGCTCCAGTCCAGTTACTCAAAATATAACAGATATAAACTTCCCTCCTGACAGCTAACTTTGCTGTAGAGGCTCTTTTCCCTCACCCAAGACTAAAGTGTTCTCTTTGAAGTCCCTAGGTTTTCACTCTGTTTGACTCCTCAACACCCTGGGACGGTTCCAGCCTCAGATCTGGGCCCTGTCCCCAGCTAAGATAGAAAGCCACCAGCTCCCCCAGCCTCTGAGCTGGCACACAAACTGTGCCTGCTGCCTTATATCCCATCTAGGAATATAAGCTACTATAGAGAAAAAACACTCCTGGTTCTCTCTATGTCCAGCTCTCTCACTCCAGAGATGCTGCCAATGGTCCTTTCCACTGTCCCAGGACTAGTAACTGCTGTTTCCACCATCCAAGAAATTACCTCAGAGGCCTGCTTTTAAAGGCTGTCTGCCCCCCTCCCCGCACTCCTATTGGCTGGGGCGAGTCACGTGACTCCCCCTCTGGGTTGCAGCCACAACTCCAGGTCCTCTTGGCTGTTGCCATGCCCCCAGGCCTTCTTGGGCTCCACAAGGACCTAAACTACACCAAATCTGCATGGAAAGGGGGGTGTTTTAAAAATAAGCTAGGCCGCAGCCTGACTCCTTGGCTGCAGCTGCCTTGTGATCGTCACAACTTTTTTTATTCCAGGCCAACCCCACAGCAGCCTTTGGAAGCTAGTGAAACACTAACTCCTGTCTAGGGATGTGCATGCATATTGGTGTTATTCGGAATTAGTATGAATTAGTACGAATCCCGACATTCGTGGCCCTATTTGTCTGCAAATTGGATTATCCAGAATCATGGCTTTCCATTCCCCCTGTGGCCTCCCCAAATTCCTGTCATCCTACGTACCATTTATTGCACTGCTGCCACCACCGATGCATGCGTTTCTCCTAAGCACTTCCAGGTGTCATGCCTCAGGCAGGCAAGGCAAATAGGCAAACACTTGCACAACTTACTCAGTTCCAGAAGACTCAGGCATACTCTAGTTCAGTTCCAATCCAGGGTCAAGGAGTCCAGAAAGTCAGCAAGGGTCAGTCCGTCCAAAGGGTCAGCAAGTCACAAGGAGTCCAAAGTCAGAGCACAAACACAGAGTTACATGGACTTGCATGAAGTTGTCTGCAACACTGAAGCAAGGTCTGTTTGCTCACTAAGTAGAGGAGTCATTACCTTGCCCACGGTTCCACTGAATTAATCATTCTGATTTGCACTTCAGCTGCTTTTGTTGTCTCAGCAGGTGAGGGGAGGCCTTGCATGAGGCTCACTGCTTGTAGTTTTTTCATCAGAGTTGTTTGCATGCTCACCCAAAACTGGCCTTAACCCTTCAATGCCTGCAATGTCATGCTGTGGTTGCTTCTCAGTCTGTGGTGGCACTGCAGGCAGAACTTCCTCCTCTGAGGAGGTTGAACAGGGCATGACACCAGGTCTGTGCACAAAGCTCCCACCGTGTCATCAATCCCCAGATGGGGAGCTGTGCACAGACCCAGAAGTGCTTTTTCGGCCTCAGAAGAACACCAAAATGGGTCCAGAGATGTCCCCATGGCCTCCTGCTCCATTCCGGCCCTTTCCCTTACCTTTGGGGAGGCTGCGGTGATGTCCCTGGGCTTATTTCAGCACCCTTCGGATGCTGAAACAGGGCTCCTGGGTCTTCTACATACACAGTTCTCCATCCGGGAATCACAGTCTATGGAGGTTTGTGATCACAATCCCCGGATGGTGAGTTGTGCATGCAAACCCAATTGTGAAGCTCTTTAGGGAGATGTACAGCAAGCCTGGGATGCAGTACTGTTGTAGCATTGTATTCCAGTCCACCACTTTGTCCAATGCTGCCGGAAGAGGTGGTAACAGCTACCAGTCTAGATGGCTTTAAAGGCAGGGTTAGACAAATTTATGGATGACAGATTTATCAATGGCTACTAGAATGAATGCCTAGGTGCATCTTTCAGGATGGGGGGGGGGCTGGAGCACTTCTAAGGCCATTTGCTGGGATTCTAGAGCAGGAATAGGTTTGTCTTTGTCTCTGCCTGAGATGCCCATGAGCATTTGGTGGGCCACTGTGTGCGACAGGATGCTGGACTAGATGGGCTGTGGCCTGATCCAGCAAGGCTTCTCTTATGTTCTTATGTTCTTAAGCAGTCTAGAGTGTGGTGAGATCTGTTGTATTTCACACTAGTGGGCTATAACATGAGCCTTGACATGGGTCTGCACTAGCATGTGGAGGGCAGGCCCCTATTCTGAGATATATCCCAGAATAAACCACAGTGCAGAAAGGGCCCTGGTCCATGATTAAAGTAAGTACTGGAAAGGGCATTGGTGAACTTCATCAATGAGAAAAGACTCACTTGGATATCAAGAAACTCATCAGTAAAGAGCAGGTAGTTATCATAAGTCTATGTACCTCCTGCTTAGATTGCATAATAAGCATTCCAGTTCACGTTACAATCTATAAAAATGCTTTATTTCCAATTTCTTTAATGTTTTGCACTACCTGAAAAGAGTGTTTTTCTCATTTTGCACATTCTGACCTTTAATACAGATGAGATACTGTCACATATGTGCTGACACTAGTTTTAAAAACATCTTCCCTTCAAACATCACAGGATTCTTATAAAGATGAAAACTGAACATTTTACAACTCTTTCTCAAACAAAGTTACTACACGTAACTTATAACTTATTTTGATGGTGGTGGCTTGATTGTGAGATTACGCAATGGGTTAATTTTACATCACAAGCCTTTCTTCTTGATTTCAACCACATGATCACACTGTGGGGAAGCAGTAGCAATTGATAAAATTCCTAATGTACCACTTTATGTTATTGTCAAAGTGTTAACAGAAATAATACAGTACTTTTTAAACTCTAAGAACAGAAATTAGAGTCATTAGGGGGATCTATCTGCACATAGCATCCACGTATCAAATGGACAAATTCTCTGGTCATACTTAATGTAGTGTGCAAAGTGTATTCTTAGTTAAACCGAGGTCATTATTTGTGGACTAGCACAAATCTTCATGCTATTCCTTCTGTGGAACCATTTAAGGAACCAAGTGTACTTTGATTTAGATTCAAAAGTGAATATTTCAGTTGGGTGACATGAGAGAGGGGGTATTCCTGATCAAGTAGGAGATTTTGTAAGAAAAGAGAACAAAGAAAGCATGCAAACTGTTAGAATTAAGCCACAACTTGATATTTCAAATTTTGATTATTAAGAAAATCTGGTTAATAAGAATGGTGCATATGAAATAGTTTTGAAATGCTATAGAAAAATGCAAGGGAAGAAATAACAGGCTGTTCAATAATTTCCGTACTCTTCTCAACAAAAGATCACACATCTAGGAAATATGCTTCACTACATCTAGAGTCTGCAACCTAATAATTACTGCATTCAAAGAAAATTGAATTGTATTTCCCCTTAACGGATTCCAGTGTGCTAATCCAATGGCCCTAGTTTTCTCCACCCCTTCCTACTAGCACAATGCAGATTTAATCAATCTCTGTTCCTAAAGGGATTTTAATACCACTATTTAAAGTTGTTCACCAATGAAAAGTACTATATTCCATCGAAAAAGATGTCTGACATGTGATTATTACATAAACAAATAAAACTAAACTATGGTGTCCTGCCATCTTCAGAGATAAATTGACAGTCATTTTCCTTTCCCCTGCTGAAATGAAAATAGTCTGCTTTTCATTTTCTAAGTAGAAAGTGTCAATAAATCCTTTGCATTAATCTGTATACAAATCTGTAGTATGGAGATGGCTTATTTTACCACTTCTGCTTCAGAATTGTCCAGTTCATCTTCCCATCTGTTTCTTTCAGACATTAACATCTACATTTTGGGATTTTTTTTGTGGGATTTGGGTATGAGAATCACAGAGTGGTAAAATGGACAAGGAGATAAGTAGAAATAAAACTAAAAGATGTCTACTTCTTGGGGGGAAAATTATAGCAAATTGGAAGAAGACTGTAAAGCGGTGATGGCCAACCTATGACACGCGTGTCACAAGTGACACACCAAGCCCTTTTGGGTGACACACATGGTCACCCTGGCACCTGGGCGTGTAGTGTTTGCTTGATCTTAAAGTGTACAAAATACCAACTTTCAACTGAAGATTTAGCAACAAAAGTCACTGATGTAAAGAATTATTTGTTTTTGCTTTTAATAAAATACATATATCAAAAATATAACTTTTTTACTAGAGCCACAAATATCACAAAATTATGGATATTTCTAGAAGTGACACAGTACCCGAGTTAAGCTAGGTTTTCTTGCAAATTTTGACACACTGAGCTCAAAAGGTTCACCATCACTGCTGTAAAGTGTGGTAATGTTACATTATGTGCAAAGTCATAGCTATGACCTTCAAAGTTATAACACATGGCTCCTTTTGAACTGTGATATTGGAGTTTCATGGATTGCTAGAAGATCATCAAACCAGTCAATACTCAAGGAAATACAGATTTCTCACTGAACAAACAAATAGTGGCAGGATCCACATGACAGAAAAATGTCAGTATGAGTCCCCACAGGTTCTGGGGACCAAGGACACATTCCATCACGTGCACCATCAGAAAGCACTCTCACAGTGCTTCCCACCTTGCTGGCTTTGGGTCCTTTACTATGTCTGTAAATGTAGTCAGGCCAGAAACATTGAAACTCAGAAATATAATTTTCCCAGCTTTGACATTTCCACAGCTGGGTGTAGGGTGCATGTGTACAGGTGTGTGCATGTGTGCTTGCATTTGTGTACATCTGGGGTTGCAATTGCTTGCAGCACCAGTGAGATTTCTGATAGTTTCTATCTGGCAACCCTGGTGAGATGTGGTGAAGAAGGGAGAGAGCTGTCTGTGAGGTCACTCCTGCCACTCTGAAAGAAAGCACTTTACAATACTGAACAACAAGAACAACCTCCTGTATTTTATTTTTAAGTTTAAATAAGGTAGTATTTAGAGACAGCAAAAATTCCTGCAGCCTGCTGGCATTGTGGCAACACTGGCAAAAAGCCAATATTGTGCTGTGGTTCTACTGGCATAAAGTAAGCCTGAATTAATGAATTAATGATAGTGCATGATTTTAAAATTTTGCCATGATGTTGCTGGAGGAATGCATGTCTGGCATCTACTTCAGTACAACATGAACACTCAGATTGAACTTTTTGAATCTTGTCCTGTACACAGACATAAACATAGAAAAGGGGCTAGCCATGGTGGGCTCCCAGGTGATGGATTCAGTGCTATGACCGAGCACTGCTCAGCTGTTTGGCAGCCCAGTTACCAGAGAAAAGCAGCTGTCATTTCCCTGTGATGTCCAGAGGGCCCAGAAGTTGTAGTGTCACTGATGGATTTTTCAAAAATTGTTTTATATTTATATTGTAGTTTTAAGGATGTCAAGGCGTGTTTTTCCACCGTCACTAGGGGTGTTTTTCCACTGTCACTAGAAGTACCCATTAAGTACCCATTAATGGGTACAAAAATGCCATTACGTACCCATTAATGAGTACTTAATGGGTACTTTTAGTGACAGTGGAAAAACACCCTAAAGGAACAGAAAAAAATACCCATTTAAATGAATTATATACAAATGTAATAAATTGCTTTTTAGTTAAGTAGTTTTTTTCTTGATTCTAAATAAATACCTGCTTTTCTGCTTACATAGCCCATAATTTTATGCAGTGCTTTCAGTAGTCTTGTAAATTACTCATGATTTGAGAATAAAGGAGAAGATCATCTCTGCTAGCTATGTTATGTCATAAATGTCATATATGGAAGACACACCAAAAGTCCACATTTTTTTTTATGTTTTATTTCTGGGCTAGTAGGAAGATTGTCCTGTGATGCTACCATTAAGGGCAAGCCCTAAGTGAGGAGTATAACTTGAACACTCTTTATAAATATGTGACAGCTGAACATAACAAAGTCCAAGAAAAAAGGAGGAATACAAAAAATACTATCAGACAGTGCCTTTTCCAGCTGTCCTTTTAAGAAAAAGCATATCACCTCCAGACACGCACATACAAAATGTATTCAAAACTGTTGTCCAAATATGTGGCTGAGAACCTACCTTATTTTGCCACACTGAAGTCTATATTTACTTCCAAGTTAGGCAACTCCTATGCTGATTATGGGTGCTATCCTTTGATTGACCACTTGGAAGGAAACTCCCATTTCTTTGCTAATGCAGTTACCTGCTAAACTCAGCTTAAAGAAAGAAACACTTTCAGGGGCACGTCCACATGGAGTTAAAAAAAAAAGTGGGGTGGAAGCGAGACAGCTTAATGTGAATCTTAATTCACATTAGCTGTCCACATGGTAATGGAGGACGATGCGGGTTCCAGGCAAACACACCCGTCCCCATGAAAACCGTGGTAAATTCCTGCATTGGGATACTGTGGTTTTCTCCACCCATCCCCCCTTGCCTGAGCATGCGAACACACACACGCATGCACAGACAGGGTGGAATCCCTCCTGGACGAATGTCTTCCTGCTCCCCTCCCCTCTTTCTCTCTCCTCTCCTCCACACAGACACAAACAATCCCTTTCAGAACCCCGAGAAAATGTCTAAAAGAGCAGCAGCTTTTGCGGCTTTCAAAGCCAGTCTTCCTCCTTCCCTCCCCCCTCTCTCTCCCTCCTCCAGTCCCTGAGCCCTCCTTCACACACACACACACACACACACACACACAAACGGGGGAATCCCTCCTGAGGAACGTCTTCCTCCTCCCCTTCCCCCCTGTCTCCCTCCTCCAGCCCATGGTGAATGCTCACTGCATACTTGAGGTTGCAAAAGGAATAGGGGGGTGTTGAAAAGGAGGGAGACAATGAGCTTCCCCATGCTAAAATCCTGTCATTTGCTCTGCATACTTTCTGGCTACATGTCTGCCTTGTAGGCAGGAAGTATGCAAGACAAACCACAGAATTGTAGTGAGGATTTTAGCCTAAGGGGAGGTCAGTTGCCATCGCAGTGTTAGCAGCAGGGACAGCAAAGCCCCACCCACTAATGCTGTGATTGTAACCCACGAGTGCCCCCATGCCCCCTTTATAACCCGCTCTTGCCCCCTAATTCGGGGAGGGTACAGTTATAAAGGGGGGTTATTTCAAATTAGAGGATTTTGTTCCTCTTTTACCCCAATTTAGGGCTTTGCATGTGGATGCTTGCAAGGTTAAATAGCTTTCCCCTCGTAATCTCCTTGCCATTGGGAGGAGCCCTCAGAGCTATGAAATACCAGATGTTGAAGAGGTGGCTTTTCTGAGGCTTCAAGTTGGGGTAAGGCAAAAAATGTCTGCTATTACAACAGAGGTTGTATCTTTAAGGGTGTCTGATATAGGGATGTCCACAAATATTCATATTATTCGTTATTCAAACAAATTGGAACAAATTCAGACATTCAAACTCGAATAGCATGTTGGCTCATTCGGATGCCAACATTCAGAATCGAATCGGATTCTGAAGACAATTGTATGAATATCCGTGACATTCAAGCGCTTCCCCATCAGGTAGTGCTCTTACTTTTAAGGTTCATATATAATAGATTCTAATGTGAAATATACATACAGATGTCATTGAGAAGCAATGCAATGCTGTTGGCTGCTGCTTCCCTGAGTCACCTACGCTTGTAGCATTTCCATATCTATGGTACATATCCATGGTACATATCCACTTGAAGCGCTACAAGCACGGGTGACTCAGGCAGGCAGCAGGCAGCAGCCTCACATCAGTTCTTAATGAGATTCATATGTATATTTCACATTAGAATCATGTATCTGCAGATATAGATGAATTTGTATCTGCACATACGGATAAATTTGTATCTGCACACATGGATGAATTCGTATCTGCACATACCGATGTTCTTCAGAGAGCTGCAAAGGGCTGGCTAAAATGCGAAAGCATGTGCTTTGCAGGCTCTGAATGATAACGTTCGTATTTTGCGTCTGCGCAAAATGGCAGATACATACCATAGATATGTATCTGCCATTCTGCGCAGGCGCAAAAGAAGTATTACATATGTATCTATGATACATATGCGGCATACGTATCATAGATATGAATCCTCCATTTGTGTATGCATATGAAACATACTTATCTTGGATACATATCCAAGATACATATTCATCATATGCACACACAAATAGATTTGTATCTTCCATTTGCACATGCGTGTGATACATACTTACCTTAAGTACGGATACCTATGTTTCATACGCATACACAAATGAAAGATATGAATCTCGCATTTGGATACCTGACATTCCTATGTTAAAATTTGACATTTGTATTTGGTACGAATACTCGGCAAACATTTGAACCCATTTTGATCTGGATATGGATCTAAATGTATTTGGGTTCGTATTTATTCTACCAGATAGGAATGTCAAAACATTCTATTAATCTTGAATCAAATCTCAAAAAAACATTTGTGCACATCCCTAGTCTGATATCATCCAAAGTTAAGCATTTTAATTTGCAACAGTTTCAATAGAAGGGCCTATTGTAAGCAAAATTCTTTCTATGTAGGTTCCTTTGGATGCAATTCTGTCAGGTCAATTGTGGGTCATCATACTGTAAGTGGATTCGCAGGGAGACTGGAAGGGGTTAGGAAAGAGCAGAAATGGCCATCAAGAATTCAACATGTACTACAGCAAGGAAAGCTAGAAGAAGTGAATTGACTGACATGGGCAGAAAGAAATCAAAAGGGAATCTTCTTCAGTTATTTTTTTAAAAAGTCAGAATGGTGGAGTATTTTTCTCCATTACTATAGAGAACAATCCATTAATATAAGAGGTGCTGCTTATTTAGTTAAATGTTTGCAGTGGAAAAAGTACTACATTGAATCTGAAAAGCAATGCCTCAAACTCCATTGCAAATAACCTGAGAGTAGTAAATTAAGGTAAAATCCAAACATGAAGGAAAAGGAGTGCTACAAGCATAGTGCTCTTCTCCCTCCAAATTAAGAGTGCTGTGCTCTAAGCCACCTGGTGTCTTTCTACACTTGGCCCCATAATCTGCATGCAGAATGCTTGCAAATGAAGCATTTACACTTGAAGGAGCCATTTCCAGTTCAGAAACAGCCCCTTCCATGCAAGAGAGTACTGCATGCAAACTACATATTGAGTATAATTTCATGCTCTACATGCAAACCAACCTTGACCAGAGGTGGACTTTGCTGTCTCTGATAAAGCTGATTCACACCTCTATAGTGCTGGGTGGGTCATCTGAGATTGCCCCAAATGTGAGTGCACATGGGTAGCATGTCACCATCATCCCAGTGATGGTCCACACACAGTTGTGCCAGCCACTGGGATGAAGATGGCAGCACCTCGACATGCATCCGGATCTAAGGTAGGTCTGTGGATATGTAAAGGAGGGATACCATGCACTAACTAATGTTAGTGCATGCCAGGATAAATGAGATGGGAAGTTCAGAAAGGCCCCTTCTGCTCCAACCTGTCAAAACAATCACTGGGGTTTTCTGGCTATGATCTAGAGGGTGAAGAGCAGGCCCCAATCCATCAAGATCACAACTAGAGAATCCCCAAATGTGGAGTGGAATGACATTCTGCAGGAACTCTTCATCCTGTTCTGTTGTTACAGACCTCTACCAGTACTTACCGTGGTATGGCAGAGGTATGATTGTGGTGTCCTTGCAGATGTAGACTGATCCTCATGTTCAATTACCATGAGGGGATAGTTCATGGACAAGAGAGACTCTGTGCCCTTATGCCACATTCATGACACCATAAAAGCACTGATCCTGACAATATTCAACAATACTGTTGTTTCTTCTGAATATATATTCTTCCTCAGTATTGTTGTCATCTCATATCTGAACAAAACAATTTGGGGAAGTAACCTGTCGTTCTATGAGGAACCAAAGGGTGACTCTGTATCGTTCACTACTCCAATCTGTTAAAAACAAACAAATCAGCCGGAAGGTAAAAGAAGCAATTTTATTTGACTACTTAAAACTTTATTTTCCTCAATACCAAAACACCTACCTAATAGTGATTCATTTTTAAAGTAATGAAATATTTACGACTTAAAGCCCTTGGCAGTAGAACAGCACAGTATGTTTATTCTGAAGCTCAGTAAATTATAGATAGATGAGGAGTCAAATGAATGCTTTCAGCATATCATGTTAATCCACACAAGCTTTCTCTATGTCTTTTAATCTGAAAAATTTGTTTTGGTTGCCATACCTATAATTGTTAAAGGAACCTTTAAGGCACCATAATTAAATTGATCCCCCTCTCTCCATTTTTTTCATCTATTTCCAAAAACATTCTATATGAATTTTCAACCTAATTTTTCAAAATACATGAGCTTTTCCCTTTCATTCTTTTTTCCACCCCTAGCAACCTTTGAAAGAAAAATTATCCTAATAGCAATGTTAATATTTACTAAGTACAAATTAATGTACTTTGAACAGCATCCCTTTAACTTACCTGTCTGCTCAGAAGTAGGCATGTGAAGGTGAGTCATGGTTTGCATAGAGAGGAGCTGGATATGGATCAGAAACTGCCTGCTCTCTGCATTGGATCGGTGTTCACTTCATTGATCGTATGGCTTTATTCTGTATCCTCAGTTAACTCTGCCTCTGTCAGTCATTACTCACCTCCACTGCTTATTAATGTAATTAGTATGCTCTGTTCCTTGTTTTAGTAAGAGTTTTTGTTCTATTCTTGTTTTAGTGAGTTAACTTCCAATTTGGTTTTTAATTTGGTTCTATTGTAACCTGACATTAGGCCTTAGAGACCCTCTGAAAGGGAGGAAAGAAGGAAAGAGAGGGAGAGGAAGGAAAGAAGGACATTTTTAGAGGAAATTCCTTTTGACAAGACCTTCTAGAGCTGCTGGGCATCACAGAAAATAATAACCTCTCTTAACCAGCCAGTCCACTGTTATGCCAATGATGACCCTTCTGTACTCCACTACTTGCACTAGAAGTACCAAATAGGTCCAATAGAATGTCATTTTCCGACATCATAATACCACCATCATGGAAGCTAGCAGCACCAGTGCCACAACTTGTAAACCATAGTTTATTCTCTGAATGAATACTGTATTGTCACAAAGGATTTTTCCTCCCACTGCAGTGAGGTTTGCATTGCTTTTCTACTGTAGTTAACAAAAAGCTAAAATATTAGATGTTTTGTGAAGGCAGGGAAGGCAGGAGAAGAATGCTGAGCATAATAAAAACAGTGAAGACAAAGAGTATCATGTACTGTGAACACTCTTTGTTATAAGTGCAAAAAGGAAATATGGTGTTAGCTCATATATATAGTTTGAAAACAGCATGTTACCATGCACAAAAATTATACGTATAAACCGTAACTGTATAATTTTATCCTTGCATATGTTGATATAATTAATTTCAGACATTTGTTCTAATTTAAAGATTTCCATTTTATACTTAAACCGAATGTTTTAAATTTGTAATACTTTAAAATCTTACGTCTTCCCCATATTGTGGGTTACAGCAGTTCCCAATAACCTTGGCCTATGTATCCGATTGTTGTTGCTGTTGTTTAGTCATCTAGTCAGGTCCCCATAAACCACAGCACACCTGTCCTCCACTGTCTCCCAGATACCCAATAATAATATTTAATATGATTATTAACAATATGTGGGCAGCATTGTCTTAACTACTCAATGGTTGCAGTCATATATGCTTAATGATGTAGTCCTTGGGCAAATTTGAGTCTGAGAATGGGTTCTTCATTTGGGGTTTCACAACACTGAAGGTGTCTTTTCAGATTGGGACAGGAAGCTATGTAAGCACAGAGGTAGGAAAAGGTAACCTATTGTAATATAGAAACTGGTGCTAGAGGTGATCAATCAACCATGGCCAGGGAAAGCTGGCCAGACAGCCTAATCAGTGAGTAACAAGGGAAACCACTGCAAGATATGCAAGCCAATTATGACTGTAGTGTGGAGAAATGAGGTATGCTTTGGGGCATTTATTCAGATAATGTCTGAAAGGCATTCTTTTTATGCATCTACAGATGGGGCACTTCTTCATAAAGGGGTGACTAGGAAAATTTCGGTCTGATCACACCCTAAGAAATGCTTGGTGGCCAATTCTTTGGTGATTGAATATATGCAGCTTTCTTGGCAGTGTTTTGCAATTACTTTCTTTTGTCAAGATGTCAAATATTACCTCCTTCTCCCACACAGTTGCACTGCCACTAAACTATGGCCACACCCCATAGTTTTGTAAGAAAATAAATAAGTAAATAAATAAAACATTAAATAAAGCAATAAAGTAAACCTATGTAGGATTGTATTGTAAAGTTTAACTGCATTTGAAATGCTCTGTAGGTGAAACACCATAGAATAGACTGAACTTTACAATTAAGCCTATGCTGTATACTGAGATACAGCTGTTCTCTAATAATTGAATAAAATGTGCAGGAGAGGGGAAATAAATTCAGCTGAAGCATATGGTTGCACATGCATTGGAGGATTACTTTTTACATGTATTTGTTTTCATGGTTCACCAGTTGAAATTCAGAACAAATGCAAGCACTTGCTCCTTGCTGCCTTTTGAACTGCTTACTCATCTATATATGAAATACGTTCAGCAATCTGACACTGCTTTTTAAAGATGCTATATGTAACTTGTGCCCTGACAATCCAGATGAAACCAGGGCTTTGTTGTGCTTGACATGGATATCGAGAAGGAAATATGGTCCTTGACGCTAAAAGAGTTTAATTACACCAGACAACGACAAGGAGATCAGCTTCAGAGGTAGCAATTTGCTTAATATTGTATGGTTTGTAAGCTTGTCTCTTAGCTTCTACAGCACAGGTAATGATGAGTTTTTATCTTGATAACCAATTTCATGAATCTGCCCACTGTTATGAAAGCTATCTGCTCAAAGTTCATATCTGTCACTACTTATTAGAGTTCAAGCAAATACTCATTTCGAGTGTCTCCATTTGAATTTATCCACCAAATGAAACAATTAATCTATTAGGGTGCATCCCCATGAAGTTTTTTAAGTCCTGGTTTAGTCCTGTTTTACATTTTTAAATGTAAAAAACAGGGCTTTTAAACCCCCCTCCCCATTCAAACCCTGTCTGCAATAAAAGAAGGAAACATGAAGGGAATTTTAAACTTTCTATTTCACACCTCTCCCTTTTGAGATTACCGGCAAATGTGCACTCAAGAAGATCTGCAAGGCATTTAAAAACATTCCGAAACTTCTCCCATGTATCTTTTGAAAAAGATACAAAATGTTTCCAGTGAAAATGTTTTAAAAGCCCCTATAAAAGATGAGAACTCTCCCCCCTTTCTACCTTTTTCGTATTGAGCTCTAGCATTGCAAGCATGGCAAGGGAGAGGGGAGCTTTGCATCTGTAAAAAAAAAAAAAATAACCCACAGCTGGTTACCATTGGCCAGAAGGCTAGACCTCCACCCCAAATAGCCCAATATCATCCCCATGTGGGGAGAGTAGACACGGCTCCAAAATGGGGACTCAGTCCTGTTTTCATCAGGATTTTTTTTTCTGGATTTAGGCAGGATAGTCCTCATAAAATATGGGAATAAGGAATTGCACGGGGATGCTGGGTGCTCAGTCCTGATTCTAATCAGATTAATTACACTAGTCATGGGGATGGTCTTTCCTGAATTCAGATTGAATACTGTAAAACTTACTTACACATTTAATCAGTTTCCTCTGTGAAAAAATTACACCAAAATGTGAGTTTGCATGTCAAATGTGCAGTATCTACCAGCTTTCACCATAAAATGCTTCACTCAATGAGTTTGTCTTGTGGATTTATGGGGAGAATCTTCAGCATTTCAGGATAGCCTGAGAGGAAATTCCCTCCCTTTTATTTTGTTGAAGCAGGCACTCCATTATGCCAGTGCAGGAGTCCAATCCCACAGTTTATTTGTATGTGAGGCTGTTTTAAGAAGTTACCTCCTTAAAGGGCACTGCTGTTTTAGAGCTTTCTATGCAAATGCTCAGCTCTGCTTCACAGTATCATGATTAGTTTAAAAAAATAGCTAGCAAGCATGTATACACCTGAAGAAAAAAAATTGTGCAGGAATAGTTTTACACAAGGGAGGAAAATGGAAAAAGGGGAAGAATGGCCATAGTCAGAAAGTAAAGGAATGTATAGATTGAATGAGAGGAAGTGTAAACCAGTTGTTACATGGGTTTTTTTTTTGGGGGGGGACTATCTGAGGAGATGTGGTAAGTAGCAGAGCAGCACACTGCAGAATTTCCTAGATGTATTAAACTGTACTAGATAGTGCTTTTAATATTTTTTAATATTTTAACTTTCCTTCTGACATGAAATCCAAGTGAGTGTACAGCAGATTACCTTTTAATGTAGGAGGCAAGCTTCATGTGTAGCTCTATCATAAGAACATAAGAATATAAGAGAAGCCCTGCTGGATCAGGCCACAGCCCATCTAGTCCAGCATCCTGTCACACACAGTGGCCCACCAAATGCTCATAGGCATCTCAAGCAGGAGCCGTTCCGCGCAGGCGTGCTGCCCTGACTTACGCACTGGCCAATCAGGCGGCACGCAGGACGCAGGCGCACTGCATCCTGGGCACCTGCTTTCAGTTTTGGGGAGACACCGGAGAGGTAAGGAGGGGATCTGCCGCGTTCCCCCCAGGGCTTTGGGGAAGCTCACCCTGGCTCCAGGAGCAGCGATCTGCTGCTCCTGGAGCAAGGGTGAGCTGAAAGTTAGGATCCCCCCGGCTCACCAGACTTGTCTCCGGGGAGCCAATCATGGCGAGCCGGGGGAGGGCCCTGGTTTAGCATACTTGCACTGTGCGGCCGCATCTGAAACGGATGTGGATTCACAGCGCAAAACCACTTGATATGTGGTGTGCTAAAAACACCCTTTAAGCATGCATTAAGTCCGGATAGGTGCGGATGCACCAACTGGAAGTGTGCTTATTTGCCCCCGGTAATGCAGACGCTCCAGCAGTAAACTGGTTTTGCCGCCGAAATCCGCTTTAAAAACGGGCTCGCTGTGCAGACACCCCTCACCGGAAGTGTCCTACATAGTGACCCGTGTGCGGAGGCGCTCTTTGGAATATGTGCTTAATGGGTGTTAAAGGGCCTGTGCGGAAGCACCCTTGGGGTCTCCCATTTGTCACTGTGCTTGAAGTCCACTGCTTCATGCCATACTGTATGGAGTACAGGAGAACTCAAAAGAGGTAACACACTGGCATCACTAATTACTAAATCAATTCTTTAACTCAAGTTTGGAAAAATATGTTAAATAGGGTGCTGCTGACAGAGTTGCAGTAAAGCATCCTATAATTTATCCCAATAGTAATGGGTAATGTGATGCTGCTGAACTGAACAACTAAACACTTAAGAGATGTTTTTGTTTTACTAATTGAAATGCAACCTAAATATAGATAGTTTACTAGGGTGCATTCCCACTTAGCTTATTTGATCCTCTTTAAAGAAATTTGGACTATTTTAGACTATTTTTTAATCCGAAATAGAGTCCCTGCAGATTAATCCGAATATAAGTGTTCCCAGGACTTCTAAATCCCCACCCCCATGCAGCGCACTGCCTCCGCCTTCACTTAAGCTGAGACCCCAGAGAATTAGAAGCTGGTCCTTAAAAAAAAAAAATTAAACCCCAATTTCTAAACCCTCCAATTTCTCTCCTTTTCACACCCTCTCCCTGAGCTCAAGCAGACTAGCAAAGGACTGTTAAATTCCCCCCCCCCCAGTGCAAAACCTGCCTTCTGTTTTTGTTTTTTTTAAAAAACACAGCCTGCCTGTAAAAATCAGCTGAATAGAGGAAACAGCAGCTTTCTCTTGCCTTTGAAGCAGCAGGGGTGAAAACAAATGTATCGTTAGCAGCTCTCTCTCTCTCTTTAAAAACCCAAGCTAGCAACAGAGGGGAGACAACTGCTTCCCTGAAACAAATTTATCCAATTGTTGGCAGCTCGCTCTCTCCCCCTCCTTGCCCACCTCAGGAGTCTGCATAAATGCATTTGTGTTCAAGCAGATTGGGAGGGGGAATGGCTTGAATCATGGTTCTGCTTAAAACTTTTAAAAACTTTTTTGCTTATTGCTGGATTCCTCCTGTTGTATAGGCTTTTCTGTTAGCATTGCGGGCATGGCAAGCTGTGAAATCCCTCCCACATGTGGCTGACATTGGCCAGGAGGCTACAGCTCTGCCTCAGATAGCCCAGGCTTGACTACAAACTTGTCAGAAAAGTCCTGTTTTCCCCCGGGGTTCCCACCCCCTGGATTTCTACAGGATAGTGCTTAGAAAATCCAGAGATAAGAAGTGGAATGGGAATGGGGCTTGCCAAATTCAGATTACTTGCCAATGTAATGGGAACCCTGGATTCTGAGTTCCAACCTAGTCCGGATTTTAGTGCCTTTGGGAACGCACCCTAGGACTAGTTATAAGTATACTTGCTTAAAGGATGGGTAGACAGTCCTGATTTTAGAACTTAGCCAAATTCCCTGAGAAAAGATTGTCAGCTGATGAACCCAACAATTCTAGGAATGACACCAAATGAGCTGGTGGAGAGGAGGAACAGGTAGACAGTGTGCAATAGCCAGAAATGTTTAAAGTTCTTCACATAAGGCAGTACCTT
Organism: Aspidoscelis tigris stejnegeri; assembly: GCA_023333525.1. NCBI lineage: Eukaryota > Metazoa > Chordata > Lepidosauria > Squamata > Teiidae > Aspidoscelis > Aspidoscelis tigris. Next base: position 59,875,730 of record JALMGA010000002.1, on the reverse strand, counting down.
CCCCATACATTGGATTGATGTTTCTGTTAGTGGTATTCTTGGGTGCCCACATGACCTGGCAGCCCTTAGGCTTATAATTGGTGTAGAAACTGAGGCCCTTTCTGCACTGCAGACTATTCTGGAGTATAATCGGAATAAGGCCCAGTGCAGAAAGGGTCCAAGACTTTTAGGGACAGAACTTGTCTCAAAGGCAGGAAATGTGCTGACTCCATACACAAACACACCCCCTGCTTCCAGCTTGTGTGAGCTTCAAGACCACACAGCAAGGTCATGGATGATGCTGATCCCATCAAGCCAGATCAGTGGGTAAGGCTAATTGGAACCTCCTCCTCCCAGTTAATGACAGGTAAGTGCCAAAAGAGTCTGAGTTTCCAAACTGGTGCTGGCCAGGTTGCCAGTAAGGAAATGCAGCAGCAGCAATGGCAAGGGCTGTTAGATTGCTTCCTCTGCAGCAAAGGTCCTTCTGACAGGCTTTCCAGCCTTTTATGGTAAGATATAAGCCTGAAAGGTGTGAGATTGTGTGATCCTGAGCTTTTGGGATAGCCATGTTGGCACTGATACAGCAAATACAACCTCCATTCTGAAGATACTATATTGTCTTTTGTATTTAGGATCAGTTCCCCCCCCCCTTTTGGGGAAAGAAACTTCACACATGATCAGTCACAATGCATTGACTGACTATGCAGGAATATGCTAGCAAACAGTTATATTTATGTAGAACTGATTTATTAACTGGTCTATAATTGATATATTTAGGCATAACAAAGTCCTAGTGTACATGCAAGCAAACAGATAAAAAGTAGTCAACCTTTTAACACTGCAGGACAAAAGAAATCCACTACTGCTGTTACATGCAAGAGATAATTATATATCTACCATACATATAATATCATTATATTTCATTATTTAATCCTCCAGGGACAGCTCCTTAAATGGCACAAATCACCTTCTCCACAATTTTGAAGCACCCTGAGCTTAAAGAAGCCATCAACACTGTTCCAAGCTTGGACCAATGGCCATTAAACCCACAGTTCTGTGTTTAAAAAAGAAGTTAGGAAGAGTAGCAAATCATGCAAAAAGGAGGGGAAATAATGAGAAGTTAAGCTGCAGACTGCTTAGCTGTTTCTTTTCACTGGATTGCTCTCTAATGCTGACTGTTAATTGGAAAATAAGAGCATTCCAGATGTCTTTCAGAAAATCAATAAGCCTTGTTTTTTCCACTCCCTCATTTTCCCTTTTTCCTCCTTAAGGTTGAATCCGTTAGCCCGATATTTTAGGGCTGGTGGATAAATGTGGTGCCCTGCAGCACCACATTTCCTTTTGAAAATACAGTAATTATAATAAGTCAGCAGAGTGTACTGGATTGTAATTATTCCCCTCTCCTTTGTTTTATGCAGGCCCTTCCATTCAGTCAATAGTTTCTAAAGATACTGCCCTCTAGAGGCAATGAGATAAATAACCAGCATTTCTAAAGGCCTTGAAAACAATATATACAAAGAGATTTCTCTGTGACCAGGATTTTCCCAGAATTTCAGCACGACTCTGGCAGAGATCCAATGAATCTGAAGAAGAAGACACAGCAGCCATGAAAGAAAAAAATAGGAACTTGAAATTCTAAAACCACAAATCAATAATGGAATATTTTTAAATGACGCAGCAATAAAGCAAATAATAATAATTTAAAGCCACATTGCATTTCAAAATCCATTCCAGATTCCCTCAAGATCTAATTAAAACTTTGTTGACCACCAACCAATCAAGATAATTATTCTAGCTGATCCACTATAACCACCTCCAGTAACGAGGGAGGCATATACTAAACTATTTTAGAGATATGACCTCCACTGTTAAAAGGAACAAGAAAAAAACTTCTCATATTATTTACGGTGTTATTTTTTAAGAGCAGTTTGTGCGTTGTGTACTCTGTCTTCAGAATCTGCTGAGAAACAAATTAGATAAAGCTATGGTAGTTTATTGGCTGAAAGTATTTTGTGCACAGATGTTGAGGGAAGTAGACGTCCCTTGTGTGTTAAGGATTCTTCAGAGTAATGGTATAGATTTGGAGTTCTGATAAAGGGAGTATATAGAGCCCTATAAAACATTTAAATGAGCTAACTGGCTGCTCAAGTGAATTTGAATCTGAAATATAGCTCTGGCTGTGATGAAAAGAGACACACTCCAGGCATGTTACATATAGCAGTGACCATTTAAAAAAGAACATTTAACAAAGGTTGTGATATCTGGGAAACAATGCTTTCTACTTCTATAAATAGAACAGGAAATCATGGCCATCTTTACTTGATGCTTGCAGTATTTCATAGGTTATCCCTGCAATGTAAAAGTTGTCATGGTGTTCCATTAGAATCCCTCAGGTATTTATTAAAAACTGTCAATGGCACATTAAGGAATGTCTTATCCAACATCTTCTATACAGCTAGCTTCCTTATACTGTACCTATCCTATCACTGCACATCTTTCAAAGCCCTGTAGCATTCTGGGACACTCTGTACAGATAAAACTAAATCCTTCCTCCTGCTCCTTCCTTGTTTGAAACTGGACATCTGCTACCAGTCATTTCTGCTTTAGTTTTTTTTCACTCAGGACCAGATTTGGGCTAACACGCCACACTAAAACCAACTTAAGGCCATTGCACCTTAGAACACATAAACCAACTGAGATTCTAATATGACAGGCCAACAAAAGCATTGACATCTTTCCTTGAAAATAACAGACTCCTCTTGGTCCTGCCACCTCAGCCTATCATGACAGCAACACTGGAGCATGTTGTGTGGCATTTTATGGTTACACAGGCCGCATCCCCATTAGAAGCTTAATTCAGTTTCCCTAAATCGAAATAACAGAACTGGATGCAAATGCGAATTTGCCTGATCCCATTACTTTCAGCCAGAATCGTGTTCAATCCGGATTCTGAGGACATACGTTATTCAAGGGGGGACTCCAGTGGCTACTTTTTAAAAACTGCTTTTCGGGGGTGCCCTGTCCTCTTCCTCCTGGTGTGAATATGCCACCCATAACAGACCCCTTCACGGAGCCTGGCTGGGTGGCTGCTGCTTGCCTGGATGGAGGAAAAACGGCAGCGGGCAGCCAGCAATTCTTTCCCCTCCTCTCCTCATTGCTCAGGGCATGCAGCAGAAGCAGCAGCAACAAACATTCACACATCTCCCCAAACCGGCAGCTACTTTCCTTTCTTTTGCCTTTTTTAAAGATCAGAAGTTTCAATGGCAAGATCACTATCAGGTGTGAAGTGATTTGGTCGCTACAGTGTAGCTTTAAGCGGTGGATTTTACAGCTTGCTTTGGAAGCAAGCTATTGGGGGAGGGAAACTCTCAACCCTTAACACGGAAGGGTTCCCACAGTAAAAAATGTAAAACGTTTCAAGCGCACAAACCGGAGTGAGACCTGTTGAAATGAAGATTAACATTTACAATGCTTTGGGGCGATTTAACACGCGGAAAGCGTGTTAAGCCAAACTGACTTGGGGTCTGCGAGGATTGAAAACGTTTTGAATTCGAAATAAGCTTGCTGTGGGGATTCACCCATAGTGTGTTCTACAGCTGAAAATATGGCCAATCATTCAGACGCTATGACAGTCAAAGGAATCAAACTGGCATACAAACAACACAGGAGGGAGAGATCACTACAGAAGCATTTGAAGAATGCAAAATCCTGCACTCTGCATTCTCATTTCTTCCCGTATCTCTGACAGAACAGAGATGGACGACTGTGTGATCATGTGACACACCAGACCCAAGTGCATATGCCTGCTGCTTTAATAAGTCTATCTGATCATCATCTTATTTTCTTCCTCCTCCTTTAAAAAATTCATAAGCATGTATGAGGACATCCAGTTTCTGTAAGACCTGAGTCCCAGTGATAATGGGACAGCAAGCTGCTTTTATTATCCCAAATAGATTAAAAATGCACATAACCTGGAAATATAACCAGTGTCATTAACCTTTCTTTCCAGTTTTATAGTTGCAATGAAATAAAAATAATACTGTCGTCTATTGCAGTGGGGTTGTCAGAGCCATTCCTGTATGATATTTTAGAAGAGTTCAAAGCCAAAGTTCATTATCATTTGGTCACCACAAGCATGAATCCAAAGTATTATTTTCATCTCTACAGTAAAATGAATAATTTTAAAAAAGGCTGGTGTTTATCTCAGATTTCAAAGCAAAATCACTTTCTCAAAAGAATGCTTTTGTTTGTTCTGTATTTCCAGAGACCACATTTTCCAGTATAATCCAGATGCTTCTCTGCGATGTATCTATGGCACACCCAGACTTTTCCTGGGATTATATGGAGATTGATTCCCATATCTGTGGCATTCCCAATGTAGTCCTGAGATACTGACAATATCCTGAAACATCACTGTGACAGAAGTCCCCATAACAGCAAACATTTATCTGTGCCTACCTGCTTCCAAAATGTTCCCCTTGAAAATACCCAGATGCCTGTCAAGTGCACAAGGGGAAAAAAAAAAGGCAGGTGGCTGAATTCTTGACTAGTAAATATTTTGAAGAAAAGCAATCATGGACACAGCAAGCATACCCAAGGCTTTTTCACATCTTCACTTTCATGGGACACTGCAACCTTAGGGCAATAGGGCAATTCGGCACTAGTATATTAGATGAACAAGTATATTAGGAGCCTTACTTTAACCTGCTGGTGCAGTCTAAAGGAAACCCCTACTATCATTGCTCGTCAGGTGCACTAGCCAGTGCAGAATTGCCCTTAATCTGGCCAATAAAGTCAACTCCTTGACAACCCCTGGAGCTTGATGGGCAAACGAGCATGCAGCTAACCAATAAGCCATCTTAGACATACAGAATCTGCTTTTGGAACTGTCTTAGCTTTAATGTGGGATAAACAACTCCAAAATGAATTGCAACCCAATTTCTCTTCTCTTCCACTATGGTGTAGGGAGGAGGCAAAATATTAATATGCTTTCTGCCCATTTGCCTTTGGACCAAAAATTGCCAACTTCAGGGGCTATTTTTGGTCAAATGCTAAACTGACATGACAAATGTTCCACAGCTGCAAAGTCTTTAGGAAGCATAAAGTTCTTCTTACCTCCTGAGTGGATTCCAGCTCTTCAGACCACCTTTTTCTTGGTTGTCTATAGAAAGACATAGAAACTTTTCCTTAGTCCTAAAATTACTACACACTGAATACTAACATAATATTCTTGTTATCAGAAGGCTTTTCACATTATCAATAACATTTTTCAGGATATGTCAATGTATTTTCTTCTCAAATTTCTTTCATTTTAGAACCTTTCTGTTTTGACAATTAGGAAAAACCCCTCTTTTTCTTCTGAAGTGTCTGTGACCACTTGATATTAGAATAAATAAAGAAACCAACAACAGATTAAAGAAGATTTCTTAATGAGATGAGCGCTGATGGAACAGCTAGCTTGGGACAACTAGAAACTGATGCTGAAGCACACAGAACTGCAGGATCAGCATTATGGAAATGATGGCAAATATCTGTGGAAAAGGCTGTTAAAAGTAGTGAAAGAAAACAAGTCACAAAGCAGAGTAAATTAGACTTTTAGGATAACATGTATTAGACTTTTAGGGATCACTTGTGGAAGCATCATATACTTCATGGATTGGCAACATAACATAATTGTGTGCCAGTGCCCTTGAACACTTCTTCAGGAAGCCCACAATGTCCTGAGCCCAACACAGTTCAATACCCCCTTGTCATAACACAGTAAGGATGATTACATTTTCCCCTTGAAAAATATTTTCAGATGAAAGGAAGAGCTAGGAAAACTTTCATTACTCTTGAAAATGCCTAATTCCAAATACTTGTCAGTCTCCATCAGGCTGAAAATCTAATGACATGGTCAAAATGGAGGAAAGGCCTTCTGCATGTGAACTTTTCTATGTTCTCTCCTCCCTTTTGTAGGCAATGGAGAAATTTTGCCAGTTTTGAAAGGAGCAGCCAGAAGGAATGGTGCCTATAGTATGCTCTGAAAAGTCAGTATGTTTCTGTTGTTCTGAGAAGGTTGTGAACCTCTCCTGAGCCTACCAGAACCTCCTTCTTAACTGCTTTAGCATCCACTTAAAGTTTCCCATGGTGTACTGTAATGATAGACTACATATATACTGCCAGTCGGTTGGATTTTGTACATCATTTGTCTTGCAACTTGAATAAGAATATAAGAACTAAACAAAAAGTTAAAACATGTCTTTATATATTTTTTCAACAGCCTTTACAGGTTTGCCCTTTTTTCCTCTTCATCATTATCTGCTTGCCTCCATTAAATCCCTTTAGAGGCAAGTGAAGAGCTGAAGGTGACAGTGACAGACAAGAATTTTCATTGTCTTGTCAATACAAATGAACCTAAAGCTGATAAAATGTCAGGTAACTCCTCCAGTGATGGCTGAAATTCAGTGATCTCTGAAGAAGTGGAATATGAGCAGGGGATCAGAAACAAGAACAAAATTCCAGGGAACGGTGTTGTCTTGGACATCTATGATTTCCTGGTTGCCTTTGACCAGAAAAGGTAGCCTACATGCTATGTATCATTTGCCTGCATTAGAGTTGCATGACACTAATGGCAGCTTTGTGAACTGATCCTAGTGAAAAACAAGAATTGTTACCTGCCTCTTAAAACAATAAGAGAGGCAATAATAAGAAAATCATTGCCCTTTTAAATGAAAAAAATAAAATAAAATAAAGCAGAGAGAAAAAATTCACTGGCTTTTCTAAGCAACTAGCATCCCCCCCCCCTTTTGGTTGGAAAATAATCAATGGGCATACTGTCTCAATTTGTGCAGTTTCCTCCCCCCCCAAAATTTTTTTTTGTCTCTCATGCATTAAATGGTTTCTTCCAAGCCCCCCAGGTGCTAAAAAAATACTGCTGGTTCAGTTCAATTCAAGGGATATATCCAGACAGACCTGAGACTTTTCAGGTCTAGGTGCCACTTGTGTGCACATGTTTTTGGTATATTACCCATTTGCCAGAGTGCTTGATTTAATCCGCATTTCATTTGATCACCAAAATTTCAGTTAGTAACTCATTTCTTGTGAATAATTAATATGCATCACAAAGTTTTATTATGAAAATGGACAGCAATTGGAGTATAATGGAGTGGAACCGTTGTGTCTTTATCTTTTGGACTCAGAGCATGTATCCCTATTTGCAAATGAACTTAGATCCACTAGAACTATTGAAAATGGAGCTATATCTTCACTACTCTCCCTCCACACACACCTGTTTCTTATCATAGATATACTTTGGTAATACAATAATACACTTTTTAAAAACAGCCAGTTTATTTGACTTCAGTTTGGATTCTGTAAGTTCTGGCTGGACTAGTGACTAGTACAGTGCCTGACAAAAGTTCTGTCGCTTATCCATGTTGTTGAAACCAAAGCCTATAACCTGACTTAAAATTCATCCATTGGTTTTAGAAATGACTCATATGAAAGCTGAAACCCTGCCAAATGAGGTTTTTAAAAAGAAAATAAATTTGCTTCACTGCTGAAATATTGATCATTTAATGAACACAGAAAGGTCAGATTTTGGCGAGACAAAAGTTTTGTCGCTTTGTCATATAATGCACCTAATCCTAGTTTACAGCCTCACCTGTGCCCACTAATTGATCGGATAATTAGTGGGTGTGTATAAAAAGATCTCCAGCATCCCAGACCTTCACTTGACCTGCAACTTGACCTCTGACAACATGCCAAAAATCCACCCTGCGACCAAAGCCTTGATTATCAGGAGGCTGAAGACCAGATCCACTGCAGAGGTGGCTGGCACCTTTAATGTGTCTCAGCGTCAAGTACAAAGAATTACAAAAAGATTTGAAGAGAATGGAGATGTTTTTGACAAGCCCAGGTCCAGCAGACCCCGCAAGACGACTGCTCAGGAGGAAGGTTTGTTGGTTCGAAAACCAAAAGCCAGCCCTTCTTCCACTGCAGCAGAGCTCCAACAGGCCTGGTCACCTCAAGTCCCTGTGTCAACTAGAATAGTTTGTAGGATTCTGTCTCAAAATGGCCTCCATGGTCGAATCAGTGCCCAGGAGCCAGCACTAAACAAAACGCTATTAAAAAACCGTGTGGCATTTGCCAAGGCCCACAGCCTACTAAATGGATGGACGCTGGAAAAGTGTTAGAAGATGGATTTCTCAGATGAATCTTCATTTGAATTACACCACAGCTGCCACAAATACTGCAGGAGAGCTACTGGAGCCCGTATGGATCCAAGATACACCCAGAAAACAGTTAAGTTTGGTGGTGGAAAGATCATGGTCTGGGGTTACATTCAGTATAGGGGTGTGCGAAACATTTGCAAGGTGGAAGGCAATATCAATAGCCTAAAATATCAAGAAGTATTAGCTGCCTCTTACATTCCCAGTCATAAAAGGGGTCAAATTTTGCAGCAGGATGGTGCTTCATCTCATACATCCATCTCTATATCAAAGTTCCTCAAGGCAAAGAAGATCAAGGTGCTCCAGGACTGGCCAGCCCAGTCACCAGATATGAACATCATTGAGCATGTTTGGGGTAGGATGAAAGAGGAAGCTTGGAAGACAAAACCAAAGAATCTTGGTGAACTCTGGGAGGCATGTAAAACTGCATTCTTTACTATTCCTGATGACTTCATCAATAAATTGTACGACTCAGTGCTGAAACGCATGGATACAGTCCTTCAAGCTCATGGAAGTCACACAAAATATTAAATATGGCTCTAATAGCACCACAACTTCATTCACCAATGTTATGAAACATATCTTTGTATTTGAAGTGAATTATTTGTTTGATTTTCACATTACTTTTTGTAGGCGACAAAACTTTTGTCTAGCCAAAATCAGACCTTTCTGTGTTCGTTAAATGATCAATATTTCAGCAGTGAAGCAAATTTATTTTCTTTTTAAAAACCTCATTTGGGAGGGTTTCAGCTTTCATATGAGTCATTTTTAAAACCAATGGATGAATTTTAAGTCAGGTTATAGGCTTTGGTTTCAACAACATGGATAAGCGACAGAACTTTTGTCAGGCACTGTAGTTTAGCAATTCAAAGAGAACCTTAGGCTAGTCATCTTGAATCCTGCAGCACTCAAGATGTTCTGGCACTGTTTTCTGCAACACTTAGGGCCAATCTAATGTGGGGGGCCTTGGCCTTGAGAGTAACTGTCTTTAGGGATAGGAATAATGGGCAAACTTGGATTTATTATGTTTGAGTTCTAACATGCTACCCATCCATGACTGAATTATGTGCAATCATTTGGGCTACATCCAAATGTACCATCTATAAATTGACTGTGTGGTGACAACGATTTGATAGAAAAACTGCCACAGAAAGAAAGAAGGAAAGAAAGAAAGCTAAATCAAAGTTTGTATTTGTGTCACTTACCATCAAAAACATTTTAAATCTGCTCTGTCTTCAGCATCCCTTTGTTTTTGCCACTTTTTGTCACTGACCCCATCCAGTCAAGGCCTAAAAATTATCCAACTATAATCAATGGCATTCTCAGTAGGCAAGGCATGTGGATGAGGCAATGAGGAGACCCACTTCCTTTGTGCAAATTTCCCTGTAATAATTATTTCAGAGGAAAGTCATGTGTTTTGGATGCATATGTCTTTCATGTAAAAGAAATTCAGCATGAATTAGTCCTTAGAAATAATTAAGGTGACAGGCACAAGGCAGGCAGTTTGTGCCTGCTGATTATACTACCAAGTGAAGAAAAGCTGGGTCTTCACTGGGTCTTATTCTGGATTACATCCTGGATGCTCGTGCAGACTATGGCAGACCTCAGATGGGACCTGCTGTAGTCTGCACCCACATGTGGTGCTTGCAATGTGGACGGTCCATCCCATACCATCTGCATTGCCATAGCAATGGCTGCAGCAACATCCACTGCTTGCTGGTTCATTGTTATGGCAATCGTGATGCAGTACGCACTTACACAGCCACAGCTGTGCTGCCCTACCCCCACACTATGTTCTAAAAAGGAAATAGTGTGAAAGTTGTGTCTGGGACTTTACCAGGAATGCTCTAAGTGCTCTTGGTAAAGCTGTGGAGCAGTAAAAACTATAGACAATCAGGTTGGTTGTACACTCTGTGGGCTGCTCTGGGGCAAAGGCAGTGATGTGGCATGCAGGTGCAGTGTCACAGGGCATGTGGGGCTGTTCTGATCACTGAATTGTGAAAAGGCCCTAAAACCCATTGTAAAGGGGCCCAATAACTCATTGTTATCCTAAATTATGAGCTCTGCAAGCTTAGTAAGTATAGAAGCATCATTAGTAGATAGTAAAGGAAAAAAAGGGGGGTTTCTTCTCTTTTCTAAAATTAAAACAGTTGAGTAAATAAAAATGGAAGGTAGATGATACTGATGCATAATGATAGGAAGTAAAGATTTCTTTGTGATTATTTTTGTGTACTTCAGGCCTTACTCCTGTAGTTCTCAAACTTGCTTTCAGCCGTCTTGTGTACTATAGAAGTTAATCAACAGCAAAACAAACTTTGTGAGCAAATACATTTGTTTTATTTAAATGGGAAAATGTGTTTAACGTGTTTTGATTTATATTAGGCGAGTTGATTAGAATTCAGTAATTTAGCGACATTCATTTTTGACACACAGTCTCACTGATTTCTGTACAATTTTTCAGATGTTCCCAAAATTTCATTTCAGAAAAAAATAATCACATAGTGATAAAAAATGCTAAGATTTTAAAAATAAAAAATTAGTAAAATATTGTCAGTGTTGACATCAAAAAGCCAAAAGAAACATTAATTCATTTAATTGCATGTTTTAACTATATAGTTTTTATCAACGTTTAAGCACAATTCCTTAAAAATTTCAAGAGGCTTGCATTTTGTTTCTTGGATGGTTTAATGAACTTGACATTTGCTATTGTACAGTAAATGTCTAATGTTAACATTTAATAGTTGAAATACTGAAAAATGCTCCAAATTGGAATTATTCTTTTTATAAAGATAACACAACCAATTAAGGCTAGAAAACCCTTAACAGATAGATGACCTTGGTTTGGAATACAAGACCCTGGGAACTCCTTCTGCACACATGGTGAAACTTTGGGCTTTAGTTTTTTTTTCAGATAAAATCTGCAAAAAATACCATTTTTAATACCACTGAGTTTTCAAAATCAGTATATTTAAGATATGGGAGACAAGGGGTGTTTTTCCACTGTCACTAGAAGTACCTATTAAGTACCCATTAATGGGTACGTAATGGCATTTTTGTACCCATTAATGGGTACTTAATGGGTACTTCTAGTGACAGTGGAAAAACACCCATTAAGACAAAGAATGTAAGACTCACTTTTTTTCTCCATACTTAAAAAAAAAAATATTTTCCCTAAATATTTTTTGCTAGATTATAGGTGTATCTTTTATGTTAGTGCACCTTACAGTATATGATATGAAATATAATATTCTTCACACTACATGCCTAGGCTGTCTGTGCCTAAGACAGTGATGGGCAACCTATGACACACGTGTCACAGGTGACACGCCAAGCCCTTTTGGGTGACACACATGGTCACCTTGGCACCTGGGCGTGTAGTGCTTGCTTGTTCTTGAAGTGTACGAAATATCAACTTTCAGTTGAAGATTTAGCAAATGAAATTCAGCAACAAGAGTCACTAATGTAAAGAACTATTTGTCTATGCTTTTAATAAAATACATATATCAAAAATATAACTTTTTTTACTAGAGCTACCAATATCGCAAAATTATGGATATTTCTAGATGTGACATGGCACCTGAGTTAAGCTAGGTTTTCTTGTGAATTTTGACACGCCGAGCTCAAAAGGTTCGCCATCACTGGCCTAAGAGATCTCTTCAAGAGGATCTGCACTGGGCTGCTGAAGTCTACTCCACTTTCAAGCAGTCCCCCAGGCATTTCAGAGCAGTGCTCTTGTGCAAACATTACTGAGCGGCTGGGATGATCTACTGAGAGCAATCAGTGCAGGATATGCACAGTGCAGAAATTGCCTGTGGATTCTGTGGTGGCACTGGCTGTAAGAAATTAGGATACTGGTTGTAAGAAATTAGGAAACCCACTAGAGACTGGGATTGCAAGAGCAGATAAGGAGGAACAAGAGTCTCTCTATGATTACTTGAAATCATGTTTTGTTCCATTATTAATCAAAATGTGGTTTGAAGATATTAAAAAAAGAGATTTCTGTTTCCAGCCTCACCCCTTCTCTGCAAGCATCACTTTCCCAATATGCAGATTGCTGCTACCTACATGAGGCACTCTAGCAAACAGCAGAGATAAACTAGATTAGATTCCAGCTCTTGTCACATCACATCGATGTCAAACAATCCATTCCAAGACTGAAGCAGTGGTTGATGTGCGTGTGCCAAGAGATGCTTTCATTGTGGCAGCTCAGCCCAGTTCAGAGGCTGGGAATGAATGGCCCACTGGTGCTGGGTGAAGTGAGTATACTGGACCAGGCACTTACTTCATCCACACATGAATGGCTAGTCCACTCCAACATTGGGGAATGCATGGGAGAATGCTTCAAAGTGGTCTCCCCTTGGAACAGGCCACAGCATGAGTTTTGCTGTGTAGGCTGCTCCAAGACCTAGTCCTAGGAAGCCAATCCCTGAGAGGCACAGTCTTCCAGTGGACCAGTCTGTCACACAGATGCCACGTTCCATGGGGCGTGGGCCATAACAGTGGTGTGGCAAAGAAGGAAAGGCAGCTGGATAAGAGAAAGTCTCATTTCCATCTGCCTAAACACAGTTCAGGTGTGCAGCACATTGGAACATTGTCCAATCAGTCAATTGTGCTGTGGTTCTCCCATTAGTTTACATGAACCAATGCCCCACAGCATCACTAAAGCATCTGCAAAGCTGAGAGTTTTCCTGTTCCTTTTCCCTTTCCATATTCTTTATTTTTTGGAAGGGGAAGAAATCTTTAAAAACATGATTAACTAGCACACTTGGCTTTGAGAGCTAGTAGAACCTAACTACCCACACTACCATAGGGGACCTTATAAGTGCACTTCAACACGTAATGCAATCTGCAGTTTTATAATTTGATGAGGAACATTTGATAGGCTGGAAGGGGAGCTGCCTCAGGCACATCTGAGCTATCCCAAGAGGTCATTCAAATGGCCATTTGTGACTGCCAGCTATGTCACTCAGGCACTCAGTTCCCTGCTTGATTAGGATGAAGTATCTATATGATCACCCAGAACCATATTGGAAGAACAGAGGACCCTCTGTGTGTAAAAATCCCACATCCACATCAGAATATGCAGTCCCCCTACCTCAGGTCATAAGGAGTTTCACAGAAACTCAAGCTAGGGGCCCTTAGACTGCACAGTCTTCAGGGATCAACTCTCATGGCTGTGTAAACATGACACACTTCCTAAGGCCTGAACAACTATGGCTTTCTGATTTTGTGGCACACTGTATAAAAACACTGTAAACCCCACCTCCTTTTAGCTTAACAATAGAAGATCAACTTTTCAAATGAACCAAAAAGAAAAAAAACCACGCCTACTCAATCACGCATATGTATGCTTACTGTTCAAACCATGTGAAGCCATGGATACTAGAGGTGTTTGAAGAACCTTCAGTCAGATTTCAATGGCTGACTACAAACATTCAAAGAAATGGCTTTGTAGCCATTTGGCTTTGTAGTGTCAATTCTTTTTCTTTCATCTCCCCCTCCCCAACATCAGCACACACAGATGTTTAGAAAGGTAGGTAGATAGGCAGATAAATCTAGTTTGTTTTGAGGAATATACTGGTTCTGCACTAAATATTACACACATTAAATCATCATCATGGTTTATGAGGTAATTTTGTCTTCCAGCTGTGGAAAATGCTGATTATTCTTGGTCATTAATCCAACAGTTATGTCTGTTTAGGTGAGTCTCAAGAGGCCTCCAAGGAGCAAAACCTGCAAATTCCACCTGATTGCCAAAAGCTTCCAAGAAAAAAAGCAACAACAAAGTGCTGGGATACACAATTACCCCTATTCATGTTAACTCATCGCCCCTTAAATTTCTTTTCATCTTGAATCTTTTTGCAACCTAACTGGGCTAAATGCTTTGGTTCTAGGTTAATTCACTTTGTTCTGTCTCTTTAAAATAGTTTTCATGCCAAACATGTGAATTTCTATACATACATTTTTTTTTGTTTTCTAGTTCCAAGCACATGCCTAAAATAGAACAAAAATAAAAAATAAAGATTTTTGCTAGCACTTGTATTTTATCTAGCTGAGTATGCAGTTTGTGCACTTATACTGCCTTTATACAAATGCATATGTAGAAAAGTACATATATGTAGGCTTGTGGATAAACTAATGGAAATGTGCTTGTATGTTGTGCATCCATCCAGAAAATCCATACATGTAGGATTTGCATGAGTGGAAATCTGTTTTCTGCAGTTTCCTGCAATGTATTCAAGACTGAACAGGAATCAAATTTTTGTCCAAACTGCTCCTGGTCAAGCATTGCAGAATAGGTAAGACATCAGACTTTGAAACACAAGTATATATGTATAGGACATCTGATCCATTTGGAAGGTATGCTGTAGCTGTTCAAGTTTTAAGCAAGCTCCAGATTAGACTTCATTCTAGGAAAATAAGGTAAAGAATGAAAAGAAATTTCTGTTAGTGGGCCTAGTATATTCCAATAATTTAAATTTCTGGTGTGATGGATACTCTCTAAAGGCTAAAGAAATGAAGAATTGCATCTAAGCACTTTTTATTTTCCTGAATAGTAATAAGTCTCAAAGATGGCTTTGGAACAAATCCTGCAGTATTATCCTCTTTTCCTTCTTTGCGGTCTTCCTGCTCATGAAAAAAGAAAGAAAGGAAAGTATCAAATAACTGATTATATGAGACCTAAAGATTGAAATAGCAATACAGTTTCAGGGCATTTATTATTCATTGCACACAGATTATGCAAGTAATAGTGATCATTTATCTGAAGGAAGTTCAAGGCAGAATGAAGATAATTGGTTTACAGCAGGCTAAACTGGGGTCTCATGGTCAGATTACAGATAATTCATCACTGTTTCAACTTTCATCGGAAGTATTGTAAAACCTCAATTAATCCCAGCACTCACTTCCTTGTTACAATTTACTTACTTTCTCAATGCTTCTAGCCAGAGGAACTCAGATGGCAAATATTATAATAATAATAAGGGCAAAATCTGAAGTAAGTATCTGGTGGAAACTTGCTACAATAAGACTGCATTCAGCCCTAAGTTCTGAACACAGCCTAAGGCTCTTTCTGCACTTACCTTGAATAGATCTGGATCAGTGAGTCTGGAATAAAGGAACCATTGATCCTGATCATGTGGAGAAGTGGTACAGATTAGTGCTGCCTGCACCGATGGTGCTGATCCACCCATAATTCTCCAGAGTTACAAAGCTCACATTCCCCCTACACACCTTAAATGTTAGGAACAAATGTTTCTAGCCTCAGGGCCTGAGTGCTTTTGGGTGGCATGCTAAGGTGTGTCACTGGAAAGCTCTCCCAGTAGTCCCAGAAGATGGAAGTATGCGATCTACATGCCTCCCGTGTTCTAGATGAAGGCCCTCAGTCCCCCAGTAATACCAATTAAACAGTACTACTAGGAATCTGAATTAAGGGCCTCTTATTCTGGATCCTGTTCCATCTAGGGCAGACAGAGCAGGGCCTGCTCAATCTGCATTAACATGCTGATAGGATGCCCAGAATCTGGCACAAATGAACCTACTCTTAGGTAAGTTTCTAACAAAGTCTAACTTTCTCAGTTCTGTTCTAAGGTAAGTTCTAGCATCAAGCTTACCTAGGGCCCATGGGATCCTAGCAGTATGTTCAAATATAATAATACAGTATATTCCAACAAAACATGGGTGGCAGGATCCAGGTTTTGCAACTGATGGCTTTGAATTGTGATTGAATGAACTATATTTTGGGCTACTGCACATAAAAGGCTGCTTTGGTCCTGAAGGGAAGACACTTAGTATTATCATTCTCACATTGTTCACATCATTTGGATTCACTCTCCATGATGCTGAATTCACAACAGAAGATCTTGACTTTTTCCACACAGGCCCCATAGACCCCATTAAGAACCCGACTGATGCACATTTGGGATGCATTTGCTATGTAGCCTCTGCACTGTGAGCCCCATTAGGACCCCACTGGGATTGTGCCATCTGCACGAGCATCATCAAGTTCCGGATCTAATGGGGTCTTTGGGCAAGTTCCATTTGGAACTTGTAAAATTTACAGTTTTACCCCGGCATCTCCTGATCTAGTAATCACGGTTTCAATTGTCCATGGTGACTGGACTAACCTCCCCATCATCACTGCTGCCATTAGACCTACCCGAGGCTTCCTGGAAACCTGGGGGACAGCGAGAAATATAGCATGAAATTACATGTGAGTGAGATTTCCCATGATTCCTGCAAAATCTCAAAGGATTTGCAAGGAATCATGGCAACCTGAGTGCAACCCCCCCCCAAAAAAACACTGAAATATCTGCAGTTTTCAGTAACCAAGGTAAGGCCTGAAACCTATCCCCCCACAGATATTGAGGTCTAACTGTACTCAGCCATGTAATCTCATTAGCACTTTCTGTTCTGCTACATTTTGCTGCATTGTTACATTTGATTGATCATTTAGCAAACTTTCACTACTTTCTGTTTATACTACTGCTCATCTCTATTGAAAGCCATTTCCTGATACTGCCTGCCACTGGAGTCTATATTTCTGCTGTTTAAAGACATCCTTTTATTAATTTTGTTTAGGTTTAATAAAGATTGTCAAATTTCTTTTATTACTGTCTCAGAACTCCTTCCTTGCCCCTTATCCCTTCTGAATCCACTCCAGTCAACTGCATTCTGCCTAAAGCAGTTCTTGCAGCCAACCTATTATCCTTGGGTCCTTCAGAATAACTGGGATGGAATAATTGCCCCTGTAACCAGTTTCTTCATTGTATGGCTCCTCTAGAATACTTGGGGCTGAAAAGGAAGAGAAACATCTGTATATCCAGCCTTGAAGGCCTCCAAAATTTGCTCTATAGATGGAAGGATGTAATTTCTGAAGTTCTCTCCTGTGCCACTTTTAGTTACTTGCTGGAGTTATTTTCCAATATATGTTAGAAGTACTCCACGAAGGAAGGCAGATCAGCTATTTAACATCACCACTGGTTTATGTGTATATTATTTATTAATTTAGAAAATTTATATCCCACCCTTCACTGAATGGACCCAGGGCAGGTTACAATAAAATTAAAACATATCAAACAGTAAAACATAATTAAAAATATAACCCCCTTCCTCCCAGCCCCACCCTCCCTCCCTAACCTGTTTGGTCTAGTGGTTAGGGAGCTGGATTCTTATCCGGGAATATCCAGGTTCCATTCCACCCTCCTCCATGAAGCCAGCAGGGTGACGGGATAGTCACAACACTCTTCTGAGCTCTCACAGCCCCAAATACCTCACAGGGTGTTCTGTTGTGGGGAAAAGAACAGAAGGTCTGTCAGCTGCTTTGAGTCCCCTTAAATGGGTGAGAAAAGTGGGATAGAAAAGTCAACTCTTCTTCTTCTTCTAACAGGATAGCACCCTGAGGAAGCTATTTAAACAGTAAATCATGGGTAAAAAGATGTTTTCACCAGGCATCGAAAAGTATACAATGAAGGCACCTGGTGAGCATCAAGAGGAAGGCTGTTCCAGAGCCTAGAGGCCACAACGGGAAAGGTGCTCCTCACCCACCTCTGGGCCGTGGCCTCCATTAGAAGCCCAAGAAGGGAATGAGGGAAGAAGGGAAAGGGCCATTGGAATTGGGGGGGGCACTGACAGGGGGACCACTAGTAGCAGCAGCCCCCCTTGGCCGGTTCACACCCCCTCCTCTTCTCTTTCCCCCTCAAAAGTTTTCATACCCTGCTTTTGAGCTAAAATTAGAAGGCTCCTGCACTTCTTCAATAAACTATTAAGAATGCAAGAATCTTATATTTTATATCTCAAAAACACACATGATCAGAATTGGGGCATGCAATTTCAGGACCTTGTTTTCTCTTCATGGATTGCTTGCCAGAGTGCTAAGCAATACGAACAAATTCAGTTGGGTGAGACTGTGGTGAGAACTGCCACCCACCCCATGATTGCTCATGTTTGTCAAGAATTCTTATACAGTTTTTCCACAATGTAAATAAATAGCATTAGATACATAGGAATTAGGGTTACTTGGATGCAGATGAAAATACTGTATGCAGAATCAAAAGACAAAGTTCCATTTAGAGCTTTTCCCACCTCATTCTTTTGATTCAGTTTCACTGGTTGATGTTGCTAAAAGGAGAGGTTCTAACTGGGTGTTTAGTTTATTTACCTAGTATATTTATATATAGTTAAAATATACCTAATACATGAAAACATAATTAGGAAATCAATAAATTAAATATCAGATTAAAACTAAACAGACTTTTTAAAAGAGAAAGTGAATAAAATTTGCCTCTCATTAAATTTATACCTGCCAATCAAAAGGATGACAGTTTGCTTAGACTGTGCATATCCACCCACAGTTAAATTTCTGCAGAAATATCTCCCTCAACAAAGGAAGAAAGACTGACCAGCTGATCTCTCACAGATCAAGAGCCTCTGTTAGTCCTTCAGAATAGAGGCTTTGACAGAGCAAGCCACTTGAGTGACCCAACTTTCAGCAACTTTTGTTTGTGTGCCTGGCAGAAATTAACTATATGACACTTTTCTAAGCATTGTAAGAAGCCCTGGATCAGGCCAGGGGCCATCTAATTCAGCATCCTGTTTCACACACTGGCTCACCAGTTGCTTTTGGGCTTCAAATGGGAAAACCATCACTTGCTCTCAATTCTCTGCATCTAGCTGTGGGGGCAACCTACCTGTCTCTCCAACCCAGAGACAGTACCCAGGCATCCATGCCAGTAGCCACTGATACACCTATCCTCCATGACTTTATCTAATCCTTTCTTAAAACCATTCAGACTGGATGCTGTCACCATTTCCTTTGGTAGCAAATTGCATAGACTGATGACCCTTTGGGTGAAAAAAAAATACCACCCCTTATGTCTCCTAGGCTGCATTCCCATTACAAGCTTAATAGGGTTTCCCTAAACTGAAATAATAGAACCGGATGCAAATGCGAATTTGCTTGATCCCATTACTTTCAACTTAATCGCATTCAATCCGGATTCTGAGGTTCGTACGTGGGGACTCAAGTGGCTACTTTCTAAAAGCTGCTTTTTGGGGCTGCCTTGCCCTCTTTCTCCTGGCGTGAATGCACCACCCATACAGGACCCCTTCAGGGAGCCTAGCTGGGTGGCTGGGTGGCTGCCGCTTGCCTGGATGGATGAAAAACGGCACCGGGCAGCCAGTGATTCTTTCCCCTCCTCTCCCCATTGCCCAGGACACACAGCAGCAGCTGGGTTCCAGATGAAATTCCAGTAACTGCAGAGCCTGTAAAGTGGGCCACTAGAGATGTACAAGAACATAAAAAGAGTGGTTTGGTTCAAATCTAACTGAAATATGTTGTGTTCTGTTTAAACTTAAAGCAAATTAAACACTCTCAGTCTGCTTTAATAAGTTTGAACTTCAAAAAGGTTTGTGCCAATTTGTTTTTAAAATTTACACTAAAATGTACTTTAAAAAGATCCTTTTAAAAGGTCATTGATTCAGCCTTGAACTTGTTCAAATGAAATAGGTGTGTTCAACTGGTTCAAGCAAACACCCCTACTTGTTTGATTAGATTCAAACTGGCCCCATCACATGGGATGTTGGTTTGGTTCTTTCTGAACAGGAGCCTTTTTGCATTTGGCTTTATTTTGGAAAATATCCCTGGAGTAGGGGTCTGCTGTACTAGATGCTAGTGCAGACTATGGCAGACTAGTGCATCCTTATTCTGGAATATAAGGCCAAGTGCAGAAAGAGCCCTGGTTTGAACCCATACCTGTTCACCAGATCTCCAAGGGCAACATCAGCCAGCGATCCCTCTTTCACTTTTTTACTAGAAAGCCAAAGTGGTGTAGTGGCCAAAACATCAGGATCTTGGTGTTCTTAAGTTTGAATATTCCCACTCTGCCATGGAAGCTCACCGGGTGAATTTGTTTCAGTTACTGCATCTCAGACTCACTTACACCACAGGGTTGTTGTGAGAATAACGTGGAGGAGAGAAGACTATCATATTGCTTTTAGTGCTCTAGAGCAAGAAAAGTAAATTAATGTTATAAATCAAATGAAATGTGTCAACTCAAATCTGGATTCCATGTAACAAGATTAGCTATGTTCTGCTGATAATGTATACCTGGAAGAGAGCTATAATTTTGTTGTGGAACTTTAGCAAGTGTACTTTACCTGTAAACTGCTTTGGTATCACTTTTGTGGATAAAAGTATTATATAAATGCCAAAGATAAATTTATGAAATAAAAGAAATAGGCACTCTGAAAAATAATAATCTGAGGTAGGTATTTCAAGAGAAGTAGCATGTTAGCAATCTATGATATATTCAGCAAGCCTTAATATAGCAGATGTAAAAACACTGGCATCCTGATTTTACTAGCATTAGAACTTGATCCAATATTTTCCTACCACCCTCTGCATTCAAGTGCATAGGCACTTGCTTTTCATTAATGCCTCCTTGAAACATTAATCCACATTCTTAAATCTGGATAAGTGAGGAAAAGAAGCCCCCAAAGACCTTCAAATGTTCGATACGGTGTAGAATATTTGACAAGCAGGAATGAAATTTACACAGGGAAAATTTAAAGTAGTCAAGGAGGGACAATGTCTTGCCCTTGCTATAAATTATTGGCTATTTAGGGCTAGAGGGCATCCACCTTAGAAAATAGGAATTTCTCTGAATTCCTTCTGTTGCCATTATATATCCCAAATCGTATTTCCATTCTTGACAGTTTTAATTCAAATAGATCTTGGCAATGTTTGAGTGATTTATTTATCACAATTCCTTGTGACAGCTACAACTAAAGTCATGGAGTAAAAGCAAGTAGCACAGACAATTGTCTTCTCAAGTTTAAATGGACAAGGGTGCTTCTTGGAAGTCCATGCTTCTGATACACCAGCTGTTGAAGGCAAAATACAGAGCGAGATAACATTCAGGCATAATAAAATGGGTGCCTTTGGAGAGACAATGGTGTGGTCACACCTTTACTTTAATCTTTCTTCAGTGTATCTTCCATCCCCACTGCTCACACCTTTTACGCTCAATCTGTTTATTTGTAGACTTTCTTCCATCTGCGCTTTTCTAAGTCCTGATTTTTACAAGTCTCAAGCCATTATAGAGTATTAATTAGGGGTGTGCACAAATGCAACTTTAGGGATTTGAATTGAATATCCCAAAATTCAAATCAAATCTTTAAAATTCAAATTTACCCAAATTCGATTTGAATTAAGCAAATTCAAATCTATTCGTTTGAGTTTTCTATTCGAATTTCCACTTACGAAGGTCGACATTGTTACGTATCCCGTACACATCCGTACATATCCTCTATTTATCCTGTATGTAACCTGTTTCTGTCTTGCATGAATCTGTACACATTCAAATGTCTGAATAATTCAAACAAATACATTCAAAAACAATTGAATGTTTAAATTTGAATTTATAGACATTTGATGCAAATTCAAACAAATTATTAAATTTTGAGTGTTTCAAATATTCGTGCACATCCCTAGTGTTAATCTGTTTTCACTCTGGGGGTGTGATTGGGGAAGAAGGCTAAAGGGAGCTGAACCATACTAAAGTGGGTGGATACTGCATGAATTTGCCTTCCCTTTTGCCCAGTGTGTGATTTTGTGCTTTTGGAGTTACGGAACTTTTATCCGATCACAGCGAGGGGATGCTATGATGGTGGAGAGGGGCAAAAACCTGAAAAAACTATCATACAGGAGTGTCAAGACTGGAGCAGAAAAGTGTGAGCACGGTGACCCAAACTGAAGAAGGATTTTCAGGTGTTGGATGTGGTCAGTGCATTTTGAGTCCTGATTCTTAATAAGATGGACCATTTCAGCAAGGTGTCACCTCAGCTAATGTTCAGCCCTTATATTCCCAGCCCTTCTCTAATCCACCTGTTTTAGCACATAATTTTTATCGGGGGGCAGGGGCAGGCTGGTGTTTGAACAACCCCACCTCAGAACTGTCTCTGAGCTGCTTCAGAGATGCTTTCTTTTCTGAGTCTGATCACAACCTAAGGCCTCTTCGCATTACAGCTAAAACGCTGTAGAACGCTTCAGCCCGAACACGTCTAAGACAGTTTCTCATAGGCACTGGCAGGTGAAGGACGCATTGCAACACGTCTTTTACCTACCTGTGTGCGGACGGGAAATTGTCTTAGACGCGTTTGGGCCTGTGCAGATGGCCACTTGAAGCCAGACAGGTGCCTGGCAAACCAGGGACCTCCCTGAGTGCAGGCGCAGAATGCAGCTGGCCTCCTTGTCCCACTTGCTGCCCCACACCGAACAGGTAAGCCCCGTTCACGTGCATGCACCCCTGGGGTGGATTGGGGGGTGCTGGGTGGGGCTACTGCCAGCGCCGGCAAGCTGATCTGGCCCTGGGGACAGCGCACAACCACAGGAAAGGGAAGTGCCACGGCTGTCCACCCCTCGCTTCACAGCAGCCAATGGGGGGAGGCAGGGGGAGGGGCCCAGCTGTCATGAAGGGAGAGCATGTGGATGCTTTTCCTCTGGTACACTAGAAATGGCCTGGAACGGGCACATTTTTGTCCTCTGAAACTTGGGATGGGCCGGGACAGCCTGGAATGGAGCCGCCCACTCACAGGAGCAAATGCTCCATCCCAATGTGTTCTACACTCGTTCAAAAACTCCTCATGTGAAAAGGCCTCTAGATTCCTCTCCTTAGCACTCTGTCCACACACTGACCCTATCCACGTTTAGGTTGTGATCACACAAAACAAAAAATTAGCCTCAGAACTGTGTGGCCCTTGAGTTCTCATTCCATCTCTGGTCCTCTTTTTCTAGCTTAGACTGTTCATGAGAAGGGGAAGGGCAAACTGAAGTGTGAATGATCCCAGGTCAGAACTCTTTCTAAGACATTTTCTGAGCCTCCTCAGAGATTATTTATTTACTTATTTAGAAGGAAAGCTTCTCCAGTCAATAGGATCTGCTCTGACAAACATTTACAGGATAATAGCCTTTTTCATACTGCATATTATCATTATGGTTATGATTTCTTAACTCTGTTCATCATAACAGCTCCAAACAGCTGCAGGGAGCAAATCTGGTCCTCTTCTTTCCCCAAAATTCATCTGAAGTCCACTAAGATGAAAAAATACTGACCTGCCCAAGAAGCTCCATGGACGAATGATGGTTTAAGCCAATGTTCCAGGTGGCAGTCAAATACTCTAACTACCACACTACCCTGGGTGATGATGAATCTACAGGTGTTCATTAAGCCAAACGGCTTGCATGGGGATGCTGCCTTAGGGGGCAATTTTATCCTCTGTCCTTTTCAGTGTCTATATGAAGCTCAGAAGATATGAAGTGAGTTGCCATCAATCAGTTCTCTCTATCCCTTCATTCCATCTAAATCAGGAGAGGTGGTTCAGGTATTTGAGCAATATCAGGAGATGGTAATTGGCTGGATGTGGACCAGTAATGTGAAGATTAATGCACAAGACCATGCAATGGAAAACATATTTTCTTGATGACACTGCATTACTTTGGAAGGAACAGGTGTGCCATTTGGGGATGTACCTGGGCTTGTCACTATCAGTGAAGGCTAGATGGCAATGGTTGTCAAAAGTGCCTGTTTCCAGTCAGGCCCATTCACCAACTGTAGCCCAATCTGGACAGAGATGACTTGGACACAGTGATCCATGCTTTGGTAACCTCCAGACTGGACTTTTGTAATGCATATGCATATGTAGGCTGTTCTTGAAGACAGTTTGACCTACAGATACTGCAGAGTACAACATAAGGGGGCTGATTAGTACTTCTGGTTTCCCTCCCCCAATAGCAGTCTACCCAAGTTTTCAAGTGCTTTTGGGGTTCCTCGGAATCCGGATCAAACGCTATTAAAGTTGAAAGTAATGGGATCAGGCAAATTCGGGTTTGCATCCGGTTCTTTTATTTTGGTTTAGGAAAACCGTTTTAAGCTTGTAATGGGAATGGGGGTGAAACGAAAATGAAAAAAAAAAAAGAGAGAGAGATTGAAAAGTCTGTACTTCCTTCAATCCCGCACCCCTCAAATTTCTGACGATACCAGGGATGGATAATTTAGATCTACCAAATATGGAGAGAAACAGCGTGCATTTATAAAACACGCATGTCCATTAGGAAGCCCGTGGCAGGGGGTTGTACAAGGTTTGTTTCTGCTGTTAGAATGATACTATATTACAGTTTTGTGAGCTCCGAGTATAGCCCACTGACTATACTGAAGCTTCGAAGGAGATTCGGAACAGCCAGGACGGCCTTTGAGTGAAATAATACTTCCCCTTCCCCCCCCCCCGGGTCTCCGTGATGCCCGTGTTTTGTCAATATTCCTTGTTTCGAACGCGCTTCATCGTTTCTGGCTAGAGATTTTTTTTTGGGGGGGGGAGAGTAGTGTATAGTAATAGTAACCAAAATAAGTCAGAGGAAGTGGGAAGAGCGGCGAACGAGCCGTTCACCACACGTTC
The DNA here is from genome assembly GCA_023333525.1 of Aspidoscelis tigris stejnegeri. Taxonomy (NCBI): domain Eukaryota; kingdom Metazoa; phylum Chordata; class Lepidosauria; order Squamata; family Teiidae; genus Aspidoscelis; species Aspidoscelis tigris. The sequence continues at coordinate 59,851,086 of JALMGA010000002.1, read as the reverse complement.
ATTTCCCCCGCTTTCGAGGTAAGGGGGGCACTGAAACAGACCAGCGCGCGTGTTGCGGGGGGAGGGATGGGGAAAGTTCCTTCCCCTCCCCTCCCCTCCCTTCCCCCTCGAGGGGGTGGGCAACCTCCGTGGAGCCTCCGCCGCCCTTGAGCTGCTGCGAGACGAGCGATGCGCTTGCCCGGTGGCGGTGCAGCCCGTGTGCGGCCGGCAAAGTTGTTGCGTCCGGGGCCGGAGGACGGCGAGGGAAGGAGAGGCTCCAAGCAGCCGGACGAGAAAAATCCCGGCGACGTCCAAAGCCATCGGAGGGAGGGAGGGAGGGAGGGAGCGGGCGATCCATAGGATCCCATTGGGTGACTTCTCCAAAAGCAGGCAGGCGGATTCAGCCCAACGCGCTCCGTCTCTCTCTCTCTCTGCTTCGCTCGCCCTCTTTTTCATTCAGCTCCTCCCCCGTGTGGTTGTGGCTTTCCTTTCCATCACAAACCCGATCGGCGACGCCAGCTTTGGGGGTGGGGTGGGGGGGAATCCGAAAGAAAGAAAAGAGCGGAGGTCTTCCCCCCCGATTTTGTCCCCCTCCGACTGCAGCCCACACAACAGTGCCTCGACACTCCCGCGGAGTTGCTGCTGCCTCCTTCGGGGCAAAAACAAAAATCGGGGGGAGGAAGAAACAAATAGGAATAAATTCTGCCCTCCTCCTCCTCCTCCTCCTCCTCCGGCCGCCCTCCCCCCCCCATTCGCTCCCTCGCGCTCTCCTTCCCGCACTCGCTCGCGCTCCTCTCTCCCGATCGCCCTCGACTCGCTCTTTCTTAGGATCGCCGTCGGGGGGCCATGAGAAAAGTTCTCGGCCTCCGCCCAGGGTGGCTCGCGGCTTTGCTGGCTCGGACATGGCTGTCGGGGCTCACTTTTGGCGAGATCGGAGCAGAAATCACTTGCGGATCGTGCCGTTGGCAGGTGCAGCTACAGCACCCGCCGCCGCCGCCGCAGCAGCAGCCTCTTCAGCACGGATTACTGATGCGCTCGAGGACGGGACGAGCGGGCGACGAGGCGAAGGAAAGAGGTGAGAGGCACGCGGGACATCGGGGGGAGGCGGCGGCGGCGGCCAGCATCGGGGATCCGCTCCTCTCCGCTCCGGATAAGCCTGACAGGCGGGAATCTGAGGGACGGAGGGGATCGCGGCGGCCGCCGCCGATCGCCCGCCGCCCGCCGCCGCCGGATCTCCCGGAGGCCACTTGGGCCAAGTTCCCCTCTGCGCCTCCCGCGGCGGCCCGCTCTGCCCGCTCCGCGCCCCTCGTCGGTCGGCCGCGAAAGAGCGACGTGCGCCCGAGGAGACCGTCGAATCGCAGACCCCGAGGAGCTCCGGCGGAGAAAGCGCAGCAGCAGCCGGCGGCGGCGGCGGCCGAGAGCGCGGAGCGGGTCGTGGCGGAGCAGCAGCAGCAGCAGCAGCAGCGAGGCAGAGGCACGCGCTTCGGGCTGGAGGAGCTGAAGCTGACGAGCACGACCTTTGCCCTCACGGGCGACTCGGCGCACAACCAAGCCATGGTGCACTGGTCGGGCCACAACAGCAGCGTGAGTATAGCAGTGCCAGGCGGAGAGGGGCAGGGAGGCGGCGGGCCCGGAACAGCCAGCCCCGGCCCTCGCCTTGGGTTGATTTCTCGCTCTGTCTGTGGCGGAGAATCTCTCGATCTGCCTTTTCTTTGGGCTTCCGTTTACCGCTTCGGAAGGGCTTCCTTCTGGCTTCCTCCCGAGAGCAGAAAGTTTCCTGCTCTCCGCTTGGCGCTACCTTGACGGGCAGGCTCGGGGGATTTCCGCACGCAATGGACACTCACGTGCCGGTGGGGAAGAGAATTCGGAAAGAGGCGCTCTGGAAGCAGGAAGGTGCTTGTCTGAGGTTACCGGGCTTAAAAAGTGTCCTTGGTTCACCGATGTAGGATGTCAGTTTTCAAGGGTTTGGCTTTTCTTGTACCTCTTACCATACTAACCCATTGGACAATTTTTAATGCTAAAAGATGGGGTTCTGAAAGTCCTATTGGGATAGGAGGCCCTCCTGATTCCAGACTCCCCCCCCCTTCTTTTTGAACTGATTTTCTGTTTCTCTATTTGCTGTCTAAGGGTCTGATTTTCAGTTTGCAGTGGCTTTGATTTCTCCCCTCTGTCCCACACATAAGCCAGTTTGTTCCTTGCTTGTTGTGTTTATAGAAAAGCTTCGAAGTACAGACTGATTTGGGGAAATTTCTACTGTTGCTTTTCTTTTATTGGGAGCAGAAAATATCCCTCAGGAGTCTCTTGTTCCTTAGTATTGCTTTTATAGCTCATGGCATGCCCTTCACCATCAAGTTGAAGTTTTCATCAGGCAGGTGCTGATTAGAGACCCAAGTCTACTCTGAATTATTTTCCTCCACACATTTATACAACTTGTGTTTGCAGCTGAAGCTCGGTTTGTCATGGCAGCCTCCTGAGAGGAATGTTAAAATGAAGCTAAAATGAAGTTAGAAGATGAGGGTTTTGGCTCACCTGTTGTACTCCGTTTCATCCTTGCGGTGTTGGAATTGTGTCTCATCCTGTGTTTTACTAGGAACCTGGCATTTCTTCTAAGCCCCTTTCTAAAAGGGAGGGAATCCAAGCTGCTTTATATTTCACTGCCCCAGAGTTACCTGAATAAACAAAGTGTCTTTCTTTCACGACTCTGTCTAATTAAAACAGGATCCCAACATTTAGAGAACTGGGTCAGTACAAGCTGGGATTCTCTGTAATGCAGAACCTTGGGCGCTACTTTTAAAAGAAATATGAAGAGGGAGGGAAGGTAATTTAAAATATACAAAAACACAAAGAGTGAAAGTTTTTTATTTAAAGAAGAGCCAGGTTATTCTGGTTAGCATATTTAATAGTTAATGCCCTTCTCACAATGCTGCCACCTGTAATCAAGTTTCCAGCTGTTATAAAAGGAGGAAGAGAGAAGACAAAAAAGTTTTAGTTATTTGCCATTATGATTTTTGCCATATATGAGCATAAATCACTTTATATCCATTTAGTATTTCTCTGTGTGTGATCACCACTTCTAAAGGATTCAAGCTTCACTGACTAGACATAATTTTATAGTCTTTTCAGGAATGTTAATCAAATAATGCAAGCAAAATGTCCTTGTAGGTTTTAAGGGTTCTTTCCAATTTCTGCCCCTTTTAGCTGTAAGATACCTGATCTGTTTCAGCTAAAATCAATCCTCCACTTTGAACTCTGCTCTTATAAAACTGATATAAGAAGTTTGTCACTGTTTTAAGATGATTCATGGCCTTGCAATGGCTTACAACTTTTAAAAAGGCTTAAAAGCTTCTATAAGACAGCTTGAGGTTGTAGTACAGGAAAGCTTAAATAGAGACTCTAAATTAAGACAATATATAATTCTGGTCTTTACGGTCCCATGAATTATAAAATGCTGCATTCCAATTTACCTTTGTGCAGCACATTTTTTTGCAACCAAAGTGAGCAGAGGGAAGTTTAACTTATTCAGCCACAGACTTTTGAGCTTAGCTGTGTCTGAAGATGCCTTCATAAAGGGTGATAAAGGGCATTCCCAGACCTGTTGTGTGAAGCTCACAACACATTCATCATCTTGACCTGTAATGATGGTCAATGAATTCAGCATTTTGCTTTAGCCCAGAGCAGTCATCCTTCTTTTGCCATTTTATTTGGTAAGATTTCAAAGCACAAAATGAAATTGATGCTGAGTCATCCTGTTTGGCGGAAGTGAGGCCTCTTTATGATCCAATGGCATACCAATGATCTAGCATGACTTTGTTTCTAAAATACTAAGTGGCACATTGCCCAGAGATTTCTATTGTATCAGGATTTTGGAAATAAAATCCATTGTTGGGCATCTTATTGCCTGGCGCTTACAATTTGGAAAAGGTCCTCCATTCATGAAGGTATTATCTTTGAAACATATCACAATTGCTTAATACATTTAATTAATAAGGCTATCACAATTATGGTTATTTGTTTCAGATAAAGAGACACGATCTTATTCCTATGCAAGTAGACATCAATATAAAAGTATGGAGAAATAATGATGGCACTAGCAATGTTGCTTCCTGGAATTTGGCTATCCTATAGCACCCATATGTTTTTCTCACATCTTCTCACCAGTGTTTTCCTTTCAGATCTATATCACAATCCACCAACTGCTTACCCATGATAAACTCCTATTAATTGCCTGTGGTTGTGTGATACTTCCCAAGGAAAGACTTTCAGATCTAGCCTTATGGCAATGAAAGCAATGGTCTCCACTTTATCATTATCTGTCTAGTCCTTGTAAGTTTTTGTCTGTCATTTAAATGAAGGAATGTATAATATTCCTTCAAGTCACAATTCCAATGTGGAATTATATGCCGTATTCATAAGGAATGCTTGGGTCTGAACCTAGGCATTTACTTCTCTGGGAAAACGTCCACACTTTGGGATGCCGGACCCATTCCAAACTTATATGACACTTTCCCAAGTGCTGGATAAATGCAAATTACCTCTGTACCAGAGGTGATTGCAGTGCTGCAGCAATGACACCAACAATATGTGGTGCTGTTGCCACAACAACCAGGCAATGCAGTGTGCAACTGCATCTGCACTGTCCACAGCACACTGTGTTTGCCCAGAAGATATGTGAACAGAATGTGTCAGGCTTAAGCAAAGCATGGAAGCATCTCTATACAGCTGTGTCTCTACTTACAGAATGAGGCTTCCACAGGTGTGTCTTTGCCTGCTACATAGCTTTTCACAGGGGCAAGAGGTGCCCCAGTGAAGGGTGCAGTTGCTGCAATGGATACCTTTGTAAATCAGACATGATTTTCTACCCTCAGTGAATATCTTCTAACTAGCATCAGGTGCCTTTGCATTTCAAATGGAGCTATCAAGGTACCTAATGATATTTGGTGAATGAGACATTTTCACTGAAGTGACTGGTCTTTGGACTGCTCTGGTTTCAAATGGAAACATGGCCTTTTATGTAACTGGAGGAAGGTCTGTAGTTCAGGCTGTGAAGGTGCTCAGATAGGCTGTGTTCATACATAACAAAAGGGGCATTTCAGACATTGTGTGTAGGTCTTGTGTTCTTGAGCCTTCTCTAATCCACCTTTTCTAGCCAGAATGTTCATGTGAGAAGGGGAAGGATCAGACTAGTGTGCAACAATCCTGCATCTGAGCCTTCTCTAAACTACCTCAGAGGACTCTCAGAGACACTATGTGTGTGTTCTGTCTGATCACAACCTTAGTTCAAGTAACTTTTGTCCTTCAAAATTAATTTCTGGATAAAGGACCACAAGTGTCTCGCTGATACATTGCTTGTTTTTACGCAGGTAAGTTGTCACAATTTTCTGGAGGGGAGCTCTGATTTATAAGTTAAGGGCAGACAGGGTCATTGTCATAGAAGTTACTACAATAATATGTTTGATGTGTTTGGGACAGATCAATGCTTTTAAAATGCTAAATACAGGTGAACTGTATTGCTTGAACAAAATGCCATTACTTCTATGCATTCTTGTTGAGCACTTGTTAAAAGCTACCAGAAAAACAATGGCAGTGCAGCTGCTGATGTATTGTTAAAGGATCAAACAAAAGAGACTGGAAACTAGCATCTGTGCCTTTAATAATGGTCTGGTGGATAGTAATCAATATGTAGAAGCATTTTAGTGAGGACAGATGCACCTTCTACCTGCTATGCAGTTTTCCAAAATCAAGGAACTCTTGTAAGTTCCCAGAAATAATGTTTGTTATTTGGGGATTGCAAGATAAATATTATGCCTGCTTGGTTTTAAGCAAATTTTTAGTAATCCTCACTCATCCATTTTCTGTCTGTTTTCCATTTGCACAGATTTGGGTATCTTTTTTCAAACAGATATGCACACTTTTCCATTAATTTGCTTTGATCTCATGAACTCAGCCATTTTGCACATATATGTATCTACTATTTGTTTTGGATGTATAATATGCACATAATATGCATGTATGCAAATGTGCGTAATTTGACTGAATGCAAAATGCATTTGTATACAGTAATTAATTTCAGAAGCAAAATTATAAAAAAAGACAAAATCTGTGAATATGAAATTTTGTACTATTTTGAATCACCATGCTTTTATTTTCAGTATACAGTACTTTTCAGGAAATTATGAGCATTAATCCTCTAATAAATTAGAATATGGCTTTCCTGTGGAGTCAGATTAGGAGCATCTAAAGAAGGGTATCAAACTCAAACAGTGGGCCAAAATTAAAAACTTGGAAAAAGTAATGAGCCAACCTTGATATATATTGAAAAAAAGTCTACAATTGAAGTTTTTTTCCTTCTTGTCAGATATAATAAAACCTTTTCATATGGGAACAAACTTAAGTTTTGCTTAACCAATGAGTCTGGACCAAGCAAAACTTATTTTGTCATTTGATTTCACATCTGTGGCATTCACTTTTCCAGAAAGTTTGTTTTCCACCTTTCGTTTGGTCATTTTAGGGAGGGGTGGCCTGATGTGACTGGTAGTCTGAGGTCACTAATGAATGTCAACGGAGGGGGGGCTGCTTGTGGGTCCTGATTGATGTGCCAATGCACCAGCAGAGCATTTTGGTACTTGTACTATTAGCAGTGCATGTGCTGTCCACCTGCAAGCCAGGTCTAGTAGACATTTGGTATTTTCTTGCAGGCCAAATATAATTACGCTGTGGGCCAGATTTGGCCTGCAGGCCTGAGTTTGACACCTATGATCTAAAGCAAGAGAGGCAGCTACAGTTGTCAACTCCTGAAGAACACTACTCCTAGGAAATCATTGCTTACTATTATGCAGGGGATAGCGGGATATGATGCAGCGGAAAGACAAGCGATGTTTATCATATGATTTTACTCCAGTGTGCTTTGATGTGCTGCTCTACCTGGCCTCTCTTCTTACTAAATGATACACAGACCAACAGAGATGGTGCCAGAACCTTGTGCCTTTGGCATGATGATGGAAGCCAACTTGCTAGGTTTGTTTTTCTGCTTTTGCCATCTTGACTGCAGGGTTACCTTTCATGCATCTGTTGTTGTGAATAGGAAATGCAAACAGAAAGTGCTGAGTGAATGAGAAAGATCAGTTCTAAAGGTAGACTGTATCTTGCCATAGTTCCACAAAGTCCTGCCAAATAGGCCTATGAAACCCACAGACCCAATGGCAGCCCAACAATGCATTTGTATCTGCTTCAAATCTGACATGGCACACTCATTGTGATCAAGATTCTTTAATGGGATGTCCCTTGATCTGATTGCATTGTGGCCAGATGAACCAACTTCTCTGAGCCAGTCAGGGTGGAAAGACAAATAAAAAAAATCAGCAGAGTCCATAGTGATTTCATGGAAGGCGGAAGGCCTCATAAAAACCAAAGAAAGGCTTTGGTCAGGAGATGCTGCTTTGAGTGTCTGTAATACAGAATCTCGCAAAATTTCAGATTCTGGACCTCTGCAATTTATTTCCCAAGCGTGAATGCACTACAAAGTCAGTCTCTGGAGATGCCTATAGATTCCCAATGGAACATGTTGGTTGGTTAATTAAGCTCTGATTCTTTGCCATAGCAGGCAGACCTGCTGGAGGAGTGAAGACATTTTCTGAATCTACAGAGGATCCAAACTCCTTGTTTTGTAAAAGTTCAGACTTATTAACTCCAGTCACACCCAATATCTGCTAATCCTTCCTCATGTCATCCTCAGTTTGGGTTACTATGCTTTATATTATTGTTCTGAGTCTCCTATATGTGACTCTTTAGTTCTCCACTCCTCTCCACTGCATCAACAGCTCCTTCTGTCCTCTGATAGGATGAAGTTTCTGTCAATCAACAGGCAGCAGGTGTGTGTGGCTGGAGTAATATCCTTAATAATCATTGGGCAAGAGGGAAAGCAGGTTTTCCACCCATTATAGTACAGTTCAGCCTTTTTATTCCTCTTTCTTGATCACAACCAAATAATGAAAATGGATTAGCACACTGTAACGGTTTCAGACCTGTGCAAACCAGGACTCTGGAAAGTCCAAACGGAAGGTGGAAAGTCCATAAATGAATAGAAATGAAAAGATGTGTGTGTTTGCGATCAGAAGATGGACTGAAGAAGGTTTAAAGTGAAGGTGTGATCATGGTCAAACTCCTATGCTTGAAACATTAGGTGCAGATTTATGACTTGACTCATCAAGGGGTCCTGGGTCTAAGTTCAGACCATGACTGAAGGTGCAGTCTGCCTGCTTAAATCATCCTTCCCTGAGCTTCAGAGAGTTTCCAGAGAGGCAGATTTGGGACAGATTTGTTCTGAATTCCTACCCTTATTCTTTCAAAGAATATTGTTTTACCTGAACCCTTAGTGTTCCTCCATAAGCAGTTTTCTCTGCAGTTTGCTTTACCATACCAGTTGTCATTCTTCTCCTACTTGAAACCTGTTTATGAAGTTTTGTTTTTTATCTGAAAGAGCCCCTAAAGCACTGCCTCAGATGTCTTCACACAGAATAAAAATGCACCTTAAAAGTGACCCAGAGATTATTCAGAAGTAGTATTGTCAAATGTCATTGTCTCCAATGGTTGCATTTCACCTCTAAGTGGGATGAGAACATTAGTGCCACCTGCTCCCATCTCCAAGGAACATACCAGACATGTTATTAGTGGCACTATCATTTCAACGTCTTGGCAGATCTGATACAATATTGGACTTCTCCTGGTCCTTGCTCTGGAAACGATGCTCTTCAGAATATTTAGGAATTCACACACTTTCTCATAAGCATCAGTGCAGTGCTGGCATTGTTGCCATCTAATGCTGAGGCAGTACTCTATTGATACCTAGCTACAATGACTTCCCAGAAATCAATTCCATGGATTCCACAAACTCTTGGCACAAACTGAACCAGTTTGACAGCCTTTTTTGTGTCATTGGTACTTCAGAGAAACTTCTGCTTTCTTTCAAAAACCCAAAGTTTCCCTATTACGTTAGGAGAGTCACGTTTTGCTGTGTGTGAATATAGCCTAACTCGTGGCCATAGAGGCCGGAGAATCACTGTCTTCAATAAAGGAGCTAGTCAAATGACACTGGAAGTAGGTTGTTTTCTATCCCACTCCTTATTGTGCTAGTCCACTTCTTTCCATCCCCATTGTAGAAGCATGGGGAAATGGAATTTCAAACATCTTACAGAGTAGTTTTACCCACTCTGCAAAAAAGGTAATCTCTGAGGTCAATTATTGCTCACGGAGGAGAGTTACAGGCCCAATGTGAGCACTGATGTGTGGATGTAACACCTTTTGAGGCTTTTGACAGGTGTCCTATTCATACTGTGCATGTATAAGTGTTACAGACTAATTAATTTCAGCTCCAGTCTAGTCAGTAGCCGATGAAAAGCCATGTTGCACCATTGCCTACATCTCCACTTTCTCTTCTTTTGCTTTTCTATTCTGTTCTTCTGTTTGTTCAGAAAACTAATACAAGACTAAGAGAATTATGATGGGCTAGTGAGAACCGATTTGACACATACTGTAAGGGTAAAATATGGAGAATTTGTCTGATTTGAGGAGAATATTTCTTTTCACTTTGTAAGGATTTACAAAATGGTTTAAGCTTGAGACATTGAATTCCAATATGGATTGTTCCAAGTGTTTCCAAAAGGAATGCCCATTATAACAATAGCTCATTGAATTGTTCTCTTCCATTGTTTCAAGCACTTTTTCTTGTAGTCTCTCATGGAAATCTCACACATTTTGGAACAAGTCCAAAATATGAGGGAGCCTCTGTGTCTCCAAACAATTATTTTCAAACCCATGGAAGATGAAGCAGTACAAGTATGGCTATATGTGTGGTTTCATCCCATTATGAAACATCGTCATAGGAGTATCTGAGTTTCTACAGGATTTGTGTGTCCCTGGATAGTGACTGCATTAAAGTACCAAATTTTGTTTCTGTAAGGTAACAACTAGCAATTTGTTGAGGATGATGTTAGTTGATGGCATCTAAAATCTTCACATACATGACATCAGTTTTGGTATGTTTTTTACAGAGAAACCTTTTTGTGTTACTAAAATACGAATTCTTGTTAGTGTACCCTTTGAACACTGGCAGCTTGTTCAGTCCAGAAGTGTAATTGTCTCATCGTCTTTTTTTTTTAAGAGTCTGATGAACACCACAATTTTGCTAAAACTGGGAGGAGTCCAGAAGTTGTTCCCTTTAGGACTTTTTTTGGAGACCCTCTGCTTCTGCTTAGCACAAGTGCATTGTTTATTGCTGGTATTTACTAGAGAAAAAGTAAAGGAATTTACTAGAGAGCAGGTGAAAATGTCTAATACTGGTTTCTTTCTTCAGTCCATAATTATATGAAAATCTAAATCCATTCCAAAGAAAGACACTATGCAATCCTCCTTGGGAGGAAAACTATGACAGACCTGGACAGCATATTTAAAAGCAGAAATATCACTTCGCCAACAAAGATCTGTATAGTCAAAGCTATGTTCTTCCCAGTAATAATCTATGGTTGTGAGAGCTGGACCATAAACAAGGCTGAGCGCTGAAGAATCAACACTTTCAAATTGTGGCTGGAGAAGACTGCAGGAAAGTCAGATCAGTCAATATTAGGGGAAATAGATCCTGACTGCTCACTCAGAGGTCTAGTACCGAAGCAGAAACTCAAATACTTTGGTTAAATAAAGAGAAGATAGGACTCACTGGAAAGTACCCTGACGCTGGGAAAATACTGAAGGCAAAAGAAGAGAGGGATTGAAGAGGATGATTAGATAGTGGTATGGTCAAAGACTTCACAAGACAGTGGAGGACAAGCAAGCCTAGCATGCTGTGGTCCACAGGCTAGCCAGACTAGATTAAATGTCCAAACATCAACCAATTTTGCAACCTGTGCCATCAAAAGCCTTAATGAAGATAGTGGATTTTGCGCTTCATTATTCAGAAACATGCAAACGCATCACTTTTTTTGTTGTTTAAATTGAGTGTCGTATAGCAAAGCAAATATTGGGTGTCTTCCACAGCTTGTTATCTTACATCTTCTTAAGATGTAAAGCAAGACGATTCAGAAGAAAGGCTGCACCTTGAAAAGAAAACCTGTAGTTATTTCTCTAAATAATCAGGTAGGCTTTATAAGAGACACTCTTATTATAAGGCAGTTGTGTGATAAGACAGTGTAATGAGATTCTTTGTTGTTATTATGGAAAAGCTAAGGTTGTGAACAAGAGAAAAGCATAACGATAATGCAGCTTTATTCCAGGGTGAAAGATTTCTCTGTTTAGAATAATTGCACAGTTGCTACCTGGGAATTTATACCAGCAAACCTATAAAGTTTGAACATTTTCAAGTATAATAGCTCAAAGCCCGGAACCCAAAAGCATGACTCTCTAAATTTGTGTTCTTTTAGTTTTGGCTACATTCAAAGGAATACCTCCAATAAATGTCAGAGAAGATTATATTTTTCAGTACAGTGTATTTTATTTTATACAGTAATAGGTGATTTGAACTGGCTCAGTACTGACTTTGTTTGAGGTGATGGCATTTCTGACAGTGACAATGCTCAAAGGAGCAGTAATGGCTTATTCACATCTGTCTAGCATCCCTTTGAACAATCTGTCTTCAAAAGATGGACATGTGAATGCAAAACAAAACAAACAACCTTTTGTCTGCCTGAGTACGTCCCTTTTCTAAGGCCCTGACTGGGCAGCTGCAGATATAAACTAAATATTGGTATATTGATACTGTGGCATGGGGCTGTCTTGTGGCTGAGAAATTATGTGTTATGCTGGCTTACAAAATAGCCCACTGTTGCTGTGCTAATGTCATGGCAACTTTGCAAACCAAGGGGAAGTTCACACTGCCTGTCCCATCCAGGGGATGAGAATGGTGAGCTTCCCTGGTGTGTACTAGCCTTTGCATTTGTGAATGCTAGTGCATGCCATTCCTTCCTCCACATGTCTGCAGATTTACCTGTCATGCAGATGCATGCCTGGGCACCACCATCCTCGCCTTGGAAGCCAGTCTGACTTCATATGTGCTGGAACAGTCACCAGGATGACGGTGACACACCATGCACGTGCACTCATGTTTGGGGTCATTTGAAGTGCGAGAGTGCTTGCATGGCACCTTAAATGACCCAACCAGCACCATCTCTAGTCAAGGTAAGTCAACATATGGAGCCTGAAATGGTGCTCCATACATAGTTTGTGTGCAGTATGTTCTTGCATGGAAGGGTCCATTTCTGAGCTGGAAATGCCCCCTTGAAGTACAGATGCCCCATCTGCGAGCGTATTACATGCAAACTACAGAAAGCTCCCTGGCTAGTAGGGTTAGTGATGTGTCTCATCCGGAGGTGAATGGATAGTAACATGACCCAAAGAGGTAATAGGCTGTTCCTATCTGGTGGAGAAATGTGGTTTCTCTTTGGGGCAGTAGTGGCCTGTGGGTTGTGGTTGCTGTGTGAACGAAAGCCTCATTTGAGCTGCTTGTGATCTTTGATCCACAGTGATAACCTACATTTAGGGAGATCAAAAGGAAGCTGCCAAGTAGAGTTTTATACTCTCTGGCTGAATCACAACAACAAGGCACCTAATGGGCCACAGGGAGTGTCTGGCCTTGTAGGGAGGTGCAGCATCAACACATTTTCTGCCTCTTGCACTTGTAAACTTCAAAGCTGCAGAGTGGTGGCAGAGCTATGCTTTGAGCTATGCTTTGAGACTGGCCATTTTCGGTGTGGACTGTGTGCAGGTAGGTTGCCTTGTTCAGGTAGGTTGCATCATCTGCCTTTATGGCTGTGGCATGAGCAACAGTTGATGGAAGACTCAGGCTTCCTCTGAACATAGTAAAAAAGAGCAAGTGTTTGCTGACCAGTGACTGAGCTAGTGAAAAGGCTATGCTCTGTGAATGAGGCTGTTCTCCACCCCAGGACCCAGAAGGTGTGCACTATCTCATCACATAAAAATTTGTGTTATCCTTTGTGAAAAGAATCCAATTCATGTGTTTATTATTACTACTCACAAGCCTGGCAGTTAGGTTGATTAGGCAAAAGGGTAGTGCTGTTCTGAGTGGATCAAGGATGAAGGACTTGATATCAAATATTTGAATAGCTGAAATCCGTGTTACAATGGGGTACTTTATCATTATAGGGGCTGCGGTCACTCAGTGAAGCTGATGGGGTTAGGACTGACAAGGGGAAGGGTTTTTTGCTCCCCCTCTGTGAGCCAGAGGATCATTGGCATATGGAATTGACTACCAGAAGAGGTAGTGACAACAACCAGCTTTAAGAAATTCATAGGGGAGAGGTGCATCTACTATAATTTATTTATATTTATTTATATTTACCCATACCCGAGGGTCTCTGGGCGGCTCACAACATTTAAAAACAGACATTTAAAAAATTATATAATGGATGCCTAGGTATTGCTTCCAGGTTGGAGAGTCAGGCAGGATGCCTCTAATGGCTATTTGCAGGGGATCAAGAACTGGAAAAGTGTTTGCATTTGTCTTCTGCCAGAGGATGCTCAGAACAATTGGTGGACCATTGTGTTAGGTAGGACACTGAACTAGATGGACTTTGTCCTGATCCAGTAGAACTCCTCTTGTGTTCTTACATGTAGCAAAAAAGTACATTGGAAGTGATAGCACGTAGCACTCGTATTCTCGTCCCTTCTCAAATCCAACTTTTCCAGCTTAGAAAGTTCTTGAGAAGGGAGGAGGGCAGACTAATGTATGCACAATCCTATCTGTGAACCATCTCTAAGGTGTATTCTAGCTACCTCAGAGATGCTTTGTTTTATTTGTGTGAATACAGCTGGAGAAGGTACTTAAATGAATAGAATTTTGACTCTACAGACAAAATTTTAAAACATGATTACCATCATGTGAAAACAGCATCATCAACAGAAACCAATGGTGACATGTTTCCTTGTCACCTTTTGTACATTTTGTCACCCATTTTTGTTTTCTTCACTTCAGATATCTTAGATGCCTGCCATATGAAATGAAATCCTAAGGTAAGAGAGCCTTCAGCAGAGATAAGCCAACACAGACAATAATCAACCCTTGAAATAGAAAATGATTTCCTCAACAAAGAAGTTTTTCATGTTTCTGAACCAAACCAAATGGCTGTCACAGTTCTTTTACTTTTGTGATAATATATCTCAAGTTATAGTTTCCACTGGACTGCCCAGCAAGGTTTTTAAAATATGAAGTTTCTGTAATAAAATACACAGAGAGTATATATATATTTCCTGAAGAATAACTCTGTAGTGATGGAAAGCAGTAAAAGAAAGATGATTCACAGGTTTTGTGAGAATAGCTTGTACTGAGTGAAAAAGGAAAAAGTGAGGGTCCTTACAGAACAGTCTGGGATGAAGGGTCTTGTTCAGGAGTGGTGACTGGCATTGTGGGCCATTCTGGGTCGGAGGCAGTGCCAAGGTATGCAGATATTCCATTCCAGAGTGGACTACACCATCCTGATCGCTTAAGTGTGAACAGGCCCGTAGACTCAGGAGGAGTACATACCAAATGACCTCAAGCAACCTGTTCCTCTTCTCTGAGTATTTGTATTGAAAAAGGAACTGTTCCAGACATGCATTTTAACAACGTTTCCTTTATGAAGGATTTTAAAGGACTTCTGGTCCCTTTCTGCACTAGGCCTTATTCTGGATTATATCTTGGAACAGGGAGCTGCCATCCAGATGCTGGTGCAGAATATGGCAAGCCCTGATTGGGGCCTGCCATAGTCTGCATTGGCATGTGCATGGCAGGCCCCTGTTGCAAGATATAATCCAGAATAAGGTCCAGTCCAGAAAAGGCCCTGGTTAGGTTTGACTGATAGTGAATTGGAGCTGGTAATACTTAGCTGATCTTGATACAAAATGTGGTTTATTCATGTTTAAAAGGCACATAGGAAGTAGCTTCATTACACAGCAAATGGCAACAGCATTTGAAATCTCAGTGTTCATCAAATTAGTCATCTGGCAAATAATTTCATAGTAGCCAAATAATAAAGCAACTTGATGATGAAGATTCTCTAAAATAATTCAGAGTAACTTGTAGCAAGAGAAAATGTTTTTGCTGTAACTGTGGCAAAAGGACACAGTTAACTGCAATATTTTGCTGGAATCCCAGGCAGAAATAAAGGATTCCTTTGGTGCAAAACCCTATCCTTTATTCAGAAGATATTGGCAAAGCAACTTAAAAATAGCAAATTCTCTCTCAAAACTCTTTCCAGTTATACCCAAGCTTACTCTGCCCTCCCCTTGCATCAAAGTGCCTGGTGTCATTCTTGTCTCTTAATATAACAGCCATCTGGTGTCTTTGAATTGCATGCCATAAAACATCAGCAAGAGAATCCCAGCCTTATCCCAAACATTGCCACATTCATCCTCCCTGCTCCCCATTACCCAAAAACTCTCTGGAACCCAAGACATACACAGAAAAGAGATTGTGTTGCAACAAGAGTCAGATCACCAGTAACCTAGTACCTACTGCATGCAATGTGTATTTCCTTTATCATTGGAATGCTGGTAAGTGGATCTGAAATGGTGCTTTTTTGGACAATATATATGGCAGAAGCAGTAACAGAGTAGATTCCATTGGTGGAGAGGTAGCAAGGACACAGTTGGAAGACTTCCCCTGATTTTTTGATCTTCCTGAATTGTATTTTGATTGCGAAAGACTGAAGGTTTGTTTTCATTAGGAGTCTCACCTCTACCTTACTATCCTGGCATTCCTAATCTAAAAAACACTTGCTAGATAAGAACTCAGTGGAAATTGAATTGCTGTGCCTGGTAACTGTAAGAACAAAGTGGTAGCTTAGGTGGGGGGATGTAAGGCCTATGAATGCTCCATTTTCTGTTGGATTCCAACTCCAACCATCATCAAAAAAGATAATGGATAAGGATCATTAAGTACTAGCTGGAGGGTTATGTATTTCTTCTTTGTGGGTTAGACAGAGCAGAGTTTTGAACAGGCATTACATATTGTAGCTTCTGGGAAGTCAGAGGTTGGTAGGAGAGTCAGATGGAAACAGGATGGCAGAGAAGCTTGGCTGAGTGGCAGAAATGCAGTGGTTTCAGGGCTGAGTCAGGAAGCCAAAATGCACACAGAAAGCAGGAGTTCAAAACAGATAAGCTATTCTAAGACCAAACAACAACCAAATATGGAACAGAAGACAGTAGGAGGCAAAATCTGAAAACCAGAAATGGAAGCAGCTTAGCATTAGGGGGAAAAACTTTGAAGGGCAGTTTAGGAAGTAGGGCTGTGGCTGCCTAGTCGAGCTCTGAATCCTGATCATTGCCATGGTGATCCAGCCTGACTGGGTCAGGCTGTTTGCACTTCAGGCACTGTGGTCTGGTTCGGGACTGCACTAGCACTTGAAATGCAGATGGCTCCCTCTGTGCTTGATCTTCACCTCTCTGGAATAGTATTATTCTACTATTCCAGTTAGGTGACTGCAAATGGACCCTCAAAATGCATCTCCTCATCTGAAGTTGAAGCTTTCATATTAGGTGTCTTTCTGTTGACAGTATTGGAGTAATTTGCTGCAAAGAATGCTGCTGCTGCTGCTACAACTCTAACGGTTATGTCAGAATTTGACTGAATAATCTGTACATACTTCATCGCTTCTCTGCCCAGAAGCACTGAAAGAGTATTAAAGGTGTTTGCAGCGATATTACATGGATTCATTCATATATTCACTGATTCTGACAGATACTTTTAGCAACTTCTATATTTCCAAAGTTTTGAAAAGATATGTATGTATGTATAGAATAACTAAAGAAAAAAAATGGCTGACTGGGAGTTCAGCAGCTTGGCTCTTGCTATTTAATCAGCAGGAGGTGAATTAAAATGGCTGCATTTCACATCTCTTGAGCCTCAAATGCAATGAACCCCTTCTCAGTATTAAGAAACATTACAGAGCATGAAGGTGAAGCAACCTGCTGAGTTTTGGCTCTCAATAGGCATAGTATATAATGCAGGCTGCTCTTGCCATTGTACTCTTTAATGTTAACCCAGCAGGAAGGCATATGGATAGGTTGGCTGGACTGACATAAATATTAGGGATGGCTGCATTGCATAAAGAACTTGGTGATGCTTGGAGAGTGAGTCCTAAATCCGTTCATCAAAAAGAATCACCAGTTTCTGTGAGTGCTAAACAGCTAGCATCTGACAGATTGATCTTTAATATCTGTCCAAGTTTCGATCTTAGTTATAGCTAATTTCACACCACGCTAGGGCCCGTTCTGCACTAAGGTTTATTCCAGATTATATCCTTGAATAGAAACCTGCCAACTGCATGCTGGGGTGACAATGGCAAGTCCTGGACTGATCCTGCCATAGTCTGCACCAGCAGGTGGATGGCAGGTCCCTGTTCCAGGATATAATTCAGAGTAAGGCCCAGTTCAGAAACAGGAACTAGGATGAACTCAGTCTTAAAGAAACTAATAGAATGGTGAAAAAGCATAATAGAGATAACATGCAAGAGATATTTCTATGGGGTCTGGGATTGTTTCATGTGGCTCCTATTCTCAACATGTGTGTCTGATTATAAAGTACTGTAGGTTGGCTCCTTCACTTAAAATCTCAGTATGTCATCCTTTTACATTTTCATGGGAGGCCTATAGTATATCACCTGACATGTTATGTGCTGGCCTTCTCAATTGAGAATATCCCTATTCCCTTCCCAAAATATCATTACATTAACAGGAAAATATATAGATATTGAAAAATTGAAAAGTACATTCCCATGCCTTGTACATGGTACATACTTCTTAATATGGAATGACTTTGAAATGAGGTCCTTTCACAATAAAATCTGAAGGTGTTGGAACTGTTAAGAAGACTGTGACGCACAGTATAGGAATCTTTGAATTAGCCTTAGGATAGCTATTTATAAGCTATGGAGTCAGAGGTAATGAATATAAGCCAGGGTCTATGGTCTAGTTTAGGAAATAAATTGCTACGATAAAGGAAAGTGATTTTGTAATTTGTCTACACTAAAAAATTGGGATTAATTTTGTCTGCAGAGTATCAGAGGGGGCTATGAGATATTTCTTGTCAAAGCACATAGTTGGTATTAAGCAAATATTTAATAGAAACACTAAAATCAGAATCAGTGCATTGGTGCTAATAAGCTTTTTATTAGCTTGCTCATTGGAGCTGACTTGCCTGAGTTCTTACTAATTATGGTACAGAAGTAAGAAGGAAGCTTCACAGTAGAGTAGCTTCATTTATGGGGCTGGATTTTTGCTAGTGAGATTTTCCCTCAACAGCTGTTTAATCCAGATTCTGCAGTTTTATATATAGTAAATATATATATTTAAAATATATAAAATATATATAACCCAGACCTGTTTCCATAATATTTCATTCACACACAGTTTTCCCCCCTTCTGTTTTAGTATGTCTTCCATTTCAGTTCTTCCATGTTTACCAGATTTTTTTTCTTGATTTTGACAAAATGCCAGTTATAGTGGTATGGAATCTGCTGTTTTGAACATTGCTGCATATGGTCCAGAACAGCTATGAACTGATGCAAGATGTTATTTATGTATTTATGTTATTTATGTATACATAAATAACAAGCTGGTAATTTTCAGATACACTGATTGGATTCAACTTCTAGTCAACATAACTAATCTTCAGTAATGGTGTGAATTTTATAGTAAAAAAAAGAAATAATGGGCATCTTCTTGCTGAAGGGTGCAGAAGAGGTATCTCCTCAGATAGAAGCAGCAGGGAAAGACATGTTGCTGATGGCTGTTCCTGCTGTTAGCCATTTTGGGTGTTTCCGCACATGCCACTGAAAAACAGACTTAAGAAAAGTCTTGGTGATCCGACCTCCCGAGGATCTGTCCCAAATAGGCATGAATCCTCGGAGGCCCCGCGCATCCGCATGCATGCGGGGAAGACAGATTCGGCTGGCCAGATCCCCTGGGTGCTGTGTGGAGGATGCAGCACCCATTCCAAAGGGGATCCGGCCTCCTGCACCACCTCCGCCACCCCGGAGCCATGGGACTGGAGCATGCACCTGCCAGTCATTGTGTGTTTCTGGCCCTGCGTGGCACGCAGGGGAGAGCGGAAGGAGGCAAACTGGCTTGCTTCCGCCCTCCCCAAGATGGCGGCTGCGGGGACATCTGTCACTTAACCTGTCCATGTGCGGAAGCGTCCTACTTTCACATGGATCAAGGCAAAGGGATGGACTGAAGACCTAATTTTTTAGGTCTTTGTTCAGATCTGGTTTTCGGCGTGAGACCCAATTTAGAGATGGATCTCGCACGCCGAAATGCGGAAGCGCTGCTTCCAAGTGTCCCAAATGAGGTCTCCAGTGTAGAAGGTAAGCGCCAATGGGTCTTAAATCTCATGTTAATCCGGAAACACCCTTTGAGTGGGGTCTTTACAGGACTGGAAGCCAAGAATTGACAGTTCCTAATCTTACCTGCTCTCTAGGACTATATAGGGATGCTGCTGCCTGTGCTTCAGGTTGTTTAGAATCCTGCAGAAGATGGAGTTGCAGCTTCTTGTCAGACAGTACTATGGTGATAACCTTTTGTTGCTGCTCAATTATTAATAGGACTGCTGCTGTAATCTGCTTTTGCGGGAGTCTTTGAAAGCCCCCGGACTCAGGCATTAACTTCTGTTAATACATGTTTAGGCTGCCCTCCAAAGGTATGGGTTACAGGGCACAGTTCCTAATTAGTATTTTTCCCCTCCACAGAATAAGAACATAAGAACATAAGAGAAGCCTTGCTGGATCAGACCACAGCACATCTAGTCCAGCATCCTGTCACACACAGTGGCCCACCAAATGCTCACGGGCATCTCAAGCAGAGACAAGGACAAACCTTCTCCTGCTCTCGAGTCCAAGCAGATGGCTTTAGAAGCGCCCCAGTTCCTACCCCCCCCCCTCAGCCTGAAGGATGCACCTAGGCATTGGTTCTAGTAGCCATTGATACATCTGTCATCCATAAATTTGTCTAACCCTACCTTAAAACCATCCAGATTGGTAGCTGTCACCACCTCTTCCGGCAGCACATTCCATAAGCCGATGACCCTCTGGGTGAAGAAATACTTCCCCCTGTCAGACCTTATTCTCCTACCCATCAGCTTCATAGAGTGCCCCCTGGTTCTAGTGTTGTGCGATAGAGAAAAGAAATTTTCTGTATCCACCCTTTCTATACTGTGCATAATTTTATATACTTCAATCAGGTCCCCTCTCAAACGCCGTCTCTCCAGACTGAAGAGGCCTAGACGTTGCAGCCTGGTTTCGTAAGGGAGGTGTTCCAGACCCTTAATCATTCTGGTTGCCCTTCTCTGCACCTTCTCTAGTTCCACAATATCTTTTTTGAGGTGTGGTGACCAGAATTGTACACAATACTCCAAATGTGGCCTCACCATAGATTTATAAAGGGGCAAAATGACACTTGCTGTCTTATTTTCTATTCCCTTCCTAATTATTCCCAGCATTGAATTTGCTTTTTTCGCTGCTGCCGCGCACTGGGTTGACACCTTCATTGAACTGTCCACCAAAACCCCGAGATCCCTTTCCTGGTGTGTTGCAGAAAGCTCAGACCCCATCAGTTTATAGACATAATTTGGATTCTTGGCTCCGATGTGCATTAATTTGCACTTGTTAAGATTAAAGCACATTTGCCACTTGGTTGCCCACTCACCCAATGCTAAGAGATCCCTCTGGAGCTCTTGGCAATCTCTTTCAGATTTTACTACCCTAAATAATTTAGTATCATCAGCAAACTTTGCTATTTTACTATGTACCCCTTCTTCTAGATCATTGATGAATAAATTAAAAAGCATTGGTCCCAGTACTGAGCCTTGAGGGACCCCACTTTTTACTTCTTTCCACCCTGAGAATTTGCCGTTTATTACTACTCTCTGCTTTCTGCCCTTAAGCCAGTCACAAATCCAGGACAGAACTTGTCCTTTTATTCCATGGCTGATGAGTTTACTGAGTAGCCTTTGATGTGGGACTTTGTCAAAAGCCTTCTGAAAGTCCAGATAGACAATGTCTACTGGTTCACCTTTATCCACGTGTTTATTGACACTCTCAAAGAATTCCAATAAATTTGTGAGGCATGATTTACCTTTGCAGAAGCCATGCTGGCTTTTGTTCAGCAATGCTTGCTCCTCCATATGCACACTAATTTTGTCTTTAATAATGGTTTCCATCACCTTACATGGAACTGACGTTAAGCTAACTGGTCTGTAGTTGCCTGGATCACCCCTGGATCCTTTTTTGAAGACTGGTGTTAAATTTGCTACCCTCCAGTCCTCAGGTACGGAGCCTGATGTTAGGGAAAGATTATATATTTTTGCTAGAAGTTCGGCAATTTCGCATTTGAGTTCCTTAAGGACTCTTGGATGAATACCATCTGGTCCCGGTGACTTGTTCACATTTAGTTTATTAAGACATGCCAGGACCTCTTCCTTGGTTATTTCTGTACAGTTTAACTCTTCAGAAAATACAGGCTCAGCTACTGGCATGTGTCTTCTGTCTTCCTCCATGAATACGGAAGCAACAAATTCATTTAGTCTCTCTGCAATCTCTGTTTCTTCTTTAATTACCCCTTTCTGTCCTTTACCATCTAGTGGTCCAACTGCTCTCCTGGTTGGATTCCTACTTCTGATATACTTATAGAAGTTCTTGTTATTTCTTTTGATGTTTTTAGCAATGTGCTCCTCAAAATCTTTCTTAGCTTTCCTAATAAGCTTTATGATTTTTATTTTCTGCGTATCATTGTGTGTTTTATGCTTAATTTCTGTATTATTCTGAGTCAAGCATTATAATGTGTATTCTGTATTTTTTTGTGTGTGGCAAACCACTTTGAGTAGTGTTTTTGGAATAGTGCTATACAGGAATACATAATAAAGTAAAATAATGATGGTTGGAGGTGTGGTGATGCTATATTTGAAATAGGAGTGATGGAACGAAGTCCTCAATTTCTGATCTCAATTATGGCAGCCTTGAATTAAGATTATATGCAGTATTATTAGACCTGTCAAAGCAGTCTTTTGAGCTAGAACTATACATATGTGTTTAGCTTCCACCCAGAATCCTAATTGCTGTTTAATGTCTACATCAGGGCTAAAGTTTAGCTTTTGAGGGGTAATAATACTTCTGTCGTTCTGTGGACTGGACTTGTTTCTGGTTCACTGGGATTACATAAATACATAGCAGTCTATATATGTCCCCCATAGCCTGTGCCTAGTCTGTATTTTTTACATAGATTTTTAACATTCCAAATGCTGTTTTTGCCTATTAGAGTAGCTTCCTGCTTAGGATGCCTCCAGACACAAATTAAAAATATGGAGCTTACCTTTCCTGCCAAGTAAAGGAGCTTCACAGGGAGAATGGATCATCTCCACATCCTTTCAATCCTCTGAAGCAGGAGGGAGGGCTCTGAGAGACCTACTGCTTCCCCAGTGAGGGTGAACTCTCATGAGATCTCACCTAAACACCCAGAATGTTGATGTAAATAGAGGGTTTATTTTTTTACTTCACAACATTGGCGTTTGCTTTACAGGGACTGTGGAGCAATGTGAAACAATACGGCAGTGTGACAGCTGCTCCACAGTCCCTGTGAAGTATTCCCCCTGTATGGGTGCAGCCTTAGTTCTATGCACTCTTCTGGATTATGTGATAAGGTGCCAAGAAGGAAGGGGGTGGTGCTAAAGAGATAAGCTTGTGGTGCCAGTATCCAGAAAGAGAGGCTTCTGCTGCTGTCCCAAGAATTTCACCTTCTGTCACAGTGGCTTTTGCCACAGTGCCACATTGTTCACTGCTTTTGTTCTTCTCCCTACACTTGGAGTTGCTGAATAAGCAGCATGTGATGCCACTTTACTGTGGCAAGTACTTACTTGCTTTGTCCAGAAGCTTAGGCACAAGGCGGAAAAGTTTTGATCTCTTTAGTATATGTACCAACTTCTGTTTTAATTGCAAATCTGAGTTTTATTCTTAAATTCACACTTATGTTTTTCATAACTACTTCTGATGATGTTTTTGATGTTAGTAAATCCTTCCAAATGCCTCTTGCTTCCTTCCACCTGTTCACCCATGTCCTTAACACACACAGGAGAGTAGGAGTAATATTTTACTTCATGGCTGAACCTGTTGATTAAAAAAAACCCCAAAAACTGGTAAAGGAAAGGTTTTGTCCTGGAGCACAGAAACATTTTAAACCAGAATAATTAGAGGACAGGCTGAGGAACAAGTCCAGCCACAGCCACATTGCTCAGAGATTAAACCTCTGAGTGCTTGGTTTCAGCTCTTCCTATGGCAAGGAGACAACTTTGCTCCATGGTGGGCCTTTAAGAGCTTTGCTCCATGGTGGGCCTTTTTGCCCCTTTCACTGCTTCTTAGCCTATTTCTTCTTTTCCCTCTCTTGGCACAGCCTCTCAGAATATTTTATTTAGCTCTGGTTATAAGTTTGTATTGCCTAGCACTGCCTTTTTGCCTATTCCACTTTTAATCTGTGCTATTTTTCTCTTAGCTTAAGCCCTTAAACTTCTACTCCTTGAGTAGCTGTTTTCTGCTAAGGGTTCTGCTTCTCAGCCTCTCCCTGGCAGTACTTTCTTGTAGTTCTTCTGCCTTTGTTTTAGGGTGAGTCTGCCCCCTCTTTTGTCTTCCCACTTCAATAAAAGACAGATACACTATAAATGTTTGTGTGTGCATGGGTGCCTATGTGTACATACATGTGCATGCACATGAAAGAGGAAGATTTGCCCCATTAATTTGTCACAGTCCTTCAAATTTGTATCAAATGAGGATTGGTTATGGCTGAAGATGGAGGGAATCCTGACACTATCAATACAGTACATGGTAGACTGAGAGGTTAAAGGGTTAACAGTACAGAAACAGCTGTACAAACAGTGAAATTTGGTTGGTTAGCTTTCTTTGTTAGTGACCAGCTAGTAAGTCTGCACAGAGGAGATGGAAATATTGGGTAGGGCTGGCCTTTGTGGACATTGCTGAAATCTACTGAGCCTTGTTTCTATTTCAAACTTTTGTGAGTCACTACAACCTCACACCCAGATACCCTAAGCTTGACTAATTGCAGACAGGTGTACCTGCACTTTTGTAGGCATAGATGAAATAGTCATTGGAAAAGATGCTTCTGTCTGCTATAAACTGGATTCAGAAGACTAGGAGACTCACATTTGGTTCTCTGCAGGAAAAGAAACTTCTTACAGTGATGGTTTTGCTGATGGAGCTCAGTCTGATTTGCTTGTGCTAAAGGTAAGTTAACTTTCAGAAGTCTACATTTGCGGCACTTGAAAATTCAGTGCAGCTACAGTTCCTGTTAGACCCAAAGAGCAATGAGAATTGTAACTGAACAGTATCTAGATGATTGGAGCATTTTTATTGCTTGTTTTTCATGCTTACTTGAATTAGGCTTGAGCTCACTTAGCTGAAATTTGTAAAGTGTGTAAATTTACAGTTTTGAGAACAAGAACCATAATTTTTGTAACGAGATTCTTTCAATCCCATTTTTCTTTCATTCCCTCCCTATCCCCAACACATTTTTAATATATTTAAATTTGCTAGTAAACAAACGTGGCAAAATAACCTTTATTTCTCACTGTGTATAAAATGATATCATAATTGCTGGTTCTAATTCAATTTTATGCTCAAGTGAACATCAAATGGGAATTTTTAAAGAAGAGGGGTGGGTATGAAGCGCATTTTAGTCTCATTTATACTCAGATGTTTCATATTAGTGATAATGATACCATTTATTGTCAAGATCACACTGTTAATGCAGGAGGTGTGTCTGGAAGGATTTGACCTGGAAATGAAATTTGCCTTCAGCAGAGTTCTGCAAGCAAAAAAGGTGTGTTTTAAAGAAATATATCAATGTATGAAAGAATTCAGAATAGTACAATGTATTATCTCCAAACTAAAGGCATATTGCCTTGCATCAGTGTGAAAGTTAATGGGATTTATTTTTATACAAACAATCCTTTCTTGCAAAGTAAAGTATAACTTTATGTTTATATGTCACAGTATTTGGGTTGCCTCTGTCTTGTTTGATTTTGGAAGCTAAACAGGGTCAGATAGCAAATTGCCTAGAAATATCATATAGTATAGGCTAGACTGGGAAGTGATGAATATCTTTATGGATCAGAAATCAACTTGTGACATCCAAACCTTATAGTTCTTGATATAAATCTTTGAGGAATATCCCCTGGAGAAGGAGCATGAGCTGGGATCAGACAATCTAGATTCCAGACAGTGGTGAGGATTTGTCTAAATTTTACCATTTTTTTAAAAAAAAATGTTTAGTGATCCATTACCTTTTGATGGTGGTAGCAGCACTGGTAGAGCTGGATTTGATTTTGATATCAGCCATACTCTTGAGGAGATTGCTAATGCAGTTTGTTATTGTTTAGTATTACTGTCAGCCTTTTAATCAGTGTTTTACTATATGTCAGAAAAGTCAGGCTGTGGTTCTACTTGTTTGTGAAGGGATGGAGAGAAAGATTCAGGGCGTTTTGATGCCACAGTGACACAAGATTGTGGCTGTGAAACATAAGTTTGTTTTATATCATAAGTGCACAGTGAAATCTAGGATTTACCTGCACTTACTGGTGGCTTGGCACAGTGGACACTTCTTCCGAAACTCTTTCTTCCACATGCTGATGCAAGCTAGAGAACCCCGCTCCTTGCTAAAATGCTCCACTCGCATTGGGTGGAGTGTAGACTGGACTTGGTGGCCCAAAATGGCTGCCTGGTTCAATGATACACCTGTCAGGAGATGTCTGCTGATGGTCTAGTGCTGTATAAACTGGGCCGCTGAGGTGTATGAATGAGGCATATCATGAGGTGCCATGAAATGGGTCCCTCAGGGACTTTGTGGCCAGGAACTTTCATTCTTGGCCATGATAAATATCAGACACAGGCTTTGAAGCTCATGCAAGCTTTGGGTCCAGCACAACAGCTGTCCCAGAGCAGCCTTCTAATACAGGCAATAAGAACAGATCCGCTGGAGCAGTTCATCTCCAAGATAAATGTGAAAAAACCATAGGCTCTGTAGTTCCTTATCTGCACTCCAGTTTGGTTCATTCCTGTGAATGTGCTGTGTATCTTAGGAACTTCTATCTATGTCACATGTACTATGCCTCTGATTATTTTTGGCACAATGTCTAATAAAACCTCTGTGATCTATGAAGATCTTGGTCTTTTTAAACTAATTTTTAGTAACAAGGCATCACTACATGTGTTTCATTTTAAGTATTTGATTTGGGCATATGAATGGTTTGACAGTAGCTTTGTGGAAACTCTTATAAACATCTAAAATATATCTGTGGATTTGTGGTAAAAATTGATGAAATATGGGATTTTTTATTGTTTCATTCCAAGCACAAAAGAATTTGAACACATTTGCTGGTTATTTCAGAGAAATCCAGTAGTCTTGGTCACCCAAACTACTGATATACAAAACTGCAGTAGCTAATTGCCTATGCTTGCTGGCTTTTTGTTTGAAACCACCACAAGATAAAGGTGCAGCACATTTCTCTGATCATGGAAAATCAAAAGCATCATCAGCAAAAATACACCACACAAAGGATGACTGTATGAATTTCTTGAGTGTTCATGCTGTGAATCTATGTTCTTGGGTCACAGTGAGGCTGAAAACTGTTACCGTTGTGATTTATTATGTTCTGTCCTAAAAGGCAGACATAGTATTTGTGTCTGCGTTCACATGTAGAAAGAAAAATGGCTCAAAAACTGGTAAAAGGAGCATGTGCTTCCTGTCTTATGATCCCATCTCTGACTCACCTTTTCTAGCCTAGAATGTTCATGAGAGGGGGGATAGGCAGGGTGCCTTTGCTTCATTGCCCATTCACAGCTTTTTCAAGCCCACAACGGCGAGGCATTCCATGAAGTAAAAAATATGCCAATTTATCAGTATCTTTCTGCTGCATGGTTGCCTTTGAATGCTCTGCTGGCAGACTGGAAGCTTCCAATCCACCAGTCTGGTAGACTGCAAACCCTTGCACAGGGACACTGAAGCCACTGTGCAAGGAAGAGGAAGTCTGAAGGTACCGTGTATCAACCGTGAGTGAGTATAATCTCTAAAGTTTTGTTTGTTTTTACTACATGTGAATGCAGCACACAACTAGATGTTAACTACAGGGTGCCTGTGCAATCATCTGGATTTGTGAAGGCCCATGGGCCAGATACATGGGCCACAGTGAAGTATGTGGTCTGCAATTATTTTCGTTTATTCCACTTGCATGAGAGTGATATATACTTGACTGTGATTCAGGGAAGATGCACTTGGATCTGTAAGTTTTACTGTTTACTCCCTAGACACAAATGTGATTTGAAATGTGTTCTTGGGAATCTTCAGTAGGGACCAAAATTATTAATATAGTCCTGTGGTCTATATGAGTTTAAGTAAATATGCTATCAGGTGCTATGAGCAATTCATAATGGTAGGGTCAAGGGGAGGCTTCCAAAGTGAACCTTGCTCCATCCCCTATAGCTGAGGTATTGAAGGTAGACCTTTTTGAACGGAATTTGCGTAAAATACAAAGAAGGGTGCCCAATTGAAGAAGTTTTTTGAATGGGACAAAGGGCTCTCCTGTGCCCTGTTTGAGACTATCTTGTCCATTCTCCTATCTTTCCTCAAACTTGCTAGCACCAGTGCTGCGTACAGCTGTTTTTGATCAGAACCGAACTAAGACCTGTTATGCATTCAGGCCAGACCAGTCAAATAAGTCAGGATAATTGAACTGTGGGAAAATGAGAGCTGTAGTTCTGAACTGTCTGTAGGACCACAATGGTATAAGTGAACTTATACCACAATGTTTGACAAAGTACCAAATGAGATTAAAGTAATACAAGGTCTTGAAAACGTCAGATGCATTTGGTCACATACCACAGTACAGAGCCGAGCATGAATTGCATGACAGATTGCATTTCAAATGTAACTGGTCACACTATGTGCATAGGCTGTATAGCCTGCTGTGACTTATAGTATGCCACAGATGTATACTATGCTTGTAGGGTGAGACAGGGAAGGGCTCAGAAAAGCAGATCTGTAGATAGGCAATAGTGTGGCATGGTCTAAACGCATAGGGGAGTTGCACAGTAGCCGAAGGACAAAGGACAGAGCAATCCAGACCTGAACCAACCAATCAGTTGTCAAGTTGTTGAGGCCTGTGAACCAGTCCAACATTTGGTTTGGTTTGGTTCAATGGCCCAAACAGAACTGTTACGCACACTAGTGCATGAACAGACAGAACTGGTTTTATATACTTATATAGAAAAGAGGCAAAACATAGCCTGTTGTAAATTGTATGTAAAGAAATGAGGAAACTGAGTTGCAAAATCGTCAAGATGGTAAAGACAAAGAATCAAGCTGTTTGGGGGGGGCATGGATATATTCTACAAAGTAATAACTTCTCTAACTAGTAAGGAGCAAGCTTTGATAAAGATCACTATTTGCTACAAGATTCTGGAATACTTCAAACCTTTTTATCTGAACTTTTCTGCAGTTTCAAAAAAGTAATGTTGCCTTGGTTACACTCCGGCTAGTAAATCAAGAGAAACACTATTGAGTGAAGATGACTATATGTGTCTGCTTAAATATGAGGATGTTAGCAACAATGAGGTAGGATGAATGGGAACAATTGGCCAGCACTATTTGGCAAAATACAGAGTATGACCTAGAAACAATGTGCTTGAATGTACTTGAATTTTGGGCTCACACAACAGGAGACAATGGAGCAACTGGCTGTTTGACCTGTTTCCAGTAAAGCAGAACTGTATGTAAGACTATTGTTGTGGATTCCTGAACCCCTAATTTATTTATTTTTTTTTACAGGAGAACAAGCCTTTCCTCCCAAATAGACAAATGCACAAGTATTTCAGTATTCATAAGTAATATCAGTAAAATGAAATAGATTTCAAGAATGTGCTTTTGGCAATGTTTGTTTTTACTACATGACTTGACTATGTTCCTTTGTATGTTCACTTGTGTGGCTTATTTGTTGTTTCTTATTTACCTTGTAAACTGCATAGATTCTGGAATAAATCAATGGTAAAAGTCAAACAAGTACTGTATTGAGAAAAAAATTAAGCCATACTTAGCTCAGGGCCTTTCTGCATTTAGGTCTAGATCAGTAGCTCCAGATCAGATGGGATAGTTGGACCTGGATCAGCCCACATACCAGCCCTGAAGCTTACACAGGCTTTGGGGCCTACCTGATGGCGAGAAGAGTTCATAGTTTGGGAGTCCCATTTTAGCAGTACAACACTGGCAAAAAGAATCCTCCACAGCCCTAGTATGCTGGTAGACCTCTATTTAGGTCTGCTGGTGTTCTAGAATTAAGAAGAAGAAGAGTTGGCTTTTCTACCCCACTTTTCTCACCCATTTAAGAGGACTCAAAGCAGCTGACAAAGCTTTCTATTCTTCTCCCCACAACAGAACGCCCTGTGAGGTGGGTGGGGCTGTGAGAGCTCAGCAGAGAGCTGTGACTAGCCCAAGGTCACTGAGCTGGTTTCGTGGGGGAGGGCAGAATCGAACCCGGTATTCCGAGATAAGAGTCCGGCTCCCTAACCACTAGACCAAACTGGCTCACAATTAAAATGAACTAGTAGGCAATTTTGGGCCTCCCAATTTGGATTATGCTTCCTTTTGTATAGACTAAGTATACCGGGGGGAAAGGACCTTTCTGGCCTGCACCAGTATGCAGATGAAAGAGGATTGGAAGAAGACTAGGATCTTTGAGTTAACTTGTTTAGGACTATAGTCTATGTTTAGAAACAAACCTGACTGAAGAAATTTACTAGATTAAACCTTTTAAGATGTATTATTTAAAGTATGAATTTAAATTTAGTATATTTAGCTGTTGTAGCCCAAACTTGATAGAATTCTCACCAAGTATGAGATCTGTACAAACCATGCCATGTTTTTAAAAACCTATAAGCCCATCATCTCTTTGCTTATCATAATTTGTCTTGTATAGATCCTACTATTCTTTTGAAGTTGAATAATTCCAGGTTTTACAACTTCAATCATCTGTATATCTCTATTGATAGAGTATTGTTATGCTATAGGGTATTCATGATCCACTAACTTGTAAGTATTTTATACTGAGTCATTCAGCTGACTGTGTTCTTAAAATTAGATTTCTTATTGCTTAATGCTTAGCACTTCGGGAATTGGTGAATTATATTTCTTTTTAAAACTCTGTACATTCCACCATAGAAACAGCAATGGTAAAGATCATCTCCACTGCCCATTAAGTAGGAACAAAGACAGCTTGTGAGCAAGAGGGAGGAAAGTGGCAAATGTTGACCCTTCTCACAGAGCAAGAGGGAGGGATTCTTGCTTTGAGGTCATTTTACACCATTTGCTATCCAGAAGAAGGGTGGAAAACACCCATTTACCTCATGCAGTTCGGGAATCAATCCATGCATGCGGACTTCTTCTAATAAAGGTCTGTCTCAGACACATTTTATTTATTTCAAATACTTTATATTCCACCCTTCATCCTGCAGTCCTGGCTGGGTTGAAATTAGGGGTGTGGACAAAGCCCATTTCCCCACATTCGATTAGGTATGAATCAAATGTGGGAAAATTCAGCTTTGGTCCAATTCTGCACCCAGGAATGTGGGGGGCTTCATATTCATGCACAAATATTCTAATGAATATTCATGCACAAAACAAATGCAACCTCCTGCACCCCTCCATTCCCGCACCCCCCACTTACCTGTACTCCTCATCACTGCTGCTGTCACGCTTTCTTCTAAGGCACTTCCAGGTCTGCACTTGCAGAACTGGAAGTGCCTTTTTCGGCCTCCAGAAGGCCTATTTTGACCTCCAAAGCATTCCAAAAGGTAAGGGGTGCATGGGAGATGGGGAGGATAACTCTGCCAGCATCACAGGGCTCTTTTGGTATGCTTTGGAGGCCAAAATGGGCCTTCTGGAGGCTAAAACAGGGCTTCTAGTTATGCACACACATGCATGCAGAACCAGAAGGCCTAGGAAGAAGGTGCAGCAGTGGCAGATAAGTGGGATGATGGGGCCTGTGGGGGGAATGGGGGTTGGAGTTGGGCAGGGGATAGGAGGGCCAAGGGGTATCCGTTATCTGCTGAAGCTTCAACCAAAGGTTTGATGGATACCTGAATATCTGATTCGTGGACGAATAGTCATGAATCTATGGATTCGTACATATTCATACAAATTCCGGATGTCACAAATATTCATGCACATCCCTAGTTAAAATTAATAAAAATATTAAAAATACAATACAGTAAAATAAAACTACAGTCTTCCACCACCTACAGAAGGGCCACTTCAGCTCCATATAAAGAAGCCCTACTGTAGGTGGAAAAGAAGTGTAACTGAGTCTTTAACAGGCACCAGGAAAAAAAAATAGTGTTGGCACCTTGTGTACCTCTGGTGGAAGTCTGTTCCAAAGCCTGGAGTCTGCCATAGAGAATGTTTTCTCCCATGCCATTGCCTTAACCTCTGAGAGAGCATGGGCCTCCAAAAGGCCTTCTCCAGATGGCCTCAGTCATCTGGGCAGGTCTATATGAGAGCAGGCAATTCTTCAGGTATTTACAGTGCAGGTAGTTTAAGGTTTTATCTGTTTTTTTAAAAAAAAGACACACTGAATTGGGTCCAGAAGTGAACAAACTGCCAATGCAGGTCTTTAAGGACCATTGTAAGGACTTCATGGGAAGTCCCATATGGAGTTCACTGCAGATATCTAGCCTGGAGAATACCAAGTCATGTCAGATTATCCTTATTCAGAGCAGGCCGGAACTGTTGAACCACTTGGTGGTGGGCATAGGCACTCCTGGCTCCAACTGAGACCTGTGCGTCAAATTACAGTGACAAATCAAATTCTGATGGCTGAGGCAGAATAGAAGGAATAATAGTTTCAATGTAACTGACACTCTTTCTCTGAACTCTTTCTCTGAACCTCCCATCCCCATATCTCACTCTGCTAGTAACCACTGGAGTGGGACCCCCAAGCCTTCCACTGCTCTCTCATCCAGGTATATGGCTTGCCCAATCTTCACAGGCAGGGCCAGTTCACAAAACAGTACCAGACACTGACAGGAGAAGAGGAGATGAATGTCTTGGTTCTCACACACGGGGTGAGGCTGGAAAGGCCACCCAACATTGGGTCTCACCCAGCTAGATGACCCAACCCAGCTAAGAAGGATCACAGTGCATGTCCCCCTCTTTACCTTCTTCTCAATGCCCCAGCATCTGGGGTAAGGAAATAGAAAGCTTTTTAAAATGATACCTGACTGTCCAGGTGCAACTTTATTTAGACACCACGGGTGCTCCTTTTGTACATTATGATCAACTTCTGCCTATATGATTGTACATTAGTGGCCACTTTTACATGTGATTAAAATTCTGCAAGGGTAAGTGGATGGTAGATATAGCAAGTGTGTATAACAGTGTGATACTATTGAAAGAGATCAGGGAATGAAGACCTGTTAAACAACTGATATAGATGAATATTAAAATCCTGGGCAGATGATCAAGCAGTGTAGAAATGTCCACTTATAAAAGCATAAGAGATGTCCTTCTGGATCGGACCATAGCCCATCTAGTACAGCATCCTACCTTTCTCAAGCAGAAGATGAACCTCACCTGCTCTTGATTCCCTACTAATAACCTTTATTTTATTCTATTTCTACTCTGATCTATACCTGAAGGTTTCAGAGTGGGTCACAATAAAGTAATTATGAAAACAGATTTTAAAAATTGGCTAGAATAGTAACAGAGCCGACACGGGAGTGAGTGTTGTTTCCTCAGCCAAAGGCAGGGTAAAGAGCATCTTGCGTTCCTCTTCAACCCAGAGATGGTATCTAGGCATCAGTTCTAGTGGCTATTAATACAGTTGTCCTCTATGAATTTGTCTAACCCTTTCTTAAAGCTATCCGGGCTAATTGCTGTCACCACCAGGTCTGGCAGTAAATTCCATAGACTAGTGACCCTCTGGGTGAACAAACTCTCCTGCGCATCAGCTTCATAGATTGCCTCCTTGTCCTAGTGTTGTGTGATAAAAGAAAATATTTTCTCTCTATTCACCTTTTCCACCCTATGCATGATTTTATAAACTTCAATCAGGTTCCCTCTTAAATGCTGACTTTCAAGGTTGAATAGGCCTAGACACCATTGTAGTCTGATTTCATAAGGGAGGAGTTTTAACCCCTGGATCATTTTGATTACCCTTTTTTGCCTCCTTCCCAGTTCCACAATATCCTTTCTGATGTGCATTGCCCAAAATTGTACACAGTATTCTGCTTTCAGTAACATCAGTTACATCTGCTGGGCTCACTGCTGATCTGCTTATATATTGGCCTACTAATGCAGATCACAACATTTGCACTACGTAGTGTGCATTTTTTTTTTATTTTTGGTGAACCAATTGCTTACTTGGATCTTTTGCATCCTGGGATATGTATGAACTTGTACAAATATTCTCAGCAGGGACTGGCATTTTGTGTGAGATAAGCAGATTTGATTCTGTTCCTTCCAGGTATTAATTTTTATAGTCTTTGAGGATTTTTAAAGGGCTTAAGTGGATTCTGCATGTTCCTAAAATGCCAGAACATGCAGTTGACCTAAACTTTGCATATGATTGGCATTTGGTTGGTTCAGTAAGTTTGTATAATGCTGTTGTGCTCACAGTAATATATATTCATATGCATTAAGGGATATCAGAATGATTTTTGTATGTGAATAGGCTCATTTTCTTGATCTATGATGGTGCATTAATTGTTTAATAAGAAGTATAGAGTACCAGCTTGTGTGGAGTGTTCAGTGGGTTACTTCAACCAATATAACATCTGAGCTTCTACAGCAGGTGAACACAGGAGCTCATAAGCACAGTATAGGCAAGGATACAGAACTGTCTTCACCGTCCACTTATGAAATTTGGCAAGAGGAGCATCATAGTCCACTTATGAAATTTGGCAAGAGGAGCATCATCTTCAGTAACAGTAGTAACAGCAAGACCTGCAGGAGGCCTTCCCCCACTCTTCTTGGTCATGTCTTATTTACAACAATAGAGCCTACATTTGAACAAATATTCATAGAAAGTAATGGGTCCAACAAAGTTTGATGCCATACTGTAGGGTTGCATTCACACCAAAGTTTTAATCCAGTTTCAGTCCACTTTCAGGGTGAGAGAACACATCAGCAAAGTGATGAGCTGATTTCAGATATAGCTCTGAAATACTTGGATTAGTTAAAGTGGAAAGGAAATAACTAGTCACTTTGCTGATGTGTTCTCTCACTCTGAAAGTGGATTAAAACTTGACTGTGAACAGGTGAGGTATGCTCAGCTTGCTGGAGTGATGGGAGTTGTAGTCCAGGAGTATCTGAAGGGCAACAGTTGAACACCCCTACTGTAGCCAGTTGAAGTTTCCAGAGGCCTTTTTGCACTACACTCGTTCCATTTGGAACGGGTGTAGGACGGGTGGCCTAAGACACTTCAGGACGCTTTCACCATTCACACGCAGGAACGCGTGTAAATGCGTTCCGGTGCGCCTGTGTGTGAATGGTAAAAGCGTTCCGAAGTGTCTTAGCCGGCAAAGGCTGGTCAGGGGCGGGGACACGGCCGGCGAGGCTGCCTCCCATTGGGTGCAAGCACCCAAGGGGCGGGCAGCCCTGTCAAGCCGGCTGCTCCGCTTCTTGCTGGCTGCACAGGGCTGGATCGGGCCCCGTGCAGCTGGCAGGAAGACGCCCGGGCACCCGGGTGCCCATCACAGGCTCCGATCTCCAAAGGCTTCCCCGCCACATGGATTGTGCCCATCTGCGGGGCACGGGCGCCTGGATCTAGGCGGCTGCGCCCCACAGATCAGCTCCCCACCCCCACTCCCCAAAGCCTCCACCCCACCCACCCTCCGAACCCGATCGCACCCATCTTCGGGGTGTAGGCGCCTACACCCAGGCGCCTACACCCCGAAGATGATTCTCCTCCCCCCCAGGGCCCCGGGAGGATGCGTGCACATGACGCAGGACCTACCTGCTCGCTGTCCGGCCTTGGAATGAGGCAAGGATGCCGGCAGCGCGCACCACGTG
Source organism: Aspidoscelis tigris stejnegeri (assembly GCA_023333525.1). Classification (NCBI taxonomy): domain Eukaryota; kingdom Metazoa; phylum Chordata; class Lepidosauria; order Squamata; family Teiidae; genus Aspidoscelis; species Aspidoscelis tigris. Next base: position 59,816,016 of record JALMGA010000002.1, on the reverse strand, counting down.
GCTCGGCGAGGCCCCCTATTGGACAATTGCGAACTCTTCTCTCCCCGAACGCGCCGGGACACTTCATACGCGCGGGAACGGATGCAGAGCACTTTAAAGTGCTCTGCATCTGGAACGCGTGGAAGACAGCCCGGGACGTGTCGGGACGCAAACCCGGCCGCGGCAATGCGAATGCCGCGTCCCGGGCTGTCTTCCGCACGTTCGAAAACCACGTGTGCGAAAAGGCCTCAGGTAAAGACAGCTAAACAGAATGTGCTTTGCCTGTTCCTTCCTGTTTATTCTCTGGCTCTCTCCACACTGACCAGTAGCACAGTTCAGGAACGAGTGCAGAGGTTTTCTTACTCTTCCTAAAATGGACCAAGCAATAAAGGGGGAAAGGGTGCTAAAAATGGTGTCCTATTCTGTTCTACTAGTAGATCTCAATGGTGGGAGCTACTAGTGGACTGGGGACCCTAGTACAGAACAGCAGGCTTTGTGCAAAAGGGGGAGATTTTGGTAGCACAACAGGAAATGGTGCTGGTAGTTAATACATTGCCAAAATGATCTCTCCTGAGAACTCCAAAAGCTACGAATCAAAAAAGTCCCAGCCTTTGGAGGCTGGGTGCCAGCCTTTAGAGTTGTTGGCTGGGTTGGAATGGCAAATGAGGTTCGAAATGCAGACAGCATGGAATAGGACAGGTGTGGAAATATCCTCAGTGTTGAAATCATTTGTTATCTGTCTTTGCATAGATGGTTGTGTGAAAACATGCAGATTTGGGAAGCTAGCAATATATCAAGGTTTGGCAGACCAGTTGGACAGCTGCACTAGAATACTATAATAGGGCAATGCTGTTTATTAAGGAATCTAGAGATGGGATTACTTTGATTAACAATAGGAACCCAGTCCCTGGTTGAGGAAATCATGCTTATGTACTAGGATCCAAATTTATCATTAGAAATTTCTGTTTGTTTAGTCATGGCACATTGGGACCATTTTCTGTGGGACTGAGGGTAAAAGTATCTGTTCTTGGTCTATTGAAGATGCCCCCACCCCACTAACTTTCATCCTTCACCGGCAAAGTCCATGCTGATGCCAAACTTACAATGTCCTGTCCTGCTTGTCCTTTTGGTTGAGGTTGCTTGATCTCAGAAGTACTGTGCACTTTCAATTCTTCCTCCCTTATCTTCTTTCCTGCCTGTGTGGTTTTCTCACTGTTTAAGAGTCCAAGACCTGCTGATGTCTCTGTGAACATCCACAGCCTCTTGCACTTCACTTTTTTTTCTTGCCAAGTTTCTCCATAGGACCACATCAGGATTTGTCAGTGTGATAGAGAAAATATTGAGAGTTAAGAATGTATGTATATCCATATATTCCTAACTCTTTTAGTTTTACACTGGAGCTAGCTTGCCAAACAAATGACTTCACAACCAAAAGTTAGTCAAACTCTGAATTATAGTTCTTGGAAGGCGAGTACAAGGTATTAGGTTGCAATAGATTCCTGCAGCTTTGACCACTGCCCCGGTTGCCTACCACCTGGACAAAGTCACCTAACTTTTTCTACCACTCCATGATCAAAAGGGTCAAATAAAATCCACATAACTCTTTAAACTGATTAATGATCCTGATTTTTTCAACAGCAGTTTTTTATCTGTCCCTTTTGTCAGATTAGCGCATAAGGGCAGACTTTTTCCATCCCAGCCCAAGGAAGTAAAATAAGAGGAGAGTAGAAAGCTAAGTAAACAGGATGGGAGGAAATGGGGGAAGAAGAAGGGAACAAAAGAGAAAAGGGGGAGCAAAGGTAAGTGGAGAAAGGGGAGGATGGGCAGAGTGAGTGAGAACAGAAGATCCATGCTGCCACATTGTAGCAATAGGGAGGTGAGGGAGAGATGAAGTGGAGGCAGCAAAGCAGTGAATCTGGCTGGGGTATCTTTTTCTTCTGACCACATGGCAGCTTAGGTGAACTTGTCCAGATGGCAGGTAGTCAGGTTTAGCAGTCAGAGCTGTGGAAAATCATCACCCTGCCCCATCACTGTAATCAACTCCTGCTAGATGGAATGTCTCCAATTGCTGTGTGGTGGGTGTTGCCAAGGATAGCTGATTGTTGATAGAGGCAGCGATCTCTTTTTTCTCCAGGCAGCTGGTAGGCATGCCTCCTTTTCTAATTCCCCATCTTCCCTCTTCTCTTTCTCTGAATTTCACCTTCCATTCCTTACTTTTAACAGATAAATGACAAGGAGGGAAATGACCATGTGAACAGGGGGCTCTTTTATGCCCCGTGATCAAGCTTATGATAAGGAAAGAAGGTCTGCAGAGGGGCTTGGAATGGGGGGGGGGAGACCAACACCCAGGGGACATTCACGTTTTCTCTCTGCCCCCCCTTTTCACAAACGGGAAACAACAAAGATACTTGCATGCATATGAATGCAAACATGTTCTTTTCTCTCACTTTCTCTAGCTCTTTCTTAGTAGTAACAAAAAAGAGGGAAAGAGGCCAGGGTAGGAAGGGTGGGGACAGAGAGAGGTAATCTCCCCCAGCAACAAACCAAAAATAGTGTTATGGAATTGCTTCCAATCATAGAGGGTTCTGGAAGAAGGTTAATGGGAGGGGTGGAGAGGACAAAGTTTCCTATCACGAAACAGACTGAGCAGGTTGAAAAGTGTAGACAAAGAAAGGTGAACTGAATGAGCATTAAATTAGGTGGGTGTGATTAATCCAAAAATGTGATTAGGCCTCATCTGTTGTGGTGTGACCATGGCCTATGTTTTATTGGTTTAATATAGTCTTTTATATCCTGTCAAATGAAAGGCAATACAGAAAGCTACATGTGTACAAATATCATAATTATTTCATCCGTATGTGTTGAGTACTTTTGATCATCTTTTTTGCTTTGTATATTTTATACTGGAGATTGCTACCTTGGCCCTGTCCCCAAAAGACTTATTAGCCCCTCTCGGCTTCCTCTGCCGTCACTCTGTTATAGCTGACTTTAAAAGTCCCCTCCACTTCCGGAATAAGCACCCCCATGGTAGCCGCGATCTAAACGGACTTTCCATCCCCATGGTAGCCGTCTTCTCTTTCCGGGCATCTTTTTCCCCCGCCCCCTCTCTTGTTAAAAGGAAAAATAGCCAGATCTCCGTCTCCTGAAATGGCTTCCCGCCCCTAGCAAAAGCAGATGATCGCTCATTCATTCACTTTCAGCACTTACTTTCGCTCAGTTCTCTGTTAGAAAAGGCTTTCTGCCCCGGCAAAGTCAGCGGCTGCAGCCATCGGCAGCGCGATCCTTCGCTCATTCTCTTTTAAGGCTTTCACAGATCACTTGATAACAATGTTGCAATTCTGAGCAATTCTGGCTCTTTTTACAAAGGAAAGGAAGCGAACCTGCTGCATTTCTCAGATGTGTGAATGCTTTTTGGCTGTGTGTGCAGGCAAGCAATCCCCGCCCCTTTTGCCATGGAGCGTCCTCAAGGCAGATATAGTGAGCAAAACCCGCAAATCGCCAAAAGAGCGCTGGAACTCTTCTTTAAAGTGCACGTATTTTATCGCGGGTGTCTCACTTTCCTAAGCTCCGTAAGCGCCTTGTAAAGCCTGGAATGGGGCCGCTCAGAGGCAAAAGAAGAGTTCCAGCAGACTTTCAATTGCATGGGGACAGGGCCCTTGAGAGGGGGCAGGGGAAGTACCTCTTTAAGTCCAAGTCAGCTATGGCATATTTTCTTCTTGATTTCTTTTTTTCCTAGTTTGTTTGATACAACACGGAGAAAATGTTCCATTATTTTCCTCTCAGCAAAGCCAGCAATTTTCTCCTACTAAATTTTGTAGGCAAGCTGTTTTGATTTTCCCCACTGGAACACTATTTGCTCCTTTTCTTGCCCTTTTTATTACAAAAAAGAGAGAATTTATTCTGTTCACCAACCCTCTTCCTCTTTTGTTGGTACAACCCACTCTTAAAGAATGTTGATCCTGTTGCCAGGTTGCCTCTTCCTGATGAACAGGCTGCAAAAGAAACAATGATTTAAACAAACTGAATTGCTGTCAGAAAGCTGAGATCATTACTGCTATGTGACAGGAGCAATGTCTTGAAACATCATGTGTCGTTAGGTTTGGGTTCATTAAAAAAAAGTCATTCACCAAGCAAGTATAATCGGGAAGTTTTTATCCTTCATATCACTTATTGCCCAGAGTAAAACATGGAAAGTACATTTAAATTAATAAGAGGCAGACTTAGGTGGTTAGAAATCTGTTTGTTAAAATATTTTGTCCCATAGGCAGAGCCACTAGGCTGGTGCTTAATTCAAGGAAACAAGTATGGCCAAACTAGTAATAATTATAATCTGGGTGCTCTCACAGTTGCTGGTTTAGACAACTATAGGAAAATGTTAGGGATATCACACAATTATTTTTAAATGTTGCTTCATGGAATATATGATAGCTAACTCTTGATGACCATATGGATTGACTTCATCCATACTGACTGGTCTTTGTCAATCTTTCTTAGGTCTGCCAGTGAAGTTTATAGTCTATCCATCTACTACCTGGCCAGCACCTGTTTCTTCCCCCTTCTTCTTTTCTAAGTATTGTTCTTTTCCAGGGAGTTTGGTCCTCTCATTATATGCCTGAAGTATAGTAGTTTAAGCCTTCTAATGAATATTCCCATTTTATTTGGTCTAGAATCCACTAATTGGTCACTAAAAAGAATCGACATGTTTCTGGTGTTGCTTTGTCATTGTCCAACTTTCACATCAATGCAACACAGCACTAAAAACGCCTTCCTTACAAAATCAGATGGCACCATGTCTAGGCCTCTTCAGCCTTGAAAGATGGTGTTTAAGAGGGAATCTGATTGAAGTATATAAAATAATGCATAAACCGATGGGTAGGAGAGTCAGATCAGAGAAGGTGAAGTATTTCTTCACCCACAGGGTCTTTGGTCTATGGAATCTGCTGCTAGAAGAGGTGGCACGAGCCTAGATAGCTTTAAGAAAATGGTTAGACAAATTCATGGATGACAGATCAATCAATGGCTACTCGAATGGAGACCTAGGTACATCCTCCAGGCTGGGGAGAGAGGCAGGATCCCTCTAAACTTCTAAAGGCTATTTGTGGGGATTTGAGAGCAGGTGAAGGCTTTGACTTTGAGATACCCATAAGTAGTTGAGATACCCATAAGTAGTTGGGGGGACTACTGTGGGAAACAGGATGCTGGATTAGATGGGCTGTGGCCTGATCCAGCAGGACTCCTCTTATGTTCTTATCTTTTTAAATTTGTATTCAGTGGGATGTTGAAAACCTTTATCTAAATCTTTCACTGATGCCCTTTTCAGAGCTGTCCTTTCATGTACCTTTTGGGTGCTAGATCTGGATACTTCCCAGATTTAGACAACCGTAAGCAATCTTATGGTTGTGCCACAACTATTATATACCAGTTTAAATATTGTAGAGGAAGAGCCTTTGTATTTGTCCAGAGTTTTTGAATAGCTGTCCTTCCTGTCTGCCTTGTTTCACTCAGTTTTGGATTGGAAGTGGATTTGCAGTAAGCAGATCTATCATGTGAATGGGCGCGTCTTCATGGCATGTGTTATTTCAGTTTAAAGAATTCGAAATAAAAGAAACGGAACAAAGCTGTCCAGACGACTTGCAAGTTGATCCGGTTCCGATGGCAGCCTTAACGCGGGATCAATACTCGGAGTCCACACGGCAGCATTGTCCTCCTGCCCATTGCCCACACTCTCTCCTGTGATTGGTTTTCCCTGCCAGGATCCCACCCTCCCTTCTCTTTGCGTCATGCTCCGCCGGGAATTCCCCGCCCAATCCACCCTCCCCCTTCCCAGCAGCAGCAGCAGCATCCATCCATCCATCCACCCACCCATCCATCCATCCATCCATCCATTCATCCAGGCGCTGCGGCATGAGGAAGATGAGGATGGGGGGAGAGGGGGCAGCAGCAGCTGGGTGGGGGTGGGGAGGGGAAGGGAGGCATTGCTAAGGCACCAAGGAAAAGAGTCTTGGGGGGGGACTAGCAAAGGGGGGGTGTCGTCCTTGCACAGACGGGATTCTAAAGTGAGAGAAGCCCCCCTTTCCCAAAAAGAGAGAGGGAGGAAGGAAGGAGGGGTATCTGAGAAGCCCCCCTTTCCCAAAAAGAGAGAGGAGAGAGGGAGGGGTTCCTAAGAAGCCCCCCCCTTTCCCAAAGAGAGAGAGGAAGGGGGGGTATCTGGGGGGTGGGAGACATTGCATGAGCATCTCACGTCTCCCGCCCTCCCGAAGCCGGTGTATATGGTACACTCCTGATTATCAATGTTGCAAATTTCCGCAATTTCAATACAGCTCTGTATCAAAGGACCGGGGCTTTAAACATTAAAGAGGCATAGGGTGGATGTGGTGGGGTGTCATTCATTCATATTTTTATCCCACTCTATACACAAGGCTCTCAGTGCGGGTCACAACACATTGGTTTTAATGTGTTCATATTAAACATATTAAAGCCATAACTTTGCCTGAACGTGGGGAGGAAAAAGCTGTTTCTTTAGTCCACCCTCAGAGCGAGAAAACATGAGCAAAGTGACCAGTAATTTTCTTTCCACATTATCTCTCCCAGAGGTGAATTTTACCCTAAAAGAAAACAGCTTGCCACTTTGCTGATATATTCTCTCACTCTGAAAGTGGACTGAAAGTGGATTAAACCTTAGGTGTGACCACATATTCTCTTCATTCTGAAAGTAACAGAGATCAGAACTTTCCCCATGCACAGAACTTTATTGACCCATAGCCAGGCCTGGTAGTGCGGTGCAGGATTTTGGGACATGATTGATCCTGCCCTATTGGATTTCCTAGTGGTCACCTATCCATGGTCTGCTTTGCCCTAATATCCTGGCAACTGGAATCTTATCTGGGAATTCCAGATTAGATTCCACTTCCCATCCTGAAGCAGGCTGCCCCTGGCCTCCCATTGCATCACCACCCACTCCTCCTGGGCTTGCATGGCACTGCCACCCCCAAACAAAGGATGCCCAATCTGGGGCAGAAGGCAAAAAAAGACACTTCTTTTTTTAACTGTATGAAAATGCTGCCCACATGAGATCTTTAAAACACTCTCATGCTCTGGTGCTTGGTTGTTTAGTCTAGTGGTTAGCGAGCCAGGCTCTTATCTGGGAATATCAGGTTTGATTCCACCCTCCTCCATGAACCCAGCTGGGTGACTGTGGGCTAGTCATGGCTCTCTTCTGAGCTCTCACAGGGTGTGGGGAGGAGAAGGTTTGTCAGCAGCTTTGAGCCTCCTTAAATGGGTGAGAAAAGTGGGGTAAAAAAGCCAACTCTTCTTCCTCCTCCTCCGTGAAGCCAGCTCAGTGGCCTTGGGCTAGTCACAGCTCTTACAGGGCATCTGTTGTGGGGTGAAGAATGGAAGCTTTGTCAGCCTCTTTGAGTCACCTTAAATGGGTGAGAAATGCCAATTCCTTCTCCTTCTGGGAGGTTTGGTATGGGGTAGCATTATTATAAAGAGGTATAGAAATCCAAGTCAAGGTTCCTATCTTTTTTTAACAGTTGTGCAAAGCATGGAACTTCAGCAAGTGCATCCTTCCTTCCTTCCTTCCTTCCTTCCTTCCTTCTAGCCTCGCGCCGAGGGAAGAGCAGCCGGCGGCGGAGGCGGCAGCGGTGGCATCCATCCATCCATCCATCCATCCATCCATCCATCCATCCATCCATCCATCCATCCATTCATCCAGGCGCTGCGGCGCTGCGGCGCTAGCGGCTTCTCCCTGGGGCTCCGCCGCCGCTTTTCCCCCGCTTTGCCGCCACTTTGCCCCGCAGAGGAGGAGAGCCAAGGGGTGGATAAGAGGGCGAAGGGGGCTCCTCGCTTGTTCTTCCCCCTGTGGCCGGGAAGGAACTCCGCCCCCCACCTCACAGGGACCGAAGCTGGATTAAAACCTTGGCTTGTGGTCACACCTAAGGTTTAATCTAGCTTCACTCCACCTTCACATCAGCAAAGTGACCAGTAGTTTTCTTTCCACATTATCTAGTCTAAAGGTGGATTTTCTGAGTTATTAACCCTGAAAGAAAACCAGCTTGTCAGTTTGCTGGTGTATTCTCTCACTCTGAAAGTGAACTGAAACTGGATTAAACCTTAGGTGTGACCACAGGCAGAGGCAAAGTAGCCTAGAGGGGGCTCAAAGCGGTTGACATTCTGTTTTCACCCTTCAAGGGACTAAGTGGCTGACAAGCCTTCTCACCCTTAAGGGGGCTGAAAGCGACTGTTCCGAACCTTCAAAGGTCTGAAATTGCGCAAAATTGCAACATTCTTTTTAAGGTGTGAAGTGCTTAGATTGATACAGTGTTTCAGCTTTAAGGACTGGAGGTTTATAGTGGGTGTTTGAGGGTGGATTTTTTCAATGAAGGAAACCCTAAACATGACGTGCTTCTAATACGTTCAGCCATTGGTTACAGTGCGATTGGGGGGGCGGGACAGCCTTAACACTGAATCTCATCCCGGAACGATACTGTCCACACAGTTAAAAAGGAAACACGTATCGACGCACGATCCGGAGTGAGACCTGTTGAGATCAGGATTTATTTCTAATCGGGATAACGTCCTTTAACACGGAAATACCGTGTTAATCCGAAGTGCCGTCTGAACTGCGCGAACTCAAAACGTTTTGAATTCGAGATAACTATGCCATGAAGACGCACCCAATGTGATCAGTAACCCTTCCCTACATCAAACTATATCCAGATTGGTGGCCATTCCTGGATCCCTGGATTTTTCCATGAAATATTTTTAGTTTGGTTTGGATGCCAGAAATATGACATCAAATTCTAATTTTATCATGAACTTTCACCATATTTCAGAAAATGCCTGTATGCTGTCCTCCTCCCCCTTGTTCTAGGGTCACTGATTACTTATTACAGAGAAGAAGAATAGAAACATCATATATGCCACAGAACCCAGAATGCTAGAGGATTTTTTCTTAGCATTTTTTTTACAGAAGAACAAGACAATGAAGGAGAATTAGGCCACAAATTTCAGTTATTAGTAGAAAATTATCTCTAACATTAAAGTGTAGTTGTTTTCTTTATTTGACCATCACATCATCTCTATCCAACATTGTAAATGCAGAGATCCATATGGGATTTCTTGTCTGCAGCCGTTGAATGCATAGGTGTTCCTGCATGTGTAAAATAAGGCAGTTTGAGAAATACACAATTTATGTAACAAATTTAGGCTACATATATCATTCAATACAAGACTGCTCTGAGAAATATGTGCAAGTATGAAAATATATGGTTCTTACTTTGTGTGAATTGGTTTGTAAATTGGCAAAAAATTGGTGTTGTCCTTAAGCATGGAATAGAATAAATATGTGTGCCAAAAAGCTGTATTCCTGGAATCGACTGTGGACACTTAGGGTATTTTTCCACTGTCACTAAAAGTACCCATTAAGTATGCATTAATGGGTACGTAATGGCATTTTTGTACCCATTAATGGGTACTTAATGGGTATGTCTAGTGACAGTGGAAAAACACCCATCCAAAACATTTGCATGATAAAGCAAAATGACTTGATGGCTGGCCTTTCGTTACTTCTTAATTTCTATTGGAAGATAAGATGTGTTTGGTGAGAAGAAAAGTTATTGTTTTAAACACAGTCCAGATCATCTTAAGAATAAAGGTGTTCCCCAAACAGATGTGGGCAATGCGTTCACTCCTTTTTTCTGCCCTTTTCGTAGGGAGAGCATGGTGATACCGAATGATGTTTGGATTTCATGTCTGTTTCAACAAATGACAGTATACAATTATTCCTCTGTATTCTGTCTGTGCAGGATTCAGTTACTCGTCACTGGCAGCATGTAAATGACCCACATATTTCTGAGTTAAGAGCATGACAGGGACCTCTACTTTGACTTTTTCTGCTGTAATTATTAACATCTGTATCCTATTCAGTGTTATTCTTTTCCCATATGTACAAAAGGCAGTGGCAATAGAAATTTCAGTTCTCAAACAGATGGAGAAACATGTTCCTTAAATTTTGAATGATAAAATCATAAATCTTGGAAAGGAAACTATCATGGTTCACTGTTGTGTGTAATTCTACCTGCTTACCTTTGCTATTTCTGGACTACTGATGTATTTTTACTAAGGCCTTTTCTGCTCTGGAATTTATTATGGATTATATCCCAGAACAAGGACCTGCCATTTGCATGGTGACAGAACATCCCATAGTCTGCTCCAGCATGCAGAGAGCAGGTCCCTACTCCAGGATATAATCCATAATAAATTCCAGAGCAGAAAGGGCCTAAAAATATTATGGCTTTACTCTTACCAGACACTAAAATGTAACTGTTCTTGTATAGTACAGTTTTTATACAAACTGTGCTCTAAAAGTTCCATGCAAGTGTGTGCAAACCAGTGATTACGTGGTCTCTATTTACTCAGTTGACATAATGTGTAGGTTCCAGAAGTGGAAAGTGAGAGACCCATATATGAGAATTTCTTTAACATGACCATGCTTAAAACACACACAGGGAGGGAGAGGAATGGAATGGAATGGAGCTTATGTGCAATAAGCTGCATATTTAAAGCAGTCATAATGAGCTTATTTTTTAGATACTCATTTTGTAACTGCTTAAGACATGGGATTTTATCCACAGAATAAGAGACTGCTTGAATTTTTATTTCGGTAGGACAAGCTTTTCCCTTCCTTGAAGAAAAAGGCCTTCTCAAGATATACAGGAAGACATAGCTAAGTCTTGTTGCTCATCAGCTGCATGGGTTTTTTTTTCTTTTCCTTTTTAGAAAAAATGTAAGAGGCAGGGAACATATGGAATAAATAAATGCTAATTTAGCTGAAAACAGCACAAAAAGAGGAAGAAGACTGATGTCTGTCACAAAATATACGAGGTCACTGCTAAGTCCTAGTACTCAGTATTTCAGCTGGAGAAAGTGCAGTAAATGATGCACATGATAATTACTTTCTTTTTATTGCATAGTAAATAGCTGTGTACAATCTCTCATAAATAGCTAGAGTGCTGCCCTGAAGCGCATAAATCTTACGGAGCCTTCCCCCTGCCCCACTAATAATCCTTGTAACATGCTAGGCAGGCATCTTTTTCCAGCTGCCTTTTGCCCTCATAACACATTGGTATTTGCTACCATGATCAAGGGGAAAGGAGACTGCTGAAAATCAGAAGCCATGAGCATCACACTCAGAAGTCTTCATAGTACTCCTATCAGATTGAAGTAAGCTGGCAAGGAAGGAGGTCAGCCTATTTTCAAGAGAGCTCTTTAGTTGTCCCTCTAAGTATAGAGTTTTGGAAGCAGGCTTTGACTGTCAACATGGTATATAATTCAAAGGGACTCATTCATACTGAGTTGGCCACCAACCAGAGTATTTTTCATTATGTGTAGACTCTTGAATTTGCTGTTTTGATGGCAAATTCTTTAATCTGCAATTGAAGCACAGTGCAATCTTTGTTAATCATAGCTTGCACAAAAAATAAAACAGAATCCCATGTTTCTTGTTTGATTTTTGTAAGATAAGACACAAGAACAGTCACAATTTGCTGTTTGAAAAGGGAAAGTTTGCCCTATCCTGGATGCAAGAATTCTCCATCCAAGCCAATATAAGGGAAAGGCTGTGAAGGCTTGGTTTATAGTTTTGAAGCACACTCTGGAGCAAGTGATTCCCCCTCCCATATCTTCTTTTGTTACTATATGGTTTGAGGACTGAGTTTGGCGTAGATTTGCACAGAGGACGGAAACAACCATTTTCTACCTGCAGTTGTCACTCCAGAAGCCATTTTGTTTTTCTCTGACCCCCTTCTTTCACAGGCATCCATCTTGTCTTCCCTTTTCCCACTTCTAGATTTCCTGTCTCACCTCTAATCCTCCACTGAACCCATTTCCCTCAAAACCTTTATTCAGCTTCCATAATCTCTCTCCTGTTGCCCATATGCTCCTCCAAACCTTTGAATCTCATATTTTTCCCATCAGGCCTTTCCTCCCTCTCTCCTTGCAGTCCTTCTGTAAACTTGTTCTTTTCCATGCCCTTTTCATCCTCTGTTGGCCCTGTTCCACTTCATTATAGCCACTGTGACCCATTTGAAAGGGTAGGCATGGGAGGGGGTGATGAGTGGTAAATAGAGATAACACTCCTATGGGAAGCCTGCTGCTTACCTAAACTCTTTCCATAGGATTCCTACCTCTATGTTTCATATTCATGAGGGCTCCCAGGAAGCAAAACCTTGTAAATATGGAGTAACTACTGTTGTCAGTGTAATACAGAAACTCTTATGAAATGGTCGAATAGGACACTTAATAACTTTAGCTTTGAGGGATATTTTGCTTTTCTAGGGATATTTATAAGCTAATGATGTAAATGCTCACATAGTCTATAGGTAGAGGTAGGAGTGAATAGTACTCACAGCACATAAGGGTACTTTCCTGGAGTAAACACCCCCAGACATAAATAGAATTTACTTCTGCATAGAAAATCTTCTGAAATTTGGTCCCTTTATGCACTCTGCCACTGCATAGTTATAGACACATAATGTTCTATTGCTTGGACAAAGGAGTTTCACCTTTCCCTATAATTTAAAGGTGTATAAAATGGTCTGCATTATAATGATTTATGGGCTTTTAAACAAATATCAGTAGAAAAGCTTTGCACTTGTTTTATGTGATAAAAATTGTTATAAGGCTGTGGCTGCAGCTTCATTACACAGCAAAGATGCCTTAACCTGAGGGATTTCCGCACTGCAACGCGTTCCAAATGGAACGCGTGCAGGCGAGCAGCTTAAGACACTTCCGGGCGCTTTTACCGTTCACACACAGACGCGACGGAACGCATTCCGGCGCGCCTGTGTGCGAAAGGTGAAAGCGCCGGGAGCTGTCTTGGCCGGCAAAGGCCGGCCAGGGGCGGGGATTCGGCCGCAGCGCTGCCCGCCCATTGGGTGAGAGCACCCAAGGGGCGGGCAGCGCTGTCAAGCCACCCGCCCCGTGCTTCGTGCCAGCTCTACGGGCTGGCACGAAGATGCCCGGGCACCCGGGCACCCATCATGGGGCCCGGGGCAAGGCCCCTATGGGGCCGGACCCCTTTGAAAATCAGAGCCCCTGGCTCTGATCTCCAAGGGCTCGCCCCGCGCCCCCATCGCGGCCATCTACGGGCTGCAGGCGCATGGATCTAGGCGCCTGCAGCCCGCAGATGAGTCCCACCCCCCCCAGTCCCCAAAACCCCCACCCCCAACCACCAATAGGGGGGCTAGGTGGGCTGCGTCTTGCGCGCTCCCACAATGCCACCCTCAGTTCGACGCTGGACGGCGACGAGGTAAGTCATTCCTCGCGCGCGCGTCCTCCCAGGGCCCTGGGGGAGGGGGGGGAAACATCTTCGCTCTCTGGGTGCCCCGCTGTGGGCACCTAGAGAGCGTAGATGGGCCCGATCCGGGCCGGAGGGTGGTTGGGGGTGGGGGTTTTGGGGACTGGGGGGGGGGTGGGACTCATCTGCGGGCTGCAGGCGCCTAGATCCAGGCGCCTGCAGCCCATAGATGGCCGCGATGGGGGCGGGGGGGGACCCTTGGGGGACCGGAGCGATGCGCTCCGGCCGCCCAAGGCGTTCCTCGCCCCCAGCGAGCCCAACATCGACCTCCTGCCACCCCAGAAAGGGGCGACAGGACGCCGATGCTGGTGGCTCCTTCCCGGGTCCGGCAGCGCCATTGGGGCTGCCGGACCCGGGAAGGAGCCACGTCCCGGCGGCCGTCGGAGGCGACAGACGGGACGCACCGAATCGGGGTTCCCCTGTGCCATCTCCCAGGGTCACTGACCCTGGCAGACGGGAAAGGGGAACCCCGATTCGGTGGGTCCCGTCTACCGGCTTCGCCGCGCCGGCGCAATCGCCGGCCCGGCAAGTCGGCCCCTGGGGGCGTGCCGACGGCTGTCAGGGAGAGAAGCGTGCGAACGCTTCTCTCCCGGAATGCGCCGGGGCGGCTCGTCCGCGTTCGAACGGATGCAGAGCACTTTAAAGTGCTCTGCATCCGGAACGCGTGGAGGACAGCTCCGGACACGAGGCGGCGCAAGTCCCGCTCGGGCAATGCGTATGCCTCGTCCGAAGCTGTCCTCCACGCGTTCCGGAAAGGCCAATGCGAAAAGGCCTCAGGCCCTCAGGGTAACCAGGGCCTTTTCCACTTACAAGTTGGAGCATTCTGATCGACTTCCTGCGTGCAAATGCCAGTGCGGCTTGTTTGGAGTTGTCTAAGCCCTTCCAGGAGTGACCCAGCTGTGAAAAATAAAAAATAACAGTTCATAGGTTGAGTCATCATCATCATGGCTTGGCTTTGTGAATGAAGATTAGGGAGGGTTCGACCTGCGCATTGGTGGCTAAACAGTCCAATGCGGGAAAGGCAGGTCCTTGGGTGATACTGTGATGGCACAGTTCTTCCTGTGTTGTCTTTTCTTCTCAAGACTGGTTCTGCATGCATTCTCAAAGGAGGGAGCAGTGTTGTGGATGGTGCATCTCCATGCCTCTTGGTTTGAGGCCAGAGTGGGCCATTGATTGTGATCAATATAGCTAAGGCTGAGGGATTGCTTCAGGAAGTCCTTGTATCTCCTCCTTGGGGCTCCTCTGATTTGGTAGCCAGTGGTGAATTCACCATAGAGCACCATCTTCGGGAGGTGATGATCCTGCATCCTAGAGAGATGCCCTGCCTAGCACAACTGTGTCTTCAGCAGCATGGCCTCAATACTGGTGGCCTCTGTTAGTTCAAGGACAGCAATGTTTGTCACATAGACTAGTGTATGTTTAGGATTGTGTGGAGGCAGCACTGATGGAAATGTTCAAGGAGTCGCAGGTGGTGAAGATAGATGACTCATGATTCAGACTTGTATAAGAGAGTAGACAGTTGATCTTTGTGCTTTCTCTTTGTTGGACCACAACCGGAGGTGCCCATTAGCCACAGCTAGCCAGCCAGGTGGACTGGCCAGTTGCAAGTGTGGGTGGGTAGGCCTTGGGCCTGCACAGTGGCTTTTTAAGGTGAGGTACAGTGTGCACAAAACCGACCCCACCCTTTACACCTAAGATTCAGCTTCCAGGGCCCAGCAAGCTTGGACAGCAGCAACAAAATCCTAAGGCTGTAGGTTTGGTTAGAGTTTTCTTCTCTTAGATGGATGGCCTTACAGGGCTAAACAAGCTCAATCTGCCCAGGTTGAAAGTGGAGTTGTCCTTCTCCTAGTATGGTTGCCCAAGGCTAATGAGCCCATCCTGCCCATGGACTTGCTTTGTCTGACCCTTCCATTGAGACCAGTTCACAGATCAGGACTGCAGTGTAGCTGTAGTGAACAATGCCTCATATCGAAAGACATAATTAGCCCTGCCTCTTCCATCCTTTGGTCTTTCCATACAGTCTAGCACTGGCAATAGCCAAGACTAGGACTATACACACCATAATATCTGCCATTGCGGCTCTTTAATGGAGGAAAAAGCACCATAGCATCATGTCAGACTGAGAACTCACTGTACTGGTCCATAGATGTTTGTTTTTTTGTGTGTGTGCACAGTGAATTCTCAGATGCCTGATCCAGTAATGTGCCAATGCCAGCCTCAATGAGTTACTTATAATCAGTGCTTTTCTCATGCCTGGCAAGTTCTTTGCTGTTGGATGATTCTAATGAGCAAATCAGTCAGAAAAATGGCTGTACACCTGACACAAGCAGAGGTAGCTTGTTTGAGCACATATCATTCTAGGGTTAGAGTCTATTTACACTTACCTGAGTCCTGTCTACAATTTCTCACCACTGCAGCTGCCCGGAATAGGATATTCCATCCTTGGAGCAACCCAGCTGTGGGCTGCTTAAAAAGCATCCTGCCCAGAAGTGACTGGATTGCTTCCAGGGAAGTGGTTTTGCACCCTCTTCTGGGTGTGGCACAGTGAGTGGGTGTGTCTACATGATTGCAGTTGTGTAGTCATACCCAGCTGCTGAATCTCCATAGCGACATCTGATCACACCCAGATGGTGGTTCCATTTTGCCATGGTGATCTATTTGTACTACGTGCACTGCTGGCCAAGTATGGGACTAGTTCAGTGCATGCAGTGCCACTACCATACCAGTCAAGTAAGTGTGAAAAGACCCTTAGTTTGTTCTTCCTGTATCCCAGATTCTTGTAGCTCATCACCACCTGCGGGATGTGGTCATGCTAAGCAGTCTACTCATCCCATCCTTTACCCTTGTTGTATCCTAATTCTATTCAAGTTGTAACCAGTGTAGTTTTCAGAAAGAAAGTCTGCATCAGCAGCTGGCTGGCCACTGAGAGAGCAGGCTCCTGGGCTAGGTGGGTCACAGCTTTGATCCAATGGGCACTTTTTACATTCAGAGTTTCTCCCCAAACCCCCAAGATGGTGCAGACCATTCTTCTCTCCAGTTTACCTCCACAAGAACCCTGTGAGGAAGGTTAGGTTGAGACAGTAAGCAGCCCGTGATCTGACAGAGAGCTTTAATGGCCAGGGACTCCTGGCTTTTCACCTGATATTCTCTACGTTCTGCTGCTTTTCTGTATTACCACTTGTTTGGCATTCATGCATCATACAAATTCTGAGAATAATGTATCAGGAGACAGCTTCTGTGGCTAGAACACTTGTAAAGGAGGAGAATTGAAGGGCTGTAATAGGTATCTTTATAATGATAGTGAGATTGTAGCTTCAGATTCTCTTACTCTTGTCCCTGAAATGCAAATCATACTCTTAATGGACATTTTAAGCAATAGGTATTGCCTTGTGCCATTAGACTACTACTTTTAAGAAAGAATTCTGCTCTCTGATATGCTGTTGTCATAACTACGATGGATTACATGGATTTAAAATCTTGCATTTGAGTGCTTTATGGGAAGCAAAGTGGAACGTGGTAGCTATTTAGAAACTTTTGTGTTTAATTTTTATTAGACCCATTCCTTGACATCTGTGTTTAATTAGCAGATGATTCTTAAAGCTTTACCATTTGCTGTCCTGATAAGACAGTGGGATGAATTTGTAAATGGCATCATCCTCACCATCCTCATCATCTTTCTCTTTATCAAGCATCAAAAATAGATATAGTCCCCATGGTAACAAGAAAGTAACCATGCTCCTAAATACTCTAAATGGAAAAGTGGGATGGTGACTCATTGCGTTTGAGTTGATACCATGTGGGTGGATAAGGTCGCAAACATAGCAGGTCTTGAAGAAAGTGATGGACGTAAAGATCTCTACATTTGCTGTTGTGCTTTGTTGTTGGTCTCAGTCTCAGTAGGCAGTCCAATGGAACCATCAGCTATCTTCGTTTCTATCTTTAGATTTGTAACTTTAATCTATAAACAAGGATATCATAAAGGATACAAGTAATTACAAACATTAGATTGCAGAAATCTTGCTAAAGGAGTTTAATTTTATTTGCCCTCTTGAATTTGGCAGGAATTGGCTTTCTATTGAAGGGCTGTTGGAGCACTATTGTTTTGGACTGGAGAGAACAAGAAAGGGATTTGTTACTTTGCTGATAATAGTGAAGCAAACATATCAGGCACAGGAAATTACAAACAGACCTGTCACCAAATGTAATGAGATGGAATATTTGTTGAGTGAATCCACCACTTTGAAAGTTATTGGAGATCCTAACAAGGAACCTTTTAAAATTGTTATTATGATTGTTCTCTTTTTTAAATGCTGTAAATCTGATTTAAC
Organism: Aspidoscelis tigris stejnegeri; assembly: GCA_023333525.1. NCBI lineage: Eukaryota > Metazoa > Chordata > Lepidosauria > Squamata > Teiidae > Aspidoscelis > Aspidoscelis tigris. The sequence goes on along the minus strand of JALMGA010000002.1, from coordinate 59,798,349 downwards.
ATCCAAAATATCAGAAACATACAGTATACTAGTAATATAGCAATTGAAGTGTGTCTACAAAGAAGCAAATCCCACTGAGTCCCACTCTTAAATAATTGCACATAATCACACATAATGGAGAGTAAGCATATGTGCTTTCTGAGCAAACATTGTAATCTGTTCAGAGCTACACTGCAAGACGTATTCAGATCAGCTGAATTCAAAAGACAGCGCAGAACCTCTCTGTTTGAGCCCTATTCAAACATTTCAGTATTTCTCGTGATGCACTTGTACAGGGCTTGGGTGTGGCAGGGGTCTCCATTCTGCCCCATGATAGATAAAGTTGTCTGAAGGGTGGGTGATGCTTCAACTCACCCGACAGCAAAGTAAGAATGTGGAGCTTACCTTTACTTTGCAGTAAAGGCCTTCAGAGAGAGAACAGATTGCCCTCACATTCTCCAATACTTCACAGCATCTGGGAGGTTTCTTCCAGCCATGTGCTCAGTACCACCCCCTCTGGTAGGCCTGCTAGTTCTGGCTGAGAGTAAACCCTCATGAGATTTTGAGAGAGAGAGAGAGAGATTCAGAGCATTGGACTTCAGTCCACAGGTTCTGCATAGCATTGTAAAACCTGTCTGGCAGGTTGAAAATTGTTCTACAGTACCTGTGGAAGTACCTGTGCCCTTTTTATCACTTACACATAATTCTTACTATAGCTCTGCCCAGAAGAAGCCCTTTGGGAGCTGGGTGGTACTAGCCACTGCAGCAGTTGGCACAGGGGCTGGATAGCCTCAGTCTAATAATCAAAGTTTCATCCTGCACTCCCCATTTCTGCACATGTAACACTGCATAAAGATACATATTTCTTACTAGTTTTACTGGGCAAAGATCAGATACTGACCCAGAAGCTGAACAATATACTCTTTGGGGAGTGGCCTGATCAGTATGGGGGTGATGGGATGGACAGATGTTGCTGTCACCTTATGCCAACTTGGCCATCTAGGGCAGCTGTAAAGTTATTGGAGAAGTGGATGAGAGGTGGCCGTATCTGATTTGCAGCTGCTTTCCCATCCCACCCCCAGCTGACCCTGCCTCTGTTAGAACTGCATATCTAGCAGAAGCCAATAGGTGTGATTTGAATGCTTAATCAAACTTAAGTTGATTGTTAAACACAGAGTCCTCTTCGGTGTAGCACTGGATGAAAATCAATTGCTGCTCAATGAACAAGTATTTCCAAACAATTATCTGTTTTGTGGGGGAAACAGCTCACTTGAGCCAATTGTGTGATGTCTGAAGGGTGCTTAATTTCAGCATTTGTTCTGGTGGAAGCTGTCATTAAAATTGCTACCATCTTGTTTTCTCAAGCACCAAACGGAGTGCTTCTTTAAAATAAATGTGCTTCACTAAAAAGTAAACTTTTTCATATTTTAGGCATTCCCTTTTACACTTCAAAATGTAGCTATAATTTTAATCATTACTATGTGGTAGTACAGTTTCAGGGGTTTCACTGATAGGTTTTAAGATACAAAAGGGACCATTATAGTCTTCAGTGCTGATGTGCATTGGATGATCAATTTCTGCAGGAAGATAAATTTAGCAAATTATCCTTATTAATTTGAGTCTTATCTTGCTGTTTGAAAAGAAGCAGCACTGGGAGGGGAACTTACTTTTATCATGCTGTTTCTGTACAATGTCAGCTATTCCAACCCATGTAGCAGAGATCAGTTAGCATGGATCATACTGCAGCAGGCTACTAGTAAATACTCCAAGGGCTATTCACTCTCAAACAGCTTGTCACACCCTGACCCCCACTGCGGCCTCCAAAGAGCCCTAAGAGAGAGTGTGGGTACCACAAAACCTGGCAGCAAACGTTCTTGGCCTTTGCACTTTCTGAAAGGTCCCTTTTTTGGCAGCATGCCACTTCCAACATACTGCAAAGGAGAAGGAGGAGAAAGAATAATGCACCAAACTGGTTCAATTCAAACCAGTTTGGACACAAACCAGTTTGGCACATTATTATTTCTCCTCCTTTTCCTTCTCCTTCACTGCCCAAACTGTGAATGATCAAGTTGCAGGCCAAAAAAGCAGAACTCAGATTACCTTTTGGACTCATTCTAACTCTTGTTTTTAATTATCTCAATTTGTCAGGAGAAGCAGAATGTCTTCTTTACTTAGATCTCTTTGACAGCATCACAGCTCTCCTCTCCAGCAGGTAGAGCTGAAAAAGTCATATACTTTGGCAATCCTATCATCCAGCCAGCATGCACACAGAGACATTTCTCGGATGTCTCCAGCAGAATACTTTCTCACAGGTATTTTCAGGGTCTTACAAGAGAAGCTTTGGGTAATGATGAATTTCATTTCTGCTAAAGATTTGTCAGTCTTTAAAGTATTTCCACCTACAGTACAATGATCTTAATCGTCTGTCTGACTGGAGATTCCTCCAGACTTCTCTGAAGCATTGACAACATGTCCAATAAAGAGAGAGAGTATTTTTGCAGTCATGTAAGAATACTCTTTTGATATATCTTAGACAGAGATATATCTACATTGTGTGACTAGTTTTAAAATAATTAAAAGGTGTGATATCAATAGATAAACATCTTTTTTAGTCTATCAGACGTGAATGCAGAAAAATCCAGAATACACTGTGGGGTGGGAATGAGATGGTGTTTGCTTCTGTGTTATTTCATCATGGGGTATTGAGCTTGTACTAGAGTATAATGGAGTACCGAACTAGTGCGTGAAATGGGTGGCAACAAAAGAATTATAGAGTTTTCTCTTGACAGTATTCTTGACTATTTCTGCATAATTGAACCAGACTTGACACAGGACACTGGAAGTGTGTCCTGTGACAATCAACAATCTCTTCTAAGGGTGTTAAAAATATTACAAACTTCAATTTGTCCACTTGAAAAGAACTGTTTTGTTTTGAGCTGAAAACAGAATTACCCTTAAGAAAATAGTTTTTTTCAAATCTGGAACAAAATAACCCTATTTTGAATTGTTTTGCTTTGATCATTTCTAGCACTACTTGAGAAAAGTCAAATGATTTTAAGTGAATTTTTGAACCCTTTTCTGGCAATGTGTGCAAACAGAATTTCACTGGTTCAGTTCAAAACTAGAACTGGGTCAAACATGCTCAAATGGTTCTATACTGAACCTTGAAACTTCCACAAACAGTTCATGAATGCTAAATATATAAATGTTTAAATAGAACTTTTCATAATGTGTGTGTATATATATATCTTTGGTTGATTTCAAATACTGTGAATCAAACTGTTCAGTGACATTTGGTTTCCATATTATCCAACCCAATGTGTGGTTTTAAGAAAACAGTGTGTCACTTTGCTGATGGGTTCTCGCCCTCTGAAAGTGGTCTGAAGCTGGATTAAAATTTATGTGCGAACAAAGCCATAAACAGACAATTTGCCGTTACTCAAATCCAGGGCTTTTGTGTGAGTACCGTCAGTCCTCTACAATTTCCCCCCTCCAATGAACATCTGAAGGGTGCATATCAGGACCTTTTTTTGTTAACCAGGATTTCCCTCTGTCAGTGGAAGACAGACAAAACAATCTAATCAATCTGCTGTTTTTTACTGAGAAACATTACTTTTTTTCAAGTGTGTATGTATTTTGTTTTACATCCTCACTTTGTCAGCCGCTTCAAGATGATTCACATGAAGTGCTATATAGAAATGAATAAACAAATCACTTTAGAATTTAATACTATTGCTCATATGAATTCTATTTGCTAAATTACTTTTAGATGCTCTTTTATTTCTGTTACCTCCTTTTCCTTGTATAAACTGTGACTTAGGTTGTTTCTGCATTTGGTTAGTAGACTGGACCAAGTGGCTGTATAGAATCACACTAACCCAGTCTAGCACTGTATCAGGAGGTCCCTGTTCTGCATTAGCTGTAGACCTATTTGAATAAGTCTACAGTTGTTCTAATCCATCTTTTGATGCTTCCACAACTAGTCCAGAGCAAGGAAAATGTAACAGCTCCATCTTCAAAGCTTATGCAAGTTTCAAATATCATTTTCAAAAACCCAGTAGTTCAAAGACTGTTCTGCTCAGCCTCACCCATGTGCATATAGGACATGACATAGGAGTGATGTGGCCTGAGTCAACTTCTGGAAGCTGTGAGTGGTATTTGGTTGGGGGGAAATGGCAGCTCTGCATTACTGCCAGTGTTGTCCTGTGATGGACAGTGTCTCCGTCCTTGAAATATGGATGGAACCTGATGTGTACTTAGTCCAGGACAGGTTGGAGCAGAATAGTTAAACCTTTCCAAGCAAGGTGAATGTAGAAATGGACTTTAAAAAAGAATCTCCCTAGTCTTTGACATATGGCTGGACCTGTCCGCCTTCTCTGTTGCTTTCCCCAGCCTTTCTGTTGGAGGCTTGGCAGCAACCTGAAATGAGTGCAGCAGTTAAGTCTGAGTAGACCCAGTCGTTTTATTTTATTTTAAAAGTGTTTCTTCACATTTTGGTCAGTAAAGGCTTTCAGTGTTTGAAATGGTCATATCCTCCTTCATTGCCAAAAAAGCAAAGCTAAGGAAGTCACAGAGGAAATTAAAGTGGCCCTTTGGGAATGGATGATGGGACAGTTAATCGTGCAGTCACAGGACGGCAGTTTGAATTAGACTGGAAGGCACTTTGTTGGATTAATGCAAATAAGAATATGAGTCCTGAAGTGCTAAAAATTAATTGGACACTTTCAGGATAAGAAACAGATTCCCTAACTGCAGGGTGGTTTATTAGCAGCAAGGATTTTGGTTTTTTAAATTGCTCAATTCTTTTTTTTTCTTTTTGTGCCTGAAGCTGCTAGTAAACATTGTAATTCTTTTCACTTTACAATGAAATCAAACCTGGTCAGTTTCACTTTTTAAAAAGTCAGATTCCCTTTGTTGTGTTTTTAAATGCATCCCTGCAGCTACTATTTTCTTCTTCCTAGAAGTGTCATTTTGGACTGTTCTGAAGACCAGTTCACACTAAATATTTTATTTTTCCTATATGCAAAGCTCTCCTTGGGTGCCTTTTCTGTGATACCTACCTTGCAGTCCTAATTTCACTTTTCCTAAAAGTAAGCACCACTGAGCACAAGCAGACTTACCTCAAGGTAGTCACAGTTAAGATATTAATATTTATGCAAACAAATCATGTATACGAACATATACATTTGAACTATTTATTTATGACCTAATGCCCAGTGTTCTGAAAAAGATCTACTCATAAACAACATGAAGAGTTTCCAAAAATGTATGTACAAACTAAAGTTCCATGCAGAAGTTCAGCAAATCTTGAAGTATAGTGAGTGTGTTTCCCTAAAATTCCACCTGAAACTGAGCGGGAATCTGATTTTTCAACCATTCTCAGCTGTACTAGACATTTTGCAAATATGGAATAAGTAGTGGAAGACAAAACTGTGACTTATTTCATGGTGTATGATTCATGCTACCTGACGGTAATGAGCAGATCCTCCTTTGTGAAAGTGACAATCAACACTGTAAGTTTGTAAAAATATTATTATGTTGCCTACACAATTCCACAAGATGTGATGATTCCAAGGATTTAGGAATTAATGAGGTATTTTCAAGGAATGGCTAGTGTCAGTATAATCTTGTTGGTAGTGATGATGATGCATTAACATTAAAAATAAACATTAAATCTACAAATTATGGTGGCTTCTCTTGCCAAGATGACAAACAACTCTTCACTTCAGAGGAGGTATTGTTTTGTTCCTTTAAAACGCTATGGAAATCTTTTCAGGAAAAGGCCAGTGTCCAATGATTCAATCATAGAGGAAGAATAATAATTTACCATTAGCATTTGGTGACTATAAACAATAACAAAATTGCCCTTTCAGAAGTGTATTGGATCAGATGTAGTTCACTATTGTTTGCAGAGATCAAAGGCCAATGGTAGTTCACCATTTTACTTCTTACCTTTGTCCTGCTTGATGGCCCATCTTCATGAAATCAAAAAGTTTTCCTAAACATCATGAAAGCAAAGCTTTTGTAGTTCATTGGATTGACTTGCAGAACCAGAGTGAAAAAAATGTGGTTGACAAATGGAAGAAAAAATGGACTGTCATGACAGCAAATGTAGTAGAAGCAGAGTATTATTTTTTAATATTAAAAAATAGTCTGAATTTAAAGTCTGCTATGTTGAAAGTTGCATATTTCCACTCACTTGGGTAGCTTTAAGAAAGGATTTGATACATGGAGAACAGCTGTATCAGTGCCTACTAGATTGGTTGCCTAGGTATCACCTCAAGGTTGGAGGTGAATCATTTCAAAGATTCAAGACAGGGGAAGGCTTGCCCTTTGTCTTCTGCTTGAAATGCCCAGAAGGAATTGGTGAGCCACTGTTTAAGACAGGATGCTGGATTAGATGGGATGTGGCCTGATCCAGCAGGACTCATCATATGTTCATACCTCATTAAAGAGGAGGAAAGATATGGATTCATCAGTGTGACTTGGCTAGTGTGACATCCTTTGCCACCAGCCAGATCACCTTGACATGTAGCATCACCTGTGCATGGAACTGAGGTTGCCAACATCCTTGTGACTTGGTCTCTGCATGTAGGTGTACGTGCCTCCATAAGTTGTCTTGATGTGCATTCATAAAATATTGGTGAGATTCCTGAAAGTGTTAAGGCATGGGTATGTGACTTAAAAGTTGTTACTTGTGACTTTACCCTAAAGTGTCTTACCCTTGCCCCCACTCCAGGAAAATGAGTGAAGGTCCCCAGTGACTTCTACATGTGCACCACCCTGGGTGGATGGTGTCTCCGGCTCTGTAATGAAGACATGAACACAATTATAAGTCCTAATTAAACTGTGCCCACACAGATTCCATTGGCGATATGCTGTTTATTTTGGAAAGGATTTTTTTATTTTAGTGCTATTAAAAAACACACCCACAGGGACACATGGCAGTTAGAGAAAAACTGGTCATCATGAAAAGATGTCAGACAATTTGAGTTATTTTTCTCAGGTTCAAGGATTTGTGAAAAATGTTGAGGGGGTGAGGTAATCAAGCTGTTTTTGCTTAATTGTGAACTTTGCTGTCTAGTTTGTCAGTGCTCTTGCACACATATTGCACCATTGTTAAAAAGAGGCAAAAATTAAAGTCTGTGTTTTAGTCATGAGCATTCCAAGTAACATACAGGAAAATCTGTGCCCCAAATTGGAAGAAAAAATGTCATGAATGATATTTGAGAAGAATAATCTACCTTTTTCCTCATCTTCCACTGGAGGTAATAAACCTCCAAAAACTGTTTTGCACCAGGACTGACACATTAAAGTCATGCTTCCTTTAAAAGTGGTTCTCTGCATGCAAGCAGGAGTGGTAATGTGCAACAACCCCTCCAAGCTTAATTAGATATTGTTTCAAGTGATACATGTTAAATGACCAAGGATAACCTCAACTGAAAACATCAAGAGCTGTTACATAGATTTGAAATAATTTAGCTTTACTATCCTCAGAGAAAATGAAGCAAATTAAATCCAAGCCTTACTGTAGCCATAATTTAATTAGAAATGATCATTCTGGAGCTGGAATAAGACAGTGGCAAAGTAAAGTAAAAATCCAGAGATTCAGGCATATTTGTATCCAAACCTTACTTCCAAAACAGAAATGAATGCCTATGTTAGAGAGATGAAAGTTAGGAGCTAGAAAGCTAAGTCAAAGGTCAAAAAGCAAGGCGTCATACCATCATAAAAACAAATATGCCAAAGAAGTTTTTATGTTGAGGCCAAATTTGCAGAGATTCCTATAACAGATTTCAATAAATATCCAGTTTGGGGCCTGGCCCCCTGAGGGCATGTTTTGAGAAGCATGTTCACAGACAGAGCCCTGTTTGCACTAGGTCCTGGGCAACATGGTTAGGACACCCTGGGACAGAGCATTCACATTGGTTGGAGGCCAGTTCCGTTTGGAACCATCCCAGCCCATCCCAGGGCAGCCTACTCACGTTCGAGTGTAGAGCACAAAATAGAGCCCTGGGCTTACCTGAGCTGCCGGTGGTGAGAACATTCACTCTTCTTCCCGGATGGCTGTGGGAGTCCCACCTCCTGGCCGGCGCGATTGGCTGCTGCCGAGATGTCACCAGTGATGCCCGGCTGTTGGCAGGAGCAGGTCTGGATCAGTCCGGGGAAGGGAAGGGTTCAAACCCACCTGGCACGATGCCTCTCTGCCCCTGGATCATGGCCCTGTGCCGCCCTCTCCCCATGGCATCAAGGGGGGTGCCTGGAAGTCCCCCTCCCATCCTCCTCCATTCTTCTCCTTGATTTGTCCCTGTTTCCTCTCACAGATACAATCCAAGCCCTGTGTTATTGCAGAGAGGTAAGATGAAACACAGGGCAGATCGGGGAGGGAGCTGAGGGAGGATGGGAGGGGGTCATCTAGGCACCCTCCCTGGGCTGTGCCCTGCATGGGCAGGATGTGGGAGGGGTTGATCCAGGTGTGTGTGTGTGGGGGGCAAATTCGGGGTCTTTGGAGGGAGGAAAATATGAATGGGAAGTTGTCCTCCATGCATGCCAGCTGTCTTAGCTGTAGTGTGAAAAGGCCTCTGATGTCCTTGTGATACAGCTAGATCCTGACAATTGTAAGAAAACTGAATCTTATTTTGTGTTGGTAATGGTCTTGTAGTTAGCATGCCAAACTCTTATCTCTTGTCTCTCAGTTTGATTTCGCACTCCTGCACAAAGTCATCTTGGGCTGGTCACAGCTGTCTTTCTGAGCTCTCGCCGCTCCACTTACATTACAAGGTGTCTCTTATGGAGAAGAACATAAGGTTTGTTAGCTGCTTTGAGTCCTCTTAAAAGGGTGGAGAAGTGGGATATAAAAGCCAACTCCTCCTTCTCCCAATCGATAGGGATCCAGCCTCTGTTTGAACACATGTGCTGCCAGTACCTTCCACTATTTGCCTTTCAGCATCCATGTCACAAGGCAGATGCCTGATTCTGCTTAATGATAGGACCAGCCTTGAGTACAGTGGAGTTGGTGTTTCATTTCTAAAAGTCAGAGCAATGTTGAACCTTCTCCTTCGAGGATGATGGATGTTGAAATTTTAGTAATACTTGTATTAGTACTCTAGTACTGCAAGAGGAAATCATTCTACATGACATCTGAGGTTCCTATTTTATTAACTTTTGTTCCTTTTCACAAAGTAGGTATTATATATTCATATTCAAAGAGCCTTTGCTATATCTCAGTGTTTCCTCAAGTGAAATATGGAATAAGTGCTCTCAGTGCTTTTTATACAAAAGGTCTATTAGCACCTCTGCAAGTTTGGAATTTGACAAAGACAGAAAAATGATGCACATAGTCATGGTGACTACAAGCAAATAATGAAATGAAGGTACTGGAAGATTCCTTTGTCTTTTTTGTATCTGTGTCTAATAGCCTGCTGGTCAGCATTTGCCACTGAACAGGCACCATAGTATCTGTAGAAGCAGGCACTTTGATACTTTGGGCCTTTCTGAATTTATCTTGCCATGGTCAGTATGAGTGTTTTGTCCCAAGGGAAATACTAAAGAACTAGTATGTGTAGCTTCAACTCCTGGCCCTTAGGAACACAGCCTGAACAGAGAAATGTCCACATGGTTTCTGTCTTTATTTTACTTATCCACAGTTCCACAAGTACAAACAAAGGATTTAGAATTCTCGTCAGAAAGCCCCTATTTATACTTGCTGTTTACTTTCTCTGTAGATTGGCTTCCTTCTTCTTGTGCACTAACTTTCCCATCAAAAGAGATAGCTCTCTCCGGTCTGTCTCTCAAAACCTACACAAACAAAACTAACTACAGAGTTAGAATAAGAACCCCGGAATTTCCCAGAGTTCCTTTCATATTCTGAAATATACAGAATCTATTTTTGCTCTCCAAAACCTATGCAGTAGAAAAACTATTTTAACCTTAAGGAATCCATGACTCGGAGCATAAAGGATGCTCTTGAGGCATAACAACTGACTGTTGTCCAGATCATGCCAAGGCTTTGACTGGAACAGTACCATCTGCACGGTGATAGCTGTTCTAGCCCATCCTCCATGCCAACCCTGAAGCTTGCATGACCTTTGGAACTGGCCTCGGATGTCACTGATGACCAAGGACAATTCCTAGTTTCAGAATCTCCAGGGTGAAGCCTAATTTTAGAGGCACACTTTAGTGCACCACTAAAAGGGTTCCCTGGTAGTCCAGAAAATGACACGTGCCTTCTACACAGCTCTGTGATCCAGTTCTTTTTTACCCACATTAGTACACGGGTAGTTCTCAATATTGAAGACTACCAGTTATCCCCATCAAGAGCCTCCTGATCTGGATTATGCTCCATCTGGTGCAGACAAAGCAGATAACTGGTGGGTGGGGACTCTCTAGTCCTCACTAGTATGCAGACAAAAGCAGCCCTGAAGACAAGTATGGAGCCATTTATTCTGTACTGCAGGTAAGTGCAGAAAGACCCTGTCAGGCTGGCAAAGAATGACCACAAGACTCTTCCTTGAAAAAGATGAACAGTGATTTATTTCAGCTCAGCATTAGGACATTTCTTGTTGGGAGCAGCTTGGAACAGAAAGCCCAGCATATTTATATGTTTCATAGCTGGGCGGGGTTTTTCCCTTAACCAATGAACAATAACTATCAAAACAAATTTAAACTTGGCGCCAAAACCTTCTCACGCAAATGTATCACTTGACCTCAGCAGGGAGGGGGGAGTCAAGTGTCAGTTCCCTGATAGTTCCCTGCTGAGGCAAAACGACAGGCAGCCATTATCTACTATAATAATAATAATAATAATAATAATAATAATAATAATAATAATAATAATAATAATAATAATAATAATAATAATAATAATAATAATAATAATAATAATAATAATAATAATAATAATAATAATAATATATTATGGCAGGGAGCTAGCCCTGCCTGACAGACCCTTAGTTTGAACTTTCTACATGCTGTTCTTGAAACTTCTGCATTGATCTACTCTGAAGCTTGAGCATATGCAGCCTAAGACTAAACAAGTTGTATTATTGCTAAAAACTATAAATTAGCTCTAATTGGCTTGATAGTGGGAAAGATAAGGACACAGTTAATACAAAGGCACTCTCTTGGGAGAGAAAGGAAATCATTCTAACTAGTTTTTGAAGGTTGTCTGAGGTGGGGGCTAGAGGCCCAAAGCTTAGGAAAGGACAAAACATGAATCTGAAAAAGGCCAATTGCATGAACCAAACAGCATTTATAGCCATAAACAGTGTCAACTGAGAAAGCTGGACTTATGGTCCAGTGGTTACTAAACTCCACACAGTTATCATTTTCTTACAGGTGTCTATCCCACTGCCCATTCTGCTCATTTCAGATTTGTGCCACTGAGCTGATCCTGAGTGTCTTTTGTCGTAATGTTTTGATTCTCCCTTCAAAATATTTAAAGGCCAGTGTCCCTTCTTGCCAAACAGCCTGGTTTTAAAAAGCCAAAGCAAATGCTGCTGAGATGCCAGCTCCAGGACCACCTTACTGTGCTCTCTGCTTACACGCCAGAGCAGCTCTTAATCAGAGCATACCACTTCTAATACTAGACATAGGAGCATGTCATCCTCACTAGGTGCCTTTTGTGTGTTTGACTGCATCTGAGTGCAAAACAGCAGCAACAACAAAAACCCACCAGCCCAAAAGTAGTTAAGTGGCCATAGCTGCCACACACGTGTCCCATCTCATCCTAGGAACAGGGTCTGACACCCTCCAAACATGCCCCACTGTGAAGTTGGACAAGAAGTGAATGGCAGTTGAGCATAGCCGGGAGGGGTTTGGGCCATACATATCTTTTCAGCGATGGCACAGTGTGGCCCATTATCACCCTCTTGGGAGGGGGAGCAAGGAGACTAGGGAAGGTCATGGAAACAGATGATCATTACCTTTCATCTCAATAAGCACGCACCTGCTCCTCCCCTCCCCTTGCTTCTTTGGTGGGCTCATAGTGATGATGGTATTCTGCTAAATCTAGCATCAGGGATGGCATGACCTGAAGAACAGCTAGCAGTCTTGCTCATTAAAGCTAGAAAACCTAGTTCCAATGATATGGGAACATTAGCTGCCACAGGCCACCACCTCTAAGCTTCTTTTGAGCCACTTTTAAAATGCATGTGGAAGTAGCACGTGCTGTTAACCTAGTGACTGACCACTAGATAATACTGCTGAGCGCATCCACTAGTCATGTATATAGCCATGTCGCTATTCACTTCTGCAAAATGAGTAAGTAATAGGATTTAGCTGTTCATTCTATGTGGGTAACAGAGAGGCTACAGGATGCTGGAGAAAGCATGCAACTTCCCTAATGATCCAATGTCCTCATCAGTCAAATGCATATAATAATATCAAACTGCTTCACACTGAGATTTAATTGAGAAATGATTGTTTTGTGCTGGCAGACCTTTGCTATATGAAAGTCCTCTCGTGAAGTCCTTTCCTCAGCATTTTTGTGTTAGCCTCCGAGCTACATATATAAACAAAATTGCAGTGTGACTGTTTTCATTAATAAAGAAAAAATCGATACAGCAGTTTCCGCCTTAGGTAAAAGGTAAAGAGAGTCAGGGAAAAGAAAAAGAAAAGAAAAGCTATCTTTGTTTTGCTGTAACAGCAGCCTCTCCCACAGCACATTATTTCTCCCAATGAGTCTATTGAGGCAGCTGCATACAAGTTGTAGTTCTTTAAGCCCTAGGCAGTACATGGTATTTAAAAGCAAAAGGATAAAGACGTATATTTTAGGGTGTGTGAAGCCTGCTACCTATGCAAAGGGAAGAACTCTGACCTAAAGGAGGAGTAGCTTAAACACAATGAATGCTGCACTTGGACGTGCAAGAAGAGTTGTGCAATCAGAACCTAGAGGCATTTCTGTACACCAATTTGGCTGAAGTACCTGGTTCTCAGACAAGCAGGATCCACCCTGGTGGTGACTTTCCTGCACATAGCCTTTATGGTCTCAGTGGAACTAGGTGCCTTCACACTTGACTATTTTAGTCCTTGTTGGACTATTTTAGTCCTTGTTGTACTGCTTTAATCTGGATACAGGGTCGAGTGTGCATTTTGGGCTGTTTCTATTTACCTGACAGTAAACTGGACTGAACCCAAATATTGCCATTCCCCCTCACAGCCCAAATCCCCAGCATGGAGAAACAACACCTTTTAAATCTCCCTGCCCCCTGTAACCCTGCCCTTGTCAATCAGCCAAGTGGAAGAACAGACACACACAGGGCAATCACACTTTCCCCTTTCACACCCTTCCTTTCAGATCGTTTGTTCCCAGTACCTTTACCGCCATCCATGTCACTAGGAAGACAGCATTTGCACTTAAGCAGATTGGCGAAGGGCCAGAGCGCAATCGGAATTGTGGTTTTGCTTTTAAAACCTTTTTTGCTTGATACATATGTATCTTTCTGATGATTGTTAGCAGCTACTAGAAATGGATACATTCCTAGTAGCTGCTAACAATCATCAGAAAGATACATATGTATCAAGCAAAAAGGTTTTAAAAGCAAAACCGCCATGAATCAAGCCGGTCTCCCCCCACCCCCCATTCAGGAGAAATCCAAGTCGATTGGGGCTGTAGCATTGCAGACATGGCAAGGAAGGGGAGGGGGCTTTTGCAGCTGTGAAATCCCACCCAAATATGGCAGGCATTGGCCAGAAGACTACAGCTCTGCCCCAAAATGGGAGCGTTCCCATTTTTGGGGAAAACACACAATTTTAATGTGTGTTTGAATCAATTTGCAGCCTTAACACCACCAGACCCACCAGTTTGCCAGTTTGGTCTAGTGGTAAGGGAATACCGGGATTGATTTCCTCCTCCTCCATGAAGCCAGCTGGGTGACCCTGGGCTAGTCACAGCTCTCTTCTGAGCTTCCACAGCCCAACCTATCTCACAGGGTGTCTGTTGTGGGGAGAAGAATAGAAAGCTTTGTCAGCTGCTTTGAGTCCCCTTAAATGGGTGAGAAAAGCAGGGTAGAAAAGCCTCCTCCTCCTCCTCCCCCTCGTTCCAACCTTATTAGCACTTCCTTATGGTTGCTTTAACCCCATCAGACACAATAGAAACTAGCCACCACAGCATAAGTTCAAAAGACAGCACCAGCCTAAAAGGTACATCACAAGAAGAAAAGAGATTGTAAGAGAAGATGGAAAAGGCAACACCATACCATACCAGAATCATAGAATCATAGAGTTGCAAGGGACCTCTAGGGTCATCAAGTCCAACCCCCTGCTCAATGTAGGATTTCCTAAACCATCCCAGATGGATGTAGGTCCAACCTCTGCTTGAAGACCTCTAGTGAAGGAGAGATAACTACCTCCCGTGGCAACCTATCGCATTGACTGATTGCCCTCACTGTCAGGAAGTTTTTCCTAATATCTAATCTGTACTGACCCTTGAAGTTTCATAGCATTATTTCTATTCCACCCATCTTGTGCAAGTGGAAATAAGGACAATCCCGCTGCACTGTGACAGCCCTTCAGATACTTAAAGAGTGTGATCATGTCTCTTCTCAGTCTTCTCTAATGTAGGCTAAACATTCCTAGATCCTTCAACTGTTCCTCGTAGGACATGCTTTCCAGACCACTAACCATTTTGGTACCCCTCCTTTGGACTTGCTCTAGTTTGTCAACGCCTTATTTAAATTGGGGTGCCCAGAACTGGACACAGTATTCTAGATGAGGTCTGACCAAGGTAAAGAATAATAATTACTTCTCGTGATCTAGACTCAGTACTCCTTTTGACGCATCCTAGGATGACATTTCCCTTTTTTGCAGCTGCATACTGATAGTGACAAATTGTTGCATTGGGTCCCTCTAGGATCAAGAGGAACTACTTGCTCCTATCCCACCTGAACTAACTTGATAGAGCAGGCTTTCTATAATGGAGACTGAAATGAAGCATTTAAGAACATGACAGTAGAAACCTATTTGCTGGCTCTTGTCTGTATTTCAGGGTTATCCGAAAAACAATCTATGTCAAAGCTCATTAAAAAGTTGCCAATTCTGTTCACCAGAAAGTCTATTTATTTAGTTGGTGAGGGGGCGAGCCCTCTCCAGGTGGCAGCAAAAGCAGAGTAGTCTCATTTGGAGATCAGCAGGGATAATCCCTTGCCAAGATTCTTAGGGCTTTTTGAATCAACAAAAGAACCTTAAACTTGGTCCAATGGCAAATTGGCAGCCAGTGAGACTCTTTCAGCCAAGGTATCACACGCCTGCAGTTGGCAAGTCCAACCAGCATGCTAGCCAACATGTTTACCACAAGCTTCAGTTTTTCAACCAATCAATAGTCCTATGTAGACTGTCTTTAACTAGTTTAATTCCAAATTGACAATCCATGAATCACTGTGACCAGACAATCCTTGTCCAGGAACAAATGCAGCTGATGCTCCAATCAAAGCTAACAGAAGGCTGGTACAGTGCCTGTCTACACTTTCAATATGACAAGGATTGCTCAAAGAACATCCATACATTGTTGAATTATAGTTCAGATTTTACCCCTGTATATCTGCTGTTGCTGAATTTGGAGTTTGGGTAGCTGTTGCTTTCCCACTTGTCTTTTTTGTCTGCCTCGTCCTTAAGTTGCTATTAGAGATGTGAAAACTGCTTAGAACAGTTTGAGAACTGCTCTAGTGCTATAGAAAAACCTGGATTTACCGAATTACTGAGAGAAAGTCAGCTACTAATCCCGGGGTACAAGAGGTCTCAAAGGAAGGGTGGACTGTTTATTGGCTTAGTGCATTTCAAAATACAACCCACAAACAACCAGACAGATGATAAATCCAAGCTCCTTGGTGGCATCTAAGTGTGGCTGAAAGGCTTGTTTGGGGGGGGGGAGGGATGACTTGTGGCACAAGGAAAGGGGTGGACAAAAGATTTGCAAATAAAAATGATTAGGAAAAAGAAATACCACCTGATTTCCTCTTTCATTAACTGAAAGCCTTATTCACATTAACCGTGGTGGCAACACAGTATTTTTTGTGTTTGCATTTATAGACCGCCTTTCCATCATTTCTGTATTAAAAATCTGACCTTTCTGTGTTCATTAAATGATCAATATTTCAGCAGTGAAGCAAATTTATTTTCTTTTTAAAAAACTCATTTGGGAGGGTTTCAGCTTTCATATGAGTCATTTTTAAAACCAATGGATGAATTTTAAGTCAGGTTATAGGCTTTGGTTTCAACAACATGGATAAGCGACAGAACTTTTGTCAGGCACTGTATTTAAACTATTAAATATAATGTATTTAAGGTAATGAATTTATTGTAGATAACGTGACAGTAAGGTACGCAGTGGGCAGAGCATTCTAATTAGCAAAGGAAAGGAGGGGAGATTGCCCACAACCAGTCAGAGGCAACCCATGCCAGGCTACAGGGCTATAAAAGGCACCATCCCAAGAGAGGAATTGTTCTATGATTTGGGTTTTCAGGTGACAGTTCATCATCCTGAGGGAAGGATGCCTTCATAGTTCTAAAGGGTTCTTAGGCCTGGGGAATGAGCCAGGGAGAAACCTATAGGCAGCCTAGGATAGAGTAGGTTGTCAGTTGCTGTGTGATTACTTGAGAAGCCACTTATTTATTGATTCTCTTATTTATTTATTGGTTCTTACTGGTGTTTACAATAAAGAACACATCTTCTTGTTATTTAAAGAGAACTCTGCTTGAAGTGCTATTCATTTAAGCAACAGGGATTGCTGGGGAAAAGGGATCCTGGGTCTTTAAATTTTAATGAAAGCCAGTGGGAGAAAGTGAAGCCACAAGTGGCTGTTAGGAATGCTTCTCAGCTAGGGGATTCTTGCGGAAGCAAGGGAAAGTGGTGAGCTCTTTGGCGTGGGGTGGGAAGAAGCAGTTTATTTTATTTTCAACATTCAGTTGATTATTTATTTATTTATTTATTTATTTATTTATTTATTTATTTATTTATTTATTTATTTATTTATTTATTTATTAGCTTTAGAAGGCAGTCAGTGAGGGGTTGAAATCCGCTCTGGCTATACTTACCTGGCAGGGGAGACACCATGATCACGAAGGTGGTTTTCTCAGGGTGAGCCTCATCCATTGCTGACCCCTGCAATTTCCCCAAATGCGGGAAACTCAACTGCATAATTTGTGGTAGTGGGGGACTGCATTCGCGCTTTCTCCTGGAAAAAAAAAATCCACTCTGGCTGAAGTAGCAGCACAGGGTGTGAGCAGTCAGAACTCATGATGGACTGAAGAAGGCGTGAAGGTGTGACCATGGCTCTAGGATAATCAGAGGTATCAGTGCAAGGTATGCTGTTGCAATTATTATTATTTATTAAAGGTGGTATCACAGCTGCCAGTTCTTTAACTGGTGTTGGCCTTCACTTTGCATCAAATTCATCCCAAGAATTTAGGATGGTGTGTGAATAAGATGTGTGTGGATCTAAGCAATGTGGCCTTTTACACACTGTGGCCTTTGGAGATTTTGTCAATATGCAGATGTTCTAAGTGTGGACCAAGGGTTTTTGGTTTGGCATCCAGTGTGCTGATAATGACTGTGACCACAATAGCTGGCTTGTGCCATATTGCTTTAGTTTAAATCTTCAAATTCTTGATATTTTTTACATCTTTTCAAGTTCCTTGTCTTTAACTGTCCTCTAACTTGATATCAGTACATCAATAATCTACACATTGTCCTTCTATGTTTGGCTGATAAAACTTCTGGCATGATTTTTATTTTCAAAGAAAAAGATAAAGGAAGGGAGGAAGCTCTCCCTTCTCCCAAACAGAGGACCCTTCACAAAAAAAGAGAATGGCCATTGTTCTTTCTGCACTGTGCTTTCCCTGTGTAAAAAACTGTGATATAAGCAACCTTCCTTCCTCCAAACAACAGGAAAGTTAAAAAGAAGTCAAGCTAATTGAGGTGGAGGGTTGCTAGAGAAGGTGGAAGGGTAGGTTAAGAGGAAGCTGAGGAGAGGGATGGAGGGGAAATTGTTACAATTATCTTACAATTAGCAGAGAAGTATAAAGTTAGCAGAGCAAGAAATGAGCAAGCCTAGGGGGAACAAAGGGAGAAATGTGAAACAAAAGACATTTCTCCCAATGCCAACAAAAGCAGAGTGGAATGGGAGGGGAAGGGAGTCGAAACATACACCTCACTTGGACTCATAAAGCAACAGAACAGTTGCAGTGGAAGCCATTGCAATGAGAAAGGAGTGCAGATTGCTGCAAACATTGACAGGATATTTTTTTCATATTTGGAAGGAGGAAGGAGCAGGAGTTTGATTACAGACCCAGGACAGTAGAAGGGCAGACAGGGAGCCAATATTGCATTGGAAAATTGATAGTTTTCGGCTGCAGTGCAGGGTTAAGGAGAGTGGCTAAGCTGCAGCTGCACATGGAAGGTGGGAGACCCCTTAACAAAAGGGATCAGGACACCAGAGATGACATTCTAGTCATTCTGTATATGTGGATGTACACATAATCAAAACCGCTAGAAGAAAAAGCATCCACATTTGTAAGAAGCTTCATTACATTTGTGAACCTGGGGAGGTGGGAAAGTGGCTGTGCCATGCAGATCCGCAATGGATCCAGAGTGGATTTGAAGTGGATTGAGAGTGGATTCAAAGTGGATTCAGGGCAGATTTGACGTGTTTGGAGCAGATATGTAGGGGATATGTAACATGGGGGATTCATATGTGATTCGTATGGAAATTCGAATCCTACAATATTTGAAGGGGATCTATTCAAATGAATTCAATACAAATTGACACCCCCCACACACACGCACACACAAAAATGCATGCACATCCCTATTCAGGAAGATTTATGAACCTTCATAACTGTTAAGGAGCAGCACAGAAGTCTTTTCTTAATGCCGAAGAAGAAGGAAGGGAAAGTAAATCATCCTACACTTAACTTTATACAAGGGCAGAGAACAGAGACAACCAACTCTGTTGCTACTCCTCCATCAAACCATCCCCAAATCACAGAGATGGATGGCAAATAAATAGCACCTTCCTCCATGCCCTCAGGAAAGTTTGGGTAACCCCCTCCAATTGTGCAATATGCTGTCCGCACTATAGAACAGACGAGGACTTTTACTCGGAAGTGGACTGAAGCCAGAGAAAATGTGAACAGTAGTTGGTACAAATGCCGAGGGTGATGTTCTGGGGCAGATAGGTGTTTGGGTCATGATTGCAGATAATTAGGAGCTGCCTGAGGCCACAGAATTTTAAAGGTGTAAACACAGGCCAGAAAAAGGGAAACACTATAAAAAGCATAAACAATAAAACCATTAAATCTCAGCACTACCTGTTCAATAAATTCCATCTTTGTGTGTGTGTGTGTTGTAAATTTGAGCAAAAGCTCAGACAGTGATGGATATGGAATTTTTTTTTTGCAAGATATATAACCTTTAAGAAGAAAATATCCTAGAGTTGGTGGGGTTTTTTGTTTTTGCTTTTTTGTTGCTATCCATTAGTACTAGCTAAACTGTGGTAGTTTTTGTATTTCCAAGTAGCAATACTCTAAGGTACCATAGGTTATCATACTGCTCAGTGCATCATTGCAATCATTTAATTTGTTCTTTGCAAATCACTATGATCCTCAATCAGTTGTAGAAAATTTCTTAACTATTCTGTCTGTCAACTTCTGTCAACTATTTATTTTAGCAAGGGTGTTTGCTGTGAGCTCTTTGTTTTCCTGCCAAAGCAAACCAACTAAGTCTTGCTAAAATGACCAGAGAGCTGTCATAATCTGGAAGACACATACACAAACAAAGTGCAACCACTATTTTCTTGTAAGTTGCTTTTACAATGTCATTTCTGTGCACGCGCCCATACAAGTGTGGATGATTTTACTGTGTGTGGGTGTAAAAGCGACATCTTAAATGTTAGTTTGCTGCATTAAAGACAATGAATAAGAATAGGATCAGTGAGTTTGAGTCGTCATCTTCTGAAAAGAAGCAGAAATACTTATATTTTCTGCAAGGATTCTTTTCTCCTTTTTTGGTGCATTATGGACTAGGTCTGTTGAGTGTCCCCATATAAGGTAGGTAGATTTGTCATGCTGAAATTAGAGACAACAAGGCATATAATCTATTTACCGACTATTTTATGAATGGCACATCCACTGGCTTCATTCATTTGAACAGCAGACAGGTTTCTCAGAGTGATGTGAAAATGCTGTAGTAACACTCACTTTTTAACCTGTGCAAAGTACAGCCAATATAGGCTTTCTTTTCAAACATTGGAGTTTAGTAAACCCCCTTAATTTGCATAAATTTACAAAATTCCTTAAATAAGGTTAAATAACCATCACAGAGCTGATTTGATGGAAGATACAGAAATAAAATGGTGGCATTACAGAAATCAACCTACAACCTGTTTTATTTAGTATATACATTTCTTTTGTGCATTTGGGGAAAACTAATTAAAGGTATAAATGACAAAGGGAAAGCCAAAAACAGTACAATCAAGCATCAAGATTTTTAAAGCATCCAAAATGCTTTGAAATTCTAAATTAGCTATCAAATAGGTAAAGAATCACAAAATTATGTAAATGTAAAAAGGGACACTACAACAAAAATTATTATAATAATAAAAAATAGTAGCACCAATTTCACACTCTAATTAAACTGAGATCTCAGAACCCTTGTAGAAGGGGTTCTTCTTTGAAACTCATTTAAACATATTCAGCAATCTCACAGGAAACCAAATTCCAGAATATGAAGTTATTATTTCCAGAATGAACAGTATTTTCAGATCCTTTCATCTCTTAACTCCCAAAGCCTTATTGCTTAAGAGCCCATGCCTTTTTAAATTAGCAGCTAGAAAAATAAAAATTGATAACCCAGTACACTTAGATGTATGTATGTATGCATATATGCATGTACGTATTTATTACACCTCCTGGTAACCCCAGACAGATATAGGCACACAAAATGTCAGGTGATATAGCTTGTCATTTTACTTTGTCCAGGAGCACTTGGGTAATTCTAGGTCATTAAATGCTTTTGGGGTAGGTTTAAATAGTACATACACAACCACAAATAAGTTTGTATTTGAACATAATTACAGTGTTAGTGCCTCTGCCTCTTGCTCTTTCTGCATGTGATGCTATTTTGTGCATGGAAATACAGTAGTCTGGGGCCTCCCTTCCACATGCTAGTGTGGGATAAGGGAAGCTCCACCCCTTCTTAGTATGCTCTACCCACACATGATGGAGCATAAAGCAGGATAGCCCCCCCCCAAAAAAAAAATTGCATCCTGTTCTGCTGTACTGATAGACCTTGGTGAGGATGACTACCAGTATGCTGGGGATTCTGTCCTTGAGTAATGGGCTCCATGTAAATGGCACATAGTTCCAGATTCTGGTGTATGAGGGTCTGTTTTGGTAGTGGAATAGGCAGTGCCACTAAAACAGGACATCTGGAAACTCTGACAGGCAGGAACTTTAGCTGCATTCAGACAGTTTTGTCAGAATCAGCCTCCACAGCTATTGCAGTTGGATATATAAGAGGCTTGCCTTTTGGCTGTAAAGTTTATTGCTACTTTTGGAAAGTCAGAGTCACACGTGTGAGCTGAAAATATTTTAGGCTATATATTGTCTTGATATTGATTAAATTTGAGCCACTGAGGAAGACCCTGTGCAGGGGTCGAAACACATTTGACTTCTTTGGTTATAAGGTTTTTAAACTGAGATTTATATTTTTATATTTCTATACTTTTATATTGTCATTGGGGTATAATATATTTACCCTTACAGATATTACATTGCCTCTTTCTACACCATACCTTGTTTTTACATTGAACCTTGTTTTTGCTGTTTTGGTTTTTTAGCTTTGGGTTTCTGTATCAGGGAATTTGGTTGGTTGTTTATTCCAGACCATCCAAATATAGTGGAATAAGAATGAATATTTGGAAGTGACCTTCATTCCCTTTGAAGGCCCAAATACCACCTGTGACACTGACCTGAACTTTGGAGCTGGTGGCAGAGACTGGAGTAGAGAGGACTGTTGCAGAGTGGATGTCCCTGTCTCACGCTGGTAGAAACCCATCCCACACTTATCTTGTCCTACCCTGACCCAGGATAATAAAGGTCTTTTTATGGGACATTCTCCCAGAGGAACTGGGCCAAGTCTCTTCTTTTTATACTTTTATACACCAGGCGATATCACACATTCTCTACCAGATTTTCAGCAGTTAGGTTGCCTAACATAGTATCTTACTATTTTATAATAAAATAAAATTAAAAAAAATAGCTAGATTTTAATAGCTTGTTTCTTTTTCTTAATTTTCCTTTCTTAGATTGGTGTCTTACTGTCTTATTTCATCATAATTGTACTGTTTTGTGTAGGGATGTGTACAAATATTCATAACATTTGAAATGCATATGAATTCAGTTGAATTCAGACATTTGAATTTGAATTGAATGTTGGCACATTCGAAGATTGAAATTCAAATTTAATTGAATGTTTTGATACATTCGTATTAAGCTTCGTATGGGATTTGTTTGGGATTTATATGCTATTGTATGCATTTGTATGGGATTCAAGTGCAATTGCACATTCATATCGATTATGAATCCTACCACATTTGAAGGGGATCTATTCGAATGAATACAAATTTTCTTGCATTTGATCTGATTTGAATCGAATACAAAAAAACCCATTTGTACACATCCCTAGTTTTGTGTTATTTTTGTTGTTTTAGCCTGTATATCACCCTGGAACTATGGTGAAGGGTGATATAGAAATTCAGTCAATTAATCAATGCAGAAAAGGAATCTGTTCAGAGAATATATCAGCTGAACTTCAAGAATTATTATCTTATTTCTTCACCACACAATAGTTTTAAATAGCCTGTAATAATGCTTAGCATATTAGGTAACATCTTGGGAAGGAAGATGTTCTGTTATTCCGTATTTTCTTTTGAGCATCTGTGCAAGGTGAATTTTATAAAAATCCTTATAGGACTCAACAAAAACAACTGTTACAACAAAAAATAGACAAAAATCCATCAGTCATTTGGATGTTAGACTTGATCAGCATCATAATCCTCCTCCTCCTCATTCTGTGATCACAGCAAGCCCAGACTAAGTGTAGGATAATTGCTTTCCCCATCACTCTCCACTATGTTTTAGCTGGTAAAGTTGATCCATCTGTTCTATGGATTTTTTTTTATGCTGACAGCTTTATCCAAATTAACTTAGGTAAGCTGTTTCCCCACTGGCTCTTATATTGGCCCATGTAGGTAGTATAGGCCTCTGCCTTCTGCACAGTGGTGCAAGATGTCACAAGCGGGCTATCATGATGGCCCAGAGGAAGCCCTCCCTCATAGGACCATTGTGACAAAAACACTGAAAATAAGATTTTGGGCCAGTTAACCTCTGTTGAGGTGAGGAAGGTGATAGACAGAGAGACAGATGATAGATAATCAAAATCCATACCAGCAAAATTCTGTATGAATGGAGAAATCAGAAAAAAGAGAAATCATCTCAATGGACCCCTGCAGTTGGAATAATTTTATCAGTGGGTATAATGATGGTAAAGATCAAGCACGGAGAACAGCTGTCTTCTCTTACTTATGGACTTCACATTGCATTTAATGTCTGTGGAAAAATGCAAGCTGGATTAGGTGACTTTTGATCTGATCAACAGAATCCTTCATAAAAGTTTTATGTTTTGCTAATATTTATAACCTGGTAACGGTATGCTTCCTCATTGCCGTAAACCCATTATGTGTAATTGAAAATTACATAACTTCCCCTCTTCAGCACCTGCAAAATGACGGAATAATGAGTGCATGAATAATAAACTCAGCATTTACCTTGCAGGGAACTGAAAGAGACTGATTAAAATTTGTACAGCATTTTAAAATATTGAAATCACAACATTAATACTAAGCAGACTTGTGAGGCTAATGACTTAATGTGTTGTTTGAGAGATTCACAGCAAAGATATTACCAAAGTGTCACAGATTTTTAAAAAATCATCTCAGTTTATCCAAAAGAATGTGCACATGAAATGCAACTTGACAGTCTTTTGTGAATGGGATTTTCTATCAAGAGCATTCCTAGAACATGAATGGAGTATTTTAGTATAAAAGATTATCTGCCAAGAACAAAGAGCTGATTTTGTATTTTAGATTAGGAATCAGGAAACAAAATAATTTGTATGTCTTTATACTTTATCTAACAGTAAATCCTGAGTCTCATTGAAATTACTTTGTAAACTGATATAGTTATGTGTCATGTGTGGCTGTTGAGAACATTGCTGGCAGTCAACAAGTGTGCAAACCCTAGAGCAAATTTACCCAATACTGCATAGAGCACTTGTTGAACACTTAAGGATCTCAGTATCCAAACTTCTCACTTCATAAAATTTTGCCAGATTTAAACTTCAAATAAATTTTGTGCCCAAGTACAGTTGCTGTTGCTCCATTTTTAGTACACTTGAGCTAGAGGAGCAAACCTGCCCAAATCACATCCTCTCTAGTCCCAATATGCATCTTGCTGACCAGCCTCTTCTTTGTCTAAGTCAGCGGTTCTCAACCTGTGGGTTGTGACCCCTTTGGGGGTCGAACTACCCTTTCAGAGGAGTCATGATGAGTCTCCCACCTTCCTGCCCCATCCTCACCCGAGCTGCCCTGCCCCCGTGGTTGGGGGTCTCCACAACATAAGGAATTGCATTAAGGGATTGCGGCACTAGGGAGGTTGAGAACCGCTGGTCTAAGTGTTCAGATGTGATTCATTGATTTCTTTTCTCAGTAGTTTGTGACTAGCCAGACACTGATTTCTACTTATTTGTAGTTACTCTGTTTCAAAGATCAGAACAGCTACAGCTTATAATGTGATTGTATAATCAGAAAGTCCAAGTGTAGCATCTTTCTTTGGCAGGGAATCAAGGAAAGACAAAGTTTCACTCTAATACATGTGTGGTGTGAGGAGTGGTCTACATACAGCTCTGTGCTTATTGTCAAAGCGTTCTCATTTTGAGAGCCAATGAATTGCTCCCATTGGTCGACCAGAGATTTGTGGGTTATTATTATTATTATTTTGTAGATGAAGTAAATGGAATGGAGGAGCAAATGTGTACGGGCAGAGTGTTTTCAGCACTCTAAAGCAAGATCTGTGACACAATGGATTGCAGCCAGTTTGGGAATGAAAGTCCCCTAGATTTCCCATTTGACTGGACCGGTTTTGAAAGGGGCAAGAAGTGGCTCCAAAAGTTGGCCAATGTCTGCATCTTTGAAAGTTGGCCCAGGCAGATTTCTGGGGGAAATCAGCATAGGCAAATCCATTTGATGAACCTGGGGCAGGTGGACAACAGAAAGCTCCACCACTCTTAAGAAAGAAGTAACACTGGAAGCTCTTTCTACCTCTCTCTGGAGAGAAGGTGACTTGATGAGTGTGGAATCTTTTGATCCCTTTGCTCTTTGGACTCGTCCCTTGGGTCATAAGCATATTATATGGATCCTGCCAAAGACATTAACATGATTTGATAGGAAATTGACAATATGAAGATGGCGCAAGATGGTGCAGTAGTTAGTTCCAGAGTAGTGACGGCACCACTCAAGTTATTGATTGGAAGACAAATCTTCTGAGTTATAGAGCCACACTCTTTTTCATCTAGTGTCAAACTCTGCAGTGTTGTAAGAAGGCAGAGGATCAGTGCAATAAATGTGACTTCTTCCACTTCCAACTAAAGGTAGATCTGCAAAATACTGGCCTTACTAAACTTGTTTACTAAACTTTGTTTAAGACAGATTTTGTGTACAGCTGTACATAACCATAATCACTAATATACGTGATAGAAATTAATTGAAACTGAAATTTTGATAGAACTCTGGGTGTACTACTACTTCAAAAAAGAATGTAAAAATGTTTTTTATTTAAAAAATACATTTTTAAATAAATAAAATGCATTTACATGTACAAGTATTAAAATGAGCATAACCCAAAATACCTTTATTTAAAAATCTGACCCTACCTTGTAAAGCTAGTCAAGAGTATAAAAATCTGCTGAGAGATCATAAACAACAGGGTCTCCCCTCTCTGTGTGGTTTTCTTAATAAATAAGTCCCAATTACATTTTTTCTAAGAACACCTGAAACCAAAGGTGAGCCCATGCAATTACCTCTACCGAGAACCTGACAGTTTGTTCATGGGGTAGTAGGCAGTAATTAATTTGCTTCACTGAAAGAAACTTACCTTTAACACAGATTTCTGGAACAGGATTAAGCAAATAAAAAGCCAGGATCTCCCCCCTCCCCCACTTTCTTAAACATACTTAGTGATCTTAAATATTTTTCATTTTTAGTGAGGATGGACCTGAAGTCATAGAATGTACATATCAACAAGGGGATGAGCGATCAAGCAGGAAGTGGGTTGCTGAGATATAGTTCCTGTTTCTTCTAAACAGTTTGAATGCATTAGACTGCTAGAACTAATGATTGCTGATTAATTTCCCTTCTTCCCATCAAATTTGTAAATTAATTGAACAGGTTATGTGCTAGCTATGAAAAAACTGTTTTGTAAGCTTTAATGGAAACTGTGAGCTGTGCAATTACACTGTAGAAACATTATGGCTTTGTTGTTGCATTGTCCAATTAAGCTTTTATTTTTCATAATTAATATTTTATTAAATTTTAATAAAAGAAAGTATAAGTTCTACAAGGCCTGATAGAAATTTGATGACATAGCCAGTTAACTCTTGTGGAATGTGGCATGTTTAATAGTGAGTTTTGAATTTTTCAGCAGAATATAGTTGCAGGAAAGATAATAAAATAATTTGCTGAAAGCAAGCAAGTTTGGATTTCTTCACTTCCTGAATGGCTAATTGCTTGGGATAAACACACTGTATCTTTATATTTATAAGGGAAATAAGTGTGAGACAATAAATGAAAATGAACTTCAGAAATTGTTAACTGGAATATAGTACAAATGAAAAATACAAAGAATTAGACATAATTAAGGATAAATTAAGTCAACCATGTCTGCTCCCCCCAATTTTTTTCTTTCAATGGACTGTAGTCATTTTATCCCTATTGGTATGGTATCACCGACATTAACAGATAATTCTAAATTGCAAGTTATTCAGCAAGCCCTTAAAACTATCTTGCTCCAGCTAGGAGTTTGTATATGCTGTAATATCAGAAATATTTCTCTGTCTTCTCTGACTTAATGATATCCTTGATGATTTTACCCTTCAGCTAGTGCTGTATAGGTAGTTGGATCTTATCCTGCCAGGCTTCAGGCTTCAAGTTCAGTACAAGAATAACTGAGGCTCGGGCACAGGAGAAAAGATCATGAAAGAACAAATTAGTATTTTGTTAAATTTGGCACAATTTTGGTTGCAAACTGCCGCACCCCTAAGTATTAAGAATAATGATAGACTGTAGCTTGCTCTTGGGGGTGGGGATGCACACAATTTTATATACTAAAAAAGGAAGCATTTTTTAATGTGTTCTTTTTAAAAATATATATATATATAAAAACCTAGATGGATTTGGCTACAAATAATATTGGAGGAATAGGCAGATAAGTACACTGGCACCTCTTCAAATTCATTTTACTAGAATTTTAAAAACTACAATAGAAACGTCCATTTCATCATTCTTTAAATAGTTTTGAAGATTCCTATGCAGTTGTATAACAGTTTATGTGGCTTCCACCCATACAGTTTTGCTATTATGTATTTGCCAAACTGTGACCTACCTTGATTCATGCAGCTTCTTCCTGCCAAATCTTCTTTGTCAGAAGCATCATGGGACTTTATCCCTGCTTTAGGACCTATATTTTCCACTTGTGTTCTACAGTAGGAAGGTGTTTCATTTGTTTGTGAGAGAAAATGATTTCTGAGTATGTTGTGTGTGTGTGATATTGGTGAGTTGATCAAGGTGTGTTCACCCTTTACTTCTGTCCATATGTAATAACTACAGGATGAAACGAACAGAAGTTAAGCCCACTGAAAGTCCATACATTCAAGTGGAAAAGATGGATGTATTTGTATTTGAAGCTGACAGCCACACCTTCATTTTTTTAAACAAAAATGCATTACAAATGGAATAAAACAATATGAAAAAAATCATTTATAAAAAAGTTTTGTTTTTGTCTGGCAAGTTCCTAAATCTAACAACACTGTTTACTTACTATTCTGGTCATGATACTAGATGAACAAATCATAGATAATACTTCTGATGCAGCAGAAACCTAAGTATAGTTCATAGATGCAGTACTGAATGCCAGGTTTGTCTCTGTGGATGACAGGCATTTTACCCATAAATTGGTTTGGTATTCATCAGCAGCACTATAAGGACTGTTTTTGATACCTTATATAGTACAATAAGACCTTTTTTTGTCGGAGTGGGGAAGAATAAAAGCAAAACAAATAGCAGTATCTTAAGGATGAAATCCTCTAATCAAAAGGATTGTGGATATGAGTTTATTACTTGGATGTAGACAGAAAAAATATTCCACTTGTAGCCTGGATCATCCATTTATTTTAGTCGCCAATAAACACAACATTCTCAATTAAACCTAATATTTTATTGTGTATTTCCCCCTGCTTCATATAACTTTAAGAAGTAGAGCAATATATATAAATCAACTAATTAATCCATAAACATACATGAAACAGATATCAGAATATATTTAAATAAACATTTTATGGTTTAAACATGAACGTGGTCTTGTGTTCTCAAACATTGTCATTAAGTACTAAAATTTATCAATGCAGTAAATGGCATATGGATGCTAAAATGGATCATTCATGACAAAGGTGTATAATTTTACAGCTACTTTTGAACAAAATAGTCCCTCATAGAATAGGTTTTCTGTCACTGATAATTACACACGTTCCAGCAGATCATAAGCATCTTTTCATTGTTCATGAGCTATGACTGTTCAGTATGAATGATCCATTTTATTTACCGTATATGTAGCTAATTCATTTGTTGGAGGTCTGGCAAACTTTGTGCGCCTGCTTCTAACAGCTGGAAAATGATGCTGCAGCTCTAGGTACATCTCAGCTTTACAAGCTTTGGGAGTAAAAGAGGTAATGAAATTTAAAGGAAAACTTCATGCTGACAATAAACGAGGTCCATTACTGTATATTGTAAACCAGCATTTTCATTACAAAATCTCATTAAAATGGAGGGGGGGGGAGTAGGTGAAAAAAGTTTACTTCAGATAACTTGTTTTTGTTCTTGACTAGAAAATCTTAAAACATTGTGCACCTATAAAAGATAGTAGCACAAAAGAATGTGGCGAATACCCTTTACTGTTAGGATGCTCGTTTTCCTCAAAGTATTATTTGCAAATTAGGGGGCAGGAAAGATGTATGACAGATAACAGGAAACAAAATTCACCCTTATTTTAAGTACATGATTAGAAGAAATTACGCTAAGAAAACTATCTTGATTTTGTCAGCCATTCAAAATTGAGTTAGTCAAGAAAAAAAAATAGGCTGCATCCTTATTTATTTATTTATTTATTTGCATTCCTTTCCCGCCCCATGCCCAAAGGTCTCTGGGTGGATAACAACAGATTAAAACAAATTAAAACAGATACAGATTAAAATGAAATACTGATTAAGGGTGTTTTTCCATTGGCAGAAAGTAACCATTTTTGCACCCATTAAGGACCCATTTGAGTGTGAGCCAGATGACCCCATTTCCACAACAGCATCCATTTGGGACCCAATTGTTTCCACTGCCGCTGGAGAAATCCGGATCAAATGAGTACTTTCTGGCCTTTAATCTGGATTTTCTGTAGACCCCATTAATGGGGTCTACAATGGGGTCTTCTGCCAGAAAACCTGGATTAAAGGGAGCGTGTTTCCACTAGAAACAGGCAACGGGGTCTAGAGGAGGCTAGGGGAAGGGGGCACCCATGGGGGGGAGCCCCAAAACCTAGGCTTTGAAGTAATTTCGAAGCCATTTTGAAGTTACTTCGAGGTTGCCTTTGGAGATTAGCAAAGGCTGCGAAGACAAACCTCCAAGAACAAAGGGAGAACAAAGGGGACTGTTACCTTCAGACATGGAAAGAGGTGCATAGTAATGAGGCTGACTCATCCCTGCTCGCAAGGAGCTAATTAATATGCAGGCTCACGCAAGGGGTTTGTCTTCAGAGCCTTTGCTAATCTCCGAAGTTGGGGTAACACGTTTTAAGATAGGATATTAAAATGCCCCCCATAGGTTATGCAGGGTGGATACAGCGTCAGTCATAGGTGAGAATTTGATTTCATTCTGGTTATGATTAAAGTTCAGAAAATCAGTTGATCAAACTCAGTGTTCAAATTTTTAATCCCCCAATGCAGATGCCTTTAAAGTTTGCTGTTGAGCAGATTTCCACAATTTCAAAGTAACATCATAGCAGTTTCAGAGTTCCTGCTTCTAATCTTCTTCCTTCCATCCTTCCGTCATCCAATACTTTTTAAAATTATTTCTACAGAAGAATACTCACATTTGAATAACTTCAGATTCATACCTTACATGTTCATTTGGCAAAGACAAGATCTATTTGTTTCTCTCACGGCATTAATCTTTTTTCCTTTTTCAATTCAGTCAATGGAATTCAATTTTGAAGTGAAATACAGTTAAAGGAGAGAGATGTGCACACAAACAATGGCCGGTTTATAAAAGATCTCTCTTATCTTGTCAATGCCTTTACATAATCCATTGGTAAGTCATCATCTAGATTGCTTTCAAGTATCTCCAATTCATTGAAACTGAACTAATCATGCACTTAAAGTTATCACGATCTTTCCTGAGCTATAGCCAAAATGCATTATAGTTTATTTAATCATGGCAATCATAAAGTGTTTGAATTATAACAGGAAGCTATTTTGTCTTCCTCCACCACTTTTGGTTAGAAAGAAAATCTTGGGAGTCCTTGATGAGGACAGCCATTCTTAAGCTTTCCAGTAATTTGACCATTAGTCACAAGATGGTGCTATTACATATACTCTTTGTAATTTAAAGATTAGCTTTCACTCTTCCATCTATAATTCAGAGATTGGCTTTCATACATGTACCTTAAACCTACATCAGAGCCAAGGACCAGTCATTCCCCTGGAATGCCTAACAAGGCAATAATGCCATTAATTGGACACTGAGCTTTGTTACAGAAAAGGAAACAATTATGTAAACATAATGATGAACTAATTATGGCATCTTAACATAGATTATGTACTGTATGCGGCATGAGAACGAAATATTTTAGTTTCTAGTTTGATTGCACATTTTATCCATCCTGATACGTTCAAGTGTCTTCATTAATATAAGTATTTTTTGTATGAACCTGTCCCATAGTGAAACCAGCTGACTGAATCCAGAAAGTTGTGCTTTGATAGATAAGCAAGTGTGAGAATCTAAATCATGGCAGTTCTCTACAAACACTGAACAGGAAAAAACCCCTTTCCTTTTTCATTTCTAACTTAGTTTTACTTCTTTTGACATATTAAAGCAATATCTGAGGAAACATTTCTTCTATCTGACAATTTATCTCTTCTAGGCAGTGCTG
Source organism: Aspidoscelis tigris stejnegeri (assembly GCA_023333525.1). Classification (NCBI taxonomy): domain Eukaryota; kingdom Metazoa; phylum Chordata; class Lepidosauria; order Squamata; family Teiidae; genus Aspidoscelis; species Aspidoscelis tigris. The sequence goes on along the minus strand of JALMGA010000002.1, from coordinate 59,766,852 downwards.
GTTCAGATGACCAGTTGTAGTATTCCTAGTATTTGGTGGCAAATGTCCTTATAAACATGCTACCGATGAATGATTGAGCACATTGGTGCTCTCCCTCTTTTTTCTCTTACACACAGCATGTTGATGCTTTTGAAAATTTTTCAAAAGTTTTAGATAAAAAAAAGATCAGTGGCAAGGATTCTAATGATAACCTCACCAAAGAGAGCATTTAACATCTGTATAATATAAAGATTAACATTTTAATTCAGGGGGAATGCTTAAGAAATGAAACATGGTTGGAATTGGAATCAAACAGGTGCTTCAGATACTCTAAGAGAATATTTCATTCCCTTTGGAAATGGAGTGTTCAAATCAAGCATCTTTAACAGAAAACACATGTAGAAAGGCTGCCTCTGAATTAAGGTTTTTCTCTCTCACGGAAGAAAATTGCATACTTGTAGCAATTAAACTATTTTAACTTACAAAGCTGGTCTCAGATTTAGGGCTGTTCAAACAGATTTCTAAGACCAATTTTTCAAGTAACTTAATACTTCCCTAATGGGAACTTAGAACTGGAGACAGGCACCTTGAAGACAGAAGCAAAGATCTTCATTTTCATAACATCTGACAAAATATCAGCTTCACCCAACTGATATGCTGAGTATACTTCCTGCTTTTGTCTCTCCTTCCTGTTTGAAAGTAAGTGTCTGTTTAAGCTCTGGCTGGGCCAAGCATATGAGTCTTTGGGTGACAGTGACAATGGAAGAACACCCTTTGTTGAAAACTGTAATAGATGTCCTGCATGGGAAGAACAGATATGTGTTTCTTTGGATTTCTTGGTCTCATATTGAGGAGAAATGTTTATGAATTTAAGTGTATTTCATTGTACTTCATATTTTATACTGGAAATTAGTGTTGGTTATGTATTGAATGATCTGCTATTTCTTCTGCTAAAACTTGTAAACCATCTAGAACAAATAGTGAAATGTGATATATAAACAGATGAATGGATGGATATTGGATATGGAGCAGAACCTGATGCTGAGGAGCTTCTTGGTCAAATCAAAGAGTGGTTTGCAGTTCCATGTGTACTTTGGAGAAGAGTGGCAAATCTGTGCAGGATTTTCACTGTATTAAGTGTGCACAGCTAAAGAAATTCCACAATGCGAAGATGAAAGGTTTTACTTAGACAATTCTGTTATTTTATTTAGTAAGTTCTGCAATATTTTAGATGTATAAAAAGTACATACCTGCAAGTCAACTGAAGAGAAGTAAGCTGAGCATGTTATTTTAAACAGTATATCCTATCAAGAAATCTGAGAAGTGTCTTTAACACCTACTAACAATTTCCCTCGGAAACTCTATGTGTCAGATACCTCTAATTGGGGATGAAATCAGACAAGGATTATCCCCAAATGTGCAGGCAGCAGGATACCTGAGTTAGCAATCAGTATGAGATGATAATATAATTGTTTTTCCATCACATGGTTTATTGTGGACCCTTTTATGGATTATAGACCAAAATGAAGATTTCTTGACTTTATATGGATTTTACAGAATCCTGAAATATCCCTATTCTATCTGATCAGCAGAGGTTAAATGTGCATTGCACACAGCTATATCAATGTATAGTGTCTAGTATGTGATATAATCTTTTCTGTTCTAATTGACATTTCATATGGAATATTTTGATAATCTTACCCATTGAATTTATTTCTTTTTCACATTTTTATGATTCTTTAGATTGTAATTATTTCTGTCTTCTTTCTATTTTTCTCCATATTTCTGTCTTCTTTCCATTTTCCATATGGTTATTCACTTTGTATGTAAAACTAGTATATAGCTGTTTAAAATCCACACTTAAAGCACATATAGTTGCAGTCCACACTAAAACTTTTTATTTTTCTAGCAGTCTTAGATATAATGAAGAAAGTCCTAGGTCAGCTGAACAGATCAAGGCAGACTTTGATGTACAAATTCAATAAATATGAAGCAAAACAGAAGGCTCATGAGTAGGTTTTAAGTGGAAACATCCTTATTCATCATCTCATTTGGAATATGACATTCATGACTTTTTGCAGTGTGGATAAATCTACCAAATTTCATTTCTCACAAGTTTTTCATATTTCCAGTATTTCCATATCCATTTGCATAACAACTAGATCCATTCCTGGTATAGTTTGTTTCATTTGTACCAGTCCATGTCGTTCCCTAAAATGTGTTGTTTAGTACACATCTTTGCCTAAACCACACTGTTCTATAATATGTATTTTAAAAAGTTCCCATTTGAGTTTTGGAAGGAAAAAGTCTTATAAATTTCTAAGTGAACTATGTGAATTTTTACTCCTATACCTGCTAGGCACCAGACAGTTAAATAAGTTCCTAGTTATCTTTCTATGGGTTGTGAAGTCATCTTCAGGGTCTCTTCAGTCTGCAGGTTAGTACAGACTAGAGAGACCCTGTAGCAGACAAAGTGTAATCCAGGAGGCTTCTGAGATTAACTATCAGTGGACCTGGCCCACCAGCATGCAAGTGAGGGAGATCCAGAAAATGGAGGCATGCAGAAGGTGTGCCTCCATGTTCTGGACTACAGGGAGACTTATTTTGGTGACAAAGCAAAATGGGTCTTCCAGGGGCACTAAGGCTAGGATCTTTTGTTCCTGGCCATCAGCCCTTGAGATTGGGTCTGACTGGGTACCTCTGTGGGGCTTGGGCTAGAACAGCATAACTATGAGGATGGCACTACTCCAGATTGGACCTTGTCATGACTAAGACCAGTGAGCCTCATGTGATCCTGATTTAGTGGCCCAGATCATGGCAAGGTAAGTGCAGAAAGGCCCAAAGAAATAATAACTCAAATTTATATTTATCTTTGCAAGAAAATAGAAAATATCATCCCAGTAGTGCCATGGATTTTAACAGGGTCATATCTATATATTAGCTGAAAGGGAGATTCTAGCTGTTCTGCTGCTGACCTTGACATGGTGACACAAACCAGCCTTTGATCCAATGCAGAAGCAATTCCTAATACATTGGATCATAGGCTGATTCGCCTCACCCAAGGAAGATCAAATATAAATAGCAAATTGCTTTTTGGTCCTTGTAGTGCACCCATGGCTACCATCTATTAGTATGTTACCTAATTATCATAGACCCATTAGATAACCCTGGATTCTACTTCCGGGGTGGAGGGGAACAGCTGGAGAAAACTTAAGTGGGCAATGTCTGTTAGTTTTCATAATTCTTGTTTGTCCTTATCCAACATTGTATAATGTTTGGGGGAGGGAAATCACCATTCTTAATTTCCCCTTATTTCTTGCCTTTGTTGTTGTTCTAGCAACAACAAGAGGGAAACGTTGCCCATTTCATCCTCATCAGGGAAATGGCAATGCTAAGTGTTGGATTTCATTATTGAAATGATAAGTCTTGCTGACAGAATGAGGAGAAAACAATGCTTGGAAATGGAAGGGGCGTTCTTCGACTCAGGGAGAAGACTAATTAAAAACCAAGCCAGTAAGTTAGATTAAAAAATAAAAAGGCATGTTGATTATTCATTAAAACTCTAATAACAGGGAGGCAGTTCAACTCTTCAATTAGAGTCTGGCTCAAGTAGAGAGGCCAGATTCCTACATGATTTAATTGCATCACAATTTTAATGCTGCTAAAGAAGCATGTTCATAATATAAAGCATGTCCAGTATTTGTCCATAATTAAGGACAGCAGCCTCCCGGTCACCCACTTGATAAGAAACTTGGTAAAATTCAGAAGGACAAGGGAAAGTAGCCTCTGCCAGGCTATGCTGATGATGCAGGCAGATCAGGAAAGTCAGTGGTGGATATTAGGAGGGATAACTTGCTGCCTCACTCTTTTAAGAAAGAACAAAATTGTCATGGCAAAAGTCCTTGCAGACAAACTGTATCCTACCAAGTTTATATGAGATACTCAGGCTGCATTTGTGTGCACATGTAAGAAATGGCTTGAAAGTGGCTTAGAGGCAGTAGATACAGACATTAGTGCCTCCATCCAACCTCCAATCCACATTAAAAGTGCACAGAAAAGTGCATTTTCTGACCTTTAATGTGATTTAACTAGTGTGTGGATGCTATCACCTCCAATCTGGGCCTTTTTGCACTTCAGTGGGATAGTATCCCACTGGATTTAAGTTTAAGGACAGTAGCCAGCATTCTCCACCACAAACATTTTGCATTACATTACTCCAGCAACAGCCACAGCAACCTCCAGGGTGCACCAGGCCATTGCTGTGACAATTGGCCCACAACATGCGACTGCCCAGCTGCAGCCACAGTCTTGCCACCCCAACACAGTGTTTGCACCAGGAAACAGAGCAAACTCTGTGTCCAGGAGCTTACCTGGAGCATACTAGAGGTTCCCGGTAAAGTTTCAGAACAGTTTTTACTGTCCCACAACTGTGGAAGATCAGGATAGCCTTTCACACTTTGGTGCTGAGGTGTGCATGAGGCTGTGTCTGTCAGGTAAATGCAAAAAAAGGCCCTCTATTTCAAGGCACTTTTTGCACTGATACCATATTCAAAGGAGTGATTTCAGCCATGAGTTCAATTGGAAAGCAAAGCCCCACCCATAACCATAGGACGCTAAAAATGATCAAGTCTCACTCCATCAACCCACCCACTGACTTGCTTCTTGCTAATATTATTTGCATCATTTAAATTCATAGAAGCATTTAGCATCATTTCAAGTAGGGTCCACATTCTTGTATGCACCAGCTTCATAAAATTGCCCATCATAAAAAAGGTTGGAAAACCAAGTCTTGTAGTATTAAATCTCCTAGTGTTATTATTTTAATCCCCCGAATGGATTCTAGTAGGGTTATACCGATTCAATTAAAAAACAAGAGTAACAAAGTTAATGGGAAAACAGTAGCTTCAAAAGCTGGAAAGAAGTTATTCCTGTTGTATAATTCAGTAAAGCAAAACAATTTATAGCCCAGTATATACATCAGACTGCAGTTGGCAAAGATAAAGCACAGATAATGCACAAATACTGTGTTTCTTCTAAGTCAACAAAAATGACAAATGTGCAGGCTTTGCATTCGAAACAACTTTTATTTCCCTCCAGCAAGTATGACCTGCTTCATAAACATTACTAACAAAACAGTGACACTGGAAATTAGGCTTTATATATCCAGTATTAAATGTGACAAAAAGAGATGAGGTGTTGCATAAGGAAAATGTACTTGGCAAAGATTTCATCCTGATGCTTTAGAAATCCGATTTAAGCATTTGAGGGGGGGGGGGGGAAAGGAAAGGTATATTGTGTAATTTACAAGTATTCCCATCACTGCTGTCAGTGTATCTGTGCAGATGGAACGCCATGTCAGTCTCCAGACAAGCTGCTGATCAAATAGTGAAATTGTTTCTGGTCTGAACAACTTCAAATTTATACCAGCAGAATCACATGGGTCGTGAAGATCTATTTTATTTATTTTGTATTTTATCTGACTCATGCTTGCTGCTCTTTCTAAAATCATTCCAGTGCAGTGTTCAGGAACAGAGAAATTAAATTAAAGAAAATGTAATATTGTAGAATGTAACAGTAACATTAGCAGCCATTGTAAAATATATCATGTAGAAACTGCAAAACAGATTGAGGGATTATGGTCTAAAAGGGCCCTAGACTTTTATCTTGCTCAAACAAAGCAGACCTGGGAAGGCCACCTAAAGGTTCTGTGTATACTGCTAAATTCTTCCAGGATTGGACTAATTTGAACCAACCTGCTTGTATCAGTTAACACCCTGACATAAAAAAAACTGCACTAATTGATACTTTAGAATCTTCTTCAAGGTCAGCCTCATGAATAATGTACTGCCAGAATCTAACTGGGAGGTTGCCAGTGCACTGTCACCATGGCCAAGCAATCCATCCTCATGAATGGGGGCAGATGGGTATCGAGCAAAAGCTAGTAAAATGCTCTATGCTCCCAAGGTCATCTCAGCTTCTAGTTAGCACAGCTGGATTGAGAAATTGCATGACTGTTCTTAGAGGAAAGCAAACCCAAACAGCGAGAACGCCACTTCATTGAACCACCTATACATAACACTTCTGCCATGTCAGTTTTCAGCATTGGCCAGTGTGGTACTAAATTTAAGTACTAGTTCAGCATTTGTTCAACTTTCCATGTGGCACAGAAAGAAAACGCATCATTTCAAAAGCTTTGGATAATCTTATGTAACAGCTTTATTTAGGCATTGTGGGGTTGTTTCAGTTTTGTAAAAATCCACATCAAAACTTTCAATTCCTTCCAGCAGGGATCTTGAACATAGGAGTAGAATCGTTTTTTGGAGCTTCCTATGTACAATTCAAGGATATTGGTTTCAGTTACCATTGAAAGGTCAAGTAGAACAATCGAAATTGCATGTTACCTATAATTTTAGAGATAGGTCATTGTAAAGCCCCCTAAGCAGCCAGCAGGGCAGGAAACAGTTAACCTGCTGCTGCTGTGTGTTTGATTGACATGCTGAGGAGGAGGAGACTCAGCAAGCTCCATTTTGCCCACCAAGAAAAAGAGAGAGTCTCTGCTGGGGTCTGAAAAGTGAAGAGGGCTGCTCAGTGTGCCTCTGTGTGTTTGTAGGCCTCACCTCTAAGTTAGAAGGAGGGAGAGAGCCAGTCAAGTTGAATTTAACTTTGTTGACATGAGGGCAACAGAAAAAAGAAGTAATTAGTATAAAAGTGTGAATAGTGGACAAAAAGAAAGTTTTTACCACAGAGAGTTTTGACAGGCCTAAAAGGAGAAAGAACTGACCAGAGGCCTTTTCGCATTGGCCTTTTCCGAACGCGTGGAGGACAGCTTCGGACGAGGCATACGCATTGCCCGAGTGGGGCTTGCGCCGCCTCGTGTCCGGAGCTGTCCTCCACGCGTTCCGGATGCAGAGCACTTTAAAGTGCTCTGCATGCGTTCGAACGCGGATGAGCCGCCCCGGCGCGTTCCGGGAGAGAAGCGTTCGCACGCTTCTCTCCCTGACAGCCGTCGGCACGCCCCCAGGGACCGACTTGCTGGGCCGGCGATTGCGCCGGCGCGGCGAAGCCGGTAGACGGGACCCACCGAATCGGGGTTCCCCTTTCCCATCTGCCAGGGTCAGTGACCCTGGCAGATGGCACAGGGGAACCCCGATTCGGTGCGTCCCGTCTGTCGTCTCCGACGGCCGCCAGGACGTGGCTCCTTCCCGGGTCCGGCAGCCCCATTGGGGCTGCCGGACCCGGGAAGGAGCCACCAGCATCGGCGTCCTGTCGCCCCTTTCTGGGGTGGCAGGAGGTCGATGTTGGGCTCGCTGGGGGCGAGGAACGCCTTGGGCGGCCGGAGCGCATCGCTCCGGTCCCCCAAGGGTCCCCCCCGCCCCCATCGAGGCCATCTGCGGGGCGCGAGTGCCCCGCAGATCAGCCACCACCACCCCCAGTCCCCAAAACCCCCACCCCCAACCACCCTCCGGCCCGGATCGGGCCGATCATCGCGGTAAAGGTGCCCACAGCGGGGCACCTTCACCGCGAAGATGTTTCCCCCCCCTCCCCCAGGGCCCTGGGAGGACGCGCGCGCGAGGAATGACTTACCTCGTGGCCGTCCAGCGTCCAAATGAGGGTGGCATTGTGGGATCGCGCAAGACGCAGCCCACCTAGCCCCCCTATTGGACAAGCAGTTCACGTGAACTGCTTGTCCAATAGGGGGCCTAGGTGGGCTGCGTCTTGCGCGATCCCACAATGCCACCCTCAGTTGGACGCTGGACGGCGACGAGGTAAGTCCTCCGTCGCGCGCGCGTCCTCCCAGGGCCCTGGGGGAGGGGGGGGAAACATCTTCGCGGTGAAGGTGCCCCGCTGTGGGCACCCACAGAGCGAAGATGGGCCCAATCCGGGCCGGAGGGTGGTTGGGGGTGGGGGTTTTGGGGACTGGGCGGGCGGGGGGACTCATCTGCGTGCTGCAGGCGCCTAGATCCAGGCGCCTGCAGCCCGTAGATGGGCGAGATCGGGGCGCGGGGCGAGCCCTTGGAGATCAGAGCCAGGGGCTCTGATCTTCAAAGGGGTCCTGCCCCATAGGGGCCTTGCCCCGGGCCCCATGATGGGTGCCCGGGTGCCCGGGCATCTTCGTGCCAGGTCTTGCGGGCCCGATCCGGGCCCGTAGAGCTGGCAGGAAGCACGGGGCGGGTGGCTTGACAGCGCTGCCCGCCCCTTGGGTGCTCTCACCCAATGGACGGCAGCGCTGCCGGCCGAATCCCCGCCCCTGGCCGGCCTTTGCCGGGCCAAGACAGTTCCGGGCGCTTTTACCGTTCACACACAGACGCGCCGGAACGCGTTCCGGCGCGTCTGTGTGTGAACGGTAAAAGCGCCCGGAAGTGTCTTAAGCTGCCCGCCTGCACGCGTTCCGTTTGGAACGCGTTGCAGTGCGAAAATCCCTCAGGTTTTGAGACAGAACACTAAGATATATAAAGAAGAGAAAAAAAAAGCTGTAACAAAACAAAAGGAAAGGGTTTCAAAGGCTAGAAGTTATTAAGAGGCTGTGAATTAGCATAAGAAGTTTACCTCAGACTAAGAGGGAAGCCATTTTCAGTCAGGAAACCACGGTATTAAATGAGAACTTTTGTTAGATGAACAAGCAAAGGACTTTACTCTGTTCCCTTACCATTTTAGTTCCTTTCTCATGGACTATAGAATTCATAACTGATTCAATCATACATTTTATTCCTTTTATTCTATTTACTCTGTAACAATAAACCTTTGAGTTTGGTTAATTAAAGAGTCAGTATTCTGTTTGTGGTAACATCTAGAAAGAACTAGCAAACAGGGCCAGTGAAGATCCAATTTGTGCTGAGGATCAAAGAGGATCTGGCAGAGTGAATGGGCACCTGGGCTATCTGTTAGCCTGCCAGGCTACGCTAAAAGGAGGCAGGTGGTACCAGAGCTGCCTGGGTCGTCACAATTGGTGGTAGCAGTGGGATAATAGTAAATTCAGTGCCTTGAATCAGTTATGGTGGTGGCAGCGTGTATTGGAGATTAGATCAGGAACCATATAGGGACCAAGTGAGCTGCGTGCTTATGTATTAAGGCACAGGTTTAATACAACAGGCTAGGTAAAAGGCCTGTGGCCACAGTGACCCTCTGTCTCGAGGTAGCACACCAAGGGTATTGTGTAGAGACAGTGGGGGCTGTACAAAAGGCTTTATAGGAAGCTGCCTGGCAGTTGTGGTTGAGCAATGGGCCAGTGGTGCCAGAGGTGCCAGTGAAGGCAGTTCACAGGGATGGGATTAATGCTTAAATAGATAGATCCCAGTGGGTGCACAGAATGCTGAAAGCACAGTAGAAAATCCTAAGCAGTGAACAAGGGTCTGGGCAAGGATCCATTGTAGGCTTGGTAAAGAGCTTAGATACTCAGCAGGAACACAAGGTGGTGAAGCTTTGGGTATAGTTCCTGTCTGTAATTGCCAAGGTTGGCATGAGTCTAAAACAATAGGCTTGGGTTTTCATTCAGCATAGTGTGGCACAAGTGTGGCAGTGTCCAGAATTAGACCTGCAGTAGACAGGCAACAAAAAGTTGGAGTGCCAAAGAAGAATGTGAGTCCTAACTGGCTAAGAGGCAAAAGGACTGAAACTAGTGCAGGAAGGAAAGTCTGTTTCCTGTGTTCAAGTCCAGAACATCTCAAGGCCCTATGCCCAAGGGTTAAGAGGATGACCGGAAGATGTAGAGAGCAGTTGGTGTTGCAATAAAAAACGGGAAGAGTGAACCTAGATCAGAATGGGTGCATATCTTCAGCTGAGTCCAACTGTGTTGCCGTAGGCATTTTTCTGTCACAGAACAAGCAACCCATCCCACACTAGGATGGTTTGCTGCCGGAGTGGAACAGGGCCATGCATATTCAGATGGCCCATACTGCTCTATGCCTGACCACAGCCTCCAAAGAGCCTTTGGAGTTTGGGCTGAGCTGTGTCAAGGACATATCTTCTTTCACCAATACTTGTTGGAGTGCCATCAAAAAGGATTCCTCATAGTATAGCGGACCATGGGTGTCTGTGTGTCATGTCTTTTGCATGCTTCCATAGTTCAGTACGCTTGCTTTGGGCCAGTTGCAGATCTTATAGCTGAGGTCTACTGCTGAACTGTGCTAGGGCACCATTTTGGCTTCCCTTGCCCAGTCTGTGCTTCAACTACTGTGGACAAACTATGATTGGGTGGGCAGGGCTTGCCATATTCCATGCTAGAGTGCACATGGCAGGCTCTTGTTCTGGGATTTATCTCTGAACAATACACAATGTAGAAAGGACCATGCTCTGTAATGCTTTTCTTAAGAAGCATTTGCAACAAGGCTACATTCACATCCAGTTTCAGAGTGAGAAAATACATCAGCATTATTTCTTTCAGCATTATTTACCTCAGAAAAATTCACTCTTGTATTAGATAAAGTGGAAAGAAAATGGCTAGTCATTTTGCTGATGTGTTCTCTTATTCTAAAAGTGGACTGAGACTGGATTAAAACTTAGGTGTGAACACAGCCTTAGTGACAATGGTTAAACTCAGTGTCTCCAGTTTGAATTCTACCTGCCAGGGCTCCTAGTCTTTTGATCTTGTGTTTCTCTGCTTTTTCAAGACGTGTGCTGTTCCTTTGGGATTGCTCTCTCTCCATATATGTCTGTATTAGTTCTGGGGCACATAGCACAAAGCAGTCTCCTATTGGAGTTTGCTCCTTTGCTGTTTTGTCACTGGGATTTGCTCCAATACCATGTCCCATGTGGACATGGCATTTCCATGGGAGTCAGGGCCCTCAGGTAGAGTGGACTGCATTGTGGACAAGTTGTTCCGTGGGGTTTCCCATCCTAAGCCAGCAGCCCTGTGCAATTCCTGGCACACACTCAGGTAGCCCATAAGCTACTTCAGTGTTGAGACCTTCAGGTATAGGTCAGGATAGAAATAGAAAAAGACAGTTGTTCCCTTGTTCAGCAATAACTACCAGATAGCTAAGTTTCCCGTGCCCATGGACCTGGCATTCTGAAAGTGTTTCAGTATAAATTTGAAAATTCCTTTTTATTAAGAGAGTTTTTTAAAAACGCACAACAGAAATATGAGAAGCATATTAATCAAAGATTACAAGCTGCAACATCCGATAAGCTTGAGAAGTGCAGCTCCTCCTGCCAAAGGTCAACATAGCAAAATATAATAGTATGCTAACAACAGTGCTTTCTGTCTGCCTAAAATGCCCAATAGGGAAATTCATAGGTGGACATTAAGTCATTATCAGCTGGTGCTGGAGAGAAGTGAAGAGTATAACACTGTTTTTTGGGAAGTGCTGAGGAGGGTGCTAGTTAATCACAGCAGACGATATAGACTTTAGTGTGCCATTGTAAGACAAAAGCAGCCATAGCCTGAACACCTGAACTGAGTTTCAAGTGGTTAAACTCATGCGCTGATTATTTCTTCCTTTTCCTCCTCCAGCTCGGCTTATTGATATTAGTTGCAGAAGATTTTTTGCAAACACAGGAAATGGCTCTGGCAACTGGGCCATTTTCTATCCCAGCAAAACAATGTCCACACTTCAGTGGTGGTGACATAGCAGAAGAATAGAAATAAGTGCTGTAACAGAGCGTACCCATCCTCTCTCTTGGGAGTGTTTATAGGGGAAGGGTTGCCCTGTTGAATGCATGGTTAAGTGATGCAAACACACTTCCAATGTGCTCGTTGTGCCATGAGAGTGTGGACTCTGCACCTTCATGGAATATTCACAGCACCCACAGTGACATGAGCAGGTTCTCCTTCTGCCTGGAAAGCCAAGAAATGTAACCAAGGAAGGCAGGGGCAAGACTTACACTAAGGGCTCAGCTGCACGTAACTTTTAAGCAATGTGATAGGCATATTTAGAACAAAATATTAAAACAACTTTTAGGCACATTAAAAACATGCTGCAGTGTAGTAATATATACCCTCACATTATCTCAGGCCATAGCTACATAAGGAGAATGTCAAGCTAAAGTGTGAATGATTCACTTGACACTTCTACCCTGAGCTTTCAAGCTCCTCCAAGCTATTGTTTAAGCCATTTCTTTTAAAACTACTTGAGGGGTGTTTTTCCACTAGCACTAGAGTACCCATTAAGGACCCATTAATGACTAATCCAGCTCCTTCTATTGTTTGGAAGGGGATCTGAATACCCAGTCATCTTCTCATGTGACAAAAGTAGAAGTATTGGAATGGGAAAGGTGGGTTTATTTTGACTGGACTTATTAAAACCCATCTCAAAATGGAAGATTTTTTATTTATTTTTTGCCAGAGGTGTCATGCAAAGGAAGGATGCATTGGATGCTAGGCCATATTCACACTTATGCATCTTCATGTTCATGCCAAGAAAGAGGGAAAAATAAATCAGTGAGGAAAGAGCAACTGCTGAGGTCCCTATTTCCTGCATGTGGGGTGGGGGTGGGTCTGAAACGTAAGCTGGAAATATAATTATGGTGGATTGCTTGACCTTGGCTCTGTCGACTACAGGTGAATTTGATCCTCTAAGTGTCCTGATAGAGTTGACTCAGGGCATATTATTAAAATTCCATCTAACACTTGAAACAGTTATTAAAATCTTATCTATCTTCATGAAGGTGTGCCCTATTCACCCCCGTGCAGATGGAGCCTAACTGGGAAACACTACTGAAAAGTTTCTTTTTACACAAGTCCTTCTCCCAGGCCAGAATTTTATTCAATGAAGAAGCATTTCTAGTATATGTGAGCAAATGGTGTGCTGAAAGATCTGAGCTCTACTTTGGAGTTGGAAAAATGTAGAAGATTTATTTATTCATGCATTACATTTCTGTGCTACTCTTCAGCATGAGGACTCAGAGTGGTTTACATACACAATATATATAAAGCTGGCATTACACATAAAAATGAATCCACTTTAGTGTGGGTTACTGATGCCATGCCCACGCACTAGTATGCTCTGTCTACAGAGAACAGAGGAAAATTAAACCAGGAGGCCCCTAATCTGGATTCCTAGTAGTCCATGACACTGAGGACTACTAATGTATAAGCTTGGGCCAGTCTTTATCAGAAAAGTGTGCAGAAGGCACACCTCTTTCCCCTGGATTACTGTGGGATTCATTTTGGGAGCACACCAAAGTATACTACTGAAATGGGTACCCTGGGGGCTACAACGCTAGGAACCTGTGTGAGCTTTGAGGCTGGTGCAGCGTCTGGTGTGACAAGTTTGACTATGCAGATGGAACTGTTCCAGACTGCATCTTACCATGATCAGGACCAGCAGAAATATATACTGGAAAAGCTTCTTCCCTGAATACAATTCTGGCCTAGGAGAAGGGCTTGTGGGAAGAAAACATTCCAGCCGGTCGTGCTGGTCCAGATCCATTGGGTGGGTCATAGTGAGGTAAGAGCAGAAAAGCCCCAAGTTTCACTCAAACTAGGGCAGAAGCCAGAGCAGGATGGAGCACTGAGCTTCAGCCTCTAAACCCCATGATGCTCCAGAGATCAAAGGGGATACTCCTGCAGAGGAAGCCATTCATAACAAACAAAGCATGGCAAGAATCACTGCAAGTGGCAGGAATGTTTTGGTCATTCGAATAATTGTTGTATCCTTAGGCATGCACATCCAAATGGCAACCAGGTGATCTCTTAATAAAGCTCAGGTTGTTTTTGTTGGTGGATAGAACAAGATTAATAGCCATATAGATGGTGCTTTAGTGATGATCACAATTTAGTCACCAGTGATGGATGCTGAAGTCTGTGATGCATCACACTTCTGTCTATTACATGGCTGTATGAGTCGTAAATATTGCATGAATGCATGGTGGGATTGTAACTTTTTATCAGAATAAAAAGTGGGAACTGTGTTGCTTTATATGGAAGGCAATATGGTAAAAACTAAGCAGGGTACACTGGTAACTGAAAACATTCACGGAAACTGCAAACAGGGAAAGTTAAGTAACCTAGACCCTTAAGCAAGGAGCTGGATTGATCAAATAGAACGGTCTTTCTGCACATGCCGCTGAAAAACAGATCCAAACAGATCCATTTTTTGGTGAGCCGTTCTTCCGAGGATCTGTCCCAAATACGGACAGATCCTCAGAGGCCCCGTGTGTCCGCACATGTGCAGGGTGGCCGTGGCGAGGCCGGTTTGGGAGGCCAGATCGCCCAGGTGCTGCGCGAAAGCCACAGCATCCAGAGCCAATGGTCTTGTGCGGAAGCACCACCGAGAACGGACCCAGATTTGGCCTCTAGCACGGAAGGTAAATTTATATGTGATTTGTATGTGTCCTTAATGTGTGTCTAAATGTGGTTTTACTGTATGTGCAGAAACACCCAAATAGTCGTGAATGATCAGTTACTGAGTTCCTGTGCCTGGTGAGCTGCAATTTGACCTGGAATCGAATCAAAAACTGCTGCAGAGATTTCAAAAAGGTAGCCTAGATCTAGATACAATGAGAAGATGAGCCACTTCAATTAAGAACTACCAGAAGGGAGGGATGCAGATGTGCCCACTCCGAGGTATGCTCTGAGGGTGGGAACTTCCTGACTACTGGGCAGGTGCAGGTATTCAGAACCACACAGCGTTCACACACCAGATTGAGACTAGTGAAGACTAATTTTCTTCAGAGCTGCATTTTTTTCTCCCAAAATATCTGTGGTCTCATCTTCCCCTATGCATTATTTGAATGCTCATTGTGGAGCTGTGATCATGTGATCCCTCTTAGATTGTTTAGCTGCACACACAAGGTTGAAGTAGTGAGAAGGTGTTTTGATTTGTTGGCTTTAGTGCCACTCACTGGTTTATGGCATCTTCTGGCTATTATATGTATTGTTATTATGTGCTGTTCATGATGTTGGGCATCTTTACTTTCAGAAGTGATTTAGATATGCTTTATTAAATTGTATATACAGTTAATAGGGTCTGTTTTCCTTTTTGCACTTATCTTGTAAGTGTGTGTGTGTGGGGGGGGAGAGGCGGCTCTGGCACAGAGCGTCTGCACTTCATGGGGCCGTTTCTTTACCAAGGATAACTCTGTGCCTGCCGAAGCATCCTCCACTCTGTATAGATGTGGAGCGGTTAAAAATGCTCCATGCCCATACTAGCAGCAGAGCTAGTAAAGCCCTGAATACTCCTTCTGCATGCCTTCCTTGTGGCAGTTGTCCAGCGGAGCACGTGACTGGTGGTGTAAGCGCAATTACATGCTGTGTCATCAGGTTTCCCTGGCAGTGATGCTGCACAGGCATGCTGGCGCTGTCACTTGGGCTCCACAACAGTCACCCTAATGGCAGCCATTCACACTTAATTTTTGAATGCTTAGGGCATCTGCAAGTGTGGACACCTAAAGCATTTGAGCACTTCGCCTCCCAGTGATGGAAGACAAAGTGCAACTTTTCCCTCAGCCACAAAATATTTCATACATGGTGTATGGACCGGTTTGGTCCATCAACACTAGGGCCAGTAAATTAATTTAGTGCTGTAACAGCATCCAGCTAGATAATACGGTATTCTGTGAGAGCACTTGAAGAAATTTGTCCACATTTGCACATTATCCAAGGTCATATTTGATGGACCACTATTGGGTTCCCTTCCCTTTCCCTTATCAGTGGTGAATGAGTAGTTCATTTTAACAGCAAGGTCTCAATTAGCTTTAATTACAGTTGGCTCTGTAACTTTAATTAAATATAGGTGATAGCCCCTTTTCAATAATTGTTCCCCAGAGAAATTACTTTACAGGGTGCAATATCTTGCATGAGAAGCAGCCACAGAAGATTTGGACTAGAATGCATCAAGACTGACGGTGCAAAGAAGAGAAACTTATCTCTTCATTAATATTTGAGCACTGTCATTCTCCTTCCCTCTGCTATTAAATTTATAGCATTTTAAGCTGCTGAAGAATGGCCAAAGCTAATAGGACATGATGGGAGGTTTGGGAAGCTGAAAATCTGGTACAAGGGCCTTTTGATTTACACTTATTGATAATTATGGTAACCCAAGCCCATCTAATGTTTCATAGGCACCTGGTTTTCATGGTTCAGACCAAAAAGCTTTTGTAAATCTTTGATGGGATTGCTGACAATATGTAGTATCAAGTGTGCAGTACTATTTTCCCACACCTGAAAGCCAAGAAAAAGATTCAGCATCTTCTCCTGTTAGGGCAGACAGGATTATCCAAGACAAAATGACATTACTAATAGGCATAAAGTTTTTCAAGATCAAGATAAGCAAAGCCCATATGAGACGAAGAGGGCTGGTCTCACCTTAGCCTTGTTCACAAGAAACTGCATGCATAGTGATGGAAATTCTCAAAGCATCCTTAATTATAAGCTTGTATGTGTTCCTCATACTGATTTATTTAATATACTTAAAAATAAAATAACAGTGTTTGAAAGCGGGGAGGTCCCTAGCTTCTGTTTATCAGAAATTTCACTCCAAGGCTGTTGCTGCATCCAGATGTGACATATTCTTCACAGGAGCTGTGGAGCAGCTGTCATAGTGACAGATTGCTTTCAGAATGCTTCACAGGCCCTATGAAGCAAAGCCTTATCCTGCACAGCAAAAAAGTCTGACTTATCCGAGCGTTGGCTGCAGTTTTTTCCTTTTCCTGGATATTTGGGCAAGACCTTGTGAGAGTTCATCCTCACCAAGAAATAGCAGGCCTAAAAGTACAATGATTGAAATTTCGTTTGAGAGCCAAATTTTTAAAACTTAAACTATACAGGTAGGTGCATTGTTATTAACTTAATTAGGGTACTCCTAAGCTGGAAGAGCCACACTCGAGGGGCCAAAGAGCCACATGTGGCTCTCAGGCTGTGGTTTGCCTACCCCTGCTCCAGAGGATGGGAAAATGTGGAGACAATCTGTTGTTCCTGTGAACTTTTTTACTTTGGCGAGAAGGTAAGTCAATTTTTTAAAATTTATGTCTGGGGGCACCCTGTGTTTATACACAACAAAAGTACAGTAAGTTCTTAGAACCATTTGTAAGACAGTAGCATGTGTCCCTTCTGTTCTCATTCCATATCTAATCCTGCTTCTCCTAGCCTAGGATGTTTATGAAGGGGACAGACTGGTGCATGAACAATTCCACCTTGGAAGGATTTCTGAGCCATCTCTTTTTACTGAATGTGAACTCAGCCTTTTGAGACTGTGCTGAAATAAAAAAAACTACAGTATCAGGCCACTCCCAAATGGCTAGTTCTGAAATTAAGAGTTTCTCAGCCAGCCAGCATCTGCAGTACAAAATGGTGACTGTGCATTAAGTCCTTTTCAGGGTATACAAGTGAGATCACTGTATTTTTGTCACCATGTCTCTGCTCACTCCCTTAGCCAAGAACAGTGGAGTTGACAACAGTGTAAACGTCTACCTGCTGATGATAACTTCTGGGGAGCAATTCATAAAACCACAGTCATCTTGTCACTCTAGATTCAAACTTGATTCCCCAGGTCTGAGGGTGAAGCAGACTCAAAGCATGTCAGGATATCTTGAGATTATTGTTCCAGTGTCTATGCATATATACTTGCAAGGAGTACAGGCAGGCATGATGCTAAAGCTCCTTTAACCTCACTCTTCACCTTATGAACATAGCCTTTGTCTTCTTTTAGCTCAGTAACATGCTTGAACCAATTGGCTGGAACAGATCAGCTTGGTTCAGAGACAAGCTGCATTCAGTTATAAACACTCAGGGAACAGAAGAATTTCCTACAAGACTGTTGCACTTACTATACCACCTGTTGGCACACCTCCCCATTGTGTTCGGTAGATCCCTGGAATGGTGAGGACCTCTAAATGTTTGTCCCAGTCTAGGCAGCCATTTTGATAGACATTTCAATAAGAATGGAGCACCCCAAAGAAGCCGAGGGACCTCTCTCTTCTGCTGCAGCATGTGAAAAGACAGGGTCCTTGTGGTATCTTGTTTCAATAGGAAGTGCAGAAGGGGCCTCGGTCTCTGATATAGAACTATGTGCTAACTTGGATTTATTGAGTGCTTTGTAATTATAAGCAGGTAACAGTCATCTAAAATGTATTGAAAAGCAAACACTAATTTTGGAAACATGAATCAAATCACAGTCAGGATTGCAGGAGGGAAGGGTTAACTGCTTTTTCATCTAAAGGCCTAGATAAAGAGAGTATTATGCATCTCCATGGCAAATAAGGTAATGGACTACTGATAATTGTGCCTGCTGAGACAAGTAGAAAAATAGGCAAAAATCATGGGAAAATATATGAATTCATCCACATGAATATTACATTTGTTATCATTTGAATTACAAATATCTGCTTTGAGTGTTTCAGCCTATGTCATCCATTTTCACCAATTCAAAAATATATTATGGGCAAAAATTAACTGCATACCACTGGAAAGAGAGAGAAAAAAGTGATCTGTATAATATTTGTTCTTCTCAATTTCTTTTAGATTGTATCACTTCACCAGTCACAAAAAGACCATGATTGTAGTCCATTGTGTGATAACTTAAGAAGTAGTATCACAATGAATAAAATCAAGCTGTAAATATGCTTAAAGGCCATGGTAAAATTTAAAACCGTCCTTGAGTCCATATTGTTTGATTTGAGAGTGAAAATTTTGAATTAACCTATATTTCAGATTTGTTCTTATGGGCTGCATTTCCATTGAAGTTTTTAAGTGAATTGAATCTGTTTTCAGAGCTGAGTGTTCCCAAAGGATTAGAGGAATCCGCAGTTTCTGAGGATGAAAAGTCCCAAAATGCGGGCTGATTATATTCAAATAAAAACAAGTCTCACAGCAGGATTTACAACTAATATTCCTTATTCCTCATTTTTGGGGGGCAGAAAGGGATGTTCTCTTCGGTTCCCCCTGATGACCTAATCATCGCCCATTGTTTCCCTCCTTTTTCTCCCGGCTCTAGCGGCTAGAGCAGAGCTTGCAGAGTTTACAGTGTTACAAAAGATACATTACAATGTAACAGCAGGCAGAATCTGACAATCAGCAGAGCAGCTCATTCAAAACACAGAGAAGAAAAAAAGAATTCCCCCTCTCTAACTCTTGTTTTGAATCTATGCAATAACTAAAGCTAATCAACCCTCCCTTCTCCTCACTACCCACTTTATCTCTCTCCTCCCACCCCCTTGCTGCTGTTAGTGAATGCAGGGAAAGTCTGATTTTAAAGAGACAGCAATCAGAAAGACTTTGCCCTTTCACACTGAGGTGATGCTGTGCGAGTCTGGTGTCGATTTTGTCCCTCGCCTTATTCACTCCCTTCCCCATAGCTATCTCTACTCTATATTAATCAGGGACAGGCTTACAGGTTGGGATCTCCACCCCATAAAGTCAGGGTATGATGCAAAAGAGAGAGGGAAGGGCTTTCACCACCCGTAAATCTGCATAAAAAGCTATGAATGGGAACATGAAAAAACAGAGCTCTATGCTGATTTAATTAATCTGGATTTAAAACCAGACTAAATTGTGCAGTGGGGATGCAGCCATGGAGAGTTTTGCTTTAGGTCATCTTTCAGTTTATACTTTTCATCCCATATGTGCTCTTTCTTTCCTTCTTTCCTTCCTTGTGGATTCATTGAAGAAACTACTGTATAGTTGCTTAAATTATTTAGACTTCATCTTTCTACTTTTGATATTCCAACATTCTTCCTCTGTCTTGCTGCTCACCTCTTTTTACTGTCCCTATTTTTTGTTTTATTTTAAGGTCCTCACTGATCATCTATCACAGTGTTCAAAGACAAAGTTTCCCTCCTTGCATCCTCATGATGTTAAGTCTTCTTGGCATCTCTATAACCATTTCATCTTCAAAGTGTTGTTGCATGCTGTAAATAATTCACTCTCTCCTTATCCCATTGGAAGCAGGTAGGGAAGCACTCTTACTGCCCATTTCACAGATGCTAAAGGAACTGGCAGACTTCCAGGGGCAAATGTTCAGATAAGCCCCTAGGACAGCTGACATGTGACACCAAGGCTCACATGTGTAAAATGGCCATCTCTTGCCCTGAGTCTAGACTCTGCTCAGCCATCCCCATGCCCCACCTCAAGTCATCACCCACTCTGTTGCCTTCTTTCCACCACTTCTGGTGGAAAGATGTCTGAGGAAGAGGAGATGGGGGAGAGGCAACCCAGAAGAATCTTGGCTGGGGGGCAATTGCAAAGCACAGCCAGTGCAGCATTATGGAAGTGAGTTGAAGGAGGATTTTGATGGGCATTGGTAACTGTGCAGGGAAAAGAAGAGGAAGGATGTGGAGTGGAGGCAGATATGCCCAGTTTTATGGCTGCTGATAGCCATGCTTCAGATGTCACTGCTGCTTCATCTATTCCCCAACAACCCAGACATACCAAGCTTCCCAGCTGCAATGGAAAAGTTATGGGCACCTGTTGTGGAATCACCTTTTGCACATTGGACTGAAGGAGAAAGTGCAGTAGGCGATGGAGAGGGTGCCTCATTGGGTTAGCTTATTGCTTGGAGCAGGAAGGAGAAAATTACCCCTCATATGGCCCCTATCTGCAGGGCAGTTAATGAGTTCAGGAAATGAGCTCAGCTGGACACTTCTGTACACACCTAAGTCGCATAACCCTATGCATGCCTGTTCCCATTGTGTTTTCACACCCCGCCTCTTGACTGAAAGTGTCTGAACTGATAGGGTTGGTGCTGCAGCAACAACAAAGTTTCCAGCATATTGCTGTATGACAATACGGAACAATGTCATTTTGCCTCTTTATAAATCTATGGTGAGGCCACATTTGGAATATTGTGTACAATTCTGGTCACTACACCTCAAAAAGGATATTGTGGAACTGGAGAAGGTGCGGAAAAGGGCAACCAGAATGATTAAGGGTCTGGAACACCTCCCTTACAAAACCAGGCTGCAGTGTCTAGGCCTCTTTAGTCTAGAGAGACGGCGTTTAAGAGGGGACCTGACTGAAGTATATAAAATTATGCATGGTATAGAAAAGGTGGATAGAGAAAATTTCTTTTCTCTATCGCACAACACTAGAACCAGGGGGCACTCTATGAAGCTGATGGGTAGGAGAGTCGGATCTGACAAGGGGAAGTATTTCTTTACCTAGAGGGTCATCAGTTGATGGAATTTACTGCCGGAAGAGGTGGTGATGACTAGATGACTTTAAGGTAGAGTTGGACAAATTTATGGATGACAGATGTATCAATGGCTACTAGAGTGAATGCCTGGGTACATCTTTCAGGCTGGGGAGGGAAGCAGGACACTTCTAAGGCCATTTGCTGGGATTCAAGAACAGGAAAAGATTTGTCCTTGTCTCTGCTTGAGATGCCATGAGCATTTGGTGGGCCACTGTGTGCGACGGGATGCTGGACTAGATGGGCTATGGCCTGATCCAGCAGGGCTTCTCTTATATTCTTAATGGAATGTAGCAAAATTCTAGTATCCAAAGGACTAGTATGGAGCTCCTTGTTTCATACAACAGCCTGTCATGCTGGATTGTAAAATAGATTGGAAGAATCTGAACTTTTAAAAGAACTTTCAGTGGTTTGTAAAATTACACAACATTGGCTGACTTCTGGGTACCTTCTAGCAGTACCTGACCACACTCTGTGCTGGTCCAACCAGCTTCCTAAAATATACAAGGATATAGTTCTGTTAATTTCATTTGAAGACATTCTCAAACCAACCAAACTCCAATGATACAGTTAAGGGTTAGCCATTTTTTAACCTATGAGGTGCTAGCTACCCTAGTAACTTACCTTAAATTTAGGTTCATTTGGCTGTACCACACAGGAAGTAGCACTAGTGCAGTGTCTGTCAGTCACAGAGAGAAATGGGCATTTACTTCTTGTCATAGTATTTTTTTCCCCAATCCCTTTAATTAGTAAGAGCTGTAACTAGGGATGGGGGAATGGTCTAACCTTTTAGTAACAGGTCTTTCTTATATTTTTAAAAGTAGTTTTTGTTCTGCTTCTGGGGTTGCCTCCAGAATGACTGCTTTTATTTTCTTCTTTCATATGAATGGATAAATGCACATTAATACATTTTTGCAAAGTTTCTATAAGTATACATGGTATACATAGCAATCAGAGTAAATTTTGTGAATGCACATAAATCCAGACTTGTCTATATCATTTTTAAAAGGCCTCTGTGCATAATACATACAAACAGAAATTCCATACAAATGCAAGTCTCATCATCATGGTGACTTAAAAGTCTGTTCAAGACTGATCTAATTATCAGATATCATACTATACACCATTAGTAGTTAGTTGTACTCCTTGAAATGCATACCTAATTTGAGTCAGCTGTTAGGTGGCTTCTATATTAGCAGACTCTACATAGTATTTGTGGCTTCTGTTATATTAAAGGTAAATGAAATGGCCCTAGCTACTGACATGTGTCTCATCTTATTATTTCAGGAATAATAGCAGTCATTTTGACTTCCACATGCAATTTTATTCCATTTTAGAATTAGGATATAAAAGCTTCAAAACATCAACAAAATTGTAGTAACTGTAGCATATTTTTAAAACATCCTTATGATTTTGTCATATAAAGGTGAATATTCAGCATGCTTGATATTCAGGAAAATATATTGTAACTTACAACTCTTCTTGTGACTGTAAATGCATAGGTAAAACATATTGTTGTCTGTTTCCTCTATTTTGAGTAACAAGGTATCATTTCTCGGGCTTAGTAATAAGAATTTTAAAGCAAACTCTCCTCCTCCTCCACCACCACCACCACCACCACCTCCTACTTTCATCTAAGTCATCCTGTCATAGGAGTTTGGAACATTTTGCTAGGACTGCTTTTCTCCAACAGTGCTTTCCAGCACTCTGCCACCACTGCTGCCATGTGGCATACCTGAAGTGCTTTCTTTGCATCACTCTGCATTACCTGTGTGTTTTTTTAAAGGCACAGAAAATGACAGTCTTAGGCCCCGTCTTCACGGCATCGTTATCTCGAATTCAAAACGTTTTGAGTTCTCCCAGTTAAGACGGCAGTTCGGCTTAACACGCTATTTCCGTGTTAAACCACGTTAAAACGTTTTGAAATAAATCCTGATTTCAACAGGTCTCACTCCGAATCGTGCGTTGATACGTGTTTCCTTTTTAACTCTGTAAAGAGGTACGTCTTTACTTTCTTCCTGAACATGAACAGAGAAGGAGCCTGACACACCTCAAGGGGGTGACTATTCCACAGCCTGGGGGCCATTATCGAGAGGGCCCTCTCCCTTGTGCCCACCAGCCTCACTACTTGAAGGTGGTGGGACAACCAAGAGGGCCTCTCCTGCAGATCTTAGGGCACGAGCAGGTCAGTATGGGAAAAGGCATTCCTTTAGATATTTGGGGCCCAGAGTGAACACCATGGGCCCAGTAGTGAATTGGCAGCCAATGCAATTCTTTTAGAACTGGCGTGATATGTGTTCGGCTAGGTGTTCCAGTCAGCACTCTGGCGGCTGCATTTTGCACTAGCTGCAACTTCTGGACCGTCTTCAAGGGCATCCCCATGTAGAGTGCGTTACAATAGTCCAATCTAGAGGTTACCAGAGCATGGATAACTGTGGCCAAATTGTCTCTGTCCAAAAAAGGCTTCAGTTGCCGCACCAGACGTAGTTGGGAGCAGGCACTCCTGGCCACGGCATCCACCTGAGCTTCAAGCGTCAGTGTGGAATCCAGGACAAAATTATCCCACTTATTAAAATATATTTCAAGAGCGCCTTTGGTTTTTAATTAATTATTGTTTTCTTTTCACAGTTGTTCATGCTGATACATAAATAGCATTGTAGAGGTTGCAGAGTTGATCTATATTACCCATTTACGATAATTAACAGTTTTATCTATTTTAAACTTTTATTGATTTGTCCTACATAGGAGGGTAGGCATAAGCCACTCAAAACAGTATGAAAGATTAAATTGCATAATTTGCCTTACTTCCACTCTGGTGCACAAAACAGGAATCCAGAGACCACCTGTACGTCTCGAGCCCAATGACTGTAAGGATTATCTGAAATCTCTAAAGTTAATCTACACAGTATTATGCTAAAGAGTGAAGTGAAAAATTGATTTTTTGTGACTGCTAAATGGGAATGGGAATATCCTTTTCTTCCTCAGTCTCATTATTACAGGTATCATTAGCATTTGTCTATGTAGCTTAACATAGAATTCTGCATTACATTACTCACCTTTTTGATAGTCTTCTATAAGCGTATGGTAAAGTCTCATTCTTTCTCACATGGGAATCTATAATACCATTAAGCAAACTGCACAGAAACGTTGCATATAAATAGTACCGAAAATCTAGGTTTACTACTTGTCACACTGGAAGAATATCTTTATAGTTTGCTAATAGGTTTGTTTTCATTCTCATTTTTAAATTTTATGTAATATTACTGTTTTTAGACAGAGAAGCCAGAGAAAAACAGTCATTTTGTGCTTCCATGTGTGACATATTATGAGTAGAGTAGAGATTTATACATTGAAAAAGAGTTCATGTGTTTCTGTTGGGTGGAGATATTGATGAATAGTAATTGGTGCCCTGTGCATGTGACATTTACTATCCAGGTCTCTGGATTACTAAGTTAAAATATTTGTCAACTACAGAACCACCTGAATACACATTCAAAATTTTTTAGACTTGTTGAGATAAGACAACCAAGATGTAATTGCTGCTTTCTTGCCTTAGGATCCAGCTACTCATAGGCTGCCTTTTCACCTACATTTTAATCCAGCTTCAGCCCACTTTTGCAATAAACTTTTCTTTCCACATTCCTGAACCCAAACAGAGATTTTTCTGGGTCAGATAATGTAAAAAGAAAACAGCTTTTCACTTTGTTGGTGACTTCTCCCATTCTGAAAGTGGACTGAAGCTGGATTAAAATTTAGGTGTGAATGCAGCCATAGTATGTACAAATTACTGTTAGCAAAACAAGCCTCACCTCATTTCAGGAATGTTCATAAACAAATGTATTGTCATACATATTTCTTCAGTCAGCCTTAGCCCACAGGCGGTAACCCAGTCCATTCCAACTCACCATCCCCCCCACTCAGTTTGGATCAGCACAATACCCTTCTTCTGCAGCTGCATTCCTGTGATTTCTACCCCCATATGCTAATGGAGGAATGTTTGCTAGGAATAATCAGCATCTGTTGTGCATGTGGGCACTGCAATTGAAAAAAATGCTGTTTATATTGTGCGTGGTAGAAAAAAATGCTTTATTTAAAGGCCTGCAAAACATTCAGGTTCACAGTGGTTCAGATCTTTTGTGAACAAGCACTTTTGTGCTCAAAAAGAAAGCCCATTCTCTGTTCCCTCCAGCAATAACTTCCTAAACATCATTGTTGTTGCACTGGTACCTGAGCTTTTCCGAGGCTGCTTTCCTGACTGTTCAGTATTCTTTCTTTTCTTTCCACTTTTCTTTGGCAATAGCCCTTTTTCTCTTGGGCCCAGTAAGATCTTCTCTAGTTTCTTGGGTGCTTGGAAAGATTCTGCAATTACCCTGGCCATACTAACCTCCTCCACTCAGAAGCTGTATGAAGAGAAGAAGGAAGAATGGAGAAATGCTCAAGGCTGTAACAGTGGGAACTGCCCTTAAGAGTGTGGAACACATGAAGAAATAATCCCTGTTCTGATTAAAAATAGGTATTCTTCCCAGATAAGCAGTAAGCGTACAAACGGACAAAGGTATACAAAAAACAGCTCCCTATGGCAGCTGCTACTGATAGGCAGTAGATTTCTCTGATCCACAGTCAGTGTTTAAAAAAAGCAGAACAGACAATATGATGGACTCCCCAATTACACCTAACTTGTCTTGCTTTTTCTTTTCCCATTTAATGATGTGGATGGAATTATTGGAAAACCATTCCAAACATCCAAGGAACTGGCAGAGATATGAATGTTATTTCCAGGGGGAAAGCATTATTGATGTGGAAGGAGGGAATGAAGAGCACCAAGTGGTCTGGAAAAACATACTGAAAGATAGTGCGGAGAAGCTACCAAGACCTCAGGAATGCAGTAGGCAAAAATTGTGAGTAAAAGAAGCATGAAACAGTTGATCACTGGGCTTTCCTTTCAAGTGCCATGGTATAGAACTTCCTGATTTTGTTCTGTGATTGCTTTTCAGCCTGTCTTGGAAATGCCTAAGTCCAGTCCCTGATAATCTGCTAGAGAATCGCAACCCAAGTTAGAGAACAAAAGGCACGTTCTGACTGAATTTAATTCACTTTGCTCATAAAAGGAAAGAAAGAAAGAACTTTGTATGGTGGAAAAAAACACGGAATCCTTGCACATGGTCCATTTTACTTTGACCTTACCCTAAGCCTTGGCCTCATATATTTTCTAGACAAAACTGATGTCTTAGAGCCAAGATGTTTTTGAGAAATGCATAAAGTAGCACTGGGACTCATGCTCTTGGGGATAATGGGTTCCTTCTATAGTTCATCAACCATTTCAGTGTGCCAAAGATCAAGGATGCTCCTTGATTCCTTTGAGGTAATATAGCTTGAAGAGGCACTCATCTGTT
The DNA here is from genome assembly GCA_023333525.1 of Aspidoscelis tigris stejnegeri. NCBI lineage: Eukaryota > Metazoa > Chordata > Lepidosauria > Squamata > Teiidae > Aspidoscelis > Aspidoscelis tigris. The sequence continues at coordinate 59,740,418 of JALMGA010000002.1, read as the reverse complement.
CTAAACCTGAGAAAGTGCTGAGCAGGCATGGTTCTGTCTGTTGACCTTTGCAGAATCTTTCAAGGCCATCTTTTGAGTCTATTTTCAAGCTGCCATTTTGGAAGAACGATGAAGGTAAAACAGAGTAAATCTTTATGAGATGGATTTGCTGATGATGATTATCAGGGCTGGCATTTGTAGGAGCACTTTCAAGGGCCTGAAAGAAAATTAAACAGGACAGCATGCAAGAAAGTGGAAGATGTTGTTACTGATGAATCATGAGTTCATGTGAAATGGTGTGTGTGTGTTAATGTCTAGGAAGTGTAGTTGAAAAATAATTCCACTAGTGTTCATTAATTTGGAAAACAAAATATGCATTCCAGGAAATCTCTTGACTAGATATGGCTGCTATTTGCACCTGAAGTAAACACCAGCAGTTTAGCTGTAGTAGCCCAGAAACTGTCATCCAAGACCATTCTTCTTACTGCTTAGAGAGATGGAAGTTTGTGTATTTTTATTTATTTTTTTCTTTGTGATCCCATCTTCTGAAGAACTCAAAGAAGCAAACAGTTGGGATCCATCAACAGCTGGAAGGTCTGATTACTATTCTTTTTTTGTTTCTTATTTATGATGCAATCCTGTGAACACTTATTTGACAAGATGTGCTGCTGAGCCCGCTTTTCTGTGCAAAATCTTACATATAATTGAACTGAACATTTTTCTTTTTAATAGAGTTTTTTTCTTCTGTCTTGGCATTTACTAAACATAGACTTTTATATCAGTCAAGAAGAGAGAAAAGGCCTAGGTTCAGCTCTTGGTTTTCAGATAAGATGGGAGGCAAGATAATTAAACACCAATGTGAGGTTGCTATAAGAGTCCTTGCAATATAAGGGCAAAAGAGTAAATGACAAAGAGAGGGAAGTTTGATAAGCCCTTCTTCTGGATGACACTTCTGGCAGTTGGAACTGCTTTTCAGCTCAGCAAGGTTTCTCAATCAATATTTCTACACTCCATTGATCTAGTGGAATGTACTATAAAACAGCAGCAAGATTACATCCAAGCCTCCAATTTTCTCTGCCTGTAACTCATGAGATTGCTGATGGACCAAACGTGAGCCTATGCCATAAAAATTAACATCTTGATACATGGTTCTTACATTTTTAAATTGGGGAGGTAGATCATCTGGGGGAGGGGAATCTAAAGACTTATGTGTTTAATTTCATTCTTACTCTTGGATAATATACCAAACAGCTGCTAAGACACTGAATTTCTAAACAACAGAATTCTAACATAATGCTCTGTGTGTGGAGGTAGAATTAATATTCTCATTTAGCAGTATTAGCTCATGTTAGGAGAGCCAAAGGTAGATCCAGGAACAGATAAGATGTCTGTACTTTATTAGAACATAAAGTTCAGTGAAAGACAAAATCCCTTCATTTTCTGACTTCAAAGGACTTTAGGTGGATATGATTAGTTCATGATAGCAGTTGCCATGAGTGAATGAAGGCAGAAGCTCCTCTTCCTGCTGAGCACTGATCTGAAGGCTTCATTTTGGTCCACCCAATGCCAGCAAATCATCTTTTGATCTAACCCAAAATGGTTTGGCTCAATGGATAGATTCATCAAGTTATTGATCAAAGAAAGTTGGGAATCTTTCCAAACACCCACATTTCTTCCAGTGTAGTTGGGATTTTTTTTTTTTACTCTACTAAGAGACCAAGGCCCATCCCAGTCCCTTAGTTTAGCACTTTAGAACCAAACATGTGCCCATTATAATTTCCAGCTCTTTATATAAACATTACTGCACTTCTTCATGAAGGAAGCATAAAGTTCAAATGGGATCCATGATAAAAGTACTTAAAATCCAAAAATCCAAATATGGATACCTGGGATACAGCTTAACCTCCATCAAACTAAAGTGAACTGGTATCCAAATCAGCATTTCCTGAGATCCTGCTTAGGTTGCCTCCACACTAAGCTGCCTAAATCCTCAGTTAAATGAAAAATTGCAGCAGATTCACTGCGCAGAGAAAACTGATTGTCCCTACTAAAAGTCAACTCTGTACTTTTGTTTATTGGAGCTATGAGAGTTTAGGCATCATGTGGGCTCAGACAGCCAACCAGGTTTTAACTAGATACTACACTGTGGTCGTGTCCCCATGCAAGCCATCTGACATACTTTGGGCACTGTTTGGACACACATGGGCCGGGAACGGGAATGCATTTCGGGCGTCCCCATGGCAACGCAGGACAAGGACAGGTTGGGCATGGATGGTGGCATCCCCATGCGAACCGTGCCAAACCCTGGTACGGGGTAGCAGCACCACCTCCTCTCTGCCCCCTTTCTCCTCATTGGAAGCCGGATTGATGTCAACCCACCTCTATACTACATTCCTCCCTCCCTTAGCAGTACTGACAGGCAGGACTGGGGTGGGAGGCACAGAAACGAGTAAAAATAAAGCTTCATTCATAAAAATACCTTTTAAATTTTTTTTTAAAATGCCAAAAGCCGCTACGAGGTTTAGCGGCAGTAGGAGCTTGAGCAGTTTTGCGCACCTCCACTCCACCAGGGACAACAGGAATGGCCGTAAACTGAAAATCAAGCCTTTATTTATGATCATCTTGCAGATTGGGAAAACAGAGGTTGCAAATTGAACAAAAATCAAGCCATTATGCAGCCTGCCTTGGTATTCTTGAAACGGGGTTGGAATTACCTCTGTGGAAATGGCAGAAAATTTAAAAAACCAAGCTGTTCTCCAGCCTGCCTTTGCAATTGGCATTTTAAAACGTCAGTGGCTGCGATCTTCAATGGACAGGGCAAGCACACCCCATCTCCCAATGACGTGAGTGCAAATCTCCCCGTTAGTCTGTGAGTGTCCCCATGTGAGTTCCCAGCTCGCTGAGCAATGCATGCCAGTCCCCCAAACCGTGCCGAGACTTGTTTTTTCAGGTATCAAATTTGGCACCCTTCTGGCACAGTTTGGGTGGGTTTGGTATGCTTTTCCCGGACCAAATCCAAAACCCATGGGGACAAAACTTGCCGATCCCGGCTTGGAACTGCACAAAAATAAATAAAGAAAGAAAGAAAGAAAGAAAGGAATGTACCCTTAAAGATCCTCATTTTAACTATACAGTATAGTAAAACTACTGGTTCAGGGTTTCAACAAGGGATACTGCACTGTGCAGTATTGGGCAAGTCTGGAAGCACCCTAGGTTTCTTTTTAGGTGTGCCCATATTGCAAATTTGCAGGAGGCAGATATGAATGTTCCAAGGGAAGAACATCAACCTGTGGAGGGAACCAATCATTTATGGTGCTGTGCATGTTCCAGTACTACTGAAGGAAAGGAGCCTGAATTGGGCAAGCTCATTAGTTATGACTTATGTTATGTTATTAGTTATGAGGGCAGCACATTTAAGCAAGCCCAAGTGAATGAGGTCTGAAATTTTTGGAAGAGGAATGTTGGTAAGTAGTTTGTACCTCTGTTTTCCCACTGGAACAGAGCCTGTTTGCCAAGGACATAAGTTACTGATGCTCAATAACATGCTGCATTAGGATGTAAAAGTTGCTGGTGTTTTCTAAACTGTGTAATTGTGATGGAGAAAATCCCAATATTATGAATAAAGTGTTGCCTTTATCCACATTTATGGATACCCTAAAAATCTCTAAAATTATATTTAGAGAGAATTTTCCCTTAAGCAAGGTAATTTTATCTTTAATAATGGTTTCTACTACCTTCCCCAGAATGGACATTAAGCTGACAGGCCTATAATTTCCTAGGTTTCCCCTAAAGCACTTTTTTTAAAACTGGAGTTATGTTGGCTACTTTCCAGTCTTTAACAGCAGTAGCCAAGTGTGGTATGAAATTAATATTTTGTTAAGAGGTCCACAGTCATGCCTTTGCAGTTTTTAATAACTCTTGGATGGTATCAAAATTTGATGATTTGTTGATGTTTACATTGACAATAAGGTCTGCCATTTATTTTCTTGTTACCACTATTTGCCATAGTTTATCACACTTCCTTTCTAAGCTCAGGCTCAGAGATGTGCCTTAAATTATTTTCAGTGAAGGAAGTAAATCATTAAGCTTCTCTGAAATTTCATTTTTCCTTTTTAACAGACTTTTGGCTCCAAGAGACCAATGGCCATCATCCTGACCAATTTCCTGCTTCTAATGTATTTGAAGGAATTTTTAAAATTACCTGACTTTGCCTTTTTGCTTTTTGATCCTCACACATTCTTTTTCTTTTTCTCTTTCTTTTTAATTGTCACAGTCTCTTTGAAATTCTATTGTCAGTTTTTGTGTTTTCTTTTGTTTTCTTCATTAGGACAAGCATTCCACTTTCTGAAGGATGCTTCTTACCTCACTATCTTGCCTGACAACACTCATCAGGCATGGAGGCTGCTGCTTGTCTTTAGTGGCCCTTTTGTAACTGTTAGGAATACATTTTAACTGACTGTCTTTTCTTGTGGCTTTAAAGTTATTCTTTATGGAGAAAATTTCCCCTTTTCACTAGTCTTCTCAATTTTGAAAAGTTAACTTTTTGAAATGAAATGTGACCATATTCGACATGCTTTATAATTTTCCTTTCTGTAAATGAAGGATTTTGTTGCATTATGTCCATTTACAGTATTCTAAGAATTTGCATCTAGATATCTAAGAAAAAGCTTGGCTGATAATCCACCACAGAGACAAAGGTGTACTGGTCACAGAACAATATCTCCCAACCTCCAAAATGCTTGTAGGTGTGAGCATTTCAGGCACCCTGGTTTAACATTGAACAGGTAATGACTCCAGAGCTGAACATTTTTGATCCACTGGCAAAACTGGGATAAGCAAAAATTCACATCTTCCATCTGCTTTCACTCTATGTTGTGGTAGAGGAGGTAAATTAGGATGAGTCCACTTTCAGAGTATATTATCTCAACCTAAATGGAAGAGTGCTCTGAGTGCATATTTCACATCTACAGTATTGGCCAGTTGCGTGTTTGCCCATCAAACACCAAGGGCATTTGAGGAGGGCCCTATTTTGTACATGTAGATGCAACTTCTGTCATAATTTAAGCACCCATTTACCAGTCAGAATGGGGATAATTGAAATTTTCTATTTTTGTTGGACTTTTCCTTTGGAATCCCTTTCTGATTTCTTTCCCCAGTGTACAAAACAGAACTGATGGGATGGTGGAAAAAGGGTGAAACACTTATTAATCACATTTCTATTCATTTGTTATTCAAGGGACCAAAAGTGAGGATCTAAGTTATCTTTGTACTTCCCCAGTACCCTCTTTTTCATATCAGCTTTTTAATTGTCTTCAACAGAAAATACCAAAAAGAAAAGAAAATACAAAAAAAGAGAGGGGGGAAGGAGAAAGGAAGGGAAGAGAAGGGGAAAGAATAATCAAATTCTTTTCTTTTTGCAACATGAACTGTTAAACGAGAAAATAATAATTTCTTGAGTTGTCATTTTAGTTCTGAACACGTTAAAAAACACAGAAGATGTGGCTATCCACTCCAGAACGATTTTTAAAAAACCCTAATCTATATGGCATTTATGACCATATACTCTTACTGCTCCATTTATGGCTGTTGGTATGAATGCTGAAGTTCTCACCATCTGCTGAGCCTGAATCCAAATATGAATGCCAATAGGAGTCTGGAAAAATAAATGCCCATCTGCTACCTTCCACCTAGATCAATCTTACTGAGAAAAAGAACATAGTGTTTCTACAAAATAATAGCTCATTAAAAAGGAAAGAAAAATGAAAAATATTGCTTTGTGGAAACTTAAAAGTATTCTTGTATTTGTCAAAACAAACTGCAAAAATGAGGTCCTCTTCACACAAATCCCCCCAAATGCTTTGGAAAACTGTCTTTTGTGCAAGTCCCTTTGCTAAAATGGAATTTCATGTGATTAGACACTTCTGTAGTGATTAGTGATAAATAGCAACTGTACAAAGGATATGCCTTGCACAGTTTGATGAGAAGTGACTATCGGACTATTTTGTACAAAATGCACAGATTGCACGTTATGAAATGTGGACATCATATTTAGCTGGTTCAACATTTTCACTGCAGTTTGAACAGGTTGGTAAGTGCCTCACTAGATCAGACCTGTGGTCCATCAATACAGCTGTCTGTTCCCAGAATAGCCAACCCAAGGAAGTCCAACAGCAGAACACAAGCTCCCAGCTTGCTCTGTTTATAGTCTTCCATCAACTGTTTTTCAGAGGTGAGTTCATACTTCCCAACCTAGTATTGCAGAACAATCCCATATTAGGCTAGTATAGACCCAGCATGGAGGCAACCATTTGAATTTTGAGTGCTGAAAAAGTCCCATAGCAGGCCAGCAGGGCAGGGCCGGCTGGATCACCATGGCAATGTTCAAAGCAACATCTATCACATGCTTGGGTAGTGCCATTGTGATATGAATTCTGTGTACAACTGCACAGCCTCAGTCATTCCACCATCCTCACTCACTTAGACTGCACCCAGAACAGAATGTGAAACCACCTCCCCAGGAGTGGTGCAGATATTTCCAGCCAAACTGTGGCAGCTGGGTTGCTCTGGGGAGGGCTTATCCCACTCTAGGGAAGCAGAAGCAACAGCAGCAGCATGAGGATGGGCCTGACCAGGGAAGAAGTTGCAAGCGCTTCAGGCTTTCCTTATAATGAAGACCCCCCCCCCATCTCAATCATCTTGGGCTGTGATCAGAGATAGAAAAAACAAGTATCCCTAAGGTGCCTCGGAGGTGGCTTAGAGATGGCTTCAAGGTAGGATTGTTCACACACCAGTCTGCCCTTTCTCTGCTTCTCTTCCAAACATTCTGTGCTAGAAAAAGTGGATTAGAGAAGGATTGGAAACACAAGGGCCACACATTGTCTCAAAATTCACATAAGCCCATCCTGCACTCCCTCATCTCTGTGGACTGGGGGATGCCTTTTGGTGGCCTGCATTCCTCCCACGCTCTGGAACAGGGTTGCCGGTTCCACTTGATTAAATTGGTCCACCAATAATACTGATCAAATGAAGCCATACCAGCAACAGATGGGGGCTCACAGATCTGCATTAACATGTGGATCTAGAGGCCCAGATGTTTGTTATGCGGACCCTTTAATTCCAGTGTGCATCAATTTGCATTGGTCACATTGAACATCATCTGCCTTTTAGGTGCCCAGTTCGCGAATGAACAGAGATCCCTTTGGAACTCTTCATCACCCCCCTTTGTTTTCACTACTGAATAATTAGGTGTCATCAGCAAATTAGCTATACCTGACTCTTTGTGTATGTTTCAGTAGTGATGGAATTATCTTTCATAGATTTTTTTGAGAGGTGGTGATGGAAGGAGTAATGATACCCAATATTTATTGTCCTTCATGATAAATGCATGATCACATTTTTTTTCTGAAAAAGATGCAGTTTATTACCAACTTAAAACTGTGGTGAATACTACAGTGTTGTTTTTACCTGCTATAACCTGCCCTGAGATCTTATGGTATAGTGTGTGATATAAAGGCAAGTAATTGAATAAATTTGTGGAGACATGTTCAAAAGAGAATGTGGCTGGCTGAAACACTTCATCAGCCACAGAATTTAAAACATTTTTGAGTATTCTATCCATGAGGTAAAATATTTCTCCATTATTTCCCCTTGGTATCCAAGGTGGGTACCCTTGGTGGTAAATAGGGTCTACCTACCATCCTATCTGCAAAATTAAAAAAGGAGCTTGTTTATTTTAAATAAATAATATAAACCTTTCCCCACATCACCAGAGGAATAAGAAAACCAAACAACCAGAGGGAGAAAAAACATCCAGAATAGCAGCTGGAACATTTGAACAGAACAGCTAAAAAAATAGAGCTGTTTTACTTCAAGCTTAAAAACAAACATTAAAGCATTTATGTTTCTCTGTGGGTTTGACATTTGGTTAATTATGTGTCTGCCTTAAAAGTGTTAATTGTTTCACAATAATCAATTAATTGCATCCAATGGTGCTCTTTCATTTACAGAGATAGTCCTTGTATTTGAAGAAGATGCTTTGATGTAACAAAATCTTCACTACAGTTCCCACTGATTTTCTGCACTTCTTGCTCCTTGTCTCAGCTACTGGCTCGCTATGCCTGAGAGTCATGTAGCAGCCCATAGATTATGGTATGGAACTTCAGAAAACAATTGTCAGAGGGTTCTGAGCCCTGGCACTCTTCCTCCTCCTGATGAAGAGAAGCAATTGCTTTGCTTAAAGCTGCAGTATGTCGTCTGTATGCTGCTGGGTGCCTCTGCCTGCCAAAACTGCAGCAAGAAAATCCCCAGCCACAATTTGAAGGGGTTGATGGGAGAGACTTTCTTCCTTCTTGTCAATAATGGTTGTGATTTTGACTTGGGGGAGGGAGGAAGAGGCAGCCTTATCCTCCTTTGTCTGAATCACAATGCATCCTGATGTAAGGAAGTGTGAAAACCTCTCTTCTCCATCATGTTTATGGCTGGGGATTCCCTTGCTGCGATTTTGACAGGTGAGGAGGAGGAGGGATGCCCTCACACTCAGAAGTGAAGTTGGGTATTTCCTGGCTTTAAATCTGACGGCAAGGGACATTCCCTGTGTTCATGTATTTAAACACTGCCAAAGGGACCAGTAAGTCCCCTTGAGTGCTCTCCACAAACAAGAAGTTGGTTTTTCTGCCCTGCAACTATCAAAGCTTTCTATTATTTTCCCAAGAGAACACTCTGTGAGGTAAGTGGGGCTGTGAGAACTCAGAAGAGAGCTGTGACTAGCCCAAGGTCACCCAGCTGGCTTTGTGCAGGAATGCAGAATCAAACCCGGTATTGCCAGATAAGTGACCGGCTCCCTAGCCACTAGACCAAACTAGCTCACCAACTTTATATTTGAATACGAATTTGGTAATACTATTTGATTTTATTTGTTGATGCTAAACTATTGATCCCAATAAATACTATTGCTACAGATAATCATAATTTTGTTTTGTTATGTCCTGATTTTAATAGAATTATGGATATCTCCATTTAAGATACCACTCTCAATAAAAGAGACAAATGTGTGTGGTACAGTCTGTGTTGGATGATGCTTAAAATTGTTGTGTTGAACTGTGGCCCAAATTGAGTGAATAATCTAGTAGATTTAAAAATGCACTATGTGTTTGTCTCTGGTTTCTTGTATGTAACTCCTAAATGTTCTTGTTGGTTATTCCCCATAGCAGTCACACATGACTAAAGCAGAAATGTGTAGTGACAGAACTGCCAATGCACTCGTCTCGTTACAGAAGGTTTATCCTGTTGTCAACAAGTAGCAGTTATGAGATGGTCCATTCAAACCATAGTAGAGTATGCTTAAATTTTCCAGCTGTCTAATCTAATAACATCAGGCAACAGAGAAGCTGGGATATCAAGAAATTGCTGCAACATTTTAAATTCTTTAATTAGTTAATAATCATAATCATAATCATAATAATGAATGTGGGCAGAAGACCAAGGAATCTGCAACTGTTGGCATACTGGGCCTTTGCTGGCCAGTAGTTGGTCTTTAGGCAGTGTGTCCATGGTACCATTTTGTCAGAAACATCATGGACAAAAGATATAGATTTTTTTTTTCTGTTCATGACAGCATCATTCACCACCTTTGCTATAGAGAACTGACAAGCCCATATATGGATTGTTGTAATATGACCATCTCCAAAAATGGCCAGAAATTTATGTTGCCCAAATAGGAAAGCAAGACTGCTATCTCAGAATGGCCAAGTCAACCATTCTGACTTCAGCTCCATTTTCAGGCTTGGTTCATGTTGCTGGGGCTGACTTTAAAGTTTCCAAATACATGAAACCTGCAGTACTTGAAAGATGACCTTCTCCCATATATGCCTCCCCAGAATCTGACTAGTTTTGTGATCCAAGGTGTATGAATTGCAGAATGTGGTGTGTACCGCAGAATTTGATGTGTACTGCATAATGACATTCAGATTATGGAATAATGTTATCTGATAGATTCTGTACATGAAAACTTTGAAAATCCTCTGGATCTTTGAATCTTTTAGTATTTGCTTATTGGTAGAACAAGTGAAAGTTTGTAATTTTGCTCGCCAGCATCTCTTCAGAAGAAAACTAAGGGCCTTTTCACTCTTAACTTCCCTGGGACAGTGATTCAAGGAAGTTAAAATCCAGTATGGAGGCCGGTATTTACATCGCAAACACTGGCCCCATCCCAAAGTTTCCTCGCACTTGGCTAAGTGTCGTGGAAGGGCAATCACCCTCATCTGGGAGTGATCACTTGTTGCAGCAACAGCTGTCTGTGGCAGTGACCGGGCTATGCAGCATGCAGCTTCACAAGTGCAGGAGTCCTGCCCTCCCCCCATGCAGCCTTTGCAGTGAAATATGTGTGAAGGCTCCTTGTGGGAATTTACTAAGAGCACAGTAGATGCTCCTAGTATACCTGTGGAGCAGTAAAACATGCTCCACAGCTAACTGCAATCGGGGAGTATACATCAAAGCCACTTTGAAACAGAAGTGGGTTTTCACTGCGTGGATGGGGGAAAATGCCCTATATCAAGGAAACTGCATGAATGTGTCCATGTAATGATGAGGCATTGGGCACTATTTAGTGGTATCAAGCAATAACAACAAATTGGTTTAGGCCATTTCCTCAGTCTCATCTCTTGGAATAGTCTCAACTTCAGTCTACTTTTTCCCAAATAAGTGGTGAGGCTTTTCTTTTAGAAAGTCTACCGAAATCTCAGTCTACGTAGCAATTTTGTGCAGCCAGTCCAGGCTATGCTATGTCCAGTGTGGATGGAGCATACTAGCAGTGGGTACACTATGCAGAAAGGAGGCTGTTGGACCCTTTTATGACTTGTTTTAACCCTAAGTACCAAAACATCTTGGGGTACCACTAATCCATTGCTGACAAAGCATACTAAGAAGCTACTTGCTTTGAGTTAACGAATAAATACAGAGTCTCTTGCTCTTTTCTGTACTTTGTTTTATTTCACTTTTAGTTTCTGTTTTTGTGCTTTTAATTTCTACTCCAAACAGAAATACAAAAGCCTTCTTCAGATGTCAACATTGGTGATATCATGCAACAGTTCAAATGGCAGCAATGTGACCAAAGTTATAGGTTACGAAACTTGAGTGGCAACCAAGATAAAGTTTATCTGAAAATATTTTAATGTAGCATAGATTAGAAATGCCAGAGGTTAATTGCCATTCAGTATGGGATGAAGTGAGATTTTTGGTTAATGGTCTGAAAAACCAAAATCTAGTAAGAATAATTAGAATAATTCCAGAGTTCTAGAATTAAGGAGCTGCATGTAGTTCTTTTGTTATAGATAAATCCCTTATTTGATTGAAATGAAAATGTTAGAGACCATTAAAATGTAACTGTATTTTTAGATAATAAAATAACTATGAGTTCACAAACTCCTAAGAAGCACCCAACCAGGATATATATGTTCAGCATGAAGAGCAACATTGGCAGGAACTAGTGAAGGCAAAGTATTAGATAATTTGAAGGTTTGAAACTTAAGGGGATTCAAAATGGCTTCTCTTTCCCCAGTCCCTTTCAACATCTTGAATTTTTAAACTTGTATTGTAAAATGTTTCACAGAGTACATGTGCCATTAAAGCTTGTTGCATGCAGTTTTCAACAAAAGCCAAAATAGTTATTTTATTATGTTCCATCTGCACAAAACTTGTGCTCTGTATGGTTCAGGCTAAAATACAAGGCACTTATGAAGTGAGTTACTTTGTGTAATTTCCCTTCTTGCAGAACCTTTGGCTTTTTTTTACATGGGGTGTGTTGGTATAAAAGATCTGTCCCAAAAGTAGAGGGGTGCCAATTCCAAAGTTACTTGCCAGGGCTGTTTGGGCCAGATACTCAGAAGTGGCCCACTAATAGGATTGCTTTCAGAAACCTAGTTGGCATGGACAAAACATATTCATCACCTTCCCAATTTGTACAAATTCATATGAATTTGAACATTTACAGGTGAACTGAATGTATCTGGCCTTTATCAAACCTTAATCAAAGTGTTGATGCAATCTGGATCTGATTCCCCCCCTCCTCCATCTCCCCCAGCCTCAACCACTTACCCAGACCCAACTAGGTCTTCCTGAGGTGTGCATGCAGCTTTAGAGGCTGTCCCCATCCAGGAATCATGGGAAATTGGTGCAAAAGGTGAGTGGAGAGATGAGGACGGGGACATTTTTATATGATTTCTTATATGTCTGCTCATAATCATTCAGGTTAATGAACACTTGGTCAGTGGATGTGCCACAAAAGTTTACCAAGAATATAAGAACATAAAAGGAGCCCTGCTGGGTCAGGCCACAGCCCATCTAGTCCAGCATCGTGGCCCACCAATTGCTTATGGGCACCTCAGGCAAAAGGCAAAGGCAAAACCTTCACTTCCTCTCAAATTTTGGCAGATGATTTTTAGAAGTATCCTGCCTGGAGGAAGTGACTAGGCAGCCATTCTAGTGGCCATCGATACACTTGTCATTCATGAATTTGTCTAACCCTTTCTTAAAGCCATCTAGGCTGGTTGCTGTTACCACCTCTTCTGGCAGCAAATTCCATAGACTAAGAACCCTCTGGGTGGGGAGAAAAACACTTCCCCTTGCCTGGTCTAACTCCCCTGCCCATCAGCTTCATAGAGTTGTCCCTGGTTTTGATGTTGTGTGAAAGAGACAAGAATGTTTATCTGTTTTTTTCTATACCATGCATGATTCTATATTCTTCAATCAGGTTCCTTCTTAATCACCATCTTTCAAGGTCGAAGAGACCTGCACCTTGAAGTCTGACTTCGTAAGGAGTGTGTTACAGCCCCTTAAACATTTTGATTGCCCTTTTCCACAGTATCTCTTCTGAGGTGTGGTGACCAGGACTGTACAAAATATTCCAAACGTGGCCTCACCATAGATTTATAAATAACCAAAATGACACTTGTTGTCTTTTTTAGATCATGACTTACTGTACATCCTAAACTGGATCTTGGACCTAACTTTCAAAATAGGCATTAAAAGATTTGCATTGTTTTCCCATACTTCTCCTGTGTGGGCCATTGAAAATCTTCATAAAAGATAGTAACATATAACAAAGTACTATAAAATGGGTAATTGAGATTTTGTAAGCAGTACAAGTTAGCTGGTATTTTTGGCAATTTAAGCAATGAAAGGAAAGTACAAAATTCAGAATACAAACATATAGTCCAGTTTTGTGTTTCTTATATGCCGGTCAGCCACCCTAATGTATATTAGCAGTCATAAAACAATCATTTATCATTCTGCTGACATTCCAGCATACATATATGCTTAAAAAAAAATCATACCCATGAGCAATTTGACAACTAATTTTGGTGAAGCCTACCCTAAATACAGGTTCTTACATCTTGCTTGCTGTTTAGGGACCACGTCTTTTGTTACAAAAGCAATATTTTCTCTTTTGTGTTTTTTTTTTTCACAGAACCCTGAAGTTTATCTTTAATGTATTATTCAAACACTCACAATGATTAATTAATCAGAATGCCGCTGTATTGGGAAAACAGAGCAGGGCTCCATGTATCACCCCATCCAGATGCTCCAAGTTAAAGGGAGTCAGGAGGGAGAACATGTCAGCAAGAGCTGTTAATTATGCAATAAAATATTATGAGATTTCGGAGACAGCTTTCATATTTTTATGGCATATCTTTTCATTGTTTCTTTTTCTGCTGTATGTAGGTTGCAGATCTTCCTTCTTATACTGTCTGTCAAAAGAATGACAGGCAGGGAAGAAGAAACAGCCTCCAAACTCATTCAAATTGGTTTAGAAAGGATCATCATAATTTGGACTGAATGCTTGCTAGAGGACTCATTTTGTAATGCTGTGAAAGCTTAAAGATTCTTATCACATACTAGCAGTTCCGAACGAGCATCGTAGCCCAAGAATTTTGTTAAAGATGCCAGCTAACGGAGGCAAGATTTTGATGGGCTGTGGGAGGGGGCTTCAGTCCAAGAATGGGGAAAAGGCTTGTCTGTTTAGCCTGCATATTCCAGCCTGTGCAAGTTCTGAGTCATGGGCCTGGAAGTCCCGGCAAACTTCAGTGTTGTTGCTTCATGGCACAAGCACCAGAAATGACCCCAGAATAGGGATGTGCACAAATTATTTGTCAGGTTCCTAATTCATACAAATTCAAATATTCTAATTGAATATTGACATTCAAACATGAAGCAAATGCTTTTGTGCATTCATTTGATGTTTTGTTATATTCACGAAGAGGTAAAGCGGCTGCCTACTCACATCTGTTGTGGATATAAAGAGGTTTTGAAACAGTTTTGGAGGGGGAGATTTGGAGATGTGACTGGTGGCAGGGATTTGAAGTGGAGTTGAAGCAGATTCAAAGAAAGTTATCGGCAGATTCAGATCCTACCATGTTCAAAGTGGTTCTATTTGCACAAATGCAAATTTCCTTCACATTTGCTTTGATGTGAAACAAACACACACACACACAAAAATGTGTGCATCCCTACTCTAGAAATCAGGTCAGCCATTTTTGGTACTTTGCTTCATGGGCTCCAACTGCAGGAGTGGAAGTAAGTTGCTTCAGTGTTGCTGGCCCTTTGTTTAGTAACCGTAGGAGCAAACCAGAGGGATTTCCGCACTGCAACGCGTTCCAAACGGAACGCATTCAGGCGGGAAGCTTAAGACAGCTCCGGGCGCTTTCAGCTCCGGGCGCGCCTGTGTGCGAAAGGTGAAAGCGCCGGGAGCTGTCTTGGCCGGCAAAGGCCGGCCAGGGGCGTGGAGACAGCTGCGGAGGCAGATCGGCAATCAGCTGATTGTCAAACAGCTGATTGCCAAACCTGCGCCGGCGGGGGAGGCGGGCCCGCGGCTGTTCAGGAGCGAGAAGCAAGCGCGAATCCTTCTCCTCCCGAACGCCTGCGGGCAGTTCGTCCGCGCCCGAACGCATGTAGAGCACTTCAAAGTGCTCTACATTTGGTACGCGAGAGAGACAGCTCCAGATACGTCGGATCGCAAGCCCCGCGGCGGCAATGCGTTTGCCGCGTTCCAGGCTGTCTCCCACGCGTACCAAACAGCCCCGTGCGAAAACGTCTCTGGCCCATAAAAGCCAAACGTTTGGTGCTTCTCAGACTTCAGTCATTCACGTCTTACTACCTTGAATTCTAATCAGAATGCAAACATGGCCCTGACAACTTTAAATAGTTATAAAGGACCTATGAACAGCCATTATGGGTGATTCTGCTTTGGCACTAGAAACCTCCATTCTACATGCTGGTGCAATTTAAGAGATTCCCCTGGTCAGCCCTCCCTTGAACTGCACCAGTGGGCAGAAAGGAGATTTCTAGTATGCTTGTCAGTGCGGATTTACACAGTGGAATAAGGAATAAAGTTATAGACAACCTGAGTACGTGGGACTCATCAGCTGGCCAAAGGATAGTTACTCTCTCTCAGTGTAGCTTGTCTCTCTGATAATTCACACACATGAAAAAGCTGCACAGGCATGTGCTTTGTGCTTTCCTCTTCAGGCTTCCAAAATAATTAGCCATAGATTTTAGCTGAACCAGGCATACTTTTCAATGATATTCATAGCCATTTGTGCTCCATTCTGTTAATTTTGTTAAAGCCTGGATCTCTGATTGCCATCAATATTCTATGACAAGATACCCTGTACAGGACATCTTGTACATGTCTTCCCTATGGGCCATTATGCCAACCCTTAACTTTCTTTAAATATTGGTCTGATGTTATTGTCAGCATCCCTGCCTCGGTTTTCTTCCTTTCTCTGTTTTCAAGGATTTTGCTGCCTCGTGTTTGTGCAGCAAGCTAGTGAGAAAAGGTCAGATTTATTTCCCTGACCTTTTCCAGTTCTGTAGGCATGGGCAGCTAGAGGTTTTCATTGCTCATATGTCAGTTATAATAAAGACAGTAATGACATGCAAGCAAAGAGATGCTGAGGAGATCCACCAACACTCTTCACTACGAAACACAATTGTCTTCATCTTTTCCTGCCGTATGAAGGAAGCATAGTAGATCATCATGTTTCCCCCCTGTTTTTTTTAAAAAAGTTTTGTATTCTGAGGCAATGTTCACATATAATTCTATCTTTCAAGGCAGGCAAAGTATGATACAGAACATGAGACTCTCACAGGCTGGATTGTTTTCTGGGTGAATCAGTGTCAAATGTGTGGATTGTGAAAAGAGGAGCTACAGTATAAACTGATACAGTGATAAATAGCTAAGATTCTGCCAACGTAAAACAACGTGTTGATAGCAGGAGAAGACACACATTCCATGTTAAGAAGGGGGAAAGACAAGTTAAATTGTTAAGGTTTTAAAATGAAAAAAAAACACACCACCACTGCCTTCTAGTCTAGGAAAGACAAGAGTGTGCACAAAACCTACAAATTTGACTTTCTAGCACTTTTTCCATAGGGTTATGATGCAGTTTCCTCACTCACTGTTAAAACACATAAGCCCAATGAGTGAGGTTCTAGCTGCACATAGCTTCTCCATTCTGGACTAGGGTGCAGTGCCCTGCCCTGGAACAAGCAACCTGTCTCAGGCTAGGATAGATTGCTGTGGTAGCAGGACAGGGCTATCCATCCTTGGATGCCTTGTTTCCTTTCACACTGACCACTGCCTCTGAAGAGCCCTCAGATATAGTGCCAAGGCTTGAAGGCCAATAACTTGCATTCACAGCTTTCAGAATTTTTCTTTGGACTTTTTTGGGGCAGGTTTCCAGTGGTGCTTTCTTGAGCACCACCAAAAAGGATGCTCCATGGTATATCAGACCATTAGAACCTACCACTAAACCATACTTGGGTGCCATGTTGGCTGCTCTAGACCAGTCCATAGTTTGTCCAATATGGGCAAAGTGTGACTGGGGGGATGGGGCCTGCTGTAAGTCTGCACTAGCATTTGAACAGCAGGCCCTTATTCCAGGATTTATTTTGGAATAAAGGTGAGTGTGGAAATGCCCTGAGTTTCCAGCAAGCAGTCAACAACCCTTTCTTTTCAGCCCCAGTATATGTTTGTATTTTCTAAACTGTGTACGTACATATTTTGGATATCTGCTCCTGAATTTGTTACAAAAATGTATAACTAAACTGACTATGATTTAAATATTTTATTTGAGTGTTCTGTTTAATGTGTTTTTGTTCTACTGGTAGGCCAAGGAACTTCAGAAATCATCTACATTCTTCTTGATCCTTGTTATCATCATTGTTGTGATGGCCATTGTGGATGTAGATGAAGGCAAAGAGTTTTGTAAATAGATATGTGAGGGTTTAATATATATATATATGAGAAATTGTAAAATTCTCAACTACATGGACTACTATACTGTAAGAGCAGAAACAATACAGTGATAATAGGCTAGGCTGTGTTCCCACCTAACAAAAAAGTGCCTCAAAAGTACCTTAGGGCTGTGTTCCCACCTGAGCTGTTTAAAACATTTTTAAAAAGAAACAACAAAACCCAAAGCAAACATGCATTCTGGCTGTGTCCTTAAATCGCAGTCAACTCCAATTGTGTTCCCACTTCAAAACACTTCAAAAAATGCATTGGGGAAAGTGACTCTTTTCCTCCCTGCCCGTTGCCCACGACTCTCTGCTTATTGGGTTTGATCCGATGATGTGGCCAAGGGTGGGGAATCCCAGCTCCCCCTCCCTCTTGCTTTTGCTTCCACTGCCAGTAATGGCAATCATTGTTTCACATTGTTTGGGGGAGGCGATGTTGGGCTAAGAAGGGTAAAGCACCTAGTCAAGTGAGCTTCACACCTGTCTTCCTCTCCAGAGAGTGGCAGGACGTGGATCAACACATGCAGCAGCAAAGTGGCTGGGTGGCTGAGCTGCTGTCACTTTTTTCTTTACAGGAAAGTGCTCAGTCACCGGTGGGGCATGGTAGGGAGGTGCTTCTCTCAGCTGCTTTGCTTTGTGGAGGTGCGGCAGACAGCACTCTCTCGCTCACCAGCCAGCGTCCCTCCTTCCCATGCCTTGCCGGTGACTGGTCACAGACATGCAGCCGTGCAAGCGGGCAGGCAGGGTTCTCTTGCTCACTGCCCCCTTCTGGGGCTCCATCCCCGTAATTGCTGCCAGAATTGAACCTGGGACCTTCTGCAAGCTAAGCCTGAATAGAATCACTGAGCTGAGGCTCTTTTTAAAAAGAAACACATCTGCTGCCTCCTTCCTTTTTCTGAAGTCAGTGTGAAGTGCATGGGTGGGAAATGAAACTTTTTTGTTATCAGTGTGAAGTGGAGTGGGTGAATTGTTAATTCTTATCAGTGTGAAGTGGCTGAAAATGAAACCATTCGTGTGAAGTGCTCTGCAGAGGAAAAAACAAATCTGGCACTTTAAATCTGGCAAGGGGCTGTCCTGCAGGGAGAAATCCCACACATTTCATGATGGAACTGCCCCAATACTGCTATACCATTCCCAAAGGAATAAAGATAAAAGTGTTTTAATTGCAAAATGGGAAAAACACACATGTATTTTCAGGGTTTTTTTAATTGTGGTTTTTAACTATTTACTCCTCAGAAAACATCTGAACCGAATTGGTAATGGGGACAAAGAAAGTTCAGATCATTTTGAAATCACGTTTTAGAATGAGTGGGAAGCAGCCCAGAAATGGTAACATGTGACACTTGGGTTTTCATCCCATCTTTAATCTTCCCATTCTAGCCTAGAACATTCATGTACAGAGAGGCAGACTGACATGTAGACAATCTCATCTATCAACCATCTCTAAGCTGCTTCTAAGCTCCCTCAGATGAGCTTTATAAGTATGTGTGTGTATCTTCTGCCCTACACTCAAAAGTTACAAAAACAATGAAAATAAATTAAAATGAGCCCACTAAAAATTATTGAATGTGAAAACGGGCCAGGACAATATCAATTGGCTAGTCTTCCTATACAAAACAAGGCATTATGTGACTATTTAATCCTGGTTCAGTGGTTCACTTAGATGATAATGATTTTCTTTATGGAAGATGACCATTTATTTGTGTTTATTTTTCCACCCCGTTCTCCAGTTGAAGCTCTCAGGGTGAGTCACATTACAATGATTTGATGGCTAACCCTGCATGTATCTACAAGGCCTCAAAGTGCCAAGCAGTCAGGGCTCCAAGGGAACGATAGCCGCATGTCACTGCATCCTTCTGGCACTTAGCCTATTTCTTAAGGCAGAAGACTCTGTTGGATGTTGGTGGTAGGGGTTCCTGCAGAGTAGGTGAAAACAGTCTGCAAAGCCAGACTTGGCCTTGTAGCCACCATGCAGAAGGAGCAACTTATAGGAGCAACTTATCTGCCCATCCTCTCCCTAGGGCTATACGTAAGAGTGATTTCCAGAACAATAACTGGCTTGTAGCTTAGTGGATCTGGCTGGAAACTCTGAAACCAGGGAACTTTTGTTTCCTGGCCTCAGTGTTTGCAAATGCTGGAACATGGCTACTGTGCTAATGACGCACTTCCCCACTTCTGGGCTGGAGCAAGCTCTGTGCAGAAGTACCTCCTGATGCAGCAAGTTCCATTATGTCGATATTAAAAAAATGTTCACTAAATATTTGCAGAGTTTATGTGGCTCACATTTGTGCCAAGTTAGTCCACACAGTTTACTTTTGCGAACAGAAGATTTCTATTAAAAGTTTTTGTGTTAGATTGAAGTTTTATTTTAAGTACTTCAAATATTCCAGTTCTAACAACAACAACTGTGTTAATATTGAAATTAATTGCAGTGAAGAAGCTCTAAGATTTGATAACAAAAGAAATATGGTTTGATGTTAGCATATTTTTTGTAAAAAAATTCCTTCTGGAGAAATTAATCATTTCTCATCCTATGTAAGTTATCACTGACATCTTCCATTCTACCTGGGGCTGGATTTTTCTACCTAGTAATTGAGTCCTGCATTATACACCATGTGGAATGTGTTTTTGTGATTCCCACAGTGACAGATAGTACACCACATAATCAAGGTGGTACTATTACTCATTAATACTGACTACCTTGGTTACCCTCATGCATTATGCAAGGAATACACTTCTGCTGTGCTTTAGCCCAAGGGAAGTCTTAATGGTCAGGTTCCAAATCTTAAACCAAGCAGGTAGTTAACCAGACGTGTTGACATTTCTGTTAACTTTAGCAGCACTCTTGGGTATTTCTGTTCTAATGTCTACATGTCCTTTTGTCTCTTGCTAATATCCCATTTTGGTTGTTGAATATTTAATATTGGGGATTTGATAGTTACAAGCTGTGATCATTTCCATCAGCTGTATGGAAAGTGTCCCCTACCTCCCGCAATTTCTTCAAGGGATATTTTGCTTTCTGTAGATAAAAGAGACCAAATGGCCTGACTCTTTTGTTTAAAGCAGTGAAGTGAAAAGGGAACCAGGAATTGCTGGCAGGATGCAATTTGTCAATGTGGATGCCCCCCCCCCCCAAAAAAAAGAGAGAAAGACTACTTAGAAAAACATATATAATAGTATTTCCATATGTCTGATGTTGCAACAGATACAATGAAAAAAGATCATGCAGATTTTATTAAATTTTCTTTGTTTGCATTTTTATCCCATTCTGTGTTTGTAAAATGAACATAATTAAACAATAACCTAAATATCTACTTGGAGAAAATTATCAAAATATCAAAAGAAGAAGGTGAAAGGTTTATATGGTCTAAAGAGAAACCAAAAAAAGAAGTTTGGAATTAGGTCGACTCATCCTGCCTGCCTGCCTTATAGGACATCGCCACATGCATATTTGGTCCGTGTGACTGGGCTACTTGTAAGGATGTAGCTGCTACACCCTTTGAAATAATCTCTCTTCTCCCAAAAACTTGGATCCTGAGCTTCGAAGGGATCCTGACCACTCCTCTATCAAACTTCCTTGCTTGCTTGTTTTGCCAGAGAGGACACTCTCAGTTTCACCCCCATTTTGGAAGGCAGGAAATCAAGTTTTAGGCTGTGTTCACATTTGGAAGAGGAAAATAAAGCAGCTACAGGTGGTAGCATGTGTCACTTGTATTCTCATCTTATCTCTAATCCACCTTTTGTAGCCTGGAATGTTCATGAGAAGGGGAAGGGCAGACTTGCATGTGAATGATCCCACATGAGTACCACCTCTTAGCTGCCTTTTTTTAAAAAAACTTTGCATGAAGATAGCCTTAGGCATGCTCCACATGCAGTTAACGAAAAAAAGTATTCAAAAAGAAGAGTTGGCTTTTCGACACTGCTTTTTTCACTCATTTAAGGAGACTCAATGTGGCTGACAAAGCTCTATGTTCTTCTCCCCACAACAGACACCCTATGAGGTAGGTGGGCCTGTGAGAGCTCAAATGAGAGCTGTGACTCACCCAAGGTCATGCAGCTGGCTTCATGGAGAAGGGCAGAATCAAACCCTGTATTCCCAAACTGGATAGGAGTCGTAAAAATGGCAGAATCTACATGCTTGTACCTCTAATCTACAATAAATGCTAGGAAATGCACTTCCAAAGTGCATTATCTCACCTTTAATATGGATTAGAAATGGTATGGAAATAGTAGGACCCTTTCTGCACTAACTTTTTAATCCAGATCAAGGAGCCGCTTAATACATGCCACTGAAAGTTCCTTGTGCTCTGTCCCCACATTTTACTTTATTTGTGTGTGTGTTTGACACCAAAAAGAAGGGTGGAATCTCCAGTGAAGAGGGAGAAACAATGTGTGGGAGGGAATTGTGAATAAATGCCATCTTTTGCTTAATACGCTGGGAAAATTATTCCCCTCTTCTACACTTCTATCCCAGTTCTGCACTTTTCTATGTTTTACCTTGGCTATTATCACCTGGCATTGTTATTAAACAAAAAAGGAGAAGGAGGCCACAGCAGATGCAGCCACATTTGTTGCAAAGAGAATATTAATGCAGTAGTTTGGAGAACACCTGGAATCATTGTAAGAAATTAAGACATATACCTGCTTTGGAGCCCTGATAGATATTTAAAAGCTATCATCATCATCATCATCATTGTTATTATTTTGTGCTTGCTTTCTGCTGTGAACCTTTTTTGAGTGCCCGTTACCTTCATGAGACTGCAGGCACATGCAACTTATGCCAGGTTTCCAAGGCATCAGTGGTTCATTTGTAGATAGAAGCACTTAAAAAGACTGTATTCAAAAGTTCCTCCATGAAATGTTCAGAGGAGCATCCATATGGCACCTGTGTCTCTGTTGTTGTTGCTATGTCATTATTTTCATTCACAGTTCAAATAGTTGGCACTATTCTGGCAAGCACTGTGTTTTCTACAAATGACCTTGGATAATGCTAGTGATGAAAGATCTCCATTTATTATCTTTCCTGTGAATTAGTGCTGAAGTATGTAGCAGCAAACCCTCTGTCTTAAAAGTCTCCAAACAAACTGCTTTCAGTATTGTACATCCATGGCCCTTTCTGCCCTTACCTTAGTTAATCTATATTAGCTAGGTCCAGATTAGCTAGATCCAGATTAGCCACAGGCAGAGGCATCTGCATTGAGTGGGCTTTAGAACAGCAAATGTCTGCTAAAGAGTGTGACTCATTTATCTGGTCTACAGGTACATAATTCTGATCTGGATCTACTCTACTCCCATGCAGGTGATGTATTCTTAGCAAATCCATAATCCAGATTTACAAGTTGGTGCAGAAAGGGCCTCAATGGTATTCTAGGCTGCATTTACACACACTTTTTTTTTTTAAAAAAAAAAGTGGCTCAAAAGCAGCTTGGAGCTGGTAGGATCTGCATGCTAGTGCTTTAATCCACACTAAAATCCATAAATGTACTTCCAAAATGTCTCCTCCTCTGGCCTTCAGTGAAGATTAGAGATGGAATGTGTATACTGCCGTTCACATGCTGCCAACTCTAAATTGCTTTTAAGCTGCTTTCAAAAAAATGTATGCCAGTGTAGCCTACAATTGTGTATCATGTGTTCAGGAGTTAAAAGCAGTTAGAAGCATAACTGAAAGCAGCTAGCTCTCTCCATAACTAATGCTTGTAACATAGTTACAAGCATAACTGAAATCAGCTCACTCCCTGCAGCTGCCTGTGTGCAGAAGCTGTCCAGCAAACTCTTTCTTTCATATTATTGGGAGGGGGAGAGAGATTCTGTGCTTGCTATCAGGGGAAAGTGATGCTAATTATCTTAACAACAGAGGGGGAATCATCTATTTTCACACACACAGTTTTCCCTGACAGCAAACACAGTATGTGGCACAATTCACATATATATTTATTTAAATAGCCTTCCAGAATGTTCTGCATTCCCTTACTTTATAGCTATGGAATACTAAATACTATGCCCTCCCCTTGTTCCTAATTGTTCTCTTCTTTGTATTTAAGTTCAACCTTTTAAAAAAATTGTAACAAAAAGTTTGCTGTTCTCAAAAATTGTTCTCAAGCACTTGAAACCAAATGCTTCCTTGGCCCTGGATCAATTAATCTGAAAACTTCCTAAACCCACCTATAAATGTTACACCATGATTAGCTTGCTTTACAACACTTCAAAGCTTCAGTAAAGCCAGTCAGTGCAATAAATAAATATCTAATGAGGTTTTTCCTTGCCAAGTAAAGGAGGTCTAAACAGCAGGTGATACTTTCAATCAATCAGTATAAACCCTGCCTCAGCTAGGTGAAATCTATTTAATATGGAAATTAGGATGATGAAAAACCCTGCTTATAGAGGTGGAGGGGAAAACTCACTTGCTAGCTTTCTTACATGTAGTAAATGTTAATGCCACCTGTTAAATGTTATTTAAGAAAATTCAGTAGGATAAATTTTTATCTGCTTGTTAATAAATGAATATAATATTAATGCCGTGGTTATTCTTGAATTTTTAGAACATCTAGCTCAACAAATGAAGGCTACAGGTTCAAATTTCTCTCCCTCTCTCTAAATGAGATAAACACAATGAGACCACCTTAGGGCCTTTCTGCACTGTTTCTCTGTAATCTGACCCAGTTGAGACCACAGCTAGGTGTAGACTGGAACAGACTGCACTTCACCATCCCTGCAGCTAGCATGAACTTTGGGACTGGCCTCCGAGCGCTCCAAAGGGCTAGGAATGAATGTTTCTTTTTAGCAGTGGAGACCCCTAGAAACCAATTTTGCTGGTTTGCTTTGGTGTACCAACAAAATGCCCCCCCCCCCCGGTAGTCTGTGTTCCAGACTAGGCGGAGTTGGTACACTGGTAGTTCTGAGTGGACTGAGCATACCAGCAGTGAACAGGGCCACCTGCATTCTGCACTGACAAGGGAGGCCCTCTGTCCACTTGCTGTGAAAGAATATCAGAAAGCGCAGAAAGTCCCTTAGGTGGAGAAGGGTGGAGATTTTAAAAAGTCTTGTAAAGGAGTCTCAAGACAGGAACAGAAAGGTGTGAGCATAGCTCCCCAAACTGAGGAGGGACTATCAGGTATTGGGTGTGGTCAGAGTTAGTGCGTTTCAAGTCTTGTTTCTTAATAAGCTAGACTATTTCAGCAAGGTGTCACCACAACCTTTGTGCCTGTAGATGACATATAGCTGTAAAATGTCCTGAGGCACAATATGCCCAGCCACACTGAGCTTGTCACTTCAGGAGTAGGACACTTATTCATTCTGTTGGGTGTGTGACTGTGGACATTATTTATTTATTTGGTTCATCTGTGTGCTGCCCTTGAGCCTAGAAAGACTGTCAAAGTGTCTGTCTATAAGCAGCCTTAGGTTCCTGCCCTCAGGCTTATAGCCTAAAAAGTCATTGGGGGGGGGGGGGGTTAACAGCAGGTGTTGCAAAAAGCTGCTGGTAGATTCAGGCCCAATCCTTTCTAAGGCACACAAATAAGCGGAACCTTATGGCAAGTTATTAGAGGAGGAGCTGTTATTTAAACAGAGTAATCGACGTAGTAAAACCCCAACTGTCTCCTCCAGGTTGGTCAGTTATTCTACATTTGCTAAATGCAGCAGGCATAACCCCTTTCTGCACTGTGCCTTGGTTCCAGTATCATGGAATAGGGAACTGATATTCTCATGCTGGTGCAGACTATGACAGTCCTGCCAGGAGCCTGCTGTAGTCTGGATTAGCATGCAGATAGCTAGCCCCTTTTCCGGGATATAACTCAGAGGAGTGTCTCCATGGTCTCTTTTTGCTTTTCTCTTGCATCGGATTTTAAAAATGCATTTTGTAATTTGAAATAAAGTGTCCCCATGTGGTTTGGGGCAACATGGATTTAAAATGTACTTTCCTGTCCCCATGCAAGCCACTTTGTGAAAACACATCTTTTTCTCCCCACCCCATCCCACCCTGCCCACTGCAGCGATGACAGGCAAAAACTTCAATTGAACCTCCACAACACAACACAGATCATCCCTTTACTTGGTTGCAAGGAGTTAAAAGCAGTTAGAAGCATAACTGAAAGCAGTTAGCTCTCTCCATAACTAATGCTTGTAACATAGTTACAAACATAACTGAAATCAGCTCACTCCCTGCAGCTGCCTGTGTGTAGAAGCTGTCCAGCGAACTCTTTCTTTCACATTATTGGGAGGGGGAGAGCGATTCTGTGCTCGCTATCAGGGGAAAATGATGCTAATTATCTTAACAACAGGGGGAAACATCTATTTTCACACACACAGTTTTCCCTGACAGCAAGCACAGAAACTCTGTTTGTACGCTAAAACAGAATGGAAGAAGGCTGGATGTGACAGCTGGCTGGCTGACAGGCTGCAGGGAGTGATCTGTTTGTAGTTATGTTTGTAACTATGTTACAAGCATTGGTTATGCTTTTAACTCTTGGCAGCTAAGGAAAGGAATGTTTTCACACCCACAGGTAAAGAGTGAGAAAAATTAATGTAGCCAGAAAGACACTTTAAAGAAATCCATGTCCATCTCCATGCTCCCAGGATAATCTACAGTTCCCCCCTAAGTTGGATGTATACTGTTTGAAAGAGGGGGTTTTCTGACACGGATTTTCCTCCTTTGCGCCTGATGTAGCCTGGAGTAAATCTGTGCATGAAGACGCTCCAAGGCAAAACAAGCTTAAATTCTGAGTATTTTTGGCATGAGACGCACCCAGAATAAGACTCAGTGCAGAAAGGACCATAGAATGAAAGAGACGGGAGAAAGATCAAAACATAAATGATGTCCTGTTCTGCTCCTCCCTTCCCCCTCCCTATTCCGGTTTTTAAAGTAAAATCATCTGAAAGAAGAACTACAGGCAAAGTGGTCTGCCCCCTGAAAAAGTTAAGTAGGGGCACCCCCCCCCCAGTAGGACATGAGTTGTATCACATGGACAGGACATCCCCTAAAAGGGCATTTTCTATGCCAGCTTTTAGAAAGGCACCCAATATTTGGGCTACTTATCTAGGAGGTGTCCTAGAAAAAGGCAGGATACAAATGGTGAGATGAGTGGAAGCAGATTTTCTGGATACCAGTTACATTCTGATATATTTGGTTGTAACAGCAAAAAACTGGTGAACTGTAATTTGACTGTATTCACATATACAGGTGACTGGATTGCTGGAGAAATAATCTTCCTTCTTTTTCAAGTGCATGAGCAGGTGCTGCTGACAACCTTTGGCCTCTCTTGCACATTCCACATGAAATTTCTTGCATTAACTCTTATGGCCAATATCATATTCTCAAAGTATCTTTTTGTGGCTTCTGGGGAACTACTTATTTTGGCTTTTTGTAACATCATGAGACATGAGTGTTGGAGCATCTGTCAACACACATCTTGGTATTCACACATCTTGATAAGGTCTGAAGTGGGGACTGCAGCTGGGTATCCATCGTAATCCATTTGGAGATAATAGACCATCATGTAGCACTTTTTTATATATAGCTGTAGTCTTTTGAAAGCCACAGAGAGGTCACTTCAGCTAATGTTTATAATAAGGAACAATATGTAAATGACACTCATGCCGGAGAATTATGTACCTGTATTTCACTCTGTGTGACACAAATTTTTTCTAGAAGCCAGGACTTTTATATTAAGCATCCCTATGCAATTGTATACATAGCAAAATCTAATTAATGAAAGCTTTTAGTGAATAATCACGTTTCTCAAAGTTATAAGATTGGAAGTACCTCTTTGCAACTTCTCAGGTCTTCGAAATACCCTCTGGATTTTTTTTTTCTACTGTTGATGCAGAGCATGTATGATATTTTATCCTTCTGCAGAACTTGCTGAGTGCAAAGAGGGCAAGTTAATTGGTTTATAATTGTGTTTTGTGTTTCTTTCAGACAGGCCAAGTGATTTATGCTCTTCTTTTGCTTTGCTTGCTTTTCTCTGTAAATCATTATCTTGGGATGTGTATACCCTGCTGACTCTTGTCACTAGTTGTCAAGAATCCCTGTTAGCCCACATTAGTGTAAAAGATAGAGTCTCATGATCTCCAAACCATTATTAGAAGTCATAAGGTATTAATTCAAAGGATAAAACAAAGACACATGCTCCTATCAAAAACCTAGAAAATGCACAAACTTGAAAATGGTGGTTCGGCTTGAAGTGAAGCAAATCATGTGTGATTCGGTTCATATTCAAACCAGCTTGAACTGGTTCAATCAGGTTTGATTTGAACCTCAAACTGGTTCAACCTAATTCAACACATGAAATGCAATTTATAAAGCTCTTTAAAAGAGCAGAAAAACAAAACTGAAATGGCTTGAACTGGTTCATTTGAACTCTCATGGTTTGGTTTCAGTTCAAACCAACTTCTCAAGCCTGGGGGTAGTTTGGTTTGAGTTAAAATTGGTTGAATCATCCAGTTCAGTTTGAACTGGTTTGGGGCATGATTAGAAATTGCCAATATACATATACTGTTTGCTTATCTGTTAATGCTAAGTTATAAATCTATGGTTTTACTCCATCATTCTTATTTAGTAATGCTGAATAAATGGTGAGGGTGGATTCACCATTTAAGTGGTCCCATAGCTAGTTAAATAGAAGTATTATTTTCATGCTTCTGTAGTGGTTGCTTTTGTTCATGTTCACTATGGTTTTGTCCTTGAAAAGGGCTTTCTTGACGGAAAAATAGTATTTCTTGTTTTTGAATCAGTTCAGAACTGAACACAAATGTTTGTTCTATTCAATGGTCACCACTGAACCAAACAAACAGGTTATCAGTTCAATGGTGAACTGAACAAATGATTTTAGTTCATGCATATCAGTGCCATACATATCTGCTCCAAATTGTATCTGTCCATAATCTGTGTCTTAACACACTGTGTTTGAACACAGTTTGTGCCTTTGGATGGAATCAAGAAATGTACATTCCATATGTATGGAATTCTGATGAAATGAAATTTGGAAAATAAACTCCAAATTCTTTTTTTTGGGGGGGGGGGTCTAGCCCCTTTATCTCTGGTTCAGAGGACCTACCATTGGTGGTTCAGAGAAAGTGGTCAACCCATTATTTAAAGATTATACTTTACCCTTTATACTCTTGCTTTGGAAGCTAGCAAGATACTTCCTTTGATTTTTTTGCTGTTTCAGACTTACTGAAGAATAAAGTGAACAGACAGTGGTATTCTTGAAACTAGATAGTTGTCATATAAGCATTTAGCAAGTAGGACAGCAAACTTGACATCATTATCATCAGCATACGCATTAATATTTTTTATTTATATGCTTGCTGTTTCCCATTCAGTTGTCATAAAAAGTATATGATATTCTGGAAAGAAGAATAAAGGTCAGTAGGTAGACATGATCTTCTACTGTCTAGAGATTATATTATATTATAAAATGATACAAATGTTCTGCATTCCAAAACACAGTTTCAACTCCAAATGGCAAGGGTTAACATGGAAGAAAGAGGAGATTGAGATTTAAAACTCTCATGCCCTTGGTGTACATGTTTAATACATCAGGCCTGAGCCATTGTTCCAGTTTCTGATGCTGTCCTTGAGAAGCGATGTCATGCAGATGCTTGAAGAATAGATATAATACTTTATGATTTCAGCACCTGAAGTTCTGCAGTATCATGAGTTCCCGGGAGATGGTAATCACACAAATCTAATATTACTTAGCTAGCGATAATGTCATAGTGCCATGCTGTGTTACATGGATTGCTTTCTTTTGGCCACCATGAATGTCTGGCTGATTAATTCTAATACAATGTAAATAGAAATGATGTCAAGGATATTGCAAATGAAAATAGATAGACTTTAGGTGAAATGCAAGGAGCAGCACTGCGCAGTTGTGTCCTTCAATCAGCCACAGATAGTATCACAACTGTAATATAAAATGCCAGATTCACCTG
Source organism: Aspidoscelis tigris stejnegeri (assembly GCA_023333525.1). Classification (NCBI taxonomy): domain Eukaryota; kingdom Metazoa; phylum Chordata; class Lepidosauria; order Squamata; family Teiidae; genus Aspidoscelis; species Aspidoscelis tigris. Next base: position 59,711,216 of record JALMGA010000002.1, on the reverse strand, counting down.
TCGAGGTGTGTTGAAGCCCTCTTGATTTAAATTAATGACTTATCATTGACTTGAAGGCTGGATTAAGCTTTTGGATAGCTTCATCAACTTTGAAAGAAGCTGCATTTGTTACTTGCCTTGAGATGTACACCTGGGTGATTACAAAACCTCACAGGGGATTTACCTGCTGAAATGGAATGAGCCAATATGCTTTTTCAAAAATAAATGATAAGATTCAAAAAATTTTCTTGTCTTTTAACTTTTTGTGTAAGAGGGATGGTGATGATGATGATAGATGACAGACAGACAGGTAGATAGATGGATGGATAGATGGATAGAGTGATGATAGGATATGAGAAGCAGCTTATACACACCAATGAAAACAATACAACTTTGACAAGGGAGCTGTTAAAATACTAGACAAACCAAGTCTGGTACTAAAATGAACTGGCCATCAATAGACACATACAAATAGACCCCATCTACAGCTTAAAACATCATACAGGAAACAACTCAAGAACAAACAGAGAAGCTCAACTATGATTTTTCCTAAGGAAGTCAAATTTCAACCTCCCCAAGCTTAATCTAATGCCTCTACTATCCACTCATACCCAAACAGAGAGGAAGTCACCAACTTCCCAAGGACCAAGGATTAACACTTTAATACAACAATAATAAGGAAGAACTCCAGGAACTCAGACATATCAACCCACCAGGAAGCCATTATCAAACAGAGAAACAAAGAAGGTTTACTAATCCATCAGTTATACAGAAGAACACCTCCAATGTGTTTTACTGCAACTAAGGACAAAACATTTGCACTGATAATACCTAGCTTTGTGGTGAAACATTAGCAGCAAAAGATCCATCTTAGAGGACTCCTACAATGCAACACTCCAAATATTTTCTACTATAGCAACTCCGTAAGGTTGCAATTCTATGCAAACCCACATAAAATTGGCCGAACTTAACTTAGTTGGACTGTGCAAATATTAGTCAATTTGGAATTGAAATATGTGTGAAAGAAAAATGGAAAGTGGAGTCAAAATTCTGAGTCATTGGACATTAATGCAGGGCTGCCCATGCTGCCCTGATAAGACAACTGGCATCTTTAGTGTCAACATTGTTTCCGGCACCAGTGGTAAAAGATGGCATAAGAAATGCAAATCTCCTCTTGAGAGTACTTATTCCAAAGGAGAAAGTTAGGATAGAAACAAAGACCATTCTAGCATTGGAGAGTACAGTATTAATGTAGTTGCCTTGTTTATAATTTCAGTTTTGTGATGTCCTTTATGGTATTTTAAGCATCCAGCATCTTTAACAGCAGAGCAAGACCATTGTGTCTACATATTTGTCTTCAAGAACCAGAGGTACGGACAAGCAGGATTTTCATTCAGACTGGTTGATAAACCAGCTGTTGTTTGGCAGCATTCCCTTTCCAAAACCTGCTGGGAGCAAGCAGACACCTAAAACTGTCAGCATCCCCTTTTCTCATTAACCTGTGGAATTATGTGCAGAATTTCACCCGCTCTAAAATAGGTGTTTTTTCAAATAATTTTGGGCTGCAGTTTCCATCACTCCGGATTATTCATTGGCTAGGTTAACTGAGGCTGATAGGTAGAGCTCAAAATGCTAAAAGGAAACAAATTGGGGAAGACTGACTCTAAGGGGCTTTCTGCACTTACTTCAGTATTAGGTAGCTCCACATTAGGTAGATCCATACTAGCTAGATCTGGATCAACCACAGGCGGAGGGATCTGCTCTATTGTCCCTCTGTTGTCCCTTGTGACGGTTTCAGGGTACAGGCTGCAAACTGCTTTGCTTTCTGGCCTTGCAGGCTTCTTGCAAGCTGCAATAGCCAGCCTTGTTGCAAACAGTTTGTTGCAAACCCTGGGATTTGGGCTGCAAAAAGAGCGGGAAATCCTGTGCGGGCCCTGTTGCAGTGATTGGCTGGAGTAAGGTTTTGGAGGGAAAAGCTGTCCGGGGATCTGAGTGCTGGAGGGGCTAGAGAAGGAGTTCCCACCAATCAGGCTGGAGGGACAGCAACCTCTGTTAGGAGTCTCTAGCAGCATTTTATTGCGGCTAGAGCCAATCAGGATCAGGGGTGTGTGTATAAATGAACACAGAGTACAGAAGAAGGAGTCTTCATGCTGGGACAAGAGCTGAAAGGAGGAGAAGAGCTGAATCCTGAGGGAGCTGGAACCAGTAGCTGACCAGTGGGCTGTTGGCTGAGCGATTTCTGAAGGGGACAATCGAGGAAGATTGGGGCTCCGAGGGAGACTTCGCTAGCAACTGACCAGGCTGGATGATCGGACAAGCAAGGACGGACTGGGCCTTGTGATCATCTAGGGCCACGTTCTGGTACACTGGCTTGGCTTGAGCAGTGGCAAAGCAAGTCAGAGGGGGAGGAACGTGGAGAGGTTTGTCTTTTAAAAGGGGAACTATTTTCCTTTAGAGAAAGGGGTAGCTCCTAGCTTTAAGAGACTTGCAAATTTAAACCAACAAATACCTGAACCTTATTATCTTTCTAGTATTGCTTGTGTATAATAATAAACTTGTTTTAGTTTACTGTTGAAACGCTTGCTACCAGTGTTTTGTGTCCATGCTGTAGTATTCACTTGGCCGTTGCACGAACCCAGCATCCTAACAGGGCCAAGCTACTCCTCAGAGAGGGCAGGCACTTACTGGAACGCTGGGCATCGTGGCATCCCTCTATTCCAGCGGACTTTAAAAATGCTGTTCAATTCCAAAATAAGTGTCCGCATGAGGCTCAGGAAAATGCGCATGGAAGCGTGTTTTCTTTGCCCGCATCTTTTTCTCCCCACTCTCTCTCTGGTTGATAGGGTGCTGGCGGGAACAAGGAGTGTCTGCGCTCTGAGCGGCCACAACCAGGAAGTCAACCCCCAACAAGTCCAAAAGAAAAATGGCCATGGGTATTCACAAGTTCTCCATCTGTCTCCCCTGCCTGCAAAACCCACGAGAACCATTTATCACTTTGGGATCCAGAGCTTGCTTCCAAAGATAGTGATTTCACTGTAAAAATCCACCCTGTACAGCAGTGGTTACACTGTAGCAATCCACCCACTTCACACCTGATAATGTTGCAATTCTGCGCAATTCTGGCTCTTTAAAAGTTCTGACCTTTAGAAAGGGAAAGGAAGGAAAGGTGCTTCAGTTCTGGGAGATGTGTGAATGTTTAAGGCTGTGTGTGCAGGCGTCAGCGGTGGCAGAGCCAAGGTGCTTTTTTCGGAGATCTTGTGAGTAACATAATGAATTGCTTCCACAAGATCTCCGTCCACCTACTGTTTTCTTGCATTCAGTATAGATCTTGAATACTGGCTGTGTATGAGAGGCAAAAAGAGAGAGAGAGATTATTTTATTTGAAGAGAAAACGAGGGAAAAGGCTGAAAAAAAGAGAAAAGATGGGACCATGGCCAGCAATCCCTGCCCCCAAATACCTCTTTTGCCATGGAGCGTCTCCATGCACAATGTTGCTAGGAATACCCATGGCTTCCAAAAAGTGTGTTGGTAGTCTTGTTTAAAGGGGGGGTGTCTTTCTTCTGCACATTTTCCTCCTTTGTGGCACTGGAAGCCCAGAGGAAAGCTGTGCATGGAGATGCTCCATGGCAAAAGAAGCTTTTTAACGGGCTTTTTGTTGCATGAAGATGGGGCCCTTGTCTCTGGTCATCAGCAATGTTCCTGAAAGAATAAGTAGGCACAGATGGTGGCAGATAGTCATACCCAGGGACAGTTGTCTTTCCAGTTATCTTTCTTATACCTGATAACTACAGTACTTGTATAATATGTTTCCTTTGAATGTCTTCAGGAGTTAAAAGTTTTATGACTGAAAATAACAGTGACCTTAAGTGAACTTCTTTAACGATGAGTCTTTTATGAGGGTGGGGACTATAATTGTGGGAGGAGGGCAAATGAAATAGTATGAAAATGTACATCAGTAAAATCAAGAAAATGAACAGTCTACTTTAACAGGCTGCTCTTGTTGCCCTAAGTAACAGAAACATTATTCTCATTTGTATTCCATTCCATTTATGTTTGTCTAAAAAGGAGAGTTTAAAAATAAAATCATTTCTGCTTTTTGCAAAATGATAGAGACTCCTGTAAGTATCTAATAGGGCAAGGGTAAAACACTTTCAGGCAAAATAAAGCTGGTGGGAAGAAATGTTCTCTTCCAAATATGGCTTCATCACTTACTTAGTCCTTGTCAGTTTTATGTAGTAACGTCTGCACAGTGTAAGGCAAAGCAAGGTGTGCTGAAGTTAGTTAGACCTTTCCAGTAACTGTCTGCATTATGGAAGCCCAATCCCAGCCTACCTTTGGAGTAAGAAAATAAATTTGCTTCACAGAGCATGTCTTGGTTTTATTCTAGAATATATCCCAGAATAGGGGCCTGCTGTCCTCATGCTAGTGTAAGTGACATTGAGCCCCAGATGAGGCCTGCCAAACTCTGCATTAGCATGTAGAAAAGGCCAGAATAAGGTCAAATGTGAACAGGCCTGTATTTGCAGTCCAGGGGGAGTTCTGCAGTGTGCTGAAAATGACCCTCACAAAGAGGGTCATTTTCAGAGCTTGAGGTAATGTCACCATGCTCTGGAACACAACGTGACACACTCCATTTGTTCTTGTCCGTCTGAATGGCACTAGCTGCAGTAAAACCCAGCTGAGGTTTATTGGGAATGTCCCTGAGTAGAATTTTCTTGCCCAGGAGCAGTTTTGGCAAGAAGGTCATATGGAAAGCATGTTCCCCTGTAGAGTGTGCCTCCTGAAGAATGGACTGGTGTGGATCTTGTGTTCTGGACATGTGTTCTGGACAGTCTGGAATGACCATGTCATTGTCTTCTCTCTGCCCTTCTGTGCTGCATCAAGGATTGTCTGATTTGTTGGCATCCTTTCTGGCTCAACTTTGTTGGCCAGGAACTGAAGTCTCTGGCTTCCAAAAATTGCCAATTGGGACTGTTCTGGCCATATGCCCAGAAGCAGTGCACTTCTGATGCTACTTCTGGGAGGCTAGCCAAGGAAATGGTACACTGGATGACCAACTGAAACCAGCTGGGATACTATGTGGACTGCTTACAAATGGCCCATGTAGGGGCTAACCTGCAGATGGAGAGGTCTACTAAGAAACGTGACCTCCCAATAGACCATTCCATAGTAAAGATGAGAGGCTTCAGAGGCCCTACTGGTGTACCAACTCAGGGTGTCTTCAGACAAGGATGGAAGCAGTGAAGCAAGTTTGCTGTTTCCGTGCCGTGCAGTAGGAGTGCAGCACACACACAGGGAAGGAAGTGGGGCTATGGTGGGGTTGCCTATGATAAATGAGGCCACCCCAGCATAGCAGTGCCATAAGGGCTCTGTATTCACCCCATCTGGGTGAGGCCTGAGGTACTCAGGCTGGGGAGCATATTTAAGGCCCCTGCTCTTCCTCCCTGTGGTCTTCTAAGTCTAGACTGCACTTTGACTAAGCAGCTTATCAAACAAAGAACTCTCCCCAGAAAGCCCTTAAGTAGGCAACTGTTGTCTGTAAAGCACGAGACGTGGTCATCATAATCACTGCATGCCAGGTAATGAAGTTGCTGGCTTGCTTTGTGTGGCACTCCCCCTGCCACAGATGGTGTAAGCGCAGGTGCCAACTCAGTAGAAACTGGGTGCCCAGCAGGTTCTCTGATGCCATAAAGCTTTCAAATGTGTTTTGGCTCCTTATCTGGAAGAGCAATTTCTTAATTACAGAGTGAGATGCCAGCCCAACTTGCCGATTTATTAAATCCAGATCTGAAATGGTTTTAATTTTGAGTTATTGATTCCCCACCCTCCACCCCCTCTGGCTTCTTAGTATAGTAGCCCTGCGGGATGGGTAGGAGGGAATAAAGTTGACTCCTTTGCATATACTGTACTCTGCCAGATATCTCAAAGATACTAATTTTCTGTATTTAGGGAATATACAATTTCAGTGTCTTCTTTCTTGTCTCTGTGCCCTCATCAGGATATGACTGATAATGGAAATGATGATAGTGGAAGTGCGTTGATTATGCTTGTTTACAAGTCCTTTCATACATGTAAGCAAATTAAAATTATGTTACCTGCAATCTGCTGCTTCCTTATTTTGCAAAATGCTTTTTGAGGTAGCCAGCTTAAATCGGGAAGGGTAAATGAAGCTCTAGCTGTACCAATGTTGCTTCAGGGCTTGTTGAATTATTATAAGTCAATTCAATAAGTAAGTTATGAAATTTTTAATAGCAGTATTTAACATGTAAGAAAGATGTGTGAGGGGTAGCTGTAATTATTTGTATCTTTTTTACAGCATTAACCTTAATTTTGGCAAATTTAACGGAATTCTCACTAGTTTGGGAGTCAGAAGCATGGTGGTGATGGTAATAAGATACAGAAGCAGCAAAGGATGAACTATTCATATATATTAACTGTCTTACTATTTGCTTCCCCTCCAGTAAGAAAGGAATGGCACTGATCCACCAAACTGTTTCAATACAAATTTTAAATGAGTATACAGATACCCACTGACAGGACCACATTAATGTGAGCTACAGATTTAAGACTTCATAATTTGAAGGGAGTCATTTTCTCAGCTCTGACCCTGAGGCCAGACCTACATAGAGCACTGACCCAGGGACCTGGAACTGTCCAAATGTGACATGAGCACTCAAGTCACCACGATATTTGAACTGTCCATCTGGGTGATCTAAAGTAAAACTTCCTTATGCAGATGACAGAATGAACTGAAACAATCAGAAGATGCCACCCGTTTGTGACAGAGATGTGCCAAACTGCAGTTTGTCAAATACAAATTGCTCAGAAAGTGTGAGGGAGCTCCATACTTGTTAGAGAAGGTGGAGGAAGGAGTCTAATGAAAGGTGCATCTGAGAAACTTAAAAGAGCAGTTACAGTGCTTGCTGGGTTGTCTCTGAGCCTGAGTTCTCTTTCTCAGCATATATTGCAACTGGAAGGGGAAGGAACCACTCTGAACCTGTGATAATGTCATCACACTGCCCAGAAATATGCCCTTCTCCCCTGAGTGATGTCAAGCCTGAATAAGGCAAAACAAATAAGGATTTGGGTTTTTTTTTAGAGGGGTTGTCACATTTTGATCTCCTGAGGATCCAAACATGATTTAGTAGAACCAATGTGTGGTTTATAACCAGAACCTTCCTCCTTCCCACAGTCCTGATCTGCAGATGCATGCTGTTTTATGTACATTAGAGTACCTTCAGTTACTTGGGTAAATGTGCTTCCAATGGGTTTCTGAAACATTACATAGTCAGGAATATTTGCAGCACTTTTCTACAAATGGTCCAGAAACTGCAAACCAGTTCCAACATATTTGTCTTGCTAAGGAGGCAGAGGAATTAAAAGTCCTCTATCTTTGGTGTGGAATTTATTTTTTTAAATAATGCTAAAATAAATTTAAATTGTGAAGAAAAGACTTTCTAGGCTTCAGTAAATATTCTTAAGGAGCTTCTTTCCTCCCTCATCCACTACTTAATTACAATGTGTAAATATGCATACGACCCTATTACTGATGTTAATCCCAGTGCTGATAACACAGAGTAGAAGGAAGTGGAAATGAATTGGAATATGGATAAATACAGAGCTTTCATTAGTCTACCTAAAAGTAATCACAGATCCACGACTGGTAATATACATCTTCTAGATACAACACTAATTACTTTTGGCAAAGCTGTTGTATCCCTTCAGTTACTGGTACCTTTATATCCTGTTTCTTACCCTCCCTTCCCACTGTGCAAATTACTAGTGAGCAGGGTTGGACAGAGTGATAAATTTGGTTTTCCAGAATGCAGTCTTTCATACAGTTAGACAGGACTGTGGAAATATTCCATATTTTTCATTTGATTTGATTACCCATACAATATGGAGGAATGAGTTTGCTGTGCTCTAACTTAAAATTTTATACTTGATAATCAAAGGAAAAATATATATTTAAAAATATAAATGCATTGCCCTTGATTGCTATATTTTGTTGTTTGATATTGGTAATTTCTGCACTGTATGCATGGATGAATTTTGTGAGGCCTGGGCTTGGATCAGTCTTGGTGCTATTCCAGAAATCTGGGCCACGCTCTTAGCAGTGGCCTGCACCAAGGCTCATCCATATAGCTACAGCCCAGCCCAGCCCAACTTCAGATGAAAATTCCTAGCCTCCAAATTTGCTGGACAGGAGTGTTTTTACTGGCCAAATATAAACACACCATTTTCAGGGCTGTTTGGGGGACTCTGAAACACCCTGGAAATGTTAAGGGATACCACTTCAAAGTGGTTTCCTACTTAGAGTGGACTCCTACACTAATTTCTTATTGGAGACTGCAGTTTGGCCATTCCCCTGGAGACAGCCTCCTGGTGGATTGGTCTCCCATGCAGACATGAAGTTCCACCAGGGCTGCTGGAGTGTGTCAACAATCAAGTGCAGATGTTATCACAGAGTCTAAGAAACCATACACACGGGTTCCTGTCATGCCTTTCTAGGTGTTCAGGAGTCAGGGTGTATGGACACTCTTATACTCTTCTGACCCCTAAACCTCCCCAACTGAAATGCCATTATCATAATCCTCTTTAAAACATTCTGAAGACAGTTCAGTTGTTGGTGCAGAAGTCTCTTGTTCTGAGGCTCTTGGCTTCTTCCTCCCAGGTAATTGTGGTTGACATGAAGAACAAAAGGGAGTGATTAATACTTAATTTCTGATGTCAGAAAACCATGACAAACCAAGTTTTTCCCAAGATGCATCAAAGATTAACATTGTTTTTAACCATCAAAAGTTGACAACAAATCACTGTATACGGTACGCTTACCCTCCTCCCTAGGTGCCAACTTCTACTGCCCATAGGTTTGCCCTGCATTCTATTTGACCCTTAAGATCAAAATACATTTTGTATTGTTACCTTTTTTTATCTGTTATATAGTAAAATCTCTCACTTCAACATGAAATAATGTGCTTTTGCAGCAGCAGGGTAATTTTTTAATTTTTTTATATACTGGGGTGGGGGACAAGAACTGTTTTTTAATTGGAAGGAATATAGATTCCTTTTTTGCTTCAACTTTTTGCTTTCTATAGGATATCGTTCTGTCTGGAGTACTACACTAACACATTTCTTAATTTCTTCTCTAATCAGAATGAACCTGAGTGTAGGGATGTGCACAAATGTTCTAAACATTTGAAATTTGATCAAATTCAATCGAATGTGGACATTCAAATTCGATTAGAATGTCAACATATTCAAATTTAAACGTTTGAATGAATTTTGAACGTTCCAAAACATTTCTTTGAATTATTTGAAACATTCAAATGTGCAATTATGTATGTATTACATACTGTACATATCTGTACGAATCTCTTACATATCTGTATGCATTTGCACTGATAGTACGAAACAAAAATGGGATGCATACGGGATAAAACAGCATGCATTCAAAATGCATATAGATATGTATAACACGTACAAATGTTGTTGACATTCATATCTACAAATTTGAATCTAACATTTAAATGAATAGATGTTTGGATATTTAATTTGACTCAAATTCAAATGCAAAAAAAAAGAATCGTATACATCCCTACCTGGGTGTTGTTTTTCATTGTTTGAATTGCTGCCAATTAGAGTGACAAAGTCTGAATAAATATAAAAGGATGTCTCAAAAGCAGCTTAGGGGTGGTAGCATCCACACACTAGTACCTCTAATCCATATTAAGGGTCAGAAAATATACTTCCAAAGTGTTTTCCATGGCCTTTAATATGGATTAGAAATGGAATGATCGCTGCCACCTCTAAGCCACCATTGAGCATTTTCCTTAAATCTGTGTGGTTGTAGCCAAAGACTAAAGCAATGGCTTTGCATTGAACCAAGGACTTACTTGTGGATGCTTTTGAACTTTTGATTCTCCCCTTGGATTACTGAATTGCACTATAGCACTCAGATCACAGGTCCAACTTCAGTTATTGGCTCAAAACCCTGAAAAGTGTCTGCAGAATCATTAGTCCTATGCAGCTGGCTAGAAAAAAAAGGGCTTATACAGTTTGCTTAATAATATTTGCTCTATCTGGGATCTGTTTACACACTATTGATTTTCAAGTGTCTTCTTGTCTAGGTACAGTTTTTAAGATGTGATTTTTCTTGTATTCACATATTAGCTTAACAATGTGCATTTTTGTAATGTTTAACAATAAAATGTGAGCACTTGGGTCATTGACAGGATGATAAAGAGTACTACAAGGATTTTTTCACACTGAAGACATATAGCAAACACAGCCATTTTCATGCATTTTAAGCAGAAAACTTCTCTTATGAGCAGTATTGATCACTGTCAAAGTAAGAAGCATTTTGTATTAGGGGAATGGGAAAAGTAATTTATGAACACTTTGGCCACATCTCCACTTCCAAGTGGAAGCAGCTCAAATGGAAAGGGACGGCTGGAAAAGGGTATCCTCCTTGTCTCCACAGAATGGCATCTCCTCTGTATAGATCAAGAGAAACTACCCTATGTAGGAGGTGCCTCCAATAGTGATCACACCAGAAAAGGGACCAGCATGGTTGTCACAAGGTATGGATTGCCTCTTTTCCTGAAATGGAAGCAGGGCAGTGGCAGGCACCCTCTTGGACCCATGGAGGCACCTTGGAACAATGATACATCTGTGAAGTTTTCTTTTGCAGATACAACAGTGGTTAGTCATTACCTTCTTCTGGGAAGATGATGGAGATCAAATCTGCAAACCTTTCTTTTCAGTAGTTATTCTATCAATGAGGTATTGTAGACAGCAAGAGAATATAACTAAATACAGAAATTAAAAAAAACCCTGCTATTGTTGTCCTTACAGTTTCATTAGTCTAACACTGGTAATATGACAATAGTTCATGTCATTTCCCTTGAAACATTGGTTCTTCGTGTTTCAGGACAAAAATGGGAGTGTCCTTAAAATCATTTAAAATGGTTTGTCTAATTTTAGGATTTTCTTTTGACATATTCTTTGATAGTTCCCTAAACTGAACTGAACTGAACTGAACTGAACTGAACTGAACTGAACTGAACTGAACTGAACTGAACTGAACTGAACTGAACTAAACTAAACTAAACTAAACTAAACTAAACTAAACTAAACTAAACTAAACTAAACTAAACTAAACTAAACTAAACTAAACTAAACTAAACTAAACTAAACTAAACTAAACTAAACTAAACTAAACTAAACTAAACTAGTAAATGTATGAAAAAAATAATTGCTAGGGCACAGGTAAAATCCTGCTAGGTTGCAGGGATATGAAAGTACAATTCTGCCAGGTGGCTTGGACTGAGCTGTACCATCTGCCTGATGCTATACCTGTAGAACTGGGTGTTGTACTTGCAGGATTAGGTTTTAGTAAATTTGTAATCTGGATCTTTCATGCTAAACTCCACATTGCTTTTGTTGCACAGAACCAAGATGCTCATGTTCTGTTGGAGCCTCTATTGACAGAGTTTGGGCAATGTGTCTCTCCATGGTTAGCATGCTTTCTCGCCATGTTATTACAGGGCTTGCTCCCTACCTAGATGCCAAATAATGTGGTATATTATTATTTTTTCCTTTTGGAATTGCTTTAAATATCAGTTAACTTTCTAGGCAGCTCTTTTCTTAAAACTGGATTGCTTGGAGTGGAAAGGAATGAGGATGTTTTCAGCTGATCCATTTATTGGCTTAACAACGTGTCAGTCAACTTAATCTTCACTTGTCATTTATGTAGCATAATCCTTCCAGAAGGTTATCAACCTGATATCATGCTGAGCTGAATTTTGTTTTGGGGATGTTACAAGAAAAATCTTTGAGGCAGGTATCTTGTTCTGATCAGCTAGACAGGGAATGTTAAATTTCATTTTGGACATTGCTGAACCAAAATTGGGATTCAGTAGAATAAGATCTTTTTTTTCCAGAGAAACACTTTTTGTCACAAACTTTAAGATAAGCAGAATCTGTCTTTTTTTGGTGTACCAATTTGACAATTCACCTTGATAGAGTGTTTCAGCATCAAGACTCAATACATACAAACTTTTACCCTTTCTTTTGAATGTTTTATGATTTCATAAAGGATCACTAGAACAGAATAAAATGGTTCACACTTTTTGCTTTTTCTTAAATGCGTAGCAAAATGATATTTTTATGTTAAATATCACAGCCAGTTTAAGATTATAAAGCCTTGTACAGCATTATTTACCTGATGGGAGATACAATATTTATAACGTGAGCTGTTATAATTTAGTGCAGGTAAGCTTGCCCAATTTGTGGCTCTAGCATTGATGATGCTACCTAGCCTGCTGACAAAACCTCTGCAGAAATAAGATTCAGCTCAAATAACTCCTACAATTCATCTCAAGGAACTCATATGATGTACTTAAAATAATGAATTTATTTATTTATATTTATATTATATCCCGCCCCATACCCTAGGGTCTCTGGGCGGCTTACAACATTTAAAATACACACATATCAAGACTGTATAAAACAATGCTAAAACCAATACAATTAAAAAAAACCAGCATAATAATACTGAAAAAACAGTTTAAAAACAGTAGAGTGTGCAATGGGGGAAGCGGAGGGGGCATTTAGCCAAAGGGCTGGGTGAAGAGGTACGTCTTCACTGCCTTCCTGAATATAGACAGAGAAGGGGCCTGACGTACCTCCAAGGGGAGGCCATTCCACAATCTGGGGGCCACTCCCGAGAAGGCCCTCTCCCGGGTGCCCACCCACCTAGCTGCTGAAGGCAGAGGGATAACCAGAAGGGCCTCCCCTCCACATCTTAGAACGCGGGCAAGTCGATATGGGAGAAGGCACTCCTTTAGATATCTAGGGCCCAAGTCATTTAGGGCCTTATAAGTCAGAGTTAGCACCTTGAATTGGGCTCGGTAGTGAATTGGCAGCCAGTGAAGTTCTTTTAGAATGGGCGTGATATGTGTCCAGCTAGATGTTCCTGTCAGCACTCTGGTGGATGCATTTTGCACCAGCTGCAACTTCCGAACCGTCTTCAAGGGCAGCCCCATGTAGAGCGGGTTACAATAGTCCAACCTGGAGGTTACCAGAGCGTGGATAACTGTGGCCAGGTCATCTCTGTCCAAAAAAGGTTTCAGTTGACACACTAGCCGTAGCTGGGAGTAGGCACTCCTGGCCACGGCCTCCACCTGAGCTTCAAGTGTTAGCGCAGAGTCCAGGAGTACCCCCAAATTTCGCACCTGTCCCTTCCCGGATATTGTGAACCCGTCAAGGACAGGGTATCTCCCGACTACTTGGACCCAAGAGCCTGTAACACACAGCACCTCTGTCTTATCTGGATTCAGTTTCAATTTATTGGCCCTCATCCAGCCCATTACCACCTCCAAGCACCTGTCAAGCACTTCAACCGCCTCTCCTGATTCAGATGGCACAGAGAGATAGAGCTGGGTATCATCTGCATATTGATGACACCTCACTCCAAATCTCCTGATGATCTCTCCCAGTGGCTTCATGTAGATATTAAATAACATGGGAGATAAGATTGACCCCTGGGGAACCCCACAAGTGAGTTCCCAGGGTGTCGACTCCGTCGCTCCCATCACCACTATCTGAGATCGGCTCTGGAGATAGGAGCGGAACCAATGCCAGGCACTGCCTCCAACTCCTAAACTCCGTAGCCTCTCCAGAAGGATACCGTGGTCAATGGTATCAAAAGCTGCTGAGAGGTCCAGGAGAACCAGCAGGGTAGCATTCCCCCTGTCTTTCTCCTGGAGAAGATCCTCAACCAGGGCGACCAAGGTGGTTTGCGTGCCATGACCGGGCCTGAAGCCAAATTGAAATGGGTCTAGAGTGAGGCTGACTGTAATATTTTCTGCACTTCTTGGTGATCTGGATTAAGGAATCCTTTGATCTGAATCATGGGCCTCCTGACTGGCACATTAATTTAGATAAAGGACGACCTACCCCCACTTGGTCCAGTTCCGTCGCTGTGGACATAGCCAGATCTGGATTATGGAGGTCCTTCATCCAGATCAGTTGTAGATCCATTGAATCAGATCTACATTTGGACCAAAGGCCTGTATTCTGTGATTCAGTAATACTAATCTGGATTTTAAGAAAAGTTAACTGTAGAAAAGGTCCAGGTGGGGTTATGTGGATCTGGGCCCCTTAGACCTTTGCTATTGTCACAAACCCTGGTGGTGACGTTACAAGAGGGAGCCCTGATGTCTTTTTACTCCTAGAGATTGGTAGTCAGATGAGGAATTCAGTGATTTGTCCTGCTCACACAGGTAAAATGTGCTGGCAAAATATCAAGTTTTAAATAAAAATCTGTACACATGTTCACTTTCCCTTAACAGTACAGCGAACAATGCCATATTATTTGTTAATTTCACTTTAACCTTAACATTTTAGAAAATGAAAAGCATAATGATTGGGGGTGTTAAGCCCCAATGTTTTGCAGAGGGCCAAGCTACTCTGATTTATGTAGCCATAGTTACTTATTTATACTTTTGTATTTGCTTCATTAATGTGTTTCCTTTCAGCCTACAAAGACTCTTAGGCCCTTTCTGCCATGCCCTTGTTTCTGAACTAGAATAGTGCAGGGTAGGCCAAAAGCCATTCATCCTTCTCATGCTTTGCCTGCATTGGACAAAGCATTGACAAGGTTAGGTGCCCAAAAATGCCTCCTCAGCTCAGTATCACCATGGACTTTTTAAAAGAGGACTACAACTGGTCCAGTGCCTGTATATCAAAGTATGAAGGCATCTCCCTGTGGTCCACTGCAAAAATAGCCAGACCCGCAATTCCATAGGCTGAAAGCTCTCATTTCTGATCTTCAAAACCTTGTCTCTGCCTCCAGGGGCTCAACAGAAGCAGCAGTGATAGCTGGAGTGGAATAAGCTATCCAAATACAGAAATTCTTGTTATGCTTCATCTGCTAGTTGATCCAGGGCCCAGTCCTGCACACACTCAGAATTAGCACTCAGTTTTGAAACTGTCATAATACCAGACAGCAAGGCAAGGTTTGTCTAGAAGAAAAGCACCCCGCTCTTCTGTTGCCTGGCTTCTGGGAGAAAAGCTGGCTGGGCTGCCAGGTGGTGGATATCAAGTTCTTCTTGACTCTCAGCACAGCTTCAAGCTGAAGCTGATGACAGTGAAAGAAGTAGCTCAGTCTCTACGTATTATCAGGGAGCAGATGAATCTGGGTACAGACTTAGTGTGTTAGCACATTTAGATGATACACACTGTCTGCTCTGCATTGTTAGAGTAGGTACCAACTACTTGCCAGGAAAATCAGCAAGTTTGCAGAGGCAGACTGTTGGAGATCAGAAGTGTTGTAATACCTGGCCAAACCAGTACCAATTGACAGAAGAGGCCTGCTGTCTTACCTAAAATGGAAATGTGACATTATCATCAGTGCTGCCACTCTAGTCAACACAGAATAGGAGACTTTTTGCTTTTGTGTTTGGAATGAGTCTTCACAAATCAAGCCTGAGCAATGTGCAATTTTGTCTTTCTCTATTTTACTGGCAGTTTCTTAGTTTTGGATATTGAGTGATTGAAAGAGGTGAAGTCATAGGTGTTCACAAAACTAAGATCTTGTATTTGCTGGGATTTTTTTTTCTCTTTCTCTTTTGCCCAAGAAAACAAATATATATATATATATATATGCACTATTCACAATTGAGTAGCAACTCTTCTCTCCCTAGGAACAGGTGCTGAACAAGCATCAGAGAAGAGAGGGAAAATAGGTATGTGTTTCCCTGGAGGCAAACATGTCAAAAGGTAGCCATAAGTCAAAGGGAATGGAATATAAAGCTCCATTCCATACCTGCTCTTTGACAAATAGCTGACCATAAGTGTAAGTCAAATTAGTCTAGTACATGGCTCACTGAACTGGTGACAAGGCAGCAGGTTTTCCTGAGAAATAATTCAAAAGGCCTCTGTTCCATTATAAATGAACACAGTTACGGCAATGTTAACCCTCCCAATGTAGCACAGAAGTCACCCGAGCTTAGGAAGCAAGAAGACTCACAGTCTTATACCTTTTAAAGCACACAGTATCAGTCTCAATTTTTTGTTATAGTGTTGTAGTGCTCACAGAAAGTGCTGTAAACTCTTTTCCATTCTGTACTTTTTGAACAGTTCAGTTCTTCAGACAGGATAACATTTTTTAACTGGTGTAGCACCAGATATTGGATTACAAATCTCATAATCCCCAAAATTTTTCCTGAACATTGGATATGCTGTTTGTGCATGGTAAGAGATGTAGGATCTATGACCCATTCTGCAGTAGGTCTTATTCTGGATTATATCCCAGAATAGGACCTGCCATCAGCATGCTGGTGCAGACTACAGCACACACACACACACACACACACACACACACTCACTCACCCTGGGTCTTGCTGAAATCTCCACTAGCACATGGATGGCAGGTTACTATTCCAGGATATAATGTAAAATAAGGCCCAGTGCAGAAAGGGCCAAAGATATTTCATTACAAGCCATGGCTATGAATGCTGCTAGCACTCCGCCACCCCCAAGTTAAAATCTTGACAGTCTGGGGAGGCAGCAATGTGCAAACAGCATCCTTCTTTATTAAGAACCACACTATGGGTGTAGTGCTATTATTGTGCACAGGAATAGGGGTGTGCAGCATTCCTTAGTTGCCCCCAGCTCTGACAAGCCCTTAGTCACTTCCTGAATTAATGGGAGCGTTTTTCAGTTATTATAGGGGTGGTATTTTTTGCAGTTCTTTAATCAAGGGAATTGCTACTGGGTATAAAAATTCTACTTCCTTTAATACTTTAATAGTGCAAGGGGTACTTAGTATTTGCTAAGGAAAGAACAAGCAAAAGATCCCAAAGTAATAAAAATAGTATGTACAATAAAATACTTAATAATTCAACAAATCTGAAAGAGTAAAATTATACAATACAAACCATACTATAGAATACAATACATATGTTTAAAAGAAAAGGATTCCAACCACCGTATAAAATCCTATTAGTGTTCACTTACATGGCTGTAGCAATAGACAGTGCACAGCTGTAACAGGGTATTCACCTAAGAGATGACATAAAAACAATCAGAATGAATATGTCAAGAGTCAGTTTTGCAATCTATTTTTGTTTCCCCAAAGCCACCCTTCAACTGATAGAATTAATTTGTACCACACACATTGGCACATGCCGTACAGGGCTGGTCTTGTCCTAGATGGGGTGATCTGGAGTGGCAACTCACTTTATGTGCTCCAGGCTGTCCACATTTCAATGACCAAACCCAAGCCAACTTCAGAGGGAAAGTTTTGGCCTCCCAAGTGAGGGTTTGTTTGATGGGCCCACAGAAATAACCCCCTACCTGGAATACTTCTGTGCACCCAACCACATAGTGCAAGACTCCATATTGGTAGACTGATTCACACATCTGCATGGAAAATGGCTGAGATTGCTCTATCCCATGGAATGCTTGGGAGCCTCTTTGAAGTTATCTACCTTGGAGCAGAATCCTGTGCATTTTCACTCTGGGGCCTGCATGAATACCTTGTCACATACTGATGTAGTGTTTCAAGGAAGCACAGGCTGCCTGAGAAAGATGTGCATGGCAGAAGAGGCCTTCTGTGTGAAGTTCTTGACTGGATAAGCAGGCCAGTGTGGGTTCTCCCTTAGTACCTCTGAAATAGAAATAAAATCCAAATACTTGGTCAATAAATCAAAGCCAGTTGTGTTTTGACTCTAATGTCTTCTTCAGTGGTTGCTGCTGTAGCATGAAGTCAGGGTGCAGAAGGGTAGTTAAAGATCAAAAGTAGACATAATTGATATATTTCACAGCTGGGCGGAATCACTCAACAGAAAAGGAATGATTGAATTCATGCAGTATTCAGCATGTTTTCTGGTCCTGTGGTGAGTACTTTGTCATAGTACCAGCTTAACAACTACTGCTGCGCTTAAATCTCAGTACCTTTCATAATTTCTGCTTCAGATAATGTGAGCTAAGCTGAAGAATGCAAAGCAAAACAAACTGGCCACGCACCTCTCCATGGTCACAATTGCACCTGAGCCCTGTGGAAATGACAGCTGAGTTCCCAAGAGGCACAGAATCTCGTTGCTCTTTTGGTTTTGATCAGTTGGAGTGGTCGAAAACATTAAAGCCAGAAAGCAGAGGCCTATTTGCACAAGGGCCTGAGAAATGCATGCAGGATGCCCTGGGTTGGAGCATACGCCCAGCCGGGCTGGCAGTTCCATTTGGAACCGCTCCAGCCCGTCCCAGGGTGCCCACTCGCCCTCTGGGTGTAGAGCACAAAGACCATCCTGGGCTGTCCCACAGCTGTTTGGGAGGAAGAGCATTTGCTCTCTACCTCCAGAACAGCTGTGGGCCCTGCCCCCAGCTGCTGCTATTGGTAGACCTTGCCCAAGCTGTCAGCGCTTTGGAATGGAGGCCCTGACAGCGTGTGGCCCTGGTGTACCGCAAGGAACGGCACATCAACCTGACTGGCCACACAACCACCACAACAAGGTAAGTGGTCGCATGGCTGGGGGAAGAGCACCCCCCCCCGGGTGCCAGTAGGCACCTAGGGGGACCCTGGCAGCTGGGGCAGCCCAGTCCGGGCCACCCCAGCTGCCAGCACACAGGGACAGATCTTTGGCCTCCGTGGGCTGTAGGTGACCCAATTGGGTCACCTACAGCCTGCAGGACACACACACACCCCAGGCACACCCCTGGGATGGGGTCTAGTGGGCATGCATGTCACCACCGGGTTTCGAAGCGGCAAGCCTGGCTGATGTCATCGTGCATCTGCGTGCGCTGTCAGCTCTGATTGGCCAGTTACTGTGTGTTCGCACATCCCCGGGTAGGCCTGTGTCTGGCAGGGGGTGCTCGGGTGTGTGTGTCCTGTGAGCTGTAGGTGACCCGATCAGGTCACCTAGGGCCTGCAGAAACCGGGGAAGGGACAGGACCGGCCTGCCTGCCCCTGGGTTGAATTTAACCCAATGACAGCGGGCCTGGGAGGAGCGTCCTGCCCCCACGACAGCCTTTTCAGCCTTGCCTGCCTAGGTGTGAATGGGAAACCTAGCCTTAGTTCACTAAGGCCTCAGGAGGAGATGTTGAGCTGCGTACAGCCTACTCTTCAATAAGAGAAGCAGGAAGGAAGGCAGAGAGAAAAGAAGTGGGAAAGAGAAAAAAAGGAGCTAAATTATTGACAATGTATTGATTTATCTATTGTTCCTTTTGACTTCTGATTAAGGTCTGCCTACATCTTTTCCTTTTCTACCTCTTTGCTTGGGCAATAAATACAATTGAATTTGAAATGCCTTTGACCTTTTACTCCTTTAATCCACACAGTAAATGTTTAGCATGATTTCCTGTACAAAGGAAAGGCGGCATCCAACTTACATGTTTATACAGGAGCTGTTATTGAGAAGCTTAGATGCTTTTAACACAGACATTTTGGTTTCCAAAGCAAAAATGCTTGGAATTGTTTTGATTTTAGGGATTATTTCATTATAACTACATCATTATTTTCAGTGTCTTGAATGCCATGGCTAATATCTTCCTTGAAAGCAGAACAGTTTTAGCAGGCACTAAAATGGCTCCATTCAGAGGTAGAAATGATTGCTTCCATTATGGTTTTTTTCCACATAGTTTCTGTAATGGTCGCTGAATGCTGGCTAGATGTTTGGTGCTGATAATACTGTCCATTCCAGCTGAACATTTTCCCTGAATTATGAAGATACGTCTTCCTTTTTATGTTCTTCATATGTAGCAGAGGCAAGATTCTGCGTATCTGTGTTTTATGTTGGTCTTATGCTCATTGACGGGAATGAATCATGCTACTTAGAACCAATTATTTTCTTTATAAGCAAATATTTAAAAGAATTTGTAGGCTATTAGGTAGGTCCCACTAAAGGTATTTCTGAACAAATAAAGTTTGAAACAGGTGCTTGAAAACTATGAGCTTTGTCTTTGGAAGATGACCCTGCCAGTGAGATTAATGGGTTTAAGCATATTCAATCCTGCATTTAACTGAGTCCCTAGTTTTTAAATGAACTTGTAGAGTGAAGACTGGAATTGCCAATTGTATCAGACAACCAGGCATAGTTGTGGGCCTACATGACTTCCATTTTTTATTATTATTGTTGGTTTAGAGAGTATTGTTTTGACATAATCTATAATTCATAACATTTATTATGTGCATGGAAAACTGAGTTCATGGCTTTACTGAAGTAATCAAGTCACACACGTAGCCTAGCTTCTATCATGTCTCAATAAAAAATAGCCTTGTTGCTTCAATGAACCTGCCTTCTCCAGAGGAGGTAGATACGCACACATGCAAGGGATGGGTTACATGGAGAAACAGTGAGAGAGGCAATTCATTTTGACTGACTGTGCTTAGTATAATTATTTTATATTACTGCATTTTTCTTGCTATAATATTTTACTTTACTAGCTAAAATAAGATATGGTTCTGGTGGAGGAGGATGAAGATGAGGATGGCGAAAAAGAAGATAATGGCTCCAGGTAGTGAATCAGTGCAAACCACCAAAACAGATTGTTATCTAAGGATAACAAAGGAAGAACATTTGGCCACAAATTCAATGCAACATATATATGCAGACATTTTGACAGCTTCCATATTCTGCACATTGGTGTGGAACATGAAGCTAGCTTTCTGGCCCAAATCAAGCTTCAGAAGTTGCAGGATGGGGGAAGGGATTTATTCAGAGAGCTGCAAATGGCCCATCTGCATGTGTGATGTGAGCTGGTCCTGCCATTTGCACAGTGCCACTCCATGTGCTACTTGAGCTGATCCAGCCATCTGCACAGTGGATAGCTGGATTGACCCATAGCTGGGGACACTTTGGAGAGTACTTTAGTCTCCTTTTGGAGTGCTCTTTGGCATGATTTTCATACTGGGGACCATTCCAAACTTAAGGCTCATACAGCTAGAACATTTCCTGTGAGACATGACCTACTGGGAACCTCTCTCCCAAGTAGATTCCACATTCCCTGGCAGCAGCTAGCCTGGTCCATAAGAAAGCTGTCTGTGGTACATCCCAACCTAATGTTTGTTTGGAAGGTCATCCTCTTTGTCAGGTTCCACACAGTGCTTATTGACAAAATGTCATCACACCCATTGTGTCTGTTGCCTTCCTCAGCGAAGTGGCAAATGCACTCTGGTTGCATACCCATGTGCATTTTAATCTGATTTGAATCCAAATTTGGGAAGGACCATTCCTATGACCTATGTACGGTAATTAATCCAAATTCAGCCTCTAGGCATCCCCATGAAATTTCTTATTCTCAGATTTTATGAGAACTATCCTGCCAAAATCCGGAGAAAAATAAGTACTGATGAAAACAGGACTCTGTCCCTGTTTTGGAGCTGAGTCCTCTTATTTCCCCCAAATGGGGATGGCACCGGGCTATTTGGGGTGGAGATCTAGTCTTCTGGCCAGTGGCAGCCAGCTGCGGGTGGGATTTCACAGATGCAAAGCTCCTCCCCTTCACCATGCTCGCAGTGCTAGAGCCCTGTTCAAAATCTGCTTGATGCAGATTTGCCTTTTAAAACATTTTTGCTGGAAACATTTGTATCTTTTCTGATACTTGTTATCAGAAAGAATAATTTTATAAGCATAAAAGCTTTGCAAAGATACATTTTATCATGCTGTGCTCACTCCTTTGCTTATCTGCTTGAGTGCACAGTTCTGGGTAATGTCAAAATGGAGAGTTATGAAAGAAGAAAATACTCACATTTAGATTTTTTTTTTAAAGTGCCAGCTTTTAATTTAAGCTCTCTGGTTTCAGCTCTAGAGAGTGAAGGGGAAGGTTTTGCTGCTTTGGTTGCACGGGGCGGGGGACGGCTGTATTTGGATTAGTGTGAGCAGCACTCCTTCAAAATGCCACGAGGCATCCGATACCACTGTGAGGTGGTTCGTACTTAAATATATATACTTTTAATTGCTGGACAAAATGAATACAATATAATCATCTTTACACCATCTTAAAACATTTTATATTTTTATAGGTTTCCCCTGTCTCTCATAAATTACATTTCTCAATTATTTCTTCTATTTCTTTTTTGGAAATCTTTGTTTCCTCCAATATTCCCCTTCAGTAGACTCAGAACTATATAATAGCCAGAGCCTAAATCATGACAAAACAAGTTTAGAAAAGCCCCTGTTTTTGGATTCTAGCTCCCACAGTCCTTAGACTATACTGGCCAATAGTTAATGTCATGGGAGCTGCAGTCTAAAAAGATTGAGCATTTTCATACTCTGGATAAATGCAACAAATTGTGAGTTGGATGCAAATGATTTGGATTCATCAACTTTGGTCCTTAAGTGGCAGAAATGGATCCCCCTTTTTTTTTAACCTGGAGAATATAAGAACGGTGAGGCTGTGGAATTCCATTTTGGTTACAAGATAGGCAATTTGTCTCTTAGCTAAGATGCAATCCTGCCATCTGTTATCTGTGAATAGATTCCACTGACTTCACTGGAACTTTTGCATGATTAACTAGGGACAGGATTGCATCCAAGGAAATAAATCTTAAACGAGTACCTTGAAATAGTCTCTCTTGCACACAGAGCTTTTTATCTCAACCTTTCCTCTGTGTCTGGGAAAGGGGGAAAATCATTTTTAAAATGCTGACAACACTACCAACAGGCTGTACAGAATATAAGACCCTACTGGGAATAGACCTTTAGCAGAAATTCGTATCTATACTCCAAAACATGCACTTTTTATTGAGTACATCCCCTGAAGACTTGTTAAGGGATTAGTTACATTTTACCATCCTAAATGTCTTTACCATAAACAAATGAAACTTTGGGATCCAAGTTCAAGGAATAAACTCAAATGAAATGAAATTTAATCACTGTCTGGGGATAAAGAGTTAAGTGAGGAAGAATGAAGAATTGATAGCCTATTACGACTTGTAATTTTCCACCTTGAATTATTGACAACCTGTGACATTACACCCTTACAAATTACAATCTATAAACAGCTTGGAAAATATGACCTTTGCATTACAATTGGTCTCCAGATGCCTCTGAGCTTATTTTCAAGCAGCTGGTATGGGTTTTCCTCTACCCCCCTTTCATGGAGGCTGAGTAGCTGTGAGAATGCAAAGAAGTGGAGAACTTTATTATACACTCAAGCAAAGCTTTCTCTCTCTTTCTCTCACATGCCAGCAAAGCCTGAAAACTAAGAGACTACTGGTGGCTTTTTTTTAAAAAAGTTAGGGACAAAGAAAGAAGGTAACTGAAAGTCATTAGAAATTTTTGGCAGTAATTGATTAACAGTCATGGAATAAATAGAACTAATTAGCTGGGTTTTGTTGACTTAGCACTTTCAAAGAAGAAGGGAAATACGGCATATTCAGAAAAGCTTTGTTTTAAAAAAGCCACTTCTCATTCCTTTTTCTCAAACTCGGGTAGGCAGATTTGACGTTATTTTTTCTGTGAAAATAAATGGCCTTGCATCTCATTTTCCAGGTCAGTTTATGGTCCTTTCTGCACTCACGGTTACTCAGGAATAAGGGCCCACCTAGTGAGCTTCTGGTTCACATCAATCAACATGTTACTGCAGATCTGTGAGGCCTCTGTAGGTATGCTCTGCCTCCACTAAATGGAGCTTCATCCTGATCACAGGATATTATCAGTAGACCCGATTAAACAGTTCTACCAGCTGACCAGAGTGGACCCTGGTCCAGAAATAAGAATACATGTAGAAAGCACACCACCTGTGTTTGCAACTAGTGGGAGGTAAATTTTGGTGGAGTGCCAAAATGTGCCACTGAACTGCATCCCCCCCAGAGATTCATAGCCCAGCCTCAAAGCCTGTAGTGGTTTTAAGACCAAGGGGGGGGGGTGTCTGAACCAGCAGTGTTGTGTCTTCTTAGGTCAGAATCAACAGACCTGGCTGTTCCAGATCGACAGATTCTGGCTATGGACAGGCAGCTATAGAAAAGGCATATGCCCCATACAAGGTCACATCTTAAGAAACAGTGTAAGACTACAGTATTGGGTTGTAAACAAGTGGGAATGATTTAGATATGGTGCCAAGGCACAGTTTAATTAATTTGCCAATTTTAAAGACAGTTCTCACTGTAATGATTTTCAGCATTTAATGATGAATTAAACTTTTGCCTGAACAATCAATGCTTTTGAGTTGTGGTGCTGGAGAAGACTTTTGAGATTCTCTTGGCCTGCAAGAAGATAAAATCAGTCAATACTAAAGGAATTCAATCCTGACTGTTCACTGGAAGGACAAATACTAAAACTGAAGCTCAGATACTTTGGCCAATGGCCACACAATGAGAAGACTGGGAAAGATTGATGGCAAAGAGGACGGCACAGGATGGAATCAATAGACAGTGTTATGGAAGCAGCGGAAATGAGCATGGACTAACTTTGGGAGACCGTAGAGTTTAGAAGGGCCTGAAGTATGATCCCTCATATAGTGAATTAGGTTTTGTAGCCTTAATTTATAGCTGGGTGCTAAATCTGCAGTGTGTTATTTGTGAAGTAGTAAAACCATCAGAGCTTAAAGCCTAATGAAGCAGTAAAACTATCAAAACCTAAAGCAGCATTTACATACAGAACATAAAGAAATAAGTCCTAAAACAATTTTTTTTGATTTTTTAAAAAAAGACAGAATCAGATGTTGCTGAGATATTAATAATCCTTGGCCTTTCTGCACCTACTGGCTGAAGTTCTCCTGCTACAGCCCCTCCTAAGAGTGGCTGTAAAGCAAACGGCTATCACAGTGCTAGATCCTTAACAGCTTGGTATGGTATTGTGAGGCCAGTTAAATGCAAACAGGCCTATTGAATAACTCTGCAGCAGACAAGGTAATTCAAGCTTCATCTAGACATCACTTACTTAATTTGCATTATCCGGTTAATCCAGAGTAAAGCACATCCAGACCCATTTTATTCCAGATTATCCATACTTTATCCAAACAATGTGGATTATCCAAACAATATGGGGCTGAGTTAATGCACTGGGTTAGATCCCAGAATAGGGACCTACCATCTGCATGCTGGTGCAGACTATGGCAAGTCTTGATCAGGACCTACTGTGGTCTTCACTAGTTTTCAGATGAAAGGTCTCTGTTCTGGAATATAATCAGAAATAGGGCCCAGTGCAGAAGAAAACAAAGTTAGTGAAGTATTTCCTATTGCAACTTTACAAATGCACAGATTTATTTATTTTTTAAAAAAACCATGATAATGGGATCTGAAAGAAGAGTTTGTTTTTAACTTAACTGCTGACGAATACAAGTAGTTCTGAACTGATTAAAACTATGAAGGATTACATTGTAAACAAATGTGGTTTGGAGTTTACATTTTGTGTAGGAGTTTGTTCTAATGAGGCAGCTGCAATGACAGGAAAACATTCTGGAGTAGTTACTCAGATTAAGGAGCTTTCATAACTTTTTGTTTACTTACAATTGTTTTGATTATATTTATCAAAATGCAATTTTATCTCCATGGAATATGATAATAGAAAACTTGCACCTGGATGTCTTTGTTTGTTTTTGTTTGCATGTTTTTTTATTTCATATTTACCATAGTTCATTTTTATTGCATTTTACCAAAGTACTGGTCTGTAATATAATTTTTTTTTTAAAAAAAGCTGATCCTCTGATATACTGTAGCACTCAACTATAGTATATGCATACAAAACAATTAATATAGACCATATTTTGGAAAAACTTTGGAATCATTTCCACCATCACCATTTAGTTTACTGCTGCTGCATTCAGAAAATATGCCTTTTCTTCAGGAAAAAAATCCAGTGAACCTTGTTTTGCCATCTATAAATTAGGGTTAAAAATAAATAACACAAATTTTACTTCCCTAATCTAGCCAATATTGTTAAGCTATAAATAAATCTTTAAAAACAGGGTTGATTAAAAACTAAAATGACTGCAAAAATAATGTGGTCCAGCTGTGCATAACTAGTACGCAGTTTGCAAGCCTGTGATTCACTCTGTGAGTTCAGCAACATGTGAATTGGCCTATACCAGTGATGGTGAACCTTTTGGGCTCAGTGTGTCAAAATTCGCAAGAAAACCTAGCTTAACTCAGGTGCTGTGTCACATCTAGAAATATCCATAATTTTGTGATATTTGTAGCTCTAGTAAAAAAGTTATATTTTTGATATATGTATTTTATTAAAAGCAAAAACAATTCTTTACATTGGTGACTTTTGTTGCTGAATTTCATTTGCTAAATCTTCAATTGAAAGTTGGTATTTTGTACACTTCAAGAACAAGCAAGCCCTACACGCCCAGGTGCCAGGGTGACCATGTGTGTCACCCAAAAGGGCTTGGCGTGTCACCTGTGACACGCGTGTCATAGGTTGGCCATCACCGGCCTATACCCTTTTCTGTGAGAGAAGTCCACTGATCAGATCCTCAGATGTTGTTACAATGTCAAATTGCTGCAAAAGTTTTTAAATGTTGACTCTCAGTTTCTATGCTTATCATAGAATGGGTAAAAAAAGGTTCACAGACTGGTACAAGTCTGTGGAACACACTTTGAGTAGCACTGCTGTAGTTAACAAGGCATAAAGGAGTTTGGTGAAGAGAAGAACATTTGTAAAATAAAATAAATGTGAAAAGAAAGTCAAAAGCTTACACTGGGGCAGAAAAATACATTTATTATTACCGTAGTGATGTTTTATTTGCAGATTTAAAGTGATAAATTAAAAACTGGATATGTTGTGTTAAGGACTCATCATTTACTTCCCAGTCTGCCTACAATATGGATAGCACGGTTTTGCTCAGTTTTTGAACTCTGCTGCCTAACAATTCATTTGTGCCTTGATTGGCCCAGATTTCCTTGTTTGTGAAGAAGAAGAAGAGTTCTATTATGCAGCATTTCAAGATGAAGTTGGACCCTATTTTACTGTCCAAACTCTCTAAAATCTACTAGTTTCCACTGTACATTAGAATGAAAACCAAGGAGAATAGTTTATGGTTTATTCTTAAGAGAGTTTCTGCATGGGAACCTTAGCTATGATGTAGGCGAGATGAGATTAGAGGTTATGTTACCTAAAAGGATTATCTACCAAATACATTTCCTTGTTTACTTAAACCATTTTTCTTAAAATTCTCTTTTTACTGAAGTACAACAACAAAGGACCCATTAACATGAGTTAGGGATTTATAATCTTTACTTGTTCATATTGCAACCTTTTTTCAGCTAATTATTTTTAGATAGAAGACATTTAAAAATCATTATGCTAAAGAAAATGTAAAGCTGGTTATTATATCCAAACTGCAGTTGGGCAGCTGGAGAAAGCTGTGGCTTAGAGATTTGTTCCACAAAGTAGCATGGCTCTTTATATTGTGCCATGAAAACAGTAACACAGTGGCTACTGAAAGTTATAACACTTCCAAGAGGGCATCTCCAACAGATCTCAATGGATGGAAAGGTGGAGGGTCTTCTTTGTAATGTACATTTCTCACACTGTGTGCTCTCATTTGTGATCTCATAAAACAGGTTTTTTGCATTATCAGATGACAAGATGATTTGTAAATGCAATAGCACCTGCCTACGTTTCAACTTTTTATCGTAATTATTGTTTTAAAGAACACTGTGAGCTATGTTCAGACTATTTATATGGCATCCTCGGTCAGATTTATTACATGACAAATATTTCTGTTATGGAATAATTGAAGTCAGATGGTGAACATGTATTGCACAGCTACATTTGGCCTCAGCTTTCTGGCTCCTAGGAGAACACACTGGTAGTGAATCTCTTTTGGATTTCAGATTTAACCCCTGGCATCTCCCTTGAAGAAAGTAATGGCAAACAGCTTCTATGGCAGAAAAACTGCATAGGTATGCCAATGTATTTACCAGACGTCAGCTCTGACTCGGTGGTATCAAACTACAATTTAAAAAATGTTGTTTGCATTATCATCTGTTATCTAGATGGGTAAGCAGGTAAGATGAGCAGGAAATGTTATTTCTCTATTGACCATTTAAAAAGGTAGTTTGGAAACAAATCATTTTAATATTTCAGCTCTTAAGTTACAACCGGTATTGCTGCTAGCATTTCTAACATGGCCTATGTTGTCCTTATGTATAGAATGAAATGAATGCAGTCTCTCCAACTTCACTTTGAAAACGTTGCCTGCATGAAGTTACCAGCTATTTCAGGATTAGGCAATTTCAGGGGATTGACCGCTTGGGCCTGTTTGTACTTGCCTATCAGGAGCACTTCCAGCCACTCCTGGGGAGGCCGGTCAACACACCATGCTGCCACTGATGCTGTCTTGGAGCATCTGGGAGCTCACTACTGCTGTCCTGGTCTTTGCTAGTAAGCTCCCAGTTAGGATCATTTCTGGTTGTGAAGCTGTGAATGGGCTATCACCATGGGAACATCCAGGCACTCACCAGATGTTACCGTAGCCATTGCTGTGGTGACCCGGTAAGCCCAGGATTGTCCATTTCCACTTCAAGTACTGGTGGTCCAGTTGGAGATTGCATCAGCACTTGTGGATGGCTCCCTCTGAATAGGAGAGAGGAAGATGAGGTGAAGCTGGGAATACCGGGTTCGATTCCACCCTCCCCATTGATACATCTGTCATCCATAAATTTGACTAACCCTTCCTTATAGCCATCTTGGCTGGTAGCTGTTACTACCTCATCCGGCAGCAAATTCCAGAATAAGTGCTTACTTTAGTGATAGAAAATGCAGACCTGTGAGGTCTGCCAGTGCAGAGCATACCAGCAGCACAGAGTTCTACAACTACCCTGTTTCTCCAAAAATAAGACAGGGCATTATACTAATTTTTGCTCTTAAAGATGTATTAGGGCTTATTTTTAGGGGATGTCTTATTTTTCCATGAACCATGAACAACAATCTACATTTATTCCTGAAGAACCCCCACCCCCAACATTTATTCAAATATAGTTATTCCATCACATTCTGGAACATCATCATAACTCTCCAGATCATGAATTTCTTCTATTTCCTTTTTCCATGTACAACAATCTACTGTAACTAGGGCTTATTTTTGGGGTAGGGCTTATATTCTCAGAATCCTCAAAAATCCTGAAAAATCACGCTAAGGCTTATTTTTGGGGTAGGGCTTATTTTCGGGGAAACGGTAGAGGCAAGGCTTAAGGAAAAGGAGCCCAAACTAAGACCTACTTCTGGAAATCTACTGGAAAAGGAGCAACATCGATAGGGCTGTTATTGGCTGTTGCTTAGGGGCTGAAGATACACCTCTTTACCTAGGTCTTTGGCTGGGAGAAGAGCATACACTCCTCATGAAGGCATTCACACTGTTTTGGCCAATCTATTTTATCTGTTTTTATAATCGTTTTATTATGACTTGACCTGAAAACTTCAAGTGTAGGGCAGGATAAAACAGAACGGCAATGGCAGCATCAGCTCTGCAGGGGAGACATTTTGCCCATTTGGCCTCATTAGTGAAGCTACACTTCTGTGTACCAAGAAAAGTGCATGAAGTTCTGCAGCCAAGTTCCAGCAAGGAGGCACAGTTGGTTAGAGAAAGAAAGAAAGAAAGAAAGAAAGAAAGAAAGAAAGA
The DNA here is from genome assembly GCA_023333525.1 of Aspidoscelis tigris stejnegeri. Taxonomy (NCBI): domain Eukaryota; kingdom Metazoa; phylum Chordata; class Lepidosauria; order Squamata; family Teiidae; genus Aspidoscelis; species Aspidoscelis tigris. Next base: position 59,681,660 of record JALMGA010000002.1, on the reverse strand, counting down.
AAGAAAGAAAGAAAGAAAGAAAGAAAGAAAGAAAGAAAGAAAGAAAGAAAGAAAGAAAGTGAAAAACCTGCTTCTCCTCCTTAGGAATATTTCTTCAGCTGCAGATAATCCAGCACAGCCTTCATACCAAAACAGCAAGGTACACTATGTAGGAAAAAGAAGACTAAAGTGGATAAAATATGTAGATTTTACCTGCGACTCAACAGGAATCACACAGATGATCAAATATCAATGTGCTCTTTGTGCACTGAAAGACATTACTGTATTCATTGCCTTAAACAGAATGCTCCAAGGCTTGTAGCAAGAAGCAATTGCAGAATAAATTAGAGGACTGAGTTGTGGGATTGGCTGAGAACAAATTTTCATAACCCTTGCAATTGCTGATAGGGTACATGACAGGATTCAAGAACAGAGATAGTTTCTACAGTTTGTGGGGGTGCATTGATTACACACTTTCACCATGCTAAACCTCATATTTATATTATTTGATTGCCAGCCCACATCATTTAGAGAAGGTCCAGGAAAGGACAAATGACAAGTCCTTTTTAAGATGCCCATTCAAGAAGAACGGATATGCAAACAAACACTGAAATGCACAGCTGTAAAGAACTTTGGGCCATCTCCTCTAATTATGAAGAAAAACATCACTTTATTATGCTTCCTTATTGCTGTTCTTTTCTTCTTCCTGTTGCTGTTTATGGTGATTGGGGGGAAAATGAACCTGAAAAAAATTAAATGGGAAAAGAGAAATATTCATTTCATTACCATGCCTTAACAGTTAATAGCCTGTCATATAAAATGTGATGACACACATGCATTTGTGCATTGGATCTTCGGATCTAGACGAGTGGCAGTTGTTTGGCTTCCAAACATCAAAATAATTAAAACAAAATGGGAAAAATAAACATTAAATAGGTTTCTTGCTTTAAGACTAATAAAATGGGAAAATCTTGACATAAATGTGCAATTTGTCATCTACTTTATACATTTGAGTTGATATAAAAATATGTTGTCTCTGGGCTGCATCCAGACATCAGTTTCTTATTCAGCTATATTTGAATATTCTGGAATATCGGAATATAGAAGAATAAGTAACAAATGTCTGGAGTAATTGAGCAGCAGCAATGGTGGCTGACGATTAGCGTGGATCAGAAAGGCTGAACAACAGTTCACTGTTTGTTTTTGATCTGAGGCCCATGCTAATGTAGATCATGGAGGCTCTGCCCCCACCACCACCACACGTACACTGGTCTGTCTCTGTCTGCTTCAGCCACCAGAGGGACTGGTGTAGTCTGATCCAGAACACGGGAGGTGTGCAGAAGGCTGCCTCTTGCACTCAGGACTACTGGAGGTTGCCTTTCAGTGCACAGCAAAAAATTGTTTCCCCAAAGACCCCCAGGATAAAGGGTCTGGTGTGCAATTCATGACCATGGCATAGGCTAATCTAGATCAGCACCATCAGTGCAGATAGTGCTGATCCTCCCCTCCCCGTGGGCTCCCTGCAATCTGGATCAATGGGCTGGGCTAATCCAGACCCACTGATCTCGATCACAGGCAGATAACTGCAGAAAGGGAGTGTGTTGGATCAAAACCTGATTAGCTGTGTGTTACAGAGATCAAAGGGCAGTGAAGAATCACTGTTCTGCCTCTCCAATGCACCCAGAGAGCTGGCTTGCGTGCTACTGAGTAACATCTCAGCAAAAGTACACTGAACAAGGGGTTTATCTTGAAATAGAAGGTGAGGGAGTTACTTACATGCTTTTAAAAATCACTATATATTGCTTTGACCTTGCCAAAGCATGAGGGCAAATAAAATCCTACCTAATTCCTATGTTTTAGGGTTTCATGCTTTATTGAGTGTTCTGATACTCAGGAGTTGCTGTCCAAGCCAGTCCAATTCCTAGAGCTTTAGTGATGGAGAATGTCTAAGAATAACACCATTTTGTGAAAGTTTATTTTGTTTGTAGGTTCTCTGAAAGGTGATTGTGGGGGAAAGTGTCAATTAGTGCTATAAGCTATATTTTTACTTTGTTATTATCTGCAGGATCTGCACATGAGGGGAGGAATGCTCTGCTCCTGAAGAGCATTAAGGATAGTGTTATGCTTGCACAGGTCTTCTTAGGCTGTTTCTGAACTCCTCTCCACTATCATAAGTATGGGTGCCTCATAGTGTACTGAATCATGGAAGCATGGCATCTGCATGTCTTTGTGTACTAGTATGGTCCTCCGTAACATGCTACCTCAGTTTTGAATGACCCGCTCTGATGCTGTCAAGATTCAAATCTTTAAAGTGGGAAGAGTGCCATGCAGACAGAAGTCTCTGTGCACTGAGAAGGTGGCTGGGGAGACTGGGTATATCCTATCAAGTGACATGATCGTAGTGGCAGGGATGCCCCCACAAGCAGATAGCAGGACAAAGAGCTCTGAGCTCTTTATCCTACTTTGCCATTCCAGTGCTTATGGCAGATGGTGTGGAGATGCCATATTTGTCTTGCACACTGACTGCACCATAAGGAGCAGGTTCATGTGGATCCTGCTCGTTTATGGCATTGTGTGGATCCTGCCCAAGACTGATTTGTATGTTCAGTTTGGATTGAAACCTGAATCACATCTACGTCTATTTCACTTCAACAATCAAATAACTTAAGGCCTTTCTGCATTCACCTGGGGAGTATGGAACAGTAAGTATGGAGCAAAGCAATCCATCCTAAGGCTGAGGCTCCCTCTGGGCTGGAACTATGCTATCTGTATGCCAATGGCATATTCCAGCTCAGCCCTTGCGCTGGCTCATAAGTTCTAATGAGCTTCAGAACCAGCATTCACAAACTCCAACTGCCGGAAATGTATGTTCCTGGCAGCAGAGGGCCCAGGGGGCATCTTTCTACAACACAATAAAGTGTTCTGCCAGAATGGGTTCCCCTGTAAACAGGAACACAAAAGTGTACATCTTTTGCACATGTTTGTGATCTGGATTAAACCCTGCTAGTATACGTACCAGTAGACCTTAATATTGAGGTGTACCAGTGATCTAGAAGTCTCCTGATCTGGACCACTGTCGGGATGGAACATACTAGCTGTGGGTAGGGTCTCCATTATTCTGTATTAATGTGCATAAAGGATGCCTTTAGTTCCATTTTTTTTATTTAAAACAGAATAAAACAGCTTTTCACTCAGGTAAAAGGAGATTTGTGTTTAATGGTGGCAGTGCAGCAGGAATCAAGCAGCTTAGTACACCTCACAAAGCTTGTCCACTGCATTATTTCACTTCTCATAAGCCAGTTTGGTCTTGTGGTTAGCGGATCAGATTCTTATCTGGAAGTTTCCCAGTTCAGTTCTGCACTTCTTTATGAAGCTAGCTGAGTGACTTTGGGCTAGTCACAGCTTTCTTTCTGAGCTCTCACAACCCTGCCTGCCTCTCAGGGTGTCTGTTGCGGGGAGAAGACTAAAAAGCATTGTCAGCCCCTTTGAATCCCCTTAAAAGGATGAAAAAAGGGGGGTAGAAAAGCCAACTCTTCTTCTTCTTCTTCTTCTTCTTCTTCTTCTTCTTCTTCTTCTTCTTCTTCTTCTTCTTCTTCTTCTTCTTCTTTAGTTAAATATTTACCTTCTAGTGTGGTCCCTACTCCACCTTCTCCTCTTCCGGGCTTCCCATATGAACTCAGACTTCACATTGTTACCATTATCTGCTCTGATGATGTGGAGGAGTGAGGGGCATATGGTTAAGGGTTGCCCTTTGGGAAGACAAAGAGAAGAGTCCAATGTAGCCACTTCAATTGTTGTGATGGAACCAGAGCAAAGTAAAAATCCTTTTCTGACAGATGACATTATCATCCAGACAGGCCAAGAAGAAATGTGTTTTATGATGTCACAGCTTTGCTATTGGCATTAAGTTTGTACTCCAGCCTCTCTTCTCTGCCATCTTCCAAGCAAAGTGGCACACAGAACAGCAGTGACATTGCTGGGAGAAGCAATGGTGCAGTATGGAATAACTTTAATGTAAAGCACAGGGTTCAAAATCATAGAATTGTCCCTTTTGTGAGTGTGACACTGGAAAACATAGGTGGTCAAGTCTGGGAGGCAAAAGTGAAGAAGGTGAACTGTATAGATGAATAAAACAGGAAATGCTGTAGTGTCAGAGAACATGTTGACGGACTGTTCATTGCATATAGCAGGTTGAACCCATTGAATATGAATTGAAACATGGACAAAGAAGAAGGGAGAGTGGACCTATGGGATGGGGTTTGACATTGCTTTCTTTGTCATTATGGACATTGCTGATATCTGAGCATGCAGAAAATATTAGACTGCCTAATATGGTGGATGGCCCATTCAGATCCAACTTCGAAAGGTTTCCAGAGTTATCATTGGGGCTCTTTTTGGCTGGGAACCCAGTAGTTGTTTACTTCTAGTGCTGTTTCATAGTGCTTCAATGACACTGTTGTTGGTATGCTGGACAATTTGGTTGTATACTATCTGCACATAACCTGGGTGAACTGCTTAAAAGCAGTCCTTGTGTGGAGGGGGCTACAAGAACATTTTTGCAGCATGGCCCACTTCAGTTTCTCATTGGGTATGAATGGAACAGTCTACTTAGAGGCACTGCATCCTAGCAGATCAGTCTGAAGTATGGACGAGACATTCCAGAAACCAATCCAGTGTGAAAAGAGCCTGAATTTCCACGAGGAGAGACAACTTGGCCATCTTGATCCTAACCTATTTGTCTGCTTTATTATAAAACAACTGATGTATCTGTAAACTGCTCTGCAGGCCTGATGGAGTTGTGTGGTGAGGTAAATAATTATTGAGAAATGATCGATTTCATATGGGACTTATTGGGACAGTGAAAATTGAAACAATAGGATATTAGGCAAAGCCAAGACAAGCAGCTAATTGGAGATCTTTGGTCTTCCTCCTTGCCATTTCCAAACTTAGATCTACTAGGAGTTGATGACTCACATTCATTTCCATTTCTTTAAAGAAGACCCAAACTTATGCTAGAGTGCCAGGCTGCCTACCACCCTGTCAGATGGCATTCCCACAGCGGGTGCATATGCCTGACAAAGACATGTGCCAATTAAGGCTCAGAAAGTGCTAAATTTCAATCACCGCCCTCCCAAGGAACCTTATCAGAGGCAGCAGGGTGGCTGTTTGTTGAAGATACAGAATTATGTTGCTGCTCTGCTCCCTAAATAGCCTATAAATCCCCCACTACGAAAGTGGGCAAGGGAGGGGCGTCTGTACATAAAACATTTCTGGTAGTCGGTCTCCTGATACAAGACAGCAGTAAACTAAATAATGAAGTCAAGCTAACTGTGTGCCAGGTCTCACATCCATCTGTAGCAGGAATTAAGGGCACTGTCAGCAAGTGAACCCGTTAACCTGCAAAGATGCTTAGTAAAAACTCCAACAAACCCATTATTTAAAGCATGCCTATAGTTTCGGAGGCATCACTGCCTTATTTTATTTTATAGTGACACAGTGGCGAACACTAGAATAGGTGAAAAATTACTATGCGTGAATGAGGTGGAGGAGAAAATCTTTTTCCTGCCCCATTCAGACTTAGTAGGGTTCAGGGACATGGCAGGAATACTTGCATCTCTGTGGTCCATGCAGTGACAATACCGCAAGCTTCCCATGACCCTGCTCCTACTCGATTGTAAGGCCATCTGGAACACAGAACTCAGAAGGAAGGAATGCTGGTGGGTGTGGATTTTGAACTTTCCTTCACACAGCTGTCACTCCACTGTACTCTCTCATTTCTTGCACAGACATGAATTTGCAGGGGAGGATGCAAATTATCTTTGGGCAGTTTGAATGGTCTGATCTGTAGTTTGGCACATTGTTGTGAAAGACCCATCTTGATTTCTTTTCTGCATACCTGTTCCATTCTGGCTTGCCCTCTAATCCCATTGTATTATCGATATTAATCCATAATATTTTTATTCTGTTTATTTTATCATATTTAGTCACATGCTTCAATGTACTAAGCTGTACTTTGATCTGTCTCGGGGTAGTGAGCACAAAGGAGATCAGTTGCATCCTTCTGAAGCTCTGCTCCTGTCCCACCAGTGTGGATTTACTGCTGCCACTGGGTCCAAGCTATCTCAGGGACCGCCTCCTCCCGTACAATCCTCCCCGCACTCTCCGGTCCTCTGGGAGGAACTTACTGCAGCCTCTAAAATCTAGGCTTGCGGCGACCTCCCAGAGGGCGTTCTCTGCTGTCGCCCCCAAACTCTGGAACGACCTGCTGGATGAGATCTGTCAGATAACATCATTAGACAGCTTTAAAAAGGCAGTCAAGACGGATCTCTTCCGGCAGGCCTTTCCAGATTAACCATCCCGGCCCAGATTCCCTGATTCCTCCCGTGGCCCCATCTTAGTGATGGTTGAGGATCAACAGAGAGACATCAGGGTTTTTAGTTTTTAAATTATTGTTTTATGCATTGATATTGTGTTTTAATATGTTATACTGTTTAATACTGTCTTAAGGGGGGGAGGGAAAAGGTGTTTTTAATTGTTATATTTTACATTTACTGCTGTTAACCGCCCGGATTTGTTTGCCATAGGGCGGTATACAAATAAATATTATTATTATTATTATTATAACAATCTGTTGCAGTGGGTGGATGGGTGGGTGGCTCACTCTAAACAATTTCCTAGGTTAGATTTCTGCTCCCTTCTCTCATCCCCGCAATATCCTTTAAACCTAAATAAACATAGCCGTATTTTAACTCGTTTGCTCATTTCTTATTTACCACTCTCATAGCAAACAGTTGTTTCTCTTTAAAAAGCAAGTAAACAAACAAAGAAGCACCACTAAAGATTCCTGCATTTATTAAATGGCCTCTGTAGAAAGAAGATTTTGTTTTCTGTGTGCCAGTATTTTTCTTTGTTTTAAGTGGAAGAGAATTCAACAAATGAGACTTCCCTTTGTAGAACAGACAGTGTATATCTGTGTGTTCATGAGATTCATATATTAGCAAGGATGTTTTTCCACCACACTCCTTTAGTCCGGATCTAAGAAGATCTAAAGAATGGGTACTTCCTTTAATCCAGACCTTGTAGATCCAGATTAAGGGAAGTATCCAATGTGTTTCCATGGGTGGTCTAGCACTCAATAGCAATGGGTGCTAACCTGCCTGCTGTGGAAACACCGGAGCACTCATGTATCAAATCTGGATTGGCCCACAAGGGGTCTGCCTGTCACCTCAGTCTCCAAAGTTGCCTTCTAAGATTGGCAAAGGCTCAGAAGGCAAACCACATAGGAGAGAGGTGCATATTAATTAGCTCCTTGCTTGCATCTCTCCTGTGAGCCCTGATGAGTCACCCTCATTAATATGCACCTCTTTCCATGCCTAGAAGTAACAGGCAACTCCCAAGGGGTTTCTCTGTGGAGCCTTTTTTAATCTCTGAAGTCACCTTTGGAGGGACTTCGGAGCCTTTGCTAATCTCTGAAGGCAACTTTGGAGGGATTTCGAAGCTGCCTTCAGAGGGACTCCGCAGTCTTGACTTTGGGGCACCCCTCCCCCATGGGTGCCTCCCCCCCCTGAGCCTCCTCTAGACCCCACTGCTGGATTGTAGTGGAAACAGACTCCCTACAATCCGAATTTTAATTCTGAAGACCCCATTGTAGACCCCTTTAATGGGGTTTACATGAAATCCGGATTATATGTCCTGAAGGATCCATAATGATCCAGATTTATCTAGCTGTGGTGGAAACAAATATTTCCCTAACGGGGTCTGTGGTGGAAATGGGGTCATCCGGCTCTCAGCCAAATGGGTCCTTAATGGGCGCTTCAATGGGTACTTAGTGACAGTAGAAAAACACCCTAATAGAGGCCTTCTAATGCACCCTCACTATTGCCAGTGCAAAATGACATAGTCATGAGTCATGAGTTGCAACTCAGAAAACAGGAAGAAACTTGACGGGTGTGTGTGTCACAGACTGGGTATTTATAAGTTTGATGCTTGCACTGATTCAGTAGAATTCAGCCTTCAAAAATACCTCCACTGCATTCTACTCCTCACCCATCCGCACATTAAAAAGATGCATCTTTTTAATGTGCACTTGCCTCTCAGTGCTCCACTGCCACTGTGGGTAACAGAGCTTCCCATCTGGTGGATGGGAAGTCACTCCGTAGGGGAGCCAAAGCTTCTAATCTGCAAATCTGTTAGACTGGAAGCTAATATGGCACTCCTGCAAAGCTTCCGGTCCACCAGTCTGGCTGACCAGAAGCCTTACACTTTTGATGGATTCATAATTTGGGATGTTTGAAGTTTGATTCACTTATCTTAATTAAATGAATTATGCCTGTATCCTGCTTAATGTTGATTAATTTTATCTGGATTGAGATCTGGGCTAGCTAGATCCAGATTAGCTGGATCCACATCAACCACAGGCAGAAGTATGGCACTGAGTGGTTCTTTAGAACAGCAAATGTATGGTAAAGAGCAATGTAGTGCAATTGTTTAAGCCTTGTTCCATGTCAGTGGATGTGAACTACCTCCATAAAAACTACCCACACTGTGGTGCAATTGGCCCTCAGCACATCCCAAACCCAGTGCAATTGGCTCTGTCTCTATCCATTGAATCTTACATCCAGGTTTTGTGTGCTTGTGTGTGTGCGTAGTGCCTTTGAAGGCAATGCAAAGACATAAGTGCTATCGATGCAGGCGCTCTGGCAGAAGATGGCTTCTCAGTCACATTGTAATTGTGCACATCACTCAACACCATGCCCAGATTCTTCCTAGATCTGTTGTATATGTGGTGCCCCTTCCTTGATCTGGATCAGGGAGTGCTAACTTGGATTTGAACCACATATCTCACAAATCTGGATTAGTGAGCCCTTAACACACTTCTGATCTCAATCCACTCTACTCCTCTGGCGACGATGTGTATTAAGCAGCTCCTTGATCCAAATTGCTGTACAGATGACTCATTCTTAACAGCTCCTTAATCTGGATTAATATGTAAGAATAGAAAGGGCCTAGGGCAGAACAATAAATGTTTTCTGGTGGATCCCTTTATATTTCAGTTCCCCTCAGAGCAAGACACCTTGCACAAAAATAGTTTGTAGCATACACACTATGCTGTGTGCCCTTTGCCTATGCAAGCTATTTCCAGCATTTTCATTTCATCATGCTATCTGTGCTTATGGCCTCATTCATATTCATTCATACCTTGTATTAATATGGCACAAGAGTTCTTGTTGTGAGATTGGCAAGATGAAGAGTAGCTGGCACAAACTCAGTGCAAAGCTGTTTTTCTCTTAAGTTTCCCACTTCAAGAGGATAGATATTAAGGCAGCTTTTGTCTTCTCCCAGGAAGAAACTTTTTGCAAACTGATGAAAGGCTTAGGAGTTGGGCTGAATAGTAATGATAGTGATAAAGTGAGCAAAAAAAAAAAAAAAAAAGATTTTCAGGATACTGATTTGTGGAGTTTGCTGAGGTTAGCCAGCTAGGCTGTGAATTAGCAGGCTTTTGGAGCCCATCTGGGTGACAGTGGGGGCGTGGCAACCTGGAAAAGCCACACCAGTCCCCCATAACAATCCAGTCACCATTGGAGAATCATGGACTATGTAGCAGCTACCGAGGCAGCCTCTTGGTCTCTCATCTGGGTTTAGAGGGGGATTGGAGGATGCAGCTCCATATCTGTTTGTGAATGCATGCCTCTCTTCTCAGGTGAGAGAGGAGAAGGGAAGAAGAGGGCATTAGTACCTTGGTTTTTGCCTAATCTGCTTGAGAGCAGAGCTAGGCAAGAAGAAGGGAAGAAGAGAGCCGTGCAGCCTGGCTCTGTGCATGTGTGCGTGGGGTTTTCCTCTCCGCGTCAGAGAGAGAAGAGCCTGTGAAACGGGAAACAAGTAGTATTGCTGGTGGGCAGAGTCAGCAGGAGGACTGCTTGCCTGCATTTAGGCAAGGTCGTTAGAGGAGAGTTAGGGGATTTCTGATTGCCTTTAAGTCTACAGTAAAGACTGCTGGAGGTTCCTAAGAGGACCATTTGCATTACAAATAAGGACTGAATAATTTTACAAGCAACAAAGAGACGTTCAAGGCTGAACTTGAAGCTTGCTTCTTATTTTCTTTATTTTGTTGTAACAATAAACGTGTGAGGGAATTTAGGGCAAAACCCTTGGAGAGCTGGCAGTAGTTGATGTGCTGGCCTGCTCGCCTCTAACTTGTGTTGCTCTGTGGAGGACAGGGGAGTAGGGAGTAGGCTGGCTCATCACATGTTTCATCCCAAGTATCAAAGGAAACTTGTGGCTCACCCTCTTCCAAGCATTCTCTATTGAAATTGATACAGGTACTGTATAGGAGTCCTGATCTACAAGTTCCTTGGAGATTTTTTTTTTTTTTTAGTGGTTAGGAGTGTGAGGTTCACGGTCTCCAGTCTCCATTATAATCTGATATCCCTAATGGGATACTTCCAATGTTTATTGCATTAACATAATACCTTTCTGTGGTTTCTCTGGAATAATTTCTTTCAGCCTTTCAGCCTTCATCTAGACTGCATTTACTTAATCCACATTATTTCGATAATCTGGAGTAAAGCATATCCAGTTTATCCAAATATGGAAGACTTAGTAAATGCTGTCTGGATGAAGCTTTAGATCATGATCACCTTATTGATTTATGAATCTAAAGTCACTTCCATTCACAGAGATCAATCAAAATTTGATGTTCAGTGGAGATCCCATAGTATTCATAGTTCAGGATTTCTGCAGAGTGGATATTAAAAAGTTGCAGTCCATTTCTTCTCATCTGCCTCTGTGTTTATCTAGATCATCCGTGGCTGGTCTGTAGGAGGTATCCCTGGGAGTGGATGGAGATTTCCTGCCCTTTGCCCAGAACGTCTAGCATGTTCTTGCTTTCTTTTTCATTCAAGTACAACACAACAAAGGATGGAGAAAAGCTGCAAGAAAGCCTAAAACCAGTTCTTCACCATTTCCACGCTCCAGCAAGCCCTTTGGTCCACTGGAGTTTATTTCTTTGTGCAGGTGGTCATTTGTCATTAAAAATTCCAACCACCACAGTAGTGACAGCTAAGCCAGTTGTCACCTTCTTTCTTTTTTCCTTCCTTCCTTTCTCCCTCCCCTTCCTGGTGGTTTTGGCTGAAAAACCTACTTGGTTTTTACAGGTGACAGCAGTTGCATGATTGGGGAACCCAGCAGCAAGGGCAGAAGTCCACAAGCTGCAGTTGCTTTTTGCGACACCACCAGTGGAGAAGAGAGCAAGGAAGGAGGAAGGCAACAAAGCTTCTACTTGGGGCTTAGCTGCTGCCACCACTGTGACTGTAAAAACAGGACAAAACTGAGGGGAAACAAAGGAGGAGAAGGAGACACCCTTTTTAATGGGCTTAGGAAATGTGATAGGTTTTGGTACTCATAATGAATAATTTTAAGGAGCTGATGGAGACTGGAGAAATTTGATCTCTTTCTTCAGTCTTTCTATCCACTTCTGTCCCTCGGTGTGTTAAGTTTGAAAAAGAAACACAGGAGGTGTAGGCAAATGCATTAAAAACATCTCAAAATCCCACAATAATTCAAGAAAGACAGACAACAATAAGCCAGGAGGTAACAGCAAGGAATAGCATTAGAATCTGAATAACTTGTTCTAGGCTTGTCTGATTTACCATCAGTACTGTGCCATGTTTAAAGCTTAATTGAAACAAGGTCAAAGATAAGTGATGCAGATGGTCAGATGCGGGGAAAACCAAATCATCTGAGGAGAGACTGAAGGAATGGGTTATGATTTTAGTCTTCTAATAACTGAAGGACAACCGTATTGTACTTCAGTGAGCTTAGAATATATGGAGATAAATCTCGATTGAACATGAGGCAAATCTTCTTAATAACAAGAACAGTTCAGCTATTGCAGCACTAACCTGGTGGAGAGATTTCTCACTTCTTTTGGAAGGTGTCAGACAAAAGCTGTTCTGCCATCTACTGGGAATCCTCTAGTTAAGGTTCCCTGCATTGTGAAAAGCTTTATGTCTGCTAGATATTGCTCAAAGTTTTTTATTATCAAGCTCACATGAAACATTGTTTTGATTGATTTCAGCAAAACAGATAATTACAAGTGGATGGAAAGATAAAAGGAAACTTATCCTTATCAAGTGGTATGATTATATATTGGAGAAAATGATTTATAAGTTCATTAGTTATCAACTTAAAATGATGAATGGACAGAAGGCAGCCACTTCATTTATCTAAATTTGGCAACCTGTTATGCATATAATAGAGATGTACCTAACTGGTTCAAATTTGAACCAGCTCAGATCATATTCAATCTAAACAACCCTCAGAGATTGTGTTTTTTTGGGGGGGAGGGGGAGTCAATTCAAACTCAAACTGATCTAAGGGGGTTGGTCAAAACTCATACTGAATCCCCATTTTCAAGTTCATGCACTTCTCTATAATATTATCTGCAACTAGACCAGCAATTGGTTCTATGTCTTATAATATTACATTTATTACAACATAAATTTCTATGATTGATTTTCTGACCTAATCGGGTATGAACAGTAATCACTTTATCATTAATATACTTAATTTGACAGTGTTGGTAGCATTTCTTTTTAATTTTTATTGGTTATTTTTCAATATGAATATGTTTTGTTATTAATATGTAAACTATTATCTATGTATTTATAATTGGAATGTATGAAATTCTGAATCATAAAACAAGCAGCAACACAAAAAGATTTCATTTATGAGCACCTACTGAATTCTGTAATTCTTCTGTGATATTTTTACTTATCCTTTGTGTAATTTTTTTATACAGTGATTATCTTAAGGAATGTTTGGTTGCTAGAATAAGTGATCTGGAATATGAAACCATAAAAAATCCCTTAAGCAGGAAGTAAAATAAGCTTAAGATGTTTTGTGGCATGTTAAAATATGATTGCCAGGTGTCAATCTTTACAAAAGACAGCCTTGTGTTGAAAATTATATCAGAAACTGTCATTTATGTGGGTTCTCTGATCTGTCTAAAGCTTAAATGAAAAATAGCACATTGAGAATGAGCAGAAAACTTGAAGCCGCCAATTGGCACTTGAGTAGAAGACTAAACTCATAGATCTTGTGGTTTATCTCTATTGTGTAGTGATTCTTTTTTTTTTAACCTATAAATAGTGATAGCAAATGCTGTGTAAATCAATATGGAAAGTTGCATTTATACAGTAATGCATTTTTCCTTTCCTTTCTTTATTCAGTAAACTATAAGGATTGACTGCGTGCTTTAACTTGAATGGTAAAGCAAATACATTTGTCCTACGTCGCTTTAGGAAAGTTGTTATGTATGGAGCAGATTCTGAGAAGGAGAATTCAGATTTCTCTGGACATCTCTGTAGAGTAGACAGTTCCCATATCAGTTAAGGCAAAGGCTTAAGCAATTCATTTAATTATGTTAAGCACCCATTAACAGCAGTCTAAGCCTCCCCTGGGTCACATCAATACTATGAGATTCTAATTGTTAGAGAGTAACCATGATTTTCTGTTTCTGCCTGCAGGTGATTTTAATTCTGACAAAGCTGTATGACTACAACCTGGGGAGTATCACGGAGAGCTCACTGTGGAGGTACATAGATAAGCTGAGCTAATAATTACCAACTTATTTAACTTTTGGACACTCCGGTACTGTCATTTCCTTACATTTAATTGGATTTCTGATATACTAGAAGATTTGCAGGTCTGATAGATTGGTCATATAAGGTCCTCCTAAGACTGATCCATTTTTTTCTTCTACCATGCACCTCATAATTAGAAATAACTATTTTATGCTGAAGAGAATGAAAGTTCAATTTTTGTCGTCTGAATCTCATGGGAGAAGTGGTGTACTCACAACCTTGCCTTCCAAGCAATATATTGCTCCTTTTTGCATCAAGTCTTATTCTGGATTATTATATCCTGTACTAGGAATCTGCCATCCACATGCTAGAAAGAAAACAGCAGGGCCCAGGGCAGGGCTTATAATAGTCTGCACCAGCATGTGAATTGCAAGCCCCTATTCCAAGATATAACCCAGAATAAGGGCCAGTGCATAAAGGACATTAGTTATGATCCACATGGGACCTATCAGCAATGTTTTCCCCTTGCTCACATTGTTAATGCAAAGATTTTATTTGGAAACTAATTTGGTTCTGACATATGGAGCCTTTTATGGATCATGTGCAGATATACATAATATCCTGCTTGCTTCAGTAGTGCTGCAACACAGAATATTTCAGAGTCATGTAGATCAGTGTCTCTGCATGTTCCTGAGCAACAGCTTTCAAAGTTGGGGGTTGCAGTTCAGGAATATCTGGAAGACCTGTACTGATTTGAGACCCACCCCCCATGTTTTCCCCTTTGCAGTTTGGCCTTGTGGTTAGAGTGTTGAGCTCATATCTTGTACTCAGCGAGTTTGATTCCGCACTCCTCCATGAAGCCAGTTGGGTGACCTTGGGCTAGTCATAGCTCTCTTCTTTGCTCTCACAGCCCCACCTACCTCACTGGGTGTTTGTTGTGAGGAGAGGAACAGAATGCTCTGTCAGTCACTTTGAGTCCCCTTTAGGGTGAGAAAAACGGGGTAGGAAAGCCAACTCTTCTTTTTCTAGAAAGACTTCTGTGCCAGCTTCCTTATTAACCCAGTGTGGTTCACAGAAAAGGTTAGAACACTGAATTTTAGAAACAGCTATTCCACAGATCTAAGAACATGAGACAAAGAGAGAACATCAGTAAAATCACATTGTGTTTCTTTTCCTTTCTGTTTTTTATCTTCAGCTATAACACAATTCCTTCCCTGTTGGACGGATGTTACAATACAAGGAAGTTAGTTGCAAATTAAGGCTGCATAAAACTGGTTACTTATTCTAGATATTCTGGAATATTCATGCTTGATTCTAGACTATCCAAATATAAATAAGTAAATATTGCCTGGATGCAGCCTAAGGTGAATAAGTGCACGAAGGAAACAAGTGCCCAAGACAGTATTATCTATTCAGCTGCTGATTTCACTGTTAGTATCAAGATCAGGAGATTTAGGCCCTTTCTGAACTTACTTTTTAATCCAGACCAAGAAGCTGCTAAGAATACATCATCTACATGGGAGTAAAGTAGATCTGGCTCAGAACTGTGTTAAGGGCTCACTTATTCAGATTAGTGATAGACCAGATAAATGTGGTCTACATCCATACTGACACTCTTTAGAAGTCATTTGCTGTTCTGAAGCCCACTCAATGCAGATGCCTGTGGTTGATTTGAATTTAGCTAATACAGATCTTGGTAATACAGATCTAGGTAATAAGGATTAACCAAGGTAGATGCAGAAAGGGCAAACATCCTGGAACCATAGCAATATGCAAAGATATGTCAAATCCTTTTTTGCATCTACAGATGCCCTCAGTCCATTCAGTTGTAAAGCTGGTTGCCAGAATCAAGTTGACAGGTTAAGAGTAAGGTACCTCAATCTAACATCTTAAAAATAATACATCCAGACATTCCTTGCATTTTGCTCTTCAGATGTACAGAACAAATCAGTGCTTCTCACATCACATGTGCACAGCAATGTAGGCTACACACACATACCCATTGTGCTTTATGAACATTGGATGAGGTATAGACCAGGCTAAGGCACCCAAAATGGCACCCTGGCCTACTTTAGCAACTGACGTCAACAATGTGGTCTACGACTGCCCCATTGGGATGCGGTGTGCAACTGCACAGTCACAGCCACAGTTGTGCCGCCATATACACACACGGTGCTGCACTCAGAAGTGGGCAAAGATGCTGCTGTCTGGGAGCCACCTAGACTCTTTCAGTCAAACTGTGGATTGCTTTCTAGAAGTCCACAGGTAGTTTACTTCAGGGAGCAGTTGGTGCACTCCAGTGTGGTATCATCATTTTGCAGAAGCTCTTGCTCAGAGTGGAGTGCTGTTCACCTGAAGATAAGTACGAACAGGGTCTTTATATCACCTAACATAGACAGCAAAAACCTGGTTTTACATATTATTTAAACACTTCTCATTTTTAAAATCTAAAAGGGGGTTACAAGAAATATCAAAAAGAAGAGTAAAAACACATAAACATTAAAATCAGCAATTAAAAACACACTAAAAACTAGGTGGGTCAGGGAAGAAGCAGAGATTCAAACAGGCAATGCCTAGGTTCTTCATAGGTGCCTAAAAACTATAAGTGTAGATGCCTTCCAAACAGCAGAATAAAAGGCATTTATAAAGCAGAGGTGCTAACACAGAAAAGGCCCAACTGCAGATCATTATAAGATGGGATTCCTAAGGATAGTCTAGTGCAGGGTTTCCCAAACTGTGGGTCGGGACCCACCTCTAGGAAATTTAACCATATTTGAAATAACTTTTTTGATGTAATTATTTAATTAAGTAATACAAAAATTGTATTAAAACTTTTTTATTTGAAAAGTCCTTTATTCATATTGGTAATGGTTAAATTTCCTAGAGGTGGGTCCCGAGTTGGTAAACTTATATTAGATGGGTCGTAGCCCAGACAACTTTGGGAACCACTGGTCTAGTGTGTTTAGCAATTTGACTTGTCATATCAGTTTAGATCTTGCTACTTTCATATTAAAATATTGAACATCATGGAACTGAATTGAAGAAGTGACCTTCTTCCACACTTTGATGTGCTGAGCTTATTGAGGCCTTATGTCCATGAATAAAATAACATTTTATGCTGTATATGAGTGTTTTGATCTTAGCTGTTGACAATTGCCTGTTTATGAAAGCTGAAGAGAACAAAAATTCTCTGCTCTGTTTCATTACAGTGGAGTTTCATTATTTTTCTTTGAATCATTACAGCAATGTAGCTTAAAAGCAAAGTAACAAAACTAAACTAAAAAAAGAGACTACATCTGTGGAAAAGTTTCAGGTGGCATTTACAAGCACAATCAGGGTTTGATGTAATGCAGTAGGCTGCATGTAAATTCCATTTTGCAGTTGGTTTTTGCTGCCATTCATAGTGGTTTAGTAGAAGTAATGTAAATGCGTGAAGTTTTGACTGTGCCTGCACTTTGTCATTACCTGCCTCAAAGCATCTTGGGAGTGGGTTTGTCCATATGCAATGGGGAAAAGGCCTTTTAAGGACAATTTCAGCCAAACTCAAGCCAGGCAGTTCTACTCATTCAAATGAACACTCCCTTGTTCAGTTTAGTCTGAACTGACCCCTTTCAGATAGGGCAGTGGTTCTCAACCTGGGGGTCGGGACACCTTTGGGGGTCGAACTACCCTTTCAGAGGGGTCCCGACGAGTCTCCCACCGCCCTTCCCTCCCACCTCCCAGTTGCTCTGCCCCTGCGGTTGGGGGTCTCCACAACATGAGGAACTCCATTAAGGCGTCGCGGCATTAGGAAGGTTGAGAACCACTGAGATAGGGGATGGTTTGGTTTTGTCATGGAGAAAAGTACAAACTCTTTCATGAACGCTGTTTAGTAGGTTCAGTTATTGTATTTGATCATTCCTTTAAGTTAATTAAATTGTCTTTTCTATTGCTCATAAAAATAATAGTAGTCCACAAAAAGTCTACTAGTCAAAAGGCCACATTGTGCTGAATCACAATGTGTGTACTACAGAGATGTGAACAGACAGCGGCATGTTCCTGTTCCAAATTTCAGAAATCATCAGCTTTTAAGTTGTAGGAATGATTTCACTTCTGAAATTAGTTGTTGAGATTTCTCCTGGGCTGGACTTGGCATTAATTACACTATAATCCTTTATATAGACTGTTCTTGAATCTTCCCTCTTAAGAAAAAAAAAAACACCTTCAAGAAAGGGAATGAGACTAAGACAAAAGATTATGACACAGAACAATTAGTCAGGTTGGATTATATTTAAAAAATTCCAATGCACTTCTTGGTATCTCCAAGATCACAAAAAGGATTAAGCTTTGAGACTCAGGAGAGAACAGTAGTTTCTGCTACCAAAGGAAGATAAGCTTTAAGTCTAAGATAAATAAAATGTCAGAATAAAAGATACCATATCTCTAGGGAACTGACGGTGGTGGCAGAGAAGAAATAATCTCCACATTTGTAAAGCGATTGGAACTGTGTGGAGACAAGCATTAAAGAGCTGTGATTAACCTTCCCCTTCAAGGCTTGCCTTTGAATGCCAAGGCATGATGCACTCTCCAAAGGAACAGGCTGTGCTGTGAACAGCTATCGGGATTTTTAAAAATGCCTCCTTACTTGACTGATAAGGAAGTTTTATCTTCCACTGACCCATCTACAATTTCAAGTAAGGAAGTGCTGGCCCACAGATGGGACTCATGGGGAAATAGGGTGGGACAAGGCTCTTCTTGGAGCCTTGTGCTTCAGTTTCCCTGAAACTTGTTTTCGTCCACAGTGGACCAAAGAATAATTCAAGAAAATAAAGAAGAGGCTTCAAATTTATTGCCTTTTAACTGATGTTCCTCTTTTAAACCATCCTTGCCCTATACTCATCACCATCCTTAAAAGCATCCGATAATCCATTACCAATGTGTAGGAATACCAATTTTTCATCTGTTGATGGTTCACACAAATATAAATGAACTTACAAATGAAACACAAAAAGTAGTTTTCCAGCTTTTTTGTTTGCTTTTTTTTTCTCCTCCTCCCCTCTGTGGCAGGATCCACACAGAAAGTGGGGAACACTATAACTGTGATGTCTGCCCACTTACCATGAAAGAAGCCCTGCTGGATCAGGCCATAGCACATCAAATCCAACGTCGTGTCACACACAGTAGCTCAAGTGGAAGACAAAGTCAAAACCTTCACCTACTCACAACTCCTATAGGGTTGCTGTCCACACACCTCTGCTCCCATTGTCAGTTTTGATGGCTGGTCTTTGAAACTGACAACAGGGAATCAGTTTCTTCCTGATATATCCTTGGTTTTCCTCACTTTCCTGCCTTCCTTGGGAAAACAAAACAAAACAAAAAACTGTCAACAACCCTGAATTCTTTCCTTTGAGAAACGTACACCTTTTGCAGGCAGAGGAAAAGACCCAGCACCTACATACCATGTCACACACAGTGTCTCCGCTAACTATTTAAGGTATCTACAAGGAGTGCAATGGCCACTTGAGGCATTTGGAGACAAGATAATGAAAGAATGCTCTCAGGTAAGATACCTCATTTACAGCATTGTGGGATACCTCAGTGTTCCAAAATATCACCACACTGAAGATACAGGAGCACCTTTGATGTGATTTCCATAGAGGTTCCCACACCTAGACATCTCCATTAATGAAAATGGAGATACAACCATGTTTTATTCAAAGCTAATGACCTCGCAAGCAATTTTACCTGGACCTTACCATGTCACACTGAAAAGATCCTCCATGAATGTTCTCCTCACCTTTATATTTCCATTATGTACATCTTGGAGAAATTTATTTGATTTGATTTTAAATGCAATTTTACATTAATATTTCCACACTAGTACAAGGATCCAATCCTCTGATTTTTGCAGTAGAGTTGACTGAACCAGACATACTTTATGAAAGATGACAACAGGCATACATTTCATTTTTTTAAAAAAAAAAGAACAGTAAAAAAAAAGGTAAAAGACTGATACACAGGGAAGCATGCCAGGCATCATACTAGAAACAAAGGAAATTTGTAAGGAATGAAATTATCAGGTTGTAACTGCTAACAGCACTGTGGAAATGCAAGGTGGAATAGATGAGGAAAGAAATGGCTTTTGATATCCATTTAGAGCTGTTTGAAATGAAGTCTATATTCAAGAGGGGGCTGTTTGCATGTTTTTTTTGTATCTCCGGTTTAACCTATTCACCCCATCTTAGCTGATAGTGCTAAGTCTTTACTCTGTACAGAAGTCCCAAATGTACTCATTCAGAGCTTGCACTGTTGTCTCTTGCAATTGCCCAAGACTGCATCTGTACATATTGTTTTTTAAAAGACAGCTCAAAAACAACTTAGATGTTAGTGTTCCCATCCCACCTCTAATCTATGAGCTTTGCATCCTTAACTACCATGGGAAAGTTTCCCATCTCAAAGTTCATCCAGACCTACCACCTCCACACAACATCACAGTGAAAATGCTGCATATGGGGCTGTACTGAGGGAACCCTAGGTGGTCTCAGTTAAGCTGTGGACCAGTTTTTCCAGCCTCACAGGTAGCAGCAATCAGGATGGCTCTCTGTCACTCTGGGACGGAAGTAGCAGCACAGGGTGCATGTGCTGTGTCCCAGAGCATGCCACAATGTCCTGATTGGGCAAGTGTGAACAGGCCCTACATTAAAGGTCAGGAAATGGCTTTTTGGAAATGCATTTTTGGTTTTTAGTGTGGAAGCACTTTCCTTCACTGTGTCTGGATATAGCATTAGTCCAGCTTCTTAATCTGTGTGGGATCAATTTCAGAAAGTGGTTTAATATCTGCATAAAGCTAGCTGGTAGCAAGGGAGCATAATCTAACAGAGGGTATTCAATACAAATTATCTTTGGATTGTGGACATAGATTTATGCATGTAAGACAAATGTTGAAACACTCTGACATCCAGAATTATGATAAGCATCTGTTTTCATTTGTTAGGAGGTTGTGCTCACAATGGGTTGCACAGTTCAAGAATATTATCTAGTCAAACTACTTTTAAAAATCAAGCTAGGGTAAGTAAAGTGTTAAATATACTGAAAAATGAGAAGATTTATGTCATTTTTAGTATTGTTTCTATCTGATATCCATGACATTGTTTCTGTGAGCTTGACAGAAACTGGCAAATAATAAATGACTTTTACTCTGTTCACATTTATTTCATAGTCCATGTATTATTTTCCTGAGAATATGTTTATTTCTCTTTAGAAAACAAAACCTGCCCTAAATGACAGTGAAGGCCTTGTGTGGCACAGCATTCAAAAGCAGCTTTTTACATAAATAGTATGAGGATATTATAAATATCCTACATATCTCTCAGTCAGCTTGCTGCCTTATCTTTTTGCTAAAGTGCTTAATTTAAGGTAATCCCACTTTGGCATCTCTTGATCTGTAATTAATGCCACAATCTTGGTCCTTTATGCAATTACCTTCAGTCTGTTCCCAGAAGGGATCTAGGAGGCCAGGGATGCATCCAGACACATTGATGCTATGCATTGGAATGTGCAGTCCTGATCGAGCCATCACACACGACAATCAAACAGTTGTCGTGGTGCTGCATGATACTATCAGGACTGTGCACTTACCTTAATGCTGATTCAGTGACACTCTCTGCGCAGTATAAAGAAAATCCGGAGCTTCCAGCCAATGCAGGAGGAGAGCAAGAAAAGCAGGCGAGATGCCGGCAAAGCAGGAAGGGCAGCTCAAAATTTGATTGTCTGCCTCAATCCACGTGATGGCGCACATCTCATTAACTCTTGCAGCTCCATAGGGGAAGCTACAGAGTTGCCTTTCAAGTTAGGGTGCCCAGTTGTCACTGCAGAGTAAGTATACTGCAATTTTACATTTAGCTGAGGATTTATTTAGTCTGGAAGCAGCCCTGCTGCCTGCATGCTTTTCCAGGACAGTGCAGGCCACATCCCACATGAATGGAGCCTTAAAATAAGATAGGGGCCTTAAAATGGCTCTCTATTCCACCGTACTGGTAGACATTGATGATGAGGTCTAACAGCATGTTAGTGAAGATATGGGGGAACATTTCTGGCAGTGCGGAAGATGTGCCTCTGAAAGTGGTACCAAACATCAGCACACCACTAAACAAGTTCTCCTGGCAACTGTGAAGGCTGCAAACTCTTTTTGTACCCAGAATTTAAAGGCTTAGTGTTGGTTTCAAAGTCTGAGCCCAGCCTTCAAAGCCAGTACCTGGCAGTGAGTTGGAATGGGCTGTCCAAAAGTAGGTGGTCCTATCCTGTCCCAGTGGCAACCTGTTCTGGCTTGTGACAGGTTTATTTTTTATTTATTTATATTTACATTTATATGCCGCCCCATACCCGAGGGTCTCTGGGCGGCTCACAACATTTAAAAACAGGCATTTAAAGATAATTTAAAGGTTGCATATCACAAGGCAGGGAGTCCCCACCCCAGCATAGGGGGGAGTACACAAATGTCATTTGTTATGCTTTTAGGGGTTTAGTAATATAAAAGTTGGAGATTATACATAGAGGTGTTTCTTTCCAACTCCAAACAATAATAAAATGCATTAAAAAAGTGTCCTTGGGGAGGAGCTGAATTTGGAAAACAATGAAACCCCTTTTAAATCCCTGATGTATTCAACTAACATATGAATTTTTCCAAAATGTGTGCCTTCTTATAGGCAGTTCCCCAAAAGAGAGGATCCTGTATTTTCTGCAGCCATTGCCAATCTGTTGTCAATGGCAAGTATCTTTTACTACCTTCTTGGAAAGTCAGGGGCAAACACATCCCCAGGTTCTTTCGCTTCATCTGAAATACCCTCATCTTCTCCCGTAAAGGCTGTACCATTTTTACTGTTTCAGTTCACTTTTGAGGACTTGGCCTAAGTTAGAAAGGTGGAGAGAAACTATGGCAGAGCTGGTGGGTGGTGGTGGTGGTGGTAACATGAGGTCAGTTACAGGATACGTTGGTTGGCGCTTTGGGGGGGGGGTGACACTTGAAGAAGAAAAGTAAACACCTTGGGGTGAATTTGGTTTTAAATAAGGGGGCAAGAGTTTTTAAGTCCTTGTTTGGTTGTATCCTAAATCACTGCATAATTCTTCCTGGAAAATCAAGAAGCAGCCGCCCCATTGTAGAGTAGTTCAAATGATCCTTTTAGCACTTTGCCTTGGTTGAGTACCAAACAAGTTTTTTCCGTGTAACATAAAATTCCTTCACCACCTGCACTCCCTGCCCCAAGCAAACACTTCCATATAAGATAGCTTTATTCAATTCAGTCTGATCAATAGGACCACATTGGTGGTGGTGGTGGTGTAGGAGACCACCACCAAAGAGGAAGGAGCTACACTCAGAATTTCTGTCCAGCCTCCTAGTGCTTGACTAGCTAATCCTTCCTAATAGAGAAATGGGTAAGCAGGAAAGTTACAGTGTAATGGGGCTGGATTAAATACTGGTTTCAGCAGCATTTCACCGGATGGGTGGGTAAGCATAACACACAGTCACACAGAGGCAATGAATTGCCATAGGCAGAAAACCAAACCTATGTGTTCTACTCTGGAGCCTCATAAGAGCCAAGTGTACCCCACAACAGTGCTGAAACAATTTTCACAAAAGCGAATTTAGTGGGCTTTACTTCCTAGAAAAGAAGACTTGTGTGACATGCTAATAGCTAGTACTGAGTTATGTGCATTATTTCTCATCATTTGAAAGCACACAGGCAAATCTCTTTATATAAAATTTACCTTAGCTTGGCCCCTAGCCCTTGTTAATAATATTGAACAGAACGAGGATAGAACGAGTGATTAACCATTTTATTGCTCCAAAGCTTAAAACTAAATCAATTTAATGCTTTAAATTTCTCCTTGGGGCCAGTTAGAATAAGAAGGATTCTTAAAATATTCAAATCTGAATATTCAGCAGTTGCCTTTGTCTTTCAAAATGAATTGTAATACAAATTTAGGTGGTATATCTGTTTATCAGACTTTGAGCCATAAGTCTGAAAGATTAGAGAATGTGCGTATTCAATGCAAATGCACTTAGTAATGGGAATCAGGCAATACTGTCGTAGGTGCTCTAATATTATTCAGCACATGGCTTAAAGGCAGAAATACCTGTTTCATATAACTCAATAAGAATTTCCCTTCATTTGATTGCATTCTTTGTCTCACAGCAAATCACTCTATTGAAAAATAACTTTTTGATACCTCAGGCTCGGTTATTTTTAAATAATTTTTAAAATTATTTTTTAGGTCATGAAAGCAGAACTGAAGAATGCATTGTTTAAAATTCCTACAGCTTTCCACACTAAATATTTTACTGCCAAAATTATTGGAACATAGATCAAATTGGCTATTTTAGAACCTGATACATTATTGCTTCTGTTCTTATGTGCTGACAGCAAAGTGCTGGGAAATGGCTCCTTTGGCTACATCTACCCACAACCAGTGAGGGCTTGAGGGCTGTGTGGCATCCATATGACACCACTGGCCCCAGGCATTTAGCAACCCACCGAGGTTCAGCTTGTGCCCTGGGAGGTATCCTTTCTGCAGAGCAGGAAACATTGCTCTGAAAACACGCATCTCCCTCAGATGCTGATGCCACCACTGCAAAATGGACGGCAGTGGCACTGGCCATGTGATCCACCTGACTTCTGGAATGATTGACTTCCTTTCCTCAGATGCTACAAAATAGAGCTGTGCTGTAACTTCGAAAGTAGGGACCTTTTGTTCAGCAGCTTTGAAATTGTGAGTAGGGAAGTGTGAAGCCTGTGGACCATGTGCTTTTTGTCTCTGGGACTGAATCAAGAACCGGCAGGCACTATTATTCCTCTTTGTGGGAATGCAGCCAGAGGTTAAAAAAAAAGAAAGAAAAGTAGTACAACTATATGAGAGCAAGATAAAAAGGAAAGAATGCGTATCCCTCCAGGTATCTCTGTCAACTTTCCTGCGGCTGTGACTAAACTTGCATTAATATGTGTCCACAAGCACATTATTTACATGAATGCCAATTCTTCTGAAACTTCTTTCCCCTATACTGGAACTGCAGCAAATTAAGATGAGTAGGGAAAATAAAAAACAGATTCTGGATCCCTGCAAAGTTAGCATTCTTTACAATTCAGTTCAGTGCATTCTCTGTTGGTTAGCTTACTGGCCTTTATAAAATATTCCACATTAATTAGAATGCAAATTTATTATGCACATTAAAAGTGCATTCTCTCTTGCATCCAGTCATGAAATGTAGTAGTGCTGCCATGCAAATCAAAAGAACCTTGATCCATTTGCAGTAGAAAAGCTGGCATGTAAATCAGGAATATGAATATTAATCCTGACATTTATTAGTCAGATATAGTAAATTACAGATATGCAATGCTCATGGTGCTTCTCAGTTATATAGTGCTTTAAAAGTTTGTCATTTCTGTTTTTTAAAAGGAGCTAATAAATTGGGGAGGAGTGCCGTGAGGTTTCCTGACTTCGGTGTTGCATATAAAAAGTATTTCTTGACATCCAAAAGCCCTTGGTCACACAGTGCTGGTGTGTGGAATTCTAAGACCACTCATCTTTTCTTCATTGAAAGTTTATTTAATGTTGCCATAGGCCCTTTTAAGGATTCATTTAAGCCACCTTCTGGGCCTCTCATCTGCATGTTAATAAGAATCAAGAAGGCCACACCCCATGCTAGTCTGACTGCATCTGCACTTGGCAGAGGAAGAGCCAGATTAAGTGGACCTTATTCTGGATCTCTGGTGGGCCTATTTAATTGGGTTCCACCAGAGGCACTGGAGCCTGGCTTCAGAATATAGGAGCATGTAGATAGCATGCCTCCTTGTTCTGGGGCTTCTGGGGGTGCTTTTCATTCCTAGCTTTTGGAGCCATAAGGTGTGTGTGCAGTTGCATAGCATGTATGAGCTTAACTACTGTAGCATGGCTTAATGTGGATCAGTGTCGTCAATGCCCACACCATCCTGGAGTCCAGATCATGATCTGACTTACACACAGGCAGCAAGTGCAGAAAGGACCACAGTGTTTTGTCTTTCTGTACCACTAGGATCTTTTATGTAATGCAAGAGACTAGCCAAGTGGCTAGCTAGGGGTGTTCACAAATGAAAACTGCATTTTTGATTCACCATTAAACCAAACACCCATTGGTTAACTGAACAAACGGTTATTTGTGTTTGATTTCAGACTTGATCAGAAAAACAACAAGGCCGCGTTCCCACCTACCATGAACCTGAAGCAAATCTGGATTACTCTGATCCTGCTTTGCTCCTGGTTCTGCTGCGGTTTGGGTTGGAGGCCAGGACAGCACCGAGCGCACGCCAGGCTGTTCCCACAGAACCAGGAGGTGTGTTTTGCAGTGTGGTGAGCCACCGCTGCCAACCTCCTCATCTTAAACCGAGCAAAGGAGGACAGCCGGCGGCCAGGTAAGTGAGCCTGCCCTCCACGCACTCCCTCGCTCACGTACCCGGCCACCGGCTGTCCTCCTTCGCTTGGCTTTTAACCTAGCCAGCCTTTTCTTTCCCCCTGTTGAAACAGGGGGAGGAAAAAGGAAGGAAGGCAGCCAAGGACGTTAGGTGGTGGAGGCTGGCAGCGGCTGCCTTCCTTCCTTTTTCCTCCCCATTTCAACAGGGGGAAAGAAAAGGCTTGCTCGGCTTTAATCCGAGTCAGCTGGAAAATCCCTTTTGAAAACTGGCATGGGGACAGGGCTGGAAAATCCGGAGTGGATATGGAGAATTGGGGGATTTAATGGGAACTCCCAATGCTGAATCTGAATCCACTCCAGATTTTAGCCCCTACGGGGATGCGCCCCAACAGTCTTTTGCTTTAAAGAAAGCCCTTTTCAAGGACAAAACATGAACTATTCAATCAAATTGCTTGTGTTTGCCAGAGGTGGACTGGTTTTTTTCAAATGAATTTCAGATATTTGAATTACTCCAAGTTTGATTGAGCGTGAACATTCACAAACACAAACTATTGGATTGAATTTTTGAATATGAACCAAATTTTGTACATTCCTACAAGTCACAGCCAATGCAGGTGAATACCTCAGGAAGTCTCTCAGCCTGCTGAAAGCAGGGATCTTTCTGTATTTACATCCTAGTGATCTTGTCCAGCTGGTCTGGAACAAACAGTACACCAAAGACTGGGATGGATCACTGTAGGTTAAAACAGCATCATCTGCAGAATGACAGCCTGTTCTGGCCTAGTCTGTCAGTGATCTAGATTATCCCTGTCTGAATTGATGGTGGACATGATAAATCAGGTCCACTGGTGATCTGGATCAGAAGCCTGTGCACTAGCAGCATGAAGACTTCAAGTTAAACAAATCTGGATCTAAGTAACTGCAGAGAGGCTGCAGATTTGTGAGATTCCTTCTTTTCATGACATATGGGCTTCAAAGTAAGCTCAGAATTCTGTTTTTAGCAAGCAGAGGGACTTCTGACTGCACTCATCAACAATGCCCCAAATTGTGTAGTAAAAACATTTTCTGGTGGCCTAGCATTTGGAGCAATGCTTTTGTCCTGAATTACTCTATTAGTAAAATTTCCATGGATTGGGGAAGTGGCAGTTTAGGTAGCAGTGAGATGGTATCTTCTCCTTTTGCTGTGTTTACTTTCTTTACTTGCTTGTTCAGTGGTAGAAAACAAGCAGTCCCTCCTAGGCTAAGCAACAGGATATAGTATCTTCCTGAAATGTGCCTTTCTGCAGACCCCTGAAAATCAGCAAATAGTTGTCACAAACCTGTTTGACTGTAAAGTAATGGGGAGGGATTTTCTTTTGGGGCTCAGTCCTCCATCTGCCATGAATCTGAGCACCATGTACATAAACAGGACTCAAAACCTCTTCAGGCACAATGCACCAAATGTCTTCACTTATTTCCAGATAAGCAAACAATTGTTTAACAGGTGGTGACAGTCTTAAGCCAATTTTGTTTTTATGTTTCTATTTTTGGTGGAAGATAGAAGGGAAAGTTCAGAATATTTGGATGAAGAAGTTTCTAGAATCTTCCATTGCTTATCCAAACAAGGAAAGGGGATCATATTGTTTTAGTCCCATAATTTCCAGACTTTATTTGAAAACACATTAGTGAATATGAAAAATGAGTTACAGGTCGTGTCTATACTTACCTTCTGAAGTGTTCCACAGCCACTGAAAAAAGCACCCAGTGTTGCATCTCCATTCACAGTGCCAGCACAGGCACCTCATGGCAATTACTGCCTCCTGACTTTACTGGCATGATCGGTGTCACCATGTTTTCAGGTTGAGATTTTGCACCCTGGAGAAAATGGCACCTCTATGCTCCATAATGGAATTGGGAAGGGTACCTTTTTCTGTGATGCATTGGACCTCTTTCATTATCTACCTGAAACAGAGTTGTCTCTTAAAGTAGAATTTTGTAAACCCAAACCATCTAACCCAAAAGAAGATCTCTCACTATTTTTCTAAGGACCCAGCTACATCTTAAGTTTTAATCCTCATTTGATCCAGATTCAGAGTAAGAGAACACATCAGCAAAATGACAAACAGCTTTTTTCTTTTCACATTTTCTTTTGGTTAGACAGTATGGAAAAAATGGCTAGTCATTTTGTTGATGTGTTCTCTCAGGACCTTTTCACACTTTACTGGTTGGGAACACTCTGACAAACTCTGGGACACGCCCTCCAAATACCACAGTGCTGCCTCAGTCCTGGCCTGTCCCAGAGTGAGGAGGAGCATTCCTGAACCTCTGTAGCTGTGGAACAATAAAAATTGCTGCACAGCTTCAACAGGAGTGCACACTCCAGAGACGTTTTCGCACGGGGGTGAACGGGACGCGTGGGAGACAGCTGCGGACACGGCATCTGCATTGCCCGAGCGCGGCTTGCGCTCCGACGTGTCCGCAGCTGTCTTTCTCGCGTTCGAAATGTAGAGCACTTTAAAGTGCTCTACATGCGTTCGAACGCGGACGAGCCGCCCGCAGGCGTTCGGGAGGAGAAGCATTCGCGCCTGCTTCTGTCTCCCGAACAGCTGCGGCCGCCTCCGACGCCGGCGCGGCTTCGACAATCAGCTGTTTGACAATCAGCTGATTGTCGATCTGCCTCCGCGGCTGCCTCCGCGCCCCTGGCCGGCCTTTGCCGGCTAAGACAGCTCCCGGCGCTTTGAGCATTCGCACACAGACGCTCCGGAACGCGTTTACACGCGTTCTGGCGCGTCTGTGTGTGAAAGGGGAAAGCGCCGGGAGCTGTCTTAAGGTTCCCGTCCTACTCCCGTTCCAAATGGAACGGGAGTAATGCGAAAACGTCTCAGGTGAGCTCCCAGAAACAGTGTTTGCACTACTTCCTTATGCAAACACTGTGTGAAGGAGGGGTGGCTATGGCTGCTCAGTTGCACACCACAGTATGATTGTCGTACAATGGCCTAGCACACACTGGAAGCTGCTGTAGCCATTGCTATGGTGATGTAAAATGTTCCGGGATGGACAGTCTGCACTTCAAGGGCCAGAAGGAAAGTTGGGGATGGTGCCAATGTTTGTGATGTGGACAGAGGACCCATCCCTTAATTTAAGTTCAGTAGGGTAATATCCCACTATAGTTAAGTGGGAAGGGGCCCTTGCTCTGAAGATGGATCAAATATGCATTAAAATGTAAATGTAGTTTGTCCCTAATTTCCTTTTTGGTGCTGGGTCACCTTTTCTACTTAAACTTAACTGCAACATTCAGACACATTCTTCAACTAATGCATCAGAATGGCCCGCATTCTACTACTGCTAGCCCTGAGTATGTGTGCATTTCCTCTCTAAGACCTGGCTGACTTGGGACACGACACCTAGATCCTTCAACTGTTCCTTGTGGGAAATAGTTTTCAGACCACTAACCATTTTTGTAGCTCTCTTTTGGATTTGCTTTAGTTCATCAGTGTATTTTTTAAACTGAAGTGCCTAGAACTGGACACAGTACTCTGGATGAGGTCTGACCAAGGTAAAAAGGAATCCAAGGTAAACACGATCACTTCTTCTGATCTAGGGTGTTTTTCCACTGTCACTATAAGTACCCATTAAGTACCCATTAATGGGTACAAAAATGCCATTACGTATCCATTAATGGGTACTTAATGGGTACTTTTAGTGACAGTGGAAACCCCCCCCCCAGACTCTATACTCCTCTTGATGAATCCTAGAATGGTGTTTGCTTCTTCTTTTTTTTTTTTTTGCAGCTGCATCACATTGTTGACTCATCCTGTGATTAACCAGTATACCCAGATGTAGTATTTTGCATTTATCCCTATTAAATATCATCCTGTTAGTTTCAATCCACCATTCAAGCTTATCTAAGTTTTTTTAATCGTCTCCTCCTCTTCCCTAGTGTTAGCAACCTGTCCTTGCTTTGTGTCATCTGCAAATTTGATCAGCATCCCTTCAATTCCCTCATCCAGATCATTTATAAAAATGTGGAATAGTACTAGACCCAGGACAGACTTGAGCTTCAGTAGTAGCCTGGTGACAACAGGGCCAACAAAGTGCAAGAGAAAGAACTCTCAGGCTGAATCCCCAAAAGACTTATTAGCCCCTCTCGGATTCCTCTGCAGTCACTCTGTTATAGCTGACTTTAAAAGTCCCCTCCACTTCCAGAATAAGCGTCCCCCTGGCAGCCGCGATCTAAACGGACTTTCCGTCCCCGTGGTAGCAGTTTTCTCTTTCCAGGCATTTCCCCCCCGCCCGCCCCCTCTCTTGTTAAAAGGAAACATAGCCAGATCTCCGTCTCTTGAAACTGCCTCCCGCCCCTAGCAAAGCAGATGAGCGCTCATTCTGTCAATTTCATTCACTTTCAGCAGTTACTTTCACTTTGTTCTCTGTTAGAAAAGGATTTTCTGCCCCGGTAAAGTCAGCGGCTGCAGGATCGGGAGCGCGATCCTTCGCTCATTCTCTTTTAAGGCTTCACTTGAAAACAATGTTGCCATTCTGAGCAATTCTGGCTCTTTTTACAAAGGAAAGGAAGCGAACCTGCTGCATTTCTCAGATGTGTGAATGCTTTTTGGCTGTGTGTGCAAGCAAGCAATCCCCGCCCCTTTTGCCACGGAGCATCCTCAAGGCAGATATAGCGAGCAAAACCCGCGAATCGCCGAAAGAGCGCTGAAACTCTTCTTTAAAGTGCACGTATTTTATCGCGGGTGTCTCACTTTGCTAAGCTCCCTAAGCGCCTTTTAAAGACTGGAATGGGGACGCTCAGAGGCAAAAGGAGTGTCCTGGCACACTTTAAATTCCATGGGGACAGGGTGTCAGGCTGTATTCAGACATAACAAAATGATGCCTCAGAAAGACTGTGTGTATCCCTTGTTTTTCCAAGCCTTTTCTAATTGGCCTTCTCTAGCACAGAATGTTCATGAGACAGGGAAGGGGCAGACCTTTCTAAGCTTGCTTTTCTTTACTTTTCACAGCCTCAGAGCTGTTTTCCCCACGTTATCATCCAAGCAAAGAGGTGCTTATGGAGGGGTGATAGCAGATGCATGTGGATCTATGCAGATGGCATGCTTGTCAAGCGTGCTGAATATGCCAAGATGGGACAGGCTTGTGTGGGCATTGTATTCTTATCACATATTCACGGTGCCCTAAAGGCAGATCGTGCTAATAGTTCTTTGTTATTCTTCAGAGAATTTTAAATTTTAAAAAAATTGTGATACAAATCTAGCCTAACACTGATTTTAACTTTATGCTGTGTTTCTCTCTCGCACAAGAGATAAAATGATCTATACAACTGCAGATTTTCAATGAAAGATGGAAGGACACAGCAGGTTCTGCTTTACATACCAGTGTGCCATATTTTTTACCGCAATTGGATGAGACATTTTCTGATGAAAGACTTAACATATCCTCCATGTGGCACTACAACTGTGTTGAGTCCCATATTTTATCTTACTGTCACTGCAGCCCAGTAGCACAGTATGATCAAGCTAAAGTTAGGTATATTTAAGTGCAATTGAAACCATACCACCGAGAGAGCTGTGCATTCCTTTTTCTCTCTACCTCCTCCTGCATTGTTCCCATGGACTTAAAACATATTTTGCTTAGTTGTTTAGTATGTACATATAAACCCAGATGTGTATATTTTTAGATTTGATCTTAGCAAGCAGCTTTAATGGAACTAAAAATGTGCAAAATTTATAAGTAGCACTCAAGCTAGTAGCTGAGGAAAGTGTCATATTCAATGACTCTAACAAAGTAAAATGGAAGGTAAAATGGTGTGTGTGGGTGTGTGTGGGTGTGTGTCTACAAACTTCTACAGCAATTGAGGTCAAAGTTTTTTCTTGGTATGGTTCTCATACTTGAAATGTCACATAACAAATAATCAACACAGGGTTGAGGCCTTGAATATGTAAAGAGAACTTTGAATCCTTTTCCTTAGTACTTATTTATTTATGTACCTGGTGCTGAAGGGGCAATTTATTTGAAAGGGTAAGCAAAATTGGATAAAGCTATTTTCTGTGAAGGTGAAATAAATTAAGACAAATGGCACAGGTGAAGTTGACTTGCATAGAACTAAACTGAATAAGCTATACAACAAGGCTGAAAAAAGCCCCCACAGCATTCACTTATAATAAATCGTTAGTAAATTGAGTAACACTTTTATGATATGCTGCACCAAAATGAATCCAGTTCTGGGTCTTGTTCAGCCCTGGCATTGGTGCTGTTGATAGAGCACTATTCATGTTCTGATTATTTCAATTTGTAGCATGATCAATTTCTAACACATTAACTTCTTCATTGAAAGACATATTCATCTCTGCCTGGGCATGCTGTACTGAAGAATCTCCTAGCAGTCTCTTCATGAATGGATATTAGAGATGTGCACAGACTTAAATAGGCTGTTCAGTTCAAATTGAATTGAAGATCTCTCTGTTTGGTTTGAATATAAACCTTTTCCTTTGAGGAGGCAGAGTGTTCTGTCCAGTTACAAACCTTCTGATCACTCTCAAACTCAGATAAAATAGGGTGTGTTTGATAATTTCATTGGAACAACCCTTTGGTTAAACTTCAAAGTCTTGTTTTTGAACAGGCGGGGTGTTTGTTTCAAACTTGAACCTTTTAACCCCCCCCCCCCAGTCCAACTAAAAGAGCTTTGATCCTGAACCAATAGTTCTCATGAACTCATGTTCTCATGAACTCATGTTCTCATGAACACTCATCTCAGAAGAATTTAGAAATCTTCCTGGTAAGCATGCAGGTAGATGTGGCACATTTCTTTGTATGTACTCGGGATAGACTCTTCGTCCTATGGTGAGGGTAGCAAATCTCCTTCAGGTGCTGCAATGACAGTGCTAGAAAGGCAGAACAAGCCCCAGATCAGCACCGAAGGATCTGGGGGTGTTGCATTGCCACTGCTGCTGCCTGACAGCATTTAGCTCAGTACTGCCTGTCTTCCTGGGAATTGATGATGATGTGCTAGATCCTGTCAAGTGACTCCAGAACACTGCAAGAAGAATCCTCCAGACCAGTTTCAAAGGATGGAATGCTGTCCCCCATTCCTAGATGCTCATTGGCAATTGGGGAGATGGAGGTGCTTCTTTTTGCTTCTTGTTGGCCACAGTGACTGCATTTTTAGGTGGGCACCTAAAGCTCACCATGACATATATTTGATTTGTGGGCAAAGAGTGGCAGGCTATAAATGTAGGCCCCTTTCGATTCAACCACAAATTGTCAAAGTTTCAAATTCTGTTAAGAATTCAAAGCTGACAAATATTTTTCACCCAGCCCTATGCGTTACTGAAATGAATCCACCAGTAGTGGATTCAATCCACCAGTGCCTTATGCATGTATAAAATGGGCCTACCAGTAATCTAAAGCAGACAGAACAAACCAGAGTGGGGTTGGGGTTGAGGTGGCTATCTAGATCAGCATTAACATGCGGATCTAACCTGGACAAAGAGCCCATACAGAAAGGGGCCTTGCCAAGCTCTTTTCATTTGTCTGTACAATGAACAGCCACCGCCACTATCTTTTGTTTGTATCAGAACTTTCTAAGCTTCTGTTAAGCATATCTGAATATGAAGTTTTTAGAGAATTATGCAGACTTCTTTCAATGTATAGCTGTGACCCAATTGGGCTATTACATACTCCATTGATATTTGAAGCCACATGCTATGAATCAATTTACAGCTGTTACCTTTTAAAGCCTAGCTCTAGTTTGAAGGAACAACCAAGTGGGCTAATGGAACGGTCATAATGCAGGGTGTCAGGAACATCAAAATAAATGCTATCAGGAGCATATATTGTATTAATAGTCATACTACGTAATGGAAATGGACAGACCTGTTGTTTATGGAATGTCTGTACTGCTGATAAGATAATTTTGTTGCACTGTAGCAGAAAAAGTAAATTGATTTTGTTGTTATCACTGTTACCTACTGCAAAGCAAATTTATCCATACATTATATTGAGTTAAAAAAATGGATGTGTTTAAAACAAACAGCAAAATCTTTATTAGTTTTAGGCTAATAAAGACCTTCAATATAGGGAAGGCTAAAAATATAAATATTAAATAAATAGCACCCAGATGCCATACATTCACATAAAATTATCTTTTCTATATGCAGACTTTGCAGTGAATATATGGGTTTTTTTCCACCAGCACTAAGGACCCATTAAGGACCCATTAGGGACCCATTAAGGACCCATTAGGCTCAAAGTAAGAAGACCCGATTTTCACTGCAGACCCCATTAGAGCCACAGTTGTTTCCACGAGTTCTAGGGAAATCTGGATTACATGGGTCCTTCAGGACCTCTAAGCCAGATTTCCTGTTGACCCCATTAAAAGAGTCTACAATGGGATCTTAAGACATCAAATCCAGATTATATGGAGCATGTTTCCACTGCAATTGGGCAATGGAGTCTAGGAGGGGTTCTGGGGGGTGCACCCATGGAGGGGGTGCCCCCAAACCCAAAGCTCCGAAGCCTCCTGCACAATCTCTGAAGCCGGCTCTGAAGCCCACTCCGAAGCTGACTCCAAAGAATAGCACAGGTTTCAAAGATGACCCCATGCAAGACCAATGCTATTCCTATGGACCTTTGTCAAAGGCTCCAGAGGTTCTTTGGAGTTTGCGACAAGTCTTCGGAGTTTATGGCAAAGCTCCAGAGATTCTACAGAGCTTCTCTGGAGTATCTTTGGAGTTCATGGCAAATCTCTAGAGATTCTCCGGACCCGCTCCAGAGAATCTTTGGAGTTTATGGCAAATCTTCGAAGAACCTCTGGAGCATCTACAGAGATTTCATCCCCTGTCCCCCCAAAACCTGGGGTGACAGGCAGGCCCCATGTGGGTAGATCTGGACTTGCCACATGGGTGCTCCGGCATTTCCATTGTGGGCAACCTAGCACCCATTGCTATTGAGTGCTGCACCTTGTGGGGACACATCGGGTACCTCCCTTAATCCAGATCTACTAGATCTGGATTAGTTGAAGGACCCATTCCTTAAATCCGGATCATCTTAGATCTGGATTAAGGGAGGTAAGTGGAAAAAAACCCTATAATATTTTTCAATATTGAAATCTATGTAATTGCTATCAGTTATTGCAGCAGTAGTGATTAATCAGAATTGATACTTTTCAAGACAACAGAAAACTGTGTTAAAAAAAAACACCACCCATAATGCTGAGTTTCCTTTAGTATGTTTTCATTATTATGCACCTATTGAATTGCCCTCATTGCTAAAGTCTTATGGGATTTGGATTCTAATTTTCCAGATAAGTTGAGCTGGAATGAAATTTTTGATTTTGAAACCAGAGGATTGGCAAAAAAAAGGGTGTGACATTCTCTGTCGAATCCTTGCTACTATCCAATGAGTGAACTCCCTCCTTCCATTGCCTCTGTCTCCAATGCCTCTTTTCACTGTTTCTGCATCCTGCAATTTTGTTTCTGTCAATCAGATTTTTGCCCAGGCCAGATGCTCCCCCAGGAATTCACCCTCCATTGCCTCTCCTCTGGCTTCACATTCAAAAATGGAGAAACATCAGGCCGTTCTAGCCATGATTCCATCCCTTCTTCAGCTCATTTTGACTTGGGTAAGGACCCCTAACCCCCACCTTTATCTAATTATCATGTAAATTAACTACCATGCAAATTGAGGTATACTATACATTTATATCTTACTCTCACTCACTCTTTTCATTTTTTCCCTCTCTTTTACACACATATACACTAGGAATGTGCATGAACTTTTTCTGTGGTTTGGTTCCAATCACATCAAACCACTTCCATGGATGAACCTCAGACTGCTGGCCTGGTTCTATGAACAATTTATTAATCGAAAATAATATTGTGCAGGAGTCAAAGGCAAAAATAATGAGGTTGTGTCATAGGCTGCATCTAGACCTTGATTACTTATTTCACTATATTTGGATATACTGGAATAAAGCATGGATATCCTGGAATATCCATGCTTTATCCTGGAATATCCATTTATGGTGGAATAATCAAAATAAGCAACCCTTATTGCTCATTCTACACAACATGGAAGTAAAAACTCTACTATTGATTCCAAAGAAGAGTGCCAAACCAGTACTATGGATTCCCATTGATTCCAGTGAAGAATACCTAATTGGTTTGGCATGAACCAGGGGTTAATGCTCTCAACCTGCTCTCAACTCCCTGCAAATGGCCTTTAGAGGCATCCTGCCAGCCTCTCCAATCTGAAGCTAATAACTAGGTGCAATTTCTAGTACCATTGATGCACCTGTCCTCCATGAATTTATTTCAGCTATCCAGGTTGGTTGCTGTCACCACCTCTTTTAGTAGTAAATCCCATAGACTGATGACCCTCTGATTAAAAATACTTCCCCTAACTCTCCTGATCTTTACACTTTGCTTCCCGCCCTGGGAAGCTAAGGTCCAAATGTCCCAAGTAGGTACTAAGTATCTGCACTTGCAGATGCTCAATACATACTTAATCCTCCCTACCCTCCCCCCAAAGCTTACCCACAATGAAAATGGCTGTCTGGGCAGCAGCCATGAATAAATCCCAGTGCCAGTGCAAGCACATATCTGTGGTGCCACCACCAGGGCAACCATGGGACATGCAGCATCAGCATCCTAGCACAGTGTATCACATGCCCCTCCAGCACTAGAAGATGTGTGGATGGGCCTGCCAGAGCCTTACACTAGGGAAAAGTAGGTGCACATATGGTACAATTCAACCTGCACCATGTGTAGTCCACATGGAAGGAGGCATTTCTGGTTAAGAAACAGTTCCTTCAAATGCCAATTCTCCATCTGGGAACTCACCCTGCGTGGACTACCATGCCAAGTGAAAATTGGCCCAAAGTTCCTCCTGGAGGAATGGCAAGGTTGTTAAGATTTGCTGCCTAAACATCACATTCTGCAAAAAAACACAAACTTTGCCCCTGTTGCTTTGTCACATCTCCATTATTGAGATATGTTTCGATAGAGGGCATTGTTGATTTGTATCGTTGAAGCTTCACTATACTTTCTTTGGCACTTCCCTTGAGTGCACATGAAATAGGGCAGTGCTCCATAATGGCACGGCACATATGAAATTCTACAGTGTTTCATCCAATTTGCCCTGACTTTCTTCTGACTTTGGTTTGTTCAATTTAAGAATATTTCCTTAATTTTATAGCATGGAGCATATACTTTAGAATCCACATTCTTTTCAGTGATGGATGGTGAACCCTCTAGGCCTGAACATATCAAACCAATCTTTGATTGTCATTTGCCAAAATCTGGTGAAGAACAATGAAATAGCATTAGAGCTGTTACTTGTTCTCCAGACCTCCAGGTCACCTATACCGTCTATCAAGAAGCCAGTTAAAATAACTTCCTTATGGTTGCCAAAACCTTCTACAAAGGCATTGGCACCGTTCACACATAGCAAAAACAGTGGCTCAGAAGCACCCTGGATGCAGTAACATGTGGCACTCACATTCTTCGCCCATCTTTAACCCACCCTTTATAGCCTGGAACGTTCAGGAGAAATGAGGAGTGGAAGATGAGCATCCCAGCTGCCCACCTCAGAACCATATTTAAGGTACCTCAGAGATGCTCTTATTTATTGTATATAAACTCAAGGGTGTCCTTGACTTAGCTTATCCCATCTTTTGTTCAAGTAGTTCAAAGTTTCAAATGTAGCCCATTCATATATGGATACTCACAGAATAGGCAACAGCCCTGGCCAATCTTATTATGTTCACAAGCTCATGGATATGAAGAGGTTGATTAAATGCATAAAAAAATTATTTTGCATGTGTTCCACATGTGGTTTAATCAGAGAGAAACTTCAAACATATTTAAAATAAAAGAAAATTTGAAACAGTTCTCCCCCCCCCCCCCGCCCTCCGGAGATGGCCAGAATTAAGCAAACAAAAGGAAAGTTAATTATTATGTATGTTATTTTAATAACATATTGTGATTGTCCCTGAATGTCTGGAATAGACTAAGATATAAATTTAAACACAAATGGCGGAATACAAATTAGCCAAGCAAGCAAGTCAAATTAAGTTCTCTGTAAAAATAATAATAATAAAATGTTATTGTACAATTCAAAAATTGGTATTTCAGCGACTATTGTGAGATAAAAACTCTGGCACAAAGTCAATAGACTGCAGTTCTGCACTTTATCAAAGTTGCTGTTCAGCACAACTCCACTTATGAGACTAATTTATGCTTAATTTTTTAGGTTGGAAAGACAAGCATAATAACCTTGCACATTCAGTATCTAACTCCAGCAAATTCCAAATGAATGATTTACTTATTATCATGCAAGAAGAGAAAAAAAGCTACTAAAGTTTTCCTTATTTAATTTTTCCTACAGTGAGTAGGGACTAGAAAGAGCAATTCATACACAGTACATACTGTAGTCAGTTCTCCTGCACCACAAATATATCATCTACAGCACACAGGAACTTTGCCATATCTTTCTCCTAAATAGTCAAAAGGGATTGTTGAAAACTATCAAAAGGCAGACCAAGCTCGCAGTCTAGGAACCTTTTTTGTGAATGCCTCTACTCGTCCGACTTCAATGATTCCCTTATCCATTTTATGTAATAGGATTAATGACTGAATTATACATATATATGATTTTGTTTTATATGCTGATCTGTATGGTTTTTAAATTTTTTATATAAAATAAATTAAAAATTAAAAAAAGAAAGGCAGACCAAGCTATTTTAGTGCTGCACCATGCTTTGATACATAAGGCCTCCAGAAATCAACTTGACAGTGTAAATACAATACTTGTCCACAGTGAAGAGAAGCAAACTAACACTATTTTTATGTCTAGAAGAATGCTGTCCATTTGGGAAGGTCTCACAGCTCCATAGCAAAGAAAATGGTTGACAGGCCCAGGGCCCTGTATGCTCTTCTTAATGTTTCAGCACTGAAGGACTGAGAAAGACCTCTTCCTGAATCCTTAAAGTACAGAACATACTTGTCTGCTGGCATGATGAGACAGCATCCATAACACCACTTTCTTCTTCAGTGGAAACTGAAAAGACTTTTCTGCACTTACCTTATTTTAATCTGGATCAGCTAGTCTGGAATAACTGGGCCCTCTGATACAAATTACATGGAGGCATGGGGCAGATCAGCACTGTTTGCACTGACAGTGCTGAACTGGTCCATACTTCCCCACAGCCATGCCTCCAAAGGCTAGCAATGACAATTCCAAGCTTTATAACCTGGGCTTTTCTGGTAGTTCCAGAACATGGAGACTCTGGTTCTGTCTAGTGCAGATGGAGCTGGACCAAAATTCTCTCAAAAAGCAGTGTGCAGTGATGGTAGGATTTTCATTCTTCATACTAAATTATCATCAAAGGCATGGTGTTGAGATGAGGCCACACCTGACCTACACATTAGAAAGGGGCAGGGTTGTATGGATTCTCCCCAATTATGGTGGATTTATCACTCCTTAAAGGTGTCATGCAGATCCTTCAAACGTTTGAATAAACTAGTTCATTAATGGATTCAAATTCTTCACAGACCTGTATGGCAAGCCTTTCAAGAGGCTGCCAGGTCACATTTCTATTCTGCACAGATATCTGGTAGATCCACATTCCACATGTTTCACTATCTCAATAACACTTGAAAGTTTAATCCAATCAACCTTGTTTCCACTCCTGTTATTACCAGTTTAATTTAAAAAACAAACAAACCTCTGTCCTATTTTAGTATACTTGCCCCTCAATCCTATGATCAGGCAAATAAAAAGAAACAACTCATTGGAAATTTATTTTAACTTAATGGTTGGTAACAGAAATAGAACTATCTATGAGTAGATCAAAAACTAATTAAGAGACAATTATAATATGATTGAGTAAGGGATCAGCATAATGTCTCATGTGTCCTTTAAGAGGCAGTTGTCACCCTGCAAGATGAATGCAGAAGAATAATAGATCTTCTTCATCTTTGACACCCATCAGCTGTGAGTTTTCAATCTCGGTCATTGTCAGATGCAGGAAAAAATATGAAAAAGGGCAACAAACAAAAAGATAGATTGGTTTCTTGTGACAGTAGATTCTGGCCTACAGTGTGTCAATTCTGTTGTAATCTCCTTCATTTATAGTAAATCAATAACTCACTTGTAACCTCTATTCAAGAGCAAAAAATCATTTTTCCTTCTTGCACTGCAAATTTACACAAATATATTATCTTTAAAGATGCAACACTATTGCTAGCTGAGCATGGAAGCGAATGAAAATATACAATAAGATGTATCTAGGATGAATCTGTAGACTTCCAGTGTTCATGTTGCAGAAGATCCAACATCCTTAACAAGTGCTATAGGACACATAGGGTGTTTCCACTAGATCCGCTTTTCGGCAATCTGTGCTCCCGAAGATCCGTCACAAATAGTGATGGATCTGAGGAACCCCCACACATCCGCACACATGTGGGGAGAATGTATTCGGGAAGATGGATGAAGTGGGTGCATTCCAAAAGTCCTCCGGCTTGTGTGCTGCCGACGCCACCCCCGGAACGGTGGGACTGGAGCATGGAGTGCCAGTCACCGCATGTTTCCGGCGGCATCCAGCACACAGAAGAAGGGCTTCGGAAGCAGGCAGTCCTGCTTCCTCCTTTCCCAACATGTCTGCCGGAGGGAATCCGTCCCTTCGCCTGGCCATGTGTGGAAGCGTCCTGCTTCTGCACACATCCAGGCAAAGAGATGGATTGAAGACCTGATTTTTCAGGTCTTCAATTTAATCCAGATTTCGGTGGCAAAACCAGTTTTAAGAACCAGTCTTGCATGCCAAAATGTGGAAGCGGCCTCCTCAAAGGATCACAGAAGAGGACGCCAATGCGGAAGCCATTTGAGGTAAGTGTCTTTAATCTTACTTATGGGGGGCTTAATCCGATTTCCGCAACTAGTGTGGAAACACCCATATAGGAGAGGTTTAGTAATCACAGATCTGCATCAATCTCATCCTGACCAGAGAGAAGTAAAAAAAAAAAAGATCAAGGTTACATTTGTGAGGTATATTTCTGAGTTACAAATGTTCAAAAATTAACAGAAAATCAGACTTGGGAGATAGGTATATGATTTACTCTTTGCTTCTTGGCTGCTAAAGTTCAGTTTGTTTGCTTAATCCATAGCCATCTCCTGGTTTTCATAGCTGTTGCAATTGAGTCTTTCCACCTACTAGCTGGTTGTCCTCTCATTCATCTCCCACCCCATTTTTCAGGGAGCTTGGTCTTCTCATTATGTGCCCAAAGTCTTGTCATTTGTCCTTCTAAATTAACTTTAGGTTTTATTTGGTCTAAAATCCACTGATTGATTCTTCTAACAATCCATAGTACTCTTAGGAGTCTTCTCCAGCACCAAAGTTCAAAAGAGTCTACATGTTTCTGGTTTTGCTTTGTCATTGTCCAATTTTCACACTGCAGTTCTAAAAGCCATGAAGGTAACCTTTCTGATCTTGTTCAGCAGCTGAAAAAAATACTCTGCGACCAACTCCAGCAGAACCCATTAATTCTTTATTAACCTTAAACCTCTAATTTAGAGGCAAATACCTAGAAGTGTGAAGAAAGAGTGAACTTTTTCTGGAAAAGCTAATAGGGTGTGAAGGGAGAGAGAGAGAGAGAGAGAGAGAGAAAGAAAGAAAGAAAGAAAGAAAGAAAGAAAGAAAGAAAGAAAGAAAGAAAGAAAGAAAGAAAGAAAGAAAGAAAGAAAGGCTTGATTGTAGGAGGCTTCAAAAAGGTGACTCTGCTGAGATAGTCCTATGGTGCCAGCAAATCTGATTTTTATGTTAAGCCATGAATCAAGCTAATGAAGTGTATGACCTCTGGTTGGATTCAGATCTGCAACATCTGAAATCTATTGATGAATTTCACTTTATTGTGCTGGCACTTGCAGAGATCTATCCAGCATGAACCGAAAGTGAGACTTTTATGCTACAATATATAATTTCTGGAATTATCTCCTGCCCGATATTGCTCTTGAAATTCTATAAGTGCAGTAACAACCTGTAGTGTGGACACAGCAGAAGCACCCAGAATTGGCTTATACAGAGACAATGAAAAAGTAATTCAACAACAACTGAAGAACTGTAGATTAGACTAGGGGCCTGTTAACACTTGGCTATATTTTGAAATATATCTCTGGACAGATGTAGTTGTCTGCATGCTAATGTAGACTCTGGCAGGCCTCACTCAGGGCCTGCCGTAACATGGGTATAACAGGCTCCTATTCCAGGATCTATTCCATAATAAAGCTGAGTGCTAACAGGCCGTATGTCTGATTTATGCCAATTCCAAATAATAAGAACATATTCTAGATAGGTTACAGGGATGGTGCTTGAAGGTACAATGCTATTTTTGATGAGT
The DNA here is from genome assembly GCA_023333525.1 of Aspidoscelis tigris stejnegeri. Lineage (NCBI taxonomy): Eukaryota > Metazoa > Chordata > Lepidosauria > Squamata > Teiidae > Aspidoscelis > Aspidoscelis tigris. Next base: position 59,639,298 of record JALMGA010000002.1, on the reverse strand, counting down.
TTCCTGGTGTCCACAAATACCTGTATATTAAGCCGCCATCACACTATTTCCCTGGGGGACAGAAAGCACCCAAGAGGATTGTGGATTGTTTTCAAAATTACAATTAATCACTAAATGGTTAAGAAATGCACATAAAAGATTTTATCACAAAAATTGAGCAAAAATATATTTGTTGTGCATGATGTAGAAACAAAAACCAGTTCACCGTTCCAGCAATCTACTTAATGTCACTTTGCATCCTCAGTATAGGCCCAGTTTTGAATCATTAGGCTAATTTACTTTTGCTACAACACTTATTGCTTCTGTAGATGTCTTCAAGAAACAATTCTCTTTCTCACATGGTATTGGGTATTTGAAAAGTATAGGACCAGTCTTAAATTCCAGATAATTATTATAAATGCTTTATTGTTTCTAATTTGTGCATATTTGGAATGTGCTTAACTGGCTTTATTTAGATCTGGTTCATCACAAACTAGAGACATTTGTGGGGTTTAGCTTTAGAAAGTTCAAGTTTTTGGTTTATTGGAAAACCAAACCAATGGAGGTTCTAACAAAGCTCCATTAACCTGAGAGCAGGTTTTGCATTTGTTTTTTGTTTGAGAATGCCCAGAAGAAATTGGTGGACCACTGTGTGAGACAGGTTGCTGGACTAGATCCAGTAGGTCTCTTCTTTAGTTCTTATATTTACCTACTTGCCATGAAAGCCCGAAGGATTATTTGAGGCTTCTCTGGCTATTAGTCTACCTTATATTTCTAATGATTCCCTTTCTCACAATCTATCAGCCAGGCTCGGTGAAGGGGTCCGTTATGGGTGGTGCATTCACACCAGGAGGAAGAGGGCAGGGCAGCCCCGAAAAGCAGCTTTTAGAAAGTAGCCACCTGAGTCCCCCTTTGAGTCATGTACACCACCTACGATACTCAGAATCCGGATCCAACGCAATTAAGCTGAAAGTAATGGGAACAGGCAAATTCGTGTTTGCATTCGGTTCTGTTATTTCGGTTTAGGGAAACTGGATTAAGCTTGTAATGGGGATGTGGCCAGGAATTGTAAAGTTTTATCAATGGAATCACTAGTTAGCATAGAGCTTTAAAGAAAATTTTGGAGGCAGGTTAATTAACCACCTTTCACAAAGTTATGTTAGTAGAAGTGGGGGGTTGTCAGTATTTGTCATAAGGTTGCCGGAGTAGGTGTATTTTCTGGGCATATTTATAGTCCCAAATCATTCTAAAGTGTCCACTGGATGGAATAATTTCTGAGTGCTTAAGAACTTGTTGCATTACTTGCACTATCTGTTCTGTGTTTTCTACCTATACCGGTTTCTTTTACAAAATATTTATTTATATATTCACATTTAATTCATTGCATCCCCACCCCCTTGGGGCAAAAAGGATCCCATCTAGAATTAGGTGCCTCCTAGCATCCTCAACTTGGGATCCATCCTGGACTTGAGAGCCCAGTCCCAGTTCCCAATGGTACTGGATGCCTCTGATAGTTCTAGGAGAACTAACCCTAATCCTGTCCCTCTCCTAATAAAGGTAATTCAAGTTAACCTTGGGCAGTTTCTGCACAGGAAGAGGAAAAGTGCAACAGGTATTGCATTCTTCTCTTCCAAAATCATTGTGAGGGAGTTCTGATGCCAAGGAGGAGAAAGCTTTCTAACCTCCCCTTGGAATCTGCTCCAGTTTTGACACGAGACTGGCACTGCCTCTCTTCCCCTTTTCTGAGTAAAGCCTCCCCACCCAGTTTTCTGCAATGTGCCAGGTTTCAGGGTTCTGGTGGATAGCTCAATGAAGGTGTTAGCCCAGTGTGCAGCAGGGGCAAAAAAAAAAAAAAAAAAAAGGAAGGAAGGAAGAAATTCAATGCTGGGAATAATTAGAAAGTGAATAGAAAGCAAGTCAGCAAGTGTCATTTTGCTTTTTTATAAATGTATGTTGAGGCCACATTTGGAATATTGTGTACAATTCTGGTCACCACACCTCAAAAAGGATATAGCAGAACTGGAAAAGATGCAGAATTATTAAGAGGCTAGAAACCTCCCTTACAAGATCAGACTGTAACGTCTTGGCCTCTGCAGCCTGGAAAGATGGTATTTAAGAGAGGACTGGACTGAAGTATATAAAATCATGCAGGGTACAGTAAAAGTGGATAATTTCTTTTCTCACAAAACGCCAGACCAAGGGGGCACTCTATGCAGCTGATGGGTAGGAGAGTCAAATCAGACAAGGGCAAGTATTTCTTCACTCGGAGGGTCATCGGCCTATGGAATTTATTGCCAGAAGAGGTGGTAACAGCAACCATGGCTTTAAGGAAGGGTTAGACAAATTTTTGGATGACAGATATATCAATGGCTACTAAAATGGATGCCTAAATACATCTTTCAGGCTGTGAGGACAAGCAGGATGCTTCTAAGGCCATTTGCTGGGATTCGAGAGCAGGAGAGGGTTTCCCCCTTGTCTCTGCTTAAGATGCCCATGGGCAATTGGTGGGCCACTGTGTGAGACAGGATGCTGGACTAGATGGGCTGTGGCCTGATCAACCAGGGCTCCTCTTACGTTCTTATCAAAATTGTGCCTGATATTTGATGGGCTGGGGGAGGCGGCTTCTTACCTCATGTATCACCTCTATCTTGTCTGGATTCAGCTTTGATTTATTGGCCCCCATCCAGCCCATTACCACCTCGAACCTGTCAAGTACTTCAACCACCTCTCCTGATTCAGATGGCACAGAGAGTTTGACCACAAAACTATAGCATATATAGGTGTTTGTGCATGATGAAAGATGTAGTGAGTGATTATTCTGCCGTTCTTCCATACAGAGTAAATATAGTATATTACTATTACAGAAGTTTCCAACTCTCAGCACAATTAAAAATATGCCAGTGTTCCAGCTCTTAAATGCATTTCTAAGACTGAAATCTCTCCCTTCATAGTAAATTAAAGTCCTCTGAATTGTTTCTGGTCCTAATTTTCCAGTTTGACAAATCTTTTGAGCAGCATAGCTGCAAGGCAGCAAGGGAGAAAGAGCAGAGAGAAGTAAATGTGAGAGGGTTGTTTAGTTTTAAAATACGCTGTGCTTCATCCTACCTTACCACAAAGAAAAGTGGGTTTGACAAATGGAACGCTGAGATGGGAGACCAAAATAGCATGTAAATCTCTTATGATCCTTGAGTTGGGAATTCAAGTGTGGGAGTGAATAGACTGGTGCTATTCTGCTTTTAAAAATGAAACAAAAAGAGACAGTAGCAATATCTGCAGCACAAAAAAGGGTTATTCCTAGATATATGCATGTATTTTTTTCCCTACTTCTGTTCGATTCAAACCAAACAGAACACTTGTTTGTTTGGTTTATCTTCAGACTTTTCTCTTTGAACAAGCATATTATGCTGCTCAAAAGTCATGGCTCTGAAGGCAACCTTAACTACCAGCTGGAACATGGCAATTCAGGGCTGTGGTTTCCAGCTACCAGGATGCTTTTTGTTTGGTTTTGCATTCAGTGCACTGCAAAGGCTTCCAAGAGTCCTAATTGCTCAAAATACGTGGCAGTGGTTAAAAAAAGGAGAGAGAAATAAAAAGAAAATGTATGTACCAGTGCTGAAATCTGAGGTGTGGCTGCCAGCACACTGCAAAAAAATTGTTTCTGCAGTGTGAAGACAGTATCAAGCAGCAGTGGAAGATAAATGTCAACTTACTTTTCCCATGTCAGTGTAGCAGCACCTTAAGGGATCCCAAAGTGAAGGAGGGTAATTTTGCTGTACTGGAGATGGGATAATCAGCATCTTCAGCCTGTGATACTTTGCTGTTCAGCTCACTGTGCCTTCCTTCTCACCCTATGAGTCTGATGAGCTGTCTTGCTACAGTAAAAAGAAACAGAAATCAAGTGAGCTGCTGGGAGAAGTTTCAAGGATCTGCTCATCTTTCCAGAATATGTGTTGCCGCTCCATACCACATGCAGCATAGGACATGTTACTCTCATAGCACAATGCAATTGGAGTCTACTCATTGGTCTCTTGCGACTTGGTTAATTGACAGACATGACTTTTATTTGAAGAGACGCAACGTATTTTCTTTGCCATTAGATTAGTCACACTGTGAGTTGACTTTCGGGTGGAAAAGTAAGAAGCTGAGGAGAAATGATTTCACTATACCTTTGACTTTAACTGTGCTTTATGCATATTTTTTTAAATATGATACATACAAGCACTACATAAATGAGATTTCTTACAGAAGGAGTTAAACATATAATAAAGAGGGGGGAAATCTTAGCAAAATTGTTGGTTCAATTCTTTTAGTATTCACATTCCTTCATGATTCTTCCAATGTATGACTTTTATTACTTCCATCAGGCCAATGAGAATTTTAGTTGCAAATGAATTCTCCAAGCATGGCTCATTTTAAACTCAGTACTGTAATAATAATATCACTCTCTTTAGTCTGCAGTTGGGGGGGGGGAATCCCTTAACCACAAGATGTGTGGACCAAAATCCATCCATACATGTTCACCAGCACAATAAAGTAATCCTACTGTGTAGATGGCAGAATGTTTTTGAACATTGGTCTTATTTTATTTCTTTAAAACTGCTTTATATTTCCAAAGTAATCTAGTACTTCACAGCATTTCTTAGTACTTGAATTTTTATCTCCATGTTCAATATATTGCATGCATGGGGCAGAAGAATAGAGTGTGCTATATTTCACCACTGGGCAAGGAAAACAACAGTAGAAGTGACATATTTTGTGTGAAAAACCCCACACATTTCTCCCCAGTTCAATACCCCACTCCTCATGCATAGACCATAAATTGTAGGAGTTTGTGCTTTGCTCAGGAATGTGCGTTAGATGTCAGATGTGTTTTAATAGCCTTTGATTTACTTTCTTAAGTGCTTATTAGGATGATCGATGATAACAGTGTGGAGCCAGTTCCAAGCTTGGAGGCACTTACCGTAGCCATTAGCCTTCCATTGTGTTTTCTACCTCATATTATGTTCACCTGGGACAGAGAAGACCTGAATGAAAATCTCTTTTTTTTATATTGCCCTCCTCTTGTTATGTGATTATATTTGCCTTTTAGGCAGTCACATAAATAACTTAAAAACAGTTTAAAATGAAGATAAATCACCAGATCTGTCTCTAAACATCATTCTTAGTGCCCTGAGACCTTCTTGTACACTTTTCCAGGTTGTGTTGTGTTGCTTTCTCTGTATATGAAGTATGCACATATGCACAAACTGACATACCAGGTACTGGTGAGCAGCAGATCTGTGTTATGGGTGGCAGGAGTATGGCTAGTTGTCCATGCTTTATTCCAGATTATAGAAATATAGCAGAATAAATAACTGATGTCTATATGCAGCCTATGTTAAAGCAAGGCACTGATAGGAAACACCATTTTTATTTTGTGGATCTCTTATCTGTTATTGAAATGAGTGGATCTTTGGTTTGGTGAAATGAAAGTAAGTCTTCTTAATGGTGGTTCGTTTGACCTCTACTGCCACACAGAGATGATCTAAACAGACATGGTCACAGTGCCTAATTAGTACAGTACATTTATACAGCAATGCAGAGAATACCAGGGAAATTGGTAATCCGGCAATAATTACATGAAATTCTACACTCATAAATATGCTTGCTCACTGGCAATTGCAGTCCAGTAGTAAACGGATCTTTCATTACCTTCCTTTGCAGTTGAGAATCCTTTAAAAGTAAGTAAAGGTAGATTGCGCTGCTCTTGAATTTCTCCTCTGTGAGGCTCTTTCTGTACTGCCATCCACACCTATTTCAGAATACATTAAGCCCCATCTCACTACATGGGACAAAACAGTGGACTTCTTTATGAAGAGGTCCAAAATACTCCAATAGATGAGAATATTATGGGGACCTTGTTTTGGCAGCACTCCAGAAAGTACTGCCCGAAGTTTCCCCAGAAATCAGTGTGCCACCAAAATGTCCCTTCTGGCAACTACAAAGGATGAGAATAAAAGTTCCTGGCCTTCAAAGGCTTTACATTGGCTTTGAGGACTTGGTGCAGCCTTTGAAGCTGGAAGCCAAAGCTGGGGCACAATTAGCTGCCTGAATGCAGACAGTCCTTGGAGTAGGGAGATTGCTAGCCCACTCCAGCATGGCCTGTTCTCACTAGACTGCACTATGTGGGCTGGAACAACCCATAGAGTGTGGTCCCATTCAAGTTTTAAAGAGCTTTGAAAATGTTTTCAGAGCTGACCATTCCCAAAGGATCAAAGAAATTGGCAGTTTCTGAGGATTAAAGGTTCTGAAACACGGATTATCTGTATTCAAATAAAAAGAGGTTTTGCTGCTGGATTTAGAAATAATCCTCACTATTTAGGAATGGGAATATAAGCAGATTTTGGGGGGTGGGGAACCATAATTCAGGGGCATTCTCCTCAGTTTCCCCTGAGCCAATGAGAAGGAATGATTATGAGCTAAGGAAATCTTCCACTGGCTGAAAGGGGAGGGGAAGAATGAACCAGCCTGCAGTTGTAACAAAATGAGATCAGATGTATCGGGCTGTAAGATGTTGTGGGGATTCAGTCAAAGTGTCTGATTTTACAAAAAGGGACCCCCACAGTGATCTTCTTCCCTCCTGGGGTTATGAAGTGGGGTTGCTTCCTCTCCCCTTTCTTCCAGGATTAGCTTCTCTCTCTATGTATGTCGCGGGAAGTGAGTCAAAGTAAAAGAGATCGGACTGATTTTGCAAAGAGGGACTCTTCAGCCAGAGATCGTGAGACAGCGATTGAAAAGACTTTTAATTGCCTGCCATTCACTCTATGCCAGTGCTGCACAAAGCTGGTACCTACTTCATCCCTCCTCCCTCACTCCCTTCCCCCTAGCAATCTCTATTCCCTCCCCTCCTCACCTGTTTTTTCCCTCCGCCTTGCCATTTCACTGCTTTATACCAATCTAGTGAAAAACAAAGGGGAAGTGATTAAATTTTTACTGCTGTACTACAGTGTGGGGCAGGCTTATATAGGGGGTGGGGCTTGGATTGCACACCCCATAAAGCCAGGATATGATGGAAAAAGAAGGATTAAAACCCAGACTAAATTGTGCAGTCGGAACTTGCCCATATAGTGTAGAAAGGGCCATAGTTTAGTTCAATATGAATATGGAGCTTAAATGACTTCAGGTTTTCCTATCCCTTAACTATCACTTGAACTGAAAATTTGAGAGCCTTTTTGGATGATCATGCTTTCTTCTTTCCTTTAATATAGAATAATTGCTTTGTGTTCAGTGAGTGCTTATGACTGGATAAGTATGATCTTCTTAGTATTCAGCTGTGTTATCTTGATCCAGATCATTGTATTTGCATTGTATACACTAATTTCTTGCTTTTTGTTACTGTTTGCTTCTATGATGTATTCTACAAATGGATGCAAGTATGAATTTTCATCTCTATTCCGTATGCATAGAACATGAAGAAGGTTTTGGGCAAGTGTCCTTTCTGGAGCTGTAGATGTAGGTGGATTCATTTTCCATCAAACTGTTATGTAAACAAGATAGGGAAAGAAAATAGCAAACATAAAAGTAGTTTTATCAAGGGCCCTATTGTGGAGTAATGCCAGTTAGCTCATTTTACAAGCTCTCTATTAATGAATTTGGCAGAGAATTAAAAAGCCATCTGAATTCTCACATATTGTTCCCCAAAGTCCTACAGAGTCAATTTGATCTTGGAAAAAATAGAATACAAAGAAATGATTGCTATTTTGAAGGCTTTTCTACTTCACCCCCAAATTGGCTTTGCAGGTTAACAGGAATGTAATAACCAGGCAGCATGTCTACCTACTCTAATTATATGCTGAGTGTACAATGTCTCCTGAGATGCCAGCACACAGTTGGCAGTTACTACTCTGGGATACATTTCCTCACCAGATGTATCACTCAGGCTGTGTTGACTCAGATAACTGCCTCTTGTGAAAACATAAAATAACCCTGTCTAGCAACAAACAAATCTCCACATTTTATAGCAGCATACTTCAAAATCGTTAGAAATTCTACTTTTGGTGCCCCCCAAACACTGCTTTTCTCTGAATAATATTGATTTTGCTAATAAAGAACCAATATTATTTTAAGCACCAAGTTCTTTTATTTTACTAGAAAGACATAAAACAGTCCTTTGAGACTTAGAATTACCAGCATTCCTGCTTTGGTCAATCAACGCTTGGTACAAGAACCAATTCAGACCCACCTTGTAGTGATAGTTCTTTTCAAAGAAAATTGAGGATTGTGGACAGGCCCTAAGGTCAGATAAGCCTGCTAGCTAATAAGAATGGTCTGGACATAATTAATTGCTCTTTTCAGCGTGTGCCAGTAAGAATGTGTTGTTCACTAGACCTCATTTTTAGGCATTATTGTGGTCTGAAATCAAGTGCTGTGTGCCACTGTCTAGAATAATATTCCTTGACAACTAAATTTTGTCTAATTTATAAAAAAGTTATTTGTTGTGGCAGCTTAAGAATTGGGATCACAGGGATATGGGGAAGGAGAAAGGCCTCTAGAAGGCTTGTTTTGATCACCATGATCTAGGGGAAAAATGAGGCAGACATTTAAAATGAGCTATGCCTTTAAAGGTTTCTGGTTCATGTTGCATAAAACTCTGCTACTGAACATGAAGGCAAAACCTTTTTTTCCTTCCTCCAAATCTTCTTCCAATTAATATCAATAAAACTGAAAAGCACAGGAAATGAAAATTATAAAACTATGAATAAACACCTGGGCCTTCCACAGAGCATTAGCCTCTTTTAGTCAGAGCTGGTCCCTCGCACTAAGGTGGAGAGAGTTACCTCAGCCCCAGCCCCCATTGTCAAAGGCTGAGCTCGGTCTTTGAGGCTGCCACTGTAGCTGTGATCAGACATGGGGTGGGGGAGAAGCATATCTGAGGCACATCTCTGAGGTGGCTTAAAGAAGGCTCCAATGTGGGATTATTCACACACCAGTCAGCCCCTCCCAGCTTTCCTAGAAAATGTGAATTAGAGAAGCCTTGGGATTGTGAGGGCTACAAGCTTGCCATATTCAGATGTAACAAAAATGATGCAACAAAGAAACAATGTGTGGCCCCTGTGTTCCCAAGCATTCTCTAATCCAACTTATCTAGCGCAGAATGTTTATGAGGGAGGGACAACAGACTGGTGTGTGAACAGTCCAGCCTCAAAGCTACCTCTGAGCCACTTCAGAGCTGCCTCAGATATGGTTTGTTTGTTTTGTTTTGCAGTGCCTGACCACAGCCACAGTCTCTCTGAGGCACCTCTGAAACAACCTTTTTCTACATCTAAACACTGCCTCGGCTTCCTAAAACTGGGAAGTTTTTGTTCCTGACTGGGCCCTTTTTGGTGGCATGCCACTTTTGAGGATGCTTCATGTTTTATCACCAAAATGGGAACCCCTCCCCTGTGTACTGGAACAGTGGGCATGTCTTGTTCACACATGGTCTATTGTTCCAGGCCAGCCCCACTAATAAACTGGTAGCCCTCATCAGTGAGCTAGGTTGGCATTGTGGGCATCCTATCCCACTCTGTGCTTCATTCATGCAGATAAATATTCTTGTAGACCAGGTGTGGGGATCCACCCTCCAATGCTTAACTAGCCCCAGTAAAGGATGTCTTTCCCCTTTTAGACTCCTGTAGGCTTAAATCACCACAGCTTATGTGCCTTTTATTAACTGTCCAAGTTTCACAGTTTCACTGTAACGCTAGAGCTCACTTTGCTTCCCTCAAGCAACAATTAATAACTGAAGAAGAAGAGTTGGCTTTTCTACTCCACTTTTCTCACTCATTTAAGGGGACACAAAGCGGCTGACAAAGCTTTTCTGTTCTTCTTCCCACAACAGACACCGTGTGAGGTAGGTGAGGCTGTGAGAGCTCAGAAGGGAGTTGTGACTAGCCCAAGGCCACCCAGCTGGCTTCATGGGGGAGGGTGGAATAAAACCCAGTTTTCCCAGATAAGAGTCCGGCTCCCTAACCACTAGTCCAAACTGGCTCCGCCCCTCTCTCCCTGACCCACACCCCCGTGAGCTTGCCCCAGGAAGAAACGTTAGCCTCCTCTCACTGGGAAACAGTCTTCCAGCCAGGCTGCGGGCGGAATCTGATTGGATGAGCTTAGGAGCAACTACTGCCACCCTCAGGACTGCATCTAAGCCATGCCCACACTCTAACAATCCCTATCCAGCAACAAGGCTGAGGTCAAACAGTTAACTAAAACCTTACCTGTTCAAAGCAGACGTCACACTGGAGCTTGCTGAGGGAGGGCCCTTGTACCGTTTCATGCTGTGCTAAGAGTGCATGTGGGACAGGCTAAAGTCTGCATCCACATGCATTAAGAAAAGCAGCTCAAAAGTAGCTTAGAAGTGGTAGCATGCAGATGTCAGTGTTCCCAGCCCACTGCTAATCCACATTAAAGGCCAGAAAGTGCATTTTGAAAGTGCATTTTCTGACTCTAATGTGCATTGAGGCACTAGCATGTGGATGCTACCACCTCTAAACTGTTTATGAGGTACTTTTTGTTTGCTTTTCTTTAACTATCTGTGGATGCAACCACAGAGTCAGCCACAGGAACCACTGTGGCCACAGTTCTACTCCTCTTTCTGAAAGCGACTGGGGAAGTCCCCATCATTGTTGCTGCCTGGCCAAGAGATTTTTCATCTCATTTGCTTCTGTCCCAATCAGGCCATGTCAGTGAGTGCCTGCATCTGTGCACAGAAGCCAAGAAAATGGCTCTACTAAGTCAGCTGCTGTGGTAAGTATAGACATCTTATGGTGTACATGATGTGGCCCCCACATATTTGGAAGGGGTGAAGGGGGTAACCTAGAAACACCTGATGTTTTAAAAAATCCATTTTAAAACTGTGGATAAAGAATGCCACAAATGTTTCCTCATAAATAAGCAAACTATATTCTAGTGAATAACTGTATATGGCATAATGAAATAAATTAGCCTTAGGAGGTCACAACATTTCCTTCAATCCTTCCTTCCCTACTTAGTTTGTTATTTGAAGTATTTTCCCAGAGCATCATCTTCATTCCTCTGGGGTTGCCTACAGATGGCAAGAGGCAATGCAGGATTTAAACAAGATTACCTGTGCCCATTTTCTTTTTTTCTTTCCTGCACACTTGGCTGGCTCTCAAAAGCCCTGTGAGCCAGTCATGAATGCTGCTCACCAGATGCACAGGTAAGCGGGCCTGTTACTGGAAACTTGTTGTCGTTCCTGTAATTGTATTGCAATACACTACATCAAGAATGCCTCAGGTATGTCTAGCATTCCTAATTTAGTGCTGAGAGGATTGCAGAGTTTACCTCATGCCTGGAGGTAGCCTGGATTTTAAATTTGATGAACTTATACTAGGAAATTCACCTATTGCAAAAGCTTACCCACAGTACAGAGAAAGCATAGCCTCAGCTAGCTACTTCTAGAGTTGCTAGGGCAATATGATATTGTGTGACCTGGTAGCTGGTCTGTGGATAGCCCCTGTGAAACCATTGTCCTGATCAGCTGCACCACTTGTATTACCCTAAAGCAAGTTCTGAGTTCTTATACAATTTTAATTATCTTGCTTCTTCAACTATTGGAAATTGGGGATGGAAGGGGGCAAATCACCCACTTTTCCCACTTTTGTATGACACAAGGGGAAATTTTAGTAGGTACACTGGATTTCTCATTTAATTTTTGACAAATGTTTTTATTTTTGCCAGGTATTAATTTATGAGTCCTGAACTATTTTAATTTCAATCTGCTGGCACTGAAAGGAAAAAAAAACTGATTTAGGAGGTAAAAGGTTTATTTCTACTCCATCCCCTTAGAATAATATAAGCAGACCTTGAGTATAGTTCTGATGCCTAGTCTCTAAAAATAAATATAAATAAAATGCATCATGATTCTTTGACTATTTTGGACAGAGATGGAAAACTGTTATATATAACTTCATATTTTTGTGAACAAAGTACAAGTATTCAATATTTTCTAGTCTGATCAAACTGATTTTGGATTTTTCTTCAGACCGTTTGCATGCTGTTTTTGTTAATCTACCCCTGAAATCTTTGCAAGGACCAAAAGTGCTTAAATATCATTTTATTTGAAGTGACTGCCTGGTTTATGTTGAAGTAGAACAGAGATCCGGACTTTTCAGCACTTAATTGAAACTAAATACAATGCCTTCCATCAATAAGGACAATTGCCTTTCATAAAAATGCTTGGATCTCTCCTGGATTCCTTGCAGAAGAGCTCTTGTCAATTCTTCCTAAGTAAAGGTGCTTTAGGAAAATATTGTAATTTAAACAGCAGCTGCTTCTTTATAGAGATACAGTGCAGAGATAAAAACCAAGGCAACTACACCAGTATAAATAATTATGATAGTTCCATGGTTGGGAAATTTCCTTCCCATCCCATCTTCTTTTCTTCTATGAGAAACGAACAATGTCCTGTTGCCATTGTATATGCTCAGTTAGGGGGCTTATCTGACCTTGCTATATTGTGTACTAAATTGCAACATTAGCCGAAACTGACATCTTTCTTTTAGCAGGAGTTTGCATAAATGCTATCGTTTGCCCTGGATCTTGCATGATATTTGCAATAACTGTCCATGGTTTCCAGAAGCAAAATGCTTCAAGACACACCGTGGTTACACTGCCATCTCAGACTGCAAAAACTGCAATTTAATACAGTTTCACATAATGTTGCACTACCCTCTAGTGCAAAGTGCTTTAAGTTTCACTTATTTTTTCCTTTTTTTCTCTTTTTCCCCACCAAATATTCATTTGTTCCTTAGTCTATTAAAAACTCTTCTAATGGTCTACTGTCATAAAAGAAAATAATATGTACCACAAACTACTGTATGGTCAGAATGCATACCTAAAAGAAGAAAGGACACAGAGACAAGTCCAAGAGGACACCAGTGTGGCTTTCAAGTGCAGTACAGGTGTCATTAAAAAAAGAAGAAGAAAAAGATGTTTAGAAAATGTAAGTTTTGCCTTAATAAGAACAGGAAGGAACTTACATTCTAGCAGTACAAATCAAGGTGGCAATCGGAAGTGCTAAAAAGGATTTTGAGGAGCACATTGCTAAAAACAACAACAACAAAAATAAGTAGATCTTTAAGTATATCAGAAGTAGGAATCCAACCAAGAAAGCAGTTGGATCATTAGATGACAATGGGAAGAAGGAGATAATTAAAAAAAAGATGCTAAGATGGCTGTGAGATGAAATGAGTTCCTTGCCTCAGAGGGTATATACCTGCGGTTGAACAAATATTTTCTAGGAGAGAGTGAGAAGAATTAAATTTAATAGAGGTAACCAGGAAGTGGTTAGCCACTTTCAGTCCCCTTAAATGGGTGAGAAAAGCCAACTCTGCTGCTGCATCTGTCATGCTCTCCTCCTCACTTGAAAAGATAAGTTTGAGCATGGTGGCAGCAGCGGACATGGGGGGATTCCCCCAAAATCAACACCAACACCACCAGACTTACTGTTATTTGCCTGAAAAATAACAGCTGTGATGGCGAAATATACTGAAGCTCTATCTAGGCTTTCACTTTCTCTTCAGTGATGTGAACCAAGTATTCCTAGAGAAAGTCACAGGGAATAATGAAAATATCCAAATTCATTTTTTTCCTCAGTGTCCTTAGCATCTAGAAACCATAAATACACTGTTTTCAAATGAGATGGCTCCTGTTTTAGCTGTCACAGCTAACTGATAATAACACATATAGCCTCAGTTATTTTACCTAATTTATTTAATATTTTTAAAACACATCTGGGCTAATGGCCTCTTGAAATTCTGTATCAGTCCATTTTATATTGGTCCTTGTTTTCTCCTTGGGATAATGTCATTGAATGTTTTGTCCATTTCTGCACTTTTGTGGGCTGTTCTGGATCTTGTAGTATGGCCAAGTCTAGTGAAAGCCCCCTGTATTCATCCCAGGGACAACTGCTGGTTTTGAAGGCTGGGTCCAAACTTTGCAACTGATGCCTAGCCTTAGGAGGTCTCTACTGGCATTACTTCCATGTGAACCACTGAAAAGGGCTCCCCATGGTATACTGGAACCTGGGGACGTGCTTTCCACTTGCCCTTTGTGGTCTGGTGTACTGACAGAGATACAGTTGTGGAGCACTTCTTTCACATAGACTGGGACCACTTCTTTCACATGCCCCATCCTGGTCCATGGGATAGTCCAATCTGAACAGGCCAGGGTCCACACTAGCATGCAGGCAGCAGGCTGGGATACTGGCAAGTGCAGATAGGGGCTTTCTTTCTACCTTTTGAGTGATAACTAATTCAGGATGCTGAAAAACATTGTTGAGTTCATTCATTCATCCATTCCTTTGTTCATTCATCCATTCCTATTGGAAAATATTCCAGCCTTCTAACAGTTTTATTTGCTATTTTTGGTATTTATCAATAAGCCCTTGAGTATATTAGACAACATGGCTTCCTATCAGAGAAATAGCTGTGTTAGTCTAATTCGAAAAGTCCAGAAGGTAGTTAGCAGCACTTGGAGACTAACAGGACAAGGGTTGTGGCATGAGCTTTCACAGACATGTCTGCTTCTTCAGATGCCAGGGGACCCATTCACTCATTCACTCAGCTACAACTTCTTCCTCCAGGCTATCCCCCACACCCAAGGATTTACTTCTGCATTTCCCCACCTAGTTAATTCCCTCCACCACATTTACATGTCCTATGGCATCTCCTACATTCAGTTTCCTATAAGTCTATTCCTGACATTGGGTCCCCTAGCATCTGAAGAAGTAGATGTGTCTATGAAAGCTCATGCCACCAACTCTTCTCCTGTTAGTCTCCAAGTGCCACTAACTATCTTGCTGAACATGGCTCCCTATAATCTTTGAGACATCCGACTCATTCAAGATTTAGAACTACACTAAATAGTTTTTAGAGTGTTGATCAGGGAAGATTGAATCCAGTTTGATGGGAATATCCATATGGACACATATTTTCTGGTGGCATACTCTATTCATACCTTAACTCTTCACTTTTTAGCAGAATGAAGATGTACTAGTTTTTATTCTGTGCCTGTGAACTTCTTTTTCAGAGTGAAGCTCAGAATGATATAACTGAATCTTTTTATCAACATTTTCATCCAGAGGGCTTGGATGAAAGACCTTGAATGCCTGAGGGCCTTGGCTTCTGAGTGACCTGTCTGTTATGTAATTCTGTGCACATAGAACTAGGGTAGACTCTTGTTTGCTCATTAATTAGCATTAAGGTCATAAGGAGAGTGAGCATGCTTTCTTCCCTTGTTGTCAAGTGAATTAATTCAGTTGTGGGAGGATATTTCAGTCCCAATTTAGTCAAAGTGCTAAACTCAGGAGGCTAATATGAAAGATGTGGTGTAATAAAATTGGAAAGGTGGGAGAGGTCAAAACCAGTACAGATTCTCATAGCACAAATCTCTGGCTATATAGATGATAAGTTTGTGTGGGGAAAAATGGACTTCCCATTGTTGAAGGCCTTATCTCACACTATGGCTTTAATAATTGGTGGGAGGGGGGGAATTTGTCTTTAAATGAAGTAATTGTTCTTAGAATCATCACAGGCAAAGAGAGGTTCGTTTCTAATGTAACCTGTTCATGGACATTCTCAAGCAATGTAGTGCACTGTAAGTTATATATTTATCTATTTATCATCTATCCAGACACGCACAGACACAAAGACACACATGCACAGTTGCCCCCCCCACATATATGTATGTATGTATTTAAATATATATGCTGTTTAATACTGTTTTAATGGGGCATGTATTGAAGGTTTGGTTGTATATGGGTTTTTATTGTAAACCGCCCAGAGATCTTGGGATATGGGGCAGGATATAAATATTTTAATAAATAAAATATGTATGTATAGGCAACTGCTGTTAAAAAAAACAAAAAACCTGAAAACCAGGAGGTAAGCACAGGGAGCAACTTCTGCCCTCAATCTAAATAATATATACTTAAGAAAGAATGGGGTTTTTTTTCCCAAGCAACCAACATATTGTAGGATCATCCTTGTCTCCCATAAAAATAACCTTAATACAAAATGGCATTTACACAGTCCTGAGAAATTTAGTAGAATATGACAATAATCATACTCATCCAGAGCTTTCTTTATTGACTGCTAGAAGAGTCAAATGCAACTGTTGTAGCCATATCCAAAAGCTTAGATTAAAAACTGATCTATGGAACACAGCATAACAACACAAAACCTGTGACAAGTGACTGTGGAATTTTGGCTGTGGAAGCCTGTATTCTTCTAACTGTTAAAACTACCACATATTTTATTTTCAGGAAAACTGAAACTTTTTAAAATGTTGTTCAGAATTCCTCAGTCACCAATGTATCAGGCATATTATATTCCTACCTAGTACATATTTGGCATCTGTGTAAGAATTATACTCACACTTCCACACACCTTTGTACACTTTTCCTTTTGAATCTTTTAGCTTTTTATGAGCTGGTTTGTGGTTTGTCCACATATGCAAAACAAATGTAAACATGAACTTCAAGCAAATAATGGAGAAGGTTGTGATCCATGAAAAAAAAATTAACCATGACAAAGTGGTTAACATCCAAGGGATTTCTGTCACATTAGAAGAGGGTTTTTTGGACAAAAAAGGAGATTGCTGAAATAAATGTAAAGGAAGCAATCAGGTATTCAGTATTTAAAGGTCGATGGATAATTCTACATGTGCTTTGGCAACAACATCTGGCAAACTACGAATTATAATGTTCCCTTGAGTGCCCATTAATAAGCCTACATTTCCATCAAGAGAACAGGCGGGAAATGCAGGAGTAGTTTATACAGATCTTCAGTATCCCAAAATGAAATTAGACTCATAATTTATGTATACATTTATCATACATTTATAATCATTATAATGCAAGTGCCTAAAAATAATTTCTGTATCTCTCCAGTATAATCCCTTTTTCCTCCTCTACAACACACTAACATTTCAAGGCAGGTTTTGGACCTTTTGAAACCAGCAAAACCAAATTTAATTGTTGCCCAGACTGAAATCTATTTCAAAGTTAACAGGGATTGTTATACCAAAAACCTAGTTACATGAACTATGCTTATATTTAATGATAAATGGAGCATTGATCAAAGATAGCTAAACATGAAACCTAAAATCCTCTACAAGACTCTCTGTGTTGTTGAAAAATGGGGTTAAAGGCAAAACTTAATAAGTTCCTTCATCGGAAGAAAAATTCTAAATGTATTCATCCAAATGCACTTATGAGTTGCACTTGAGAGTTTCTCTCTCGTGAAGAAGCATTGTACACTGTGTTCCTTGCTATTAGGAAATACACTTTTAAGCAAAAATTCTAAGAAAGCTACAGTCTGTATCTCCTGAACATGGCCAGAGACGCTCTTCTTCCTCAGAACAATTTACCTAAAATGCCTGGCAATCTTTAGATTGGGAAGGGTATGTGAGGAATGACTCCAAAGTTATTACCTTTTACCTTATAGTGGGTAAAAGGTTTCTTGCCTGCCCCTTTCGGCTCTGCGGCATCACCACTTTTCCTGCTTCTTGGATCTTTTCCCAGTTGTCTTATTTTCAAACATAAAACTCTTTTCCTCACATGGAATTATTTCTGGGAGAGAAGGAAGGGTGAAAGGGAGCAATAATTTCTAACCTTTTGGAGTACAAGAACAACAATAAGCATTGGCTGGAAAACTGGAGAAACCCCCCCCCCCCCCAGGAAACAGAACTTCAAAAATCTTTTCTTAGTTTTAAGATATCTTATTGTTGCTGTCAGGGAAGGTAGTAGTATGGCGGTGGCCATCTATGCTTCGAGCGCTGCAGCAGTCCTGTAGTGGGCAAGCAGCACTTGAAGTGTGGATTGCCAGGCTCAGGACATAGGAGGATGGACCACCATGGCAACATCTGTGGCAGAATCTGGCACGCTCAATGTTGCCATGGCGATCTGGACGCTGCTCATGACTGTGCAGCTGCAGTTGCTTTGCCATTCTGCACCCAGACGGGGGTGGCCATGCTGCTGTCTGGGAGTGATCTAGCCACTTCCACTCAAGCTGTGGACTGTTTTTTAACAGCCCACACCTCAGTGGCTCAGGGATCCTAAAGCAACTTCCACTTCCTGATGCACTTCTCTAGAGAGCAGACCATGCAAACAGGCCCTGAGTTGCTCTTTTTCTGCTGCTGCTGCAAGCTTCTTTGGAATAGTGTTCTCCCTGGGATGTGCCAGATATCTTATCTATATACATTTTGAGTGCTGGTGAGATTTTTTTAAACTCTAGTAAAAAGGTGGGTGTTTCAGTGCACTAGTGTTCAGCTTTTTGAATACCATTTGAAGTACACCTATCCTCTGCTCATACTGACTGATTATCTACTCTATAGAATAGAAGAGTGAAAAATCTTCTTTATAATCAAGACATAGATGGATGAAGAAAAAGTTCTTATTTTATAAAGATGAATCCATGCAATCTAAGCATGCATGAGGCTGAACCACAGTGTTCTTTGGCTGTCAGTGGTTTTGGAGGAAACTTTGTGAATTATGCCTGAGCCCTGCTTGCTCTATTCCATTTCCCCACTCCAGTTTATTCATCTATTAATTTGAGAAAAACAGTAATATTTTTTTAAAAAAATAGTACAGTTTATATAATTCAAAACAATTAGCATGTACAGCACAACTATGTACCCATAAAATATTAAAGGTAATTACATAATTGGGGAATAAGTAATAAAGTATAACACACAATTTAAAGTGCATAAAAATATACAGATTAAATATAAATTCAGTGGTTAGCAAACTTTTAATTAATTTTTTAAAAAGGAATAAGGAAAGAAAAAGAATTCCAGATTTCTATGTATAATGTAAAAGAATTTTAATTGTAGTAAGTGGCACAAAAGCTTGTTCTAAGATAGAGATAATGCTAGTGAACCAGTTTGGTCTTCTGGTTAGAGTGACGGACTCATATTTCATAGCCACCGGGTTTGATTCTGCATTCCTCCACAAAGCCAGCTGGGTGATCTTGGGCTACTCACAGCTTTCTTTCTGAGCTTTCACAGCTCCACCTACCTCACAGGGTGTCTGTTGTGGGGAAAAGAACAGAAGCTTTGTCAGTCTCTTTGAGTATCCTTAAAAGGGTGAGAAAAGTGGGGTAAAAAAAGCAAACTCCTCCTTCTATGTCTCAATATATGATATTTTGGACATGACCATTCATCTTTAACCAGTGACCGAAACAATTGAATAAAGTTGCAAGATTGTAACATATGAATGTAAGAATCTTTTATCGTACACCCTTGCCAACATGTGAGTGGGAAATTCAGTATCATCTGTGATAACAATTTTGGAGCATGATACCACCTATAAATAGTTACAAGTTCCCAATTCTTGGGAACTTGTTTCATAATTCCTTGAAACAAGGTTATTGAAGACAATGGTCCCATATATTCCACTTTGTGGTGGTACCTATGATGTTGAATCTCTCCCCGCCATATCTCCAAGAGGCACCGGCTATCATATGGTACTGAGATAGTAAACCACTTCAGGATTTTATAGATGAGAAGTGGTATATGAATGTTTTAAATAAATAACAAATCAATAAATAAGTAAATAAATTGTTTTGCTGTCAGACAAACTTTCTGTGTTAAGAGATGGCAGTGGCTCAGATTTTATTAGCTTAAAATAGGTTCTGATTTTAGTAACCAGGAGATTTTGCATTGTTGCAAATACTCTTGCTTCTCTGTCACTAAGAAGTTATATTTTGGTTTTTCAAATAACCAGAGAATATTGTGCAAGAGAAAGCAGATTTGTGTAGATGCCAGTAAAGTACCTGTGATTCTAGGGTATCTCTGCCTTTTGATTGGCAGCAGTCTTTAATCTGATGCAAGGAGTGTGTTTTCACTCAAGACAAGTGGAGCAAAATCTAATTTGTCTGGAATGGACTCTACTGTGAAATGTTAAACTGACCTTTTCAAGAGAATTTACTTGATAGTTTCAAGAGAAGCCCCAGCTTTAAGCTAAACCTGTCACCAAGACATGATTAAATTCCCTTAAATGTACAGCAGTTGCACATATTATTAATGGAAATTGAAATAGGTCTAAATGGTAACCATAAATTTCAAAAGGTGGGTGGAAGGGAAAGATGACGTGAAGGTTAAGGTGCCTTAGACACTCTAGGATTCATCACAGTGAATTGAAAATATTGTTTCAGAATTATGAAACAGCATAGCCTGGCTCTTTGGATTTACATCAGGTTTTATTTTTTTAATAATTATTTTTATTTCCTTCCTTGTCTTTCACAGATCCACAAATGAATTATATGGAGATTCAATTATAAGTACCAAAAAGTGTTAAGTGATAAACTCTGGGTGTGTCCACATTTACCAGGTGTGGACCACTCTAAGTGGAACTCTTTCTATTGGAGCAGTTCCCAGTTGGACAGCCCAGTTGTCCCAGAACAAGGCCATCCAGACTCGGGACAGTTATTCCACAAGAGGCCCTGCACTGCACTGCACTACTCCAAAGCTTGCATGAGTTTTGGAGCCTGCTGCAAACGTTTTGATGGCCAGAAACCCAATGTTGATCAGCCCATAATGCAATTTAATCTTATACTTGGGGCAGGTGGCAGAGGATGAATTGCTTTCTCCATCTGTGGGGATTCATGAGAGAGGAGGAATTACTCACAGACTGATTTCTAAAAATAACTGGCCTCTCTCCATATTTTCAGGTTCTCCAAAGAGAGTACAGGAGCCAAGGTAACACAAATTTGACCTACTGCCATTGCTCTCATACCTTCTACCCTAGGAGCCATCCTTGACAGGGTTCATCTGGATGGAGTCTCTTGAATAAACGAAACATCAAAAACTAGGCAGTGGCACAACTATCTAAATTACCTGTGTCCATTGTCCCTAAAATTAATAGGTTTTGGATTGGAGCTGCCAACAGGATCTCCAGAATTAAGTGCAGTTAAGACTTCAGTGGACTACAAATGCAAAAAAAAAAAAAAAAAAAAATTCCCAGGAGAATGGAAAGAGAGGGGAAACTGTGCAACAGATGCTAAGTTTTTTGCTGCACAGTAGGGATGACCACAAATATTCATAACATTCAAAATTCATACGAATTCATCAGAATTTGGACATTTGAATTCGAATGGAATGTTGGCACATTTGTAGATTGACATTAGAATTCAAATCAGATACTTCAGAACATTCATATGAAGCTTGGTTACATTTGTGAACCTGGGGAGGTGAGAAAGCGGCTGTGCCAGTCACATTTGCAATGGATCCAGAGTTGATTCATAGTGGATTGAGGGTGGATTTGATGCATTCAGAGCAGATACTGTATGTAGGGGATACGTAGGGGATTCATATGCAATTCGTATAGAACATTTGTATAGAATATTCGTATCAGATTCTAATCCTACCACATTTGAAGGGGATCTATTTGAACAAGTATGAATTTTCTTGCATTTGATTCAATACAAACTGAACAAAAAAAAAGTGCATATCTCTACTGCACGGCATTGTACTTTGCTTTCCAGGGGCTGCAAAACATTTTAAGAGTTGTCTGGCAGTTAGACAGCAGCTCTGCAGTTCCTACAAAACATGCCTCTTGTCTGGATGTAGACTAATGCAGATCTATGAGGCCTTGTCCCCTGCTATTACAGCTCCATCTTTTTAGATAGAGCTGATCCTGATTGGGAAAGACTTGATTGAGATTTCTGGAAAACTAGTTTAATTAGGTCAACTAGCAGAACCAGCAGCCCTGATCCACCATACAGGAGGCATGCAGAAGGCATGATTCTCATGTTCAGGACTACCAGGGGACACATTTTAGTGGCATGTCATAGTGCACTCTCAAAATGCATCTCCAAAAGACCCTGAGATTAGAAACCTTTGTTCCTAGCTCTCAGAATCATGAGAGTCCAGTCACAAAGCTCTGAGGCTTCGGTTTGGGTCAGTCTGTACCAGTGTCATTTTGTAGATGGCACTGATCCTACCCATGCCTTCCCATGTTTGGAATAGTCAGGCCTGGCTGTTCTAGACTCCCAGATTCTGCGTGCAGGATATTGAAAAAAAATCAGGTCAGGATTCTGTCTTAATTTGAAAAGCAAATTTAAATTTCTCTGGATGGTAGTTACTTGATGGAGTAATGCAACATGAAGTGTTATTATTTTGAAAGGTCACTTGAGAAGAGGAGGCAAAAGACATTTAAATAAAAACTTGAGTGAATGAAAATGGTTATTTCTTTCTCTACCTCTTCCTTCTACTAGGCATTCCTCTAAACACATAGTGCCTTAGAGATCTGAAAACTCTATTGTAAGCTATGTCCTGATGCTAAATGTGTCTTGTCATGTACCATTTATTTACACTGTGGAATCCAACCTTGCTTTTACTTGAGCTATGATATGATTGCCAGAAAATCAGACACTACTTGATCTGCTGCAGGCACTGAACTATGGAAAGGGGTGGGAGGGGGAGGGAGAGGATAGAATCAACATCTCCTTCTAAAATATCAGGATGTAAACTCCATGACAGACAAACTGCAATATATTAATTCATTAACAGATGACTAGAATATGTCATCTTGGCTACAGCACATTGTTGTATTTCTGATACATAATGTGAACAGTTGACCATTTTTCTTTAGCAGCTTCTTTTTTTCCCTTTAAGCCTCAAAAACTATATTAATCTTCTGCTGTATGTTTTCATTTCATTTCCTGTAAAAATACATCTTCCACTGCTAAAATTGACCTCAGGTTAGGTGTCAAGGGAACAAATTACCACTCCACATCCCAGGAGAAGCTATAAATAGACTGCTTTATAACCTAGTTGATCCCTAGATATATTATAATATATGGCTAATAATAC
Organism: Aspidoscelis tigris stejnegeri; assembly: GCA_023333525.1. Taxonomy (NCBI): domain Eukaryota; kingdom Metazoa; phylum Chordata; class Lepidosauria; order Squamata; family Teiidae; genus Aspidoscelis; species Aspidoscelis tigris. The sequence goes on along the minus strand of JALMGA010000002.1, from coordinate 59,616,465 downwards.
AGAGGGCCCAGATGCTTCTTCAGTTGGTGTACTAAATTTTAAAAATATGGAAAATCCATGACATACATTTTAATGCACCAATTGCCATATATACTTAATAAGAAAAATATAAGGCATCCAATATCTACCACATGTTAATATCTTCTGTTTAGTCAGGTAGATCTTCAGCTTACTAATTCACTAATGCTTCTTCTGAATGTGTGTTGGTTGAGGAAAGACAAAATAAATATCTCTGTTATCTGTGATCTTGGGGGCTTTCAAGAGCAAGAAATTGCTTCATTAACTTGTGAAATAAAAAAAGAGGTTTGACCTGGAGTCAATTCACACTTTGGCCTGTAGTTTACAATTAGTCAACATCTAGGCAGGTGCATCTGAACTTACAGGAGGCACTTACAGCCTACAAGCCTCCCTGCCTGCCCAGATATAGACTAATGGTAAACTAGCTGTGGTGCATGACATTGTGCACCAGAAGCAATCTAACCCTCCCCAATCCTTACCATATCCATACCTTAAATGTCCAGCTGGTGAGCATCTGCACTCTGTCTGTCTGAGTAGCTCACATGACCCCCTGCCGAGACTGCATTTGCACAAAGTGTCAGTGTTGTCATAGCAATGGCACTGACACATGCACGGTCATGCAGGGCGTTGCACTCAAGATGGTGGTGCCCTGCAGAGGATTGGCCGTGTGATAGAAAACAGGTAAGTGATCAATTGCACGGAGGGTAGGCTATCATTGACTACCACTCCCAAGTGCGAGCGCTAATTAACGTTAGTTTCTAATGCAACTTTCTCGTCCATGGGATGGGAAAGGAAGTGCGGAATAACCCCTTGTGTTGCCAAGTTAGGTGAGACAGCTAGGCAACTTACCCCTTTTGCATGGCATGAGCTAATCCACACCACACTTATCAATGGGAGAGGTCACAACCTGAGAATCCCTCCTTGGGCACTGATCTCTACCCATCTTTGGTGGATCCTCAGATCTCTTACAGTTCCCTCACCTTAAAAATAATTCACTTTAAAACATAGCAGTACACAATTCAAATTTGTGATACAAAAAGAAGAAAAAATGATCAACTTTCTTTCAAATAGTTACTTTCTAAACTGTATTTTCTTCAGCAACCTTACACTTGTGCAAATGATAAGGCTTGGGGAAAGGAACACATCAAATGTTTTTTGAGAATTTTTTTTAACCATCAAATGCTCACTAAATTTCTGTTTTGAGTAATGAACTTTGCCAACACCTCCGCTTCCCATTGTTGAATTCAGTAACTTTTGTAGCTAGACTTTCTAAGGCAGTGGTTCTCAACCTGTGGGTCGGGACCCCTTTGGGGGTCGAACTACCCTTTCAGAGGGGTCATGACAAGTCTCCCGCCACCCCTCCCTCCCCCTTCCTAGGTGCCCCGTCCCCATGGTTGGGGATCTCCACAACATGAGGAACTGCACTAAGGGGTCATGGCATTAGGAAGGTTGAGAACCGCTGTTCTAAGGCCTTCCTTGAAGATAGTAATTGTTTCAAATGGTAAAACAAACCCCATCAGATTAATTTTGGGGGGTCTGGGGGAGGTCAGCGTTATCCAAAAGAAACCTTGAAGTCAACCATTTGCACCTTACAGGTGATCCATTATTTCCCTTCCATTTTATAAGACGGGCCTTTAAAGCTGGGAACAGTCTTCGATCCCAGTGCTTGGGGCTAGGATGGGTTGACATGGCTACCTGAAATGCAGTCAGCTCTTGGAGTGGGTGCTTTGGAGCCTGTTCCATTGCAGTGCAGGATACTCCGTACCATGTAGAAATAACCTTATGCTTTCAAATGCAGTCTCACCTCATTTCCACCCACATGGCTTTTCAAAATTCTCACATTAATGTGGCTCACTGGAAAGCCTGAGGGAAGAAGAATCTTGCAAACTGAAGAACCAACTTCTGTAAAACTTTTCTCTTCAGTTTCTTCATTGGATTAATAACTTACTGAAGCTAATGAGGCAAAAATAATGAATGCCATCTTCCATGCTAAGGCCAAGGAGCTTTGCTCTGTATTCTTCTCAAATGACGTAGAACACCTTTGACAAGCTGCCTCAACCTTTTACAAGCTGGGACCTCTAAGATGTTTCAGTGTTAAGGAAGTGCATACATACTTCCTCTCAAATCCTTCCCTTTTCCCTTTATGTGCAAAGTATCAATGAGTAGAGAATTTAAGCGGCGTAGATAGGTAGGATAATAGCAAATGGAATCAAAGTGAAAGGGATGTATTCATGCATTCATGAGAAAACATTTGTTGCATGTACCAGGGATTGTAGAAGGAAATGATTTATCATGGTGGCAGCAGGCTGCAAAATAAACCCCATTTCTCTAACTCTGACTTAAACAGGCATGCATGCAAACACACACAAACATTGAGTGCAATGCAGAAATGCACAATCTGCTTGCCCAGAGGCATTTTTGTTGAAGAAAATTTACAACTGTATTTATTAAGAAGGGTTATGAATAAAAGCTAAGCATTTTCTGATAGGCCCTTATGGTTTTGTGTCCCCTTTTGCTGGGAACTTCATTTGTCTTCTTCACAATTAAGGGAAGAGTTGGTTCTGTTCTATCTCTTATCCTGAATCAGTTTATAATCACATGGTCATATTGGCACTCACATCACCAAATCAAGATCTAAATTTTTGGGTGTGTGTGTGAAAATTAATCAGAAAACAACTCAGAGTAATTGCTTTATTATGCAGATTGTGTATCTTCCTTCTAATGAACATAACATCTCTGAACGCCTATAAAGATTTTAGCAAAACAATAATTCACTTCTACTAAAAGTGATGACTAGGACCTTTAAATCAATTTCATCCTGCTGTAAATTATGTAATACACGCACACTTCCATGAACTTAACAAAACTTGAAAAGTCATGTAGGAATGGGGCAAACCAAACTTAGGCAGCATTCATACATATATTTAAAAAAAAACTACTTTTTTTTTTTAAATGTAGCTTAGAGATGGTTTGCAGGTAGGATTGTTCACAGGCCAGTCTGCCATCCACCTCTCATGAACATTATGGTCTAGAAAAGGTGGATTAGAGATGGAAAGAGACCTCAAGGGCTTGGCACCTTGACATTGCTTGTTTTGCCACTTATGAATGCAGCCTTAGGGACTTTCATAATGACAAGGGAAAGAAAGGTGACTTAGTTTTTTTAAAAAAAATAATGGTGTTTTCCATTGTGCCCCTAAAGATGCTGGGGAGGCCTGGGGGGAGTTAAGCCTTTGCATCTTTTCTCAGATCTGTGATGCAATTCTCTGCTCATTAACCTTGTATTTTTGCAATCATATACAGTGCCATAGCAAATCTGTGTCAGCAAAGAAAGATAAATGGATTCTTATAGTCACTCTATCAGACTGATAGGTCAGCATGGCCCAACATGGTGTTGTTCTGATTTGTACAAGAAGAAGATGGTATTTAATGTGTGTCTGGAGGTTCCCCTGAATTTGGTAATTTTGAGAAGAGCTGGAATTTGATCTATTCTGAGATGGTATGACAAGGACTGGTGATTCTGATTCAGTGGAGGCTTCTGAATATACTAATTCTCATCCATCAGGAATAATCAACAGCTGTAGAAATAACTGAAAACCAAGGCCCTTTCTGCATTGGAGTAAAGAGCTCCTTAATTCAGATCATGGGCCTTCCAATCATACGTTAATGAGGATGAAGGAGGCCCTACCCCCTGCTGGTCCACTTCCATCTGCACTGGATGGAGCCAGATTTGGATTTAAAGGATCTGTTGTAGTACCTATTTCATCAGCTTTATGAGTGGATCAAGTGCCTTGTTCCAGATCACAAGAGATGTTAACCACTGAAAACTGTCAGAGTCTTGTGATTCAGCCTCTGCTGTTGCAGTTATTAGATGACATCATTCTTAGACCTCATGATGACTTGCAATTTGTGGGCTATAAAAGTAGGTCTGTGTTGTACTAGTTTTTGTCTTTAGTTTCTGGTTTAAAGAGAAATTTGTATCAGAAACGATTCTGAAATAAAGCTGCTGAACCTATCACTGAGGAAAGAAATACTTTGTCTCTGGATTTATTTTTCTGAATGACTGTCCAGCTCTTCTCTGAGACTGACAAGTGATCTGACTCCAGTCCAAATCCACTACATTACCTGACAAAAATAACACCCCCCCATCCCAAGTTTTGAGTCTAGGAGCTTCAGAGGCAAAGCTGCAAAGCTTATGCAAGCTTCCAGGTCATGGGGAGATGTGGATCAGAACAGTGCTGCCAGAATAGAGATGCTGTTGATCCAGTCCATGCCTCCACATCATCTGGACCAGTGGGACCCATAATCCATTAACACAAGATAAGTGCAGAAAGACCAAAGTTGCCAGTTCAGTTAAGCTGCTGTATTTTCCATGGTGGGTTTAGATTGCCATTGTTTTAGTTAATCCATTTTCATAATGGTTTTACAGTGACCTGCCCTGGAACCTTTGGGTACAGGGTGGGATAAGAATATAAATAATAAATTGTACGTGTGTCTGAAGTTCAAAAGTCCTATTTTTAAATGACTCCTTTGTCTTCTGTATATTTTTCTGATTAAAGGTTATCTTCTTTGTGTTGAATAAGATCAGATAATGTCAAAACGCTTTGACAGATGGTGATAAGTGAAAAATAACCTGTGGTCTGCTCACCATTAAAAAAAACCATACTAAGCTTACATTGTGATTTGGCTATTTATTCCAATTGGAATTCTAATAGTTTGATGATTAGGCTATCATTTGCCTCCCCCCCCCAATGGAGCTATTAATATGATATATAGCAATAGTTGGTGGCAGAGGGAAAATGAAAAAAAAATGAACGCTTATTATACAAATTCTTAGGAATCGGGCTGGATTGATGGAATCACTATTCACATTATAAGAGTATGGCATATGGTTGTGACAAATGAATTTCGGCCTTACTTTTCTGGAAGGACAGCATTTATGGGCTCCAGGAAGTTTGTTTAATTTTAAGCTAAGGAAGGAGTAAATGAGCACTGGGAAGAGACTGTTGTGACTAACTATCATGTGGAATTATGCAGCAACACATATAAACAATCCATGTTCCAGGCATATGATCCTTGAAGCATTGGCACTAGGTGCAAGGAAAAGAGAAGTGCTCCAAATATGCATAGACTCTTGACATTTGCCTGAAGTGTGGAGCTGCCTGGAAGGGGCAATAATACTGAGTCATGCATGAGTTTTCTAGATGCAAAGTATGAACCATCAGTTTTAACAGCTAATATTGTCTGCTTCAAATCTTAAAGTCACTTAAGAAGGAGTAGAAATAATGAGATTGTTGTTAGAGGCAGCAGACCTCTCTATCTACCCTCTGCATGGTAATGCAGGGGAGAATATTGGGATAACTAGTTAAACCATGCTGTTCCTACCACATGATATGTATCACCAGATAGGTGGTTGGCCTTGATAAGAGCTTTTTAATGCTTTTATGGAAACTAGTGTGAGTAAAATAGACTAGGCAGAACACACTGTAATAGGAATACTCAATAAACATTTGGCAGGTACAGCCCATTTAAGGGGGAAAGATGGAAACAGTCTCAAGTACCTTCATTCAGTCATGATGTTTCATAGCAGTGCAACATCTTAAAGAGTTACTGTAGGAGTGTACATTGTTGTATCACAGTGTTACACTGGTGCCAGGACCTAACTTCTTGGCAGTTGCAATAGGTTTACTTGATACATAAACTTTGGCTCGTCCTGAGCCAATAGCCTCAGAGCCTGGGGGTGGGGCGTGTATTTGGGAGCTTGCCTCCTCTATTCTAGAACAAGGCCCTTGATCCTCTTGTGGAGCCAATTAAACTGATTCACCAGAGAGATCCAGGTGAAAAGCCTCTTAAACTGGATCTGGCTTCATCCAGTGCAGACAGAGCTGGATTAGCCCATGCCTCCACACTTTCTAGTCTGTGGGGTTGGTTATTCCACCCCACTTATATGAATCTACAGCCAGTAAGTGCAGAAAGGGCCAAGAATTTTACATTAGTGCCACATTTTGAATGGATTAAATAAGCAACTTGCTATTAAATAATTAGGTTGTGTTACAGACAACATTTCCCTGAATTACAGTGAACAGTGTGCAAGAAAGCAGATGACATTTTCCCTGAGGTTTCTGTGTTCAGTGGGTACAGATTGCCTGTTATCATTGTGAGCAATAAATTGAGATATAGTCCTGGCAGTGTGTGGACTAATGGGATTTGGGGACTTTAAATAAAGTATGGAAATACTTTGTTATAATACTGTAATAGAAATGTTGGCCAGGAGAAAAAGGGTGAAAGAGAGCTGGGAGGGGGGAAATTGTCAATGAATAATAATGAAGTTTTTTAAATGCTAAGAGTTTTTTTTTTTAGGAAAATGTTTTACGAAATAGAAATTATTCTTGGTGTTTGAGCTAAATTTAAGCAGGAGTGGGTGACTCAGAAGCTTGATTAGATTTTCTATAGTCAAATAAACCAACAGCGATCAGAAAAAGAAAAAGTCATTTCTTTTTCCCTTTGAATGCACTCTGAAAATAATGTTGTAGACATGCTAGATCTATGGATTAAATCCTGAAATGCTTTTACATTTCATAGATGTATATGTTGCCTTATGCACAGCAGTTTTAAGTGAAATAAACAGATTGTATGTCCTTCCATAGGTTTGTGATAAAACAAAACAGATAAATGAGACTAAGGTATAAAAGAAGGGAAATTATATAAAGTAACTGACTGGTCAGGGAGTTAGCAAACACCATAGAATCTACAGAAATGTTGTTCTCCTATATGAATTACAAGCTTACTGAGATAATGAAGAAATGTTGTGGCACTACAGACAAAGGCACCTTTCTGTTGGTTTAATGGAGTCTTACCTCCATCTTTCTAGTCCCCTCCAGACTAGTGGAATAAATCTGCAGTTGTAGGGAAAATTTGCAGCTTACCTGCTGCAAAGCGACGTCCTGCCATCCTCACTAAAGCAGCCTCCCCATAGTTTTCTCCTCTGAAGCTGCGAGAGTTTGCGTTGGTGTGTGAGTCACATGGGATGAAGGAGCCAATCGGAACTGAGCTGCCCTCCCAGGTCTTGGTGGCTGTTATCATCATCCTGTCTGGACTGGCGGGAACATTTGAATTTTATTAATACTGTGCAGGGAATGCTGTTATATCAGCACTGAGTAAATCTGAAGTAGTGTCACTATAATGCAACACCACTATGAAGTATTGGTCATCGTATGCGACTGCTTGATCTGGCTTTGCATTCTGATGCACAATAATAATAAGTCTGGATGCACCCTCCTTCAGTGGCTACAGCACCATTGTGGCCATCCGTAGTGATATTCACAGGGATTTTTCACAACTGCAAATGCTTTCATGCCCCAACATTAGTCAGTCAATTGGCACAAAACCACAAATATGGAGCGTAGATGCTAGTGTGATTTGCGGGAAATGGCACTAATTGTGACTTGGGGATTCAAAATTAGTTTAGAGTCTTGCAGATTTTTGAGAGAACAATATGTAAAGAGGAAATGGAGTTACAGGGGGCATGAATACATAAATATCAGATGACTGATAATTAGATAATTAAGATAAAAATATCAAAAGGATGAGGTGTGCAGGTGATTATGGCTCAGTGATCTTAAAAAAAATATTTATTTAATGCCCAGAAAAGATAGTTTGCTCTTATGACTGTGGTGTTCTAAGACTGAAACATCATTTATGGAACAAGTATATTTTATCTATAACTGTTAGATAAACATTCTCTCACAGCTAACTGTATCATAGTAATTTTTAATAAAGGTGATAGTGTAAATGGTATTCAAATGGATATGACACCAATGGGAAGAAAGTATGACTAAACAATTAACAATCTGTCAAGAAGCCCTATACACTAAATGGTAGAATGTACCATTCTAATGCAGTTTCATTCAGGGACAATACCCAGCTTTCACAAACAAGCACCAGTGCCACCCCCAACTTAACTGCAATTGCTCACAGTGCAGACAGTCCATCATGGATCACCAAAATTGCCATAGCAACAGCCATGGCAATTGCTCCATGATGATTGCAAAGTGGTATGCATTTGCACAGCTGCAGCCAAGTTGCCTCACTTCCTTGCAGATTTGCACTCAGAAATGAGTGGGAATGCTGCGGACCAGGAGTGTGCAAAATGCTCTCAGTCAAGCTGTGGATAAGTTTTTACTTCTACACAGCTATGGAAGATCAGGACACTCCAGGATGCTCTCAAATGCTCCAGAATGAAGACGGACACGGTATGTCGATGAAGCATTCTGGACTATCCTAGAGTATTTTCACATGCCAAAGATATTGTGATATGAGAATCATACCAGTGCCATAATAAGAAGTGGAGCCAACCATATATGCATATTCATTTGTTTTTGCTAAGAAATAAATCCAGTGAGGGCATTTTTTTTGGGGGGGGGGGGAGAGATGTTGTGGACAAACAAAATACCCTGTCCACCTCATATCACTGTATAATAATAATAATAACTGCATAATCAAAATAATAGTTTATTCCTATAATAGTTCAGGCAAGCCCTTACTTGCACTATGCAGAAGCAAAGGTCCAGTTGACCCCTAGCTGATCAGGATGGCCTGGCACATTCTAGGATGGTGCATACACACCCTGCGGTGCCAGCTCCATCTCAGGGTGGTTTCAGTACAATCCCAGATCCAGCATTCACACTGCAATGCTTCACGGGGATGGGGTGGGGTGGCTGCTGCTGTGCAGTTGCATGCCATGTTGCTGATCACCACAGCAATGGCCCAACTATGGTGAGGCAGACAGTCCTGGATAAGACCATTTGCATTTCATCCCAGTCCCATATAGGTCTGGGTGAGGTTGGGACAGGCCAGCACCTGTGATGCAAACACTGGCCATCATTCCTGATCTTGATTCCCAAGGTCGTTAAGTGGAAAGCCCTAAAGTAAATGATGTGCAAAACAGATTTAATTTATGATCTCTTGAAAAAAAATCAGAAAGGATGCCATATTTGTACAATTACTGAAATGCAGGATCCACCCAAACAGAACTCCTTATGAGTTTTACCAATACGTTGGGGGGAAGGGCAGGCAAACATTATTTATATACAGATGGTGTGTAAAAGTTCCTCACCAGCAAGGTCAGTGTCAGACTGGGAGTGACCCTGGAAGTTAAGCCATATGGCTGATATACAGCTTGATAATCTAGCCAAAGAGATGGCATAAGGGAAGAGGGTGATCCAACCCCCCTACCCCATGCTGACTTTTCTGCAGAAGTAATTTCAGCATTTGAAGATTACTAGTAAATCAATCCTTTCTCAGGAAAGGGCAGGAAGGCTGCACATCTGGCAGTTGGCCATTAGCCTGTCCTGCCTCATTGATGAGCAGAAGTTGACTTTTTGACATATGTGAACCAAGGTTTACAGTAGTGACCATGTAGTTTGTTCCAAATATATTTAAACCACTTTGCTGAATATTAGCTTGGCAGCATTTAACTGTAGTCTTGAAAAAGGGACAGACTACATTGGTTTTCCAAACACCAGGCTTCACAAGGATAAATACTTATATGTGAAGCACAATGGGAAACATCAAGCAAATTAATACTTAGATAAGGAGACCATGTAATCTCAGAGACTGGAGCCTGCCAGTGATATGTGCATGAGGTTATCCAGGTGCTTAATTCCTAAAAAGAAGGGCAATAGTATCTGCATGGACCTCCTGAATGTTAACTCTGGAAATAACACAGCTATTTTAATACTGAACTCATTAATTGCAGAAAACTAAGTAGAACAGAAACACTTCCAATATAAATTAAGGGCAAGTCTGCATGGAGTTTTAAAAAAAAGCAGGGTGGAAGCAAGACAGCTGTCCACATAGTCATGGAGGACAATGTGGGTTGTAGGTGAACCCGCCTGTCCCCATGAAAACCACAGTAAATCCCTGCATTGGGATATTGTGGTTTTTGCCTGAGTGTGTGAACACACACACGTACGCACAGATGGGGGGGGGAATCCCTCCTCATCCACTCAATCCCTCTCCCTCTTCCAGTCCCTGAGCCCTCCTTCACACACAACACACATGCACGCACACACGCACACGCATGCATGCACAGACAGACAGGGGGGAATCCCTCCAGCCTGTGGTGAAAGCTTGCTGTCTCCTTCCTTTCCCCCTGTCAGTTGCCCTGCATACTCGAGGTTGCAAAAGCAGTGGGGGCATGAGGAAAAGGAGGAAGACAAGGAGCTTTCACCACGCTAAAATCCTTGCTAAAATCCTATCATTTGCTCTGCATGCTTGCTAGCTACAAGTCTGCCTTATAGCCAGGAAGTATGCAAGGCAAACGACAGGATTTTAGCAAGGATTTTAGTAAGGGGGGAGAGTTGCCATCGCAGTGTTAGCAGCGGGGGCAGCAAAGCCCAGCCTGCTAATGCTGCCATCGTAATCCACGAGTGTCCCCATGCCCCCTTTATAACCCATTCTTGCCCTGTAATTCAGGGTGAGTGCTGTTATAAAGGGGGAGGGGTTATTTCAAATTAGAGGATTTTGTTCCTCTGTTAGCCCAATTTAGGGCTCTGCATGTGGACGCTTGCGAGGCAAAACAGCTTTTGCCTCATAATCTCCTTGCCATGCAGACGAGCCCTCAGTGTATTGTGAATAAATAAAACAGGATTATTTACAGTCATCTGAAATACCAAGTGCATTTTGAGAAAGAACACTCCTTAGCGTCCATTACACAACATTTAACAACATAGCTTTTATTCCCCAAAGCTGCTTTGTATTCTTGTTGTTTTCAGTTCAGATTCTCACACTGCACATTTAATATGCAAAAGGAGAATGGCTGCAACAATTCCCCTTGTATAAATAAGCCTTTGAGTACTTAGCCAAACAGTGTGCCCAGGCACAGCCCTGATTCATCTCTTTGTAAAACAAATTACTTTGAGATGTTTTGTAGACTTGTGTCAGTTTGGTCATTATGGAAAAAATGGTTTAAAAGATGTAGCTTTTTATATTTGATGGAATTGGGCAAAATTTTGTAAGCATATCTTTGACTAGCCTACCCTTCAGAGCATTGTAAATTTCCTTCCTTCCTTCCTTCCTTCCTTCCTTCCTTCCTTCCTTCCTTCCTTCCTTCCATTTCAGGGTGGTATACTTAAAAAAGTAGAACAATAAAAGCAATCCAGAAGGTAAATAAATAGAATAAGAATCTGCATACCAAAAGGCAATGATAAAAAAAGAGATAAAATGAATTTTTGATTTGACAAAAAGTAAAAAGAAAATTAGTGAATCAAATCTCAAGTGAAATGATATGAACTCAGCTGAGTAACAATGAAGGAAGAATGGGATAAAAAAGGAGGTATAACTAGGGGCCTATTCGTACTTGGCCTTTTTCTGGAGTATATCTCAGGATAGGGGTCTGTGGTCCTCATGCTAATGCAGACTCTGGCAGACCTCACTTTGGTCCTGCTGAAGCCTGCACCAGCATATCGACAGCAAGGTCTATTCCAGGATATATTCCAAAATAAAGCCTAGTGCGAATAGGCTTTAGTATTCTATGGACCTAATAAGAGTAGTCTCTCTCATTTTGTATGAGAGCTTAAACATCTAAGAGATGTACAAATTCCTGACTGTTTTAAGTTGGTCAGTCCGTCAGTCCCTGGCCTTTCTGGGGTGAGTTCCAGTTCCAAGTGTTGACCCAGTCCTTCTAGTCAGCAGCAGAGGCTGGGATGGCGCAGGCCATCTGAAATGTGACCAGCCACATTTCCCATTTCAGTGGCATCTCAATCCAGTGTGGGGGAGGTTGTGTGTTCTGGGCGAGTGTGTCCCACCTTGGCTGAGGATACCAAGGATGAGTACAGAAACTTCCTGGTAATGCACAGACACAGCCTTTGACTCCCTAACTGTTATAGACATTTGTTTCAATAGATTGTCTGTTGTGTAGATCCTAGTGAAGACAGCCTACTTTGTTTAGGTTTTGGGATTTGCCTGTATCCAATATACAGCACAGCAAATCTGTATGGCTTAAGGTAGTCTTTATATCTAGATAGACATAAAAAACCCCGAACAGTTTGTTCAAAACTCCTCAGAAACAGGACAGTATAAACTGAAATGGTTGTGTGTGAATCCACAGTGCTATCCTAAAAGACAACAGGATTTTCTCACATGCGAAAGTGTTTTCTATGCTGAACAAACTATCACTTGGCTTCACTGAAATTACTCCACTGTGTTTTCTTAACAAGATCTGTAGGTAAGGATCTTACTGCCAAAAAAGTAACTCAATCCTCTCTTTATCCTGACACTAAGCACTTATGACAAACATTACTACCACCACTTAGAACTAAATTAACATTTCTTCTTGTAGGAGTTTTACTTTGGAATGGCATTGAGATGATGAAATTTTATTTTTATTTTTTCTAATCCAATTTAAATGCAAATGTAAACCACTCATATGATGGCATGTGTACATAATTAAGTGTCATTATATACTACACGAATCATTCAGAAAGCTCTAGAGAGTTGTTTTGCTATATGTCTAAAGCTGGAAAGCAGCCCAACAGTCTGCTTCTTATTTTTCCTTTGTGTTTACTAAAGTTTTCTGAAATTAACAGGTCAACCGATTATGGGACAACGTATGAAAAGCTGAATGACAAAGTGGGACTGAAGACTATTCTTAGCTACCTCTATGTATGTCCAACTAATAAGCGCAAGGTGAGTGATTCTCTTGATTGCTTGGTTATTATTTCAGAATGTCATCAACGTTCAAGATGAACAAACAAAAACATGTTTAATGAGTTCCACATTCTGGTTCTAATGCTAGTTAATATTATTTTGTAACTTGGTCTCTTTCATGCACATTTGGTGAGTGGAACACACAGTATACCTTCCTCTATCTCAGACTTCATCCTTTATACCAACATCTCTACAACTGTGTACAGACTGAGACACTATGGGAATGCTCCGTTTCTACACAAATCAATTAGGAATGTGCATGAGGCACATTTGCCCCTTCTGTTTGATCCAAATAGAAGCTGGGGAATGGCTTTGTGCAAAGATCCTCTCCCCGTGAATGTGGGGGGCTTGACCTTCTCACACAAACATTCATCAAATGTTTGCTCGTGAAGGGAACCACCATTTCCTCCCCTGTCCCACCTTCCCCCCCCTCACTTTTCCCCAACACTACCAGGTTTGTCTCAGAGGGTCAACTAGGCATTCCGGAAGTGTGTGTGCAGCAGCTGGAGAGATTTCCTGCAATTCCTGGATGGACACAGCATCTCCAGCTGCTGTGGCAGCCAGATTTTTACGTAAGCAGGAATGAAAAATGTAGATCCTTTTGATTCACCCACAAATCATTGAAACTTTGAATTTGATCATAAATTCAAGCTTTGCCCAAGTATGTTGGTAAAAAAAAGTAGAACCGGCCATTCAGTCCTACTCCTTATTTTCTGTTATGTTTTCACTGAGGAGAGAAGCTGTTCACAGAAGCATAGGTTGCCTCCAATCCTAAGCTGGTAAATACAAGTATACAGTACATGATTTGACAATGTGGAGACTTATTCAAATGAAAGATACAGCTATTTGATGATATTTATTTAAATATTTATTTCATTTCATTGCTATTCCACTTTTCACCAAAAGGTCCCTTAAGGTCCCAGGCGGGTCACAACACTCAAGGAGAAAAACAAGTTGACAAAACAGAATTTAAAAATGCTTAGAAGATGAAAGGGAAGAGCTTTGTTTTAACCAGACATTGAAAACTATGAAATGTAGGTGGCTGGCCGATCTCCACTGGGAGGCTGCTCTAGAGCCTAGGGACTACCTCTCATGTGCCACTGCCCCTCACATCTTGGAGGATAGTGGAACTACAACTGTAACAATATGTGTAGAACAGATTCAGTTGATTCTGTATCACATGAACATGTCTGAAAAGAAATTGAAGTTTTGAGATTCTTCTAGATAGCAGTGCTAAAGATTATCCATTATGGAAAACAGCTCTCTGCTGAAATGGAGAGAACTAGCTTGTAGGCTTCTTCCTGAAATCTTCTATAATTTTTTTAGGCTTGCAGCAAATTGAAGTTCAGTGTATTAGTATGCCCCCACACTGAAGTTGCATCGGCAGGACATTTTCCCAGGTTCTAGAAATGTCCCCAGATTCTCACTATGCAGGAGCAAACCTGGCCTGTGCTGTATTTCCAGAACAGGTTTTTCCACTATACAAATAGAGAATTTCCAATTACTCTTTTTAGGGACGTTCAGGCTGCCTCCAGACAGAATATAAAACCTGGGATTTTCTTGGGATCATGATGGTATTGCCACACACATCTGTGACAATCTAACTTAGCCCCAGCATATTGGAGTGATATCCCACAATCACATTATTGGAAAAAACATAACACTCTCATCTTGGGTTTTATCTAAAGAATGAGAGCACTTGCCTTGTCTGGATGCATTCTTGCATGGTCCACCATCTTAGGAATGGTCACTGTACATGTGCAGGGCCAAACTCAGTCAAAAATAGCGACCACGTGTGCACACAGATACCACGTTGTTAAAAGCACAGTATTTTAAAGGTTTTTTTTTGCATTCTTCAAAAAACAAATAAAATGCAATTAAAAATTTTTCAATAGAGCAAAGGTAGTAGTGTTCATAGTAGCGTTGCTTTTCTGGTGCTTTCTTCAAATGTCTGGTATTCCTGTATATTCAAGTTGAAGACAAAATAAATTTCAAGGGCAGAATCCTAGTTGATTCAGTCTTAAATTATTCATCTCTGTTAAATTTGTTACATTATTTGGTCTCTCCTTTGTTTCCATGGAGGAATTTGAAATATATATGAGAGGTTGAACCTCTTCTTGATTTAATTCTGTAGCTACACTCATTCTTTCTTAGTCTTCGATATCAGATACACAGAAGGACCTATTGCCCAGTCATTTAGAATCAGCTTTTCCATTACTTGTTGGAGAAGTGCTTCTGTAAATAGCATTTTGAGTTGTTCTTCACATTGTTCCTGACATTACTACTTCCTTCACCCCCCACTTTTCAAACCTAGATTTTTATGGCACCCCTGCGATAACCTTATGGTTCCCTTATAGTTAGTTAAACCAAGGAACACAAATGTATATATGCATCTGTACTTACTTTCTATTTGTTGAAGAATTATAGTCCTGGAGGTCTTTCAGTTACAGTTCTTTTCTGATAACCAATCTCCCCACCTGAGATATTTTTTACTTGTTTGTCTTCAGCAGTGTTTGTTGGTTCATCTTGTGAAAGCTGAGTATGTCTGAGAGCCTAGGCAAATTTTAAAAGCTTTTAAAAAACAAAACAAAACAAAAGCTTGTTTATTTCCTCAAAGGCAATATATCTTCTCAAACTTACTCTCCTCTCGTTTGCAGCTGGAAAATTTTAGTAATGAGATCAATAGAAATAAAATATATATTGCAGATATATTGACTATTGTGTCTGTGTTGGCCACCATCTTGGAAAACTCCCCTTTTGGAAACAACTGTGATTTAAAAAATTAAAGATTTTTATGCAATTGAATCATCAGATATTACTGCAATATCTATTTAATGTTTAAATGTCATGTAGACTAGAAATACTAGTAAATATCATCCTCTCCAAATTTTGATCAAACTGCATTGAATAGGGATGTGCGCGAAGCAAATTTCCCACATTTCTATGCGAATGCATGGAGATGCCACTGCAGCCTCTGTAAAGGTAAGTGAGGGTGCTTTAGTGGAATGGGTGCCAGTGGTTGCATTACCTGCTATAATTTCGGCTCCAGTCAGAAGTTGAAATGGCACTTCCGGGTATGCGCATGCAGCTGTCCATCCGGGGATTGCGATCTCTGGATGGAGAGCTTCATGCACAGAACCAGAAGGCCTGTTTTGGCTTCTGAACAGTGCCAAAATGGGCCCAGAGTTGCCTCCGCAGCCTCTGTAAACATAAAGGAGTCTGCTGGAATGGAAAAGGGGGCTGAAGTCACATTGCCCACCATCATTTCACCAATCTTTGGAAGCAGAAATAGCACTTACAGGTCTCGTGAGTAGCTTCCCATGTGAGGATCGTGTGATTTGTGTGGGAGTTGCGCATGCAGAACCAGAAAGCCTACTTGGGCCTATGGGGAGAGCACAAGGTGGCAATGGTGGAGGTGCAACCAAAGGTAAGTGGGGAGCAGGAGACCATGGGAGGGATGGGAGGCTTCAGGGAGGAACTGGCCTTGGCCAAACCTTCAACCAGTGCCGGATAACTCTGATTTGCAGATGAATGGGGACTACAACTCTTCCATTAATATCAGAATTCATACAGATTCATTCAAATTCTGAATAGTGCGAATATTGTACACATCCCTACCATGGAATACAGTTGCTTGAACTATAACGAGTATGCAAAGGTTACCAGACCAACAAATGAATTATTATTGAGTATAACTCTGATACCTTTAGGGTATAAATGTTTTTGTTTCTTTGTTTGTTTATATGCTGACTTTCAGCCTTAGACAAGTTCCTGCCCTCAGGCTTATAACTAAAAAGGCATGGAATAACACACAAGGAATGGGAGGAGCCTCTCTTCTCATACCTTAGGCAGTGACATTCAGAGAGAATTTGTACAAACATTTTTTTCCAGTCTAGTACAATTCAAGCAGAACCTCACAGATAGTGAACATGTTCAAATTGAGCATCAGATATCTCAAAGAAGTTTGAAGTTTAGCTCAAATGTTCAGTGAACTGTTCTACACAGGAAACAATGAAGGGGAACAAAGGAACCAGCAGGGTAAAAGTTCCACAGAGTTGAGGAGGAGAATTCAAAATTAGCACATGGGTTCTGGGGGTGCAGAGCAGAAAAGCCTCAGACCATGGTTCCCTTACACTCTGCTTTGCCAGCCATTAACAGATGTGGGCATTAGGAAGGCAACAAACAATTTCACTTTGACCAGGTAGCACAAATTTTGTGAAAACTATGCTCCTTGCAAGGAAGGAAATTCGTTCAAAACAAAAGTAAAAATTACAAAGCCACAGCATGGATATAGCTTCATGGATATATCTAGACTGATTGCATCAAAATAGACTTCCTGCTTTCAAGTTCTGGATAACTATGGTGAATGCTGGTTTGGTTATGATGATTGTCTAATGGTTTCTGTTTTTCCTGCCAGGAATATAACTTGCTTTGGAACTGTGAAAATATGTCTTTCCATTTGGCAATAAAAGTGTTCAAACTTTGCTGCAAGACATATATTTAAATCTAGGACTTAAATCAACCAATTACAAAAGGCAACACAGAAACTAATCAGTGAAGTCAACCAGTTCAGCGGCATATCTCTAGAGGCTTTCTTCTTTCAGCCTGCTCAATGGGGCTGGGAGAGTTCAGGGCATATTAATATCATACAGGGCCTTCCTATTGTGAAACTCTGGCTTTGGAACAACTTCTTGCCTCAGAAGCCTGGCACCAGGTCAAAATGTAGTCACGCAAAAAGGTTTTTGTTTGTTTTTGTGTTGATACTCTAAGGTTTTGATGTCTGTAAAGCATTCTGTTTGTTGTCGTAGATGCTATATACTGACCCTGGCTTTACACTGTTTCATTGGTTTTATTTATCTTTTTCTCTTTGGTGTATAAAGTGGCCTGGGAGTCAGTTTTACAAGGGATGGTTTGGCAAAACAGTAAATAACGAATAGGTTTTTGTTTCAGTCAAATGAGATTTAAGAAAGTGGAAACGTTTTATTCCATTTTATTCCTGTTCTTTAAACTGTTTTGGGGGAAAAATGTTTGGAAGCTTGATTTAACTTCCTCTTTCTGTATGTGCATAAATGTATGTGTGTGAAAGGGAGAGAGAGGAAAAAGATGTGAATAACTGGTACAAAGACTGAAGTCATTTTTACTCCTTCTGAATAAGGATGTACTCTTTGTTGGAAAAGAAAAGAAAAGAAAAACACAGCTCATTAAGATGTTAGAACCATATCTATAGAGGCCAGATTGTATTTAAAGTTGTTTGCCTTTTAAGTACTCCCAATAGTGAAACTGAAAAGGGTTTGACAAAATCCTGCAGAGAAAATGTTTCCCAAAGCCTGGAAGGTTTAAATCATACAAATACCCCACTGTGCAATAATTTATGAAGGATTTGTAATGCAAGATTTATATATATAAAAAGAGGGTAGCATTCCTCCCCCCAATTCCTGGTGCATTACATATGAGCAAACTATTTATAATGTTTGAGCCTGGAGCAACCATTTCAAACTCACAACGGATGCCTCAGGCAGGGCTAGATGGAATTGATTTAGTTACCAATGACCTGGTGTGAGGGCAAGAGGGCCACTCTCAATTTTATGAAGCCATGTGTCAGCCTCCAGATTGTCTGTGTGACCTATTTTCCAGACCAGAGGTTGCTCTGGAAGCCTGATATTCCAGCTGAAGGGTCACCATAAAAGTGAGATGGCTATCCAAAGATCGCTTTTGTTACACATCATTTTTGCCAAATAGGCTGCCCCTGTTTTCATAAGCACAGAAAATGACTGACTTCTGGGGCTGTTTTCTGTGTTCATAGAAACAGGCCTGACTGGAAGCCTAAAAACTAAGGAATAAAAGTTATTGGGCTGTGATGTAACCAGGGACAGTGGCAGATGAATGGATATTAGTAGCACTTTTCATGACAGAAACTGCATATTACTCCCATCCTTCATGAACTTCATTGGCTGCCCATTTGTTTCCAGATTCAATTTGAGGAGCTCGCTATTTTTTTAAGTCCTTTTTGGCTTGGGTCCTAACTACTCAAAGGGCCATCTTCTTCTGACTGGAACTGCTCGCCACCGCAGCCAGAAGAAGTAGCCCTTCTCTGTTTTCTGTCATCAAAATAGTTTTGCTCTCCATTAGGTGATCAAAGCTGATTCTGTCCTCAAACTAAGCATAGAGGCCTTTTCCTCACTTACTAGTAGTCTGGTATAGTGTGAGGGCTATCCCTCTTTGGACCTCTCCCATATTATGGAAGTCTATAGAGGCCCTGCATACTGCATCCATATTAGAAGCAGCATAATCCAGTCTAATATGACCTCTTTTTTTAAGGTTTACCAGCATTTTAGGGGTGGCTAGATTGGCCCTGGAGGGTGAGCGGAAAAGTCCATTGTTTTCTTTCCCAGTTTAGCGTGGGAATGCACTTTGGGTGCAACACAAATGGCCTGCTAAAATGCCCTGTCTACGAGGCCAGGGTCTTTAGTTCCTGGCAGAGAGAGTGCCCACATCCAACTCCAAAGCTCGTGTAAGCTTTAGAAGAGGCACTACTCTAGCTGGAAACAATTCCTATTACAGCCATTCCAGAAGAAAGCTCTCCGCAGATCATGGAAGTGTGGAAACAGTCTGCATATCCATTACACAGCAAAGAAGCCTTAACAAAATTTTTAGGGAAGCCAGTAATGGAGGCTGGCTGCCCCAAGGCCTTGAATAAAGTACCTTTCCTGTACAATGAGGACATTCTTGCTCAAGAAAGAGGATTTTGTAACTGGGCTATAGTTAGAACACATCTGAGGTTCCAGGAATGGACAAATTAACATCACTCTGTCTTGTAATGATGAATTCTTTCTACCATGAACCCACTCAGGGAGTCAGATCCAGGGAGTCATCTTTTTATACATTCTACTATTTTTAGAACATGTATCTAGGATGTCCTGAGCTGAGTTTGTATGAACTGGATTGCTGAAAACAACTCTGGCTTGTAAAGCTTGCTGTTAAACCAAATAATGTTTAATGTTTGGGACTGGGTCCTAGAGCAACCCAACTATTCAGGAATTTACAATAAACTGATTTGATGAGTTCACAATGTCTTCTTCTCTCCTTGCACCTGATACCAACCCAATAAAGGAGAGAAGTGGGGAGCTTATGGGTGTAGCGGGAAGGAAGATACCCTGGGCACAAGGGAAGAACAGAGAGAGTTGAATACATGAGGGAATAATGGTGGTTCAGTGAATCCAAACATTCACCTGCTTCAAAAAAGCAGCTTTTGTAATGACACTGGGGTTTGGATAGCATCAAATCAAATCCAACTTTGGGGTTCAAGCACGGGTTTATCTGTATCCCATAGGTTCTTTTAAGATAATGGCTTTCACTTGGAAGTACTGCTGGGAGCAAAGAAGAAATTTAAAAACATTATCACATGGTCTGTGATACAAAGAAAGTTGAGAACTTTGGATTAATATGAGATGACTGAGGTATAAAAAGGGAAGGCCAAAGTGGGGAAAAAAAGTTGCAGGAACAAGATGAAAGATGTAACATGAAGTAGATGATGATGATGATGATGATGATGATGATGATGATGATGATGATTGTTATTATTTTGCCAAGGGAACAAAAGAGTTGGATATTTTTGCTGTTTGATACTGAGAGGAGGAGATAAAGATCACTAGTGATAAAGATAAAGCTAGTCAATATGATGAATGGTTTCCAAGGCCATTTTCAGGTGCACAGCTCAACTCTTCCTAGCCTAAAACTTCAAAGGCAAGCAATTTTTGTTCCCCAGTTCGAAAGATAGGTCATGATAGGGTGGTCATCATGCAGACAGCTACCAGCCCACTGCACAGTAAACTCTACCCCTTCCCTGAAACAGCACAGGAATTGAAGCTGCCTACAATTCTAGTTGTTGTTGTTTTTTCCTGGCCACCTTTGCCTAAAGGTGAACTACATCTAAATATACATACACATGCATCTGCAAACCATTCGGATGTGATCTGTGAACGTCAATTCCCTCTTTAATGTTTTCATGCTTTCTTTTGTCTTTCAATTCATATATGCACACAGTTTGTAGGCTTCTGACTTCAAGGTTTCTTTAAACAAGTTGTTCCATGCTGTAAATGAATTTACTGTTCTCAGAGGAACAATGGGGCATAAAAACAGAAACATTATTTACAATTTAAGCTCCTGATCAGTCGCTATTGGGATTTTATTTGTGTAAATTACAACATCCTTTGGACCAAGCCATAATAATGGAAAACAATAATTTAATAATACTGAAGTGTATAAACCTTAGAGATATTATAGCCACAGAAAACCTGTTTACAGGCAAATAACTCCCATCTTACTCATATATGATGGCACCAGGTCCTGCAATTTATGACAGTACAGAAAAGGGGAAAGATAAGAATAAAGGAATTGTGTCAATTCCTGCTAATGAATTCTAGGGCCATCACATTCCTAATCTGCTGTGCTATTTTGAAACACAATACCAGGGTAGGACGGATAAAAGTTATTTGAAAATAGCGTAAAGTTTGGGGGAATAAGTGTCTCATTCTTTGTGATCCTGCACTGGTCAGTATAGGAGACCACCAAGAGTACTAAAGCCTCCCTTCTGCACGCTGGTGCAATCTAAGGGATGCCCACCCAGTACCTGCCTTAGACTATGATGACAGGATGTGGTGATAAGAACAGTGAACTGAGAATAGTTTTGGGGAAAAGGCTCTTGCAGTCACCATACCTAAGAGCTTCTAAAATATTGGCTTTAAAAATGATGATTAACTGGAGTGGACCATGTAAAAATTGTAGGCAAAGATCAGGTCAAAAACACAGTTCCCAATATATATATATTATTAAAAGCACAAGAAAAGCAGCAACAGAGCAAAACATAGGCAGCAGCAATGAAATGTGGTTCAAATCAGCTTATCTTTGAATTAATTACAAGTACTGGAACAATGTATCAAAGGACAGGTTTAAGCAGTAAAAAGAAGAAAAACAAAAGCACAAAAGGCACAACAGAACCCAATTTAAAGTACTTAGCGAAGATACTTTCCTTTCCCAAAGATATATGCATATTGACCTGTTCTGAAGAGAAGAAAAAGCAAAAAGCTAAAGGGATGAGGATAAGGACAGACTACACAGGGTGGGGGAGAAGGAAGCACACAGCAGATCCAGGAAGCAAGAGAGGGTGCTCTTCGAAGATCATGGACTTACTTACTTACTTACTTTACTTACTTATATTCCACCCCATATCCCAAGATCTCTGGGTGGCTTACAATTTTTTTAAAAAAACCCATAAACAAATGTTAAATACATACCCCATTAATCTCCTTATAATCCTGGGCTGGCCTTGGTGAGAGAAATGTCCAGACCTGAAGACGCCTCGGAACGCTTCCCCCTGAATGGGTTGAGAACAGTTTCCCGTTCGCATGAGGGCAAGTAAGGAATGCTTTGAGAGCAGTTCCCTAACCTGCCAGTGCGAATGGGAAAGTTTTCTCAACCCATTCGTGGGGGGGGCGGGAAGACCCTTCCCCGGGCTCCTATGAACCCAGTGTGGGCAGCCCGGGTGCCTTCTTTCCCTGCATTCCTGCTCTCTCCCAAACCCCAGACTGGGCTCCGGGGGGTGGGCAGGAACACCAGCCCAAAGCCCCCAACCCATCCCCAGGGTCGCACACACATGTGAATGGGGCTTACCTTCTCCTGCTAGCCCGATTCTGTGTAGATTAGGCTGTTCTGTTCTGAGCATGCTCGAGGGGGCAGCCCCTCATTGTCTGGGCACCTGCACATGCTCAGATGGATACATGTTCCCTGTGGAGGTTCCTCCACTCTTCTCTTGGGCTGGAGGAAGCCACCAGGAGCAGTCCCCTACCCAAACTCCTTACCATGGCTTACTTCTGAGCAGGAACACATATTGTTTGTTGCACAGCAAATTCAGAAACAATCTTATAAAACAACTGTTGACAATAAAAATACTGTGGAGGAATAATTTGTTTGTGTAAAAGTCATAAGGACTTTTAACAATTCTATGGGGATAGTAAAAATATATTTTTGAAAAAAAAATGAAACTGCCAATAAATGGTGCTGTAGTGCTGGTCAGGGGCTAGAGTGACTGAACTTCACCTCACCTCACCAGAGGAGTCCACCTTCTGCCCAAACCATCATGAGGGGCAAACCATCATGAGGGGCAATTTAACCTCAATAGGGAACTTCCCAATCTGAGATCACCCTGTGACAGGGTGCTTCCACACTGGCCGCCGAGAAACAGATTAAATAAAATCTATTTCCCGGTGATCCATCTGGAGGATCCATCTGAAATAGGGACAGATCTGAAGAGCCCCCCCCCCCATCTGCACATGTGTGGGGAAGATGGATCCTGAGGGCTGGATCTTTTGGGTGCTGTGTGGAGGCTGCAGCACCCATTCCCAAATGCAGCCAGCCTCCCGTGCCGCCAACGCCGCCTCCAGAGCTGTGGGACTGGAGCATTCAGCTGCCAGTCACTGCATGCTTCTGCTGGCACGCAGCCTGTGGGGGAGGGGCTCTGGAGGCAGAATGGCCTGCTTCTGCCCTTCCCAAGAAGGTGGCCACCGGCACATCTGTCCCCTCGCCTCTCCAGGTGCAGAAGGGTGTTTCTGCATTGGCCGTGGAAACCCCATTAAAAACACATACAGGACACTTACAAAACACCTTCCACACTGGAGGACGGATGAGGGACCCTTCCAGGCGGTCGCTTCCGCACACCGGCATGCATGATCCAGCCTTAATCGGGTCTCATCACCAAAAAATCTGTTCTCCATGAAGACCTGGAAAATTAGGTCTTCAATCCGTCCTCCATGCGGAAGGTACGCTTTGTATGTGTCCTGTATGTGTCTTTAATGTGTCTTCAATGGAGTTTCCGTGGCCACTGGGGAAATACCCTTAGTATGTAAGAAAGATGTTTGCCCTGATGTCAACTCTAACCCGTACAGTATTTCAGTTGGAAAAAAATGCCCTTCGTGTTCTGTATGCAGAAAGTATCCACACAACAAGCAGAGCCGCACTGGAGCTTTGGCGTTTTGGTTCTGGCCCTCCTACACTATCATGACAGTAGTTTGCAGTTGCATGCCACCAACCTCTATCTGAGCCCCATTTGGATGGTGCTGAGGAAAAATAATTATTATTGATTAAGCAAGCAGATTTTTTTTGCCTGAGTTAATTTAGATCTTCCTGGCTAATTCCTCATAAATTGCACACTGTGTTCTTTCCAAAGAACTAGGACATTTGTTCCTTGTATTTTGCAACAGTATTGTGTCTTTGTGTCTCCACTTAATTAATAAAACTCCAGTTGATAATATCTGCCAGCACTTTCATACTATTAATAGCACTGCCTTCTCGTGTGATATCGATTATTTCCTGTGGGTCTGGGTTTGTTTTTTTCTCATATTGCATAGCAACATTAAACTTTGCTTTAATATCTCCCCCAAGCCTTCAGCTGCATTGTCCAATATGTCTCTGTAAAAAATGAATGGGTTAGAGAGGTCTTAATCTTTCAGTATTCTCTTTTTTACCCTTAGAAGCTACAATTGATATACCTAGGTCCCATTCTCTCTGTGTTTCCAACACAGTTATTGGCTGTTCTCAGATAACAGAACCGGATAAGAGAGGTGTCGTTCATTTTAAAGGCAACTACAATAAAAAAGACATTCCTTTTGATATGCTGCGTAACAAACAAGCAAAATACAATTACATACTTAATCTAGTATTTATCTCCTGCTCTTTACCTGAAGGTCCCACCCATCTCAGCAGTATAACCCACCTACTGCAATAGACCAACCTTCAGAAGGAGCTAGACATCAAAGATTAGGTGAAGATATATGTTGTAACCAGGTGCCGAAAACCATATGAAGTTGGCATCTGGCATACTTTCACTTGGAAGCCATTTCAGAACCTGCAGTCTACTGCAGAAAAGGCTCTGGCTTGGGCTACCAACATGGAATAACTACAGTAATCCTTTTTTGGGAGCTTAACATCTGGGCAGGTTTAAGAAAATGCTCTTTGAGCTGTTCAAAACCCAGCCATTTAGGGTTTTATGTGGACCTTTGTGCACTTATCACTTTCTGTACTTTCTTCCATCACTCTCTACAGAATCTTGCCCCAAAAAGGAATATTTAACAACTCTGTAATAGTTACTTAAAACCTTTGGATTCAGAAAGTTTCTTCCATGCCCCCCTCCCCCATATTTTCGTTGTAAACAAATTTAAAATTACTGATTCAGAATTTGCTGTGCAACAAACATGTTTTTTTCTCCTCTGAAGTAAGCCAAAGGAGGATCTAGACACTTCAAATGTGCTAGAATTCAAATTTGCTTCAAATTCTCTTAAAATCCCTGCTGCCACCAGACACGCCTCTGAATCCGATTTGAATCCAATATGGATCCGATGTGAATCCAGAACAAATCTAGGCACATAAGCTTTTTGCTTCAGATACAAATATCAGTCTTTGAATATCACCAATATTTGGTATGAATGTGAAATTTTGAGCATTCACAATTTGCGCAAATTGAAAACGCAGTGAACATTTTTTGCTCATGTCTAGCCATAGTGTGTAGCCCTTGCCTTTCCAGGGTTTCTCCAATACACCTTTTCTAGCACAGAATGTTCAGGAGAGGAGAAAGGAGCCAACTGGTACTTCAGTCGCACTTCAGAGATGCTGTGTCTGGCCACAGTCTTAGCTTTGGATTAGAATTAGTTTAATGTATTGCATGACAAAAATATTGTTGAATCTGAAGGTTAGAGTCCTCTTTTTGTGTTAAGCATTGATGGTATAACTTTCTGTATGTGAAAAAAAGAAAAAAAGACAGATGGGAAAGTCAGGAATACCTACAATGTTTTATGGCATTAATGTGTGGAATGAGATGTTTTACTAGACACAGTGGAAGCATGTTATAAAATGAGAGCAGAAGCAGGAAATCTGAAAATCTCACAGTGACAGCTGAAAAAGCTGCACAGATGGATCAGGAAATGCAGTTCTAAGAGATCTGTGAAGACAAGGTAATAGCGGTTTAGAGGTACATAAACTGCTAGAGTTTTGTGCAATGGTATGGATAAAAATCTTAATAAAATACGCTTTAAATGTTGCGTATCTTCAGATTGTTTCATCTGGTTTTCCATCTCCAGCTGTGTTAGTCTCTGCTTCCTAATGAGAAGGAAGAGTTGAAACAGCAAAGCTTGACCACATGCATGCTTAGCTTACTTATGAGACAAATGTGATGCTTTCTTCTGTAGGTGTTCTACACTTTTGTGCTATTTCTACAGAAATTCAAGGTATGTAAAGAATGAATATTGTGTTTTCACATACAGAAAACAGTAGAAGGTCATTTATTTGTGTCAAAAGCATCATCAGTTCTTAAAAAATGTGTGAATTTAAGAATTATATAAATACAGATTCACAACTAAAATAGAGATAAGTTTTCATATTAAAGGGGTGGGGTACTATCTTTCTTATCCAGATGTGAGAAATTATAATAGAACTAGACTATACTAGCATCAGATGGTCATAAAATAATATAGTTAACCTTATATTATTATTATGTTTTCATATAGAGGATAATAGGTATCCATGTAAAAAATGATGATCATATTGGAATATAGCAAACATTACAATGCAAAAACTACAGCTGTAATCAGATACAGCAAAAAAAAAAGTATTGGGGGGTTGTCCCCATGGACTCTGTTTATTTCAGGTTGGATTTGGGAGAATATTGTAACCCACCCTGAGACCTTCGGGTATAGGGCGGGATAGAAATACAAACAAACAAACAAACAAACAAACAAACAAACAAATAAATAAATAAATAAATAAATAAATAAATAAATAAATAAATAAATAAATAAATAAATAAATAAATAAATATTCCCAATACAGAGTCTAGTTTGAATTGACCCATCCCCATGCAATTGACGAAAGCATGGGCTCAGGTGGAATACACCTGTCCCCATGCAAACTGCGCTAACCCCTGAATCAGGAAACCACATCATTTTCTCTCCACCTCTCTCTCCTGATTGGAGCAAGGGCAGGGAAATCTCACCCAACGGCCCTACCCCGATCGCAACTGCTGGACATTAAACAGTGATCAAACAGAAACCAGCCTCTTCTCTCTGCGGTCTGATTACCAGTAAAAGAACTGATCACCCCAGTAAGATTCAGCAATTGGGGGGGGGGTGTCATCTATCCCTTGCTGTCCCACAAGCCTCTTCCTGCAACCCTTATTCCACCTCTACTCCCTGCTCCCTGACAAACAGCTTCTGAAGTTTGCCAGCTAAAAAGCTAACAAAAACCGCTACAATGTTTAGAGGCAGTTTAACTTTGGCAAACTTCAGAAGCAGCTTGCCTGCTAGCTAAAAAGCTAACCAAAGCCACTACAATGTTTAGAGGCACGTGCCATGTGCCCGTGGTTTTGCCTCAGAAGTTCTGTAATGCACGAACTGGGAACCAACGACCCTGCCAGTTCAGTGTAAATTCCCTGCATGGAGACAACCAGATGGAGAAAAAGAGAAATAAACAGGATTCCATTTTCACGCTCTGGCTAGAAGTACAGTTAGTCTAAGGGTGAAATTCTTCTGGACAGTTGATTAAATAGACTATTCACTCCTGTATTTTTGTATGTACTTAATTTATGAAAAAGGGAAAGTAATAGGATAAATCTGAACAATGCAAATGAAGAGCACTCTGTGGTTTTATGTCATGCTACTGACACTGATAGGCAAACCGAGTCTAGCACAAATAGACCAAATAGACTGAGGAGAGGACATAATGTTTGCCATCATCCAGTCTGCTAAGATAGACTGCAATTACTGGTCAACGTTTTGATTAGGCTTTATATATTTCCCCCGAAATATTTTGTCCCTCCTTACCTGAAAACTGACGGTTGTTCCTTTGTCATGTGAGTTTCATCCATACAGCAGTTACTTAAGCCACATTATTTGGATAATTCAAAATAAAGCATGGATATTCCCAAATAAAATGTGTCTAGATGTGCTTTTATCCAGATTATCCAAATAATGTGGCTTAAGAAAGTACTGTTTGGATGAAGCTATGGTGCCTGGTCTACTTCTCCTGCAAGTGGTTCCTGGTAAAATACAATCTGCTGAAAAATAACAGTTACTTTCTGCCTTGCCTTCTCATTATTTGTAAACTGATAATCTTGTAAATTGCTAATTTAAAACTCCAGAGTATGATTTGAAAAGCCATGTAAGACATCTAATGCTAATTACTCACTTGGAGATAACATTTAACAAAATACTTTGAAGTGGGCATATGAATATTGTTTAAACTATAGTTTAAAAACACTGCTTCTGTTTGCATGAATATCCTAATTGAAAGCTATCAAATCTATGTCAAAGGGTATGTGTGAGGATCTCCTTTCCTTTTTCATATTAAGTGTATATTTCAAATAATTTTAACAAATTTGCTTGCCTGTTTTGTTGGTGCTGCTGGATCCTTCAAGTTGAGGATATTTATAAATATGGATGCAGTGTTAAACTTCAATATATTTTATTTTATGATGGATGACACTGCGTAGCTTAAACTGTTGAAGCAATATATTTTGGCTGGTTGAAACTCTCTGCATCTGCTGAGACTTATAACCTTGGATGCTGTTCCAGAAACAAATGCAGTCAATAAAACCAGCAGTTTCATCAAGCTGTACAAAAGACAATTCACCCATTCACCCCCTTTTGAAGTTATATTCTTTTTCCTTTTCTTTTTCAATAACAACTACAAGATACATAAATGATCCAAATTCTTGACGACAGAGATACCTGATTAACAATCAGTGACCTGGAGCCTTTTCGCACAGGGGTTTTTCGAACGCATGGAGGGCACGTCGGGACGCAGCATTCGCTCTTGCAGGCGGCGGGATCCATTCCAGGCTGCCCGCAAGCATCCCGAAGTGCCCTCCATGCGTTCGAGTTTCAGAGCACTAAAAAGTGCTCTGAAACCGTCTCGGCGCGTTCCGACCCGTCCCAGAGAGAAAGCATTTGCATGCTCTCTCCCTGTGACAGCTCGGCCCCTCCCCCGGGGGTGGGCAGGAACCCCAGCCAAAAGCCCCCTACCCATCCCAAGGGTCTTACCTTTTCCCTCAGGCTCCATTCTGTGTAGAAAGGCCGGGCCGTTCTGAGCACGCTCGAGGGGGTGGCCCCTCATTGGCTGGGCACCTGCACATGCTCAGATGGGCAATAGAAGCCAGCCAATGAGGGGCCGCCCCCTCGAGCGTGCTCAGAACGGCTCGGCCATTCTACACAGAATGGAGCCTGCAGGAAAAGGTAAGACCCTTTCGATGGGTAGGGGGCTTTTGGCTGGGGT
Source organism: Aspidoscelis tigris stejnegeri (assembly GCA_023333525.1). Classification (NCBI taxonomy): domain Eukaryota; kingdom Metazoa; phylum Chordata; class Lepidosauria; order Squamata; family Teiidae; genus Aspidoscelis; species Aspidoscelis tigris. The sequence continues at coordinate 59,587,428 of JALMGA010000002.1, read as the reverse complement.
TCCTGCCCACCCCCGGAGCCCGATCTGGGGTTCGGGAGGGAGCAGGAACCCAGGGACAGAAGGCAGCCGGCTGCCCACCCTGGCTCCATAGCAGCTTTTTACTCCAGAGTTTCCGGGGATGCTGCGGGGATTTTGAAGCTGATCAAAGCTTCCTGTCTATCCAATAGGAAGTGGCTGTGTATTCTCTCCACAGTTCCATGGCTGTGAATTCCCTTCATAGCTTCCCATCATTCTATCTGTCCAATGAGCACTGGCTGCAGAGGGAATTCACAGCTTTCGTTGTGTCTAGAGGTACTCCATGTTCCTCTGCAGGGCTGAGAACCTTAAGAATAGTTGTCCCCCTGCTTCAAAATTCTAGAAACTAGAGACAGGTGGATTAAAAGCTTTGTAAGCAAAAATCCCCAGGTTCATGGAGATTTTCCTTATTAATAGAAATGTGTCTTTACACTTGCACAGCACAAGTGTTCTTCTCGATATTCCTTCTTGATATTATTATTTTTTTCATTAGACAATTCTTGATAAATGGAAGAAAACTCAATAATGTCATTTTCTCACTTTAGGCCAAAGTGGCATTCCTCCTTTTCAGAACTACTGTGTTTTGCTGCTAAATGCTCAGGACCATCCTAATGAAAAGACATAATGTGTGATAAAACCTTCATGATGAAAGATAACCATAAAGAAAATGTGAACAGCTGTTCTCCTCTGAGGAAATGTCAGGACTTATTTTTCAATGTAGTATGAATACTAAGGGCAAAAATCTCCCAGTAGGACAGTTAGAAACCAAAACAGGTAGCTTTGGGGAAACAGGGATCAGGCTAGAACCATGGAGCAAGTAACCTGCTGTTTGTGTGGTCTTAGGAAAGCTTGAGGAGAAGAGGCACACAAAGTCAAAAACATATTTTTGCCATCTTCTGCTTGTCTCATTATGGCTTATCTGCTAACAGTGTTGAATTCCATTTCACATTCTGCTGCCTTTTCAGACTTGCTAACAGTCAAGATATTGTTTAAGCAGTACAACCGCTTTTTTGTTCCTCTATTGAAGCTTCCCTGTCATTGTACTCCTTTGCTCTCATTTCCAGAACATCTACTACTGACATTTACAAATTCTTACAGGATGATTCACTCAATTACCACCGAAGACACCCATGGTTCTGAGCAAACTGACCTTTACCCTTGGGCCCCAATTAAAATCCATTTCACTTTCCTCTATAGAATAAACTATAATTGAAATTTGGGCCCTTTGCCAGAAATGACTATTACTCCACTCCAACACTGCTTTTATTTTTTGAAAATGCAATATTGAGGACAAAATGTAAATTAATTTGGATTAAGAAAGGGAACTATGTAGTTTTTAATGAAGATTTCTTAATTAAACACTTTTTTTTGCTTGTCAGCACAAATAGGTATGGAGGAAAGAGAGAAAATAATTTTTGCATGATAATATGGCTTCATTTGCTTTCACCTTCGCTAGTTTATACAATGGTGTCCCAATTATTTTACAGAGAAGAATTTGCTGATAATTGGAGAGTAGAATCCATTACCGGCATTGCAAGGCTTATCCCCCCCACCCCCCACTGATTCAGTTGTTAAAGCATCTCAGAACTGGGAGGAATGTATAGGACAAATAAGCTTGCAACTTCTCAAAAGATCCTAGAAAGAATTATAGCTATCAAAAATAATTTCAGGCAATGCTCATAACAGATAATGCTTTATTTGCTCTTGGAGACAGAAAATTGGAATTCACAGGGTTGGGTACAACCAAATGGCACAGTTTCCTAAAGTCATGGATGTCAAGAGAGCCAGAAAACATTGCTTTTCGGTGCTCCTTATTAAAGCGGGGGGAGGGTATTTTTTTTCTTCCTCAGGAAGAACTCAATGAATCTGAGTGCCATTTTTTTCTTGCAGATAATGAGGAAGGGTAATGAATACTCATTTACAAATGTGTGATACCTGTAGCTTTTAAGCAATTAATAAGGTTTTACTGTACCACCTTGGGGTCCTTTTCATAATGATGGGCCTTTTCTGCATTTATTGTGAATTGATCCAGACTGTTGGGTCTGGAATACCTGGACCCACTAATCCAGATTGCATGGAAATGTGAGCCGGATCAGCGCTGGCTTTACTCATGGAGCTGAACTGGCCCATACTGTCCCACAGCTGCAAAGCTCATATGAAGTTTTGAGCTCCCATTCCATGCCTGAAGGCTAGGAACTCAGAGCCTGGGGGTGGGTTCTGAAAAATAGCCACCAGTAGTTCTGCAAGAGAGAGGCCTGCCACATGCACTGTTATGGTTCTGCTGCCCTGCCCCAATTTGCTATTTAAAGTTAAAAGCTCTAAAGGGAAAAGCCCTCAGTGCAGGTTCAAATGTATTAGTCCTGGCTGGGTGGAGCTGTGATTACACCCCCATAGCTGGTTATGTTTTGGTACATTCCAACTCTCTTCTGAGGAGAGTTTACTGAGAGAGGGAATAAGAAAGGCCTATGTTCTTAGAATTAATGGCAGAATTTAGGCCATCCTTATTAATAGTTAGGTATACATAAAGCAGCTTAGGCAGTAAAAAAGCAACAACAAAGCAGTATCTTACCAGAGAACAAGTCTGGGATACGTCGCTTCAGTGTAAACACACCATACAGAAAAGTTCGTCTCATCCAGTTTCGGAAAACGTGCAGCTTCCATCTCTCAGGCAGTGCAATTTCCTCTCTCCTTCTTCTGTCAAACGTGACAAAAAACAGACACACAACACTAGACAATCAGACAGCCATCCGATTCTCTTTCCCCTTAGCCTTTCGGCACTCACAGTCAGTTGAACTATCCAGCACGCGCGGGGTTAACGCTCTGGGCCCATAACCCTTGTCAGGGGGTAACGGGGTGTCCCCCCTGTGGTGATAAATCCCCATCAGCATTCCATTCGCAGAGTCACACTTGGTTCGTGCTGGAAACACAAACTTCTGCCGTCCTGAAAAGGAAATCAATTCCCCTCTCTGTGTCTCTTAGCTCCAGCCTGTCAGGCTGTCAGCTCCAGCGTCGCTGTCCAAGGTGCTGAAGGCCTCACGTTGGCTTCTCCGAGCTCCGAGAAAGCTTCGGCTTGGCCCCTCCTTCTCCCCCTCTCCAGTCTCAGGCAAACGGACAGAGTCGTAAATTCTCCAAAGAGGTTTATTGCATAGTAGTTACATTCTCCTTCCGGTCTCGACCAGCTAGGCAAGGCAAGACAAAGGCACAGCCGTGCCCAGTTTTATACCTTCCCACTATCTGAGTTGGAGTGTCATATCCTGGCATTTCGCAAGTGTTGCACAGTCTTACACAACTCTTGCTCAATCCCTGTGATGCTGTCAAGAACTGGTGACTGTTTGCACACATCACCTTATGATGCAATTCAAGGAGTCTCCTGACTAGATACTAAGTTAACTAGATTATCTATTCTACTTCCTGTGTGGAATTATTTCCCTAATTCACATCTATGCATTTTCCTTAATGCTGGCATTAACAGTATCAAAGCAACAGCAAGAACCATCAAGTTGAACACAAAGAGGCACAAAGAAAGCTGAATTCTTCAAAGCAAGAGAAAGTAAAGAGCCTAAGCTTCAAAGTTTCAGTCAGAGTCCATCTTGTTTCAACTGAGAGACACGTAAAGTATTTGTTTGTTTGCCTGGAGAAAGGAACTGAAATTGTTTATGTGTTTTGTTTACTTTAAAATAAATCCTGTTCATTCCTGTTTGAACAAAGATCCATAGCATTTCTTCAGGACTTCCTTAAGGATAAACCTAAATGTCCCCTCAAGTAGTAGAACAACAAGCCTGAACCCTAAGAGACTTGAGTGGCCATCAGATGCACATCTCTCATGATCTGGAACAAGGCCCTTGGTCTACTTATAGGGCTGATTAAAAGATCCAAATTAAGGGCCTCTTAATCCAGATCTGGTTCCAGATAGAGCCAGACTAACAAGAAGTGGGACCTCTTTGATCTGCCTTAACATGCAGTTTAGAGGCCCAGATTAAGAGGCTCCTTAATCCCAATCTGTTGTGAATGTGGGTCTAACTACTGAAGAACCTCTGCCAAAATCACAATCCTGTCATCAGAATGAAGCTTACAGTAGCTTTTGCTGCTAACTATAAAGCATGGAAAGCAAACAACTTGTGAGTCAACATCCAGCAAAAGGTGAGTGCTGGAGGCTTGTGGAAATACTACACAAACAGTATGTGATAAAATGTATGCAGTTTGCATGACGTTTGTACTAAAAATATGAAGTGTAAAGATAGCTTGTACTCTCATGTTTTGATTTTGATCGCATTCATGACTTTTGTTGGGCTTCTCAGATTTTCATCTGTTAGGCATACCATTTGAGTCAGATTTGATATTTGAGCTGACATACATTTGAACGACTGAAATCCAAATGCCAGTTGCAAAACACTCATGCTTGAAATATGAAAGCATGTAATATGTTGACACTTCTATTTGGTGGAGGAAATTCATTTTTGAGTACTCAAAGTTTTGCCTTTAAAAAACTAAAAAACTTTTGAATATGTGAAATTCCTGATTGCTAGCATTTTAATTATCAGTGTAAGACATCATTTAATTTAGTAATTATTAATGATAATTGCAGTCTTTTCACACACATAAATTTCAAATGAATGTGTGGGGAGCATCAAGAGCAGTGATCTCCATGCTCAAACTTACTAACGGTGTTTGCAAATATATTGTTCTGAACAGATTAAATGATACATGTGTTGCATATATGCTCTAAAGCAGTGGTAGCTATTAAATTTCACAAGGCTAGAAAAGACTTCTGGTTGAGTTTCAGTAGTGGGAGCTTCTAGGACCAGTTACACTTAGTAGCTAGTAGGTGGTAGTCCACACACTAGGCATGCGCTTCCATACACAGCCATACCTGCTGCCATCACTGCTGCCCCAAAGTGTACCAATCCTCTCCCTTGAGTTAACTAGCTGTGTTAACTGTACAAGCTAGCTACCTCCTGGACAGCAGTGTTCTTAATCTCTTCCAAGTGCACTGCTGCAAGTGGACAAGTTCATCTATGGCTGCACTGTCACACACCACGTCCAGCTTGCCACTCCGGTGGCTAGGAACATGCTAGATGTTGCAATGGTGATATGACTTGCTCTGGCCTGATCTTCCACATATAAAGTGCTGCTGGCTCAGCACAAACCTTTACTGGTGCTTGACATATAGATGGCCACCACCTCATTGTGTCTTTATGTGACTGGTATGGCTCTTGATCTGGATCTTGATATCAAGGTATATTGGCAGAGCTGTCTGATTCTGGAGCATGGAGGCATACAAATAGCCTGCCTTTGTGTTCCTGACTAGCCATGGATCCCTTTTGGCACTGCACCAAAGTGCAGTTCCATGGGGGATAAGTTCCAGGTCCTACCATGATTACAGATATTTGAAGCACTGGGAAGTGATGTGAGATTTCCATGTTTCCTGGGAAATTGTGCATGATTTTATGCTATTTCCGACTGCTCTAGGCCTCCAGAAAACCTCAGGTAGGTCTAATGGCATCGTTGTGGGGAGGGCTGGTCTGGTTAACCATGGATAAGTGAAAATGAGGTTACTGGACCAGCAGATACAGGGGCCCAACTATATGCTCCTGAAATGGATCACCAATGGCTCCAAGGCTAGGAATTTTCATTATTGGCTTTTTACAGCTCCTGGATGCTGGCCACAAAGCTTGTGAATGCTTCAGGGCTATTCAGCAGGGACTGCTCTGGATGAGCACCATTGTGGACATGACATTATGCTGTGTTCCATAGCAGTGGGCCTCTGGCATGGAACAAGGTGCATTAAGTGCAGAAAGCCCCAAATATACTCAACCTCCATTGGCAACCGTAGTCTCAGTCTTGTAATGCACCTACCTATCTCTGGGAAGTTGCTACTTCTGATAAGATAAGAACAGCAGAGAGCTCCCTCCCTAATCAGGTATGCCTGTTTGCAAGATTAAAAGACTATTGTGTGCTTGTTTCAACAGCTCTCACTTTTTTACTTCTGTAGATGTTAAATGTCAGACCTTAGAGATGTTTCAGATGGTTTTGTTTACTCTGTGATTCATATGAATTTCGGGTTTTTGTTGATTCACATGGGAAAGCAAAGAAAATGTACTTTGTATTTGCAATTCACAAGCAAGGCAAGCAAAAATGGTACATTAGTCCATCATTCATTTTCACAGAACCTGTATACTTTACTGAGTGGAGCCTTTGTGACAGTAGTTTACTTACCAAAATATATTTAAATTTCTTGTTGAGTGCTGTCTTGCCATCAGCACATGCCCATTGAGTTTGCATGACTGCTTCATTCGCTTGTTGGCTGCCTTGCTGCTACATCTCCTGTCTTGGTGTCCCGATGTGCAATACTTTGAACTTATTAAGATTAAAGTACATTTGGATTATGTTAGAAGTGCAATTTAATAATTAAATATATTAATTATTGCTGTATTATTCACAGTATTTGTGGTATTTTGGGGGGAATACTGAATAAAGTAATCTGAATCAAGGTGCCTCTGTGTTAGCACTGTATCCTTTTAAAAAAATAGTAATATTTATTTTCTAATTCATATTAATAACAAAATTGCCTCACTGTTGAATGTATCTTGCAAAGTCCGTAATACAAGATTTCATAATTCAAAGAGATAAGGGCAGAGAGTGGATGGTGAAGTGGTTTTAGAGGCTTCCATATGAAAATCTGAAATTTTCTAAGAGGGAAAAATAACACTTTTTTTTTTTCCTGGGAGGATCTAAGCAAAAGAATATGAGTTAAAGGCATCCTTTAGGAATCAGTGGGGTTCTTGCATCAAAATCCAGCAGTTTTCTTGGTTTGCATCCTAAAAAAGAGATTTTTATCATCCGTGCAGTTGAACACTTTGATCTTTGAAATTCAGTGCAATACTAGATTATTATTGAAGTTCCTTTTATGTAGAAGAAGGCTCCCCAACTTACTAGATGTACCGGAAAGCAGGCAAGAAATGTTGAGTTTTCTTACAACCAAGGGGAGTAGAAACCACCTGCCATTTTTCATTTTCCTGAACTCTGAAGAATATTTATTCCAAGGCAGAGAACAGTAAGGACGCAATGTTGCAACTAATTAATTCTACTCGAACACAATGTACCAGTGGGTGGGCTGCACTGAAACATGGAGTTCCACTGAAACAAATGTATCCTTTGAGAATCTGCATGTCAAGAGTGTTCCTGTGGCAAATTAAGAAATGAATGCACACCAGACTACTGGAAACGTACATACATTTGTTTGGGGAAAAGTATTACTTGGAATACAGCTGTGGGACAACTGCCCATCTTTGCAGGTTGATTGACTGGCCAATAAGATTATGAAGAAATAATATACAAAATGAAGAATACCCAAAGTGGCATGGGAATAGAAAAGTGCAGTGGGTATGTTAGGTCTTGAGTTGCAGATCAGATAGCCAGTAAGTAATGGAAAAGCTGTAAATGATTACAAGAGGAGAGACATTCAGTATGCTATATAGGTCCATATGGACAGGCACACATTTATCAAGAGAAAGGGAAAGGGGTAGGGAGAGATGGGAAAGGGAAAGTTGAAACAGGCTGTGTACTACAGATGTTTGTGAAGTTGAGCCTAATGTAGAGTCAGATAAAATTGGATCTTTGGTGTAGAACTTTAGAAAAGGAAGAAGAGTTAGGCATCTTATGTTATATCCTTCTTGGTGTGCAGGTTCTTGGTGAACTTCTAGTCCAAGTGTAAAAATGAAGGAAAGAATGGTGAGAAGAGGCTTACAAAGTAATTTTTCTGAGTGAATTTGGCTCACCAAAGAGCTTTGGCTGGCAAAGCATGCTGAAGTTTAGCACCCAGATCTTAAGACAGTTTGCTTTTACCTTTGTTTTTGCCCTTAGAGATAGCACTGTCTACATAGTGACAGTGTGTTCTTGACCAGCTGCCCTGATAGCTCCAAAGCTTATGTGAGCTTTGGAACCAGCCTCCAGAACAGAAGCTCCTTGCCTCGGAGCCTCTGGGAAACTGATTCCAGTGGCATTATAAGGCATGCCACTGAAATGGGTCTCTCTGTTAACCAGAACATGGAAGCATGCACCTTCGGTAATCTGCACTGAGGTCAACCTGCAATCCAGATTAGGAGCCTTCTGATATGGACCGTGCTTCATCCTTTGCAGAAGAAGCATGCTAGTGGTTGGTGGGGCTGAGCCCAAAATAAATGGTATACCCATCTTTACAATGCAGACAGCACCATACCTCTTATCCTGAGGAAAAAAACTTAAGTCATTTCTGCAGTGGGCCTTTTCCAGATTGTATTCCAGAATAAGGGCCTACCATCTGCATGCTAGTTCAGACTTCAGCAGGCCCTGGGTGGGACCTTTTCACCAGTAAGGGGAGACATGCTCCTATTCTGGAATATAATCCAGCATATTACCCAGTGTAGAAACAGCCTTAGACTGCTCCAAAAGATGCAAATGCAGAAAGGTCCTTATTGAGCAGGACTTGCAGGGCCTTGTCAGTTACCTTAGTGTTGTTCCTTGCGCTGTGAGCATCTCCGATAAAGCCTTCGGGTTCTATCATCTCCTCTCTTATGCCTTGAAGAAGGGGGATGTGGAGACTAACAGTTCTAGGACCCCACCAAATCTGTCTGGGGGCCCCAGTGGACTCAACGGCAGTTACCAGTATCAGGACTGCAGCTGGGTTTACAGCTGAGTATGCCATGGAAAGATTTTCATTCTCAGACTTTTTCTTTCATTTGATGATTGAGTGGTTAGGGCACAGATATGAAGCCACAGGGGAGTCCTTCGCAGACATTAAGTTTCATATTTGATAACGAAGGGCAATAAGGCCATGTCTTTATTCTTTAAATATATTAATGTGTATTATCTTCCGGCAGATACCTGACAAGAGTTTCACATTGTCAAATGAGTGATAAAAATATGTACCATAAATCTTGTATTCAGCTATATGAGATAAGTTATGGGAAGCACATGTGTGCCATAAAAATATATATATACATTAAAAAATTTACATAGCTCTTTCTAAAAAAGAAGACTAAAAGCAATCCTGAAAGTTAACATATTGTATACCTAGTTTGCACGTGGTCTCTCTGGTTTCAGGCCCATACTCAAATGAAGGTCATATGGTAAGGATCCTTAGGATATAACAACCATAAATTACTGCCCCCTCAAGATAGCAGATAGCCTCACAGGAAGTAAAACTACCCTTGGAAGTATGTTTGTGCATGAACTAAAATTTGTCAGTTTGGTTTTAACTTGATTGAGTTCAGTTAAATCTAGAGCCAGGTCAAATAAGCCTGGCCTGATATGAATTAAACCTGAAACTGCCTGTAAACTATTTGATAATCTAAAAATATAATAAAATACATTGATAAAGTTCTACTTAAAGGGCCAGATGGGGGCTGATCAGACATCCTATGGTTTAATTTGAATCAACTGACCCCTCTTGAGTGGGGTGTGTGTGTTTCACTTCAAACCAGATAAAGGTCAAACCAAATTTAACATCTCTAGACTAGGTGCTCTGCCAATAAACCCCAGCAAATGGCTCCATGGTCTGTCCCTAGGAAATGACTCCCTCTTCCACCTCTTCCACTGCTGTCTAAAGAGATTTACCTCAGTTGCTTTCTGCAACAAGTTTTTAAAACACCAGTTCATGCTCAGGTTTTGATTAGCACTTGATGCTTAGATGTTGGTTGGCCATTGTTTAAATCCACAATGAATATGTTAAATGAAGGGTAGGACTAATTTAAAGGCTTGTTTTGTGCCTATCTTCTCCCTGAGATGTCTAAATTATCCAGGGAGAAAACAGCCACATCCTACCCTCAAAAAGTCCATGAACATGAACCACAAGGGTAAGATGAATATGCATAACTAATGTGTAATCTACTGTCCTATCCATAAGGTGGTCTGTTCACAGAGATGCATCAGAGTCAGTACCACAGGGCATTGCACTCATTTAGAAACCTTATTCTGCTCCTTTGAACCTATCAAATGCAGAAAGAAGTAGAGAGTGTGGTGATGCTTTCTTACTTCTTTTTTTCCTTCTTCATTGCTGTTTCTCAACTCAGAATGTGAATCAAGATTGAGACTACTAAATTTGGAAGCCTGCTCTTTCCCCATTCAGCATACAAAGCTTAATTCTTCAAGTCCCCATGATTTTCCCTGAGAAGCACTGTTGATACACACACTAATGCATCGTTATTTATGTCCATCCATTAAGTTATTTGGAGACCAGGCTGGTGAGATAACTTTACCATCTGTTACTTTGTCCATCAGCCATATACCATCCTTGTCACAATGCATTTGGCATTAGATTTTAACAAATTGTTTCTATCATCTCTTAAATATAAATCTAAGGTGACAGATTTTTGTCTGAAGAATTGTGCCATATATTAGTGTAACAAGCTGCATATTAATATTTTACCCTTATAATGAATTCTACTTTTCTTCTGAACTCTGAATATTAGCCACCATCTCTATGTCACCAAAAGGCCAACCAGAACTCAGGAAGAAGGTGGGATGCATAAATGTCAGGATGACCTAACTTTCAGTATGGGTTAATTTATGTGAACGGTGCCCTTATGGAGTAATTGACATGGTGACAAGCATTTACAGGTCACTCCAACCTCATGCTGATTGAATAACCCAGTATTGTTCTAGTCTCCTTCCAGCATGCCTAGGAGAGGAGCACTGGTTCTTGAGACGGATTTCATCTGCAGAAATGTTGCCCAAAGGATAAAACAGAACCTCATAAGCTTGCCTGAGATCCTTCTGCCCTCCCCACTGGTTCCCATGACACCTGGTCCAATCCAGCCCTGAGGGAAGCTGCGTGTAAGCTTTTTGTCTGATTGCCAGATCCCCAACAAAAAATGTTATATAAGTATCATTTGACCCATGGCAAGCCGTGCCTCTGTGCAAAAGACTTCAAAATTCATGACCTTATTTCATACCTTTCAGTATTTGCATCTTAATATGTGAATCAAAATGTTCATTATAATCTATAATGTAGGAACAATGCAAAGCACAAGCATTAGAAATATTTGATTTAGAGTGGGAAAAGTCTCACTAGATCTTTTAGTGAGGGCAATTTGGAAGGGAAAACTTTACCATACATTTGTTTATGTGATCAAATCAGTTTTTCAGTACCAGAAATGCTGTCTGGCTTCTCCCCATAAACGATTAAAAGCAAACTACTAATGTATCTTTGCAAACAAAACAATAAGGGTGTGTCCATGTAATCACCTGTTTTTCCTGGATTAATGCTACCAAGGAACAAGAATGCATTTTGAAACAGTGGCCATGTCCCTATGCAAGCTGTTTGGCTCTGATTGGGCATGCATGTGACCGGGTGCTGTCCAAGATCATTGCCTGTCCCTATGCCATTCCCGGCAGCGTGGGCTGGATTTGGGCTCTGTGCGGATACAGGCATCCTCATGCAAACCACCCCAAACCCCAGCATGAGGGAGCAGCACCATCTCCTCTCTGCCCCCTCTCTCCTCATTGGAAGCTGGATTGACATCACCCCATCCCTGTGCCACCACTGAAAATGCCACATCTCCCCTTAGCAGCACAGAAGCCAGGACCAAAGGGAAAAAAACTAACAACCCCCACCACCACCACCACCAAAGCTGCTACAAGGTTCGGCAGCAGTTGAGTGGTTTTGCACACCTCCACTCTTCCCAGGAACCATGAGAACACCCGGCAAGTTGAAAATCAAGCCATTATCATGCCTGCCTTGGTGATTGGGAAATGGGCATGGAATTTTTGATGTGGAAAAGGGAGAAAAATCAAGCCATTATCCTTCCTGCCTTGGCGATCAGGGAAGGGGTGGTGAAATACTTGTATAAAAGAGTCTCATGGGGCAGCGAAGGCCATTCAACCCCATCATCATTTCGGCTTTAACACCATTTACTCACCCAAAATCTCAGCGGTTGTGATCTCCAATGCACAGGACAGGAACGGTGAGCACAGGACATGAAACCACACCTCCCACTGACGCAAGGGCTAATCTCCTCCCCAAATAGCCTGGGACCATCCCTATGTGCAGGCTCAGTTCGCAAGGCCATGCGGGCTGGGACACCAAAGTGTGACAAGACTTGTTTTCTCCGGTACCAAATCTGGTAAGGATTTGGGCGATTTGGTCCATGGAAATTGGACCAAATCAGAAGTGCATGGGGGCGACCCTTGCCGACCCTGATTTCGATTCGGACCAAAATGTGCATGGGAACACACTAAGTAAGTTCTTCAAAGGCACAGGGAACATGAGTGCTGCAAATTGGAATAGTTTCTTTAATGACTGTCGTGATATAATTTTAAACTGGGTTTTAAAAAGTCTTCTGTTTTTGTGGAATTTGATCTGTTATAATCTAGTTAACTGCCATGGGATCATTTAGTGAAAAACCATTTAGGGTGTTTTTCCACTGTCACTAGAAGTACCCATTAAGTACCCATTAATGGGTACGTAATGGCATTTTTGTACCCATTAATGGGTACTTAATGGGTACATCTAGTGACAGTGGAAAAACATCCTTAGTTAATGGCCAATGAGACAGTTCAACTAAGGGACAGTATTGTTCTTCAGGCAGGGGGGAGGACAGGTTTTGTACTGTTGGCATTAGGAAAATGAGGTAAATGTGGAAGGACAAATTTGGAGGCTGTGCGTTAGGGCAGCACCAGAAGGTAACTAGAAGCATGAAGTAGTAGTAGGAGAAACTGCTTTGAGGTGAAAATTGAAACTTCATCTAAAATTTTGGCTGCTAGTATACTGTTTTAAAAAATGTGTTCTAGGGTCAGGAAGAGAAATTAATTAGAATTCACTTTTCTTATCATGACTTCTGAAATATTGCTGATGGCTCCATGTGTGGGGTGGGATTATGGATTCATTCATTCATTCATTCATTCATTCATTCATTCATTCCACCTTATACCCAAACATATTATATTAAAATAATAAGAGCATACATTAAAACAACAGTGTCTGCTAGTGGGATGGGAAAGTGTGTCCCCATTTAACTGAAGGCCAGAGCAAAGAGGTTTGTCTTCACTGGCTTCCTGAACATATCCAATGAAGTAGCCTGACACATCTCAAGGGTGAGACTCATTACGTAGCCTGGGGGCCATCACTGAGAATGCCCTCTCCTGGGTGCCCCCCCCCCATTCTGCTGCTGAGGACGGTGGGACAACCAGGAGGGTCTCCCCTCCAGATCTTAAGGCTCGGGCATGTACATGAACAAAAAATCATGTTCAATTTGCAATCAAAGTGAATATCCAAAGATTTGCCTGTCCATCAAATAATTTGTTTGAACGTTCAAACATTCACATTTGCACATTTTCATGATTTTTCTTACCATTGAAAAAAAACACTATTTTTCTGAGTAAAAGACTTCAAAAGTGTGAACATTCAATTAAATGTTAGTATTTGAAAGCCGGGAGCATTGTTTGGTTCATTTGAACGTCCAGAGATTCAAATATCTTTACTTTTGATTTGATGTGAAAATTTTGTGAATCCAAACATTTAATCGAATTTTTGATGTGAATTCATTCATGCAAATCCCTATGTGGGATAGACCTAGTGCAGTGATGGCGAACCTTTTGAGCTCGGTGTGTCAAAATTCGCAAGAAAACCTAGCTCAACTCAGGTGCTGTGTCACTTCTAGAAATATCCATAATTTTGTGATATTTGTAGCTCTAGTAAAAAAGTTATATTTTTGATATATGTATTTTATTAAAAGCAAAAACAAATAATTCTTTACATTAGTGACTTTTATTGCTAAATCTTCAATTGAAAGTTGGTATTTCGTGCACTTCAAGAACAAGCAAGCACTACACGCCCAGGTGCCAGGGTGACCAGGTGTGTCACCCAAAAGGGCTTGGTGTGTCACCTGTGACACGCGTGTCATAGGTTGGCCATCACCGACCTAGTGGCAGGGCCCTCTAAGAACTGCCTTCTGTGCCACATCACTATGTGCCTCCTTGTTTACTCATCTAGTACAATAGGATGTCAGAATATGTCACAGACTAGGTGCTTGATATCCATGCATGTTTTTGCACGCTCTGTCCCAGGTACTTTGGGCAGGCAAAAATTAAGATCTAACCAAGACAAACTATGGAAGCATTTCCCCCAGTAGGTGGAGATTTAGCCATAATCTGCTCTATAATGTGCCTTTTCTGCCTTCTTCTCAGCTATGCTGTGTGGGGGTGCAATTGCCCATTCTGGCTAAATAGTAAAAGGCAACTGTTGCTAAGTTAAAGTTACTAGGCCAAAATGAAACATTCCTAAGGGCACTGTGACTTTGCTAATATCTCTCACATAAGGTTGCAGGGAGTCATAACATTGGCGTAACATCCACAGTATATGTGTAAACAATGTACAGCACTCAAGGATAGTAACATCTTATCTGGTTATGCCAAATATGGGCACCCTGGGGCGGGGGGGGGGATTTCCATTGAGAAATGTGTTCGGTAACTGGGCATAAAAAGCCCCTAAATCTTCAGTAAAGGTACCCTTTCACTTGGCAACCATCCTGTGTGTGAGTCTTCATTCGTTACTACAATGCTGTTTGTTTGCATTTGTATCACAGTAGCTCTTGTCCAAAGTGTAACACTTAAAGCATATGAGATTTTCTGGCATCATTTGGGTCAGGCATTCTTCATTATGCCATTGCTTCATCTGTCATTCCATAAAGTGTACCATGCTCACCCATCTTGGTGCACCTTCAAGTAATCAGAAGTAGCAGCCTTTTCTACATAGATAAAATACAAATAGAAAGCATTTATAATATTATTAAATAGTCAATTCATGTGCACACTGAGAAAAAACCCACCTAGGTACATACTATAAAGTAGGTTATATTATCCAATATATCTAAATTATAACCACCATAAAGACCATGTATAGATTCTTGTAAGAATTATATGAATAGAAATCATTCTGCAGTATATAATTTGGTGCATTATTGCTTTGTAAGAATTATAATGTGTCTGGTATACAGTGATGGAAAAACATTTCTTATAATTTAAGTATATTTGTCAGGGTTTAGCGCAAAGACAGTCTATTAATAAATTGTTCTTGTTGTTATACAACACAGAAAATAACAGTATACCACAACCACCAGATCACTAGTTGAAGTTGGTCTTCATCACTCATTGAGTTCTTTCCAAGAACTTAGGATGACATGATGCATTGGCATATAATGTGTGCTGATGTGAGCATTGTGGCTCTTTGCAGTTGACTGATGGCGATTTTGTCAACATTTATTTTTTTCAATAATTTTTTTTCAAGATCTTTTGGGATGGCACCCAGTGTGCTGATCACCACTAGTACTACAACTTCTGGCTCATACCAGAGTCTCTGTACTTTAATCTACAGATCTGCATATTTGGCTATTTTCTCATGTTATTTCTCAATTCCACTATCACATTCCTATTATTATTATTATTATTATTATTATTATTATTATTATTATTATTATTATTATTATTATTATTATTATTATTATTATTATTATTATTATTATTATTATTATTATTATTATTATTATTATTATTATTATTATTCAGATTAATCACCAGAAAAATAATTCTCTCCAGGTCTCCAGGTGATCTTCTGTATTTTCTATGCCTTAGCGCACAAGTGGTATCATTGTGTAGGTTGCATCTGATTACAACTCTGATGAATTCTTCCCAAAATACCATAAAATTGTCCTTTGTATAATCTACTGATGAACAAATGCTACAGTGCTCTGTACGGGCCTAGTTCAGGAGAAATTGAAGACTGTTGGTTCAGCATCGAATTTCTACTGCCCCCTCCCAAATTCGCCCGTTTTCTCTTGTTTCTCCTCGTGTGTGGAATCTCTTTCCTCAGCACATCCGGGCTATTACATCCTTGCCATCCTTTAAGTCGGAGCTGAAGACTTTTTTGTTCAGGAAAGCATTTCCAGATATGGTGTGATCTGTGCCATATTTTAATATGTAATATTTTTTATCTGTTTATTACATTTGCTTATTGTTTTGTTCCTGGTTTTAGTGTAAATTATTTTATCTTACCTTAGATTGTATGCCACTGGCAGGTTTTATACTTTTTTATTAATGTTATTTCATGTACAGCGCTGAGTACACGAACAGCGCTTTATAAATAAACTATAATTATAATAATAAATTGGAGCAAACAGGATATTACATTGGTTTAATGTTCTGCAGAATAAATGACAGGTTGTCTTTTCTCTAGTAGTCTTTCATCTATAAGAAAGTTTGGGAACAGTACACTTAGAGACTACCTGAGAATTTGCTGATGTTTATGTCCAGTTCTGCACTCAGTTAGCCCATTCCAGATGAGGATGGGACACCCTGAGATGGATTTCCTGTGGAGCAGGATGAGGTGCCATTTTGGCATCCTATTTTGGTCTATGACTTAGTCTGTTTCAGACAGGCTGTTCCAAATAGGGAGCAGGGCATCTGCTAGTCTGCATTATGTGTAGAGTGGAAAAGGTCTGGAGTATTCCATCTAAATGTTATGCATCTGAAGGCTTTGGTAGACTTCATTCAGGTCAAGTTTTGCATGTTCCTGTTAGCTGGTGAATGTTCTTATGTAGCTACTTGGTCACTGTGAAAGCAGACTGCTGGACTAGATGGACCATGGTCCTGATCCAGTTGGATACTTCTTATGTTCTTAATTAGAACAGGGGCTGCAAAAACATTTGGACTGCTGGTCCACATCCTTGCCTACAAAGGACAAAATGAGAGAATAATTCATTATTTTCAGATATTACAATTGTTATCTTGGTTGAGTTTCTCAGTAGTTCATTCTAGGTGGAGTATAAGAATGGTTATAATTCAGTTTGGACATCACTCATAACATTTATTTAGCTATGAAGGAAGAGGAAATCTCAGGGCTAGTTATGTGCTTACTGTCACATATATGAATTCAGTGTAACATCTCATTTTGACATAACTTGGCTTTACAAATTATAAGAAAAGGGAGGATGTGTGAATCAAATCTCAAATCCCTGGCTGTTCCATCTGGTCCAGGTCCCAAAGTTCTGGTGGGGTCCACACCTATCACTGTTGATATGTCACTGGAACTGCCACTACTAAGGACGTTGAAGAGCACAAATTTGGAAGGTACCTGATGAGGGAAAAGTAGGAGGACCTTGCCATTTGTTTATTGATTTGATCTTTAGGAACCAATTGATGATTTCCAAATTTTAGCACATGAAGCAGTGTTCTGCTAATGCATGAAGAACGACAGGAAAGGAGGCATGCAGCCATCAGAACCATGCAAGAGCACAGAAAGCTACCTAGTTGATTCATTGCATTGAAGACAGCACTGTTGATTCACTGTGTCTCCAGGATTTCAGATAGAAATATTTTCCAATCTTACCTAGAGAGATTTGGGATTGATCTTACATCTTGTTGAACTTGAGGCTTTAAATAAACATCACTCATGCTCTTTTATGGATTTGTATCCTTTAGTTCTTCACCATTCTCCAGCTTCCAGTACTTTAGCCTTCCTGTACCTTTTACACCTATAGAAAAGTAGAAATCATACCTTTTGTTTTCAATGAGAGCAAGGTATGAGACCATTCCCAAAGAGAGGAACTTTAATATAAAGTTGGTCAAAATACAGGAAAATTTTCTTCCTTCCTTCCTTTTTTCTTTCTTTCCTTCCTTCCTTCTTTCCTTCTCTCTCTCTCTCTCCCCCTATCTATTCTGGGTTTTCTGAGCAGGTCAAGGTCAGAAGTGTAGCTATTACTGGGCATGACATAAATCATGGTGTAATAAGGTGGTGGTGGCATCAGCAGGGGAACTATTACAACTAGCCAGTGTGCTTGGACACATCTGGTTTTGCTGTTGAGCTTAGTTTGTATATAATGTTGCACTTTGTGAACTTTTTTTTCTCATTCTGCACTATGTGGGATTCCCCATCTTTTTAAAAAAAAAAAAAAATCAGGGGTCCATTCCACCCTAGTTATTCTGTTGTTCAAGGTGATGAATGCTTTATTCCCTGCTTCCACGTTATTTTCCCAGCAACCAACAACTTTTCAGTAGCAAAGTAGTAGCAGCTGAGGTAGCATTTCAGTCTGGTATGGCTGTTCATTTTCACCTTAGAATAGCATATACTACCCAGCCTTATTGAATTATAGAAATCATAATAGGCAGGGAACACAAGAGAGAGAGAGAAGTTGTCTAATTTCTCAAAGGCCCAGTTAATTTAATGGTTTGTGACCAATCCTTGCTGCCATCAGCTGGTTGCTTAGAGAGATTTGATTGTGACATTCCCTTAGCAGACAGTTAGGAAACATGTGGTTTCATGGCAGTCACCACGTAATTCAAATCCTATTATTCCTGTGTAGCAATCAAAGGCCATTTTCTCCCATCCTTGAAAATCCTTACCTCTTCTGTAGAAAAAAATAAAATGGTTGTGTTCCTGTAGAATTGAAAGACCTTAATGGTTTTTCTGTGGCTAGATGTGTATTTCCTCAGAACATTGCCAAAAGAGATGAGTAAATAGTCAAGCTCTAGATTATTCCTGTTTTATCATCCAGTTGTCACATCTAAAAGCCTCCAAACAAGCAAAATTAAATATGGTTTGGCAAGGCACAGCTGGCATGAATTGTGCATAATGCAGAACATGCTGCCTAACCAAGAACCACACAACAAGGCAGTTTTTTCACCTTGTGACTTTCTTCAGCCCATTGCTGGTATCTTAGAAAAGGTTCTGCTGCTCTTGACAACTTCCCCCGTTTCTGTGATAAGCCATTGTGGGAAAGACTGTTTTAAAGTTCTTGAGAGTTTTAACTAGTGGCTGTCTACCAAATACAGAAAAATAAAACAAATGAGTAAGTCTCTCACTAACCAGAAAACAGAGAGTTTCTGTATTTAAACTGAAACTGGCTAAATTTTCAAAATTTATTATTTGAAATGGAGTGTCAGCATATGGAAGCATTTGCCAGTTTGTAATTCATTAATTTGAAATTGATATGGCGCTGGTTTATGTAACTTGCAGCTGTTTTATTATCTCATGAACTATATAAGTAGAGATCATTGTGCTTCTTTCTGCGTTTGTGAGCTGATTAAGAAATGCTGGCAGACTGAACAACTGTACCCTTAAAGCAACACTTCATGTATAAAACAACTCCATCAAAATGAACTCAAAATTTTGGTATTCTAGGTTTTCATTCATGGTTTGTCAATAAATATATAAATGAGTTTGAATATGCATACTTTGCCCCTCCTTTTACTCTTTGCTTGTGTTTTTGTTTCCAGTTTGATTTAGGTAGGGAGAAAAATGCCCCTTCTGTCTTAGTGCCAAGCAACCCTTTGATCCACAGCAGACCAAAACATGGCTGAGCACTACATGTGCCTCACCCACCTCACCAGCTGAGCCAAAACTAGTTGTTTCCCATTCAAATTATTGATCTTTTCAAGTATTTCTGTACATTTTACAAACACAATACAGAACCTACATCTTCAGTAACAGAACCCCAAATTAGGTAGATGCAGTTCCCAGATTATATCTTGAGTCACTGGTCAGTCTCAGTCTGGAGTAAAGACATGAATGAAGCCAATTGTATATTGAAATATTTAGCTGGAAAGAAGGGCTGAATAAAAAATGAGATGAACAAGCAACAAAAAAACACAAAAAAACAGGGAGAAATATGTTTATTCATGATAATTAGGTTGCACAGAAGGATGGGCCTGTTCTCAGCCTGTCTCTTAGTGAGTGACAATTTGCTCAATAGGAAAGTGAGCCCATGCCAGGGAGTCATGGCAACTCTTCAGAAGTTTCCATCAGCTCTCCTAAAGCCCTCCAGCAGTAGACTACATTCTTACCTGAAGCAACTGTCTTGCTTCTGGTCACTGCATCCATTCCATCTTCCTGATACAGTGTGGTGAACATGATAGCCAGTAGAACTGTGGCTGCATAGTCACATATGGTGTCCAGATTGCCATGGCAACATCCAGCATATGCTGGATGTTGCTGCAGAAAGATGACAACAGGCCCCAGAAGTCCTTGAGTTTCCTCTTCCCATCAACAAGCTGATTTGTCTGCTTTTTGTTCTA
Source organism: Aspidoscelis tigris stejnegeri (assembly GCA_023333525.1). Taxonomy (NCBI): domain Eukaryota; kingdom Metazoa; phylum Chordata; class Lepidosauria; order Squamata; family Teiidae; genus Aspidoscelis; species Aspidoscelis tigris. Next base: position 59,567,370 of record JALMGA010000002.1, on the reverse strand, counting down.
GCTTCCCCATGGTGGGGAGAAGAGGAGGAGTGCATGGACATTATGGGAATATCTTATTTCCCAGGGAAGATAAGAACAAAAACAGAAGCCCTGTCAGTAAGCTTAAAGAGGAGAGAATACTTTCTCAAGGGGTGGAAGGGAAGAGCATCTGACATACACAATATAAGATTTTTGAGCTACAAGTTCACTTAGTAGCTTTGAACATTTTGAAAGGAAACATCTAGCAAAGTATCATAAAAAAAATCAACATACAAGATTTTGTTTTGGATTATTTCACTGTTCTACTCATACCCCTTGGTCCCAGAACAGATCTGTCTTTCTGCCTCTCAGCCTAATATTTTGTGCATCAATCCATTTGCTGCACTAAAGCATTCTCCTACTTTTGCATTCATTAAATGTTTCAGGGAACCTCTCCAAGTTTGCGTTTTCATTCTTTGGGTATTGTAGCACCTTCCATTTTGTTACAATGATTTATTTTACATAGTGTTTCTTATACCTGAAATCTGACTTTGGAACATAATTTTTGCCCTGTTAGCACTGGGCTGTATACCAGATTGTGTCTCAGAACAGAGACCTGTCATCCACATGCTGGTTCAGACTATGGCAGGCCCCAGCATGACCTGCCATAATCTGTACTGGCATGCAGTTGGCTAGTATTGCTACCATGAGTGGATGCTGCCCTTTCACAGTAGCATGAAGCAAAAGTTGACTCAAATTAATTTTTGTTAACCTTCCCAAAATATTGCCTCCTATAGTACATTGCAGTACCTCATGCTATCTATTTGTTTGAGACATAGAATATTCTTGACTCTAGAATGTATGGATCAATTCCTATGAGTAATTGTGCATTAATTATTTTGAGCCCCTCTGTTGTTTGAATGCATAATAAAAGAGTAGTGATTTGGGCTCTTGAATCTTGGGAAAACCATTGGATTTCCTGGAGTCACTGCACATGAAGTGGATAGAGTGGGTCCTAGCATTTTCTCCACCTAACATCAGCCATTTAAAATATATCTGTCTGTGAGAGAGAAACAAAAGATAAACTTTAAATGGACAGTGTTGTCTGTCAAAGAAAAACACGCAAATAATTAACCAGATAATGCAGTACATACATTCAACAAATTTATTGTGGCATTAATGTCTGCTGATGGAACCCTACTTCATTAGATGTTTTGTTAGCAATGTGTTCTGAATAGACTGAGGTGCATTAAAGAAGGCAACGATACATGTTTTTTTTAGAATGCATATAAAAGCAAGGAAGAAAAATCATAAAGAGGACATGTGGAGGAGTTTGCAGTGGATATTCAGGCTTAAATCTTGTTTTATTGTTTGAAGCTGCTGCTTATATCTTTAGAGAAGGGGAAAATATTAACAATACAATCCTGGACATGCAGAAGTAAAGCCCCATTAAGTCAAAGGTACAAGGGCTCACAGAAGGAACATAGGACTTCAGCCTAAGGCTCTTAAGATTTGCAACAGCCACAGTTCATGAGCGTGTCTGTTTTATGTTTCATCAAGAAATATAAAATTTTATTGCTGGGCAGGAAGAGAAGGACAGATGAAGAGACTTCTAATTCATGAATATGCAATCTCCAGCTAAGAGACCCACAGAGAATGAACACGTTTTCCAGTTACTCAAAGGCACATTGGTTTGCACTTCTGTGCTCAGTCAACTAAACAATGTATTATATCAAGCCCTAAAAGCTCCATTTAAATAGAACTTTGCATATGTGTGTGAGAATGCATTAAATTAATATGCCATTTTGGTCACAGTCCAGACCTGAAAATAGAAGGAAGATGTTATTTCATCAATCACAGTTTCTGAATCTCCTTTAAAAGTGTGAACCCTGGAGCATCATGAATATGTTTCATTCTAAAACATTCTATTTTACTACACTGAAACTTTTCATTATTTTTTATCATAAAGTATTGATGATCTAGACAGTGTGAGACTCAGACAAGCTTTGTGGCTATCATCATTCATATTAAAGAACAGCACATTGCTGGTACCACTACTATTAATGTGTAGGCCTCCCCTCACTGTCAATATCCATTTTAGCTCTTGACCAAGGAGTTTCTTCAAACTCAGGAAATGGCCCTATGAGTTTGATTACTGGGGATGCCTCTGAGGGGACTAGTAAATCTCCTTAAGGTGATGCAGTAACAAGGCCACCACTACAAGGAAGGACAGTGTGGATTGAATGAATAGATTCACCTTATTAAGGCCTTTCCAAACCATGATACTAACAATTTCAGGCTGAAGAAAATGTAAATTGGTTCATGACTCAGGAGAAATGGGTATACAAATGGGTGAGTCAATCAGCATTTGATTACTATTTATATATTGCTTCTCATTTAAAAGCACAAAACAAAACATGATTAAGAGATTCAAAACAGGATTAAAACTGTACAGACAAAAATCATTGTTTTAAACACACAGCAGGTAGGCCAGGGATAGCAACAAACACACAAGTAATGCCTAGGTAAAGGGATAGGTCTTTCTTAGGCACCGAAAAGCAGAAAGTGTAAACTCCCCATGTATAGCAGGAGGGCCATTCCATAGTGCTACCATAGGGAAGGCTCAGCTGTGGGGCATCATAAGATATCTGTGCTTCATAGAGCTCACAGTAAGACCTATCCAAATGACTTCAGATGTTTTCCAGGATCTTAATGAGAGAGGGATGCACAGAGACTGTTGCTGCACTTCCCTTTTCTTGACTGCTCCAATGAGACTAGGTCAGCAGGACTGATCTAGCACCTAGACAGTCCATGTGTTCTGGAACAATGGCACCTGGAGTTAAATGGCTGCTCTGAAACAGCCACCATGACAACCCTGAAGTTCATTTGAGTTTTAGAGCCATCCTCCAACATTTCTGATGGCTAGGAATGAAAGCTCCTGGCCTCAGACATGCAGAAGACTCATTTTGGCAGTACACTTTGGGACACAAATGAAATAGAGCTTCTTCCAGACCCTATGGTCTATTCAGCATACTTTCCATGACCTATATATTGGGTGTACCTTCAGACTTTGGATGTGGCTGTAGCTTTGGAACAGCCAATTTCATCTTCAGAGATGTTTTAGAATGGTATTCAGAACCATGAAATGGCTTAAGAAATTCCAATACCAAACTCCTTTGTTTGTTGACAAATATTCATTAATGTTAAAAAAACAGGACTGTATTCCAAACAAAAATTAAATAGGCTTAAATTTAGCATGGTTCTCTTTAAAAGAATAGAGAAGGAAATTAGTTTTTTTTAAAAACATAAATATAAGAGAATTTTTAGCCATGTGCCTTTCAGGCTAACTGTTGAAAGCACTAGTCCTCCACTCACCTTTGAAGAAAGATGTTTGAGGTTTCTATGTATATAAAAGGTCAGGCAGACTTCATATATATAAAACTAATTTCAGATAAGCCAATTCCAAATGTGGAAGTGATTGGCATATAGAGTATACTATTTCTGAATGCACACAAGAGGAAAACAAATAACAAGCACCTTTCACTGTCACTCCCTCTAAAATTGTACATTCTAATTTTGCTTCAGTTTCTTGATATTCATGTCAAGAGAAACATAGGCTTTCAACCTGATGATGTCCAATTGATCTGCTGTCAGACTATAAATACTGCTAAATGTTATAAGGTTTATCTATGAACAAAGAATTGATCACAGTGAATTCTGAGTTCTAAGAGAAAACATAAATCTCTGTCCTTGATATTTAGAGATGAGTTATAGAGGTAAACAAAATATTCTCTGGAAAGTCTATAAATATCTGATTTTCATGGTTTAAAATAGATACAGTATTTTCTCTGTAAGTTATTTCATATTGTTCATTTTCTGACTCCGATATGAATCTCTATATCAGAAAAATCACATATCTCTTGAGGCATGAAATATGGACTGCCTTTTTCATCTTAAATACACATATGAGAAATCTTATATAACTGATTTATTCACATTCAACAACCCCATGGATAGGGTGAAAAGCATTCAGTAAAATTAACTAGCATCTCCAAGATGACTTAGGCTGTGTTCACACACAGTAAAAAGGTACCTCAGAGATGACTCAGAAAAGGTTTGCAGATGGGATTATTCCTTTGCCAGTTTGTGCTTCTTCATCTCATGAACATCATGGGCTTTAAAAGGCAAGTTAGAGATGGGTGAAGAGCACAAGTGTCACACGGTTACGGTCTCTTGGCCACTTCTGAATTACTTTCTTATTTTAAAGTGTGTGAATTCAACTTTTATTTCTATGGATAAATTCACACTTAACTTTTGGTAAAGCTGGGGAGACTCCTGCATGGTACATCCACACTGCATGGAGCTGCTTCTTTACTAGAAATAGTTCTGTGCTTCCTGGACTTCCCCCTGCAGGTATAGGTATGGGGCAGTTAAAACAGCTCGACATGCTGCATCTCCCTGTGCAGGTGTGATTCATGCTGCATTACCTGGTTGCCCTGGTGACAGTGCTGCACAAGTCCACTGGCACCATTGTCATAGCAAAGCAATTGCTGTCATAATGATGGTGTTTCATACTTAGCCAAAGCCTAGTAAATCCCCGGTTAAATTTCAAATACTTTGGACATCCATAAGTGCAGGTGCCCAAAGCATTCCAGAACTTTGCCTCCCTGGATGGGAGGTAAAATGTGAAAAGACCCTATGTCTCTGTTTATGTCTTTCTCTCCCTCCCCCAAAGTCTGTATTTTCAGAGAGTTGAAAGCAAGTCAGTGTTTTCCCCTTGTCTTCTGATTGAGGATGCCCAGAAGGAATTGATGGACCACTGTACAAGAGAAGATGCTGGACTACTTTCACACTTGCATGCAATCTGATCTTTGACAGGATGCTAGGGAAGAAAAAGGCATTCACTTCATACCACAGCAGCTGTATTCACCTGCCTGATTGGCAGAGAAGTAAGCAATCCCTCATTACTGCTTCTTATTGTGTGTGGAGAAGAAAATATATTGTAATACATACACCTATGCCATCTGGGTGGGAGAGCATGATTTAACTTATCTGTCGTTTTGCAAGGAGGCTGGTGGAAGTGAATGACAGATTACACAGAGAAGGTCAAGCCAATGACTGGGAGCAAAGCTGTCCTGTCAGCAAACTGGGCTATCATCAACCCCTAATCTGCCTCTAAGTTGCCAGCTCCTGTCATTCACCACTACTTGCCTTTTCATGCGGAGGCGAGTATGCTAAGTGATGTGCTTTGCTTTCTGGATGATCTTGGAGAGCATGTTCTACTGACGTTACAGTATAAAAAGCTTGATTAGGCCATGGCAAGTGTAATTCAGAGACTGTTTTGTAGCTTAGGATTTAATGAGTCTTTCAATGGGACAACATTTATTACTGCATTGACCAGTACATGCAGTTGGAACATTCATGGTGAGCATTGCCTTTGAGGCGACGATGACAAGAAAGAATCTCTGAGATGCTTCTGAGGCAGCTTACAGAAGGCTCCAAGGTAGGATTGTTCCACATCAGTCTGCCCCTTCCCCTTCCCCTAGACGTTCTGTGCTATTAAAAAGTCAATTAAAGAAGGTTTGGGAGCATGAAGGTCTTTGCACATTTGGTCTTATTCTGGAATATATCCTGAAATATGGATTTGCACTCCACATACTTGTACAGAATATGCCGGGCCCCATTTAAGACCTGCCATAGTCCGCATGTCTCAAATGTTGACACCAAACACATATGCTGAAATATATTCAAGGAAAAGGCAAAGTACAGAAAGGGCTCTTGTCTCTCAGAGGTATCTCTGAGACATCTCTGAGGCAATGCTTTTTTAATGTCTGAACACAGTCTGAAACAACGTATGCTTCAAATCACCAAAGAGAATCTGTGTATGTTATGCACAAGTACTGAATATTCACTACCGAATTTTAGTAGTTGAGCAATAAATTGTAAAAGCATGAGAAGATAAAAATATGAAAGCATTATAATAACATAGAAACACACATCTCTCAGTCAAAAGATACAAAAGTACATTTGCAGGGTAATTACAAGCTTGGGTCTTTAATCTTTGTAAGAGTTACTGTTCCTTTGTCTGTAAGAGTTACTGTTCCATTTGTCCTTGATGACTCCCACTTGTGTAACTTTCTTTTTTCCTAAATATCCACAATCTCATTACATTTCAGTTGTGAAAATCCTCCCTTTATAACTATAAAATGCTGTGCTGGTTGAGATGGACTAACTTGATACTTCTGTAGGATGACGAATGAAAGTGTCACTATATACTGACATCAATCCCAGTACGAGTAATAGAGTATGCCAAATGTGTTTGGGCTATAAAATGGGACTGAATTTCACATTTGTGCAAACAGAGCCACTTTGAATGTTCTAGGCTCCAAATTTGCTTTGAATCCCTGTCACCACCAGTTGTGCCTACAAATGCGTTCTGAATCCACTCTGAATCTGCTCCAAAACTTTGAATGAAGGCACAAAAGTTTTTCCTTCTCATATTTCCTTCTTATATTCCTTCTCATTCCAATCTTCAAATATAGCCAATATGTGATTTGAAGTTTCAAACTTTCACAATTTATACAAATTGCAAAAGTAACAGATATTTTTCACCTATACCTGTTTCAGAGACAAGTGATCACAGAATCCATATTGCAGAACTGAGTTCAGAGTAAAGGATTCAGCGTAACATTTTCATGCCAGTTTGTACATTAGACTTTTACTATCAAAGGATAAGAACATACATGGCTTTGAAGCTTGGCAAGCATCTTACAGTTATTTAAAAATGAATTCTTAACAACTGATTTTAAAAAAATTATATGACAGTATTTACGATTTACATGTTAGTTATAGGGTCAACTTCAAATTAAAAATCATGAATAGCCACTGAGAAGGGCAAAACTTTTTCTTTACTATTATTTAAAATATAGACTTGTCTCTGTGTAGGAGCCCAACATGTTTAATACTAGAAAGTGACAAACAGAACTGTGTGCTATTTTTCTAGAAGTGCTTCCTCCCTCCCTAATTCCCTCCCAAGGCACAAATAGGCAATCTCTCAATACATGGCTAGTAGATATGTACACAATTTTTTTTTGTATTTGATTCGTATTGAATCAAGTGAAAACAAAAACATATTCGTTTGAATAAATCCCCTTTGAATGTGGTAGGATTCATATCCGATACGAATGTTCAGTCCCATATGAATCTCGTACAAATTCATACGATTAGCACTCGGATCCCATACAAATGCATACAAAGAGCATTTGAATCCCATACGAACCTTTGAATGTGCCAACATTTGATTTGAATTTGAATGTCTGAATTCAGCCAAATTTCAAATGTTACAAGTATTTGTGCACATCCCTAATGGCTAGGTCTACTATAGTTTACTTTCTTTAAAGCAAAGTGTTCCATTAGAAAGCTAGAACAAAACTTTTTGGCCAAAGCTGGAAAGAAGGAATAAAAAGTCTGCTTTGTGTGCCCCAAGCTCTGTGCATCAACCACAGACAACATAAGCAGTCCGGGGGGCACGGGGAGAGATTGTGATGACTAGTAACAGTTCCATGCTGCATTGATTCAGGCATAGGGTGTCCAAAGAATGGGCTTATTTGCCAGCTTAAGCAGTAGCAATACAGTACTAATAAAAATAAAGCCGCAATCTGAACACACACCTCTGCTGCTTCTTATGTCCTAAGTGTGCCTCCAGACATGGGTAAAACCCCATGATTCTGCCAGAACTATACTGGAAATGCCACACATAGATGTGGCGGTCCCAATAAAGTCCTGGATTAGTTGACTGAAAACCTAGAATGTCAGTAGTATGGAAAATCCAGCACTGACACCAGGTTTTCTGTTATACCGATTCTGAATGGCACCTCTTTGCATCACTGTTCATGGCTGAAATGCTCAGATGCAAGTCAGTCACAGGACTGATACAAAGGGAAGTAGGAAAATGCTTGAGTGATGTGTAGGTATTTTGACCAGGAATGTCTCCGGCCATCCAGGAGGGGTGGTGAGAGGCAATTGCAGGATCTAAAGAAAATTTCACAATTTCCTCTTGGCATCTGGAGACATCTTAAGACATAGGATCTTCACTCCTGCTCATGAGCTACTAACTGCTAAATTGTGTTAAACTTTTTAAATACCGTGAAACTTATTCCAACAGCTGTTTCCAGAATCTTTCATTCCACATTCTGTTGCATCCCTAACCTCTAGACCAAAGAGGAGGGTTTCTTTGTTCTGCTTTCAAGACTAGCCAACATCATTGTAGGAAAACCCTTTGGTGTTAAATTAGTCTACCATCAGGACAAAAAGACAAAGTACTCTTCTATGCTGTACAGAGGAAGAGGTACACACAGCTTCCTTGCCAATAATGACTGGTTTTGGAAATTGAAAAGATACCAGAGAATGTCACTAAAGAAAGTCCTGGTCAACTCAGTGTAAGTTAATGGAGTTTTTAGACATGGTTTCCCTGACCCCCTGATTTTGCATTCAAGTCCATTGCTACTTATATACAATTTCATTATATGTTTGCTGTGGAAATAAACAACCTCATATGAGGAGAGTTGATTGTACTGCATTTCAAAGATTTGTCTGGATCAGATATGCTGGAATTTTTGTTGTCAGACCACGTTTAAGACACATCTTACATTTTTACTATAGTCGTACATAAATATTGTTGTAAATGTGAGTTGATGGCCAAGCAGTGACTTTATTGCCTGGAAATAAATTGCATGGATTAAATAGAGAATTTTATAGGGCCTATCATTTTCAACCATGTAGCATCAATCCATCAACTTCTCCCTTACCCCCAGCCCCCGCTCAAAAAGAGTACCTATTGGTGATTCTTTCTTTTGGGAAAATAGAAGAATTGATGGCATAATTAACCACAGAGAATAATTGGTACAGAAATCTGTTTTTCTGGGCCAAAGTATTCCTTGCTTTTAAATAAACTACTTACAGTGACTTAAATTATAGTCATTTCTTCAGACACAAGGATAAAGAATGAATAGTTGTTATTGCTCTAAAGTAATTACAGCAGAATTATCAACTTTAAGGTAAGCCTAATCATGTAATAAGAACTTCAGCAATAAATGGCTATACCCAGCTTATATTTGAATTGCACATTCTTTTCTCATTTGTTTTCTGCTCTGCTTTAATCATTAAGCAGATTCTACAATTAACTCAGAAACTTGTTGACAAGAGAATTAAATGAAGCTTCTTCGGATTTAATACTGAAATTTGTTACTAAGCAGATGTTTGTCTTAAGTACCCAAACTCAAGAGAAATGTTTATTGATGGCTGCCTGTAATCGCAAATATGCATGATATTTGCTTCAATGGGCTTAGAGAATTAATGCATGATTTAAGAAATGGGAAACGTAATTATAAGAAAAAATAGGAAGCAGCATCAAAACTTTTCACACTGAATTTAATCTTCAATTTCTGATGAAAATTGCAGAGTTGATTTCTTAAGTACCTCGGAGATAGCTCTGATATTATGCAGTATAGATATAATATCCCATAAATTGTATATGTGAAGGTTCTATATGTGCAAATACAGACACATTTGAATCACCTAATTTGGTTACAGTTTTGTATAATTATATGGCTGTAACCAATGAAATTGCTTTAGATAAGCCTCAAATAAAGTAGAAGTTTAAATTCAACTGAAGCTTGTAAAATTACTACTACTACTACTACCAATACTAATACTAATAATATATGTTGCTATTTAGCCAAGCTTAGTCATATCTTTATCATTGAAATGTAACCAGCAATGCCCATATTGTAATGATACATATATAAATAAGAAATGTGTACAAACATTTTGTGTGGGGTTTCAATAAAAACTGGGACTAGCTCCAAGGAGATTTGCTGCTCCCTGTCAACCTTGACCTGTTGACTATGGCCACCTTCAGGAGACAATTCTTGGGATCTCCTGGACCCAAGTCTTTTTCTTCAAGGAGCCTCTGCAGGCAGACAAATTGCAGAAAGCCGGGAACTGTCTATGTTGCTTTGAAACTAAGAATAGATTAAACGTTAACCCTAGGATCTTAGACACTCCCTGCTCAAAATAAAGGTGCCGGGGTGCTGTTCTTTGGTTGCTTTTGCAGTTTGGAGCAGTTCAGAACTAACTCTTCTCATTGGAGCCAGTGTAAGATATTTTTCCTGTTAGTACTATAAGTCTGTCAGGTTCTAGGGCCATCAAAAGGGTTATATAGGCTGAAACTTATGGAAAAGGAAAATCAGTCCTGAGTTACCCAAACACTCTCAATTAATTGGATTTCTCTAGGTAGCTTTATTTGCTGCCTTATTCAGTCCCCCTTCCTTTGTAGAGAAGTGTTCACCTGAACCAAACATTGGTCTGAATTGCAAACCTGCCCTTTAGTCCACTGAAAAGTATCAAGCAGCGCTTGAATGACAGGTTAATTATAGGCTTCCTTTCTCTGCCTGTGTAAACTGCTGTTTCCGATGCCAGACTCGCATTCCTGTATTGGTTTCAATTGTGTTTCATAAAGATAAAAAATATTTTTGCTATTTTCTCATTTAAAACTGTTGTGTGTTAGAAACTCAAGACAAGTTTGGGCTTCCTCTTTATTCCCCCTTCCTTCAGAATCCATAGCAGCTAGATGGCTGTTAAACCAACCCCATTCACTTGCGATCCCGTTTGTGCAAACTGGAAACTCATTTCCCCAATACAAATTATTTTGTGTAACAATGCCATTTAAATACTGTATTTTGAAACTTCCAGACAGGCAATTTAAGCATTAAGTGTTCTGAACGTATACTTCCTACTTTAAGTATTACAGCATGCTTTGGTTTTTAGAATAGGCTCCACATTTGATTAGTTTGTCATTCACATGCTTTAGAGAAATGAGAACATAATTTCATTTTTAAGAACATGAAAAATTAAAAATTAAAAATACAGTTTTGTTATCACTATGCATTCAGTGAAATATTCAGTTATTGTCACAGCTGACTGAATATCAGGAAGGAAAAATAAAAGCTGTCATCAAATAAATTATTCAATTAAAATACATCCATGTTTGCTGAATGGTCTTTCCTCTGAATAGCAGGCAAGTATCTCTAATTATTGAAATTAACAATGCAGCTGATGAGCCTGAGAACTAATGCTAGCAAAAGGAAGGAGATTATATCTCCATTTGACAAAAATTACAAGGGCTAGCAAGACATATGTTCTGAGCAGGACATAAATTATCTCCAGCTGGAACTGGAAAAAACTGTAGAAATACTACAACAATTCACATTAGAAAAGGAAAAAAAAACCCAAACAAATCCAAAATCCAATAATGCTGAATGTTAAAATAAACTTGAGTTTTGAAAATGTTTTTAAATTCATCATAATTTGGAGTGTAAGGCCTTTTCTGCACTGTGCCTTATTCTGGATTATATCTTGAGTTAGGGACCAGCCATCTGCATGTCAGGGCCTGCCATAGTCTGCACCAGCATGTGGATGACAGGTTTCTGTCCTCAGATATAATTTGGAATAAGACCCAGTGCACAAAGGGGCTAAGAGAGAAGTTAAAGTGGATTGTTCGATGGATACTATATTATATAGTCCTTTCAATGGCCCTATGACTTCTGGTACTTGTATCTTCCATCAGAATTCTTATCAAACAGAAACTGTTTATTGCACAGTTAACTTCTAAGACCAGTGGTAGAAGCCTTAGGACCCTTCTAGATTAGTGGATGAAATCAGCACTAATTAAAAATAAAATGCAGCTTATCCGCTACAAAGCAGCGGCCCAATGACTACACTGCACCAGTCCCCCATTGATGCTATAATCTTCACCAACAAAGGACCACTTGTAACTGGATCACGCACCATTCCGGGTTGATGTATCAAACCAGCTACTTGTTAGCAGATGGCACATAGGTGGCTTAGCCCAAAGACCTCAGTGCTATCTTGCCAAACATCCAGAAGAAGTTCCGGAAGTACACTGCTTTTGGATGCCCAGATAAAACAGTCCTGGCTGGCAACTTTGGAGGCTGGAAACATTTGTTCCCAGTTTCTGAAGTTGGACCAGAATAGACTGCCTGCTGTGTGGACACTCTTTGCATGGATTACTGACCCCCTGGCAGGTCTGATCCAGATCACTGGGTCAGGATTAGCTCAGCACATTGCAGAATAACACATATCCTGTGGAAATGCATTCTACCATAATTAAAAACAACCTAGGGCCTTTTTGCACTTGGGTGAATAGGGTCTCCAGATATGCTCCTACATGAAGGATACCCCTCCATTTTGGAAGTGGTTCCATGCATGCCAAATGTCCCCTGGCCAGATAGCTGTGAAGCAGCACTAAAAAGTGCTCCACGGCTATACTAGCCATGTCTTGGACATGGCTAGTGAAGCCCAGTGTTGACCATTTGCATTGTTTACAAGGAAAGTGTGCTTGGGGTGGGACAGTGTAGCTGCAGTTGTATGTGGCATGGCTGTTGCTGTGATGAGGCAAATGCTGCTTTCACTTAGATAAGTGCCAAGTAAGTTTTGGATGGACTGGGTAATTGAAATGTGAATGCCCAATCTATTCCAGATCTTCATTTCTCAGGCATAATTTCCTAGGGAAGTGGAGGTACAAATAGGCCCATAGCCTATAACTGGGGAATTGACACTTTTTCTCAAAGCATGATTTCACTTTACAGTGTGATTGACAGTATTGTCGAGGCTGTTTTCTTTTCTTTTTCCTTTGCATAGTACTAGAATTTCAACAAGGTGTCAGTGTTTTATTACTTGTAAGCTGCTCTTAAATGTTAATGTTTTCAGTAAACGAACAAATGTTTAATCCTTCATTTTCACTGTTGTGTTCAACATGTTAGAAGGTAAGCAATTCCTTTCATGAGGACAACAAGGTGTTAAGGGCTGCCTTGCTGATCAGTGATGAGTGGGAGAAAATTATCCTACATTGGAAGACCTCCTTCACAAGGCGTTTAAAAGATAGACAACAAAAAACAAAATATTTTTGTTTAGCATGTGAATAGGTAAGACAGTTCAATGATCTGTAGCTCAAGAAATATTCAGAAGAAGCAAGAATATCTTTAAAAAATAAGTTTTGGAGCAGCAGAAGCCATATAATTGAACCCTCTATAAACTACATCTGGCATGATGGATTTAGACATTTTCTTATTTCTTTCTAATAAAAAAAAGTTTTAATTCAGTTTGGATATGTGTGAGAGAGACAAATGAAAGGGCAGAAAGAAAAAGTAGTGGGGAACGAGAAGGGTTCTAATCTAATTTTATATTTAATAATCAAAAAGTAAGAAATATGGGATGAATTGCACTTAATTTAATGGGATTCTGTAGCAAGATGGGATAAACTGGGATGCCTCCACACTTCAGGCGCGTCCCCATTATAAGCTTAATTCAGTTTCCTTAAACCGAAATAATAGAACCGGATGCAAACACGAATTTTCCTGTTCCCATTACTTTCAGCTTAATTGCGTTTGATCCGGATTCTGATTATCGTATGTGGCATACGTGACTCAAGGGGGACTCAAGTGGCTACATTTTAAAAGCCACTTTTCGGGGCTGCCCTGCCCTCTTTCTCCTGGCATGAATGCGCCACCCATAAGGAACCCCTTCAGGGAGCCTTGCTGGGTGGCTAGGTGGCTGCTGCTTGCCTGGATGGAAGAAAAACAGCAGCAGCCAGCCAGCAATTCTTTCCCCTCCTCTCCTCATTGCTCAGGGCACGCAGCAGCAACAGCAACTCAAGCCCCCTTCACAACCACAGCCTTTAAAACAGAACCTCCAGCTGCTTTACTCTCTCCCTTTCCCTTTCTAAAGGTCAGAACTTTCAGAATTGTGCAAATTTGAAACATTGTTATAAGGTGTGAAGTGGTTAGATCGCTACAGTGTAGCTTTAAGGAGTGGATTTTTATAGTGGCTGTTTTGAGGGGTGGATTTTTTTCAATGAAATCACTATCTTTGGAAGCAAGCTATTGGGGGAGGGAAACCCTAAACACGGATTCTCATCCCTTAACACCGTACGGTCCCCACAGTAAAAAATGTAAAACATTTCAAGTGCATGAATTTGAGTGAGACCTGTTGAAACGAGGATTAACATTTACAACGCTTTGGGGCGATTTAACATGCGGAAAGCGTGTTAAGCCAAACTGACATGGGGTCTGCCAGGATTGAAAACAGTTTGAAATTGAAGTAAGGTTGTAATGGGGATGTGGCCTTAAAGCGTTGAGGCAATCCCAAAACTGACCATGTGTGTGGGTCTGTTACGGCCTGGTTGGATCACCATGGCAATGGCCACGGCAGCAACATATGACATGAAAAAAGCAATTGCTATGACGGTCATGACATGGTGTGCATTTGTGCTGCTTCATCCAGACCATCCCACCACTCCAACACACAATGTTCATACCAGAATAAACTTTGAATGCTGCATCAAGGAGCTTCCCAGCAGCTCCCAGTGAAGCTGCAGAAAAGTAAAAACTTCTCCACAGCTTTGGAGGATTGGGGATGCTCCCAGATGCTGTGGGATGCTGTAGGTGGTGAGAAGAGTAAACTGGGTGTCCTGGAGGAACTCCAGCCATGCCTGAGAGTTGCGTATGATCTCATTCCTTGGGATAGTTGTCAATTACGGTAACCTGGAATCTGCAAGCTACTTTTCTGTAATCAGTTTCCTGTTAAAACTTTTTGTTGTCTAGTTTAAAGATGCTCATGTTTACTGAATCTTGAATTGATTCAATGTCATGAAACATGAGGCTGTAATGCAGTTAGTATAAGACAGTCCGGGACGCTTTCCTCATCTGCACATAGGCAGGAAAGGAATGTGTTTACACACATTCCTACCTGCCTACGTGCAGATGGGGAAAGGGTCCCAAATTGTCTTAGCCTGAAAAGGCCAGACAGGGGCGGGGATGCCCCTCCCAGGCTTGCCCGCGATTGGGTGAGGGAAGACCAAGGGGGAGGCAGGTCTGGGAGGGTCCTTCCCCAGTCCCTGTGAGTTCTAGGTGACAGGATCATGTCCCCTAGGGCTCATAGCGACCCACCTGGGCACCCACCCACCCCCTGGCCTGGGGATGAGCATGCACGCACGCGTTCACCTACCTGCTGCCTGTGCTGGGTCCAAGTGAGCCAGCTCAGGTGGCACTGTGCTGCACTGAGGATGCATGCGTATATGCGTGTGTGCAACATGCATGTGTGTGTGCGTGCAGCGTGGCCTCTGATTGGACAGCCAGTCCACCAAGGGAATCCACATCTCCCGGCCCATAGAAAGCCACAGTCAACCCCTCCTTGCCCTGGAAAGGGGTGAGGGGAAGCCAAACTGGGTATCTTCCAGATTCCTGCAGTCATGATGGGACTGCAGGAGCTGGGAGTGAGCCACCCTCCCCCACGTGCATGATCACTCACCTTGCCGGGCCCAGGGTGTGATTTGCCATGATCAGTGCAGGCACACATGCTCCCAGTAGATGGGACCCAGAACACTGGGTCCCGTCTACCAGAGTGCTCGTGGTTGCGCAGACCCATGGCAGATCATACCCCGGGCCCGGCAAGGTGAGTGATTTGCATGGATCTGCCAGCTGTTGGGCTGATTTTAGGCCAATTGTGGCAGGGGGTCGTGTCCTGCAGATGTCAGAGAGAGAGGCATGCAAACGCTTCCCTCCCTGGATGGCCGGGGACGGGTGGGAACTCGCTGGGCCACGTGTAGAGCACAATTAAGTGCTCTGCACTTGGAACGCATGGAGGACACTCTGGGATGGGTTGAAGCGGTTCCGTTCAGAACCACAGGAGCAAATTCTCTGTCCCCTCATGTTCTCCACGTGTTCCAAAAGGCCTAGTGCAAAAAGGCCTCTAGACAGAGAAAGACAATATGTAAAAATGTGTTTGTGGCACCTACTGGATATGCATAAAATGAGTACCATATGAGATCTGGGAGCACCATTTCTTCCACATCAATTGTCCATTGACACCATTTGTCAGCATACTCTGAAGCTTCTTCTGGCCACACCATTGGCTACTTTATTCAGAAACCTATATTGAGAGCATTGCACAACTTCCTAAAAGGGATTTAACACCCATATGAATGGTTCGGTTGTCCTAATAGCATTTATGCTCTCACCACCTGTAGACAGTATCATTGTGTTAACAATGAGGAATCAGTTTCACAGCTGTTGGCAGGCCTGACCTGTATGCATGCATACACTTTGCACTAACACTCCCCATGTGTTTTAATAATGTATGCTCAAATAAAAATTATGTGCAGATAATCATTAAAAAAAATTATGCTCTGATTGAGCAGAAATGGGTAAACTGCCATCAAA
Organism: Aspidoscelis tigris stejnegeri; assembly: GCA_023333525.1. Classification (NCBI taxonomy): domain Eukaryota; kingdom Metazoa; phylum Chordata; class Lepidosauria; order Squamata; family Teiidae; genus Aspidoscelis; species Aspidoscelis tigris. The sequence goes on along the minus strand of JALMGA010000002.1, from coordinate 59,551,114 downwards.
AGATGTCCATCCAAATATTGGCTTCTGGTGTTAGTAGAAGTCTTCAGTGTCAGATCCAATCAATACTGCTGTATTTGAGGCATGCTTTGGATATGTGGGACATTTTTTCACATGCTTGTTGCTAGAAATATCTTGGTAACAAGAGATATGGTTGTGGTACAACTTGAAGATGTCCATCATAAGCATGTCTGCTACCTTTCATGTGGGTAGAACTCAGAAATTAAAGGCATTGTACATAGCCAGGAACATGAAAAGACAGGGTGTCTGTTGCTCAAATCTGTGCAAAGTGATAGCCCTATGATTTCCCTATAATCAAACTGCAAAAGTCCTTATTCTATCCCTAATAACTCTACTGGATGACAGGATAAGACTGCAAGTGGACTATGACTAGTGAAAGTTCTATATTGTATAACAGTGTCAGAATACTAAACTAACTCCTATCTGATCAGTTTTCTAAAAGATGATTTATGCAACTTTTGAATGTGATGCTGGTGAGAATGGGCCCGGCAGAGAAATAAGTTGAAGTGAATAGTCTAGCCAATCATTCATAATGAACACATAGTGATATGATAGAATTGCACAATTCACAGGATTTCAGTTTTGTCACACTTAAAAGGGATTTAGCAGTGAATGCCAGCAAAAAGTAGAGTACATTAGGTTAGGCTGTGTTGACAATCCAAATTGCCAAACTGTCTCATTCTTCCACAGATCATTTACAGTTTTGGCAAGTGAGACAGTCATGCCAATTGTGAAGTCCTCATGATATGGAAAAACCCAAGCACGTGAACAAGGCCATATCATAATGACGTTGCTAGATTTTACATAATCCAGGTTCTTGAAATAATATACCACTCAGTAGCCAACTATAATGCATACAGTATTCTGATAATTTATCTCTAAGATAGCTTGCATCTGTTCCAACTTAGTATTTGACAGGCTGTTGTTGCATTCAGATATCTGAATGAAAATAGTCAAGGATTTTAGGGTGTCCATTTTGTGGCAACAGTGAAGTCCACAGTTTTTGCTTTTCTGATGTGAAGTTTGTGAGGGTTACTTGGACCTTTTTTATGACTTGTCTCCTACATCCTTCATCTGGACTAGTGGGCTAAGTCTAGCAGGTGACTTTACTGCTATGTAAATGAAATTATTAACTTGTTGAAGAGAAAAGCCAAATCTACAGCCACATCTGTTGTATCGGGGCAGTGACAGTGCAAAAATGCAAGAACCATCACTACTGTAGTTTTAGAAGTCACACTATTGGAAAGAATCCATTCCTAAACAAATTCTGCTTCAGCCAAACTACTGCCTTCAGTCAGAAAGGAAAGTGTAGATAAATAAAGATTCAGCCATAACCCCCAGCAAAGGTGATTATTCTCTTCTCAGGCTGGTGCCTAGAAGTGATCAGAATCCATTTACTCACCAACAGAAACAGGTCGCCTTTAAAATGCTTCAAAAAAGTGTTTAAGGGTTTTTCTTTTCTGTTTTCTGGTAGAAAGTCAATAAAGTTGACACAAGCTCCTACAACCAAGCCAAATGTGGTCATTTATCATCCTACTCCCAAATGGATCAGCTTAGTTTTGCCCTTTTTTAAAAGAGTTACACAAGAACACGGCACAAAATGTTGAAGTTACTAACCATTTTCAAGACGTTTCGTTAACTAGCAGGGAAGTCTTCTTCCTTCTGTCTCTGCCTAGGTTCATTTCAGATTATCATTTTAACAAACACTTGGTATGGTATAAAGCAGGATAGATGATTGAATAGTCAAAAGCCATACATGTATACAATAAAATTTCATTTCCAAATCAGTAGCATAAATGTATAGATCAGCTTCTGAGTATTAAACCATGAATTTAGTGTAGTAATGCAATTCTTCATCTGCAGAACTAGTCTGCTGGACCAGATAGTAGTGCATCTATTCTAGTATCTTATGCCAGTCACTTATGGAAGACCTACAGGGAAAATGTGAATGTGATAACATGTTTCTTGCTCATGGAGCACGGTCATGCCATAGGTTTAAGAAGGACTTAGACTGTCTTAAGTCCTTGGTCCAGTGGCCAAAGTGCACTTTTCTGTGGACTTTCCTGGCTGAAATGGAATGAATCATCATGTTATATAATTCCACCACTGAGTTTGTTTCAGCCACAAAAGGCCCAGAAGCAGGCAAAGATCTATTGTGCCACTGTTGCTGCCATGCTGCTGTCACACTGAGCCAATCCCCTTGCCTGGTAAAAAGCGAACTTCAGTGTGGTAGCAGGAGGGCTCCTCCTGCCACTGACCCTTGCTCCTTCACCCTCCTTGTCCTCCTGCAATGCTCTGGCATACCAAACCAACCCACCACTGCCTCCCTTGCCCCTTGCCCTGAGTCAGCCTCATCTACCTTGCCACCTTAAGCTTTCCTTTTACCATGTAGGCTCAGCAGGGGGGTTGAGGTGGTGGCAGCAAAGTAGGTGTGTCCAGGCTGTTCCAGGTTGAAAATGGGGTGCTACAACAGGCTTCCCTGTCTGGCCCATGAGACTAACAGGCTAGGATGTGACCTCAACCATGAGGTCACTTATACAAGGTATAAGCATACTGCATGCAATGTTGGAAGTAGTGAGCTGATCCAGAGGTTCTGATGGCTAGGAAGGAAAGGTATAGCAGTTGTTACCTACATTTTATTTTATGGATTTTAATCTGTTTTTATTTATTTTTACTTTTGCTATCTGTTCTGAACTATTCCCTGAAAAATAGATTTAAGAATATGAATAGACAGCTATTTGGATGGCAGGACAGCCAATGAAAAGGGAGTCCAAGAATGAAAGGGAAAATTTGAAGGCAGCATGAAACCAATCATAGGGTCTGTTCACACTTACCAGTTTGGTCTTGTGGTTAGGGAGCCAGACTCTTATCTGGGAATACCAAGTTTGATTCCACACTCCTCCATGAAGCCAGCTGGATGACTTTGGGCTAGTCTCTCTTTCTGAGTTCTCACAACCTTACCTACCTCACAGGGTGTCTGTTGTAGGGAGAAGAACATAAAGTTTTGTCAGCCACTTTGAGTCCCCTTGAATGGGTGAGAAAAGTGGGGTAGAAAAGCCAACTCTTCTTCTTACCATGCAGGAATGCTATTGGACACTCTGGGACTCTCTGTCCACATGTCATCCTGCCGCCTCCATCCCAGAATGTACAAGAATGTCCCAGAAGAACAGGATCCTTCATAGCTGTAGAGAAGTAAAAACTCTCCACAACTTGACCAAGACTCTATATACACTCCTAGTTGGCAGCATTTGCACCCACTTCTGGGTGCAACACTAAGAGAAAGTGGGGCAGCATGGCACCATAACTGTGCACCACGTTGTGATTACCATGGCAATGACCATATAGATGGTGGAAATTGTCACAGCTGTTGCTTTGGTTACTTGGATAGTCCAGAATGGACAGCACACACTGCAGGTGCCCATCAGTAAATTGGGGATAACTCCTGTGTTCACAGTGTGAACACAGGCCACCATCCCTGAACTTATACCATTCCATACAATTACAGTGAAAACAGAGCTTTAGGTGCAGAGTAAGTTCTACTGCTGTTATCTAAGGAAAGGGCAATCTGGATGTGAATTAGCACAGGAATAGCCCAGTTTCCTTGTTAAATAACCAAGAGCGTTTCCATTTCACAACCAAGATGGACTGCTGGCCTCAACTTTCCCATGCCAAAGCATCTGGGGAAAAGGCAGCTAAAGGTAGATATATGAAGAAAGGCACCTAAGCTTCTACATTTCACACTGACAGGACTTCTCACTACAGTGAAATGGGCCACAATCAACTCAAGTGCTGTGCCTGGTTGCAGTGGAGCCAGGGAGGTGTTTTAGTTGACCCCAGCTAGCTTATGGTGGAGGAGTCAAGTTAGATGATTCCTGCCATTTAAATAGAATCATGCCCATAATTTTACAGGGTAAGTCACTTTGGATTCGTTGCTTAAAGAGAGCAAAACCTTTGATAGTTCTGCTTAAAGGGCATTAACATTCATTAAAATACCTGATGTAATGGAAAGGCTGTTTTTTGCTATTGTATGCTCATCAAGTGAAACTGAAACTTGGAAAACATTGGAAGATCTCTTCACACAGCGCAGAGATATGATGAATAACAATCTACTCGGTGGATGGACTCCTTGCATAGCATTCACTCCAGGCATATAAAAATAAATGAAGCCCTGCCCCCATAACTTGCTTTCAAAAAGGCTCTTGCAAAGTGGGGTGCCAATTCATAAATCTTCTGGTTCAGCTAGACAGGGCTTTTTAAAGTTGCCCCTTTAACATCCCAGTCAGACAATACCAGCCCTGACTATGGGTGCTACCCACTGATTGGATACTCAACGGGAAAGTTCCACCTCTTTGCTAATACAGTTTCTTGCCCAACTTGGCTTAAAGAAAGAGATGCTTTCAGAACCATGAAATCCAATGTTTTTAAGAGGTGACCTTTCTGAGATTTCAAGCTGAGGTAAGGTGATGCAGGGAGCGGGGGGGGGGGGGGGGGATGTCTGTCATTACAGGTTCAAATTTGCCCAGAGAGCACTGTTTTAAGTATGTCTGACTATACCCTTTCATATCCATCTATATGAGTCTAGACGATTTGAAAACCAGGTTGTTGTTTATCTGTCACCTATTTGGGTCCGAACTCAGATGTAGCTGTCTACACTAGAGGAAGTAGGTAACCTTTAAAAGCTGCTCTCCTTCTGCCCTGGTAATCCAGGCAGAATTGGAACCTATGCTGTGTTTTTCTTTGTATATTTGCATTCTCAATCTTAAGAAGCCTATCTTGCTCTAAAGATGTATGAGTCTATTTCTTCTTTTATTTCCTGTTTGGTAACATATGGAATAGTCAAAGCTGGAAGAAAGCTTTGGAGGAAAAGTTATATCCTCTGCTCATGCACTTTAGCAGAGCCAGGAAATCTAGTCAGCAATCATATGCCACATAGTTTAGATGAAGTGTTTATGAAAACAAACCATTTACAGCAGCAATAAATTAATAGTCTCCTGTCTAAAATAAAATTCCTATCCTGTAGAAAATGCACCGTACAGTTCTTTCATGTGAGGCGTGACACCATGAAGAAGCTTTATGCTCCTAGAACAGAAGGAGTGGGTAGGGATTATATTTGGAACACAAGCGAGAGGTAAGTTAAGTCTGAAGTTTCAGAAATAATCTTTAAAATGATTTAGGAAATTAGTCAGAAGAGAGGAGCAACCTTTGGCTTTTGTCATAGGAAGAAAAGAATATAAATGAGGATTGATGGTGGCAAAAAGACTCCACCAAATGATCATACTTTTCTCTACCTCAGTCAGTTACCAAGATTCCCAGGTTTTAGTAGTTCATTTGCCCAAGTGAACAGGAAATTTTTTGAGAGGAGCTGGTCCACTTCAACTCCATTCCCAACTCCTATCCACAGCAACAAACATTGACAGTACTAGTAAATTGTGATGTTCAAGATTTACGTTTTAAGTTTTAATCCAACTTCAAATCATGATCAGAAAAAAAAGAACACATCAGCAAATTGACCAGTTATTTTCTTTCCACATTATCTATCCCAAAGGTGAATTTTCTGAGTTAGATAATGCCAAAGGAAAACAGGTTCCCATTTTGCTGATGTGTTCTCTCACTCTGAAAGCCGACAAGCTAAATCAAAACTTACGTGTGAAAGCAGCCTTACTGTACTATTCTTCATAGCCAGGAAGGAAGGAAGGAAGATTTTTCTATATGAAATTAGTATTTGATTAACTAATAATAGTAATATAAGGAACAATAATGATTGCTCTGCTGATATTTGGTCAGGACCTTAGGGGTTCAATGATCCAGAGAATTTTACGATATAAATATAATTGTAACAATGCTGTTTCAGAATGCTGTTGCTGTTGTTTACTTATGTTTGTGTAGGTTCAGTTTCTGAAGCACATTGGTTTGCTGTGAGGCCTCACTCACTAGACTATCTGAAGTGTTCACTACATATGTTCAGTGGCATGAAACGGCCACCACAGAGTGTTATTTGCCTGAGCTATCTTATGTGAAAGAGCACTCAGAGGGTGAGCACCTTGTCTGCAGTTTTTTATTCAAATATCCTCATACATCCAAAGTAGAAACAGGAAAGTGCCCAGTGAGACAGCATGGATGGCACTTAAATGAAAGCAACTACCCCAAGATGTTCACACTACAGGTGTGGGAACTTGGGAAGACTATTAGTCCATCTACGTTAATATTGTTTACTCAAAACTTTCATTATCAGGTAGGAATGGGTTGAAAATGTACCTCCCCTTTATTTTGATGCAATTGTTCCAAAGTTTGATGCAATTGTAATCAAAGTTCGAATGGTGAACTTAGTTCCAGTGGAATTCATGTTTCAGTATCACTCTGTCTTTATATGGCATTTGAATGCACAAAGTTTTTACTTTCTTTTTTGTTACCAGGGAACGAAGCTGAATTTGAGTGCAGCTCCACCTGTCAACATTGAAAATGAGCTAATGAAACTGTCCATCCAAAGTCCAGTCATTCAGACAGTCCAGAAGTTATTCATTTGAACAAGTAGAAGTCTGAATGAAATTTGGAAATTTTAGACACACATTGAACTTTGGGATCTATCCCATCTCTCATTTTAGACAGGACTGTACATGGATCTATCTATATGCAAGGCAGATGTTCAACATTTAGCTACAATGCTTCTTCCTAGTTAAAAACAGTATCTTCAGTTCCTTGAAAAGTACTCTTTAGCTTTCTTAGAAACAATCTTGCAGGATAGATTCGTCAATGAAACACCTGCAGTAGGAACTCATCAAAGAAAGAGATATTCAGCCAGTACTTGATTGTATTCTTTACAGTTTCCTCTATGCTGACGCCAGATATCTTTGTTATCAGCTCACTAGGAATGTGCACAAACCTAACATTGAGAGCTTGGTTCAAATCTCGCCAACCTGCAAAAGCAACATTTGTTCGGTATGATTTCAGGTCAAAACCTAGTACTGAGTCAAGGGAGTTTGACTCAGATGTAAACTATTCAACCCCCTCAGCGCTTGTCAAACTAGTTCCAAAAATAATTTGCCTTTTTTAACTGATTATGTTGTTTCACCTACTCTTGAAAAAAGTCCTGAGAATGATTTTTCCCCTTTTTCTTTAAAACTGGTTATATGGGACAGAAGGGTTGATTTCTTTATTTTGGTTGGAATTGGCACCAGTGATTTGAGCATTCTGTATAGGAGATGCTAGCTCAAGATTTTTGCAGTATGTACTTAGCAAGTGGAAATTTCATAATTTGTTAAAATGTTTTTAATGTGTATCTTGTTTTAATCTGTTGTTACCCGTCCAGAAACCTTCGAGTATGGGGTGGGATAGAAATGTAAACAAACAAACAAATAATGTTCATAGGATGACCCGTGATTTCTGCTGGGTTTGCTTAGCTTCAATAGTTTTAGAATCTGTCATAATAGTCAGTTGTCTGCTATCTTTTTTCTTTTCTGTTTTTTGGAACTATGTGGCCTGTTTGCTATAGAGAGGGGGAGGAGAAAGCTTTGTAATGAGCTTTGACTTCATTCTGAAAGTCAAATATAGTTTTTGTACAAGCTACAAAATCGAAAATGCTAAAAAGTACCAGTTCCTTAAACTTCTAACAGTTATCATGTAAGATATGATGTGGCAGTATTTGACATCCATTTCCTGAGGATATATGAAAGATCTGGAGTTCTGAATTCCATCAAGACCTCCTATTCTATGGTGAACTCTATTTGGTGGAGGGCAGTCCTGTTCCTTTAAGTGACATCAATTTTGTGAAATGTCTTCTTTTTGTTGAAGAACAAGCAGTTGCCTGTGAGTTTGGAAGAATATTGTTCACACTAATTGTCTCTTGTTAAGAAAACTACACAGAGTCAGCAAAAACCTCTTGTTAATGTTTAATTTACAACAGCTATAAACTGTAAGCATTTATTATATAAGAAGTGGGGGGACTTAAAATTTTTCTCATGGTATTTCTTTTATGTGTGCCTGGAAGACCGTATCAATGTTTTATTTAATTGGTAGTCATAAGACAATCTTTCCTGAATTACTGGATTATAAAAAGTTATCTTATATTCTGTCATACCATTGGTTTGTTTGAGGCTGCCTTCAGACGTCTTCACATTATCACTCTATTTAGTGATATTCCAGAGTATCCTACTGCCAGTATTATCATTTGTTGCCCAGATGGCAGCACAACAGTGCAAAGAAAACAGAAGCAGTTTCGCAGTATCACTCATGCAATGACATGAAATACGCAGAAGTGTGTGATCACTGCCCTGTACACATGTGCAGCTGCTATTTTCAGCTGGGTTTGGTCTTGCACATACCCGATGGTCATTCCCAAGATAACAGATTATGCAAGCAGCCATCCAGACAAGGTAAATGCTCCCACTATATCTGTAAAACACAGGTTGGGAATAGATTATGCCACAATAATATTATTGTGGGATATCAGTCCAATATGTTGGGGCTTACAATCTGTCTGGAGGCAGCCTAACCCTGGGTTGTTTTCCACTTCCATGGGTTGCGGCATTCCAACTGGAATGGCTCTGACAAGAACCATTCACAGCTGAAGCAGTGTCTCTGTCCCAGAAAAGTGCTCTCTGTGCTTGGACAGCCTGTACCAGAGCAGGTCCCATGACATTCTGTGCTACTCCAAAGCTTACACAAGCTCACACAAGCTTTGGAGCCAGAAGATAGGGTTTTGATGGCCAGAAATGTAAACCACCCAAATGCAACCCTTTGCTAAACTGGAACAGGGTGGAGCAGACCTGGGGAAAAACAATGGCATTGCATCTAATGCAGATACTGTGTGCTAGCAGGGAGTGAGCCTCTCTAGACCACACTGAAGTGTGGAATGGTCCTAAAAAAGATAGACCCTACAACATATTGGTGCAAGCAGCATCTATAATCCGCATCTTGTTAAACATTGTTTCTGTGAATTTCATATTGTTTAAGCATGATTATTCATGGTTAGGGAAATTGGATATTCAAATTGAAAACATTGGAAAAGTTGCAATTGTGGCTGCCTCCAGACTAGTGGAATAAATCCGTAGTTAAACATAAAAGCACAGAATACTTGCTGCGCAGCGACAACCAGGCATCCTGATTTGAAAGACAGCTCCATAGCTTCCTCATTGGACCTGCAGGAGCTGAGTCAGTGCACAGCACACTGTCACACGGGTTGAGGCAGCCAATAAAATTTGAGTTGCCCTTCCTGGAGCCTATTCGCACTTGGCTTTATTCTGGAATATATGCTGGAATAGGGACTTGCTGCCCATATGCTAGTGCCGGCTTCAGCAGGCCCAAAGTGAGGTCTGCTAGAGTCTGCATTAGCATGTGGACCACAGACCCCTATCCTGAGATATACTCCAGAAAAAGGCCAAGTGCGAATAGGCCCCTGTTCTTGTCTTTGCTGTCTCGCTGTTCTGCCTGCACTGAGGGAAACTTCAGATTTTGTTTATACTGCACAGCTAGTGTCCTTGATCCAGCATTAAGGTAAATGTACAATCCTGATTGGATAATGTGTTGCTACGACAATCCACCAGTGATGCCTCGGTCGGACTGCACATTCTGCTGCCCAGTATAAACGTGTCTGGACGCAGCCTGTGAGTAAGAATAGATTATGAAGGCTGATGCTGTGGGAGGCTGACGGGCAGGAAAGTTAGGACTAACAAGGGGATTTTTTTCTTCACCCATTGGGTCATTGGTCTATGGCAGTGGTTCTCAACTAGCTGAGAAGATGGTGATGGCCACTAGCTTGGGTGGCTTTAAAACAGGGCTGGATAAATTCATGGTGGATGGTTGTATATGTGCATCAGTGGCCACTAGAATGGATGCCCAGGTATTGCCTCCCATGTCGAAAGACAAGCAAGATAGTTCTAAAGGCCAATTGCAGGATGTTGAGAGCAGGTGAGGGTCTCACCCTTAATTTTCTGCTTAAAATGCTGAGAAGCAAATGGTGGGCCACTCTGCCAAACGGAATGCTGGACTAGTTGATCTGTGGTCTGATCAGCAGGGCTTCTCTTATGTTCTTCCCTTCTCTAATGGACCTTTAGCACAGTTTTCTTGCCCAGTGTTATTGCAACCCCATTCAGTAAATGGGGCTTTGGTCTTAACTGTATTGTTTTCTTAAAATGGTGCTTTCAGATAGGAAGCTCAAATTTTGTGGCTCCTTAAGATATGCCCTACATTAGTTTTAAATACATGATCATCACTATTTTTGCCATTTTATTTGCATGCTTATTCTTCCTACCTGGATTAAGCAAACTAATTTGTTTGTGCCAGAAACCTGCCTCCTCCTCCTCTTCCTTCTTCTCTTCCTGTTCCTCCGTGATCAATGTCTCTGGTTTGGCAACCTACAGTGCACTTCTCTCACCTACTTGGTATTAAACAGCAAAAAATGATTTAACATTTTCAGAAATGCTTGATGTCTCATAAAGAAAGGACTTCACTTAAATCTCCCTCTATATTGACTACTAATTCTTTTGCTAGGACAGTGAAGAGATTAAAAACTCTAAACTTGCCTATTTAATATTCTTTGTATTTAAGAGGCAGAAAAGCCTTCATAATCTACAAGTGCTGACTTGGCCATAAATCCAGAGAAAGTTTAATTCAACTTATCCTCTATTTGTCATGCATGGAAAGAAATAGTACTCCAAAATCAGCTTCCTCCATTTTTTTTCTTTGAGACCATTTCTTCTTGCTCCACTATTACCATTCATGGGGTGAATCTCCACAGCAAGCTTATTTCGCTTTCCCTAAACCAAAATAATAGAACCGGATGCAAAGCGAATTTGCCTCTTCCCATTACTTTTAATTTAATCGCGTTCGATCCGAATTCTGAGGATCGTACGTGGTGTATATGACTCAAGGGGGGACTCAAGTGGCTACTTTTTAAAAGCCGCTTTGCAGGGCTGCCCTGCCCTCTTCCTCCAGGCATGGATGTGCCACCCATAACAGACCCCTTCTCAGAGCCTAGCTGGGTGGCTGGGAGGCTGCTGCTTGCCTGGATGGATGAAAAACAGGCACCGGCAGCCAGCAATTCTTTCCCCTCCTCTCCCCATTTCCCAGGGCACACAGCAGCAGCAACTCAAACCCCCTTCACAGCCACAGCCTTTAATACAGAACCTCCAGGGCTTTCATTTCCTTTCCCTTTTTTAAAGGTCAGAACTTTCAAAGAGCTAGAATTGCGCAAAACTGCAACATTGTTATTAAGGTGTGAAGTGGCTAGATCGCTACAGTGTAGTTTTAAGGACTGGATTTTTATAGTGGCTGTTTTGAGGGTGGATTTTTTCAATGAAATCACTATCTGTGGAAGCAAGCTATTGGGGGAGGGAAACCCTAAACATGGATTCTCATCCCTTAACATGGTATGGTCCCCACAGTAAAAAATGTAAAATGTTTCAAGCACACGATCCGGAGTGAGACCTGTTGAAAGACACGGCCATGGTTTTGAGACATAAATGTAGATGGTAGACGGCAGGCTTAGGATGCCCATGAGCAGTTGGCGGGCCACTGTGTGCGACAGGATGCTGGACTGGATGGGCTGTGGCCTGATCCAGCAGGGCTTCTCTTATGTTCTTATGTTATTGGCCAAGTTTGATCTCCTGGCAGAGAAACTCATATAGATACTGGTAGCGTGCAAAAAAAAAGCCCCGTCTCAGTGGTTGTTTGTTTTTGTTTTAATGAGTTCAAGGTCTCTTTGGACTTTGGCTTTAGAAGTAGGATCATGATGACATGCTATCCTGTGTTTGGGAGGTGGCAAAGCTTATATGTGGAAAGATCCAGGGTTCCAGGTATCTGTAATCAGACTCAGCCCTGGTCTAGGTGGAATAGTTACCTAATTTAGGCTTGGTCCAAATGGAGGGTAAAAAGGAATGGAGTATAGTTAATAACCGGTTAGGAATTCCCCTTTCTGCATCAGTGCAGCCTACGCTACAGCAAATAGTGTAGCTGCATTGCTTGCTGCTTTGCAAAGTGAATGTAAGAATGGCCAGACCTGGCTGGCAAACACATGGATGATGACAAGATTATTAACAAGAGATTTGCCCAGAGTGACGTAGAGTTCATTATCTGTGGAACACTTTGAGGATGAGTGAACTTACAGCAAGACAGCTGCTGAGTAGGATTTAACCCATGGGGCATGAGGGATTTACACAGACAGGGAGATCCATAGCTGCAGGAGTTTCTAGTCCATTTACTTTTATTAAGCCCCATAAACATTGAATCGTATATCCGCATCTACTGGGAGACTAGTTCATAGGCTCATTAAAAGGTGTTCTTTCATAATATTCATCTCAAATGTCCTTGTTCTTAATAAGATCTCATTCCTCCTGTTATGCACTCTTAATCTGCCCTGTGGTCTTCAAAAGCTATGCCCAAAATTCATGGAGTAATTTGAAGGAATACATGCAATAAAAGGAATAAATGCCTCAGAGAAAAACATGCACATTCTGTTATGGAAAAAAAAATACAAAAAATGTATTGAATTTATTTCCACATCATACTTTAATCTCATCAGGAGGGGTTTTTTTTAGATAAATAGCATGCCCATGGTTAACAGAAACAACATAATACTCTTGTTATTTGGTATTCCTTTTTACAGTAGAAAATGTGATTAAGTTTATTTCCAGCCACCTTTAGAAAGTGCTTTAATGTACTTTGTGGGTAGTAGACTGTCTTGGTTCACAATTTGATAGCACAGAGTAATGCCAATTATTTTAATCTTCACTTTTACCCAGCACCAGATTTAGTGTGAGTACGCTAAGGGCTTTTTAACACTTATTACTTATACACATCATGGTCCTCTTAGGAGTCTCTTTTGTCTACATACTAATGTGGGCCTAGAAGCCCTGCCCTCTATCAATACATTCTGCCTGCAACGGATGGCACATAACAGATGGCAGAGATTAAGGCCGCATCCCCATTACAACCTTATTTCGGTTTCAAACCGTTTTCAGTCCTCTCAGACCCCATGTCAGTTTGGCTTAACACGCTTTCCGCATGTTAAATCGCCCCAAAGCATTGTAAATGTTAATCCTCATTTCAACAGGTCTCACTCCAGTTCATGCACTTGAAACATTTTACATTTTTTACTGTGGGAACCCTTCTGTGTTAAGGGATGAAAGTTTCCCTCCCCCAATAGCTTGCTTCCAAAGCAAGCTGTAAAATCCACCCCTCAAAGCACCAGCCCTCGTAGCAATCCAAGCAATCCACTGTAGCAATCCAAGCACTTTACACTTGATAATGATCTTGCCATTGAGAGTTCTGACCTTTAAAAAAGGGAAAAGAAACAAAAGCAGCTGCAGGTTTGGGGAGATGTGTGAATGTTTAACGAAGGGGGCTTGAGTTGCTGCTGCTGCTGCATGCCCTGAGCAATGAGGAGAGGAGGGGAAAGAATTGCTGGCTGTCCACTGCTGTTTTTCTTCCATCCAGGCAAGCAGCAGCCACCCAGCCACCCAGCTAGGCTCCCTGAAGGGGTCCCTTATGGGTGGCGTGTTCACGCCAGGAGGAAGAGGACAGGGCAACCCCGAAAAGTGGTTTTTAAAAAGTAGCCACTGGAGTTCCCCCTTGAGTCACGTAAGTCCTCAGAATCTGGATTGGACGTGATTCTGGCTGAAAGCAATGGGATCAGGCAAATTCGCATTTGCATCCGGTTCTGTTATTTCGGTTTAGGGAAACTGGATTAAGCTTCTAATGGGGATGCGGCCTAAGAGGCCCAAAGTGGCATCCTAATATCTGAGGCAAATTCGTACTTGGTCTGCTATTGGATGCTGGGAAGCACCATCTGCACTTGGCAGGAGGTGTTTCCATGTCAGAAATGTCTTCTCCCATCCCAGAATCTTAGCATCTACTCACATGTTCCAGCCAGATGAGTGACCATGTGCACCTCTGCCAGTTCCAGGGGTCGCCTGTGGTGTTGTGCAAGTGCGCTGGCACCTCAGATGACCCCAAACACAACTGAACATGTGCAACATATCACTGTCATCATGGTGACAGCACTGGCATGCTTGCAGTCGCATCAAACTCCTCAAATAAGATGGCAGCACCTGGACACGTGTCCGGACTCAGGTTGGTCTGTGGCTGTGTTGGGGGTTGGTTTGGTGTACATTAGCATTTGCAAGTGTGGATGCTAGTGCATACCAGTGGGGATGCACTTTTCCCATCCTGTAGAAGCAAAATGCAGAAATGCCCCTGGAATACTATCAAACATTTTTAAATAGGCCTCCTGGAATAGTAGGGCCATGGGAAACCTATTTCAGCAGTTTGCTTTGTTGTACCACCAAAATGGGGCCCCCAGGGGTAGTGAGGCCAAGAACCTTCATTGCTAGTTGGAGCAAGGGCTGTTCCAGACCAGAAGACAGCTTGATCCAGACCAGCTGCTTCAGATTACGAAGTGCAAAAACACCCTGAGAAATGGGTGGTTCAAAAGCAGCTTAGATGTGGTAGTGTCTGCTAAACAGTGCTATAATCCACTTTAAAGCCCAGAAAACGTCCTTCCAAAATGCATTATCTGGCCTTTAAAGTAGACTAGATGTGGAATGGAAACATTAGCATTTGCATGCTACCATCTCTCTCTCTCTTTTTAAAAATGTATTCAGAGCCAGCCACTGTCTCAGCTACCCTGTCTTACAATCCCAGTCTGCTGGTTGCTTTGGTATAGGGAAAGGGTTGTTATATGAATAGGTTGTTTGGGTACATAGTGATCACAAAATACACTATGTGGTGTGTCATCAGTGAGATAAAAAGTAGGTAGAGGTCACAAAAAAGTCCTATGCTGTATCTTAATGACAGTGCTAGAATGGGCTTTCTGCTGGAAAGGATAAAATCAGGAAAGTGACCAAGTGTGCTTGCAATTATAGGCACATTATCAAAATAGGCAGGTTTTCTAAACTGTCAAATAAAACCACCCTCCAAAAAAATCTCCTGTAACTAACAAATAAAGCTTCCTTCCAAAAAAACCTTTTATCGTTTGTTTTATGCATTATAGAATGAATATGAAAAACAGAATACACGACTAATGAATTAACAGATGTCACTCATGTTGCTCTATACTCATTTTTGGAAGTGCTTGCGATCAATTAACTTGGTAGTATATTATACAGCAATTCTTTCTTGGCCACTGTTCCAAAAATGTGAAAAGCCATAGCAGACTACCTGGTAGAGTTATATGCAGTATTCAGAATTATTATTTTCCATGCAGTCACTCAGCATTGCCATAGTACAGAACTAACTTTAGAATTTTTGGAAATTCTTGCTCTTGATCATTATATCTGTAAAACTCACTCACTCACTCACTCACATGCTGTGGTTCCAAGCTGTGTTGGGTTTCAAAGGCCAAAATTAGCAATTTCAACTGAGACTAGACATGCTAATGCGAGTAAACAAAGACGGATGGTGTATGTAACATCTTAAAAATCCCTGTTGGCAGCTTTTTTGCCACTTATTGCACTAACTAAAGCATTCACACTATGTGTTAGTTTACTTTATTTATGACTTGCCTTTTCCTCAGAGGGACTCAAAGCAGCATACAAAATTGACTTGACCAATTACAGCAAGAAACATAAAGTACAGACATTGAACATAACCCATAATAAAGGGATAGTACAGTACATAAGTCAAGTGGAATACAATACATTGCACTCCATGTGCTGAACTGCAGTTTATAAAACACAGACTGCTATAATTGGTCAGGAACTGTCCGATGCCTCATCTGATGGTCTAGGGCTTTCCTCAGCACCTGCAGTGACTCATGAGTAGGTAAACCTCAGTGAAAAAGTGTAGGGAACTCTCCTTTGCTGGGAGCACAGCTGCTGCAATTGTTGTGGTCTTTGTAGGTGAGGCCTCATGGTGTTTATGCATGATCTCATGACTGCTGAGACACGCTGTACCTGCACATATGCCATGTTATGTGATGATGATGCCCTGCCCACAGAGAGGGAAAGCTGCAAGCCCATAAACAGGGGGAATTCATATGAAACAGCTGGTTATCAATAAACCCATTTGCATTTGAATGCCCAGAATTGTCAGTTATAGTTATTTTTTGTGCCAAAAGCTGGAGAGTGTGGTGACCGTGTTGGTGCCAATGGTCCATGCTAATTCAGACTAACAAAGAAAAGGAATGCAACCCAGCTTCACCATTCCAGTGGGACTTACAGTAACTTGCAGGCTGTACAGTGTCGTACCTAGAGACACTGCAGATTTTGCCTGAATGTTCTTATTCTGACTTGCACACGTATTTGTTCCGCAGGCAAGTGTACCATTTTATTGGTTCATGGACCATTTCCACTTGCTAATTTTATCTTCTTGTTTCAGTCATATGCTGGTATTAAGTAGTTTTGCACATCAAATGTTTATGTACTGTATCCCTTTTACCTCTAGAAAAGTCACCTATGTTTTCAAAACCATTTGTCTTGTGTCTGTGTGTGAGTGACAGAGAGAGGTGGTGGGGAAGGAGGATTCAAAGGATTTGGAAATGTTAGCTGTCTGTTTGGCACCTGACACCCAAAACTCCAGCTTTTATCTGTTTGATCCTTCCAGATTATGTTGCTTACTGACCCTGAGATTGAGAGCAGCCTCCTGATCAGTTCTGATGAAGGTGCCACATATCAAAAATACCGGCTGAACTTCTACATCCATAGCATGCTCTTCCATCCCAAACAGGAGGACTGGATACTGGCCTACAGCCAGGATCAGAAGGTTGGTGCCTGCACTTTTCTTGCTTAGTGGCATAGTTCTTCCAGGCTGAAGTCATTTAGAGCTAGGTTCCTTTCATGGACCTTTCTTTCCTATACATAAAACTTTGAAATGTTGCCCATAGTGTATGTATTAATAGTTAACGTTTCTGGGAGTAGCCAAGAGTAGATGGTAAGTTTTTAACCTGTCTTGTTTTATGAAGTGTCTTTCACGTATATTTTGATATTGTGTATTGATACAGTCATTTGGCTCATTATTAAATTGTTGCTCCTACTACTGTTCTAGATGCCATGTGTAATCACTGGGATAATCAAGTATCTGGCACTATCAAGACATAGGGCACTCAGCTGAGTTGATAATTTGGCACCTCCTCTATGAGATACCCTGGCATGTCTTTGGAAGAAAATAATTGCAAACTTTTTTTTTATGTGTTTGACAAGAAGTGTGTATTTGTACATATATTTACCAGGAGTTGATCTAATGTGTCAGTACATAACAACAACAAGCAAACTGATGATCTTGAAACATTTGCTTGATGCTCAGTCAATTAATACTGGACCTGTGGAGTGAGAGTGAAAAATGATTCAAATGGCATCCTTAACTGCTCTCCTCCTGATATGGTTCTTCTTCCAGCCCTCCAACAGCAGTGATGAGACTTGCGAGCATTAGTCGATGACAGCCACCCCCCGTACGATCGATCACTTACCTGTGTTTGATCGCCGGGCTGCCCATTTGTAGGGTCCTTCCATCTTGAGTATGTCGCCCTGTGCAACAGCCCATGTCTCAGTGCTGTTGCTATGGTGATGCTAACACTCTGCACAGTTGCAGTCATGTTGGGGTCATTGGAGCTGCCAGCACACTTGTGTGACAGCCTTCCCAGCTGGCAGAGGTGTGAATGGACGCTGTCAGGTAAGTTCTGGTTGCATGGGGTAAGGGCTGGTGAGCTTATGATGATTATTCATGATAAATGAACATTTGGGAGGGCAGAGGCTGTAAGCACCTCCTACAAGTGCAGATGTTCACCTATCGTGAACTACACGCCAAAGTGGGAATCGGCCTCAGGAGACGCTTTATGCCTCTCTGGTCCTTGTCAGTGCTTTTGGAAAATGGGACGTGGCAGATATCCTCCTTGCTGCCATTTCTGGAGAATATGGCAGGAGATCACTTTGCCTCCTGTCACGCCTCCTCACGCGCCTTCTGACTCCAGCTCTTCGGAAGGAGAGGAGGCGGCAGATGCACCCCCAGAAGCAGACGCTGCCAGCCCAAGCGCTGAGAGCCCCACCCGAGCGGAGCGCACACACTCCTCAGGTGAAAGCGATGAGGGAATCGCCCGACCCTGCCCGCAAGTGTTGCGTAAGCAGAAGCAGCTCACGCGCCGCGCTGCGAGAATCAGGCACCTGGGGAAGACTGGGCGCGGTGCAGCATTCCCTATTTAAGGAATCAGGCGGTGCCCAGAGCTTGTTGCAGACAAAGCCGTGCAACCCCATTGTGTTTCCTAAGCTGTGCTTGACCATTGGACTGATTGACTTCCCTGACTTCTGGACTGCCTCACCAACCTGCCGAACTCTGGACCCCCGTGAACTTGGACTGGACCTAGACACCGAGTAAGCAACACCCCGCGGCGCAGAGCTGCGTGCGTGTGTCTGCCTCTGCACCCTGACGCCCCTGGTTACGACACCTCCCTTTTATGACAATGAGACTGAGGAGATGATTGAGTGAAGCAGGGACAAGAACCAAGGCATTTGCTACCAACACCATATGTTCCCACTCAGGGAAAGAGCAAAAAGTGTGATAGCTGAGCATCCAATAGAGGTAGAAGCTACTACTGAATTTTATTTGAAATGGCTACTCATCGCTATCAATCTTTAAGCAACCTGTGGGGATGCAGCTATCAAATCAGTCAAGTTGTGTTGCTTTGAAAAGCTCTTCCACTACCATTGTATTAAGAAAATAAGGGCCTGGGGCTGTTTTGTGAACCCAAATGCACAGGAGACAGACTGCACAATTCTTCTTTGATCTTACTAAAACACAAAGAAAGCATGTCCCTGTGTTGAAAATCAGGTTTTTCACCTATCCCTTTTTTTTATTTTCTTTTTTTAAAGTATTCTGCCATCTGGGTGACCAAAGGAGAAGCGCTGCTCCCCTGTCTCTAGGGTGTAGGATGAAATGAAAGAAAGAAGCAGAAATCAGTAAAGCCAACGCCAAGAATATTTATTTAGCCAACAGGGCCCTTTTTGCTGCTGGATGGGACAGGGCTATCCTCATTCTGCTTCATGTCTGAGCACTGCTTCTAAAGAGCACTCAAATTGCTGTCTATATGCCTGTGTAGTCCAGGATACGGGCTCTGGGTCAGCTGTAGGCCTCATTGTTAAGGGCTAACTCTAAACTCAGGTAGGACACCATTTTGGGTCCATGATACATCAAATGGGGATTAAGCATGTTAGGGGTGGATGGGTGGGGCTTGCTGTAATCTACACTTTTATTCCTGGCCTTCAGGGACGAGATCCTGGAGAAGCATACAATCCCTGGGATGTGTTATATTCCACCGCTTGGATCTTAGCTTGGATCGAGTGCTCTGGGGCAAGAACAGCCTATACCGTGTGTGCCAACATGTGCAGTGTTGAAACTACTTTAGTGTCCCTTTCAGGATACTTCTTTTTCTATGTGTGAATGTATCTCACAAGCACCTCTGAGACAGTGGCATCTGTTCCTTGTGTTCTCATCCAATTTCTACCTTTTCTAGCCTACGGAGGTCACAAGAGGGGAAGGGACAGAGTATTATGTGAATTTAAGTTAATTTAATTGTATGGTCACAGACCAGAATCAAAATGTATAAAAAGTCTATAATACTTACCGTCACAATGTGGAAACAAAACCAAATATAAAGTGAAAACCAATTAAACACAAGTATCAATAATCATAAATATCAATACAAAACTAAGGAGAAGGCACTGATAATAGGAGAAACTCTGGAATGCTATTGTGGACCACAATCATTCAGGTGTCGGAATCTGGATAGATGTTAGAAAACTTGTGGATTATCTTAAAAGGGCCTAAATATCATCAAGGATTCTAGATACTGGCTGGTAGAAGAGCTATTGGCAATGAAGGTCAGTTGTCCTAGGTGATAAAACCAGGTAAACCTGAGGTGTTTCAATACACACATTGATTTATGGTGTGTACATAAGTTGATTTAAGCAACGGGTCCAGATACAGTACATCTGAGAAAGCAGAGGAGTAGAGGCAACCCTGGTGAGTGGCGTCTGAACTTATATTAGCTCTTGTGCCAATGATTTGGCTGAGCTGCTATGAAGAACTTTAGCTCAAAGTGAATATAACTGTTTATGAGCATCTAGCTCATAATCATACGGAGGTTGAAAAGCAGGTAAGGCAGTTGTAAATGGGATTCCCTCAGGGTCAAGAGTGGAATTATGTTCTGAAGCCCTTTGTTCTGTCTGAAGAGTACACAGAGGAAGGCTGCCTGTCTCAGAGAGTATTTAATCAGGCTAAAGCAGAACTGTCTAAATCTGCATTAATATGATGATGAACCTCTGCAGTTATCAGAAAGGTTTTTAGGCATTTGTATGTTGGCTCAGGGTTGGGGGATTTAAGGTCCAGGTTCCTATTGGGGCTGACTTGTGGTGATGCACTGTGGCCTTTTGATAAAACTAAATATAAATATAAACCCATCTATTATCAGCATTCATTATCATCCATTCCTTAATCTGCCCTTGCTTGGATTTAGACTGGGCCTACATGGAAGGGCTGACAAGATGCCTCTGCTGAACTAGTGTGATTTTACTAGAAACTGCATCGTTTCAAGCAGCCCCAGCCAAACTACATTTGTTTTCTTTGATGCAAATGGAGATTTCCTTGGAAGTAATGAGAAGATGTGAAAGAGGCATTTTGTTAAAAAAGCCCGGGAGAACAGCTCTGAAGAGAGGAGTAATATCAGCAGCAGTTTCTATAAAGTCATTGTGCAATAATGAATTAAATTCACATGCATTTAAAATATTATCTTAAAAGGAGCTTAGATGTGGTAGCATGAGGTTACTTTTCTCATCCCTCCTGTAATCCACATTAAAGGATAAAAAATAAAATGAACTTTGTCCTTTCATATGGCTTAGAAGTGGGATAGGAACATTAGCATGTAGCTGCTGAACAACAGCTCTAAGTTGCCTCTACACTGCTTTTTTTTAAAAAAGGTGTGGATGCAACCTTCAAATAACAAAGTGATGGTAATTTGAAAATTACTTCCTTGTCACTAGGGTTACAGCTAACCAGCCAGAAAATGTTTGTGCACCTGTGCATTGCTTTTCCTTTCTGAGGAAGAGCCTCCAAACAAGTATGGACATATTTTCTTTTACAATCTTATTCCTCATTTATCTTCTTTAGCTGAGGTTCAGCAATAGTCCAGAATACATTTTTTTCTTTTAATTCGGTCATAAACTAGTGTACAAACTAGGCCATAAAGCATGCCCACAGAGTACATCCATCAGTCAGTTTCTTAATACACCTCACTAAACATTATGTTTTGGGACATCTTAAAATAAATGAAAGAAATAAACTAAAGAGCAGTGGGGAATAGGAGAACAACCTAATAAAAAGAGGAAAATACAAACAGATGAGATCATAGCAGACAAGAAGATTGCACTGACAATAAAAATTAGAGGATTTAGTTCATGACCTAGTAAAAACTCAAAATGTGAATATTTGCAGGGTGTTGACTTATAAGTAGATGAATTTCTATACTTCACTGAGCTCAGTTAGACTTTAGCTAGAATAAATCTAGCATTGTTAATAACTGATGTGTCAGTTTAGAACATGTGTAAGAGTTGATATAAACGTATAGCTACCCAATGGATGCTGCTTCCAATTACATGGTGGTGGCAATGTGATAAAATGTGTCCTCTAGTCAGTTGCTCATAGCCACACGATTGCCTCCAGAGCACTATAGATACTCACACAGAAGATTGTTCCCGCCACTTAGATAATCACTAAGTATCACCGTAATTATGACAGTCCTTCTTGTTTATTCATATTTGTTGGTTACTCCTCAAAATGTATGTAGATTAACATATCAAGAAGTGTGATATAACATTAGTAGTAGTGGCATGTCACATCTCAGCAACAGGCAGAGTAAAATAATACCAACAATCTGTAATGTTCAGCAGATACCTAAAATTATACAGTTTCTATAAATTGTTACAAATTGTTTAAAAAATAAAAAAAAGAAACGATTATTTTTGTGGGCCTTTTTGTACCTGGGATACTCTAGGTATGCCCCCAGATGAAGCAAATGTATTATATGAAGATGCTTCTATACTAGAAGCATCTCTGCATATGCCTGAGTATCCTGCAGCCAGGGTAGGTGTGGAAAATATTTTCATGCTCCATGACTTACCTAGCATCCATCCAGGAAACTTCTGTATGCTCCATTTTCACCTCTTCTGGGTGGAAGAGGTTAAATCGAGTGTGTGACACCTGTTCACAGGCACAGTTGCACACCATGTCACCCAGTTGCCATGGCAACAGTGCCATACATGTCTGTTGGCACCATGAGATGGCACTGGCTATGTTTGGAATGCTTCAGGCATCACAAAATCTGGATGCCCAAACCATTCCAGTAGTTGTGCCTCATCAAGGTGTGAATTGGCCCAGTGACAATTGTTTTCCAAAAGGGAGAATATATCTAGAGTAACTGAACCCACAACCCTAAGCTCATATTTAGAAGATAAGATTTGCTAAGCACAATGGCATGTAAAATAGAATAAACATGCATAATCTTGTGCTCTAGAACTGGACCCTCCACACACACCAAAAGGTGGAAGTCAGACTTTTGCAAAGCTCAGCCATATTCAAACACATTTGTATCCTTCCTTATCCAAAATGTCAAAATACATACTGGTTTAAACTGGCAAGACTGAACCCCCTTGGTTTAGTTTGAGTTCAAATTTGAAGAACCCGAAGTCTTAAAATGCCAGATCAATATAAGCCAGGAGATAGTTTTCTGTCCAGATTCTTTTGTTAACAGATATTGTTTACTTGATAATATAACTACAACAGTAAAAATAAAGTTTGAACTACTTTGTATAAACTTAAAATACAATAGTCTAAAAAATTGACCTGAATGATCTGGAGAAAAGTCCTTATGCCCAAGATTGAGGAGGATGTCCCTCTAGAAAAGGACCTCCTGGTGTAAAGTGCCACCTTTATCAAGTTAGAAGTTCAACCGTCTTTGTCATCTTTGAAATTAATAGTTGTGGTGGGTCAGTAAGTTGGCCACAATGAGGCTAGTGGATAGACATATCACTCAATCTTGGAGTCAATGGCTTGAACAGAGTTGTTTTATCAGCCAGATGCGGTTCAGCACGAGGCCTTCTTTAGTGGCTGTATCTCAACTTCTGCAGTACTGTATTGTGAAAACTGTTAATACCATAGTATAAAAAGGAAATATTTTGCAAGAGAAAGTCATACGCTTACCCAAATAATACAGTGTGTTGCAATCTGTCTCTTTCCAAAAGTGGAGACATGGCTCCATTACACAGGTTCTCTGGTTCCACCCATCCACATCCACAATGGGCAAAGGTCAACAGGACATGCCGTGGGCTACACAGCTAAAAGAAGTCATGTTGCCTCATACCTGGAGGGAAGCAGAGAGTGATGGCATAAATCTATCTGGGATTTATGGTATTGCATCTAATCCTCCTGTCCCCGTGCCTTCCTCAAACCAAAATAATTGGTAGAGGGACAGCTCCTTATCACTCACTCCCCCTCTCCGAGCATGCTTAGCACACTAAAAAGGAATACACATGCAGACAAAGGAAAAAAAGGAAAACACTATTTCCCCTTAATGAAAAATGGGATTCAGGGTCAAATGGTTTAGCTCTCACCCTCAATTCCAGCCAATGTGCCCCCTCAGAAAAACCCTGGCAATCTCCTTGTGGCAATGCTCCTGTAAAGCATCTGCACTGAAGTTGGTGGATCTGCCTGTCAAACACCTCCACTCTCACAGCCAGCAGCCTTATCAGGGCTGCAGCACCACAGCTCAGCAGTTCAGTAAGGCAATAGAGAAGAAACAGCAGGGAGCCAAAAGGATTAGTGGTCCAGTCCCTAACCCAGGACCCAGAGGCAGTACCTTCTATATTAGCCTGAAGCAGTGGTAACATGCACATTGTCTCTTTGGTTTCTGGAGAAGAGATATGTTGATGTATATGAGCCTAAGAGTGGGTCATCTCAGATCAGGAGGAGCATGTGAATGCTGGAGTATAGAAGACAGAAAGGTGCAGCTGTTTCCCTTCTGTCACACTTTTCCACAGTTACTGCAACTGCCACAGCTACATGGCATAGGTCTGGTTAGGAGATTCTTGCAGATTTGGATAAAATTAAAATGCTAACTGATATTTTACTTTATTTATTTATTTATTTGAAAATGTTAAGAAACACATAGCGTAGTATAAATGTGAATCACAATACATCAACCAAGCTGGCACTATGATTAAGAAAGAGAAGCATTTTAGAACTGAAGATACTTTACAAGAGCATGTTTAATGATTATTGTAAAAAATCCTAAAGTGACATTGCAGGAAAATTAAGATGCTAATCTCAACCCATTTTAAATGATGACTTCTCTACTAGACAGATCTCTGAAGGCTTCATTGCTATCAGTGATTTTTGTCAGGATTAAACAAATAAGAACCCCTGTAGCTAGAGAAATATATTGTGATTGTGTGCTGTGGCTTTTTTCTTAGTACCATTTAAAGTGCATGGATTTCCCCTTCCCTCACTTGTGCTTGATTCTGTGTTAGTCATTTGTTACACTATTAATGGAAGGGATCCTGGAAGGGTCAGAATCACACCAGACTTGGAGGGGGAGAATCTGTCCCACCTTTTTATCTAGCATCAAGTGGCTGCAGGGAGAGTAGAAAGAAATGAGAACAATCCTATGAATTTCTACTACTTACCTTAGTACATCTGGAAAAGCTAACATTGTGCTTCTGATTGTGGATTTCACTTTGCAGTTCCTCGCATGTTTTCTTGTCTAAAATTCCAAAGGCAGAATAATAGGGATCCAGTTGACCCATTGATTATAAGTCCATTTGTAGTAACACTGGGATGTACTCTATCAGCTAAAATTCTATTATACCATAACTTCATCACACAGTATGCAATAAGGTTTTAGCAGAAGGAATATCCACAAATATAAAAATATATTTCTTAAACTATAACTATATTATTCCTATGAGAGACTGCTAGTTTGGTGACCCAGTTTGGTCAAGTGGTTAAGGAGCCAGACTCTTATCTGGGAATACTGGGTTTGATTCCACCCTCCTCCACAAAGCCAGATGGGTGACCTTGAGCTAGTCACAGCTCTCTTCTGAGCTCTCACAGCCCCAGCTACCTCACAGGGTGTTCTGTCGGGGGGAGAAGAATAGAAAATTTGTCCATTACTTTGTCCTCTTAAATGGGTGAGGAAAGTGAGGCAGAAAAGCCAACTCCTCCTCCTCTTCTTCTAGTGTTTCTCACAGAGTACCCTACCTGGCTCTACTGGTATGCAGAATGGAACGTTAAAGGGTATGTATTTAAGATCTACCATCTTGGCAAGACCAGGCCAAAGTTGAAAGTCAAACACATGTCTCAATAAATAGGAGTAACATATTGGTAGGAAAACATGGGGAGGGCATAGTAAAATCACAATTTTTTTTTAAAAAAAACCCAGTAACAATAGGACATACAGATTTAAAATAAGAAAAAAATCAAATAAACATAACTTTTGTGGCATGTTCATCACTTTATAATCACAAATACAAACAAAAAATTGAGATGGTCTGTTTCATTACTTAATTGATAATGCAAAATGATTGAAGTCCAAATGTTGCTTTAAAAAATGGGGAGGGATTCATGTCTTATTCACTGTAATTTCAACTGCTAAATCAAAGTAAACTAAATATCTCCAGTGGAAAACTCTGTTATGAAGTCATTGATTGGCGCCACAGCACAGCACAGAGTTTTATCATTTTTGGCAGGCAGAATGTTGTAGGTTGGGTGATGCTCTTTGCAATCAAGCCTGGAAGAATTGATATTTGCCTTTGGCTGGGTGAGGAACCTGATTTGGTTACTCACTTTATTACAGCAATTTCCCCAAACTACCCCATTAAACAAGTAGGAAAGTAAGCTCGAGTAGAAATGCTGATACAAAGATATATACCAACTAATTTTTTACAGACTTTTTGAGGGGCAGGTTAAAAACTATGTGTAACTGGTCAGGTAAAATTCAACCCATTCTATCATGAGTGGGTTCAAGGGCCTGAAGTCCATGTATGTCCTAGCATATGTACTGCACAGAGATGCTTCCATCCCAGGTCAGCTTTTTTGGACCGCTGAAAAGCATGGACTGGAACAGTATTGTTCACATGATGGTGTTGATGCAGACAACCCCCCACCTCGCCCTGAAACCCATGTAAGCTTTGAGGCTGGGCTTGGAGTGCTCTGAAGGAACATTTGTAGCTTCAGAGGAACTGCCAAATTGGATACTCCAGAAATCCCAAACATAAGTGCGCCTTCTGCATGCTCCTGTGTTCTGGACCAGGGCATCTCTAGTCAAAATCAGGCTCTGTCATTTGTGTATGGAGGAGGAGAGTGGCCTACCATGTTCCGTATTAATGTGCAGAAGTTGGGAGAGGTTCAAAGATTAAACAGTGGTGTAGTGAGAGTATGAAATTGAAGAGAAGGCATAGTGCTGAAGTTTCCCTTGCACTGAGATGCTATTTTTCACTGGCCTGTTCCTTAAACTGTGCACTTGGCTAGTAGAAAAGGAGTGAAAAGTTCCAGGAAAGAACTGAAATAAAAAATATAGTCAAGTCAGGGAAAGAAGTGTAGAACTGCCCTATAGGCTGCAGGGAGATTTATTTTTTATTCAAAGCAAGCAAGCATACACAGCATTTCTCTTAGTCCATTCTAGGACCTCCACCATTCTGTTTTGTATGCTCCTTGTTGTATTGGACTGGGGAGGTAATTAGGAATCATTTGTTTTTCAAGCATGGTTTGGCTCCTCAGAGCCAAAAACAACAAGCACAAAAATCCTTCTTGACCCAGTTCGGATGCTAGAGGATCTGGTTCAGCAAGAATGAAGTTTACCAACTATCTGGTGTAAAGCCAATAATGTGGTCCTATTCCCTGGCCTGTGAGTAGAGCCTCTGATTCTTTCCAGTAGGCCTGATTCCCAATTAGGGATATGCATGAATATTCGTAGCATTCAAAATTTGTATGAATTCATCCAAAGTCAGACATTTGAATTGTCCAAAAGTGTGGACATTGCACCTGGAAGTGCTTCAGGGGGAGACCACTATAAACTGGCATCTGTTATCGCTTAGGCAGAGTCCTGTTCCAGTCACCACCATGTGGACAGATAGTAGTGACAGGATTGAGCCTGGGTCCATTTCCATGGCTGTTTCTGAGGTAACGGAGAACCATCTGTGGCTTAAAGCTCTCAAGCTGAGGCACTAAACCTGGAAAACCATGTTTCATGCTGCCCTACTACATTTCTGGCCCTATCAATCAGGACCAACCTCTCCATAGCACAGGTTGCCAGACAGTCTTCACTAAAGGATAAAATCTACAAGATGAAAATCAAAAGAGATTTCTTAAGGCAGGGTGCATGAACTGAAAGATAGCATTAAGTTTATCTTATTAAACTGATTAATCCCCAACACCTGCTTGATCTGGAGTTCTAATGAGGTTCAGAGGGATGGACTGGAATGCTTTGGAAATGTTGGCCCATGCAGATTAATGCGTTTTTGTTGTTGTTGTTTGATACTATCAACCTGAGGTCTACACCTGGAGAAACTGATGGCATATCAATGTAGTTTTCTTGGTTTACTTGGTCAACAGGTTTACTATCCTATTCATAGAGATACACTGGAATTAAAATAAATTTAGTTGGATTATGAATATTTTTACCACCAAAAATGGTTCTTGTCTTCCAGAATTCTTCTGCAGAAATATCTTATCTATTTGCTTTTTGACATTCCTGGCAAGAATCAATTCATGATAGCTAGCTAGCTAGCTAGCTAGCTAGCTAGCTAGATAGATAGATAGCTAGCTAGCTAGATAGATAGATAGATAGCTAGATAGATAGCTAGATAGATAGCTAGATAGATAGATAGATAGATAGATAGATAGATAGATAGATAGATAGATAGATAGATAGATAGATAGAATTCATATTGCAGGAAATAGAACTCTTTTTCCAATCCTGCCATTTCTTTCGTTTTTTAACTTTTGAAACAATTCAACATGAACCTGGAAAATGAATAAGGACTGTGCAAGATTTCACAGAGATCTCATTAATTTACATAGATCAAGGACAGGAAAAATGGTGGATTATTCCTTCTGACTGACACTTTCTCACCAGAGACCACATCACGTCTTCTATACAGTTCATGAATAGTAAATGTTAAATAATAACAGTATATAGTTTCATGGAGAGAGCAGTATCTGCAGCATGACAAGTGGGAATACAATTTACAGTCACTGAGAATCTAGGCCATACGTCTGCCTGAACAAAAGAGATGCTTGAGATATAGGTTTCCCCATAACACAGAAAAGAGAAGAAATGAACGAAAGAGATTATTCCCTAAGGAATAAGGATATATGACCCTGTGACTTTTTATTCACTCTCTCCTCTATGTGGAATTCATTTTCTGTCCTTGAACAGAGTGGAAAAAAACCTGATGTTATTAAAATTTTGTTCAGTGCCAAAATAATCTTTGCCAAATTATAACTGTTTTTAGTTACCAGGTTAAGCACCCTCTACTTCAACGGGTGGCTACCCCTGTTGAAGTAGCTAGAAGGAGTAAAGTAAGGTCATGGCTAATTAGTATGTGGGTTGGAGACTGACCACTCATAGCCTCATACATGTAGGCTATGCAAGGGAGTAAAAACATCTACTAGAGGACAGCAGCAACAAATCAGTACTATGTGGTTGCCAAGAAAATTACCTATATTCTTGCAATCTGCAGGAGTCAATCTCAAATCATGGATTCATCTTCCTGTATCTTAGGCCCTTCTACAATTTGAAATACAATGGGGACTTGTATTAGAAATGCATTCCATTGCCAAGCTATGGCATAAAGTCTAATAGAAGCACTTCAGGTCTAATCACTGGCACAAGCTGGACCTCATCATCACAAAACAATAGTCCTTGAATTCTGTCCTTATTTTCCATAGTTATCACAGTGCAGATTGCAACAGCGATCACTTCTTGGTTGGCAGCAAAGTGCACTTTCAGTCCCAACCATGCTTGTATTAATACTGCTTGTTTCATTGCAGTTGGATTGAGATGAGCAGTAGCTGCATTCAGTCAAGGGTTTGGCTGGTAGTGAAAAATAATAGCATCTGATTGTTTTGTCCTGTACCATCTCATTTTGACTACTAATATCAATCACTACATCTGATCATTCATAAAATATTTATCAGAATTGAGCTGCTTTGCCAACTTCAAAGTTTGGACACTATACTATACTGACTCTTTAATAATCCTGTTTTTCTGTGTCCATTTTAACTAGGTTGCGATTGAACATAATAACTTGCAGGATTTCACTTTCCATCTGTAAAGCGTAGGTTCACTGGGCAATCAATAATCTCTTCTAGTCTAATTGAAGTAGACTTCCTACTAATCTGTTTTTTTGAAATCCTGTTCCTATAGTTTAGCTTTAATCTGATTGAACTAGAAGAGTCAGCAATTGAAGGGATTATTCGTTTATTTGGCCAGTTTCTTAGTTCTTTCCAGTTTCTGTGATGAAGGCATTGAGAACTCCATGTATTTCTTTCTCCAGTTCATTTTCTATTGTTTTGCTTGATGTTGGCTAAGACCAGTGTTTCCACTGGTCTTTATGCCAATGAAGCTGACAAGACTGTAGTCTTACCAGTGTGAAAACACTTTCAATTAGTGTGTAAATAGGTTTTTTTTTTGTTACCAATGACCACCAAATGTTCTTTTTTATTCTTAATTGAAACAATTTTATTGCGCATATGTTTGTGTTGAGATACACAGATGGCATCACTCCCTCCTTCTCCCTCCCCTGCCCAGATTCCAATTAGGGGATCCAATGTTGAAATAATTCATCATGTTGAATTGTTTGAAAATTAGTCCAGTTCTGTGTCTTTGTCAAACTCCTGTGTCATGATAACCACTTCTTCAAAAACCCTTGTTTTAGAGTGCCAGTATCTTCTTGCTTCTTCATTTCTTCTTCTAAAACAGAGTTCCCACGTTTGGCAGAATTTATCCAGTTTTTTTCTCCCTTGATTCCTTTTGCTGTGAAGTTAAAAATTCATTTAGTGTAATTTTCCAAATTTCTCCATACCTGCTACCAGTCTAGATGGCTTTAAGGTGGGGTTAGACAAATTTATGGATGACAGATGTATCAATGGCTACTAGAATGAATGCCTAGGTGCATCTTTCACTCTGGGGGGGGCACTTCTAAGGCCATTTGCGGGGATTCAAGAGCAGGCAAAGGTTTGTCCTTGTCTCTGCTTGAGATGCCCATGAGCATTTGGTGGACCACTGTGTGCGACGGGATGCTGGACTTGATGGGCTGTGGAGTGATCCAGCAGGGCTTCTCTTATGTTCTTATGTAAACTTTTAGCATATTTCCATTATTTAACAGCCATATTTTAGGCAAAGAATATAAAATATTGCAATATATATACGGTATTTATCTTTACTGACACACAATCCCTCCACATGCGAAAATATGTGGGCCTTTCTTTACATTTCCTACAGCTGCCTAGGTTCTTTTAGTTATTCTCAATAGTCATGTTGGAGTTAAGTACCCATGTTCATCACATGTTATTGATGCTTCTGCATAGGCTAAGGAAACTGTGATTTCTCATGGTTTACCTTGTATACTGAGTTGTTATGGCACGTGAACATGTTGTTATTTGAGCTCACATTCCACAGAATGGATGGCATCTATTTCTCTTCGTCCTCCTTCTTGAGCATTTCATTGCAAATATACAAAGGTTATGACCTTGACAGATAGTTTCAATAAGTTCACAGGTTTGTGTTTCAGTTTAGAAAGATTAATCCCCACCTTTCTTAGCCTTGTCCTCCCTGGTTGCTTTTTTTCTTCTCTGTTGGAGTACAGTATTCAGTATTGTGATTAACAGCTGAAACAGATGAAAGATCAGTGGGTTGTGCGGCAAACTGTACCTATAATGCAGTCTGGATAAATCTGCCAGGAAAGACAGAGACAAGAACATTTGGAGAAGAGAAAGTGGGAGCTAAAGAACACAGAATAAGTTTAAGAACATAAGAACTTAAATGGTTCCCTGCTGGATCAGGCAATCGCCTGTCTAGTCCAGCATCCCATTTCACAAAGTGCCTCACCAATTGTTTCTGAGCATTTCAAGCAGAAAATGAAGGTGGAATACTCATCTGCTCTTCACACGACACAAATGTATATAGTCAAGTCCTATGTAAACTGTATAGGGTGCAGAGCTAATGCAGTAAAGATAGATAGTGCCTCTGCATAGCCTGAAAATGATACAGCAAAATCTAGTTTTGGCTTGGTTTTCCTACCTGTTTAAAAGTGCCTGGTCCTCCAAAACTGTCATATCACCATACTAGATCACCATACAGGATGTAGTAAACACTGGACCAGAGGCCAATTCGAACTACAGCCCATAGTACGTGATTAGGGAACTTCTGGGGAACAGCATCTGCACCTTGAGGAAGCTGTTGTAGCCTCCAGGCACTCCCTGCCTTCCAAGAAGTTTTCTAATGAAGTGTTAGATATGGAGCACAAAATTGTGCTCCACACCATTATCAACTTTACCCAATTCCTTACCTGGCGTGTCCAGGCAGTGGCAGTTTACACCTCTTCCGCACTGGCACCTCAGATGAGCATAGATGTGACTGTGCATGTGCAGAGTGTCAGCATCGTCATGACACTGGCACTGACACATGCACAAATGCAACCACACTGAAGAGGACTGGCCCTGCAATCGAATTAAGGTAAGTATTCTATTTCCAGGGGTGGTGGTGGGGAGGTAACGTTGACTGGCGAGCACTAGTCAACATTAGTTCATCACGCTCCTTTCACATGCAGCAAATGATTAGGGAAGTGCAAAATCACCCCAGGATGTCCTAAATGACATTTCGGTCTGCTCTACCAGTAGATTTCTTTTTTGAAGTTTACCAGTGTACTAGACAGTGGTATTCTGTAGCACAGAGACATGCGGATGGCATGCCTCCACAATCCAGTATACTATAGAGGACCCATTTGATGGTGCAACAAGGTGTGCCACTGAGAGGAGTATCTTGGATATACCCAGCCGTAGTATGCTGGAGTCTGTCCGAGAACTTTAGGAAGCATTCTGCACTGGCTCTGAAGAGGATGTGAGCTTCAGAATTGGTTTAGGGACTGAAGGTGAGCAAGCCATCTCATGATGAGATGGACTGCATGTACAGAACCATTTAGATCAAACCGTGGGATATAAGTGCAGACAGTCTAAATCTTTCTGTACACACCACAAAATTAGAAAGAACTGTGAATTTATAAGGTTACTTACATTTCAGTTAGTGTTTTATGTAGCTGTATGTTGAATTCAACAAAACACATTTTTCTCTTGCTTATGCAGCATTTTCTTACACAGTTTTACAGGTCTTTTGTATCCATGTTCTTGGAACTTTGGTGTTGACAGATGGACCTATACAGACTGCTTTACTACTAGTGAATGTTCACTACTGTGTCTATTCTCATGCTCAAGGTTTTTTTTAAAGAAAATTGGAGAAAATCAAGAGGTTACCAACTTTGTTATGTTTTTCTTTAGCTGTACAGTTCAGTTGAGTTTGGAAGAAGATGGATACTTCTTCAAGAGAATGTAACACCAAACAGATTTTACTGGTAAGAGGAAAGTTGCTTTGTGTTTCATATATTCACTTCTGATTTTGTGTTATATTTCTGAGGATGAACAAAATAATTATATTAATTTTGCTTCTGCATTATAGATTTGTATTTTGGGGGTTGTCCTAAAATTCTTTCTGGAAATCATACATGATTCAAAGTTATCAAGTTGTCATCAACTCAGTTGTTTTTATTAGTATTAATATTAGTATTAGCGATCATTAAATAGCACTATCAATGTGCATAGCACTTTACAACCAAAGATAAAAACAAACAGAAGAAAACCTGCCAAAGGGATACATTCTAAAAACTCAAAAATACAATAATAGTAAAATAGATTAAAGCACTATTAAATAATAAAAGCTTGAAAAAGAAAGAACTTTTTAAGGTGAAACTTAAAGACAGCAAGAGAAGAGACTGAGCACAAGTATATGGGAAGGTGGTTCCAGAGGTAACAGTAAGAATTGGACAAATTTATTATTTTGTATTTCATTTTCAGCAAATCCATTCAGCAAGCACATTATCTACCTTAAAATATTTGTGTGCTTACGTACTATTTATTCCATGCACTTTAAATACTTCTGTAACGAATGAATAACCTTGAACCATTGAAGGAGGAGTGGGACAAAGCTAGGCAGAGGCCTGAGAAATCCCTGATAAAGCAGATATCTGTCCCTGTGTAACAAGATCACTCACAAGCCGTCTAGCCCCACACATAACTGGCTGCATGACCAGCAAGGAAGCAGCAAATAGGGAGTGCAATGGGGAGCAGGTGCATTCACTGTACAATTTCCCCCTTTCCTTGGCTGCCCCTTATCTTGCCTTTATTGCGAAAGAGAACCAGGCTTGTGGGGTGGTCCCAGTCCTCTAGGGTGGTTTGACAGCATTGAATTTTATGAGTAGGATGTGTTTGCATCCAACCAAATGAAACTCTAGGTGCATTTTTTTTTGTACACAGCATGAAGATTATATTTTCCTCAGGGAAAATGTCTTTAGATTTGTTTTTATTTCATTCTTTAAATCATATTTTTAAATGAGAACCTTAGTTTTGTGCAGCTGTAAAAATCAAATGGAATCAAATTAAATAACCCCCTGAAGAGATCAGGCCAATACCATTTGGCTACAGCGATTAAGAACAGAACAACTCCACTGTTAACAAATTTCATATTTTCTTTAGTATCTCTGATGTGGATTAAAAGATCAACACAAAGTGAGGACAGAATAGATCAACCAGTGATTTGTAGTAAAATATAAATGGAATGGGATTAGACTATTTTATTCATTTTAGTAGATTATAAGTTTTTTTATGTGATTTCAGAAAATTCTTTAAATTGGCACTCTCATACTATATTATTATAATTATGTTATGTGGTTTTATTATTCTGCTTTTCATGGCATTTTCAATGGTGCATAATATGTTTTCACCTTAACCTGTAGCAGCCCTGTAGAATTAGAAATATGACCACATTAAAGTAGGTTGATGAGGTTAGGGAGCATCCTTTTCTACTTTCATATTTCAACTGGTGCTCCCATGCCACACAGAACCTGGAAGAGGGTACAGACACTGCTGTTTGAATGACAGCTAGCTTCTGCTGGACAAACAGGATTAGGAAAGCTTCAGTTCGGTTTCTTAATGGGACAACCTAGATCAGATAGATGCGATCATGGCCCAGGTTGTCTGCCAGACTAGCAAGCATTCCAGGAGCCTCCCTTTCACATACTGGTACAATCTAAGAGAGACCCTGGCATGTGGAAGGAGGCTCCTAGTTCACTTGCAGGTCCAGTATATCAGCTAGTGTGGAATTGCCCGTTGGTGCTTATTAATAGTGACTTTTGTGTTGTTCAAATATTATTCAAATGGCATCCAGTATTCTAATGCTGCATCCTTGTTATATTACTGTACAGACCTCCTATTCTCTCTGAAGATATTCTTGAGGTTGATGCTTCCCTGCCATTTTCAGCTGCTCCTCTGCATTTCCTACTGAGGATTCTGCAGAAGAGAAAAAAATAGAAATAAAGTTGTCTGCTAAACTTTAGAGTGTCCAATTAGGGCTAATTTGATTGCCTATTGGTAATAGACATTCTGCATTCTTGAGCACTCCATTTTATTAGTAGTCTCATTAGCATGAAAACAGGATTTTAAAAATATATCTATAGATTAAAAGGGCTTTTATTTTTCTCCTCCACCTGCAGCTATAAGTCATTTGGAAAGAATTGTAATCTTACTCTGGGGAAGGAGAACAGAAGGAGAATGAGGATGTACAGAGCTGCAAGAGAAAGAGGGGAAGAAAGAATTTGGTTATATGCTAACTATAGGATGGAAGTCTTAAAATTATTTTTCACAGCTGAGAATCCTGTACATTTGTAGCTCACAGATGAGCTACTGTGGCATACTTGTCCTTTTTTTGTTGTTGTTTTGTTTTGCTTTTTTTAATAATCATCTAAGCAGGGCCTGAAGCCCTGGCCTTGTGGTTAGTCAATAACTTGCATCATCCAAGTAATTGACTTTTCTGAAATTCAGTAGGCAACAACCCTGCTCAGTTAGCTGAGACAGTAGGCACTCATTAGCTATCAGCAAAGTTATTGGTTGGCCAAATGTTTATCATTTTTTTTTAAAAAATTGCATTTTACTGTTTCAATCCAGTATCTCCCCCAATTTATGTGGTATTAGTACCTTACTGCTTGTCCCATCTCAAACCTATATTCTTCCCCAATATTCCTGGAGGAGATCAGTTTTGTAGGAGCAGGATATAGATTCCCTAGCTGGTTAGGGTTTAATTCTAATGTATTTGTTTTTAATGTATTGGATTAATTAAAAAAATAAGATCTTCTTATTTCCAAACTGATCTGAAGAGAACTTTAGAACACAAGAATATAAGAGGAGCTTATCGTGAATTGACTAGAATTCTTGTTTTAAGTATGATGCTCTATTTGAAACCCAGATCATCATTTTAAAAAGTTATGTGCCAGTCTTCAGACAGTTTGTAGTTAACAGTCTGCGCCAGAAATGGTCATGGGAAAATCCATTGATTGGGAAAAGCGAAAGTTGCCATAAGGCCAGATTACATAAGCAGAAAAAAAAGAGGCCATTTGCTCAGGGATTCAGGGAGGAGAGACTGTTTGTGGTCCAGATGGTACAATACTATAAAAATGACAAGACTTAGATGTCATATTTGTTGTCAGTATGCTGAGTAGAACAATGTCCTGTAAGTCAGGAGAGACAGAGATGAATGGAAAAGCAGATGGACGTGAGGTCAGTAAACAAAGTGAATTTATTGAGGCATAAAAAATGGAATTCAGTGAACCCGAGACCAGTAGAGTTCTTGAGTGGAATATTCTTGTGAGGAAGGGAAGATAGCTTAGGTGGCTCTGCAAACGGAGGCTAGAAATATGACATTTCATTAAATAATTATTGCAGAGTTTTGGAGAATGATTATTGTTAAGTTTCTGAAACAATTTCTGCATGGACCCTTGATGCAGAAATCAGGCCATACGTCCTTCTGCTCCATGAGACAGAAACAGATCCAGAGTAAGTAGGCCCTTACTTCAGATCCAATTAATAGGTTCTCAGCCAGATCAAAAGTCTTAATCTGGATCATGGAGGTGTGCAAATTGCATGTCTCCTCCGTGATCCAGAACTACTAGTGCATTTGCTCTTCAGTGCCATGCCATAGCACATTACCAAAAAAATGCCTCCTCAAACCCCATGGCTGGGATCTTTCACTCCTAGCTGTTGGGAGGGTGGGGAGTGCCTGCAAAAACCTTCATGAGCTTTGCAGCTTTGGGATCACTTGGGCCAGAGCAGCCAAGGAGATTTACCATAGGTAATGCAGAAAAGAGAAAGTTGAAGTGATGGGATAAGGTAAAATTACTTTGTTTCATGAGTTAGCTTCATTTTAACAGCAGAGTTAAACTTTAAGGCAGGAAAGAGATTGCAGATGAAAACGGCTTGGACACGTCAAGTTCTCTTCTCTCATTTCATAGATATTATTCATTTATGTGCTACTGGTTCATGACAAGGTAGTCTCTATGCCCTGACGTGTTCACTTGTTTGTCCTCTCCAAATGTGCATCAGGTAACACAGGAAATTGTCTTATGTTTGAATCACACCTATGCTCCAATGTGCTCAGTACTGCCTAGAGAAACTGGCAGATGCTCTTCAGAATGTCAAGCACAGGTGTCAGATCTATCTAGAAATGCCATAGACTGAACACTGAATATGAATCAGGTATTTTGCCAGTGATCTGTAAACCAATCCCACTAGTTGTGTTAGAGGACAAGATTTGCATTTTCATACAATGATTTTTTTTCCAGGCAATTGATTTTTGGAAGAATTAGATATCCTGACAATGAAACTTTGCAGTATTCAGTTGTATGTTATATGTAATGTTTAAGAAGAGTATCTAGGCAACAAAGCAATAAATCTTTAGAAAACTGGAAGAGAAAGTTAGGGGAGAATTGATCTCCACTGCTTTTTGATCTATCAGTATGATACTGAAAATTAATATGAGTAAATGTGAGCCATTTCCTAACCCCCCCCCCAAAAAAAATCCATTCTTACTTACAAATCTGCTAGCAACCTGAACCAATCTTAGGTTCAGTTCAGTTCAGTTCCTTAAAAAAAAATATATATATATATATATATATAAATATTTGATGGATCAGGTTTTGGTAATGTGTACTTACGTGGAAGGAGCCAACTAAGATGGTATGGAGCCCAGTACAATTTCAAAAAATGCTATTACCAGCAGTTCAGACCTCTTAATCCCTATAGACAGCCATTGGTATTTGATTTAAAACTTGCCAATCAAAAAGACTTTACAGACAGGACATCAGGGGAAAAGTTTCATCTGGGATAACACAAACTCCTTTTCAGAAAAATGGAGCAGCTCGGGGGGGGGGGGGGCGGGGGGAGGAATAGCTAAATTCCATAGCTTACCCAAAAGGCAAGTGCTTTCTGGCAGTTTTTCTGGAGCCTGCACAACTGGAAGTTAATGAAGCATTTTTTACTGACAAATGGATTTTGGATTTGGAGGAAAGTCTGGGTCAAGGTTAGAGCCATAGTGCAAAAGCTAATGTTTTTCTTCTGGTATCTTTGAGGAAGCTGGTCTCTCAGGTGCTAGAAATATATATACAGAAGAGGGTGAATAGCTTTTTTATGTGCCCAACTCCCCGCATGACAAAATGTTTAAATTTACTTTATTTAAAAGATGCTACCACCAACACAGCTGAGGGGAATTTTTTAATCATAGTGAGCCAAGGCAACGGTCCAATGTCTGACGTGAGTATGCCAGAAATATATGTGACCCAAGAAGCAGATGTTCTATTTGCCCTTTTTTTTTTCCATACTTCAGATACCAAAGCCACTGCATTGTGCTTAGCAAAAACCTATGGCTAAAAATTCTTCCAGTCTCCATCACCAGTTTCTGTATCCTACTTTAAAATGTTTATGGTGTTATTTTGAATATGTTAACAAATCCTGTCAAACCTGGTTGCTGTGTCATCTGAAGGTCAAAATCCAAAGATTTGTAAAAATGACAAGTCAGGATCAATTTCTAGATTCAGTAAATTGTTTACAAATTTACAAATTGTTTTCTTTTTTAAAAAATGTAGGCCCACTGAGGCCACATTCCTGCTGGACTATTTACTGCAGTTTTAAATCTGGATTAATGAGCATTTAATCCATTTTTTCATGTTCCCATTTATGGTGTTTTATGTGGATTTGAGGGAGACCCCTCCCCCCTTTCTTTTGTATCACAGTCTGACTTTATGGGGCAGGGATCCAAACCCTGTAAGCCTGCCCCTGATTAATGTTAGAATGGAGATAGCTATGGGAAAGGGAGCAGGGGAGGAGGGGAGATGAAGCAGGGCAGCAGCTTTGCGAATCATCAGCTCAGCAGCAAAGAGCAAAGTCTTTCAGATGGCTATCAAATCAGCAGGAGGGGAGGGGAGAGATAAAGGGAGGATAGATTACCTTTAGTTACTGCAGAGGTTCAAAATGAGAGAAGGGGGATTCTTCCTTCCTCTACACTTACTCATGCATGCACACACGCACACATGCACACACACACAGAGCACACAAACTCTTGGTGCTTCTGCCAAATAGGAGAAGGGCTTGAGGAAGAAGCGTCAGAGACGTACTTCTTCTTGAGTGTGTGTGTGTGAAGGGCGCTGGGGAGGGTGGAAGGAAAAACAATGACCGAAGAAAGCAAAGGTGGTAGAGGGAGAGGCGAAAGTGGGAAAGACCAGCAGCTGCATGTGATTTTTGAATGAGCTGCTCTGCTAATTGTTTGCTGTTACATTTGTATCTCTCCTAACATTTGCAACAGTAGCTGGCAGCCCTGCTCTAGTGGCTACAGGCGGGGGGAAAGGAATGAAATAATGGGTTATTATTGAGACAGAGGGGACTAAAGAGATCACCCATTCCTGCCCCCCCCCAAAAAAATTGTGTGCGTTCCCATACACACCAACCATAGATTATTGGTAAATCCCATTGCGAGACTACTTTTTATCTGAATATAGAAAATCCACATTTGAGGATCTTTAATCCTCAGAAACTGCGGACTGGTCTAATCCTTTGGGAAAGTTCAGTTCTCAAAACAAACTCAAAACATCACTTAAGACATCAATGGAAATTCACCCTGAGTATTTAGATGTAGAGCAGTTCTAACTGCTCTACGTCTGCATTCCCTGCAGCCAGGCATTGCTGCATTCACAGCTCTCCCTGCTGAGAGAGGTTCCAAGGGAGCCTGGGGAGGGGCAGCACAAAAGCAGATAGTGCTGCATCATTCCATCTCCTCAGCAACAGCACCATGCTGGCGCACTGGTGGCACTGATGCAGTTATTTCACTGATGCAATTATAGGAGTGATTTGCACCTCACTAGTGCTTCCTTAAGTGCTTAGATCGAAGTCTCAAAGTGCAGACACCAGAACTATCCTCCATCTTTGCTTCTTTGTGAGGTTTTCCCTTGAAAGCGAAGGCACAAAATTGTCCTAATGACAAATTGCTCTTTAACTTGTCCCTCCATTCTCATCCAAATGGGTATCACTGATGAAATTAGAAGTGCCTTAAGAAAAGTAGACATGGTAGGATCTGACCTTACACCAAGTATTAAACCTTAGCCTGCTTAGGGATAAAACATGCTACTCATTGAATATTTATGTGAGTTATTACCTTTCCGAAAAATATCTGTAATGATGAAAGACCAGTTGTGGATGATCTTTATTGCCTTAGCTGATTATGTGCTTTTAGGGCAAAGAAATTTTTTACTCACTGACACCACTTTTCCATTGCTGCCCATGACTTATACACATTTTCACACTCATAAAATAAATATAATAGGTGAAAGACTCTACCAGACAAGCTCTTTATTGGATTTCCTCAGCAAAGCAAATAAGTGATATCAAAAGAGAGCCCTTAAAAAAGGAACTACGGCTGTTGAACTGATGAAAGATAAATGGGTAGGATAGAGAAGTAGCAACAAATGTATTTTGATAGGAAGATGTCAATTTTGATTACCATGGGTCTAAAAAAAGCATGTAGGCTGAAGGTGCCCATTAATAGTGTTTGAAGCTTTGAGTGCACAAGTCTAAATATTAGAAGCACAGCTACTAGAAGAGCAATGGAGTCTTGTTAATTTTAAAATGGATTTGGGCTGCAATCCATAGTGATTTTTAATGGAACCAGCTGAGATCATGAAAGCTATCCTGCAGGATTGTTGTCAGGATTCTCTTGAGCCTCTAACACTTCTCTCCACAAATATCTCTGTTAATGCAAGATGTTCTATTTACTGTGGTCAAGAAGAGTTGAGCCAGATATGATGTGAAAATTATATTCATTGCCCTGTTTACTTTTGTATTGCACATTGTGATCTGGTGTGGTCTAAGACCCTTTCTGCACTGGAATTATTCTGCACTAGCCTATGGAAGGCAGGTCCTTATTCTGGGATATAATCTGGAATAAACCAAGTGAAGAAATGCCCTAAGGGAGGCCCTGCTTGGGGTCTCTGGACCAGCCTCTGGAAGGGACGTTCCTAGTTTGGTCTAGTGGTTAAGGAGCCAGACTCTTATCTGGGAATACCAGGTTTGATTCCACACTCCCCCATGAAGCCAGCTTGGGTAACCTTGGTCTAGTCACAGCTCTGTCACAGTGTTCTGTTGTGGGGAGAAGAATAGAAAGCTTTGTCAGCCGCTGTG
The DNA here is from genome assembly GCA_023333525.1 of Aspidoscelis tigris stejnegeri. Classification (NCBI taxonomy): domain Eukaryota; kingdom Metazoa; phylum Chordata; class Lepidosauria; order Squamata; family Teiidae; genus Aspidoscelis; species Aspidoscelis tigris. Next base: position 59,510,302 of record JALMGA010000002.1, on the reverse strand, counting down.
AGTCCCCTTAAATGGGTGAGAATAGCAGGATAGAAAAGCCAGCTCTTCTTCTTCTAGTTACCTTGTGGATCCAGTATACAGGCCAGTGCAGAATTGCTCAAAAACTGCAGGGCTTATTTATTACATTTTCTATGAGTGGCATTTGAGTACAATGTTTTCTCTTGTAACTTATTGCTTAAGAGTTTACACATTTAGATCCTTTGAAAACAGAAACAATACTCTGTAGTTAAGTGTTTCAGCAGAGAAAATTCTGTAGAAATGAGCACAAAGAAAGAAGTGCACAAAATGAAAAGTTGTGGGAAAATCTGGTGTGAAATTTATTGATTTTATAGAGAAAAACATGTGATGGCAGGTTCAATTTTGAGATTAAAACCAACTTCCTGGCTCACAGCACATTTTAGATGTAGCTGAAGTAGCTCTGATAAGCTGTCTCTTTCCAGTAATCCACCCTTTTCTGAAATAACCTTCAGAATGTTGCCTAAAATACTAGTGAAACATTGAACGCATGTTTGATAATGCAAACAAGGTCTAGAGCCCCAGGACTGTTATACTCGCTTAGTACTTATAGGGCTCTTCATGGGCAGGTTAACAGTGCATGAGATACTACAATGCCATGCCTCCCACTAGACTGGTCTATATTGTAGATGCAGCATTCTTCAGGGACTGCTGGAACCAGTCAACAGTGCCATGAAGACACAGATATCCATTGTCTCCCACAGTATATCATCATGAAATTGTTTTGTAGATAAAATAGTTAAAGGCACTTGTGCAATGGAGTGATCCACACAGCTCCCTCAAGCTGTGGATTGCTAAAAGGTAGTCCAAACACCTACCAAAAATGGCTGGATTACCCCTGGATGCTGCATCTACACCCTCCTCTGGGTGTGGAATTGTGTGTTAGTGTGGTGCTGTGACTACAACTGTACAGCTGCATGCCGCATCCAGATCACCAGAGCAATGTCCAAGTATTGCCTTGGTAATCTGGCTGGCCCTGGGCTGCCCGTTTGAACCTCTGCCCTGGGCTGGTCATTTGAAGCATTGCTGACCACGTACAGGGCTAGTTTAGTGCTTGTGCTGCAAATGGCCACCACTAAGCTGGATCCTTACCAGACTGCAATTGCAGACTGGACCATAAATTGAAGAGTAGCATTTTGTAGGGCTATCCAAATATTATATTCTGTAGAAGATACACAGAGTTCTGTCTTGCAACTGAACGTGAAAATAGTTTGCCTTATACAGTTCTATAGGATAGTCAGCTCTCCATAATATCACTTGTTCCTCTTGTCGTTTTCTATCTGAAATAAAGAAATAGGAATGAAAGTAGTCTTCATTAATCATACAATACAAATAACTATTGTACTATCATTCCTGAGGCTCAACAAAAATCCTTTAAAAACTTTGAAGCCCTTCTGGGTACTTAGAAGGTTCAAAGGCGATTAAAATTTTAACAACTGACTTTGTAAGTAAAGCTTTTGAGAGATCTTACATATTTCATAGCATAACCACTTTCTGCAAAGACAGCCAGAAACATTCGTTTGCTATTCCCATTGGAATGACTCTGTCTTAAGACTGCCGCCTACCTAGTTTCCAAGTTTTTCGCCATTTGCTTTAAATTTCATCCAAACAGTTCCATAAGTAAAACATGAAAAGCATAAGTAAAATATACAGTAGATGTCACCAAGAGAGTCTATTTCACATCTTTCCCTTGTGGAGTAAAAGCTAAGGAGCTTTGGTGTGTACTCATGGTAAAGACCTGCAGTAGAAGGGGCAAAGGATAAATTATAGCTATGTTTAAACTGTAGATTGCGCACAGAGAAATTCAGGCACAAGTTTTGTGACCAGAATTGGATAAGTTTTGATCTTGCTTGTAAGAATACAATGGTGCAAATCCCAATATTAACCTTGTGGTCCTATTCAGAATGTATGCAACATAGTGCAGACTAGAGGGGCCCCAACACCTGCTAGTATGCTCCTTATCCACAGGACAAAGAGGCCACAAATGGCTTCCAGATCCATTCTAGATTCAGATTATTGGTAGACCTCTTTAAAGATGTCTATCTGCATACAAGCCAGGTATGAAGTAGACCAAGGAAGCAGGGGTATGCCAAAATACCACAGTCCAGTTTACCACAGGGATCCATTTTGGCAAGACACACTACCAAAGTGTGTTTTTGGGGGGCTCTGAGACCAGGAACTTTCCTCTGTAGCCACTGGAGCTTCTGAAGGTTGGTGGACAACCTTGTTCCTAGTTCAGAGCACAGTGAAGTAATAGAAGTTTAGAAGACATCCATAGTCTCTCTTCATAGAACTGTATGAGTTACTTATTTGAGTCTGTGAAAACTATTTCCAACAATTCCACATTATGTAAAAAAGTGGTTCTTGAGCTATTTATATCCTTAATACAAATATCCTTTCTATTGTCTTTAAAACAGGTGATAGAAAAAGTTTGGCTATGAATAAACATGTGTACATTTGATTGTGCAGAATAATTCTTGGCTATATTGTGCTGATAGTTGCAGAGTGTGGCGAACGTGTTGCTATACCGATGGGACAATGCTAATTTACGCTTGTTTTAAAAGGAAAATCATGTGTTGAAAAAACTCAGCTTGCCATTCCAGCTGGACTCATAACACTCTCATGCCCCGGAACAGTATTTGCATTAAGGGGAAATGACTTCATAAAGCGTGAGATATTTTTGGATCCTGTTTGGAAGTTAACATAAATCTGAGGCTGGTATCACGCACAATGAGATTAAACCAAAGTTTAATGCTGTGGATCCTGCAATGATTGTCTTTAGCAGCCTAAGATTCATCCAGACAACACTTGCTTATTCCACATTATTTGGATAATCCAGAACACAGCATGGATAATCTAGAATAAAATGTTTCTGGATGTTTTTTTACTCCAGATTATAATTAACTTTAGAAGATTCTGTTGTTAATCAGATCTGGAAGATCAAATTCTGCCCCCTGGTGATTTATGGCTACAGGCCCTTTCTGTAGTTACTTGTGATCCGGATTGGGAGTCCCCATAGACTCTGGACCACATCAGTCTGCCCACTGCTGGTATCTCTGTCCATACTGGATGGAATGTAATCTCAATTAGGAAGGCCAGTAGCAATAGTTCCAGCTGGAGTGTGAATAGACCTACTTTCTCACTGCACCCATTTAAGTGTGAATAGACCTACTTTCTCACTGCACCCATTTACACCAGGGAAAAAGGGGCACTCCAAGTATGCTTCCAGATGCAGCCTATGCCAGAACATCCCCCAGATGAATAGTTGTGAAGCACATTTTCATGCTTCACAGCTATGCTATCTGCATAGCTAGGGAAGCACTGCCCGCTCTGTTCACACCTTTTCCAGATGAACAGAGCATAGGGTGAGCAGCGCAGATGTGGTCACTGCAAAGTTATCAATGTGATCACTAGCAGGTAAGTGGCAATCATATTTGTCTAGCACTTAGGGAAGGTCAAGTAAGTGTCAGATACATCAGGCAACATAAGGTGTTGATGTCTGATGTATCCTACCAGTTATGTGGTCTTCACACCTAATCAAGATATGGAAAGACACACTGTCTCTGAAAACTGCTGTTGCCCATTATGGGATTACATTCCTGCATTCACTTGTGTTTAATAAAGATTAAACATTTTCTTGATGAAATCATCAAGTAAATGTTTGTGAAAATGCCAGTGAAAATTGTTTTGTGTTAGAAACTCCAGGCAAGTTTGGATTTCCTTTTTTTGCTAGCCCTCTCTTCAAAATGCATCAGCTAGCTAACTGCTAAACCAACTTTATTCACTTAAGATCCTAGATGCGTGAACTGGAAGCCAGTTTCCCCAGTATGAATTAGTTCATGTGACACAGAAGAGGCCAAAGTATGTTCACTAAAAGTTACTAAACCAAAAGCCCAATGAGGTTCAGTTAGTCACCAATGGCAGCGAATGATGGAAGCTGCAGTTTAGCTACATCTTGAGGTCACTGTTTGCCCAGATAGCTTGTACCATGAATTTCAGATTGTTTATTTAAAATAAAATGGTATGCTGAAAACATTGTCTGTAGAATTCTCTGCAAACGGTATTTGTCACAGACAGGTAATCTATCAGTGCTTTAACAGCAGATGATCACAGGCATGAGCTGGGTCATTGCTGGCCATGAAAACATGTGTTGTTCCTCAGGGGCTCTTGCATTGCAGTGCCAGCAATTGTTCAGTCCTTGTCCGTGATCAGTTGCCCTTAAAACTAGAAGCCACCACTGTAATCTGTGATGTTTGTTGGTATAGCTGGGTGGAATTACTATTTTTAATAAATGTAATCTGTGAAGTTTATACTTAACCTTCAGTGCTCAATCAGCTTTTGTGCCATAGGTTTTTGTTTTTGTTTTTTTAAAGACTTATTTAAAGCACAACTAAAACAACCAACATTTCCACTAAGGGAAAGGCAATCTGTAGGTGCTAATGTGAACACATAATCTGCGTCTATGTGGGAAGATACCACTGGGCAAAGGGGGCAGCATGTATGAGCTGCCCCTGAATTGTGAGGTGCAGCAAGCAAACACCATATACCTTGCAGCTGTGAAAAAGAAATTGGCCACTTTCAGATTGATGTGAATATGGCCCAGCCAGAAACCAGGCTCGTAATGCATGTCCTTCTTCCTCTATCAACTTCCCCATAGGAGAGAAACTGGGTATTGTGTCTTTCAGGTAAGGCAACCCCCAGGATAAATGGGGTATAGCAGAAGCTGGTTTAAAGTGGGTATGTATAAGAGCAATGTCTTAGAGATGTCTCAATGTTTGAGCATCCTTCTTATGGGCCAGGGGAAGGTGGAATAATAATATATATATTTAAATCCTCTTAATTTTGCTCCCAAATTTGTTGTTGCATTTTTTTGGAGGTTGTGTGTCAGAATCACCACGTTGGTGCCGAGAACTCAAGAACAAGACACAGAGCTGCTATTAGCAGGTTCTTCCATTTATTGTCGATACCAGAAGACAGAGGAGTCAGATACAGGCAACAGTATTTTACTAAAACACTTTCCCAGAGATTCATCCCTACCTCTTCTCATCAGGGATTTGTACTATGAGGGAGATAAACATTCCCAAAGGCCCGTCATTTGCTATGATGAAGGTGGTTGCCATGGGAAAGCTGGGCCTAACAGGACAGGCAAGAGCCTGACTTGGTGAAAAGTGAAGATGGATGTGCAGTGGCCCTTGCATGGGGGCAGAATGGAGTCATAACGTTTTTGCTCCTCCATTTGATGGGACAATGAAGAACGAATGCCGGTTTATCTGCTGGCAATTAAGTAAAAAAATAATTTTGCTACAATACTAATCACAACATAAATACATAGATCTGTGAATGACTACAAGGACTATACACACAGTTACTGAGACTTATGTCTGAAGATACCGAAGTGCTTCTGGGTAGAGATATAGGTGGTGGAAAGGACATAGCAATGGTCTTGACCTGTCCTTTGAGTAAAGCTGCTGGGTGAATGGAAGAATTGGCAGGAACGTTTTCTTATCTTGTCTTGGAAAGTGTCTCCTTTGATTTTTCTGAATTTTGCTCTTTTCACTTTGGCAATGGTGATTTACGGGGAAAAAGTGAGCTTGAATGAGGTTTCACCTTTCCAGATGGCTGCTGTTTGAAAGTATTGTTCCTCAGTCTAGTATACTGAGATCTTGCAGATTTTTTTTAAAAAAAACTCCTTTTCTGAGAACATCACTGCTCATTATAAGGTCACTTGCTACTGTACATAGTAAGATGTAGATGCTTTAGTTAAAATCTTATGTGTGAATAAGAATAGTTCACACATTTGCAATGCTTTTTTAAAAAAACATACATTTTCTGTGTTTCTGACAGAAACTGACATGAATAGAGTAATATCTGGGTAGATATTAGCTCATCATGCATACAGTGAACAAACCGAAAAGAAAAGCAGGATTTGTCCAGAGCTCGCATGGTGCCGGGAAACTGGCCTGACGACATATGCTACCCTGGGTGGAAACATCAAGGTTGGGCAACAAAAGGCATGGGGACAGCACACCAGTGCAGCAGTAGTCATCTGCCCAGTGAGCAAAAGTCCCTGTGGGAGTGATCTTAAAACCACCATTATGCAGAAACTGCCAAAATTTACCAGAAGTGATTTAGAGCTATAGACCTTTCTGCAAGGAGCCTTAATTCAAACTACGGGCTGATACTGTAAGTCTCTGGGCCACACAGATCTGCATATTAATGCAGATCTGTCAGACCATATCCCCCATCTGCGTTAGATGGAATGAGATAACAAACAGTTATCACGGATAGACAAGTTTATGGTGTTTACTGGGATTTCAGTGGTCTGATCCAGAACACAGGAGGCATGCAGAAGATTCACCTCCAGACTACCAGAGGATGCCTTTTACTAGTGTGCCATGGCATGCTGTCAAAACACATCCCCTAGAGATTCTGCCCCTTTTTGCACTGTGGTTCAGTAGATTCAAATCTGCAGATCCAGATTTCTCAGGATCTACAGATCCGGATTATGGGAAGCAAGGCTCATATCCACATCATCTGCATGGACAGTGCCAATCTAGATGATGCCTCACATGGCTGCGAAGCTCACACAGCATAGCATGACAATTCCTAGCTGTGGGGTGTGTATATGTGTGGTGATTTTCAGCTGAAAATCACTTCTGGGAATTGTGGATCATGGAGATGTGCCATCTGCACACCTCTGTTATCTGGATTCAAGCCATTAGGCTGGATTGTGGACCCCAATCATGGGGTCTACAGTAGAACCGGATTAGGGGCCTCTCGATCCAGATGTAGCTCTGTCCCATTTAGACAGATCCAGCCTAATGTGGGACAGGGCCTCTGAGATCCAAATTAACACCCTCATGCAGAAAGGGCCTTAGAGGCTCAGGGAGCATTGATCCATCCCATGCCTCTCCATGGCTGAAATCAGTGGGTCTGGCTGTTCTAAACCCACTGATTCCAATCATTGGCTTTCCAGTAGAGAAAGATATATGTGATCTGGAAGGTATCCAAGAAAGCATCTTTATGCTGGTCACATGTATCCTATCTTTATTTGTGACTAAACAATTCTTGAAAATGTGTTCGTTGATGCATGTTACGTATATATTCCCTACATTTTTTTCTACAGTTGCTTTTTTTGGAAGGGGGGGAGAGTTCCCAGTTATTCATTTTAGGTTTTGAGGTTCAGAATTATCCTTTCTTTTTAAGATTGAAATAAGTTGCCTCCGACAACTCTTGCCTTCCTAATCCTTTTATCACAGTTATATGCATACCTAAACACCCAACACAGCAGTGACACAGGCAGAATCCACATGGCCACATTGGGCTATGTCATAAGAATGCCAAGGCTGTGTGACCATGTGTCACCACACCTAGAACTCAGTAAGCACATCACACATCACCAATCCAACAAGGACTGAACCACTGCTGGGAGCTCTCCATCTGCGGAGTGCTCGAAAACATTTTGCAAAAGGGAGAGTAGGCCTGGTTTGCTTCAGCAGCCATTGGAGTGACTGGTCTCTGCTGCTGCTGCCCTGGAACGTAATGGCTGACTCCATTATGGTTGTACATCTGACTGCAGGAAGGCTTCCACCTCAGAGGATGCACTTCAGTTTGTAACTGTGTCATCTTGCTGGATTGAAACACATAGCACGTACTTCTCTGTCACAGTTCTTTATTTTTTCAGTGCTTCTTTCTGTTATCTGCATCAGGACATTATGGGGCTTCATAACATTTATTAAGCAATACCGTAAACTGTTCTGAAAAGAGAGAAAATGCCACGAGAAAGATAAACCAGTGGCATTTCAAAACTCTAAAGAGAAAAACATCTAAAGAGACAGGATTTAATTTATTATTTTGTGATTCCTGCTTTGCATCACAGATATAACCTGTGTATAAATTGATTATTAATCTATTGCTCCAATACTGCTAGATAATCCATTTTAAAAAATCAAACAGGAAAAAACCCTCTAAATGTTATCATTAAAATTAGAGCCCAAATCCATTTTTAAAAATGTGATAGTGAATTCATTTTGACCATGCGAGATTAGATATTGGGAAATCTGGGATTGGGCGGGTTGGTGCAACTAGATACTGGCTGTTTCCCCTCAAAGCTTGTACTTTTGAGTATAGAGGAGAATTATCTGAAGACTAATTTCTCAACTTTATGAAGAATTGCTTCCGTTCCTTCTCTATCATTCTAGAAAGCATGAGGCACACACTTGTCATAGTTCCTAGTGTGGCTCTGGAACAAACAAATAAATAGTGTAATACTCCCAAATAATTGTAGAAAATCACACACAAGAATGCTGCAAACAGCATTCATTCATTCATTCATTCGCATTTTTATCTTGCCCAGTACCCAAGGGTCTCAGGGCAGGTTACAGCATATAAAAGGAATTCATTAAAACCAACAACATATTAAACATATTAAGCATGAGTCCTTTGAACCTAAAAACAGACAGTCAAGCAGACTTTGGCCACCATATAAAGGTGGTAGTGATGGGATAGGTCCATTACTTTGGATCTACAAAATCTAGGGTAGAACATATACAGTATGTGGATGAATCACTGCCTATATAAATAATGTAAATAAATGACTTTTGGATTGCATGATTTGGTCTTTGCTTCCTGGAGAAAAAATATTGATGGGGAAGAATTGCAACTTAAACCTCAGGCATATATGAGTTTGACACAAATGTAGTTTTGGTGTCCATGCTCCATGATATTATGGTTCTTTGGGCTACAGAGCCATTCCAGCCACAAGATCATGCATGTTCTCATGGTCAGAGCTAAATACAGTCATACCTCAATTTACTCAGTTTCCATCTAGACAGATTCATTGCTAACATTGCTGCCAAACTGTGACCTGGCTCAACTGATACACCTCTTCATTCCTGCTAAAATTTTAAGGCCAAAGGGCACCTTACAGCATACTGAGGTCTTCTCCCTTCCCCAGGATTCATCTTCCCACTTGTGTTGAGATAGTGAGGAAAGTGTTCGGTGAATTTGTGTGTTGGGGGAGAGAACAGGGAAGAGTTCTAAGTGTTGTTTTGTATGAATTGGTGAATTGGATTGCTTCTGAAGAGTCTGTAGAGACTGGGTCATTGCAATATGTGTGCATACATTCTCTTTGGTAGTGTTTGCTCTGTGCAGTGTGTGCTGTAGGTGGTGACTGAGGGCCTTTCCACACCGCCCCTTATTCCAAAATTAGGGACAGCAGACAGCACAGTGGTGAAGACTAGGCCAAGTCTCTACCCCCCATCATGTTTAATCCACATTAGATAAAGCATAGACTTTGCTAGGATGCAGAAAGTGGTATGCAAGCTTTGTCTAGCTGTAGACCCCAATACTCCAGGGGATCCATTTCAGTGATACTTTGGAAAGTGCCATTGTATATTGCTTTACTGCAAAATCAGCCAGGCAAGATAGCTCTGAAGGCCAGAATTAAAGTTTCCTGGCCTTCAGAACTTTGCAGTTGCCTCCAAGGACTCTCCTGAGGATTTGGAGAGGAATGGACCATCCAAATGCAGATGGCTCTGTCCCATTCCCAAGGCAATCCATCCCAGCTTGAGACAGGGTGTGTGTCCTGGGGCAAGCAGCTTGACCTGTGCCAAAGCAATGGACTCAGGGTACCTGAGTGAATGCAGAGGGCTCTTTATTGGGGTTGGCTTTTTGGTACCCATATTTTGGGTTATGCAGACATCTTTTTCTGCACACTTTTTTTTAATGCGTGCCCTTTATAATTCTTCCAGACACAATGTCTCCAAAATGTGCTGCCAGGAAGTCAAAGGTCCCAGCTACACCTAAGTTTTAATTCACCTTTGATCCACCTCCAGAATAGGAGAACTTATCAGCAATGACAATAGCCATCTTCTTTTTTGCCTTATCTAACCCAAAGATGGATTTTCTAGGTCTGTGTGTTCTCATTGTGTAAGTGGTGGATTAAACCTTTGGTATAGTTAGACCTAAAGACTTCTGTGGTGGAGTGACCACCACTTGTAAATTTCAGTATTGCAATCTGTAAAAAGCCAACTTCAGGCTTGACATTTGTTTGGTAATAGCTTTGCTTTCTGAGAAAAATATATCCTAATTCAATTTACATGACATTTTGAGGAAAACATACCCCTGTGTAAATCAAGGTATCTAACATAAATCTGAGGTTGTTTGTACTAATTTTTCAAACAAGGGACAAGGGATGAGGCAGACACAGAACATCTGGAATAAAGCTGCTTGCTATAGTGCGTCCCCCCCCCAATTTGTAGCAATGTCTAGACATTTTTGGATAACTTTAATTTTGAGGTCCCTCTGTCAATTGAAAAATGCCCAAAGCTGTGTAGTTAAGGATCATGTTAATCAACTTTGCTTGTTCCGATTCATTAATCTATTCAGACATATCCCTTCATTAGTCAGTGAGTACAGTTACATGTGCATTTTAATGTAAAAAATTGGTATGCATTCTTTAAAAACAAAGTATTCATTGATTCTATCATGCCAGATTGTTCCTATAGGTCATGTGGCAATGAAGGACACATTACAGAGAAGTGATGTACCCAAGCAATTACCTGAATTTGTTGCAAGTGTTTCAGCAAATGACCTTCTGCTGCCATGGTCCTGCTTTATTGCCAGGAAGCCCAAATCACACCTCTAACAGCCAGCTCAAATTCAAAACACAGAAAATGCAAAGTAGGTTAAAAGGGTACCCCAAGATGACCAGTCATAAGAGTACCTAGAAAATTCCCAACTATCCCCCCCAATGAACAGGAGCTGGTTATTCCCACAGAGAGGCAGGTGGGCTAGCAGTTTTGCTTTTGTGCAGTATCCAATATCCACATATATCATTTCTCTTTTGGTCATTGGACTGTTTGAGTCACTTGACCACAACAGATCATGGTTCTTATGTTTGAGGATTCTTCTGCATCAGGCGGAGGATAGGTGTGCTTCTGGCCAGAACAGGAATGAAGAAGAGGGTCATTTGCATGGACCCTGTATCCCAGCATTTGCAAACTGCAAGGCTCAAAATCTCCTTCCAGGGCCATGAAGCAAGTCCTGGGAGTCATCTATTTTTGCTGTTTTGCATCAAGGTCCCAGGCACTGAGACTGCAGATGGTTAGTCCTGTGCCTTCTGCCCCTCCTCGCTGAAACCGAAGGAATGAACCAAGGACTGAACTAAGGGATGATTTAGGAAATCTTGCATTGAGCAGGGGGCTGGATTTGATGACCCTAGAGGTCCCTTCCAACTCTATGATTCTATGACTGCCCTCTCCTCTTGCATGTGCAAAAAGGACCATTCCTGAGAGTGGACTGTGCCCTGTTGAACTGCCTAGGCACCAGATAGGTGCAGGCACATTTCCTCACTGTACTCTCAGTAACCTTCCAGCACAGCCTTATTTGGCCATCCATACCTTGTCTCAGTTTGTTAAGGCAGAAACAACACAAACCAGGACCTCCGTGAAAAGCAGAAAACCCAGATTATACAAATAGATTAGAGAATAGCATGGGCAGAAAGAAAAACTAATGGCTGCGTCCTAGAAAATTGTGTGTGAGAGAATATAAAATAGAAAGGGTACTTAAAAGCCATGAGAAACAGCTGAGTCTTCTTTGCATCTAAAAATGCATAAAATATAATCCTCTGGAAAAGCTATATTTATGTGCTTTTTATTTTTGTTTCCTAAAGAAGAATAGACTTCAGAACATATTTCCTCATTTAGTGATCATGGTGTGTGTAGAAAATCTAATCATTTCAAGTGCACTAACCAAGCCTATTTAGCACTTTATGTGACACAAGTATGACACATTCAAATTAGTCCTGATGTCTAATAATGTGCCAGTGTAGGTCCTCCAAGCTAGGATATGCTTAATACAGCCAAGGCCTAGTACTTCACTCTCGGCTGAATTCCATTAGAGCCTTGTTACTGTGTGCTTCACTTATAATGGGCAAAATCAATGAATCAGGGTGGAAATGGTAATATCTAATTATTATATAATTTGCTGAAATGCTACTACTGGAAAGCCCTCCATTCACTGTCTGTGGCTGTGAAAAATGGTTGAAAATGATTCTACATTTGTGTAAGGAAAGAAAGAGCAACATCAACTTATAGGAAAAGACAAACATTGGATAAAACAGAACTATTGGTGGTTAGGCAAAAAGCATTAGTCAATTAATCGGCTTGATTAGTTACTTATGTAACATCCCACGCATTAAAAAGTTGTATTGAATAAAATCTGGTTGGTGTGAAAAGGTCTCAAATCACTTTTGAAATAGTTAAATGGCTTGTCTGTGTTATTTGTTTAAGTGAAAGGGTAGTATAATTAATATCCTCAGAACATCACCTGCATTCTAATGACTGCATTAAATAACAGTTTAAGAACAAGTTGAGAAATTGAGCTAAAACCTTAGAATCAGTCCAAGTCTTCATGGGTTCATAAATCAACTGCATCTTGTTGTTTAAGGAGATCATCTTTTAAAACTGCAAGTCAGGTTTTTTACTCTGCTTATTATGGACAGAATCCTAAACTCTGTTAAACCACCCTCTCCATTTTTGTTTCGATTTTCCTGAATACAATAAAATTTTAATTTCCTAGAATATATAATGGAACCCCTGCTGTTAAACATGAAAGTCTGTTACACCTGAGAATTCACTCTGAGAACCTCAGGCAGGGAAGACATTGCAAAATTTTGGTCCTTTCTGCAAGGTCACTTAATCTGTATTAAAGGTCCATGCAGCAGACATTCTAGATCTTCACATCTGCAGATTAATGTGGATCACTGAGGCCCCAACCTCCACTGGACTTTCTCCACTTGTATTAGGGAGGCCCTTAATTCTCATCTCTGGTAGTACCATTTGATCAGGGCCCTGATCAGGAACAAGGGAGGCATGCAGAAACCCATGTCACTTATTCAGGATTACCAGGGAGTGCTTTTCAGCAGCTATGGCATGCCACTGAAAAGCAGCACCAAAGCTCTGAGGAGCCTTCAGAGGCATGGGGGTGCAGCTGAGAAGCTTGCACGAGGTTAACAGTCATGTTGTGCAAAGTGTCAGCATAGCTGTAGCAATGGTGCTGGTGCAAGAGCAGTCATGCAGGATGCCAAATCCAAGATGGTGGTGGCCTGAAGAGGATTGGCCGTGCATGGGCTAGGCACATGGTAAGTCTCCAATTGTGTGTGGGCTAGGTTCATGGTTCATCACATCTCACTAAACTTCAGCGGTTCCCTCAGTTTCTCTCGAAAAGTGTAAACCCTTATCGGCATTCTTTGTTCTTGGAGATGTAAGCATTTATAGCATCTATACCTAACCTTTCTTTCAAAGAATGTGAGATAACACATATTATTTCCCCATCTTTCATTTATTGCATTCTATGCCCCTATTTAAAAAGTACATATTATTCAGTTAACACAAATACTAATGAGAACAGCATAACGCATCATTTTGCATATTTCTGGACCCTGAGGTTGCCAAAAAAACAGCCTGTGGTCTATGTATATTCTTCTGGACTACTGCTATTAGATCAGCATTCAGGACATGTATCTTTTTTTCTTTTCTTAACAGAATTATGTTCATAGCAAAAAGACAGTCTTCTAATGCAAGTACTGACAATAGGTGATTATTCAAGAGCTTCAGGGTTTCTTCTCCTAGAACACCTAATTTAGTTAGACACTGGCAAATGTAGAGTGCTGTCTATGTTAATCATTCTTATTCACTTAAATCTAGTAATAAATTATGATCAGTATTTGTTCTACCATGAAATACTGCTGATAGGTTAGGGCCTTCCAGATGTGTTTGTTGAATTACCAAATTAAGTTACTGAAGGATCAAGTATTTTCTTCTTTAACTGCAATTTAGATTTTGTTTAAATCTTATGAGCTGTACAGAGATGAACCTGACTTCTTCATTAAAAACCAAGTAAGGAGAAGGGTACCTAGATGTAATGAATATCTTGCAAGAGTGTAGATGGCAGTTTGTGGGGTTCTGCTCTTAATTACAAAAAGTAGAAGAAAAAAAAGGAAAGGAATAGAGAAAATCAGAGAAAGTGAATGAAAAGATTAACAAAAGGGATAGCTACATGGGAATTTTTTTGCTGGCCATTTACCCGAAAGAAGTTGGATCATGCACACAGATGGTGGCAGGACACGTTTAAGAAAGCCCCAGTAGCACAGTGTTTAAACGCCAGAGATACTGGACACTAACCAGTTTGGTCTAGTGGTTCGGGAGCCAGACTCTTATCTGGGAATACCGGGTTTGATTCTGCCATCCTCCATGAAGCAAGCTGGGTGACCTTGGGCTAGTCACAGCTCTCTTCTAAGCTCTCCCAGCCCCACCTAGTTCACAGGGTGTCTGTTGTGGGGGTGTTACCAGTTCTGCTCCAGTAATAAACTGGAAGCAACTGTGGAGGGAGTAAAATTTGGATAATTTGGATTATTTTTGAAGCCCAAAGAACACCAAATTTAAACTTCCCAGGGGAATCAGTAGCAAGATCTTTCACAGGTTTTAATAACGAGGAATAACCAGAAAACAGAGACAAAACCCATTTCAGACTCAAAAAACCAGTTTCTTGTTAAACCAGGGCAAAGAATTTATTAGGAATACAGAAAAGAAGTTGAAATGAAATATCAGAAGCGTTTCTAGAACAGAAATAAACATGCAACAACAGCAAAACGACTAAAGAAATGAACATTTCCCACTAAGAAATCTTTGTGAATTCAACTGAATTTATCCCTCTCTTATTAAAACAACTGATTTATAGTTATGCAGCAAAAGCTTCCCAAAAAAAACCAAAACAAATTGCTTTTCATAAGTATGAATTAAGGAATGAGAATAAAATTCTCATTTAGAAATTGCAAATATAAAACAGCCAGAAAGGGAATGGAAAACTCCTAATACTAGAAAGAACCCCTAACAACAAAAAAAAGAAGTTCTAAAGAAAAATAAGGGAAAGTGAATAGAGGATACCAATCTTCTGTCTCACCAATGATGTCTTCTCCATGTGCAGAAGTTTGAAGTTACAGAGATGCATGACCACAGCAAACTGCATCTCTTTCAGGAACCCGAAAATGACTTAAAAATTGGGAATCCCTTCAGTCTCAATCAGACTGACCCCCAAAATGGACAAAAATCCAAAAGAAATACATTAAAAATAATCTTTATAATTGCCTTTACCAAACCAGCCAAATCCAGAATGCAAAAGTTTTAAACTGCAGCTCTTGCAGCAAAACTCTGTAGCAGAAAGAAGAAAGGGGGGGGGGAAGAAAAATTTCTCCAGGTCTCTTTAGCCTCCCATGATGACCAGAAGAAGACCTCCCTCCTCCGATGACCAGAAGGAGAAGACCTTTTAAAACCATCTCTTCTCTGCCATTTTTATAGCAAAAATTGGAACCAAAAAAACTGCTGATGTTCTTCCCTTGTTAATGAATAAAAATGTGTATGTGACTCCAGTCTTAACATTTCCAGTCAGTGCATCTCCTGACCTCTCCTTGACACCCTCAGACAAAAGGTGTGAATGGCGAGTAAACTATTGTATCCCTGTTTGATTTGCAAAAGTTTACCTTAAATTAACATTTTAGCACCTCTACTGACTCACTTAATCCCTTCAGCTAGACCCACTCAATGTGTGTAGATATCAGCGACCTTTTACCCAATTCTGTTAGGGTGTAAACAAAGGTGTAAACAGTGAGTCACCTCCAACATCCTGCATTCTAATACTGGTGAAATGGGCCATTTCCCATTTAGATAGTAATTCCAAATTCTGGTATACTTATTTTACCCAGATCTCTTCCAAAAATCCATTCCATTTTATTCTTTATTATTTTATTAAAATTAGACAAACCAATCTCTGTCCCAGATTCCATGGTTTTATTTCTCCTTCATTATTTAAAAATCTGTCACCCCAAAAGGAAATAAAACAATGACTTTTAAGGTGCTAGGACTCTGTCTTGACTCAATCAAGATTAAATCTCAGGCTGTGTTTCTTGCATACAGACTTTTACCTTTTGCAAACAGCCAGCTTGTGACTTGAGAAAACTATGTCCTTTTTTTTAACTCCAGGCTTGTCTTTCTCCCAATATGGCTATTTTAAGGCCTTTCCACGTTTCATGGTCTGCCTTTAGTTTTAATTATGACAATAATAAAGCCAAATTCATATGTCAAAACCTGGTATATTTCAAGTTCCGGTTTTGTAACATTTCTTATGATATCTGCACATCCAAAGTTGATCTGGTAACAGGGGGAAGAAGAGAAAGCTTTGTCATCCACTTTGAGTCCCCTTAAATGGGTGAGAAAAGTGGGGTAGAAAAGGCAACTCATGTCCTATAGGACATCTGATGGCTTGCCACTGCTCTCTGCTGCACCCTTCCTCAGAGTGGACAAAAAGTACTTGTAGGCCTACTTGAACCACTCTCACTGCCACCATGTAGACACATGGTAGTGGTGAAAGCAACCTCTGTAGCTGCTTTGAGCAGGCATCGCATTGGCAAAGACCCAATCTGGGATCTCTGAGTGCCATGGAGGTCCTTCTCTCTTCAAAGCTGACAACTCAGATTCAAAGTTGAGTTGTCAGCTTTGAAGATGAGGAACACAGTGTGAGACATATGAGCATCCGATGTCACACCCCAAAGGTGGGAGCAAGTCTCCCCACCTAGGTGTGAACACAACTCTAATCGAATCACCAAGTAAGGAAAATCAAATATCCTGATATCTGCTGGGAAACTTAGCTGGATAAATGAAAGTCCATCAGATTTTTGATCGCATTTGCTAGCAATTTTTAACTATTAGAAGAGAAAACCTCTAAGGCGGGAGTCAGACGGGCCAAAACCTCAAAAGAGATTAAGATGGCAAAGAATACTGTGAATAAATAAATAAATAAATACACTCTGGGAATTGATGAATATCTTGCTGTCTCTGAGACCAGATTAATTGTACCCCAGAGTACTGAAAGAACTGCAAAGAGCTTTAGAGAGAGAGTCACTGGCTGTAATATATCATATTCTTGGGAAACCTGGAGCTGTTAGAGACCTGTGGCATAACAATGTAACCCCAGAATTCAAAAATAGAAAGAGAGAGGAAGGACCTGGGAACTATCTGATGTTTATACTGGGCAAATTTCCTCAACAGATTGTCTGTGATCTAGCAAATAATAATACAATTGAAATGAGGCAGCTCTTGAAACAAGAAATGCAATCCAGATTCCCATTAAGCTCTTGAGGGAACTTTGGGCCTTTCCATACTTTCTTGTTGCTGTTTGAGGCCTAGATGCCCTATGGACCTTTGTCTTCTGCATTCTGGTGCAGAACAGAAAGGCCACAGCCCTTGCTAGACTGCCCTGTCTGTGTTGGATGGAGCATAGTTTGTTCTGGGCAGCACCAAATGGCCACTAAATGGACAGTGGTAGACCTTTCTAACAGGGTCTACCACCATCTCACTCTTCAGTAAATTGGCCTAGACAGATGTACAAAAGGGGGCATGTCTCCCTGTTCCAGTTTAACAGGAGGACCCATTTTGACAGAGTATCAAAATTATACTGACAAAATGAGTCCCCCTAGGACTCTGAAACCAGGAACTAAAGTTCCTGACTGTCAGAGCACCCCCAGCAGGCTCCAAATTGTGTACAAGCTTTGAAATGGTGTGAGACAGTGTGATGCAGGATTTGTCAACTCCCCCCCCCCAAAAAATGCCTGTCTCAAATGCTGAAGGCCTTAATCTGAGACAGCTAAACTGCTGCAGATAAATGCAAAAACACGCTTTGTCTGATTAATCTTTTTAAAGAGTCCAAACCAAAATATGCACACAAAATATTGCTTTATATGCAAACATATAAACATGGAACTGGGAAAATAACAATCTACCTTCACATTAAACTTCTGATTTGATACGTTACGAGAATTTGCCTCCAAAGGATTGCTTTTTCACCACATAAAGAAAATGCAGGGAACAGTGCAGGATACTTACAAAATGGAATTATCTGCTCAAAAAAGTGAGAGTGCCTCCAGACACTCTCAGCCACTTCCCGTCTGTCAGATGGGGTGACCGCCAGCTGTGTAGAAATGCCTGCTGAAGAAATACAGCATTCAAGGGAAAACCTGCAATAAAAAGCTGCTGATATGTCATCACTTCATTCCTTTCTCAAGTAGGAACTTGCCCATCTCACTTGAAATGCCTCCTCTAGCACAATGGGTCTGGAGTTTGTCTATTGACATTGTGGGAATCTGTGATGCCTACCATTCACACTACCTTAACTAAGAGCCTCTTGCATTTTTTTTTATTTCAGTGAAGTTCTGTGTCAATCATTATTTGTCTGTGTTAATACAAAACTTAGAAGTTATAACAATATCAGAAAATTAATGCTCTGGTGGATCATAAATATTAACTGCTTAGGTATTTGTGATTATAGGCTTTATGAAAAGGAACAATGAAAGTTTATTATATTTAATTTTCTATTATTGTACTTTGAAATATTCTATTTGTTGCAGCTTTACAGTACTTTACTGAGACCTGTTGTATATTTTAATTTTGTTTAAGAAAAAGAAATCATGTCAAACTGATCTGATATCTTTTTATGACAATATGACTAGATTGGAAGATCAAGACAATGTGGATGACATGTATCTGAATTTTAGTAAAATATGCATTACATTGTCTTACAAAATCCTTGGAGGGAAGATAGTAAGATGGTTTTAGAGTAGATTTTCCACTGGCAAAATAAACATGTAATGAGTGATCAGTTCTGTTTTTTCATCATCCTAGAGGGTAACAGGTAGAGTGCTTCCAGGCTTTGCCCCTGGGGCTATGCTCTTCTACATTTCCATAAATGATCTATAGAGGAATAGGTTGAAAGAATGTCATGTTCTTTTGATTGGTTCTAACCATCGATTTTGGAACCTTTGCACATTATACAGTAGTAGTGAAAACAGTAGGCAAGAGACATATGCAGCAGTCAAAATCTAAAAATATAAGAAGTATACTAGGTAAGCTTTTCAACTTCCCAACAATGGGAGAATTTTTCAGTTACCAAGTACATAAAATAAAAAAGTTACATAGTTACAAACAAAAATACAATGTCTTTCAAATCTGATTCTGCACACTGCAATCAGCCAGGGTCCCTGCTGCTCTCTAGTGATCTATTTTCAGCATTTCTTCCCAGTTCTTTTTTCTTCTGGTACAAGTAACACTTCATTTCTTTCTGGCTCCTTGTTTTTTTCTGTAACAGGGAGTGGATCAAGTATAACTTTCAATAGGGTCCTAATAGGAGGACCTGGGGTCTCCTTGCACTTCCCAGATTCTCCATATAGTGTGAGGCCTAAACTGCCGCAACTGCACTGGGTACAGCATATTGCACAGCCCAGTCCAGGCAGCCTGAAATGGCCACTGACTGGGACAGTGGTAAACTTTTTTAAATGCTCTACCATTATCCCTACTCATGAATAAACCAGACCAAAGATATGTGCTAAAGACTGTATGCTTCTCTATTTTGGTTTAGCAGGGAGATCTACTTCAGTGGTGAATTGTGGACTTTGTGCCACCAAAATCAGTCCCCCAAGGGCTCCAGGGTAAGGATCTTTAATTCCTGGCAATTGACATCTTTGGAACAGTGTGAGCGACACAGAGGCTGTCCCAGAACAGCTGTCTCAAGTGCAGATGGCCTTGTTCTGGGACAGCTGAATGCTCCAACACCAAATTCTTCCAGTAGGCACAATTCCAGCTAGAATACTTCAGGTCCAATGAATACGGAAACACCCTTTCCATACAAGATTAAACTGTCCCGCACTAGGAAGAGTCAGGCAGGGATGGAATAGGAAACCCATCCCAAAGTGGGATGAGTCACTGCTGGGCTTCTGTAGGGCTATCCACATTGCAGACAGTCGAGCCCCGAGTTTGAGAGCTGGTAGCAAAAGTTTTTGGCCAGATTTCCCTGTCAGGGCTTTTTTGCCATGCACCTGGGAGTGAAACATTTTTGAAATGACTTCTGAGTGCCCAGCCAACGAGGGCTGGGTGAGTTATAACAGCCTACATAGACATGCCTTCCAAGGACTGATATACCATAGTAGTCAGTTTGTGGATTACTTTGGAAAGGTTTGGTGCTGTATCACACTCCACAGCCTAGTCTAATGAGACAGGCCACTCTGTCTGGAAGTGTGGCGTCGAAAAATCTTGTCCAAAGTGTAGTAATCACTTGGGCTGCTCAAGCCTCCTCCCCCAGCTGACTACAATGTGCATTGGCTCCTGGCGGTGGCAGCGGGCACCTTCGCCCTCGGGGGCTCGATGGTCCCCAGCTGCTGCACCATGCTACCTGCTGGACAGGCCGCTGCTCTTTCGCCAGTGCAGTCCTCTTGGCTGGCTCCCCAGACTCCAGCCTCTCCCTTGGCTGTTCTGGGATGGCTGTCCAAGTGGCTGTGGCTGCCAAGGGCACTCAATGGCAAGATGCTATGGTGGACTCTGCAGCTGCTTCTCTGGCTGCTTCTCTTGCTGTCACCCATCGCGGACAGTTCTCCAGCATCAGGACAAGGCGAAGGCAGTGAAGTAGTTATGGCAAGATGGAGGCAGGCTGTCTGCCGGTGATTGGAGTCTTCCACACGGGATCGAAGGCCTTCCTCCTCTTCTGGCTCTTGCAAGGATGTGACATCAGGAGATTCCGGACCGGAAAAGCCCTGCTCTCCTCCATTCACCTTCCTGGATATGTATCTATCACATTTCCCCCACGCCCCAGGGGATTCCTGTATTTAAAGCCCGTGCACAATTAAACAAGGTCTTTTTTCCACCTAACCTGTCTCCAGCTTCATTCTCCCTTCCCATTTTTCAATCTAACTGGGTTGGCCATTAACATGTGGTCGATCTCCGGGACTTGGGCCAGCCAAGAGCCTGGAAATAATCTATTGCAACACCCGGCAATAGCAGCAGCCACTAGCTGCTGCTCACCACTTCCCAGAGCCCTCAGATTGGTTGCAAAGCCAGATCACAACAGACTATAGACCATGCTGGACTGGGATAGTAGGCTAATGTGGAAAGGGCTATCCTTCACCCAGTGCTTAGCAAATTTGTGGATGGCATGAATCTAGGGCAGTTAGCAAATGGACAGAGGACAAAACCAAAATTCAGAATGAACTTGACACGCTTGAACATTGAGTAAATATTAACAGGATGGCATTTCAGGATAAGTGTAAAATTCTGCAGTTTGATAGAAATAACCAACAATACAAATACAAACTATACAATACTCCTCTAAGAATCCTAATGAACCACTGATACTATGCCAGCAGTGTAATGAAGAAGCTAAAAATTCTAATAATCCAATATGCAGTATTACTGCAACCAGATCATGGGAGATACTAGTTTCACAGTAACAGGTTGCACTTGGACTACTGCATCTAGGGTGCATCACTGATGTGTATTCAAAGAAGGCTACCAATATGGCAAAGGTTCTGGGAACTGTTCTCTGAGGAACAACTGAAGAAGCTGGCAGTGATAGCCACCAAAGGGGGTTGCAGTTGAAAGGCCTTCCCTGCATAGTGCACTGGTTAGTGAGTTTTATTATTGTTGTTAGTAGTAGTAGAAGAAGTAGCAGCAGTATAAAAAAGACCTGTGCCTGCCACAGATCACCTTGTTTTTGAAACAGCTTAAAATGTTATGGCTGTTTTCCCACCAAAATAAACCGCAACCTACACTTTCTGCCAGATACTTTAAAAGAATACTCTGTCAAACAGTCCATCATGGGAGAGAGGTTGCAATCTTCTAACTCACATATTCTATCTATCATTCAGTTCCTTTAAAGCAGCCACAACTGGTGTTATGTTCTATTCAGTTTTCTTTCTTAAATTGGAAGGAATGAAGAGTTGTCACATATTCTCAAACACAGAGTCTTAGAAGCACAAGCAATCAAATTAGCTTTAGCATATCTGGTACTGAGGCTAAAGTTAACTACAGTGATTTATGTAGAAAAGGAAACAAACTAGTCTTGCTGCTGCACCATTCATTCATTCATTCATTCATTCAGGAAAGGCTGTAATGTGTTGCTTTAATATAAGGAAAAATCAAAGATCTGGATCTTCAACATTCAGTAATAAACCATAAAAATATGTGGCATTGCATAAATGGTGTGAAAGTGTTATCTAGAGAATTGTCAAAGCAGACACATATGATCCTATTTAAATGTTCTTGACAGCATTTTATTCTATCAATATAGCACGCTGAGTGTATTATATTTTGTCATCGCTAATTCTTATGAGCAAATAAATATATTTTTATTTCTTAGCTTTTCCTGTTGTTCTTATTATTCAACATTTGATGCAGTGACCTATTCTGAAAATTAAAATGCATAGATTTTTAAAATTATATTTCCTACAATAAATTTTCTTTCTTGCAAAATCATACTTATGCAAATAGGCCAAATGTTTTATGCATAGCAGAAGTTGTACATTCAGTTCTTTATATAAACACTGCAGTTTTGGTTTCTCATTTTGCAGGTCTAGAATGGGTACCACTAAAGAGCCAGACATAGTCCATTTGGAGGCAAAGACAGTAGATGGCCGTAAGTCCTTTTGCTTATTTCTATGAGTTTTATGGCAGATATAAATACTTAGCTATGCAGAGTGGTTTCAGATATAAAGCCTTGTTAAAATGATGTAGCTGAATATTTCTGTCTAGTTTCACACTGTTAAAACCATTCTCAAGGAGGCTTTTCCTATAGAAATAGTGAAGATTTGTGTGGCATATAGTGTCTGCAAGAGGAAAGCATAAAATAGAACATGCAAACAAGCATGAACTGCTCTCTTCTTTCCAGCTACTTCATTTGAAAAGCCTTTTCTGGAGACATTGCAAAAAGTGTATAATATCTGAGTTCATGGTTTCATCCCAAGCAAATTCCCTAGAAAATTTTGACAAAGCTGTATGGATTGTAGAAGAACATTATAATTCTGGATCTAATATTCATTCAAGATGAAGTAGAAAATAATAATAAAGCAGTTTTCCCATGCCTTTGAACAATACTCTTAGTTTTCACAATTACCTAGTTTAGTAGAGAGGGTCATAATTTCTTTCTCCATACCAGGCCCACTTCATATTTAAAAGTTCAGGATGAATAAATCAGTATTTACTTAGAGTGCTCCTGACTGGGTCCCATTGTTCCTCATGGTCTCTGCTGTTTCTCTCAAGAGATGAAGCAGGAGAGAAGGGGTGATAAAATAGCCACTTTCTTGATTTTGTAATCCCCCATATGCTGCCCTGAAATGTTTGGGGCTGACTGGGTGCGTTTTGATTCTCTTTAATTGTTTAAATATGTTATGTAACCTATCTTGCCATGTGAAGGGTGAAATATAAACAAACAAGCACATTTATCTTTAAGGATCACTGTGATAGAAACCATCACATCTTGAGTCTATAAGCATTATACTATATACAAAGCAGGTCCTTGGTTTTATCACGCCCCAAACTCCCATTTTACTGGATGACTTCAGGCTTGAGTATTTCAAGAGGAAGAGAAACACAGCCCTTTTGCATGGTATAGTTTCAATTGCCTATCTCTTTGGGCATGTCCCCATGCATATTTGATCCCGAATGGAAATCTAGTTCGGGAGGGGCCTTCTCCAGGCATTTTTTATTTGGTCCCATTTTCTCGGACCAAATCGCCCAAGCCAAGACCAAACCAGGACCAAATTTGGACCTAGAAAAGCTATTCTCGACACAGTTTGGGTGATTTGGTCAGAGCCGAGCTTGCACATGGGGATAGTCCTGGGCTTGATTTTACTCCCTTTTCCAGGCAAGCAAGCAATCCACCACACCCATTCACAATCGTGGCTTGTCTGGAAAAGGGAGTAAACCCAAGCCTCTGCCCTGCCAGCCACAATCATGAACAGGGGATGGATTGCTTGCTTGCCACAGAAAAGCAAGCCACCCCCTGTTCACAATCGCGGCTGGCAGGGCAGAGGCTTGGGTCTACTCCCTTTCCCATGGCAAGGAAGCAATCTGCCCCCTGTTCACGAGCACAGCTGGCAGGGCAGAAGCTTGGTTCCCAGGTGAAGTGGAGGTGTGCAAAGCAGCTCAAGTGCATGGGGATGGCAAGATTCGGCTTCAGCCCACGTTAGCAGTCATGACATGGGGATGGGCAAGATTTGGATTCAGTCCCGCACCCGGTCATATGCAAGCCAGTCCCACCCCAAATCTCTTGCATGGGGATGCGGCCTTTCTCTGACTCTTAAGTCTGTGTATGTTAAACAGGCTTATGGCACACAGCAAGGTGGAAGGGGAGTGAGTGGGTATATGTAGGGAAGGGGAAAGGGAGCGAGAAGAAGACTCCTGCAAAATGGTAGGAAGGGGGGGGAAATCAGATTCTTAAGAATATAAGAACTTACTAAGTTTCAGCATCTCGCCTCATACAGTGGCCCACCAATGGATTCTGTGCATTCTCAAGCAGAAGACAGAAGCAAAATCTTCAGAGGTATCCTAACTGTCTCTCCAGCCTGGAGGAAGTACCTAGGTGTCTATTCTAGTAGCCATTGATTTACCTGTCATCCATGACTTTGTCTAACCCATAGTTCAAGACCCATAGTCACTCAGCCTTCTTTTTGCTTTGCTCACATTTTTTCCCCTGGATTCCTCTGAGGGGGTGGTGGTGGTAGCTGTTCCTCTGACCAGCTTCTTCAGAGGCCACTTTTACACAGGATTCAATCCATCTTGGCGGGGAGTCCATTTTTGCTTGTCCTGTGTGAGTGGAGAATCGGGCTAGAGGGGCTGAACCACACTGGGGTAGGTATATCCAGCCTTCCCTCCTGCCAAATGCCTGACTGTGGGTGGCGCACACATGATTCTTCTGCATACCTCTCCCTTTGTTGCATCCTTTTGCAGTTCTGCTGAACTCACAGGAGGTACATATTTGTGAGGAAGGGAGGCGTGGCAGAAAGGTGTGACCACCCTGGTAGTTTTTCATTGCTTGCCAAGCAGTTTGTACTTTGCTCATCACCGTACCTAGGATGGTCCCCTCTGCCCCCCATTCCCCTTTGTTCTGACTGCAAACTTGCAGACTCTGTCCATTTAAAAAAAAAAAAATTATAAATCTATTTTGTGCTAGACTGACAAAGCAATATATCATATTTCTTTAATTACTCTCTACTGCTTTTGCAGAAAACCTGGAGGGATTTAAAAAATAAATGGCCAGAAAAGCACTTTTGGGAAGGGGAGTGAGGGAAAGAGTGGAGCAAGAATATAAATGATACAATTCTAAGGACTAGTATCTTCAATTTTACTTCAGCAATGTCCAAGAAAAACAATTTTTTTCAACAAAAAGTAAAACCAGATTTTTACTGAGAATTTAAAGTGCTTCAGCAGCATTAGAAGAAATGGCAGATTACAGCCCCTCATTTTTATATAGGAATAGCTGTGGAAGTGGAGGTGCATGCTGGTTGGGTTATGCCTCAGCTGCATCTGTTTGGAGGCACAGTCCCCTCACCCCCACAGTATGCTGTGTTAGCCTCGTTAACTGTCAGCACTACAAAATTCCAGACACGCCCCATTGCCACTATTGATTGACAGAACTTTATCGTATTTGAATGCAGGTGGTATTGTGTAAACAGTCATGTAAAGGAGACTCGGGGAGATAACATAAAAGATGTGAGCATAGCAGCCCAAGCTGAGGAGACTCTGAGGACTGATTATCAGGAAGTGGGTGTGAACAGGATTAGGATGGCTTCAGTTCAGTTTCTTAACAGGCCAGACAATTTCAGCAAGGTGTGATCATGGCCTTTCTTAAAACTATTTAGGCTGGTTACTGTTACCATCCCTCTGGTGGCAAATTCCATAGACCAGTAACTCTCTGGGGGAAGAAATAGTTCTCCCTGCCTGAAATAACTCTCCTACCCATCATACCCTCCATCCCTGCTGCTTTCTTATTCAACACCAAATCCCTTTTCAGCAGAAAATCTCCTAAACACAACTGCAACTTCAAGCCATCTAGGTAGCCATTCCAAAAACAGGCTTCTCTCCAGCCCCTTACCTCTCTACCTACCCAGCCCCATCCCAAGGTATGGAAGACTTGTACCTGATCATATATGGCAAAATAAATATGTTTCTGACATAATTATGGGTTTTATATCCTGTCTAAATTTTCCAAATTGCACAAGGCACTAAGGAAGGGGGTTCCTGTCTCAGACTGCCTCCAGGTGGTAACAGCAAATTGCAGGACCTTTTTTGGTTAGTGTTCTACATAGCCAGGTTCTACATAGGCCCTGTTTGGATGGGGTCTTAATTTTGGTGAAATCCACACCCCATTTACCAAATGCAATGTGAGTAATTGCATGAGTAAGAGTCATGAATATTGTAATCCAAATACAATATGTTTCCTATTCTTATTGTTAAAGGGGATTATGGGCTATAACGGATTTTCTTTAATCTATTTCTCGGCAGCCAGTGCAGAAACACCCATAAAGTGCTATCTTGGCTGTGATGCTTCTGCCCAGAACAGTTTCTCTGAACACAGGAAATGGCCCCAGAAATGTGTTCAGAGGAGCAGGCAGTTGGGTTGTGCATTGTAAAATTCAAATTCAGATGGGTCTGTGTATGAAATGGCACTGGGGCTGGACTAGGGCCAGAACAGCAGGAGTAAGCTCTATGCACTTAGGGGTAGATGTCTGCTGGCAGAGTGCAGGGCTGTGCCATGATACCACAATGGGGCCATGTGAAAATTGCTTAAATCATTGTTATATTTGGTCTTTATCCTCCACTGTTCCTGCAGTTGAAGGATGTGCTGAACAAGCTGTAAGTAACATTGGCTCCTGAGCTAGTAATTGTTTCAGTATGGTTTGTCAGTAGTGAATCGTAAGAGAGCTGTTTTTATGTAAAGATTCCTTGACCAGAATGCTCCATCATCCTTCAACCTGGCTCAATTACCTTTAAAGAATAACCTTGTACTACACTTACCCATTCAATGTGAAATTTACAGAGTATTTATTTATTTATTTATTTATTTATAAAACCCTAAGTTCTACCTCATGGGAAGGTGTTTCATCCTATCTTAGAAAACTGCCACCTTTGCTCTTTGACTCTGCAGTCAGTCAGGCCCTCTGTTCCTTCTTATGCTGCATCCAGAAACCATTTACTTCTTTGTTCAGTTCAAATTCAAACTATTTCCTTCAAACTGCAGTGTTTGGTTCAATTCAAAAACTTTCAAACACTTTTGAACCTCAAATCGAACAAGGTGTGTTTGTGCGGGTTGTTAGAATATCCCTTTTGTCCAGTTCAAATTCAAACATTTTTGAACAGGCAGGGTGTTGGGTTTGAACCTGGACCATTTGAGTACCCCTGTCCAATCTGAATCTATTTTAACCCGGTTCAACACATTTCCAGTGTTGGCACAAAGTCACACAGAAGTGAGAGAAATCCTGGACCAGTTAGCATGAAATCCGTAAAGAGATCTCACTATGTTTGTTGTATACGATGATAACCTTCTTTTATATAGTGAAAAAAAAACATGATTTACACTGGAGGGGTAGCTTTCTACCCCACAGTTACAAAATTAATAGTTCAAGAAGAAAACCTAAAGCTAGCAAAGTGTATCAATCTTTTCTTAACTCCAAAACTTAAATTTAGAGACACATACATTTAATTTTATGGAGTAAACTTAAAAGTGTTGGGAAAAAAGTTAACTTGTTCTGTGAAATTTTTTAAAAACATTGCTTGATTGAAGGAGGCTTCAAAGGGGTAGCCCTCTTAAAGATAATTGTCTTGTGAAACCAGTGAGTCTGAAAATAAATTAGTGCTCTTTAAAAATCTATTTCTTTGCCTATCAATCAAGCTAATGAGGTGCCTCATTTCTGGATATATCTAGGGCCCTTTCTGCACTTGACTTTATTCTGAAATGTATCTCGGGATAGCAGACTGCTGGCCACAAGCTAATGCAGACTATGGCAGGGCTCACCTGGGGCCTTTCATAGAATGCAGATAGCAGGTCCCTATTCTGGGATATATTCCAGTATAAGGCCAAGTGCCATCCACATGCCAGAGTAGAAATCTGCAAAAGAAGGAATGAGTAGCTTACAAAGAAGAACTCAAATAAGCATTAAAACAAAACAAAACTTGCTTTCAAAAATTACATTAACTTCTATGGAAGGGAGTAGATTTCCACTCCAGAGCACCTCCCAAGTAAAAAAAAAAATCTATACTAGAAAGCTGATTTTCAAAGCCTTGGCTCTCATTGGTATTTCTATAAGTGCAAAGAACAGTCAGCCTTCCATATAGTCTGGGGCTCAGAATGTATCTCAAAACAGTTTAACTGAAGGTTAGGGCAAAAGCTTACTTTCCCAAGACACATCTGTCCTTTCAAAAACTTCTACAATGCATTTCACAAGTTCTGACAAACAAAATGTACTTTTCTCCCAAACCACATAGTCTTCTCAAAAACTTATGCAATGTATTTCAGAATTTCTGGTAATCAAAATTCACTTTTCTATCAAGCCATATACACAAGATGACTCAGTGAGGATAACTGTTTTCTTTCCTGTACCCATCATCAAGTTTTTATTTAGACAGATCTGCTACAAGTGATAGGCTTTCTATACCCTAACATTGGCAAAGGTTACAGGAGTTAATGTAAACCCTAAACTGAAACATAAGGCCCTGAAAGGCAGGCCCTATCCATACTAAGCCTTATTCTGGATTATATTCCAGAATAGAGACCTGCCATCCGCATACTGGTGGAGAGTGCCTAATGTAGTCTACTCTGGCATGTGGATGGCAGGTCTGTATTCCAGGATATAATCTGGAATAAGTCCCAGTGCAGAAAGGGACTAAGGTTCCATCACCATGATGGACAATTGCAGGGCTTGTTTACTGCAGTGCTTACTCCAGCTGCAGAGGTGTGCATGCCATGTGCCTTACTCCCTCACAGACATCAAAGCTGAGGAACAAAATTTCCCTGATTTTGAAGTGACACTGCAGAATTATTTTAGGATATTTCATTACTGGCCCCAGTAATGGCTATTTTTAGGTCTCAAAATATGGTCATGCAGAGTTGAGCATGCTGCAGGTAACCTGGACATCCAGCCTACATCCATCTTGATGGTGGTAACTTAAGCATCCTGTTCTGGGAAAGAGGCATTTGAGAACCTTGGCTGACTTTCAGGGACATATAAAAATATTGTTGATTCCATCACCAAATAAGCTCTTTGGCCAGCCTAAGTCATGCTGAAATCAGCAAGATTTATTTAGGTTTTCACTACTGAGAACCTCAACTAATCTGTTCAGTCAATGCTAACTAGAGTCAATCTGGCAATCCCTTATCTCTTTTCCTAGGCAAGATCTGGTATGTTTTCAGTGCTACTGTAACAATCAAAACAGCAGATGTTATGAATGCTGGAAATGAGAAGCATAACATCCCAATTACTGATGGGAGGAAGAACATCTGTGCTAAAGAAGGAATGAAATTAATTCCAGAGCTTAACAATGGAATATATTAATTGACATGAATTAAATATCAGTGATGAGGTGCTTCCTCTGCAACTGTGGAAATACAGAGCCCACATGAACTGAATACCAAGAGATCAACTGTTGTAAAATGTTATTCCAACGATCCCTTCCGAATAAATAATTTTTTAAAAAACTGTCAAAATATTTTCAGTATTGATGAGTTCTTAAAAAGTGATGGCGAACCTTTTGAGTTCGGTGTGTCAAAATTCACAAGAAAACCTAGCTTAACTAGGTGCTGGGTCACATCTAGAAATATCCATAATTTTGTGATATTTGTAGCTCTAGTAAAAAAGTTATATTTTTGACATATGTAGTTTATTAAAAGCAAAAACAAATAATTCTTTATATTTGCTAAATCTTCAATTGAAAGTTGGTATTTCGTATACTTCAAGAACAAGCAAGCACTACATGCCCAGGTGCCAGGGTGACCAGGCGTATCACCCAAAAGGGCTTGGCGTGTCACCTGTGACACGCGTGTCATAGGTTGGCCATCACCATCTTAAATAAACCATTTTGTGCTATTCCAAGTTCCATATCCCCATTACACTAAATTCCAATATATATTCTGGTTTCACTAAAGAGTATGCATAAATGTGGTTTGGATAGAGTCAGGGAAAATATGGCTATCAAAAACAAATAGTCATTAGGAACAGATTGTTTCTGTCTTAGGTCAGTTTCTTGATTTAGTACCTTCCACACTGAGTGGTAGACTAGACCATAGTCTAGTCTAGGCCTCTGCTATCCACTTAGTACATTCTGTCTGCATAAGACTAGAATGAGGATGCCCAAATTGGCACCCTACTAGTAGGTCCCTTTTACAAGGTCTACTGGCATAGTAGGGGTGGTATAACAGACCATGGAGGCAAAGCACACTACCAAAATGGGTCTCCTGGGAGCTCTGAAGGCTAGGAAATATTGTTCCTGGCTCTCACAGCATTCAGAGCATCCCTGTGCTGGCATGGGGGCTAGTGCAGCTAGTACAGAACAGGCCTTCTTAATGCTGACAGTCTTGTCCACACCAGGAGCAATTGCTTATGCCAGACCAAAGCATTCCACTCTGATCTGGAATACCAACTTACAGTGCAAATATGGCCTTAAACTTCATGAATTTCATTATCACCTCTGTATTTGTCTTTTCCTAATCCATTAAAATCCTTCTTTGTGTTCTGGATTCTAGATTATATCTCTGGTGTGCCTTGCTAGCCTTCACATCCCAACACTCCTTAAACATCTAGCACATTTCATGAGCATCCAATGTTCAATAAAGTAAAGTAAACACACACACACACACAAGATACAGTGTGAAGAGTAAAATAAAATAGAAGTGAAATCTACAAAATAAGGCTGCGTCTCTATGCAAGCCATTTGGCGCTGTTTGGGCTTGCATGGGACTGGGTGCAGGACTGAGATCAAACCTCGGGCATCCCTATGCCATTCACCCTACGTGGGCTGGGGGTGGGCTCAGCCGTCCCCAAGCAAACCATGCCGGGATTGTGATTTTACTCCCTTTCCCAGGCAAGCCGCTTGCTTGCCTCGAAAGGGGAGTAAAAGCAAGGGAGTAAGGGGGTGCAGAGGCTTGAGTTTTCTCTTTTTCCAGGAGGAAACCTCCCTGGAAAATAGAGAAATCTGAAGCCTCTGTACCCTGTCTTACCGATCTGCTGACACAAAGAGGCTTGGCTTTACTGCCTAAGTAAAGGATGACTTCAGCAGTAAAGCCAAGATTCTTTCTGTCAGCAGATCAGGAAGAGCGGGCTCAGAGACTTGAGATTTCTCACTTTTCCAGGGAGGCAACCTTATTGCCCCCCTGGAAAAGTGAGAAATCTCAAGTCTGCAACCCCTGTTCACAATCTCAGCTGACAGGACAGATGCTTGGCTTTAAATCTCAAACCTCTTTCCTGTCAGACGATATTGTGAAGTCCAGCACCATCCCCATGTGAGGTCTCGGCTCACTTGGCAGTGCATGCAGGACCCCAAACCATGCCAAGACTTGTTTTTTCAGGTACCAAATTTGGTCCTGGTCTGGCATGGTTTGGGGCGATTTGGTCCTCTTTCTACAGACCCTTGCTGAGACCTCATTCGGTACGGTACCAAATGTGCATGGGTGAGTCAGTCTGGCATGAGTATTTTGAAGAAGCTGCTGACTCACTGGACCCTATTCCATTTAAAAGCTACTGGTAGCTGCTCCCCACAAACTGATAAGGCTTCAGCCTCATCGTTTTCAATCACCACAACTATCCACCTTCACTCTCGGTGCCCAGAGTAAGCAATCAAACCTAGCAGGCACTGAAGCAGACAGGAAGTGAGGAGAGAAAGTAATACCCTGTCATTTCTCCGAGTTACACAGTGACATCATCAGTGATTAGTTCTTAGTGGCTTTGGAGGGGCCTGGACAAAGAGATGAAATTCACTTCCAGTAAGATGCCACAACCAAACTAAGCTCAGTTACTAAAAACTTTGGTCACTAGGTCCATGCCTCAGGTACTTGGTACTTGCCATCTGGGCAAATAGTGATTATTCCAAAAGTGCTTCCTTCTGGGTGAGTAGGCAAGAAAGTGGAAAATGCATTTCCATCTTAGCAAGTGCAAAGTGATGCACATTGAGACAAATAATCCCAATTATACCTATAAACTGTTGGGAGATAAGCTTTCTCTGACAGGCCAGGAAAGGGATCTCAGGGTTATGGTGGACAACTCTATGAAGCTGTCCACCTAGTATGCAGCAGCAGTGAAAAAAGCCAATTCAGTGCTAGGGGTAATTATGAAGGGAATAGAAAATAAGTCAGTAAGTGTCATTTTTATTTCTTTATAATTCTTTGGTAAGACCATATTTGGAATATTATGTGTAATTCTGATCACCACACCTCTGAAAGGATATTGTGGAACTGGAAAAGGTACAGGAACAGCAACCAGAATGATTAAAGGGCTAGAAAAACTTCCTTACGAAACTAGGGGTGTTTTTCCACTGGCAGCAAGCACCCATTTTAACACCCATTAAGGACCCATTTGGCTGAGAGCCAGATAACCCCATTTCCACTACGGACCCCATTAGGGACACATCTGTTTCCACCACAGCTAGGGAAATGCGGATCATATGGGTTCTTCAGGACCTCTAATCCGAATTTTGTGTAAACCCCCTTAAAGGGGTCTACAATGGAGTCGTCAGCCATAAAATCCAGATTATAGGGAGCCTGTTTCCACTGCAATTGGGCTATGGGGTCTAGAGGAGACTTGGGGGAGGGGGCACCCCTGGGGGGGTGCCCCAAAATCAAAACTCTGAAGTCCCTCCGAAGTCATTCCGAAGTCATGAAGTTGCCTTTGGAGATTAGCAAAGGCTCTGAAGGGGTTTTTCTGCAGAGCCTGTGCTAATCTCCAAAGGCAACTTTGGAATGACTTCAGAGGGACTTTGGAGGCTTTGCTAATCTCCAAAGGCAACTTCAGCAATTGCACCAAACACCCCAAAACACCTGGGGTGACAGGCAGACCCCTTGTGGGTAGATCCGAATTTGCAAATGGGTGTTAGTGTTTCCACAGCAGGCAGGCTAGCACCCATTGATACTGGGTGCTAGATCACCCATGGAAACACATTGGGTACTTCCCTTAATCTGGATCTAGTCTATCTGGATTAAGAGAAGTACCCATTCCTTAGATCCGGATTAAAGGAGCGCAGTGGAAAAACACCCTAGGTTGCAAACTTTTCAGGCTTGAAAGATGGTGTTTGAGAGGGGCTTAATTGAAGCAAAATCATGTACAATGTGGAAAAGCTGGATGGGGGTGATTCTCTGTCACAGAACATTAGAATCAAGGGGTACCCTATGAACTTGATGGGCAGGAAAGTTAGGACTGAAAAAGAGAAGTATTCCACATAAAGGGTCATCAGTCTATGGGATTTGCTATGGGAAGAGGTGATGGTACCAACCAGTCTGAATAACTTTAAGGGAGGATTAGATAGATTCATGGAGGACAGATGTATCAATGGCTACAAGAAGGGGGATGTCCAGGTTGCAGAGACAGGTAGGATGCCTATCAAGGCTGTTTGCAAGTAACTGAGAGCAAGTGAAGGTTTTGCCTTTTCCTTCTGCTAGAGATGCCCAGTGGGCCTCTGTTTGTGACAGGGTGCTGGACTAGATGGGCTGTGGCCTGATCCAGCAAGACTCCTCTTATGTTGTTATTCACCACCCAAGCTGTCCATTTTGTTAGTCATAAAAGCTGTATGCTCCTGTTAGGATCAGTGAGGCATCATGCCTTTGAGTAGCAGTTGCTGTGAAACAGCAGGAGGAGGCTATTACTTGCATATCCCGCTTACAGACTTGCCACGAGCATCTCATAGGCTACTGTGGGAAACAAGATAAAAGATGAAATAGATCTTTGGTTTGATTCAGCAGGGCTCCGTATAAGCTGGGTTTATTCTCTTGCAAATTACCTCCCTGCTGAGCTTTCCCCATCCAAGTTAGGCAGACATAAGTTTTAAAAATGAGGAAGGCACAAATTTTCAGTGGCTAAGATTGCTGTATACGTGTTTGCTATATGCAGCATGTGTTTCCTATAGCAAATTACAGATTTTTTTCCCTATAGTTTGTCTAGGCTGAAATACATCAGACCTTACTTTCCATATTCTGAATGGATTGATGCAACATGCTCTCATAAATTATCTCTCCATTGCAGCATTGCTAGTACTGTGCTTTACACGGCTGTGAAATAGAGGGGTTTTATATTGTGCATAAAGTGCAAGTGGTTTCCATATCAGATTGATTAGGATGCTAGTGAACAACACAGCATTTTAAACTACTGAAACTGCTTTGCAAAATTGGTAGGACTGGATAAACTGATAGCTAAACCTGATATGCATATAAGTCCATGGGTTAATTGTTCATTTGTTTGTTTTCTCTTTAATATAAGCTAGGGTCACCAAGTCAGTTTTCATGCTATAAGAAGGTCTGAATTCAGTTTGGGATGGTTCTAAAATAATTGGCTTCCTCCAAGTGTGCTTGCAGTTGTGCAGCTATGACCTTCTCCAATATCTTGTCCAAGAAGATTATAATAGCCACTGCATGGTAGATTTCTGGATCCAGGAAGGTCTTGAGAAGACAGAGAAGAAAAGGTGGACAGAGAAAATTTCTTTTCTCTATCGCACAACACTAGAACCAGGGGGCACTCTATGAAGCTGATGGGTAGGAGAGTCAGGTCTGACAGGGGGAGTATTTCTTCACCCAGAGAGTCATTGACTTATGGAATGTGCTGCGGGAAGAGGTGGTGACAGCTACCAGTCTAGATGGCTTTAAGGTAGGGTTAGACAAATTTATGGATGACAAATGTATCAATGGCTACTAGAACGAATGCCTAGATGCATCTTTCAGGCTGGGGGGGGGGAACTGGGGCACTTCTAAGGCCATCTGCTGGGACTCAAGAGCAGGAGAAGGTTTGCCCTTGTCTCTGCTTGAGATGCCCATGAGCATTTGGTGGGCTGCTGTGTGCAACAGGATGCTGGACTAGATGGGCTGTGGCCTGATCCAGCAAGGCTTCTCTTATGTTCTTATGTTCTTGAAGAAGGAACACCACTGCCTCTCTTAAAAAGGCATTCACTACTCTGAACCCACTCAGTCATAACCTACCAGCTAGCTTCTATTGGTCAAGAAGGGCAAGGGTCCTGAGAGCATGTAGTCAGCAAGCAGCTTGTCTACCTTCTAAGTCTGCAGTAGTTGGAACTGAACCAAGATAACTGCATCAGACAGTTCTCTGAATGCTTCCTTTAGAGTATTTTCAACTGTGGAACCAAATTTACTATGAATCTGAGCAACTTTGCCTTCAAAGTGTCCTGAAAATGTATCATGCCATTCCTTCCTTGAGCGTGTTCTTAAAAGGTCACTTACCATTCAGAGAAGCTCTGTTCATTGGTTACTCAAGGAAACAATTCTGGGAGAGAAACAGCCTATTTTCATAGCCATCACCACCACCAAATGATAATGTACTCTTACATGTATTCAGTCAGATTCACAGGGAGATTTACATTACTCAAGTTGTTGATCTTTCTTTTTCACTGACTGTAGTTCCATGGAATACCAAGGCAATTTATGGATTCTACAGCTGCATTTAGGGTGCTTGCATGTGATGAAGTCAATGGCCATATGCACCTCATGATTTCACAGTGACAGCAAAACCTCAGCACAAGCAGTATCTTTGCCAATCAGAAATTCCTTCAGAAATCATTCTGGTCCCATGAGTCTCTGAAGGGAGACAATCTCAATGCATCTCCCACCGCTGCAGAGCGAGTTGCTACCGCAAGTTCAGATCTTACCAGTGAGTGATCCATTGATGACAATGGGCTTACCACCAGCCCTCCTATCAATGGATTGTCACCAATCCACTCTGTAAGTAACATTTTGAGACAGTCCCATGGTAGTTATGGAGGCCAAAAAAACCTGAACTAATCCATTGAAGGTTGCTGCAGCATGGATGTTGAAATCCCTTAGTATCACGTCTCAGGCAGGCAAGGCAAACACTCACACAGCTTACTCAGTTCCAGAAGGGCTCAGCCGTACTCAAGGTCAGTTCCAATCCAGGGTCAATGAGTCTAGAAAGTCAGCAAGGGTCAGTCAGTCCAAAGGGTCAGCAAGCCACAAAGTAGTCCAAAGTCAGGACACAGGCATGGAGTTATACAGGGCTTCATGAAGCAAGGTGTGTTTGCTCAATAAGTAGAGGAATCATTACCCCACCCACGGTTCAGCTGAACTAATCATTCTGATCTGCAGGGCAGCTGCTTCTATTGTCTCAGCAGGTGAGGGGAGGGCCTTTCATGAGGCTCACTGCTTGTAGTTTCTTCATCAGAGCTGTCTGCATGCTCACCTGAAACTGGCCTTAACCCCTCAATGTCTGTAATGCTATGCTGTGGTTGCTTCTCATTCTGTGGTGGCATTGCAGGCAGAACTTCCTCCTCCTCCGAGGCTGAATGGGGCATGACACTCAGTACCACTATGGCAGTGGTTTCTAATGCTACACATGAGACCATCTCAGTCAGCTGAGATAGGGAGGCTGTGAAGCTTCTCTGTCCTGTCTTTTGACCCAACACCAAAAACAGCCCCTGAAATTCAGACATAGAGCTATGTGACCACAGCATATCAGGGGCCTATTCACACTTGGCTTCATTCTGGAATAGGGACCTGCTGTCCACATGCTAGTGCAGTTATGACAGGCCCTAGACTATTGTCTGTATCAACAGACCCTGGTCAGTCTGTCCTCGACTGTCTCCCATAGTCTACCCAAACTCATATCCATTTCTTCTGTGAGACTATTTAACCATCTCACCTTATGCCATCCTCTTCTTCCGCCTTCAATCTTTCTCAGCATCAGGGCCTTTACTAGTGAACATTCAAAATATTTGTGTTTTTCATTCATCCTTAACTTATCTAAACTTCTATCAAACATAATAACACTACCCTTCCTTCATTTTCCTCACTCCAAACTTCCATTCCCTGTTATCCTTTCAGTTTCCTTCTAATCCCCAATCTCATCTTTTGTTCTTCTCACTACTGGCTCCTCTCCAATATATCAAGTGAAGTAGATTATTCAGACCTTTCTTTGCTAGGGCACCAATCAGTTTATAATTGGTTCTAGTTATTGCTGTTAACTTTTTTATTTGGAAGGATATAGAACTGTGTTTTATAATGCTACTTCATCCTTAACGAGACAAAACATTTTTGGAGGGACAGCATAATATAGCAGAGAAACTTATTCTTTACATAATCAGTTGTGCATTGTTGCAGTAAAAAAGACAGTATTTTCAGAGCTAATCTCCATTCAATTTCATTTTCTTATATCCTTCACTTTTCTTCAAAAACAAAAACAATACAGCAATTGCTGTCAAAACATAGCTGTCAGGAATAAACTATCTTAGTAAGGGTGTATGGCACTATTTTCTAGCATGGAGATATTTACATTTCTCACTGCTGGCAGTGACTATTACTGTTCTATATTGCAGAAACTGCATCAGCTTTCATAAGATCATAAAGTGTTAAAAGGCCCTGTCCCCAAGCAATTTAAAGCCCTCTAAAAATCTTCTTTTGCCTCTGAGCGCCCCCATGCCTGGCTTTTCAATGAGCTTCCAGCACTACAAAAGGAGGGAAATCCATGACAAAAAAGTGCACTTTAAAGAAGAGTTCCAGTGCTCTTTTTGGAAGTCACGTGTTTTCCTGGCAGCATTTACCATGGGGACACTCCGTGGCAAAAGGGGCGGGGATTGCCGCCTGCACACACAGCTATAAAACATTCAGACATCTCCCAGAACTACTGCCAGCTTCCCTTCCTTTCCCTTTCTAAAGCTCAGAACTGTCAAAGAGTCAGTATCGTGCAGAATTGCAACATTGTTGCAATTGTTATCAGGTGTGAAGTGAGTGGATTGCTGCAGTTACCACTGCTCTACCGAGTGGATTTTGACAGTGATCTGTGAAATTGTTGAGAGTGAATGAGCGAGCTGTCACTGCCTTTCCTGCAACAGGAAGCCATTTGGGAGGGTGGAGATCTGGGAGACAAACAGAGAACAGAGTGAAAGTGCTGAGAGTGAATGAGTGAGCGATCACTGCCTTTGCCAGCATGGGAAACCATTTTGGGGGACAGAGATCTGGGAAACAAATAGAGAACTGATGGCTATTTTTCCTTTGAACTTGTCAGGTGTTTCTTCCTGGTTGTGGCCGCGCAGAGCGCAGTCCCTCCCTATTCCTGCCGGCACCCTATCAACAAGAGAGGGGGTGGGGAGAAAAAGATGCGGACAAGCAAAACATGCGTTTTGCTGAGCTTCATGCAGATGCTTATTCCGTAAGGGCATGGCACTTTTAAAGTCCGCTTGAATAGAGTGACAGTAGAGGGAAACTAGAGAGGCAAATCAGTCTTTTGGGGACTCAGCCAAGGTGTCTTGAGGTCCTTTGTCATGTGATACTTTGCTAGCTGGTTCCTCTGTTTGTTAAAACTCTCCTCAATTCCTTACGAATGTACTACAGGGAAAGGTTACTGTTTGTTCAACCACAAAGTAATTTGCAGATGTAGCCTAGAGATTGGGACCGCAAGGCAGGGATACAATTGAAAATCCTTGTTCAGCCTTTCTAAGAGTGGTTGCCTGTGTGTGTTGTAGTACTGAATATTTTATGCAGACAGAACAGCAGTTTTCCAACACAATCCTGCTCCATCTCCCCTCCCTCTTTGACTCATTGGCCCTTTCTGCACTGGGCCTTGGACTGGAATATATTCTGATTGAAGGTCCACCCTCGCAAACCTACTGCAGAATACTAGAAGCCTCTTAGCATGCTTTGTCTGTATGATGGACCAGGATTAGGTGCCAAAATGGCACTGTATCTCAATCCTGTATCCATTTAAAGAGGTCCACAAGCAGACCAGAGTCCATATTCCAAACTACAAAGGCCATGAAGAGAGCGCACCTTTATAGACTGGAATGGCATGGATTACCTGTTCTAGTGGTTCACCATAAAGTTCACTGCAGCTGGCATCAGAACTTGGCAAAACATCAAAATAGGCTCTTCTGGCAACAGCAAAGGCTGGGAACAAAATTTCCCAGCTTTCAAAAACTCCTCTCTGGCTTCAGAGCTGGCAGTTGGAGCTTGGCTGTGATGGTCTGTCTCAATAGGCACAAGCCTTGGTATAGGCTACTGCCAGCCCACTTCAGTATGGCCTGCACTCACTAGACCATGCTACATGGTCTGGAACAGCCCACATAGTTCAGAAAGAGCCAATACACAAATGAAACACAACATTGCTAGCATGATTCTTTCTTGGCAGACATTGGAAAGAGCCTGGCCATTAAGACTTGGAAACTATGGCCCCGTTCCCATTACAAGCTTAAAACGGTTTTCCTAAACCAAAATAAAAGAACTGGATGCAACCACGAATTTGCCTGATCCCATTACTTTCAACTTTAATCACATTCGATCCTGATTCTGAAAATGCTTGAAAACTTCATCTGGGAAAGCGTATCTTTTTCTCCCCGCCCATTTCCGGTCATGGTGCCCACACCCTCTCTCTGATTGGGATTCCTCCTGCCGCAAAATTTTTGACGTGGCAAGGGCGGGGAGTTCCTAGAGTGCTATTGGGGGAGGGAAACCCTAAACACGCATTCTCATCCCACTAAAACGGTACTGTTCCCACAGTAAGAAATGCAAACCATTTAAAATGCAAGAACTGTTGAAATGAGTGTTTTATTTACAACGCTTTGGGGTGATTTAACACGTGGAAAGCATGTTAAGCCAACCTGATGGGACTGTGAGGATCAAAACTGTTTCCAAACCATTTTAAGTTTGTAATGGGAAGAGGCTGTATGAGTTGCTCAGCCATCAGAGTTTCTCTCTTGGGCTCAACAGTGAGATCCAAAAGTGTATAAACATGCCATTTGGCACTGGGTTGGCTACAAGAGCTGGTGAAAAGAAGACCTGTAGGCCATCCAAGAGCCTGTGGGGCTCCATTGTGGGTCTTGTTAGGTTTTCCTCCCAGTTACTGAGGCTATTTACCCATAACAAGGAACACCCATTGACCTTCCATGGCAGAGTTAGCATTTGAAATGAAAGAGTCCTCAATTTTAACTTCATGTTCTTAATCATTGTGCCACTAGTGGGCTTTAAACAGCACTGTGGCTTTGAAAATATACATTTTTAAAAACACATCTTTACACACTTAAAGTGCTGTATGTTTATAAGCTGAGGTACCATTCAAAATGCACTTTGAGGCTCATGCCTTGGCTAATTTCTACAGCTCTTCTGCTTGGCTCACCTTGGAAGTGCACAGCATGGCTGAAGAGACGTTTAAAATCCCGTGCAGAGCCTAACTGTAGTGAGAGAATTGGAAAACATTTACTTATCTGGTTATTTTTAATTGAGGTTGTCAATTTATTTCAGGTGTGGGAGCATATCTGGCTTGCATTTTATATGATACTTCAGAGAATTGAGCTGCTAACGGTCCTGTTATTGTTGTTCTGTGATTTCAGATGCTCAGTACGTCACCTGCAGGATGCAGAACTGCTCCGAAGCTGTAAGAAGTAAACCTTTTCCTGGATACATTGACACTGACTCCCTCATCGTCCAGGATGATTATGTGTTTGTTCAGGTCTGAACCAGCAATTTCACTGATTGATTGCAAACCTTTTGTCCTGTTTTCTTGAATTTTTATCTCCCTTCCCCCATGCTTGCAAGAAAACAGCTTGCATGAATGCTGTATTTCAGTGCACCAAATCAGTCCCACCAAGATGCTAATTGTTTCCCTCTGCCTTTACCTCAAGTACCTTATCAACACGGGGGTCGTGAGCAGTTTTGCCTGGAATGTGCACAGTGTGTACAGAAATAATCTTTCTTACCAATCAATCAAGCTCATCTGGAATTCTCGGAGTATCCTCCCACGTCCCCAGGTTTTTATGGTCTGTATGTCAGGTTCTGATATCACAATTGCAGGAGACCAATCAAGTCCTTTTCTATTAGTTTGAGATAGGGGAAGAAGGGGTGATGGAGACAGAGAAAAGAAGTACTTGAGAAGAGTAATCAGGCATGATTGTCATGCATGGGATATGATTATTGCAAAGAAGAAGGAGATGAGATATATGCAGCTGAGCTGCACTCCAGGTGAAAGCCAGTGAATAGACATGAATGGTTTTGGGTTTTATTATTCTCCTGCTGCTGTCCATTTCATAACAAAGAAAGAGGAAATAAAGTGCAAGCAAACTAGAGATGAGCTGTAAATGATCAGACTTCAAACTGTATAGTGGGATTTTGAGGCCATAGGGTTCTTTCTGCACACTGAGCGATCACTTTCTTGTGAGGTCCTGCATTCGGAACCCTAATCAGTCTTTTGGGTCTACTCCCACACCATATTGCTAAACCTTGTCATACTAGATTAGGTGGTGATCAGATTAGACAAGCCTGTTTTCAGCCATCCCTTTAAGAAAAGCACCCCCAAACACCCTATAAACAGTTGCCTAAATATATTACTGGAAACATACCTTATTTAAAATCAGCCAATACCTACCTTGATTATGGGTGCTCACCACAGGTTCACCACTTGGCATGAAACCCTGCCTCTTTGCTTATGTAATTTCTTGCCCAACCCATCTTAAAGTAGGAGATGCCTTTAGAACTCTGGAATCCCAAATACTGAAAAGGTTACTTTTCTGAGACTTCAGGGTGGGGCAAGGTGAATGCAGGCAAAATTTCTATCATTACAGACTCAAATTCACACAGAGGCTGCCTCTTTAAAGGTGTCTGATTGCACCATGGTAATAGGCAGTAGCAGAATGTGGCTTAGCATTCCCTCCATAACACCCCTGAATTTTTATTCTCCCACAGGAGTATTACTAAGCGCTTGTTTTCTGCCTTTGTCTTTCTTCAGTAAAGTATAAAATAATTTTGGCAATTAATAATAATAATAATAATAATAATAATAATAATAATAATAATAATAATAATAATAATAATAATAATAATAATAATAATAATAATAATAATGCCCCCCAATGGGTGTGGCCTTGTTGCGGTGGTGCGGCTTGAGTGCTCCAATGAACATGAGAGTGCTGGCGGTAGTGCAAACTACTGGAAGGTTCAACCATGCCAGAGTGGTCGAAGCAGAGGAGCCAGACTAAGTGCACCCAACCCATTTAACACAATGGAGACACAAACAAAAAAGAAGTCTATACTGGCTTGGTCGTCACCCAGGATAAAAAGGACTGTGGTGGTTGCTGAGGAACCCGGACACCCGTCAACAAATGGGCTACAGGAACAAAGTTCACCAACAAAGAAGCGGCAGAAATTCTAATCGTGTAGATATGAAGTGCTACTACAAATCAGAACCCGGAAAACGAGGCACCAGCTATGGAAACAATAATAGCCAGAGTCGAAGATAACAGAACTGCGGCTAGCTGATCCAAGAAGATTCATAAGCGGAACTAAAGTGTTCAGTGAA
Source organism: Aspidoscelis tigris stejnegeri (assembly GCA_023333525.1). Lineage (NCBI taxonomy): Eukaryota > Metazoa > Chordata > Lepidosauria > Squamata > Teiidae > Aspidoscelis > Aspidoscelis tigris. Next base: position 59,467,914 of record JALMGA010000002.1, on the reverse strand, counting down.
GTAACTAAGGTTACTTCAGCCAAAACCAATTAGAAAATCGTCTGGAAAACCAAAGTGGAAAGTCTGACTGGAACTGAAAATAAAAAGCCTGAGATCAGCAACCTAAGAAACAAAGGAGAAGAAACTGAACAATGAGAAGACTAAAGAACATCTGATCAAAAAGTACAGGCTGAATAAAAGGAAAATTGATGAAGCTTTGGAAATCAGGAAACAGCAGGTAACAGCTACAGCCAGGAAACTTGAAAGATATGAAGCAAGATTCATGCAGTACAGGCAGAACCAAATGTTCCAGTCTAATCAGAGGCAGTTCTACCAGAGCCTGCATCAGCAAGTAGACAAGAAAATGGAAAAGCCAGAGAAAGAAGCAACAACCAACTTCTGGAAAGATCTCTGGGAGACTGAAAAAGAATACAACAAAAGTGCTGGGTGGATAAAGGATTTCAAGAAGAAATTCTCCAAGAACAAAATGTGGCAGCTGGAAATAACGCCTGAAATGGTCACAAAAAGAATGGAGAAAGTGAAGAACTGGACATCCCCTGGCACTGATCAGTTGCATGGCTTCTGGCTCAAATACCTGACCAGCCGGCATGCAAAAATGGCTGAACTGAAATGTTGCAAACAGGAAACATCAATGAATGGCTAATGACTGGCAAAACATACTTAATACAGAAAGATGCAGCAAAAGGAGCCATACCAGGAAACTACAGGCCATCTACCTACTATGCTCAAGCTGCTGACAGAAATAATAGCAGACAGGATTCAAGACTACCAGTAGAGCAAAAAGGAAACAAACGGAGAAGCAGGGGCACAACAGACCAGCTACTGATTGACAAAATGATTCTGGAGAACTGCAAAAGCCGAAAAACAAACCTGCCTATGACTTGGATCGACTATAAAAAAGCTTGATTCCCTGCCACATGGTTGGATCAGAAAGTGCCTGGAAACTATTGGGATCAGTCAGAACATCACAAAGTTTATAGAAAATGCGATGAAACACTGGAAGACTGAGCTTTTTGTTGGAAATAAAAGCTACGGACTGATCAACATCAAAAGGGGCATCTTCCAGGGGGACTCATTGTCCCCACTGCTTTTCATCATCGCTATGATCCCGCTGTCACTCATCCTACAGAAAACAAACCTGGGCTATCAAACTGCCAGGAATTCACAGAAAATTTCACATCTACTGTACATGGATGACTTGAAGCTTAATGGAAAATCTGAAATCAAGATCCAGTCATTCACCAACACAGTGCGAATATTCATCAGTGACATGGGTATGGAGTTTGGGCTGGACAAATGTGCCACAGTGGCACTGAAGAAGGGGAAGATTACTGAAAGTGAAGGCATTGAAATGCCAAATGGTCAAGCAATCATGTCCCACCAGCCAGAAGCCTACAAATACCTGGACATCTTGCAACTGGATAACATTAAGCATGGCCATGTGAAATCTGTGGTCAGTAAAGAATACATCCAAAGGACTAGAAAAATCTTGAAAAGTAAATTGAATGGCGGTAACACCATTAAGGCCATAAACACCTGGGCCATACCAGTCATCAGATACACTGCGGGAATTGTGAACTGGACTCAGCAGGAGTTGGACAACTTAGACAGAAAAACCAGAAAACTGATGACGATCCACCATGCACTACATCCTCGTAGTGATGTCGACAGGCTGTACTTGCCCAGGAAAGCAGGTGGTAGAGGACTTTTGCAAGTGAAGCAAACAGTGGAAGAAGAGAAGCATGCATTAGCAGATTATGTGACAGAATCAGCTTTGATTGAAGTCAACACCAGAAGCTTCTCAAAGTGCAGCAAACCAAGAACCAGTACCAGAAAACTGCAATTCAATGCCGAATGGACAGCTGGCACAATAAAGCACTGCATGGACAGTTCTTGGAGAAAATCGAAGCCAAAGTGGACATGGAAAAGACCTGGTTTTGGCTTATGAATGGAACATTGAAAAAGGAAACAGAAGGACTGATTCTTGCTGCACAGGAACAAGCAATAAGAACAAATGCCATCAAAGCCAGAATTGAAAAATCAGTAGAAGATCCAAAGTGCCGACTCTGCAAAGAAGTGGATGAAACAATTGACCATATACTCAACTGCTGCAAGAAGATCGCACAAACTGATTACAAGCAGAGACACAATGCTGTAGCACAAATTGTCCACTGGAACTTGGGCCAAAAGTATCATGTGCCAGTGGCAAAGAACTGGTGGGATCACAAGCCAGAAAAAAATTGTTGAAAATGAACAGGCAAAACTACTTTGGGACTTCAGACTGACAGAAAATTGGAGCATAACACCCCTAATATTACAATTGTTGAGAGAGAGAAGGTGTGAATCGTCAACGTTGCTATTCCAGGTGACAGCAGAATTGAGGAGAAACAGTTGGAGAAGCTCACCAGATACGAAGACCTGAGAATTGAAATTCAGCGACTCTGGCAAAAACCAGTGAAAGTGGTCCCAGTCATCCTCCGCACACTGGGCGCGGTGCCAAAAGATCTCAGCGGGCACCTAAAAACCATTGACATTGACAAAATATCCATCTGCCAACTACAAAAAGTCACTTTACTGGGGTCTGCTCGCATAATTCGCCGATACATCACGCAGCCCTAGGTGCTTGAGAAGTGCCCGAATAGTGATATAATATGAAATCCAGCATAGTGATCTTGTTTGCTGTGTGTAACTGCTGTTTTTTAAATAATACCGATAATGATAATGATAATAATGATAGTAATAGTAATAGTAATAATAGTAATAATAATAAAATAGGTATATTTGACCATCCCAAATGTTTTTAAAAAACAAGCTCCAAAATTATTATAAGCACCAACCTCCAAGTTGAAATGAAGTAAATCAAAATGTGGTTCGGAGCAATTAAAAAATTCAAAGAAAACTTAAGTCTTCAACACCCATTGCATAAGAAGTGATATAAAGATACTGTCAGAAGTGTAAAATGTACTATATGTCCAAACTAAAATGTGCATTAAACTTAGTGAGCAAAGGGCAATGGTGAATGGTTGATTGATCACTGCAGCTGAAATCTGATATTGTGCTGAAAGATAGTTTTTGAAAGAAAAGATTAAAATTTGGTGGTGGAGGGGGGGATCTATCAAGTTTAAAGCAGCCAGTGCCTGACCTAGAAAATCTTAGGGGAGTTTTCTATCAGCTACCTTTTGGTTCCTGACTGAATAAATGAAACGGGGGGGGGGGGATCTATTATAACATAGCTGCCAGATTACTTATATGGCTGTTCCCAAACTTATCAGACTGGACCATTCCAGCAAGACTATGTCAAGCTGTAATGGTTTTGCACCAGAACAAGCTATCTCCATTTGGAATGCTTGTACCTGAGCAAACTGTCTCCATTTGGATGGCTGTTCGGGGACAGCTACCTCCAAATCTTGTGAACTCTTGGCTCTGGAGGACCAATTTCAGCAGTGCAATTTGGTGTACTGCTGAAATGGGTACGCTGCTAAACCGGAACAGGGAGGCTTGCAGAAGGGAGCATACATTCTTGTTTTGTTCTAGTAGCCCCTAGTAGGCTGGTAGAGCTTTTCAAAAGGTCTGGTATCCTAGTCTAGGTGGCCGTTTTGGTTATGCTCCACCCAAAGCAGATGGAGTGTAATAGTGGTAGGTCTGGTGTAAAAGTATTTCACCATGCAGAAAGGAGGCGCTGGACCCATTTGAAGACCATTTTAAAGGTAAGTGCAGAAACACCCTACATGTCTTGCCAGAGTGAGACAAGATGAGAAAGAGATATGCAGTGTGAATACACTTGAGCCTTTAAACTTGAAGAGGGTTTTATGTGCATGTTTAGCCATAATCGGTAAGTCTGGGTGAAGTTAGGGATGGGATAGTGTTTACAACACTGCCCCCACCCCCTGGCCCTAATCTTAACTGCTGTGGGTATTTTCCCATGGCAGTTAAGTGTGAAAAACCCCTTTAGTTTGTTTTGTTATCAGTTCTACAAGTACTCCCTCTTTTATCCATTTGTTTGCCATTGACCTCCCTCCCTCCACTCCTTTGGGTAATAGATAGTTGTATTTATTCCAGTTGCAGACCTTCTGCCGCAAAACTGTACTTTTGAAGAAGTGAAAACTACAAAGTTCAGCCCTGAGATGTCAGACCTAAACTCTGCTGCTCATCATGAAGTTGCCCATCATTACCAGCATACAGAGAGAGACCATGGGCATGCACACATGCACACACAGTGACGCTTTTGTCATTATATGCCTGTCTTAATGGCCAAACCAAAAATCCAGACACCACGGACTTAAGGAATACATTTGTTTTATGCTCAGACAAAGGCTTCTGTTCAGTACTCCTGTTTCCAGGTTTCTGTGTCCTTGCTGTACAAGCAATCTGAATAGGTGGTGCCACTTAACACTGTCAGTTTTCTCTGCTGACAATCTGAACGATGGCTATTTTCTCTCCAGATGTAACTGCAGTCCCATTTTTGAGCTGTCAGTACAATTGTATTCCTCTTCTCAGCATGCCTATTATTGTCTCCTTGCCTTAAAAAGAAAGAAAAAGAAAGAGATGATAATAACCTTGATAATAAAAGAAAACTATATTATATGTTGCAGCTGACATCAGGAGGCCAGCCTCATTACTACGTGTCCTATCGAAGAAATGCATTTGCTCAGATGAAGCTTCCAAAATACGCTTTGCCCAAGGTAAACTCTGGTGTATGGCTTATTTACATGTATGCTTTCAGATCACACATAGACCAAGCATCTCTGCTGTTCAGTCCAATAGTAAGTAAATAATTAATTTAATTAGCTAGCACAGAGTCTCGAAGTTCCAGTTAAAGAAAAAAATTGAGCTTTTGAGTTCAGAAATATTCAGTAAGGTCAATATTGTAGCTAGCCAAGGACATCAGTTCAAAATACAGAATTATTTTTGTGTTGCTGTAACTTTCCAGCCATGTTTCATTCTATTTTTAAGTGACATTTGGGGTTCTCTCATACTCCCCCCCCTCTTTATGCCAGCAGCTTCCAACATTTTATTGTACTAATGGAACCTAATGAGATTTTTTCTTAAGCTGTGCATTTGTCGCATTCTTATGCCTTCTTCACAGCTTCCCTAATTAAGAACAATGAAGAATTAGCAGGAAAGCCTAAAAGAATATTGTCACCTTCTAGAGATGACACTTCTAAGAAACTCTAGTGAAAATGTCAGGAAGAAAAAAAATCATTTAAAAGTGATAGAGGTTCTCAGCTTCAAATCAAGAAAAATGAGGAGGACTAAAAAATGATTGTTAAGGTCTTTTGTTCCTCCTACAAAGTGGTTTGATTCATTACACTGTGATTGAAAACATGGCCTGTGAAATTGCTTGCCAGATTCAAGGTTTTGCAGCTTTTAGATATGCAATAGCTTGTGGCTGGTTTACACAGGAAATTAAGAGATGCCCAGACATCTTCTTCGGGAGACATCAGCATCCTTGATGCCATCTATTGAGGAACAGAGGTTAATTCATTTACTTATTTTAATCTGTGACATCTTTGGGGGTAAATCTTTCCCATGACATATCATATCAAGAATAAAACATAACAAACAATATACAGGAGCTATATATAAACAATCATACTGGTTTCAACACTTAGTAAAACAACTACAGGTTCAAACAGCATGAAGTATTGTATGCTTTTGATGAAAAGCTGATTGAAACAGATATTTGTTTTAAATGGGAAAGATCCCTTTGAAAGCCTTAAGTATGGAACTTTATGAACTTACCTAATTGCACTGGCAAGTTCTGTTCGGGGGGGGGAATTATCTGGAGCCGCTCTGAAGAATCTTTAAAGAGTCTTTGGGGTGTCTATGGAGATTCCACCCCCTGTCCCCCAAAAATCCTGGGGTGATGGGCGGGCCCCATGTGGATTGATCCAGATTTGCCACATCGGTGCTCCAGAGTTTCCACTGTGGGCAGGCTAGCACCCATTGCTGTTGGGTGTTGCACTACCCGTGGGAACACATCAGGTACCTCCCTTAGTCCTGATCTACTAGATCCGGATTACTTGAATAGGACGCATTCCTTAGATCTGGATCATTTGAGATCCAGATTAAGGGAGATCAGTGGAAAAACCTCCTCTACATTCCAGTGCAGTCTAAAGAGGTGCAGTCCCCTGCTAGTGACTGTGCGCATATTAGACTGTAGGCAGGTCTAGGAGGCCCAAAATAGCCATCTAGACCAGGACAGCAGGGGAGCAGTTTACACACCTCCACCACTGTCTCCTTCCACTCCATGGAAGTGTGTGGAAGCGTGCACACCTCCATTGGTCTCTTTGGCGAGGGGCATGAGTTTTAGTGGTATGAAAAATTGTTCTGCCAAATTGAATCCCTCTAGACCTTCAAGACCAGGAAGGTTACTTCCTGGCAACAGGTTCCAATGCTGAGTGAGTGTGAGTGCAGCACAGTGAGATGGGTGGCAACATGGCATGACAAGAAGCAACAGATCCAAAGGAGCAGAAAGAGAGTGTAAGGCTATGTTGAGACCATCTTTGATATCTCTGAGGTGCATTTTCATCTGCTGAAAAATTCCAAATTATTTTTCCTTTCCCTTGCTTCCCTTTCTTTTCTGTTGCACAAATGACTGCTGCCTAGGGGGATAGCAAACACTTAAACTTTTTCTGCATATATAATGTTTCACACCTGGGTCCAGCTGTAGTCTGAAGTAGCATGCAAACTTCTGGCTTCTATTCTAGTACATAATCTAGAATAAAGCCCAGTGCAGAAAGGACTTTAGATTGCTGCAGTCTATACTAGTTGAATTGTCTAAACTGGGTTTCAAAGGCAGCCTTACATGCAACATTTTAGAATACCATGACTTGAATGTAACTAGGCAGTGTGTAATTTGGACAGATTGTATTAGCATCTACTTGCATGTAGAGGGTTCTGTGGACTTTGTTCCTGGAGATACCATGGAGTCACCTTTTGAAAGTGTGCACTTTGAAGTTTGCGTTTTGCAAAGCCGACCAGAGGTTTTGTAAAATTCTTGTCCTGAAGGCATAAAACCTCAGGGATTTGAAATGCTTTAGAAAGATTTATCCTGTCAAATCAAATCAAATCATAGCCATTCCTTTTTTGGGGAAGAGGGTGAGAGATGGTTAAAAAGACATCAAAACCTTTTCTAGCCAGTTATTGTAGTGGGTATACTAAAGGTCAGTCTGAAATGCCAAACTGTTGCTCATTTGGGCCATTTGCCATTTGGGATGAGGTTATGAGCTGAAATGCTTTCATGCTTTCAAAAATGCTTAGTCTCTGCCTGCCCAGCTTCCTTGATTTCTGAGGAAAACATTGGGAAGGTCACTTGCTAACTGACATTATACTCCTACCAAAGTGAAAGAACTGTGAGAGTCAATTTACCAGTTTGTACATATTCTTTCATTCTGAAGGTGGAGTAAGGAGCCATCAGTCACCTATATGTGCACCACTGATCACCTAGGCTGCATTCCCATAGGTGCTAAAATCTGGATTGGATTCAGACTTGGGAACCAGGGTTCCCATTATATTGGTCAGTATTCCGAATCCGGCAAGCCCTGTTCCCATGCCACTTCTTTCCCCCCGGATTTTCTGTAGAAACCCCTGCAGAAATCTGGAGGGGGGGGACCCTGTTTAAACAGGACTTTTTGGTGGGGGCAGGAGCAGCACAGCACTTCCTTCATGCTGGTAAGCGGGGGCAGGGGCAGGAGCAGGAGCAGCACGGCGCTTCCAAGCTCCTTTTCGTGCCTATAAAAGGCAGCAGCAGGAGCGGCAGCAGGAGCAGGGGGGGTTCTGAATCGAACTTGATCTGCTTGTGCATGTGCCCACAAGCAGATCAGTGAACCCGTAACTTCGAAGCATTGTGCCACTCCCACTCCTGCTCCTGCCACTGCATTCAGACAGCGGGATCACCTCACTGTTCCCACTTAGTGCATTCTACAGAATCCAGAATGGGAATGCTGAAATGCCTTCTTGGCATTGTTCCCACAACCTGCACCAGAATTTGTTCATTCCCAGACCAGAATAATCTGGGAACACACTAAGTGGGAACACACCGCTGTTGAAGCTTAGATAATGCTGTTTTCCTTGGCATTCACTGTGCTGTCATCCCATTCTACAGATGATGGTTCCTGTCTGAAAGTGATCAGGTTGGCCCAGAGATATTAATGGGCTCCAGAGTCTGAGCTGTTTCTACTTCAGCTGCCACTTGTCCCCATGGCAGAGGCAGGTTTGGGACCCATCGTGGACCAGAAGGGAATGCACTTTAAAATGATATTCCTCTGAGGTTTCCCCATAATCATCAGCAACTATGTTTTTCCTCTCTTTGACACTAATGCATCCTAATGCAGAAAAAAAGGACTATATTAACTAAAAGTAACCCTTCTAGGACCTTGAGTTAATGGTAAACATAACTGAAAAGTGAATGTGATGCCTAACAGTTTGATACATACACACACACTGCAATAGGACTGCACTGAATGAATAATAAATCAAAGTCTTTATTGAAGCAATGAGTCAAGCCATTTACTCCATACATGCATGGAGAAAGAGAGAGAAGGTGATTAAACAGCATTGCTCTACCATTATTTTGTCAGTACTGGATTGTGTATACAATTGTGGCCACCACACCAAGAAAGGATATTGTAGAACTGGAAAAGGTGCAGAAAGGGTCAACCAGAATGATCAAGGGGCTGGAACACCTTCCTTATGAAATCAGGTTATAAAGAGTAGGCCTCTTCAGCACTGAAAGATAGGATTTAGGATGTGAGTAAGCACTGACGAAATAACATGCTTGGATAAATGCTGGATATATGCATGGATATATGAAAATAATACACGGTTAACAGCTTAACAGCTAATAATGGCTAAAGCCCTACATATTGGCTAAGAACTATAGCAGGTACACGGATACATACTTCTCTTTATGGATTACATAGCTAAGCAGTTATACTCGTGGAAAGCTGGTGATATCACAGAGAGAGAGGACCATGTGCGTACGCTCGGCCTATCCTGGTGGACACAGGCTGGTGTTGCAATGGCCTGAAATACTCAAAACACCCCAATGCTTCCCATGGGAAAAGATACTTTTATTATGGCTAACAATAGAGATAGCAGTGTAGCTGTAGAGCTGTAATTTTCTTATTCTGCAGGAAATGTTCCCAACGCAGATACCTGTTTTTAACAAACCTTGACAATGTGCACAAATGTGGGGAGGTTTGGCATTCGATTCATAATGAATCAAATGTTAGAAAATTCATATTTGTTCAAATAGATCCCCTTTGAATGTGGTAGGATTCTATTTGATACAAATGTATTTATACAAATATCCGGTACGGATACGTATCCAGTACATATTCGATATGAAAGGACATGTATCCTATACGAAAGGATACATACCCAATATGAATGCATACATATCCATTACATATCTAATACATATCCAGTACGAATGCACACATATGGGATACATATCTGATATCCGATATGTATCCCAAGGGCCTTTCTGCACGTGCCACCGAAAACAGATCTAAAAGATCTGTTTTCCGGCAGAACATTTTTAAAAAAGAATCTGTCTCAAACGGAGACAGATTCTCTGAGGCTCCATGTGTCTGCACATGTGCGGGGAGATGGCGGCAGGGCCAGATTCGAGAGGGTCCGCATCAGCACCCACCCCAATCTGCCCAGCTGTCAAGCCAACATGGTGAGACTGACAGCCAGGTTCCCTAGCTTCCCCCTTGCAAGAGAAGGGCTGATCGGCGCTTCTCTTGCCAAGGGAAGCGGCAGCCACCACCTCCCACCCCAGCTGGGGCCACATGCTCATGCTCGCGTGCTTACCTGGTCACTGGTGGCCCGATTCTGGGAGTGCCAGGGCTGGTGTTGATTGCGCATGTGTGCGCTGCAGCTGTCATTGGCCAGCCGCCCCTTCCCATTGGCGAATCACTCTCATGATGGCTGCTGGGAAATGTAGGCCGCGGCACACGTGTGATCAACGCTGGCACTGCCACTCTCAGAATCGACCTGCCAGCTACCAGGTAAGCATGTGAGCGTGAGTGCGCGGCCCCGGGCAGGGTGGGGGGAGTAGGCCTCGGCTTCCCCTGGCAAGAGAAGGGCCCATCAGCCCTTCTCTTGCAAGGGGAAGCCAGGGAAGCCGACTGCCGGTCTCGCCATGGCGGAGGCCGGTGGGTGTGCCCGGCTGTTCGACAGGGTGAGCATGTGCTCTCCCTGTGTGACAGCTGGGCAAGCGCCGGCAATCCGGCTCTTTCCCCTCTGCTTCGGAAGTGTTCCCATCCGAACCGGTTTCAGGGGAAAAGCCAGATGTAACACCTGATTTTTCAGGTCTTACCTCTGGGACAGATTTGGTGGCAAAACCGGTTTAAGCAACCGGTTTTGCACGCCGACATACGGACATGGCGTCATCAAAGGGACCCTAATTCCGGTCCCTGTGCAGATGCCACGTCCTAATTCTTCCCTCATCTGGCTCTAATTCCGGTTTTAGAGCATGTGGGGAAAGGCCCCAAGTTTAACGAATGCCTGAACTATTCATACAGGTGTTCCAAAACATTCATATTCATATGAATGTTAATGTTTGAATGTTGTACATTCAGTTTGTGTACAAGTATCTGAATTTGTACAAATTTGTACAAATAACAAATGTTATGAATATTTGTGCACATCCCTAGCCAACATGAATTGGGATAGCAAAGCTAAGTGCAAAAACATGGTTATTCTTAGTATCAGAGCACAGAGGCACCCAATATCTTGACAAGACATTTTTGCCAAAGTCAGCACATTGCAATGATGACAATGATGTGTCCATGGATGTTTTCCTGAGTAAGTAGAGATATGGCTATTTAATCTTTTAAATGAAACTGTTGTTCACATTTAAGGGATCTCTTTATTTCATACTTTTAAAATGCATTAGGTCCTTTTGAATTTGAGGCACAGATTAAACAGCTTTTCTGGGTCTGCCTGTTGAAGATCTTGCAAACAAATTGTAAATGCAACCAGTAATGAATCATTTGGAATTTCTTTCTTTATATTGTGTTATTGCAAAATGTTGCCTTTTTGCCCTAGCCTAATTGGCTCAAATGACTTTTTAAATGCTTCAGCTGCCTTCTGTATGTCTGGTATGGCATTTCTAAAAACCAATTTTGTGCTGCATAGTCAAAAGGGAATTGCAGTGAGCAATCTCTTCCCTGTCAATGTTGAAACCATGTGACTTTGAGTGAGTGCATGGTTGGGAGTTTCCTCTTGCCCTGACAGCTGGTTATACCTTTAAGGGTTTCTTCCAGTCATTGAGCAGAGCATGCTGATCTCATTCCATGCAAAAAAAAAGCCCATATTAAATATTTCCCAAGCATCTTCCTCTGATGTAAGATGTCACTTGCCTTAACAAGCCCCAAGAGCCCTTCTCTGTCATACGGCTCAAGAAGCAGATGTTGCTGAATTCACCTACAGGGTGATATTTAAGGCAACAAGGTGCTTCATTACAGTCTTGCAACATCTTCAAAGGGTGAAAAGCTAAATCTGTATGCATGGAGTGAAAGTCGAAAAGGCGTGTTTAGGAAGCTGTTATCAAAGCAGGTGGCTGCCTTTATTAAAAATGAACAAAGTGCGGCACAGTCAAAAGGAAATGAAACAAGCAAGGTCCTTTATGACTAGAGAGTCTTTAATCTCTTTCAGCTCAATTACTTTCCCCAAATAAAATCAATAGTGTATAAAACATCCTTAGACACCATAGCTCATGGAATTTTGATACCAGACAAAGTAGCTTGGATTGATCACTAGATCCCACACTTTGGTGTTTCTGCTGTTGTAGGGAAATTCTTTATTCTTCATACGGCAAGAAGCAGGTTGTCAGCAAGAGTCAGTGCAGAAAGTAAGATCAGCAACTCTTAACAAAATGAGATGCAGGTTATTATAGGGAAAAAGTGAAACTATCTGCATTATTGCTATTCATTTTGTTATACATTTGAAGGTGGAATCTGCAAAAGAAACTGAGTTCACTCCATCTTTAATTTCCTTTCTTCCACTTCCTTATCTGGCATGTACATATAAAAGTAAAGTCTATGTTTAAAGTCAGTTTCAACAATGGCATTTGCAACATTACAAAAACTGCATAGGTAGAATTACTAATAATGTTAGGTTATTTCATGAGACACCAGTAACCATTGTGAGATAGCTAGAATGATGAACTAGTACTTGAAATACCAATTTCCTCCTTGGTTATGGATATACATTGGGTAAAATTGAGACAGTCACTTTTAAGAACATAAGAACATTAGAGGAGTCCTGCTGGATTAGGCCACAACCCATCTGTTCCAGCATTCTGTCTCACACAGTGGCCCACCAATTGCCCATGGGCCTCTCAAGCGGAGACAAGGGCAAACCTTCTCCTGCTCTTGAATCCCAGCAAATGGCCTTAGAGACAGCCTGTTTGCCCCGCCCCTGCTTATTACTTTTGCTGGGGTAAATTGGATTAAGTAGTATTTAATGGTTATTTTAAAAAATATTTTAAACATTATATTTCATGTTGTTGTAAATATAATCATTTTGGCAAAAGCCCTATAGAACAATGTGAAAATTTCAATTCATCTCCCAGAATTCCAAAAACCAGTGCACAGCCAAGATGGTGGTAGCTCTTAAATAGAACTCCTTGAACCTGTTAACAAAAATGTTCTTGACTAACCTGAAAATAGATATTTGGTTCTCCAAATCACTTACCTGTTTTGCTAAAACAAGGAAGGAAGGTATTGATTTTTGTTTGTTAGCTGGCAAGAAGGAAAAATAGTGAAAATTGACAATCCCAAGAAGCAATTAGAGCAAAAGATGTGAAAAAGGGGTGAAATGGTCATAGCACCAATGGCGCTGACGAACTGGCACAGAATGAAGCCACCAAATCTTCCCTCCAGAAATTCTTGCAATTTGACAGGCAAACCTTTCCGTGGAGTGGAGAAAATCCATTAAAGATTGGGATGAGGAATTTGCTTCCATTAAACTCACCTCATTATCAAACACAGTATCAGAGGGAAAGCACCTCACCTTATACACCCTGGATTTAGCTGTCACTAATAGATTTAGCCGCCACTATTTTTTTCACTCAGTAACAATGCTTATATCTTAAAAAAACCTGATTTCTGGATTGTTAAAATCAAATGTGCAGGTGTAACTGGCTGACCTCCAAATGGCACACAGGCTTGGAATATTGCACACTAAGGACTCCTTAATACCAAGAGATATTCCAGGTGCTTTTCAAAATTACAGATAACTGCAGTATATCCACTTTGGATGTATTGATATCTTCTGACACATAATGATCATGATAGGGAATTCTTCTTTTTCTCAGTGCTCTAGAATTTACTATTGGCAGTAAATGCTCAAACCTCACCTATTTGACACTGAGATATCAAATCATGCACCAGCTAAAGGCCATTTCTGCATTTACCTCTTTTAATCTGTATTAGTTAGATCCAGATTAACCAAAAGCAGAAGCAGAAGCACTGAGTGGGCTCTAGAAAGCAAATGTGTGCTAAAGAGTGCTAGCACAAATGTAGACCACATTTATCTGAGGCCAATTTGCACTTGGCCTGCTAGTTGCTTCTTGAAAGCACCACCTGCACTTGCAGGAGGTGTTTCCACATCAGAAACATTTCCTGCCATCCCAGAAGCTACTAGTGGTGATGCACAAAATAGTGCACCACACCCATTCCATTTCTTGCCTGTTCTGGACAAAGTAATGACCACTCACACCTCTGCTGGTACCAGGGTCATCTGAGGTGCCACGTAAGCATGCTGGCATCTTAAATGACCCCAAACACGATAGTGCATGATAACAAACATGATAGTGCATGTGCCGTGTGTTGCCGCTGTTGTGATGGTACCAGCACACATGCAGTCATGCCGGACTCCATACAGAAGATGGTGGCACCCATATATGCCTCTGGACCCAGGTAGGTGCAGCCACATTGGGGCTGGTTTGACAGTGCACTAGCACTAGCACTTGCTAGTGCACACCAGCAGGAATGCACTTTTCCTGGCCCATGGATGGGAAGCAAAGTGCAGAAATGCCTCTGTTCTACCACTAATCTGGATTAGTGAGCCCTTAGCACAGTTCTGATCCAGATCTACTCTACTTCTGTGAAGTCCATATGTTGTTAGCAGCTCCTTGATCCAGATTAACAAGCAAGTGCAGAAAGGTCCATAAATTTAACCAATTTTCTTGATGATGGCAACTCAATCCTTTGCTGTTTAGAAAAGCTCAGTCCAGAGAATAGATTTAGAGATTCAAAGTTATCTGAAATGCAATGCCATAATCTTTTGGGAAACATTGAAATCTGTTGTATGGGGAGTATGCATTTCAGAAGCCATCTGGTTATATAAGGATTGGAAACAATTCTTAGTAACAAAAAGCAAAACCCTGGAAGGAAATCATAAAGGGGCAAAGTAATGTCCTGAAGGGATTTAATTCGTAAAAGGGAAGAGCTCCAAGCACTAGAAACTAAGAACAGTCTTAATTTTCACCATAAGGATTACCAAGAAAGAAAGAAATCTTCAAAATGGCTGGCTAACTACCTAAAAAAATCCTTCTGCATCAACCTTATTCTTTTAAAGGATGCTAAGGGATGGAATTATTTTCTGAACCAAAGTCATATACAACCTTAGTGGGCCTTTTCACAACTTGATTGGTGGTAAAGTCTAGGTATGCTCGAAAACAGGGCGTAGTGTTGAGTGAAATGGCTTCTTCATGCCAGACTATTTCCCAGTCATATAGCTGTAGAGCACAAAAACGTGCTCTACAACTCTACTAGCGACTGGCCTAGCACAGCATAGATCACTCCATTCACATCTCTTCCAGGCAAACAGAGTGTGTCCACCACATCACATAATGGTATTGTGCATGCCCACTGCTGTGGCCTGGTAATCCCAGCTATCACACTTACAAAGTGCTTAGGAAAGTGTTGGATAGGTTATGAATGCATCGGGCATCACAAAGTGCAGATGCCCAATGCACTAGGCAAAGGCGCAAAAAGGCTAGTGAGAGAGTTTTTAGACTCAATGCAATTATTTAAACTCTTCAGTGTTCAGAAAGAGGCCCTTGAAGCCTTAGTAACTGTGAGGGAGTTATCTAAGTAAATTTCTGTTTTGACAGTGGGAAAGGTCCCATGCTTAGATGGCTTTCTATCATCCATTTATAAACACTTTAGTAAGATTTTGGTTCCTGTGTTGAATCAGATGTTTAATTATATTTTGGAAACTCGTAAAACACTGGAAACCTGAAAGAAGCCATTGATAGTAATATTCCCTAAATGTGGATATAACTAATCTGGGAAAGACAAACAAATAAAAAATTATGGATATAAATTAATTATGCCATCGTACCAAAAAAAAAAAAACACCTTACATGTAAAAAGATATAGAATTGCTTTTACAAAGGCTCGACTGAATGTCCTACCCTCAAATTTCCTGAAGGGTAGATACCAACACGTCCCCATTACTCACAGAATTTGCCCATGCAGAAGTGGTGATGTGGAAACAGTGAAACATGTTCTCCTTTTCTGCAGTCTTTGCAACACTGCCTGACAGAAATTGGTGAAGCCCAGGCTGAGTTCATACCCAGGAAGACCCACCGCGGACTATATCAAACTGTTGCTTAGTGACACTAACTCTGATATGACTTTATCTGTGGCAAAGTTTCTCGCTGTAGCTGTCAAAATAAGGGAGCAGTCAGGAAATGAAACCTTGTAACAAAGTGAACTGATCTGAGTCACTCACGCTTGATCACATGTTTTAAGTCTTATGTATAAATATTTGTGTTTTTAAATAATTTTCTCCTTTTGTAAATACCTGTATCTGGTCTGTAGACTGTATAAATAAACTACTACTAATACTACTATTACTAATACTACTAATACTAATACTAATACTAATACTAATAGTAATAGTAATACTAATACAAAGAAAAAAACATGTTTTAACCAATCTCATTTCTTAAACAGGAATTTAAGTTATTTACGGGTTTCCTTAGTGATTGTCTAGCAAATTTGCACCCTCATTAATTTCTGAGGAGCAATTTAGTCTTCTGAAATGAAGGCAAATATCTGCTCCAGTACATATAGCCTTGGATATTATCAACTATAGTGATAAGTCTTTGACAACATTAACTGTTGCAAGTTTTGGCCCATGCAAAGCTTTCAAGTGACCTCAAGCCAAAATGTGAATTAATAATCAAATGTCAGAACAATTCCCAATAAACTGGGACACTGGGCAGCCCCCCCCCCCTATTTTACCTTTTCTGTTATTCTCACATTAGATTGCCTAGTTCAGCAGTTGTGTGTGTGTTTAGTTCTATCCAGGGCTATTCTGTCTTTGGTAAATAAATTATTCTTATCATATTTGCTTATATTTTGTTTACACAAATGTTTTCAAACACAATCCCTGAAGCATTGAATCTGTTTAATTCTTTCAGCAGAGTATTTGGTCTAAGATTAAATCCAATAAAACCGAGTTGCTGTTAAAAATACTACACTCACAATTCAATTACAAGTATCTAGACTCTCCGGTTTCTAATTAAATATTAATGTAATAAAATAATTTGAACTATTTGGGGATTTATCTATGCAAAAATCTTAAGAAAACAGTGACCCATAACTGAAGCCCCAAAGAAGATCAATTCATCATTATCAGGTGAACTAGCCTCAGTTAAAATGATTGTGGTACCCACATTAGTATTTTTATTTCAAATGCTCCATCTGCCACCCTCTAAAAATATATATTAAAATATTAACACCAGGCTTACCAATTTCATTTTCTGTGGAAAAAGCCATGACTTGCTAACACAGTACTGTGCAAGTAAAGGAAACAAGGTGGTTAGGGATATACTGGTATAACTATTTATTTTTGATGTTTTTCAACTCAAACAGACTGTATGCATCAGGGGCACCAATCCCTGATAGAATTCTCTCTTGTGGAAAAAAAAAATAAGAAAGAAAAGAAACATGAATCCCCAAAGCAGGCATAACTTATTCTCTAATGCCTAGGAACTGCACAGTATCTGGAACACATTGCAGAATTATCTATGCCCATATCCCTCTCTAGCCTCTCCAACTTTATTCCCCACCCTCATATTATTTCAACACACAAAAAGGGTCATACTACAAAAGGAGCATTTCAGACTTAAATATTTACTTTATGCACAAAGATCCGTAAAGAACAAGTCAGAAATTAAACAAATTCTACCTAGTTTTTAAAAATCGACTAGTTCCTCGTGTTGTTCTTTGGTTCCTGAGATCTATCATTACTAAGTTTAAGCTCAAAATTCCATTGACATTATATGAAAAGTTACTTATTTAACCTATGGAATCTCATAACAGTGGGATGTCTAGAATTTACGACACACTAATTGGCCTTGCACTGGAGATCTTAAAAGTCTTAAGAAGGTGTAGGAACAATCCCAAGTGACCATCTCAAGGATGATGTATTTTAAGTCAGCATTACTTTGATTCCATATGCATTTCCCCATTGCTACACATAACAAGTTCAAAGGATAAGAAAACATTTATATGTGTTGCTTATTTTAAAGAGCACTACATGCTATAACATTTATTGATGTTTATTGTTGTTAATTTATTCATATTAATGCTTGTTTTGCAATCTAGTGTCACATAAAGATGAGTTTACAATTTTAAAAAGAACTCCGAAAATTAATGCTGTTAATTAATATTCTCTCCAAGTAGCCTCAGCAAATTCACAATTTTATCTATTGATACAAACTGTCGCAGTTTCACATGTTGTACTGCTTGGTTTGGATTTATTTGAGATCTTTAATTGGAACTAATAGTGATTAGTATAGAGACTGACATATTTGGGGAAGCGTATTGAGGTCCTGTGGAGAAATTCATAAAATTGATCAATTCAATTAATGCTGAAACAATTTATACAAAACATAATACCAGTGACTGGGCTAAATGGTATGCTAGATGCCAGATAGTCCTGTTGCCTCATGCCGATTGTAAACCTGGACAATTGACCTATGTACAGAATATGCATACAACTTCTAGGTTGAATTTTGGTCCTTGGCCTGGGAGGCCTGGCAGGGAATATGATTCTGCACGCAGCATTCCCCATGCAGAGACCTTCTAGGAAGCAAAGAAGGAACAAAATGAAGCCTCTTGTAGCTGCTGCAGCTAGTAGCTACTATAGTTATTGATTCCATTGAGCCCTAAATGATGCTTAATCTGGATGGCACCTAAAACGTAACTCAGTAAAAGCTTAGAAGCAAAATGTCTTTCTATGCTGTTGTACTGAATGTCGTATAGGGCAGGAGCTATCTTAGAGTCTGGCATACACCTTTAATAGTTGCATCTTTTCTTTTCTCTTTCTTTTGTCTTCTTCCCCTTCCTTACATTTTATTAAATCACTCTTTTTTTACATATCTGTTGTACAGCATTTTGTTTTTGACAGCCTTTATAGATTGCTGTTGTAGTTATTATTAATAGCTGGCTGTAAGGCAGTGAATGTATCTCATTTTGATAAGGATTGGAGCTCTAGCCAAGTGAAAAGAAGATCATCCAGACTACAGAATCTATCATTTTCTTTCAAGCTTTTTCTTCATGCAGTTAGATATGTGTTGTGGCACTTTGACAAACCCCCAATAATAGTGCAGGGTGAAAATTTTTCACACCCATACCGGCTGGTTTTTGTTTTGTTTTTTAGGAGAGGCATGAACTTTCTAATTTTAGGAAAACACTCCTACACCAATGCAGCTGTTTCAAAGCTAATTTAAGTTGCAGGAGAGTGTGAATAGCACATCTCTGCTTAATTTCAGCTTTGGACTGGCCAGCACAACTAAGCACCTACACACTACACGGAAAGATTGTAAAAATAAATGACTTGTTCACCACAGGATTGGTGTGTGTGTGAAAACAAATATTTATTTTTAAATAACAAAGTATCTATGTTACATGAGTACAGACATCTTTGAAAACTAGGGAAACAAAAAGGGACAAGACCATTTCAGCATTAATCTTGGAGAAATGAAACACATTAGGCACTATTCAAATGAAGCCTGGATGGAGCCAATGCTGTGCAGCAATGGACTGCTGTTTTGATGAGGCAGAAGAGCCAAAACCGAACAGCTGAAGTGCTGATGCAGTTGCCCATGATACCTGGAACATTTCTGTACATGGAATGCTGCTTTTAAAGGCCAAAGTGCTGTCAAAAGATACCTGTTGACAACCAGAAGTGATCCTGGGAGTCAGGCTGCATACAGTGTCCATGATCTGCAACTCTGATATTATGCTACCAAAGGAACAGTGCAATGGGCACATGCTTGTCCTATGCTAACATGGTTGCTATGGGCGTACCTCAAAGCAATTTATTCCAATCTGCTCAAAAGCTGTCCCTTTCAGCCACTGAGGCAGAAGGTGGCTGCATCTTTTGCGGGGGCTTCTGGCTCCTGTGCCTTTGGCTAACCCTGGACCAGCCATTATTGACCATGTCTGTTTCATCCGTCCATAGTTCAACCTTGCCTAGGAGCAGCTGGTATGATCAGGTGCAAATGCTATCTATTCCTCCTGCCACTGCTGGTTTGTGAATTTTGTCTGCAGTCCAGCCAAATGAAGCCTATGAACTGGTGCACAGCAAGGAGAAGACCTTCTGTTTGTGCCTGCTTTTGCCTTCTGCTGTTGGCCTTGCTGGTGTTCTTCAGGTGGAACTTTTAATATAGCAATATGAATATAGATCTAAGAGCTCCTTGAAATCAAGTCGGAATGATACTTAAAAAAAAAAAAAGCTTTCTACCTGTTAAAGAAAAAAAATTTCCATGCATCATTTTGCGAAGACTATCTCGCCCTCCAAGTAAAATTAGTTCTGTTTATATAATAATATGGAACGCTGAAGCTGGATGGGATCTTAAAACGTAACGGCCACCTTCCTGTCATTCACGCACATTAAACCAGCCTTGCTGGAAAGTTTTGCATTTCAGGCCTCCAGCATGTGCTGTGTCTCATCTGCATGACATTTGTTATTTTGCTAGAACATTTATACCATTCGAAGTCTGTGCTCTTCATTCATTTTTAATCAATATATTTCAGAACAGCAGAACCTAGCATTCTGTCGAAGGACAACCCTCCCGTACCCGCATCAGAAAAGTGCAGGCATTTGAAAATGTCTGACTGTGTGTCCAGTTGAGAGAATAGATCAGATATTGGCAATTTTGTCAATAAATTTGCCGAAAGGCCAAGTTGTTCTTCCCTTCTGAGAAAAAGAAGCTTGCAGTGTATGCTGGCAATTCAGAAAGCCTTGACCTTTAGCACCTCCGCAGCTACCTAGTCAAACTTATGTGCATAATATTGCTCTTTCCTTTTCTTTGGGAAAACATAAAGGCCAGGCAGATGGACTGCATCTTAATGCAGACTATCCTGCAGCGCTACAGCCTGGGGAATTTTGAAGGCTGATGCTGTAATGTTTTTTGTAGGCAGACTTAGAGGCAAGGTGCTACAGCCACTATCAAGAGGGCATTCACTAATTGGAAGAGAGTGTTCTTGTCCATTCTTTCCAAAAGCAAGAGGTGCATTTCTTTAATTTGGAAAGGGCAATGGTAGAATGTCCTCCCCCCACCCCTCAGCCCCTCTGCATTTAGTTTCTCCATATGAGCTGGCAAATTGCTTCATGGAATGATTTACTCAGCAGAGACAACAGTCAGATTAGAGTGCCTGGTGGAAATGAGAGGTGTGTTATGAGGTACTGTGTTAATGACTTCTTGTGCTAATAATATATAGATTGAATTTTAAAAAAATGGAAAGAAGGGGCCATGGCAGAAAATAAATCTCAGTAACAACAACCAAAAATACAAGGCATCTTCCCATTCTTTCACTACTGTCTAAAACATACTAGGGGTGCATCCGCACGGGCCCTTTAACACCCATTAAGCACACATCTGCCACGGCGAATCCGCACACGAGTTGCTGTTTCGGACACATCCGGTGAGGTGTGTCCACACAACAACACACATTAGTAATACTTTCCCGGCGGCACGTCCGCATTTGCGAGTCCATTTAGCACACATCCGGTTAGGTGCGTCCGCACCTATACGTGACTAATGTATGCTAAATGGGTGTTACTTGCACACCACATATTATGTGTGCTTAATGGGTCTTGCGTTGTGAAAACGCATCCATTTAGGATGTGTCCACACAACGCAAGTGTGCCTACCGGGGGCCCTTCCCCAGCCTTGGAGCCAAGCATGGCGAGCTGGGGGGCTCCTACCTTTCAGCTCGCCCTCACCCCAGAAGCGGTGGATCGCCACTTCTGGAGCCAGGGCGAGCTTCCCTAAAGTCCACCCTAGCCCACCGGGGAGGGGGGGAGCCCGCAGAATCCCCTCCTTACCTGTTCAGCCGTGCCCCGATTCTGAGAGGAAGAACCCAGGATGTAGCGCGCCTGCGTCCTGCGTGCCTCCTGGGTGGCCGGGGCTGCTCCTGGCAGCCCTTGCCCTCAAGCGTGCTGCATCCTGGGTTCCTCCTCTCAGAATCGGGGCGACACTGAACAGGTAAGGAGGGGATTCTGCGGGTTCCCCCCCAGGTGGGCTAGGGTGGGCTTTAGGGAAGCTCGCCTTGGCTCCAGGAGCGGTGATCCGCCGCTTCTGGGGTGAGGGCAAGCTGAAAGGTAGGAGCCCCCCGGCTTGCCATGCTTGGCTCCGAGGAGCCAATCATGGTGGGGAGGGGGAGGGCCCCGGAGCACGGATGGGAGGCGGGTCCTGTGCGTCCGCACAACACCCACCTCCAATCCAGATTTATTCCGCCTTCACGCCGCTTGTGCGGAGGGACGGGGGGCAGGGTAGATGCGCATATCTTAGATGCGGATCTACCCTGTAAATCCGGATCTACCGGGGATCCGGATTTTACTAAATCTGGGTGCAGTACATCCTGATTTTTTTTGCCCCTGTGCAGAAGCACCCTAGGAGAGATAACCAACTTGGATATTTGCAAGGTGTGCTTGTTGAACAGACACACCTGTGCACTTCTACATGTTCCCCAGCATGAGCAATTTTGTTTATCAGGCAGCTGCCCCGTTTCCCTTTCATTCAGTGTGTCCTTATATGCAGATGCATATATAAGTGCTTCATCATAGCGTGAAAAGTTAGTGGGATGCAGTTCTATGAGACCTCCTTTGGATCAATCACTAGAGGGCAGGGAGGCTGAGCCAATAATCAAAAAGCTATGTGGGTGAAGGGAACAATAGAGTAAAAACTGCCCAAGGGACCCAGTAGCTCATCTGCCATCCTCCAACCTGCTGCCCAGCTGGCTTTCTTTCCTTTCATTGTTTGTCACCTGCTGCTGTTAAGCAGCCTCCTTTTATAGCTCACTTGGTCACCAAAGATTTGTAATATAATAAACTGTGCCACAGTTTGATATGTTTATAAAATACACTAATCTGCATGTCTAATATCACATCCGGTGTTGTTTTTTTGCCTCCCACTAACTTCGAAAATGCCTTTATAAATATGCCCTAATTAAACAGCTTGCTCTTGCTGTAAACATGGAAAATGTGCCTCTGTAGAAGTAAGCACAGTTTGGATACAAACTGCTTTAAAAAGGCAGCATGTGGACTTTGCCTCAGAAGCTGCAGTCACTGGGCTGGAGGAGGCAGGAACAATGGTTTAACCAATGGCAGCTTCTTACAGGAGTGTGAATGTCTATAAAGGTAAATGAATATCTTTATGGAATATAGTTCATTGATACAAATTGTGTTTTTATTGCCATACAGAAATACTTTAATTCTGCATTTTAGTACTAATTTATTTTTGTGGCAGCAGGCTGCACCACAAATAATATAGTTACTGCCAGGGGCAAAAACTACCTGTAGTAAAATTAAGATCTGCATTATTTTGCAACTGAGCTGAATGCCATGGTGGCATAATAATCTGAAGGCTTTGTCATTAGAATCTTTATGAGCTTCAGCATATAAATTATTTAACACCATGTCTTGTAAATAGTTTCATGATCAGTAGCTGGATGCTTTTTGAAGGAACAGCGTTATTGTTAAAGGATTCATCTGGTATCTGATTTCTTAAAACTTAAAAAAAAAACCTTAAAGGTTCTTAGGAGGAGCAAAGAAATTAATAAACTTCCTGAATGTGTAATTTCCTCTTTAATCCTGCAAAATCTACAAATTTCACAGCTACCTAGTTACATGACAACCAATACTAAATGTACTTTACTTACAGGGGCATGAAAACTTTCCTTCTTTGGATTCATGAAACCTGACCTCCAGGATAGGTTTTACTGCAGGAGGGGGCTGCTTTTGAAACTCTGCTTGTTGAGATGGAAGTTTCATTGTGTTACAATTTTGCAAATATAGCATGCATACCTTGCACTTATGTGTAATGATTGATGATTATAAATTTTTCTCACATTATTGAATCACAAAAAGAGATTAATATTCTACATTTTATTGCAGGCATACTTGTCTCTTTTTGTTACTACTGTACAGTACTATCACTAATGTAAATTTCCACTTAATGGGTCCTCAGTTCAATATTAGTCTGCATATACTTGCAGCAGACAGAAAGTGTAAAATATGCACACACACGTGCAGGTAGATTAGTTTTGGCTTCTCATTAGGCTCCATAATGAATCCCTGCTGTGCTCCAGAAGCTTAGCCTCTCTTGCCCTTGGAGCACAGAGAATGATGTTTCTTTCTCCTTTCTCGCCTAGGACATGCATGTTATCAGCACAGATGAGAACCAGGTATTTGCTGCAGTTCAGGAATGGAACCAGAATGATACATACAACCTTTACATCTCTGATACCCGAGGGATCTACTTTACCCTGGCTTTGGAAAATGTCAAGAGCAGCCGAGATCTGGAGGGCAATGTGATGATAGACCTCTATGAGGTATGTGACAGAAGAGCATTTTCTTCTCACAGATTTATGGGAGCATGGAAATGCCTAGCTATGTCTAAGCTGGCTGGTACAAAGCCCCTCCTTTGGTTAAATCATATTACAACTGTCACTCCAGTTTTGGAGAAATCTTCGAAACATTTTGTTTTATACCAGTTATTTTGCTTGCTGATATCACCTGCCGTTTGTTGAATGCAGTAGTTGAGCAGAGAAGATTATGTTCTTGGATGGCCCAAGCAGAATCATAAAGTTGTATTAATTTAGACATTTAATTTGTTACTTATTTATTTCAGAAATTACAATGTACTCTTCACCAGAAAGTCCCAGAGCAGGTCACAGCTATTAAAAATCAAATAAAATATACAATAATCCTAGAACATATGTAGCGTAATATACCAAAGCAGGACAAATGCTTTTTTTTTTTATTTATTTTTTTGGACTAAAAAAAATAAAAATAAAAAAAAAACAGGACAAATGCATTTATAAATGTAAATCTACAACATTGCACTTCTAAGGCCCCATCTACATGGAACTTTTTTGTTTTTTGTCCCTCTATTGCAGCAGACTTCAAAAATGCCGTTCAGTTCTGAATTAAGCGTCCGCATGAGGCTCAGCAAAACATGCATTTAAAATACACCTACTGTTCCTATGGAAGCATGTTCTCTTTGCCCGCATCTTTTTCTCCCCACCCCCTCTCTGGTTGATAGGGTGCTGGAGGGAACGGGGAGGGACTGTGCTCTGCGCGGCCACAACCAGGAAGACAACCCCTGACAAGTCCAAAAGAAAAATAGCCATCTGCCCATTTCCCCCGCCTGCAAAACCCACCAGAAACATTTATCACTTTGGGATCCAGGGCTTGCTTCCAAAGATAGTGATTTCACTATAAATCACCCATACAGCAGTGGTTTCACTGTAGTAATCCACCCACTTGACACCTGATAACAATGTTGCAATTCTGGCTCTTTAAAAGTTCTGACCTTTAGAAAGGGAAAGGAAGGAAAGGTACTGCAGTTCTGGGATATGTGTGAATGTTTAAGGCTGTGTGTGCAGTCAGCAGCAGCGGCAGAGCCAGGGTGCTTTTTTCGGAGATCTTGTGAGTAACATAATGAATTGCTTCCACAAGATCTCCATCTGCCTACTGTTTTCTTGCATTCAGTATAGATCTTGAATACTGGCTGTGGATAAGAAGCAAAAAGAGAGAGAGATGATTTTATTTGAAGATGTTACATCGCAGGCCGGTCAGGCAACAGGCAAACACTTGCACAGCTCTTCAGTCCCAAGGGTTCCGGGTGTTCTCAAGGTCAGTTCCGGTCTGGGGTCTAGGAGTCCAGAAGGTCAGCAAGGGTCAGGCAGTCCAAAGGATCAGCAGGCCACAAGGAGTCCAGGATTTCAAGCTCAGGTAACATGAGGCTGCTAAGCCGTTGTCTGCAGCAACTTGAGGCAAGGTGAGCTTGTTCTTAAATAGAGGAGTCAGAGCCATGCCCATGGTGCAGCTGGGCTAATTGCTCTGATCTCCATCTCACCTGCTTCTGCTGCCTAAGCTAGCGATGAGAGAGCCTTTGACTAGGCTCACAGCTGGTGGATTCATCACCAGAGCTGTCTGGCGGCTCACCTGGACCCGGCCTTAGCTCTTCCATGCCTGCCATGCCCTGCTGTGGCTGCTTCTCAGCCTGTGGTTGCATTGCAGGCATATCCTCCTTTTCTGATGGGGCTGAACAGGGCATGACAGAAAACAAGGAAGAAGGCTGAAAAAAAGAGGAAAGATGGGACCGCGGCTGGCAATCCCCACCCCCAAATACCTCTTTTGCCATGGAGCGTCTCCATGCACAATGTTGCTAGGAATACCCATGGCTTCCAAAAAGTGTGTTTGTAGTCTTGGTTAAAGGGGGGTGTCTTTCTTCTGCATATTTTCCTCCTTTGTGGCACTGGAAGCCCAGAGAAAAGCCATGCATGGAAATGCTCTGTGGCAAAGAAGCTTTTTAACAGGCTTTTTATTGCATGAAGATGGGGCTTAAGATCAACATGAGAATTGAAGAATCATTAGAATATCATCCTTCTCAGAATGCTGCAATGCATCACACAGTCTAACCCTTGGCACTTCTACTTCTGAGCAACAAATTATTTTTGTGATAAGGAAAAGAATGATACATTTTTAAAAAAGAAATACAGGCAGAAGCTCCCCTCTAGAATGCATTGGTTAGCTGTCTGGGCTTCAAACAGAGCCTGAAAACCAGCACATGGTTGTGGGAAGAATTGCTACCTGAACCTCCTCACAACATGTTCCTGTTGTCAGAATCACTACCAGCAGCAGTTGCTGCTGCTGAGCTTTCTGGATTTGTAGTGAAGCTTAATGGTGGTGAAGGCACAGCCAATCAGGGTCTCCTGACTAGGTTATCGAATCATTCTGTGGTTTCGACTGCATAATGTGAACAGTTCAAATTCAGACTGATCTACAGTCAGAAAAGTGCAGCTTCTCTGTTTCAAGGTATTGTGCTTTCTTGAGCAAATCTGAAGTGGGTAATAATAATAAATGCCTATTTCTTGCAGAAGTCTGTGCATTTAGCAAGAAAATGTGAAATCTTTGTACGATGTACTAAATGGTATAACGAGAATTGTCTTTGATTTTTATACATGACTTTGAATATCTTTTCCTGCATGCTGTATTGCAGAAAAATAGACATTTTATTTCCAGGTCATCAAGAGGACTTTCTTTCTTTCTTTCTTTCTTTCTTTCTTTCTTTCTTTCTTTCTTTCTTTCTTTCTTTCTTTCTTTCTTTCTATCTATCTATCTATCTATCTATCTATCTATCTCATCATCATCTTCATTGTGGTGGGAATTTATTAATCCTTTCTTTGCTTTGCCAGTCTGTTGAAAAGGTTGCTCTGTCCTATTACCATCAGTCTGAGGAGTGGTTTCATGGCATTATGTAAAGGTGTCCTACATCCCAAGAG
Source organism: Aspidoscelis tigris stejnegeri (assembly GCA_023333525.1). NCBI lineage: Eukaryota > Metazoa > Chordata > Lepidosauria > Squamata > Teiidae > Aspidoscelis > Aspidoscelis tigris. The sequence goes on along the minus strand of JALMGA010000002.1, from coordinate 59,441,077 downwards.
AGGGGAGGAGGGAGCAGAAAGCTTTTGTATTATTAGGCTGACAGTTCATAGCAGTCTGGATTGAAATTGATGTGATCAGACTGGTCATGTCGTATCTGCTGATTGCCTAGATAGAAAGAATATTGGCTGACACCAAGCCTGGCACAAAGAGTTCCCATCAATCTGATTGTGCTGCTTGGAGCAAGCTGAAAGCCATCCAGTGCAACTATCCCAGCAGGATTACGATGAATGATGAGTGCTTAGAGGGGGGTAAATGAAGATAAAGAACAAACAGGAGAAGAAAATCCATTGAGAGATCAGGAAAAGATAGCAGATAAAGGGGGAAACCAGTGTTGAAGTGGGTGAGAAAAAGTGATAGTGTTCAAAAGAGATGCTTTCAGTGGAACTTCAGGACATTTTGTTGTTGTTATGTTTTATGTCATTCCTTTAAGGCGGTGGTGATGCTTGGCTCCTAGAGTGCTCCATACTGAAAACAACTTTGGGTGGTCAGAAATGGGGCATATGACCCATCCCAGTTGCCCACAACCGATCCCACTTGTCCACTAGTGTCCTTAGCAGGATCTGCTTGAAGGCTCTGAGTGGGTTTCAAGTCTTCATTGTGAAAACTGGCATCTGGGTTCCTGTTTTGTGTCTTGTTGCATTGGTTTTTAAATCCTCCAAGTTACCCACTATCTAGAAGCTTCTGCAAGATGGTGGAATTTGAACCATAAATGAAGATTGTTCCTTGGATGATCTGTGTGAGTCCTTGTGATGGCACACCCGAGCCTATGGGGAAACTATAGCATCTGGTACTTTACTCAGGGGTGATCTGTATACCTTCTGTTAAGATTAAGACCCTTAACACAGAAAAACACCTAAGGCAGGAAGAAAGATAACCAAAATGAGTTTACCGAAAACAAATGAAGGGTTAACTCCACCTGGGACTAGCTTGAAACAACTTAAAACAATACATTACAAAATGTGCTTTGGTTGATTGCAGTTGTCTCTCCGGGGTTTGGAAAATACACTAGTTTTTGGTGCGAGCCAATGGTATTATAAGGTGGTGCTTTTAGACTCACTTAGGGTGCTTCCACACAGGCCCTTTAACACCCATTAAGCACACATTCCAATGTGCGCCTCCGCACACAGGTCGCTATGTAGGACACTTCCGGCAAGGGGTGTCCACACAGTGAGCCAGTTTTTATTGTGGGTTTCAGTGGCAAAACCGCTGCCAGACCATCCGCATTACCGGGGGCAAATAAGCACACTTCCAGTGGGTGCGTCCGCACCTATCCAGACTTAATGCGTGCTTAAAGGGTGTTTTTAGCACACCACATATCTAGTGGTTTTGCGCTGTGAATCCGCATCCGTTTCAGATGCGGCCGCACAGCGCAAGTGTGCTGAACCAGGGCCCTCCCCCGGCTCGCCATGATTGGCTCCCCGGAGACAAGCCTGGCGAGCCGGGGGGCTCCTAACTTTCAGCTCGCCCTTGCCCCAGAAGTGGCGGATCTCTGCTTCTGGAGACAGGGCGAGCTTCCCAAAAGCCCACCCTAGTCCACCCTGGGGGGAACGTGGCGGATCCCCTCCTTACCTCTCCGGCGTCTCCCCGAAACTGAAAGCAGGTGCACAGGATGCAGTGTGCCTGCGTCCTGCATGCCGCTTGATTGGCCGGTGTGCAAGTCAGGGCAGTGCACCTGCATGGAACGGCTCCTGAGGGCAGGGGCTGCCAGGCGCAGCCCCAACCACTCAGGCGGCGCACGGGACGCAGGCGCGCTGCATCCTGTGCGCCTGCTTTCAGTTTCGGGGAGACGCCGGAGAGGTAAGCAGAGGAACTGCCACGCTCCCCCCAGGGTGGGCTAGGGCGGGCTTTTGGGAAGCTCGCCCTGGCTCCAGAAGCGGCGATCCCCCGCTTCTGGGGTGAGGGCGAGCTGTGGCGGCGAGGTTCGCCGGCTCGCCAGGCTTGGCTCTGGCAAGCCAATCGTGGTGCACCAGAGGTGGGCCCTCGGTCCCAGATCGGAGACGGGTGCTGTGTGTCTGCACAGCACCTGCCTCCAATCCGGATCAGCGCTGTGTGTGCGGAGGCAAGAGCGTGGGGTAGATCCGCATCTCTTAGATACAGATCTACCCCATAAAACTGGATCTACCATGCACCCGGAGCTATTAAAACCGGTTCCCCTTAGGGTGCTTCTGCACAGGGGCAAATAAAACAGGATCTCCAGCACCCGGATTTAGTAAAACTGGTTCCTAGGGGAACCAGTTTTAATAGCTCTGGGTGCACGGTAGATCCGGTTTTACGGGGTAGATGCCCATCTAAGAGAAGCGGATCGCCGCTTCTGGAGCCAGGGCGAGCTTGCTCTGGGGAGCCAATCATGGCGAGCCGGGGGAGAGCCGTGTTTTAGCACACTTGCGCTGTGTGGGCGCATCCGAATCGGATGCGGATTCACAGCACAAAACCACTAAACATGTGGTGTGCTAAAAACGTGCAGTAAGCATGCAGTAAGGACGGATAGGTGTGGACGCACCTACCGGAAATGTGCTTAATTGTCCCCGCTAATGCGGACGCTCTGGCAGCAAAGTGGTTTTGCCGCCAGAATCCGGATTAAAAACAGGCTCGCTGTGCAGACACCCCTCGCCGGAAGTGTCCTAATCAGTGACCCGTGTGCGGAGGCACACATTGGAATGTGTGCTTAATGGGTGTTAAAGGGCCTGTGCGGAAGCACCCCTTATCTTCTTTCTTGTGAAGCTTAAGCTGGTCAGAAGCTTCATTTGTTGCTAGGACTGGTGGTATAAAACAAATAGAGGTGCTAACGATGCCTGTTTGCATTGCTTGAGCCTAGGGTTTACCGGACAAAGCCAAGGCCTCCGGGTCTCTGTAGCTCAGTTGCAGAAAGAAAGAATCCAGCAGGAAGAGCTCTATTTATACAAGCAAATGAAAGAGACCAACTGGGGCTGGCCTCTAGGGGGTTTTCTATGCTCCACCCAGGAACGAATACAAAGAAGGTATCTGCACTAGTGGGGAAACCCATAAACAGGGGGAACTAAAGCAGAGGAGAAGAAAAGGCAGAGCCAAGACTTCACAGTCCTGCTGTTACTTCCAGCAGTTGTGACAAGTTGTTTGCATGCTTACTGCAGCTCAAAGGAAAGGGAAACTGAACCATGTTACTTTATTTTTGTGGGGATTTTTCAGACAGCACAGGAAGTGGCTGCAGAAGTTGGCCAGTTTCCTATGTACTCCAACAAAGGGTGTCTCCATACTGGATAACCAGCATCTTTTTACTGTGTGCTTACCTGCTTTACCTACTGCCAGCGATGCAGCTTCCTGTCTGGCCGACGAAAAGCAGCTGTGCCAGAAATTCAAAGCTTCTGGTCCTCTAGTTTGGTCCAGCTTGGAGGACCAGAAGGAGATTCACATTGAAGGTGGAGCAAGGAGTGTGTTTGGAGGCATCCAAAGACTTTGCCAGGTCATGTGCGTCCAGACAGTACAGAGCCACTGCAGAGCAACACTATCAGAGTTCCCCTTTATTGTTGTAGCGTTTTAGTTAGCACTAAGGGTGCAGTGAGTGCAGAACTGTGTATAATATGTTCCTTATGAACCCTCTTGTGGTACATCAGGGGCTCACAGATGTGCAGTCAAGTCAGTCTTATTTTGAAGTTGTTTGGAAATGCAAACTATGTTAGCATTTTCAGTATCTCTTGGGAATATCTACTTGTCAGAGCTTGGAGTATGTATTGCTAATGCTGGACATCATGGATATTATTTCTCATCCCATTATAACAATGGAACTTCATAGAAAATGCAGAAGTATCTAAAATCATATACCATAGGGATGTCAGATTTGTAACAGGTTATCTAAAGTTAACTTAGCCGTAACATTTGTGCTGTATCATTTATGCAGAACTTTATTATATTCTTTGCAAAGTGCCATTTGGGAATGAAACTGCTCTTGTAATTCTCTGTTCAGTTTCATTAGTATTTCTCTTTTTTCCACCTTTATTTTCCAAACCAGATGCCTTAAAATAGTGGCATTACAAATGTAACCTACTGCTAATTCCTTCTTTAGCTTTTTATAATAAGCACTGGCTGTGATACAAATTGCAGATTTTTTCAGTTACACACTGCATAGGTGGTTAATCCAACTTTATAATTTCATTATTCTGTTTAAGTGGATGTCTCGAAGTTAGACTATATTGAGTAATTATTATGATGAATATTTAGGGACATATGAAAGTCACCTAGTTCTCTCTGTCCTCCTTTTTCCCTTTCCTTTTTTTCCATTTTGATCCACAAAATCTGTTTATTAAAAGAAAAAAATACTTTTTATTTGAGCTTGGCAGCAATATGTCATGTTATTTATTTTGCAAATAAAGATGCCTTTGAGCTGAGCTTTATACTACATCTGCACAGAATAAAAAAAAAGTGGTTTGAAAAGCAAAGCAAAGATGTTGTAGTATCTGCATGTTGTGCCTTAATCCACAGTAAAAGCCAGAAGATATGCTTCCAAAATGCATTCTCTGGCTTTTAATGTGAATTAGAGTGGCAATGGGAACACTAGCACCTATCTGCTACTACCTCAAATATCCTTTTGAGCACCTTTAAAAAAATTAATAATAATAATAATAATAATAATAATAATAATAATAATAATAATAATAATAATAATAATAATAATAATAATAATAATAATAATAATAAATGTATGCAGATGTATGCAAATGTGGAGTGAAATTTTGGATAATTTGGATTAATTTAAAGCCCCCAAATACCCCAAATCTGAACTCCCAGGGAATTTGTAGCCGGATCATTTTACATAGGGTTTTTTTTTAATAATGAAGAATACTATAAACAGACACAAAACTTGTTAAATCAGTAGAAAAGAATATATTAAAAATATAGAAGAAAAGTTAAAATGAAATGTAAAATCATCTGGGAGACGTATCCCATTTAAACATCCAAAGGAACAGAGATAGGCATACAAAATCGCAAACATTGCTTGCTAAATGAGCATTTCATATTAAGATATCTTTGTGCATTAAACTGAGCCTATCCCCTTTTTATTAAAACAAGTAGTTTGTAGTTATGCAGCAAAAATTCCCCAAACACCATAAAATTACCTTTGATGAGTAAAAACCTGAGAAATCAGGAAAAACATCCCACAAGAGCAGTTTTAAATCTTAAAGAAAAATATATATGAAAGCCAGAAAGACAATAGAAAATGCCTTAATACTAGAAAAATTTCCTCCCCAAAAATTCTAAGGAAAAATAGGGAGGAATGAATGGAGAAAAAGAATCTTTTATCTCACCAACATATGTTCTTCAGCATGTCCAGGAATCCAAATTAAAACACACTGCACAGATGTAGCAAACCATATCCATTTCAGGAACAAAAATGACTTTTAAAGAAAATAAATTCAAGGTTCTTCACAAGAAATAACCTTTAAAAATAGACCAGTTCTTCCAGCCTCACCCAAAATCAGTCAGCAAGCGGGAAATTCAAACTGTGCTCACAGAGGAAAAACATGCCCACTTCTTCTCAAACAGAGAACCGGGGGGGGTGGGGAATCCCATGGCATGGCAAAAAGAGAATTCCTACGTAACTCCTAAGCTAACCTTACCCTGACTTTTTCCTGTTTCTGGTGCCTATTCTTATACCCAGTTCAATGCAGAATTTGTGACCTCAGAATAAATCCTTTTAAAAAATGTGTCTTACCCAAGACCAATGTATTCCTATGGGAAATCTACAAAAACCCCTGTGTATGTGACCAAACATATTACAAATTAACCCAGGATTTCATCAACACTTCTTGATGAGACAAATAACACAGGTAAGACAAGATAGTATTGTCTAACACAGAAAAATATATCAACCCAAAGCCAAATATTTTATGTTTGTCTTATGTTTAAAGAGTAAAGAAAAATTATTTTCTCTTAGGCTATGTTGATTCTTGCTACATCTCAAGTTAATTCAATCACCTTGGAGGAAACTCTGAGTTAATCAAGCCTTGGAAGAAACTCTGAGTTAATCATTCCTCCGTGTCACAGTGAAACCCCTAAGAAAAGAATGAATAGAATGTATAAAACCATTTTATTTCAGAGAATGTTAAATAATTTCCTAAGGAAAAAAAAAAAAATTAAACTTCTGTTTCTCCTTTCAGAGAATAAGGAAAAATCCAACTCTTATTGGTATAAAACCATGTGTGTTTGCATTATTGTGTCTCTGTCTGATTGCAAAAGCTACTGTCTTTTGTACCTTAAACTAAAATTTCCAATTAGCACTTCTCCTGGTTTGATCCCTTCCACTTGACTCCATTAAGGCATGTACACACAAGTAAACTTTTCTTGTCTATCTTTAAGGTGTAAAATGACAGTCATATCCAATGTGAAATCTTAACATCCTAGTACTGGTTACTTTTTGGCTAGTAACTCCAAATTCTTAATTTTATTTTAATTTACCCAGATCTCTAAAAAAAAAATCTATTCCATTTTATTCTTTACCATTTATTAAAATTAGGCAAACCCATCTCTGTCCCAGTTTCTATATTTTTTCCTCTTCATTATTTAAAAATCTGTTACCCCAAAAAGAGAGAAAAGCTTTTCAGGTGTTAGTTCTCTTCCTTGATTTACTCAGAAGATTACTCAGACTTTGTCTCTTGCATACAGACAGCCTGTAACTTGAGAGAGGAAAAAAAAACACCACGTCCTTTTTAAATCACAGGCTTGTCTTTTCAGCCCAATATGGAGTTAGTTGTGCTATACTCAGGCTTCTCCATGTTTCATAGTCTGCCTTTAGCTTCTAATTATGCCCATTATAAAGCCAAATTCATAAATCAAAACCCTGTACATTTCAAATTCAGGTTTTGCAGTCAAAACTTCTTATGATATACGTACACCCAGAGCTGATGTGGTTACAGCAGCTGATGTGGTTTCTGCACTTTCCTGCTCAGTTCTGGATCCATGGGTCCAGATCAGACAGGCTCTGTACCTAATCTGGTTAGATTCCTGCCCCCACACCAGCCTCAAAGCTTGGGTAATATTTGGGGTGAGTCCCAACAGCCAGAAACAAAATTTCCTGATCTCAGAGCTCATGGGAACACAATTTGGTGAACCAGAAAACACACTGCCAAAACGGCTCCTCCATGTTTCTATTATACTGTTGGATCTGATAAAGCATGCCCTGATCCACTTCTAGTAGATGTATTTTCTAATAGAAGTGGATCAGGAAGTCACCTGGGCCACCTGATCCAGATTATGCTCTGCCTGGTGCAGATGGAGTGTACCAGCAGAAGCTAGCATGGGTGAGCTCTCTCTAGTCCACACCAGCATGGAGACAAATGAGGCCCAGAAGGCAACCAGAATCTTAACTAAGGGTAAATGCATAAAGGGACACAGGTGCAGTTTTCTTGTGAGAGAAACAAAAGTGATGAAATTGAGTCCTTGTGAACTAAAACCACTCCCTAGCAATCTATATAATCTTAGTTCAAAATTATTGAAATGGAAAGGTGGGCAGAATCTTCATCAGTTATTACTTTGTACCCAAGGTGCTGGACTTCAGTCCCCCTTTTGGCACAGAAGCACAGTAGATCTGGATCAGTGGATCCAGATTTACTGGATCTACTCACCCAGATCATGGGGAGATAAGAACCAAAACAGTGCCATCTAAACTGATGGCACTAATCTAGGGGTGTTTTTTCCACTGTCACTAAAAGTACCCATTAAGTACCCATTAATGGGTTCCTAATGGCATTTTTGTACCCATTAATGGGTACTTAATGGGTACTTCTGGTAACAGTGGAAAAACACCCTAGATCAAGCTTTGCAGCCACACACATCCCAATGCCTAGAAATGACAGGTCCTAGCCTCAGAGAGAGAGAGAGAGGGAGAGTGGTTTTTGGTGCCACACTATGGTGCACTTTGGTGCACTTACATCTCCCGGTACTTCTGGGTCACAGAATTGTGCTTGTTGATCCAGCTCTGGCTCTGTCTTGTGCAGATGGAGTCAACCTAATGAGCGATGGGGCCTCCTTGACCTGGGTTAAACTGCTCACATCTGCTTTGTTTCTAGAAGGTTCCAAGTTCAATCCCTAATATCTTCCCAGAAGAAAACAGCAGCAAACCACTTCCATATTGTTGTTAAAACAGCTACCTAGATGTTATGTTCAGCTCGATGGCATTGTACAAATATCTGTCTGGGGTCAGGAAAAGGAAACCTTAATCTGTAGTGTTCTACTTTGGGCTGCAGTGGACCAAAATGTGGATTGATGAAACTGGAATAAGACTTCCATGTATAGCTTTGCCTGTTCTGTTCCTGTCATCCTCTTTTTATAATTGTCAGTAATGTCAATGATGTCAAATCTGACAATAATGATGCAAATACATTGTGCAGCACTACCTAATCCAAGGTTATATCTTTGCCTATGAAATGCATCAAATCTGTTTGATTGTCCATTTTGTGTGATTTCATTGTCGCCCATGGCCTAGAAATAGGGACAGTGGATATTTTTAGTCATATAATTTATATGATTAAATGTATAATATTCTAGACACTATAAAGCAGTGGAGGAAAAAGACAATTGTTACTCAAATGCTTATATTGCAGGAAAAAAGCACAATTCAGAAAATGTACAAATGTCTTTTTATATATCTTAAAGTATCGTGACAATAGCAACACCTGTATGCATGCTGGGTAAGAGTGAAGTGGGGGAGGTTTTATTGCATGCAGTTCAAGGAGGCCAGATGGGTGGGTATTGTATTGCTGTTCTCTTAAGAGATAAGGATGGTACCAAGCACTGTGGTATAGGCGTGGGGAAAGAAAGCTGGGCATAACTGGAGAATATCATGGGAACTAAATCACTTTTGCAATGAATAAAGTTCATTGTCAAGGATGTCTGAATAAAGGATATAATCTTGCACCAAAGGTGTCCTTTATTTCTGCCTGAGATTCTGGCAGAGTTTCACAAGTCAATTCTATCCAAAGCATGATGACTTTAAAAATAAACCCAAATGAAACACAATGGGTCATCCTTCAAAGTAAGCTTGTGTAAAATTACACTGCACACATAGTGCTTTTGTCTAAAGCTTTGTTTAAAAAAATTTTTGACAAGGTAATGAAGTTCAAAAGCTAGCAGTATGAGTTGCATTGCCAGATGCTTGTTTGCTTAGTTTTAAAGCGTTGTAAATAGCGTTTTATTCCATAAGTGGGAATGGTGCTAAAGTTTCTATGGGGATATTTGCCATGCCCATGAAATGGTCCCTGAAGTTGGTCCTTTTTGGAACAGGTGAAATGTCAGCAGGCTTCTGCCTGGGAAATGGGCTATTTTTGCTGATGCTACCCTTCATTATAGCAGCAGCAGCAAAATTGAACCTGGTCCATGCTGTATTTGCAGAGTGTCTTTTTCTCCACTTTCTAAATATGGTGGTTTCAGCAGCAGGTCAGGAATTTGTGTGACATTCAGAAACCACACTCCAGGCCCTCTTTTGGTGCACAGTAAGATGCACCAAATGATTACTGGCATGGATGTGGCATGGAAACTGTGTAGATTTTACTTCGATCTTCCTCATCTTTTTTCTTCTTAAAAAAAATGTTTTCCAAACATACGGTCACCAATTTTCAGTATAATACATCTTTACCTTTCCTCAGGACCATGCTTGGCCTTGTAGACAAAACAGATTGAATCTCTTAGGCTTCACCTGCTTCCTGCCTCTCCACTGCTTGCCAAATGTGCTCTAGAAGCAAGCACCTTCATCCAAATTCTGTTTATGTACTTGCTAGAATTAGTCATTAACAATGTAAGTTGAAATGCTACTTGCCTTTCCTACCGCTATAATATTGAGCAGTTGGGTTCCAATTAAACAATAACAGCTGAGAGAAGAAAAAGCCTGGTGGGTGACATTATGTATCATTTCTTTCATTTATCTGCCAAGGCAGCAGTGCAGGACATGGGAACCAGAAACTCCCCGCTGGAAGGAAAAAAAAAAGTCTCCTTTTCCTCCTCTCTCATCCCACTGCAAAATCGGCACAGTGACAATTGCTGTCTCATGCTATTGTAGATATTATGTTATTGATTTTCAGTACATGGAGAAAGCCAAGCTAGTTTGGCCAGGCAAAGCTGTTTTTCATGTTGTGTATTGCATCCTATTCTGTTTGGTTCAAAATGAAACAAATTGGCTTTCAGACAATTTGCTGAAGCTCCTAAACCATCTTTGTTTTTTATTTCTTTTCAAAATGCCCTCAATTTGTATTTTAGACATTAGCAGGAGCAACCAGTTAACAAAAAGGGCCTAACCATCAGCCCTTTGATGTTAGAAAACTGACACAAACTGGGCATTCTTCTGTTAACACATGAAATCCCAGTTTGCTATGCCTTCCCAGCATCAACAACTAATGGCAAATCGCTGCCAAGACTTTCTCCTGCACCCAATGAAACAGCTACCACTGATCTCTAGATTTTAAGGGAGTTTTTGATGATGTGGCTATTTCAACAGAAAGTATACTTTGAGTAGAGCAAGTTGTGCTGCTGGTTGCTGGCTTCTTAGTCAGTTTGATCTAGTGGTTAAAGAGACAGACCCTCATCTGGGAATACTGGGTTTGATTCTGCCCTCCTCCATGAAGTCAGCTGGGTGGCCTTGGGCTAGTCCGAGCTCTCTTCTGAGCTCTCATAGCCCCACCTACCTCACGGGGTATTCTGTTGTGGGGAGAATAGAAAGCTTTGTTAACCACTTTGAGTCCCCTTAAATGGGTGAGAAAAGTGGGGTAGAAAAGCCAACTCCTACTTCTACTCCTTCGTCTTTGAATCAGAGGCTGTATCTGCACTTAAGGGTGGTGAGTGAGGGTGCTATGGCCACCCAGTGAAATTTAGAATGTGCCTGCCTCTATATTCCACTGTTCATAGTTTGGCTCCAGACGGCATACAGATGCCACTTACTAATAGTAATATTCCAGAATAAAGCATGGGTGTTCTGGAATATCCATGCTTTATTCTGGAGATACAAATATAATGGAATAAGGAACCAACATATAGATGCAGCCTTAGACCCTTCATCACCTTGCTCAGTGGCATTCATACACAACTGACACCAGAAAACCAATGTCAGAACTATCAGAGTTCAAAAAGGCAGCTTGATGGTTGAGTTCCCTAATACTAGGGTCAGGAATTCTGACAATATGAAGAAGAAGAGTTGGCTTTTATACCCCACTTTTCTTATTCTTACGGGGACCAGCACACTGGAGGGAATTTAAGCAGGTGTTGCCTGTATTACAGTCTTAACCTACCACATTTTCTCTTCCCTACGGCTGTTAAAGATGCAGGAACCCTTGTCTTTTTTTCTCAAATGGCAATTTTATTTCCGTATAACCTTGCTGACTAGTAAGGCTGAAATTCCAGGAAACTTTCTATCTGTGTACTTCTTAGGGATAAGTTTGCTTAGGATCCAAGCGACTGTATTTTATTTTAGTCTTTCCGAGGATTTTCTCTTCTGAAGTGCTCTACTACAGAGTCTAACTTTGAATCAACAGTGGTGTTAAATTTTACTCCCTTCTAGCCCGTGGTTAATAAGGGAGCCTTTGGTGCATATTTCACCGAAGAAACTAGAGTATACTCAACCACTCTATTGTATCCCAAGCTTGACAGGTAACAGTACACATACAATGCGTGTCAAATTTATCTGTTTTTCAGCCATGTCAATTTTTCCTAGGTAGCAGGGATAAAGGGAATGTTCTTGGCTAACAAGAAGATTGACAACCAAGTAAAAACTTTCATCACCTACAATAAAGGCAGAGACTGGCACTTGCTACAGGCCCCGGACATGGATTTGAGAGGAAATCCAGTTCACTGCATCTTGGTAAGTAAAGGTTTGTAGGAATGGGCATGAGAAAGAGACCCTTCTGTGACAATACCCTGATCTGGTCTATTAAAAATAAATTTACCTTCCATGAGAGCTCCCTCCCTCCCTTATTTCCTCCTGTCAAGAACCTTCTGTGTGAAATTGTCATTAAGGAGTTTCTAGCATCCAAGGTACAGGAATCTTTTGTGTGTGTGTGGTTGTCAAATAAAAAAGCATTATTATTAGTGAAACCTTCCCGATGCACCCAGTTTGGGAGCAGTGCTTTAGAGTTTCTACAAAATATATACAGTGCAGTGCAAGCAGCATTGGCAAAATAAGTAACTTGCCTATGTGTTATGACAAAATGCATTATGTTCCATAATTCAAGTCCATCTCTTCCACCCAGCTAGGGCCATTCCTATTTGCTTATCTCAGTTTTTTGATCTTTAATACCTGGTTCCTGTGAGGTATCAGGAGGCAGGGTCAGGACAAGAGCCTTTTTGATTATGGCTGTACTCTTTGGATCTCTTTCCCACTTGCTACTCACTCAGATTTCTTTCAAACAAAACAAAAAAACAGGGAGGTGTGCAAATTCCCCCCCATCTTTACTTCAAATCAACAGAACTTTGTATTCGTACAAATGTAGCCACTTCAAATGTACTAGGCTTCGAATTCTCTTCAAAACCCTGTTGCCACCAGTCGCACATCAGAATCTGTTCTGAATCCACTCCAAATCCCACCCGAAGCTTTGAACAAAAGCACAAAAGCTTTTGCTTCACATGTGAAGGGCAGTCTTTGAATGTAGCCAGTGTTCTATGCAAATGCAAAGTTTTAAACCTTCACAATTCATATGAATTGTGAAGGTGACAATCATTTTTTGATTGTCCCTAAATTAAAACTTGTCCACCAGTGCCTTGGGAACTGTTTAATAAGGTGACCATTATTAGTTCACATGTTTATGTTGATCTGTAAGTTGTGAATTGCATTTAAAATATGCAGTCATTTTAAATATGTAGCATTTAAGCCAAATAAATATTCTTAGAGATGATTTGTAAAATGGAAGTACATAATGGCACTCGCACTGTATCCAATGGCTGTCCGTATTCTGGGCACGTCATTGGTGGGTGTGTTTAGGGTTTCCAGACCGGGGCGAGCTAAGCCAGGCATGGAGGAAATGATGACCCTCCAGCGCCCCGGCTTTTTCCTCCTCCTCCTCCTCCTCTTCTTCTCCCCAGCAGGGCCCTTTCCGAGCAGCTGGGGGCAGCGGTGGCAGCGGCTGCGGCAGCAAGAACAGCCTGGTGAACCAGCCCTACATCTGCCCCCTCTGTTCCTTTTTCTCCCCTTTCCGTTCGCCCGGCAGATCTTCCATGCGCCTTTTCTTTCCCTTTGGCACATTCAGTGGCTATTAAAAAAATAAAATAAAATCAAGACGCGTGGAGAAAAGCTTCCCAAGGGATCCCTCCTCCCTGATCGATGCCTTAAAGGGTCCCCTTTTAATTAAAAAAGGGGGTGATTGAGGGTCCCTTTGAGAATAAAGAGAAGCCCCTTTAGAGAGAGCATGGGTAAGATTAAATAGAAACCTCTTCTCCCCTTTTGCCTCTCCGCACCTGGAGAATAGGTGCCTCTGCACCCAAGGTTCGGGCACCTTTCTTGCCCCTACACACACACACACACAGAGAGAGAGAGAGAGAGAGTTTCCACCTTGCAAGCCTGAACTTCTTGGACCAGCCTTCACACAGCAGCGCTACAGTATAGCAAGGGAACAACTTCACTCCCAATTAACAATGTTGTGAATTTGCGCAATTTCAGAAGTTCAGACCTTTAGAAAGTGAAAGGAAGGGAAGCAGCTGAGATTCTGTATTAATGTTTAAAGGAATGGGGCTTTACTTGCTGCTGCTGCTGCTGCTGTGTGCCCTGAGCAGTGAAAAAGCCCCTCGGTCCCCTCCAGCCCAGCCTCTCGGCATGAGGGAAGCACGGGTGGGAAAGGGGGATCCAGACTTCTTCGATGGGGGTGATGAGGGAAGAGCACAAAGCTGGAAGAAAAGGGGGAGGGAAAGGTGGTGCAGAGGAAAGGAGGTGGAGAGCTGCACAGCCATGAGGGAGAGGTCTGATCTCTGTTACTTTGAACTAAGTGAGAGGGGCTGATCCTGGGAGGGAACAGCAATCAGAGAGAGGGGGTGGGCACCATGACTGGCAATGGGCAGGGAGGACAGGATTGCCGTGGGGACTCCGAGGATTGAATCCGAGATAAGGGTGCCATCGGGATGCCCTCGGGATGTGGATGAATCGGATCAAGTTGAAAGCCGTGGAGACAGTTTCGACCCGGTTCAATTATTTCGGTTTCGGGGCAATGATATAAGGCATCCTGTGAAGACACGCTCAAACATTCTTCAAATGTTTGTTTGCAAAGGGAACCCCCATCCCTTCCTTCCCATCCCACATTGCCCCCCACTAATCCCTCCAGCTATAGTTTGAAGTAAGTGCTTTTATTCACCACTTCTACCTGAGTTTCAAGTGTCAATATAGATTTCATACCTGTTCCTTCCAGAGCATTACAACCCCACTGAGGAAAGGGTGCCTCCATTCTTCATTTGCATGAGACCCTGAGACACAACAGCAGCACCAACTTGTTTGGATTATTTTTCAATTTATCATCTTCCATTCAATGCATTATTGCCTCCAAGCACTTGTCAAACACTTCAGTCACCTGCAAACAGATGACACCTCACTCCAAATCTCCTAATGACTTCTCCCAGCACCTTCATACAGATATTAAAGAGCATGGATATAATATTGAGTCCTGATAAATCCCACATGTGACGTCCCAGCATGTTGAGCAAGAACCTCCCTCACTCTTAAGACATCTGGAGTTAAGAACAAAACCATAGCTATGTAGTGCCTCCCTCTCTCTCTGTCTCTCTCCCTCTCACATGCGCTCTCACTCAATTTACTCGGAAGTGGTTCTTGGCTCAATAGCAAAAGGTGCTGCTAACACTTCCTTTACACAGTGAGGTCAGCTCTAGCTAGACTGTCTTAATTTAACCTTGATGCAGCAGCATTCATCTTGGACAAGTGTCTTATCTTTGCCTGTCTACATTAGGCACATTTCTGAGGATATTATTGGCAGAATGTTCAAATATGAGCAGTAATTGAAATAGAACCCTGGCTCCTTATCAGTACAATGAAAGAGAATTCTGTCAAAATGTATCAGCAATGTAAGACTTCTCTCTCAATTTCTATGGTTCACCCCTAGTGAGGTTTCTTGTCTTCTCTCTTCACCCTTTAAGGATTTGTCTGCCATCTAGTGGTGCTCATGGGTACTTAGGAGGGAGAGGGCATTCTCTGAATTCTTAGAATTCCCATCTCTTGCTATGATTCAGCTCTTTGAGAAGGGGTTATAATGGTAGGTGTGATTCCAGCAACACTCTGTATAGTACAGATTTCTGCTGGGAGAAGAGGCAGGTGAAAGTACAAGGAAATAATAGAGATGGTGGGGAATCTGAATGGCATAACCTGTCTAAAAAGCAGAATGCTGTTCTTAATTCATTGCTATGTGTTTCATGTTTTCACAAGTGTAAACAACTTTAAATGTTATCTTAAAATAACAACAACCCAGCAGCTGGAATAAATTAAGCAGTGTTATTAAGCAGAATAAACAAAAACAGATTATTCCCTACCTTTCTATGAATCAGGCTTCTAATGCTATTCTTCATGCCTTCGCTTTTTTCCTCCAACTTCCCTACATGTATACACCAATTTAACTGAAAAGTGTGGAAGGGTTCAGGAAGAGATGAGAACAGCCTTGTGGTAGGGCAAGACGGATACATTTGGGCACCATCAAAGAGAAAGGTGGGCGATAAGAAGGGAAGGGAGTTCTCTGAACCACAGTTGGGTTGGAGAGGTAGATAAATAATTTCAGTTGGTTTAAAACTTGCCAAGTTATCATTTCAGCTAAAATCAAGTTATCATAACAGTTAAAATAAAATGACATGAGATGCCCCCCCCCCATTTTTCAAATGCACTGTGGCCCTACCATGTATGTTTTGTATCATCCCCAGGTGGATTGCAACAAAGGGTGACACTTCTAAGCCTGTCACTTGTTATTACTCTGTTTGGAATATTGTTCCTTTCAGGTGACATACTCGTCCATTCAGGTTTGCCTCTCCCTGCCCTTTTGTCATATCAACAACAGTTCACATCCCACCTCTCAGCACTTGCTGACCGATTCAGCTTTTGGCAGCACACTGAAGAACATTTTACTTCCTGGAGGCTCACCTTGGATTAGATAGGTGGGTGAATAGATCATCTGATACAAAGCTCATTGGCATTTAACAATAATCTGCTTTCCAACAGCTTTGCCAGTATTCATTAGCTGTGTAAATAGCAGAGCGAGAAGCATCTTTGGTGGGCTTTTTCGCTGATTAACTGCTGAGATGGTTTTGATCTTGGAGGGATTATAGCTTCCCTTCAGAGACTGTTATAATCCTGGGAGTGAGATGATCTTCTGGTGCATTTTTTTGCTTCTACTGCCCCCACTTTCCAGCATCTGTAATCAGCATCTGTATAAAGAGATCTTACAGGTTGATTCTGTAACATAAAAACACCTCTTTCTGTTGTGACATCAGATAAACAAGCAAATCAGGTCAAGCCACCCCATTTAGTTGTTTCTAGATTTGTTTGTAGTCAGACTGAATACGGTGGATGTGACTTGGTTATAGAATGAATGCACGAAATATGTACCTTATATAAAATGCCTATTTTACGTAAAAAAACCCCCACATTTTTACACAGAGAAGCACACTTCCTTTTAAAAATATCTATGTGAAAAGTGTGCACAACTTAAATGCAAACTTTTTAATGCATTCTTTAAAAGTACCTGTGCAGAAGGGGGTGAGAGAGCAGTGAAGTGCCAGTGAAATGGCCTTCTTGCTTCTGTGAACTTCAGCAGAGAAAGATTCATGCCAGTCCACCTAAGGACCATTGATATGTAAAATTAGTCATCCACATAGATATCACTGTGTCTAAAGAGACATCCAGATTGGTGGCTGTGTGTGTTTTACTTTCCTCCAGGTGCTGATAGATTTGAATGCAAAGTCCTCATTGAAAGAAAATGAAACAAAGTGTACCTTTTTTTGCAAATGGTTGATGGACACAAACACTGTTTTTGTTCAGCCGTCCTACTCCTACTATGTGTGGATGAAGCGTTAAAGACGCAAAGTGTTGAGCATTAAAGAGTGGACATAAGAGCTTCTTGACTAGAATCTATGCTATTAAATGCATGGAGTTGTTAGCAGTGTTGCCAGATTAATTAGTACAGCGTGGGAGAGATTAAACTCCACCGTCTATGGGCATTTTCAAACATTACATTTGTCATGGTTCACACAACACACCCTCCAACACCCTGACCACCTGTTGATTATGCTTCAAGCTGCAGTAAACTGTGCAGTGAAGGACAAGCTTGAGAATGATTCATGTTTTTAATATCACATATTCGACAACTAAGTGCCAGCAAATAATGTCCCTTCCAGTCTAGCATTACTGCTAAGTGGTGTGAAGAAACATGTGGTTACAGTGTGTACCTTCATTCTAAGCTGCCATAGTCCCCACTGAATGGACACTTTGTTACAACCGCCATATGGAGAGAAGACGCTGACTTAGATAAAAGAAATATGTCTGGTTTACATATGGCAGACTTTCCCTGATCTCCTCAGCATCCTTTAGGAGTCCACCAAGATGAGCAAACTTCAAATTAAGAGGAACAGTCCATAAAATTTTATTTATTTTAAATATCTACAGGGAAGGAAGATTTTACATTGAAGCTCTTACCAATAGGACAGTTAGTATTCTGTCAGGGCGCATTCCCACCTACAGCACATCCGAATTACTCTGCTCCGGGTTCTGCTGCGGATTTGAGTGGAGGCCGGGAACAGTACCAAGCATGCATCAGGCTGTTCCCAAATGGCTCCCACAAGTGCGCACAAGCAGACCAGTGAATGGCGCAGCACAGCAGATTTGGACAGGAGCTGCTGCTGCCACTGGCCTCCTCTTCCTCTGATTCTTGGCTGCCTGCAGCCTCCCTTCCCCACACCCCCTGTCCGATGCCACCGCATCCAAGGGGCAGGCTCTCTTTCCTGCACCCCCCACTTGCTTGCTTGCTCGCTGCTCACTCGCCACTGCTGCTTCCTTCTCCTCCAAGTCTCAGTTGCCTGCGGCCTCGCCTCCCCACACACCCCGTCCAATGCTGCTGCATCTGAGGGGCGGCTACCTCTTCCCACACCACCACTTGCTCCCCCCCACTTGCTCCTCCCCCCGCTTGCTCACTCGCTGCTCACTCACTTCTTTTGCCGCGCAACTACCTGCTTTCCTCCTTTGCTCACCTAAAATCTGAATTGGATCAGAAAGTCCTCTTTTGATGAGGGTCCCCCCCCCCCAGATTTCTGCAGGGGTTTCTGCACAAAATCTGGGAGAAAAGAACTGGCATGGGGACAGCCCTTCCTGGATTCAGACTCCTGCGGAATTTAATGGGATCCCTCGAGGCCAAAGCTGAATCCAGTCCAGCTCCCATGGGAACGCAACCTCAGTCATATAGTACCAACCCACAGTTCATGAAGGAGATTCAGAGATAAGAAACATTTAACTCCCCATTGCCAAAAATTTCAAAGAGAAACCCACCTTTAGGGCTGCCTTCAGACGGGAAGAGAAAATTGTGAGATCTTGCCTAGGGCAATCCCAGACTTTTACCTCATCTGTTGTTTCTTCAGGGGATTGCTGTTTTCGCAAAAGTGCCTAGATCCAAGCACTTCCCCACCCACTTCCCTTTGCTTCTTTTGTGCACTTCCTCCATAAAGGTACTTTTGCAAGATCAGTGATCCTGCAATGAAGGTAAGCAATTCAGCATGACACAAGACACAGTGTCAGAGCTAGATTTTCTGTAATGCCTACATAGTCCAGGAAAATCAAACTTTTAAAACAATGTCTGGAGGTACCTTAGGTTACTATAAACATACAAAATAATGATGACAAATAGTTAGATCTTCCTCCACTGACTCCTCTATTTTTAAAGAGAGGGTGCAGAAAGCATTGTGCCAAATATTTGGGTAATTGGCTCAAGCTGCTTGTTTTTCCAGAGTCTATCCCTAACATTTCTCATGATCAGACATATACACAGACATAAAGGGATAAGAAACGTGGCAACAGACTGCAAAAAGTGCTACTTGTAACTAAAATGAAAGGCTGCATTCCTATAATGGGGACTGCAACAGTATAAGACAAAAGTGCTTGCTCCAGACCCAGAGGCAGGGAGCACGATGTCTTTACACCATATGCCTCATCTCCTCTCCGCCTTCTAAACTAAGGAATGAATGTCTCCCACTTCTGAAGAGATAACAGGTTATGTCCCCCCCCCCACCTCAGATGGAGTACAATGGGGTAGGTCACCTATGTAGTCATCATTTATGTACATAGGGGGAATGGAAGTGCCAGAAGACATCATTATGCACACCTAGGGGTGCTGCCTGCATATACTGTAGACATCACAGCGCTCGGGTTTCATGCCTATGTGGAAGCAGCCTATGCAAAATAATGCAGTTATCTTTGCACTAATGGTTACATTTACAGCTCCCTTTCTTTATGAAGTTCCAGCTAAGCAGATGTAATTCTTTGCAGTATGGCTGCCTTCAGACTTGAGTAAAGCTGTGCTGTCGCAGCAGTGCAGCTTTCTGTCCAACAGATGGGATGATTGGAAACCACACAAGGATGGTGTAGCTGCCCCTGCGATGAGGCTTCCTGTACACCAGACAGGATGCTCCATCGCCCACAGCAGTGGAGCAGCAGACCCTGGAAATCATGAGGTAAAATGATGCCGATTAATCAGCATCTTTTTACTTTGATTGAACACTGCACTGCTGCTGTGTTCTGAAAAAGCTGGGCAGCTTTTGACGCAGTCTGGAGTTCCATTCTAGATGTTTGTCTCTGATGTTTCTTTTGATATTACATTCTATGATCTCCATTATTAATCTGTATTTTTTCTTTTTCTTTTCTTTTTTTTAAATCCTTAGCCTTATTGTTCCCTGCACCTCCATTTGAAGGTTTCCGAAAATCCATACACATCAGGCAACATTGCTAGCAGAGATACTGCACCGGGCATCATTGTGGCTTCTGGTAGGACTCCCCCCCCCCCCACTTTCCTCTCTCAGTATTGCATATAGAAGTCTATATTTAAAACTAAACACGGAATCTGAAATTATGGGAAACTGAGGATAGACCAAGTTTTAAAGCAGGCAATATCAAATTCATATTTCATGTATAGCTGTAGGCCTGAGTAAGGATGTTGTCTTTCATCTTATTATCATTGGTACAGGAATGAAAACAATCCTACTTTACAGGATTTCTGTTATGATTGTAATAACATAGAGCTCTGTCAAGTAAATAGTTGGGAAAGCTCTGTGGAAATTCCAAGCATTATTATTTACATGAAGGATTACATTAGATATGTAACTTATGGTGGACTCCAGCTTCTGCAGTCCATTAGAAACAAAAGGAAAAGTTGTTTGTTTGTTTTTTCCAGAGGGTCATCATTCTCTGTGGTATACTACCAGAAGAGGTGGTGCCAGCAATCAGTCTGGATAGCTTTAAGAAAAGATTAGATAAATTCATGGAGGTCAGGTGTGTCAATGGCTACTAGAATAAATACCTACTGTAGGTACTGTCTTCAGATTGGACAGAAAGGCAGGATGCCTCTATATGCCCTTTGCAGGGATTCAAGAGCAGGTGATGGTTTTGCATTTGTTTTCTGCTTGAGATGCCCAGAAGTAATTGGTGGGCCATTGTGTGAGACAGGATGCTGGACTAGATGGCCTGTGGTCCAGTCCAGCAGGGCTCCTCTGATGTTCTTATGCTCTTGTCTAACAGAATCCTATGTCAGTGATCTATCTGAAATGGGCCTCATTGAGTCACTCCTCACATTATTTTTGGCTCACTGGGATATAACCATATGCTTCTGCCTCTCACAATGCTCACTGACTCTATCTTGCTCATTTACCAGGTCTCACAGTAACATGTCAGCCTATACCTGAAGGTCACAGGACAGCTCACAACGAAATTATCATAGGGTGTTTTCCCACTGTCACTAGAAGTACCCATTAAGTACCCATTAATGGATACTTAATGGGTACTTCTAGTGACAGTGGAAAAACACCCATAAATTCAGATACCAGTAATTCAGATACCATAAACCCAGTGCAAGATGCCAGGCCTCTGGGTAGGCCTCAAACATGACTGGCCACACAGAGTATGTGACCAGGATGTGGCATGTTCATGCTGGGGCCACGGGTTCTAACAGATAACAATGCATGGTGCAGCTTCCTAGTCATTAGCTTGGTGTGACCAGTTAAGTTAGAGTCCTATCCAGAAAAAGTGCTATATGTCATCTTGTGAGCTGACTATGCTACTCACATGTTCAGTGCTACTTTTAGATAGGCCTCTGTCCTTTTAAGTAAGCTTGCACACTCAGGCACATATGGCCAGCGAGACCTAAAGAGAGAAGAAGTATGAAACCCATCAATTAGTCACAAACAAAGTGTGCCTCCAGACACACCTAAAGCTCCGGATTCCCTGTACAGCCACAAGGGAAAAGGGAAAGCTGTGCAGGGAAGGCAGAGTCCCTGCAGAGCTGCGTCCCATCATCCAAAAGGGACACTCAGTACTCTGCACTTTCCTCCTTCCAGGTGATGGAAAGCGTGAAGTAAAAAGCTGCCAATTAAATAGCAGCATTTAAACTCTCACTTTCCCTGTTGGTCAGCTAGACTTTCTGCTTTGTCTCCTTACCTGGCCTGCAGTTTTAGCTCTGTTCTTTGATTTTTTTAAACTAATTGTAAACCACCCTGAGGTTTGTTTGTTTGTTTAAGTGAAACAGTGTAGAGTTGTTTTGTGTAAAATAATAAATTATTTATTTTGAGAAGAAAAAATATAACCATAAATATTTTGCTAATTTACTAGCATCATAATCTAGCAATAGCACCATGACTTCTTTCATGAGATTCAAACTTTTCCTCCTCTTAATGATGCTTTCCCTATAGGTAACATTGGCACAGAGTTGTTGGACAATGATATCAGCATGTTCATTTCATCAGATGCTGGCAACACATGGAGACAGGTAAGCAGCAAATGCAAACAATGACTGAAGCTTACAAAAGATTGCTGTATGTGGACTTTTGGACTGTACAAGACTACTGCCCCAGGTAAATATAAATATTAAAATATACTTTGTAAGTCTGCTCATAACACAGTATGTCTAGTTTAGCGTGCTCTCAGGCTGTAATCAGACAGAGGTCTACTCCCCCCCAAAGAGGAGGAGGAGGGGGAGAAGAAGAAAAGGAGTTGGCTTTTCTACCCTGCTTTTCTCACCCATTTAAGAGGACTCAAAGCAGCTGACAAAGCTTTCTGTTCTTCTCCCCACAACAGACACCCTATGAGGCTGGTTGTGCTGTGAGAGCTCAAGAAGAGAGCTGTGACTAGCCCAAGGTCACCCAGCTGCTTCATGGAGAAGTGCGGAATCAAACCTAGTATTTGCAGATAAGATTCCAGCTCCCTAACCACTAAACCAAACTGGTTTATCAGACTGAGCTGCTCCTCCCCCCCCCCAAAAAAAGAGAGGCATCTCATTTGTGGACACAATAAAAATTAGCATCCAAACACTTACCTGATTGTGTGCATCAATGTCTGCCATTTTCATCTACATTGCTGAATGCATTTGCCTCTAAGACAGGCAACAGTTTCCCTGTCAAGCGATATTCATTCATTGGTCAGTCGAATACTCTTCTTTCTGTGTTTATAATTGGTTATTATCTGATAGGAAATGAATTCCTAATGTGATTGGGTAGAATTCCCACCATTTGCTAACTTCCAGGCGGAGGGGATTCTCTTCTTCCCTGTCCAGAGGGTTCTGCTTCCTTCCTATGATGAGACTGTTACTGGAACGTTTCATTTTGCTTGCCAGTGCATGATGCTGTATATTAGCGTACTGATGGTTGCTTAGAGGGAGGAGAGAATTCAAGCATGTAGAGTGGCTCTTTGAATGAAAGGCCACAATGTCACTGGAACCCCTTTTCTTACCATGGGAAACCTGCTTATGAAGCTTCCTGCCCAATCTGATCCAAAGGAAAAGGACACCCTGAGAACATTGAAATTCCATTTGACCAAAACCAGGCTCAGAGATGGGGGAAGCAAATTTAGGGGGGATTTCTAGTATCCCAGGCTCAAATAAAGTTAGAGGGCTTCTGAATATCCACGTGTGAGTGCACCCTTAAATATACATGGTTTGAATGAGAACTGAACTTTCTGGTTAGATCCAGTTTCATCAAAAGACTTCAGTAGTCTCCATGGAAAGAGTAATGAGCTCTTCTCTTTCCATTTCTTCAGCCTTCCAGAGAAGTGGAAGAGGAAAAGCTCACTTCCAGCATAATTCCTCACCGTACGCTCATTAACACTTACTGGCAAATTATCTCAACTTTCTCCCTTTCTTTCACTCAGCACTCAGAAGGGGACAGAGAAATTATTCAAGTCCAGTTCAGAGCTCAGTCAAACTAGATTTTTTTTTTGGCTTATGCATACCCCTAACACTTTGCTTGTAGCTTCCTAATAAATTGTCAGTAATATTACTACATAACAGAATTTGAACATGTTAATTAACTATAAATCACACTGTAACTTTTCAACGTATTCTGATCATCCTTTTGGATTTTAAAATTCATGCTATATAATTTACTCTAATGTGCTTTTATGCTTGATGATTTTTTAGATCAATTAACTGCATAGCTGTGGAAGTTTTTTTATGAAAGGAGAGAAGGCTTACAAAGGCCACATTCATACATTTAAAAATCAAAGAAAAAGTCTGAGATGGCTCAGAGACAGTTTAGAGGTGGTTCACAGGTTAGATAGTTCACATATGCACTTCCCTCTTCTCATGAATATTCTAGGCTAGAAAATGTGAATTAGAGATGGGATAAATACTGATATTGCTGAACTTTACAGGAATTTCCTGTATGAGAAGATAATGATCTAATGTGCGGGCTACAAATGCATGTGGAATGTGGTTCCGAAGGAACGGAGGAAGGGAGGGAGGGTTTCTTAACAAATATTTGTTTCTTATCTAGATATTTGTCAAGCAGTAACAGACAAAAATCTCATCTTTGATATTATATGTAAAATGTTATTTTAACTGTTTTATACTGTTCACCATTATGAACTATTTCGAGAAGAAGCACAGATACAAAACAAATACATGAATAAACAAATAGTGATAGATACAACATTTTCCCATCTGTTACAGATTTTAGAATAAATATGGAAGCTTGCAAAAACAGTCAGGGGATTATAAGACTTCCCACATATGTTTTCTCCCAAAACACTTGTGGGTTTTACATTCTGTTGTAATATTTTCTTAGATCATTTCTATGCAGGAAAATTGTTACATTTAATTGGCACTAAATATCAGCTCAACAAGCAGCATGCTATTTATGGAATATATTCAGATTTCATGAATACCCAGGGAAAAGGCAATGCACAATTACAAATATCCTTTAAAAACACTGGAGCTCCAGCCAAAATTATGAAAATACATATAAAAGTATTATGAATTTATTTACATTACACTAAGGAGGTGAGTGAGTCTAATGTCTTTTAATTTCTGCTGTAACAGCATTTAAATCAATTGCAAATGGAGTCTGGTTGGTATTACCTAAGGACCTGCCAATTAAGTTTGTCTTCCCTGGAAAGAAACATGAAAGCTTCATGATCGCAGACAGATCAAAGTACTAGAATTCTCAGACGTGGTTTCCACACTTACCCCTTATGGACAGTTCCAGTGGGACTGCATCAGCTGAGTGATGGCTGCTTATGGTGGGACCACACAGCTCCAGTTGTGTGCTGAATCTCTTGGTCACCAAGGCAATGGCATGTACACATGTCTGGTGTCACTGTTCCTGTGGAAATGTGATCATCACTAGTGTAGCAGCAATCACACTTACCCGGTAGGTAGGGAAATTCAAGGTAAGTTTGGGATGGATCACTCAACCAAAAGTGTGGATACCCAATCCATCCCAGATATATGCTGGTCTTTTTACCTAAACAAGAATGTGAAAAGGCCCATAAATTGCTCATTGGCTGAGTTTGGATTCACAGAATCTACTGTTTGGCCAATTTGGTCTAGTGGTTAGGGTGCCAGACTTTTATCTGGGAGTACTGGGTTTGACTCCACACTCCCCATGAAGCCAGCTGGGTGACTTTGGGCTAGTCACAGCTCTCTTCTGAGCTCTCACAGCTCCAACTACCTCACAAGGTATCTGTTGTGAGGAGAAGAACAGAAAGCTTTGTCATCCTCTTTGAGTTTCCTTAAATGGGTGAGAAAAGTGGGGCAGTAAAGCCAACTCTCCTCTTCCTACTCTTGTAGCCACCTTAGCCATAGGCTGGGGTGAAGTACTCTGAGCATGGATCAGCAGCAACTTTGCTTCATCAACTGCCATGTGGAGTAATGATGGAGGTAGGAGAGAAATTGCAAGGGTGATTTTTTCATACAAGCTGGTTTTGTACAATTATGTGGAAGCTCCTAGGCCTCCTGTACCTAAGACAGCTTGTTTCTCCACTCTCTGAAGGCTGCCAATATCTCATAGAATATTGACACATAACATTAATGAAGCCTTCGTATATCCTAAGTATTATAGGTTTTGTCTGGTTTGTAATGTTCAATAGTTTCTTAACATTAAACAAGCAGTTGGCAGTTATGGGACATTTAGGTGTAATTTCTAAGCACTTGTATCACTGAGTAAAAAGTAAAAAAAATAGCAGTTTTGAAAAGTAATAGCAATCTGTTGATTTGAGCATTCTGCAGGCTGCAAAATACTACTTCACTTGGCAGAAATTCCTCTTTATCTTGTCATGGCATTTATTACATGCTGATGATATGAGCAGGAGGTTTCATACCTATCTTTTCCGCAGCAATTTGCCAACACAGAAAATAAAATTATTCAGCCTTAAGGATAAGTTTGAGGAAATCTCACAGTCACATATGTCTGGTGCCATAACATCCTGTCTAATTTCTTAGCTTCATGCCAATATAGAAATATTTTCCAGCTTTGTCCATAACTGATAAAAACAAATCACCTGGACAATGAGACTGTGAGTGTGGTCAGACATGCTTAAAGAGACATCCTCTGGATGAATTTGAGCTCCCTATAGGAAGCTATATAAGCACAGAAGAGGGAAATGAAGCCAAACACAGCATGGAAGTAAATTGGGGAGGGGGCCACAGAAAACTGGGCAGACAAATGGCCAGGCAGTGGCAAGCACTTGCCATAGAAGATATTGTCAGACTTGGGGCTGCCCCATGGGGCTGCCCCTGATGCACTTTGGCTTTGGGGCAGCCTTAATGCAAATTAAGATTCACATTAAGGAGTCCTCATGGCAATGGAGGACAGGGTGGGTTCAAGGCAAACCCACCCGTCTCCCTGAAAACCACAGCAAATATCTGCATCGGGATGCCACTGTTTTCTCCACCACCACCCTTACCTGAGCGCTTAATCGGCCAGGTAAAGGGCTGATTTAGGCAAACACTCACCTTACAGCTGCTCTGCAATCAGCTGAGCAACTGTCAGGGGGTTATAGAAGCTCTCATACACACAAGCAGAGCTTTGCGAATGATTAAAAGAGAAATGCGAACAAGGAGCTAATTAATACATACCTCTTTCCAAAGACTCATTGGAGCTCACAGGAAGCAAACTAGCTGCCTGTTACCTCCCAGCCTTGGAAAGAGGTGCATATTAACACTTTATTTTTTTACACGACATGGCTCTGATCCCCTCCTTCAGCTGATGACAGAGCCTGAGGGAGGGGAGAGAGCTATACGTGGGGAGCAGTTTTCTCTTTCTGTAGCGGCTGAATTTCAAGCCCCTGCCACGGAGGTTTCTCTTGCTTTTCCCCTGCAGCTGCAGCTTCTCCCTGTGCTCCAGCAGAGCCAGGATCAAGCAGCTGCTGCTCCTGTCAAGCACACAATTGAAGCTGTGGCTGCAGGGAAGAAGCAAGAGAAACCTCTGTGAGACGGGCTTGAAATTCAGCTGCTACAGATGCGACATGGCTCTGATCCCCTCTTTCAGCTGATAACAGAGCTGGAGCGTCCCCATGCTTAAGAATAATTCGTGCTTGGCTGCTAATTCACAGCAAGAACAGTTGCAAAGGGATTTTTAAAAAAAACACGGATTTGTGCTATTTGTCCCTCATGTAGCCCAAATTAGGTCTTTGCATGGAGACTCTCACGAGGTGAACTCATGTTCACCTCGCAGTATCCTTACCATGGGGAAACATAAGGTAAGTTTATTGCTTTAACTTTCCTCAGGCTTAAAAGGGTCCTGAATCTTCAGCAAAGCCCTGGTAATTCAACACACAATGACATATTGAAAAGAAGAAACACAGCCTGGTACCATCATTGCTGCAGCTTGTTTTCCTATCTTCAGTGAGTTTACTTCTCCTTGCCACCTCGATAGGGTTTAACTAGTGGTTCCCAAAGTTGTCTGGGCTACGACCCATCTAATATAAGTTTACCAACTCGGGACCCGCCTCTAGGAAATTTAACCGTTACCAATATGAATAAAGGACTTTTCAAATAACAAAGTTTTAATACAATTTTTTATTACTTAACTAAATAATTACATCAAAAAAGTTATTCCAAATACGGTTAAATTTCTAGTCCCGACCCACAGTTTGGGAAACCCTGGTTTAGACGCAGACTTTTGTGACTTTGCTCTCACCATATCACTAAACTTTGGATTTTAATCTGCTGCAGTCCCAAAGTGTTATCTCAGAGTTCACCAGGACAACATTTGTGGAATTTCAGCTTCAGAATATTAGTTTATAAATATTCATACACAAAATGAACCTTCATTTAATTTTACACACAAAATTAGAATGCCAAATAAAATCTTCTTTCTTTACTCTTTCTTTGTTTTCCTACCAGTTAAGCTAATTGCACATCCATTAGCATTTAATGAGCTTTGGCAATCAGGTAATAATATGGACAACAATGCATGGTTGTTGCACATCAGTAAATGTGTTTTTAGTAAGTAGCTGGCATTTAATTAACATGCAATAACTATCCTCATAAAGTGGAATCAAGTACATACTTAAGTGAAATTAACAAAGCGAAGAGTAAGTGCTGGTCTGACAGTTGCTTTACCTCCTACATAAAATACTGAGTTACTGTTCTTTTGATGCTTGATACATGTTTGATGGTGTAACATTTATGGTTACTAATTACAATGGGCACAATTACATTTGGAAAAAGTGCTGATTCGCACATTGTTATTCGTATAGTTGAGGAAGAGCGGGCTCGGTTGCTCGCATCATTTACACAAAGGTTTTTTAAAGTCTTTTAAAAAGAGTTGCTTAATTTGAAGTATCAGAGTCTTCTTACTCATAATGACCCACTGAGAGTTATTTGAGTGCTGATTCCTTTTGTTTGTTGGCTTGATTAATTGATTAATTTTCCTCTATCATTTGGTTTATGTCAAATTATTTGGTTTTCTATGGTTGGAAAACTACCAGGATTTTAAAAATCTCCATCAGGATCAAGACTGTTAACTTTTTGATGTGATCTATTGAGGGCAGAGATGTGCACAAATTAAAATCACATGATTGAAAGTCACATTGAACTTAGTACCTGTTTGTTCATCTTGCCAGTGAACCATTTAATTGAACAAACGGTTATTCACATTTGATTTCGAACTTGTTTGAGAACAAAAAAGGACCATATTTATCCTTTGCAAAAAAGCCCTTTTCAAGGGAAAAAAAACACAATAAACACAAAGTTCAATCAAATTGTTCATGTACACTAATTTATTTCTATTAAATTTCCTAATATTTGAACAATTATGTGTTTGATTGATGGAAGCAACTTCAAACATAAACTATTCAGCTGAACAGAAATTTGCACATCTCCAGTTAGGGCTTATTTTGAACAAAACAAAACAAAACAAAATCATAGAATCACAGAGTTGGAGCAGACCTCTAGGGCCATCTGGTTCAACCCCTGGCTCAAGGCAGGATTTCCTAAACCGTTCCAGACAGATACAGGTAGCAGTGAATCTCTTGTTCTTTTGCGTGCAACAGATTTTTGACATCTTAGGAAGCATTTCACTCATATTATGATATTATAAGTGTTCCAGGATCAATGAGAGTGACCAAGCTGATAGAACAGCAGGATAGCAACTGGCAGGGTATGATTGCTCATGTGAACTGGGATTTGATACATTTTGTATCAGAGGGCAATTTGGTGTGACAAAATTTGTCTTCTAGATTCATTGTGCCACCTTCACTTTCTCACTGTTTTTAGTTTACCATCTGTCTTTGAACACTCTGTAAATCTGAATTTCATGGGAAAAAAAGTTCCAGGATAATTCCAAAACACCATTCTTTTTATATATACAGGGATTCTAAATCATTGTTTCTAAGTCTAGCATTACATAACTCACATGTTTTTCATGGTTGCAGTCACAGTGCACAAATGGGAGGACTAGAAACAACAGTATGAAACATCAAGGTTTATACAGATTAGATATTAGGAAAAAACTTCTTGACAGTGAAGGCAATCAGTCAGTGGAATGGGCTGACATGGGAGGTAGTGGGTTCTCCTTCACATATTTATATATTCAAATGAGTGAAATGCTTTCTAAGATGTCAAATATCATTTGCACCCAAGAGAACAAGAGATTGAACTTCGGAATCCTCCATAAAGCAGTATCCAGAAAAGAGATATTTTTGTAAGGAAGAGACTCATGCTTAGTTAAGAAACAAAAGATTTTGTTAAAAATCCACATTGAAGAATACCAATTTCTATTACGTCATGAAGTAAAATAAAAATGCTTCAAGCATACTTCACAGAGGAAAATTGTGCTAGTAAATACTGTGGGTAAATACCACTCACATCAGCTGACAATGTGCTAGGAATTGCTATCACAGACCAGAAGTGCAGTTTCCACTCCTGGCAGCAATTCTGGATACCCGTTCAGCCTTCAAGTCAACTCTTGGTTGTCCTGCACAACTATGGTGACCGGGAGCCACCAGCACCCCGGCAAGGCAAAGTCATTCAGAATAGTTTCTACCAGATTAACTTTTTGAGATTTGGGGCAGGTTGGGGGCCAAAACTTTGTGGTATTTGTCTGCCAGACTCAGCAGATGCCCAGAGGCTCCTGAGAAAAAAGACTCTCAGCCACTTTCCCATCCTATTATGCCCCTCTTTTATCATTTTTTAAATCTTATCTATGCTGTGTGTTGTGTTTTTGAAGGTGCAACCTGGAGGGTTTTCCCCTGTCATTGCTGCAGCAGGCGGGACAGGGCATGGTGACATCAACCAGGCTTCCTATAAGGGTAGAGGGGGTGGAGAAAAAAGGATGCAGATTACAGGTAGATTACCTTTAAAGCAGGGTTTTACTGCGGTTTGCATGGGGACAGGTAGATTCGGCTTGAACCCATGTTCTCCTCAAACGCATGGGGACGTATTAACGAATAAAATGCATATTGGGGATGACACAATTCAACACCAAAATAAACAGAGTCCATGGGGATGCAGTCTCTGTGAATGATGCCTTTGTCTTCCATTGATCTTGTCACGTGGTAGCTAATGTTTTCTCTGCAGATGCTTATGCTTTGGGCAGGAGAATGTTAAAAGTTATATAACTCACATTTTTAACTAACTTGTTTTTACTTGTTTCATTGTATGAATAATAATTGGAAAAGATCAGTAAAAATAATCTATGATATTTGAACCAGAATTTTAGCAAATGAATATTTCCCCATATTTGTCAATGTGCATCTTCAGAATGAAAGGACAGTCCTCTCTTTGTGTGTATAGCTTCATCTTTACTATTCTTCCAAGGATTAATTCTCTCAGAATAGCGATTCTGCCATCAGAAAGGTTTCCTTAATAAATTTTATTGTGGATTTGGGCAAGTGTTACGAGGGGGTTGCAACATTTTTGGGTCCTGATCCAGCAGCAATTTCAGGAGACCCCACATCATATAGGTAGGGATGCTATCTGATAAGATGGTGGCATCTCCTGGTGTCCTCTCCCCTCTTCTTCCTCTCATGTTTACATACTACTAAACATTAAACTTTGTGAGATGTTCTGTATATTTTCCAGATCTTTGAAGAGGAACACAGCGTTCTATATCTGGATCAAGGTGGTGTTCTAGTTGCCATTAAGCATACATCGCTTCCTATCAGACATCTTTGGTAATTACTGTGACTTCTCTGATCTCATTAGTCATAGATTCTTTCATTATATATTACATGCTACTGGCATTTGGACCGTGACTAAACATTTTAACTAAGTGCCAAGATACACCAATTAAAAAATGTTCATGCTTTCTCTCTTCATCACATTGAAACAATAATTACACTGTCACACATGAGATCTCAAACAGAAGAAATTATTTAGGTATTGTCATTTGTATTAATATCAAAGAGTTGTATGGTTTTCGTCTATCCAAGGTTCAGAAACTTTGAATAAAAAATTAATTTATGTTGGGAACTACAGATCATTCCACCTTTATTGCTTTCAATATGTATTCTACATATACACTTGCTATTTAAGGATTTTTCATGGTCTATGGATGTTTACAATAGCCGTGTACACTTCAGAGTGTTCAAATTGTTCCATCAGGAGAATCTTCTGTTCTGAAGTAGTTCTGTGTGTTCCAGACATTGAGAATAACAGGAGTGAGTAGTAGGGGGAAATGCTTGCACCCTACCACTAAAAATACAGAACACTTGGAGAATTTTTAAATGAACTTTCCATTTATTTGTTTACTTATCTTGCTACGAATTTCTTTCAAACTTCGGGTTCATAAAATAATAATGAAGGGACTCTGCCTGTTTGCTCTATTTGGTAGAAAATAGGGGGCATGCTGCACTTTTGCCCTCCTCTCTTTGAGGTGTTCTGAAGGGTGCTCCTAAATTTTGGCAATTTTCCAGGCAAAGGGCAGTGTAAAACTTGTCATCAGAAGAGGGATAGCTTTTGTTCTGAATTCAAAACAAAGTCTACTTTTGTGGGCCATTTTGTTCCAAGTTGGAATATTCACAGCAGCTCAATTAAAAAATGTAATGTTCCAGTTTAGAACATTATGCACCTCACAGTTCTTAAATGTGACACATTTTTATAAAGAATACTATGTCAAAAATGTTTTATATTCTCATACATTTCTTCTCCAACAAAATTTCAAGAAAAAAAAGTGTGTCAGAAAAAGATGTTCTGCATTATCTTTTTATCTCCATAAGGTTAAGTTTTGATGAAGGAAGATCCTGGAGCAAGTACAGCTTCACGTCCATCCCACTTTTTGTTGATGGAGTCTTGGGAGAGCCTGGAGAAGAAACTTTAATCATGACGTAGGTGAAAGAATAATAGTGAACCATGGTCACTTCATGGAAAGATGATGTGGTTAACTAACGGTCTAATTCTAATCTTTCAGGTTCTCTGAGGTAATTTTGTTGCATGTAAGACTGATAAAAGTTAGGATGTATTCCTTCTCATAGAAACCATCTCAGAGAAACACCTTCAATTAGCAATGCTGGTGTTTGCATTCTCAAACACAGGACACATGAAGGCTTGGAGTTGGTAGATTCTTCCCCATTCTTTTATGGACATATTCTGCTAGGCCTCCAGGGTAGCAGTGAGGCCACCAAGGAATATGTTCTCTATTACAGTAGTAGCTATAAGTACAGCAGAGGTCAAACTCCATTAGTGAGAAGGAACTGCACCATGTCTAAAATTCACCCAACCATAATGGATTGAACATAGTATTGCTTTCTAAGTATACTAAAACTGATGACCAAAATATCTTATAATCTTTGAGTGCCCAAGGGGGAGTAAACTACAGTTTTCTAATTATTTAAACCATTTAGTAATTTTTGTGACATATTTAATAGTATACACATGTTTTTTTTAAAAAAAACCCTGTTTTGAGGTATGTTTTGTTTGTTTAGCTAAAGCAAGATAGTTAACAAATTATATAATCTTTACTTACTAGATAATCCTAATTGGAAATAATTGATCTGTGTTCTTTCAGAATGACTTGCAAATCTTCAGTAATGTTGCACTTTAAATTATCGTTAGCCATGTGATCCATAGATATTTGATCTGCTACTAGCAGCTTTGTACACTGTGAATCAATGATGTCTACTGAAAATGTTTTGAACAAATCCCTATTATATTTTTGATCATTACATTAACAGAACACAATTAAAAATCCAATATTGTTTTGAGACTTCAGTGCACACATAGCATATAATGCTCTGATATATTATTGAACAAGTGTCTAAGGATCCTGGAGAAAAAAAACCCTCCCTTATCTTGTCATACCCTGGCTCTTTCTGCACTTGGCCTTATTCTGGAATATATCTCTGGTTAGCAGTCTGCTGGCCACAAGCTAATGCAGATTATGACAGGCCTCAGTTAGGTGTGTAATAGTCTGTACTGTACTAGCATCCAGATAGCAGGTCTCTGTTCTGGGATATATTCCAGAATAAGGCCAAGTGTAGAAAGGTCCCCTGTCTTTTTCACTGTATGAATGATGCTGTTTTGCATTTGGGTCCATATAATTATTAAAAGCTGGTCCAAAGTTCATTTTCATGGACTAAACAGGGCAAAATAGCTGTTATAGATTTGCTCATGTAGTTCTATTCTATTTACTCATTTTTGTTAAAGTGTTTTGGACTGCTGGAATATCTTAAATGTGTTTATTTTCTGCAGCGTTTTTGGACATTTCAGCCATCGGTCTGAATGGCAACTGGTGAAAGTAGACTACAAGTCCATTTTTGACAGGCGTTGTGCTGAGGAAGACTACCAGCCCTGGCAGCTTCACAGCCAGGTAAATGATTTGACTTATCACAATGATTTCCTTATTAAAGGTATCAAGAGCCCTTTCTGCACTTACCTTAGTTAATCCATATTAGCTAGAGCCATATTTTCTAGATCTGGATCAACCACAGGCAAAGTGGGTTTTTAAAATAGCATGGATATTATCTGTCTACCACTAATCTGGATTAGTGAGCCCACAGCACAATTCTGATTGGGTTCTGCTCTCCTCCCATGCAGACAATATGTTCTTAGCAGCTCCTTGATCCAGATTGCCATGCAGACAACATGTTCTTAGCAGCTTCTTCATCTGGATTAACAAGTGCAGAAAGGGTCAAGGTCTCTGAACCATGCAATAACCCACAAATTTCTTAATATATGAAACTACCAGCTATGACAAGTGATTTTTAAAGTTAATTGACAAGCCCTAGCTTTATTCTTTCATTTTCATGGCATGCCTTTGGTGAAGAAGGATTCATTTATCTGTATCTGTTTCATTTTTACTCATGAAAGTTTGCATTCTTCAAATTTGTAGATCCAGTGTCATGAACTTTCTTTGAGTACAGAAAGACATGAAATCCCTTACTATTTATAGTTTGATAAGCAGAAAGCCGTGAGATAAGCCTGAACGTAATAATATTTTGATAAAATGTTTTTCACTTGGTACAGGGTGAGGCATGCATCATGGGGGCAAAACGGGTTTACAAGAAGCGTAAGTCCGAAAAGAAATGCATGCAGGGCAAGTATGCTGGAGCCATGGCATCAGAACCTTGTGTTTGCACAGAAGCTGATTTTGACTGGTGAGTAGTGCGTGTGGCAGGTTTTTAGCACATCCTAATGCTGTTGTAGGTACAAGAATGTCCTGTAGTGGCCACTCCATGTAGTGCAGCAGAAAAGCTGAGCAATGATCTGCCAGTCACCTTTCACATTCATAATGTGTTAAATCTCTTCTACATACAACACTGAAATAAGCACTGGATCAAGCAGTGATTTGAGCATCAAAGATGAGCGGTGGATGTAGCACAATGCCAGTATGAGACTTCTGTAGGACATTAGTTGCATGATAGGCAGTTTGCATAAGGCTTAAGCAAGTTGCCGCTGAAGTAGAGCAGCTACACCAGCTGTTCTGCACAACCCTTTTACAAAAATGATGTAAAATGTAAATATTCCCTTAGCTGTAAGTGCAATGGCTCAGCCATATAGTCATTTTCCCTGGTCTTCTGGCCATCTGGGAGGCTAATCAGACAAATGTCTCTACCTTCATTTAGCACTACACCTCATATATGACAGCAAGAAAGATACTTAAATTGAGGGCTAAATTGATTGGTTAGTGTTTTTTTTTTCAACTGGCTGATTCAAGACCTGGATTTAAATATATTTTTGTCTCCTTTGATATAAAATGGAAATAGATATTTTAAAAGTTCAAAAGGCAGACTGTTTTCTTGGAAGGGACAATAATATGGAAGCTATTCACCATAACCAACCAAGCTAAAGCAAGAAAGCACCAAGTAGCACAGAGACAGCCTTCTTAAAAGTTCAACAAGGTAGTATGGATGACTCTGGAGTTCTTTTCAGGGTTCAGAGGAGTCAGTTTCTAGTCCAGTCCAATGGTCTTTCTGACAGATTTGGTCATTAGGAAAGTAAGCCCAACAGGCCATGAGACCAAGAACAGTTCCCCTGGAGGGATAAATCCTTACAGAGGAACTGTAAAACTATATCATGTTTCTGCAACTACAGTAGACTATTTGTATCAAGATGATCTGCTACTTTTTTAAAAAAAAGCAGAGAAGACTTTTGTACTTTTATTTTAAAGAAACAAGAACTTTGAACTTTTCTTTGAACAGCTTGTCAAATGTGCCTATTGTTTTATTCAACACTGAACACTTCAGTCAAACATAGTGGATATTCAGTTTCAAAACTCCCAATGCTCCCTGTTCACTATGAACTGAATTTGACAACCAGTTCAGCACAACTCTATTCTGCATTGTCCTTCTTTCTTGCGATATGTACAAATTTATTGTGGGGAGTTTGGTTCTAACCAAACCGATCTGCCCTCCCAGTTTAGGGATATGAATAAATTTCCTGCTGTATTGGACTGGAGTCCATCTATTTCAGTAGCTGGTTTTCATAGGTCAACCAGTTACATATGGAAGGTCACAGGCAAGGCATGGGCACAACAGCGTGCTTTGCTTAAAATCTGCCAGGTATCAGCTTTTAGGAGTGAACCCTCTTCTTTAGCAATCAGACAGCTGTCAAAGTTAGTGCCCAATGATAACTCTGTATTCCACCAGTGTGTCAGAATTCTTTTTGAAGTCACCCATGGTGTTGGACATCAGTACTTCCCATGGCAGGAAATTCAATAGTTTAAGGTATGTATCATCTGAAGGTCATTTTCTTTTGTTTATCCCAGATCAGCTTAGATACAGTTCTCATCTAGCAGAATCAGTGGAGCAGTGGGAGAGAGATGGGACTTTTATTGGAGCTTTACCCTGTAGTCTTTTTGTTTTTAAGGCTTCAGTAAGATTCCCAACTGTTCCATTGCACAAGTTGTTTCAGTTCATAGGATCATAGAATCTATGGAGGAAGGAACCTCTAGGATCATCAAGTCCAACTCCCAGCTCAATTAGGGATTTCCTAAGCCATCCCAGAGAGATATAGGTCCAGCCTCTGCTTACAAGAGTATGCTACACATATAAACCTTGCTATTACCTTGTTCACTATTACAAATATGTGTTACTTTTAGATATACTTTTGCAGCCTGTTTTTTTTTTTAACACCATGTTTTGAACTACAGTTTCTGTCAATCTTATACACCATTATCAGTGTTCAGAAATAAGGAAAATCACAGTATAGTAGGTTAGGGAAGACTTCCTTAAGAAGAGAATTTGTGGGATCTTTTGATAGTGACATCATCCTGCCTCTCTAAACTGGAAGAGTGACTTAAGTGATCTTGTGGTTTTCCTACCCTTTTATATCTGAAAGCATGTGACTTCTGCAACTCAATTTTCTTGAAGAACTATAGCAGTGGTCGGGTTGGAACTATAGGGGGTCAAACTACCCTTTCAGAGGGGCCGCGACAAGTCTCCTGCCTTCCCGCTCCATCGTCACCCGAGCTGCCCCATCCCCATGGTTGGGGGGTCTCCACAACATGAGGAACTACATTAAGGGGTCGTGGCATTAGGAAGATTGAGAACCGCTGAACTATAGTAAGATAAAATATGAACTGTCTTAGAAATGTTCACCTTGAACACCATCTTGGATCAAAATATATGATTGAATAAATGCTTTTTGACCTTTAGATGTTTTAGAATATTTGCAAGAAATAGTATTTTACAATATACATCCATATCTGGAATTCCAACCATTAGTTATGAGTTTATATGTCTAAATTTCCAGTTTGCCACATATTGTTCAATTCCACAATCATTTTTAGAAATTATTGTAGGCAAAAGAAAAAGTGGATTCAAGAATATAGCAGAACACAAAATGAAGAAACAGTAGAGCAACAGAAAGACAGAAAATTCTTAATTCGTTTCTCTATTTTTACCAAGCTTGTGTCCTCAAGTCAAAAGCTACAAAACTATTTCCAGCAGGAGATTTGCATCAGATTCTCTTTGCCTAGTTTCAGAGTACTGATGAAAATGATCCCAACATCAGTCATTTATGGCACTTATGTAGGGAAAAGGAGGAGGATAAAAAAGATAAACAAATGCATTTTTATGTTCATTTTTATTCACTGACACGTTTAAAAGAAGCAGGCATAAATTACATTTTCAGAAGACTAGCAGAATTCTACAGTAACTCAAGAATAATTATTTGTTTAAAAGACTTCACACATAAACACATAGATTAATTGTTTTGGGCCCAGTTGCAAATCTGTGCAGAAAAACCAGAGGATACCGCTAGGGAGGGAAAGTTAAGCCTTTCTTGAATGGTGCTTGGAAGAATGGGTGCCTAAGAAATTGATGCAGCAGATTATATTTGCATGCATTGCCTACTTCTCACTACCAGGGGGCAATAGTGTCTCAGGAATGATGATCAGAATGGAAATGGACAAGCCCTAAGGAGGTATTTCCTAGCAACTGTCTAGAAACCAGATTGTATTTATTTAAGTTGTAAATGGATTACAGGGTGACACATGTATTATTAAAGCATTTATTTACCAGATTTTCTTGTGTTTTCCTGCAGCATGCATAGCATTTCTGCAATACCAGATGAAAGCTTGTTTTGTAAAGCCCATTTAAAAATAATTCTAAATAAAAAGGGTTTTTTTTGTTTTCTTTAAAGAACAGAAGGAGAGAGAGACCTTGGCCATTCATTGAGAACTTTTTTTAGCAGCAGTAACATTTTCATTTTGTTTGGTCTCATTGAAAATTCATCATGGGTTTAATCAAGTAGGTTCTTCGTTTCTTATCTATGCAGTAATCAAATGTAGCCCTGCAAAGCCAACCTAGGGTTGAATTCCCACTTAGCTCTGTTAAAGCAGAATTTTTTAAAAAGGATGCAAACACACATAATTTGCGTTCCTATTTGTTTTTCTTAATTCCTCTTTAAAGCGGAGCATGGTGGTGGTGTGGCAGCAGCAGCAGTGCCCAAAAGGGAGTGGGGCACTCACTCACCCACTGCTTTCCATTCCTCCTCCCTGCGCCTCATAAGATTAGACACTAACTAAATCTTGGTCAGAAGCTTTCAAACCAAATAAACAATATTTACCTTATAAAGAAGCCAAAATACTAGCCCTTGTTGCATGTACAAATCTTTGTAAGTTCCTGTTATTTATTTAGTCAGGTATTGGTTTGATATTTTACTGTTAATATAGTTTATTGCTCTATTTGTGTACAACTTGTGTGTGTGTGCACGCCTGCATGCTCAAAATGGCTGAACGCGCGTGCTTGCATGCTCAA
The DNA here is from genome assembly GCA_023333525.1 of Aspidoscelis tigris stejnegeri. Taxonomy (NCBI): domain Eukaryota; kingdom Metazoa; phylum Chordata; class Lepidosauria; order Squamata; family Teiidae; genus Aspidoscelis; species Aspidoscelis tigris. The sequence continues at coordinate 59,402,480 of JALMGA010000002.1, read as the reverse complement.
AATGGCTGAACGCATCAGCTTTTTAGATATCTGCAAATATCGATATCACCCCCGCAAACAGCTTGTCCGTATCATCAGGCTGCAACAATTGAAACTGATCCAAACAAACTGGACCAGACAGTTCTGTGGACACCTTGTTCCGACTAGATTCAGTTGTGACATCTAATCCGCTATGAATCTGAGTGACTTTGTCCTCAAAATTTGCTTCACAAATTTGTCACAGCAGATGTTACTTGACCTTGGCTCATGCTTCTTCGAGCTTGATTTGATAAAGCCATTTACTAATCTAAAGAGCTCTGCTGGACACCTACTCAAGGAAGCAATGGTGGTGGAAAAAAGTTCTTTTTCGCTGATGTCACCACCACATGGTAGGCACAATAGTGTGCTCTAACACATGATCAGTCAGACTCACAGCCAGATTTACACCACCTGCAATCTAGCTGTCGACCTCCCTGTTTCATAGCCCATAGCTCCATGGAGTACCAAGGAGCTTTTTGGGCTCCACAAGCATGCTGGGGGCACTTGGGAGCAATCATGTCAATAGCCCTGCTCATCTTCCAATTCCAGAGAGAGACCAGGGCTTTGACAGGAGGGGCCTTTAATGCTATCTTCACTAGGGCCCCAATTCCTATGTCATTGCAAGGCGGCAACTTTAAATTGCAGGTGGAAATACTGTGTCTGTTGGTTCAATAGGAAATAAAAAGGTGGTTGGAAGAAGGAACAGTGCTGTAAACTACACATCTCATTTGTAGCAGTTTTGGGGCTGTTATGCCTTTCCAGGCATAAGTGCCATAAGTGTCTTTTCCACCCTTTGAAGTGGAAATCTCTTAAAGCAATACATTTTGTGAAGAAATATTCCTTCCCCCTACTACCTATGTGCTCCTAATTGCCTACATAGGAAAATGCTTTCCCACACTGAGGTATGAATTGCATTTATGTGGAAGCAGTCTGTGAGTTGAACTGAAGCTTTTCATGAGCTCACAGGTCATAAATAGTGGTTTCAGGTACCAGCTGTTGGCTGTAACACTTTTGTTCTCAGCATGCTTAACTTCCATATTCAGATTTCAGAAGTCATGTTCACCCTTTGCTGCACACTTAATGCTAATGCTTCTTGATTGTAAGGCAGTCTGTTGTGCCTGTAGGTAGGGAGCATTTTGTCATTATCATCAGTGCTTCATGTGCATCTATGAGGAGTCATGAAATCTATTAGATTACAGTTCTGTCAAGTGAAAGAGAGACAAATGCTGAGAAGGTGCTTGTATAATTTCATTGTGTGTGTGTGTGGTGTGTGTGTATTCAAACAGGAAGACAGACAAAAACTAAAATCGTTACAGTCAAAAGCACGCAATTGCCTGGTACAGCTTACAAGGCTTGTTTAATGGCACCTTCGTGTACCTTAGAAATAAATTCAAGCTGGTTCTCCACTTTTTGGAGAAGGAGGTGTTTGGACAAATGGGTAAGCACCCCCATCCACAGTGTGCTCCTCATTTCCATTTCAGACAGATGAAATGCCATTTTCTGTGGTTCTTATGTTCAATGCAGGAAGAACTGCCCTGCTTAAAGGTGCCTCTGCAAGTGATTTGCACCACAAAATGCCACACATAACTGTTTTGAAAGTGCCACCTGCTGCAAAAAAATGGAGGCTGGGTGGTAGTAGGCACCTTCTGGGATGCACAGAGGCTCCCAGAAATGGTAACTGAAGATATGAAAGATATATCAGAAAGGTTCAACAGCTGCTGTCCATGCGCCCCATGCCACCCTGACAAGGGAAAATGTTGTAAGGCTGTAGTAGAGTAGGGTAAACATGCAAAGATTTATACTTAGAAACTGAGTTCTGTGTGAATAGTAGCATAGATAGTCATTGAAAGCTGTTACTTTTTCATTGTACGTATTCTTTAATTCACTCAAAATATGAGGTTGAAATTCTGGTTTCAACGAAAGTGCCCAGTTCCTGGACAATGTAAACTGTGTCCAGATGACAAGAGGCAATATTGGAAACCACAATTACCTCTTGCTGTATCCCACCAGACACATAATGGTGAGATTCATCTGAAGTTGCCCTTCTGGAGATTTCTGGGAGCCCCAGCAAATTCCCTCTTCCTTTCTTGGCTGGTTCCCATAAGTCCCCAGTGGGAAACCTGGTATAGGGATGTGAAGATAAGTGTGCTATTACAGGAATCTCTAATGCTGCAAAACTGGTGACATTGCTAGATTTCCTATGATAGTCTTGCTATGAGTTTCCTGCATGTTGCAACCAGCATAGCATTGGGAAGGCCACGGATATGCCTGGCAGTCTCGAGGAGAATCCTGGGGTTTACCTCACATTTGGAGGCAATCTAAGAAATAGCACCTTCAAACATGCAGAGTTTTCTTATAGCATTTAGCTGTAATAAAAGAAAGAGAGAGAGAGAGATAACATTCACCAACCTATTCCCAGGACTTGCTAGTGCTGTTTCAGAAATGTAACGTCTATCTAGCACTAAGAGCAATATCAGCTCTGATATCTCAGTCCCAAGGAAGGGGTATGTAGCATAGAACCAAAACTAATTTAATATTGCTTGATTATATCAGCCATTGAACATTTATTCTCCTTTCTGCATATTTTGTCTATGTTTTTCATCTATTTATTGAGCATGCCATGAGAATGCACAGTTACAGCCTTTTAATTATACTGATACATGCAGACTCAGTGATAACAAGCATTTCAGTGTGTTGACAACCAGATTACAAAGAAAAGAAACATCATTTGTCAATATTTGTACTCCCCCCCAAAACAAACAAACAAACAAACTATACTGTTAGTGGCCTTCATTTGCCCCTCTGCTGTGTATGTTTGAATTATTTGGATAGATGACATCTATTTACAAACCGACTTACTGTTAAATATAAAGGAAGTATAATATATTTCTGGCTGATCTCCCATCAGCCAGGGAAAGGGTTGCACTCCATATTGGCCAGCATCCTACCCCAAAGGGCACCAGGGCAACATGACCTTCAGAGGGAGATAAATCATTCTGATGGCACACCAATATCCTGATCAGCATGGGGGTAATGTTTGATAGTCATCCCACCTCTGCACCAATTGAAGACCAGGAATTTTGGGTTGGGAATGGAAAACATGGCCCAACTTCTGGGTTGCCTTCAATGCCACACTGGTGGGGGAGTTTGGCTTAAGCAGTTGCATTCTAGGCACTGTGAAGGGGACACTTGTCTAAGTCCCTTTCACTCCTACACTGTCTCTTGCAGCTGAAATCAGACAAAAATAAAGTGCTATATGTAAATACAGCCTGAGATCTCATATATTCATTAATCCAATGGGAATAATCAGTTATATTAATTTTTTTCTGCTAAAAGTAGTAGATAAAACCCAAAAATGAATTTAACTTAGGTACTATATTGTTTGAATCTATACAAATGCCACAAAATAAAGCAAAAGCTTGGGGCTATAGCTAACCATTCTCAGACTATATGTGAATACAAAGCTTTGCTTTTGTGACCTTCCACATTAGCTGGACTCAACTCAGAAGCCATGTCTCCATTTTGGAGAAAAGCAGGTCTGTTGGCAGCTGCCTCAGTGCAAATCCCTTGTTCTTTACAACAATGAGAACCTTCACAGCTCCATTTCACAATGCTGAGCTGGACAAGGCATTTTCGCTGGGAGCAGCAATTTATGCCTTGCACTAGAATGCACCCCTGACACTGATCACACACTTCTCAGGAGTGGTGCACTCATTATGGGGCACCCTTTGCCACCAACAGTGGGTATGCAGCAGATGAAGATGCATCTGCAGGCAACTTCCCAGATAAGTGGAGACACGGCTATTGTCTATGCCATCTGGAGCTGATAACAGCTGAAGTTCAATGAGTGATCCAAGTCCTTCAGTATCTCTCCCCCTCCACCACTCAAATACTATCAACAGAAATCCACAAAGTTCTTCTGCTGTGGAAGTATACATTTCTACAAAATTCACCACATATTCCAACATTCCTTGGATTACAGTTTTATTGTATGAAGATGATATTAAATGGATTGCAAATACTGCCATAGGCATTTTCAGGCTGAAGGTGAGAAGTCTGCATTTTAATTAAATAATAAAACTATATATGTCTACTGCAGTTTGTAGTATAAGTATTGCTGATTTGACATATCTTTCTTCCAAACCAGTGACTATGGATTTGAACGTCACAGCAATGGCCAGTGTTTGCCAGCATTTTGGTTCAATCCATCTTCCTTGTCAAAGGATTGCAGTCTTGGACAGAGCTATCTCAATAGTACTGGGTGAGTGGTCTTCCTGAAAGCTAGATTGTTTAATATCACGATTTGTAAAAGTCTGTTTAGTCTTCCCAATGCTATTTGCTAGATGTGTTATCTGCATAACAGCTGTTATGCAGAATTACATTTTTCAAAGCACATCCTTCCATGTGAAATGCCTAAGTAGTGATAATCTATGGATCAGGACTCAGGGGGTAGTGGGGGGAGGGGAGGGTGAGCTATGCCGGGAAATCTAACATTGATCTTCACATTGTGTGCTGATACTCACTTTGAGAAGAACAGAGGAAAATCTTCAATTTGTTTCACACACATACCTATGAGTCCTGATTTACCACTGTGTGAGGAGAAATACAGTTCACTGGAGCCATCAGATATTGCATGTAATGCTACTCAGTTCTCTCCATCACGATCTTGTGATATGAACTAATATGTTACAGATGCTTTGCAGGACCTTTCTTTATCTTGATCCAAGGGAATGCTTGCTTGAAATTTAATTGCCTGCTAGATTCATAACAGCATGGGAAAAAAATAAAGTCCATGATACATGGGAGGAAATTATGTTCTTTGCATGACTTCTAGCCAAGAGATAATCAGATTCAAGCTTCCATGTAAAACTTCTTGTTTCCTTTTAGTTTCTCTATTCAGCAAAGCTCCTGTCCTTCCCCTTTTAATTAAAGAAACAGAAAACTAGAAGGAAAGGGAATCTGCTACATCTATCTGGGCTGTTAGAATATTGATATATTTTGAGAATCTGACAGACACACTTGAACAGACAACAGTACCTGTGCAAGTTTCAGAACATCCTTGGATCCAGGAACTCTATCCATCTACAAAGCTAATATACTAGGAGGAAAGGCTCCCAGATGTGTTGACTTTGGATATGGAAGTAAATTTAAAAATTATATAAAACCTTTACCAGGCTGGCACAATTCCTCAAGGATTATATCACAAGTCATACTCAAGTCTTTCTGCTTTAAACTAAAGTGAAATAGAACTAATCACTCATATGCTGAGAAAAAGAGAATGTAATATAAAGATAGGTCACATCTGGATGACAAACACAGTGCTGGGAAAAAATAAACAAGCAAACCTTTGCCTAACAAAACATGTAAACTGATTTTCTGACCAGTTTTTAACTGAAATGTCTGTTGAAGCAACTAAGGCAAGAAATGCATGATGTGGTAATGATGCCGTGTTGTGGCCTGAAGAGTGCAGAACCTACCTAAACCTGAGTCCTTCGGGCCACCATTCCACCATAGAGAGGTGGAAACTGGTGTCAGAGGAGCTTTTCCCATAAAATAGGATTTCTCTTTCCACCTCACCCCCCTCCAGCCCTGATGCCATCATACACAAAGACAGTGATGGCTCTCCTGACTCCAGAAAACGCCTGACTTCTGGGATCACTTCCTGTTTCTTCAACAATATAGCTGGGTGGAAACTTCAAAGCCATGGAACAAAAATTATCTTGACAGCAGGCAAGTGTGTGGCTGCGCTCACATGCAGTTTAAAAAGGAGCAATTCTCAGGTGGCTTTCAGGATGTTTGCAGATGAGATTGTTTACATGTCAGTCTGTTCTCTGCCTTCTCATGAACGTTCTAACTAGAAAAAGTGGATTAGAGGTGGAATGAAAACAAAAGTGTCACACACTAAGGAATCTAAGATTATTTTTAAGACACTTCTGTGAGGAAAGAACTTTACTTCAAAGACCAGGTTAATGGCTATGGTTGCTTTATGCTGTGCACAGAAGTGAGCAGTCAACAAGGAGACAGTTGAGCCATGCATCTCAAAGGAGGGTCACAAACTTTTTATATTGTTTAAAAAGTCAGATACAAATGTAACAACTAGTAACCCATGCAAAGCAAGTGTTTCCCTTTTATGGCTCTTGAAACATGAAACTCTTCCATGGTTGAAGCTCTCAGACCCATATAGTACAGGATCTGTTAAGTTCTTTCCAATTATTGTTCCACCAAGCTGGCTGTGGCAATAGTGATACAGTATGGTATAAAGGAAAATAAATATATATTGGATTATATATATATTGGAATGAGCATCTTGCAGTCCATCCTTACCCAGTTGCCTTTCTTTCCTCCTTCTAACAGGTACCGAAAAGTTGTATCCAATAATTGCACAGATGGTGTACGTGAACAGTACACAGCCAAGCCTCAGCAGTGTCCTGGCAAGGCCCCACGAGGGCTTAGAGTTGTCACTTCAGATGGCACACTGACAGCAGAACAGGGTCACAATGTTACCTTCATGGTGCAGCTGGAGGAGGTATGACCTATTTCATGCAAACCCCACAGGGATGCTTGAGTCCAAACCATTTAAAAGAAAATGGATAGGTCTGAACAGTTAGTTAAGCAGTATCATTCGATTAATGGCTTGATAAATTTGACCTCTGTTATCTAATCCAATTCCATTTTAGAAACTAGGAGCTGAAACAATTCTTCATGGCCCACATGCATTGTTGAAATACTCTTCTGTTTTCTGTGGATTTAATTGTACTACAGTTGTTGTTGGGGAAATAGCAAAGGCAGAGTATAGAAGACTGTGTGACATTTTAAATAATTCATTTTAGAACAAATAATTGTTGTTTGTAGGATAAAATACTAGGGGTCACCACCCAATCTTTCCTACGAAGAACCTTTTATTCCACTTGATCCTATATCTTTCTAACTTGACTTACTTTCAAGGCAATGAAGAGAATAATATTCATTCATAGTCCACCAACACAAACAGCAGTGGAACTCAACACAGGTAGATATAATTGTAGGCAGTCATGCATCGTTTCATTATTTTGAAAATAGTGCTGGGAATAGCAGGATGTTCAGTGTATAGAAAGAAACGCTGAGCATACCGTCTTCCCTCTATATTAATTTTCATATGTATTATTTCATATATAGGAAATAAATGATGCACAACTGCTTACAGCACTTGAATCTGAGACATTTACATGACATCCAATGGCGTTCAAGGAAATAAATAAAGGGATAATTCATAACAGGACATTTTTGTGCTATAGCCCAAATCCAGCCCAAATTCCACTCTAGAGACATTACCAGTTGTCTTTGCTTCCTGTTTAACACCAGTCTTCCATTCAACCATAGGGAGAAAAAACAGGGATTAATTTGTACAAAAATTGTATGGCAATTTTTAGAGATTCTTTCCTGAAAAACAACAAGGAATAGGGTGGACACAAGTTATAAAAGCTAATTAAATATCCAATTTAAACAGCTGCAAGGATAAATTGTCAGAAAGTTTATGCACAATCGAAGAGGCTGGGGACTCTATTCAAAAACTCTGATTTGTATCTCATTGTTTTGATGCTTTAATTTATATGTTAAATCTAGCACTATGGAACAAACATATGCCTGCAGCATCTTGGATGATTAAAAATAATGTTTAAAAGTGTCATTCTTATTAAGATTATTGAAATTAGCTTACCTTCCAAACATCTATATAATTATGGAAAGCTTATAAATTAGATATACTAATACTCAGTAAACAAGGCAGAATGCCATTTCACAATCTTTAGATATGAAGACTCAGAAAAGGCCCCAGGCAGTCTGTGGGAATCTGTGTGCACACAGTTCTTAGCTGTCTGCTGTTGTGTTCTTGAAGAATCCCTTTTTCCCAAGAAGTATATCACCTGTGAGACAAAAGACAGGAAGATTGTCTAGCAAGGGCATTATAAACCATGCTGGGCCAGGAGCATGGTGCCTTGCTGGGTCAGCCTGGCTTCAGGTGGCAGGTGGTGGCAAGAACTATAGGCTATGTGAATAGCCATGTGAATTGCTGCAGAGACAGCATGGCAGAACTGTCGGATTCATCTGCACTGGTTGAATATTCTTGGATTCCACCAGGTCTTCTCACTTCCTGGGTCTGGCAGGGAGCTGTGGACATTTGAGGAATACTTTCTGTCTCAGGCAATGAAGGAGATGGTTGCCTACTCGGTAACCATCATTCTCTGCCACAGTATTGATCCAGAGAGCATAGGTGTTAATGCCACAACTGGTTCACATGAAGCTCCAGTGCCTCCTAAGTCACCACTTGACATGAAGACAGCTACTGGGTCAATTTAGATAATGGACCTGTTAGCCGTTGGCTTTATTCTGGAATATATCCCAGAATAGGGGCCTGCTGTCCACATGCTAGAGCATGGTACAGCCTGGTGAGGCCTGCCAGAGTCTGCATTAGTATACGGACTACAGACCTCTATCCTGATATATACTACGGAAAATGGCCAAGTCCAAACCAGGCCCAATATCTCCCTTGCTCACCACCTGTGGACTGGTTTTCTCCTAAAAATTGACCAGAGCACTGCAAAGCCAGCAATCACATCTGCATTTCTACTACCGAATTCTACAACTGAAACAAGCAACATTTTGTGGTAGATTGTGCGTCTCTTGTTCTATAAAAAACGCAGCTAGGATGATCATCAGAATCAGACTGCTACTGTTTGCTTCAGTTCTCTGCTGAACATAGATCTAAAAATCTACAAGAGATAGATGCTTTTTCAGCAGTGGGAGAATCTAATCATGCCTTCCTGAGCTACATTTGGAAGTTCATAGTACTTGGATTTTGAGATATGTCAGATTATCTATTTGCGTGAATGTCCAGTTAAAAGTATATTTTATTTATGCAGAGGCAAAGATCTGAGATGCATACAAATTAGCAAAATGTTCTCATATGAGTTTTTGCAAATGTTATAGACCCAGGGGGAAAACAACTTGTAATACAAAAGAAGAAGAAATTATTTTAAAAACCACAAAGTATATCTGTCCCTAGTCAGGAGCACAATTAAAAATTAGGATCCCCTTTTTAATAATGATGATAGTGATGTAATGATACTAATACTAATACTATTCCTACAAGAAAAAGATTTCTTTTTAAATTGTAGGGTCTTTTATTCATTCTTTTGTCTTTTGCATTTTGCTCTTTTTACTGCCTGTTTAGAGCAAAGTAGAATTTTTAAATATTATTATTATTATTATACTTCCTAGAGTCTAATGCCTTTAATACAGAAGGATTTACAGTTTAAATTAGCTGACTATTCATTCTACTTAGCTTGAAGGGCTCATAATTCCATTTCGTCATCTTAACACTGACTAATACTGTTATGCTTTGAATGTTACCCGCATGGTTGATAATTCCTAGAACTGCAGCTGCTTATTTAAAATGATACATCTTCAACTAAAATTGCATTATCAGTTTCTTTTGCCACATTAGCTAGAAATAAACTATGCCCCAAAAATGATCTGAGGGAGAAGTGTACAGCCAAAACTAATGTGGATAGCTTTAATCTGTCATTCACATTTGCAGATGTCAAAATTAGAGGACCGTTGTAGTAAAAACTTTGGGGCCTCCAGTTCATCTGCTCACACTGAATGCAGTACTACAGTCATGGCACCTGTAAGCTTCTTTTCATACCCAAGTGCACCAGAAATGTTGTTGATGTATTTGGATGGGAGGAATCATGGTCTTAGCCAGATTGCCTTTCTTTTTACTGTGTCTCCCTTAGACAGGTAAATGTATAGGCACCTTCAAGTCAAGCTTATCTCCTGGCAATTTCCCTCACCTCTCACTGTTCATAATGCAGAAGAAGCTTGCCATAATCTTCTTCTGAGAGTTTATTTTCAAACTAAGCTAAAAAAGGTCTTTATTGCAAATGTAAAAAGAAAGAAAAAGGAAGGAAGAAAAGCCTGGGGTAGGATTTGCACAGCACTGTTGCTGGGAATATGCCATATAGGGTCAACACATTTCTGAAGACTCATAGCATAGTGGATGTATATGACCCCAACCAGAAGAGATGGTGACAGCAACCAGCCTAAATGGCTTTAAGAAAGGCGTAGACAAATTCATGGAGGACCAGTATATCAATATCTACTAGAACTGATGCCTAGATATTGCATCAAGGTTGGAGAGACAGACAGGATGCCTCTAAAGGCCACTTGCAGGGAGTTGAGAGCAGGTGAAAGTTTTGCCTTTGTTTTCTGCTTGGGAATACCCAGAAACAATTGGTGAAGCAATATGTGAGGCAGGATGTTCCATCAGATGATCCAGCACGGCTCCTTTTATGTACTTCTCCAGCGCATATCTGTCAACAAGTACCTCCAAGAGTGCTGTAAAGGTAGTGTCCTGCCATGTTGCCATTGTTATGTGGACTTACCTCAGTGCACTTTCTTCAGGACAGATAATATAAGAAATATAAAAAATGGTCTGTACTTCTGAGACTATATCTTGTTTTTTCAAAAACTGTCCCAGGATGCATGTAGCTAGGAGCAGTAGCTGGTATGCAAACAGCACACTACCATTTTGAGAATAGCACAATGACCATAGCATTGTTCTCACAGCACTTAATGCCTCCTCTCCTAGAACATTAAAAACACTGCTACCCTTGTGGCATACCCATGGGCCATTTCCTGTGTTTGATTACCCGAGAGCTGCTAAGAAAAGCCAATGAGCCAATCAGTGGCAGTGGTGATGGCGCAGCAGTGGCAGAGCCCTCACAGGAGCTCTGAGTTCTTTCTCAAGCTTTGCCACTCAAGGACTGCATACTGCATAGGTGCCTATGGTGGTATGTCAAGGGGAAGACTGCACAATGTCATGGGGAAGAATTCACCATGAGGGGCAGAGTCATGCAGATGCTGTCCCTCATAGCACATTCACAGTGTTGTTTTGTCACAGCTTAAACACTGCTGAAGATTAACAAAGGTCAATTAGATGCTGCTTCTTTGTTACACTCTGTCTTTTAAATCCCTTTTTGAAGGAGGAGGAAGAGATTCAATGGAAGTCATGGTGAAATTATTATTTCTTCTGAACCAGCAAAAATAGTTCTCTCACATTACAATTTCTCATGTCAAATAGCTTTAGTAAATCCTCACATCTTTGTTTTATGTGAATATATTGTTATAGTATTATTAACCAATAAACTGAGATGGTACTACACATACCCAAGGCACATGTATTCTCCCCCCCCCAAGTTACAGTCACTATTATACAGTGTACTGTTTTAAATTTGTTGATTTTTAAAAAAAGTGTTTTAGTCTGTATCTTGTTTTAATGTGTATCTTGTTTTTAATCTGTTGTTACCTGCCTTCGGGTATGGGGCGGGATAGAAATGTAAACAAACAAACAAACATGTGAATGGCACTCAGATTTTGAAAGTTTTGCAGGGCACTATGGAAGGAAATATTTTAAAAGAAAAAAAAAGTATCTGAGGGCCAAGGAATATAATAATGCAGGGTACACTGCCCTTGTTTGGATCCCAGGACAACACTAGGTTGAGCCAACACATCTTATGAAGATGCTGTTACTTTCTCTGGGTATATTGATAGCTGTCCGTCTCCAAAATATCATTTTCTTTTCTTCAGCTGGTCAAGGGCCTACCTTTTAGAACTTAAGGCTAAGTCTCTATGTATCTGCCAAAGCAGTGCTTTGAAGAGGCACCCACAGTTGCCAACGAAAGACACTTCCTCTGTCTCTATTTTTGAGGGAAGAGTCATCTTTTCAATGGTGAATGGAAGTGGTTCCATTCAGGGTGCAAAATAACATCCTGCAACAAAGGCTGTTCTGCCCGCAATTACACCAGGAAATATGATAGCACAATTGCAGAAAAGGAAGTGGAGACACAGTCAAAATCCTTTTGAGCTGTGAATGGATTGTTTTAGTTGTCGTGTCCACTTATGGGCATGAACAAGTTAGCTTAACTGAAACTTGATGGTGGGATAGCACAACTGCAGAAAAGATGCAGAGCACCTGGTTGGCCTTAGAAATGTTAGTATGTAGAGAAGTGATTCCTGCCAAAGCTCTTGTGGCGCAATGCCAGAGAAAGCTCATTCCATTTTGAAGATATATTTTGCTAAACAATTTTTTTACATTTAGCAACAACTGGCATGTGATTGAGGAGGCAAGGAGCTGGCTGCTGATCCTTGGCAGTCTTTACTGTTAGGAAAATGATGCCAAACTGGAGTTTAGTGCATAACACTTCAAAACCTGGTTGGCAACATGTTTCCTAATTTCAAAGGCAACAGATGAATCACTAGTTAGCAGAGGTGTGTAAAACATTGTTATGAGCCATTTTGAACAGTCATACACCCACATAAGTCTGGCACATTACAATATCGGGATGCTAGTGTGTTTTTAGTGTCCCCCAGCAGTTGGGTGCAGCCCTTACCTGAGCCCATCTGCTATATGTATTGTTGAGTATTGAGGCTTAATGGTATTGCTGCAGAGCAGTCTGCTCTTGGGGGGCTTGCAAGGGCTTCCTTTAGCCAATGTCATCCAATAATACTAAAGCATTATAAGGGCTGGAAAAAAGTCCCCAAAGCACATGCTACCATGCAACAAGGAGTGGCTTCATCTACTCAGTTTGGTCTAGTGGTTAGGGAGCTGGACTCTTTATCTGGGAATACCAGATTTGATTCCACTCTCCTCCATGAAGCCAGCTGGGTGACCTTGGACTAGTCACAGCTTTCTTCTGAGCATTTCACAGGCTATGTTGTGGGGAGAAGAATAGAAAGCTTTGTCATCGACTTTGAGTCCCCTTAAATGGGTGAGAAAAGTGGGGTGGAAAACCCAACTCCTCCTACTCCTCAGGTCCAGAGGTTGATAAATAAAGGAATTTAATTTCTTTTGATATTTGGGACCCAAACTATTTAGGCCCTTATAGGTCAATGTTAGCACCTTGAATTGAGTTCAGTAGTGAATTGGCAACCAGTCACGTATTATGAGGTGTGTAAAAGCAAAAACATGTACAGAAATGTATTATATGAACGATTATTTTGTTGAAGTAGTACACAAAAATTAATATATGTTTCCCCCCTTGAATATTTATAGTAATTTCATAAAAAAATTATTCTTTTCAATATTTTTAATTCAGGGTGATATTCAAAGATCAATAATCCGTGTGGACTTTGGAGATGGCAGTGCTGTGTCATATGCCAACCTCAGCTCAACAGAAGAAGGGATAAAGCACATCTACCAGAATGTGGGGATTTTCCGAGTAACTGCGCAGGTGGAAAACAGCCTGGGAACAGACAGTGCTGTCTTGTACTTGCATGTAAATTGTATGTTATTACTGATTATATATGATTTTCTTCAAAAAGTACATTACTCATAGGATTGAGCTTTATACTTGAAAAAGGAACTAACTTTGAATAGAAATGGAGGTTCACCTTAATATGAAGACATATGGGGGTGAGGTAGGTGTAAAATAGAAATAGAAACCCAATCTATATTAGACCTGGGTAGCAATGTTCTCTCAGAATGTTCTGCCTTATCTATGGCCAGAAAGACCCATTCTAAGGAAGGAGAAATTCTCCCAGAAATACTCAGGGAAAGAGGAAATCTTTTTACCAGAGGAAATGGCACATTATCATTGTTATCAACATCATCATCATCATCATCATCATCATCCAGCTTTGTATGACTATGAGATGTTTCCCAAACACATAGCCCATGTTTGAACTTATGCTAGCAGCACTGGTCAGGGCACTTTGGGATACTCCATCCACAAATCACACTGGTGCCTCTGTCCTAGAGCATGCAGAAGTGTCCCAGAGCAGCTTGATCCTAGAGAAGTAAAAAGTGGACTCTCCCAGTTTCTCCTACCTGCAGCATTCACATCAACATCTGAGTGCAAATACTACATGGAGGCAGGGCAGTGAAGCTGCACAGGTTGTGCCATATTGTGGTCAACATGGCAACAGCAGGTATGCAGCAGAAATTAGGGATGTTCACAAATATTCAAAAACTCGAATATTCAATTTGAATCTGACAAATTTCGACATTCGAACTCGAATACGGATTTTTGAAAATCTGATATAGATTTTTCAATGATTCAAATGTGTAAATTCATATCTGTCATATACGAATCTGTCCCAAAATTATCCATATCTTGGGCTTAAAATATGGGATTAAAATGGGATTCATACGGAATAATACGAGATGCATACAGAGTTTTCCAGATACGTATAACAGATACGAATGTTGTCAACATTTGTATCTTTAAATACGAACCTAATATTTGAACATGCGGATTTGATTGTTATGAATTCGAATCAGATTTTAAGATATTTGAATCTTAAATATCCAAATCGAATTGGATTTTATGACATTCGAATCTACTCAGATTCAAATGTCAAAAATACATTTGTGCACATCCCTAGAAATTGCCATGGCCATTGCTATGGAGAAACAGATGGTCTGGGGCAGACCATTTGCACCATGAGTGCCCTTAAGTAAGTTAAGGATGGCGATGATGCTTGTGGTGCAAACACCGGTTGCTGTTTCTATCTTAACTTCAGTAGAATGGTATTATAATGGTATTGGTAGGCTTAGACAAATTTATGGATGACAGATGTATCAATGGCTACTAGAATGAATGCCTAGGTGCATCTTTCAGGTGGTGGTGGGGAACGGGGCACTTCTAAGGCCATTTGCTGGGATTCTAGAGCAGGAATAGGTTTGTCCTTGTCTCTGCTTGGGATGCCCATGAGCATTTGGTGGGCCACTGTGTGTGACAGGATGCTGGACTAGATGGGCTGTGGCCTGATCCAGCAGGGCCTCTCTTATGTTCTTATGTTCTATAATGCCATCCCAGAAAGTTAAGTGTGAATGGCCCCTTAGGATAATCAGAAATATTGCAGAATGAGTGCTGTTCCCGATATAGCTGCCTTCCATATCTGATGAACAGTGACTCTATCAATGCCCATGAGGTGACCAGTTCTTTTAGACCTACACCAAAGGGAACTTTTCCCCATGTGAATCATCCATCCATGGCCTTTCTCAGCTATAATTATCTGCAATTTGTAGTTAGAAGTCCCAAAATATTTTAGTTTAGTCATTTTCTATTACTTTTTTCAGTCATATGATTCCACCAATTCTTGCTTGCTTGCAAATTGTACTTCTTATCCGTTTTCCAGTATATCATAGTTGCCACTTTATTGGTATTCTTCCTAACAGATTTTTCCTATCTTCTTGCAGCTGCAGAATAGGTGCTTGACTGTTTCCTCAACATCTGTAAACAGGCAGCATTTGCTGTCAATGTGAGATTTTCCAATCTTGGTCTTACTAGCATGTGTGTGAAGATCTTGCTCCTCTGTTGGAAATATGAGACTTTCTGGCTCTTTATACAGGCCACATCCCCATGCAAGCCAGTTGCTTCACTTGTGATGTGTGTCATAAAAATCTGTGTTGTAACTCACAATGAAGCATCCCCATGTGGTTTGGGGCAATGCAGATTCAAATCGTACATGCCTGTCCCCATGCAAGCCACAGCGTGAACCCACATCTTTTTCTCCCCACTCACCCTCTCCTCTAATAGGAAGCCAGGTTGATGTCACCATAACCCATCCCACCCGCTGCAGCAATATTAAAAGCATAACCAAAAGTTATAACATATAGTTAAAAGCATAACTAAAAGCAGATCATTCCTTTCCTTGGCTGCCACAGTTTAGCGGAGGTGCGCATATCCGCATGACAGCAGGCATGACAGTGGGCACTCCCCACTCGCAACCGGCTCAAAATTACTCATGCATATCTTGCTATCAGGGAAGGGGGGTGTAATAAATGTAGCTGTTTATTTAAAGAAATCCCCAAGCAGCTGCTGATCACAGCATGTACTGCAGGAACAGAGAGCAGAGGCGAAATCTTGTTTGAAAATACTGCCGCCGCCAGGCTCTGCCCCAGATAAGCTGGGAGCGTACCCAGGACCCCAGAACAATATGTACTAGCCCCCTATATCGGAATGAGAACATTTGCTAAGGGGATTTTTTTGACAAGTATTGTCTCGCTTGTAGCCCATATTAGGGCTTTGCATGGAGACACTCCGGAGGCAACCTCACAATCGCCTCAGACTATTTTCAGCATGGGAACACACACTCAGTGTCTCTTCTTTAAGCCAGTGCCCCATTTTGTGCTATCAACTTTCTGTTGAATGGCAATGAAGCACTGTACTTGTCACAAAATAGTTTATTTTTCTCTTATATCCACTACTTTTCAGCTGCTGCTTTCTGTAGGCTTTCTTTGTTTCACTGATCTTTACGTTTTCTTTGCTAATTCTCCTTGACTACTCTTTATATATTCTGCTAATGCTTTCCTTATTTCTTTGGCTATCTGGCCTGAAACATTCTTATTTCCACCTTCACTTTGGGAAAATATAGCTTTCAACATCAATACAGGGAGGCAGGACATGATTTATGTATTTTTTTTCTTGCCTTCCAATGCATCTAGCTCTATTTTTGTCCAGTCTACAATTCCTAAGATGTTTTCTGAGAACCAGGATACATGTTTCCAAGTATTGAAAGCCTTGATGATGTTGCCACCAATCAGTTTGGATTTAAGGTCTTTCTGATTCTTTCTATGTATTCCTTAATAACCCTAATTTTAACTTATTTGTGCTTCCTGTTTTCTGCTTGGAGGATACCTAAGGATTTATAATCATCATTATTATTATGTTTACATTAGGCTCTTTATGACTTTTTTTTAAAAAAAAAATTAGCAGCTTAATTCCTCCCTCTGGGAAGTGTTTACATCATCCTCGGTTAACAGCTACTGTTACACCTTTGTCTACTGCAAGTTCTGTTACAGTTTCAAATCTTTGATATAAAAAAGAAATTAGAGTTTTGGAAATGTCTTGGAAACCTGATGTCCTTAACCTGTTTTCTTCAAAAATCACTGGCAGTGGTGTCGGAAATATATAAATACAAAAATAATAACAGTGAAAGTCAGTCACTCTGAAAGGTATCTCCTTTGATGGTGACCTGGCCTATTTCCTCATAATTCATTTTTATCACAGTTTTCCTTATTTTTATTGCTCTTTTAGTAAACATTACAATTTAGTTTTTTGCTACTGCTTCACATATACTACCTGATTATTTTCTGGCAATTCTTGTCAGTGTTGGATGTTTTGCTTTTCATTATGAAGCAAAATTAATCTCCTAGTTCAATGACTTCTGAGTCTGAATATTTTGTTTGTTTCTTGACAATTTTATGTTCATGATTTTCTGGTATCCATGTTTTGATACATTTGACTTGAGGAAACATATCATAATTTCTCAATTTTCTGCAACTGTATATTTTTATCATCAAATTGGTCCTTCCATTGTTTCAGCCCTGGTTGCTCAGCTGAAGATTATGATTCCCATAACCCACTTATCAGCAGGTGTCCAGGTACTCTTACTTGTGGCGCAGTTCTTGCTGACCTGAATGATGAACAATCCAGTATAGGATTAGGATTGTTGTTGTAGTTTCCTATTCTTGCTATGTCTCTGTCTCCATTAAGGCACCCAAATGTCCTTGAGAATGATTGTGAGAGAAGGGTCAAATCTCAGTTTTAAGCAGCATAGTCAAGTCTCCTAGGGGCAATGGGAGCACAACTGTGCTCTGACACAATGCATGTCAGGCCTAAAATGCACCATTAAGAAATGTTTTGATTTAAGTTCATTGGAAACTGTAAGGGTGGAGTGTGTGTGTGTGTGTGCGTGCATACACCTTATGTTTCTCTGTTCTGTGGTAATAAGAGTGAGTAAATAAATACAAGAATGAGAGACATCTTAAATGTAAAGCATTTCAAGCTTTAAAAGATAAACAGGCAGATAGGCAGATAGCTGAACAGGTAGATCCCATACTGGAACATTATGGTTAGACTACAGTTCATCCGCGCGCACACACGCACACACATACACGCACACACTGTTCGCAAAATAGACATCCATCTGCATCCTAGAACAAAATGTGTAAGGCTATATCAGGCACACATGCTTAGTCAAATAAAGGGAGGTTATTTGTTGTAATTATTTACAGAATTTATGTATTACTTTTCAGCATTACGAACCGCAGAGCTGAATGGTGAAATTAAAAAAAATCAATATTTAAATAACCAGCAACCAAAATAACCAAAATCAATATAGTAGAAATCAAACTGCTTTCTTTTTCTTTTATCCCTGCTCATCGTTATGCAAATGCCAGCGAAACAAATGCCGGCCTTGTTTTTAAAGGTCATTGAAAACAAACAGAGCACTGCTAATCTCCCCAAAGAGGCTCTGAGGGTCTCAGATAACAGAGGGCCATGCAATCTGCTGCAGTTTGATGGAAGATGATTCCACTGGGGCCTGTCTTCATTGTGTACCACTTTTGCTTGCAGGCTAATGAGGCCACTTGATGGAGTGGCTGTTTGCCTATGCAGGCCACAAGCTACAAAGGAAAAGCCATTGTCTGGGTCGCTCTTCTCTTGTAACAGGTTTCCTCATCATATAATTAGATCAACCCAGCACAACATGGAATGGAATGCAAAAAAAAAAAAAAAAAAAGTTACAGACATCCCCAGAAGAATCACATGCTGTGTAGCTTCTCATCTTTCTTCTCTTTCCTCTTTCTGGAATCAAAAGATTCTTAGTAATTGTGGATCCCCTTGATTAGGGTATTAGACATGTAGTTGGAGGTCTGGTAGCGAGTGAGGTCACATTTTTGCATATGGGATCAGAGGGGGATAATGCAGAACCATAATAACTAATTCACATGACCAGTTGGGATGCATATAATTAGGCAAGATTATAAAGCCAAGGGCAATACTTTTTTCAAGGCATCTTCCACCTATGATAAATTAACACTGATGTATTTCATGAGACTCTGGCTATGCTCAACTGTATATGGATTGGAGGAAGATGAAGTACCTTGGCTTTTCCAGCATCAACCTGTGCTTTGATCTGAGGTGGGCAAAAGCACAGTTTGCACCAAAAGTAAAACACAAGTTACCACCCTGCCCTGCTCCTTGCAGAAGCCAATTCCAAACTAGGTATTGTCTATTCTAAGGCCCAAGGCAGTGGTCTCTCTCATCAGCCACACCTGTTCCTAATGCCAGTTACATTCAAAGCTACAGTCCCAGCACTACACCCTCTATTTCTTGCAGGATTTTTCTCCCGGGGGGGGGGGGGGGTCATAAATCTGCAGATGCACAAGGAACTGAATGTTCTTTCGTTTATCTTGTTGTTAGAATACCAGCATATTCAAGTTTAAAATACTGTTTTGAGTTTAATAAAAAGGACTTCATTCATCTCAGTTGTAGGGAATTGATATCATAGACTTTTCCGCACTGCAACGCGTTCCAAACGGAACGCGTTCAGGTGGAAAGCTTAAGACAGCTCCCGGCGCTTTCAGCGTTCACACACAGATGCGCCGGAACGCGTACCGGCGCGTCTGTGTGCGAAAGGTGAAAGCGCCGGGAGCTGTCTTGGCCGGCAAAGGCCGGCCAGGGGCGTGGAGACAGCCGCGGAGGCAGATCGGCAATCAGCTGATTGTCAAACAGCTGATTGCCAAACCTGCGCCGGCGTCGGAGGCAAGCCCGCAGCTGTTAGGGAGGGAGAAGCAGGCGCGAATGCTTCTCCTCCCGAACGCCTGCGGGCGGCTCGTCCGCGTTCGAATGCATGTAGAGCACTTTAAAGTGCTCTACATTTCGAACGCGCCGAAGACAGCTCCGGACACGTCGGAGCGCAAGCTCCGCTCGGGCAATGCGTATGCCTTAGACTTTTCCGCACTGCAACGCGTTCCAAACGGAACGCGTTCAGGCGGAAAGCTTAAGACAGCTCCCGGCGCTTTCAGCGTTCACACACAGACGCGCCGGAACGTGTACCGGCGCGTCTGTGTGCGAAAGGTGAAAGCGCCGGGAGCTGTCTTGGCCGGCAAAGGCCGGCCAGGGGCGTGGAGACAGCCGCGGAGGCAGATCGGCAATCAGCTGATTGTCAAACAGCTGATTGCCAAACCTGCGCCGGCGTCGGAGGCAAGCCCGCAGCTGTTAGGGAGGGAGAAGCAGGCGCGAATGCTTCTCCTCCCGAACGCCTGCGGGCGGCTCGTCCGCGTTCGAATGCATGTAGAGCACTTTAAAGTGCTCTACATTTCGAACGCACCGAAGACAGCTCCGGACTCGACGGAGCGCAAGCCCCGCTCGGGCAATGCGTATGCCGTGTCCGCAGCTGTCTCCCACGCGTACCGTTCAGCCTCGTGCGAAAACGTCTCGTGTCCGCAGCTGTCTCCCATGCGTACCGTTCAGCCCCGTGCGAAAACGTCTCATGAGTAGCACAACATCCCACTGTGAACATTTGCCTTTCTGTGCCCTGGTTCTAAGGAAGAAGGAAAATATAGCTAGCATTTCTTTGCTATACCATCCTAGCATACAATGTATGAAGAGGGTACCATCTCACATGCAGGTTAAATAAACAGTTGTATGCTAGGAATGGAGAAGGAAAATGTTTATTTCACTTTTTGTCACAGAATTACCAAATCTTATATTTGTGAAATTGCTAATGGTTAGAAATGGAATTCCCGCAGGATAACACACTTCTGCAGATTTTGTACCATTGGTTGCATAAAAATGTTGCATGAAAAAATGGCAACATTATTTTACATGCAAAATTTATTCACAGAAAGATGCACAAACAATATGGCTGCATGCATACCCTGCAGCAGTGAGAGCTTTGCCTTGAAACGTCCATGGTTCTCAGTGGCTCTTGCTGCACATAAATGCAGGGCAGCTGCAAGAGTGACCAACACACGTGCTTTATGAAGGCCCTGAACTGGCAAAGGGGCACTTCCTGGGCCTTTTCTGGTGCAATGGAAGACCTTCTGCATTCAGGGCTGACAGCTCAACTCCAGTGCTAAGCTGTCAACTATAAAGACCATGTGAGTTGAGTCACAGGCCACTTGGCCAGAAGGTACCCTGCACTAGAGGCAGAAGAAAGCATCCTTGCCTCCTTTTGCTGAGGTGTGGATGCAGCCTATGTTCTGTTCCACTTTGGGGCACAATCTAGACTGTTCACATGCTAGTGTGGCCTAGGGCAGCCCTGCCTCCCATTATGCTTCATCCACATAATATCCTAGCCTGGTATAGGTAGACCTTGACATCAAGATATAGAACTGCCCCAGGAACAAGGGTACAGATGGCACACTCCAGTATACCATGGGCTACCCATTTCAGTGGTCTTCTAGGAAGCACTGTTGGATATAAGCTTGGCTTGAAAATGGCCAGTTGGAAACTGGAGGCCAAAAACTTTTGTTCCTCCAAGGGCCATCTTAGAGGCAGGAGCCAGGGCCGAAGCGGAAAAGACTTGCAAATACAGACAGCCCTGTTTCACACCAGCAACAACCCATCCAAAGCATCCCATCCGGACCTGGGGCAAAGGACTTTAGAAAAATGATGAAATTATGTACATTTCATGCAGCTCACATACAATATGAATGCAGATTGCAGGATTGTTATATATATTTTGAAAGGTTTGCACAAAAAATGAGATGGCTATATACTGTCAGCAAAACTGAAAATGAGGTGAATTAGGATGCTCAAATCCATTCTTAGCATAAAACAATTCTATGAAATGAAACAGACATTGTGCAAACAATCACAACTGTTTCAATCACAAGATGGTCAGACTTTGCAAAAACAACAACATATATTTATTGCTGCCTTTTTCATGTAGATAGCAGTATAACACCACCTGCTGTTTCAAAGTTGCATTTTCATAACTGTATTTTCATCCAGTATAGATTGCAGTTGTTAATCAAGGCTACTTGTTCCAGTATCTCTCTCTCTCTCTCTCAAAAATTCTCAAAGGTGAAAATATGTTTTACACATGCTTTTCCAGATGAATCAGAATCCACAATAGTAAGCAAGACAAGTTGCTTCATAACAAGATGCTGAAACCCTAACCTTATTTTCCAGGGAGTACGCTTCTTAAAACACAACTGAATATACTTTGAGCAGCAGCAACCAATGAAACTAAGACTCAAATGAAAGGTCTTCTCTTTATACCTTGTTAGTTGCCAGGCTTTAAAAATAAACATCTGCATTTCTATTAATTATTCGTCATTGAAGTAACCATGTTGCTGTACTATTCCAAAGAGAGCTAATTCAGTGCAACACAGATTTTTTTTAAAACCCACCAGTGAATGCAGGATGAGGAGAGATTTGCACAGTATAACCCCTTTCATTGACTCTACTGCTTCTGAGTAAGAGGCCTTTCTGCACTTGCCTCACTAATATGTTTCTTCACAGGATTAGGGCTGATCTTATCAGCTGACCTGTTTGAAAAGCTCTGCAAGTATATTAATGTCATCTGTTCCAGTCCAGGCATCAGCACTTCTGCACCTGGTTTGGAGCAAGAAAAACACTGCAGCCACATCTTCAAAGCTTGCATAAGCTTCAAAAATAAGCTCTGAAACTTGCATAAGCTTCAAAAGTGGGGCTGCATTTCCATTTTTCAAAGGTCATCTTTAAAACCCTGGTACAGAGGTAATTCAGTCCCACTCGCTCACACTGGATGTGACATTGAAGTCACAAGGACATGGGCCAATCACAGGAAAGGGTGGCAGAAGTATGCTTTGCCTGGAACAAAACTGAGAAGGCTTATCCTCATTGTTGCTGTTATTGGATCGGGACAATGGTGCTCCAGCCCTCACAGTGCAGGTGGCATCTGCTGGGCTTGGAGCAGGATAGGCCGGAGTGGATTAGTGGAACCGCTCTAAGGGATGTTAGTGCATAAAAAGCCTAGATGTGATGGTTGAATTTCACTACATCTACATGGAGTCTTTATGGGACTGACAGGAGCTGACAGTGTTGCTTCTGTGGCTGTGGAAGGGCCTTGCCAAAATGGCTGAAGTTCAACTCTACACCTTCCTCAGGACTGCATATGGGACATCGCCATTCCCCAGCCAGGCGTGCCCGCTGAGGACTAGAAATTTAACCAGAAGATGTTCTGCATACACTGTATGTGACCCTGACCCCTGAGTTAAGGGCTAGCAAGTGTCCGCACATCACTCCCATTCTAAAGCCTCCAAAAACAGGTTACCTCAGCGTCCAGCTTTATAAATAGACTAGCACAAAATGTTTGAATGTCAAGTTTAGACATTTAGTTAGAAATTTATAAATTACTATTTGGTTCTGACATAAACATTGAGAGATTACAGACACCACATGCAGTCTCCTCATTGAGCCAGTAAAGCATGCGATTTAACACAATTAAATGTATTTATTTCTCATTACAATGTGACCTTTAACTGGTAATAAAGAAATGAGAGGAGGGGAGAGAGTCAACATCAACTAGAAGAAAGTAAAGCAAGTACCAAATACATAATGACCTCATGTCAGTATTTAACTTAGGTTCTACCATATTTTTAGCAAAAGCTTGAGCAGACAAGGGAGCATTTACCAGATACCAGCAGTACCCCAGAAGAAATACCATTCTTTAAATGGAACCAATAATTATCTTGTAGCTCTTAGCAAATTCACATTTAAATTCCTATTTTAAGTGATGGCAGCCTCCAGATGGCAATAGGAAAATGTCTTGTTTAGACCCCACAGGTGCCTCTTGCTGTCTATGTCATATGACAAGGAAAATCTGTGAAGCAAGTGTGGTCATTTCCTAGTCTGGGTGCTTGAGCCTATTTTGACAGTGCAGAAAACAACTCAGAAGTGTGCAACTGCTGCTTTCTACACATGCACAGTGGCCTTTTTTTTTTGCTTGGTTTCAGTGTGCATCCAGTTCCCGTTGGCTAGATGGTGGCTTCTGGGAGCCACCATCCAAACAGGGAAGCTCATATTGCTGTTCCAGGAAAGTGTGGGTTGGGAGCTGGTTTTCCTGGAATAGTGAGAGCATGGGATTTCACCTCAATATCTCAGGTCTGTATGGGGATTGGCATGAATACCTTTGACACACCCAATATAGCCTTAGGATAAGCCTATATTTTAGGTCTGGACAGGAGCTATGAATGTTTTGTGTCTACCAACAAGGCCATTTTACACGTTAAAATAATAGTAAAGACTATGTGAGCCAATACAGTGCAATAGCTAGATGATTAAGTTAGTACCTAAGGATTCCTTACTTGAATTACATTCAGCCATTAAATCTCACTGGGTGACATTAGGTCAGCCACTACCTGTCAGTCTAATTTACCTCACAGAGATGTATAGACGTAATGGAAGAAGATAATGGGTGTTTTTCCACTGTCAGAAAGTACCCATTTTTGCACCCATTAAGGACCCATTTGGGTTTGAGACGGATGATCCCATTTCCACCACGGCACCCATTTGGAACCCAACTGTTTTGACTGCCACTGGGGAAAACCGAATCAAATGGGTACTTTCTGGCCTTTTATCCAGATTTTCTGTAGACTCCATTAATGGGATCTACAATGGGGTCTTCAGGCAGAAAATCTGGATTAAAGGGAGCCTGTTTCCACACTTGTGTGGCAATGGGGTCTAGAGGAGGCTAGGGGGAGGGGCACCCATGGGGGGAGCCCCAAAACCTAAGCTTCAAAGTCATTTCAAAGCCATTTCGAAGTCACTTCGAAGTTGTGCATAATAGCTCCGGAGCATCTTTGAAGTCTGTGCTGATCTTCAGAGTGAACTTTGATGGAGCTGTTTTGCACAGACTTCGAAGTGACTTCAAAATGACTTTGAAATGACTTCGAAGCGACTTCGGAGATTGCACCCCCTGTCCCCCCAAACACCTGGGGTGACAAGGAGACCCCTCATGGGTAGATCCAGATTTCCAAATGGGTGTTCCGGTGTTTCCACAGCAGGGAGGCTAATGCCCATTGCTATTGGGTGCTAGACCACCCATGGAAACACATTGGATACTTCCCTTAATCTGGATCTACTAGATCCAGATTAAAGGAGCACGGTGGAAAAACACCCAATGTTTGCTACCATGAGTTTTCAGAAGCAAGATGGAGAAAAAATGGCATAAGGAAGGAAGGAAGGAAGGAAGGAAGGAAAGAAGGTAGGTCAAGGGAAAAAAATAAAAAGTTGAAAGAAGATAGATTAAACAGAATTAGCACACCGAGGACCTACAATGACTGCGTCCAGGCATCATTTATGTATTCTGCTTTATTTGCATATTCCAGAATAAAGCATGGATACTGTAGCTCATGGCCTCTCATCCCAAATTGTGTCCCTGAATGGGTTGTGTGGATGGTGCTTCAGTGTGTTTGTTGTTTGCTGGAAATCTTTTATACCCAACACAGTGGTACAGCAATACATTTGCATAGTTGCAAAATATTGAGCCTGCATGATATCACACCTTTAATTTGCTACACACAGGATTGCAGTGAATATTGGAAAAAGATTCAGTAATTAGAGTCTACTCTGGAGCCCTAAATGGAACTGAAAAGGGAAAAGAGTAGAGTATTAGAAAATGAGACTTCAGTTTGAATTTCTCTATTTTTGTTTTATTTTGTTCTCTATTGTTTTTCTTCCCAGGCCCTCTGGAACACGTGCATTTGTCACTGCCATTTGTAACCACAAAAAATAAGGAAGTGAATGCCACAGCAGTCTTGTGGCCCAGCCAAGTTGGAACACTAACATATATCTGGTGGTTTGGAAATAACACTGAGGTTTGTATTCTATACAGCTAATTGGTAATCATGACATAATAGTATTATCATGGGGCTTTTGAGTTCTTTTAAGGAGGAGATTACAGGACCCTGAAAAATCACAGACAGCATCCCTCAGCACTTTTATGTTGCAAATCAGCTTTTCTATATACTTGCTTAACTGTCTCTGTTTAGACCTAATTTGCATCTTATGCAAATCACTAATCCCCCATTGGACACAGCTGAAGAGATCAAACTGGGAAAACTGCACAGTGACAGATTATCAAAGGTTCCAACATTTGGGGTTTTCCCCTTTATGTAAAATGCATTGGAAGGGGGGAAAATAACTCATGTAAGAAACCCAGTTTCAGAGACAAACTTTTTACTTCTTTACTTTATATATATATAAAGTTCAGTTGATGATTCTGCTGCACTGCTTCAGGGTTTGAAACTGTATTATCTGGCTGCTCTGTTGCACTCATAAAAAGGAATGTTTGGCCCAGACTCCCAACACCTATTCTTTCATAAGGTTAAGCCAATGAGGAGCTCTCATTTGTGCTTTTAAATTATAAGAATGCCTCATTACTGCACCTAAGAGGAGTTAAATGGAATGTAGTACATTTATCTGCCTAGGGACAAAATTTAGTATAAAGGAGTATGCCAAAATATCCTACTCTTTGCTCATAATGAAGTTCAATTTTTACACTGGAAACATCTTTAATCCTTTTTTCTTTGTGTGTCTCTGTGCAATTCTAAGCTCCTTTAAATTGCAGGAGTTCAGAAGACCTGATAGCCCTGCAACATTATCAAGGGTTCATTTCAGAGGTTACATATTCCTTGCTGCAAAATCCTTCTCTCCAGTGAATAGCAGAAAGAATGGCTATGGAAGTCTTTGTTAGGATGTTTATGACAGCTGAAGATCATTGATGATCTCCATAGTTTTAGCAGAAGCCTTGGCAAAATGAGACCAAGCTATGATGTTGCCCAGTGCACTGCTGTGAAAGGAACTGATGCTCTGTATTTGATGCAACCAAGAGTTATTTGCCCACAATGGAGGTCGACTAAAGTAGTAAGCTGTTAACAGTGAACTGGAATGGTCACAGCTTTTCATACAGACTGGACATTGCAATGCTTTGGAATACTGTTGTGAAGCTATGTCCATGTGGACATGGAGTGGGCTGCAGTGAGAAAATAACGCTGGAGCTTACTCTAATCGGGAATGGCTTTGAAGCAAACCCACCTGTCCAGGTGTTCTGTAATGGTAGGCTGACTCAGCTGCTCATGTAAAGATGGCAGCAAGCAACTGGGCCAATCTACTGAGCATGATTGTCCTCAAAAGTGTGCCACTTCTGAGTCCCCAGCTAGAAAAGACCTGGGCAGCAGCTTTGGAAGCTGGAAAGTTTTATTCCTACTTTCTGAAGCTGGGGCAGGTTGGACCACTGCAATGCATACTACCCTTAACCCAACCCAATAATGGACCTATATGACATATGGCAATGCATATTATGCAGAAATAACCCAAAGTACCTTTCATGACAAGTGTTATTTTCTTCTCTCACCCCTCCCCCAAGACTTTCAGAGTGAAGTAAAAGAATTGAAATCTTGCAGCAATGGCTAGTGTCAGAATGAAAACAAGTCACTACCCAGTTTGTAACAAGTCAAGGTGGCCTTCTGTGCACTGGACACTATTCCAGAACAAATTCTGAAATACAGGGTTTTCTACCTACGTGCTAATGTGGAATGGATTATGGAAGTAGGGAAACGTGCTGGTTTTGATATCTCCCTTGTTTCAGAATGTTTCTTTTCCTGGGCTGGTTAATAATTCTAGTATGTTTCTAATAACAGGTTTAAGACAAGTTCTTTAGCATAAACATTTGTGGATAAAATATATAAAGCAGACACTCCTTTTTTTGCTTCTGCAGCCACTGATCACCCTGGAAGAAAGCATCACATTTGCATTCTCTGCAGAAGGCATGAACACAATCACAGTGCAGGTTTCTGCAGGAAACACCATATTACAGGACACCAAGACAATTGCAGTGTATGGTGAGCCCTATCTTGTTCACTGTTATTGAAACTGTAAGACTAGCTAAGCTGCTTTTCCTTTCTATTCAGAAAAGAATTGGCTAATATGTTGCTGTTGGTTTTGTTATTGTTAAGTGTCGTCCAGTTTCAGCCAACTCCTAATCCTGGTCCTGATTTTATCATACCTTCAGTATCACAATAGTATCACAGCATCATTACAACCAAGTGTTTGCACATGTAAAAAAGTACAAAAAAAATGGTACAAAAAAAGTGGAATCTCCAACACAGGTTCCCACATGTATGTTTATGTGGTATGCAGATCAGATGGTTGCAATTATACTCTCACTCCACTGTGTGTTATGGGAACTGTTTCTGTATATGTGTTAAAGACTGTTCCCATGTACAGATTCTTTTGGACTTCAAGTCTGGTTTCACTAGTTTCACTAGTTTGTAGCTAATCTAAAGGGAGGGAAAACCAATGATCTTAATACAGAATTTCTTTACTGAAATGAAAGGCATACAGGAAATAACTTTATTGCAATGTAAATGGCAAGATAGCAAATTAATCAAAAATGGTAGGCAACAGCTTGGCATATAACTACTGGCAGGGAGGCAGTATTGAGAGAAAAGGCTATGCCTAATATATATTGAAAGGAAGGAATTACTATGGCCATAGCATGGATCCAGGATCTCCAGTTAGCCAGCAGCCATGAGTTGGCTCTAACTCCAGTAGAACATAAGGCAGAAGTTTTCACTGCTTTTCAGGTATAAGGCCAAGCAATAGAGTACTTGATTAAACCATTAAGGAAGTGGGAGAAGAGAGTTATGTAAATAGGATGCTTTGATTCAATCAAGTGTCCAGTTTGGGCACCCACATTATTATGCCAGTCTTATGACTGCTCCTGACCAAGGCATTAAACCCTTGCACCTTAACTGTTACCTTCCTGCAGCTGCCTGGCAGCTGGTGTAAAAACAACCTTTCTAAAGAGAAAAATAAGCACAGTTGAAGATTTAAGGTCAGCAGTCCTGGGGTGGTGATAGTGGTCGTCCTTCATTACAGTACAGAGTTCTATTTTGTGCAAAGGGAGTCTGGCCAAGATACATGTCTCATTGCTGCAAATGATCTCTGGCATCATCTGGTCCAGGTTCCAAAATTCTGGTAAGGATCCACACATATCATGTGGCATGAGCAAGATGTTGGAGTTAGGGCAAGATTCGTGGACACATTCAAGTAGTTTATTTGGCAGATACAAAAGTGCCCATTATAGGGATGTGTACAAATATCCATAACATTCATTATTCATACAAATGTGGACATTTGTACACAATTTTAGGGGTGTGTACGGAGCTATTTTCCACATTCTATTTGAGTTAAATAGAATGTGGAAACATTCGGCTCCGGCCAAATACCACCCCCACCACCCCCAACGGGTGTGGTATACATATCTGAGCATGGAAATTCTAAAGAATATCCATGCCCAGAATAAACAAACCCACCCCCACCCCCCACTCCTCCCCAATTTACCTGAGCACCTCCTTCCTGCCACTGCCGCCTTCTCCACACCACTGCTGCCACTGCCACCACCCCTTCTTCTGGGGTAAGTGGACCCTGGGCAGGTGGGTGGGAGCACTGCAGTGGTGGCGTGGGCCTCTTCCAGGGTCCTCTGGAACCACACACAGCCTTCCCGGGAGGTAAATACTTATTTACCTCCCGGGAAGCCTTTGTGCTGTTCCAGAGGGCCCTGGAAGAGACCCTTGCCATTAACACAGTGCCCCCAAGGTAATTCGATCCATCCACAAATCTCAGAATCTGGACGTATTTGTCCAGATTCCAAATGCACAAATAATGTGTGCACATCCCTACATGAATTGAATGAATACAAATTATTTGGAACATTAGTATGAATATTTGTACATTTGTTAAACTGGGGTACATATCAGATACATATTGATATCAATGCGTCTGTATAAGATGCATATTGGATACGTATCTGATACGTATGCATTGGTATAGGATATGTATCCAATGTTTGTGCGTTTGTATAGAATCCATATGCAGGATCCGTATGCAGGATATGTATGCATTCGTATCAGATATTCGTACAGATTCGTATGAATATATTCATATCGAATAGAATCCTAGTATATTCAAAGGGGGGATCTATTTGAACAAATATGAATTTTCTAACATTTGATTCATTACCAGTCAAATGCCAAAAACCCATGTGTGACCATCCCTAGCCCATTACCTTCTTATGGAAAGATACTGGGGACTCTACCATTGGATTATGGTAGAACACAGAAACGAAGATGAAAGGAAAATATATCCGTGACATTTATCAGACCACTGATCCCAAGGTTAATTCAGCTGGCTTGGCTAGCTAGGCAGATGTTCCCTTCCTCCATTATCATTCTATCTGCATTCCCCCAAAGCTGCTCAGTGGAAGAGGACAGACATTCCAGATACGATATGTATACTGTTCTTTGGTCAAAGGTAAAGAATAAAACTAGGGAAGATAGGGTATTTCACTGCCCTTTGTGAATTATGACTTTGGTAAAAGTGAGACCAATTCTATACAGTGTCCATTTAACAAATCAATATAGTGCCCCTCAGTCTACGTCTAACCCAGTTGTTCTCAGTAGCAGTGCTGATATTCACAAATAACCAGACATGCATTGCACCTAAAGTTTTATGCCTAAAGCTTGTTGAGCAGAACCAGAACTCATTAAAAAGGGGGACAGGACTGGCCCAATAGACTTCAAGCAAAAATATCTTCTTAGTGGAGTCAAACTGATCAACATTCACTGACATAATTTTGTGCCCTCCCCCCCAATGCCCAAAGACCAGGGTTAGGAAGCTCCCTATCATCCCTAGCTCCTGGCTGAGGCATCCTCACTATAATACACTTTAAATTATTCAAGTCTGCTTTGATCAGGGGATTCACCTCCTGCCACTGTGTGGATACATGGAGGGGAGAGGAGGGAACTCTGGTTTTGATGTACAGCAGCTAAGTGAAAGTCCATTCAGAATTGCCACACAGAGGACTGAAAAAGTAACTTCTTGTGCTATTTCCATTTTTCCCAAAGAAGGAGTGAGTGGAACTTTTACTTGAAGCAAGTATTGTGTGTGGGTGCTGTGGTGAGGGTCCTGGTATGTGTCTCCCTCTGTGGTCACACCTCTGATAACTTTCCAGCCTGTATGGATTCTATGTCATGAAGAACAAAATAGCATAGACAGATACATAGCTTGTATGTTGGACCTTTAACTTAACTTTCCCCCTCCTCTAGAATTGGAAGTGGTCTAAGCAATTAATTCTGTTCAGTTTAAGTTTCATAGAGCTCTTCTTTTGCAGGGACATTTTACCATAAGATAACCATTTAGAAATAAGTGTATTTTAAAAGTTTTTAAAAAGTGTAAAAAAAGTGTGCTTTTATGTATTTTTTCAGTGAGAGTGCATTTGAAAATGAAGGGAAGCATATAATTAAGAATTTTGCTCTGCTTTGTAAAGGAGATCTAGAACATTTGGGTTTGGGATCTGTCCACTGTAAGCAAGCTCATTTTTTTCAGCTTCCAATTCTGCCTAATTAGTCTTCAGTTATAATTTACATATCCCCATTCCACACTCTCAAGACAATTTCAGTTTAAAAAAGAGACTAACCCTAAGCTGAAAATATAAATGTTGTGCTCTGAGTTTCTGCAAAACTGATATCCAACTTATTGCCATATTTCAAATACTGAGCTCAGGAGAACACATATTTTAAAATCACAGGCTTAGCTCCCCTGCTGTTTATCACTTAAAAGTAATTGTCATGGTGCTTCACTCACTTTAAGGGATGTTTCCGTGTGTTCATTTGCATGCGTTCAAAGACATAACATCCTAACTCCTATGTTTTAGGACAATTTTGAGCAGAAAGAAGAAATGAAGGCAAGATCTACATGATGCAGAAATGGCATCCAGAGAGTTCTTGAAGCAACCCCTGCTTCCATGAGTTCACACAGAGCATAACCCTGTTTCAGAAGGCACAGAAAATGGCTGACTTTCTGGCCACTTCCAAAATGGTCCTAGGCAGAAACAACAAAGCTGGAGAGCAAAACTCCCCTGCTTTGACAATTGCATGGTCAACATGCTTCCCACAGTAGCAGGAATTGCCTTGTACAGATCCTGCCAAAATAACTAGTACAAAGGAAGAAAGTGGGGGTGGGGAATGTAACCACAGTTAGCCAAAGGCCAGGGCAAAGAGGTGCGTCTATACTGCCTTGCTGAACATGTACAGAGAAGAAGCTTGACATATTTAACCATTTTTAAAAAGCTACTTTAAAGGACAAATTAGCATAGACCACAAACTGGTTTGAACTGTTCAAGTGGTTTTGTCGGAGTTCAAATTTTGAATTTGGTTCAAATTCAAACTGACCCCCCCCCAAAAAAAAAAACCCTTTGGGTGGTTTGGTTTAACTTCTAACCTCTGATTTAAACTGAAATGGTTTGTGTTTGAAAGGTTCAGCACATCCCTAATCCTAAATTCCAGAAGTGCCAACACCATCCTGTGCACCTATACTGCCACACTAAGGATTGTCCTGGTGATAATATCTTTAGAGACCTCATACATTGCTACTGACATGAACTTCAGATGGCTACTGATTCTGAAATTGTTAGCAGTATATGAACAGTGATGCTGATTGGCCCAGGTGGGTTGACCTATTATGTTAAAGCTTTGACCATGGTCACACCTTCACGTTAAACCTTTTTTCAGTCCATCTTCAGGTCTGACTGCTCACATCTTTTCATTTCTATTCATTTTATTTGTAGACTTTGCATTACAAATGAAAAAAGTGTGAGCAGGCAGATCTGAAGATGGACTGAAGAAGGTTTAAAGTGAAGGTGTGACCATGGCCCTTGTCTTGTCATTCTGAAAATGAGAGTACCACAAACCTATAATAGGTCAAACCATGCATACAGATTTATAAGGCTGTTATTGCACTTACCTAGGCTATTCCAGGCCAGAGTGGGATGCCCTGCCTGGGATATTCAGCTTGTCCCACTGTAGAATGGGTTGTTGGTGGGAGAAGATAGTGTTTTGCCTTTGTCTCATCCAGGGCTGATTTAGAATGTTATGCCTAGCACTTGAAGCTGGTGCAGAGACTTTAAAGACCAAGGATAAAAGTTCGCAGCCTTCATAGTTAGTGGGAAGACCTATTTCAGTGGTCCACTGGCTTCCAGTGCCACTTCTGGTAGTCCTTCCTGGAGCTCCACTGCACTCTGTCCTCTAGTAGCTAGTAGACTTTATTGTCAAAATCTACTACAACAGGGTACCATTTTAGGCATCCTATCCCAGTCTATGCTCTGTTTGGTGTAGACAAACCAGTCCAGAGTAAGTGAGACCTGCTCTGTTCTGCATTAGCATGTACAATGAAGTGGGCTAGAGTCCTCTGTGGCCCAGAAAACTACAGTCCCTTGTGGAAAGAGCCTAAATTATGGAAGTTCTGAGAGGCTTGTTCTTATACCGAAGATTGTGCTTAGGTGGAATACTTCTAAAAGGAGCATGTTGCCATTTCCTACAAGAAGTATTTGATCTGTGTTAACAATGACAATAACAACAAAACAGGATTTTTAAAAAAAGCTTTAATGTGCTTAAGAAATGAAATGGTATGGTTTGATTTCATCTTAGGGTGTCACATCAGACTGGCTTCTGTATATATTTATCTTGACTATATTATTTGGGATCACCCATTCATCTTGCTGTCTATTTAAAATCCAGCAGCTGGATTATAAAAATCCTGATTGCCTAGGGGGATACAATTTTGATGGTGACACTGGAATTTTTTTATATACTGTAGTTGCATATTAATGTATCTGGTGTTATGTAACATATTGCCTTCTAGATTTTTTCCAACTCCATCAAGTCATCTCATCATTCAACATCTCATCATTAGTAATAAAGTTCTGATGAAAAAATGATACATCACTTCCAAACAGCATAGCTGAGATTAGAAAGTTTATCTGTGTGTATCTGGTACCATACCAGTTGAACTGATTGGAAAGCCAAACACATTTTAAAAATTCACTGGCCATATCTCAAGAGTTTTCAGTCAGAATAGCTCTGTCATTGTTTTTTCTTAGAGCAATTTCATTCTCTACGGTTATCCTTCTCTCCAAACCTTGATGAATACAACCCAGATATTCCTGAATGGAGACGGGACATCAGTCGAGTAATCAAAACAGCTCTAGTTGAGGTAAGCTGGGATACAAATTATTGGTTTTAATTTATGGGCATTTTTAGTTGTATGGAGACTTTCATGGCCAGTTTCAATCTCATTTGTGGCAGTTTTGGGGCTGTTATGTCCAGGTTTCTTCTGAGCATAACAGCCCCAAAACTGCTACAAATGTGATGGGCATTTTGTTCTTCAGCCAGCATCCATATCTGCTGAAAAAGCAAATGGCTGCATGTTTTCCTGCACCTCACTATTTAGATTTTAGTTGGGTAAACTTTTTTCCCCTTGTGTTTAGAAACAAGATGCATTTAATCATTCTGCTTAAGAGTCTTCCCTTATGTTCCCCTCACTTTATGTTGCTTCAGTCTAGCATTTTATCCATGTCCATAGCAACAACCATACAATAGTGGCAGGAGTTCCTGGGTCACTGCTAGCTGCCTTCTCCCTGAGCTTTGATAATGCAGTTCATTAATCACTGCAGTTGTCCTCACTTAGTGGTATGAAATCTAAACCTGAAATCCGTATTTGTTTGTAAACTTTTTTTTTCATAGAGTGGGTCTTCCAGAACAGAGATCAAGGGAATATTGGGTCTTATTGCACAAAAGAAAATTATTGGGAAAGCAATTTACTGGTATGAGGTACTAGTGTGTTCACATATAGTCAGGATGATTGACAGAAAAGTTTGTAAGAATGGAGCAAGAATGGGATTTAATATATATTGGAGTAGTTGCGCTCCAAATTGGTTTTCGGCAATCACATCCTACTTTAACAGAATTTCCTGCATCTCCACAGGTAGCTGTTAGGGACACAAAATGGTGACTTAAGACCACAATCTCAGTAGCTCTAGTCTTGTATAGCATGGTGGCCTATCCCTCTTTGGGGCACCTCTCTTCCACACTTTGATGAGGTGTAGAGAAGCCCTGACCCCTGCTAGCATGCTGCATCCCAAAGCAAGCCATCCAAGTGCTCCTTTAGGAGCCTTTCTAGCTGGAATGTTCTCCACTGTGCAAGTACAGAAACAGCCCCAGTTACACTTTAGTAAATTTATAATGTCACTGAGTAGGTGTCAGGGCTCAGAGGCTCTCTGGAGAGATAACCAAATATGGGTGAAGGAATTTTGTGAGCCTTTCACTGTATTTTTTTTTTTTTGTCTCAATGACAATATACAACTTTCTGTAAAAATCTTGAACTAGTTTACTTCTTGAGCTGCTCTCAAAGAGAGGAAAGAGAAATTCACTTAAACAATTTGCTTTAAAACCAGAAAAAAAACCCTTTTTTTAACACCTTCAAGGAAGTTCTCCATCATCACAAATTTACAGTCACAATTGTGATGGTTTCTTTAATCAAAATATTTGGACAGAATTTCTTACTTAAATATAATTAATATATAACTACATTCCCTCTGTGTTCACTGAAGGATTTTTGCCAGTATTGGGCCAAGCTAGCAGCTGTCTGAGAACATGCTGTCTGGGAGACACAGCCTGTGGCCGCACATTGGCTGCAGAAGACGTCCACTTGGAGCATGAAAAAAATCCTGTTGAGTAGCACTCCAGTGGGATATAACTTTAAAGTAGGATCCCAGTCTTTCATGGTGGATGGGCCACTCCAGAAATCTTTAAAAGGCTAGTCTGGAGTCACAGCAATGTAGATGACCTCTGGTGTGCACCATCTTGCCCCACTCCATTCCTGACTTGGATTGAATGGTCCAAGCCCACAAGGTACACAGTGAAGAAGCTGCCTAAGAGATGAAATTGTGAGCCTTGTTATTGTTCACAAGAGCTATTTGAAGAGCCTGCCTTGGCATCATCTAGCTGTTTCTTCTAGCTTCCATCAGGCTACTTTACTTCATTTTTCTCCCAGACACTTAACTATATAACCTTATGTATAAGATATAACAGGGGGAATTTATACTTTGCCGCCATACACTAGGAAGCAAAGTGCTAGAATGCTTTAGGTGTCCACACTTGTTAATTCCTTGGGAACTTTACGGGCATGTTTTGGTGCACCATCAAAGTGGGTCTCCTGATAGAAAACCAAGTGCTTTCTGCACACATCATGATCCAGACCTCCTGCAGCCCTGTTTAATCAGGTCCACTGGTGATCTACATTAAGGGTCTCCTGGTCCGGATCATGCTTTGGGTGCGGACAGACCATACCAGCAATGAGAGGTTCTCTGTTCCCACTAACATACTTACAGATAAGGCCCACTAATGAACCTCATTCTGGAATGGAGGTAAGTGCAGGTGGGCCCTATAATTTTATCCCTTAAAGTAGTTGTTCCAAAGAGGTTTCTTTTTCTTTACAGAAAAAAGTTGTGATGTTGCTTTTGTTTATTGCCATTTTTCCCCTTCTGCATACTAGGCAACAAGTATTTCCAGTAAGCACATTTTGGTGGCAGTTCTGCCAGGTTTACCCACTTTTGCTGAACTCTTTATTTTGCCATACAAGGATGCCAAAGGGGAAGACACACAGACAACAGAAGATCTGCAACAGGTATTTTCTCCACTGTTCTTGCAGTTGTTATACACAGCTAGTGTACATTGCATTTAATTGAATTAGAACACCTCTCCCCTTTTTATATTCTAGAAAAATGTACAGGGAACTTGAAGTAGTATTTCACATACATAGTTTTCATCCAGAACTATGTTTATTGCTACTTGTTTAATAAATATTCAGTGCTTCAAATGTTAAAGAAAGTAATGCTGTTTATGCTGATGCCTAGAATCTGCTTCATGAGAAGTATCTATTTTTATGACTGGGATAAAAACATGATCCCCAGAAGGCAGAGAGACATCATTTCTTTTATAGTAAACTTTCTTAGAGTTATACTTTTTGTGACATTTTCATATAAGATGAATTTGTTGAAAGTAAAAACTCAAACTAAAAATTTCACACAGGTGATGTAATTCTGAAAGATGTGAAAAATGTAGTTTATTTGGAAAGTAAGTGCATTGAATTAAATATCTCCTTTCATAAAATCAGAATTATACGTTGACCAAAAAAATATACCTTAGGCTGGTAACAGAAAACATATATTCACCAACCACAGCAAGCTTATGCTAAGACTGGACAATTTGTTCTAGATCTAGGCCAGATCCAGACACTGCCTGAATATTCTGTTAACAAGTGAAATTCCGAAGTAAAGCCTCTCCTGAATAATTGCTTGTTGACTTGACAGTGTGTGGCTGGTGCTTTCTGTTTGCATTATAATGACAGATTCAGGAAATTGCTGTGTAGTATCTGATTACTTTCCTTCTCAACGAGGCCAGATAAAAGTGTATATTTTCAAGTCAATAGCTCATATTGTAATTTTTAAAAGTCTATCATCTATCTCTATCTCTATCTCTATCTATCATCATCATCATCTATCATGTGAGAACTGAATTTAGCAATATTTTAATGTATAAGTTATATAGTAAAATAATCAGTAAAATTAAGATAAAGCCTTTTAAAGGTGTCCTTTAAAATTACATTTTAATGATACATTTGTACAAGACACAAAATTCTTAAAGTCTAATTTGCATTTTGAATTGTCAACATAATGTCAAATCTGGTTTCAATTATTTTTCAATACCCAGAAGCTTCACTTCAGCTGCAACAATAGCCATATCAAAGATAGTTTTATTATTTTTGCTTTACCCGTTTGGCTTTTCTACTACATGACAAACTATGCATCATGTGATTTTTCTTCCCTTCATGCTAGTGAAGAAGATGTACTGCTTTGCAGATACTGTGCCCACCCCCACCCCAGCATAAGTAGGAAAGGAAGAAGGCTGTACATAGTTCTGAGATTTATACCTGACCCAACTTGCCTCTGGCACTTGACTGGTTATTGCATTCAACAAATTATTATATAGATATTTTCCTCCTTGCATTCTTAGCTCTCTCTGTCATAAAGTATTGTAATACTAGCACATTGTCATCATAACCCTTTATAGAGAGACAAGAGTAATACTGCTCTAAACAGAGACTCCAGTATCCTCTCACTATGTTTTCAGTGGTGACAAGATTGTAATCTGCTACTTTACTGGAATTATTCTTTATTTATTGCTAAGCATTTCTCATGGAGGAATATAGCAGAAGCTACATCCAGCATTTCCACAGAATGTTGGTAAGGTGCTTTATTTTATTTGCACTGTTAGGTGCTATTGGGTGCTATTATTCTATTTGCACTGTTAGAAGCAGAACGCTCCTTATATCTCCAGTAGCAATTGTATGGAAGCTGTTCACCAATCTCACACCATTCTTCAACAATCATTTGCCCCACACAAATGAACTAGAAGAAGGGGTACATAGTAAAATAGCAAAGTTTGTAGATGATACTAAATTATTCAGGGTGGTAAAAACTGAAAGAGATTGCCAAGGGCTCCAGAGGGATCTCTTAGCATTGGGTGAGTGGACAACCAAGTGGCAAATGTGCTTTAATCTTAATAAGTGTAAAGTAATGCACATTGGGGCCAAAAATCCAGACTATGTCTATAAACTGATAGGGGCTGAGCTTTCTGCTACATACCAGGAAAGAGATCTCAGGGTTCTGGTGGACAGTTCAATGAAGATGTCAACCCAGTGCGCAGCAGCAGCAGCAGCGAAAAAAGCTAATTCAATGTTGGGAATAATTAGGAAGGGAATAGAAAATAAGTCAGCAAGTGTCATTTTTCCTCTTTATAAATCTATGGTGAGGCCACATTTGGAATATTGTGTACAATTCTCTTCACCACTAGGGATGTGCACGAATGTATTTTTGATATTTGAATCTGAGTAGATCTGAATGTCATAAAATCCAGTTCGAATCCGTAACATTTGTATCTGTTATACGTATCTGTGGGCATTCTGTAAAAATCCATATGCATCCTGTATTATCCCATATGCATCCTGTTTAATCCCGTATTTTAAGAGCAAGATATGCATAATTTTCGCACAGATTTGTACACGACAGATACAAATTACACATTCAAACTATTCAAAAATCCATATTCAAGTTCGAATGTGCAAATGCAGATTTTCAAAACTCCGATTCGAGTTTGAATATCGAGTTTCATTGGATTCAAATTGAATATTTGAATTTTTGAATATTCGTGCACATCCCTAGTTACCCCACCTCAAAAAGGATATTGTGGAACTGGAAAAGGTGTAGAAAAGGGCAACCAGAATGATTAAGGAGCTGGAATAAGGGTGTGCATGGAGCCACTTTTCCTCATTCTATTAGAGTTGAATAGAATGTGGAAAAATTTGGCTCTGGCCAAATACCCCCCCCCCCAATGCATGTGGGGGTATTCTTATCCAATTGCTGAAAACCAAGGACGCTGGTCTTCTCCTTCCCTTCTCCATGCCAGGTGTTGGGGGCTGGGGTCAGAATATCCCAGAATAGGGTCCTGCCATCTGCATACCATTGTTAGCTACCAAGTTCCAAAATTAGCATTGGGATTTTCCTAGCCACTGGCCAGTAGGACTTGTCATATTTCACCCTTCTGAGGCAATCTCAGGTGGACTGTGTGCAATTTTCTTCTGAAGAGCTCAGTGGGATTCTGGGTTCACAGGGCACAAACAGACACTGTTTGCTCACCCAGTCTCTGGATGATTGAGGGTCATTCCAACAATCCCATTCATTCAGGTGCAGCCCAAATAACCTTGAGGTCTAAACAAACAAACAAATAAACACAAATGTATGAAAAGCAGAATAATTCCAGTTCTTATAGTGTCAATGGTGGTCTGCAGATGGAATAAAATCATGCTTAATCTGCTGTGAACTACACACAATTTGGACAAATGAAAGTGATGCTTCTGGACTGGGTCTTGCTTCTTCCTCATTGCCTCTCCATAGGATCCTGATTTTCAAGTTGTAACTAATCAGCATGTAGGTTTGTAGCTCTACAGCTGCAGTGAGAGATGGCTAGGGACAGGCATGTCTGCAGAAGTGCTCTCTACTGTATTTTTGAGCACTCCCACATTGGTGTGCATGGGTGCCTGACAAAGCAGCAGACAAGGCCCTTGCTGTGAGAACACTCTTTGTGCCTTCGATCCCTGATGCCTTAGATGGGCATCATGCTCTTCATACCACTAAACATGGAAATGTGATGCTCATGACCCTTCACACAGGCACCAGCAGAACTAAGTGAAGATATGGCCTAGATCATACCATAAAATAAATATTTTTCCTTTCCTTTCCTTTCCTTTCCTTTCCTTTCCTTTCCTTTCCTTTCTTAGATGCTCCCAAAACAAGACCGCAGGGTAACTCAGAACAATGCTAAGCTATCTCCTTAGATTCAGAAGTCTTTATTCTCAAGTTATTTATTTGATCATTTATTTTCACTTGTTTTCCGACTCCTTTGCCTCCATGACAGGCAATTTGGAATTCAGTGAGATTTATACATTACTACTTTACTGAACTGTTGTCCTGTAGCATGCATGGCAGGACAGAGCTTTCTGTTTCTCACAATAGAAAGAATATCCTTTAATTCATCAAAAAACTTAACAGCAATGGATTGATTAGTTAAAAAGAGAACCAATCGTATTTTCTGTCAATTTCCACACCATGACACTATATATTTCTAACATTCTGACAACACCAGGGCAACACTGCCTTTGTGTAGTTGATTCCAGTTATTCCTTGTGGGCCTTCCTCATGAAGGCAGGGCAGGAGAGGGGCAAGGTGGAAGAAAGTGCCATTTTTCAATTTCACAGCCTAGTGGCAAATCACCATTTTGCTACTTCTCCATACCTTATTATGCTGGCCACTGATGGAGGGTGTCATCAATTTTAGTTGCACTCTATTTGGACTGCACCCCAAGGTTTAAAGTATCTGTTTAAATAAACCAGTGGCTTATGTTGTCCAGTTGCAAAAGGAGTATGTCTTTCTGCTCACACTTCAGAGATCGCAGTTTTGTCTGAGGAAAACAGAAACACAATAATTTTACTCTGTCTTAATCCCACATGAGATTATTTGTTTAGGATACAACAACATGATTAAATCACTGTAAAGATAGAAATTCTCTGTGTTTTATCTGTTTGTTTCATGACTCTTGAAATGAAAATGTGAACAGATCTGAAGGCCATATGGTATAATATCAGTGACAAGTTCTTAGGTCTTTTAATTGGAGATTGTTACCAGTAACTAGTCCTATATGACATCTGCAGCCTAACACTTGTTTTGTGAGTTGATGAAACAATTTTGTGGTGTGTGTGTGATTACTGTAGTTTTAAGTATGTCCCTTGGAAGTTAAGATAACATTAATTATATTCAATAGGTTGTTACAATTTCTTGGTTTATTATTGTTGTTGTTTTGTTGTTGTTATCTTTTTGGCACACATAATGATTATTTTATTGTGTCCTTTTATGACATTTTGGAATGCTAATAGAAAGAAAACTGCATAAAAATTGTAGGTTTTCTTTACCTTGAACAGAAGAGTCTGGAAAAGGTGCTTTTTATTATTACTTTCATGAGAGACAGCTCTTCAGACTATGAGCTGATTACCTCACCTGACAACCCTGGGCAATCCTCAACACCTGTTTGGGATTCACAAGGTGAGTTCCATTGAAAAGGTGCAGGAAACTCACATTTGCCAGAAGGGCAGCTAGTATCATTATCACCCCCTCCATGGTTGGGGTCATATCACCCAGACACAGAGAGCCTCAATGCACATTTGTTCCTGTGCCACGATGTATGATATGTGCAAGGGTGATGCAGCTCCTCTCATGGAGAGGGAGAGAATGATGAAAGCCATGCTTATGGGAAATGTGAGTTCTCTGAACCTAGTCAATGGGACCCACCTACCAGTGAATCATTATAGGTGGCCAGAAGTCTTCAAAACATGGAATGGGCCTGTGGCACAGAGGAGCACCAGCAGCCAGAAGTCAGCAGACCAAGTAGGTCTACACAAGTGGCAATGGCACAACCTTTACAGTGCTCTAAAAAAACACTTATTGCAGGATGGTGGCTGTAGGTCTGTGCAGACACCACGGCCATCCAGTTTGTTTGAGCTACTCGAGCAGATCCTGTAGTCTCAAGGCTCAGTTATGGGGCTGTAATGGTGCCATGAAGATCTTTCAAGTGCTGCTGTTTTGAAATAACTATGGCCATTTTCACACTTACCAGTGTTTTGCATCATTCTGGGCCTTTTTTGTCCATACCGTAGAGAGTACCAGAGAGGCACTACTCCCTCCTAGTATGTTCTGTTTGCACAGAACAGAGTATACAGTAGGTTGGGTTAGGGTGCCCAATCTGGCATCCTTGCTCAGTCTACCAGTAGGCCCCTTTTTAAAGGTATGTTGGCATACATTGCATAGCATACTGGGCATAGCATACTGGTCCAGTATATCATGAGAGACCCATTTCTGGGGTACAACAAAGTGTGCTGCCAAAATCACCCCCCTCCCCACAAGTTCCAAAGGCCAAGGATTTCATTCCTGGCATCCAGAGCATTTGGGGGCTCTCCATGTTGGTTCCAGTGTGGAGGTGATGTGGTACAAAACACCCCAATATGGGCAGACTTCTTCCAGACCAGGAACAATTCCTCCCAGCTTGGGAAAAATTGCTTTTTTCCAAACCAGTAGTTCTCACTTTGGTCTGGAATACTTTTAAAAAGTGTGGCTTGACGACTGTTGCAATTTTTGCTGGTTGAGTGACATGAAAACAGCAGAGGATACTG
Organism: Aspidoscelis tigris stejnegeri; assembly: GCA_023333525.1. Lineage (NCBI taxonomy): Eukaryota > Metazoa > Chordata > Lepidosauria > Squamata > Teiidae > Aspidoscelis > Aspidoscelis tigris. Next base: position 59,359,965 of record JALMGA010000002.1, on the reverse strand, counting down.
GCTGTGACACAGTTAAATATTACTATGACCATAAAATTGAAAAGAATATCAGGCTTAACACTGCAGTATCCTGTGTTAGCATTTAGTTTGCCATCAGCACCACACAACTCCGTACACACCCAGTTGCCACTCTTGGCTGACAGAATTTGATCCTATCAGAATACAGGTGGTGTTGATGCAATCAAGGGGTGAAGAACTAAAGAGTCGTGTAAAGAAGATTCGGGGAGATAACATAAAAGGTGTGAGCATAGCAGCCCAATCTGAGGACAATCTGAGGACTGATTATCAGGAATTGGGTATGAACAGAATTAGGATGGCTTCAGTTCAGTTTCTTAATGGAACAGACTATTTCAGCCAGGTGTGATCTTGGCCTGGGTGTGTCACGTCCCAAGGGGAGTGGTTGTCCAGAGGTGTTGTTTATAGTGACAGTTTGCAAAAGTGAAGCTAGCAGATGTGGGCAGTTACATGAAGTCAGTCTGTAGATCCATTGGGAAGCCACTGACAGGGGATACTTCAGGGGCCTCGTAAAGTTGTGGGTGCATGTGCAATGTTCTGTGGCTCAGGAAACTCCCCACTATCAGCAGGAACTAGCACATAAAAGGATAGGGACAACAGGGGTGGGGGGGGGGAGGTAAGAGAGATTAGCAAAATTGACAACCTGTGGTAGAAGCTGACAGGAAAGTAGATACTATGCGAAGTTAGCAAAGTGGCAACCTGTGGTCAGCACAGGAGGAAATTGAAGCTGGAGAATTGAGAAAAGGTAGCAAAGCTACCAGAAAAAAACCAAAAAAAGGTGAAGAAGAAATTAGCCAAGAAAGATCAAAAAAGAGCTGAAGTTTTGAGGAAAGTTGATGGAGGAGGATAAAAAAAAAAATCAGTGAGGTGAGCAAAAATAATGACAATAAATAAGACAAGCCATGATATTATTCCCAAGGAGCCACAGAGAAAAAAAAAAGATTGCTTTGCACACTTAAGTGTTTGTGACTCAGAGTGCCCAATAATGTTACTGCCATGGAGCAAAAGAAGAAGCCATCCATGCCTCTCACCTTCATCATCTTAAAAAAAAAAGATTTTTTTTAAATCATCCTTAATTGCTGACTTTATGGGTTCTTGAGGGTGTGATAGAGTGTTACAGAGAGATGCAGAGGAAAACATGGGAAAATGAAATTTATCTATAGAAGATTAGGAACATCATAAGAAACACCTGTGGTTTCAAGGCTAATGCTAATTCGTCCTAGCTAGGCTTAGATGTAGCACAGAATCTGTATCGAAGTGATTACTTCTCAGAGGACTGGGAACCAGCTGCATACCACAAGAGGGCAGTATTATACCTGCACACACTTGAACATCAAGGCCTGTGTATGAAAACTACTTTAGACCCACATTTCAAAGTTAGCCCATATCTATTGTAATGAAGATTACACACTGAAATAAAAAGTCTGAACATATCAGAAATGCTGGTATATTATTTCAATAAATGAGTAAATTTTCTTTTTCTTTCTTATTATTTATTCAGCACTGAGCTCACTGTCTAACTGGTGCACATGTTGGCTCATAATGTAAATAATATCACATTTGAGCTCTGCATTATTCTGCACCCTGACTAAAAATATAGTGTGAAGGTTTTTTAGTATAAAGGCTATACAAGGAGATTTTGCTGTAGAGATAGATCAGTTTATATCAAAGCCAAAATGTAAGCAGGTCAAAAAGCAGCAGAGAAGCAGTCAAGGCAATACTGTACTGTGGTTGAATTCAAAAGATGTGAATACGATAGTCACAAAGTAATTTTAAGATCAAGGGGCCAAGTTAACTTACTGGGTAAGGAATCAAGCTGGTAAGCTAGGAACCTAAGCAAGGTCAGGATACAAAGGCACACAGAATGCAATGTGCTAGTCTATAGGGATTCAATGCTAAGTTAAGGACAGCAAGTTTATTCGCATTCATAATTCTTTCATTACTATCTTCCTATTCTAGATAACACTAACCAGAGTGTAATAAATAATATAGTTAGGAAATCTAGAGTTTCAAAAGTGTAAAATGAAGTGTATTTCCAAGAGAAGCTCATTCTTGCCCCCATGAAGGTCCTGGCAATTCCAAGGGCCTTTCTGCAATTGCTGACCACAACCTGAATTAATGGGCCTAGACCACCAAGGCCCAATGGATTGGAGCATAGCAAGGCATGGCCTGGAACAGCACCATCTACATGGTGCTACTGGTGTAGACCAAACCTCACTCCATCTCTGAAGCTTGCAAGAACTTCAGCACAGGCCTCCAAGGGCTCCAAAGAGCTAAGATTGAAAGTTTCTTGCCTTGGAGCCCCTAGGGGAACCCATCTTTGCTGGCACACTTTGGTCCAGAAAATGGTGACATGCCTTATGTTTGTCTGTGTGCTCTGGATTAGGCCACGTTGGACTATCTCTAATATTATTGGCTGTTGGAACCTCTTAAGTTCAGCAGAGCTTGCATCTAGCAAGTGCACAGCAGACAGCGTGTATGCATGGAGTTCACATGCAAAATCAGAGTCTTGATTGCTTCCCAAGTAGAAGGTTTATTGCTTTAAAGTTGCAGAGTATATGCTTAGATATGCTGAGTAAAATGCATGAGTATATGAAAAGAATACAGGTATACAACTTAACCACTATTATATGAAAACTGTAACACTGCATTATCACCTCTTAACTAAGAATAGAGAGAACAGAATAACATACTATACACATGAATTAACATGAGGTCATAGAAAGCAGATATCCCATGTGAGCACTTTGGGCCTATCCTAGATGGGACTGTTTGCCCATGTCTCATTGGCTTGGTTCCCATAACAATTTCTCACATAACTCCTTTTCTTGTTATGGCTACACTACTATGCAGGAAACAAGATTACAAGGCACCTGTTATTATTCAGGCTGGATGAACTCCTGTCCTAGTGATGTAAGCTCTAATACTATTGCCAAGTTTCACTGGGGGAAACATTCTGACAAGGACTACCAGCAGTCCGAATCATGGCCGAGTGTTCTGGCTTATGTTCCATCCTTGCAGATAGACCATACTGGTGATGGGAAGGCCATCCCATATTCCTCACAAACGTGCGGAAAGGAAGCTCCTAGTACAATTGTTGATAAGGAAGACCAGCAAGGCTGTAAAGTGTATAGCTCTGTTTAGAGAGGAAGTGCCCCATCATACCCAGCAGTTTAGAGTTTGAGTCCATTTTGCCTTTCACTTGTGCATGTGTTTCAGTTAAGGGTTGGGTGATACATGCATCAACAACACAGTTCAGTTTTAATGAACATAATGGCAGCTGTAGCAGTCTGTTAACTGTTTTAACTCTATTTGTTCTGACTCCTGATATCATTTCCTTTTAAACGCCTTGTCCTCCATCCCCCTCTACAACAGTCATCAGCCACCACTGCTTCCAACTGGAAACCTTTATTTGATTTCCTTGAATAATGTTTTCATTCAAAGCCTGTCCCAGGTTTGATACTTGATATCTCCAGTCTAGTGAACTTATTTTGAAAATATGGAAAACTGTTGTTGGTGCTTCTAGTGTCTTTTCAGCTGGCTGCTCTCATTTCTGAGCAGATTAGAAATCATATTTGAGTGAATGTCTATCTTGTAAAACTGTCCGATGTTTTAGGAGCATGTTGTCATTCTTATTCCTCTCCAAGTTCTGTGCTCAGCAGAACACATGTGATAAGGTTTTCTCCACATGTGATAAGGTTTTAGTAAGGTGACCATGATTAATTCTGGTTTTTGTTTTGTTTTTGCTTCTGTTATTGTCTAATCTGTAAACTGTGTACAATAATTTGAAATTTTTAATATATAATCTTAATCAGTCAATCACAACTCTGTCTGCCCTATAGAATACCAGTGACATTACATTCGTCTATCAACAGCCTTCCAGACAGGCTTTCTGTCACCAGGCTGCAGAAGGGATACAAGGTAGCATTATAGTGCCTCAAACGTGCCTCCTCCCTTTTTTCCCTAGACCTCCATTCATTGTGTTTTGTGTCATTTTGGATTGTAAGCCAAAGATGACATAGGCCACATTCCCATTACAAGCTTAATACGGTTACCCTAAACCAAAATAATAGAACTGGATGCTAACACGAATTTGCCTGATCCCATTACTCTCAACTTAATCATGTTCGATCCGGATTCTGAGGATCGTACATGGCGTACGTGACTCATGGGGGGATTCAAGTGGCTACTTTCTAAAAGCCGCTTTTCGGGGCTGCCCTGCCCTCTTCCTCCTGGTGTGAATGCGCCACCCATAACGGACCCCTTCACGGAGCCTAGCTGGGTGGTTGGGTGGCTGCCGCTTGCCTGGATGGATGAAAAATGGCACCGGGCAGCCAGCAATTCTTTCCCCTCCTCTCCCCATTGCCCAGGGCACACAGCAGCAGCGGCAACTCAAGCCCCCTTTGCCTGCTCACTCCACAGCCACACATTAAACATTAAACATTCACACATCTCACTGAAACTTCAGCTGCTTTCCTCCCTTTTCCCTTTCTAAAGGTCAGAACTTTTAGAATTGTGCAGAATTACAACATTGTTATCAGGTGCTAAGTGGGTAGATTGCTACAGTGTAGCGGCTGCTATAAGGGGTGGATTTTTACAATGAAATCACTATCTTTGGAAGCAAGCTATTGGGAGAGAGAAACCCTAAACATGCATTCGCATCCCACTAAAACTGTACCGTTCCCACAGCAAGAAGTGTAAAACGTTTAAAGCGCACGAACCAGAGCGAGACCTGTTGAAATGAGTGTTAACATTTACAATGCTCTGGGGCGATTTAACACGCGGAAAGCATGTTAAGCCAACCTGACGTGGGGACTGCGAGGATCGAAACTGTTTTGAAACCGTTTTAAGCTTGTAATGGGGACTCCCTCATATAAATAGACTGAATGAATGAGTGAATGAAGAAGGGGGAAAACTGCCCTCAAGTATTAAAGAAAATCATCCTATCTTTGATTATAAAGCCTTTCCAAAGGAAGGTAATTTACAAGAAAATCTAGAAAATAATACAATATAGCAATCTATTTATATATATATTTTTTATCCCACTCTATACCCAATGGCAGGTTACAAATAGTCCAGCATCCATCTAGTCCAGCATCCTGTCTCACAGAGTGGCCCACCAATTGCCCATGGGCATCTCAAGCAGAGACAAGGGCAAACCTTCTCCTGCTATCAAAAACCCAGCAAATGGCCTTAGAGGCATCCTGCTTGTCTTGGTCATCCATTCTAGTACCCATTGATATATCTGTCATCCATAAATTTCTCTAACCCTTCTTTAAAGTCATATAGGCTGGTTGCTGTTGCCACCACTTCTGGCAGCAAATTCCATAGTCCAATGACCCTCTGGGTGAAGAAATACTTCCCCTCATCTGATCTGACATTCCTATCCTCATAAAGTACCCCCTGGTTCTAGTGTTGTGTGATAGAGAAAATAAATTTTCTTTATCCACCTTTTCTGTACCATGCATGATTTTATATACTTCAATCAGGTCCCCTCTTAAATGCCATCTGTCCAGACTGAAGAGGCCTAGACGTTGCAGCCTGATTTTATAAGGGAGGTGTTCCAGCCCCTTAATCATTCTGGTTGCCCTTCTCTGCACCTTCTCTAGTTCCACAATATCCTTTTTGAGGTGTGGTGACCAGAATTGTACACAATATTCCAAATGTGGCCTCACCATAGATTTATAAATGGGCAAAATGATGACTTGATTTCCATTCCCTTCCTAATTATTCCCAGCACTGAATTAGGTTTTTTTTTGCCAATGCTGTGCACTGGGCTGACACCTTTATTGAGCTGTCCACCAGAACCCCGAGATCCCTTTCCTGGTGTGTTGCAGAAAGCGCAGACCCCATCAGTTTATAGACATGATTAGGATTCTTGGCTTCAATGTGCATTACTTTGCACTTATTAAGATTAAAGCACATTTGTCACTTGGTTGCCCACTCACCCAATACCTGAATAATTTATTTATCAGCAAACTTGATGATTGATGAATAAATTAAAAACCATTGGTCTCAATACTGAACCTTGGGGGACCCCACTTTTGACCTCTTTACACCCTGAGAATTGACCATTTATTACTACACTCTGCTTCTTATCCTTAACCCAGTCACTAATCCAGGACAGTACCTGTCCTTTTATTCCATGGCTTTGATGTGGAACTTTGTCAAAAGTCTTCTGAAAGTCCATATTAAATTTATTAAACCATAATAATGTCTGTATGTGGGGAGGAAAATTTGTTCCCTTACTTAGCCAAAGACCAGGGTAAAGAGGTTCATCTTCACAGCTCTTCTGAACACATAGAGTGAAAGTGCCAGACGCACCACAGGAGGGAGACTGTTCCACAATCTGTGAGCCAAAAATGCAAGTTAAATATAGAACCAAAAAAAAAAAAAAGATCATTTCATGAAAAATTGCTGACAGAGTCCTTTACTGTGGCTGATCCACTCAGTTGTTAATATAGGCAGCAGCAGATTCCCGGAAGAATGGAGGAGGTAAGACAAGGATTAGCCTCAAGATACAAACCCAGTTGTATCCACTGCACAACTCCAGCATCCGCTTTTGCTATGACTTTAGGAGATGTGGAAAATGGTTTTGCACTTTAGGCTTCTGCTCATAGCTGATGTGTTTTATGATTTTTTTTTAAATTACTAGTTTATGGCATTTTAATATCATAATTAAATTTTATTGGGTGTAACATTTTATGTTTAATTTTCTGCTGTGGGTGCTTTAAAGAGTTTGATTGAAATGTAGTCATGTTTAAATGAAATAAAATGTTCAAAAACGATTGGAAGGTGCTAAATTAGTTAAAGATGGGTGAAAGAGTCAATGAATATCTGACGGCCACCATTGTGTTATTGTATTTGGTATGTCGAAAGCATTTTATTTTACATATGTGTACTATATTTGTTCTGTTTTGGCTGTATTCCTTGTATTGTAATGTAAATATCAGAGCAGCAGGTAAGGAGTCGGTAAGGCACCCCTAATTAGCATAAGGTAAGGGGGGGAAGCAGCTGCCTACAAACAGCCAATCAGGCTTGAGCCTGCTCAGGGCCATGGATATTAAAGGAACCACCCAGTCCAGTTAAGGGTGTTCTATGCTTGGGGTCCCAGGGAGGGAGGATGTGTGTGTAACTGCCCCATGCCTGAGGGAGACTCCAAGATAGTTCCAGGGTTCCTGAGCTTAGGGAGAAGGCCTAAGGGAATCCTTACAGTAGCCTGTGGGGTATAGGTTGCTGGGTAGAGAGCCTCTGAGAGGACTTTGATATTTATTTACTGTATTCGTTTGCCTGTTCCTTCACAAGTTGTAAGCAATAAACCAGTTTCTTATTCATTTCAAAAAGCTATCTACCTGCAGTATTCATTTGAGTCGAATAGGCCTTGAGCCTAGAGTGAGGTAAAGCTGTGGTGGACTCTTTGGCCTGTGGGGTCTAGGGAAGCAACAGCCAATGCTTTTATTAATCATTAATTATTAATATTAATTATTAATATTAATTAACATAATATTAAGTATTAATATTAATATTGTGAGCATTTACTAGTCAGAGGACAGAAAGAGAGAAGGCCTGCCCAGACTGTAGTGTCACCACAGTATAGAATGGGGGGAAACTGACTTATTATAAGGCACTTTTGCATTTTGATATAGCTCATGTTTTAAACTACTGAACCAACTTGAGTGGGCGATGCTCAGATCTAATTCAGATGACTGGTATGACTGTGAGACAAACTCACTAGATACAAAATTAATTTTGTTTTGTTCTCTTTGTAAATTAAATTCTCTACTCTTCCTATTTTTGTTAATTATTTGTTATTATTATTCATTATCTGTCCGTTGATGGGAAAATGATACAGACTGCTATTGCAAAAACATTTTTGAGCCTCGTGTCTAATTCTGCAAATGAAGCAGATAAAGTCAATGAAGCTCTGTGAAGGACCAAAACTAATTCAGAGATCTAATTATTTTCATGGGGGACAACTCTTGATGACTCTAAATTAGGTGTTTTGCATTGCTGAGAAGTTTCAGCTTCAGCTGAGATGCCAAAGAAAGGCACAATAGAGTTGTTATATGTGTTATACACTGCAGCATAAATACATTCCTGTAAGTTTCCTGTATTTATCACTGGAGAAAACTATTGTTTCCTTTTATACTTAGAAAACAATACTTTAGCAGAGAACATGTTGAAGAACACACTCAAAGCATACAACTTGTTGATGTGTTTCAGCATAACTTTACTTATCTAAACGTGTGAGTCTTATAACTTATTTACATCAGATATACATGTCTAGAGATACTAGAGTCCATCTTTCTACCTAGTAGCTTGCAGAGAGAGAGAGAGACATTACAAACGATTACAGTAGAGTTATCCAATGAGCATTTCCCATACTGCAACTCTGATACACACAGAAAATTAACCCCTTTTACATTGAAGTGATATACACTTTGAATAATATACCAAGAAAACTAGGAGGCCCAGTACCCTGCCAGTATGGCTCTGTCTGCTTTAGATTAAGATGGATGGCTTTCTTAATCCATATCACTGGTAGATGCATTTCATTGGGTCTAGCAGTGGACCAGAGTGGCCCTGATTCAGGACATGGGAGGCATATAGAAAAACAGCCCCCCACCAGAGGCCCCCAATGCTAGGAACCTTTGTTCCTAGCCCTTGAAGGCAAGTAAGTGTAGCTGCAAAGTGAGTTGATCCAAATCAACACCATTGGTGCAGACAGTGTTGATCCAGCTCACATTTTCCCATGGTTGAAACCACTGGGCATCTCTGTTCTGGACCCACAGATCCCAACTAAAAGCAAGTGAGTGCAGAAAAGACTTGGGTTCCAATATCCAAAACATTGCTGTCAGTCTTGATGGAAGTCAGGGATTGCCAGTGGAGGCAACTTTGAAATCCCCCCCACCCCACCCTGCTGCCCTCCTCTACATCTACTTTACTTGACTAAAGAATATTTGCTAGATTTGAAGCTGGCTCACATCTCTGCAATTTACATAATGACAGTTTCTCTTCAGTAAAGGCTTAGCATGACAGATATCTAAAAGCAGTGCAACTGGAACTGAAATTCCAGCAGAAGGTTTATGGCCATGAGAAGGAAGCTCCCATATCATCAGCTCTTGTGTATAAAAGAGCCAACTGTTCCAAAAGGCCAGGTGGCCATTTATGATTCCATGGCTGTGGTTCCAGTTTCAGCAGACAGAAACAAAGTAGAAAGCAATGCCTTGGATGGCAGCCACAAAGATATGAACTGCTCTAGCTTTTTTAAAAAAGTTGTTGGTGTTATTTAATGCATATTCAACAGTGCATAAAACATAACTTTTCTAACAGTCTAAGAAAATATATAACACAGAATTCCAATATCCTCTCCCCCATGAAACACCTTGGCTGCATCCCCAAAAGACTTATTTACTTCTCTACTGTCACTCTACTGTCACTCTATTGAAGTGGACTTTAAAAGTGCCATGCAAATCAGGAATAAGCGTCCGCATGAGGCTCAGGAAAATGTGTGTTTTTAACGCACCTTCTGTCCCCATAGGATCCCTGTTTTCTTTGTGCGCATCTTTTTCTCCCCGCCCCTGCTCTTGTTCATAGGGTGCCAGCGGGAATGGGGAGGGACTGCGCTTGGCGCGGCCACAACCAGGAAGACAATCCCTGACAAGTGCAAAGGAAAGCGATCGGTTCTCTGTTCGTCTCCCAGATCTCCCCCCCGCCCCGAAATGGCTTCTCGTGCTGGAAAACATTCACTCTCACCACTTTCCCTGTTATTGCTTTCAAAAATCCACCCTGTCCATCGCACGAGCGCTGACAATCCCTGACAAGTGCAAAGGAGAAACAGCGATCGGCTCTCTGTTTGTCTCCCAGATCTCCCCCCCCCCGAAATGGCTTCTCGTGCTGGAAAACATTCACTCTCACCACTTTCCCTGTTATTGCTTTCAAAAATCCACCCTGTCCAGCGCACAATCACTCATTCACTCATCACTTTCCCTGTTATCGCTTTAAAATCCACCCCTAGCAATAATCCACCCATTTCACACCTCACAGCGATTGCAACAATGTTGCAATTCTGCGTGATTCTGGCTCTTTCGTTCTGAGCTTTAGAAAGTGAAGCTGTTTGTGTTTCTGCTGTGTGTGCAGGTGGCAATCCCCGCCCCTTTTGCCACGGAGTGTCCTCAAGGTAAATGTAGCGAGGAAAACCCGCAACTTACAGAAAGAGCGCTGGAAGAGTTGTTTAAAGTGCATGTATTTTGTTGCGCGATTTCCACGTTTTGTAGCGCTGGAACCTCGTTAAAAACCCTGGCTTGGGGACGCTCAGAGGCAAAAGGAGAGTCTTGGCAGACTTTTTATTCCTTGGGGACAGCCCCCTTCTCTCATTTCCCTGTTCTTTATAACGGAGTGGGTGGGGGATTTGTAAGATAATTATTTATGTTGTCAACTTAATGATTGAAGTTTTGTCCAGCATGTCCAAAGTTGATACATCTTTAGACAGTTCGATAAATGGAATCTATATCTTTTGCCCATCTTCCACTCCCTCACTAGCATTTATTTTATTTTGGAGTTTTATGATACATTCACCCCTTATTGTTTCCCATATTATATCATACCACTTCTCCCTATTTACTGCATTTTTCCAGTGTCTAGTGACAAAGAAAGTTGGAGATCATTTCATAAGAACCATGATCTATGACGAAAAATCTGCATGTAAAGTATTAATAAGCATAAAAATATTATTTGAAGCATATAGGCTACAGCTCTGGAAGGTACTTCTAATTTATTACTCAAGTTTTTTATTTTATTTTTTAAAAGCTGCGACTGATATTCTTGTTGCGTTTTTTATTCTTGGGCCTGGCTTTATGAGGCTGTATTTTCAAAGCTTGCCTTTAAAAAAGCAATGTTACTGCAGTTATATTGATCTTTTCCCACCATTTCTAAATGTTGCAAACTGCCTTGAAAGCATATTACTCTGAAAACCTGGTGGAAATATTTAAAATAATTTTATTTCCTGCATGTTTAGCTTCCTCTGAGTGCTGTTCTGCCAGGGAGGGAGGGAGGGTAATATTTTAAATATATTGCATATGTTTCATTTTTTATTGTTGTGATCCACTCTGGGACCTTCTGGTGAAGGGCAAGATATAAATTCTTACATAAATAAATAAAATAAAATGTATCCACCTAGATGTATCCAGCAAACAACCACATAAAAGGAGATGTTTGTTGACTGTCAAGATGTCATTTTCCCCCCTTAAGATTTAATCTGACCTTTTATATAATTAAAAGACATTACACTATATTTGATTTCACATTTCATGCAATATATATAATCAAACATCTTCCACTTTACGATTGTACTACTTCATTAAATATTATAACTTAACAACTCAATGGTCTCCAGTATTCCAATTACCAATGAAAAAGGTCCAGCTACGGACAAAACTATTACGTTTCTTCTTCCTCTTATTCCTCAATACGCGTGTGGCCTGCAAGATTAATGCTTTGACAGGGAAGTGTCTGGGGATCAGAGTAAGGCAATAATTGAGCACCATGCTTCCTGTTGTCCAAAATACAAGGCTGACAGGCAGAGGAACCTTATAGTCCCAAATGTTAGCATCGTTGCTCCTTGACCTCACTGTGTTTTTGACCGCTGTCCCATAAGATGTGTTTATGCCAGAAGTTCTGGCTAAGAAGATATTCCAAGAAGGAGGTAGGGGCGCATCTATATGTGTAACTTAAGCTTCATTCTGACCAACTACTTCAGGCTAGGTAAGATGAAAAGTTCTCTGAAATATTCATTTTGAATCATTCTATTTTTTCGAAGAATGGACCAGACCCTAAAATGTAAATATTTTATTTTTTTGTGTGTGTTGGCCAAATTCAAAGTCACACTCAATTTGGTCACATCCTATGGAGCTGAAGACCCTCAAAGCTTGGCACCTCTGCCCATATTTAGGTCATGCCTCCATTTTTTATTTGTGAAGCACCTAGTAATGGGTACCTTGGCAGGAGCACCCACCCTGACATATCACTGGCAACTTCCCAGTTTCCATTGTCCATGCAAAGGGGCAATGTGTTCATAGCTAGGAAGCAACTTCAGGTAAGTACCATACTTTTCTTGAACCTATTATTTTAGAGTGATTTTAATATGCTTAGACTTGTTTTTGGACTGCTTGCCTTGCATTTATCTCTTGTAACCAACCCTTGGTATAGGGAAGGATGTAAATAACAATAAACAGACAAATCCAGCCCATCACTGCATCCAGTTACAGAATAGAGAGGCCATCTGTTGAGAGGGATAAAATTATTATGGACAATAGCAGCTTTTCAACTGTTCCCTGCCTGCCTGGAACTGTCAGAGAGAGGCAAAATCACTCTCTCTGCACAGGCACCAGCAGCCCTCAAGCAGGTTCATGGAACAAACATGTAAACTGCCTCCCTCAACAGCTAGGCTGCCCCAGCAGCAACTCCTCCTTCAACCCATCTTGAGGGGGCAGATGTGTGCATAGACCATTGTCCTAAAACATCCAATACTAATCATTTCAATACTTGCCAGTAGTTCTACTGAGACTGGTGTAGCCCCACCAGAACAGATATAACACCTAACAAAGGTAGGGCAGTAAGAATCTACCTTAAATTATAGACTGGTTGGGAGCCCATGATGATACTGACAAAACTAAAAAGGAGATTTTTACAGTGCCAATGGTTTACAAGGTTGGGATACTGTCTAATTCTCACTAGTATTTACATTCAAGAAGTCCAGTCCTGCCATATTCCAGGAGGTTTTGTGAGGGAAGTGGCAGAGGGGATTAGCTTCTAGTTGGAAGGTGACCTCCATCCTACTAAACTTCACATTGTTCCACAGCTTTTGGATGAAAGTGAAGCTATCTACAATAGTGTTATATATCTCATTTTATCTTTATAGAACTACTCCGTGGACAACCTCAACTTATATACCTGTATTTCCTTACTCAGCTACTACATTCTCCATTGTTATCACATAGAAGCCCTAGACATACAAGTCTAAGACAGAATGGCCTATTCATTAATTCAATCTGTGGTTGTATCAGTTCTGGTCATACCTAGATTGTTATAGGTTGTCCTCAGGCCATCACCTTGGGCCACAATGGTCACACCTTTCTCCAAGATCAACCTGAGCTTCTTCTTGGCTCTCCACCTCTTTTGCTGCATCAAATCTACCTCCTTTCTTATTGGATGCCGTTCTGTCACTCAAGGGAGGCGAGGGTGTGTGTTTGCAATTCTTTTTTAAGCCTGCTCCTCCACCTCCACACCCCCCTTTTTTATGTGCTTTTCTTCTCTGTGCAATTTTTATTATTATTTACATTTTACATTTATATCCCGCCCCATACCCAAAGGTCTCTGGGCGGGTAACAGCAGATTAAAATAAACTATACATTAAAAGACATTCAACAAATATAAAACAATATACAATATGTTTAAAATAATAGTGTTTGTACTGGGGGGGAGGGCATAAGCAGCTCAGCCAAAGGCCAGGGCAAAGAGGTGAGTCATCACTGCCCTCCTAAATGTATATAGGGAAGGGGCATGACGCACAATAATAATTATAATAATAATAATTAATAATATAATTATAATAAAATTTGCATAAAACACATAAATGGAGGAGAGAAGAGGAGGTGCCTCACAAACTCTGCCCATCCTGATTGGCTGAAGGAAAGACTGGACCTCACACACCACAGCACAGTTCAGCCTCCTTTAGCCTGTCCTCCCACTCATACTTGAGGAAGCAAAGATGTCCTGAGATGCCAGGATTGACTGAGTCCTCCTCAGTCCTGTAAAAATGAGGACTATGTTTAAGATGATCTAATGGGGTAGACCAGCTTGCAAAATGAATAAAATTAAAATAATGTGAGTACGACCTGAAGATGATCTGAGGTCATCCTAAACTACTTGTGTGACCAGGGCCAGAATATATTAAACCGCTCCAAACTGCTCCCCCCCCAAAACCCCTACATAGCACTGGTACTATGCATTATCTAAACCAAGAAGACACAATTGTATTTTCCAGATGTTCTTGAACTGCAATACCTGTCACTCCATGCCAGCCCAGCTGTAAAATAAATAAATAATGTCTTTGAACACCCCTGGGCTAGAGGATTAAATATTGCTTGATTATTTTCATAAAGATTAGTGCATTACGTTTATTTTATATTTGAAGTCTACTTTTTTCTTTAAAAAAATGACTTTCATTTGCTTTCATTAGTAAGTTATCAACAATGCAAGTGTATGCATATGGTTCCTTTATTGAACTATAATAATGCAGCAGCAATTCTTTTTAGGATAAATATTATGTGGATAATTATTTTTCCTTTAGTTTTTCTTAATGTTCTATAAACAGCTATACATATTAAAAGATAAGAAAGCATCGAAAGTTAGGAATAGAAGAAAGGTGGAAGCATATAAAAGATTAAATGGAAAATGGCCCCATGCCACCAGGAGATTTTTCTCATGCAACTACTACTGAAATGAGATCTATACAGATCATGTTTTACAATAGAAAATAGGAAGAAGTTTGTAGGGTACTGCATCTTATTTACATTCAGGAAATTGAAATGCACATATCGACACAAAATCCCTGTTGTAAGGCCTAGTCCTTAATTTGGATTAAAGATTTGTGCAGAAAGGTCTATATTGTTCTGAAGCTGCCACTGTAGCCTTCTTAGGTCCTTTTCCAGCCTGAATTCTGGGCATCTTTATGTTCACAAATGTTGCATTTTTGAGGCTTCCCCCCAAAAAAACCCCTTAAGAGCCCAATAAGAGTTTCATGTACATAACTAGATGAGTGCACTGCATATCCACCTCTTTCATTACTTATCAGAGAATTCCTGTCCAGGGAAGTGGCCTTTGGCTGAGGTGAGATGGAATGCTCTATGTTGCATTCCTGTCCTTCTCTTCCCCTCTGAAGAACACAGCACAGGTTGCGCCGCCTTGTCCCCATCCTTTCTATTAACTGGTATGGCTGATAGAGTGAGGAGCGGGCAAGGAGGAGAGCAGGATGTCATTTCTTCTCTCCTTTTAAATCTCCTTCCTTCTATTCTACATTCATTTTCAAGAGCAAGGGACAAAAAAATCCCATCAAATATTTAAATTGCCTGGAGGCAGTGTCTTTAGGGCAATGCTGGAGGGTATTTGCACCACCATTCTCATATCATAGCAACCTTGTTTATAGTTTGAATACAATCAGTTGAGCTAACAGAAAGGTTATAGTCAGGCTGTTAACTGGTTTGTTTTGTTACCAATGTACATAAAACTGAGTTTATGCATCAACTTATTAAAACAAAGCTTTTGGGTTTTTTTCAAATCAAGGGCAAGCATACTGGTGTGAGGCAAAGACAAATGCAGATATATTTATTGACTAAATTTCTAAAGCTGCCAAATAACTAAAGTTCTATGGATCATTTACAAACAAAAATTATAAGCACATATTAAAAACATAGAATTAAATAAAATACAATCTGTAAAAAAATGCAGTAATTCAAAACATTGGCTGTGTCTCCATGTGTGATTGTGGGCACCTCACTGAAGGGACTAGGGTGTTGCATTTTAGTATGAGAACATCCAAAAATGCCATGGATGGGGCAGTCAACTTCCCAGAGCTGTTTCATACCCTTGTCACAGGTACCTTAGGCAGGCATCATGGTCTCTGGTGGCATCTTTGGGGCCCGGTGTGGAGACCATGACCTACAGTGCCTGACAAAAGTTCTGTCGCTTATCCATGTTGTTGAAACCAAAGCCTATAACCTGACTTAAAATTCATCCATTGGTTTTAAAAATGACTCATATGAAAGCTGAAACCCTCCCAAATGAGGTTTTTAAAAAGAAAATAAGTTTGCTTCACTGCTGAAATATTGATCATTTAATGAACACAGAAAGGTCAGATTTTGGCTAGACAAAAGTTTTGTCGCCCACAAAAAGTAATGTGAAAATCAAACAGATAATTCACTTCAAATACAAAGATATGTTTCATAACATTGGTGAATGAAGTTGTGGTGCTATTAGAGCCATAATTAATATTTTGTGTGACTTCCATGAGCCTGAAGGACTGCATCCATGCGTTTCGGCAATGATTCATACAATTTATTGATGAAGTCATCAGGAATAGTAAAGAATGCAGTTTTACATGCCTCCCAGAGTTCATCAAGATTCTTTGGTTTTGTGTTCCAAGCTTCCTCTTTCATCCTACCCCAAACATGCTCAATGATGTTCATATCTGGTGACTGGGCTGGCCAGTCCTGGAGCACCTTGATCTTCTTTGCCTTGAGAAACTTTGATGTAGAGATGGATGTATGAGATGGAGCGCCATCCTGCTGCAAAATTTGACCCCTTTTATGATTGGGAATGTAAGAGGTAGCTAATACGTCTTGATATTTTAGGCTATTGATATTGCCTTCCACCTTGCAAATGTTTCACACACCCCTATACTGAATGTAACCCCAGACCATGATCTTTCTACCACCAAACTTAACTGTTTCTGGGTATATCTTGGATCCGTACGGGCTCCAGTAGGTCTCCTGCAGTATTTGCAGCAGCTGTGGTGTAATTCAACTGAAGATTCATCTGAGAAATCCACCTTCTGCCACTTTTCCAGCATCCATCCGTTTAGTAGGCTGTGGGCCTTGGCAAATACCACACGGTTTTTTAATTGCCTTTTGTTTAGTGCTGGCTTCTGGGCACTGATTCGACCATGGAGGCCATTTCGAGACAGAATCCTAAAACTGTTCTAGTTGACACAAGGACTTGAGGTGACCAGGCCTGTTGGAGCTCTGCTGCAGTGGAAGAAGGGCTGGCTTTTGATTTTCGAACCAACAAACCTTCCTCCTGAGCAGTCGTCTTGCGGGGTCTGCTAGACCTGGGCTTGTCAAAAACATCTCCAGTCTCTTCAAATCTTTTTGTAATTCTTTGTACTTGACGCTGAGACACATTAAAGGTGCCAGCCACCTCTGCAGAGGATCTGGTCTTCAGTCTCCTGATAATCAAGGCTTTGGTCGCAGGGTGGATTTTTGGCATGTTGTCAGAGGTCAAGTTGCAGTTCAAGTGAAAGTCTGGAGTGCTGGAGTTCTTTTTATACACACCCACTAATTATCTGATCAATTAGTGAGCACAGGTGAGGCTGTCAACTAGGATTAGGTGCATTATATGACAAGGCGACAAAACTTTTGTCTAGCCAAAATCTGACCTTTCTGTGTTCATTAAATGATCAATATTTCAGCAGTGAAGCAAATTTATTTTCTTTTTAAAAACCTCATTTGGGAGGGTTTCAGCTTTCATATGAGTCATTTTTAAAACCAATGGATGAATTTTAAGTCAGGTTATAGGCTTTGGTTTCAACAACATGGATAAGCGACAGAACTTTTGTCAGGCACTGTATATGCTGTTCCTGCTGTGCTTATCTTAGTCCTCATTTATAAGATACCTGCATGTGTCAGGTATTCTGGGAGCAAATAAGATTATCAGACAAAGTGTGGAAGTATCTTGGATTCCATGAAATAATCTGTCTCCAGCTCCTACTAACTAGATAAGTAATTAGCCCTTCAGCTGATTTGATATGCTGGTTTAAAAACTTTGTTCCTTGTAGCAAAGGGACATTTAACGACATACAGTATTTAGATTGGCACTGAATGTCTCTAACACTTCTCTGTCACAAAACTATCTTTGGAGCAATAGCTGCACTCATTTTCAAGTGGTATATTTTGTATTTCCTATTCTTTCTTATCCTATAAATAATGAGTTAATAAAAATAAAAAAACTTAAAATTATTTTTGAAAAAGGCAATGAAGATGAGAAGGAGTAGGAAAAGAGATGACAGGCGTAATGTAGACATATGGCGTGTCCGTCTGCACTCATTTCTTTTTAAAGTAGCATGTGCAAGAAATTTGCTTCTCATCAATTTCCAGCATGTAAACCAATTTGCTAATTAATGGTGAGCCACTAATAGTATTCCAGGCAATCAGAGGCCACAATGAAATGTGGGAGCCAGAAGTTTTTTTAAAAAAAAAATCCCATAAAAATAATAAAAAGATGCTGATAAATCTCTTGCAGTAAAGAATAAAAATCTGAACAGCTATTCCCATCTGAACAACTAAACTAAATCAACAAAATTAGGAAGACCGAAAATGATATTAAAATGATGGGGAAGTCCTTTTTTGCTTGATAATTTCTCATTAACCTTTGGAAATAGATGGAGGCTCATTTAAAACAAATTACAGTGGATGATTACATCATATAGTGAACTTTTCATGAAAAGAGGTTCTATATCTTTCTCTTTTACAAAGTGGCTGATTCAAAGTCAACATTGTGGTTGTTAGACATAGCGCCTATCTCCATGCAATTTTTATTCCGAATTTGATCCTGCTTTGCCTCGCGAGTATCTCCATGCAAAGCCCTAATACGGGCTACATGCGAGACAATACATGTTAAAAATATCCCACTTTGCAAGTGTACTACATGCAAAATAAGGGGCTAGCACGTATTGTCCTGTGGTCATGCGGACACTCCCAGGTTATTTGGTTGCACAGCAGCTGTGAGGCAATTATAGAGGCTGTAAAGAGCAGAGAAGATTTCTAAAAACAGATGACAGAGCCCGGTCTGTTTTAAAGGGTTCTTGTGTCTATTTTTTAAAATCTTCCCTGCTTTTTATAGCCCCTATAGCCACCTGAGAGTTGCCCAGCTGGGTGCCCTATACCCACCTGACAGCTTAATCGCCCAGGTAAGCCTGACAGCTGCCCTGCAATCAGCTCTCAAGAGCAGGAAATGTGAACAAGGAGCTAATTAATTATGCACCTCTTTCTGCTTGGATGAGTCAGTCTCCTGGCAAGGAGCTAATTAACAGGCAGCTTCAAGGGGTTGCAGGGGCTTGAAATTTCTCTCCTTCTCTTACACACACGCATGCAGACACACAGGCACAGACAGGGGGGAATCCCTCCTGGAGGAACATCTTCCTCCTCCCCTCCTTCCTCTCTCCCTCTCTCTCCTCCAGCCCAAGCCGTCCTTCTCTCACACTCACACATGCGGGCACACACACAGACAGGGTAGAATTTCTTTCAGAGCCCTGCGAAAGCCTCTGCTCTTTTAAACATTTTATCAGGGCTCTGACAGCCCCTCTCCCCGCCTGAAAGCTGACAGTTGCCCTGCATCCAGCTGAGTGGCTTTCAGGCAGAGGGAAGGGCTATTGTGCAGATATACAGAACACTGCTAAAATGAGAGCAGTGGCTTTTGCAGCTCTTTTAATAATTTTATTCGGGCTCTGGGATTCCACCCTCTGTGTGTGTGGAGGAGGGAGAGAGAGAAAGAGGGGAGTATGCATGTGTGTATGTGTTCACACACTCAGGCAATGGGGGAGGGGATGTAGGGATTTACCACAGTTCTCATGAGGGTGGATGGGTTCATCTGGAACCCACATTGTCCTCCATTACCATGGGGACAGCTTAATGTGAATTAAGATTTGCATTAAGCTGTCTCCCTTTTTTTTTAATTCTGTGGGAATGTACCCATAGACACAAAATCCTGTGTAGACTTCATAAATGTTAGAGAAAGTAGTTTGTGATAGAATATTTTAGTGAGAGATTGTTTCTTTCTGATTTCTGTACCTGGGCCAAGAACTCTGGGTATTTGCAGCTAGTAAGTACAAGGAGCTGCATTTGACCATTCTTTTCAGGGGAAGTGTGCCTATCTCTGGGTTTGTTTATAAAATTGGTTTCCCAAATTAAATTAGCCTGAAATAATGTTATAGTATAAATATATACCACATGCAAGAGAGGTATGGTATGTTAGGTGGTGTTTTGCACATTTCTGGCAGACACGCATTTACATATTCTAGTTACTATGTCTACCTCTCAAACCTGGGTCTTCTGTCAAAGGCCTGGAAGGTTGAGGGTCTTGTTCAGTATCTCAGCTGTCCCTGGGATTGTGCCTGACTGCTTCTATTGATGCTGTACCTAGTGCTTGTTCTTGTGCTCCTAGGTTTAGTGCCTCAGTGCTATTACTAAGTTTGTGCTTTTTCTAGCCTCTGAGTGTTGTCCTGGCCAGGAAGGGAGACAGAGAGGAGGATTATATTTTAAAGATATTTTAGACGGTGTTCTGTTTGCTTTTTTAAATTGTTGAGACATGTCCTGGAACCTACAGATGAAGAAAGAAAACAATGTTATAGATAGATAGATAGATAGATAGATAGATAATTGAATATGGTTATGTTTAAAAGGATCATTTCAAAACAAAACTTCTTAAAGCTGTTCTGAAACATCCATGTATACCCATCTGAAGCACTGATAAGCACCCTGTCTTATTATTATTTCTTTTTTGCCTTTTTGCCTTTCAGATTTCAGACATATTGGTCCAGAAATTGAATCAAAACTCTGTCCAGTTTGACTTAAAGCCTGGGGTTAGAATCTTTGTCCATGCTGCACATTTATCAGCAGGTTTGTACATATTTCTTATCATTGTATGCTGCTTTTTCAAAGTTTGTGTCCCCCCCCCCTTCAGTATCAGCACTAGGGGACATATCCTATGTGATCATATTTAGAGCAATGTATAAAAAATTAGCCTAGGTAATCAAAGTGCAGCGCAGAGCTTAAAGTTGAAGGAGAACTTCTGGATGTAATCTCCATTGTGTTCAACTGGGCTTACTCATTTATAAGGATCCTTGAAATAATTCTGTCTGTATGTGTTGTAAATCCAAGACTGGCTGTTTCACAAGCCCTGACTGTGCTTTCCAAAGATAACCGTGGAAGTAGCACGCACACACAAAATGTAGAAGGATCAGGAAACATGTTAAAATTGCAATACACTCAATGCATGGCTGGATATAAGAACATTACGGGTGTGTCTCCATGCCGAAAATATTCCGATGTTAACCTTCTTTTGCCCCAGAATGTCCCCATGAGCAGCTTTACTCTGGGCTACATGAGGCCCAAAGGAGGAAAATCTGCAGCAAAAAACCTTCCCTTTCCAATAGTACTACATCTGACTTGGGGGACAACTGAGGATTATCCTGGGGATGCACAGGGCTCTGACAGCTCCTATTCCAGCCTGACAGCCACTGTGAGGCACTCCAAACAATCGTGCAGGGCTCTTATCTGGGCAAGGGGCGGGGTGGAGAAAACCATGTGGAGAAAATGAGTGAAGCTGACTAGGTGGGGAGAAACAGGTGAAGGGGAAGCCCACAGAGAAAGAAATCTGCTAACTGAGAGAAAGAAGGGGAGGTGAAGAGACAGACACACACACGAGTGAAGCTGACAAGGGAAAGCTTCTGCCTCGGTGCAGATTAAAGATGGAGTTCAAAGTGGCCACTTTCCTGCTTCCACTGGCCTCTGCTCTGTCCCTGCTTCTATCTTTCGCACCCTCAACTCAGTCCGTGTGTCTCTTTGCCTCCCCTTCTTTCTCTCAGTTAGCAGATTTCTTCCTCCTTGAGCTTTCTCTTCCTCTGTTTCTCCCCTCTTGTCAGCTTCTGTCCCTTCACCTCCCCTTGTTACAAGCATAACTAAAAGCAGCTCACTCCCTGCAGCCCATCAGCCAGCTCCAGCTCCCTCCATTCACTTAACGGCAGCTGTTTTAGCACACAAGCAGACCAGTGATGATCTCACCTCAGAGGGGGTGAGAGATTCTGTGCTTGCTGAGAAACAATCTCCGTTGTTATGATAATTAGCATCACTTTTCCCTGATAGCAAGCTCAGAGAGGTGAAAGACAGAGAGAGATCATGGCTGATGGGCTGCGGGGAGTGAGCTGCTTTTAGTTATGCTTGTAACTGCATTACAAGCATTGGTTATGCTTTTAACTGTGGCAGCCAAATAAATGAGTGATTTATTATGTTGTGTTCGTGGAGGTGCAATTGAGGGTTTTGCCTGTCATCGCTCCAGCGGGCGGGGGTGGGGAGAAAAAGATGCAGGCTCACAAAAAGTGGCTTGCATGGGGACAGGAAAGTACATTTTGAATCTGCGTTGCCCCAGACTACATGGGGATGCTTTATTGGGAGTTACAACATGGACTTTTATTAATCGCATCACTAACAAAGCAACTGGCTCCCATGGGGTCGCGTCCTCCCTTTATATAAAAAATACTGTACAGACAGGACAGATATATGTATTTATTGTGCATCTGACTGACAGATCAAGCAAGCATACAATCAGTACTAATCTATGGTTCAAATAAGGAGAAAAAATGTCACACAGTGAATCTAGATCTGTTACTTAAATGATAATAGTGATGATGCTCAGATTTTCAGTTCTCTCATTTCCCATTCCTTACAAGCAAATTAGTAAAACCTCTGATTATCATAGAATGAGTTCGAATGAGATGAGCCTCATTTGTAGGATTAGAATCATTTATATTTAATAAGCTACTGCAAATTTGATACCAGTTTTCTCAAGATACCTTTTAATTTCTATCAACACAAAACCATTTTTGTCATTATGACACCACAATAAGTCAATAATATTTTAGATCATTACATAAAGTATGCAAGCTGTATTTTAAATGCTGTTTGCTAAAACTGCTATTTGCAGCTTCTCAGGTTTCTCAGTTCATGGGGAAAATGTAATGGGGAAAGGGCCTGTATCATAGACCTTTTGAACTTCTGCTATCTTGCCAAACCCTATGAACCACATGGGCAATTTTTGCATGTAATGCTTTACTGTAATTTTGAACATGATCAGCAGCAAACATTTAACATTTGGATTCTCACTTGCCATCTTTCAATTAGACATGGTTGATATTAATTGAAAATCTACTTATCTGAATCTAGAAAACCTATACCTATATAGTTAAGAGAAGCAAGGATTTGGAGGCTTCTGTTTCTATCCTCAAGACTGAACCCAAACGACAATAATAGGAACTATCTTGTGGGGTTTCTCAAGATTCATTCATTTCCTGTGCTTTTTAGCATTTATAGAAGGCACTGTGGCTCTGCTGAGAGGGCAGATAATCAGTTTTGAGTCAGTATTTAGTTTCTACAATACTGACAAAAAATTGGTTATCTGTACCTTTTCACTGAAATCAGAGCTAAAGCATATCCAGATTAAGTGAGTTCTCTACTTGTTTCAGATCATTAGTCTGATTTATTTTAGAAAGTGAGAATGATAAAGTAGCCTTTGGGGGAGGGAACGATAATTTGTGGGGCATGCTGCCCATTACCTCCTGTCCAATGACAGACTTTGTTGTGGGTGTTGTTCTCAGGAGGCTGAAAACATCACTGTCAGGGTGGGAAGAGAGAACAGAAAAGAAGACACAGTGGAAGTTATGTCTTATCTGCCTCTTCATTTCTCTCCAACTCCTGCAAGGAAGAGAATGTACAAGGGATACAATGTTTCTTTCAGTATAAGGGGGCCTTTGTGGAAATCCAGAACTGTGCTTGAGCAGTTTTAGGGTAAACAACACAATGCAGCCTGACATTTTTCTTCAAGGATGGCTGGATCATGTGGGACATGGTGGTTGGGGTGTGCTCTAGCTCTACCTCTTTGGGGGAACAGTCTTCTTACTCCAACGGTGTCCTGCATTACCACTGAGCTTGCCATTGGCACCACACAACTTCAGTGTGGGACATGTGCCTCCATGGATTTCTTCATGGAGGCAGGTGAGGTGGAGGTGATTTGCTGACCACTGGCTTCATTATCATAAATATTGATCCTCTGACCCATTTCCCCCTTTTCATTGATGTCTCCTCCATTGCTTTGAAATTGCACATTTCTACAAGGCCTCAGTTATAAAGAAAAAATAAATTGAGATATGGCCTTCAAGAAGCTTTACTCTGTGATAGAAGTGGAACTGAAGTTGTGCCTGGCAGAATACAGACTGAGAGTGGAGGGAGAAACAAATGGTAAATGAGAGCAAGTAACATGCTGTGGCAGCCTCATCCTTAAGAACTGGCGGCTTTTCACCCCCCACCAGCCCCCTCGCCCTTGTGCAACACCACCTTTCATCCTTGTTTAATGTCTCATATTGTGACACCACCTGTCACTCTGAGCCCCCCACCCCACCCCCTTTCTCATGTGCAGTGGCCCTCCAGTTGAGAAGCTACAACTGGTGCAAAATGCAGGAATGAGGAGGTATTTAAGTGGTGTTGTCAGACATGGCTGTCAGGATACATAGCCCAATGGTCTTAAAGAAAACTTCAGTTTCCTATTAAATTCAATACAAGATTTTAACTTTAACTTATAACATCTTAAATAATATGGCTCCTCCCATAAAGACCTGCCCATCCACTACAGATGCTAAAGGGATGGGTCCATCAACTTTTCTAGTGAGGAAGCTGAAATTTCCCTCCATAGTTTCCTCTTTGGCTTTTCTTCCTATGAAACACTTCTAGATTAAAGATACCTTGGTCCAACATTCTGATCTTTTTCTGGTATTACTTCTTCCACCACTTAAATACCCCATCATTCCTGCTTGCCTTAAGAACTAGTACTTTTTCTCCTCCTTTTCTTTTTAGCTGATCATGGACTCAATATCAAGATATTATTCCCCAAATGCCAAATTTTCTGTAATGAGCAATGCATAGGTATTCACAAATTCAGTACATGAATGAATTCTATGAACTCTAACTCTTGCAATACTGAAGAATGACTGTACTGCAATCTTCCATTGTGTGATGTTGGAAGAGAAGGTCATGCTCTCCTTGAAACTGGTAACACTGTCATGTATGGATGTAAGAGTTTTCCAGTTAAGAGTGTGCTTTGATTTAAAAGACAATACTTAGTATTAGGCATATTTTATTAAACAGTACTCCCTCAAAATTTAATCCCATAATTCAGTTTCAGTTACCCATTTCAAATGTCTTCAGTTCAAAAAACTTTAACAATTGTCAGTTTTTTTTCTGCACACCTAACCATAAGACAGTTTTCTCCTGCTGCTTCTGTGAGAATCTCTTTCAAGTAAAAGTTGAATTGCCTTGCATGAAAAGCGGAGCTGCGCACATTGCAACAAGCAATAGCATGCGTTTAAAAGGCATGAGAAAACAAGTTCCTGTTTAAAGCTTTTCTTAAGCCAGATTTCCTAATAACTTCTCTTGGGATCACTCCCATGTCTTTCCTTATCCAATTAGCAGCACAGTAAATATTGGGATGCTGCCTTCTTAACAGTGCAAAATCTACAGGAAGTGAAGGGTGGAGGGAAAATGCAGCTGAGTTTCTGTCACTACTGAATCAAGCATCCTCTAAATAGGTAGCTGATCTTTTGAAAAATAAGGAATTGGAAGACATAGAATGAAATCTCAGGGAGTTGGAAAAGATGGGAGAGTGTTCTTCTCTACCTCATAAGTCAGTTGATGAAAATTAACCTTGCAGTTTTATGAATGCTCATTTAAAAGAAAATCAATTAGTAAGAATCACATTTTTGAACTTAGTATTGCATGTTTTAAACCTTTTTGCTTTCTTTCAAAATAAAATCATTGCTATCTTTTTCTCTAACATAGCATTTTAGTTCTTCAGGAGAGGTAAAGGAAGACAGGCAAGGACTTAATGATTAATATGATACCATATGGAGAAGGAAATAAAATGTAATTTTGCCTTCCGTATCCTCTGTCTTTCAACAAACAATGCATCAGAGTCTATGAGAACCCCAAGTTATTTTTGAATAAACAAATTCCACCTACCCATCAGATAATTTTGTTGCATATGACAGTATTTTTCCATGTTCACAATTTGCAGGAAGCCTGTCAAATGCATTGAGAAAATCTTGTGTTTGTAGGATTTTGCCAGAGGTGCAGTACACATTGACCTAGGGATATAGCAGTATCTGCATTTAGTTTATTCTCTGCTCATGCAAGCCACTTTGGACTGCTGAAAACACTGCACAGAATCTGCCCCCATACCCTTCACACAACTGCCCCCCTATCAAGATCAAAGATCAGGCTTTGGTCTTGATGGTGGTGGTGGCGGGGTGGAGAATCATCGAACTCATGAAAGGTCCCGCAGGCCTTTTCCTGTATCCAGTAACTCAGAATGCCAAAGAGAAGAGTAAGTCCCTTTGGCTGTGCCCCCATGCACATTTTGGTCCAAATCGGATTTGGGAAAGGCCGTCCTCATGCAAAATCGATTTGGGCTGATTTCCGCAGACCAAATCACCCAAACCTGTACTAAATTTGGTCCTGGAAAAAACTGTTCTTGCCACGGTTGGGAGCCAAGCCCGTACATGGGGGCAGTCCTGGGCTATTTGGGGAGGAGATTAGTGCTTGTATCATTGGGAGGTGGGGTTTCATGTCGTGTGCTTGCTGCTCCTGCCCTGTGCATTGGAGATCCCAACTGCTGAGATTCTTTGGGAGTAAGTGGTGTTAAAGCCGAAATGATGAGCCTTTGCTGACCAATAAGACTCTTTTCCATGACAAGTATTCCACCCTCCTTCCCTGATCGCCAAGTCAGGCATCATAATGGCTTGTTCATGGGTTGATTTTTGTCACTGATCACGGTTCCTGAGTGTTCTCGCAGTGATACGGAGGTGTGCTAAACTTCCACCAAGCCTCATAGCTGCTTTGGTCAAATAGCTGTCTTTTTTTAAATATATATATATATATTATTGCCATTCAATCCTGGCTTCTCTGTGCTGCTAATGGAGGAGGGGGGGGGGAGACTGGCATTTGGTGTTGTTTGCCAATAATTGCTGCAGTGGGCAGCACAGGGGTGGGAATGATGTAAATCTTGCTTCCAATCAGGAGAGAAGGGGTGGAGAGGAATTGTCTCTGTTCCCCTGTGCCGAGGTTTAGCACAGTTTGCATGGGGACAGCTGTATCTGTATACAGCCCGCATTATTGGTGATGGCATGGGGATGGGCAGATTCAATTTCGGTCCCGTACCCAGTTAAAAATGAGTCCAGATTGTTCCAAATTCCTTGCATGGGGGACACAGCCTTTGAATGGCAATGATGGGAGGGCCACCATCAAGACAAGAGCAGTTTGAAGAAGTCTGGTACCTGTTCACAGACCTCTGCCAGTGCTATAACAGCCCTTGTGTCGGCATAACATAGGAAGAACATAATGTCTATACAAGACACCATCATGCAAGTCCTATGGGTAATGAGGTGCAGTGTTGTGCAGGCACTGAGCACCATAAAGTGCCCACAGAACCCGCCAAAATCCAGTTCAGATTCATTACGGCTGAAATGAAGTGTAAAACACTTTGTTGTTGTTGTTCGGCATCTTATTATGGACAACAGGTATCCTTGAGCCTGAGTAGCAAAGCAGTGGTTTTAAGGATGACAAAGCGAGATTATTTACACTACATTTCTATTTTAGTAATGTGATGAGTTGTTCATATCACAGTCATATTTTGGATCTTGCAGTCTTAGACGCCTAGTAGAGTCCCTGCAATTTGCAAATTGCATAACGTAACACTATAACAAGAAAGCACAACCCTTAGGGTGAGAGATCCAGAAAGATGTGATGTAGATTGTGATCTTTTTTCAGTGTGGGATCTTTATCTCATCAGCCTCCCTTTCACTCATGGAATATACTTAGTTTGTTGATCTCCAGACTATGCCTCAAAAGGAATAAATGTGTATGTTGGTTGCCAAATACCTAGCAGATTTTTAAAGCAAAACAGGGTGAGTACTGGAAACATTTAGAGTCCAGTGTTCTAAAATTGTTCTAAACTTTTTTACAGCTCCACTTACAGATGTCACACCTAGCCATAGTGGTTCAGCCATGCTGATGCTGCTTTCTGTGGTATTTGTGGGACTGGCAGTATTTGTAATCTACAAATTCAAAAGGTATGGTTCCTTCTTTCTTCCCTGCAATCCTTCCATAGGTGGAAAAACATAATACGAAGAGTATTTTAGCGTACACACCAATTATGGTTTCTGTTAATGTTTTAGGAAAATCCCTGGCATTAATGTTTATGCACAGATGCAGAATGAGAAAGATCAAGAGATGGTCAGTCCAGGCAGTCAAAGTGAAAGCATGGCTAATGCCCCTCAAAGGGAGCTGATGATCCCAGAACAACTAGTAGATGAGAAGTTGGATACCCACCCCATAGGTAAATAAACTATAGCAGCCAATTATTGGTTAAAAATCTGCCTTCTGATTGGCTAAATCTATTCTAAGCTTCCAACCTTCTCTGCTAAAATACTCATCGTTCCCACTGTTCTGTTACCCAAGCAAAACTGCTCTCAACTAATACCAAAATATTTCCTTCTTCTGTTCTATTTAATGAGCACCAAAAGTGACACTCAAATTTTAATAGTAACTCCCCTTCTATAGAACCTTTACTTGTGGACTTTTTTCTCCCCCTTTTTGGTCACTGGTTTAAGCTTTACTTTGTTTTATCTATCTTGTATAATACACTGCGACCAAGGTGGTGAAGGGTGGTATAACAATAAATATACTTGTGTAGGGTGGTGGACAGGGCAATTTTGCATCTAGTTACTCAAAATTGAGTCTTCTAGATAACAGCTGCATGGGTGATGGAGTGCCAGATGTGGCCTGAGACTGTGAGGTCTTCATATCAGCATGCTTCCCAGAAGACTAAAATTCATAGAAGATGCAATAGCCACACAGTCGTGTCCTGCTCCTGGATGTGGAAGGTGCCTGGGAATTCTAAAGTAGTACTGAAGTGGTCTACCTCATGGCCTAAAGCTGGTCTCGTTTCTGCTGCTACCACCACGCAGATAGGTGGCAGTGGCAGAAACAGTTACATGTTTCTGAGCTCTGGAAGTGGCTCACTCCTGGAGCTCTTTCCAGGCACACTCCTGAACTCCCCCTGGCCTGAAATTTTGAAGCTGAGATGGAGCAGCCATCATGCAGATCCCTACCAGTTTGGTCTTTTGATTTGGGTGTTGGACTCTTATCTGGTAGTCATCCGGTTCAAGTCTGCAGTCCTACATGAAGCCAGCTGGGTGATCTTGGGCTAGTCACAGCTCTCTTTCTCACAGCCCCCTGACAGAGTATCTGTTGTGGAGAGAAGAATGGGAAGCTTTGTCACCACTTTGAGTCCCCTTAAAGGCTGAGAAAAGCAGGGTATAAAAACTAACTCTTCTTCTTCATCACCACCCAAGGGAATGTTCTGTGACAAAGCCAGGCTGACAAAGTTCAGACATGCAGTCTTTCAAAACTCCATTCAGGGGTAAATCTACAATGGCTGAAACAAAAGCTTTGGAGTCCTGTGCTACCAAAAAAGGGTGGTGCATTGAACTGATTGGTTTTTGTTTGGTGATAGTCATGGCTGAACAAAACTAGTGGAGGCTTGGGCTGAGTGGGCTTTAGTTGTATGACTAAAAAAGGTACTACCTCACATTTCATGATATTGAAAGTCTGTAGTTATTTACCTGTGTTTTCTAGAAAAAAGCCAAAGGAGTATTCCAAAGGACATCTGTGCCTCCTTAAGGATACATTTGTGATAGTACAGGTGTGCGTATTATGTACATACGAATTAGGTAAACCATAGGCATCCTAATCTACATTTCCATGGAGTATTTTCTCCATTTTTGTCCTTATTATGCTATGTTGCATTTTTAACTCAAGGTTTAACTGTCAGTTCCACAGAATGAAAAACACAAAACCAAATTCTTCAGTAGAATTTTTTAGATTAAATTCAAGAAAAGTATGAGTCAAAATTAGAAGCACCTTTAAAAAAAGAAGTGTAAGTGAAAGCAAAATCAGAATATGATCACCAGAATGATGAACCACCAGAATTAGCAAATCAGTTGTGAAAAGAAAAAGAGGATTTTTTAAAAAGACTGTCAGAAAAGAGGTCGAAAAGACAGAATAAAAAAAAAGGAGAAAAGGAAGTGGGGGAGAAACGTAGCCATCAGTCAAGCAGAGCTAGAAAAGAAGTAGAAAAATTGGCAGATAGCATGAATATTAAATGAAGGAACAGTATAAAAAAGCAAGGAAATGATGAGAGGACCAAAGCATAAAACCCGCTTCACTGCCACAGTCTTCATAGCCAATGGAATGAGAAAATATAAAGCTTCTCAAAGAAATAGGACCAGGAGTGAGAAAGAAGAGTCACTTTTCAGCCAACAAATTGAAGTATTGAGAGAGAGAGAGCACATGAATAAGAACAATCTTATTAAAGCTCCAGCTCAAGAGATTGTGCAAAAGGAAATGAGAAAGAGAAGGATGACAAGAACTGTGAATGTAGTTAAAAGGCTAAGGAGGCAACAGGGATCAAAGAGATATCCCAGCTAAGGAACAGCAAACGACTGTTGAACAGAAACGAAACAAAGGGAATTGGGAAATCTCATCTGAGGGCTAGAATTCTACAGTTAGTCCACATTGGGCGTGGACTGCTAGTGTATATATGAGTTTCTCTCTATATATTTCTTTTCATTCAAAATAATCAGGAAAAAAGAAGCAAGGTACCCCAGCTCCACCTTTTCATCAGTGGCACCCATTGGCTCCTATAGGGTAGCAGGGACTGCTGGAGCTCACACTCCCTTCCACAGCTTCAGTTTGGGGAATCATTTTTTTTAAAGTAGGAAGAAAAACAAAGAAGGAAAACCTAGAAATCCAAAGGGAAGAGAAGATTATTCTTAAACTCGGAGTCAGCAAAAGCATATGTCCACCAGGAGAGCTAAAAAAAAAAAAAAAGCCTCTTCTTGCCGGGCAGGTGTACCCTGGGAAAGGGAATGTCACATAGTCCTGAACAAGAGGAGGAGGGCAATTCTCTCAAGAGACTGGCCTTTTAAATGTGTTCCAAAGAGAGGAAAATGGGGTTGTGTAAATACTGTAACGAAAACATTAATTCTAACAATGCTGTTGATAATCATGTATCCATACATGCTGTCTTGTTATCTTTCTTCAGGTTTTTTTTCCTTTTTAATCAGTTCTCCCTCCTCCTTCAACTTACAGAATCCAATGTGCTATTAATAAGTCTAACTGATTCCAGCTGGGGTTATTTGTAGGGTTGCCAGATTTCCAAAGACCAATTCTTGTACACAAGAGGCTATTGGGAGAAAAATTTCCTGGACATCCTGGACACCAACCAGCGAGCGTGAACAGACAGCCAAGGACTGCCCAGAGTCCAGGACCAGACAGTGCATAGACTGTTGCCCTACTGATGAGCATGCTGGCCGTCAGATGTATGAGGAGCGCTCGTCAGGCGCAGGTGCGCTGGGTTGCTGACCTGCTGATTAGAAGACTGGCAGTCAGCTGAGTGGAAAGGGAGGGGGCTGGAGCTGCTGTCCGAAGGGAGGACAGAACATTGGAGGAGAGAGTCGACAAATGGAGCCCTTCTGGAACTCCCAGTCATGGGACTCCACTCCAAAATATGTCTGGGGCATCGCAGAAAACAGGAAGCTCTTACACTGTTTAATTCAATCATGGATATCTGGCAACCCTATTTTGGATTTAGCCTTGGCTTAATCTGAGCTAGTGCTCACCAAGGCTCATCCTGAAAGCATTTTGCAATGCTGGGACTCAACCTTGGACACTATGGACAAAAATATAATTTAATAAACCAATGAATAAAGTGATTCTTAATTGCATAAGAAACTTTCTTTTCACATTTTACTGAGTTATCAAAAGGAATATTTCTAGATTTGGGATTAAAGTTCTTTCAGTATTCTGAGCAGAAGGAGAATCATGGAATCCCTGATCCTTGCATAGAAGTTTGCCTGTTCCTCTTAGTGCTTGGATAGTTACCTTGTTTTATTCAAGGCCTCACTTGTTTCTGCACATAAATCCTCTACTGCAAATTGTGTCTTTGTAAAGGACTTATGGTCAGATTTGGTCTACATACATTTGTTAACTAAATGCAGGGGCTTTGAAGCATACAAGCACTGTATGTAGGTAATATACCATATTCTAAAATATGGCTTTCCTTCGTTCATTTTTTTTACATTTTGCACGATAGCTGCAGTGATATATTCTGTGCAGTGTAAGCAGGCTGAAAAATCTTATAATGCAGTATAAACTAAAGTTTCTCAGGCTGAGAGCTTCATTAACTCTTGGCCGTTCTTCTGAAAGCTCTCTTCCAAAAGGGCATGGCTGAATTTTAAAAGTGGACATGACATTTATACATGACAAGATAGTGAAGGAGTTGTCATGATGAGCTTAAGTAAATCAATAAATTATAGTTGACATGGATGGTAAGTTAAATATTACAGTTAGGGAATCACTAACAACATATATGAATAAGATGAGGAAGGAGAAGGAAAGGGATTTCAGAAACTGACAATGAGGGAATTTGCCAATGCACTGGCATATGGTGAGCAGAGAAAGGGGAAACATTGTGCTTATAGTAAAATGACCTATAATTGAAAAATAGCAGCACAGATTCAGAAGCCAGACAGATTTTATGCTATATTCCATGGCCTGTCACAAAAAGTAAATGGAATTCATGGTGAATCCTGCTGCAGTAATATGAATACCCTAGTGGCTTCCAGGCCAAAAAATGCTGTCTTCATACAGACGTTGCAATTCAGACATGCTCTCTTTAGAAATTAACCATTGGATGTAAAAGCTGGTTCAGTGCACATCTGGCATGCACATCTGGCACATGCCCACATGTTCCATGTGGGAATACAGAGACAAACACTTTGGCAGATTGCCAGACCTCAGACACTTTATTTTTTTAATTCCACTGCTGTTAAGAGTATTGCACTTTTTCCTCAGAGGAGTACAGCATGTGCCATCCCTCAT
The DNA here is from genome assembly GCA_023333525.1 of Aspidoscelis tigris stejnegeri. Lineage (NCBI taxonomy): Eukaryota > Metazoa > Chordata > Lepidosauria > Squamata > Teiidae > Aspidoscelis > Aspidoscelis tigris. The sequence continues at coordinate 59,327,353 of JALMGA010000002.1, read as the reverse complement.
TTCCTCACTTGCTGCACTGCAATTTGACAGACTTAAATCATTTCAGTAGGATGAGAACAAGACATTATGTTCTGTTTTCCCAGTGATGGGCAGATGTCGTGGGTGCAGGGTTTGTTAAGGAACATCAGTTAAACCCAAAGATAAATGATATGTTATGGAGCTAGTCTCTGCTTCTGCCCACTTTGCTAACTGTCCTTTTCTTGTTTTTATGTTTTTTCTGCCGCAGGAAGTATTTCCACAGTTGCTGAGACTCAAAGCACAAAAGAAATCCCTACCTGTATAAATGTTTGAAACAAAGACACCGCTCTGTCTCTATCCCTTTCACCCTTATATATATATATGTATAAAAAAAGGGAAACAAATCACTGCTTTTGGACTTTCTTCTGATGACAAAAGGGTTTTTAGCTTTAAGCCTGTGCATGTGGATGTCATTTGGATAACATATTTGGAACTGCAGTGTACAGGTGCTCTATTTTAATGGGAAAAGTGTGGGGGGGAACATTTCCTCTTAATCTTCTACTCTGTTCTTTTCTAATCAAAGTTTAATTTCTAGGTGATTCATAATGAATATAGGCCAAGAATGTGCATGGGGTCTGATGGGGAGGGGATGAGATAAGGGACAAGTCCTGTCTTTGGGTTTAACACTTGTGCTGTGTGCATTGCTAGATGGTGAGTGAATTTGCCTCTCCTGGGAACATTCCTCTAGTTGGAACACAACTCCTGGCAGAAAGCCCTGGTAAATTCAGCAAGGCTTTCTGCTAGGTATCAATGCCTAGAAATGTACTGTCAAATATAAGAACTGCACTAGAGTTTAAAGGCAACACAGTGTGCTTATGAGTAGTGTTGCTTTTAAGGTGACTTCATTTCACTTGTTTCCCCATGCATTGCTGCTTTATCAAAGTCCCAAGCAATATTCAACAGTTTCATAGAACAATATACTTTCCCTTCATTTGTTAACTAGAACCAGGGAGGCCTTCAGTGAATTGATCTATATGAGATATTTAGCTCCCTGAGTAAGAGAGTTGTTGTCTACTAAGCTTATGAAGAACTTTAAAACTATTCTTTCCCAATACAAGGCTCATCAAAAAGAAACTTTGGCCCTTTCTGCACTGGCCCTTTTTCTGGATTATATCCTGGAATAGGGATTTGCCATCCACATGCTGGTGCAGACTATGCCGGGCTTCACCTAGCAAGTGAATGGCAGTTCCCTATTTTGTGATGTAATCCAAAATAAAGCCCAGTGCAGCAACGACCTTCATGAAAGTAGATGGAGGCAAACATCATTCCATACTGTGTGTGTGTATTCTCTTATTGCCTAAACAGACTGGGATTTATGTGCTTTACCTACAAGCAGAAAATTCATTTCTCAAACTACCTTCTGTTTCAAAGGATAATGTCTGCTGTAAATGTCAAAACCACCTATAATCCCTGATATTCTCATTCTGTGCTCGTAGGCAGTCCCACAAGCAGAGGAAAGCTGTAGAAAAGAGAAGCAAGATGAATGAAGTTGTCTCTGTGTGGCCTGAAAATGGTGTACATCTTACCAACCAATTATTAATGTGCTCATTTGATTCTCATACTTAACCTTTGTGTTACTTGTTTCACTTTGGAAATACCACACACATTTTTTTAAAGCAACCCAGAGGTGGATTAGATGTAGCAACGTATGGACAGTAATGTTTCAATTGTACCTTCAATCTACATTAAATGCCAAAAAGATATCCTTTAGAAATGCATTTGCTGGCCTTTAATGTGGATTGGAGGCCCTAGTGTATTGATTCTATCATCTCCAAGAGCCTTTCTGCACTTACCTGAAAGTGTTCTGGGTTAACCAGTCCAGATCAAGCAATCCATTCCAAAGTGGGAATCGATTGCTCTGGGCTAGAACAAGATCGTGCATTTTGGGATGATGTTCTGATCTAGTTCCCACACCAGGCTTGAAGCTTGTGCAAGTTTTAGAGCCAGTCTCCAAAACCTTCAAAGGCCAGAATGAAAGTGTCTTGCTTCAGAGCCCCCAGGGTACCTATTTTGGCAGTGTGCCTTGTTACGCTACCAAAATGGGTCTCCCATGGCAAACCAGACCATAGAGGCATGCCATCCACATGCCTCCTTGGTCTGATTTGCCCCCCTACTAGTATGCTGGTAGACCTGTTTAAACAGGTCTACTGGTAGTCTAGGTCTAGACCAGATCAGGAGGGCATTTTGGGCCTCTTGGTGTGGAATAAAATCTGCCTTGGTCAAACAGAGTGTACTAGCAGAAAGGAGACCCAAAGTTTCCTTCTAGATCCAGACCACTGGTAAATGCAGAAAGGCCTTATATCACTTTTGATCTATTTTTATTGTTTCTGGGTGCAGCCTTTATCACAGAATCATAGAATTATAGAGTTGGAAGGGACCTGTAGGCTCGTTGGGTCCAGCCCTCTGCTCAGTTCAGGATTTCCTAAACTATCCCAGATGGATGTCTGTCCAGCCTCTGCTTGAAGACCTCCACTACCTCCCAAAGATCTTAGAAATTGCATTGTGTGTTGTTATTTAAACATGAATACTTTTTCCAGCAGTTATGACAATCAAGTCCAGCCTAAAATGCTAAAAATCAATTAATCTGGATTTTTATCAGGGAGCAGATTTAATAGCTTAAATCTGAGTTAGAGCCTTTTCAGAGGTATGTCAGCATTGGCACAAAGGAAGCTGATTTGCACTGCAAAGGCAAGGACTTCTGAGGTTTGGCAACCACCTAATGGAGAGACTTTGATTCCTATGAAGAACAGGGTGATGGATTTGATAACCTGAATGAACCCTTCCAGTTCTATTACTATATGTGTGGGGTTTTCAAAAAGATTATTGTTCTTTATATATATATATTTTTTTTGCCATCCCTCTAGAAAGGTAAAGATAAGTAAGCGGCCAAAAGAAGTATTTAATTCACTGCAAATCTGTCTTTCAGAAATATGCATTGTGGAAGTAGGAATTCTAAAACAATTATTGGAAAAATATGCATGCCAAATATAATGGCAAAGCATTGTCAATTGCTATTGTATATGTGTGACATGAATTATGTGAAATTCTGTTAATTTTGTTCTCTCTCTCTCTCTCTCTTGGACACACACACACACGCACACACACACACAGACACACAACATGTCATCCATATCTGCTGTATTATTTTACCAATTTATAAGTAGGAAAATTTTCAGAAGCTAAATCTAATAATATTTTAACTCAGTTGTTTCCTCAAACAACAGTAACTTAACTTAAATCATTTATGTTCATGACTGTTTTTAATTCCAGCAAAGCAGCAACAGAAAAAGAAAAATAGATCAAAAGCCTATGATCAGCATTGTTGCAGTGGCATTGCTCAAAGGACTGCTTTTTCCAACATGTCTTACAAGAAACAGTAAGACAAAAGCAACATCTTAAAAGTTAACAGGATAGATAAAACAAGTACATCTGACTCTGGGGAAAGCTCTTCCGCCACAAGTGAATCCTCAAAATGGCAGGGCAGAAATGTCATTGCAGATGAGGCACTAGTGTTAGGAAGAACTCATGAGTACAGAACATTGTGTGTGCACAAACACTGTGCTCTTAGAATGAAACCTAGCAGCTACCTTACTCATACCACTGTTGCACCACAACCTACTGTTTATGTTGCAATAGGAATACATGTACTGGGGTTCAGGATGCTCATCCTATCTGATTTAGCAGGACTGACTCAATTAGGCTGTTGATTGCAGTATGACAATGGGAATGGAAGGTTTGTGGCACATATACATTGAGGCTTGATAGAGGCCTAACAACATAAAAGTCCTGATATTGTTAACAGCTGTAGCAGATCCCCACACCAGGACAGCTGATAGTACTACCATAGCTTCCTAACATGGATCCTCTTTTAGAAGGTTTCATGCCATCCTAGTAATGAGCAAACCCCCATGCAAACCCTGCCTGCAAGAAAAGAAGCAAAAAAGAAAGTTTAAAAAATAAATTATAGCTGCACACTCCACTTTCTTTCTCATACCCTTCACCCCTTTTGAGATTACTGGCCAAAAGTGTGCTCATGCAGATATGCGAGGCAATGTAACTCCCCCCTGCAAACCCTGCCTGCAAGAAAAGAAGCAAATGCAATCCTAATTACTTTCCCCTTTTCACAACTTTCCCTTTTGCAATTATAATGTATCGATTCAAGTGTTTCTGAGCTTCTGTCCTTTGCAAAAGATACATGTTTCAAGAGGTACATCTTCCCAGCAAAAATCTTTTAAAAGCATTTTTGCAGTGAAAATAAAGCCCCTTTAAATAAAAGTTCTCCCCCCTTTCTGCCTTTTTCCTGCCATTCAGAGCTATCATTGCAAGCATGGCAAGGGAGGGGGGAGCTTTACATCTGTAAAAAAAAAAAAAAAAACACCCACAGCTGGCTGCCATTGGCCAGAATGCTAGACCTCCACCCCAAATAGCCCAGTATCGTCCCCATGTGGGGAAACAGAAGTGGACACGGCTCCAAAAAGGGGCTGGAGTCCTGTTTTCATGAGCACTTTTCCCCCTCCAGATTTAGGCAGGATAGTCCTCATAAAATCCAGGAATAGGGAATTGCATGGGGACCCTGGGTGCCAAATCCAGATTCAATTTGGATTAATTACAGTGGCCATGGGAACACTCTTTCCTGAATTCAAATCAAATTCAGATTAAAATGGCCATGGGGATGCACCCTAGGATATCATTTTTGGCAAATCAGTCTGTTCACTGCTTTCTCCGGTGTTAATGAAACATGAGGTGTTGGATGTGGCCTACTTTGCACTAGTGTGTAAATTGTTGTCCCTTATTCCAGAATTTGTTCCATAATAAAGGGCAGTGCAGAAAAGGTCAAAAGTGATTGCCCCATCGCCCTCTGAATGTGCCGATGTACCCTACATTTTTTTATTATATGCATTACAATCCCATCCCACACCTGAAGGGCTCTGGGAGGGTTAAACCAGTAAAATCAAAGGCCTTTTCTGCCCTGAGAGCTGTAGATCTGAATCAATACGTCCAGACTTACCAGATGTACTGATCCAGATCATGGCTAGGTGAGGACCAGATCAGTGACTTTTGTACAGATGGCACTAATCCAGTCCAAGCCTCTTTGAGGCTGTGAAGCTCACATGAGCTTTGCAGTCACCTTCCCCACCCCCACCCCCCACCTCAACAGCTAGGAATGATAGTTTCTAGCCTCAGGGTACGGGGAAGTGATTTTCAGCAGTGTGCCACAGCACTCCTGGTAGTTCTGGACCTTGGAGGTTTGTCATGTGCAAGCCTCCATGATCCAGAATAAGCCCTGTATCAGATCTACAATAGATCTGGATCAAGGTTTTCTTGATATGGGTCTGGTTCTGTCTTGTGTCAACAGATCCAGACTAATAGGAACAGTGTCTCCTTGATCCAGATTAACCTGTGGATCAGGAGGCCCAGAATCTGGATCAGAGGCTTGATGATCCACATCTAGATGGTTGTGCAGAAAGGACCAAAATATAAAATGAACAAATTAAAAACAACACCATGAAAGGAAGGGGAAACTGTTCCTAAGCCAAAGGCCATGGTAAATAAGTGTGCATCCACAGATTTCCTGATCCCATGACATGGGTGCCTGATGCACCTTAGGAAAGAGACGGTTTCATAGTCTGAGGGCTACCCCTGCAAAGAACCTGGCCTATTTCTGCACTTGGCCTTATTCTGGAATTTATCTCAGGATAGTGGTCTGTTGGCCATAAGCTAATGCAGACTATGGCAGGCTTCACCTGGGGCCTGCCATAGTCTGCACTAGCATGCAGATGGCAGGCCCCTATTCTGGAATATATCTCTTCTGATTCAGATGGCACAAAAGATAGAGCTGAGTCATCTACATATTGATGACACCACACTCTAAATCTTCTGATGGGAGATAAACATGGGAGATAAGATTGGTTTGTGACACACTGTTACTACATGGATTCTACTTATATAAATGTTTTCACTGGAGCTTAAGATCACGTTGCCCCTTCGTGTGAACTCAGACAACAAGAAACTAGGATTCTGCTTAAATGTAGACCCCTCCCAATGAAGCACCATTTATCAGCTCCTGGAACATAATTTAGTTTATGGAAGGTTCTTGCAGCTCAGCTGTGTGGGAACTTGCTACAATGAAGCAGAAATTACTGCTTTACAGATAACATAAGATTCCTTTAATTTGTAGATTCCTTTAATTTCTTCTACCACCAGTTCAGTGCCATTGCTTCTCAGTACTAAAGGGAAACCCAAGAATGAATGAACTTGATTGCAAATAAACATTTTTCTACTTTGATTAGGGTGATAGGGTTCTGTTCATAAGCATGTAAGTTGTGGTGATGACTTTCCAAGGAAGGGGAAAATTGAAATGTGCATTTGGATCTCAAGAAAACCATATTTCTATAAGCATGTTCCAGAATGAAAACAAGGATAAAATCCTCCTCTCCATCCCCCCCCCAACCACCCAACAAAATAAAAGTTACATTTTAATGCCAAACTAGAAAATTTCAAAAGAGTGAAAGGTTTGGAGTAATTAATGGATGTTTTTCCACTGTCACTAAAAGTACCCATTAAGTATCCATTAACGGGTACGAAAAGGGCACTTCTAGTGACAGTGGAAAAACACCGAATATCTGCTCGTAGTCTCTCAAATTTCTATGCACCTTTTGCTACAAGATGTGACTTCATTCATGTTTCTATAGGTGTAACTCTTGGAATGATGGGAAATATTCAATGATCACTAGATAGAACCCTCACAATTCTTAATAGGCCATGAAAGTCCAATATTAGCCAAGTTATTTTTATAGAAAGTCAATCTGAATGTCTTTTCTTATAGCATTGGACCTACTGCTAATTTTAAAATGACTTTTTGATGTAATTTTCCCCTTTTGGTTGGATACAATGTAGTGTAATGTATAATTGCTATTGTTTATTGCTTTTACAGTCATATTTATTAAACAGATTCTGTCTCTACAGAAAAGTACAGGTGTGTCTTGATTATTTATCTTATAGTGTATCATGCTGAAGATAAAAGAACAGCTGTGGAGTACTTTTATAGTTCATAAAACTAGTAGTTCTAAGTCATAACTGCTTCACAGATTTTATTTGTATCACAAAATACAGATAAAAGTATGGAGTCCTCTATTCATTTCAATAATAGAGTTATATATTATAGTGCTGCTTGTGGCGATCTTCAAAAAGCATCAATGTACTCATGAACCAGCCACGACTATTAGTTATTTGTTACTTGGGTTCCACCCAGTTCTTGTGATAAAATTGCCTGCCACTAATTTGGATGGACAGGAGGATAAAGGGCTGCAAACTTTAATAATCATGTGCAAAAGAGAGATAGAGAAAAAAAAACCCCTCTATTGCACAACACTAGAACTAGGGGTACTCTGTGGTGCTGATGAGCAAGAGACTTTGGGACTTTCCGTACTGGCCACTTAATACCCATTAAGCACACATTTAAAACACTTGCAAAATTCCCGTCTGCACTGCAGCACCCATTAGAGACACATTGAGAAGTCTGTTTCTGCCTCGGTTCGCGTGCAATCCTTCTGTAATGTGTGCTAAGAGGCCCTTAAACCAGTTTCCCGGAAGACCTGATTGGAGATAGTCTTAATGGGTACTTAATCCGTCCTTGTGCTCTAAATCTGTATCAATGGAGGACGTGTCCGCACACAGACGGGAGAGAGAACAAATGTGGGCAGGACAGGAAGTCACCATGTTGAGTGAGGCGGTGACAGCAAGCTGCCATGTTAAGAAAGATGGGCGAAGCACAGTCCAGCCACAAAGTCCCCCTCACATGGGCTTTGCATCAGGCAGGTGCCCAGCTACGGTGGCAGAGGGACAGCAAGTGTGAATGTAGCAATTCCATGCACAAAAAGCAGGCTTCGGAGCCAGGTGGGCACTGGATCTCTGACACGCCGCTGATTGGTCCGCGCACGGCAGGAAAGGAGCAGTGACTGGCAGCTGAATGCTCCAATCATGCGGCTCCTGGGGTGGCCGTCTGGAAATCTGTGCCACTGCATCCGCACTGCAAAGGCATGATGTGTTCCTCACACTCCATCCTTCCCAAGCAAGTGCAGAAGCATGGGGCCTTATTAGATCCGTATCTATTTGAGGCGGATCTTGCTAGAGACGCATTTCATAAAAACATTTACTTAATCTGGTTTTCAGCGGGCCAGTGTGGAAAGGGCTTTAGGTCCAACAAAATTCCCCCTCTCTAAAAAAGTCATTGGTCTAGGGAATTCATTACTACAAGAGGTAGTGACAGCAACCAGCCTGGATAGGTTTAAGAAAGTGTTAGACAAATTTCATAAAACTAGCAGTGAAGAACAGTTGTATCAGTGACTTGTAGAACTGATGCCTAGGTACTGTCTATAGGTCGGAGAGACAGTTGGGATGCCTATAAAGGCTATTTGCAAGGAGTCGAGAGCAGGTGAGGTTTGGTTTGCCTTTGTCTTGCTAGAGAATACCCAGAAGCAATGAGTAGACATGATATAAAGGGAAGTGAATTTGGATTAATTTGTAACCCAAAAGAACCCCAAATTCAAAGCCAGGGGAGATAGTGAGTTTGTTTATACATAGGCTTTAAAAACAAACAAACAACCCCCCCCCAATAAATTGGACATTTAGACACACGAAAGCATAAAAAGTCATTTTTTCCCTTAAAATCAATTTCTTTATTCCAGTACAGAATTAACAAAAACTACCAAATTCAGTACTTTTGTATAGAAAAATGCCAAACAATATTAGTAAATATGTATTTTCAACACATATCAAAAAAGTGGACTTTTACCAAGCATCTCTCCCCAAAATGCCACCATTCCCTTCAAAATGCCACAATTTCCCTTATTTTCCTGGAAAATAGGCATTAAATAAGCAACCCACTTTTAAACAATCAGTGCAAGATACTGTATTTCAAAAATATTGAGATTCTTCAAAAAATACCCTAAATCTCCGAAAAATGACAAAAAAAGACAAACTGCCAAACTATGGTCACTGAAATCATAACAATCTTATCTTGAAGTCCAACTTCACATCTGTCCTTCCTATTAGTGGCACAAAAGCCCAAACTTCCATCTTTTCCTCAACAGTACAGTTGAGACATACACTGGCCATTGCCTGCCAATCATTTTCCTGTAAACCACTTGACAACTTTCCAGGATGTCAGTCACAGCTCTTCCTGTTTTGCTGAAACAGAGTCTCGCTGACAGTACTTTTCCAGGCAGAGATCACACCGAGGATTGTCTTTGCTTTTAGATTTTTCCATCTTTTCAGTTTTAAGTGTATGTTTTATAATATATTCCCTTCAGATTCCTAATATAAAGAGTCTATTTCATTCCTGACTCTTACCCATGTCAAATGGTCAAGTCTAGGTTTTCAACTCTATATATACAAGCCAATTATAGCCAAATTCATATGCCAATATTCTCATGTCTTCATACCACTACAGGAAGATTTTTAAAGGTCACATATATATGTGTGTTTGTGACCTATATATATATAATCTGAAGAATGGTGTTTCAGTTGATTTCCAAGCCACTTTTCTTGAGGGAGGAGTCCAAGGAAGAACAAAGGGAGGTTTTGTTTTTGTTTTTTTGTTATTACTGTGTTCCACATTTTCATACCAACACACACCTTTAGGACTCTTCCAATGAAGTCCTCTTGCCTCCCAGGGTGCTTCCGCACAGGCCCTTTAACACCCATTAGTAGACAGCGCACCTGCTCAGAACATCTCCTGAGGGCAAGGGCTGCCACTCAGGAGGCGCGTAGGACGCAGGTGTGCTGCATCCTGGGCGCCGACCCTCAGAAACCTGCCGACACTGACGAGGTAAGGAGGGGATCGGCCGCGTTCCCCCCAGGGTGGGCTAGGGTGGGCTTTAGGCAAGCTTGCCCTGGCTCCAGAAGCGGCGATCCACCACTTCTGGGGCAAGAGTGAGCCACGGCAGCGAGGTCCCCCGGCTCACCAGGCTTGGCTCCAGCGAGCTAATCGTGGTGGGCTGGGGGAGGGCCCTCCGTCCAGGATCGGAGACGGGTGCCGTGCCTCTGCACAGCACCTGCCTCTGATCCGGATCTATGCCGCGTGTGCGGAGGCAAGGGTGCGGGGTAGATCCTCATCTCTTAGATGTGGATCTACCCCGTTAAACCAGATCTACCAGTGATCCGGAGTTATTAAAACCTGTTCCCCCGGGAGCCGGTTTTAATAAATCCGGGTGCCAGAGATCCAGTTTAATTAGCCCCTGTGCGGAAGCAGCCCCAGAGTCTAATTGTCTTGTATACCTGCAGACGCTCCCACAGCATCCAAATTAGAGGTGTGCAAATTTCTGTGCCAGGTTTAAAAGTTTGATACACTGAACAGTTGAAAGATGTTCAATTTGAAGCTGAAGTGATGAATATGAGGCATGCTTGATGAAGACAAGTATGGGTTTCCAACAAAGCTGACAAACTAGAGCATGGGGAAAATAAATTTGAAAAGTGCAACACGGTGAACAACAGGAGTGAAAAGACTGGTGAATACCTTGCTCATTAAAGAAAGTAGAAGTGTGAGGCATAACTCACCAATAAAGGTGAAGGGTAGATGAGCAGCTATTTCTCAAGGAAAACATTGAGGTACCCCAAAAGGAACTGTGTATACTTTGTGAGGGTTCAACAAGGGAAGTGAAAAACTCTACACAATGGGTGTTTTTCCGCTGTCACTAAAAGTACCCATTAAATACTCATTAATGGGTACGTAATGGCATTTTTGTACCCATTAATGGATACTTAATGGGTACTTCTAGTGACAGTGGAAAAACACCCTGTATTTCTCATTTCAGCATGACCCAAAATACACTGTGGATGGATGGGTGGGTGGGTGGGTGGGTGGGTGGGAGGGTGGGTGGGTGAGAACAACATCAACCCACTCTCCCCACTGTTCTGCTATATGTTGAAAAAATACAGCAAAGAAAGGAAGGAGAGAGAAGAAGAAATAGATAACCAGTACTCCGCAGCCAGTCAACTGTCTTCCCTCTTCCAATGCATTGCAACAGCTTCTCTTTCCATGCGGCTGAGGGGAGAGAAAGCATGTAGATACAACAAACAGAGCTGTGACGGAGTGGGCATTCTCTTTTGTAAGTAACAAACTGAAGGAAGGAAGATTGACCAATACAATCAATCTGTCATATCCATGCTTTCCATGATTGTCTTCTAAAATATAATCAACATGATATTCCACAAAAATTACAGTACATATAGAATTTTTAGGAGTAGCATTGAAAAAGCAGTACTAAAATAAAGTATAGATGCCACAACCAGTTCAGTAAGGCTTATATCCTTTGCTTCACCCACCCAATCTTGGAGGGATTCTTAAACATTGACTTCTATGCATTGAAAGATTGCTTGAAGTGAAAGACAACATATTCAACAATGAATAGACTTTTAAAAATTGACAAACGTGTGCATGTCTCTCTATTAGGTGCTGTTGCTTTCTGGGTTACCACACATGGGGCATTTTTACACTTAGCTTCCCGTCCGTTGGACAGGAAAAGTGCATAACAGACTAACATACTAGTGTTCACACTTAGGAATGCTAGTACACATCAGCCTAATCTGCGTGCATCCGAAAACTTACCTTGATATGGGAGTATATCCAATCACTGATAGGGCACCACCATCTTGGTTGTGGTGCCTGGTGCAACTGCACATGTGCAGTCATGTTTGGGGTCTTCTGAGGTGCCAGCCCACTTGCACAGCACTTCAGATGACCCCTCACACTGGAAATGGTGTGAATGCTCACCCCTGGATGCTTTAGATAAGGTTTGGATTAGGGTTAGTTTGCATGTGGTGCATGATTTCATTGCCACCACTAGTTTGCAATAGGTTAACATCTGGGCAGTCAGGGGGTGGTTCTAGGCTTCGAGTGCAGATGCACCTGCCCAGATGTTAACCTATTGTAAACTACAGGGCCAAGTTTCTAAAACATCTAAAGATCACTCTGGTCAGTACTGAGTCAAAACCAGAAGAGGGCCTTTTCACACTTGCCTTTAAGGGGAGGTCCTGGGATGCTCCAGCAGAGAGAATCCACACTGTGAAGAGCCACTTCCATTCTGGAAGTAGTTTTGCGTGTGCCAAACCATCCATTGTCTGGATGGCAGTGGAGAACTATGACTAGCGTACTCTGGCATGAACTCTTCACACCTCTTTTGGATGAAGGGTTTGAGGGACAGCGTGGTGCAGCCGCAGTTGCACAACATATTGCCTGGTTGCTGTGGCAATGGCAGGAGTGCACAGCCATTGCTGCAGTGAGGTTATTGCCATTCATACAACAGTGTCTGTGCTTACCCAGCACTTGGTGGAGTGCTAGGTAAGTTTGCGAAGGGCAGGTGATCTGCATCTTCAATGACATGTTACAAAGATGTGAAAAGGCCCAGGTTCTTTTTCCGTAAGCTAAGGAGTCACTCTGTACCATTTCTATAGCTTCTAGTTTACTTTGAATATTCATATGCTGTAAGATTAATTATGTATCAATAATGATAAAGGGTAATCAGTTTCTTAGCTCCTTGGATTGCAAGGAATTGTATTGGCTTACTCAATTTCACTTCTGCTTTGTAAATTTAATTTCCTTTCCTGAAGAATCATCATGGAATGCACTGCATACAGCTTAAAATGATGCCAAATGAAACACTTACTTGGGTCAGGAACTTGTTTGGATAGATACTAAATGAGAAATTTCGTATGTATTCAGTCATTGCCATGCATATGATTAGAAGGATTAGGATATAAAGAAAGACAATGTTTAACGCAAAGCTTTCTTAGCCACTCCTCTCCCAGAAAGGGAACCAAAAATATTAATAGCAGTGTAATTTGCACAGTATCCATAATGTATAAGAGGCAAAATACATGTTTAGTTTTCCAGAAGATTGTTTGTTTGTTTGTTTATTATTTGCCAAGACTACTATGCTTGATGATGAAGAAGAAGAATTGGCTTTTCTACCCTGCTTTTCTCACCCATTTAAGGAGACTCAAAGTGGCTGACAAAGCTTCCGTTCTTCTCCCCACAACAGAACACCCTGTGAGGTAGGTGGGGCTGTGAGAGCTCAGAAGAGAGCTGTGACTAGCCCAAGGTCACCCAGCTGGCTTCATGGGGGAGAGTGGAATCGGACCCAGTATTCCCAGATAAGAGTCCGGCTCCCTAACCACTAGACCAAACTGATGAGCCAGTTTGGCAGCCATGGATACCATGCAAATTACACTACATTTACCTAATTATTACCATAACCCTAACCCTTAATGAAGAAGGAGAAGAAGAAAAGTTGGCTTTTATACCCCACTTTTCTCATTGATTTAAGGGGACTCAAAGTGTCTGACATAGGTTCCTATTCTTCTCACCACAACAGAATACCCTGGGAGGTAAGTAGGGCTGTGAATGCTCAGAAGAGAGCTGTGATTAGCCCAAGGTCACCCAGGTAGCTCCATGGATGAGTGCAGAATTAAACCCCATGACTTCCAGATAAGAAATGGGCACTTTAGCCATATGACCAAATTGGCTCACCAAGCATAGTAGTCTTGGCAAATAAATACATAAATATATAAACAAACAGATACATACATAAATACATAAACAAACTAATAAATAATCCTCTGACAAACTAAACATATATTTTGCCTCTTGTACATTTATTTACCTAATTTGTAAATTGTACCCATACATGATAGCACATGCATCTAACAAAGGAAAAGGCACTTTTTGCACCCCATACTTTAGTGTTTGGTTCCAAGCCTGCTCTTAGGAGATTGTGCTGAGAATGGGGAGAGGAACAATAGGGCATGTCCACATAAAAAAAGGCTGTAGAGGTACAAAATTGTTTAGGCACCCGCACCTGCGTAGATGGCCAGTTGAAGCCAAGCCAATCAGGGACCACCCCACACGCATGCACAAAAAGCAGCCATCCCGATTGCCTCAGTTGCTGCACGGCAGCGAGCAGGTAAGGAGTGTTCGCATGTGCACACCCCTGGGGTGGGGTGGGGGGTGTAGGGTGTGGGTCCTGCTGGCCCCTAGGAGCCCAATCTGGGCTCCTAGAGCAAGCAGGAACCAAGGGAAAGGAGCCACCTGGGCTGCCAACTCCTGGCTCCATAGGAGCCAATGGGAGCAGCCTGGGGGAGGAGCATCCTGTGCACATCCTGGCCTTTCCAGGCTAGGACAGGTGGGAACCCTTTCTCCATTTGCATGGAGGGAGGCAAGGAATGTGTTCCTGCCATCCTCCGTGTGAATAGAGAAAGTATTCCCGCGTGTTCTAGCCTTCTTCGCCACAGCTGTTCCGGCTGTATTGCGAAGAGGCCTCTGGTTCCTTGTTGAATTTGAACTGGATTGAACCCAATAAATTCTATGGCTCTGGCAAGATGGCGGAAATATAGCTCCATTACAGTTCCACTATGGTGAGGTTGCCTTACATATCTGAGGCAACCCCACCATAGCCCTACTATATTTCCCCCGAAACCTGTAAAAAACTATTGCTGGAAAACCCAGCACTGCTTGCAGTTTTTCCAGCAATAGCACTTTTTATCTACCTTATGGGTAGAACCACCATCATATTTCCATCTGTCGCACATGTATGAAGGGTGAAACAGACATCCAGACATGTGCATCCAGGTATTTGGTACTGGCTGGACACCTGGATATATATGTCAGTAAAATGTGTAAAGACAATGCCAGTTATGGTGCTATCAGGCTAGCAAGGAATAATGACAGGGAATCAATATCCCTCATTATCTCTTGCTAGTGGGCTATTTGGCTGCCATCTAGGAGGCAGCTTATAGCAATCTAGTTTTAAAAGTAAAATCACCATTTAACTAGTGAAAATAGTGAAGATATAGACACATGCAGCAAGGGACAAGTGATTTAATGTCTATTAATAAGAATTGCTTGTAAATGTTCATACTCTGTATATTAAAATGGAAAAAGTGCTTACGCTCCATTCTTCTTAATTGTGAGACTTTTGTGGTTTCAGTTGCTGAAAATATTAATCTGGATAGCCACAAATCATACTAATGAGGGAGCATAATATCACTGTATGTTAACCTCATTCTGAATGTGTAGAAATCTAACTTCACTGCTTCCTTGCTTCTAGGTACTTGTTGCTCCAAACTGATATAAAATATGGGTCTCTTAATGCTGCATTTATGTCCTCCTAACCTGTCATCTGCTTCTTAATGAGATGCTGTCACTGTGATTCACCACGGCAAAGGAATAGTATTCAGGATATATTAATATAAGAAAGCGATGAAAAAAAATGCTTCAGGGCCTATAAGAAAAACCTCAAAACAAATTAAAAATTACCCAACAATAAGGAACAGCTGCGTGAATTATGCTACATCACATAATTTGAGGTTAATTTCTTAATTTGTTGTGCTGGTTTTGGGGTTGCATTTCAGGTTTAAGTTTCTATTTAAAACAACAACAACAACAAGAACATCAACCCACAATGGGAGATGCATTTCCTTCCAGACGCAATGAAAATTATTTTGCATAACTTCCTAAGATCTCTAATAATAGCAAAAAAACAAAAACAAAACACCTCTAGGCATTAGTTCCCTCCACTGCCACTGTGGAGAAGAAGCCGCATACATTAGGGTAAATTGCTTTTGAGCTGAAAAACTTTAGCTGTGTGACAAAGTCAAGTGACCTAACACTAATAAGACCTTGGTTGTTTCTGCACTTACCAGCTTCAGATCTAGATTGGTAGATCTAGATTAAGCAGATCTACTGATCTGGATCACAGGAAGGTGAGGCAAGAACAACACCCTCTGCACTGACAGTCCCGGTTCAGTCTAGGCCTTTCAAGGCTTAGATGGCCGTGCAAGCTTCACAGCTGTCAGCCACACCCAATAGCTAGGAGTGAACGTTCTGAGCCCCAGCACATTATGGAGCACCATTAAATTACAGCTCTCGGTATTTCCATATCACAGAGGCATGTCATCTGCACGCCTCTGAGATCTGGATTACGGCCCTTAAGAGTGTTTTAATCTAGATCTGGCTCCATCTCATGCAGACAGAGCCAAACTAATGGGGAGGGGCAAAGACACAGGGCCTCCTTGATCCACATTGACAGGCTGGTCAGGAATCTAGGATCCGGACTACACATCTGGAAATTTAGATCTAGAGGTTAGTGCAGAAAGGGCCAATGAAACTGACAGACCATACTCAGATCCATATTTTTGGCTTCCTATGAATGTTCTCTAGAAGAGCCAGGTATAATAAAAGCAAGGAACTTCCATTAATAGATAGAACAAGGAACTCTGCAATGCTCAGGGGCTTACATGCCCAATGGATACTTTCCACAATGGCTTTAGCATGTTTCAACAATGTTACTCAAACACAAAAAGAAAATTGTATTTATTTACATTTCCATCCTGCTCTACACCCAAGGGCCTCAAAGTGGGTCACAATAAAATCAGCATAAAAATAGATAAAATGTATTACTTAAAACAGAGAGGCTGCATTGGGAGGTGATGCTGTTTCCTCAGCCAAAGGCCAGGGTAAAGATGTGCACTCCTAGTCCACAGAGCACTCAGAGACCAGGTCCAAAGCTTGTGTGAGCTGCAGGGCTGGCACAGGTGCCAGGCAGAAACAGTTGTTGTATGTAGATGTTAGTGCAGGTTAATGAAGAAAAGCCTTAAGGTTCTATGACTGAATATTAGGCTACGTTCATAACAGAAGGACCTCTCAGAGAGACATGTGGCCTTTGTGTTTCCAACTTTCTTTAATCCACCTTTTCTAGTGCAGAATGCTCATGAGAGGGGAGGGTGTGCACAAATATTTGGAGGTATTTGAAATTTGATCGAATTCGACAGAATTTCAACATTCAAATTCGAATTGAATGTCCATAATTTCAAATTTTGGATCTATTTATTCTAATTATCCAGACATTTGCATGTGTACGGGGTCGTACATGGTGT
Source organism: Aspidoscelis tigris stejnegeri (assembly GCA_023333525.1). Classification (NCBI taxonomy): domain Eukaryota; kingdom Metazoa; phylum Chordata; class Lepidosauria; order Squamata; family Teiidae; genus Aspidoscelis; species Aspidoscelis tigris. Next base: position 59,310,403 of record JALMGA010000002.1, on the reverse strand, counting down.
GCACTTGCACATACACATATTTCTGGCATCCGTACACATTTGTACAGATCTGTATGGGATGAAAACAGGTCACATACAGGATAACTACAGGATGCATATGATTGTGTACAGATGTGTACGGATGTGTACTGGATGTGTGCTGGATTTGTAACGATGTGTTATTGACATTTGTAAGTGTGAATTCAAATTGAAAATTCAAACGAATAGATTTGAATTTGCTTAGTTTGAATAGAATTTGGTTAAACTTGAATTTTAAAGATTCAAATCAAATCAAATTTTCAGATATTCAATCCCATCTTGAAGCCTTCTCTAAATCACCTCAGAGGCACCTCAGATATTTTGTTTCCCTGTGTCTGATCACAGTCTTAGTGTTATCCTACCCTGCCTCTTGTGGTTGCCCATTGTTCACTATCAGAGGCCTTTAGGTCATATTGTAATTATAACACAGTCTTTTCCATACTGTATAGGCAATTTGACCCAATGCATATAAATGTAGTTTTTAACCTGAAAATTATTGGAACACATGGTATTTCTGCTATGGTTTATCTTTAGTGACCCACAAACATATGCAACAAGGACTTCAAGGAACTAGAGAAGAAATAGAAAGAAAACCAATTTGGTGGGGTTCTTTGTACTTCTGTCAGATTAGAAAAGCAGAACCAATCGCACTTTCCATCCTTAGAAAATGTGTTTTTGACACAGTGTATTGTGTAAAAGTAAGGTGTGTTTTTTTTTAAAAAAGGATGTTCATGGGCTATTGTTTTTAAAAATCTATTTTTAAGGAAAGGATCTTTCTTCTGACAAGTGAATATAGAGCAGATGAAGTCAAGCAGTGACTATTTCAAGCTTTGGAATTAGATTTTAGTCTTAAATATATACATACATACACACACATATATATGACATGACAGAAGAGTTAGTTTGAGCAATAGCAGATTTATTTTTTAGCCAAATGATGCATGAAATGGCATTACCTTCCAGCCTACAAATGATGCTTTGCAGTTATCTTCAGATACCTGGTGGCAGGATTAAAAGGCCTCTCTCCAGCCTTTGACTTTGGTGTCTTTGAATGTGTTTCTTCTTTTGCGCTGAACAGAAAATTGTGCAGAAGAAAGGCAAGCTTTCTTCTTGTACAAGGTGCCCTGAGGAGATTTGCACAATTTTAAATCTTGCCTGCCAAGAAATCAAGAGGTTCATTTTCTTATAAGAAAACTGAACAAAAATGGCATGGCTTCCAGTAAGACAAAGCTTCATAAATACCTTAGGAATCGGAGACAAGAGCTTTGCTGGAGAACATTTATCTCACAATTGCCCTCATTCCACTTGAGTGTAATTTGACTTTACCTTGCTTCCGGAACAACTTTTTCTAGCCATCTAATGTTCAGGAATTTTCTTCTTTTCTCCCCCTCCCACTTTATTAAACAAAAATACTTTAACTGAAGAGAAACAGATGCACTGACACTCTTTCATGAAGCTGTCAACACTTATAACATTATAAAATGGATGAACTTTAACCTATTTCTAGATTTGCATGAAACTTAGAATGCACCCATGAACAAACATTTAACATGGCAACTGGTTTGCCATAAGCACCACTCTGCAGACAATATCAAAACAATGAGGTGTCAGGAGAACCAACTGTACTTACACATCAAGCCGTCTTCTGATTATTATTTTGTTACATTTTTCCCCATCCTATCAAAACAATAATAACCTTGGTAGTCGATTGAACAAAAATTATCCTGTGTTCCATTTATTTAGCTTGCATTGTGCAAAATAACTGATTCAAACACATTGAAATATATTGTATTGCTTTTCTTCTTCTTCTTCTTCTTCTTCTTCTTCACAAATATTTCTTTCAAAAAGAGTGGTTCCCCTGAAGTAAGGGGTAACCAACATAAGAATGACCACCTTTACCCAGAGTTTGTGGGTTTTCTGGAGCTGGAATGTAGCATATTATTCAAATGGAAATGCCATATTATAGAGGTTCCTGATACTTTGAAACCACCCTATGTGTGTGCAGAATTTTTGAGCTGACGTTTGAAAGCATATGTGGATCCTGTGTGATTTGAAGTGAAAGGAAAGTTGGGAAAGAGAACACACAGATGTTTCTTCATTTGTAATGTAATTAGGAATGCAGACTCTTAAATTACTGAACACAGAGGAACAGGAGTGTTCAAAAGATTTGAATTTGAACTGAACAAAGGGCTATTCTAACTAATCTAGCACATGCTATTTGGTCCAGAGTTCAAAGAACAGAAAGTTTGAATTCAAACTGTAACAAAAGGATGTTTGGTTTTATTCAAACTGAAGAGACGGTTTAAGTTCATGTACATCTCTGCTCTTGAAAAACTGCAGAAGAATATAGGAAAGACTTTATTAGATTTAGTAATTCATGTAGAATTAAAGGAAATAAGGCCTTTGCCTTTTACCTTTGATTGGAAATAGTTAAACAAGCTAAATTCCAAATAGCATGTTCACTTGGGCTTACTGAAGGGCTCATAGTCTGTCATGTACCAAGCAATCTGATATTGAGTCTTAAATTGCTTTGGCATCTTCAAATGCACAGTACAAATTTAATATACTTCTCACTTTCTTTCTCTCTCGTTATCTATAATATCCATAATACTGTGCAGGTTAACTGAAAGATGTAAAAAGAATTGTTCCTCAGTGTTCCTCTCTGGGAGGTGTCTATCACCAGGCTGTATTTCAGGTAGCCTGAAATTTACAATGCCTTTATTTGTGAACTGAGATGAGGCCTTTGTTGGCTTTGAAGGATGGACTTCCAATATCCTCCTAAACTAAGAGGCAAGCCAAGGATGCGCACAATGAGTTTCTGACCCATGAATTGGAAGGAGTGAGAATGATGAGTGCTAATCATGATTGTTATAATAAATTGTGCTGGCTATTCCAGTTAATTCATGTTGTCTAAAGAGGAGGACACAGTAAAGGAGGAAGAGAGAAGGAAATAGGTGTGATGGCCTTGTAACTTTTGGAGTGGTTTGGGCATCTACGCCTTGCAACACCCAAACTATTCCAACCTTACCTGGAGCTTCTTGAAGTGCTGGCTAACTGTGATTACCTTTATATCAGAGGAAAATGTAGTACTACAATTAATGGTCATAAGTGTTACCTTTGCTGCAGTAAACAGGTGACACAGTGCGCAAGCACACCTGCGCTGTACTGCTCTCCCCCAAGGTTCCACTCATTCACAAAAGGTGTGAACAGATCCATGCTGGTAGGCCACTAGTTTAGAGCATAGAAATGCCTCTCAGAACGGCCCCTGTGTGCATGGCCACTGCTGTGGTGAGGCACTTAGGTTTGGGATGGACCAGTATTTGCAATGCAAATGCCCGCCTCTGTCCCTGATCTAAATTTCCCTTGGACAATGTCAAGTGTGAAGTCAAATGTGAAAAGGCCCTTAAACATAGTACACAGGCAGGTTTGGGCTGAACTAAAGTTAAATGCTATTTTAGTTCAGCACAAGCATATTCACAGATATATACTAGTCTGCCCTTTCTCCTCTCGTGGACATTCTAGGCTAGAAAAGGTGGATTATGGATGGGATGAAATCACAAGGATCACAAACTACCTCCCCTCATGAGCTGTTGTGAATACAGCTAGGGCTACGGCAGACTGCAGTTTCTGCAGCCGAGTTTCCTACAACACGAGATTATCAAGAATCCAGCTTTAGCTGATATGGAAGGGCACTGTGTTGTCAGTTGACTGTATAGATATGTAGATTGTCAGGCATTCAGGGATTCATTCAGGGAAATCAAAGTGACCAATGACAAAAAATCTTCCTGATTAACAGAAGGAGTAATGCTGTATTTGTGTTTGATAGATAGATAGATAGATAGATAGATAGATAGATAGATAGATAGATAGATAGATAGATAGATAGATAGATAGATAGATAGATAGATAGATAGATAGATAGATAGATAGATCATATTAGTTTTGAACATCCAGCAAGATGCCTAATAAATCCAGTTTCATAAGCCTCTATTTTAAAATAAAACTTTATTTTTAAAAAGCAAAAACAAAATAATGTCAATTAATTAAACATAACACACAATCTGAATTTTGCTTGGAGGTGCCAAGAAAAAATAAGCAAGGATATTGAAGCCCTTCTCAGAATTTTGCATTTTTCTTCCCTTGCAGCAATTACACTTATAATACTGCCAGACATTTTAATTACCATTACACATACCCAAAGGCTTCAGCTGGAAGTAAGCCAGTGCAGATTCCCAGTGCTAATTAAATTTCACTGACTATTTCCTTCACCTGAAGCCCCATAAGAAGATAGTGTTTGTTAAATGTCTTTCAGCCAAATAACCACTTACCTAATTTCAAATTGAATATCTTATTCAGGATTGGAAATTATCCTTTATCCTAGGGGATTGGTGGCTGCAAAATGCTATTGCAGTGTATTCTGGGATATGCATTCACCTTTCTAGTTAGAAAGAAGTTATTTAGAGGAACATAAGTTTATTGAAATGCTGTGAAATAAATGCTAAGGGGAAACACATAATAATGTCCTTTGTCACAGTGGAACAATCAGGGCATTATCTTTACATGTTTTAGTGACGCGCGCATCCAGGTATTTGGTCGGTGTGAAATACCCAGAACTGTATGCTGACACCACCACATCTGCATGGCTGTCTGTTTGGGCTCACACACCTGCGTGGTGGACAAAGCAATGATGGCAGCTCTCTCCTCAAAGTAATAGCACTATTGTTAGAAAACTTGCCACTCGGAGCCAAATTTTCCAGCAATGGTGTTGTGTGTATTTTAATAGGGATATAGTGGAGTAGGGATGTGAACACTTTTTTTTAAAATTCCAGTTTGAGTCAAATCGAATATCCAAACATTTTATTCAATTTGAATGTTTAAAATCTGAATGCAACAAAACCCGATTTGAATCCAATACATTCCAATCTGTTCATTCAAATGTTAGATACGAATTTGAAGATACAAATGCCGACAACATTTGTATGTGTTATATGTATTTAACGCGTTTCGTATGCATCCTGTTTTATTCCATATGCATCCTGTTTTCGTTCCATATTAAAAGTGCAAATGCGTTCAGATACATATGATATTTGTATAAATACGTATGTAATACATACGTATCTGTACATTTGAATCATTTGAATCATTTGAATGAATGTTTTGGAACATTCAAAATTCATTTGAATGTTTAAATTCGAATGTGAAGACATTCTCTTTGAATTCAATGTCCACATTTGATCGAACTGGATTGAATTTTGAATGTTTAGAACATTCATGCCCATCCCAATAGTTGAGCTATCATGGGATTGCCACAGACATGTGCGTCAACCTCACCATAGCGCAGCCATAATGTTGCTATAGTTCCCCTATCTGGATGCAGCCTAAGTTCCAAAATAAGAAATACATGCAGCTTTATCATATTTCAGCCTCCTCAAATCTTATTACATGCCATCCAAGCAGGAAACTGGTGAGTATTTGATTATCATATGCAAACAGAACGAAGATTGCCTTTCTAATGATTTCCATCAAATGGGACAGAAATAAAAATGGGCATTAAAAGCAGGTGCAAGACTATTCACTGGTTTCAGTTATTTTTCTTCTTCTTGAAATCATCATTTGCAAATGATAGCTCCACTGGTGTTTACCTATTTGGGGAAAGGGGAAGTGTAGAATCCTCCTTACTCTCAGAAAAATACTCAAATCTTCTTAATAAATTCAACAACAGTTTCAAACCATTAGGACTAGTTAAGTCAGAAATAATTAGGGAAGTATAAAGCTCTGAGCATTTCCAATCACTGGTTTATTGCAGCCCTGGATCTTGTCTAGAGACCATTAATGGCACAAATACATTTAAATGGAATTTTTGTCCTTTAGTCTGAAACAATCTAATCATGAAGGAATGATTAATAGCCTGCACTAAACATGAAAACAGTCTCATTTATTGCAAGCACAATAGGAGCAGAAGGAAGATGGAAAGGGGAGCAAAGGTACTGTTGAAGTATACAAGCTTTGTTTTCTGTTTTGAGGGGGAAGATCAAAACTAGCAAATATACATATTTAACCTGTGTTGGAAGCCTGGCTTAGAACTGAAGTGGGGCAGACCTCCCCCCAGTAGCCTAGAGGTGAGAGACCTCTACTCCAGGCTTCTGCTACTGCCCTGCCACTTGCCGTGGAGAGCGGTGACAGGGGTGATGTTGCAAGTGAGGTGCTGAGATCCCTGAAGTATCAGGCCTAACACTCAAATATTCCTGATAACATGTTGGGCCACTTGCTTCAACAGTGGGGCTATGCAGGAACATTGTCTATGGTGATTCTTAAATAAAATTAAAGAAAGATAAACAAATGGATTGTGGAAGGGTGAATAGAATGCAGTTTTAAAAAGCTGTTTTAGCTGTTTTTGTGAACAGTGCATACAACTGGGGAAGGAGGTGAAAGAAAGATTTCAAGAGGCCATTGTTGCAATGGGCAGGGAGTAGAGATGCACACAAATATTTGTAACTTTCTATATTCAGACGAATTCAGATGAATTTGGACATTCGTATACGAATCGAATACTACTACATTTGTACATTGGCATTTGTATCCGTACAAATGTTTTGGGGCATTTACATGAAAGGTTTGGAACATTCATGAAATGGGGAGGCTTTATAGAGGCTATCACCTCTGTTCACATACAGTGTCTTTATGGAGTGGCCGGTAAAGGTGAGCATGAACAAAAGTCATGTGTTTGGTTCACCATCAAATCAAACAAACATTTCTTCAGTTCAATGATGAGCCAGTTAATCAAACAAACTGTTGTTCTCATTCAATTCCAAACTCATTTGAAAACAAAACATAGTTTTGTTTTGTTTTTAAATTGAAAAACAGTCCTTCTCAATGGCAAAAACTCAAGGAACCTGAACTGTTCGACTGAATCACTTGTGTTTGTGAGCGGGAGACTAGTTTGGTTTGAATGAATTTCTGGATAGTTGAACAATCACATATTTAGCTCGATGCAAACATGAACTGCTCAGCTGAATTTTTTAACACAATGGGACTTTGCACATCCCTAGTGACTGGTGATGCTTGCTGTTCTCTGATGGGCCACTGATTTAGTCCCCTTTATTGATCTATTAGTCTGTTTGTTCCAATAAAGCAAAACAATTTAAAAGCTGATGAAAACTGCAAGTGGTAGATGGCCACAACCATGCTCAGGAGCTTGGGAAGTGCATTTGCCATCACAAGCTGGTTTTGTTCAAACACTGGGCAATATGCATAATCACGACACTATCTCACCAAAATCAGGATGTCTGGGACCCCTATGCCTCTGTCTGGAATTCCTTTTTGATCTTAGCATGCATTGTTTGAATCTGCAGATAAGATGGATGCAGTTCAGCATCTTCAAAGTTAAGCTTCTAATAAGAACTTTACTCCATACTGTTGCCCTTAGATTCCCACTGCTGCTATTTCTCAAGGTTTTCTTTTCTATTTTTTTTTCAAATATCAGTCACATCAGGTTAAGTGAACACATCTTCATAGGTAATACCAGTACCTACAAATTCTAATTCTTCCTATGAGCCATCATATAACTTCATATTAATCTGCTTCATTTACATTGAGTGTTACCTTCATAGAGAATGGTATTAATTAATCCTGCATAAATGTGATTTGGTTGCTGGGCAGCTCAGCAGCATAATTATCATAGCAATAGGAATCTGGCTATCAGATACAATTTCTGCTTTAGTTCTGTTACTTTATGCAGAATGGATACACTCATAATGAATTTAATTATGCTGTGCTTTTTTAATTCCCTTTCTCCTAAAGTAGGAAGCCACCTTTTAGCCTACTTAAAAAAAAAAAATACTGACTGTATTCTTTCTACATCTGCTTTTTATTATGCTTCCCCTTCCCCTTTTCCACTTGAATCCTAATTGCTGTTACCACTCTACAATTAATTATTTTTCTTTTAAGGTCACTGCAAAGCAAGGTAATACTGGAAGAAGCCAACATTCTATTTGTTGCTCTTGTTGTTGCTGCTGCTTAATTGTTCAGTCATGTTTGACTTTTTTTGACCCCATGGACCACAGCATGCAAGACTGGTCTCCCAGAGTCTGCCCAAATTCCATAACACTATATAACCCCGACTATCCTCTTCTCTTTTTATCTTCAATCTTCCCCAGCATCAAGGTTTTTTCTAGTGAATAACATTCTATAATTGCCTGCAATACAGAATAAAATTATTGTCCAGAGAACAGGGTTGTAAATGAAGCATAAAAATTCAAGTATGTGTGGCCTTGGTGGGTTTGGATGTCAACAGGCTAAAGGGGTGGTGGTGGTTAAATGAAATAAGGTAAATATTGGTTACTGGAGAAGAACCAATGAAGATAGAATGATGGAGTGTCTTTTCTACATCAAAGAGAGAAGGAGAGGAACACACTATGAATTAGAGAGTACGGTTAATGAGGAATAAAAAGGCCTTTTTTGCGTGTGCCGTTGATAGATACTCCTATGGAACCATATCTGCTACCTCGAGAGGTCTACATTTGGATGGCTGTTCTAAGGCAGCATCTGCACTGACCCTGAGGCTTGCCTGAGTTTTGGAGCTGATCTCTGCAAGCTTCAATGGCCAGGAATGAAAGTTACTAGTCTTGGAGCCCCTGGGGGACACATTTTTCAACACAGTAAAATAGGATTGTTAAATTGGCACATGATGTGTACTGCATTCACTTGACTGCTGCTGGAACTTTTTAAAAAGGTTTACTTTTATCCTGGACTAGGAAGCCATTTGTGGGGGCGCAGTCTGGTTTACACTCTGCTTAATATAGATGGAGTATACTAGCAAGGAACATGACCTCCAGTCTTTTATACTGCATCATCTGGAAACTTTGATGTCCCTGACCAGTGTTAAGGGCAAAAAGGCCCTAAATGCCACCACAAGTCTAGGTACAAGTAGATCTCAGCTAGAAGTTTAAAGGGTTTCTTATTTTTTAATTGATTTTGGAAAAGCTATCGATTGGAATTTCATGCCATCTCATCTTTGAGTTCATTCAGGGGTTTTTTAAGTATTCGGACTTTTTCTTCAATAATTTGAATTCGTGCACAATAAGGTATCACCAACACCAAGTTTTTAAATGGTGCAAAAATGATTATTCTTTAAAGACAGACTCCAAAGGGGCTGGGAAAAAAAATCCAGGATTATGTAAAGCCTCTGAGGATGATGCAGTTCAGAACCATGAGAAAGGAGGTGGAAACTGAAGGCATCAGTTTTTGATGGTTCACAGGCAATCCTGTTACTAAAAGTAAGATGAAGAACCAAGTTTGACTTTTGTAGTGATGAGGTGGTAGATGGTACCAAGTGAAAATTTACTGTTCATCTTTGGTGGTGGTGAATGGCACTTTTATCTACTGCAGAAGACAATGTTGTTTCCTGCCATCATGGCCACTCTATCCAGAGATTTGCTTCTGTTAAAAGCATGTCAGTATTTATTGGTAAAAGATCACACAGAAATGAGCAATGGAAGAAAATATATATACTTCCTGCCAAGTTTGGCATTTGTTCCAGCTTATTAAGCATATGTTTTTCTGGTAAATGGTTAGTCAAGCCACTATTAAATATATTTTGAGGAGTCTTTTTTATGAAAAGGATCCAACTACCTAAGATTTTAAGAATCACAAAATATGTATATTTTAGAACTTTCTACTTTGAAGGTTAATATGTACCTGTATTCATTTAAGCAGTTGACCACATTCTCAGAGGAATGGTATGAATATCTCATTAATCAGCAAACACTTCACAATTATCAAACTTTAACAGAGAAGACTGGCAAATTGCAAATATCTTTCTTGCTGAGGCAGTCACTGCATGTTTTACAATGGGAATTTTGTAAGGAAAGGAAACAGAACAGAAAATGTCAAAGGAACTTGTTTACAATCATTCATTTCATAGACCATGTCTATATTTTCAAAGAGGAAATAGAAGAAAACAAGAAGTGTGAAAAAACAAATGAGGAAGAAGAATGTGGCACTTACTGATTTGGTTTGGAAAAATAGCATCCATCATTCCATGACCATAGCAAGGAAATACAGCCTCAGAAAAACAACTATGGAAGAAAATATTGTAGTATGTACAGCATAAATAGGGGACACTCCAAATTTATACAGTATTTACTCAAATCTACAGATCTTTACTGTATAACTAATACTGTTTATCGCATTGATCTCAGTAATATCAATCTTTGTTTACGTTATTGATAATCTAAGTAGAAATTTCTTTCATAATCATCACAATAAAATTACTTTAAAATCTTACAGTAATCTCAGAATTTATTTTAAATATTACTTTACATTAGAGAGCTATGACTAGCCCAGGGTCATCCAGCTGGCTTCATGGAGGAGTGTAGAATCAAACCCAATGACTACAAGATATGATTCTGGCACTCTAACCACAAGACCAAAGTGGTCTGAAGAAGGAAGAAAGGAAGGAAGGAAGGAAGGGGAGAAGGAGGAAGAGGAGGAAGAAACAACCTCTGGTATATCAATTTATCTAGATTATGGTAAAAGTATGTCTGGTACAAGCCTGTGTGGTACCATGACCACCTCTGGCAATAAATCCTAGGAATATCACTGACAGTAAATCCTAGGAAAGATTTCACCCTCTTGCACACCTACCACCACCATCTAGAATGCCTCCCATTTCTGCATCCATTGGTCACAAGCACCAGTCTTCAGTACCTGCCAGGGTCTCCTAGGACTTATCCTGGAATTCTCACTTTGGGTGCATTTCCATACAAGTTTAAATGTGAATTCAGTCCATTTTTGGTTGTTTTTTTTTTTTTTTTTTTTTTTTTGTTCCTGCAGTTTATGAGGACTATCCTGCTAAACTGCGGAGAAAAAAGTCCTCAGAAAAACTGTTCTTGGTCCCATTTTAGAGGGCAGTCCACTTTTTTTTTCTGGACTATCCAGGGCGAATATCAGCCTTTCAGACTGCCCCCCATATGCTTCTGGCCAATGCCTACCATGGATGAGTGGGGTGTCACATCTGGGAAAGTCTCCCCCCTGTCCTTCCCATCCCTGCAATACTGGCGAGCTGGAGATCAAAAGAAGCTTGCATCTTTTAACACATTGCAATTATGAAAGATAAATTTAGCAATCACAGAGAAGGAAAAACTTTTAAAAAGGAGAGGACTTTTTGCATTACAGCCGGAATAGCTGTAATGCACTTCGGCTAAGACAGTTTGGGACAGTTTCCCCATTCACATGTAGGCAGGCATACCTGCCTATGTGTGAATGGGGAAACTGTCCCAAACTGTCCTAGCCAGGAAAGGCCAGACAGGGGTGGAAATGCCCCTCCTAGGTCTGCCCGCCATTGGGTGGGAGCACCCAGGGCAGTCTGACCAATCAGAAGCCGTGCCACATGCATGTGGTGCACATTCCCAGCTGTCCCAGGTCATTGAGACCCAGGACAGTGAGAAGGTAGGACTCTGTGAACGCACATGCATCCCCAGGCCCTGGGGTGGGGGGCGGAGATGTTTGGGCACCTCTGTGGGGCTTAGCCACCTCAATTGAGGCAGCTCGACCCCGCAGAAGCTCACAATCTGCCACAATGAGCTGGGGGATGTGGGACCCCAGTAAATGGGACCCACATGGGTTCGTTCTACCAAAGGGTCCTACATCCCCGGCCCATAGACAGCTGCAAATCAGCCTCCGCGGGCAACCGTGGAGCCAGCAAGGTAAGTGATTTGCACACCCCCGCCCCCTGTTTGGCCAATTTTCAGCCAATTGTGGGGGGGGGGCGTGCCCACATCTGTCAGGGAGGGAAGTGTATGCAAACGCTTCCCTTCCTTGAGAGCCGTGGATGTTTGGAATGTGTAAAGACGGATCTCGAACAGGTGGAAAACACATGGAGATGGGCTGGGACGGAACTGCCGCCCCAGCAAAGCAAATGCTCCATCTCCGTGTGTTCTCCACGCATTCGACATGACCTCATGCGAATAGGTCTCTGAAGCTTCCATTTACAGAGGGGAGGGAAACTGAAAGGGAGAGTAATTTCTTTGTTTTGCCCTGTGTCTGTTCTTTCTCCATGCTGGGGATCTGTTCAGTTTGAGTGGGAACAGCAGTATTCAAATTTAGTCCGTGATATGCTCAGGCAAATGGGGACAGCCAGTTTACGCAGTCAGTTCTGAATCTGAGTTCAAAAAGTCAGAATGGTATATCAGGAAATGTTTAAGCTATGTATGTAAAGTGATAGTAGAACTATGAAACTGTGCTCATAACCTTATGTAGATTACCTCTTAACTACAGTTACTTCCTTCCAAATGTCCTTGCTTCCATTCTCAAACCTTGCGTCTACACACAAAACCTACTAACAATGACACTCATATATTGCAGTATTAAAATGGATATTAAGATTTTAAAACTAATTTCAAAGTCTTATTTTCCTCTATTCTGGTTATGTTTGAAGTTATTTTAATCTTCTCTTCATCTTTCTATTCCCCATGCATCCAGTTACTTCCTTTTCTCCCCCACCTCCCAATCATGAGCTGTTATAATTTGCCTTATTTCTAAATCATTATTATATCCACAAGATACCACTTCATAAATTCTTCTTTTTGGATTGTTCATTAAACTCTAATTTCTGCTGTGGAGCTCTGTTTTTCAAGTTTCTAAAACCTACAGTAATTATATGTATCCATCGTGCAACAGTAGATATTGATTTTAGTAGTAAAAAGAAAGAGAATATGCTCACAATTTTAAAAGGTGTGATACTTTTCCCTCTTTCATTCTAAGACCATTTAGATCTATTTCAACATTTTTACATGCCATTAAGATTAGATGGGATGCTAATCAGAAGGGACTTCTCATTTTAGCAGCCTCACATGAGAAATATCTAGTTTCTTCAGATCCATTATTTAGAGCAAAGATCTGAGGTGCTCAGAAAGAAAGGTAAAACATTACTGTTGCATTTGATTGAACTAAGGGAGATCTCAATGAAAATTTTAGTTCCTTCCAGAAAATATCAGAAGCTGTTTTGATCAAGGGAGAAGAAATGATTTATAGGAACCCACTACACCTAAATGAATGTCAATAAGCATGGGTAAACAAAGCTTGAGGTTTATTCTTAGATGTTTATATATTTTTCTTTTCTTTTCTTTCCTGACCTATCCCACAGATTTAATATTTGAAAAAGATTTTCACTTTTCTATCATGTCTGTCCAGTAATTTATGATATATTAACAGATAGTCCCTTTATTACCATAGCAGTTTTTGGACTGTTATGCTGTGTTTCATGTTTTGGGCATAACAACTCAAAAACTGCTACAAACGAGATTCTTTTATTACAGCTTAGTCAAGACATTGACAAAGAAGGCTATGATTTTGAATGCTTTTCACTACATAATTAAAAATAACAGTAGCCTTCATGAAGAAAGGATAGCATCAAACAACATTTAAACAATATAAATAAAAGCAAGCTTGCTAAAAATGGAATTGAAATCTAAAACAGAAAAAAGGGATGCATAGCCAATAAAATATGTTTTACTAACTTCAGTAAATATAAATTGCTTAATCTTAATCCTCTGCCTCAGATACAATGGCATCTGACACAATTTTAGAGACAAAGCCAACATCCATATGGGGGTGCCCGTTCAAATATATTACTTGGAAGGCAACTCCTTCCCATGGATGTGCTGGCCACATAGACACCATATGGCCTGCTCTGGGATACAGAATCAATGCCTGGCAGGGTTTCAGCAGGAGACTTTTAAATGGTCTCCTGCATGACCAATCCTAGTTACAGCTCCCATCATGCAGACAGATAGCAATGTCAAGAGCAGCCAAAATCCTGTTCTGGAGCCCAGCTACATTTAACAGAGCTGCAGAAGATGGCCCTCTTCCAGAGCTATCTCCAAGACATCTCCATAGGCTGGGGAAATTTTGCTATCTTTATAGCCGGGGCAGGGCAGGGCAGCTGTCATGTGGAAATTCCCAGGACCACCAAGGAATTCTAAAACAAGTACCTGTTTAACTGTTAAAACAGACTAAATAAAATATGTGTCATCTACTTAAAATGTTGTTGTTGTTGTTTAGAAAATTTATATCCTGACCTTCACTGAAGGGTCCCAGGGTTGGTTACAGAATCCAGCAGAAAACTTTTAAATGGTCTCCTACGTGACCCAATCCTAATTACTGCTACTATCAGGCAGACATTGCCCTTAATTTTTCTGACCAAGCTTGCTTCAGTCCATAAAGAGATTTTTTGAGATTGCGTACCAATTCTTCCTTTCCAGGTTCTTCAAAATGTTCTTGTTGTCTCATGTAAATTTCTTCCTTTAAATATGCATTTAGAAATGCACTTTTCAATCTAAATGTTCAACATGCATGCCTTTCTTTGCAGCCTCAGTTAAAAGAAGTCTGATCCTTGTATGTTTAACCACAGGTGCAAGTATTTCATCATAATCTTCTCCATATTTTTGTGTGTAACTCTTTGCCATCAATCTGGCTTTGTATCTTTGAACATTGCCATTTTGATCAGTTTGGGTTTTGAACACCCATTTACAACCAATTGCTGTCTTTCCCTTTGGCAGTTTTGCTAGAGTCCACATGCCACACTCCTGTAAGGAATTAAATTTTTCTTGTGCAGATTCTTTCCATTTTAAAACCTCCTCCTTTGGTAGTTTTAGTATTTCTTTCCAAGATTTAAGGTCTGTGCATGACTTCTTTTGTGCTTTGCAGCATTTTTTGTCTGGTTCAATTCTCTTATTACATCTCTGGGATTATCTTAATTGTGGCTCTACGTGGGCAGCATCAAGGTCATTTATTTCCCTTTCTGGGTTTAATGGGGGTTCAAATTCTTCAAAATTCTCAATTTCTCCCCCTTCTTGATTTGGTAATATCTCAACTTCCATTGGATTATTTTCAGGTTTTTCTCTTTCTGGCTGTGCAAGCTACAAATTGTATGTGACATTTTTCCTTTGTTCTGGATAGATCCATGCATCTGCTGTAAAAGTATAATCAGCTTTCACCTTTAAGTATTCTGGCTCTTGTGGGCTAATTCTTTTTCATTAAAATGCACAACACTGCAAACTGATACTTCTCCTGTATTAGGATTCCAGACGCTGTATTATCTTGTGCCTGCAGAAAACCCTACCATTATGTCAATTTGGGTTCTACAATTTAGTTTATTTCTCTTTTGTTTGGGCACAGAAACATATGCTCTGCTCCCAAAAACCCTTATGTGAGGCAAGTTTGGCTTTTTTCTATTCCAAACTTCATATGGAGCCTTATTGTTTCTGTCTGCCCCTTTGCACAACAATCTGTTTTGCAAACATGTTGCTACTTGCAAAGCTTCACCCCACACAGAATCTGGTAAATTTGCATCCAGAAGCAACCATCTTATCATATCCAATAGGCTCCTGTTTTTCCTCTCTGCAATGCCATTTTGGTCAGAACAACAACAACAACAACAACAACAACAACAACAACAACAACAACAACAACAACAATAATAATAATAATAATAATAATAATAATAATAATAATAATAATAATAATAATAATAATAATAATAATAATAATGAAATATTATTCTGCAGCCTTACAAGTTCCACTAATTGTGTATAATTTTTAGGCAGTGAACTCAAGATTAACTCCTTTAACACAGTGGCTCTCAACCTGGGGGTTGGGACCCCTTTGGGGGTCGAATTACCCTTTCAGAGGGGTCGCGACAAGCCTCCCACCGCCCTTCCCTCCCACCTCCCAGCTGCTCTGCCCCTGTGGTTGGGGGTCCCCACAACATGAGGAACTCCATTAAGGGGTTGCGGCATTAGGAAGGTTGAGAACTGCTGCTTTAACAACTCATCTGGTAACCTAATGTCATTACTTTCCAGTCTCTGTCTTATTGCTAAGAATTCAGAAATATGATCTGTTTTCCATTTTCTTCCATTTTTAAAGTCACTAATTTTCTGAACAGCAGACTTTTATTTTGCATGCTTGTCCCAGAATAGGTTTCATTAAGTTTTTTCCAAGCTTTCTTGCCAGATGAACAGCTCTGAATTAACTTACAGTTTGTTGGATCAAGTCTCAGTACAATTTCAGTATTCAGCAATTTTTCTCTTTGTAGCCATGCTTCCTTCTGGTCTCCTTCTTGTGAGCATTCTGTCTCCAGAACTTGTTGCAAGTCTAGCTTCACAAAAAGTGCCTCCATCTTCATTTTCCAGAAATCAAAATCCTTGACCTTCTTCTGGACAAAGGACTCTGGCAAAAAGATCTGTGCCATTCTGGATCACAAATAATCACTACCTTTGAGGGGGGGGGGGGGGAAAGAAAGAAAGAAAGAAAGAAAGAAAAGGAAAAAAAGAAAGGATACTTAGCTGCAAGCTTACAGGCTTTGGTGCATAGTTGTACTATGACCAGTTTCTCTGGGCCTGAAACCCTTTGTTGAAAAATCAGACTTGTGTGATTTCCCAGAGTTTGTGGAGTAAGACTCTGCAGTGATCCGAAAAATGTATCACTCAAAAGACTAGTGAAAATAAAAGTTAACTTTACTTAAAAATGCAGCAGGAATAACATAGTACAGACTGATCTGTTCTCAGCTATCTCAATAATAAACCAAGTGACTAAACAAACCTGAAAGAAGGCTAAGCTCTGCCCTCTTTTGTCAGGTTAGGCTGACTTGTCTGTTTCTCTCATACACACATGAAGGGTGTTTTTCCACTGGCAGAAAATACCCATTTTAGCACCCATTAAGGAGCCATTTGGCTTAGAGTCAGATGACCACCACAGACCCCATTAGGGACACATTTGTTTCCACTGCAGCTTGGGAAATCCAGATCATATGGGCCTATAATCTAGATTTCGTGTAGACCCCATTAAAGGGGTCTACAATGGGGTCTTCAGCCTGAAAATTTGGATTGTAGGGAGCCTGTTTCCACTACAATCCGGCAATGGGGTCTAGAGGAGGCTAGGGAGAGGGGACGCCCATGCAGGGGGGGGGGGGAAGAGCCCCAAAATCAAGGCTTTGAAGCCCCTCCAAAGTCCCTCCAAAATCCCTCCGAAGTTGCCTTCAGAGATTAGCAAAGGCTCCAAAGACAAACCCCTTGAGAGAACAAAGCTGAATGTTACCTTCAGTTATGGAAAGAGATGCATATTAATGAGGCTGACTCATCAGTGCTCACAAGGAGCTAATTAATATGCATGTCTCTTGCATTGATCTTGCAAGGGGTTTGTCTTTGGAGCCTTTGCTAATCTCCAAAGTTGCCTTCAGAGGGACTTTGGAGCCTTTGCTAACCTCCAAAGGCAACTTCGGAGGGACTCTGGAGTCTTTGCTAATCTCTGAAGGCAATTTTGAAGATTGCATCCCCTGTCCCCCAAAACTCCTGGGGTGACAGGCAGACCCCTTGTGGGTCAATCCGGATTTGCAAATGGGTGCTCGGGTGTTTCCACAGCAGGGAGGCTAGCACCCATTGCTATTGGGTGCTAGACCACGCATGGAAACACACTGGATACTTCCCTTAATCCGGATCTACTAGATCCAGATTAAGGGAAGTACCCATTCCTTAGATCCGGATCTTCTTAGATCCGGATTAAAGGAGCGCGGTGGAAAAACACCTCATACGCTGTATTTCCAACAATCCAGTGATGGCATGTAAATCAGAATTCACTGGATATGGGAGCAGACTATCCAGTTAGATGCCTCTATTTAACCTCCACACTATGTGCCTCAGTCTGCAATGGACCAAAACAAGATTGGGGAAGATCAAATGAAGCTACGAGCTGACATCTACCCATTTTCCTTGCCCTCATCAAAATGTATAATTTGGGTCATCCATTTTCAGATGGGTTTTCAAATAATTCAAACATCCAATTTTGAGTTCAAACTTTGGGAAAATTCAAACTTTTTCTCTATTTGAACTTTGCTTCCATCTATTCAACCGCTTAAACTGTATGCAAAGTATATTGTAAGCACCAGCTTATGGACACAGTTGTGCATTTATCCAGTCAGTATGAGAGAAAGAAGGTTCCAACCTGAAGCTGTTTTTTGACCTCCCTGAACTGTATTTTGATCTGCTATAGATGAAAACCAGGTTCAAGAACATTAAGGGGACCTTCCTCTCCGACTCCACAGGACACTCGTGCATCCTTTGTGCCTGTCTGTTGTCATTAATCTCCCTATTTGGAGATATTTCAAGTGCTTAGCAAATAAAACTTCAGAAATACTAAAACAACAACAGCAACTCTGAATTTTTCTGAGCTTCAGATTTTAGACTTTGATTCATACATATATATTGATTGATTGATTCATTCAAGAAATTTATATCCCGCACTTCACCAAATGCTTCCAGGGTAGGTTACAATGAGGATGAAACCTATCAAATATTCAAACATAATTAAAAATATTCATTCCTTGTGCACCCTAGTACTGAATTAAGACTTTTGCACATGTTTGAATTTAAGGCAAGATTCACAACTGCATGTTATGCCATGCTGTATGAATTGAGGGGGTGGCTGGTACTGTGAGACAAGCGTCATCTGTATTAGAGCATCCAAGCCAAGCTCAGCTTTGGAGGTTGGAAGGAAGTACCCATCTTTGGAAATTTCTAGCCAGGACATTTTTAGATGGGGGACTAGATCAGCCCATTTCGAGAGTTGCTTCCAGGAGCTTGGAGAAAAGGCACGGGGCTCCACATACCTAGCAAACTGACCCAGCTGCTCACTTGGTTTGCTGCCTAGGAATGTCTTGGGGACTGGTTTTAAACAGTCTCCCTTTGGAGTGGGCCCCAGTGCCATTTTCTTGCCAGGGGCCACTTCAATGACATGTGGATTAAGTTTTCACTGGGAAGCATGGTTTCAAGGTGAACCAGTCTACAGTGTGTATGTGGTATTTCCCATTACTTATTAGCTGGAATTTTCCTAAAATTCTGATTTGGCACAATTAAAGGAACTTAAGTATAGTGCTCCTATTACTTCAGAGGGGCTCACGAGTGCACTGTAATTTGATTTGCCATCATCTTATGCATTATATGAGTCTTTCCACAGTTACTCAGGAAGGGAATTCTGGGGGGACTCCTGCAAGCACCATTCACACTAAGGTAGCTGCATGCATGTAGCAGTTTCCCTGGAGTGTGTAGATGCAGAACAGTTCTAACTGTTCTACATCTATACTTCCTGCTGCCTGGTGTAGCACCTTCTTCACTTCTCCTTGCTGGTAGAAGTTCAAAGGGAGCCTGGGGAGGGGCGGCACAAGCATGGTTAGTGCCATGTCACCATGTCACTGTGACAATGGCACTATGTATACACATAGGCCCTGTTGCCATGGTTTCGCAATTACCACTGTAATGGCGGCAATTCACATCTCATCAGTGCTTAGCAAAGTGCTAGTAAGGTTAGGGAGATCCAGCATCTAAAATGCAGACTATCTCCCATCTTCACTTCCTGAAGAAGTTCTCCCTGAAAAACAAATGTGCAAATTTGCCTCATGCTTCATATTGTTAGTTTTTAAGTGATGGAAAATTCAGCCTGAATTTTACAAAATGTTCCCGTATTTAATTTTTTTAAAAAAATTATTGCCCTTTTTATATTCTGGATAAGAAGAAAACTGTTATGTGTAGAATAAATGGAAGAAAAGTGCCATATATACTATAACTGACTTTAACATTAGAGTGCTTTTGGTAATTTTAAAAATTTCTTCAGTGAACTTCCATTTTGTTATTGCTAAAAGAAATCTCTTTCTATAGTCCTCAAAAATCATATTAGTTTCACAAGCATAATTTGCCTCCTAGAATATGGTGTTATGAGTAAAGACCTCATAATGACAGAATTAAGGGCTATATAATTATCAAAACACTTTTTTGAAAGTGTTCATGTAAATTAAGAACTTCTGTTTCAGCTAATGCAATGCACTTTAGACTCTTATGGGTTAGTCATCAGCAAGACTATGTAAATGTCATTGTGGCTGATTCTGCTTTATCCAGGCCTGACAGCAACTCCATGAATCCCCTTTTTTTCTCTGAATGTTAAGACACCCCATACACATACATGCAAGTGGAGCAGAAGTACTTGGGCAGAAGGAACATCAGTATTGTGCACTCAAGGGGATCTCCATCATGCATACACAAGATTTGGCATGAAAGTTTTGGTCAAATTTTGCCATTTGGAGTATTATATCTTGGAACAGAGGTCTGAGCTAGTATATGTATTACAGGCCCCTATCCCACCCAAGTTCTTAAAATTTGCTGTATTAATAAAGGGAACCCAACATTTAGTTGCGAGTTATGCTGAGTGTTGCCTTATTTATTATTATTATTATTATTATTATTATTATTATTATTATTATTATTATTATTATTATTATTATTATTATTATTATTATTATTATTATTATTATTATTATTATTATTATTATTGTCTGCTTATATTGTTACTGAGCCAATTCACAATTTTCTTGCAAAAAGCAGTTCCAGCTACTCCATACACAACCACTGGATGGTTCAGACAGTGACACCTCAGTGCTGCTGCTGTCCCAGAATGTCCTAAAGCTCATTACAGCATGACCAGGAGCAGCTAATGAGCTCCTAATCAGCAGCATTCATTCCAGGTGTGATGTTATGAGTGGACAGAGTGGGGCAGGGGTGGAGATCACCTTGGCAATGTCAAGACATAAGCAGGATGTTGCCACATCTGTTGCCATGGTGATTCGGACTGTCCAGATCAGGCCATCTGTACTTCAAGTGCTGGTGGTCCAGCTGGGAACTGTACCAGCACTTGAAGTGCAGGTGGATCTCTCTATACTTCATCTTAGCATGGTGGAATGCTAACATTATATTGTTCCACTGTGGAAAGTGCAAACAGGCGCACTGTTACTGCATGGATATATTTATTTACAAAACTACACCAATCATTAACTGTAATAAACTTGGTTTATTCTACTACTGTGGGCCCAGGGGGCTTGACATTAGTTTGGAGAGCTTTCCCCATAAGTCAGAGGCCAGGGATGATGACAGTTTTAGTTCTCGTGTGAAACAGTATAGTTGCACATTTCTGTTTGACATATTTGTCCTTAAGCAGAGAAATTGCCCCCACACTTCATTTCACAAATGTTCAGACTGATTCCACCACAGCAGTAAAGACATTAAATTGTTCAGGAGATTCTCTGGCCTCTCATCCCTTTCCCTGTGTTTCTCCAGTGACTCATCCACAAAGAAAAGCCTTGAACCATGCTTGTCTGATCTCAGCAAGCAATCGCTCTCACCTCTGGAAATTAGCTTTCTACTGAGCTAAATGAAGTTATCTCTTGGGAGGGAGTAAAGAAGTGGTTTTCTCTGGCTGGTCTTGCTCTCCTTAATAGTACAACTCAGAGCCTACAAAGAACTAGGAGAGGCTCAGAGGTCTGTCATTCTTAGTTGTCTACCAACAAAGGAAGAGTAATTATTTTGAACTGCAGTAACACAATATTTGGAGCTTTTGTAATACAACACAAATAGGGATGTGCACAAATGTTCATAACTTTCAAAATTCGTATAAATGTGGCCAAATTCAGACATTCATATTGGAATGCAATGCTAGCACATTTGAAGACAAACATTCGAATTCTAATAGAATGTTTTGATACATTTGTATGAAGCTTCGTATGGGATTCATATGGGATTGAACACTTGTATCGAATTTGAATCCCACTACATTCAAAGGGGATCTATTTGAACGAATATGAATTCACTTGCATTTGATACAATACAAATCCAGTTTTAAAAAAAACATTTGTGCCATATTTCTAAACACAAAACAAAGCAGGTATTTAAAGAAAAGCATCATTTAATGTCTCAGTAAAGACCCTAATCCTAACTGGATGGAGCCGGCTTACTTTGTAGTCATCCTGGAGCAAAAGAGCAGCAGGAAAATGTGTGGAGCTTTGAGTTGATATTCCAGTTTCTTTCACACCTGGAAGAGGGTGGAAACACTGCTGCCCAGGAGCTATACAACTGCTCCCAGTCAAGCTGTGGGCTACATTTCAGTGATCCATAGCTAGTTAGAACTGGGGACAATGTGGTGAGCTCTGAGATGGAGGTGGTGACACGCAGTTGGGCCTCACCAGGGACTGGATGGAACCAATCCAACAGGAAAGTGTGAACTAGTGTAAAACATATGAATTGTCATTTTGACACAATTTAACTGAAGACCATATTTAATTTGGAGGCAGTCAAATACACAGATTTCCAAGCAACAAGTGTAAATAGTATTCCATGTTGCTTGCCATATTGGCTATAATTAAAACTAATGTGGAGGTATCTCTTTGTGTGTGCTCAGTTTTCTGTTTCCAAGAGAAACATATATTTGAGCATATACTAAAAATATTATAAAGCTCTACCCTTCTAATTTAAAGACTTTCCCTCTTGTGTTATGTTTTGTGTTGTTGTTTTGTTTTGTTGTGCTGTGTTTGTTTTTTGTTGTTAGTGGTCAACACATCTGCAGATCTATCTGCTTTCCTCCCAAGCAAGAGAATACCACTTTCTCTTCACTTTTGAGTTTTCCCCCTCTCTCATCATTAAACATAAATCCTCGGTCTTCCACTGAGAACCTATTACTGTGTATTCTGTACCTAGAGATGAGAACAGCTATTATTATTCTTTTTTTGACAGCTTTTTAAGTGAAAACTGTCAGTATATTCCTCCACACAGCTTCTGTCCAGCATTGTCATCTTTTTAGTCAAGTGAGTCTTTTAAGCATTTTTCATTTTTGGTGCTAGAAAGATTTTCTTTTTCCAGGACTACATTTTAGGAATGCCAAAGCAAGCAAGTTTGACAATATGTGTGAAATTCTCCAGGGATATCTGCTACATCCTGAAAGTCAAACTCAATTTTGTCTAAACCAAACATACAAAACGGAAGACATTTTGCTAATAGATTCTTTCCCTTCATTTTATAGTCCCAGGCAATTAGGAACTTGCAAACAGGTCAACATAGAAACATATGGTATATAATCCTGGACTCTTTCTTCACTTACCTCTCTGTGCTCTGAACCAGTAGGTCTGGACCACTAGGCTAGCTGGTTGGACCCCAGAAAAGAATGGTCTGAACCAGCACCATCTGCACAATGGTGCAGCTCTGAATGCTTCAACAGCTAGCCTTGGAGCCTCCTGGGGACCCATTTTGGTGGTCACACTTTGGTGTGCCACTGAAATAGGTCTCCTGCTAGTCCCCAAAATGGGAGATGTGCCTTCTGTATGATTCTATGTTCTGCACCAGGGCCCCACTGTTGCACGTTTTGAGTATAGCAAAGAAAAAAAGGGACATTGTAAAAAGAATAACTGTACTTGAAATGTAAATAAATAAATTCTCACAAAATATAAATGTATTTCAAAAGGAAAAGCCAGTTTGGTCTAGTTGTTAAGGAGCTGGGAATACCGGGTTTGATTCTGCATTTCTCCACGAAGCCAGCTGGGTGACCTTGGGCTAGTCCTAGCTCTCTTCTGAGTGTCAGCCACTTTGAGTCCCCTTAAATGGGCAAGAAAAGTAGAGTATAAAAGCTAACTCTTCTTCTTCTTCACTGAGAATACAGTACTATGAGTGTTCCAAGAGAGGAGGGAGGCTAAGTAATCATTGGAATCAGGAGAGAGGGAGGGATTTTTTTCTTATTTTTATAATTTCTCCTCTTTTGTTGTTTTTGGAGAATTTTGATGTATTGTCAATAAAATAATAATAGTAACAACAACAACAGAATTCTAAGTTGATAAATTTAATTATTTACACTGAAAATTCTGGGATAAATCCATAGGGCAATCTGCATTACTTTATCTCATTCATTGTTTAATAGGAAATCAACATGATTATAGAGATTTTAATTATAAGCCTATTAGGTAGATAATTGGCGCACAAATCTGTTTATGGTATTTCCTACCCCTTTTCATTCACAGGTTGTGTGATGTGGAAGCACTTCTCAAAATGTAAATGACTTTCTAATTAATTGCCTTTCAGTTCTTGGCCAAAAATGAAGGCATCTTCAACAGGCATTCAACTGGGCCAAGAATCTGCTTAATATCTCATCTTCTTCCAGTGTGCACTATTTCCAAACTTATGAAATAATTGCTCTATCATGAGCTGTAGATTTGATAAATTAATGTTAAGTGGGGGTGGGAAACTGAAGCCAGTTCTGCACTTATCTGGTTAGGTCAGGTCAGCCTGACCAGGCCAGGCTGAAGCAGTTCTGGTGGCAGGAGTGTCCCCACTGTCATGGAACAAGCCTTCCCCATTCAGAAGGCTGTTCTGGCTCAGGTCCTGAACTAGTTCCAAAGACCACACAATCTTCAGAACCAGCTTCCAAGTTTCTCAGAACCCCAAAGAGACTCTTTTTGGCAGGACAATTTTGGGGCATCCTCCCTATTTCAGTTTATGGTCCATAGACTGCTGGTTAAACTGTTGAGACAGATGTGCTGGTATTCTAGTCTAAATAGTTATTTTGGTCACCTAGACTGAGTTATACTGTGTCCAGGGTGAACACAGCATGTTAGCAGGGTATGGGGACTCCCTTTAAACTAGTCCACTGTGTGGAAGACAGAACTCTGAACCCCTTCCTGGACCAGCTTAAAGGCAAATGTGGAAAGGCCCCAAGTATAAGGCAAAAATTCTATGTATGTTCTGTATGGACAGAACAAAACCCCACATGACACAATTTTTTAAAAAATAAGTGCATAAAGGCCTCCTACTTTGCTGCTTCTCCTCCTGGCTGCTCAAGGCATCACCTTCCCTCCTCAATTTGCTTACCTCCCATTTGTTGCTGCTGACCCATTTATCAGAGCCCTGATTGGATGGTTCTTGTAAGAGCTGATATTGGCTTAGGAGCCTATGAAATACTTGCCCCATCCACCCAAAACTGTGTGAATACCTTTTTTTTTTTTTTTTTTTTACATCTGTAAAAGGGCAAATTAAAGGAAACCTTGTGTCAGGCAGGGCTAGCTGCCTGCCATAATATTTGTGTGTAAGATCTCTGCCACCTATGGGATTCTATCTACCGTATTTTCCTGCGTATCTTATGAAAAGTTGGGGCTCGTCTTATACACCAGTAATACTCTCACCGGGGTCCTGCTGGCAACAGCTGCCAGCACAAAACTGGGGTGCAGCCTAAACTGAGCGTTGGACTTGGGAAGAGACAGCAGCCTTACCTGCTAATCCCAATCATGTGGCTTGTAGCTTTCCTTCTGGTGCCGACACGAGGAAAAAAACCTTGCTAAACAGAGCGAAATATGAAGAATCCTGCCCTCATTTTGCTTTAGCAGAGTCTGCACCTCTAGCGTGAGATTCGTCTACGGTCCAGTAGGGGAGGGGTTGAAAGCAGAGAGGCTTTTGAAGAGAAAATGATGGCAGGATTCTTCATATTTCACTCGGTGGAACACCCCCTCCCCTACAGGATCATAGACGAATTGCTTAGTATTGGAATAAGTACTGTGGCAGGTGCCCATGCATACTGAAATTGGGGACCAGGAAACCCCCAGAAATGAGGGAGAGTAGCTGCTTCTGCTGAAGTGCCCATCCCCATGGGCTTCCCATATAAAAGAATGGAGATACTGCCTTTATGATTGCAGACAAATCATAATCTGTATGATCTATATAGTATGCATCTATATAGTGCTGACTATTGGTAGTCTACAAAGCTTTTTTGAATAAACAAAATGTATATAACTGCATTTAGGAAATGCTGAAAATCTTTATTGTTCAGATTCATGGCAACCCATTTTTTTTAACCAAAAATGTTTTAGGCATAAGAGCAAAAAATAAAAAAATAAAAAGGCAACAGAAAAACTTCATTCAGCTCCATGCATCCTTGTCCAATAATACTTTTGAATCGCAAAAGCATGAGAGGTGTAATTCAGTAATTTCATGCCACTTCGTTCAGGAACAAAATTCTTGCTTTAGATTGTAGGCTGCTGCTAATTCTGGAGGCACACTAGTGCACAACACACAAGCATTCATAAGAATAGAATAGAAAAAGGCTTTAGGATGCTGGAGGATTTTGATTATTTCAGCATGTGGTCTAAAAGAAAACAGAAAGAGCAAGGCTCAAATTAGCATACTATAATGAGAGTGGAGTGCAAGTCTAAATGATGGGCTAAATGTTAATAGAAGAATCATTGTGACTGAAATACTGTTATGATAGTTGTACAGCAGACAATAGCCTTTAATGATGAGCCATAATGTTCTAGGCGACATTTTTCATATGCAAAAACCAATGATTGGATCCTAAAACATTCAAAAGTCTTTCAAAATCAATGGCTATTTTATGCTCCAGACCAGAAGTTTTCAAGGTGAGATCTATGGCCACATATGCACCTGGTGTCCATGAGATATTGTCCAGATAATTAATTAATTAATTAATTATTAATTAATGTATGTATCTATCTATCTATCCATCTATCTATCTATGCATGCATGTATTTCCCACCTTTCACCCACAGGGCCCAGGGCATGTCACAATAATAGAAAGATAAAAATCATAAAACAGGTTAAGTTCATTAGATGAGATGACCTTACTAAAACAAAGTGGTTCTATTCTACATGTTCTTCTTTTCACTCTCAGCCCTTTGCATAAATAAAGACTTATGTTCTATCACTCTTTTGATCATCCTTTCCCTTCCTATGGCAATCCAATGATTCATTTTTTTTAAAAAAACAAATTTTGTTATTTCCCATGTGCTCACAAGCAAAGATATTCACTGCTAGCTACAACAATTTCTAAGAATTCCAGGTTGATCCACTTTAAAAGCACTTTGACTAAGCTGATTTCCCCTTCACAAAGACAAAACAAGGTTAGGTTATATTATCTGTTCTGAGGAGAAGAAAAAGCAAAAAGAACAAGGGGGTCATGGTGGAAGGACAGACAGACACAGGGTGGAGGAGAGGAAAGCATGTGGCAGAACCAGGAAGCAAAAGGCAAGAGAGAGTATTCTCAAAGATCATGGATTGTGGGCTGGATGGGGACTGGACTAGGAGGAAGGAATGTTTTGGACTGATTTCCTGGGCTTGGTGAAAAGGATGTTTGGAATAATGGGGGCTGTGGCTGCCACATAGCATTCTGTGGTATGAAGGATGAGGCTGGGAAGGGCCAGGAAATGGCTAGGCCTAAAAGATGGGTGTAATCAAGGGATGCACTTAAATTCCAGATAGAGGTAAGAAAGATATTTATCTAACGTTGCCAATATTTTCCAGTGACAAAAATGACAACTTTAGATATCCTTTGGTACTTTGGTCAGATACTACTTTGTATTGGGTCTGCAAAAGTTTTCACTGTTCTGAAGAAAGGAAGGCCTTTTAATATGGATATTCAGGTGTCCTTCCTTGTAGGCAAAAGGGAGAGGGATGGAGACAAAGGAAGATTTCACAGTAACTTGTGCTTTTTTAAAATGTAATTTCTTCTCCAATATGGATCTGAGTGTACCAAATGGATTCTGTCTGGCACAGGAATACAGGCTGCTGCTAATCCTTCTACATTCGACATGTTATTATATGCCTGAATGAAATCTTGCCTAAAGACATCTCATAACAGCAAAATTACCTTTTCTGGAAGATTGCAGGATACAAAGTTTAGCAGACTGAAGAAAATGTAAACAGAGGGTCTGAATGAAAATATTAAAGTGAAGGCAATTATCATCCTATTCCCAGATTCTACATGGAATCCTACTCAATCTCTAGCCATGTCTCCACCTTCTGCCTTGAAGCGTGTATTGTTAGACTTTAATACTCTAGGGCTGCGTCCAGACTTGTGTCAAAGGAACACAGTTTTCTTCTGCCCACAGTAGTGGCACAGCATCCAATCAGCTTCTTTTTACTTTGCTTTTTTGGGGACATGCTGTGCCCCCTCTGCAGGCAATGGCGTGTCCCATCTGGACAATGGGAAACTGCTTCGTAGGGACAGTGCAGCTTCCAATCACCCTGTCAGGCACACAGAAGTGAATGCACTGTCCCTGCCCGGCTTCCAATTGTCATGTCTGGCCGACAGGAAGTGGCTTTGATGGGATAACACACTATAAGGTAAGTGTTGAAGCACACTAAAAGTCTTTTTTTTTCAGTGTACAAGGAGTGCTGAGTATGTGCTATGGCCCATTATAACTGCACAGGCCCACTGTGTGCAGATCCAGCACTGTGAACACTGTGGCTTAGCAATGGCAGTGGAACCATCAAGCTCCTTACAAATGATGCCTCAAGCTGTGAGGAACCTGTGCAGCAGAATGGAGATACAATTCCAGTGTAGTAGATGTTGTAAATGACCACAGAGTTATGCTATGTCAAGAGCCTAGAGGAATGTTAAAACTGCTGCTCAGTCCAGGCCACTATATTAGGGATATCACTAATGAAGGAAGTACTCAGTGTCAAAATTTGTATTTAGCTAACCATGCAGAACAATTTTATGATCATTCCACTAGCCTTTACAAATTGCAAGCAACATGGACTCCTGATGAAAGGTTTTGAGGGAAAGAAACAATTACTCTTTAAGAGTAGAATTACAGCAGTAATTATGACACTATTAGAAGATTAGAGACTTAAGAGGAAAGACTCAGAAACTCCACCCTCTTACGGGAAATGGAATGAGTTCATGGTGGTATAATTGCTGCTTTTAAAATTAAGAAGGGTCTTGTTGAAATTGATTTAGTCTTACCTACCGGCCGTCAGTGAGAAAATTAAAAGGCGTAATCTAAAAATTATGCACCGTAAGGGAAGATATATTGAGGATATTTTAATGGAAATGGTAATTGCTGGCAGAAAGAACATTGATTGATTAAGCAAGGAACCCTCTTCATTACTAGGAATAGGAAAATTAAAAAAATCATTTTCATTTTTGTGTTCTTCAATTTTTTAGTAGTTTTCATTCTGTCTAAAAAATGATGACATAAGTATGCAAAGCACATTCTTAGCTGTGAATATCAGAATTGTTCATGAACCAAGAAAAAAAGTTTTTTTAATTTCATGAATTCATACACAACTGAAAGTGAAGTTTTCATGCAATCTACAAAAATTGAAATCTATTCAGCGATCCACACACACAAAAAAAATCACTCAAAACTGAATGATAGTCAATTGTTATGCCATCTGTAACCATCGTGATGAGGTTTATCTTGTTAGTTGTCACTAGGAGAAACATGCAATATTTCATCTGGCTATTTCCATTTGCATCATTCTCCAGCTGCATGAATTGTAAATATTTATTTCATCAAGGGAGCAGCCCTCCCCATGGAAGAGTGGGACAAAACATTGTGACAGAACTTTCTCCCACTCTTCTGCCCTGCCACTACAATGTGCAGACTTTCCTGTTCCCATTGACCATATCTGTGCTGGGTTTATTCCAGATTATACTCTGGAATAGGGACCTGCCATCTGCGTGGTGATGCAGACTCTGGCAGGGTCCACCTGAGGCCTGTTGTAGTCTGCTCTATCATGCAGATTGAAAGTGCAAACAGGTCCTTTATTCATTGTGAACAGGCAAATTCGTTTTACTGAAGAACAGAAAATGGGCAGCTTCCGAGACCTGTTCTTGTGTTTGAGTGAACAAGGTTAGCTGGAAATATTGAAGCAGGGGCACAACATTTCTCCAGAAGTGCGTGCATATGAGGATGGTGGTGAAGTCTGAAATGGCAAGTTCAGCCTGTCATGCAGATCCTGCCAACAAAAGTGATAGTAAAGGAAAACACAGCTAGTGCATTTGTCCATATGATAGTGCATGCAGCATATCAAGTCTTATCTGAAAATGTAGTTTGTGAAAACACAGCTAGTTTGTGAAAATCAAAATTGTGGTTCCAGTGTTGAGCCTTTTGTCCCAGTTCCACAGCATGTGCTGTCACTCTTTGCCACTGCTGCATCCACATTGTGTGATCATTCAATACATTTTTGTATTTAGTTGACCAGAGGCATTTCCGCACTGCAACGCGTTCCAAACGGAACGCGTTCAGGCGGAAAGCTTAAGACAGCTCCGGGCGCTTTCCCCGTTCACACACAGACGCGCCAGAACGCGTGTAAACGCGTTCCGGAGCGTCTGTGTGCGAATGCTCAAAGCGCCGGGAGCTGTCTTAGCCGGCAAATGCCGGCCAGGGGCGCGGAGACAGCCGCGGAGGCAGATCGACAATCAGCTGATTGTCAAACAGCTGATTGTCGAAGCCGCGCCGGCGTCGGAGGCGAGCCCGCAGCTGTTCGGGAGACAGAAGCAGGCGCGAACGCTTCTCCTCCCGAACGCCTGCGGGCGGCTCGTCCGCGTTGGAACGCATGTAGAGCACTTTAAAGTGCTCTACATTTCGAACGCGGAAAAGACAGTTGCGGACACGTCGGAGCGCAAGCCGCGCTCGGGCAATGCGGATGACGTGTCCGCAGCTGTCTTTTTCGCGTTCCGTTCAGCCCCGTGCGAAAACGTCTCAGATTACTGGTTCTTACTGCACTCAATGTTTCAAGATAGTTGCATATATTACAATGAACAGTATATAAATAAGTGATAGAAAGGCATTATACACTATATTTTATTAAGTATCTTCTGCATTCTAGGAGGTTGACTGTGAGATTCCATTGTACCTGCATCTTTGTGCTTTCTACCAGGAAATGATCTAAGGGTTAGGGTTAGATATCTCTTAGGGTCTCTTTTCAACATGCAGGCGTGAGTTAAGGAGCAAGGACTGGGCTAGGGCTTCATAATGGCAACTTAGCCAAGTTTACTGTAGACCTCAATAATGAAGTGTACTAGTGAGATAGAGGCAGTATTCCAGAGCACAAAAATGAGAACAAAAAGGGGACCCTTTTCAACAGTACTCCAGGAAGTGCTGCAGGAAGTGGTACACTGCTGACAAGCCCAAGAACAAAAGTTTCCATCCTTCAGAGCCTCCAGGATGAGCTCCAAGGACAGGCCAAGGCTTCAGAAATGGCTAACATAGCTGTGCTAACACAGACTCTGGTATGTAAATATCTTCAAGTGTCATGTCACAGGCTGGCAAGGCAACAGGCAAACACTTGCACAGCTTACTTGAGGTCAGTTCCAGTCCAGGGTCTAGGAGTCCAGAAAGTCAACAAGGGTCAGTCAGTCCAAAGAGTCAGCAAGTCACAAGGAGTCCAAGAATACAGGCACAGAGTAACACAGGGATGCAAGGACATTGCCTGCAACACTGAGGCAAGGTGGGTTTGCTCCTTAAGTAGATGAGTCATTGCTTCACCCATGGTTCAGCTGAGCTATTCGCTCTGATCTGCACCTCAGCTGCTTCTGTTGCCTCAGCAGGCAAGGAAAGGGCCTTTGATGAGGCTCAGTGCTTGTAGATTCATTATCAGAGCTTTCTGGCTGCTCACTTAGAACTGGCCTTAACCCTTCAATGTCTATAATGCCCTGTTGTGGTTGCTCCTTAGTCTGTGGTGGCATTGCAGGCAGAACTTCCTCCTCTGATGAGGAGGAACAGGGCATAACATCAACCCATACTAGGGCTAGTCTAGTCCAGTGTGGGTCAGGCTACCTATCCTGGGCTAACATAGCATGCAATAGCCTGTGCTGTGCAAAAGTGCCCTTTGACTAAAGATTCAAGTGTCAGTGGTCTGGCATGGGGCTTCACTAGGCCTTGAAGTGTAGATTGTTCCTGCCGTGCCTTGAACTTACCAGTCTAGCATGATATTGTAATGGCATTGTAATACCATACTAGACCGTTAATTTCAAATAGGCCCAACGTTTTATGTGTTGCAGAGTATTTTATTAAAATACACTGACTTGGGAATGCGTTATATTTAGAGTTTGTTTTCTTTGTTTCACAATTATGCTATAAAATAGGGATTGTAAATGGGATCATAAATGAGGAATTGAAGGAAGGAAGCACTGACAAGAGCACATTCCCAGGGAAAGGCTTCAACACTTACTTATTTATGTGAAAAAAAGTTTAGGATTAATTGGTATTCTTTAGTGATATTAAGTTCCTTTTTGTTTCTATATCTAAGGTCCCAGGGCAGGTTAAAGCAATTTAAAAACATATAGAAAGAATTTAAACCTATAAAATACAATTTAGAAGTCATAAATATAAACCTGCTAAAAGCTGGCAGCAAGAGGAACACAGAATTATTCTTTTGTCAAAGCCATTCTGTTTTGGAAACTAGAAATCTAACTCATTTATTTACGGATATCTGGGGGTATGTGAATTCTACTAGGATCAATCAATCCTGTTATGTCCAAGAACTCATTTTCTGAGCATAGTAGAACATTCCACCCCTATGTCTGCTGCCAGTTGGGTATTACAACCTGATGGCTTCTCTAACCTATGCCTAATAAATAACCACACAGTCCTTAAAATGCAGAGACTAGGGATGTGCACAATTTTTTTTGGTGTGTTCCAGGGGTTGTGCATGAATGCATTTTTTGCATTTGTATCCGAGTTGAATCGAATATTCAATTCAATTTGAATTTTAAAAATCCTGATTTTTGAAAATCCAATTCAAATCTGGATTATTCAAATCCGTACATTTGAAAATCCGATTCAAATCCGAAAATGCAAATGTCGGCAACATTCATATCTGATTTTTGAATTTGTGTGCATCCCGTTTTCATCCCATTTTCATCCCGCATTATAAGCACAAATATGTACGATATTCATATGCAATATATGCAGATCTCTTCATTCGAATTATTCAAAAATCTGTATTGGATTTTCAAAAATCCGATTCGAATACGAGTGTCAATATTCAGTGGATGTGAATCGAATTTTTGAATTTTTGAATATCCATGCACATCCCTAGTGTGCCCTAGAACTGAATGCAAGGAAATTCACATTCGTTTGAACAGAGCCCCTTTGAATGTGGTAGGATTCAAATTCGATACAAATGTCCTTTGAATGCTATTTGAATCCCTGCTGTTAATCATGGCTACGAATCCCCTACAAATCTGCTCTGAATGTGTCAAATCTGCTTTGAATCTGCTTTGAATCCACTCTGGTTCCACTGTAGATATGACTGGGCACTTGCTTTCACACCTCCCCAGGTTCACAAATGTAACGAAGCTTCATACAAATGTATAGAAGCATTCAATTCACATTCAGATGTCCGAATTTGAACAAAGTCATATGAATTTCAAATATGATGAATATTCATGCACCTTCCTTGCAGAGACCAGTAGCTTCTTGGAAAGGCTGTTGCACACCATAACATATCCCTCTTTATCCCAACAGAAGCAGTAATGTAGTTTAATTTCAGGCATAATTTCAGAAATTCTTGTCCCACCCACTTGTTTTTGACTGCTCATGCCTACGTATTTACTATATCAAGAATTTCTGGTAGAATTAACAATATGTACTATCTTCAACCAGTAAAACAAGCACATATTTACTGCACTAAAGCACAAAACAACAATTCAAAAGTACCAACACTTAACTAGCTCACTTGCAAAACAATTAAAGATTTTGGAACATAAACAATCCACAGGCTCAAAGACTACCTTAAAGCTACACAGACATTGTCAAAGGTGTAAAATTCCATTCCCAAGGGCAAAGTACTGAGTGATTGTACTTTTATATTGCACCATAAGAAATAATTTTGTTTATTTATTTAGAAAATTTGTTTCCTGGCCTTCACTGAATGGTCTCAGGGCAGGTTATAATGAGATTAAAACATATTAAATGGTAAAACATCATAAATAATAATAATAAACCTTCCTCCCCCCTCACCCTCACCCCCCCTAACAGGACAGCAGCCCAAGGAAGCTATTTAAACAGTAAAAGCCTGAGTAAAAAGATATGTTTTCACCAGGCACCAAAAAGTATACAATGTAGGGGCTTGGCAACCCTCAAAATGGAGGTTGTTCCAGAGTCTAGGGGCCACAACAGAAAAGTCTTTCCTGCAAGTCCCTATGCCTCATATCTCTGAAAAATAAGGAAATACAAGAGAAGAGAAATGCAACACTATGGTGTAGATTCTGCTGAGCAAACCTGGCACTCATCACAGGAAACCAAGAGGAAATTATAATGACTTTGATTGTGGTCACACATAAG
Organism: Aspidoscelis tigris stejnegeri; assembly: GCA_023333525.1. Classification (NCBI taxonomy): domain Eukaryota; kingdom Metazoa; phylum Chordata; class Lepidosauria; order Squamata; family Teiidae; genus Aspidoscelis; species Aspidoscelis tigris. The sequence goes on along the minus strand of JALMGA010000002.1, from coordinate 59,276,442 downwards.
GTAGGAAGGAACCATCTTCAGGGGAAAATCACATCTGGAGTGCCTTAGCCTTCCCAACATCAGCCAAACTGGTATGGTCTTGCTTAACTGGGAATGGTGCTTTGCAGCCATTTTGCAGTCTTTTGGGACTATGGGCTATAGCATACAGCTACAATGCCAGCTACGTGTGGTGGCCATGAGTGTGGTAGCCAACTGTGGTTGCTTCAATGTAGTGGGTCTTCCTGATAGTTGGACATCCTTCTTTCACATCAGGGTGCCCTGTCTGCCACATTAGGGCAAGATATAAGGCTTTGGAGTAAATAATGTTTGCTTATTCTACCTTGGGGATAACCACCAGAATCCCCCAAAGCTATCAGTGAACACAACCTTTGTGCACCCAGATTAGATGCCCTGCCAGCCTTCTATACCTATTCTGCACCAGCTCAGGGTCAGTTTTTGAGGGAAACAGTTCTGTTGGCATTCACTATTCCAGTTATTGGCTGACATGCCACCTGCATATTTCACAAGATTCTACAAGATCTATGTGTTCCATATAGATGTGAGGAACAGACTTGCAAAAATAGTCTCAAACATTAACTATGTTTTGTTGTTGTTGTTGTTAATTTCTTTATTTTAGGATGTTGTATCCACACCGGCTCTCTCTTTACTCTAATGCCTAAGCAGCATGTCTCTTCACTATTTCACAACTATTAATACATTCCAAAAAGAACATCAAAGATTTTGTAAATCTACTCAACATCCCATACTATCATGTTCTGGATACGTGACCCACTAGAACATGGCTCAGGGAAATAGCCTTGGCAGCAGGGGAAAGGCTGGTGTGCTGGTGCACTGCTGGAACACTGGCTTTATTGCAACAGGTTCTCCCAGGCTTCACAGGCACAATCCTGGAGATCAGCCACTTATATGGCTGACCTGATTAGACTAGAAAATGGAGGGTAAAGGAAGAGGCTGGGGACAGGAATCGGGAGTGAATCAAGAGAGCATATAATCTTGCCAGGGGTTTAAATACAGCCCCAAAAGGGGGAAATGACCTTGAGGCAGAATCTGGGGAGATGATTGGAAGAAGGCTAGGGTCAGGCAGGGCTGATGTCCTTGTGATGTCACATCCTCTGGTCAGTGGTGGTAAAGATATTCACCTGGCAAAGAAGGGCAGCTGTGGCTAAGAAATGCTATTATGCCTGATTGGCAGCATCCGCACAGAGTGAGAAAGCAGGAAGTACCTTGGACAGCTCCCAGCATATAATGTAAGTCTATGGGGGAAAATAGCTGGTATTTTACCTAGGCTTTTACCAGCGAAAGACCTCATAAATAAAGTGGAGGGCTGAAGAGGGAACCAGGGGAGGAAGGCTGTGCAGCCTAGTGGTTACTACAACGTATTTGATGTTGTGGTTAGTAGAAAGTCTAGTTATGGAGGCTTTAGAGACAGGAAATTGAAAGCACTTTCTCCAAGGACAACACCAGACAAATATGAGAATTTTTTGTTTGCCTCCATGGAATTTTGGGGGGTGAGGTTTTATGTCTTAAGGTGCGTCCCCATGCACATTTAGTTTGGTACCAAAATTGGGTTCGTCAAGGGGTGTCCGCATGCATTTTTTATTTGGTCTGATTTCCGTGGACCAAATCACCCAAAACCATAGCAGACCAGGACCAGATTTGGTACAAGAAAAACAAGTCTGGGCATGGTTTGGGGGTCTGGCACACATTGCCTAGTGAGCCAAGCCTGCACATGGGGACATTCCCGGGCTATTCAGGGAGGATATTGGCACTCATGTCATTGGGAGGTGGGGTGTGCTTGCTGTTCCTGCCCTGTGCATTGAAGATTGCAACTGCTGAGATTTTTTGGGAGTGAAAAATGATAACTCACCAAGACAGGATTTTCCACCGCAAATATTCCACCCCCATTTCCTGATCACCAAGGCAATCATGATATTGGCTTGATTTTCTCTCTTTTAAGCTTTCCAGGCGTTCTCACAGTTCCCGGTGGAGCAGAGGTATGCAACACTGCTCAACTGCCCAACTGCCGCTAAACCTCATAGCAGCTTTGGGGTTTTTTAAAATTATTTAAAAATTTATTAAACTTGATTTAAATTTTTTGTCTGTGTCTCCCCAGCCCAGTCCTGGCTTTCTGTGCCACTAAGGGAGGGGGTTTTTAGGGCAGTTTGCATGGGGATGTTTGCATCTGCACCCAGCCCGTGTCACCAGAAATGGCATGGGGACAGGCAAGCTTTGATCTCAGACCTGCTCCCACTCCCATGCATGCCCACTTTGAGCCAAACAGCTTGCATGGGGATGCTGCCTTAGGGGGCAATTTTATCCTCTGTGCTTTTCAGTGTCTATATGAAGCTCAGAAGATATGAAGTGAGTTGCCATCAATCAGTTCTCTCTATCCCTTCATTCCATCTAAATCAGGAGAGGTAGTTCAGGTATTTGACCAATATCAGGAGATGGTAATTGGCTGGATGTGGACCAGTAATGTGAAGATTAATGCACAAGACCATGCAATGGAAAACATATTTTCTTGATGACACTGCATTACTTTGGAAGGAACAGGTGTGCCATTTGGGGATGTACCTGGGCTTGTCACTATCAGTGAAGGCTAGATGGCAATGATTGTCAAAAGTGCCTGTTTCCAGTCAGGCCCATTCACCAACTGTAGCCCAGTCTAGACAGAGATGACTTGGACACAGTGATCCATGCTTTGGTAACCTCCAGACTGGACTTTTGTAATGAATATGCATATGTAGTCTGTTCTTGAAGACAGTTTGGAACCTACAGATACTGCAGAGTACAACATAAGGGGGCTGATTAGTACTTCTGGCCAAATTCATATCAAGCTATTCTGAAACTGCACTGGCTGCTAATCAGCCACCAAGCCCAATTCAAGGCTCTCTCACATACCCCATTCTCTTATCTTCTAAAGGTAGTGGCATAAACAAAAGATACTGATGGGAGGCCTAGATATATAATTACTTCTTCTCTAAGATGCATTCAGCCCCATCTCTGTACTCTTTTATCTTTATTTTAAAATGCCCCCTTTTCTGTAGTCTTTGGATGAGGCCATTCTGAGTCTAAAACTTCAAATCCACTTAGGGAAAGGGGTGATGGGTCAATAAACACTGGGATTATGTTCAGTCAGTCCAGGTGATTGGTTATTCATAGAACTTCCAAAGTATTGCTGATAGAACTTTTTTTTTTGTTCACAGGTTTTTTTTCTTTTGTCCCACAATATCATGGAAAAGACATTCATTTGATACTAGTGATCAAAATCATAGTGTTTTTCACAGGCAAACAGTTTCACAGGATAGTTCTGCTGCTTTAAATATCCTCTGTTGAAAAAGACCACATTAAAAGTAGAACATACACTGGTCAACTGTAGCAGAAACTATAAAACATGTCAGATAGGTGAGAAAGTAAAACTTTTCAGTTTCATACTTTTGCCTTTCATTTTTGTTCCACAGAGCTCATTAGCACAACTTGGTGCATTTAATCATCCCATCAGAATTAATGCAGGTTGGTTTGTATAATATGTTCTATCACATTCACAGTCACTCTTTGTGTGGTGGAACAGGAAGGGTCAGAGGGTCTCGGTGTGCCTGATCAAAATTAAAACAGATAAAGTTGCTGGCTTCATCTGCAATTTATATAAAAGACATATCAGGGGATTGAGATGAGAGAGCAGGATTTCACAAAACATATTTGCAATCTTTTTTTTCTCTTTTTCTTTCTTTCTTTCTTTCTTTTTTTTTTTTTTGAAAGCTCTCTATGGGCAATCTGCCCTCCCCCACCTCCACACTATTCATTGAGACCATAATTAGTGAGAAAAATACTTAGGAAATGAAATGCTGCCCTTGGGATTCATGCCACCCCATTCTAATTTCTCTCATTGTCCTGTCATATTATGGCAGCCAGTTAGTGGGGGTGGGGTGATATAGTGACTGCTATACTATATAAGATGGTTACATGGGGAACTTTGAGTAGCAATATTTTAGAAGTACACATCATAATGGAAAACCATCACAGTAGAATGTTGGGTTTATTCCAACTTGGCCATGGAATTTCAGTGGGTGACCTTGGATAAATCATGGCCTTCCAGCCTAACCTAACCTAATCTAATCTACTTCACAGGCCAGGGGTGGGGTGATTTAAGAAGCACATGCTGTTGCACCAACAAAGTTGTCTCTCTGCGTCCTGGAAGTGGGATGCATATACTTTCTGGACACGTCCAGCTGTTTCAGAATAAGGTAACTAGCATGCTGGTAGACTTCAGTGTCAAGGTCTACCATAAACCAGATAGGGGTATCTTTGTCTGGTTGATGCTCGTTCTGTGTAGATGAAGAATGCTAGAAGGGGGTGAGACCTCCCTTTTCCCATACCAGGATGCAGAAGGGAGGCTTCTACACTTTCCTAGAGCACTAGATCTTGCCCTGTGCAGAAAGGATGTAAGACTGGGTTTTAGCATAAGAACTAGGAGTTCACAGACTAGTATGTAATTATGTGATCACTTTGGGAGGAGGCCATATAGCTAATTCCCCCTCTAGCTGAATTGGTGCTTTTTATTTTACTCATTTACCCAGATGAGACCTAATTGATTTATCACTGATGACTGTGAGAATACTCCCTTTGAATCCTAAACAAAAGGGATTACTGAAGGCATCAATGTCTTATTAATTAGCCAGCTTCAAACTCAGCATTATTCTCAATGTTAACACACTTAAAAATCCACAGTGTTCATCCTACAAAAGAACATGGAGAGAAGAGAAAGATGTTCATTCTTTGTTGCTGCTTGATAATACATGTCTTTCAAAACAGAGATGGAGGAGAATTTAGTTTCAAAGCAAAACACCCCCAATTTGCATTTCTCAGGGTAATACAAAGTCTGCAATGCAGTCAAGCAGAGCTCTTTCATGGGCCTAAAATCCATGCAGGCAGCACCCCACCACACTTGGAAAAGTCAAGTTTGTCTGCCCCAGTGGTACATGAGTGAAGCCAACATTTCCATTTGTGCTGCATAGAGATGCACACGAATATCCGACATGAATCGAATTGGCCATACATTCATAGGCCCTATTTCTCAGTGAATCAGATTTTTAGGCATTTGTTGAAACTTCGGTGTAATGGAATATAAATCAGAATTTAGGAATTAAACAGTGAGTTTTATTTTAAGGAGTAATGTTAACATTTTTATTCTTTAGGGGGGAAAAGTTTTTTTTAAAGGAATACTATCACATAACCATTTGGAGTATGACTAATTAAATCACTTAAAATTCATGTGTATGTGATTAAAATGTGCAGGCTACTAGCTGCATGTAAACAATAACAAAAATATGTCTCTTATTAGCATTAACGACTTTGAAGTTATTTTAAAAATGACCAGACCGCCTCTTCTGTCAATTGGATACCAATGCAGAATATGCAAGTTTAGTATTTCTATTAAAACTAAAGTAAAGCTATGCCAAAATGGGGAGAGAGCAGAAGTAAGATGAGTTTAAGATCCTGGTATGGCTGAAAGGCCAGCCAGCAGGACAAAAGCACAAGAACTTCTCACTTGGTCTAATATTTTTCGACTGAAGACATTTGGACTACGCTGCTGTGAAACTGTCTAGTCATTCTATTGAATATTTGTAGAAATCCTAAATTATTACTAGAAATAAATACATTCAGATATTCTGTGCTCTGCATTCACCTGCATTCATAAACATTTATTGGAAAAAGTAAGACCAGTCTGCAAGAGTGGTAGAAAGGAGGGAAACCTCTGTTGGGAGACTTTATTTGATCTCCCTAAAATGCATTTTGATTAACCAGAGGATTCTTTCAATTGGAACCTTGCCCCCATCTTTTCACAACTGTGGAAGATGGCTGCTGCAAATAAGTCAGTCACTAACTAACTAACTAACTAACTAACTAACTAACTAACTAACTAACTAACTAACTAACTAACTAACTAACTGAAAAGAGATTTATGTAATTTGATGTTGGCTATACCTCAAATGGCTGCACTGGTAGGAAGAATGAAGTTCATCTGATTGGGGGCACCTATCAAATCAAAGTCTTCCCAGCTTGGTTGTGTGCCCTTCATAATTTCATACATAGAACTACATGCATAGAAATTAGAGATGTGCGAATTTTGATTTGTGTTTGAAAAAGTAATCAAACAGTCTATGGATGTTCAAATCAAACCAAGGATGAGGTGGTCTTCATCTCCAGCACAGCACAGGATGAAGTCTGCTATGCAGAAACAACCTTAGAATACACAGAAAATCCAAGTTAACCCCAAGCAGGACAGCAATGAGATGCTATCTCTGCCCCATCTCCACCCCACCATAAGACTGTCTTAGAATATTTGCTAAGAAGTTTTTTTTATGAAATATTAGCCATCCCACCTGTCACAGGGTATGACAGTAAATGAACACTGTCATATAACACTGTCAATAACCATGTAGACTTTATGAGAAAGAGAAAAAAATATGCACTAGATGGGCCCATTACATTGTGATCAAACAAGCACAAAATCCTTAAATCTCGTGCAAGATATGTATTCTTATTCAGTGGAATTTGGAAAACAAGTTGAACTTTTGACTGGCTGCCAAAAATGAAAATTGAAGGGAAAATGGATAAATCTTTCCCTACCTCAAAATTGTTTGTCCACTTGTAAACATTGGTGCCTGAGTAAGAATAGCAGAAGACAACATGCAATTTTCCATAGCACATGTAATTTGCTGTGTCATCTGTTTCAACATGTTGACAAGTGAAGATTTTTTTTGTGAACTTGTGGTGTCCACTCACATGAGTCTTTGATTAGATATACTTGGACACTTTCCAGTAAAAAGCTCCAAATCACACTAGCATATGTTCCTTATCTGTCTTTCAACTTGACCTCCATCAACAGACAGGAAAAAAGCAGGGGAAAAGCACACTATCAGTCTTTTCAAGACCTGTCACATAAATTTTTGCTTCCCCTCTTGGCACATCTTTGTGGAAAGAGGCTGCTAAGAGACACACCATCTCTAATCCATTACTCTTGGGATAGCCAGAGCTTGTGTTTATTCTCTTTATCTTCACGATGACTCACATCAAGGACCAAAGACTTTGACTGAGGGAAAAAAAATGAAAAGACTTAATTGAAAACTATATACACTACACTGGCAAAGCTTCTAAATGCCCTAATTTCATAATGAGCCTATTTAATATAGGTAGATGGTTTTCTTTTTGATAAACCAATTAGAAAAAAAGTAAATTGTCTTTCTTGGGAAAAAAAAATCATACAAAAAGAGGATTACATTTGCAAGGAAACCATGAAAAATTGTTTGAATATCCACACAAGAATAGCAAGAACAAAATGAATCAGCTTAACAGCTGCCAAAATATGAAATGTTTCATGACAGTAGAATAATGCTTGGGCTGAGAAGTCTAAAAGCTATGCTTCTAGGGTGACTTTCTTTCTTGTGCTCTCTCTTGCTCTCCTTCCCCCCCCCCAAGAAATGCAAAGTATGTCTTTGACTTTTTTTTTTTAAGATTCTTAGAACCAGGGTGATTATATTAAAATCATGCAAAATATGATAAAAAAATTATTTGCAATGAACTAGCTCTGACCTAGTCTACTAAGGTCAAATAGTATGTCCTTCTTAATGTTCGTTTCTTGGGGTCCTTTACAAGGTCAATGCAATGTTTGCATTTTTGAATGTTTCATTTTGTGAGAGTAAGCAGCCAGCTGCCATACCATCTGAAGCACTAGTCAGCCACTGTAAACGCTAAGTGGGACAGCACTTCCTCATGCTCTTCCAGCAGTTATGCAACTATACAGTCCTATTCAGTCTTTGAATGCAAGAAATCACGTGTTGAACCATTTTCTCTGTGCAATGGCCAATGGATCTCAAGATTGCTGCCCGGGAACAAAAATCCATTGGCCGTGATGTTTATGAGGCTAACAGCAGGGACAGGCATTCAATTATTGTACCTCTAAATTAAAGAGTATTAAACACATAGTACTCTTCTCTTAGTGCTATTGCTAGCAACACTTTAGTTAAAGAGCTGCAGGAATAGTCCTGTGCTGATACTGCCTACATTTGATGTCACTTCTATGGGCGCATCCCCATGGGGCTGCCCTTGATGTGCTGTGGCTTCAGGGAAGCCCTAATGTGAATTAAGATTTGCATTAAGGAATCCTCATGGCAATGGAGGACAGGGTGGGTTCAAGGACAACCCACTCATCCCCATGAAAATTGTGGCAAATCCCTGCATCGGGATGCCACTGATTTCTCCACCCCCCCTTACCTGAGTGCTTAATTGCCCAGGTAAGGGGTTGAATTACCACAAACACTCATCTGACAGCTGCTCTGCAATCAGCTGAGCAACTGTCAGGGGGTTATAGCAGCTCTCATGCACGCAAGAAGAGCTCCGCTAATGATTAAAAGAAAGATGCGCACATGGAGCTAATTAATATGCACCTTTTTCCAAGGCTCAGAGCTGCCTGTTACCTCCAGCCTTGGACAGAGGTGCATATTAATTAGCTCCATGCTCAAGTCTCTCTTTTAATCATTAGCGGAGCTCTGCTTGTTCACATGAGTGCTGCTATAACCCCAGCTGATTGCAGGGCAGCTGTCAGGCTTACCTGGGTGATTAAGTGCTCCGGTAAAGGAGGACAGTTGTGATCCCAGCATTAGTGGTGGGGACAGTGAAACCCTGCCCACTAATGCTGTGATCGTAACCCAGGAGTGTCCCCATTCTCCCAGGATAACCCATTCTTGTCCTGTAATTCAGGGAGAGAACAGTTATCAAGTGGTTGTTTTTTTTTACTTCAGTTTGGAGGATATTGTCCCAAATTAGGGCTTTGCATGGGGACTCTTGTGAGGCGGACTCACGTTCACCTCGCAGTATCCTCACCATGGTGACGCCCACTATAAGGCCTTTTGTCCCTTCTTCAAATCAGTATATCTTACTGGTGCACATAGCTAAACATAGATGCAGAAAATCCAGCTCTAATGTAGTCTTGAAAAAGTACTTGGAAGCTTGTCTCTAATAAAATACTGAACACTTATAAGTCTGCACTGGGTTTGCTGTGATTTACTCCATAGGAAGCAATATATTTGCCACTCCTCTATCTACCTCAAAGGCTGCCCACTTGGTAGTTTTCCTGGTTACTGCTGCCATTTGTCATACTGGAGGTTTTCCTATTTTTTCCCCTAAGGATAGGGAAAATTCAGGTAGAGCATTGCTTCCTCCCTGCCTTGTTCCTGTTCTCTTAAATAGACTCCATATACTTCACATGAGGTAAATGTAGCTTCTTGATCCAGATTCAAATGTATGCAAATACAGCCTGAACTTTGGGAAGTAGAGATTTACTGACATATTAAGTTGCCATGCTGCTGCCCTGTCTCCATTTTTGCTGGTTATGGGCACCGTTGAAGTGATTGGTAGCTGATATGATCAATGGTGCCTCCATTGTAGGGCTGTTTCTTCCCATCCTGCATAGAGGTGCCACAGAAAATGGTGCCTCCTTGCTTCTGCAAAGTTAATTATCCACCAGAAAGAAAGATGTCTCTGAATTTAAGATGAAGCCCCCAATAAACAAAAATCTTATATAATTTTTGTTTATATATGCATACATATGCCTGAAATGGTTTTACAGCAACAACTGTTTGCTTGATTGCTTGTTACCGATTGTTCAGTATGAAGGTTTCTTCTTTTCTCTTTATGGATCTTAAAATGCCTTTTGCCTACTGTCTTCCTCACAGCACACTTGTTAAGATAGGGCTCTACATTCAGAGCTGCTGATATCTGCAGAGACCACAGTTGCATCACTGTTTAGGAGGAAGATGTTGATGACAACTGTTTGTACCTAGTGGCTGAAAGACACAATTCCTTTCCCTCCTTGCTGCTTGATGAGAAGCTAATGGGAAGGAGGTGGAAATAATATAGCTCCCTTGAGAAGCACCAAGGAAGACAGAAAGCACTGTTCAGAACATGGGGGAAAGAGGACACCCAGAATGAAAATGGGAACAAGAGGATGATACATGACAGGGAGAGGAAAGAGGAAGAAATGGATAGATACAAGCAGGTTCACATTGCAGGAAATGAGGACAGGAAAAGAGTACAGTGATTAGTACAGTGATTGCCCATGCATGGACAAAAGGACTATCCGAAGGGAGAACATTAGTGCGACAACTGTGTCACTTTAATTAAGTCACTCTGCTTCTGCTTTTCCACAGTGAAGCTGCCTGACAAGGTGCTACACTTTTGTCTGCTTTATTGTGAGAAGTAAGGTTCTGGAGGTGCAGCACAGTAAATTTGCCAGTTACAGCTGAGTCTGCCAGTGTCTGGAATTTCTTCCTTGCTGGTGGAACATGAACAAATACAGGTTACCCTACAGAGCAGAGGTGATCATAGTGGAGGGTGTTTCTTGCTTTTTTTTCCTTTTCCATAGCAATTAGAGCCTTATTGAATCAAAGAGGAAAAGGTTGTTGCATATTCTTCATCTGTCAGTTAAAATGGAAAATAAAGAAGAAACCTTCAGAAAGGAACTGGAAGGCTGGAAGGTCAACTTGAAGATGACAACGACTAGAGGACCCATTAATTTTTCCTTCTGGTACTTTCTCATGAAAATGATTTCAAGGTCCTGGGGTAAAACCTTTCACTGATACTACTGTCTAGGAAATAGAACAAAGTTCTTTTTTGTGTGTGGAAGTTACCAACTGTTAACCTCTAAAATATTACTGAAACACTGAAGCACTGACGGAATTATTCTCTTGCTAAGGTGTTCCTTCCCATCTGAGCTGAAGAAACAATACATTTAAAATTTCTTTTAGAGAAAGACAAAACTCTTCCCCGTAGTGCTGAACACTACTTAATAACAAGCTTTCTGCTGCAGCCAGTCACACAGAGTTTGTAGCTGTTTCTTAAAGTGATTGCTTGTCTCATAGGTTTGGACTTTAGCATCTGTACATAAGAACACTTAGCTGAATAAACAAACACTTTCTTGGAGTTACTAGGAGGAGCTGTTGAAAATTCAACCCGAGGTATTAGGCTAAGCAGACCAAGGGTGGTTTAAGGCAGTTTTGAGTCTATCCCATTCTATAGTGACTACATATTAGCAATAAGAAAAAGACTTACTATAGCATGATATAGATCTCTTCCAGTATACGTAGATATTTAGAAATATATTTGTTTTACTGAACACAAATCAGGAAGGAAGTATCAAAATATTGTTTTATAAAAATGGGGGGATATTACTGGAAACAGCCATATAGTGATTGGCTCCCAATGGGCTGTTTCAGTCAAAATCTTGCCATTATGCTGGCTGATCAGACTTTCAATTTATGGAATGGTTCAAGGACAGTTTTGTAACTGGACAAGTCTGCAGACATTTTGGGCCTCGGAGAATCTGACCCTATTTGGGTCAGCTTCCCTTTTTAAAAAGTCCCATCTGAAAACGGATCTTATGGATCCATTTTCGGCGGCACGTGCGGAAAGGCCCGAAGATTACAGCAACCCACTGAGGAAAAGGGGGGGAGACTGATTGTCTCTCTGAAGAATCTCCCTTTATTACAGTTAGAATGACTCTGTCCAGGAATCACCTGACATTAATCATACTGCTGTGTTGAGCTGAGCCGACACCCACCCCTTCTGCAACTATATTCAGCTGCACCATTTGCTCTTATCAGGAGTTACATGACTCAGCCAAAAATGGTTACAGCATAGTGCAACACTTGTCCACTGCATCTCCAGGTGCCTGCATTGCCAGATGTGCAGACCAGGAGGTGCCTTCATTAAGCAGTTCCCATTGCAGGCTGAGTATGCATGGATTTAAAATTTGTGATCAAATAAATTAAAAATGAACATGTGAAAATATTTCAGGAGGACCATTAAAAAACATCATTAGGACTTAGTGCAATTGACCTCAAGACACTAATGCTTATACGGGTAACATGCAATCCCATTTGGAGAGATCAAGTAGACACTGGTTTTGGTTTTTATTTGTGTGTGTATATGTGTACAATTTTAAGATGTATAAACGTGATGGCAGATAAATGTGAAGAATCAAGTTTTAATTCAAAATATTGCAGAATTTGGAACACATGATGTACTTGGTTACTGCATCTGAGTAGAAATTTCAAAATAAAATGTATTTATAATGCAAGATGCCTCCCACTGCCATCAGTTTTATAAGGTGTTTTCTCTCGCAATCGAGTCTCTTGGGTTTACGCTTTTAATACTTGGTATTTCTTGTGACAGCAATTTTAGCACAATGAGCAAATGGAACAGATGGAAGAATGAAGCCAACAAATGAGCAAACAGATCTTTTAAGCCCTCAAATATATTCTTCTTAAATATATTTGCCCTTTTGATTTTGACTGATAGATACGAGCTGGTATATTAACAACATGGAAAGTGCCAGTATTATTCATTCAAAGGAGCAGATGGTAGATGTTCTCAATTTCTGCCACTGCTATAGAATTATTGAAGTCTGTGCAATGGGGCTGTAAATGTGTGGCAGAGAAAATGAATTACAGAAAATCACTGTTTGCATTCCTGAAATCTCTAGTTTAGAAGATCAAGAAACAGATGATGGAAAATGTTTCTGCTGGAAATACTGAGAACTTCTGCTAATCCAAGTTAATCAGGGATTTTCCTCATCCCCTTGTGGGGCTACAGGCATAGTGAGAATTCTGAAAAATTGGTAAGCACTAGTGATAAAATGTTTGCCAGAAGATATAGATTGTTACAAAATTGTACAAAACCCGGAATCTTTTGTTTCCTCCACACACACACACCCTGCATAGAATACTGTTATCACAGTGCCATTGTGGCACCACAAATGCATTATGAATATGGAATGTTGCACAGCCTCTCAGTATAGTGGTGTGCTAGACAAAAATAGGCTCCACAAGGCTCCACAATCATTCTAGCAGCATCCCAGTAGATGTGCTCATTAGGCAGAGTGGGAGTAATGTTTCAATTGTTTGCTTACTCCTGTTCCTCCAGAAGTACCACTATTTATTTATCTATTTACATTTTTATCCCACCCTATACCCGGAGGTCTCTGGGGTGTGGGTAACAACATCTAAAATCAAACATCATTTAACAGCATTAAATCATTAAATAACAGCCATTGGGAAGAGAAAAGTATATCCCCTATTAACTGAAGGCCAGGGCAAAGAGGTGTGTCTTTACTGGCTTCCTAAACATATACAATGAAGGTGATAGATGCACCTCAATGGGGAGACTATTCCATAGGTTAGGGGCCATCACTGAGAAGGCCCTCTCCCGGGTGCCCAATCCTTTTGCTGCTGAAGGTGGTGGGACAACCAGGAGGGCCTCCCCTCCAGATCTTAAGGCACAGGCAGGTTGATATGGAAGTAGACGTTCCTTCAAATATTTGGGGCCCAGGTCATTTAGGGCCTTAAAGTTAATACCTTGAATTGGGCTTGGTAGCAAATCGGCAGCCAGTGCAACTCTTTTAAGACAGGCATGATGTGCAGTCAACCAGCTGCCTGGTCAGCAATCTAACTGCTGCATTCTGCACTAACTGAAGCTTCTGAACCATCTTTATCTATACAATGGAAAACAGTTAATTAGTAATTGAGAAAGCTCTGAGATGCACCAAGTCCAAGTATACACTTCGGCACCTTCTGCTCCCAAACTGTTGTATATTTGCAGTAGATAGATTTCTGGGGAAATGCACGTATGTAAAGAATGTAATGTAAATGTACAAGAAAAGTACAGAATCTACTGAACAGGTGAACTGTCATCCAAACAATTGCAGAACATTGCTAGTAGTTATTCTTATTCCATTCACAATCTTGCAGAACCAATCTTTTATGCTGTATACAGAACTCCACTGATGTGAAGTGAGATTCAGTTTTTCCCAGGCAGGCTTCTGCTTATATTTTTGTTAGTTTATCTCTGCCTGCTTTGCTTGGTGATACACATCCGTCATGGGTTGGCAAGTACCTTATGACTAGTTAGCATAGCGGGGCATCAGTATTTGCTGGCTGAGAACATTGAGTTATATAAACAAATGCAAAAGCCATTTCTTTCTAGCCATAAAAAGTGAAGCCCAGAATACTAGACATTTTAGAAGTTTTAGTTAATTAAATTAAATTACATTAGAAATTGAAAAGCAGATAATAGTCTGTTTCACACTATCCAGCTAATATCCATTTATTAATAATTTCAGGAAAGTGTACTTTCTCATCCCATAATTTCTATATCTTTAGACTGGATCTTGACATAAAATAGAGGGCAAAAAAGTAGTGAGATGATCCCTTTCAAATGAATAAGGTGTTACAGATTATATTTAGACTTCTAGAGGACACTTCAAACTCAAAGGTATCTCCAGGGGTGACTGTCATAATTGAAGGAGTGAAGGGGTGGGTAGATGTCACCTTCAATTTTTGCAAACCAAATTTTGATCCCTTACTTTGAGTTTACTGGTCACTCCTAAATGCCTGAAGTCTGCATACTCCGCTTCTAAAGAAGCTTTTAAATTTATTCCTATCTGATGCCTTTCAGTATGGATCCTACAAGATGGTATTCTTGAAACAGGTACAGAAGCCAAGGTGGGCTGATGGATGTTAAATAGTTTCCAACACCCATTTCCTCTTTCAGGAGCCTGGAACATACCTGTGTGGTTGGTATTCAGGTATCCCAATTGCCATTTCTACACGGACACATATTTAAGCGTCTAAATTTATAGCACAATTTATCTTTGTGTCAGGATCTTCCAATCCTGCCACTGGAACACAAAGTTTGTCCTGTACATGACTGGTCTTGTAGACTTTAAGGATACAGAAGAAAAGTTTGGGAGCCTCAAAATTTCCACCCAGGTGCTTAAGTACCAGAAAGGAATTGGTTGTCTTCCGCCTGGTTCTTAACTGCAGCAGATGGAAACTGGTCAGATTAATCACCCCCACCCTGCTGTCTCTAGCTGGCATCAGTGGAGTGCACAAGGGTTAATGCCCTGATGGAGTGCCCTACTAGGATTTCCCACCGTGAAGGATGGCTGCTTATCAAGTTGGAGATAGGGGGAGATGCTATCAGAATGTTGTCGTAGTTTAGTTAGAAGAGAAGAAGAAAAAAAAACTTAGTAAAAATAATAATACAGTAGTTGCAGGCTGGATTGTAGCTTATGGAGACGTACTTATTTTATGTTCCAGTGCAATGCAGTGGAATCTCCTAGTCTGACGGGGTGCATTAATAAAGAAAACAAGTGGTCCTTTTAAAATATTGGATGTACTTTAAAGAATTGTAAGTTAACTGAACAATATATTGCAACAATATGAACTTTTGTTCTGGCAGATCCTTGAGTTACTGATGGTGTCATCATCTTTCTTTCTCTCTTTTTTGCTGGAGTAGCTCTTTCCATGGAGTCTTACACATTATTGTGCTTGTTTTGCAAGGCTTACATTAGGTTGTCAGAGTTGTGCATCATTAAAATCTTTTTATGCCTGGTTGCCTTTAATTAATTGTAACTGACTTTACAAACAATAACTTCAAATTATGTTCAACAACAAAAAAAAAAAAACACAAGCTTGGATCCTACATTAAAATAGGGATGAGGAAAAAAGTGGGTGCAAATTGACTTTCAGTATATTTATTTTGTCCATCTGAATGGCTCCCAATGAATGATCAAACATAATAAAATCAATTGGACTCAGCAAGTGGACACCAGTTGGATTCCAAAGGAATGGGTGAATTCTAAAAGTTGAGGCTGAAGCTGTGGTTACACCTTATCTTTTATCCAAATAGATGCTATCCTGGGTCCGGAGAGATTACACTTGAAAGTCTGCATCTGTTTTTTATGCAGATTTTCCTTCCCTGGTTGGGACTGTCCACATTATCCCAGCACTGAGCCCAAATGGACTCGGGTAAAGGGAAATAACCTGGACCCTCATCAGAACCAGGAAGCCACTATCCCTGCTTCCACTGCTGATTAGAAAACTGTAAGCATTTGAAAGCCTCTACTTTGATTTTTGCCCCTCCCCCCAGCATTGAGACTCCCTCTGCCCTACTGCTGCCACTGCCGCTGTGCAGCAACGCCCTGCCCAACACCCTGCTGTTCAAAATAAACAAGCCCCAGTTTCAAATGTAACTGTAAAGCCCCATGCTGGCAGGCACCATTCCGCAATATTCCCCTTTCCATTTCTCTTTTCAAATGGAAAGTCTTCTGGCATCTGTCAGCTGCTGGCCCCACTGAGCATTTCCTTTCCTTCTTAAAGGCACAGTACATGTTTTTATGAAAACTCCCTTTAACTGCTTCCACTCACAGGTGACAGACATACTTTAAAGGGAACCAAAGTAATTTTTTTTTATTGATACAATCTTAGTTAAAGTCAAACAGGTTTTAAACTTCCTTCACAACAATCATCAGTCTTTCAATCTTTATCAGTGCTTAAAGTGTTCAGGACCCTTCAACTCAGCTCCCCCCCTGAGACCCAAGAGCCCGTTTCTTTCCCGCCCACCCCAATGTGAGTTATCCCAGGCAAAGAGCCTCTGGCATTCGTTTCATGTCCATTTATAGTCTTTGCCTTGATGTCCTCCAGTTTTGATTGGTTTTGGCAATGTAGCCTACCCCGCCCTCTGGAACTCAATAAGCCACATCCCTTATACCATAAAATAACTGAGAACTTAAGGCTGTAATTCACTATACCTAACTTACCTTATCCCTGGTCATTACATGCTGCCACTCCATTCCCCCTACTCTCCCCCCCCAAGACTCCCTCTGCCCACTGCAGTTCTGATTCCCTTCGCCTTTCTGCCTCACTAAGACTAAAACAATATGGTGTAACCACAGCCTATAAATGAGTCATGGGCTGCTTTAGCACCACTGCTATTACTCCTAAACAAACAAACAAACAAAATGATTGCCAGGCATTGTGAAGTAGCCCATGTCTTGGAAATGACCTTGCTTTTTTAGATACCTAGTAGCCACATATTCCACTTTGGCAATTTGCCAAAGTTTGTTGTATCATTTTTGAATAGATATTATACTTAAGTGTCATAGACAAAAGCAAGGTGGACACAAAAGTAAAAGGAAGAAATGCTGGCTACTAAGGCAGATGAAAATGGGTGGAAACTTGAATACAGCTTGATAAAAGAAAAAGCCCAAGAGCAGAGGCAAGGCAAAGGCATTAATTTTTGTGAAAGTATAATTCCAATCAGTATTACCAAATGGAATCTGAAGCTCTTGATTCAGTCATTCATGGTCTGGTTGATCAGAATGAATTCCTAGAAATGGACTCCAAGGGGTGAGGTTAATCATTAGGTTAAATATGCATTCACAGTGTATTGGCAGCTAGTTACTCTAAAAAGGTTGTTCAAGGCATTTTTAATGTTGCTGTTGCTGGGCACTACACTGTGGACAAAGAAAAATCTATTGTGTCTCTTTGGTTGGTTGGCCTGTGGAAATCTTGCCATTTTAGAAATTTAATAGATCTGTGAGTATCAGAACTTGTTAGGCTATACCATGCAACTATAGCAGCATTTTCTTCATATTAAAGCTGAGGAGAAAGTAATGCTGCTGCCAGAAACATTAGATTGTATATTCAAATGCATTTCATTCTATTTTATATTGCAAATTGATATTTGGTTTTGAATGTGCATATGCTGATTCATTAATAATTAATAACCGCTTCTAAACTGTCTTAGGCACATTGTGGACGTGGAATGACAACATACAAACAAACAGATCCTGCTGCTATTGCAATCTCATAATTTAAAATAGTCCTGCACTAACAATAGGGGCTGGTGTGGGTGCATGCAAGTGGAAATCCCTCCCCTATCAAGAACCAGGTCCCTGCAGTCACTAATGGCCTGGCAATCAGCAGATTGAGGTCAGGGAAGGAGTCTGTCGCTGTACCTTCTGCTCTTAGGGAAGAAGCCTCAAAATTGATACTTTAAAAGGCATGCTTAGAAACCCTGCTTTGCTGAGGATGGCTTTGACTATTGGCACACTTGATTTGATCAGCCACTATCACAACTCATACCAAGCCTAGTCTCAAGATATTGCAATGGACAGTTTTCCAGAAGACTGAACAGCTCCTGGGTTCTCCTATTTTTGCTGTATAATCTTATAACTGGCTTCTGTGAAACAAGAAATGACACACAAAACCAGTACAGCTCTAAGTACTATTACTCTTGAGCACTTTGGCATCCGGAGCACATTTTCAACAAGTGTGATTCCCCCCACCCCCGGATTGCTACACATGTATGGTTGGAAGGAAGGCTTTGATTAGTTTCTTTTCATTTCATACCCAAATGTACCTAAAGAGCAGCTACTTGGCTTCTAAGAGAAGATTTTTGTTTTGTTTTAGAAATAGAAAATCTCTTGCAAGGTACAGGGTACACAACAGTGAAAAAACCTTGTTGATACAGTCAACCAAATTACTAAGTATTATAAATTATTCCTCACATGATCTTCACATGTGAAGGCAAAGCTGAACATGCCCCCCCCTTTGATTTGAATCAAATTGAAGGGTGAATGTGTTTCATAAACATCCCTGTAAGATAGGATTATTCTTTTTAATTATTTGAATGGGGTGTTTTTGTATGTGCGTAGCATCAAGAGGGGTGCATTTTCTAAAAGGAGTGATTGAAAAAAGCACTGTCTGATCGCACCTTCAAGATACTTATTCCAGTAATCTTTTTCAAGCTCCTACTCAACATATTGGAGAACTGATCTTCTGCCAGTTATACTCAGTATCTATCAGGGCCATAACAACAGAATTTGAAAGCTGCAGCACCTCTAGGAGTTAATACAGATACTGACTCTTTCCCTATCTTTTTCTCTCATGTCTAATTGAATTCAGCACAAAGCAGGTTGCAACCTTTCTTCCTTCAGCTGATGGGAAATATATTACACCATTGTCCTTCTTTTGAGATCAAGGCACCTTCTTTTAGCTTTTGTGACTGAAGAGCAAGTAACAAGGGGGAAATGAATGATGTTCCCAGAAACTGAGTCTGAGTAATGAAATCTATTGTTACCGTTCAAAGCAATCCTTGCAAAGCATGGAAAGATTGTGCTAGGTAAGAACAGGACTTTTGTGAATAAGAAAGTCCCATATTATGGCTTCAGCCACAGCATAAGACATAAAATGGCATCTGATTCTAAAGTTTTCTCCAGGATGTTGAAAATGCCATTTAACATGGTGAGCCCGTAGGGAAGAAGTCATGCTCAAAATTTTAGTATGCTACCTTTTTGAATAGGCTCTGTCCTTGATTTGGGAAAAGTAGAGTCTGGTGCAGATTAAGTCAGACCCTACTTGAGGCCTCCTATAGTCTGCAGTGCATGCAAAAGGCAGGCCCCTATTCTGGGATATAATAGGGAATAAGGGCCAGTGCAGAAAGGGCCCTGGAATTTTGTTCTGGTACAATTAAATGCAAACACAGAAACTGTTCTTCTTAATATATGCTTCCTCTGTTTTATCATGCTCCTTCTGGTACCTGTATTGTATGTGTTATAGTATGAAGAACTCCACATTTCCTGTGCTGAGTTTGTCTAGCTAATTTTCTGTTAGTTATACAATTTTTTTTTTTTTTTGGCTCTGCTACACGTGTGAACTTTTCCAGACTGAGTAATTCAGAAAACTCACTCTGCCTGCTTCCCTACTGTGATGGTGAAAACACACTGATTTGACCTGCTGGGAGGTCTCTCTCAGTGGCATTTTCATACTGTCGACAGTGTTTCTGTTGGCACTGAAGCAGCTGGAATTGATCTCTCACTCCACAATGCAACTTCTTTTTAAAGGATTGATGGCATCCTTGTAGCACTCAGGCATCATGAATGTTCATGGATGTATAAAAATGGGAAGCAACAGTGACACTAATTTAGAGTCATAACCACTCCCCCAAGTTGAAACAATAAATATTTCATTTCATATATTAATAACATGTTCATATTTCCTTAGACTTAGCCTATTCTAGTTTGGATCAAAGGGTAATTTGTCACCATGCCATGGACAATGGGAATTAACTGGTTCCATATGTCTCTGGGCTTTTTCACACATTTGGACAGCCCAGTACACTCTGTACATTGCAGTGCCACCTCCATCCCAGAGCAGTCCCGAGTTTGTAACTCTGAATACCTCTAGCTGTGGAGTGGTAAAAACTGCTCCACAGCTTTACTGAGAGCATTTACAGTTCTCTTGGTACAATCCTTGCTAGTGCAAATGCCGTATGGGGGTCAGGGTGGCTGCCTTGTGATCGCCTTAGCAAAGGCTTGGTGCACAGTGATAATTACTACAGCCATTGAGACAGCAATATGGATGGTCCAGGATGGATCATCCACTCTGCAATGGGTGACTGTCCCTGAACTTCACTTCTGAGTATCCCATAGAAGTTAAATGTGGAAAAGCCCTCTGTATGCCTGCAGGAATCAGCGATCATGTCTAAATTGCAGTTTTTAAATATTCTTATTAAACAAGCTTGGGGCAACTCCTCTTCCAAAGTAAAGCAATCACCCTTCAGGTCCCAATGTGATAATATTTTCTTGAGACATTATGGTGGACCTCCAACATTCCACCTGGTTTTCAAAATCTGCTTGTCTGGATTATTTGTACATTACCAACAGCTGACAAAATAAAGTACAGTACTTTTTAAACACGATTTTGCTTTTGAATGGTCAGTAAAAAATAACATTCCCACGTAAAGCACAGTTCTTATAGCATGACAAAAAGCTTTTTCATAGATAGCTAAATGTGACCTCAGTTTTAGCTGCTTTCAGTAATGAGATATTGGCAGTACAGACCTCCCTTCCACAGAGTCATGGACACATTGGTTAACTATAGGTACATCTACACAGAGCAAAGGAGGCACCTTCTGATTGTCTATAAAGTTAATGATGCAAATGGAGGGACCTTTTCTCTGGGTCCTGATATAAAACCCTAAATGAAACAGTGCACAAAAGAGGTAATCAAACACTTATTTTGGGACGAGTGATCACCAGAGGAGGAGGAAGAGACAATGAACTTTAATGCCAGTCTTTCCACCCCTCTTAAGGTAAGTACTTCTTTATATACTGTATAAACAACTGCATCAATAATTCTGGCTTGTTCTTCCTACAGAGATATCTTGCAATATGGGGCACACTTACACAATGTGGCAAAGGTGGATAGAGAAAGTTATTTTCTCTGTTACATGATACTAGAACCAGGGGTCATTCTATATAATAGAGTTAGGCCCAACAATGAGAAGTATGCTTTAACCAGAGGGTTATTGGTCTATGGAATTTACTTCCAGAAGAGGTGGTGACAGCAACCTGGTTACCTTTAAGAAAGAGTTAAACAATTTTATGGAGAGTAAGGGTACTAGAATTGATGCCTAGGTACTGTCTCCAGGTTGGAGATAGAGGCAGGATGCTTTCTGAGGCAATTTGCAGGGATTCAACGGCTTGGGAGCGGCCAGAAGCAACTGGTAGGGTACTGTGTGTGACAGGATACTGATCTATACGGGTTGTGGTCTGATCCAGCATGACTCCTCTTGTGTTCTTATCCATCTCTTGGGTAAAATATTTATGTACATCTTTGTGCTTTCTGTATACGACAGTGATTAGTTCCCAGAAAACTAGTAGCCACCATCATTGGAGAAGATCAGAAAATACTGAAACCTATTAATCGAAAGGCTGTTTCAGAGATGCTCCAGCACGAAGAATACATTCCACATGGAGCCACTTCCATTTCAATTGGGGACCATCCTCCAGCTGGATAGTGCACTAAAAAGTACTCCAGTGGCATTTGCACTTAACTGACACTTTAAAAGTGCCAGGTAAGTTTGGGATGGGTCAGGTGTTTGAAATGCAAATGCCTGATTTGTACCAGATCCCCAGTTCCCTGAGACATTATCCAGGGAAGTAAAGGTGTGAAAACACTCTTAATTTTCCTAGGAGAAAATTACAATCGTTTCAGTAGTTTGGGACACATTGAATGCGACTCAAATAAATGAAGAAATATTAGCAAGATATCAAATAATAATCATACAAATGTAAAAAGAGTCTTTAGAGTCCTGCACATACTACTTTGCTGATTCTTAAGTCTTTGGTTATGAGTCAAATTAATGATTGGTCAAAATTCCAGCTAGTGCCACAGAGTTAGATTTTTGGACTGTCGTTTTGTTGCTTCCTTTCAAAGCAGATTCCAGCGTATTACTGTAGACCAATATTAAAATTCCAATTCTGTTTCCCTGAAAAGTGATTTTAAAGTCGTTTCCTTTCTCAAGTTAACGGTGGAGGTTTTGCAGTACCCAGGAGAAACATGACAATCTAAACTGTGCATTTTTGGTTGGATGGAATGAAAAATTCTATGAATAATACTAACACTGAGAATTGTCATTTGATTTGTTATGAATGGATCTCAGCATGTAGTTCTGTTGAAAAACCAAATCCATTTTGACTTATTTCCCTTGAACACGTTTATAGCCATAGCTCATTCATTACTATACATTTGATTGTGTAACTAAACATTTTGAAGCTTGCATTTAGTATTCCATACACATTCTTTTAAATAACCATCTTTCAAAAATGCTAAGAATTTCAAATCTCTTCTCTTCCCCTCACAATGACACAATGTTCATTCATTACATACTTTAAAGTCACATCTGTGAAAAGACTTTTGGGAAAATAATATTTTGTTTAAATGTATATTGCAAACTGCTGAAAAATAAAGATACACGCATGAGCTCTGTCATCAAATTGTAAGTAGTTTTATTGTGTGGTGAGGAGAGACAGGAAGAGGAATAGATTAAGGTGTAACAGGGTTTTGGAAAGTTATTTTTAAAAATGCAGATTTCGTATATAACCACACACTAAAAAGAAGAAGAAGAAGAATATTGAGCAAATTCAGAAAATAACCACTTCCCCTGCCCTCAAATGCTAAAGACCCCACTCTCTTGTGCCTATAGAGGAAGGCTATGAGAAAAGCTTACAACATTTGGATGTTTTGTTTAAAAAGATGTCAGGATAGATGATGACATGACAGATATGCAGACTCGTGTCCCCATGGTAAGAATATTGTGAGGCGACCGTGAGTTCGCCTCAGGAGACTCTCCATGCAAAGTCCTAATTTGGGCTACATGAGGGACAAAATCCCAAAAACTGAAAAAAAACCCTTTATAACTGTTCTCGCCCTGAATTACGGGGCAAGAGCGGATTATCCTGGGGGCATGGGGACACTCCCAGGTTAAGATCGCAGCATTAATGGGTGGGGTTTCACTGTCCCAGCCGCTAATGCTGTGATGGCAACTGTCCCCCCTTACCTGTGTGCTTAATTGCCCAGGTAAGGGCTTGATTTACCCCAAACAATTGCCTGACACCTGCCCTGCAGTCAGCTGAGCATCTGTCAGGCGGATATAGGGGCTGTCATGCGGCTTTTGCATCTGTTTTATTCATCTTACCGGAGCTCTGCTCATGCTCTTGAGACCCCCTTTACCTGCCTGACAGATGCTCAGCTGACTGCAGGGCAGCTGTCAGATGATTGTTTGGGGTGAATCAAGCCCTTTCCTGGGCTATTAAGTGCTCAGGCAAGGGGGGGTGGAGAAATCAGTGGCATCCCGATGCAGGATTTGCCATAGTTTTCATGGGCATGGGCGAATTTGCCTTGAACTCGCCTTGTCCTCCATTGCCATTAAGATTCATATTAAGGCTGCCCCAAATCCAGACCATAGGGATGAATCCTAACACCTAATACAGAGGAACAGCAGTTGTCCATGGAATAGCATTACTTCCCAACGTCAGACTACTAGAAGATACAAACACCATAGCAAAGAGTACTTTCCTATCCAGAGATAACTCATACACATTTAAGGTTAGTTAATTTTTATCAACTAATGTTTGCACAATTCTTATAAGAATAAAGTATGCCAGATAACAAAACAGCACACTCATGGGAGCAGAAGAAGAACAATTATAGTTTGTTTGTTTGTTTGTTTGTTTTTAAAAAGTCACAAAAGAATGGTGGAGTAAATGATGTCTGTTAGCAATATCTTGGCATTTAATAAAGGAAAGCAAACAGACAAATGATGGTAAATGATGCCCATGACCTTCTGCAAAATTGGATTAATGCTCTGATGACTTATGGCTTGTCATTAGCATGAGAGGTGGGGTAAATAATCTGCAGTAAGTATGTGGAATAAATCATGAAAATCATTTCTAACTTGTGTGAAACATTTCGACTTGATTCCAATAATGTTGTGACCAGGATTTCATTTCTCCTAAATACAAATTGCCTTCAAATTATGAAGGTGTCAATTCAGAAATACTTCTTTTGACTATCCTTTGATTTAACTCCCAAAGAAGATACTAGCTCTGCCAACTTTTCACTATCCTTCCTGAGATTTCTTCCGATTTATGTTTAAGGGAGGTCGGAAAGCTGCAGGGTTGGTGGTGAAGAATGCACACTAGGATGGAAGTTACTGGTAAGTCTTTGACTAACAGAACTTTAAAAAGAAGCCATAATAAATCAAATAAAATTAATTTAATAGGAACTGTTTTTACTAATGACAGACTTCACATCTATGGCCTTTTCTGTATGGACCCTTAATTAATTAAGATCCATGCTAGTGCACATATGGGCCTTGGTATCCGGTTATTAATGTGGATCTAGGGGGGCCTACCCTCTGTTGGAGGCCTTCCCTATCCACCAGAATGATGACTTGGGATTCCCTCACTGTGATTTGGTCAGGTGAAGGCATCTGAACACTGCCACTTTAAGAAGAGCAAAGCTTTCTCTTAATTTGGGAGGGGAAGAGCACAATGATTGTAGTGCTCTTCTTCCTATGCAGAAATTGCCATTGTTTCAGTTGGATAAATATCAAAATTGCGCACTTTTAACAAATGAAAAGGATAAATGTGAGCCCATCAGTGAGAAATCAAACTTGTCTTTCCTGAATGATCTGCCCTTTGGATGCTGTTTAGACAGAAATGAATCGATTGACTTCTCTCTACTCTTAGAATGAAGCATCTAAAATTTGTCTGGGCTGCTTTCTTTGCCAGGTGGAACTGCATATAAAATGGCCTTTGGTTCATCCAGCTGACCTTTTAAAACAATTGCCCAATCCTGCTGAAGACTTCATTAAAGGTGGTTCATTTATCATGTGCGAAAACTGATTTTCAGTATCCATCATTTTGTTACATTTCCTAACAATTGTTGTGCAAAATTATTGACAGAAATAAGAATTTTTACAAGGACTGTAAAGGCCTAACTACTGTTATCAAGCCAGCTGGATGGGGAAGGTACTGAAGGTCTGGTTTTGCTGCCCTGGGGGTGGGGAAGGGAACCAAACGACCACTTTCTGAGTCACCTAGGGGCTCCTAACAAAGCACTGTACTACTGGTTTTAGGGCAAATTTTCACTGCCAGAATCTGGCTCAGTTTGGCTCTGTCTTTATCCAAATAAAGGGGAGAGTGGGCTCTGGGAGCCAGGGTGCCATGAGTTATTAAAATCCTGCACTCATCGGTGTGCCTTGTCCCCTGCCTCAGAGGAGCAATAGGTGGGACATTTAGGTAGGATGTGCATTGAATGGCTGGCCCAGCCTAGTATCCATGGAGTAGACTGGTTGACCAGGATGCTATGCCCCCCACGGAATGGCCTCTTTGTATGGGACCTGTCATGAAAATGGTGCAAGGGCCTGTTCTGAGGGGAGACTACTTCCAAGCATTCTCCCAATCTTTTGATTTGACCAGCCATCTGTGTGTGCATGGCTAGTCTATTGCCATATGGAAGACTGCACCATTTCCTAAGTCTCCTGGAAACAGACTCTGAAATTGGCTGGTTACAACAGTGTTTACATCCAGAAATTGGTTACTTATTCCACTATATTTATTTTGGATATAAACAGAATTTCTACAGATACTCCAGAATTTCCTTCCTTCCTTCCTTCCTTCAGCATATGGAGCTACAAGCAATGTAATTAAGGCTGAAAATATTTTAATTGCCCCCACCATTTTGCTTCTAGCAACAATATTTTTTGGAAGGATCATATCAGGTAGTCTCAATCATGGGGGGGGGGGAAACCTTCATCTTGGCTTAATAATTTTAATCTTATATTCTATGAACTGTGCATCTGTTAGTATGGGCAAGGCCACAATTATTCAAGATTCAAAATTTGGAATTTCACATTACACAATACTCTGCCAAATTAAATATCTGTCAGAATAGCCTGAACTAACACAAGAAGAATCACTGTCTCTTTGTTAACTCCAAACCTTTAGTTTAAAACAAATTTAATTTTGTGCAGGAAACCTTAATGCGCTAGGAAAGAGCTAACTTGTTTAGAAAAAAAAGATATATAGCTTGATTGCTAGAAGCTTCAAAGAAGTGATCTTGCTAATTGCCTTGTGGATCCACCATGTCTGCAGAGAAAAAAGGACCTGATTCAATTTTTAAAATTATTTTTATTTCAAGCTGTAGGTCAAGCTAATGTGGCTCCTGGCTAAATCTGCAAAAAAAAAAGAGTAGGCAGCTTGCAATGCCACACCACAGGCCACTATCATGAATATAATCCAGACTAAGGCTCCATGCAGAGAAAGCCAGTGTTAGGCATCAGGATGCATGTGATTGATTAGGTTAAAACCTAGCATGTGTTTCTGAAATGGCTCTTTGACCTGTAAATCTAATTCAAATAAATAAAAAATAATCCACAATAAAGTTTTCATAATGTGATTCAAAGGTGAGAAGTGGGGGAAAAAAAACCTTGCCTTGCTCAAATTTATGTGGTCCTCATGCATGAGTTTTTCTTAGAGAAATCCAGCTAAATTTGTGTATGGGCTTGGAAACAAATAAGAAATCAAAAGGTGTGTGTGACTCCAAGTGATTTCTTGCATTTGGTCCACACCACACAGAAACAATGTTGTGGTTTATTGTTTTTCAAGCATTTGTGTGTATTCACTATTTTGTTTCCAGTGTAATAGCTATTGTACAGGTCTAATAAACTTGCCGTGCATTTGGTTTTTCCATAATAGTTATCGAAGATTGAGTTCATGACTTCTAGGCATTTGGAACAGCATTAGAAGCAGATGAGTCTGGAAATATCTCAGAAAATAGATGTGCAGCTAATAAAAACATAAGGCCAGACATTTTGTAATATAAGGAAGTAACACAATACATGACACTAGATACCAAAGTTGTTATTAAAGCAATAGAGATGTTTTGTAAAGCATCCCTACAAATAATGAGTTTTCACAAAATGTAGCAAATTGGATAAAGTAAGCTAATAGAAACATGCAACTGAATGGGGGAGGTGGGGGGAGAGGCAGGCTTTTGTATTGAAGTCATGCATATTTACGGCAGGATCCACCTGGTGCTTAAATCATATCGTGAGAGTGCTTGAAGGGTGTGGAGACCACATATTCCAGCACTCATTGAGGCAATACATCAGAGGGGAATGAAGCCCTGGTCAAGGACACTTTTCCAGCAGAGTGGGAGAAAGCATTCTAACATCACTTTTTCTGCTGCCCCATCTCCCAAATGTGGACCTGCCTGGAAGTTCTTCCAGAGGTCCACACAGCTGAGTCCTGTTTCAGAAGACAAAATGACTAACTTCTGCAGCTTCTTCCTGTGCCTTCCAAATTGTCCTGGGCATAAAAGTCTTTCATTCCCTGGCTCTGGTGCTGTCATGGGTGGGGGAAAGTGTGCAAAAGCATGTTTCCTGCTTTTGTAGCTGGAGTTTAGAATAGAGAAGCAGGAGGAACTAACCATTATACAAATTCTAACATAGTGTACTGCAAAGATAAAACTGGATATAAAGTGAAACAAAGGGTGTTTTTTCCACTGTCACTAGAAGTACCCATTAAGTACCCATTAATGGGTACAAAAATGCCATTACGTACTCATTAATGGGTACTTAATGGGTACTTTTAGTGACAGTGGAAAAACACCCAAAGATTCTGATAGGTCAGAAAATATATCTGAGGTGAGAATATCTGTGGGCCTTTCTGCATTTTCTGGTATTCCTTACCAGTAAGTGGAGAAAGGGGCCTCTTACATATGTTGTGGAAAATGGAGAGGCCCATGAAGAACAGAGCATGATCCAGCTCAATACTGAGTTCCTACCAGGAAACCATCTTGGCCTAGTTTGGAAAACTAAGGCTACAAAGGGACCTATTCTGTTGGCACACCTAACTTTCTGCTGAAATGGATCTCGATGGGCTTAAATTTGAGGTGATTAATAATCATAATGATGCAAATAACAGTATTTTATGCTGCCCCATGAGTGTAAATAAAAATCTCTCTCTCTTTCCTTTGTTTCTTCCAACAGTCTTAGCTACAGGACATAAATATCAAGTAATCACCATGTAGTACTTGGTGACAACTTAATGTCCAAGCAAATTGGCACATAGGAGGAGGTGACCATTTACATATTTAAAGGGCAGGTATATGACAGTATCTTTCACCCAGACTATGCCAAATACAACACTGCAATTATGTTCGGATCATAAATTTCTCAGAGGTCTTTTCCTATTGTGTATTTACTGACTATGGTGTAAAAGGAGAGTTAATATAGTTGACAGAGAAAGTTCCTCCAGTTCTGTTCACACCTAGATCGTTATAGATCGTCCTCAAGCCGTCCTTGCTTTGGGCTGCATCACTCAAACCTTTCTCTGCGATTGACCTGAGCCGCTTCCATGGAACTCTTGACTCTCCACCCCTTTTGAGGCATCAAATCTATCTTCTTTCTTATTGAATATTGTTGTGTCACCTGCTCCTCCACCTCCATACCCTCCCTTTTTTATGTGCTTTTCTCCTCTGTGCAATTATTTATTTTTTTTTAAAAAATAATAAATTTGCAGAAAAACACTAGATAGAAAGAAGAATCATGCACATAAACTGAAGAGAGAAGGGGAAGTGCCTCATAAACTTCACATGTGCTGCCCTCCGCTAGATATTGGCTGAAAGGAAAGACTGGACCCCACCCCACCCACCACAGCATGATTCAGCCTCCTTTAGCCCATCCCCTCCCACTCACACTGAGGAAGAGAAGACAGCTCTTCATGCCAGGACAGGCTGAGTCCTCTGGAAAAGAGGACTCTGGTTAAAATGATCTGGTGAGCATAAGCCAGCTTGGAAAATGAACTGAATAAAAATCATGTTAGTAACATAACCAGAAGACAACCTGAGTCATTTTAAACTAAATGTATGACCGGGGCTTCATGACTGTGCACAAAACAAAAGGCATAAACAATAAACCAAGTACAACAATTAAAAGAAAATCTAAAGGAAGTAGATGCCTCCTGAAAAATCCCTTGACAGAGAGTGAAATGGAAACTGTTTTCCCTCAAACCAGTTAGAAGTTTAAAACCAGTTCTAAACCCAATTTAGAACAGTTCACTTCATAACAGTTTGACCTGCTTGAGCTAACACCCCCTTGTTTAGTTTGAACTGAACTGGTCTGGGTTCTGAACCATTGCCCGTGGATCCTCTGGTAATAATCTTCCAGATCAAGGGGTCCTTGATTTGGAACATGCTCTGCCCTTTGAGGAAAGAGCATATCATGAGTGGGCGAGGGCTCACAGATCTGCACTAATATGTGGAGAAATTGGATTCTGGAGCGACTAGGAGAGATTTTAGCACAAAACTAAAGTAAGTACAGAAAGATTGTTTATTTATCTTTATGAATTTTTTTATTCCAAAGAAAAAGGAGAAAATGAGAACAACAGAATAGAAGCTTAGAAAGGCCATGCTATCCTACATTATCATCATGCACTTCTGTCAGCTTGGTCGGTTTCTTTTAGATGAGCTAGAAAGACCTTTGCCATTTCAGATGCATCATCTTAATCAAACCACAGTCATTCCAAAATGTTTTCTGAAGGTTGTATTCCACAGCTGCAGAAAACAGTAGAATGAATAACATTTTTGAGAACAACAGGTAAAGGTTCTGAGACCTGGCAGAAATAACCAGCATACCTATGTTACAGGCAGAATATGTCAGTGCTATAAAACACAGCCAATACATTTTTTGTTTTAGAAGTAACTTTGTAGGTTACCTTATGGTGGGCAAATTCCCATTACAAGCTTAAAATGGTTTTGATCCTTGCAGTCCCCATGTCAGGTTGGCTTAACACACTTTTCGCGTGTTAAATCGCCCCAAAGCGTTGTAAATGTTAACACTCATTTCAACAGGTCTTGCTCCATTTTGTGCATTTGAAACATTTTACATTTCTTACTGTGGGAACCATACCATTTTAGTGGGATGAGAATGCATGTTTAGGGTTTCCCTCCCCCAATAGCTTGCTTCCAAAGATAGTGATTTTACTGTAAAAATCCACTCTTTACAGCAGCTGCTACACTGTAGCAATCCACCCACTTCCCACCTGATAACAATGTTGCAATTTTGCACAATTCTGAAAGTTCTGACCTTTAGAAAGGGAAAAGAAAGGAAAGCAGCTGCAGGTTCTGGGAGATGAATGTTTTTAAGGTTGTGGCGGTGAGCAGGCAAAGGGGGCTTGAGTTGCCGCTGCTGCTGTGTGCCCTGGGCAATGGGGAGAGGAGGGGAAAGAATCGCTGGCTGCCCGGTGCTCTTTTTCATCCGTCCAGGCAAGCGGCAGCCACCCAGCCACCCAGCTAGACTCCGTGAAGGGGTCCCTTATGGGTGGCGCGTTCATGCCAGGAGGAAGAGGGCATGGCATCCCCGAAAAGCGGCTTTTAGAAAGTAGCCACTTGAGTCTCCCCTTGAGTCACATACGCCACGTACGATCCTCAGAATCTGGTTCAAATGCAATTAAGTTGAAAGTAATGGGATCAGGCAAATTCGGTTCTATTATTTCGGTTTAGGGAAACCGTATTAAGCTTATAATGGGAATGTGGGCTATAGCAGATAACAATTACAGTAAAATTATACTGTAATGTTCATTATGCTGGTTCTCTTCTCCTAGGCTGAATTTGCACTTATGCCTCTGGTATGCAATTAGGACAGCTCCAGTTCCAGAGCTGTCCTAATTGCATACCAGAGGCCTAAGTGCAAAATTAAGGCTACTTAATGAAGTTTCAATCATCTTCTGTCACATTACAATATTTTTCTACCTGAAACAGCAGTTTCAGTAATAATATTTGGATTTTCGAACAACTTTTCCATGTTTGGTTTCCTTTGACTATTGTCCTGCCAGGGAGGGAGAAAAGGATTGAGGGTTATGTTTTAAACTTGTTTCATTCTATATGTTTTATCTTCTTATTGTTGTGATCCACCCAGGAACCTTTAGATGAAGGGCAGGGTATACTTTCTTAAACAGTAAATGAACGAAAGTGATCTTTTATTATTTGTTTTAGAGGCACTGATTTATATTTTATATTTTGAAGACTGTAAGTAGAGTTGCTTACAGTAGAAGTCATAGTCAGTTCTCTTTCAAATATTCAGTAATAAAATAAGATGCAAAATATGTCTGGCAACATGGAATGGGTTAGGTCTTTGAAAGCTGATAAATTAGACAAGTAACATACAATAAAATAAAATTGAGAAAAAGACATAAACAAGAATGTTCTTGTCAGTATCAAACTGCCTCTAGTCAGAGGGTTGAAAGTATGGGAAAGATAATTTTGTAGTTAATTTTGGATCATCCTTATGGGATCTGAGATATCCAGTATTATGGGATAGTTTTATAGCAACTTTGTGTAAAAGTCCAAAATAAGGCAACTACTAAAAAACTTCAGATAATAATATAAGTGTTTACTTGTTGTTCTCCCAGCTCCTAAAGGCCAGTGTATCCACTCAAAGCTTCTGGCCTACTTTTTAGTTCTCTCTCTAGGAGCAGACTACTTGAAAATGTTCAATTCTGGTTCAGAAAGATAAGAAGGATAGCAGAAAATGATTTTATACTCTTTGGATGTACTGCTTTGATTCTTATAAGAGAGAGACCTAAGAGAAATGCAGTCAAACTTCTATTCCAAACAGATTGCTGCAGTCTAATCAGTTTATTCTACACTGTCATTGCTGTAAAGGGCAAGTCAACAAAATTAGCTCCCTGTGAAGAATTTAAAGAAGCAGGTCAGGCTAAAACTTTGCCTTTGAGTTATATCTCCAGTAGGTTTGCAGCTCAGCTTATTTGTACCAGGGAATACAGCTAAAGCTAATTTACTTTTTAGCCAGCCCTTAAATAACTTCAGCTGATGATTTTTCATTAATCAATTATCTCTTTCTCAGTATTTGTATCCCAGCATTACTTCACATGGTCATTGTCAGTAAACAATCAAATACACATTTCCAAAATAAGTACGTAATACACAAACTTCATGAGAGAATATAACAAAATAAGTACAATCTCCCTTAGGTAAAAGTCTTTGTAAATATTCTAGAAATGCACTTCTTCTTGTTGTAATTATTATTATTGAATACTTTTGCCTTTGACACAATGCTTATTAGTGGATGTGACCAAAAAGGCCTAAACTTGCAGATGATACAAAATGCAGCAAGATCAAAGCCTAAGGCTTGAACTTTCCACAAGTCATAGACAATGGGACTGCACTGGAACCTATTCCGTATTGTATCCTGGAATGGAAACCCGCTATCTGCATGTTGATAAAGACTATGGTAAGCCTTGCCTGTGTCCTGCATTAGCACGAAGTTGGCAGCAGGTCCCTACTCTGGGATTTAATCTAGGATAAGGTCCACAGCAGATAGGACCATGATCTAAATTAGAATCAGGCTGGGTCTCCACACATGACCCCATTTTACAAACACTCTCTATCTTTTTTACATTATTGGTTTTAAAATTATTTCCACTGAGTTTTCTTCAAAAAGCAGTGTAGCAGTCAAATAAGCTCACAAAAAAGTCATTTCTCAGTGGACAAGCTTCTAATACTTATTAAAATGTTTGCGTGAATGCCACCCTTATTGACTTTTCCAATTTACAGTACATTCAATTTTATTTCTGTCCCACACTATACTCTAAGGTATCAGGTAAGTTAACAGCAGGATTAAAATTAATTTAAAATAATAGCATATAATTATAACTATAAACGTTGTACTGTGCTCAGTGCCCCTGCCTCTGTGAGCTCTGGAGCCCATACTGGAGCAGAGTGAAAGTTCATGACGTTTGATGTTCCCAGGGGAGAGAGGGAGCAGAGAGGAGTGGTGCTGCTCCCATGTACCAGGGTTTGGCACAGTTCACATGGGGACACCTCCATCCGCTCCCAACCCGTACCTGTCCCGCGTTGCCAGGAATGACATGGGGATGCCTGAGATTTGTTCTCAGTCCCTGACCTGGCCCATGCAAGCCCAAAGAGCCCCCAAAGAGTGCCCAAAGAGTGCCAAATTGCTTGCATGGGGACATAGCCTCAGTCACCATCAGGAGAAAAATCTTGCTTGGCAGAAATGGGGGGGGGGGAAAGGCTATATTTACATATTATCCAGATGTTACAAATATACATTGAATAAATGTGGCATGTGCACATATGTTACTTGTAAGCCTGGACAAGTGTTCAAAGCACTCTGCTGGGAAACCTTGTGTCTGCCAGAATGGTAACTGGAAGTGATGAGTAGCACATTGATGCCACTAATGGAGACATTAACAGGTCTTATTGCATGCCAGATACTCTTTTCTTTTCCTTTTTTTTGGTCTAGAAATGCAGAGGCAAGAAGGGTCCTTCTCCTTCCATGTTCTGGGAGGGCAAGACTGCTGTGTGTATGGCGGTTGCTAAAGAGCAGACTGGGACACAGATCCATAACTGTTGAAGAAAGAGGAAGGAAGAGGAAACATTAGAAAAAATAAACACAATGAGCTGCAAATTAAAATTCAGCATCATTTTGATAATCTTTTGGACAGGAAGCCACTAGGGATGTGTACAGATATTCATAACAACATTCAAAATTCATACAAATGTGGCCAAATTTGGACATTCATGTTTGAATTGAATATTGGCACACTCAAATTTGAATTGAATGTTTCAACACATTTGCATGGGATTCATATGAGATTTGTATGGGATTTTGTATGCATGCATATGGGATTCATATACAACTGAACATTCAGAGAAAATTTGAATCCCACTACATTCAAAGGGGATCTATTGTAATGAATACAAATTTTCTTGCATTCAATTCAATACAAATCAAGTACCCCCACCAAACCCCACAACCACCATTTGTGCATATCCCTAGAAGCGACTACTACTTATCAACTATTGCCCATTTCCCCCTGTTCATTCTATGATTATGCCTCTGTTAGATATTTGTAGAATACATTGTTATTTCCTATTGATCTTTATCACAGTATTACTGTTTTAACATTGCAAATACTTTGCAGTGCCTTTTGGCAGTTGTAGCCAGTGCACTTGAATTCAGCTGGAAGCCCAACCGCGTGAGGCAGCGGCTTCCAAAAAGAAGCTCATAAGCAAAATGCCAGCAGGCAGTGAGGCTTCTGGCTGTGCTCACCCACACAAGCTACTGTTGCATTCTAGCGTTATAGTAGACAAACATGTACACAAGATCCTAATTGAGGTTAATTGTGTGTATAATTTATTGCTGGCACTAAGGATAATAATACAAATGAAAGTCAGATTCTTAAAAAACAAAAACAAAAAACAGAGAGATTTCACAGCGCATGCTCAGTTATAAATTACCCTTACTTCTTGTTTCTTTTTTTCAGTTGAAAATGCTTCACAAAAATAAATTGTTTTGCTATTTTCTTGGAGTAACCCACAAGTAGAGACCATATAAGATAATAAATTCCTAAAATTCAAAGGTTTATTTTCATACAGGCAAGAGAAAGAAGAATTTGATATATTAAGGATCAAGCCAAAATGAATCTTGTTAACACTGGTGCAAAGCTGCACATTTTTAACAGCTAGGGACTAATTAGCTTGTTGTATGTGATCAGCTGTTATGTGTAGCTGAAGGATATGATTTCCAGAAAGCCTTGTGCTCATGGTATTTTCTCAGTAGCACAATCTGAAAGAGAAATCTGACATAGTTGTATAGCATTGGCCATGATCACACCCATAGTTCAAGCTGCCTTCTGGTTGTCTTGTCTTCGCATGGCTCAGATTCTTTTTTCCTCCTGGGATCGTCTTGTGGGCAGGCTGTGTTTCCTCAAGCCAGCTTCTCCAGAGTCTGCTTTTCTATAGGGCTCAAGCCGTCTTGGGGAGCCAGTCCAGTTTTGCTTGTCCTGTGCGAGGGGGCTAGAGGGGCTGAACCACTCTCCTTCTAGGGCTAATGCTCCCTTCCCTCCTCTGAATCTCCCCCTCCCACAAATGTTATCTCAGATCCTTCCATATCTTGCCCACTGCCCTCTCATCCTGTCCCCCGATTCCCTTTTGTTCCGATCTCAAGCTTGCAGACTCTGCCATCAATTTTTAAAAATATGAATCTACTTTGCACTAGATTGATAATGCTCTTTTCTGCTTTTACAAAAAATAGGGAGGGATTCTAAAAATAAATGTTGGGAGAAGCATGAAGAAAGTGTGAAACATCAGTACAAATGATACAATTCTAAGGACAATGTAGCTTCCATTTTCCTTCAGAAATGTGCAAGGGAAACAAGGTTTCATTGCAGTAAAAACTTTTACTTAGAAGTAAAAGTTCTTCAGCAGCTTTAGGGGAAAGGGTATATTATAGCCTCTCCTTTTTCTACCTGTTCTGCCCCAGGTAAACCTAAGCTTTTGTGTTCAGTCTGTGCAGAGGTCTTGAACAAGAGAAACTCTTCACTCTTTGAAGAATCCACAAGTCTTTCTTGATATAAATGAATTATATTATTTATTGGAACAGTATAACAAAGATAACAACTTTCTTAGTAAATAAGAGCTTACAGTTTTCCATACGGCTTCTTAGATCTTTAGGTCTCAGTTCTTTGTGGCTTCTCTAGTTACTTTCTTTTGCTGAGGCACTGACTGGTCTGTAAGAAGTTTCTTCCCTTCTTTGTAGTGACACTGGCTGGTCCAGAAGGAATTTCTACTTTTCTCTTGGCACTGTCTGGCCTATGAGGAGTTCCTGCCTGTCTAAGAATAATGCTTCCTTCCACTCTGACTGCAGACTGAAAACTGGAAGTAATTCTTCTCTGTAAGCTCTAGTGCTAATCCTTTGTTATCCACAAACCCACTTCATAAAGAGACAGGCTAACATTCTCTTCTAAAACTTCTAATAAACAAGGCTTACAACTTTAATTAACATAAACAAACTTGTATACAGAGGCATGACACTACCAGAACTGCTGTGGAGGTGGAGGTGCATGCTGGCTGGGAAATGCCTTGGCTGCATCTGTTTGGGGGCACAATCTCCTCACCCCAACAGTACCCTGTGCTAGCATCAAGTTTGCCATCATCACTGCACAACTACAAACACACCACATTGCCACTATTGGTTGACAGAACTTTATCCTATCGGAATGCAGGTGTTGTCAATGTAATCAATAGGCGTGGCGAACTAAAGAGTCCTGTAAAGGAGACTCAGGGCGAATATCCACAGCAAGCTTATTTCACTTTCCCTAAACCGAAATAATAGAACCGGATGCAAACGCGAATTTGCCTGTTCCCATTACTTTTAACTTAATCGCACTGGATCCGGATTCTGAGGATCTTACATGGGGTATGTGACTCAAGGGGGGGCTCAAGTGGCTACTTTTTAAAAGCCACTTTTCGGGGCTGCCCTGCCCTCTTCCTCCTGGCATGGACACGCCACCCATAAAGGACCCCTTCACTGAGCCTAACTGGGTGGCTGGGTGGCTGCTGCTTCCATGGATGGAGGAAAAATGGCAGCGGGCAGCCAGCCAGTGATTCTTTCCCTTCCTCTCCCCATTGCTCAGGGAACACAGCAGCAGCGGCAACTAGAGCCCCTTTGCTTTAAACATTCACATTCAGCTGCTTTCCTTCCTTCCTTTCCCTTTCTAAGGTCAGATCTTTTAGAATTGTGCAAACATTTGCAACATTGTTATTCCAACCATCAAGGTGTGAAGTGGTTCCAGCGCTACAGTGTAGCGATCCCTGTTAAGTGGATTTTTACACTGAAATCACTGTCTTTGGAAGCAAGCTATTGGGAGAGGGAAACCCTAAACATGGATTCTCATCCCTTAAAATGGTACTGTCCACAAAGTAAAAAATGTAAAACGTTTCAAGCGCAGGATCTGGAGTGAGACCTGTTGAAATCAGGATTGAGATTCACCACACTTTGGGGTGGTTTAACACGGGGAATGCGTGTTAAGCCAAACTGCCGTGTGGACTCCGAGGATTGAAAATGTTTTGAATCCGAGATAAGGTTGCCGAGAAGACACGGCCTCATAGAGATAACACAAAAGGTGTGAGCATAGCAGCCTGAATTAAGGATTAATTATTGAGGATTGTGTGTGAACAGGATTAGGATGGCTTCAGTTCAGCTTCTTAACAGGATGACCTAGATCAGCCAGCTGTGATCATGGCCATTGAGAGAAAGACAAAACTGTGATCAGACACAACAACAACAACAAAAGAGAGAGAGAGAGAGAGAGAAAGCATCTCTGAGGCAGCTTAGAGAAGGGTCTGAGGTGGGATTGTTCACACACTCATTTCCTGAAAATTTTGTGCTAGAAAAGGTGGATTAAAGAAGGCTTAGGAACATGAGGGCCCCACACTGTCTCTCTGAGGTGCCTCTTTTGTTATGTTTGAAAACATAACATGGTTTGCAGTGCCTCCTCGCCAGGACCTTCCTGGAGAGGAGGCACCCAATGAAACAGTGAGGGGCGGGGAGAAAAAGATGTGGGTAAACAAAACATGCTGCCTTGGGGACGGTCCGTGCATTTTAAATGCATGTTTTGCTGAGCCCCATGGGAACACTTAATTCCGAATTGAATGCGCTTTTCTTAAATCCACTTCAGTAGAGGGGCAATAGAGAGGCAAATAAGTACCATTGGAATGCACCCTAAGTCTTGTATGACCCAATGGCTGAAGTAGAACAGCATATTAAGGATTACATACAATAATTAACAATGAGGCTTTTGCTCTAACCTAGAATTGTCCCCAAAAAGCTGCAAGAGTATTTGGGGAAAAGGGCCAATCACTGGAAAGACTAGAGAGAGGAGAGGTGAATGCTACTGTGATTTTAATGCTGTCCTGCATATACTTTCTCCTCACCTCTTACCTCATCTCTCAAACTGTTACAAACATAATAGGAGGAGTTGCATGAATTCCTCAACCTCTTTGAGCAGCCCAGGCTGCTTGAAATCCTGTTCAGTACATCCCTAATATGAAGGCTGTCAGTGTAGAAGTATTGGATGTATTTACACTTGCCCCAGAGGGCAGAACTAATGGGATTTAATTTGAAGGAACTATAGGTTAGATATCTTGATAATAAAAACAGTCAGTCAGTGGAACAGGTTGCCTCTGGGATGTGGAGTGATATGTGTTTCTTCATCAGAGCTCTTCAAGAAGATGCTGGATAATTATCTGCCAAGGATGGTCTAGTGGCTGCTTCTTCACTGAGCAGGGAATTGGTCTGCTGTCCCCTATGAAATATATCAAAAGAATGATGAGACTTGAAGAGATGGCAGCTGGACTCTGTAAACTGAAAGAAAGGCTTCTTCAGTCCATCTTCAGGTCTGACTCCTCATACTTTTTTCATATCTATTTGTTTTATTTGTGGACGTTCCATTCAGGAAAGTCAAAATGGAGATTAGAAATGTCCAAAGAAACCCTGAATCCTCCCTTGAGCAGCAACCATCTTGCAGAAATTCACATACTTTGGGCATATGATACAAGCAAATGAAGGTCTATGGGGAAAATGCATTAAGACTGGCAAGGTACAGTGAAGCAATAGAAAAGGTAAGCGGTGGACAAAATTAACCAGACTACTGAAATGAGCTTGGGCAAACGACGAGGCATTACTAGAAACAGACAGAAATGGTGAGCATTTGCAAGGTGTGGAAAAGATGGGTAGGATTTTTTTTCTCTACTGTGCCACATTTTTTTCTCTACTGTGCCATAAGAACCAGGGTACCTTATGAAGCTGATGGGCAGGAGAGTTAGGACTGACAAGGGAAAGGTGTTTTTTTCACCCAGAGTGTCATTAGTCTATGGAATTTATTACCAGAAGAGGTGGTGACAGCAACCAGCCTGAATAGCTTTGAAAGGGATTAGTTAAATTCATGGAGGACAGGTATATCAAGGATTACTAGAAGTGACACCTACATACCATCTTGAGGTTGGAGAGAAAAGCAGGTTGCCTCTAAAGACCATTTGCAGGCAGTCAAGACCAGGTGAATGTATTGCCTTTGTCTGGTGCTTGAGAATTCCCAGAAGCAATTGGTGGGCCACTGTGTGAGATATGGTGCTGGACCATAAGGGCTGTGGAGACCAGGACTCCTTGAATGTTCTCATGTGTTGATCTTCTTTTGTTCATACTCACTATTGATAAAGGAATATGTTTCAGGCAGGCTATCTTTTTTAATGTGAGTCATAAAGAAGCTTCTACTAATTAAAGTAATAAAACAGACACCGAGAAAGACATCTATGACACTACACAATATGTTTAAATACCAACTCTTTATTATGAATGGGTGGGA
Source organism: Aspidoscelis tigris stejnegeri (assembly GCA_023333525.1). Classification (NCBI taxonomy): domain Eukaryota; kingdom Metazoa; phylum Chordata; class Lepidosauria; order Squamata; family Teiidae; genus Aspidoscelis; species Aspidoscelis tigris. The sequence continues at coordinate 59,237,003 of JALMGA010000002.1, read as the reverse complement.
GGGGGTCATTCCTGACTCTTGTAATAGAAGTCAATAGAAGGGGAGCATATACCTCAATAATTAACAAAGAATATAAACAACTTATTCCTCATGGTTGAAAATGATGGGAACAAATGTCACTTTTTAAACTCCATAGCGCTCATCTCTTGGCAACAGAAGAACAGACAGTTTCATAACTTTAATTAATGCCAATTTTATTTCATTTAATGACTTCATTCATTAAAATCTGACCCTAAAGTCACAGGAAGAGGAAACACTAGAAAGGAACAACACAAATCCCCTAGGGGAACACCTCAGAGACGGGAACTGATGGCGAGTAGAAATGACATACAAAGATAAAAGATGAAAGCAAACAAATCTGAAATATCAGTACTTCATGGTCATAAGTGGAAACTTCACTAACTGAATGTTGGCTTCTAGAGGGGAAGAACCTATTGTTGGGCTTCAGATTGCTGTAGTGAAAAAAAAAAGCAAGCTTATTGTGTAAGCATTGATTTATTCCTCAGCACTATTGACAAAAGTGTGTTTGAAAGTTTATGCCTGTTAAAAAGAATGCTGTGGTCTTTCAGATACAGTGTTCCATAGACCATCGTCACCACTTCATCTCAAGCGACCAACTACCATGCTGGCTTTGAGTTGCTACATTGCATTATTTATTTTATTAATACACAAGTATGGAGTCTCATGAATAGTAAGGAAGCAAGAAACTAGTGTGCCCATAACAACACATACACAGGTGTGCATGCTGGTTGAGCACAGCATGATTTCTACCTGAACAGACCTATATGGCACCTTCAGGAAGGTACCAGCTGCCTCTGGAGCATGCCACATCCAATTACCAGAGCAGAACCTGGGAGTCATGGCTCAGGTGGAATGATGCCAGAAACTGGCTCACTTCATGGGCCCAAAATAGCACCAAGGAATGCAACAAAGGGCGACTCTTTTAAAGAAGTTTCCGGAGAATCCCCTCATAAGCCATTTTAAATATATTTTAAGAATATTTCATATATTGTTTCTTTTTTATTATTATTGTGACCCATCCCAGGACCTTCGGGTGAAAAGTGGGATGTATATTCTGAAATAAATAAAATAAAAATAAGTCAATGTAGCTATCTAGATTGGCCTTTGAAATGTGCTGAGTCCAGTGTCATTTTACCAATGTTCCATAAATGCCCCCACAAATAGGTCTTTTCTGTGTGCACAGTGAAATACTCCAGTCAGGAACTTTGGAGACCAGGAACTTTCACTCCCGGTTTCTACAGTCAGGCTATGACAAGCTGTCATAGAGCAGACACCCACTGCTCCAGTGTTGGCTTTTATTGAATGATATGGGTCCAAACTAGCTTCTGCAATGACCCCAAGTTGCAGATTCATGCTGCCACAAATGACTGTGCAAACAAAAATTTGCCCACATGGATGAGATTTTTACCCACCTGTTGTTGTGAATCCGGCTCTTGCAACAGAAATCCATGGGAAACAGAGGCGGTAGCTGTGAGGCTGCCCGGTATGGAGTAGCAGCTTTAGGGCTGCTGCGAAGGTTACAGAGGGGGCAGCTGAGAGGCTTCCCGGTACTGGGTAGCAGCTTGAGGGCTGCCACGATGGTCAATCTGAGAGTCCTGCTATCTGGGGTCCACCACGTGTTTTAATGGTGAATCTGATCTGCTGGGAGATGGTAAATGACCAGGCAGGAGACAGGGTGCAGGCAGAAAGACAATGAAGGCTGCTTCCCCATAAGACTTATTTGCCTCTCTAGTCTCCCTCTACTGTCACTCTATTCAAGCGGACTTTAAAAGTGCCATGTACTTCCGGAATAAGCGTCCGCATGAGGCTCAGCAAAACACGCATTTAAAACGCACCTTCCATCCCCATGGAAGTGTGTTTTCTTTCCCTGCATCTTTTTCTCCCCGCCCCCTATCTTAGTCAAAGGAAAAATAGCCATCGGTTCTCTGTTTGTCTCCCAGATCTCCATCCCCCGAAATGGCTTCCCGTGCCAGCTGCAGCCATCGGTGGGCTATCGTTTGCTTGTTCACTCTTAGCACTTTCACAGATCACTGTCTAAATCCACAGGTAGAGCAGCGGTGACTAGCAATACACCCGCTTCACGCCTGATAACAATGTTGCAATTCTCCACAATTCTGGCTCTTTGAAAGTTCTGTGCTTTAGAAAGGGAAGGGAAGGGAAGCTGCAGCATTTCTGGGAGATGTGTGAATGCTTTATGGCTGTGTGTGCAGGCAGCAATCCCTGCCCCTTTTGCCACGGAGCGTCCCCAAGGTAAATGGTGCGAGGAAAACCCGCAACTTCCAAAAAGAGCAATGAAACTCTTCTTTAAAGGGCACGTATTTTGTTGTGGGTTTTCCTGCTTTTGTAGTACTAAAAGCTCGTTCAAAACCCTGGCATAGGGACGCTCAGAGGCAAAAGAAGATTTTTAGCACACTTTAAATTGCTTGGGGACGCACCCGAATTTAATTTTCCCAGGCTTAAATACAGTAGTCAATAGGGACATGGAGGAAATGATGTAAAGGCACAATCCATGGAGATAATTGGTGGAGCTGGGTTAGGTAGGCAGGTCAGAGGTCTTTCTGATGTCACATCCTACGGTCAGAGATGGGGAAAATCCTCAAACAGGAAGAGAAGGGTTGTCCTTGTAAGAGCCATGTGCTTCGCAGATGGCATAATGCCCAAAGGCTACTGCATGGAGTGGAAAGAGTCCAGCACCCTGGTGGTCCTGCATGTGTACTACAAGCCTATGGAAACAGGAAAATTCTTTCTCCTTTTACTAGTGAGAGGCTTGAGATTCAAGATGGGGGCTGGAAGGGAAGCTAGGAGGAAACTGCAGGTAGGAGATTACTACACCCACCTCCACCATCCAGATGCTTTGCCTGTGGACTTCACCAAACAGTGACCTGAGAAGACTTCAGAGAGATCAGAAAGAAACCAAAAGATTAATAGTAGACTATTCATTTTGGCAAAAGGGGAAAAAGGTCTGCATTAGTGACACTCAGCCATTTGTCTGCCCAACTCCTTGCCAACATCTAACCATTCTTTGGGTGCTGTCTGAATAATATTTGACAGATACGATTAAGTAATTTTAAAGAAATGCATACATTAATTTGCCAATTTCTGATAAACATTTCTTACTATTGCACCTGTTAAATTTATTACTGATTTGCTATTCCCCTGTGTAGTCAGCAGAGACATAAGAGGTTAATTTCCAGGTATAATAAGGTTGTCTTGTCCAATTCTAGTAATGTACAGAGATTTAAAAACTAATATTATTTAATTTATTGTGTTATAATCTATTATAAGAAATTCCTTTCCAGCGCGTAGATTTCTCTTTAAGTGAATACTTAAGCGCTGACAGTTCCTGTACAATATTATATTTATAATTAATAATTCTTGACATTATCAGTGGAGAATGAGCAGGAAATTGCCCTCTGGAAGAACTGAGTAGTGACCTGCACAATGGGGACATGTGAGAGGTTCAAAGCTCTCTCTTTCTTATAATGCATCAAAGCACTGTTCAGCAGCAGCACCAAATTCCAGCATTTACCATTTTCATGATGATGCACAAGTTGCATTAAGAATAATAAAACAACTAAAACACGAAACTATAAAGTCTTAGGGAGCATCCAGACAGGACATATACTTTGCATGGACTGCGGAACAGCTGCCATACAGGTTTTAGAAAGCTCTGCAGTTCCTGTGAAGCAAACCCTGATGCTGTGCAGCAGAAAATAATTTACCTCAGCATCAGCTTTGGGTTTTCCCTTTTCCTGGGTGTTTGGGTGAGATCTTGTAGTTCACCTTCACCCTGGAAGCACCAGTCCTCTCAGAGAGTGGCATCAGAAGAGCCCTTGGCTGCTCTTTTGGAGAATTGTGAGAATGTAGGGACAATCTGTTCTTCCTGCAAAATTCTTTAATTCAGAAAAAAAAGTAAACTTCATATTTTTTTTTATTTATGTCTGGAGGCACACAGAACAGCTATATTAAAACCATTTGTAATAAAAGTGAGGGATTTTAAATATCTCAAAACCTGTAAGAGCTGGACTACAAGGTCAAGTGTTAATCTAATATCATGTGTAAAAATAGTGGTAACATCTACGCTAGGCTGCTGGCTCCTGTCAGGTGCCCTCATGGAATGCTGCATCCCTGTGGTAGACTGATCCACTGGAAGACTATACCTACCAGTTTGTCTGCAAAGGATCAGGCACTGGAGCAGCCCCATTGAGAAAATGGCCCTGGGACCTGCTCCAAGAGAAGGTCACTTTTCTTTGAAGTTTCCCAAATGTTTCCACGGGAAGATCTGATCACCTGTACATCATCAATATGACTGGTCGTGCCCACTGGCACCTGGAGCCCAGCATCATTTCTCCGGGTTCATAGAAATGGCCTCAGAAATGGGCCGTTCCTAGGTGTCCAATGAAAACAGCTCCTGCTAGTAAATTTGGAGGTTGGGAACTTCCATTCCTGGTCTCTGAAATTGGATCTGCCTGGACATAACAATATGGATGGTTCTTGGTGTAGACCACCAGCTGCTGCTGGACCTGGGCTGCAACTAGCCTCCATAGTTCCCACTGTGTGGAAATTACCGCTGTGTACCAGCTACAAACTGAACTAATTAACAGTCAATAAGATCAGGACACTTAGCAGAATTGCATGGTAAAGCTACCTGTTAAGTCCATAATAGTCCACAAGGTTGTACACCTCTTATTTCTGTATTGTCTGACAACATCTTCATAGTAATCAAAATGAATTCATCACACAAAATCCCAATGAAATTAGTAGCATCACTTGTGAAAGGATTTTGACACAACATTTTATTAATCAATTTTATCAGCTTTGTGAATGTAAACCATGGAATTCAGTCCAGTATTCCTTGAGGTATTCATTTGTACAGCTCAGGACATTTTCAAAACCCATAATTCATATTTTATAAAATGCCATTTTAATGGGTTTGGTATTTTGCAAGACTTTTAGCAGATTAAAAGGTGGCGGCATGATGAAAGATTTACTTCATGCTCAAAGGCATTTGATAATCCTTACAGATTTATGGGCAGTATAATGTACTGCTTACTAGGGGAGAGCATCAGTTGAACAAGGGTTGGATAGGATCTAAATTTATCACATTACTGTGATTTATAGAGGGTCACTTCATCCACGCAACAGGAGTAATTATTTTAGGTCCATGTTACCCTGATGCTAAATAGCTCTTTGCATTAGAAACCAGTGGATAATTTCTCTACAAAGCAGAGAACAAAGGTTCAAAAGATTTTTTTTCTCAAGGAATAGCGTTTTGATGAAGAGTTAACATACTAAAAAGTTTTTAAAGAACATATAAATGCATTTTTTTAGACCTTGGCTGTGGTCACACCTTCACTTTAAACCTTCTTCAGTCCATCTTCAGGGCTGATTGCTCACACGTTTTCATTTCTGTTTTATTTGTGGACTTCCCATTCAGGCCCTTTGCTCCTCATGGGCTGGATCTACATCTCCTTAGTGCAGAAAGGGACAAAGTCATACACATGACACCCTCTACCATGCACTGCTTCTAAATGACCTACAGAATACATCCCATTGATTTATACTTCTCAGTAACCAAGCTTAAGACCATGTTGCTCAAAGTAACACAACACTTGGAAGAACTTAAGAACATAAGAAGATAATGGAGCTCTACTGGATTGGGCCACAGCCCATTGAGTTCAGCATCCTGTTTCACACAATGTGCCCCCCCCCCAATTGCTTCTGAGCATCTCAAATAGAAGATGAAGGCAAAATCTTCCCACAATCTTGAATCCCTGCAAATAGTTTTTAAGGTAATCTGCTAGTCTCTCCTGGAAGCAGTACCTAGGCATCAGTTCAAGTAGCCATTAATATGGTTGTCTCCCATGAATTTGTCTAACCCTTTCTTAAAGATATGGTGGATGTCACTGTTTGGACATATGCAGTAGAACCACCAGTGATTTCAGATGTGTATTTCCTAGTTCAGTGATGGCCAACCTATGACACGCGTGTCACAGGTGACACGCCAAGCCCTTTTGGGTGACACACCTGGTCACCCTGGTCACCTGGGCGTGTAGTGCTTGGTTGTTCTTGAAGTGTACGGAATACCAACTTTCAATTGAAGATTTAGCAAATGTAAAGAATTATTTGTTTTTGCTTTTAATAAAATACATATATCAAAAATATAACTTTTTTACTAGAGCTACAAATTTCACAAAATTATGGATATTTCTAGATGTGACACAGCACCTGAGTTAAGTTAGGGTTTCTTGTGAATTTTGACACACCGAGCTCAAAAGGTTCGCCATCACTGTCCTAGTTTCAAGCAATATGACATGAAACAGTCCTGAAAATTCAGAACATTATCAAGAAGACTATTCTGCCATTTGTAACTCTCAGTCCCGTAAATTTAGGGCTGTAGATTCTGGAAGATCCCTACGATCAAACCCTAAAAACACTCCAGCTTTACATAGTTTGTCCTCTACTAGATTTGGAGGAAACAAACCTCTGGGGTGTTAAATTTAACTTTTTTGACAGCACCTTTTTGTGGTGTTTTCATGTTTATATGAGGCCCCCTCGGAACTTTATTTTGCACATCTCTGTCCATACATTAGGTGTTATTTTTAAGCAGTTATGAGACAGTTGCCCATTTATTTTCAGACTCTATGGACTAATTAGCTTGGCTGAGTCACTCCTTAGTTTGAAGCCTTCTGTATCCAGCCTTTAAAAAAACAAATGTTTACAATTTGTTAACTCTTTCAGAATTCCTTCCTGGCACTTGTAATTTTCCTGTGCAAAATTATGTGCAACTGACTACAAATTAAATTTTGGTTTAGAAAAGATTTAATATGTTTTACTTGAGTTAGTTGCAGCTATTTTCTTGAGCTATTGAACTGCACCTACCAAGAGAAAAGTAAGTTCCAAAGACAGATTATCTGCTGCTTCTTAACCATTTGTAACTCTGGAGTGGAAATCTATCCCATGTATGAATGATTATGACTTTTTCCACCTAAGTGAATGAAGGTTAATTCTGAAAGGTAGGCAGTTTCAACCATTCAGACAAATCTATCAATGGTGGCACCAGGAAATCTGCATCTGATTTAAAAGAAAAAAGATATCACACAAAAAGGAGAGGGTTAGAGCAGACCTAGGGTGTGTTTCCAGAGTCACTAAAATCCAGACTGTGTGGGAACTCTGCATCCAGAGTTCCCATTATATCGGCCAGAAATCCAAACTTGGCAAGCTCCATTCCCATTCCACTTCTTTTCCCTGGATTTTCTGAGCACTATCCTGCAGAAATCCAGGGGAAAAAACCCTGGCGAAACCTGACTTTTCTTGCCAGGAAATGAATTAAAGCTCCAAGGTCTGAGCGTGCCACAGCTCCCCACGCAGATATTGAGCCCTTGGAAGCCTGGTTAGCTCAGACATTCCAGTGCAGTGAGGCACCCACGGGATTACACACACACACACACACACACACACACACACACACACACACACACACACACAGAACTACTTGTGCTCCAGCAGGGGGGGGGAGGGGAAAGCAAGTTCTTCAGAAGAGGCGGCAAAGAGGCATTAGATTAAAGCCGCTGCAGCAGGCTTTGCCGGACTGCCTTCACACTTGCAGTGTGCTCCAGGAATCGGTGGGCAGACAAAGAGGAGAAGGAGAAAGGGGCGCAGGGCTCCCTGCTATGAGCTGCGGCTTGGTCAAGGGGTGGGGGGTCGCCCAGGCCACCCTGGGCCCAGCAGTGGCAGAGGCGATGGCTCCTGTCCTCTTCTTTGAGAAAAACCACTGCACCGTGCTGTTTTAAAGCTGCTGATGTGCTTCTGTGAACTTGCAGGTCCTGTTAACCAGCAAGTCAAAGGAAACAGCCCAATGCATGCTTGATGCTGTTCCCAGCCGGAAAGTCAAACCCACACCAGGATAGAAGTCCCACCCAGACAAGAATAGTATGGAAATGCACTAATTAGGAACGCACCCCCAGAGACTTTTCACATAGTATGGACTATCTCTTTTAGAGATGTGCTGAATTGACTCAGCTGGTTCATAGTGAGCCATGTGATTCATGAATGTTTGCATCAGACCACATATTCTGTTTGAAGCTCAAAAAACCTGATCAACCTCTACTTGCAAGTTTGAGCTATTAGATAGAACAGTTAATGTCTGCTGTGTTTTTCCCTTGAAAAAGGCTTTTTCAGTGGAAAAATAGCATTTCAATTGTTTTTGAACCAGTTTGGACTCAAATACAAACAACTGTTTGATTCATGAGTTTGTTGTTGAACCAAACAAATGGTTATTTGGTTTGAGAGTGATCTAAGCACACCATTTTAGTTTGTGAATAACTCTACTCTCATGTAATGCTGCTCCAAATCACTTAACCCAGTCCATGATGGTGCCTGTAAGTGGTGCATGTCAAGGGCCATTTATATTGCAGGTTTCCCATCCTAGGCCAGGAATGAAAGAGTGTTTTCTTTTCTTTTGTTTTAAACTTAGAACTATCAGGCAAAGTCTCAGCCACTAATGAAAAATTATTCTCCTGCAGATAAAAATAAACTGTTAGTTTCAGTGAGTAATGACTAATTAGGAGCACTTTGACAAGTGTATAATTTTAATCAGTAATGCTCACTGTTAAGACAATTTCATGGTTTATGAAAACCATTGTGTAAAATTTTAATTCAAATATAAGGGAGAATGTTTTGTGTGTAGGAACCTCTCCAATTGAAATGACTCAGACTTATGTTCTCATCTTTAACCATTCAAATGACAAAGCCAAAAGGAAGTCATAAAAATGTGGAAAGAAAAGAAGGTGGGAAATAAATCTGCTTCCTTTGATGTAAATGGCTGTAAAAGACAAAGAAAAAAGATGCATGCAACAGCAACAGCTGTCAGTGGTTATGGAAGCATATTATAAATCCTAGTAATATACATGTATAATTGGTGCGATGGGAAGTCCTCCAAGTGTTACCAATATCTGAGTATGTTCAGAAATAAGTTTCCTGGAAGGACAATTTCCAAGTTCTTAAGAACAGATCATTAGCACATAATTCTTATACCTATGCCACCTGTCCATATGTCAACAGCAAATACACAGGGTTTTGAAGATGTTGTAGTATTGGTAGACAAATATCTGCTTAAACCATATAAGAAATGTGTTATGCAAGATGAAAGCTCCAAATCAAGGCTACGAGAGCTACAACTGAAAAAAAAGGAATAACAAGCAATAGATTTCAGACTTAGCAATCACTTGACTAACTATACTATGTTGTATATTGAGCTCATTGCCAGTATCAGAACTTTGGGATCTAGAGCCAAAGGTGCTAGAAACCATTTGCAGCAAGAAGACTTGCACTCATTCAAGGCGATAGCATAGGGAGCTCATATCACACACCTTCTCACCCTTCCTAGGGCTGCTAATTGAGAATCTTGGTTCTTGCCTGCTTCCCTGTTAAAGATTGTTTTTGCACCATGACTTAATAATGCTCATTTGTTATGGGAAGGCAACAAACCACAAGAATATATGACAGTGTGGGTGCCCAACTTGTTTATGAGCCTTTTGGCATTTGACAGTTAAGGGAACTCCTAGGGAACTTCTGAACTACTTTTCACCAAGCAGCTCTGTGCATGCAGGAGTTCCCCAGAAATGTGTAGATGCTGGTAGGTACAACCCCATTCTCACCTCTCCCTGCCAGGAGGGGTTGAAAGGGAGCTGGGGGAGAGTACCACAAGCATAGTTAGTGCTGTTTCACCCAGTCACCATACCAATGCCACCACACAAGTGTGTTGGTGCCCTTGGCATGGTTCCAAGAAACACTGCAGCTCACAGCAATTCACACCTTGTGAGTGCTTAGAGCAGCACTGGTGAGGTTTGGGGGAGAAACATGCCCATAAACATGGACAGGGGAACCATCCCCTGTGTTTGCTTCCTGGGGAAGTTTTCACGAGGAAGCAAGGGTGCAAAAAGGCTCTATATGTCTTAGACAACCTGAATTTTACCAATTTCCTTATTTACTCAGTTTCTCACCAGGCCCTAGGTAGGATTTTAGTTAAAAGAACAGATCTTTTTGTCTACTCAGTGTCTTTGAGTTATCTTTGGCTCCATCAGAGTCATTGTCTTATACAATGCACTCCAAAAATCCTGGCGAGCCAGTTTGGTTTAGTGGATAGGGAGCTGAACAGCTATCTGGGAATACTGGGTTTGATTCCAACCTTCCCCATGAAGCCAGTTCAGTGACCTTGGGCTAGTCACAGCTCTCTTCTGAGCTCTCACAGCCCAGTTAATTCTTAGTGGCCATTTGGCTGTTTACTGAAACTTATGAACACCTCAAACAGCTTGTGTTGTGGCCTTAATTTTAAGCACATACCTACCTGACTTCCAAACTACTGGAGAAAAGGGCAATAGGTAATCCTGGATTAGTATTTTTTTTCTTGTTATTAATATTCATGTTGTCCAGAAATGTGTAAAGAAGTGTTTACATTTCTCTGTACTTTTTTTTCTTGGGGTTTTCAGATCACTAGCTTTTCAAAGATATATCACCATTGCTGAATATGGAAGGAGTGGAGAAATAAGATAAGGACTGTTAAAATATTCAACAAACAGTAGGACAAATTAAATGTACCTGCAAGCTGTGTACTTAGTTTCAGTTTCCAGACTCTGCTTCTGTTGGTGGAAGCAATGCTATTTTCAAATTATTATTGAAAGAAAGAAAGAAAGGACACAGGATTACCTAAATTCCAACTCTGGTGGACACTATGAGAATAAATTCATAGTCACAGAAAGTTACAGGTAGACCAACTACTCTGAACAGGTTTGTGGGATGGTAAGAAAGAGAAAAAGAATGTTTGTGAATTTGGGACAGGTTTAGGATATTTGGCATAAATAGCAGTAGAAAGGCAGGAATAGCTCTCTTTCCGTGATTTCCTAACACAGGCTTAATGGTGCTTAACTCAGCTTGGGACTGTTCCCTGTTTGTTTGAGTGAATGTCCCATAATATTTCTCCCTGAAACATAGGCACATAGCACCATATACTGTGTGAGAGTTAAACTAATGGTTCCAGATGAAATAAACCAGCCATGCATGGGTGGATCAATAAAGTTGAAATGCAATCGGACCTACAAGAAACAAATCAGCTAGCATCCGTTTTTCCTCAAAAGACAGTTTATTGTAGGTTTGAGGGATATTGCATGTGGCAAATATTGATTTAGCGGTCAAGGCTTAACACAAATCTTTCATTTCTCCGGAAATTGTCACTACTGAATTTGTTGGGAATAAAAGCCAAACAGCCTTAGCCAGAGCACTAGTTCAAACACAAACGTATCCTTCTGGCCACCAAAAGAAAACAAACAAAAATTTGAAAAGTCTTTCATTCAGTAGAACAGAATAATAGTTAACACAGTTTACTAATCTTGTATTAATTAGTAGAATAATCTGGCAATGTAGTTTTGCTTGCACCAAATCTTCTGCCTATTGTTGAAAATCAAAATATACACAATATTCTACTATTATTTCTCATTTCTGCTTCTTTATATAGTTTTAATATCCCTTAGGCTGTTCTGAAATTATCAACATAAAGCAGCAAATTTGGCCATTACTTTAGAAAATTTGCTTTGGAAGATCATTTTAAGCATTTCATAAAATAAAAATGAAACAGACCAGGTTTCAGTGCATATTTGCCATAAATATAATTGGGAAAGAACACAATTCTGAAATCAATAGTGGCAGCAGCACTTAAGAAAAATATTAAGCGTTTTCATTCCTAATTCCATTTGGCTGGGAAATGAGGCTGATGGGGAAGAAAAACAGAAGTAAAAGTGCATTTAAGTTATGTGAACCTGTGTTTTATCTTCCCAGCAGCAGCATCAGACTGGAGTGGCCCAAATGGACACAGAAATAAATAGATCTTTTCTTTGGTTAGCTATTCTCTCTACATGCCCCCTTCCTACTCTTTAGATTCCCATGGTTCTTACAGGCAGTAACGGCCTCTATAGCTTTGAAGATACTGTATAAGGAATGGTCAATCTGCATCACCTCCACCAGCAGTGCCTGTCCCATGGCCTTTTCTGCACCAGTTCTTATTCTATATTATATCTCAAAATAGGGACCTGCCCTCTAAACAGTGCAGACTATGGCAGCTCCAAACAAGGTCTGCTGTAGTCCACACCAGCATGAGGATGCAAGATCCCTAGTCCAAGAAATAAACCAGAATAAGATCCAGTGCCCAAAAGGCCCAAGACTCTCTAGCAATCTATGTACTTCATGATCTGGTACAGAGACTAATTCTGGCCTGAAACAAGCAGTTTGGGCCAGCAACTTGATGCAGTGAGATGGAATGCCCTGGCAGCTGCTTTCCTTTGCCTTCATTGTAGGCAGGGAGGATTTCATTAGTGCACCTGGTGGAGCAGGGTTTTCTGTACTGTATAGGCAAATCCAGCCACAGCCAACTGTGAGAACAGTGATGGCTGTTCTACCCTGCTTTTCTCACCCATTTAAAGGGACTCAAAGCAGCTGACAAAGCTTTCTATTCTTTTCCCACAACAGACACCTTGTGAGGTAGGCAAGGCTGTGGGAGCTCAGAAGACAGCTGTGACTAGCCCAAGGTCACCCAGCTGGCTTCATGAGGGAGGGTGGAATCAAACCTGGTAGTCCCAGATAACAGCCCAGCTCCCTAACCACTAGACCAAACTGTTTCAAAGAAGCAATTTGACTGCCACAGCCTAAGAACATGAGGAAGACCACTGGACTATTTCTTGGTGCTGTTTTTGTATTCAGGAGTTCCCCAGCCACTGGGGTCATGTGGAAGATCATGCCTCCTGAGAATCATTGGAGAAAGCAATTTATATAGCAAACAGAAAAAGATGAACAAAAACTACAAAGAAACAGAATGTTTCAGAGGCATATTTATTCGATCATAGAGATACTACTTCTTTACATCATTACATCAAGCCATCAACATCCTCATCCCTTGAAGTGTCTTGGGAATAAATGCAAAAACTATGGCCCCATCTACATGGACTTTAAAAATGCTGTTCAATTCTGAAATAAGTGTCCGCATGAGGCTCAGCAAAATACCTCTTTTGCCATGGAGTGTCTCCATGCCCAATGTTGCTAGGAATACTCAAGGCTTCCAAAAAGTGTGTTGGTAGTCTTGTTTAAAGGGGGGGAGGTGTCTCTCTTCCGTGCATTTTCCTCCTTTGTAGTGCTGGAAGCCCAGAAAAAAGCCATGCATGGAGATGCTCCGTGGCAAAAGAAGCTTTTTATTGGGCTTTTTATTGCATGAAGATGGAGCCTAGGTAAACTTTAACAGACCTCGCCAAATAGAGTTTACCTATAAAATGCTGTATTTTCACATCAATTTTTCTGTGTGGCTGCATTATCAAAAAGTTCAAATGCATTTTTAATACAAAGCTTGAGAATTTATTACCTTAATGCCAGAGAACGATCCTACATAACTCATATCATGCAATCCATTTCAACCTCATTACCTAGAGTATTTGACTGAAAGAAAGGAAACCTTAAGTACTTGTTCATTAACTTACTGCCAGAGCCTTCTGATTATTTCAAGGAGAAGCAATAGAACAAGAATATGATGAATAGAAGAGTAGCCAAATGATTGATTCATTTCCTTTGGTAAAAAACATAATAATGAAACATAAACGTGTCAGATAAGATTCTACAGGATTGATCTTTAACGTAACTTCTTTTGAAGCTGAAATTAAATTTCCTTAAAAGGCTATATTAAAAAAGAGATGGGATGAAATCTTCCACTGAGACACCATTACTCTTATAAATCTTGCACACACAAAAAGGGAAGATTTTGAAAAACTTTTTTTTTCCTGAAATGCGTCACAAAATTGATTTATGCAGTTCTAAGCAGTAATTATGAAATGTGCTTATCTAGACACCCTCTGTTTCTATTGATCCTTGATGAAAAGCTCATAATTCATGGCATTCTGATGTTTGGGAATGGTGGAATTATTTATTGCTCACAGTTCAGAGGCCTCTACTAACGCAAAATGGAAGTGTGAAGCTAATTTGCAATGCAAGAAGATGGACTGTTTTCAAGGACCAAGCATAGATAGTTACAGCATCTTGCCCTAGAAATGACAGTCAGCATACCACATCCTACTGAAAATAAAGAATCTACTCCTACATCCTAAAGTGTAATCATAGGGCAAGAAAAAAAGCTTGCTTCAGTTCATATCAGCACTTCCAGAGGCCTTTACTATAAGTTATACAGCTGACCAATATTAGGAAAGAAATTTCTGTCTTTTTACATGGGAAGATTGAGGTAAACAATGGCCAAGAAATGGGTTCTAGGAACAAAATATCCAAGTTGAAGCTCACACAAGGGCAAAAACATCCAGTGGTTAACTTTTAGGGCAATAACTTCTATTGACTCTTGTATTAAACTAAGGCCCATATGACACCTTCAAGTTCAATTAGGCATGAGGTTCCCCACATCTCTGGAGCCAATGCCTATGCAGGCAACATTGATGGGAGCAAAAGAAGAAGAGATACCAAAATGAGATCTGAAGAAATGGAGGCCATCATTAAGAACAACTGAAAGATGTAAAAATAATCTATGATATTGTACAAAAAGATGAAGTTTTAATGTTGTTTTTAAAATTCTAATAAAAAGTATTAAAAAGAAAAAAAGAAGTAGAGTTCTTGTCAGGTAGTGTAGCAGATTTGGACTGGAGTCAGATCACTTGCCAATCTCAGAGAATAGCTGGACAATCATTCAGTCAAATAAATCCAGAGATAAAATATTTCTTTCCTCACTGGAAGGTTCAGCAGCTTTATTTCAGAATCTCTCTTTCTCATACAAACTTCTCTTTAAACAGCAAACTTAAGACAAATACAAATACTTTTACAACACAGAGTTACTTATATAGCCCACAAACTGCAAATCATCATCATGAGGTTTTAGGATGCTGTCATCTAATTATTGCAACAGCATGAGACTGAATCACAAGACTCTGAGTCATGAGTTGCTGACTCATTTTGACTCTTCAGTTCTTGAATTATAGCATTCTAAACTGTTTGACAGTTCTTTCTTGAGCCTGTGGTAACAAAATTTGGCATTCTGCTTATTAGTTCAAGAGCATTTTGGAAATGTCAGGTAAAAGTTTAAAGGCTTAAGCAAAGAGATGGTTACATGCTTCTTCTTTTCAAATATGACAACTCTTTGCCCCTGCTTATTCCTCTCTTTTTCCCACAGGTAATCATTTCTCCATAGTCCTGTCCAAGAATTTCAAATCCTGAAATATTATTAGAAGGTTCTGGACAGAGAAGCAGAATTTTCCCAGTCTTTCAAGTACATTACTTGCAAGAATAATACCTTTTTTGGACGATTTTATTGAACTTCTCTCTCCTTCTTTCATTTCCATATGGCTTTCCACAGAGCTTTTTGAAGTAGTATACTATATTTCTCCTTCTGCAGCCAAGCACTAGGAGGGATCACTCATTTAGTTTCTTGGTTTTTTTTAAAGACTTTTCTCTTTAAAAGAAAAGGAAAAGGAAAGTATCTGGATCCACATTCACCCTGCTGCACTTTTAATTTGAGAAAACTTGTTATGCTGAAGATTTCCCATAATGCATTTAGCTAGTTTGTAGAGTTCTTCTCTTTTCATAAAATGAACTCTACTCAGCTTTGATTGGGAAAAAGCCTTTTTATTCTTCTCTAAGTGATGCAGCTTACAGGGCTACTTATGTTGCTTTGGGCCTTGATATTTCTTCAAGTAATGATAGATTACTAAAGAGTTAAGTTTTCCACATTCTTTACTTGAAAATAATGATTTTTAAAATGACTATAATGGATATACTTGTGTAGAACACTTTTTAAAATACTAAATTATTTATAAAAAAGAAAAATAATCAGAAAAGACATGTGTTAAAGGCCTGCAATAATCTCAAATGCAGATTTTTTTAAAAAAAAACACATTGGTACTTGTTCTATATATACAGTGCCTGACAAAAGTCCTGTCGCTTATCCATGTTGTTGAAACCAAAGCCTATAACCTGACTTAAAATTCATCCATTGGTTTTAGAAATGACTCATATGAAAGCTGAAACCCTCCCAAATGAGGTTTTTAAAAAGAAAATACATTTGCTTCACTGCTGAAATATTGATCATTTAATGAACACAGAAAGGTCAGATTTTGGCTAGACAAAAGTTTTGTCGCCTTGTCATATAATGCACCTAATCCTAGTTGACAGCCTCACCTGTGCTCACTAATTGATCAGATAATTAGTGGGTGTGTATAAAAAGAACTCCAGCACTCCAGACCTTCACTTGAACTGCAACTTGACCTCTGACAACATGCCAAAAATCCACCCTGCGGCCAAAGCCTTGATTATCAGGAAACTGAAGACCAGATCCTCTGCAGAGGTGGCTGACACCTTTAATGTGTCTCAGCGTCAAGTACAAAGAATTACAAAAAGATTTGAAGAGACTGGAGATGTTTTTGACAAGCCCAGGTCTGGCAGACCCCGCAAGACGACTGCTCAGGAGGAACGTTTGTTGGTTCGAAAATCAAAAGCCATCCCTTCTTCCACTGCAGCAGAGCTCCAACAGGCCTGGTCACCTCAAGTCCCTGTGTCAACTAGAACAGTTTGTAGGATTCTGTCTCGAAATGGCCTCCATGGTTGAATCAGTGCCCAGAAGCCAGCACTAAACAAAAGGCAATTAAAAAACTGTGTGGTATTTGTCAAGGCCCACAGCCTACTAAACGGATGGACGCTGGAAAAGTGGCAGAAGGTGGATTTCTCAGATGAATCTTCAGTTGAATTACACCACAGCTGCCGCAAATACTGCAGGAGACCTACTGGAGCCCGTATGGATCCAAGATATACCCAGAAAACAGTTAAGTTTGGTGGTGGAAAGATCATGAGACGTTTTCGCACGGGGCTGATTCGAACGCGAAAAAGCCAGCTGTGGACACGTCATCCGCATTGGCCGCGCGCGCCTTGCGTCCCGACGTGTCCGCAGCTGGCTTTTCCGCGTTCGAAATGTAGAGCACTTCGAAGTGCTCTACACGCGTTCCAACGCGGACGAGCCGCCCGCAGGCGTTCGGGAGAAGAAGCGTTCGCGCCGCTTCTGTCTCCCGATCGCCTGCCGGCTCGCCTCCGACGCCGCGCGGCTTTGACAATCAGCTGTTTTTCAAACAGCTGATTGTCGATCTGCCTCCGCGGCCGCCGGCGCGCCCCTGGCCGGCGTTTGCCGGCTAAGCCAGCTTCGGGCGCTTTGACCATTCGCACCCAGACGCTCCGGAACGCGTTTACACGCGTTCCGGAGCGTCTGTGTGTGAACGGGGAAAGCGCCCGAAGCTGGCTTAAGCTTTCCGCCTGAACGCGTTCGGTTTCGAACGCGATTCAGTGCGGAAATGCCTATGGTCTGGGGTTACATTCAGTATAGGGGTGTGCGAAACATTTGCAAGGTGGAAGGCAATATCAATAGCCTAAAATATCAAGACGTATTAGCTACCTCTTACATTCCCAATCATAAAAGGGGTCAAATTTTGCAGCAGGATGGCACTCCATCTCATACATCCATCTCTACATCAAAGTTTCTCAAGGCAAAGAAGATCAAGGTGCTCCAGGACTGGCCAGCCCAGTCACCAGATATGAACATCATTGAGCATGTTTGGGGTAGGATGAAAGAGGAAGCTTGGAACACAAAACCAAAGAATCTTGATGAACTCTGGGAGGCATGTAAAACTGCATTCTTTACTATTCCTGATGACTTCATCAATAAATTGTATGAATCATTGCCGAAACGCATGGATGCAGTGTTTCAGGCTCATGGAAGTCACACAAAATATTAAATATGGCTCTAATAGCACCACAACTTCATTCACCAATGTTATGAAACATATCTTTTTATTTGAAGTGAATTATCTGTTTGATTTTCACATTACTTTTTGTGGGCGACAAAACTTTTGTCTAGCCAAAATCTGACCTTTCTGTGTTCATTAAATGATCAATATTTCAGCAGTGAAGCAAATTTATTTTCTTTTTAAAAACCTCATTTGGGAGGGTTTCAGCTTTCATATGAGTCATTTTTAAAACCAATGGATGAATTTTAAGTCAGGTTATAGGCTTTGGTTTCAACAACATGGATAAGCGACAGAACTTTTGTCAGGCACTGTATTAAAAATGTCTATTCAGCATTTTAAGGTCTTGGGGTAAGTTACAATCAGCTAAAACTTACAAACTCCTGCAAAGATTAAATGAAAACAGTTTGAATCTAAATAAAAATATCTGTAAAGGGCATGGAAGGTGAGGGTGGATTTCCTTTTCAGCCAAAGGTCATGTTCAATAATCCTACATATACTGTATACTTTTTGAAATTTATATCCTATTATAGAACATCACCACCACCACCATCCAAATTTTTCCTGGTTGTAAATTTCTTTTGAGTAGTTTTTAACTGTGTTTCCCTGGATACATAGCATAAGACACTGAACCCAATGGCCCAGTTTTTACCTGATGCTTTGGGGCTTTAGCATCTGTCATGGTTCTTGTTGACCCAAGTGGTGGATGATTTGTTTTGCAAATCAGATAGGCTGGTGAATGTGGTACTGATTAGAGATGTCCAAATTTGGTTCATATTCATTCAGTTCAAATTGAACCAAACAATTTGACTTAGTTGGAACTGAACCAAACTAACCCCTGTTCAAATTTGAACAGTATCAAACCAGATTGTGGATCTGAACGATTCAAACTTTATTCTAGTCCTAGCTTTTAAAATGTACTTGATAGTTTTTTAACATTCATGAATGTTCATGAGCTGTTCAGTGTCTGATGTAGAACTCTTCTTTGCCCTGGTTCTAGATTGAACCAAGCCCAACAAAGTTTGATTTGATTTGACTCAAACCAGATCAGATGGATGCCCAACAACATACAGGAGAGCACTGCCTGTCACTTTAACAAGGTTGTCTGATCATGGCTT
The DNA here is from genome assembly GCA_023333525.1 of Aspidoscelis tigris stejnegeri. Taxonomy (NCBI): domain Eukaryota; kingdom Metazoa; phylum Chordata; class Lepidosauria; order Squamata; family Teiidae; genus Aspidoscelis; species Aspidoscelis tigris. The sequence continues at coordinate 59,218,048 of JALMGA010000002.1, read as the reverse complement.
TATTTAGGCTTCTTAGTGAAAGCCTGTCTGTCACGAATGGCCCTCTTGTAGTTATGCTGTCTTTTGCTTCTTTGAAGTGTGCAAGCTCATACTGAAACCAAAAGTCTTTGGAAGAAAAAGACAAGTTTACTTCTAAAGAAACTGAAATATTTCAAACAATTCAAAATACATAAAATAACAATTCAACCACCTGTAAAAAGCAGTAGTACTAGAAACTAGCTACATTATTTGAAGATACCCCATTGATTCTAACTCTTTAGTTAGGATGGGAATTAATGGTGGGGCAAAACTGTAGACATTTACATCTGGCTAACAGTACATTCAAATTACAACAAGAAACTAAAGCAGCATTAAATAGATGGTAAATTTCATCTACTTAACCTTAGAGTGATTACAAGGGATATATGGAAGGGAGAGAGCCATTTGCATTAAGTCATTAAACATAGAAGTGTCCACATTAACTTCTATTTCAGGCACCCTTAACTTATTGCAGGTTATCTTCTCCAAAAGGGACATTCCTTGGACATGGATGGGTAGGAATATGGCTAGCTCAGGTTCCACTTTATGTAAATCTCTCACTGCTCCAGCTGCTGCTTAACTTCTGCTATTGAAATAGCTAGTGTGACTAATTACAGTCCAGTCATAAAAACTAAATGGAAAGCGAAAACACACATATGGGCACACGCAATGTTTAGAAAGTGGCTTAGAAGTGGTAGCATGCAGACAGCAGTGTCTCCACCCCAAGTAGTGTCCCAATCCCAATTCTGAACTACAGATGCTCCCATCTCTAAACTGCTTTCAATATATGTTTTTAACTGCATGTGGATTAAGCATATCATCTATCTATCTATCTATCTATCTATCTATCTATCTATCTATCTATCTATCTATCTATCTATCTATCTATCTATCTATCTATCTATCTATCTATCCGTCCATCCGTCCATCCGTCCATCCGTCCATCCATCCATCCATCCATCCATCCAAACTGTTTATGATTCTTCACTGGCCAGTATATGGGACCAGCAAGCATACTAGGAGCCTCCCTTCTTCATGCTGGTGCTGTCTAAAGGTGGCCCTATGTGTGCATGCATCCACCAGAAAATTTCCCCTAAAATTGCAAAATATAATGAATAATACAATTGCCATACTAAGAAGCACATTATGACATCCCAAATAATAGCAAACCCAGCAACACTTCTCCTTAGGAAAAAAGCATTAGTGGTTGCTTTGAGTGGCAAGCAACAGATCAGAGGAATCTGAATGTCATCTCAGTTGTTGCCACCTATAATTACTTGTAAAGATTTGTGTCCTATAATGATCCCAGACACTCCCGCTATCTCTTCCTAGTGACTGATCTGCAACATCTGTCATCAACAGCCACACAAGAAAACAATCTTGTTTTCGAATGACACAGTCAATAGCCATTGAGTTACAATGCATTATGCATCCAACTAGGAAAAAAGAGAAGGGGGGCACAATGTCATACAGCATCTGCAACCCGATGTTTTAGCAGTCAGTGAGAAGACAGATGGATTTTGATAGGTAAGACGTGAGCAAGCAAAGTTATGCTGCTAATAGACTTGTTGCTGTGTTTGGTCAAAATAAACCATGGCTGTTTCTACACTTATCTTACTGGTCCAGTCCAGTAGGACCATGTGAGTCTGGAATAGTTCTTGCTGCTGCTGAACTGCACTGACTCCCTTGTGATGGGAAGTATTTGACCCACCATGTGACACCTAAAGCTTAGCCACATTTCTGAGACCTTGGGGCAGGGAAAGGGAACAGTGCTGTGGTGAAAGTGCTGGTTATAGCAATGAGGTTTCTGGATGGACTTACTGGGATTGACTGGAAATATGGCCAGAGGTCAGTTATTTTCTTGTCCCAGCATTTCAATGTGAAATTTCAAACCCCATTACTGCCTTTGTGCCCAATCCACATGCATCCACAGAGGGGCAAGGAGAAGCTTGAAGGTACTTTCTTCCACTTTCCTGCTTTGTCACTCTTACCACAGAGCAAAAGAAATGGAAGCCAAATGGTAGCAGGCTTGTTTGCCTTCTTGTCTCCCTGAACACCAAGAGGGTCCTGAAAAGAAATCCAGCCATCATGTGAACATAAGAACATAAGAGAAGCCCTGCTGGATCAGGCCACAGCCAGTCCAGTGTCTCGTCACACCCCATGGCCCACCAAATGCTCATGGGCATCTCAAGCAGAGAAAGGACAAACCTTTGCCTGCTCTTGAGTCCCAGCAAATGGCCTTAGAAGCGTCCTGCTCCCCCCCCCCCCCGGTTTCATAAGGGAGATGCTCCAGCCCCTTAATCATTCTGGTTGCCCTTTTCCAGTTCCACAAGATCCTTTTTGAGGTGTGGTGACCAGAATTGTACATAATATTCCAAATGTGGCTTCACCATAGACTTATAAAGAGGCAAAATGACACCTAGAAACAAGCTATGGAGAGCACCTTTCCTTGTCTATAGAAAACAGTATTATATAGAAGAGGAAAATACTCTTTGCTGAGCCAGTTTGGTCTAGTGGTTAAGGATCAAGACTCTTACCTGGGAATACTTGGTTTGATTCTGCACTCCTCCATGAAGCCATCTGGGTGACATTGGGCTAGTCACAGCTCTCTTCTGAGCTCTCACAGCCCCACTCACCTCACAGGATGCCTGTCAGGGGGAGAAGAACAGAAGCTTTGTCAGCCACTTTGAGTCCCTTAAAAGGGTGACAAAAGCAGGGTAGAAAAGCCAACTCTTCTTCTTCTTCTGAACTATTTTCTAAATTGATACCAAAGAGAATGATTTTTGTGTGTTTTTAGTGATAAAATCCAACATTTATATGCTACCCATTTCTCTATACGCTACCTATTATTTATTTATTTATTTATTTATTTATTTATTTATTTATTTATTTATTTATTTATTTATTTATTTATTTATTTATTTAATCTCCCCCTTCATCTGGAGGTCCCAGAGTGAGACACAACAATTAAAAGATAAATACACAGCATATACCTAAGACCTATTTGAAATAAAACCTATCCTCTCTCCCTCATTACATTTTTACCCCTTTAGCCATCCCAACATTTTAGCCCTGAGATGGCCAGTCATTTCTTAAGGAACCAAAATAGTTCTCATATATTTCGAATCACTAATAATAATAATAAACCCCACAAATAAATAAAGAAATAAATTGTGTTATTGTGCAAAAAGTGAGATACATACATCTCTTCACCCTCAATGCGCACAGTTGACAACATCATACAGTTCTTCACATTTACCTCTGCTTTATTTGGACTATAAAGTTCATACCTGCATGACATTCATTACAAGGAACATGGCACAGATTTCTGTTAGTACTATCTGGGACTGCTATTCCAGAGCTTCACATATGGCCAGTGTCTTTGAAAGCAAAATTTTGTTGTTGGGTTGGGGTTGATTCCTAGTTGCCTACATGGACATTTCTATGAGCACCTCTATGCAGTTTTCTTGGCATAGATATAGAAACTTTTTGTCACTGCCCACCTCCAAGAAAAGGATGGGAATCAAACTGGCAACCCTCTGCTTTTCAGGCAATTTACTCTACCATTGGGCTACAGTCACCCTCATGTTTTATTTGCACAAACACTAACCGCTTTAAAGTGTTGACAGCTTAGTCTACAGTAGTCTAGAGCCAGTTTATCTAGTGGTTAGGGAGCTGGACTGTTACCTGGGAATACTGGGTTTGATTCCTCACTCTTCTACGAAGCCTGCTGGGTGATCGTGGGATAGTCACAGCTCTCTTCTGAGCTCTCACAACCCCACCTACCTCACAGGGTGTCTGTTGTGGGAAGAAGAACAGAAGGTTTGTTGGCCGCTTGAGTCCCCTTAAATGGATGAGAAAAATGGGGTAGAAGAACCAGCTCTTCTTCTTCTTCTTTTCTTCTTCTTCTTTTGGTGCATTCACATACAAGATTAAATGCAAATCCAGTCTGTTTTTGGAATTGTCCAATCCCATTTAAATTTTTATTCCTGGACTTTACAAGGACTATATTGCTAAAATCCACAGAAAAAAAGTCCTTGGAAAAACTGTTCTCGGTCCTATTTTGGTGGGTAGCCCACTTTTTTTCCCCAATGGGAACTCTACCAGACTATTCAGGGAGGAGATATGCCTGGCAGGAGATGTGCCTTTTGGGTTGTCCCCCTCCATAGCCTTCTGGCCAATGCCTGCCACTGCTGTTGGCACAGCATTGGATGGGTAGGATTTCACATCTGGGAAGGTCTGCCCCCCTGTCCTTCCCATCCCTGCAATGCTAGGTCCTGGAGATGAAAAAAAGTGTTGGATCTTTGAACATAGATTTCAGATTTCTGAGAATGCTGCTGTAATTACAAGAGATACATTACATTGTTACAGCATTCAGCAGAGGAAATCTTTTTTCAGCCCTGCTCTGTCCCAAGAAGTTCATTCAAGCAAAGAAGAAGGAAGGGAATCCCCTCTTCTCTCTTTGAATTTGTACAGAAAGCAGGATGGTTCTCTTCCCACCCTTTGCTAATTTGAAAGGGAGAGATCGCTTTGCCCTGTCTGTTCATTCAGTCAGCTGATTCTGTGCAAAGCTTCTGCCTTCCCAGTAACATAGTGAATGGAGGGAGTGTCCAATTTGAAAGGGAGAGTGATCCCCCATCTGTTCTTTCGCTCAGCTGATTCTGAGTGTGGCAGGCTTACAGAGTTTGGACAAGAAGCAGAGATGAAAAGATCCTGTTTTCCATGCTGGGGATTTGGGCAGTTTAAATGAGAACTGCAGTATTCGAACTGAGCCCACGTTATCATCAAGCAAATGGGAACAGCCAGAATGCACACTCAGTTCTGAATCTGGATTAATATAGTCCAGTCTGGATTAGAATATTCAAGTGGAGACATGGCCTTAGAGATTTTATGAGAGAGGATAAACTTATTAAGATATAGTATTAACTTCAGTAGTTTTGCTGATGGACTGGATGTCCCAAGGTAATTGAAAAAATTAGTCAATAATGACACCATGCCTAATACCCAATAGTTAAGAGTTTTGTGGGATGCTGGATTTGCCTTATGCCATTTCCAGATACTTTTTTATTTTAGCCAAGCTAATTAAAAGCTGACAGCTAATAGAAAGTAAACACAAGGAAAGGGTATGTGGGCTGCATGAGAAAGCAGAACACTAAACACTGCTGGAAAAATTGGGAAGGAATTGGGGCGGGCGGTGTCCAAAGTTAGGATTCATGCTTGAAACTATGTGGGCAACTGTTTCCTCATCGCCACACAAAATCTAAAGTTATAGTTAACTTCTATGGTTCTGGCTAACTTAAACTCCCATTGGGTTGCACATCACCAGATGTTTGAAAGAAACTAAGATATTTATAGGCAGTCACTGATAGTGAAAGAAAATTTCCCATGTTCCTAGGTGCAGCTGGTGAGAAGAAGGCCATAGATCAATCAGATCTTTGAAATCCTTAACAGGAGTCCTTACTGAGCAGGAACCTTTCATCTTCCTTAAATGACAGATCTATATTGGAAGTAACTATTCCACTCCCCTGAGCAAGTCCTCCCTTGCTTATACATGCTGGATTGGGGTGTGAATCAATGGACTTCAAAAGACCTTATCGTTGATTGGCACCAAGAAAAGAACCAGCTTTCTGTGATGGGGATGTCTGTGTATGTGTTGGCATCCCATGGAAATGATAGATTTTATGATAATAGAATTACAGCTGTTTACATTATTTCCCTTCTTTGCATCTTCTCCCCCAAAAAGCTTTTTGTGTTATCTTGTTATAATCATCATTCAGATATCTTGTTTAGAGACTTGAAATGGTTGAGAAGAATTCCGTTTTGTTGCGATATGTGGTCAAGTCCTCTGCAGGAATCACTTACACATTTTACAATTGCTCCTGTCTTTCAGTTACATTTGATCTTAGCCAAAAGGTCAAGCAGTGATTCTGTCTTTCAGAATCTGCTCCTTTGCCAGTTTATGATTGGCTGCACAGAGGGGGTAGGCTGTCAGAATTTAATGAATTCCTTCAGCTTCTTCTCTGGAATGGAACTGAGGTTGACACAGGCATCTGCATCGTGGTATCAGGAGAGCCATGCTTCAAACTAGTACAGTTCCTATGGAGCTGATAGGAACTGCAGTTTAAAACATTGTGCAGCCAGAAGTCTAGATAAGTATGTAATACAATAACAGCACAAGTAGCTGTCCTGATGAATCCTAAAGTCTAGTGGGAATTAAGTTTGTTATAGTAGAGCAGGACATACTTGCACTCAGTGCAAAAACCATACCAGGTCAGTCAGAATCCAGCATGGTGATGGCCATTTGCACTATAAGGGCTAAACTACCTGGCCAGCAGCAGCTGAGGTGCAAACAGCCAGCGTAGGGCTGGCCAGGTCACCAAAACAATATCCATGGCAATATCTGATGCACACTCAGGTAATGTCATGGTAATCCGGACACTTGCCATGCTGTACTCAGAAGAGGAGGTGTCCAGGAGTCATCCATCCACTCCTGGTAAGTGTGTGGATGGCTTTTCAGCAGTCTACAGGTGGATCACTCTGGGGGAGCCTGCAGCAACATCTAGTAAGTGGCCATGATTGCCTGGTGTAGATGGAGTGACCCAATTAGCAGCCTTGATCACTCCATCACACAAGTACAAACAGGCCCCCAGTCCCTTAAACCTGAATCCTTGCCTTTTTTCTCCTTTGCAAAATCATTTCAGTTAGGTTTAGGGTCTACAATGTAAGCATACAAAATTGCAGCCAGGAATTGATTTCAAATTAATTTATTGGATTAAAGTTGCACACAGAGCATCATGTGTATGAGGATTTTATGTATTTTCAGCTTGGCTGGATATTTAAAAGGTTCTGAACGATACATAAAAACATAAGAGGAGCCCTGCTGGATCAGCTCACAGCTCATCTAGTGCAGCATCCTGTCCCACAGAGTGTCCCACCAATTTCTTCTGGGAATCTCAGGTAGAAAACAAAGACAAAAACAAAACCTTCACTCTCTTGAACCCCTGCAAATGGCCTTTAGAGGTGTCCTGCCTGTTTCCCCAGACTGGAGGAAGCACCTAGGCCTAGATGCTTCAGTATGATTTTGTAAGAGAGGTGTTCAGTCCTTTAATCATTTTGGCTGACTGTTTTTTGCACCGTTTCAAATTCCATTATATGGTTTTTTGAGGTGTAGTGACCAGAATTGTACAAAATATTCTAAATATGGCCTCACCATAGATTTATAAAGAGGCAAAATGGCGTTTTCTGCCTTGTTTTCTAGCCTCAGGAAAGTCTGACACTCATCCTTTCTGAACGGCTTCTCATATATCAGATGCAAGGCAAGATTCACGGGATGCGTACAGATGTGTACGAGATTTGTATCATTGGATACATATTGAATATTCAAATACTTCTTTGCAGGACTGGGCCCTGCAGGGCAACTCTGGAAAAAATCCAGTAACTGAGCTGCTGTATATAAGGGATACTTGTGATGGCCGGCCATCACTACCTGATCTGCCACTGGGGAGAGCAAAGGCAAGGGTTCTCCAACCCTGTTCAGGACTTTCAGTCCAGTTCTCTGTAGGAAATGCTCAGGGGACTGATTAAAAGCAGTGCAGTCCCCAGTGCCATGTTGACACATGGGAGTTGGAAATGGCATCATGCAGCCAGTGCATAAGGAAGAGGAAGAGTTGGCTTTTAAGGGGATTCAAAGTAGCAGCAGTGAGACTGTGAGAGCTCAGAAAGAGAGCTGTGACTAGCCCAAGGTCACCCAGTCAAGGTCACCCAAGGTCATGGAGGAATGACTATGAGACTGGCTCTCTGACCACAAGACCATGGTTAGTAAATGCCATTGAATTTATTTAAATTTTCATTTGAGTAGGTGCACATTAGAACACTGCATAAACAGTTTAGGAGGAGAATGGTAAAGCTGTTTTGTTATGTAATGATAACCCAAGCTCATTCATGGTTCTTATCTAAAGACACTGTTGATAAAATATCAGCCTTTTTAAGACATTTAGTGATACTTTTTTAAAACTGCTGTTAACTTTTGATTTTATTTCTTTTAAAGCATTAATCTGTAAGTTGCTGCCTTTCCACTGTTATACATCGTTAGTCTTTATTGAATTTACTCATTGCTTTTGTACCAAGCAGCATGAAATCACCTTTAGTTCTGATGCAGGATAAAAGTATCATAGCTAAGGAAAACAATAGTTGATCCCTGGTGCAGTTAGAGTCTGGAGATACGTTTCTATTCAGTCATTCCTCCTAGAGGACCCCAGGGTACTCCCACAAGAGAAAGAAAAACAGAAACGTGTAAAACTAGATGGCAAAAATTATAATAATAAATCATGTTATACTATATTTAAATAAATTTGATGGCAACTATAACATCAACAATAGAAATGCCAGTATCTGAGTGTTTTCAAAGTTCAAGTTTTCAAAAACATGGCTGTGGGGTGAGAGCATTAGTGGGCAGCTAATTTGAACTTCTGTTGCCCTTTGGACTCAAACCCAGAGCCTCTGGTATGGATCTGTCCACCTGCCACACTGCCACCTCATCCTGGAGTATCTGGGAGCATCCTGAAGTTGCCCCTTCATAGGCATGGAGAAGTAAAACTTCCACAGCTTGATCAGCAGCAGCTAATATGCTCCCAGTTGGCAGCATTCACACCCACTTCCAAGTGTGAAGCTGCGAGTAGTTGGGTTGGATTGCTCTGGCTGTACTTAACAGTGTTGTACTTGCAACATGCCATGCAGACCTACCCCTCACTTATTGAGGTATTTGTTGGTGACCACAGGAATATCACAGCCAATACTCAACTGAGTGCCACATTGTGATCATCATAGCAATGGCTGGAAGCATGACAGAAATTGCTGTGGCCATTGCCATGGCAACTTGGATGGTCCATGTGATGGATTCATTTTTGCAGGTAGAAAAAGGGCAGGAAGATTTCCCAGGTCCTTTGCAAACATCTTCTGCAAGCTGCAAAAAGAGCGGGAAATATTTCCCTGGCTCTTTGCAAGCATTGGCTGCTAGCTGAAAAGGGAGGGAAAACTTCCCAGGGCCTTTGCAAGATTGAGTGACAGGAGGGAGGAGTTACCTCAGTAAGCACCAAACCCAGCCAATCAGAGCACCAGGATCTCTTTCTATTTAACCCAGACATCTAGGGGTCTCTGGGTGCTTCCTACACAGAGGCAAATAAATTCGGGTCTACTGCGCACGGATTTAGTAAAACCGGATTCCAGAAGATCCAGTTTTACTAAATCTGGATCCCTGGTAAATCCGGATTTACGGGTTAGATCCACATCCCCGTCCCTCCGCACACGGAATAGATCTGGATTGGAGGTGGGTGCTCTGCTCCGGGGCCCTGCGCAGAATGCCTCCTGAGGGCAGGGGCTGCCAGGAGCAGCCCCGGCCACTCATGAGGCGCGCAGGACGCAGGCGCGCTGCATCCTGGGTTCCTCCTCTCAGAATCGGGGTGACGCCGAACAGGTGAGGAGGGGATTCCACGTGCTCCCCGCCCCCCGGGTGGGCTAGGGTGGACTTTAGGGAAGCTCACCTTGGCCCCAGAAGCTTCTGGGGCGAGGGCGAGCCGAAAGGTAGGAGTCCCCCGGCTCGACATGCTTGGCTCCGACGAGCCAAGCATGGTGAGCCGAGGGAGGCCCCCAGGTAGGCACACTTGCGCTGTTCGGACACATTCAAAATGGATGCGTTTTCACAGCACAAGACCCATTAAGCACACATAATATGTGGTGTGCAAGTAATACCCATTTAGCACACTTTTGTCACGGATAGGTGCAGACGCACCTAACCGGAAGTGTGCTAAATGGACCCGCAAATGCGGACGTGCTGCTGAGAAAGTGTTACTAATGTATGTTGCTGTGCGGACACACCTCACCGGATGTGTCCGAAACAGCAACGCGTGTGCAGAGGCGCGTTTCCAGATGTGTGCTTAATAGGTGTTAAAGGGCCTGTGCGGAAGCACCCTCTGTGTCTTTCTCTGGGCGGGTTTCGCAGGGGGCTGATCATTAGAGGCGTTTGCTGAACTATTCAGCCTTCTAGGCCTGTGTGCTCACTGCTTGTTGGGACAGGCGAAAGAAGGAAAGTTGGGGCCTATCTCAAGGGTAGACTTAAGGGCATAACTGGGGAAATACAAGGACACTGAAAGGGGCTTTTTAGCTCTGGTTTGAGCAAGTATAGTGATCTTTATGTTAGGAAAGACTTTCAAGCTGAACACCTGAAAGGTTCCTTCAGGAGCTGGAGGCTTTTGCTATTCATTTTACTTTTGTGGGACTAGCTTGGGGGAGAGCTAAGCTGAATCCTATTTACAATTACTTGTTTGTTTGGACTACTTAAGCAGTATCGAGCAACCTTTATATTACGCTACCACTTAATTATTTATTTATCTATCTACTTGTAAATAATAACAGTTGGTATTATATTGCACTAGTGTTTATTTTGCTGCTTCAGGGAGAAGGCTTGGCTTCAAGCCTTTGAAGTGGGATGCCTGGGCAAGCAGGGGGGGGGAGTTAGTTCATATACAGACACCAGCCCATTGGCAGGCAGTGGGTCTGTACGACTGTGTTACTCTGTCAATATGAGTTCATGAGGGGGGAGTGGGATCAAGTTGTCACAGTCTGGACTGGGACAGACCATCCACGCCACAAGCACTGGTCCTAAAGTTGGAGGATATCCCATTGCTCACAACAGTGGTGGAATTATATAGTTACGCCGTTCCATATAGTATCTCCAGAAGTTTCCACTTTCACAAACTTATTTCAGACTCAAAAGATTTTTGCCCTACAAAATGCTAGGTTTATCCCTAACTCTCAACCACTGAATATGGTCTGTTTGTTTTTTACAGCCCTAGCCAAAGGCAAGATCTGCATAGGACCTTAAAAGTGCTGTGGGATTGCTGTGAAGGGCCATTGGCAACACTCTTTTTTTGGCCTTGTATTCATCCTTCATCATGGAAACGCTTGTTTGTTAGAATGCTGTAACCATAAACTCCTAGGATTGGTCTGACAGTGCTTAACAGTAATGTAACTACAACACAGCATGCAGACTTACCTGATCTATTGAGGCCTTTGTTAATGAGCACATGAGAATGCCCAACTTCCACAGTCACTTTCTAGGTGGCTTGCACAAGAAGATCCTGGGAAAAAAACACTGATCTGGGGAACAAAAGCTCCCCAGTTCAGTGTTCCTGTTATCCAGAGTGGTGGCAGGCTTATTTACAGCACCCCATGGCCATTTGGCATGATGACAAATGTCAAGATCAATCAAGGAGCAAGCATCATTTAGAGTGCAGGTTTTGCCATCATGTGGAATTTGCCCAGGCTTTGCACTGCGATTCTTACAAGCATTTCTGTTTATGTGAGCAAGGAAAAGAAAAGCTTTTTATTTTAACAAAATAAATTACAGGGTTACCTGTTTATAATGCAAAGTAGCTTTCACCTTCAGCTCTGTTGCATAAATAGAAACCAAGCAGGGGAAAAAAAAACCTGTGCAAGAACAAAGCCCCAGCAAGTGTTTTAGGGCTCAGCCATGGTACTGATGCTACTGTCACAGCTGAGCTGCTGGGATTCTTTGGTCAGCATTTCAGATTGTGTCAGCTTGATCTGGAACACATCAATGGCACACACATACATATACATTCCTGTGTTGATCTCTCCCTGTCATCCTTTGATTTCTCCTGAAGACAGCTGATCAGAAAACCACATCACAAATGTCAAAGCGTGGCACAAATCATTTCTGCTTTAGTTCTCTGCTTGCAGGATTAACTTCACCTGGCAACTTTGATAGATCAGCATTAAATGAAGTGAGTCTCCAGAGTCCTGAAAAACATCATTCATGGTATATTAAATTGAAGATGAGCCTCAAAATAGAAGGGGAGAAAAACTTGGTGAATAATTTATTCTAGAAACAACTCTGCAAGGTGTTCACCTTCTGATGGGGTGAGCCAAAGTGTGAAGAACTTTATGTTGTTATAAAATGTTGCATTAACAATTTGTTCAATTAATTATTTGTTCTTCTAGTATTGCTAAAAATCAGTCAGCTATACTGTTCTGAAGCCAGCTAGCCACAGTGTCTTCATGTAATGCAGAGGCTTAATTATGGAATATAAATAATGACTCTTAGACATTTTTAAAGTACACTGGAAATATATATCACCCATTTTCTTTTGAAATTGCTTTACTTTTTCTAGGTTTTCTGATGGCTTTGCCGTTGTTTACCCCACCTCAACAATAGTAAATTAATTTGCTGAATTTGGAACTTTAAAACTCCATTAAATTTATATTTAGATTGTACTCCAAAAACCTCCAAGGCCATGGCCACACCCTGACCAGATAGACCACCCATGGGATGGACAGGGAACTTAGGTCATTTTTGAACTGGAATGGACTGGTCACACCTACCATGCCACTTCTAGTTTCCCACCACTGCTGCTGCCACACCATACTGAGCTTTTGTGGATCTCCTTCACTTGGTAAATGATAAGCTGTGGCGGTGCAAGGGAGGTGGAATGCAAGAGGAGCGGCAGAGTGGGGAATGCCCCTGTGTCATGCTGATACTTATCTTTTACAAGTGGTCTAGTGTGTTGGTAGTGGTGACAGTGTGTGTTGGGTATTAGGGCTGTCATCATCAGCAGTGGGAAGTTCCAGTGTGTGGTTGGGTGTTGGTTGAGGAGATGGGAATCAGAATTGCCCCTGCTAGTTGCCTCAACACCACGGCCTACAGCTCTTTTCTTGGGTCCATTTCTGGTTGAAACAGACTCAGTGCTGGGATTATCTGATTGCAGGATAGTCCTTGGAAAAAGCAGAAATGCACTTTTGTCTCTGGTGCCTGAGAACTGAAGATAGTCTTTGTCCTTAAATATAAAGCGTGACCAGAGGCCAATTCACACTTGGCCTTGTAGTTTACAATAGGTTAACATCTGAGCAGGCACATCTGTACTTGCAGGAGGCATTTACAGCCTAGAAATGCCACCTGCCTGCCCAGATGTTAACCCATCACAAACTAGCAGCTTAGTAGCTTAGAAATGGTTTTTAAGTCACATTGTTCACCCAGAAGTCAGAAGCAGCAGATGCGGTGAGGTGCACATCATGTGGGATGGGGCAGCCAATGGGAGCTGAACTGCAGGCTCAGCTCTTGTTTGCTGTTCTCACCATCCTGTCCAAACTGGCAGGAAAATTTGAATTTACCTGATACTACAGAGCAAGTGCTCATTGTTCCACAGTAGGTAAATTTGAAGTAGTGGCAACATAATGTGCTGCCGCTACAAAGTATCAGGCATGAGATGTGATGCCCACACCCTGAAGGCACATCAGAATGTGCAGTATTCCCAAGCCTGGATGCACCCTTATTGTGGCTGGTCAGAGTAAATTATTAGTGTTGGATCATTATTAATCATAAGAAAATGTCAATAGGACTACCTAGGCTCAGATACTGGTAGGGTTTTTTTTTTTTTACAGGTCTAGTGGCTGTCCAGGACCTAAGAATCAGAACAGGGTTACATTTGGAAGGCCACACATCTCTCTGTTTAGGTTTAACAGGGGACTCATTTTGACAGTTCACCAAATTGCATCAGAAATAGTTCATCTTACCTTAGGCCATTGAGGCCAGAAATTTTAGTTCCTGGCCACTGATGGTCATGCTCTGAAGTTCACACAAACTCTGGAGCAGTACAGGGCCCATCCCAGAACAAAATGTCCAAGTGCAGGCAGATCGTCTTCTGAGTTCAGCAGGACCAGTCTATTCTGAAACTCCTCTCAATCAATGTGGTTCTAGCTATACTGCTCTCCCTCCCCCATGCAGATGTGAAATTGGCTTATGACTTCAGCCTGATAAAAATTTCATTTTTTTTTTTGTGCATTCTTATTGTATGTTCTGTACAATAAGAATCTTCTGGGTGTTTTCATTTTTGTTTTGTTACAGCCATGCACACTCATGCACACAGTTGGTGTATATCATAAACGAGAAGATATCTGACAACTCATGCACTGCTTACACAAAACTAGGCAAAAAGTTGTATTTTTCATTAAGGGAACACTGAGGATGTGCCCCATAGCAGGCGTGACTAGATGGTATATCCAGAGTTGGTCTTCCATGGATATGCAACCTGTCCCACACTGTGGAAGCCACCACTGAAAAGGTCCTATCCTGAGTGCCACTCCTTTTGCTACTGAGGTGGTGATACAACCAGGAGGGGCTTCCCTCCAGATCTTAGGGCATTAGGAGTTCACTTGGTGTACTTGACATAGTTGGATATAAGTCAATAGATCTTTTGTTGTTTTACCCAAAGCCAAGATAGTTAAAATTCTGAAATGTGGCTTATACCTCCCCCATGACTCATACCCACAACTATTAGATCTGAGCAGACATATACAAGCCTAATTTATTTAAATATTTCCATTTTTAAGAATGGAAGGACTTTCTCGTGAACTATACTTAGAGGCTGTTTGGCTAACAACCTCATTATGAGCAACATTCTAGCATACAGCAGGTGTCTACATAGTATGTTGACTGAAGAATATGACATACCAAAGGGAGGCTCATTCACCTTACAGTGGAAAAAGAATTTTCTTGCTTAACATATTTTTTTATGCAAGGTCAATCCATGTATCATTTTTCTATTTATCACAACGCGTATGGCCCCAAATAAATCTGGAAGTTCATTTAGTTGAAGATGAGAGATATCTCCTGGTTCTATTCTTGAAATTGACTCTGCAGCAAGAAATACACTTCTTGGAAGGATTCCCTGGAGTTTGCTCCAGCCTTTTTATTTATTTTTGTAACCCGGCATTGTAATACAAAGGCATCTGAAATAAGCACAGCAGATACAAATTACAGATTGTGCCTGGTTTTGTCCCTTGGAAGCAATAGAAATTCATGTGATCTGAAAATTAAATCTTCCATGCTTTTGTGTCTGCCCTCTTCCACCTTCATGCACAAAAAAACTTAGGTGTTATTGATGAGGCTCTGATCTTTTATGCACAACTGCAGTCGAAAAATTATTCACGTTGATGTTTGATAAAAAGCACATTGCAGGGAAGGGGGCGAGTGAATGAAGGAGCAAATGCAAGAGGAATTCCAGTAGCACATATTTTGTTTATTCCTGATTTCATACATTTTGTACATTAAATGTGTTTTCTTGTGGTTGCTGAATAGGATGCAGAGTAATTTACTTCAAAATTAACAATGAAAGGAATACAGTGGGGATCAGGAAGAAATAGGAAGTGAATGAAATAATGAAATATGTCAACTTTCGTGTTGTTTGGGACCTCTGAGAAGCTTGAGCTATGACTCTTTTGCCCCACTTTATGGAGTAACAAGTTCATGAGACCTCACACCTGGGAGACCTGTCAGGCATTAATTTTTCAAGTCAGCCATTAGCCAATAAGAAAAGGCTCACGTTTGGCTGAAGTGCATTGTGTCCCTTATAAGAGTCCCCTTTGGTATAGAACAGCAAAACTTTGACAAGTGTAGGAAACTATGGAGAATACTTTACCAGCTTAAAAAAAACCTCTATTATAGTGTTCTACAATCCTGGACATTCCTGATTACCTACTGAGCTTTATTTCTGGTTTCTATTCAAATTCTTGATAGCCCTTCCCCTTTTATATAAAATTAATGGTTACCTCTGTACGCAAGAGTCTGGGGACATTTTGCACCTTTGTCTAGTGTGAAGGCTGGTGAAGTACTGGGATATATTGGGTGTCTGAACCTTGAGATGCCTGATATATCTGGAACTCAGCCAGTGTTTCTCCAAGTGCTGGGAAAGTGCTATCACTGGGATCGCCTCTCTGCAGGTGTGGTGTCATTGCTGCAGTGACTGGGAGATGCATCACATAACCATGGCTGCACTCACCCACACCAGGCTCCATTCACCTAGAAGAAGTATGAAGAGAGACATACTGGGCTATCCTGGTCAGTGGGATGGCTATAGCTCATGTTTTTGTGCTCTACATCTATATGTGCGGGGCATGCTCCAGCATGCACAGAGCCACTTCTAGGATAGATACAGCTCTATGCAGTGCACATATTCTATGTGGGAGCAGCCTTTGGCTGCCCCACCAGAGCTAGTGCAAAAGGGCATAGGTATCACTTTGGAAGGAGATAAACTTGGTATGGTTATGGCTGGCAGTAACTGGCATTAATCTGGCATGACTATAGAAGGCCATAGGAATTTTGGGACTTTGGTCAAGGAGATTCTACCATGTTCAAAAGGACAAGCCTCTACATGTTTGTTTCTCTGCTCCTTCTTCAGTAAGCCTTTCAGATTCAATCAAGAGTAATGGCTTGAACTGGGGGTGAATTCTACAGTTAGTCCTGGTTTTGATATGTCCTGATGGCACCCGAAAATAACAATAAATGCAATCAAGTCATTTTTTTCACTTAAACCAAAAATTTATTGTTTAAACAGTAAAGTAAATATCTGGAATGCTTCCTGCAGGAATTTGAGCAAGACTTATTGACTTATTGTCTTGGGCGAGCTACCCATTGACTTATCACTGCCCAGACATCAAGCTGTATCTGCATGGCCTCAGGAAGGCATCTCCATCAGGAAACAACTTAAGTTACCCATCTCAGCTAAATGAGAAGTGCAAGAGTCCTATCTCTGCACTTGCCACCTCTTGACATATGTAATCTGTCACCTTCTCTTTTTCATAGGGAAACTTGGTTTCCATGCAGAGGCTCCCACCTAGAACAGCACAGGACATGTTTTCCCCTCCCCTCAAATATCCCAGCTTGACTTCCCTACTCCACTGTTCTTCACTTCATCCCTACCTAATTCAGGTATCAAAAAACTTCATCTTGAAGCCACTCCTCTCTCTCTCTCTCTCTTACACACACACACAAACAGACAAAGCTTGGCTTTGTATCTTACTTTTCTACCATTGCCACCTGTTTTCATTTTTCAAAGAACTTTGATCTCATTGTGTTTTTGCCAATGTGCCACCCCAGTTCATACTCCATTACAAAAACTACATTTGGCTAAATACAATCTTTTTGAGCCCTTGTGCTTGGGTCTGAGCTAATTTCTCCCCAAATTATTTACCCCAGAGTATGCTCCTAGCACTATATAAATATTTCATCCTATTAGCAGTTCGGGTTGGGATGTGAAAGGGGTGGTTCCATCCTATATTTTTCATGTTTTATTTATCTTTTTTTTTTTCAAGCTTGGTAGGGTAGATCATGGCGTATGAGGGAAAATCATATGGATTTACAATGCCAGTTAAGATATTTCTCCCCATCTTTCCTTACCAAAACCTAAGAAAACTACACATAAGAAATGAAATGAGAGTCAGAATAAAGCTGTGAAAATTCTGGTAGTAAATAAGAAATGGTTAGGATGAGAAAATTGGCTACTTTCGTTTGAAGTATACAGGGTAATCTGGATCTCTAGAAGTCATCGGAAAATAAAAGAAAATGAAGATATCAGCTAGTAAGGAGTAATTGCTTGGAGTATGGATGGTGAGGCCTGCCTGGCCAGACCACCATGGCAATAGCCACAGCAGCATTCAGACTATCTTACGGCAATTGTGACACAGTGTGTGATTGTGCAGTTGCTCCTGCACCAAACCACTCCCTCAGAGTATTTGCACCTGGAAAAGAGTGTGAACTTTCTGTCTAGGAGTAACCAAGAATTCACCAGCTAGTCCTGGTGAGGCTGTGGAGAGGTTTTTACTTCTTCACAACTCACAACTTTTTGGGACAGCTGGTGGATATACTAGGGACGTGCACGAATGTACTTTTGACATTCAAATCTGAGTAGATTCAAATGTCATAAAATCTGATTCGATTTGGATATTTTAATGTCATAAAATCCAATTGGAAAACATATCATTCGAATCCACACATTTGAACCTTAGATTTGTATTTAATGATACATATGTTGACAACATTCATTTCTATATACATATCTGTACACATTCCATAAAAATTGTATGTATCCCGTATTATCCCGTATGCATCCCGTTTAATCCCATATTTTAAGGGCAAGATACGTATAATTTTCACACAGATTCATATATGACAGATATGAATCTACACATTCAAATTATTCAAAAATCGGTATTGGATTTTTGAAAATCTGATTTGAGTTTGAATGTTCAAATTCGGATTTTTGAAAATTCAGTTCAAGTTTGAATGTTGACATTCATTGGATTCAAATCAAATATTCAAATTTTTTAATATTTGTGCACATCCCTAGGGTATACCTAGAAGCTCTGGGATGGCAAATTGTGTAGGTACTTTCCCTGGAGCAGCTGCAGCTGCTCCAGATGGGTGAATGTAAACAGGTCCTTACTCTCCACCTATGTCACTTCTGAATGGGGCTTGGGATGGTGATTCGGATGCCTGGTAATAACAAGACTATTGTTTGCTGACCTCTGAGCATTTCATTAGCTACAGATTGCTTTTGGACCTTCTGCCTTCTTCCTTACCAGTATCCATCTTCTGCAAAGATTCTCTGGAGTGCTGGGATCTTCTATTTATTAAACCGAGTCTTTCACAACTGCCATCAGTCTCCTTTGAACCCAACTCATGTGTAAATGTGTATATGTGAAAGAGAATACACCCTCATTTCCTGAGCTGCAAAGCCCACCTCTGACCAAGAGAATACATCCCTTTTGTCATTGTTACTGCTAAAAGATACAAGTTATCTTTTAATTCTATTTGTTTACTTCAAAAGCCTCTCACTTGGAGTTGCTGCTATCAGAGTTAGTTTTCCTCCAATCTGAGGTTGTTTCTAAATGCTTTGTAATAAAGTTATTTTCTCTTCTTCATACTGTATAATTAAATACAGTTTGTATTCAAGCCTAGTTATTTCCCCCCTCCCTTGGGAGCAGCTGCCAGATGTGTCTCCTGAAGGATGAAACTTTTAATCTTATAACTATCCCAAACATGAGAATGCTGTTAGATTCATATCCAGAGTTGTTTTCGTGACAATACTTGGGTCAGTAGTGTGGAAGGAATCCATAAGCCTCTACACCAGATGTGGATACTTCCTGTGTCTTCTTCCAAAAGGAGTAAACTTTCCTTCCACCAGAGTACACTA
The DNA here is from genome assembly GCA_023333525.1 of Aspidoscelis tigris stejnegeri. Lineage (NCBI taxonomy): Eukaryota > Metazoa > Chordata > Lepidosauria > Squamata > Teiidae > Aspidoscelis > Aspidoscelis tigris. Next base: position 59,198,987 of record JALMGA010000002.1, on the reverse strand, counting down.
TTCCCAGATTATCTTCTCTGAAGGAGTCAAGCCATAACTTTGTTCAAGCATTATTCCACTCGCACAGATGATTCAGAGGATGAGGATGTCTTACATGAAGCTCAGTTCATCTTTCAGTGACCCCCTACCTCCACACAGACAGAGAGTGGAGGTCAAGGATGGGAGCCAGTCAAGGATGGGAGCACTATGCCAAGTCACACTGACATTGCATCCCTTGTGCAATGTCTGAAATACACTGCTTGTGCAGTCTTGGCAGTTGCAGCAACAGTAATACAAATCATATTGGAATATGTATCACATTCTGTATTGCAGTCACCTTCTGCAAGATCAGAGATAGGAGAATTAGGTGAGAAAGCAAGGGGATGAAAGAAGAGGGTAGGAACAGAGGGGCAGCAGTGAAGTAAACAAGAAATCACAATGGTGAGTCATACAGCAGAAACCTCAAGATAATGACTTAACACATTTTTGGTTGCTGCAGAACAAGTTAATAGCACAGAATCTTGCTAGTTTTGCTACAGGGAAAACTGAAGAGTTCCCATGACTTAGCCTCACGAGATGTCAAGTTCAAGTATCCACATGGATTCTGAGTTAGACTTCACCTCTTTGTGGTAACAGTATATGGAAGGATCAAGTTGCCCTGATCCAGCAACACACAACAAGCTTGTAGGAAGGGAAAGCAAGTTTGAGCTTTGTCTCTGGTGAGATTTCCACCCTGCAGCTCTCAGAAATCTAAGCACAGCAAACAGACTTCAGCCCCTTGCCAGGATAGCCAGATGCAGCTCTTGTTAAAGTAGTGGACTCAGGTTTAAGTGGTCAAATCCCCTGTAGTCCTGCTTCAGGGGGAGGGATGCTTGTATTTACACTGCTTTTTAATTATGGTTTAACTGTAAGACAAGTGGTTCTCAACCTTCCTAATGCTGCAACCCCTAAATGCAATTCTTCATGTTGTGGAGACCCCCAACCACAGGGGTAGGGCAGCTGGGAGGGGGGAGAGAGGGGTGGTAGGAGTCTCGTCGTGACCCCTTTACCATACTGACCTACCCTAGGTTCCTTATTTGAAGGGCAGGATATAAATATTAAGATAATGATGACAGACAGACAGACAGACAGACAGACAGACAGACAGACAGATAGATAGATAGATAGATAGATAGATAGATAGATAGATAGATAGATAGATAGATAGATAGATAGATAGATAGATAGATAGATAGATAGATAGATAGATAGATTGTGTGTACATGAAGGGACATGTGTGTGTGTGAGAGAGAAGAGAAAAATATTGCTGGAGATGACAGAAGAAGATACACAAATCTTATCTGTCAAATTGCCTGAGAAATAATCAACGAACTGTTGCACACGCAACAGAAATGCAACTCATATTAGAAATACCTTCAGGTATAGGGTGGAATATAAATAAATAAATAAAAATTGTGGTAAGTCATGAAATGCAACTCAGAAGACAGTTATTGAAATGGAATGGAATACCCATGGATGTGCTCCATTTGTGGCCCATGATGATTGATGGCAGGATATCAGTGTATTTCATACAAACCTAGATATTGCCACTATTTCTGTGCTCAGTCCTTTTCAGTGTTGGGCCACAGGATGAAGGAATGGCACATGAGAATGTAAGAGTTAGAGTCAGCTCCCTTTGCTACGTTTTGTGGCAAAACATTGAAAAGGAAGAAAATTTTGTATATAGAGAAGCTCAGAGTATATAAAATGTTCTGCCTGTTTTCAGTTCAATAATTCTTCTATAACTACTTGTAAAGTCTCTGTGGTAGGATGGTGTCACGGAACAGCACATTTTATGTTCATAAAACTCTAATCCATACATCCTTTTTTGCTTTAACTTGCTCTTCAAATTGATAGTGAAATAGTTATCTACTTTAGCAGATGGTTAAATTAACCAAGGAGTTAAAGTAAGCCAAGTCAAGCAAGACTCACATTTCACAGAAGACACGTTTCTGGAAAGTTATCTGTCCTTGTTCTCTCTCCTGACTTCCTTCCACCTCAGAAATGCTATTCTTGGGAATTTTTATTAAATGTCGTTCACCAATTTTTTAAATGATGACTGCCGTACCCCTAGTTCAAGAATACAGAATGATCTAGAACATTGCAGAAGACATAAAGCATGGGGCAGCTACTGTCACAGAAGTTACTGCTTTACCTTGTAGTGACATGAAAGAAAGTGTGGCAGTGGCTCACCCATATCATATCCTTGTGTGTGGCAGACAGGGTTGCAGCTGAGCAATATCAAAGGTGTGTTCCAGGTACAGCCTGCCTGCCCATCCTCCCTCTCATAAACACTCTCTGCTAGAAAAAGTGGATTAGAGAAGGCTTGGGAACATGAGAGCCACATCCTGTCTCCTTATGTTATGTCTGAATACAGCCCATTGCTCTTTGTGCAACTGTCCTACCTCTGTCACCTTAAGGACAAAATGTTCCATCAATACTCCACTGCCAGTGCTAGTGAAAAGCCCCATTTCTGAAAATTAGAAAGATCTATTATCTGTCTAGGCAGCGAAAGAGCTGATTCTCGGGAGCTGCAAAGAAGTGAGAGAAGTGGTGGGCAAAACAAACATGTGCAACCTTGCTGTAGCTCCAGGAGCCTCTGTGACTGCTGCTGTGATGGCTATATTAAGTGTTTTGGAAAGCAACCTGGAGAAATCAGGCCCACTGAAGCTGCATCCACACTAGGGATGTGCACAAATATTTGCAACATTTGTTATTTGTATGAATTCATACAAATTCAGACATTCGTATATGAATAGAATATTATGACATTTGTACATTGACATTCGTACAAATACAAATGCTTCAGAACATTTGTGAACATGGGAGATGGGAAAGCAGCTGTGACAGACACATCTGCTACAGATTCAGAGTGAATTTGATATGGTTTGAGAGCAAATTCAAAGTAGATTCAGGGTGGATTTGGTGTTTTCAGAGCAGATATGTTACTGCATATATGTCGGATATGTATTGGATATGTATGCATTCATATTGGATATTCATATGAATTTGTATGGATGCATTCATATCGAATAGAGTCCTACCACATTTGAAAGGGATCAATTTGAATAAATACAAATTTTCTTACATTTGATTTGATATGAATCAAATGCAAAAAATACCGCCATTCATGCACATCCATAATCCACACACATTTTAAAAATCAGCACAAAAGCTGCTGATCCCATCCCACCTCTAATTCATATTAAAGGACAGGGAATGCCTTTTGGAAGTGACTTTTCTAGCATTAAATGTGGATTAAGGCACTAGCATCTGGATAATATCACCTCTAAGCAACTTTCAAACTACTTGTTTTTATTATGTGTGGATGCAGCCTGATTCACTCCCCCCCCTCCATCCATCCACATGAGGGAGGTGACCTATGTCACCAGAAGTGACATTGGAGTCATTCAACAGGGATTTCCACTAAGTTACTTTGGGTGGTGTTTGCAGAATATAGAGCCCCCTGAGTTTCCAACTGCTTGTACACTCACTACAGATTAGCACCAATGCAGTTGATTCAGCTCACGCTACCATGCCATCTGGATCAGTGAGCCCAGTTATTCCAGATCTACTGTTCTAGATTTAGGGCAGATTAAGTGCAGAAAAGGAAGGCCATTGTGAGGTAAAGGCACAGTATTTAAAAATAAGAATTATTTGGTTTGTGTTCAATAAAAAGATGTTCCATCTTAGTGATGTGACTTGAGCTCAAAACTTAATTAAGAAACCTTATCTTATAAAATTAGTAATTCTCTTATGTCTTATTTAACCAAAAAACTTATTATTGTAATCAGAAGTATCTGGATAACTATTGCTCTCTTCTTGACACTGGCTTTATTTTACTGCTCACTTCAACATGAAAGAAAGAAAGAAAGAAAGGAAATGCATTCTGTCATAACTCTACCCCAGTATCCATGGCAATAAGTTTTGCATTCCTTGTAATGATTCTCTCTAGGTACACTGTTGAGTCTTCTGTCTCCAAAATTCCCTGCTGTAATTTGGCTCACTGGGAGAGGAGCAAGTGCTTCTGAACTTCTCATTATGGACCCTGGATCCATTTATAAATTTGAGGGGATCGGAATTAATAGTGACAAGGGGCAATTATGGTACTTGAACATTGAATCCTTAATTGAAATAAATCAATGGCAGAGAGGAAGCTAGAAAGGGAAGCTGATTGAAGAGGTTCAAAATGGAAAATAGCAGGTTGAATTGCACTCCGAAATGTTTCAAATAGACCAGGAACAGAATGTTTTACCATGGAAGGAAAACTATCAGACAAATTCAAGTCCCTGTGTGTGTGTGTGTGTGTGTTTGCTTAAATGTTCTCTTTCACATGAAAGGAAAGGGTTCACTCTCCTAAAAACTCAAAATGCAACATTTCAAAAAGCTATATAAAAGTGTGACTCTGTTTTCCAGTGATAGCACTTTGCATTATATCCTGCCACCAGTTCAAAATAACATAGTATTTAATAGGTCTACTACTAAAGAAAGGATAAAATCTAAGAATTGCTCATAAATGTGGCTCACAAGATATATACGTTTCTGGTACACTGCCAGGCCACAGCCCATCTAGTCCAGCATCCTGTCTCACACTGTGGTCCACCAATCACCTCTGGCCATTCTTAAGCAGAAGACAAAGGCAAACCCTTTCCCTGCTCTCGAATACATGCAAATGAACTTTAGAAGTATTTAAGGAGCAAAGAAGCTCCCAGTTGCAAGGTTGTTTCCTAAATGTTGGTATATTGTTGCAAGTGTACAACACTTAATGTAAAAGGGGTTAATTTTCTGTGTATATTAGAGTTGCAGTATTAAAACTGCTGATTAGATAACTCTGCTGTAACAGTTTGTATATCACATTCTCTCTTCCAGCTAGTAAGTAGAAAGATGGACTCTAGCATCTCTAGACATGTATATTTGATGTAAATAAGTTATAAAACTCACAAGTTATAAATAAGTAAAGTTATGTTGTACAAAACAAGAAGTTTTATGCTGCTATTAGAATAGTTTTCTGAGTGTAAAAGAAAACAGCACTAATGAGACCCCTACGTCAACCTTTATCCAAGGACCTTGGGGGGACGACAATGACTTTGGACCATTTGGCTGGTTGTAAGGCTTTGTAGTTTACTTGTGGTTTCCATTTGTGGTTTACTTGTGGTTTCCATTTGCAAAGTGTGAGAGATCCATCTTGCTTTCTTTGTTAAGGTCTCAGCCCAGCCCATTCTACCTTCATCCCTGATCCCACAGTGGATTTGAGAATCTGGATTATCCAATGAAAAGATAGGCTGCTTCCGCACAAGCCTCTTAACACCCATTAAGCACACAGTGGGAAAACCACATACGCACACACATACCTATTTAGCACACTTCCGGCGAGGCACGTCCGCACAGCAACACCCATTAAGCACACTTCGGGAAACCCGCGTCCACACAGGCAGACCTATTTAGCACACTTCTGGTGAGGTGCATCCGCACATATCCGTCTCTAATGTGTGCTTAATGGGGTTTAATGGAACACCACATTGTATGTGGTCTTAATGGGTGTTTTCCTCTAAATCCGCATTAACAGAGGATGGGAGAGAGAACACATGGGGCGGGACAGGAAGTCGCCATGTTGAGAGAGGCAGTGGCAGGAAGCTGCCATGTTGAGTGAGGCAGGAGAAGCACAGTCCAGCCACGAAGTCCCTCTCACATGGGCTTTGCATCAGGCAAGGCGGCAGAGGGACAGCAAGTCTAAATGTAGCAATTCCATGTACAAAAACCTGGCTTCAGTGCCAGGCGGGCACTGGATCTTAGACATGCTGCTGATTGGTCCGCGCACGGCAGGAAAGGACCGGTGACTGAGGGCTGAAGGCTCCAATCATGTGGCTCCTGGGGCAGCTGTCTTGAAATCCGTGCTACTGCATCTGCACAGCGAAAGCAGAATCTGTTCCTCACAATCCATTCTTCCCACGCATGTGTGGACAGAAGGGGTGTTGGTAGATTCATATCTACTAGATACGGATCTACCTTAAACTGGATTTAGTAAATCCAGATCTATCTTAAACCAAATTTAGTAAATCCAGATCTACCTTAAACCGGAGTTAGTAAATCCAGATCTACTCTAAATCAGATTTAGTAAATCTGGATGTAGTAGATCCGGATTTCCAGCAGTAAGTGTGAAAGCACCCATAGGGTCTTTATCCATCTTTTAGTGCATTATCTAAGAAAGTTGTTTGTTTATAACTTATATCCCACCCTTCACTAGAAGAACCCAAGGTAATTTTTTTAAAAAAGCAAGATATATAGAATATTCTTAAAACATATTTAAAATGTAGCCCTCCCTCCTTCCCTCTCTGGCAGGACAGCACTCAGGGAAGCTGTGATGTGGGCCTATCATGTACTGTCTCTTTGCTTACTACAGTTACAGGCCAACATTTTTAGTGGCAATCCCAACGTAATAGAAAAGAAGAAGAAGAAGAAGAAGAAGAAGAAGAAGAAGAAGAAGAAGAAGAAGAAGAAGAAGAAGAAGAAGAAGAAGAAGAAGAAGAAGAAGAAGAGTTCGCTTTTCTCCCCATCTTTTCTCACATTTAAGGAAAGTGGCTCAAAGTGGCTGTCAAAGCTTTCTCTTCTTCCTGGAACAGAACACCCTATTAGGTAAGTGGAGCTGTGAGAGATCAGAAGAGAGCTGTTACTAGCCCAATGTCACCCAGATGGCCTGTGGAGGAGTGTGGAATCAAACCCAGTATTCCCAGATAAGAGTCTGGCTCCTTAACCACTAGACCAAATAGCTAGTTCCTCTTGTCTCCATTTCATGCTTACCACAGCCCTGTGATTTAGTGCTGCGCTATTCTGTCTGCATTTTTCTGTCCTGAACCCAGAGACGTGGAATTACTTTCTCTTGGAGCCTACTCCCTCACTTTCTCTCTCTCTCTCTCTTTTAGGAGAAAGTGAGGGAGTAGGCTCCAGCCTACAAAAGCCTACACTTCAGTAAAACTCGTTATCTTTAAGGTCACTAAAACGTCACTCTTCCTCTAGAATTTATTTTAAAACATATTTATATTCTAAATTTATGGGGTGAAGAGAGAAAGCCATCTGTAAATACTTGCCAAGGATTCGGTTCAAACTCCTTTTACAGTAAAACGCATTTGTTATCTGCTGCATTTATCTCATTTTTGAAAGTAAAAAGGTCAACTATCAAGTAAGCTCATTTGAGCTTACTTGGTAGTTTGATTAATGTCCCTTGTCTAATTCCCAGAGAAATGTATAGCAACTCCCTGGGTAATGAAGACAAGGCTGAGTTATTTAGGTACTTGTTAGTCAAGCTGATTTGCATATAATTAAGTGTACAGATTCTCATGAGCACAGGGAGCATGAGCTGCCTCACCCTATCTGTCTGTTTTGTGTCAAATTCATGACAAATTAAGAAAGCATGGCGTGATTTTCAGATCATAGGGATTCAGGTGGGCAGCTAAGTATTATTTGGATGATTGATAACATCTAAATGACCTTATTGAAAAAAAAAAACTGTTTTTTCCACATAGCACTTTTTTTCTATATCCTTTTTGCCACTATATGATACCTTTTCAAAAACAACAGCAATAATAAATAACCCAAATGAGTTTATGTGGCAGATTTAAAAATAAATAAATAGTAGTAAACTTGGAAATGATTTTTTTTCTGACCTATAAATTTGGTCAATGGTATTGTTCCAGTTTTCTTATTGTGTTTACCCGAGGTCTTCATCTAGGGCAAAATGAAGCACTTCTTAGGAAAGCTAGGACACAACTGCTAGCATTATCTACTCAAATCCTATTAAAAAAGGCAGATAATGCAGTGTTGGACACACTTGTTTAGGGCTGTCATCAGACAAAACAAAAGGGGAGACACAGAGGTGCCTCAGAGAGACAATGTATGTTCTTTTTGTTCCTAAGTGTCTAATGTACCTTTTTTTAAGCACAATGTTCATGAGAGAGGGTGGGACAGACTGTTATTTGAACAACCCGACTTCTAAAACATTTCTAAGCTGCCTCAGGGGTGCTTCAGAAATGCATTTTTTCTGTCTGATCACAGCCTAAGATTGCAACTATATGGTATCTTTCTAAAGGCCTCTGGATGTCTTCGGGGCTACTGGGCAAACCAATTTTTCCACTTCTATTTCACCCTCCATTCACCCCAAACCCCCCAACAAAGGCCTATCTCCTCTATAAAGTACTTTAAGGTCATGTTTCGGGGAGGAAATTGCTTCTGGGCTGCTGTCTCAATGTGTACCACAGACAGGAACAGACCCACAAAATTTCAAAATGCCAAAATTGTAGCCTCCTAATTTCTTGAAATTCCACTAGACTTGAATTTCTACTCTGTAGAATAAGCCAGATGTAAAAAAAAATTCACAGTTCTTAAATTCAGTTGAAATTCAGCTACATTTAGTAGCTGATCAATTCTGTGCCTATCTTAGGCTTTGCTTGGAAACTAAACACTAAGGGGCAGAAAGTAGTTTGGTGTAATGAAAGAGAACCAGCCAAAGTTCAGAACCATACCTCAGTTCATTGCTTCTTTATAGAATGTCTTCCTTGTTCTACAGATGTTTCACTTTAACAAAACAAAGTGTCACATTAATAGCATTTATATAATGAATTCCATGTCAAACGTTTAAACCATAGGTTCCATGTAAATTAACGGATTGTGGGACTGGATGGCACTAACTAGGGATGTAAATGAATATTCATCAGGTTCACATTTCCTGTGAATTCCTACAAATTTGAATATTTACGTTTGAATCAAATTTGGGCTACATTAGAAGACTGACATTCGAAGGCGAAGCAAATGCTTTTGTGAATTTGTTTGAAGCTTTGTTATATTCACAAAGGTGGGGAGATGGCAAAGTAGCTGCCAGTCACATCTGCAGTGAATTCAAAATGCATTCAAAGTGGATTTGGATGGAATTTGGAGGGGATTCAGAGGCATGAACGGTGGCAGGGATTCAATGCAGATTCAAAGAGCATTTGCAGGGGATTCAGATTCTTCCATATTTGTAGTGGCTATATTCACACAAATGTGAATTTCCTTCACATTCACTTCAATGTGAACATGAAAAAAATCCATATACATCACTAGCTCTAACTTAGCTAACAACTGGCATATTGGAGAGAGGGTTTAACACATATGCAGCGAATCCCCACAGCAAACTTATTTCGCTTTCCCTAAACCAAAATAATAGAACTGGATGCAAACACGAATTTGCCTGTTCCCATTACTTTTAACTTAATTGCGTTGGATCCGGATTCTGAGGATCATACGTGGCGTACGTGACTCAAGGTGGGACTCAAGTGGCTACTTTTTAAAAGCCGCTTTTTGGGGCTGCCCTGCCCTCTTCCTCCTGGCATGGATGTGCCACCCTTAAGGGATCCCTTCACCGAGCCTAGCTGGGTGGCTGGGTGGCTGCCGCTTCCATGGATGGAGGAAAAATGGCAGCGGGCAGCCAGCCAGCGATTCTTTCCCCTCCTCTCCCCATTGCTTAGGGCACACAGCAGCAGCAGCAACTAAAGCCCCTTTGCTTTAAACATTCATATTCAGCTGCTTTCATCCCTTTCCGTTTCTAAAGTCAGAACTCCAAAGAACTAGAATTGCGCAGAATTGCAACATTGTTATTCCAACCATCAAGTTGTGAAGTGGTTCCAGCGCTACAGTGTAGCGATCCCTGTTAAGTGGATTTTTACACTGAAATCCCTGTCTTTGGAAGCAAGCTATTGGGAGAGGGAAACCTAAACATGGATTCTCATCTCTTAAAATGGTACTGTCCACACAGTAAAAAATGTAAAATGTTTCAAGCGCACGATCCGGAGTGAGACCTGTTGAAATCAAGATTGAGATTCACCACGTTTTGGGGTGGTTTAACACGGGAAAAGCGTGTTAAGCCAAACTGCCATGTGGACTCCAAGGACTGAAAACGTTTTGAATGCGAGATAAGGTTGCCGTGAAGACACGGCCATGTAGAGCTCTGAGTCAGCATTCCACACTTTTGGGATCACCTGTGAGAGCAGTATGCCACTCTCACAAGTTCTCTGGCCAAAGAAATTACACGGAAAGATAAGCCACATGCCTGGCATGGAGTCCAATATTCCAGACAAACTGTTGGCATGGGCTAAGGTGAAATCTAAACACCCTCCTATGCTAAATACTCTTGAGTTAGTGACCTAGTTTAATGAAAGCTGGCACCTTTCTAACAAAGAGGTGGTAGGTAACCATATCTAGCATGGGGTCGTATGCAAACACCACCCCCTGGGCAATCAGAAGACCCTAAAACTTCAGATGTGAATGGTACCATAATTAAAACAGGCTGAAAATGAAATAAAGTTCTTAGAATTAGCCAGGCAGGGGGGAGAATTCTATTATGTAGTTTGACTAGGAAACTATAAACAAATTGAAAATAAAATAATTTGTACTGACACCAAATACTATATTTTAATCTACCACTTTGCCTACCTCATACTTTTTTTGCATCTTTTTGTATCCTACATTCCTTATAATATCATTTCCCATATTAGTTCTTCTTTTCCTTGTAATACAAAATAAGATTCTGTGCATGTATTTTCAGCCTCATCAAGCTGTTTGTAAGTGTCTGCACATGAGTTCTTTAATGTCAGCTTCTTGCTTATGATGAAGCTATAGCTGATTGGTGTGAACTACATGGCCAGAACAGACCACCCAGCCATGCAACCTCATTTTTATGGATGCTACTCACACTTTAGCCAAAGCTATACAAAATCCTGTAAAGACTTTAAAGCTCTAGGGAGCTAATACAGTTTCTGAACTAGCTTACAGGGAAAATCACAGAGAAAATTCTGCTTCCGAGCCTTGAGAATAAGAGAGTTGAGTGAAATCCCTGAGCTGCTCTGATCAAATTCTAGGAAGAATGGGCTACAGGTTAAATGAAGTTCTGTTAAGTCTTCTCCCCAGTTCCTATGGCTACAAAGAATTCTAATGATCTTCAGCCTTCATTCTAATCAGGGTGGGTTTTTTAAAGCTTTATTTATTTATTTATTTATTTATTTATTTATTTATTTATTTATTTATTTATTTATTTATTTATTTATTTATTTATTTATTTATTTATTTGCATTCTAACTAGTGAGCCAGTTTGGTCTAGTGGTTAAGGAGCTGGACATTCAGCCGGGAATACCGGGTTTGATTCCACACTCCCCCACGAAGGCGGATGGCTGACCTTGGGCTAGTCACAGCTCTCTTCTCAGCTCTTACAGCCCCACATACCTCTCAGGGTGTCTGTTGTGGGGAGAAGATCAGAAGGTTTGTCAGCTGCTTTGAGTCCCCTTAAATGGGTGAGAAAAGCGGGGTAGAAAAGCCAACTCTTCTTCTACTACTACTAACCAAACATTATGGATCTGTTTGCATTTGTTGGAATAGTTCCATCTGCAAATGTGGTGAGGCTCATCCACATTTCATTGCTGCCCTAGCCAGAGTGAAATAGCCCCTCCCTGGAGCAATCCAGCTATGGACTGCTAAAACATAGCCCACAGCCTGCCCAGAAGTAGCTAAATCTCTCCTGGGAAGGTGGGACCAGTTTGCACTTACATTTTGGTGAGTGGTGCACTCACTAGGGAAGTGTGTCTGCACCAGGGAGACACTACAACTCTCCAGAAGTTGTCACTGGCTTCTCCAAACCAAGGATGACTAGCTTGCTCTTGGTCAGTGTGTCTGCATCTTATTTTGGATATGATACATGGGTTTGCCAACATGTCTAGATCATCATGGCAATGTCCAAGTGTGCACTAGATGTTTCCATGCATATTGCCATGAATATCCATTCTGGCCTGGCCATCCTCATTTCAAGTGCTGCTGCCCCGGAACAGGGCTTATCTGAGACATCTAAAATACTTTAAAGGATGCTGCTGCTTGCACAGATACCACCACTGGCCAGTAGTGCACATTCAGGTTGTGGTGGCAGTGAAGTTTTGAGTTTGTCTAGACAAGCACATTAAAAAAAAAAGGCTTTAAATTAAACCTGTAGTTTTCCAGACTCCCCTTTCTGTCTGCTAGACATGCAGAATAAACCTCCATGTATTTGTTGAGGTGGGAGTATTAATTTAAATTGAAATCTTTTTTCTTTTCTTTCTTTGTGCTGTGTTGTTTTCCATAAGGATGGTATCGATACATATGGACAAACTTCACTTTGGATTTTGTCACGGATATGCCTTAGCGCATTCTCATAAATGCTCCTGCAACTCTTCTCCTTACTGGCTATCATAAAGCAAGAAGACTCCAGCACATCTCCACTGCATTTATTTGTTTGTTTGCATTTTTGCCCTGCCCTATACCTAAAGGTCTCAGAATGGGTTACTACATGGCAGAGACTCCTTCGCCCTCATACCATGTATTCATTTATTGCAACTGGGCACTGTTGCTCATACTCCGGGTGGCATCTTAGGGTCAGCACTTCCCTATCACAAGGAGGCAGGATGTGTTAAATCAGTCCACCCTATGAGATTTAAGGAATATGAATGTCCAGGAGGAATTTCTCAAAGCCAGAGCCAATGATTTTCATGGAGGTATGGAACTGAAAAATACAATGAGCATTTGACACAGCTGCTCCTTAGCCCCCCCCACTATGTGGAGATCTACCTGCTGCTTGGCTTTCTGAGGAGTTTGGAGCATTGAAATGGATTAGGAGACAATTATGGCACTAATGGCAAGCTACTGATCATAAAGGGGAGCGAACACAGAAAAGAGCACAGACAAAGAGTTATGTTGAAACTATCACCCCAGTTGCACAGCTACAAATGTGGCATAACTGTTTTGTAATTCCTAAGGTTATTTCTTCTGGAGAATTTTTATTGTTATTGTCCTCACAGAGCCTGGATGGGATTACCTGTCTTATATTGGGCCATTGGAAGTGGTTGGGAATGAATTATCATGAACTCAAATAAGAGCTCCAAACTCACCCACACCACCTCACTATCTGCACCACTTGTTGCTTTCTCACTTCAGGTTGGTTTGTTACAGTGAACAGGTATGTGTGGATGAGTGTAGATCCAGGGTCCAGATGGATTGCCCTAGCATGCACTTGGGACTGGTTTAGAAGCCCCATGGAAAGGGTGGAAGTATCCACAGTCACAGTGCATGTTTATATTTACAAAGACCATTACTAAATTTTATCCATATTTTAAGTGCAATTCTTCAATGTTATGTTTCTCCCTAGAATTCACCCTTCAAGTTTGGGGCTTCTTTTATGGATCTATAGGCACATGAAGGAATTTCAGCACTACTGCAAGCACCTATCGATCGGCCTTTAACAACAACAAAGAAAAAACTTCTGTCCATTCTAGTATGGCAAGATATTTTCACAATAACTGATCTGATGCCTATGCAAAAGTGCCATTGCTCTGCTTGTTTATAACTAAACAGATGACAAAGGCTGTGGGGGTGCAATCTTGCCCATTAAGAAGCAAAAACTGAAGCTACTAGGCCAAAGGATGAATTCCTAGGTCACAGCAAGATTGCCATATCTCTCTCAAGAATATAAACAACATACAGCATTCAAAGATAGTTGTCCACACACATAGTTGCCCCAGCAACGGACTTCCGGTTGGTTCCTTGGTTCACTAATCTGAGACACCATATATGGCAATTCCTGTATATTCCTCTTGTAAGCAGAATCCTTGCATTAGGCTGTTTTAGCTGGCTGTGTCCAGATTTCCCCCTCCCTTACCATTTGTGAGCATATTGTAGTGTTTTTTCCACTGCGTAACTGTCTTCTGTGTAAAAGGGTATAAAGGGCCCTGACTCTTAACAGTAAACAGAACATGCTTGCTGACAGACTTGCCTGCTAGCTAGTTCATTACAACAAAAGGCAATAAAGAATACTGTATGTGAATTAAAATATAATCCCTTGTACCTTTTGTTCGGCTGGAACAAATGATCAAAGGGGGCATTTTTATTCAGTGCACAATGTATGCCAAAGTTCTGTGACCAAAGAAAGCTACTTAGATTTGTCAGCTCCAATTCCTATTGTATGCACCAGCTATGGAGTTACTGGCTGCATGTGTGCCTATAAACAGCACATTAGGTACCTAAATGTAAGTTGCCCAATCCAATCTGGAACATTCATCATAGAGGTGAAAATTTTGGGGTATCAACTCTGGACCTCTTATGCGATTGAGACTATTATTAAAAAGGTTTATTACATTGACTATGGCCCAAGCATCTGACCAAGATGAGCCAAATAAAAACCAGCTATGTAGTAAGCTTTACTGTTTTAGAGCCCTTTTAACAAGTTTTGAAATAAGCAAAGACAATTACTTACATATATATATATAAAAGCAAAATGAGGTTCTAAAACGGCCATGTGAAAATCAATATTTGTGAGTCATGTTGGATATCTTTCTCCTCAAGCTATGCATTTATTCATAAGTTTGTTCCTTTAAAAAGGTGAAATTTCCTACTGAATTATAGGAATAGCCAAGGAAATATTCCTTATCATTAACTTTTATATGATTAGCTTTTAGTATACAAGGCTGGAAAAAAATGCAGGGATAAAAAATCTATAAATAAGAACTGGGGATTCTTTGGCTGAGTGGATAAATTACCCCAATGCCAATCAACTAGCTGTGTCCCTGTCTCCTGGCCATGTAGTCTCTCATAGATGAAAATGTATGTATGTATTATTTTCTATACTGAATTGTACATTGGTATCTTTATCTCCTAATTTCAAATAACAGAGCATATGTGAGGCCCTAGTAACCCCAAACACTAAAATTTGGAGTAAGCAATGCATTAACACAGAGTGACAGCTACTAGTAGTAATTTGGCATTCTCCATATGTTTGAAATTAAGATGCTTATTGCCAGAAGGTTCTTCTGCTGCTGCTGCTTCCCCCCAAATGGGCCTATTTAAAACTCAGCTTTCAAGGCTGGCCAGAACTCAATATTCACATAATATTATTTCTAAATATCTAGTCATGTTGTTTTGTTTTGGGTTACAGTGAATAGCTTTTTTCCAGATCACAGTTGATCTGTACATTATGAAATATCATAGCTGATGCATATATTCATCTCTAGCTAAAACTACTAAAGTTTTAATTAAAAGCAGGACTACTTGAGTGGAGCACACAGCATGCTATAAACTTTACTATCTGTTTCCCGTCAAAGATGGAGAGTAAATTACAACTACTTCTTCATTTTATTTTAATTAAAAATAGTTAGATGGCCATGATCACCTCTCTTCCACTTTTGTTATTTAATGACCATTAAAGTAACAGAATTGAAAGGCTATTTAGTATTCTATGAAATCACTGAGGGTTAAATACAGCCATGGAAGCTTGGCTTCCCAGGATGGATCTGATTAATTAATTTAATGTGTTAAGGAAATTGCTCTCCATCCAGTCTAAAAGCTTATTGTCAAAGGAAGGGTTTTGGTGTGTGTGTATATCTTTCTACAGAGATTGCTGTGTTTTAATCTGACTATTTTTCCTAAGCACAAATGCAATGAATAATTGCATAGTTTAGTTTGAATCAATTTTTTTGATTAGCTGCTTGGCCCATTTGTTAAAATGGGTTATGTGTATACTTCCATCTGAAGACGTCTTGCTGTGAAGTCTCCTCATTGACCATGACTAACACTATATTGGGCCAACGGGCCAGTCATCCATTGCAGCCATGTCAAAGAAAAAAAAATATTTCAAGACAGGACCCAGCCGACCCAGCCGTCTATAGGATACTATAGATACAAAGGGAGAAAACAATGACTGAGACAGATGAAGGAGGTCCCATTTCCACCACAGTGCTGCTAGCCTCATCATGTTTCCTCTGTGCTGCCTGCAAAGGCTACTTGTCTAACCTCCCCATAGCTAACTGGTCATATAGCCTACTCTGGCTTGCTTCTTGCTCATGGATCTTCACATGTCTTTCTTCCCCTGCTTTATGAGGGCCCATTTACATAGCCACCCCATAAATTGGCATGTGTGGTACAGCTGGTTTTCTAGCTCACCACAACAAATTACCATACAATGCAGGAGCAGGCAGAACCCTTGGTTCAGCTTGCAGTAGCTAAACATTCACAGTGGGCTGAATTAATGGGCTACTTCAGAGCAATAAATGATCACCCTGAGATCAGTGTTCCCTCCGAAAAGATCAGTTTAGGAAGCTTTGAGTGGGGGAGGGGCATGCAAACACCCTGTTTTGAATGCCACTGCTTGTAACTGAAGATACCCCTCATCTATGTGAGCCAGTTTGGTCTAGTGCAGCGGTTCTCAACCTTCCTAATGCCGCGACCCCTTAATGGAGTTCCTCATGTTGTGGGGACCCCCAACCATGGGGGCGGAGCAGCTGGGAGGTGGAAGGGAAGGGCAGCAGGAGGCTCATCGCGACCGCTCTGAAAAGGTAATTTGACCCCCAAAGGGGTCCCGACCCACAGGTTGAGAACCACTGGTCTAGTGGTTAGGGATCCAGACTCTTATCTGGGAATACTGGGTTTGATTCCGCCCTCCCCCATGAAGCCAGCTGCGTGACCTTGGGCTAGTCACAGCTCTCTTCTGAGCTCTCACAGCCCCACCTACCTCACAGCGTGTTCTGTTGTGGGGGGAAGAACAGAAGGTTTGTCAAAGCCAGCTCTTCTTCTGTCTGTCTGTCTGCCATCTTTATTTAAAATTATCTCATTTTAATGTGGCTACAATGGAGTGTGCATTGCTTCTAATTATTACACTGATTCAGATGCTGATACACACTATATCCTAGCCATTTGTAGAGGGTATGTTGCCACAAAAGGGACAAATAGGATCATTTTAGAACAGTTCAAATTGAACCATTCTATCTGACCCTGTTTGATTCAAATTGAACCACAACCTGCTCAAAGTGCTTGGTTCAAAAAACCAAGGGTTTTTGCCAGAACATGATCAAAATGAATGGTTCAGTTTGTTGCAACTTAAAATTACACAGTTCTGCAAGTTCTGAGGCGGTGGGACAGAATTACACAATTCTCAATTGTAACAAAAAATAGCAAGCTGTTTGCAAAACTGTTAGAGTTTGAGTTAGAACAAATTGTGTTTGAGCTGGTTGTAGAGTGAACCAACCTTTAATTTTGAGTTGGTGCAAATCTGTAATATGCAAATTCTCCCTTTTTAATAACATCTGGGTGAAATAGTGTGACATTTATTGTTATCTATTTTTATTTCCCTTTTTATTCTATATGTTTTGTTAAAAAGTGTGTAGTGTTCTAACACTGTAGTACTGGGTGATATAAAAATCAAATAAATACATAAATATATAAAGTATAGGTAAATGGTGTATTCAGGATATAGTACATAGTTGCATTATGTTTACACATGCTTGTTATATATGAATGTAAAGAAAGTGCCCTCTCCAGGAATATCCAGTAGATCAGAAATGGTGCAGCAGTGATGTAGAGGAGATGTAGAGGCGAAAGGACAATGAGGTGTTTCACTGTAACAGTTTAAATCCCAATTTTGCAAGATCAAAGGCTCTCAAGAATGCCCCAACTCTTCATTTCAATTGACAGTTTCAGGTCTTTTGCATTTAGTCCTACTTTCTTGGCTTTCTCTTCACAAATGCCTGTTTGCAACCATCTTCTACTAGGGTAAGCAAACATATAAAAGAGTTTAGACAGTTCTAACTGGGGAATGTAATACATTTGGGATGTATTCAACAACACAAGCAAAGTCTGACAATTAATAGGCAGATAAATTGCTGAAATTTCCATAAAGTAATGGAAACACCAACTTTCCATACCCAGAAATGTTGACATCTTTCCACTGCAGCCTTAAAACAGCTCATCAACTTGCCCCACCTTAAAGATGGGACACTTAGGGTGTTTTTCCACTGTCACTAAAAGGACCCATTAAGTACCCATTAATGGGTACTTAATGGGTACTTCTAGTGACAGTGGAAAAACACCCTTAGATGAGTCTGGCACTTTAACCACAAGACCAAACTGGCTCACTGAACTACAGAGGTAGAACAAAAAGGCATAGGGACACTCTAATATCAGTCCTCTAGTTTATTTTACAATGTACTTTCCTTTGCCACAGCCAGCTCATACTCTGAGGCTCTTTGAAAGTGACCCTGAAATGTGCCTAAAAAATTAAATGTCCTTTCAGTTTATTGTGCTGAATTTATGGCCACATCTCCACTTACCATTCTGAGGCCCCCTTATTGTCCTGAAAAGTGTCCACTGCTGCCCCATCTTCATTTTTGGCAACAGCAGCTGCTTCAAAAAGATTGTGTGTGCTAACTTGCCGCACAATTGCACACAGAAGCACTTCCAAAGCAGGGGGGTTTCTTTCCACCATGCATTGAGAAGCTGATGAAAATTATGCCCTCTCCCTCTCAAATGGACACAAGGAAGGTGCCATGGATGATTCACCTCTCCTAGAAATAAAGATGTTTCCAAAATTTCATATGTAATTATTATATCAAAACTTGCACCTCAACAAAGAAAGTAGCACAGAGACATTTTAGGCAAATTTACACCACTTGTTTCTTCTTTTATAGCTTACTGTACATGCAGCTGAACATTGTTGGCACTACACTAAATATCATACAAATGGACATAATATTTTCTTCACATATACGTTCAGCACCTGTAATAGATAGAGGTAGAGTTAGAAATAGAGATAGATGATATAGATTAGCACAGATGTCAGTACTTACTTTGGGTACATACGGAGAAGACCAAAATCTCTGAAAAACATGGCAAGCCTTAGAAGAGTAAAAGGCCAGACAGTTAGTAGATGGATAGATTCAATTACAATGGTGATGAAAGTCTCTCTAGCAGACCCAGGAAAGATCATAGAAGATTGGTCAATCTGGAAGAAGTCAATTCATACAGTCACCAAAAGGGACAATCTGTACGACATCGCATGTGTTTTCCAACTGATCTCAGCGTCTCATTATTGAAGACAATGAATAGATGACACTAGATGACAATGACATTTCTTTTCCAGTGTTTGTGCATACAAATTCTTGCATTACTATAATATTTTGTAGACTATTTCATGCTTACTGTCTACATTGTTTTGCGTTTCGATAATATCACTAGATTTCACAGAAATATTTCAGTGTCTCCTAGCTGCATATATGCAGTTTTCTTGCAGATAATCAGGTCTGCAAACATTACTGGAACCTTTGTTATTCTCAGCCAGTCCTTCCTCAAATTCTTTTTATAAGACTATGCCCTGAGAACTATTTCATTTTCATCATCTGGTTGAATATACTAACGTATCAGTTTTCGCAAGGTGTGCAATGTAACAAAATCCTCATTCTAATGAACCATTCTAATGAGTCTACATTTCATACCTCCATTTTTTTTTAAAAAAATTAAGTTCTCTTTGAATGTCTTTAAAAATAACCCCTTTTAAACGTTTGTTCTTCAATGCATCAAGATAATTATTTTGTAGAGGCAGAGATAGAATATTTGGCTAACTCTCCTTGGACAGTCTATTACTGATCCATGAAAGGTGATGTTTTAAGTTCAAACAAGATTTGTGCGGTGGGTTAATTGAAGAAGAAAAGAACATAATTTTTAGAGACACTGTGCATATGCAAGCAAGATTCTGAAATAAATTCTTTCTCTGGTAGATATGTATATTCCAGCAATACGTTACTTAGTGAAGTCTTTGTGCCTGCAGATGGTTTCTCATACAACAGTTATACCCAAAAGGGGTATAAAGTACATGCACACTGTTTAAATTATGAAAAGAGACATATATGTCTGCATCACTGCTTGTCCCTTTCAAACGCATATTTTAAGATACAATATAAAGAAAGATGGAAGGGAAAATGTTAGGGAGATGTCATTACTTGTAACAGATGTGCAGAAATTCGGGTTCTGAGGTTTAATTTGAATTGAAATAACCCTCCCTGAACTTGGTTTGATCTAGAATCAAGGTTGAACAGTTCCCAAATATATAAAGAGGCCTTTTCACACAAGGGGTTTTCAAACACATGTAGAATGTGTTGGGATGGAGCATTTGCTCCTCTGGATTAGCGGCTCCATTCCGAGCTGCCCTGGCCTGTTCCATCGCGTCTACACGCGTTCCGGTTTCAGAGCACAAAATTGTGCTCTGAAACCATCCCAGCACATTTAGCCCGTCCCCAGCTGTACCCAGCTGTACCAGAGGGAAAGCATCTGCAGTCTCCCTCCGTAATGGCTGGACCCCTCCCCGCCCTCCCCCCACTGGCTCCTGTGAAGCCAGGGGCAGGGAGGCCTGTCAGGTGCCTTCCCAGGGCCTGCAGGACCCCCACCCAGCACCCCCACCCCACCACAGGGGCGCGCATGCATGAAGGGGCTTATGTGTTTGGCACGGGGCAGCAACTGGGATGAGGAGGCCAGCTGTGATTTGCAGCTGCACGCTGTGCGGTCCCGGATTGGCCAGGCACCCACCTGGCTTCAACTGGCCATCTGTGCAGATGCAGGTGCCTGGCCAATCAGGGACTGTGTGACACACATGCACATAGTGCAGTGAGCCTACTCGCACCAGTTGCTGCCCCGTGCCAAACAGGTAAGCCCCATTCATGCACGTGCACCCCTGGGGTTGGGTGCGGGATGCTGGATAGGGGTTCCACCACCTGCATGGTCCTGATATGGGCCTATGCAGTTCACAGGACCCCAGGGAAGGCACCTGACCAGCCTCCCCACCCCTGGTTCCAAGGGAACCAATGGGGGGAGGCCAGGGGAGCAGCATCCCGCCCACATCCCGGCCTTTCCAGGCTAGGGCACATGGGAACGCTTTCTCCATTTGCATGGAGGGAGGCAAGGAACACATGTAGTGCATTCCTGCCTCCCTCTGTGTGAATGGAGAAAGCGTTTCTGCGTGTCTTAGCCTTCTTCGCTACAGCCATGTATGATACCAGGATAAGATCTTAGTCAGCACTTTGGGTCTGCTGAGGTAGTCAGTCTGTATTTAATGTCTTCACAGAATTTCTTCTAAAAGCCACAAGTCTCTGGCTTCCATAATGAAAGGGAAGCGTGGTGCAAGTATAAGAGAAGGGATCGTGTTTTGAATATGCTTGCAATTGATTATACATGGGGCATCTATCGTATTTAAGTACCAGCCTGACTTAAGCACCACAAACCTGAATTTTTAAAGGATCAATAGTAGAGGGGCCAAGTCCTTTTGCTTTCAGACTTTAGAAATAAGGATTACAAATAAGGATTAGGGAGCCAGTGACAAACAATATAAATAATTCAACCATCTATCACTCTGACTAAGAGTCAGAAGAGAACTCTTCCATCCTCCCACTGGATAGGCAGATAAGAGCGGAGAAAAGAATCTGTCAGAAATGATTAAAGGAGGTACTCTATAACAACCCTTTCACATGGGAGAGCTGGCGGCGAAGAATCTGGTCACTCATATTTAAACACGTATTATTTCCACCTTCCTGTCAGTTTGTTTTGTGAGTTGCTTTCATTTGTTTGGAGCCTGGATTAGGGAGGAAGCTGGTGAAGAGTTTCTGAGCAAACATGAAAACCATAAATCTGAAGTGTAGCATCCTCTCCACACGCCACTGCTGTTCTGACTTTCCCCAGATATTTTAGAAAAGAGAACAGGGAGGCGGAAAGAGGGAGGGTGAATGTGTACACTTGGGTAAATGCAAATGGAATGCTGAACTTGTCTAAACAGTAGAATTTCTTGATTTTCAAAGGCCCTGTTAAAAATAGTTATATATTGCCTTTCTTCGAAAGGATCTGAAAGCTACAGCAATTAAAAACAAATGGTGAGGCCTAAAAATTATGAAAGCAGAAGCACTTCCGTGATGTAAAGAGCCTGTCCTGTCCCTCACTTTATTGTCCACTTGGAGCTACTGATAGAAACACTTTGTTTTGTAAATGTGGGTTCTGTATTTACCAGGAATCTTTAAAGCAATGTCAGGAAGACATTCTTCTTTGCCCATTAGCTGTCAGCAGTACATCTAATGGTCCCATGCAGTCCTTCTTGTGAATAGAGATCTTCTGGAAAGCCCCCCTCATTGTTAGACAAGGTTTAGAGAGTCGATAGCTAGGAGGAGAACCTTCTTCTCCTTGGTGGCTCATTATTATTATTATTATTTTAATAATCTCCTCCAAAAAGTATGCTGAGACGTCTTTTGATTAAAATGTATCGTGTTAACCAAACCTTTGAAGATTATCAGTCTTTGCCCCCGGAATACTTATCTAGTATTAAGCATTGGGTAAAAAAAGGTACAAGTTAATATGATGTGTCTTATTTTCAAATTCTGTTAAAATGACTGTTTAAATGTTTAGTTTAGACTATTCAGGATTGTATTTAAATGAATCAGCAATGGGGGGAAGGAATTCCACAGGTGAACTTTCATGACTTTAAATTAAATGACTTAATTTTAATAATCTCAGACCACAATGTTACCTAAAGTTCATTAATTAATAAATTGGTAGATCCATACAAGCCATATTTCTTACAGGTAATGAGGTGGAACTGGCATATGCATTCATAAGACTTTAATTTTAAGCTATGGGATGTTTTTAATTGGAATGCTTTGAAATATAACTAATTTGACAACTATAGTCCTCTAGAAGGATAGGAAGCCAGAAGCATTTCTGGTGTTATTGGATCCCAGCTTCTGCAGGAATGACTAATGGCCACAGGCTGTCCATTCCTATCTTAAACATCCAGCAGAATGATCAAAGACTTGTGAGTTGTGTGTCCTTATCCATTTTTAATTGTGCTTTGTGAAGAGAAGTCTTTATCATTGAGGATGAATGACACAGAACCCAGAAGTAAGTAGCTTTCAACATCAAGATGTTGGAATGGAGTGCAGGCTGAATATACAGTATTTTTATTAACTAGCTACAGCAACTATTTCATCAGTATTCTACCAGATCCTAACCATAGTCCATATTTTATGAAACTCCATTTTCAAAGCTGTTTTATATTATCCATGGAATTCTGCAACATACAATGTTTCACATGTAGGATGTTCCTAGTATCTATAAAAGTTATATCTCACATTCATTGTATTGCCCAGAGAAGCTGCCAGAAGTTGATTTCCAGATATGCTTACACATCCCAAAGGGTTGTTGATACTGTACATAATATATGTTGTTAATAGAACTGCTGTGGCACACTGCATGGGCCCAGAGACAGGGATCATTTATTTTGAGAGAAAATGAAAATAATTATTAGGATACAGAAAGGAAACTATGGAAATGGGGAAGAGTCATCTCATTGCAAATAGTTCACATGATTGTACAAAAGAGACAGGGAGTCCTCGGTGCTGGTAAAAAATAAAAATCCAGGTTAAAACCTGGATATTTTTGACCAGTGGAAAGGTAGCTTCATTCCAGGCAGCAAAATAGCTGGTATAACTGATTACAGATTAATTGTTTCCAATTGGGGGGGGGGGGCGGGTGGGATAATAATAATGATAAATATATGACCTCAGATGGCACTTAAAACAGCTTAACATTGACAAGATTACCATCTGACAGTTGCAAAAGGCGACCCAGCTGGGTTCTACTCACATTATCCACTGGTACATAATGTCGTCTTAGGATCTTGGGAAGATCTTGATGCATTATGAAATATCAAAGCCGACATGTTTATTGACATGTTATATTGTTGTGTTTCTGTATAATAGTAGCAGTAGTCATAGTAGTAATTGTTATTATTTAGATACTTCATGGTTTGAAAGAAGTATCGTGTATTCCTGTACACTAAGGGTGCGTCCCCATGCACATTTTTGTCCAAACCGAAATTGGGTTTGGGAAGGGGTGTCCCCATGCATTTTAGATTTGTTCCGATTTCCACAGACCAAATAGCCCAAACCAGGACCAAATCAGGAACAAATTTGGTAGTAGAAAAAACAAGTCTTGTCACAGTTTAGTGTCCCGGCACACATTGCTTTGTGAGCTGAGCCTGGGGGTCCCAGGCTATTTGGGGTGGAGACTGGTGCTCACACAGGGTTTCACGTCCTGTGCTTGCTGTCCCTGTCCTGTGCATTGGAGATCGCAACTGCTGAGATTTTTTGGTGTTAAATGGTATTTTCTGAGTAAATGGTGTTAAAGCTGAAAGAATGAGGGGGTTGAATGGCCTTCGCTGCCCCATGTGACTCTTTTATACAAGTATTCCTCCCCCCTTCCCTGATTGCCAAGGCAGGCAGGATAATGGGTTGATTTTTCTCTCTTTTACATGGCAAATATTCTACCCCGTTTCCCGATCACCAAGGTGGGATAATGGCTTGATTTTTTCACAGTTCCCAGGAAGAGCAGAGGTGCACAAAACTGCTCAACTGCTCAACCGCTCAACTGCCACCAAACCTCATAGTGGCTTTGTTCAAACAGCTGGGTTTTTAAGCATTAGTATTTTTGCCATTCAGTCCTGGCTTCTCTGTGCCACTAAAGGGGGGGGGGATGTGGCATTTTCAGCATGTGGCACAGGGGTCGGTTGATATCAATGCGGCTTCCAATGAGGAGAGAGGGGGAGGAGAGGAGATGGCACTGCTCCCCTGTGCCAGGGTTTGGTGTGGTTTGCATGGGGGCTGCTGTATCTGGATCCAGCCCACATTACCGAGAATGGCATGGGGATGGGCAACATCTGATCTTGGTCCCACACCCGGTCACATGAGTGCCCAAGCAGAGCCAAATGGCTTGCTGAAGAGCTTCATTTTAGCCTTCATTTGGCCTTGACTTCACCTATACTCTTTGAAAGGCATTATGAGGTACTGAGATAAGTAGAGATAGCAACTATTTGGGGAAAATAGATATCTACCAAATCATATAATTATAGAGTTGGAAGGGACCTCCATCAAATCCAACTCAATGTAGGATGCCCTAAACCATCCAAGACCGATATTTGTTCAGACTATGTTTATAGACCTCCAGCAAAGAAAAGCTTACTACCTCCTGTGACAACCTATTCTATTAACTGATCACCCTTACTATCAGGAAGTTTTTTTCCCTAATATCTAACCTGTATTTACTCCCTTGAAGTTTCATACCATTGTTTCTAGTCCTTCCATCCTGTGTAATTGTGAATAGGGACAATCCCTCTGCACTGTGACAAGCCTTCAGATACCTGAAGACAGCTATCTTGTCTCCTCTCAGTGTTCTCTTCTGCAGACTAAACATTGCTTCAATCTTTCCTCATTAGACATGGTTCACAGACCATATGCTTTCCCTGTTACCTCCTATCAGTGGTAACTACCAGTGTGTGAGAGTCAGGGTATGTGTTTGGCTGCTAATGTGAAATCTGAATGTGTTATGATCCACAAGTCGATGTGCCAAGGTAAAAATCTTTTAAAGATAGGATGACTGTGGACATGTGACATGGTACTGCACTTTAAGACTGGTTGCTCCCATTTTCCTTCTCTTCCAGAAAAAAGCTTCAGTCTGCTCCCACTAATTGAGCTTGCATACAACTTTTCACCATTCATCCAATATTGGACTAGATCACTCAGATTAAGCAATCAAGACCATTCTAGGCTAGCAGTAAATTCCATAGTATTTGCAGATCCCATTAAAGCTTGACTATTTTTTTTTTAAATCTCAAGTAGAAATTATTCTGACATAATGAAATTCACCAAATCTGTTGCCTCCCTTCACCGATTCTATTCCCATTTTATGTAATATTTTTTTAAAAAAGTGTATATTATACATCTATCAATGTTGGTTGTAACAACAACAAAATAATATTTTACTGATGTAAAATGTGGGCTTGGTTTAATTGGTCCAATCACCCTTATGCTTCTCTATTACTTATATTTAAGTTACCTGTATTAAATTTTATACACGTGTTTAGAAAAGAGGCAGACCTAGAGTTATTTTCAAAATGTTTTCCTTTTCCCCAGCCTGATTCTAAACTTGGTTTACAAGGTTAGCACACACCACACCCATGGGTGCCAAAACTTTCCACTGCTCTCCCATTTTTCTTTCACTGCCCACCCCTGTGTAGGGTCAGTTCCCACACAAATGATAATGAAAATTTCAGGGTCCACTTTTATATTTGATACTTATCTGTATCTTCTTTCTTCTTTTCTAAATGGTAAAATCACAAATTGTTTCACATAGAAGAAAACGATTTTGGAGACAGCTCTTCTCTAAATGCCACCCTTAATGATAATATATTATTTTATGGATGGGAGGAAACCTAGTTCACTTACTATTATCCATGGAACTGCTCAGTTTTCATACATATTTGACTTTGTGTGATTGTTTTTATAAGACTATAAAAATTGTCTTATAAAAGCAATCTTATACAGTCAATTCAGAATTTATGACATTTCCAAACCTACTGAAAGACATTATACTTGCTGACACCAGGAAGTCTGAGAAGCTTCTTTGTAAGTTGTACCTAGAGGTGCTAGTTTAAAGAACATGGAAAATGTGATACTGACGGCCACAAGATCGACTACGCAACCACCTTGCCTTCTTTACTGGCACTATCTAAACCCCGTAATATTACCTCTTAGAAAAGTTTCTTGGATTTGATGCATGGCTTAGCCAACTCTCTAGGATTCAGATTTCATGGAATTGTGACATTTGAAATGAAAATGGAATGAGCCTGAAGCTATCTGCTTCAATTGCAGCAAATTCTACTTGCCCCTCACTTTGTGTGTTTCTCAGCACATTTAAGCTCTATGGCACTTCATGAGACATTCCCACAGAATGTTGTAAATCTTCCTAAGTTAATTTATATTTTACAGCTTCCCTTGCACAGTTTCATAGAAATCTGTTCAGCATGAGCACAGATGAGGATTTTCTTAGAACATTCTTTCTCTGTTTTGCTACTATTACCTAAATATTATGCTTCAAATTACATATTGGATTAGAAATTATGAATTCACTTGTTTAAAACTTGTGGCTATAAGAAAACACATTTTCATTATCTTCCATAATCATGCACTGTATCTGATCCATTGAGCCATCCCATTTACACCTTAAATGAGATCACACTAATATTGACCCCCTGAAACCAGAATCTGCTTTACAGTCTCTCCACATTGTGTGCACTGTAGTGTACAGAGAATCACCCTACCATGGAATCTATTGTTAAATGTCAGAAGAATAAGACAATGGTTGGTGTTGCAGGGTATCTCACAGGTGAGAATATTGTCGGGATGGATTAGAACCCATATATAAGACAGAAAAAAAAAATGGAATTTCTAGTTGAGAACCAGATTGGGGGAGGGAAGAATCTTCAGACATGTAGATTTATTTTATTTTATTCTTAGAAATTTAAACAGGAAACATTACAAATATGGATAATGACACTGGAGAAGCTCCACATTTTTAGAGAGCAAGGGCGCATCTCCATGGTCTATTTTTGCTTCCTTCTTGTGTTGTAATTTGAAACAAAGCATCCCCATGTGGTTTGGGGCAACGCGGATTTAAAACATACTTTCCTGTCTCCATGCAAACTGTTTCTTTGTGAGCCCCCATCTTTTTCTCCCCATCACCACCACCCACCCGCTGCAGTAATGACAGCCAAAAACCTCAATTGAACCTCCAGAACTCAGCACAGATCATTCCTTTACTTGGCTGCCAAGAGTTAAAAACAGAAGCATAACTGAAAGCAGCTCACTCTCTCCATAACTAATGCTTGCTACATAGTTACAAGCATAACTGAAAGCAGGCTTCCTTTACTGGTCAAATTCAGCTGCCTGCATTCACGTAATGGCAGCTGATTAGTGCACAGGCAGACCTGCGAAGTGAAACTTTCACTTCAGAGGCTGTGTTAATAGGAGGGGGAGAGAGAGATTTGCTTGCTGAAAAACAATCTCGTGGTAATGATAATTAGTATCACCTTTCCCTGTTAGCAAGCACAAAATCTCTCTCCCCCTCTGAAGTGAAACAATGTGACAGTTCGGAGCTCTGCTTCTGCGCTGAAAAAGTTGAATGCAGGCAGCTGATTCTGACAGCCAGTTCTTCTGCAGGGGTCAAAAATGCCTAAAAATTCAGTGGAATATGGGAGAAGATGTGGAGAAAGTGTCTCCATGCTCCCAGGAATATCCGCAGTTTCCCCCTAAGTCAGATGTAGGCTTGTTTAAATGGGGGTTTTTCTGCCACGGATTTTCCTCCTTTACACTTGTTGTAGCCCAGAGTAAAGCTGTGCATGGAGATGCTGCAAGGCAAAACAAGCTTAAATCCAGAGTAACTTTGGCAATTAAGGAATGGCTGACCAGAACTTTGAGAATATTTGGCTGCTAATTCTGTTCCCTTTGCTCACAAGGACAAAACAAAAGTTTCTGCTATAAATAATAAAAGAAGCATAACAATGGTGGAGTTTTGATGGTGGTGGTGGTTGTGGTGGTAGAGGAGGAGAGGTGGGTTAAAAAAGGAATTAACTGCTCAATCTTAGGGATGTGCACGAATATTCATAAACATTCCAAATTTGGCCAAATTCTGACATACAAACTTGAATGGAATGTCACAATATTTGTATACTAACATTCGAACGAATACTAATGTTTCCAGACGTTTGTACGAATAGTTCGGATATTCATTAAGCTGGGGAAACATATCATATACATATCTATTTGTATCAGATACATATCTGTTCATACCAGATATGTATCTGTTTGCATCAGATACGTATTGAATGTTTGTACAAAAATGTACGAATAGATTCATATTGAATAGAATTTTACCATATTCAAATGAGATCTATTTGAACAAATATGGATTTTCAAACATTCAGTTTGTTTCAAATCAAATGCCATTTGTGTGTGTGTGTGTGCACATCTCTAATCCTTATGGTAGTGTCTTAAACTGTAGCCTATAGAGCTGTGAAATGTTTATATCTTTAGTTAGACAAACCTATATTGGCTTAAATTAAGGTGGCAGAACAGGAATCTTCCTCTCCACCTGTTCTTCTTCTGTCAATATGTGCAAGTGTTGTTACAGGACAATTTCTAGACATGTGTAACTGTATGGGGAAATTATTAGCCTAGTCCAGTCATGAACAGAAAAGTGAACTTCAGGATTTCCTGGTTTAAAAAAAAGGATATAATCAAGTAGGAAGCAAGCAAAATAAACTTCTGAGGCAGTTTCTTTAGTAAAGCAGCAATTTCTATTAAGAAAACAGCAGCAAAACATAAAAAAATAGCAGTTTCAAGGAGGCACTTCACAGGTTGCTGTCAAAATGGATCAAAAACACAAATGGAAGGACATCCCAACAGTGACACAAGCACAAGGCTGACCAAATAAGGAGCAGTAGCTTGGAACATAGGAAAATATCAATAAAAGTCAATCTGAAGCAAATTCTGGTGATTAAAGTAAAAAGACAGAACAGAAAATAAAGGGATTTTATGCTAGAACCTAGCCAGGAGCAGCAGGTTCTCACCCTTGTGGATCACTTGAGACTGATGCTTTGATAGACAGTGAAGATGAAGTGAGGGGGGGAAACTATTTGTTGGAGCTGTGACAAAGTTTTGTGGAAGAACTGAACTCTGCTGCTATGCTTGATCATGATTTAAAGAGCAGGGAAGCGAGCTATCTATAGACAAAAACAGAGAGCTATCAAGGATTCTATGATGTGGCACATGCCTTCAGGCTGGAAGGCAGTGCACAGAAGCAACCAGATGAGAGAGGTTTTTCCTTAGGAGCTATGAGATAGACAATAAAGATGACAGGAGCGGGAATGATGAAAGAAGTGTAGAATTGATGGGAAGGAGTAAAAACCTCACTGAACTGCCCCTAATATGCTATTCTTATACATTACTAATCTGGGAACAGAGACCCTTTCCCTAAAGTCCAGTTCAAGGGGTGGGGGTCAGAAGCCAATGAGAAATCTGGACAGTAAGGGCAAACAAAGAAAGCATGCAACCCAGAAACAGGGACTAAATGTTCCATTCGGGAGAATGAAGAGAGACTTGTCCTGTTTTGCCAGCTTTGGAGCATTAAGAGGTGCCCCAGAGTTCTGAGGGATGGTTCCAGCCTTCGGGGTAATGAGTAGGGTTGGAATAACTGGATGCCCCCATCCTGCTACAGTGGCAATGCATCCCACCATGGGATGTGTTGTCTATCTTGGACCTGCGTGTCCCTCCCTAGTTCAGAATATAGAAAGTAATTGCAGAAATGACCTCGTAATGAATTTTAGTTGAAGATATGAAACAATTGAGTGTAATAAATATATGAAAACAGAGGAAATCCGGAAGGGGACAGATACTTTTTCACCACACTGTATGTCCAAACCATGTAGGCCAATTTGTTGGTGCTCTCCTCAGAATAATAATCAAGGCAGAACTTCCCAGTATTTAATCTTTTTTAACTTCTGTCCATCAGACACATTCAAACCTCATAAACAATACAACTACAGATTTTCTGTTGTGAGATGATATGGTAGGAAAGCACCAAATATTGAAAACTCTTATTTACTCAGCTCTATTAAGCATACCTTCAGTTAGCTGTAAAAATTATTTATATAATATTGTTTTGCACACATCTAGTAAGAATAGCACTGACCTTTTCCCAAGACTTGCTTTCTTCTTTTAAAAAACAAAAAACCCTGTATTCCATAGATAAGCCAGTGATCTGCTAAAAATGCTTTAGCTGCATTTAAACTCTGTAAAATGTAGACTAGTTTCATTTTTAGACACTTCACATCAAATTAATTATAGCCATATATTAAGGTTCTGCATTCATTAAAAGGATTTGAAGCAATTATTCAAGAACACACATGTGTATGAGAATGCATGAAAGTCAGAAAGTCCAGCAAGATAAAGAACCAAAATATAAGCAGTTTTAGTTTCTTCTAAATTATTACTTATTATCTAATTCAGGGATAACAAAAATTTTTAAAAAAGAAATTATAAGAAGTGCAGAGGCACACATACCCATCTATGAAAAATGGCCCAGAGCACATCTTCATAAATATACTTGTTTTCTGCATTTATCATCTCAGTGTCAGACTGTCAGAAGAATGTAATTATAACTTTGTTTACATTCTCAAGCAAAGCATACTCACCAAACTCCAGGAAGGCAGTTTTGCCAGAAGTTATGACATTAGTATACCTGGAATACCCTCTCAATGTTAGGAAACCTGTGCTATGAGTAAAAAATACAGATCCCAAAATCCAATTTATGGGAGCATATATCATCCCCGATCACTGCTGCTGCATGCCTACATCTAATCTGATTAGAAATATCACAGATCTTCACTGCTTTTCTGGCTCAGAATTCAAAATCTCAGCAACTTACATCTAACTCAGCAGTAATTCCAGACAAATGGCCTGGTGAAACCTTCCCAGGTGCTTGCATTAAGACAGATTTTTCACTCAAATTGTGCAGGTCTCTTCTCCATATGCCAATATAGAATCTTGATGCACAAACTGAATGTGACAGTGTGTTCAGACATAACAAAATTGATGCCTCAGAGAGCGTGTAGCTCTCATGGTCCCAAACCTTCTCTAATCCACATTTTCTAGAACAAAATGCTTAGGGGAGGGGCAAGAGACAGACCCACGTGTGAACAATTCCAACTTGAAGTGTTCCCTGGGCCACATCAGGCCACATGGCGTAACAGCCACAAAACTGCTACAAATGAGACGCCTCATTTGTCTGATCACAGCCTATGCATATCTGCATAAGAATGTCTGACCCAGTTTGATTAGAGATGTGTATCAACTTTTAATGGTTTGGTTCAATTTGAAATGAACCTTCTTTTGTTCAAATTTATAACTATTTCTTCAAGCATCTTTAAACACCTTCAAATTTAGATTGAACCAGGGGCCTTTCACACTAGACCCACTAGTTGCCACGGGGGGAGTGTCTGGATGGAGCATCTGCATTTGAAAAAGCTGTTTTCTCACCAGAAATGGTCCTTTCCACCCGCACACACACATACTGACTATATGGGGTGCACATTTAAGTGCACAATGAATGAACTTATCTTGGCCTGCATTAGAGTCAGTAAGGCTCTGGCTAGACCTGTTTGTAAATGTATGGTACTGATGTACCAAATGTCACACCACACGCTGGCACGCCATGAAATGTGGCATGCACGCACAGCACTTCATGGTTGCCAGCTTGAACACACACATCCCCCACGTGTGTGAATAGAGCATTCTGATTGTGTGCGCACATGCACAGTAGTATTTGGATAGCAGTTAAATAACTTTTTTTCCCATCTTCTCTAATATAAGAAAATATCTATGCACTGAAGCCATTGTTACTCTTCTTGTTTCCCTTTCAAAATAAAAATGAACTAATATTTCAAATATGAATGATCCTAACATGTATGGATATATTCCCATATAATTATTACATATCTAATGAAGTCCTCACATCAACAAGACAGACCAAACTGTTGAAAATTTAATGATGAACAGCTCATTTTCATAAGCCATCAACTCATATAAAGAATGGTATATGGATGCTCATGAGTAGCTCTGTAAAAGGAATTATAACTGTGTGATGAGTGCCTCAATTACTTCTTCTCTTCTCTTCTTCTTATTATTATACAACACAAAAAACAACAGTATAGCACAACCACCAAATCACTAGTTGGAGTTTGTCTTCATTTATATTATGTTTTGTATATAAAATATCCTTCATTTGTACTAGGAATAATAATCCACCAGCAATTGTGTTCTGAATGATGTCAATCATAATATAAAGTACATAAGGACACAATCTCAACGTGTTCAGTAGCACAGACACATAAGTTTGCACTGTGAATATGCAGTAGTCAAAGGCCTCTGCTATACTGCTTTTCCTGGGGACACTCAATTCTCCTGTACTGTGTTGAAACAGAAACAAAAGGCTCACTTGGGCTAATTGGCATATCATCGGTTTGGATCTTTAGACAGCTACAACGATCATTAGGTTTTGACCAGTCGCACCAAAGGATGTAACCTGCTAACAGTTATTTCATAGTTATTACAGTACAATTAAAGCACTTTGATGTCTGTGGCCTATAATTTATAGTATTAACAAGCAATTTACTCAACTACTTGACAGAACAGCTGAGGTCAGTAACACAAATCATCGGCCCACTTTTAGCTGCCTGTTTATTCAGAGAGATGTCACTGGCTTCATAAGCAATAGATATTCCCAATAACCACAACTCAAATTATTTTACTTCAATGAGATTAAGAACTCATTTTCTGTCATGTTTCCTTCCAATCCTCTCTACTCATGTTTCCTTCCAATTCTCTGCTCTAATAAAATTTCAGACCTCCTAATTCTTGTATTCTGTTTCTACATAATATATATAAAGTGATATCAGAATCACTCTAAATTTACTGTGTTCAACACTCATATGTCCCAGAAATAATGCATAGTGGGCAAAACTGATAGATGTTTTAGGTCATTTCCACACAGCATGTGTTATCCCATGCTGTACTTGACCAGTCTAAGTCTGGATCAAGTGTTCTGGCTCAAGATTGGTAGGGCGATTGGCAGCATGCCTGGAGGGACATCCACATTTTCAGTGAGCCACTCTGTTTAACTTTAGATGCCCCACAGTTTCTGACCAGAAGTTTTAGCTGAATCCCAGAAGTGCACCAAAAAGACATTGGACTCCTGCACCCAGTAAACTGGTTCAGCCATTTGGTGCCATCTGCAAATAAATGACTGGTCTCCTCCTCTACAGTAGAATTATTTGAAAATTGCTTTTAATCAGCATTCTTTTGGAATAGGCTGCAGTGCCATTTTCCACCATAGGCCACTTCCATGGGTTGAGTGAATACAGCCAAGTTTGTGGGTAGATCACTGTTCCACAATGTGGATGAGGCATTCCACCAGGGCTGATCCAGTGGGGATGCAGCCTTCGTCAAGCAACCTGTAAAGAATGCCATGTTGGCCGCTCCTGCACTGCAAAGACATCACCACTTGTGTAGCATCTGTGACCCTGAGAATTCAGGGCACTTTTTGCACAAACAGACTGAGCCACTAAAGGCATATTTCATATGATAGATAGCACAGTCCGTAGACAATTTCTAAAGCTGTAGTCACATCTTCACTTTTAAACCTTCTTCAGTCCTCGTACCATCTCATTGCTATCCTTTTTATTACAAGTGTAAATAATGGCTCAGAGTTGGAGACATCTTGATTATCAATCAAAAGTTTTTATCATCACTGATTGTTTTCATTGCTGAATGTATAGCAGAGAAGTTAAAACAAAGAAACACACACACACACACACCATGTGTAAATTGTTTATAGAAGAGACCCCTCAATGATCCAGCCATGTCATCCTGGAGTTTCATGAAGTTACGCTATAGCTAATCTCCAACAATGTTCCAACTTGAGTAAAACAGTGATATTTCAGGGGACTATCCTAGTTTTCTGGCTGTTTTATAAACATAAAGTCTCTTCCTAGTTGAACTGCAATGTATTTAATGATGCCTTGTGTTGCATAATTTAATAATGTCAAATATGTCTGCTACAAACAGTAGTTAATTAGTTCAAATTTTATTTTCTTCTATTGAGCTTAAGGTTGTTGTGCTCTTCAGGTTGTTATAGGCAGAGTATCAGAACTGATGATGCTAAATGAACCAAATAAAGAAAATGATAGAAGTTGGCTTTTCACACTTTATTGAGAAAGGACTATTTTATAGTGGTTATATCGTGGTGGTGATACTGGTAAAGCTAGGAAGGGCAGTCACTGAGAAGTGATGAGGTACCCAGAACCCAACTGGTACACTTCTGTTTTTTTGGGGCGCCTCCAGACATGCTTAAAAATTCACACTCTCACCCTTTACCTTTAGCCAAATCCTGTCCAGGCACAAGGTGTGTGTGTGAAGTGGAGCAATGGGGGTCATAGGTGGAGTTTTGTCTGCACAGTGGAGGGACATGGTGGAAGGGCACAGAGGAGGATCGGAGTGGTGGTGAAGTGGAGTTTTATTGGCACGGCAGAGGGGCATGAGGGAGGAGTGGACAGAAGTGGGGTGCAGGGGCAGTGGAGAGGTGACTTGTTGAAGGTGAACAGAGAGGGGTAGTTGAATAAAGCCAAGTTTGTGGGGGTTGTCACCTCTAACACCTTAACATTCACATCCCCAATTGTTAGGTCACCAGTCACACGTTCCACTGCTGCGCAGGGACTGCAGATTTTTCTGTGTGTCTGGAGGCACCCTTTGTTTTTTCCCAGGCCAGGGAGGGAACTGTTCAGTTGATCTGCTTTTCACACCGAGTGGCCCTGGAGAAAAACACTGGTGTTACTTAGGGTGTTTCCGCACACTGGTGTTACTTAGGGTGTTTCGGCCATCCATTCTTCCAAGGATCCTTCCCAAATAGGGACAGATCCTTGGAGGCCCTGTGCATCCACACACACACGGGGAGGACGGATTGTGGAAATGGATTGGAGTGGGTGCTGTGCAGATGCACCAGCACCCACTCCAATCCGTCCTCTGACAGGCAGAATTGCTCCCAGAGACCCTCTCCCTGGCCTCCCCGATTGGCTCCCTTGAACCCAAGGGTTGGGAGACTGTCAGGTGGCTTCCCTGGGGTCCCACTCAACCCCAGAAGCTGAGATTGCAGCTCCTAGGGCCCTACCCGCACCCTACACCCCCCAACCTACCCCGGGTCATGTGCATATGTTAGTGGCCTTACCTGTAGGCTGCCAGGTCTGGCATGCTGTGCGCGTGTGTGCGGGGCGGCCCCGCATTGGCCAGCCACCCTCCTGGCTTCATCAGGCCATCCATGCAGGCACAGGTGGTTGACCAATGAGGGGCCGCCCACGCGCACAGCACACTGGGCCTCCTGCAGGCAGAATCTACCTGGCAGCTTGCAGGTAAGGCCACGAATGCGCACATATGACCTGGGGTGGGTTAGGGGGTGTAGGGTGTGGGTCCCCCTGGCTCTAGGAGCTACAGTCTTGGCTCCTGGAGGCAGCAGGAGTTGAGGGAAGGGCTTCTGGAAGCAAGCAGTCCTGCCTCCACCCTCCCCAAGATGGCGGCCACCGGGACATCCAGCTTTCGCGTCTCCATGTGCGGAAGTGTCTTGCTTCTGAAATGGACTGAGGTAAAAAGCTGGATGAAGACCTAATTTTTCAGGTCTTCCTGGAGGCTGGATCTTTCGGCGGCAAGACCTAATTAAGAACGGGTCTTGCCTGCCAATGTGCGGAGTCCTAAAGTGCCATAGAAGGAAGAGAACACTCCTTGTACACCAATGAAATGCCAGTTATGTCAGTTATGAAGTCCATTGAAACAGTCAAGAGGTGTCTATCTTGGCAGAGTCCTGTCTTTGCTGGCACAGCACTATGAAATGGGATTCTGGGAAATACATGGTTATAGACATCCTTCCTTGGTAAGACTGTGCCTTTTAAATTTCCTTCATATTAAGATTAGCTAGGTGTGTCCCTTCCTTGGGATTTGTACTAATCCATTATCAATTAAATTAAACCTAAAGTTCCTTTGTGCATGTGGAGGTGGTGTTGAACACAGGAATGAAAGCACTTCCCATGACAAGATGAGACCATGGGCAATGAAATCAGATGCTGGCTTAAGCCCATTTTTTAGCCTGTGGGTTTGGCACCTCTCACACCCATCAACAGCTGGATAAAAACAATGGAGTGGGGGAAACATTCCTGATAATTAGGCTATCTTGCGCTGCACTGTTATGAATGGATTTACTGTATTTTCTGACGTATAAGACTACTTTTTAACCCAGGAAAATCTTCTCAAAAGTCGGGGGTCGTCTTATACGCCGGGTGTTGTCTTCTTATACGGCGAGTATATCCCAAACTCTATAATTTAACTGGAAAGTTGGGGGTCGTCTTATAGGCCCAGTCATCTTATACGCCGGAAAATACGGTATATAATGCACTGTAAAGACTACATTTTGGGACATATATCTGCAGAATGACAACAGCCGGATGTGTCACAGCCTACTTAGGAACAAAGTGTTTTCACCTCATAAATTATTTCAGTACCTTCAAGGTCCCAAAATAATGGAAAACATAGACTTTAGCTCAACTAAATGCTTTACCATCTGCTGTGATCAATGGAAATTATGAAAGAACACCCTATCCTGAGTGATTATGTCTGTCCCATGAGGGCAGACTGAAAATGATTAAACATGTCATATTATACTTCTTATTTTACAGGGATGTAAGGCAATGCCACATCACACCTGTACTCCATCAATTTTCAGGTTTATATAGTATATGTCTGTTTATTATTGGCTGATTCATACCCTGTATAATTCACATAAGAAATACTGCCAAAAACTGGGTTAGTGCCATGGTTACAAGAAACCAAATAATAAACTCAGACAAGTTTTAGAATTTCCTCATCATTATTGCCATTTTATTCCATCCTGTTTTATATACACAAGAGTGGTAGAAGTGCCAACAAGGATATTTTTGGATTCTCCATTCCAGATCTACTTCATTTTAACCCTTAAAATGAAGTAGAGACAAGAAAAGTTCAGGGATATATGGCAAAATCACCATCATTAGTCACTCCTCACATACATATGTGCTTTCTGCCCTGGGCCTTATTCTAGATTCTATCTCAGGATAAGAACCCGCCATCTGCTTGCAGGTGCAGACTATGGTAGGTTCTAGGTGGAACCTGCCATATCCTGCTCCAGCACAAGGATGACAGGTCCTATCCTGGAAAAGAATTTGGAATAAAATGCAGTGCAGAAAGGGCCTTATATCACTTTTGATATTGCCCTTGTACATATTTACTCTAATCTAGCACCACAGAAAATGAATTTCAAACTTATTGATTAGTGCAATATCAAATATATAGATATTACTATGGGTTAAAAGCAATTGGATTACAAAGCAACTCCATTATCCACAAATTCTAGAATTTTACATTCATATTGATGAGACCTAAGCTATGAGGAAAGGCAGCATATAAAGAATGCCAGTTTACCTGGGAATTAAAGGCCCTTTCTGCATGCTAGATAGCTACTATCTGTCATTCCTCGCAGTTGAGGGTGGTGGTGGCTGAGAAGCTCACACCACAGGAGGGTTGATTTGGATTAGTACCATCTCTGGAGATGGTGCCCATCCAGCCCTTATCTCCCTGTGATCCAGATTGGTGGATCCAAGGAATCTAGGGGTGTTTTTCCACCGCACTCCTTTAATCCGGATCTAAGAAGATCCGGATCTAAGGAATGGGTACATTCCTTAATCTGGATCTAGTAGATTCGGATTAAGGGAAGTATCCAATGTGTTTCCATGGGTGGAGTCACTTTGGAGTCACTTCAAAGTTCACTCTGAAGATCAGCACAGACTTCAAAGGAACTACTTTGCACAGACTTCGAAGTGACTTCGAAATGACTTTGAAATGACTTCGAAGCTTAGGTTTTGGGGCTCCCCTCCCCATGGGTGCCCCCTCTCCCTAGACCCCATTGCCACACAAGTGTGGAACAGGCTCCCTTTAATCCGGATTTTCTGCCTGAAGACCCCATTGTAGACCCCATTAATGGGGTCTACAGAAAATCCAGATTAAAGGCCAGAAAGTACCCATTTGATCCAGATTTCCTCAGCAGCAGTTGAAACAATCGGGTCCCAAATGGATGCTGTGGTGGAAATGGAATCATCCGGCTCACACCCAAATGGGTCCTTAATGGGTGCAAAAATGGGTACTTTCTGACAGTGGAAAAACACCCTAGATCTACTTATCTGGATCTATTGTACCCTCCATGCAGGAAATGCCTAAATGTTCTAAAATATGTATCAGTGTCTTTGTTCTGTGCTTGAACTATTTGTTTGCTTTCCAGTCAACATCCACCTTTACTGAAGTTCCTGGAACAAAACTCTTCCCTGCTACCCAAAGATTTCCCCTGCTACCCAAAGATTTTGACTTGCAGGCCACCATTGTGTCTTCTAGGTGGTGGCAGTAGAAAGTGCCTAGCAGCAATTATGCATCCCTATTAATGGGCACAGTTAGTGGGTGCTTCATTAGGGTCTGAGGCACCATTTTGTCAAAGCCCAATTTAATGCCCTTGCCTTGGAGCATCATTCTGAAAAACATCTCCTGGCTCCAAAGTGAGGATATGAGGAAGCAGAAGAACATAAGAGGAGCCCTGCTAGATCAGGCCACAGTCCATCTAGTCCACCATACTGTCCCACACAGTGGCCCATCAATTGCTCATGGGCATCTAAAGCAGAAGACAAGGCCAAACCTTCTTCTGCACTCAAATCCCAGTACCCTCCCTGTCCCCCCAGCCTGGAAGATGTACCCAGGCATCCATTCTAGTGACAGCCCTGTCACACAGCAATTATAGCACCCCCCACAGGTGCAGCTTCCTTCAATTTTATGTGGAAGAATGGCTAAATTTTGCTTCCTACCTTTTGAGACTGAAGCACAGAACTCTTACAGTCTTGTGGCAGTGATGTACCTTTGGCTAATTTTCTGTACCTCCCTTCCCACTGGTTCTGAATAGAAACTTTCTTTTTAATAAATCTTTTTGTGTCATTTGTCTTTAAGTAGTCTTGTCTTCTAATTTTAACCTTTCTCTGAAAACTAATGTTGTGCAACTCTGCATCTCTTTTTGCCCAGGAAAAATACTCAGAAATATTTGCTGTGTTATACAATTAACTAATTAAATCTGATGCCAGAAACTGAGCATGTCATTATCCATTGAGAAATGTGAATTTTGCCTTCACCATCAAGAGAGCAAAGGATCCCTGACTGATTGGCTAAATTACCGAAAGCTAGAGGACCATTTCTGCACAATGCAGATTAATTGCAAAATTAGAATCAATATTTTATTACAACAGCTCATGAAATATTTACCAGGCACATTGGAGTAATTAAGAGTATGTGGCCTACAGGTTAAGATGTGATTTCTCATTTCTGTGTTTATGAACCCAATGTGCTAAGCTAAACCAGTTTAGCCTGGATAGTTATTTTTCTTTTCAGTAAGACTGGTTAGATAATTTGGTAATTTTCTTCTCTTATAGCTTTTTATAACTTACTTTTCTGTATCAAGGATCAACTCAGCATGTATTAACACTAAAAAGGGGGATGGTCAGGAGTGATAAATAGTACTGAAAATAAAATTGACACTATTGTGATACAGATTGAAGTTCAACCATTCCTGGAAGGCTGTGTATATGTTTGACGCCAACATCTCAAAAAGGATATAATAGAGCTAAAAAAAGTTACCCCCCCAAAAAAAATGCAACTGAAATGATTAAGAAGAGCTATTTTATGTATCCTTTTTGCGCATAAATGGCAAAAATAACACTTTCCTTCTTTTAGAGTTTAAACCAAAGGCCATGTTGCTTGCAGGAGAGCTTTTATTGCACATATACTAATTAGTCAATGAATGAGCAAATTCCCACACAGCAGTTTATCCCAGTTTTAATCCGAGTTGTTTTTTTTCTTGAATCAGCACTGAAAATGATTTCTCCAAAGTTCCCACAGTTGCAGACTTGAAACACATTTGCTGAATTGTTTATTACCATGCTTCCTTCTTCAAGTGCTTGGCATGGTCATTGTCTCCTCCCCTCTCCCTTTCACTCAACCAAACCCCTCCCCATGCTGTCAGCAATTGGATGCCAGACCATCCTTCAATCCGTGTCATGATTGGGGCAGGAAACTCAAACAGCCCACCCTTGTTAAGGTCCAGTCTCACCTCCTTTTTATTATAACAGAGATTGTGCCCATTTAGCAGTCCCTAGCAGATGTTATTCCACTTGTGTGTGTGTGTGTGTGTGAGAGAGAGAGAGAGAAAGAGAGAAATGAACTTCTCACATACACATGCAAGATGTAAGAAGTGATCCTTCTTACAATGAAACCACATGTAAGAAATGATCTTTCTTACAATGAAATCAGCTACTAGGAAAAGATATACCAAAAGAGAAGCAGTTCTTGGGGCATTTCTCTCTTCTCTTTCTCCTCCTTCCTGTGTGAAAAACAAGGAGAGGGGTTCCTAATCTCATTGCCTTGCATTAGAGCACAAATCCAGTTGAAAGTTACCATGTGTATATGTGAAATACAAAGGGAGGAGCAGGGGAGAGTCTCAATTTCTTCTTCTTTATAATAATTTTTCTCCCCTCATACAGCTGTTCCTGAAGAGAAATAAAAGACTTTCAGTGCTGTCTGCCCTAAAGCTGCTGAAGTGGATTTCTGCTTTTGCGTACAACTCCCCTTTTAAGAAAAGGAAACCGTTAGTTCCTTTTTTTACAGGGAGGCAAGAGAAAGGAAATGGAAGATATACTGTTCCTCCTTGCAGGGATTGGAGAGAAAAGGTAGATGAAGCTTCTGCTGTGTCTTCTCCACTGTTCCCCTGCCCCCTCCCCAGTACAAAGCTCATAACTGGATAAGAGGAAAGAGAATACCCCCAAAAGTATGGTTTCATTTTGACTTTGCAAAATGAATTGATCTAATCCTCTGAATCATCCTGGGCGCGTCTTCATGGCATGTGTTATTTCAGTTTAAAGAATTCGAAATAAAAGAAACGGAACAAAGCTGTCCAGACGACTTGCAAGTTGATCCGGTTCCGATGGCAGCCTTAACGCGGGATCAATACTCGGAGTCCACATGGCAGCATTGTCCTCCTGCCCATTGCCCACACTCTCTCCTGTGATTGGTTTTCCCTGCCAGGATCCCACCCTCCCTTCTCTTTGCGTCATGCTCCGCCGGGAATTCCCTGCCCCTCCCCCTTCCCAGCAGCAGCAGCAGCAGCAGCAGCAGCAGCAGCCATCCATCCATCCACCCACCCACCCATCCATCCACCCACCCATCCACCCATCCACCCATCCATCCATCCATCCATCCAGGTGCTGCGGCATGAGGAAGATGAGGATGGGGGGAGAGGGGGCAGCAGCAGCTGGGTGGGGGTGGGGAGGGGAAGGGAGGCATTGCTAAGGCACCAAGGAAAAGAGTCTTGGGGGGGACTAGCAAAGGGGGGGTGTCGTCCTTGCACAGACGGGATTCTAAAGTGAGAGAAGCCCCCCTTTCCCAAAAAGAGAGAGGAGAGAGGGAGGGGTTCCTAAGAAGCCCCCCCTTTCCCAAAGAGAGAGAGGAAGGGAGGGTATCTGGGGGGTGGGAGACATTGCATGAGCATCTCATGTCTCCCGCCCTCCCGAAGCCGGTGTATCTGGTACACGCCGGATTATCAATGTTGCAAATTTCCGCAATTTCAATACAGCTCTGTATCAAAGGAGCGGGGCTTTAAACATTAAAGAGGCATAGGGTGGCTGTGGTGTCATATTTTTATCCCACTCTATACACAAGGCTCTCAGTGCGGGTCACAACACATTGGTTTTAATGTGTTCATATTAAACATATTAAAGCCATAACTTTGCCTGAACGTGGGGAGGAAAAAGCTGTTTCTTTAGTCCACCCTCAGAGCCAGAAAACATGAGCAAAGTGACCAGTAATTTTCTTTCCACATTATCTCTCCCAGAGGTGAATTTTACCCTAAAAGAAAACAGCTTGCCACTTTGCTGATATATTCTCTCACTCTGAAAGTGGAATGAAAGTGGATTAAACCTTAGGTGTGACCACATATTCTCTCATTCTGAAAGTAACAGAGATCAGAACTTTCCCCATGCACAGAACTTTATTGACCCATGGCCAGGCCTGGTAGTGCGGTGCAGGATTTTGGGACATGATTGATCCTGCCCTATTGGATTTCCTAGTGGTCACCTATCCATGGTCCGCTTTGCCCTAATATCCTGGCAACTGGAATCTTATCTGGGAATTCCAGATTAGATTCCACTTCCCATCCTGAAGCAGGCTGCCCCTGGCCTCCCATTGCATCACCACCCACTCCTCCTGGGCTTGCATGGCACTGCCACCCCCAAACAAAGGATGCCCAATCTGGGGCAGAAGGCAAAAAAAGACACTTCTTTTTTTAACTGTATGAAAATGCTGCCCACATGAGATCTTTAAAACACTCTCATGCTCTGGTGCTTGGCCATTTAGTCAAGCAGAAGTGTTGTTTAGTGGTTAGCGAGCCAGGCTCTTATCTGGGAATATCAGGTTTGATTCCACCCTCCTCCATGAACCCAGCTGGGTGACTGTGGGCTAGTCATGGCTCTCTTCTGAGCTCTCACAGGGTGTGGGGAGGAGAACAGAAGGTTTGTCAGCAGCTTTGAGCCTCCTTAAATAGGTGAGAAAAGTGGGGTAAAAAAGCCAACTCTTCTTCCTCCTCCTCCGTGAAGCCAGCTCAGTGGCCTTGGGCTAGTCACAGCTCTTACAGGGCATCTGTTGTGGGGTGAAGAATGGAAGCTTTGTCAGCCTCTTTGAGTCACCTTAAATGGGTGAGAAATGCCAATTCCTTCTCCTTCTCCTTCTGGGGTAGCATTATTATAAAGAGGTATAGAAATCCAAGTCAAGGTTCCTATCTTTTTTTAACAGTTGTGCAAAGCATGGAACTTCAGCAAGTGCATCCTTCCTTCCTTCCTTCCTTCCTTCCTTCCTTCCTTCCTTCCTTCCCTCCAGCCTCACGCCAAGGGAAGAGCAGCCGGCGGCGGAGGCGGCAGCGGTGGCATCCATCCATCCATCCATCCATCCATCCATCCATCCATCCATCCATCCATTCATCCAGGCGCTGCGGCGCTGCGGCGCTAGCGGCTTCTCCCTGGGGCTCCGCCGCCGCTTTTCCCCCGCTTTTCCGCCACTTTGCCCCGCAGAGGAGGAGAGCCAAGGGGTGGACAAGAGGGCGAAGGGGGCTCCTCGCTTGCTCTTCCCCCCGTGGCCGGGAGGGAACTCCGCCCCCCCACCTCACAGGGACCGAAGCTGGATTAAAACCTTGGCTTGTGGTCACACCTAAGGTTTAATCTAGCTTCACTCCACCTTCAGAGTGAGAGAACACATCAGCAAAGTGACCAGTAGTTTTCTTTCCACATTATCTAGTCTAAAGGTGGATTTTCTGAGTTATTAACCCTGAAAGAAAACCAGCTTGTCAGTTTGCTGGTGTATTCTCTCACTCTGAAAGTGAACTGAAACTGGATTAAACCTTAGGTGTGACCACAGGCAGAGGCAAAGTAGCCTAGAGGGGGCTCAAAGCGGTTGACATTCTGTTCTCACCCTTCAGGGGACTAAGTGGCTGACAAGCCTCCCTTAAGGGGGCTGAAAGCCACTGTTCCGAACCTTCAAAGGTCTGA
Source organism: Aspidoscelis tigris stejnegeri (assembly GCA_023333525.1). Taxonomy (NCBI): domain Eukaryota; kingdom Metazoa; phylum Chordata; class Lepidosauria; order Squamata; family Teiidae; genus Aspidoscelis; species Aspidoscelis tigris. The sequence goes on along the minus strand of JALMGA010000002.1, from coordinate 59,154,985 downwards.
AATTGCGCAATTGCAACATTGTTTTTAAGGTGTGAAGTGCTTAGATTGATACAGTGTTTCAGCTTTAAGGACTGGAGGTTTATAGTGGGTGTTTGAGAGTGGATTTTTTCAATGAAGGAAACCCTAAACATGACGTGCTTCTAATACGTTCAGCCATTGGTTACAGTGCGATTGGGGGGGCGGGACAGCCTTAACACTGAATCTCATCCCGGAACGATGCTGTCCACACAGTAAAAAATTAAACACGTGTCAAGGGCATGTTCCGGACTGAGACCTGTTGAGATCAGGATTTATTTCAAATCGGGATAACGTGGTTTATCACGGAAATACCGAATTAAGCCGAAGTGACGTGTGCACGGCCCGAAATCAAAACGTTTTGAATTCGAGATAACAACGTCGTGGGGATGCGCCCCCTGAGAGCTGATTTAATCATCATGCAGTTTAGTTCACTGTTTAGTACACAGAAAGTATGGAATCTTTCTTAAATTTCGGGATGTTTAATTCTTGAGCTGGTCTCTAAACTGATTATTAAGTATGTGGGAATGTGACCTAAGTGACTTAGAGCCTTTCCGCTAGGGACATACAGTAGTCCTATGATAAGAAAGAGTTCAGAGGCCTCCCTTCTGTGTGACAGTGCAGATTATGGTAGATTATCTGCATAGGGTGAAGTGTAGACCTCACATTGTGCCCTAAGCTTTGTCCATATGTCACTTACTTATTACACTATACTTGGATATTCCAGAATAAAGCAGAATAATCCTTGTCTGTGTTATTAGTAGATCTTGACATGAAGTCCTTCCAATGTGCTAGTAGTAGTATTCCAGGCCAAGTCACACTCTCTTAGTCTAATGTCTGCCATCGCTGATACCAAATCTGGGGTGATTTCACCCACCCCTTACAGTTTGCTGGATGGGAAAGGAGCGCAATCACCTAACCTTAAGAGCCCATATGCCCCATGCAATTGGGCACTCACCTGCGACCAATCCCAGGCCCAGTACTCTTCAGGTCACCACCTTGAGTGTGTCAACACCTGTGTCCTCTTCATCCAGCTGAAGAGCAAATGCTCCCTGGCTGGATGCAATCAGATAAGTTGGGGCAAGGGTTTGGAAAGGTGTGGAGCACAAATAATTAGTCAAGAATTAGGCAACATCTGGGAAGGCAGGGGGCACCTGGAGGCTGTAACAGGTTCCTGTAGGTGCAGATGCTCTTCCCCAGATGTTGCCTAATTCTTGATCATGAGCCAAAGTGCAAAAAGAAGGAGTAGGAGGAGTAGGAAGAGGAGTTGGCTTTTCTACCTCACTTTTCTCACCCATTGAAGGGGACTCGAAGTGGCTGAAAAAAGCTTTCTATTCTCCTCACAACAGACAGCCTGTGAGGTAGGTGGGGCTGTGAGAGCTCAGAAGAGAGCTGTGACTAGCCCAAGGTCACCCAGATGTCTTTGTGGGGGAGGGTGGAATCAAACCCACGATTCCCAGGTAGGAATCCGGCTACCTAACCACTAGACCAATTAGAAAGGGATTAGAAAGGAAACTGATTTTTCAGTGGAAGGTCTTGCAACAACCCAGCTGAAAAAGGGCCCTCCTGTCATATTATTAAATTCCACATCCTGGGCAGATTTGGAAAAATCCTTCTTATGAAGCTGAAATAATCCTTGATAGAAAGACAGCCTTGGATTTCTTGTGTTAGAATTACTAGTCAAGTCATAGAAATTCTTTGAACATCAAATATGTGGGGATAAAATTGAGAAGAAAATAACATGCACCTACTTTGGAAGAAAAATAGTATATGAAAAAACAAACAAAGTAATTATGAACTTAAATTGGATTGATTGGTTTGAACTGAACCAAACAACCCCTTGGCTGAAACTTTTTTTTTTTTTTTTTTGAAGGCAGCATATTTGAATACCTTTTGAACACCTTTGAACTTGGATCAGAATATGTTTGATAGGTTCATTTGAACACCTCTGTGTTTTTAAAGAAGAAAAGTGTTCAGTTTGAACGTGAACCTTGCAACACCCCTGTTTGATTCAAGCAGGTTCAAACCCAAAACATGTTCAACACTAGGGATGTGCACATTTTTTTTTTTGTATTTGATTCATATTGAATTGAATGCAAGAAAATTTCTACTTGTTTGAATAGATCCCCTTTGAATGTTATAGGATTATCCCATATGAGTCCCATACAAATAATGTATGGATCCTATATATGAATGCATACGAATAGCATACAGATCCCATACAAATGCCTTCAAATAGAATACAGATCCTATAGACAGGTGCATACAAATAGCACACAGATCGCATACAAATGCATACAAATAGCATACAAATCCCATACAAGGCTTCATACGAATGTATCAGAACATTTGATTCGAATTCAAATATCAATCTTTGAATGTGTCAGCAGTCTATTCAAATTCAAATGCCCAAATTCGGCTGAATTTTTAATGTTACAAATATTCGTGCATATCCCTATTCAGCACATTTTTAATTTAAAAAAATTCATACCATCAGATCTGTACAGGAATTTTATCAAGATGTTCAGAGATCTTACAAATAGACCTCTTTGGGTTGGCATTCATAATGCATATTTTGCTTATTGTATCATCAAAATCAGTTTCAAGAAATATTTTTAATTCCCCTATTTCCACAAGTAATGTTTCATACTTTTTTCTTTCAAAATGTCTGCTTTTAGTATGCCATCATTCCATCTCCACTGTGTCAGCAATAAAAATGGCTAGGTAATCAACACTCTGTATAATTAGGTGGTCTATAGCTTATGTGAATGAACTGAGATTTACTTATTCTGAAGTTGCTTGACTTCTTTTCACCTAAATGGGTGAAGACATGGCAGACCGAAGCACATCTATTTGCTTTCCTCTCCATTTATTTTTATTCCCACTAGGTGGCACTCTGTAAATGTTTCTAACTTGGTTGTTTCCGTTTCATTCCTATTTAAAGCCATCAAATCAGGATGTCCACACAAAACTTTTGTTTATAGCGTGTCAAAAAAGCCAAGTGAATTAGGCAGAGCAGTTGAGAAAATTAGCATTGTTAAATGTGTCACATATATCACTAATAAAGTTCCATTATTTACCCCGCCAACTAGAAAAGCACTTATTTCCCAATCAATCAATTCACAACTAAATAAACAATCATATAGGCAAACAGCATAGAAAGATGTCTTTCTCAAACGGAATTAACTTCAGCTTAACATTTGTTGGTTAAGAAAAGCTTGCTTTTGCTGCTTTTTTTCAACCTAAAAGTCAGATCTTATCCCAGTAAAAAGATTTATGTACATTGGATCTCAAAAGTCCCTTTTAAAAAGCATTATAATGTCTGCATACACAAAGAGCTAGTGATTTCTAATCGAAGTAAGAAAGGAGGTGGGAAGGATTAACAAAAGAAAGAGAAATGGATATTTTACTTCACAGTAGGCCTTGAGAACTCAACCAGAGAGTCATGGCTAATAAAATCTGAAGCTCAATGTGCTAAAGTTGTATCAGGAAACAGCAGCTGAAATTTGTAACTATTTCTTTTTGTAACATTTTCATTTATCATTATGAAGATTTATAGCCTGTCTTTCTATCTTCTGTTTATGGTGGCTTATAGCAATGCACATAATCTATTTCCAAATTACACCACAAGGAAATAGATTTGGAAAAACAGTACACATGCAAGACATAAGAACATATGAACATAAGAGGAGTCCTGCTGGGTTGGGCCACAGTCCATCTGGTTCAGCATTCTGTCTCACACAGTGGCCCACCATTTACTTATGGGCATTTCAAGCTGAGAACAAAAGGAAAACCTTCACCTGCTCTTGAATCCCTGCAAATAGCCTTTAGAGGCATCCTACCTGTCTCATCAGCCTGGAAGAAGTACCTAGGCATTGATTCTAGGGGTGCTTCCGCATAGGGGCAAATAAATCCAGGTCTACTGCACCCGGATTTAGTAAAACCGGATCCCAGGGGAACCGGTTTCACCAAATCCAGATCCCTGGTAGATCCGGATTTAGGGGGTAGATCCGCATCTAACAAATGCGGATCTACCCCTCACTCTGTGCCGCCGCACACGCGGCATAGATCCGGATTGGAGGCGGGTGCTGTGCAGATGCACAGCACCTGCCTCCTGTCCGTGCCCCTGGGCCCTTCCCCGACCCACCATGATTGGCTCGCTGGAGCTAAGCATGGCGAGCCAGGGGACCTCACTGCTGCGGATGGGCCTCACCCCAGAAGCAGTGGATCGCCACTTCTGGGGCCAGGGCGAGCCTCCCTAAAGTCTGCCCTAGCCCACCCTGGGGGGAGCGCGGTGAATCCCCTCCTTACCTCGTAACGCGCCTGCGCAGAACGCCTCCTGAGGGCAAGGGCTGCCAGTAGCAGCCCCAGCCACTCAGAAGGCATGCAAGATGCAGGCGCGCTGCATCCTGGGCGCCGACCCTCAGAATTGGGGCAACGCTCGCAAGGTAAGGAGGGGATTCGCTGCTCTCCCCCCAGGGTGGGCTAGGGTGGGCTTTAGGGAGGCTCGCCCTGGCTCCAGAAGCGGCGATCCGCCGCTTCTGGGGTGAGGGCGAGCCACGGCAGCGAGGTTCCCTGGCTCTCCATGCTTGGCTCCAGCAAGCCAATCATGGCGGGCTGGGGGAGGGCCCTGGGTAGGCACACTTGCGCCATGTGGACGCATCCTAAGTAGATGTGTTTTCACGGCGCAAGACCACATAATATGTGGTGTGCCAAAAACACCCATTAAGCACGCTTTAAGCATGGATAGGTGCAGACGCACCTACCAGAAGTGTGCTACTTAGGCCCCGCAAATGCAGACGCACCACCAAAAACCGCTTTCAAAGCAGTGTTGCTGTGCGGACTCACCTCACCGGAAGTAGGTAGATTCTGTCCTCTGGCTTGCATGCCGGTGACGCTACCCCCGGAGCTGTGGGACTGGAGCATGGAGCTGCAAGTCACTGTGTGTTTCCCGCTGTGACTGGCACGTGGGAGAAGGGCTTTGGAAGCAGGACTGCCTGCTTACACCCTTCTGGAGGGAATCCATCGCTTCCCCTGGCTGTGCGCGGAAGCATCCTGCTTCTGCACACATCCGGGGGAAGTGACAGATGTAAGACCTGATTTTTCAGATCTTACATTTAATCTGGATTTCGGCAGCAAAACCAGTTTTAAAAACCAGTCTGGCATGCCAAAATGCGGACACGGCTGCCGCAAAGGGTGCCAGAGGAGGACCGCAATGCAGAAGCCTCTTCAGGTAAGTGTCTTTAATGTGTTCTAGGGGGTGGTTAATCCGGTTTCTGCAGCTAGTGCGGAAACACCCTAAATCTACAGACGGAAACTGCAGAATGAGCCAGGAAGGAAGGAAGGAAGGAAGGAAGGAAGGAAGGAAGGAAGGAAGGAAGGAAGGAAGGAAACACCCCTAAAGCAGCTTTAAGATGACTGAGACTTTTTGGTGGGGGAATTATTCATATGCGAATCTGGTCCTCCCCCTTTGTCATTAACATTCTAGCTTATAGAAGGTGGGTTAGAAGTGGAATGAAAATATAAGGGCCACATCCTACTGTCTCTGATATGCATTTGATATGCCTCTTTCATTATATATGAATGCAGCCTTAACGTATTCTCTTGCTTGGTCATTTGTTCAACAGTTCTAGAGTCAAACAATATGAGTTCCAGGCCTGCACATGGTACATCATGATCTGCTATTGACCTGTGCACCACCAAAAGACACCAATGCCTCCACATTTTGGATCAGTAGGTCCAGTTATTCTCGATCTACTGATCCAGATCAACTAAGTTCCAAAAGGATCATCATCACTGTATTCTGTAGAAACAATTTAATTATGACCAAGAAATCAGCAAATATTATTTATTTCAGAACTATCCAAATAATGTGGATAAAGTAAATGATATCTGGATGAAGCTTCTTTTTTAACTAGGTAGGTAGATGCAATGTGAGAGCAGGAAGGTGAAAGTGTGTCTTCTGAAAAAAAAATCACTAGTGATATCAACAATATTTATCATGGCCATTGCATACCTGCTGTTACTCCACTCTGTAATCAGAAATTTTGCTGGTTCCAATGCCATTACAGTATTATTTACTTAGCAGTCATCTCCAACCATACATAAGCAAGGGAGATTGGTAGTGAGAGATGAAGGATCCACTGCCACAATCATAAGGGCAGTATTAGACTCAATTTGATTAAAGACATGTAGAGAATCAGTGATCTATGAAACAAAGGTTGATAAAAATTATACTGTGGAGCTGCTGTGTGTGCAAAAGCAGTGGCAACCAACAGTACTTTAAAGCAAATACATAAATTTACTAGAATGAAGACTGGGAGGCTGTTGATAAAACAGAAAAATGTATTACGCTCAGAAGGAGGTAATTTGAACTTGAGCTCTAATATTTTACACAAGGGAATATTGAATTTAAAGAAAGACTTATACATTTGGCTTTTTAACATTCTGAAGTGTTTTATTGACTGATTTTGTTTGTGGCAGCTAATAATCCTTCCACCGTAACAATATATTTTTCTTTATTTACTTCACTTAGCACAAGTCATCATGGGAAGGGATTTTAAAGTAATCTGTTTGCAAGGATATTAGTTTTTAAAGGTTAAAATAGTATAGATTTGCATCAGAATTGTAATGATGTAAAAACTATGTGCTGAAAGAGAGTTTTTGTATTTTAATCTAGTTTATCTATATAGTTAGTAGAGGTATGAGTAGTACAACCTGAACATAGAATGCTTTGTTCCACTTCTGTTTTTATGTTTGTTTTATGTATGCTTTTATTCTTATATGCACATTTTTGCACACCTCTGTCATTTGATTTTTGTTAATGAAGGTTTCTAATGGCAATTTGTATTTTCAGTCATGCATTTATTCAGGATCAGGAAGTCTCAATTTTGTAAATCTGTAGTTAAGGGTATTTACCAAAGCAATCCTTGACCCACACCCACATGGTACACCTATGCAAAATGCAGATCCCATGGAACTTTGTACATTTCCAGTGGATATATTTTCTATAAATCTGTTCAATCCAGGTGGTTGGGTCCTTTTGAAAACAAATATGGGCCTGTTCACTCTTACCTATTGTTCTGTCCGTTAGCTGACAAGGCCCATCTGCATTTCATCACTGTTGAAGCTGCCTCAGCTCAGAGTGAGATGATACCTTTCTGGAGCAATCCAGTGTGGACTGCTAAAAAGAGTTCATTTCCTTTTGCCCTCTTTACCTTGAGATTTGTTTATTGCCTAGACCCTCACAGTCAGTCCTCTTAACACCTTCCTCTCAAGCCTGCCCCGTAATCAAACAGCTTGCCTGTTCAAATTTGAATTGAACAAAGGGGTATTTTAATGAAGTTCACAAACACACCCTGTTTGATTGTGGTTCAAAGGTGTTTGAAGATATTCGGATCAAGCCAAACACTACTGTTTGAAGTAAAAAGTTCAAAATCAAACTGAACCAGCCCCTGTTGTGTTTGATTCAAATCAAACACTCAGGAAACATGTGTGCACACCTCTATTAGAAACTTTCCATGTTTTCTAACTCACAGGTGGATTATCTGAGTTAGACAATGCCACTTTTTAAATGTGTTCTCTCAATCTGAAAGTAATCTAAAGATGGTTTAATATATAAGTGTAGATGAGTCCCTAATGTCCAATGCACTTCCACTTCAGATTGACACTGGATGATTCAAGTTTTCTTTCTTTCTTTCCTTCTTTCTTTCCCCTTCTTTGTAAAAATCATGCATTTTACATATCATTTTTGCCCAATAAATGAATTGTGAAGGAACTTTCACTGAAACGCTTATCCCACATATAATCAATTTCTATAAACCACCATATAATTACCTGGTAGCTGCTAGAGTTATATATGAACTGCATATACCCCTGTCTTATTCTACCATCTTCAAACTTAAGCTGGATTGGGCCACAGTCCATCTGGGCCTATCTTTCCAGCCTGGAGGCAATACTTAAGCATCCATTCTAGTAGCCATTCATGTAGCCATCTAACCCTTCCTTATAGCTATCCAGGTTTATTTATTTATTTATATTTATATCTATATCCTGCTCTATACCCGTAGGTCTCAGGGCGGGTTACAAGTTTCAGAACAACAGATTAAAACAATGATATCCATACAAATCTATATCCATATAAATCTATGGTGAGGCCACATTTGGAATATTATGTACAATTCTGGTCACCACACCTCAAAAAGGATATTGTGGAATTAGAGAAGGTGCAGAGAAGGGCAACCAGAATGATTAAGGGGCTGGAACACCTCCCTTACGAAACCAGGCTGCAACGTCTAGGCCTCTTCAGTCTGGAGAGATGGCGTTTAAGAGTGGACCTGATTGAAGTATATAAAATTATGCATGGTATAGAAAAGGTGGATAGAGAAAATTTATTTTCTCTATCACACAGCACTGGAACCAGGGGGCACTCTGTGGGGCTGATGGGTAGGAGAGTCGGGTCTGACGGGGGGAAGTATTTCTTCACCCAGAGGGTCATCGGCTTATGGAATGTGCTGCTGGAAGAGGTGGTGACAGCTACCAGTCTAGATGGCTTTAAGGTAGGGTTAGACAAATTTATGGATGACAGATGTATCAACAGCTACTAGAATGAATGCCTAGGTGCATCTTTCAGGCTGGGGTGGGGGGAAACCGGGGCACTTCTAAGGCCATTTGCTGGGATTCTAGAGCAGGAATAGGTTTGTCCTTGTCTCTGCTTGAGATGCCCATGAGCATTTGGCGAGCCACTGTGTGCGACAGGATGCTGGACTAGATGGGCTGTGGCCTGATCCAGCAGGGCTTCTCTTATGTTCTTATGTTCTTAAGCTTTGCCTCAGACCATTCACCATTCTAAAGCAAACCTTTAGAATGAAACATTCTTAGCTTTCTCTCATGTCTTTCTGTAGTCTGTCTCTGAGTGTTGATGTTTTCAAGGAATGTTGATAATTTTCAAGGAATGAACCTCATCATTATGTATGCAGTGTGTTTGTGTGTGAGTGTGTATGTGTTGAACAGACATATGTGACAAATCTAAGCATTGTTGGACCCAGTAGTAGCTGAGTGGATACAGCTGGAAGCTCCTTTCAGTTGGAGCCCACTCAGCAAAAGAGATGTGTACAAACTAAAAACCATTGGTTTGGTTCAAATTTAACCAAATTTCATTGAACTTGGTTTAATCTAGAATGAGGTGGAAAAACCTTTACTGAGTACAAAGGAACTGTTAGAGCATAAAAAAATTCAATTAAAAAATTTAATAAAATGCATTTTAAAAGTTTGATTAGATCTGTTCAATCAAGCACCTTCTGGTTCAGTTCGGATCAAACTGGTCCCTCTCAAACAGGTGGCTGTGTCAGTTTGAACTGAATTGGGTTGATTTGAACTAGATTGAACCCAAACCAGATTTGCACATCCCTATTCAGCACCAAAAAAACTTTGGTTCAATCTAAAAATGATACTCAGAGAAGGGATGGGCTTTTGGCTATGCTAACTCACATTAACCACTGACTGGGTCTGATCTGAGCTTGGATGAAAGATTACAAGAAACAGACTGGACTGGGAATTCAGAAACCTCTGAAAGACCTTGGTAAACCGTTTCCATATTGTTTGCCAAAAAAAGTAGCATGGATGTCTCCATTCAATAGCAAGAAGTTCAAGTCAACTAGCATTGTGTTTTTGCATTGTCATAGATGGATAGATACGTGTTTCACAAGAACAATGCAAGAGAAGTTTTATGTGAAACATTCATGGTTGTCACCTTGTCAACTTCCTTCAGGGACAATGAGGACATTTTTTAATATTATTCCTATTTGGATACGTTTCATGTAACTTTTAAAATGCAAACAGTGCTCAGAATTCCTTGATAACACAGTCATTAAAGAGCACACACTGAGAAGCTGTAGGTTTTGCGGCAGCTTCCACCTAATTAGGAAACAACAGCAGTTAATTAGTAATAACCAGACAGAATTTAAAAACCTTGCCATGTCCCTTTTGGGGACTGGATAAAAGAAAAAGAAAAGAAATTGGTAATTAGCAGTTTGAAGTGGTATTCTTTTCCTTCCTTCCTTCCTTCCTTCCTTCCTTCCTTCCTTCCTTCCTTCCTTCCTTCCTTCCTTCCTTCGAAAACAAAATCTTGCAGTTGAGCAACCTTGACTAGAATTACTCTGAAAAATTATTCTTGATCATATAAATTTTAATCCATTTTATTATTTCTTATTGTAAATCATTTTATCTGTTTTTATGTATTATCTTTTGAGTCTTTAAGACTGAAAATGTGATTATTATTATTCTTTTGCCTATCTGAATAATTCTGTAGTTATTTATTTTTGCTTGCTCTGATCTGTTTTTAGCTTGCTTTTATGTGGTTTATATTTTTTTTACTTACACTGGTGTTGGACTGTAAATAAATATTTCAAATTCAAGATTATCAGGTATTTGGTGCGATCAGAGTTAGCGCATTTTCAGTCCAGTTTCTTAATAAGACAGTCTATTTCAGAAAGGTGTGGCCATGGTCTTACTAACAAGTTTGTAAAGTATGATTTACCCTTGCAGAACCCATGTTAATTTTCCTTCAGCTATGCTATTTCCTCTGTATGCACACTAATTTTATCCATCCCCTTGCCTGATGATTGGTCTGAAATTTCTTGGGTCACCCTTGGATCCATCTTTGAAAACTGGTGTTGCATTTGCTACCTTCCAGTCTTAAGGCTTAGGAAAGGATTATATTTTTGCTAGAAGATCAGTAATTTCACATTTGAATTCTTTAACTACTCTCAAATGAATGCCATCTGGTCCCAGGCATTTGTTAGCATTTAGTTTATCCAGACACACAAGAACCTCTTTTCTGGCTGCCTCTATCCAATTTAATTCTTCTCCCTCCCTGAAATATAGACTCAGTTACAGGCATAAGCCCTCTGTCCTCTTCAGTAACACAAAGGCAAGGAATTCATTTGGTCTCTGTGTTGTATTTAATTTAATTCCTTCCTTCCCTTTCCTTTCAGATTCTTCTCACTAGTAGCATAGCACTTTGAAAAAGTCATCAAAAGCTGTAGATTAGATTTTAAAGTCAATAACCAATGTTAGATTGACTATAGTTGCAATTAGGAACTGCTATAAATTTATTGAAGCCTTCAGCTTACTTCTTTAAAAAGAGATTACAAATTAACTTTTTAAAAATGTGGTTCAGAGGTCTAATGTGATTCTCTATACATATTTTTGGCATCTGAAAACTGCCAGTTTTGGTAGTGGACTTTTATCATTATTATTTTAAGTTGTAACAGTGATAACAACAAAGCATCTTGATAATTTATTTCCCAGACACAGGGCAAGCGTGAGCACATGTGCCAATAGGTTATTATAAGCAATAGTTATGTAATTTTGATGCTGCAATATTACTGCTGCTCATTATGGCCAGTAGTGAACATGCTGATGCATGTGTTGTGCTTGTAGAAAATAGTTGTCAACATGCTGTGATATGGGTCATCCAAAGTGGTGTGCTGTGGAAGTTGATATAGGTTATCCAAAGTGGTGTGTAGCCATTTATTGTTAACTTTAACTTATAAGTCCCTACATGACTTGGACCCCAAATATCTAAAGGAACACCTTCTTTCATATCATCCTGCCCATGTCTTAATATCTATATGGGAGGTCCTCCTGGTTGTACCAGGGCCCTCAATATGAAAGGGGTGGAGACCTGGGATAGGGCTTTCTCACTGATGGATCCAAGATTATGAAATAGTCTCCCCAACCCCCAAGAGGCATCAAACACCTTCACTTTACATGTTCAGGAGATAAGGGGAGACAAACCTCTTTGCCCTGGCCTTTGGTTACATAAGGAAACAGCTTTTCTTTCCTGCTTTGAGGCACTGCCATTGTTTTAGTATGGTCATTTTACATTTGGTTCTTATGCCCCGTCTACATGCAAAGAAAAATCTGTTTAAAAGCTTCTTTTGCTTCTGAGCATCTGCATGCAGAGCTTTACTCCAGGCTTCCAGAGCCACAAAGGAGGAAAATCCGCAGCAGAAAAAAAACCCTCTTTAAACAAGACTACCTCCGCGCTTTTAAAAAGCCACAGGTTTTCTTGGGAGCATGGAGACGTTTTCTCCACATCTCCCATATTCCACTGAATTTTTAGGCATTTTTGATCTCTGCAAAAGAATTGGCTGTCAGAATCAGCTGCATTCAGCTCTTTCAGCCAGCATCTCAGCAAGCAAATCTCTCTCTCCCCATCCTAATAATGCAGCCTCCAAAGTGAAACTGAGGGCCTTTCCGCACAGGCTCTAAAAACGCATTTAGAGCCTGTTTGGGGAAGGATTTGGACGTGGCATCTGCACAGGGAACCCAATTAGGGTCCCTTTGAGGACACCATGTCTGCATATCGGCACGCAAAACCGGTTGTTTAAACTGGTTTTGCTGCCGAACCCTACCCAGATGTAAGACCTGAAAAAATCAGGTCTTACATCTGGCTTTTTCCCTTAAAACATTTTGAAAGCTAACACTTCCGCACCGGAGGGGGAAAAGCCAGATTGCAGGTGCATGCTCAGCCATCAGAGAGGCAGAGCGCATGCTCTGTGACTCTGACAGGTGGGCGGGTCCGGCAACCAGCTTCCCTGCCTTCCCCCTGGCCAGAGAACGATCCGCCGTTCTCTGGCCAGGGTATGGCGGCTCCTACTTCTACTCTCACCCCCACCCCACCGAGAGTCCCTCCGACGCACCTCATTGTCTCCAGCCCGATTCTGAAGCTGGCAGGGCCGGCGCCAATCAAGCATGTGCGCGGCGTGGCCCAGGACTCAATTCCCAGCAGCCCTGGGCTGCTGGGACCATCAGGGTTGTGGTGCGTGCATGCACGATTGGCGCCGGCCCTGCCAGCCTCCGAATTGGGCTGGAGACAATGAGGTAAGTCGGAGGGACTCTCGGATGCTTTATTTCGAATTACAACCCGCATTTTTAAAATCCAACACAAGAGGGAACCAAAAAGAGACCATGGAGATGCGCTATTAATGTTGTTGTGTGCCTCGAGATCTTTGGGTATAGGGAGAAATAAAAATGCAAATAAATGAACTTGGAAATTGTCACTGCACATGTGACAAACCAGGTTGAAAATGATTATGGCACATGCACCTGGAATGGTGATCTTGCCGTTTTAGTTATTTCACAGCCTATCAGAAGCAGTACTACAACAAACCACACATGTGTAGCCATTTACTGTCTACTGACCTTCTTAAAGTTCTCCTACAATTGTTGTGTTCTAGAGAATACTTAGTAAGGGCAGAAGGCCCTTTGGCAGCCGGGTCCTCCTCCAGCATATCTCTAAAACCTGATGGAAGTACTTGTGACAGAGTCTACTCCAAAGAATATGCCCCCTCCAGAATCACATCTGCATAAGGAGGGGGGTGTTTTTCCACTGTCACTAGAAGTACCCATTAAGTACCCATTAATGGGTACTTCTAGTGACAGTGGAAAACACCCATAGGGTGCTTACTAGAGCACTATTTCACAAATCTAGGAAGTTCTGGCTGTCATAGCTACTATGTCCCAGCCTGTGTCATTTTCAGCCATAAGCACCACTTAAACAAGAGGATGCACAGGATCCTAGAATTATGCATCTGATGCATATCAACACAAGCAAATGGTGTTTGGCGCACTGTGTGATAGATGCACGTGGTCTGACTGTGTCAGTATTGGCATACAGAGCGAACAGGCCAAACTACCCTAACTACTGGCAGATGTAAAAAGCCCATGATGATGCCAAGTTGGATCTTCTGCTTAAGAGGTAATGGCCATGCCATGAAAATACCTTTAAATAGGCATCACATAACTCTCCAAGAAATCACTGGCTGCTGCTGGCTAACTTGGTGCCCTAATTTTCCTAATACTTGCAATGGTCTATGTAAGCATTAGTCAACTGGAAACAATTGTCTAGCAGATCAAATTGAGATAACAAATTATTGAGGCATAAGTGACACATGTGACTTACAATTAGAATGTAAAGAGGTTTGCTTGAGCGATTGCATTGCTGATTTATTTTTAACACATACAGAAAAATAATTATTGCAACATATAATTAAGGAAGTCTTAAGACTGAGAAATAACAATACATTGTGTTTAAATGGAAGCAGTTTTTTCCAATTATTATTGCTGTTTCTGCTAATAATAATAATAACATGCTTAAGATTTGTGAGATACAGGGTTCTCAGAGGAGCTAGTAATGGTTTATTCTCCACACTTTATGCCTTGTGATTATTGTGAGATTTTTATTTTTATTATTATTATTATGGCTATTTCATTTTTCCGTTGAATATTTTCCTATACTTGCACAACTGAGAAAATGAATTTACACCAAATAATTATAAATTGATATGAAATATACTTCATACATATGGATGATATTCTGTTTGGTGAACTGGAAACATCAGGAGTTATAACTGTAATTCAGAAAGGTTTCTACTTAAAGGCTCAGATACGTATGGTAATACAAATTCCTTCAAATTAATGATACAAATTAAGTAAACAATCTACTGCCTTGGGCTTCAGTTAATAATTTATAGTGCAGTCCTAAACACATTTGCTCAAAAGTAATCCTTCTAAATTCAATGGAGCTTATACCCAGATAAATAGATTATTCTTTTAGGATCACATCCTTAGTCAACAATTTTCCTTGCTTCTTATGCTGCAGATTTCCTTTCTATTTTTATTAAGCGAAACATTGACTTAAATATGATATGACTGATCTACTTTTTCCAAAGTGTTTTCAACAGTGTGTCTGCTTACAAAATTAGGATGTGGCCAATGGGTGAAGAAAGCATACACGGCTACCCTATCTCCATATATGCTGGCAGCAGGAGCCTTTTAAGTGATTGTGTGTTTTCTGGTGGAAAACATGCCAATGTCCTGGGAGAAAATCTGGGATGTGTCTGTTCTCTACCACATCACCAATGCCATCTCCTTTGTGAACAGGATTCCCTGGGCGATTGGGCTGGTGCCCATTGACTAGTGAGGATCCATGTGGATCATAATTTGAAAGAATAAGAAAAAGAAAATATAAATAAATAAAATGTTCCTGGTCATTGACCATATAATAAAATTCAATTCTGTTGTGATCACTCCTGGAGGCATCTCTGTTGAAGGGAATTTTTTTCAAAATCGAGATAAGAAAGGCACCTTTTTCCATGGCATCTCTGCACAGAGCCTCCTCCATCCAGAAGTGATGTGACCTTGGTTTTTTTTTTTCACTTTACTTAACCTTATTTGTACTACCTGAGAATCATTCTTGGATGCACCTCACTCAAACTCAAAAGCAGTTTCAGTATTTATTGAATTAATAGAAGTCAATTCAAGAATGGAGAAGCATTTCACAGCCTGCATTGCTCTAGGCCTGAGATGTTTTCGCATTTCAAATTACATTGTTTGAGATACTATAGTGTATTATCAAAGCTAAAAAGTAGCACCATATTAGAGGTACATGTTGCATGGCTCAAAACACTAATTTTGAAGTACATCTTTCTTAACATTGGCCAGTGCTGAGATGCAAATCAGGTCCTCTCATATCCTTAAGTGGCAATAGATTCGAATGGAATAATGCCAAATAATGCTGATCTATAAATCTGTCTTTGTGTCTTTCTCTGGGATTTTGTAAAATTAAACTACAAAACATTTTGAGTTTTAGAAATGGTAACAGTGATGGAAAAGAGGAGGAGGTGAAGAAGAAGGAGCAGTCTGACTGCTATTTCTCTCTTTTCTTCTCTATTTGTTGTCTTAGTCAGCCTTTAATTGTACCATGCTATGCTATGAGAATGCCTTGGCATGCAGGGACATATTGACTCAGCCTACATCTCTGCTGGGCAATATCTGCCATATTGTATTACATTTCTCTCCATCATTCTTTGTTGAAAGGTCATAGCCACCATTTTGTCCTCTGAAAAACATTGTCCTTTTAAATCACCCTCAGAACTGTCCATTAGCTGATCAGACATCTGTGAAAAATTGTCATTTTTCATTAACACTGAATAGATCAGTACACCACACATCAATGCATCGATGTATGATGGACCCAAAAGTCACACTGTTCTGTGGAAGCTTTCTCTAGTCTTGGTGAAGGACTATGAGTATATGGTAAATATGTGTACAGTGCAGTGGTTAAGGACACAATTTACTATGCAGCTACCAGACAGGACACCGGTTCAAATCCCTCCAGTAAAGGGGCATTTCTGCATTTCGCTTCTCATCCACAGGATAGAAATAGTGCACACCCACTAGTGTGCACCAACATTTGCAAATGCTAGTGAATGTGAAACACACACACACCATGCACACCCAGACTCTCATCTGAGACCTTCTGCGTGGGTCTGGACACCACCATCTCTTCAGAGGGTGGCACACGTGTATTGTCACCAGGACAACAGTGATGTCCAGTGAATGTGCAATCACATCTCCAATCACCTGATGAGCCACCCCCAGCACCAGAAGAGGTGTGACTTCTGTCTCCAATGGTCAGAAAAGGTAAGCAACTGGGCTAGCTTCTGGTATAGCAGGAGATGTTTCTGGTGTGGAAACTCCTTTTGCAAGTGAAGATGGTACTTCCCAGAAGCTACCCCAATGTGCACTAGCAGGGCAAGTGCGACTTGGCCTCAGGTCTTTTGGCAAGACCCGTCATACTTCACCTGGCTAATCTACTTCAACAGTGAGGGAGAGAAAAAATATACTCATGCTGGCTCAGGTGTTGTCTAAATTAGCAAGGTCCATATCAGTGTTGGGAAAGCAGGACACACTGAGGACGAGTGATGTACTACAACAAACCACACATGGAGGAGACAAAAGAGCTTGAATCTGCTGGAATGTTTCTATAAGAGTTATATGAAATGGATGAGGAAATGCTTAAAAGACCAACATCTACTTCACCAAGAAACAACTAGTTACACAACACTCAAATATAATCAAGAGGAATCTGCTATCACAACTGGAGATTGACAGCATCTTAGACGTTTTCGCACGGGGCTGAACGGAACGCGGAAAAGACAGCTGAGGACACGTCATCCGCATTGGCCGCGCGCGGCTTGCGTTCCGACGTGTCCGCAGCTGTCTTTTCCGCGTTCGAAATGTAGAGCACTTCGAAGTGCTCTACACGCGTTCCAACGCGGACGAGCCGCCCGCAGCCGTTCGGGAGAAGAAGCGTTCGCGCTTCTTCTGTCTCCCGAACGGCTGCCGGCGCGCCTCCGACGCCGCGCGGCTTTGACAATCAGCTGTTTGTCAAACAGCTGATTGTCGATCTGCCTCCGCGGCTGTCATCGCGCCCCTTGCCGGCGTTTGCCGGCTAAGCCAGCTTCGGGCGCTTTGAGCATTCGCACCCAGACGCTCCGGAACGCGTTTACACGCGTTCTGGCGCGTCTGTGTGTGAACGGGGAAAGCGCCCGAAGCTGGCTTAAGCTTTCCGCCTGAACGCGTTCCGTTTCGAACGCGATTCAGTGCGGAAATGCCTCATGTCAATACCACAATAATAGTGAGGAAATCTTGGAATTATAGTCTAGCCCACAAAAGAAGGTGAAAAAAAAATCATCACCACTGCTTATGCTGCAATGCAGAGTTGCTGAAATGAGAATGTTAATTATGAACAAGTTTGCTACTCTGAACCTTTGCACTATAGTGACTAAGCCTAGCACAATACTAGTTTCAGATGAGGTACCAGCAGGTGACAATGCAGCAAAACAAACTACAACAGTAACCAAATCTGATAGGTTGGTATTTGCAAAAGCAGCAGTGATTCTAGAAATGCTTCGTTACAAGACCAAGGGCTCAAACAATGAGAAGAAACTATGTCCCCCTTGGATACCAAATCTCAAAGCCAAAATAAGGCCTTCTGAAGAAAACCTTCATATTTTTTTCCAATAATATTTTCAGCTGGTCTTTTAAAATAAATGATATGCAATGACAATTAGTGCTACGGATATGCATGAACAGAAATTGTGTGTTCGGTTTGAAATCAATGGTGAACTGTTTTATCAGACAAAGGGATGGTTGCTTTTGTTTTTCCATCAAGATAAAATTCAAAGGCAAAAACATGGCAAGCAAACACAAACTGTTCAACCAAACTGTTCATAACTGTGAGTGGGAAAGTAATTTGATTCAAGTGAATTTCTGGCTATTCAAACAACCACACCTTCTGTTTGTGCATCCTTTCTGCAGATACAAAAATATCATTCTTGGGGGTGACACAAATAATTGGGTTGGACGAGGCAGGAGGCTAAGAAAGCTCCTAGCCCATGCCCATCTTGTCCAAGAAAAATTTGGTGGTGGCCTATGTGAGACAAGGAAGAAGGCAATGATGGGGTCAGTTTTTTTTTTAAATGGCGTTACAAGGAACCCCCCCCCCCCATCCACAGACTGGGAAATCCCAGAAAATGAACACCCCAAAACTCTCTGTGATAATACCCTGAGTCTGTTATTTAATATATAGTCTCAGAGGCCAGGTCACCTATCCCCCATTTTTCCACAGGGATAACGATTCTGCGTTAGCTTAGCCAGATTCTTTCTTTCCACGGACCCATCAGCGATGTGCCCCTTTTTCTAGCATTTTAATAGCAATTAAAGGATATTAGGACTATTAACTGCAGGGTTAGTGACAAATGAATCCACCACCTTACTTGTTGTCTCTGGAATCACACAATGGAAATTTCTTCAGAACTTGGTTCAAGATTACATTGATGGTGAAGGAACCTTTAATGCTAAAATAGCATATCTGTGATAAAAACAGATTAACATTGTGGTTGACATCACATTTAGGATGGCTGCCACACAAGCTTATCTTTTACCAGGCAAGGTGATTGCGTGCATGGTGGCAGGGGGAGCACAATAGAGGGCTGGAGATATTGGAGAGATGGCAACAGAAGGAGCTGGCTCAAGATGGTGGGGTTGGGCCTTTCCTGGGGTGAGTCAAAGTTTGGTGGCTTTGTGTCTGGCTAGCACTGACCAGCTTGTGTCACCCTGCTGGCTTCCCTCCACACACTGTTGTTCAACTGGCCTAGACAGCAGTCCTTTGCCTGGCTCCATTTCTTCAAGAAATGGACTCAGCACTAGGATTATCTAGTTACAAGGTACAGTAGTTACATCCTAGCCCAGAAGAAATAAACAGAAATGCACTTTGACATTTCCAAGGACTTAAGGTGGCCTCAGTCCTTCTGAAATGCAAGGTATGATTGCAGCAAAGGTGTGTTAAATAACTTGGAATTTTTTTTTTAACTTTTCTGCAGATTAATATCGAGATGGGATCAAACATATGAAAGAGGTTGTCATAGGTGAGACATAGATTCACCTCTCTGGAAAGGAGGAACCACCAGTACTGTTGCCTTATTTTCCTCTCCCCCAATGTTTTATATTATTCTCATAATGTACTATTCCGTTTATATATAATTTTATAATATATTATTTAGTGTATTAGTGTATTAATTTAATGTATGATGTATTACTTTGTATTATATTGTATTTTTTTCTTATTCATGGTTGCTGTAAACCGCCTTGAGTAATTTATTAGAAAGGCGGTATACAAATAAACTGAATGAATGAATGAATATTGGAACACGGAGGAGAGTCACTGTTGATATGGCCTTGTTTGCCTTCTTTTATTGCATTTCTTTAACTCACAGAGGTAAAATGTAGTTTAAATGCAAATACATCAGAATTTGCATAATTAAAAAATCAAATTTGAAAATTCGGTGGGTTTAATGTGGAAAATCCCTACTGCTAATGTGTCTTTTTATTATTTTGTAGTGTCCCAAGGGGATATGTACACCTATCATCATAGTATTTCATTGTGGGCTCTGGCTAAGACAAGGTTAAAGGACATTGAAGGGTTCCAGCTGCCTCCAGTTTCCTTATTATTGATGTACAAAGAACATGCTAGTGATGTGACCACAGGCTATGTAATCATTCCATGACACAGCAAGACAGAGATTTCAATAGGATATTTAGATGTACAGCCATACTACCAATAAGCTGAATGTAAAATACAAAATCCTAAATATCAAATCAAATGTAAGTGTATACTGTCAATCCAAGCAGTGTAGTTTTAATAACCTGTTCAATTTTCTTTTTCTTTCTTTCTTTCCTGTGAAGTAGTACAGCTCAGGAATGATTGCAAACATCATTTTAAAATACACAAAAATGCAATGCTGGCAATCAGAACATAAATAATCAAGATCAATTTTCAAACAATGGTATGAGGAAAAATAAACTAATTCTTAATTCTTTCGGTGGTTTATTTCATTAAAAAAAGTGCAGCTACACACAAAAAAAATCATCTGATTGATATAATTATGCCCCTGATTGAAGGAATAGGCAGCAGGTTGACAGATGTTATGTGTTAGTAAGATAAGCAATAGTTAATATAGATAATATCCAGGTTTGGGGGTATTTCAGGCCTTATCAATTTGTACCAATTTCTTGTTATGCAACAGAAGACTACCTATCAAGTCTGCAGAGCCCAAAGGTTTACTTTAGGAGGAGACAACCCCCCATGACACCATCTGCTCCCATAGAGAGGTATTCTTCTCCAAATGAATTCTGCTAGTTTTAATTAGCCATGGAGTCAAAGGGCAAGATGGCACATGGCTAGGTGGCTAGGCAACTGGCAAGTCCATATCTTCAAGTCTAGATTTAAAAAAAAAAAAAAAACTCCTGGAACTTTAGTTTTCATAAAATCTATTTGAGGAAGCATTTGCTAAAATATGGCAGAGATTAATTGTGGTATAATGGATCCAAAAGATTTTACAGCATACTCAAAATGCTGTTTGTTGATGACTAATTTTACATAAGTTGGACAGCATCCAAATCATTATAATCCATGCCAGAATCTGTGTTGTTGACAAACAATATAAGGAGCAACTATTGCCAATTCTTTCTATGAATGAAACAGTCCATTTAGTTAGATGCTAAGCCATATCACTATATTAAGTTCTAGAATTAGTGACTGCACTGAAGAAGTTCGTATGCATTTCACTCTTGGACTTCAGGTTGCCCATATGTTTTAATATAAACTCTGCCTCATCTTAATGAAACCCTGCAAGAAGCTGAACACTAATTTGTAGTCGATTGCCAATTGGGGAGAATCTTTGTTATTATTGTCATCATTATCCTCTGTAGCCCTCTGTAAATGATAATTGCCAATTATTGGTATTGGTAGCTTAGCTCTAATCACCATACAATTTAAATATGTGTGTGACAGACAAGCCAGTATAGCTTGTCTTAGTGCTACTGTATGCAGTGGAGCCAGGCAAATGTAATGCATGCAAGAGAGGTGTTCTGTGAACACTTACATTTTAATGCTGATATCCATCAGGGCTCTTCAGAAATGGTAACCAAGCAATATGCAGGGAGACATTTCAAGCTCCTTCTTATCTCCACCTTCCTAAACAAGAGCAGTACTAGAATATATTATTGGTATATTCTCCCTGAATTGTGCAGTGAGTCTGTACTTGAAACTCAGACTTCCTTAGTTCACAGTCTTCGGTGTATTGTCAAATGAAGCTTGCTGGTTTGTGATAAAATTGCTGGGACTCTGTGACCTCACCTCAATAAGCTCTTACCTCGTGCTCATCAATCATGTATACCATTCTCCTAGAAAGATTGCTTGTAGCACTGTTACCCTTAGAATAGAATAACAGCACCATATGTTCAGGTAGCAAATAAGAGGTTATCTTTCATTTCCCAGAGCCTGAAAAGAACAAAATTGGAAGCCAATGCACAGGAATGAAGTAGTCGCGTGCCCACAAAATAGACTGCATACATGTAGACTGGGTAAACTGTAGGGATTATTGAGTAGATGATTTTGTAGAACAGATAATATTATTGATGCATTGAAAATCAGCCTTTAATTTGATCACTAGGTCTTGCTGAGGTCACTATCTGCGATGTAGGGCTTTTTCACACTTAACTCCATTGGGGCTGTGTTCCAAACCTACCTTGAACTTACCCTGCATCAGGGGAAGTGCAAATGGTGCTGCCTGGCAGTGTCTTCCTTGCCACAGCAAAAGCTATGCATAGCTGGGCATCATGATGTTGATTGAGTGTTGCAGTACTTGACTTATGTGTGAAGGCTGCACTAGGAGCATCATAAGCTTCTCTATAGTTGTCAAGGATGGGTTTGCTTAGGCAAGCATGGAATCACTCTGTGATGGAGGGTCCATGGTGTGCGGATGCTTGTGCCAGAACATGCTCAAACATCCCCATCTTCACAATGAAAACAGCCTTGTACAATTAGATTTTACACTCAAAACTTCTGAGGCTAAGAAATTCTTGTTGTTGTTTTTCCTGACTCATACTATAAATACAGTTTTAGATATTGGCTCACCAACTAAAATTAAATCTGTAAAAAACTGAAATCTTAGCATTCCATTTAGCAATCTTACCTCCCCTTCCCTCATGTCAACTCCATGACCTTTGTCTGAACCCTACCTCTTCTGCTAGGAACCTTGGGTTCTATTGGACAACAGTCTAACCTTATGGGCCTTTATCAAAACAACAGCCAGAGCCTGCACTTTTTATCTATTTAATATCCGCAGGATCAGAACATTTTTATCAGTTGAAACAACTCAACTACTGGTCCAGACACAAGTGACCTCCCATTTTGACTACTTTAACAGCCTTCTGATGGGCCTCACTCAGTGTTCTTTAGTGCTGCTGACTTTAGTTCAAAATACAGCCATTTAAAACTACCGAAATTTTTGCATGTCTCAGCACACCGTAAATTTCTTCACTGGCTGCCAAATCAAGTCAGAGCTCAATTTAAACTACTAGTACTGGCTTTTAAGACCCTTAGACTGCCAATATCCCAAACTACCTGGCATCTAGGTTATCTTGGCACATCACAGGAACTTGAGGTCAGCAGATAAAGCACTGCTGGCCATCCAACACATACAGTGTCTTCCAGGATCTGGTCCTTCAACTGTGGAATTCCCTTACATTAGAGCTCAGGCTAGAAACAAATTTACTCCTTTTTGGAAAGATTTAAAAACCTTCCTTTTTAACACCTCAGGATTACTATTAAACCTGAACTTTTAATTAAATCTTAAATCTCAGTTTGCTTGTTTTTTATGTGTTTTAATTGTTTTATGATTGAATGAGATTGGGCTTTGTATTTTATATTTTGTACTGCCCTTTGGTGAAAAGTGCATTATAATAAATATTATGATTATGATTAGTAGTAGTAGTAGCAGCAGCAGCAGTAGCAGTTTGTGTTGTACCTCTTACACCATCACTGAAAGCTAGAATACAAAAATAGTAATATGTGCATAGTCTTTTCCATGATTTCATCAAATTCACATTAACATTAAGAGTCCCATCCCTAAAGTGTGAGGTGAATGCACCTGTTCCTCATTCCAGCATGGCTTCCTGTTTCCCACGTGGCTGTGCTTTTGGGAATAGATGGCTCTGCATCAAGACCGCATGCAACATCATATAGGTGTGATGCTAGGCAATGATCTAGGACAGCTGTATCAATGGCTATTGGAATTCATGTAGGACAGATATATCACTGAATACTAGAATAGATGCCTATGTACCTCCTTCAGGTTGGAGAAACCTCTAGTGCTTCTAAAGGCCATTTGCAAGGAGTTGAGATCAGACGAAGGTTTTGCTTTTGTCTTCTGCTTGAGAATTCTGAGAAATAAATGGTGGGTCACTATGTGAGGCAGGACTGGATGGACTAGATGAGGTTCCCCAGGGAATTACCAAAAGAAGCAGGAGTACCAATATTTTATGATGATAGTGAGTGCAAGCCCAACATACATGGTCTTAGGAGAAGCTACAAAGAACAGCAGCCATTCAAAGAACAATCACTTGCAGAAAGCCCTATTCCAAGTGCACAAACGCTCTGGGTCCTTATTGACTCTAAACGGAAACACAGACATCATCATAAAGACTAAAAAAGGTTTTGTAGAATCAAGATGTCAGATGCCTTTGAACTGGAAATTTCTAAGCAATTGTATCCAAATCGTTTCATTAATAGAAAACAAAAGGAGAATGCAAGGCATGCCTTTCTTCTTCTTATAGGCAAGTTTAAGTAATGACTGCATCAGTGAGCAAACTAGAGCTACTAGTGAATTTAGAAACCTATATAAGCTTATAGTTTTACAGCAACTGAAAACAAACAATGCATATTAACATCAACAAAAAATATTGGAGGAAAAAACATGGGGACAATTAAAACATGGGGACAATTCAGGAAATTTAGAGCTGAATATAAGTTGCAAATGAGGAAAATGGTTTCCATACAGGTGTGCTGTATCCAGTGGAGAAGAAAATAGGGATGTACATGATTTCCCCCGTTCCCTTTGCATCAAAATGAATGGGACAGAACTTTGCATTTGTGCAAATGGAACCACTTCAAAAGTCTAAGCTTCAAATTCACTTCACCTCTGAATCTGCTCCTTACCTTTGAGAATGTAGCAATGTTTTGAATGAAGGCACAAAAGTCTTTGCCTTGCATGCAGTGGTCAGTCTTTGAATAGCCAATATTGGTTTCTAATGTGAAGTTTTGAACTTTCACAATTTGGATGGCAGGTGTATCAATGGGTACTAGAAAGGTAGCTTCCCAGCTTGTAGCCATTCTAATGTAGTAGCCATTGATACACCTGTCATCCAAATTGGGAAGGTTCAAAACTTGGGTTCAAGAGCAGGTGAAGGTTTTGTCCTTATCTTCTGCTTAAGATGCCCATAAACAACCGGCAGGCCACTGTGTGGGACAGACGGCTGGCCCAATCCAGCAGGGCTCCTCTTATGTTCTTATGTATGAATTGCAAAGGTGACAAATGTTTTTCACCCATCCCTAGAAGGAAGACAACCTGGGCAGTTTGCTGCACCTGTGTGTTTGCTGCCTTTGCACCACTGTCCCTAAGACATAAAAACTATGGCTGCTCTGGTTGGGAGTAAGAAGAAGACTTGGTCTTACTGCTGTACCTGGGCATTTCTTGTATCTGCCCTGCTCTCTTCCAAGGTATAAGAACTGTGGCTGCTCTGGGCTGGATGAAGAGATGAGTATCTTTTTGCTTTTTTCCCTTTATTTGTATTTTATATCTTCTAACTAATTTTATAATGTATTATTTTATATTGTTTGGGGTTTTTGCTCGGGTGTTGTAAACTGCCTTAAGCAATTTCTTTGGAAAGGCAGTAAACAAATAAAATAGAAATAGGGGGAAAATGGAAATGAAACAAATTCTTCCTTAGCCAAAAGCTTGGGTAAAGAGGGGAATAATGAAAGATAATTAATTTATAGAGCATACACAAGTCATGCAGCCTGGAAGGGAAACAAATAATCTTAAGGGGCAGGATCATTGGTCCCTACTAAAGAGAGGAGGTGCACTTTGCTAAAAAGTGAAGAGGGGAAGCAAATGTCGCCTTACTTCAAAGTTCACAATGGAGTCATAAAACCACAAGCATAGAATAGTCCTCAAAATCAGCAATTATTTCACATATCTATAGCCTCAGATGGACAGTGACCTAGTAAGCCACCTGAACTATTACTGTCAATCCACACATTGGCAGTATAGATGTCTGTGGGCAGCAAAAAAATTTGCAGAGCTGCATCCAGCAGTGCTTTGCTTCTGAGGGATCTTTTCATCCTCAGGATTTATGAGCCCCAGGGGCATGTTGGGCTGCAGACACTAGATCCCCTTCAAATGTGGTAGGATTCTATTTGAAACGAATGCATTCGTACAAATCCGTGTGAATATCCGATACAAATACACATATATCCTGGATACATATCCTATATGGACGTATATGTATCAGATTCATAACCTATACCCACACATGCATATCAGATATGTATCCCATATGAATGCATACGTATCAATATGTATCCCCAGTTTAACAAATTATTCGAATGAATGTTCCAAAACATTTGTACTCATACAAATGTTAATATATGCATGTTGTAACATTCTATTTGTGTGTAAATGTCTGAATTCATATGAATAACAAATGTTACAAATATTCATGCACATCCCTAGCAAACACCATGCACCTTTGGAATCTTATCTCGGAAATCCTCCAATATATGAATCCCCATCTGTGCATCTAGGGTTTTCTCTTACTTAAGACTGTCTAATCTATCCTATGTTTTCTGTAGAATTCCTCTACTATTTTTCTGAGATTTCCTTCAAAGTCCAGCACTTTACAACTGATTCTAATGTTCTGAGTATGCATTATAATATTCAGTCCTCCTAATCTTTCTTTCTTTTCTATTTGCTTGCTCCTCAAAAGCAACACAAGGGCCATTTCCACACTTGCAGGGGCTGGACCACTCCCACTGGGGAACCTTTCCAATTGGAACATGTCCCTGCTGGAGTGGTTTATTTGCCCCCAAAGAAGGTCATCTATACTTGGACAGCATGTTCTGGAACAGGTCCCATGTTGCCCCATGCAGGTCTTGGAACCTACTGCCAGGGTTCCAATGGCCAGAAACAAAATTCCCAGACCTAAGAGTCTTGGGGGACCTATTTCAGTAGTGCAATTTATACAATCCCCCCTCCCTTGGTCGTACATTTGATGTGTGTATTCAGTTACTGGCTGAAACTGCCAGCATGCCACTGTATAAAAGATATTTGTGTGTGCATGCCTCTGACCATGTGCAGAGTGGCTGGGCATGTGTACTAATGGGAGACAGGGGGAAATGGTATGATAAATCAGGTTCATGAAAAAAGAGTTATCTCTTGGTTTATGTAGTGGGATGGAATGAAGGGGTGATGCAGCAATTGGATTATTCATCTCTCACTGGCCAACTATATCCACTGCATGAGCAACTTTATGGTGGGTTTTTTGTTTTTTGTTTGCCTTCTATATAGTTGTAGAACAATTGGAAGAAACTATTAAAAGAAGTTGTATGATTAAAATATTTTCTGGATTGCATGCTTGGCGAAAAATAAGTCCTTGACATCTCCCCCCCCCCCTAATATTTAAGAAAGCATTGGCAACTTTCTTGTTTGAGAAAAGATATTGCTTTAAGTGGTTTCCATAATAGTACGGTACATAATCTACTACAAGGTTGGGGAATGGAAATCTTCAAAAATTCACTCTCTGAAGTTGCAAACTAAAATGTCAATAGTTTTAGAATGTCATGTTTCTTCAAACAGCGTAATGGCATTTTCTAACAAAGGTACATTTACAGAAAGGAATGTCTGAAATAAATCTGAATAACAGTAAAAACATTACACAACAACAATGTATCAAATTCAATAGATATGTTCAGCAGAGATGTGCAGGAGCTCGTTGTGGTGAATTAGTTCCACACGATCCTCCTAATTATCCTAGGCTGGCCATAATGAGCTGAATCTTGGAGTTTATTGAGCCAGCTCACTCCCTCTTTTCACTTCATCTGTAGCCTCCATCCTTTCACCTCATGCTACAATCTTTCCACATCTGCCTTCATCTGCCTGCTGACCCGCTCTAGACCACTGTCATTTGTCATGTGGTAATGAAGCACTGTTTCCAGATGTTTGCCTGGTCTTTAGCCTGACCTTCATTATGCAGACCAGGCTGCTGACCTATACAGTTCTGCTTCCTATTTTAGAAATGTCCCAAAGGGAACTGATCACATTCAACTAGGGACGTGCACAGATATTAGTGCTATTTGGAATGTATGAATTCTGACATTTCAGTTGAAGCTTCAGCAAAGCGAAGATGCCCTGAGGCCTTTCGTCCCCCACTCCATGGCCTCCCGTCCCCCCTGTGGCCTCCCATTGCCCCACTTACCTTTAATTGCCACTGCCACCACACATTTTTCTCCTAGGCCTTCCAGTTCTGCGTGTGCAGCCCCTACCATATTATGGGATCCTTGGATGGGCAGCTGCATGCGCAAACCCGGAAGTGCTTTGTTGGCCTCCAAAGAGCACTGAAATTTATTTATCTATTTATTATTCACACTTCTGTCTTGCCCCAGACCCGAAGGTCTCTGGATTGGTAACAACCGTTAAAACACCACAAACCCTGTTCCATTCTGGCGCTCTCCCTTACCCTTACAGATGCTGCAGTGGCATCTCTGGACCTATTTAGGTGCTCTTCAGAGGCCAAAAAAGCACTTCCAGGTCTGCCACACCAGCAGCTCCTCATCGAGGGACTGCACAACACATTGGGAGCTGCATGCACAGAACCAGAACACCTAGGAGAAAAGTGTGTGGTGGCAGTGATGGCAGAAACAGCAAGTGAGTGGGAGGATGGGAAGGGAAGAGTGTTGGGGGGGTTCGCTTCCTTTTGTGCATGAATACTTTGCTCAAAGTGCAGCTATTTATGTAAGTTGTGTGCCTTTAGGGAGGACCTGTATTTCTGTTCTGAAAGTCCAGAGCAGAAGACATTACAAGGGTTCACTTAGGCCACGTTCCCATGTGGCTGCCAATGCCTTGCGGTGGATTTGGACAGCCTTAATGCGAATCTTAATTCACATTAAGGAGACCCCATGCTAATGGAGGACAGGGTGAGTTCAAGGCGAACCTGCCTGTCCCCATGAAAACCATGGTAAATCCCTGCATCGGAATGCTGCAGTTTTCTCCACCACCCCCTTACCTGAGCATGCAATTGCCTAGGTAAGGGCTTCTTTTACCCCAAACAATCACCTGACAGCTTCCCTGCAGTGAGCTGAGCAGTTTTCAGGCAGGTGTAAGGGCTGTCAAGAGCACGAGCAGAGCTCCAGTAAAATGATTAAAATGGCTGCAAAAGCTGAACCTGTGAAGCAAAGGTGCTTAATGCATCTCAGGGGGACAATTATTCCATAAGAAGAGCCACAGCAATTCTATTGAATTGGCCTTGGAGATGTGAATGGAACCTCCACAGCCTTTCTAGAAGGACAGCATGGCCAATGGTTTCAAAACCTTTTAAGAGAACCAGGAGAACCAAGAGGGTTGCAGGTGCCCTGTCTTTCTCCAGGAGGAGGTCATCAACCAGGGACCAAGGCAGTTTCTGTGCCATAACCGGGCCTGAAGCCAGATTGAAATGGGTCTAGATCTGCAGCTGAACAGTCAGAACCATCTCCAATACCTTGCCCCCCCACATGTTATGTTGGTCAGTGAGTATAATATGTATAAAATTCACAGCTGATTCATAATGACACATAGAATATTGTAATGTCTTTTTTATTATTAAGAATATGGAAAGCTTCACAAATTTGTGTGCCATCCTTGCTCAGGGGCCATGCTAATCATCTCTGCATTATTCCAATTTTAGTATATGTGCTGCTAACTTTTTGTAATGTCAATTTGTTTATTTATTTTTTTGTAAAAAATGCCCCTGAGCGGGACTTCAGATCCACATGGCAGGCTGCAATGGGACATACCAGGCTGGCACGTAGGCAGGTGGTATCATGAAAGAGGCTTTGGTGTATAAGAAGAGGGGGATACCACAGCATAGAGAAAGAAAGAACTGGGGATTCAACAAACCAAACCTAAAGTGACCAGCCAACTCATAGCTTCACAGAAACCAGTACTAAAGGCAACAATATGAACCATACTCACTAGTACTAGGCTCATATACTTTCCTCACACAGGAAAGTAGCATACAAAGATGGATATATGAAGATTTAAATAAACAAACCTGTCAGCTTATGACTCGACAGTCCATTTGTTTTTAGATCTAGAAAAAAATTGTCTTAAGTGCAGCTTATAATTAATAGCAATATTCCCTTTTTGACTATGGTGCTAAGGAATAAATTGCAGTTTGAAACCATCAAAATCTTGCTGCTACTTACATTTTAAAATTGTTCATTATTTTTCATATCAGTGACTGCCCATACATTTTAGGTCCTATAAGATTAAGAAAACCTTACGAATTATCAGTGGCAGATAGCTTTGTCAGAGAAAAAAGAAAAAAAGATTAAGCATGGCAATGCAAGAGGGGAAATGAAATAGAATAATTAAGAGTAAAATGAACTTTTAATGGCATGACCATGCAGGCAAGGGATAATAGATCTAGTTTTGTATTAGTTTTGAGATACAGTGTTAGGTCTGTTATGTTGCAATAAAAGGGTAAACAATAGAGAATGTTACTGAAATACAACATTCCATTAAATTATTGTCAAATGTATTTTTATATATTCTGGATTTAAATCGCTGCACTAAATCACTATTTCTACCTCAAAATTATGCTGTAACAATTTCTTACAATCCAAAGTATGAAGGGCTATAAACAAAACTGGTTTAAGGTAAATTACTTATATCAATAATGGAAACACAAAAAGTTTTTCTTAAGGAATAACTTCTATGGGCAACATCTCCTCTCTCCATTTTACTGCAGGATAGATTTCTTTTTATTTGTTTACTAAATTTCTATAGTCACCAAAAGTTTGCTGAGCTGCTCAGCAGCTCCCAGTAAGAAACACACTGAAATCAATGCATAAAAGAGCAGTATATGAAACCATATATGTTTTCTATGTCTTCATCTGATGCCTAAAAACATATATGGATGGTGCTAGGTGGATTTCTCTGAAGAAGCTGTTCCACAGCCTGGCTTCCACCAATGAAAAAGGTCAGCCTCTTCACTTCAGCTGGTAGAGACCGAGGCCTTTCTGCACTCAACAGTTCCCCATTCTATTTGTATGCCTCAGTAGTCCAGTAAACCAACCCTGGTCCAGTTGTAGACCTCACTGTAGAGGTCTATAGCTATACAGAACTAAGGTGGCATTTTGGGAGCCCTATCCCAATTCACCTTTTATCCACTGTGGAAAGGGCCAGAGACACCAGACTTTCTTTGGCCAATCTAAGGCTACCGGTAGGGATATGTGGTTAAAAGCACTCCTTTAGGTCTTTAAAGACAGAAACCAGTACTTCCAATTGGTCCTAAAAATGGTTTTGGAGTCAGTGCAATAGTGAAAACATGCTGTGTGTCATGTTCTAAATATCTTGTCTCTGGTAGCTTCCTTACTTTGCTTCCTTACTCAGGATCACCTAGAGTTTCTAGGCAATTTTTAAAAGAAACTTCCCATGCAACATATTGCAGTGGTCTAAACAAGGACCTATTTGCACTTAGACCTCTGGAATGCAATTGGGACAGCTCTGGTACAGAGTAGGCATACTCACACTTGGGCCTGTGGATGCAATTAGGACAGCCCTGGGACAGATCATTTGCTCTGTGGGCCAGGCTGTTCCATTGGAACCATCCTAGCCTGTCCCAGGGCTGCCCTAATTGCAGCCAGAGTTCACACCTGGCCCAAGCCATTCCCAGCAGTCCCAGAGCTGTCTGGCAAGGAGAGCATTCACACTCTCCCTGCTGGACAGCTCTGGAGCTCCGCCCTGGGCTGCCACCATTAGGCAGCTGTTGGCCTACCAGCTGGCAGCCCCTTTCGGGGGTGGGATGAGACTGGGCTGGGGCTGTCCCGGTGTCATGCTGGCTGCCATCACCCTGATTGGGCTGGCAGCACCAGCAGGGACTTCCCTGGTGCCCACCTCCACCCAGGTCTGTGCACCACCACCACCCCGGCACTGTGTGATCCACTTACCACATCGTACCTCTGGGTTGTGTCTAGTCGCACAGCCTTCTGGAGAGATTTGCCACTCTCTGTGCAGGCACATGCAATGGCAGACTGTCTCCACTCTGACCTGACCTAAACAAACTTAGAGGCAGTTTGCATTAGCAGAATGTACCCTATCTGGAAGCAATGAAAAATAACCATTGCTATCAATGCAGGAGTTATTACAAAGGGAATGTGAAGGCACCATTGCAATCTTGCCATCATAGTGCATTGTTTCTTGATGCCACCCTCACTATCTTCCCAGTTCTGTTCTATATGCAGATGCCCCACCCTTCTTCTGGATCAGAGGGCACTAGTACAGTTGTGATACTGACTGAGCCCTTAGCACGGATCTGAACTCCTCCAGAGCAGACAATGTAGACTACAAGGCATGCTGATCCAGATTACCAACCAAGAGAAGAAAAGGGCTGTGTCTTCATTACACAGCCAGAACTCCTTAAACCAGATTAATAGTTTCCATTACTCCCTTACAATGGAGGTCAGTTGCCCTGAGGACCTGATTAAGGTGTCTTTACTGTGTAATGGAGAGATATAGCCTCAGACTATTTGTGCACTGAGGGTTTTAAACTGAGGTCTAAAGTCTTGGGGCACAATGTTCTAGTTTTAATGGTGAAAAACAAACTTGCTTTTATTCACTTCTGGGGTTTTTTCTTTTTCTTTTATTACATTTTACAAACCAGAAATAGTAATTTACTGCAGTAAGAGAACTATAGAAGCAATAGCTATAAAGTCTCTTTTAGTTAAATTATTTAAGAACTGGGAACTAGGCAGTAAGTAATCCATGTGTCTGTGGAATGTATATTTTCTTCCTTCCTTCTTTCCTTTTGTTCAATACTCATAATGTTTGAATAATTACACAAGTCCAGCCCATATGTTAATGATATGCATTGTTTCACTAAAAGGACAGTTTTTGTATAGAGTTCTAATGGGAAAAGCAGGGGAGCTGCTTTTGGTCTGAAAATTTATCAGTTTGAATTGACATAACCTGCTACATATTCAAGAATGGAACAGAAAAGCATAGAATTCTTGGGTGAAGATTCCATTTTGGATGCAAAACCATATGACAATACAAGGAACATGATAGGGTAGTTATAATGGGGGACTTCAATTATCCTCACATAGACTGGGTGAACTCCTGTTCAACTCAGGAAAGAGAGAGAAAATTCCTAGACCTGCTAAATGACTGTTCCATGGAACAAATGGTCATGGAACCAACCAGGGGAAATGCAGTCCTGGACTTGATCCTAAGTAATGCTCAGGACCTGGTAAAGGATGTCACTGTAGCTGATCCAATTGGGAACAGTGACCACAATGCAATAACCTTCAACTTAAATACAGGGAGTAAGTTCTTAATAAAGTCTAACACAGAGACCTTAAACTTTCACAAGGGAAACTTCCCCAAAATGAGGAAATTAGTGAAAAGGAAATTGAAAGGGAAAGTCAAAAGAGTTAAATCACTTCAAAATGCATGGAGACTACTTAAAAACACAATAACGGAAGTGCAACTAGAATGCATTCCTAAAAGAAGAAAGGGGACTTCTAGGTCCAAGAAGAAACCAATGTGGCTCACAAATGCAGTAGATGAAGTCATTAAAAACAAGAAGAGTTCATTTAGGAAATGGAAGGCTTGTCCAAATGAGGAGAACAGGAGGGAACATAGACACTGGCAACACAAATGCAAGACGGCCATTAGGAAAGCTAAGAAAGATTTTGAGGAGCACATTGCTAAAAACATCAAAAGAAATAACAAGAACTTCTTTAAGTATATCAGAAGTAGGAATCCAACCAGGAGAGCAGTTGGACCACTAGATAGTAAAGGAGAGAAAGGGGTAATTAAAGAAGACACGGAGATTGCAGAGAGACTAAACGAATTTTTTGCTTCCGTATTCACGGAGGAAGACAGAAGACACATGCCAGTAGCTGAGCCTGTGTTTTCTGAAGAGTTAAACTGTACAGAAATAACCAAGGAAGAGGTCCTGGCATGTCTTAATAAACTAAATGTTAACAAGTCACCGGGACCAGATGGTATTCATCCAAGAGTCCTTAAGGAACTCAAATGCGAAATTGCCGACCTTCTAGCAAAAATATATAATCTTTCCCTAACATCAGGCTCCGTACCTGAGGACTGGAGGGTAGCAAATGTAACACCAATATTCAAAAAAGGATCCAGGGGTGATCCAGGCAACTACAGACCAGTTAGCTTAACGTCAGTTCCGTGTAAGGTGATGGAAACCATTATTAAAGACAAAATTAGTGTGCATATGGAGCAGCAGGCATTGCTGAACAAAAGCCAGCATGGCTTCTGCAAAGGTAAATCATGCCTCACAAATTTGTTGGAATTCTTTGAGAGTGTCAATAAACACGTGGATAAAGGTGAACCAGTAGACATTGTCTATCTGGACTTTCAGAAGGCTTTTGACAAAGTCCCACATCAAAGGCTACTGAGTAAACTCACCAGCCATGGAATAAAAGGACAGGTTCTGTCCTGGATTTGTGACTGGCTTAAGGGCAGAAAGCAGAGAGTAGTAGTAAACGGCAATTTCTCAGGGTGGAAAGAAGTAAAAAGTGGGGTCCCTCAAGGCTCAGTACTGGGACCAATGCTTTTTAATTTATTCATCAATGATCTAGAAAAAGGGGTACATAGTAAAATAGCAAAGTTTGCTGATGATACTAAATTATTTAGGGTAGTAAAATCTGAAAGAGATTGCCAAGAGCTCCAGAGGGATCTCTTAGCATTGGGTGAGTGGGCAACCAAGTGGCAAATGTGCTTTAATCTTAACAAGTGTAAAGTAATGCACATTGGGGCCAAGAATCCAAATTACGTCTATAAACTGATGGGGTCTGAGCTTTCTGCAACACGCCAGGAAAGGGATCTCGGGGTTCTGGTGGACAGTTCAATGAAGGTGTCAACCCAGTGTGCGGCAGCAGCAAAAAAAGCAAATTCAATGCTGGGAATAATTAGGAAGGGAATAGAAAATAAGTCAGCAAGTGTCATTTTGCCCCTTTATAAATCTATAGTGAGGCCACATTTGGAATACTGTGTACAATTCTGGTCACCACACCTCAAAAAGGATATTGTGGAACTAGAGAAGGTGCAGAGAAGGGCAACCAGAATGATTAAGGGTCTGGAACACCTCCCTTACGAAACCAGGCTGCAACGTCTAGGCCTCTTCAGTCTGGAGAGACGGCGTTTGAGAGGGGACCTGATTGAAGTATATAAAATTATGCACGGCATAGAAAAGGTGGATAGAGAAAATTTCTTTTCTCTATCGCACAACACTAGAACCAGGGGGCACTCTATGAAGCTGATGGGTAGGAGCGTAAGGTCTGACAGGGGGAAGTATTTCTTCACACAGAGGGTCATCGGCCTATGGAATGTGCTGCCAGAAGAGGTGGTGACAGCTACCAGTCTGGATGACTTTAAGGTAGGGTTAGACAAATTTATGGATGACAGATGTATCAATGGCTACTAGAACGAATGCCTAGGTGCATCTTTCAGGCTGAGGGGGGGGAGGAAATGGGGCGCTTCTAGGGCCATCTGCTGGGACTCGAGAGCAGGAGAAGGTTTGTCCTTGTCTCTGCTTGAGATGCCCATGAGCATTTGGTGGGCCACTGTGTGCGACAGGATGCTGGACTAGATGGGCTGTGGCCTGATCCAGCAAGGCTTCTCTTATGTTCTTATGTTCTTATGTTCTTATTTAGATACAAGAAAGTACATTTGCATACATTAATCCAGAAAAAAAATTGTTCAAAGAATAGAGCGTCCTGACTACAGGTTTCTTCCAGTATAGGAATAAAAGACAGTTCATGGGAGTTTGCTGTCCTCTAGAACATTCTGGGTCTTCCCTTTATATTGGTTGAAATCTGAGTAAACATTTGGGGAATCACATAAACTTTGCCAAGCATACTGATCTGGATTAAAATGAAATAATACTGGCATGCAGTAATGACATACAGTAATTTGTAATGCATGTAATATTGACACTCATGTAATATTGACATGCATGTAATGACATACAGTAATTTGTTGACTCTGGAATGTCACTTCATTGTTTTGTTCCATCACACCTTTGTTCCAGCTGACTATGCTGGAGGTCCCGGAATACATCTGAATATTGCCCCACAGAAGCACACAGGAACAAAATTCCAAGGCATATACTTTTCCTGGAAGGAAACACAGAATAGCTATCCAAACCTGTGTTAAATCTATTTTCACTCTAACTAGATAGAATGCACCAGGTAGTAACTTTTAGTGATACATTTTTAAAGATCCAGTCAAGTGATTGGATTTGAAGCCCTTATCTGAGTTCAGAGGAATTCCAGTTTTCTGGAAGCCAGCCATTCACTCCAATGGCCTATCTATTTGATAATTAAAAAAAACAGGCAGAAACCCACCCAGGCTATGAGATCAATAGCAAACAAACAATTGCTTTTAATAGATAAGCTTGCAGAGGAAATGTAAAGCAGCTAAACACCATCCTTGCAGCTGTATTTCTGCAACTAGGTCACTTCGTCAGCTTTAAGAAGCAGACCAAACTTTTTACGCCCTTTTTAAAAGGTACAGATGCTTTAAACTTCTTCAATCAGCTGATAAAAAAAGTGCATGTGATTGCTTCATATGCCTGTTCAGTTAAAAAATGAACTCTTCAAACACCCAGTTTGCCACATCTCTAATCCAAACCACATCTATAAGAAAGCCATCTTATGATGCTCAAATATTCTTTGTTTCAAGAAAGTGAACTTACAGTTATAGATGTATAAAAGAGCTGGCTTATTTAAACTTATACTGTGAGCAGGATAATAAACATTAAGGATCAAATGTGAACTGATTTTTAAATACATGTCCTCTCCCTATCCTCTCCAAGGTTTAGAAAAAAGATTTTCTCTGTGTCTTAAAAAGCTTGAGTAGTGTGTAATAAAACAATCTCAATTACTGGGTGTAAATAGCCAATAACATATTGCTCTACTGACAATTTAAGTGATGGGTAATTATAACTGACTGTGAGTAGTTCCTGGTCATTAAAGGTTAAATGCATGGTTTTTCTTGTTTAACCTTTGGATCTGAAGAATATAATTTTCTAACATTAATCTTGTCTAACAGGAGAAAAAATGTAATAAAAGCATGTATCCCTCAGCTATGAAAAAAGTTACTACACAGGTAGAAATAATACTCTTTCAGTAAGCAATGGCTTCTGTCTTAATATTCCTAAGGCTTATTATAAATAAAGTATGACTCACCTCAGTGCTTTATAGATCATAAAACTGAAAATAAAAGTTATCATTTATGGTAAGACGAGAACTCTTTTGGAGATACATCTGAGAGTTCACAAAGATGTATTTGGGCTAATGGAAAGTAAATGAGTAAAATCATAAATATGTTTGATTTGTTCTTCTGATGCTTTAAAAATAAAATCACAATCCTTGTATCAAACTCAATCATCCATTGGGAAAAGGTAATTAATCCCCATTAGTGAAGTTGTTTTGTATTCCACTTGTTTTAAACCTCTGCAGCCAAATTATATAAGGCATTGCCCTAGATTCTGAAATACCTTTGTTGGGGGTAGATCCTAAAATTGCAACTCTTTACTACCTGACCATTTTTTAAAAATACATACAAAAAAACTAAACGTATACTTAAAAAGTTACTCCACCGATACCTAGGTAGCAACCAGCGTTACAGGAAGGAAGTCAGTGATAGCAATTATGAAGAGGCATATAAATCTATAAAAGTCAATTTTCACTCCTCAGTAGCCCAACATTTGATTTAATCTGTTGCACAGTTAAAGCAGAAAGACCAAACATTGTCCAGGAAGAAGGAGAAGGAGATGATGATGATGATGATGACAAATTTTAAGTAATGCTACTAAGAACTAATGTAACTTAAAATTGCATCAGTATTTAAAATGTTATCCAGGGAAGTGAATGTAGTGGTGGCATAACATTTAACAGGAGAAAAGCTGCACAACTGGGTTGGATAAAAATGCAAAACTTTCATCATCTGCTTAAAACATTAAGAGCTGTACTACTTTATTTTCATGATGCAAATAGTGCAGACATCATCAGAAATTAAATAGTATTAAAACAATTTTGCCTTTAGTCAAGGCCACCATAAACTGTTAAGCTGAAAAGTCTGGTAGTCTGAAGTATCCAATTAAACAAAAAGAAAAAAAACTTTTCGTTTATAAGAATTAGAATGAAGGTACACAGTGCAATGCAAGGTCATATTGAATTACAATGCAGAGTCATGCTCATTTCATGGAACTGCATCTCCTTTCACTAAATGAAGTCTGTAAATGATAGGAATGGGGTAGAACACCTTTGTTCCCACCATCACTATCCTTGGCATAAAAATGTCCAAACTCATAAACATTATTCACCGAATTAGAGTAAGAAGTCATTGTATTTAAAAACGAAGAACCTGTCTAACTCATTATTGATTTAAAGGTGATGGGACCAAGCCTGGATTTAATTCTTGCAAACTGCTGTAGCCTACAACTACCTACAAGGGCAGCTGAAGGTAGATCAGGGGAATTTCAATTATTCAATTTCACTCTTTTTATAAAGCTCAATTTCTGTCAATAGTAACAACCTCATTTAGAAAGTAAAAGGTGAAAATTCTCTGTATTTTTTGTGCATCTGTGGAATATCTTATAGTATTTATTATCATTTATTATAATTACATTTATCACCCAGACACTTCCTAGATGTGTAGCTTTCTTTATATGTAGAGGGGGAAAGCTAAGTACTAAATATGTTCCTATTTAGAAAAAAATGGCATATCATAACCATTGTATGTGTATATTTTAATATTGGTTGTTTTGCTTTCTAGTTCACTTTCTCTATATAATCACTTTATAAAATAATTTTTGTTCATTTTAATAATATTTATGATAATTCTTCCTGATGAATTGATAAGAACCAGCAGAGTATGCTGCAGATCTTTAACTGCTGAAATAATATCTAGCAGTTTCTTCAGCAACTTTAGAAGACTACAGATGAAACCCAAAGGATAGTAGTGTCAGGGCTCTGGTGTGACTGAAAGCTATATTTTCAGCTTGATGCTAAATATAATGTAGAACTGTATCTGATACTTTGCCACTGCCACCACTTTAAACAGAAGTGAAGGAGGTGACCAGGGAAAGATCTGTGCTTAGAGTGGTTTCTTTTGCCCTGTACCAAGATAAGATTTTGTACCTTATGAGTAGCCTGCATGCCTTATGTTCACCAGAGTCCAGAAGTTACTAAGGAGCAATTGAAACTGGTTGTCTGAATGCAGCCATGGTCATAGTCTGCAAAGTGTTGCTGTCCAGGATACTGAGGGCCGTTCTGCACATGCTATAAAGATCCATTTTTTGGCCATACTTTCTTACGAGGATCTGTCCCAAATAGGGAGGAGGAGGTCAGATTGTGAAAATGGATTGGAGTGGGTGCTGTGCGGATGCATGGATTTTTCTGCACAGGTATGCATAACAGATACGAATGTTGTTGACATCCGTATCTTTAAATACGAATCTAACATTCAAACGTATGGATTCAAATGTAACGGATTCGAATCAGGTTTTAAGACATTTGAATCTTAAATATCCGAATTGAATCAGATGTTATGACATTTGAATCTACTCAAATTTGAATGTCAAAAATACATTTGTGCACACCCCTAGTCTTGAATCCTATTTGCCAAGTACTGCCATGGTACTCTAACATTTAACACAGCCCTTGTCACTTTGGCTGATGATTAATCCAGGATGACATTCATCTTTCTGTTTCTCTTTTGTTTTGTTTTTTTGGGGGGAGGGATAATCAGAGAGTGACTCCTCTTTACATGCTAATCTCCTATGGCTGACCCTTTCTAGTATAGCCCTTTGATTCATAGGAGCGTACAAGCTCAACAGGGTAGTGCACGAAAGGGCAAGAAATCTGCTGCGATTTCTCCATATGTTATACCTGTTCAAATAGACATAATCTACATCCAAATATATGGAATATAAGGATGATGTCCTCCTAAGCCTTTGTGAAGAACATGATGTGAAATGAAGGTCAACAACAACTAAAGGACTGACAGGTATAATAATAGTAATAATAATATTGCACTTATAACTATTATCATCCTAGGTCTCTGGGAAAGATCAGATGGTCAGAGTACCAAACTGATCATAAAACATCTGCCTGACTGTGTGATGACCACAATCATGATAAATGGAATGTGAAGTAGAAGAAAAGGAAGTAGTATTTGAAAACAAGTTCTGTTAAAAAAAAACAGATTATGTCCACCTGACTAAGAGCAGGTGTATTTTGACCCATAATTCTTTCAATTCTTCAGGTGAATATAATCAAACCATTGGTGTTACTTGACATCATGACAGTCACAGTCTTTATTAATATACAGGGTTTTAAACTTTCTCATCAAAAACAAAACAGAACATAAATTGAAGGAAAGGACCACTGGACTCTGTCTTTATTTGTAAAAGACAGTAGTAAGCAAATGTAATAGGAAGGATGGTAATCGGTCAATGAGCACTGTCAGAGTTTTCCACAACTCTCCAATGCATGTAAAGGCACAGAGAATGGTCCCAAGCTACAGGATTATGCGTATTCTGCATGATGCAACAGGGGTGCACAACTGTGTGGTCTTTGTACCTCCATGCTGATCTCCTATTAACCTTAAGATCCAGTGTGCACCTTGGTTTGTCCATCTTCCACTGTTCAATACGTTATGCCTCCTTTTCCCAATTTAATCTCTCATGAGTATTACAAATGAGGCACTGTGGGAAACACCTTTATGGAGCAACTGTGTAATCCATATGCATTTGTACACATGCATTAATAATAAGTTGAACCCCTGATGCCAACCATTATTTCTGTATGTCTATTGCAAGGGTATTATGATAAAGTTGTCCTGAGGTAAAAGGCAGTGCACTTGTCAGATGCAATATTAACAGCTTTACGGCAATTCCATTTTGGGAAGTGTTTATAGTGGAAATACTTAAGCCGTGTGGACCTGTTTGTATTAATCCACCTAATGCTATGACAAGAAGTACTTCAGAAATACAAACACAGGGATCCATCTCATGCTTATCAACAGCTGTCTGCTGCACTCTACAAAATATCAAACCAAAATGTTCCAAGTACATAATTACAGTGATTTATCACACACATTAAATTAGCACATACAGTTTGCCAGCTAAGATGTAAAGCTTCATTCTGATAGCTGTTGCTTCAGACACTTCACCTGTTCTGCTGATAGTGAGTTAATATGCTGTACATCAAGTAACAGGGAGAGAGGGGAAGTAAAGGGGCTTAAAATTACTCAGAAGTACTTACAAAGATTCCATTCACATGGAAAGAAACTTTTATTTCTAAAAACAAACAAAAAACAACAACCCTGAGGTATTTAACACTATATTGTTACTCAAAGATTATTCATTTCAAATCAAGTTCGGGGTGGATTTTACACACTTAGGGCTTTTCACACTATTAAGATAGGGATATTGTATAAAAATCCTCTTAAATGAAGGTAGGACATGTGTGTTAGAAAAGAATATTAACCCTGTTAAATGACAGTCAGTTAAAACTTTCATTGCAGACTGTGCTAAACAAGGAGACTTCTGTGTTTCCTTTCTTTCTTTTTGTAAAACACGAATAAGAATGCATCCAAGATATTGCTTACTTATTTTGCTATATTGGATATTCCAGAATAAAGCTGGGTCTCCTCTGTAGTGGCTAAATGTGCCTTGTGGTGATTATACCATTTCTTTTTTGGGCAAAATTGCTGATTGAAGTGCCATTTTGTGAGAGTATGATTTTCTTGCCCTCAGAGGAAGGCACCTCAAAACGCCACTCTAAACAACAACTCATTCTGAAATTAAGACAGAGAGGAGCGCTGAGGGGCACAATCATAGCTCCAGGGAGTGGTTCAATTCAAATCGAACAGGGTTGAACTTAGAAGTTTGATTCAAACTGCTCTAAAATGAACCGTGTTTGGACATCTTTATGCTACTGCAATAAATGGAGCGATGGCAGCAGCAGCAGCTACCTTCTCAAGCACTGATGGGCAACTTCTTTCTTAAGTAGAGATGTGACCTCAGTATTTAAAAATTCAAACTTCTATAAAATATTGAGCTTATGTATCAAGGAACCCTCTTTGAAAGAGGATGTTTTTCCACTGTCACTAAAAGTACCCATTAATGGGTACGTAATGGCATTTATGTACCCATTAATGGGTACTTAATGGGTACTTCTAGTGACAGTGGACAAACACCCAGAGTAAGGTTTTTAAACATCTTGTAGTACTATTGAGGCCTAAATTCTTACTTATCCACTCCCCCTAATAGGGATAGAACGTAGCTCTATTTAGTGATGAGCCTCTAAAATGCCTTTCCAAAAGCATAAAGACTTTTTACATTTACTTCTTGGATGCTGTCAATGTAGGACATATGGATTGCCCTAAAAGGTACAATGTCACATCATTCTTGTTCATTTTTCTCGGTCCCTTATGCATTGAGCTTTATTTTGGATTATTTCCCACTGTGGTCTGTCCTTGCAAACACTAGAGCATACAAGCCAGATAGAAAAGAGTGCTTTAGGCAGCGAGTAAAGGATATCAGTGCGCAAAATGATATTGAGAGCCTTTCCAACATAAAATCATTAAAATGGTTGGCACAAACAAAATCTGAGGCCTTCTCGCATTACAGCCGGAACAGGGTCCTGTATAGCTGACAGGAATGCACCTGGGCCCAGGGCCCGGGGCCAGCTGTCTGCGTGCTGGGGCATATGGGACCCTTTGGTAGACCAGACCCACATGGCTCCAGTTTACTGGGGTCTGACATCCCCCAGCCCACTGCAGCAGATCGTGAGCCTCTGTGGGGTCGAGCCACCTCAATGAAGGCAGCTAAGCCCCGCAGAGGTGCCCTGGCACCCCACCCCAGTGCCCGGGGATGTGCAAGCGCGCACACAGCTCACAGCTCCTTTCTTCTTGCTGTCCTGGGTCTCTATGACCAGGGGCAGCCGGGAACGCACACCATGTACATGGTTAAG
Organism: Aspidoscelis tigris stejnegeri; assembly: GCA_023333525.1. Lineage (NCBI taxonomy): Eukaryota > Metazoa > Chordata > Lepidosauria > Squamata > Teiidae > Aspidoscelis > Aspidoscelis tigris. Next base: position 59,112,444 of record JALMGA010000002.1, on the reverse strand, counting down.
TCAGCCCAACTCAGGAAATTTTTCATTGAGCTTAATGAAGTGCCTTGTAAGGGTGATGAGAATATGTAATGATGATATATACAGATACTTGATTTTACTCTTGTATATTTTGATTTTATTCTTGTATGGTTTTATCTTTGTGTACTTGATATTTGATATGGTCAAGCGACTAATCAATAAAGCTTATTCATACATTCATTCATTCATTCATTCATATTTTGGATTATATCCTGGAATAGAGGCTTGCCATCCACATGCTGATAAAGACTACAGCAGGCACTGCCTTGAGCCTAGCATGGAGATAGCTGGCCTCTATTTCAGGATATTATCAAGAATAGGTTCTACTGCAGAAAGGACCTTTGTTCTGCCTTTAGCCACAGTGCTAAGGATCATGACTCATAAGAAATGTGGTTTCCCAAACAACAATCTTTCCAGACTTAGGGTGTGTCCAGACTTGGGAATACCACACATTCTGATGTACAGTTGGGGTGTGGGCGTCACAACTGATGTCCGATACTTTGTAGCGGCAGCACAATATGCCGCTGTTACTGTGAATTTAACTACTGCAGAATGATGCGCACTCATTCTGCCGTATCAGGTAATTTCAAAGTTTCCTGCCATCCTGACAGGATGGTGAGAAGCAGCCAATGGAAGCTACCCCATCTCAAGTGACGCACACCACAGAAGTCTTGCAGCTGCCAAGGAGGAAGGTGCGAACCTGTGTTTTGGGTGTGGAAGAGTTGTAGCTTCGCAGTCAGGTAAGCTGCAATTTTTCTACAAACTGCAGATTTTTTCCCCCCGCTTATGTGGAAGGGACTTATAGTCTCCTGTATTAACTGCTTTTCGGTATGGGGCCTTATTCTGGATTATATCCTGGAATAGGCACCTGCCGTTCACATGCTAGTGCAGACTATGGAAGGCCCCAGGCAGACCCTGCCAAAGTCTGCACTAGCAGATGACAGGTCCCTATCCCAGAATATAATCTGGAGTAAGGAACAGTGCAGAGAGGGCCTAAATTTTCAATCTTTTCCCTGACTCTTTATATTTGACACCAGATGATTTGGACTATAGTTTCCTTAAACTCCAGACAACCAGGTAATGCTGAGTAGAGGTTACTTTGATTGTCAGTCAGAAGATTAGGACCATGGTAGAAGGGAAGGGCTCTAATTGAAAGACTCTTTAATCTTCCAAAATATCATTTTTATCCTCAGTGGATGACAATATCTATTGGAAGATCACTGTTGCACCGATTTATCATGAGCTACTGCTGGGAGTAATAGTAATAGTAATGGTGATGGTGATGTGCTAGATTGAGAAAGGTTGGCTTAGAAAAACAAATGCATGTCAGAAGATGCAGTAGAGACATGCCTTTTTTATAAATAGGTTGTGGAAGGAAAAATCTCCCGAATATTCATATCCATATGGCTATGAATATCAGCAGTGGAGTGTTGTATCCTATCCATAAAAAAAGCACAAAACAAAAGCTCATTTTTCATACTTTAGTCTTTTCCTCTCAGTTCTGCAACCAAAGGAACCACTTAATCTTAATTACATTCCTTAATTTCCTGTTGCTTTGTAGGCTTTGTTAGTAACAGAAGATGTTGCCTATGGGGAGGTATCCTTTTCCAAATCTGTACTTGAATAAATATAACATTTGGAATACGTTACTGTAGCTTAAAACAAATATTTAATGACACATAAAAAGCACCATCAACTTATCAGGCTTATTACTGCTCAAGGTTGCCTTGTCACAAAAGCAAATTGTGCCTGAAATAGAAGCAAAAATATCTTTGCAGAACTAAGAAAATAACCAGGGAATGCCAAGGGCAGATGTTGCTAGGGCTGAGATGAAGAGTTAAGCAGTGTTAAAAATTCTGGCTTAGTAGGAAAGGTTGTTGTTGTTGTTTAAGGAATGTAACAATAATTTACATAGAAATAACAGTCCTCTGCTCACCAGCTGCATGAGCTTGAATGCAAGTTCTTTACAGTCTATAAATTGTTCTCATTTTCATGTCTTAAGATAAAAAAAGGTCTTCATATGATGACAGATATATATTTCTTAAATTTTGTGATTAGTCCCTGTCTCATATATTATGCATATGTACAGCAATTACAGGTTTTAAATATATTAGTTTTACAGTTTGCATTTGCAATCAAACCACATGCTAATGCTCCAGTATACCTCCTTCAGTTTTCAGTTACATATATTCATTGCATATATGCGGCAATTACAGTTTTTAAATATATTCACTTGACTGTTTGCATTTCCAATCAAATGATATCTTAAAGCTCTAGTTTGCCCACTTCACTCATCAGTTATATACCTTGTATATCTTTATGCTGTAGAATTTCCAGTATATGCAGTACAGTAGCTTCTCAGCAGCTATGGTGTTCCAAAACAAAGCAAAATGATAAATCTCACGGTGCAGATCACTTTCAGCATCAAGTGGCTATCAAACTCCTAGGATTCAAGTACATCAGGAGTTAAGTGCTTTGAGAATTTCATTTAAGGTTAAGGGGCCTTTGAATGCTGTAGGAAAGGAAGGACAAAATTCAGAGCAGATCAATGATCTGTAAATTATGAATTGATTTCTAAACTGTACAAGTGGGTCACAGAGGAGCAAAGGGAACATAGAATAAAGGTAATGGTGTGTGCATACATATGTATCACTGAGTAAGGAAAAATCATGCTGATTACCAAGAAATGTTTTCTGTGAAAGTTACAGTTCCCCTGAGAATAATTAAAGTCTACACATGATGTTCATTTTAAGAAGGACAAAAACAGCTCTTAAGTAGATCCTACCCAATATTTATTTGCAAGAACTTGTAAATGATTGTGGTGGAACAGGGAGAAGATGGAGATATAGTGTTCCTTTCCCCCCTCACTTCCTATATACTTATAGACAAGTGATGGAGTTCAGATCACTTCTGAAAAGGTGGGCGAAAATATAATTCAAAATGATCAAAGGAAGACCCTCCATTTAAGCCTTATCCCTCTCCTTCATGCTGCTTGTTCCAACCAATGGCTAAAAACATCTTTGGGTAAGTTACTGTAGCACCAAATTCAGGCCCAGAAGTATCTGCCTTGAGTATATTGTGGAACATATTCAGGCAAGATCCATATGGCAGATACACATATTGCAAAATATACAGATCTAGCCAGTTTGGTCCAATGGATCCTTATCTGGGAATACCAGGTTTGATTCCGCACTCCTTCACAAAGCCAGTTGAGTGACCTTGGTCTAGTCACAGCTCTCTTCTGAGCTCTCACAGCCCCACCTACCTCACAGGGTGTTCTGTTGTGGGAAGAAGAGCAGAAAGCTTTGTCAGCCGCTTTGAGTCCCATTAAATGGGTGGGAAAAGCAGAGTACAAAAGCCAACTCTTCTTGTTAAGTATGTTGTGGTAGGGACTCTGGGTTTCTTCACACTAGTAGTGGTGCCAGCTGTTCTTGAAGAGACCCTGGTTTATCGACAGCTGTCCTGGTTTATCTACAGCTGTCCTTAATGAGTTCTTGATCAGTAGCTCATTAAGGATAGCTGTGAAGCAGCATGGATGGAATAGTGTGGCTGTGCAGTGGTGAACTATAGGCTTATCACTATGGCGATGCCTAGGCACAAGTCTGATGTTGCCACAGTCATTACCATAGTGGTTCAGTCATATTATTCTTCTGACATTGTACAAATGGACCTCACTGTTTTCCCAGATGCTTAATTATGTCAGTTTCAAAAGTAGTCTTGACTTCTGGCAGAATAACAGTTCCAAAAGCATAATCAAGTAGAATTCTACAGAAGAATCTGTGTTGCAGCATGGCTTATTCCTGAAACACAATGTATTTTGCTTGTGACTTGGGGTGCCTCCAGACACACCCCTTGCTCTGCCTTAAATCTGTAGCTCATTCTGTTCCTCCAGACTGGAGTACTGGAAGCTTTGCATTTCCTGTGCCATAGCTTCCCATCAGCCAGACGGGAAGCTCCATTGCCAAGAATAGCAGTGGAGCATTCAGAGGTAAGCTTGCAGTAAAAAGATGCTGGTAAATCAGCATCTTTTTACTTCACTGGGGGTGGGGGAGAGTGGGAATGCTCTGCTCTGCTGCTTCCATCACTGTCTGAAGGCATCATTATATATTTTATTTTTTACATTTTATTGTTATTGAAGAATTTATATACCACCCTTCACCGAATGGTCCCAGGGTGGGTTACACTAATAAAAAATTAAATACATAAAATATTCAAAGATATTTAAAATATAACCCTCCCTCCCACCCATCCATGTTCCCTCAGAGGACAGCACCAGAGGGAGCTAAGCATCAAAGGCCTGTGAGAAAAGGGGAAAATGCCCTAGGAAGCTTGGGGGTGAAAGATCTAAGAACTGTACTGGGTTATGTGTCCAATGTTATCATCTTGTCTAATATGGTAAAAAGAAATAAAGCAGTACAAGCATCACTTTCACTCTCCTTTAGGGAGACAACCATATTTGAAATCTGAATAACCAGTAAAGTCACAAACAGTAAAAACGTACTTGTCAACAGGACAGAATGTTGTTCCAGAATAATGGTCTCCCACAGCTTCTTAAATGCTACAGGCTTTTTGCATTGCAGAAAGAGGTATTGATTCTGCAGTAATACTCTTCTTTCCATGATTTATTTACTATCTGTATTTTACTTTCGATATACATGCAAAAACCTGATAGATCCACCAAGTTGCATCACTCATTGTCCTAGCATAAAGACCTTGCTTTTCATGTGGAGGTCCGTATGCAGACATCCAATATTCATTGTCATAAAATGTGAGGATATATGTGTGTCCGGGGATCAATAGCAATCCAAATGGTCACAGATTTATTCATTTATGCTGGAAACACTACTCACTGCTCAAACATTTTACCCTTATGAAGAGTCATTCTGTATCTTCATAAGGTACGCCAGAATGCAGGGGCTTGGTTTTTGTTTGTTTTTAAACAGTAGTAACAATGCAGCCAGGAAGTACCTTTAACCCCAAAGGCCGCATCCCCATTACATGCCTATTTCGGTTTCAAACCGTTTTCAATCCTCGCAGACCCCGCATCAGTTTGGCTTAACATGCTTTCCGCGTGTTAAATCACCCCAAAGCGTTGTAAATGTTAACCCTCATTTCAGCAGGTCTCACTCCGGATCCTGCAATTGATACGTGTTACATGTTTTACTGTGGGGACCCTACTGTTTTAAGGGATGAGAATCCATGTTTAGGGTTTCCCTCTCCCAATAGCTTGCTTCCAAGGACAGTGATTTCAGTGTAAAAATCCAACCTTCACAGCAGCTGCCAGACTGTAGCAATCCAGGCACTTCACACCTGATAACAATGTTGCAATTTTGTGCAATTCTAGCTCTTTGGAGTTCTGACCTTTAAAGGGGAAAGGAAAGCAGGGCAGGTTCTGGTAGATGTGTGAATGTTTAAAGCCCCCTTGCTTGAGTTGCCGCTGCTGCTGTGTGCCCTGGGCAATGGGGAGAATCGCTGGCTGCCAGCTGCCAGTTTTCCTCTATCCAGGCAAGTGGCAGCCACCCAGCCAGGCTCGGTGAAGGGGTCCATTATGGGTGGCGCATTCATGCTAGGAGGAAGAAGGCAGGGCAGCCCCGAAAAGCAGCTTTTAAAAAGTAGCCCCTTGAGTCACGTATGCCATGTACGATCCTCAGAATCCAGATTGAACGCGATTAAGTTTAAAGTAATGGGAACAGGCAAATTTGTGTTTGCATCCGGTTCTATTATTTCGGTTTATGGAAACTTAATTAAGCTTATAATGGGTATACAGCGGCTATCATCAGCTGGAGCAAAATGATGTGTCTCTGAGGCACCTCTGAGTCTGAAGTGGCTCAAAAGTAGCACACTAGTCTGTTCTTCCTCCCTCTCCTGGACATTAGAGAAGGCTTGAGGGTCACTGTCTTTCTGAGGTCCCTCTGAGGGTCCCCCTTTTCTAAGTCTGAATACAGCTAGCATGTATATGTGAGAGAGAACATGGCATGGAGATGAAGCAGGACAGTGTACTGCTTCCTCTCTCCTTCCTATCCCTTTTCTGTTTTGGGTTCAACTCTGTCCTTGCCTCCACCCGACACCAAACGCAAAATGCAAAGCAGCCATCTTGCCTTGGGTGCGGTGTGCAATGTCCTATCTGTCTTCTGATCAGAACAATTCAGACATTTTCATCTTAATTTTAAAAAGACAGAATGACTACATGTGGGGGCAAGCAAGCAAGCAAACAAACAAAAAGGTGAATAAAGTGATGAACTAACATAGAGAGATCCAGTCAGATGTCATTGCTGTAAGAACAGAGGAAATGGACTAGTATAAGTAGTTGCTGCAATAATAAAATGTGTGAGCAAACAATTTTAGTGCTCTTTGTGTACTGGGCCTTATTTCAGACTAGAGACGTTTTTGCATTACTCCCGTTCCATTTGGAACGGGAGTAGGACGGGAAGATTAAGACAGCTCACGACGCTTTCACCTTTCACACACAGGAGCGCAGGAGCGCGTGTAAACGCGTTCCGGCGCGTCTGTGTGCGAATGCTCAAAGCATCGTGAGCTGTCTTAGCCGGCAAAGGCCGGCCAGGGGCGCGGAGAGAGCCGCGGAGGCAGATCGGCAATCAGCTGATTGTCAAACAGCTGATTGTCGAAGCTGCGCCGGCGTCGGAGGCAAGCCCGCAGCTGTTAGGGAGGGAGAAGCAGGCGTGAATGCTTCTCCTCCCGAACGCCTGCGGGCGGCTCGTCCGCGTTCGAATGCATGTAGAGCACTTTAAAGTGCTCTACATTTCGAACGCGAGAAAGACAGCTGCGGACACGTCGGAGCGCAAGCCCCGCTCGGGCAATGCGTATGCCGTGTCCGCAGCTGTCTCCCACGCGTACCGTTCAGCCCCGTGCGAAAACGTCTTAGATCTCAGAATACGGATCTGCCATAGTTTGTCTGTGCCAGCATGTGAATGGCAGGGATATAATACAGAATAAGGTCCAGTGCAGAAAGTGCCTATCAGCTCACAGATATGCATAAAAACAATCTTGATGAACACAAATCCATTTAAAAAATAAAACAGTTAAGGGACAACATAGAGGTTTTGTTAATCTTGATTAGATCTATTTTGAGATTAGATCTTGTTGCAGAGTAGTTTACCTGGTCATCTGATTTCGATGCTTGGCTTCCGCCGCGGCAGCAGGCTTTGTAGCTTCTGCTATCAGCAATCCAGCATTCCAGCACATTAAACACACACACAGCAGCTCCGAGTTATTTCTAATGAGCTATGATTTATTGCTAGTAGATTACATTGGTATGTATAAAGCAAGTTACAGTCTCTTTAGCCAGGCGAGTCTGCTTTCCGGTCCATGTTTCTAGCACATGGCATTCTCCTCCAGACTCACATTCTTGGCAAGAACATCAACAGCAAAATCTCCACTACAACAAAGACTACAGGAAGCTTATACGTATTAGCAACCGGACATTGATGCTGACAACTTCCGGTGGTTTTGTGTGAGCTGTCTCCCCCCTCCCATTTGGGTTACGTGCTCCGAAGCACTTCTTTGACCTTGCAGCATATCAGCTTCACTGCCTTTCCCAGGAGACAGACACACTATCTTTTAGTTGTTTTCAAATGCACATCCGAACGTGGTTTTTTTTCTCCTTACTCTTTCCCACAGGCTAACAGGTTTCAGTCTAAATCTTATTTATTTATTTATTTATTTATTTATTTATTTATTTATTTATTTATTTATTTATTTATTTATTTATTTATTTCCATTTCTAGTCTGCCCCATACCCGAAGGTCTCTGGGCGGGTAACAATGGATCAAACAACATATTTAAAAACATATTAAGAACAAAATACAGATTAAAACATATTAAAAACACAATACAAATTAAAACAAGGTACTTGGTTAAAGATTCTGATATAAGCTGTGCGCTCCATAGCGTATCTATAAGAACTATAACTGGGGGAGAATGTATCTCCTCAGCCAAAGGCCAAGGCAAAAAGGTATGTTTTTACAGCCTTCCTAAATGATAACAAGGAAGGGGCATGGCACACCTCAAGGGGGAGACCATTCCACAGTCTGGGGGCACCACTGAAAATGCTCTCTCCCGGGTGCCCACCAACCTCACTACCGAAGGTGGTGGGACAACCAGGAGGGCCTCGTCTTCGGATCTCAAGGCATGGGCAGGTCGGTATGAGAGAAACTTACAAGCAACTGTAAACTGATTGAGGAGCTGGAATTGCACTGCTGTGCTGCTTCTGTCACCAAATAGTCCCAGTCCATAAGCTCTTTTTATGACAGAGACATTAATAGGTGTGCGTTGTGAAAAATATTAGATGCATCTCAAAGGAACTGAAATGTTTGATCTGACAGAAAAAAATACTAAACTCAGTGGATCTGGCAAAAATTTCTTTTAAGAAATCATGATAAAATATTATTAAAATCTTATATAATTTCCTCCTAATTATAAACTCATGTCACAATCCAATATATGATTTGCTATTAAAGAACAGTTACCCTTTCCACTGAAAAAGGAAATTTCTGTCATTAGCTCCTCTTAGTTCCTTCAGGCATTCATGAAACTAATTACCACAGAGCATACTGAACTGCAAGTTTTATTTTGCCATATAAACCAACCCAAAATTAAAGCTTGCCATTTTAAAAAGATAATAAGTGTCACACAAACCCTTTTAGATTCATCATTTTTTCTTGCTAAGCTACTTTCAAAATTAGATTTACGAAATTTTAACTTTGCAAAAGCTTAGAGCAGAATGAATATTTTAATTGGCAATTCAACCTTTTTTTTTAAAGGAATTAATCTGTGTGAATCATCATAACTGGTAGATCCTAGAAATCTACTAAACGTTCCTATATCACTGAAGTTTGCATGAATTAAAGTTACTGCTGTTTTATTCCATCCTAAGTATATGAATGCTTAGGAGACATGGGGTGTTTTTCCACTGTCACTAGAAGTACCCATTAAGTACCCATTAATGGGTACAAAAATGCCATTAAGTACCCATTAATGGGTACTTAATGGGTACTTCTAGTGACAGTGGAAAAACACCCATTGGGAAAATCTGCATAGCACACATGCAATTCCAGTCCTGGGCCAGATTGAACAGTCTGGCCCAAGATTAAATAGGGGCCCCAAAGTCTAAGTGCGTTATGGATGGTCCATCCCAATCCATATTTCAAGGCTTGGAACAACTTTTTAACTAGACACCCCCAAATGGCACATTTCTGGCACCACTCCCAGGAGCCTGAGCACTAGATTCCTCATGCCTGGTAGATTAGCCCAGGTGCTCACAGCCATCTACATGTGAGGACTGAGGCGGTCTCCTACCAGAGGAATAGAGATGTGCCAAACTAGTTCCGTTGGTTCTTGATTTGAAGTAAACTTAGGTATTTGTGTGGTTTGCATGCAAACTGGAACACCCTATTATTCAAAACACAGTTTGAGTCAAACCTGAACTCAGGGATGGACTAACAAACCAAGTGAACCAAGATGGTATGTGTGTAGTTCAGCTTAGGTTGTTTTGTTCATATGCGGCCCAAACCACTCTGTTACTTGAAAAGTACTCCGAACCAAACTAAAAAAGGGTAGTTTACAGCAATTCAAATCAGCCCCCCCAATTTCACTTCATGTGTGACTTTCCAATGTCCACATTTTATCTTTTTTAAAATAATAGTGGTTAACTATGGGAAGTCAAACCCACAGTCTGCCACACTTCTGACAGATTTTCACTGCTGTTGATTACCTTTTGAAAGAAAACAAGGGTCACTTACATAAGAGATCTATCAGCCTTAAAACCATACGTTGGCTGTGATTACACAGTGTGTGTGTGTGTGTGTGTGTGTGTGTGTAAGCACCTCTGAGGTGACTTATAGAAGGCTTCAAGGTAGGATTGTTCACATATCAATCTGCCCCTTCCTCCTCTCCTGAATGTTTTGTACTAAAAAGATGGATTAAAGAAGGCTTAGAGGTGGGATAGTTTACACCCCAGTCTGCCCCTCCCCACCTCCTAATAGAATCATAGAATGGTAGAGTTGGAGGGGACCTCCTGGGTCATCGAGTCCAACCCCCTGCTCAAGGCAGGATCTCCTAAACCATCTCAGACAGATGGCCGTCCAGTCTCTGCTTGAAGACCTCCATCGAAGGGGAACCAACCACCTCCCGTGGCAGCCTGTTCCACTGGCTGATCACTCTTACTGTTAGAAATTTTTTCCTAACATCTAAACTAAATCTAAAACCTAAAAATTCTGTTCTAGAACAGGTAGTTTAGAGAAGGCTTAGGAATAAGGACACACACTGTCTCTCCAAGACACCTCTGAGGCACCCTTTTGTTGTGTCTGAAAACAGCCCTTGTTTGGGACACCCAGCATGCTGTAGTTGCTAGATTCTTCAGCTATAACGGAAAAGTCCTTTGTGCTTAATTTCTTATTTAGCCATAGAGGCTAGTAGTATACCTCCTCCATCTCTTGTGCATCCATGTGTGGAAGGGGAGGCAAATTAGTTGCCCCAAGAGCCATTGGACTATGTTTATAAGTAAGTCAATTCTGAGCTAGTTTGGTGCTGGATTTTCATTACCATTCAGTATCTTGGGACAGTGCAGACTTCTGTGTTCCAGGATATGCAACCCGCTCCTAGTTGGGATAGGTTACTTCTGGCACAGGACAAGGCTATCTACATTAGTGTGGCCTGCCCCACATCAGTCTCCATGTGGCTCCCAAAGCTTATGCCAACTTCAGAGCTGGTGGTAGGGGGTTGGGTCTTTGGAGGTACTTTGGTGGCATGCCCTGTTTCATTACTGAAGTGGACCCCTTGTAGTACACAAGATCATGGAGTTGTGTCATCTGCACATCTCTGTGATCCAGTATACACACACATTATGCAGATAGATCTTGATGTTGAATAAAGATATGCAAGTTCAGTTTATGTTTGACCACTTCAAGTAAATCCAAATGGTTCAAAACCAATTTGAACTCTACTGAAGCAACCCATGTCCAAAAGTGGCTGATTCAGTTCAAACTAAACATGGGGAGTTCAGTCAAACCAAGTCAAACTGAGCAGTTTAATTTGAACCATACAAAATTGACTCATTCTAATCTTTTAAACAGAACATTGTCCAGTGTGGAAAGGGCTCAGGAGATAACTTGGAGTGGGCATGTATGAACATACCACCCTAGGGAGTATCCCAGGTGTTTGGATATCTCACACCTGGATCAGCTGAGATCATCCTAGGGTACCCATATGGACATAGCCTTTACTTGTGTCATCTTCCATGAAAAGTAGTAGAACTCATGTCTGTGTATTTGTAGCAAATAACATTGCTAATAGTTATTTGGTTGTTAATGCCTTTAATAATAATCATAAATGACAAAGTAGAGAAGAAAAAAAGGATACTAGATGGTTTGACTGTGTGAATACTAACTGTTTATATATTTGTGTGTGCAGGCTAACTAAAATGTGGTCTGTAAAAATTAGGAAGCAAAGGTGAATGTGGAAAAGAAAACAATTAAATTAAGCTCAAGTCTGTTTTTGTATGCAGAATGCATCAGTAGTTCTGATGCATTATTTAGCCCACTGTGTGTGTAAAAAACTGGCTAAGGCTATTGATTTAAATAGTTTTTTCTGTATATTTCACCCTCAATTGTTTACTAAATGGAGCTGAATTTTAACATCTGATATCTTCATTTTGTGCCACATAATTATGCATATTCTACTTTTTAATATTATAGATATGTCTCCATGTACTGGAGATCTCATGAACATTACTGTAGAGTTTATAACATTCTACTATGAGCCCAATCAATTTCCTCTGAAGTGGTCCTGGGTGTCCTGCCTGGCCCTCCTGACATGTAGCTCCAGGAGGCTTCTGTGAAGCTCGCTGCTGACCACTGTTACAAAAAGATGCACTCTTGATTTTTTAAGTATTTTATTATTATTAATTAAAACCTCCTATTTGCATTTATAGAGCAGAGTGGGTATTTCCTTAAAGAAAAGAAAAGAAATGTTGGAGGCTTCAGCTCAAACTATGCAGAACTTTGGCCCTTCAGTTGCCACTTTGAGCTGATGCCTTCAAAAGTTGCTGGTGAAAACCCAGAGGATGACGAGAAGGCCCCTCCCAAGCAGTATGACATTTGCAAGCTTCTCTGATTTCCCCCCAGCACTTTAAACTTTTGTTGTTGCTGTTACTATTATTAGAAAACCTCCCACTTGTCCCTTAAGAACAAATAGGAGATTTCAAAACAAACTTAGAAAATAAAGGGCGCATCTCATACCTCCACCTCAACCCAAATGCCAGTTTTGGATGCTCCAACTCAAACTTTGGTCACCTTTTAGCTGGATCTTCCAAATGTGGCAAGTGGGATCTGTGGGGGGGAGGAGGAGGAGGAGGAGGAGGAGGAGGAGGCAGCTGGAACATTTGTAGGACCTTCTGATTTATCAAGTTTCCCCATTCCACCCCAAACTCCTCCACTTGCTCCTGCCTTCAAACATTTCACTTGTCCCCTTGGTGTTTCAAACTGAAAAGCAGGATGCCCTGTCTCTTCTCCATTTTTTCTTATGCTGAACAGTTTGATGAGCTTTTGAAGCAAGCTTCTGATTTCTTTGAAATATGTGAAGTTTGATTTGAACATATCTGAAATTCTTGGTGTTTGGTTATGAATCTAGGAAAATACTGTTTGTGCATATCTTTAGGTTTTTGTTTTGCTTTTTAGCTGTAGAAATATCAAATTGCTCTGTTTCTCTGACTGTTAAGTTTTTGTCTATCCTCAGAATGGACAGGGAATGGAGACTGTTTTTTTACCTTGTCTGGCCTGGTCACATTATAATAATAATAATAATAATAATAATAATAAACGTTTATTTATAGTGCCCCTTTCACCAAAGGGCATAACAACAAAACAAATATAATCTAGAATAAACAAAACATAACAGACAATACACCCAACAATACCCCCATGCCACCGTCACTCTGAGCCCTCATGGATCTTCTGGTAAAACATAAGCTTCCATGGAGGATGGAAGAGAGCCTCGGGGTGTGGCAGCATTGAGAATGTATTGGGGTGTGGCAGGATGTGGCTGTGACACTGGGGACATGGGAAGGTGACAAAGGACAAGGGGTGTGTCTACATCAGGGTCCACTCCATGGCAGAGGGCAGCTGCAGAGGTAGGAGTATTAGGGAGATGACAGCTGAATGGGGAGGTGGGCCACAGGAGTGGGTGGCAGGTGGGGTCCTTCTCAGTGGAAGACATGGGGGCAGGAGGCATCAGGGAGGTGGGACATGGCAGGGGACATCAGGTGGCTGCCACCGTAGCAGGGAACACTAGGAGATGAGACCAGGTTGGCCCACCAAATGTTTCTCAAAGACAGGAAGCTGAAGCAATGCTTGATTTACCTTTTGGCTTAACGACATTCTTCAGTATTCTTAAAACAAATAAATCAGGCATTACAACAATACACTTAAACCTCTTGTGAAAACAAATGATATACAGAATTAATCACCACAAAATTAACAACTTAGAATACCAACTCCACAGTTTCACACACTCCCTATCAAGTCAATCATTTCCAGCTTAATATTTGCAAGTCCAGTTTGGTTTCATTTTCTCATTTGGCAGACATGTTCATCTACTTTGACAAAGAATTTACTTCAATTTGACCTGCTTGTATTTGATTCGTAATCCTTTTGGTGTGGACTAATTAACTGGTTGCTTCATTTGGGAGGCTGTTTGTTTGTTTGTTTAAGATGCATTTACATCTGATCCTTTAGTAATTCAGTGCATAATCCTCTGCAAAGCTTTGAGATAGCTGGTAGCTAAAAGCTAAAAGGTATTTTGCTTCATGTAGCATCTAATCAAGACTTAGGAAAGTATTAAATGAGCTTGTAATTAGTTCATTAAAAGGTCCAACTGGCCAAATGACTTTGATCTCTGATCTTTGCTTAGACCCAGCAGGAAGTGCAATAAAATTAAGCACTGGTTTACTGCTCGTAGCATCTTGTGAAGCTTACTGCTCCAAACAAATCAAGAAAAATGTGTTGGATAATGATACAAATGAGTGAAGTGAGAATTGTTTGCTTAGTCTGAATTTGGAAAGCTAAGAAAACAAATCCATTTTTTAATCAGTGTACAAACTTCCTAGCAGTAATACATGGCTGTAACTGCTCCTTCATACTGTGATGTGAAACATGTGGCCAGTGATGGACCATAGTGAAGAAAAGATGAGGTTTCTAGGGATGTGCAGGAATGGGTTATTTTGCATTTGATTCATATCAAATCAAATGTCAGCAGATTCATATTCTTTCAAATAGATCCACTTTGAATGTTGTAGGATTCTATTTGATATGAATGTTTTCATACAAATTTGTATGAATATCTGATACAAATGCGTACATATCCCATATGTACTGATACGTATCCCATACATATCCCATAACATATCCACTTTGAAAATGTCAAATCTGCCCTGTATTCACTTTGAATCCACTCTCAATCTTACTGAACTCCCCAGAACTCCCACTATCCAAATCCAAGCTTAATAGATAATCAGGGTTTTATGCCAGCTCACCTAGAGATCCTAAGACTTACCAACCCTTTCTGAGATCTACTGGTACTGAACACCAACTGCCAGATATATTTGTCTATGCATTGCCTCTCTATGCACAACTGCTAACCCACTCTACAGCAAATTGAGATGATGGAGAAAAACATATGGAGGACTCACTCACTACTATTGGGGTTTACAAGAAATCATGAAAACAGCTGCTGGTCTACCTCAACTGGCAAAGCACATTTATCAAGCCCATTTATCCATGATGCAATGTGTTGCTAAATTTGCCTAGGGTGGCTGTTGCCATCAGGATGTTTGATTCAAGAAATTGTGGGTGTGTTCCTGCTTGACTCTTTTAGTCCTTGTTGGACTCTTTTAGTCCTGGTTGGACTATTTTAATTGGGATACAGGGGCGAGTCCACATTCCAGACTGTTCCCATTTGCCTGGCAGTAAACCGATCTGAACCCGAATATTGCCATTCCCACTCACTGCCCAAATCCCCATCACAGAGAAACAGGAGCTTTTAATCTCTGCCCCCTCTAGTGCAAACCCTGTAAGCCTGCCCTGGTCAACCAGCTGAGCGGAAGACCAAACACACACAGGGCAATCACACTTTCTCTTCCACACCCTCCCTTTCAAATTGAAGGTTCCTGGTAATCCTATCTCCATTCACATTATCAGTAACAAGTTTACATTAAAGCAAATGAGCGAAGGACCAGACAGCAGGAAGCAATTGGAAGCTGTAAAGGACAGCTCACATGAAGGGGGGATAAGAGAGCCTATTTCTTCCCTTCTCTGCCATTCTTGTCTTGCTACAAAGTAATCTCTTGAAACTGGTGACTTATTTCCTTGTTACAATTGTATCTTTTGAGGCTAGCTGGTGCCTTAAAAAAAAATTCTTTCTCTTGCGATACTGGTCAGAGCAGGCATGGCAAGGGGAGGGGGGCACCTTCACAGCTGTGAAATCCCACCCATATTTGGGGCAGGCATTGGCCAGAAGGAGATTTCCACCCCTAATAGTCCGGGAGTGTTCCCATTTTGGGGTGGGTGGGGGGGAAGTGGACTTGGCTTTTGAGTGAAGACTATGGCTCTTTCTGCCCTGAGCCTTATTCTGGATTTTATCCTGGAATAGGGACCTGCCATCTTCAGAACCGATATAGCTGCATCGGATAGTCCTCTAGACACTTCCACAAAGCTTTTCTGTGGTATCCAATTCCACTCATATTTGATTGTTTTTGTTCTAGAATTCCTTGCAGATTTGTCACAGTAGACCTCTTATGGCAGCAACTTCTTTTCTTCAGATCTGGTACACAGAATTGTCATGCTGCATGTTTAAAAAGCATCAGAAGATTTCCCTGTTGACTCCAAAGGGAGAACCAAGCATAATAGCTTCTTCTAAACAGTGAAACTTTGTCAGATTGCAGGAAAGTCTTGCAGATGCAAGATTTTTGTGCTGGACATTTTTGACATTCTGTATTCACTTTGTCACCACCACCCTTTGCATTTTGTTATATAGAGCATTTGCACGTAAATGCTTACAGCATAGAACATCTTAGCTCTCAAGATCAGGCAATCAGTGGGTCACTTATGCAGGAAAGAGATATGCTAGCTGAAAAATGAATCTGTTTTGTTTCCATGGATCACAAAGTAGTATAATTATTCTCATCCAAATAATGACTAGATTTATGTGCATTTGGATTAAGGATGTCAAGTACATAGAAACTTTTAAATTATAATTATATGTTTTATTATTGTTGATTTTAACTTCTGCTAGGGATTCTTCAAAGGCTTTCAGTTTCCAGGAAAAAGACTTTTACTTACTTTTACTTAATTGCCATTAGCTTAGTTTCTTTACTTTTAAACAAGCTTGTAGCAAAACATACAGAGTCATAAATTTATGTTGACATTTAAACCGTGTATGAAAATTTGACCTTGTATGCCAAAGTCTGATGTTCCTAAGTCTGATACTGATGTTCTTGCAAGTAATCATTTAGCATCATTTTTAGGTATATTATGTCAATACAAAATATTCATGAAAGCACATGAGTGGTTCAGTACATAATGAACCTGAACCCAATAAGGCGATATCTTTTTGACCCCTATTCTAAGAACAGCTAGCCCATTCTTTGAATAGTTCACAAACTTCTCTTTGCTTGTATAGCCTCCTTCACTTGCACCCAAGCCCCCCATAACTGAGTGCCAGTCCCTTCTACTTCTCCTATCATGTACATGGCATCATCACATTATGCCCAAAATCCCACCATCACGCCTAACCTTCCTGGAGATCCCAGCCTGGCTATTTGGTCTTTCAGAAGTGGAAGACCATGGTTCCTCACAGAAGGTCATCCATACTTCCACTTCATGAGAAAGGACTTTCAGGATGGGTGGCCATGGCCTTCCAAATGTTCGAGTGTCAGCTGTGACAGCATGCTGGATGGCTGGCAATGAAAAGGTGTCCTGCCAGGAAAGGCACAACGTAGAAGTCAGGTTTCAGACACAATTGGGTGATGCCAGGACACAATGCAATGATGCTAACACTTGACAGAAGAGGAGAGGCCAGTGAGCAATGGTGAGAGATGGGTGAATGATGGCAGGAGGCTGGCATATGATGGGAAAGGTTGGTGTACAGTAGCGGAGGATGAGACATGAAAAGGGAGAAGAATAGATCAATGCTAAATGTTTGATTTGAACCCCTCCCCCTTCAGTCCACTAGTGAACTGAATCCCCAATTTTTTATTGGGGTTTTGGTTTGGTACCAAACCGCCAAATCCTCTCCTCAATTTGTTACAAACTGGTTCTAAATAGAATCAGTTTAGCACTTCCCTAGAATTAACTTTTTGTCTTCAGATCATCAGCTATAAGGAAATATCAAAATATTATCTGCTGATATCTGCAGTTATGAGTCTTTCTCCCTTTCTCCCTCTTTTTTGACTCAAAAGGGCTTCCACGCATTTGGGTTTATTGATGCAAATGTATGCTCCAGCCTACCGCCCTTCAAATACATATCAAACAAACCTACCACTTTATTGTTTTAAAGAGCTACAATCACTTCAAGGCACAGACCATCTGTGTATGATGTGGGGAACTTTTAGCTCTTCAGAGGTTGCTTGATTCCAACCTATGCTATTGCTAGCATGGTGAAGATGTCTAGAGAAGATGCGGTCTGTAGTCTAGCCACATAGAAGGAGGAGGAGGGGGAGGAGGGGGAGAAAGGAGGAGGTGGTGGTTTTCCATTCCTGTTCTCCAATTAAAGAAATTACAGACTTTCACATATACAGTGACTACACAATCGGGGGGGGGGGAAGGGGAAGCATATTCGAGTTTCAAAGACAAGGGGCAGTGATAAAGCTCTTCCTTTCTTTCTCTCTCTCTCTCTGTGGGGGACTGTATTCTCTTCTAATGGTACAAGTGTCTTCTAGTTAGTATGGCAAGTTTAAATGTATGACACGTGCTCAAGGAAAGACACAAATTACAGACCATAACACAGCATCATAAAGATGTGAAAGAAACATTACAGAGCTTGCAACCTGGTCTCACAGCCTGTAAGCGGTATTGATCATAGGTTGCAGAGTGGGAAAATAATGATGCAAGAGCTCCTGGTTTAATATCAGATGTAATTATCCCAGAGATGTATGGGTGATTGGGCAGCAAAACCATTTCTCTTTGCCAGCTTTCCTGCACTGAATGCTCTAATGGAAATATTATTTATTAGGCAGTTTCATGCATTTGGGACTTAACAAACATTTCCTGCTTGGTTTTCTAAAATGAAAGCTGCCTTTTGCTATGCCTTTTGCAAAATATCACATCCCTTTCCCAAAGGGGATCTCAATGTAGAAAACACCTCTATTGTTAATACACAAAAATACTCTTATTGTGGTGAATCTCTCTCACACCCTTTGTATTTATCCACAATCTTCCTCATGATGTTACTAAAATCCATTCCTCTGTGTCCTAGATTTTCAGATGATAGAGAAAATATTATCTTCTACATGATACCATTTGAAGCATTTGATTAGTGGTCTATAGGTTCCAACTAAGGTCATTTCTGCACTGGGCCTTATTCCAGATTATATTCCAGAACAAGGGCTTGCTGTCTGCATGCTAGTACAGACTAAACCAGTCCCCAGACAGATCTTGCTAAAGTCTGCATTCCATTGATGGAGGACCATGCTGAAATTCTACTTAGCACCTTTATAATTATTCTAGACCTAGGGGGCTGCTGCCTAGACCAAGGGAGCAATGCTTTCCTATGGAGCCATCAAGACAAAACCAATATGCCTAGTATACCTTTTGCAAAGCATGTGTGTCATGTTTAGAGGTTGTGAGCAGAGTGTAGAGGGCGTATGGTTATATGACAGTGACCTATCACACCTCTGGGCTGTGATAATTATTCCTAGATGGCTCAGTGAGATTGAAACAATGGAGGGAGAAACAGAGGACAAAATCAGTCAAGCACTGAGACATTGCCTCAATCAAATCAACATTCCTGATGTAGGCGTTCCTGTTTTTAATGCCTGGATCTTGCTAAAACAATAAAAATGGACAGATTTGTAAAGTGACAATTTAATATTTTGGAGGGATTGTGATCAGAATGGACCGGCTTTATTTTATTTATTTGCATTTTTATCACTTCCTTTACCAGAAGGTCTCAAGAGCGGGTTACAGCAATAAAATCAAATGTAAAGTGAACATACTAAAATGATAATAGTGCCTGAATGTAGGAAGAGGAAAATATTTTGTCCTTGTGTTGGAGTTTTTATTTAACTTGAGGAAACAAGTATTCCAAGCACTGATTTCTCTCCTGTTTGCATCAATGCAAAAATGTTTTGGGTGTGCAGAAGGGAGGGAAATCCCAAGACTGCATTTTAAAATGAGGTTTCCTTTTTCCAGCATGGAGTCTGTCTCTTGCAGGGATCACAGGCTTTTCTGGTCAAATCCCTATACTTTTAACATGTTCTTATCTTCCCAATGCTCAGTGCATATTCTGGTACAAAGCTACTCTGCCACATATACCAAAATATGGGGGGGAAATCATATTTAACAAACATCTCTCATAACAGGACCATGGCCCTTTGGAATATCTGCCATAACAAGAAAGTAATACTGCCATTTTCAGAGTATCTACACAGAGTTTTGCAGACCAGCTACTCTTTAATGTGCCCTAAAAGCTTTGCAGCTATATAAATTAGTCTAGTTAGTCTGAAGTTTTCTCAAGTATGTGTATGAGTGTTGCCTTTTGGAAGCTAATGATAATATTTTCCTTCCTTCATACATAATTTTATTGTCCGCTGGAACTGATCAGAGATAATAGATAAAAGGTCTGATAGTTTTTGACAAGTGCCTATGGTAGTTTCTGCATGAAGGCATTGACAATGATCTACACACAGTTCACTCTAAGAGCAGTCTTTGTTAGTTCCTTTGCTGATCATAGTGGTGGTGGTGGTGTGTTGTTCACATGCCTGTCACTGCTCTGAGCAAAGGCAACACAGAAATAGTGTCTTATTTCTTTCTTCAACCACAGTACCTTTTCCACTTTAGCATCCTTGATGACTTCTCTCCACTTTCAGGTAAATATCCCACGGTGACCCATCTCACTTCTGATCTGTATGTCTTTTGATTTTATAAATGTAACTGCATTTTCTGCTGTTGTTGTTGTTGATGAGTATCTCTCCTTTTCTTGCTCTGCAAATTTTCTAGATGGCTCTACTATTGGGGCTAGGGATGTGCCCAAATATTTGCACCATTTGAAATTCATATGAATTCAACCAAATCTGGACATTCAGATTCAAACTGAATGTTGGCACATTTGAAGACTGACATTCAAATCTGCATCGAAAGCTTTGAAACATTTGTATGAATATTTGTAACATTTGTGAACCTGGGGAGATGGGAAAGCAGCTGCCCCAGTCACATCTGCAATGGATCCAGAGAGGATTCAAGGTGGATTCTGGGCAGATTTGACACGTTCAGAGTGGGTATGTAGCAGATACATATGGGATTGTATGTGATTCATATATGATTCATATTGAACATTTGTATTGAATCTGAATCCTAAAACATTCAAAGGGGATCTATTTGAATGAATACGAATTTCCTTGCAAATCAAATCCAAAAAACCCACATTTGTGCCCTTCCCTAATTGGGGCCCATGGCTGATTCTTCCTTTGTGTTAACTTGTGTACTTCTTGTGTCCCAAGATTTCACAATACCCTCTGGAGCCCTTTCAAGCACAATAAAATCATTCTTAGGGAAAATGGAAAATCTTCACTAAAGCTGATTACCCTCCTCTCCACATTCTTAAGAACTCAGGTTGCAAAGAGTTTTGTTTCATGAGGTACTGTGATATTTTGAATACAAAACCAAGGTATATTCCTTTTTTTGGAAAAAGAAAAAAATGCTATTCATGCAGATCTACACAGCATCCTATTTAGTCATGCTCAGACAGCTCCTTCCAAGAATTATCAAATTGCTTGTTATGAAATTTCTTTCCACTTCCACCATAGTTAAATTGAAATATCCCACTGTCCAGACATAAGGCAGTCTTAGTAGAAGACCACCCGATTATTGTTATCTTGTCCATGTTCTTTTCTTTAAAAATATCAAAACCATGGGGGCTGGTTTAAATTTAAACAGAATCTTGAAACACGAGAAATTTGATTTTTTTTAAAAAAACACAACAAACATACATTAGATATAAGAAGGCTGCATTCCCACTCATGCTAAAAAAGGTTGTAAAAATGAAAGAACAAAACCCATTGCAAACGTGCATCAGGCAATCACAGTCAACCCTGAATTGTGTCTCCACAGAAAACACATCCAAGAAACGCATTGGGGAAAGTGATTCTTTTTCCTCCCCACCCTTTGCCCATCCCTTTCTCCCCACTGAGTTTGATCCAATGGTGTGGCCAGCTCCCCCTCCCTCCTACTTTTGCTGCCACTGTTTGATTCCTGCAGACCTCCATGGATGCCCTTCTTAGAATCATGATTTGTAAAAAAAAAAAAAAAAGGAGGGGAGATGGAGCCCCCTCAATTTTGACCCCATAAAAATAAAGGAGCCAAATGCTCCTGCACAAACACACACACATACTCGCGCACTCCCCCACAGGACTCTTGAGGGGAAAGTGCCTAGTCAAGTGAGCCGCCACTGCTGCCTTCCTCCTCTGGAGAATGGTGAGGCATGGTTCAACACAGCGCTCGCTCTGCTACCACCGCCTTTTGCTTTGTGAAGAAGTGAAAAAGCAGCAACGGCGGGAGCAAGAGAGTGCTGCCTGCCTGCTCACTCGGCTGGCTGACTGACACACGCGCTCTCAGGCACTGGTGGGAGGTGCTTCTCCCAGGTGCTTTGCTTTGTGGAGGTGCTGCAGGCAGCACTCTCTCGCTCACCAGCCTGTGTCCCTCCTATTGAATCCATATAAATAGGATACTTTGTTATCAGTGTGAAGTGTGATAACAGTGTGGGTGGGAAATGAAACTTGTGTGATTGTTACTTAGTGTGAAGTGGCTGAAAATGAAACCACATGAAGTGCTCTGCAGAGGAAAAAATAAATCTGGCACTTTAAATCTTGCAAAGGGCTGTCCTGCAGGGAGAAGCAGCACCCATTTCATCACGTATCTGCCCTAATACTGTGGTACCATTCCTAAAGGAATAAAGAAAAAGCATTTTAAGAGCAAAAATGGGGGGGAAAAACACCTGAAAATACAGGTATTTTTAAATTGCAGTTTTTAGCAATTTACTCCTCAAAAACACCTGAACTGAATTGATAATGAGGACAAAGAAAATTCAGATCAGTTTGAAATCACTTTTTAGCATGGGTGGGAACGCAGCTGAAATGAGCTTTATAACAATACTTATGGCAAGGGTTTTTTTTTTCCTTTACTGCTTTGTAAAAATTATTTTTAAAAATAAAAACAATTACCATAAGTACACATATTGTTAAAATCACAGAATAAAACAATGTAGGATCCATACATTATTTTCTAGTGTTTTAATTTTGCCCCTTACAAGCAATGTACCGTCCTTAGCCATGACTGTTTCTGAACTTCATAATAAACAACATTGAAATGACTTGCCATACACTGACCATTGTTCTTGCCTTTATGAATTGTTGCTGGGGCTTATAACACCATTAATGCATTATTTACATCAGCTAACATTTTTTACAAACCACAGAGAAAACTGAATGGACAGCCTCTATTATTTTCCTTTGGCTTGAAGGCAAAGCTTTCACTTTCCTTAGTGAAACGTTAGTTCCATTGATTTATAGCTTTGCGGATCTTTCTGCGTGTGATTTCTGAATTTGCCATCCAACAGGGACTAGGTAATCTGTGTGTCTTGGCAAGGGCTATTCATCTTATACGCTTGAATCCCCTTGTTACATTATTCTTATGTTTATGAACTACAGTAACAGTGATCATTGTAGCTGAACATGACACTAGGATTAGGACTTCTCAGCATAAGACAGAAAACCAACCATTATTTAGCTTTGGGGAATCTTAAGCAATCAGGAGAGAAAAACCTAATTTCAGGCTACAAACATCTCTCAAAAGTAGAGAAGAATTTCCAGTGATAGGAGAGTATATGCTTTCAAATTAGATTTATCTTTGGGTCTAGTAACAGAATTTCACTGGAGCTGCCCAATATTTTATATGGCTTTAACTTGTTTTTCGGTGTGTCAAAGCAATGATGAGTGTATAATGACACCTTACTTAAGAATTTCTAGATGGACGATATCCATGCATTATAGATATACAGTCATTCATCCTAATACATGGTTTCTTAGTACATTGCTTCAAGTATACACAGTTGGAAAATTGTGGCATTCCTTATTTTATATGGTTCTGGAGTTGAATGTACTTCTGTATAATTTAGAAAGCTCAACTGCTATTGAGCTGTGTGTCAAAAGTATGAAACATTATTTTCCATATTGTTCTGATGTGTAGCAGTTTATTCCATGAGGAATTCTGCCTGCGATAGCTGTGATGAGTTGTAAGCCCAGCCCAGCCCAATTGCATGGCATTGAGCACCATGGAGATGTTGGCAAGGATGCTTTGAATTTAGGTGCTTTTCTTGATTGACATGCATTGGGAAAGGACAGTTCCCTGTTTAAGTCAATGAAATGGGAGAGAGTTCTAGTATACTTAATGTTCATGGACAATCTAAGTCAATGTTGTAAGTCAAGTAATTAAGTGTTTAGTGGTGGTTTACCTGACCACCAGTTTTACATTGGAAGAAAATTCCTCCTCATATATGGTTTCGGTATACATGGCATGTGGTTGAACTAAAGTATAAGGAGAAAAGCCTGTGCATGTCTCAAAATACATGAAACCACCACCATGCTCACATTAAGCACATCTGCATCAGTTCTGTTGATTTGCCAACTACCTTTAGGTACAAAGGTTAAGGAAAACAAGACATGTGGGAGATGGCACCTGTCCAGATAAGGAAAACATAGCACAATTATGGCACTGGTATGGTGGGATCACCCCACGTATCTCTAGTAGGCCCACTGTAGTCCTGCTATATCCCCTCTAAAAAGTGGCTATAGGTTTTCCAGCAATAGCACTTTTTCTTACTTTGAGGACAGAGTGGCCATTTTAGTTCTGTCCACCATGTATGCATGGAGGCCAAAACTGATGGCCATGCATGGACAGAAGTGGAAATGCATGCTTTTGGGTATTTGATAGTGACTAAATTCCTGGATGTGCACTTCATAAAATTATTCAAAGACAGCTAGAGAAATGATGATGCTAGGGAGGCAGCCATAGAGAGGGGTAGGATATCAATCAATCAATTAGAATAAAGTAGGGGACATATCCATGTTTTTGTGTGCAAATCATTAGTTTGCCATGATCTTGTGGGAAATGATTTGCAGTTAAAAACTGTTAGAATTTCCTGATCTGTATATCAGTCTTTGTTGTACAGAAATTGCTTAGTACTGCAAGATTTTCTGAATTATCAGTGTGTCCTCTCTGAACCAGCTTGATTTCCAAGTATTGCACAGCACCATGTTAATACTGAACAACCTTGTGGTTTTCTTTTTCTTTGTCCAGTTCAGGGATCTTTAGTGATGGAGTCAAACTTTAGTGTCTCTGGAGTTGTTCTCTTAAGTTGAACAGCACAAAACACAAAATTGGTATGACTATGTTTATTTGTATGTTCACTGGGAGGCTGAATCCATAAAGCCTCTCCCTCCAGCACTTTTTGCACCTGCCCACCATCATTTTGTAGCTAAGATTCATTGATTCTAAGAAAAAGTACAATTTATCTATTCTTCTGGATTATATCCCATAAAAGGATCTTGTTGTAGTTGCTTGACCCATGCAGATAGTGTCCTGTTCCCATGATCTGTTCTATCATGCAGATTCAGTGTCTTTCAGAGGCACCTGGGACAGAATTACAGGACTGTGTAGAAGCTGCCAAAGGTACTTATTCTACTTTTGTCAGGCTCATGCTGATGCCTGAACATGAGTTTTGTTCATTTCCAGAACTTGTACTGCTGGTTCCTTTCCTACTGGACTCATCCATCAATAAGACCATCCTAGGAATACTGAATAAGGGCACCTCGCATCCTGTGCTTTGTTATTCTCTTATCATAACACAGTGCTTAGAGAGTATGACTTTACCTGGTCACTTCTTCTTTGGGGTGGATTTACTCCACACACAGCAAGCATAATTTAAAAGTTTCAGTGCAATATCAGACACCAGGAATTTTTAAAATGTGTGTATTACTGTTATTTTAACTTGATAATATCACAAGTATGACCCTTTGGAAGGACCAAAGCCATCAAAACAATTCCAGTACCTTTTTGTTGTTGTGGCTGCTGTGGCTGCTGGTGTTGCTATGAGTCTTTCAGTTCTATGTTTCTGCTTATCATTAGTGGCCTCTGTGGAAATAAGGTGGTTGCATATAGCATATCTTTGTAAGGAAATGAGACAAATTGGATAAAACTGGGAGTAGACCAACGGAAAAAAAGGATAGAGGAAGTCTGCAGAGAGAGATAAAGATGAGCAGGCATATTGAATTTGGAGAAGAGCAACTATACCTGTCTGCAGGTACATAAATGAGAATTATAAAGAGGAAAGGGACTAGTTATTCATTTTGAGTCAGCAAGGACAGGACAAGAACAAATGGACTTAAGATACACCAGGGAAAATCTATTTAACATTAGCAAATAATTTCATGGCTATAAAAATGATTAGGATGGTAGATGGCACTTTGAAGAAAAGGTGTGACATTTACATTACTTATACTGCTTATTCAACATACCTAAGCTGGTTCTTCAAAGAGAGCTGCAGAAAAAGGCATGAGCTCAGGGTTCTTTTCTGATTATGTAAAATGGGTTGTTGGCCCTTAAAGTGGAATGTGTGCCAGTATAAGAGCTAATATGGAATATGCTAGTTTAAGAACTTTTTACTACAAGCATTAAGCAAAATGAAGCAAAATTTGATTTAGCAGTTTGAGCAGAATAATATTTTTTTTACTGCCTTGACCAGGGGTGTCCAATTGTAGCCCTCCATATGTTCCTAAAGTACAGCTCTTATCATATTGTGCCAGCTCTAGTCTGCTTGGAACTGGCACAGAATTGTGGAAGTTATAGATCAGGAATATCTAGGTCACTGTTAAGCAGTCCTGATCTAGGTTTTATCCTCTGTTAATGAGAACTTGGAATATAGCACTAAAATGGAGGAAAGGGGATATCTCAGACTCTGGAAATAAATGAAATAAATGTCTTCAATTCCACCTGGGCTTATAGACAGTGTCTACCACAATGTCAACCATATAGTTTCTAAAGACCACATTGTGGCAGAAACATTATTTCTACTTGTCTGAAAAAAAAATAGTATTTTTCAATATCTTTGAGATATGTAAAATAATGCAGTTAGTTGTTATATCACAACTGTATACTGAGATTGGTATTGCCAATGCTTCATTTTTGTTTTCTAAGACAAACTCTAATGAGTGATACATTTATTATTGTCAAAGATGGAGAAGAGAGGCACAGGCGTTCATTCATAGATGGGAATTTTTTAGTACACTCAGGGAGCTACAATAGTACAGGCCCCTTACTAGGGGTGTGCACGAATGCAATTTTCAAGATTTGATTCAATTAGAATAGAAGATCTGAAAATTCAAATTGATTTGAATGTTTAAAATTTGAATGTATTCCCATTCAATTAGATTTGAATACATTCAAATCTGTCTGAGTGAATTTTTGATCCGTATTTGCAAATACGAATGTTAACAACATCCGTATATGCCCATACACATTTGTATGCATCCCATATGCATCCTGTACGCTTCCCGTTTTTCTCCTGTATGGATATATACAAATGTGTACAGATGCAGGAAAGATGCGTATGGGCAAGTACATATCTTGTATGTATCCATACACATACAAATGTCCTAATAATCCATATGAATGTTTCAAAACTTCAAAATTCATTTGAATGTTTAAATTTGAATTTATAGACATTCGATTTGAATTTGAATGTCCAAATTCAAACAAATTCAATTGAATTTTGAATGTTTCAAATATTCGTGCACATCTCTACCCCTTACTATCACTTTTTCTGGACTTCTTGCTGTCCTATATACTGCCAAATAGCTTTCCTCATCCATATGCATGAAGCTGATGGATGGAAGACATAGAACTAAAGAGGGCAAGTATTTTTCACTCAATGGCCATATGTCTATGGAATTTACTACCAGAAGAGGTGATGACACAGTGAGCCTGGAAAGGATAACACAAATTCCTGGAGGTCACGTGTATCAATGGCTACTAGAACTGATGCCTAGGTTTTGTCTCCAGGTTGGAGGAATAGTCAAGGTGCTTCAAAGGTCATTTGCAGGGAGCTGTAAACAAAGGAGGGTTTTCCATCTGTTTTCTGCTTGAGAATTTGTAGAAGCAAATGATGTACCATTGCATGAGAAAGGATGCAGAACTAGATGGGCTGAGGTCAGATCCAGCAGAGCTTCTCTTCTTCTTATGACAATGACAAATATAAGAAAACTTTAAACATTGTTCTGTTGGAAATCAAGGAAATTCCTGAACAACTCAGGTGGCAGGTGAAATTACTGTGTAATCCTGTGACACTAGAAAGTTGGCTGATCTAACCCCACTATAAATTAGGGAGGAAATCATTTCATTGTATAATATAATTAGGTATCCAATGATAATATGTTACCCTGAATGCATTTTTACAGCTTTGCCTGGATATTTTTGGCTGTAGTCATTAGAATAACACTCTTCTGTATTTCAACTTTTTTTCTTCTCCTCTGCAATTAAAAAAAAAATCATCAGAGTCAGGTATCAGGTACATGGGATACAACTGTCCTGCCTTTGTACCTTTTATTTTCCCCAATTGATGCCCACAGTATTTTTTCAAGCCACAAAGTTAGTAATCTCTCACAGGAAGTTTGAGGAGGGAAAAATGTCGTACAATTGGCTAAGTGGTCTTTGTTAAATCAGTTTTGCTACATATTCCCATTTATAATTCATTTTTACTTATGAAGTTCTAAGAAGCTTATCTGATTGCTCTGGTTAAATAGTTTATTTGAAGAACAACACACAAGTTAGGAAAGGGTGATACAAACCTAATGAGACAAGGGATTTAGATTTTGATTAAACTCTGGAAAGATGAAAGCAAAAGTTTATTCATCACTCTCCTCACACATGAGATTTGGAAGGCACCTTGAGTAGTCTCAAAGTATTCAGATCTTAATTTTGACAAATGCTGTTTCCTTTAAAAATAAGCTCAAACATCAATTTGTCTTTTCATTACTTCAGTCTCAAGCCAGCTCAATTGATTGCCATTTCTTCACTTTCTTTTCCCATTTCCAGTCGTCTCTCTGTGTGATTAAATCGCCTTTTGTGGATCCCAAAATTGAGCATTTCTAAAATCACTGTAGAAATGGATATATGTGCCTGAGATTTTTATATTTATTATGTCTTTTTTAAGGTACTATTTTTGGTACCCTCAACTGTGCTGTGTAGAAGGAACATGCTAAATCCCACATTTAGCATGAAGAAGTGGGAGGCTGAACACTTTCCTGGCATGGGATGTGGAAATAGCTTTGCTGAATTACATGCACTAAAAGATTTCACTAATTAGTATCATGCCAAACCAATTTGTTTGCTAGTTTTTTTAAAAAAGAAAATGTCAAAAAAAGCCATTTGTTTGTATAATCTCTTTACAAAATGCTTTAAACTCCTGCAGTGGCACCTTTCCTTGCTGATGCAAGATGCCTGGGCGATGTATTCCTCCCCCCTCCTTAGTATTGCATATTCATTCAGCCACTGATATTTCTTGCTCTGAGAATGTCCTAAGGGAGGAATTATCTTGATATCCCTAATGCCCCAGTTTTAATTGAAGTGTGGGAACCTGGGGAGATTCTTTTAGAAAAGGGAAGTCGTTTTCTTAACCTTGACCAAAAAAAAGTCTTATTTTTCAAGTAAAAAAAAATCTTACATTTAAAAATCTCTGGGGTACACGCTGAAGCTGTAGTTAAGATTAATTAAAAATAAAATAAAAAAACTCAAAGCTGTAAGGTGTAGACTAGACAGTTTTCTCACTTCCCCTTAGTTACACAAAATCCTAGATAATTGCATTCCTGAGTGTTTTAGGAAGCAGAAATGCATGAAAGCTTGCAGAATTTAACCACCAGAATAAGTTGAAAATTGAAGCTAATAATCCCTGTATGACTTTAGAAATAAGTTAAGCATAAAAAACCTTCAACAACAAAGTTACACCCAAAATGCTATTTATTTACTGTTTCTATGCTTCAAATGGAATGTTTTTATATTTTGTTTTGTTTTAAAAGCAAAATTTCATCACAGCATTGATCTGCCTTTGAACAATAAAGATTCTAGTGCCTGTTTGTGAATATATTTGTCTTTCATCTGATGTCTCTGCTTAGCTTGGACACATTATTAATGAAAACAATATTAAACACAAAATAAATTTCTTTCTGTTCTGCCTTTTCAACTACCAATATTGTTCAATGTCATTACCCTGTACTGCCTCCAGAAGTTGCTTAGATACTCTGCTTTTTTTAAGATTCTGGAATATTCAAAAATAGTGGATTAAATAAGTAACATCTGGAGGCAGAAAATAGGCTGATAACATTTCAGTCTTTTAACATAAGAAGAGAAAGGTGTTGATTTGCTTTAAGCTGTAATATCTGTTCAGTTAAGAGACTAGCAACCTGGGCAAGCTCCATGCAACGGTTAACACTAGTAGTTTAGGGCCCATCTACACTCAGATTCCTAAAATGATTTGAGCCAGGAAAACAGCTTGTTCCATATGAGCACTGTTGACACTGACAGTTGTTAACCTGTGTAAAGCACTTCCATTTCCTTCCAGGACAACTGCTGCATATTCTGCTTCAATTCATTTCCGGTACTCCAGCCTAGAGATGTGCACGAATATTCATAGGCATTTGAAAGCTGACAGAATGTGCCAATTTTTGACATTTGAACTAGAATAGAATGTCCTGAAGTTCGAATGTAAACATTCAAATTGAATTTTGAACTTCAGATCTAGTCATTCAAATTATCTGGACATTAGTAAGTGTACAGATTCATACACGATGCGTACTTGAAGATCCACATCTTTCCTGCATCTGTACACATTGGTATGGATTCGTATGGAACAAAAACGTGTTGCATACGGAATAACTATAGGATGCATATGGATGTGTATGGATGCGTATGGATGTGGGGAAGATGCATATGATTCAGATAAAAAAATTTGAACGAATAGATTCGAATTTGGCAAATACGAATTGAATCTTGGGTGTTTCTGCACTAGCTGCAGAAACCGTTTTAACCCCCCCTCCCCAAAAGCCAGATTAAAGCCACTTATCTTAAGCTCCTTCCGCACTGCAGGCTTGATTAAAGAGTCTTCGTGGAGGCTCTTCCACATTTCAGTGTGCAAGACCAGTTTTAAAAACCACCGAAAAGTGGCTTAAGACCTGCAGCTTCCGCACAGCACCCAGGTGATCTGGCCTCCTGACATGGCCTCCCTATATGTGAGGCCTCTGAGAATCTGTCTGTTTTTTGAGAACGGATTCTCAGGAGGACTGGTTGCCGAAAAACTGATCTTTTTAGATCCATTTTTCGGTGGTCAATGTGGAAGCACCCCTTGTTAAATTTGAATATAAAAGAATCAAATTGGATTTTGGGGTATTCGCTTTCATTCAGATAGAATCTCACAAAAATCTGTGCACATCTCTACTCCAGCCCTTTTCTTTCCTGATTTAAACCACCAAGTGGGATGCTGGTAGGCCTACTGGTGTTCCAGAAGCATCTACACTGGCCCAGGAAGGCATGTGGAACACATCCCTCACTGTTCCAGTTTAGCAGGGGGGTGCATTTGAGTGGTGCATCAAATTGTGCCACAAATGGGTTTTCCTAGACCTCCAAGGCCAGGAATTTTAGCACAGTTGTATTGTGGAAAAAGATACAACTGATTTATATAGAATGTGCTTGTCACTATGTACAAATTTTCACTTGGAATAGCCAGGTTCACTGATGATGCCAAGTTGTTCAGAACGGTAACAGCAAAAGGGTCTGTGAAGGGCACCAAAGGCATCTCTCCATTAAGGGACTAAGTATCAATGTGGCAGATGCTTTTCAATGAGAACAAATGAAGAGTATTGCACACTGGAACTAAAAATCCTAACTACTCATATTATTAATGGGATTGGAGTGGACTATGATCAATTAGTAGAGAAATCTTAATATAATAGTAGACTGTTCCATGGAATATAAACACAATGTACATCCACTGGGGGGGCAGAGGGAAAGATCAGTAGTAGGTTAGGGGAAATTTTAGAAAATATAGATATAGGTAACTGTACAAATCAATGGAATGCTATGTAAAATATTCCCCACACCTTAAAAAAAGTTGATAAAAAGACCTGGAGGAGCTTCCCTATGGGGAAAGGTTGCTTCCTCTGGATCATTCTAGTCTAGAAAGAAAACAAGTGAGAGGGGACATGATAGACATATTTAACAAATCAGGACAGATGAAACTATTTATTTATTTTGTATTAGTTCAATGTTGGAGTTTACCACTTTGGATGGTTTTGGTTTCAAAAAAGGTTTGGATCAAATTCATAAGCTATTAGCTCTGATGGTAGTAGGAGTTTGTATGACTATGAAGACCATCTTTTGGGAGACTACCAGAAGAGCAAGTTGTGTGTTCATGGCTCCCAAGTGAGCTTCCTCATGCAGCTGGTTGAATTAGACAGGACTTGGGGGTACATTTAATGTTCTCCTGCAGATTTTGTTTTAAAAAAATATGTACTACTGCCATAATAATGGGTAAAAAGAGATATTAAAACAGAACACAGCCATTTCCTTTTCCACTTGCAGTGCCTATTAATTAAGTAATGATGTAGATGCTTTTGGTCTTAAATATTAAGGAGAAGTACAATGACATCAAGCTAAGATGTACTATCACTGAAAAAGGACAAAACTTTATTGGAGACAAGTTATTGAGTTGTCGCTACATACTTTATTAGATATGTATCAATGACAAATGTGTACTGCTGATAGTCTTGTAAATGAATCTGACCCATAAGTTCATCTTATCTCATTGAGATTAGCTTATCTCATCAATACTTATGTCTCTGTTTATGCATGGGTTCATTAATAACTGTCTTGGGAAGAATTAAATTAGGTTATCCTGGATCTTTTTCTCTTTTTCTCTTCATAGTCAGAATATTCTTTATAAGTCATTAACTGAATCTGTGTCATTAAATTTCACATGACATATATGCATCCTGTTATATCTATAGTTTAAACCTGGTTTCTTTAAGGCTGTGTCCCCATGCAAGCTGTTTGGTGCCAATTGGGTTCTCATGGGACTGAGTGTGGGGCCGAGATTGAATCTCAGCCATCCCCATGCCATTCCTGGTAACACTGGCTGAAGATGGGCTGGGGATGGATTCAGCCATCCCCATGCAAACCACACTGGGACCGTGTACCCCCTGTTCACGATCCCGGCTGACCGGCTTGCTTACTCCCTTTCCCAGGGCCTCCCTGGAACAGGGAGAAAACTCAAGATGCTTGCCGAGATCGTGAAATCCAGGACCATCCCGATGTGCAGACTGGGCTCGGACAAAACTACCCAAACCATGTCCAGACTTGTTTTTCCGGGTACCAGATTTGGTCCAGGTTTGGCACAGGTTTGGGCAATTTGGTCCGCAGAAATCAGACTAAATCTAAAAATCTAAAATGCATGGGGACACCCCTTGCTGAACCCAATTTTGGTACCAGACCAAACCTGCATGGGGACACACCCTTAGTATAGCAATGAAAATAGTTCTGTTTCAAACTGGTTTTCTCCCCACCACACCCAGAAGTTTCCTATTCTTCTCCCCACAACAGACACCCTGCTGGCTTCATGGAGGAGTGCAGAACCAAGCCCCATGACTGCAAGATATGAGTCCAGTACTCTAACCACAAGACCAAACTGGCTCACAATTACAGTGTGTTTAGTTTTAGGTGTGCCCATATTTCACATATATAGAGGCTGGAAAAGGGAGATAGGGAGAGGGTGTTCCTTCCATTCTTCCTCTAGACATCAAGGACAATCATTTCTTAGGGAACATTCCCTTCCTTGAAGCCTTTGGATTTCAAAACACAGAATTGCGCTGAAGCCTTACTTTACATTTTTAAACTTCTGTTTTACTGCCTAAATTGTGGAAGTAAGAATGAACAGAGGGTGGGATCAAAAATAGGAGAAAAGAAGATGGGAGTAAAAGCAGAAAAGAATAGTAAACATTATTGCCACCTATGCCAGGATACCAGTAGGCCTTCCCCCTCCCTCCCAAGTGGCAATCCAGGGGTAGCTGGAACAGTGCAGGGAGGCATGTGGAAGGATGCCCACATTCCTATTCTGGTCTAAAAGGGAGATACATTTGGGAAGCAAAGCAAATTGCACTGCCAAAATGCATCTGCAGGGAGAACCCTTGATTCTGAGAAAATCCTGTATGGCTTGTATGTCAAACCCTTGAGGTTTTCTACTTATTTGTTATATATAGTCTTAGGGACTCGTACCTTGCACTATTATCTATGGATTTTTGAGAAGACTATAAGTCTATTGATATGTATCCAAAATTAGGTTTGTGTAAATTGTATGTACCTCAACTATTCAAGTTTGAGTGTTGTTAAATCTAAATAAGAAAAAAGTCCTTAAGGGTGTGTCCCCATGATCAAAATACTCCGAGGCAAACCTGAGTTTGCCTTGAACCGTCCCCATGAACAGCCTCTAATCTGGGTTACATTTGGGCCAAATGGCACAAATCTGTGGCAAAACACACACACCCTTTCCAACTGTTCTCACTTCAAATTAGGAAGCAAGCACGTTTTATCTTGAGTCATGGGGATGCTCCTGGGTTATTGGGGGAGGAGGCTGGCGATGACATCATTAGCGGGCAGGCTTTCACCTGTGCTCACTGTTCCTGCTGTGCGTGCTGCTATCACAACTGCTTGGGGAAAGAAATTAAGCTGAAATTAGCTCTCTTTGCTCTGCGAGTGTCTCTCTGGCTAAAAGCATGCCCCCCCCTGCCTGATCACCCGATCAGCAAGGCACATGTGGGTAAAGGGGTAGATTTTCCGCATGAGCACTGGATCATTAATTCTCTGCCAAAGAGCTACGGTTTTCAAAGCTAGGATTTGAGACTGTTAATGGTAGTAGCTGGAGGCGTGGGGGACCAGAAGGGCACTGTTGAACAGAAGATAAGAAAATGGATCCAAGCAGCAAGGGTTTAGAGGGAGGCTGATGTGAACACGAGGCTCACTGTTAATTGGAGGTGTGCTTGCTGTCATGCAGACATGCTCACGTCCACTAAAGTCAGAGCTGTGGCTTCAAGCCATGAGCCCCTTTGCCATCCTATTATGCCCCCCTTTTGTCTTTTTTTCCTTATTTATGACGTGTGTTTTGGTTTTGGAGGTGCAACCTGGACACGTTTCCCAGGGATTTCCCTTGTCATTGCTGCACCGGGCCGGACAGGGCATGGTGACATCAGCTGGGCTTCCTATCAGAGGAGAGGGGGTGGAGCAAAAAGGATGCAGTTTCCCCAATGCAGGGGTTTACCTCGATTGCTTGGGGACAGGTGGATTCAGCTTCAACCTGTGCCCTATTCAACTGCATGGTGACATGTTAATTCAAACTAAAATGCAGATTACGGATGCCCTGATTCAGCAGTGAAATAACTGGAGCCCATGGGGACACAGCCTAAGTGATACAAACTTATGTTGTTCCAAACTAATCCAAAGTGCTTTGGACATTCACCTTAACCAGAAGCAAAGTTATTATTATTTTTGTTTGTTCTGCATTTTGTTTGTATTGGTTATTTATTCTTGCTAATTTACTGGGGATGGATCAGACAGGGTCTAAATTGGGGGATTATCCTGTGACTAAATTAGGTTTGCCATACTTATCCTTGGGCACTTCTGGCTATCAAAATACCTGGAAGTACCTACCACACCACCATGGGAACAAGCAGCACTTAGGTAATAGCCCACGCTTGCCCTGTGATTTTGCCATGGCGATTGAAGGGAGGGTGAGGGACAATCACTGGACTAAAATGAGATCCCACAGTTTGTTCTTGCCTCCTTGATTCATGCCCATGCCTAAAGATCTGCCAGTGAGTCCCTCTTGGCTTGCCATCTCCTTCAAGAGTTAAGGGACTGCATACACATGGGAGGGCATTCACAGTTACAGCCTCTAGACTGTTTCACTCCCTTCTAAGGTATGTGAGGTGCCATTATTGTATGCATTAAGGTGCCCATTGAAGGGACACTTCTTTATTCTGGGACTTTCCCTCCATGCAGGCATTGTCTTAATCTATTTTTAAAAAATAAAATAATTATAGACCTTAGGATAAATAGTGGGACAGACAATGATAGATAGATAGATAGATAGATAGATAGATAGATAGATAGATAGATAGATAGATAGATAGATAGATAGATAGATAGATAGATAGATAGATAGATAGATATTAACTGAAAAGTCCAAACCTTGGGACGGATACTTACTTTACATTCATATACAGCAAAATGAGTGACTCACAAGTTCCTTAAAAAGTGTGCCATTCTCATGTTCTCATCCCATCTCCAAACTACCTTTTCTGGCCTAGAATGTTCATATAAGAGGAAAGTGCACATTGACATGTGAACGTACCCACCTGAAAACCATCTATAAATTCCTGCACACAGAAATGGTTTTTTTTCTTATTGTTATTTCATTTGACTGCAGCCTTAAAGAAAAATCCCCTTCATCTATCATGATCATTTGAAGATTTTTCAAACTATTTAGCCCAAAGCAATGAACAGTTTCAATTGGTTAAGAGAAGTACTTTAAATTAAATTTAAATAGAAGGAAATATCTCTTCTTCTTCTTCTTTCCAAACTTAAAGAGGTAATACTAGCTATTATGTTTTGTGTAGTTCCATTTGAGGTATGTATGTATGTATGTATGTATGTATGTATGTATGTATGTATGTATGTATGTATGTATGTATGTATGTATGTATGTATGTATGTATGTATGTATGTATGTATTTACTAGGTTCCTATAGGTATAAAATAACCAAAGACGTGTCTGTGGAGGCTAGGTCCAGGAGTTGTGCCAATGCTCCTGTGAGCCAGTTTGGTCTAGTGGTTAAAGAGCCAGACTCTTATCTGGGAATACCAGGTTTGATTCCACCCTCCCCCGTGAAGCCAGCTGGGTGACCTTGGGCTAGCCACAGGTCTTTTTCTGAGCTCTCACTGCCCCACCTACTTCCCAAGGGGAGAAGAATAGAAAGCTTTGTCAGACACTTTGAGAAAAATAGAGTAGAAAAGTCAAGGCCTCTTCTTCCTGTGCTCATTTCCTGGTCACAGGCTATGTGGCCACCCAGAGCATTCTTATAACGAAGAAGTTAAGATTCCACCAACAAAGTGGGAGAATTTTTTTTCAACAAAATAAATATATAATTTTACAATTTTGTTTTTTAAAAATGCAACTCCTCTCTCAGCTTTAGCTATAAAATAAATCAATAATGAAAATCCTCACAAGCAAGTGCCAGCTTTTAAGGCCTTAATCATGCATTTTTAAATGGTTGGAATAGAGCTAAGAAGCAAAAGGGTCATAGTCTTTGCAGCCTATTGGTGGTAATGAGTTTGCAGATGGTGCTGCAAATAATTTCAAATCTACAAAGCCATTAATGCTCTACAAACATTGCAAGATTATTATTTTTTCATGAATGAGAACTGCAGCTTGAGTAATGAAATTTGTACAGGCTTCTTCCTGAATTATGTGCAAGCACATTAAAGCATGGACGTAAAATTTAGTTAAATGTGAAAGAAACATCTGACATTTTCTATTAGAAATTATTACTTGAATAACTGGGCCATCAAAATAGCATGCCAATCTCATCTAAGCTCAGTGAATGACTCACAACTTAGGCACCAATAATATATTATTGAAATGACTCTTGACTGACTCTATACTACTCTACCAAATACTAGTGAATTCCAGAATACCAGACTTCTTCATGCTATATTCTCTGTACTGAGATCACATAAAAGAAAAAAAGTAGTTTGAAAATGGCTTAGACTGTGGTCACACCAAAGATTTCATCCAGCTTCAGATCACTTTCAGAGTAACGGAATACATTATCAAAATGACAAGCTGGTTCACCTTTGTAATAGATAATGTGGAAAGAAACGGTGTTTTTGTACTAGGGACTAAGACCCCTTTAGGAGCCCTTTAGGAACTCAATCAGTACTGATCAGGCATGTCTTGTCCCCGCACAAGACCACACATAAGACTCCATCCTGAAGGCCCTGTCCCCATGAGTTCCAGTGAAATCCAGATTTAATGGGTCCTCCGGGTGTAAGTTTCATTCTACTAACTGCCACTTTTTCAGTATTGGCTGTAACATTAGATCAACCTGTATCAGTTATATTCAATTCTTCGTGACTCTTCTTAGAAACAAATCAAGAATCCTGTATAGGCCAACAAATCAAGTAAAAATGAACCTTGGGAAGAAAACATGTGTGGCTGAAATGCTAAGCAGAATCAACGTCCACTGAAATTTTCGTCCGCTGCCTGTGAATTCCCTTGAAGAAAAGAAATGCTTCCACTTTGCTTCATACTCTCTGGTCCATTTTGCTGTTAAGCTTTGCTCAAGTTTTCCTTCTGGTTCTTTCCGTCAGGTCCAATTAACAGTGTCCCATGAAAGTTAGGATCAGGCATGGAGGTGCACCCCAAACCTGCAGGAGCTTACCCTGCAGCAGGGTAAGTGCAAATGCTCCCATGTCACAGTGTCTGCCTTGCCACAGCAATGGCTATGTGCACTGGGCTGTTGCTATAACAATTGGGTGATGCAGTGTGCAACTTCTGCCACCACCATGCAGCTTTAACATGGAAGCAGGTATGAAGGCTATGACTGAGGCTGTACTAGGAGTGCTGTCAATGCTGTAGTATAGATATGGAGCAGTTTTTACAGCCATGCAAGCTGGGAGCTGCTCTGGAACAGACTTGGCTCTGTAGTGTGTGTACTACGCTCTGTGCCAAAGTGTGCTCAAACATCTCTATTGTACTTGTGTCAAAAGGCCCTGGGTCTTCATACTAACATACTAAGATAAAACATATTAACCACATTAGCCCTGTGTGAACACTAACGCCCATGTGCATTAATCCTAAACCAAAAGTTTGGGGAAATGGAGTGCTATAAATTGCTACCACTGTACCTGACATTCTGACATTCTTCCCATATCTCTCACATTCATCTCATATGTCAAAAGAAAATTTACCATATAGGACTATGTGAACAATGACTTATTTTCCTCGTCTTCGTATCCTGAGAAGCTCTTTTTGTGATTTTATTCTTTTTCCTTATAGCTCGATATGACATTCTTGTCTTTCCCTATCTTTCCCTATCTTTCCCCAGACCAATTTTTCTTTCTCTTTTTCTATCCCCCTCCCCCCACAATGCAGTACCAATTGCAATTGAGCAATCAGTAAAACTTTCCCAAGAAATATAAATCTAGAAATGTTCAAAGCCATTAAGGGCTTGGGCTCCTAACATGCTTCATCTATGGAACAGCTTGTAAGTTTGTCTCGGGTATTATTTTACACAACTTATAATAACAATGCTACTTTGGGCTTCTGAAGCTTTCAGGTAACTTCTACTTGATCTGTTTCTTTCTTAGGCCTTTTCAGCATTGAAAGGCCCATACTGGAATCAGTGTGCCTGACACAGCCAGGCCAGTTGATTCTGGCCACAGAAAGGGCTGGATCAGCACCATATGCATGGCTCAACTGGTCTAGACCATCACATGCCATGACCTCGCAGCATGTGTGGGCTTTGAGGCAGGTTCCAATTACACCAAGGCCAGGGATAATAGCTTTTGCATTATTTCAGTGGTGTGCTATGACTTTGACTTAGCATTACTTCATTGATCTGTGTGGCAAAAAGGGGGGCCAGGCCTGTCCAAGACACTGTCCCCATTTCAGGTGTTCCTTTTGTATGTATACTACCATAAACAATGAGATTAGTTCAGGAACAATATCTTGTTCTCCTATTGCTAGAGGCATGAGAAGAAGAGAAGGAAATAGAGGTGTACATAAAGCCCATTTCCGACATTCAATTCAGTGTGAATCGAATGTGGGGAAATTCAGCTTTGGCCAAATCCCACCTCCATGAATGTGGGGGGCTTTATATTTGTGCACAAATATTCAAATGAATATTAATGCATGAAATGAACCAAAGGGGCCCTCTCTCTTCCCCCCACTTATCTGTCCTCATCCCCTCCATCCCCATTGTGGTTGTCATCTTAGGCATATTTGGTTATGTGCACACAGCAGGAGCTGCACACAAAAACCCAGAAGTGCCTTTCCAGCCAAAATAGGCCCATGGGCACCACTGCCCCCCAAAAGGTAAGGGGATATGTCAGAGGATGGGAGACATGGTGGGGCCCCTGGGGCCTATTTTGGTGCTCCCTGGAGACCAAAGAAGCTCTTCCATTTCTGTGTGTGTAGCAGGAGCTGTGTGTACAGAAATAGAAGGCCTGGGGAAAAGGAGCAGCTGCGGCTCTGTAAAGTAAGTGGGGCCATGGGGGGAGACAAGAGATCTAGGGTGGGGGAGGCTGCAGAGGAGAGGCCCTGGGGCTTCTAATATCTGCCAAAACTTTGACCAATTCTTCGATGAATACCAGATTATCTGATTCATGGAAGAAGAGGGCCTACGAATGTAGGACCTATTTGATTCATTTCTACATTACAAATTCCGGATGTCCCTAGACGTGCACATCCCTAGAGGAAACAGTTGCCTGAACATAGCCAATTTTGAATTCATAGAAGCATAGATCTACAAATACTATAGGCTTAAGAAAACAAAGCCTTGAAGCCTTGGAACATGGACTATAAGCTGTTATGTATCTCATTCAATGATTTAATGATTAACAGAAGGAGAAGAAGGAATATCTGAATGCTAGTTCTTTTTTATTCCTGCTAAATATTGTATCTGCAGTTCAGTCAATAATAGGCTTAATTTATTCTGCTACTTGCAGTTACTCTCTCTTTCTCTCTCTCTGGGTTGCACAACAGACAGAACAACACTACTAGTTCTCTGTTTGCAATATTGCCAACTGAAAAGATCATGGAAATGTCCCCATCTGAAATTCTAAGGATATGTTCAGGCATAAAAAGGACACCTCAGAGGCACTTGTGTTCCCAAGTCTTCTCTAATCCACATTTTTGCGTACAGAATGTTTAGTTGAGTGGGGAGTGGCAGACAGGTATTTGAACATTCCCAACTCAAAGCTTTCTCTAAGCCACCTCAGAGGTGTGATTTTTTCCTGTCCTTTTTCCTTTGTCTGGTCACAGGCTATGACTATACAAATGATGACACAGCAGTGACAGGGTTAACAGTGGGACTAAGCACTGATAGAATGCTTACTTTTGTTTTGCCGTTTTATTGTTCCAATGCTCTGTGAACATTGTTTTATCTCACACATAAGGGGAGAACAAGAGAGAGACCTGCTAGATGAGAATGAATGTTCCAGCTACTATAGCATCAATTACTTTGTTCAGAAGTTGTCTTTTAACTTCAAATGTTATTTTTGCTTCAATGTCTTCTGAGTAAATTGACATTTTAAAAGGTAATGTGTTATTGTCTAACCTTTAGATACAGCATTAGACGGAAACTCTACTATCTGGCATCCCTTCGCCTTGCTATTCATTTCTCATCCCTGCTAAAAGTCAATAAAATATTGGTATGGTGAACACAAATGATGGAAGTAAGCATAAACAATGTATAATGCATTTGCTTAGTAGTCAAAACATTATATAGAAGGAAAGAGTCTGGAGTTGTCCTCAGTTTCTGTTTACAATGAAAAGACTTAGTCCTACAATATTTGGTGTATGTAGATATAAATATAGTAGAAGCAATATTGGCATATATTATCTTAATTCATTTAAATTAATGGTAAGAAATCACTTGAACATATTACATTAAAAATGCCATTGGCACCAGACCACCCGACCGTCCACTGCTGACTTCAAAGGCTGGCCCAGCACAGGAAACAGCTTTCTGACACAAGAAACAAAAATTTCTCGGATTCAGCATTCTGAACTCCCATATTTTGATGGTCCTTCCTGTTATACTGTCAAAATGCCCCCTTTGGGCCCCAGAACAAGGGGGCATGTGATGTCTACACATGGTCTTTATCCTGGACCACCTCCACAAGTATGCCATCAAGGGGTGTTTCCACGCAGTGCTCAAACATCCGGATCTTCAAGATCCAGATGTTTGAGATGGGGTCTTCCCAGACATCTGGATCTTGAAGATCTGGATGCTCAGTAGACCACTCTGCTTCCACACAGGCCCTCTAGCATCCATTTGGAATGGGTGCTTAGAAAAGCACTGCGCAGAAGCACAGCATGCCTTCTGTGGCCCAGATCAGGCCACAGGAGGACATGCTGCTGGTGCCTCCACCCCTCAGGAGTGTGGTGACAATAGTGTGGCTACCTCCACCACCTCACCTCACTTGCCCTCGAGGTGATGCTCTCTCTGCCATCACCTAGAGCAGTGGAGGCAAGGGGGGAGATGGGGATCTGCACTGTCATCTCCCCCCCCAGCCCTGATGGCCCAGCAAAACAGCTGTCATTGGGGGAGGGGGCGT
Organism: Aspidoscelis tigris stejnegeri; assembly: GCA_023333525.1. Taxonomy (NCBI): domain Eukaryota; kingdom Metazoa; phylum Chordata; class Lepidosauria; order Squamata; family Teiidae; genus Aspidoscelis; species Aspidoscelis tigris. The sequence continues at coordinate 59,070,709 of JALMGA010000002.1, read as the reverse complement.
GGCACCATGACTGCGGTCACCACCTTTGCCACGCCCCCTGTCCCAATGATGGCTGTGGGCCATCAGGGCAGGGAGAGGGCAGAGATGGCAGCTACCACCTTCCCCCTCCGCTGCCTCCTCCTCCTCCTCCTCCACCCCAGGGGTGAAGCAGCCTCTGGGGGGGGGTTGGTGGCAGAGGCAACAACAGCAGCCTCCTTCACCCCATGTGGCTGCTCTGTCGCTTAAGAGGAGCAGCCACATGGGCAGTGGAGGGGGAAGGCTTGCCGCCACTGTTGCCTCTCCTCCTCTCAGGTGATGGGGCATCCATGGCAGGCAAAGGCAAAGGCAAACTCCTGCTGCCGCCTGCCATGAATGCTCCAATGATGGATAGGAGCAGCCACATGGGGAGAGAGGGGCAGCCCCCATCCTCCATATAGCTGCTCCAGCAAAGGGGCTCAGATGACAGGTGGGGGCGGAGCTGTGCCCTGCCTGTCATCAAAGACCCTTTGCCATAGCAGCTATATGGGGGGAGCGGGGGCTTGCTGCCTTCATCTCCATGACCCCCTGCTGCATTGGGTGTGGGGTGATGACACACAATCATCACCCACCCCCCACCCCCCGCTATTCCAGTTGATGGCGGAGCAATCCTCCAGCCTCACCCTCTAGGACAGCTATGGCTTTGTAGCTGCTGCTACAAAGCCTGTGCCAGACTCCTCTGACAACTATGGAAGCCATGCAGGCCTCCGTAGTTGTCAGTGGCAGGGCGGAGTTTGCGCCACCTGCACACGCAGCTCTGATCCTGCGAGGCCCATCTGGAAGACTCCATCTGCATGGTAAGTGTGAGGATGTGTGAGTCTATAATTTTGCTTCAAGGCTGAAGACCGTAGACCCAATTTTTTAGGTCTTCCAGAAATACAGATTTAGGGCCCTGAATGCCCCATTAGGGCTGTAATTGGGAGGCCATTGTGCAAGATGCCTCCCTCATCTGGTCCTAATGGGGTCTCCTGTGTGGAAGGATTTTTTAGGATCTGTCCTGCATGGATTGCTAATGGGGTCTAAAGGGTCAGTGAGGAAACACCCAAGGTCTACTGGAAGACCAGGATAGAGTGTCATTTTGGGTGCTCTATTCTGTCTAGTGGTTCATCCACAGTGCAAGCCAGGGTTTCACTGTGCTGCATCACACTGCAATGAGGGGTCCCTTAGACCTTTTCTTAGTACAAGATAACACTCCACATCTCAAACACACATTATGCCGGTCTAAACTGGTTGCCTATTCATTACAAAAGATGCTGCAGACATAACAGAAGGGATGACCCAGATTAGTCTCAGGAAGACCAAGTGTGACCCTTCTGTTCCCAAGTCTTTTTTTAATTGACCTTTTCTAACATAGAATGTTTATAAAAGGGGAGGAACAGACTAGTGTGTGAACAATCCCATCTCAAAACCTTCTCTGAGGTTCCTCAGAGATGCTTTGCTGTTGTTGTACCTACTCACAGCCAAAGTCTGATTCTGGGTGTTAATACAGACATGCAAGGACCTGAATGGTTTTGGCATCATATATCTAAAATAGCACCTTTCCCCATAATTAACCCTGCCTAATTATCAAGAATTTTGGAGGAGGACTTTCTTGTGATTCCATCCCTCTCAGAGTCTTCAGGAGTGATAGCCACCTCTGTAGTGGAGCCCAAGCTTGAAATAGCCTTCCAGCTGAGATATAGTAGATGCCAACAGTATTAAATGTTTTAATCATGAATTACAGGTTTATTTTTATTATATTAGTTTTAATCATGTTTTAATAGTTGTTTATGGTTTTATCAAATTTTGTGACACATCCTGTGATTTTGAGTGGAGAGAGGGATATAAATACAGAGAGAGAGAGAGAGATCATAGGATATAGCTAATATTGCACAACACTGCCTTTTTGTCAACATCCTAATAATTATAAAATGGAAGGCAGAAATCAAAAGAGTTCCAGTAAACACTCAGAATGGCTTCTTGGCTCCATTTATCCAGTGTGGATATGTTTGATTCTACCCTCCTCCATGAAATTAGCTAGGTGACTTGGGGCTAGTCACAGCTCTCTTTCTGAGCTCTCACAGCCTCACCCACCTCACAGGGTGTCTAGTATGGGGAGAACAGAAGGTTTGTCAGCCACTTTGAGTCTCCTTAAATGGGTGAGAAAAGCAGGGTAGAAAAGCCAACTCTTCTACTTCTTCTGTAATATCTTAGATTGTAACAAAAGGGCACCTCAGAGAAACAGTGTTGTCCCATTCCCACTGGGGTTTTATTGAGCTTTGAAAACATTTTAAAAATCCTTTGGCCCCATTAAAAATTTGCTTCTCATACGTTCCGAGGAGTAAACCACCCAAAAACGCATTTTAAAAAAACCTCGAAAAAACAGCTCTCGCTCCCATTTTTGCTGCTAGTACGCTTTATCTTTTTTGCTTTGGGAATGGTACTGCAGTACTGGGGGGAGATGGCTCCTTTCGAGTTGTTCCCCCCAGATAGCCTTCTGTCCAATGTCTGCCGACATTGTGGGTACATCATTAAATGGGTGGGTTTTACTCTCAGGAGGGCGGTTCCTTGCCATCCCTCCCATGTTATCATTCCTCTCCTCTTTTATGGTAGGGACAAAACAGAGGATAATTTTGCCAAATAAAGGAGCCATTTGGACATAAAAAGCCCCCTTCCCACTCTGTTTTTCCTCCTCTCCCTCATCCAGATCCAGTCTTTCCATGTGCTTTTCTCTCTTTTTTCTTCTTTCCCCCCTTTTTGATCACCTCCTGTCTGGTTTTGGGCAAAGCCCTTTTCCCAGTGCTTGGGTTTTAAAGCCTAAATCTATATTCAAATCTGGCTGAAGGTGTGTTCTGGGATTCATGAAAAGCAAAAGGTAAATTTACCAAACCATGACAAAATCACCTGAGATCTTGCTTTTTTAGAATTTTAAAGAGAGAAAGCGAGAGAAAAATCACCCCTCCAAGCCTAAATCTAGCCCATGTTTTGCGCCCAGCAGTGGGGGCATATTACAGTTGATAAATTTCTCTCTCGCCCACCACTGGGTGCAAAACATGAGCTAGATCTAAGCTTTTGGGGGGGTCACTTTGAGCATGACTGCAGCATTGTAGAATCGATCCCCATGGTTGTTGGGGATTGCTAGTCTGCAATTACACAGTTGCGCAAAAGAGGCTGTGTGTGTGTGGTCAAAGGGTGGAGCTGGAATTCCCCACCATTGGCCATGTCATGAAATTAACTGTGGGAGCAAACCCAATCAGAGAGAGGGGTGGGAGCCCTGACTGGCAAAGGGCGGGGAAGAAAAGATGCTGGTTACCCAATGTACTTTATGTAGCGTCTTCAATGGGAATGGCAAAATTCAGGTGCTATATGTTTTTATACATTTTCAATGGGATCAGGCAGAATGCATGTTGGTCTCGAATTTAGATTAAATTTGTATTTAAAAAGTCAAGTGGGATCACAGCCTGTGAGTGTCTTATCACAGCCTCAGTCTACATTGTATGGGGTGGTAGCAATCTTGCTTCCTTTGCTAGGGACACATTTTAAACATTTTACCTTAGCTAATCACAAATGTCCTTTTTGGAAATGCATGAATTTATTGAGAGAATACAAATGAACCTTTATAAGTATTAGATTTTCTCCACCCCGTCTAGTTATTATCAAAGAAGCACAAGTAAAGGATAGGCCCACAAATGAAGCTTCATATATTTTATGTTGCTTCTCAGCATCAAGGCTTCAGTTTCCCTCAGGAAACTTCACCAAGCTAAATATTTGTTCGCAGAACTGCTTTCTTAATGAGATGTAAATTCTTTCATGTTGTTTGCCAAGGGAATGAGTAGATTCATTAATCAGCAGTTGAACCTTTTTATTATTATTTTAAGTACTTTTTCATTGCTAATAGGATCTTGGGATGTGTTTATGTACTTTCTTATTATATTTTCATTTCTTATTATATTTTCGCTAATGACTGATCTGCAAGATGCAAGGTGAGATTTATGCAAAGGAGAGAATGCTGAGTGATCAAATTTGAAGGGAAAAAAGATACATAGCCTCCTTCCTGTGGCAATCTGATGGTTGCTTGATATTATATGTCATCCATATGTAGGCTCAGTGTGATTTTGACCTCTCCATGGGGGAACCATAAACCTGAAAGCTGCTTTCTGTAGATCAGCATTTTGGTTTGGAAGGGGTCCATGGCACTCAGTGAAGTCACTATCCTTGCCCTTCAAGTATTTCTTGATGACTGCCATCATACCCCCCCAAAAAAAAGTGGGGTGGGAGGGAGGAAATCACACAGAGAAAATAAAGCAAAACCTAAAATTTGAGACATATCTTGGTCCTGTCTATGACATGTTGTACTGATCTAAGGAATTTACATATCGGTTCCTGAATACTTGGTCAGTTGATGCATCATTAGCCTTTGATGTGGGACTTTGTCCCTCTGGACTTTCAGAATGCTTTTGACAATGTCAAGTGGTTCACCTTTATCCACGTGTTTATTGACAGTCCCAAATAATTCCAACAAGTTTGTAAGGCATGATTTACTTTTGCAGAAGCCTTTTGACTTTTGTTCAACCATGCTCCTCCACATTCACAGTAATTTTATCTTCAACAAAAGTTGGATCTCGTCACCCGCAGCCTTATGACACCCCAACTTCCCCCCTTTACCTGAAAATCTGGCTACCACCACCACCACTCCTCAGAGGTTCAAGTAGGCCTTCCAGAGGTGTCTATGCACCCCATCTGGGAATCACAGGAAATCGATGCCCCCCCCTCTAGCTTCAAAACGTTTTATTTCTCCACAACTATGGAGGATAGGGGTGTTTCAGTAAGCTCTGGGGCACAGGCAGTAGCTTGGTGTGTGGATGGAACATCCCATAGTTCCCTGATCCATCACATACATGTAATTGTGAACAGGCCCTAAGATAGTAATAGGGAAGTCATAGTTGTACCTAACATGATACCCAGAGCCAAGGGTAGGGGGAAGAACTCCAGAGAGTTGACATTTGTTTCTGGTCTTTTTAATCATGGCAGGACAGACTTTCCTTTGTATAGACAAGATCACAGCCTAGTTTGGCGTGATTTATGTTTTTACCCTCCCCTCTGTATCAATATTATGGCAATCAATAAGAAATGGAGAGGAGCTGCTTAAATCAGGATAGTCAGAAAGGTGTGAGGTGCAGGAAATCTGCTAGGGATCTTAACTTGAATGAATCCTAGGTAAAGGCTAGGTAAAATGCGTCCCAACATGTGAGGGGGGAAAGCCTCATGTACTTGGTAGGATATTTGTTGACCAGGTTAGAGTTACCTTGCATACAAGGAGGTTGTGGATGCAAAAGGTAAGACAAAGCTCATGATTGATCTATGCATATTTCTAGTACACTCCTGCTCTGAAGGGTGCTCTGTATGGAACCTCCTTAGCTTTAATTGTCATACTTGATGCAATTTCTTGCTAATGATAATGATACATCCAACTAGAAAAGTATAAGCACAGTACTTTATATCAGGAAATGAAGTTTTATCTCATGCTTCATTCATGGCTTAGAAGAACTCTTGTCCATGTGGAAGAGGACTCTTACAACCTCTTCTTTTCTACAAAACTTCTACTTAGTAAGGTAGGATCCGCATAGCACAATAAGGCATACAGCAAAACTTGGGATGCGCACAAATTATTCGGCACATTTGGGATTTGGATGAATGTGTCCGAATTCCAAGATTTGTGCACAGATCGATCTGTCCATGAATCAAAAAATCCAATATCCATAGAAGCTTTGGTAGAAACTTGTAAGGATACTGGATTCCCTGTGTATTATGCTACCTGAAATTTGGAGACACAGGGTCTGCATCCCAGAGTGTTACCCAGGAGGCACAGCATCCCAGGGAACACACTGGCCATTCAAGCTTGATATGTGGACCCCTAGCATAGCCTTGGGACCTGGACCAGATGGTGCCAAGGGAAATTTTTAAGCAATGGAATTTATATCTAGGCCAAGTTCCCATTCAGGAAACAGAAATCTATAAAATGATCCACGCACACCTTTCCCAAGGACTGCTGGTCCTAAATCTTCAACTCTATTTGTCTTCCTGTTTTTTTAAAAAAGGTTTTGTCTCACAGTCTAATTCTGTCAGACCCTTTTAGCAAAAGAAGCTATGAAGTTATAATGATACTGTGGGTGCATAAATCAAATTACGTGATTGGATTGAGGCAGCCTGTTTATATGACCCAATCACCTGAATGTTGACGGACTTCTTAGTTTACTACATTTTGCCTACCTAAACAGTCCAGTTTCCCACCTGTCCTGAGCATAAGATTTGGGGTATGTTTCCTTGCCCAATTAATCTCTCTAATTTACTTTGGACTCTACTATGTCTTTTTTGCTCCTTGAAATCCCTTATCCATCTGTGCCTTCCACTGGATCCACTGTTCCAATTTTTTTTTTTTTTTTTTTTTGTATACTGCTGCTACAAAGAGGCAAAGACTAACTTAGAGCTGGACAGACAATTATACTTACTTGATGTCTCATGAGGCTGAACTGTAAGGCAAGCATGATACTTTAGCATACTGAGTTCCAGTACTAAAAGAAGAAGAGTTGGCTTTTCTACCCCACGTTTCTCACCCATTTAAGGGGACTCAAAGCAGCTGACAAGACTTTCTATTCTTCTCCCCACAAGAGAACACTGTGTGAGGTAGGTTGGGGTGTGAGAGCTCAGAAGAGAGCTGTGACTAGCCCAAGGTTACCCAGCTGGCTTCATGGGGGTATTCCCAGATAAGAGTCCGGCTCCCTAACCACTAGACCAAACTGGCTCACCAAAAGGTGAGGAATTAGCCAGAATGTTGGTGCTTCTCCCTTCCCTTTAAGCTAACTTTTAGAGCATTGTGATCCTTCTGTGTGTCCGAGTGTGTGTGTTTGTGAGAGAGAATGAGAGAGAGAGAGAGCGTTTGCTAATAACTGAAAAGATCATCAGAAACTTTAAAGAAAGGTGTACCTTCCTTGTTTCCCAAAGTCAGTTTCCACTTCTCCCCATTTTACTGTTTTTTCTGACCAATTAAGAAACCCTGTAGTGAAAAAGGTAGCTTGTGGCTTGACATATTCATTCCAATTCATTCTGGAGGCATAATTGATAGCTTGTGTGGAGAGCAATTGATTGAATTTGAATTTGGGAAATCACAGTTCATTGAGTTGAGGGACTCTAACCCATGGCACCACTTTTTTCCAAATTTAAAGTACTTGGAACTTAGACTTTTCTTCTTTCTGGATTCTGCCTACCCATGACTGCCTACCAAATTTTGATTAACTAATAAAAATCCCCATATGTTATGTCTTTCTGATTCTCCCCTTTTTTACTTCCTTGTTCACCCAATTGAGCACTCCATTATCTTAAGAAGTCATGCAGCATTGCTACCCAGAGTAACTCTCAGTCTCTGGATATCAGGAAAACCTTGTATACCAACCATTGCCAAAATAATTTCTTCTCTCAGTACCTGTAAAGTGTTTCCAAGGGCTTTTTTGTACTTATCTTCTGGGCATGGATTACAGTACTCCTGGTATTGTGGTGCTGCCTCCATCCCAGAGGATCGCAGAGTATTCCAATCCTCCATAGCTTTGGAGCAGTAAAAACTGCTCCACAGATTTACTGAAAGCATAAACTCCTAGATGCAGCATTCACACTACTTCATTTATGAACGTGGCATGTGAGTGGGGCATTGTAGCTGTGGCTGTGCATGCCACCTTGTGCTCACCATAGCAATCGCCCAGTATGTGGCAAAAGTTGCCACAACCATTGCTATGTTGATACAGATAGTTCCAGATGGATCATCTGGAGTGCAACAGCTCCCAGGTAAGTTGGGAATGGTGCTGGCGCTTGCTGTGTGAAAACCGACTAACATCCCTGAACTTAAGTTTTGTGGGTTATTATCTCACAGTTATTAAGTGTGAAAAAGCCCCAAGTCTCTCTCTCTTCACTAACAGCTGCAAGCTGGCCTGCTACCTACTCTTTGACTAATTTGCTACAACTTGAAATAGTTTTGTTTTTTATTGTTACCACTTGTGCAATATTATTCGCACTTGCTTATTTTGCGAATTGTAAGAAAATTATTTCCTGCGTGCCTTTTACTTTTCTGATAAAGAAACTTTGTGCTAAAATCACTCAAGTGCCTTCCTTTCTGGAGATTAGCACCACACCATTATCAGTAAACCAAACTCATCATTCTTAAGATACTGCAAATATGTGAGAATGTTACTTAACATGTATACAGAACCAGTTCCTGTGACAAATCAAGAGCATGGGCTCACTCCAGGACATAGAAGCTGCCTCAGATGCTCTCCTGCTACCATAACATGTGGCACTTTAACTTCTGAGACCATGTCTTGGCATACCATTAAATTCTCCCTAGCCAGAAATTTCAAAGACCAGACAGTTTTCATTCCCCAGGTTGGCTAGAAAGTGACCACTAGTGTGCTCCATAACAACTTGTCCGATTCCTGATCTCATCGGCCAACAGTATTTCCTGCATTGTAAGTCATAGCATGCCACAAAGGCAATGAGAAAGCTATGTATGTGCCTGGGATCATGAATATCCAAGACTAGGCTAAGCAAGAGGTATGAATGCATAAGGGTGGGTTAAAACATAACATAAAAATGTAATCACTAAAATATATTTAAACCATAGCCTTCCTACTTTCTCTCCCTCCCTTATTTGGAAGAACTTGTTTTAAATTAGTGCCCCAAACCAGAAAAAGTTATTGCTAAGTTCAGGTATCATTTTTACATTTGAGAGTGTAAAAGTAAGAAATTGTTTTGACCTAATTTTTGCAGTAGACCTGTTCAGATCTCTGAAACTTCCTTAAAAATTGGTGTGCAATTCTTAGGCACCATCCAGGTGTGCTGTTATGGGTGACATGTGTGTTGTCCTGATGCTAACTCCTAACTCAGAGTTCTGGGCTATGTACACTGTACATGGCCTGATTTCTAAGCTTATTTTCAGATCTGTGTCGGCTTCCTGGCCAGGATAAGTAGCTTCAGCATACGGCATTCAGCTTTCAGAAAGTTTCTGAGTGCTCCAGATGGACAACCTGAAACTGAGGTAGTTTTCCTCCCTCCTCTGAATCCCATTCCAACAGTCACTCTCTGCTGCTTTCAGCTGCCCCTATTTCATCCAACGTGGATGCTACATTGGTTTGATTGCTTCTGTAGATTTTGTGACATAATTTCAATGTGGATAAAGTGCATAAAAATGTCACATCCATCACCATCCCCCTCTGAATATGCATAGAAACAAATCTTTTAGATAAAAAGTTGTTCAGTCATTATCTGTATGGATTAGGGATGTGCATGAATATCTGAAGACATTCAAAAGTCAATCGAATTCATCCAGATTTTGACATTCAGCTTCAAATCAAATGTCCATAAATTCAAAATGAATGAATTTTGAATTTTCAAATCTATTTGTTTGGATAATTCAGATATTCGTATGTGTGTGGGTTTATACACAATGTGTATTTGCATGTACATATCTTTCTTGCATCCACAAACATTTTTACGGATCCATACGGATCCATCCAAATGGGCTGCATATGTGATAACTACGGGATGCATATGGATGTGTACAGATGCACACAGATGCTTATGAGATGCATAATGATGAGTAAGAGCAAATACAAATGTCAACATTTGTAAGTGCAAATTCAAATTGAAAATTTGAATGCAGAGATTCAACTTCAATTTGAGTTGAATCCTGAAAATTGCTTTTTGTGCACACCCCTAGTATGGATTGGATAAGTTTGTATCCCAGCAACGTAACAGTGTTGATGTATTTTTATTCTTGCAGTTGAAAAAAAATATATGATTATGTGATACATTTTTTATAGTTCTAGGACACTTAGCCCTGAGTGTGTGTGGAATCCAACAGATATCAGGTACCACATATGGATTGGCTGCAGGGATTAAGAACAAGAGGGATAGAAAACTATTCTACTGTCCACAAACTGCATATTTTTTCACCCATACTGAGGAGTGTTAAAAGTATGGGAAACGTGCATAGTTTGAGTTACAGGATATGTGAAAATTTTAAATGCAGCTCTGCATGTTGTTTCAAAATGGTGGTGGCAGAGGGGGGGCCCTGCCCCCATGACTGAGTGCCAATAAACTGAAACCAACCAGAATTTGGAGACTCATTTTGATGGATGGCAGTCCAAAAAGTGGCACGTCTATAGTCAATCCTTTTTCTGTGAGGTAATATACAGGATCTGTTGCATTACTTCTAAGAAAATCATATGCATTATCTCACTTTTTTCTCTTGCCCCTGTTTCATGATGTAATGAGTAATGTCAGGGCATGGAATAAATTAAGCCAGATATAAAGACAGAGAAATTAGCTTGATAGATGTAATTCCTAGTGAAAAGCTTCTGTCAGATACAATATTTATTTCTGATCTAGGAAATGCTGTCAGCTTTCCAAGGAGATACATCTAACCACTTCATTTGAACAGGATCACACAACCAACTATTTAAAACTGTATGATATAATGTCCCAGCTTTTGGCAAGAACTGAGTCAGTATAACATGGTAATTATGCTAAAAGTATTATATTCTCTGTGAGACAGTAAAGTGCCATAGATAATGTTTGTTTTTGATCAAGTATTAGAAGTAATTGCCTTCACTTATCATGGTGAGTGTTCCATGTTAGATAATTGCATGTTGACCCTTCTTCCTAGCTTCCAAGCTGGAAAACTGGGGTTAGCCACCCAGTTATTATGGAAGGTAAACCTTTTCAAGATAATTATTACATGCTTGGATTTCCAGCCTTATTTCTTCTGAATTTTACTGTGTATAGTTTCTGTGATTTCACCATGTTCATAATCATGTCTGCAATAGACATAAACATATTTAAACAGCCAAAGTTTATTTAAAAAAAAAAATTGCAAGATTCTAAGGCGGCATCTAGATAGCGAGGAAGACCATCTGACATGAATAAGCTCAGGGAGGCATACTGGCTACATGATTGAACATTTTAGCCTCTGAAATTCACATAGCTGAAGTATGGAAAGATTTGGAGCTGCAAAGTTTCTATCCATGCCAGAAATGGTACTGGAAGTTGCCATTTATGGTCTGACAATAGACTGAGATGAATTGCAATCACCTCCAATAAATTTATCCCTCTTTCTGTGCCATTCTACATGGTGACAGAGGATTACAATGAGAGTTCAATATTACTTCAGAAACATTCATCTTGCCCTGCACTAAGGATGACTATAAGGGCAGATTTTGTGCCTCTGGCATAAAAAGGAACAAAGAAATGGTATTTTCCTCCTGGGTGGATGTAGTCTACCTCATGTTAAATAACTGACTCTAGGAGAATCCTGGGAAATTCTATCCTGTCTCCTCAGTCCTATGCTCCCAGAATCAACACACAACTAAGTGTGAGCCTTTCTTGTTCAGCACCAACATTTGAGCTGTTGAAATACATATCATTCAAGTTCCCCACATTAACTGGCATTTAATTTAAGCACATTAATGCTCAGGTGCAAGGGACAATACAGCAAATTAATGGCCAATGAACTGGATGGCAATAGGAAACAAGGATACTCATCAAGGGTAGACATCCAATTAATTCATAGGTTTTGTGGAAAACACACTAATCCATCAAAGGTGCTCACAATCATGAAGCAGTTTTAAAAATAAATAAATAAATAAATAAATAAATAAATAAATAAATAAATAAATAAATAAATAAATCTGTGTGGAACTCTCCCAAACTGCTACTTGGCTCACTTTGAACTGAGGAGGCCTATGCTCAGTAGTGTCCAGCATCTTGGGACTTACCCAGAAGTATGTCCCAGAATAAGGTATGTAGAACAGATGAAATAACAAAGCAATAGTTTTTCTTATTTTTCCAATGTATGTTGTAATATCTCAGAGTTATGCTTTAGTGATATGTTATTACTGAGTTTTAAATGTTTGTATAAATGGCAATGTAGCAAATTTAATCTGGTGGGATGGAGTGGGTTAGGTCCATTCATATTTGAATACCCCACCCCACCCCACTCCAGCCCTCCTCACCACTGCTTCCAGAAAGACTTTAGAGGCAGTGGCAAAGCTCTGAAGACCAGGAATGAATGTCCAGGGCATTTGGTATTTGCAGCCTGACAAGTTTTGTGGCAGAGCTATATCTGTTGGTGCTTCCTGTTTGCCTCTGTGGACCAGTGTACTACCTCTGGTCTGACTGTAGACCTCAACATTGATGTTTACAGCTATACCAGGTTAGGGTGCCATTTTCAGCACCTTAGGCTCATCTACACTTTATCCAGAGCAGACAAACCATTATAGAGTGGAGCTTGACCTAATTCACTCTAGTATGTGCACTGCTGCCTCTTATTCCAGATTTTGTTCCAGAATAAGGGGAAATGAGGAAAGGCCTCTGTCATAGCTGAGGTATGTGTTGGTGAGTGCCCGCTAGAAACATTATCAAGAATTACACATCTTTTATCAGCTAGCATATAAATGAGAAGAGCTACACTCCGGATGCAGGTCCATAAAAATTGCTAATCTCTTCTTGGCTATTAGAAAACAAATCATACATACTTTTATGCAAACAGGGTGAAATATGGTCATGCAGGGAGATATTAAGATTGATTTTCCACCCTTGACATACATTTTTTTAAAAACTTTTTGAATAACTGCAATTGTATCCAATGCATCTTCTTCCACTCCACTAACACACTATCAGCAAATTATTTTCTTATCCCTCATCATGAACTTCCCATAATTCAGTAGTCCATCCACAATGATTTTACATCCCATAGTTTCTTTCTCATAATTAGACTTTTCTCCCTAGTTGTTCAAATTGTTGTTTGTAGATTATGTCCTTTGAGTGATTGGGTTTAATCCATGCAGATTAATCTCTTTTTAAATAAGCCAGTTTCACTCTGCTGTGCTAAGTTTTAATCAGTCAGTTTCCTACACTTATTATTTAGAAGCAAAGACAAATCCTCTTATCTGTGGAGCATGAAATAACTAGTTGTATAACCAATACATAAAAAGAGATGCCAATTAACTATGACATTTAATCTGTTTACTAGCCCAGTATACATATATCGCTTGTTAATTTCCTTAGGTACTTCAAATATATCCAAGACAATTAGTTTTTGTGGCCATGTCCAGGATCAATCGGTGTCTAAGCAAATACAGGTACTAATTCAAGGAATTAGCATCATATTATATACCTTTCAAAATTCATTATTTGCACTGAATTATTTCCTGTTGATTTCTAATTGTCCTCTGATAATGATTGCCCTGCACCTGGTCATCTGAGAAGCTGGGAGGACAAAAGTTGTGAATTTGGGCACAAATCCTTAAAAGACATAGATGTACAGGTATATATCCTCCTTGAGTTGAAGAAAAATGCTGGTCTATTTATTAGTAAAAATAATACTTTGCTCAAATTCCAAAAGGAGAACGAAAGTATATACTAAATGATTTACTGTAATATCCTTTGTATCCCATTGAAACCAGAGAAAATAAGAATTTAGGGTTTCAGAACAAGCTTTTACGATGTTATAACTTCAAACAAGCTTGAATATGTCTTAAATTAAACCCATGAAATCATATATGAGCAAGCTGCATTTACTATTAATAAACAGTAAATAAATAACAGCTAGCCCAAGCTAGGTATAGTTCACCAACTTCAGCCTCTCAACTCAGTCAGATGTTAAAATGAAGATCCTCCTAACAACTTACTTAAGGCTACCTTCTTCATCTCATTGAAAATTCCCAGGTGATCATTGTATTGTTCCAAGACAGAATAAGTGTTCTGTGCATTTTATCTGTATTTTTATTGCGACCTGCCCTGGGACCTTTTTGTGGTGGATATGATTAAATAAATAAATAAATAAAAACCATTGACCACAGTCTCCTTTTGGAGAGACTATGAAGTTTAGGAGTGGGAGGCAAAGCTTGGCAATGGTTCTGCTCCTATCTCCAGATCAGATCCCAGATAGTGGCTATGGGAGATACTGATACAGCACCCTAGGAATGCACTTGTGGGGTCCCTCAGGGGTCAATCTTATCTCCCACACTATTTAACATCTATATAAAGCCATTGGGAGAGGTGATCAGGAGATTTGGAGTGAGGTGTCATCAGTATGCAGATGATACCCAGCTCTATCTCCTGAATCAGGAGAGGTGGTTGAAGTGCTTGACAGGTATCTGGAGGCAGTAATGGGCTGGATGAGGGCCAATAAATTGAAGCTCAATCCAGACAAGACAGAGGTGCTATGTGTCACAGGGTCTCGGGTCCGTGTAGTTGGGAGATACCGTGTCCTTGATGGGGCTGCAATACCCTGGAAGGGACAGGTGCACAACTTGGGGTTCTCCTGGACTCTGCGCTAACACTTGAAGCTCAGGTGGAGGCCATAGCCAGGAGCACCTACTCCCAACTACAGGGGATGCATCAACTGAAGCCCCTTCTGAATAGAGATGACTTGGCCACAGTCATCCATGCTCTGGTAACCTCTAGATTGGACTACTGTAATGCACTCTACATGGGACTGCCCTTGAAGACGGTCCAGAAGTTGCAGCTAGTGCAAAATGCAGCTGTTAGAGTGCTGGCTGAAACATCGCACCAGTTTTAAAAGGGCTGCGTTGGCCCTTTTAAAACCAAAATGGTTCAGAATCACAATAGGGAAAGGAGATCTTTTCTTCCCCTCTCTTGCCCGCCGGGGCTCCACCCCCTGCCTGCCTATTGGATCCTGCAATGACATAGTGGAGGGTGGAGAATTGAGGCTCCCCCTCTCTCCTCTCCTCTCCCCTCCCTTCATGCTTTTGCAAAAGACATCCTGTCAGTCCTGCGCATAGGTACACATACACAAACATAGACCTTCCTCCCCTTCGCTCTCCTCCCCTCCCCATCTCCAAAAGCAACAGCTGGTACACACACACACAAACTCAGAACTGGTGCTTTTTCACTTTTCCACAAATGCAGAAAAGTGAAAAAGGGGCAGCAGAGAGAGAGTTGCCTGGCTACACACACGCACGCTCATTCACTGATGGGGCATGGGGGGGGAGGTGCTTGTCTCCTTCCCAGGGCTCAGCAAGGCAAAAGGGGCACCTCCAGTGTGTGCTTCCCAGCAAGGAGAAAGTGAGGGGAAGTGAAAAATGAAACTTTATTATTAGTGTGAAATGAGTGAATTTCTACATCTTATCAGGCTGAATTGTTACTTCTCTGCTGAATATGGATCTGGCACTTTAACAAATCTGACAAGGGGCTGGTCCCTGTGTAGGGTGAAAGCCTACCTGTTTCTTGACGTATTTGCTCAAATACTGCGGTAGCGTTCCCACAGCAGTAAGGAAGAAGCGTTTTAAATTCAAAAACGGGAAAAAACACCTGAAAAAAACAAGTGTTTATTTATTCTGGTTTTTAGCCAAATAATCCTCAAAATACCCCTGAAACTGATTGGGAATGGGGACGAAGAGGATCCAAACCGTTTGTAAACTGCTTTGTTCCATGAGTGGGAATTCACTTCCAGAGTAGGAGCTTCCACTGTCTAATCAAGGTATCCTATCCTCTCCATCAGGATATCAGCGTGGCAGGGAGTGAAGGGGGAGTATGCTTCCTACCTCTAGGACCAAACCAAGCACTTCACCCTAAAAGCACAAAAATCTGCCATTGTACTGATCTTGACACATCCTTCCCTACTGAGTTATTACGAAGTACGTCCAAAAGCCTTGCAGAAAGAAGACAGAGCAGTTAGGTGACATCAGTCTCAATCAATTGCTATTAAATTCGAACAAAATATTGACTGATGTCTTTTTTTACAAACATCTTTGCAAACACAATCTTCAGAAGTTCTCATAAGGAAGAGAAAGGGATATCTGTCCTCAGGCTGAACTCAGCTTCTGGTGTCTCTATAGACAAATACATGAAGGATTCTTGGAAGCAACACATGAACGATTTGTCAATGGCTTCTCTTGGGAAGATACCAGGGCTTGAACTGGTGATCTCCTTGTGTGCAAAGCACATGTGCTTCTACTGAGTTACAGCTTCTCAAGCACAAAGTTCTATGCTTCTTATGAGGTCACAGTTATTTGAACATATCTGCCTGGCAAGTCTTATCTTATATTACTCATAGACACTCTCACTTGGAAGCAGTGATCAATGACCTTAGCAAATACAGAAAAACAGGAATTCGTTCGAACATCGATATTCTTGTTTCTTAGAATGATTGCATTCTTGCTTTCATTAAGATTGATGGCATGATTAGCATAATTAAATCCTTGGGCCTAGAGGTTTCTTCTGCTAATCAGCAATTACTAATGGCTTTTTTTTCCCCTCTCAGTCTGTGGTTTCCTGGAGACATCTTTTCTGTGCCAAGGGGAAAGGCAATTGTTTAACCTGAGCAGGTCAGCTGTAAGTTTCATCTGTTTTTCATCTTGTGTTACAGCTCTAGCCCACAAAAGATTCAAGAGACCCAGACTGCTGAAACACTGAAATGCTTGAAATGAAGAACCCTTCTACACCATGGAATTCCCAAATGACAGCAGCTAAATGCGGATTTTCCTAAACCAGTACACCCTGCAGTTGTAGGCCACAGTTGCACTAATATGGTCTGTTGATGAGCCTTTTTGGTTCATGGAGACTGCATATTATATTATCTTCTTTGACACAGTGCTCATTCTCCAACAGGTGAATTACTTCCCTTCTGAGGCATGCAGGTATCATTAAATCCGTTTCAGTGAGGCATGTCATGTTCAGGACTTTGGTTGATGGTATGTTTTCCCCCTCAACATTATGGTCCTCCTACTTTTTTATTGCCTTTACTAATTAGCATTCAGATTTAGCTTTGATATTTTTCAACCCATACCAGTGTCATCTGATAGAGAGTGGCTGTAAATACATTTTATAAGAGTAATAGAGATTGAGTTTTCAACTTCATGCCTGATAAATAAAACAGTTATAATTAGCTTCTAATTTGCATGCTTAAGCTCTGTTGTTTCCACTGGTGTTCAGGATCCAGCAAAAGCTTCAGTTGCTCTCAATGACAGGAAGGACAACCAGTATTGAATAGTTTCTGATGTCTTCATCCAGGCCTTTGTTGTTTAAATTCTCTCCCAGTGTTGTTCTGGGTGGATCGGTTGGTTAATACATTGTAATTATGTTTTATTTTACTTTTTCGATTTTAATCATTGACCCACCCAGAAATTTTCTGGAGAAGGAAGGGATATTAATATTCTAAAATAAATAAGTGGATGAATAAATAAGTATGAAATCAGGCCTCTGCATGCTACTTGTGGCACTTGGGCCTTCAACAATTGACAGTGTGGGCTATAGTATGGGGATGTGCATGAATATTCATAACATTAGTTATTTGTATGAATTTGGACATTCGTACACCAATCAAATGTCACAACATTCGTACATTAACATTTGTACGAATACAAATATTTTGAAACATTTGTACAAATAACTTAGGGAAAGCAGGTTCATAGAAACAGAAAGGCAAGGGGTGTGTGTGTGTGTGTGTGTGTGTGTGTGTGTCTGCATTTGTATAGTATACGTATCCAGGATATGTATCTGATACGCATGCATTCCGATATTCATACGAATTCATACAAATACATTCATATCAAATAGAATCCTACCACATTTGAAGGGAATCTATTCGAACAAATGCAAATTTTCTAACTTTCGAATCCTTACAAAAAAATGAAAAAAAAAATTAGTACACATCCCTCCTATAGTGCATCATGAAATGACTTCATTGATTTTCCCATGTGTAAAAAACAAGATTGTTTTTATTCCCCCTCTGTTACTGAAGAGTTGCTCTCAATCAGTGAAGTTTAGGAGTTTTCTACATTTACATTAGATTTGTTTTAGGAGCCCTCTAAATCTGTTTCATGAAAACCCATCCCCATATGAGAACTCACCCACCATTGGTACACACTGACTTCATTAGACAAAGTATAAGCTAGATCAGGAACACTGAGCTGGATAACCAGTACATCTCAATATCAGTGTCTACTGGCAGCCTAGCTGCACCTGGTCTGGAACCCAGAGTCATGCAGAAAGCTGGTTCCAGAACCAATGACTTGAAAGGTAAGGTAAGGTGAGATAAGTGCAGAACTGACCTTAGTTTGTACAATGGATGTGGTTAAAGTAGGAGTACTGCCAAATAAAAGAATTTCTGTGTTTGAGAAAATTCTAAATCATACATGTGCATCTGTGAGCTATTTGGGGGCACTTGCATCCTGGTTAAACATACCCAGTAAAGTTTTTCATACACCAGGAGTAGCTATGTGCCAAACCAGTTAGTTTTCAAGCAGGTTCAAATCAAACTGGGTAGTTGAATTGGATGTTAAATTTGATGCAAACATTGATAAACATGAAGGGCTTGTCTCCCTGCACTCCATTTACTTTGGGTTGGATTCAGGATATTCCCAATACAGAATCTAGTTTGAATTGACTCATCCCCATGCAATTAATGAAAGTGCAGGCTTAAGTTGAATGCACCTGTCCCCATGCAAACCGCACTAAACCCCTGCATCGGGAAATCACATTTTTTTTCTCTCCACCCCCTCTCTCCTGATAAAAGCGAGGGCAGGGAAATCCCACCCAACACCCCTTCCCCAATCGCAACTGCTGGGCATTAAACAGTGATCAAACAGAAACAAGCCTCTTCTTTCTGCGATCTGATCACCAGGCAAAGGTAAAAGAATGGATCACCCCAGTAAGATGCATCAATGAGGGGGGTCATCTGGCCCTTACTGTCCCACAAGCCTCTTCCTGCAACCCTTATTCCACCCCTGCTCCCCAATTGCCGGCAAGTAGCTTCTGAAGTTAGGGGCAGTTTGGCAGAGAAGTGCCTCTCTGGTAAACTGCCTCTAAACATTGTAGCAGCTTTGGTTAACTTATTCCACCCCCCTTTGCTTGACAAGCAGCTTCTGAGGTTTACCAGCTAAAACACTAACAAAAGCCACTACAATGTTTAGAGGCAGTTTAACTTTGGTAAACTTCAAAAGCTCCTTGCTGGTTAGCTGCTACAATGTTTAGAGGCAGTTTACCAGAGAAGCGCTTTTCTGCTTCTCTGCTAAACTGACTCTAACTTTAGAAGCTGCTTGCCGGCAATCGGGGAGCAGGGGTGGAATAAGGGTTGCAGGAGGAGGCTCATGGCACAACAAGGGCCAGATGACCACCTCATTACTACATCTTTATCTGTCAAAGTGGGGCGATCAGTTCTTTTATGCTGTTTGATCTTTAAAAATGGCCAGTAGTTGCAAACCCCAATGCACAGAACAGGAACGTTGAGCTCAGGGTGTGAAACCCGTCTGCTAATGGCATGAGCATCAATCTCCTCCCCTAATAACCCGGGAGCATCCCCAAGCCTCCAAAATAACCCAGGCTTGCCTCCTGAACTGCAGCGAGAACAGTTTGCAAGGAGAGTTTATTTACCATGGATTTGGGTGATTTGTTCCGCATAGTTTGAGGGTTTTGCATGGCTGTGCTCCGAGTTGAGTTCAGATTTGATTTGGAGTATAGAGTGCATGGGGACGCCCCCAAACTGTTTGATTGAACTTCACTATTCTTTAGTCCATGCAGATCTGACTGATCCTTCTTTGATCCTTCTTGCAAAAGAGTCTCCACAAGGGCATTTCCATAATCTCATATTCATAATACTCCTTGTGGACATAATGCCCTGTTTATCTACAATGAATCTCAGTTTCTGAGTATAGAAGAATGAATTCTGAATAGGGCTAACCTGGGGTTAATAGTGCTTTTATGAGATTGTCAATGGCACAGATTTGATGTCAGAACCTTTCCATTAATTATTCTTGACATGCAATATATTTAACTAAATTCATGATTAGATGTAAGTACCAAGGATCAGAACTGGAGGGGAGAATGAAAAGACCTCCATCAGTAGCAAAAGACATAATGGCAAAATTCAATCAGGTCCTAATTATTTGACTTGGAGGCTTATGAGGAAAGAGGAGTGTTCTTATAGATGTGGAAACTAAAATCAAATGGTTTATCCATGTATCATTTATAGAGGAAAAGCTTCAGGCTGATTGTTAAGAATTATGGATGGGCTTGAGGTCAATATCATTCACTTTCTAACTTGATATTGATGGACTTGCCCTTGGGATGCTAAGGTTGCTATGATCTAGATTCTAAGTGGGATGCAACAAACTCTTGTGTCAGTAAGATAATGTGAGAAAATGGAAAAGTGATGCACAGAAAAACAACTGCCAGAAATAATTTGGAAAATGTTCTTAGTAAGGCTAGCTCTCAGACAGTAACTGATCTTCAATCAGTGATGTCTTAAAATGAAATCACTTGTGCTAATGTGTTGGGATTGTACCGAACCTAAATCTGATTTTCAAAGTTATTTCCATTTTACTTCTTGTGATTTTAAAGAAAGGTGATGGAAAAAAGATGTATTTCTTGAGGGGTACTAAGAGATAAATTCTGCCCCCTGAGTTCAATTGCAATTGCATTCTAGTGCTTATGTCTGGGAAGGCAACCACAGAATATTGCTACAAAATTAAATTGGGTTTATGGCATTCAAAGGAATATATGACAGATTAAAGTGAAAAGGGGTATTTCTAACAAGGGTTGCTGTGTGTGTGTTTGTGTAGAGGATATGTTTTGTCCTTGGCAAGAGCACCCCATTCCCTGTCATCTGCCCACATTAAATGCAAAAGTGAACACTCTAAAAATGCAGATTAACAGCAACAACAAAATACATTAAGAATACATCTTGTACCCACAATGTGTCTTCATTAGTTGTCCTATACATAATCAAAGGGGTATGGATCCTGCCTGGGATGGGAGATTGGTGATGATTGAGAGCTGCCATTAGGATGACAGCTGTAGTGGAAAGCTTCTAACTTTCAGAAACCTCACTGCTATGAGAACTCATCTCACAAAAGTAATATATACCCATAGGTCTATGTTGCAAAGGGCCACAAATGTTCCCAAAAATATGCTGTTTTCAGTCCTTTATAAAAATGACTTAAGTTGAAATCAGCCCCTAAATCACCTTCTCCCCTTTTCTGTAAAATCATGCTGGGGGCAAGAGTGACTGTGCCTTCAGAAAAAAACAGTGCACCAATTTAGTTTTGTGGTTAGAGTGCTGGATTTATATCTCATAGTCACTGGGCTGACTCCACACTCCTCTGTGAATTCAGCTGGGTGATCTTGGACTAGTCACAGGTCTCTTTCTGAGCTCTCACAGTCCCACCTACGTTACAGAGTGTCTGTTACGGGGAGAAGAATAGAAAACTTTGTCAGCCGCTTTGAGTCCCCTTAAATGGGTGAGAAAAGTGGGGTAGAAAAGCACTTCCTGCTCTTCTTCATCAAAAGCATTACAGAGATGTGCAGACATGAAAATCATATGTTGAGTTTGAATTAAACTGAACACTTACTTTAGCTGACTTAATTGAATAATCCAATTTATTTGTATTTTTCCCCACTCTGTACCCAAAGGTCTAAGGGCATGTGACAGCAATAGAAAAAATAGAAAATGAACAAATTAAAACAATAAGATACTAAATTAATAACTGGGGGCCTGTCCCCAAGCAATAAAAAGTCTGTTAAAAAGCTTCTTTTGCCTCTGAGCAACCCCATGCCCGGCTTTTCTCCGAGCTTCCAGCGGCACAAAAGGAGGAAAATCCATGGGAAAAAGACTGCCCTTTAAAGAAGACTACTAGAGCACTTTTTGGAAGGTGCGGGTTTTCCTGGCAGCATTTACAATGGGGACACTCCAAGGCAAAAGGGGCGGGTGAATTGCTACAGTCACCGCAGCCATAAAACATTCACACATCTCCCAGAACTGCAGCAGCTTCCCTTCCTTTCCCTTTCTTAAGGTCAGAACTTTCAAAGAGCCAGAATTGCAGAGAATTGCAACACTGTTATAAGGTGTGAAGTGGGTGGATTGCTACAGTCGCCGCTGCTGTATGAGGTGGATTTTGACAGTGATCGGAGTGAAAGTGTTGAAGTGAATGAGCACACAAACACGTGGTCGATGGCTGCAGCCACTGCCTTTGCCAGCACAGGAAGCCATTTCGGCAGCTGGAGATCTTGTAAATAGCATAATGAATTGCTTCCACCCGGTTGCTTTTGCAGATGGGGAGACAGACAGAGAACTTGTGAATACGGATGGCTATTTTTCCTTTGGACTTGTTGGGGGTTGTTTCACTGGTTGTGGCTGTGCAGATCGCAGTCCCTCCCCATTCCCGCTGGCACCCTATCAGCAAGAGAGGGGGCGGGGAGAAAAAGATGCGGGCAAAGAAAACACGCTTCCTTGGGGACGGTAGGTGCGTTTAAAATGCGTGTTTTACCGAACCTCATGGGGACGCTTATTCCGGAATTAAACAGAACTTTTAAAGTCTGCTGGAATAGAGGGACAGTAGAGGAAAACTAGAGAGGCAAATAAGTTACTTGGGGATGCAGCCTGAATGTGGGGAGAGGAAGGTATTTTCGACAATCAAAGGTATATAAGCATGTTTTTTTCTCTTTTTTAAAAAACTTTTTTATTAATTAAGAAAATGAAAATAAACTGGATATAGGAACAGGATAAAATTACAAAACTGGTAACAAATGAATTGCAACAAACTTCTACTTTTACTTTCTGCCTTTTGCTTCTTAAGCAGTAGCTTTTCCACAAGAAAGCATATCCCTTTATTCTGTTACTGCTAATCTTACACAGGAGTTCTTAGTTAAAGGGTTTATTGGAATCTTTTTTGAAATTGCAAGTAGACAATGTCTGTGTCTGCACGTATCACTGCAAGTGCCTAAAGAAACATCTTGTCTTCATTTTTAGTGGCACAAACACCCACCGAAGAGCCTGTCACCCCTCTGCAGTGCCTGGAAGTGACAGCAAGAAATAGCACCCACACCACAAGCATCTTAGCAGCTGTTTCAACAAGTACATGCACATGTCAATGTAGATGCATGGAAGCGCCCAGAGACGCCAAAGGTCTTGGCACCAGATATTTCTCAATGCAGCAGTGGAGACATAGCCAGTGTGTACCCGGTCACATGTAGGTCTATGCTGACACTTCCTCTGACACTAAAAGGTTATAAAACAGGATTTCCCCTTGTGAAAGCTGTCTTGTCAGTGTTTCTAAATGGTTAATAATGTTATCATTAATAGTTCTTTTCACTAACTTCTTTGAAACAGATGGCAGGTTGAGAATCCTATAATTTCCTAGATCTCCCGGGGGCAGGGGGATGTGTTGGCCTTTCCCCAGGCCTCAGGTACAGTTAGTTTCATATTTTCTTTGTCACCAGGTGTGCAATCTCAGTTTTAAGTTATTAAATCTTGGGGCTTTTTT
The DNA here is from genome assembly GCA_023333525.1 of Aspidoscelis tigris stejnegeri. Lineage (NCBI taxonomy): Eukaryota > Metazoa > Chordata > Lepidosauria > Squamata > Teiidae > Aspidoscelis > Aspidoscelis tigris. The sequence goes on along the minus strand of JALMGA010000002.1, from coordinate 59,047,388 downwards.
CCACTAGCACTAAGTACCCAATAAGTACCCACTAGGGACCCATTAAGTACCCATTTGGCTCAGAGCAGGAAGACCCCATTTCCACTGGAGCTCAATTATTTGTCCTCTTTTATATACATATATTGTATATCATTTTCTGTTTTTCCTACAGAGTTTGTAAACTCAGTTATGTTCAGCTATTTTTCACTATTTGATTACTATAGCTCTGCTCTGCTTTAAGATAAAGGATCCTTGTGCTCCTATCTTTGACTAGGAGCTCATTACATTTTCACACAAATGCCACAGCACAGCCTGCACCCACACTAAGGTAAGTTCTGGGTTGCTGGGGTAAGCAGCTTCCCTGGAGTGTGGGTGAACAATCTAAACTACAGAAATTTGATATGACTTCATGGAACCTTGTTGGAATGCTGTTGCAGGAATAACATTGCCCACATCAGCTCAAATTACAGTTAAAAACACAGCTGTAGGCTTGAAGTGTGAGTGGAGGTCTACCAGTGTTTGGTTAATGACAGCCATTCTGGGCTGTTTCCGTGCTGAACTCAAAGATCCGGATCTTTGAAATGGTGTCTTCCCTGACAACTGGATCTTGGAATGGGTGCTGACAAGGGAACCGTGCAGGAAGGGCCTAAGTTATTAGAGGAAGAGTGCATAAGTATGGAGGAAGTGACACCTTGGGTATTTCTGCTCTTGGCTTTCTGTCCACTGGACAGGAAAAGTGCATAATGGACTTCCTAGTACACAGCAGCCTAATCCCCGTGGATCTGGAAACTTACATTGCTCCAGGCATGTGTCTGATCATGGCAGAACACCACCATTTTGACTGTAGTGCCCTGTGTGACTGCACATGCACCAGCACTATGGCAATGATGACATTCTGTGCACACAAATGCTCACCAGAAAGATTATGAAGACACTGAACACTAAAAGGTAAGTTTTCAGTCACAATTAGTTTCATGAACCACTGTTAGTTTGCAATAGGTAAACATCTAGGCAGGCAGTTGATGTTCAGACTGTAAATACCTCCTGCAAGTGCAGATGTACCTGCCCAGATGTTTACCTATTGCAAACTACAAGGCCAAGTACAAATTGGCCTCTTGTCACAGTATGTTCCTATCCTATCACTTCCTTTCCTCACCATTTGCAGAAGTCATTCTCCTTTTATTAACTAACAATCAATATATGTTCTTGGTAATGTTCTTCCATTTGATCATGGTTGAAAAGATATATTTATTTACTTTATGAGTTACCCAATTTCATGTATTCGCTAAGTAACAAAACTAAAATAGAACATTTACACAGCCAAAGAGAACACTGAAATATAACTGCCCAGACAGCTATAATCATATTGTCTGAATATAATCAGGGTGCACAGTCTCACAAAGCTAAGTACATATCCCAGCTTACATAAAATCAGAGATTAAAGACAGAATGAGTTGAATGTTTTCATGAAGCAGGAAACCAGGCACACACTCACATCCTATAAATCCTTCATGACAGTTTCTATTTCTCTGACAAAATGCCTAGTATTATGTATTTATAAAATTCCTCCAAATACAGTTGAACATAGGAAACTCATCTAGGAGTGTCTTTGAAGAAGTTTGTTACAATATTTATCAATCAAATTTAACATAAGAAAAGCATGTATTCTGCATAACGTCTGGGAAAGTAAATTTTTGGTGGTACATTGCTCCTGAAGGACAGTATTTAATACATATAGGGCCTTTTTGCACTCACCTTGCAGAATGTTCCAGATCAATCACTGGAATGCTGCTTTTGCACCCGGATGCTGCTGCAGCAGTCAAGAAGATGTCTGAGTCCATCTCAGGCCATTGTAGACAACAAAAGTTGTCCAAAGGTATTCCAGCAAATGGAAGGGGCATCTTTGCAATCTTCCTGGTGCCATGAGGTGAGTGGACATGGGCTGTGTGATTGGAGTTGCAAAGTCATTTGCGGTATCTGGCACCCCTTGCAAATTCAGAACTTGCTCTGGGTGCCAGTTTGTATTCTGCAATGGCAATCTGACAAACCATTCACAGAAGCATTTAAACACACAAATTACAAAGGTCTTTTTGCACTTATCAACCTAGTATTGTGCAACAATTCCATACTAGGCTGGTAAAGTAGTAGCACAGTTGTGGCCATCCATACTTTGAGTGCTGGTAAAGCTCTGTACCAAGCCAGCAGCACTTGAAGGGCAGATGACCAGGGCAGCACAGCCTGGATTCCAAGGCAATGGCCATGACAGCATCTAACACAAATTCAGACATTGCCATAGCAATCTTAGATGCTAAGCATGTCTGTAGACTATTTTGAACTTGCCAAACTTTTAAGAATTTTCATTGTCTGAATGTTTTCTGAGTTGACACACGGATAGGGGCATTTTTCTTTGCTATTCATCCCATTTGAGGGGCTTGGATGGGAAATTTTCCTAGCTTTTAGGAAGACCTTGAATTGCCAAACTGCTGAAATAAATTAGAACAAATCAAGGGTATCTTCCAGGGCTTCCAAAGTGGTGGCAAGGCAAAGGAATCCAAAACTACCTACCCACCAATCTAAGAAAACCACAGTAAGGGGGGTGGCAGGTTGAAAATATCCTGCACTGCTCTTTTACCCAGCACAAATTCCAGAATAAGGGGCAATAGTCTGCACACTAGTACAGACTAGGCCAAGCTGTGTTCCCTTTTGTGTTTTGTCTCCATTAAATGAAGTGTGGACTGGGCTACGGTACCAAAAATGATACCGTAGTCCAGTATAATTATAAACTTCAATGTTGTGGTCTACAACTGGACCAGGGCGGAATTTGAACTTAGGCCTCTGGTATGCAGTTAGGACAGCTCTGTACTAGAGCTGTACCAGAGTTGTCCTAATTGCATACCAGAGGCCTAAGTGTAAATTCAGCCCAGGTGTAATATACTGGACCACAGAACTGTATGGATGACATGCCTCTGTGCCCAAGTATATTAAAGGGAACTCTTTTAGTTAGTGCTACAAGAAGTGTTGCCAGAAATGGGTCTGCTGCAAAATGGTCAGGTCGGAATCCTGGCTCTCTAGAAGAAGCGGCAAGGAATGGAACAGAACACGGCCCTTTCTGCACTTGGCCTTATTCTGGAATATATCATAGAATTGGGTCCTGCTATCTACATGCTAGTGCAGACTATGGAAGGCCTCAGGTGAGACGTACCATGCCCTACATTAGCTCATGGCCAGCAGACCACTATCCTGAGATATATTCCAAAATAAGGCCAAGTGCAGAAAGGGCCCTTGTCATCTGATTGCAGATGGTGCTGTTCTGCTCCACTGGCAACATGGCCCACTTCACACAAGTAATTTGTAATTTGTGTGTTTAAATGCTTCTATTTTTGTCTAGGTACTGCCTCTCTGTTGTAGAGACAAGTATGATGCCTCTCAAGGGAACTGGAGTTTGTTGGGAGGGACTTGAGAGAGGGGAATTTAAAAAGAGTCAGTTGGGTTGTGCCACGATGCCCAGCGTTCCGGTTAGTGCCTGCCCTCTCTAGGAGAAGCTTGGCCCCGTTAGGATGCTGGGTTCGTGCAACGGCCAAGTGAATACTACAGTGTGGACACAAAACACTGGTAGCAAGCGTTTCAACAGTAAACTAAAACAAGTTTATTATTATACACAAGCAATACTAAAAAGATAATAAGGTTCAGGTAGTTGTTAGTTTAAATCTGCAAGTCTCTTAAGGCTAGGAGCTACCCCTTTCTCCAAAGGAAAATAGTTCCCCTTTTAAAAGACAAGCCTCCACACGTTCCTCCCCCTCTGACTTGCTTTGCCACAGCTCAAGCCAAGCCAGTGTACCAGAACGTGGCCCTAGATGATCACAAGGCCCAGTCCGTCCTTGCTTCTCCGATCATCCAGCCTGGTCAGTTGCTAGTGAAGTCTCCCTCAGAGCCACAATCCACCCGATTGCCTCCTTCAGAAATCACTCAGCCCAAAAGACCACTGGTCAGCTACTGGTTCCAGCTCCCTCAGGATCAGCTCCTCTGTTCCCTTCAGCCTCAGTCCCAGCACGAAGACCCCTGGTCAACTACTGGTCTGGCTCCTTCAGGTTCAGCTCTTCTTCTCCTTTCAGCTCTTGTCCCAGCATGAAGACTCCTTCTGCTGTACTCTGTGTTCATTTATACACACACCCCTGATCCTGATTGGCTCTAGCCTCAATAAAATGCTGCTGGAGACTCCTAACAGAGGTTGCTGTCCCTCCAGCCTGATTGGTGGGAACTCCTTCTCTAGCCCCTCCAGCACTCAGATCCCCGGACAGCTTTTCCCTCCAAAACCTTACTCCAGCCAATCACTGCAACAGGACCCGCACAGGATTTCCCGCCCTTTTTGCAGCCCAAATCCCAGGGTTTGCAACAAGGCTGGCTATTGCAACTTGCAAGAAGCCTGCAAAGCCAGAAAGCAAAGCAGTTTGTAGCCTGTACCCTGAAACCGTCACAGGTTGTCTTTTTCAGTCTGAGAAGACAGGGAGCCCTCTGCTGGAGTTGGTTTGTCTTTGACATGTCCAGTGGGAAAAATGATGCGCCTTCGTTCATTTGTTCATTCCTTTGTCCATTCCTTCCTTCCTTGAAAGAAGAAGTTAGGAGTTAAAGAGACACATGACATAATGTTTCTGGCTTAATTAAGCCATTAGGATTTTAGGGGTTTTTAAGAACTAGACAATTTGAATCTATAATTCAGACAGCCCGCCAACTTGCCTTGTGTTTCTCTCATTTGGCACTGCAACAGATTGCAAAAGAGGAAGACAGCTGCAGTGACATCCTGTAAACTCTGCTGGAGCCAGACTCTCATTTACATTTGGGGTTTTGCAGATGAATTAATGAGAGATTGCAAGCTTGGCATAGAAGAGCTCACAAAAACTTAATTCATTCCTAATTTGAAGTGAAAACTTTAGTCCGAAATAGAGGATTTTTTTAAAAAAGACATGCAAAGCACAGGACTTTCCCCACCTCCTCAAGTGGAATTCTCCTATTTGAATGTTTAGGCTGGAAATACAGATTGCAGACCCTTGGAATATAGCTGTGTGGAAATGCTGCCTCATATGGTAAGAACTTTACTCCATGTGTCAAGGGAACAGAGTTTGGAAAAGTATCATTTTTGGACAGCAGGTTTCATGATCCTTTGGCATAGTAACCAAAGTAACTAAATAAAGATTGTTTTACATCTTGTTCCACAATGGATTATATGCAGTGCAAAACTGCAGCATGCTGTTGCAGTGGGACTGGAAACAGACCATGCGTCTACCTCCCAGTGGCCAGGTTTTTACTTATCAGCCCAGTGGCTCCTTGAAGAAGAAGGAGAAAGAAGAAGAGTTGACTTTTCTAGCCTGCTTTTCTCACCCATTTAAGGATACTCAAAGCGTCTGGCAAAGCTTTCTGTTTTTCTTCCCACCGCAGATACCCTGTGAAGTAGATGGGGCTGTGAGAACTCAGAAACAGAGCCATGACTAGCCCAAGAGCATCCAACTGGCTTCATAGTGGATTTGAAGAATCAAACCTCATGACTACGAGATATGAATCTGGCATGTTAACCACAAGACCAAACTGGCTTATAGAAGAGGCCCTTCATTCAGAGAGCAAGATGTACCCTGGAAACCTAGTGCCTTTGATTATTATCATTCTTGGAAATGGGACAGTGCTTGACAGGTGGGCTGGATGGGGCCAATAAATTGAAGCTCAATCCAGACAAGACAGAGGTGCTGTGTGTCACAGGGTCTTGGGTGTGTGTAGTTGGGAGACACCCTGTCTTTGATGGGGTTGCAATGCCCTGGAATGGACAAGTGTGTAACTTCAGAGTACTCCTGGACTCTGTGCTAATGCTTGAAACTCAGATGGAGGCTGTGGCCAGGAGTGCCTACTCCCAACTATGGCTGGTGCATCAACTAAAGCCTTTTTGGGGGGGTGACAGAGACGACTTAGCCACAGTTATCCATGCTCTGGTAACCTCTAGATTTGACTACTGCAATGCACTCTACATGGGACTGCCCTTGAAGACGGTTCAGAAGTTGGAGCTAGTGCAAGATGCAGATGCCAGAGTGCTGGTTGGAACAGCTAGCCAGATGCATATTATGCTGGTCTTACAAGAGTTGTATTGGCTGCCAATTCACTACCGAGCTCAATTCAAGGTGTTAACTCTGACTTACAAGGCCCTAAATGACTTGGGCCCCAAATATCTAAAGGAATGCCTTCTCCCATACTGACCTGCCAATGCCTTAGATCTGGTGGGGTGGTCCTCCTGGTTGTCCCACCACCCTCAGTAGTGTGATGGGTGGGCACATGGGAACAGGCCTTTTTGGTAATGGCCCTCAAGTTGTGGAATAGTCTCCCCCTCAAGGTGTGCCATGCCCCTTCTCTATATATATTCAGGAAAGCAGTGAAGACACACCTCTTTGCCCTGGTCTTTGGCTGATGTGATTATATTTCCCCCCCACTGCAGACACTATTATTTTAATATGTAGGATATTGTTTTAAATATGCTGAATTTTTTAAAAAACATTTTTATCTATCTTATTGCTTGAATATGTACTAGTCTAACGCATATATATAAAACAGTACTCTCCCTAGTCTTTATATATAGAGGCCATGACTTAAAAAAATACTCATTTTTATTTTCAATATTCTCCCCAACAATTTTAACATTTTCCATCATTGTTATTGTTATTTTTTAAAAAATAAGCAATTATTGACTACTTTTGGAGACCTTAATGCCCAGATACTTAATTATAGTATATTCCATATTGCATCCTGTTGATCTTCTGCAGTAGTCAGATGAATTATTATAAAATAATATGAATTATTTTTAATGTATTAATACTCCCAAAAAATGAGGGGTTGTTTCTGAGCATGTTAATATATATGTAGTTGAAGGTAATCCAATTGACCTAATCTACTCACTTATTAGTACTGCCCAGTAAGCTTAGCAGCCATGGAATAAAAATGATTCTGCATTGGCCAGTATACTGGATCAGCAAGCATAGTAGGAATCTCCCTTCCCAGATAGATCCTCCCTTAGACCACACCAGCATGTGTAAGGGATGCTCCTAGCACCCTTACTGGTCAGCGTACACCTGTAGTTTGCACTATCATGTAGATGGAAGGTCCCTTTTTCCAGGAAATAATCTAGGATAAGTCCTATTCAGAAAGAGCTGAAGGCTGTTATTATTTTATTCTGAAGTTTTAAAATGATTCCACCTTGCTTTTAGAAATTATAAGGCTTTTGCCTTTTTGCAATCTATTTTTGTTTTTTAATCTTATTTTGGAACTCATTTTAAAAATCATACAGAAATATTGGTGGGCAGTGGTGATAATAGAGATGATATTTCTTTCGCTTTTTTCCATTTGTGTCATCATTTGTAGGAATTATGGGAATATTATTCGGTTTTCTTTTATCTCCCTCAACTGTATTGTGGCTTAGTTTTTAACTGATACCCTTACTCAACATAATTTGTTGGAGTAAAAGAATGCAAATATTTTTATTATTTAACTAACAGATCAAGTAGCACCAAAAACAAGGAATATGACTTGAAATATGAAGAAATTACTCTTTTTAAAAAAGTGATACACTTATCCATATTGATAACCTATTTTAATTCCATGTTTGATCATAGATTGTGAAATATACAACCTTCCTTTCCAGTAATTCTGAAATTTATGACCAAATAAATGAATTCAGCAGGGAATTTTCTTCCTGATTTTCTTTTCTTTCCTATAACACCTCTATGGAAGGACTATATTGTTTGTTTGCTGTGTGGAAAATGATGAGATCTTTACTATCACATCCTAGAAATTGGTTGAAAGACAAATTTCTGTGGTCAATATGAAATAGTTTGTAAATACCTGAATAGTGCATTAGGAAATACAGGACCTTTCGCATCACAAACGCTGGCACCATCCCAAACTTTCCTACAGGACTGTTTCAGTGTTGACTGTCCATCCCGGATCATCAGAATTGCCATAGCGATGGTTGTGACAACTTCCACTGTATAGCTGGCCATTGCTGTGGCTAATCCACTGTGGTGCACAACTGTGCAGCCATAGACTTACAACCCCTCCCCCGTATAAGATTTGTACCAAGAAGTGGTGCAAACGCTGCATGCGGGAGTCAAGTGGGAGCATACTAGACATTCTTGTTGTCTAGTATATAGAGGATTGGGACAGCCTTGCGTACTCTGGGCCACTCTGGAATGGAGACTGCTCTGTGGTAGGAGTATGGAGCATCACAGAGCATGTGAGGACCTTCTGATGGTGTGAGAAAAGGTCTATAGTTCTAATTTCTTGTCAAAAAGATAAAAAAGGAATCCTTTGTAAAATTATATAAATTGATTTTTCTTCTATTCTTACTAAGTAAATATGATCATTATAAATGTAACTGGATATCCAAAATATTGTCCCAAATGGTAGTGTAGTGTTTATGATTATAATATATTTCACAGAAAGAAAGAGAGAAAGAATTGGTGCATATATCTTATTCCATCTCATTATATTTAATCTACAGTGAACAGCAGCCATACTAAACAGAGATCCAGACTGTGTCTCCATTGCACAGTAAAGGCACCTTAATGAGGCCTCAGGGCAGTGGGTCTCCACTGCGAGTAATGAGAACTAGCCTTATCTTAAGGTCCCTTTGCAGCATAATATAAACACAGCCACACAGACTATCCCTAATAAACATATTAGTTACAGGTTCCAGTTCCCCAACCTAACTTATATTTATGCTACATGTAATGCATAGCTTTCTTGTAGTACCCAAAAGGGTAAGAGTTTTCTTGGACGTTTGTGGTGATGTGCAAAGGTTCAAAAAGGAAGGATATGGCCTCGTGGAATCTGATATACCATTACATCTTTTATGTAGCTTAAGTTCTCATTTTTTTTCTGAATATCTAAGAAGATTTGAAAGTTAGTATTTTATCTGTTTTAACTATATGATTCATTCAGCTTTCAAATAAGGTATGATAAAGGGTATAACACTTTTAGCTCTTTATTCTGGGTCAACTTAATATGTTCCACTGAACATTTTAAATAAGAAATAGTACATAATGTGTGTAAACATCCAAGCTTCTCTACTATTGTCTAATATTTTCTTTTATAACCTTGCATGTTAGTTATTATTTGTTCTGCAGATTTTGGTGCAGCTCAACACTTTATTGACAGTTAACAGAACTTAAAAATGAGAGAGAAAAACATTAGCCCAATTCAGTGAAAGAAAATAGAGTTGATAGGTCCTTAAAGAATGCAAGCAACAACTTGCCATTTGGAGGCATGCTTCTATTCCCAAAATTTGAAATAAAAAAATATTAGGGTTAAGAGGAACTTCAGTTTGCATCTATCAAATACTACTGTCCTTTCAAAAACTCTTGCAGAGCTTCCTTTGCTTTTTAGAAATATTTTAGATTATGAAAACTTTTTCCAAGGTCTTTTTATTATTTCCATGTTCATGGTCAAGCCTCTTCTCTCATTTCCAATTGTAAGCCCAATCTTAGTGCTCTGATAGAATTCAGTCTGACTCATAATCAAATATGATGCCTTTTCATAAGAATTTTCCCAATCATATATGTCCAATTATATTTGTTCATTTATCATAGTATCACAACAGCTTGAAGGCAAACCTACTGAAGAAGGGATCCTATTTTTGGCTTATTTACTAGGTCCAAATGGATTAATTGCAAATATAATATTAGACTTGGCTCTGCATTCAAACTCTTTGGCTCACATAGCTTTATAGCTAGAAAAGTTTGCTAATGACTTTAAGCGTGAGAGAAACATTCTGTTGTTGATGTTCCAAAGTGTTAAATTGATACAGTGGCATGCCAAAAGAATGGAATGTTATATATTTAGTAGGATAAAGATGCTGAATTTTGGACATAGTTTGTGAGCGAACAGAATTCCTAATCAACCTTGCTTAAATACTCCATCAGTTTAATAAACAAATGTCTTTATGTACCATTTGTTTCTCTAATGATGCATGTGTTTGTTTTTGTTTTGTTTTTCAAAAGAAATAGTGAGTTTATAAAAGGCATGGCACATAATCCACTCCTGTTTACCAGTATGCAATTGATCGCCAAGGAGGGAGCTGGTGATGGGAATCAATATATAATAAAGAAGCCACATACAAAGATTAAATTGAAGTGACAGATTTGCCTTCAGGGTGAGTTAAATTTCCATTTGTATTTCCACATGAAAATTTGCATTCCATTACAAAGAAAAAAAAATTACCACCCAGAATATGATAAAAGTAAGCTCTGGAAGGTGGAGTAAACAATAATGTTGAATGACACACCCTATAGATCCATCCCTGCAACCACATATGGGACAACTAAACCTATGTGAACAAACTATGACCAATTTTCTCTGGTTCAAATGATGCACAGTGGACACTTACAGTAAAAGTGATCAACACTGTAGGAAGTGAAAAATATAATGCTTCAGTATATGTGGGTTGAATATGGTCCCATAGTTTTTGTGAAGAATGAAACAAACTTATAGGCATGAAAATTGTTTAGCCACATCCACTGAATATACACATATACACAATCTTTCTGTTGACCCTTTCTGCTACGATGATCAGCAACAGTACTCTGTCCAAGGCCATTCCTTCACTTGTTACACCTCTAAATGTTTTGAGGAACTGACAGGTTATATCATTTCTACATGGCACAGGCTATCCCATGCCACCCTGGTTCCATGCTAAGCCTAAATTGCATCAAAGGCCATCTAAATTTTGGATAGTCTATATGGGCCCAGCCATAACCACTGGCCTTGAAGGGCCAGCCCAGCTTTGAAACCTAGGGTCAATTCCTGAAGTCTGGGAACTTCCATTCCAGCTTTCAGAATTTCTGAGCAACCCTTCTTTGGCAGTGCACTAACATCCAATGCCACTTCTGATAGTGCTTGTGCATGACAAAAAAGATCCCTGGAAACCAGAACAGTGTGCCATTGGATTTCCACAAAAGCCGTGCTATTCCAGCATATGAACAGTGGACCACCTTGACAACGTCACCTGGCAGACTGGGATAGTGCACCATTTTAGTACCCAGCCTCTTCTTTTGCTCTGTCCAGATATATTAGGAGTGGGCTGGGCCTGCTCTCTTGTCTGCAGTAATCTGCAGAAGATAGGCTCCTGGATGCCAATCTGAACAGCGATAAGTAAAAATGATCTTATGAAAAGAAACGAAACCCTATTTTGTAAAATTCTAGAGGCATCTGGTTGATATATTAGATATTCCCTTGTGTTTTGCTTAATAATTTGTTTTTGTTGAATTTTGCGAGATCTATAAGTCATACCCATTTTTAAATTATTAATTCAACAAAATACATTAAAATGGTAAAACATATATAGCTCAGCCGTAGGCTACTACTTTTGAGTTCTGAAGAGAAATGTCAAAATCTTTTGATAAACAAAACGTTCTCCAGTTTAAGGGTGGAGGAAAGATTAATTCAGCGCATAGGATACCAGTCAGTATCGGCAAGCACACCACATTGGCCCAGAAGCTAGTTTCAGAGCAAACACAGAAGCTAGGGTGGAATAAACAATTCCAAATACAGAAACCCAAATTCCACTCCAGTAGCAATCCATCTCTGCTTGGGATGGGTTGGTTATTCCATACAAGAGCATATTGTTCTGGTCCAGAATGGTGATGGTGGTGGAGAGAAAAGAACGTAGTTTCAGCCTAGAATATTTTGTGGGAAATCATTATGACTGATTGTTAAGAGGAAAAAATACCAGTTCTTTTTAACTTATAAAATAAATATATGGAATTCAATAGCCATGAAGAAGCCATGTATAAAATATTCTGCATCCCATATGCTTTGAGCATACTATATTGTTGCCTTTAAGAAAGAAATTCATTTTTATGATTATAACACAATATTCATGGGCTAAGCTCAAGAGAAATAGGTTCACCTATGATAATAGGATTTCCCCTTATATTCTAATTTGATTTGGCTGTCAGATGTAGAACCTGGGTTGCAATTGCTTCTTTTAAAAAGATGAATTGCAATGTTCCTAGGATCAATAAATAAACCACAAGCAGGAGAACACATCTGTGAAACAAGGGGAGCAGGGCTGATCAAATCATTTAGCAGTGATTGTCTTATATCTCATAAAATGAGATTTTTTTTGAACTCATCTTATTGATTTTTAGCAATGCTTTTCCTTACCACTTATCAGCAAGCAAGAAAGAAATGGGTTGGGATTTAAACTGTGTTTTTCCTAATGTGCTGGATATTCCATTTTGCATTAACAGTCACTCAAATGATTTAATAAACAAAAGTGTTTCAGAGAAAACTGTGTCCTTTTCTTCACTTACCTGTAGATCCAGACAAAAGGATCTCTGGTCTGGATTCTGGGCCTCCTCATCCACTTGTCAATGTGGATCAAGGACCCCTCCCCCCCATTAGTCTGACTCTGACTGCACAAGATAGAGCCAGATAAGGATTAAGAGGCCCTTAATCTGGATCTATTGTAGACCTGATAAATCATGGAGACATGCAAATGGCACATCTCCATGATCTGGAATTACCAAGGGCTGCTATTTAGAGAGCACCATAGGATGCTGCTAAAAAGCACCCCTTCTCCATCTCCCCAGCTAGGAGCAAAAGTTCAGTGCAAATGATCAGTGGAGATGGTACTGATCCAGCCCATGCCTGAAATCCTTTCCCTTCTGTGATACAGGAAGCACCAAAACCTAGAGCTTTAAAAAATGCCTATTAAAAGACCTATCTGCTTACCCAGGCATTCCCTTTGTTCATGCTTATTCCTTTCGTTGACCCACCCAGTTTTATTTATATATTTTTTAATTTGATTTATTGTTTGCATTTTTATTCCACTCTATACTCAAAGGTCTCAGGTAAGTAGCACCATTAAAACTAAATATAAATATAAAAAATGAAGATATGAAAGCACTAACAGTGCCTGAAAGTGGGGAGAAAAGGCTTTATCCCCATTTAGGTGAAGGCCAGGGCAAAGAGATGCATCTTCATGGACTTGCATGTGAAGTTTCCTGATGCACCACACAGGGGAAATTATTACATAGTCTGGGATTTATCAAAGAGAAGGTCACAGTTCTTAATATGTTGCTGATAATTGATTTTTCTTTTGTCATTTTGCTCTTGTTTCTGATCTGTTATGAAAACTGCTTCAAGATTATTATACCATGAAGTAGTCAAAGGTATTTGCAGGCCCTTTTGGCATTTAACTCCTGGTGATCTGGATCAGCAGGTCTGGATCAGCAGGCTGATGGATTGCTATGGGGCACAACAAAGCTGTATGCATGACAATGACCTGTTCCAACCCAGCCTCCTCATCAGCTCTGAAGCTCCAATGCCACGAGAGAAAATTCCTGCCTCAGAGCCCTTTGGGGGACCATTTCAGTTGTGTTTTGGTGCATCATCTAAATTGCTTCCCCAATGCACCCAGCACATGTTCCTTCTGTGCACCTCTGTGATCTGGGGTGTTTTTCCACCACGCTCCTTTAATTTGGATCTAAGAAGATCCAGATCTAAGGAATGGGTACTTCCCTCAATCCGGATCTACTAGAGCCGGATTAAGGGAAGTACCCAATGTGTTTCCATGGGTGGCCTAGCACCCAATAGCAACGGGTGCTAGCCTGCCTGCTGTGGAAACAACGGAACACCCATTTGCAAATACAGATCTACCCACAAGGGGTCTGCCTATCACCCCAGGTGTTTTGGGGGACAGTGGGTGCAATCTCCGATTTTCCTGAAGGGAGATCACTTTTTAAACTTCCATTTTTGGGGCATGGTCTTTCATTGTTTACACCAGCATGTGAATAGCAGGCCTCTATATCCTGGCTATAATCTGGAATAACACCCAATGCAAAAAGGACAATGAACAAAACTCAGTTAGGGATATGCACGAATATTCATCACATTCAAAATCCATATGTATTTACACATTCACATTTGAATCAAACTTTGGCTATATTTGGAGACTGACATTTGAATGTAAAAACAATGCTTTTGTGCATTTGTTCAATGCTTTGTTATATTTGCAAAGGTGGGGAGGTGGCAAAGCCAGTCATATGTGGAACAGATTCAAGGCAGATTTCAGAGTGGATTTGAGGGGGATTCAGAGGCATGACTGGTGGCAAGGATTCAAAGCAGATTCGGATGGCATTCGGAGAGCATTCACAGTGAATCTGAATTCAACTGTATTCAACGTGGCTGTAGTCACACAAATGCAAATTTATTTCACATTCACTTCAATGCAAAGTGAACACACAATTGTGCACATCCCTAATCACAGTACCAAATGATGAGTTCTAAGATAATGGGTGATTTGAAAAACGAGGTTGAAGATTTCCCTAGATGCTGTTTTTAAAAATGGCTCTTAAACTATTTTCATTATTGCAGAGATAATTATGTAGTGAGCTTTAAAACAATTTGATCTTTAATAGCTAGGTGTCAGTATCTTTCACTGTAGATGTTTTTCATTTGGCACTGTCACCTTCCCCCACACACCACAGAGTGATCTATTTTTATTAATGTTCTGGTGCACTATGAAATATTAGCTAATGGTAAAATGTGATTCCCTAAGTAGGAAGATGTGGATGTTTTGAAGCTCTTAGGAAAAACCTGCTTGTCATTTATAAGTGCTTAAGGCTGCTTTAGAACTCAGACAGCCACCTGTAGTTACTTTTAGAAGCAGCATGAAAGATTAGCAGAGGCTGTCTCCAGACTCATAATTTACAAAGCTCCTGCTCATCCTGGCAGTAATATTCTGGCAGTAAGATACAAATGTCAATTGCTGAAACACCATCTTATTGTGTTCTCAATTCCTAGCAGTGTGACCTTAGGTAATGAGGGTGTGTGACCACATGTGAAAATGTGTGACATTTGGCCACAGATCAAAGAACAGGAAGGTTTGTTTTAGTGATGTTTTAAGAATATTTTTATGTACTATGATGGATGCTGTAACCTACCCTGGGAGCTTTTGGTGGTGGGTGGGAAATAAATTCTTAAATAAGTAAATAAATGACTTCTTACTCACTCTTTAATTGTAGATAATCATCTATGGTTATGGCATCAAAAGCAAACTGCTACTCCTTCTAATCTCCAAAATAATCAAAGATTGTTGAGCTTTTTATGTAAAAAAAAAAGTTTTTGACAATTTTTGCTCTTTTCCAGCAGCTTCTATTCAATTAATTGTAACATAATAACAAGGTATTCTCCCTTTTTCATCCCACAAAAATGAAAGTAGAACAGGAATTAGAGTTGCTTACTCTCTTCAAATTCTTGCTCTCCCATTAGAGACTGCCAAAGAAAACCATTACGTCAAAGATACTTTGTCAGCCTCTGTTGTTTGATTATAATGCCCCTGAAATGTTCAAAGAGTGTCTGTCAGTTCTATTAGGTACTTAAAAGAAAGATATTCTGTGGCAATGTTTTTACATGGTTCTCCCTATTTTAAATGATCACAGATTTTCCACTGCTTACTTGTGCTTGACATTTGCTGTCAAAGCATGCTCTGATAAATTATTTTTCCAACTTTCCATGCAAAATTTAAATTTAAATTTAAATTTAAATTTGTTTCCCATTGGTTGTTGTACCCAGCATTTAAAACTAATGGTGGGTGCCACTCAAAGCTGCCTATCCGTTTTCTTTTTTGCATGACTGGGGGTAAAATCTTCATGGACATACTAAGGGAAAGCAATTGATTTTAATTACTTAAAGCAGGTATAGGGGAAAGCCTTTCAAATGCTTAGCTAATTATCTATTCAGAATAATTAATTGTTAATGAGCTAATTTCCATCGCAATGTGGGTTTTTTTCATCTTTAAACATACAGTGCCTGACAAAAGTTCTGTCGCTTATCCATGTTGTTGAAACCAAAGCCTATAACCCGACTTAAAATTCATCCATTGGTTTTAGAAATGACTCATATGAAAGCTGAAACCCTCCCAAATGAGGTTTTTAAAAAGAAAATAAATTTGCTTCACTGCTGAAATATTGATCATTTAATGAACACAGAAAGGTCAGATTTTGGCTAGACAAAAGTTTTGTCGCCTTGTCATATAATGCACCTAATCCTAGTTGACAGCCTCACCTGTGCTCACTAATTGATCAGATAATTAGTGGGTGTGTATAAAAAGAACTCCAGCACTCCAGACCTTCACTTGAACTGCAACTTGACCTCTGACAACATGCCAAAAATCCACCCTGCGGCCAAAGCCTTGATTATCAGGAGACTGAAGACCAGATCCTCTGCAGAGGTGGCTGACACCTTTAATGTGTCTCAGCGTCAAGTACAAAGAATTAAAAAAAGATTTGAAGAGACTGGAGATGTTTTTGACAAGCCCAGGTCTGGCAGACCCCGCAAGACGACTGCTCAGGAGGAACGTTTGTTGGTTCGAAAATCAAAAGCCAGCCCTTCTTCCACTGCAGCAGAGCTCCAACAGGCCTGGTCACCTCAAGTCCCTGTGTCAACTAGAACAGTTTGTTGGATTCTGTCTCGAAATGGCCTCCATGGTTGAATCAGTGCCCAGAAGCCAGCACTAAACAAAAGGCAATTAAAAAACTGTGTGGTATTTGCCAAGGCCCACAGCCTACTAAACGGATGGACGCTGGAAAAGTGGCAGAAGGTGGATTTCTCAGATGAATCTTCAGTTGAATTACACCACAGCTGCCGCAAATACTGCAGGAGACCTACTGGAGCCCATATGGATCCAAGATATACCCAGAAAACAGTTAAGTTTGGTGGTGGAAAGATCATGGTCTGGGGTTACATTCAGTATAGGGGTGTGCGAAACATTTGCAAGGTGGAAGGCAATATCAATAGCCTAAAATATCAAGACGTATTAGCTACCTCTTACATTCCCAATCATAAAAGGGGTCAAATTTTGCAGCAGGATGGCGCTCCATCTCATACATCCATCTCTACATCAAAGTTTCTCAAGGCAAAGAAGATCAAGGTGCTCCAGGACTGGCCAGCCCAGTCACCAGATATGAACATCATTGAGCATGTTTGGGGTAGGATGAAAGAGGAAGCTTGGAACACAAAACCAAAGAATCTTGATGAACTCTGGGAGGCATGTAAAACTGCATTCTTTACTATTCCTGATGACTTCATCAATAAATTGTATGAATCATTGCGGAAACGCATGGATGCAGTCCTTCAGGCTCATGGAAGTCACACAAAATATTAAATATGGCTCTAATAGCACCACAACTTCATTCACCAATGTTATGAAACATATCTTTGTATTTGAAGTGAATTATCTGTTTGATTTTCACATTAGTTTTTGTGGGCGACAAAACTTTTGTCTAGCCAAAATCTGACCTTTCTGTGTTCATTAAATGATCAATATTTCAGCAGTGAAGCAAATTTATTTTCTTTTTAAAATCCTCATTTGGGAGGGTTTCAGCTTTCATATGAGTCATTTTTAAAACCAATGGATGAATTTTAAGTCAGGTTATAGGCTTTGGTTTCAACAACATGGATAAGCGACAGAACTTTTGTCAGGCACTGTACATTGTAGGTGAAGAGAATGCTCTGGGGCAATTCTTTGCAGCCCTGTTGAATTCATTAGGTCACACTTTATAGAGCCCTCAACAATAAAAATTTACTTTGACCTGTTCATTCCCTTGAAAGCAGGAATAGAAAGAAATTGCTAACCCTTCTCTTTTATCCTCAGTTCCTGTTGGAATGAGGCAAAGGAGCAGGGTATTGCGATTTTCTTATAAACCTTTTGTTGCATTTTATTCTGTCCTTTTATTCTCCCCCCAAAACTCATGTGAGCTCTCTTTGGCATCCAGCAGAGACATTTTTTCATGTTAAATAAATCCACAGCCACAAAAAGAAGAGGGCCAACTACATTGGTGGATTAAGAACATCCACATTGTTCAAATAAATCACAAATGAAAAGACTAAGACTGAATTAACACTTAGGGTGCCTCCAGACATAAATTAAAAATGTGAAGCTTACTTTGAAATAAAGGATGTCTGCAGGGAGAACGGGACACCCCCACATTCTCCCAATACTTTGAAGCAACAGGAAGACCTCTTCCAACCCCATGGTCAGCCCCTCCATTTCTGAGGGGTCTGCTTTTCCCAAGATATACATTTATGTCCCGCCCTATACCTGAAGGTAGTCTCAGAGCGGGTAACAACCTTTAAAATCTAGCATATCAAAAAACTATATCAAAACAATAATAACCATCACAACATTTAAAAACCAACATGTTAAAAACAGCATAATATCAATTAAAACAGTAGTGTTTGCAGTGTATTGCAAAGTATTCCTCCTGTGTGGACACAGACTTATTAAGAAAGGCACCTGGTAACTTTCCTTCAGCAGCATTTCAATGCCATCTCCCAAGGTGCAACATGCTTCCTGATGCTTCACTCCTTCCAGAATGCCAGACGAACAGAGCAAACCACATAGTCTTGTCCCCTGGAATCTCATAAAGCATTGGCTACTCTGCACAAAGAATGGGCTCCTAAAAACAATGAACATTTTGAAATTACTTTCTCATGCTTCTAATTCAATTAATTTCAGATAAAAAGTAGTATCTGAAGGAGCGTCTTCTCCCATATGGACCTGCCTGTGCACCAAAATCTCAAGGAGAGGGCCTTCTTGTAGTTCTTTCTTTTGCAAAGTTACACTAGGCATTGCCTAGTGAGCTGAGCCTGTGCCTGGGGATTGTCCCTGGCTATTTGGGGAGGAGATTGGTGCTCACGTCATTGTAAGGTGGGGTGTGCTTGTTGTTCTTGCCCTGTGCATTGGAGACCACAACCGCTGAGATTTTTTGGGAGTGAAAAAATCCTGATCGCCAAGGCAGGCAGGATAATGGCTTAATCTTTGCCTCTTTCCCCCCTAAACATTCTACCCCCATTTTCTAATCACCAAGGGATCGTGATGGCTTGATTTTCTCCCTTTTAAGCTTGCTGGGCATTCTCGTGGTTCATGGCGGAGCAGTTGTGCAAAACTGCTCAACTGCCCAAACTGCCGCTAAACCTCATAGCTGCTTTGGGTTTTTAAACATTATTCTAAAATTTATTAAACTTAATTTAATTTTTTTTTCTGTGCCTCCCAGCCCAGGCCTGGCTTTCTGTGCCACTAAGGGAGGAGGGATGTGGCATTTGCAGCAGGCGGCACAGGGATGGGCTGACGTCAATCCAGCTTCCAATGAGGAGAGAGGGGGCGAAGAGAAGGGAACGCTGCTCCCCCGTGCCAGGGTTTGGTACCGTTTACATGGAGATGGCTGCATCTGCACCCAACTCACACCCAGCCCGCATGACTGGGAATGGCATGGGGGTGGGCAATATTTGATCTCGGATCCACTCCTGGTCCCATGCATGCCCATTCCGAGACAAATGGCTTGCATGGGAACGTGGCCTATAATTGCATATATCTGTTTAAAAAAATGTTTCTGTTTCCAACCCAATGAATAGAGAAAGTGTCTAATGTTT
This sequence comes from Aspidoscelis tigris stejnegeri, assembly GCA_023333525.1. Taxonomy (NCBI): domain Eukaryota; kingdom Metazoa; phylum Chordata; class Lepidosauria; order Squamata; family Teiidae; genus Aspidoscelis; species Aspidoscelis tigris. Next base: position 59,027,945 of record JALMGA010000002.1, on the reverse strand, counting down.
TGAAAACAACAGCAGCAGCAACAAACTCTTTGCTTTAGATAAGAAAAGGCCTGCTATGCATTTGCCCTCAAAAATAACTTTCAAGGCAAAAGTGATAAAAACAAACAATCAGAAATCTTCTCAGAGCAAAGTAGAAGCTGACAGTGAATTTCCGGATAAACAGATGTGTGCTCACATATGCTACCGGACAAAGTAAATAGCAAATCATACAAGCAAATGTATACTATATTGCAAACAGTTCTCTGAATACATGAGTAAGTAAGCATGAAATGACAGCAGCTTCTCATAAGAGTATAGAAGCTGCCTTGTGCCAAGTCATACCATTATTTATTCAATATTGTCTATACACGCTGATAATCAGATTTTTCAAGGTGTTGGACAAGGGAATCTCCCTTATCTGGCACCTTTACTATTCAAAATATACTCTGCCCTTGAGGTGTGTCATTTTTAGAAAGCAGAGGTCACAGAATGCTTGCTGTTATTAGCATTCTGATTAAAGGCTAAAGTCATGAGAATTCAGGCCTTAACTTGCTGAGTAGATTAACCTAATATAAATGCGATACAAACATAATTCAGATGTTTACAATAATCATCCTTCTGGTATATTGAATAGTTGACAGAGGGAATCATAAAACATATGAGAAAGTGTGCTTCATGTCTTTAGCTCATATACATGTGGATGGGTTTTCTTAAACCTGCAAAATGTGTGGAACATTATATTCAAATATATCAGCTTCTGAGTATCCTAATATAACCACCAGAGGGTGGTAAAGTGCTGCATTGCCACTGTGACCTTCCTAAAAGTAAATTGCTTGGTTGGTCACATAAAACCTAATATGTTAAAAACTCTTCACCTGCAGTGTGTCCAGTCTCAACTTCATTAAAAGGTCCCTTTGCCAATGTAAATGTATCTTGTTTGAGGGACACTTAAAGGGAATCTAATGAAGAGTCTTTTTTACACAGATTCAGATGACTTGTGCCAACAATTATAAAAGTGTTTGGTTTCCATCAGATTCATCATTAAATTGGGAAAATGCCAGAGGGACATTTTTGTTCCCATCACAGTACAGAAAAATATCTATGCTATTCTCTAGTAGAAGTTGCCGATGGATTGAAACATCAGGATAGAGGGGTAAGAAAAATGATTTTGATACAAACCTCACTTTGATCCTTGTATTTTTATCCTGTTTCGGCAAGATCAAAACCAAGACAGTGTCTTCACTGTGCACCTTGGTGCATTATGCAGAAGCTGGGGCAATTTCGCACGTCCCTTCCCTTCACATTTTGAACTAATGTTATTAGTGTTTGCACTTGTGAGTGTTAGTTGATCACAGCCCAGTCCCCACACAATTGATCACTCACCTGAGATCAATCATGTGTCTGATTCACTCTTAGACAACGTCGCCTTGAGCGCTACGGTGACACTGATGGTGTGTAGAGTTGCAGTTGTGTCGGGGTCATCTGAGGTCCCAGTATGCTTGCGTGGGACCTCAGACATCCTCCCCCCAATGCACTGCTGTGAAAGTACTCTGTAAATCGGTAATATCGTCCTATTCTATTTACATTTGAATTAGCCATTTCAATCTTTGGAGAAGGAAGTATTTGCTACCCCATTTGATTATATATGTGTGTTTGTGAGTGTGCACATAAGGACGCTTCTCAATGAGATTTCAGGACAAAGCTTGGTAAACAAGCTTAAAACATAATATTATATAATCAGAGCTATAATACCAGCCAGACCACAAAATGATACATAATGTCATCAAAACCAATGAAGACTACTGAAAGTGGTATGACTCTCACAGCATCTTGATCATTTGTTTGTCCTAATGTGGTATAAATACATGCCCATGTACTATTGGGCTATAATGAACACCAGATATGCCACAATATCAAAGTTCTATAACTATCATTAATTACAGAATAGTGGCAAAGTTGGTGGTGCATCTGGACAAAAAAAGAATGTTGTGATACTGAAATCATACCAGTCTCACAAGAAGGTGTGGACCCAGTCTGAGTTTAAGAACAGTGCACTGAATTGATCACATATGAAGGATGTGATACAATGTGTATATGTACTCCAACCCAACACTTTTACAAATATGTTGTCTTTTCCAGAACTTGTTTTATTTTACGACACCGGTTTGTAAAATGTTGTGCTCACAAGTACAGAAATATCTCAAAGGTGCCTGAATAACCTCTTATCATTGTGACTTATGATTCACTTCATCCTGTGTTTGATTTAACATTCTCACCAAGTGAAAACAAAGGTAAGGCAGGAAGAGGCACATTATGGGAAGCTACTGTATGTAATCAACTTGGTGTGATCTTTGTGGCATGTAGAAATCTTTTTAGAGCATGAAAAGCCTGCCTGGGAAATTATTATATGATAAACTCTATTACCTGTTGGGATATCAGTACCATTAGATATTGCACCTGGAAATAGTTTATATTGTTAATGAGCCACCATGTTCCAGTAAGAACTAAGCAGCATTCTTGACTGAGTGTAAATGAAGGGGTTGAACAACCAATGTATTTTTTTGGGGGGGCGGGGCACACACAAATATTTAAATATTGACAATTTTACAAATATTACTGTAATGTAAAAAAACAAGTGCAAAATTTACAGAAATGTTTTCACTCTAATTCATTAGATGGTACATTTCAATGTTAATTTTCTGGAGAACAGGTTTTAGGAACATTTCTGATTTTTAGTAGCACAAGTCAGAAATTCAGTTCTGTTGCATTTAGTACAGAAAATTGATAGATTCAGAGAATCTGGAAAAATCAAGCTCAAAAGATTTTTGCCCAAGTTCAGGATTTATCTCATAGTCCAAAATGCTCATCTGTTTCTAAAATTATGTTACAGCCTGGCATTTGAAAATAACTCTTATAACCTCGGCATCTTTGAGTCTTAGACCCCATCTCCACTTACTTCATGGAGGTGCTGTGGCCTCCAAAGAAAGTACCTGTTCCTGGCATCTTACCACTCTCAGTGGCACTGGGCACCTTGTGGAGATCAGATTGGTGTCTTTGTTGTTCTGGTTGTTGACAAAAGAGCCTTGTTTGCAGGGTGCCACCACTGAAAATGGTGTCTCCATGTTCTGAAATGAAGATTTTGAGGATGTGTTTTTCTGTTGCAGATCAGGTTACCTTCCTTTGGCACAAAGGGACACTCTGGGTATGCTCCCAAGATGGAGTATATGCATTGCATGCAGTGGTGACAGCTGTGGAGCACTGTCTACATGATAGCAAAAAAAAAAAAATGCTGTCACATGGTGATAGGGCTGGACATAGGAAATAGTCACCAAAGGCAGACCTTTTCTGTCCATTCCTTAGTCTTGGTGGGAGGTAAATGGAGCAAGCAGGTTTCCCTTGTTGCTGCTGTTGCTCCACATAGTGGCTGCAGGTGTGGAATTGCTAGAAATTTGCAGTAAATAAATAAATAAATGTTACTGGGATTTGTGATTGTGGTACTCATGATCCTGTGCTGTGCAAGTCCAGTCTTGAAAGTTGCTAGCCTCTGAAATTGCCAACCTGTAATGTTTTACTTGTGCATCCAGAAATAGTGCAGTTGAGGTCACTTCCAAGAGCCCCCTGGCTCTTTGTACCCAGTAGACAAGTTCACCAGCTTGTTGCAGTCTTCACATAAACACTGGGTAAGCCTACCAGTGGAGAATGTGAGGGATGCTGCTTTAAAGTTGTCTCCCTTGGGAATGTGTTCCAGTGCCATTTTTTTTCACCAGGCCTCACTCCAATGCTGTGCCCCAGTCAGATCCGAAATCCTACTGGGAGCCATAGTCTTCCAGCAGACTGAACTACAATGTGGACCAGCTAATGCCTTTAGAAAAAATACTTCCATTGTGATAGCCCACCTGCAGCCTCACCACAGTAATTCTACAGTCTCATATCGGCCAGGCCAGGATGCATGTCAATACCTTTGCACCTTAAACAGAGGTCAAATTCAGTCTCCGTACATATGCACAGCAGCCCCTTTACTAACTATGCAAATATTTGTCACATTCAAAATTTGAATTTGGACATTCGAATTCAAATCAAATGTTGGCTACATTCAAAGATTGACATTTGAATGTGAATTGAATGCTTCTATACACTCGTTCATTATATTCATGAACCTCGGGAAACAGGAAAGCGGCTGCCCAGTCAGGTCTGCAGCAGATCTAGAGTGGATTCAAGGTGGATTCAGAGAGTATTCAAGGTGGATTCAGAGCAGATTCATAGAGAATTTGTAGGTGCAACTGGCAGCAGAGATTGCAGTTGGATTCAAATAGAATAGAATTTGAATTCTATTGAATTTGAATCCTTCCACATTCAAAGGTGCTCTATTCAAATGAATGCAAATTTCCTCGCATTTGATTCAATTTGAATCAAACATGAAGAAAAACACCCCTAGTCACTACCACCTATATCAACAAGCTGACACATTAAGGTGGAAAGTTCTCTAATCTTATTACACCTTTACCACGACCTCCAGGGTACTAACATCTACCCCCACTTGACTCTTTGGTTGAGGATCTGGAAAAGGTATCTTTGACACATAATGGAGAAGCCCAAAGCTCTATTAGTTCAACTACTTCAGGCTCATCCTTTTGCTGTCAGCTATTCCCTTATACCAATGATAAGCTTTTGAGCATTTAACATGGGTGGAGTCATAGTAGCTTAAGAGAAATTTCTGGGTTCATCAGAGGATAGGTTGTCTTATATCCTATAATATATTCTAGGTACATTCTGCACTTACCTTGGATCTGGATCAAGGAGCTCTAGAATCCACATCTTCAGCTTCCCTTTGGCAAGGTAATGCAGATCAAGGAGGCCCATCTGGTCTGGCTCCATCTGCACTTGATGGAGCCAGATTCATATTAAGAAGCCTTTAATCTGGATCATTTGTGGCATAATGCAGATCAGCACCTTCAGTACAGATGGCACTAATCCAGCCATGCCTCCCTGCTATCCTGATCATGTAAATTCAACCTGTCAATAGTGAGAGTCCAATGATAAAGGAAAAATGTGTATTTTTTTTCATTATAAAATGATGCCTCCTCATTGGATGTTTTTCCCAAATGCTTTTGATCAAGAGTCCTCTATTCCAGTGATGTCCTGAATTGTATCCAGTGTCTATTGCAAAATAGATTATTAATGACTAAATTGGGGCTGAGTCCTGCACCTGGTTAAGTTTTCAGTGAGAAAAAAAATTAATTGAGCCCATTGTTTTGGTAGCACATCTGATTCATATTTTTATATAATTATTATTATAACTATTAAATAACCGCCTAGTTGTATCTGCACGTGCAAACATTTTCAGTTACAGGGTTAAATATGATAAATGTATTTATTTGGTTCATTATAGCCTAGAAAGACTTTCAAGCTCACAATATGTAACCTTGTAACCTTCTTCCAATGGGAAGAAGACATATTATACTACTGCATATCTTTTTTACAATGTTGTATGAGATGAATTGGATGATTGCTACCTAATAATCAATTTCCCTGAAAGTCAAACTAAAAAGTCAAATGATAAATGTTGTGAAGTACATCTGGATTTCTTAAAAATATGTACAAGAGATATAAATGTACAAGGTGCAGAAAGAAATTAACTCATACCATGACGTTAATTAAACACCTTGAGAATAGCAACACAAGCATTTTGCATCATATTTAATATAATCTAGTCAGAAGCTGTGGTTACAAAAGAGCAAGGTAAAATTATCAACATGGGCTGAAATGACATTTCATGGGAGATATGAGCTGCATCTGCCATAGAGGTAGAAAAATGTATTTTTGAACAATTTACATAATTTAAATGCCCTGCAGAATTTGTCTTCTATGCATGAAGAATTTGGATTCTACATTTTATTTTATCCTGCAAAGGTATGAGAGATAATGTTCGTCATTTCTGTTCTCTTCAAGCATATGAATGTTTTTAATGGAAAAGTAGCCAAAGGAACATTGGTTGCCGAGAAAGAAAATCTTAGCAGATAGGAGAAACAATAACAAAATGCGCATTTCTTTTAAAAATAAATTCAGAACAGTTGGTACGTTCTGTCAGAACAGAGTGTAGTTTCATTTGGAACTCAGAACTAACAATTTTGTGAAGGCAGGTTATGTTCCAAGTTTAAAGCACCCAGAAGAGAATATTGTACATATCTTTATAATTTATTCTGTTTTATATAACATCAATCATTTCCTGGAATAAAATCTTCCACAGTATCCCAACAATTAAAGGACATTTTAAAAATTTATTTTTACAGCTGTTTTAGAAAGATTCCATGTTTTGACCCTAATGGACTTATGGAATAATAGCTATAAAAATCTTCAGTAATATTTCTCCATATGGTTCTCACTTTCTTTTGGATATGGGACATGAAAATGAAAAAGTGTCACTAAGTCAGTACTTTTGAATTCACTTTAGATCCTGACAAAATTCAATATAATGTAAAGGATATGGAACTAAATATAGGGAACTAGGGCACTTAAAAAAAAGTTTGCCTTTATTTACTTTTTGCATCCAATATTCTGGAACTAGCAGCACAGAAGATCTCAACTGAGCTTTATGCATAGAAGGATAAAATACAACTGAGCCTGCATCTACACACATGAAAAAGTGGCTTGAAAGAAGCTTAGAGGTGGCAGCATGTATTTTATTCTATTTTTATTTCTTTGTATTTCTATCCTGCCTCAGGGCGGGTTACAATATTATATTAATCTTAGACAGGTCCCTGCCCTCAGGCTTAAGAGACAAGATACAAAAGGAAAATGGTGTGGGAGGGAACAGGTATACTCTGGCAGCAACAATGTCCTTGCAATGGTAAAATACTTTTCTTTTTCTCCTCTATTCTCCACAGGCAAGATGGTTCCTTCATAGCCTGTTAGATGACGGGAGGGAGGGGTCGATGCTAGGAGCTTGATGGAAGGTGCTTACCCAGTAGATGCTGTGTCCTCATCCCACCTCTATTGAAGGCCTTTAAGTATATTTCCTGACCTTCCAGGTTGATTATATGCACTAGTGTGTGGATGCTCTGTCTCTCAGTCAGCCCATTAGAATCATGTAGATGCTTTTGCATTCCTTAGCCATGGTTCCACAAAATGCCGGAAAGGAGGGTAAGGCTTTCAAGATGGGAGTCTGGTGTACCCAGAAGAGAATCATAGGAAATGTGTGTTGTGGCTGCTCGATTCACTGGAGAGCACTAAATTATTGGAGAGCCATAATAGGTGGGCCAGTAGAGTCAGAGACATACCCCCCCACACACACACACACACCAAAATTGGTTGGTACCTTATCACACCTCTGCTGCTTGGATAGATTCAAGGGATTCAGTGGGAAAACTGTGATACTCATTGCACCCAAATGCACAATAGAGCCTCCAGTTAAGAATATATCAATAGTAGTTGGCATGCTTTTCCTTATGAGCAACCTGTGAAGCCCATATTTCATTGGCAAATCTCTCTTTGACCCAGATAGGTCTACATCGAGTTGTGCCTGCACCTCCTCTTCTTTGACATTAGTGGTGAGCCACTGTATCCAGCTGTGACAACAAGGGTCACCCTAGCTGTAGCAGAAAAGAAAGGGCCCAGCAGCTCAAACAAGCCCCCTCATCCAACATGGTGGCCATCTTTGGCAACTCTCGGTATTGCCAACTCCATTTGATGGAGGTGGACTACTAGCTGGCACTGCCCACTAGTGCCCAAATTTTAGTATCCCAGAACCCTAGGGATGCACCAACCCTCACGCAACAGTGACCAATCAAACAAATCCATGTCTTTAAAGTCCGTTTTCAGTTTCTCAGAAGCTTTCTGGATGTGGTAACATTCTCATCCCATCTCTGTTGCAGTTTGGAAATGCTTTTTTCTCTGGCCCTTAATGTGCATTATGGGTGATATGAGCACATTGAACACATTGGCATGTAACAGTGTGATCTGTGAGCTGCCTTTGTATAAACACAGTGTCTTGTTGATACAGCCTTCTTCTGTATAAACACAGTGTCTTGTTATGCCCCAGACTTGATTTTAAATTGCTGGAAACATTTATTTTTAAGTAAGGGCGAATCCCCACAGCAAGCTTATTTCGCTTTCCCTAAACCGAAATAATAGAACCAGATGCAAACGCGAATTTGCCTGTTCCCATTACTTTTAACTTAATCCCGTTCAATCCAGATTCTGAGGATCATACGTGGCATACGTGACTCAAGCGGGGGCTCAAGTGGCTCCCCATTGCTCAGGGCACACAGCAGCACTGGCAACTAAAGCCCCTTTGCTTTAAACATTCACATTCAGCTGCTTTCCTCCCTTTCCCTTTCTAAAGTCAGAACTCCAAAAAGCTAGAATTGTGCATAATTGCAACATTGTTATTCCAACCATCAAGGTTTGAAGTGGTTCCATCGCTACAGTGTAGTGATCCCTGTTAAGTGGATTTTTACACTGAAATCACTGTCTTTGGAAGCAAGCTAGACCCTTTCTGCCTTGGATCTTATTCTGCATTATATCCCATAATAGGGGACCTGCCACCCACATGCTGGTGCAGACTACAACAGAACCTACCGGGGCCTGCCATAGTGTGCACTAGCAGGCAGAATAAATTGTGTGCAGAAAGAACCCTAGAAAAAGCCTGAGGAGTATAGTGACCAGATGTCACCACATCCATTGGGTCTGCAGCCTATCTCAGAGGGGCAGCAAGCACTCTCAGAGATGTCCTACATGCAGAGCACAAATAATACTAAGGGCATTTGCACCCTCCACCTTCTTTGCCACCACTGCACAAGTGGACAGTGGCCATGCTTGTGGCTTACCTGACATGTCATCTGCCTGCAGCTATTAAGGACTGTGCAGAAAACAATTCCAGGGCCATTTCCTAAGTGCCTCTCATTGGAAACTTTTATTCCACTTTTTTTTAAATTAGTGGATGAAAAGGAGCATGTAAACAGCATGCATTCATAGTCAGGGCCAGAGGGCTTGCTCCACCCTATCAGGCATCCTGATCAGGCATCATATGGATCCTAGTCATGTCCAATAAGGAGTCAGAAAGGGCATGGTCCAGAGGCAAGTTTGAGAATGTCTTCCAAAGGCTACCTCTCTGCTAAACATCTTGACTAGGTAACCCACAGTGCTCAGGGATGAAGGATAGGCTGTTCTGATTCCATTAATGAAGCATTCCTTGAGCCCTTTAAATAGAACATGGCAACAAGAGTTTAGCTCATTTTTATAGCCTCATGACTTCACAGCCTTGGCCCTCACACATATTGTTGGGGACTTCTACTAACCTTATGTAGCCCCTTAAATGTTTTCTGCAAAATATTTTTGTACAACAACTTACGGGTAGCATCAAGCTTGCAAAAATGTGAGAACATTTTGCAAACTACGTTGACATCTTCAATTTAACCACATTTAATGTGATATGTTGCACTTTTCAGTTGAATGTTCAACCACTGAGATAGTCCCTGAAGTATCAAAGCAATTGCTATGAAACAGGGGCTAAAATTCATAGTTAAGATTATAGACAGGTTGGTAACAATCTTTGTATATGGTCATAAGGGCTTTAATCTATCACCACTTTACAAGAGCAATGAAATATCTTTATATTTCTGCAATGGGAATTCATCTTCACTAGACAAGCAGAACTTTAACTGTTCAACATCACGGTGTCTGCCTTGAAGAAATAACATTTCAGTGTCATGACAAGCGAGTGCAATATGCTTCCTCCAGACTGTACTTGCTTTGTGATTTAGCCAGTAATGATATATCAGCAAGAATATTTTTCTGAACATCTAAGTACACACTGAGCAAATTGGTAAGTTTCTAACTGGTGAAATAAATAAAGAGATTGCTGTATTTTAGCCAGCATTTGCAAAAAAAAAAAAAAAGTCCTACTCCTATTCACTCCTATTCACCCAAATAATGGTCATTTTTGATACTTCACAATGTGAAAGCTAAGAGGATAATATATATATCTTAGGTCCAAATAACAAACTTAAGAAATACACTTTTGCTAACACTAAAAAATCTGATGCCCAGATGGTTTGTGTGTGTGTGTTTGGAATGGTGTTTTGTCATTACTAAATGACTTAATCCAGTGCAATTATAGGCATACCTAATAAAATCAAATAATATTTACTTAACATTATTTTTGATGCTACTTTCTACCACATCAAGGTGGTACACAATGCCATTTTTAAAAAGAAATAAAACATAATACTCAAGGGAGGGAGGGAGTGCTTATACCATACCAAAAGGGTAAACAGAGCATGCACCAGGAGGCATCAGATGAAGGGAATTACAAAGTCTAGAAGCATCAAATAAGAAAGGTCTCCTAAAAATAGGTCATTCCTCATAGAAATCTAAGAATGGATACGGTCAGGAGGACCTTACCAGAAGATCTTAGCAGTTGGTCTGGAATATATGGGAGAAGCCATGCAAGATACAATAACCATATTTTTTGCAAATTTCTGCAATTTAAAATAGTAGTAGGGAATATTAGGGTATGATCACTTCCACAGGTCCTTCCACATGGATTAATCATGGGAAGGGAAAGTCAGGGGTGATCTGACCCAAATACCAGAACAAATGGACAACTTTATTCTCTGTGCAAAAGAAAGAAACCTGCACACAAATGCATATGTGTATCTATTAATGTTCTTTCCAAATCCTAACCTAACCATAGAACAAGGCTGAAGAAATTTCTCCAAATCATGGTAGCTCCTGGATTAGCTTGTGGCATTTGAGATACAGCTGGGAAACAAACAAACAAACAAACAAAAGCCCTTGAAAGTTTTAGTTTTGAAAAGAAAATCAATTTTGGAATTCAACTTATTTCATAGTGATAATTCTGCAAGTTGATAAAAGTTCACATTTTAGTCATCTTTTGCTTGTGCGTTTGTTGTTGTTTTTATAGCAGTTTTCAGGTTTTTGAAGTCTGACTCATGGCCAGGCAAAAATGCCAGTTTCCACTTTTGGTATGTAAAACAATACATTTACTATCAAAGTAAACAGTTAAGCTCTGAAGTCAACTGTCAAATACTAAAGTATAGTAGAAACAAAATTATCGTACAAAAAACAGCAGCCATATGGTCTTGAATTTAGATCTGATCCAAACTAAAATTTCAGTATTTTTAAATGTTGAATGGGCTGGAATGCTGCAACTAAAACATAGAGTACATATAGCTGGGTGTCAAGCAGATGAAGTGGGCAAACAATTTGCCTCCTTTTGACCGTGGAGTCTTCCCACATGCCATGAGAACAACTCAGGAAACCAGAAGAAACTGGCTTTGGTTTGCTGACATCACTGAAATTATTCCTTACTCCAAGCAGATGCAGAAGACAGTGAGGAGGTAACTCTATGACCACAATTGCAGCCGAAATGATGCATGAGGAGCCAAACTGTGATGGATGTCTGGCCAACATTCCAGTACTTCATAGGTATTCTGGCCATTATTTTTGCTGCTACAAGAAGAGTCCTCCCCACAGCAACATCCCTGGCTCAGTTCTGTCCCTGATAGTTTGTATGGCTCCAGCTCAAGTTGATGGTGCCACAGATGCTTGAGACACATAGTATGTTAAAAAGACAGATACCATAAGTAAAATATCCAGTTAATTTGATGCAAGAGAAAATTGTAAGCTGAATATAAAAGGTTAATGAAAAGGTTAACCCCCAAAGCAAAGACAAGCTATTGATCTTCTTCAGCTGGCTGTTCCACTTAACAGGTCTTTGATTTCTCTGCACTGAGAGCAGGGATTTGGAATAGAAAATCTCTAAGGTATCCTCCAACTCATATATTCTACGAGTCTATCACTGTTCTTTGATTGTTTAGCCGTGTCTCTGCCAGATGTAAAATGACACTGTAACTTAGATTCCACATTCACACAATTATAATTTTTTGGCTGTCAGTGCAAATCTGCACTGTTTCACTATCATGATTTAACTTCCCCTGAAGGGTTTTGCTGTTGCAGATGATGTCTAGTGTTGCTATTTCACCTGTCAGGGAAGATTTCTACAAAGTTTGTCTTAAACCAGAGCTGCTTGTTTCAGCAAACAGCCAATATTGTGCTGACTCAAAAAGCCTAAACAAATCAATGTCATACTAGAACCATGTGAAGTTAGATAAGCATAGCTTGGATAATCATACCGGATTGACTTAGACTAGTTCTGAATCTTTATCTATCTACCCAAATGGTATCTACTTTGTCTGACAGTTGCTGTTCAAGATTTCAGGCAACAGTCTGTCCTAACAGCTACTTATTTTATTATTTTATTTATTTATTTTTAATTTATTTTGGAGGGTTGGAAAGAGCAATGACTGTAGCCCTGTGTGCAGACATTTCTGGAAAACTGATGTTCAAGAAAGTTGGACAAGTTCTTCACTGGGGGGCTTGGGGAATAGTGACATGAAGAGATTGAAGCCCCATGACAACTCTCACCCTAGCTCTAACCTGTGCCAAGAAGGGGCCCCAAAAGCATAGTGGCCAAACACCCAGGTTGTCCACCACCTCACTCACAGTGGTCTGAGAGGGCACTGGAGGCCCTGAAAACACCTTCCACAGTGCCCATCCCACATCATGGAATAAAGAACTGTGAGGATGCTCACTCCACTTAGTGCCACCATACAGATACAGGACCTTTTCACATTTACACTCCCCTGGAAAAATATCCCAGGAATGTGAAGATGGGGGATAGATCTGGCGTCCACACTTGGGGCACCAAATCTATCCCAAACCTCACCAGTGTTTTCCAATGTGTGAATCACCTTCATTACAGAAGTGATGATAGAACTGCAGCAATGGTGTCAGCCTCCCTGTGTGGTGCCATTGCCATGTCAACCAGATGACATAGCACACAATGTACCTGCACAGCCCTAGCACATGCTCCATCTGAACTTCTTCCACCCAAAAGAGATGTGACTGGAGTGTGAAGAACTTTCCCTACTGCTCTACTGTTATACACACAGGGGGAACTCCTGCATGCTGGAGCCACATCTGGTAAAGAAGCAGTTTCACATAATGCATATGCACCATCTGGGAGTTCCCTGGAGTTCCCCCTGTAGGTAAGTGTGAATTTGCCCACAGTGGAAGAGGGAGGAACTTAGTATGCATCCTAAGGCAACTGATGAGGCACTTTTAGTGCAATGGAGGCCTTATATTTAAAGCTGAACTTTTAGCTTCGAAGAAAGTGAGGAGAGCATGTGGACATCATATAGAATGCCCCTGGGTCAGGAATGAGCATTTCTGCTTTGAAGCAGATCCTGCTCCAAATATATTTTATGAAGTGCTGGATTTGCAGCATTTAGCCTTGTCCGACTGATGAGATATTCACATTAGGGATGGGCATGAAGCCAATTTCCCCCATTCAACTTGATGCGAACTGAATGGGGAAATATTCTGCTTCGAGCAAATCCCCCCCCCCATAAATGGAGGGGGGGTATTCAGCTTCACACACAAACATCCAGCAAATGTTTGCACATGAAGGGAATCACCCCTTCCCTTCCCTTCCCTTCCCACCACTCACTCACCCATTCACCCACCCACCATCATGCACCAATCCGAGGCCAAAGTAGGCCTTTCGGAGCTGTGAGCACACAAACAAACCCATCCAGGAATCACTGGGATTCCTGGAAAGGGGAGATGCATGGACAGTTTTGGAAGGTCTACCTGGGCCTTGGATCAACGTGTGAATGGTGGCAGAGGCCATGGCCACAATGGGGGCTAAGAAGGCACAGCCAGGCGGGGTGGGGGGTGGGGATCTGGATTAAGGGCCTCTTAATCTGGATATTGTTCTGTCTTATCCAGATGAAGCCAAGTTAATGGGGATGGGGCCTTTTTGCTCCACATCAGTGTGTGGATGAGGATACCCAGGATCCACATCGGAGGTCTTTAGATCCTGATCTCCATGTAAGTACAGAAAGGGCCATTGAGGTAAGATAAATAACATGAGTGGTGCTGTCAGTGGTTCTTTCTACCTCGCCTGCCTTTACAACACTCTAATGACTCAGTATGATGGGATGCCTACTGAATCAGTGTGAGGCTGTGTGGACTCTTACACTCTTCCAGCAAAAAAAAAAAAAAAAAAAAGTACCATGAATGTGCAGGAGCATAAAATATTGGTATTAGAATTATGGAGGCATCTTAGTGCATCAGACAGGAAGTCACTAAAAGAGTATGGAAACCCCCCAAATTACTTGCAAAATATGCAATGATATATTAGGTTGATGTGCGGCAGTGCACATACTTGTAGTCAGTCTGATACTTAAGAGAACCAGTGAACCATTTTTCCAGTATAATACCACTGGCATTAATGGGATTGTCCCAGTGTGAGCTGTCAACAGTTATGTCCTTACTGTTGTATTTAATACTTATGTGCCTGCTGAAGTGTAAGGATGAACATCTGTCTCATTTTGTTTTGCGTTTTGCTACAGTACATATTTTATGTTAATTAATTCATAATGAAAAATAAAAAGCTAAAAAAAGAAACCCAGTTGGCATGGCTATAGCTGAGCAATTATCTGGAGTAACTGTTTGTTTGCATAAGCAAGTGATGTTAGTGATGCAAACAAGCAAAGAAAAATATTTAAGTTTCCCTTGCCCCCTTAAAGTTAAGAGAGAAGGAACAAGAAAAGTTGGCTTTTATACCTTGCTTTTCTCATCCTTCTAAAGGGACTCAAGGTGGCTGACAGAGCTTTCTATTCTTGTCCCCTCAACAGACACCCTGTAAGGTAGGTGGAGCTGTAAGATCACAGAAGAGAGCTGTAACTAGCCCATTCTGAACTTACTGGGTGGTTATCCAAATTAGTGGTTCCCACATGGAGGTCCACTGATCTGAATTACTTGGAGGCATGAGTCAGATCAGCACCATCTGTACTAATCAGTGCTAATCTGGCCCAAGCCGCCCCATGGATGAGAAACTCTTGTAATCTCTACAGCCCCGCCCCACACCTTTGAAAGCTAGGAATGACAGTATCTCTGGATCGCAGAGGCACACTGTCTACATGTGTCCAGTAGTACCCCCAATTAAACAGGTCTACAACAGATTCAGATCAAGGACCTCTTTAACTTGGATATTGCTCCATCCACTGCAGGGTGGGGTCTCTGATAATAGTACATTTATGAAATGTTAATGGGCATATCCAGATGAAGGCCACATCTATACATGGTTATTATAAATTTGGAACAGGATGAGAAAGCGATACATTGCTTCCCCATATAAATACCTACTTTTAAGAGTCCAGGACACAGGGTCAGCCTTTTGATCATTCATACATGATAGAAAGCTGCTATTACCATAACCCCTGTGTTTCCAGCATAGCAATGGATGTCAGAAAGTACAACCAATATGACATGAAAGCTAACATTTCCAGTTTTTAACCATTGTGCAGTCACTTCTGGTTATGCTGACATGGCTGCATGAGTTCCCAATAGGTTGTCAAGGTTACACAGCATGCAAAAGGACAAATAGGTGTTGTCTAAGATTATGTCTATCAATGGCTCCCTACCAAATTAAAATCCTTAAGAGTTCCCTGTGCCCAAGTACAGTGACAGCATTGGGTCTCATCCATCACAGGCCTTTCCATTCCCATTGAAACTGTTAATTGGAGTCTTTGAAAGGCACCAAGAGATATTGATAAACCTATCAGGAAAGTGTTGACACTGGCAGAATGGTGCGGGGGGGGGGGGGGGAAGTAGGTTAGTGATGGTGATCTCATCAACCTTCTAAGACTGAAAACCAAGTACAACACTTGCTGATCGATTAGTGAAAGTTCTCCAGAGACCGACCAGCCACTTTGCATAAATTTTAAGATGACCATTATCATGGGGCTGGACATGTGTGTATCAACAATTACACACTCAAAGTGGTGGAGGATTTTACTTACTTCACAGTTACTAGTAGTCTCTCCTTTAAAGCTGAACTCATCCAGTGCTTTGGCACGGCAGGGACTACAATAGCATGCCTTTCTGCTAGGATCTACAGGAACCCAACACTGACCACCACTACAAAGATAAGGGCTTACCAGGCTTGTGTGCTTAGTGCTCTTTGACATAGCAGTATGTCATGGGCTTTACATGCCCTCAAAAATATTCCTGGGTGTCTCCTGGGTGGACTGATTTTTGAATAAAAATGTCCAGATGAAGGCAAGTAGTCTATGTCTGTTTGCTTTGTAAAATGAATAGTAAAATGAAAAACAATCAAATCCCAAACCGATCTTATCTCTAACCAAGGACAATTCATCAAGATGATGCCTTACAATGTAGAGGTAAAGAAGATCAGAGAGCAGGCAAATGACCCTCAGGTGTTCACTGTCTCCATCTTTAATTCATCTGGTCTTCAGTCAAGTAACCAGTTTTAAAGTTATGATCATAAGACTTTGAAGATTGTTTATTTAACTTAAATAATAAATAGACAAGGCCAGCTAAAGGCTTTGGATGTGTCAAGAGAAATATTCTTGAGAGGAAAAAAGAACATCTTGCCTTGCCTATCATCTTAATTCATTATGCTTTTCCAGGACAGATGCATGAGAATTTTAATTGACACATAGATCACTGAAAATAATTTGAATTTTACTTTAATTGTTGCTGAGGGTAAGTGTGCTAAACTAATATAGGGGAGTAATGAGCAGTTTTATTCAAGAAGCAATTCAATCAATAAATTCCATATATGGCACAGGTCTGCATTTCAAAAGACCAGATGCTGGACATCTCTGTGTAATGTTGGAAGAATACACAGAGCTATAAAGATTCTATTTCAAACTTCCACAGTTATACCAAATACTCAGACACATGCAATACTGCAACCACGTGAACAGTCTTAAAGATAGTGGGGAGGTAAGGTGTGTTAGTTCATCCATGGGATGGGAAGGGAAGTGCAAAATCACCCCTAGAATGGATAACTGGGTACTGCTTCTAGGTTGGAGACCCACAGAAGAGATCCCTAAAGATCTTTTTGCAGGGATCCAAAAGCTGGTCGAAGTTTTCCCTTTGTCTTCTGCTTGGGAATGCCCAGAAGCACCTGATAGGAAGGAATATTCAAGAGCAGTGGTTCTCAACCTGGGGGTTGGGACCCCTTTGGGGGTCGAATTACCCTTTCAGAGGGGTCGCGACGAGTCTCCCACCACCCTTCCCTCCCGTCTCCCAGCTGCTCCGCCCCTGTGGTTGGGGGTCTTCACAATATGAGGAACTCCATTAAGGGGTCGTGGTATTAGGAAGGTTGAGAACCACTGTTCAAGAGGATGAGAGACAGGATGCTGGATTAGATGGGTTGTGACCTAATTTAGTAGGGTTTCTTTTATGTACTTATGTTCAATTCATTATGGGATGTAGCCATATTTTTAACAGATTATTTACATGAATTCTTTCCCCCTTATTTCAGTTATATCTTCTAGAATCAGGTACAACATTGTTTCTTGACCCATTAACTGGCACATCCAGACAGTGGAGGCCAGATTAGGGCATATAAGTCTATCTGATGAGGTACCAGTAATTCCTTGACTGCTCAGTAACTGTCAAGATTATGTGTAGGGTTGTCCATCCATCTTGTGTTCTTGCTGAAATGAGACCATGCCTGCTTGCTTTTCTCATGGATTCAGCTTTTCCTTGGCTGCCACCATAGACACAGCAATAGATAGTCCACTGTGCCTTCACTGTGGGAATTCTTGTTGTCAGAGGCCTTGAATGCAGGAAGGGGATGGGTGGGAAAGAGTTGCTGAGAACCAGGGTATTATACTCTTATTGATACCAAATCCTTTGTTTTGTGTTATTACCAATAAATAGAGAGGAACTTGCTATGAGCAACCCCACGTCTCCTTCTTGAGTTCAGGCCTTACATGATTTACTGCTCTGGAGGGAGTGCACCATTTTGAGGGCTCAGCTTCTTGGATTATGGCAGTAAGCAGTTTATCCAACATCAGAAAAAAGAAAATCACAAAGACCCTTATTGGCAAATGTGTAATTTCCATAGTATTTTTCCTCTCTGTTTCAATTTCTCGGAATTTTCATATATGGACTGTGCAAATCAGATGAATCTTTCCATTGGAAGCCATTGTAAATTGGATTTGACTTTTTGGATCCAGTTATTTTACTATCTAAGAATATGATGCCATTAGAGACCATTCCAGTATTAAAAAGAGGGCTAGAGCTATACATATGATACATACAACCTTAACATAAGATTTGATTGCTCAGTTTATGTCAGTTTTGCAGAGCCCTTATGCTATAAGCAGAAATGTCAAGGATAGTATTTCATATTATTATCAAAACACATTTGCACTGGCATTGGTTATTTAAACAAAATTGATTTTTTCCATATTAAGCACCCCTAGTTCCGATCCCCTAGGCACCTATCAGTTATAATATCATGGTCTTATTGACAATGACAGAGGCATCTGGTTCTTCTTTGTACATATTGCTTTTCTGATTCTTCACACCTCCAGACTAAATCAAAAGCTTTGCATAATGCTTCCAGTGGTCAGGAAACACTCCCAGTTTCACAACTGCCCTTTAACAAGGCAAGCCCTCGGGATTTCACTTCTCTCCCATTTACATGATGTAAATAGTATTCAAGTATTCAACAAGTTTTTCAGGAGACTGATCGTGAACAATACTAAGAGCTTATTCTGACAACTGTGAAAGAAATATCACCATTTTGACAACCATGTTACTACCATGCACAAACTGTAGAAATGTTTTGTTTTTTTAGTCTGGAGATGAAAGCTATATAACTTTTGTCATGGAAAGAACAAATAGTGCCTAAAATCTAATAGAGATAATTGCATTAAATGCATCTTAACTACTGAAACAAAGACCTTTCCCCTTGGACACTTAATTCATATTAAGGGTCCTTGCTACTACTTGTACATGGCTGGGCTTCCATATCTGCACATTAATGTGGATCATGGAGGCCCTATGGTCTAGCTCTGTCAACACAAGATAGAACAAGATACGGATTAAGAGAGGCCTTAATCTGGGTCTCTAGTAGATCCATTTAATCAGGACCATCAGAAGGACTGACATAGCCATTTGGAGTATGAGAGGCATGAACCAGGCATGCCTCCATGTTAGAGGACTATTGGGAGCTCCTTTTCGGTGATGCAACCCTGAAAACCAACCTCCCACAGACTAGAAAATTTTGTCTAGAAAATTTTGTTCCTAGCCCTCAGAGGTATAGGGATGTGGTTCTGAAACTTGCATGAGTGATCTGGCTCAGTGCTGATCCAGACTACACTGCTTTGTGATCTGGATCATAGGATGGGAAGTTCAGAAAGGGCCAAAAGATTCTCTATGAAAAGGAAACAGTGAAAAATTAATTGGAAAACTGAAAAATATGCATGGCCATACATGAAAACCATAGTAGGAACGATAGACAAAGAAAACAACTGGAATGGATGTAAATTGGAACATTAAACAAAACAAAACAAAAAATAGAAACTCTATAACGTATCATCCACAAGTAGGCCTTATAAACAATCATCATGAAAGAAAAAAGTGAAAAGCTTTTTTTTTTAAGCGAAAAGTGCAGATTCTATAAAGAACAAGATGAAAGTGTAGACTACTTCATTAGTTTGTGAAGCAGGATTTTGCAGACCGGATATAAAAAATTCATGTTAAAGTCACAGAAATGATATATTGGAATGTATTCAAAAATTACAACTTCCCAGCTGGAAAAAGTTGGTGGCAACATAAATATGCGGAGCATGGGAGGTCACACTTAAAATCCAAGCAGATAAACAACTGAGTAATAATATGTCTGAGGGTGAATCCCCACAGCAAGCTTATTTAGAATTCAAAACGTTTTCAATCCTCGCAGACCCCACGTCAGTTTGGCTTAACACGCTTTTCGCATGTTAAATCGCCCCAAAGCGTTGTAAATGTTAATCCTCATTTCAACAGGTCTCACTCCGGTTCGTGTGCTTGAAATGTTTTACATTTTTTACTATGGGAACCCTTCCGTGTTAAGGGATGAGAGTTTCCCTCCCCCAATAGCTTGCTTCCAAAGCAAGCTGTAAAATCCACCACTTAAAGCTACACTGTAGCGATGGAACCACTTCACACCTGATAATGATCTTGCCATGGAAAGTTCTGACTTTCAAAAAGGCAAAAGAAAGGAAAGCAGCTGCCGCAGGTTTGGGGAGATGTGTGAATGTTTTAAAGGCTGTGACAGTGATGGGCGAAAGGGGCTTGAGTGGCCGCTGCTGCTGCGTGCCCTGAGCAATGAGGAGAGGAGGGGAAAGAATTGCTGGCTGCCTGCTGCTGTTTTTCCTCCTTCCAGGCAAGCAGTAGCCACCCAGCTAGGCTCTGTGAAGGGGTCCCTTATGGGTGGCGCATTCACACCAGGAGGAAGAGGACAGGGCAGCCCCGAAAAACGGTTTTAAAAAGTAGCCACTGGAGTCCCCCCCTTGAGTCACGTACGTCCTCAGAATCCGGATTGAACGCAATTCTGGCTGAAAGTAATGGGATCAGGCAAATTCGCGTTTGCATCCGGTTCTGTTATTTCAGTTTAGGGAAACTGGATTAAGCTTCTAATGGGGATGTGGCCTGACATTAGTCTGGTTGATAAAAGGAAATTTGCGATAACAGCTCTTGCCATCCAAAGGGGCAGTGGATTTTAGGAGAAGGAATGAAAGAAGAATCACAAAATATTGAAGTCTACAAAGTGAAATTTAATGTCTCTAGGAGGGATGAGCAGTACTTTTACTACTTATGGACACAATAAATATTATACCAATAAAACTAAAGGAATATTTGGAGGATACTAGAATAGGTAAAATAATAATTTCAAAACTGGTAAAGGTAGTACCATTTTGAAATTCTAAATAGACCCAGTCCAAGTGATGGTCTCTTCCCAACTTGACTGATAATTAGCTCCACCCACAAGGCACCCTAAGGGACCTATTCACACCAGCCATATTCTAGAATATGGGCACGTCCCCATGCATGTTTGGTCCAGTACCAAACATGGTCTTGGCAAGGGACATCCCCATGTGTTTTAGATTTGGCCTGCAGAAAGTGGACCAATCGCTCCAAACCATGCCAGATCAGGACCAAATTTGGTACCTGAAAAAACATGTCTCGGCACAGTTTGGGGTCCTGGTCCGCATTACCAAGCGAGCTGAGGCCATGTATTGGAACAATGCCAGACTTCATGATCTCAGCAGACAGGAAAGATGTTTGAGTTTTAAAGCCAAACCTCTGTCCTGTCAGCCAAGATTGTGAACAATAAGGTTGCCCCTCTGGAAAAGTGAGAAATCTCAAGCCTCTGAACCCCCTCTTCTCATCTCGGCTGACAGGAAAGACGCTTTACTTGACTTCAGGAGTGAGCAATTATCTGGAGTAACTGTTTGTTTGCATCAGCAAGTGATGTTAGTGATGCAAACAAGCAAATAAAAATATTTAAGTTTCCTTTGCCCCCTCAAAGTTAATAGATGAGGAACAAAAAAAGTTGGCTTTTTTACCTTACTTTTCTCACCCTTTTAAGGGGACTCAAAGTGACTGACAAAGCTTTTTGCTCTTGTCCCCTCAACAGACACCCTGTAAGGTAGATGGGGCTGTAAGAGTGCAGAAGAGAGCTGTGACTAGCCCAAGGTCATCCAGCTGGCTTCATAGAAGAGTGTGGAATCAAACCTGATATTCCCGTATTAAAGTCTGGCTCCCTAACCACTAGACCAAACTGGCTCACAAAAGCCCCAGTACCGAATACAACTGGTGCTCTGAGGCTGGGAAGCCAAACAACAGAGGTGAATTTGCACTTCCCTTCCCATCTGGGGGATGGGAAAGGCAGTTGCCCACATGTGTACTAGCATGCACATTGACAAATGCTGGACACTTACCTGATATGTATATGGTGTCACTGATGTGCCACAAATGTGTGCTTGCACACCATGGCACATCAGTGGCACCAGGTGACCCTCCAGCATCCAGAAGAGGTACAAATAACAGCATCTAGAGCCTCAGTGGCTCTGGCACTGGGGAAGATAGGTGATGTTGGAACTTCAAAAGGTAACAGAACTTGCACTTGGCAAATGCACAGCGGAAAGCATATGAGCTTGGAGTTCACATGCACAAAGAGAAACTTGGTGGCATTCCAAAAGGAAGGTTTTATTGCTTTATGGTTGCAGAGTATGTACTGAATAAATGCATGAATATACTGGTTAAATACATGAGTATATGAAAAGAATACAGGTAAACAACTTAACCACTACGTCATCTTCTATACCATTTCTCGCTTGCTGTTACTTAGAAGAACAAAGGAAAAGATACATGTGGAATAGCATGATATAGAACTGCAGATATCCCATTTGGGCACATTAGACCTATCCTTGTCGAGACTGTTCCTCTGTGCTGTATGGAGTCCTGGTTCTCATAACACCATTGGTTTCTCACAGTAACTTTTCTTATTATGTCTACGTTGCAAGATTACAAGGCACCACATGTTTTGTAGGGTGAATGGCATTTCCGGCCTGGTGATTTGTGCTCCAACACAGTTCCATTTTTCACTGGGAAAAACTAGTTTGACAGGTGCACCATTGGAACACTTAATCTGATTTGGAAACAGCTTCTTCAAGTGCAGATGCTCTCTCTCAGAGCACATTGCAAGGCAACCAGTTGGCCAACTGTGGAAAGGCCTCAGGTTTCCTCCTTTGCTTTTCACCATGGCTCTTTAAGTGCCTTCCACAGTTTCCAATGGGACAGGCACCCATCCAGTCTCATAGACCATAGGCTATAAGATCTTGCACGTACAAGATGTGTATATGTGTGCAAAAAGGATTTTGATAACAGCGTACTGCCAGTACTCTTCTTGCTGCTGTGCAAGCCCTGCTACAGTCTTGACATCCTGAATATTGTAACTGAATTAATTCATACACTATCAGCATGCAAATTATGACTAATTTCTTCCCTTCAGCAGTACAAATTCTGCTAACTATCCTTGCAGTGGGTGCATGTGTAGGTTCACTGGGGACTATACTAATTATACAGATATGGAGATTAATCACAAATTGATAGATGCCTTTAGGAAGCTGATAGAATGTAATGTATAAGAACCAAGGCTAGCAGCAGAAAAAAAAACTTTTCATCCCAACAGCTTTAATTTTTCATGGTTAACCATCTATGGGCTGCAAAAAGTGAAACGAGTCCAACACTCCATTAAGCCCAATGCTATCTGCTCTTGGCAACTGCAATTTAAGTATGGATTCTATTTATCTGTCCATACATCTTAGTATATTCAATGCATCTTCTTGATATAGTATTATTTTCTTTGTCTACCAAATAAAGGCTTTTCCCCAACCACACATTTTACAATCTATTGAGGAAAGATTGTGACATGCAGTTACTGTAAACCCAGATCCATTAAATAGGCTTTAAAAAGAAAATAATGTAAGAGGAACCCTGTTGGATTAGGCCTGGTCTGGTTTTCTTACCCACAATGCTTTGCTGGAAGGGTCTGATACACCTAGACATTCCTTCCTCAATGAACAAAGTTACACCACCTCCAATTCAGCCTTTCCTGTCTTTTCTGTACTGTTTGTAACCTGGAATAAATGTATCTCATTGGTTTTCATCAGCCCATCAGGTTTCAGTTATCCCATGTATGTGTGTTCCATTATTAAGCATTCCACAAGCCTGTAGGCACTACAGTCTCTAGTCAACAATTAGTGAACCTCTGGGGAAGAGCATATGCTTGTGGAGTAGGCTGTTACAGCCTCCAAGCATGCCCGCCTTCCCCAGACATTCACTAATCATTGATTAGGTTTTGAGCACAAAATTGTGCTCCACGCATTAACCAGCGTTACCCAGAGACTTACTTGAAGCATCGAGGGCAGGAGCATTCGTTCATCTTCCATTGCTCCAGGGTTGTTGTACCACACAAGCATGCTGGCACCTCGGACAACCATAGATGTGACTGTGCATGCACAGAGTGTCAGCATCATCAAGGCAACAGCGCTGATGCACACACAGTCACAGAGGGCATCAAAGCCAAAATGGACAGGCCCCTGGATTGAATAAGGTAAGTATTCAAGGGAACAGCCATTTGTGCACTCCAGGTGTCAGCACTGTCAGGCAGGGATATCTGCCTGCCATAATATTTGTATGTAAGATATCTGCCACTTATGGGACTCTGCATATATGTATATAATGTATTTGTTTGTTTGTTCACATTTCTATCCTGCCCATACCCAAATGGCTGCCTGTTGTTTTGGAACTGACAGTTGATTCCCCCCTCTCTGCTGAGGTCAAGTGATACATTTGTGTTTCAAAGTTTTGGCTCCAAATTTAAATTAGTTTTGAAAAATAGTTATTGTTCATTGGTTAAGGGCCAAACCCCGTCCAGCTATGAAACATATAAATATGCTGGTCTTTCAGTTCCAAGTTGCTCCCAACAAGAAATGTCCTAATGCTGAGTTGAAATAAATCACTGTTCATCTTTTTCAAGAAAGAGTCTCGTGGTCATTCTTTGCCAGCCTGAAAAGCACTAGTCAGCATTGATTTATTGCACTCCTTTCCCATCCAGCAGACAGGAAGGGAAGTGTGATAATGCCCCAGATCCCCTACTTTGGGAGGGATGTTTTAGATATTTGCATATGGATGGAATGAGCTAGGAATTTTTTTCCTCAATATCTCTAAGCAGAGATCAGACTGGAAAGCTAATTGGCTTAACTTGCCAATCAATCTAGATAGTGGTACCCACTGACTCACAGCCTCATAGGAAGTTAATAAATTGTTATCCTAGTTTACCCTATGTTTCTGTTTCGTCTCATTATTCTAGGCTGTATTCTCAATGGAAGAATTAACAGAATATCCATTCTGGATGTGAAGGACTGTCTAGCTAATGTAAGGCAAGCTGATGCTCTGTTGGAGCTGATTTAATATGCAGCAGAACTAGTATGAATATGACAGGAATTTCACAGTGCTATTCTAACTAGTTATTTTGGTAGACAAAAGAATTTTTAAAAGAAGGTGGAGTCACTGACCACAATTGATTTGTTCCTCAGTACCTGGTCATGCAGTCATTACTTTCTTTGCCAAAAAAATAAAAAATAAAAAAGCTCTTCTCAAATTAATATAAATGTGAGAAAAGCAAGGTAGGCTTTAATCAGTCAAAGTGATTTAATACTTGGTGACAGAATTCTCTCCTGCCTCTAATTTTGTGCTGAATGTAGAAATTGTTGTTGCCAGGAGTGGATCATTCAAATCTCTCAAGAAGCATAATATTAATCATTCCTGTTCCTTTCTATTTCCTTTTACAAAGTTTATTATTATTTTTTTAAAAGTGTCTTGCAGGTAATAGAGACAGCTGGGATGAATATTTTATTGGGACTAGAAATTAAATTTCATTCTTGCTTTTCCAATGTTAGCAGAAGATATGATTATCTCTGCTGTGTCTCCCAGTGTTATTCACTGTGCTTAACTTCCAACGGCTTTATCACCAAGGTGCAGCATTAAATAATCTGAAAGGGATCCAAAACCCCTAAGCAACATCACGGAGGCACTCAAGATGTGCAGCAGGAAAACCCCAAAGGTATCTGTCAGGATAGGGCTGGACAAGATTATTCAAAATGTGCTTTGTGACCAAAAAATAACAAAGCTAAGCTAAAGCAAATGCAAAAGGTTGTTTCTGATGCAATCTTAGGGGTTAAAATCTGGACAACTTGCCATGGCAATGCAGAGTGGTGTCTCACAAATATATGCATATTTAACACATTAGCTTGGAAGAACAAAGTTTCTTTTCTTCTGTTGTTTACTGCAAGTCATTTGTAGTTATGTGGTATAAAAATTCTAATAAATGAAACTGTTTATTTTCTCTCTCTCGTTTTGACCTATTATCATTTATTTTAGAAATGGTAGGCACAGAGCAAATATCAAAACAAAAAAAGGATCAACATTATTAAAGAAAATAAAAATGGTAAATTACACACACTCCTAAAAACAAAGATGTTCTAAGTCTCCCAAGACTCAGGTTACAAGTGGAGTTTTTGTTTCTTTGTTTTTGCTTAGACTCCCTTGCCTTTTAGTTACCAAGGGACTTTTAGATGGGGAACAACTATAAATTAAACAATTAGGTATTAGAATAAACTGAAAAGTAACTAAACTCAAAGTTCATAGTTTGGTTCAAATCAAATTAAGGGCCTATTCGCACTACAGCCTGTAGTACATAATTAAGCAGCTTCTGTGGAAGACATCCACAGCTAGAGGAGGCTGTTACAGCTTCTAGGCATCTCTTGTCTTCCCAGAAGTTCCCTAATTATGCACTAGATGTGTAGCAAGATTTCATGTTTCACACCTTTACCAACCTTAGCCAATTCCTTACCTGGCATGTCCAGCAGCGAGCATCCACACCTTTTCCAGTGCTCTGGGGTAGAGATGTGCATGAATATTTTTTTTAACATTCCATTCAAATCAAATCAAATACATGGAAATCCAATTTGATTTGAATCTTTTAAATATGAATTTAACAAGATTCGATTCGTATTTCCCAAATCCGAATCTATTATTTTAATTTTTGATCTGAATCTGCATATATGGTGCTGCTTTAGTATGCACTGTCTGCATGTGATTAATGTAAATCCAGATCAGAGCCCTGTTAAGGGCTCAGTTATCTAGATTAGTTGTAATCTGATAAATGTGGTCTACATATGTGTTAGCACTGTCTGATCCAGATCAAGGAAGGGGAATGCACAAGTAGAATGGATCTAGGAAGAATATGGATGTGATTTCTAGTGATATGTACAGTTACACTGTGACTACAAATATGCTTTCACTGGGCCTTCCCAATAGCAGCAGTGTTGATGGCAATAGTGTTTCCGCAGTGCCTATAATGATATACCATAGTTTGTATATGGACCAGTAGTTTGCATCCACTAATGTGGAATAGGGTTTAGGCATCTGCATTGTGTCACTTTCTAGCATGCCTTTACTGCTCACAAGCCCACTAATTGTTGATGCCTCTGACTGAAGTTGACCAGATCTAACTAATCTGGATTCATTAATATAGATTAAGTGAGGCAGGTGCAGATAGAGCCTTTAAACTGAACCATTTGGTTTGACCAGGTTCAACAGAAGTCCCCTGGCTTGATTTGAATTGAACCAGCCTATTTCAAACAGACACTGGTTCAGTTTGGTTGAAACCAAAAAGTTCAGTTTTAACCATTCTAAATTGAACTGAATGTGCATGTCTCTGGCAGGTACATTTCAACTCACATATAAGAAACTCAGGACCTGTTGGCATTAAGGCGGTCAGGATAGACAGGGGTGCTCTGAGATGGAGCATATACACTTTGCAGTGCCACCTCCATTCCAGAATGGCTGAGAGCTGCCCTGATCAACATGAGTAAAAACTGCTTCATAGCTTAACTGAGATAGCCCCACATGCAGCATTCACTGTGTGGGGGCAGGGTAGAGTGGTTGCAGCTAGACAGTCACATGCCACATCATCAAATGCTATAGCGATGCCCCAGCATGCATTGCAACAGTGAGGCAAATGGTCCCAGACAGGACTGTTCTCATTTTGGGAGCATTCAGATGAGTTTTGGCAAAGATTGGGAAGGACCAGCCCTGGCAAGGGGAATGCTGGCCACCATCCCTATACTTAATTTCCATGGGCTAGTGCCCCACACAAATTAAGTGTGAAAAGACACTCAAATTAAGACTTTGGCTAGAGTTCCTTTGAAGAAATATCCATGAATTGTGGATTCCAGCAGCTGTTAAAAAGCAATCCACAAGTAAGCAAAAGAAGTGGTAGGTTGGAGTAACAGGGATTGTTAGCAGACGTCCTGACATTTGTTGGAGAAATAGCTCACCAGGATGCCTGTGTTGGGGTCTCTGTAGAGGTTTCAAAAATGCCAGAGCAGCTTTGGTGCTTAGGGCACCAAAGGGCAGCATAGGGCAGCAAGGATAGAGACCCCAGAGCCTATTTTCCTCAATAGGAAAAATTATTTTATTAATCCAGCAGTGAGGGTCTCTCTTTCTCTACAGAAAGAGTTTGTGCAGGGTCAGATGAGCAGGAACAAGAAATTGGCTTTGGCTTGTGAGAAAAATGGCAGGCCTAGTGGTTTCAGCTAGTGTAGTGATTTCAGCAGGAAGGAGGCAGTGTGGAAGCAATGGGGAAATGACCATAAATCCTTTTGCCCAGAGGGCTCCTTTTATCCTCCCAGAATGTAGGGGCAAACCAATAAGAGGCAAAGCTGGAAATTTGAACCTGTGAAGGGGCAAGGCCAGAAGGAGTCCCAACAACTGAACTTTTGACCTGCCTGGCTGCTTGATGAGTCAAAGGGCCTATTTGCACTTGGTTTTATTCTGGAACATATCCTGGAACAGGGGCCTGCTGTCAATATGCTAGTGCAGGCTGCAGCAGGCCCCAAGTGAGGCCTCCCAGAGTTTGCATTAGCATATGGACCATACACCCCTATACTGAGATACATTCCACAGTATGGCTAAGTGTGAATAGGCCCCTGGTTTGTTCTGCCACTTGAGATAAGTGGCTGTTTCCAGTTGGGCATCTTAAACAAAAGGTTGCATCTTGACAAACCAAAACCTGTTCGGGTCCACTGAGGTGTCAGATAGCTATGTACTGATAAGATCTGCATAAGCAAACTCAAGGAGCATTTCAGGAAGTTTTTCCAAATTCTCCTGAAAACATACTTTATAGAAACATTATTTCATACAAAATGTCTTTATTGGGCCTGGCACATAGTTGTGATATATGTATAGTTGTGATATTATCAAATCTGCACATCCAGCCTCATGCCAAAATGCCAGTTCATATTTGCTGTAAGACTTATGAGGCAGCACTGCCTGGCAGAGTGTCTTATGCCTGGGGTTGCCATGGCTCAGAAACAGATGAGGGTCTGGGGGGTAACTATGACAAGTTTTAGTAAAGTCCTGTCTGCTTTATGCATTATTTCATTTAAATGAGGATTTTTGACAAAAAAAAAAAAAAAACACCGATCATCTTAAGCCTTAACATGTGTAGTTCAGAATAATTATGATCACAGGTTTCAACTTCATTCTGTATAATGCATGTATATTGTAATATTTACTCCTTCAAGTCTTCCAAAAAGGTACGGAAAAGGGAGGCTGAGCTTGCCGTCCTTGCCTCAAAACATCCACCAGCTTCAGACAGACAGATCTTTCACATTCACTAGTAAGTCTGAAGGAAAACAAAATTTACATGAAAACTGGTGCCTGGTGCTATCCTACCTAATACTTACTATTTTATTATTTTATTTTATTTTATTTTGTGTTGTTTTCTCTAAGTTCTTTTCTCCACCCTCCCTTGGTTTCCTTTTTTATTATACAGTATTTGCTTAAACATATGATTAAACTCATTCATGCTAAGCAAAATTCTTCTGGGCTTTTCTTGCACGCTACATGTTACCCATCTGACAGTTTGTTAAAGAATTAGTCTTAGTACCTTCACAGAGATGTGTTGCAAATAATTACAGTTGACAATTTAACCTACAAAACCTCAAAACTAAGAGAGACATGAATTCCAAATGCAAAATGTTCTAGGGGGGCAGGGGGCAAAGGCAAAACTGAGGGAGCAATCTGCTTGCCTCCTTCACACCTCTCTTCTCAATCCAATGCACATCTAATTCTTCTCTGCTGTTTTTTGTTTGTTTTTCCCCCATGCTGGTGTGTACATCATACCGTCTCTCAACAGCTATGCTTCTTTTATCGGAATATTTTTTTAAAAAAAAACAACTTTATTAAAGATGCACTGCGTTGATACAGAACAATGTGACACAAGGAGATTTGTATACCGCAAAGGATTACAGAATTAAATAACAGGAGACAGCAGGCACAGAATAGTATGAATTACACAAAGACAGTGAGGCACAGGCACTCAGCAGAGAATAAATTAAGGTATTCAGTTATGCAGCTGAGACCCTTAGACATAGCTGATGGCAAGTGGAAAAACACAGAAGAGGATTCTTACAAAATTACTTGGAAGTAAACCCCATCAAGTACCATGTGATTAGACAAGAAAAAAAGAATAGTATCTGCTCTGTCAGATACAACTTTGAATATGCTTTCAGCATTACATGGGATGGGATCGAGAGACTGCAATATTATTACTACTACGTCTTTGGTTAAGTGGGAATACACTTTCTCTCCCCACTTTCAGACACTATTATTGTTTTAATATATACTCTTATTGTTTTAATATATGCTTGATTTTAAATGTTGTTACCCGTCTTGAGACAGGATAGAAATGCAACAATAATAACAATAACAATAACAGCATGATTTGTTTTGTATAACGTCACATGTTGACTGTATCCAGGTGCATTAAAAAGTGGCTCCAAAGTAGCTTAGAGGTGGTTGGGCTAAAAAATGCATCCTGGAAGTCCATTTGCAGGCTATTAATGTGGATTGGAACATTAGTGGATTGGACATTTGGAGGAGGAGGAGGAGAATTTTCCTGGAACAATGGGTTCTATCAAAATAGAAAGACCTAAACAAAAGTATTTAGCTATATATAATGTAAATAAAGAGACAAAATGTCAGTACATCTGAATGCCCTTGACCTGGGATGGGGAACAGAAATGAGGCAAAAACTCACCTACTTTTGCACTTAATATTCTGGGTGCAGTCTGGGGAATACTACTCTGTTGGTTTTCCTGGACCTCTCAGCAGCTTTTGATACCATTGACCACGGTATCCTTTTCGAGAGGCTACAGAGTTTAGGAGTTGAGATCAGTGCTTGGCATTGGGTCCACTCTTATCTCCAGAGCTGATCTCAGATAATGGTTGTGGAGGATATTGATTCGACACCCTGGGAACTCACTTGTGGGGTTCCCCAGGGGTCAATCCTATCTCCCATGTTATTTAATATCTATATGAAGCTGCTGGGAGAGATCATCAGGAGATTTGGAGTGAGGTGTCATCAATATGCAGATGATACCCAGCTCTATCTCTCTGTACCATCTGAATCATGAAAGGCGGTTGAAGTGCTTGACAGGTGTCTGGAGGCAGTAATAGGCTGGATGGGGGCCAATAAATTGAAGCTGAATCCAGACAAGACAGAGGTGCTGTGTGCCACCAGGGTCTCGGGTCCACGTAGTTAGGAGGTACCCTGTCCTTGATGGGGTTGCAATTCCCACAGGTGTGTAACTTGGGGGTACTCCTGGAAGCTCAGGTGGATGTCATAGCCAGGAGTGCTTACTCCCAACTATGGCTGGTGCATCAACTGAAGCCTTTTTTGGGCAGAGATGACTTGGCCACAGTTATCCATGCTCTGGTAACCTCCAGGTTGGATGATTGTAATGCACTCTACATGGGGCTGCCCTTGAAGACGGTTCAGAAGTTGCAGCTAGTGCAAAATGCAGCCACCATGGTGCCAACCCGGACAGCTAGCCAGATGTACATCAGGCTGGTTTTAAAATAACTGCATTGGCTGCCAATTCACTACCAAGCCCAATTCAAGGTGTTAACTCTGAATTACAAGGCCATAAATGACTTGGGCCCCAAATATCTAATGGAATGCCTTCTCCCATAATGATCTGCCTGCGTCTTAAGATCTCAAAGAGAGACCCTCCTGTTTGTCTCACCACCTTCAGCAGCTAGGCAGGTGGGCACCCAGGAGAGGGCCTTCTTGGTAGTGGCCCCCAGACTACAGAATAGTCTCCCCCTTGAGGTGCATTAGGCTCCTTCTCTGCTTATGTTCAGGAAGGCAGTGAAGACGTACCTCTTCACTCAGCCCTTTGGCTAAATGTTGGTTATGTTTCCCCCACTGCAAACACCACTGTTTCACCTGATATTGTGCTATTTTTAACATGTTTGGTTTTTCAATGTTTGATGGTTTTTATTGTTTTGATATAGTTTTTTGATATGCTGGATTTTATAGGATGTTACCCCACCCTGAGACCTTCAGGTATAGGGTGGAATATAATGAAAGAAAGAAAGAAAGAAAGAAAGAAAGAAAGAAAGAAAGAAAGAAAGAAAGAAAGAAAGAAAGAAAGAAAGAAAGAAAGAAAGAAAGAAAGACTTTTCTAGCTGACGATGGCTGTTGGAAACACAGTCATGCAGTTATGATTCCTGCAAAACAGGAGATAAGAAGTACAGATGTGCACAAACTGAAACTTAGTGGTTCAGTTTGAATCAAACCTTGGTTGAAATGTGTTCCAAACTATTTTTTGCAAACTATAGAGTGTTTTGGTTCACATGCCAACCTTAGAGTACCATCTTTCATTCACTGTTGTTTGCTTGGTTCATTTGGCTTGGGTTTCCTTCAAACTATTTAAAAAAAAAAAACTACCAGGTAGTTCAGTTCTCATGCAAACCATGCAAACCACCCAGTTCTCTGAGAACCTCAGACTGACTGACCAGTTTGGCATGTGTCTAATAAGAAGCCCTTGGAATAATATGGTCCTGCACATTCTCTTTTGCAGATAGCAGTTTAGGCTACAGATTCATGGAACATAGACAAAGCAGGAGGGATGTGTGCTTTTACTTAAATGTCCCTAAATGCAACATCACCGATGTCCATTTGGGGCTTTGCTGGTACAAACTATGATGCCAATGAAAATGTATGTCTAACAAAAAGAATCTACAAATGTTCTTCTGACTACTGTGGCAATCATATTTTATACACCTCTAAGGGTGTTTTTCCACCGTCACTAGAAGTACCCATTAAGTACCCACTAATGGGTACATTAATGCCATTAATGGGTACTTAATAGGTACTTCTAGTGACAGTGGAAAAACGTCATGAATCTGGATTCACTCTGCAACTCTTCTATATTTCAGCTAAACCTAGGACAATTTCACCCTGGCTGGTATATTAAACCAACCAGTGTTCAAGGAGCCTCCCTTACCCAGGCTGGTATTTTCTAAGGGAAACCTTGTCCAGTGTCTTTCATAGACTACACTGGCATTTGGAAGGGAGCATCCTAGTGTACTTACTGGTCCAGGATATCAGCCAATGCAGAATTGCCCTTAGTGTTACCTATATGCAAACTTTTTTTAAAATTTACAACTAGCATATATATATTGGCAAGAGGTCTGTGCCTGATGAAAATTAGAAAGGCCAAGGCTTTGAAAATGTTTTCATGGTAACTAATTTGAAAGCAAAGCTTCTTTGTGCAGTTTATAATGTGGCTATAAACAAATGTTGTCATGGCATTTTGCTCCCTGGAAAGATGATAAGTCTACCTTGACATAATTTTTTTCTGAGATCAAAGCCAAGATGCATATAACACCAGATGTCACTGGCAATTCATATAAAGTACTAATATTGACAGTAAGTGGAAAATGTAAGGACAATCTCATAACTGGAGAACTGTGTGGTCTATAGGATCAGCATAGCAGCTGCCGTAATTTCTATTCTTAGGGAAAAAATGTGGCTAGCTTGCCTCTTTAATGTTTCATCAAATTATACTGTACAGTTTTGGGGTGGGGAACAGATGATTCTCATTGCCTCATCTCCTTTCCCTTTTTCCTTCGGAATGCATCTTTAAAGATGAGTGATACAATCTCATTAGGGATCCCTGGGAATTATGAATAAACTAATAAAAATAATCTTAAGCTTGCAGAGTAGTACAAGAGAAAACATTAGCACCATCTGGTTATTTTA
Source organism: Aspidoscelis tigris stejnegeri (assembly GCA_023333525.1). Lineage (NCBI taxonomy): Eukaryota > Metazoa > Chordata > Lepidosauria > Squamata > Teiidae > Aspidoscelis > Aspidoscelis tigris. The sequence goes on along the minus strand of JALMGA010000002.1, from coordinate 58,994,386 downwards.
CTCTCATTTATAGTATACAGCAGATGTTATACTTGTTACACCAACACAGATTTTCAACAGAAATTAATTTGATGCATACCCACCCACCTGACTGCCCTTTAATGACCAGGGATGCCAATGTCAGATCAAAATTCTGATAGGCTCCAGAACTTGCCTTCCTGGGAGACCAACCAGGGAGTCTTTCCACACTTACCAGCCTAGTATGGTATACCATACTAGGCTGGTAAAGACCCAGTGCAGTGGTGGTTCTTTGCACATTAAGTGCTGGAACAGACCCATACTGGACCAGCAGCACTCTAAGTGCAAATATCCAGGGCAGAGCAGACCAGATTACCCTCGCAACACCTGTAATGGGGATGTGCATGAATATTCATAACATTCAAAATTCATATGAATTTGTCCAAATCCGGACATTCGAATTTGAATCAAATGTTGGGACATTTGAAGATTGACATTTGAATTAGAATCGAATGCTTTGGAACATTCATACAAAGCTCTGCTACATTTGTTAACCTGGGGGAGGTGGGAAAGCAGCTGCTTCAGTCACATCTGCAACAGATCCAGATTTTAAATTTTAAATTTTTAATACCTTGTGGTCCAGGTGGGAGTGCTTTTTCTTGTTGTTTCTCAGGGAGAGTGAAGAAATCTCTGCAGTCAGGCAGCTGATTGTGCTCATCTGCTCTCACAAGTTGTTGCCATGTAGTGTAGTGGATTTGGACTGGAGTCAGATCACTTGTCAATCTCAGAGAAGAGCTGGACATTCATTCAGCCAAATAAATCCAGAGAAAAAGTATTTCTTTCCTCACTGGAAGGGTCAGCAGCTTTATTTCAGAATCCTTTCTTAGACAAACTTCTCTTTAAACAACAAACTAAAGACAAAAACATTGTTCAACACAGAGCTATTTTTATAGCCCAAAATTGCAAGTCATCATCATGAGGCTTTAGAATGATGTCATCTTATTACTGCAACAACATGAGACTGAATCACAAGACTCTGAACCATGAGTTGCTGATTCACTGTGACTCTTCAGTTCCTGATAACATAACATTCTGAATTGTTTGACAGTTGTGAACCAGCATAAGAGGGAAAATGCCTTTTTAGACCACTAGCTCAAGCTTTCAGATATTACCCATATGTAGAAGTGAGCATCTGCTCTAAATTACCAGCAGTAATCCTGGGAAAATGTTTCAGCAGGTGGAGGCTTTCAGGCAACCAGGAAAGAACATCTGCACTGATGATGATACCGAATCTGATCTTCACATGCAAAAGTGTAGAAAAGGATGAGTCCTTCTGATTAGGGATGAGCAAATTCAAAATTTGTATAAATTTGTATGAATTTCGACATTTGCCCAAGAACTGAATAGATCTGACCTTCAATGAAGGTTTAATTAAGGCTGGTTCTCCCCACCAGCTTCTCACTCCCCCCCAAGCCATGTTCCCTTACCTTTCACCACTGCCTCACACTTATCAAGGACCCAACTAGATGTGTTCACCCCCCACTTCTGCCATGCTTCCTAGATGTGGGAGGTGTGCACACAACTTTGGAAGGCCTTATTGGACCTATGAGTGCACAAATGATGGTGATGACTCACTTCTGGCCTCCTGCTCTCCCCCCCCCTTTGCTTGCCATTGCTGGAGTTCTGTGCACACCTCCCACTTCTGGGAATCTTCCCTGCTTCAGCATTCTACTCCATCTGACCCAAAGTGCTGTGTCCCACCCCAAGAGTGATTATTTTGGGTGTGTGGAAGGGATGGAGTATCAGAGATTTGGGTTAGGATAAAGCTTTTAAAAAATAGAAAAAGAAACAAAACTTCTATGTTTGGCCCTAGAATCTCAAAATCATACTGTTAGAAATAGTTTTCCATACTGATATATTTTAAAAACTTTATTTCTGAAGTCTTCTGGAATTAATTTTGATTGTGGCAAACAGTGCACTGTTTGTTAAGACCTTTTAGCCTACTTCACATTATAGCAAGTGTCTTGTTTAGGTTATTATTGGATTGAACAGGGCTGAAAGTAAGCCTGGGTGTGTCTTGTCTGATTAAACCAATTATCAATTAAATTTTGTTCACTGATTCAGTAGCTAAAGGAGCAATCTCTTTTCACATGAGTAAACTCTTCTTCTATTTCTGTACAGAGATGTTTTGCAGAGCCAGGGTCAGCTTGCATACGGTTTATAGAACCATACTAGCCTGGGTGAGGGAAAACTTGTTTTGCATATACATCATTTCCTGAGAAGGACAGTCTCACAAGGAACATGCTGGCTGCAGAGACCTTTCATCTGCAGCACTCCTGGGTGCAAAACCCAGAATTCCTGGCTAGGGAACAAACAATGCTGATTTTCCATACATTCCCAACTGGATCCCCATTATAGCTGCTTTTGAGCAGCAGTTAGAACAAGACACATGGTATGTCAAACCCAGCAAAACTTTCAAGGTAAATCCAGAAATGTCTCACTTCCAGGGCCATTTCCAGGTGTGCTACAGAATGCCCCTCAGTCTGTAACTTTGAAGCAGATAGCAGAGAGTGGGACAGGTATCCTGCAGATGGTTCAAAGCCTGCTTTTTTCTGTTTTGTCCTTTTCCTGCTGCAATTGCCAGAGAGAGGACACTGCATTACCTGCCAAAACTTACTAATCAGTAGCTACCCAGGTTTCCATCTCTAGAATATATCATGCAACCTCAGTTCTTCCCAGTACACACAGAGATCGACAAACACAGTCTTCACCGAGCTTAGGGACTATTCTTACCCTAATGAGTTGCATAGTTTATTGACTGAGTGTCCTTTCAAGGTCCCATTGTAACCAAGGTACAAAATAAGCACTGCTATAGAACAGTCAGTCTACATTAGTAAGTACTGAAAGATGCTAAATGTTTCAGTTACCTAGAGAAGAGCAAATCTCTTAGCTATAGTTCAATATACTTAAATATTTAAAACTGAGTAGCACAAAGCAATGCTCTAGGCTCCAGGCTAATCATTCATATAATTGCTTAGCACACTCTTGATTTTCAGAGGTGTTTGCATTTTTAACCGCAGGGTGGCACCCTGAAAATTATTGCTCACCCAAAGGGATCCAACTTTTTCCATCTAACTGTATATGATTCATGATTTCTTTATTATTATTATTATTATTTTGTCAACAATAGATATTTAAAAACAGAATTTTGTATCACAAATACATTCAAAACTGGAAGGGGCTACAGAAAAATCTTTTATTACAGCTGTGGCCTTTTGGCACCCTCTCACTCACCAGGTGCTGCTGTACTACAACTCCCAGTTGATGTGGCCAAAGTCAAGGAGTGATAGTAACTTGGCTCAATTCCAGCCAAACTTAACCACGTTTTCCAGGTTTGTGGATGTTTCTACTTTTTTTTTTATGTATGAGGATTCAAAGGGTTCCTTCTCTCACAAAAGAAGGCAAAGAACCAATCAACTGTTTACCTTGGGGCTCCAAAGTTAAGAAGTGCCAAGGCTTACAATATGAGATCACATGGTAGGATAGAGAATGACATCTCACCTTTTGTGTTAAATGCATATTTGATTCATACTTTAATAATTGTATGTTCTTAGTTTAGTTACATTCTTAAATTTACCTTTCACCATATATGTTACCATTTAGCCACTGATAAGACCTAGGCACCAAAAGGTTGACCATGCATTAGGTCGGTGATGGCCAACCTATGACACGCGTGTCACAGGTGACACGCCAAGCCCTTTTGGGTGACACACATGGTCACCCTGACACCTGGACACGTAGTGCTTGCTTGTTCTTGAAGTGTATGAAATACCAACTTTCAATTGAAGATTTAGCAACAAAAGTCACTAATGTAAAGAATTATTTGTTTTTGCTTTTAATAAAATACATATATCAAAAATATAACCTTTTTACTAGAGCTACAAATATCACAAAATTATGGATATTTCTAGAAGTGACACGGCACCGGAGTTAAGCTAGGTTTTCTTGCGAATTTTGACACACCGAGCTCAAAAGGTTCGCCATCCCTGCATTAGGTGGAAGGCAAGCAGGATGGTTAAGAGGTAAGAGACAAATATGCTGGCCACTTTTCACTTCTGCCAAAAAAGGAGGGGGGACTTTTCTTAAATCTTCCTTGAAGTTCTCTTGGATTGTTCCCTTTAGTGGGTTCATCAGGAAGGGAGATTTGAATAGCCCCCAACCCCTATGCCAACACTCTGACTGGAATTTGTGGTCGCAATTAAGACCTGTAGATCAATTTATCATTCTACTTCCACTTCTCCATTTGCAAATATGTAGGAAGCTTGTGGGATTTCCCTATCCAACCATGTATGTTTGAACGGAACCCTAGTTTCAATAAAGTGATGAATGTCAAATGCATACAACAAATTCATCTAGGCCATTTCTGCACTTATCTGAATCCCATGATAAAAAGGTATCGAGGGGTGTGCCTTTCATTTGCTAGTGTGGGACAAATGAGGCTGTACCTTGTTCTCACAATGGAAGAAGCTATGGACCTGGACAGGGTGCCAAAATGGTCCCCCATATTGTTTCTGTAGTAGATTCCAAAAATAAGGTCTACCAACAGATGAGGCTCTATAGTGTGGGGGACTTTTCAGTGGTGCATGAGAAAATGGTGCCAGACATTGGCACACACCAAAAAGGGCCCAGCCAGAACCTGTGAAGATCAGAAATAAAAACAAAAAGGTCTGGGTGCTTGCCTCAAGAGCTAAGCTAGCCTAGCCTTCAAAGTTAGTAGTCAAAATTCCTGACCTTGGGGCCTGTAGAAGAGTGCTTTTGACAGTGCTGTAATGAACTGCTAAAAAGCCCCCCTGGTAGTCCCAGAACACAGAAACAGCACCTTCTGCACTTCTTTCATGTTCTAGATCAGGGTCACTAGCCCTAACCTCACTTCTGTTCTACTACTGCTACACTTTGGCATTATTATTTCAGAACACAAGGAAATAATCCCCAGCTATTAAGATTTCTTTGAGACATCTTTGCTAGTCATTTGCAGCTGTTGAATGTAGAATCCTTTGTAGTTTCACAAAAAAGCTGGTCTGCTAAAATGAGGCAAGTAAATGAGATCTGCATGATAAAAGGGATTGTTGTCTGTTTATTACTCTTGCTCCCCCCTCTCATTTTTGTGGCATTGGATATGAGTGATCACTTTAAGTAAACAGAGGGCACTGAAAAGTGAAGATATGATGACAAATATTATTTAATGCAAATGAATACTCAAATTGTCCATATTGTTCTGATCATTTCCGTAAGAGTCTACTAAATTTCTTATTCATCCTAAGAAATCCAGGGCAATTGATTCAATCTGTCACTTTCTGTGATGATCATTGCAGCTGGGTATGCACCTCCCATCCATCTTCTGATTCCAGCATCTTTTTGTAACAGATTAGCATTTGTTTAGACTTTTGCCAAAACTATATCAATGTCCCCCCAGCACAATCAGAAAGGTAGCAGAAAGCTTGCCAAGTACAGAATGTTACTTCCACCTACTTAGCTCCAGAAAGGCCAATGTAGTACAGGAGATACCCTCTAATCATCCTCTGTAAGATAGGCAGAACATAATGCTCTATTCTTATCTGAAGTAGGAAAGACCATGTAGAGGCTTAAGAAAATTCACAACATTTCTTTTTAGAGAAGTGTTGGGCATTTTAGGTCAGTGAAAAGTAAAGGACATCTGTCTACAGCAATGCGTAGTCTGAGATTAAACTGTTGAATTGCAAATATCCTTCCTCTTCTTTAATGCTAATGTAAAAAAAGCCCACAATGCCAGTTAGCAGGGGCTAAATCTGAGGATGGAACTGTGCCTTTAGTTTACTTCTGCTTGAACTGTGGCAAATGGAAGCACAACTCGGTAGTAGCTTCATTGTTGCTCCTTTGAAGCCCATATGAAGCACTGGCAGGTGGCTCAATTTATCTTAGATATCTTGCACTTCTCTTTCTCTCTTCCCCCACCTGCTAACCTCCAGACACAACTGAATCCACTGTATGCAGCACCTGGAATAGCACTAAACTTGCCAAACAGTATCAAGTGACAGAAGCCCTGCTGGTTTTGACATACCCAGATGGTTTGGCACATGTCGGCATATAAAGGTAATTATAGACATCCTGCATGCTTGATTTCTCAGTGAAGTACCAGACTTCTGTTTTAAATTAAATGTTCTGTCTCAGGCTTGTAGAACATAAGAACATAAGAACATAAGAGAAGCCTTGCTGGATCAGGCCACAGCCCATCTAGTCCAGCATCCTGTCGCACACAGTGGCCCACCAAATGCTCATGGGCATCTCAAGCAGAGACAAGGACAAACCTTCTCCTGCTCTCGAGTCCCAGCAGATGGCCCTAGAAGTGCCCCATTTCCTCCCCCCCCCCTCAGCCTGAAAGATGCACCTAGGCATTCGTTCTAGTAGCCATTGATACATCTGTCATCCATAAATTTGTCTAACCCTACCTTAAAGCCATCCAGACTGGTAGCTGTCACCACCTCTTCTGGCAGCACATTCCATAGGCCGATGACCCTCTGTGTGAAGAAATACTTCCCCCTGTCAGACCTTACGCTCCTACCCATCAGCTTCATAGAGTGCCCCCTGGTTCTAGTGTTGTGCGATAGAGAAAAAAAATTTTCTCTATCCACCTTTTCTATGCCGTGCATAATTTTATATACTTCAATCAGGTCCCCTCTCAAACGCCGTCTCTCCAGACTGAAGAGGCCTAGACATTGCAGCCTGGTTTCGTAAGGGAGGTGTTCCAGACCCTTAATCATTCTGGTTGCCCTTCTCTGCACCTTCTCTAGTTCCACAATATCCTTTTTGAGGTGTGGTGACCAGAATTGTACACAGTATTCCAAATGTGGCCTCACTATAGATTTATAAAGGGGCAAAATGACACTTGCTGACTTATTTTCTATTCCCTTCCTAATTATTCCCAGCATTGAATTGGCTTTTTTCGCTGCTGCCGCACACTGGGTTGACACCTTCATTGAACTGTCCACCAAAACCCCGAGATCCCTTTCCTGGCGTGTTGCAGAAAGCTCAGACCCCATCAGTTTATAGACGTAATTTGGATTCTTGGCCCCAATGTGCATTACTTTACACTTGTTAAGATTAAAGCACATTTGCCACTTGGTTGCCCACTCACCCAATGCTAAGAGATCCCTCTGGAGCTCTTGGCAATCTCTTTCAGATTTTACTACCCTAAATAATTTAGTATCATCAGCAAACTTTGCTATTTTACTATGTACCCCTTTTTCTAGATCATTGATGAATAAATTAAAAAGCATTGGTCCCAGTACTGAGCCTTGAGGGACCCCACTTTTTACTTCTTTCCACCCTGAGAAATTGCCGTTTACTACTACTCTCTGCTTTCTGCCCTTAAGCCAGTCACAAATCCAGGACAGAACCTGTCCCCTTATTCCATGGCTGGTGAGTTTACTCAGTAGCCTTTGATGTGGGACTTTGTCAAAAGCCTTCTGAAAGTCCAGATAGACAATGTCTACTGGTTCACCTTTATCCACGTGTTTATTGACACTCTCAAAGAATTCCAACAAATTTGTGAGGCATGATTTACCTTTGCAGAAGCCATGCTGGCTTTTGTTCAGCAATGCCTGCTGCTCCATATGCACACTAATTTTGTCTTTAATAATGGTTTCCATCACCTTACACGGAACTGACGTTAAGCTAACTGGTCTGTAGTTGCCTGGATCACCCCTGGATCCCTTTTTGAATATTGGTGTTACATTTGCTACCCTCCAGTCCTCAGGTACAGAGCCTGATGTTAGGGAAAGATTATATATTTTTGCTAGAAGGTCGGCAATTTCGCATTTGAGTTCCTTAAGGACTCTTGGATGAATACCATCTGGTCCCGGTGACTTGTTAACATTTATTTTATTAAGACATGCCAGGACCTCTTCCTTGGTTATTTCTGTACAGTTTAACTCTTCAGAAAACACAGGCTCAGCTACTGGCATGTGTCTTCTGTCTTCCTCCGTGAATACGGAAGCAAAAAATTCGTTTAGTCTCTCTGCAATCTCTGTGTCTTCTTTAATTACCCCTTTCTCTCCTTTACTATCTAGTGGTCCAACTGCTCTCCTGGTTGGATTCCTACTTCTGATATACTTAAAGAAGTTCTTGTTATTTCTTTTGATGTTTTTAGCAATGTGCTCCTCAAAATCTTTCTTAGCTTTCCTAATGGCCGTCTTGCATTCGTGTTGCCAGTGTCTATGTTCCCTCCTGTTCTCCTCATTTGGACAAGCCTTCCATTTCCTAAATGAACTCTTCTTGTTTTTAATGACTTCATCTACTGCATTTGTGAGCCACATTGGTTTCTTCTTGGACCTAGAAGTCCCCTTTCTTCTTTTAGGAATGCATTCTAGTTGCACTTCCGTTATTGTGTTTTTAAGTAGTCTCCATGCATTTTGAAGTGATTTAACTGTTTTGACTTTCCCTTTCAATTTCCTTTTCACTAATTTCCTCATTTTGGGGAAGTTTCCCTTGTGAAAGTTTAAGTTGTATGGTGCTAAGCTTTTGTTTTTGTCGTCCCCCTCCCCCCCAAAAAAACCCTAAAAGTATTAACTTGAGAGCCTCATAAGGAGCAGTGGCAAAAGGTCAGTTACATTACTAGCATGCAACAAAGATGACAGGCATTAATCTAGGATAAAATGGGAGCATTTGAGTTTGGTTCCAAGTGGACAGAATAGGGATGTGCACAAATGCAATTTTTGACAAATATTCAAATGGCCAAATTTGGACGAATTCAATCGAATAATGAATATTTTAAATGTTCCTGCACATCCCTAGGAGACTGATCCTTACATCAAAAAAGATCTTCATCCAAATGGTCATTGAACAAATGCCTTTGGTAGGATGTTTATCCCACAGAAGTTCAGCATAGGAATGGTGGCAGGTGTACACATTGTGAATGCCAGCCTGCCCCGATCTTTACACTCACCTACATGCATGTTCCCATCCAGGAGCATCTATCTCGCTGCAGCAATGGCCATGCATGCCGGCCATTACTACAGAGATTGGGCAAGACAGCAAAAAAACTGCACAGATGCAGCCACAATGCCACACCTCAATGCAGTATAGCCAGGAAAATGCTGTGTGCTGAACTGTACTAGGAGCACTATAGACGCTCCTCGTAAAGCTGTGGAGCACTTTTTTGTGCTCCACAGCTTCTGAAAATTGAGGATGCCCCCTAGTCCCATCAACAGTGCATGAATATGCATGTGTTGGAGCGTGGACAGCTAGACTGGAGGGTCAAGTGTGAACAGGCCCATAGAGTGCTTTATCTAAGCTTTAGGCATCTAATTCTGCCTTGAAGGAAGCTATGTTTCTGCTTTGATTGTAATTGTTTCATTGTCTATGTTGTGTATGAACTACCCAGGGGTTGTGATATTGGGCAATACAAGAATCAAACAAAAAGACAGACTTCCTAACTACATTGAGTGAAAGCATTAAGCACTTGAACTAAAATTTGCTCCTTGGAAAAGAATGCATACATGTATTTAGGCCCTTTCTGTGCTAGATGCCTCAGGATGGTGTTTAAGAGGCCTTTAATCCAGATCTCTGGAAATACCATTTAATTGATACTACCAGAGGGACTAAGGTTCTTGTTCTGGAATAGGATGAGGAGGCTATTGGGAATTCTTTTACTGTCCAGTGTCAGAGGTTGAGAGGTGCTGCTGCTGCAAAGCTCAGGGAAAGTTCATAGCTGCAGGAAGCCATGGGTTGGCCATGTATTATCAGTGCTGACGGTGCTGATCCATCCCACACCTCCCTACAATCCAGATTAGTGAGCCTGGATATTCTGGCCCCATTGATTTAGATCTGGTGCCAGTAGGTTTTAACACTTTCATTACCCTGGGGATGAGTACAAATATTCATCACATTCAAAACTTGTACAAATTCACCCAATCTTGGACATTTTAAGATTGATATTTGAATATTTTGAATTGAATGTTGTAATACATTCATACAAAGCTTTGTTACATTCATGAACCTGGTAGGTGTGGAACCGGCTGCCCCAGTCACATATGTAACAGATCCAGAGTGGATACAAAGTGAATTCAGAGTGCGTTCAGTGTGGATTGAGAGTGGATTTGATGCGTTCAGAGCAGATATGTAGGGGTTTCATATGATAAATGTAGGGGACTTGTAGAGAATTTGTAGCGGGGATTTGAATCGGATTTGTATTGAATTCAAATCTGATGACATTGGAAGATCTATTTGAATGAATACATTTTTTTTTTGCATTCAGTTCAATACAAACCAAACATTTGAAAAAAAATATGCACATCCCTACTAATAATATTTCCATCCATTCCTTATCTCTTTTATTTAACTAAAAATGAAAGGAAAAAACCCCGAATGCACACGGTTCTCTTCTTTGCAGTTTTTGTTTCCTGATTCCATTCTACCCCAGTCATAGCAATTCTTCCTGCTTTATCAACTTCTAATTCCAACCTCACATTTATCTTTAATCCACTCAGTGCCTCCACTGTATCCTGCTGATATAGTTGCCACTTTTGCCTAGAACCCAACAGGCTTCATCTTTACAATGCCTCATTAGACTTGAATGCTGAAGTGGACTTCCAATTCTATGCGTTTTCTGCCCCATTAGACCATTTACAGCATAGATCAGCAGAAGCTTTTCTTCCAATAGATGAGAGAAGTGTTTTTATTTTGTTTAACTTGCGAAAAGCACAGTCCCAAAGATGACATGCATTAGTGAGTCTGGGCTCAGAAACAGATTGTACTTCATGTGGAAAGTGACCACTGGGTCTGTTTTAAGCCTTATGATTATGCAATTCTAATCTATTTTAGAAAGGGACTAATCCCTTGTGATATTTACAATCCAGTAAAAAGCTCCCTCTGCCCCTTTTAAAGAAATGCTTGTGGTAATTCTCAAGTGAACTACATATTAAGCATGACAAATACTTTATAGAGGTCTTGATGGGTTTCCTTATTTGATCTATCAGTTGTTATTCCAGCTTATTGAGCTTTCTTTTAGAAATTGCTCCTTGGAGTTCTTAAAGCACAGATCCTGTAGACACTCTATCATTTACTTAGGCTAAGCTGCTACGTATGACATTTTTAGACTATTCCTGTTACTTTAATGCTGATAATTTTTTTCTTTTTTTTCATGGCTTTATAAACTTACAAAGTATACTGTCTTTGCCAGAGTTATCCAATAGCAGAATCTGGACGTGCAGAAAGCACAGAAAAGCATGTGTGCTTAAGTCCAATGTATCTATAGATCAACATACTTCATTGCAATTATCCAGAAGAGACTTTTAAAAGGTTCTAAGACAGAATGGAAGCAAGCAGTAGAATTGTGATTTACTATGCAGCAAAATTCTTATTACTAGTGGTTTGTTCACAATAGCCAGAGCCTTTTTGCACTTACCTTGATATCTCATGTGGGGGATGCTCTGGAATAGAGTATCTGCACTTCACAGTGCTGTTTCTTTACTAGAAATTGATCTAGTTTGGTCTAATGGTTAGAGAGCCAGACTCTTATCTGCGAATACTGAAGCCAGCTAAGTGACCTTGGGCTAACACAGCTCTCCTCTGAGTTCCCACAGCCCCACCCACCTCACAAGGTGTTCTGTTGTGGGGAGAAGAACAGAAAGCTTTGTCAGCTGCTTTTCTGCACAGACCCTTAATGCAGATTAAGGGTATGTGTGTTACACATCTGGGCTTCCAAGCCTGCACAGTAATATGTTTCTAGAAGACCCTGCCCCCTGCTGGTACAGCTCCTTCTACTTCAGATGCTGTCTGATCCACATTAGGGAGGCCTTCAGTACCTAAAATCCATGCAAGGGAGGGAAAGAGACTGGAGAAAAAAAGGAAGATATTTGGGATCAGGCCAGAAGCTTTTTCCAATTGATCAATTGGGACAGAAACTTCTAAGGAACAGTAGTTGATGAATTTGGAACATTTACTAGGAACCGCTTTAGCATGACAGAACAAGACTCTTTGGATGTTCAAAAATTATTCAGTTTTGCCAAAATACTAACTTCACTTTAAAAGAAGCCTAATTGATTTGGGGGATTGCTTATTTTAGGATTTTCCAGTGTAGTGCTCCTTTGTATCTAGATCTCTGTTTTAAAAGGTAGTTGCATTACCAACATTCAGTGTGCTCTTTATTGCTACAGAAAATAGCAATCAAGAATGTCAGGCAAAGGCTTGCAATATTCAGAGGAATGTTTCCTATCACTACCACTGTTCCTAAAACAATTGCTTTCTAGATTAGAATAGCTAACAACCCTACTGATTACTTTATGAGATGACTGATCTAACCTCTAAACTACTTATAGTAGCTATCACTGAATTACCAATTAACCTTGAGAAAGGAGGACAATTCTGACAAACTTAGAGTTGAGACAAATCTGATTAGATGTGTTATATGGTTTATTTTTGGTAACAAGATGGTCTTGGAAGGTTATTGATAGAAGGACTTTACCTCAATTCAAAATAAGCCCATTCTCAGGCAACCTTTCTAAAATGACTGAACAGGCCTGAGGGAGACAAAGGCCATAGTGAAGCTGTATCTGCATTTCAATAACTTGGGCATAATCCTACTGAACAAGGGAGTGGGGAAGCAGCACACATATACATTTGTATTTGTATACTACTATAACCATACTACTTAACATATGTTGGAATGGGTGTGGGTCTGTAATAGAACAAACAGCCTGGAAAGCAGAGGGTCATTGGTTTCATCTCCAGCCTTTCCACAAAATAGGCAATGGCAAACCACTTTTCTATTTATGCTACAAAAACGGGATAGAGGTACTCCCAGAGGGGCCTGCCCAATCAATCAAGAGTCAGTCGTGACGCAGTAATACCCATCATTGTAAAAAAGAAATGCACATTGATCAGAAACAGGCCCTATTGTTTTGCCAACATGTTTAGCCGTTTAAACATAGCTCTTACAGGTAGCTGTTGATACCAGATACCAGATATACTGTATGATTTATGGATTTATTAATAAATAGTAAATCGGTGATTTTATGGAAAAGACTCAGTATCATTATGGTGAGGCACTGGCCTTAAAACAATGGCTATGACTCTGGGATGTTGGAATCCTGAAGGGGAAAAAAAAACCAGGAGGCAGGCAGAAGCAGCTAATGACTGCACAACAGAAAACTTAAGTTTTGCATCTGTGTTTCAGCCAAGGATGCTGAAGAGATCTGAGGCCTTTTCACATGAGACCATCTCAAACATCTGGAGAACACGTGGAGATGGAGCATTCACTTTGCTGGGGCAGCGGTTCTGTCCCAGCCAGTCTCCGCGTGTTCTCCGTGTGTTCAAGATATAGAGCAGTTAAAACTGCTCTACATCTGTCTTTGCGTGTTCCAAGCATCCCTGGCCGTCCAGGGAGGGAAGTGTTCACATATGCTTCCCTCTCTGACAGCTGTGGGCACGCCCCCCCAGCCATGATTGGCTGAAAATCAGCTGAACAGGTGGCAGGGGTGCGCAAATCACTTACCTTGCCGGCTCTGGGGTTGCCTCTGCTGCAGTCTGTGCAGACACATCAATTCTGTGCAATGGCAACCCTGGGCCAGCAAGGTAAGCGAGGTGGCTCGCTCCCAGCTCTTGCAGTCCCATAGGGACTGCAGGAGTTGGGGAGACACCCAGGTCAGCTTCCCCTCACCCTTTTCTGGGGTGGATGGAGGCCAATCTGTGGCTCTCTATGGGCTGGGGGATGTGGGACCCTTTGGTAGACCAGACAGATGTGGGTCCAGTTTACTGGGGTCCCACATCCCCCAACCCATCACAGCAGACTATTGTCCTTTGCATCCAGGCGGCTGAGCTCTGCAGAGGTGCCCTGGTATCCCCCACCCAGGGGCCTGCCCATGTGAGTGATCTGCCCAATCAGAAGCCATGCTGCATGCACGTAGTGTGCATTCCGGCTGCCCCAGGTCATTGAGAACCAGGACAGCAAGAAAGTAGGACCCCAGGGTGGGTGGGTGGGTGCCCGGGTGGTTCCTTCCAGCTTTACAGGACCCAATTGGTGGGCAGGCCTGGGAGAGGCACCCCTGCCCCTGCCCAGCCTTTCCCGGCTAGGACAGTTTAGGACGGTTTCCCCATTCGCACATAGGCAGGTAGGAATGCGTTCCAGCTGTAATGCAAAAAGGCCTCTGGCTTTTTAGATAAAAAAGATGCCAGGAACAAAGGGAATGGAATTTTATATGCTCAGCTCTGACCACAACCTTGTGGATTTTCTGAATATAAGAGTTTATATATATGTTTGTCCCCTTTATTAAATCTCAAACTGTGGTGATTTTTGGACATTTAAAAGTTAAAAAGGAGTTTATATATTTATAGTCAAGATGCTAAGATTTCCAAGAATTGGCTGGGAAGATTTGTTTGTCTGTGTGAATGCTAATGAACTAGAAGCTAGCTCTCCAGTTTGCATAGTTATGTTAAACAAGTTAGCACTTCAGCTGCTGGAGCTTCATTAGCATAGTTATCTGGCTAACACAGAATTCCTTTCCTTTGCTGTTTCTGAGTGAAAAAGAAAAAGACAACGTGCTTTGTAAACTCCATTGCTTGCCTTTCTTTTTCCCAGAAATCTTTGCATTTCTTGAGTCATTTCCTATTGAGTTTTTGTCCAATCTGAAGTAACTTCCTTTGGAAAAGTACCACCTCCACAGCAGATATCTTTTTAAAAGGGCTGGGAAATTTAGATTATTTCTCTTTTTTTTTCTTTTGCTGATGGTCTGGTTGGTAAGACAATGTGAAGTGTCTGTCCTTTTTCTTTCTCAATACACAGCAGCAGTAGGGGCAAAAATGCTACGTTGAATAAATGGGAATAGAAAAATATCTGAAAGCATCATTGTGTTTGTTTATAAATCTATGAAGTAGCCACATTTAACATTTTCTATATTGTTCTTGCCACCATGCCTCTTAAGTGATATTGTGAAAAAGTATTGAAATTAGCAGCCAGAATAATCAGTAGGCTGAAAAACCAAGTTAGAGCTGGAATGTGGGGAGGAAATTAACCCAATTGGTCATTGGAAAACACTGTGAAGAACCTGTGGTAACTGATTGTTCTGGTACCATAACAAGGTATGGACCAATAACAGTTCTATATCTTCCAAGGTTCTGGTTCTATTATTGCTTTTGTTTAGGTATAATGGGGGGGTGGGGGACTAAAATAATGGCACCAACAATGACCCAATGCAGTATGCCAGGGACTAATCTAGGACTTGAATGCCATCATCTGATTTTTAGAAGTAATGAAGAAATAAAATTGGGTATTATTTGCTTTCATTTGCTAACAAAATCCACCTGGTACAATTATACTTAAGGCTAGAATATCCACCCCACTATCCTGCAAATTTCAATTTCCCTCACCACCACCTACCTTAGTTATGGTGGAGGACACAAGAGAAAAACTTGAAGATAGCCAAGTCACTTTCAACAAAAGTTTGAAAGTAGACTGGAAAATACACTGGAAGAATCCAGACAAATAAAATAAAGTAAAATAACAACTTCTGGTTGGGCATAAATTATCCTATGCATAATGGAGGGAAAATTCCAAAATGTAAGAGCTGAACAAAAATTGAACTGAAAAGCAAAGCTGTTGTATTTCAAAGAAAATTCTATCCTCTGTCATCTTTTCCACGCTGTATTACTTCTGAATGTTATTTCAATGGAAGAGTATTTCTAGATCTTTAGTACAATCTTCAAACTTCTTTTTTCATACATAAGATTACATATAAATGGAAGATTATGAAGTTGCTTAGGTTTTCCATCTAAATAGTCTATTTCTCTTCCACCTAACCACCTGCTGCACACGTGTGTGTGCTTCCCACTCACATCAGCAGTCTAATGCCTTTCCATTCACACAGGGTTTTTTGTTTTTGTTTTTTTGGATAGAGAAGACCCAGGGAGCAATACTGAGTTCTATTACTGCAGCAACAGTTCTCTTTTCTCACCTTAACTGCTAAGGTCAGTCAGAGATCTCTGTTGGGTCTTCTAAAAATATGCATGAGTTCAGAACTAGTCAGGAGAAAATAACTTAATTGAGATAATAATTATAATTTAGAATATATTCTTCCTGCATATCAGAGGTTGCCTTTTTAAGGCCCAAAATAATGAATTTGACAGATCTTGTTCATTCTGCCACCTTATGCAAGGTTGCTTAGCAACCACAAGATGTGGAGTAGTAGAGGTTGCAGGAGTCAGCTGCAGAAAAAGCAAAGAGAAAGATCATTAGCTAAACAATTCTGGAGATACTGAGGTCTCACCCACATGAATATTAACTCAGATACTCAATAGACTGTCCTGAGCACCTGTAGACATGGTCTATGCACACCCCTAGATGTGGACTCTATGCAAATGCTGCTTAGGACTGATACTGTCATCTTCCGAAGTACTGTATTTACTCTGGAGTACACAATACATTAAAGGGGGTAGTTTTGCTGATATAGCTCTGATTATTTATAATTTCCTTTATTGAAGAGAGGAGGGAGTGTGTTGTAATACAATCTCAAAAATCCCTTGCTGACTTCTCTTGTCTGTAGCTCCTCAAAGAAAATCCAGCATAAAACAAAAGGATGAAAGAGAAGACCTTTCCACGCTTGCCTGGTAAACCAGAACAAGCTCCTCACTAGTATGACTGAGGTGTTGTGAGGAAGACAGAGGGTCACTTCAAGGATGGGGCATTTAAAAGTGCCCAAATGGGCTTAAAGCTTCTAATAACACCCTAAATTTGCTGACAGGGGTCCTAACATGAGTGTATGATTTTAGTGTGTGAGTGCATTCTAAGGGTGCCCTGCGATGTTCAGTTGATTTGGTCACTTAGAGGACTCAGCCAGGCAGGCATCATTGCTCCTGATTTTGTGGGGAATTTTACTTTTGGGTTAATACTATAAAAAGTGTGATAGTATTAAAGATATCTGTGGACCCTGTAAGCCTAACTGTATACCAGTCCATGAGGCATACTGGAGCACACCACACCTCTGGTAGAAATTAGCAGAGGATCCACCCCATTGATCTAAGCCTCAGGCCAAAATGGCACCCTATCCAAGTCCACCAGGAAACATGTTCCCCTTTCTTCAGTTATCCATCACTGTCCTATATACCCCCTTCTACATTCCCTTGCAAAATCACACATCATTTGTTCTCCTAAATTTATCATTGCTGAATTGTTCTCTTGCATGGACTTTTCCAGTTCTTAACTATCACTGCCTGTGCTGTCAATAATCTTGGCTAAGATCAAGTGTAGTATCTGATCTTATCAGTCTAATATATGATATGTCCTTGATTTGAAGACTCTATGTTAAGTGGATTTTTGGAATCAGGAGATGGAATAAAGGCCAGGAACTTTCATTCCTAGTCTACAGAGTTTCTAGCATTTGACTCTAAGTTAGCACAGCCTTCAGAGATGACAGTGAGAACTGGTGTGGTACAGGCCATGCCAATGCAGGTGGTCCTGTCCTGTGCCAACAGCAATACATCCCATACTGAAACTGTATGTGTACACTGGAATAGGGATGCAAGGACGAAGTATGAAAATGATCACAGTTTGTCTTTTTTTTAATTAAATTTTTATTAATTTCCAACACAATCATAAAACAAAATTTTGGGTATCCCTAAATAAGTACACTGGGGAATATACAATTAATTCGTAAATTATAATTGACTTTCACTCGTCCTCCAAGGCTTCTCTTATGTTGTGCTTCTTTTTTCTTACTCCCTTGTAGCTCTCCTTCAATATGTTGCTCCATCTGGTTATTCTTCAAATCCAGCAGGCATCAGTTGATTCTCTAATTCTTGTAAATAGTCAATAACAGGTTTCCAGTCTTTCACAAACTTGCTGCACAGTCCTGTTCTTGACTAAATTTGTTCATTTCCTCTTCTTTCCAATTTTTGCTGCAGTTACCATATATTGAGTTAAGGCATCCACCCTATCCAAATTTCTAATTATGCCTAATAAAAACAATTCTGGCTTTTATGGAATATTCACTTTTAAAATGTTTTGCATAGTTTTATGGATTTGTATCCAATATTCCTGTGCTTTCTTACATATGATAAATCATGCCTTCTTTTGTCTTACATTCCCAGCACTTATTAGAAACACCTTGATATATTTTTTTGCCAAAAGTTTGTCTTTTTCAATCAGGGAATCACCCTGAAAGTTGCCACACTTGATATTGACTCTTCCCAATTTTTCACCCTAAGTTATATGGCCTTCCTTTTTTTTTTTTTGCTATTTCTTAATCCAAGTGTATGCCAATTACATATGAAAAGAAGAAAGGGGGGAGGGAGCTGTTCTTTTATTTTTGAAGAATTCATGAAGTTTCCTTTTTTTTTTCTTTCAGAAGAAAGTAATCAGTAAATTTTCTCATACATTGGCAGTTATTCCTGTCAGCAGTTTAAACATTGTTGGAAACAACTGATTTGGGGACTTCCAGACTAGCAGATTAAATCTGCAGATATATAAAAAAATGCAGTTTACCTGCTACTAAGTGACAACTCCTTGTCCCCCTCCCAATGGAGGTCTGCAGCTTCCTCCTTGGTAGCTGCAAGACTTCTGTGGCACAAGCAGTGAGGCACGTATCACATGGGAAGGGGCAGCCAATAGCTCTTGTTTACTGTTCTTGCAGTCCTGTCTGGACTGGCAGGACCATTCAGATTTATCTTATACTGCGGTGTGAGTGTTGATCATTCCACAGTAGGTAAATTTGAAGTAGCAGTGGCATAATGCCCTGCCTCTACATGGATTGGGCATCAGATGTGATGCCCACGCCTTGTCTGCACATTGTGATCCGCACCTTTCTTAAGTCTGGACACATCCTGGGTGAAAGTGGTTTAGTGTTGTTCTATAATTTTCAGGAATAATATGGTCCTTCCAGTGCTCATCTGATCATCACTTAAGGCTGCTTGCAGCAATGTGTCAGGTTATTCAATTTTCCATGGATGGAAAACAGTTAGGGTCTCCCCCCCCCCCCCCCCCGCTTTAGGCCTTTTCCCACTATAGTAGTTAATTTGTGCATGCAGGAGATGCTCTAGGATAGATGCTTTGGGTGTATTCTGGAACATCCCACATATAGTATAGCTGTGATGCTATTAAAACTGCACCACACATATACTAGTGGCAGAACTGGTAAGGCTCTGCATGCTCCTTCCACATGTCTTCTGGTTAGAAGACATGCAGGAAGAGCATGTGACTGGCAGTGGAGGTGCGATGACGCTCTGTGTCACCAGGCTGTCCCGGAGAGAGCACTGAACACTAGCAGGATTACTGGAGCTCTGTGATGACCACCCTTCAGGCAACCATTTACACTTTGGGTAAGGAATTGAATTGGATTTATTTGTATGGTCACAGACCAGAATCAAAATGTATGAAAAGTTCATAAAAATATTATCAGTGTCTTCTCCTTAGTTTTGTATTGATATTTACAGTTATTGTTCCTTTGTTTAATTGGTTTTCACTTTATATTTGGTTTTATGTGCACATTGTTATTTTAAATATTTCATGAACTTTTTGTACATTTTGATTCTGGGCAAGGTTCAAATGCTCGAGGCATCCACTAGTGCTTTGCTTCCCAGCATATGAAAGCAAAGTGCAAATTTTGTCATAGTCCAAAATTTTCCAGGGGCTGTCCAGTTTTTAACTTTTTTTTTTACTGATGTGTGAAATCTGTTAGTACACCCATATTTCTAGGTTTCAATTCATTTTTAGCTTTTTCTTTTTTAAAATCCAAGTTGCATTTCTCTTATGGGTTTTAGGATTATTCCATTATTTTTGATAAAATTACATCTCCATCCTCCCCAGTTTGGCAGAGCATTGTTATCAATGCTTTCACCTGAGCTTGATTTGTACTGTTGCAACAGAATTGTATGTTTTACTTACATTTAACTTTTTGATTTCTTTTTAGGAATACGCATTTCAAATTAGATAACCATTTTTGCTCTCCTGTCTCATATACTTCATGATAAATTTTACTTTATAGCTCTTGCTGCCTGGTCCAGCACAAGAGCCTTGGTCCAGAACAAGGAGGCATGCAGAAGGCACACCTCCATGTTCTGGAATACTGAGGGACTCATTTCAAAGGCACACAATAGTATACTGCCAAAGTGCATCAAACAGTGGCTCATGCGACTTTTGGGGCTAAGTATGGGGTATAGTTTGAAGCAGTACTGTTGTTCAGATGGCGCTGTTCCAGGCTAGCCCTTTCCATGGCCTGAACCAGAAGGCATGGCTGGTCCAGACTCACTGGTTTGGATCACAGCCCAAATTTCTGAGCTCTTTTTGCCTCCCAAACAAAAAACAAAAACAAAAAAAAGGAATACATGAAATAATGAAGGATGCAAAGAAGGATATCTGTATTAAAATACTATCAGAACAAATCAAGAATGCAATTCTTGTCATTCTGCTGGGAAAAAAAGTTTCTAAAAGTATTAATAAAATGGATTGGTGTTGGGCAGCACTGAAATTCTGGCTGAGTCTCTATTATGCAGTAAAGGCACTTTAATCAAGCCTTTAGGGCACCTGATCTCCATTGGGAGTATTTGAAACTGGTCTCATTTAAGGTTTATTTGCTGTGCCATGGACCACAGCCTCTGATAAGGTGAATGCCATAGGCACTTATTTTCAAAGGAGGGTCCACATCTCAGGGTCCACATTGATCTCTCTCTCTCTTTGGATTTAGCCCATAGAGCAGTGCAATGGTACAGTCTAACATTAATAGTTACAACTGCCTACATCTAAAATACCCTGTCATACTGCAGAAACAACTGCAGACAACAATGATCCAACAGTTTCCCACTCCAAACTGTGATAATCCATCTATGTCAGTTCTCTATCATGAAATCAGAGACTCTTGTTTTACCCTTCTAGACTGAAGTTTCTTTCCCCTTCCTCACAATCTTCATTCATCAAGCTGGTGTAATCTATAGAAATGGGTTCTCAGGTACACCTGGGCATGAAAGATGAGACCTGTCAATTCTAGACCTGCAAGATCGATGCATCAACTGTCTCTACTGAGATAAATCAGATTATAAGCATAGATAGCTGCTCCTCAGCATATATCTTCAGTGCTTCTGACAGCCTGTATTAAGAAAGAAGATAGCATTCCCCACTCATACCAATGGGGCATTGACATTCCTCATCTGGACAAAGCATAAATCAAGTTAGGACCCTTTTTTGGTTCAATTATGGATCCATATTTGAACTTTTTGAAGATGTGACTGTTTTCTTTTATGCACAGCTGATATATAACAGCTTCTAGGCTGTTATTCTTGTAAAAGAGTGAGATATGGAGGATAAAACATCGTAAATGCAATAGTAAATTCATAGCAGAGCTATTACAAAAAAATACAGAATTTGATTTGTTGGTTACTTTCTTTATTTGCCTAAGAATTTGTAAGAATAAAAATTACTGCATGAGAAATTTTCTTATTTTTATTGCTTTAGGCAAAACAAAACAGAACAAAAGTCCACATGTAAATACTGAATAGTTTTAAAACAGCAAAAACTAACAAAATCTAGGGATGGACAAACAAGCCTAATTCCATTCAATTCACATTTTTAGCTTGTTTCTATTTTGCTTTAGTTTTTAAACTGATGTCCAATTGTAAATTTACTACATAATGTAATCTACCAAAGGAAACTGAAATAGTAGAAAATTGGAAATAGATTAAAGTGTATATCTCCAGAATGTTTAAAATTCTCATAATTTGGAGAGTATTCCTGCATAATATATATATTTTACCTAATGTTATAAATATTTTACATCAAGTACATTTGCACAAACCAAACACTGAAAAGCAAATATTGTGTGACATTGTTGTGCATTTGTTTCAATAACACATATGTATGTTTGTCTCAGGAATAATTCAAAGAAATCATTGTTTCTCATGGAACACTCCCAATCCCTGGGAAGTAGTTAAAAAAAAAGTATTTTCAAATATTTTCCATTAATTTTTCATAGCCTGAGAGGGAATGACTTGTGTATCAATCTTCTCTGACCAACTGAACTTTAGACAATGGAGTTGGCTGGTTCAGCAAACAAATGTGTAGAATCTATGACATGAAAACCAAATATGATTTTGATTACAACCTAAAAGCTTGCGTAAAAGACATTTATTTTTCTTAGTAGTAAATCATTACAAGGAATGGAAAGCTGGCAATAATGTGGAAGGATTTCAAAACATAGGGGAAAATAATGGCTTCATCCAGACGTCATTTACTTATTCTGCTCTATTTGGATATTCTTAAATAAAGCATGAATATTCCAGAATACCCAAATATAGCTGAGTAAGTAAGTAACATCTGGAAGCAGCCAAAATAGAAACTCAGCACAATGAAGGAAGCTACAAGCAAGCAAATAAGATGAGGATTTGGCAATGCAATCATTTTGGCACCTAGATGAACATGAAGGATTTGTGGCAGCTTCTGCACATGTACCTTGCCATATGATGTGAAGACTGGTTTTGACCCAGATCACTGAATATATGCCAAGCCCAGAACAGTGGTCAGCAGCATGCACCAAGGTCTATCCACTATGGCCTGACCCAGGCTGGCCAATCTCTCATAGCATTAAACAGATATGTTGAAGAAGAGGAGGAGGAAGAGGAAGAAATAATAATGATCTGGGGCTTGTTTTGAAGCTCCTTTCTATTGGAATGTTCCACATGTTCCAAGAGCATTTCCTGTTGTTTTTCTCTGTTGCTTTATTTTTGTAGGATTTTATTATTACTTTACATTTATTTATTTATTTATTTTATATTTATATCCCGCCCCATACCCAAAGGTCTCTGGGCGGCTCACAGCAGTTAAAAATGAACATATTAAAATTGTATCAGACTGTACATGGGCTATAGCACTAATGATTGCTATTGATTTTTTTCTGAATTTCAATTGGTTTCTTGTGTGTTGAATGTATTACGGTATCATTATCTGGGTAACAGAAGAAAGGATGGTGATCTTGAACTGTGAGAGTTTCAGAGGGTGACATCTCAAGGGGTTGTTCTGTCTGCTCTGGGAAGAAAGGTATGGCTACACAAAGGGTGCCTCCAAATGCAAGAGGCAGTCATGGGATCTAAAGAAGCATCTTGTTGCTTCTGAAGCATCAGAAGCAGGGGGAAATCATGGGTTCTTTCACATTGGCTGGTAAAACACATATAAAAACACATACGAGGCACATAGCAACTTACCTTCCGTGCAGGAGGCTGGATCTGGGACTCTGCCACCAAAGAATACAGCCTCGAGGAAGACCTTGAAAATGAGTTCTTCCATCCAGCCCCTTGCCTCAGTCCGGTCGGAAGCAAGACGCTTCCACACCCAGAGAGGTGAGGGGCTGGATTTGCCAGCTGTCGCCATCTTGGGAAGGATGGAATTAGGCTGGTCTGCCTTCTTCCTCCCTTCCCCTGTGTCCCAAGCGCCGCCGGAAAAGCACAGTGACTGGCAGCTGTATGCTCCAGTCCCATGGTTCCAGGGGTGGCATCGGCAGTGTGGGAGGCCGGATGCCCTTTGGAATAGGTGCTGCGGCCTCCACACGGCACCCAGGGGATCCAGCCACCCCGGACGTGTGGAGCCTCCAAAGATCTCTCTCTGTTTCAGACGGATCCTCAGGAGGCTGAATCACCGGGAAACATTTTCTTAAATCCATTTTCCGGTGGCAGCACCCCATGAGCTTTTACTTGAATCTGCTGATTTTACTGTTATCATTTTTCTTGTGCTTAACTGGAAGCCATCCAATTGCCCACCCACTCCCCCTTGGGTTTTATAAGCGCTTGACTGGCTTCTGATTAGCTGAAAAAGCAGTGAAAACTAAAGAAGCCAGAAGACAGGTGAGCAGCAGAACTACTACAGGGAACCTGGCATCATTGCCTAGTTTCAAATAATATCACTATTATGGGATATCAGACCAACATCCTAGAACCCTTTCTGTATAGACCCTTAATCTGTATTACACATTCTGGGCCTCCATATCACAATTACATGATATCAGGCCAATAGCCTGGAACCCTTTTGGCATAAATCCTTAATCCATATTAAGGGTCAAAGCAGTACACATTCTGGGCTTCCATATCCACCCATTAATGCAGATCATGGAGGCCTTGCCTCACACTGGTCAGGTTCTGTTTATATTAGACAAAGCCTAATCTGGATTAAGGAGGCCAGAGGGAATAGGGCACTGATCTGGAACACTGGACACATGCAGAAGGCTGCATCTCATGTTTGGGATTACTGGGGGGGGGGTGTTCAGTGGTCTTTAACCCTTGATAAAATGCACAAAATGTTGTATTCAAATTGGAGTTTAGCTTATCAGGAATGCAATACACCATGGAGCAAGTTTCACCCACATTATGGATAATGCATTTCAATATATCCCCAGAAGAGTCCACAGTAAATGAAAGATGGGTTTAAAACATATTTTCCCATTCTGAATTACTGTTTGTAGTCTGTCAACAGTTTCCTTCTAGTTATTCTTAAATATTAAAGCTGGAAGCATGCTGGTTCTGTGACTGGCAATGATCCAATCTCAGTGTGAAACTTTGAGCATTTTAAATCTTAGCAAGATCTTGTGTTAGTTTAGTGTTGCCTTCCAGTGAAAGACAGAAAACAATTACGCTTGCATGCTTTAACCTTATGCAGATATTTGTCTTTTCATGTTAACATAATTCAGTGATATATACCAGATGTCACGTTTCCAGGCTCATAAGAATATTATTTTTTCTCCTGCAGCTTGAACAGAATACCCTTCAAGATATTACAATGTTATTGCAGCATCACTAAATACTGCATGTTTAAAAGGTAAGTCAGTGATAAAATACCTGAAGATGCTTTGAAAAAGAGACAACTCAGGAAACTTAACTAGCAACATATCTTACAGTGGGTAGCCAAGTGTTCAAGACATCAGTTTAATAAACTCAAATACCCAATTCAGCAAGGAACAATCTCTGTTGGAAATAAGTTTCTTTTTATAGTCAATCCAATACAAGATACCTCCTTCACCACTGTAGGTCATAACCACAATCAAAATCTAAGGTAGGCATGTGAGAAGCCCATGAAAAGTGCTATAAATCTATGGAACTGTTGGTGAAACAGGCTTTGAATAAATTTCTCTGGCACTTATCATATCCCATATCACACACACAGTATTAAAAATCTGCTTTTGGCACTTTACTCAGCTGAACAGATTAAGGAAATACTACAAAAATTCATAAACTGAGGTTTGTGTATGTTTAAGGTTTCAGAATGTTCATAAATAGCATTTGTGTAATCTCTAGCTACAATTTAATCGATGGAATCCAAAAAAGGTTTTCATTAGGGATGTGCACAAATATTCATCACATTCAAAATTCATACAAATCTGTACATTCACATTAGAACTGAAGGTTGGATACATTCAAAGATTGACATTTGAACGCAAAGTGAATTCTTTTGTGCATTGGTTCAAATATTTGTTATATTTGCAAAGAAGGGGAGGCAGCAAGAAGGGGAGGCAGCTGGCAGCAAGGAACATTTCCTGCAGATTCTAAGAACATTCACAGCTGAATCAAATCCTACCACATTTTCAAGATTTGTTTCGAAGGTCCCTTTGGTACTCTTGTGCCAGATTGTATTCCAGAAAAGGTGTCTGCCATCCACATGCTAGTGCAGTCTACACAGGCCTCAGTTGAGGCCTGCCATAGGTTTTAACAGCATGCAGATAGAAGACTGATACTCTGGTATATAAACTAAAGTTAAGGCCCAGTGCAGAAAGGGCTGAAGCCTTTTCTCAGCCCTATACACAAGAACCATGACAGCATTTGGATGCCCTGCCACAATCTCAATAGCATGTTCAGATAGGGCTGTAAATAATCATCTGTCATTTTCCAGCATGTGCTCCAACATGTGCTCCTACAGATCACCTCATTCTCAAGCAACCAGTCCAGCGGGCAGCAGACTTCCAAGTTCTTCTATAGACCAAAGCAGTAGAGATTTACGTGGTGTTACCAGACACCCTTTTTATGAATTTATGCACACGTTGGTCTATAAGTCATAACCAATCTTGTGTCAGGGCGAGCACAAAAAGCATTGACATAAGATATTGGATGTACAGGTTGACCAGCAATAGTCTGAATTTTGGTACCAAACAGAATATTTTTGCAACCAGTGTTGGAGAAGATGCTCCATTTTTTTAAAAGCACAAGCTACAGTGAAGTTTTCCTGTGACTCAAACCCCTCCTTTCTGTTTACAAGTAATTTACATATCAAGGTTAAAAAAGTCTTGCTATCTCTAGGATAATGAAAAATAGGGGTGTGCACGAATGTGGTTTTTTGCATTCGATTTGTATCAAATTAAAGGTAAGAAAATTTGTATTGTTTGAATAGATTCCCTTTGAATGTGGTAGGATTCTATTTGATATGAATGTATTTGCACGAATTTGTACGAATATCCGATATGAATGCATACATATCTGATACGTATCCCATATGTATCCAAAATTATCCATATGTATCCCGTAACATAACCACTATGAATGTGTCAGATCTATCCTGAATCCACTTTGAATCTGCTCTCAATCCATGTTGAATGCACTCTGGATCCATTGCAGATGTGACTGGTGCAGCTGCTTTTCCACCTCCATGGTTCACAAACATTCTGAAGCATTTGCATGAATGTTCCAAAACATTTGTAGGAATATGAATGTCAATGTACAACTGTCATAACATTCACTTTGTATGGAAATGTCTGAATCCATCTGAATTAGTCTGAATATCGAATATTACGGATATTCGTGCACATCCCTAAATGAGAACCTCTGAGAAGCTGGTACAGATAGCACATTCTTACCAAAATAATGAAATATATAATTTTTCCTGTCCCCAAATATGAGCAAACTGCAATGTTTAACAGAAAACAATAGGTAAACATGTTGCTTACCTGCCTTGAATTTGAGTTACTTTGATTACACCAATAAATCTTTTTGTTTCTTAAACCCAGCTATTGTCTTTATGTCAATGAATTATTCCTGACCTCCTAGCCCATCCTCATTTTTGCTCCACAACAGTAAAACCATAGGCATTTCCGCACTGAATCGCGTTCCAGACGGAACGCGTTCAGGCGGAAAGCTTAAGCCAGCTTCGGGCGCTTTCCCCGTTCACACACAGACGCGCTAGAACGCGTGTAAACGCGTTCCGGAGCGTCTGGGTGCGAATGGTCAAAGCGCCCGAAGCTGCCTTAGCCGGCAAACGCCGGCCAGGGGCGCGCCGGCAGCCGCGGAGGCAGATCGACAATCAGCTGTTTGAAAAACAGCTGATTGTCAAAGCCGCGCGGCGTCGGAGGCGCGCCGGCAGCCGTTCAGGAGACAGAAGAAGCGCAAACGCTTCTTCTCCCGAACGGCTGCTGGCGGCTCGTCCGCGTTGGAACGCGTGTAGAGCACTTCGAAGTGCTCTACATTTCGAACGCGGAAAAGACAGCTGCGGACACGTCGGAACGCAAGCCGCGCGCGGCCAATGCGGATGACGTGTCCTCACCTGTCTTTTCCGCGTTCCGTTCAGCCCCGTGCGAAAACGCCTCATGTCTGGACTATTATTTTTATTCCAAATTTAGTCTTTGTCAGTTACTCCAATTATAGCTGTCCCCATTCACTTTTAGTCCTGGTTTTGGGACTATTTTTAAACATAAAAAAAAGGCTTTCAAATCCTGCCCCACCCCATGCAAACCCTGCCTGCAGCAGAACGGAAGTTTAAAAATCACTTCTAGCCCCAAATACTTTCTTCTTCACACCCCTCCATTTTGAGATTGCCTGCAAAAGAGGTTTTGTTTGTTACTTAGCCTCAGAAATATTTGGCTTATATTATATTGAAGTATTTGCCATTGAGGAAATTTGTTAAGGCCATTGCAGGATATAGCATTTGCTGTGTGTGTGTTTTTAAGTGATTCTCCCCTTTTTTCATCTTTTGTTTCTATCTAATAAAGATTGTCAGGTTTGTATTATTCTTGCTTTAGAATCCCATCCTTAGCTTCACCATCCCTGTGAATGCACATCAGTGAATTGCACCTCTTACCTTAAAAGACCCTAAGGGTGGAAGAGAAAACAGTAATTCCCCAGAAATCAGTTAGTTCCAGTTCAACTCATGGGATTGGGACTGCACTGAAATGCCACCACTGCTAGGTAACAGTGGTGCTAAAGAAATATCACAAGGATATAGACAGGTCAACGTATTACAAGGTAAGCTCCAGAATGATTTGTGTCATATGAAAAGCAGTGGTGTCAGTAACTATTTGAATCACAAGAAGTGCACCTTTTTAGCATTTACCCTTATATTTTCCTTGTCACAAACTTAAATGTTTCCCAGTTATTCATTCCAGATTTCTTAGAAAATTACACACATTGTCTTCTGACTGTCAAAAAATATCTTGGACTGGTAGACACAGTAATAGAATAAAAGATCTACAAAATCATTATAAAGTATGTGATTTTCCAGATGTGATCCTCATGTCACCTGTGAATTTATTTGTTTCATGGGTTTTGTATTTCATTTCTAAAGAGAATTAAAAATGTGTAAAATGGGAAAGCAGCAGAAACATGTTGGCAGATGACCCTGTGGGTCCGTATTTGTTATTTCCAACTTACCAAAGGAGATAAACAATGATCAGTACATGTACACTCTGTAAAATATGAGATTGAGATTTTGACCTTCTTTAGAGGTCAGAATTACTACTGGGGAAAAGTCCACGGGTTTAGGATAAGAAGGTGTACTACCTGCCCTACAGATTATTTCCTACTTTATTTGTAACTATATTCTCTGAACAAAAGGGGGGGAAAGCTCTTATTGAATTAATTTTTAGTATACAAGAGTTCTAAAATAATAGATTTTTGGGTTTTTTTTCTTTTTTGAGAAAGACTGTCAATAACCTTCCTATAGGAGAAACGGTACCCTTCCGAGGCCAGATTTCCTGGCCAGGAAGTTGGCCCATGTACATTGTAAATGGATTGTTCTCATGACAATTCCTTTGAAAGGGGCAACCTCAGAGTGACTCTTCAGATAAGGCACCACTTTCAGCAATTTTTGAAGCACCTGGTGTGGTGATATATGGCATCCCTGCCTCTGGCTGATTCAGTGCTGGGCATTTTGAACTGTGTAAATGGACAGCTTGAACTCTGATCTACTGCAAGTTGTGGATACCACCCAATTTACACTTAAGGACCAGCCATTCTTGCTAATAATACATAATACATATGTGTTCATGAATATATAAACAATAGTGCTAGTAGGGCTGATTTACCAAGAATTGTTTTGAAATTGTTTTCTGCAAACTGTATTTGATGTGAATATTGCATTGCTGAAATGTATGGCTTATTTCAACTCCTTACTACCACAAATGCCAAGACACTCTAAGGAGCAGGTTTTTGGGCTGCATGCGAGATGATGATGTTGAAAACCTATCTTGCAATATATATGCATAAAAAGCAGTTAGGTGACAGCCAAACAAAAAACAACCCTCAGGCTGCATCTCTATTAAGCAGTAAGGGCACCTTAATCAGGCCCTCTGGGCACCTGGTCTCCTTTGGGAATAGTGAAAGTTTACCTCATTATGATTATTTTGCTGCACAATGGAGACTCTGGCCAGGGCTGTGTTCAGACTTAATGAAAGGTACGTCTTGGAGGCACCTCAGAGAGACAGCGTCTGCTCCTCATGTTCCCAAGCTTTCTGTAATACACCTTTTTGTGCAAAGAATGTTTAGGAGGAGGGGGAGGATATGTTGTGGTTCTGCTGCCCTGCCCCAGTTTGCTGGTTAAAGCCAGAAGTGCTAAAAAGAAAAACCCCTCAGTGTAGTTTCAAATGTATTAGCCCTGGCTGGGTGGAGCTGTGAGAAAACCCCTATAGCTGGAAATGTTTTTTTGTACATTCCAACTCCCTATACCAGTGATGGCGAACCTTTTGAGCTCGGTGTGTCAAAACTCACAAGAAAACCTAGCTTAACTTGGGTGCTGTGTCACATCTAGAAATATCCATAATTTTGTGATATTTGTAACTAGTAAAAAAGTTATATTTTTGATATATGTATTTTATTAAAAGCAAAAACAATTATTTACATTAGTAACTTTTGTTGCTGAATTTTGTTTGCTAAATCTTCAATTGAAAGTTGGTATTTTGTACACTTCAAGAACAAGCAAGCACTACACGCTCAGGTGCCAGGTTGACCAGGTGTGTCACTCAAAAGGGCTAGGCGTGTCACCAATGACACGCGTGCCATAGGTTGGCCATCACTGCCCTATACAGAAAGTTTACAGAGATAGGGAAAGAGAAAGGATTGTTTTCAGAGTAAAATATAGCATTTAGGTCATCCCTATTAATTTTTCCTTTTGTAAGGCAGCAGCAAAGCAATAGCAAGGCAGTATCAAAGCATTAACAAGACAATAGCAAGAACTATCAAGCAAACACAGAGAGTCATAAAGGAATCTGCATCTTTTAAAGCAAGAAGAGAGGAAGGGAATCTAAGCTTCAGAGTTTGCAGTCAGCGTCCATTTTGTTTGCAAGTGAATCACATGTAATGTACCTGTTTAATTGTTTTGAGAAAGAAACTGCCAATTGTTTATGTGTTTTGTTTGCTTTAAAATAAATCCTGTTAATTCCTGTTTGAACAAAGACCCAGAGCATTTCTATGGGAATTTCTTAAGGATAAGCCTTGGTGTCCTCTCAAGTAATAAAACACAAGCTAATGCCTATAAGTCTTGAGTGGCCATCAGAGGATATGTGAACAAATTCATCTCAAAGCCTTCTCTGAGACACCTCAGCGATTCTCTCCCCTTCCCCCAAGGGTACAGAGCTGGACAGAAATGTATGTAATAAAGTAGTTAATATGAAAAAAATTGAGCATGAACCCATAATTTTGAGCTGTGATTTGAAATGCCTTCACTGACCGAATAAAACTATACCCTTTCAAACTAGTGCCTTCATCAGTGACCACACTCAGTAACAAAGTGGCCTCCTCCCTATGAGGCGTTGGGCTTTTACTCCCATAAGCTAATGAGGGCTGAGTTTTCTGTTCTGGTAGGTAGCTCAACGTGTTGACCCAGTGCACAGCAGCAGGAGGAAAATGGAAATTCAGTGTTGGGGACAATTAGGAAGGGTATGTAAAATAAATAACTAAGCATCATTGTGTTTCTTTATAAACCTATGGTGAGGCCACATTTAGATTGCTATGCACAATTCTGGTTACCACACTTCAGAAAATATATTATGGAACTGTAAAAAGTGCAGAAAAAGGTAACCAGAATGATCAAGGAACTGGAAAACATCCCTTAGAAAAGCAAGCTGTAATGCCTAAGCTTCTTCAGCCCTGAAAGGTGTTGTTTAAGAGGTGATCTGATTGAAATATATACAATCATGCATGATGTGCAAAAGATGGATAGAGAAACATTCTTTTCTCTATTGCACAAAATTAGAACCAGGGAACACTCTATGAAGGTGATGGGCAGGAAAATTAAGACTGACAAGGGCAAGTATATTTTCTCCCAGAAGGTCATCGGTCTATGAAATTTGCTACCAGAAAATATGTGACAGCAACCAGCATGGATAACTTTAAGAAAGGGTAAGACAAATTAATGGATGACAAATATATCAATAGCTACTAGAAATGATGTCTCTAATGTCCATTTGCAGGGGATTGAGAGTGGCTGAAGGTTTTGTCTTTGTCTTTTGCTTGAGAATTCCCAGAAGCAATTGGTAGGTCACTGTATGAGACAGGATGCTGGATTAGATGAACTGTGGCCTGATCCAGCAGGTCTCTTCTTACGTTTTTATCCTCTTATAAGAATAATCAAGTCCTAACACCTTTTGATTTCTGGCCTACAACTGCCTGTCTCTAAAACCTATCCCATCTGAGGGCAACTCTGGGAAGTTCAGAAGAGGAAAACAAAACATTATTTTCAAACTCATATTTTTTGCTCATGCTTGCATTGTATATTTTTGACAAGAAACAGCAGAAGTGGAGTGCTTAAATTGTTTTGAAACTTTTGGGATGCTGCTGGTAGAGGGTTCCTATGCTGTAACATTTTATAGTACAGAGGTTCCCAAACTTTCTTTTCTCGTAGACCACTTTCAAAATTTTACTGATTTCAGTGGACCCCCTACTGCTAACTCATCAAAAAAATGTGAAGATTAGATCTAATAATGGAAATTTGCGTTGCGGCTGAGTTCCAACCCTAAATTCGGAGTGTTCATGCAAAATTGCAAGCACAGCACAAGTCGTATGTTGTCTCTTTGCACGTCTGAACAAGCGTTGTGGACAGGCAGGTGGGCGGTGCTTTGCCAGTCTCGACACGTGTGGTACTGAATATTGAATATGCAAGTTTTTACAAGTAACAGTCGCTGACCTTCTTAAAATATTATCTGCCTACATTGATAGGTAAAGCCAAGCCAACATTTTTGTTGGTGGGCCACTGTGTGCTACAGGATGCTGGACTAGATGGGCTGTGGCCTGATCCAGCAAGGCTTCTCTTATGTTCTTATGTAAAACCAGATAATTTTTTGTGGACCCCCACTTACAACTTGTGAACCCCATTTTTTTTCACACCAATGTAGACCCCTGTCGAGTCTCCCATGGAGCCCTGGGGGTCTACCTGGACCACTTTGGGAATCACTGATATAGTAGCAGCCTAAGTGTTCCAGTTTGTATTTATTAAAGATGTAGTCCAAATTCGTGAAAGCATAATGGTCTTATACAAATTTTCTGCAAACTGCATTCAAATTTTTGGCCCCATCCACATATCCCTTGGTCTTTTCACTACAGAATTTTCTTTATTATCAGTTACCCATGTCTGCTTCACCCAATTTACCCTTAAAGGATTTAGATAACAGTGCAAACTGACCTTTTATCCTGTCTCTGTAACAGGCTTAAAAACAACTACAATCAAAAACTTATAACACCATTACATTTCTGTCTTAAAACATGCAATTTAAACTAATGTACAGTACTTAAGTAGAAGTGTTTTTGTTTTGTTTTATTCTCTCAGGGTACTAGTTCAAGTGTATACTCAACAAGCATTCATTTCTGAGACTTGCAAAGCAACGTTTGACTAAACATTATCAATTCCTAGCCTAGTTAAAATGCAGTAAATGAAGTAAATTTGTACAGGAATTTAATAATGACCAAATTTCTTAAGGATCTCTTATTTATGGGTAGGGGTGTACATGAATATTCGAAGGTATTTGAAATTTGATCGAATTTGTCCAAATTTTGACATTCAAATTTGAATCGAATGTCCATAATTTCGAATTTAAAAATTTGAATGAATTTCAAATTTTGGATCTATTTGTTCAAATT
Organism: Aspidoscelis tigris stejnegeri; assembly: GCA_023333525.1. NCBI lineage: Eukaryota > Metazoa > Chordata > Lepidosauria > Squamata > Teiidae > Aspidoscelis > Aspidoscelis tigris. The sequence goes on along the minus strand of JALMGA010000002.1, from coordinate 58,961,104 downwards.
ATCTAGAATCTATTATTTCTATTGTTATCCGGAATCAAATTATTTCTGATCTATTCGTTCAAATTATCTGATAATATTTGCATGTGTACAGAGTTGTACACGATGCATACTTGCACATACGCATCTTTCCCGCATCTGTACACATTTGTACGGATGTGTACGGGACGAAAACAGTTGTATGGATGTGACTTAAATCTTATTGCAAGTCATTCTACAGTCTCCTTGATTTCATTTCTGGCAAAAATTCTGACCACTAGTCCCTGAAACTATTTTAGAAATCTCCAAAGACAATGATACTTCAGAGACTTAGCAAAAGGCCACCTGTCAGTCCTGACACCCAAGCAAATTAAAGAGTGCTTTGCTCCATCAATTTTATGTAATATTGCCTCATCTGATGGTGTTAAACATCTGACACATGGATCAATCTGATGCAGCATTACTGTGAAACGCTTTACTTTGTCAGTGTCAGTTTTAAGCCTATCCAGTTCCCTAAGTTAATGGATTTTTTAAAAGCTTATCTGAACCTTCAGTTTATAGAATCAATGCACAAGTCTTGAAGACTAAAGAATTAGGGACAGGTTTGTATGTCAGAGATTGATCAAAACAGCCTAGTACTTAAGCCTGTAGGTGGTTAGACAACCCATCCTGCTAAGAGCTATTACTTCCTTAGCAAGGGAATATTTCGTATTTGTTCAATTAAAGTATTGAAATAGCAGTGTAACAGGACTTCGTTCTTCAAATAATACTTTCCAAAGAGTGAAAAACTCTAGACCCATTTCAATCTGGCTTCAGGCCCGGTTATGGCACGGAAACCGCCTTGGTCGCCCTGGTTGATGACCTTATCTGGGAGAGAGACAGGGGGAACGCTACCCTGTTGGTTCTCCTGGACCTCTCAGCGGCTTTTGATACCATTGACCATGGTATCCTTTTGGAGAGACTTTGGAGCTTGGGAGTGGAAGGCAATGCTTGGCATTGGTTCCGCTCCTATCTCCAGAATAGATCTCAGGTAGTGACTGTGGGAGATACTGTTTCAACACCCTGGGAACTCACTTGTGGGGTTCCTCAGGGGTCAATCTTGTCTCCCATGCTATTTAACATCTATATGAAGCCGTTGGGAGAGGTCATCCGGAGATTTGGAGTGAGGTGTCATCAGTATGCAAATGATACCCAGCTCTATCTCTCTGTACCATCTGAATCAGGAGAGGCGGTTGAAGTGCTTGACAGGTGTCTGGAGGCAGTAATGGGCTGGATGAGGGTGAATAAATTGAAACTGAATCCAGACAAGACAGAGGTGCTGTGTGTCACAGGGTCTCGGGTCCGGGTAGTTGGGAGATTCCTTGTCCTTGATGGGGCTGCAATGCCCTGGAAGGGACAGGTGCGTAACTTGGGGGTACTCCTGGACTCTGCGCTAACACTTGAAGCTCAGGTGGAGGCCGAGGCCAGGAGTGCCTACTCCCAACTACGGCTAGTTCGTCAACTGAAGCCACTTCTGGATAGAGATGATTTGGCCACAGTTATCCATGCTCTGGTAATCTCTAGATTGGACTACTGTAATGCGCTCTACATGGGGCTGCCCTTGAAGACGGTTCGGAAGTTGCAGCTAGTGCAAAACGCAACCGCGAGAGTGCTGACTGGAACATCTAGCCGGATGCACATCATGCCGGTTTTAAAAGAATTGCACTGGCTGCCAATTCACTACCGAGCCCAATTCAAGGTTTTGACTTTGACTTATAAAGCCCTAAAAGACTTGGGCCCCAAATATCTAAAGGAACGCCTTCTCCCGTATCGACCTGCCCGTGCCTTAAGATCAAGTGGCGAGGCCCTCCTGGTTGTCCCACCGCCTTCAACAGTGAGGTTGGTGGGCACCCGGGAGAGAGCCTTTTCTGTGATGGCCCCCAGATTGTGGAATAGCCTCCCCCTTGAGGTGCGTCAGGCCCCTTCCTTATATATATTTAGGAGAGCAGTAAGGACGCACCTCTTTGCCCTGGCCTTTGGCTAAGTTGTTAATGTTCCCTCCCCCAGTACAAACATTATCATTTTAAACATATTTTAAACATATTGTATATTTTATATGTACTGAATTTTTAACGTCTTTTAATGTGCATTCTGTTTTAATCTGTTGTTTTAAAGTTGTAACCCGCCCAGAGACCTTTGGGTATAGGGCGGGATATAAATGTAAATAATAAATAAATAAATAAATAAATAAATAAATAAATAAATAAATAAATAAATAAATAAATAAATATTGGTAAAGAAAAAAAAACATGCTGCAGCTTGTTGAAAGTTGCCAAATTTATTTGATGAAAGTTTATGAAAGCATAAAATCAAATTGAACTTGAATATTGTAGCACATTTACTTTCAGTCCTTGTTCTTCCATGATTTTGCATCTGGTGGGATCTGCACAATGCCTTTATGCAGTGTATATCCATGTGCAGGAAGAGAGTGCAAGCATGTACATTCATGTGGAGGAAGAGCACATTCTGAAGAGACACTGCATTCTTCTCCCATGATGCCGGCATAAGTGTTGTTATGGTGCTTAATTGATAGAGCTGTTCAGAAAGTTTCTTCAAACTGCTTTCCACTTGTGGAGATCTCTTCTGTTCTACTTCTTAGCACACATCTGATCTGGAGGCCAGTTCACTCTTAGCCCCATAGTTTGTGATAGATGAACATCTGGGCAGGTCCATCTGCACTTGCAGGAGGTGTTTACAACCTAGAAACACCTGCTACCTGTCCAGATGTTAATCTATTGCAAATGAGAGATGCTGCACAAAATCATGCACCACATACAACCCCACCTTACCTGAAAGCTTACCTGGAGCATCCGCACTGCAACTATTCACACCATTTTGGGTGCAAGAAGTCATCTGAGATACCACACAAGTGCATTAGCACCTCAGATGACCCCAGACTTGACTGTGTGTGTGCAGAGTACCAGCAATCAGATATGCACCCAGAACAAAGTAAGTTTCCAGACAAATGGGGCTAAGGCTGACATGTATTAGCATTCCCAAGTGCAAATGTGAGCACATGTTAGTCTGTTATGCACTTTTCCCATCCAACAATCTACTCATTTGATCCGAGATGTACTAAGCAGTGCCTTGATCTGGATTTCTGTGCAGATGATATAGTCCAGCAGCTCCTTGAACCAGATTAACATGTAAGTGCAGGAAAGGAGAGAGAGAGAGAACTCAGTAAATAAATTCTGCCAGATTCTTACACAATATAGCAAAAGTTTGTGATGTTGAATGAGATCTTTCTTCCTTGCTGGTCAGAAAGTAAATACTGAAGATAAAATGAATCAGGCAACCTTGATATTCTAATAGCAGAGCAGTTATAAGCTGCAAATGCATGCCATTATAGGGGTAATAAAATAAAGCATGAGATGTTGTTCCTATGGCCCTGCACCACATGGTGTTATGAAATATGTCCAAAGATATATGCCATCTGTACATGTGTAGAGCTGATGCTAGGAAACAGAGGCTGGAAGGCTAAATGATCATTTTAAGTACTGGGACTTGATCTCAGGTTCTGCTTAGCTTCAAAAAGTAATTTTAAAAAACTGCTTGAGGTGAAGTGGTGGTTAACTCCCCCCCCACACACACACACCTTTCCCACCATAATTTTGCAAGATTCTCTCTTTGCCTCTGGTTCCCTACAAATGTTTGGTTTGCTCTGCTGATTAAATAAGCCTAATCTCATCAGTCTCAGGGCAGGAAGGCTTCATGTAAATAAGTAAATATTTTACTATTGGATGATGGGATCATGTATTCATGTGCAAAGTAGCTATCCAGGGACAGATCAGATTTAATCACTATCTATTATTTGTCAACTTGGATTGTTCCAAAGTATATCTGTCTCATAAAGAACATTTCCTTCCAACATCTGGCAGAACATATCCTTGGAACACTTTTTGGTGTAGAATACTGACCACTACTGCTGTTTGTTTGTGTGCAGGTATCCAATGCACTAAGGGCTGGACTTTCCTGATGGACTTTCTACATGGGCAGGGGAGAGATCCATGCTGCCTAAAACTTTTGAATGTTTCCATTCCTGCAATCCCCAGTGTCTGCCATGGCATCCTGAGCTTAGTGTCTACCATGGTATTTATAAAGGTTATGGTTAGCTGGACTAAAAGGACAAATATCCTGCTTGATGAGTCTAAGGAGGCATCTTTGGCCAATTATCACCCAAATGTCCTGGACTGTCTTTCCTCAACTTGCCAGCGTGGTTAGCCAAAGAGGCTCAGAAACCTTCCATTCTCTTCATGAAGGTGCCAGAATGCTGTAAGTTTTACCAATCAGAGCCTCATTCTCAACTAAATCCAACCAATCAGTTGCTCTGTGTATATTTAAGATCTTGAACAATCAAAATGTTCTGAGGAAGTGAAGTGACCAAGGGATCTTGGGGCACTTTTTCCTCTTTCATAGCTTTCCTTTTTCTTTTTCTAAGACTCTTTAGGAAGATTAAATGTTTTTCTTAGAACAACAAAATGGTGGTGCAGCTGACCTCCCCAAGTTGATGGTTAAATGTGTTGTTTTTAATGATCGGAGGAGGTTGTCAGATTTAGCTAATCAGAGGGGTTCATTTTATCCTGGTAGAGGGACACCATCCCACTGAGCCATTCCACCTTGAGTACTAGCTCAGAACTTTTCCCTAAGGCCTCAGAACTCTACCTTCAGTTCCGCTCAGAAACTGTCAGGCACTGTTGATCCTGGCATGAACATTTATCTTTTAAAATGGTTTGCATTTTGAAAAGGGGGGATACACTTTACTATTCATTTAATATCAAAGGAAAAAAAGTGAAGTGGGGAAGTCAGTTAGTAGTTGCGAGTTGATACAAGGAGGGAAGAAGGGAAAGGGCTATGGAACATGGATTAGACTCTTTGCTATGGTTGTTTCTGCATTTGCAGTAATCTGGGACAGGCCCCATGCTGTCCAGTGCCCAAACCCTGTTGTTACCCAGAACCCGACAGCATCACAACCCCCACCCACTGCCATTGCTGCTGTGTGGTGTATGTGACCTTTGGATCTTGACATAAGGACTCCTAGCCTTAGTGACATAAGGGGACACAATTCAGTAGTGCAATTAGTTCACTATTCACATGCATCCCCCTGCTAAACTGGAACAGCAAGGCATGCAGGACTAGTGGTGATCTGGTTCAAAGTTGTCCTACAGGCTTCTTATGCCAGTTTAGCAATGGACCTGTTTAAAGAAGTCCACAATAGTTCCAATGTCACCTGTTCTGGTCCAGGCATCAATGTTTCCATTCCTGGACCTGAAGGAAAATGCTAAAGTTTGTGTAAACTTAGAAAATAGGGCTGTAGAGTTTTCCATGATTTCTTATCCATTTTTTATTTATTTCCATTGATACATTTCCATACATAGTTATATACCATTACAATTGTTTTTTTTTTTTTAAGAGATCATCTTCAGATTCCTGAAAGGATAGCACTGAGCAACATCTTTTGGTATGGATTCAAAGTACTTTGAACCTTACGCATTCTCTTTCTAAACAAGCCAGAATTACTCACCGCATCTGTCGGGATTTTATATTGTGAATTTATGTATCCACTGATCAGTCATGAACAGGATTGAAGGGAGTTTGCTCTTCAGTCGTGCACCATCTTGGTGTCCTGTAGCTAATTGCTTGTCACATAACTGCCTAAGTCAATGGTTTTCCGTGCAGCACAAATTCTTTGGCAGTTTGTGGGCTAATTCCTTGAAGTGCTCAAGTTGGCCACACTATGTTCCCAGATACTATTAATCTTTATTGTTCCAACAACCACTCAGACTGTCAAAGGCATTTTTCTGGGATCTTTCAGAAAGGTACTTTAAAAGTGTTGAAAGAAGAAACGTTATTATAATAAAATTTCTTAAAGAGTGCAGACAAAAACTAACAAAAGTGGAGAACACAGCACAAGTAAAAACAATAAACATAGTAAAAATGAAGAATCAAAGTACCAATACAACCAGATCGCAATAAAAAAAGTTGGCCTTACAGTACAGATCATTAATGGACTGTTTCCATATGGATCATTTTCCCATGCTAGGAAAGGGACTAGAGGCCTCCCCTCCACATGTTAGTGCAAGATAAGGGAGGTCCTTCACCTTCCTAGTATGTGCTGTCCATATAGAACAACCAAAATGGCAAGGGCCTTCCGGTGTCCTGGAAGGCTGGGAAACAGGCCCAGGGCACCACCGAAGTAGATAAGGGGGCCGCAGGGAGGTCATGGGTGGGGAGGTTTGGGGGGGGGAGGGTGGCCCAGGCAGGGAGTCCTTAGGTCATCAACTGAAGCTTCTACGGATACTGGATTATCTGATTTGTGGATGGATAGGGCCCTAGGAAAAGAGCCCTATTCTATCCCTCCAAAAAGAAGAAGAAGAGTTGGCTTTTCTACCCGGCTTTTCTAGCCCAAGGTCACCCAGCTGGCTTCATGGGAGAGGGCAGAATCAAACCCAGTATTCCCACATAAGAGTCCGGCTCCCTAACAACTAGACCAAACTCGTACAGATTCCGAATGTACGGATTATTTGTGCACATTCCTAATGACTTTTTACTGTTTGTAGAGCTCCATTCCCCAAAAGAAAAAAAATGCTCATGTTTTCAACCCAGTTTTTCATTGAAAGGTGGGAGGAAGATTTTAAAAACAAATTCAAATTTCCAGATTTATGTTACTGAGTGAAATAAAGAGAAACATTGTTATTGCTGTCGTTAACTACAAGCCCCCACTTGATTTGCTAGAAATGTTTTTGGATAGCAATACAAGATTCAGGTTTCTAATAAAATATCTTTTACCTAGTACCAAATTTGAGAAGCCATATTTAATTTGTTTAGGCCAGTCTATGCTGGAAAGGTATGGCTTCAGCAGGAGTCAACCCCCAGCTGAGGCATAAAAGCTCACCTGAACACTAAGGCAGGTTCCACATGGTTTCCACACGAGGATCACACTAGCTGTTGCCAGGAAACTACAAGCAGCTACTGTCTTGGGGGTGGGAGGATGAAGGCCAAATGGCTGAAATTTGATACACCCATTATTGCTACCAAGAACTTTTCTGCATTCCCCATCTGGAAACCAGAAGTCAACTTTAAACTTTAAAGTTAGTAGTTAGACATGCTTTAGGGTGTTTTTTTAAATGAATCAGGGATTTGAAAAGTAACATTCCAGCCAGTGCTTCATCCTTTTCTCACTGCCCTACCCATTCTACTTCACAGCAGCAATTGCACAACATCATAAGGTGCTATAACTCAGCCACATAGGTGGAAGGTCTGTGTGACCCCTCCCTATCCAAGTTCAGAGAGGGCGTCCACATGGATCCACTTACCGTTAGTTATACTTGTGCCATAAACTCTCTTTAGTATGCACCCAAGCAGACCTGCCACATCCATTTGGTGTCCTGGCCCTGTTTTCTTCACATGTTCACTTCCAGGGGTATGTCTTATATCTTAAGACATGATAACATTGAGATGGTGGTAGATGTGTGAATAGTGTGCTGCCAATCTGAAGAGTGAAACACACTTAGAGCTCTTCTTTAATGTGTGTCTTGGTAGCAGTCTAGATGGACAACTGTTGGGAGCCCTCTATGCAGATCCTGCCCATGAGTCACCACTAAAGTGTAAATTCATCTATAAATGACTAGTTGTTTCAGTTTCTTCTCATCACAGTAAGCAGCTGCTGGGTTTCTCCTAATCGATACAGCCCTCTGAATTGATTATATAACTTCATCTTATCTTTCTCCAGTTGTATGTTAAAGATTGGCAAATGCTAATTCAAATTACTGTATTTTCTGAAATATGAAGTATTGATAGCTTCTTGATGTGGATTTTCTGACTTCATTTCATAGTGCTCAGGGGGGAGGAAGTAACTGAAAAGTAAAAGCCAATTTCTTTATCAACAGAACCCAAGCTGCAAAAGAAAGTCACATTAATCCGTTAACTGATATATGTTGGCACTAAGTTCTCACTTACTTTAAATGTCAGATCATTCCTAACATAGGTCAATTAGAGAGCAAAGTAGCTGAAATAGTTACAAAACTGGAGTCACACAAAGCCTTTGTCTTGTTTGTCATGTCCAAATCTAAATGCAAGCATGGACAAGCATTCTAAGCTCCATATTCCAGATCCTGCATTGGTAACCATTGCTTGCCACGACTTGGAGAATGCATACCAAGATTTCTTTCACAGTAGAAGAATCTACTCTGTTTTCAAAAATAATGTATTTTTTAAGCTTATACACAAGGCTAGATGGGGGCTTACATTCTGCTATATTTTAAAATTTGAAATTTAAAACTTTCATCTTTGAGAATGTTCCACTTCAGAAGTCTGACCCATTCCTACATACAGCAGAAGAGATGGCACATTTTTCAGGCATTCTTGGTGGGTGAAAAAATAAACCGAAAACATCATTACTGTAAAGTAAAATGTTGCATCTCAATAAGCCTACACAGCATTTTTCTGCCATGTGGAATCAAGATCAGGATTCTTTCATATTCAATAGCCACTCACAAGAGGGAGTTCCAGCAAAATCTGCTTTCTGCCTTACAAGCCCCTACCTTCTGAAATCCCTTTCCCTAAACAACTATTAAAGACACAGGGTCCTTCAGCTGAGGCCTATTCGCATTAGGGCCTCAGAGACCAATTACAGAAGCCCTGGGATAGAACATTTGCTCTGCTGGGTGGGTGGTTCTGTCCAGAACCGTCCTGTCCCATCGCAGGGCACCCTAATCACTTTCCGGATGTAGAGCACTAAATTGTGCCCTACACCCATCCCCGGTATTCCCACCATCCTACAGCTCTCCAACAGGGAGATATTTCACATTCTCGCTGCTGGATACCTGTGGGCCGCACCCCATGGACACTGGGCCCTTTGGGGCCTTCTGGCCAACAGCCCCTTTTGGGGGACGGGTGAGATCAGGATGGCCCAACCTCGAGTCCCGCGAGCTGCAGCCAACATCATCAGGTTGGCTACAGCTTGCAGGGACCCCCTAGGCACCCCCATATCCAGGGGCCCACACCACCTAGAGGGCAGGGACTCTGGCCTGCATGTTGGCCTTTGTGGGAATGCATCCTTACCTGCCTAAGTGCAAATGGGGAAACCATCCCCATGTGTTCTGACCTTGCTGCACTACAGCCATTCAGCTGTAGTGCAAAAAAGCCTTTAGATTCTACACGGCAACCCTATCTGCACAACACCAATGATTCCTTTTCAGTATACACAGAAAATGAACTGTTTTGAAACTGATGCTATAGGAATGGGAGAGCACCAGATGATAATTCTACATTTTTATCAAGCCATAATGTTAACGGGAGGTGAACAAAGGATTCAAGTGCATTCATACTTGTCACTTGTTTGGTTTAGACTGTCAGTGCTAGAAGAGCAAGTGGCTATATTTAAAAATGTGTCAGCAGTGATGACAAAAGACACCCACTCTTGCTTGGAATTTGAAGTGACCTTTTCATTTTGCCTCCAAGAGAGTTGTCTTGCATTGACCAAGCAGCTAATTAAATTGCTGAAGGTTGCAGTACATCTCTATCACCATTCCACAGAAATCCTTTTCTCAACTCGACAGCTGGCTTATTATTTTAGCATACCTCCATTTGTCTCCTGTGCCAAGGAATAACAACACTGTAACATATTTGCTGTTTGGAAACATAGACACAAATAAATAAACATGGATGGAAACGTCTGGTGAGCTAGAAGCCTTCTGTGTGGTTTTCAGGTATCATAAAAATTGAATATCTTAGGGCTTTATTTATTTACTTCAAAATAAATGTCCTAGCTGACTTAAAACACAGGATGCTGGTCATATCTCCATTTACTGGGCATTAAATAATGTGCTTTCCAACAGGAAACATCTTGTGGCAATTGCATCTTATTACTGGCATAATTGCCATATAGAATGTCATTTCATGAGGACACAATTATGTGTACCAGACTTGCTTGGCTGGTTCACATTTTGCAGTCAACTGTGGTGTTTGCACAATTTGCATACCAAACCACTCTATTGTTCAAAAAACCCAGTTCAAATTGGACCTAAGCCAAGGGTGGGCTGGCCAATCAGGCAAACCACAGCAAACCAAAGATGGTTCAATATGGTTTGCTTATTTCTCATGAGAACCAAACCAGCTGGGTTGCAGGGGGGAGGGAAGGGAAGCAGTTTGAACTCAACCCAACCAATGGTAGTTTGGTTCAATTCAAATAGAACCCAATTTTGTTGCCCTCAAAGAGGTGCTTTGGAGCATTACTTTGAAAAAAAAAATAGCTCCTCACTCCAAAGTGGAGACAAGGACATGTCATTTAGACTGCTGATTGGGGTGCATCCCCAACATGCCCCAGAAGAATTTGCTTCAATTTTCAAATGGAGACATAGCCACAGAATATAGTACTGCATGCCCTGACCCTGGGGAGGGAGCAAGCATTCCTGTTGATAAGTCTTTAGAATCCCCTGTTGTGGAGACACAGCCAGAAAACAAAACAAAACAAAACAAAAAACCTGTTCTTAGAACCTTCCAAGATTAGGGTCCTGTAACACTAACTTGCTAGTGAGTAGTGGTCTGCTCTCTAGTGAAGTCCATCTGCATGCTGCTGCTGCTGCCATCACCTGGAGCTTGATAACACCTCCTGGACATTAACCAGCTGTGTAGTGCTAAAAAGCCATACACAGGTTGGCCTCTTCTAGGTGCAGTACAATTGAAAGAGCTTATCCCAGAGCATGGTCACACCTTCAGTGCTATAGCAGCTGTTCAGTCACACTCTGTGCCCAAATCACCATGGCAATGTCTGGGCATGTGATGGATATTGCTGTAGCCATTGCCATAGCAATTTGACCTGGGGCCTTCCTGCACTTGGCTTTATTCTGGAATATATCCCATGATAGCGGTCTTCTGGCCACAAACTAATGCAAACTATGACAGTCCTCACCTGGGGACTTCCATAGTCTGTACTAGCATGCAGATAGCAGGTTGCTATTCTGGGATATATTCCAGAATAAGGCCAATAGCAGAAAGGCCCCTGACCTGCCTTTCTACTCTTCAAGTTCCTCTCGCCCAGCACAGAGCTTTACTAGCATGTCACTTTATGTATGGATGGCCACCACTGCCACACCTCAAGTGTACCAGCCTTGTATGGTATTATAATACTATATTAGGCCAATAAGTGATTGCATACAGGATAACTATAGGATGCATACGGATGTTGTGAAGATGTGTATGTGCACATACAAGTGTTTTCAACATTTGTATGTGCAGATTTGAATCAAAAGTTTGACCGAATAGATTTGAACTTGGAAAATACGAATCAAATCTTGTTAAATTTGAATTTAAAAGATTTGAATCGAATCGGGGTTTGGGGTATTGTGCATATCCCTAGCAGGGACACATAAGGGGGGCCTCTTCTGTGGTGGCACCCAGCTTTGGAATAGCCTCCTTCTGGAAGTTCACCAGATGCTTTCAAATGAATACTAGTATAGAATCTTTTCAGGAAGGGGAAGTACACCACAAAACATTTGCAAGATACAACTAAATGCAAAGAAAATCTATAGTCTTTCTCACACAACATTGATTACTGAAATATCAAGGAAAAAATAAAAGTGGTAAGTCAGCTTTACAGGGAATGCTTTATTTTAATCAGTTTAGAGGATTTGTCGAATGACAAGGAGAGGGACTGCTTTATTTGCTTACCAAGGGGGACTCTGGAGGCCTATCATACTTTAATTTGTTTCTATTTATTTGATATTTGTGTTTTGCAAGGTCAGGCTCAAGAGGTTAGACATACCCATTAGTAATATGGAAGCATGCCCATAAAACCCCTAAATATGAAATTACCAAATGTATTAAATTAAAATGTGATTAGTTAAACCACTTTTTCAGCCACCACTTATAAATAATAATCAAGCTATGGTTCCTCAGGGCTCCCTGTGAATCTATTGGGCAGATTTTGTGTCCTTTGAAGTCTTAGGAACATGCCAGGTTCATAAAAGACACATCACCTTGTTTATGGTCTTGATCTGCCGCGTGCACATTTATCAGAGTTTCATGCTGTGAACAGGGACCACAGCTCAACTGGATTGCATGTGCCTTGAAGGTGTTAGGTTTAATATTTGGCATTTCCGGTTTTGTTCAGAAAATAAAACTTCACTTTGTCCTCTGGAGATGTGCTCCAAGAAAACTATGTTTTTAAGTGTCCTTGGAGTATTACTATAAAGACAAAATTGAGCTTAGTAGATCTCTTGAGGTTATGGCTTTATTCACACTTATCTCCAGTAGACCAAATGAAAACAGTTTTAGATGGGGTTATACTCACTCAGCTGTAGGAGTATTTTGAGGATCATGCTTGCCATTTATAGGGTTGGGTGACATTTGTGCCTAGCAACATCTATTACTAGCTTTTCCTGGTTTATCAGTTATGCTTACATGGACAGAGAAAGCTGAGCCATTGTTGTCTATGCACAAGTAACCTCAACTGTTGTTGCTTAGCTGTTCAGGAATGTCTGACTCGTCATGATCCCATGCACTTTAGCACATTAGAACTCTCTAACCTTCACTGCCTCCCAGACTTCCCAAGTTCATGTTTGTTACTTCCAAGACACTATTTATCAGTATCACTTCACTTGTAGCTGTTTCAGAATCTGCAACTTTTCTTTCGACTGGTTGCTGATTGGTTACTAGACCAGAGTCCTAGGGTCTTTCTTTACTGAAAGGCCAGGGTCTGGACCAGTGGGTCTGGACCAGTCAGATCCACTGGTTCAGGCCATGGAAGGCTACAATATGAAGCAGACTGGGCCAGACTAGTCCCCTCCACAGCCAGGCTTCAAGGCCAGGCTCCAAGGACTCTGAGGGCTAGGAACAAGACTTCTTAGCCTTAGAGAGTCCGTGGGATGCATTTTGGCATCTGGCAGACCCAAACATGGGAGGTGTGACTTCTGTACACACCATGGTCTGCACCAGGACCTATGGGTCTGATCAAGGTTTCCCCGGGGGGACTTCAGCTCCATTTAATGAAGATGAAGCATTCTAGCAAGGAGCAGGGTGCCACTTAACGTTATAACAATACCTTACCAGACTTCTGAAGACCCAGTGTGAGGGTTACAATTCATACTTCAAGTGCTAGAAAAGCCCTTTTATCAGGCCAACAACACTCAAAAGTGTGAATAGCCAGGCCCGGACAGGCCAGATTGTCATGACAATGACCAAGACAATTTCCAGTGTGTTCAAACATTGCCATAGTCATTAGGATGCTGCACACAACTGTGCAGTCACAGTCACCCACCACACTCAGTCACCTTGCCACATCCAAAAGAGGGTGTGGATGTTACTTTTTGGAAGACAGCTATCCCCTCTTAATCAAGCTGTGGACTGTTTTTTAGCAGTCCACAGCTAGGTTCTCCAGGGAGGGGATAGTCAACTGTGGGGCAATGGTGGCAGGGATGGTGAAATGTGGACAGGTCTGGCCAGGGAGCAGGTGGAACTGTTTCAGCCAGTAAGTGCAAACAGGGTCTCAGAATGATTGAAACAAGTATTTAAACAAAGCATGCAAGGTCACAAAAATATGCATGTGCAGCAAGATAGTTTTCCTCTTCCAGTTTCTTGTGAAGGAATTACCAGTCTTTTGGGACCTAGGAATGCACTTAAGCAACAACCATATAGGGCCTTAATGATGCTGTGGGGTTGCTCTAAAGCTGCTACAATGTTTAGAGGCAGTTTACTGGAGAAGTACTTTTCTGCTTCTCTGACAAACTGCCTCTAACTTTAGAAGCTGCTTGCCGGTAATTGGGGAGCGGGGGTGGAATAAGGGTTGCAGGAAGAGGGTCATGGGACAACAAGGGCCAGATGACCCCCTCATTGCTGCATCTTTCCCTGTCAAACTGGGGCTATCAGTTTGCAATCCCCAAACACACAGGACAGGAATGGCGAGCACAGGTAAAACCCCACCCGCTAATGATGCAAGCACCAATCCCCTCCCCCAATAACCTGGGAGCATCCCCATACCTCCAAGATAATCCATGCTTGCCTCCCAATCCTCAGTGAGAATAGTTTGCAAGGGGGTTTATTTTTACCACAGATTTGGGTGATTTGTTCCGCATGTAGCCCAGATTAGAGCCTTTGCATGGGGACGCTCCGAGTTGAATTCAGGTTCATTTCAGAGTATACAGTGCATGGGGACAAGCCCCAAGGGTGAGTTTTCATTCAATATATAATGAGCATTGAAACTGTTTTGACCTTGCAAAGTTCCCACTGTTTTAATGAATCTTTTGAGAAATAAATTTCCCGAAAAGGAAATTATCTGTATGTGGATTATATCAGCTCACTCCAGTTTTGAGGATCAGGTCATTTTATTTTTCCTCAATGGAAATGACAAAGTGGAGTTTTGGGGAGGAAATGTGCTCCTCCCTTTCCTCTTATCCAATTATAAGGGTTGACTTCTCTGACTCCTCCCTCTTTTTGCCCTGCTCTCCACCATATGAGCTGCTTGAAAAACCTCCTCTTGGTGTGCACTCTGGTGGTGTCACAGGGCTATTTTGACATGCTTTGGAGGCCGAAATAGGCCTTCCAGAGGCCAAAAAAAAAAGCACTTCCAATTCTGTGTGTGCAGACCTGGAAGTACTTTAGAAGAAGGTTTGGCATCATTGACAAGGAGGACAAGTAAGTGGGGGTGGGATGGAGGAGTGGGGAGAGGTCGCATTTGTTCCACGCACAAATATTCATTTGAATATTTATGCACGAATACAAAGCCTCCCACATTTGGGGGTGGGACTTGGCTGAAGCCTCGTTTTCCCACATTCAGTTCGTACTGAATCGAATGTGGGAAATGGGCTTCATGCACACCCCTAGTTTCTTGCTTTAGTTCTGTGACGTTCTTGTGTATCACAGAACCAATAATATGGGGGTGCAGCTTGGGGAAAGTACACAAAAATGGGGTAAGCATAAACATGTGGAGAAAAAGAAATATCATATTCAATCATTTTCAAATTAGGTGCTCCACAGCACTTTTGAAGTGATATACAGCAACAAGTTTCCTAGGAGAAGTCTATTATTTAGGGTAAAAAACTTTTTTTTTTGTTTACACATAATAGCTAGTTGCCAAAATTACAATTTCCACTGAGAATACTTTCATAAGAAGCAACATTGTAACAAATGGAATATCCACAAGAAACATTCTTGTCTGCCTCCTAGTTTTGACGACTAATTCAGAAAGTGATTTATGTCAAGAATGACCTATATTTATTACCAATTTGGTCAATGTTTAGAAAGATGTGTGAAAGTAATCTTATTTAAGTGACAATGATTGCAACCTTAAAGAATGACGAAATCATGTGTATTGAAGAGTTTTGTTAGATTATAAGAATGGGCATTTTCTCAAATTGTAGCCTATAAAACCTGGAATTGGGGGCACAGAAAGCAATAAATAACACAATTTTCAAAGATAACAGATCAATAGAACTGAGCTTCTTCCTTCTAAGCTCATTTTCACATTTCTTTCATGGTCTCTGAACCAGGCAATAGCATTTAAGGGACTCTGTAGAAACTATTGATTAGGAAGTTTTGAGAAAGTCAGTGTTGATCATGAGAAAAAAATGTCTTGCACAACATGAAGCCCTCAGTGAATTAGCTGCTCGGAAAAACTGAAGACTAAAACCAACCCTTGTCAAGCTATCAATAGCAACTTTTAGTGGGTCGCTGCAATACAGACTTACTACTGAGATCTATTTGAAATCTCATTGAAATGATCAATAATTATCTCCAAAGCAAATGTAAAGAAAAGATGATGCAAGGCTAGGGTAGCAGCAGATTACGACTGAGAGGCAAGTGGTGGAAACCTCTTGTGGATCTCCCCTTACTGCAAATGCTGTTTGGATAATTCAAATTGTGGCTTTCAGTAAACGACTTTCTCACCGTTGTCAACTTTGTGGAAGAGCTAGATGGTCTGTTACATTTTACTATTGGCATATACATATATGTATATACATATAAAGGAAACCAGTCCACCATTTCATCTTCTGTTTCTGTTTTGTGTACATTGAGTGTGCTTTATTTTATACATTATTTACATGCATGTTAAATTATCCTTTAAAAAAAAAAAGACTGAGGGTGCTTCCGCACATGCCCTTAAACACCCATTAAGGACACATGTGGAAAACTGCAACCACACAGCAGCACCCTTTTAGGATGCTTTGGCTGATTAGTGTCCACACAGCAACACCCATTAAGCACACATGTGGGAAACCACATCCGCACAGTGGCACCCATTAAGGACGGAATGGGTAGACCGCGTCCGCACAGCGGTACCCATTAGAGACAGATAGGGGCGGCCGCTTCCACACCTATCTGTCTCTAATGTGTGCTTAATGGGGTCTAAGTTAAGACTACATTCAAGGTAGACTTAATGGGTGTTTCACTGTGAAAACGCATCCGTTTTCACAGTGCCTACCTGGGGCCCTCCCCCAGCCCGCCTGTTTTCAGTTTTAATGCTAACCTAGATTATTGTGTTACATGAATGGTCCACTATAAATCACAAGCATAGCCTTGGGCTTGTTCACTCTTTCTTACTTCCCTTCTCTGTCACTGGAGGAGGAATGCTTCTAAATTTAATTTCAAAAATTAGGTTTGCATGCAAATCTTAGTGTTGTATACCTGCTTTTGATCTTAGGGTTGTTATATATTTTAATTGACCCACTCTATAAATGTAATAAATAGATGACAGACAGATAGACAGACAAGACAGAGATGAAGGATCTCAAATTCAAGCAGTTTATATTTGTTCCACTATCCAACAATAAGTCTTTGTGATGCTTCATCTGGCGTCCATTTGTTTTTCAAATGATTTCACCTGAATTTCTCATTCTGATCACTGCAATGTTTGTTTATGACATAGCATAAACATTGGCACAAGAATAGCCATAATGAAACATTGAAAGAAATGGCATCCCGCCTTGAAGAAAACTATTAATATGCTGGAATGTGTTGCTTGGAGAATATAAGAAGTGTAAGGTTTATTTTATACATTTCTAAAACACAAACCCTGGAACATCTAAGCAGTAAAAAGACCATGTTATCAAACTCTTAAATAGGTGAAGTAGATAATAAAATAAACGTACATATTTTCCCCAACACATTTCTTCATAGCAATTTGTGCCCATAGAAACTTTACATAACCATCTATCAATATTGTATTGCACAATGTCTTTATGCCAGTGCTACCTGCACAGCTGTTGTGTGTAACCTGAGATGCTGATGTCACATGCTAACCCTATGGCTTTCATATGGATATCACTGTGCCCTACTCAAGTCTTTTAGTAGCTCTTAAGGTCAAATCTCCACTAGGGACAATCACACAATAATTCCACTTAGAAGACTGTAAATTTAGACAATGCACATAGATGGTGCTTCCTGGCATTCCATGCTTCTGGAATTGAATACAGATGGAAGAATGACTTCCAGATAGTATTTTAATGCTAGACAGGAAATAGCCATGAAATGACCTCCAGATGTTAATAGATGATGTAAGAAGTACCCACATAGTGATTTGCTGAGTTTTAGTGGCAGGATGTCTCTAAGGGTGGTTTCCCAAATCCTAGGGTTGGTTGATGGCAGGCACTCACCACTGTGCCCCCATGTACATCTACCCTTATTGCTTATTTGGACACAGAGCAAGTTATAGTTGGATTCATGAATATCATGCTTCCATACAAACTTGAAAACCAGCTAAAAAGCGGCTTACAAGTGGCACCTCCAATGTGCTACACTTCCCAACGTCCCTGCAATCCCCATTAAAAGCCAGATATTTAATGCTGGTTATAGGAAAGGTAACTCTAGCTGTCCCATGCTATTACCTCTAAGCATTTTTTGAACGACTTTTAAAAAAAGGAATGCATACACAGCCAAAGCAGATTCCTCTTGTCAACAGAACCTGCACTGCAAATGAAACTCACTTGTTGAGTTATCTCCATCTGTTGAGATGTCCCTCACAGAGGTGCTGATGGGCTGTTCAGACACTTACTCCTTGCATTGGGCAAGGTGAACAATGAACTTGCAAACTTGTGTTTCCTGGTTCAGAAGACTGTAATAGAAAATGTGAATTAGACCCAGCTTGATGCATCTGTAATATGTGCACTTTCAGGTATCATTTTATTACGTGTTCACAACCATGACTGAGGCTTTTTTGTGTGTATGTAACATTAAATAATTAACTTGGAGAGTGATTTAGATGTAAGTGCTGAACCTCAAGACTCATGTTCTTTAGAGCAACATTTAAACACTTAGTGTGTGCACTTGTGTTGTTTACAAAGATTTTGTGAGTTCATATTTCTCCACCTTCCAAGGAAAGCAATGAAACTCAATACAGTCAGACAGACTCACTTTCTGGATGCCTGTTTACAAGGATCCGTACACAGAATAAGAGCAGAGATTGACTTGTTCCAGCAGAATTGCTGGCTGCAGCAGATAAGATATATTGAATATTTAATTGTGCTCCATCATGAATACAACTGTTTTGCATCAGCCACTCTTTAAGAGCCATTTAACTATTCTCCTCTGGCTTCTCAATAAGAGGGATCTCAGATTTAATTACAACTGTGAGATGCATCCCCAAAACTCAATACCCCAACTGCCATTCTAATGGAAATATCTGTTAAAAATCAACCAAATAACTAGGAAGGTGGGACAACAAGAAATAAGATTTGATTTAAAGAGATAAAGCAAATTCATTGCAGCCATTGCCTTTCATTTACCCAAAAGAAGTAGTACAACCATTTGCAGAAATTTTTGAGTTAAGCTGCATGGTGAGACCAAATGACAACTACATGACATTAAAAGAAAACAGCTCAAAAGCAGTGTAGAGTGATAGCATTCAAAAACTAGTCTTCCTATCCAACCTCTAATCCACATTAAAGGCAAGATAATGTATTTAGGAAGTGCATTTTCTGGCCTTTAATGAGGATTAGAGCACTAGCAAGCAGATAATGCTAGCTCAAAATTGCTTTTGAGCTTTTCTTTTTACTGTGTGTGGATGCTTTTTTGTTTGTTTGTTATTACTCCTCAAAATTAAATAGCACTAAAACATGATGCATACAAAATGCATACAGATACGTATAACACATACAAATATTGTTGATATTTGTATCTTTAGATACTAATGTCAACATTCGTATCTTCATATTCGTATCTAACATTTGAACGAATAGATTTGAATGTATTGGATTAGAATCGGGTTTGGTTACATTCAGATTTTAAACATTCGAATCAAATCAAATGTTTTGACATTCAAATCGACTCAAATTTGAATGCAAAAAAAACACCATTCATCCACATCCTTAGCAATGATGAATGAGCATTTGAATATTTGTTTGTTTCTGTATAAGCAACGAATAGACCAGAGTATCACCAATAGCATGGCAGTTCTCTGAGTAAGAAAATCATGCCCAGAAGTCCAAAGCTCCCTAAAGAATTTCCCCATCTGCAGAACCCAAAAAGTCTTATGGTGTATATCTAATGTTACTAATTATGTTTATTTTATTTTTTCAATGTTGCGTTCTTTTCATCTGGTAATCTTGATTATTTCACTTTGATAGTACACCTAGGACATTTATGTGTCCTATCTTTCATTTTTGTCAGATAGATAATTACAAAACCATAGTCCTGCCTAGAAAGACCAGTAATTAGCTATCCAGTATCCCAGAAACCTGGGGCATTTTCACACTTACCTTTGTTCCATATTATGAGCCCTCTTGGCCTCAGGAGCTAATTGTTTGACATGTTATTGTTGATCTGTGAAGCCAACTCACTGCTAGTACCTTCCATCCCCATATGATGGAGCATAATCCAGATCAAGAAGCCCTTTCATCTGGGTACTGGTAGATCTCAATATCGTATTCCTGACTACTGGAGGACCCATTTCAGTGCTGCAGCAAAGCATTCTGACAAAGTTGGTCCTCCATTGATTCTGAAGCTAGGAAGTTTAATTCCTAGCCCTTCAGGGTAAGGATGTTTATGAATGTTTTTTCCCTATTTGCTTTCCCTGGCCATTGGAGCCATGCCCTTTACCTGGCCAGTGGAAAAATATCCATTGCTGAATATAATGAAACTTTGGCCAAAGGAGAAATAGCTTCATTTTGCATACAAAGGCTGACTTATGAAATTTTCAATTTATACAAATTGCAAATGTGCCCTTTTGTTGTTGTTGTTCAGCACAGCCCTTCCTTCTGACTTCTTGGAGCTGGCCCCAAGTTCATGAGATCTTCAAGGCCTATGGTGGGCTGGTCCAGACCATGCTGTAATGGAGACAGTGCTATCCTAAGTCACACATACCATGTTCCAGACCTGCCCTCTCTGATCCAGACCCACTGGCCTAGAACAAGGCATGGGAAGTACAGAAAGCCCCCATTAGATAGGTGTATATTTAGTAGTATTTCTAATTATTGAGTTTTACGATTCAGTTTAATTAGCTGCACGGTTAACTGGAAGAAAGCAAATTAGGCTTTATTTTCTATAAAATTACTGTGTTGATCTGTGAACTACCAGAGGAAATAGAATGCTAAATACCTCTTTCATATTGCTCTTGCTTTTTTTTTCCTTCACAGATTCCAAATGCTATTTTTACTAAGCAAAAATACTTTTACCTATCTGACATGAGTCACAATGCATAGCTCATGGTACTAGGGGGGAAAGTTCGTTTAGTATTGTCCTCTTGGGAAACTATCTTGCATAATTAAAAATTGAGCTGTGAATTATTATAAAAATATGTAATATTCTTCCATTAAAAAAAAAAGAGAAAGAGAATAATTCAGTGCTTTTAGTTTCAATCATGGACTCTACAGTATTTGTTGTTTCTGGATGAACTAACCACCAAATACCAACTGTCTGTTAAAAATCAAAATGCTGAGGTGCTTATTATTTAAAAGTGGATTGAGGTCTGATTTGACACTTTCAGAGTGGATATGTTATGGGATATGTATTGGATAAATATGTGTTTGTGTTGGATATGTATCGGATATGTGTTTGTTCATATCAGATATTTGTAGGAAATTAATATGAATGCATTCATATTGGATAGAATCCTACCACATTATGAACTGAATGTCAAAAAACCCATTAGTCCACATCCCTAATCACCACAGTGTTACCAGATCTGCTCCAGTATAATTGTAAGCCGATATGGATGATCTGGGCTATTTTAAAACCCAGAAACACCAAATTTAACCTTTTTTTTTAGGGGAATAGGTAGCTAGCTCTTTCACAGGTTTTAATAACGAGGAATAATCAGAAAACAGAGACAATAATCATTTTAGACTCAAAAGCCAATGTTTCTTGTTAAACCAGAGCAAAGAATTTATTAGAAATACAGAAGAGAAGTTGAAATGAAATATAAAGCCATATCAGAAGCATTTTTCATTAGAAATTTAAGCAAAACAAGGACAAACATGCAAGGACTTTAAACATGGCTAAATAACTAAACAGCCTATACCAGAATAATTATATGCATTAAACTGGTAATTTCAGTTTGGGGGAAGAAATGTGCCCAAGCCAGCAAGGAGGTAGAAAAATCACCCTTAACACTAAAGATATTTCCTAACCAATATATATATATATATAAACATAGAAAATAGGGGGAAGTAAGGAGGAATGGAATTTGCTCTCACCACTGTGCCTTAGATGGGAGATTTCAGCCGATCTGTGCCTCTTCAGGAACAACAATAGAAAATAAAAATAAAGAAAAATAAAGAAAAATGATCCCTTTTATTAATCCGGTCTAAAAAAATGAGTAAAATATCTCAAAATAAAATAAAATAAAATAAAATAAAAAGCCAGTTGAAATGGGCTTCTGCAATTGTTCTGACCAAGCCAAATTCAGAACAACTTTCAAAATTTAAAATGCAGCTCTGTGTAGCAGGAGAAAAAAAAAAGAAAAACAGCAAAGTGTCTGTGGTCTTTTCCTAGCTTTCCATGGCAGGAAAACTCCTTTTGCTAGATGAGGAGAGGGAGATTCCTTGCCCTAGACTCCCAAACTGCTTCTCTTCTCTGCCTTTCTTATAGTCAGAAATTGGAACCAAAACAAAACAAAACAAAAAAATCTGTTGATTATGGTCCTTCCTTTGTTATTAAAAGAAACTGCAGTGTCCTGTAATTTCTCCCAAAAAGATGCAAAAATTACCCTAACAGCATCTCCAAAGCTCTTCCTGAAAAGGCAAAAACTGGTTCTTCAGGTGTCCAAAAGAAGTTAATTTCTTATGCTAACCTGTCTCCCTGAGCAATTCTCATCCTATTGTTTCTCTTAAGTCAAAGTACAATGGAATAGCTTCATGTGTGTGCTTAGCAGATTCTTGCACCCATTAGACTCAAGACCCACTTCCTCAGGAACATCTGAATTATTTTATTAAAACAAAGGATATTCTTCCTCTCCAAACCTCAGCGATCGATCATTAACATCAATAGAGCCAATATTTTAGCATTCTCTGTCCTCTCTGGCATTCCTGATTTACCAACTTAAATGGCCCATTAAGGCTTCAACAGTACCAAGAGGTCAGCAGGAATTGTTGCACCACCAGCTCTTGAATGGAGAGACAAACCTGTTTTGTTTCCTTTGTTCTGGCCCCCAGGTATAATCTTGAGTGGGCCAGAGCCAGGAAGGCAACTGCAATTTATGATTAAATGGAGAGATCTGCCCCTTTCTTTTGCAAAATGCCACAGATCCTTTCCTTGCTTTAGAAACATTTCAGATGTCCAAGGCTTTTATTCCAAGTTAATGGTCGAACCTCTTTCTTATTCCAATTGAGGGGGTCCCAAAAGCTCTGATGGAACCACACCCCAATCTTGGCTGGCCCAAGACACTGCCTTATACCAGAACCTTTATTTAGCCAATTATTTTTATTAATAATCATAGCTGGTATCAATACCAATCAGGTATCAACAGCACCAGCACTCTTTTGGTGCAGCCCAGTGTGGGCATGTAGTTCTTGCCAAAGACAGACGTTCATCTTCCACCTCAGGACTGCAAACTCAAAATCTGATGGATTCTAAGATTTTTTCCCCCCAGCTCCCTCCCATCTGCTCTTCTCAACTTTTCCAAGCAAGCATATGCAACAAAATGTTCAGTTACCATGGCAGGCATATCTGTTGAAGTTCGCCTCTACAGTCATGCCCTGCAGGCACCTGTACAGCTGTCAAGGTTGACATAACTTAATGGTTTTTTTGCCGGAAGCAACCTACTTGCTACTCTTAAACTATTGACTAGCTATGTGAGAATAATGTTTTTTAAAAAAGAAACCTTTGTAGGTAGCATCACGCTGTACAAGTCATTTCTACAGAAGGTTTTGCTTTCAACAAAACAATATTCTAGATAAATTGAAGCAATGCTTATCTACTAAAGGAATAAAATTTATTAGTATTAATAACAGTGGATTGGGTCTGTGAAGGTGGGATAAGTAGGATAGCTGCATTTGGAAGACTTGTTTTGGTCTTGCCAAACCACATCCTTGATTCATGGTAAATCAAAAGACAGTTATTAGATGGAACAGGGGTAACTGATTCATTAGAGCAATGCAAACACCTCATATATTCAGTAGCTCTGAGATTTAAGTATACATGCTGTCTCTCCTAAATGCATTTTCCAGTTTAGGATCAACTAATGGGCATTTATGTTCACTGAGATCAATCTCCATGTTCCTTTAGATAGAACTGCACCTTGTAGTGTTTCACCTGCCACTGTCTATATTCATCCTGGTATCTATAGCTCTTCCTTGTACCACTGCCTTCTCCTCTGATCCACCAACCACAATGGTCACTCCACTCCACTGATTCATCTCCTGTCATCCTCATGGAAGAGCCCTATGGACCCCCACCCCCCCGGTCATCTGTCAGCAAATTTCTCATATCAAGTAATCATTGGCTTTAGTTCCTTCTCATTCCATTGTGCATTTAGCTATATGCTACAAATGCAGAAACAAAATTCATTTTAAGGTACTGAAAGTTACAACATCTAATCACCTTCAGAATCCTCTCATCTGCATGCTACGATGGAAGAAGAAGAAGAGTTGGCTTTTCTACTCCATTGTTCTCACCCATTTAAGGGGAGGTAAAGCAGCTGACAAAGCTTTCCAGAATGCCCTGTGAGGTAGGTGAGGCTGTGAGAGCTCAGAAGAGAGCTGTGACTAGGCCCTGGTCACCCAGTTGACTTCATGGGGGAGGGTGGAATTGAACCCTGTATTCCCAGATAAGAATCCAGCTCCCTAACCACTAGACCAAACACTCAGTCCTTCCCTGGGCTGCTCCATCCACATTGGGATGGAGCATGTACCAGAATAAGCAGTCAAGATGGCTACTTATACCCGAATAACAGTATATATTTTTTTTCCAGGTCTACCTGTATGCCAGAATTGGCTAGACTAGTGCAAGGAGGCATGTATAAAGGCATACAGTTCCCTGTAGTAGTCTACATTTTGACAGCACACCACATTGCACTGCTGAAGTGCATCCCCAGGGGGAACCTTGGGTGGTTCCCAGAGAACCCAAAGGTGGCTCCAGAGATTGCGCTTTCTCCAGAGCCAGCATGGGGTGCTGTACCAGGACCGTCTTCTAAGCCTTGGAAGGCTTATTTTGATACTTTGAAGCTATTCCTGCCACCAGAATGGCTCCAAGACTGCCCCAGTTCTGCTGAATTGGGCCAGTGAACTAAGTATGAATCCAGACTTAAACTTTCAGCAAAATTCCCCCCCCCCAAATTTACGATGTTTACAAATACTACACAAGGAATGTAGCAAAGCTGGGATGAGCCCATTTGAAAATGCCCTCCCCAATGCATCCCTATCCTCCATCTGGTTCCTAGCAAAAGGAGAAGATGTGGGGCGGGAACCTCACTTCTCTGTGTTCTGGTCACAATTGTTGGAGAACTGGAGAAGCCAACTGAAACTTTCCTGCCAGTCTTCTAACACCAGGGATTTCAGTGGGTGTTTGACTATGACCCAATACTGCAAACAGTGTATAATCTGGCAGCTGGGCATCTCATGCATTTAGAGGAAAAAGCTCCCCGTCATCTGTTTATAGGCATGGCCCCAATTTTCCAGTGCAAATCAGTCAAGTAATTTCATTGGAATGAGTGACCATCTGTGCACTGATGAGCAGAAAAAGGAGATATTTGTTTACAGTCTTCTAGGTCACAATCCTCTCCTGCAAGTGGGACTGGCTGCTACTATTTCTTTAGGTATTTTTGGTGTCCTGTCCAGGCAGGTGGGTTGTTGCCTTAGCCTCGATGGACTGGGGACAATATTGCCAAACCAGCCCATTCCAGCCCTGTTTTTACCTGTTCCTCAAATGATCTTCCTATGTCTTTGTCCAGGGTCTCATTATAACCAAGAAAGAACCTGACACAGGTTGTTCTGTAGCTATGAGAAGAGTAGAAAATATCTGTGAAACAGAAACAGAAAGGACTGCTCATACTCTGTGGGTAGTTTAACTGTCCCTCAGGGGGAACAGGATGGAGAAAGAGAGCCACAGGGCAGGTGAGAAACAAATGTCCCTCCTGGTTCCTCTGTTCTCATGGGAGCTCTGCAAATTTAGCAAAAAATACAATATTTTCCCATTCTACTGTTTTCTTACTCATTTGACAAT
This sequence comes from Aspidoscelis tigris stejnegeri, assembly GCA_023333525.1. Lineage (NCBI taxonomy): Eukaryota > Metazoa > Chordata > Lepidosauria > Squamata > Teiidae > Aspidoscelis > Aspidoscelis tigris. The sequence goes on along the minus strand of JALMGA010000002.1, from coordinate 58,935,505 downwards.
GGGTGTTTTTCCACGGTCACTTAGTACCCATTTTAGCACCCATTAAGGACCCATTTGGGTGTGAGCTGGATGACCCGCTGGGGAAATCCAGACCATATGGGTACATCTCAGCCTTTAATCTGGATTTTCTGTAGACCCCATTAATGGGGTCTACAATGGGGTCTTCAGCCAGAAAATCCGGATTAAAGGGAGCCTGTTTCCACATTAGTTTGCCAATGGGGTCTAGAGGAGGCTAGGGGGAGGGGGTACCCTTGGGAGGGGAGCCCCAAAACCTAAGCTTCAAAGTCATTTTGAAGTCATTTCGAAGTCACTTCGAAGTCTGTGCAAAATAGCTCCAGAGCGTCTTTGAAGTCTTTGCTGATCTTCAGAGTGAACTTCGAAGTGACTCCAAAGTCACTTTGAAGTCACTTCAAAGTTTACTCCAAAGATCAGCACAGACTCAGAGCTATTTTGCACAGACTTTGAAGTGACTTCGAAGGGGCTTTGGAGCCGCTTCGGAAATTGCACCCCCTGTCTCCCCAAACACCTGGGGTGGCAGGCAGACCCATCATGGGTAGATCCAGATTTCCAAATGGGTGCTCCAGTGTTTTCATGGCAGAGAGCCTAGCACCCATTACTATTTGGTGCTAGACCACCCATGGAAACACACTGGGTACTTCCCTTAATCCAGATCTACTAGATCCAGATTAAGGGAAGTAGCCATTCCCTAGATCCGGATCAAAGGAGTGCAGTGGAAAAACAGCCAATGTTACAGAACACAACCACTGTGTAACTCCTCTTTCAGAAAAGGTTCTGTCTGAAACAAATCATATGAGGGATGTTTTCCATCTAATACAATTTATTTCAGCATTTCTTCTAGAAGTCTTTTAATGCATTGCTACTTTTCTCAGGTACCAAACATGGCATACAGAGTTGTGGTATATAAAAAGCTATGGCCATCTGCCAATACCTTAAGGCCAAAATAAGACATTCACAGCAGAAGCTTTTAAATAAAGAATGTTTGTGCAAACAAATAATCTAATAATAATACTTCTTACGGAAAGATCTACGTAACTAAGAGATGACCTGAATGGGGTCTTTATGATGCTGTGCACCTTTGCTGAGGACACAGGGTTCACATGTCAATGCATCTTTCCAGAACTGTGAGAGTCTGAGTGGTAACCAGAACTCTGTGAGGTCTCCCTACAGCTGTTTCCCCTCTGTTTCCCCTGGGAGCCAAGCTCTTGTCAGGTACATAGAAAATCACTGTGTTCTGTGCTCATGGGTGGAAACTACAAAGCTGGGGAATGAAAGTTCCCCAGCTGCATTTATTTTTAATTTTTATTTTATTTGATCATTTAATTTGCAGCTAGGAGTAGCATCAAGTGTACATTCATCATAGCAGTGAGCAAACGGTATTGTAGACGTGTTCTTTCCCCCCTGTGCTGCAATAGGTAATCTCTGCTGGCATACAGATCCTGCCTAAATTGGCATTGCAGCTAGACTGCTTCACTAGGATCCTAAGAGAGACTTTCCAGTGTTGGCCACCAAACTTAGAACTCTTTTACAGTTAAGATTGGACAGCACCCACTCGGATATCATTTAAACAATCTTTTGAAAGAATATTTCTTTACCCCTGCTTTTTAACAGGATGACCATTTTTTTTTGTTTTTTTTTTACAGGATGACCATGTTTTAATTGATTTAGGATTTTTTTAACTTTGATTTATTTATTGTTTCTTTTGTATGTGATTTTTTTTTTAAGAAAACCCCTTAAATCCAAACTGCATTGAATAATAAAAAAAATACTAAGTATATTGTTACTATGGGTTATAAGTGGACCTATTATCAGTGTATGCAAGTTCTAAATTAGGCTATGCAAGCTGTGACCAACTTCATTTGCCCAACCCACAGTTACTATGGCTGAAACACACGTGAGGATGGATTTGCCATTCACCTCTAATCCCTTCATGGTGCAATTTTCATGTCAAAATAAAGCTTTCATGCTGCCAAAAAACTAGCCTTCCAGATACTCTCCACACATCCGTCACAGAAGCTATAGTTTTATCACCTCTGTTCTAAATCTTCCTCCTTTGCTTTTGGAATCCATTTGAAGAAACTACAAGCTTTTAGTCTCTTAAATACATTATATCATAAGCATTGGTATTTTTCACTTTTCTGATGAATGCTATCTTGTCAAAATCCATATCATTGTTATCTTCCAAAAATATCACCTCTAGCACTACATGGCATGCATACTTCAAATCCTACCAATATCCACAGGTTATAACAGAACAGTCAGTTTAGATATTCCTAATCATAAGTAATAGAATCAAAACCAAACTAAAAAGATTAAAAAAGATATCTTTTCCCAAGAATTGAAAATAGAATATGCAGGTTAAATAATATATGAATAAAATATCTTAAGGACAGTTGCGGTGGAATTTAGATATATACTGCATCCTTTGGTTATGTAAAAAAGTAAATATTAACTCTTCAAAATATCCAAAATGTTGGATAATGCAAAACAGTCTTTGTGGTAAAGGGAATTGCCAGCCAAGTAGGGATAATGACATAAAGGTTCAAAGAAACTTCAGTCATATCCAGAACAGTATCAACTATGCTCGATCTCTTTACTTTGTATTAAATCTAGGCAGGATACACATGGCACATTTATGATGCCATGGTGGATCCCAAAGGATGTAGAGATTGCATGAGTTTGCACTCTTCAGGCTTCCATGCTATCACAGAGGGTGGACCAGAGGTGCTTTGCATGTAGAGTGGGGGAAAGAACTCTGACAGGGTGTTCCATTGCCTTCTTACTCTGCCACTGCTGTGTGAACTCACCTATGACATTTCCTTTCCTGCTCAGAAAATTGCTGGCCCTCAGGCCAATTCCTGTACATTTCAAAATAGGTGAGTGCAGAAACATCAAAGCCTGGGAACAAAAGTTACTGAAGACAGAGTAGAGAGAGCATTGATGTGTGTGGACCTCTAACAGAACCTTGGAACCTGTGCCACTGTCAGCAATGGGATTGGTAGCTAGATATGCTCCCATTCTAGGATAGTGAAGAAGCCTTGTCCAGGACTCCTGACCCTAAATCTTTGACTTCACTTGTTTTGCTGTTAAAACTTTATGCTGCAGCTTAATCCTGTAAGCCAGCTGCAGGAAGATGACAAGCTGTAAAAGATTTGTACCCTAGGCATGAAAGGCCATGAGGTGGGCATAATAGGATGCCCAAATTGAATACTTAGACTATTCACTATATAATTATAGCAGCCCTGAGTCAACTCCTGCTGCAGGAAATGCATGTAGGTGTAGGGCTTCAGAGAAAAAAATCTGCCCCATGGAGGAGCAGGGAGGACCTCATCCATACTATCGCCTGGTAAAAGGTAAGATTGGGTATGGCAATGGAGGAGGGGTTACTGCGATACCAACACCACTGTCACCACTGCTGCCACTACTACCACTCCTGCAGCTGCCAATGCCAACCTCATGCTATGCTATGCCATGCCCTAGTGTACTGGCTACTAGAATGGATACCTAGATATTGCTTCCAGGTTGCAGAGACAGGCATGGTGCTTTTGAAGGCCACTTGCAGGAAGTCAAGAGCAGACGGAGTGGGTGTAGCTCAATGGTAAAGCAAACTGCAGAGGAAGGGTGTTTTTCCACTGTCACTAGAAGTACCCATTAAGTACCCATTAATGGGTACAAAAATGCCATTACATACCCAATAATGGGTACTTAATGGGTACTTTTAGTGACAGTGGAAAAACACCCGAAGACAATCCCCAGCTTCACCCCAGAAGTAGCCAATGGCAAACAACTTCTGTATTTGTGCCAATAGAACTGCATAGAGATGTCCATGCAGTGAACCAGGAATCAGTCAAGACTAGGTGGTAACCAACAAGAAGAACAGATGTAAGCTTTGCCCAAATCTTCTGCTGAAAATGCCTCAAAGGAAATGGTGGGGCACTGTGTGAGACAGGATGCTTCACTACATAGCTGTGGCCTGATCCAACAGGGCTTCTCTTTTGTTTTTACATCCTAAATTGTCCCAGCCTTCTTATCAAAGGGTAAATTTAAACACACACATGCCACCACCCAAGGATGGAGACCCAACAGAGTCCAACTCCACATATACATGTTCGGTTTTGTTGTTGTTGTTTTGCACAACACTGGTATACCACTAAATGAAACCTGAGGTTATCTCTAACATTTGGAGGTCCTAGGCCAATACTGTATCAATTTGCTGTGAATAATATGTTATTGGAACTTCAGGCTGAGTGCTATTTAGTGCTGAGAGAAAGGATTAAGGCTTAATGCTTATGCTACCAGAAATAAATTCACACTAATGTATCTTGTGTAAGAGAATCCCTCTGTGTTATGCTATGCAATCCAATTAGCATCTTCCAAATCTATTTTTCTCCCAAGCCAGCTATCCAAAAATTAATTTTATTGCTCTGAAAACTTTGAGCAAAATCAGATGATCAATCAAGGCAATGTTGGAGCTATTAAAAACCACAATTACATTATTCCAAAGTCATAATTAAAAAGTTTGGTTCTGCTTTAAATCCTGAATCGATTTTGTGGAGGAAATGCTTTTCATTTATGATGTAAACCCCAATAAATCATGGAATGATGAAGAAAATATGTATGTTTTAGTCTCTTCTATGAAATATCATCTGGTCTCTATTGTGAGCTGGGCAAGAAGAAGAAATATTAAATGTCTATAAATTTGCAACATATTTTTGTAACTGCTCAGGTTTAAAATAAAATATGATTTGGCATTTTATTGATATTTCCAGTATTTAAAACTGGCATGCAGTACATTAAATTTTACCATGTAAATCTTAACTGACAATAAAAAGCCTTTTGCGATCTGGTTTTGAATGGTTGCAGTAAAATAAAATGAGAAGTGCCAGACAGGAAACTGATTACTCTCTCTGCTAATCCTTCTTTAGGAGTAGCTCTAGAGTGCCTAGATAGCATTCGCATAAGAAATCTGTCTCCAGCTTGCATCTTCTATATCCTACATTTCATAATCTGGGACCCCTCCAATGTTGGACAGTTTTCCTTGTCTTCTTACTGTTGGGGTCAGTCCTTTCTCCCTCTTCTCTGCCTTTTATCCCTGTCATAAAACATTACTTACAATTTATCCTGAGTCCTACTCTTAAGAAGAGACAAAAGCTCTTCTGAAAAAAAATATTAATACAGTACTTACAAACTTAGGCTGCTTCCACGCACAAGTGGTGGTGTTTTTTTTTTTAAGTTTTAAAAAGGCTAAGGGTTTATCTCACTTGGTGTGGGCTAGATCATTCCAGTTGGGTTGCTCCTACTAGAATGGTCCCCAGCTTAAGCAATCCAGCTGACCCATAACGTGGCTGATCACATGTGGAACAGTTGTTCCAGGGCAACTCTTGTGCCTGAAGTGCATGTGGAACTTGCTACTGGGTCTCTGATGGCTAGAAATAAAAGTTCCTGGCCTCAAAAGCCCCCCAAAGACCCATTCTGGTGGCAAAATTTTTGTGCTGCTGAAATGGGTCCCTCTACTAAACTGGCCCATTAAGGCATGCCCTAGTTTACTCATGAGTAAGATGGTGGTAGACCTTTCACAGTTTATATGACAATTTTGAGCTGCCTAAACTGATATACCATACTAAGCTGGTCAGGTTGACATGTGGTAGAGCCCATTTGCACTATGAGCACAGAAATAACCCATGTATGGCTAGCAGCACTTGTAGTGGGAATGGCCAGTGCAGATTGCCAAGGCTGTGTCCAAACTGGCAGCTGTCAGACATTGCCATGGTGATCTGGACACTGCAAATGAGTGCACAGCCACAATAATGCAACCCACACCCACCATGATTTAGCACCCAGAAGAGGTGCAGGTTTACCTTCCCAGGAGTGACCCAGACACCACTGGTCAGCCTGTGGAATGTTTAGCGATCGTCACTGTAGTGAATTGGAGATCTATTGCCCAAGGAGAGACAGAGGCTGGTAGAACCAAACTGACTCCATTTTGTGATGGGGAAATCTTTATAGTATGAGAGTGAATGTAGGCATTGCAAGGAATAGCTTTATCACTGTAATGTAATGTGGAGAACAGACCATCTGGAATCCATCTAGTTGCTATAGTCCTTGAGTGTACCTCAAACAGATTTGAGACACCTGTTAATTAGAGTCTCTGGTGGGAATTCCATGAGTTTAGAATAAAGAGAGGGAAAGCATCTTTTATCTTGACCCTAAGATAGAGTGATCGGGACTCCGACTGGAATGTCTGTAGAGAGGTGTTTCTTAGTCCTGACAGACAGACTCAGGGTAAGGAGTAGAGTAGAACTTATTTTTATGTTTCACCTGTTATGCTTTGTTCATTTTTAACTTGCTGTACAAATGTTCCATGATTTATACGTACACCTGGAAGAACTTGCTCAGGTTCCTTTTTTTAATAGAAGCTTCGACAAAAGTTATATCTGCACCCCCCTGGCCCCTTGCCTCCCTGCCCACCCCCTTGCCTGTAAACCCAGCTTTTGTCGAAGCTTCTATGAAGTCTGGACAAATTCGAAGTGGACAAATATTTTTCACCCATCCCTATAATAGCCCTATTGCTAGAAAACCCACCAGCAGCACAAGATTTCCCTACAATAGGCTATCACACATTTTAAGGGGGATATAGCAGAGCTATGGTGAGGTTGCTACAGATATGTGTGGCAACCCCACCATAGTGCAGCCATAATGGTGCTTTATTTCTCCCATGTAGATGGTACCTTAAAAAGCTGCATTCACAAAAACATAAAGATTACCCAGCTGTTTTCCAGAATCCTTCTTCTTACAGATGGCAATTAGATGTCAAGAGGAAGGGCAAAGGCAGGACATGAGTTTCCAGAGGCCCAATGTTTTTCATACTGGTGGTAATAGATACTCATTAGTCTCCATTAATTTGCCCAGTTCCCTTTTAAATCAAACTGAGCCCCCAGCTATTACCACACTCCATGGTAGTGAATTACACATAAGAATTGTACATTTTGCAAGGATGTATTTTCCTTCTCTCTCCTGAATATACTGCAGTGCTTATCAGTTTTATTGTATGACCTTGAGTTCAAGTAGTGGAAGACATAGAATTAAAAATAAAAATGAAATGAAATAAATCTGTCCTTTCTCTTCACATTAAGCATAATCAAACTACCTTACAGTAGCATTCAGAGTAAAATAGCCCCAAATGTCCTCTTGTCCCAATAGGAAATATCCTTTCACTTAAAGAGAAGAACAGGAAATAGAAGTGGAGCTACAGTGGTGCGCCATGCCCCCTCCTTATATTTATTTAGGAGGGCCTTAAAGACACACCTGTTTACCTTGGCCTTTGGTTAAGGATTTGTTTTCCCTCCCCAGCTATAATGGCATCATTTTAATGCACTACGGAGTGCACGGTTTTAAATTTGTTGAATCTTAAGATGTTTTTAAGTGTGCATCTTGTTTTATTTGTATTTCATTTTAATCTGTATTGCTTTCAATTTGTATCTTGTTTTAATTTATTTTTACTTGTTGTAACCCGCCCAGAGACCTTCGGGCATGGGCGGGATAGAAATGTAAATAAATAAATAAATAAATAAATAAATAAAATGCAGTAACTGTCGGTGAGGCTGAAGGTAAGTATGAAGCTCCAAGGCTGCAGCCCTTTGAAAATCCAAGTCAGAATTCAGCTGCATCTCCATTATGCAGTAAAGCCACCTTAATCAGGCCTCTAGAGCAGCTGGGCTTTATTAGGAGTTAGGTAGCATCACCTAAGGTGCCTTTACAGCACACTGCTGACATAGCTTCAGTCTCACTCAATATAGACATTATCCCAGGAATGAGAACATCTGGAATGTATTGGGGATTTGCATTTGGAATGCCCAATTCTTCCCAAATGTCCAAACCTACCAGTGTCTCCAGATTATTCCATATCTTCTTCTGTTGTCACTATCATTTGCACCAGAGCAGGTGAAATTAATTCCCACTTGCTTATGCTTCCTAACTAGACAGATTGATATCTTTGAAGTGACTTGGGGTTATACTGTGATGCTTTAGTGTTCCCTTAATTTGTTTTTGGACAATATCTTTTAATTCCAAGAAAAACTATACATGGACATTTCCTGCATAGCATTTTATGACATACAAATTTCTTTGTAATTGAACCCAGAATGCATTGTTCCATTGCTTGCATAGTTAAATATAGCTTATTCACATGATACACTATGCAGATCATTTTATTTTCAGTCTTTTCATAATATTCTGCAATATTGTCTTTCTGTTGTTGACTACAATTTCAGTTCTCTTTCCTGATAAATTAGATTTCTGCAGGATCAGAAGTATCATTTACCACATTCCCCTCTCTTTTGTACACAGTAGTCTGTGTGATGAGAAATGAGATATATGAAAACAGTGTTCTCCAGGCACAAGATGTGACCTAACTATAGAATTTGCAATTTCTGATTCTCTCACAAAAAAACCCAGATCTGTCCCTGTATGAAAGGACTAGCATTTCAACATTTGAAAGAAAATAATACTCTGAGGATAGCAGGGCAGGCTTTTTCTTTGCTGTTGTTATGAATAATAAAAATAAATAAAATAAATAACTGTTGACAACTTCTTTCAGAAAGGAATATCTGATAAAGGAACATGTTTTCAAAGACTCTTAATACCCAGGAGATCATAAAGGTCAAATATAATGGGGAAATGAATTGCTCAAAATACTAGTTTAGCCAAAATGAAGCTTTTCTTTTCTTTTGCTTCTCTGCACCATCTCAAAATGTACATTTCAGATAAAAGGCACTTTGAAATAAAATAAAAAGAGAAATAAAGCAGAATTAAACAGCAATAGTGGGAAAGATCATGTGGAGTCAATTTGATCCAGTCTCTTGCAAATACATACACACATGAACATATGGACACACACAACATTTATCTTTGTCCATATGTTAAAGGAAAACATGGCTCAGACCTACCCAAAGTATATATGGAGCATCTTTAACATTGTTCGGTCTCATATAGGTCATGGTCATACCTTCACTTTAAACCTTCTTCATCCATCTTTATTTGTGGACTTTCCACCTTCCAATTGGATATGAAAAGTTGTGAGAAGTCAGATCTGAAGATGAAGAAGGTTTAATGTGAAGGTGCAACCACAGCCATAGAGCTTTAGAGTGGAGATCTCTAACAGTCACACCAGTGCACATCTCCATAAGAAATATTCCACTGCTGATGTTTTTTCACCTCTACAGCTACTTCTCCTTCTCCTGTCAAATGAGGTTAATTGAAGCCTCTGTATTATGCTTATCTGCACAATCAAAAGCTTTGGAGTTTAAAAAGATCCATAAGAAGGCAGACCTTCCCACACTGTTTCCAAAGCATCTGAAAACAAAACAAAGTGTTCAGAAAACCCCATCCCATAACAATTCCAAAGTGGATTTTTTGGTTGTTGTTACTGAAGATGTATGCATGGCAACACCTCTCATTTATCCACCCTTAGATACATTTTAATGATTACTGAAGGTTAATGTTTTGGATCAAAAACTTACTTCTGTCATGCAAAGATCCGAGTACAGTATTTCCTTTCTTTAGTCTTCAATGTCTTGTCACAGATGATGGTAGCCTCTTTTATTGACAGTGGTTGCTGGTGCCCTTTGTGCCTGGTAGCATGGAAGAAGAAGAAGAAGAGTTGGCTTTTCTACCCCACTTTTCTCACCCATTTAAGGAGACTCAAAGCGGCTAACAACACTTCTGTTCTTCTCCCCACCATAGACAACCTGTGAGGCAGGTGGGGCTGTGACAGCTCAGAACAGAGCTGTGACTATCCCAAGATTACCCAGCTGACTTCATGGAGGTGGGTGGAATCAATCCAGTATTCCCAGATAAGAGTCCGGATCCCTAACCGCTAGACCAAACTGGCTCCCTCCCTCCCTTCAAGATGTTCCATGTTCAGTTCATGTTTGAAATTTCAATTAAATGATTCACATTCATGGGTTTTTGCATTGAACTGAGCATCTGGTTGTTCAAATATCCAAAAATTCAATCAAGCTGAATTGGTTCTCCCCTTGAGATCTACCTGAGTCCTTCAACCTGCTCTGTTACTACAGCATCCTAATAACACCTGGGGCGAATTCCCACTCAAGGAATAAAATGATATATACAACACTATTTTCAATGGGATTTTCATTGATAAGTAAAGCGTGTTAAAAGGAAGCAAACAGCATCTGGCAATCAGATTCAACCTCAATTTTCTGTCCCCAATCTAAACACTTAAAACGCTTCCAAAAACGGATTGGGGAAAGCAATTCTTTCCCCTCCTCTCCCCATTGCCCAGGGCACACAGCAGCAGCGGCAACTCAAGCCCCGTTCACCCGCTCTCCTCCACAGCCACCATCCCCAGCATGGGGTCCCTCTGAAAAAAAGCACCCTGGCTGGCTCACTCTGCTGCCGCTGCTGCCTGCGCACACACACACTTAACATACACACATCTCCCAGATCCTGCAGCAGTTTCCTCCCTTTCCCTTTTTAAAGGTCAGAATTTTTAAATAGCCAGAATTGCGCAAAATTGCAACACTGTTATCAGGTGTGAAGTGGGTGGATTGCTACAGTGAAACCGGCTGCTGTACATTTTAACCGAAAGGGGCTGACCTGCAGGGTGAAACCCCATCCATTTCATGATGTATTTGCCCAAATACTGCTCTAGCATTCCCACAACAATAAGGAAGAAGAGTTTTATAAGCCAAAACTGGAAAAAAAAACCCTGAAAATTCAGGTGTTTATTTATTCCATTTTAAAGCCAAATAATCCTCAGAATACCCCTAAAACTGATTGTGAATGGGGACGACAAGGATCCAAGCCATTTTAAAACAGTTTAATTGATTGGGGGTTGAAACAACGAGGATCCAAACTGTTTTTAAAACACTTTGAAAGAGTTTTAAGTGGTAATGGGAACACTACTCTGTAGTGGTATAAGAAAGGAAAAGCATGGTGGCAGAGTGAATACTACATTTTCCTCCATTTTGAGTGTACAGTGAACAGGCAGTGTCAAAGCCATAACAGTGCTGTCTAGATTCAACCATAATTAGATCTGTAACTGATTTTTAGAGACAGAAGAGGCAGAGAACACTACAGTCAGCATGCTATAAACACACAAAGATTCATATTCATTTTGAAATGATTTTCCTTTCTGAAGTGGAAGAAGAAAAGGGAGGAATTTTTTTTGAAATATCTTTCTTTCCTACAATTTTGCAATTACAGTATTTTATCATAGATGCTTGTTGTATTCAGTGAGTCAAATTAGATCTTAGGGAGAAACACAACAGAAAACAGAAATAGCATTAATAAATTGTGGCTGTCATCTATATTCCATATCCAATATTTGCCATGGAGTTGATTGTCAATATTAGTGCTGTGTTTTATGGACTTAGCCCACACCTCCATTCCTGTTTCACTTTTTCAGGAAATTAAATAATCAAGCATCTTGCATTAGATGAATTTAAAAAGTTGCTAATGGAAATATTAATATTGGTAATAAATATAGGACAAATTAGAATGCATAGCAAACGCTGGAACCCAGGAGATTATTACTTTTTTTAAAAAAATGTGGGCGTGAAGGTGCATTAAAATCAGCAATATGATCTTGCATAGATACTCACTGCTTTGAACAAGAAAACCAAATCATAACCAAAAAAATTAAGAAATTTGTGCTTTTAGTCCTACAGCATTTTCTACCTTTAATCTAATGGAGCAATTTTGTTTCATTAAATTATAAAAGGATGCTGCAGGGAAATGTAAGTGGAAATTATTTTTTCTCTGAAGCCTCAAGTCAGCTTAGGGGAAAAATAGATTTTGCCTAGTATAGAAGAAAAACTGATATTTTCTGAGTTAAACTGTAGGATTTCACTATTAGGCATGGAAAATAAAGCTTAATAGTTTCCTGCTTTCCTTTCTTTGCAACCAGGGTTGATTTAGATGATTTTGCCGTACCCTTTGGTTAGAAAAATATTTTTCAAATATTTGGGTGCATTGGGCTATGAGTTTAACAGGATTAGAAACTAGTTATGGTACAGTCAAAAATAAGTAAGACAGCAATATATATTTAAAAATTGAAAATCTGAAACAAGCATAATTAAGAAGTTACCTATTGCTCCACAATCCTGTTCTTGTAAGATTTTCTTAACAGGAATGTGCATATATTCTCAAGTAATTTCTATTTTATATAGCAAATTTATAACCTTATAAAATTTGTTTTATACAGATCCATATTAAATTATCTCCCTGCAGCCCTGGCTCTTTTAACCAACTGAATGTTGCTAATTTACTGAGAAATCTAGTGCAAAAACTAGCAGTTGTTAAGACAATTTCTTTCTTTCTTTTTTGGCTACTTCAGTATGCATCTCCTTCAACCTTTCTTCTGTGATCAATCATTGAGAAGGACAGTTTGGGCCATTTCACATTTTGCCTCCATTCATTAGGAGGCCGAACACTAGAATGGGGATGGCTAGCATTCAAAACTTACCTAGAGTGTGATGGACCACCCTGATGGTGACCATTGCAGAGCTTTGCTGATGGTACCAGTATACCTGTATGGTGCCATCACCAGGACAACCTGGTGACGCAGCATATCATTGTGCATGCTCCTGCCAAATGTCTTTGAACAGGAAGATGTGCAAATGGAGCAGCCAGGGGTCCCCAATAGTGTAGGCTTGGAGCCTCTTAAGTGCTCCACGCCTATACCAGCAGCTGGAACTCCAGCATGCACAGAGCCATCTCTAGTAAAGAAATGGCTCCATGTAGTACTGACACACTCTGCAGGAGTAACCCCTGTATTTACCACTAAACAAAGTGTGAAAGAGCGTTTCTTGAGCTCTCCTTTTTTTATAAATTTGAAAAAATATGAACATTATAAAATAAAAATCATATTACATATACATGTATACGCTGTTAGAAACATTGACCAAATTTAATATTAATTTCACCTCTAATGAAATAAGCCTATCACCCAAAACTCAAATACATATCTTCAGAAATTTGGGGAAAATAAGAGGATAGAGGAATAGTAACAATTCAGGACTGTTTTACAGCTGGAGGACAACTTAAAATATTAACTATAAGAGATGCTATTGCTAATCAAAGGACAGGCTGGTTTATCCGGTATAGACTAGAACAATTTTTGAACTCAACCAAAATTTAGAATGCATTCTCCCACTCACAAACAAAATTTGAACTAATAATAAGACATGCAACACCATCTCTTAAAGGTATACATGGAAAAAGGTATACATGAAAAAATGCTATTTTGAGGGTATTTTGAGATTAAGAACACTGTTGCTACTCCATTGGGGTTGGCAAGTTTTACTGAAGGGGGGGGGCGCTAGCAAATTCCCATATATGTCCCCTCCTGGCCTTCACTAGTTTCAAGTGTGTTTATATATGTGATTCCTTTCCTTATAGGATGAAACAAATCAATGTCTAAATTAAAATGTATGGGTGAATGAACTAAATGATGAGGCATGTCTATATACATTAACTATCTAATGCAAACTTGCAAAAGTGAAGGAAATGTATTGTGAAAATAAATATAGTCAAAGTACATTAAATGGAATTCAGTTCTGATGTGTACTCCATTTGAATGGACTTGTAAAATTTCATTGAAGTCCTATAGCCCTAGCCAATTTCAGTTCTAAGTATTTGAAAAAGTGCCTCTGGCTGTTAATTTCTGGCTGTTAATTTCCTGAGTAGAAGCCCTGTGTGATATTTCAATGATGTGTCCTTAGTGATACTGGACCTATTCACACTTACTTTTAGATAGCAGTTCTGGACACTCTGGGAGTTTCCTCTTCGCTGTCCTGAGTTTACTGGGAGTAGCTGGTATGTGCACTCTCTTCCAGGTGCAAATGCTGCAATCATACAGCACATTGTGATCACCATGGCAAAGATGAGCATGTAGCAGATGTTGTTGTGGCCATTGCCATGGCAATCCAGATGTTCTGGCCAGACCATCTACACTGCAAGCACTGGTAGTCCAGTTAGGGACTGCACCAGCATTTGTGAGGCAAGTGCATCCCTCTGCACCTAATCTTAACATTTCCATACAGTTACGTGTGAACAGGTCCACTGCCATAGAGCCAAATTTGTTTGACTAAGTTGATAACAGTCATTATAAAATGTTCATGTTTGGAATCAGTTACATTTATCCAAGAGAGCCGTCTTCACCCTTGATGATTTTGTTTAGTTTGTAACCTGATATGTTTGGTTAGGTAGAATAACATTCTGCAGAAGTGTTAAAGCTGAATATGTCCAAGCGAACAGCCCCTATGCAAAAGCAGCCATTGTTACTGTTCCAAAAATGGTTACAGAGCATTGTGAAAGCATGCTGTTTTCAGTGATCCTGATTGACTAGGAGTGCTTATGTGGCTAATTTGGGAGACTGAAGGAGTAATTAGTGGTGGGAAAAAACTAAACCAAAGGAACAGCTGGTAAGGGAACAATGGTGTGCTTGTTTCTCTATTAGAGGCCTAACATAATTAATTGTTGGATTTGCATTTTTGAAATACCCAATGGCACGATCACAATAAGCTGTTTCCTATAGTTTATATGTCAATCATATGTTTACCTCGTACAGTTCTTCTTTTACTAGTGGCAATCTGCCTTTTCTACCTCATCCTTTGTATAATACCATTTTTTAACACTATGGATTTAAGTCATTTATATACATTCCTTATATTTTAGTATGCGGGCTTTCTCCACTGAGCCTTATTCCAGAATAGGAGCCTGTTTCCACATGCTAGAACCATCAAAAGGGCTTCACAGTGAAGACAACAGTGCATGGACCTAACATTATTACATTAGTTCCATATAAAGGCATTCATGTTAACCCAGATTGTTGATGTTAGTCTGTTCTGCTGCTTATTCTGTAGTTCATGGATTTCCCAACAAATTAGATATATGCCATACTGGTATGGGTTCAAAACTGTTCAAATCAAACAGGGAGGTTTGAAATACTGGAGTCTGAATTGAACACACTGCCTGTTTGAAAACAAAGTTTGAATTTGAAAGAACCAGAAAAGTGGTGTTCAAATGAAACATCAAACTGATCCAAGGTTCAAAAGTGCTTGAAGGTATCAGAAAGGTACACATTCTAACTGATCGCCTTGCCTGTTCAAAAGAAAAGAAAAAGTTCAAATTCTGACTGAAGAAATGGGTGTCAGTTATTTCAATTCAAACCAAGCAGAAATGGACTTCCGCCCAAGGACATGGCGGGCTGACATGGTTGAGCGGAGCTCAGCAGGCACTCCAGCTTTTTTTCCCGGAGGAGAGAAACTGGGATATCCCCTCTGGTTGATTTATCTTCCTGAGATAACAGGAAGATGAAGAGATTCCTTTTAAAGAGCTGTTTGCCTGCAGCCCTCCAACAACAAGAAGTTATTTCTGTTGAAGGCAGAAGAACAATTTCATCATCTTGAGAGGTGGAGATGGCCAAATTAAGCCTGACCGTTCCTCTTTTTAAGACTCTTAATGAATTATGGTAACAAATTGAAGTTTGGATAACATCTGAAGATAAGAAGATTCACCTCGTAACATTGGCAGGTGGTCACAAATTTATTACAACAAAGCAGTGCCATAAAGAGAAAAAGGAGGTAAGGGACATTTGAAATCTATCTTTAAAGATAGATATCTGTTAAATGAACAGTAGAGATGAAGATAAATGCATTTAGAAATAAATCTTATCTCTGGAAAGGAAGTGACATCAAATCATTGACTTGGTTTGAAGGAAAAGTACCTGAACATTTATTAAAAGAAAGACACAGAGTTGGCCATTAGGTGGTGGTAAAATTGGATAAAAGAAACTTTTGCCTAAGTACCAGCAAGATGCCGGCCAAGCGGGAAATTCAAAATTTTCTAGCCAGAATGGAAGCTAAATTGGATGAAATGTGATGCAATTGGCCAGATTTGGCATTGATATAACTAATCCTGAGAAAACCAGAAAGGAAGAGAGGCAGACAGAGAATACTCTGCATGAGAAGAGGTTGAACCCTGTGAATTAGAGAGAGCCAATAGAGAGCTAAAAAATTTCAGCGACTTTAAAGAAGCCAGCTAAAGAAACAAGGCTCTCAGCTAGGAGAAGGGAAAAAGAAAACAAACAAACTGGGAATGTGTTTTCAGTTGAGAGGGCAAAGCAACAAAAATTCCAAGGATTCCAGCTGAATAAACGAGATTTGGAGCTAAGACAAGTGAAACGTGTCTTCCAGAAGGGTGAGCTGCAAAAATTTGGAGATAGAGCAATAAATCACCATGTAAAGACAAGATTTCAGTTTGGAGAAAGGGAAGCAAGATTATCCAAGAATGCAACACTGAACCCCAGGAAACGAAATTGTAAGGACAATCATATAACTGGCATTACCTAAATAATTATAAGGACTTTCGAAGCAAGGGGGGGACTTATGCAGAAAAAGTAAATCAACAGAGTAAAAGCAAACTGAAAAAAATCAAATAAGGATGCATATAAGATGGGAATAAGATAGTGAATATAGGATTAGTTTTTGTTATTAGTAGAAATGTAATGAAAATATGACTATTATTATTAATTAGGCTAATAACAGAAATATTACTATGTGAATAGAATAGCTTATAGTTTAAGTAAATGCTAATATAATAATGATTTAGGGTTAGATTTTGTTTTTTGTAGAAAGGTGGTGAAGATGGGAGTATATGGCAATAATAGAAGTATATGAATAGTATAGGATATTTTAGGAAATTAGGAGGTTAAAAGGATTATGTTTTCGTAATAATTATGTATGAAGAAGGTGATGAATTAAGATTGGTTCTGTGAAATCTACAAGGTCAGCTGAAAAACAAAGAAACATACAGAGTGAAGACAATGAAGAAAATGGAAGAGAAGATGTTTGAAAAGCAAGGAAGTCAACCAAAATATTAAGAAGATGGAGGGACATTATTAGATGTCAATGGCTTCTTGTGTTTGGATTTTTTAGTTTGTTTATGAAAATGTTTTAATAAATAAAATTATACAAACCAAGCAGCAATTTTAAGTTTCTGCACCTCTCTACAACAAATATGAATTTGAAATGTAAAAATTATTCTGTTCCTTTTTCCACCTTTACACTTTATTTTCTCTTGCCCCCTTTTGAATTATAATAATCTGTCACTGCCTTCATAAGTATAGTATAAAAATATAAGGTCTTAGTGGTGAGAACACACCGAAGGCACAATTTAGGGTGAAGCCTTTTCCTTTGTTACCATGACTAGGGAGTTAGAGATAGCTAGCATGTATTGGAAAGTGTGCAATTATATAGGAGTGCCTGACAGATTGTCATTGCCTCCCCTAGTTTAGTAAATTGCAACTGAAGGTCTGATCAGCAGCACTTTTGTTGCTATTTTGTCACAGGTGAAAATAACATTGGTAGGTAAATTTAAGAACATGGAAAGCATCCTTTTGTATACACTGAACTGAAACTGCTTTGCAGCTTTAGGAAACTGGTAGTTAAACATTAGAATGTAATATCTCACAAATGATCTATGAGGGATTCCCAATTTTTAAAAGATTAGGGTACTTTTCCTTCTCTAATCAAACATGTCAATTTGCCCATTTCTGCAGAGTCTGCCACTTTCACTAATCAGTATTCCATGGTGGGTAACACTGAATTCTTCCATCGTATGCATATAATAATCCTGCAGCTGTAATCATGTATTGAATTTTCCCTCCAATGTTATTCTTCAGTTTTGGGTTCATCAAGCTCAGCAGAAAAAAAGTTCAGTTTCAACTGAATGCTAATTTTTTTAGAAAATATTTTTCATGTCTGTTAGGTGATAAAAAGACCCTTAATGCTTTCCACATTTCCAACTAGTATTAGAAATATGTTTATACATTTTAACCTGTTTCCCAATGTTCTATAACAACAAAACATGTTCTTATTAAAACAAATCTTTACAACTATAACATAAATTTCAACCCCTTTGGCCACATTTTTCCCATTGATCCATCTGAATATTATAATAAAAATTTCAAGCCCATCTTAACAGAAAATACTGTAACTTACTCTTCTGAAATTAGCCCACTTCTGACATTGTGGCAAAATGTTCCCAGCCTGCAACTTTAAACTGCTAGACTAGACCTTGGTCACTGCCCAACAAACAGCTGCTTGCCAGTAAACGTTTTCCTCACCAGGAATGATCTCTACAGTCCACACCTATGGTGCATGTGTGGCTCTTACCCTTGAGTCTCATCCACAACCAATCTGATGTGAGAATCAACCCTGGAAGCAATTCTTGATAATGTCAACTAAAAATGAATGACTTCTACTTAAGCTGACATTTTTTAGGTTTTAATTCATTGGATTGTAAGTTTAATTAAGGTAGTTCGTTGTACAGCCAGAATCAATAAAATTAGCCATGTTTTCCAAATTACCAGTAAAATAATTACAGGGCTGTATTCTGTAAGCATAGAAATCTGGGGCCATCAATGGAATTAGATTCCTGTAATGTAGGTCCCTCCCCCCCACTGTTGTGTTGCATTTACTAGGCGAACTTGGCAAGAAAGGGTGTTGTATCCGGCATATCAAGGAAAGAAACAGGCAATCATAGAATGCCCAAAGGCCTAATATAATGCTTAAAATAACTATTTTCCATGGGTTTTAATAAACCAGTTAGCTAAGCAAGTAGTTTTGCAAAGCAAACATTTTTACAAAAGATATTTCCCACATCCCAAAATTGTAGTCTCAGCAAATACTTTTTAGAATGTTTGTTTATTTTTAAAAAGAAGAAGACAGCACTTTAATGTTTTAATAGACATACAAAAACATTATAGTGTCTTTTTTATTTTTAAATCTTTATATTTTTGTGAACATTTGAAATTTTTGCATACAGTTATACTTGCAATCATTATCGAAGTAACAGAGCAATACTTCTTCTGTTGCTACTTGCTTCTTACTTCTTAACCTACATAAAATTTTGGATCCTGAGGAGCATTCCTGATTCTTAAAGATTTTTCAAACATTCTATGGATTTAAAAAATTGCAAAATATGGGAGTGTTTCCCAGGCACTCACAAATCTGCCAATGATAATTGAGTATTCCTGATATTTACCATCCACTCTGCAGATCAAGGGACAAACTTTTAAAAGTTTATTATACAAAAATATTCTTTTTTAAAAAAAACATTATATTCTACCAGCTACTCCAAAGCAATGAGAACAGGGCAAACTATAGCTTTTCTGCACAGTGTGGATTATCTTGTGCTGTATCATGTAGTATAGCCCAGGCTCTAAGGGATTAGTGTAAGGCTGCCTGCATTTTACAGTTCATCATGGTCAGAACATATTTGGTCTCTCCAGGCATAGCATGCTTCTACTGCCATTTCTGGGTGTTCCACAATTGGCAGAGGCCAACATACTGGACTTGCAGACCATGAGCTGTCCACACGTGGTCTGCTGGCCTGCTCCACCAGCAGCAGTCAATTTGTAACTTATTGAGGTCTACAGGTGAAATGGGGTACAGCACCATTTTGATGTCATATCACATTTTATTAGGGGTATGCATGAATGCAATTTTTGACATTCAGTTCAAATTGAATATTCAAATATCCGAATTCATACGAATAAAGAACAACAGATGTCTGGATGTTCGAACTGATATGAATATATTCACATCTATTTGTTTGAATATTTGATATGCTTCCAATGATACAAATCCTATGCACATCTGTACACATCCGATTTTTATCCCGTACACATCCCATTTTCATTCTGTACCTATTTGTACAGATGCATATGGATATGCACAAGATCTGTATGGATCTGTATGTGATGTGTACGTATCCATACACATACGAATGTCCAAATTATTCATACAAATAACATGAAATATTTGTATTTGTACGAATACAAAAAGCGAAAGTCTGGACATTCAATTCATAACGAATGTTCGAATTCATCTGAATAATGAATATTTCAAATGTTCATGCACATCCCTACATTTTATTGCCACTACCAGTGTGGATTTAATGTTCTGAGGAGAGGAAGATGTCATTTGTCATTCCTCACTACTCTACTTTGATCTCTTTAAAGGCTGGGGAAATGCAAGCCATATTCTAAGAAGCAAAGAAGGAACCCAGCAAATTAGCTTCTTCTTCATCTTCTTCCATCGGCAAATATGGACCTAATTTAAGGAAAGGTTTTGTTCCTTTCCCTTCTGGTGCACTATTTGTGTTTTTGATCATTGGCATGGATGACTGAGCCTTATCCAACAAGCTCATGGATAAAAAGAAGTAGAGTTGGCTTTTCTACCCCACTTTACTCACTAATGTAAGGGGCTCAAAGTGGCTGACAAAGCTTTCTATTCTTCTCCCCACAACAGAACACCCTGTAAGATGGGTGGGGCTGTGAGAGCCATGACTAGCCCAAGGTCATCCAGCTGGCTTCATGGAGGAGTGCAAAATCAAACCCAGTATTTCCAGATAAGAGTCAGGCTTCCTAACCATTAGACCAGACAGTCTCACAATCTAGTTGGTATTATCTGGACTTAAGAAAGCTTTTGACAAAGTCCATCATCAAAGTCGCTTAAATAAATTCATTAGTTAAAGAGTAAAAGGAAAGGTCCTAGGTTGGTAACTTATGAAAGGATAGGCAACAGAGATTAGTAATAAATAGCCAATTTTCAAAGTGTAGGAAAGTAAAAGGTGGAGTATCCTAAGCTTCAATATTGGAGTTAGGGTTAGGTTGGGGTTCACCACAACATGAGGGACTTATTAAAGGGTCGCAGCATTAGGAAGGCTGAGAACCACTGGAATAGATTCCCTTCAAATGTAGTGGAGTTCAAATTTGATATGAATGTTCAATCCCATATGAATCCCATACAAATGAATACAAATGCATACAAATCCCATACTTATCCCATATAAATCCCATACAAATCCCATACGAAGCTTCATACAAATGTACTGAAACATTCAATTCTAATTTGAATGTGCCATCATTTGATTCAAATATGAATGTCCGAATTCGGCCAAATCCATATGAATTTCAAATGTTATGAATATTCATGCACGTCCCTAGTTGAGAGCAGGTAAAGGTTTCATCTTCACCTTCTACTTGCAAATGTCCCAATACAATTGGTAAGTCACTGTGTGAGACAGGATGCTGAAGTAGTTGGGCTGTAGCCTGATCCAGCAGAACTTTTCTTATGGTTTTATACAGAACTGCACAAAAAGCATTTAAGCTTTATTGTGCTTTCAAATTTAGGTGTGCTCAAGAAATCTCAATCCATCTTCAGGCATCTAGCAAGAATAAATTTGACAAAGGAAACAAAGCCAAGCAAATGAGGTATGTGAACTAGTAGTTTGTCTTGTTGCTTGTTGATTAAAGGCTGCAGATGGTCCATTAACATGCCAGGTAATTATGACACATAAAACAGACCAGCTATAATGCAATCCTGCCTTATGAGGGACTCAACTCATAGGCTCTGTGAGTTATTCTAGGCACAAGAGGAGGTGCCAGCCCACAGGAAGTTTTTAAAAATGGTAATAGGAGAATCTTTAAATGGCTTCCTAATGCAGAGGACAGCTGCCTGGGATACACCTCATTTAGCTGAAATTGTCTCCATTACATTTATGATTCTTCCATTACTGGCCAACATTCCAGCCATCATTTATATTCTCATTTGCTCAACACACCGCTAAGATGCCCTTCTAGTGAATTGTTTTGTTTTCCTTTCCTCCCTCTATGCTTTGGTTATTGTCATATTCATGAAACAAAAACCATTTTTGAATAATCTCAGCATCTGGCCTATAGCAACTGGCATTCAGGGATGCCTTCCCAATGATTTATACAACATTTTTTACTCCCATCGATGACATGTTGGGAAAATATGTACATATATTTTTGTATGGCATTTCTTTCAGTTCTCTTTGGAAACCTGATCGAGTAGTTAAAGAGCAAATTCCCCCAAACATAACTGGAATGAAGCTGAAAAGGAGGTTTCATGGAAGACATATCACTGGAGTTATTGTAGCATGGAAGGGATGATAAGCTGTTACAAGAATTGTTCTTCCTCCCACAGATCAATCTGCATTTTGAAAAACTGAATGGAAATAATTGTTTTGCTGTTTCACCAATGATGCTCAGAATTTCCAGACACTAGAAGGACTAAACAGTCATTTTACATTTACTTTTGATTCTAGTATGGAATGGCAAGCCAGTTACAAATAAGTAGTGAGAATCTTTCTACACTTACTAGGTAATCCAGATCAAGGAGCCTCATAGTCCATATAGTCTGCACAGGACTAGTACTAATCTGGATCAGATCCATACTATGGGCGTAGTATTCTGGATTAGTGGTGGACCAGATTAATTGGTACCATGACTATACTAGTGCTGCCTGATGCAGAACAAGTGATGAGCCATCCTCACATAGAATATAACAAGGAAGATGGCTATGATGGTGGAACTGCGAAGACACCTTCATAGTCCCTTTGGAACAATGGCCATGTTAATTCCAATGGAGTCTTTGAATTCCTTGCAAATACACCTTGTGTCTGTGGCAATGGAGTCTTTACATTGCATGTGAAGATACCTTGCTCACACTACCTTGATGCAGCATTTATTGACAGGCACATGGGTCATTTGCACCAAAGGTTTTGAGGTGCTGTCACCATTATCCACCAATACAAAACAGTACTAAGGTGTTTGCATTGTGTCTCTTCATATACTGCATTTGTGCTGTCTGGGCCACTTAATGCAGGTGCCTTCTGTTGTGGTTGGTTAATTTGGATCAAACTAATTCCAGTTCACTTATACAGATTAAGTGTGGTAAGTGCAGGAAAGGCCTAAGCCTGATCTGGATTGTCAATAAGCATTACTGCACAGGGTCATTTACTGGTTTGCTACAATGTAGAGGGATCAAAGTTACAGTAAATTGAAAATTGCTGTCCAGCCCTTTGGCTGCACCCATGGTTGCCACCCATCATCACTTGTCATCAAAGGAAAGCTAAAGGACTTCCCCCTAAGGACTGTACCACAACAGAACTCATGCCAGTCACAAGAAGAAATGGATGAGTATTTAAGCACCATAGACATGAGGATGCAGCTGAAGATTCTTTTAAAAACAAAACAACAAACAAATTATTCCAAAAGTGAAATATAAACTCCTGCACAATCAGTGCAAGAAGAAAACTGAAGGAAAGGTAGATGATGGAAGCAACTGGAAATGGGTGCAGAATGATACAAAGAGACAGAGAGAAGAAAGAGTAACAATAATAATAAAGCTGGTGCCTCTGAGTAGTCCTCAGATGTATTGGGCAGATCTGATAAATGGCTCTTGGGCAGTTTGAGAAGATGGAAGAAGAAGAAAAGGAAAAGGTACACTATATACTGTGAGTGAGTAGCTCATATGCCTATGATTTTGCATGTCTAATATCGCAGTACTCCTTAACATGCTATATATAGTTCTCTGCATAATTAAACACAGGAATACACTGTTCATTGAACAGTTCTCACTTTGCAGATTGTTCCTGATAGCAACGTGCCAAAATCCTTGTACAAAGGTTTAGTTTTACAGTGAGAAAGAATTTCTACATATTATTCCCACACCTTAGAGCATAATAAAAACATAACATTGTATTTATATGACTCTAAATCATTCCACCTGACTGTTTTCTATTATTGCTCGGAGCACAGGCAGTATTACTTGTATCTGGTCAGAAACAATGAAGATATTGACAAACTCAAATATATGATGTGGGAGTAAAACACAAAACATCTCAAATTTATACATAAATTACATTTCTCAGCAAAAAACAAGCAGGTATGTAACAAGCTACACAGCCACATGCAGATTATTACTTCATTTTGAAATTCAGTGTGTTTGGGTATGAATGTGCACCTGAAGTGGCAAAAATTTACATGCAAATGGAGTTCAAATCAGATATTTTCAGTATTATTGACTCATGGAGGGGACTGCTTTGAATCATGAGTCACAGCAATCAATCAGACTCTGTCCCACATTGGCAGCTTTTGCATAGTCTCTGGGGAACCATATTAATAGCTGCTGTGTGAAGTTAAATGTTGGAGAGATTCCTGGTGCAAAAACTACCCCACAGACTGCTCTAGGGGAAACCACTTTAAAACAGTTTTCCTAAACATTCTTGAATGTGACCACTAGAAGTGACACCAGAAATAGGCTGCTTTTGGTTCTGCTGTGAAAGTATCTTTGGGTATTTCTGCACTGGCCACTTAACACACATTAGACACACATTAAAGACAGATATTAAGCACTTGCGGAGTTGCTGTCTGCACTGCAGCACACATTAGAGACACTTCAGGGAGTCCACTTCCGCAATGACTCCTGCAAGGTCTGTCTCTAATGTGGTCTAAGAGGCCTTTAAACCGGTTTCCTGTAAGATCTGATTGAAGCTAGTCTTAATCAGGTCTTAAACTGTCCTTGTGCAGTAAATCCGCATCCACATAGGATGCTTTCGCACAAGGACTGGGGAACTCGTGCAGCGCACCTCCCCATTGGTCAGCCACACATGTGGCTTCAGCAGGCCCTCTGCACAGGCATGCATGGCTGGTCCATGGGGGGGGCATACTGCATGCATGCGCAAAGTACGCCAGGCCCCGGCAGCCAGAATTGGTCTGGCTGCCTGCAGGTGATGAGGGGATCACACATGCTCAAACCAGGGTGGGTAGTGGGAGTGTAGGGTAGTGGGAAGTGGGAGTGCAATTGTGGCTTCTGCGGCAAGGGGGAGCCCAGAGAACAGAGACCCCTGGTTTTCCATCCCTGGCTCCAGAGGAGCCAATCAGGGAGGCTGGAGGGAGGGCCTTGGGAGGGTGGATTGGGATGGGTGCTGTGCATCCACACTGCACCCACACCAAATCCATTTCCCAATCCATCCTCCCCATGCATGTGCAGACGCAAGGGGTCCGGTACATCCATCACAAATAGTGACGGATCTACCAGAAAGGACAGATTGCCGAAAAACGGATCAAATAGATCCGTTTTTTGGCGGGCCAATGCAGAAAGACCCTTTGAGTGCAAAATAAGGAGGCTGGAAACTTTCATTCCCAGGCCTGGCAGCCATCATACAGCTGGTTTCTAGCATGGCACCAGCCACCTACTCCAAATCACTTGATTCAGGCCAGGCAGCAAGCTTTATGTTCTGTATTAATGGGGAAAAAAATCTGAAAGTTGGCACTGAATCTAAAACAAAACCCCAGAAGATAACAAGCATTTAGAGGGGGTTTACCTAATAGATAAGACATGGATCTATTCTTAGAGCTATTGTTGTCAACCAAAATAGCCAAATAGACACACAGACACACCATACTGCTGACTCAGTGAACCACTGGCTGTATGCACATAATGTAAAAAAAGAAAGAAAAAAGTGGCTCAAAAGCACCACAGAGATGGAAGGCTATTGTACTTAAATGAACACTAAAGGCCAGAAAATGCACTTGCAAAATGAATGTTCTGGCCTTTGATGTAGGATTGCAATAGGATGGGAATGCTATCATCCACATGCTACTACCTCGAAGGCACTTTTCAGCTGATTTTTTAAAAATGTGTGCTTTTTGATTGGATTTGTATCCCTTCCTATGCCTGAAGGTCTCAGAGCAGATTACAACATTGAAAGCCAAATGTAAAATGAGCATACTAAAACCATAACAGTTCCTGAACGTGAGGAGGAAAAATTGCAGTCATTGATTTGTTTGCATAAATATTCTATATGACCATTGGTTCTGACCATGAAAAGGCCAGTCTGTGCCAGCATGTGAGTATGGCACAGGCTATCTCACATTTAGGAACAGTCAAGCACGGGTGCTCTCCCTCTTTCTTCTGGGCCTCTCTCTTCCACACTTCAGTGTGGACCAAAAATGCTCTGTCCCTGCTAAAACACTGCATCTGCATTGATCTGATCTAGCCAGCCAAAATGGACCCCTAGGCTGGGATACGGGTAGACCTGTTTTTACCATCGGACATGGAAGCAACATAGAATCAAGTGTGCTGCTGAAGTGCCCCATCCAAAACATTTGCTCCCAACTGTTGGAGACTTCAGATGCTGTTTCCAAAGCTCATGTGAGATTTTGGACTGGTTTGGGGTGGGCTAAGCTAGAGCAGGCAGGGAAAGTGTAGATGGTTCTGTTCCAAATTCAGATACCTGTCCAAGCCTTGAGGTGGATTGCAAGAATCAGATTACCAGTTCCAGATCTTCAACGGTAAGTCTAGAATCACCAGTAATTTTTGTGAACTCTCAATATGAGAAAGTTTACATGAATACACATTTTATCCAACAGGAAAGAGACTGGTATTGGGAAAGAAACTGTATGACAAAATTCACATGCAAATATTAGAAGAAGAGGATATTGGAGGAGAATGTCATACTGGTGAAAGGATATATTGTTAGAACTATTAGACTGGCCAGGAAGCTAAATTTAAATTTTAAATATTTTAAATTTACTAACTACCTATTAATATCCTTTTCTTATCTTCATCCAAAAGAGAAAGAAAATGTCTAAAGAATGCTGGATCAGGTCATTCTCAATTATATTTTGTTCAATGAATCATACCTGTGGAATAGTTTTTTTCTCAGCATGACTTTTAAAAAGAACATGGAGTGAAATTAAAGGCTATATTTACTTTCATTACAGCTTATTTCACACTATGTTTTTTCACATTATGTTTATTTCCTGCAGTAGCAGTTAACTTACCATGTCATAAAAAACACCACTTTAGCTGTTTACTGCTTATTCCCCCAATTCCCCCATCCAGTAGTAACTTTCAAAAGCTTTAGACACAGATGAAGTTTTGGTATTTGAGTATAATTATAAAGCCAAAAGAATCTTCACGGAAAATGTTTGTTTTGCTACTGTATTCTCTGTTTTTTTCTGACAAATAGGGTACTTCAGCTTTTGGGTAATATGCTTTCCTTTTTGTGTGTGTGATTTTTAAAATTTATTAATTAACATTTGTATCCCATTGTACACCTGGAGGTCCCAGGGTGGATTACACCATATGATAAAGCACCAAGACTAAAACATAATTTAAAATATAAGTCATTCAATCTCATACAAACCTAGAACTGACCCAGACCATTTCTGCACTTTTATGAGGAGGCAGTCTAGATGGAACTGATCTAATTGGGGTGATCCAGGTGGATGGCAACGGATTATGTGCAGACCAACAGTATAATACTAAGGTGAGTGCCACCAATCTTGTCACAATGTATCATTTGCAGTCATTTGCTGTATAACATGTTTTCATGCAGTTTGGTTTTCCTTTGGCTGGTAAAATGTAACTTCTTTCATTTAATGCAATCCTGTAAATAATAGCGGTGAAAACATCAAATTAAACAGCCTATATCCCTGAAACAAAGCAATACAAGCAAAACTCAAATGCTCCAGGACAATGAAAGTCAAAATAAATGTATTATACTATGAAATAAAAGTAGTACCAAATATAACAAATATAGCAAGGAGTTTAACAATGTAAAACTGCACTTACATGGACAGAATTTTTTTAAAAATAGTAATAAAAAGAAGTGAGAAGAAATCAGTAAAAATAAACTGTTATTAGGAACTGTTCTCTGGGCTACTTAATACTGGGGAAAATTAACTCAAACCCAAGCACAAAGAGTCTAATAGTATCATATAGCCAATTAAGTTTTAAGATTAGATAATTAACCAGAGTGGCAAGATGGCAAGATATCAACAAGATCAAAGCTCTCTGAAAACAAAAATAAAGCACTGAATACACAGCAAGAGCCTTCAAATGGCAGTGGTCACAACTCATGACAGCAATGGGCTGGCTCTTGACAGTTATAACAAATGAGAAGGCAAAGCACAATACAAATATAAAAGGACAATGAAAGAGTAAAACCCGCTGGCACCTTGGATGACCATAGATGTGATTGCACGTGTGCAGAGCATTGGCATTGTCAAGTGAACAGCACTGACACACATGCAGTCACAGAGGGCTCTGCAGCCAAACTGGTAGTGCCCAGCAGAGGACAGGCCCTGGGACCAAACCTGATCCCGGGGGGAGGGAACGGCCGAAGTTGACTAGTGCTCCAAGTACAAGTGCTAGTTGACATTGGTTAATTGTACTTCTTTCCCGTCCAGTGGACAGGATAGGAAGTGAAGTGTGAAAATGCCCTTGGATTAAGCGTAGAGTTGACCTCCAGTTCAAGCCATTATTCTTGACTGAATTTAAAAAGTTTACCACTCCGCTCTGCCTGGCAGGAGTAAAGGAAGGAGAAAGAAAGAGCAGAAAAATGAACAGGTAGAGGTTTGTCTTTTTAATTTTTTTAAAACAAAATGGAGTTTGCTTGTCCAAATTACCAAGGTTCCTATTTTCCTCTTTAACCTAGCCATTTTAATACCAATTGATATCAAATATTGCTATCTATCAATATTGCAGGCATAGCTCCTTGCAAGATGGTCTCAGTTCTTGTGTACAGAGCCAATTGATTTTATATAAAAGGGGAGAGATTCCAGCACCATCACAGAAGTGGAATCATTTGCAAGTGACATGGGCTGATCCAAACCAGGTAGTGCTGACTAAGGGTGTGCATGAATGCAATATTCAATTTGATTTTAATAGAATATTCAAATGTCCGAATTTGTACAAATAGAGAAAAAATGAATGTATTAAAATTCAAACTGATTTGAACACATTCATATCTATTTGTACAAATATTTGATACGTATTTGATGATACGAATGTTGTACACATTCATACGTATCTGTACATATCTGTACCAATCCTGTTTTTATCCCGTACAAATCCCGTTTTCATCCTGTATATATCCATTCAGATGCGTACATATACGAATAAGATGTGTGTGGATATGTATGTAATGCGTATGTATCTGTACACATAAGAATGTCCAAATTATTCATACAAATAGTTTGAAATATTCGTATTCATTTGAATAATAAAAATGAATGTCTGAGCATTCAATTGGAATTCGAATAGCCAAATTCAGCCAAATTTGATCAAATAATGAATATTTTCAATATTCTTGCACATCCCTAGTACCGACCACTGAGTCTGGCCTGTATTGAGGTAGGAGGATCCTTCTGTGGAGTCCTCCATGCTTTCAACACACAAGATCAATTGTCTGCATGGAGCTAGAGTTTGAACTAAGGCCTTTTTGCACTGCAGCTGAATGGTCAGCAGCACACACCTGTGCATCTGGGATCAAACCAGATGTTCTGCTCAGGCGCACACCACTGGCCAATCACAGGCCATGGTGCATGCAGATGTAGAACACCACCAACCGGACCAGCAAGCCATGCCCCCCAGCTTGCCAGTTCAAACATCAGTGCCGACCAGGTAAGTCGTGCATGTTCATCTAGGGGCAGGCACACAGCTGGGTGCATGGGTGGGTGTCCAGGGGAGTTCCCTGCAAGCTGTAGCCAAACCAATTGTGTTGGCTATGGCCTGTAGGAGCCTTTTTGGTCTAGGCTATGTGAGGACAGATTCCCCATTTGCACCTAGGCAGGTAAGGATGCATTCCCACATGTCCCTTACCTGCCTAGGTGTGAATGAGGAATCTGTCCCCGTGTGGCCTAGCCTTCTTGCACTACAGCCTCATGTGAAAAGGCCTAATGTCAGTCTGAACTGCATCTGGTGCATGGTTGGATGTTGCCATGGTAATCCAGCAGCTTCATGCAGCAGTGCAACCACAATCATACAGCTATGTCCCCTTGTTGTACCACATCTAGAGGAGGGTATGGGGGCTGCAATTTAGGAATTATGCAGCCACTCCTGGTCAGAGCGTTGACTGCTTTTAGTAGTGCACATCTGGATTGCTCCTGGGAGGGTTGTGGCAGCTTCAGGGGAGTTGCCATGGCTCCCAGGTACAGATGGAACAATGCAGAAAGCGGTCTGGTTCACTCCATCGCCAAAGTGTGAACAGGCCCAAAATGTAATTTGGATTTCAGGCTACGTTCAGGTAGGCAAATGGGTAAACTTTTGTGGATCAACAATTCCTGCTATGACCATCCATTATATAGTACCTGTTTTGTACTGAAAATCACTGCCTAGAACAAAACTATCCTACACTAAAAAATGCCCCCTGTGAAAAATGGGTTGAACAGAACTGCAGAGGTTTTGGTCTGTCGCTGTTAGGTCAATGGCTTTGTAGAATGAAGACCTTATGTATTGCTGTAAGTTTTTGGTGTCACAGAAATGAGACCTAATCATCCAACCGAAGTCAATGGCTCTGCAGAGAGTATACCCAAGCTATTGATAATCATGACAATGTGAGAGAAAGATCCACTCTATCAACACATGTCTGTGGTGCTTCAGAGGCCAAACTGCATTGTTTACAGGACACATTGCTGGTGGGGTGGTATAGGACTAATTGCGCTTTTCAGACCCATGTCCTCAGCTCCCATCAGCTTTGAAGGATACACCCAGCCCTCCTGAAATTTGTGCTTGCTGCAAGCACCTATTTTGCAGTGTGTTGACTTCAAACACCATTTCCTGGACTGCCGCTGAAACAGATTCCCATATACTTGGTCATTCATAGACCAATTGCTATAGGGTGCATTTTGGACACCCTATCCCAGTTTATGCTCCATTCAATACAGACAGAGCAATCTGGACCTGTTCTGTCACATACCATCATGTAGATTGAACTGGACTGGACCCCTCCTTGGGCTGGGATACTGGCATACACAAAAGGGGCTTTACATTCCTACATTGGGAATCCTGTTTCATTGTATGCACCCCAAACTTTCATACACCATCTTTTTCCAGATTTAAAAGCTTTCGTCTTCCCTTATTATAACTTGAGTCACAAAACACTTAAATTGTATGTTCTGCGGTAGATTAACAGAGGGAATTGTATTCTACATTTATAGAACTGCTGTACGAGGCCTTCATATATGTTTACATTTTGCTTGGTTACTCAGTGTGGTACAGGAAAAAAAGAAGAAAAGAAAAAGAAATGATCACTGAGTCTTTAAATGCTTTGCTATGAAGAATGCCATTCAGCATCCAGTTTGTAGAGATCAGGCACTGATCTCTCTTGCTGTTATAGGTTAGGCAGAGTTCATGTGTTAAAAATGTTTCCGTTTGTTTTGTTGTGCATATGAAGCAGACAGAGGCTACATTCACTTTCATTATAAGCACTTCAATATCTGCTGGGTTAGCAGAGAGGAAATTGCTGCAGGGTTTTAGTACAAACAGATTAATAGGTTGGGTAAGAATTGTTTACAGATTTTACAGATGAGAATGTTTATTGAAATCACAGGACTTACGGACGGCTGGTGGGTTTGGGTGTCTTATCTATAATTTCTGGCAGAGTGAATTAGAAAGGCTGCCCCCTTGTTTGAAAAGTTGTGGCCTGAGAGGAAGAGTATTATAGCAGGAATTGTTGGTCCACAAAAGGCAAAATAAGCAGCACTGCAGGGTCTAAATCTATTTTCCCTGTCCCATTCATATAAATATAAATCAGGATTAATTCATCTGCACATACTTCACTGGATTATTTCATGTGCACCTTCATAGGATTTTGGCTCTGCGGGGGTCTATCTCTGATTATTTCACTTACTGCTGATGCAGTCATCCAGGAAGTCTCAAACCAGTCAAAATCAGGCTTTCCTTATGCAGATGTTAGAATACATTTTACTCATCAATTCATTAAGATTTTTATATTGCTCATTGCAAAAATCTGTCTTACATAAATTATTGAAAAAGGACCATAACCAGGTGGCAGAGTCTCCACTTATGCATGGAGGCAACTCCTTGGTGGCTAGCTGGAAGAGTGCCATAAAAAAGGCACCATTTGGTTTGGAGCATAGAAGCAGCATTTTCTCCAGGGCCTCTGCGCAGGGTGCAAAAAAAGCACTGTGCCCTCATAAAGTGCTCCCAATGGCAATCATCATGAGGTACCTGCTACCAGCAAAAGTGGAATTGGGCAACAGCAGATGCCTTCTTTAGTTGACAGGGGTGCCTCAATCAGTAAGAGAGGCTACAATCTCTATTTCTTCATACGTTCAATCTCCACCATCTTCAGTAAGATTGGAAATGGCTGCAGTCAAAACTGTACAGAATTGCTACCAGCCAGTGTAGATAATACTGAGCTACATGGACCAATTATTTGACAACATATTACCTTCAGGTTGTTAGATAAAAAGTAGTTTCTTAGATCAAAATATTTAGTTATACTCCTGCCATCACACCCACAAAGCCTCCTATTAATTTAAAACCAGGTTAATGTTTTTTTTCAGATGTGTAATCAGATGTTTTTCAAATATCACCTTCTCCCCTTAATTCCTTTGATTTTTCATCCAAGTCCTATCATCACAGTTTGGAGAGAACACTGCAAAAGCCTCTGAAGTTTGATTTTTAAAGCCATGGGGATCTGTACAGCATGTGGACTTGTATGTCGAAGCTCAGAGAAAATCCCTGAAACAAACGAGCTGCTTAGAAAGGCTCAGTTTATGTATTCTCCTTAAGCCTTCATTCCCATTTTGTGTTGACCTAAATATTTTGGAATGATCCTTTTGACATCTAAGATATTTTCCCTCTTTAGTGAACATTTCTCACTATTGTATATATCATATCATCATACTATATCATGTTAATGGTGGTGGTGTCTGTTTGACATTCAGGTTTCCAGTGAAATGAGTTTTGAGATGTTAGTTCAGAAGTCAAGATCCCTTAATTACTAAGTACAGCAACACTGAAGGTTAGATGTAGTGTTTATTTGGTTTATATGTGAACTGAGCCAACCTGTGGTTCAAAAGCTGTTCAAACTGAACCGAGGGGTGTTCTAATGAACCAAGTGAACCACAGCAAACCAAGGGTGGTCCATAGGTGTCTCACATGGTTAAAATCAAATGCAAACCAAGGATAGTTCAGTTTGATTCCAACCAAATCACTAAATTTCACTTCACATATTTTATGCTGTCCGTGACAGAAAAAACAGGTTAGGCCAATATGGATTGTCATTTCCTTTGACCCCAAGGTCTGTTGTGCTAGTCTGCATAAATAGCTGATACAATAGAAAAATTATTTCTGGTCTGGCCTATTTCAGATTGCAGATGGGGGAAACATAGATTTGGAGAAAAAAGTAAATGTCTGTAATAGACTTTCATTTGTCTCCCTAATGTTCTAGTTAGATTTTTAAGTAAGTAAGTATATAAGTAAATGAATAAATAAATAATGCTCCTGCATGTTCATTGATAGAATCTGAAGACAAAC
Organism: Aspidoscelis tigris stejnegeri; assembly: GCA_023333525.1. Taxonomy (NCBI): domain Eukaryota; kingdom Metazoa; phylum Chordata; class Lepidosauria; order Squamata; family Teiidae; genus Aspidoscelis; species Aspidoscelis tigris. The sequence continues at coordinate 58,902,293 of JALMGA010000002.1, read as the reverse complement.
ATTCATATTTTGCATTATTTACTTTGCCTGCATTAGGTCCCTCTGGTTTGGACCCCAGCACAGCCTGTGAGGAAAGCCCCAGTGAGGGCTTCACTTTCCCTTCCAACATGTCTCTCTTACTCTTAAAATCAGATCTTTCCTCTTATCTGCACACAAGTGAACCAAAACTGTATCCACATGCATAAAAACATGGGTCAAAAAGCAGCTTTGAGATGGTAGCATGTAGATGCTAGTGTTCCTGTCTCACTTCTAAATCCCCGTTAAAGCTCAGAAAATAACATTTGGAAGTGCATTTTAATGGCTTGTGAGTTACAGGTGTGATGGGAACACCAGAAAGTGGCAGCTATCATTTCTACATTGCTCTTCAGCTGTTTCATTTTTATTTCTTTTTTTACTGCACGTGGATGCAACCTAAGTTCAATTTTGAAAAAGCATATTTACCTCATCACTATGCCACTCAGTAACAAGGAATTTTATTGTATCAACATGCTAGTCACATCTAGTTTGTTCCTTGGTTACTGGTTGGTTCCCTATTATTATTTTTAATTCTGTCTCTTTCTCATTCACACACATTCTTCATTTGACTTCAGAGACCAACTGAAATGACTCCCTGCTTTCACTTTTCAGCAAATGACTCTGGTTTGAAATGCATCATATTTCATTCATGTTTATTTGCTCTTGCATTTAACATATATCCCATCTGTGGGCTGTGTAATTTCCTAATGAGAACATTATAAATGGCTGAAGCCTCATTAAACACTTTTCTTTTTTGACTAGGGGTGCAGGATTAAATATGAAGCATGGTTTAAATATTTAATGTTCTAGCATGAACCTGGAAGGAGTACTAGAGGTTTGCTGATTCTCATACCACAAGATTTACATTGTTCTAAAAATTGTAAGTAAAGTGAATCAGGAGTCATTTCACCCCGATTTTATAGAGCTGGATTGGCCAAGGAGTAATAGGCAAAAATTGTTTACATCTCCAGACCTGTTCATGCTTACCTGTGTGGCATGGATCAGGGTGTTCCAGGATACTCCATCTGCATGCTGGACCACTGCCTCAATTCCAGAGCATCTGGGAGCATCCTGGTGCATTCTGGAGAACCCCAATTCTCCATAGCTCTGGAGAGATAGAGTATTTCTAGCTTTTTGTATTACCATGTGTGAGAGATCTGGTTAAGCAAATAAGTGCAGAAGACGGAGAAGTAGTGAGAATCTCTCCACCCTGCCAGGGATATGAAAATAAATGATCTAGCCTAAAAAACTCAAAGTAATGATGCTGTGATGTGAAAAAGCAGCTTCTCAGGGGAAGGGAGGGGAGACACCCAGGAACTGTCAACCAATCAACTCACCACACATGGAGGAGCGGGGAGTGGTGGGTAGGTATGAGATGGGAGGAGCTACCCCAACTAGTCTCAGCAAGCAAAGAGACATCTGCGTGACCAGGTATTGTGCATATATAATATGTTAAAGAAATAATATCTACACAGAAACGAGATGGATAGAGTGTTGATACCTTTTAATTTATTTCTCAGCTTTTGTGCAGAGGCAGACTATACAATATGTTTAGTGAAAACAATAAGATATTTATTGGTCTTAGTACAGAAATAACCAGATATGGGATCAGCTAACACTTGGAGTTGCTTCAAAAGAGGTTTGGACAAATTCATGGAGGTCAGACCCATAACAGGTAACTAGAACTTCAAGGACGGGCCACTGGAGGTTCTGAAGATAGTGGCTGGGAGACTTGTGAGCAGATTAAGGTCCTGCCAGTTGCCTTCCACAGTGAGAGCAGGCAACTGGAAAAGGCGGGGAACAACTCCAATTCAGTAAGATTTTCCTTATGCTTTCATTTTCACAAATTGCAAATAGTAGTCTTCATGAGACCTTTTGGTGATAATTCCCATTGACCACAAATATTAATGTGTGCTTGCTTGTTTCCCAGAGGCATTTGTTTGACCATTGTAAAAGAAGGCTGTTAGACTACATGTGTCATTGGTCTCAGCCTGGAAGACATTTTTTGTGATAAATTCAGGATAGGCAGCAGGTAATCTAAATTGCCATCTATTATTCCCAATAAAAAGATTTCTGGTTTAAATGGTATAACAGTTTCTAGTATATTTCCCATTGCCATGTGTATTTGTGATCAATATATTTTTGCTAATTTACAGGTCCACCACATATGGTAAAAGGTTCCTACATTAGTTTTACATTCCCAACACTTATTAGACAATATATCTTTGACAATTTATATGGGGTTAGATACCATCTGTACATCATCTTAAATATGTTTTCTTTTAATACTGTACACATAGTAAATTCCATATCCTTTTTCCATAGTTTCTCCCACTGATCCATATAAATACTGTACTCAGAGTTCCTTGCCCACAAGATCATACATTCTTTGACCTGTTCATGTTCCAAGTCCATAATCCTCACTGTTTGGCAATGGGAATGCAAGCATTTTTTGGGGTGGGGAGGAATCATGCTTTAGGACCATGATTTCCTGTGCTCAGGAATAAAAGGGAGGAGAGAGGTGAAGAATCAACGGAGACTGCAGTTTGTAACAGAGCCTATACATTTGTAACAAGAGATCAAAAGCCTGCCTACTTTCTCCAGCGCAATTATCAGCTCCAACCTCCCTCCCGCCCCCAATGAGCAGTCGTTATTTCCCCTGCCCTTGTCCCTTCTCTCCCCCTGGCTATCTGCCATTACATGCTGGCTGAATGGGAGATGGGGTGGAAGTGGAGACTGAAGAGCCACCAGTGATACATGTCTCCAAACAGGCAAGCAATAGTGAAAGCTGTCAGCTTGTGTAAAATCCTACCTGATCTCTCCCTTCCAGCCTCTTCAATCATCTCCTTTTGCCTCACCCCCCGGCCTATTCACACAGTCCTGATCTGGCATTCTGATCTAATGATCACTACCTTTTTAACACGAGGAGAGGCTGCTACGGAGGTGCAAAGCTATGAACAAAAGCTGAGAGACTCCATGATTGCAAGTGTATATAGGGAGTGGGGTTTTAATTCCCCCCCCAATGAAGTCAGGATATGATGGTGTCCAATTGCTGACGGCATAAGGAGGGGATCCTACTGACAGGAGGAGGGAGGATATGAGGTTTCCCCCCTGCAAGTACGCATTATAAGCTGGCAGTGGGAATGCCAAAAAATAGACCTCACTGCTGGTTTTAAAAACCCAGATTAAAACCCAGATTAAATTGCACAGTCAGAACCTGGCCTCGGGTTGTGTTTCCATTATGCAGTAGGCGTGTGCCACAGAGCCATTTTTCCACAGTCTATTCAAATTGACTAGAATGTGAAAAAATTTGGCTCTGGCCAAATACACGAATGTGGGGGTATTCGTATCCAGGCACAGATATTCTACCAAAGCTTCTATGAATACTGGATTATCTGATTCGTGGACCAATAGGGCCCTATTTGATCCGTCCACAATTCTCAGAATCTGGACGTATTCATCCGGATTCTGAATGCACGAATAATTCATGAACATCCCTATTATGTAGTAAAGGTGCCTTAACCTAGACCTCATAGCCAACCTGACTCTGTTACAGTAATGGAGACAAGCTGCTCTGAAGGCCTGACTAAGGCACTTTTTCAATGCAATTTTGTGTTTTGGGTTTGAATTGAACTGAATGAGTCTGCTTTGGTCCAAATTTGAACATTTTTCTTTGGACAGCAGGGTGTTCAGTTTGATTTGAACACCTTCCACCACTTTTGAACAGGGTGTGTTCTGTGGGTTAGTTATAGCACATCGTTGTTTTAATTCAAACTCTGTTTCAAACTAATTCAAACTTCTCGAGCACTTTGATTCAGGCCAGTTTGGCACATCTGTAGTCATAGCCTTACAACAGTGATATTGTAAGGATAACATGAAAGGAATAATGCTCTGTGTCTTGGGCTCTTTGAAATAAAGTACTAATGCTGTAAAGAAACATTTATCTCCCACTGCAGAAAGAACATTTGTCTCCCCACTGGGCAAAGGTATTTTGTTTATTCCAACAGTCTGAATAGAATACAGTGGTACCTTGACATACGAGTTTAATTCATTCCGTAACCTTGCTCTTATGTCAAATCGCTTGTATCTCAAAGCAATTTCCCCATTAATCCATTCCAGCTCCCAAAACACCACCTCAGTTGTTTTTGTTATGTACTGTACTGTATTTACATACTCATATCTCAAATCTTGCTCTCATCTCAAAGCAAAATATCACTCGCTCGGCGGCTTGTATCTCAAAACACTTGTATGTCAGGGCACTTGTATGTCGAGGTACCACTGTAGTCTCAACTGGGTCTTACTTGCAGTTGGCAAACTTAGTGTAACAATTGAATAGACATTCAGTGTTCTTAATCTGCATTATATTACTCTTGTAAATAGAGATACCCCTTATATAATGAAGTTTTGTATAAAACAATGTGTCATGTTTTATATAACGTGGTTTTTAATGGCACAGCTTTGCTTTCACATGATTGGCAAAGTGTGACTTCAACTGTTTAATGCAATCCTGGAATTTTCAACAGTGTGAATAGTTCTGAGGCATTATTGTCTTTCATTAGCAGAAAAGGACTGCATCCACATATATTAAAACAAATAAAAAGCTCAAATGCAGCTTAAAGATGATTGCAATAACAAGTGTTTCCACCCCACCTTTTAAATTTAATTCAGAAACCTGAAGATACATTTCAAAGGCAAGATGGGAATATTAACATGTTGCAGCTACCATTAGAGATGTGCAGAAACTTTAAAAATGTGATTATCTATCTATCTATCTATCTATCTATCTATCTATCTATCTATCTATCTATCTATCTATCTATCTATCTATCTATCTATCTATCTATCTATCTATCTCTTGCCCTCTACCCAAAGTCCATACAACAAGTTACAATAAAATCAGTATAAAAAGAGATAAATAAGTTAACAAAAATGATGACAGTGTCTGCATGCGGGAAGGCTTTTCCCTCTGCCAAAGGCCAGCGTAAAGATGGCTGACACACCTCAGAAGGGAGATTATACCTGGGCACTTTTACCAAGAATGCCCTCCCATGTATCTCTTTCCCCTTAACTGCTAAAGGAGATGGCACTGTCAAGAGGGCCACACCAGCAGATCTTAGAGCACAGGCAGGTCAATATGGGAGAATTGTTAGAATTTAACTGAACCACATGCAGTCTGGATTGAACTTAAACCAGCTTGAACAGGCTCAAATCAATTTGATTCAAACCTCAAACTAGTTTGACCTTGTTTGTTGTCCAAACAAAAATGCAAAAGAAAAAAAAAAGGTTTAAAAGCCCTTTAGATGGGAAAATAGCAACAAACATGAACTGATTCAATTAAAACTGAGGTGGTTTGATCAGTTCAGATGAAATGCATATGATTTGAGTTCTAACCACCACCACCTGAACAGAGTGGCGGATCAGCTCAAATTTGAATTGGTCAGACTGCCTGGTTTGAATTGATACAAACTACTCTGACACATCTCTTGATACTACCGCTAAGCTACTTTCTGAGTTGTTGTTTTAATGATATTTGTATGAACCCTGGGCTTTCCTTGCTCCATCTCCCATTCACAGTGCTATTGATTTAGCACTGTTCCCTTTGCATAATAGGTTTTATACTATTAAGTGGTTTGTGCAAATCAACCCATAACATGAGAGTCCTTCCCCTCTCACATACCTTTTCCTTAAGTGCATCTTCAGTTTCTGTGCATATAGCAACTGAAATTTGCTTTTCAAAACAATGGCTATAATGTATCTCCTTTATTTATTTATTTATTTATATTTACATTTATATGCCGCCCCATACCCGAGGGTCTGTGGGCGGCTCACAACTTTTAAAAACAAACATTTAAAAATTATATCAACCATCAAATCAGAAACAAGTTTAAAAATGCAGCTTTAAAAAAATACAAAAATAGTTAAAAGCAACAATGATTTTCAGTGGGGGAAAGGTGGGGGACATTAAACCAAAGGCCTGCATAAAGAGGAACGTTTTCACCACCTTTCTAAATAGGAACAAAGAAGGGGCCTGACGCACCCTGAGGGGGAGACCATTCCATAGCCTGGGGGCCACTACCGAGAAGGCCCTCTCCCAGGTGCCCACCCGCCTAGCTGCTGAAGGCGGAGGGATCACCAGAAGGGCCTCCCCTCCAGATCTTAAAATATAATCATTTGATAGTATCATTACTGAATTCTCAGCAGAGTTGTAGAGAATGGTAATATAATACAGTATGATGAAAAATGAAGCAGGGCAATGTTTGTTTTGGATTAGTTAACGCTAATATTAATTAGTGCTTAACATTAATCCATAGTCAGCATTTCTCTGTCCATCTGCACTGGTTCCACATAAGATAAGTATGCAACCTGAACAGATGATCTCTAAAAAAATAAGGATCATCCCCACGTGGGTATCTTACAAACATAGCCTTCTAAAACTAATTAGCCTTTTTTCTAATTATTGTGTTTTACCTTGTCTTTTTCTTGCCAGTGTGAACAGAAAACACAGTAGTAGCAAAAGAGATAAATATATGTTCAATTTGTAACTATCATGTGACATGAATTTCATTTACTGTTTAGGTTCCTGACAGAATTTTTAAATTTGAATCTCACCAGCCAGGCTTCTAATTAGTTCTCTTCTCTCTCCATTTTTAAAATTATTATTCTGAGAAGATGACATGATTAAATAATCATAAATTGAACAAAATAATATGATTTGTATTTTTTAAATGTGTTCATATTTATTCCTGAAGGAGTAAGAACTTGAAGCATCACTTCTGTTATTTTATGCTCAGAGCAAAAATTAGATTTTCAACTAACCATTGCAACTGGACCATGTAAATTCTGCAACCATGGGATAGGTTAACTTTCATGGGATAATAAGTATGTTTTTAATGCACAATGTGCCACTGAAATCCTTTAGAATTTAAAGTTTTTGAATCTAACAAAAATGTGGCCAATAAGAAATAACGTGATTATTCCGGATGGAGAGAAGAGCTCAGTCAGAAATGTTGAGTCACAGTAGAATTAAGAAACCCGTTTCCTATAAAATAACATTTTGCTGAATTTTCATGATTGGTCATTCTTTCTCAAGAACAGCAGATTTTCACAGAAAAGGCATTTATAATTCAGATGTCTCCTAGCATCTCATCCATTCCTTAATTACATTTTAGTTTGGTAATATCTTGCTTCATTACTTTAAGGACTTTGAATGCCCATATCCTCAAGACTACAAAGGAAGGATCAAGAAAGCAATTCTTAGAATTATGCCACTAAATACATATGGATCCCTATAGATTACCCTGGTTCATTATCCTTTGAATATTCAAAATGATAAGAAGATTCTGGCTCATTCCTCTGAGCCTGTTTTCATTTATCTCCTAATGTGAATACCAATGGAATGTAACTTTTTAGCACTGACTTTCAATGAATGGGCCTTTCTGCACTTACCTAATCTGCTCCAAGCCACTGGATCAGTACCAATGAGGTCCTCTGGTTTGGACTGGAGCAAGGTATGGTCTGGAACAGCACTCTCAAAATGTTAATGTTAGTCCAAGACCAGCTGCTGCACCAGCTCCAAAGCTCAAACACACTTCAGGGCCAACCTATCAGGTCTGACAGCGAGGAATGGTGGGGCACTTTGGTGCATTCCCAAAATGGGTTCTCCAGTAGTCTGGAAATTGACTGAAGGTATGCCTCCATGATCCTGTCTGGTATGTTTGTACTCCTTCATTTTGAGGACTACCTGTATGGGTGGAGCATACCAGTAGAGGGTGGGGCTGAAAACCATCAAGGGCAAAATGGCCCAGTGTCTAATCTTTATAGTTGGAATGCTGTTTATGCATCAGAATCTCAATCTTAAACCATTCCATTGTGTTCCTCTTTTTAAAAAGATGTTTAAATACTCTAGTGTACATATTTTATCATTTTAATATCTTGATTTTATTTTCTGTCCTTTTTTTTTTTTTTTGCTGCTTTTCATCCTAGAATTTTAATGAAAGTATGCAAGTATGTTAAATATATAAAATAAATCTAAAATATTTAAGCCATGTCTGTCTGGTCTGCTGACAGAATCTAAAGCAATCATATGTTGCCATATTAAGGATACTGAAAATGACTTGGACTTTTTAATAGTGGTGTCATGTTTGCAAAACTCTCTGTGCAAGTGAGTTCACCTGGGTTTTGACCTATCTTCTTTCAAATGCCAGATGTTGCAACCTAAGTTCTTGTGAGCTTTATTTTATTATGAAAACTGTGGGTTTATTTTTCTCCTTTTTCTTTCATTTTTGAAATATTAAAACACCAGGAGGGTTTCTTTCTTAAATAAATCTGAATAATAATGATCATGATCATGATGAATAAAAAACATTTTTAAAGAAATGGTAGCAAAAGAGTGACTTTTAAGATCACCTGAAGTTGAACTTTGCTCATGGTAATTACACAGATTCTGCCCCATGCAGTGTCCTTGGCAATATATGCCAATAATTTGCCATTGCCCTTTTACTGAGAGATGCTGGTGATTGAAACTTAGATCTTCTTCATGCAGAGCAGGTGCTTTCTCACTGACCTCCAGCTGCTTTCCAAATGCTCCATCATTCACTTCATTTTAACTCACTAGGAGGAAAGAATAGTGGGTACAAGATAAACCTATTTAGAAAGGTTATTGGGTAGCTTTATGAACTTCACAAACTTGTTGTGGGCTCCATGTCTCTAAATTAGAACATCTGTACACCATCTACACAGATGCCTAAGACAGTATTTCAGGGCACCTAGACATCAGGACATCCAGCAGCACAGGCATGCAGGGACTTCTGATGATTACCAGATCTCAAGCCATGAGCTCTAAAGCAATCCATAGTTAATCCTTTTAGGATTATTTAAAGGCCACTTTGGTTGGGAGAAGATGACTGGACTATCTTCTGAAAAACTGTGAGTGCTGTTTCTAGTCCTCTGAAGGGAATCTGGACAAGATCACTGCTGAGAGGGAAAGTTCCACTTGCAGCAACATTCTGGGAGCTGTGGTGGAGCACACAGGGTATGGTCACATCTTCTGGACATTTCTGTGAAAACTCAGAAACCCGCATCCCAGATCCCATTCCTTTCAGGCTACATGTACATGCAGCCACTGTCAAAATGTTAGCTATCACCCAAATTATGTAGAAAAAGCCCATTGTGGTGTTTGTGGGGGCAAGAGAGAGAGAGGGAAGGCTTGCCGGGCTTTTTGGGAGCTCCGTATGTGACAGGAGGGGTGTGGCCGCTGGAGGAACCGTGTCAGTCAAACATTTCAACCAAGTGGAGGTGGCTAAAATCAGGACTATAAAAAGCGCAGACTCTTTTATAGTGTGATTTCTTACCACACTAGATTTTGGGGACAGGGCTTAAGATGTCAACTAAGCCAGACTTATCTTCTTCCTTCTGCTGACAGTGGAAGTGGCAGCAATACAACTCTACATGCTGCTGTTACTTGTGGCTGTTGCTACTTCATTTTCAGAGACATTTAAGGGAAATGAAGAGCAGCAGCAGCTTATGTCAAGTCTAAAATATAGGAATGTTCCAGTGCCATTCTGCAGTTTTAAGGGTCCAGATTCAGGCTCTTGGCTTCAGTATTCAATATGTGATTATACACCTACTTACACCTTCCTCAGTCCTATCTTACCCTCCAAGCCAATGAGAAGCATATGGCTGTGCTCAGACAAAGGGAGGGTGAAGAATTTCTGAGACACTTCAAAGTGGGATTTAAGGCTGTCCCTCCTCTTCTTGAACATCCTATTAGAAAAGATGGATTAGAAAAGGCTTGGGAACATGAATGCCATGCACTGTCTCTCTCAGGCACCTCAGAAGCACATCTTTTGTTATGTCTGACCACAGCCATATGTCCTCCCACATCTCTGCTGCTTGGAGAAAGGAAGAGATGAAAGGTTAACATTTTCATTTAACAGACAAAGTCAAAGACAGAGGGACAGATAGAGAAATGGGAGAGAAACAGATTATTCTCTTTTAACTCAGTTCAGGGTCCAAATTCTAATGAAACTTTCTCTTTGAAATCTTATTTGTCATATTTTTCAGACAAATCTGTGACCTTCAGGGACAGGATGATGAAAGGAAACTATGTCAAATTTAAAAAAAAAAAGGACAGAACTACCACAGCTGCCACAGTTTATTCTACCTATTTGAATGACCAAGGTGCTTCAAAACATGTCATCAACTGATTGTCTATGTAGGTAAATCCAGGAATGAATACATGATAATCCACGTTTCATTCTTAAAGGAAAAATAAACAGTTGGAATTTATATACAGCACAAGTTTCTATACTGTTGTAGTAGCAGCAACAGGCAGCTGGAAATATAAATAATAAAAATAAAATAAAATGAGAGGAGGAGAGGAGAGGAGAGGAGAAGAGAAGAAAAAAAGGCAATGTCTCCTCAAAATTATATTTATTCTCCATTGAATTGATATGTGCTTGAAAAGTTCTGCGGTGAAGGGTATTTGCTTCACTGCCTATCAATGCTTTTTAAAAATTGGTTTCACACCTTACCCTAAAAGCAAGTTAACAGCAAAATGAAACGTAATGAGACTGGGCTGCGTTCATACCTGGGCTGCGTTCGCACCTGCGTTCACATCCAACTTCGGGACTCCTTCAGAATGAGAGAACACACCAGCAAAGTGACTAGACAGTTCCTTTCCATGTTATCTAACCCGAAGGTGGATTTTCTGAGTTAGATAATGTTACTTTGCTGATTTGTTCCCTCACTCTGAAAGTGGATTGAAGACAGATTAAAAATTCATCAAGCTCCACTGAAAAACTGAGCACAATTTTCAGACCAGAAACTCAGTCAAGGATATCTAACTATGAATCTGTAAAAAATGAACAAATCAAAATACTCTCAAAAATATAAAGGAGAATAATACTGCATCAATATCAATATATATCTGGTACATAAAATATTTAATCCATAGATAATAGACAGAAGCTGTAATGAAGTACATAAAAGAGCCAGTATTTTCAATAATAACCCCAAAAGAGCTGATTTCTTCAATAAAAAACAAAATGTATTTTAACCCGTCATTTTCTTCAGTGGTTTAACATACAAGTAATCCAAGCAGACCTCTGCTCTTTGCAGATGATTTCCAATCTTCTTTGGTTCCACTCAAAGTATGCCAGAAAAAAGGCAATATCACACAAGCTGAACCTGCCTGTCCCCATGAAAACCGTGGTAAACCCCTGCATTGGGAAGCCACGGCTTTCTCCATCCCCTCCCCCCTGGGAACAAGTATGCCCCCCTTGCCTGATCGTGCAATCCAGCAGGCATGCCTGGGTAAGGGCTTGATTTAGCATATGGGCACATGACAGCTTCCCTGCACTCAGCTGATCAGCTATCAGACAGAGGTATAAGGGCTGTCAAGTGCACAAGCAGAGCTCTGGTAGAATAATTAAAACACAGCCATGGCTTCCACCAATGAGCCACTTTCCCTTCATATTATGCCCCTCCCCCCCCCCGTTATGCAGTGTGTGGGTTTTGGAGGTGCAGAAGGGAACCTGGCTCATTGATTGACCTGGCGTGATCAGTTGCGATTGCAGCACACTCAGCGGGGACAGTGAAACCTTGCCTGCTCGTACTACGATTGGCAATAACCCAAAAGCATCCCCATACCCCCAGGATAACCCATTCTTGCCTCCTAATTCAGGGTGAGAACAGTTACAAAGGGGGGGGGAGTTTGCTCTGGATTTTTGGCTTTTGTGGCACATGTAGCCTGGATTAAGGGCTTCTCATGGGGACCCTCTGAAGCGAACTCAGATTTGTCTCGGAGTATTCTGGCCATGGGGATGCACCCTTAGTGTAAATTTTAAAAGCAAACTGCCACAAACCTGTTTGATATTTGAACTGGAACCAGGCTGAGCCTGTTTAACCCAGTTTGAGTTCGAACCAAACCACTGTCTTTATTTTTATGCACATCTCTACTAATGACTTCACAATAGTCAGATAAGTCATAGCACACCTGGATTAACTCAACTGTCTTGACTTTGGTTTTGGTTTGTTTTTCCTTTTTGATAATACTTAACACTCTGAGCCAGACTGTACACTCCTCTAGTGCAACTTTTTAAACTTAAACTTAGTTTATCTTAGATTTGAAGCCCACTCCCCCGCCAAGAAAAATATAATATGAAATGTGAATTATGTACAGTACTTTGTAACTGAAATATTCTGTGTTTCTTGGAAAGCCTGAGTATCTCAGCAAATGATAATGTGTTCAATAAAGTTGTCAGTCAGTTTTTCTTAAAATATGTCATTACCCATAGTCAAGCATTTATTACAACAGGTCAAAACCCTGTCACTAAATACTGCAGGCTACCTGCTTTCTTTTATGCTGATTGTAAACCATCTTCTAAGGAACTAGCAAACAGAGGGCCAGTGAAGATTGAATTTGTGCTGAGGATCTAAGAGGATCTGGCAGGGTAAATGGGTGCCCGGGCTGTCTGTTAGCCTGCCAGGCTACGCTAAATGGGTGCAGGTGGTACCAGAGCTTCCCAGGTTGACACATAAGAGAACATAAGAGAGGCCCTGCTGGATCAGGCCACAGCCAATCTAGTCCAGCATCCTGTTGCACACAGTGGCCCGCCAAATGCTCATGGGCATCTCAAACAGAGACAAGGACAAACCTTTTCCTGCTCTTGAATCCCGTGCAAATGGCATTAGAAGCATCCTGCTTCCGCCACCCACCCACCCAGCCTGAAAGATGTACCTGTCCTAGACATTCATTCTAGTATCCATTGATACATCTGTCATCCATAAATTTGTCTAACCCTACCTTGAAGTGATCTGGACTGATAGCTGTCACCACCTCTTCCAGCAGCACCTTCCATAAACTGATGACCTTTTGGGTGAAGAAATACTTCCCCTTGTCAGCACAAGCCTCATGGTTGTCAGGAAGACCATGAAGAGCTGAGCCGGCCCACTGATCATAGCCTCAGCATGGATGTTGAAATCCCCTAACACCACTGTGGCAGGGGCTTCTAACACCACCTCCAAGACTACGTCAGCCAGCTCAGATAGGTTGCTGGGCAGTAGGGTGAGCAGTATATGAGCAATGTCCTGATTCTATCTCTCTGGCCCAACAACAAGAACAGCCCCTCAAACCCCATCACAGAGCAAATTGCCCATCTAGTAAGAGAGATGGAAATCCTATGGACTACAGCAACACCCTCTCCCCTCCCATCAGTCTCGGACAGTGCTGGACCAAGTAACCCGAGGGACAAAGCTGGGGTAGACTAGGCCAACCCAGTTCATCCACCCAGGTCTCAGTAATACATGCCAGATCAGCCCCCTCATCAAGTCATGGATGACCGATGTTTTATTCTGGACTGACCTGGCATTCAAAAGCAGCACTGCCAGAGCAGTGGGCCAGCTGGCAACCCTCCCTAACCTCTGCCATCTGGGAGGCAGGACAGAAAGACTGATAGCTTTATATCTAACACTTCTTCTCCTAATTTGTCTCTTCTGCCGCCCAACACCATATCTCCCCCTGGCCATCAACACTACAATGGTGGACCCCTGAGGCATGCCTCCCCCTCCTGCTTTGCCTTGACACATTATCCCCCCAAACACAGAGCACTTTAAACCTATTAAAACAGTATTAAACAGGAAATAAAAGTTAAAAATAACAATTCCAAAAAACCACCAAATTTAAAAACTCCCACTATTGTCCCACCCTCCCATTAAAATGCATAAGACAAACAAATGCAGGACACTCAAGTAGACCTTGCCTTCGTTCCTCCCAAAGAGGTTACCCCCTTTGGTGGTGACTCCACCACCATAGGCATCAGCCTATATAGTCCCCAGGATCACCAGGTGGTTGAAACAAGTGACTCTGGCAGCCTAGGGCTCAGTCCCACAGTCACTCACTCCCTACTGCTAGTCACTGAAGCATTTACAGCTAACTGTCCCACATAGATGGTGGTCTGGAACAGCAGCAGTAGCAGCAGCAACAGGCAGGACTTCACCAAGTTGAACCCCAGACTCTCACTCTGGGGTGCCTGGGAGCAGGTGGTGTACTCGTAATAGGGGCTACAATTGTAGGGTATTCTGTGGTGAAGGATGGAGGGTTAAACCAAAGGAGATATCCTCTATAAAGTGATGGGATTAAAATCTCTCTGATTGTAGAAAATAACCTTTCATATTGGAAGAATCCATTTTGAACTGATGGTTTTAATTGCTACTTTATTTTTAATTCAAAAAACCAACACTTTTTTTTAATGAAAACAAAAATCTTATTGGGCCGTGAACCAACAGAGTACAATTCTTATGTGTCCTTTTGACATTTTTGTTGCCTTTTTGCATTAAGCACAGCTATTTCAATTATCCAGGAAAGAGTGGACAGCACATGTTTTCCTAGCAATCTCTTTGCTGCAACTAGGATTATATCATGTATTGCTATTTATTAATTTTACAGCTGCAGTGCTGAGCTCTCCCTCCAGTTCCTTCTCCACGCATTAATTTTAGACATACGATATAACAGTGATGTGCAGTAAACAGAAAAGGGGAATGGAAACAGAAAAATAACAATGTGTAAATAAAAAATCAGGACATTTCTGTTTTTCCATGTCAAGTACTGTCCATTAAAACAGGAAAATAGGGGGAGGGGAAGGATTTGGGACATGTACAAAGCCCCTCCCTTGCAAATGTAGGGGACGTTACCTTTGTATTCAAACATTCATGAAATGTTCATGTATGAAAGGAACACCCCATTCCTTTCTTCATGTCCTGCCTTACCCTACCTTTTGCCGGCATCTCTGCCATCACGCCCTCCTCAGAGACTCAACTAGGCTCCCAGAGATGCACATACAAATGGATAGGCTTCCCCCTTCTACAAATCACAGGAAATCTCATGAGATTTTCCAGGAATTGTGGGAAATCTTGTGAGATCCTCTGTGATTCTCAGATGGGGATGGCCTTTCCAGCTATGTCCACACCTCCAGGAAGTCCAGCTGAGCCTCTGAGGAGGGTGTAATGATGGTGGCGGCAGTGGCTGCCAGATTCAAAGGTAAGGCAGCATGGCTGTGGGGAGCATGAAGTGAGTGGTGGGCAGATCTGGCCATGTCAAAGCTTCTATAGTTCTTCAATGAAGACAGGATACATTCATTTTGTGTGTAAAAAAGGGGGCTTTCAATTCATACATGAATCATCAAAGCAGCAATGGTAGCAGTGGAGGAGCATGAAGAAAGAAGGAGAAGAGTTGATTTTATGTCATGCTTTTCTTGCCCTTTAAGGGGATTAAGAGTGGCTGACACACCTTCTGTTCTTCTCCCTACAAGATATACCCTGTGAGGTTGCTGGGGCTGTAAAAGCTCAGAAAGAGAGCTGTGACTAGCTCATGGTGACCTAGTTGGTTTCGTGTAGGAGTAAGGAATCGAACCGAGAGACTACCAGTTAAGAGTCTGACACTTTTACCACATGAGCAAACTGGCTCAAGAAGAAGTCCATTATCTTAGAATTTTGAGTAAGTTAAAAAAAATGCACTACTGTCTTTGAGGTTTCTTTTGCAGTATTTGGACACAGCTTAAGCTCCTTTTCCTAATGCATGTGGATAGATGCATCTTCAGAGTTGCTATGTGAAGTCATTTAATTTGAAGGAAAGATCAACATACAAAGCATATATTGAGCTAAGAAGACATTATTCCTCTTCTAAACCCACCCATTGACGGTAAGAAAATTTATTGCTCAATACTGTGTAGTATTTATTGTGATAAATACAGCCTTCTATCTAAATGCTTCTGTGGGGCTGATTTTCTTCTGAGACTTCCATTGTCATTGTTTGTATCATAACATCTATAGCGTTACACGCAATAGTCAGACCTGATCTGCCATGATCCGTTGAACTGCTCACAGAGGCTTTCCGTTACAGGAGGGAGAAAGTGCACAAGAGAGAAGATAAATAACATAAACATTAAGAGATAAAACACATACACACACAATGCTCATTCTGTTCCTAACATTCATTTGAGTCCCAGGAAAGTGAAATCTCTACAGCAGTGTTCTTTATAATCTGTCTTGAGTCTTAGGATTTATTGGCTGCCATAGCAGCAATAAGTGAAATGTCATTGTCGTTTTGATAATCTGTTTGATTAAGTTAAGCAGCCATGAGCCACAGCTGAAAACACAGACAGAACACTCCTTAATCATTATCAGGAACCAAAAATAGGTTACTTCATAGTCTGACTTATGGACCTTTTCCTTCTTTCAAACAGAATACTTTTGGGTTGTTTTCTTCCTGAACAATTACTGCACTGTTGGCACTCGTAGGTGTCCTTTTAAAAGACAAAAGTAATTTAGAGGCACTTGGAGTTTGTGGATAAACAGAGTCAAACTCAAACCTCCTAAGTGTCTAAGTAGGTAGGCATTTAGCAGGATAGTGAAATTTAATGCAGTAACAGATAATATCAAAATGTACAAGAAAATGCCTATCAATTTGAAATTGCACAGATAAACATGAAGAGAGGCAGAAGACAGAAGGTGTGTCCATAGGTAAATTAATAAACAATGAGCTTTCCATTTTACACAGGACATTGTCAGATATATTAATATTAGCAGTGTAGAATATAGATCCATCCTTTGTGAATATACATGCACATGACCTTCAGCTTTTAGATTATAGTTCACCATGTGTGCAGCCTTTGATCTAGGGCCTATTCGCACTTGGCTTTATTCTGGAATATATCTTGGAATAGGTGTATGCTGTCCACATGCTAGTGCAGGCTATAGGATGCCCCAGATGAGGCCTGTCAGAGTCTTCATTAGCAGGTGGACAAGAACCCCCTGTCCTGAGATATATTCCAAAATACAGCCAAGTGCGAATAGGCCTCTAGTTGTGCTTGGAATGCTAGTGTGTTCTGTTGGCAGCATTTTTATGTAGATATCTGTAGTTGTGTCATTCTCCATGGAGCTTTGAGCATTAGTCTATATGTATGGACTATACATAGGATTTTCATGTTCTCCAGGACCTCCTCAAGGAGCCTTCAAAGTAAGGAAGAGATTGAAGTAATAGTAGGAAAAGCAAAAATTGCCTTCTGGGCAGGGACAGAGGAACCATCAGATGTGTGAGGAGATAGGTGAGGGTTGGAGAACAATGGGTGTCTTCATGTCAAATATGAGATAAGTTAGGGTGTGTCCAGACATCTTAATACTGTGCGAAAGAATGTGCAGTCATGGTGGGGGCATTACACACCATAATCAATGCATCGTAGTGATGGCACATTATCCCATAATAACTGTAAATTTACCTTAATGAAGGTAAGGGAAGACTAGCAGTGCAGTATAAGGTAAATTTGAATCTTCCCACCAGCTTGTACAGGACAGTGAGAAGAGACAACGAGAGCAGGAAGGGCAGCTGAAATAATATTGGCTGCCTCATCCTACAAGACTGCATGCCCTGATTCAACTCTTGCAGCTTCCAATGAGGAAGCTACAGAGGGTGCTTTTAGTCCTGACGCCGGGTCGTCGCTTTGGAACAGGCAAGCTTAAATTTTTCCTATACCTGTTGATTTATTCCACAAGTCTGGAAGGGGCCTGAGTATTTTCACACCAGGAAGGTGAAGAAGAAAAGGAGGCTGATGGTCTCTCCACTCTTGCCACTCTTCTGAAGAGCTCCTGAATTCTTAAAACAATAGAATTTTGTAATTGCATTTTTTAAAAAAGACAATGTTTATATATATCCATTATTTTGCAAGATTAATAGCACTCATTTTTTAAGATTACAAGTTTTTTAAATGCTATACAAAAATGTATGATAGTAAATCTAGTGTCTCATATATAGAAATCAGAATTGGTTATGCATGGTTTAGAGTACAATCTCCTAAGATATAGTGTGACTGAACACTTATGGTAACTATTACTCTTACTTTCAACTGGGTATGGAGGTTTATGACTACACACTCCATGTTACGGGGTTATGAAGTTATGTGAAAAATATGCCAATGTGAAAGAATCTATCTGTGGTTTAGGATCTACTGGAGGGGGGCTCCTCTGTGTCCCACCAGTTAGAGAAATTTGCTGTGTTAGGACATGGGAGAGGACCTTCTCAGCAGTGGCACACAACTTATGGAATGCCGTTCCTTTGGAGGCCCAATTAGCACCAACTCTTCTAACTTTTAGGCACCAAGTAAAGACCTGGCTTTTTATTAAAGCCTTTGGACATTAATTCATGCAAGCACTATTCTAATTCAATTTTCGCTTTTAACTAACTATGATGTTTAATACTGTTTTAACAGGGTTTGTATTTAATGTGTTGTTGTATATGGGTCTTTTATTGTATGCCACCCATAGATCTTCAGATCTGGGGTGTGATATAATTATAAATAAATAAATAAATAAATAAATAAATAAATAAATAAATAAATAAATAAATAAATAAATAAATAAATAAATAAATAAATAAATAAATAAATAAATAAATAAATAAATAAATAAATAAATAAATAAATATTTGCCTGTTCTCCAGAAGCTAACCATATATGTCAACAGGTTATTTGTTGTAGTTTTTGCTCACAAGCCCAACAGTGGCAGTGATATCCCTGACAATATCTAAAAAACATAACGATAGGATTAAAGGCTGTCACGACTTGCGATCTGCTCAACCCTCTCCTGCCCAGGATCACTCTAAACCAGCCCCGTCAGTCACAGTTCCAAGTTGACAGACACCTAGATGAGCCAACACCCCTTTGCATTTTACTTTATTCCCTGCAAAGGTTTCCTGTGTTGGCCAACTGCAGTCTCTTATGTGCTCTTCCTTCGTTTCTTAAAGGAACAGAGCTCCTTCCTGAGGACTCTCCTAGTACACGACACACAGGCACTTTCTCAAACTCAAACATGAAATGTTTTATTGTTTACAACTTCTTGTTAAGCACATGTCCTTTTAGTTTCATTGATAACTGATTCACTGCTCTCATATTGTAACTGACATAAAGCAATCAGCTCATCTATCACTTCCCTTCAGCAAGTATATAATAAGCCCGGTTCCTTTCTGTTCCACCCAGACAAAAACACTTTGACAGCCATTACTTGCTCTTTTATACTCTCTACCTTGATGTTCCTTGGCTCTCATTGGTTCTTCTGGGGGACTTGTATACCCCTCCTGCTAGGGTCCTGTAAACCACACCCCTTTGCCTTACAATTATAAACATTCTGCTTTCAGATCTTCAGCTTTTAACCTTACCTTGCACTGAGGTCATCACAAAGGCCAATGTAGATTCAGTTGGGGATAGGAGAGTACACTGATTATGATTGAAAAGGTATGAATACCTTGGTGTACTTTGAAAAAAAAGTAAGAATAAAAAAGAAAGCATCAAAACTTAAAATAATGAAAATAGCATTTCTAAATATTAAAAATTAAAGCATGTGACCTTCACTAACTAAGTATAAATGTTTTAAGTAAGTACCAAATCACAGGAGAAATGGTTTTTAACTTGCTTCAGAACAGAGACACAGCTGCAGAGGTTCTTTTACATCTAAAATATTCATATACTTTAAGTATTCATCCACATATAGCCCCATTCAGGAAGGAATGGAGCCACACAATAGCTTCAGTCAGACAGCACTAATTTAATCTGCATTATATGGATAATCCAAAGCAAAGCATATGCAAACACATTTTATTCTGGATTATCCAAATAATGTGGACTAAGTAAATGCTGACAGGATGAAACTAATGAAGGAGCAGGTAAAGATGTAAGTCAAGGCCCATCCTTCTGCAGCAAAATGCTTCTGGTTTTGAAGCCTGATATTCTGGGTTTTCTTTTTATCAGCCTGGAGACAAGGTGATGAGTAAAACATTAACCCTGCCCCCTGCTGATCTGACCATTGGAGTGCTATCAGACTACTTTACTCTGCTTTGTGGTTAAGGTATTCTGGTGGCCTTAGGGTAGGAGGCTGGTACATCTGATAGATGGCCATTTGCACATTCTGCTCCTGTGCCAATCAAAAAGTTGACCAAAAAGTCAACAGTGCCTAACTGAGAATAAAACATATGATTAATTATACTTAGTAGTTGTAAAATTATTACAAAGTTAATTGAAATTAAACTAGAGAGTGCTATGTCCCAATTAACGTCACTAGAAATGTAATGAATTCCAATGAGAACCTGAAGTCTGCAGACTGGGACAAAAATACTGAAGAGAGGATATGATAGCCGTCTTCAGTGAGGGGCTGTGACATTATAGAGAGAACTTGTCTCAGAGGGTAAGCCTAAAGTTTATTATATGAAAACTGAGACATATGTCAGTTGATGTGGTGCTGCTACTACTCCCAACACTCCATTGTGGAAGCCACATTAAAGTAGTAGGTCAGACAGCCTAAAAACATATGGTGAATGTGTGGACCTAGTGCCTAGAAAGACTGGGTTTTAGTGGGAATAAAATGGATGCTGTGCTGATGGGGTTTACAGAAACATGATCCCAGATTAAGAAGAAGAAGAGTTAGCTTTTCTACCCCATTTTTCTCACCATTTAAGGGTGCTCAAAGCGGCTGACAACGCTTCCTTTTCTCCCCACAACAGAGACCCTGTGAAGTGGGTGGGGCTGTGAGAGCTCAGAAAGAGATGTATGACTAGCCCAAGGTCATCCAGATGGTTGTGGAGCAGTGCCAAATCAAACCTGACATTCCCAGATCCCTAACCACTAGACCAAACAGCTCTTTCAGTAAAGGCTGCTGAAAATGTGAGGTGTGGTCACATCCCCAGTCAGTTCTGCATAGTCAGTTCTGATAGGAATTTTTACCTTTAACAAAAGATAAAAGAGCCTACAAAGAATTATTCAAGGAACTCTAAGGGAAGTAAAACTAGCAGTGGCAGGGGGAGAGGAAAGCTGAGCCCTACAGAATATACAGCTGTTCTTTTCCTTCTTAACTCACTCTAGGGATATGAATGTTAATAATTATCAAAAAGAGCTTTAGAAGGAGCACTGTGGCAAATTTTCACTGACTGACAAATTGAAAGAAGCTGTTATTGGAATAGACAGCAGCAATGCCATGCTTTTTCCTCTGAGGTTTGCGGTACAAATAACGCACAAAGCAAAAAAAGAGAAAAAAGAAAAAAAAGCTTCCACATTATTAATTTTCAGTATTTTCTTCCATGTTATCTAATGGATCTTGGAGCTTATAAATTATCACCTGGCTAGGAATGTCAAGAGAAAACTGATTAAAATATATACGTAGTAGCACATATAATAATATGCTGCTTATCTAAATCTGATTATCTCCCTGCAAGCTTTATAGAATTAGGACTTGACATCTTTAGGCATTGGTAACAATCAGAATACCATGGAGTTAAATGGGTTTCCTCTAGGTGATGTCAGAATTTAGAATACACTAAAATGAAAAGTTAAGTACAGTTCCATGTTTTTGTGCCTGGTTATTACTGTCCTCCAGAATTTTCTAGTCACAGGAGTTCAGGAATTGTGGTTATCTGGCACTGGCTCATTTTCCTAATCACACTGAACTTGCTTAAAATATGGATGCTCATGTGATATTTGTATTTATTTAGAATTTTCTTCAGATTAAAAAATTATTTTCACCTAGTATCCTCCAATTGTCCTGTACTAGGACAAGAAGATAAGATCCTGAAAAACGAAGGAAGTCATCAGTTGTGAAAAATGGACTATTATATGACAATTGGGGGAAAGAGGTGACAATGAATAAATAAAAGAATAAATAAAAAAGAATTGCAAAATTTTTTTTCACATCTTTGACCTGGTTCTAGATTGAACTGTAACTTTTGTGTTTGAGTTTGTGCACATGTCTAGTTGGCAGCAAATATTCACTACTATTCATAGAAGTTTGCTCCTAGAATTTATTTGGAAAATGCTTCCTCATAAGCACCTTACCAGGTGAACCCAATAATACAGTTCCAGAACTGCAATGTGCACATCCTTTACTCATGGAATGTGATGAGCAATATTTGCAAAGAAAAACTTACCTCCTCTGTGTTCTTAGCAGTTCCTTGATCCGGATTGACAGGTAAGTGCAGAAAGGGCCTCAGTCTGGATTCAGCCACAGTGTATCTGATGGACCCTTTTTATACTTATTCTAAAACATATTCAGTAGGTTTTAGTCAGTGTATCTGATGGACCCTTTTTATACTTATTCTAAAACATATTCAGTAGGTTTTAGTCATTGGCAATTTTCTAGGGTGTAGAACTCACTGAACCTAATAAGTTCTTCTGAAACATCTATAGAAAATATAAAGAAGCCATGATGTTCTGTTTACTTTTGAACCCCAAATCCTATCATGTATGATTCATGCTGTTATCCCTGATCTCTTGGATTATATTGATTAGGTGGTAATCTAGTACTGTATATAAATTTAATATAAATGAAGTTTGTGGGGCTCCTTTTTCAGTAGATTTATTTATGCATTTATTTTAAAAGATGCTTATGTGTTTTATGTATTTCTCAGAAATAAATGGCATTCCCTCTTCCCTCCAATAATATTTTTTATAAAGGCAAGAAAGTATAGGCTTTCAACTTTAAATGCTTGTGGTAATTCTCCTACATAAGCATCTGTAAATTAACAATATAATCTTCTGTATAGTTAGTCAGATGTAAATCCCATTTAGCTATTGCCACTTACTTTGATGTAAATCTTCATAGGTTTATGGCATGAATGTACTCTTTTTTTCATTACTACTGTGTGACCCAACTTCCTCTCAATCAGGATTTAATCTATTGGAAGCAAAGAGCTATAATGACATTCTAATCAGAGTTTTCTGATGAAGAAAATAGACTACTCACTTTATTATTCCTGATTAGCACCAAATTATTCCTTCTAACCCTTATTATTCTCTTTATTAGGAACTGATTAGAAACAAATGACAGTTAAAACAGCAGGATTTTAATAATAGTTTTATCCGTACTTATAATTACATGTATAATATATCTTCAATCAGGTAATAAACACTCTTCACTTGCTTCAGATTGCACACAGTCTTAATGAAATAAATCAACTGCACCAGAAATAGCAGTAATTCTTCAGCAATGGTCAGTGCCTAGAGGTGACATGGAAACATCTGGAAGGTGGAGCTCTTCTGAGTTCATTTCCCCCCCACCCCAATACTGGTTGCTACTGTAATTTTTAAGAGCCAATTAGAAAAGAAGACAAGTTTCCATAGACTAATGTAAGGGTCTTCAAAGCATGGTTATGGAGCCGTGTAGAAGTCCAAAGTAAGGATGTGCATGAATATTCATGCAATTTGAACTGTGTATGAATTCATATAAATTTCAACATTCACAGCTCAGCCAATCCCCTGCAAACTTAATGGATCCAGCCTTCATTGAAGTGTCATAGAAGTTTTGATCAAGGTGGCTCTGTCCATCCCCAGCCTCCCATCCCTCTGGTTTCCTGTCCCCCCCCCATTGTACCACTTTACCCACAAGTGTAGCCGCATCTATCTCCTCTGCCACCATTTGTGCACTGCTCCAAGGCCCTAGTAGGCCTTCCAGAGGTGCACATATACCTCCCCCATCTGGGGATTGAGATTTCCTGTGATTCCCAGTTGGGGGGAGATATATGTGCATCTCTGGAAGGCCTTCTTGGGCCTTGGAGGGATGTGTGATGGCAGCAGTGGCACGTGAATGGGAGGGCCAAGGCAGGAAGGGAAGATAGAGGTTCCCTTTGCGTGCAAACATTCATTGGATGTTTGTGTGTTAAGCTGATTCCCTCCACATTCATGGGGGAATTCAATTCAGATGAAGCTGAATATTCACCCATTCAATCAGCATTGAATCAAATGGTGAAATTTGGCTTTGTGCACATCCCTAGCCTAAAGGGATGAATATTTGAGATGAATATTAAATGAATATTTAAATCTTGGGCTTGAATCAGTCAATAGCAAAAGGCAACACAGTAACAAGTCAGTGAAGAGCTGGATTTACATATCTTCGTTACTGAAGAATTTGAGCAAAATCTCCTTTTCAGCGAAATCAAAAGGCATATTTTCAGTTCCAAACCAGATTCTTTTTTGTGGGAAGATAAAAAGACATCATTAAACAACAATAATAACTAAACCTGTGTTCACTGTAACCAAGAAGGATAGAGGAAGTACCAAGTGATGAGCAGAAATATCCATTTTAGATATCCAGCCAAGTGTTATGGATTACTTTGAATATCTTATCTTGGTTCAGATGAGTCAAATTTTCTGCCAGCCAGCACAATGCCCATTTTACAGATGTGATAACAGAACAACTCTTTTTTAAAAAGGTACCCATGAGTGCAGTTGCATTTCCACAAATAAGCCATTTGCATCAAGTGGTGTGGCATTCTTTTTAGAAGAGCAGGCTTTATTTGCATGCATTTTTATGCACTTTGAACTGTTCTTCGAACAGCTTGTCAAACATCCCATGTGTTTTATTCAAATGCAAATCCTTTCAAACAGAGATGTGATCAGCTTGATAACAAACCCTTCAAGCACCCCTGGTTCACTGCAAACTGCATTCAAAGAGAATCAGGTTGGACATCTCTAGTTATTTATTTCTTCATTGAAAATGTGTATTTACATTTCTGATCTTTACTACCAAAGCACTGTATAATAAACATATTAGCTGCCTTCTCATGTATAGTATATAGTGCTCTTAAGGGGGGTGGGTGGAATGAAGGATCTTTGTTTCTCTAGATTTTGGTGGGCTACAGCTTCCATTATGTAGGTTGACTTGGATTTTATCTGGATTCTTTATTGTAAGTGCTTTAACAATAATTTAACCAGAAAGAAAGCTTGTGAATCTTGCACAAAATATCTTGAAAATAAAGTAAATGGGCTTCTGACTAAATGCAAAATGGGGCTTATTAAATGAGAAGGTGCCAATTTAGAAACAGTTCCTTATAAAGCCAACTGTATTAAAATTCAAATGCAGCAAAAGAGATAAACAGCTTGACTGCAGGCTATATATGTGTCACTGTCACTAATGATGTTTGGGTTGTTTTATCAACACTGATTTGAAAGAACTGGCAATAGGAAAGAAAAATAAGTTTGCATTACTTTTTGAAATCCTTTTCTATTATTTTGGGCAGCAGTTTTTCTCTCCAGCCCAAAATATACCAGTAATCAACATAATTGTGAATGCTCTAAGTAAAGCATGTGGAGAGATTTTAAAATCATGCCTAATTATTTGAAATAACTAAAGAAGTTCCATATTCATACATTGCCTGCCAAATTCCTATTAAATAATAATAACAGCAAAGTATTAGATTGTTAAGGGACTCAAACCTTCTTAAGCTAATGATTGTGGAAGTCAGGAAATGTCTGTTCATCCCATTATTTATTACAATGCCTGTTTCTACAACAATCAGAACAAATTCCAAAGCTGAGATTATTATCCTAAAGTATTTTATAAGGAGACAAACTAAGAAAGATTGTCTTCACAGAACCTGTGTGCTTTTTTGGTGTTACATAATTTTAATTTAGTTCATTGACAATCTCAGGTGGTCCAGAAAAAGATAAACAGTAAAATGAAACAATAAAAATACAATAAAAATATCATTACCCAAGGTAGAATTAGATAGCAAAAACGTGACAAGAGCTCATCAATGAAGATGCATATTGAATGTCTGAAAGAACACATTTGCATAGCCTAAGGGCCACCTGGTTGTCACCATGTTTTCTTGTATTGTATTTACTGATTTTATACTGTCCTGCATCAAAGTTTCAGGGTGGTGTAGTTTGTATCAAACTGTCAGAGAAGAAAGATAATTTATAGTAAAAATGTGCTTGACAGTTGGTAACCAGAAAAATAGTTAAAAGATAATCATTTGAGAATTTCTCAAAGTGGTGTTTGGAAAGAAGAGGATTTAGAAATGTGTTGAATGTGTATTCAGTAAGGCCTGGATTATTAAGTTGATTCACTAACATTCTAGGTTGTAATTGATTGCACTTGCTTACTTACACAATGTGGGAAACTTGCCCACTTTCTTCCCTCATCATTGCTGCCATTATGTGGCTTTTTTGGGTGGGCCTGCAGAATGTGTGTGACATTGGCACACATGCATGCAATGGCATTGTGCATACACAAACACACATGGCATCTATGCATGTACAATGGCATCACATGCAACCATAGTGAGCCTGCTATCCAAGGGCCTAGATGACAGCAATTAGAGCAGAAGGTAGGTATGTTCTCTGCTTTGGAGCTCTACTAATAAGTAAGTAAGTACAACCAATTACAGTCAGGATGGTATCAGTCTTACAGTCCTGGACATATCACTATCAGGATTTGGAGATTTTACTCTCAACGTATGTTTGATTTTGTGAATGTTTTTTATATACATATAGTCTCTTGTACACTTTTGACTACTAGTTTTATGAGATTTTTAAATAATATATATGTTTTAAATACGATACATAGGATTAAACTAGACTTTTAGAATTTTTTTTATATTTGCAGTTTGATGGAAATTAGAAAAAGCAAATCATGTGTAATAATAATGTTTTCGACTAGATTCTGCTAATTTTGGATTGTTACAGATTGTGAATCCAATTTACTTTAGGACTGCTATTGCTATTATATAGAATTTGGGAAGAAACCGAAAGCTGTTCTGCCATGACAAAACTGCAGAGAATCTTCATATTTTATACTGTTACAATATTTTTCCTTAAACAGAATTTGATTTGAATTTGAAGTCTCTCATTGAGTTAAGTGCATGAGGAAAGTCAGGAGAAGCTAACTGCTTCACTGATACTCAAAATTTTTCTATTCCTACTCCCTACTGAGCACAGCAGTAAGATACATTTTTTGGATGGCACTCATTTGAATAATTCTGGTATTTTGAGTTAGATGCAGTATTTTAATCATACTAATCATACTAAATTATGTTGCTGGACACTAGAGATTTCTACCATCTACTAGTCTATGTTCTATATATCTGATTATCTCTGTGTCTCCACTTATAAAATAAGACACATCTTCAAGCCACCTGAGTGACAAGTCTCCATTTCTAGTATACTGACCAATCTGGAATTACCTTATTTTGATGCAAAAGTAACTGTATGAACCAAGGACAGTCAACAGAAAGCTTGTTAAGTTGCCCCATCTTTCCTCTTCTCCAACCCCCAGTCTGCATTGAATGTACTTGATTATCAGCATAGTGCCATTCCATTTGGCTGGCCATCCTGATATGGATAATACTGAAAATGTATTTTTATTCATTGCTTTTATGTTTTAACTTTGAATTATGTGGATTTAAATATGGTGGGACAGGCTTTCAGTGTCCTCCAGCTTGTTTTTCACCAGAGTGCTGAAGAACTCTGACAGTGTTTCTGCCATTCAGTGTACTCTCTGCTGCAGCATAATCTCTCCTAATTTAATAGTTTCAGTTAATGTCATTTGAATCTGCAACATTTTTAACTTTAAAAGCATGTGGTAATCCGTATGTGAAAGCTTATAATGAAATAACACAAAAAAGCATATGATGATCATATCTACAGCAGAAAAGATGGTGTCCTTTGCTAATTACCCCTCATATCTCAACAGTAAATATTTTTCATTCTGGTGTTTACATCATGGTACAGTACATTGCTTTTTTATAGTGAGCAATTAACACAGCATGCTGCAAGGCAGGGAAAGGCAAACATATCATCAATAAGGAAACAGAATTATTTTGGGCATACAGCCCTTGTCAATTACTTCTCTTGTTTTTGCATTTGGTTCCAACAGAATCATTCTTGCCCTCTGCATTGATTTTTGCCTGATTTTTCTTTATCTTACATGTTTTGAATATTTCTGGAAATATCCACAAATCCATTTGGATATTCCTGAAATGAGGGTTTTAAACTATGGTTGTTTTGCTGGAAAGGTTTAAACCCAAGGGAAGTTTCATAATTTGGAGGAGTCACTTGTCTTCATGGCAAATTACAACTCAATTGTGAGAAAAAAATCCAAACACTTTCATAGCCTTTGTGAACTTTATCCTGGTGTGAAGGCCAGTTCAGTTCTAGGATGCATTGGGAACTGCACTTTGTGATGCACCCAAAACTTACCAGGTGCTCCCTCAAGTGCTGGGTAGGTGTGATTGTAGCAATCACCTTGCCACAGCAACAGGTATGCATGGTGCCATTGCCACAGTGATTGGGTGACATGGAATGCAACCATGGCTATACTGCTCAACCCCAGGCTCTGTTGGCCTAGAAAAGGTGAACATAGCCATGCAGGCATATACCAACCAGAAGCTAGTAGAGCAGTAAACCATTTTTAGTGGCCTACAGCAATATCTCCAGGGCACAATCTGGCATGTGCCAAGCCACTTCTGGGACTGTTCAGATGTTCTGTGTGGGAGCAGCCCTCATCTGTACCACCAGAGCCTTCACACAGAACATAATATATCATGGTACATGGGATCCAAATACACTGACACTATGTAGAAAGAGTTCAGTCCATTTACCTATGAGAGAGAAAAAGGGAAACTAAGTAGATGAACAACAAGGGAAAAACAAATGGGAAGCATGTGGTATTTAAAGAACATACTGAAGTATCCTGAAGAAACAGGAAATGTCATAAACTAGTCCTGCAGACTACACAAGGAGAGAGAAATCAATTAAAAGGTGATTATTATTCTTTTTACCTCAAGTGAGCAAAGGAACAGAATAAAAGGTCCCAGGCTTAACAGTTTCCAGGAAGGACATTTTTGGTGGTGCATCACTTATGCTTCCATTTCTAGCCATTCTTGTTGGATTCACTGGAAAGGGCCCCTCAGCATAGTGCAGCCTACGGTGGAGTGCTGTCTGCTAATTTCACTTCCTCTGGCCAACTCTTTCAAGAAGTCCACAGCAGGACTGGGATTTCATCCAGTGCAGGTGAAGCATAACAAGAGGTGGGCCCATCTATTGTCCATACTAGCTTATTGGTGGCAGGTCCTTATTCTTGGATATATCCCAGAATAACAGAGTTGACAATAGACAATAAAGAATCTTTTAAAAGTTAAAGGTCACTTTTAATTTTTAAAGATTCGTTAAAGTGGATCCCCATTTAACCAAAGGCCAGGGTGAAGAGGTGTGTCTATCACTTTCATTGTACATGTTTAGGAAAGCAGTGAAGACAAATCTGGCCTTCAGTTAAATGTGGATACACTTTTCCTACTGGCAGATGCTGTTATTGTTTTAATAATGATTTTAGATGTTTTTACCCCCAGAGATGCCTGGGTACAGGGCAGGATAAATAAATAAAGTGGCATCTATGCAGCTGTTCTGCCACTCTGGCGTTATCAGGGTCAAGGGAAAATTCTGCTAATTAAACAACAGCTTTTTACAATGCCTTTTCCCTGCTGTTGCTGTGCTGCTGCCACCGATTGATGATCACATGACCAATCACATGACTGCTGGGTCTGCAGTGGGTGCAAAGCTTTCATCAATACCTGGAGGCACTCACAGTTGCAAAGAACAGAATGCGAATGTCAGCCCCATTTGAAGCTATGGTCCAGAATAAGGTCCAGTGCAGCAACTTTCTCAAGAACCAGTTTGACTAAATGCCTTTAGGATACTCAAAACAAATGTAGATCAGGCACAAAAAGACACAAAATGTACAACAGTCAGGAGGTTATGTTTTCTCAACTGACTAATTAGCCTAATTGACCAGATCATTAAGGAATAGGCTGACTTCAACAGACTAATTATTAAGACAGTGACCCAGATATTTAGCCTTCAAAAACAAAATTAACAGCCTTAATATCCCCCCAAGACTTTTTTCTAGCTCTCTCTCAGATTGAACATAACAATATTTAGTTGAGGCAAACTTCTTTCAAGAGAGAAATTATTTCAACCTTTTAATCCCCAAGTCCAAATGTCACTGTTATCATTTCAGAAAATAATCACTTTGAGTATTCATTTATTAAAGTTTCAGAGGAATTGGTTTTGAAAAGAATAAAATGGGAGCAAGGAGTTGGAAATGATGGCAGTGTTGTTAGGGAAGAAATACTCAGCCTTTATTTTTCCAAATCATTATCTGCTTGAACCTTCTCAGCTACTTAACTTCTTGATATTTTATGCATGTGCAGTTCTGGTTTCCCACATAAATAGACAGATTAATTGAAGCGATTATTCAAGGCCTCTATAAAGCTTTTTCAGGAAGTATGTAAACAAAGATAGATGATCCCTTCCGGCCTTGAGCTCCAATCCACATTTTGCTTCATGTGGAAAAGGGCAGTGATACAACAGGTAAATTTTAATTACAGAACAGTAAAATTTTAGATAAAGAAAGGATGTTCCATTTGTCCTCTTGTTAAACCATATTAGATTAAGGCTGCATTCAGAGAGGATAAAAAACAAGTAACTATTTCATAATTGTACTCGATTTGCCAGAACAGACTGCCACGGGAGGTGGTTGGTTCCCCTTCGATGGAGGTCTTCAAGCAGAGACTGGACGGCCATCTGTCTGAGATGGTTTAGGAGATCCTGCCTTGAGCAGGGGGTTGGACTCGATGACCCAGGAGGTCCCCTCCAACTCTACCATTCTATGATTCTATGATTCAGACATGATCACAGTACTCCTGATACAGTTGCACAATGTAGACTTGATCTACTGGATTATCATTATTCCAATAAAATTAACTATCACAAAAGGCAATGATGAAATAATGCAGCTGAATGAACTTTATGACTTCCAAATTGGGATGTGCACTATTTTTTTTTTTTTGTATTCAATTCATTCGTATAGATCCCCTTCAAATGTAGTATGATTTGAATTCAATATGAATGTTCAGTCCCACAGGAATCCCATACATATCCCATGTGAAGCTTCATATGAATTTATCAAAACATTCTGTTCAAATTTGAATGTCAATCTTTGAATGTACCAACATTTGATCTGAATTTGAAAGTCTGAATTTATATGAATTTCAAATCTTACAAATATTCATTCACATCCCTGCTTCCAAATAGAGTTAACAAGTAACAATGTAGCAGAAGTTCTAGGCAGTCAGAACAGTTTTAAACTGAGCAGTGGAGACTCTTTCCTAGCCCATCGTCCTTGTGAAGGAGCACTATGGCTGTTTCTAACAATTTCCTACAGCCCATGGCTCCACCCAAAAGCTGGTAGCTCACAATCTCAGTAGATAAAAAAGGGTTTGGATGGATGATCTTGCAGTGATCTTTTTTAGTGGTAAACGTGTTTCAGAGAAGTGATATTCACTGTAGAGAAAGGACCAACACTACCTGAAGAAATGGGACAAAGACTGGGATTTATATACTTTTTTTTGGGTTGCGGTGGCAAGGAGTCAAGAGGGGACTAAATGAGAGGTAAAATTAAAAATATATATATTTGGACCCATGGTTGCAATATGGCACTTTTATGGTGAGAGGATATGATACCAAGCAGGAGCCATGTACGCATGAGGCAGAGTGAGTCAGAGAGCTAGAAAAATACTGAAAACGACAGTGATTGGTTAAAACAATACAGATGTTTTATATTTAACTCCAGGATGTGAGCCAAGGAAACTGTGGCATTTCCATTGATATCAGCTGTCTGAATTAATCAAGAAGGTATGTCAGGCTTCCCCATCTGGATTCACTGCCAGACAAAGGGTTGCCTTAGAATAACCTCACATATTGCTGTATGTGCCTGAAAGCACTTCATCTTTGTTGCCATCATGTTTCCTTCTTGCAATCGGCCTTTGAATCAAAAGTAGAATAGAGAGGGAGGGATGCTGCCCAAGTTTAAAATGGCACTTTTTGTAGTTTGAGTTAAAATGGCTTTCCATGTGCCTTCTACAGTGTTTTATAGTCAGGGCAGAGTCTATAACCAGGTTATTGTAAGCTTCCATTACACATAGGTACAAAAGTGTCATTGGTAACAGAACAGAGTAAATTGGATCCTACAAAAAGTCTTTTTAGTGCTCGTCCCCATAGCAAGGATATTGCGAGGTGAAAGTTACTTCGCCTCACAAGTGTACCCATGCAAAGCCCAAATCGGGCTACATAAGGGACAAAATCCTTTAAATTGAAACAAAAGAAAAACCTCTTTATAATTGTTCTCACCCCAAATTATGGGGCAGGAGCAGATTACAAAGGGGGCATAATTCCCAGGTTATGATCGCAGCATTAGCTGGCAGGGTTTCGCTGTCCCCGCCGCTAATGCTGCAATTGCAACTGCCCCCCCTTACCTGAGTGCTTAATCGCCCAGGTAAGGAGTTGCTTTACAACAAACACTCGCCTGACAGCTACCCTGCAATCAGCTGAGCAACTGTCAGGGGGTTATAGCAGCTCTCATGCACACAAGCAGAGCTCTGCTAATGATTAAAAGAGAAATGCGAGCAAAGAGCTAATCAATATGCACCTCTTTCCAAGGCTCAGATGTAACAGGCAGCTAATTTCCTTCCATCACCTGTGAGCTCTGATGAGTCAGCCTCCTGGCAAGGAGCTAATTAATATGCACATATTTCAATTGAGTTAGCTGCCTGTTACCTCCAGCCTTGGAAAGACGCCCTGTCCTCCATTACCAGGTGTCCTTAATGTGAATTAAGATTTGCATTAAGGATGCCCCGAATCCAGCTTAGGTTTTGCAATTTCTGTACTCACAAAACCAATGATAGTACATATGGATTTATTTAGATTATTTATTGATTGATCCCCCCTTTATCCCAGCCAGCACAGATACTGAATATCAAATGTTGGAGGGGATGGATGGATGGATGGATGGATATGGTGTCCTAAGGAGATATCTTTGGAAATACTGTATATATGTGAGAAAACATAATAAAATAAAGTTCTTTATGGCTGAATCCCCAAAAGACTTATTAGCCCCTCTCGGATTCCTCTGCAGTCACTCTGTTATAGCTGACTTTAAAAGTCCCCTCCACTTCCAGAATAAGCGTCCCCCTGGCAGCCGCAATCTAAACGGACTTTCCGTCCCCGTGGTAGCAGTTTTCTCTTTCCAGGCATCCCCCCCCCCCCGCCCCCTCTCTTGTTAAAAGGAAAAATCGCCGGATCTCCGTCTCTTGAAACTGCTTCCTGCCTCTAGCAAAGCATATGAGCGCTCATTCTTAGTCACTTTCATTCACTTTCAGCAGTTACTTTCACTTTGTTCTCTGTTAGAAAAGGCTGCAGGATCGGGAGCGCGATCCTTCGCTCATTCTCTTTTAAGGCTTCCCTTGAAAACAATGTTGCCATTCTGAGCAATTCTGGCTCTTTTTACAAAGGAAAGGAAGTGAACCTGCTGCATTTCTCAGATGTGTGAATGCTTTTTGGCTGTGTGTGCAAGCAAGCAATCCCCCCCCCCTTTTGCCACGGAGCGTCCTCAAGGTAAATGTAGCGAGGAAAACCCGCGACTTACAGAAAGAGCGCTGGAAGAGTTGTTTAAAGTGCATGTATTTTGTCGCGCGATTTCCACATTTTGTAGCGCTGGAACCTCACTAAAAACCCTGGCTTGGGGACGCTCAGAGGCAAAAGGAGAGTCTTGGCAGACTTTTTATTCCTTGGGGACAAGCCCTATAAAGTTATTTACAAGCCTTTATAAACAACACTTTTAACTCCAGCCTTGTCAATGCTATGGTTTTTAGGGTGGTGTCTTGCAGTTAATGGTTAAAGAAAATGAACATTAAAGTTTTATTCTTGTTTGAAATTAAAACATTGGGGGAAAGGGAACTCCCAGAACTATCTTACTTCCTGTGTCATTCCATTACAAGGCAGGCCACCTTGTGCTGGAACACAGACAATTTGCTTGAAACTAGAGCAAATTGCTCCTGCTGTAAAACAAGGACACCCTTATTGGTATGACCTGTGTCAGCTTTGCCAACTTTGGAGCTGGTAGGGGAGGGGAGATCTCTGAGTGCTCCAAAGGTGAGAAACGAGTTCCTGGTCTTTAGAGCTCCCAATGTGCATTTCAGAAGAGTGTCTTGTACCACCAAAATAGGTTCTCTCCCCCCCCATGGTATACTAGACCAGGGAGGTGTAACACCTGCACGTTTCTGTCACCTGGTGTGCCACCCATAGCACATTGGTACTCAACACCAAGATCTACCAGTAAAATACACTTACCTACCTTAATCTGGAACTTTGAAGATCCAGATCTTTGAAATGGGGTCCTCAACGAATTCAGTCCTAGAAGATCTGAACCTTGGCAAGGATCTGATGCTTCTCTGTTTACACGCGTTCCTGCTTTCCTGTGTGTGAATGGCTAAAGCGTCCTGAAGTTACTGAGGCCTTGTGCACTAAAGGTGTCTGGTCGTGGCACAGAAACCATATTGGTTGCCCTGGTTGATGACCTCTTCTGGGAGAGAGACAAGAGAATGCTACCCTGTTGGTTCTCCTGGACCTCTCAGTGGCTTTTGATACCATTGACCATGGTATCCTCCGGGAAAGGCTATGGAGTTTAGGAGTTTGTGGCAGTGCTTGGCATTTGTTCTGCTCTTATCTCCAAAGCTGATTTCAGATAGTGGCTGTGGGAGATACTGATTTGACACCCTTACAGGGTTCCTCAGGGTTCAATCTTATCTCCCATGCTTATAACATCTACAGGAAGCCACTGGGAAAGGTCATCAGGAGATTTGGAGTGAGGTGTCATCAGTATGCAGATCATACCCAGTTCTGTCTCTCTGTGCCATCTGAATCAGGAGAGGCAGTAGAAGTGCTTGACAAGTGCCTGGAGGTGGCAATGGCCTGGATGAGGGCCAATAGATTG
Source organism: Aspidoscelis tigris stejnegeri (assembly GCA_023333525.1). Lineage (NCBI taxonomy): Eukaryota > Metazoa > Chordata > Lepidosauria > Squamata > Teiidae > Aspidoscelis > Aspidoscelis tigris. The sequence continues at coordinate 58,867,643 of JALMGA010000002.1, read as the reverse complement.
AAGCTGAATCCAGACAAGACAGAGGTGCTGTATGTCACAGAGTCTCAAGTCTATGTAGTTGGGAGACACCCTGTCCTTGATGGGGTTGTAATGCCCTGGAAGGGACATGTGCGTAACTTGGAGGTACTCCTGGACTCTGTGCTAATGCTTGAAGCCCAGATGGAGGCCGTGGCCAGGAGTGCCTACGCCCAACTACAGCTTGTGCATCAACTGAAGCCTTTTTTGGACAGAGACAACTTGGCCACAGTTATCCATGCTCTGGTAACCTCTGGATTAGACTACTGTAATGCACTCTACATGGGGCTGCCCTTGAAGACAGTTCAGAAGTTGCAGCTAGTGCAAAATGCAGCTGCTAGGGTGCTGACTGGAACAGCTAGTCGGATGCACATCATGCCAGCATTAAAAGGGTTGATTTGGCTGCCAATTCACTACCAAGCCCAATTCAAGGTGTTAACTTTGACTTACAAGGCCCTAAATGGCTTGGGCCCCAAATATCTAAAGGAAGGCCTTCTCCCATACTGATCTGCCTGTGCCTTAAGATCTGGAGGGAAGGCCCTCCTGGTTGTTCCACCTCCCTCAGTAGTGAAACAGATGGGCACTCGGGAAAGGGCCTTCTCGGCAATGGCCCCCAGGTTATGGATTCGTCTCCCCCTTGAGGTGCATCATGCCCCTTCTCTGTATACATTCGGGAAGGTGGTGAAGTTGTACCTCTTTGCCCTAGCCTTTGGCTAATGTGATTATAGTCCCCACCACCCATGGCAGGTAGTAGTATTTTAATATGCTGAATGTTTTAAATATTTTTATGTATATTATTGGTTTTAAAATTGGTTTTAATTTGTTCTTTAAAGGCTGTTACCTGCCCTGAGACCTTCAGGTATAAGGCATGATAGAAATATAAACTCTAGTGGCAATGGGCATGGTGGAGCAGCTTCGTAGTCTGGCACAAACTCCTAAACCTATTTGCATAGTCCATCTATGAGGTTCTTACAGAGCGGCTATGTAGCCTTTGTGCGGTTGGGATAAAGAGACGCCAGCAGCCCCACTCTTAAGCTTAAACATCAGCTGTGGGCACACGAACATTATTTTTCATCTCTGAGCCACATCAGAGCAGAACACATTAGATTCATTAGATTCATGCCAGATCATGGCTATGCTACCTGTGCTTGGCTTCGAAGGCATCTTCGAAGGATGAGCACAGTCTGCGTAGATGCAAGTTTTGGGGCACTCCTGCCCCACTGACCATGGTACCCCTAAAGCCTGCCCCTGGACCCCATTGCCCTGATTGCGGTGTGAACACGTGCCTTCTGATCCGGTCTTCATGGCCAAAGACCGGATTGAAGATTCCTTTAGAGGAGTCCATGGGAAATCTGGATTTCTGAGCCTGAAGACCCCATTCAATCTGGACTTCCCTTAAACTGGTGTGAATGCATGGGGTCATAATGGAGTCTGGTGTGGTAACATGGTCTTCCTGATTGGTACCAATCAGATGCCTAATGGGTTCTTGATGGGCCCTTAATGCTAATGGAACCCCCCCCCCTTAGATTCCATTTGGAGTGCCTTGGTAATGTCTATGCTCCATCCCATGCAGATGAAGCATATTAGGAGGACGAGGGAGCCTCCGTTATTCTGCACCAGAATGTGGAGGGAGTCTTAATTGCAACTCACCAGGTGTCTTTTAAAATAAGTTTTCTTTCTTTCTTTCTTTCTTTCTTTCTTTCTTTCTTTCTTTCTTTCTTTCTTTCTTTCTTTCTTTCTTTCTTTCTTTCTTTCTTTCTTTCTTTCTGCAGTATTGCCTGCAATAATTTTTGGAAGATGAAAAGCTCTGTTTTCAAAGCACAGCATGGTAACTTGCCTTAGAGCAGTATTTAAAGTCTTCTGAATAAAGCTCTTTCCATTTCTCACAAAATGCATTTCGGGATTGTGTGTTGGAAGCAGTTACGTGGGAATCATTTGCCCAGCATGTTATTCCCCTGGGACATCACTGTACGCATATGTATTGTAAGCATGAGGACAGTGTAATATCATTGTGCTATTGTGTTACATGGGGTGGTTGACAGTGTGCAACATCAAGAGCAGCAATTGTGACCATGGACACTACTCACCATTAATGATCTGAAGCAATATAGGAGTGTTCTTTTTCACATGTTGTAATATACACATTCTGAAAATGGGTAACACCTTGGAGGATAAGTTGCTAGGTGTCTCTTTGCAACTGGTGGAAAACTAGCATCCATTTTAATCTACTACACAAGAGATTTAATGTCCTAAAAGATGCATTATGTGGATAGGTATTTAATAAGTGCTTTAAGATCACAATGCATTTGTGAATTTAAGGATATATTGACTGTCCCTTATCCTCTAACATGCACCATTTTTGGAGCATGCTTATGTTACTCATTTTTCACAGAAATCTTATTGTGGAGTTGGCCAGAGGAAGTGAAATTAGCAAATATTAAATGAAGTGAATGTGCTCTAATCAAGCTGACAGTTTTACAAGCTAATTACTGCTTGTGTGCAATAATCAAAATCTAAAACAGACACAGCACATGAAAAAGGATTGATGTTAAAAGCACAGAGGGATATTCATTTGACTTGAAACTTACTGGGCTCGTCATTTAAATAAAGATAAATAGGTGAAGAATGTACTGAACAATGTATAGAAGGAAACAGCAAGCAATGATGAATGTACTTAGAATTCTTATTAATATTAACATGGCATCATCAGTGAAAAATAGTTATTTCAGTGGTGTTAGTAAATATTTAAAGTCCTTCAATCGTTTCCTATTCCTCTCTCCATCAATTAACACAACGGAAAAAGAAAACCACAAATGAGCTAGCTAAATCCATCTCCCTACATTTTATATTCCTGAAGACCATGCATGTGCCCTGTTAGAAGGTGAACTTCTTCAGGAGAATCCAGTAGTACTTGAGTCAGTACCCACTTTGATTTAAAAACATGATATATTGTTCCATGGCATTAGCAGCCTGCTTCAGTAACAAAAGCAGCTCTTTCAGAAGCCTGCCCTTTAAACTGAGTGGTACATAGTGGTCAAACACTTTTCAACCACAAGCAAACATGATGTGTTCACTGGGTTTTTTAGAACACCCTTTTGTTCAATTCAGACTCAAACTTCCTGTTTTTTTTTAAATAGGCAGTATGTTTGGTTCAACTCTGACCTTTTCAAATACCCCTACACAATTTGAACTTGTCCTAATCCAAACTAGTTGTCAAGACTCAGAGATGTAGCATGAAGAAGACAATAGGAGATGACCACAGGAAGTAACTGAGTAGGGTACACTGGCTGTAAGGATCAAATTTAATTTATATTTCCATCCTGTCCTATAACTGAAGATTTCAGGATGGGCCACAATAAAATCATGATAAAAACAAATAGATTGATTAAAACAGTGTCAGTGCCTCCATGGGGAGGGCATGCTGTTGCCTCAGCTGAAGGTCAGAGTAAAGAGGTATGTCTTCATCAGTTGTCTGAATACATACTCAGAGGAGACATGAGACTGTTCCATAGCCTGGGGGCTACCACTAAGAATATCTTCCAAGAATCCTCACTCCCTAAACTGCTGAGGAGGTGGCCTCACTGGCAGATCTTAGGCTGTGGTCACACTTACAATTTGATACAGCTTCGGTCCACTTTCAGAGAGAGAATACATCAGCAAAGCAACAAGGTGTTAAATAACTCAGAAAATTCATCTTTGGAATAGATAATGTGGGGAAAAAGTACTGGTCACTTTGCTGACGTGTTCTCTCACTCTGAAAGTGAACTGAAACTGGATTAAACCTTAAGGGTGGCCACAGTCTCAGTGTGTGAACCAATCTATATAGTATTACAGGTTATGATTTGGACAGATGTATTGTGTGGAGAAATTAGCCTAGCTGAATCACAAACCCAAAGGGAACTTTAGTGCATATGTCTGAAAAAAGAAAAGGTCAATTGGCAAGTACTCTGTAGCACAGGTAGGCAGGCAGCAAGAGAAAAATTCTTCTCAAGACAGTTTCTTTAGTACAACGGAAGAGTTTTATTAAAACTCAACAAAGCTTAAAAACCAGGAAAAGTGGCAGCAACCAGTTAAAATTTAGTTCACAATCACAATAATGGCCAGAAGCAGAGAAAATAAACAAGAAGAAAGCAAACAAAATTGTTTCACTTCACAAAGAACAACACCCAGCTAGTATGAAGATAAGAATTTGGAGCCAAGTCCTTACTAGTTTCCTTGCTTGACACTAATGAAAAAGTAAACAAAACAAAACAAAAAATAAGATCTGTTAGGCTGCGTCCCCATGCAAGCCATTTGGGTCTGACTGGGCATGCATTGGACCAGGTGCGGGACTGAAATTGAATCGTGCCCATCCCCCATGCCATTCCCAGTAATGTGGGCTGGGTGCAGGCTGGGTGTGGATTCAGCCATCCTCATGCATATTGCGCCAAACCCTGGCACGGGGGTGCAGCGCCATCTACTCTCCACTCCCTCTCTCCTCATTGGAACCAGACTGGCATCATCCCACCCCTGTGTCACCTGCTGCAAATGCCACATCCCCCCCCCTTAGAGAGACCAAATGAAAAAAAAATTAAAAAACCAAAGCTGCTACAAGGTTTGGTGGCAGTTGAGCAGCTGAGCAGTTTTGCACACCTCCGCTCCAACCGGGAACCATGAGAACACCTGGCAAGCTTCCAACGGAGAAAAATCAAGCCATTATCCCACAATTGGGAAATGGGGTGGTGGTGGAATACTTGTATAAATGAGTCTCGTAGGGCAGTGAAGGGCATTCAACCCCCTCATCGTTGCAGCTTTAACACCATTTACTCCCCAAAAATCTCAGTGGTTGCAATCTTCAATGCACAAGGCAGGAACAGCAAGCACAGGACATGAAACCCCACCTCCCACTGACATGAGCACCAATCTCCTCCCCAAATAGCCAGGAACCGTCCCCGTGTGCAGACTCAGCTCACAAAGCAATGTGCGCCAAACCTCCAAACTGTGCTCAGACCTGTTTTTGCCTAGTACCAAATTTGGGGTGGGTTTGGTCCTGGTTTGGGTGGAAATCGGACCAAATCAAAAGTGTGTGGGGACGACACTTGATGAACACGATTTCGATTTGGACCAAAAATGTGCACGGGGATGTGCCCTTACTCTCACCACCAAACTGCAAGGAGCTTAACACACATTCTTTGAAAAAACATAGTTCCTCTTCAGTTCAGCAACAGGAGAACATGTGCAGCTACCAGCAAGAATGGATGATAAAGATGTCTTCTTCTTCTTCTTCTTAGTTTGCAGCGTGATTTCGGCCTTTGTGATTAACACAGAAAGAAAAGCCTTTTTTTCTGAATGCAAAAAAGCTATCTCAATGGGTAAAATGGTGGATTGAAATCCACACTTTTTATTGGTCCATTTGAACCCAAGGTTTGAGGTGACTGATCCTCCTTCTAGAGAGATGATGAACAGGCAATGCCCATCTGTCGATCTATGTAAACTATTTTCCAAATATGGGTTTCCCCTTCCTCTTGGAGAACAGTGGCCTTAGGTTTGTACTCCTAGACTAGATGGGATTATGTTTACACAGCTTAGTATCACAAAGATGCAGGCATAATAGGTGTCCTCCATTTCAGATAATAACCCAAATCAAATTAATGGTTCGATCTGTTTGTCATTGAGATGGGTGACCTATCAATAAAGGATATAAAAGAAGAATGGAAATCATTGATGACATATTGTTCCCAAGCCATTTCTCCAGGGGTTTTGAAAGAGGGATTTATGAAATCATTTATTTGAGTAAAGAGTAAAATAGAACCTGGTTGGGGGTGGGTGGGGACTCTTTAATTTTTGTTATTGTGGGTTAAGTAAAATTATTGTATTTTTTAATTTTAACTTTGTTTAATTTGACTATATATGCTAAATAAACCAATTAAAAAATGAACAATGGTTCAATCTGAACCCATAAGTTCTGTCCAGCATTCCTAATAAAGAGCTCTCTGATATTTACTGTAAATAAAAGATTGGTTTCTGGGGCCAAATAAGCTCTTATTACTATACCTTATTTTTAGTATAGAATTCTTTAACAGTTACACTTCCGGAGATAGATTATCTCCTGGTTCGGCCATTTCTTGGAGATGCAGATTTAAGCAGCTCTTTGCTTCCTGAAGATCTAACTGTTCTTCAATCTCTAACTTTCTTGCCAGAGAAGTATAATTTATATCTTTTTATTTTTTTTATGATTTGGTACAAAGTCTCATAATAATGATCATGATTCTATATGCCCAGCCTATTGCCAATAACAGCATGACAATCATAAGTCTATACATAATCCAGAGGTATCTATTGCTTGGCAGAGCCCTGGCTTGGCTTGGCAAGTACTCAGAGTTGGATTATGGGAAGCACACGGTTAGAATAGGAGAAGGCATTATTTTAGATATTTGGAGCCCAAACCATTTAGGTCCTTACAGTATAAGTTAATTTTAATACCTTAAACTGGGGTCACTACCAATAGGACTGGTGTGATGTGTGTCCAACCAGCAGTGCTTGCTGCATTCTGCATCAGCTGCAGCTTCCAAGCCATCTTTAGTGGCAGATCCACATAAGTGCATAACAGTTTTCCAATCTAGAATCAATTTATCATTATTGGTCTATCAAAGGTCATAAATCATACTGCACTACATCAGAGATCTCACAAGACTGTCCTAGTAAGACTCCCTAGTGATATTACACAGTGATTAGTCAGATGAAACACAGACAGTTTTATTGCCACCCTTTATGTTTCCCACAGGATAGGAAGCTCGTTGGTCAATGTTTAAAAGTTAATAAAGGGTTTCTTAAAGTGTATTAGGACTGCAAGGCAATGTGGATCTACCTATTGAGGCCAAAAATCATTTTGTTATTCATTGTGCTGTCAGTACTGGTAACAGATAAACCACAGGTATTTAAATGGGTCTAGAGTTCAATTTTATTGCTTGGTGCAATAAAAGGGGAAAGGAAAAGAGGGCACAAAAGGAAACCCCTATTTATTCTGAGTTTATGCTTACTTGAACCACACAGAGTTTTTGTGAAATGAATGGTATGTAAGTTCAACCCATCAACAAACAAGCAAACTAATGGTGCCTAACATAGAATATCTAAGAAGGCAGTGAACCCCAGACTTCAGAATGTATTCAGAAAGAATTTACTTATTCTAGAAAAACTTCTGTTTTAGTCATACTTGTTCCAATTTGAAGGACATTTGTGTGGCTATTATTGTCTTGAATGGAATTCCTTCAGAGTTGCCAGAAAAGATTCAACAAATATGATTCAACAAATTAATTAAAAAGCAATGAATGCAGGAGAGGCAAGCCTACGTAGATTTCTAAACATGGCCCTCCTGGATTGCAGGAAAGTTTCTGTAGAAACAACATTGGCTGCAAAAGCCTAAATCCCTAATTGTAACACCAGCCAAGGACTAGAAGTGAGGCCAGAACTCCAGCTGCTAGAGCTGAAGCAACTTGTGAAGGGGATGCTATGTATGTTTTGTTATACAATTTTCAATTTCGTTTCACAAGAATTATCATTCATACATAACTATTCATAAACTCAACTGAAATCAAAACACAAACAATAAACATCCAAAGCAGCTTATAATACAGTTAAGGCTTCTTAGAAAAATGGCCCTTTCAGCACTGGGTCTTATTCTGGATTATCGTTTGGAATAGAGATCTGGACACATCTATTGTATGGGGAAATTAGCCTAGTCCAGTCATCAAGTGCTTCCTGCTTCTAAAAATTTGCACATATTTCCATTAAAATCAAGCAAGCAGAAGAAAGCTTCTTTTAAAAGAAAGCAGCAACAAAATTACAAAAATGTCAAATTTAGGTAAACGCTGTGTAAAGCGCTATCAAATGTATCAGAAATACAAGTAAAGGGAATCCCAAAATTAATCTAGACATAAGGCTTAACCAAAGATGGAGCATTAGTTTGGGACACACACAAAGTATCAATGAGCTGGCAATTTGAGTCAAACTTGGTAATTTAGAGTGAAAGAATGGGAAAGAAAGTAGAAAAGACCTTTTATCCTCATATAACCCAAAGCTAACAACCAGGCAGGAGCAATGGTTTTTATCCATGCCAATGAGAAGATCCATGCTGGAAGGAGAGGACACACAATGGAATTCTACTCTGAGGCCCTCTTTGCACATGCAATGAAGACTTGAACCCAATAGGTACGCAATTAGTATGGATTGGTTACATGTGTTCCGCACACATGGCCCCTTAAGGACCCCATTAGGACCTCATTCTGAATGTGTTGTCTGCACAAGTGCTGTTGAAATCCAGATTTAATAAGGTCTTCAGGCCCTTAAATCTTGCTGATTCCTTGCAAATGCCATATGCACCTCCATGGGGCACCTCTATCTAGTTTTCTTGGCAGAGCTACAGAAGTGGTTTGCCATTGCCTACATTCAGGGAGAGGTAAAGGATCGAACCTGTGACTCTCCAGACAATTTGCTCTATGACTGGGCAATAGCCATTCCCAGCTCTCCTCCTTAGGAGTCACATTTATCTTCCCATCTATGTTGTAGGACTTTCTACCCCTTAATACTGTGAGGTTGCTGTAAAACTCTTTCTGATAGTTCCTTTATCATTCGTCCCTTTTCCTGCTATACATTACCAGGTATTTTCTCTCCATCTGTTCCACAATTTCCTTTGCCTTCATCCATATACCTTTCCTTCAATCATACTTGCACTGACTTTCTTAGTTTCTCTGTTGCCTTTACTTTCATTCTACCCTAGAGAGCTAATACTTACCACATTATCAGTGTGAAGCTTTTATCTCATCCTAACAAGCTCTTTTTATTTCCCCAATAGCTGGAATATTTAGGAAGATTCAGTCCCTGTTAATCAATAGGCTTACAGACACAGGTGTAACTAATGCAGTATGTATTCTACTGGCTAAACTGTTTCTGCTTTGGGGGTGTGAAAAATCCATTCGTATGTCAATTGAGGAACTTATACAATATGCCCTTCACACCCCCTTCTAGCCTAAAAATTATATAATCCAATAAATCACTGCAGTGAGCTTACCATAAATACCTAAAACGAAAGAGTAAAGCATGTGCCAGTCAATTATGCATGCTGAATATACACTGAAAGAAAAGAAAATTTCCACTTTACACATTGTACTTTGAAATATAGCAGGAAGCTCAGAGACAAAGAATAATCTCTAGCAAAACCCAAAGGTAATATAGCACTGCCATATACATATAATTAGTCCTCTCATAGATAATGAAATGTTTTGTTAATTTATGGCACAGAATGCTTTTGTATCCCTTATGCCAAAGCCCAGTAAATCATAATGAAAGAAATTCAGCTTTGGTGTCTGTAACTGATTTATCTCTCAATGGATAGTTAAGTCATTTCCCCACTACACTTGATTCCAATAAAAAACTGGACTGATGATCAAGTGGGATCAGGTTAGTCAAGGTCTTCTTATTCCTACCCATGAAGAATAACTGCATCATAATGAATAGCTGTGTGTTAGTGTGTGTGTCACAGTGTTATATTTGATGTTGTAAATATATATTGTGCATGATGAACATTTCTTCAGAAAGTGTCTCAAGCTTTTTGGAGTTCCATGTCCCATAAATCTATGATAGGAACATAAGATATGAGAAGTGTCCCATTTGATCAAACCAATGACCCAGCTAATCTAGCATTCTACTCCCACAGTGGCCAACCAGCCCCACAAGGAAGCCCACCAGCAGGGCAAATATGCAACACATTCTACTTACAGTCTCCCAAGAGATACACCACCTACTACTGTTGTCAGGGCTAACAACCATCAATACATGTCTGGGGGAAAGTCATGAACCATCTGAAACAAAAGTGGGGATCCCAGCCATACAAGGAACTGTGAATGCAAAGTGGAATGAAATGGATTTTGAAAAGCTGGCTGACCTGGTCTTGAGATGGGAGTAAGGGCATGTGTTAAGGCAGCAGTTCTCAACCTTCCTAATGCCGCAACCCCTTAGTGGAGTTCCTCATGTTGTGGGGACCCCCAACCACGGGGGCGCAGCAGCTGGGAGGTGGGAAGGAAGAGCGGCGGGAGGCTCATCACGACCCCTCTGAAAAGGTAATTTGACCCCCAAGGGGGTCCTGACCCCCAGGTTGAGAACCACTGTGTTAAGGTATATGTATAAAGTATTTTTTTTAAAAAAAGCAAGATTCTATGCAAGATGCAGTCCTCTCTTCATAGCTAGACAACAATTTTTGTCTGCAACATTGAGCATTTTAATCTAACATAGGATGCCTACATCCACAAATTCAGACCAAGGTTTTCTACATGTTTCAGTGCTTGCACACATAAGATGCACACCTCACAAATACATTATTATTTTTTTCATATTCTGCAGTGCTGAGCACACTGATCCCAATGGTGAAAAACAATGATGCCAAATAAGATGCTTATGCTTTGTCCCCAGACCCTGGACAGGATTTATTAATGAAAGCACTACTTTTGATGTCTTCGCACATATGACATGACATATGACAGTGGGGATCCCTGGGACCCCCAAGAAATGAGGTTTCTACTGAGCTTCCAAGGAAGCTTCTTGGCTACAAAGAAGGAGGCCCTCACTGCATTTTAGGTTTAAGAACATAAGAGAACATAAGAGAAGCCCTGCTGGATCAGGCCACAGCCCATCTTGTCCAGTGTCTCGTCACACACAGTGGCCCACCAAATGCTCATGGGCATCTCAAGCAGAGACAAGGACAAACCTTTTCCTGCTCTTGAATCCCAGCAAATGGCATTAGAAGCGTCCTGTTTCCCCCTCCCCAGCCTCAAAGATGAACCTAGGCATTCATTCTAGTAGCCATTGATACATCTGTCATCCATAAATTTGTCTAACCCTACCTTAAAGCCATCTAGGCTGGTAGCTGTTACCACCTCTTCCAGCAGCAAATTCCATAAACCGATGACCCTCTGAGTAAAGAAATACTTCCCCTTGTCTGATCCGACTCTTCTACCCATCAGCCTCATAGAGTGCCCCCTGGTTCTAGTGCTGTGTGTTAGAGAAAATAAATTTTGTCTATCCACCTTTTCTATACCATGCATAATTTTATATACTTCAATCAGGTCCCCTCTTAAACGCCTAGATGTTGCAGCCTTGTTTTGTAGGGGAGGTGTTCCAGACCTTTAATCATTCTGGTTGCCCTTTTCTGCACCTTTTCCAGTTCCACAATATCCTTTTGGAGATGTGGTGACCAGAATTGTACAAAATATTCCAAATGTGGCCTCAACATAGATTTATAAAGAGGCAAAATGACACTTGCTGACTTATTTTCTATTCCCTTCCGAATTATTCCCAGCACCAAAACCCAGCACCAAAACCCCAAGATCCCTTTCCTGGTGTGTTGCAGAAAGCTCAGACCTCATCAGTTTATAGACATAATTTGGATTTTTGGCCCTGATGTGCAATTACTTTGCACTTGTTAAGATTAATGCACATTTGCCACTTAGTTGCCCAGTCACCCAATGCCAAGAGATCCCTCTGGAGCTCTTGGCAATCTCTTTCAGATTGTATCCTCTGTCTTCCTCCGTAAATATGGGGGCGAAGAATTTGTTTAGTCTTTCTGCAGTCTCCGTGCCTTCTTTAATTATCCCTTTTTGTCCTTTACCATCTAATGTGCTCCTCAAAATCTTTCTTAGGTTTCCTAATGGTCATCTTGCATTTATGTTGCCAGTGTCTATGCTCCCTCCTGTTTTCCTCATTCAGACAAGCCTTCCATTTTCTAAATCAACTCTTCTTGTAGACTTTGTCTACTGCACCTATGAGCCACATTGGTTTCTTCTTGGACCTAGAAGTCCTCTTTCTTCTTTTAGGTATGCATTCCAGTTGCACTTCCATTATTGTGTTTTTAAGTAGTCTCCATGCATTTTGAAGTGATTGAACTCTTCTAACTTTCCCTTTCAATTTCCTTTTTACTAATTTCCTCATTTTGGAGATGTTTCCCTTATGAAAGTTTAAGGTCTCTGTGTTAGACTTTATTAAGAACTTACTTCCTGTATTTAAGTTGAAGGTTATTGCACTGTGGTCACTGTTCCCAATTGGATCAGCTACAGTGATGTCCTTTACCAGGTCCTTGAGCATTACTTAGGATCAAGTCCAGGACTGCCTTTCCCCTGGTTGGTTCCATGACCATTTGCTCCATGGAACAGTCCAGGTTTGCAGCCAAGTACAACACACAGAGGAAGGAACCCCAAAGAGTAGGCAGGAACTCTGGGCCTTTGCAAGAGGCCATGCATTTGTATTTGGGCCTTGATGCTGGAGGCTGGGCTCATCACCAGGAATTTGAAAAAAACTGCCTTTTTCAATATTGGTGGAAAACACCCAGCAGTGACTTGACTCGAACTTGAAGGCAGACCAGGAACCTGGCAACACAAAGCCTCTTTTCAACTAAGAGAGGAGAAGATAAAGGAGAAGACTTACCTTACAGCTAGAAACAACACATAGATGGTAAAGGACAGCCAGAGGACAGCTTTTTTCTTTCTTTCTTTTTTAACAGTAAAAGAGATCATTTAGCAATTATCTTAGCTATAATACCTGTCCCGTGGATGCTAAAAATCCTGCTCAGTATTTTCATAACTGTGTTCTCAAAACAGTATATACTGGCAAATGATGCACGCTATGAGCTGACCAAGAAAGGAAAACCAAGTGGTAGCTTAATGATGAATAAATTAGGATAAACGAGAGGAAAACTCCCTAAAACATTTATCTATTAAAATATTCTTTTTCACTCCATAAATTTAACAGCAATAGAGCTTAAAGAATTACAATGGCATCTTTTGCGTTCAAGAAAAAACACCTCTTCGACAGAAGGTTTTGACTAAAAACGAAGAAGGCAGTCGGAAAATGACAAGAACAACAAAAGAAGCAAAGGAACAAGTGATATCAAGAAGGGAAGTCGGAGAAATGGGGGAAGTCATACAGAATAATAAGGCAATATATACTATGAGAAGATACGAGAACTTGTATGATAGATATTGTTTGATTGGTTTTTTATGTCATATTGCTTTTAAAATCAATAAAAATAAAAATAAAAAAACACCTCTTGGAAACAGAAGGAAGGTACAGAACAAATAACACCTAGTCATCATGAATGTTATTTTGTTGCAACTAATTGAATCAAACTAAAATAAATGTATTTTTGCTATACTCTTGATGCTCTTTGTGGCGCTATTATTCCTTTAAGTGGGAATCCAGTCTTTCCGATATACCATCAGAACATATTCTGCATATTCAAATATTTAAACAGAATTGGTCTTTTCTCCAAATGGACTTTCTATAGGACTGTTTTCACACCATACTTACTAACCACTCATCACACGATTTTTTTTAAGTAGCAGTTTAAGAGAAGAATTCTTACATTATTTAAAATGTGTTGGCTTTTTATGGGACAAATTGTAGGACTTTCTTTTGTGGTTCCAACTTCTCATGAAATTTAGAATAGAAGCAAAGATAATTGTCCTCTGCTTTCCAGGTGCTAGCCTGATATCTTAAACCAAAAATATTCTTCTGCAATATCCTATCTGAGTCTATTTGCTACTTAAATTTGAGCATATGTCTGAAAATCCTGCATATTGATAGCCTTGCATAGACATAGATTTATTCTGACTTGTCATCAACAGCTGCAGGATATATTAATGCAGTTGGCAAACAACAAGCCTCAAGTTTACTTACAAGCTCCATTAAGTCCTGTTTTCAAAAAGATAAGGTAAAAACTATGTTGCTCATGGTTTTTAAATTGCACATTGATATCTATCACTGCACAACAGCTTCAAATCCTCATGATGAAATGCTAGCTCCATGAAAGAGCAGAGAGAGAAAGCATCCAGGTATATTAGATACATTACTATGAGCCAGCAAAATCCTACCTGAATTGGTGGCATAATAACTATGGTTAAAAGACATGTAGCTCCAAAAACTGAGCAAAATTGTGGAATATCTTTCCTTTGCAGGGAGGAAGTAAGGGAACTAACACTGAAGTTGTCAGCCACTTCAGTCCAAAGGATCTTCTTCTTTTGGACATCAATGAAGATGTAGATAATGGTGCTACAAAATTCCATAGTATTGTATGGATTTCTGAATCTTCAGTCTTCAGTGCTTTAATGCTATAGCTAAACCTGCATACAAGTAACTGTAGTTTGAACTTCCAAATGTGCACACATTACTTAATGCTAAATAGTCTGATTGGGACTAACACCCCTTCAAACAATCACATTTCCGACAATAGTTACCTTCATGGAATGAAACATCAAAATGAACATTGGCAACTAGTATGCAATATCTCTGGGCTATTCTTCACTCACCTGGCCTTGGACTACCCCAGGTGATCCATTCCACTCTTGGAATGACTATTCCAGACATCTCTTTTGAGCTTTGGAGCCTAGTGCAACGTTTTTGATGGCCAAAAACAAGGGTTCCTGACTTAGGAGCCCCAGGGAACCCATTTTGGCAGCACAATGTTCTATGCAAGCAAAATAGCCCCCCCCCCAGCTAAACTAGCCCTTTGACCTGCCACCTGGGCCAGTTTACTGATTATGATGGCAGTAGACCTGGAGCCCTTCTGCACTTGGCCATATCCTGAGATATATCCAATAAAAGGGGCCTGCTGCCTGCATGCTTGCGCAGACTACAGGAGGGCCTAGAAAAGGCCTGCCATAGTCTACATTATCATGTGGACAACGGACCCCTGTCCTGAGATATATCTCAGAATAGGGTCAAATGCAAGGAGAGCCCCTTTGTTAAAGGGTACCACTACTAGATTGTATTGACCACCTGTTTCTTTAACAATATGAGGTCCTTCATTCTTGTGACCTGTCTCTCAAGCTGCGGCTCTTTCAAAGTATCATGGAAAGTGAAATGCTTGTGTAGACATTACAGAGGGATTATATAATATAATTGCTGATTAAGAGTTTAATTATGGGTCAAGTGGAGCAGTCAAGAGGTTCTCAAAAGTCCTTTTCCCTGTATAAGTTAGGATTGTCCTTTGCCCCTATTGTCTGTGCAAGGAAAGGTTGTGTATTTAGGATCCAAATGCTTTCTATCAGAAGGAGGACTGAGATTGACATAAAAGCGGCTGAACTCATGGAAACTGTTTGCATTTCCCATATATAGTTAAAGTGGGGGAAAGTATGCTTTTTGGTTGAGAGACTGTATAAAAGTCTGGCTACTGGAATGTCCTTTGTGTAGTTATTTTGTGAAGGGATTCACACTGCATCCGCTAGCGAATAAACTGTTCATTTCCAGTTTTTGGTCTGAATCTCATGTCTCTGTACTAGTGACCCTTAGGGGCCTGGTAATGTCTA
Organism: Aspidoscelis tigris stejnegeri; assembly: GCA_023333525.1. Taxonomy (NCBI): domain Eukaryota; kingdom Metazoa; phylum Chordata; class Lepidosauria; order Squamata; family Teiidae; genus Aspidoscelis; species Aspidoscelis tigris. Next base: position 58,852,299 of record JALMGA010000002.1, on the reverse strand, counting down.
CACTTGCTTCATTTCTCATGATCCCAGATGGAAATCACAGATTTCTCCAACGAATCTTGAATCTTGAGATAAACCCAACACAGACATATTTCAACCTTCATTTGATCAGGCATTAAAATTGACTAGTGCAGAGGTAAAACTGAAACCATCATGTGGAAACTTTTCTCATGGTCAACAGCCAGTCTGAAGATAAAAGGAAAAAGTAGGTTTCTGTTCTGTACTGTAGCTATTGCAGTAAGGATGAAAAGGGTCTTATAATTTGTAAGCTGCTGCTAATTTGTAGGGAAGGGGAGGGAAGGAGGGAACACATGATAGGAAGGAACAAGTCACAGTTAAGGACAAAGTGAGGTAGATATCCTGGAAAGGATATCATTAAATCAGGCTGCAACATTTAGGCTTTTTCAGCCTTGAAAGGCAATGTTTAAGAAGTGACTTGGTTGAAATACATAAAATCAGGCATGGTGTGAAAAAGGTAGATAAATAAAAATTATTTTCTTTATCACAAGACTAGAACAAGGGACACTCTCTGAAACTGGTAGCCAGAAACATTGCATCTGACAAGGGGAGCTATTTTTTTCCCTCACCCAGAGGGGCGTCAGTCTATGTAATTTGCTACCAGAAGAGGTGGGGCCTATTCATACATAGGCCTCTGGTATACAATTAGGTCTGGTACAGAGTATCTGCACCAGAGTTGTCCTAGTTGCATACCAGAGACGCAAGTGTGAATAAGCACATAGTTATGGAGCCCAGTCTAGATAGGTTTAAGAAGGGATTAGACAAATTAATGAACTGGTCAAGGCAGGACACGACCGGTTTCATTGTTATTGCGAGACTCATCAGGTGTCTGTAGCCTGGGTTCTTATCTCTTAAAGGGATTCAAACTCCTGGGCTGATGCACCGAGATCTTATGTATTATTTGGTACACTTCTTAAACCACTAGGACTAGAATCAGTGTCTAAATAATTGCCTCCAGGTTGGCCATTTACAGGAATCTGAGAACGGGTGAAGGTTTTGCCTTCAACTTCCACTTGAGAATACCAAGAAGCAAATGGTGGACCACTGTGTGCACCAGACTGGGTCCTGATCCAGCAAGGTTCCTCTTATGTACTCTACTGAGAGGAAGAGAGAGAAATAAGGGGAAATGGTGCCACTGGCAATATAAGACATGGTATGAAGCACACAGGGTTTGTGATTTTGGAGTTATCAGAAATACTGTTTACTACTAGATCCGAGCTCAGGCAGCCACTCAACTCTCTAGTTACTTGGGGAAAAAATGGGTGTGGAGTAGAGCTAAGATTGGAACAGAAATTACATAGTGCTTGCATGCCATTTTGCTTTTGTCCAAATAAATGACGAAGCACGTAAGCACTGGAAAGAAAAGTGCAGAGTTTGAAGGGAATTCTTTCCCAAATAAGCAAGCACAGGAGTTGGCAGAAGCTTGACAGGTATGACTTGTCTAGTAAGGGGTTAATATTCATTGAAAGAAGATGAAAAGGAAAAACTTATTACTTGCTCCCTAAATTTTCTCCCCATGGTAGAAAATATATACTTGCTTCTGAATATATGCATCAATAAGAACAACAAAAATCATTTTTAAAAAGGAGAGAGAAGAGAAACTTTCCCTAGTAATTGGCAGGCAATACTACCAATCAAAGCAGACAACAAGGACAGTTGGGTGGAGTGGATACTTGTAGGGTGTCTTTGCCTTATTATGCAGAAAAATAACAAGTTGGGTTCAATATTGAGGACTTGGTGTACATTTAACTCATTTAGGACAGTGACTGAAGAGACCCATCATGGCTTCCTCTTTAATTTTCATTTTCAACATGTGTAGGTGCACCTTCAGAGAAATATGTACTGACTAGTTGTTTTAAGTGATTTTTATTCCCTTCATCTCATCACTACCAATCAGAAAAGCCTTCATCAGTTCCTTTAGTTACAACTGCCTAACAAGGAAACCTCCATAGGTTGCTGCTATAGAATACCCACAAACCAAAATGGTCAGTGAACAGACATATTAGTCAACCTGATTCAGAAAACAAGGGCAGAGTTGAGGATCCACAAACCTAGACACATGGCACAGTTTTATCTCACATTCTCCAAGTTTCCAAGCTAATGCCAAACAGCTACCAATGACCATTTTCTGTGTAATCATATTATGTTTTACCTTATTAATTACACCCATCGTTGTAGTAATGCCAGGGATTATGATTTATTTCTACATTTGCAAAATTGCCATTATAAATCTATTTTCCTTGCGTGAAAATTAATGTTTTGTTTCATTGGGGTGAACAAATGAAACAGCACTGAGCAAAAACTAGGCCCTACAACCTTTTTCTTTTGTAACTCATGCTATTACCTTTTTTCATCAATGTATCCCCAACTAATTAGCACCTCAGGGAATAGGTTTTGCCATTAATTAACCTGGAAGTCCTTTTCATTAGGGTCAGCAGAGGAAATAAATGACCTATGCGCTCAGATATACTGGGCAGGACAAATTGGCAGAACCAAATTCTTTATCAATGACAAAGGAAGGCTACTGCATTCCTAATCTTCTTATCTCATTATCAAAGATAAAATTTAACCACATGGCAGGAACTCCCCTGCTGTAATACATGCACAGCCATTATCTGAACCTAATCCTATTATGCTAACAATCCCTGGTCTTGCTGCTAGTGCTCAGATCACACTGGCATATTCTTTAACGAGATTACCAATTTAACAGCCTTTAAATTTTAGCTCCCTTTTGCTTTCTCACCTGTTCTTTGCAATAATGTTTCTTTCTTCAGATTTTTAACAAGGTTCTGAATTTTTATTACTCTTCCTTGTCCTGCATCTGAAATCATCCACCTTGAATTTTTTCTTCAGTACAGCTTTCAGACGTGTCTGTTCTTTTTTTGCACATGGTATCCCTAACTAAGGGTGTAATCCGACACTATTAAAGAGGCACCCTCTGGGGAAATTTGAGTCTGAGAGGGCAGAATTTTTTGCCAGCATTTGCTTTAATCTATCTCAATGCCTTGGGAAGGTCATTTCTTCATCATTCCGGATTTCATAGCAGTGAAAGTATGTAAGCAAAGAGGGGGGTCCCACAGTCTGAGGACCAATGGCCAATCTGTAGGTATCACCCATAGTTAGGCTGTAATGTGGCAGAGCAAGGTAATTTATCAGCTGCATATTTGGGCAACTGTTTGCAAGGCTTCTCTTATTTGTGCCTGGGAATGAGATGCCTTTTCTTAAAGGGACAACTTAAAAAAAACACTGCGTCATCGCATCCTAAGACCCCCAGAGACCAGGAATCTTCCAATCCCTATTCAATTGATATTTAGTGAATGACATACTGGCTCTCAACCTGAAATATCTCTGGCAATTGCTATGAGGTAGTATATAAATTCTGCAAATATATAAAATTATGTTGGACAGATCTCTCTATCTTCTTTACACAAAACATATACTGTGTGTTCAAGCAGTCTAAAGTACAAACTAATCTAAAATATATGAAGCTATGGTAAGCCCTTTGATTGATTTTGTACCACTGTTTCACTCTAAAGCATTGCATCTAAATGTTTTATAGGTTGTAATATGGTAAAATGTGATGTGCAAAACATTTCCCAATCTCAAAATATGCTCATTGAAAATTACACACAGTCTGAATAGTGTAACTCGCTAGCAATTAAGGTGTAACAGCTTTTGTAGAAAATCTATCTTTTGTAGTAATGGCACAGATACTTTCTACTGTATAGTGGCCAGAGCTACTATAGAAATGTAGACTATAAAAATGCAGATGGCTTTATGATAATGCAGACAAAACATTCATTTATTTCACAGCTATGTTATGTCAATAAAGCAACATAGGACTTACTAGTAAAATTCTCTTCCTCCAAGCTTCTTATACATGATCTTGAAGTCTTAGGGCATTTTTGCACCTTGATTTTGTGCAGAAACAGGCAAAGAACTGAGATTGGAGTGGGCATCTATACTTCAGAACATCCAATCCTCCCAAACTTGTCCAACACTTCACTACGTATAGGATAAGTACAATCCCCACTGCAGTAGCGATGATTGTCTCACCACAGCAACGGCCATGCACACTGGCCATCAGTGAAGCAACCAGGCAAAGGTGATATGAAATTGGTTGTGCTGGCCTGCCCCCCCACACACACCTTTTGAAGGAAGTGCAAAGGGTGCATGCCAGAGCATACTGCCCTTGTCCCAGACTTGACTAGTATAGCTGTAGAGCACTTTTTAGTGCTCCATCACAATCCAGCTGGGAGGCAGCCTGGCATGAGTGGATGCTCCTTGTTGGAGTGTCCCATGACCTCCCCAGTGGAGGAAAAAAATCCGAGCCTATTTCAAAAGTTAACTCAGTGGATTTCTGTTATTGTTATGTTCTGTATGTGTGTATGTGCATGCATATATATGCTGAATTGCAACTTTTCAAGCAATTATTTTAAGTTTTAATCAACTATTGTTTACACCAAGCTCAGTTTTTGACTGCATGTGCTAATAGGGTTTCAGATTAAGGACATTTATAATTTTGTTTTCATATGTTTATGAATTCCGTTTTTTTAAAAAAAAATTCATCTCATTCTGCCTTCACTTCTCTATATACTATTGGACCTCCATATCCACAGGAGACAAATTCTAGGCTTTACTGTGGTTGCTGAAAATTTGCACTCAGTTTCCCATGATCCCTGTGAAATCCCATGCCATTTCACAAGAACCATGGGAAATCTTCTGTAGTTTTGTGCTGTATTTCTCACTGCCCCAGGCCTCTGGAAGCCTCAGGTAGGCCTAATGGCCATGGGTGGGCAGGAAGAGGCTGGTCCAGTCACCGTGGATAATTGAAACCACGGTTATCAGATCAGTGTATACAGGAGTCTCACTGTACCTAGTATGTAAAATGAACTGAATTATCCACAAAGGGAGAAGAAAAATTCCTTTGATACTCTAGCTGCAGCACTTGCCGTAAAATTCAATATGAAAGGTATTTCTTGTTCAGATATTTCCAATATATTGTTACAAGATGATACATTGACAAAAATATTCATTCAATGGAAAAGTACTCATTTAGATAATATTATCTAAATGAGTATTTTTTTCTTACAATTATTATTAAAAATTAATAGGCATGTAAGCATAATTACATTGGGCCTTTCTAAGTAGGGCCTTATCCTGGATTATATCCCAGGCTATGGCAGGCCCTGTGGCAGAAAGAGCCATAATTAATAAATATACCTCTCTCTCTCCCTGGTATTTGATTAATTTAGTATAGGCCATTTAACTGCAGTTAATTTGGGGGGGGGGCTTGGAGTTTTGTTTTGCTTTGCTTTTTGTTTCAGTTTTATAATGTATCTTAAACTGAATGCCAGCATTCAAGCTGTCACAGAATTTGAGCAAGACTAGGAGACCTAGGGGTTTTTTCCCCCCACTGATCTTCCTTAATCTGGATCCAGATCTAAGGAATGGGTCCTTCAACTAATCCGGATCTACTAGATTCTACTAGGTCTGTATTAAGGGAGGAACCTGATGCGTCCCCACAGGAGGTGCAGCACCCAATAGAAAGCAGAGCTACTGTATGTGCTGCAGAATGTGCCTAGAATCATCTAAATCTATGTCTCATAATACAGTGCAGCGTGTTATACTACTACCAATATTGATTTATACTCAGGTACCAATTGAGTCATTTTCTTTCACTGGCAAGATACTTGTTACCTTTTGCAGCAAGCATCAAAATATATTGGGTTAGCTTTATTGTCAGATCTCGTGGCCTTCTGATACAACTGAATTTTCTACTTTATGAGCTTGATTTTTGTTGTTGTTGTTCATTTGTTTTGTTCCTTTATGCATGGGCCTGCCTGCTTCTTCTGCACAAGGCCTGAGTAGCTCACGTCATGAAACAATATTCCCATCAACATAGACCAGGTACTGTAACCATCTTCTGTCACTTTCATTGCCCATCCATGCACAATGGTAACAAAGTTACTTATTGCTCACTGCAGAGGGGAGCCTGCCTGATTGGTATTCCACCCAGCAGAGCTCATGCTGGCTGTCAGTTGGCTGTCTCTCTCTCTCCCTTCTTGAAATGCAGCAATTATGACTCTGTGTGTCTGTGGTTTCGTGTGTCTCTGAGACAAGGGGTGGGTAGCTGTTGCTTTGGTTGTTTGGGCTGTATTTGTTAACAGGAAGGGCTGAGGATTTTGAGAAACATGTAAATGGTGCTTAGTCTGTGGAATTAAACAGGGACAGCAAAAGCAGGAGGGAGGGGGCTGGGATTCCCTATGTCATCAGATCAAAGCCAGTGGGGAGAGAGGGGTGGGAAAAGGGTGAGGAGTGAGAAGAATCACTTTCCCCAATTCGTTTTTTGGAAGTGTTTGAAGTGTGGAGACAGAATTCAGAGTTGACTGTGATTGCCAGATGCTCGTTTGCTTAGTTTTAAAGTGTTTTAAAATTGTTTTAAATAACATTTTAAATAGTGTTTTATTCCATGAGTGGCAATGGGGCTTAGGTTGGTTGTATTAGTTTGACTGAATCCCTTTGCTTCCATTCAGGTTTGCTATCCTTCTTCAGAAAACTGGGGGTGGTTTGGTTTGAATTAAGAGTGCTTGAGACACTTAAGCTGCATCCCCATGGGCTCCAGTTATTTTGCTGTTGAACCAGGACATCCCTAATAGGCATCGTAGTTTAGCACATCTCTAATTATTTGTCATTACCAAGATTCACCCAATCATTATTAGAGGTTTTACCTGCACCACCATTAAATCAAGTGCCTTAATTTAGAATTACATTCAGAATCACATGATTTATGTGAGAAAATTATCTTGAAAATAAACTCTCATGTTTATCCATGTCTCCAGTGCAATGGTGTGCGTGTACTTTTCCTTTTTTTCTTTACATTTGGCTAGTGGACATCAAAAGTGTTACAAAATCCTTCTATAAGCTGCAATCTGCAGCCTGCATCATGCAGTGTATCTACTACTGAGATTTTATTTACTCGGTTTGCAGACAGGAAAGGCAGCTCTTGCTGAGCATAAATTTGTTTTTGCTGGTACAAACTCTTCTTGTGGTTATTGTTCTGTACAATCAAATGAGAAATGTCTCCCAGGAAACAGGAGGGAGGATCCTCTTCTCCACTAATGAGAAGGTCTTTACATGATGAGGTTGGGAAAAGCTAAGTATATACGTGGGCAGATGCTCAATTTTAGAGAGCGTATGCTAGTAAGCGGTTCATTAGTTCACCTGCTCTTTTCTAGAACAGATCTATAAATTGTATATGGTCAAAAAGCATAGGCGGCGGCTGCCTTGCTAGTAATATCTTGCAAATACAAATAAACAGGCATGTGAAGCTGACTATGGCTCTGGCGGTAATAACCTCTTTATTGTGTGGAATCTATTCTGCATTTTGTTGTCAACAGATTTAGCTTACTTTTAATTCATTATACTGCAAAATGTCTTTATTGTAACCACAGATCAATGTAATGTTTGGTAGTCCATTTGTTATTATATAAATTTGAAGGTCATTAAATGATACAAGAATGAAAAGCAAGGAGTTATTTTTTTTCCCATCACAACATTCCTGAGCAAAGCTCTTAATCGAAACTCCTTTGTGTTTCTGTTTCTGTTTTGTTTTGTCCCTAATAGGCAAATCTGATCCCAGTGAAAATGAGTAGAATTCAGTTTATGGCCCTGTTGATAACAGAGAAACCTCCTCTCCTTTGCTCCATTCATCCATTCATCTTCTAAGCATTTATATTCTATCCTTCACTTGAAGGCCTGAATGTGGATCACAGACCTCAATAAAAACTCAAAAATCAATGAAACAATAAGAAACATAGTTAAAATATAAATCCTCTCATCCTAGCAGGACAAAATTAGGCAGAAGCTAAACATCAAAGCCCTGTGTGAAAACAAATGTTTTAATGAGGCACTGGAAACTATATAATGTTGATGCCCAGCACCTCTCCACTGAGAGTTGTTCCAAGAATCTTAATACTGGGGTAAGTCAATATGAAGAGAAGGCATCCCTTCCAATATTTGAAGCTGAGGCTGCAGCCACATTTTAGGTTTTACAAGGACTGAGCCACCTTAAGTCCTCAGAGACTGGATGCCAAAGTGTGTTCCTGCTTTTCCAAGGACTTTCCTGGACAAAATGGAACTGTCCTCACCATTAAGGCTGTGTTCCCATTCAAGAAAAGAATTGTATTCAGTCCATTCTGGGAATCATTCATTTCCATTTAAATTTTTATCCCTGAACTTTACAAGGACTAAATCACCAGAATCCACAGGGAACCCCCCCCCCCCTCATAAAAACAGGCCTGGGTCTCATTTTGCTGGCTAGCCTGTTTTTTGTTTTTTCCCTTTGGGAACGGTACAGGACTATTCAGGGAGGAGATTGCGCCTTTCAGGCTATCCTCCCCCATATCCTTCTGGCCAATGCCTGTTGCTGTTGTGGGAGTGCCTTTAAATGGGTGGGGGTTCACACTTGGGTAGGTCTGCCCCTGTCCTTGCCATCCCTGCCATGCTAGAGTTCCCCTCGTCTTTTCTGTACGGAGATCAAAAAGTGTTGACCTTTGAACATAGATTTCCTCTTTTGTGAATGCCACTGTAATTACAAAAAAATACATTACATTGTAACCTCAGGCAGAATCTTGCAATTGGAAGAGGGAATCTTTTTTTAGCCCTGCTTGGTTGTGAGCAGCTCATTCAAAGCAAAGAAGAGGGATGGGATGGAGAATCCCCTCTTCTGTCTTTGAACCTGTGCAGGAACCACAGTCCTCCCTTTTCCTTCCATCTCACTCCCCTCACCCCTTTAGTGAATGCAGGGAGTGTCTGATTTGAAAGAGAGCGGGATTGGCTTGCCCTGGATGTCTGTTCTTTTGCTCAGGTGATTCTGTGCAAAGCTGCTACCTTCCCGTAACATTGTTTCCTCGGAGAAGCTGCCTTGCTGGTAGGATGCATAAATGACCATTTTCATTTGCTCCTGTCTCCATAGCTATGGCTTTTATTCAGGAGCTTGGCTTACAGAGTTTGGATTCCCACCCCATAAAGTCAGAGTTTGATGTGAAAGAGAGGGAGAGAAGCCCCCCCCCCCATTATTCAGCATAGAAAGCTATAAATGGGAACAGGAAAAAATTAAATTAATCTGGATTTAAAACCAGAATTGTTTTCTTGAATGGAGATGCAGCCTTAGTCCATTTCAGCCAGAAATGGATCCAGGACCAGGCAAAAGCTTATCGTGCTGCCATAACCATTCCAAACTAATTCTCTTGCCTGTTAAACAAATAAACTTCAGTATTTTGGGGGGAAGGGGGACTCCCTCTGCCCCCACCCCCTTTGCCCTTCCACAATACCCCCATTGCTCTGCCTCCTGTCCCTCTTGCCCAGCTGCTTATCATGAAGGCAGCAGCAGCAGCACCATGGTAGTTGTGTGCAAGCTGTTCCAGACCAAAAACTGTCTGACTGTGGCTGGCTTCCCTGTCCATCCCTGAGATGGATGAGCAGGCTACAATGTGACTGCAGCCTAAGTGTCAGCTCCTTGAATTGGGCTCAGCAATGAAGAGCCGGCTGCTGCAGATCTCTCAAGGCAAATGTAATGAACATCCAGCAAGAGGAGCCCACCAACAGTCACATTGCTGACTTTTGTGCTAGATCCAGGTTCCAGACTATCTTCAAGGGCAGACCCATGTAGAGTACATTATATTAATATCACCTGGAGTTTATCAGAGTGTGAGTCACCACGGACAAATTGTCTCTATCCATGGTGTTGCTTCCTGGATCTTGGGTGACAGCAGTGAAATACAAGCACCATCAGATCATGTACCTGTTCTTTCTGAAGGAAAGCAGCCCTATCCAGAATTGGATGCTCTCTAGTCTTCTAGATTTGAGATATCATGTCACACTGTCTTGTATGAATTGGATTTCTATTGGTCCACATCCAGCCTGTTCCTGCCTCCAGAAACAATCAAGCACCTAGAGAAATAGAGTTGGGTGTCATAAAGATACTGCTCACACTTCAAAGCTGTGCTTGTGTGTGTTTTTAAAAAAGTATTTCAGGAGCACCTTAGAGACTGTAGTGTTTGGCCCTTTTGATCCTTTTCCCTCTGTAATCCATGTTCTCCAAGCTAGAATATTCACAGGAGAAGGGACAGATGTATGTGAACCATTCCTAAGCCATCTCTAGGGGTCTTTCCAGACACAAGGAGAAGAAGCCAGTATTTATTGAAAATCCAATATGTCAGTCAATCAAATTCATATTCTGGTGGTCAGACTGCCACAGGAGAAGGTGAAATTGACCTTCATTTCTCTGTCAGTCATAATAAACCCAGTACAACAGAGATCAGGAGGATTATGATTGTCTTTCCTGCATCCCACCTAGACTTGTACAATGTAAGAGAAGCAGTTGGATAATTTTTCTAGCATAGCAGCTCCTGCATGTCCAACTTTTTTTTTCTCCGGAAATACGTTTGCTATAAATTACTGCTAGATATCATTACAGCTCATTTAAAGCACCTACCATGTTTTCCCAATTAGTCAACTAATCAATTAATCGATTGATAGATCTGATGTTTGGTCAGAAACCATTCTTTTCTAAGCCAACCAATTAAAACAATGTATTTGTCTGCCAGAAAGGCAGCGACAACCTGTCCCTTTTTTGAAAATTTCATTTGATTTCATTCCAGACAGCAGACTCATTAAGGCTTCAAAGGAACAGCGCTTCTCAGTGCTGGTTTCCCCAGGTGACCTATCTATTCACTTTTCAGGCTACTTTGGACTTATCTGCAGTCTAGAGTTACCAATCCAAGGCTGGCAAAAGACTGTATTTTATGCTTTGTCTGGAAAACACCTAAGCTCCCTCAGAGTTGCTTCTCCCTGACAATTTTCATTATATTTATTTATTTACATTTCTATCCCGCCCCATACCCAAAGGTCTCTGGGCGGGTAACAACAGATTAAAACAAATTAAAACAGGATACAAATTCAAACAGATACAGATTAAAATGAAATACAGATTAAAAGCAAGAGGCACGGTTAAAACCCTTAAAAATTCAACAAATTAAAACCAGGCATTCCCCAGGACTTTAACAATGGTATCATTATAACTGGGGAGGGAGAACAGAGCCTCACCCAAAGGCCAAGGCAAAAAGATAAGTCTTTACAGCCCTCCTAAATAAATACAAGGAAGGGGCATGGCGTACCTCAAGGGGGAGGCCATTCCATAGTCTCAGGGCCACCACCGAAAAAGCTCTCTCCCGGGTGCCCACCAACCTCATTACTGAAGGTGGCGGGATGACTAGGAGGGCCTCATTGTTGGATCTTAAGGCACGGGCAGGTTGGTATATAAACTCTGTGTGATCACAAAGTGGATTTCTTAATGACACTGAAGTTCCAAAGGTGTCAAACAAAAGTTCCCTATTGCTACTTTCTGAAGTCTGTTTAGAGATAGGAACAGATCCACTATGGAATAGTCCCTCCTGTTCCAAGACCTTGAAGGCACTCCAGGAAGATACCATGGTTGATGATTTCAAAAGAATGAAGAGCATTGCATTTTTCCTGTCCCTCTGTAGATAAAGTTCATTTTCTCAGTGCATTAACCTCACCTATAACCAGATGGAAATAGGGTTTAGATAACCTATTTCTTCTAAGCAATCCTGTTAGGTACCCGGAAATCTTTTCAGCACCTTGCACAAAAAGATATTAGGAACTGAATATAATCTGCACTGAGCCTCATCCTGATTGTATCCCAGAATAGGGACCTGTTCTCCACATACTGGTGCAGATTATGGCAAGCCCTGCCCATGATCTGCCGTAGACTGCACTAGCATCCAGATGGTATGTCTCTATTCTGTCATATAATCCAGAATAGGAACCAGTGAAGAAAAGGTCATAGTCATTTAAAAACTCTTAAAGAGGGGTGATAGCAGAGCTTCCTTAAGCACTGCTGGCACATCCCATTGCCACAAAGAGGCATTTATAATTCCCTGAAGTACCCATAACCTCTTGGTTGATTATATTGATTATGATGGACAAGATACAAGAAGACAAATGATATGCTGGCTCCCTTCAAGCACCCTGTCTGCTCCCTCAGATGACACAAAAAAAAAATGAAACTGATACAAAACGTGTTCAGATGATGTTGTGGGTACATCCAACAACCTACCTACATTATAGAGTCCAACTCCACATACAGCTCAATAACTTGCTCTGAAAGTGGCTTGGAAATTTATTACAGCAAGCATCTGTACATGGTATAAATGGATTGTTATACCTAGATAACAGTGGTTTCATGGCTGAAAAGCTCTGTTGGATCATCACCTGAGGATGCACCAGTATTGTGCCACCATTGCCACGTGATAGGCAAAATAATATGTCCTTGTGTATGATCAGATTCATAGTCATCGGCTTATGGAATGTGCTGCTGGAAGAGGTGGTGACAGCTACCAATCTAGATGCCTTTAAGGTAGGGTTAGACAAATTTATGGATGGCAGATGTATCAATGGCTACTATAATGAATGCATAGGTGCATCTTTCAGGCTGGGGAAGGGGGAAGCAGGGCACTTCTAAGGCCATTTGCTGGGATTTGAGAGCAGGCAAAGGTTTGTCCTTGTCTCTGCTTGAGATGCCCATGAGCATTTAGATAGACTGTGGCCTGATCCAGCAGGATTTTCTTATGTTCTTATAGTTCAATTTATACCACTTGTGCTCTAGCATATCTTACAAGCTCAGGGTTGCCATATTTACCCTGCCCTGTCAGCCACTGTTGGGGGTTCTTTTTAATTTGAACAAAAATGAGCAAACAAAATTTGGATTGAAGAAGCTTTATTTCTCCTGATTTATAACTCCATCTGAGGTGCAAATGCTGCAACCGGGAGTTTGCCAGCTGCTCCCAGTGCAACTGTGGATAATTCTTTACTTGGCCACAGTTACAGATGATCTGGGCAGCTGCAAGGAGTTTCTGGATGCTCCAGGATAGTAGCAGCAGTGTAGACTAGGGATGTGCACGAATATTCAGAATATTCCATTCAAATCCAATGAATTCTGACATTCGAACTCAAATCAGATTTTCGAAAATCCAAATTTGACGTTCAAACTCAAATATGGATTTTCAAAAATCAGGTACGGATTTTTGAATGATTCAAATGTGTAGATTTGTATCTGTCGTATACAAGTCTGCCCCAAAATGATCTGTATCTTGCACTTAAAACACGGGATTAAAACGGGATGCATATGGGATAATACGTGATGCATATGGATTTTTCCTGCATGTGCATAGATACGTATAACAGATACAAATGTTGTAGACATTTGTATCTTTAAATACGAATCTAACATTCAAATGTACGGATTCGAATTGGATTTTAAGACATTCAAATGTTAAATATCCAAATTGAATCAGATTTTATGACATTCAAATCTACTCAGATTCGAATGTCAAAAATACATTCGTGCACATCCCTAGTGCAGAGTGTGAATGGACCTACTTGGAACATTTAGAACTATTCTGCTATGGTACGTGCAGATGGAAGTGAAGTTAAATATCCAAAAGGAAATAAAATTTGTACAAATAATTTTTTCTCAACACAAAAATTTTAAAAATGCTAAAAACTGTGCAGGGCCCACATTTGGATCCTTATCTGCATGTAGGTTTGGTTCAGTTCAAATTCTGCTCCTGCTCATTGTAAATCATAAGCAAGCCCTTTACCCATGGCAGATCAAATCTCATAGTCAAATCAAGTAATCATGTAAGGATAACAGGTTCAAGATGCATCAGTTTACATGAAATTAATCTTCCTTCTATTTACAGTTTTCTATGGGGAAAAAAAAGAACTGTGGCTTTTTGAACTTGACTTCTGGGAGAAATTTTTTAAAATATTTTTTATTGTTGTGGTGGTGGTGACTCACCCTGGGGCCTTTTGGTGAAGGGTGGGATATAAATTCTTAAATAAGTAAATAAATGTATGTTTTTTCTTTACTTTTGCTTTCCATCCAGTGAATGTTTTTTTTAACTGCATTAACAAAGCATTGATGTGGAATAAAATAGTAAGTAATTGTAATTATTTAGCAAGTATTATGAATAGGAAGCAAGATGTGTGAATGTCAGTTGGGATACAATTTGTAAATGCATATATTAGGAAACCTAATGAAGTCTCTTTCCCTTAGAAACTCCCCCCGCCCCAGTTTGCTCATCAAAGTGTTTTATAGCAATACAGATCTTGATAAATTAAACCTGTCTCTTACAACAATGAAACAAAACAAGCATTGTACCCTACTTAACAATGCTATAGTGACTACAGAGAATTCATCTAAAAATATTCCTGTAAAGTGCAGGATAAATTGTTTCATAAGATGCAAACAACTGCCCTGTTCTGTTCGCTTTCCAGAGGGATGGGTTTAGACTTTCTTGGTACTCCATTTTAGTTACCTTATGAAAGGGAAAGGCCTGTTATTGAAAGAGTTAGCTAAGTATGCTTAGCCTATAAAAAAAGGTTCAACAGGGAATTGATTTGATACAGTCTGGAAAATACACCTGGGGGATTATTACTGTCGTGGTGAGAAATTGTCTGTGAATGATAATGAGTACAAGAACAAAGAATAAAAACTGTCTTAATAAGAAATATAACTTGATGATCAGAATCCCAGGATCTGCTTCCCAACAATTAAAGCAAAGCACAGTGCTATATTTAAAATACTTTCAGCACATGCATAAAACATGGCATGAGAAAATAAGGTAAGGCCAATTAGATCAAATCAAAGGTTCATCTTGCTGAACTTGTATCCCTCAGAAGCAATGAGATACCTAAAGAAATCTAGCAAACAAGATGCTAATGTGACTTTAGTAGAAACCTGCAGGAATTATTTTTTCCCACAAGAAAAAATGGAGAAGAGTAATTTTGTAAAACTATTGGAGCATTCAAGGAAACTTCCTGCAACCACCACCAGCAGCAGGAGCTCAAAGCTGGCCACCATAGGGTCAACTTTGCCAGATAGGGCAGCAGGGCCAAAGATTTGCAGAATCTGGAATGCCCCCCAAAGCCAGGGGAGTTTGTGGGGAGTTCCAGAAGGCCCCTGCCAAGTCTTAAGGGGATGCAGCACTGACTTTTTAAGGAACGTTTTTTTGGGGGGAAGGTACTTAATTATTTCTAAGGAAGAGGGGGGAAGATTTATTTTATTTTTATTTATTAAAAAAATCTTGGATCCAAACATTCTGCTACTCATTAAGATCCTTTTTGTCACCCCAAGGACCCACTTGTCAATTTTTAAGGTTCCAGCTCAAAGCTGGCCATAGTGACAACCACTGTCACAGAAAGACCAGCACAGCCAAAGTTACACAGAGTTTAGGTTGGAACTCCCCAGATTGTTGTGTGATTGTGTGTGTGAGAGAGAAGGCCCCTATGGCCAGTGGGATGGCCCACATCTACCTCTGAGTCAAAGCTTTATCCAGACAGCATTCACTTACTCCTCATTAATCAGATAATCCAGAGAAAAGCACACCCAGGCACATTTTATTTTGGATTATCCATGATTTATTCCAGATTATCCAAGTAATGGAAATTAAGTATGTGCTGTCTAGATGAAGCTTTTGGTTCCTCCCCTCAGATTTTTCCTCTTTTGAACTGTCCAATTGCTGAAGTTTGCTGGTTTTGCTTTCTATTTGTCCACAGGTATGGAAGATGCCCTAAATTGCTCTGAAATGACAACAGAACCCAGAGTGTGCAGAACCACTGCAAACAGAATTCTTCACACTACTCTTCATTAAAGCACTGTAGCAATTCTTCAGTGATCCTGGGAGGGGAAGATTGTGACATCTATTCCTGCAGTATCGTGTAAACACAGCACCCTCGTGGTGCATTCTAAGTGCTGCAACCATACTTTATTCCAGGTGTAGAAGTAATTCATAAATATATAACTACAACGTATCCAACCCTCAGATTGGTGGTGCATTAAGT
The DNA here is from genome assembly GCA_023333525.1 of Aspidoscelis tigris stejnegeri. Classification (NCBI taxonomy): domain Eukaryota; kingdom Metazoa; phylum Chordata; class Lepidosauria; order Squamata; family Teiidae; genus Aspidoscelis; species Aspidoscelis tigris. The sequence continues at coordinate 58,836,354 of JALMGA010000002.1, read as the reverse complement.
CCTAGCATTACATGGAGAATATTCTATAATGTTTTAAATATTCAGGACCTTCAGACAGTTCTTAATTAAAAGAGTAAAATCTCTCAGACTAAAAAAAAAAAAAGGAAAAAAAAGCCAACAGCACGAAGTGGATCAGGTGAGGTGATCACAGAGATAAAATATACTATGTTATTTCCTTTACCTGAAATCTAAATCTTCTGGAGAGAAATACAGTCCACCAGCAATGAGTAAATGAAAATGCTTCTTTCTTGAAGCTAATATAGAAACTGGAAATCAGGCTACACATTTTATAAAGCAGGCTGATAAGCACATTGTTTCTGTGGCTCAGGGCTATACTTACGCTGTTGCAGGTCTTGTGTTAATGTAATAATAACTGTGCCACACAAGGTCAAAAGTCTGGCCCAGATTTGCTCTACTTACAGTCCCTCTAAAAGTGAATCTGATCTCAAAAGAAAGTACCTTTCTAGGTTTCCCCCCCCCTTGCTGTCCATCACAGAATTCCAATATAAATGAGCACCCGACTGAACTAGAGTGGAAAGCAACAGAAAAATCAGCAAGTCATTATTTATTTTTTGCCCAAGGTATTTAGGGAACTGGTGACATATCTTGCTGCAAAACATTATTTCAGCTGCTGACAGCACAGCTGAGCCTGTAATCTAAAGTGATGTAATTTAAGCTAGAAGCAAAACTAAACAAGAAATATAAAAAGCTTCCAGACACAAAGAAGAAAGCGGAAACAAGATGGAAAGGCAGGAGCTTGGATGTATATTACCAAAGTGAAAGTACAACATTTAAGCTTCTAATAAGGACTTTCTATTCCATACATTGCCTCTGTTCCACTGCTGCCATGAAACTATTTGAAGAAATATTGCTTATTCTTGTTGTTTAGTGAATTAAAGTCCACAATCATTCCTGAAATGAAGTCATACCTGTCCTACTTTTCTCTGCAATAAATATGTGTAAGTTTGGGAAATTGTGGTTTAGAACAAGCTCAAACTGGGCTGAATGTAACTGAATTCAGTTCAAGGTTAAAGTTAAGCAATGTCTCCCCATGTCTTTGCAGTAACCACTTGTCTTGGGTTGTGGCAGCAAAGACATCCCACACTCACCCACTCTGTGCCATGGGGGACGGGGTCTTTGAGGGTGGATGCCATGGACTTTGGCTGAGAAAACAGCTTCCTCTCCCTCTGTTCAGGCACTTTTATTGTTTCAATGTGTTCATTTTATACTTTTTTTATTGCTGTAACTCACCCTGAGACCTTTGGGTAATTTCCATATGAGAAAACAGGTTTGTCTGAACTGATTCAGTTTGTTTTTTAGTGTGGACTGGCAGGTTTCCACTTGAACTGAAGAACTAAATGTGGTTTGTGCTATGCATATCTCTACTTTATTACATTTGGAGAAAAGAAAATAACCTCTTTCTCTAGGGCCATAGGTGCTCCTAATGCAAAAGCCAATAGTCATATATTAAACACTGTCAACTTTAATTTGGAAAGCTAGGGAAAACCTTAAAATATGATGTTACTTCCTCCTTACATGCCTGCCAAATGTTGTTACAGCTTCACTCTCATCAGTGTCAACAAACAAGGCTAGAGATCAGTGAAATCTTTAACTGTAGTCCAACAGCACCGGTGCAGTTCACTATTATTTACAGAATTTACAGCTACAATAAAATCCATGTACAAAGGTCATAACTATCCCAACATAGCTGTGCCAATGAGGAAAGAGCACAGAAGGGGCATGAAGCTTTCCTGCGTATAGCATATTTCTATTTATCAAATGAGTTGGCACTAGGGATGCACAATTTTTTTTAAAAAAAGATTCATATCAAATTGAATGCAAGAAAATGTGAATTTGTTCTCATACAGTAGATCCTCTTTGAATTTGGTAGGATTCATATTCAATACGAATGTTCAATCCCATATGAATTCCATACAAATTCCATATGAAGCTTCATGCGAATGTATCAAAACATGCCATTCAAATTCGAATAGCCAAATTTGTATGAATTTTGAATGTTACAAATATTTGTGCACATCCTTAGTTGGCACATATGCGATGGTAAATGTGAGTGCTCAGTGTTGCTGTCTAGCTTTGTACAATGGTATGATCTCCAAATAGGATTTTTCTGCTATGTGATCTTGGCCAATGAACTGGTCCATCTTAAAGAAAGCTCAATATGGATTGTTATGAAGCCACTGCCATCATTCTGATTATGAGCTATATGGTTCTTAAAAAAATAAAAATAATGTGTTGTGGTCTTATTTAGCTTGGATATGTTTTTACTCTTTTTTCTCTAATTACATTGTTGGCACAAACGGCAGTGAATAACTTGATAAGATTTTCTAAAATAACTATGCAGTTCCATTCTGGCTAGTAGCCATATTTGACTTCAAAATTAAATTGGTATTCTGATGTGGAAGAAATGCTCTTCTCTCCCCTTCACCCAATTTAAAGCAGGCACTTGGATTAGGTGTATAAACCATGCAGTATTTGTTTGACTGCTGAGGGATTACTCTCAATCATACAAGTTCCTATTAAATAGAATGCATAAAGCCAGAAGTCCTAATATTATTTAGTGGGTTCCAAATTACAGAAAAGGTTAACTCTTGTTTAACCAGCTTTTTAATTAAGAAATATATTTATTTAAATGGAAAATATGTAATGCAACTAGATATATGGAGAAAAGCATTTTCATGGCTTCGAAGAAGAAGGGTGTACAATTTCAGTGAGAGCGTTATAGGATCACAAAGAAGAGGCAAAGCAGAAGGTTTGAGGTATTCCAGCTAGCTGTCCCTACTTCTGATGCCCTAAATTTTTGGTTAGGGATAATGGATCCAATAGTCCAAAACTACATGGAACAGAAGTGTCTATGGAGGCTATCAACCACATCCTGTAAGTTCTCCCTGCAATGTGGTATGCCTTGAGAGAACAATAAGGTTGAATTCCCACTTAGCTCCATTAAAGCGGAATTAAAAAAAAAAAAGACTCAAACACACATTATTTGCATTCCCATTTGTTTTTCTTCATTCCGCTTTAAAGTAGAGCATGGTTGCAGCGCAGTAGCCGCACCTGAAAGGGAGAAGGAGTTTGCTCACTTGCTTGCTGGCCACTTTCTGTTCCTCCTCCCTACACCTCAGGAGCACCAGGGCTGCTTGGCGAGAAGCAGAGCAAGTGAGCAGGGCAGTAGCTGGCGGCAGCCACAAAGGTGAGGCCAAAGCAGCTGCTGAAATAGCAGGCAGGCAAACATCTGGGCAAGCAAGGCAACAGTGGGCAGGCAAGTGGGTGTGGGCAGGTGAGCTTCTGCCTAAAAAGACAGTTTCAAAACACTCTGATCTGAGTGGGAACACCCCTTAAACCGTTTCATTAAAAAAAACCAGGAGTGAGAGTTGGTTAAAGGTGTGTTTTATATAATTCGGGTTTTGCACTTTAATCCTGTTTTTAATGCTGAAATGGCACTTTTGAGTCTGGACAGAGTGTTTTGAAACCGTCTTGAACACTCAAAAAAGTCCTAGTGGGGACTGGCCCTAAAAGTGAGAAGAAGAACTGTGAGAATAGTCATTACACTCTCAGGCATACATAAAGAAGAAGAGTTGGCTTCTCTACCCCACTTTTCTCACCCATTTAAGGGGACTCAAAGTGGCTGACAAACCTTGTTCTTCTTCCCACAACAGATACCCTGTGAGGTGGGTGGGGCTGTGAGAGCTCAGAAAAGAGCTGTGACTAGCTCATGGTCACCCAGCTGGCTTCATGGGGGAGGGCAGAATCCAACCCGGTCTCCCAGATAAGAGTCCGGCTCCCTAACCACTAGACCAAACTGGCTCACATGGTGAAACCACCATGAACTATGATCATGCAAGTGACCTACCTGTTCTGCTTTCCCATGGCTGGAAAACTACCAGAACTGTGTTGTAATATCAAAGATCTGAAAGGTTTGTTCCTCAGTTTCAAAATTTGTAAGAAGGTGGGATATACGGCATTAAGACTGCTCTGAAGATGAAACTGTCTTTGACATGTAGATGCAGCATTTGTCACTGAACTGTGAACCTCCCATTTGCGGCTAATTGTGATCTTTGTTACATGTGAAATTATCTGATGAACATCAGTCAGAGAATTAAGCAGCTAAACTCTTATAAGCTATATGCAGCTTGTTATGTGATCAATCATGTAACCAAAATGACAGCTTATCAGTGAATCACCTGTAGGTCTTTTTGCAGGCTTTCCCTCTTTCATTGGATCCTTTTAGGTAGAAAGGACATAGTATAAAGAACAACTTTTCTAGCTGAGCATTTCTTAAGTATTACAGTCTTTCAAAATTGTTTCATTTCTGGTAATATTTAGGTACTTCTGTCTGATCTGTCTTGGCAATAAAACTTGATAGTTTGGTTTGGTTCAAACTGAATTGAATTAGATTGAATAAAAAACAAACCATGGTAAATTCATTGGAAAAATGTAGGCTATCACGGCCAGGTACAATCTCACTTGTTGCAGTTTTGGGGTTGTTGTCATAGTTCTTCTATGAACATGAGCTTTCAGATATAGCTATGGATATAGCTATATATATCCATATATTAAAAACTGATTAGTAAATAGCAAGAATAACCACATCTAAATACATTAAAAATAACTATTTAAATGGTCAGATGGGGTTGATTTAGAGCACTTCAGACTGAATCATCTAATTTGACTTAATTTGAACACCTCTGGTTTGGTTTGAATCAAACAAGCCTCCTTTGAATAGGGGGTGGTTCAGTTTGATATGAAATGGGTTAAACTGGGTACTTTCCAGTGTATGCTATTTTCTAGGAAAAGTATTTATTTTTTCAGGATAAGCTCTATATTATATCCTCTAATTCAGAATAAAGTCAGTTGATACCAAACAATTAAAAGTTTATCAACGCTATCAGTTTGTTCATGTGCTTAAATGTGCAAAAGAATGTTTTTGAAGTTTATTAGAGTTATTTTATGAAGAGTGTTGCCCACCATAAAAGTGCTGAAAGGGCAATGCAAAAAGAATATTTAAGGCACAAAGCAGATCTTAGAAGCAAGTAACTCCTGGGAATAACTTCATCTTAAAACATTTGATTTTTGGTGGATGCTGAGATTTTTGATTGTTGCCAATATATGTACATGTATAATAGATTGAAGTGAAGCAAAACATAGTTCCACTTGCAATTGAGGAGGAAAATGTCAAACAGAAGCTTATTGCCTTGCATGTGGAAAAAAGGAAGAAAAGGAAATCAGGACTGCTAACCATAGGGCAAGATCAGTAGTTCAGGATGCTGTTCTTACCACAAGACTCTGAAATGTCCAACCAATTATTAAGGATAACTCTTGTATGATGCAGAACATAGGAAAACAGTCTTATAGGATTAGTAAATGACAGCACTACTCCCTCTTTTAAAGAGAATTTATAGCCCCTCGGGCCTGCAACAACCCTCACCAGATATGACTGTAGGAGTTATAAAGGGCAAGAACTGAGGAGACATCCAGTCAGCCAAACACAGTGAAGTATCTACTTCCTCCCTTTGGGGTCCACCAATGGAAACTAATCCATCAAAATAGGACAAGCTCATTGACTATGGTCTTTTTCCACACTTACAGACACCATGAAACAGTATGAGACCCAGCCCACTTCAGGGCTTCTCTCATCCTCCTAGACAGGATTCTAGTAGTACACCTATTTTAACTAGTCAACTGGCAGCAGAGGGGCCTGTAAACCAGCTTTATGAGGCATGCAGAAGGGTGCATACCACCCTGAGCTGGTTTAGTAAGGGAACTCAGTACTCCATCACAGAAGAAAGAAGAACTACATCATTGGTTGGATATATGCTGCAGATCCTAGGATCTCTGTTCTTGGCACAAAATGTCCGAGTGTTGGCTTGGTTATTCTTGGCCTTGTGTCACAAATATAGCCAAAAGTCTGTTGTGCTTCTCCTTGGCACTACACCTTGAGCCCACTGCTACCTGCTCTCAGCATGTGCAGATACCTCTGAGAGTAAGAATCCTTCTCTTCTCACCACCTTTCTTTCTAGCCTGACAAAGACTAATCGGGGAGAACACACCAAGGGTGAAGACTGTTTTTAATGCCCCCGCCCCCCCAGCCTGCTGTTTTGCCTAGCAAGTATTCTTGGATACTGTTAGGGACCTTTATTAGTTTTTACACACACATATACACACCTAGATAACCATTGGCTAAGTGCAGCACAATCACAAAATAAGACTTTTGAATTTGTGCTTTTGAATTGCCTATTCACTGTACTATTGCCAATTGCCTCATTAATTGCAGTCACTATGTAAATTGCTTTTTTCTTTTTTCTTTTTTTTAAAATAAATATTGTTTTGCATCTTTTCACCTCAGACCTCCTTGCTTTCCCCTCCTTTCCTTGGGTAACACATGGCAGCCAAGCACCATCTGCTTCAGAGCAGTTAGTTAAACCAACCTATAGGTGCCCGGATCCTGCAGGAATAACAGGGGTGAGTGATTTCCCCTAAAGCCCAGTTTATTCTCTGTTTTCTAACACTCTCTATAACCCTGAATTGATTATCTGACTCCATGTTTCTACCAATCTCCATCTCACCCACCACAATTGGCATCAGACAACAATGACTGGACACAACACTCAAGGTGGGGTTTTTATCAGCATTATATAAATGGAGCCATTAATTCCCATAATTAGGAGACCATGACCTTAACCAGAGGCAGTTGATGAAAGTGATGATAATCCACTGCTAAAGCAACAGGCCTCGACTGGAATCTGTCACAATGTTCTTTGCACCAGCATCACAGAACTGAATCCACATGGCCTTCTTCTTTTGTTCTTCGCTCCTTATTCTCCCTGACATGTCTCTTTTGCAGTTATTGATTTCCAAGAAAATAACCCAGATTCAACAAAGAACTGTGTGGAGATGAAAAACAAGCATTCAAGACTTTCTTGTCTGCACAAACTCATACATATCATTATACACTCAGCTTAATTTTGCAAGAGCATTATGACACTGGAGCAGAAAAAGCAAAATGGACTGACAGCACCTATAGAGGGTAAATGGCTGTTACAGTATTATAATAAAAGCTATGGGCTGTGTCCAGACTTGACTGAAAGCCATATAGTTTTTTTCAGCCCACAGCAGCAGTGCAGCATTCAATCAGATAAAAAGATGGTGATCAATCAGCACCTTTTTACTTGGCTTTTTCAGGGACATGCCATGCCCCTGCTGTGGGCAATGGTGCATCCTGTCTGATCGACAGGAAACTGCATCGAAGAGACAACACAACTTCTCATTGCCCTGTCAGGCAGACTGGAAATGACTGTGCTTTCCCTTTGCAGTTTCCAATCATTGCATCTGTTAGACAGGAAGCATCACTGGCAGGGCAGTGTAGTATAGGGTAAATCTGGAAGCACCCATGGTTTGTGTGTGTGCAAAAATAAGAAGCCCACAGAAAAGAAAATGGAAATATAAGCTTAATCAAGTAGCCTTGAGGGACAGGTAGAAGAAAACAAATTAAAACCCCTCCCCAAAAGTGTGGAGGAGACTGATTGAAAATGAAGTGGAGAAAAAGCCTATAACTTTCGGGATAAGAACGGTGGGTCCAAAACAAAATTATGAGTGCTTTTCCTCCTCTATGGATAGATACTAAACTTGGGGTTAAGGGCCTGAGGATGTAGGTGGAGCTTAAAATGACGATGGCCTTGATGTTCTGTACCAGAGCTGTACCAGAGCTGTCCTAATTGCATACCAGTGGCTTAAGTGCAAATAGGCCCAGTGATACCTATCATGAAGTAACAGGCTCCTATGACTCATCATGCTGACCTTTTGCTGGTGCAAAGCTTTTGTGACTATAAATATAACCCATTACTCCATCTCTGTGCCAGCAAGGGACACCTCATGGATGCCCAACCAGTAGATTCAGAAGAAGGCCTGCAGAAGCACTGAGAAAATGCATTATCCTGCACGTACCCTCCATGTTTTCCATGCCCCCATGGTGTGGCACATAAGGCAAGTCAACACAGCCATTAATCCTTGTATAGTATGACTTTTAAAATCTGGCATGTGTAATCAATCTGCAGTGCATACAACCCAATGATATATGAGGATTCTGCAGGCATTTGATGTTTGGTTTGTCCTGAAAGGAGAACTAAGGGAGGAAACTGAAGGAGACAGATCTTTGTTGCAGTCTGTGGGATATTTAGAATTAATACAGAGCTGCTATAAGTTATTGTTTTGAAATAATTGCACAACATTAAATGACTGGAGTTTGTCGTATGCCACAACCCTATAGAACCACAAAGCTGGAAGGGAGCATTTAGGCCATCAAGTCCAACAAATGCATATCTGGCAGGTCATGGTGAGGGGCAAAAGCTGGCTTCCCTTTTGTATTCAGCTTTCACTTCACATTTCTTAATCACTTTCACTGTTGAGCCTATCTTTGGGCCAGTTTGCACTCAACTTACCCATGGCTGCCAGTCTGTCCTGGGCCATCCAAATTGCCATAGCATCAACCATGACACTTCCACTATGCACTGGCTGTTGCCATGGTGATCATGATGGGGCACACATTTGCACAGGAGCAGTCATGCCACCCCAGCTCCTTGCAGTTTCAGACCTGAAGGTGGGTGTGAATGCTGCCACCTGGAAGCGTATTAGACACTTCCAGTTAAGCTGTGATCTACTCTTTACTTCTCCATGGCTTTGAAGGATTGGGGGTACTCTTGCATGCTCCAAGGTACTCAAATGGAGGTGGCCCTGTGATGTGTAGATGGAGTAACCCAGAGCATCTCAAGACATCTTGAAAAGATAGAGACATTTAGGGGTGCAAAAGAAGAAGAGATACAAAGAGAAAATGCTGGAAAAACTGAGGAAGTTACCAAAAGAACAATGGAGAGATGTAATATTATTGTATGGTGTTAATATATAGTAAGAAGTTTTAAATTGTTTAAAAAATTCTATAAATAATAATAATAAAAAAGACATCTCAAAAAGGTAAGTGTGAAAAGATGCTTAGCCATAAACCTCAGTTCTATTTGCAGAGTTAAGAACAAATGATTCACATTAGGGAGTGTTACTTTCTCAGTTTTAGCATAGTCCTCAGTGTAAAATGCACATCTAATACCTACATAAAACATTGTGGAATTATTGCCACAATTATTACAAAAGCATAGACTTTTGTAGATGTTTAATGAGGTGCCCATTCTTCTCTGTGACTTTGATACCTAGTTATATTGTTTTAATCTTTTATAAACTGCCTAGAATCTTTGGAAATCTGTAGTATATAAATCGAATAAAGAAACAAGTGAAGATACTAACTTAAACTGTCTTCTTCCAGCCATGAACCATCAATGAAATATTTCTTAAAGGGATGTAGCATGTTTGTGAATGAATGGACAACTGAAAAAAATAACTTATTTGTTAGATTCGTTTTAAAATTCCATTAGATGCATTTTGGTTCCATGTTACCAGCCTAAGGCGATTAAATACCTACATAAAATTCTCATGTTCACAAAAGTTACTAAATCATTTTTCTCTGCCTATCATCTTGTAATTGTATAGAAATGCAGGGATTTTCTGTGAACATTTTGATACTGGTTTGCCAGCGTATCTAGACCTGCAAAGAGACCATTCCAAGTAGTTATAATCCATTTAGTGGGGATTTCATGCAACTTTTAGACTTTGATAAGAGAAGTATTGCTGCTCTTTAAATAGCTTATGTCACCAAAGCAGAACACCTTGTTAAGGACATACGATTACCAGTAAGCAATGTGTAATTCCATTGCTTTTTTCAAATCCCTCGAGGGATGTTACATGGCAGGGCAGGATTTTCATTTCATTTTTTTTTCATTTTTTCTGTGCAGGCAATCGTGTTTCTTATGCAAATGTCTTTTCTTTTCCTTTGAACTTCACTCCTGAATTAGAACATATTTCACACTAGGTTTCTGAAGAACTAAGATGACTTTGGAGTTTATCTAGAATAGAAGATTCCAGGTACAGCTAATCTCAGAGGTATGGTGATTTAAAAAAACAAACAAACAAACAAACAAAAAACCAGAAGCCAAGAAAATATTAGAAAGAACCTTTGCAACTTCTATGTAGGGAGCTGCCATCCAGTGACAGGCAGACATTTTCTTATGACACTAATTGTAAAGCAATACCAGGTAAGACAAATACACATCAAAAGAGGCAGGAAAAAAATGTGATGCACTGAATTATAAGGCTCTTATACCTTGGCTGGTAGGCTGCATATTAGGGGTATGCAAGAATCCAATTTTTGGGATTTGATTTGAATAGAATATTCAAAGATTCAATTCAAATATTTAAAATTTGACTTCACCCAAATTTGATTCGAATTAAGTAAATTCAAATCTATATGTTTAAATTTTATATTTGAATTTGCATTTACAAATGTCAACAGCATTCACATGTGCCTGTATGCATCATTACACAACCATACACAACCATACACATCCATACACATCCATCTGCTGTAAGAAGATAACACAAGTTTGTTATAAACAAAAGCAAAGTAGAAACTATAATCCATTATAACATCAATAAGTCTAATTTATATGTCAGCAAAAGAAAAAAAAGTAGAACCACATAATCTAAAGAAGCAATGCAAAAGGAACAGTCCCAAGTATTATGTGATTTGTGATTGCAAACAGGTATGTATCATGCATATAATACTTTTGGATTCTGAGAGGATTTGGAGGTGCAAGAGGTGATGGCAGTGATTTGAAGCAAATTTGAAGAGAATTTGAAGTCTAGCACACTCAAAATGGGTTTGTTCGCATGAATGTGAAGTTCAGTCCCATTCACTTTGATGCAAAGAGAACAAGGGGGGATGTGCACATCTCTAATCTATGGCCAATTATAGGATCTGTTGTGCCAATACTTATTGGTGCATTTGGCATAGTTCCCAAAAGAGTAGAATGGTGTATTGGGCATTGATAGAGTCACTGGTTGTATCTCGACTTCAAAGTGGAGGCATCTACAGCCCCTCGGAAAGAAACTCACTGCCACCATGTCTTCATTCATAGCAGCCACAGACACCTTGTGTGATCCTTTCTTCCTTGAGGAACATGTGGTCATATGTTTCTTCCCTCAATATAGAAAGCTACATACATTTATATGATTTTTTTAAACCAGTTCTATATTGAACACTTTTCCTATTTGTATCCTTTCTTCCTCCCTGATCCTACTGCAGACGTTCCATATCCTGTTCTCTTAAATACTTATCTAAAAATTTCGCATGACCCCAAGTCATATAATAGTGTCTTACACTAACACCCCTTCTGAGCACAACATAGTAGACAGCTGGCATCTACGGCTCAAGTTTTTACACTTAGGGAGCCTGTGGACTCTTTCCTGCTGCAAAAGTGAAATGATTTCTCATCATTAACAGATGGTTAACAGCAGCAATTTTGGGGCTGCCCTCTATGCAAACCTAATGACATCTAGTTTTCTTCACAATTGCTTGAACAAAGATGACAAGTGTTGTGGCTTGTATGCAAAGTTTTAAAAACTAAGGTTGCACTCAGAGACTTCCAGAAATCACTTTTACAAAATTCTTGTTTTTACCCTGCTGAATATCATGCAGCCAAAGCTTCTGGGCACAACCTCACCTATGGGTAGTTTTGTTCACTTCCTGGAAACACTGGAAATGTAACTTAGTTCTGGTAATGAGCATGTTTTTTCCACAGTATTTATTAAATAGAACTGAAATCTCAGAAACTTCCCTGACAGTGGTGGTGGTTGTTAGTTAGTTAGTTAGTTAGTTAGTTAGTTAGTAAATAACATTTGTCCTTATAAGAGTATATTCTGTGCCGTATTGTAGGATTGTCTCAGCAAGTGCAAAAATGCCTTATTTTAGGAACATCCTTCATAACCTTTCAGTTAGCTGTAATTCACATTTTATAGGAGCAGAAAAAAAGTTTCTCATCTGATCACTCCAGTGAGTCTTTTCAATTTCCCTAGCTCTCCATTTGTTCCCCTTGAATTATGTTGATCTATACAGTCATATTGTCTTCTGATCTGTGTGCCATGGGGCAAATATTGACCTAGACTGAGTCACCTGGGTCAAGACAGCAGTGGTGGCCAGTGGCCTGCACAAAGAGCCATCCACTTTGCCACAGCCCAATCTGGACCAACTTTGGATGCTGAGAGTGAAATTTCCCAGCCTTTGAAATTGTAGTCTGGTTCTGGTTTTGCCAGATGCCCAGAAATTGAGAAATTCTGAGACCTCAGTAATATAATGGCTAGACTGGTTGACTCTTGAAAATATTTTTTTAAAAGTTTGTGTCTTCACTGCAGAAATTGTAATTCAATAATGTAAGTAGCAATTTATATAGTTAGTAACTCATAAACACATTAGTGCAATTTATTTTATTTGTTTTTTTTTCTTTTATGAAAGCTAAATTATTCTGGCATTGTTAAGAGAAAAATCAATTATCCATAACTCTTTTTTCTATGAATCGTTACGGTAGTAAATTACAAACATATTCAAACATATTAAAAATTATTCTTTCTTCATTACCCCTACTGAAAACCTAGCACAACAAAGCATTTACTGATTCTCAGTAATGAATTTAAGAAATGTATTTCTAACTTTTTAAAAAACTGCCAAATACTCCTTTTCAGTTTATTGTGGGATGGGTTTTTTTTTCAGTCTTAGTTCTGTATTATCCATATTTAGCAATCTGTGGATGAATTCACATCTTTGCTTCTGGCAAGGTGGAAATCACCACCATTACAGAGGCGATCGCAGAACCATGGCAGTGGTGCCAAGACACCTGTGTGGTGGTGTTTCCACAGTGATGGGGCAATGCGGCACTAAGCACACTTGTGCTATGTACCTCAGCCAAGGATGGCTTCCACGTAACATGGCACTTTTATTTATTATTTTATTTATTTATTATTTACATTTATATCCCGCCCCATACCCAAAAGTCTCTGGGCGGGTTACAACCTTCAAACAACAGATTAAAACAGAATGTACATTAGATTACAACAGAATGTACATTAGATTACAACAGAATGTACATTAGCGTTAATACCCTTTACTTCTTATTTTATTTAATAGCGCTGTTCAAAATGGTCTTCTCATTACCCTGATTCCCCCCTCGCTTCAGCTGGTGCTGCTTTCTCCTGTTTCTCCCCAAGCAACAATGGGAGAGAAATGCCTCCTTCCATTGGCTATGGTCCGGCTTGAACACTTTTACTTTTTAAAGGAACAGGCACCTTTTCACCTGTGTTCCCCTTATAGTAAACTACAATAAACACTTCAGATCAAGCTTCTTTGAAAATAACAAGAATTGTTGCTTTATTGATTACACTGCTGAAGAGAAAATAAAACCTTTAAAACCACTGTCTGATCACCACTCTGCTAAAGTAAGGATTCTCCCTGTCTAAACTGTCTAAACTTCCCCCAGGCCTAAGAACCCAGATCTAGTCGCAATATTTCCCTTACAGGATCAATGCATTCAAACTTGAACTGCTCAAACAACAACATCAAGAACTAGAACAATTTTCCCTTCTTGGCACTGCCTTTTATACCTGGCATTCTGTGCCTAGTCTCTTTCCATTGGCTGAGCTCTTGGGCTATTTTGCCCCACTCCTCATTCTATTCTAATGAGCTCCACCCACTGTTAACCTATCAGCACAGTTACACTGCTATAAAACATACCTGCCAATAATGCCCTGTTACATGCCACCTCTCCCAAGGCTCCCAAGGGAGAAGGAGCTGTGCCAGGTGGCAGGGAGTGTTAGAACTGCTCTTCATCTACACACTCTGGGGAAACTGTTGCATACTTGCAGCTACCCCAGGAATAGTAACTGTTCTAGAAATGTGGATGCTGCATACAGCAGTTCCCTCAGAGTTCGCTTAACATTAAAATGAAGAAGAGCTGTATTTAAAACATGCATTTCTTGATACATTTCAAGATTTATAAATGAGGTTGTTGCCATTCTTAAATGTAGTTTTATGTATTTTTCTATTCAATGATTTTGTGTGTGTGTGTGAGCAAACCTTCGTCAAATCTCAAAATCTGGAATATTCTTTCATGATGCTACAAGCTGTAGTCGGATCTTCAAGCAACTTAATTTTGGCATAATGTATTTAATTAGTCTGCCACACAAAAGCACAGATGGACCAAAATTGTGCTTCATTCCAATTTATAGATTTATCCATTTGAATAGCCTCTGTGGAAAAGGAAGGGTTTTACATATCAGTTTTTATAAATCAGTTTTTGTGGACAAGGCCATTCCAAGCAACCAGGGCCTCAAACAAATGTCTCCTTCCTTGTCTATTTCTTTTTTCTTATCATTCATGAAAAAATCTCTTCACAAATAATTAAACACTGACTGCTGCATTTATAGGAGCCCCTGAAACACAGACATACAACTAAGCACTGTACAGAAAGATATTTAACTCTATTTTTCTGAAAACCCTTATTCAAAGTTTAGCTTGAAGACCTGAAAGTTTGATTTCAATACTCTTCAAAACTCTAGTTACCCTATCCATGTTAACATAAAGCAAACCTATATTAGGCAGGACTGCGAATAAAATAGAGATGGATGAAATCAACCCCATATTTTTTGTTTTCTCCATTGACGTTGCCTACTTCATTTTTGTTTTCACCCCCACCCCCCAGTAAAAAACCAAAACAAAAAAACTATAGACAGGGCTGCCAATCAGGAATTACAGGATTTTGTGACTGAGGCAAGTGATAAACCAAAAAAAAAAAAAAAGCTCATTACCCCAAGGGAGGGAGGGCATTATAAACAGACAACTGTCTGAATCTCTGTGGGAAAGGAGGACAGGCAATTAAAAAATATGTCTCAGAGCTTGGAGGCTTTCACAACAACAACAAAAATGCTTTTTACACTGTTTCCCTGCCCCACTCTCCAGAAAGGATTTCTGCAAGACTGCTCATTACCCATGGGTTTTTGAGTGTGTTTTTTTGTTTGTTTGTTTCTTCCCCTTTTGGCAGGTTGGGGAGTCAAGACAGGACCTCTAAGTAATTCTTGATAACAAGGCATAACAAAAGAAAGGATGGGATTTTGGAGGAAGAAAAGTTTAAATATTCATCTATATGAAATAATTAGTGTATATAATCATGGAGCTTTGCATTGTGGTAAATGTTTCTGAATTAAATAACAAATAATACTTCCAAATTTTACAGGAATTACTCAATAAAAGTAATGCTTAAATGAGACTTTTTACATTAGCATGGAGAACTCAGGACATGCATATTTGGCAGCTCAGAGCATAAAAGCTATGCCAAAATATCAGAGAAACTTTGAATGCTGAATATTGTGAAGTCAGTGAAGGCTGAAAATTCCAGCATTCATCGCTCATAGGCTGGCATCCCTTGGGAAGCTGACACTAAGTATAGACATAACGTATAGATACATCGAAAATCTGCACAGTGTCATAGGAATAGAAGCAGAGAAACAATATCCCATTTTTGTGTTCACATATACACATGACCAAAAGTCTCAGTCTGAACCATTTCAGAACATTTACATTTACACCTGTCCTTGAATTTCTCCAACTCCTTCTTAAACTCATCCAGGCTAATGGCTGGAACAGCCCCCTCAGGTAATAAATTTCATAAACCAATGACCTATTGGTTTTAAAAAAACAAAAAACAAAACATGTTAGTTCTAACTTTCCTGCCCATCAGTGTTGTACAACAGAGAAAATATTTTTTCTTAATCTACCATGCATAAATTTATATACTTCAATCAGGTCTTCTCATAAGGGAGAATTAGTTTTTAACGAACTTCAAACTACTTCTAAGTAGTTTCTAAGCGTTTCTAAGCGCTTCTAAGGCCATCTGCTGGGACTCGAGAGCAGGAGAAGGTTTGTCCTTGTCTCTGCTTGAGATGCCTGTGAGCATTTGGTGGGCCACTGTGTGCGACAGGATGCTGGACTAGATGGGCTGTGGCCTGATCCAGCAAGGCTTCTCTTATGTTCTTATGTACTGACCCAGTTCTATGAACAGGTTCAAGGTTTTGCAAACTGGTTTGTTATTTGCATTCCCAGCATCCCTTAATGAAAAGCAGTGTTTTCAGTGGCAAACCGATTAACAGTATTTAGAACTAGTTCAGCTGGAACCAAGGGTTTTCATAGAATTCAATAAAATGCCTTCTTGGTTTAGGTTCAGCAACAAAGGCCATGGTCACGCCTTCAATTTAAACCTTCTTCTGTCCATCTACACATCTAACTGCTCACAACTTTTCATCACTATCCATTTTATTTGTGGACTTTCCTCCATTTGGACTCTCCTGAATGGAAAGTCCACAAATAAAATGGGTAGAAATTAAAAGGTGTGAGCAGTCAGACCTGATGATGGACTGAAGAAGGTTTAAAGTGAGGATGTGACCACAGCTAAACTGAAGCCTCAAAATTTCAGGGGGGGGGATAGTTCAATATTTAACCTCATGACCCCTTAATTTGTGCTTGTGCCTTACCTCAGGCAAGAGCAAAAAACAAATAAGGGGGGCAATTACAGCAAGCTACCATAAGTTGTTTCTGATGCAATGCTAGAAGAGCTCCATGCATGTTTGATGGACTATTTGTTTGAGAAAATGTTGACATGCCATGAAGATCAGGTAATCTCTCTTGCTGTCTGTAACAACTTGATCCCACCCACCCCTCAAGAACTCGTACTGACAGAGTAACACAGTCGAGGAAGCGATGGTGAAGCCATATAGTCCCACTGCCTGCCAATGGGCTGGTGTCTGTATATGAACTAGACACGCCCCCCTCCCATTGCCCAGGCGTCCCACTTCAAAGGCTTGCAGCCAAGCCTTCTCCCTGAAGCAGCAAAATAAACACTAGCGTAATAAAACACCAACTGTTTATTATTTACAAGCAGATAGATAAATAAATAATTAAGCGGTAGCAAAATATATAGGATGTGCAATATTACTTAAATAGACCAAAAGAACAAGCAACTGTAAACAGGATTCATCTTACCTCTCCCCAATCTATTCTGACAAAAGTAAAATGAATAGCAAAAGCCTCCAGCTCCTTAGGAACTTTGCAGGTGTTCAGCTTGAAAGTCCTTCCTAGAATAAAGACCAAATCCTAGCAGAAAAGCTAACTACTAACCAGGAGTCATCTTGCTCAAATCTGAGCCAAGAAGCCCCTTTCAACATCCCTGTATCTTCTCAGTTACGCCCTGAGATCTACCCTTAGGATAGGCACAACCTCCATTCTTTTGCTTGCCCCACAAGCAGTGAGCACAAAGGCCAAGAAGGCTGAAGTGTCCAGCAAACTCTCCCAATGATCAATCCCCTACAAAATCTGCCCAGAGAAAGATACTGAGAGTCCAGAGGCCTTTTTGCACTAGGCCTTTTGGAACACGTGGTGGACACACCGGGACACAGCATTTGCACCTCCGGGCCTGTGGTTCCGTATGTAACTGCCCCAGCCCATCCCAGAGCACCCTCCATATGTTCCGGGGGTAGAGCTCTTAATTGTGCCCTACACACATTTGGAGGCATCCCCGTTCAGCAGAGGACCCATTCACGCTCCTGCCTACTGAGGGCTCCGGCATCCGGCATCCGCTATTGGCTGCTGCTGACACATCATCTTGTGATGTATCGGCAAGCAGACCAAAACAGGGAGGAGGGGGGAGAAGGTTCCCTCCACAGCTGGGTGGCTACCCATGCACTGAGCTCCCCTGCGCCAGCCAGGGGGGTCCTCCCACCACATGCCAGGGCCAACACTTTCAAAGAGCCCAGGAAATATTTCCCACTCCTTTTGAAGATGTTTGCAAAGGGCCTGGGAAATCTTCCTGCCCTTTGCAGCCTGCAAAATGAATCTGTCACACTGTCTTGTAAGTTCTTATGTCTGACTGATATTTTAAGTTACTGCTCTTCTTCAAAACTATATTACTCTGGACTTTTTTGTGTCAAATCCTCAAGAGTGACTACTGTTCGGTCTTGTGGTTAGAGTGTAGGGCTCATATCTCCTATTTATTGAGTCTGATTCCGCACTCCTCCACAAAACCAGATGTGTGACCTTGGGCTTGTCGCAGCTCTCTTCTGAGGTCTCACAGCCCCACCTATCTCACTGGGTATTTGTTGTGAGGAGAAGAACAGAAAGCTTTGCCAGCAACTTTGAGTTCCCTTAAAGGTGAGAAAAGTGAGGTAGAAAAGCCAACCCCTCCTCCTCCTCTTCTTTTGAAAACCCACCTTATCCAGTGCCCTTTAATCTTAAAACAGATTATGAATGAAATATCAACTTAAATCACCTTACATTCATGTGATGTCCAGCCTGTATGCATTTTGAGTTTCAGGTCTCATCAAGGACTGTCACCATAGCTATGCCGGATAGAACTGCTAGAGATAATAAATTAAAGCAGTTGGATGTTACAGACTTGGTGGATGCAGAACAACAACAACAACAACAAAAAGGTGAAGGAGAAGGAGAAGGAAGAGAAGCAGAGGGAGAAGATTAATCCCCTTTTATTACTTGAATAACTTTCTTGTCTTTTTTGGGAGGGAATTATAGTGACTTACTAAGCTATTTCCATCATTTTTAGAGTGGATTCCTCCAGCTGAGAACATAATGTGAAGTAGTATACCTG
The DNA here is from genome assembly GCA_023333525.1 of Aspidoscelis tigris stejnegeri. NCBI lineage: Eukaryota > Metazoa > Chordata > Lepidosauria > Squamata > Teiidae > Aspidoscelis > Aspidoscelis tigris. The sequence goes on along the minus strand of JALMGA010000002.1, from coordinate 58,817,758 downwards.
AGTCTGCCTCATTGATCTGTCATAGCAAACTGGTGGCTGATAGCCATTTTAGTAAAATAACTGCTGACCATATTTGGTCTTTATGAATGCACCAAAAGAGGTTTTTTAACTTCCCCAGGATGGAACTGAACTTATTTTGACCACATGCAATTCTGTAAGTCAACACACATTCCCTTCTAAATAATTTTGAGATGTCTATCATTTAGATAAGTAATTCAGAGTTCTTTGGCTATCGTTCAAAACTCTGTGATAGCAAGGAAGGCCGGTTTTATTTGTACTTCTCAGTCTTTGTGGGTCTTTTTTAATAGCTTGTAAATCATCTTTCTTTTACAAGGAATGAAAGAAATAGCAGCAACAATCATCACCATCAACCATGGCTTGCCTGAATCCAGTTGCAATGGAAGACATCTTGGGAGAACAAAATAAAACTTAGAACTCTTTTATATCTCTTCCTCCTTTTCTTGCTTACAATTATGTCTGGCTGGCCAGATTAGGTATTTCTCAGCTCATGTGGTACCTCATATGGCTATAGCTAGGGGGTGCCTTGCTCTGTATTTGATAGTTTTCTAATGCTGTTCATAAATATTTTACTGCAATCTATTAAATTATATAGATTTGACTAATACATTTGTAATAACTAAATTCATGCATGAAAAGAAACAACTCCTTTTTAATAATACTTCTTATAAGGTGCTTTATGACAGAATGTTAAAGTGCTACCTGTTAAAGAATATTAAGGGGGAAATGCACGCACATAGAGAGCAAACAGTTATATTACAGAATGTTATTGAAAAGATAACACTTTCTACTCAAACGCAGAAACCTGTGATCTGAAGAAAACTGGCTGATGTGGTAGTTAGGCATGCTAAGACACAGCTGGAATAGATAGCCTTGCATCAGAAGGATGAAGCTCTACCACAAGCAGAGGGGAAATTGGATTAAATTGGCCTGCAGCAGTTTGTTGGAAAGAAATAGACTTAATTTAAACATTCATAACTAATTCATGTCTAGATAGTAAAATGGAGAAAACAACTTGAAGGATTCTTATTAAGATCACTCCCCCCACCCCAGTAAGAGGTCCTTTCGTATTTCCAAATAGCCTGGCTGTCAGAGTTTGATAGTGCGCATGAATCAGTCAAATTCTTGTGTCAAAATTCCTCATACTCCAGATTACTCCATACTCCAGTGTAAGTCATTCTTGACTACTGGTCTCTTGATAAGTAAGAATTATATATTTATTCATTTTTACTTTTTGAATACCACCCTTCATTTAACATCTCAAAGGGTTCAAATATAAAATAAGGAAAAGGGGGAGCCAGTGAATGCTCTGCTTATAATTTGCCTCTAGTACCATCCACATTGAGTCCAATGGCCTAGCAGATGTTAGCAAGGGTGTGGGCGGTTAAATTGAGCACCCCTCCTACCAAAAGAAGTTATCTTGCCTTAATCTTCAGTGAACTACTTCAAGTCCATGTGAGAGAACATTTGGATACCGTTTATACACATATTAAACCTTTAGCTATGACCATGGCCTGACTTCTAATCTTACTTCTGATCCACCAGTGACATAGCCAGGTAAGCACACATCTATTCTCACAGATGCCGCCAACAATGAAGAATCTTGGAGCTTCAGCCGTTTGCTCACAACCTTCCTACTCTGGAGCAACTCACCTGTAAATAGGCATTATCCAGCCACAAGGAGATGCCTTGAGCAGGAAGAAAAAAAAAGTTGTCTTAGTATCAACTTTCAGAAATACTCTCTGCATAGATTATATGTTATCTTCTTTTTTTGCTTGTGGATTTCATGCTCAAGTTGGACTACAGCACTTTAGGATCTCATGAATCCTGCACTGTTCAACAGCAGTACATTTTACTATGAAGGCATTATGCTAATAACCTCAACTTCAGAATAAAATGTAGTTTTGAGTTCCATATCCCATAGGTATTATGGAAGGACAGTAAGTTCAAAGACGCCTTAGAGACGGTCACACATGGCTTCCTTGTACTGAGTGGCAAGTGAACAATCCTATTTGTAACATCCCTAAGTATGAATGAAGAAAGGTATTGAATGTTGTGTGGAGGTTCAGGAGAGCAATTTGAGTCAAGACTGTCAGCTGATGTCCAAGACTGTCAGCTGATGTCCAGGCAGATCTCACAGTCTACGTGAAGATAAGGCAATGCCATCCCCACATGACAAGTAGAGGAAATAGGGTTTAGAAGGAAATGTGAAGACTTCACACATTACCTAGGACTCCCAGGCTATCCTTCTTGTACTTTGCATTTCTTTCAGATATCTTTATGCCTGTGAACATTAACACATAATCCACATCTTGACAATCTCAATGTAAGTATTATTAATCATTTTAATTATGTCTGGCTCTCATTCCTGCCTTCTAAAGAGTGATTATTTTTGCCTAGATGGTACTTTGATCATCAGTGTACCACCATGCCACATCCCTCAGGCAACACCAAAAGCCAACATTAGGCACACACACACACACATGCACACACGCAAAGGCAACACCAAAAGCCAACATTAGGCATCCCGCAAAGGCAGGAATTCTTCCAGCTTGTAGCCAGTATTGGAAAAAAATGCAATGTTTTAATCCAGGGGACCCCAATCACCGGTCCATGGACCAGCACTGGTCTGTAGAGGGTTTTTGCCAGTCCACGGCACTGCTGCAAGAACCTGCCATGTCACGTGCCATGCCACGAGCCACGCCACAAAAAAGAAAGCTGGTCCCTGGTGCAAAAAAGGTTGGGGACTCCTGTTTTAATCCACTAAAAGACTCTTGCTGAATGAAAAGAGCGGGCATTTCACACTAGGCAAAATAGTGAAGAAGGGGGACACTCCCACATGAGGCATCCACATTGTGTGTAGCTGCTTCTACAGCAGAAGTGGCTCCATGCATGTCCTACATGTATATAGAAGTACAGCAGTTTTTTACTTTTCTACTGCTACACTAGTGGCTGGGCTGGGGCAGCCAGGCATGCTCCATTCACATCTCTTCCAGGTGAAACAAGTGCAAATGGAGTGTGTAACTAGGTGGTGCAGGCATGGTTGCACACTGTGTGACACTGAGCATGCCCCATTGGTGCTGTTGCGACTGTGCCATGATCGTCTTTAGCACAGAAACCATCACTGTGGTTCACACCTTGCCAGCACTTAGGGAAGCACCAGCAAGGTTTGGGATAGATCCAGTGTCCCAAAGTGCAGACACCAAAACTATCCGGCATCTTCACTTCCCTTGGATGTTGCCCCGGGGAAATGAAGGTGTGGAGAGGCCCAGGATTGGCTATCAAGAGTGAAAAGGAAAATTCAGTGAAGGGGTGGGGAGGGGTGATGTTTGTTCCAGTGAATTGGCACCATTTTACCTCTCTTGAATATTTTGTTCCCTTGAGCTAAAATAGAGTAGAAACACCAAATGACAGGCGTTTTTCAAAGGCATGTGAAGCTGTAGAATGGGAGTTGAGCAGAAGCAGTTCGATTATAGCACTAAGCTGTTTCAGGGTGGGGAGGAAGATGTGTTTGGTGTAAAGAGAGATCTTTAGCTGTAGTTTTTGTGTCTTATTTACTTTGAATGGCAATTTATTAGATTAATAATCACAAAATGCTTAAACAACTGTTCATTATACAGGTCTCACATTGGTGGTCCAAGAGTGAGAGTGGCTGCCCACCACTCCATTCTGTCCTAATTCTAATGCTGAAAATGGACTTGCTGCCTCTGGAGAACGTAATATACTAGTTTTGGTGTCCTTTTGTTTTCTTTCATTTTCCCCTTCTGGTGCTGGTTTCAGGGCCCCTTGCCAAGCATGAATGTGTTTGGGTATGGCCAGCTCTTATGCCTTATGTAAGCTCCCTCAATCCATCCCTTCTGACCTCTGCACTCTGACCTTAACACAGAAATAACATTTGGTACTGCTAAGGCAATCCATTTTCATGCTGTGCCATTCATCCAGAATACACACATTTCCCAGACAGATGGTTTACCTTTATTTTCTTTATCCAATTCTCAGAACTGTTATATAGCTGAAAGCAATTATCAATTTATTTGTTTGTTTCCTATTCAGGTGCCTATGGTAAATGTTTACCTCTGTATTCAGTTATATTACAAACTGCCTTGGCAACCCATTTTTTTCATTCTTAAAAATAGCCTTTAATTGAGTGTAAAGTCTCTTTTTCTGCTTTTCAGTGAAGCACAATACTGTTCCTTCCTATTTTAAATTGCAAAAAAAATTAAAAATGAAATACCTTCCTTTTTCAGACTCAGTGTTCTGCTCCCAACAGACGACCCTTTTCAGGAGGCAGTGTTATAGATGGAAAATAATGCAGGTTCCGAATTCTTAGCTGAAATTTGGGAGGGCAAAAGCATGTCTTGTGCAGAGTGGTTTCCTAATTAAGTCTCTTTCATGGCAAAATACACTAATTAGGTAGGTGTGGAGTTAACATGTAGTCATAATTCATGGCTTTCATTAGCCTTTGAAAACAAAGATGCCAAGAACATTGTTCTGGCCTCTTATTTTTGCACTGGATATATATTATGCTTCAAAAAGATATTTCCGCCATCCCAAGACAATAAACATGACAGAGGTAATGAAAATGAGGCTGGTGTTTTGATATGCTTTGTCTTAGGATTCCTAACTAGGGAAAAGACAGAAAAACAGTAGTCCAAACCAACTTGAAATTTCTGTCTGTAGAAGCAAATTAGATTTGGGGTGATTTTGCACTTCCTTTCCCGTCTGCAGGACAGCAGAGAAGCGCAGTCACCTAACCTTAACTAGTGCTCGCCCATGCCACACGTGATTGGTCACTCACCTGTGACCAATCCCAGGGCCAGTCCTCTTCAGGGCACCACCATCTTGAGAGTGACGCCTTCCGTGATGCTCCGCTCAGTCACAGTTGCATCAAGAGGGCAGCATGCTTGTGCGGCAGCTCTGTTGACTTGCTTGTCCAGCTGAAGAGTGAATGCTCCCCGGCTGGACGTGATCAGGTAGGTTGGGGTAAGAGCTGGGAGAGGTGTGGAGCACACATAGTCAAGAATTAGGCAACAGCTGGGAAGGCAGGGGGCACCTGGAGGCTGTAATAGCCACCTCTAGGTGCAGATGCTCTTCCCTAGATGTTGCCTCATTCTTGACTATGGGCCACATTGTGAAAAGGCCTCTGGTTCACGGTCTATAGCTGAAATGCTAAGCCTATAAAATCAATGTGGTATATCTAGCATTACAATGTGAAGAATTTCAGCCCATGGCTAATTCAGAAACACTGATATTTCCTGAAATCATTAGCACAAATATTTACTTCAGCTGAATGTGAATGTTTTTCCCCCCAACTCTAAAACTTTGTATTATTTTTTGTAAGATCCACAATTCTTGTATATTATCCAGATTCATTTATACTTTTCTGTATAATGTAACATCCTTGTGTTGAAGGAATCAAATAATCATAAAACCATTTGAATTAGTTTTCGAAAAGGTTGTCTGGATTACTTGATGTGGGAGGAGGAGGAGGATAGAGCCATTAGATATAGCAGTACCTATGTGACAGATAAGGGGATCAGAATGAACAAGGGGCTGTGGCTGGAGCATGTAGAAGGTGTTGCTCATACATGCTGAGACAGCACTTCAGTGCCTTTTCTGCATACACCTTAGTTTAGTAATAAGGGGCAGCAAAGTCCACTTATGGGCCTCAGCAGTCCACATGTTAGTCCATATCTGTGCGGGCCTGCCCACACTCTGTCTGCATTAGATGAAGCACAGTCCTATCAAGGAAGCCATAATTCAGATCACCAGTACATATTAACGTCAGTGTCTACCAGGGGAACCAGCAGGCTGTGGGCCAAAACAAGGAGACTTGCAGAAGGTACACTTTCATTTTCAGGACTACCAGGAGAAGTATTTTGGTGGTGCACCAAGCAGACCACCAAAATGAGAAATGGGTCCAGACAGAGCCAGAGCTCGTCTGGACCAGTGCCATAGGGCAGACAATGCCTGTTTCAGATCATGCCTTTCCATGTACTGAACCAGTGGCCCTGATGGATCCAAACCACAAATAAGTGTGTACAGAAAGGTTCTAGGTTCTATATGTCTTGTAAATAACCACTTGTGATGCCCATGTTGGTTTTTAAACATATTTATTGTAAATTATTTGTGTTGTATTCAAATGCATTTATTGATGTAGGGCCTTTACATAGAAAGTATTAGGAACAGGTAAGCAGTGGGCAGGAACTCCCTGATTAGCATACTAAGGGGGGGGGAGAAATCCCCACAGGTACAGCCAATAAGGTGTTGGCTCATGCCGGGCAGGGGGTATAAAAAGCAGTTCCAAAGAAGAAAAGCTGTTCTGTGCTTAGGTTTTCTCAAGGAGGGACGTCTGGGTGAAACCATTCTGTACCTTAGGAAACATTACTCTCACAGATCCAGAATTCTTAGGCTAGGATGAGCCAGGGGAAGGATTCTTAAACACCCTAGGGGGTTGGGTTGATAAAGCTGTGTGTGGTCTGAAAGAAATTCACTTATATGAGCTTGATTATTCATACAAGCCTTGTACTCTTATTTCTTTATTCTAACTAAACCAACTGTTGTGAAAACAATAAAAATTATTCTCTATAATTTCAAGAAGAATATTTGCCTGTAGTATTTATTATTAAGCTTTGAGGTTTGCTAGGGTAAAGGGAGCCTGTAGCTTTAAGAACAGGGAAAGCAAGAGGAAAGAGAGATAGAGGGTGCAGTGTGTGGTGGTAGAGATGCTCTCCACTTGTATCTTTAAATGGAAGGCAGGAGAAGTGGTGCGCTCTTTGGTGCAGGGCCAGAGAAAAGCTTGGCCAGTGCTGAGGATTATAATAAGTGGGCATTTGATTTATTTCAAATGATTGCCAGACCCAGAGAGGGTGTGTGCCACACCACTCATATTTTCTTGGCAAAGAAGAAAATGTCAATAAGAGGCTTTTGATAATTATTAATTTATAACTCTCTGTGCCCATTAAAAAAAAATGGCATTTTACCTTATTTTTTTCACCCAAGCCAGTTTGGAGGCACCTCAGAGACAGTAGTGTGTGGCCCTTGTGTTCCCACATCTTCTCTAATTTGCCTTTTATATTTATGAGGGGGTGATGGGCAGGCTGGTATGTGAGCAATGCCACCTCAGAACCTTCTCTAAACTGTCTCTGAGCCACCTAAGAGGTGTCTTTCTTTCTTTCTTTTTGCTCTATGCAGTCACAGCCTGGACTGTTATCAATCATGCGTATACAATCAAGAGTGAAAATAGCACAGAAGCTGAAGTATCTACTAAATGGGATGCACCTGTAACTTTAAGAGAAGAATAAACTGTCACTCAATAGAAGGGGAGTATGAATCCTGATGTGGAGAGTGGAAGGGAGAGAGGGTGAAGGGAAGGAACAAAAAAAGGCAATTGATTTTGTTTGTATGAAATAATTTGTAATTGATATATAATTACATTGTGTGGATGTTAAAATTCATAATTTTTTTTCAGAGGGAGGGCCTTTTCTACTGTGATGCCTGCTCAAAGCAGATAGATAAAGTCACCTTTGCCAATGCCACATGTCTGCCCAGGATAGTGAGAGTACATGAGGATGGTGGACACAGTCTAAATATTGTTTGTCCACTGTGAGGGAAAGGGTACTTTCTCTCTGAATAGTGGCAGGCACCCCAGGCATTTGATCGGCATTCCCCTGAGGCTTCTTTAGAGTGCCTGCTGCCATGTGTTTGGAAGCAGCCTGGATGTCCTCTCTGGCCCTTTCTGAACTTGCCCTTATTTCAGATTATATCCCAGAATGGTGTTAAGTGGTCCGGATGGTGGCAAATTACATACAAGGAGAGATGGAATGTGGATACGTAAGCACTGTTCTGTATAGGTGAATGCGAACTTCTGCTACCAGTACCTCTGAAACTCTTATACAATTGCCTCATGTCCTCATTTATCAAATCTGGGAGCAGAGGGGAGGTGTCCTCACAGGCAATATGAACTTTCCATCACCACAAACATGAGTTGTTTTCACAGGCAATGCAAAGACTCCATTGCCATCAACACAACTGTTGTTCCAAAGGGACGGCCAAGGGCATCTTTACAGTCTTGCCTGTCACACTACATGTTCCTCATTGCCATATCCACAACCTTCCTAGTTCTGTTCTATGTGTTGGTGCTTCTGTCACTTGTTCTGGATCAGACAACATTAGTATGGATGTGGTAGTGATTAATCTGGTCAATCACTGATCCAAACTACCACAGCCTTAGTACAGATCTGATCTAGATCACCATTATTCCTGTGCAGATCATGTTGACTACTGAGTTCTTTATTACAGATTAACTGGTGAGGAAAGGCCCTTAATGATGGTATTATATGAGAGAAAATGTATTCTGATTTAAAAGTCATCATTGAAAAAGGCATACCCACTGGCTTCTTCTGTGCAAAAAGTTTTGTCACATAGAGATAATACTTAATTTTCTGCATTTCCAATGTCAACCTTTGCACAGAAGCCAAATTTTAATTTTAAAAACTCGCCCTTGTCTGCTTAGATATATAACATCCTGAGTAACCTTGGAGAAAAAGATTAAAAGAAACCTATTAGTTCATAAATAATCTATTGTGAAAGCAACTGTCTTTTGCTCCCACTTAAACTGTCTCATTGGATCCCATTACCCTTCTGAGCTTTCCTTGTCTACGTTTACCAAGGCTTTGAGTAAAGATAGGGGCAACCCTGCCATCTATAATCATCATCCTTTTCCAGATACCATCGCGGTAGTTGAAATCATCGGCTTATTGTCAGGCATCAAGATTAAAGGGTTCTGACATTTGATTTGTTTAACTTGTAAAGAATCTTCATATGTGAAAGTCTTACCAATTTGAGCTGTAAAGTCAGTGCCAGAAAAAAGCCGAATGAACCAGTCCTACCCCTTCCCATGATTTTTTTTTTCTTGGTCATCACAGCACCTCAAAATGATTTGGTTTGACAGCAATTAGTCAGCCCTTGCAAGGGGAAAGTCCCTTCTTATAGTAAGCCCTCACCCATCAGTGTCATTTTCTTCCTAAAACATGACAAAGAGCAGAAGGTCTTCCTCTATCCATTCAAATGTAGAACTCTAGGCATAAAACCCAAGCTGAAGAAAGTAGGCTGTTTAAAACATTTTGTTTGTGGATGTTGTTTAAAGTTTTTTTGTGTTTTATTTTAGACCTAGTAAATAGAAGGCTGGATTTCAGGACTTTTAAATCAAACATAACATGTCTGCAAGCTCAGCTGTTATCATTTTCATGTTTATGTTCAGTGTTTCCAGTAACATTATGCAATAGTTTGACTGTACCCAGCAAATTGGTTTCTCAAGACCTGTCCCAATGCTATGCTTCTACACTATTTGGGCAGGTGCATACAAAGAATAACTGATTAGCTACAGATATTTCATGACAAAAAAAAGCAGCCTTTCAAGGTATTCAAAATAGGGATTAGAATGTTAAGAAAATGCAGTGGTGCTTTGCTTGAACTGAGTATATTGGATTCTGATTTTCCCACTTATTGTATATAAGGAGTTATTTTAATCAATCTTGTTAATTAACCTTGGTGACTATTCAGGAAAATACACACAATCACTTTCTATAGGCAAGGTTGTTTTGTAAACAAAGAATAAAATGTGAATATTTTTACTGATTTGCATCCATTTTTAAGTGATTTTTTTTAACTACATGATTACCCCAGAAAACACCCTGGAAACTAGAATGATAAATTAATCTTTTGTTAATCTTAGCCCTAATATTTCAAGTGAACATTGTTGTTGTTATAGGGAAGAAAGTGCCAGAAAAGAGTTAAATTTTCTCTCATTGGATTAACTAATGAAAGATTAAGATAATTCCATGCTGGAAAAGGTCAAGAATGCAGAAAGTGAACTTTTTTGCCTCTTTTGTATCCATCTTTACTGGAAGCAAGGCATTTTTTAAAAAATGTTTTATATAACTTTTAACTGTCAAATATCCTAATTAGGAACATGATTTTTGGATGCATAAAGCTCTGCAAAAATTAGATGAGTGAGTGTTCGGTGGGAGAGGAGAGGAATCAACAGAAGAAAAGGTATAAATTGATGAACTCATGGAGCAGTTGAACTGAACTCACCCTGTAGTTCTAAAATAAAAAGTTCTGAAACAAACCTGAACCAAGGAATGTTCTAACAATCCAAGCAAACCGTATACACAATTCAAGAGTAGCTGGTTTGATTTGAACCAAACCACTAAATACCAGTTTGTGCATATCTTTAGAATATACTCCATGATACTCTGCCATGTACAAAAATTCAGCGCAGTCATGGCTGATATAGTTGTCCATGTTAATTTCCATCTACAGCATACAAATTAAAATTTGGTCACATCTCCACTTACAGAGTAAGGCACTACTCCGTCTCCACTCATGGTGGCTGAAAGCACCTTGTGAATATTTCCACCCATTTCCAAGTTTGGTCACTTACAGAAGCACAATTTATGGCGGCACAATTTCGCTGGCCTCTCTCCATGAGGCTCCGCATAGGACATGTCACCAGGTAAGTGCCAGCCTTAGATTTTTAAGAGATATAGATTTCTCTACTAATGGCTATTAATTATTACCACATTTGGGAACATCTCAAAAGTATATGACTTTAATTAGCCACAGCCAGCTGTCATGAGTGCAGTTGTAATGCTTGGAATTAGCGTGTACATGGACTTTAAAACCACAGGGCAGCAAAATATCACCCAACTCATTCACTCCACAAAGAGCTTTGCTTCCATAATAGTTTCTCTCTTCCCATTAGAGAGAGGCACATACACACACACACAAACCATTTGGGGTCTTACTTGTTATTTGTCCTTTGATAGTTGACAGCCCTGCAAGTCAAGCAGAGCTGCCCAGATGCTTGTATTGACTTAACTGAATTTCCCCCCTACCTCAGACAACAGCAGCCAGTTAGTTGCTGCTATTTTTGACATTTTTAACCATTCTGAGCGTTTCAAAGAAAATGACGTTACTTGTTCTTTTGCCACTCCAGCTACTTGTTTTAAAAACCTATTTGGCTAAAATATCCTGTTGGAGCATTTGTACCTGTGCAAAAATTAAATCCCCCAATCCTATCTAACCCGCGCCGGCGTGCGTCTGCTGCTCCCTCGTCTGCAAGGTGTAAAGCCGGGCAGAAGAGGAGGAACAAAACTGCCAGCCTGTGTCAGCGTGTGTCTGCTGCTGATATAATTCTTCATGTAGTCACAGGTGTTCTGTGGTTGAAGAACTGGCACAGAAGTTGCTGAAGAGTCAGCACATTAACAACCCTAGCAGCACTCAGCTTGGAGAGGAGAAAGGTCCCAGCATTGTTGCCTTTTCGTCCCCTCCCCCAATGTTTTGGGAAATTTTATAATGTATTATTTTGTTTATATATAATTTTATGATATATTTAATGTATGATGTATTATTTTGTACTGTATTCTTCATGGTTGCTGTAAACCGCCTTGAGTAACTTATTAGAAAGGTGGTATACAAATAAAGTGAATGAATGAATGAACCCAGGGCATGACTCTAACAATAAAGCAGCTGATAAAGCTTTATGTTCTTCTCCCACAACAAAACACTCTGTGAGATAGACGGGGTTGTGAGAGTTCAGAAGAGAGCTGTGACTAGCCCAAGATCACCTAGCTGGTTTCATGGGGGAGAGCAGAATCAAATCCGGTATTCCCAGATAAGAGTCCGGCTCCCTAACCACTACACCAAACTGGCTCACAATAATGGAAAATAACAAAAATAAATAGAATACAATTCCAATGGTATCAATAAAAGGCAAAGGGAATAATATTTTCTAGTCAAAATAGCCTGTGCAGCCAGCCAACCCAACAGGGACTAAAGCAACACTGTTGACACAATCATGCCAGTGCAAAATACCTATATGAAGCTCAATTCTGCTTCAGTAATAAACCATTGCATATACCCTGCCTTCTAGTCTCTTCAATCAGTCAATTAATATACAGTGAATTGCATGTAAAGCAATTTGTCAGGAGTCACTTCATGATTGATAGATAAGGGGGAAATGGTTAGTGTAAACTGCATTTTCCAAAACCCATTCTGCTGGATGATGCCAGAGCAAGACCTTGAGATTGCAATCTGAGGGCTTTAGTGAGAGGCAGTGAAGTCTGGGATGTTTTCAATTTGCCTCAGAATCTCTTTCTGAAGAACATATTAAATCCATCCTCCTTCCTGCTGTTTTTGCTTTATTTGTTTACAGACAAGCAAAATGCATTCCTAGACTTTATTTCCTTGATTCATTTGCCACTAGTTGCCAATGACCTTCTGCCTCTTAGTGTCAAGTAATTTTTAAAAGATTTCCTTAATTCCTTAACTGTTTAATGGACTCCCATCAGACACATTCAGTAAAATAACTCTTAAGGATAAAGTAAATATCATTGTACTCATAAAGGGAGGTGTTTGCACATATACAGAGTGTGTGTGAGTGCATATTTCTACCTGTGTTTTCCCCCATAATGCATGAAGTTCATAGAATGAAAAGTTAAAAGATGTATTCTGAAAGTTATTGGAAGAAATCTGTGTACAAGAGAGAGGAATAGGCAAAAAGGAGGAGTACTGGTTCCAAATGTTGGATAACTATGTAGATATAAAATGTTTACCTTTCTTCTTAAACTGCTTCAGGGGGCTTGTTTGCACTACAGCCCATAGTGCATAATGAGGCAATTTCTGGGGAAGACCGTCTGCACCTAAAGGAGGCTGTTACACCCTCCAAGTGCCCCTTGCCTTCCCAGAAGTGTGAGCACTAGTCAACGTTGGATGATTGCATTCCTTTCCCGTACAGTTTGAGAAAGATCTTAGTGGAGGAAGGTAACCACGGTAACGTCAGGACATTTCCCCCAATGAAACTTACAAACAGCATTAGGGCTTACATCACTAAGTTGGAAGGCCATCCAGCCTGAAGAACACCAGGTATCTTGTAATCTAGTAGTATAGCCATAACAACCAAGAATTTCTATGAAATCAGAATAGTATTATGGGAAGCAGGCCGCTGAGACGCGGAAGAACAGTCTCGTCAAGGATAAGTCCAAACTGCATGTGGAATGTCTGTGTCTCTGTGGCTGTTTCCGCACAGGGGCAAATAAGACTTGATCCCTTGCACCCGGATTTATTAAAACCGGCTCCCAGGGGAACCAGTTTTAATAACTCTGGATCCCTGGTAGATCCGGTTTAACGCAGCGTGGATCTGGATGGGAGGCGGTTGCTGTGTGGATGCACGGCACCCACCTCCCATCTGGGACAGAGGGCCCACCCCCGGCCCGCCACGATTGGCTCCCCGGAGGCAAGCCTGGCGAGCCAGGGGACCTCGCCACCGCGGCTCACCCTTGCCCCAGAAGCGGCTTCCCTAAAGCCCACTATAGCCCACCCTGGTGGGAGCGTGGCAGATCCCCTCCTTACCTCGTCGGCATCGCCCCGATTCTGAGGGTCAGCGCCCAGGATGCAGGCACGCCTCCTGAGTGGCTGGGGCTGCGCCTGGCAGCCCTTGCCCTCAGGAGCCATTCTGCGCAGACGCGCTGCCCTGAATCACGCCCTGTCCAATCAGGAGGTGCGCAGGACGCAGGCGCACTGCATCCTGGGCGCCGACCCTCAGAATCGGGGCGACACCGATGAGGTAAGGAGGGATCCGCCGTGCTCCCACCAGGGTGGACTAGGGTGGGCTTTAGGGAAGCTCACCCTGGCTCCAGAAGCGGTGATCCCCCGCTTCTGGGGCCAGGGTGAGCCAAAAGGTAGGAGACCCCTGGCTCGCCATGCTTGGCTCCGGTGAGCCAATCATGGTGGGCCGGGGGTGGACCCTCGGTTAGCACACTTGTGCTGTGTGGCCGCGTCCGAAATGGATACGGATTCACAGCGCAGGACCACATAATATGTGGTGTGCAACTAACACCCTTTAAGCACACATTAAGTCCGGATAGGTGCAGATGCATCCACCGGAAGTGTGCTACTTTGCCCCTGCTAATGCGGACACTCCGGCGGCAATCCGGTTTTGCCGCCGAAATCCGGATTAAAAAGGGACTCGCTATGCAGACACCCCTCATCGGAAGTGTCCTAATTAGCAACCCATGTGCAGAGGCGCACATTGGAATGTGTGCTTAATGGGTGTTAAAGGGCCTGTGCGGAAGCAGCCTATGACCTCATGTTAATCAATATGTTATATTATTCAAGCTTTCATTCTGCTCTGATCTTTAGACAAACAATGATGTAGTGTAACAGTACTTATATATTAGTGGTTACTCATGCATTTTACTTTATATCTATGCTTACTCTGCAACCATAAAGCAATAAACCTTCCACTTGGAAAGCAATCAAGACTCTGTTTTTGCATGTGAACTCCATGCAGACACACTGCCTGCTGTGAACTAGCTAAACTGCTAGCTGTGCTAACCTTAGAAGTTTTAACGATGGTCTCTCCTGAGACTAAACAAAATAACTGGGAATGTGACAAAATAATCTGGAAAAATTGCTGCTGGGCTGTGGTAAGTTTTGGAGGTAAGTCTTCTGGTTTTGGGGCAGAGCTTGGAGAACCTGCTGTGGCAGGAGGTTCAGATAAAATCTAGGTCAGTTTAGAAATTTCTGGGAGACCACATTTCCTTATTTACATTTATACTGCTTGTTTCTCAGGTGAGGAATAACAAAGGGACAAAGAAACTATTAGCATAAGCCATTCAATGATTAGCCATTTCTGAGCTATAAGGAGTGGCAGAGGTCAGTTTGAGAAAGATCTCAGTGGAGAAGGTCTCTCCTGAGACTAAAAAAAAAAAAACTGGCAATTTGACAAAATAATCTGGAAAAGTTGCTGCTGGGCTGTGGTAAGTTTAGGAGGTAAGTCCTCTGGTTTTTGGCAGAGTTTGTGGGATTTGCTGCGGCAGCAGGTTCAGATAAATTCTAGGTTAGTTTAGAAATGTTGGAGTCAAACTGGAAGGCCTTTTTCCATGCTCCAGAAACCCTGTTTTATGCTCTGGAGACTGCGGGAGGAGGACTGGGACACCACTGGAGTGGTCCCCGAAAGGTAAGGCCGCATAGGGGAGGCCACCAGGGGGAGGTCTGGGGGATGAGAGGCCATGGGCAGGGGGAGGCCATGGGCATCCAGTATCTGCAGAAGCTTCAACCAGAATTCATACATATGAATTCCAAATAGCCCAAATATACATGCACAGCCCTAGTTTACACCTACCTAATATAGCATGGCTGTGCCAGATACTGGGCCTCCTTCAGAACAAACTGACCTGGTTGACCGTAGATCAGGGGTGAGACATCTCTGTAGGGAGAAGGCAGAGCTGCACTGGTCCTTGAAGTTTCATGAGAAACACCTGGCACACAGGGAGCAGTTGGGCTTGGACTAATAAAGGCAACCACAAACCATCCCCAGTTGTTGCAATCCATTCTGGCAGCTTCTTGGACTTAAGTTTGTGTTCTTACTTCACTCATCTCTGATACCTGATTTCTGCACTGGCTTGACTATGTGGACTGACCCTCTGAAACCTGATCTCTTGTCTTGAACTTACTTCTCATGGACTGAGTTCCTGGTAACTGAGTTCCCTGGCTGGCATTTGGAACTGACTTTGCCTTGTTGCCCAGATGTGTGTTTGCATCTAAAGTTCAGCCCGCTATGGACAGGACACTGTTTTTTCCTAGTCCAAGCTACCTTTGCTCCTTTCCTTCTATGGTCTCATCTGCAGCTTTCTTGCTTACTTAAAGTCTGGTCATCCACGTTTTTCACTTCCATGATCTTTCCTACTACCTTCTGCAGTGGACCACTGTGCTCTCATTTCAGCCCCTCAAGGCTTTCTTTCTGCTTCATTAATTGGAACCCCAACCATACTGAAACTGCAATTTTATTCCTATTTACCTTAATAAGGTCTATTGAACTCAATGTGCACATTTATCATTAGATACGTGTGATTGTGCAGCAAGATTTAAAGGAGCCTATATCTGGCAAACCTGGTGCTGATAGTAGGACAGACATGTCCTCATTTTGATTTAGAAGCTTAACTGAAAAGTAATCACCCAAGAGGAATTGTTTGCTTAATTCTGTGTTCCACCCTCCTTATTTGAGTTGCACAGGTAGTGTAATGTGCTTAGAATGGATGTTATGATTCCATTTCTAGTATGCTTCTCATGTCCTACAAACAACAGTGAAGTCTGGGAAATAGAATACCTCTGCTCTTTCTGAATATTTGCATTTTATAATTGTTTCTCTAAAGAGCAGGCTGGGCAGAAATGAGCCAGAGGGGCTGTGCTCTCCCTCCCTTTGGCTCAAATAAGGCAGTAGAATATTAACAAGCTCAAGTGCCTTAGCAGAAACTGCATTTGCACATTATCACCTTATCTGTTTGTCTCTCAACATAATCCTTGTTTGCATACAAAAGTGGAAAAATTTCAACTAGAGTAAAGGAATCTAAGAAATCAAATGGGAAATACTTGAATCTCAGAAACTAAGACTCTTGCTACTCCAAATTTCATATTACTCAAAGCTAGTCTAAATTTAAGGCTGCAAGCCAAGAACAATAACCTATCTTTATTTATCGTTAGCTGAAAAACAAAGGAAATCCTAGAACAAACTTAATGAATTAATGGTTTCAGAAACTACTTTAAGAACATAAGAGGAACCCTGCTGAATCAGGCCACACTCCATCTGGCTCAGCATTCTGTCTTACACAGTGCCCGTCCAGTTGCTCTCAAGCAGAAGATAAAGGCAAAATCTGCTGCACCTGTATGGAGTCTATTTAGAAATACAGTGACGGAGACTCAATTAGACTACATACCTAAAAGAAGAAAAAGCATTGCCAAGCCCAAGAGAACACCAATGGAAAGCTTTGGGGGGAAGTTCAGTTTGAAAAAGTTCATTCTGGAATGATTAGACTCTTCTAACTTTCCCTTTCAGTTTCCTTTTTTGCTAATTTCTACTCATGCTCCAGGAAACTTACCCTCCACTTACTGACAAATACCAATCAAACTGGATAAAAGCTTTAAAGAAAAAGCTGCTGTCTATAGGATTTTCCCAATGGGGCGAAATAAATCCAGTTTAGTGGTAATGGAACATATTTGGGATCTGGACCATCAAAGTGATAATGTCCAACTACCAGGGATACACCTTTTTAACGTACCTGATGAAAACAGTACTGGTAAGTAGCTTCTGTCTCCACTGTAACTTCAGCTGATGGCAGCAGAAGCACACAGTCTTCCTCCTACCCATCACAGCAGCTTTTGAGGAGATACACAGGAGAGATGCCCAAGCTTGCTGCTGCAAAATATACCTCCTCTGTCTCAGTTCTGACTAATGCATTGTCTTTTCAGCAGCAACAGCAAGTAAAAAATGGTGTTTTCATTGGTGATTCCATCTGAAATAGGGGTTGTGTGATAATGGTGGGGGTGTCTGCTGCTAACAAATGGAGTCACTGTGACAATAGGCCCTTTCTTGACTGGCAGCAGGCATTTGCTTTCATTGTCTCCAAGGGTTGATTTCCCACTTTGGAGGGAAGGTGAGATGCAGAAATATGAACTCATGAAGATACAGGTTTAATGGCTGCCTCCAGACTAGCAGACGGAATTCACAGTTAAATCTAAAAGCACAGTATATGCCCTATGCAGTGAAGACCAGGCATCCCGACTGGAAGGAAGCTCCATAGATTCCCCTACTGGAGTTGCAAGAGTTGAGGTGGTGTGTGCCAACATGCAGGTTGAGGCAGTCAATCAAATTTTGAGCTGCCCTTTCTGCTTAGCTGGCATCTTCTGTCCTTTTCTTGCTGTCTTGCCTGCATCGGCTTGAAACTTCAGATTATCAAAATATCGCACAGCAAGTGTCATGGATCAAGCATTAATGTAGTGCGCAATCTTGATCATATAATATGGTGCCATGATGATCAATCGATCGTCACGTGTGACGGCTCGATCAGGACTGTGCATTCCAATGCACAGTATAAACACGTCTGGACACAGTCAATATCTAAACTATGGGATGGATTCTGTAGCCTATTGGCAACAGATGTAGTTCACATAGCTCTAATGTAATGTGGTCTTAACAAGAAACTTTGCTTCTACTCTTAACAACCATGTTTTTCACTGGTGAAATCTTGTGTGCATACTTAAAAATAACCTCTTAAAATTCAGAAGAAACTGGTGTATGATTTACAGCATAAACATAAATAGTACTTTACAAGATTTCTTTCATGTCATTTTTTTCATCTTTGGTGGCCTGCCAAGATAACAGAACAGCATATTTTCTTATTTTTGCAAGCTTTGTATGGCACTGTCTATGAAATTATTTAACAGAAATGCTTAAATTTAATCCAAACTACTCTTGACAGTTTTCAAGGTTAACAACTGTGGCTGTGAAAATATATAAATAAACAGGCTTTCAAGAAAGAATTCATTTTGTGGGAAACAAGGATGGCTGTGTTCAGAATTAACGTTATTGCACAAAATGTGTGTAATGTTGCACTGGGAGTCACATTAGCCTTATGATGTGGTTTGATTCAGGCTTGAACCAATCCACTCCTAGCACAGGCTGACAGGAAGCGACTGTGTCATCAACACCCTCATCATAGATGTCTTTCAAGTCAGACATTCTCAGAAACTCTCTGCATGATTTGATTCTGGGTTGTCATTACCATGTATAATGTTTTTAGTGAGGACAGTAATAATTTGAGATAATTTTTTTTTTAGATCATCATGCAATTGCTTCTTGCCACCCCTGCCAAATGCAGGAGACCATGGTGGAGATGATCTTTCCAAGGGGGACAATCAGGTGAAAACAGCCAAAATTAGGGTAGAGTGCACACCTAACCTTTAAGGTAGACACACCAGGCAAGAGTTCAAAAAATAAAAATTTAATGAAAAGATTGGGTCCCCTACAGCTGGCAGGAACCCCACCGGGCACCACCCACCCACCCCATAACCCATGGACATGCATGCAGATGCAGCATCTACCTTCTGGCTGTCCTGAGTCCCAATGATCCGGCTGAGTCAGTGCCATGGTGCATGTGCACGTGGCACAGCCTCTGATTGGGCAACTCACCCAAGTGGGCAGTCTACCCAATCAGAAGCCTCCACGCACACCCACACTGCAGCGCCAACTGAGCCGGATCATTGAGACCCAGGACAGCCAACAGGTAGGTGCTGCGTGCACGTCTGCGTCCTGGGCCACGGGGTGGTTGGGTGGTGGTCCCAGGGGGCCTCTGCGGGGCTCAGCAGCCTAGATCTAGGCAGCTGAGCCCCGCAGAGGCCAGCGATCTGCCCCATTGGGCCAGGGGATGTAGGAGGCCTTGGTAGGCATGGTCTACCGAGGGACTCCACATCCCCCAGCCCATAGACAGCTGCAGATCGACCACTTCTCAGCCTGGAAAGGGGTGAGGGGAGGCTGATCTGAGTGTCTCCCCAACTCCTGCAGTTGTGATGGTACTGCAGGAGCTGGGAGCGAGCCACCTCCCCCCCCCCCGGCATGCACACATCATTCACCTTACCAGGCCAGAGGGTGCAATGTGCTGTGGTCTGTGCAGGCAAGCAAGCTCCCAGTAGATGGTTAGCCTGTGCAGACCACAGCAGCTTGCATCCCTGGGCCCAACAAGGTGAGTGATGTGCACAGGCCTGTCACTTGTTGGGCTGATTTTCACCCAATCGTGTCGGGGGGGGGGGCATGTCCTGCAGCTGTCAGGGAGGGAGGCGTGCGGATGTTTCCCTCCTTGGATGGCCGGGGACAACCAGAACACGCTGGGGCACGTGTAGAGCACATTTTAGTGCTCTGCTTTTGGAACGTGTCTATGACATGTTGGGACGCTTGGGGTGGCCTGGAACGGATCCAGCCACCCCACAAGAGTGAATGCTCCATCCCGACGTGTAGTAGATGCACTCCAAAACCCCTCATCTGAAAAGGCATCAGCCCACAGCACACTGGGATGTTTGCATGGTTCACGTGCCAAGCAGTTATTCTGTAGCAGCAGCATTCTGGTCTCCATTGAGAAATCTCAGATGTTAGTTCAAGACCTACTTGCTATCCATGTCCTTCTCACTGCTTTGTCCCTCACCTCTTACCTCAGATCCCACCCCTAACCTTTGTCATGATTAGTGTCATTGGCAAAATATGTCCCAATCTTTCTAATATAGTTACTCGGGACTGAGTGATTGTGACACAATAAATCTGTGCCTCAATAAGCAGAACGTGAAGCCAGATTTCTTAGATCAGTGCTTACTTTTATGTCTAGTACACTTAGATCTGTGTAACAGATACATCACTGCTGTTTTCAAATAATCAAAAATTTAAACCTGCAGTGTGAATTCTTCAAATGGGACTCCATGCTTGAATTTAATTAAACCAGCATATAACCATGTGACATTGACATGACAGAAAATGTGAAGTCTTACATAGACTCATTTTCATAGCATTGTCAGCTCTTGTTCTTCTCAGTATTGCCATAGTATTTTCTTATTGTTACTATTTTTAAACAAGTTTAAAGATTTCTTCTTTTTGCTGATCCAGTATACATATTTCTACCACATATGGATTACTTGCTACTAGTAAAATGCAGGTAAAAGTCAAATGGACCTTTGTATGTAGATACTAATTATCTTCCTTGCATTGTTTTCAGTATTTACATTTTGGAGCAACTAGTTAGACAAGTATGATACCTTTTCAAAGTGAATGCAGGTCTGAATTGGCTTGCTAGATTAAATAGCCATGCCAGCAAATCAGAGAACTGATCAATAGCTGCAAAAAACACACAAAGTCTACCTCTACTGCTGGTGTTCAGTTCAGAAACCTGACTATTTTTATCCTTTTCTTATTTATGTGAATTGAACACTTTTCGAGTAGCGTATGTGCTGCATATGCCACTAACTCTAAATTAATGAGGCACATTACCTAGTTTCAAGAGGGACAAGAAAATGAAAAAACAGGAGATGTAAAAGTTTAACAAGGCTTTTCCAGTGTGAAAGCATGGCATCAATTTACAAGAAACATTGATCCTTTCTGTTCATTGGCTTTGTTATCTGGTTATTTGTCTTCATTGAGAAGTTTTATTTCGCATTTGAATGTTTCTGGCTTGTTTAAAGACTGAAACATAGTAACTCTGAATTGAGCTTTCTGCAGTTCTAATATTGATAGTTTCTCATTTAGCTAATTATGGCTGCATTCACACTTAGTAAAAGTAGTGTGTTAGAGGAGGTAGCATATAGCACTAGTATTTTTGTTCCAAGTCCAATAGTGCTTTCTGTTTACATTGAATAGAACCATGGGATCATAGAGTTGGAAGGGACATCCAAGTTCATCAAGTCCAACCTTCTGTATGACCATACTGTGCTTTGGTAGTATACTTTCTAGCCTTTAACGTGTATTAGAGATGGGATAGTTATCCTAGAATGTACCAAACACCACCTCTTAACCATCCCTGTATTGAGGAGTTGCTTCTTCTTATTACTTAACTGCAGGGAAGTTCACACTTTGCTTCCTGACCCAGGGAAGCAAAAGGCAAATTTGCCCATTGGTGTGGATGATTAGTGCATGTGAACCCCCCCCCCCCCGCATCTATACAGACACTTGCCTAAGGTTCAGATAATGTCCAGGCACTGACATCTTGTATTCCTGGTGCCAAGCTAGCACACATGTACATGTGCCATCACTGGGGCAACTGTCTGATGTGTTGCATCACTGCATGTGTGTGGCATGTCACTTGCCCCTCCAGCACATCTTCCAAATTGGAAGTCATGTGAAGGGAGTGTCCAGAGGCTTACCAAGTCTGGATAAGTGCAAGTGTGGTGCAGGCTTAACTTGCACCACAAAGAGTTCACATGGGGTGTGCTCCCACCTGGAAGGAGGCATTTATAGCAAAGAAACAACTCCTTCAAGAGCAGATGCTCTGTCTGGGGTCGCATCCCCCATGGTCTCTTTTTGCTTTTCTCTTATGTCGGATTTTAAAAAAATGTGTGTTGTAATTCGAATAAAGCATCCCCATGTGGTTTGGGGCAACGTGGATTTAAAATGTAGTTTCCTGTCCCCTTGCAAGCTGCCTTTTGTGAGCCCACATCTTTTTCTCCCCACCAACCACCACCCGCTGCAGCAATGACAGGCAAAAAACTCAATTGAACCTCCACAACACATCACAGATCATTCCTTTACTTGGCTGCCAAGAGTTAAAAGCATTTACAAGCATAACTGAGAGCAGCTCACTCTCTCCATGACTAATGCTTGCAACATAGTTACAAGCATAACTAAAAGCAGCTCACTCCCTGCAGCTGTCTTTGCACAGAAGGGGTGCTTCTGCACTGGACCTCCGAAATACAGATCTATTAGATCCGTATTTTGGAAATCCGTGGTAAGGAGATCCGTATCCAGTAGATACAGATCGACTACTACCCCTTCCATCTGCACACGCGACGGAAGAATGAATTTAGATTCGGATTTGAGGTGGGTGCAGTGTGGAAGCCAAGTGTGGAAAAGCCCCATATCTGTATGTAGTGTATGATCTAGAAGAAATTTGTTGACATTGCACATAAATCTTTCATAGTAACAAAATAACTCTTGTTACTGTGGTCTAACATACTGCATGGAAGTTACTGTCTGTGAGTTTATGAGATTAGCCTTTTGGATCACCCAAGGAAAGTACAGTACAAATAATTTAAGTAAGGAGCACCTTAGAGGACTTTAATGCTTTATTTAGCAGAATGTTGAATACTACTACTAAATGAAGGGCAAAATATTTTGTGGTAATGATTAAAATATTCTGATGAATTTGTTTTGAATCATTTCTGAACAGCCTAAATGACTAAATTTCCTAATATATGTGCCATATAATAACTGAGATAACATTTTTGCCTGAAAGATAATTACTTGACGTACCAAGTGTCCTTCATCAGCAAGTAGCAAGGATTGATCTCATGGTTTGGGATTAGAATATGAATGTTCCACATCAATGTGACCAAGAAATGTATGCCTAAATATTGGAATAATTTCATTTGTTCTATATTTCCCCCATCTAATGACTAATTATGCCTTTCAGTTCTCCTCTTAGCAAACACTACTATCTTAGTCTTTGAATAATTAATTGTAAAGTAATCCTTCCTTGCGTGTTCACTTCATTTCCCTAGATTCCTTCACATTGCCATTTGTGGGGTTGACAGGAGAACTGTATCATCTGCATATATTAAGACAGGAATTCTCTTGTCACCTCATTGTGGTGCCAACAAACCCAGGTTATCCACTTCTGCTACAATGCTACTTTCATAAAAACTAAACAGAAATTAGGTTGCACTGCATATCCCTGGAGTGGTAGTAATCTTGGCTATTAATGTTCCCCCCTGATCTAATCTCACTTGCAAGCTAGAATCCTCAGGTAAGGTTAACCAAGTATAAAAGGCTTACATCAATATCTATTTCTAGAAAATCTTTGCCATTTAATCTATCAAAAGTTGAAGACAGATCTACAGAACTAACAAAGTCTTTTATAAGGTTCATTTACTATTGTTATAATATGTCATCAAGTATAATATTGAGCAAGTGCACTATACAACCCACTCCTTCTGTGAAACCCTGTATAATGGAATTTGATTTTCAATCCATGTTTTATCTTTCCATGTGCACCACCCCAAAAGGTCCCTTCATCTATTGCAATACATGCTACTTCCAGAGCCATTCAATTTTGAAGTATATTTTATGAAATACTCTGAAGTTCACAGAATAATTTTCTTGCATTGCAACTAGAAACAGCATCAAATTGGGAAATAATTAGACTCAGTGGTAGTATCAAGTTAAAGTGAGAAGCAGTTAAAGTAAACAAACAGGATTAAACAGTAACTTGAATAAAGTGTAGAGGTTTTAACCAAAACCATGCAAAAAAGGTTTAGAAGGAAGGGTACCAGTTTTAATAACTGATACAAGGCTAGGTAAGCAAGACTAGAAACAACGGTATGAAACTTCAAGGGAGTGAATACAGATTAGATATTAGGAAAAACTTCCTGACGATCGGGGAGATCAGTCAATATAATAGATAGCCACGGGAAGTAGTGGGTTCTACGTCACTGGAGGTCTTCAAGCAGAGGCTGGACCTACATCTTTCTGGGATGGTTTAGGAAATCCTGCATTGAGCAGGAGGTTGGACTCAATGACCCTAGAGCAGTGGTTCTCAACTACCCTTTGAGAGGGGTCACGACAAGTCTCCCGCCGCCCTTCCCTCCCACTTCCCAGCTGCTCTACCCCTGTGGTTGGGGGTCTCCACAACATGAGGAACTCCATTAAGGGGTGGCAGCATTAGGAAGTTTGAGAACTGCTGCCCTAGAGGTCCCTTCCAACTATATGATTCTATGAAGTTAGCCAAGCTAGGGAAATACAAGGGATTTTGCAGTCAATCAAAACATGCTGCAAGGAGAAGGAAGGCAAATTAGGGGGTGATAACTTAAATACTGCTTTATAGAGCTTGATTTTGCAGCGGGGAATATGTAGCATCACAGGCTGAAGTGTCTCAGTGTAATGAGACACTCCCCACACAGATATAAATTAGAACTCCGAAAAATAAATTAAGGTGACCCAACCAAGCAGCAACTCCTTTTTCTTATGGAAGGAGTTGACCTTTTAAAAGTTCAGAGTGAAATGAAAATAGAGACAAGGGTTTTTTTCCCACTAGCACTATGGATTCATTAAGGACCCATTAGGCATCGATTTGGTACTGATCAGAAAGACTCCATTCCCACTTCAGACCCCATTAGGACCCAATATGCTCTCACCTAAGGGAAATCTGGATTGAATGGGCTCTGAAATCCAGTCTTATCTTGGATCCCGTTAAAAAGGTCTTCAATCCAGTCTTCAATCTTGAAAACCAGATTAGATTATGCATGTTCACACCACGAATGGGTCAGTGGGCTCCAGGGGGGCTCTGGAGGGCACCCTTTTTGGGGTGCGGGCACCTCTGAAACCCAATGCTTTGAAGCATGTGGCTATTTTCCAAAGACAGCTCTGGTGAAGGGCTCTGGAGATCGGCACAGACTGTATTGCAAAGCTTGGGCCAGGCTCCAGAGATTCTCCAGAGTGGCTTGCCCCAGATTCTGAAGAATCTCTGTAGTGGCTCCAGAACCCCCCCCCCCAGTGCTCTTTGCCCACCTGGAAACGTTGCTTGACTGACATACACAGCAGCCAATCGCTCCGCATCTTCTGCTTGGGAACAGGCAGGCACTCCACGTGGGTGCTACACTGCCCATGGAGACGCATTGGGTACTTGGCGGGATCTGGATCTTCTAAATCTGATTTGTTGGAGGACCCATTTCTTAGATCCGGATTAATGGAGGTAAGTGGAAAAGCCTCCAAGAAACAAGGGAAATGAACTAAGGGAGGGAAGAAAGGGACATTGTATCTTTTTCATGGCCTTCTCTTGATCAGAAAGAGCCCAAGGGATGGGACTGTGTTGCCAAAACATGCACACACAAATAGAGAAGTCCAAGTGCAAGTAAGATTGGTAGCAGCTGAAGACACTGAGCCACAATGTGAAAGCTGCCACAGATTACTCTCAAACTGTTGAATTGCTCTCTATAGTGAATTGCTCTCAATAGTCTTATGAGTGTAAATGACCTCTGAGCTAAGTATGAAAACTTTTTTCAGAAACCTACAAACTGAGAGAATATCTCCTTTCTCTGCTTGTTCTCTTATATTTAAGTAATTTCCATGGAAGTTTCTTGATCTTTTATTTCTGCTTCAGTTCATTCCAAGTAATACTCTATCATTCTAATTATGTTCAATTACCACACTAGTTTATCATTTTGGTTCCTTACTGAAAGTACCATTCATAGCCATGGGACAAAAATGCTCTATCTGTATTTATGGATAAAATTAATGAGTCACTTTACTATAGACAGTGATCAAATAAAAGGTGGGAAAATGTGATCAAGCTATAAAGTAAGAAAGAAGAGACAAAAAGCAAATAAATTGGACACCATCTAGAAGTGCTCCTTAAATCTTAACGTGCTGAATCAGATTAATTACATTAATACATTTCAAGGATTTTCTTTCCCATAGACACTCAGATTTTCAAATACATAATTCCTTCAACTGAATTTTTGTATGTCTAATCAAGTGTCTTGTGGCCAGAATTTCTAAATGTTCCACTTGGAACCTGCTATTTTTTGACAATTTAGCTTTGATGCTGAGTGATAAATTATGCTGAATATCACTGCTTTAAAAAAAGAAAAGCCCTCCATTAGGGAGCATGCTGGCTTGGAATTCTGAAAATCCCTTTCAACACAAATATCTGCACTTTAAAATTTCACAACATAAGGTCATATTAGCACCATGCCAGTGTGCAGGCTAATTCCCCTTAACACTATATAGCTTGAGGGAAAATCAGGCTCCCTGATCTAGACTCTGATGTCCTAAATATGCAAGTGCAGTTCTTATGATAAAATATGCAGTCCATTTAATGATGAAAATAAGTTCCTTCACATACGTGTTCTTTTGTTTGAATTCTATTGACTATAATAGAATTGGTTATTGATAATGTGATCCATGAATTCCTTATGTCTCTTATATAAAGGTAGTGTCACATAACTATTATGGATTAAAAAACACACACCAAAAATGTGGCTAATGCTCTCCTATGTCTTTTCCTCCATGTTTTTCAAAAATACCAGGTTGATATGGAAGAAGGCATTCCTTTAGATATTTGCGGCCCAAGTCATTTAGGGTCTTATAGGTTAAGGTTAGCACATTAAATTGGGCTTAATAGTGAATTGGCAGCTGGTTAAGATTGTTGTGATGTGTGCCCAGCCAGTTCTGGTCAGCTGTATACCAGCTGCATTCACCACCGGCTGCAGCTTCCAAGCTGTCATCAAAGCTGGACTATAAAGCACGCTACAGTAGTCCAGCCAGAAGAAACTTTCAGAGAAAGTTGATTGAACACTGAGGCTAGCACTGTGGATTGACCTACAATAGTATGGCCACGTTTCCACTTGTCTATTTTAACCCCAATTCAGAACTGAGTGTGCATTCTGGATGTTCCCATTTGCTTAATGATAACATGGGCTCAATTTGAATACTGCCGTTCCCATTCAAACCGCCCAAATCCCCAGCACAGAGAAACAGGATCTTTTCATCTCGACCCCTTTGTCCAAACCCTGTAAGCCTGCCCTGCTCAGAATCAGCTGAATGAAAGAACGGACAGGGCAAAGCAAACACTCTCCCTTTCAAATCGGGCATTCCCACCATTCACTATGTTGCCGGGAAGGCAGCAGCTTTGTGCAGATTTAGTTGAGCAAAAGAATAGACAGGGCAAAGCCTTCTCTCCCTTTCAAATCAGCAAGGGGTGGGAGGAGAACAGAGGTTTGTGGTTCCTGCACAGGTTCAGAGAGAGAAGAGGGAATTGCCTTCCTTCCTCTTTGCTTTGAATGAGTTGCTCAGGATGGAGCGGGGCTTAAATGTGATTTCCTCTGCCAATTGTTTTAACAATGTAATGTAACTCTCATAGTTACAGTGGCATTCTGTGTTCAAAGATCCAACACTTCTTTTGATCTCCAAACAGAAAAGACAAGGGAAACTCTAATGCGGCAGTGGTGAGAAGACCAGACCTTTCCAGATGTGAAATCCCACCCATTGGCAGCAGTCATTGGCCAGAAGCATATGGGGGAGGGAGGGACAGCCCAAAAGGCAGATCTCTTCCCCAAATAGTCCAGTTCCCATTGGGACAGGGAAAAAAAAAAGGCAGGCTAACTGCCAAAACAGGAACAAGAACAGTTTTCCCAAGGATTTTTTTTCTGTGGATTTTAGCAGTATAGTCCTCATAAAGTCTGGGAGTAAAAATTTAAATGGGATTGCACAATCCCAAAAACAGGCTGGATTCACATTTAATCTTGTGTGGGAATGCACCCTATATATGTTCATTGATTGCTGGAAAGGATTGTGGGTTGCTTACTTTCCTCCCATCTGGCACTACCTTTTATCCTCAGAAGAATATGGTCAAAAGTAAAGAAAACATCACCCTTGGCTTGCAGTCTGTGGATTGCCTAGGTACTGCCTCTAGGTTGGGAAGACAGGCATGATATTTCTCAAGGCCATTTGCAGGGAACTGAGAGCAAGTGAAGGTTTTGCCTTTGTCTTCTGCTCAAGATGCCCAGAAACAATTGATGGGCTACGGTGTGAGACAGGATGCTGGACTAGGTGGTGGGTGGCCTGATCCAGCAGGGCTCCTTTTATGTTAGGAGGAAGAATTGTTCACAAAATTGGGCCAAAGCAGAATATAAGCTGCTTAATTACTCATCTTTACCTTGAATCTAGACGATCCTTCCTGATGCTCTAAACCACATCTCAGGCCTTTTCTAAAGGGCTGTAAAGCTTCATTGCATCTGTGAACTGGTTTAATCTCCACATACTACTAACCAAAGTAGCTGGT
The DNA here is from genome assembly GCA_023333525.1 of Aspidoscelis tigris stejnegeri. Classification (NCBI taxonomy): domain Eukaryota; kingdom Metazoa; phylum Chordata; class Lepidosauria; order Squamata; family Teiidae; genus Aspidoscelis; species Aspidoscelis tigris. The sequence goes on along the minus strand of JALMGA010000002.1, from coordinate 58,789,367 downwards.
GCAGGTGAGCACAGGTAGAGGGACTCACCTATCCAGCCCCTGGGGGGAGGGGGTTTCCTTTGAATTCCATGAGGCACTGGGTCAGAGCAAAAGGAAGGTTGCCAGTGTCACATGGACTTCAAATGAGGTTCATGAATTGTACTTGGTGGAAGGGGGAACTTAAACTTACGCTCATCTACACTAGGAATGTGCACAAATGTTTTTTTGCAATTAAATTTGAATTGAATCAAATATCCAAACATTCAATTTGATTTGAATGTTTATTATCTGAATGCAACAAAATCCAATTCGAATTGAATACATCTGAATTTATTCGTTTGAGTGTTAGATTCAAATCTGAAGATACAAATGTTGACAACATTCATATGTGTTATACATATCTGTATGCATTTTGTATGCATCCTGTTTTATCCCATATGCATCCTGTTTTCATCCCGTACTATCAGTGCAAATGCATACAGATGTGTATGAGATTTGTACAGATGCGTATGTAATACATATGTATCTGTACATTTGAATATTTTGGAACATTCAAAATTCGTTCAAATGTTTAAATTCGAATGTGTAGACATTCTATTCAAATTTGAATGTCCACATTCGATCAAATGTTTAGAACATTCATGCACATCCCTAATCTACAATAGCCACTACTGCTACTGGCAGAGGATTGGGGCACAGAAAGCATATTGCAAACTCCCCCCACCTTGTTCTGCTGACCTAGACTGTGATCAGATACAGGAAGAAAGAAAAAATCATCAGAAAGGGCTTTGAGATGTGACTGTTCACACACCAGTCTTCCCCTCCCACATCTCCTAAGCATTCTGTGCTAGAAAAGGTGGATTAGGGTGTTTCCGCACTTACCGTGGTAAATCCGGATCTAAATCCGGTTTCCATTAGATTCAGATTTACTAAATCTGGATGAAGGGTAGATCCGGATTTACGAAGGTAGATCCGTATCTAATAGAGCGTGGGGGAGAGCATGAGCAATCCCCTCCTTACCTCTTCGTAGTCACCCTGATTCTGGCCGTGGGGTCCCAGGAGGCTGCACACCTGCCTGCTGCACACCTCCTGACTGACCAGGGCAGTGCGCCTGCGCAGCGACCCTGCGCAGAGAGCCTCCTGCCGACAGGCGCTGCCAGAATTGGGGCAACTATGAAGAGGTAAGGAGGGGATCGCTCGCGCTCTCCCCCAGGTGGGCTAGGGATGGGTTTGGAGAAGCTCCCCCTGGCTCCAGCAGCGATGATCCACTGCTACTGGGGCGAAGGTGAGCCGTGAGAGCTGAGTCCCCCAGCTCGCCATGCTCGGCTCTGGTGGAGCCAATCATGGTGGGTTGGGGGAGGGCCCCGGGTAGGCATGGTTTCACTGTGCGGACGTGCCCTAAACAGATGCGTTTTCACAGTGAAACACCCATTAAGACTACCTTGTATGTAGTCTTTCTTTAAACCCCATAGTTCTATGCTAAATTATGATCATCAGGAGCACGTGAGAGCTGAAGCTGCAAGGGTTAACTGAAGTGGCCTCATGTGTTTATCTGTGTTTGAGGTCTTTGGTCTTGAAAGTATCGAGTGATTAATTTGTGTCCACTTGTCCCCACCTCTGTTTTAACCTCTATGCTACATGGAAAAAAAATGTGGATGTTCTATATATGTGTATTTGTCAGTCAGGACTATCTCAGGCACTCTCAGTGTTTTTTTCTCAGTTTTTTTAAAAGTATTTCAGCATTCAAAAGAGCATGAGAGCTGATAAATGTCAGCCTAAGGAAATGAGAGCCAATCATTCTGCCAGATAGATGATAGAAACATATAACATGACCCAGTGAAGCAGCATCATTATGTTAGGCTGATGCAAAACAAAAATCCAATATCTTCCTGAACCAAGCCTGTGCCCTTTTCCAAGATTCTGGAGGTTGGGATAGTTGTGAATTTCATCTGCCAATAAAATGATGAAACTGTAGCTCGGTAGCAAGTATGTTATTTAAATGACATCCATCTAGGAACAATGTTATGGAGTGTACTTCTGTCTACAGTATTGGCACTTAAAAGTAATTACAAAGATTTATTATTTATACAGCTCTGAAGATATGTGAAGCATGAGATATTTTGTTCAATTGCATCAGATCTTAAAAGGTCACTTGAAATTTCTGTGCTTAATAAATGATAGTGGTTTTCTTCCATACCATTGTTTGTGACTAGACTTTGCATGCATGAAGCAAATTTTATTTTCCCTTGATGCTTGAGTATCTCTTATGTTTGCAAAAGCATGCAATGGTTCTGAACATACTACCTCTGTCACCAATCAAACCCCAGCTGCAGTCTAATATCTCTGGGAGCAAAGCATATGAGAAACTACTTTATGGGGAGTCGCAGTTCTCTCACAGTGGCCCAAACAGGGGCAAATTTTAAGTTCTTTTTCCTTCCAGAATTTCATGTACAGTATATCTCTTTAATAAGAATCTAAAGACTGGCCCAAACTAAAAAGTAATATACGTAGAAGCAAATGAGTAAGCTTTCCTTTGTCCATCATTGGTGCTTTATGAACCAATGATCCACCTGGTGGCATACAAGACAGACATCTGGAGAGGTGAGCACTAGGCTGTTCTAGCATCCTAGTTGCTCATCACAGCCTCAGTGGTGAGTGATGAGGGTTCAAGCTACAATGGCAGTGTGTGTGTGTGTAAGGGAGACAGAGTTAGGTGTACTGTCCACAGGGTGATGAGACTGTTAGTCAAGCTGTGATGGCAGCAATGGGAAGAGGACAACCAGTTGGCAGTGGCAATTTGGGAGGAGGTTTTTTAAAAGCCTACGTGGTGGCAATGGAGAGGAAATGATAGATGGGAGAAGTTAGGAAGCTGGAGGGAAAATATTGACTTTCTGTGGGGAATGGAATCCAAAATTTAATGGAAGGCACAAACCACTTTCAAACTCATTAAAACAGACCAGAAAACTCTGAATGTATTGATAAACATTCCAAGTTTCATGATTCATCTGAGCAACCCAAGATAACATCAGATGTACAAGGTGGCTTCTTACTGAAACAAACAGTGTATCACTACACTAGTAACCTTTTTAAAAAGACTTACAGATATCATTCTTGGAGTTTTGACAGAGATTTGTAAATTAAGCGGCCTGCTTTTAAATGCCAGTTTACATAACTTGCACGGCTTGGGCCAATAATACCAACAAAAATTCTAGCATCCTTAAAAAGTCATACTTGTTTGGATTTTGTTATCTAATTATGTTTACCAACTATCATATTTGGAGGAAAGAAACATGCTCACAGGCATGCATTTTATTAAGGAACTTGCTTGCATATTATAATAGGAAAAGATCCATATAAATATGTTTATCAAAGAACTGGGGGGAACACATTTTTTCTTTTAAAAATTGTTTACAATTATGACAAACCAAACTTGAGTTTGATCATACAAAATCTTGGGGAAATTAAATTTGTCAGATTTGTTCTCTTTTGCCAAAGTACAGATCCTGTCCATTAATGTACCTAATGCACATCAACCTTAACAAGTGCAAAGGTATGCATATTGGGGAAGAGAGGAACCTCATTAATATTTTATATTTATATGCTATGTATAACAACTATACTAGCGCTCCTTTTGTTATCTTTGAACACAGCCATTGTTTCGCTGGCAGAAAATTCTATAGATCATTTTGAATATACAGTTTAAAGGCACGGTTTAGCCATTCTAGATTCTTAGTGTGAAATATGTAACCATGCAATTGTCATTTTTGTATGTCAGTTTCATTCTTCGATGTATGTAGGCTTTCACGGACAGATTCAATCTAATTTGTAGCAGTTTTTGAGCTGTTATGCCACGTTCAAGGTTTCTTGTTCTGAGAACCTAAGTTTTCGGATATAGCTGTGATATCCATCTTCAGAGGTCTTTGCTCTGAAACCTGGAACATGGCATAACCCAAAAACTGCTACAAATGAGTTTCATTCTTTCAGTTGTTAGTTTTGTTTGTAGATCAGGGAAGTCTATCAAGGAAGGAAGGAATTTTAGACTCTTAACAAGCCTCCCTTCGAATTGCAGAAGAGAAGCTCAGGATCTTATTACCATGCTTCCTTCTTTTGGTTGTTACAGTAGCACAATCTGATTTATGACTTATAATGACAGGCAAGTGATCCACATTACATCATTCCTTCAGCACTAAGAATCCTAATATTTCAGTACTGTTGTGGATTTCTTCCTCACAGCAAACTGGCACCACCTCCTTTACCGTCTCTTGACCTTTCCTCCACATTTTTGTGTTTGCTCCTTCTGTCCTTTTTAAGAAGCATCTTATTGATGTTTTAATGTAATGGGAGAACATAAGCAAGTAATAAGGAAAGGTTAACAATAATAAATCGATGCTACAGAAGAAAGAGACCAGAAGGTGGTGGAGTAAATACAAAAAAAACCAAAGAAAACCAAATTTAATCAGTGCCCTGTTAACAATCTAATTGCTTTTTATATATATTTTCTTTTTGAGAATCATCTAACAGAAGGTTTGTCAAGTGCTCCCACAATGAATACTCGAATATGAGCAAATGATATTTCCAGGATTTCTTTTATGACATTGTTTTCCACAAAAAATAAAATGAGAATGCCTGAAGTGCCCTTCCTTCCAGAAGAAAAACAACAAAGGTTAGTCAAGAGCAAATGGAGGTTTTACATATATAGCTATTTCTTGATGCCTGGAAGCAATTGGTGGGCCATTGCGTGAGACAGGATGCTGGACTAGAGAGACTGTAACCTGATCCAGCCAGAATGCTCTTACAACCTGTTCACACCTCCTTGGAGTGGTTCTAGCAGATCCAGGAGAGACTTGTCTGCAAGCTGTACTGCCACCTTTGTCCTAAAGCACCCCAGAGTGTCCTGGAGCATTGGAGATCTCCTTATAGCCCATCTACTCCACATCCATTCTCACACAGTGGTCCACAAATTGCTTCTGGACATTCTTAAGTAAGATGAAGGCAAAACATTCACTTGTTCCCAACTCCCTGCAAATGGCCTTTAGCGGCATCCTGCCTGTCTGTTCAACCTGGATATGGCCTCAGATGGAGCAAGGAAGCAGCATATATTTCCAAAATGGCACCATATGTTGCTTCTCTGGTAGACTTCAACAAAGTAGTCCACAGGGTCATGCAGACAACCTACCCCCCCATGGGCTGGAATGCTAGATCTCGCCCTTTTTTGACTGGGCACCCAGACGTAACACTGAGAATGTGCTGTTTCTGGGCAAGCCATTGAAAAGCCCCTGGACAAGACCTGCAAAGGCCAAGAACTTTCATTCCCTGCCTTTGAAAACTTCTCATACTAGTGGGCTGCCTGAAATGTGGGCAGCTTTTGAGTAGGCCATCAGGAGCCCAGCCCACCACAGGCCAGACTATCTAGCTTGGGCCAGCACAACACAAGATAGCTCATCCTATGTAGAATGACTTTTATGTCTACCTAAACTGCTTTTGTTCCAGTGCTGAATATTAACCTCCTCTGTTCCTGTTAGGGTTCTATAGTTTAAATTTGTTTACTTTTCTTCTTTTCTGATTTAATTAACAGTTTCTTATTGAGATTTTTTCTTTTTTTCTCCTCTGTCAATTACAGTATAAGAGCCTTATCACTCTGAGATCAGAAATAAAGCCTGCATTTTTTTTCTTAGGTGCCTGTGAGCACAGCAGAAAATGGACTAGTGCAAAGTGAAATCAAACAATATCCAAATTTTTTGCATCCATTGTCATGCACAGCCATAATAGCAAATGTTTTGTTTACAATAGGATCCACCAGGGGTTTGGGTTTCATGAGTATATCTCTATCTATTTTATATACTTATATATATAAGTATATATATATATATATATATATATATATATATATATATATATATATATATATATATATATATATATATAATGCATCCCATATTACTATAATAACATTACTATTATATATAAATAATGCATCCCATGCCATGTGTGCAAATACAACCAATATCTTCACTGTGGATTTCTTAAGAGTTTGCTTTTTCCTCCCAAATGATGGTATGGAGTGCTGAATGTACATGTGGGGACCATCCTTCATTTATGGAACATATGTATGTGGGAATATAAACAAGGAACCATCCTTTAAGAGGTTCCACAGCAGTCATTCAGAGTCCTTTCTAAATATTAAGATCACATCTGAGTGTATGTCTAAGTCCCTTACATTTAAATATCTAGATAGTGATGTGATAAGCAAACAGAGCTAAGTTGGGTAGACAGGTATGGCAGACTTGCCTTTGATCCATTTCAAAAGCGAAATGTTCCCCTTTCAAGTTAGGCATCATACTTCACCACCTTGCATCTCTGTGACATGGCAGATTTATGGAACTCCTTGAAATATTTATCATCATAATCCACGTCATAAAGATGCATTATTACTTTTTAACCAACATTAAAGATTAAAAACAGAGTAAAAGCTTTGCATTCTGCCAGAAGAAATTGACCTTCAGAGAGGGGGAGGAAGAGGAAGGAGAAGTAGAAGATGGAGAAACAGAAACAAAGAGGCGATTTCACACCATATGCTTCAGACAACCTTAGGATATGATTTAAATAGAAGAGGGGGGAAAGTGGAGGACATTTTCTAACTCTATGCTCTTTGATGCTTTATAATCTCCTGAAATATTTGTTATCCTTTACCACTCAGGGGCTATAAACAGTTCCCTTAATTGAAATCCAAACATGGGATCACAAGCTAAACATGCTTTTGTAGACTAAGATGCCCTTAGGATAAGAACTCTGATAGATCAGAGTAGAAGTTCAGTATCTGCCAAAGCAGATTACAATCATAAGTCAGTTCCTTCAGACAACAGCCTCAGGAAGATGCTATTTTGCAGATCATTGTAATTGTGTATCTCTTTATCCATGATAATATTATTGTTCAGTTATCAACACTGCTAAGGATTCACTGAGTTCCAAGGGATGGATTACTGGGGCCACACTTTGGCAAACTATCACTAGAATAAGAAGTTTCTGGCTGCAGATGTAAATGAGCTCTCAGCATAGCATGACCCTATATGACTCAGGTTCTAAGTAGATGGAGGACAGCCTTCTTCCAGCTGGTACTGCTCACCCCTTCTTCATATACCATAAGTAAAAGACTATCAAACAAGATAGAGTCTTCTTAGTAGCTGCTCCTTAACTTCGGAATGCCCTTTCTTTATCATTAAGCGCATCACCATTCCTTATGGCCTTTTGGAAGGATTTGAAAACTTATCTCTCTTCTGCTCCTGAGTATGGTTGTTTTTAACTGGAATTGTTTTACTGAATTGGCAAGCTAGTTTAATTGTGTGTTTTTAGAAAGACAGATATTGCCATAGTATGTGTTGTCTTTTTGTACTTGTCTTTTGCTTTGAGTAACCTCAGTCCCATCAGCAATAGGGTAGGGCTCCATTCTTTAGTAGTATCTCTTGCTGTACTGTACAGGGGCAGAAACACTTCTCTAATTTATACTGAGCTGGACTATTGCCATTTTAATTTCCATCAGTGGACCTTTTCACACTTGGCCTGGCAGGACACTCTGAGAATGCTCTCACACAGAGTTTATGGTCTGTGTGGAGCCACTTCTATCATAGAAGGCACTCTGTGCATGCCACGGCATCCTCTGGACCTAAGCTCTAAAAAGTGTGTTCTGCAACTATAGTAGCCCAACTAGGATAGCCCAGCATTCACGCCTCTTCTGGGCAAACAGAGTTTGGGCAACATAGCCCTAACATACAGGTGATTGCACTTGGTTGGCACTTAGATACATTTTGGAATGGTATGGATATAAGGCACAGATGACCAATCCATTTTGGAACTTCACTGGCCATCAACACCTCATAAAGGTGCAAAAGCTTTTGGAATGATATCAGACTAAAGATTAAACAGCTCATAGGAAATTGGTATTTCTACACCAGAATTGTAGTCAAAAGATTGTCTTTGTGGAAAAGCATGTGGCATCCATCTAATCCAAATAATTTTCTGTAATAAAGGTCTTGCTGGAAGTAGACAAAGCATCAGCTGATAGAAAGTAATTCTGTAGGGAAACAAGGGGTCAAGAAAAATGATTCAGCCATCCCTACCATTCCTTTTTAATTGGAATACTGCTGGAAATTCAACATTTAAAGATTATTTATTCTGACATGTTGAAGAAAATGTCAAATCTTAAGATGTTTTCTCAGTTTAAAAAAGTTATAAAACTATTATTTTATTATAGGAGAGGATAGCAAAAGTATTTTTAAGGATGAAGAATATGAAGTCTCCTCCTCCTCCTTTTCTTCTCTTCCTTCTTCTCCTCTTCCAGATATCACACAGGCATCATTTGCACAGGCCTTTTTGGCCTATCTTTGGTTATCCAGGGTGCACGGAATCCAGAAGACTTTTGCCAGATGTGGATATATCACAACCTTAACTCTGAAAGGGACAACCTTTGTAGATGTTGGTGGATTTGGGGTGGTGGTAGCATTTGGATGGTCCCCTTGCTCCCATGATGTTTACCCAGATGTTGGATAATGTACTGACTACACAGTTTGACTTCTGCCCAGCATCAGGACTTTGGCTGACCAGTGCAATGAAAGAATCCATCTGTGTGATTGGAATATTCACAATCTAGAAGGCACAGAGCACCAACTTAGTGGTCTATGCATTGCCACCACCTTCCTATTCCTGCACTGACTATGAGGTAAATCCATTCCATGCAGTACTTACCTGAATGTTTTGCAGACAGTGGTTTCTTTTAAGTCTGTTTTGTAATGCTTTTGTAATACTAAGTTGAACTAAATGTGCAATAAAACATGAGGCCAGGAGTGTTATCAGAAAGGGCTGGAATTAAAAGATTTATGTCTTTAAGGAAAAGAGCTCTGGCATCCGGATGTAAGCCAGATCTGCTGGGCAGCTAGAGAGAGGAGAGGCCATTCCCTTTGATATGAGTGATTGTTAACATCTTACACCTATCTCCTAACAAAAGAAAGGCCAGGTACTCCCTTGATATGTAATTTATTCATGATTATCAGGCGTGGAATGTGTGTGTTCCTATATAAGGAAGAGCTTGGTATCAATAAATTGCTCTCTAGCCTTAAAGCACCTTGGTACTGAGAGTCACTTTGGCCAAAGTTTTGTGTTTGTGGGTCATTGCTCTCTCTGTCTGTTGTCCGGTTCTGCTGTCTCAAGCCACTAGCTAGAACTCTGGCTGGATCTTCCAGGAAGCACCCATAATGCTCTCCTAATCAGAAGAATGTGTGATTTGTGACACTGGCCAAGGTGATATTCATCTCTATCAAAATGTGGCTTATTCTTAATGACCTTAGTTGGGTAGTCAACTGGTCCACTTTCCCACTAAACAACCCAAGACACAAGGAACTGTAAATTCCCCTGAACCTAAGAAACACAATCATTTTAGCTGTTTTTTATTTATTCCATGATCACTGTCATGCCTCCAGAGCATCTTTGTTAGATATTATAGGCTTTTCTATGTATTAGTTCAAGAGGGGAAATAGAGAGCTATAGCTTTAAGAGAGAAAAGGACTGTGGGAAATTCTAGGGTCCTATATTGCCTCTCCAGTTGGTTTCAGTTTTGTGTGTAGTAAGATTTCAGCCAAGTCAGACCTGTAGAGAGTATTTGACAAAGATAAAGTCCACAGAAGAAAGATAAAGTCCACAGAAGAAACAGAACAGTCTAAAAGAGAAGGCTAACCATCAGAGAAGAGAGAGCAAGGTATTTAAGAAAGACTATTGAGAGAGAAGAGATCAGTTTCATGTTATTTGTGTTTGTAACCAGTAAAGCTTTTGAAAATCTAAGAAGTTTGTGGACAAGTCTTTTGTTCAGGCTGTGTTCCTTAGAGCCCGAGGCCTTACTACATGCAAAGTCCATAGCATTGCTCTAGGGACAAAACTATCACATTACTATGACATTTCAGTTTTCCATTAAAACCAACAACTCAAACCTGAAATATTACTGGGCTAAAAACAATATTGCAAAATGTAAAAGAATTGGGGCTTTTTTCCTCCCTCTTTCTCCATCTTTATTTAAAGATCTTTTTACACTTTGCTATAGGGATGTGCATGATTTTTCCCCTGTTTGCTTCATATCGAATATGGTTGGATTCAAATTCAATGTGAATTCTCCCCAAATGTTCTTTGAATTTGCTTCATATCCCTGCCGCCAGTTGCACCTCCAAATCCCCTCTGTTCTCAGATCCTCTGAATCTGTTCCCAATCCGCTTTGAATCCACTGCAGATATGACTGGGCAGCCACTTTGCTGCCTCCTCACCTTCACAAATATAATGAAGTTTTGAACAAATGCATGGAAGCATTTGCTTCACATTTCAATGTCAGTCTTTAAATATAGAAGAAGAATGGGCTTTTCTACCCCCCCCCCTTTCTCACGCATTTAAGGGGACTCTAAGTGGCTGGCAAAGCTTTCTTTCTTCTTCTGACAACAGAACACCCTGTGAGGTAGGCAGGGCTGTAAGAGCTCAGAACTGTGACTAGCCCAAGGTCACCTAGCTGGCTTCATGGGAGAGTGTGGAATCAAACCTGGTATTCCCAGATAAGAGTCCAGCTCCCTAACCACTAAACCAAACTGGCTCGTGATATTCTAGATAGCCAATATTCTATTCTAATGCGAAAGTTCAAAGCATCAAGGTCTGTACAAATTGTGAACCTGATGAATATTTTTGCTCATCCCTACTTTGCTGTAATCTGCCCCAGTAACTATGGACCAAGCAAGGCTCTCCATTCTGAGTCATGGCAGACCATCCTTGAAGGTTGTGCAAGCTTTGGAACCAGCCCTTGAGGGCTTTGACAGCTAGGAATGAAAGTTCTTACCCTTGAAACTTCTGAGGGGCCAATTTTGAAAGCACACAATGTCCCCATGCAAGCCGTCTGGCACACTTTGGGCGCTGTTTGGGCACGCATGGGCTGGGCACGGGACCGGGAACACATTTTGGGCATCCCCATGACATTCCTGGCAATGTGGGACAGTTACAGGTTGGGCGCAGATGGTGGCGTACCCATGAGAGCCGTGCTGAACCCTGGTATGGGGGAGCAGTGCCATCTCCTCTCTGCCTCCTCTCTCCTCATTGGCAGCTGGATTGTCATCAGCCCACCCCTGAGCTGCATCCCCCCTCCCTTAGCAGTATGGACAGCCAGGACTGGGGTGGGAGGCCCAGAAACAAGTTAAAATAAAGCTTCATTCATAAAATAAAGCTTCATTCATAAAACACCAATGAAAGCCGCTACAAGGTTTAGCAACAGTAGGTGCTTGAGCAGTTTTGCGCACCTCTGTTCCACCGGGGACCGCGAGAACGCCTGACAACTTTAAAAGGCAGAAAATCAAGTCTTCATTTCTGATCGCCTTGCAGATCGAGGAAACAGGGGTTGCAAATGAAATAAAAATAAAGCCATTATGCAGCCTGCCTTGGTATTCTTGAAACACGGTTGGAGTTACCTCTGTGGAAATGGCAGAAAATTTTAAAACCAAGCTGTTCTCAAACCTGCTCTTGCGATCAGCATTTTAAAAAGTCAGCGGCTGCGATTTTCAATGGACAGGGCAGGGACAGCAAACACACCCCACCTCCCAATGACGTGAGCGCAAATCTCCTCCCTATTAGCTTGCAAGCATCCCCATGTGTGTTCCTGGCTCACTGAGCAAGGTGCACCTGTCATCCAAACCATGCCGAGACTTGTTTTTTCAGATATCAAATTTGGCACCCCATTCTCGGAACTGTACCAAAGAGCCATGGGGATGCACCCTAAAATGCACTGCTAAAATAGGTGCCCCTGTAACTGAAGCACAGAAGCATTCAGCTTCTGCACATCTATGTATTCTGAATTTGGACCAACTAGTGCACCAGTTAAGCTTTGCTATTGAGGTTAACTACCAGTACAGAGCAGGGACCTCTTGATCTGCATCATAGCAATGGACAAGGCCTCTTTTAAGCACACGAACGTGTGGACAGAAGATCCCTGAATCTCGTTTCATGACTGTGTGTTCTAGATAAAACATAATTACAGAAAGGTCCTCAGACTTTGAAAAAGGTTATAGTCTGTTCTGGGGAATATATATGGGCCCACAATAAGACATCTGCTTTGCATACACAAGGTGATAGCAAGATATTGGGGGTGGGTGGGTTGGAAAAAGAGACAAGTGCTCCTAGGGGCACCAACAGAAACTTTGGCAGGCACTTACATATACTATATGAGAGATTCCTAGTGGATGTCAAAACACAACTTCTGTTGGGAGATGTGGGGAAAAAACTCCTTCTTACAAAAATATTAACATAAATGTAAGCTGATCAGTGGAACAAGTCCTTTTCAAAAACAATAACAAAATAGTTCTTAGGACATTGAAAATAAACAGAAAAAGTCATCCTGTTGCACTAGTTCCAGTAAGCAATTGCTTAGTAGTTCCCAAGTGAAAAATAACTGCATTGTTTTCCACCATTTCCCTCCTCCCCCTTTTTTTTCAGATGTTGTAATTTTGAGATACTTTTATGGTTTCTATTTGGCATTGTAAAAACCAGTAGTGTTATTGCTGTTGCTATTAAATTTTGAAGGAAATGTTGGCCTGGTCTTTTCTTTATCCTGCCTGACTCCAGTCCCAGCCTTGATGTAATTGTATTTTAGTTTAGGAAGTGCTAATGCATGGAGGTTATGAATGTTTTATGACATTTTTGCATCTGAATGCAGATGAAGCCTTTTAAGCTGCTGTGGTTTTAATGAATTTCTAAATTCCCCCCTTGAGATATGAGGGAGCAAAGATGGTTCTACCTCATAAAGCTGGTGAAGAATTCTGTAGGAGTATGGTGTTTATTCATCCAACAGGTCCTTGGAGAAGCAGAAAAACTTATAACCCCTGGGTGGAAGGTTCTTTGGGAGGCTTACAAAGACTTTTATGGAGCACCAAATCTGGATATGTTGAGTTTCTCCAAATCAGTAGGAAATCAAATCACAATTATCAAGACTCCCAATTGTTTGTAACCAACTCTAAAGTACTATACAGTGTACACCAACACAAAGTTCCAAAAGTTCCATAGCCAGCAATGACTGGAGGACTAGTGAATTTCTCCAAACTGAAGATCCAGTTACATCTAAGGGCTGTTCTTCACGTGCTTGTGTTCCCACATTAGTGTGGAATATAGGAGGTCCCAGCCACCACTGGCACATTCTGTCTGCATAAACTGGAGAATAATTCAGATCAATAGGCCCTTGATCTGGATCACTGGGTAGGCCTCAATATCAGACCACTGTGGCCTAGTCAGAATGCTTTTGTGTTCTGGACTAGCAGGGGCACATTTCAACAGTGAACCAAAGTGTTCTTAGCTCTTCAAAGTCCTCAGAGCCCAACACCAAAGCTCATATGATTTTTGGTACCAGTGTGGGAGCTGGTATGAACAAGCACTATTGTGAAGATGGTGGCGTATCAAGACATTTTCCCCAGTGAAACTTAGCAATAGCATTAGAGCTTACATCACTAGGTCAGAAGGCCATCCAGCCTGAATAACAACAGGTGTCTTGTAATCTAGTAGTGTAGCCATAATAAGCAAGAAGTTCTATGAAAACAGAATTATGTTATGGGAAGCAGGCTGGTGAGACACAGAACAGTCCCGTCAAGGTTGAAATTACCTGAGAAAATTTGTAGAGCTTTTAAGTCTCATGGAGAAAGTGAATTATCTTTTAAAGTTTTGTACCGCTGATATATAACCCCTCTGTTTCTTTTCCGAATCAAATGATCTCCCACATCTTTTTGTTGTCATGGATGCAAGCAAGTAGGGACATACCTCCACATGTGGCGGAGTTGCCCCTCTATTTGCCCCTTTTGGAACATGATACAGGATGCAGTTGTGACTATCACACAGCAATCTGTAACTTTGTCACCTACACTGGTCTTCTTACTGCGACCCACAGAGGCTAATGTCCCATTCAAACACAAGGTCCTTATTCAGTCATTGGTAACAGTGGCAAAGGCTGAGATAGCTTTGTTCTTGAAAATGGTAAATATGTTAGCAAAGGACAAATGGCTCACAAGAGTCTGGACTATCTCTCTGAATGATTTAACTACAATTCAGATAGCATGGATGACTGCTGAGAAAGAACAAACCTGGTTCCTGGAGAAATGGTTTCCACTCTTGGACAAAGCTAAGACAAACCTTCATCTGAGACTGAACTTTTCATTTCCATCCTCTCTCATGAATTAAAAATTACAAATATTTTCTCATTTATTCCCATATTGACTAAGTTACACACATCACACCAATATGTTTACTGATTTATTATTATTATTTTTGTGTTGGCTGTACAGCATTTAATGATGTTTATTTTTATATTGTAGCAATTTAGAAGTTTAATGAAGTTACTGGGGGCAGGGGGGGGGGAGGATAGGTCCAAAGTGCTCATGTGGAACATCTCATGTCAATCCACATATTATATTATTCAGTTTGTATTATGCTCTGATCTTTAGACAAACAATGGTGTAGTGTACCGGTATTCATGTATTAGTGGTTACGTTGATTACCTGAATTCTTTTCATATACTCAGGCATTTTACTCTATATATCTGTACATATTCTGCAATCTTAAAACAATAAAACCTTCCACTAGGAATGCAATCAAGACTCTGATTTTTGCATGTGAACTCCATGCAGATACACTGCCTGCTGTGCACTAGCCAGTGTGCTACCACTGCTAACCTTAAAAGCTTCCAACACAGCTGTGCTCCAAACCAGTAGACCTCATGGATACACACCCACAGGTTCAGATCATGACTTTTCAGTGCAGAAAGCCTCACAAACTATCTAAGTACAGTACCCAGCAGAGCATACAGATAGACCAAAGGGATGAATGAATGAATTTGTTATACTCTCAGGGCCTTTCTCCACTTATCTGTGCAGTCCTGGGTTTGTGAATCTGGTTTAGGTAGGAGCTGGTCCCAGTCTTTTCTGTACCAGGCCCATTAGCCAGGAATGAAAGTTGCTGGTCTATGGCATCCGGGAGCCATTTTGGTGGTGAAACAAGGCTTGCCACTGAAATGGGTCCCCATGGCATTTGTATGCTGGTTGACCCCATTATTAAAGTCTGTCCATCCGTCTGTCTGTCCGTCCTCCCTCCCTTTAATATTGGGACTTTAATTTTTCACCAGCTGTTTTGCATACAGAGCCCCAAGACCTGGGTCAGATGTTTATGGAGCTGATTATCATAATAGAAAAGTGAGGTAGTGCCCTGTCCATTCATAGGGGGCAGTTTAATATTTTTTAAAAGTTAAGGGGACTGTAGGTGCTAAGCCAGTTTTGTTGCCTGTTTTCTAGCGCTTCAAAAAGTTTAGTTGAGACTCTAGTAAGTACTAAATTCCACATTATCAAAAGCTTCATCCACACGAACACTTGTAGCAATTCAGTGGTTTAACAGGGATAGGACAAGTGTTAGAGGTTGAGCTGCCTTTAAAAATGTTGAGAAACTCTAGAATAGGACTATCAGGCTGCTAATGGAGAATGGGCATTTAGAATACATTACACTATTTTTTTATTGCCCTGGCTCCCAGTTCATTCCTGGGCCCAATTTAAGGTGCAGCTTTTAACCTTTAAAGCTATAATTATCTGATTTCACAATTACCTGATTAGGCTGCTGTGAACTAAGGCTGGTAAACTTCTGGTAAAGGTGGACCATTTGCATTTGCTGGGAGGTAAGCTTCCCCAAACTGTCCCATTTACCAGCCCATGCCAATGGCTCCAAAGTCGGAAGTTCCACCTCCTCACTGGTGCAATTGGCCACTTGGATGCCATTGTGAGAGGGGCATGATTGATCGCTCACCCATGCCGTGATTGAACGCCCCTCTCAGAAAACTAAAAAAATTACTAAATTATAACCTGTACACCACTGTGAAAGAAAAACTTCTAATGTCACTTGTGAGAAATAGGAACTTCTGGCTCCCAAATGCAAGAGTCCTTTTCCTCTTGCAGGGATCCCACCCATACATAATTAAGTGGGTTGTACTTTTCCTTTTGAAATCCATCTAAATTAGGAAACCACGCCTATTACAGACTAGGGCAAAATGCTAGGCGAATGGGTTCTCATGAACCAACATTGAAGAAAACCTCTTTAACCATCTAAAAACCTGGCCAAGAATATAAGAACATAAGAGAAGCCCTGGTGGATTGGGCCACAGTCCATTTGGCCAGCTTCTTGTCTCACACAGCAGCCCACCAGTTGCTTATGGGCATCTTAAGCAGAAGCCAAAGGCAAAATGTTCACCTGTCTCAAATCCCTGTATTTGACCTTTGGAGGCATCCTGTCTATCTTCCCAACCTGGAGGATGCAACTCACCTGTGGGTCCAAGAAAAAAAAATAAACAAAACCCTTGCATCACACATTTTTAAGAATAAATGGCTAAAAGCCTCATACATCACTTCTCTTTTGTGTTTATCACCCATTGGCCCTTGTTGGTTTCTACAGCCTGAGTGGTCAACTGGCTACAGATGCTTCTGTAGTTTCCTAAGAATTTCTGTCTGGGAAAGGAATAAAGAAACATTTTTATATATCTGCCATGTGTCCCTTGAGCCTCAAATGTACCCCAGGGATGTTTGTTTTACCATGTCTGACCACAGCTTTAGAAAGGGATTACACTAAAACACATGCTTCAAAAGAGGAGAATAGGTTTTATGTTCCAGATAATTGTTTTAAGAGAATACATATTCATTATTTCCAGTGAGTTAAATTAATGTCAGTGATGTTCAATCTGAAAACAATAATTAAGATAATAAAAATACTCATGTTGACCTCATCATACATTGACCTCCAGTGTATAAAGCTATGATATACTTTCTATTGTGTTTAATTCACTTCCTGAGGTATTCAGTTGGCAAAAACTCTACAGATTTCTTTGAAGTTCAGAGCCACTATAAGTGTTTAATATTCTGCTATTGGCAGTTATTCCATAAGATACTGAAAGCAGCCTATAGTTAGTCTGATGGAAAAATTATTGCTTTTGCATTGACTGTAGGATTTTGAAATTTTAATTACAGAAGCATTTATTTTCTGAACACGCTCTTGTTTCCAACATAATTATCTCAGTGCTTACACAGTTCTTATACACTGTTTGTCCTCAACAGCTTCTAACTATGTCATTCTACCTTTCCTTGCACAAATGTCCCATGGTTATTTTCAAGATGTCATTCTTCTTACCTTGTGGCTGATTCACACATGCACATATTTACTATTGAGCTGGTGTCTGCCACATGCTTAATCACAACATTAGAAACAGGGGCACTTTATCAAGCTGAGATTAGGATTGATATGGGAAATTGACTACCAGAATTGTTACTGTCTTCACCCTAGATGACTTTAAGAAAAACTTAGACCAATTCAATGGCTTTTAAAATTCATGCCTTACTACTACCTCCATGTTGGAGAAACAGTCAGGATGCCCTTAAAGGTCATTTAGAGGGATTCAAGGATGTTTATAAAATTGTTATGTTCTGATTTCCTTGATGCTATACACAAATTTGATTGTTTGAAATAGATGTATCACATTACTATAGATCTATTCTTCTGAAAAGCAGTGAGTGGATCACAGTAGTTTTCTCTTAATCAAAATCATTTTTTTTAAAAAAAAAACCTGAATTCTTTGTCTCTGTTTTCACTGAAGAAGACAAAGAGCATATGCTGGCAGCTGAGTCAGTCTTTTGAGGGAAACTGTCAGAAGAATTAAACTGGGATGTCTTAAGAAACTAAATGATAACAGATCACTGGGACTAGGTGGCATTCATGCAAAAATTCTTAAAAAATTCATATGTGAAATTGCTGAGCTTCTAGTGAAAATATATAATCTTTCCCTAAGATCAGGTTCTGTGCCTAAAGACTGGAAGGTAGCAAATTTAACACCAATCTTCAAAAAAGGATCCAGAAGTGACCAAGGAAATTACAGACCCGTCAGTTAACATCAGTTTCAGGTAAAGTGATGAAAATCAGCATTAAGGATAAAATTACTGTGCATCTAGAGCAGTGGTTCTCAACCTGGGGGTTGGGACCCCTTTGGGGGTTGAATTACCCTTTCAGAGGGGTCGCAACGACCCTCCCACCACCCTTCCCTCCCACAATCCAGCTGCTCTGCCCCCTTGATTGGAGGTCCCCACCACATGAGGAACTCCATTAAGGGGTCGCAGCTTTAGGAAGATTGAGAACTGCTGTTCTAGAGGAATAAGCATTGCTGAAGGAAGATCAGCATGGCTTCTGTAAAGGTAAATCATGCTTTACAAACTTTTAAAAAAATATTTATGCTCATAAAATTACAATACAACATGAAAATGGTATTACATATCCATATTTATTTCCATTAACCTTACATTTAGACCATCCTCAATTACATTCCCCTACCCCAGCAGTGGTATCATCATCTTTCACACTTAGCTATTCTCCATTATATTCCCCATTATATTCTTCATTTCCTTTAAATTGCCTTCCACTTCATTACTACCAATGTAACATATTAGGAGATTCCGTTCATCCTCTGTTGTTCTGAATTTTATTTCTAATCTTCCCATTCTCATTTGTCTATAATAAATCTAAAATGTTCTACTACATATTTCAACCAGGTCTGTATCATCCATTTATTCTTATTCTTCCATCCAAGAACAATTGTATATAGTGAACATAAGAGAAGCCGTGCTGGATCAGGCCACAGCCCATCTAGTCCAGCATCCTGTCGTACACGGTGGCCCACCAAATGGTCATGGGCATCTCAACCAGAGACAAGGACAAACCTTTTCCTGCTCTCAAATTCCAGCAAATGGTCTTAGAAGCGTCTTGCAAGCATTAGCTGATTCAGTATATATTTATCCTTTTCTTGGATCTGTTGACCTCTATAATTCAAAAGAATACTCAGTTCAGGATATTGCAATAAATCTAAATTCATAATCTTAACACATTCATATACTCTTTTCCAAAATTCACCAACTCTAGGACTTAACCAGATCATATGTAAATATGTTCCCTTAATTCCACAACTATGCTAACAGTTCAATGAAATATTTTATAACATATTGGCAAGCTGAGCCAGTTCTATATTATTTTCCTAATTCTCTTAATCTCATATTTTTAGTATTATTTATCATATTATTCCTTATACCTTCTTGTTGTATGTTAATGCTCTTTTACCATGACCCTGTTAAATTATTAGTTATATTATATTTTACATCTATTAATATTTTATAAATCTTCCCTGCTGTTCATTTCCTATATTTCATCCTATATTTTATCAGTTCTTCAAAATGACTCAGAGGCTCTCTCATTATCTCCTTAAATTTATAAACACCAAGAAATGTTATAACTGAATGCCTTAATAGCCACTGATTTGGTCCGAATACACCTATAAACTCCTGTTCTAACTTCATTATTTTCTTTTTCAAAATCTGCCTTTACCTTCTAACCTTTCCTTTTAAAACTTTCCATAATCCCTTCCCCTATTATTTCTTTTTTATTGTTAATAAACTCTATTGAAGTATACCTTGAAAAATGTGGACACAAAGTTTATTATTACAATAATTTATTACATAAATTCTCGCACCCGTCTGTCAGTGGGTGTGCGCTGTGATCTCCCTCTACTCCAGAGGCAAGACCTCCCTCCAGCCCTTTCCCCTCTCCTCCGAGAGAAAGAGGCCTAGATGACCCGAGGGTGAAACAAACCCTCCCTGATCCCCCTCTGCTAAAGCCACATGTTGCGAGAAAACAGGAACGTCTGGCTGCTGCTTTATATAGTCTGTGATCCAGTTGTTCCTATTGGTCCATTTTTGGCAGGCTGGCGAGGCTTCTCCCGGTGCTCCGCCTCTGCTGTCACTCAGACTGTCAGAAAGCCCGTGAAATGGCTCCATGGCTGCAGCCTACCTCCTCGAATGTCATACACACATAAAACACACACACACACACACACACACAAAGAATCAGATTGAAAAAGAGACCCTAGGCAAAAATTGGGGAAAATCTCTTTCTTTTGTTTCCTTTGTCACTATAGCTTTTCTTCCCTCATGAGAAGGGAGTGGCTTCTCAGCTCTTCCTTCAAGAAGTCAGCAAGGACCCAGGAAGATGCTCACCTCACCATCAGCCAGGAGCTCAGAATCCCTATGTAGAAACATCAGAATGGAAGTCAAAAATGAGATAGGGTGGAGGGCGGGAGGGTCAGTTTCCTGGAAGGAGGGCAGCAGAAGGCTCAGAAGTGGCTGCTGAAAATTCTCATCACGTGGCAAGGGGAAAACCTCAAAGCAATGTCACCAGTGGCAAAGAAACAAACCCAAAGGATGAATGCCCAGGAAGGGAGAAGGAGAAACCAGGACCAAAGAGGAGAGGTTCAGTGTCATTTCAAATTGGAGAGAAGTGGCACCAAGTGAAAGGTATTTTCATCCCCTATGCCTTAGCAGGCTTCACAGATCTGTTCAATCAGCAAATTTCACACAGAAGATTTGGATTTTGCCCTGAATTCTAGACTTCAGCACAAAAAATTAAATAGCACATTAGGCAGTCAGACAGACACATAGATGACAGAATAAAAAAAATCCTTTTAAAGGGTAAAAGAGCATTGAAAACAAATCATTTAATTTGAACCAAGGTGTTTGACTGGTCCAACGCTGAACTGATTCCCCCAACCTGAGGTGGTTCAGTGTAAATTTGGTTGAACATCCCAATTTGAATTGAACCAATTCATGTTCAAATCTATTTGGCACATCTCTACTGAATTTCATGGGACATGTCCAGATTAACACATTTTAATGTGATTGTAGTGGACAGAGTCAAACTGTATTCCTGACCAAATAATGTGTGTAGGTGTAGTCTTGTTTCTGTGAAAAAGGATTTGCTTACCAAAGCCCATATATATACAATTAATAGAACTGATAGAGGCCTCAAGATTCCAACTTCTAATTAGGATTTTCAAATATCATGATTTACATCTAGAAAGTTCACACAGACACCACACATACAGAACCTTAGTGGCAGAGTCCTAGAGGACCATGTGAATCCCACCCTGGTCTCTCCACACATGGCTCTTTCACATTTCATAGGACATTATAGCAAGTGTGGCCTGCATTATGATCCATGAGGGCTGAAATTTCCTCTTCTACCCAGTTAATTAAGATGCAGGACACCTATCTTCTGTCCCAATGGTGATTTTTATTGCTTTCAAGAATGTGACAGCTGAGTTCACACATTATATTTGCCCACACAAGCATGTGTCCACGAACAGAGAGCATAGCGGATGTGGAAGTAATACAGTTCTGTAAAAACTAATTGCTTCACAACTGATAATGCAACTCAACTGAACCCAGCTAACCTGAGTTTTGCTCACTTTTGCACAGTCCTTTTATATCCAGCAAATGGCAAAGTACAAATGAGTTAACAAGCAGTTGGCTGTGATTACAGAAACAAATGAGTTAACAAGCAGTTGGCTGTGATTACAGAAAATCTTGCCCAGGAAATAACAATTTGCTTTAGCTCAGTAAGCAAGGGGGTCAGTGAAAAAGTCCCTCCAACTGAAGAACAGGGAAAAAACAGATACAGATTTTCTATAGATTGTTTGATAAAAAGCATAGTATCTAGAATAATCGCTTCCCAGTTTATATGAGAACTCTCACTAGAAGCAGGAGGGGAAAGAGGATCTTAGCTGTTTACTTTTGGATCTCTAGATATTGTTAATAATGAAAATTGTGACCTGATGAATTTCTTCAGTAGATTCCTAAGCGCTTCACAGAATAACTGAGTACTATAGCTCAAGAAATCAGCCAAAGGTCAAAAACAGATAATGATATAAATTGAGGCCACGAGAAGACATGTTGATGTCTGAGGCAAAGTGTCAGGATTATCCAGCATCCATGTCACATAATAAAAGAGTTTTGCAATCTGTGAGCCAGTTTGGTCTCGTGATTAGATTACAGGACTCATCTCTCACACTGACTGGGTTTGATTCTGCACTCCTCCTTGAAGCCAACTATGTGAACTTGGGCTAGTTGTAGCTTTCTTTCTGAGCTCTCCCAGCCTCACCTACTTTACTCTAATCTACCTTACAGGGTGTCTCTTGTGGGGACACATTTGTCAGCTTTGTCAGCTGATTTGAGTCTCCTAAACGGGTGAGAAAAGCAGTGTAGAAAAGCCAGCTCTTCAGGTGGTTCTGCACTGGAACTCCGAAATACGGATCTATGAGATCCGTATTTTGGAAATCCGTGTTAAGTAGATATGGATCCACTAACACCCCTTCCGTCCGTACCCATTAGGGAAGGACGGATTTAGATACGGATTTGAGGTGGGTGCAGTGCGGAAGCACAGCACCCACCTCAATCCCTGCTTTGAAGTCCCTCCTCCTGGCCTCCATGATTGGGTCCTCTAGAGCCAAGCATGGTGTACTGGGGGTTTCCACTGACCTTTAATCCAGATCCAATAGGGGGCCTCGGTGGGCTGCGTGTTGCGCGCTCCCGGCATGCTCCCCTCATTCAGAGGCCGGACAGCGAGCAGGTAGGTCCTGCGTCTCGCGCGCGTCCTCCCGGGGCCCTGGGGGGGGGAAGAATCATCTTCGTGATGTAGGCGCCTCGGTGTAGGCGCCTACACACCGAAGATGGGCGCGATCGGGCTCGGAGGGTGGGTGGGGTGGGGGCTTCAGGGAGTGGGGGGGTGGGGGACTGATCTGCGGGGTGCCCGCGCCTAGATCCAGGCGCCCGCGCCCCGCAGATGGGCAGGAACAGGATCGGGGTGAAGCCTTTGGAGATTGGAGCCAGGAGCTCCGATCTCCGAAGGGGTCCTGCCCCATAGGGACCTTGCCCCGGGCCCCGCGTTCCGGCACTCCTGTGTGTGAATGGTAAAAGTGTCCGGAAGTGTTTTAGGCTTCCCGTTCTACACGCGTTCCAAATGGAACGCGTGCAGTGCAAAAATGCCTTTTGACACTGCTTCCATTCCAGAATAGTGGGACCATTCCCATGATCTTAGGGTTTTGGTGGTGGTGTTTTTTTTAAAGTTGAGCTTCAAGCCAGCTTTTGCTCTCTCCTCTTTCTGCCATAAGAGTGATATCATTTCCATATCTGAAATTACTGAGATTTCTCCTTGCTATCCTAATCATGTCTTTTGAGTCATCTAGCCTGATATTTCAGACAAGGATACAGAGAGGATAAGGGATGCAATATTTAAAGAATAGTGCTCTTGGTTAAGGTGGCAAATCTGTCACTTATCAATAGGACAAATGTTTTGTATGCAAATAATTTCAGGACCAGTTATTTAGAATCTCCTTGCAAGAGAGCATTGCAAGAAAATTCTCATATTGACATGAAAACTGCATGTGTGTTTCCAGAGATCACCAGGATCTGAGCTTGCATTTTTTAACCTTTACCTCAGCCCAAAACAGAGTAAATGTTATTTGCTAGATTATTGGTCTGCTGCACTTTGGTATCACAAACTATATGGGGGCAGTATAGTCCTGGAAAACTGGTATAAACAAAACCTTTCTGTTCTACCCACCCAGAATGCTTTTGAAAATGAGATTCACAAATTATTCTAATATTTTCTGCCTTCCGAGACCCTTCCACAAAGCTAGTGCTGTTAGTGCAAAGATAGCAGCTATGAAAAATGGCTTCAATAAAACATTGCAAACCTTTGAAAAATGATTGGAAATATCTTTCCCTTAAAATGTAGCAATAGTAAAGTGCACAATTGTTGGCCTTAAAGCTTTTTTTATCGGTTGGCATTAGGGATAAGCAAATAACTCACAACATATTTTACTGCACTTCAGTAAATGTAATCCACATAAATTACCATTCAGGAGAAGGTTGGAAACCCCCTCCCCCCAGAAGAAAGCAATATAAGCAAGAAATAATACTTTTTTTCAACACTGGGAATGTTAATAAACTGGGCAAAGCGTTCTACAGAAATCCATGGGTAATCTTTCACATAGGTTCAGTAGGACCTTTAGAAGAAGGTACTTTAAATAAATAATTGCAACTTTTAACATATATAATTTCACATGTCAATGCCCCTCCATTCCGTCCATCTACTGCAACTTATTCACTGGTGCTGGTAGGGTAGTGAGAAAGAGACAGGGCTGCTGTCATGCTTTCATGTGAGGTTGACTATATAAAGAATAATTTTGCATTGTAGTAGAGGTTGGTCCAAAGCATGTGATCCAAGCAGTAAGAGCTAATTCAGTGGAAGTGGGAGAACAGCCTTGGAATGTATTGACTGCATCTGATCACACCTATGAGTCTTTCCGCACATGCCGCCAAAAACCGGATCCAAAAGATAGGGAGAGTGGGCTGTTTCCCATGCCCCTGTGGGTTTTTTGGTCCATCATGAGTCCATGTTATAAGCTAACAGGTGGGAACAATCTGAAAACATTTTCAGTCCTCATTTGCTGAGAATTTGGAATATCCTAGTTGTGTAGGAACCTTTTGGAATTAACATGCAGGAAAATTAAGACTAGAACAGAACTAAGTTTTGCTATGTTTTTCATTCTTGGACTATTCAAACCAGCAGTTCTCCTTCCACAATCTGAGTTGATAGAGTTCAGCAGCAGATAAATTATATGAGGTTTCTGATCATGTATTTTGCCCTATTATTATTTAAATAAATAAAGAATCCTTTTGGATTGACTATGGGGGTTTTTCCACTAGCACTAAACACTCATTAAGGACCCATTAAGGACCCATTAGGATCAGAGCAGGAAGAACCCATTTCCACTGCAGACACCATTAGAGCCACATTTGTTTCCACCAGTTCTAGGGAAATCCGAATTGAATGGGTCCTTCAGGACCTATAATCCGGATTTTCTGTAGACCCCATTAAAGGGGTCTATAATGGGGTCTTCAGGCATCAAATCCAGATTAGACAGAGCGTTTTTCCACTGTGATCAGGCAGTGGGGTCTAGGGGGGGTTCTGAGGGGATGCATCCATGGGACGGGTGCCCTGAAACCCAAAGCTCTGAAGCTTGTGCACAATCTCCAAAGCTGGCTCCGAAGAGGACCCCACATGAGAGCAATGCCAATCCTATGGACCTTTGTCAATGGCTCCAGAGAATCTTTGACATTTGTGGCAACTCGCTCCGGGGAATCTCCAGATTTGAGGAGTATTTATAAATGAAGCTGTGGGCAGGCTAGCATCTATTGCTATTGGATACTGCACCGCCCGTGGAGACCCATCGTGTACCTCCCTTAATCCAAATCTACTAGATCCAGATTAGTTGAAGGACTCATTCCTTAGATCCAGATCATCTTAGATCTGGATTAAAGGAGGTCAGTGGAAACCCACCCACCCCCATATGATGGAACAGCAGCTATGGGAAAGTGGAGTATTCGTGTTCTTATGCAAACAATGAGTGTGAGGGGATAGGATATACACTTTCAATGCATTTTCAACAGAGAACTGCAGTATATACTGAATTATTACAGATGTAATAACCCTGCTGTTTAAGTTTTATATAACTAATGTTGTCAGTACTAGCACCAGTTTATTTAATGAGAGATTTGTAATTTCTCTGTGCAAAGCCTATTAAGAAAATGAATGCAGGCACTCAAGATGCCATTTGTATTGTGCAGCTGACACTACATAGTGCCATAATTGTTCAAGTCTATAATAAAAACATATTTATAGAAAATGAAATAAAACTGTCAGGGTTATGAGATTTTTAGTAAAACGGACAGAAAGACATCAGAGTTGAACGAAATGTTTGATGTCTTTTGCAGAAAAATGGGGGGGGGATTGAACGGATTTTTAGTTTTTTAAAAAAGAGGGAGGAGAGGAGGGAGGGAGAGCTGGAAGCCCATAGGGTTGATGTGACATTGAATTTAAAAGTAAACTTGAAGAAAAATGCTCGGTTCTCTGAATTTTGACATAGGTAGTTTCAGGAACTGCATGCTCATTTGAACTTTGGACAAGGTACCCCTCATCTTCACCAAGGATCTGCTGTCCTTGATGTGTCATAGCTGAGTCTTCCTAACAAATTTCAGTGCCCATTTTCTCATCACTTATATTTTGTTGAAGATTGATGGACAGCACAGCCATGATCATCAAACATTCTTCTTAGTACTGAGTGAAAGCTAGAATGATGTGTGATTGTGTGACCCAGTTGGCTGTTCTTATATTTGTGGCATGAAAACTTGAGTATTTATAAACGAAGCTGGTGGGGAACGCAGTAGGTAAGCAAAATTGCCTCCAAACATTGGAATTAACATAACTTGAAATAAGAATTACAGTACAATTACATTTTTGTATGCTAGGAGATAAAGGAGAAAGAAACAATTTCAGAAACATTTAAATCACACACTGGTGAGAAAAAAGACAGTTCTGAAAAGTAAAAAATGGGCCCGGTTCCCATTACAAGCTTAAAACGGTTTTCCTAAACTGAAATAATAGAACCGGATGCTAAAACGAATTTGCCTGATCCCATTACTTTCAACTTAATCGCGTTTGATCCGGATTCTGAGGATGATACATAGCGTACGTGACTCAAGGGGGGACTCAAGTGGCTAAAAGCCGCTTTTCGGGGCTGCCCTGCCCTCTTCCTCCTGGCGTGAACACACCACCCATAAGGGACCCCTTCACGGAGCCTAGCTGGGTGGCTGGCTGGCTGCCGCTTGCCTGGATGGGTGAAAAATGGCACCGGGCAGCCAGCGATTCTTTCCCCTCCTCTCCCCATTGCCCAAGGCACACAGCAGCAGCGGCACCTCAAGCCCCCTTCGCCCGCTCACTTCACAGCCACAGCTTAAACATTCACACATCTTACAGAAACTTCAGCTGCTTTCCTCCCTTTTCCCTTTCTAAAGGTCAGAACTTTCAAAGAGCCAGAATTGCGAAGAATTGCAACATTGTTATCAGGTGTGAAGTGGGTGGATTGCTACAGTGTAACGGCTGCTTACTGGGTGGATTTTTACAGTAAAATGACTATCTTTGGAAGCAAGCTATTGGGGGAGGGAAACCCTACACATGCATTTTCATCCCACAAAAACTGTACCGTTCCCACAGCAAGAAATGTAAAGCATTTCAAGCGCACGAACTGGAGCGAGACCTGTTGAAATGAGTGTTAACATTTACAATGCTTTGGGGTGATTTAACATGCGGAAAGCATGTTAAGCCAACCTGACGTGGGGACTGAGAAGATTGAAACCGTTTCGAAACCATTTTAAGCTTGTAATGGGAATGCAGCCATGGCGGCACTGGCAAAAATGAAACCATGAAGAAGCGGAGTAGGAGTAGGAGTTAGCTTTTATACCCTGCTTTTCTCACCCTTGAAGAGTGACTGACAAACTTTCTATTCTTTTCTCCACAACAGACACCCTGTGAGGTAGGTCGGGCTGTGAGAGCCCAGAAAGAGAGCTGGCTTCATGTAGGAGCACAGAATTGAGCCAAGGGACTACCAGATAGGAGGCTGACACTTTAACTACAAGACCAAACTGGCTCAGAAATGGAACAGGGGGAAATGAGAGAGAGACATAAGAGCATTGGTTAATTCAACTCAGGCTGCATTTACCTATTAGCAAAACAAACAAACAAACAAGAGAGG
Organism: Aspidoscelis tigris stejnegeri; assembly: GCA_023333525.1. Lineage (NCBI taxonomy): Eukaryota > Metazoa > Chordata > Lepidosauria > Squamata > Teiidae > Aspidoscelis > Aspidoscelis tigris. The sequence continues at coordinate 58,761,844 of JALMGA010000002.1, read as the reverse complement.
GCAGAAGGCCAGATTGCCACATGAACAATCCCACTTGTGAACCTTCTCTAAGCTGTCACTAAGCTACTTCACAGGTATTTTTTTATTACCAAGGCTGCCTCCCAGATGGTGAGAAGAAAGGGCAGGATCTCTTTTAGGTCCTACAATTACCTCTTGTTGCCATCCTTGCCAGACAGGAGGGGGAAATTATGGGCAAATCTGGCCCCTAACCTTTCTGGGTGCTCAATCCTGAAATGGCACAATGGGTACTTCCTGATATTTTGATGATGCAAAATATCTGGAAGTGCAGAAGAGCTGGGCCTCACATGTGGATGGTAGCCATTTTCAGTTCTGTTTTGAACTTGTGCTTCCACTGTGGCCATTTTCTACAAAATGGATTCCAGGAGCAAGTGTCCAGACAGGCAAGCCCCATTACTATTTTGGGAAAACCCAGGTTCGGAGAGAAATATGCTGGGATTTCAACCCATCCTGAGGCTGTGTTGGGATTGCCATAGATATGTGAAGCAATCCAAATACAGTGCTAGGATAAGCCCATGTTTTAAGCCCTGTCTGAATGTAGACAAAGTGCAAACATGGCCTAAGTATCGTTTATGCTCACAGACCATGGCTCTCAGAGGACAATTTGTCTCAGTCCTACCTGCAGCTATAGGCTCTTAAAACTGTCAAAGATCATTCATTCACTTCATCCACATGAAAATATGCCTGGAATTGTTGCTGGAGACCAGAAGGGCAAATGGAATACACTGTATTTTTTTGGTCTCTAACAGCAAATTGAGCACATTTCCAGCCTTTGCGATGACTCCTGGCTGCCATGTACCATTTTACACAATGGCCAAGGGTCACCTGTTGGCAAGTCACCTGTTGGGAGAATTTGTGACATGATTTGAATGCGGATGCAGAGGCTTCAGAGTCAAATGGCAGCAGATACATTTTCCTGTTGAGCCCTGCAGGAACCCCGAGGCCTTTAATGAGAAGCTGAATTGATGGTGCCTGTCGGCCATTCACCCTTTAGCAGTGATAAATGCATTATGTTTTTAAATTAGAATGCTTTCATTTCATGGTGCTTGTGTGGTTCACATAGCATTAATGGGTGAGATTGAACAGGTAGGGAAGGGAAGGAAAAGGCACCAACCAGAACCTCACTACATATCTCCCCAAGCCGTGTTTTGATCCATAGTCTGCCAGATTAAACTACTGATTAAACTTTGGTGTAAAGTGCGCTAGAAATAAATTTGTATTATTATTATTATTATTATTATTATTATTAGTAGTAGTAGTAGTAGTAGTAGTAGTAGTAGTAGTAGTAGTAGTATTTAGTATTAGTATTAGTATTAGTATTAGTATTAATTACTACTACTACTACTGTAGTTTGTGATTTCTATACATTTGCCGCTGTTAAACAGGGACTATGCTAAACATCTGGGTATATTAGTTATATTTCATGTTTCCATATGCAACCAGGAAGCATAAATTGATGGATGCCAAAAACTACTTCTTAAAACTAAAAATGAAAACTATGAAAACTTATTTATAAAAAGAAAAGAATCATTTGCTCTAAACGTGAATGTGCTGTAAATGGAACTTTTTTTTTCCTTTTACATACCAGCAACATCCACATTTCAAAGTAAGGCCACCCCAAAGGAGACTTACATTGTGGTGACTACATATCGCTACACCCATCTAGTACCTATCTTACTCCCGAGGGTGGAACTGGTTCTCAAGAATTCACTTTTTACAAAGCAGGAAAAGATACTCTGTAAAGAAAACATAGTTTTGGCTTGTTCCTGTGGCCTCCATGTAGATCAATGGGACAACAGCTTCAGGTAGGTGGATTCCCAGTGCTATTTCCAATGCTTAAAGATCATTCCCCAGCAATGAAGTCTGCAAATGCCTGGGTTTAGAGGACATACAAATGGTTCACCCCACCTCCCACTCCTCAGCCAAAGAAAACACGCCAGACCATAAGCTTAGGCCATGCACACCCATGTGGAAACATCTAAATATTGGACTAGGGCTGTTCACTAAAACTAAGTAGTAATTGTGGGGAAAAGGGATAAAGAATACTCCAATCCTCTGATTATCACACATACTACTGAAGTGTATCAGGCTAGACTATGCTTCCTTAATGTAGAAACTCACCTATGAATAATATTCTGGCTTAGAACCCAGAGAAAAAGACTTCTGCATGCCTAGTGCTCAAATCAGTCTCCAAAAACCCCATAGGTAATGTTCTTAAATGACAACGCCACTCTCTTTTCTTAGTAAGGTCTTCTATCAAGTGATACAGGAGCACATTTTCAATCATCTCCATAGCACAACGAAGAGACAAACCCTGTTAGCCTTATTCCTCAGGAAAAAGAGAGAGAGAGAGAAATCATAAAATGTACTGCCTTGGTATACCTAGGGACTAACCCTGGCTTTGAGCTCCCATGAATTTTAGCAGCAGCAAGAGAAATGTAATTCAATCTTTTCAACTTGGGTGATATGTATTCATGTCAGTGGCTTTAAGATAAGAAAAAGACTTAGCTGAAGAATGAAACTTTTGATGAATAACCCAGGAAGCAATGAATAATGTACAAATATTTCTTTCCCTCAGTCAAAATAATTCTAGATCTTTTTGCATTTTAATCCTTGTCGTCTTCTGGAAAAAATTTTAAAAATGCCTTTAAAAAAAGAAAGCATGAGGTGTGTGTGTGTGGGGGGGAATCGCTTAAACAAGCAACAACAACAACAAAATCCTAAAGAAATGAGTCCAGGAAGCAGGTTTTCAGTCACAATAGATTTCCTCTGCTGCAGCTTTAAAAGCACTTAAAGATGTATCATCAAAACATGTTAAGCTAGCCACAAAAATAGTACTGGCAGTAGGAAATTAAGGGTGTCTGAGCAATAACATTTCTCCAGGACCAGTGTACTAGGCTCAGGGGAGGGGACAGGCAATGGGGAAGGCTCCAAGTAGACACGTATTTCAAAAAGATCAGATATCAAGATCCAATTGGAGCCTCACCCATCCACCTTTGCCCTGGCAGCTCCAGTGCATGAGATTTCATAGGCTAAGGTTGAGTCTACACTTAGGATACTTCCAGAGAGTGAGAGGAAAAGGCGGGATCTTTTAGGGATCCTGCCATTGACTCTCACCATCCCTACCAGACAACAGGGCTAAATCACAGGGCAAGTGCAAGCGCTTACCTGTCTGGATACTTGTTCCTCTGATAGTAAGGGAGCTACTTCCAGGTATTTTGATGGTGTGAAGTATCCAGATCTGCACGGCTGCTAGACCCCATGCATGTGCCATGGTAATTTTGATGGTCGTTTTGCCCCAAACATGCATGGAGACCATTTTCCTAAAGGCCCACACTGAAAGAAAAGCATCTAGACAAGGTAAGCCAATTTGCTAGTCCAGAAAAATCTGGATGGAGTGTTAATTTTACTATGCAGTGTCACCCTAATATCCTTGGGCTATGTCGAGACTGCCACAGATCCATGCAGCAATTCCAGGATAGCCTCAGGATAACAGCATGTTTTAGGCCCTGTCTGGATATCACTTTGTCATGACAGAACTCTGACGTCAGTATCAGTTCAGTTTAATTCAACTGGAACCATTGTTTTCATGTTCACACATATCTCTAGAAGTTAGTCCTAAAATGTTTGTATAAGACTTGTATAGCTATGGACGTTGGAATCAAAGTCTACTACTAACCCAGGGCTCATAAAATGGACCACCGACATATGGAAACTACACCACCGGATGATTTGGTACTTCAGTGCTCCAGGAAGCCCAGCTCAAAAATGGCCTGACCAGAAACTGAAAAATCCAGAACCTTTGGAGTTTCAATACTGCCTCCAAGGGAATAGCGTGCTCCAGCAGCAAACAGCCTAACATGGGCTTTTTGTTCTGAACCAAGGTGCCCCATAATGTTGCAGAAAAATGGATGAGGTCCAGAAATGTTTTCATAGGTGAAAGTCCCAACTGCCTCAGTTTGAAGCTTCTCTAGATGAGAGAGATTTTAACTCCTCTCAATCACACTTTAGATCATGCCGTGGTACTAGGACTATTCTTATGGCCCTCTTAAATGATCTTTTATAGGCTTTGTATAAGAGATAGAGACTCTTATGGACTCTGCTGGACCTTTCCTCAACATTCAGCACCAAAAACCATGACAGCCTATTAAGCTCTTTTGTTTCATTATATTCAAGGGCTGATTGATGTGATGTTGTTAACCACTAGTTTCATCATTAACTTTTTAGTTATTTATGGTACTGTCCCCATGGAAGTTTGGTACATTCCGAGTGCGGGATCGGCACTGTCCGTCCCCATGGGTTTTGGATTTGGTCCTCGAAAAGCATGGCACCCCCTCCCAAACCTGAAAAAAGAAGTCTTGGCACGCTTTGGAGGACTGGTATGCATTGCTCAGTGAGCTGGGAATGCACATGGGGACACTAGCGGACTAACGGTGAAGAGATTTGTGCTCACGTCATTGGGGTATGCTTGCTGTCCTTGCCCTGATAATTGAAGATCGTGGCCACTGACTTTTAAAAATGCCAGTCTCAAAGGCAGGGTGGAGAACGACTTGCTTTTTAAATTTTCTGCCATTTCCACAGAGGTAATTCCAACCCTGTTTCAAGAATGCCAAGTCAGGCTGCATTTCTGGCTTGATTTCTGTTCCATTTGCAGCCCACATTTCCCCAATCTGCAAGGCGATCATAAATAAAGCCTCGTTTTTCAGTTTGCAGCCATTCTTGCGGTCCCTGGTGGAGCTGAGGTGTGCACAGCTGCTCAAGCGCCTACTGCCGCTTAACCCTGTAGCAGCTTTTGACATTTTATTTTTTTTAAAGTTATTTTTATGAACGAAGCTTTATTTTAACTTGTTTCTGTGCCTCCCACCCCAGTCCTGGCTTTCTGTACTGCTAAGGGAGGGGGGTTCAAGGCGCTAATCAATAAAGGCTTGATTTTCAGTTTGCGGCCATTCTCACGGTCCCTGGAGGAGTGGAGGTGTGCACAACTGCTCAAGGGCCTACTGCTGCTAAACCTCGTAGTGGCTTTTGACATTTTTTTTTAAAAAAATAGTTATTTTTATGAATGAAGCTTTATTTTAACTTGTTTCTGTGCCTCCCACACCAGTCCTGGCTGTCCATGCCGCTAAGGGAGGGGGGATGCGGCACAGGGGTGGGATGACAATCCGGTTGCCAATGAGGAGAGAGGGGGAGGAGGGGAGGTGGCGCTGCTCCACCGTGCCAGGGTTCAGCACAGTTCCCATCTGTGCCCAGCCCCTATCTGTCCCATGTTGCCGGGAATCTCATGGGGAACTGCTGAAATGTGTTCCCGGCCCTGTGCCTGGCCCATGCGTGCCCAAACAGCACCCGAAGTGTGCCAGATGGCCAGCATGGGGACACATGTGCTTAGCAATTTTGAATCTGTGGAAGTAGACAGAATGCAAATTTGCTAAACAAATAAATAATATCTTGCAGATGTAAGAACAATGGAAATGATTGTCCTGGTCACCATCAACTGCTTAAAATATGTGAATAGCAGAAAGAAGTAAATGGAAATAAAGAAATTAAAGCTCCCACTTTCTTTTTTCACTTCTTCCTCAATCTGCTGAAGTATAGTGATTGTGTATCTGTGTCCGAGAAAGCTGCCCGCCCCCTCACACAAACACAGAGCTGATAAGAACGACTCACTTGCAAAGGCAGTTTATTCAGCAGCAGAGCAACGTAGTCCAGAGAGCAAAGGTCAATAAACAGTTCGAGTCCAGGGTTCCAGAGAGCAACACCACGGTCTGGTCCAGAGTCACAAGAGCCAGGTATTCTAGGTCAGATAGAGCAGCTTTCCCAAAAGGTGAACCGATAGCTTCTGACAAAAGGCTTGGGTGTCTGCCCTGTGTTTTAACTCTGCAGATTCAGTTCACAGGTGCAGGTGATCAGCCTGCCTCTGGGTGAGCCTTTTGGATCTTCTTAACCCTTGCTTCTCTGTTCTTCTTTGCTTAAAGCTGGGGATCTCTAGGCTCTGTTGTTCCATATCTCCCCCATCCTGTACTTCTGCTGTGGCCAGGCTGGGCTGCTGAACCCCAGGCTCCAATGGGGCTGGGGGGTCAGAGCTGGGTCCTGGCATCACCTCAGGTTCCCCCTGTACCTGAGGAAGTGAGTCCTCCTCATCCTCCTCATCCTCTACCTGGCTGACCATGACAATCTGGTAGAGATGTGCATGAACAGCTGTTAGTGGTCTCAGTCCATCCAGTTCATGGCTTCTGAATTGATTTTGCTAAATCGGTATGCTTGGGAAGTGCTCAACAGTTGGCTGTCACTTATTACCTAACTGTGAGCCAATTTGGTCTAGTGGTTAGGGAGCCAGACTCTTATCTGGGAATACTGGGTTTGATTCTGCCCTCTTCCATGAAGCCAGATGGATGACCTTGGACTAGTCATAGCTCTCTTCTGAGCTCTCATAGCCTCACCCACCTCACAGGGTGTTCTGTTGTGGGGAGAAGAATAGAAATCTTTGTCTGCCGCTTTGAGTCCCCTTAAATGGGTGAGAAAGTGGGGTACAAAAGCCAACTTTTCCTCCTCCTCCTCCTCCTCCTCCTCCTCCTCCTCCTTCTTCATACTGGCAACATGTTGTACTGGCAACCGTAGGGTGGCTGGTGATAACCAAATCAGTAGATGTAACCAGCTTCTGCCCATTTTCCCAACAAACCAGCAAGGGAGAAATTTATTTGATGGTTTCAGGCTCCTCCCTGCCCCACTGTTCTGTGTAAACAAAATGATATGCACTTAGTCAGCCATGAACCCAATCAGAGTCAATCAGAGTTGAGCTTGAATCTAAGGGCCTGTGTGTACTTACCTGTTAGTGAGCATTCATCCATCTGTGATTACAATAAGTTGCCACAAGCTTCCCCAAATTCATCCTGTAGTGAACTGTATCTAGAACACCATATCAACAGTGTCGAAAGACAATAAATGTCCATTTTTGAACCTGTATAGCCAAGCTGTCATTTAGCAACATACTGAGGGTTTCATTTGGTGGCTTTAGGGTAGAAGCATCTGCCAGTACTTTTGGGCTGTGCTGGGTGTGGCTGCTGCACCTTCCCCTTCACCAAGATATAAGGGTAGAAGCCTTGCTGGAGAAGGAGGAAGAAGAAGGAGAAAGAACATCAGCTGGTACTGTGTTTGGGCTATGCTGGGCATGGTTGCCGCACCTTCCCCTTCCCCAAGACATAAGGACAAATGTCAAGAGGAGGAGGATGTTCTACCTAAGACGCTAGCTATGCTTGCCCCACTCCCTCCCTCAGTTAGACTGGCTGATGCAGCAGAAAGGTTTCAGAAGGCCCATTGCTGGCAAGATGATATCAAGTTGTGCTGAACCTCCTCCAGGGAGATAAAAAGAGGGAAGAGACACTCACTCCCAACTTGTTCTTCCATCTGCCCTGCACTCTCTTCCTAGAGGCGGATATGAAGAAAAATGGACACTTAATCCACCTTTCCAGCCAGCTGCGCCATGTCTTCCTCTTGGGAGCTGGAGAGGAGAAGGGAAGGGGGACATGTTTATGATATGTTTTTGTTAATGAGATTGTGTTTTTTTACATGTATTGATTTGTTGTATTCTTTGATGTGATGATTATTTATTGAGATTGATTTTCTTTACCTGTTGTATTGATTTGTTGTATTCCTTGTATTTCTTTTTTCTGTTTGTTGTAAACCTCCTTGAGCAAAATTTTGTTTTTTGGAAAGGCAGTATACAAATACAAATGGAAATGGAAAAGATGCAGCCTGTTTCCAGATGCCATTGAATAATGTCTATGGGATAACAAGGAAAAACAACCAGACTGAGGGGGTCAAATAATCCTCTAATCTAGGCTCTGGGGTTTATTGAAGATGACCTGAAAGATGACAAGTTACACTAACTTCAGAGTAAGCAAGGGTGTAGTGTGCACATAGCCACATTTCCTTGCTGTCCACACACTAGTTCCTAATAACATCACAGGAAATAAAAGACATCAAGTCTTACTGTGCCCCAGTATCATATTCATTTTTATATGTGGAAATCACTGTCTTCCTGCTTTGTATTTCTAGAACTACCGGTTCATTTATCAACATATTTTCATCCTTCCAACCCAGCTCTTGCATTCTTTTCTGTGGTAAGGTGTGCTTCAAATTCTAACCTTAATATGTGCTTTCCTACTTCTTACCCACTATGCTCTGGGACAGTCCATTCACCCACCATGGTGCCACCTTCATTTTCCCAGAGTGCTCCCGAGCATGTGTGGCCATCTGATCATCTCTAGCTGTGAAACAAAGAAATTGCTCCACAGCTTTAGTGAGAGAGCTTAGGGTGTTCTCAGGTAAATTCCCAGGCACAGTGTTTGCAGTTCAAACACTGGCCACCATCCCTGAACTTAATTTCCATGGAAAATTGGGTTTATTCACACTTGGCCTGGTAGTCCACATGGGGTGAGCTCCAAGATGAGAGTCTACCCTTTAAGAAGCTGTTTCTTAACCAGAAATGGCTCCTTCCATGTGGGAGCTTACCCTGCATGGACTATGCATGGTACAGGTTGAACTGCACCATGCTTGCACCTACTTTTCCCAAGCGCAAGAGGTGGTAAGGTTCTAGACACAGCATACTCTCCTCTTCTGGGTTGTAAGAGGTGATGTAAGAGCATGTGAGGCACCACACAAATACACTGACAGGATTCAGAAATGGCTGCTGTCCAGGCAACCATTTACATTGAAGGTAAGTTTTGGGGAGGGTTGGGCAGGGTTAAATATGCCCTGAGCGTCTGAAAGTGCGACATTTCACCCTTTGCTTCCCAGGAAAGCAAAGTGTGAAAAGGCCCACTATTTCATGGAAGTTAAATCCTAAAAAGGTCTCAGACTGCTCCTTGGTTTCTGGTTCTTTCTTACTCTATGATCTCCAGAAAAAGAAAGAAAGAAAAAGAAAGAGTGAGATATGCTTCAGCATATAAATTATAGAGAAAAAATCTAATGACAATGTTTATCGAGCTGTATGAATTGGCAGTGATAGTTCTGTATTTGTTCCTCTTTTATATTTCAGAATATGAAAAAAGGTTTTGGAGTCTCATTAAGCATTTAAGGGAGATCACATTATTTCTGCTTCATACTATCTAGCCTTTCTACACCCCACAAATATCTTTAATTAGGAACCAGAGAGCATAACAAAAACAAGCCAACTTGTAGAGCACAATACAATGAACCATAGAGCACAAAGCTGTTACTTTCCACATGTTTGCCAAGGAGATGAATTTGATGGGTTAGAAACTGGAGCCATGTGGAGTGAAGCTGTGTAAATTGACAGAGATTGATTAATTTTTCCTTACCTATTTTTGTTGAAAGACTCAGGAACTCCATGGGGAGCCCAGTAGTTTCATAAGTGAGACTGAAGATCAGACTAGATGTTGTGCCAATGACTGAAGGAAGAGGGGGAGACAAGACTCAATTAGGATGAACTGAAAAGAAGATGACACCCCTACCTAATCTGTGCAACAGGAGTCCATCTCTTCTTATCCTTCAATACATTGTGGTAGGAAAAAGGACAGAGAGAGTTATGTCTACTTAATATTTTCAGAGTTTTGATGTTCTTGGGGTGAGTGAGGACGGCAATAGCAAATACAAATAGTCTCCACAGGAAAGATGAGGTTGCTTAGGGTTATTTTGAGCTGAAAATTGGTAGATAGAAGTGTCATTCTAACAACTTCCTCCACAAAAATTAGTCTGCTTAGGATAATAATGGCAGATATACAGCATGTGCAATGTAGTTTGAGCCTTAATACTTTAAAGGAAAAAATGGACAAGTGTTTAATTAAAGTCTCTCTCTTTCTTTCTCTCCCTTTCCCAACAACTTCTCTGTTTTAAGTTAAGAAACTCAACCAACTAATGAAAAAATGTGGTGATCGTGTTGCTAAATTTCAAATATGGCAGTGATTAAAACAGTAGAAGGAAAGTGCTGAAATTTAATGCTTCATTCTAGGCCTATCAATTGATTAAAGACTTCTAGTCAATTAAACACCTTGCTTTGCAGCTCAGGAACTGATTCATTAAGTATTTAAATAATTACAGTTTATCATTATAAATGAGAATTTGATTGTATTTAACAGCAGTAACTGTCCTTCAACCAGGAACACACATGGAAGAACTGTATTTTATTAGTGGGAAAATTATCCTGTATTTTTTTAGTCTTCTGTGTCTGTTCAATTTGTGGAACAATGTCTGATTAGTGGGTGTAATAAAATACAGATTTGTTCTTACCATAACAACCCCTCCCCCCAATATTAGGAGCATTTTTGCAAGCACACGAAGTCCATTAGAACCTGTGGGATGGATTGGAGGTAAATTATATTTGAAAACATGTAAACAACATACAGAGAAGAAAAATAAAATCATAGAATCACAGAAGAGTTGCAAAAGACCTAGAGGTCAACATATCCAACCCATGGAAAAGAACATTCTGAGAAACATGGATTTTAACTCATGGCTCCCTAATTAGTACACAAAGAAAGAAAGATAAATAAATTCACGGAGGTGGGACAGTTGTGTGGAATTGCCAAAGCCAGGGTTTCGTAGACTATCCATCCCTACAAAATCTAAGGTCAGCTGCTGGGATCAAGGATGGGTTCTAAACAAAAATATTCTTGATTATGCTTATTCCTACTTTCACACAGTTTTAATGCTTCTTCTGCCTCCCTCTTTTGGTCCCCTGATTATGTATGCCTTTATCAGCTCCTTCCACCTGGTGCATTCTTCCCTTTCAACATTGTACACCCAATTATTTCCCATACTATAAGGTCACATGGCACTTGTTACTATGGAAATGGCTATCAGACCACACCATCGTTTAATACACTACACCATCCTTGGGCATATGTAATCCCACCACACTGAGTGTAGCACAGATTTCCCCAGTCTGTCTCCGTCGATCAGGATGGGATGAGGAATTTCTAAGGGTAAACAGCATATTTACAGGATAAGAAAAGCCAGGAATAGGGTACTGAACTGTCTCTACTTTGTTCCTAATTGTTTAGTTACATTATCCAGAGTAGGCAAAATTGCCCAAAGTAAGCTGAGGGTTTCTGCTATCTATCCGTTAGTTTTCCCAGACTAAATTTAGTTGGAGATGAAACTTAGGGCCTTTCTGCACTGGCCACTTCATACCCATTAAGCACACATTTAAAACACTTGCGAAATTCCCATCCACACTGCAGCACCCATTAGAGACACATCGGGGAGTCCGCTTCCGCATTGGCTCGCATGCGATCCATCTCTAATGTGTGATAAGAGGCCCTTAAACCAGTTTCCCGGAAGACCTTATTGGAGGTAGTCTTAATGGTAGTCCACGCACGGCAGAAAAGGAGTGGTGACTGATGGCTAAATGGCAACCAGGTGACATGGTGAGCTCCACAGCTATCATCCAGGAAAGCTCTGACATGCACTTATGCTTCATATAAAGACCTTTTCGCACTTGGCTTCCCACCCATAATAAGCTTTGGGTGAAATGACCCAGAATGCACTAAAGCATCTGCACTTGCAGATACTTAGTGCATTCTAACCCTCCCCAATCCTCCCCAACCCTTACTGACAATTCAAATGTCTGCCCTGATGGCAACCATGTCTGGCTCCTGCTACTGGTGCCAACGCCCGTGGGCAGCACTATCACCAAGACAACTGTGTGATGCCAAGGTGGTGTAGCACTATCACCAAGACAACTGTGTGATGCCAAGGCATCTTTAATAGGTCCTCAGGGCAACTGGTCTCCATTTAGAGTAACAGGGACTGTCCTCAATTAAAGTGAACTTGCTGCATAATGGACATGCAGTCGAATAATTCATTGTACTTTTTTCTTGAGTGCATTAAACATTCATTGTTTTGTTTTTCAGCAGGGAAACAGCAATAGCAAAACACAAACATAGTATGTTCAGGCTGGTTTCTCCAGCTTCTTCCTTGCTGTTTCCTGTCCCCAACTTAAACAAGGACCATCACACCTATCAGGGCAGGCTAAACTGCTTATAGAAAGAAGTGTTTGGTTCTGCTGGTTTCCATGACAGGAAACCCTGTTATTTCTGCAAGGCATGGTTATGAGAACCCATCCAAGCAATCCATGTTCGCAAAGATTCTTAATTACTTGCAGATCTTTCCAGCCTTGGGTTTCACTTACACAATTTGTAATTTGAGAGGCAGACTACAAGGAAGATAAAAAAGGAGACCCAAGAGTATTAAATAAATAATCTTATTAAAAAACCATTGTTCCCAATACAGAAACCTAGTTTCAGCAATGGAGAGCTGTGAAATCCAAAGACTGCAATTGCAATGAGGAAATAGCTACAAAGAATCAAGAGTATGGTGACCATTAAAAATTTTGACTTTGTTTACAGGAAGGCAAGACTAATAGCACCAGGTCAAGAAAAGTTACAATGTTACATATACTGGCTGAACTGTATCAATTAAAACACAGGGAGGATTAGTGGAAAACCTAGCAAGTGGGGAATGCAGTCTTTAGTGAAGGAGTATCTAAGGTTATTTTCTCTAGTTAGCAACAGGACTGTGGCACAATTGGAAGGATAATCACTTTTAAGTGGACTTCCCTTACCAATTCTCCAACGTGGAAATGAATTGCCTCGGAGCCCTTCTCTGTTTCTGCCTGCTTGATCAGTTTAGCCAGGTGCATATGAATTGGACCCAAGCTATTCTTTGTTATTGTTGGCTACTGGCTCAAAGGGAGTGTCGTAAAGTTTTCTTCCTTACTTATTGCTCTTGGAGAGTTGTACAGAAAACTCATGGCTTGGGATCAAGATTGTATACATACTTTCAGGTGAATTGCTTGGCTGGGGAATTATATGGAGGGCTCAGTGCTAAAGTCCAGCTATCTACTCTTACTGGAAAAGACAGATGATAGAGAGATGACCCTTATGTTCTCAAGCCTTCTCTAATCCACCTTTTCTAGCACATACTGAGGGAGAGACAAGTGTCAAAACAATTGCAACTTGAAGCCTTATCTAAGATGCCCCAGAAGCACCTCAGAGATGATCTTTTGCTGTGTCTGATCACTCTACGGGCTGTGGCTAGGTTCAGAGGTCTCTGAAGACCATTGGTGAAAAACAAGAATGACTGGAGCCACTCACATGCTGAGTACTGGAAAAGGACCATTCCTGATCAGTTGCTCTAGCAATGAAAATGACAGGCCTTCCTGTTCTGTCCCTAGTGGGACGTTCTGATGTCAAACATCCCACCCACTCCTCACCATGATTGTGCAAAGGCACATCATATCTGGTGTGTGATGGCAGGGTGAGTCTTGAATGCAGACCTTCAAACCTTGAAGGCCCCTCCCCTCACAACACCAGAAATGGTGTGAATGCAGTGTTCCCAACACTACAGGACAATTTGTGGAGAGAATTTAAGCTCTCCACAACAGATAAGCCTCAGGTACAGGACACCTCAGTGAAAGTTGCAGCAGACTGTGGTGTGAACACAGCATTAGAATAATAGAATTATAGAGTTGAAAGGGGCCTCCAGGGTCATCGAGTCCAACTCCCTGCTCAATGCAGGATTTCCTAAACCATCCCAGACAGATGTAGGTCCAGCCTCTGCTTGAAGACCTCCTGAAGGAGAACTCGCTACCTCCTGTGGCATTTCTGTGATCCACTTAGAACTGTCCCCCAGGTAAGTGCTAGCAGGTCCTACGTATCCATTAAATAGCAGAGGTTCCTTAACCAGGCCTTCAAGACCGCCAGTTTATTTTACAGTAATGGATACTGGCTATCCTGAGATCATAGATCAATTCACACTTAGGCCTCTAGTCAACAATTAGTGCAGCTCTGGTGAAGAGCATACACATGTCCACTAGGCTGCTACAGTCCAGAAGCATGCTCACCCTCACTAGATGTGCACTAACAGTTTATTAGACCTTTACCAACCTTTACCAAAGGCTTACCTGCAGCATCCAGTGATACAACCATTTGCATGTCTTCTGGCTCGATGCATGGGGTGGGTGGGTAGTGTGTCATCTGTGTAGGCATGGCTGTGTTGCCAGGTTGATTGCTGGCTGCTGCCATGATCAGGCAGGTCACTGTGGGCCAGCACAACAGCAGCAGGATGGCCAGCTGGGGACTGATCCACGCAGCATTGGAGCATGCCGGCCCAACATGTTACTGGGATCAATCATGCCTCTCTGCATCAGCCTGCAGGCACATCATGGAATGTGTGCCATGACTGGCAGTGGCCAATCACAGCAGCAAGGAGGCGGGGCTTCCCAGTTTTGAGGTGGCAGCGTGGGCTGGTCAATGGCAGGACCATTTGCATTTCTGGCTGGTAAGGGATGCTTTGGGGAAGCGTCCCTCTCGGCAAGTGTGAATGGTAGTCCTGTACCTGATGTTGACCAACCCTAGTTCACATCAGCCTAATCACATAAGTGCAGAAAGGCCTCATGATTAAGGTGCTTCTGCTACGTAACAGAGATGCAGCCTCTGAGACCTAAAAAATGGTTTCTATTCAATGAAACTTTGCTGACAATTTATTGCTGACTATTCCTGTACCCCTTTGATCATTTCAGTAGGTTGGTTTTGTTTCATTTGACACAGTTGATATCACTTTGCACTTTGTTCATGGCACACATGAAACAACATACGAGATGTTGTGCTTTGTTTCATTGTCATATTGGAGCGAATGATACAATAGAGATATAATGCACTCCTGAAGGCTTGCTGTGCCTTGCTTATATATGTAAAGGTAAGTTATGATAAAAATAGATCCTCCACTTTCATTATGTTATCTTGCTCTATTTGACACTGTTATTCTCTCTCTCTTTCCATCTCCATGTTGTATAAGCTCTACCTGATGAGTTATGAGTTTCTGTGGATAATAAATTGCATGATTTTTATTTGTTTCTGGCACATGTAGTCACCCTTTCTTCCAAGAAAATGCATATTATTCTCCCGAATCTGCTTGAATCTTCAAAACTGCCTTGCAATGTAGGCTAGTGTGGCCCAAAATCATCTCCCATATCGCTTGGCTGAAGGGAGATCTGAACCCAACGACTCATATAACTGTTTAAGATGTTTTGTTTTAATGCACTGAATTTTGTTACCCACCCTGAGATCTATGGGTATAGGGCAGGATAGAAATATAAATAAATAAATAAATAAATAAATAAATAAATAAATAAATAAATAAATAAATAAATAAATAAATAAATAAATAAATAATGAATGAATGAATGAATGAATGAATGAATGAATGAATGAATGAATCCTCAACTGAAATTCCAACTGCTAAACCACACTACATTGTCTGTCTGCCACAATCTCTTTCAATGGATTTTCAGCATTTGCGTTCTCTCTCCAGTTCTCTAGCCAAATCTTTGCATTTCACATAACAAAGAATATTGTACACCAAAATGTTCCATATGCCAATTTTACAAGCCTGAATTTTTTTAAATTTATTTTGCATTTTAGATATACAACCACACATTCTCATTTTACTTGCCTAAAATATTAAATAGAATGGGAAAATTCCCACAACTTTCTGATTTTGCACCTCTCTAAGCTTGCACCCTGAACATCTGCCTAGTTCACCGGCACAGTTTATCTGCTCTTAAGTCTCATTTACATAGGTAGAAAAAAATTACAACTTTACATTGTGATGGGGAATTTTTTACCCCACAGTGTCAAATGTTGAGATAATTTTAAAAAATCAGTCTAGGGCAGTGGTTCCCAAAGTTGCCTGGGCTACGACCCATCTAATATAAGTTTACCAACTCGGGACCCACCTCTAGCAAATTTAACCGTTACCAATATGAATAAAGGACTTTTCAAATAACAAACAAAGTTTTAATACAATTTTTTATTAATTAATTAAATAATTACATCAAAAAAGTTATTTCAGATACGGTTAAATTTCCTAGAGGTGGGTCCCAACCCACAGTTTGGGAAACCCTGGTCTAGGGTGATAGGTGTATTTTCCTTCCTTGATTATTAAAGTAACCTGCAACTAATCAACACAAAAATCTATTAACCCTTTGTTAAACCAAAACCTTCAATTTGAAGGTATATATGTTAAATTACATTGAGAAAACCTAAAAGTTTTAGAAAAGAGTTAACTTGACATGAAAAAGATAAGAAGTTGTGAAAGTTAATTACAGGAGGATTCAAAGGTGTGACTTGATAAGATAATTGACAGGTGGAGCAAGAAAATCTATGAAATATTAGCATCCTCTCCAAATTAGATTTTTCATCTATTAGCCAAGCTTTTTAACCCAGATCAGTATTTTTTAAAAAAATAATGAAATCACAAACTCAAATAAACATTAAAACACAAGGAAAGAACAAAAAACAAGACTGTGCTGTCAAAATATTTTCATTTATTTCTATTGCAGGATAAATTTCCACCCAAAAGGTGAGCCAGTTTGGTCTAGTGGTTAGGGAGCCAGACTCTTATCTGGGAAAACCAGATTTGATTTTGCTCTCCTCCATGAAGCCAGCTGGGTGACCTTGGGCTAGTCACAGCTCTCTTCTGAGGTCTCACAGCCTCACCTACCTCACAAGGTGTCTGTTGTGAGGAGAAGAATAGAAAGCTTTGTCTTCCGCTTTGAGTCCCCTTAAAATGGGTGAGAAAAGTGGGTAGAAAAGCCAATTCTTCTTCTTCTTCTTCTTCTTTTATTTTTGTTTGCCCTGGAGGTCAAAGCTGATTTTGTATGCTTCCCAGAGAATTTCTGACAATGTACCAAATTTAACAGACTGCAGAATTAAAGACCACAGAATAATTAGCTTTCAAAAAGAACTCAAGTAGGAATAGCCCCCAAAACTGTACATAAGCGTAGGCAAAGCCACTAGGTGCTTTAGTAATTATGGGGAAATGCCCTGGAAGTATTATAGTATAGTCCTATGAACATGTCATCAATCTGCATGGGTCTGTTTTTGCAAAATTTGTTAAAACTGCAAGTAAATCAAGTCAGGGATATCCAGAACTGTGTTTGCTACAGATTTATTGGGATCAGGGAAGGATAGTATGAAGTAAATTGTTTCATGTGGGCATGTTGGTTATAGCCGCAGGGTGGAAGGACAAGACCAAGTGGACTCTGGGGAGGTGGTAGGGTGTTATTCTTGACCTCTATAAATTTGATGTTTTAGAGGGCAAAGGCTTCTGTATGAGGGAGAACAACAACAGAGGCCAATGGTGAAGGAATTGTGGAGACAACTGTATACTGCTGTCCAAGATGACATTCTAACTGGACCATTGAAAGAAGGGTTTTTGAAGACCATTTGTCGCCATTGTGACTGGATATATGGGTGGGGGAGTATGGAAAGTTGTGTAAAGATTTGTTTGTAAAGTTTTTATGATGTGTTTTGTAAATAATCAAAATTGGTAAATAAAGGATTAAAAAAACTGCAAGTAACGAGGTTGGGCATTTTCCTATTGCCATTCAGGCAACTGTATTATACTAGCTCAAGAAATCTTACTATAATATTCAGAGATTTCATTTGTGTGCAACTGAGCCAATAGAATTCCTTTAGCCAGTCTAGCTTTAAGCACGGAAGAGATTGCTTGGAGGACAGTTAATTTATTTCACCCAACCCTAGTCGATAAGTACACTCATGCCAATTTAGCCTTTCATACGATGGGGTTTATTTCACAACATATGTCCTACTCTGGTATTTCATTTGACATTTTGCTTTTATTATACTGGATAGACAGATCAGGCACTTAAAAACAAATAACATAAAATGAAATCATATGCAGTGTTATGTGCAAGATCCATACTAAAAAGGATCCCACAGTCTCATGTTCACCTTTAAAATATGTTATTTGAACCATCCAAGAAGCCAATGTGGTTTTCATTATTTTCACACAAACATCAGTGTTTTGATTTGGCAGTGTTTAATTTTTCTATTGTTACTGTTTTACTTTTCATTTTCAACTAGATTACAGAGAACACTTAAACTTTAAAGAATCTTAGGATGTGTTGAGTCCTGTGGTTGTATTGCTACAGTTTACTAATCTGTATCATCTTTGTTCACCTTCTTCCTTTATGTTTTTTCCCCTTCATACAATACATCAGACAAAATAGAATTGCACTTGCTTTTCTTCAACATTTGACCTCTGTTTCCATAGTGAAAATCTCAGTTTCAAAAGCCATAAGGTTATCAACATGTGAGCTCCATCTGCAAAGGAAAGTAGAGTTACTGTTGAAGTGTGGAATCTTTTAGGCCATATTAAGTGAAGTCTTCTTATCCAGCTGAGGAGAATATCTAAAGCAACATATGTTGCCTGGTTACATTCTCCTTCTTCCACTGCCTCACTACAGTCTGTGATGACCTGTCAAACTGAGTTTGGACTACAATACACATGTAGAAGTGCTTCACTCCAGCTTTCAGACAGAATTAGCAGGTTTTCTGAATTCCTGTTGATCCAATGAGTCTAATCGATCATTCTCTTAGTGGAACAGAACAATTTTTTTAAAAAACATTTTTAATGAAAAACAGCTGACATAATTAAACCACAAATACATAAATATATAATGAACAGGGAGTTACCATGCTCCTCCCCCACTGAGTAACTTATTACCCTAGGAAATTTGCTTTGAAAAGTTTGAGAGTACCTTCAGACAAGATGAAATCTGCTTCCAGTCTGTCAGATGGGACTATGGGAATCTGCGGAGGCACTGTGCAGCCACCTCCTGACTAACATATGGGTTGTTTGATCACCCACAATAACAGCAAACCATTCCCTCAAAACTGCAAAGTAAAAAGCTGCTGATTAATCTGCAGCTTTTTACTTCAGTGGTGGAATGCTGCATTGCTACTGTGGTTTGATGTCCCTGTGAAGTCCCTGCACAGATTTTAATCATGACTGGAGGAACTGTGACACTCTAAGCTGTTGATGTTGTTGGACACTATTGAGTCATAGCCAGTTCCTACATGGGCACTCTACACAGATTTCTTGACAGATACACAAGTGGTTTGCTATTGCATGCTATCCTCTGCTCTCCACACAGTTTGCTCTACCATTGAGCTACAGCCATTCCTCCTTTAAGCTATACAAAAGGGTAATTGTAGGGATGTGCAATATACTGACTAAAATGCTTTTCTGAACCATGCCTAACAAATTCAACCTGTGGAAGAAGATTAGTTCTTTTGTACCTGAACTTTGCTTCTGTCTGCTCTTCCCAGCCTTTTCTTTGCTCATTAGGCTGCACAATGTTTTCTTAGTGCTTTCATACACCTAGGTAATTATTATTTTGTATCGTAGAATTAAGACAAAGGATGGAGCATGTTAGGAGAGGTTTAAATGCTCCACAGCTAACAGAAATTAGGGATGGCCCCATATGCTTGGAACCCCTTCCAGACAGAAGGGGCTTGATGCTGTGTGGATGCTCCATGCTGGAGCACCCACAGGTTTCCCAAACCAGCAAAGTGCAAAACAGCCCAAATTGTCCGCTTTGGTCAACTTTCTCTCCCAAAATGGGATTCCCTAAATATAAAGTTTATTACAGCATATCTATAATGGAAGACATGGGACTCTTTGATTACATGGGAGTTGCTGATAACATTTAGGAATCCCATCCAGTTAATGACACTTTAAAATGTAAGCACTTTAGTCACAAATGAGAGTTTTCACAAAAAGCCTGGAAGTAGAAACAAATATTCAGCAAAGCTGTTTCTCAGCTTTGAACAAACTCAGGCAAGTCAATGCATCTCAAATACAAAAGCTGATTCCTGCATAGCATGTGGTAAACATGCATCCTTTGGCAACTTTTCCACCTGTGCGATAGGCACATTCTGCAGAGACAGACCCAATCCTGAAAAAAGCATTCTGGGCCAGCGATGGGAATTGTTATGGTTCTTGAATCATTATCTCCTCTCTGTTTGCTTCATGAAGTGATTCCTGTTTCAAGGTAAAGCAGTGCTATGAAATATTGCACAGATCAGCTCCTCCATCTCTCTGAGCCAGTTTGGTCTTCTGGTTAGAGTGCCGGGCTCATATCTTGTACTCAGCCAGTATAGACTCCTGAGTACAAGATATATATATACAATACAAATACATATAAAATATGTCAATTGCCAATATAGGGATCTAATGCCAAGATACATGGGGAGAGAATAGCATTTGGTTGAAATATTACAATATGTCAGTTGCACAATAGCTCTTTGATTATGTTTAATAACGGTACAACTGCTCCACTGGGGATAATGCCAAGAAAAACAAAATGAGTTAAGAGATAACAAAAAATGCTTTGTGTATGGTATGAGATGTGTTTTATGGAGAACTTATCAGCACTTCCAGGCCTGAACTTCAAGGAAGTCTGCAAGGGTAACATGAACAGCTTCCCTCTGGAAGTTCACCAGGCTTGTGGTTAAAAGATACCTCTTCACCCAGGCCTTTCATGTTTAGTTTCCTCTGAGTGTTCAACTGTCAGGAAGAGTGGGAGGAAGACCTTCATTTTAAATCAGTTTTAGGAATGTTTTGTATATTTTACTTTTTTCTTATGGGGATCCATAAGACAGATAACAGAAAGAAACATCAGCAGTAAAGTATGGTATAGTAAAGTGCCTGGGATAACAGGCACTTAAAACCAGAAAGAAAGAAGTAAAGAGAGAGAGAGAGAGAAATAATGGTGTAGGATTCCACTGTTTTGAGGCACAAGTATGTCAATAATGGTATTAGAGTTTTATAGCTAACTTACAGCTATTAGCTATTTCTACATAATTGTTCTGAATAAAACCTTGTAAAAGGAAGAGACTGTAATGTTTCCAGTGAGTTTATACGAAAATTGTTTGAATGGATATGCACTTCTTTCAGATACCCAGTATGTTCAAAACCATTCTGCTGTACTTAAAATATTACCTTTTTTAAAAAGGACAATCCCATGAGTTTCATTGGTAGGTCAAGATTTTAAGAAACATGGAAATACCTATGATATTTGAGCTCTAGATAGCCATCTGTGGCCTGTTTTGCTAAACTCCCTTCATCTTCCACATTTACGGCTGGACACATATCTAAAACAATGTAGGAGACAGCACTGGTGGTACTAGGGAGAAAGGGAAATCAGAAGCACTGTTTGCTTTCATCTGTTGTCAGAAGTCTCTCTGTTGACTAGAAAGGTACATTTAAGATTCCAACAGTGCTGCAAATATATCAAGAGTGAACCTGGATGCAATAGTAATTGAATAATACTAACTAACTAAATGGAAATTCTATTTACATAGTTGTCACTGGCACCAACCTCACGTCTGAGCACTACAGTAAACCAGAATAACAACCACCACCATACTTGGAAGGGGAGGAGGAGGACGGGGAGAAGAAGAAGAAGAAAAACCAAACTGGCCACATACTATAAAGATACAGTATCTCATTGATTCCTAAAATCCTTGGGTAAAATTGTAAATTAATGTGCCCAAACTCTAGCTATTACATCTAGTTCTAACAAACATTTATTGCAACCACAAAACCACAGATATGACAAAACATCTACTTGCCCCTAAAGCTAACACAGAAAATGTCTGAATAATTTGAACATTATTCATAAAAAAGAAGAGGTTTGCCCTCACACACGGAAGCAACTTGAGACTCATTAAATGCAGCTGGGTAACAACTTTAATTATTGAGAGTGCGCAGAAAGTAATCATAACTGTAAACTGTGTGTGGTGATGGGGGAGAGAAACTCAGCCTGCCATTGAGCTGACATAGGCCACATAGCCACTTCATGATGGTGAACTGTGGAGTTGTTTGATCTCTTCTGCTGTTCCACTTTTCAGAAGTAGGAGTGTCCAAGTCCCAGAAGCAGTTGAGCTAAGGGATGCCCTGGGAGCCATTTAATAAAACAAAGGTGATGCTACACGTGAGGATGCTTCAAGATATTTATGAGAGATTAGATGCTCCTGTGTTCCTATGCTTAACTGCTAATAGGAAAATGTAGCCACCAAACCCTGGGGGGAACAGTAGGTGACAAACATCCCCCCAAAATCCATTGTTTTAGACTCCATCCCCAAAGGGTGACCAACTAATCCTATATTGCAGAAAGAATGGATGGGATGCCACCTAGAAATAAAGAGATTAGAAGCTAAGTCTTGTTGCTTTAAATAGGCACATAATATCCTGAGTGGCCAGCAGAAAACCAATGAATATCTGCTGTCACTTACAAAAATATAAAGAAAAGTTGTGAAACATTTTCTTCCATTTGATGAGGCAAGCCTGCCCAAATCACACAAATGGATGCTATTGAGAAAAGACTCACTGATAATCTATGTGACCAGAGGGATATGACACTTGAGATACCTTTAGCCTCTTAATCAGTGGCCACACACGTACCTTGATATGCACTGCAGACAGCACTCCTGACCTGGATAAAGTCTTTTGTGCCAGGAACAGAGTGGGTGGCATTGAGTACACTAGTGTCCATCTGCTTGATGGCTGCATTAGTTCAAAGCTGTGGGGAAGTTCCTTGTCCTCAGAATTACAGGCTGGTGGCATTTTGTCACTGAGGTGCCAGAGATCAGTGAAATCTTGCTGGCCTCTGAATCTAGATTTGGGTCATGTTTGCTGCCACTGTCTATCTGCAAAGTGGCAGGAGAAACAGGAGGCCAGTCTAGCCCTCAAAGGACTTTAAAAGGGTTTCCTGCTACAGCACTGTTGACACAGTTTCTATGCCACAGGTGCGGGGCAGTGGAGCTACCATGTAGGACAGAAAATGTGTCCTCTGTTGGTGCATACCAGCATGCACTCTCAGCACACATCTAACACAATCTTAAGGATATTGTATCTTTTCTTGGAGATATTTAGAGAGTGACTGAAAAATGGGGATATTGTGCTTAAACAAAAATTAACAATCTCTTTCAAACCAAGCAAATTTGGAGTATTTCTTAAAGTACACAAGTTACTGTTTAGCATAATAATTCAATCAGGCCAGAGTCAGTAGTGCAAAGAAGCAGGATAATATAAAACAAATGAGCAAGTTTGAGAATTTTTTAATAAAAAGATTTCAGGCTTTTAAATGCATTTTGCGCAAAGTGTTTGCCTTAAATATATGTGTGCACTGATATCTCAAATGCAGACCTGAACTTGACAGAGAACATGGCAAAATTGGTTAAGCTACTGCTTAAGATCAGCAACCCAGAGAAAGTGAGTCATGTCTTATGATCCTGTGTCCCTGGCTTCAACTCAGTCACTAAACTTTTATGCAAGTGAAAGCAGCATATGTGGAACTTGTAATGCATTTAAGTAATTTTAAACAAGGCATAATTCTTCATTTGTTTAGACGCTAAAATGTACTGTTATGCTAAGTTCAAACTCTGAAAATGCAGGGATGATGCATTTATAGGACCTTTTACTTCCCAAATCTTAACTTGATGGTACCATCTTATGCAGCAGTGAAGTTACACAGGCAAACAGAAAAACAGAAAATGAAGAAAAAAAAAACTTCTACACCAAGCATCACCATATCTGCATTAAACCACCCAAATAATGGAGACTGGCAGCTCTGATGTACAAAAATACATTTATTCTCAACAATTTCAAAACCACTGCCTTTTTTTACAGTAGAAATATTCAAATGGAACAGGAAAACCAATTACAGTATATATGTTCTTATGCTGCATATGTGTGTATGTGTGCATATACATACATGCACACATATATACATATGTACATATATGAATGAGACTCATGCATTAGCTTAACTTCACTTGAAACAAGTATTGCAGTTGTCTATCTCACTTAAACCAATGGCAGGAGAAGGAAGGAAGGAAGGAAGGAAGGAAGGAAGGAAGGAAGGAAGGAAGGAAGGAAGGAAGGAAGGAAGGAAGGAAGGAAGTTTGCCAGCTTCCAACAATGCCACTTTTAGATGTCTGTGATATAGAAGTCTATAAAATCTTGTTGAGTTTGACTACTGCAAACCATGTTACAGGATTAGTCAGAGTTGTTTTTTTTAACTTGACCCAACAGGGAGTTGAGCTTTTGCTCCCACTCACTGATCCCTACCTACACCAATTTGATTCTAGTTATCTACCTTGGAGTAAATAAGCTTAAAGAGAATCAAGAGGATTTGGATCTGAGGGTGGTTACTGTTTATGTACTCCCAGAACAGGTCAATCAATAGATTTGTAAACAACAAATATATACTTTTATAGTATGAAATTTTGATGTCACAGAGCTTAATACACATTAGAGGCCTGAACACAGAGGTGGAAAAGGAAGAGCCATAAAGAATATCAGTTTTTACATTGCATTCCAAACATGTTATTGGGAAGAAGGTCTTCTTTATAGTAAAGCCCAAAATAAATTATATAATCCATGAATACTAAGTAATAATAATAAATAAAATAAATCATAAAATGTTTGTTTTTTTTAGGAAACTTTGACAATAGAAAAAAAGGAAAAGAAGGTAACAATCACTGAAACAGCAAAGAGAAAGAAACAGAGACAATATGTCCCAAACTGTTTTAAAAATTGTATTAGTAATTTATTGCAGTTCAGCATATTTTGGCCACAACAGCCTTCTTCAGAGGATGAATAAATCACTCAAATGCACTGACAGCATTTCTATCAGGGAAACAGCAATAAACTCCCAATACATTTTTAAAGCAGCTTTTTTGCTGCTGTTGTGTTGTTCTCAAGCAAAGATTGCAGGCCATGTATTTAAATAACAGTATCCTTCAGATGTATTTTGCATGATATTGAGGATCTTTCTGCATTTGCCACCAAAAAAAAATGGATCTAAGAAGATCCGTTTTTCAGCAAACCATCCTCCCGAGGATCCGTCCCAAATAGGGAAGGATTCTCAGAGGCCCCACGCATCCGCACATGTGTGGGGACAGATCTTCTGGGTGCTGTGTGGATGCCACAACACCCATTCAAAAAGTCTTCCGGATTCCCGCGCTGCCGACACTGGCCCCGGAGCCGTGGGACTGCAGCAGGCAGCTGGCAGTCACTGTGTGTTTCTGGCAGCATGTGGCGCGCGGGGAAGGGCGAAAGGAAGCAAACCATCCTGATTCTGCCTTCCCCAACATGGTGGCCGCCGGGACATCCATCCCTTCACCTGGCCATGTGCGGAAGCATCCTGCTTCCACACGGATCCAGGCGAAGGGATGGATTGAAGACCTCATTTTTGAGGTCTTCAATTTAATCTGTTTTTTGGCAGCAACACCCATTTTAGAAATGGATCTTGCTCACCAAAATATGGAACTGGCCACCTGGAAGGGGTCTCCAAATGGTCCCCAGTGCGTAAGTGTCTTAAATGGGTGTTAACTGGGTGGTTAAACCGGTTTGACCACCCAGTGCGGAAACACCCTAAGTCAACATGATGTAGTGGTTAGAAGTCAGCTGGACATTAGAGAGATGAGTATTCAAATAATTGTTTGCTCAGAAAGGTTATTCAGTGGTGTTAAAATGCATAAACTTCTCAGCTTTTCTTTCACACAGTTGTGATAGGAAGAAAGGAAACCAAGAAAGCCACTCTGAGTATAGGTACACACAAAATGACTTCTCAAATGTTTTATGAAGGATTTCAGAAGGTCATAATTCTCTTACATGATGACTGGCTCTGCAAAGTGTTATATTTGGCAAACCTGACTTTAGGGAGAGGTGAAAATTTACCATAGTTCACCTTGTTCTTGCTCCTTTTTTTGGAGGTGGGAGGAGGCAAGTTATCCATAATGGTTCTAGGTCATTCATGACATCATCCTGTAGTCTGGCATGAATTGGGGGCTGCTGGAACATCCATTTTACAATTCTCAGTGTTAGGGGAATCCTAGCAGGCTTGAAATCATACAGTGCAGTGTAATGAATACAGTAACAGGCAGCCCAAGTTTCAAAAATGGCCTGTGCAGTGCAAGAGCAATGTTAATTGAAGTAGGGGCATTTGCGACTTACTTATGCTGAACCGCTCCAGTTAGAACTACTCCTGCTAGTTTGGTTCCCAGCTGGAGTGGTCCAACTATCCTGGAACAAACTTGGATGGCCTGTTTCAGGACAAGAACCAAACTGCTCTGTGCTGCTCCAAAGCTTATTTGAGCTTTGCAGCCTGCTGTGAGGGCTGTAATGGCCAAGAATGAAAGTTCCTGGCCGAGGAGTCCCAAGAGGACCCTTTTTGGCAATGCACTTTGGTGCACTGCCAAAATGAATCCTCCTGGTAAACAGAAACAAGGAGCCTTTTGCCTTACCACACACTTCCCTGTTCCAACAGCCCTTGGCAGACCCCAAATGGTGGTCTAGGTGAACTGTCCAGATGGAGTGGCTTAATGTGGAGTGGACACACTTATGTTCTGCATCAGTGCAAAACAAAGAGGCCCTGAAGGGTTTTATGCCTGGAACTCTATTAAAATACTGGTAAGTGTGGAAAGTCCCTAAATGTCCAACATGTTCTAGAATTTAGTTTGCTATGTTTAGTTTGGCCATCATATGTTTTAAAGTAATCAAAACAATGGAAAGATTCACATGGCCAAATAGGGCCTCATGACTGCACATCATCCATCTAGCACTCAACCTTCCTCCAAGGTCAGAATCTACTTTTGCTCTGCAAAAGAAGTGTGGTGCTGGTTCACTCTTGCAGCCACTATGCAGAAGGACAGTGGCCACAGAAGTCACCTACTTGAACTGTCAAGGCCTTGAAACAAAGCACCAAAAATGCCAACTTCTAGGGCCATTTCTGTTGCCTCATTTCATGGCCCCAGATGGAAGTTTTGATGCCAGGTAACTTTTTTTCTCCAGCCTCAAGGATCATGAAAATGTTCCTCCTTCTTGCTTCTGGGATGAAGAAAGAATGGACCATTCTGTGGCCATGCAGAAGAAACTAATACTTCCTTTATTATAAATGAGCTGACTAAAAATCACAAATTTTCCCAGAAGCTCTCAAATAGTGACTTATCATATTATGCTGCAGAGCTAATGTAAATAATAAAACACACAAAATTTAATTAAATCAAGTGGATTAAGGCTGCATTCACACTTACATTTACTATTCTGGTATGGGGTGGGCTGCCCTGCACTGGAATAAGCAAGCTGTCCCAAGCTAGGATGAATTTGTCCTGTTGGGATGGATTGCTCCTAGTGTGGAACAAAGTTGTTGCATTGGGACAGCCTGTTCCCTAACAGACCCTGCACTGGCTTAAAGGTGGGAGGGCTCTGAATGATCCAAAGGCCAGGAATGAAAGTACCTGGTCTTTGGTGTGCCCAACAGCTCATTTTGTAGGCACATCCCATGGCACCACCAAAATAAGTCTTCTGTGTTATACCAAACCATGGAGGCATGCCATCTGCACGTATCCATGGTCCAGTATACCACCTCCTAATATTCCAGTAGATCTTAAAAAGAGGCCTACCAGTAGACAGAACCAGGATTCCATTTTGAGGATCCTTGCCCAGTCTAGAATAGAGTGTTCTGGGAAGGGAAAGGGCCTCAGGTATTCTTCACTGGTGTGTGGATGGCAGAGTGAAAGACTGACCATGGTCTCATGGGTAAAGGCCCTGAGTGGGTAAAGGCCCTGAGAGCTTGAACTGGTTTCAAAAGTCACTATCTTATAATCAAAAGGGGAAAACAGGTCTCCTGTATCTGATTAAGGAGATCAGAGTATACAGCAGTTTTTGAACACAACAGAATATTCTGAACCTGAATAGTAAGCATAATAATACATGTAGAATTGGAAGGATAACTTATTTTTTAAGCTATAAAGTTTCAACAATCTTTCTAACATCACCATTCAAAAGATCCTGTTAATTGTCCAAGAGCTTCAACCAGTAATATCAATAACATCTAAACAAACTGGACTACTAAGTGTACCTGAAATAGTGTGCCTTAACAAATGACAGCTCAAATTAAGCATGGCTACTTGTTGGACAATGCCTACATTTTAATATTTTGTTGTTAAATTATATATTCAAAGTTATTTGTGGGTTTTAAAATATTTTAATGTTATTGTATTGTTACATAGGTTATGGCAGATAGTTAAATTTGGAAGTGCAGATTTTGAGAATACATACAAAACGTAATTCAATTTTTGTAGTTTGTCTTGAAGAAGTTGGCTTAAACTTCATAAAGCTGTTCAAAAAAGGAAGCATATTAATGTTCTCTTGTGATCTGTGCAATAGATAGTGGAATAAACAGAATTATGGAAAAGCCAACTTTTTCTAAAAAAAACCCCTTGTTTTTCTTTTTTGACTGTATAACTACTTCTACAGAACATTCTTATTCATTAAAAGGTATGTCTCTGGGCACCAAGAAAAACAGAAGTACTGTTGATAGAAGAAGAAGAAGAAGAAGAAGAAGAAGAAGAAGAAGAAGAAGAAGAAGAAGAAGAAGAAGAAGAAGAAGAAGTTAGAAGATTTATGAGGATAGTGGGGCTGTGTCCAGAAAGGAGGAATACTTCACAGACAGTGTGTACTAGCTGTGTGCCCCTTCCTCTTTATTTCCTTGTGTGTTCAACCGAGATCTCACCAGATCTCATGAGAGTTTGCCCTCACCTTGAAAGCAGTGGGTCTTTCAAAGAGGGAGAGGCTGACCACATTGTCGGAAGAGTCCTCCCTGCTGCTTCAAAGTATTGGAAGAAGGTGGGGACATTCCTTTCTTCCAATGGTCTCCCCTTACTTCGCAGGAAGTAAGCTGCATATTTTTCATTTATTCTGATCTCAGAGAAACCATTCTGGGCCTGGAATGTTATAGGTTTATATTTTACTAATTAAATATGATATATTTCAGGTTCACATGATATTTCCACTAAATTCATATGAGAGTCAGGCTGCACCCAGTCATTGCTTATTGACTTTGCTATATTTGGATATTCCAGAATAAAGCATGGATATTCTAGAATCTCTATGCTTTATTGTGGAATGTCCAAATATCGTGGAATAAGTAAGCGATGTCTGGATGCGGCCTCAGAATTCTGGGCCACAGCTCCTTGAGCTCAAGTCACAAGGTCCTCTGAATGTAAATGAAAGCTGAGAAGGACAAGAGGGAATTGATGTCCCATCACACCAGCCTTTCCTCACATTTGCAAGCAGAATTAGAAGCAGTGGGATCATTCTGACTAAATATCTAGCAAGTGCAAGGAATAGCCCCTGGAGGTAGCTTAGAGAGAAATAGTAAATTTTATCATTTCTCTTACAGATAGAACCATTCTGTGGACAGGGATTCTTGCCCACAAGGCATCACAACTACTTGAAAGGAGTGCACAGTAATTTGCATCACCTTTTGCAAATATCAGCTCTTCCAAAGCACCTTGTTTCTTGTACATCATTTAGCTGAACTGATTTGACCAAGGGCCCAAAATGACATGTTTACTCATGTGGATGCAAATTTTCCCCAAATTCTGATCAGTCTTATGACAAAGTGTAGTGCTATCTTTCTTCATCTAGTGCTTCTGCGAAAGAAGCTTGACTATATGCTTTAAAAGAAATGTGGATGGGAGAGAAAAACTCCTCTCCATAGGGACAGTTTAATAAAAATAAAGAAAAACCAAATATGGTAGATAACTGGCATCCCTTCAGGCCCCATGCATGACACAACTGCTCAATACAGGGTTCCAGTGAACTGTTTTGCTTCTTATGTAGGTAGTTGTATGTGTATGTGTATGTTTATGTGTGTGGTTTATTCATTTTAAATTTATATTTTACTAAACATTAAATTATTTCTCAAGAAATAAAAAGGTATTTACATGGTAATTATCTACATTATGCCATCAGTATTTTCAGTATTAACATGCACCAGTGAGGGCCTCATTCATAAACTTGATCAGATTTGTAAGTGGCAATTTTGTGCATCCTGTTTACCCTCGTGGATATTGGGAAAGAGGCTTTATAATTTTAAAAGTTAGACAAGACTGTATTCATCATGGGCTGAATCCAACAGGATGCTAAGTGCTGGGAGAACCATGTACTGTACAGAAAAAATCCTGGATTGGACACTATGCCATGATGGATTTTGCTGAATCAGCAACAAAAATTATGCCAAGATTTGAGTATTTTATCATTCCTGTTTCCATTAACTCTTGCATTAAGATTTAGACAATTTCCCAAATGCTGAATTTATGAATGTGGCCCTAGAAAACAAACAAAAAAACCCATACCCTTCACCCCTCCCTCCTTAATAATCATGACAAGAACTTTTCTTTTGTAATAGTAATAGCAATAATAATATTAATTAAAAATAAAAACTCAGAAATGCTGTTGTCAAGTGGTATCCTGGTATTAAACACTAGTGCAGTTGGGTATTTCCTTTGTGCTTTCACTGTTAGAGATCGTTGAAATACTTCCTAAGGGGGAAAAAAAAACATAGTCAGTGCAGATGATTAAATCTCTCTGGTTCATCTTTCAAGGTCTGAACACAATGTATCAATTATATCAGGCACAGTTTGCCCAGAAATTTTTTTAGCAGCACCTGATGTTCACAAGAAAATCAAATGTACTTTGCAAATTGTTTGCACTTTCCGGCTCCACATTTCTCAGTGCCTTTCTGAAACACCTCTCATATTCAATTAATTATGTCATAAAATGTTAAGTAATAAGGAAATTCATACAAACAATACTTTTGGAAAGCTTTTGTGAACAAGTGCAAAGTGATCTGAAGGTTATCTATCAATTTCTATATATTGCAGTTTGTGCTTAGTGAAGGTAATTTATCTACCAGTTCTATACACTGTAGTTTGTAGTTTACTGTCAAGTCAGGTTTAACTGCAAATAACATAGTTCAGTTGTACAATTATCCTGTTCCGACTGCTCTCAGAGATGGTTCAGGGTGAATAGTAAGAATAGACAACAGAGAATTCAGCTAAGGAGCTAAGCTGATATATAAGTCATAGCTTAAAATCCTAATGGTATAACATGCTTTTTCTTTTTACTTTGGGACCCTCTGGGTCTATGAATTCCCTAATGCAGTTTCTGCAACATTACAATGCATCATCATAAAGCATCTATTTAATTTGCTCTACTTAACAACTTATCTATTTATCCATTAAGAATTAACATTCTTATATTTGCTCATGGCTGACAATAATGCAGCAGTTAATATTAGCATTCATTGATAGCAAAGGGCCCATGATGTGCTGAAAGGGCAAAGATCAGTCAAGCACAATGTTTACCTATAACCCTTGAATCGAGTTCTTTGTCCATGAGTTCCTCAGGATCTGTGAATTCACTCAGATTGATTTTGGGTGCATTTTCACTTTGGCTAACAGAACCAATCATTTCCTGTTCTTTGTCATGCTGGACTTGAGCATAGATATTAATCCACGGAATTTTCCTACAATAAATAAAGTGAACTTTAGTTTTTCTGGGCTACACTAAAATATATATTTGTTTTGTACATAAGACGATGAAAACAAACAAAAAGAAACACTTTTGTGGTATAATATATGATAATTAAAAATGAAGTTATCAAATTCACACAAAATATATAAGATAATTGGGTTTGTAGGACTGGGTTACTATTAATACCTATAGTAGTTTTTATATAGACAGGATCGTCTTTGGCAATATCTGTGGAGTTAATTATTTGTGTTGGGTTAATTCATATTGTATTAGAAAAAAATATGGAGGCAAAAACCTAAAAAAAAATGTTAACAAGTCAATGCTTAAACTTTAAAATGCATCTAATATTTCCAGAAAGAAGAAAATATCTAACATATCATATATCATATCATGTCATATCAATTTATATACTGCCTTTTGAAACAGTGGCGGAAGCTCTACCTAAATAAAACACCACAAAATACTATATAATATTAATAAGTTATAAAATATACAATTTAAAAAATTAGAACAAAAAGCTTTTCCTTTACATTCCCCGCTCTGCTGACACCAATTTCCAGGTGCCTCCAGACATGTTCTACACTTTGCTTCCTGTGCACAACTTTTTCCTGCCCAGCAACAGAGCATTTAGCAAAGCAAAAAGATGGCTTATTAAACAGCATTTTTTAACTTTGTATTTACCTTTGAATGCTTTGCTGCTACTGCAGATGACAGAGCTTTCTGTCTGGCAGATGGAAAGCTACCACAAAGCTTCCCATCCTCTAATCTGGCAGACAGGAAGCCACCATGGCATCCATTCGCAGCACAGATCATCTCTGGAGACCTAGGGTGTTTCCTCACTTACCGTTATCTGGATTAAAGAAATCCGGATTTCTGAAATCTGTCCCTGGGAAGATCAGTCTGAAATAAGATGGCTTAATGCATCCGCACTCGCATGGGAAGCACAGATAATGAGGAACGTGCCATGTGTTTGCTGTGTGGATGCCGGAGCACCAATATCCAGAAGGATCAGGCATCTCTGAGGCCTGGCTGCCCAAGGTGCTGCGTGATTGGAGCACTCAGCCATCAGTCACCGCTCGTTTCCACAGTCCTTAGGTGTGTCAGACAGTGTGCCTGAGATCCCATGGCTGCCTGGCTGTGCTCAACATGGCAACTTCCTGTCCTGCCTACATGTGTTCCCTCTCATGTTCCTGTGTGGAAACATCATTCTTTGATCTGGAATTTGGAGTCAAGAACAGTTTGAAGACCTCATTTTTCAGGTCTTCCCGAAAACTGGTTTTGGCAACCTTTAGACCCCATTAGAGACGGATTTTGCATGAGCCCATGCGGAAGCACCATCCTTGAAGTGGCTCTAATCTGTCCTGCTGTGCGGAAGGTACCTTGCAGATGTGTGCTATATGCGTCCTTTTTGGGTGCTTAATCGGGTCTTAGCAGAAACACCCCTAGGGGATCTTCATAAGCCCAAGGTCCAGAAATTATAGTAAATATAAAATAAACATATGAAAAAGAACATAAATTTACTGCTGAATTTGTATTTTCTATGGAGGTAAGAAAAGAGCAGGAACCTGGTACTCTTTTCCATATGATAACCCTAGTAAATAGTTAAAGTCTCTGAGAAATAATGTTTGTATACATGTTTGTATGATTCCTCTTGATCACCAGCAAGCACAGTGCACAGTAATTCATCATTTCTGTTTCAGTACTTTATAAATAGTTAAGGGGGCAAGAAAAATAACAACATGCATTATTTGTCCTTAATTTTGTTTTTTGTTTTGACTAACTTTACCTACTACCACTGACCTTTTATATAGTGTACCTTGTAAGCCTTTTTACATCGTCCTAGTTGTCTTGTGAATTAATTACTAAGCCTGTTTAACTGAGGTGCATGCCACCCTGATTTTGTGCACCTAGGACAGTAATGACTCATAGCATATGTTATCATTGTTTACACTCTCTGCATCTGTTCTAACTGATGGAACTTTTGAACCCAGCTAGAGTTCATGAGTTGCCTCTTTATTTGCTGCATTAAAAAGGCTAGATAAAAGCAAGCAATACCGTTTCAGAATGAGCCTCTCAGATGCCAACTTCATAAAGGCTTTTATCACAGCATCTTGCAGGACTGTACTGAATGGATACATTTTCAAAACAATGCATGGAAAAGATATAGAGAGATGTTCAGAGCTCATTAGAGATAGCGGCATGTGTCAATCCCTTTGCCTGCTGCAGATGTAGTTTTCCCTTTCCTGTACATAAGAAAGAACTCAGTGCTATGCCTGTTGAGCTATATGAATGAAGTAAAACCTCTTTGTGCCATTTCCAGTCTCTGATAGAGAGGAACAAAGCATTTCCTAAGAAGATTCAGCAATAATTGCCTGGTTCTTAACCTCTTCCATGCCGGATACATAGAGATAATAATGCTGAGAGAAAGGCATTATTCTTACAGCAATATTATTTTGTGTATGTTTGATTTAAAATTGCTTCAATTCCATTTTAAAATGGCATTTTATAATTTTACTTACTTAGTTAAAATATATACTTTATATATTTTAACTTATTATTGTGACCCCAGTGTGGGTCGTAATTATAAAATATATAAAATTAAAACATATTTAAAGTATAACCCTCTGACTGAAAGGACAACACCCAGAGGAAGTTGGGATGAGAATACTAGTGTCTGCATACTACCACTTTTAAGCTGTTTCCAAATCACTTTTTTTTCATTTGTGTGGATACAGCATCCACACACAGCAATGCTGCCTTAACCAGAGTCTCATGCCAGTCACTTTCTATTAGAGTATTTGCTGTTTGAGGCAGGTTTGCTGCATAGGGGTGGGCAAGAATGCAATTTTCAGGATTCAATTCAGACCAAATATCCAAAAATTCAATTCGATTTGACTCTTTAAAATTTGAATTTAACCAAATTCAGTCTGAATTAAGCAAATTTGAATCTATTCATTTGAATTTTTTAAATTAAATTTGCATTGACGAATGTCAACATTCGTATGTGCCCATATGCATTGCTACGCATCCCGTAAACATCAGTATGTGCACGTAATGCATCTTCCCCACATCATACCCATCTGTATGCATCCTGTAGTTTCTCAAATACAACCCATTTTTGTCCTGTATAGATCTGTACAAATGTGTACGGATCCGGGAAAGATGCATACGTGTAAGTACACATCCTTTATGAACCCGTACACATACGAATGTTGGAATAATTCAAACGAATACATTCCAAAATTCAAAATTCATTTGAATGTTTAAATTTGAATTTATGGACATTTAGTTCGAATTTAAATGTCAAAATTAGGATGAATTTGATTGAATTTAGAATGTCTCTGAATATTTGTGCACCTCCCTATTGCTGCATCATGGTGACACAGCTTGAGCTGGGAAAAATATATTCCAAACTTACACACTCGTAAATCCAGGGATTACCATAGGTCAATTTAAGCTCTGAATTGATATATCTTTCTGGGTGCAAAAGTTCAACAAAATAATAGCTCCTTTCCACAGAATGGAAAACAAATTTTTAAAAGTTCAAAGGCAGCAGGAAGAACAGAAAGTGAAACAAGTCACACACCTATGTGTAACTTTTGCGATTCTCATTTCCACCTGTCTTAACAGAACTCTCTTCTTGCAAGGCGCTGTGTTACCTTTCACGTGAAATTTTCTTGCATTGGCTCTTCAGCATGGGCTACTTTACTGTTGCTGTGCTTGGCAGCTAAACAAAGTAAACTGCAGTCTTCATGGCCTGATTTTCATGAGTTTCAGGTTCTTCCTGCATTGACCAATAACCTGGACAAAGGATCTGTGCAATACACATTCTGAGCTTCCCATCTGTATGAAAATTCATCCCCCAATCATAAAACTTAAAAGGTTGCATCTGGATCTACCAGAGACTCAACACAGGTATTTCTGAGGTTTCCCAGACTCCCATCGCAATTTAGGGGTCAAACTGTGTAGAACTTTGAGTCTGCTGGTATTGCAATATTGATAAGCCTTTTTCTTCTCCACAATTGTCAGATCAGATGTTTTATGCACTAAGACTTTGAATACAAAAGGCTCACAATATTTTAATTTGCTCGTTTTCCACCACATTTTAAGGCTTATGAAACCATCAGTAGTTTGCTCTCATCAGATGGCAGGTTTCAGTGGATCATCTTAGCCAGTTTGTAGTCAGTCTGCACAAACTTTGTGAGATGATACTGATACTGATGCTGATGCTGATTTTATTTTATTATTATACTGTATATATCGTTTCACAGCTGAAAGTACTTTTATTTGCTAATGGGTTTCTTCCATGTGTGTATGTAGTTCAACACAGCCAGCTTCCAAGACTGGAGGACAGCTTGTAATGTGAATACCTAATGAGCCACTTGAGTGTCTTGCTTCATGCAGGCCTCTAATAAACAATCTGTATGTGTGCCAGCAGAGTGCCAATTGTAGCAATTTGCAAAATTAAAAATTGATGAAGACACATGTTTCCCCTACCTTAACTAAACTGAAGCTCAATATTCTATTCACAACTCTACCTAATCACAAAAGTACACACAGCTAATAGACTTCTGAATCTCAGAGGTAAAAAATGGGACAGCATTAATGCATCATACACCCTTTTCTTTTGGAACCAGTATTCTCCAATTCTTAGGCCTTTTCGCACAGACCTTTTCAGAACGCGTGGAAGACAGATCCGGACGAGGCATTCGATGCAGACGAGCCGCCCCAGCGCGTTCCGGGAGAGAAGCGTTCGTGCACGTTTCTCTCCCTGACAGCCGTCGGCACGCCCCCAGGGCCCAACTTGCCGGGCCGGCAATTGCGCCGGTGCGGCGAAGCCGGTAGACGGGACCCACCGAATTGGGGTTCCCCTTTCCAATCTGCCAGGGTCAGTGACCCTGGCAGATGAGACAGGGGAACCCCGATTCGGTGGGTCCCATCTGTCATCCCGACGGCCGCTGGGACGTGGCTCCTTCCCGGGTCCGGCAGCCCCAATGGGGCTGCCGAAGCTGGGGAGCCACCAGTATCGGCTTCCTGTACCCCTTTCTGGGGTGGCAGGAGGCTGATCCCGGGCTGGCTGGGGCCGAGGAACCCCTTGGGCAGCCAGAACGCATCGCTCCGGCCCCCCAAGGGTCCCCCCGCCCCCATCGCGGCCATCTGCAGGGCGCGGGTGCCCCGCAGATCAGTCCCCCGCCCCCCCTGTCCCCAAAGCCCCCACCCCCAACAACCCTCCAATCTGGATCGGGCCCATCTTCGCTGTGTGGGTGCCTACATCGAGGCACCCACACCGCGAAGATGATTCCCCCCCTCCCAGGGCCCCGGGAGGACGCGTGCACGACGGAGGACTTACCTCGTCGCTGTGCAGTCTCGGACTGAGGGTGGCATTCTGGGAGCACGCAGCACGCAGCCCACCTAGGCCCCCTATTGGACAAGCAGTTCACGTGAACTGCTTGTCCAATAGGGGGCTTAGGTGGGCTGCGTGCTGCGCGCTCCCAGAATGCCCCCCCTCATTCTGAGCCTGGACAGCAACAAGGTAAGTCCTCCGTCATGCGCGCGTCCTCCCGGGGCCCTGGGGGGGGAATCATCTTCGCGGTGAAGGTGCCTCGCTGTAGGCACCTTCACAGCGAAGATGGGCCCTATCCAGCTCAGAGGGTGGTTGCGGGTGGGGGTTTTGGGGACTGGTGGGGGCGGGGGACTGATCTGCGAGGCGCCCGCGCCTAGATCCAGGTGCCCGTGCCCCGCAGATGGGCAGGAACAGGGCCGGGGCGAAGCCTTTCGAGATCAGAGCCAGGGGCTCTGATCTCCAAAGGCATCCTGCCCCATAGGGACCTTGCCCCGGGCCCTCCGATGGGCACCCGGGTGCCCGTAGAGCTCCCATGAAGTGGGGCGGCTGGCTTGACAGCGCTGCCCGCCCCTTGGGTGCTCTCACCCAATGGGCGGCAGCGCTGCCGGCCGAATCCCCGCCTCTGGCCGGCCTTTGCCGGCCAAGACAGTTCCGGGCGCTTTTACCATTCGCACACAGGCGCGCCGGAACGTGTTTACACGTGTTCCGGTGCACCTGTGTGTGAATGGTGAAAGCGCCCGGAACTGTCTTAAGCTGCCCGCCTGCACGCTTCCAAACGGAACGCGTTGCAGTGCGAAAATCCCTCTTGTTGAGTTTTGATCCAAGTGGTCTTTGCTTGCTCATTCACCATTTCCCTAAGTGAAGAAAAATTCTTGAAGTAATACTATCAAGGTAGATTTGTCTTGTAAACAATGGAAAAGAAACTCTAACTTTCTTGCAATATTTGCTTTATTTACAAATATAAAAATATTTAAATGTAGCAAAACACAAATAGGTCCATAAAGCATTAAAGCTTTATATTATCTTCACAAGGTGTCAATACAGTGTAGAAAGGTATTCCAGGCTCTTCTCCTTACCTGGAATAAATTTTCTTGGATTCCATTCCCAACTATTTCTAGATAGCACCCATTGAAAATACATTATTTGGGGATATTAACAAGAAATTTCACTCACAAAGGTAATCGGCAAAAGACAGAAAAGTAATTAAGTTTCTATCTTGGATAAAGAATAAGCTACCTTGCTTCCACAAAAGAGAAGAAGAACTGGTTTTTCTACCCCACTTTTCTCACTCATTTAAGGGGACTCAAAGCAGCTGACAAAGTTTTCTATTCTCTCCACAACAGAACAGCCTGTGAGCTAGGTGAAGCTGTGAATGCTAAGAAGAGATCTGTGATTAGCCCAAGGTCACCCATCTGGCTTTGTGGAGGAGTGTGGAATCAATTCTAGTATTCCCAGATAAGAGTCTGGCTCCGTAACCACTAGATCAAACAAAAGATGTTAATTTCAATGTGTAATTTGGGAGGGACAGAAAGTAAGCAAGTCAGCAGTAAGGTGGCTGAAAACGTAACATAGTTCATTGCACAGAAGGTCATGAAATCTTTAAAACCCAAGAGCACCTGAGTTGCATTAAAATCTAATAAAATCTACTGTCTTCCTGCCCCTTTCTGCATGAGATATTATACCATGCAAGGAAAAGATTCAAGGGTCTCCCTTCCACATGTTAGCATGGGATAAGAGAAGTTCCACCTTCTCTTACCATGCTTTCTCTCCATGGGACAGAGTAATGCCCTATCTCATTCCAGCAATAGATCTCAATGATGAGTGTGCTACTGGGGTGGCCCAGAGCAGTGAACTGTGTGTGGAAATCACATGGTCCCCTGTTCTGGGATATAGGGGCCCTATTTCAGCATTACAACAGGGAACACTGCCAAAACAGCCCCCTAGGAACTGTGAAGGCAGAGGTTGGATTGGGATGGGATGAGACCTCCAAATGCAGATGGCCATGTCCCATTTCAGAGGCAAGCTGTACCATCATGGATGGGTTGTATCTCCCAGGACACAAAGGGGGCATGCAAATATAGCCTCTTGCTCTGTTTTTCTTCCATTAATACTAAAATATTTGTCTTCCTGTCCAGAAACATATAAAATTGGAAGACAATGTCATAAAATCTTTTAACCTTACTTTTCTTTCTTTTTTGGGGGGAGGGGTTTGAGCCTGCCTTAATTTCACACCTTAAGAACTATAGTCTGAAATAATTTTCAGTGGAGCAGCTTATGAACAGCAGTAGAGATGGACTTACATCCAACATTTTGACTCTCTTCATTCTGCATCCACACATCCAAAAAGGTCTGCCTCTTGTGCACCTCTAGCTGTCAAAGCTATCCTTGCTGTTGTTCTAGCTTTAAGCTGGGATAAATGATTCCAAGGGCAAATCACAAGACTATTTGTCTCCCCTTCTCCCAAGTGAAGTAACAAAGAATGTAAGTGATGAATTAACAGAGGGTGCTTCCGCACGGGACCTCCAAAATACGGATCTATTAAATCCCACCTCTAATCTGTGCTCTGAAGGCCCTCCCCCTGCCTGCCATGATTGGCTCCTCTGGAGCAAGCATGGCGAGCCAGGGGCCTCCGATCTTGAGGCTCCCCCTCACCCCAGAAGCCACGGATAATGGCTTCTGGAGCCAGGGGCCTTCACCTATCCCCTGTTCCACCCTGGGGTGACCGAGCATGATCCCCTCCTTACCTTCAAGCAACCAGGCCAATTCTGGCTGCTGGGTCCCAGCACACTTTGCACATGCATGCAGTGCACCTCCCGATTGGCCAGGGCCATGCCTGGCTTCAGGAGGCCCTCTGCACATACCAGAGCCACACGCCTCCCTATTGGCCAGAGCTGCATGCCTGCACAGAGGGCCCCCTGAAGCCAGGCATGGCCCTGGCCAATCAGGAGACACGCTGAGTCCCAGCAGCCAGAATCAGCCTTGTTGCCTAAAGGTAAGGAGGGGATCACACTCGGATGCTCCCAGGGTAGGATGGGGGGGGGTAGGTGAAGCCACCCACGATACGTGGTTTCTGGGGCAAGGGGGACCCCAAGATAGGAGGTCCCCAGCTCGCCATGCTTGCTCTGGAGGAGTCAATCATGGTGGGTCGGAGG
This sequence comes from Aspidoscelis tigris stejnegeri, assembly GCA_023333525.1. NCBI lineage: Eukaryota > Metazoa > Chordata > Lepidosauria > Squamata > Teiidae > Aspidoscelis > Aspidoscelis tigris. The sequence continues at coordinate 58,722,115 of JALMGA010000002.1, read as the reverse complement.
AGGGCCCACTTAGGGACACTTTCACAGTGTGGACACATCCAAATGGATGTGTCTTAACTGCGAAAGTACCCATTAAGTACCCATTAAGACTACTTTCAAAGTAGTCTTCCAGTAATCCGGTTTAAGGGCCACTTAACACACATTAGAGACACATTGTGTGAGAGCCAATGAGGACGCAAGTGTCTCTAATGTGTGTTGTGGTGCTGACAGGGTTTTAGAAATCTGTCCTTAATGGGTACTTAATGTGTGCTAAGGGTCCAATGCGGAAGCACCCAGAGTGATTTACGCCCCTGTTGCTTTTGCAGTGGACTGATACTGGCTAACTTTGTGGCCATCTCTTGTGCGTTGTAGGTCTGGCCCCAAAGAAACTTTAACCTGGGCTTCAGGGCAGCCAAACTCCACTACAGTTAATAGACAATGGCTGTCCTGAAATCAAGGAGTCTATGTGTGCAAAGTAGGCACAGTCTTCATTTGTTAGGGGAAAAAAAATACAAGCCAAGGGCAAATTAGGTTCTTGCAAGCTTTTCAAAATTGCCTTGAAAATTCTCCATGAAAGGAGGCAGGGAATGAAGAGAGATAATTTCTCATTTCTCCAACATGGAAGAGCAACACCACCTCTCTTGTCTACAAATACTCATATATCATATACTCTTTCTTGTGCCATATGGGATTCTGCCTAACTGGGGTGAGGTTGAAAGAATATAGATATAACAGTTGGTTATGTGAATATCCTGTTTACAAAGAGGCAGCCCCTCCCAATTGTAAAGGCCATAAAAGCTAACAGAATCCATCTGGGCTTGCACCTGGTATCCTTAATTTAAGCTTAAACCTGGCACTAATGTAACTTTATTGTTAAATTCCCAGAAGGTACGTGCAGCACTGACAATGCTCAGCTGTTCTTCAGAAAAAAAAAACCTTTGATATGTTGAAGCAAATGGAGGAAAAACATACAATTGTTGGACAATATATGAAAACTGAAAGAAGAATGTCCCAAGAAAGTAATCCCTGAATATGTTCTTGAAGACAAAATATCATAACTTTATGAAATTCCCATATAGCTTGAAAGCATTTTGTTTGAAAAATTCTGTCCTGTCTATAACTTCAGTATGGCTTGATTTTATTAGTCTCATATATGTCTTGATAAAGGCTGGTGGATTGGTTATCCTTTGATCACAATTTGTTGCAAACCTCTTCTGCCCTGACATATTAAATGGATCACAGTTTACTGTTTATTAGCAGCAGCTGACACAATGGAGTGCAGACAGAAGGTCCCCACCCACCACCATCAAGCTGTGGTTCATGGGTTTTGCTTGAAGCTCACATAGTGCTGTACAGGGGTGTGCATGAATATATTTTTTTGCATTTGAATTTGAGCCAAATTGAATATTTAAAAATTCAATTCAATCCGAATTTCAAAAATCTGGATTTTCGAAAATCCAATTCGAATCCGGATTATATGGAACTGTACTTTCAAAAATCTGGTTTGTATCCGAATGTACAAATATTGATAAGATTTGTATCCATTATACAAATTTGCGCAAATCCATACTTATTCCGTATGCATCCCATTTTCATCCCATATTATATGCACAGATACGTATAATTTTTTATGAACATTCATATATGATAAATATGGATCTATTCATTCAAATTAGTTAAAAATCTGTATTGGATTTTCAAAAATCCAAAATACGTCTGAATGTGTAAATTCAGATTTTCGAAAATCCTGTTCGGATTCGAATGCCAACATTTGATGGATTCAAATCAGATTTTCAAATTTTCAGATATCTGTGCACATTGCTAGTGCTGTTGGCAAATTTTCCTTCAGTCTGATTTGTTAGTGTTCAAATGATGTTCACTGCCTGGTCCTCAGAAAGAGAAGCAGCTTACATCTGTATTTATCCATTCCAGCCACTGATCAACAGATTACTCCCCTCAGAATAATTCAGAGGGGCCTTATTTGTAGAGTTAGCCTAACTATCCTATTGTTAGACTAGGGGAAAAAAGAGCCAATTTTCACCTCCTGTTCCAGAATGAGGAGGTATCTACCTTTTAGAGCTGACAGCTGCAGGGATTGAGTCTTGCTAGGGGGCTTCTTTGTGCAGCTGGCTGGTGAGGACAGACATTTCTCCTTGTCTTAGTTTCCTCTATGCTCATTATCATAGATCAGGATACCCAAATTATTCAAAATATAATGAGATTTATATAATGATGCAAAGAGGTATCAGGATGAGTTCATTGTTCAAATTGCAATTCAGTTAGTAATTAGTTAAGTTCTGCATTAGGGTTTATTAGTAATAATACTGATGGCTTACCTTTAAAGGATTAAAATGTCAGAACAAATGAAGATTTTAAAAATGTTCTGCATATAACTATACCATATAAATGAATAAAGAAACAACCTCATTCCATCATAAAGCTGAAGAGACAAAAATCAATGCAGAAGGAGATTGGAAATCTCTCAGGTATATTATCTGCATCTGTAAGCCTGTTATTTATAGCATTAATCATAATAATCAAGATAAAAACTATTTCTGAATAGTGCAAGTAACCTCATTTTTTCAAATCTGGTAGAATTTCACGGCATTGAACATCTAAGGAGCAGTTTCGGTTTTGACAGCTTTACAACCCTTCTTCTTCTTCTCCCCTTGCAAACCAGAACTTCAGTGTAACATCTTTGACCTGATCCATTGATCTTCATGAGCTATAGGCATGATCATTCTTTTGTGGAGTAAACTGTGGTGCTTCACAGAACACCAGTATGGGATAATGGGCATAGGGAAGCAATGTACTGGGAAACCTGACTTTTGCTTGCCCAAACTAAAACTAGGTCCCAATTTGAGTGGGAAAAGTTAAAAAAGCAGTTGCATCACTATCTTCCTTCTCCTACCCTAGCAATGGAAAGAATACTAGGGCTGAAAATTCTAAACAGGTTTTTATTACTTTAGAGCTCACCTTTTGTTAAGAAAATCCCAAAAAAATCCACAGAGGGTGCATCCCCAAGCAATTTAAAGTGTGCTAAAACTCTTCTTTTGCCCCTGAACGCCCCCATGCCAGAGTTTTTAACGAGCTTCCAGCGCTACAAAAGCAGGAAAACCCGCAACAAAATACCTGCCCTTTAAAGAAGAGTTTCATCGCTCTTTTTGGAAGTCGCAGGTTTTCCTCACAGCATTTACCTTGTGGACGCTCCGTGGCAAAAGGGGCAGGGATTGCTGCCTGCCAGAAAGCCAGCCAGAAAGCCAGAAAGCATTAGTTTCCCTCCTTCCCTAAGCACTGAACTTTCAAAGAGCCAGAATTGCGAAGATTTGCAACATTGTTATCAGGCGTGAAGTTTTATGAGGTGTGAAGTGGATGGATTGCAACATTGTTATGAAGTGGGTGTACTTAAAGTCAGCGCTGCTCTACCGGGTGGCTACCGCCCGTGCGGGAAGACTTTTCGTGGGACGGAGATCTAGGAGACAAACAGAACCGATGGCTATTTTCCCTTTGAACAAGAGAGGGGGTGGGAAAAAAAGATGCAGGGAAAGAAAACATGCTTCCTTGGGGATGGAAGGTGTGTTTTAAATGTGCGTTTTCTGAGCCTCATGTGGATGCTTATTCCGGAAGTGCAGGGCATTTTTAAAGTCCGCTTGAATAGAGTGACAGTAGAGGGAGATTAGAGAGGCAAATAAATCTTTTGGGGACTCAGCCTGAGAAGATAGGTCCATCTAGTCCAGCATCTTTCAGGCTGGGTGTGTGTGTGTGACCGGGACGCTTCTAAGGCCACTTGCCAGGATTCTAGAGCAGGAATAGGTTTGTCCTTGTCTCTGCTTGAGATGCCCATGAGCATTTGGTGGGCCACTGTGTGCAACAGGATGCTGGACTAGATGGGCTGTGGCCTGATCCAGCAGGGCTTCTCTTATGTTCTTATGGGTATAAAAACAACAATCCAGGTTTTGTATCTGGTCCCTCACCTGAAGGTTCCATGATGGATCACAACAATTAAAAAAAAAATCTTGACTCATTTATAATATAACCCACCCACCCTCTCTCCCGACAAGACAACACTTAGAGGAAGCTAAGCATCAAAAGGCTTGGTGAAGAGGAATGTTTTAACCAGATGCCAAAAATCATATAATGCTGGTTTGCTTCCAGAGTGAGGCTGTTCAGGAGTTGCAATTAATCATCATCAGTAAAATGGGTCGGATTAATTGCCCAGATAAACTGACAGTCTTGTATATTAAACAACATAAGCAATGGTAACCAAGGCTAGTAATTACTATCTTATAAGAAGTGAATTTACATACCTAACTCTCCTTGAATTCCTTTGGGCAATGTTAGCCTTGTGATCCAATGACACCTATTTAACTTTAGTTCCATCTGAACTGGATCACTATATGGTAGTTTCTGAAGCAGACATTTCAGTCATGCCGCGTACATTTTACTCCCTTAAATGACAGCACTAGAGGTAGCACATCATTTTTTCATTGAGCTCAGAGAATTCTGTCCCATATTGATCCCTTGACATAGATATCAATGAAAAAAGGAGTCAGCTGCACTGACCCTTACATAACTTCAGTTGGGAACTCACTGAATTGCAAGAAAGCCCAAGAAATGTCAGTGACAGAATTGTAACTGGATGGATATTCTCACAGCTGCTGCATAGGAACCAACTGTATAATACACTGGTAGAAATACACCAATCTCTGCATTCTGGATAACAGTTCACTTTGAATAAAAACTGTAGGGCTAGAAAGAATACCTGAGAACTAGTAAAATAAGTGTTGCCGTAAAAAAGACACAAAGTACAATAGGAGCAACATTCATAAGAGTTTACAGTAATTTAATTCATACATTACAAAATGATGATGATAAGATGAGAATGCAATGCACCCTTTTTACCATACCTGAGAGATAAGGCTGCTTGCTAACATCCATTGACCCTAAGCAAATGATGCATAGCTAGAAAGGATCTTGCTTTGTCAGTTAATTCTCCGCCCCCCATAGTTTCCTCTGAAATGTTACATCAAAATGTATTTGAAACCCAGGTCCCGGAGATTTATTTTCCGGCAGATTCTCTCCAGGCTAAGGAGAAGTAGAAACATACCTTTTAAACTTGTAGATTAAGAAGACAGCCAAGCCCACAAAAACGACAGACAGTAGCATCAACATTGCAGAACTGCTGTGTCCGGCCCCAGAGTCAACAAGAGGTGCTGGGAAACGGAGGGAAAACACACACACATCATATTACACTGGGAAGGCATTAAATTGCAGGAATGGGGTGGGGAATGACAAGGTGTACCACTGACTTTCCTTTGCACCCTTTGTTGATTATCACTGACAGGTAGCACATGCTGTGTTTGGAAAGACAACTCACATGAAAAAGATTGATCCCTCCCTCTCTTTGAACACAAGGCTGCAATTTTTAGCAAACACCATAATAAAAAGAAAGCTTCAGGCTGTGTGCAGATAAACAGTGGAGAAACTGACCCCAACCCACTGTTTCCTTTGCTCCAGCTGCATGGATTTTATCAAATGGTGAGCGTTGAACAACAGCAGTGAAGAAGAACAAATTCTCTCCTATGCTGTTCTTTTAATTTGACACTGATTTTAGTTCAAATTCACCCACGTTTTAAACTTTTCTTCAAAGGTTAAGTAGTCCATCTTTCCCTCCCCATTCTTCTTTTTCATACACTTTTAAATCTCTCCCCTGCCCCATGTATAGGTCTTAACATGGTCTTAATTAAATTCTCATTGGTTATTTTGAAACTCTGTGGCCACCTATCTAGGGAACCTTTTGATTGAAGAATTTCTATGGGTGCAACATCTTCTAGGAGAATGAGGGTCGTAGACACTAGATGTTTTACCTTTGCAAATAGCTTACTGCATCCTGAAGCCTATCACATTAGAAGGAGACACAGAGAAACGTACCCAATTCCATCATGAAAAAAAATGCTCCTGCAGGTGTCTGACCAATCAGTGGCAAAAACCCACTGTTAGGAAGGCATTGCCAGACTACAAGGTGAAGGGAGAGCAAAGCATGAAAATATGAGGTAGATTTGTTCTTTTAATTGATTTTTTGGGTTTTTGTTTTGTTTTTTTGGATGGCTACAAAAGGGGCACATTTTCTAAAGGGGTGATTGAAAAGAAGTCCTATCTGATCACACCATATATTACCCAGGTTAATTGCCATACTTATCCTTTGAATGTAGTTTCTGTTCAAAAGCAAAAGCTTAAACCTTTGCTTTGTGTGAGCATTAGAGTATGAAATGGATTTAATTTTGAATTTTTTTATGAAAAATTGATTCAATTTTCAAGTGACTCTTTAACTGGTGTATTAAAGCAGAATCCACACGGCACTCTAACGGTACTGTGTGTGCACTTGAAGGATGTGGAATTGACAGGGCCCTGCTCCTATCAAGCAAACAGCTCAGCATAAGTGCTTTTGAGCAAACCACTCAGAAGAGTGGGATAATGCACTCAAACTTTCTCCCACTTTTCTGCCCTGTCACTGCCAACATAGGAACAGAATTACCAGTTCACATTCTTTGTGGTAGACAGGATCTGTTTTCTTAAAGATAGAAAATGGTTGAGTTTGGGTAAACTGTTCCATCTGGAAACATCAAAGGTGGGAAATAAATGGCCAGGAGCAATGGCAAACATGCCAACAGTGAGCTAGCTTGACAGTTTTTGCTGTGTGCTGTGAGTATAGGACTACTTCTGGTAGGAACCAACATCAGGATCTTCACTGCATAATTCTAAAGACTCATAAAGATGAAGCTATTTGCCCCAGCCTTTGACTGAGAGAATGACTTCCCATCCTCACTTTTAGGCACTGTACAGTTTTTAGAGGGTTCTTTTTCATTTTTACCATCGATGAAACAAAAGTAATTTTATTTGAAATCTGTATATGCTTATTTTATAAGCAATTCTTACAATTTAAATAGAAAACATGAGTCACCAGACTATTGAAGATGATGACCAGGTGACCTCCATGTGTGCTGTCTACACGGTAAGGGCTGATGGGCAAACTGAAGTGTTTTTTTCCCCTTAGAGTTCTTTCCCTTTAAATGGAAATTGGGCCAACCAGCTACTTAAAAATAGTTCACCTTGAAATAGTCCTCAATATAGAAGACTGTAAACTAAAAGTCTGCCACCTCCACAAAAAAGAAAGAAAGAAAATATGGCATTCTTTGTTTGCCTTCTCCAAAGATTTCTGGCTAGCTACAATAGTATTTTGGTGTTGTCTTTGCTCCCATTTATTAGCTTACCTAATGTTAGCTGAGTTACATACACAATGATTTCCACACCAGGTTTCAACTCAAATTTGACCAGGTTTTGATTCAAAGCACTGAAGAGAATTTCAACAGCCTGAAGAAACAATTAAATATTTATAAGCAATTGTACCGTAAACACTAAAGAAAGAATTCTTAGAGGCAGACCATATTTATTAATAGTAAACTCATTATCTGAATGCCAGTCCTCTTGTAGCAGAAATGATGCTGGAATTGAGGGAACACTGGCATTGGCAGAAGTCCTTGTGTTGTTTTTGTTTTAATAGTAGGAGATAAATTAAGGAGGGACAAATACATCATAAATTAACCTGATGCAACATGTGTGGAAGACACAAAAAGTTCAATTTTGTGGGTAGAAGAGAAAAATGTAGAGCAGAGATGCTGCATCCATATGCAGTAAAACAAAGTGTCTTTAGAGGTGATAGTATCCAAAAACTAGTGCCTTTAACTCACATTTAAAGCTAGAGAATGGAGTTCCTGACTGAGCGTGGTGGACTTCCTCAATGTTATTTTCCTCAGTCCTCAGCAAGGACATGGTAGAGAATACTTGTGGGTATTCCAGTACTCCTCTCAGATTGCTCTATGAAGGAAGGCACCCAGGGCATTTGACTGCTAAACCTCTAGGGCTCCTTAGGCCACCTATCAAAGCTAATGTACATATCCCCATAATAAACTGTTCTGCCGATGTGATGACTGGGGCTGCCCCTGGATGGTGGCCAGATTTCCCACTAGAAAGCAATAATGCAGCTATTGTCTCTTCAAAATTCTCACTTCCTAGCTAGACATTTGCATGTTTTTGTGGTGCTCACATCTGGGTATTTGGCCAGTGATGAATATATGGAAGTACATGTCCCCAAAATGATGCATGTGCAGCCACCTGTTTCAACCTCCATGCATGCACAGTGGATGTATCTATGATGGTTGCTCCATCCCCAAAGTAAGAAAAAGCACTCTTGCTGGAAAACCCATGCAATAGCTTTTCCAGCAATAGTTTTTAATGTTTTTGGGGGAACTACAGTGGACTAAGGTGGGTTTGCCACAGATAAGTGTTGGAACTCCACTGCAGAGGTGCCATAATGGAATTATATCCCACCCACCCACCCATGTGGTCCTGCCAGGGCCTGGGTTGCTGAAAGGATTCTGTCATTACTATGTGTGAATTAATAAAGCAATAAACCTCCTTAAAAACACAAAAGCAAAACTGCTTGCTGCCTGAAATACCTCCAGAAGTGATACAGTTGATTTAATCACTAGTTAATTCCTGTGTGGAAGGCTTAGCGAGCTTACACTACTTTTTCTTGCTTCTAATCTGACCTTAATATCACAGCTGCTATTCATCACTGTAATTACCTATTTAAAGTAAATGGATATTGCAGCTTCTAAAAATAGTTTATAGTGTTGTAACTGTGTTTATGACAGAGTTTACCCCCTCAGTAAGAAACTGTGTTTATGACAGAGTTTACCCCCTCAGTAAGAAACAGTGGTCAATCCACCTTCTCTGAAGGATGTAATTTTATGATGCATGCATTTTTTTAATGCATAAAGCACTCACATAAATTCATTTTAACTTTAATATATGCATTGTTAGCAACACTAGGTTCAGCCCTATTCTCTGGCAGGGAGGGCCATAGTGTAATCCTTCCTAATCCCAAGATTTTCAGGCTCTGAGGGATTTTTATGATGCATATTTTAACCCTTCTATCAATAGCAGAGAGGCTGGGAATTAAGTCTATACCATACCTGTGTAAAAAACATTTATCTGTAATAGCTTCTTCCCTCAAAGTCTTTTTGAGGGATATGGAAGGGGGCTAAGAAAGGCTATAATCCACTTAAATCCTAAGGAACTACACAAAAAAGACAGTGGAGCCACATGTTTAAACAATAGTTCAAGTCACAACTGTTTCTCTCTATTTATCTTTCCAGTGAATTTCCTGCTTTTCTGTTGTCTTATGCTCCTATCAATATTGCAACAAGAAAGCTGCAATAAAAGCAGTTTGAAAAATTGATAAGTAACTTGGTAAAAATTTGGGGACTACTGGAAAATATTGTGTGTAACACATACATGCAAAATGTCACAGCACTGATCAGGATCCATCAGTAGGATTAGCTTTGAGAGAAACCAAGAGTAATTAAAGCCCAGTCAGAATGAATGACTTTAACAGAAATGGTAGGTAGGTAGGAAGGAAGGGAGGGAGGGAGGAAGGAGGGAGGATAATTTCATGTACATGATTGTTTCATGAATCCTTGATTTCATTCTGAGCGCTTTATCAGACAGCATAGTGAAATGCCACATTGTTACAAAAATTATCTTTGAAATGTAGCCTGCCCAACATGCAAGGGTACTTCTGGCACTGAGCTGAAATAAATATCTGGGAGTTTCCCATGATCAAACCCTTTTCATTTGTTTTCTTGATTTTTGCTTTTCTGTGGGTGCAGCTGCATTCAGAAGTAAGAGGATGTCCTGGGGATCCAAAATCATGCCTGAGAATCTGTTCTCTATACTAAAAGGCAGAACTTTATGGGTGTGGGATCAGAAGCAGGCAATCTGTGTGCTGCATTGTTTATAGCAAAGTCATCATGTTTATGCTTCTGCCGATGAAATATTAGCATGTATGCCATTTCCAAAAAAGAATTTGTGCTATATAACTTACAATTGGCAAAATATGCAAACCAGGGGGAGCCCTAGTATATGGCAACTATAATTGGGAGTACATGAAGCTTTCAATCTTTCTGGATAATCAGTTTTCCTGCTGAACTGCTCTTAACTGTAAGGATTTCCTCCCCCAAAATGTCATTTTGGAACAAGCCAACTATTCTGTGCCTTGCATTCATAGACGGTAGAACATGTTCCAATTCTCTTCTCTGTTACATACTTTAAGGTATATGAATACAGATATTACCTCTTCCTGACACCAGTAATTTAATCTCACTTGATTAGCTCTTTAAAATTTTAAACCTAATCAAACTCCAGATTCAGATACAGGCAACAACGTTCTTACAGCCCAATGAATGTATAATACATTCAGATTTACTAATTCAAACAAAAATTGTTCCTTCCATTTCATGCATGCATGCACGCATGCATGCCAATTATTCATTCTTATTTACTTTCATCACTGATCCTAATAATAAAGTCAAGACTAGCTATTGGGGGATTTCTTCCATTGTATGTGGCAGCATCGAAGGAATGATTTTATCTAGCAGAACTGGAAAGAGTTGAACCCTTCCTCCCTACCAAAAGACCTGCTATTTGGAATTTTTTAAGGCATGAATATTAAATATAAAGACATACAATGGAACTGTTTTTAGCACACTTTGAGGCTAAAGTCCAGAAACAGTAGCAGATGGTAGCAGGTGGCACCATATGGATAGAATGTCATCACACTACATAGCAAACATAATTCCTGCAGTTCCCTCATCATTACTCTAATAAGTCTTTGGCACCACCCAAATGCATTATAAAAACTGACATAGCAGGGGCATTAGAACAACACAGTCAAAGATATTCATTCTCCTGCCATGACAATGGAAAATACCTGAGGAATGCAAGTGCAGAATAATCAGTTCTGTGGACACTTCGCAAATGCATTTGCAGCATGAACAGATTTTGTCACTTGAATCTGGAAAAAGGATGGTGGGGTTTTTGTCCTCATCGGCAGACTCCTGTTCTGCATCTCCCTTCTGTGGCTGACTGTGATGACCGCTAGGACCCCTCAACCCCAAAATTAAGTTATTTTGTTTTAAAATGCAAAGTGTGGCGAACACGGTAAGTCTAGACGTTTAAAAGTGTCGCCAAATCGTTTTTTGTCAAGGGTAAGTAGCCTAAGGGAGGGGCTAGTTGAGCACTCCAAGGGGAGGGGTGAAATAGAATGCTGGAGGAGCTCAGCCAATCAGGGCGAAGCAAGCCAGCCAGGCCCATATAAAAGGGAGCCTGAGGGGATAATCTTGGTTCTCTGCCTTTGGTCGTTAAACCTGGAGGGTGTTTAACTAGGGGAGAAACGGGCTCTAAGCTGTCCTGAGGGAAGCTGGGGAATAGAGTCCTGAGTTAATAGTGAATTACAGTGTTTAGAAAGTAAAAGAATTGTAGTGGTTATAAATTATTTATGCTGTTGGCATTGATATGAAAAGGATTGAAGTCTTTAGGCTTAGTGAGGAAGCTAAAGACCTAACTGTGGATATTTAAAGTAACAAAGTGCAACTTTAAGAAGAAACTTGAATTGTAAACAATAAACTTGTTTTCCGGTTATTTTAAAGAAGCTTCGTGTTCTCTGTTTTCAAAGTGAGCCAAGACAGGCTGAATCCTAAACAGATACTGTAACCCACTGCTGGCTAGGCAGAGTGGGGGAAGGGCTGTCTGCTGCAGCACAAGAAGGAGGCAACATTATTATCAAGCCAAAGAGTAGGGAAAAGTAAATGGAAGGTGTGCCTCTTGGAAGGAAATAACAGAGTTTGATTCACAAGTAAACACAACGCTACCACACTACCAAATAAAGATAAAAATATATATATTGAAATAGATTAAGGGCTGAGAGAGTCTTCGGCCTTTACATTTTGGTGGCAGCGGTGGGATAAATAGCGGTGACCCACTGACCACCAGGAAAGTGAAATAGAAACGTGGGGATATAAGTATTTGAGATTTTGAGATTTTTTTCCTCGGCCTTTACATTTTGGTGGCAAGCGCTGGGATCCGAGTAATCCAGTGTTTAGGCAGAAATTTCTGAAGTAAAAGTTGTTGAATTTTGACTTTTAAAGTCACTTAAAGTCAATATCCTGAGGTAAAACACCTAGGGTAAGGTAGGGATATTGATTTGAAAACAGCAGGTGGTCGTTGCGAGGTATATGACTGGGTAATTAGTAGCAACACCACTGGACATTGCTGGTAGAGGCTACACTTAAGTATATGGATAAAGAAAAAGCAGCCACGATAGGTGTTTTGAGGTAACAGTTTAAAGGTATATGTAGAAACACCTAATCTAAGCTGTTAACTTGTGTACAACACAATACACAAAGGAAAAGGCGGATTTGTGAGGTAAACAAAGAGGGTAAAGTAGCAAATCTGCTGTAGAATTTAAAGTAAACAAGTGAATACATTAAAGGAACATGGAAACCAGGTCTAGAAGAGTGATATCTGCTCAGGAGCAGGCAGAAATATTGAGAATTAGACTTGCCCATGAAAAAGAGATGAAAGAGATTGAACTAGCAATTAGAAACATGGAAATTGAATCTGAGTATGCAAGGCTTAAACATGAAGAACGAATGTCTCAGTTACAAAGGGAAATCGATCAAATCAGATCACGTAACTCAGTTAAAGTTCCGACGGTCCCACAAAATAACCGTTACTCTGAGTTAGGCCATGAAAAGGCATTACTGAAGCGGGACAGTTGGAGAGCAGCACAAGATTCCATTCTGGTTGCCAAGGAAACGCTCCCTGTCAGTACATCCATAACAGACATAGGGGTGCAGGGAGGCGAAGAGCAGCTTGTTGTGGAGCAGAAGCGGGATGAAGGCTTACGATTCCAGACAGAAAAAGTTAGTGACATTAGGTCAAGTGGTGAAGCAGGGCCACAAGAAGTGCAGACAATTGAAAATGATTCTGCTACAGTGCCCCTCAACCTAAACAGTGATACTGCAGAAGTACAGAGGCAGATTCTTGCAGAAAATGTTTATGATGAACAAGAGGGAGAAGTGTGTGATTCAACTTACACCCCAGAGTTTACAAAAGGGAGTGCACAGGTGGAAACAAGAGATGAACAAAGCTGTATTAGTAATACAAGTAAACAGATTGATGCTAGGAATGGACAGATGTCCAGTATTAATGGTATTACAGAAGAACAAGTGAAAGTTAGTATTAAACCAAAGGAGTTGAAAGAACAGCAGGTAGCTTATGACTTAGAGCAAACCTGGGAACTTGGAGATGAAGTAGAATCCATATTCCAAGATAGTATTGAGAAAGATGTTGCAACTGAGAAAAGACTTTTGACTCAAGGCACTGCTGTTTGCGAGGATAGCAGCACTGAACTTTTGGTGGGAGCAGTAACCAGAGTTCTCCCAGTAGTTACAGACAAGATACAGAGTAATCCATTGTCTGGACATAAGCAAGTTGACTTAATGACTTCTAAGGAGCTTGAACTTTGTGACAAGGTTTTAAAATCCGAAGTGGTGCTTCCTGAAGGTGACCTTTGTAGTGACAGTAGTCCACCAGACTCTATTGATGAGGTCAGTGTAGAGGTTGGACAGAGCAACACTCAAGGTGCTGAAAAACAGTTGCCAACCAATGGTGAGAAAAGTGAAGCTGAAGATTCCAAGGAAAGTACAGTTATAGCAGTGGGAGAAGAAAAGATATTCCCAGAAAAAGTAAACAAAAGCCATGCTGATGCAGAAAGAAAAGTAGTGGAAATGCAAACTGATGGCAACAAGTATCCAGAGCTTTCAATAAGTCCATTAGCTACTGAAAACATAAGCAAGAAATCTGAGACAGACTTGAAAAAGAGCATTGACCAGAACTCTTTGAAAGATTTGGAACGTTCTGAAATAATTGAGACTGATTCGCGAGCAAAGGCTCCACGGACAACAGGAATAAGCATTGTAGTACTTGCCATTGAAAAGCAGACAGAACAAGCCAAGAAATTAGAGCTGGTTCTGGAACAGACAGAGGCCAAATCTAGTGAGGACCAGCTAAAAGATAAAGGACTGAGCCATGAACTGAAGCTGGCTGAGCTTGGCTGTGAGGATGCAGCAATGGCTAAACCTAATGAACTGTTTGCACGTCCAGAAAGAATCAAGAAGCATGGAGGGATCTTCAGCCAAAGAAGCAATGATCAGCTTTTGCATCGGACACTACTCGTGAGGAAGAAGCTCAGCGAACATGGAACTGTAGGGACTTGTGCAGTGCAAAGGTCATCTACAAGACAGAACTGGAGACAAACATGCAGCAGGACTGACCAGCAGACTGATGACAGCGGAAAATGCTGAAAGTGACTTTTTGATTAACTGAGGGGGCAAAGGGGGTTTTAGTGGAGAAAATATATTAAAGTTTTTGCAGTTGTTCAAAAATAAATAAATAAAAATAAATTTTTATTTATTTATTTTTCCCCCGCGATTATAGGGGTTGTGATGACCGCTAGGACCCCTCAACCCCAAAATTAAGTTATTTTGTTTTAAAATGCAAAGTGTGGCGAACACGGTAAGTCTAGACGTTTAAAAGTGTCGCCAAATCGTTTTTTGTCAAGGGTAAGTAGCCTAAGGGAGGGGCTAGTTGAGCACTCCAAGGGGAGGGGTGAAATAGAATGCTGGAGGAGCTCAGCCAATCAGGGCGAAGCAAGCCAGCCAGGCCCATATAAAAGGGAGCCTGAGGGGATAATCTTGGTTCTCTGCCTTTGGTCGTTAAACCTGGAGGGTGTTTAACTAGGGGAGAAACGGGCTCTAAGCTGTCCTGAGGGAAGCTGGGGAATAGAGTCCTGAGTTAATAGTGAATTACAGTGTTTAGAAAGTAAAAGAATTGTAGTGGTTATAAATTATTTATGCTGTTGGCATTGATATGAAAAGGATTGAAGTCTTTAGGCTTAGTGAGGAAGCTAAAGACCTAACTGTGGATATTTAAAGTAACAAAGTGCAACTTTAAGAAGAAACTTGAATTGTAAACAATAAACTTGTTTTCCGGTTATTTTAAAGAAGCTTCGTGTTCTCTGTTTTCAAAGTGAGCCAAGACAGGCTGAATCCTAAACAGATACTGTAACCCACTGCTGGCTAGGCAGAGTGGGGGAAGGGCTGTCTGCTGCAGCACAAGAAGGAGGCAACATTATTATCAAGCCAAAGAGTAGGGAAAAGTAAATGGAAGGTGTGCCTCTTGGAAGGAAATAACAGAGTTTGATTCACAAGTAAACACAACGCTACCACACTACCAAATAAAGATAAAAATATATATATTGAAATAGATAAGGGCTGAGAGTCTTCGGCCTTTACACTGACCAATCAAGATCATGGCACGCAGCTATTGATACCTCCAGAAGGAAAGTTAAGCTTGCTCTCTTCTTCCCTTCACCCATCATTCCTCAGTACCATTTTTATGGTCTCTAGAGGAAAGGAAGCATCCTTAAAGAGAAGGACATCTAATTTCTTTTGCTGTAATTTTCCCTGGGAATCCATCTTACTTCTTCCTCTAGTGGATGGAAGAAAGCAGGATTGGATAGACAACCAATCAATCTCTATGTGGCAACAGCAAAAATGAAAGTGGGGAAGGAGCAAGTGTGAGGGGAATATGCCAAAAATGAAACATATTTCCCAAGTGCTTCTCATAGTGAAACCAGAGACATATGTGCAATATTTAACTATTGTATTTGGATGATACTTTTTAATATCAAAATCAAACATGGATCCAAAAGTGAAAATCAGTGGCAAAAACTCATGAAAAAACATGGTACCAAACACTGTAGGATTTGGCCTGCAATGAGTACTTAACAGTGAAAACGAACGTATGCAAGAACTGACCATCCCCTGGTCCATTATAACTACCTGTAGATTATTTTTTGAATATGCTCAAACCCTGGATCATCATTTTCTTCCTACAAACCGTAGACTAACATTAACATTAGGAAGCCATAATATGAAATCAGCCCTGCTGCATGATTTTCTGTCTGCAGTTCTCACCTTTTCTATATTCCAGGATTAAGAATTAATCCTGGATTAATTGTATTTTTATTCTTGTGCTCCATTATAGAAATGTATGGATTGCCTCTAATAGAGCTGTTTCCGTTAGAACTGACCTCATTTGGGTAGTTCTATTGAGAACCAAACTCCTCTTCAGTGGTTCAGTTAAGTGTTTCTATATCAGAACAGAACTGTGGGGGACTTTTTAAAATCGGTCCAACAATGGTTAGATTAGATTTGCCTTCCTGATTCTGTCCACAATCTGCAAGGTCATGAAAAATGGAAGTCTGTGATCTTCCCCACAGTGCAAGTAGCCCAGCATGGCCTGCTTGGAAGATGGGGGGAAAAAGGTAACAATGGCATGGGCATGATAGGGAGGGGACTGCAAATGAAGTAAGGGTAGGCTACACATGCCAGAAAAGAGTAATGAAAGGCCTGGAACATGAGGGGTTGAGAATATGATGTAAACCGGTAATCCACAATGTGGCCCAGGTGAACCACATGAGACTCCACGTGGGCCTCAATAAAAATGGGAGGGCCACACCTCAATCAGGGTGGGCGATGGGGGGCTGGGGATGCAATGGAGGTTCACGATAGGAGGTTCATTTTGTTAGAACCACTCAAAACAGGTTCAGATATCTACTTGGTTTATTTATATTATATTATATTATATTATATTATATTATATTATATTATATTATATTATATTATATTATATCATTGCTCAACATTCTATACATAATATGATTTTGCTTCAAATTTTAAATTACAGCAGAAAAAAAATAAAAATGACATCATTTTCATTGCAGGCTTGGTTTATTTATGGTATGTTTGGATGCAGACTCTATTCCAATGCCAGCTTTTACAATGCAATCTTTAGCTGAAAGATCATAGAAGCAAAAGGTGTGCTAAACTAATATGTTTATGGTCAATTAAGATGCTGCTGTACAAGTCTTTGCAAAGGGATGTATATCTGCATGAATAATGCACTTTGATCCATGATGGTCAAACCACTGGCTCCCACTATGTTCTAGGATGGGGCACAACTGCAAAAGAGCAAATCTAGGTTCAGTATTTGGTATCTTTGAAGGAAGACTAGAGAGGCCTTTGTTATAATTAGCAGAAGACATCTGGAACTGTGATATTTGAGTAATCAATCAACACTACAGCATCCTCCCAAAGATGATCTGATCATTTGAAGGACCAAGCAGAAGGCTGATGGGCTGTCACTATGTTGAGAACTGGCATTCAGATGCTCATGTTTGTAGCCTCTACACATCAGTGTAGCTGGAGTTGATTTAACATACTTCATAATGTTTCATAGTTTCATAATGATATAGATTTTAAAGTTGTGAGAAGGTGTAAAGAAGGATATCCATGTAAGAAGCATTCTCTTACCTGCTCCAGGTCATCTTCACTGCCTTCCCTTCTTTCTGATGTGTTTTGATGGGGAAGGATGAAGAGCTCAGCAGAGGTAGGCAAACCAGGGAATACTGCAACTAGAACTTGATCTTCTGAGATGCCAGTTACCTAAAAAACAAGAATGATCAGAGCAGCAAAATCTGGAGAGAAAAGAACAACACATTATAGATTTACTATCACAAACCCCTTTCCCACTCTCATTGAACAGAAACACAAATTATGTTTCAACTATATTAATTATGTGATATATGGTTGCTTGTAATCTGAAGAGATGAGGGTTAATGATAAAAATCCTTTGTAGTCTTATTACTAAGAATTAGAAGTGACTGTTATGGTGGGTTTTGTAATAGAATCATTCCTCCTGTAATTCCAAATTCAGGGCTTTTCTACATTTACTTGTACAGGAAGAGATATAGAAGCCTGCCTTTTCCATGCTCTCATGGGACAGGAAAGGCTCTGTCCCCTCCTAGTTCCTGTCTCTGTACTGGATAAAGTGAGAGATCGAGATACCCCCAAAATGATATTCTATCCTGGTCTACAACTGGACTAGTGAGCATAAGAGAGGATGGCTTTTTGGCACCCGGAAGCAGTCCTGGAAGTGGTGCTGGAACTAATCATGCAGCCAGAAACTTCAAAGACAAGAAGTTTCATACTGAGCCTTCAGTCTGTATCCAGAATTTGTAGCCAGCACATGGGCCTTGCTGGCATAGGCTGCTCTAAGTGTGAAGGACCCTATCCTGAGCCAGTAGCAATGTATTCCCAGCATGGGATCACTTTCCTATCTTGGAATGGAACATCCCACTCTGTTTCAGAATGGGAGGGGAGTGCAGACATGTCCTCAGTCATACTTTATTTGTTCCATTTCAGAAAAAGTACCATATGCAATATTTAAATGGTTTAAACCTTGTTTCTGATATATTGTATAATTGCAGTAACCTACCATGAGACTTTAGTGTATAGAGTAAGATGTAATGATCTGAATAAATAAACAAAATATCTCTTCAGTTCTCTCCATGTATACTCAGATGCTGTACAAAAACAACACTAATACCAAAATGACTTTAACTGTCTTTCCATGTACCGTATATACAACCCCTGAAATTTGCAACCAGCTTAGGAAAAAATGGAGAATTTAACTACCCAGAGCAGTTATTAATGCAATTATCTACAAGTTACTACAGAAATTTTAAAACAACAAATTCATTTGTTTTTAAAAAGAATTATGTTTCAGAAACAGGATTGTAAAATATAAAATAATACATATAGCGGATAAGAAAGATTATTTAGAATATATGACGCTAATTGCAAAACTTCCTTAGAATGGATCAAATTAATAACATGGAACATTTCTATAGTATTACTGAAATTAATCAGATTCCAGTACAATTTCACCGATATTCATGGAAATTTATAGAGGTATACCTGCCCAGAGACCTCTGAGTGCAGGGCAGGGCAGGGCAGAGCAGACAGACAATTAAATGATAGACAAACCAATAAATAACACCACATTTGCCTATTCCTTCATATACTGAACTAGAAATGTTGAGAAAGTATCACACGGATCCTGCAGGTCTTCTGGATTTGGTTGTATCTCCCGTTCGATGAATACAGATTGCCCAAAAAGAATACGGAATTTAAGGAATTGTTTTTCAGTTTTTATGCTTCATTTGGGCTTGATATTGCCCAGGAAAAAGTATGTATGTATCCCTGTATGCCATGTAATTATGTCATTGTTATTGTGCATGGCCCTGTAGCTCTCAGATGCAAAGCCAGCTCTGAAAGTGAGTCCGGACACTGAAGGCAGGTGAGTGTTGCTTCACCTTCAACAGGTTCTACTGTGCACTTTCTATTCACCCACCCACCCACCCACCCACCCACCCACCCACCCACCCACACACACACACACACACACACACAAAGAACAGTAGTCTGACATTTGCCTAGGTTGATATGACTATAAATATATACTAATGCAAATAAGTGCAAAACAGTTTTTAGGCTTTGTTTGAAACCCATGCCTCACTTGTGGATCCTCTCTTGATGTAATCCAAAATAGACTGTTATAGTAAAAGGTCACAGCCAGCTTTTGAGACTGGAATCATAAAAACACATTTGGGTATCTCAAGCAACATTTATTTTCTTTGAATGCCTAACAGAAATCTTTAATAATACTCTTTCCCACCTCCTAAGCAACTCGTTTACACTGATCTGCACAGTAGGAGAAGGGGTGTCCACCTATGTTCACCTACACTGGACTCTATTTATACAAATACATCTAGGAGTTCTTAAAACAAGATTCCCATTATCTCTAGTTTTAAGGCATAATCGGGGCCAGACTCTGAAGATTTTTCTGTGCATTTGAAGTGCATTTTACAATGTGATGCCTACAACTTTATCCTCAGAATGATATAAATTAAACTATAGTCATGCATTTATTTATCTTTGATCCTATATTTGATCAAAGCAAACAGAGCTCTCATTAAGTTACACTAAGAAAAGCTTTCTATATCTTTTTTCTTTTTTCCTCACAGTAGGGATAACAAGCAAGCAGAACTATACATTTTCACACAATATTTACTGACTGCGAAAATTCAATAGCCCAAACAAATTCTTAGAGATAATGCAATCATGGACCTTCAGCAATAATAAAGAAAAGAAAACCAAAGTAAAATGTCTTAACTGTATGAATTATCCCCTAATTCCAACTGCCTCCAGAAATAAACTACTTCCAGAATTATCATTGTTGCTCAGATGACAGGGCAACAGCATGGGAAAAGCAGAGGCCCTTACTGGTATGGTGGTTGCTCCCACGATGGTATAATGTGTGGATCCAGGCATTTCAATGATATGAAATACCCGGGACTACGCACTTGGTGTTGCAGATGCATGCACGGTCACTATTTTCAGCTGGGTTTAACCTGCACATGTGTGGTGGCCATTTCCAAAACGGCAGAATTTGCAAACAAGCATCCGGATAGGTAAGTCATATGACAGAAGACACATGTGATGCTGGCAAGGTCTAAGGTGACTATGGAGATATTTGAGTGTTCCATTTGTTTGAGTGTTCCATCCATTGGGCCTATTCATGTGGCAAAAAAGCTGAATCCTTAAATGATAGACCTATATCCATTCCATGTGTACTGGATTTTCCCTCAACAGCATCTGGTACACAGCTAGTACAGCCTGGCATGCACATTTGACACCTTTCCAGGTAAAGTGTTCATGAGGCAGGATAGTGCTGCCTTAGTTGCACAATGCATTGCCCACTTGCTGCGGCTATGACCTTTACACATGGCCATCACCATGGTAAGGTATTGCCTCTAGTATAGGGGCAGTCACACGTACCCAGCACTTGGTGAATTTGCTAAGTTTGGGATGCACTGGTGGTCCCAAAATGCAGATACTGTGTGCTAGTTTACATGCCTAACCTAAGTGCAAAAACTCTGTTTCCTTTTCGTTTCTGTTGTTGAATTTCTTGAAATCATAAACAAAGTTCCTTATAAAACCTTCTGATTCCCCGCATTGTGTGGAACAATCTCAGCAGGTTTGTCATGTGAATGCTAGAATTCAAGCAAACATCAATTCATCTCACCACTATTCCATAAAAAAAACTGGTTGACATGATGGTCAGTCACCTAGATTCAAGACAAAAATAAATTCCAAAGCATTTGTATCTCAAGAATTAAATAATAAAATAATAAAAGCATCTTCCTCTAAAGATAGCATTATTGAATTGAATTCAACCAATTCCAAAGAAAGATTCTGCTATGTTATATTCAGTTCCTTCTCATCTAGCTATCTTTAGAGTGGGGAGAAAGTCTTAATTGCTGCTCCTGATTATGCACTGTAATTTCCCTTTTCCAAATTGTTCTGCACAGATCACTCAGATTTTCATAAAAACTTCTTTCATGCAGTTCAGTGGGTACTCACCTGCACCAGGGCTCTCTTTATGACTTTGCCAATATCCTCACGCCACTCAGGGATATCCGGATTGTAATAATCCAAATTGGGAGAGAATGATAATAACTGAGATTGAAAATATTCTGTAAAGAGAGTGATGTAGTCAAAGGCTGCTGTATGTTCTCTAGAAATCCATTTAAAATAGGGAGTAAACTGCAGTTAGTATCTCAAAAAATATACATGGTATTTGAATTCATTTTAAAAATCCTTCAAAACATTATTTTCCTCAAGAAAACTCCTTTATTTTTACCCTTCTGATGCTTAAAATATTCATTGTGTGCATCTCAATCTTGTTATATTAGACATGAAGTTTAATATGTCTACAGATTAAAATATATTTAGAAAATACTCTCCACATTTATGTTCTTTCCCCCAGAGCATTAAATTCTTATTTGATTTACTTATTTGATTTCTAATCTGATCTCTACTTGGGGTACCTAACCAAAACAAGAATTATAGTTTTTGAAAACCTAATGGTTTAAGAAGTAATATATGTATAGTGCATAAAGTTAAAAGTATTCCATCCAAACCAAGAATTAATGCATGGCTGTTTCCACACTACTTGGGCTTTCTGGCTCATGTATCAGGTGCCACTAAGCATGGAGCACACTGGAGCTGCCTAGCACTAGCCCAGCAGGCAGCTTTGAAGTCTGAACCCAGCTCCCAAAGCTGATGTGGACCTTTCACAGTTGCTAGGATAGCCTGTTTCACTGGTGCACCAGTTTCCAGCACCACATTCAGCAGCTGCTCCGGGTTTGCTCCCACAACAGGTTCCCTATAGCATTCTGGCTAACAAGAGTGTGCTGTCTTTAAAGAGGTCCACCACTTTGTTCTATGTGGATGAAGAGGTCCACAAAGGAATGGAGTCTTACTAGTCTGCTCTAAGGAGCAGATGAGAGAGGACAAGAAGTGGATTATGGACTGGTACATAGTAAGTACAGAAAGATCCCATGACCTGTATACCCATAATTTTTAAGACAAGTAAGAGCCAGGAAAAAAAAAGCAAACAAACCCAAAACCCTAAGCCTTTTACCAAACAATAGAAATGATAAGGGGAAAAAAATAAATCAAAATGATTTAAAATGCACAGGACAGAACCCCCCCTCCCAATTTTAAAAGTCATTTTAAAACAGTTGCCAGTTTCTAAAGGAAACTTAATTCATGATAAAATCTCAGATGAGGCTGTCTAAAAGGGAAGGAAGAAAAAGAAATAGTGTAATAGATTGCATGAGAGAGGCAAGGAGACAGGAGTCTAGATTGCTTTTTATAAAGTACTTTTTATCCTTTTCTATAGCATTTTGTGAAAAGAACAAAAATAAAGACAGACAGAAGGAAAATAGAAAACAAGAAGCAAGTGAGATGGATACTAAGTTTCGCTTTTTGGTGTGAGGTTTGCAGCTTGCTTAGAAGTCTGACCTTAGACCCCTTTTCATGCATTCACACAGTTGAGCAATCAAATTGAGCTGAAAAAGAAATGGGAGCCAGTATTCAGAAACTGGTTTCTTCATCTATTGCACCTGACATGCTTTCTGCTCCACTGAGCAAATCCTTATGGTAAGTAATCTGTTTTCCACAAGCAGGAATTATCTGTTTGCTAGCTCCATGTGCAGCCATGAGTAGTTAATGCATTACAAATCAGATACCAATTGTGCTAATGACAGGCAGAATCAGGATACTACAAGTCATTAGGCACTAAGAAATTACTTCCTTATTAACTAACAGCAGCAACAACAAAAAGGCTAATTCCAATACCAGTCAAGTGTATACATGCACAGTAGGGTAGGATAGGGGTCTGCTTTCTGGTCTACCACAGAATCTCTTCAGTACTGGTTTGATAGCTATTTTGGCATGAGTAAAACCAGAAAGACAAGATGACTAGATCTCTGTAGCTGTCCTATCTTCCTGCTCCTTTTCTGTTTCAAACATTCCTAGAAGTACCTATCTAAATTGATTCCTTGTCTATTTCAAGACTTGTCTTAATCTCTGTCTAATTGAAGGTCACAGAGAAGCTGCTATGGCTTGTCTTGGTATCATTGGCAACTGAATCCAAGCATGGGGGAGGGTGGGGATGGAAATGTCATCTGATAATTCTGAATTTTGATACCAAGGTCCTCAAAATATTTTAGCTGAGTTAGATATTTCCTTCTTATGCTGTTTTCTTTCAACATAATCTAATCTGGAAAACTAGCCACTTTGCTGATGTGTTCTCTCACTCTGAAAGTGGACTGAGGCTGGATTAAAACTTAGGTGCGAATACAGCCCATCTGTGATGAAGGGAAGCTAGAAAATGCCCAGCACAGAGGAGAGGATCTCTCTTTTTAAGTTCATTCCCATAGATAACTGGAAATCTAAAGAAAGATTTTTATTTATTTGGTGAAACACTGTAATATATAATTGGTTTACATAGAAGACGAAGAAGGAGAAGAAGAAGAAGAAGAAGAAGAAGAAGAAGAGGAAGAGTTGGCTTTTCTACCCTGCTTTTCTCATCCATTTAAGGGGACTCAAAGTGGCTGATAAAGCTTTTCTATTCTTCTCCCCACAACAAAACACCCTGTGAGATAGGTGGGGCTGTGAGAGCTCAGAAGAGAGCCATGACTAGCCCAAGGTCACCCAGCTGGCATCATGGGGAGGGTGGAATCAAACCCGGTATTCCCAGATAAGAGTCTGGCTCCCTAACCACTAGACCAAACTGGCTTATAGGAAGGGGGAAGGTGGTCAGCTTACCATGTACTGCAATGTTCTTGGTGTCCTGAATGAGGGCATTGCCAGCTGATACCTGCACTGTGATGGTATTCATTCCTTCAGTGGTAAAGATATAAGAAATGCTGCTATCCAAGGTAATGAATGGCTGCAAAGGTCACATTAGATCATAGTTATTCTATCATTCTATTACATACCAAATAATTCATTTTAACAAGACTTTCAGATTTCTACAATACATTATGAAGCAATATAACTTTTTAGGAGTCACATTTGGACCAGAAGTTTCAGTTGATCTTGAACACCCAAGGAGATCAAACTTTTGCATCAGGCATATTTCATAGGAGTATAAATCTTTATTAAAACTATCTACCTCATTACTACAGCTGGGATTCAGTTTCTGAAATGAAACAAAAACAAAATGAAAGAAGGGATTGTAAAGACCTCCCAAGGGATCTCTTTAAACTAAAGGAAAGGATATAAAAGCCAGCAATGTAAGCAAGTATTAAAGTGATGGACATTGGAACACAAACTTCTTTCTGCATGACTACACTGATTGGATCTAACATGGCAGTGACTGATCAGAAAATAGAAGGTAAATGTATGTTGGCTTCTCAACAGTAATGACAAGGTTGGCATCTATGAAAAGGACATTTTTATTTTGGGGATCATTATGAATGGGACTTGAAATAGAATGGTCTATACATAAATTTTCTTTACAAATCTGTGCTGTGGCCAGCTATGATACACAGTTTCTGTTTGCTGTATATCCCTGACACTGAAAATATCTGGGGATTGTACTCCTCCCTCGAGAAAAAATATTCCAACATTAAAGACTCTTTAGTGTTGGAAAACAAAGGCTGCCCCCAGATAGGCAGCTGGCTATAGCTCCCCTGCTTTTCTTGTCTCCTACCTAGATGGTGCTGGCCACAGCTCTGTCTTTGCTGACATTTTGATGACGTGCAATCTGGACAATTTAGCCACCATCAAATTCTTGAGTGGATGTGTCACCACCTCTGTGGATGTATGGTTGGCTGTTCTGGTCTCCACCCATGTTTGCTGGATGGAGCTCAGATTGCTGCTTCATCCAGAAAGGCAAGAGGCTCCCTAAAAAGCACTACAGCTGGAAAACTGTGGCCAGTGCTTGGTTTTCTTGGGGACAGACAAAAGTGCATTTTAGGGGTAAAAAAAATGGGGCTATGGAGAGGTTGCCTAAGATACATGAGGCAACCCTACCAAACCAGTGCCACAATGGCACTATATTCATCCTCTCTGGATGCAGCCAAAGTTAAGTATGGGGGATATCACAAAGATGTATAGAATTCAGATCTTTGGCTTGGATGGGTGCAGGGGCACTGATCATTCAAGTGACACTATTTTTTTAAAAAAAAGGCTCCTTCTAGACTCCTAGGCTAAAGAAGCAGAATATATGATAAATAACAAATGATTTTGATTCCAGCATGCAGCAGGGAACTGGTCTAGATGTTCTAAATTAATGGAACCTTTTGTAAATGAAATAAGTGGGAGGGACAGATATGTTTGATCTGTGTAAAAGGAGGATGTTGAACTACATATTGCCCTCAGAACATACACTGCAAGACTCTTGACTTCATCTTTTTTTTTAACAGTGTGTTTATGCATCTAAAAAGTAATAATGCATGCCTTGTAACTTTGGACCTATGAGCACTGCACAAACAAAATGCAGTAAATGCAGACACCATTGCTTGGGTCTGTTTCTTGCCCCTAACCTTTCCTTCTTCGGGCCACAGTTCTCTCTCTTTTCCAGGTATACCTTGTTCTCTAGATAAGAAGTTAAATTCCATGTGGATCTTCAAGTTGGGGGCTATAAAACCAACTATCTCTTCTAAACTCTCAGAACCCAAAGGGGATATTTTTTGTATCCATTAATCAAATATAGCCAAA
This sequence comes from Aspidoscelis tigris stejnegeri, assembly GCA_023333525.1. NCBI lineage: Eukaryota > Metazoa > Chordata > Lepidosauria > Squamata > Teiidae > Aspidoscelis > Aspidoscelis tigris. Next base: position 58,696,190 of record JALMGA010000002.1, on the reverse strand, counting down.
AAATTTCCCAAATGGACACAACCACTTGCTACTCTGGCATGGCCTGATGTGAGTTAATTAAAAAAAAAACAAAAGGAGCACATTTATTAGGGTTACCATAGGAAAAAGAGTATGAGAGTCCAGCACCACTAATAGTTATACAGAGGAGGAAATTTAAGTGTTGCATGCAGAACAAGCAACACCTCATTTATGCTTTGGTTTCTTCTTCTAAGCAGTTTTAAAAATATATATAGGAACTCTGTCCTTTCTTTGATAACCCTACATTATTTCCCCTGTCATCTACCAGCTTGTAGGGTTTTGTTTTTCTCAGATGATTAATTTAATAGAAACAGCACTTCTAAAGGGCACTAGTAGTGTATCCAAAATAATAATAATAATAATAATAATAATAATCCATCTGCCAACTACAAAAAGCCACTTTACTGGGGTCTGCTCGCATAATTCGCCGATACATCACGCAGTCCTAGGTGCTTGGGAAGTGCCCGACTAGTGATATAATACGAAATCCAGCATAGTCATCTCGTTTGCTGTGTGTAACTGTTGTTTTACATCATCATCATCATCATCCCCCCAGTGGGTATGGCCTTGTCGTGGCAGTGGGGCTTGAGTGCTCCAATGAAGCTGAGAGCTGGGCCGGCGGTAGTGCAAATTACTGGCAGGTTCAACCATGCTGGAGTGGTCGAAGCAGAGGAGTCAGACTAAGTGCACCCAACCCATTTATCACAATGGAGACACAAACAAAAAAGAAGTCTATACTGGCTCTGAAAACTGGTTCTGACTGGAACTGAAAATAAAAAGCCTGAGATCAGATGCCAGCAACCTAAAAAATATGAAGGAGCAGAAACTGAACAACGAGAAGACTAAAGAACATCTGATCAAAAAATACTGGCTGAATACAAGGAAAATTGACGAAGCTTTGGAAATCGTGAAACAGCAGATAACAGCTACAGCCAGGAAAATCGAAAGATATGAAGCAAGAATCATCCAGTACAGGCAGAACCAAATGTTCCAGTCTAATCAGAGGCAGTTCTACCAGAGCCTGCATGAGCAAGTAGACAAAGAAAAGGAAAAGCCAGAGAAAGAAGCAACAATCAACTTCTGGAAAGATCTCTGGGAGGCTGAAAAAGAATACAACAAAACTGCCGGGTGGATAAAGGATTTCGAGAAGAAATTATCCAAGAACAAAATGCAGCAGCTGGAAATAACACCCGAAATGGTCACGAAAAGAGTGAAGAAAGTGAAGAACTGGACATCCCCTGGCACTGATCAGTTGCATGGCTTCTGGCTCAAATACCTGACCAGCCTGCATGCAAAAATGGCCGAACTGTTTAATGAAATGCTGCAAACAGGAAACATCAGTGAATGGCTAATAACTGGCAAAACATACTTAATACAGAAAGATGCAGCAAAGGGAGCCATACCAGGAAACTATAGGCCGATAACTTGTCTACCTACTATGCTCAAGCTGCTGACAGGCATAATAGCAGACAGGATTCAAGACTACCTCAAAGACAACAACATCATCCCAGTAGAGCAAAAAGGAAACAAACGGAGAAGCAGGGGCACAAAAGACCAGCTACTGATTGACAAAATGATTCTGGAGAACTGCAAAAGCCAAAAAACAAACCTGCATATGACTTGGATCGACTATAAAAAAGCTTTTGATTCACTGCCACATGGTTGGATCACAAAGTGCCTGGAAACCATCGGGATCAGTCAGAACATCACAAAGTTTATAGAAAGTGTGATGAAATGCTGGAAGACTGAGCTTTTTGTTGGAAATGAAAGCTACGGACTGATCAACATCAAAAGGGGCATCTTCCAGGGGGACTCATTGTCCCCACTGCTTTTCATCATCGCTATGATCCCATTGTCACTCATCCTACAGAAAACAAACCTGGGCTATCAAACTGCCAGGAATTCACAGAAAATTTCACATCTACTGTACATGGATGACTTGAAGCTTTATGGAAAATCTGAAATCGAGATCCAGTCACTGACCAACACAGTGCGAATATTCAGCAGCGACATCAGTATGGAGTTTGGCCTGGACAAATGTGCCACAGTGGCATTGAAGAAGGGGAAGATTACTGAAAGTGAAGGCATTGAAATGCCAAATGGTCAAGTCATCAGGTCCCATCAGTTAGAAGCCTACAAATACCTGGGCATCCTGCAACTGGATAACATTAAGCAAGGCCATGTAAAATCTGTGGTCAGTAAAAAGTACATCCAAAGGACTAGAAAAATCTTGAAAAGTAAACTGAATGGCAGTAATGCCATTAAGGCCATAAACACCTGGGCCATACCAGTCATTAGATACACTGCAGGAATTGTGAACTGGACTCAGCAGGAGTTGGACAACTTAGACAGAAAAAACAGATAACTGATGACGATCCACCATGCACTACATCCTCGGAGTGATGTCGACAGGTTGTACTTGCCCAGGAAAGCAGGCGGTAGAGGACTTTTGCAAGTGAAGCAAACAGTGGAAGAAGAGAAGCATGCATTAGCAGATTACGTGGCAGAAAGCAAAGAATCAGCTTTAATTGAAGTCAACAACCAGAAGCTTCTCAAGGTGCAGCAAACCAAGAACCAGTACCGGAAAACTGCAATTCAATGCCGAACGGACAGCTGGCACAATAAAGCGCTGCATGGACAGTTCCTGGAGAAGATCGAAGGCAAAGTGGACATGGAAAAGACCTGGTCTTGGCTTACGAATGGAACATTGAAAAAGGAAACAGAAGGACTGATTCTTGCTGCACAAGAACAAGCAATAAGAACAAATGCCATCAAAGCCAGAATTGAAAAATCAGGAGAAGATCCAAAGTGCCGACTCTGCAAAGAAGTTGATGAAACAATCGACCATATACTCAGCTGCTGCAAGAAGATCGCACAAACTGATTACAAGCAGAGACATAATGCTGTAGCACAAATGATCCACTGGAACTTGTGCCAAAAGTATCATCTGCCAGTGGCAAAGAACTGGTGGGATCACAAGCCAGAAAAAGTGGTTCAAAACGAACAGGCAAAACTACTTTGGGACTTCAGGCTTCAGACTGACAGAAAACTGGAGCATAACACCCCTGACATTACAGTTGTTGAGAAAGAGAAGGTGTGGATCATCGACGTTGCTATACCAGGTGACAGCAGAATTGAGGAGAAACAGTTGGAGAAGCTCACCAGATATGAAGACCTGAAAATTGAACTTCAGCGACTCTGGCGAAAACCAGTGAAAGTGGTCCCAGTCATCCTCGGCACACTGGGAGCGGTGCCAAAAGATCTCAGCGGGCACCTAAAAACCATTGGCATTGACAAGATATCCATCTGCCAACTACAAAAAGCCACTTTACTGGGGTCTGCTCGCATAATTCGCCGATACATCACGCAGTCCTAGGTGCTTGGGAAGTGCCCGACTGGTGATATAATACGAAATCCAGCATAGTCATCTCGTTTGCTGTGTGTAACTGTTGTTTTACATCATCACAATAATAATAATAATAATAATAATAATAATAATAATAATAATAATAATAATAATAATAATAATAATAATAATAATAATAATAATAATAATAATAATAATAATAATAATAATAAATACAGAGACCTAAATATGTGTTGTAAATGCCAGAGGCAGAGAAGAAATGACAAAATTATTTATTAAAATGTCTTTGCCTCAACTGAAAATTAAAAATTAAGTTAATTTATCCATATGGCGGCACCTGATTCTGCCTCCCTGACTCCTCCAGCTCCTCTAGCTTGCCCTTGACCCTCTCAACTGTGCCTACCCAGTTCAGCAGCTCACCAGCCACCACTGACACAACTATAAATGAAAAAGTGGGGAGGAAGAAAAATATAAATAATATCTCCCCCCAAGACATCTTATGAAACACTGGAACCCAGAGTTATTGCATGTTTCCCTGTATTTTCACATTTTCTTACTGTCTGTGTTCCTGAATTGTGGCTTTTTTTTTTTGAGATGACATGGTAGTTCAGGCTTACATTGTACAAGATTCTTCTCATACCTAGCCAGCTTTAGTTTCTGTAGGGGTGCCACCTTCCAAACAAATGCAAGAAGAACAGAAGCTTACTTTAAAATAACAACAACAAAAAAACCCTATCTTTTCATTTTTGTAGCTCATGACCTATGATATTTTGGCTGATTTCACCCCCATCATGGGAGGTCTGACATTCAGGTGCTTTCCTAGATTTAATTTAAGTATTGAGGTCTGGAAACACACTCCAAATTAAATCAAGAACTTTAAGGTCCATTTGCTCACAACCTATTAGACAGCAAGGCACGTTTATTAAAATGGACTTGTGTTAATCCAGGCAAATTGGCCCTTAGGTATATATTGGTAAAGCACTGGACCAGCACATTACTACAATAGCTCTATCTAGAAAACAAAATTAAAGGCCTGCCTAGGATGTGTGAAAGTGGATCTAAACATTTCAGTGGTAGCTTCCAGCAAGGTGAATTCAGAAGATGTTAATCTATAGTCAGTCTAAAATGTTGTTGTTGTCTGCATGGAATTAATTGCATTCAGAGGTGGAGAGGTTTACAGAAATCAAAATCAATTTTTTTCTCTGCTATATCTTCAGTTAATTTTATAACTGTTAATGAAATGAAGGGTTGGTTGGATTTTCCTGTTACATGCGTAGTTAAATTAATTTTAACTGTAAAAATCAAGTTTGGGAACAAAGACTCATTACACAGTTTTTTTAAAAAAAATCAATTTGTCTATGTTGCAAAATAATCAGACAGCCTCTTGACCACACGGCAACCTGTAATGTGAAAAAAGCATGCCGTTTGGACACAGATGGCATTCTGATGAGTGGACAGAGCATTTATCTAAGACAGAGCTTAAGGCAATAGGTCCCACGGTATCTTAAATCTGTGAAGAAACAAGTGAAATTGGTCACCATTTTGTATGTTCACAATAACCTTTATATTTCATTATTTTATTTTTAGCTATGGCTGATTTTTAATTTTTATTTTGCTAGCACTAATAGTCATAGCAAGCATGACTAGGGGCTGCTACTACTACTACTACCCCCCCAAAAAAAGGTGGGCTTCCCATGTGCAACTACTCCTCATACCTCTGAAGGTGGACCTCTGCTTGTGATTTTAGTATCCAATCAGGTCCATATGGAAAAAGGTATTCCTTCAGATATTCAGGATCCAAATCATTTAACATCAAAATCTTGCACTGAGTCCAAAAGAGAACAGGTTACCAGTATTTTTTCCCCAAAACTAGCATGATATGAATGATATATTCAGTCAGAAACGTCCATCAGCAGTCGAGTTGCTGCATTCTACACTAGTTACAGCTTCTGGAGCATCTTTATGTACAGCATATTGCAAAAGTCTAAGCTGGAGGGAGAACATGGGTTACTGTGGCCACATTGTTCACAGTGGCAGAAGAGACCCTTTCAGAGAACAGATGTTAGATGTTTGGTAGCTGTTACCCTTTCTGTTCTGCACCCCAGCTGGCAGAGTTTGGGAAAGCCTGCCAACCAGCCCCCTGCCCTGACTATGCTGCTCCTGAATGCTAGATCAGTCTGGAATAAAACATCAGTTATCCAGGATCTAATTCTTGAGGAAAGGGCTGATCTGGCATATATCACCAAGACCTGGTTGGATGAACTGGGTGGCCATGAAACAGGAAAGTTGATGGCTAGAGCACAGGTGGCGTAAATCGAGCTGTGAATCTGACTGAACACAGGTTAGAGCACACTATCCTGCCTACCATGTGGTGGTAACTTTTTCTCCACTGCCATTGCGTCCTCGAATAGCTGTCCAGCAGAACATTTTAGAGTAGTAAGTTGCCTTAAAACTGGGCTCAGGGAACTATAAGCCAGGGCCACACAATATCTGCTGTGGCCATTTTGCAAAGCACTTGAAGACAAAGTCACTCAGATCCATTGGGGATTGGATGTCACAAATGGATATAGTCTAGGGGAGGCATCCAGAGAACTGTCTGGTCCAGTTTTGTTGGATTAGCTTCAATTATTGTGGCCTAAGGATGTGGACAAGCTACTTGCTGGGGTGTGGCCGACGATGCGTTCTCTAGACCCTTGCCCTTCCTGGCTGATAAAAGCTAGCTGGCAAGGTATAACTGGGTGGATCAAAAAAGTGGTGAATGCCTCTCTGAGGGATTGGGTGGTTCCACTGGCCCTTAAACATGCTGTGGTATGGCCCCTTCCAAAGAAGGCTTCCCTGGATCCAGAAGATCTAAACAACTATCGCCTGGTGGCCAACATACCTTTTTTAGGTATGGAGAGGGCTGTTGTTGTTCAACTGCAGGCATGCTTGGAAGAAGCTGATTATCTAAACTCAATTCAATCTGGCTTCAGACCTGGCTATGGCATAGAAACAGCCTTGGTTGCCCTGGTTGATCACCTCCTTCAGGATAGGGATGGGAGAATGCAGTTCTGTTGGTTCTCCTGGATCTCTCAGTGGCTTTTGATACCAGTGACCACAGTATCCTTTTGGAGAGGTTAAGGAATTTAGGAGAGAGATCTCAGATAGTGGTAGTGGAAGATACTGGTACAAAACCCTGGAAACTTACATGTGGGGTTCCCCAGGGGTCAATCTTATTTCCCATGTTATTTAATATCTATATGCTGCCGCTGGGAGAGGTCATTAGGAGATTTGGAGTGAGGTGTCCTCAGTATACAGATGATACCCAATTCTTATCTCTCTCTGCCATCTGAGTCAGGAGAGGTGGTTGAAGTGCTTGACAGGTGCCTAGAGGCAGTAATGGGCTAGATGGGGGCCAATAAATTGAAGCTGGATCCAGACAAGACAGAGGTGCTGTGTGTCACAGGGTCTCAGGTCCGTGTAGTTGGGAGATACCCTGTCTTTGATGGGGTTGCAATGCCCTGGAAGGGAAGGTATGCAATTTGGGAGTACTCCTGAACTCTGCACTGACACTTGAAGCTCAGGTGGACACTGTGGTCAGGAGTGCCTACTCCCAACTATGGCTGGTGTGCCAACTGAAGCCTTTTTTGGACAGAGACAACTTGGCCACAGTTACCCATGCTCTGGTAACTTCTACATAGGACTATTGTAATGTGTTCTACATGGGGCTGCCCTTGAAGACAGTTCAGAAGCTGCAGCTAGTGCAAAATGCAGCCACTAGAGTGCTGACTAGAACAGTTAGCTGGATGCACATCACACTGGTTTTAAAAGGGTTGCATTGCCTGCCAGTTCACTACTGAGCCCAATTCAAGGGTTAACTTTGACTTACAAGGCCCTAAATGACTTGGGCCCCAAATATCTAAAGGAACACCTTCTTCCATTTCGACCTGCCCATGCCTTAAGATCTGGTGGGGACGCCCTCCTGGCTGTCCCACCACCCTCAGTAGTGAAACAAGTGGGCACCTGGGAGAGGCCTTCTCAATAATGGCCCCCAGTCTATGGCATAGTCTCCCCCTTGGGTTGAGTCAGACTCCCTCTCTGTATATGTTTAGGAAGGCGGTAAAGATGTACCTCTTTGCCTTGGCCTTCGGCTAAATATGGTTACACTTTCCCCCCACTTTTAGGTAGTACTGTTTTTTAATATATATTTGTTTTGTTTTAACATGTTGGTTTTTAAATGTTGTAGATATTACTGTTTTAAGATATATTGTTTTGTGTAATGCACTGAATTTTCTTACCCGCCCTGAGACCTACTGGTATAGGGCAGGATAGAAACACACACACACACACACACACACACACACACACACACACACACACACACACACACACACACACACACACACACACACGTGTAGTCCAATTTATATCTAACTTTAAGAAATATTGATTTAGCAAATCTTAAATCATAGCAAACCTCTTTGAAATACATGACTGGAAATAACTTCGTATTCAGTATCAGTTTTCCTAATTATTTCCCTAACATATAATCAAAGGGACAAACAAATAGCATGGGCAGACAAGAAAAGAGCAACTTATGATTGTAACTTGAATCCACAGATGTGAAAAGTTATTTGGTCCCCAGTAGCTTTAAATGTTGTGTTACATTCTAAAATTATAAGCACATTCTGACACTCCGACTGAAAATGCTGATTGTTTGATCGCCAGCTGTTGTTAAATGCTGAGCAGAAAACCTAACATTATCCAGAATAAGGAAGTGTATAATTTTGAATTCTAGTAACAACAATAGATGCTGAATACAATGTTCTGATAATAAGCAACTTCACATTGTAGGGATTCATGCAAACAACAACAATGTGTGGGAAGGGGATATAGCATAAAGGAGGGAGAGGGGGTTGGAAAAATCAAACCAGAGAAAGCAAAGCAAGTTTCTTTTTTGGAGTAGAGAGTAATGGTCAATATTATTATTTGCAGAGTAATCAGCTTGAAAATCCTTTATGAGTCAAAAGTAACCTTTCAGAAATAAACATTCTAAAAAGAAAGAAAGAAAGACTCAAACCTTTGTGCTGTTGCCAAACCACCAAAAATAAGTGAGAGTTCCCGACTGACTAGGCCAAACCACTGCAGTGATATTGACTTCTTTATTCTTGATGGCTACAAAGGGGACACTTAAATGGACACGCTCCACTGGACCTAAGGGACAAGAGCACATTGATATATATTATAGATAACTTACTATTTTCAAGCAGCAATGTCAGAAAAATCTGAACAAACTACTGTGTAAACTTGAAATAGTCTATATTAGAGGAGTCCACAGTCCCACCCCATGAAATCTAGTACAGATAGGGCTTTTTCAGTGGTGACCCCTAGGTTTTGGAATCTCTTCCCCCAGAGGTACATCAAGCACCCATTTAGAAGTTTTCTATTGAAACAGTTACACAGGAGCAAAGAGGCTTGTATAAGCCACGCATGTTTCAAATTATGGCTAAATTCAAGTCAACAAACAAAGCATAGTAATCACAGGTACAGTGAGCCAGTTTGGTCTAGTGGCTAAGGAGCCAGGCTCTTATCTAGGAATACCGAGTTTGATTCCACCCTTCTCCATGAAACCAGCCGGGTGACCTTGGGCTTGTCACAGCTCTCTTCTGAGCTCTCACAGCTCCACTTACCTCACTATTCTGTTGTGGGGAGAAAAATAGAAAGCTTTTCAACCACTTTAAGTCCCCTTAAATGGGTAAGAAAAGCAGGGTAGAAAAGCCAGCTCTTCTTCTCTGGGCAACTATGGTAACCCAGTAGTTGAGGTAGGCCAGTGGAAGAGTCATCCCACCCTTAGGGTACCCTTATGTAAAAAGTGTACATTCATTCATGTTTGATTGTACTGTTCTGGCTAGCCTCCTGATATCCAACCAAAATTCCAGCTGTATTTTTGTGTCTTACAGCTGACTTTCTAGCCACAGCTTCATTCTGGCAGCAAGGTTATATTTCCTCACAGATGTAGCTGTCTGGGCAGGCTTTTTACACTAATCTACCTCTTTGATTTTGAGAAATTAGGGATGTGCACAAATATTTGTCACATTTGAAATTTGTATGAATATGTCCAAATTCAGACATTGTATTTGAATCGAATGGTGAGACATTCAAAGATTGATATTTGAATTTGAATTGAATGTTTGGATACATTCATTTGAAGCTTTGTTACATTTGTGAACCTGGGGAGGTGGGGAAGAATGTGTTGAAAGTGGATTTGATGCATTGAGAGCAGATACGTAGGGGATTTGTGGGGGATTTGTAGAAGGGATTTGTAGCCGGGATTCAAATAGGATTCATATTGAATTCAAATCCTACCACGTTTGAAGGGGACCTATTCAAACGAATACAATTTTTTTGCATTCAATTTGATATGAATTGAACATGTACAAAAAAACATTTGTGCACATCCCTATTTGGGATTACTTACTTGCAAATGAACTAGTATGTGTTCTCTGTCTGTTAGCCTTGCAACTGAGCCAAGATAGGCTTAGCCAATCTTGAAGGTTTGAGGGTTCAGTTGAAACCAAACCCTTAACAATCCAGCTCACCACAGCTCTAACCCCTTCTCCCCTTAGCTACTACCTGCTGCTGTCTCCCCTATTCAACTGCCCCTGCCCCTGCCAGCTGCATGTCTCCATGCCACTTTACTGTCACCTTTGTTCTCACTACATTTCTTCACAGCCACTACTCACAGAGACTTGCCTTTTTGTCCTGACTCTGATGGAATTGAGACGTAGAGCTGAGTGTCTTCAGTGTCCTAGTGACACCTCACTCATTTGAAATTTCTTGTGATGTTATCTGTCACATAAACTCTACCCAGTTTCTCCCTCTTACCACAATAAACATGGAACTCATAATTTAATATTATGCATTGCTAAGTAATTAGTTCAATGCATGATCTTACTAAATTTGGTTTTAAATGCCAGAATGAATCATTGTGTTGTGTGCTCCACTGCAGAAATAAAAAGCACTGAAATGTATAAATGGTTGTAAAATATTGAGAAATCAATCAACTCTGCTTCAACAGAAGACATAAAAATCTTTTCTTTCTTTTCTTTAAATTAAAGTTTCAACTATCTTTGCTAAAAAGACACTTAAGGCTCACTATAAACTCATCAGTTACCTAATTAGTTAATGAGCGATGAATTTACCATTATTAAAAAATTCTTCCAACTCAGAACTTTATTCCTGTATAGTGATTTTGCAACACTCCCTTGGGTGACAATGTGTTGCCACTTCAGGATAAAAGTGAAGAACTGTAAATTAACCCTCTATGATAGTCTGAAAGTAATTGTACTTAAATTTGTACATTTTCTTTCTGTGTTGAGGTTTAATCATAGGATTAATAAAATCACACTTTCACAAAGAAAATGACCTTGTCAACTTATAAGAGATCAAAAATACTGTAAAATATATTACTTTTTAAAAACAAATTTCAGAGAGTCCATCATGCCAAATACATCTGCTTGCTTTCTGACATGAAGAGTCTCAGAAGAACAGAAGCTTCCATAGCCAATCTTCATCACACTTGTCACAGTTTATAGATTGTTATTTTATGTTACATAATTCTGCTAGAACCTAAGCTTTTGGATATGGCTACAATATCCTTCTTCAGAGCATTGTCCTCAACAGCTAGGAGTAAAACAAACAAACAAACACAATTGTGTATAACCAACCTAACAATCATTAGCCAACTTATATAAGGAGAATGGGCCGCAACAGCGCGACATACCCTTTTTTTCCATGCACAGTCAAAGATCCGGATCTTCGAGATCCAGATCTTTGAGATGGGGTCCTCCTGGAGTTCCAGATCTTGAAGATGCCTGAAGACCCCATTGTGGACATCTTTAATCAGGTCCACACGAAATCCAGATTTAATAGCCTGAAGGACCTATTAAATCCAGATTTCCCCTTCCCTCATGGGGACAGGGCCTTGCAGATGGAGCCTTCAATGAGGTCCAGGTGACGACAGGGCCTTCCCAATTGGTGCCATTCAGGTACTAATTGGGTTCCTAATGGGGTCTTAGAAGGGTTCTAAGCCCTAGTGGGAAAAGGCCCATACTCTATTATTGAGCATATGCACCCAACAGTGTACGCTCCAGAGCAGCCAAGAACCCTCCAGATCGCTGCTACCTATACAGCAGCAAATCTGCTATCTACGGCAATAGTTGTTGTTTTAGAAAGTTAATATATCTAAAGTACTGGTCATAAAATAACTCGTTAATTTACTTAGGGAGGCATCTTGCTAAACATAAAATTTATAGTTATATTTCATTTGTATAGATTTTTACTTGTATATGTTTTGTGTATTTTAAATTGTTTATAATAGTTCATTACTTATTAACCAATTATATAATCAGCTTTAATATTTTATGTATATACAGTTGTGCTATGCACTCTAATTGTTTTGAGTTCTGTTAATTTTTTTCAAAATATTGTAACTTTTTTATCAAACTAATACGTAGGAGAGATTTACACAGTATATACTGACTTTTGCTAAAATATTCATAGAATGACAAAAGAATGCTGAACTCAAAGGTAATCTACTTATATAGAGTTCTATGTAGGATCCAGAATCTTACTAAAACAGAGTTATTATCAATATTATACTTGAATTATCAGATAATGACACGGGAGGTGGGGTGGGGTGGGGATCCAGATCTTTAAAAAAACTGAACTGACAGGAAGAAAATTGGGTGGCCTTAAAAGATAACAAATTCCTGTGTCCTCGGAGCAAAATAGCAGATGGCTACTTGAGCTTTCAGTTCAAGAAATTAAGAGTTTAGTTTGTGTCCAATAAGGGACAAATAAAAAGAAAAGAAACCCATAAAAACAGATGGGAAATTCTGAAGTTTTAAAAAGGAAATCTAAACTTTTTCTCCATCTGTTTTTTCCTCCTATTGTTTTTGTTAGCTTGCAATGATGGAACTGAATTTTAATTTGTCATTGTTCTGCACTGGACATGCTTAGAATAACTGATTGTTTATTGCAGTTGCTCTGATATTATAGTCAGGTAAATAGTTCTAATTACAAACAGGTGGGGAATCTCACAGTTAATCATCCCACTCTCTTAGCCAGCTGTAGTATAAGCTTTTTTTTCTTCCAGATGACTTCAGTTTTTACATAAAATATACAGCACAATGCCCAATGCCAGGAAGCATTCTAGGTGTACATAAAGAAAATGAAAAGAAGTATTTATGCATTTTCAAGCACTGGTAAATAAATATTTTACATGTGAAAATCTTAATCAAATATGTGTATTTAAGTTTATGAACATAAGATGAGTCCTGCTGGATCGGGACACAGCTCTTCTAGCCCAGCATCCTGTCTCACAGGATATCCCACCAGTTGCTTCTCAAGCAGAAGACAAAACCTTCACCTGCTTCTGGATCCCTGCAGATGGCCTTAGAAGCGCCCTGGTTCCTCCCCCCCTGCCCTCAGCCTGAAGGATGCACCTAGGCATTCGTTCTAGTAGCCATTGATACTTCTGTCATCCATAGAAGTACAAAATCTATACTCTCCACATACTGCATGCAAAACACAATGTTTTGCAGCTGCTATGTGTGAATACATGTAAAATATCCACTGACAGGTCTCTGATCCAAAACTGAAATAGAACAGAATCACTTTCTATCTCTATACTCATTTAAATGAGAATGAAAACAACCCAGCACTGGCACATGAAATCTTTATGTGATGACTATGGAAGGAATGGCTCCAATCCCTCAGACTGTAGTTTGGTCTGTAGCACAGAAAGAAAAACACTGTTTGAGGAGACTGAAGTGTAATACAGGTCCTTCAAAATCTATTTCGGGATTCATACTTTCTTTACTTGAAAAGTGTGCGGCACCCTCTTGTCAGAAGGTTTTCTGTATAGGAATGATGCAAGCACTAAGGCAGAGAGTGACAGTGATAGTTAATATAAATAGCAAACCTAAGTAACTTCATTTATGTCCTCTATCTACTATTTTCTCAGGTAAAGCAAGCATATACAGTATGTTTCTGCTGCAACTCCTCTCAATCTGCACAATAATTTACTACTTTGTTAGCATTGCCTCAGGGATGGACAACTGGTAATATGTAAAAGTATCGCCTAAAACGTGGACCATCAAGACTCCATACAACTGGTTCAGGCATCATTTTTCATCAAGGTAAAGAAACAAAAACCTTTATTCTTTTGCAGTATAAACATCCTCCAGCTTCTTCCAGGAAGATTCATAGATCAAAAGTGACCATTGGGGATATAAGAAAACCATGTTTTCCCTCAGGTCTTTGAGTAGCTTCTATCTTCCCAAAGGATTGAGGTCTGCATGATTTCCTCCTGGATTTCTCCCCAATGAATATTTGTGTTGCCCCACTAAAATCAGATCCCTTTCCTACTTTCAGAGCTGATATGCAAAGAGCAGGGGCTGGCTTTCCTTATACCCTTCTATGTTGTCCACCAATACCATATTGGTGCCAAATTCTACACTGGGCGAATAAATGAAGACCAGCTAAGTATATTGTCCTGCATCAAGAAGCATCCATTCCTTGTTGAAACTGGGAAGAGAGAATAAGCAGCAAAACTAAGCCATCACATAGAGTATGCTTGGAAGCTGTTACAGCTTCCTTGAAGTGCAGGTGCCCTTCCCCAGAAGTTGCCTAATTGTTGATTACTGGTCAAAGTTTGAATAGGCCTCAGGTTCGGAAAACCACATAATGTAGGCACCTGGCAAATCTCAAGAGGGAGGATTCAGAACTGCTATCTTATGTGCAAGTAAACAGCCAGTTTAACACATGTGTCTTTACAGGACTGTGAGAAACAGCCTACAGGGGTTGCCAGTGATTCAGCCCTTCAAGAAGTCTCTGCAAAAGAAAATTTTGCTGGGCACTGAAAATGAGATCAGACATGACTATTTGTATCTCCCTAGGATCCATTTGCTTAAAGAATGCTTGAATTGGTTCAGTATAACTCCAGGCAACCTTGAAGCTAGTGAATCTTCTCTGTCATTGGTTACTAAGAGTTTTCTTCTAAGATCTTTGATGCCAGGGGGTAAAGTGAGGTGCCTTGCTGTTCCAAAGTCAACTTGTTTTATACTGAATAGTCAGCTTTGAAGAACCCTTCTGACTCTCTTCCAATTCTGTGCAGTTTTAATGAGAAGAGATTAATGTGGGTGCAATGAGAGCTTCCAGAGATACAAGCTACTGATTATCATTATGGTACATTTAGGTAGGAGCCCAAGGCAGGAAGGACAGTTCTACAAGCTGCCTACTGTCCCTGACCATGGCTGCAATGTTGACAGAAGGGAGGTGGCTGATGAACACAGGAAATAATCTCATAGAGATGAAGTCATGTGGTCCCTGCTACACCCTTATGGCATTTGCTTTCCTCCCTCCGTCTTATATAATAACTCCATGCTTTATTCCTATACCTTACAGGGAAAAAATGAAAGAATTGATTAGAGAGAACCAAAACAAACAACATGTCTCTCTGCCCTAATTTGTGGGGTGAGACTTCATCTTTCCGTCTTCATAATTCATAGCATAGGAAGATGGAGGGAATCCTGCTCCCAAGAAAAATAATAATAATAGCATATGAAGAAAGAGATCAAATTGTGGGATTATTATTTACAGCAAGGATAGGTTTGGAACAAGTGGATGAATCAATTCAAGCGAGGAAAGAGCCTGCATTGCTTGTTTTCTTTTTGTTCCTGATAAATAAAAGTCAAATTACCTATGGGAATCCATGCCAAGGGAAGAAAAGTATAACATCTCTACTCTCGGTCTCATCAGGAGTGGGCATGCTTTAGGTGTAAGAATTTCAGAGTGGACTTTAGTATGCTAAATCACACATGTTTAGATTTAATATTTTTAAAGAGCCAAGCTATTGGCTTGTTCCCTTTGGCACAACCTCACCTTCTCTACCTGCTTCCTAGGCAGGCAACAGCAAAGGGAAGACTAAATAGTAGGGATGTGCACAAATTATTCATCAGGTTTGCATTCCTATGAATTTGTATGAATTTGAACATTCATATTTGAATGGAATGTTGACTATATTCAAAGAGTGACATTTGAACGTGAAGCAAATGCTTTTGTGCATTCATTTGAAGCTTTGTTATATTTGAGAAGGTGGGAAGTTTGCAAAACAGCTGCCTAGTAACATCTGTAGTGGATTCAGAGATGATTCTAAGCAGATTCAGAGTGGATTCAAAGCGTTCACAGCAGATTCAGTACAGATTCGGAAAAGATTTGGAGAGGATTTGAAGGGAATTCAGAGGTGTGACCAATGGCAGGGATTCGAAGTGGATTCAGATAGCATTCAAAGAACATTTTGAATTTGAATCCTACCATATTTGAAGTGGCTCTATTTGCATAAATGCACATTTCCTTCACATTTCCTTCAATGTGAAACAAACACACACAAAACAATTGTGCACATCCTTACTAAACAGTATTGACATATTGGCACCATATAGACGTGGCCAAGCAACTCCAGATCCAGAAGTGTTGCTCTGTGAATAAGCCATTACAAATAATTGTAGGCTTTCCCTGTCTATCCCTTCATGCTCACGAAACCCAATGAGGCATTTCCAATTCCATGGTCTCTAGTCTATTTGTTAATAGGGGCAGATTATGCAAATATTTACAAGTGAGTTTATTACTGCTTTATAAATAGAATGAACACTTTTCTACTTCTGAAGTCTGATAATCTCAAAATTATGAATTTAACACTGAAATAGCAGTCCTGTTGAGGTGCCACTGCATGCGTTTGTCTTTCTGTGAACTCATATAGAAAACCATACATGTTGTAACTCTCATTTAAAAAAAATGTTGGTCAGAGATATGGATAGCTTCTGAGTATGGTAGCAGGTGGATAATTTTTCTAGCATTCTTCCATAGAATAAATAATTCAGTTTTGTAAAGGAAAAAGGGAAGAAATTGATGTATAACAGGTTATGCTGGAAAAGGAAATGCAACACATGTCATCTTCTCAGTCTGTCCGACCCCAGGAGCTTAGCTTTTGAAAGTCAATAACTTGCATTTCCAGTCTTCCAAGTTTTCAGCTGGGGCCATTTCAGCAGCATGGCAACACTCACTGCCAGTTCTTGTGGTACTTTTTGGGTACCACTGAAATGTCCTGCCCCATTGTATTCTGGTCTACAGGGCATGCTTTCTATGTGTGGATAGCAGGCCTCTGAACACCTTCCCCAATAACTGGATTACAGGTAAGTGCAGAAATGGCCTTACTACTAATTTCTTGGATTAACTGGGAAAAAAACCCTTCTTCTTTAAAATGATTTGAATGATGGAAGGTAGTGATGAATCTGAGCTGCCTTGCATAAAGGATCCTAAGTAAGCCTCACTAATCATTAGAGTACATTCAAAATTTGCCACTACACTTGCAGTAAAAAGCTCTCCCTTCTGCTATTTACATTTACACCATTTTGGCATTCATTCATACACTCTAAAGAGCACTTATGGTGGCACAGCAGCTAGAAGAATGCGAGTCCATGTTAAAAGCCACACTCATCTAGCACACCCAATGCACTATAGGTGAGTAGGATCACAGGAACTTTGTCCATTTATGGTTCACTTATAGCACCATGAAGTCAATATATGGATCCCAGCATATTTAATTCTGCTAAGATATCTGTGAAACATTAGTCATGGTCAAGACTACCACAACTTGTAAAGATTAGAGTGAAGCTAACTTTAGCTTTAGTTCCTGCTAAATGACATTGAAATCAGGAAAACCAAGAAACAAAGCTGACTATGTGACAAGAACTTGGACAACCTGGAATTGCTGCTGATTTGTTCGGTTCAGGAGTGACAAGGGCAGGAGCCTTCTAAGCTATGGCTGGTGCAGTGGCAGGTTGATGATCAAGTTGGTTGTCAAGCTATTTCTGAGCACTCTAGTCTAGAAAACTTTTCCTCAATAGAAAGGAGGGAGGGAGTAAGCTATGCCAGTTTCTTTCAGCATGCCATTTGTGTCCTATGGGAAAGAAAGGCTTTTAACATATTCATCTTAAAAGTCTTCCTGTCACATACCACACAGTCAGGAAATCTGTATTCTATCCCTGATTTTCTACCTTCTCCTCCAGACTAAGTCATATTATGATAATAATATAATAATAAATATTTATTTATATCATCCTTTCCACCAAAGGGCAGTACAGAGATACAGTTTAAAACTACAGAATACAAAATCCAATCTAATACTACAAAATATGGTTTACAAAATAAATAGCCTACCAATACAACTTCTTCTATTCCTAGGATATATCTTATCCAAATCTGTTAATGGGTAAGACTAAAGAACAACCAATCCTCCTTTACTAATTAAAAGTAGGATACTAATTGTTCAGACCCTTATGAAATTTCACTAACTCCAAAGATTTGACTCTTCCACAGAATTAAGCAGCAACCAAGTTCAGCTGGATCCAGTATGTTCCCTCTTGGTATTTTGTACACCGTGGATGTTAAAAACAAAATAACCAAAACAAATTATTTCTTGTATGAATGGATGAGATAAAGACGTTAAAACATGTACTAAAAACTGAGCAGGTGTAACACAAAAAATAGAAGTTACAAGCCTTTCCAGACTGTGATTCCTTCATTTAATCAGCTCAGAATTTCTTCATAGGTCACTGTAGGCATCTACTTACAGACCACATGCAGGAACAGAGCTGCCAAATCAGAACCCAGATTGTTTTCTGCATAAGCTGTCACTTGGAAGATCCCAGTGCTCTTATACACATGTCGGATCCCATCCTCGATTGGGCTGAAATTAGCATAGGACACAGCAGTTCCATCTCCAAAATCAAGTTGGATATTTGTTCTTTGGAGATCACCCTGCAGAAGAAAATACTGTTGATTATTAATCTGCAGATCAGAGTAATTTACACTGTACATCACAATGTTAGTGGCATGCATGTGTCTCAGATATTTTGCTATTTCACATATTCTTTATAAGGTAAGCCATGATCCAACATGTGCTACAGGCAGCACTCTCTGCAAAAAAAGGGGGCAAATGAGGGAGCAGGTTTGCACCTTTGAAGACCAATGACTAATTAACTCTTCATTTCCAAAACCTTTCCCCCAAAGATCCTGCTGGAGAGTTTGTGCCTATGAGAGTTATTTAGTCTAATTCTTGCAGAACATGGTTCCTAAGACTCTTCAGGATCAAAAAAGGTGTAGTGCACTACAGGGGACTCTGGAAACCTATTTATTTACTAAATAGCAACCAAGGCAATGACAAATTTGCAGTTTGGTTTCTTCCATTAAAGCAACAGAGTTGGTCTTTTAAGATGCAGAACAAAGTTCATTATTCCCATAGTAACCACTTGGGTTTCTTTAGTGGATCTTATTTTTTTTAAATGGCAAACCTAGCAACACTAATGTTGCTAGATAGCTTGCTGTCCACCATGACTTCACAAAGAAGAAAACTGGGCTATCACTATAGTAGAAATGCAATCTATTGTAAAACTAGGACTGCTGGAATGAAGACTTAGGAGAGGCCTTTAGAAGTATGTCTTTAGGTGCTTCCTGGGAGGGTCATGGGCATTGTGTTTTCATTTCTGGCAGCATAATGGAACCACTAAAGAGTGCAATGCATATCTGAGGCACCTGGAAGTGAAGGTTCAAAATTGTACTCCAACAATAGATAGCTTGTTCCCAATTCTTGAGAAGCTTACATGTGCCCATCTAGAGAACAGGAAGTACCTAGAAATGTGTTGACATGCCCATCCCAGTCACCTCTCCCCACAGTTATGGAGGTAAAGGTGTATAATCAACTGATTTTAAGCTGAGATTTCACTTAGCTTCTTATAGTTTTAGCATAATTTTGCTCCTTTTTTTTCTGAGAGGCTATCCATCTCATTTAACATGGCATGAATGGGAGGATTTCCTCAGCCAGAAATACAAGTTACCTCCAGATGTGAAAGTAATATAAAAGTACCTTTGAGGAAAAAAAATATGATCAGGATCATATCAAGAGACATAATTAGGGTATAAAAGTACCATTGTAATACCACTATCTAAAACAAGGCCTCTAGGTTTATAAGGACAACATTTTTAATGAACAATGAATTACTCAGCTAATGTCCATGTTAAAGTTCAAGGAACAATTACCCTCTTTCCCCTTTATTTATTTATCCTTACTTTTCAGTATGTAAGAAAAACCAGTTAATAATTTGGATGTCAACTGGTATAAAAATATTTTAAATAAATACATAATAAAATCAAGAAACTTATCCAAAACTGTTAGAAACCCCTGAGTGAAGATGCCATCATCAGATTCACTATGTACCTCTTTAGTTCTTTTAGCACAAAAACATTTTCTTGCCTGAAACAGAACCAGATTTGGTGGATATAATCATAATCATAATAGCATTTATTTGTAGTGTCTTTCCCACTAAAGGGCTGTACAAAATACAAAACCCATATAGATCATGTCACACAATCAGTGTATTTGCTATCAAATAGGTAATCTCCCACTACCAGACCTATCAGGAGAAGAAACGTAACCATTTGCCCATCTACTCTTGTCTAGAAAGTTCTTATATTTTTCTCTGACCCTAGTCTCAGCTCCATCCACATACTGTAGCTCTCCAAGGTGCCTTAGAACTAACTTCTCTTCTTATCCAATACCCATCAGTTTTCAACTACACTCAGCCTGCTGCTTTGGAAGCTTTATGGCACATTATTATCACATTTCCATTTAATCATTTACATGGCTCCTACTGTATAAAAGAAATGTCTCCTGCATATAGCAGGCGAGTGGTGATTGTTATCCAGTTTGAAATGCCTTCAGTTCATTTTCACTTTCATTTATATTCATAAATGAATGGAAAGCTGACACTGCACATGTGGCAGATGATAAACCTATTGCTATTTGATATACTGGAAACATGGTTAAAGGAAGGGGATGAGCAGCCTAGTGCAATGCAGGGCAAGTGAGCAGGACTTTGGAGATGGGATCTGCAACTCTTTAGATAAGGTAACTCAGATTTTCTATTCATAAAAAATGGAACAAGCTGTGATAAAGAAAGGTCGGAAATAGAACAAATAGCCACTCACATTGAAGAATAACCTCATGCTTTAAAATGAATTCTGGATTAAATTGCATGAATTTTGGGTTCAGGAGAGGACACACCAGAATAGTTAAAGCACATCTAGTGCACTTGTAAAAGCTCTACTGCTAACCACACTCTTAAGTGAAACCCATTGCCCCACACTGAAATTGATTTATAAGCACAATCACCAGTAGCTCTTCTTCACTGACTGCCTGTTCAAGTGTGTTGCTGTGCAAAACTGTAAACTGACCAACTTTTCAATAAATCCAGGAATGTATTTCTACACGAACCTGGGAATTGCCAAGCCTAAAATGACTGCTCGCCTGCCTAGTATTTCAAAACCTTAATGCTGGAGAGTTTTGCCTAGGCAAAGGTGCAGTCCCTTTGCTTTCAACCCAATAAATTCTCTTTTTAATTTACCTTAACTACCATCTCACAGTCCTACATGTATATTTTTTTTTAAATGTGAAAAATGTCTGGCCAAGTTCTTTAATAAAACTGTTAGTGGTTTCCTAATTTTCAGATGATTTGTCTGTTCTTTTCTGAACTTCCACACAAAAGCATCTGCTCAAAGCTGTACATCATGTCAGTCTGGAATTAGTAAGAAGGTAAGAAAATCTCCAAGGTAAAGGAGAATTTGTTTCATGCAGCCAAGAGTAATGTGATCTTTAAAGTGAAGGATATTGTTAGGAGCTGCAAGAATTGTGTTCCGTAACAGTTCCTGGATTTTGGAATATCAAATTACAGTCCTCAGTCTTGCTCCTGAAGTGGTGCTTATGTGTACTTCCCTGTGCTCTCCTCACTGCATCATCAATGCTCACTCACTGTATGTATGTATGTATGTATGTATGTATGTATGTATGTATGTATGTATGTATGTATGTATGTATGTATGTATGTATGTATGTATGTATGTATGTATGTATGTACGTATGTATGTATGTACGTATGTATGTATGTACGTACGTATGCATGTACACATATACTTGTGTGTGTGCATGCACGCACATACATGTGCATCTCTGTGTGTGTTTGAATAGGTATGTCTGTGTCTCTACATGATGAAGGGGAGAACATAGGGATGGATGCTTTCAAAAAATGCCTCACACTCACCTCATTGACAGATGCCCTCACCTTTCCATTTTGGAACACAGAGGCTCCTCATACTGTAGTAATCAAGGTGGGAAATCATCCCCTTCATGTGAAAACAGCTACACTTGTCATCACACCCTTTTCTGTTGGTTGTGGGGAGCTTCTCATCACAAAAGGAACAGAGTGGCCTGTGAACACCTTCTTCAGTAAGCAGAGTCATAGGTTGCATCTCTCTCCCTCTTTCTATGTATCTATATATTAGCATTTTGCAGTTATGTGCTTTTATTACTTTAATAACTGTTTTAAATAACCAATTACCATTTTTATATGAAGCAATTCACAACATCAAACTGCGATGGTGACAAAACCTGTACTTCCTATCCTTAGCAATATGTTTATCAGAAAGTGTTCAGATGTCCTTTGTCAAGTAAATTAGAGGTCCTTAGCTGATTCCATATTTGTTTTAAATATAAGGATAGTTACAAATTTCCAGAGTCTGCTTTGAAGGTGTATCTTTGTCTTCAGGGTTTTTTTATGCAACATTCACAGCATACAAATATTTTTATAATTTATTTATCTAATCCTAATTTACCTAAGTGGAGTCAAGAGCAAACTATTATAACTTCCAAGAGAAAGGACTATGACAACATTTTTCTAATCAACTGGTTCTAAAACTGAGAGGAAGATCTCCTTGAAGAAGCACAGAAACTGCTCCCTAAATCAGCCTCTTGTTGAGATGCTGCCTAATTGACCCAGGAAGTGGAGCTCAAATCTCTTTCTTAGTTGGAGAATAAAGGAGAAAGTGAATCCTAATGTGTACTGTTAATGGGACAACAAAGTGTGATACTTTAAAGATATATTGCTCTCATTTGTTCTCATTCCTATTGAAGAACATAGAAAAGTCAGGACCTAGTCACATTAGTACCCTTGCAGCACAAAGAGGAAAACCATGTTAAAATTGCAGAAACTTCCTCCATCATATCAGCAAATCTTATGAGGCTTCAGTGTGAGACATCCCTAAATACTTAGGTAGAACTAGGAAAGAAGGATTGCCCCACTCCCAGAGGGCAAATCATGTCTTCTGAAGAGCCGGTTTTTGCAGGGTTTACGTTTAGGAGATTTCCTAACAATTTCTTAAATTTGCAGATTGTAGAATTAAAGACCACAGCATAATCAGCTTCCCAGCTGGCATGGGGTTGGAGTCTACCACTAAAGGGTAAATAAACAATTGCCATGAGTTCTGAGAAATTATTACACAGAAGCCCCCTCTTAATACTAATCTCCTTAAGAGATTCACAACAGCAAAGTCTGAGGACCTTTTTCATTTGTAATTATAGAGAGCATATTGATTTCTTGTACCCAGAACATCCCACCTGTTTGAAAGATCTGAAATGAACCCCACTAACAGGTTTGTTGAATGTCAGTTACACATTCAGGACTTTTCAAGGGAACAGAAAGTGCAAATATTATTAATGCACACCAAAAATGTCTTATAATTTTAGCTCAGATTCCTCCTACTACCACCATTAGCAATGTTTTAATTTCATCGAACATAAAAAGATGGGATAAGAAAATCAAGGACAAATTGTTATAATCAATCTAGAAGCAGTAACTCTACCTCTTCTAGCAGGATCACAAAGGTTGTATTGTAGCCTTGTTCTGCAACCAGTTTGCCATTGGATGTAAGCACATGCAGACCTCGGGGAGCTTTGCCTGGGCACTGTTCAGATTTGGCTGCATACTTTTCCC
This sequence comes from Aspidoscelis tigris stejnegeri, assembly GCA_023333525.1. Lineage (NCBI taxonomy): Eukaryota > Metazoa > Chordata > Lepidosauria > Squamata > Teiidae > Aspidoscelis > Aspidoscelis tigris. Next base: position 58,672,880 of record JALMGA010000002.1, on the reverse strand, counting down.
GTAGTCCATCTGTGCAGTTATTAGAAACAATCTTTCGATACCTGTGGATTAAGATATTTGTGCTCAGCTGTTATTTAAGATATCGGGTACAATTTTTCATTCAAGGGCTGGCATCCTACTTTCTTTATTTTCTTGATGGGGTGTATTCCACTGATTTTGGAAGGAGCAAAATAAGAAAGAGAAAGAGAAATTACATCTTTGAGCTTTCCTTCTAGTTTAGAAACCTGTTAGAGATAGCTTCCGTTCATGTTCATATCTGTAGAGATGTGTTTACTGTTACTTTCATTTGAAACTGAAAGATGGTTAGAGATCAAGGCTGTGTCTGACCTCCCTACACACTTGACTCTTATTAGCCTTCACTTATTTGGCCCACCACTGCAACTTAGCCGTTGTTGCTGCACCTCAGCCCACACAACTACCTCATTACCACCCAAGCCAACCCCTTACTCTACCTTACCTGAAGGAGTGAGGCAAGCCCTGTCTAGCCCCATGGAACCCTGTCCCTCCCTCAAACATTCAGAAGCAGCACTAGAGTGAGGACAGGGCTGGAACATACAGGTAGACTCAATCAGCTGTCCATGATTCTGTGTCTCTTTTGACTCTAAGAAGTAGCCACTTAAATATTTGCTTGCTTCTGCTGCCCAGAACACATTTGTCCTGAATGAAATAGTAGTAGTAGCAGCAGCAGCAGCAGCAGCAAAAAAAAAGAAAAAAAGAAAAAAAAGAAACAAAAACTAATCCTTCATAGATACTAAGTCCATCTGAGCTCAGCACTTGGTAGAGTGCAATGTAGCTACCTTCCTTCTGTCTTAGAAACCCCTCATCACTGATTCGGTCCCTCCCTCTGAGTTGACTGAGTGAACAAGAATAGAGCCAGATGGGTAGGGATATCAGATGCAGCCTTGAAACTATATTTCACCTTTGTACGAAAGTAGCTTCATACACATCAGTACGTATGTGTGCAAGAACATGTGTGGCATCACTGCTAGACTATGGCCCTAGAAAGAATGACAAAAAAGTCACCCATCTCTGATTTGCATGTCTACATTTCAAGGGTCAAGTAAAAGAGTGTCTTCAGACAGAAATTAAAAATGTAAAGCTTATCTTTACTGTGAAGTAAAGGAGCACTGGAGGGAGATTGGATTGTCCCCATGTTCTCCCAATCCTCTGAAGCAGCAGGAAGGACTCTTTCAACTTCGTGGTCAGCCCTTCCTTCTCTGAGAGACCTGCTGCTTCTTGGGGGAGGGCAAAATTTTGTAAGATTTGGTGAGATCTCACACAAAGGGCGCATCCCCATGGAAGCTGGTTGCTTTGTTTGTGACATGTGTCATAAAAATACGCATTTTAACCTGCAATAAAGCATCCCCATGTGGTTTGGGGCAATGCAGATTCAAATCATACGTGCCTGTCCCCATGCAAGCTGCAGCATAAACCAGCATCTTTTTTCTCCCCACCCACCCTCTCCTCTGATAGGAAGTCGGGTTGACATCACCATATCCTGTCCTGCCCGCTGCAGCGATGACAGGCAAACAGCTGCAGCAATGACAGGCAAACACCTCAGTTGCACCTCCACGAACACAAAGATCATTCCTTTCCTTGGCTGCCACAGTTAAAAGCATAACCAAGAGTTATTTAAAACCATAATTAAAAGCAGACCATTCCTTTTCCATGGGGTTAGCGGAGGTGCGCACATCCACATGACAGTGGGCACCCCCACTCGCAACCGGCTCAAAATTTTCTCCCCATTCAGGTCCCAGACTAGCTATCAGGGAAGGGTGTGTGTGTAATAACTGTAGCTGTTTATTTAAAGAAATCCCCAAGCGGCTGCTGATCACAGTGTGGACAGCAGGAACAGGGAGCAGAGCTGAAACCCTGCCTGCTAATACTGCAGCCACCAAGCTCCACCCCAAATAACCCAGGAGTGTCCACATGACCCCAGGACAATATGTGCTAGGCCCCTATTTTGGAAGGAGTACACTTGCTAAGTGTTTTTTTTTCAAAAAAAAATATGTATTGTCTTGTATGTAGCCCCTTATTAGGGCTTTGCATGGAGACACTCACAAGGCAGCCTCAGAATAATTTCGGAATATTTTCAGCATGGGGACGGGCCCAAACACTTGGGAAACAGGGACAGGGAAGGAGTATTCTGCAGCCACACTTGTGTAAGTAGAGTTTCTTGTACTTCGGAGTACAAGTACTTTCTTTACTTCTCAGGGACTGCAGGGTATCATAAGCCCCATCTGGCAGATTGACTAGGGATATGCATGAATGGGTTTTTTGACATTCAATTCGTAATGAATTGAATGTTAGAAAATCCATATTTAGTAGAATAGGTCCCTTTCTAATGTGGTAGGATTCTATTCTATATGAATGTATTCATATGAATTCCTATGAATATCCAATACGTATCCAACACGAATGAATACATATCCGTTATGAATAAATACATATCTGATATGTTTCCTGTAAGAAATCCATGCTCTGAAAGCATCAAATCCAACCTGAATCCACTTTTAATCTGCTCTCAATCCATGTCGAATGCAATCTGCATCCATTGCAGATATGTGGCACAGCTGTTTTCCCACCTACTCAGTTTAACAAATGTCTGAACTATTTGTCCAAATGTCCGAAACTTTCATAGAAATGTCTGAAACATTCAAATTCGTACGAATGTTAACATATGAATGTCGTAACATTTGATTTGTGTACGAATGTCTGAATTCAGACATATTTGTGCAAATAACAAATGTTATGAATATTCATGCACATTTCTAAGGCTGACATTTCTCTCAACTGGATGCAGCCAAAGTTGCATGCCATATTCACTCCACTTGTGAACAAGAGAGTGTGTAAGAATCTGTAGCTTTAATGCTCACCTCAGCTAATCCACAGTATATTTCAGGATCATTTAAAGAACACAAGGAACCTCTTCACTAAACTGAAGGAACGGGCAGAAGGAAATGTTAAAGTCAAGAGGCCAGACAATGAATATTTTATTTTTATTCACTCTCTTTTTAAAAAGTGCACTTAGCAGCATATGCCATTGACTTTGCTCCAGCGTGCTCCATAAGAAGATGCATAGGCTGTTATATTCTTATCTTTCATTTCCATAAGCTATAGCAGTACTGGGTCAAAAATCTCCTTTTCACTGGACAAATTACCCATTATAAAAAGAAAGGGAATGATAGGTGAGATTATAATTACTGGTGAATTACCTGACAGTTTTAGTTCTTTCCATCATAAAATAAGCGGGATGACAATATTCCATTTTTATTTTGGATACTGTTCATCATCTTATTCAAAATAGACTTGGTTGGATTGCCAAACCATTGGTTGCAGTGGTGGTCAAGTCATTTTAATAAGGAAAACAAAAGCAACAGAATACTCCAATTTATTATAGGTGTAGAAGACACCAGAGCTGTTTCCACACATGCCTTACTTGGAGCTGTTTAACTATTCCACTCCAGCCTGTCCCACCCCAAGCATAGCAGGTTCTGCATTCTGAGGACAGGGATGCCATACATTCTAGTCCTAAGGATAAAGAGGCAAAACTTTACAAAGATCCAACAGGCAAAATTTATCTTATGAATGATCGTCAAAATACTGTGTTTTACTTGGCTAGATCCTGGCCTTAGCAAGAACCTGTCCTGAGTCTAATTATAGGCTTGATTATATTGTGTTCTTGGTACTCATCCGATGATAGGAATTAACCAACCATATTCAAACAAACTTAGAGAATTCTAGAATGAGAGTAACTTTTAACCCCTACCCCTACCTTGTTGGACCATTTAACTGACTGCAGCCGATCCTCACAGGTTTACATGTTCTCATGATAATAAGAGAAATCTTTCTTTCATCTTACACTCCCTGCATGTGATTTGAATTGCCTAACTGCAAAACCAAAAGTATTCATGGCCTGTTTGCTGTTTATCAAGCCTTGTACTAAGTTAAATTAACCTCTCAGAACCCTTGCATTCCCTGGCACTCTTTATCACCTCTCATATTAAATTATGCTAACCCTAATATGATACATTTGTATCCTGGATTAGATATAGACCAGTTCTGTTTTCCCCCATCTTTAGGCACCAGACATGATGAACAAGATATGGGGCCAGTGATCATAATGGTGCTACTCCTGGCCCTGGGGATATCATCAGTGGACATCTAAACATGGCCAGCCCCACTATTCAGACACCAAAAACAGCATTTAGGTCTCTTTAATATAATGGGACTCATGCACACAGTTCATACACAACCTCTACAGGCAAACAATCTTGCCTGAGAGGAGTGGAGAAGAGGCAGCAGGCTGGGATGCTCTGTCATCTTGCTCCCAGCAGTGGCCCTCCCTCCTCCAACTGCCATCACAAGGCTGCGAACCGTCTTGCCTGAGAGGAGCAGAAGAGAGGAAACACGTTGAGGAAGTCTGCCACCTTGCTCACAAAAGTGCCTCCTCCCACTTCCAACTGCTCCCATCACAAGATGGCAAAGAGACTATGGCAGCCGATTCACTAGTTGAGAAATCATCTGGTCCTGAGGCCGAGCAGGGCAGGGCTGAGTAGATGCTGGCTGACCATCTCAACCATCATCCGGTTTGTCATCAATGAAGAGAAAAAAACAGAATAGGAAAATTCCAGCAGTAAGAAATGAACAGAAGAACTGGAACTGAAGACCTCAAGTGCTTGCTTTTTGCTATTCCCAGTTCCCTCCCACACCATTTCCCTTTTGTTTCTTGTCTCTTTAGATTGTAAGCCTGAGGGCAGGGACTTGTCTAAGATTAATACAATATTGTAACCTGCCCTGAGACCTTTGGGTATAGGGCGGGATAGAAATGCAAATAAATAAATAATTCTGCAGAAAATGAACAGTGCTCATTTTTTAAAAAAAGTTTTACCATAAAATCTTCCTAGTTTCTAAGTATTTTTTTGTGTTTAAACTTGAGATATTAAGCTGCCTGAAGAAGATTTAGAAATATGCAACAAAATGTTCCCCAGACATCACTTCTGTGAATAGCTTCATAAGGAATTGTCCAACAAATTTCAGCTGGCAAAGGAACTTGAAAAAGAATGACACAGCAAAACAGGAATCATCCAATTTTTGTTTCTCATATTTCCAATCTGATATTTAGTATTCCCAACTTCTACAGCATTTAGTGATTTCCCCCCCCCCAAAAAAAATAAGAATTTACCCTTAAAAAACCATACCAACACATTTTAATACATTTTTTCACATATTTGAACATTAGTTTTCAGTCTCTGAATGCATTTTATTAGGGATATCCAAAATGCTGCTTTGAATGCTTTGTTAAAAAAAAAAAAGAATGAACCATGCATCTCTTGCATCAGATCTGAGTTTGAAACCATTTAATATTATATATAGATGGCATCATACTCCAAATTCATTTTCTAGAATGTTGTTGAATATAATATAATACATTATATTATAAATATATGTAATGCTCATTTGAATATGCACAGCTTTCTTGGTCATTAATTTTTTAAAAATGCTTTAAAAATCAGGAAAATGTTAAATATTAAATTTGAATATTCTGGCAGGATTTTGTAAAATCACATCCTTCAGCACTCAGAACAAATATCTCCCTGCTCCAGACTGTCAAATAAAAATCAGTAGGTGCCAACAGCTAAACTCACTTACCCAGTGCTGTTTAGGTAACTCTGACCAAGGCTGCAGTCTTTTAGCTGAGATGATGGGTTGAACCAGAATGCTGGTATGCACTGATTATTACTGTGTCTTTCATAGCCGTAGTCACTATGGAATTAATGACAAAATTTAGACATTTTGACCAAGGATAACCACAGATAATGCCTCAGCAAAGCTTTATACCTACATCTGCCTCAGTGGACCAGCAGGCTAGGAGAGGTGGGCCAGGTGTGAACGCCAAGAGAAGCAAGAGAAAAGGATGACACTGAGAAAGTATACAGCAACTTATTACCTTCCCACAGTATGATTACTTGTACTAGAATAGATATCTCTTTTGCCCCTGCCCACATGAACTTATGTTTCAAACAGAAAGAGAGGAAATATAGGTTGACACCTTACCACCTGTATTTCTAACACATGTTAAGCCCTGTCAGAGGACATTATCAGCTATTTAAGATTATTCAAATTAATCCTATTCTTCAAATCTTGCTACTTTTTGAAGAGATGGACTCCTAAAAGCTCGACAATATTGTAATCAGTAATGGCATACTGCCTGGCTTTTGAACTAGCAAACATTTTGCTAAGATTGCCTCCAGTGGGACGAAAGCTCTGAATTCCCTTCACAGCCACAGCCTGTCAGACAGACAGGACAATGGATAGCTATGGAGGAAATCCACAGTCACTTCCTGTCACACAGACAGGAAGCTCAGATGCTGTGAAGGGAATTTGCAGCCGCTTCATGTTGGTCAGTCAGGAAGCTTTAATCACCTGCCTTATCCCATGGCTTACACAGAATCTTCACATTAAAAAGCTGCTGAGGTGGAGGGAGTTGCAAGGGAAATATTGCAGGAAATTAAAGGAGCAAAGAGACTTTGCTGCTTGGACAAGTGTCTGGAGGTATCCTTTGACTGAGCTTCATCTCCAAAAATTTTAGTGCACTTGAAGTGTATGAAAATCTTGGTCCTTAGGATGGATCCAGTCCACCACTCAAAGAAAAAAAGTAAAACAAACCCAAAGGAAGGTACTTGGTCTACAGAAGAGTTACGATAATAAAATCTGCTTAATATTTTAATTCTTTTCCTTACCTGAAACAATGATATTTAGATATTAATACTAGAGAATATGGCAATTGTTTGCAGCAAATAAAGGAAACTGACATTACAGCTCAGGTTGTGTCTCTACTTAGCACCTAAGAGAATGGTCTCAAGCACTACATCTTCATCTCAAGTTGCCTGCTGGAGAGCACAACATCCAACCAAGGTACCTGGAGTGAGGCACAAGACAGTGCCCAGACAGCAAACACCTTGTCCATGGTGTCACTAGACATCCTCCCACACTGATAAAGGAGATGTGGAAGCACACGACAATGTGGCAGCTACCTTTTCCAGACATCTCCTACAGTGGAGTCATAGTAATATGATACTGTTGATGTACTACATAACAATGATACTACACTTGATCTTAGCCAGCGGATACATCTACAAATAAAGAAAAGCAACACCTTGCCAAATTGACAGAAGAAAATAACAACCTAAACACATCTAAACAGATCTCAGCTGACCCAAGACCACTCTGGAAAAAAAAGAAATCACAATGGAATGAGATGTCCAAATAAGATGGTGTATCTATTTCCCCTACTGGTTGGAACTGATGCAGTATCTGGACAGTCACAGTGTTTGCATCACTGTTCTTTTTGAATGTGTAATGTGCTGCATAGTTTTCCTGAAACATTTTAATAATACCCTGACACTTATATAGGAACAGCTTCTTCATTTCCCTGTTCTCAGCTTTTAAACTTGCTATGGTCATCCTTATACAAATTGTATCACTTCAGAAAAGCAGAAAGTCCACGCTACCTTTTCTTGGCATGCACAACGGCATACAGAAATTGTATCAGAAAATACCACAGCTTTGGTGAAAAGTATCTATAAATGGTCCTCAACAGATCTGTGGACTGCAACAATATATATTACCCAATTACACAAGGTGCTCAGGCATGGATGAAGTCATGGCAGTATTTTATGGCAGCCATCCCATTTCTGAAAACGTACTGTAAGGAAAGATTTGTCTGCAGGCAAGAGGAAATAGGAAGGGGTTCTTTAATGTCTCCTACCGCTATATCAGGAATGATGTCATGAAAATGACTCTGATTTGACTGAATATGAGCTTGCCAATTCTCCAAGGCTTCAAAATGCAGCACAAGGAGACAGAGCAATGTCCACAATCCTGGTGAGACCCATTATTATTCCGAGGGCAAACATTTCTGAACTGCTTAAATAGGATCACAGAGTCCTTAATGCTTTTCGTATTGAATTTCAAACAATCATTCTCTGTGGGCTAGCCTTGAATATTTAAAAAGGCCTTGGAAGTGACATGGTAATTAAACATGTTTGGGAGGGGCAGCATATTGCCTAAAAGAAAGAAAGAAAGTTCTGCATTAATATTAAATAATATTAAACAACATTTCTGGATGCCCTCAAGGCTGCAGACTTGTTTATTAACTTCCAGCAAATGTATGTTAAAACATACACATGCTACCCATTTCCCCATGTAGAAGGACCATAGGGTTTACATGTTAGAAAACTCTCCAAGGTCAGCTTCTGTTCCAACTTGCTAGAGGAAAAAAAGCCTTCTTGAGAGGGGTAAATTAAAAAGAAATAGTTGGAAACTGAATAAGCACTCTAAAATGATGCATTTTTCAGCAAAAAGAAAAAAAATCTAGATTTTTCTCTGCAAGTGAAAACAGAGTGGGATGCTACAGTGCAGAATAAATAATCCATTCCAAGCTGGCATGAGTTGCTCCAGGCATGGACCAAGGTTGCCTGCATTGGGACAACTGTTCCACACTGGCTCCAAAGCTTGCACTGGCTTTAGGACCTGAAAGGCACCCAAAATGCACTGAATGTTCATAGCCTTCAGAGGTTCAGACAGAATTTCAATGATATACCTTCTTGTGCCACCAAAATAGGTCCCAGCCAGGTGATATACCAGACCACAGACTCATGCCATCCACATACCTCCATGGTCTGGTATATCATCCTCTACTAGATACTAGGAAGGGGCAAAGCTCTCTGGTCCACTTGAAAGTGTGGACAAAAGAGGCCCAGAAGTGACCACAGTTTCTCATGGGATATCCAACCACATGACACTGTAATTCTCTTGCAATCACTCCAGGTCTTCTTTTCAATTCTTCTGTTTATCCAAAGAACAATTTAAAGAGAATGATCAGGAATAGTTTACAAAGACCTTTTGGTGTTGTTGCTTCATTGTGATTCTTCAGGCTTAAGTGAATGCAATTTTGATCAACACATTTAGGGTGTTTCCGCACTAGCTGCGGAAAACGTTTTACCCCCCCCCCTTAATTAGGATTTAAAACACTTACCTAAGCGGCTTCCGCATTGGAGTCCTCTTCTGTGACCCTTTGCGGAGGCCACTTCCACATTTCGGCATGCAAAACTGGTTTTTAAAACCGGTTTTGCTGCCAAAATCTAGATTAAATGTAACACCTGAAAAATCAGGTCTTACATCCATCTCTTCACCACGATGTGTGCAGAAGCAGGATGCTTCCGCACATGGCCAAGCAAAGGGACGGACTCCCTCTACCTACCACACACGCCCTTCCCCCACACGCAGGGTGTCACCGGGAACGCACAGTAACTGGCAGCTGCATGCTCCAGTCCCACAGCTCCGGAGGAGCCGTCACCGTCGCACAAGCTGGAGGACTTATGGAATGGGTGCTGATGCATCCGCACAGCACCCACTCCATCCATCCTCTGGAATCCAGCCACCCTGCATGTGTGTGGATGCATGAGGGCCCTTCGGATCCTTCACTATTTGTAACGGATCCTCGGGAGGTCGGATCGCCAAAAAACAGATCTTTTTAAATCCATTTTTTGGCAGCCGATGCAGAAGCACCCCCAACTCCTAGAAATAGTTTCCAACTACATATTTTTTTCTTTTTGTAGCTCTGTTCTAGCTCTGTTCTAGTTGTCAAGACTTCCAAAGAGTAGGGATGGCACATTTGAAATTCATACTAATTTGTACAAATTTCAACATTAACAGATAGATCAAAAGAGATCTTCATTTGTATGCCTCCATTTGCTTGCAAACTGAATGGATCTGGCCATTACTGAAGCTTCGTAGGAGCTTTGATGAAGGCTAGATCTGGCCACACTTGGCATCCCTTCCACCTCAGATCGCATTCCCCGTCCTGTGCCACCTTACCTGCAAATGGGGCTGTGGCAGCCATTGTGGACACCTTCTCTGCTGTCATTTCCTAACTGCTCTGAGTCTGAAATAGGCTTTCCAGAGCTGTAAGTGCAGCTCCCCTATCTGGAGATCACCATAATACCTGGTGGTGACAGGGGATGAGTGGGGGGGGGAGTGAGGTGTGAAGAAAGAATTGGAGGGGTCCCTTTGTTTGGTTCATGCATGAAACCAAAGCTCACCCCCTCCCATTCGTTGAGGGGAATTTGGACGAAGCTGAAAAATTTCCCCTTCAATTTGCATCAAATCAAATGGGGGAATTTGGCTTCATGTGCATCCATACCAAAGACTGAATATGAGGTGAAATTGTTCATAAAATGTGTGTGTGTGTAGGCCCCCTTCAATCTGCACAAAAATTTGAAGCTGATGAACATATTCAGCACATACCTATTTTCTACTTTAACATTCCAGTCCCCTAAGATGAAAGTGACATCACTTTTTGTGTCACATCTTCATAAAACTGGTCTACATCAGCCTTTTCAGCATCAGTGACTGGAACATAGACTTGGATTTTCACAATATTGAGCAGTTTTCCTTGGAACTGAACAGAAACAACCATCATTTTTAAGGCCCTTTCTGTACTGGTCCTTATTCTAGATTATATCCCAGAATAGGGACCTGTCATCTCCACACTAGTAGAGTACAGAAAATTCTGATCAGGTCCTGCTGTAGTCTGTATCAGCATAAAGATATCAGCATAAAGATATATCCCTGTTCTGGGATATAATCTGGAATAAAGGGGCCTTTCCACACAGGCTCTAAAAACAGATTTAGAGCCTGTTCAGGGAGGGATTAAGACATGGCTTCCGCAAAGGGAATGGAATTAGAGTCCCTTTGAGGACGCCGTGTCCACATGTCAGCACGCAAAACCAGTTTCTTAAACCAGTTTTGCTGCTGAAATCCTACCCAGATGTAAGACCTTTGGAGCTGCCATGGTGATGCCAGCAGCCGGCTTCCCTGGCTTTGCCTTTGTCCGGTGCTTACCTGGTCGCTGTGTGGCGGCTTCTGGCGGGGTAGGGGGTGGCGGCTGCATCTTCCCTCTCGCTTGAGAAGGTGCCATCATGCCTTCTCGGGTGAAGGGGAACCTAGGGAAGCTGGCTGCCAGCCTCACCATGGCAGCTCCGAAGGAGCCAATGGCGGAGGCTGAGGAGAGGGCCAGCTGTCAAACAGGGCAAGCATCTACAATCCGGCCCTGCCACCGCTGCCTTGCATGTGTGTGGACGCGTGGGGCCTCTTTTCCAAAATGTTTCACCGGAAGACGGATCTTATAGACGGATCTTGGCCACATCTTATAGATCCGTTTTCCGGCGGCATGTGTGGAAAGGCCCAAGGACAGTTCAGAAAGGGCCCATTATTGCAACCTAGTACTGCTTTATCAACTTTTAATTGACTATGAACATTTCACTGACTCTCAATATACCAATGTTTACTCTTGTCACCTCATGTTTGGCCACATCCAGTTCATAAATCTTACATTCCAGGTTCAAGTGAATATTGTTCTTTACAATATTGTACTTTCCTTTCAGAAGAAGACACTTCCATAGCCAAGCATCCTTTTGGATTTGGCCCAACCACTTTAATCTTTTTGGAACTCCCTGTAGTCATCCTCCATTCTTCCCCAGAACTGGAAACTTTTCAACCTTGTATCCTGATACCATACCAGCCTTTTAACCTGCAGTTAATCTTTGAGCTTTTTATTACTTTCATGGAGGTTTTTTTTTTTGGCAAGTATAACGGAGTGGTTTACCATTTTCTTCTCCAATGGATCACATTTATGTCACCTTCATCTTGGATGGCCCTGCATGGCATGGCTCATAGTTTTATTGAGATATGCAAACTGTTCCACAATGATAAGCAGTGATTCAAAATGCCAAAGCCTTCCCATTTTTAGACGGCTCAAGCTTTTTACTCTTTCCATAAGAAACTTTAAACAGCTGCTGTGTGGCTACTTGCAGCAGGGCAAGTTTCTCTAATGCCTTTTTCTGAAGGTTCTCGGAGAGATTGCTCTCTACAAAATGGCAAGAAGAGCATATATGTGTGTGGGGGGGGGGAGTTTAAAAAGTTGAAATAGTTTTTTTTTCTTGGCAGTGATTTTAGCATCTTTTTGCAAACCTTCTGGTCCAATGCCACTGGCAAACATTATTCAGCATGAGTTGCATCTTTTCTCTTTTTCTCCATTTTTTTATTTTTTGCTTCATCTAAGATGCAGTTGCCTCATCTTTCAACTATGATCACTGTCACTTTTACTGGAATAAGATGAGGTAATCACAACTGAAAGAGAGTGGAAGCAACTGCATCACAGGTGAAATGACAATGGAATGGGAAAGGAAGTCAATGCTACCCACACCAAGTAAAGCTCACCTGAGGCACTGGGCCTGAGGATCTGAAAATAGGTGCTGAAATCCTTATCAAGAGGCATTTCACCTGAGTTTCAGCATTTCCCTTATATATTTCTCCCTTTTGAGCTGCTGCAAAAACTGCTGCCTCCTGTGTCAAGAGGCATTTACCCCAGCAAGGACCCTTCAGCAGCACCCTTTGCAGCAGCCAAAATAAAACAACAATAGAATTCTTAGACAAAATTATGAGGCTTGTACATGTTTACTGAAATGCAATGCTCTTATGAGGTTATTTTGGTACCCTTTTTCAGAGCATTTGGGTTTGGTGCTTTTGGTGAACTCTGCTCCCTCCTGAAGCTCTGTAGAGATCTCTTTTTAAATCAGTTTTGCCCCACAGGAAACATTTGCCTGACGAGCCAGTTCACCCTAGACAAGGGAAGGAAGACCTCAAGCCAGCATAAGTTGACTCACTGAAGCCAGAAGTTCAGTTCTCATATGCGCCAAACTCATATTCTTTCAGTCTGGATTGGTTTGTTGTAAGCTTATGAGGGCAGGACTTGCAAAAGTGACTTAGCAATATCTAAGAATAGTAAATCTACAACCACTGTGATAGTTCACTACAGCTTCACAAACAACTGACAATAGGAAACATCATGTGGAATAAGGTTCCCACCATTTCCTCTATTTTCCAAACACGCTGGTAGCCTAGAATAAGAATTTGGAAGCATCTAAAAGCTTTGCACAGGTAAAATCCAAACTATTTCAGCCAATTTGAGATGTAATATCTAGGGCTTGGTGAAACATTTTCAAAATCAGTTCTTTAAACATGACACCACATGATTCATAGGCATGCCATCCTGGCAGACCAATGAAAAAGAAATTCCTTGCTTTGAAATACTTGTTACATTCACAGTCTTTGACCATTTTCCTGGATTAAGCATTATTGCTTTAGCCTTTCATTAATTATTCCCTATTACTTCTATTTCTGATTTTTGGACTTTCATTTAGTCATCAGTTGTCAGATAATTAAACACAGATACCAGTTCATTTTTTATTACTGGTATATACCAATACACAACTGAATTTATTACATCTGTAGAAAGATTAATTCAACACCTTCATATTCCCTTTTACATGCAATTTTGTCAATACAAAAGCATTGACTAAATGATGAAAAGACAGCACTGAAATGAATTTTAATACATACTGATAGGTGCCAATGTATTCTTGTCAATGTATTGACAAGCAGTGTGTTACAGTGGCAAACATGTTAAGACTAAAGAAAAGCTTTAATTCAACTTTTTAAAACCTTATTCATATTTACCCTTAAAACTTTTTAAGATCACTGGATAATATTAGGTAAATCTTAGTTAAAAGTTTTTTTAAAAAACCCTGAAATTCTAATGCACAAAGGCACACAAAAGGTCCCATGCCTCAACTTTTGCAATACGGAACTTGTTGCAGGCACCATCATGCTTGTAAGAGAAGACGACATCATATAAATTATACAAATTACAGGAGAAGAGATTGGAGAACACAGCAGACCATGCATGGAATACATCCATTTTTATGAGGATTGCATACAATATCTTGTAAGCATGAACAAGACCTAACCCATTTCACCGAAGGTTAATGGAAGTGATCTCCATGGATGTTTCCTACAAAGAAGGGTGGGCAGTAATGAGAAATAAAAAATTAAAAACATTTAGCAGCTGAGGTGATCAAGAGGTGAAGTCAGAGCAATAACACTGAAATGAAGAAGGATACAGCTATTCAGACTTACCTCTTCTAAATAGAACTTTTATATTAGAATTAAGGGAAGTGAACATCACTTTGGACCATTTCTGCAATTGGGGTTTCGAAAAACTCTGTAAAAAGAAATTGGCTTACCATTCAAAGTCCCATTCAGCACAGATGCAAGGTTCCGAGACAACTGTCCTTGAATAATCTCTAGTCAGTTCACACCAGGCTCCTGCTTTACGTTTCTTATAAATTTTCCTCTCTCCCATAACACAAGGTTCACCCTTTGAAACAAAGTGATTGTTCAGTTAGCTTGGGGAAGAAAACAATAGTGAGTGCTATGCACCTCTCAGGAGTGCTGAATTTTCTTTCCCAGAAGGACTGAATTGCTGTTAGGTACCATTAAGTCAGATATGACTTTTCTAATAATGCTTTAGGCAAATTGATGTGGTTTTCTTTGCATATGTAGAAATAAGACACAGTGTAACATAGGCCATTTCTGCACTTGGCTTTAATCTGGACTATATTCTGGAATAGGGACCAGATGTCCATATGCTGCTGCAGATTATGGCAGATCTTGACTGAACAGCTGGCCCCCTTTTCCAGGATATAATCTGGATTAAGGTTCAGTATGGAAAGCGCTATAGAAGCTAGGAAAAGGTTAAGAGTTCCTGGGTTCCTGGATTTGAATCCCCATTATGCCTTGAAAGCTCATTGGGTGACTTTGGATCACTTACAGCCTCCCAGTCAAACTTATCTCACAGGGTTCTTTGGGGGGATAAAAAGAAGTGGATAATTGTGAGCACTGCATTGGGCTCTACAGAGGAAGTATATGAGATGATGATGAAGATGAAGATGAAGATGAAGATGAAGATAGATAGATAGATAGATAGATAGATAGATAGATAGATAGATAGATAGATAGATAGATAGATAGATAGATAGATAGATAGATAGATAGATAGATAGATAGATAGATAGATGATAGATAATCTTCATTTGGGGAGATGCCAGGCACTGATCTTGGAATCTGCTTTCAAAACAGTTATTCTACCATTGAAAGAGAGCTACTCTATTAATAAGCTTTTAAAAATGACTTGATTATATCCCATTTCTGTTTTCAGAAAACTGCATTATTATGAAAATGTAAGTCAGTTTTTGCAAGGGGATGTTGCAACCCTAGTGCACACCCTACAAGACCTATTTTTTTTTTCCAGCAGTAGAAACAGAAGTGGTGCAGAAGGGCACCAGATAGCTACGTGGAGAGATGGTGCACAAGGATCCATGCGCAGCTTGCCGAGTTGTGAGAAGTAGGAAAAGGTACCATGTGGTTCAAAACAATGTTGTACATGGTAGCTTCTTGCTGGCCTTTGCTTGTTCAGACAACTTGGCACTAGCAGTGAATGTCAGGAACTGCTGACACAAAGTATCTTGTTACCTCATAGCTTGCAGCCACATGGAACTGCCTCTTCTGTTCCTCATGACACAACACACAGCCATATCCTCTAAAACTGGGATGTTGAGTTGTCAGCCAAACGGCCTTCTGCACACCCTGAGTCTGTGATGGATAAGGGGCTCTGTCGTGGAGCAATATTTTTCACAGAGACACAAGATTGCCCTTGGTAATGTGGGAAGGCAACAATTTTTAGTGTAGTCATACCTGATTGTGGAGATGCCACGTCTGGAAATCATCTTTGGTGCACTTCCGGCTAAAGATAGATTTGTAATCTACTTTTATTAATTGCCATTCGGAACGGAGACTGATATGGCCAAATATTCTAATAAGGTGCACGGGAAATAGAAAAAGACAGATGAGGAGATATTGTTAGTCTCATCAGTAAATATTTCTTGCACACTCATTTTCTGAACCACCTGGAAACCTACAACAGAATTTCAGAAATTGTTAGTCAGAAACATCATGGTTCTACATCTTCACACTGAGAATGGGATTACTGTTAGGAGTATGCACAGAATAGATTTCAAATTTTGCTATGAGCCAAAATAAAACGTACCATAATTCAGAATATACCAAAAATTCTCTTGGACTGCTCTTCTATTTTACAGTATATTTGGTCTATTCCAAATAGTTTCTGAATGTTCTAGCATGATTCAATAATGGAGAAATTGTGTTGGGCTTTCTATTCCTTTTGGGGGATGGTTCCAGGACCTCCAAAGTAGAATGGACCATAGAGCAGGATTTTTTACTTTTAAAAATTTCTCCCAAATCCCAACTGGAAACAATGGATGTTTCAAAAAAAAATAGTAAAATTCCTTACAAATTGCTAATTCAGTTAGCTGTTTTGTGGGTTGTCTGGTAGGTAGAAAATATTATTTCATCTACTTGATTGCGGGAAACATAGGAGGTTTAAAAATTACTATAAATCAAAGTTGCACTTCAGGGCCTCCTTCCTGGGAACAAGGTACCAGCCATATTCTGTTCAATCCACAAAACAGTCATATTTTTTTTTAAAAAAAATTAAAAGATCTACAAAATCTACATAAGAAATAAAACCCTGGCTTTGGTTTCCCCTTGGAATTTTGGAAACATTGAAAAGATCCCTTTAAAGCATTGCCTGTTTCATGCAAAGCAAAGACCATCCTGAGGCCTTTTCACACATGAGGTTTTCAAACATGTGGAGAGCAGTTGGAGATGCAGCATACGCACTGCCGGGACAGCTAAGCCGCCCCAGCGTGCCTCCAACTGCTCTCCACGCTGACCGGCAAGGTAGGTGACAGCCTCACACGCGGGAAGGTGGGGCTGCCAGAGTCAGGGAGGCATCGAGATCAGCTTCCTCTCACCCCTTTCCGGGGTGGGAGGAGGCTGATCTCGGGCTGGCTTTGGGCAAGGGGCTGAGGGATCCCTTGGTTGAGTGGAGCGCGTCGTTCCTGTCATCCAAGACTCCCCCCTGCCTGATCACGACCCTCTGCGGGGTGTAGGCACTTGGATAAGGTGCCTGCTCTTATTTTAAGATTTCTGGAAATAAGAACATTACTATATACAAGACTTGCTTTTTTTCTGACTGTCCTTTTACTTTGTAATTGTCATGATGCTATCAACACCTGCTCTCCTACTTCAGATTTCCTGTACCTTTCATTCTACTTCAAGTACAGATGTCCCTTTCTACATTCCACAGGTTTCCATCATATTCTTGGAAATGATATTTCGATATGTTGATGTACAAATCGAAGCAGGCTATGTCATCTTCCAAGGAAGGAAATCCCCACCCATTGATTATGTGGTTTTCCTACTAAAGAGATCAGTGAAGCTTGAAAAAAGTGATAATGCCAATGCTAAGAAATCTTACCCAGAGGGTGTCTGATTGCACCTTTAGATATAGATTGCTTTAAAGGACCACAAACCTTTTGATCAACCTTTGTTTACAATTTACCATTTGTTTGTTCTTGTTTATTTATGCACATTTTAAAGAGTTTTTGCTGATCTTTTACTTTAAATTTCATATAAATGATCTCAGAGAAAGTTTAGCTCTGTAGACTTAAGATATACTGGATTTTATTTCTGTGCTCATCCCTAGATCTCACTAGAAAAGGAACAGTCATTAAGTTTATAAGGAAATTTAACTTTTCAATTAATTTGAGCAGCCTCTTCGTCTATGGGTTTTGTTGTCAGATTTTGCTGAGACAAACATCAGGAATAGTTAAGTTCCTGAGTTACTGCCAATCCTCTCAAATGAACTACAGTTTTATTTCTTTTCTTCCCAAGACAAATTGAAGGTGTAATTTTGAGACCAGGTTTTATTCATTGAGATGTCCAAAGACATTCTCATATTTTAATAAGAATTCCACAGTCACTAACCTCAAAAATATATTTGACTCATTCATTTATAAGCTGCTCCCAAATGATAAAAGTTTAGGTGTTCTTATCTGGGTTCTGGTGGGCAAACATTTGCATTAACACTCGAGCTCTTGGCTGCCTAAGGAATGTGAAATCTGTCTTTAAAGGGATCCTAAGTAGAGGGTGTGATAAACTACTATGTACTTCATTTGCTTTCTCCTCCACTTTATAGTGTGGTGGCAGTGAAGGACGTGATTTTCCAGGGGTTGGACCACAATGGTCAACATCTTGGGACATTTCTGGGGCAAAAGGGGAAGTTATGTTCAACAGCTGCAAGATTTTCAGAAGCCTGGAGGTACCATCATGTAAGCAGCATGTTTCTCATCACTGAGCCAGTTTGATCTAGTGGTTAGGGAGCCGGACTCTTATCTGGAAATACCAGGTTCGATTCCACCTTCCCCCATGAAGACAGCTGGGTGATCTTGGGCTAGTCACAGCTCTGTGTTCTCACAGCCCCACCTACCTCACAGGGTGTCTGTTGTGGGGAGAAGAACAGAAAGCTTTGTCAGCCACTTTGAATCCCCTTAAATGGGTGAGAAAAGCAGAGTAGAAAAGCCAACTCTTCTTCTGTTGTGGGAACAAAGTCTCCTCTATCTGAGACAGTCTTTTAACAACTATTTGGATTGAGCCCTCTCATGTATCCTTCACTAGAGAATACTTCATTACCTGCCACAAGTGAAGCATCAATTTATAAGGCAGAGAAAATGAAATGCATGCAAACAAGCTTGTGAGTCATTTTAGTGGTTACAGAGTTGATTGAGATGCTACAACCTAATTTCGTGCTTATCCCTGACTGCCTTCTGTTCTCTCTCTGGCCCTTGGTCCTTGGAGATGGCCAGGGATGGATCCACACAAAATGGAGCTGCTTCCATCTCAGAGCTGCTCCAAGCATCCTCCTAGCACAATCCCACATGTACCCATCACACCTATGCCCGTGCAAAGTCTGCATGGCAGCATAGCTATGGGTGCACAGTCAAGCACCACATTGCTCAATTTCTGTAGCAACGGCTGGCTGCACATGGCCATTGCTGCAGCAAGGTGGACTCTGCCAGACAGCAGCATTTTCACTTACTCTGCTGTGGGGTAAGATTCAGGACCAACATCCCTTTTCTTAACTCCCAGGGAAGTTAAGTGCAAATTTGCTCAGAAAGAGACAGTTTCAAGCGCCAAGGGTGAAAGTACAACTCTGTTCAACAGAAATGCATTTAGTACGGAACTAAAGATGTGACCATAAAAACAAATGAACATTGGATAGAAAGAAAGTGGGAGGTGGATGGAAAAGACTCAGCATATTGAGAACTAAGCATAAGATTTTTGAGATTAAGGGCAAAGACAGATGGAAGGGGGCACAGAGCAGTACTGGATGGATGAAAATCATCAAGCATAGGGCTCACCCAGGAATACAGGGGGGTGGAAATTGGGGCAAAAGAAGACGTGTGTGGTAAATGTTGGAGAGGCTTTTCTGCAGGATGGTTTGCTCATCCATCTTTGAAACTGTCATCCATATTTGAAACTGTCACTGGCTATCTCTGCTATGATATCTCTATTCTTATTTTCATTTAACTTCTGAGGATGTTGTTTTATTTTCTTAGATCAGCATCAACTTTGATTCCATTTATCTTATTTGGGGTTATTTTGCTTTATCATTTTCTACCATAGAAGGCTTTGCCTTGTGAGTTCTTATACTGCTTCTGTGTTCCTGTATTCTGCTCTTGATTGCTCTCAGTGTCATGCATTCTTATTTCAAGTTACAAGGACATTTTATGACATATATCACATCTTTTGGCCTGCAGGTAAACAGATGTCTCAATTTGTAGACTCTCCGGTCTCCTGGGTTAAAAAATGTGTCTCCTTTGCAGCACAATTCATGGACATTACAGTGCCTGCAGGGAATTTGACCCTTAGGATGCCTTCCTGTAATGGAATTCTGTTCCACATTCTGTTTGGAACCTTGGAGACTAGACTGGACTAAATAACTTCTAATATTTTTATTATTATTATTTATGTATGAAAAGAACAGGATGATCATTTGCATTTGGGAATAGTTTCTAGTAGATGACTTTTTGGATGTATAAGAATCTGACATTATCATTTTCTGGTTGCTTAGTGACCCTATTTAAACTAGGTAGTCTGGGCATAGTTCACATAATGTTCTCCCCCGCCCCCAAGATATCTTGTCATAGATTACTGTTGCAACCTGACGTACCCCTTGGTAGCTCATTTCCATAAACTGTGCTCTTAATTAGAAAAATGTTTATAATTAATATAGTTGCTGCTATTGCAAATTTATTCCACAATTACGCTTTTTCTTTTTTTCTTTTTTCTTTTTTCTTTTTTTTTTAATCCTTCAGGGTATTGTTTATTTCAGGCTGAGAATCACTGATGGAGACTGCTAGATTGCTATAGGTGCTTTTTATCCTCAATAGCTGTGGAAAGGAAAGATTTCTTCTTTAATGGAGAAGTTGGTGAGTGGCACAATAAAACAGAGGGCTACAGCATTAAAATCAAAAATAAAATGTACCCACTAAAACAACATAAAATGTCTGAAAAGGGGTGGGAGTTTTTCTTCTGTTTTTCTTGTGCTGCTCCTGGTGTACAAATTCATCTGTATGTTATCAGATTGGCTGGGAATGTCAACTACAGTGTTTACACTTGTGGCTGGAATTAGACACCACCAATAGCATCAGGTCTCAGGCCCTTTCTACACCTACTTGTTAATCCAGTTCAAGGAGCTGCTTAGTATATGGATCAGATCCAAGTTAATGGTTCAATAACCTGGGTTTGTTAAATGTGGTCTATGTCCATACTAGAACTGTCCAATCTGAATGAATGAAGGGGTATCTGTATGTAGAACAGATCTAGGCAGAATACGGGCATGGAATCACGTGACATGCATGGTTACAATACATCTTCACAGCACCTTTGCAACATCCGCCGCATTAATGGCAATGACGTCTTAGCAATGCCTGTGAAGACACCTTGCACCCAGAACAAAGTTGTCTTTACATTGCCTTCAAAGGTGTATCCAGATGCAGTGTTTGATCAACAGGGATGTGGACCAATTGCATCAGTTGTTAGAGGTACTATGGGCCAATTGCATTATGGTTTGGGTGGCTGTTTGCATCCACTGATGTGGAACATGGCTTAACAACTGCATTGTGTTGCTCCTTAGCATGCATTTGATGCTGTAAAGCCTACACAGTCCAATACTCTCTGCCTCTGACTGATCTTGATCTAGTTAATCTGGGTTGAGTAATACAGATTAAGCAAGGTATATGCAGAAAGGGCCTCAGTGTAGATGGGGCCAGAGCTGTATACCATTAGTATAGTGCAAATGCTATGGAATCACAAGGCCTTTCTGCATTGGGCTTTAGTTCATTTCAGAAGGATTTTTAATGGGCCTGTCTTCTGCATGCTATTATGGAACAGCATACTGGACAGAACATGGAATGGGATAGGACAGTCCAAATGGGTGCCCTATCATTATTTATTTATTTATATTTATATTTATATCAGGCCCCATACACAAGGGTCTCTGGGCAGCTCACAACATTTAAAAACAAACATATCAAAACATAGCAATACTATATCAGTTCTAAAACCGGTACAAAGTTTAAAAATCCAGCATTAAGAAAAATACAGAAGCAGTTTAAAAACAGCAGTGTTTAGGATGGGGGAAGCATGGGGAACATTTAACCAAAGGCCTGAGTGAAGAGGTACGTCTTCACCATCTTCCTAATCAGAGACAGAGAAGGGGCCTGACACACTTCAAGGGGGAGACCATTCCACATCCTGGGGGCCACTACCGAGAAGGCCCTCTCCTGAGTGCCCACCCGCCTAGCTGCTGAAGGAAGTGGGATAACCAGGAGGGCCTCCCCTCCAGATTTAAGACGTGGGCAGGTCGATATGGGAGAAGGCGCTCCTTTAGATTTCTGGGGCCAAGTCTATCAGCATACTAGTAGGCTCATGCAGGACCCATTTCATCAGCGCTCCAGGAAGCACCACTGGACGTGACGCTAGAAGCTGGTGTGCCACTGAAATAAGTCCTCCCAGCAACAGCAAAGCCTGGGAATGAAATGCTCTGTGCCAGCTTTGAGGGCTAGGCACAGGCTTTGAGGCTGGTGTTGGAGCCTGGGGGTGGGACTGTCTGAATGTGGATGGCCCTTTCTGTACCAGTGGCAACCTGACCCAGCATTGATGGATCCTGTATAGCCTGCATGGAAAGAGTGGGATGGCCCACTCTGGAGGTGCAACATGTTAGAGTTTGAGAAAGTAATTAGGGCACTGAACCTGATCTATTGGTCAAAGCAGAAAATTCAGTTGGTGGGCCATTGTGTAAGACAAGATGTTGGACCAGACATGCTACAGCCTGATCCAGCAAGGATTCCTCTTAAGTTCAGACTAAAGTTTCCTCAGCAGACAGCTATCCCACATTCAGCTGAATCGACCTGTAGAGAAAGGTAAACCTGAGCAAAAAGGAATATATGCATTTTGGTTTACCAGGCATGGCATTGCAAAATAAAATAAAATAAAATAAAATAAAATAACAATAACAACACACAGAAACTCTCAGAATGCCTGGAATAAGTGAATTTCATTAGAGCTGTTGTCAGCTGTCAGCTTTAGACAATAAAAACTGAAGATACTGCAGTCTCCCACCATTCACTGTACAACCTACACCCTAGTTCATGACATCTTCAGAAAATCAGTTCTGTCAAACTACCCTTATTGTAATAAAGTTTGTCCCTCAGTTGTTTCACCAGCACCTCTGGTCATAACAACATCATTTTTTTTACTACTTTATACCTGATTGTTCAGAATAATAAAATTTAAAGAAACCATTTCAGATTGCTAAAAAAGTGACGAGTTTTATGTATTTAACATTTTTATATTTTAACATATGGCTGGATAATCATTCCCTGCTGACCTCTGAAATGCAGACTTCAACATGCTGAAGTTAAATGCCATTAAAAACTGGAAAACAGTATTGTAAACAAGTTCAAGTAAATATGAAATCTATAGCAGGCAGAAACTTGGTTGTGGGAGTGATAAAGTTACTTTCTGAACTCTGCCACTGAACTCCTTGGAACGTGTTTTGTCTAAAATGGGTCAAGAGAGTGATCAAAGACAGGTTCTAAGGTGTACATATAGAGTCTGGATGAGGAATCCAGAGATATCTCCTGTACTTTGTGTGGAATACCCTTTATCATCTTTTTCTCATGTCACTTAGAAAGAGCACCCCAGGACCACAGGATGTAGTCTACATGGCAAACTCACCCTGTCTCTGTATTTGACTTCCTTTTCTCTCTCCCCAAACCTCCAGCTATACTGCTTGGTGACTACCCTCCCACCAGATACCCATTTGGATATCCAGATATTCAGACTTACTGAAATTGCCCCAAAGATGTCACACCTATTGAGCCAGAGGAACTCGTCCACAGAAACTGGTTTTCAGCACTTGTGGCTGACTTTACTGCCCCACATACATTTGTTGTACTTCCAGAATGAGTCATCCCACTCTTTCCAAGCCCAGAAGTGCATCAGGGTCATGGTGTAAGGGGTCATCCTCTGGGCATCAAATTACCATCTTGCCAGGGTGAATACACGGCTTAATAGAAATTGTGTTTTTCCCTTATTACAGGATGATTCTGCAATGCTCTCTAACTTCCAGAGAATAATTCCTAAGACTGCTATCTAAATTCTTTGACTCTTGTTCCTGGCCTTCAGAGCATTCAGAAGCCCTTTGCTTCAGTTCCAAAGCTGCCCTGAGCTTTGGATCCAGTATGGAAACTGGCAAATAACAGGCTGTCCAAAAACAACCACCTTATTCTGGGCCAGTAGCAATCCATCCCAGCTTGAGGCTGGAATACTAAAGGCAAGTGCCCCACTGTCCTGTTTTGACCAATCCAAGATGTTAGATATTGAGGCATATAAAAAGGGTGAATATAAGGACAGCCTTCCTAAAAATCATCTTCACACTTGATCTAGCATTGCACAATATGAACACTATTCCATACAGTGTCCAAAGACACAAATGGCACAAATCAATGCAGTACCACCAACTTTTTCTGCTATACTCATGCTGGATGTGAATATGGTTCGCTACAACTCAAACTGCTAATTCATAAGTGCAGGGATTAAAAGGTGAACATGGTGTTTAGGACATAGAAAGGCCATAAACACCACCATCATCAGCAACCACAGTCCAATTGCAAAAGAAACTGCAGTCAGTTCTCTACAGTCAATTTGCCAATCTCTTTCTCCAGCAGACTGAGAGGGGAAAAAAATAAAGAGGAAAAGAATGGATTATTCTACACAAATTAAGGATGGGGTGAAAAATGTCTGGCTGAAAGCAAATACATTAGCATTCAAAAAGGCACAAAGTACTAGCTACTCTTTAATTAAATGATTTCAAAGAAGATGTGTGTATTTAATTACTATAATTTAGACAGAAACAATAGCATACTAGATGTAATTAAAGCAGAACAAACTACAAAGAGCATTTTCTTCCTAGATGTGGAGCAGTTCTCAGACAAATGTGTAAGAAGGCCATCATTTATATTATTATTGATGTAGCTTAGAAATGATTCAAATTACATCTTGCACTGGTGTATTTTAAGTGAGTTATGTTTTATTTTGTTTCTGAGAAGCCTAGATCACACTGGAGTGCCATATGAAAACTTGATAAACTGGAATTTTAAATTGTGAGAGACTGCTGGAATTTAAGTAATTTGCTGCCATACATAAAGGCTTTCTATAATGCCACCAAATGTAGGAAATGGTGCTCTCACCACTCATACTTTAGACCAACATTGCCAGTAATGTCTGCTAGGCACTGCTGAACCAGGGCTGCCTCCAGCCTTGTGGAATAAATCTGCTGTTAGAGGTAAAAGTGCAGCTTACCTTCTGCGAAGCAATAACCAGCCATCCTAACTAAAAAGCAGCTCCTTAGCTTCCTCCTTGGAAGCTGTGAGAGCTGATTCAATGCACAGGATGAGGCAGACAATCAGAATTGAATTGCCCTCCTGCCTCTCATTTGCCTCTTCTTGCCATTCTGCCCATATTGGTGGGAAAATCTGAATCTTCTATGTACTGCACAGCAAGTGTTCTCTTACCAGAATTGAGATAAGTGCACAGTAGCCATGGATCATTGTGTGTGATACCTGGATTGCAACCGTGCATTCCGCTCTGCAGTATAAACAAGTCTGGATGCAGCCTACAGCTCTCACCAGCCCCAGGATTCTGGGTAAAGGTTAGTAACCTTATCATTTGGAAAGCCAGAATTGACCAGCCCTTGTCTAAAGCAACTTAGGCCACTTCCATAGAGTGGAGTGTTTCTAGATGAAGCAGTCCCACTATCCCTGAAAAAGGCTATACACACTTCGATGTGACTGAGTAAGGTGCTAGTTATATGATGGCCCTTTTTTTGCCACATGTGGACACTACACACTGGGCATACTTTTGATACAGCCCAAAATGATAGTGAGGATCCAACCTTTGATATTGGGAATACTGCTGAAAATTGGGCACAGTAGAAGAAGTTCATGGATTTAATTTTGGCAGGCTGAGATGCATATAAGTTATCTGAAAAGCAAATGTCTACACATAGCTGTCAAAGCATATTTATTCCTATTTTTATAATTTTACAGCACCCTTCATCAAACTTCCCGGGTGGTGAACAAGGATAAACAACACAGAAATTGTAAAAACTTTAAAACAGATGCCAGGTAAAAATAAACTATGCACATCAATAAGGAATCTAAAATAAAAATGAAATTTATAAAAACAAAACAAAACAAATTAATAGAAAAAAGTTCAAGCTAAAAGTGAAATAAAAGCCAAAAGTACACTCTAATAGGGGCATAAATGGGGGGGGGGATTAAGAATGAACTGTACAGCAATTTCTGCACTCCCTACTATGGCTTGTACTATATACACTGCTCATGCCACAAAATAAACAATTTGGACTGTATCAAAAGTATGCCCAGTGCACAATGTGAGATAGCATAGAGCATGTTGTCAGATGTCTGAATGATGGCCTACTTTCAAATTAGGGAACAAATCATTTTCCCAGCTTCACTGTTGCAGTCCAGGGTGAGCTGGGTAACGCATTCAGAAACGACCACAAAATTGGTCCTACTCCCACTGCCTGCCTGCCTGCTTGCTTAACGTCGATCCTACTATTTCCTGGTATCACAATAGCAATGAGCCACGCCCTCTTTTTTTCCTGTAATGGTGATATTAGGTATTATGTTCCAAAACTTTCTCAGTTGGTATTCTGAAGTACTACAGTATTTTTGCCTGTTCATTTTCAACCACTCTTTCAGGCTTATCATCCCACCAGTTCTGTGCTGCTGGCAGATAGTCATTGTGGCATAGATTCCAATGGATCACTTTGGCAAAGGTGTTGTGTTGCTGTTTGTAATCAATCTGTGCAATCTTTTTGCGGCAGCTGAATACATGGTTGATTGTTTCTTCAGCTTCCTTGCATAATTGGGACTTGATGTCTGCTGCTGATTTTTCTACTTTGGCTTTTATCACATTAGTCCTGATAGCCTGTTCTTGTGCAGCTAAAATCAGGTCTTCCATTTCTTTCTTCAGTGTTCCATTTGTAAGTCACAGCCAGGTCTTTCTTTGGTCTACTTTCCCTTTGATTATGTCCAAGAACTGTCCATGCAGACCTTTATTGTGCCAGTTGTCTGTCCGGGTTTGCACTGTATTTTTCCGATATTCAATCTTCATTTGCTGCACTTTGAGCGGTTTTCTATTTACCTCCATCAAAGCTGGTCCTTAACTGTTTTTGATATAATCAGCCAAAGCATGTTTTTCCTCTTCGATGGTCTGTTTCACCTTCCCAGATTTTCTGGGCAGATACCATCTGTCAACATCACTACAGAAGTGTAATACATAGTGGATTGTCATCAGTTTCCTTGTTTTTCTGTCCAGGCTATCCAACTCAGCTTGTGTCCAGTTGACTATTCTAGCAGTCTAGTCTAGTTTATTTTTTTCTGTATAAATATGATGTGTTATTGAAGGCTTTATGTCCAACCGACACATTGTACAGAAATGTCTATTTTTTCAAAAATTTCATTGCAATAAATATGTCATTAATGTCCTGTGAGTTCTGTATTGAAATTTATGTTTTGTTATTGCAGAAATTGCTTTTTAAATTTGTGATGAGTATCAGTGGGGACAGATACAGTGTTGTAGGATCTCAAGAACTGTAAGTAGAGGTTTTTGTTTTATTCAGACACATGAGGTAAAAAAAAATAGTATGTGTTTGTTTTACACATGAACAGTAACTTAAAGGCCACTAAGACTCAGGAAGGTTCAGATCAAAATGTGTTTGGCTGTGAAAAAGATCTGAAGCCAAGAATCCCATTCGTTTTGGTCTGCAGTATCCATCAAGGGAATTCTTAAATGTTTTTATTATGAGAAATTTATATTCTTTGTATAGTTTTGCCAAAGCATTACATTGGTCTGTTTTATTGTTGAATATGTATTTCTAGGGATTGTATAATTAGCATATACATTGTCTGTTTGTGGATTTATCTAATATATTTAATCACTTTCAGGCTTGCACTGGGAGATCCTTTTTTAACATCCTGCTGCAAAAGCACCACACTGTCTATGCCTAGTAGATTATCATTAATACTCACAGAATTCACTGACAGAGGCCATAGATGGGGTGACATGAATTGCCCCAATGTGGATGGCCATGTCCCAGTCTAGTGACAATCCATTCCAGTGTGGGACAGGTTTTGTACCCTAAGACAGAGTGTCCTATCCTATTCAAAGAAAATTAAGTGCACTTATGGCATATGTTTAGGCCAGATGTAGACATATGTTTCTATATTTTCAAGCCAGTAGTCTTGAAGTTATATATAAAAAAGTCAAAACCTGAGTTTCCATCTGAGCAGGACTGCACAGTAAACCACAGAGAAACAATAAATATAAAAGCTCAGAGAGTACTTTTATCACAAATCTTTCTTGCTTTGGGCTCCAAGACAATATTTTGTAGTTCAATTAACTGCTATTGTTTTGTGTTCCAAATAAACCCCATTTGAAATAAATTCTGAGCACTTCTCAGACACTCGAACTGAAAATTTCAGCTGTGTACAAAAATGAATTAAATAATTATCCGTTTGTGAGAATTAAAAATGCCACATACTGTCTGCAAAATTACGAGCACATCATCTCAAAAAGGTCAGTGTTAATGCTGATATAATTAAGAATTTATTTAGTTTTTTTTAAAATGCTCAAGGACTTATAAATACTTTTAAATAAATAAATAGAGTTAACCTATAATTAACTTCTAAATCTAACCAAATAACCTTGTAAGGAATTTAATGTGCTACCCTAGCTTGGAACATAATTTAGGCACAGAGAAATACCATCTCTTCTCTTTGCTGAAGTCTCTGTGGAGAAGACTTATCTTGCTTCTTTAAAAATATATATATTTATAACTTATGCAGCTTAGTTAAAGGTGTTTTCTTGAGAAAACAGGAAAGGAAGAGATACAGAAAGGCAAATAAGAAGTAAGTGCAGGATTTTGCATTTTCTGGGTTTTCTGAGATGTCCTTTGCTGGCACAGCAATGGAGCAACCATCCATATTTATCAACATGAATAACTGCACTCCAGTGCCAGAGCAATGAAAGGTTGGTGTGTACCAGGAGGGACACATTTTACCAGCCCAACCGATCACTGTTTAATATCAATATTTTAGGATGAGAACTACAACAGTTCTTCAGCTTCAATGAACCTGGAAGACTTCTTCCTTCTGCCAGTGACTTCTTCCCTCTGCCAGTGACTTCTTTTAGAATCTGAGCAGAACTTAGCCAATTAGCAGCTTCTTTGAAACATCTGCCAGAATCAGCTGCTGGCTGCTCTAACTTGTAAAGGAAAGAGGATTGTGACAGTGCTCCCATGATCAGTGGTATTTCCAAAGAATGGGCAACACCAAAGAAGATTGTCCATTTAGAGAGGTACCTTCGCCCTTCCAATTATAGCCCATCTATTTAGAGGGTGAATTCCTTCCTGGGGTGGAGAGCTCTGTTTTGTTTAAATTTTGCTTTCTCTATTTCTGTCTGTGTGATTGGGTGATGAGTGCATTTTGGAAATGTGTCCGGAAGGGAGGAAAAGAGAAACAGAGGGAGGAGATACAGCAATAGGCTCAGGAAAAGGAAAAATGGTAAGTGATTACATGTTAGCACCCTGTTACATTCTTCTGTCTCCAGAGTGGTACCTTGTGGCCTGGTTTCTTCTTGTCTGGAGGTAGTGCTGTTGAATATCAGGTAAGTTTATAATAAGGAATCACTTATCCATGATTTGATCATGGATGAGAATGCTGACCTTGTTCATATCACTGAAACCTGGGTGGGGAAGTTGACTGGAAGTGATTTGACCCAGCTGTGCCCCCTGGATTTCAGCATGCAGCATTGTGCCAGGAGGGATGGTTGGGATAATTGGGAAGTCCCTACAGACAGGAAAGAGTCCTTGAGACCCTATATCATTTGGCTAATGAGATAGATTGGGGATGCTGATGATGTATTTCCCACCCTTCTGCCCAACAGCATTTCTGTTTGAGCTGTTAGATCTCCCATGTGGTGCTGGAGAACCCCATAATGGTTGTTGTGAGGGACCCTAGCACTCATATGGAGAATATGCGCATAGGACTAGCTCAAGATTTCATGTCTTCCATAATGGTCATGGGGCTGTCTTAGGTTCTGTTTAGTCCAACACATAGGCCAGACATGATGTTTGCTTATGGTGCAAGCTGGAGAGTTAATGTCACTCCACTGCCATGGATCATTTGGTTAAGTTTGGCATTATGACAGTCCTCCCCTATTAAAAGCATCGCCCAACTCCAGAGTCTTATGACATCTTACTGAGTGAGTGATCTGTCAAGGGTTACGGTCATGGGTCTGTGGGGACAGGGGGATGGGACAAGCTGTTGTTGTAATTGTTCCTGAGTTCTCTGTCAAGTGCTGTGGTGTTTGAGCTGCTCTTTTGTTATCTGAGGAACTCTGAGAGATGAAACGGGTCAGATGATTACTGTAATGCCCTCTCTTCTGTTATTCAAAAGATCCCCATCTTTTAAGCATCTTTTTAGAGTCTATCTCTTTACCCAGACATTCTGTTCCTTTCTCTGGCTCACTCAGTTTTTAATATACTTTAATTATTGATTTCTGTATGTAAGACTTTACCCTTACTTTTAATCTTTTCTGTAACTCACTTCAGATTTTTTTAAATGAAAAGCAGTAATTGTTTTAAATAAATAAATTGAAAAAATATTTTTATTTGTTGATTTTTTTTATTCCAGTGTATTTAATTATACCTTGGTACTGGTATTTAGTTTTGTGTGTGACTTTTGCATTTTGACTAGTTAATAATGATTATTAGCTAGACATTGTGGAAAGACGGAATACAAAAACAGATGATAGTGATTACGATCAAAGGGTGTTCAGCATTCACAAGACCTATAGCTAGAGAATACTTTTTTAACAACAACCCCCCCCCCAAAAAAATAATACAACATTTATCTGTAATTATCATGTCCCGTATTCTTACGTTAATATGTACAGATTAGGCAGTG
Organism: Aspidoscelis tigris stejnegeri; assembly: GCA_023333525.1. Taxonomy (NCBI): domain Eukaryota; kingdom Metazoa; phylum Chordata; class Lepidosauria; order Squamata; family Teiidae; genus Aspidoscelis; species Aspidoscelis tigris. The sequence continues at coordinate 58,642,431 of JALMGA010000002.1, read as the reverse complement.
TGGTTTCACCATTATATCAGTTATTGGTTATTTCCGTGGTAGACATTGTGACCATATTAAATGATAATGAATTGCCATTTATTTAGCTGTCACATTTCTGCCACCATGGTAAGTATTTGTCTTTTCTTCAGGCATAAAAATATCTTCGGTTTTATCTAAGGTCAATTATATATTTATTTTTCAAAAGAAAATGTTGTGAATGGCTAATTCTTTTAGAGAAACTATTTATCTTTTACAAACAAATATTTCTGTCAGGGAAAATACAAAACAGAGTTGATTTTGACAGTTAAAACATAATTATTTTGTCTTCATAGCTTCATTCCAGTGACGAGTGTCTCTTTCTTCAAACTCCAAGTTAGAAGTCATAAATAAAACCAAATTACACTTCAGGTATTTTCTTTTTTCTCATAAAATGTCAAGTAAAATCAGGACTATCATTATCAATGAAACTAACATAATGGAACTGGGATAATTTAAGACAGAGACAAACTCACTATAATAATGCAGCATCTGAGCATCAAAATCTGTGAGTGAATGAGATTGTTTCTGCCTTTCTGCCTGTTTGTATGGTAAGATCTACATTGTGACATAATTCTGCTGCCAGAATCTCATGCGATAGTACATTGACAACAAATGAATTGCAAAGCTTTGAACATTTCACTAGTCAGTTCCAGGGGTTAAAGTATACAATGCTAAGAGTGCTTCCAGCAGGCAGCATGAGGAAATTATGGGATGTAATGAAGATCCTGTGATTGCCTTTTGTGTGCAATGATGTATCTGATGAATTAGGTTTAGTCTATGAAAGCCCATGTTACCAGATTCTTTCTCTCTGTCAGTCTCCAAGGTGCCAATAAACTGCCTGGAGTAGTTAGGGTACCACTTCTTAAACTACGTTCCCAATGGTGTTCTATGGATATTCTCAGAAATCTGCATGTGAATTAGCATCTTGCTATTTGTGCTATTTTTCTATTAATAGAGTGGCAAAATTCATGACAGTAAGCAATAAATGGCTGTCTTTAATACAGTAAGGCCAGGTCTGTGATACTTTATTGGCAAAGGCACACGGACAAAAAAATTGCCACCACCATGGTAGATTCTTCTTGTAAAAATAATTATGTGATGCAATCTGGCAGCTTTGTTGCAAATACCATCTGTGTCCTAGTCATCACCTTTCCAGTATGACCTGCTTCAAATTCTCTCTACATCAATAATGTTGTCAAAACGGCAGGAGACGTTGCCTGGAAGCAACTGGCTAAACAGACAGTTGGTCTGCTATCTTACACATCCAAAAGACCATGAGTACACTCATCAATGAGAGAAGTTCATACCTGAAGAACGGCATACTAAAATATGATGAAAGTGGAGCAGGTTATGGACAGGTGAAAAATGTTTGTCACCTTTGCAATTCATGTGAATTGCAAAGCTTTGAACATTTGCATTCAAATTGAAAATTAGCTATATTTGAAGGCAGACATTTGCATGTGAAGCAAAAGCTTTTGTGCATTCATTTGTTACATTCGCAAAGTAAATTTCCAGATTCTTAGAGGATTCAGAGCTGTCACTGGTGGAGGTAGGAATCATTGAACATTCAAAGAATGTTTGAAGCTAATTCGAAGTCTAGCACATTGGGAGCACCTCCATTCACACAAATGCAAATTTCCATCACATTCAGTTCAAGGTGAAGCAAATGGTGGGGTGGGGGGAATGTGCACATCCTGAAGAATGTGCTGAAGAGAATTCTGTTGGGATTTTCAGTCTGTACTTCCAGTTTAAAAGAAGACAGTTGGCTGTCTGTGCAATGCAATATTTGTTTTCTTCAAAACAAGGGCTTTGCTATTACCAAACTTTTTCTCCCTATTCTGAACTTGGGGCCATTAATGATTGGTTCTGCCAGCTAGAAAACCAGCTTTGGGAATAATAATTAACTCCCATGGATGTATCAGTAACAGAGAATCCAGTTCAGCTTAAAGGTGCCTTCTGCTCAGTCTAGGAAAGGAAATGCTAAGGCATATATACAGCCAGTATAGGAGAGTGTCTAACAGAACACAACCTCATGCATGCATGATTTGAATTAATTTTTGTTCATCTCTAAGCTTAGCTGACTTTGTGAGGGATAATCTGCATGGTCTCCAATGGCCATCATCTATTTGATTTGGACTACATTGTATACTTGGACCTTTCTGCACTTGACCTTTTTCTGGAATATATCTCAGGATATGGGCCTGCTGTCTGCAGGCTAGAGCAGAGTATGGCAGCCCTTGCTTGGGGCCTGTTATAGTCTGCACTAGCCTATGGACAATAGGCTCCTATTCTGAGATATTGTAATGCCCCCCGCCATGTCTCCTGACTCCAGCTCCTCGGAAGGGGAGGAGGAGGAGGAGGAGGCAGGCGCACCCACACCCACGCCTGCACCCCCGACATTGACGGGGGCAGATGACGCTGGCCCAAGCATCAAGGACCCTGCCCGTGAGGAGCGTGTGAACTCCTCCCCAGGTGAGAGCGATGAGGGAGCCGCTCGCCCCCTCCCACAGGTGTTGCGCAGGGAGAAGCAAGTCACGCGCCGCTCATCTAGGCTTAGACACCTGCAGAGGAGAGGGCGTGACACAGCTTCCCCTACTTAAGGAATCGGGCGGCGCCCAGACTCTGTTGCAGACAAAGCTGTGCAACCTCGCCATGTTTCCCTGAGCTGTGTTTGACCCTGGACTGACTGGACTTCCCTGACCTCTGGACTGCCTCACCGACCTGCCGATATCTGTACCCCCCTGAACTTGGACCGGACATTGACCCTGAGTAAGCTATTCCCGTGGAGCAGAGCTGCGTGCGTGTGTCTGCCTTCGCACCCTGGCCCCCCAGGATACGACAGATATATTCCAGAAAGAGTCCAAGTGCAGAAAGGACCTTTGTCTTGCAGTCAATGTGCAGTATGCCTCTGTGGGTTGGGAGGCATAGCACTAGTATAGTCTAAACATCTGCATCTGTGGATGCTTAAAGCATACTTAACCTACTCAAACCTCCCCTACACTTACCTGAAAGCAGATGGCTTCCTGGAGAGCCTCTATATTTGAACACCGACTAGGTGCCAGCATGCCTGCAGGGCACTGTCACCAGGGCAACTGGGTGGCCTGTCATGTCATCACACTTGCACCACCCATCACATGCTCCTCCTGCTGGCTCTGGTGTTGGTATGGGTGTGGATGCACCATCTCAGAGCTTCACCCACCTTGACCAACTGGTAAAGTGAGGAAAGGGCTTAGGACTCTTGACAGTTCAAAGGCAGAAATTGAAGAAAAGTTCTTGCAAGAATCTATTTCCTAGTCAAATGCAGCCTTGCAAGACAATGATGGTGAAGAAGTTGAAGATATTTTAGCTCAAGAATACCAGATATAAAGGTCTAAAGCAAGCTGTAAGAGGGTAAGTAAGGGTGATACTCTGATTTGTGCCAGCTGAAACAAGGTGTTTTATATTTAAGAATGGAAGCAGTTAGCTGTTCCCTGCTGTTAGCATTTTTGCAGTTTAGATCTTTGTCTTTTGTTTCCTTGTTCCAACCCCCTGACCTTTTTTCCTGGCTATAGACTCAGCTCCTATTCAAACCACAAATGCCCTACTCTTTTCAATCCAGCATTTGGTGAGGTGATTCTTTGTGAACATTAAAATACTGTATTTGTACATTTGATTCTGGTAAGGCTTAATACAAAAATCTGCATGCATTTAGATTATGGAAGCTGTATGGAAATTCACACAGAACTGTAGCTAGTAATCTTATATTTATGAATGGAGGATGAAAGCTGGAACATGAATAAAACATGAATTACAACTTTGAAGCCAACCTAATGGGCTGTGTAACCCTTGATTGTTTTTTATTAGGATTTAGATGGAATTAGTGTTCAAGGAGGGCATTGGTTACAGAGAAATTGAATGGCAAGAAAAATGAGTCAAAGTACCAGGACCTATTTGAGGCAGACACAGACTGGGAATCAGAGAAAATGGAAGAGGAGCCAGAGTTAAATTATCTAATCACTGGCAAGATAATGCACACAGCGAAAAGGAGGAAAATAAAAGAGACATAAAAGATGAAAGATGACAGCTTAAAGGAAGATCTTGTAACCAAACAGTCCATAATTCTTTCACTAAACAATAAAGAGAGCTTTAGAAGACCTACTTAGAAGCCTTTCATTCACTTCATTTAATACGTACAGCAATCTTGTGATTTTTTTCTTCCAAAGTACAAGGACGGAGTATCATGGTAAAGTCATCAAAAGAGCCAAATATAGAGGAGATAAATATAGTTACAGATAGGTATATATTCATAAGAACAGAGAAACGTGGACCATAAGAAATGTCCCACTGGATTGGAAATGTCATCCTGCTCATCCAACAATTTGCTCTTACAGTGGCCACCTAGTTGCATACAGAAGCTCACTAACAGGGCAGGAGAACACAGATCACTCTGCTTACAGCCTCTTACCACCACACTGTCACCAGGATTAATAGATACTGGTCCAAACCTTCATTTGAAACCATCCAAGCTGAATGAAAAAGTATCAAGCATGCTGTTTGTACACACCCCACTACTCCTGGCAACACAAACATAACAGCAGGGCCACTTTGTTCTCCAGCTTTGACTTTCCCAGTCTGGAAAACAGCTAATGTTTGACAAAACAGAGTCAGTCTATTCAGCTTGAAGAATGCAAACATTTTCTCTGGCTCTTTCTTACACCTTAGATGGCAGTCATAAGAAAGAGCCAGAGAAAGTGTTGGCACTCTTCCATAAAAACCCTACTAACAGCATGTATGGTGGGCTGTTTCCTCAGTGAGTGCAGGGTCATGCAAACGCTGAGTTCTTCAAATGATGCCATGTGGATCCTGCTTAAAATTCTTAAAAAGTTTGTTATTTCAGTTTAGAGAAGCTCCTCCAACTCTTTGAGCATCTTAGTCATCCACCCTCTGAAACTCTTCCAGTTCCATTAGATGTGGTGACCAAAACTGCTCCAAGTATTCCAGACACGGACTCACCACTGATCTGTAAAGGATACTATAAGATTAGCGTCTCTGTCATCAGTTTGCCTGAGCAAACTACAGTCTTCAATGGATGCCAGTGGTCAACCAATGAAACTGAATGGCAATATACATATGTATTACGGATGTGCATGAATATTCATAACATTTGAAATTTGTACGAATTCATCTGAATTTGTACATTAGGATTTGGATTGAATGTTGGCACATTTGAATTCAAATCAAAGCTTTGGAACATTCATATGAAGCTTCATTACATTCATGAACCTGGGGAGGTGGGAAAATAGCTGCATCACTCACATTTGCAATGGATCCGGAGTGGATTCAAACTGGATTGAGAGTGGATCCAAAGTGGGTTCAGGTTGGATTTGACATGTTCAGAGTGGATACATACAGGATACATATTGAATACACAGGAGATTCATATGCTATTCGTAGTGGAGATTCAAAACAAATTTGTAAATTTGCATCAAACATTAATATCGAATTCAAATCCTACCACATTCGAAGGGGATCAGTTTGAATGAAAACTAGTTTTCTTGCATTTGATTTGATACAAATCAACCCCCCCCCCCAAATTGTGCATATTAGGGATATACATGAATATTCAAAACAGTCAACATCCGTACAAATTTGTGCAAATTCAGATGTTCGTATACAAATTGAATGTTACGACATTTGTACATGGACATTCATATTTGTACAAATGCTTCAGAACATTCATGAACCAGGGCGGTGGGAAAGCACCTGTGCCAGTCACATCTGCAACGGATCTAGAGTGCATTTGACATGGATTGAGAACAGAATCAAAGTGGATTCAGGGTGGATTTGACACTTTCAAAGTGGCTATGTTACGGGAGACGTATGAATTCATATTGAATATTTATATGAATTCGTACAAATATATTCGTACTGAATAGAATCCTACCATATTTTAATGAATATGAATTTTCTTACATTCGATTTGATACAAATCGAATGCAAAAAGCCCCATATGTGCACATCGCTAGTGCAGTGTCCATTCCTTATACCGCGCCTGATCCCAATTCGCTTATATGAATAACCATGCATCACACACTCAAGCTAAAAACTTCCACAAAACTGGAGTGAAGTAAACTTTACTAAAATAGATGTCATAAGCAATATATATATATGGAAGAATAGAAAGACATAAAGAGAGAAGCTATGTTTGTCACCTAAACCCACATAACAAGCTCCATTCCAAGAGGATTCTTTTTAGTTTTCTTGTTTAAACCATAACCCCTTGAAATCCTATCTAGGCCATCTCTGCTTCAAAGAAAGGTGGGAGTGATTGTTGAGGGGCAAAAAGGCTTTGTAGCTCCATGAAGTACTAAATAAATTTTAGAAAACTTTACTAGAAAACACTCTAGTAGCATATAGAAATTTATAAAGACTGTAACACTGAACTTCTAAATCACATAGTTTATCATTATTCATAATTGTGATTTGAGGTGTACCAGATACTTATTAAGATTTTTCCATGAAGTAACTAAGAAATTGAAATAACAACAACGATGATGATAGATTACAGGACAGATACAATCATTGTCAAAAAACATAGGACTACACTACATGCCTTTACACCTTTGCCTTGTGAAAAAATAAAGCATATACATCATACAGGATAGTTTTAAAATTCCAGTATATGTATACAATCAGAATAAATTACCAAAGAAGTGCTTTCAAAAAAAGATGGCTGGTGTAGCAGCCTGTAAGTACAACATTTTACACTACAAATATCTTAAATGACTACTGTGGAAACACAGTTGATGAGGGGCTGAGAAAAGATGCAGCTTCTTCCTGCTAGGGGTTCTGTTTCTGCCAGGTCTCTGTCAAGTGTCAGCACAGTATGTGGGGTAAAATACTGCAAGACCATCACTGTTTCAAACTATTCTCAAAATGTCTCAGACACTTTAAGAGGAGCATCAATAAATAATAGCAGTAATATAGGATTAACAGATCTGAACCATGTTAGCAAAATTATAAAATTAGCCAGGAACTACAAATGTACCCAAGAGCTTAACAAAATAAAATATGGCAAGCATAATAACATAAGAGAAGCCCTGCTGGATCAGGCTACCGCCCATCTAGTCCAGCATCCCGTCACACACAGGGGCCCACCAAATGCTCATGGGCATCTCAAGCAGAGACATGGACAAACCTTTGCCTGCTCTTGAATCCCAGAAAATGGCATCAGAACCATCCTGCTTCTGCCCCCCCCCAGCCTGAAAGATGCACCTAGGTGTTCATACATCTGTTGTCCATAAATTTGTCTAACCTTAAAGCAGAAAGAACTTTATACAAGAAAGTTTGAGAGAATGCATATGTGTGTGCATAAGTATCCTTGCAAAGAGACACATCTGAACAACTTATGTCCTTGGGTATGTTTCTTCCCAGTGTCCCCTAAGTACAGAGAAAAACAACGGAGACTCCCAGAAATAAGCAAATAAATGATTTAGACAGCAGGAACCCAGGCACTAAATACTAATTTATTTCAGTGTCTAGAGAGGAGGGCCTTAATACATCCTGAAATTGGCACCTACCATGGGTGCTGGAGACCTTTTAGAAGACGGTCATTCAGTTGCTTAACAATGCAGTAGGCACTTTCCTTAAACACTTGGCCTGAGTATGAAAACACGGCAAATGACATGCCAAAGAGTGATCTCCAAGCTACCAAACAACGCCAAGTGCAATTAGTGAAGTAATCTGCTGAACATATAATTACGAGGGGGCTCTATTCAGGGTGGATTTACAGATTAGTCGGTTGGTTACGCCTGCAAGATGAAGGGAAAGAATGTTAATGGAATACCAAAATAGGAGTTTGTTGAAAGACAAATCAAGGCTTTAGTGTTCTACCGCCCTAAAAAAAATGTATTGCTGATGATTCTGAGCAGCCTTGTGTGACATTTGCTTCAAAGAATTGCTGGTTACATGAAAAATAGCTCCTAACAAGTGGAGAGAGAAAGGGAGGGAGAGGCTGAGCATTAATTTTTAATGACATCTCCCCCAAGTATATCATTTTCTGTTTGTTTCATTTTAATATTTTTTAACTTAATGCTTGTTCATGAAAGGATGGCAGACACCCAGCCTTGACAAGGTACATTTCAGGTCTGATCAAAACTGGATGCAGCTGCATGGAAAACTCTCACACTTTGTAATTTGTTCTTAAGTCTGCCTACCTTAAACTTTGAGTTTTATCCCAAGGACAAAATGAATAAGACACTATCATTCAAGGCACAAAAGATAACATAATGCAGTGGAGAGACTGTCTGGCCAGGCACCAAAATTCAGTTTAATATCTTTGAAAATGTATCTTTGGCCTGAAAATTGTATTAACTCAATAATTTCCCTTATATACAATTATCAAAATATATTTAATTTTTGATAGAAGAGTGGGTTAGAAATTTGATGAATGAAAGAAGGAGAAAGGGAGAAAAGGCATTTTTGCAGCCCAAAATGCTTTACTATTAAGGGACAAAATCAGCTAGTAAGGTTGCTTTCACAGTTACGTAAGTTCTGCTATGCTAGGATATCTCGGCCTGGGATAGGCAACCTGTTCCACTCTGTGATGAGCTGCCAGTTAGACAGGATATGACCATCTGCATTTCAGATGGCGCATTCTGCCCCAGCATGGTGACTGGCTTCAAAGGTCAGGTTCAGGTACAAGGGCTGGGCCTAGCTCTTGAAGGCTAAGAACTTGTATACTTGGCCTTTGGTGTTTTCTGTGGTGCACTGATTTTTGGTGCCACCTTATGCACCACCAACATGTTCCCCCCACTGCATTCCAGACAAAGTGGTATGCTTTCTCCATATCTCCATAGTCCAGAATATTCACACTGCTGGACCTGTTTGTCAAGGTCTACCACAGGGCCAGGATAGGACAGCAGTTTGCTACCTATTCCAGTCTGTAGGTTCAATCTATGTGGATGAAGTGTCCCAGCAGTGGGTGGGGCTTTTGCTGTTCTTCATCAGTGTGGAAAAGACATAAAATTATTTGATTTTTTTTCAATTTTATTTTGCTATTTGCCTGTGTATCCTACTCTCTACCATAAGCTCTTATGGTGTGTCACAAAAATTAACATACATAAAATAGAAATTAAAAGAAATTAAAAACAATTCAGAACACAGATAACTAATGCTTTAGCCAAAGGCAAAAGTAAAGAGGATAATCTTCACCAACTGCTTGAATGTATAGAGGGATGGTGGCTTACAAACCTCAGAAAGGAAGACTAACCTACAGGCTAGGAGCTATCACAGAGAAAATTCATTCACAGGTCCCACCAATTAGCTTCTGAGGGTAATGGCACTATCAAGAAGGCCTTTCCAGCAGATCTGACAAAAGGCAGGTTATTATAGGAGAAGACATATCTTTAGATATCTAAGACTGAAGTCATTTAGAACTTTATAAAACAGAGTTAATACCTTAAATTGGTCTTTGTAAGAAATTGGTAACCAGTCCAATTCCTTTAAGATTGGTTTGATATGCATCTGGCCAGCAATGGCTACTATCAGTTCCTACACCCTCTAGTATTTGCAGCTTCTGATATATTCAAAAGCATGAAGCTCACTACAACAGTCAAGTCTGGGAAGACTAGATTACTGTGGTCATGCTGCTTCTCTCCAGAAAAGCCTGTAGATAAGAACATAAGAGAGGCCCTGCTGGATCAGGTCACAGCCCATCTAGTCCAGCATCCTATCGCACACAGTGGCCCGCGAAATGCTCATGGGCATCTCAAACAGAATCCCAGCAAATGGCATTAGAAGTGTCCTGCTTCCCCCCCCCCCCCCAGCCTGAAGGATGTACCTAGGGATTCATTCTAGTAGCCATTAATACATTTTAGCTGGCAAACCATGTGGAACTAGAAGCAGGCATCCAAGAACTTTAAGTGACAGTAATGAATCCAGTATTATCCACAGATATTTATACCAAAAACTGGTTGTCTCCCTACTTCATGAACTTGACAACCTGTGACACATAGGATATTTATCTTCAGGTTCCCAGACCACTTCTGCTTCTTTGCAAGAATCAGACATGTGCACTGCATCTCAGTAATCAGACAGAGTGAACTGATAGAGCTGGGAGACATCAGTATAGTGATGGGATTATGCTGAAAATTTCCTGATGACCATTCCCAGTGGCTTTGTGTAGATGTTAAAAAGCATGGGATTCATGAGAACAGCCTTTTATCCTGCCTTACTCCAAAGATCTGAAGTTGCACTGTATAATTCTCCTTCCCTCCATTTTAGCCCCGCCACAAGCCTATGTGGTATGCTAAGATTAGAGGCTGTGACTACCCTAGGGACACTCAGCAAGCTTTCTTTTCATAAACATCTACCTAGTGAGACACATCCCTTGGCATAAAGTTTGCATAAGCTGTGTCCTTTACTTAACAATTCTGGGCCTATGTACACTGCTCCAAACAGATGTAGACATCTGTTTAGACAAGCCTAGAATCAGCCTCACTTCTCCTCAGTTTTTTTCTTTTTTAATATATACTATGTTCTACAACCTGCAGATTAAGGAGGAACCCAGTTATTTCCAAATGCTATAGATTGCAACTTTTGTCATCCTTCATCATTCACCCAAATTGCTGGATGGATGGAGCTAATGGGATTTCTTCTCAAATATCAGAAGTGAAAAAAATGAAACTTTTTTAAAAAAAGGTTTGGGGTTTTTTGACCATTTCAATTTGTTTTCAGTTGAAAAATAGATGCCCCTGGCAGCTGGTACAAAATGTCATGCCAAGTACAAAAGATCATGCTGGGAACATGAAATACACTTACTAGGGGACCAGAAATATGTTAAAACCCAACTAGCAGGAATGTTTTAGTAAGAAACACAGCATATGAGCACTGTCGGAGAGAAAAAGATACCAAAAGCAGACAAAACCAGGATAGAAAGAATGCACAGACAAAAGAAGCATAAAAGATAGCAAGATACAAAATGTTGTTAGTGGAATTAGTGAAAGTAAGTAAATAGTCTCAACATATTTTAGACAAATGTTTCTTTCTGTATTTTATGTTGTTGTTAGTTACCAGAGAGATGTGGCCATTTCCATGTTGACTGCAAAGGAACCTCCATGGGCACCTCTATGCAACTTTCTTGGGTTTGCCATTGCCTACATTCAAAAAGAGGCTGGGGATGGAACCAGCAATCCTCTGCTTTCTAGGCCATTTCCTCTACTACTAAGTTGCATTTGAATTGTTCTCACAGTTGTCTAACACCACATCTCCACATGAATGAGAATAGGACACCTGGGGGGAGGTTTGGCTGAAGTGTATCCTGGTTGTCCTGGATCACCATTTCCACAGCTGCTGACCATATCAGCCTGAAAAGCGCAAGGGCCTGTACACAGAATCCAATTTTTCAGCATTCCTTTTCCCCTGTGAGGCAAATTAGGGGGTTAGGTTACCATCAGGGCAGAAAAAAACTTCATTTGGTAATGAAGGTGCCCAAGTTCCTTCCTCATGATCACAGTGTAGGTCTTCAGCCATAATGGCATGGTAAAATAAGAATACATGCCACCTTGGAGGGTAGAGGAATGGATCCCCAGAGTCTCAGGGACACACATCCTAAAACATAAATAGATAGATGGTGGTGATTTCTATATTAATTTCCTTTATGAAGCCCATGGAAGAAAACAGAAGTCAGTAAAAAATGAGTAAGCATAAAATACCTTACAAAATTGCAACAAAAATCAGGGAAAGGACAAACAGTATCAAAAATAGTTATAACAGTCTAGCATTAATCCAATACATTGCAGTGGCTTAAGATGCAAATCATAGGAAGCTTTGGGATTAAAATGACCCACAACTTAAAAGTGTTTCCCAACAAAATGATTTAAATAATCCAGTTGAAGGTCATATAAAAAGAAAAAAAAAGGAAAAGGAATTAAAAAAAACACCAAAAGATTTATTGTTGAAAGTATCATTGCCAGCAAAACAAATTTTAGTATGTGAGTGGAAAGTGTGTGTGTATGTTTAAAGGTAAATGGACAAGGGAGGGAAAGAAATATTTATATCAAGGAATTGTTTATATTCGATACAATAAGAAATAAAAGAAGAAAATAGAAAAAAAAAAGAAAGTGAAGAAGGAATTTGTTTTGATTTGGGGAATGTGATCTCCAGACAGGTCCTATACTGCAAATGGAATGCACAGCTCTGATCAGACTATATGGTCATTATAGTGCATTTTTGCTGCATAGTATGCATTATCATGCAAATGCAAGCAGAACAACATGAACTACAAATGAAAGGATGTTAAACCCTCTTGCTTGGTCATTCTGCTATGTGGAAGAGTTGTCACAAGTAGGGATGTGCATTAATATTCAAAGACATTCAAAACTCGATCAAATTCGTCCAGATTTTGACATTTGAATTCAAATCAACTGTCCAAAAATTCAAATTTAAACATTAAACAAATTTGGAATTTTTGAATCTATTTATTTGAATTATTTGGCATTTGTATGTGTACAGGTTCGTACATGATGCGTACTTGCACGTATGCATCTGTCCTGCAGCCATACACATTTGTACAGATTTGTACAAGACAAATATGGGTTGCATACAGGATAAATACGGGATGCCTCTGGACATGTATGGATGCGTATGGGATGTGTATGGAATGTGTAATGATGCATATAGGCACATATGAATGTTGTTGACATTTGTACGTGCAAATCTGAACCAAAAATTCAAACAAATAGATTCAAATTTGCTTAATTTGAATCGAATTTGGCTAAATCCAAATCTTAAAGATTCAAATCAAACTGAATTTTTGGATATTTGATTCGAATTGAATCCCCAAAGTTCAGTTCATGCATACTCCTAGTTACAAGCCATGATGGATTGGGCTACAGTAACACATTCCAAGGGCTATCTGTACTCAGACAACTCATCAAAGCCTAGCCCCTGCCACTGCTTTCAAAGAAGGCTTGCAAAGTTCCCTGCCCTTTGAAATTTCCAGGAAACAATTTTGAATGGTATTTCCAGGAGCACCACCAAAAAGGGTCCTATACATATTCTGACCTATGAGGGCATTAGTCTTGTTGTGGCCCTTTGTGGGACCAGGTAAAGTGCTATTCAATAGCCACCGTGTGCAGATGCAACACTTTTCCTCTGCACTGCATACACTGTGCATTCAAAGTATCATGAAACTGTCATATGGATTCTACCTCAGATTATAACTATTCATTGATCCACCAATGATCCAGGAATAAAAGGGCAAAGCCAGTAACTATCTCAGTAGCTCTACACAGACCTTAAGGCACCTCTCAGGATAAGAGGATTACTCATATCTTCTTCCTAGAGATAGACACACAGAATTAATTACCCTTTCTAGATTGTTCAAGGCTTTAGTTACCCATACCTTTAAGTGTCCATCTCATACACCCTTGATACCAATTTTCACTTGGTATTTGGTAAAGACAACAATAAAACTAGGTTCCTGTTTTTCATGTTTCCAATCAAACACATATTTACTCACACATATTGGACCTTTTCTTACAGATACAACCTCTGCTCACATTTACAGTACAGCCACATTTGCCTAAGGAAGAAGATCCAGACATTTTCCCCCAAAAGAAGCTTGGAACACTTGCTTTATTGCTCACTAAGGGAGGGAGAAAAAAAAAGCAACCTTGTGAAACTGTAGCTTTGTCTCCAGCTGACATGTCATTATCCAATGGACAAACTGAGAAGCCACTGCTAACAGCATAATAAGAAATCTAAGCAGACTGCAGCCTCTCTCAGGTGTGAAGAAGTCATACAAAGATAAAGCTTAATGGCTTGTCATGTTAAAATAAGCTGTTTGCCTTTCCCAAATAAACTCAGATCCTTCTCCCTTTACTGATATTGCCTCAGCACTAGAGCTGGATACAGCTTCATTATTTTAATGCATCCTTTAGTATCCCTGATGCACTATAAGAAAGTTCATTTTCCAGAGAAAACTGGTCGTCTCAAACATTTTGAGTACTCTCCAGCTCATGAATGCAAAGGAATCTTCCATTCCATCCACCTACTAGAGATTTGACGCACCTTAAAATAGTAATATTTCAACACTAAACTTGCTAATAGCGAAGTTCTGGAATACAGCAAGAAGCAGATGCACCAACAAAACCCAGCAGAAGTAGGAACAAAAGATATCTTCCATTGGCCTAGAAGTTATGTCCAGATGGGCTTAGTTCTCCTGATATTCTCAGTAAGAAATAAGAATGAACATTCAAGTCAGGAAAAGCTTTTGGTACAACCATTGCCCCTTAAATAATACAGCTCTCGCACCTGGACTCCTATCACATAAAGCTACCTGAGGCCATCCATGCATATCTAGGGAAGGACAAACTGCCTTGATTTCTCATAGTAAATGACAGTAATTATTTCCCATACTTTAATTCTCTGCTTCTTCCAAGGTCTTTGAAAGAGGTGTGGGGGTGATGGAGAAGAGAGGTAAGATCAGGTAGCTGCTGCTTCTTTTTACACATGAAAACAGAAAACAAAAATTCAAAGGAAATAAGGAAGCAGGTTGATTAATTCTGGAGTCAGACTGAAAGCGACACTTCTGTGCAGGAAACAAAAAGCAACTGTGGAAAATGGTAAAATTTAAACTTTACTTCCAAGTCCTATTTGCAGCTTTATATCCTGGATTCCTCCTATCCAGGTTTCAGACATATTAGTAGCTTGCTCAGGGTTTAAGTTGTGCTTCCACTTAGGTCAAGGTGCTCAACAACATGCCTTCTGACACTGTGTCTCCATTTGCAGTGGCAGTGGGTGCCTCATGGCAATCCCACTGCCCCATAACTTGGCATGACAGCAGATAAAGGTGCTACTTACAGAGATCAAGATTCTCCATCCTCAATGGAGGCTCTACACTGAAAATGATGCCTCTGTGTTTGAAAATGGAGGTGAGGAAAAATTATTTTCAGTCATAATTGTGGAAACTCCCTCATGTGACTGGTGAAGGTTTTGCCTTCGTCTTCTGCTTGAGAATGCCCAGAAGCAATTGGTGGGTCACTGTGTGTGACAGAATGGGAACCAGATGGGCTGTGGCCTGACCCAGCAGGACTCCTCTTTTATTCTTATTTACCTCAAATTCTATTGTTCATATTCAAGCCCTATTAAATAAAACCTACAACCAAACCTATTATTATATATATATGAAGTTTTGGTAGTTTATTTCAGCATTTGTATGCATATAATTCAGAATACACAGGGATATCGTAATACAATGAATAAGGCAAATTATAAAAAAATCTCAGGGGTAAACATATAGTTGCAATGCAATTTCCTAGGGCAGGACAGAAACACCCTGAAACACGCCTGGCATGGAAACTGATGAAGAGCCAGTATAACACATCTTTGCTGGCTCCCAAAACACCTTGATTAACTTACGTCATTATCTGTGCTTCTATGCCTGGCTCCACCAGAGACCCATCCACAAAGAGCGGTTTTGATGTGAAGCTATATTTGTTCCACGATCTTCCTTCATTGAAACTCATCCTGGGATTGAAAAATATGAGAGATAAATATACATAAAAGGGTGTCTATGGAGCCATTTCTGATATAATTCAGCACCTTTTAAAGATGCTGAATGACAGGAGCTGGATTTATAAACAGGCATCAATCTGCACAGTCTTGCTTTGTTATTAATTAATGCTCTGCTCGATGGTGTTTAAAGAAGTAATGCACTATGATAGGCAGGGAGAGACAGCATTGCCTGAATTGACAGCACTGCTTAGCTTTGGATAGGGGAAATGTTACCTCCTGCCACAGATAATGGCACTTAGGCCAGTGTAGGAGCTTTATGTCCCTTTATTTGTGGTAAAAGCTGGGGAGTTTTATTTATCACATAAGGTCTTATAGTTCCATAAGATTGCATTTCACTTCCCATTTCATGCCCAATATGCAAAGTCCTGCCTCATTTCAAACAAGAAAAGCACAAAATTAGAACACCTGCTGAGATTTTTTAAAACTCTCATCTTGGGGAGGAGGGAACATGAGGAGAATGTTCTGCAGCTTTTTCTGTAAAGGAAGTATGCTTAAAATCTGTTCAAGCAACAAAGTGGCACTGAATTAAGGATGCTAGGGAAATTTCATGTAAATGGATTCTAACCTATGCAGGCTGTGCTACAGTTGCACATGCTGACGTGAATGCATGCATGAAGAAATTTTACACACACTTTCTAAGGACTGGTATCAAGTGGTATGCATGCATTTCTCTCAAAGATTTACAATTTTTAAAAACTAATATAGCAGTCATTCTTTCTCCCATTTCTCTCTTGCACACATGGGGCTTTTCTGGCAATATCCTGCATCACGCTGGCCCAAAACAGGAAATCCAGCCCATGAAGGGCCAGGCTGCTACTGGGGCACACCTAGAGCCATCGAAATTGCTAGTGGCACAGTCCAGTCCAGCCCAGCTCAACTTTGAAGGCCTGGAATGAATGTTCCAGGGATCTGCAGTTGCTAATCAGGGTCCTTTTGGCCAGGAAATAGGACCAGTTTAGAAATCTCTTACAGACTTGGAGATGACACATTTAGTCACTTAGTCCGGGTTCCCACTTGACTTTTTAAATCCAAGTTGGACTTTTAAAATCCAGATGCTGGACCGAGTGCACAATCTGGCTGTCCCTATTTTCCTGAGGATAACACAGGCTGAATGTGAATATTGCTCTTCCCACTCAAACTGCAATAATCCCCAGCATGGAGAAACAGGATCTTTTAATCTCTGCTCTTAGTGCAAACCCTGTAAGCCCCCACCCCAACCCAGCTCAGAATGACTGAAAGAACAGACACAGTGCAAAGCATTTACTCCCCCTTTCATACCAGACATTACCTCCCTCCATTCACATTACCAGGAAGGCAGCAGTTTTACACAGAAGCAGGAGAGCAAAAGAACAGAGTGCAAGCTATCTTTCCCTTTGAAATCAGAGGAGCTTAAAGGGAGCTGCTGCAAGAAATCGGCTTCAAGCTTGCTTTTAAAATGGAGGGAGAGGGTGGGGGGAAGGCAATAACTTAACAAATCAACTTTCTCCTGAGGAAAAGCAGGAGAGGATGCTGTAATCTATAGCTACAATGTTGCATTTTTGCATCTCTTGTAGTTACAGTGGCATGCAGGGGAAATCCAAGCCTTGCAGGCATGGCAAGGGGAGGGGGGAGAGCAGATGTGAAATCCCACCCATTCTCGTCAGGCGTTGGCTGGCAGTATATGGGGGGCCAGTCCAAAAAGCTGATCTCCTTCTGGGATAGCCCAGTAGTGCTCCCAAAGTGGGGGAGTGGCCTGGGCTCCTAAACAAAACTGAGAACACTGAGGACTTTTTTCTGCAAATTTTTAGCAGGATAGTCCATATAATGTCTGGGCATAAAAAAATGAATGGGATTGCCCTATCCTGAAAATGGACTAAATTTACATTTAAACTTCTATGGGAATGCACCCTTAGACACAAGCTGCTTCATAGAAAAGCCCCACGATAGTCTGTATTCTGCTCTGTCTGCTTTAAGAGACTGCCTCCAGAATAAAATAACCAGCTATTTCCTGCTTTGGAACTTCTAAGGTGTGCATGTGCATAATCTCCCAGCTCAGTTTAAAGGAGGACTTGCTTCATAGTTTCCTGTCTGTTTTAAACCAACCAGAGGCATCTGAAACACATTCAGCTTCATAATTTAATTAACACCCCTAACCTGCTCTGGAATAGGAATCTACCATCTGGATGCTGATGCAGACTATGGGTTTTTTTCCACTAGCACAAAGTACCCATTAAGTACCCATTAGGGTCCCATTAAGGACCCATTAGGCTCAGAGCAGGAAGACCCCATTTCCACTGCAAACCCCATTAGAGCCACATTTGTTTCCACCAGTTCTAGGGAAACCCAGATTGAATGGGTCCTTCAGGACCTATCCTGTAGACCTCATTAAAGGGCTCTACAATGGGGTCTTCAGGCATTTAATCTGGATTATACGGAGTGTGTTTCCACCGTGATTGGGCAATGGGGTCTAGGGGGTCTCCGGGGGCATACCCATGAGTGGTGCCCTGAAACCCAAAGCTCCGAAGCTGGCTGAAGCTGGCTCCGAAGAATAGCACAGGCTCCAAAGAGGAACCCACTCAAGAGCAATGCCAATCCTATGGACCTTTGTCAAAAGCTCCAGAGAATCTTCAAAATTTGTGGCAGATCACTCTGGAGAATCTCCAGAGCTTATGACAAAACTTCAGAGAATCTTCGAAGAATCTCCAGAGCATCTATGGAGATTGCACCCCCTGTCCCTCCAAAAAAGTGGGGTGATGGGTGGGTCTCACATGGGTCAATCCAGATTGCCACATGGGTGCTCCAGTACTTCCACTGAGGGCAGACTAACACCCATTGCTATTGAGAGCTGCACCACCCAAGTGGATGCATCAGGTACCTCCCTTAATCCAGATCTACTAGATCCAGATTAGTTGAAGGACCCATTCCTTAGATCTGGGTCATCTTAGATCCAGATTAAGGGAGGTCGGTGGAAAAAAACCCTATGGCAGGATCCACCTGGGCCTGTAATAGCCTACACAAGCATACAGATGGCAGACCCCTATTCCATGATGTATCTAGAATAAGCCCCAATGCAGAAAGGACCCAAGAGAAATGATCAAATATCAAAGTCACCAAGACTCACACAGGATCAGCTAAGGTGCATGAGAACCCCACAGGTCTGGAACAGCACCCACAGGCCATATGACATTTTTTAAAAAAATAAGATTTTCAGTATTCACTTCATTCTCCTCTATTAGGGTCCCACAGCAATTTTATTAGTTGAAGGATGCTATTTAAGCAGAAGTACCTACATATGATTACTGCTACAAAGATGTTG
Source organism: Aspidoscelis tigris stejnegeri (assembly GCA_023333525.1). Taxonomy (NCBI): domain Eukaryota; kingdom Metazoa; phylum Chordata; class Lepidosauria; order Squamata; family Teiidae; genus Aspidoscelis; species Aspidoscelis tigris. The sequence continues at coordinate 58,623,557 of JALMGA010000002.1, read as the reverse complement.
ATTTAAAGCCATGGTATTTAATTTAGTAGGTATTATTTTGATCCACGCACAGGGTGCTTTGATGTTCCTGAAAGCTCTTTTCCTCCAATTTTGTCCATTAACAGCAACAGAGGTTGGAGTAGGTCAACATATTAAAACAAACAAACTCCCCAACTCTGCATGTTATATGTAATTGAAAGGAATGCCAATTGTAAGTTCCAATGGGAAATTCATTTTTCTAGTGTGGGCATAAAAGATTTTTTTGCTCCCTATCTGACAAAAAAGCAAACACAAAATGGTATAACTAGATACATGCATTAGATGTGCAGTTATTCTATTATGCTTATTCTGGTGGCTCAATTTTTATCTTTTGCTTTAGAGGTTTAATTTATTAAGGCTGTGCAATCTATGTCCACTAGCCTGAGGACTGCTGAAATAAACAAACAATACACAGAGTTCTGTCTAAACACAGTAGAACCTATTTCATATTTAATATGTCTTTTTCTAATTTTATGTAAATAACCCATAGAATGTCTTGCAGGTCAGCACACATGCAAATCACTCTGTTTATTTTTTAAATAATAATTCTAGGATTATGTCTTATCTGGGCAGCTGATCATTGAATTTATATTATGCAGTTTAGAGTCTGAAGTTGCATTTGCTTCTAGATGCTATTAAAAGCTGGCAGTGTTTATTTTAAAAACTGTGAAGATACACAAACCGAGAAAAGTCATTACTGAAAAGAGGCAAAATAGTTTCTCTGTTGTACCACCCCCAAATCTGTCCTCTCATACTAGCAAATGAAATTGTTTTAAAATGGAATGCTTATACCAACACTACAAAATAATCCTAACACTACAGAATAATCCATGTGCTCTAAGCTTTGAAATAATAGTTCTAAATTACAAGGACTATGCAGTTTCTAACAGATATGCACAGTGCTTGCATGTGAAAGAAGATGAGGCCTCCTAGTCAAGAAGAAATAACAAAATGACAATAAATCATGCAGTGGTGATCAAGAGGAGAGGTTTTCGTTCTTGTTTTCAGTTTTGGCATTAGAGAGGCAGAGCAATTTGATCAAAGCAAATTATTTTGAAACCCTTCACAATTTGGGATTTTAAGGGCATGACTGAACTAGCTAGATGATCATGCATGTATAGATTTCCAAGGGGGGGATTCTAAAGATTTATACTGCATTAATATATGTGCTGCACCCCCTATACACTAACAGCTTGCCTTGGAGGCAGGATATTGGTACTTGTTTTGGATATGCATTTGCAATACAACAAACATGGTGAAATACACCAATGAAATATCAAACAAGCAGATTGTATTAGTTGTTTCATATGCATCCCATTTTGAACTGGAACAGCAGGTAGTAAAGTAGGGGTAAAGTGTAAGATAGCAAAGTTTTTCTGATGACACTAAGACAATAGTCACACATTCACTTTCAACCTTCTTCAGTCCAAATTCAGATCTGACTGCTTACCCCCTTTTATTTCTATTCGTTTTATTTGTGGACTCTCCATTCAGGAAAGGTCAAATTAAAGATGGAAAGTCCCTAAATAAAATTGATAGAAATGAAAAGGCTTGAGCAGTCAGATATGAAGACAGAATGAAGAAGGCGAAGGTGTGACCACAGCCTAAACTGTTTAAGGTAGTAAAAACTGTAAGCAATTGTAAAGAGCTCCAAAGGGATCTCTTGGCATTTGGTCAGTGGACAACAAAGTGGCAAATGTACTTCAATCTTTAAAAAGTGCAAAGTGATGCACATTGGGGAAAATAATCCTAATTACACCAATAAACCACCAAGAGGCTGAGCTTTCTGTTGCAGACCAGGAAAGGGATCTTAAGATGCTTCTGCATTGACCCTTTAACATCCATTAAGATCACATTGGGAAAACCGTGTCCGCACAGTGGCGGCACCCATTAAAAACACAATGGGAAAACTGCATCTGCACAGCGGCACCCATTAACAACACTTCGGGGAAACCGCGTCCACACAGCAGCACTCATTAGAGACAGATCGGGAAAGCCGCTTCTGAATTTATCTGTCTCTAATGGGTGCTAACTGGTCCTTAAACCAGTTTCCCGGAAGACCACATGTAATGTGGTCTTAATGGGTGTTTTTGCTGTTAGGACACATCCGAAACGGACGTGATGATCAAACAGAATGATCTATAATTGCTTCTAGGGTGGTATAAAAATAAATCTGCAGTTTAGTACACCTTGTCCAATCTGACAATAGGCTTGTTTTGGGGGGTCTACTGGAATACTGGGGTGGTATACCAAACCACGGAGACATGCAGATAACAGCCCTTCATGGTCCACTATACACAGGGGATCCATTCAGTGGTGCAATAAAGCACATCACCAAAATAAGCCCTCCAGGAACATTCACTATTAGCCCTTGGAGTATCTGTAGGCCCCTCACATCAGAATGGATTGACCCAATGCAAATTATGTTCTTCTGTGCCAGGAGCAATCCATAATAACTTGGGATGGATTGTGTACTCAAATGCAAAATGTCCACTGGTAAGCGTGAAAATGCCCTAAAGTTTGAGACTGTGGTATGTAAAAAAAAAAAAAAAGCTAAAGATTTTGTATAAAAGAAAACCACCTTACAATATCATTTTATTCATTCAAAGGAATGATGGAATATTTCTCATTCACCACCGGGGGAAAATCTGCCTCCATTAATGACCAGTTTCTTAAACTAAAGGAAGTATTCTTACCACAAATGCAGTACAGGCATTGTGGTATGTTTCATGGCTACAAGTGCTCCACCCCAGTCAAGGAACCACACGTTGTACTCTTCTTCAAAAATCTGCAAAAGATGTTAAAAATGTCAAGAACAGTAAAATTCTTCTAAGCAGAGCAATGAAATAATGGTTTGATACCACATAAAGTTCTCTGAGATTTCCTCCTCTGCAGAGTCTCACCTGCCTCCATGAGTTTCCACCATCAGAAGAAACAAACATTCCTACTTCTGTATATGACAGTTCTGGACCCATATTGCCTAAAATACAAGCAGAAAAGTATAGAATAAACTCCTGTGGGATTGAAAAGGAATCACATTTCCCCCCATCAAATAGTGAGTTAAGTACTGAAAGGATAACTTTTCTTTCTTTGTTCGTTTTAAAATTAATTTAATTCACTAGAAGTCACTTATTGGGCAGGTGAAAGGACTGAGCAAAAACCAAAACCATAACATGTGGAATTACAAAACTGAAAATATGGCTGAATTGATCTGAGTCGTGCTGTTGTTTATTTGGAAGACAATGACTTGTAAAAGGAAATAAATGTAAAAGGGAACACAAATATTCACATAAGTTAATGTGTTTGGGTATGTGCGTTTGTTAAATCTAATTGTTAAAGTTGTACCTATAACCACATAATGCAAAAACACACACCTTTTCTTGAACACAAATGGAACTCTAACGATCTATTTTGGATTTAGGATACTTGTTCCAAGAATGGTTCCTGTCATTAAAACAGCTGGAGTTGTGCTGAATTTATTCCTCCCCTGCTCCCCTCTATATTTTACTCACAAGTTAGAATATTCAGCACAAATAGCCAACTAATTAAGTAAAGTCTAACTCAACTGAAATAATATTTTCTTTGTCTCTTCAGCATGCATCCCAATTTTCTTGTATCCTTAATTAAGGATAGAAAACATATGGCTTCCCAGATGTTATTAGAGTTTAATTCACACCAACTCTGACCATTGCTGGAGCCAATAGGAGTTTATGCCAACAACATGTGATTAGAGTTGCTAGAGCGTTCCTCCATAATCATAATGCCATATGAATTAAACCTATTCCACATTAGTGAACATAGCATCAAAACAGACTGTTAACAGATTGCATCCTCTGTGGAATAATTGGATGCTTGGCACTATACCTGTTGCTATTAGGTAGCTAATTTTATGTATTTAACATCAGTAACATTACCTCTAACCTTACTGTTATATACATGTTGCCAAAAATAAACAAAAAATAACAAAACACACAAATCATCTTCACATAACGCTGCCTGCCCCATGATTTTGGAATATTTCTTTTTCAAGAAAGAAACAAAATATCATACCGGATGAATTAGCATGATTTCCTCCTCCATTTAAAGGATTTAGATACAAAAAGCTGTCAATATGCAATCCAGGATGCCTTAGATTTTCAATTTTTTTACATGTTTGTCCTGCTCAATGATATGCTCTACTGCTAGGACAATTAGCTATTAAAGTTTGAAAGAAGAAATGTTATCCAAGCATGGAAGAGGGCTAACACCCTCTCTTCTGCACAACTGGTGCAGTATAAGGAGGCTTCTCCCCCTCCTACAATGTTCTTGTCCATATTGGATTGAGGGTTGACCAGAATAAAGTGGACTGAGGCTGCAATCTCACTTAAGTTTTTTAAAACAAAACAAAGCTAAACCCAATGCAAACACGCATTCTGGTCATTCCCATTTGTTTTTTCATTTTAAATCACAGTCAACCCTGATTCTGCTGTCCTCACAAAAAACACTTCAAAAGCGCATTGGGGAAAGCAAATCTTTTCCTCCCTGCCCACTGCAAGCCGGGGTGCCCACCCCTCTCTCCCGATTGGGTTTGATCATGCAATGATGTGGCCAAGGGTGGGAATCCCAGCTTCCCTCCTGTTTTTGCTGCCGCCATTTGCTTTCCCTCAGCCTCCCGGCCCACACCTTCCCTTCCCTTTCTACTTTATCTCACCTTTCTACTGCCCACCCACTGTGGTTGGCTCACACAAGAAAGAGCCAGCCAAGCCGTCTTTCCCCAGCCGAAAAAGGAGAAAGTGAGGGGAAGCATGGGTGGGAAATGAACCTTGTTATCAGTGTGAAGTGGGTGAAAGTGAAACTTGTTACTTGCTATCAGTATGAAGTGGGTGAAAATGAAACTTTTTATCCATGTGAAGTGGCCTGCTGAGGGAAAGAGGCTTGAACACCTTAAACTCCTCTGCAAAGGAGGGGTGACAAGCCAGGGGCTGTCCTACAGGGTGAAACTCCACCTGTTTCATGATGCATCTCCCTCAGATACTGCAGTATCATTCCCAAAGGAATAAATAAAAGTGTTTTAGCATCAAAAACAGGAGTGAGAGCTGTTTTTTCAGGTGTTTTTACTCCTTGGAAACAACGGGGACCCAATCTGTAATGGGGCCAAAGAAAATTTAAATCATTTTCAAACTGCAGTAAAAGCCAGGTGGGAACAAACTCTGAGTGACACAAAATGGCCACTTAATCCAGTATATCAGTAGATATTTTTAAAGAGGTCTACTAGCATACCATGCAGTGGTAAAATGAACTAGGAAGTGTGTGAATGGCACCTTTACGGCAGGAACTTCATGACATCTTTATGACACTCAGAACCACTAGTTGGAAGAAGCTAGCAGTATTCACGCTAAAGGCAGTAGTGACTGGCAAGTGCCAGTTGATCAGTATTGTTCAGTATTGTTTGAAGTGATTTTGCACTAGGAAATCCCCCTTTTATCTGACCTCTGATCCTGGAAGCTTCTTGATAGAAAGCAGCACCCCATCATGTATCTTCTTATGACTGATATTTTTCCTGAGAACTTCTTTGTTGTTTATGGCCCTTAGGGATGTGCACAAATATGATTTTCAGCATTCAATTCATAATGAATCAAATGTCTGGACACTTGATTCAGTATGAATGTATTTGTATGTATCTGTTCAATTACTTGGTATGTACCCATGATACGCATCTGTATGTATCCTGTATACAGCCATACATATCCTGGATTTATCCCATATTCATCCCGTGTGTATCCATATGGATACATACTGATACATACAGGATATGTACAGATACCCATGGGATGCATATATATCCGTACCACTAAACAAATGTCTTGCCTGAACCATCTTGCCTGAGAGGAGTGGAGAAGAGGCAGCAGGCTGGGCACTACCATCTTGCTCCCAGCAGTGCCCCTCCCTCCTCCAACTGCCATCTTCACAAGGCAACAAACCATCTTGCCTGAGAGGAGTGGAGAAGAGGCAGCAGGCTGGGCTCTACCATCTTGCTCCCAGCAGTGCCCCTCCCTCCTCCAACTGCCATCACAAGGCAACGAACAGTCTTGCCTGAGAGGAGTGGAGAAGAGGAAGCAGGGTGGGCTGCTCTGCCATCTTGCTCCCAGCAGTGCCCCTCCCTCCTCCAACTGCCATCACAAGGCAACGAACAATCTTGCCTGAGAGGAGTGGAGAAGAGGAAGCAGGGTGGGCTGCTCTGCCATCTTGCTCCCAGCAGTGCCCCTCCCTCCTCCAACTGCCATCACAAGGCAACGAACAATCTTGCCTAAGAGGAGTGGAGAAGAGGAAGCAGGGTGGGCTGCTCTGCCATCTTGCTCCCAGCAGTGCCCCTCCCTCCTCCAACTGCTCCCATCAGAAGATGGCAAAGAGACTACAGCAGCCAATCCACCAGTTGAGAAAACGTCTGGTCCTGAGGCCAAGCAGGGTGGGACTGATACCGGCTGACCATCTTTACCGTCATCCAGTTTGTCATCAATGAAGAGAAAATTCAAAGTAAATAGGAAAATTTTCAGCAATAAGAAACGGAGAGAAAAATTGGAACTGAAGAGCTCAAGCGCTTGCTTTTTGCTGTTTCCTGTTCCCTCCCACACCATTTTCCTTTTGTTTCTTGTCTCTTTAGATTGTAAGCCTGAGGGCAGGGACCTGTCTAAGATTAACACAATATTGTAACCCGCCCTGAGACCTTCGGGTATAGGGCGGGATAGAAATATAAATAAATAAATAAATAAATAAATAAATAAATAAATAAATAAATAAATAAATAAATAAATAAATAAATAAATAAATAAATAAATAAATAAATAAATAAATGTCTGAACTATTTGTTTGAATGTCGAAAACATTAGTATTGATATTAATATGGAAGTTCAAATGTCTGGACATTCTATTCATTAACGAATGTCCAAATTCATGTGAATTCATCCCTAATGACCGTAAAACATTTATTCCCTTATAAATAAACTAGGACAAAGACAGAGCACTTCCATGAGTTTAGTTAATTTAGGATATATACCATTGGTTTTGGAGTCTCAACTGATGTCTAGGATGTCTAGGAACCTCCAAGGTAATTGATGAAAGTAGAAAAGCTCCCCATCACCTTTTTTCTTACTCCGTGGTTCTTGTGACATTGCTCCACACAGTTTTGTTTGTGCAAAGCTGTGGCAGGTTTTTATGAGGTACAAAGTCTGCCACCCCAACAAAATAGCCCATCTACCTGTTACAGAAGTCATACATGTCAGTCCCCTTCTGCACAGGGCTACTGGAATGTGTCTGTACTTCTTTATGCCAATGGCATGCTCCTTCTTTCTCTGACCAGTGGTGGAATAATCAAAATGATAACGAAAGTTACAGGATCTTTGTAACAAAGATCAACTGCCCTTTCATTCTTAAAAAACTATAGTAATGCTCTTTGGGAGGCATTCTAGAAAACATAAGTCAGTATGTGGTGATCCCTAATAGAATAGGTCTAATAGATCCTCAGTTCTTGCTTGGAGGAGAAATTTAGAGTCAAAAGGAGAAATACTCTAGAAAATTAGAAAAGATTCAAAATGGATTCAGCAAAAGATTAATGAGACTTCCCAGAACAGCCTCAGCATATCTGAGCAGAGCTGAATTGGGATTCACTGTAATCAAAGCCCAAACTGATAAATCAATAATAGCTTATGCGAAACATGTTTCAATAAGAGTTCCCAAATATTTAATTAAAAAATTGCTTTTACACCAAATTCTCATTGGTATTAGAAAACCACCATGCAATCTCTATGAAATATGCACTTTTCTTAACAAATGTCCCTGCTGACTGCCAAAAACTGGGCAAACTGATCTTCAGCAGGATCATGATGATGAAGGTGACAACAACAGGAAGAACAACCTGGCACTGATTACAGCATCTTAAATTTTCTTTCTGATTCTTTCTGTATACCTGAGAGCACAATATTTAGTGGATTTGTTTTTACAAAGCATGTCAGGCATTTATTGCAGTGCTATTTGGTAGATATAAGCATCTTCCAATTACACAATTTGCTCTCAAGTGCAAATTGAGAATCTTCCACATTATCTTGTCCTTTATATGCCTCTGCTAGAGAAATATAGTTTAGGAGGGAGTGGGAGGTCTCACAATTCACTTCAAACAAGGAAAACAATAAAATTGCTTCTGTCCAATCATGACTCAGAAATATTCCAATAAGTTGCTCTGTTTGCTTTAGCAGCTCAAAGCCCACAAACTAACTTTGTGGAAGGGAGTCACTAAAGAACTTAGTTTTACTGGTACTGTTTTGTGTTTTAGTCTGTTTATAAAGTGCCCATTTATATATTGTTACTTTTATTTATTTAATTTTGTTTAATTGTGTATGTTGTTCTTCTGTAATGCTGGGTAATGGCTAAATTAATGATTTTTTTAAAAAAATTAATTCATTAGTGGATCCTGTAGAGGAACCTCAGGAAGAAGAACAAAACTCCTGAGGTCTTGGATGGATCCAAGTTTCTTGGTACCGCTGAGTGGCATAGCAGCTGGGGTAGGTGGTAGTCAGTGGTATAAACAACCTGTCACCTGTAGTTTTGTCAGTAAGGGCCAGGAGATAAAATTACCTGAATCATTGAAACCTTATTCTGGTCCCTTTTCCTCCAAATACTTTCTTCTTCTCAGTGAACTACCAGCTTATAAGACAGTTGCTGGCAAAGACCTTTGCATGTCATAGAACAGTGAAAGCTTTCTTTCTGTCTGCTCTTCCCATTAGAAATGCATTTGTGTGTTGTGTTGGTCTTTGCTTGGTGACTGTGAACACCTCTCGCTCTCTCCAGCTTTCTGCTTTAGCCTTTAGTCTCTCTGGGGAGTTTGCTTACTTGCTGTGTTTTGAATCCATCTGTCTGCAGTTGGTCTGTGAAGTGATTAAATGTGTTTTGTTCCCTGTCTCTGTGAATTAGAATTTGATAATTGGAACTTTCTTAATTAGAAATTATATAAAGCCATAGTCTATTAATCAATATTCTTTTTTCTTTTCATCAAACACCAGCCACGCTTTCTTGCACTGAAGTATTCTAAAAATCACTCTGTCACACTATTTTTCTGTCTTTTAGCAGATTATAAAGAAGTTTTTAAAAGGCTGCCTGGTCCAGTGGCTCTTCCATGAAAATACAACATTGCTCATGGATTTGCTACTCTTATGCCACCTCCACCGAGACTGTTCTACAGCTGGAGTGACCCACAGACTGTGAATATTGGAGCTGAGCAAAACACTGATTGGAGGCCTACCTCTGATCTTCATAGGAAGGCTATTCCTTACCCTACGGTTCTTATGACATTGCTCCACACACCTCTGCTGGTCTGAACTTTCTTCAGTGAAGACTCACGACTGCTTGGTAGCCCATTTTCTGACATTAAGTAACTGCTTTCACCTCATTTTTCTCAGATGGGTGCCTTTCACTATTACGACCAAGGACAAGTTTTAATGTGGATTTCTCAAAGAAGATTCTCAGTATAGACACCTTTCCTGGCTTCAGGTTTTCCCAGCATATATACGGTTCTATACACAGATAGCTAACATTTTTTTCTCCTTTCTGCCATGCCTTGTTGATACGTTTGCTCTGAGCTCATTGAATACCTTACCTGATTATGCTTAGACTTTGCATTTGGTATAATTCTCCAGAGTTAGTTTTGTTGTGGTATGTGATTTAAATGCTAAATTGCCGTGATTCCTTTGTGTGTTCCCTAAATAAAGACTTTCCCTTTTGCTGAAAAACAGTAAGAGTAATTAACGTATCATACCAGGGGCTTGTGCAACTTCAACTTTACTTCTAGTCAGTACGATCCACTCCCTAGAATTTCTAAAAGTTGTTATAGAACTTTTGAAATCAATTCTAGAAAAAGGTGGGAGCATGACATGTAAGAGCTACATGATCAAAGAAGAAGAGAAAGAGAAATGGATAGTGAGGCCACATCAAGTTCATCTTTCAATGAGCTGTGAAGCCTCGAAGCTGCAACAGAAGGGAGAAGAGAGACTAATGAACGGTCCCCCAAAGCACTCCTTTGTAGGACCTAAAATCTCATTGCCCCTTTGCCCAGATGCATATATCGAGCATATATTTAGGATTTTATGTTTAAAGTTACAATTGATTAAATAACATCACAAATTGCACTACAAGCTCTGATGTTAAAAAATACTAACTCGGTGTGTTAAGAAAACAGTCATTTCACATACAGTGGTTTATTTTCTTCATACAATGGATAGGATGAAAAATTTTCTTTTTAAAAAAGGCAAAATAATAAACTAAAAGTATTTTGTACACTCTTAAGAATCCCTCTCTCCTCCTGCAAAGCAATCTGGAACAAACCCGATAGCATACAACTGCTGCCTTTACAACTTGATTTTTAAGTTTCCTATCCTTTACCTGGTAGGGAAGAATATGGAAACTTATTAGCTTTCTATATCAAGGTTTTATTTAATGCATCGAAACGTAGGTCTAAGGTTTTCTTTTCTTTCTCTTTTTTTTTTGAAACTTTTTTTGGACTTCTCCATTTAAAGTATATTATTTCAAATTTTGGGCTTAATCCATGGAACTTTCCAATGAATGTAATCTAGTCATAAATGATGTATTTTTTATGAAAAATGTAAAATTAGGTTAATAGCTGTATTTCATCCAATTCTAACTACAGTCCAGATTGGGAAAATTATCTCAGTTCAGAGTTTAAAACAGTAAGTTTTGTGCTTCATTTGTATCCTTGGTAATTCTTAGATAGGAAAACAGGGCTAGTTGAAATTCAGACTGCACAAAAACAAAGCTGTTTAAAGGGACAATCGATGTAACCAGTGCTTAAATAGATTCTGGACATTCCATACTTCCCCTGGATCACTATTTTACTAATACAATTTTAGCGCAACTGTGGATGGAATTTAAGAGGTACCTGATGACACAGTGATTGTTACATTCTTCCACAGGTCAGAAAATTGTGCCCTATGAGTGCTCAACAGCAGTTTAGCCCTTTGCTTTGCAGCATGTTCATATGTGTTGTCAAAACATATGGAAACACGACAGCCAAAGACATGTCTACACTTATAATCCAGTGTTGAGAGGGAGAAAGATTCTCTCTCTCTCAGTTCAGGGGAACTTTGGTGCATATAAGAAGGGGTGGTTGATCTTGGTGTGGTTGCAGCCTTATTTTACCATCGGTCAATTCAGTTAAGAGGTCTGTTTCCACTTAATAGGACAGTTTGTGACATCAACTTTCTCCATAGTCAATTTCTAGGTTGAAAGGCCAACAAAATCACAACAGTGAGTTTTGTGGAATGCATGTTTCCTTATCCATAGGCAGGCAGCAGTACTGCAATATCTAATGTGTCATCTCTAGATGACCTTCATATGACATCTTGTTGTAAAGCTCTGCAGTAGGCAAGGACTGTACTTAAAATAACCACTAACATTTTACAGTCTCCTAAATTATCTACACAAAAAAGGCACAGTTTTAAAGCAAACATTTATTTTATCCTATAAAAAGAAAGGCAAGTTAAACTAGTTTTGTTGTTTTATTATGTTTTACTTTAAAAACAAAATAGAAAAGGAAAGAGTGAATCCCAAAGTTGAGTAGGTTCAATTGGAGAACAATAAATACACACTAATGAAAATGTTAATTGAGCTCCTGACATTTAATGTTTGAAAATGAAGAATTAAACCCCAGATGCAGCTTGACACATTCATATCAGTGAGTTGAAGCCACAGTTTGCTAAGTCCTAATGCCACTTATGTTGCTGAAAATAAAACCTAGGGTTTAAGAACTGCAACTAACACAAAGTGCCACAGCAAAAGGTTGCCCTGCTGCTGCCTTTGTTAGGGACGATGGAATGGTTATTTTGTAAAGCACTATGCCAGGCTTGGACAGCCTTGCTGATTAGGGTAACGGTATGTTCCCATGGCTGAGCACACAAAATATATGGTAATTGCCTGGCATGTGCAAACAAGCTAGAAGGGCCGCTGTGGTCCCAACCTATTCAGTTCATACCAGCTACTAAGTCTTGGCAATGGAAAGCCAGAAAATGTCTTCTCTGGCTAATGCCTTCCGTCTCCATCCCCAGTTTCCACAATCCTGCCAGAAAATTAGCAGCTCTATTCTGTTAATAACCCCTTTTAGAAACTAATCTAGTAAAAGGAAGGAATAATATTACTCAACAGCCACTGGAAGATGAATTGTGTAAAGAAAAATTGAGTTCCTAGAAAAATCTTCAAGACTGAAAGAGAAGGTTATTTGTCAACTGGTACTCAATAAAACTGGACAAAAGGAGAGGAGAATCCACAGAAAGCATCAAGCTTTGATTAAATTAAAAATAGTATCACACATCTGGGTTTTCATTTTCCATTCATCACCAAGACATAACTTGTTGTTAGAAGAGAGGATAGCAGAGCCCAAATAACTTTAAAACTTATTTTACCTCTAAATAGTATATCACTTTACCAAGAAAAAGGCATTGCAGATTTATTACCAGGTAAACCGATTCTTAATAGATAAGAACTTAACAGATAAGTTTCTGGATTCTGGATTATGTCCTTTTGCACTTAGCTGTGGTGTTCCAGGAAAGGACAGGCTGCTTTGTTCTCGAACAAGTAACCCATTCCAGGGTGGGACAGCTTGTCACTGGAGGGGACAGTGCTATCTGCAGAACTGTCCACTCCATGACTAGTTGTTGCCTCCAGAGAGCTCTTGGAGACAGCAGCAAGGCTCTGAAGACAAAGAAATTTCATTCTCAGCCTTTGGAGTTTGGCCATCTGGGGGCATACTCACTTCTCCTGGTGATTATTAGAGAACCACTGAAAATTGTCATCGTCCCCCCCCCCCCCTCGGTATATTGGATCACAAAGGCATACCATCCACATGTCTCCATGGTAAGCCAGTTTGGTCTTATGGTTAGGGAGCCAGACTCCTATCTGAGAATACCAGATTTGATTCTGCACTGCTCCATGAAGCCACCTGGGTGACCTTGGACTAGTCACAGCTCTCTTCTGAGCTATCACAGCCCCACTCACCTCACAGTGTGTCTGTTGTGGGAAGAATAGTCCCCTTAAATAGGTGATGTCCTCTATATTCTGAGCCTACATATTTCATTCCAATAAGCAAGTTGGTGAAAATGCCAACTGCATGAGTTCATCTCATGCCCATAACTTTTGGAATCCTTTTTATTTCATACCCTGCCTCTTAGCCATGCAATAAAGAGTGGTTCTGCTTCTTATTATCATCCCACTAATTAAAGAAAAAAGCTCACCTAAAAATGTATTCTTTGTGCAGAACATTATAGAAAGTAAGTTTAGTTCTAGCCATAATATCCACTAAAGGTGATGTTGCAGGTGCAAGCCCTTCTTCTGTGCCAGTTTTATTGCTTTTTAAATCATTGTGCAACAGCAAAGAGATTTCTAAAAAATCACTACAGAACTGCAAGAACTTATTCGCTGCCATGGAGGAGGAGAACAGAAAGAACAGTGTGAGAGGCTTCTACCTGCGAATGGTTTGTTCAGCATTTGTATTCATGACTGCTTGTATGTAAACCAGCCAGGGATTCCTACCAATTTGTGTGAGAGAAAATATCTGAGGCAGCTTGCAAATACTTTGCAAATACAGGTGGGAGCATTCACATGCCAGTCTGCCACTTCCCCACCCTAGGCTAGAAGAGGCAGATTATTTATTTATTTATTTATTTATTTATTTATTTATTTATTTATTTATTTATTTATTTATTTATTTATTTATTTGTTTGTTTGTTTGTTTGTTTGTTTGTTTGTTTATATCCCGCCCCATCCCCGAAGGTCTCTGGGCGGGTTATAACCTTCAAGCAACAGATTAAAACAGAGTGTACATTAAAAGACATTAAAAATTCAACAACTTTAAAACAATACACATTATGTTTAAAATGATAGTGTGTGGCCTGGGTGGGAAATATAGTCAACTCAGCCAAAGGCCAGGGCAAAGAGGCATCTTCACCGCCCTCCTGAATATATATAAGGAAGGGGCAAGACGCACCTCGAGGGGGAGGCTATTCCATAGTTTAGGGGCCATCACAGAGAAGGCTCTCTCCCAGGTGCCCACCAACCTCACTACTGAAGGTGGTGGAACAACCACGAGGGCCTCACCACTCAATCTTAAGGCACGGGCTAGTCGATATGGGAGTAGGCGTTCCTTTAGATATTTGGGGCCCAAGTCATTTAGGGCCTTATAAGTCAAAGTCAAAACCTTGAATTGGGCTCGGTAGTGAATTGGCAGCCAGTGCAATTATTTTAGAACCAGTGTGATGTGCATCCGGCTAGATGTTCCGGTCAGCACTCTAGCGGCTGCGTTTTGCACTAGCTGCAACTTCCGAACCGTCTTCAAGGGCAGCCCCATGTAGAGAGCATTACAGTAGTCCAATCTAGACGTTACCAGCGCATGGATAACTGTGGCCAAGTCATCTCTATCCAGAAGAGGCTTCAGTTGACGGACTAGCCACAGTTGAGAGTAGGCACTCCTGGCCACGGCCTCCACCTGAGCTTCAAGTGTTAACGCAGAGTCCAGGAGTACCCCCAAGTTACGCACCTGTCCCTTCCAGGACAGGGTATCTCCCAACTACCCGGATCCGAGACCCGGATTCAGTTTCAATTTATTCACCCTCATCCAGCCCATTACCGCCTCCACACACCTGTCAAGCACACATTGGGTACCTCCCTTAATCTGGATCTACTAGTTCTGGATTAGTTGAAGGACCCATTCCTTAAATCTGTATCATCTTAGATCTGGATTAAGGGATATAAGTGGAAAAAAAAACACAGGACAGATTGCAGTGAAGAAGCACGCAAAAATTTCCACAACAGAATCCCAATGGTAGGCTCTGTGTTTGTTTGTCATACATGTTGTGGGAGCAGTCATCTGCCACTTTTGTAAGAACATCCAAACACATCATAATAATTAAAAATTTGCAAAACATTTCAAGCTGGAATAGTTCAGATTTGAAATAGGTTGTTTTAAGTGCTTTGAGGTTCTTCAAAAAACAAACAAAAACTCTTTAAAAAGCACTGATTCCAACTTTGAAACAAAATAGGCCCTTTCTTCAATGAAATGTTCCCAATGTTCAAGATGTTCCAGTGCCCCTTTCCAAAAACTCTTTATTGCATTTAATAATCCTTCAGATTTAAGAGTATCTCTCAACTAGGGTTGATGGCTGGAAATAATAGGCTAATTTAGAGGGTTTTTTTAAAAAAAGTTTTTTTAAAAAAAAATTAAAAAATATTTTTGAAACACTTTCCCTCACATTCTGTCCTGCCCCTAACTCCAGTCTGAGTTTTCTAGGACTGCCTAACAAGGAATGGTGTTGCTCCCTATGGACAAAGGGATTCACTGAAACATCTGCACATTCCCAAAAAATAGTCACACTGTTTTGATGTGTTTGAATCATTGTTCCAAGTTAGAACAAAACTCAATATCTTGTTAGGCGCATCTATAATTTGGATGCCTTCATTAACAAATGGATAATTATTATAACAAGCATTTCTGTCAAAAAATAGAAGGCAAAACTGTCAAGATGTGGAGAATACTGTGACCCATTTTAAGGAGTAATAGAGCTATAATGTTCCAGATTGTCATGAAATGGGAACATTACTGCTTAGGAAGTTATATTTCATGTAATTTCTCCCAAGTTTACTCAATTCTACTTCCTCCTTTATGTTACATCACAAATTATAAGGCTTATGCTAGGAAGTCTGAAAATGAAATGCAAGTTTCTCTCTTTTTTATGTTGGCCTAAGCATACGAATAAAGAGCTACTGATGATTTCTAGTACCACATTCAGAGCATAGCAAAGATCACACTGATGGCAGTATGAAAAACAAAGCACCCCAATCCAATGACTTCTCACAGTCCAGAAAACATATCGCTTAGCAAGACATTAGACATTCCTGTGAAATTTCCAGGCACCCCTGAATGCACACACTTTATACATGTGTGTCATCTGTAGCGACAGCCATTCAACAAGCTTTTTGTTGCTCTGAATAGCTCTCATTGAGGTCGGCATTGTGAGAACTGTTCTTAAGGCTGGATGACTATGGCCATCCTGATGTGACTGCCTACTGGGAGTGAGCTATTGTAGGCATAAAGAAACTGTGACGCCTGTCAGATTAATTACCAGGGTCTGGTCCTTGCTGGCATGTAACGCTAAAACAGGCTGTCATTAGAATCCTGTGATCTCTTAAAGACAGGCTTCATTGGCAAGCAGAGAACATCAATGTACTTGTGTTCTCAATTTAGTTTTGATGAGGAAAAAAACAGACCATAAATAATGAGGAATGCCTATTAAGTGAATGTCAGGCATACATTCACAACTAATTCTTTAGCAGCAGCATATCTGAAAAGGTCTCAAGTACAGAAATGGCCCAAGGGTTTTATTCTCATACTCAAAGTTGGTGTCAGTTGTTCTAGACTGCCTGCTATACAAGATACATTGCCCCAACAGTGAACTACTAAAGGGAAAACAGTTGATCAATCAAATATTTTTAGTGAATTTCTGATGTTTTTTTTCCTCCAAACTCCATTGAATGAGACATTCTTAAAGGCTATGAGATGCATTATTCCATAGCAACTGGTTTTACATTTGGGAAAGCACTGAAATGTCATTGCTTCAAAAGAACTGAACTGTGTTATTGTGTACTGCCATTTGTGACTCAGGCCACCTACAAAGGGTGAAGGGGAAATGGGGAATCCTGGTTGGATCATGCAGTTGCCTCTTGCCATCCTTGCCAGACAGCAGGGCAAAATTACAGGACAATCACGGGCGCTTAGCTGTTTGGACGCTTGGTCCAATGCTGGTGAGACAGCTACTTCCAGGTATTTTAATGGCAAAACATACCTAGACGTGCACAATTGCCCCATCTCTACCCATGTGCAGTGACCATTTTTGGAGCAGCTTTGGCCCCACATGTGTGCAGGAGCCATTTCTTCAAGCCCCATGCCAACAGCAAACATCCAGACAAGATAAGACATTTCACTATTCCTGGAAAATGTGGATGGAATGTTGCTTCTGTGTGATATCACCCCAATATACTGTACTGTGGCTATGTTGGGTCCTTTTAGCCTTTTACTCATGCTATTTCAAGAACATTTTTACTTTGACTTTCCCCCTGGGCCAGTTTGGTAAAATTAGGAGACGTTGTGTGTTCCCTCTTATAAAGACAATGCTTCTTTCCTAGTAGCATGGCTTAGAAGAATGAAGAAGAGCTCATTTTCTTTATTCAGATTTAGACAAATTTAGACAGACACTGCAGATTCTTATTGCTTGATTAATAAAGATGTGGCCTGCACCACGCTCTGTGATAGAAGTAGCAGTTTTCTTTTCAAAGTAATAACATGGACAATAACAATCACAGTCATTAAGTTGATGCAGATATAGACTATGGGTGCTTCCACATTGACCCTTTAACACCCATTAAGCACACAATTTAAACACTTGGGAAAACCGCATCCACACAGCAGCACCCATTAGAGACACATCGGGGAAACTGCTTCCACATTGACTCCTGCCAGATGTGTCTCTAATGGGTGTTAAGTGGCCCTTGAACCGGTTTCCTGGAAGACCACATTAAAGGTAGTCTTTCTCTTTTCCCATTTCCATTTTTTATTTATTTTCATTAACATTGAAGGTAGTCTTAATGAGTATTTGTGGTCTAAATCCGCATTAACGGAGGACTTATCCGCACATGGACAGGAGAGAGAACACATGGGGTGGGACAGGAACTTGCCATGTTGAGTGAGGCAGGAGAAGAACAGTCCAGCCACGAAGTCCCTCTCACACGGGCTTTGCATCAGGCAAGTGCCCAGCTACAGCAGCAGAGGGACAGCAAGTCTGAATGTAGCGATTCCATGCATAAAAAGCCGGCTTTGGTGCCAGGTGGGCACTGGATCTCAGACACGCCACTGATTGGTTCGCGTACGGCAGGAAAGGAGTGGTGACTGATGGCTGAATGCTCCAATCACGCGGCTCCTGGGGCGACTGTCTGTAAATCTGTGCTACTGTGTCCGCACAGCGAAGGCAGAATCTGTTCCTCACAATCCATCCTTCCCATGCATGTGCAGAAGCATGGGGCCTCATTACATCTGTATTTGTTTGAGACAGATCTTGCTAGAAACATATATCATAAAAATGGATCTACTTAATCCGGATTTCAAGCGGTAAGTGCAGAAGCACCCTACGAGTTCTTATTTTAACACACAAATGTATACTGTGCATTCACAGAATGTATATTCCGTCTTAAGCGTAATGTTCTGTTTAATCTCTTTGCTTTATCCTGGTAGTATCTAACTTTCTATAGATAATCTCATTCCATGTTTTGTTATGAAGCTGGGATTTGGTGAGCTGCTGAAGGCACCTGAGTTCACAGGCCAAGAGGCCAACCTGGCAGCTAATCAATGTGCCAGATTAGGTGTAAGGGCCATTGTGAAGCACAGCAGTGTGGATCAAGGCTATTTCACAGGCAATTGCCTCTGACACTGGAAGAGAACAATGATGGTATGAAAAGAACAAAAATGGATAGAGAAATGGTAGAGCAGAAGAACAATGAGGACTGAAGATTATAGACAACTTTCTCACACACAAGCTAGCCTCAAAGCCTTTTCAAACTATTAACAGAGCTGGCTGCATTGGCACAATCACTAATGTAATTATAACACAGCAAGGCTGATTTGTCTCCTATACTTCAGAAGATTCTGAGAAGTGATCATAAATCCAAAGTACTCTAAATGGACAAGAACAGCTCAATATGAGCAGCAAACTATTTCATTTTAGCAGAGATTTCTTTCATCAGAAAAATAGAGTCTTACTGGTCTTTACAACACCGGCCATAAGCCATACTAGTTAATCAATATGATGTAGATATTATGATAAAATATAACTCATTGAAATGGAATTGCAAGTATGTGGTGTCATAGTGAGAAAAGCTTCTATCCATTGTTTTGTATTGGACTCTCATAACAATATATTGGTATATAGACAGGGACACTGCAAGACTTCACTGTGAAAATGTAAAAATCATATAAATAAATCATATTTGAAAAAAGAACTCCGATAACTGTTCTATGATCACACCTGGATTTTGGTTTTTAATCCAAACATACATAAAATCACAGATAATTATTTAACTAAAATATCTAGCTGGACAACAAGACAACTGCCATTTGTACTGATCTTATAAGGGAAATTTCCAAAGGGAAATAGGCCGAGCCAAGAGTTAACTCCCAGTATCCAACTCACAAGGATACTAAGCTAGTTGGAAACTCTGATAAAGGATTCTGGGTAAGACTGCAGATTGGCTGAGGTTCCCGGCTAACTTTGGTTAACCAATGGGAAGAGAGGAAGATTGAACCAGGGGGTTTCTGGCAAGAAGAAGCAAAGGAGAGAGAAAGGCTGGCCATGTGGTGAAGCATCCAGGAGACTGATCTAGGTCAAAGACCAGCTGGAACACCAGGTGATGAATCATGAGACGTTTTCGCACGGGGCTGAACGGAACGCGGAAAAGACAGCTGAGGACACGTCATCCGCATTGGCCGCGCGCGGCTTGCGTTCCGACGTGTCCGCAGCTGTCTTTTCCGCGTTCGAAATGTAGAGCACTTCGAAGTGCTCTACACGCGTTCCAACGCGGACGAGCCGCCCGCAGCCGTTCGGGAGAAGAAGCGTTCGCGCTTCTTCTGTCTCCCGAACGGCTGCTGGCGCGCCTCTGACGCCGCGCGGCTTTGACAATCAGCTGTTTGTCAAACAGCTGATTGTCGATCTGCCTCCGCGGCTGTCATCGCGCCCCTTGCCGGCGTTTGCCGGCTAAGCCAGCTTCGGGCGCTTTGAGCATTCGCACCCAGACGCTCCGGAACGCGTTTACACGCGTTCTGGCGCGTCTGTGTGTGAACGGGGAAAGCGCCCGAAGCTGGCTTAAGCTTTCCGCCTGAACGCGTTCCGTTTCGAACGCGATTCAGTGCGGAAATGCCTATGGTTTGGCTGGCTGCTCTGAAAGGAAAAGGAAACTCCCAGAGAAAGATGGTAAGTAGGAACCATCTTGTCAGACATGATAAGTTTAGTATTTACTTCCGTGGGTTCCGGGCTGTGAGACAGAAACTGACAACTTAACTATCTGCTCTTTTAGGAAATGTTTTATTTCATGTAAGACTTTTATATAAGCTGGTTAATTTTCTTTTTTTAAAAAAATATGTATTTGTTTGTTTGTTGTTTTCATTTTTAAAGTCTGCTTTGTTTCTTGGGGAAGGGGAAGCCTTAGTCACACAAGTCAATGCCAAGGAACTACCAGGAAATAGGCTGATCTTATTCTTCCCATAAATTCAAGGGAGGAGTAAGGAGGGATTGCTTAGCTCTTGGTTTTCCTTCAGATCCCAGTAGCATGCAAATGGCTTAGACTTCCAGATAAAGGCTTTGTGGCAGCTCTACGAGTAGCCACTGTACTTGAAAAAAGGGCAGTTACCTGTGCAGGGCCACACATAGCCCACAGTTGCCCAGGCAGGACCTAGCACAGCCCAGAAGTAATCCCAGCACCCCCTCCTTTTTGCCACAATATTTAAAAAAAATGCAAAAGGGGCAAAATCAATAAAATATTTATTACAGCATATTGTCAGAACAGTGTAGCAGTTTTTGAAAGTTCTAGTTCACTGAAACATAAAAATAAGAAAACACTGATAAGCAGGTGTAAGGATAATATATAAGAATATATATTTATACTATCAGATTTCAGATTTCTGCAAAACACACACACCTTTGAGGCTTAAATAGTTCACATGCCAGTTTACTCTTTCCCCCCTCATGAACAACCTAGGCTAGAAAACGTATATTAAAGATTGGGACGAGATTTGAACTTGATTTTTTTTCTTTGCTGTGTGACTAGAGCCTAAGCCATGTCGACTATTATACTGGTCCACAGGGCATGCTAAGCTATTTTCATATGCATAATGGAGCAGCTGAGCAGAATCATTTCAGTTATCCATCTTAAATATAGACAAAATGATTGGCTGCCTCAAATCATAGTGCACGGTATCCAAAGGTAGTAAAACTATTTGGCACCTGAAGTAGAAAAAGAAGTTCTTATCATCCTCCTAGACAGTAGCTTCAGTCAAAAGAAAGAAATGAAGGGAGGGAGGAAGAAAAGAACAAATAGTGCACACTAACCTCTTGGAAGACCTCTAAAATTAGGTCTTCCCTCTGGCCTTTTGCCTCAATCTGGTCGGAAGCAGGACGTTTCGCACACGCACGTTCCCAGATAGAATAGGAAGAGCAGAAAGAACTCAGAAGGCGTTTTCACACTTACCTGATTAGGCTGCTATGAACTAAGGCTGGTAAACTTCAAGTAAAGGTTCACATTTCCTGGGAGGTAAACTTCCCCAAAACATCCATTACTGGCCAGAAATGCAAATGGTTGTCTCATTTAACAGCCAGTGCTAATTCTTCTAAAACTAGAAGTTCCACCTCCATACTGCTGTGATTGGCTGCTTGGACGCCTTTGCAAGAGGGGCATGATGGATCACTCACTCATGTCATGATCGAATGTTCCTCTCATGAGGTCCAATCATAGCATGGTTGAGTGATCGATCATGGCCACCACTGCGCCAGCACGGCCACCGCATTCCCCACCCACCAAACGCAGCAAATCAGATGCAAAGCTAATGGTTGTGCTGCTGGACGTTTTAGGTAAACTTTTGGTAAATGTTGGTTAGTGAACTTCTGGTGAGGACAGGCATGCTTGTAGGCTGTAGCAGCCTAGTCGACGTGTGCATGCTTTTCACCAGATGTTCATTACTTCTTCACTACCACCCTAAGTGCAAATAGGCCTTATGTCTTTCCTAGAAAAAATTAAGGGTGCTTCGGCAATCTGACCTCCCAAGGATCCATCCCAAATAGCGAAAGATCTAAAGGGCCTTCGCACGTCCACACACATGCAGGGCGGCCGCCTGGGTACTGCGCAGAAGCTGCAGCACCCATGGCCGAAGGCAGCTGGCTCCCATGCTGCTGATGCCACCACCCCTCCCCCCCCCCCCCGCGCTGCTTATGCCGCCCCTGTAACCGTGGGACTGGAGCAGCCAGCTGCCAGTCACCACGTGTTTCTGGCGGCGCGTGGCACATGGGGGAGGGCAGAAGGAAGCAAACCTGCCTGCTTCTGCCCTCCCCAAGATGGTGACTGCAGGCACATCTGGCCCTTGCCTCTCCATGTGCGGAAACATCCTGCTTCCGACCAGATCGAGCCAAAGGGCCAGAGGGAAGCCTAATTTTAGAGGTCTTCCCAGAAGCCAGATCTTTCGGTGGTAAGAACCAATTAAGAACGGGTCTTGCGTGCTGAAATGCGGAAGCAGCCACCTCAATCCGGCCTCCAGTGTGGAAGGCAAATTTCCATGTGGTCTGTATGTGTCGTTAATGTGCGTCTATATGTGTTTTTAGTGCATGTGTGAAAGCACCCTAAGGCTCTTTCTGCACTGGGCCTTATTCTGGATTATATTCTGGAAAAGGAGTCTCCCATTCCCTATCCATATGCAGACTATTCCAGAATTTAATCTGGAATAAGGCCAAGTGCAGAAAGGACCTAAGAACAAATTGAATATAGCTAAATTCCATACCTGTAGCAACCAGAAGTCCAGGAACTGTATCTTTGCTTGAGATGCTGCCTGATGTATAGGGGTTTTCTGAGATTTGTAGATGCAAGTGCAAGGAACAGAAGGGCTGAAAGAGTTGAGAAATAAGTGAGAGAAAGGGAGAATTAAGAGATAAATATTGAATATACAAATCAAAATATTATTTTACCATCTGTTAAGTTTTTGTTTTGTTTGTTTTTTGGGACCATGCAAAGAAACTTAGCATCAGGGTAACAATACTGTGGGTATAGCATGCCTGTTCCTTTCAACAACCTAAATACAGACACAATTTTCTTGGGTAATCTGCTTAGTAAATCCTGTTTTTTCATATGAATTGCACTTTGCTACATCAAGTTATTTAAGTCTACGCGTACCAATGTCAACCAGTGATACTTGAAAGCCCAAATTACATTACTGAAAGTTTCTACTATTGCCTTAAATAAGTGAAATCATGTTTCATCAACTGTGTAAAAGCAAAAGCATCCTGTAACTACTATACATGAGAAATCATGCTTATTTTTTTTTTAAAAAAAACCTCTCCCCTTTAATTTTCCTTCTAGCATGTTATATTTCTTGCTAATAAAGTATCTAGATCTGCCTTTAGGCATGAAGTCATAACAAATAGTTGTATTCATTATAGAGAACCAGGCTCACAATCATTTATAAATAATTGTGGTAATTTTTAAATTAATTTTTTGTCCCTATCATCACTCTTGCTAAATAACCTTTGGACAAGCTGACTGTACTTTTTTTTATAGACGTTAAACATCACTCATGGATTTTGTATATCTAGGATAGCCTTTTGACAGCTATCTGTCAGACACAACACAAAATCACTTTTCTAATTATTTGCAGGTCTGTATCGTCCCATTTCAGCATTTTCTAGACATGAAGAAGACTTTGGCAATATTCTCAGCCACTCTGTAAATTCACAGGCAGGGTTTGCACAAGGGCAGAGTCAGTGCTGAATACAGTCTCGCTGTTGCTCACAGAAGCATGCTCTTTGTATGCTTGCTGCTGCAATGAGCAAGGGGGACACTGAAATGGAGGACCTTTGTTCCCCAATTCAGTGTTTACAAGGCCTATTTTGGAGAGCACAGGAAGTGTTTGCTGAAGTCCGCCATTTTCTTGTGTTCTTCTGAAGAACAATGCTGAGCATGTTGGTCCAGGCACAGCACTGTAGCTTAAACCACTGGAGCATGACTATCAGCTTCCTCCAGAAGTTTACCATTAGAGCATTCAGAATGAGTGCTTAGGGTGTAGTGACACACCCTGGGGCACAGTATGTGGATGATTCTGTGCTCTAGGACCTCTTGTTGTACCTTAAGCCAGATGTGGATGATCCTACACTCTAGAGGAACTCCGTGACTTTAGAGGTTGTGGCCAGAAAGACTTCAGTGCAGCCCCATAGTGTCCTAAAGGTCCCATTCAGCTCCTTTCAGAAGCACTTAAAATTGATAGTAACAATTACAATTACCTATTTCAATGTGACTTCAGAAACTGCCTTGGGCACCCTGGTTGATGACCTTTTCTGAGAGAAAGACAGGGGGAATGTTACTCTGTTGGCTCTCCTGGATCTCTCAGCAGCTCTTGATACCATTGACCAAGATATCCTCCTGAAAAGGCTACGGACCGTGGGAGTCAGACGCACCACATTGCAGTGCTTCTGCTCCTATTTCCAAGGTCAATGTCAGAGAATACATGTGAGAGAGTTTTGCTAGATACCCTGAGAAGTCATATGTTGTGGTCAACAGGGACTGATTTCATCTCCCATGCTCTATAACATCCATATGAAGCCACTGGGAGAGGTCATCAGGAGTTTGGATGCAAATGACACCTCTATCTCTCCACGGCACCTGAATCACAGTGGTTGACAAGTGCTTGGAGACAGCAATGGGCTGGATGGGAGCCAATAAACTGAAGTTGAATCCAGACAAGATGGAAGGCCAAAGGTCTGCTAGAAACCCCCAAATGAGCATGGAGACCTAGGAAATTCCCAGCCATGTTTTGGGGTTATCAATACAGACTTACGTTTTTAAAAGGGGGTTGGTTTTGGAAATTTTTAAACTTGTTCCTATGGAGCAGGTGAGAGATTTCCAAACAGATTCATAGAAAGATCAGAGCAGCCACCAAATGTCATGCTGCTTGCCAGTGATCTACTTGCTGTACCCCTCTGGACCCAGATTACAATTTTGGAGGCTCTAACCACCTCTGAAAATTTGAGCTGGAGTCCCCCAAAGGAGCATGAAGATCCTAGTCATAGCAGGAAGGCCCATGTCTATCCCTTAAGCAAAGTGGTCCGACTACTCTGGTGTTTCTTCTTCCACAACTGCTGAAGAACAGACATTTTATGCCTTTTTAAAAGACACAGATTCTTTGAATAGCTCCAGACAGTTCATTGAATGCAAACCCGTGTTTGTTTTGATAGCGAAAACTTCAAACGACCCCTGTTTTTCGGCAATCTGAGTTTAACAAGAACCAGTTCAGCACACTTCTATAAGAGAATAAAAATATACAAAGATAAGGTAGGTATGATTTTGAAACTTTTGGATAATTCTGTAAACTGCATTTCAATGTTCATAATGATCCCTTCTGGCATGAAGGGTCTGTGAAACCAGATGTTGATAGGTTATTTTGTTAAATATTAGCCAAAGGGGCAGGGGAAGAGAAATGATTGATGCAAACTGGCAGACTAAATATTCAAGGCCAGTTCTTATAAAGGCATCCCATGGATTTCAATGAGTTGCTTTTCTAGAACTAGACATACTGACGGATGCCCTAATTAGAGCTTGGAATTTTTTTTTAATCACTGACCAGTAAACAATGTATGGGGTCCCCTCTCAGGTCCGAATCTGGAGCCTGCAACAGACGCCAATCTCTTCCTTTGTTGTAAGTAATGAAAGTCTTAATTTGGTCATCCACTTTCTTGTTGGCCAGGAAAATGCCTTTGATCCCTGCTACCTAGGAAAAATGATGAGAGATGAAAAACCACATTGGGCAATTAGGCATGAACAAGTCATACAGAAAAAAAAGTCCACAAACTTACTGAATACTAGCAGCTGTTTAATAAGATGGCAAAAGTATCGTTGGGAAATGTACAGTATATTCTGGTGTATAAGACTACTTTTTAACCCAGGAAAATCTTCTCAAAAGTCAGGGGTCATCTTATACGCCAGGTGTTGTCTTCTTATACAGCAAGTATATCCCAAACTCTATATTTTACCTGGAAAAGTTGAGGTTGTCTTATATGCCCAGCCGTCTTATATGCCGGAATATATAGGTAAGTATGTTTATTTTTGTTTTGGCTGGCTCCCCCTCCAGTGGATCTTGGTTACATAATATTGTATTACTCAATTGTTTCAAAATGACTTGAATATGGAACATTCATATCTTAGAGTTTGATTCACTGGCAATTTCTGCACATCACGCAGCACTGTATGCTGCAGAAACTAGTCCCTACCAATCATGCCAGAATGGAGTAAAGCATCATGGGATGTACTAAAAGCCATGCATAGGGCCTCCTGCTCAGCCTTATCTTTGGAGCTGGGGAACCGTCATTCTGTGGCTCCAACACTGCAGAGTGTGGTGAGTTGAATGGCACTGAAATTCCCTCCAAAGTAAGATGTTTTTAGAACTTGGAAAAATATGAGCTGTGGAGCAGAATGTGGCCTGCTGCTGCTACTACTAGTTTGCACAGTAGCAGCAGGAATGGAGCTGTGCTTGGGAACACCAGAATGTTTCCAGACTCAGTTTTTGGACCTGAAGGAAGGCCAGAGGAGAGTCCTACTTACCCTGTGCTTTTCCTGGAAGACTATGCCTCCCAGAGAACACAATGGTGTCTGAATTCAGTAGCCTGGACATGTGTCTGAGATAGTTCAGAAGGACTGTGTGGAGCTTCCCACTGGTTCTATGGCATGTCCAAACCTTTTTTTATATATATAATGACATATGGTGATTTGCCCACAAACGTCATAAGTTACCAACATTGTTGGAAGATCCTGTGGTTGTCCAGAGTATCTTGCAATATCAGCTTACAAATCTGTGGTCTGAACTCTTCCAATTTGTCCTGCTATTTCCCAAAATATTCCCTGATTATTATTTTTTAAATGAAATAAATGTTCTTGAAACTTAAAATGACTGAAAACTGACTAGGGAATAGGGATTGAGCTTTGCTTTTGAGGCATCCAAGAAAGATATGAGAAGAGAGGGGGTAAGCTATATTTTTTTCCTAATGCCTATGCCAGCCTTGATGTTCTATAGCACAGAAATATAATTTATACCACAATCACCTTGCCGAATCACTTATCGTAGGCTTCTCCTTACTGGGAGAAAAATGGAAAAGAATCGCAGAAAATGGTTTTTTAAAAATGAGTATAATTTCACATACAGAAAGTGTTTCTCACAAAGGCTTCTGACACAGCCCAAGTAAAGACAGAGACCTATTTTTGAAATCCACAGGGGAAGTGAGTGCAAAATATCCTATCAAAAAACAAATTGCTTTTTAAGAACCCAGTAAGAGGACTTTAATCTCATCTCCAGAGAAATTCCTCTTTGGCAGCATAACTCCAAAAAGTACTGCCGTCTCTTTTTCTGCATATTAGTGACTTAACAACCTCATTCTGTTCCTTTTTCTTCCTAGCAGTTGCTGCCTTGTGCTGCAGGTCAATTTCCAAAATGCTCCTCTTTGCAAGAGGCATGGGAGGACATGTAATGTAACAATTACAATTCACTGATGCCAGCAGACCAAAAGTTTTTGGAGGCTTGAGTGCTACAGAATATGCATCTTTTTTAGAACACAGTTATTTACCTTGTGATTTTAGTCCTTCACTATGCTCTCAGGTCTAAACCCTGCTATTAGTTTGCCCTTTATCCCATTTTCTCCGACTTTGTCTGTTCACAGACATTTAAAAATAAACCAAGAAAAAAATAAATATAACCCTCCCTCCAAAATACCCTGTTCTAATACCGGATTGATCAACACCAGCAAGAAAGACAAAATCCACATGTTAAATGTCCAATAAACAAACAAGATAAATAACCTTGCTGCCACAACCAGTGTTGAAGTTAAAGTTGGAATATGACCCACTTTTTTTCCATGTGAAAAGAACTGACTTAGGCCTACCATCCTAGGGCCTGTTTGTACTTATGTGTAGAGCATGGATCAGGACACACCAAGGCACAAACTCCATCCTGGAGTATCCAAGAGTACCATAAAGTGCCTCAATTCTCTTTAGCTCTTTAGCTGTGGAAAAGTAATACTTTATTCACAGCTTGACTAGCAGTGTCTAGT
Source organism: Aspidoscelis tigris stejnegeri (assembly GCA_023333525.1). Taxonomy (NCBI): domain Eukaryota; kingdom Metazoa; phylum Chordata; class Lepidosauria; order Squamata; family Teiidae; genus Aspidoscelis; species Aspidoscelis tigris. The sequence goes on along the minus strand of JALMGA010000002.1, from coordinate 58,595,616 downwards.
ATGCTCCTAACTGCTCCTGCATGCACTATCCATGCTACTTTCTGGTGCAAACACCACATGATGGCATGGCTACAACTGTGCAATCATGCACCACATCATAATTACCATGGCAATGGCCAGGCATGAAGTGGAAGTTCTGCAGTGATTGCTATGGCAATTCAGATGGTCCATGATGGACTGTCCACACTGCAAGCACTCAGAGATAAGTTAGGGTCAGTGCTAGTGCTGAAGTTAAGTGTGAACAGGCCCCTAATCCCTTATGCTTTGAAATGGCTGCAGCTGTTTATTTGTTTGCATCTACCATGACCTCCTTAGGAGGGATGTCTAGGAAGAAGAGTGAAGCAAAGGTAACTCTAAGGTCAGGCTTGCTAGGTTTTTCCCACCATAAACTCAGTTCTCTTTTAGGAAGAATATGGCTGATTCCTCAGTCTTATTATAAACATTACACATATGACCTTGCATGTTCCTAGTAGCTTGACATCCCTTTCTCTAGAGATGTGGTTGTAGTATTTTTCATTTGTTATGTATTTGAATTTGAATTTGTGCTAAAGCTGCTCACAAGGTAGTTTACAATATGAAAAACTTTATGCTGGACTTTAAAAGTTGTTTATCTGCCCTGAGGCCTCCGGGTTTAGGGTGGGATAGAAGTATACATAATAAAGTAAATAAATACTGACTACCCACTGAGATTAGAGAAGTCATTAAATAGATACATCTGATAAAAGTAAAAAGCAGCATTCATGTATAACACTGAGAATGCACAACAAAATTCCACTGTTTATTGTGTATTTGGAATAAAGACACAGGGGCGGGGGGAGAGAATAACCAAACTATTTTGCTAGGACTTTCTGACTGCAATGAATTACTTTACTGAATCATAGCACTGTGCACAATTAATTCCTTTAGATGTTCAAAGATGTACAGATTTATGAGCCCATTTTGCTGTTTTTTTCTGAGCCAATACTAAACTGAAAGAGGGAGTTTCTTTTAAGCCAAGACATGGATGTCTGGGTATTAAAACTGATCCTTTAGTTGGATGGCATACCAGATGTGAATAGTTCAATAATCAGTCTGTTCATGTGATCATTAATCAAAGAAGGCAAAAGCTCTACGTGAATATTTATGCTGATATAAGATGTCAAAGCTCTCCCAGTGGACTCAGTGACAAATCCAAGGTGAAACTACAATCATATTAAGACATAGTATTATAGATAGGACTGGGATAGCAGGACTCCCTGCCATGGGAGTTGTAATGGCCTTCCTTTTTAATTTGGAATTTTGTACGAAGCAAGTGCTGAGACTGAAAACAAATAGGAAAAATCGTCATAGGCATCAGTATCTGTTTACATGATTGCTAATCTTTTAAAATATAGCTGAAAGAGTGCTAAAGAAGAAAATTTCAGATGTATTCCTTATATACAGGTATGCACTTCTGTGAGCAGTTGTAACTTTGTTGTCAAAGAAATGTTAATGAAACAATTATCCACTGCAGGACATACTCTTGACCTGAGGTCAATTTGCACCTGGCCTACTAGCATATGCTGGGGTAGCTTCTGGGAAGCATCATCTCCACTTCCAGGATGTGTTTTCATATCAGAAATATCTCTTGACATCCCAAAAGCTACCTCAGTTTCTATTAGCGGTGCTGCATGAAATAGTCCACTACACGTGGTCAAAACCTTACCAGTGTCTCCTCCCTCTCATAGTGACATTAGAAATATCACTATGCTTCTATCACAATTCTTACTGTGGTAGCTGGATTGTGTGCACTGCCACCTCCTCCTGCAGTCAAGATCATAAATTGGTCTTTGATCTCCACTGCTTTGGGAGATACGTCTATCCTCTCCCCAGACATGGAAAGGGGAAAGGGGGCTGCATTTCTCTTCCTTCTCCTGTCAAACATTGTAGCTGATTTGATTCATTGGGGAAAAATTCTGACTCATATATTGTGTGCATTTTTCTATGTTTGTTTGTTTTAGTTTTCAGTACATTTCTTTGTCAAAGGCATTGTCTAATTTCTTTTCTAGTTATATACTTATTTTCATATAAAATATTGTTTTTGAGTATGGGTGTTTTTCCACTGTCACAAGAAGTACCCATTAAGTACCCATTAATGGGTACAAAAATGCCATTACGTAATGGCATTTTTGTACCCATTAATGGGTACTTAATGGTTACTTCTTGTGACAGTGGAAAAACACCCAAATCAGTATGCAGTGCAAAACTATAACCGTCACTTAATGGAGACTGTAGTTACCAATCTGTTAGTGATGCTGTGGAAACACAGCCTGCCTACCATTGAAAATAAATGGCATTTCAGAAGTCAAATCACATTATTGAAAGTTTATCGGTTCACACTCAAAACAACAACAACAACACACACAAGCTACATTTTGCTAACCATGCAAAAGGAAAAATGTATTGCACAAAACTGTAATACAAGGGATACCAGAGCAAGTGCTTCTGCCCAGCACCTGCCATAATCCTACACCATCTGGAAAAACAACTCAAAGTACCATGCACAGCTCTTTGAGTTGTATGATAGAAGAGACCAGCACACAAAGGTCAGTACTGATGCAACTGAAATATTATCCCGAATTGAGGTACTTATTGAAAATGTTACAGATAATAGATTTATTGCAACTTAATAGAGCTCTACTAGGAAGTGCTGTTTGTCTTTAGGAGGGAAGATGTGGCCTCAAGGTGACTTTGTATGCATACCTCATAAAGGTCAATAACAACATTCCCCTCTAGGCCTCGGTTGCTTTTGATGTTTTCCAGAGCTAGGGTGAAGTATACTCCTCGGGTGTCAGAGATGTAAAGGTTATATGTATCATTCTGGTTCCATTCCTGAACAGCAGCAAATACCTGATTTTCATCTGTGCTGATAATATGCATGTCCTGTTAAGGAAGATAAAGGCTTATTACTCCCAATTTTTATATTTCTTTGCCCTTTGGGACACAAAGCAATTACAATGACTTATCACCCAGCAGAGGAAGGACCATGAGTTATGAATGATGTTCAACAATTTTCTATTAGACCAAGCCAATAAATTACCATATCCAGGTTTCCTTATTTGTGCGTTTTTAATTTTAAAATGGCTGCAGGGAGGCTAATAGAGAGGCAGGACGGCGTTTCCAGAGTCCTTGAAGGAGTTTCATCCTACTTCATTTTTTATTTATACATTTGCACATTTTATTGCTCTTGGAAGATTCACGGCCTCAGTGCCTAGGGCTCCCATACCCAGAACACAGAAATCTGTCAAAATAGCAAGACACTGAGCCTGAACTTGCAGTCAGGAAGACAACTTAAGCAATGACCAAGGAGATTGAGGTTCCATTCATCCCCTGCTTGATTCAGAGGAACTACCAAATGAAGTTAACAGCCTCTACAAATAAATCACTCCCTCCTAGCCTTGATTCTATTAATACTTTAAAAATGAAATAAACATATTCAGCAACCATCTTTCCTGGCAACTGTCAGAACCAGAGATTGACATGAGGAAGATAATAGATGCTGCTGCATTATAAGGTTTTATTTTGTTTTTTACATTTCTGCTACTATTCATTCCTAAATCTATCCCGGCTTTTCACAGACTGAAAGACTTTTTACATAACACACACAATTTATTTATTTTTCATACAACATATATATTTCATATAAATATATTTCCTTAAACACAGTATTGATATTTTAAACACACTTGTCATAACAAAATGCCTGTTTTGCATAAAATGTATGTCTTGCACACCAAAACCAAAATAGAAAAACTGTATCTTGTGCAGCTACCATCTGTTAGTGTGATGGATTAGGACTGAGAAACCAGGCTATGAAAGATCTATGGCGGGGCCTTTTGCACTGAAAGACCATGATCCAGTTATTTTAGGGCCAGGCTGGGCCATGGAATAGCATCACCTGCACAACAGCTTTAGTCCAGATTGCCTGAACCAGGCTCCAAGGGCTCTAAGAAGCTAGGAATGCAGGGAACCCTTTTCCAGCAGGACACTTTGGAGTGCTGATGAAATGGGTCCCCTGGTAGTCCAGAACATGGAGGCATGCTTTCTAGTTGGTCAGTAGACTTCAGTGGACTGCCAATGATCCAGATCAAGATGAAGGGCCCCTAATCTGAATTATGGTCATGCAGACTGAGGGTACCAAGTGTGGGCAGGGCCTCATGTATTCTGCATTAACATGTGGAAGGGAGAACCATAGACGACTCCTGAAACCAAACTAAATGGCAATACAGAAAGCCCCTGGGTTAATTAAGTGGCCCTTTCTGCACTGAACCTGATTCTGGATTATATTCTGGCATATGCCCCTGCTATCCACATGCCAGTGCAGACTACAATGGGCTCTGGGTAGATTCACTGTAGTCTGAACTATCATTCAGATGGCAGGTTATAATCCAGTATAAGGATAACCTTCACAGGATAAAAGAACAAGGGGAAAGCATAATGTTCACCATCTTGAGGTTTTAAGAAGAAAGGCAGGAAATAAATGAACAGAAATGTTGATTTCTATATCTACCACTTGCCATAATATCCACTTAAAGAAATTCTTTAACTACTTCCCCTCCAGATTGGTTCTCATTGGTAAGTCAAAAGCTGTGTGGACCTTTCTTCGCATGTTGTGAATGAACAGGAATGTAATGAAAATAAAATAAAACCTCTTTTAAGGCAGCCCAAGAAATTTTCAGAGGTGGGATAGTTCACATGCCAGTCTGCCCTCCCCCATCTCATGAATATTCTAGACAAGAGAAAGTGGATCAGAGGTGGCATGAGACCATGAGGGCCACATCCTACTGTTGGAGATGCCTCAGAGCCAAGAGTTGCATTCATAAAGGAACACAGATGTAATACGTAGACCAGATTCTCCTTCTGTTAAAGATGTTTAGTTACACAGGCATTTTAAAAGAAGCATATTTACCTTTGGCAGTGAGTACTTGGGCAATTTTATCTGAGTGAAAGGTTCCCTTTTGTAGGACACGTAGTAATTTGCTCTTCCACCTGCTGTCACCTGTATTAAAAAGGAGACAGTGAATGTCCGTTTAGGCACAACTCATTTTGTGATTCCCTGGAAAATATGAAATATGATTGTTTCAGTACAGTTATCCAGTATAATTGTTGAAAGAAGCCTGCAAATTGTTAATTGAAACCCCAAGGCTTGACAGAGTTGAAATATTAATTTACAATCATATTATCCCAGTTTCATCTCTCTTTCCATTTTCTGTTGCACGGACCACAGTACTGTTTAATTGTGATACAATTTCTCCTACTAAATTCCAGAGAAAGGGTTGAAGCAATGTTAGATTCAGTTGCACCCAAGCCAACTAGCTATTAGAAATCAAACCCTTTTCTTTGACATGTTTCTTAGACCGATTGCTTTATAATTTGTTCTAACAATTTCCTGAGTATTGAAGCCAGGCTAACCTGGGGAACTATAGTCTCATTAGTCTGACTTCAATACCTGGAAAATTGTTAGAACAAATTATAAAGCAATCAATTTGTAACCACTTCTTGGAAATTGCTAGCAGCCAGCATAGATTTCTTAAGAACAAAGATGCCAAAGCAATCTAATCTCTTCGAAAAGCAGCTGGTTTAGTGGCAAGGAAAAATATAGTTATCATAATCCCCCTCTCCACAGCCTAAGATGACTTAAGCATAAACCAGAGAGATGGGTAAGGATGAAGGTGTCTAAAAGGGTTAAGAAAATGATAAGTTCATGTTTTATAATAATATCTCACTTGCATATTCAGTTTGACTCTGTTATTCGCATCAGTGTAGTGGACATACAGTTCAGGTGACTATCAAACATTCTTGAAAATTACACTCTGACTATTCTGTGGTCTTTAAGTCCACAGGCATGTCAGCTTAGGACATCCTCAAAGACTTTCCAAGGAGCAACACTTACAAATTTCTGTTTGTTGCCATGAATGGTCTGTCCTCCAGGAAGGGAAAGCCAGTATGGATACATATTATTCAATTAACTTGGGTTCCAAATGACCCAGTCTTTTCCCTTGATCATTTCCCATTTTAACTCAATTTTAATGATTGCTCTTGTTTTCTATCTCAGCCAATCTAAAATGTTTCTTTCCTCTTTTTTCTCCCAATAGTCGTGTCTGATTAGGATATTGTCAGCAACTCTCCATAACGTCACCACCCAGTAAACAACAACAACAACAACAACAACAACAAAACAACAAAACCCAGTTCATTATACCTATTTTGTTTCCAGAGGGGGGGGAAATAGCTGGTATCAAAATGACCCTCATATAATGCAATATTTCTTTATTTAAATACTAAAAATATAATCTATATCTGTTTATAAAACAATGTATTTAAAACAGCTAAAAGATCAGTTATATATAAAGATTATTAAAATCAAGGGGAAAACATTCTCTCTAACCCTGATCCTAACTCTGCATTAAAAAAATCTTAGGTTGTATCTCAAAAAGGCTAAAATGTAAGCATTACTGTTCTACGGATGGTTTTCTGCCTCTGCTATCCAGAATTCTTTTATTTTTATATGCAGAACCATTCAGACTGACTCCAAAATGAAGAAAAATCTACAGAATCACTTACTGAAGCCTTCTTCAAACAAAAGTTTATTTTTCTTTAAGCAACATAGCTAGTTAATCCTCTGCAGGTAATATACCTGCCATTTCCATTCTGGATGTAGAAATTTTCCTAAAGTACAGATGTACAAAATTGCAGTTTGTCAAACACAAACTGCTCAAAGAGAGTTAGGGAACATTTGAATTTAACCTTACAACTCTATCCTCTCTTTCCCAAATTTCATCACAGGCGACAGGTAGTGCAGCCACACTGTGTTGGTGATAACATCACTGCATGTCCCACAGAGGTGCATTCATTTTAGTTGTTAGATTCCAGTTTTGCATTCATTTTAGGTTTATAGTTTTGAACAGGAAAACACTTGAGCTTTGAAAGAATGAAAGATGCCAGAGACTGACAGCTAATGACAACCTATTAATTACAGTGTGGGGAAGAGTTTCAGACAAGGTGTCATGGGGAGCAGAGGTCATGTCTTCAGAACAAGTTCACTAAGAGCCATTACACACCTACCTGTCAGGGGAACTCCATGGAAAATCCTGCACATTGCACGGAGCTGCTGCTTCCCCAGACACAGCTTTGTGCATGCAGGACTTCCCCTGGAGCATGTAAATCTAGAGCAGTTCTAACTACTGTATATCTATACTCCTGCAGCCAGTCATGGATCCATTATCACCTCTCCCTGCTGCCTGGGGAGGGGCAGTGCAAATGTGGCTAGCACTGTATCATCCTATCACCACAGCAACAGGCACCACATAGGAGTGTTGGCACCATTGCCACAATTCTGTGATTGCTGACATAATGGGAGTGATTCACACCTTGCCAGCACCTACAGAAACATTGGTGAAATTAGATCTGGCGTTTATCCCTCTCTCTCCCCCATCTTTGCTTCCTCAGGAGGTTTTCCCAGAAAGTGAAGGTGTGAAATTGCCCTAAATATATTTTAACTATTCTTTGTCTTCTCCTTAACCTGAAACTGCTGCAATTTCATCCTTAATTCATTTTTAAATGTAACGTGAGGGCTGCACATAACTAGGGTCCCAGTTTATAACAGCCAAAGTACGTGTAAAATTTCATTTTGGAACTGAACAGAAAACAACACAAGATTAATTCAAAAGGAAAGTGAGGATAGGAAGAAAAGACAAGAGACCAGCTGTCTCTGCTATGATTAGCTCTTATTGTTTACCTTTTGCATTTCAGTCAGGAAATAATGTCCAGATAATTAATGAAAACACGTATACAAAATCCAAATCAGAATATTAATTTTGCCCAACTTAAAAGCATAGGGAACAAAGCAAATATTAAGTTTCTAGTAAGGTTTTAGTAGGCTGAATAAATGTTTCTGTTAAATTTTATTTTTGAGTGAAATGAAAATCTTTTTTAAAAATAAATCACAATGTACACTTCCATAATTTTCAAAGTCCCAACAGCCCATCCACTGTATCTAGGCATTATTTTAAAAGGTATTTTGCTCTACCATAAACAAAGAAACCACAGATTATTATTAAATGAAAAGAAAATAATTCCGGTTCTAATACAAACAGAACATGCAAAATGCATGAATCTACCACATATCCAACAACAAAGGAAGCTAGAAGTTGTCCGCTTCAAAGCAAACATTTTGAGAAGATTCTATAGTAAAAAGACTCATGTAATCCGTAAATTATGTCAAATAAACCCACAATGAGCTTTTTTTCTTTAGAAGGTGAAGTCAAAATAGACATGGAATTAATAAGGCTAGTAATAATGGCACACTTTCAAAATAGCAACATAGTCCTAGGAAACAGATATCAGTGAATAGCTAGAAATGTACAGGAACTGCGTACTCAGTGACAAGAACATTCAACTTCTTAATGCACATCTTGTTTCTATATTCCCCTACTTGGAAAAACAAATAAGACACATGAGCATTGAATCCCTAGATTAGCACAGTCTGCACTGATTTGTGTTAAGCTATACTGCAACTGCAAACCTCATAAAACTTTGCAGTCATTCTCCAATGCCTCCAAAGGACAGGAATGAATGTTTCTAGCCTTGTAGCCTAGGAAATGCTTTTAGGTGGTATGCTGAAAAGCTCACACACACACTGGTAGTTCTGGAACACAACGGTGTGCCTTCTGCATGCCTCCTGTGTTCTGAAACAAGGCCCTGGTCTTATGGGAGAACACATTAAACAAATCCACCAGAGATCCCAATGAAGAATCTCTTCATGTGGATCCTGTTCTGACTAGTGCAGATGGAGCAGGACCAATGGAGGTGGGGCCACCTTGGTCCACATTAATGTGCAGATAAGGAGTACCACAATGTGGCCTCGCGTGGATCTTTGGGCCTTTCTGCACTGGCCGCCAAAAAGCGATCTAAAAAGAACCATTTTTCAGTGAACCGTTTTTTCCATGGATCTGTCTCAAATAGGGACACATGTGGTGGCGGCGGTGGCAAGGCCAGATTGCGGAGATGGATTGGAGTGGGTGCTGTGGTTATGCACCAGCACCCATTCCAATCCGTCCTCCGGAGGGTGGAAGACCTTCCCCCTGGCCTCCCTGATCGGCTCCCCAATGGTGGGAGGCAGTCAGGTGGCTTCCCTGGGGTCCCACTCACCCCAGAAGCCACAATCATGGCTTCTAGGGTCAAGGGAGCCCGCCCCCTGCACCCCCCAACCCACCCCAGATTGTGCACAAGCTGTTTGGTCGATTCTGTCTGCAGGAGTCTTTGCCGTGGCTTTGCTGCTGCTGCTGCTGCTGCCGCCACTGCCACCTCCCCTCCTCTCCAGCAATCGGGGATCCCTGGCAGGTGAAGTCAGGAGTTTGCCTTTGCCTTTGCCTGCCAGGGATGCCCCATCATTAGAAAGGACAAAGGGGCATCGTTGACAGGCAGAGGTGGAGGCATCAAAGCCCCATTGGCACATGGGGGAAGGCAGAAGGAGGCAAACCAGCCTGCTTTTGCCCTCCCCAGGATGGCTGCCGCTGTGACATCCGGCCTTCACCTCTCTGTGTGTGGAAGTGTCCTGCTTCTGAAACGGATTGAGGCAAAGGGCTGAATTAAGACCTAATTTTTCAGGTCTTACATTTGGGCTGGATTTTGGTGGCAAAACTGGTTTTAGAAACTGGTCTTGAGTGCCGAAATGTGGAAGCAGCCTCCACAAATGGTCTCTAATAAGGTCCCCAATGCAGAAGCGTCAAACGTAAGTGTTCTTAATCTTACCTTAATGTGTCTCTATATCCGTTTTTAGGGCCAGTGCAGAAAGGCCCTTTGATTTGAATTGAAGGCAAATGTAGGAAGGGGCTGAAGTACAAGGATCCCTAGAAATGTATATTCAGATTTTATGATGCAGTTCTATAATGAAAGTACGTCCACAGAAAAGAATACATTGTAGAAACATATTTCTGATTTCTGAAGATGGATACAGTAGCTATATCTGAAAGTTCAGATTCACAGGAGAACTATGGAGCATGCCTTAACAACAACAAAAACTGCAACAAGGAAGATGCTAAAATGCTCATTTCCAGTCTGACAGAGGTCTACTTATACCTTCCCTTCTTTTCAAAAATCCCAGGAATGAGAAAAAATGCTATAGAGAAGGAAGAGGAAGAAGACAACTTGGCTTTTCTACCCCACTTTTCTCACCCATTTAAGGGGACTCAAGCAGCTGACAAAGCTTCTTCTCCCCACAACAGACACCCTGTGAGGCAGGTGAGGCTGTGAGAGCTCAGAAGAGAGCTGTGACTAACCCAAAGTCACCCAGCTGGCTTCATGGGGAACAGCGGAATCAAATCTGGTGTTGCCAGATAAGAGTTCAGCTCCCTAACCACTAGACCAAACTGGCTCACTTCCTTCAAAAATTATCTCCCCAATAGAAGATTTTTTTCTTTAGTGTGAGTAAAAAATCTGTCTCAGATTTCTAATAGCAATAGCTCAAGCTGAACATGTGTACTGCCATTAAAAATTTCATTTAAATACATGCTCAGTATTCAGTGTCAATAAAGGACTGTGAAAGCCCTTCACAATCCAAAAAGTTAAAGGCACTTTGCACATGTAAAATGTTGCCTACACTGAAATGTGTTAGCATTTGCCATGAATTATTGTGAAACAGTGATAAAACAAACTGCCTGCAGAGCAGAGCAGAGCAAAGGGCTGCTGCTTTGATCTCCAACCTCTCAGTGGAGGTAGGCACTGTTTTGTTTTATCTTGCCACACTTGGGAATTAATATTTTATTAACAAGGCAATGTTAATAAAATATTAATTCCCAAGTGTGGCAAGATAAAACAAAACAAAAAGGTTAGTCAAAGTTCAAGTGAGATGAAACAATCCAAAATTTAGATAGTAGAGATGGGCAAAAAAAGGTTTGTCAGATTCAAATTCATATTCAAATTTGAAGTTCCAATGCTTTGCACACAAATCAAAGGGGATCTATATTCTAGGCCTCCCTTCATCAAAGCTTTGTAGAAACTTTGACAGGGTTGGATCTGCCCATTCCCCATCTCACGACCCCCATGGCAGCGCCCTCTTACTTTCAAATCTGGTTGCCACCACCACTGGAACCACCATCATGTCCTTCTCAGAGGCTCAACCGGAGGTGCATGTGCAGCTGGAGAGGCTGCCCCATTCAGGAGTCACAGGAAATCTCACACAATTCTCTGCAATTCCCAAATGGGTTTGGCCACTCCTGTTGTGTGCACACCTCTGGAAGGTCTGGGTTGAGCCTCTGAGGAAGGCTTGATGGCCATTGTGGGAGATGTGGTAAAATGTGAGTGAGAGGAGGCGAGAGGGGACATAATGGAAGGGATGGCAGGAATTCCCTTGCGCACAAACCTTTGATGAATGTGCATGAAGCCAAAACTCCTTACATTCGCAGGGGGCTTTGCATGAATCAAATTGAAGTGAGGAAATGTGTTTCATGCAGTTCCCTAGTACATAGTTTAAAAACTGTTATTGATTTACTACAAAAATACTGTACAATTGCTGACAGTAGGGCTGTTCTGAATGGGCAAGGATCCATTCAATATAAAAAAGACTAACCGCTGAAATCTATTTTTTTTTCTGAACTAGATTTGCCAGGCATGCAGGTTTTGTTATAATACAATAAACCAAATGTTTCTTTATTATATCAAACATTTATTGCCTTTTAAGGTTTCCAATAAAGCACATAAAATTCCCTTTGAAGATATGTTTTGGGTTTTTTTTCCTTCCCGTGAAATTCAGCATGTTATATTGCTATAGCATCAATAATACCCTCAGCAATCATATCATCTCTAGATGGTGACATATTTCTATAGACAAGCTGTCATTCAAAGGCGCCAGTAGGACTAGCAGTAATGCACAGAGATTTCATATCTGATCCACTTGAGACAAAGCTCTGCCTTTGACAGAGAGTGAAAAAAGACACCTGTCTTTCAGAACAGTAAGAGATTTTCTGAATATAATTTTACTTTGAATGTGGGGCTTTATCATTAATTCCAAAGTGCATCACTCTTAATCCAGATAGATGGAGGTGAGATCATTTTGTCTGGAATAAGAAGTAGTTCCAAAAAGCTAGCGTGAGATGCAGCAAAACTTAAGTTACAAAGACAAGGTACATTCATATCTTCTGAAGCATGAGATGGCAGGGTTCTAGGGAAGACTTTTTTTGTAAAATAACATGCCATTTTAAAAGATCCTTCTTGTTTGTGTTTCAGCTGGGGCTGAGAGAGAATAATAATTAAATGAGGTTTAGTGCAGTATACTTTGCGCAAACTATTATTTTCCCTAGGTTTTCCTGGCTATTAGGGTAACAGTATCTGAAAATAAAATATCGAGCAAGCACCCTTGGAAACATACTTCTTGCATAGCAGGTAATAGGGTTCTAATGGTGTAGACATGCAAACCATCTACTTAGCCTCTACTACTACTGGATTTCCTTTTCATTGTGCCAAAGATCACACACACACACACACACACACAAAATCCATTCAAAATCTCTGAAAATGGAGAATTTTAGTGAGGGGATAAGGTGTGGGACATGCAGAATATGCTTTGATTCTGGGGTAGCAGCAAGCACTTCCATCCTCCTAAAATCTCTTAAAATCAAAACATGCAGGCTTCTTTTTCAGAGGGCAATTGTGGCATCTCTCACACATATCCCTCAAAAAGATGTCTGGCTGGTAAGTGGAAACCTCACCAACCTCAAGTGTACTTTCAGGAAAAAAAATATAAATAAATAATAATCGATGTTTACACTTATTTTGGGCTACTGTTGCTAAAAACTATCTCATTTCCATATTCCTCTTTAAATGGTTTTGTGTACAGCCATTGGCTGCATCTGCATACAGTAAAAACAAAAGGTTAAAAGACAATTTAGAGATTGTATTGTCTGTATGCTAATACCTTAATCTATATTAAAGGCCAGAAGATGCCCTTCCAAAGTGCATTCTCTGGTCTTTAATGTGGTTAAGAGGTGGGATGGGGATTCAAGTGACTATATGATACCATCTCTAAGCTACTTTTAAGTTGCTTTTTTAAATATGTGCAGATGTAGCCATTGCAAGCCCTTCAAAACTACATTTCATCTTTTAATTAGCTATGCAAAGAATGGCTGAAGACAATATGGAGAAGAAAGGGAAATTGTTATTTTTGGCTCTTTTTTGCCCTCTCTGAGGGTTACTACAATGTGCTAGTCTCACAACCTTTCTTTTGTTGCACAGCCAGAGCTAACTGCATAGCTGCAAAAACAGAACAACAACAACAGAATGATTGTAGGGAGTGGTGCCACGTTATAGTATGGTGACTCTAAAGAGTAGTAGTGTTTGACAAAAGTTTGGAGGGAACAAGATATTCTAATTCAAAACTATAAAAGCCAGATGTTTTTGAAAGTGATATGTTCAAGCCAAGGGCTTATCTATGTGGCCTTTCAGGTGGTGGCGAACTAGAACTCCCACCATCCATAGCCAAGATGACCAATGGCATTGTGCAAGTAGTAGTTTAGCACGTATTTGACAATTTTGGAAATTTAAACTATGGATTTCAAGTCTGAGAATAACTGTGGCACTTCAAATCCATTTAGCATTTTATCACTGGATATGACATTATGAAATGTGGGGAGGATCCCACATGAACATCAGTCACTTTCAATAAATATAAACACCAGAACAGAACCTAGATCAATAAATGCTCCATGATATGGTCATCACATTGCTATCCACCTTATCCAAGTAAAATCCTTTGTATCTCTAATTATAGCTGAGCTGAGACTTCTAATCTAAACCTTTATACCTCAAAAAAGAGCAGAAAGAAATTCAACTGAGTAGAAAGAAACTCAGATCATTAGAGGAACAGGAAATCATCAAAGAAGTGCAGGTAAATATTCAGTTGGCAGCGCTTCCACTGAGTCAGTAAAAATAACCTCTCAGTAGGTAGGACCAATTTGGTTCTTACTTCAGCAGGGATATGGCCTTTCCATGATTTACACCTAGGGTAATAAAAATCACATGCAATTATCAAACTTTCATTATCACTTGTGAAACTCTCAAGTCGGAAATGAAGTTCAGAAATCCATTATAATTTATTTTGATGAACTTTTTCCATAAGCAAACTTGCCTATATTGAATCCCTGAGATTATTACAGCATTTTTCCTCTGACACTGCCTTTTATTTCATATTTGATGAATGTCATCCAATTATTTTCCCTCCACTCATCTATCATGCTTAGCCCAGAATTAGCTGGGTTTGTTTTCTTCCTCCTTTGCTTAATGATGGACTCATTAATCTGGGTGCCCCCCCCAATTTGGCTTTCCATTTTATTGGTTTAATTGGGAAGCTGGCCAATTGAAATTATTCCTCTGGAAAAATGTGTTTGCCATTAAATACCTCTGTCTTCCTTACTCTATATTTCACCTTTCCTTTTACAGATCTGATCCCACCTTCCTTACATCAATTTATCCTGTAACTGCACTTATGAAAGAAAGAAAGAAAGAAAGAAAGAAAGAAAGAAAGAAAGAAAGAAAGAAAGAAAGAAAGAAAGAAAGAAAGAAAGAAAGAAAGAAAGAAAGAAAGAAAGAAAGAAAAATCTTATTAAGGAGTAAATCTTGATAACAAAAGACTCATTTACCATGATAACCATTTCTCACTTATATCTACTGTTACTTAAAAACTAAGTAATGATGTACTATGTATCTTTTCCAAAAGTGCATATTCTGAAATGAGTGCATCACCAGATCACATCTTTTAGGAGCCTGCTGAAAACTTCATTGTTCAACTTGGCATTCCCAGTGTGAAGGAGGGTCTGTTTTCTTACTCCACTCAGTTTTAACTTTGTTCTTAATGTAGGTTCCTATTATAAACCATTTTGGAATTTCTTAGATGATAAACTACTGTATAATAACTAACGACCCTTAGATAATTTACATAATTTCCACAGAAAACCATAAGACACAGGGGGTGCTTCCGCACAGGGTCAAAAAAATCCAGATCTACCACGCCTGGATTTAGTAAAAACTGATCCCAGAGGAGCCGGTTTTACTGAATCCGGATCCCCGGTATGTTACCAGTTCTGCTCCAGTAATAAACTGGAAGCAACTGTGGAGGGAGTAAAATTTGGATAATTTGGATTATTTTCGAAGCTCAAAGGACACCAAATTTAAACTTCCCAGGGGAATCAGTAGCAAGATCTTTCACAGGTTTTAATAACGAGGAATAACCAGAAAACAGAGACAAAACCCATTTTAGACTCAAAAACCAGTTTCTTGTTAAACCAGGGCAAAGAATTTATTAGGAATACAGAAAAGAAGTTGAAATGAATTATCAGAAGCATTTCTAGAACAGAAATAAGCATGCAACAACTGCAAAATGACTAAAGAAATGAACATTTCCCACTAAGAAATCTTTGTGAATTTAACTGAATTTATCCCTCTTTTATTAAAACAATTGATTTATAGTTATGCAGCAAAAGCTTCCCCCAAAAAACCCAAAACAAATTGCTTTTCATAAGTATGAATTAAGGAATGAGAACAAAATTCTCATTTAAAAATTGCAAATATAAAACAGCCAGAAAGGGAATGGAAAACTCCTAATACTAGAAAGATCCCTTAACCCAAAAGTTCTAAAGAAAGATAAGGGAAAGTGAATAGAGGATACCAATCTTCTGTCTCACCAATGATGTCTTCTCCATGTGCAGAAGTTTGAAGTTACAGAGATGCATGACCACAGCAAACTGCATCTCTTTCAGGAACCCGAAAATGACTTAAAAATTGGGAATCCCTTCAGTCTCAGTCAGACTGATCCCCAAAATGGACAAAAATCCAAAAGAAATACATTAAAAATAATCTTTATAATTGCCTTTACAAAACCAGCCAAATTCAGAATGCAAAAGTTTTAAACTGCAGCTCTTGCAGCAAAACTCTGTAGCAGAAAGAAGAAAGGGGGGGGGAAGAAAAATTTCTCCAGGTCTCTTTAGCCTCCCATGATGGCCAGAAGAAGACCTCCCTCCTCTGATGACCAGAAGGAGAAGACCTTAAAACCATCTCTTCTCTGCCATTTTTATAGCAAAAATTGGAACCAAAAAAAAACTGCTGATGTTCTTCCCTTGTTAATGAATAAAAATGTGTATGTGACTCCAGTCTTAACAACATTTCCAGTCAGTGCATCTCCTGACCTCTCCTTGACACCCTCAGACAAAAAGTGTGAATGGCGAGTAAACTATTGTATCCCTGTTTGATTTGCAAAAGTTTACCTTAAATTAACATTTTAGCACCTCTACTGACTCACTTAATCCCTTCAGCTAGACCCACTCAATGTGTGTAGATATCAGCGCTTTTACCCAATTCTGTTAGGGTGTAAACAAAGGTGTAAACAGTGAGTCACCTCCAACATCCTGCATTCTAATACTGGTGAAATGGGCCATTTCCCATTTAGATAGTAATTCCAAATTCTGGTATACTTATTTTACCCAGATCTCTTCCAAAAATCCATTCCATTTTATTCTTTATTATTTTATTAAAATTAGACAAACCAATCTCTGTCCCAGATTCCATGGTTTTATTTCTCCTTCATTATTTAAAAATCTGTTACCACAAAAAGAGAAAACAAAGACTTTTTAGGTGCTAGGACTCTGTCTTGACTCAATCAAGATTAAATCTCAGGCTGTGTTTCTTGCATACAGACTTTTATCTTTTGCAAACAGCCAGCTTGTGACTTGAGAAAACTATGTCCTTTTTTAAACTCCAGGCTTGTCTTTCTCCCAATATGGCTATTTTAAGGCCTTTCCACGTTCCATGGTCTGCCTTTAGCTTTTAATTATGACAATCACAAAGCCAAATTCATATGTCAAAACCTGGTATATTTCAAGTTCCGGTTTTGTAACATTCCTTATGATATCTGCACATCCAAAGTTGATCTGGTAACAGGTAGATCCGGATTTACAGGGTAGATCCACATCTAAGAGATGCGGATCTACCCCGGCCCCCGTCCCTCTGCACACGCGGCGGCAGGGCAGAATAGATCTGGATTGGAGGTGGGTGCTGGCAGCCCTTGCCCTCAGGAGGCGCACAGGACACAGGTGCGCTGCATCCTGGGTTCCTCCTCTCAGTATCGGGGCGACACTGAACAGGTAAGGAGGGGATTACATCAGCTCCTCCCTTGGTTGGGCTAGGGTGGGCTTTAGGGAAGCTTACCCTGGCTCCAGAAGCAGCGATCTGCCACTTCTGGGGTGAGGGCGAGCAGAAAGGTTGGAGTCCCCCGGCTTGGCATGCTTGGCTCCGAGGAGCCAATCATGGCGGGCCGGGGGAGGGCCCCCAGTAGGCACGCTTGCATTGTGCGGACACATCCTAAATGGATGTGTTTTCACAACGCAAGCCCCATTAAACACACATCAAATGTGGTGTGCAATTAACACCCATTTAGCACACATTAGTGACGGATAGGTGCTTCCGCACCTAACCGGATGTGTGATAAATGAACCCGCAAATGCAGACGCGCTGCCGGGAAAGTGTTACTAATCCGTGTTACTGTGCGGACACACCTCACCGGATATGTCCGAAACAGCAACGCGTGTGTGGATTAGCCGCGCCAGATGTGTGCTTAATGGGTGTTAAAGGGCCAGTGCGGAAGCACCCAGGGTGTTTTTCCACCACGTTCCTTTACTCTGGATCTAAGAAGATCTGGATCTAAGGAATGGGTACATTTGTTAATCCAGATCTAGTAGTTCTGGATTAAGGGAAGCATCCAATGTGTTTCCATGGGAGGTGTAGCACCCAGTAGCAATGGGTGCTAACCTCCCTGCCATGGAAACACCTTTGCACCCATCTGGGAAATCTGGAATGTCCCCCAAGGGATCTGCCTGTCATCCCCAGTGTTTCAGGGGACAGGGGAGTGCAATCTTTGAAGTCACTTTGAAAAGATCGGCAAAGACTTTGAAGCCGCTCTGGAATCATTTCGGAACGTCTCCGAAGTCAGCGCAAAACAGCCCCGGAGTGCCTGCAATGTCACCGGAAAATAGCTCCAGAGTGCCTCCGAAGTCTGCGCCAATCTTCGGAGAGACTGGCGACGGGACTCCGGAGGCTTTGCTGATCTCTTCGGAGGGATTTTGGAGGGAGGTCCACACTGTCTGCACTAATAGTGAACAGACGGCACAGAGCAGCTCTGGAGCATCTCCGATGTCCCTGCCGATCTCTTCAAAGTGACTTCGGAGTCATTTTGAAATGACTCCAAAATCACTTCGAAGCTTGGATTTCAGGCCTCCCCCCCATGGGTGCATCCCCTCCCCCTAGCTTCCTCTAGACCCCATTGTCAAACTAACGTGGAAACAGGCTCCCTTTAATCTGGGTTTTCTGGTTGAAGACCCCATGGTAGACCCCATTAATGGGGTCTACAGAAAATCCGGATTAAAGGCCGAGATGTACCCATATGATCTGGATTTCCCGAGCCGCGGTGGAAACAAATGTGTCCCAATGGGTGCTGTGGTGGAAATGGGGTCATCCGGCTCTCACCAAAATGGGTCCTTAATGGGTGCTAAAATGGGTACTAAGTGACCATAGGAAAACACCCATAAACAACAAAAATGCATTGCTACTATATATATCTATATACCTCTCTCTATATAGATATCTGCTTTCAGATCTATTGATTTACATTTTATTCTTATAGCAGCTATTTGAAGTGTCCTTATATAATTTTCCTTCTGAAGGGTATCTTCATATCCCTTCTCACCAAATGTTAAGTGGTCCAAGATTAATGTTCCATTGCTCCTTCAAGTACCCAGAGACCGTTAATAATCATCCCCATGTAACATTAAAGGGTTCCTTTATCAGTTGACCCCACATTTTTCTCAATTGAGCTGTAATGCTTTCCAGAGTCACCTATTCCCACAGTTGCATGCACCACTTAGCAACTGAAAGATCTGAGTAATTTTTTCATCCGGTATCTATATTTAAGTGTGTCATGGTAAGTATATATTTAAGAAGTGTTTTCTGCTTTATAAAGTTGTTTCTGCCTCTAAATGTTAATAATAAATTATCAGAATTTTGATACCCCCCCCAAATGCTATCACTGATAAATAAAAGTGTCTTTGTATGGAAATGACAAACTATGAAGCAATTTAGTGATGTTAGGTACTGGATGGGCATATAATACCATTTAAAATTTTAAATTGCATCTTCTGTGGTTTTGGAATAAAAAAAATCAGTGAATATAAGTGTTTTCTATTCTTCATCTTCTAATGGAATATCAAGATCCTGGTTTCATGAATTACGTAGGCCAGCTGTTTGTCTGTATTGAGCTATCCTGAAGCATTCTCTCTGAAACAGTAAATTTGTTGCCAGTCTGAAGATATGCTGGTTCAGTTTTCCTCACTAAACTGCTACTTATACCACTGCCACTCTCTGTGTCAGAAAGCAGAGATAATTCTTCAAGCTATCTATCCTAGGGATGAGCTTGAATATTCGTAACATTAGAAATTTAGCTGAATTTGGCTGAATTCAGACATTCAAACTCAAATCAAATGTTACAATATTTGTATGCTAACATTCAAACAAATGTGAATGTTTCTGGACATTTCTACATACAGTTCAGATATTCGTTAAACTGGGGAAACGTACTGGATACGTATTTGTTCATATCAGATACATATCCATTTGTATCAGATACTTATCTATCTGTATAGGATATGTATCTATTTGTATCAGATATGTATTTGTTCGTATCAGATACATATCAGATACATATTCATTCGTATCTGATACATATCAAATGTTCGTACAAATATGCACAAATAGATTTGTATCAAATATAATTTTACCACATTTGAATGCCTTCTATTCGTACGAACACAGATTTCTGAACATCTGATTCATTTTAAATTGAATGCAAAAAAAAAAAAAAATCCATGCACATCCCTAATCTATCCTCAGCTGCACTGTTACATTCTTCCAGGCTTAGTGACCCATGCCAGGACTTCCTTTCACTGTTTAGTGCAGTATGCAGTTGAAGAGCCATATATATAATAACCTAAGAAGACCATTGAGTTGAAAGCCAGAAAAAATAATTTATGTGTTACTGGAGTGGCGTGGAATTAATTGTCACTCTAATACACCAGAAGGCATTACCGTGATTTACCAAATTCTATGCACTAGGGAAGGAAAAAAGCAAGACATAGGATAGACTTTAAAATTGAAGAACTCTCAGAAGTTGGATTCTTGTGTTTGGAAAATTTAACCAAATTTAATTTAATGGTTCACTCATGATAAAAAGTTTTAATAAAATCAACCTGTTACATCAATGAGTAGAACAGAAATACAGTTCATTAGGGATTGGCAGATTTTTTAGTCAAAACTACTTTATGTCAACTGTCAAATTTAATGGATTCCCATATATATATAAAACATTGCTTAGAGATGAAGAACAGAGAAATGATATTACTTTTTGGTCATTACAAGATCAAAACACAATTACATCTAAGAATGCAGGACAGATCTAAACTGAATAATCAGAAAGAGTTCATAGGGAAAGGCATCTTGGTTCACATAGCTTTTTTCATAATTTGCACTTAAATTTCTTTTCTCAACTAGGTGAGATATTTTAATGTCGGTTGTACTGTAACCTGTGTACTTAATTTATAAAAATATCTCTACTATAAATGCAGCCATTGAAGCATGGCATGATTCTAGTGTACTTACTGTGGTATAAAAAGAGAAAGAGACACTCTAGATTACTGGAACAAGCTTCATTGTATCTTAAATTATGCAGGCAGATTTTTAGTGCTTCTCAGATTGTTTTTTTGATAGCACATTTCCCTCAAAACATATACTTGTGTGTTTTTTTATTTTGCTTTGTTTAAAAGTTGTGCTATCGTTCTGCTAATGAATTGCTATGCAAATACCTGTTTTTAGTTTGGAAGCATAGAGTAAAAAATGAAATGAGACTCATAAAGATTTACAATGATTCTGAATCACAACTATCACTGCCAGTTGAGTACTTGTGGCACTTCGTTTATCTCTAAGCAACCAATCAACATATTTACTAATTATAGAAAATTGACTTTGATTTCCACTTCCTCCCTATATCTGTAGCTGACCAGAACAATTGCTCTAAGCAACCTGGAAAAACTGGAAATGGACCATCGACAAAATATGCTAGTGTTAAAAGAAAAATGCCTTATGACGCACAGTGTTGTTTATATTCATTACACAAAATGTAAGAAAAGGACCGTTTTAGTCATTTTATGAAAGCATTGTGTTCCCTCCTGCAGATGTTTTTGATGCATTAGGCAAGAAAGAGAAAAAAGGAAGCAAAAATGAAAAATGTGAGATTAAAAGAAAACCGCCAAATAAAATGGCCCCAGAAGCAAGTAAAAGAGAGTAATGTTAATCCGTTTTTGCCAGCAGATGTTTTGCTCAAGTTCCAAATCCAATAATGCTTGGTTTAGTCAAGATGAAACAGTGACAGAAACTGGGGAATGAACACAGACAGAAATAAGTAAGCACCTTATTGAACACAGCTCATATATCTTTAAGAAGCTGTTGTTTTCAAAAGAAGCATCTGGAAGGCAAGATCTCCAGATTCCTTCCTTCCTTCCTTTGTTTTTGTGAGACCACTCCCTTATTCTATATCTTTCTTTGAAGGTTCCACACTTTCCCCTATACTGTATATCAATTCATTATTCATTTGGGGGATGTGGAGGGACATGCTTCTATTCTGTCCATCCTGAAATGTCTTGATTCTATTAGTTTCATAATAAGCTTTTAATGATTGGTTCAACAGAAATCTCAAGTAGCTGACCCCAATGGTCCTGCCAGAGCATTCTTGTCACCATTGATCATGAAGACAAAAATCAATTTCAGCTAAGGAGGGAGAAGTTAAAAATAAATTGCACGGATCGATTTTTGTTAAAACCTGATAGCTCTAAGTTAAGTGCTAAAGAAAAAAAATGTTTTAGTTACATAACTGCCATGAATATGCTTAACACAGCTGAATATCATGGCCCCAATCCAAAAAGAAATAGATCTAGGAGCAGTTGGATTTACATTTGCTTTCTGGTTGCAGATGTCAAAAGGAAAGGCCCTTCCATCATGAAAATGGGTCTGTACTCCATGAGAAATCAGTGGAGATTTTGATCCAACTAGTTGGCAACAAGGGTATTAGGAAATACTAATGTAAATATAAACATCTGCAGAGTAGAAAAGAGTAAAATAAGTCAGAACAAACCTTGTTGTAAATGGATCAGTCAATGGAATGAAAAAAAAAATGGAATAGGTTGCCATAACAGATGGTGAGCTCTCCTTCACTGAAGGTCTTCAAGCAAAGGCTGGACAGACATCAGTCTAGGATGGTTTAGTGAATCCTGTATTGAACAGCGGGCTGTACTCAATGGCCCTGTAGGTCCCTTCCAGGAGTGTTTTTCCACTGTCACTAAAAGTACCCATTAAGTACCCATTAAGGGGTACGTAATGGCATTTTTGTATCCATTAATCGGTACTTAATGAGTACTTCTAGTGACAGTGGAAAAACACCCCAAATCTATGATTCTATGGATGAAACAGATTCTTCTTACAAGAAAATGTGATCCATCAATAATGATTAAGAATCCTAATTCAAGGTCTTCTGATCTACTACAAAAACTTAAAAATTGGTGCAAAATAAACTAGACCTAGTTGCACAATTGTGGAATTAAGAAATATTGACACTTGCAAGAATTATATGACTAATAAACTAGTTTCCCTAGTGCTCTGAAAGGTATGTTTAAGAAGAGGATATATAAGAAGCCTCTTGTAGCTTATTAGCAAAAAAAAAAAAAAAATAGCTCCTTTAAAAAAGAAACTGTCAATGATATTTAATGGAAAAATATTTAGCAGGTTTTGGATGTCAAACGTTTCTCTAATGTTAAGAAAATGTATTAGGGGTTCATATTCTATAGGTTGAAATAATGTACTGAATCTGAAATTACTGGAATCTGAGGTTCTTTCTGCAATGTTAACCAGGAAGAAAGAACCTGCAAAGTTCTTTCTGGCCTCATCAATACATATGTTAGTGCAGATCTGTTTACATAGGACAGAGGCCCTGGACTCTAGGAGACCCTGGTAGGCCCTGATTGGGAATACTAGTAAACTCAATCAAACAGCAGACTATTTGGTACTCTTCAAAACATGGAAGGCATGCAGAATGTACACCTCCCATGCTTGGGCCTAGAAGGAGATGCATTTTGGTGGTACACCAAAGTGCGCCATTGAAATGCATCCCACAGAGCTTCTAAGGTTTGGAGCTTTTGTTCCTGATCCTCAGAGTGCTTGGAACATGTCCTTGAAGCTTTGAGGCCAGGGTAGGGCTTGCGCTGGAGCAGTGCTGTCATGCAGAATATGTTTTTCAGAATATACCTAGATTCCAACCATGGACAAGTAAATACAGAAAATTATCTCACCTTATGTAGCAACTATTTTTCTTAATAATATATGCAAGTACCGTTGAATTTACTGTGTTTCAGCATCTCCTCTTTCCACCAAAAACTATTCTTAAGAATGTTATAAGTAAGTGATACTTCAGAAATTAAGACACATCACCGCCTGTGCTCAAAGACCTATTATGATAACATACTTAGTAACCCATGCAGTAAGTGGCACAATACTCCACCCTATAATTTCTTTCATCAGGAGCTACAGGAACAGGCATTACAGTTGCAAGCTCCCAATGCTGGTGTGCTCTCGACCTTTCATTACCCATAATGGGTGTTTTCCCACTGGGGTCCTTTAATGCGGATCTAAGAAGATCCAGATCTAAGGAATGGATAGTTCCCTTAATAGGGATCTAGAAGATCTGGATTAAGGGAAGTACCCAGCATGTTTCCATGGGCGGTCTAGCACCTAATAGCAATGGGTGCTAGCCTGCCTGCTGTGGAAACACCAGAGCACCCATTTGCAAATCCGGATCTACTCACAAGGGGCCTGCCTATCACCTCACGTGTTTGGGGGGACAGGGGGTGCAATCTCCAAAGTTGCCTTCGGAGATTAGCAAAGGCTCTGAAGTCCCTTGGAAGTCATTCCGAAGTCATTCCAAAGTTGCCTTTAGAGATTTGCACATGCTCTGCAGAAAAACCCCTTCAAAGTCTTTGCTAATCTCCAAAGGCAACTTCAGAATGACTTTGGAATGACTTCGGAGTGACTTTGGAGCCTTTGCTAATCTCCAAAGGCGACTTCAGAATGACTTCAGAATGGCTTCGGCGGGACATCAGAGTTTTGATTTTGGGGCACCCCCCATGGGTGCCCCCTACCCCAAGCCTCCTCTAGACCCCATTGCCGAATTGCAGTGGAAACAGGCTCCCTATAATCTGGATTTTATGGTTGAAGACCCCATTGTAGACCCCTTTAATGGGGTCTACAGGAAATCCAGATTATAGGTCCTGAAGGACCCGTATGATCCGGATTTCCCGAGCTGTGGTGGAAACAGATCTGTCCCTAATGGGGTCCGTGGTGCAAATGGGGTCATTTGGCTCTCAGCCAAATGGGTCCTTAATGGGTGCTAAAATGGGTACTTTCTGCCAGTGGAAAAACACCATAGACTCATTCAAGGAGGCTTACAACAAGAAAAAGGAGGTGACCTTGGCTGGTAGTGCAAGATGAGGGCTACTCCTACCCATCTCAACTGGGAGGCATGAATGCCAAGGAACAAAGCTTTTCAGTGTTCAAGTAAACACAAACTCATATGGTAAAGAGAATGTCACTGATGAGAAACCAAAATGCAAGAAGAAAATGCAGAGGAAGAAAAGATCGACAGCATAAACAGTCAACAAGGCAGAGACTTTTTACCATGCAGCCTCAATTACATTTCTTTTTGCATGTTTCAGAGATCTAAGTAAACATTTTATGCAAGACAAAGTCAAAAAGGGGTGTTTCTTGCCCAGATCTCTGAATGATGATAATTTATTGCCTCCCCACTACATCTCTTTCTGGTTAATGGCGCAAAGCTCTCCCAATTTAAAACTGAAATGGAGTGTATCCAGATGGAGATGCCAACCCCAGTTCTGAGTAAGTATGAAAGAGCTGAGTTGAAAGCTTTGGGTTGTTAAGAGAATCAGACTGCACAGCGCTTGAAAATTCACAGTTCCTTACATTCTAGGGATCTGTTCTGGACTAACCAGAAAAGGCATATTAATGCTAGAAAGGGAAGGACACTGACCACATCACTTTGTCCTGGCATGCAGCACTTACACAAAATGATAGAAGAAATAAAACACAGTTATTACATTTGTTGTGTGATGGCTCCATTCTGAAACCCACCAGTGTACACAAAGTGTGTTGGGCAAATGACTGTGAATTTCATATTAGCATGAATGTAGGTCCTGATTCCCTCTCAAATCTTGACTTCCTCAGCCCCCTTTTATGATATTATAGTTTCAAGATGATGTGTGGTCTATATTCTACAGTGATAGCTCATAAGCAGCTCCCATACAGTCTCTACAGAACATGCTAGCTGGAACTTATACCCTATTCACCAGAGTGGCCTTCTGGAGATACAGCCCCATGTTCAATGCTGCTGGCAACAAGGACCTTTTTTCCCCTCGTAATGTAAAAACCAAACAGGAGAATTCACCTAAACACTAGAAAATGCTCCTGGGCCTTGGGATCCTCCAGCCATGGCCATGTGAATACTTAACTGGCCTCTATGGTTGTTTCTTGGTGTGCTGTTACAAACCTTCCAGCCTGCAACTTCAGAGACGGACAAAATTTGTTCCTTAGCTTCTGAAGGTAGGCCAGGAAAGGCAGCCCTCTTGCAGAATGTTGCTAGGACCCTACCCAAAGCATCTTCATTCCTGGTCCCAATGGTTTAACTCAGGCCACATGTAAAAATAGCTTAAAGAGAAAGTTTAGCAGGTCAATAATAAAATGGTAAGTATATTATTTAATATGGTATAATGGAGAAATTTAAAATAGTATAAAAGTAACATTTCAAGTTTTTCTGTATAGTTGCTCTTGTTCTTAATTTAATTATTGTCAGACAGAACTTACCTGTAGACCATCCCCATTTTTGCATAGACTGTCAAAGATCCGGATCTAGAAGATCTGGATCTTTGAGATGGGATCCTCCTTGGGATTGGGTCCTTGAAGATCTGAATCTCTGGGAGGACTCCATACATCTGTAGGGACCCTTTAGCACTCAACTGCAATGAGTGCTAAGCAGGGCACCGTGTGGATGCCGCCTGAGGTCCCGATAAGGCTCCAGGAAGGGGTTCTGACCTGGTTCCTCAGCTGCATCTGGGTGGTGGTGGATCACAGCTGCCTGCTTTGGCTGATGGGCATGATCATCACCTCCCCGATGTGTTTGCTGCAGCCTCCTCCCACTGCTGATGCCCCACTGATGAATAGGGGTGTGCACAAATGCAATTTTTGGCATTTGATTCGACCCATTAAATCCAGATTTTTCCAGCCCTCATGGGGACAGGGTCTTCAGGATGGAGTCCAAATGGGGTCTTCAGTGGAGACAAGGCCTTCCTGATTGGTACTAATAGGGTGCCCATCGGGTTCCTAATGGGGTCTAAAAGCAGTCTTCAGTGCCAGTGCAAAAACAGCCCATGTATTATGATTGTCTTGTAATAAATATTTCAGACAATAGTCTTCTCCTGTTGCTCGAATTCGGGACACAGAAAGGTTGATAAAAGTTGCTGGTGCCTCTTGATATATATGAGACCATAATATTGCATGAGCAATGTCTTCTACCTGGCTCAACCCACATGAGAAGATTCATTCAGAATAAGGGACACCTTCGAATCTGCAATGAAGGAGGGCTGAGGGCTATAAATTAAATCTGACCCCGGTAAAAGCCTTCCTATATTTAGGGATATGCAGTTTGTTTAGGTGGCTGTATGGGATGAGAAGTCTTGCATTTTCTTTTATAAATGGATAGCTAGCTGCTGCACTCATAATCTTGAAAATCCATGTCCCACAGTCTTTGTTTGACAATGTCCTTGCCTCTCTTGTGTCCAAATATAGAATTCTAATCAGTGCCCTGTTGCTTCCCCGCCATCCTTGTATTTTAAAGCAAAAGATAGCAAAAGATATTGCTCATATCTTTGCCCAATATGCTAAACGAGCATCATTCACCTGGGGGTGGAGGGAAATATCCTAAACCAGGTAAGTATCAACAGTAGTAACAATGCTGTGTGCAAACGAGATAGTAAAATTAGTGTGCATTTTTCCAATAAACACAACAGATGTTGCAACTGAAAGAGTGCACAATGGAGTGAACTGTAAGTACATAACATTAGCTGTAGCCCTTTGATGTATAGCACATCTTCAGTGTTGAAAAACTGTTCATCACTATTCCATCAGTGCCTCTGTCACAGGTTATATCTAGAAAACAATGCAACCAGCTTTATCCCTTCTGCTACACATTTTTATAAAGGGAAAGGAAGCCCTCTTCCATGCTTGTAAGACTCACTAACGTGTGTGTTTTTATTTAGCCAACTCTGTAACCAAACAAAAGGATGTTGCTATGGAATTGGGTAGAAGGGAAAAAGGAAATGCATTCTGTTCTACTGCAAACACATCATAAAAAGTGTAATCAAAATACTGTGGAGTTGCAATAGGAAAACAGAAAGCCTTGGCACATTATTTTCTAAGTAAAAGAGTAGATTTTTACTTATATTGGGAAGATAGAATCCTTTTACATAAAAAAAAATAGAAATTAAAAAGCATTTCAAAATTGCTTAGGGAACAAAGTGGAAGGTGGGTCGTACCAAAAATAAGTCCAGTGGTATTACTGTTTTTATTTCCGCAGAACATCTTGAATGATGTAAATTTAATTAGAAACTATGTTAATGGCTTTTACAAGCATTAAAGCCTCATCACTTTTGTCTTGCCATTAAAAGATAAAGAGGCTTCCATAGCACCAAACTGATGATACAAAATATGATTCTTCTTTTTTAAAATCTGTATTTTTATCTCGCCCCAAACCTGAAGGTCTCAGGGTGGGGTGGGTTACAATCATAAAAATAAAATAGTCTGGGAACTACTACTGAATTGTAAATGGCTTCTTTTTTTGTTACTCTTTTTGTTACTCATACCCCAAATGCCCTGAATTGTACCCTTGGGGATATGCAAACCCCAAGTTGGGAATCACTGTGATAGATATTTGGGACCCAAGCCATTAGGGCATTGCAAGTTAAAGTTAATACCTTGAATTGGGTCCATTGGCAGTGAATTGACAGTCAGTGAAGGATTATATGTTAATGTCCTTCACTCTCTT
This sequence comes from Aspidoscelis tigris stejnegeri, assembly GCA_023333525.1. NCBI lineage: Eukaryota > Metazoa > Chordata > Lepidosauria > Squamata > Teiidae > Aspidoscelis > Aspidoscelis tigris. Next base: position 58,567,352 of record JALMGA010000002.1, on the reverse strand, counting down.
AAACATTTCTTGGCTTCTTATCAATGGTCTGGAAGCTTTTGATGTCAGAATATGTAACAGGTTTATATTTTACCCTTTCTTCTTTTCTCAGTTGTACTAGTCACTCCTTGAAATCCATTTGTTTGTTCAAGTGCCCTTCATTTTATTTCATTCCATTCTGCTGCTATGATGTGGAGTACAGTTTTGTTGTTCAACTCCATTTGTACTGTGCAATATCATGCATCTTATCATCTCATATTTTCATATGTGTTACCTTTGCATAAAAGATGGAAATATAGTCTGAGAGATAAGATGGGAGGATCAGAGATAAAAACGGTTCACAAAATGGGCCAGGGAAAATTGAGGAGGGGATAGAGGGAAGGAGAAAAGAAGGGTGTATTACAAAAAAACTACAGATGATGCTTATGTCTTTACACTACAGTAGTACAAAACAATGGCGGACTAAATGAGAGGAATCATGCAAAATATAGATGAGAGAAGTTCGGAAAGCAGAAAATAATAGTAAGTTATATAAAATTTGATTGCATTTTTTTAAAAAAGTAACAAAATGTGATTAGGCTGCAATGGAGCAAAACAAATTAGGGAGGATACCTTGATGAATTAACTACAAGTCAGTCATAACTAGACTAGAGCTTCTATTTGAATTTTTGTTTTGAAAATGTCTATGCCATTCCTGAAAGGGTTGTATCACAAATAACAAAGGCATTTTCTGAACTTACCTGCAGGAGATCCAGATCTGTGGATCTAGATTAGCCCAGCCCACTGATCTGGTTCATGGATGGCATGGTCTGAATCAGCTCCATCTGCACTGACAGTGCTGATTTGGATTGCCCACTGCACTTGGTTTTGAAGCTCACATGAGCTTTGAGGCTACAATCCCATGCTTCCAAGAACTAGAAATGGAAATTCCTAACTTTGGGTACCATATGGGGGTGTTTTTCAACTGTGCACTATGGCATACCACTGAAAAGAACCTTCTGGTAGTCCCAGATTATGGAGGTATGCCTTTTGTATGCCTTCCATGTACCGTATCAGGCTACAATGGTCCCTATTCTGATGGACCTGATTAAACATGTCCACTAGAAATCCAGGCAGAGGCTTCCTTTAATCCAGATCCCTCTCTGTCTTATGTAGATAGAGCCAGGATCAGCTTGGGGCAGGGACTTTGTGATCCACATTAACATATGGATACAAAGACCCACATGCATACTATCACTGACCCTTAATACAGATTAAGAGTCTATAGAGAAAGGGTCAAATGTAAATAATATATTTACAACACCATTTCTTAAAAAGCTAGATAAAAATGATGGCCCTACACTTGTAAACCAATTCAGCCTTTTCATAGCTGGATCAAGTATAATTCACAAAATCAGCCACTTCCTAAAAACTTCTCTGACCTCTCTAGTTCCTTCTTTCCTTAGTCCCTTTGTCGTTTTTCAGCTCTATCACTTTCATTTACTCTGTCCTGACATGACTAGATTCTCTTTACTGTTGTAGTGAGTGATTTCAGCATATTTCTGTTGAGTCCTACTTTGGTGCCTTTTTCAGCACCAGGGATAGCAACAGAAACTGTTCCAAGGCACGGCTGCCTTATTAACAGAAATTGTTTTGACATTGCCTAGAGGAAACAAATGAAGCAAGGACTGAAGTGTACAATTTTTTTCAATGTATGGACGAAGTTGATAAAGAAAATATTTTCTCCTTTTTTCAAAATGCTAGAATTGAGAGTTACCCAAGAAAGCTGATTCTTGGAAGAATTAGGACAAACAAAATGATCCCCCCCTCTTTTTCATACATTATATTGTTAAATTATGAAATGTGCTGTGCTGTGATAAGATATAGTACTACCTACAATGGCTTCCAAAAAGATTTGGATAAAGGCAAGGTTATCAATGGCTGCTGGCTAACTGCTATGCAACTTCCTTTAGTACAGGAGGCAAAATGACTCTAAAGACCAGCTGCATGTCTTGCTCATAAGCTTTGATATATAACTAGGAAAAGGTTGCTGACTTGATGGGCCACTGGTCCAATCTACCAGGGCATTTATTAGGCTCCTTAAACATTTTCTTATGCCTCTACCTTAGAATAATGATGAACATAAAATCAATTAAGCCATTTCCCAATTTGCATTCATTGGCAGAATCTACATGGCATCTTTATGCCCTGTCATCAGCCCACCATCCTTATTCCCAGCACTCCTTACTCGCATTTATTTCCATCCTTCCAGCAGCCATGGCACTATAAGAACATAAGAGTAGCCCTGCTGGATCAGGCCACAGACCATCTAGTCCAGCATCCCATCGCACACAGTGGCCCACCAAATGCTCATGGGCATCTCAAGCAGAGGGGATGCTCTTGAATACCAGCAAATGGCCCTAGAAGTGCCCTGCTTCCCACCCCCCAGCCTGAAAGATGAACCTAGGCATTCATTCTAGTAGACATTGATACATCTGTCATCCATAAATTTATCTAACCCTGCCTTAAAGCCATCTAGACTGGTAGCTGTCACCACCTCTTCCAGCAGCACATTCCATAAGCCGATGACCCTCTGGGTAAAGAAATACTTCCCCTTGTCAGATCCAACTCTCCTACCCATCAGCTTAAAAGAGTCCCCCCTGGTTCCAGTGTTGTGCGATACAGAAAAGAAATGTTATCTATCCACCTTTTCTATACCATGCATAATTTTATATACTTCAATCAGGTCCCATCTTAAATGCTGTCTCTCCAGACTGAAGAGGCCTAGATGTTGCACCTTGATTTTGTAAAGGACGTGTTCCAGACCCTTAATCATTCTGGTTGCCTTTTTCTACACCTTCTCTAGTTCCACAATATCCTTTTTGAGGTGTGGTGACCAGAATTGTACACAATATTACAAATGTTGCCTCACCATAGATTTATAAAAAGGCAAAATGATACTTGCTGACTTATTTTCTATTCCCTTCCTAATTATTCCCAGCACTGAATTAGCTTTTTTCGCTACTGCCGCGCACTGGGTTGACACCTTCATTTAACTGTCCCCCAAAACCCTGAGATCCCTTTCCTGGTGTGTTGCAGAAAGCTCAGACCCCATCAATTTATAGACATAATTTGGATTCTTGGCCCCGATGTGCATTACTTTGCACTTGTTAAGATTAAAGCACATTTGCCACTTGGTTGTCCAGTCACCCAATGCTAAGAGATCCCTCTGGAGCTCTTGGCAATCTCTTTTGGATTTTACTACCCTAAATAATTTAGTATCATCAGCAAACTTTGCTATTTTACTATGTACCCCTTCTTCTAGATCAGCCATGGACCCACTGACCTGCTTTCATCTTGAGCATGGGGTCATTTCCTCAGGTTGAAGTTCCTTGCCTGAAGATATTGCAACCAGAAAATGTAAGGTGTGATTTTTGCAAGGCTAGGAGCAGCTGCATATACACAGACAGCATGCTGTCTTTTTGAAAATTATTTTGATGTTGTGCTCTTAGTGTGATTCCAACCATCACTTCAGCTAAAGTTTGACGATGAATCTTTCTGTGCAGATCCTACCATTCTTACATTAGTCAAATTAGTGTTTCATGGCTAAGAAGTTGAGATTTTTATGTAGCATTCCATTTTGAAAAGGTAAGATGTTTTGCATATCTTTAATTTAAAATAAGCACCCTGAAGGATGTTAGTACATATAAAACAATGTTAACAGTATATTGTTTAATTGCTTATAGTAATATAAACAATATAGAGAAATATGGAAAGGTTACAGGCTAAATTGTAAGAGCACAACACTTCTCTGTTTGGTTGGCAATAAATTTAAGAGGTGATCAGTGTCTACTTGTATTCTGATGGCTACATGCTACATACTGGTCCTGAATTACCCTACACAGTTAGTGAAGAACAGCAGAATTACCAAAGTGCTTCACCATTAGGAGAACAAGGCAGGAGCAAAGTTTCATTTGGAAGGCTTCCTTTAATTTCCAAGATTCCATTTTGTTTCAATGTGGATGAAAACATGGTTCAAAGATAGCAGAGGGAGGATTTCAACAAATGCCCCCAACCCATCATACAAGTGCTCCACAAACTTTCGTGGTAAAACGACACTGTGGTTTTAATGCCACTCATGGACACTACAAAAGCTGACCTTCTCTGCTGTAGGGTGTTTAAAAACAAAGAAGCCAAACTAAATATGCTTTGCAGGGATGTGAAAAAATGCCATTTTGAATGTTTTCAAGCATTCAAAATTGTGTTGTTCCTCTAAAATAGATAGGATATAGGTTTGCTAGATGGGTCTCTTCACAAACGTAGTCCTAGGAGCAAGGTAAATACTTATCTTTCTTGGAGTCTTGGCAGGGATATCAACATCTTGCTGAGACGTGTATTGATACCATCACATCTCAGGATATGATTCTGGGCCTCCTAACCTCTCCCTGTCCTCTATAGGATGAGCAGCCACAGAAGATTAACAAACTGTTGCATACCTCTAAGGCTTTGGTCTCAGCCAATACAGCTATTCTCATGTTCATAAAACATATGCTAAAATATTGATACCGGACTATAGTAAAAAAAAAAAAAAAACTTTCACAACCAAACCGTATACAAATAGCCAGTTTTCCAAACTATTATCAGTAACATGAGAACAAAACGTATTTGATATTGCTGTGATAGCATGATGCAAACCATTTTCCTTAAATTGTATATAATTTTCCATCACAAAGTTATTTTGTTTTTTATCTATTTATATGAAGTATAAAAGAGTACTTTTGATATTTAAACAAACACACGCACACAAATGTATTTCCAATTAGTAAAATATCGGCACAAGTCTTCCTTTTTAAGGTACACTTCTTCACTAAGAAAATATAAATATGCTGAAGACATACCTGAATAAAGATATATTCATCCTGGACAACAAGAGAACTTGTATCGATGGAACGCAAAAATGGTCCATTTCTGGTTGTTTCTGAACAGTCGTGAATCCGACAAGTTATATAATGTGCATCTGTAGTGAAAACAAATGCATGAGAAAATGTTGGTAGAGAATGAACATTCAGACCAGAGATTCTGGTCAGCTATTAACAACTAATATTGGTACTGAACATCATGTTAACAAACATTTTCCTGCAAAATTGTGAGTACTGGCTGGAAAGCAATCTTTAACTGAGGACACTTCCAGTTTATTTCTCCCCCTTCCATCACAGCCTTGGAATAGATTTTCCTGACATAACCCTATCTCTGGATTCCTATTAGCCAGGATGCCTTCTTTGTCATTCCTTGCTCTTCAACCCTTGGGATTATACTTCTCCATCCTTTTTGATCAAATTCCAATCTGGTTTTCTAGTCCCCTTTTACAGAGAATAACAAATGTGTCTGAACACTTTGGGGTGTAGAGAGTTGGATGTGATCTTTCATAAAAAGGTTGGAAGATGGGGGTGTGGAGGCCGAGTACATGTGTACAATTATCTTTAAGAATTTTTTTAAAAAAAAATTCCCAAAGAACTATCTTACAGATACATTTGAAAGCAACTCCAATTGCCCTGGCTTAAAGAACAAGGAAGACTTAATTTTGTTCTCAGTGGTTAACTAGTTGTGCAGAATTAAAGGAAAATAAGTGTTTAAAATGGTCAACAATTCCATAACTTAGAGCCAGCTAGTATGAAATCATGATAATTAGTCTTCATTTGACCTACAGATGAACCCAGGTCTCCAAACTGAACTAGCTGAAAGCTAAAGAAGGAATAGCCAACTGCTCCCCTGGTTTGCTATAAGGATTAGAAGGAACTTCAGCCACTAGTTTTGGTACGTGCATATTGGCTACCAGAGGCTAGAAAATGTGGTGATATTTCACTATCCTTTGTCATGCCTTATATTTTGCAATGCAGTCATTTATTCCATCCATCTAGCTTTGTAAGTGGCAGTTGCGATGCCAAAAAGCAAAGGGCACAAAATAGAAAGGAATCAAATAGATGCAAATAAACTACATGTGTTGACATGACAACCGACAGCTGTCTATTGGGAATGTGTAATTTGAGCACATTACACCAATAATCAAATGCACAGAAAAAGGTCACCTGTATAATGTTCATATGGAGATAAGAGAGGGTCTCTTTAAGCTGCCTTTTGTGTCATTTTTCCTGTAAAGGTGATGTGTATTTGTATGTGGGAGGGAGGGAGATTTTAATCCCTCTGTCATATTTATTTCACACAATAAAGTATATGAAAGGAACAAAACATTCAGACCTAGATGAATTCAGATACTGCCACAAGTTCCATCTAGATTCACTTTTGATGACAAAAACAATACTAACACATGGGGATACAGAAAATGAAACAAAAATTATTACGAAAACTAAGGAATGAAAGTAACCATGCCTAATAAATAAGTACATTCACTAAGTGAAAGAAGGTTTCTCCTGGGGCTTTAGTTTCAAGGAGGCAGATAAAAATTTGTTTCATGAAGCAAAGAGCAGGTGTGAAAATAGATCAGTCACTCTGAACTTAGCTGATGAATCACAGGTTCTTGTTTTCAACAGATTGGGAACCAAAATTTATGAATTCAAAGGAGGTCTATCCTTTAATCTGGAACCTAGGGAAAGTTAATCAGGCATGTTTAATAAAGGTATAAACGGTATAAAAGTAATAATCACAATTTGGTGTCTACACATTCTGGTATATGCTTTCTTTAATAAAATATTTGACATTCTACATATACACTGAAGGAAATTCAATGTGTTGTCCATGTGATGTTTGGGATTTTGAATTTCCATATGAAGACTCAAGCCTTTCTTTGTGAATCTCAGAGTGAAGTGAAAGCCTTTTGTAATGCTGTACTGAAGAGATAAAAGGTTCTGGGCTGGTCATGCAAAGATCACAATCAGGATGTGTTTCCATTGACATTTTTATGTGGATTGAGTCCCTTTTCAGTGCTGAACGTCCCCAAAGGATTAGAGTAATCCACAGTTTCTGAGGATTAAAGATCCCTAAATACAGACTTTCTATATTTGGATAAAAAGGGGACTCGCAATGAGATTTACAAATAATCTGTGGTTTCTGTGAATGGGAACGCACATGGTTTTGGGGTGGGCAGGAATGGGCAGTCTCTTCAGTCCCCTCTGTCTCAATAATCACCAATCATTTGGTTCCTTTTTCCCTAGCTGCTAGAGCAGAACTGGGAGCTGCTGTTGCAATGTTAGGAAAGAGAGATACAAATGTAATAGCAGACAATCAGCAGAGCAGCTCATTCAAAACACACCCGCAGCTGCTGGTCTTTCACACTTCATCCTCTCCCTCTGCAGCCTTTGCTTACTTCACTCAACTTCTTCCTCAAACCCTTGTCCTGTTTGGCAGAAGCACAGAGTGCATGCTGTGTGTGTGTGTGTGAGTGAGTGAGTGAGTGAGTGAGTGAGTGAGTGAAAGAGTGAGTGAGTGAGTGAGTGAGTGATTGTAGAGGAAGGGAGAATTCCCTCTTCTGTCTAACTCTCGTTTTGAACCTCTGCAGTAACTAAAGGTGACTGAACCTCCTCCCACCCCAATTTATCTCTTCCCTCCTGCTCATTTGACAGCCATGAGAAAGATTTTGCCCTTCACTGCTGAGCAGATGACTTGCAAATCTGCTGCCTGCTTCATCTCCCTTGCTCCCTTCCCTGTAGCTGTCTCAATTCTAACATTAATCAGGGACAGACTTACAGGGTTTGGATCCCTGCCCCACAAAGTCAGGGTATGACGTAAAAGAGAGGAGGGAGGGGTTCCACCTTTAAATCCACATAAAAAGCCATATACGGTAAAATGAAAAAATGGATTAATGCTGATTAAATTAATACAGATTTAAAATGCAGTAAAATAGTCTAGTGGGAACTGGGCCTCAGTAGCATCAATGTAGAGAAATAGGCCAGAACCCAGCTAAAATAGGCCAGAACCCATTTCTCAGGACAGCAATGAACAGACATGGGCAAGTATGACTTGGTGGTGGCTTCTTTACTTCAAAGTCTCCCCTCCAAGGGTGATTCCACACTGGTCGATATATCAGACCAGCAAGCATAGTAAAATCCTCCCTTCCACAACCTTGTGTGGTTTAAGGGAACCCCTGCTTGCTGGTCCAGTATTTTGGGCAGTGTGGAATCACCCCAACTTTACATATTCAAGCCTGTTGCTACCTTGTCTCCATTTTCAATGGAAGCAGGCACCTCATAGCATCCATGCCAGCTTCTTTTCTGGTGCAATCACCAGCAGAGGTACTTCATTTGGAGGGTGGTTCCTCCTGCTGTACAGAGAGAAAGCCCCATTCTGTGATGCTTCCTCACCCCTAAATAGTGACCAGGAAGGTCCCTTATTCCATGGTGCCTTTCCATCCATTGTGCCTCCACCCAGAAGTGGAGGCATGACTATTACTAAATCTTCAAAATCAAGCTATTGAAGAACATTTTCAGGGTGACTCTTCCTCCAACATGTTCTCATATCAAAAGACTGCTCAAGACAATACCCAAATTACTATCCTCTAAATTGTTTTCTCATTTTTAAAATATAGACTCTTGTCAATCCACTATAGCAGCATCAAAAAAAATGATCAAAGGTAAAATGAATATCATTATAAGCAGCTGCCAAGTATCTGCTAGCCATGGCTACTGGCTTTGGGTGTCTAATATGATAAATGTAGAATGAGCAAGGACAACACCTTCCTCATCCCATCTCCATTCTAAATGACAAACATATGAAGAATTTCTGGCCGGAGAACCCACTTGCCAAAAAATATTTTAAAATTAAGAAAATCTGTGTCTCTCAGGGAATAGGTACACATGAACCTTATTCTCACATTAAAAGAGAATCTATCTTAAATGTACTTTAATTTCATGACAAAAGGAAATAGAGACAAAATATTACATTTCTGCTTAGCGTTTTTTTTTTCTGTTTAGAATCATAGAATTATCGTGTTGGAAGGGAGCTCCAGGGTCAGAAAGTCCAACTCTCTGCTCAATGCAGGATTTCCTAAACCATCCCAGAAAGATGCCTGCCCAGTCTCTGCTTGAAGACCTTCAGCTAGTTTAGAATTTTAATTCTGCTTTTTAACCTATCATAATTTGATATTATAATACCAGATACTAAGATTATAGGCTCTTCCTCCACTGGGTCTTATTCCAGATTATATCCCAGAATAGAGACCTGCCATCTGCATGCTAGTGCAGACTACAGCAGAACCCAGGCAAATCCTATTTTAGTCTGCACTAGCAGTGGATATAATCCAGAATAAGCCTCAGTACAGAAGGGGCATGGTCTTTTTAATGTTGATTTTAATGTAGCTTTGCATATGACTGCTCCATATGCGATCTCAGTTATAACTTTGTTGTGCGTTATGTTTTTATTTTATTTCAAGAATTGGGTATTTTTACTGTAATAATTTATTGACTGACTGACTGATTGAACAGAGCTGGTTAATTTTATGTTACTAAAGAAACAGGTCTTCTGTCATGGTACCATACAGCTGTTTTCAAACCAATTCAGAATAACCTACTTAACAGGACAGCCTATACAGAAGCATATCTGGATTTTTTTTTTTTAATGAAATTGTATGGCACAGTGCTGTTGCAATGTTCCAATTAACAGATAAGGAGAGCTTGCACAAAGAACTTCAACAGAATTTCACTGAAGCCAGTACACAATCCACTGCATCTACGGTAGTAGACCAAATGATGGAGACAAAATATGTCACTGAGTAGTCACAGCTCCTGTTTTCTAACAAAGAGAAATGGTGGTGATGATGGGAAGAAAGAATATAAAAGTCCTGACACCTCTCTTCCTTAACATCTGCTGCCTAGACTGCACATCTATTTGCCTAAAAACAAAGCTGGCACCACTGCAGAAGCACTGGACAGAACATGGTAGGACAGATATTAATGTAGAAAATAGCTAGCTAGATGGATAAGTATAGATAGATGGACTGATTTAGATACATGATAGGTAGGTAGATAGGAAGATAGATGATAGAGAAGGAAGGAAGGAAGGAAGGAAGGAAGGAAGGAAGGAAGGAAGGAAGGAAGGAAGGAAGGAAGGAAGGAAGGAAGGAAGGAAGGAAGGAAGGAAGGAAGGAAGGAAGGAAGGAAAATAAAGATATTCTGTTAACTTTGTAGTTCTGGGCAAAATTTTTTGAGTGCCTGTAAGCAAGGGAGTGTTTTTGAGTGAAAAAATAATTTGTTTCTTAAACTTAAACTGCTTTGTGCCATGAAACTACTGACTCCCCCTGGACTTTAAGGATAAGAACATTCAGCAAATTGAGCCTGGCGACCCACATCTTCCCTATCAATTAAAATGCAAATCAAGAAGCCCAAACAGTCCAAATGAAATGCAGTCATTTCCTTTCCAACTTTATAGGCTGAGTGCTGAGACACTCACGTCCATCTGTTGTCCGAGCCTCCATATGTACAAGGTCAGGCTCCTTGTCCAATCCTGTGACAGACCTATGAGAAAAAAAAAGAAGAAGAAGAGGAGAAACAAATCAACCTGGGAAGTAGAATGCTGTAACAGTGATCAAAGTTCAAGGAGGATAAGCAAAAGAAAAAAGAAAAGGCACCAGCTCTCTTTCATTTTAAACAAGCCACCCTGAGACTTGAATGGATTTAGATCATGAAAAAACCATGTGAAAAGTTAAGGTCTCAGTTCAAAATACACAAAGAACTGGAACACTAACAGCTTTAGAGAGAATTCCAGTTTTATAAGATTGTGACTCAAAACCTTGCTACTATGTGCACCCATTAGAAACAACATAAATGTCCAAAGAAGTTCGTAAATGAATATCTCTGAAGGTAGCAGTGCCTAGATGGTCCTAGCCAATTTCAAAAACAAAATACTATTGGACTATGTCAGTGCTTGAATACAGAATTGCCAGGGCTGCAAGCACAGACTTGAAGTTAAAAAGTCCTTTGGGGCAGATAGTTGAAAACCTATTCTGATAAGAAAACTACTTTGGCTTGTTACATAGATAAACTTTATCTTATTTTAACATCGCTTCGAACAGATGTGAATTTCCTAAATTATGATTTATTTTAATGGAAATACAACAAGAATACAAGGATTGGAGTGGAATCAGGCTTTTGCTAAGTAGATTATCTGCTTGAGGAAAAAGACTGAGTAAGAGTTTCAGTTCCTGCTGGGAAAAAGAGGAAGAGGTCAGGAACCACAAGAGTTCAAATGCTCTAGTGATTGTATTTTAGAATTTAGGCTGTTTCACCAACTGAGATGTGCCTAACTAGATTCTACAAGAACCAGGTCTTTGTGATCATAAGAGGCCAAACTCAATTAAAGTTTGGTTTTGTTCTGATAGCAAGCCAGCCTGTTCACAAATAATCATTTTGGCCACACACTTTTCCTCCTTTACCTCTTCATGCACTGGTATGACTTCTAACCACTACCTGAGCTGAGCTGGGGTGGGCCAGGTTTCACAGGCAGGCTGGGTTAGGCTGCTGCCACTGACAGCATAGTCCTTCAGAGTTTTGATGGTCCCAGAAGAAGGCATTTCATTGTCTGGCTTGGACTCTAAACAGCAGAAGACTAGAAATGCTGTTAGAAGGTAAAGCACACAAACATCTATACCCTTTCTGGAAAGCCTTGAATGAGATCAATTCTAGACCTTCCAGGAAGTAGATTTGTGCACATCCCTGTGCTTAGACCTCTAGGATCACTTGCAGTTCTCCATTACCAGAAGACAAACCTCCTGCTTGTGAATCCTGCAAATAAACAATATGAATTTAGGGAAACTGTGCAGGTTCAGAAAAAGAACTTAAACACTTTCTTCCTCACATTTCCACTCAGCTTGTCTTTGCTTACACCGGCTGTTACAGAATTAATTTGTTTATTTATTTATTTATTTTATTTATATTTACATTTATATGCCGCCCCATACCCAAGGGTCTCTGGGCGGCTCACAGCATTTAAAAACAGACATATAAGAACTATATCAAAACAGGTTTAAAATACAGCTTTAAAAATACAAGAATAATTAAAACAGCAGTGGTTTTCAGTGGGGGGAAGTGTGGGGAAACATTCAACCAAAGGCCTGCGTAAAGAGGAATGTTTTGACCGCCTTCCTAAATAGGGGCAAAGAATGCACCTCTAGGGGGAGACCATTCCACAGCCTGGGGGCCACCACCGAGAAGGCCCTCTCCCGGGTGCCCACCCACCTAGCTACAGAAAATGATGTATCCCATTTTAGGAAAACCTGACTTTGATCCCCAGCTCCTCCCTGGAAGTCTGCCACTAAGTAAGCAGTGGCAAATTAGCTCTGGATCTCTGGAAAGAAAACTGCATAGAGGGGCCCTTGGAGGGGCCCCATGCAGTCTATCAGGAATCAGCCCTGACTCAATGGTACCTAGCAAAGGAACAATGTATAAGAATACAGCGCTACCCAAAATAAAAATAAAATCAGCAATATGGTGAGGCTTACCCTTCTTTTGGTCTAGTGGTTAAGGAGCCGGAATCTTACACCAGCTGTTACAGAATTAATTTGTTTGGCAAATTCACTGCAACATTATCCAAAGTTTTGCTTAGACTAGTAGTAAATGTCCAGTTTCTTACTAGACCTGCTCCTAAATTATCCCTTAATCTAAATTAAGTTAGATATTGTAACAGTTATAGAAACAATTATTCCAATTTACTGAATGGGAATCACTTGCCAGATTCACTGTATTTTCCATTTACTATGTTTCATGTTGTTCCATTCAATTCGTGTCATAAAATGAACATATAACTTTCATTAGTCTGAAGAATATGCATTGGCTGGTAGACCAGTGGACTGGGCCTCCCATAGAAATACCACCATGTGGAAGGGAGGTTTCTAGTACAGTCAGTGTGGGATCACTCTTAGGGTGTTTTTCCACTGCAGCCCTTAGATCCGGATCTAAGAAGATCTGGAACTAAGGAATGGGTGCATACCTTAACCAGATCTAGTAGATCCGGATTAAGGGAAGCACCCAATGTGTTTCCATGGGAGGTGTAGCACCCATTAGCAATGGGTGCTAACACCCCTGCTGTGGAAACAGCTTTGCACCCATGTGGGGAATCCGGATCGACCCCCAAGGGGTCGGTCTGTTACCCCAGGGGTGCAGGGGGGTGCAGTCTTCTAAGCCACTTTGAATTGACTTGAAGTTATTTCAAAGTCATTTCAAAGTCTGTGCAAAATAGCTCCAGAGTGCCTTTGAAGTCTGTGCTGATCTTCGGAGTGAACTTCGAAATGACTTTGGAGTCATTTTGGAGTCACTTCAAAGTCACTCTGAAGTTCACTCTGAAGATCAGCACAGACTTCAAAGGCACTCCAGAGCTATTTTGCACAGACTTCGAAATGACTTCGAAATGACTTCAAAGTGGCTTCAAAGTGACTTCAAAGCCTAGGTTTAGGGAGGGGGCAATGGGTGCATCCCCTCCCCCTAGCCTTCTTTGGACCCCATTGCCTGTTTCCAGTGGAAACAGGCTCCCTTTAATCCAGATTTTCTGGCAGAAGACCCCATTGTAGACCCCATTAATGGGGTCTACAGAAAATCTGGATTAAAGGCCAAAATGTACCCATTAGATCCAAATTTTCCCCAAGGCAGTGGAAACAATCGGGCCCCAAATGGGTGCTGTTGTGGAAATGGGATCATCTGGCTCACACCCAAATGGGTCCTAAATGGGTGCAAAAAAAGGTACTCTTTGATAGTGGAAAAACACCCATTGTTTAACTGAAGAGTTTGCACAGTAGGGATAAACTTGCCAAGTTCACAGTTTAAAACACCCTGGGGTAATGGGCGGCCATTTTTAGTTTAGTTGTTATCAGATGTGTACTGGACACATGGATACCAAAATGGAAATGGAGCACTTCCTGGCTTAGAAAATAATAAATGGGCATGTGCTGCACTAAAATCATGCAAAAGTAGCGAGCAAGAAAGACAGACTCCTTAGATAGTTTCTTCAATAAAGGAATAGTTTTTATTAAGAAAGCAGCAGCAAAATGAGAAATATGGCAATTCCAGGTGGTCACTCCATAGAAGGCTGTTGAATGGATAAAAAAATACAAGCAAAAGTGACATAGGAACAAGGCTGATGAAATACAAAGCAGTAGCTCAGCACACAGGAAAATATCAATCGAAAAGCAATCTAAGGCAAATGGCAAAAAAGAAGGAAGGAAGGAAGGAAGGAAGGAAGGAAGGAAGGAAGGAAGGAAGGAAGGAAGGAAGGAAGGAAGGAAGGAAGGAAGGAAGGAAGGAAGGAAGGAAGGAAGGAAAAGAAAAGAATCTATCCTGCCTAAACTAGCAGCATTTGGCAATGTGAAGAGGATGTGAGAACCAAGTTCAAGAAGACTGGATGAACCTGGACTGGAAAAACCTCTCTGCCAGAAATGCAGAAAGTGAGTTTTGCACAGCTTCAGGAAAGCAAACCCCTAAAGCTGCGCTCTCAGAATTTATCAAAGGAGCATGGCTTTGAACTGCTCCAGCATAGAGCAGTAAAGGACTGGGCAGAAAAGCAGCGAAATTAACAGGCTGAATTAGGGGGCTTCTTCAGTGGAAACAATCTGAACTGAAGCAGACTGGAATGGCGAGCAATGAGCATATGGATATTTTGGAGAGATGATGAAGATAACAGGAGGTGGAAGGAATGATGGAGGAAGAAGGGTAGTAGCAACACACTGGTGTACCATACTGCTCCTGGTGTCCTATTTTTCTCCACTGCTAATCTGAGGGACACTGTATCCTTAAAGTCCATCCAGGGGGCATCCAGTTGAACAAAAAGCAGGGTGAAACCTATAGGTGGGGGCTAAAGTTTCCATTCACTTGAATGGGGAAAGATGGGGCTACGTGAACATCAGAAAGGAAACAAAAAAGGTACATGAGAAGGAAATTCCTGATTAGACATGATGATTTGGCCTCACTCCAAAAATGATCCAAGCAAATAGAACAATAGATTTAATCAGAACTTATTTCCTGTTCAGCATTCCTGAAAATGATGTCTCCAGATAGACAAAAGGGAACCTGAGTTGCCAAATAGCTTTTATTGTGTGATGCTTTGTTTCTTTAATAGAATTCTCCAGACAATGGCCAGCTTGTAGGTAAAAAGATTATCTTTCTTCCTTGGCCGATGTAGATTTAATCAGCTCTTTGCTTCCTGAAGACAAACCATTTGCAGTCTTTATCTTTTCTGCCAAAGTAGATGTTTGTCTTTTCAAAAGTATATTTTCATATTTTTAATATGCCCTGATACAGAATCTCATCATTCATTCTGTATTTCCAGCCTGAATACCAATAATAATATGCCAATCATAATTTCATATACTATCTAGAGGTGTTTGTCCTTTGGTGGAGCCCTAGCTTGGCACAGAACTCAGGGTGGATTTGGGGAGGTATATGATATCATAGTCATAGTAATCTTCCAATTCTTTTAATCATTTTACAAATTAATACTAGGCAGGAGGTATTTTTAGGCTGGCAGAAATCATTACAACATAACTGGAGAGATAGCAGAGGAGTGGAAGATTCAAAAGCAATGTTCCCATCATAGCTTTCTTTCTTTCTTTATCACCCTATCATTAGTCACTATTGTCCTCAGTTCCAACTATTATCCAGTAGGTCCCTTTCTACCCAACTTGCACTAGTTACACATCCACACCCACAAAGCATCTTCTAACACCACTTATTCATTCAAAGGGAGCAACTGAACAAAGACGTGATGAAGCAATTCCAAACTGTAGGCTTCAGAGATAGCCAATAATCCATATCGTTGGAGGGTATGGAACATGTTGTTGCATACCATGCATACCTACTCTTGTATTTAATGAAAATAGATGTGCTGAGGTGGGGAGTTAAAATTTCCATCTGCATGGTTTTGCACTCTCATGGATAAGTTATTTGCTGAATTTTCTATTGATGTTTGACACTGTCCATTAGATTTCACTGTTCCAGCAGCTGATTTGGACTGATAAAAACAAGACAAGACATATGAAAACAACACCCGCCAGTATCATTCGCAGTTGTAAATTCCTAAATATATTGTGTAAACTCAGTGTAATTACACCATTTCAGAAGACAAAAAACAGAGCTATATCAATTCTTCTGTAAACTGCAACTTTTTGAAATTCCACAACCCTTCACTCTCTGATGGATTGGATCTTTTCCATCATATATAATTTATTCCCCTCTGGTCTTAAATTGTTTCAGCTGAACCCACTGTTTTCACTTACTCTGCAATAGCTTGGTTTCCACCAGTTTTTTTTTAATCAAATGTGTTTGTAAACTGTCTGTAAGCATTTCTTTCATTTATTTATAATAAATAATTTATCTCACTGTATTAGACCTGTATAGGTTTAAACATTTCAAAATGTTTCTGTGTTGACTTATTTCTTTGCTTAACAGAACTATACTTCTTATTCCCTAGACCTCATAGCATCAGGAGCAGAGAGGAAGATTTTGTGGCCATACTTCATCAAAGGAAAAGGCTAAAGTCACCATAGATTGACCAAGAAAAGGGCAAAGTTGAGCATAGCAGGAGCCATAAAATGGTAGTACCTACTGCTTCTGGGTTGAAACACTCCAACCTTTAGTATGCTAACCGCATGCTCTGCCCCCAGAGCTCCCACCTATGGGAAATATCAAACTCAGAAAATTTCTGTCCCCCTAGAAGTTGGCTATGTTTGATGTCTTCCAAAACAGGGCCATGCCAGTTATCTCAAAGGAAGTGACATAAAGCAAGTGGCAGAAGTGGCAGGATAACAGCAGGAAGGGAGTTTGCTTTCTTTGACTTTGCCATTAAAGCACTTTTTGATAGTCTTTATCACAGGATATGTATTTGGGGACTTAGGATGTGTAATACCCACACTCTTTGAGGACTTGCATGGCACCATTAAAGTGTTCTATAGATCCTACCTATATTAGGTTTTTCTACCCTTCCTTTCTACAGTAAGCCATTCCCTGTTGTGCCACAAAGTAGTATTTGTTCCATCAGCGGAATCTTTGTCTTACTTGGCTCACAGTGACTGTAGCCTTTTGTTTGCTTATTCCCTCCCAGCTGTGCACTGTTCTGGGTCTTGGCAACATTTTGATTCTGCTCATGTTTGCATGCATAAATACATACGCATGTGTCCACTACCCAAGTCTGAACCAATCAAAGTTGGAAGTATCTAAAGTGCAGCCTCTTCCAAAACAAACCAATCCCTGTGTTGAAAGCATCTGGCTAGGCCCTCCTGACAGTGTTTCCACCTTTAGGAGATCAAGGTATGGGAACTCATGAGGTCAAGTGGTGGAAGATTGTAGAGTTGATGTGTATGTCTAAAGCCATACTGGACTGCTCCTGATGTGTTATTTTTATGCCTTCTAAATCTGGGGGCAGAGATTCTGTTCCCAAAGACCAGGTAAATGGCAAAATTATTATTGGACGAAAGGCAGGATAATGAAACAAAGAAAAGGACTCCGCCCATGGGCGGGGAGGATTCCTTTCAGCTGAATGGGAAAGGAGGAGCTAAAGCAATGGCAGGAAAAGAGACAAAAGAAGTACATGAGTATTCTTGGCTCTAGGACACAGAAGATTCTGATTACAGCATCAGGGTTGATGACCTAATTCCATTGCTGACAATAATCCAATCTAACAAAGAACAATAGGTTAAATCTGAATGCATTAGTTCTTTCCAGCATTTCAGATAAAGGTATCTCCAGATATTTACTACTTACAAATGTTAAGCTGATTTGTCAAATAGCTCCCAAAGATAGCTCCCAGTACTTCCAGAGATAAATGATTTTTTTTCCTAGTTGGCTCTCTATGGAAATGCATGTTTTTGCCAGGTTCCTCCTTCCTGAAAACAATTATTTTGCAATCTCTTCCTTTCCTCTGACAGAATGGACACCTGTGATTTTAAAAGTATATTTATGGATGTTTGATATGGGCTAATCTCAGCTTTTCTGATCATAATTCTGTAACTCATAAAACAAACCATATAGCTTCATATAATGTCCAGGGGCGTCTCTGCCTTGGCTGAGCCCGGCCTTATTTAGCACTTCAGTCTCAGGATTTGGGAATTCTGGGATTATTCTGGCTACAGAAGAAGCAGGATAACACTGAGCCATTTTGTGACCTGCTGTTTTGATCTGTCAGCCTTCTGTGTGCTCTTTGACCTCATCTTCAGCACAGAGAATCTATTTTGAATACAGAAAAAACCTTTCCGTTTGCCATAACCCTGGATCTGGGCAATATTTTGATTGTGCTCATGTGTGCATGCACAAATACATACGCACGTGTCCGCTACCCAATTTGTTGTATGCCATCACAGACATGCCATGTCATCTGCAATGGTGATTAAACCAAAGCAGAAGTTAAAATTCTAAAACTATTACTGATTGTTCTATTACTCTTCTGTTCTGTTTACTCCTCATTTAAAATTACAGGCTTTTTCTCTCCCCCCCCCCAACTGTGTATTTTATTGCAGTAATATTTCTATCACTTAAAATCAAAGTATCCCACTGAAACATGCTTTTGTAAGCTGAATGTATCACATGCATATTTCAAGAGCTCTGTGAAAATTCAGGACTCACAAGGATGGGGGAAGCAAAACCTCATGGACAACTGGTACTACCACAGAACTAGTTCAGGAGCTAAACACCAGCATGTTGCTAAGACTCATATCTGCCTTGGACTGAAATAGGAATAATTCTTTGAAAGCATTTGTAATTTATCATCAAATTGAGTGAAGTTTATCCACTGCCAGACATCACTAAAGAGCCGAGGGGAAGGAGAAAGAGGAGAAGAGCAAGGGAATGATTTGGATGAATAAACGTAAGTTCAGAACCCCAGTACTAAATACACTCCAGGCAGACAGGGGAATGCTAGCTTTGAGAGAGAGAAAAAAGTTATTCACCACATAAATTGCAATTGACGTTGGCATGCTCAGGGTTGTAGCACTTCTTAAATTATATTAAAGTGAAACCAAATGCATGGAGAAAGTTCCTGTAGAAAAGAGTACGTACTAAAAATAAAATTGTAGCTTTCTTCAAGAGCACACCATTTCATAAAAATGGGCAGTTGGGTGAATTTTGGGATGGGCCAGTGCTCGCAATGTGAATGATGATCTTTGTCCCTGATCTTAACTTCCATGGCTCACTGCAGTAGCTAATCTTGAACTGAACCATATAAAAGAGAAAGGATCAGTGGACCCGGATTGAGTTGTAGCTGTTATCCGCATATATCCTGAGTCAGCTACCTTGTTCCTCTGGATCTCAACATAATTTAAAGAAATTCACAAGTGGGAATTCCCAGTCATGCAGCAACCTTTGAGAAGTGGGCAGAAGAAGACATGGAAAGCTTGCCTTTATATAAATATATTCCCCTTACAATGTTGTGGTTTGGTTCTTCTTAACTACCATGAAGTACAAAACTATATAATGCAGATCATTTCTGCATGGGGAAAACTAGTATTAGGAGAACTGCAGACTCCTTATCTGCCAGTGTAAATCAATTATATCACAGAGGGGTGTCCCAGTCTATCAGTGTAAGTCAGTGACCATCAAGAGGTAAAATTACATTACTGAAAGCTGCTGGACTGCATTAAATACAAGGCACTTTGCTAAGTATTTAAGAGCAAACTATGTTATAGAAATGATACCTGCTTGTTTTTTTTTGTTTGTTTTTTTTAAATCTTGGGATCAAGCCTAATCAGGAGTAACATCCCTTCCAAAGCAACTCACATACACATCAGGAAAACTCCTCCAGCAAAAAGGCTTCTCTTGTGTATGGGTGATTGCATTTAAAAGGTAGAAGCTAGAATTTTCTCAAACAGCCTTGTTAAAGCAACAAACTTGCACACTCCTGATCCATGGGTCATACAGGTGTGTACGCTAGTGGTCATCTATGCTCCAGCTTGGAGACACAGGAAGGCATGGGAGTGGACAGTCCAAGATTTCCCATTCTGTGGGTACTTGGGAGTCTTGCTCAGCACAGCAATGGACTGATTGGTCATGTTTGTAGCCACCCTACATGTCAGGCACATAACATTTCTTAGAATCTACATCATTGCTTGGAATGTGGCAACAAAAATGTGCATTGCAGAACACAAGAGTAAAACCAACTAATTACACATTGGCATTTTCTTCTTTTTTGTTTCAGTGAAACTCTAGAAATTGAAAATGTAAAGCATTTGTTTTTGGAGAATACATTTTGTAAGAAACTTAAGGATGAAGCAATCTCTCCTACATCAAAACACTTGCAAGGATGATCACAAGATTAAACTGATACCTTTGTTACTGATCTTCATAAAAGTCTATGAATCATGATATGCATGACAACCACTAATGTACCAGCAGTAGACTTTCTAAACTCATAAAATGTTTTATATACATGCTATATATGGTTCCAGCTGGACTTTTATATCATGCAAAATGCCCTTTAGAATGACTGCCGGTCCTCACTGCCACCTGAGCTTAAACCAACAACAAAATTAATGGGCAAATTCAACAGGACTTCCACAAGAATACTATGATGGACAGATTTATTTTTTGACAGGAAATAAGTACTTATCTACCTGTACTGTAATGTGAATGAACTTTATTGATTAGTCATATGACCACATCAAAGTTGACAAAAGATAAAATCATATAACACACAGGGATAAAAACAAGAATAAAATAAAAATAACATGATTATTTGTCCCCATCACCCTTACAAGACAGCCCATTCAACTCAATGAACATTTTCCTATATTGGGCAGCCTTAACAAAAAATGAAGCTACTCTATATGTCACCTAGACATTTTCTCCCTGCAGAAGGTAAGTCAACATGTTCTGCATTTCAGTGGGTTACATTTTGTAAAAGGGGGCCCAAAGAAGTTGTTCTTATCGAGGAATACAAGGGACAGATAAGCAAGATACGAGAAAGATCTTCAGCCATTGACTGCCCCACAAACACACAGTCTTTCATCATAGGGGCCTGGTTAGTATCTCTCGTACTTCACCTTGGAGTCAATAAGTGCAAAACATGCATAAGTAAATTGTTGCCTTAACTGCTGGGGCATTTTGTATACTTTTTTTTTAATGGAGCCTGTACTGTATATATGTGGTTTTGTTTTTGTTTTGTTTTTGCTTATTTCTTATCTCCCTATTTTCCTATGACATTTCTTGCTAAAGTCATAGTTGTTGCAAAGAAACACAGAAATTGCTATGGAAACATCTGGAGAAGAAATGTCCTAGTGAATAAAGAGGTCTTCCTGCCTGTGTCAGCAAGTCAGGAAACTCATTATAACACTAAGTCAAACCTTGCTGTTGGACCAACATCTCTCTCTCTCTTTTAAAGAATCTGTATCTACCCAATAAATTAGGACCATTCCAGTGGCCTCTCTCATCTTTCCCAATGCTAAAAGGGACAGCTTTCCCTATGAGCATCTTTTTTTGGGAGGGGGGGGAATCAGCATTGGGTAAGTATGTGCCAGTTCCAGCCAGATTTCCTGTATGCAGCTGGAGTTACAGTTGGACATTTTAGGTTCGGTAGCAGATATTCCACCACATATTAATTCTGGTAGCCTTAGAGAGCTGCTTCAGAGCTGCAAAGTTGTGTGCTGCCCTCTATTGCCCACATTGTGGCAATACTTCACTAGCACATATCAACCACCTAATCTAGTTGAAGCCTGAGAATGTCATCAGCATTCAGTGTGTGTGAGAGAGAGGGGGGGAGGGGTGGCAGGGGGCCAGACTCAGATTGCAAGTGTACCTTACTATCTGCTAATTGTAAGGAAATTATGTATTTTATTCCTTCCATAAGCTTAAAAAGCCATAAATTGCTGGGTAGGTGAAACTCATTTGCCTATCTTGTATTTCAACCTGTATTTGAAATAGTAAAAGCCTGAGTTGAGTGAGAGAAAGCAGCATAGCTTTAGGAAGTAAGATTAGAGAGTCTGAAAACTATAAACTGCTATAAATTATTGTTATTTGACCTCATATTACTCTCTTGAAATAACTTGCACACTCTTGAAGAATATAGCAAATTCTAATACCCAGTCCCAGTCCAATTGTACAGGCACAATAGGTTTACATCTAGAACAGAATGTCAAGCTATCAGGGACACCAAATTAACCTTCTTTTACATTTGGAGAGGGCGTAATCCTACCTCAGGCTGTCTAGAAAACTGATTATTTCATGGTCTTTAATCCTACAATCCTATAAATTTAGCACATTGTCAGAAATTCTCCTAGAAAAAAGTCTGACAAAAGTCAGCTGTTTTAAGATACATGATTTCCACCTTCAGGTGCCAAAAACCTCTGAAGTAGAAATCTACCTCACAATAAGACTTTTTCATAGCAGAGTGTTATTTTAGGCCAACACAAGATGCCGCCTAAATATCATGCCAACAAGCAATATTCTGGAGAAAAGCCTCTCTGGAATACTCCTTTGCTGATTAGACAGCATGGGTCCAGTGCTGTGTACAAAATATTGATGCACACATCCAGGTATTTTGATGGCACTAAATATCTAGAAGTATGCAACTGCCACAATCACATATGCATCACCATAGTTTTCAGGGCCCACATGTGCAAGGTGGTCACAACCAAGACAGTGGATCCATCGACAAGGTATGTTAAAGTGCTACTTCTGGAAAACCTCGCACCAGAGTCAGGTTTCCCAAAACAGGCTATATGGTGGGGCTATTGGTGAGGTTGTGACAAGGCAATCCTGCCACAGCCCATAAATAATTATGTATATATCATGCATCTGGAGGTGGGGGGAGCTTTACTTTTCTTTTGCTGCATTTTATTGCTTTTTATATTTCATCTCTAGACTCATCTAAAAATCAGGGACTCCATTAGCTTGACTGATAGCTTTAAAAAAAATCAGTTATAAAAGACTGCTAAGTTTTTTCCAGACTTGCTGGCAACATAGGACAATTCTCCTAGCCTTTTTCCTGCTATCAAACATGCATTTCTCTCTCTCTCTCTCTCTCACACACACACACGACTTTTTAACATCTTTTTAACTCATTCAATTATATATACTGCTCTATCGCGAAAGTCCCTGGGCAGCGAATAAATAATTAGTAGTTAACAATGGATTTTGTAATGGGTATTTGCAGGCTATTTTCTTTAACTATTGAATTTTAACATCCAAGAAGGAAAAAATATATACAATTACCTCCTGAGACTGATTTTCAATTTCTGTTTTTACATTTGTTAATGTGGAACAGAAATCTATCACCCAAATGTAAAATCATGACTTTTCTTACTTATGGAAAGGTTAGGTAAGTTCTAATACTTTCAGCAAATGGAAATTGACAAAGCATTACATATATCATCTGATAAGAATGTAAGAGGAGCCCCACACCTCATCCAGTCCAGCATCCTGTTTCACACAGTGGACCACCAACTGCTTCTGGGTATCTCAAACAGAGGACAAAGGCAAAACGTTCAACTGCTTTTGAATCCCTGCAAATGGCCTTTTGAATCCCTGCAAATGGCCTGTCTCTCCAATTTTGAGGAATTTCTGTTATCTGAAATATACACAACCTATAGGCATTAGTTTAAAACACAGAGTTTAACAGTCACAGTTCACCTAACATACCAACCTCACTAATACCTTTATTTTCTCTAGCTTTTATTTTTTGTATGATACCTCATTATAGATCTTGCTTTAAACTGTAAATCAATAGCTGATAATTTTTGCTCACTAAATCAAGCCTTTTTTTTTTTTTGCTGTTTAATGACATATTAACTTGGTGAAGATTTGAGGCAAAAGATCACTCATAATATTCTCTGTCTTCCTGACTTCATAGTCTTGTTCCTTTGGTTAAACACAAAGAAACTGAAAGATCAAGAGTGGTAACCAGACCGATTTTCAGCCCTAAAAATATCTGAATCCAAGATGTAACTTGGATTCTATGTCCAGTAAATAACAAGTTGTCTTGATTAAATATGGGAAACATTTTCAGTCTGGGCTATTCATATTTCTAAGCAAACAATTTGTTTTACTTTTTTCTGTGTAAGTAGCTAAACAATCAACATTCATTAGTATGTTGATAAATTTTCCTAAAAAGAGAAAAAACAATGGACCTATTCAGCTTATTAAACTCCTGAAAAGGCCTTTTCATATGAGCATCATAAAAAAAAAACCTTTTGAACAGAGGGAATTCTGTCTAACAAGCTTTTTAAGCAATAACCTAAGTTGTACCATAACTAGTCAAGGACCTTTTCCAAAATTCTAGACTGTTCCATCCTATGTAACGTGGAGCAGTAGTGCCACCCATGCTGGAGTGAACTAGCAGTAGCCCATTCCAAGGTTTGTCTGTATTTGAGTAGCCCATCTTGCTCCTTCCTTGGTGCTGCCTCCAAAGGCTGTGCCTAGTTTTCAAAGCTGGAATGGCATCTCTGGTCTTCAATGCTGCCAGGAGGAACTGTTTCAATGGCATGCTGACTTCTGGCAGCACTTTCACAGAAACAAGACTCCCATTGCATTCTGGCCTAAGAAGGTATGCTGTCTGCATGCCCTTTGTATTCTGGAATATGGACTCTGGCCTATAGCAGTACTGGTATACAAGCCACCACTTTATCCCATGCAGATACGGAAGAGCAGGGCTTCCAATCCAAAGTCCTCTGCAGAAAGAGTCAGGGTTTCACTTGATTTTAATTCAACTGATGCTTTAAATCAATCAAATCATGAAGAGATCATGAGAAAATTCTTTTTCTGGAGAATTAATAATTCCTTCTGGTACATTTTCAAATTGATCAAGTAATGCCCATGAGCATGAGTGGCCTAAAACTGTAAGGGCTTGGGAAGTTCTACATGTACTTGGGGACTGGAAATCAACCAGAAGATTTAGATTCAGACTATGCATTAAAAGTATGACAATCTTCAGCACATTTATTACTGTCAGTGATCAAATAGTTTTCTTAATTTATTTTGACAGAAATGGCAGGTCTAATCATAACAAAAAGCTTGCAGGGAGACAAAAGACAGAGGTCCTGAATAATACTCTCTTTCTTTTAATGTCTATTTTAAAATAAAATGTGTGCAAATGACTTTTTTAAACAAAAGTTTTAGCATGTCTCTAAATTGATGTACCTGTTTCCTTTATGGATCAAAGGGTCTTGGGGCAACCTGTCTCCATTGCTGTAATGGGAACTGGGGTAGAATGTGTGTGTGTTTTTTGACATTCTATTCAAATCAAATCAAATACCTGAAAATCTGATTCGATTTGAATCTTTTAAATTTGAATTTAACAAGATTCAATTCATATTCATCAAATTCAAATCTGTTTGAATTTTTTATTCGAACCTGCACATATGAATGTCAACAACATTTGTATGTGCACGTATGCATCTTCCCCACATCTGTACGCATCCGTACATGTCCATACGCATCCCACATTTATACCATATACGTCCCGTACGGATCCGTACAAATGCGTACGGATGCGGAAAAGATGTGGATCTTCAAATACTCATTGTGTATGAACCCGTACACACACGGATGTCCAGATAATTCCAATGAATAGATCCAAAATTTGAAATTAGTTTTGAATGTTTACATTCAAATTTCAGGATATTCTATTCAGGTTTGGATGTCGAAATTTGGCACATTCGATCAGATTTCGAATGCCTACACCACTCACATCCCTAAGCTTGGGCTCTTTCCCCATTTATGGCCATTGTTCTGGGACAGGGTGGACTGATCTGTTCCAAATGAGCAACCCATCCTAAGCTGGAATGGGTTGCCAGCAGCACAAAATATGGCCATCCACACTCAGTGTGTTCTACACCAGGCATTACTAAGTGCCCTAGTCTATGTTTTTTTCCAGTGCAGATGGAATGTGATTAGTTTAAACATCTTCCAAATTGTCAGCTTTATTATTTAACATTATTAGCCATTCTTTGATTCATTTTATAAATCCTACTTAGTCTTTAGAAACAATAAACCAAATGTTCCTTTAAAGCAACTTTCATAAATCTGCGTCCTCAATATTTTTAGGACTCCAGTTCCCAAGCACATCTCTAGTGCCAAGTCATGCCAGATAAGAATGAGAATTTTTTTCCTAAGACAAATGTTTGTTGATATTCTTTAAAAAAAAAAAAATTGCTAAAGTATGCCAGAAATTCTCTAACATGAATATGAGAGAGGGATTAAGAAAGAGGGAGGGGGTTCTATTTCAGTGACTTATTTTGTCCCTGGCCAGTAATAGGCTGTTCTATACAGGCTGTAAAATCTAACATTGGAATCAAGTTGTTGTGGAGAACACGCTAAGGTTCAGAATTTCACACTATGGGGGCGTGCACGCGCATGGCAATGATCTAGCAGCGGTTTCCACTTGCCCCTCTGCAGACCAAGAGAAACAAACAAACAAAAAAACTGCCCAAAATTAAAATTTCTGAGAGGAAGAAACAAACAAAAGGGTTGCTGAGTTACTCAGGCACCCTGTTGAGCAAAAAGAAGGATAAAAAAGGACTTTTAACTAGTGAAACAATGCATCAAAAACAAAGCTGAACACTTTTCCTTTGACTCATGATGGTGGGTCCTCCAGAGAAACAACATGACGCCACACAGAGAGATGAATTTGATGCTGGTGAGTTCTTACCTAATTTATTAATTCTGTGGAGGAAAGCAATGAGGGCAGATATTCAGACAATTGTGGATGGACTGAGGGATGATTTAAAATGTAACATTGAAGATACAAATGCTGAAGCGATAGATTCTCTTCAAAGTAGAGTAACAGAGGTAGAATCTCGAGCTGACAATAATGATAAACTGATGGCAGAGATGCAATTGCAAATTTGGGACCTTAAAGCAAGAGCTAGATGGAACAATTTAAAAATTGGAAGGAAAACCCAACTGAGGACCTAAGGTCTATGCTAAAAGACTGTCTAAAAATGACAATCCCACACATGGAAATTAAAGATGATGATATACAGCGAACCCATCGGGTTTTTAGGAGGCACCATTTTGACGCTAGCCTAAATCATACCATTTGATCGCATTAATCAATCTAGACACAAAAATATTTACAGCCATTCTGACTCGTAGAATATCTAAATTTATTGATAGCTATATAAGCAGAGATCAATCTAGATTTATGCAAGGAAGATTGATAATAGACCCAATTAGGACCTTATTAAATATAAAACACCATGCAAAAAAGTATAATAAACCTTTAGCTATCTTGGCCCTAGACTTAGAGAAGGCCTTTGATTCGATCTTGCATAAATACCTGCCAAAGGTTCTAAAAGAAATGAATTTTTGAGAACAATTTGTAAACATCATAGAGTGCCTGTACACAGACAATACAGTGCAGCTGCATATCAACAACACTTCTCTCAGATAGATTCAAATTAAAAAGAGGACCAAAACAAGGCAACACAATGTCACCAATATTATTTAACTTAGCACTGGGACCTCTTATGAGAATAATAAGAAGCAACAACTCAATAAAGCCCTATAATATAGGGAACCATCACATCACTACACAAAATTCCGCTGATCATACAATTATTACTACTTCTAGGCTTTTAGAATTGACAACAAAATTGGAACAAGTATTAGATGAATTCAGGATCACTTCAGGATTGGCAATAAATTACTCTAAGACAGAAGCTTTGTTTCAAAACATCAGCCCAAACATTCAGCAACAAATCTTGGAATTGCGTGGCAACCAACAATACAAAACCAAAATAAAATATCTGGGTATTTACATACCAAAAAATGTAAACAAGATTCTTACAGAAAATTACAACCCAATACTCCAAAAATTAAAGAAACAGATTTGAGGTTGGAAGGACAAGTATTTATCTTTGTTGGGAAAGGTTGCTGTGGCAAAAACTTTTTTATTACCCAAATTGTTTTATTTATTTCAAGCATTACCATTAACTCCAACAAAACAGATATACAATAAATTAAAGGTTAAAATAAACAGCTTTATCCGTAACTCTAAAAGAAGCAGATTACGAAATAGGATCATACAAAAACCTTCTAGTACGGGAGGATGGGCAATACCCAATATTCAAGTTTATTCCAAGCATTTAGACTGGCAAACAACTTGCACTGTTTAAGGAAGGTACGCCCACTGTGGTGGGAGATAGAACGACAGCAAGGTGATACATTAAATAACATATTTTATAGAAATAAAATTAACAGGAGAGTAGAATCAAGTCAGAACTCATTTATTAAAACACAGATAGACAGTTGGATAACTTGGTAGAAGCACTTCTTGCCCTCAATTTCATCTTTAATACCAATGTGGTATCACCTGGACTTAGCCCACAAAATTCCTGATGTAATATTTGAGAGATTAGAAATACAGGAATAAAAACACTAAGAGAGTGTTATACAACACATCAAATTAAAATTGATCAAATAACTGCAGCATGTATAACACTCCAACACAACTGTCTCTCCTTTATGAGTATTGAAAGAGTTTTAGCTATGCAGGAATCAATAAATGCCACACAAAGAGCCAGTTTGGTCTAGTGCTTAGGGAGCTGAACTCTTATCTGGGAATACCGGGTTTGATTCCACCCTCCCCCATGAAGCCAGCTGGGTGACCTTGGGCTACTAACAGCTCTCTTCTGAACTCTCACAGCCCCACCTGCCTCACAGGGTGTTCTGTTGTGGGGAGAATAGAAGCTTTGTCAGCCACTTTGAGTCCCATTAAATGGGTGAGAAAAATGGGATAGAAAAACCACCTCTTCTTCTTCTTCTTCAAATGACTATGAGAATACAATTATACAAGCCTCTGAATCTATTAAGGTACTAGTCTCTAGGATTTACAAAATTCTAGTGAATTATATAATAGATTGAGACTTCGAAAGCACAAGAGGAAATGGGAACATGGATTTGGGAACTGACTTTCTACAAGAAAAGTGGGTGAATTTAATTAATCAAAAGCATAAATGGTGGTCCATGACTTTGATGAAAGAAAACCTTAAAAATATGTCACAGGTGGTACTATACCAGTGATGGCCAACCTATGACATGTGTGTCACAGGTGACACACCAAGCCCTTTTGGGTGACACACATGGCCACCCTGGCACCTGGGCGTGTAGTGCTTGCTTGTTCTTGAAGTGTACGAAATACCAACTTTCAATTGAAAATTTAGCAAACAAAATTCAGCAACAAAAGTCACTAATGTAAAGAATTGTTTTTGCTTTTAATAAAATACATATATCAAAAATATAACTTTTTTACTAGAGCTACAAATATCAAAAATTATGGATATTTCTAGATGCGACACAGCACCCGTGTTAAGCTAGGTTTTCCTGCAAATTTTGACACACCAAGCTCAAAAGGTTCACCATCACTGTACCATTACCCCTTTAAGACTAGCTAGAATAACCAGGAGTGGGAGAACAAATTGCTGGAGGAATTTTGGACAAGATCCTACCTATTTCAATGTAATTTGAGAATATCCTCCAATTAGTCTGGAAGGAGGTCAGTATGAGAATAAATATAATGTTTAATAAAGTAATTCCTCTCCAGCCAGAAATTTTTATACTGCACTCATTTGAGGACATTAATGTACCACAACATCTACATTAGTTGTTACACTGGTTAATTTTTTCTGCCCACCATAGAATTGTTATAAGTTGGAAGTATGCAGATAATTTAAATATAGGCAGATGGTTCCAGGAACTATGGTATATTATGCTGAAAGAGATAGTGAATGATCAAGGACACCGCTATTGGAGAGATCTGGATGTTAACAAGACTCTACATGTATGGACAATATGTATTTATAAAATGTTAACAACCACTAACTCAACAATATCAGAATGAGATTTTCTAATGAAATGGATTGGAAATGCTACATGATAAATTAAATTTTGGAGCTCACAAAGGGATTAGGGGATGGTAGGGTGGGTGTAGATACATGGGTGAAGTGAATATTGTACATAGAGGAAACCACTCATATGTACGTATATTACTGATGATCAGAACATGTACAAAAATCCAATAAAGATATTTTTTAAAAAAGAATTTCACACTATGAGGAAGCCAATACAATGGCTGCTTCTCTTTGTCTCGGAGTCATTCTCTTTTTATCACTGCTCACATCAAATCAAGCCAGCAGAAGAAGATGCAGCCTGGAGGGATGGTAAAGGTCACATTTCTGCTGATATGTCCCTTGCCTGCTGCTGATGCAGCCTTGAGAACAGTGCGCCTGCAGCTACATGTGCAACTGGTTCAGGATTATTAGCCAATTAATAACTGAGATGAACTCAAATTCCCATTAGGAAAAAAATAGGCACTCATTGCTTTTTATTTCTTCTTTTTTACCTTGACAGCTCTTGGCCTCTTAGAGACTTTATTCTCCTGCCATTTCATGCTACTATTGAATTAAGTGTTCTTGAAGGTTAAAGGGCTGGTGGCCCTGAAAGTTGCTTTGGATTATGACTGGAGGGCAGAGTCCTTTGCTTGATTGCACATTTATTAGGATATTCAGCCAAATATGTCATCTCTGACCTCAGGAAACTGAGCCATCACCAAAAAGAAACAGGAAAGGAAGACTCAATTTTTAGATACCCTCATTTATCTTCATAGACACACACAGATTTTTATTCAGCAGAATCTGCATAAAATCTCGATCTGGAGCATCCCAGCCAAGCCAAGAGGAAACTGATATACTGCGATGTGATATAGCAGTGTTAAGGATACACATATCCTGCTCTTATTCTGTTCTACTTTTTTTTAAGGTTCGGTGATGCATAGCATGCTATTTCTGAGATTTTCTGTCAGAATAATTTGGGTTTAAATAAAATAAAATATCAAAGCTAACTTTAACCTCTTCGGTTTGTTTATTTATTTTAGCTTCATTTATTTCTTGTAAACTACAACCGTGTGGATATTGGGGTGAAAAATGGTCAGAGGATAAGGAACACAGTTGCAATAAATTATGGAATTACACAAAACTTGAATTTTGATCAATATCAATTTTACTACGCTGGTTTTCTTCCCCTGAATACTTTCACAATGTAGTGGAAATATTTTCTGATCTTTAAAGAAAATTTGAAAAAAACAAGAAGACTAATTTTTGTGTTCGATGAAATTTTCTGAAAGGTTCCTGCTAACACAATTTTAAAAAAGAGAGAACTTCTAAATAAACTCTCAAAGACATCTGTTCATATTATTTTATGTATTGCAGCTGTGGTTAAAAATAAACAGAATAAAGCATATTCTGCAGCCTGGAAGTCCACCTTCCACAAGAGTGGAGAGGTGGTGTTTTAATGTATTTTGTCACTGTACATCAGATTCACAGGAAATTCTCCTCAAGGTGGCCAAAACAATATGTAGAGCATCAACTATTGTGCAAGTCAAGAACATCTACCTTTCTACACACAACACACATACAACAAGCACAGTTATGATGGCATAAGGATAGGTTTGCTATTCTGGAAGAAAAGAAAAGTTAATGCCTTCATACCGTGTCTTCCTCCAGCAAGGAAACATTCTCTCCTGTCAGCCATTCCCACTGAATGTATCATTAAATGCAGCCTCTCTAAGATATCTACTGACAATATTAAAATTGTGTGTATTTGATGTCAGATGTGGATGGGGGGAGGAATGGAAGAGAAAGGTAGTAGTGTAGTTAACGCCAAAATAATTTTATCAGTTGAACTCTTATTTCTAAGTCAAAAATAATTGAATAAATATTCTGTTTTGGTAGAAATTTTAAGTAATGGATTCCTTTCATTCATCCATGTAGCTTCAAGCTGTTTTTAATAAAACAGATAAAGTAACTATAATTGACCCAGTTTTATTTTGACAATATACAGACTGATGTGCATTCTCTAAAGTAATACATAATTTAGCCATCTTAGACTTTTTCTGGACTTACTTGTTAATCTGGATCAGGAAGCTGCTTAGTACATGTCATCTTGGGACTAAGGTTAATCCAGATTAGATCTCTACAAGGGCTCAGTAATTTGGATTAGTTGTAGATCTTATAAATGTTCTCCACACCCGTGCTAGCACCATCTGATCTGGTTCAAGGAAGGGGTACCAGTGTGTGGAACAGAGCTTGGAAGAACATCAGTGTGGTTTAGAATTACATGTGCTGTTACAATGGGACTGCAAGGACATCTTTGCAGCACCTTTGCAACAGCATTCACCCTCCCTTTTGTGGGGGTAAGAAGTTTAGATAAGAATTCTACTGTAAATGAAAACTTCAGTAATTTAGCCTTAACTTGTTAATAGTAGAACTTCATTCAATTGAACCATGATAGTACAGTATACTTGGAATAAAAAAAGTATACAAAATATATATATAATAATAATATTTACTCTCACTCCAGTGAGAAATAACTTTAACACCATTGAATGATATGAAACATGATATATTGGATGAACAGTATCACTGGAGACAGATAAAATTTAGGCCAAGTACCAAGCAAATTTTGAGGAAGAGGGGAAATAAGTCATGGCCAAGGTAAATAATTTTTTTTTTTTGTATTATTAGCCTCTGTATAACATGCTTTTGCTTTTATAATGTTGGTAGAAATATTATTTCCTTCATCTACTGCAATCCCAGAAACTGTCAGTACTATGACTTGGTCTCTTGGGCATCACTGACTGGAGTACCACGCAACAGGACCATGAAAACATTGGCAGACTGGATCTCCCCTCTGCAGTCTCAGTGATGTGAAGAGGTTTAAAGCATCTCATATTTGTGGTAGCATTGAATGGTGCACGGACAGATTCAGGGTATGATCACACAAAGCATTTTGGGGGAGTGTATTTGCAAACTATCACGCCACTTGTAATCACGGTGGGGGTGGAATCTTGGGGTGTTTTTCCATGGTCACTTAGTACCCATTTTAGCACCCATTAAGGACCCATTTGAGTGAGAGCCAGATGACCCCATTTCCACCACAGCACCCATTAGGGACACATTTGTTTCCACCGTGCCTCAGAAATCCAGATCATAGGGGTACATTTTGGCCTTTAATCTGGAATTTCTGTAGACCCCATTAATGGGGTCCACAATGGGGTCTTTAGCCAGAAAATCTGGATTAACGAGAGCCTGTTTCGACGTTAGTTTGGCAATCGGGTCTAGAGGAGGCTAGGGGGAGGGGCACCCTTGGGGGGGGGGGAAACCTAATCTTCAAAGTCATTTCGAAGTCACTCTGAAGTCACTTCAAAATCACTTCAAAGTTTACCCCGAAGATCAGCACAGACTTCAAAGACGCTCCAGAGCTATTTTCCACAGACTTCAAAGTGACTTTGAAGTGACTTCGAAGTGACTTTGAAAATGACTTCGAAGTGACTTCAGAGCCACTTTGGAGATTGCACCCCCTGTCCACCCAAACACCTGAGGTGACAGGCAGACCCCTCGTGGGCAGATCCGGATTAAGGGAAGTACCCATTCCCTAGACCCAGATCTTCTTAGATCTAGATTAAAGGAGAGCGTGGAAAAACACCCTTGTATCACACAGTTTTTAAAAGGAAGTGCCTACAAGCCTCTTGCCTTTCTTATCATCTTTGTATCAAAGCCTGTTAACCCCTCTATAGCAACAAATGCTTGCTACTGATTTTCTGCCCCAGGACAATTTTCCAGGGTCCTGATTGCTCAGCAGCAGGAAGGGGTAGATACACATATCTGTAGACCTGGGGGCAAAGCAAGTGATTTTTTAAAGTTTTTGTCCTTTGAGTCTCTAATTTGTTCTAGGGATGTCCTTAACTATATGTCTGAACATGTACTGAGCCTCTATGGTTTCCCAAATCCCCTAGCTTTATAATTCTAGTGATTGATTACACAACATTTATACTACATGGTAATTTGTGGGAACCAAACCACTGCATTGTTGAATACTGCACAGAGTTATCACGGAGATTTTTTGAAGTGAAAAATTAAAACATTTTGGATTCAAGGGCTTATGCTGAAGCAAACAATGTGATTTTTAAATAAATAAAGCCAGATGACCAAGAGGAAAGAAAGAATCAATATCCCTATGTACAGTAAGGGAAAAGGAAGAATTTTCAATGAAGTAAATCAGTCAGGAGGTTGAACACCCTCTCCTATCAAATTGTCTGTTAGGTATTATGCAGATTTATGCCATAACATTTGTAACTGTAATCCAGAGAAGCCGGGAGAAGAAATTGTCACTGGTGGGATCTGCTGCTCTTTGCTATTTCTTCACCCAAATGAAGATATATCTATCTATATATATTCAATCAACTTTGGAGGGAAATGTGGCAGACATTCTGCATGTTATGGACATGCCAATTAAACCACTAGTGTAGATGGATAGGCAGCTTGAGACCATGCTAAGCATCACAGGCAAGAAAGACTGAGAAATGAGGGACAAAATATGTAGACAATTCAAAAGGCTTCACTTGGCTGCACTGTATGAAATTAAGTAGTTCAGTATCCTGTGTGTTCTACAGTGTCCCTCATGCATCTGTCTGAAAATTCCCTGGTGAATCTGGGGATATGCTACCAACGATGACTGTATATCCCTTCACAATGAAAATCAAGAAGAGTTCAAGAAGAGATGAAATACACTTTTGTATACTATAAATCAAACTGTTGCACTGTAAAAGTGGTAATTATTAAAGCAGTACCAAATACAATATTTTTAGACCTGCTTCCAGTAAAACTTCAGATATCTTCAAAGCAGCTCTTTCTACTGTTGAACTGCAGCTAAGTGGTCACTATATGAAAACAGTGGAAGTGTACATAGTTCCGTGTTCAAGTAGCATGAAAGAAGTAGGTTGCAGGTCCAATATTACACATTTCCTCATAATGACATAAGGACAAGTCACTAATGTATCTGAAATCTGCATTAAAGGCTACCTCCAGGTGGCCAAGAAAATGGCTTAAGGGCAGGGGGACTCTGAATCCATTCCAGAAGTGGAAG
Organism: Aspidoscelis tigris stejnegeri; assembly: GCA_023333525.1. NCBI lineage: Eukaryota > Metazoa > Chordata > Lepidosauria > Squamata > Teiidae > Aspidoscelis > Aspidoscelis tigris. The sequence continues at coordinate 58,532,562 of JALMGA010000002.1, read as the reverse complement.
GTGCACTGATCATACTTTTATCTTTCATTCTGCATTTGGGAGGTTTCTCTCTGTGCCAGTTCAGTGTTAGATCCAAAATGGCACCAGAGGTGAGCCATTTTTGCTTCAGCAGTGCGATGACTGCATTATAAGGTAGGTTAGTTTTATGTAATTTTAACCCCTCTTGTGCTGCTGATAGATGGCTAGTGGGCAGGGCTGGCTGCATCCCAGAGGGTGGGGGGAGAAGTTGCTTCTTGCCAGAACCAGGGAGAGCTTGCCAGCAGCTTGACTGGGAAGATATATAAGCCCCTTATATATCTTCATTCAGTTCTTTCCTGGGGATAACTCACTGAGGGTGAGTAGGAAGAAACAGGCTCTCAGCTTACCTGAGGGGTGCTTAGTTAAAGAGTCAAGATTATTGTGTGTCCTATTTAAGGCTTAAAAGTATTACAAAGTTTGATGTGTGTGAAGTTCAAGACTGTTTGCCATTTATGAGTGTTCGTTACAATAAACCTATTATTCTTTTGTTCTCTTTAAAGTGTGCTTGAGTGCTGGTTTGATTTGAAACTATAACAAAGTATTTGAGTAAAGGAGCACTGTGCCTCTAAGTAAGAAAGAAACAAACTAGTGAGTCCAGCAGACTGCTGGCAGAAAAGCCTTGTTTATATTCTTAGAAACAGGAAGGGGGTATGTGGGGGATGCCTGCCAATGCTGAGCCTGGGTATACAGAATAAGTGGGATTCTGAGGTAAATACCAGGAGGCAAGATAGCATTGGGCAAAGGTCACCACAAGCAGTATATTACTTAAAAGAAAAACTGACACACAAACAATAAAGAAGTAAAATTAGCACTGCTTTTAAAAAAGGCAGAAACAAGACAACAGTGAAACAGTAACACAGTCGTGTCCCAGCATTGGAGAAGCTAAAGGTCTCCAGAGCTACCCTTCCAGTTTCCAAATGTCTTCCTTCAATACTTGAGATTTTGGTTGCTTCAGAAGTTAAGGTGGTTTTGTAACTACTCTATGCTGAGGAGGAATTGCTCAGAAAAAGCACCAAAAACATGTCCAGCTCTATTCCCTTGCTATGAAGGAAGCAGTGAGACAGATATTTTACAGTGTTTCTGCTATTCAGTTTATTCATTTTGACTTATAAGGTGAGAACTGAGTTATGAGTGCAGGTGCTGCATCATTTACAATAGTATATTGAAATAGGCTAATGGAGTTGTTTTGGTTGAACATTAACCATAAAGTGCCTGATTAGTGAATCAAAATTTTAAATTTGGGGATTTACCTCAGGTAAGGGGACTCTGTGTGAGTGTTACCTGAATTTATGGGTGTTTTTCCACTGTCACCAAGGGTGTTTTTCCACTGTCACTGAAAGTACCCATTAAGTATCCATTAATGGGTACGAAATGGCATTTTTGTACCCCTTAATGGGTACTTCTAGTGACAGTGGAAAAACACCCTATGTCAGCTAAAGAACATATGGTGCTCTCGGGTGATTGCTGTGGTTCATAATAATGCTTCACCTGGCTTTTTCATTAATTTTCATGTTGGTATTTGTTCCCCACAGGGGGCTGTTTATTACATTACTTTATTTCCCTCAAACTTTCACCACCAGTTTGGGATGAGAATTGCATAAATGTCCTTTCAGTTTCTTTTATTTACTTGAAACCAAATACTAATGGTGTAATAGGTGAGATTTCTGGTTCTCAATATTTATTTACTTATTTAAAATACTTATATACCATTTCCCATTGAAATATAACCTTGAAGTGGTTTACAAGACATGGAGAATAAAAACCGCTGAAATCACAGAAACATAAACAACCACAATTTCTGCTTAGATGCTGACCTCTATAACATGGCCCAGAAGAAAGAAGACATTGCAGTTGGACTAGAACTTCGTATAAATTGCCAAGTTTTAAAACTATATCACACAATAGTATCTAAATTACACATTTCTGCTTATTAATATGCATGTCTGCATAAGATGTATTATATTTATAACAACATATGGTACACACAAGCAGATATTAAAGATGTGCCAAACTGGCTTACTATGGGAAAGTTCACCACAAGTCCTTTTGGCTCCCCTGGATCAGCCCTGAAATGAGGTTCCTTTTTTACTGGGCCTTATTCTCTATCATACCTCAGAATAGGGACCTGCTATTTCATGCTACTGCAGACTGTGGCAGCCCTCTGTTAGAGCTTGTTGTAGTCTGCGCCCACATGCAGACAGCAGATCCCTATTCTGGGACATAATCTGGAATAAGGCCCAGTGCAGAAAGAACCTAAAATTGGCTCACTCTTTTTGACTCAGCCCATAGGTGAGTTGAACCATGTCAGGGTCACTGACCAAGCCTGACAAGGCCTTTTACACAATAGGTTTACATAATAGGTCATCACTGCCTATTACGGTTGTTTGCAACCTATTGTGGCCACATGTGTCCCTTGGTAATTTCTGTAAAAGGCTGCATACAACTGCAAAATTGCCACAAATCAGCCCAATGCCATAAAGACTCAGATGCAGACATAAACTGCCACAAAGCAACTATAATAGGCTACAGTTATTGGAAGACAACATTTGCTGCAAGATTCTGCAGCTTCAGTTTGGTACACTTCAGATTAGACTGCTGCTGAAAAAGCTTGAGGAACATAGTTTAAAGAATAACTTTAGGCTGTTCCCCAAGGACAGAATTAACATCTTCTGCAGTGTGACTCTAGATTTCTTTTACGTTTGCAAAAGCAGTAAATAGGACGGTTAATCTGCAAGATAAGGCAGAAAGTTACCAACTGCCTTGTACTCAGCTAATTTCTTTACTACTCAACAGAGCCAACAAAAGGAAAAGAAAAATGTCCCATTTGCTTAAGGAAGTTAAGTATAATAAGGCACTAAAGAAAAAAGGAACCCGAACTAAATTGTGCTTTACAAGAATTCAAAATGCAAGTTGATAATCTGCTGATTTTACAGGATAGAAATGCTTTAAAATGATTAAAAATCATTTTAGGTCACCTGAAGAGACACTGGCTGCATCCAGGCTTGTTTATACTGCGCAGCAGAATGCACAGTTGCTACTGGGACATAACACATGATGATCGACACATCATTGTGGTGTTGCATTATCTGATAGCTACTGTGCACTTACCTTAATGCTGATTTAACATTTGCTGCACAGTATAAAGAAGAGTTGAATCTTCCCATCAGTCAGGACAGAACAGCAAGAAGAGACGAATGAGAGGCAGGAGGGCAGCTCAGATCTGATTGGCTGCCTCAGCCTGTGTGACTGTGCGCCAGCTCTCACAGCTTCCAATGGAAGCTACGGAGCTTCCTTTCAAGTTGGGATGGCTGGTTGTCACTTCGCAGCAGGTAAGCTGCACTTTTTACTTTAACTGCAGGTTTATTCCACAATTCTGGAGGCAGCCACTGAAGGATCACTGCATCTAAGCATTTTTAAGTTGTATTAGTCAAGGGCCCTTTCTGCTCTTGCCATCATTAATCCATGCTGATGAGATCCAGATCAACTAGATCCAGACCTACAGGAGGCCACAGCATTTGCATTGCATTGGGTTTTTGAATGACAAATGTGTGCTGAACAGCAATGCAGTGCAGATGCCTACACCATGTTCTGCATCCGTGGATGCTTACTACCGCTGTATAAACTGTCCATACTGTAATATGATTAGTCTCCAACACCTGATGCAAATTGCCACATCCCGGTCAATCAAATGTTACATCTGGGTTGGGATGTGGTACCTTCCAATGCACTGTGAAGACACATTCACTGCAGATGCAAGGTAACTGCAAAGAGGCTATTGCTGTCAATGCAGTCACAATGCAGGGCTTTGGTGGCATCTTTGCAGTTGTGACTTCACCATGCATGTCTCCGATCACATGATGCACAAAATTCCCACATCTGTTCTGTGTGCAGATGCCGCTCCCTTGCCCCAGTCACAAGAGTGCTAGCAAAAATTGTAGACCGCATTTATCAGATCTACTGATCCAGATGAAGAAGCCCTTAACTCACATCCATCCCTGATCTACTCTGCTCGATGTAGGTGACATGTACTAAGCAGCCCCTTGATTAAGATCGCTATGCAGACAATGTGTTCTTAGCAGCAACTTGACCCAAATTAGCATGTAAATGTAGCAAGGGCTAAGATCTGAGATCCAGCTTGTCCAGACTGCTTGATCCCAAACGAGTTATCCAGATCATGTCAGGTAAGTGCAGAAAGACCTTAAGGGGACAATCTATGAAGATAAAGAACCTTCCTTCCTCCTGGCAAAGATCCTGTTTTTCCTCTCTTACTCAGTAGTGGAGAGTAGAGGGTTGGAAAAAAATGCCACTTTATCTTCAAAATGGTCCCTAAAGAGAAAGAAACCACCTAAATTTCTCTTCAGACCAATGGGCTTTGTACAAACCAGATCTCATATGTGTAGCTTATTATATAGGTGATAACATGTGAGAGATATATTTAATTCCTCACGTTTTGAACATTAGCATTTTATACTTCAGACCGCCCCAATTCCATATCAGGTTTTGATTGATTTATCTATTCAGTACTTCAAAAAAAAAAAAAAACCAACAGCAACCCAAAGCCCTTGCCAATCCTTAATTTTTTGCAAGAACATTTTCAGTATAATACTTTTCTATTATGATTTTTTCCTATTATTTATGCATTTTGTCCATATATTTCCATAAAATATCACATTCCGCAAACAATGTTTTGTGGAAGGAAAAAAAAAGCACAAAGTTTGGAGACGTTGGAAATTTCTAAGTATTATGAAGTTTTAGTTCACATATCCATCTTGGGGAGGGTGTAAGCAGGCCGGTCTGCTTCTGAAGCCCCTCCCCCTCCCCCACCTGCCACACGCCAGCGGAAGTGCGTGGTGACTGGCAGCTGCATGCTCCAGTCCTGCGGCTCTGGGGCAGCTCCAGGGGCATGGGAAGCCGGACACCCTTTGGAATGGGTGCTATGGCCTCTGCACAGCACCAGAGGATCTGGCCAGCAGAATCCATCCTCCCCGGGTGTGTGCGAACATGCAGGGCCACCACAGATCCATCCCTATTTTGGACAGATCCTCGTGAGGGCGGATCGCCAGGAACGGATTTTCTTAAATCCGTTCCTCAGTGGCCAATACGGAAGCACCCTTACTGCACTTAGCTTTGATCCAGCCTAAGGAACCCCTTAGGGCCTCTTCATCCACACATTGATGCAGATCAAAGAGGCCCACCCCTGTAAGTCTTTCTCCATCTGCACAAAACAGAGCAAGATCTGGATCAAGAGGGCCTTAATCTGGATCTCTTGTGGACCTGTTTATTGGGTCCACAACAGGACTAAGGACCTTTTTCTAGATCACAGGAGGTGTTCAGATGGCACATGCACATGATTTTCAACTAAAGAGGGGTTCTGTTACAACTGGGTGCCATAGCAAGCTGCTGAAAAACACCCCCAAGCCCCAAGCCCAAGGACCTTCATTCTTAGCCATCAGGGGTGTGTAGAGGGGGGCTGTGAAGCTCATGCATGCTTTGCAGCCACAGGAAGGCCCAGACCAGATCAGTGTTGTCAGTGCAGATGGTGCTAATCCAGCTTACACTTCCACAAGATTTGGATCAGTGGGCCAGGTTATTCCAGATCCATTGCTCCAGATATCAGGCAGGTAAGGGCCAAAGTTGCATGACCTTCCATTGTGCTTCTCTTTCTGTGTATGCCAAAATAAAGTGTGGTCATGTTTTCTGGCTCTCTGAATATGTTTGTGGGCCTATGTGTGCTGTGAGCTAAAAGAAAATAGCAGCCAATGCATAAGGGATGTGCAAAATTCAATCTCAAATACTTTCCAAAACACTGAATTGTTTGTTTACTAGAGCCCTAACGAGGGTCAGGGGAAGCACTGGTAGTTCTGAAGTCATGTGTCAGTGTGTGACGTAACAGATCAGTCATTCTTTAAACACAGAATTAAAGGGCGAATCCCCACAGCAAGCTTATTTTGCTTTCCCTAAACCAAAATAATAGAACCGGATGCAAACGTGAATTTGCCTGTTCCCATTACTTTTAACTTAATCACGTTGGATCCGGATTCTGAGGATCGTACAGGGGGTACGTGACTCAAGGTGGGACTCAGGTGGCTACTTTTTAAAAGCCGCTTTTCGGGGCTGCCCTGCCCTCTTCCTCCTGGCATGGACGCCCCACCCATAAGGGACCCCTTCACCGAGCCTAACTGGGTGGCTGAGTGGCTGCCGCTTCCATGGATGGAGGAAAAATGGCAGCAGGCAGCCAGCCAGCAATTCTTTTCCCTCCTCTCCCCATTGCTCAGGGTACACAGCAGCAGCAGCAACTAAAGCCCCTTTATTTTAAACATTCACATTCAGCTGCTTTCCTCCCTTCCTTTCCCTTTCTAAAGTCAGATCTTTTAGAATTGCGCAAAATTGCAACATTGTTATTCCAACCATCAAGGTGTGAAGTGGTTCCATCGCTACAGTGTAGCGATTGCTGTTAAGTGGATTTTTAACACTGAAATCACTATCTTTGGAAGCAAGATATTGGGAGAGGGAAACCCTAAACATGGATTCTCATCCCTTAAAACGGTACTGTCCACACAGTAAAAAATGTAAAACGTTTCAAGCGCACGATCCAGAGTGAGATCTGTTGAAATCAGGATTGAGATTCATCACGCTTTGGGGTGGTTTAACACGGGGGAAGGGTGTTAAGCCAAACTGCCGTGCGGACTCCAGGGACTGAAAACATTTTGAATCCGAGATAAGGTTGCCGTGAAGACAAGGCCAAAGTGAATATTCACTTTGCTCTCAAGACTGAGAATACTGTGTGTTCTGTTTAGTAAATCTGGTGTCTGTGTAGGGGGCAATGCCACCTTGACTGTTTTGAAAAGCATTGTTCTACAATACATGTGATTAAAGCATAAGGAAGGCAAATGAATAACAAATGGACTTCACTGGTCATTTGACCATATCAAGTTTACAAAAGATAAAATGATATAAAGCATACAAGGATAAAATCAAGAAACAAAATAAAAATAACATCATAAATAACATCTCTTACAACATAAGAGAAGGATTAAAGTTCATATTTCCATTTTTGTATTCTGCTTACAGGCACAGATTGTAATAGACTGTTTTTAAGTATAGTAGCCTTTTTGGGGGAGAAGGGATTTGAGGGTGTCTCATTTTCTAGATCATCATTCATTTCCCCAAAATGTGAGTATAAAGAAAAAAAATCACATGACTCATATACTGTAAAAAAACTGCAAGCAAATGATCTGACCTAAACCTATACACATTATATTTTTTTATATAATGCAAGTCAGCAACTCACTTCATGATTTATGATTTCATCTTATTTTGTTTATTATGCCTTTAAGACCTGAAGACATAAATTTCCATACCTTCAAGATTATCAAACAGAACCTGTTCTACTGTATTATTTTTCATCTCTTGGCATTATGCATTACCTTTGTTGATGAATTTGTAAGGTTAAGCCGGAAGCCATGTGGTGGCTGATGTGTTTAAAAATATGTAATTTAGATATTCTCAGTTCTTCAGCTTTTTAAAAACAACAAACATACATAGGAAATAGGACTATTTTAACTTTTCACCAAAAGTCAAATGTTCACTGAACTTATCCTTAAGAAAAAAAAACAAAAACCTCTGAAACATTTTCTTTTGTTGGGCTGTTTGATTGACATCTTTGACAGGAAGAGACATTAATAGGCAGGGCAAACATCAAGAATTTTGCAATTAGCTTTGTAAATTTTGGTACAAACCATTTTTTCTCTCTTTTTTCCCCCCATTCTAAATTTCCAATGGGTTTTGTGACTTTACTGTGTCATCATACAAAACCATACGTTAAAAATAGTATAGAATTATAGATATTCCCCCCTAATTTGGCAATAAGCATCTTCATCTTTGAAAACCATACTGATGAATTCAGTTCCCTACAGATGCTCAAATTTTCTCAATGTGCTTCATCAATTTCATTTGCATGAACCTTTTTGATTGTTCAAACAACATGCCTGATATGCTATGGCTCAGTGATTCAGCTATTTCTGGATTGTGAGAAAGATAAACAGTATTTGAGAAGGGGAAAAAGGCTTGGAGTTAGCAGTGGTTCTCAACCTTCCTAATGCCATGACCCCTTAATGCAGTTCCTCATGTCGTGGAGACCCCCAACCGTGGGGATGGGGCAGCTGGGCGGGGGAGGGACAGGTGGCAGGAGACTCGTCATGACTCCTCTGAAAGGATAGTTCAACCCTCAAAGGGGTCGCACCCCAGAGGTTGAGAACCACTGAGTTTGAGCTTCATTTAATAAATTAGAAAAATGATTTTTTTAAAAAAAGTCTTAAAACTAATAACATAGCTACCACAACAGTACTAGGAACAAATGCCAAGGAAATACAATGTATCCAGTATTTTCAAGCACTATTTCTATTAATTACAGTGAACATTGTGCAAGTGAATTTTGCCATCTATGCCCCCAGAGGATGCATTCAATATAAAATATGGAAGGACAGTTTCTCAACTATCAGCATTAAAAACAAAACAATTGTGGAGCAATATTCAGCTGAATGAACGTATTAGACATGTGAACAAGTAACCCTTGTTAATGCTGAGTGAAAGTTTCCCAGACAGCAAATTTGAGCCCTATTTTAAGCATTATTTGAGGAGAGAAAAAATGTCATTCCTAACAACCTATTTTTTAAAATGTATAATTTTAAACATTATCTTAACCACAGGTTTTCAGAGTCAAGAGATAAATGAACAATGTTTACTTTTCAAAAAAGTAGCTGTGTTAGTCTGGATCAGTAAGTAAGGAGGTCTCCTAGCACCTTAGAAACTAACAGAGAGAAAGAATTTGGTAAAACATAAGCTTTTTTAGGCTAAGCCTAATTTATCAGATTCATGAAGTGTCTAGGGACTGGTCAATATAGACAGGCTGTGACAGAAAGGCAAATTATGGGTGTGTTCTATGACAGATTCAGCATAATGATGGCTGTTAAGGCATTATGTGTGAATAGAGGTACAAACATGTCAGAGTGTTGAAATGTAGTGATTCTGGCTGGAATCAGAAAGGAGCTATGAAGAACAGTCCAAGGGAACCCTCAAGGAGAAGGGGTGTTAACCAGTGTTATAATATTTGTTTACTTTGTGTTTATTTTATCTATTATGTTTTAACTCCGAAGGTAAAATAGTTTGAAGGAGTGTTATTGATTTTTGAAAAAATAGCAACAGATACAAAAAAAAAAAAAAAAGCTCAGGAGAATTTGTTTTTAAAAGTTTATAGAATGCAAGAAATAACTGTCATGTCTGCATAATGCTAAGAAATTGTTATCTCCTCATAATGGTTCAGTAACTGCATATCACCATCACAGCTATCCCAATTTTCAAGTTCTTTCTTTTGAAAACTAAGCTACAACTAGTTTGGGTTTTTGTGATCTTTTAAGATTACTTTGCTTTATTAACCTCTGCTTCCCTTTACAAAATATTTACAAAATATTCTATTTAATGGCCTAGCTACCCTGGCTCTTTGAAGTGGTCCTATCTTTTCTTATCTGTGCACTGGTATCTCATCACCAGTGTGCAGAGAAAAGATAGGGCCACACTCTTTGGCATGGACTAAGCATGTGCTTAAATATCTTCAGTGGAGACAACATGACACTAAAAAGCAGGGCTAAAACCCAAGAAAAATATAACTATGAAATTATTAAGGAAAAGTAGCACTATGAAATAATAATGGAGTGGAAGTTTAGAGGAGTCATTTGGTCACTCCGTCCTCTTTCAGCCCTCATATGCCTGAACACAGAAGTAGTTTCAAACTAGCAGCCAATGAGGAGAAAAAGAAGATACCAGTATGTCCCTCCCTCTAAAATAAAAAAGGCATAAAAGCACTCGTTTGCTCAGATCACATCCATTTAAGAAACAAAGTCTCACATGACTGATGTCAACGAAGAAGCTAATTTGTCTTGACAGCCTAGAGAACAGACAGAAAGCAGATGAAACGTGAAGGAGACCTAACAATGAAAAGTGATAGAAATGGATCCTCTTTTGAAGGACATGAGAGCCACTTTGGGGGATGTTCACAAGTCCACAAAAACTAAGAGTACTTAACCCTGAAATGCTTTATTTGATTACAGAAAAAAATGGGATACAATGGAATTAACTTTCTGTCTGTATCAAGAACAGACAGTTCCTTGCCTCAGAGATCCATGCCAGTTGTACATCTTATTGTGGAACTAAATCAGTAGGGTCCCTCTCACCCTGTGGTATTCTAGAGCAAGGAGGCATACCATGTTTGCAGGCATCCATGGTTCAGTATACAACAACCCAGTACACAAAGAGAGCTCTTTAAAGAGGCCTACTGGCTGAGCAGACCAGGTGGCCATTCTGAGTCTCATAGTCTAATCTGGTCCAGTCTACCCTCCATCCTCTATGGATGTAGACCACACCAGTGATGCAAAAGGGAGGCACCTAGTATATTTATTGATCCAGTATATCAGCCAGTATATAAACTTATTCCATTTCTACTGCTTTAATCTAGTCTGTACCCTTCTCTTGAAAAGAAAGGAATCAAAACCCCAAATAGCCATCATGTGGGTTTTTTTTTTTTTTTTACTGCTGGTTAAATCCACAGTAATTATCCAGGCGACTTAGGAAGTGGTTGATGGCCTGCCAGTTAACAAATGATCCTCACGATGCCATAACAGTGCCATGGAACAGCTGGAAAGGCACAGAAATTGATGGTTCCACACCCATTGTGCTCATATTTTACCACAGAGGAATGGCAAGCACTCTGTCAGAAACCTGTTGCATTTCCCGTGTTTTCCACAGCTCTTTCAGGGCCACTTCCTACAAGGTGAGAGTGTGGATAAGGCCTGTTTCCTACTTTAAGGGAAATAGCAGGGTCTGCCAGGGTGTACTGATCCTGCTTTAGTCAAGCATGTTACTCCAAGCCTGCATAAACAGCTCATTTTCCAATAATCAAGTTCTGATTGTTCTTATAGAGGGAGAGAAAGTGTTGTGAAATGTTTAAATGCAAAGAACTATTGCTTCTAGCAATTTCAGTAATAGTAGTAATACTCATCAGAAAGAAAAAGTGAGAGGCATTAAATTTGCATGAACTAATTGAGAAATAATAACTACAATTCAAATAGACATACAATCAATCATGGTGGGGGAGAATTGAACCCAGATAATTTGTGTTTCTGCTGTCAAGATAGTAACTGTTGATGAATTATTTGAAAAGCTCCTATTCCCTCCCTCCCCCAACCAATGTAGGAATATTTTATTTTATGTATTCTGTTCTTTTAGTAATTATATACCATCCTTCATATGAAGGTCTAGGGTAAGCTACAGCAGTAAAAAGATAAAATATATAGAATAACCTAAAACATATTTAAAATATAACCCTTCCTCCTCCCCCCTTCCTGGTAGAACAATACTTAGAGGAAGCTATTCACCCCAAGACTTGAGGGACAGCTGGTCACCCACCCCAAAGGCTGTCTACATAAGGGATGCCCAAACCAACTTCAAGGTTGGGTGTGCATAAATGCAATTCAAAATAGGGGTGTACACAAATGCAAATTTGAATCTATTTGTTCTAATTTTTGCTTCAAATTTGCACTTATAAATGTTGACATTTGTATGTGCCCATACGCATTGTTATGCATCCTGTACGCATCCATACACAACCATACACATCCGCGTGCATCCCTTAGATATCCTGTATGCAACCTGTTTTCGTCCTGTGCAGATATGTACAAATGCATATGGGATGCGGGAAAAATGCCTATGTGCAAGTGCTCATAGTGTACGATGCCCTACACATGCGAATGTCTGGATAATTTGAATGAATAGATCTGAAATTTGAAATTTGTTCGAATGTTTAAATTTGAACTTATGGACATTTGATTTGAATTCAAATGTGAAAATTTGGACAAATTCGATCAAATTTCAAATACCTTTGGATATTCCTAGAATGAAAGTTTCCAGCTTCTGAAGTTGCTGGCTGTTTTGTTTGTTTGTTTTTTAACCAGGTGTCCAGAAAAAACAGACTTTGATAGTCATTTCTGGAGCCCAGCAAAAAGGCACTGTTCCTCACCCCTGGTAGACTGGTCTAGATTCTTGCTTCTGTCTGCATGCAAGCACTGAGCTAGTGTACCATCAGGGAATGCTTCAGAAACCCCTTTAAGGCAGTGTCCCATTGGAGTGAACTACTGCATCATTAGGGGGCTTAGCTTCTGGCACAGATTAGCAACTCCATGCCGATACAGCTGAAATTCTTGCTGAAGAAAACTTCTAAGAGGAAGAATCAGACAATAGGAGGGGGGGAAACCTAGCAAGTTCAGCCCTGAATGTATAAGCAAATGGGTTACTTAGGGCACCAACCTTCAAACTGCCAAATTAAATGGCAACAATTATTCATATTCTATTTGGCACATTAGGGGTGTGTTCCCATTCAACATTTAAAGAGTTTTGAATTTGTTTTCAAACCTGAACATTCCCAAAGGAACAGATGAATCCACAGTTTCTGAGGATTAAAGGTCCCAGAACATGGCTTATCTGTATTAGAATCAAAAGAACTCTCACTGCGGGATTTAGAAAAAAATCCTCTTTTTTTGCAAATGGGAATGCATGAGGATTTTTAGGGGCGTTGTCCACCGTTTTCCCAGAGCCAATGAGAAGGTGTTTTTACCGGCTAAAAGAATCTTCCACTGGCTGAAAGAGGAGAGGACGGAGGGGAAGAATGAACAGTCTGCAGAACTGTAATAAAAGAATGGGCTGGGATTTTCCTTTAAATTTCCCCATTTCCCCCAACCTCCTCCCTCTGTTCCCTAAATGGAGGTTCCAGCTTCCTGTTGCAAAGGAGTGGGGAAAACTGATCACATTTACATTCATACACACACCTCTAGCAACCACAAATCCCCCTACTTGCCTCCTGGCTGCCTTTTGTGCACACTTGCTAGTCGGCCCTGAAGACCAAAGCAACCCCCTTTCCTGGTGGGTCCCTGTCTCCATAAGAGAGAAATCCCCTCCAGAGGTGAAGCAAGTGACCCCGCCACACACCAAGGTTAGGAGGCATCTGAGAAATCTCTCTCTTGATCTCCATCTTGAGGTGAGGCAAAGAGAGGGAAGAGGCAGCAACAGTAGCAGTGAGAGCGGCTGAGTATTGTGCTCACAGCTCGCCCACCCAGAGCAGTAAATAGAAGGGGGAACTGAGAGGCAGGAGGAGAGGCCACTGGCTCATCCAACGTGCCCTGTTGTCATTGCTTGCTGCTGCCCAAAGGTTCCTATATGCCAATACTGCACAAATTAAGAGAAGTGCTGAACAAAAACTGTGATGGAGACCACAGTTTTGGGCAGCAGCAAGCAATGACAATGGGGCACGTTGTCTGAGACAGCAGCTTCTCCTCCTGCCTCTCTGCCCCCCCTTTTTTTCATTTATTGACTGCTCTGGGTGGGCGAGCTGTGAGTGAAATGTTCAGCCTCTCTTGCTGCTGCTGTTGCTGCCAGCTTTCCATTGCAATCAAGGACAGGTGCTTATATAGGGGGTGGGATCTGAATTTCCCACCCCGACAACATCAGTCTATGATGAGGAGGAGTGGAGGAGGGAATGGAGAGGGTTTCCCCACTTTGAGTCCACATTAAAAGTGTGGAGTAGGAACGGGAAAAACCAGACCTTGCTGATTTATTTTTAAAAAACCCACCAGATTTTAAACCTGAATTTTGTGTGTGTGCAGTGGGAACTTTGCCTAGGTGAGTAACAAGTGGAACTTTTTGTAGGTAAACATGCTACTAATATTTTACTTTGACATTCGAAATAGTTTTTTAAAAAAACTCTGAATCAATCCTTAGGATACGGGTCAAGATAAAAATGTAATACAATACAATAAATAAAACATAGAAATACTATGTTACCTGAAGCAGACATGGCAAAAGCCAGACATGGCCATAGCAGCAGTGGTACAAACAAAACAGAAGCATATGGACTGGCAGCACAGCAACCTTCAGTGCTATCCACTCACACTGATTATCAAGAGAGCATCAAAGTTGTTCTTCATCTAGTACATCAAAACATTTTGGGATGACCTTGGCTCCATCTAGATGGGGGCAATTAAGTGTCATTATGGCACTGCTATGGTGGGCTTGCCTCATGTATCTGAGGCAACCTAACCACAGCCCCATTATTTTCTCCCTAAAAAGCACTAGAAACTATTGTTGGAAAACTGAACTCTGGTCATGGGTTTCCAGCAATAGTGCTTTTTACTTACCTTCTGAACAGAGGCACCATCATCGCTCTACACATGACACATGCATGGAGGTGCTGATGTGCTTGTCCCAGGCATTTGGGATGCCTGAATGCCCAGATGTGCATGTCAGTTAAATGCCGTAGACAGCACTGGCCATAGCAGTGACTGTGGAGCAGAGGTGTGCATGAATGCAATTTTCAGGAGTCGATTAGATTCAAATCAAATACCAGAAAATTTGATTCAATTTGAATCATAGAATTCAAATTAAACCAAATTTGCTTCAGATGAAGCAAATTCAAATCCATTTGTTGGAATTTTTTATTTGAATTTGCACTTACAAATGTCGATAACATTCATATGTGCCCGTACAAATCTTTCTTGCATCTGTACATGTACACATCAATATGCAACCCATTTTCATCCAGTACAGATCCATACAAATGCATATGGATGTGGGAAAGATGCAAATCTGCAAGTATACATCATGTACGAACCTGTACGCATGTGAATGTCTGGATAATTCGAACAAATAGATCCAAAATTAAAAATTCATTCAAATCTTTAAATTTGAATTTATGGACATTCAACTCGAATTCGAATGTCAAAATTCAGCTAGATTCAATCAAATTTCTAATACCTTTGAATATCTGTGCACACCCCTATTGTGGAGGGAGGATTTCCCACATTATTACCTCCTAGTGGGACATATAGCTGCTGTTCAAAGGCAGACTTTGAGACAAGAAGAAGAAGAAGAGTTGGCTTTTCTACCCCGCTTTTCTCACCCACTTAAGGGGACTAAAAGCGGCTGACAAAGCTTCTGTTCTTCTCCCCACAACAAACACCCTGTGAGGTAGGTGGGGCTGTGAGAGCTCAGAAGAGAGCTGTGACTAGCCCAAGATCATCCAGCTGGCTTCATAGTCAACCTAATAATAGCAGTGCCCTATGTTGCCCTTTTTTTTAAAAAAAAAAGTCTGATCAGGGTTTCCCAGCCTTTTGGAGACATTTGATGTGGCATGCTTATGTTCTTGAATCATGGTACTGTTAACTATGTCTATGAGACATTCATTTAATACTTGTATCACTTAAGGCACTAGCTGGTTTGTGTGACATGAGAACACTTCCATTTCCACCTTCCCATGAAGGAAAAATGAAAACTTTTTGCAAAAGGAATAGAACTCTTCCTGTGAATCTTATTCCACTTAGAAACCCAAGAAGGAGAAATGTCAAGAACATATTCAGCAACACCCACACTAAATGTCAACCGTATGAGGGTGCCGGTATGGCTCTTTTCACAAGCCCTTGAAGGAAAGGTCAGGCCTGAAACCAAAGGCCATCACAGAAACTAACTGTATTCTCCTTTCAATTGAGGTCAGCTGTGCCTAAGAGTTGGTGAAGTACTTCTGTGTAGTGGGCTGTAAGTATCAAGTGAACTAGAAAGGGGAAAGAGACTGAAAGCCAATAAAGGCTGAAAAGATTTTTTTAAAGATGTTTTACTATTTTCTGCACATTTATTATGCCTTGCAATCTTACTGTTTTAGCATGTTCAGATTTATATTTGGCTTTTAATGTTGTAACCTGCCCCAGACCTTTGGGTATAGGACGGGGTACAAATGCAAAAATGAGTAATCTACTGTTCAGTTCCTATAGGTCCATAACCTGCTGTGGCAAAAAGGCAAAATACAAAACAGACAATTGTAATCTGCTCACTGTTTTTAGCTTTTTGTGAGCCACGTATATTTATGAATGGAGCAGTGGCTAGGCAGTGAACTTATATTCTCTCATATCAACTATTTTATACCATTAAATCTTACAGCAACCATACAGGCCACATTACAGAACAGAGGGAGTTTTAGGTACGTTATGTATGCATGCCAGAGATATGTACCAAAGACGGCAATGCTGGAACACTTTGAGCATGCTAGTAGCTGTCCACATGATGACTGGCCCAGCCTGGCCCAGTTTCAAAGCTGAAGAACAAAAGCTCTCTGGCCTCACAGTTGCAAGCCAGGACTATTTTACAGCTTCCCAAGAAATGGACAACAAGGAATGCAGTATTTAGCTGGGAATAAAATAAAATAATAAAGTTCTAGGCATCCTAGGCTCTTCTGTGTTCTAAGGAAAGTGTCCCATGTTTTCTGCAGGTCAAAATATAACTTTAGCTGAGTTGAATGCTGAGTTCTTTGTTTCTTTGAGGGATTTCTTAAGATCTTTTCCAGATCTGAACTCTCCTTTTCAGAGGGAGGGTCTAAAGCAACTTCTTATTTGAAGTCATAGGTTCTTCAGGAACAAGACACAAAAAGCATTGTTTATGATAACAGGGGTCATTCAAGTACTTGTTACAGTCTTTTTTTTAAAAAAATCAACTTTCCATTTTGTTTCCAACCATAATTAGTCACAACAATAAAGACAATAATTTCTCTGTGATCCTGTCAAAAATTGCTGTGGGAAAAAAATAGTTGATTTGAAACACACGCAACCTACTTAATTTAAAATAACGATGGTGTATCCCAGTTTCTGTGTTTGAAGTTCCTCTGTATCCTTATGTCTCCTCTGCTCAATAATGGCAAAATTAAACTAAACTCTTTCTAAGGAGGCTCTAGGGAATATCAGGAAACAAAAGGACAGGAGTTTCAATTCACTCTTCTTGCTCAGAATGGATTCTGCCTCATATAGCTACTGATGTATAGTCATCTTAAAAGAGTTTGTTAATTTCCAGTGGGGGAAAGGCATAAAAGAAGAATCTCCTTATCTTTAATGGAATGCTACTGAACTATACAAAATGGCTCACATTCAAAACAAGCAGGGAAGTGTCTTGTCTGTTTTGCCATGATAAGAGACCATGTTTTGTACACAGCATGGATTCCATGCAATTTGCTATATATGAGAGTGGTTTAAATGTAATGACAGAGAAGCTTCCAAATGTCTTGGGGCTACCACTTGTTAAAAATAATAATCAGACTATCTAAAATATGGCATAGCTGAAATCTTGAAAGAAAAGGCTGGTGTGGTAAACATTCCTTACTCTTTTCCTTCTAAAATATTAGTCCCGCTGATTTTATAAATGAGTGGCCAAACTATGATCCTTACAGCCATGCCTTCCTACTTCTCTTCTGTTCCTTTTTCATGGTTTTTAATGGAATAACCAGCACATATTGACGATAACACTAAGTGGATAATAGGTGCATAGTGTGAATAAGAGAGGATCGTCTCATCTAGGCAAGTAATCTTTAGATGATGTCTGAGTAGTTGGGAAGTCAAATACAAGAGATTAAATGAGTAGTCTGGCATGGGAGTTTGGAAGCCACAAAAGGGACAGCCAAGAACAGATTTGGGGGGGGGGGGAGAGAGAAAGGAAACGCCAGTGTGGTCATGGTCTGTCTGCTCAAAGACATGGCGGAAGGAGTTCAAATGGATGGCCTAACTGATCCCTTTCAATATTTGACTAACCCTTGACTTGGGGAAGAGCAAAAACCTCTGAAGATGGATATTGCAGCTATATCCTACAGCTTAGGTTCTCAGAAGAAAAAACCTGGAACACGGTATAATAGCTTCAAAACGGCTACAAATGGGATGAAATCTGGCCGTGAAAGCCTGCATACTTCCAAACCACCTCCTGTTTGAAAAGTTCTGGTGCAACTCCAAATGCACTGGTGTTCGTCTGAACTTGGTTAAATCGAACGATTCAATTTCAACCATTCAAAATGGATCCCAATCTGGACCTATGCCAGAGCTTGTGGACATTAAAGAAGGATTGTGCCATACTCCACCATCTTCCTCGCCTGATATTGCCTAAAGCTTTCTTAAAACGCAAGTTCCTTGTGAAGTGCACAGTTCTGCACCTTCTTTTGACCCAGTTTGGTCTAGTGTTTAGGGAGCCAGACTCTGGGAATACCAGGTTTGATTCCGCTCTCCACCACGAAGCCAGCTGGGTGACCTTGGGCTAGTCACAGCTCTCTTCTGAGCTCTCACAGCCCCACCTACCTCACAGGGTGTTCTGTTGTGGGGAAAAGAATAGAAAGCTTTGTCAGCCACTTTGAGTCCCTTTAAATGGGTGAGAAAAGTGGGGTAGAAAAGCCGATTCTTCTTCTTGCAGGGTGTCTGTTGTGGGGAGAACAGAAGGTTTGTCAGCCACTTTGAGTCCCTTTAAATGGGTGAGAAAAGCTAACTCTTCTTCCTCAACAAATCTAGCTGGATAACCTGGGACTAGTCACAGCTCTCTTTCTGGGCTTTCACAGCCCAACTTATGCCACTGGGTGTTCTGTTGTGGGGAGAAGAATAGAAAGCTTTGTTACCCACTTTGAGTCCACTTAAATGGGTGAGAAAAGCAGGGTAGAAAAGTCAATTCTTCTTTCTTCAGCAAGATCTGTTAAATTGTGCACATCTTTATCCACATCCCAACTGTTTGAGGTTTATCTAGAACCTGCCAAGCTTGTTCAGCCTAGTTCTAGATTGAACCAAACTTCATGAGCTTTAATTCAATTCAAACTGAACCTCTATTAAAGTGACAGGCCCCTCCAGATTGTGCTATGTGTATTTTTATGTATGCACAGCTTAATCTATGGCTACAAAGATAGTCATATGTCTTACCAAGAAGCTAACCATTTTGACCAGTTGTGGCAGTGATGGATGTTGCACAATACCCAATCTGGCACAGGAGGGGGGGAGTGCTCTTGAGATACTTTGAAGTGTGGAACCCTACATTCTCGCCTCCTTAATCTTCCCACATTTCTTTAAAATGAAAATGAACTTTATTGATTAGTCATTTGACCATATCAAGTTTCAAGTGTACAAAAGATAAAATCATATAAAACATACAAGGATAAAACTGAAAAGGATAAAATTAAAGAGCAAAATAAAATATCATCATTATTTGTCCCCATCACCCTTACAACTCAATGAATGATTTCCTAAGTCGGGCATCCTTAACAAAAAACAAAGATACCCTCTATGTCACCTGGACATTTTCTCCATGCAGAAGGTAAGTCACCTTATGTTCTTCATTCCAATGGAATATATTTTGTAAAAGGGGGGCTGAACAAGTTGTTCTTATTGAAGAATACAAGGAACAGGTAAACAAGATATGAAAAAAAGATCTTCAACCATTGCTGTACTACAAACACACAGTCTTTCTTCATAAGGTACCTGATGGTATCTCCGATACGTCACCGTGGAATCAATAAGTTCAAAATGTGCATAAATAAACTGTTGCCTTAACTGACAGGATATTTTGTAAACTAGATATTTTTTGAGTTGGAAAAAAGATTTTGTTCATGCTAGTCAATTTAGTGATTTTAACTTAGAAAGGCTCGCAATATCATTTTGTGCACTAATGTCCATCACATACTGCTTAAAAATCTCTTCAGCTAACTGACTGGTATGCCCTAAGATTTGCAAAGAGAGACCACAGCGAAAGGACCTATAGTTGATGGACCTATGAATAGGTGCTCTCATTCCTATATTGTTCAAGGCACATTCTTGGAAATATATTTCTAGACATTGAGAATAAACATTATCAGAAGTTAAATAGTTTGATATTAATGAAGCACTGAATGGCTTGGACTCCAAGATCTGCTCTAACAGCAGGGACTGGAACAGAATTGTTGACACCCAGTATCTGTCTTAAGAAATGGGTCTCAGTTTGTTTCAACTGAGAAATATTTGAGAAACCCCAGACTTCTGCCCCATAAGTCAGCATTGGAATGTGTTTGGCTCTGCATGCTGTAAGAAGAGATCCTGGATGCCTGTAGTTAAACAGATTATATAAACAATTCAGCCTGCTGCATCATTTAGTACACAATTCTTCAAATGCAGAGACCAAGAGCCAGTCTTGGAGAAAAAGACCCCCAAATAACAATAAGAACTAACTTGCTTAATGGTATGCCCATGAAGGCGCCATTCATATCTTGTTTTCTTTCTCCCAAACACAACCACCTTTGATTTATTTTTACTTGTATGCAGGAAGTTGTGCTTACAATATAGGCTGAGTTTCTGTAATAGCCTTCTAAGCCCAACCTACATCTGAGCGAGTAAGAATATATCATCTGCATAAAGTAATATATTGACATGTCTGTCCAAAACGTTGGGCCTGAACACATGGGACACGAATACGGATCATAAATGTATATTCCTGTCACTATAAGAAGGCCTGTATGTGTGGTCTACACTGCTTGATGGGCAATTTACAAAGGAATTTCTGGCAGCAGATCAATTGGAAAGTAAGTTTCAGTACATTTCACTGCATTTGCAACATGGAGTGACATTGTTGGATGTGACACAACAATGGGTAATCTGTCACTGGATGCGACAACCCTGGCAGCTCTGGTACCGCCTGCCCCCCCGGATCTCAGTGAAATAATTGTGATTGCTGCTTCTAGTGCACATACTGTAAGATGCCACAAGCAGTTATATCAGTAAAACAACCAATTAATGCAGGGTGAGGATTTTTTTTAAAAAAATTTGTTTTATTTTTAATCAGTGTTGGACTTTGGCATATGAACAGGACCTGCAGTGTTTGCCCAGTTATATTGAACAGAAATTATTTGTCCTCAAGGAGAGTTGAATGCTAGAATCACCCAGGCAACCAGTCCAGAAAGCACCAGCATCACATTAAAATGATTTCATATGACCTTAGTTTAGGTTTGTGGAAAAGCAGGAAGAAGCCCCATTGGATGGATCCATTGGAAGTTTTAGCAACAGGCTCTAATGGTTACAAATGGGTACAGCCCAATCCAAACAAACTTTAAATAAATGGATCTATCCAGTCACTGCTACATTTTGTGGTTGTGGTGAACTACAAACAACTGCACATTTGTACAAAGTGCTCAGCTGATGCTAGTGCAACCTAATGCTACTGATATTTTTTACTCCTGAGCAAGAAAAAAAATAGGGTTTAAAAAATTATTTAATATTTGTGCCTTGTTTTAAGAACGATTTCGAACAAGGCTTTCAACATAAAGAAATGAATAATAAACATGGTTTTAGTAATGTTAAGGATCAATACAGTCAATAATAATCAGTAAAAGATGAATGAAGAGCAAAACCCATGAAAATTATTTAATTTTCATTCAATGATCATTCTAGGAAAAAGAAAACCCAGCCAAGGCAAAGGGAATTATAATCTGAAGGGCAGAAACAGACAGTGGAACCAATAATGGCAAACAGTTCTGCAATAAAAGTCCCCCTTCCTACCAGTCCAATACATACAGGAAGCAGGAAGCAGTTACTAGTACTGAAGTGCTTTGGCTCACATTTTCATGGATTTCACCTTCTGTAGCAGAAGAGAGAACCTGAGACACATAAAATTTCCCCATAAGAAACAGATATCTTTTAAAAGGAAAAGAAAACTCTTGCTCTAAGATTAGGATTTCTCTCCATCTCTTAGAAAAGGTGGGAACAGTCATGAGCAGCAGCAAATGAATATACCCATTCTTGACAGAGGAAGAGATTTAGTTATTTACTCTTATATTTTGCCCTAAGGTTTGAGGGCAAGTTGCTAGAGAAATGACCTGTGGTCCATCTTAGGCCGTGTCTTCATGGCAACCTTATCTCAGATTCAAAACGTTTTCAATCCTCAGAGTCTGCATGGCAGTTTGGCTTAACACGCTTTCCCCGTGTTAAACCACCCCAAAGCGTGATGAATCTCAATCCTGATTTCAACAGGTCTCACTCCGAATCGTGCGCTTGAAATGTTTTACATTTTTTACTGTGTGGACAGTACCGTTTTAAGGGATGAGAATCCATGTTTAGGGTTTCCCTCTCCCAATAGCTTGCTTCCAAAGACAGTGATTTCAGTGTTAAAAATCCACCCTTAACAGCAGCGCTACACTGTAGCGATGGAACCACTTCATCCTGATAACAATGTTGCAATTTTGCGCAATTCTAAAAGTTCTGACTTTAGAAAGGGAAAGGAAGGGAGGAAAGCAGCTGAATGTGAATGTTTAAAGCAAAGGGGCTTTAATTGCCGCTGCTGCTGTGTGCCCTGAGCAATGGGGAGAGGAGGGGAAAGAATCTCTGGCTGGCTGCCTGCTGCCATTTTTCCTCCGTCCATGGAAGCGGCAGCCACTCAGCTAGGCTCGGTGAAGGGGTCCCTTATGGGTGGCGCGTCCATGCCAGGAGGAAGAGAGCAGGCAGTCCCGAAAAGTGGCTTTTTAAAAGTAGCCACTTGAGTCCCACCTTGAGTCATGTACCCCACATACGATTGTCAGAATCTGGATCCAACGCGATTAAGTTAAAAGTAATGGGAACAGGTAAATTCGCATCCGGTTCTATTATTTTGGTTTAGGGAAAGCGAAATAAGCTTGCTGTGGGGATTCGCCCTAACAGTCTTAAGGATTCCATTCCAGATTTTACATCAGGGTTTACTCCCTTTTACTTTCCCAGGCTATTTTACTCACAATTGGGAAGACATAATGAGTTTCTTAGAAAAGTAGGATTTCAGACTGAGGGACTCCTGAATTTTAGTACAGTGCCACCAGAGGGCCTTAGCACATTTCTGCTCTCACCTGGCTTATCTTGTTAGAGGGCAGGCCACACCATAATGGGATAAGCAATCCATCTCATGGGCCACTTCTGAAATGGAACAAGCCCATCAGGGTGGGTGTAGGGGATCTTCAGATATTCCGAAGGACAGGAACAAATGTTACTGGCCTTTGGAAATTTTGGGAGCCCCATTTCAGTGGTGCCTCCCATTTTTGTTGCATCACTGAAATATGTTTCCCTTGGTATACTGAACCACTGAGATGTGGTCCAGTATGCCATCATGTAGTACGCTAGCCTGGTCTATGATCTATTCTATGTGGATGGACCATACTAGGTGGTAGTGGGGCCTCCTTTATTCCATATCCACATGCGGAACAGAGGTATATAGGACCATTCCTGTTCTATGCTACTGATAAATGTGGATAGGGCCTTAAATCCTGTACATAAGAACCATGCCAGATTGTCCTGAAAGTTAATCTAGAACAGGAATCTGATCTCATATGGCCAACCATGCACTTACAAAAAACACACAAGTGGGTCATAATCACAGTAATATTTTCCTGCATTTTTTAGTTCTGCATTTTCTGCGTTGCTCAGTAGTTGTTGTTCAGGGATATTGGTTCTGAACCTTTCACCATAAGCAGAGCAATTGGGGGAGATTCCAATTGGGAGCCTCCTTTTGTTCTCCAAAAACTACATTTTGTTCTATCACAGATAGAACTGAAGTCCAGGGAGATTTTCACTAAGCATCTTGCCCTTCCCTCGTTCTCTTTGTGATCTCAATTGGTTTTCATTCTGGAACCTTCTAGAAACTCCAAAAATGCCAGCACCTTGCTGGAATCACAGCTGGACCATGAGGCAATCTTTACACTATGTCAGAGCTGTTACAGCCGATCAGCCACTAGAAGAAGAGTCCCATGAATGTCTGGCACAGCCAAGCTGATTTTCATGGATACAATTAATAGTCAAAGCCTTTGTCTCAATCAGTTTGTCAAGCCACCTTTTTAAATCACCACATTTATCATTTTAATTGTTCAGCTATATATCTCAATGGCATCAAAGCAATGTACATTTTTGTCAGCAAATTCAATTGTGTTTTTCACCATCATCATCATCATCTTATTTTTAACAACAGCAGTGTGGCTGCAACTGAAGTTTTGCTTCATCAGCCAAGACTTATCCATGAACATATCCTGCATTATGCGTACCCTTGCCAGCGCTTTCCAATATCAAAATATGATACAGTGTTTTTTCACAACTCTGTTTGCATTCATTTTTGAGCTAGATGAGCCCATGTGCATGGATGAGCTCCCTTTACACAACTGATATGACATAAGAAAGAAAAATAGAGGCAATTATGCAGTGGAGAGGAAAACAAAACGAGACATTGTTATAGACTAGATTCTCCCATAACCTCTTAACTTGAGCATCAGGGTACAATTTCCCCCCTCTTTTTAACATCATCCTTGGGAATCAGCATTATAGAAAATGCCACTAACAGAACCAAGAGAACAGCTTGACTGATGCTTCTGGAAATGCAGAGTTTTCCTTCCCCAAAGGGTAAAGGACATTTTCACTTGGTTGCAAATTTAATAAGATGCTGGAAGATGAAAGAAAACAAAAGCCATGAGCTAACAAAGGACTCAAGGTGGCTGCAGAGGAGTAATATTCTGAGCTCACCAGCCTACCAACGGACATTCCAAGGCAAGGATAAGATAAGATACAAGGAGGAGGGAATAGGTTTTATTCCTGGCCCCAAAGGCAGCATTAAAGACAGGTGAATTTAAAAGACAGGAAAGAGGTGGGGCTAACAAGTATATTAAGAATGTTTCTAACATGCACAGGATATGTTTCATTTTTTTAAAAAGAAAACAAGCCTAAATTACTTTGGCTTGTTTTCAAATAGGAACCAATGCATTAGGAATCATTTATTGACTGGCTGATTTCTCATTTCTGACAACAATAAAGTATAATTAAGGTTGCGTCTCTGTTTTAACCAGCGGGATTGCCTGGGCTAGGTACCTTCACTGGAACATCTTCCCCACAGCACTTGCACACTCTGGTGTCATATAAGGGTTCTTTCTCAGCTCCATATTTTTTTACAAAAGTCTGCCTTGGTCAGCTTCTGTACCTGCCCACAGAGCCATCTACTTCCAAGCATGTAGCTATTAGCTCTGAGTTGTGGACTGTTTCCACAGCTCTGCAGCAAAATTCAAAAGGAGAAGCCAGGCTTCCAAAGGGCAAATAATATTAAACATAACAAGGTATGTGGCTGTTCCAAATTAGAACTTCATTCTCCATACCTCGACTCCAGTAGCCACATCTGCCATGGTTCAATATCCAATACCAGAAATGGCAGGTGCAGGATTTTTCTCGCAGATTCACAGAGCTTTTCTACACTTGCCCTTAGACTGGCTTAAAGGGAGGCCTTGCCTCTTCCTAGCATGCTGCATCCACCTGGACACAGCATAATCCAATTTAGGCAGCCTAAACTGAACTACTGAAATGTGTTCTTTTGGGGTTCTGACTTCCTAGGAACTAAAATTCCAAACCATCAGAAAACCCAGGTCACTCTGAAAATTGCACATCTGCCTTCAGACCTCACTAAAAACCCAGCCTCTAGAGAAAGTAATCAGTTAAAACAATTAATTGCGTAAACTCAGCAGGCAACTCAATATCAAATCAAGGATGTTGAAACCTTTTCATAGCCTGATTAGATATTTATATCCATAAAACAGGAAAGAGGTGGGGCTAACAATGTTTATTTTAGAAACAGTGCCATCTCTGTGTACTGTGTGAGAAGGAAAAAAAGAGAAAGGAGGAAAAGACCCTTCAGTACATCACCATTAAACTGTGGAAAAAAGTTCTTTTTCAAGGCCTAACTATAATGACTGAAGATCATAGCATCTTTATTGGGGCGGGGAGAGAAGCTCTTATTCACCATCACTAGCAAACAATAAGAAACCATTTACTTGAGCACTAAATTCAGCACAAAAATGCTCCTAGGAGGCTGCATAGTTCTGAAACATTTTCATCTTAAAAACACAATGAATCATTAAAACCTCTGAACCTCTTTTAGAAAGTACAGTAATTATAATAGTCATTGAAGCAGCCATTTGGATAAAGGTCACCAGCTTCAAAATGGGTCCTTTAGTGAATATTGGACAGTTCTAGTTATACTATTCATTATTACACAATTATTATATAAAAGGAGAAAACTCACCAATAAAACCTATTTGGTGTTATCCGTTCATGCATGATCTGCCATCTTCTTCCAAAATCCATTGAGCTATAAAGCTGAAAAAAACAGTAAACTGAGTAAATAAATCTTCAACAAGTAGGGCAACTACATACTAATAAGGAACCAAATACCCAATATCAAACACTTTCCTGTAAAATGCTACTGCAAATTTCAGATACCTGTTGAATAGTCAGTAATATGTACATGACTTTTCCATAAAAGTTGATCATTCTGAACACTGAACGTTCATATAAATTTTTATATAGTGAATATTGAATCTGGTATAATCAATACTGAATATGATTAAATGGCACTACTCTGATATTCAAGATCCCATTTTATGTAGCTGATTAGACTTAATGCCTTTCTAACAGTTTATTTAACAATGAGTGCCCCTTTCCCTGGACAAAACTACTGCTGGTACAGTGTAGATGGTATCCATCTAAAGCTATATTCGGGTAAAATGTAGGCAGAATATACTAACATGCACAGATCTTTTTCATGAACTTTTAATAGTTAGCTACCATGAGAATAGGCTGCTGAACTACATGGCTACACTGGTCTAAACAAGCAGGGCATATTTCATATTTGCATTTATATACTGTAGTAGGGCAGCAATCTGAAGCAGGCCAAGGATAAAAAGCAACTGCAAAGATCTCTTCCGTTGCAGAGCCCACACTGCTGAAGAGAAAGCCATCTGTGCTCTGTTAGCTTAGAGTGAGAGATTAGAGAGGTGACTGGTGCTGTTGTTGTTGCTGTTACAATTACTGCACATTGTAGCATTGTTGGTCCTACTGAGGGTGCTGGTAGGGAGGACTATGTGGAGGACTGACACCAAGGTATTCCCACCTGTGTTTTATTGAGTTTTAAAAATGATTTGAAAATTCTTTGGCCCTATTATGGAATGGCTTCCCGCACTTTCTGAGGAGTAAATCGCCCAAAACCGCATTTTAAAAACCCTAAAAACAAAAACAAAAAAAACCTTCCATTTTTGTTGCTAACACACTTCATCTTTTTTGCTTTGGGAATAGTACTGCAGTATTGGGGTGAGATCACGTCTTTAGGATTGTCCCACCCCCACAGCCTTCTGTCCAATGTCTGTTGCTGTTGTTCTGGGTGTGTCATTAAATGGGTGGGGTTTCACCCACCCCTTGCTATCCCTCCCATGAAGCAGAGAGAACTTGTATCACCAAAACACACCAACCCACCACTGGCTAAGCACAACACAGAGCTTTCAGGACAAAATTGAGAAATACATGGCTTTCTCATGTCTGAGGTGAGCCCCTCTGCTTGCTTCCAAAAATAGCACCACATTATGCATGGCTGGTGAGTGGGTGGGCAAGAAGCGAGGAGGGGGTGGCCGGGTGTGAGGGGAAAAATGGCTTGACTGGCTCCTTTTTTCTTTTTTTTTACCTGCGTGAACCAACCTCACACATACACACACACTTGAGAATTAGCCTTTGCATAGACATCCAGGATCCATTTAAAAGTCAGAAGTGGATGGAGAATTTTAAAGAGAGAATGCAAGAGAAAAATCACCCTGCTAAGCCTAAATCTAGCCCATGTTTTGTGCCCGGTGGTGGGAGTGCATTACGGCTGATAAATTCTCTCTCACTCACCACTGTGCGCAAAGCATGGGCTAGATCTAAATTTAGGGAAGTGACAAGGGTCTAGTTAAGTGCTTGATAAGCATCTATGGAACTGCTTTTCATCTACTGAAATTCTGCAGCTTGGAGGAGCACTGAGGTCCCTCCATAAGCCTCAATGCCTCTTCAGTGTGGAATAATATGGGGATGGCCAGACTTCAATGCTTCTCCAATGTGTTTTGAATGGTGACAGAGCCTGAGTCAGAGGTCATTGTGACTATAAAGTGAAGAAACACTTTATATGTTCTTGATGTTGTTGCATGACCATGAACTCTTCGATGCAATTGGATGCACAAGTGACAATGGATATGAAGAGAGCCCATCTACAACTGCTCATTCACAAACCATGGTCAGAGGTAGCTTGGCCACACTGATTCAAGCTCTGGTAACATTCAGATTCAACTACTGTTTTGGGCTGCTCTTGAAGATGGCTAAAAAGTTGAAACTATTGTAGGATACTTCAGCAAGGCTACTGAGAGGTATTCCAAGCCAGACATATATCAGCTCAGACCCAAAAGTTGCCAATTTACTATTTAGTCCAATTAAGGTGCTAAGTGACTTATAAAGCCCTGAGCAACTTGGGCCTCAAATATCTACTCCTCTCATATAGACCTGTCTGTCAGGTAAGATCTGTGAGAGAAAGTCTCTTGGCAGGGCCACCTCTATCAAAAAATAAGGGTCCTAGGGCATGTGAGAGGGTCTTTATGAGGCTAGGCTACGGAAAAACTTCTCCTCTAGCCTCATCACTGTATATTTTAAAAAACCTGAAGATGTAGTTCTTTAGCACGGTCTTTGGTTAAAAAAAAAATCACCTACTTTTATCTTTAAATTGTGTATTTATATTGGTTTTATTGTAGCCCATCCTAAGACTTCTGGGTATAGTATGGGATAAAAATAATACGTACATACATACATACATACATACATACATACATACATACATACATACATACATACATACATACATACATACATACATACATACATACATACATACATACATACATACATACATACTGTGGCTATCCCCAGAAATTCCACTACCTCTCTGGTGTTCTGTGTTATTTAGAGAAATAAGCCAAACTTATTGGTTGCTCATATAATGCCAAATTCAAAAGTTAAACATTCAAGAATCTGAGAAATTTGGGACATGGTCCATTCTATAGGGCCCAAA
This sequence comes from Aspidoscelis tigris stejnegeri, assembly GCA_023333525.1. Taxonomy (NCBI): domain Eukaryota; kingdom Metazoa; phylum Chordata; class Lepidosauria; order Squamata; family Teiidae; genus Aspidoscelis; species Aspidoscelis tigris. The sequence continues at coordinate 58,503,786 of JALMGA010000002.1, read as the reverse complement.
ATATGTCAGACACTCAAATTTGACTAAAGCTTCCAAAATTCCAAAGTTTAAATTTGAGATATTGGGGGATAGGCCTATATCTAGTAATAACTATTATTTATATTAATCCATTAAATTGTGTTTCTAACATTAAAGTAGTGATACCAACAAGTTATTAAACACTCAAACAGTTTAATTAGTGAACGCCCATTAGCATATATTATACAAATACTATGTTTAAGATATAGATGTTAGATCATATGTCAATACTGTGCAAATTTATTGCAATGTCTGGTCCGCTGTGGTACTCGTCCTTAAACCTTAAACCATGTTTTTATTATGTTTCTGTTTGAGTAGTTTTATTCTTTTTTTATAAACTATTTAACTGTTCTTGTTATTTTAATACGGTTAATTGTGTTTACTATTAATCTAAATTTTAATGTGGTGTTTTATTGGTTTGCTGTAATCCACCTTAGAGGAGTATACACCCTAAAAAATGGCCCATAAATCTGTTCACTATATAAAAGCCTTAATCTATTTTGGCAGAGTTACAAGATAACTAATTGTGAAGGTTATACGCTGCTGTATCCAATGTACATTCAACCCAGAAAAAAGTACATCCAGACACAGCAGGAAATTGAAAACTCAGAGAACAGACACACTTTAATCTCTCTAGGGAACCCTGCCAGTGGTCACCACTGTTTCTAGCAATGATGTCCAGATGCTGCCCATGGGTGTTTTTCCTCTTAGCACTAGAGTACCCTTTAAGGACCCATTAAGGACCCTTAATGGGTCCTTTAGTGCTAAGTGGAAAAACACCCCATATGAAGCAAGTCAGAGAAAACAGGATGGGGGCATTAACCTAAAACACACTTGTGAATCTGATGAAGTGAGTTTAGGATCCATCCAGATTGAGGGAATATAACACTATTATGGCACTGCTGTGGTGGAGATGGCTCCAATGTCTGAGGCAACCCCACCATAGCCCCACTATTTCCCCCTAAAAAGTATAAAGAACTACTGGTTGCCTACTGGATGGAGCTGCCATGATTGCTCCATCCACCAAGCGTGCATGGAGATTGAAACAGGCAACCAAGCATGCACAAGGTGACAGACTTAAAATACACAAGGCTGTGTTCCCACTTGACTTTTTAAATCTGTGTTGGCCATCTAGTTTCAGAACTGATTGTGCAATACGGTTGTTCCAATTTCTTTGAGGATAACATGGGCTGAATCCAAATAATGGTGTTCCCACTAAAAACTGCAAAACAAAAACAAAAACCAACAACACCCAGTGCGGAGAAACAGGAACTTCTAATCTCTGCCCCTGTCCAACCCCTATTAAGCCTGCCCCACAGAATCAACTGAGCAAACGAACAAACAATCACCCCTTTCACCCCCTTTTGCATTGGAAGCTCCCTCCCTGCTAAAACAGAGTGTCACAGCTTAGTTTTCTCCTGCTATGGCAGCTTTGCTACAATGTATCTATCTCTTGAGGCATGTGTTTTAAAAAAGTTTCCCTGCACTCAGATCTCTCCTAATAGCAGTGCGTTTAGAGCAGGCATGGAAAGAGGAGGGAGGGGGAGACATTTGCAGCTGTGAAATCCCACTCACATCTGGCAGGCTTTGGCTAGAAGGATAGATCTCTGCCTCAAACAGCCTGGTAGCATTCCCAAAGGCAAACAAATAATGCAGGCTGGGCTCCAAAAGGGGACCAAGACCAGTTTTTGTGAGGACTCTGGCCGCGTCCCCATGAAAGCGATTTGGGGCGGGAATGGCTCACATGTGACCAGGTGCAGAACTGAAGCCAAATCTTGCCCGTCCCCATGTCATGACCGCTAATGTAGGCTGAAGCCGAATCTTGCTGTCCCCATGCACTTGAGCTGTTTTGAGCACCTCTGCTTCGCCTGGGAACCAAGCCTCCTCAATGCCAGCTGTGATTGTGAACAGGGGGTGGATTGCTTGCTTGCATGGAAAAGGGAGTAAACCCAAGCCTCTGCCCTGCCAGCCACGACCATGAATAGGGGGGGATTGCTTGCTTGCTCTGGAAAAGAGAGTAAAACCAAGCCAGTCTCCTCCACAAATAGCCCAGTACCGTCCCCATGCACAGGCTCAGTTTGGACTAAATCACCCAAACCGTGGTGAGAACAGTTTTTTCAAGGACCAAATTTAATCCTGGTTTGGTCAATTTGGTCTGAGAAAATTGGACCAAATAAAAATGCATGGGAACAGCCCCTCCCGAACCCGATTTTGATTTGGGACCAAACATGCATGCGGATGTGCCCTTTTTTCCTGCAGATTTTTGCAGGATAGTCCTCATAAAGTCTGGGAATAAAAAAATAAATGGGATCTCCCAATCCCGAATACTGATTCGATTCGGATTTAAACTTGTATGGGAACGCACCCAAAGATAGCACATTATCACTTCCTAACATGGTATCTGGCCACCTTCTGGAGGTGGCCTTAGTCTACAAAAAGCTCATACTACCAACTTCTTTCTCTCTGTTAGTCTCTAAGGTGCTACTAGACCTCCATGCTTACTAAAACACACCCATTCATAATACATAGCAATACTGTCAAAATATTTCCATTCCATCAACTCTGGTTATGCAGCTAGCAACGTGACTGCCAGTCCTAATATTGTTGAAGTGCTCTCCTTACGTTCCTTACACCTGCTGTTTTGCTGGATAATACAAAGAAGGCACACAGAAGTGAAAGTATTCAAGATCTATCCGGAAAGCAAGAGTACTCTTTTAGTAAAATAGATGACCCAGGAAATGCAACCACAGCCACATCCTGACAACAGCAGCTACCAAACTAATAAATAAATAAATACATATATACATATAGAAACAAAATTTGATGTTTCACTTTCCTCTCTCATTTTCCAGACACAGGCCAGAAACACAAGAAATATGAGGCCTTTTTGCACTATAGCTAAGACAGCTGTAGAGCAGTTCATCTGGAACAAATGGAAGACAGTTTCCCGTTCTCATGGGCAGGTAAGGGAAGTGTTCCCAAAGTGTCCCCTACCTGCCTAGGTGCGAATGGGAAACTGTTCTCTACGTGTTCCAGATGAAAAGGCCGGCCCGGGAGCAGGGCAACCCTCCCAGGCCTGTCTGGATTGGGTACTGCTGGACCCAGGGGCGGGCAATCCTGGCAGGGGCCTTCCTCGGTCCCTGCGAGTTCTAGGGGACAGGATTGGGTCCCCTAGGGCCCGCAGGGACACCCCTGAGCACCCCCCACAAGGACAGACCTAAGGGGGAATGTGCACACAGGCGCATGCACACACACCTTGCCAGTTCCCAAAATGGAGAGCCGAGTATGCCTGTGCAGGCCAGGCTGCAGAGCAAGCCAATCAAAGTAAGCCCAGCCTCACGGCATGCCAGCGGTATGATAATGGCAGTACGATGATGATGGTATGAAGTGGCATTATCTGTGACGTGTGCTGTGACGTGTGCTGCGAGGCATTGTGCAATGTGTGCTACGATCTGTTGCAGTGTGATGCGTGGTATGATCTGTTGTGTGAGGTGTGCTGTGCGGTGTGGCTTGAGGTGTGGTTTCATGTGTGGTTTCATATGTGGTGTTTGGTTGCATTTGGAATCTCACAGTGAAGTACCAATTAGGTGTATAAGCAGGCAAGTGGTTAGCAATGTATTAGCTTCTCCCGTCATTAGTCTTTACCCTGCAAGTTTCAAATATCGGGGCTACATGAACAAGTGAAATGCAGCCATGTTACATATCCTATCATCTGATTCAACATCTTTCTGTGGGGGTTTATACAAGCTACGGGTAGTGTCATGCGATGATTGAATGTTTTTACACTGTATCCCATGTTCTATCATATCAGTATGGTCAAGACAGTCATCAGTGTGGAGAATGGAAATCCTATAGCAGTTGCAGTTTGGTATAACATATCATTGACATAGATGTTGCTATAAGAATTCAGCACATCTAGGACATATCTGTTATAGCAGCAGCATAATTAGTATTCTTCTACATAAAGCCACCAAAGAGAGTTTGTGTGTGTTGGATATAAATATATTCACCAGGGGATTTTAATAGCTCATTACTTATTTCTAAATTCTTAAAAACATAAAGGTTACAATTTATTGAGTTATTAAAGTTCTCTAATGAATATATTTATATAAGAACATAAGAAAATCTCTGCTGGATCAGGTCACAACCCATCTAGTCCAGCATCCCGTCTCTCACAGTGGTCCACCAATTATTTCTACACATTCTCAGACCTTTACCTACTCTTAAATCCCTGAAAATACTCTGTAGATATATCCTGCCTGTCTCTCCCCATAAAATATACAACGTACACAGATTATATTTGGTTGATGCTTGATAGCTCATTGAATCTGTTGGTATAGGACTGGTTAGCTTCACATCCTGCTACATGCCAAAGCTTCCATCACTCAGAACCATAGTAAAATAATTTGGAGATCCGTCATGACAGAACCTTGAATAATCTTGAGCTTTAATGAAGAAAGCATATTTCCCCCAGTTCTTGTTTCAGACAATTTTGGCTGACCTTTATATGAAAGGTATTTGGAGATGGAGAGAGCATTAGGGTGAAAAGTTATCTGGAAAGTTCCCTTATGGAGACTAGTTAAGCCTCAGGAGTTTGTCAGTGATGCAATTTCACTGTTACCTTTGCTGCTTCTTAAGTTCCCAACTCTGAGAGATACAGTAACAGTATAGAGCAAAATGTGAAATGACACAGTGGTTATGTTGCAGCAAGCTACCATAAAAACATAAGAGGAGTCCTGCTGGATTAGGCCACAGACAGTCTAGCACCCTGCCTCACACAATGGCCTATCAAATGCTTCTACATATTTTGTATCATGGGTAGCTAATGGGCAGCCCAGCAACTTTAAACTTCATCAGTAGGAGTGTGGTAACTTCAAATCTCAGCCAAGTAAAAGCGGAGGTTTTTGTTTGTTTCATATTCAGGTCAAAAAAGGTAATTATGTAGTACACTTTTATAATTTCAGGGTACCCTCAAAGGAAAACTTCATGACAATGCCAAATCAAGCTAATGTCATATACATTAAAAAAGAGTGGAATACAAACTATTCAACCATCCACAAACTGCATAGTTTTTCTCCCCACACTGCTGAGAGTTAAAGCTGATAAAGTTCTCCAAGAGGCACCATTTAGAAAAGTTTCTTTTTGGACATTCAGAATTCCTGATCCTCAGTCAGCTATCTATCTGACTTTGTTCTTCTGCAATCAAATCCAGTGCCACTTCTTTTCTACAATGGATTGAGCTTCAATTATTTTTTATTTGGCTCACATAGGAAGACGGGGTGGATAGAGAAGAGCCTCTTAATAGCTGTAGATATGGCCAAGTCTAAAGCTGTGAGATTTTTTTTCACTGCAGTTGGTCATCTGCCCTACAGTTAGGCACTGAAAAGCAACCCTCTGTCCATCTTTGCAGGAGCTTAGACCAGCTGCTGAGCAGCTCTTTTCTTCTTCATATTAGATCTCAGGCTGACTGATGGTAAAAGGATTAAATTGAACTTGTAGCCTTTAGGCGGATTCAGATAAAGAGATAAGAAGGAGACTTTTCGTTTGAGGATGCTGGATTTTTATTCTTTTCTTTCAAGCAATCTTTTTGAATTTCTACAAAAATCAGATTATCAAGAGAAAAGGTGGTTATGTCATGAAGAAATTAAGAGCTAGTGAAGAAGACGGTCCCTTTAACCCCACTTTGCTTCATCACAGCTTGCTTGCCATTAATCATGTGTGCAAATATAAAGGTCAATTACACATTGCTTAAAGAAAGCCAATAAACTAAAGGCTTCTGCAGACATAAAAACTGATAGCACATGTGCCTTCTGTTCACCTTGCTTTGGGGCCCAGAGGAGATGTCAAATTCAAGGAAGAGAAATATAGATGGTATTAGAAAGCCATTTGCCATCAGATGGTATACCAGGTGAAGGAACAAAAGCTGCTCTGCTGTGATACTGATATAATAGGTCAAAGTCCTTCTATCGTAAGGCTGCATGATTGCACCACCCTATTTCCACACCTACCTAAACTTCACATAATAGTCATTATGTATATGTAAATTCACACTACCTTGGCTGCTTCTTAAGTTCCCAACTCTGAAAAGTTAACAAACATATATACAGAACCAATATGTGAAATAACACAGTGGTTATGTTGCAGCAAGCTACCATAAGAACATAAGAGGAGTCCTGCTGGATTAGGCCACAACCAGTTTAGCAGCCTGCCTCACACAATGGCCTATCCATTGCTTCTAGGCATTCTCAAGCAGAAAATTAAGGCAAGGCTTTCACCTCCTTGCCTGTCTTTCCAACCAAATGTACAATAGTTGAGCAAAACCAACTGCCTTCACCCAAAGGCTGGTTTTCCATAGGCAGCAATGGTTTATAAATACAGTGGCCCATGCCTGCATCAGTGTACTATACATGGGACTGCATATTTTGTAAAATGCATAGAAACCAGAAGACAGGTAGTGAAACTACAGGCAATTCTCTATTTTCAGAGCATTTCAGAGCAGCATTTCAGGATCTTCTAGTATGCAAAAGGGAGGATCACAGTTCACTTGCTGGCTCACTATACCAGCTAGTGCAGAATCACCTCTGCTTCTGGAGGGATAACTAAATAAGAAACCTTTGCACTTATATTTATTATCTGTGGATCTGTATGGACAATACTTTTGATAATTTTATGGCAGGACTTCTTCTGCCCTTACAGGCAGATTGCGACTGATAAGTGTAACAGAATACTTATCTCTAGCCATTAATAGAGGCTTCATGTGGCACCAATTCACGAGGTTATGGATTCCAATTTCAAAACTCAGATGGCCTAAAAACCAATATTTTATTTTATTTCTCCTTGTATCTTATATTTTATTTTCATTCATAAAAACCTGTCAAAGGAATGGGTTCTAATGCATGGCAGGATAGTCTCAGAAATGGTGCCCAATTACTTGATATCTTCAGAAAAGCATGGCTACTTCTGGCATTGATATATCATATTTCATGTATCAATCAAAAATGATCTCATTCATTCAAGTCTTCAATGCATATGCAGGAATAATCGGAATCTATCAGCATGTGGTGCTGTTGCTTTTTGCTATACTTGGTGTTATTTGCTATAAGCTTAGATTTTAGTTCTGGTTTTTTAAATTATTGTGCTTTATGCTCACTGCCAGCTGTCCTCGACTCCTATGAAAAGAAAGGCCAGGATAGAAATACAGATAAATATAAAAGGTTACATATGGATAAGAAATGGAAAAAAGATATTTCTTAAATTATATGCAAAATTTGTAAGTAAATCAGTGCTACTTCTACCCAAATAAAGTTGATCATCGCAGATAACATTTTGTTTGGTGCAAGGTCACCAAGAAGGAATCATAATTTCTAAGAATGAATAAATAAATGTTCAAGTGACTTAAAGTGGATAAACATGAGTTTGATTGCATCTCACAGAAACCTGGCAGATAGGCATCTGTTCAATGGTAGGCTCAACAGAGAACATATTGGAACAGAAGTTCCCATTGTCTATTTCACAGCTGAAATGTGATAAGAATGGTAGATATGGATATAGAAACTGTCATACAGGCCTGATTGTGCTGCAAATAGTAACCTAATTTTTCACTGGAGGCTGCAATCACAATACATCATTTTAGTTATTAGCCTCAAATGGTTGAAATGAATGAATGCCTAGGAGCTTCCTTGAAATTGAAGGCCATTTGCAGGGAGTCTAGAACAGGTGAAAGTTTTCCATTTGCCTTCTGCTTGAGGTGCACATAAGCAGTTAGTAAGCTGCGTATAAGACAGGATGCTTGACTAGATAGGCTGTGGCCTGATCCAACAGGGTTCTTTTTGTATTCTTAAATAAAGTATGGATACCCAACTGCTGGAGTGTTGTTAGTACCATTCTTTGGACAATTCTACACTTGTCAGTAAATTGGACCATGGCCTTGTCTACATGCCTCCTTTCCACATGCTGGCAAAGTCTAAGAGAGGCCCCTCATATGCTCTTTCTGCACAGGATGGACCAACCCAGGCCTACACCAGACTATTGCAGATTTCCTGGCCCAGAACACTTGGGGTGCTTCAAAGTAGGTAAGTGCAAAAGCAGCCTTTGTCACAGGATAAGGATCACAGACAAAGATCATGGTTGTTGAAAGGCAAATGGACAGTATGAGAAATGAAAACAGTTTCTTTCTGTCATATATTGGAAGTGTTGGTTAATGATACCTGCCCACAAACAAGATGGAAACAAGGCTTTTATCCCTTTTTGTTTACCTCGACATGGGGGGGGGGGGTTCTGAGCAATGCCAGCCAAAACACATGAGTAAAGGAGAGAGGAAATTTGTTCACAATTCTATAAAATTTATCAAGATTATGTTTTGGTTTCCAAAAAAAGAAAAAAACAACACAGCAACTCCATCAGTGCAACTGCCATCAGGAAGCCAGGCTAAAGCATTAGATGCAAGAATCTGTTTCCAAGTCAGCTAAACCCAAATATATTACTGGTAGGCAGGTGCCATTCTAACAGGTGTTACTTTACCGTCCCAACATTGTTCCCTTGGTCTGTCTGTACCGGCAGCCAAACACTATTCATCATGCTCAGAGAAAGGTTGCTAAGCCACTGAACCATTTCAGTTATGAGTTAAGCTGTGCAGCATCTCCTATGTTTAGAAGAATGTCAGCTGTTATGTAGATGCTACATTTCCCTCACCAGGATTTTTATTCTTTTCCAGAACAAATGACGAAGACGTTTGTGCCAGTTGCTCCTCTGACTTCAGTGCAGCTCTCAGAGAGATATGCACCTGCAAGAACAAAACAACTTGGCAATTCCGTAACTTTTTTTTGATGCTGACAGAACTCTCTCCACAACTAACAGTGCTCAGTGAAAGCTAGGAGCGTTGCAGCCATCTGTCTGTTTTAGAAATATGGAACAGCAACAATCTTTCTTGATATTTGTCATTCGCTATATTCATGATGGAGCACTTCCTGTGGATGGGGTAGTGGGATTTCTACAATAACATCACACTCGGGATTGAAAGTCTGCATCTTCCTGATTGCTTTGTCACTGGAGTGCCAGAAAGGCTGAAGGAACGATGACAGACATTCCATTTCCTCTGACGCGCCTTCCCCAACTTATCACCCACTTGCAATTCTGGCAAGTGTGATTTTAAACCAAAGGGGACAAAATATGTACTGATAATGAGCTGTGGGAAAGAAAAGTGACGAAAGAGAACAATAAACAACAGACTGTGGGACTTTCTCCACTTACCAGTAAACCAGAACAGTGTGAGACCCATTCTAGGCTTAAGAACATAAGAGAAGCCCTGCTGGATCAGGCCACAGTCCATCTAGTCCAGCATCCCGTCACACAGAGTGGCCTGCCAAATGCTCATGGGCAGCTCAAACAGAGACAAGGACAAACCTTTTCCTGCTCTTGAATCCCAGCAAATGGCATTAGAAACGTCCTGCTTCTGCCCCTCCCCCCAGCCTGAAAGATGTATCTAGGCATTCATTCTAGTAGCCATTGATACATCTGTCATCCATACATTTGTCTAACCCTACCTTGAAGTGATCTAGACTGGTAGCTGTCACCACCTCTTCCGGCAGCACATTCCATAAACCGATGACCCTCTGGATGAAGAAATACTTCCACTTGTTGGATCCGACTCTCCTACCTATCAGCTTCTCTTGTCCGCACTCTGCTGTAGGGATGTGTGAAAGGTTTTCAGTACCTTCAAATCTGCAGTCAAATTTGAAGGTTTGAACCTTTGTGAGCAAAGGTGAAGGGGTCTACATTCATGGCCAGCCTTCATGCATGAAGTGAAACTAATCACCATTCAGGGAAAGTTTCGTAGTTTTTGAGGCAAAGGTGGGATCCTCGCACCACTTTGGCAGATGCAGGGAAGGAGAGAGGAATGGGCCAGGCAGCGCAAGATTCCCTCCACCACAACTACCACTTGCCCAGCTGGAATGGCAGCAGCTTTGAGCCAAAGCAACCAGCCATGCTCCACTCAAACCTGAAGCAGCAACACACTGTCACCCATCAAAGTGCTCTGGTTTTCTGGAGGACTGGCAGAAGTGGCTGAAACAGCAGTAGTAGCCAGGTGGGAGCTGAAGTGTGTCTTACAGGCAACAAAGTGTACCCATATTGTCAATGCAATCACATGATTTCCATATTTGCTCATAGATTACCACAGTTTGGGAGGGGCGATGAAGTGTTGCATGGATGTGCACATTCAAAACAGTGCTCAAATAAATACTTCCTCACATCACTAACAAGGAATATGCTACTTTATTTATGCTCTTTGCAACTTCTTGAATCACCAGCCAAATGATGGTGTGTGTGTCCAGTTTCATTATCTGTACAGAACACCATGAAGTGAAGTGATCTGTTTCTACTTCTTTGTATAAAAACTTTCTAATTCCCCAGCTGCACTGATGATCCTGAGTTTCTTACATCAATATGAACTGAATAGCAAATACTGGTTATCTATAACAGGAGAAGCTGTTGTGTTCAAGTTGTGTTCATAAGTTTCCTAAGGGCATCTGATCTGCCACTTCAATTCCTATTTGAAGACCTCTGTCTGTAAACAGAGTTGCAATCCTGTCTAGAGTTGCAATCTCAAAAAGCTACATTATATGGATGAACAGAGAAATCATTTTCATTCACATGATTTTTTTAAAAAAAATCCCCTGTCGACATTGAATATATAGCTTCCCCCTCCCTTTTTAGTCTAGTCCACACAAGGTAATGGAGTGAAATAACTAGGCAGGTAGCTAAGCATTTTATCTTTTTCTCCACATGACTCTGTCTCTTTTCCCCAACTATCTCGTTCCCAGTTAAAAACACCATATGGTCATGTCTGCCACAGGGAGCACTGGTGATTTTAATCAGTTCCATCAGCTCTCTGAGCATATTCGACGGGGCAAAGCTGTTGTGAACCAGCATGCCAAAAATTTACATTCCTTCTATCTAATACTGGAAAGACCAGATTTCCCCTTGGGGCTCTCAAACATTGTCCTTCATTTGCCTTGTTCTGACTGCTCATAAAATGTTTAAACATCATAAAACCTTAGCATCAATAGAAAAGGAAATAGATGCAATATTTCTGGGGCAAAGATAATTTTGTTTTATGCTAAACCTGTGTGTTATATGATGCATTTCTGTCATTTAAATCAGAAATTTGTATTTCTTCAGAGCATACTGGGAGATCCCTCTAGGTCCAAAGTCTTAAGGATTCACACATACTGACAAATGTCTAGAACTACAGTACATGCATTACAGCATGCTTCTTCTTCTTTCTTCTCCTTCTCCTTCTTCTTCTCCTCCTCCTCCTCCTCCTTCTTCTCCTTCTCCTTCTTAGAATAAAATCTACAGTTTTGGCAACATCTCCTTAAAGACCTTACCTTTCATGTGCTGTGGCTATGAAGTACCATTATGAATGAGAACTAAGCTCATATGCCTATGCCTTTCCTAAACATAGCATTATCTCCTGTGGTAATATACAGATAAGAAAGCCACACAATGAGAAAGGGTGAATAAAAAAGACAAAAACATCAGAATTCTGGATCTAAATACAGCAATTAAAGCAACATCTATATAGTCCCTGGGGATCGTGATAAGTGTCTGCACAGGCTATAGGGTTGGCATTCCAACCCTGTGTCTAACCTGCTCCTGGGCATGATTTAGTGGGAATTTTTTTAAAAAATGGGCTCCCATGAAGGTCTGACTGGATCTCCATTTCTGCTACCAGCCTGCAAACAGCTAGTGGTAGCAAAAGCATACCAGGCCCTGCTGACACTTTTCCGGGCTCCAGAACTAGGCCCACTGGGAAAATGTCTCTGCCTTTCACCAAACAGTAATGGGTTGGATGGGGACCAATAAATTGAAGCTGTGAATACAAACTAGAAAGAGATGTATGCGATAAGGTCTCATGTCCATGAAGTGGGAAATACATAATTTTGGCCCATTTTTTGCTCTGGACTCCATGCTAATGCTTGAATAATACAATAATAATAAATGCTTATTTATATGGCCCTTTCCACCAAAGGGTGGTACAGAGATACAATTTAAAACTAAAGAATACAAAATCCAGTCTAATAACTACAAAATACGGAATACGAAACTCAGTTGGAGGTGGTGGCCATGAATGTCTATTCTCTCAACTACTGCCAGTTCAACAGCTAATGCCTCTTCTGGACAGAGATTATTTGGCCATGTTATCCATGCTCTGATAACTTCTAGACTGGATTGTTATAATGCATTCTACATGGGGCTCCTCCTGCTTCCAGCTGGTACAAAATGCAGCTGCTAGATTGCTGATCAGAACAGCTGGGCAAATGCATATCATGGGAGTCTTAAACAAGCAGCTGTGGTTGCCAATTTGCTACAAAGCCCAATTCAAGGCCCTAAAATATCTCAAGGAACATCTTCTTGGTTGTACCATCACCCTCTGTAGCAAAAGGGGTGGACACCTGGGATAGGGCCTTTTCAGTGATGAGCCCCACATTATGGAATACTCTCAAACCTGAAATGCTTCAGGCACCTTTACTTCACATGTTGAGGAGAGATGTGAAGATACACCTTTGTGCCCTGGCCTTTGCCTAAATTTATTTATTTATTTACATTTCTATCCCGCCCCATACCCGAAGGTCTTTGGGCAGGTAACAACCATTTAAACAACAGATTAAGAACACTTTAACAGTTCAACAAATCTAAAACAATACACTCCATATTAAAATGATATCACTACTGAAGGCAGTGGGACAACCAGGAGGGCCTCACCGCTAGATCTTAAGGTACAGGCGGGTCAGGCACTGTTATTGTTTTAGTAAGCTCCTTTTATATTTTGTTTTGAATATTGTAACCCACTCTGGGACCTCTGGATACATGGTGGGACAAACAAACAAACAAACAAATAAATGCACAAAGCCATCATAGTGGCATGGCTAATATTGAGTATAAAGTCTGCAAGTTATATCCCTTATTTGTTTAAGTTCTGTATATTAACTGTGTATTTGAATGTGTTGTGTAATTAATTTGTATTCACAACATAAACATGAGGTTATATGAGTTCAAGGCTGCATCCACACATATTTTAAAAGCCACTCAAATATGGCTTAGAAGTGGTAGCACGCAGAGGGGAGTGTTCCCATCCCATCTATAATCTACATAAAAACCAGATAAGGTATTTTGGAAGTATTTCTTCTTGCCCTTAATATAGACTGAGGGTGGTAAAGGTTTCCCAAGAAACAAACTCATTAACTCTTAATTTTTGAAGCAACACTACTGGGTAAAAGTTGAAGATCTGATTGGCATTATGGTACTATCTAACTGATAAGATTTGGAACTCCAAGTAGTTTAACAATGAAACTTAGGAGCTAAAAACAGAACTAAACAATTTTCAGGAAAATATCAACTGAAGGAGAAGCAGTAGCTTTGTAGGTATTTGAACAGCTGAAACAAACCAATTCTTTAGGGATAGAACAAACTTACAGAATCTTTTGCTCAGAATCAGAGAAGTACTATATTATTCCTGCAGCTGAAGACAAGGTAAGCTTTGGGCTGATCAACTAAACCGGCTGTGAGATAAAACCATTTCCAATGTATTTTTTAAAAAATTCTGTTCTTAGAAAAACTTTCTAACCTTTTCTAAACATTCAAATGTTTAATCTATTTTGTGTCCTAAAATTTTATATCTGAAATAAGATGGAGAGCATAGACTCTGGAGGTGAAACCAGTTACCAAATTATATCCCACCTAGAGTGCCTCCCACACGCCCCTTGCTCAACCTTAAATGCAAAGCTTCTGGTTCTCCAAACTGGACAACTGTAAGCTTCACATTTAAGGTGGAAATGCTTCCAGTCCTCCAAACTGGAGGACCAGAAGCTTCAAATTTCTGGCACAGCGGCTTCCTGCTGCCAGTAGGACTGCAGGAAGTGCAGGTAAGTTTGCAGTAAAAAGATGTTGGTTATCCAGCAACTTTTTACTTTACGGAGTGTGGGGGAATGCTACGCTCCTACTGCATGGCACGGAAGCAACAAACTCGGTTCACTGCTTCCGTCCCAGTCTGGAGCCATTGTTAGTTAATGGAAAGTGGTCTTTTCTGGGCAGGTGGTACAAGAACACATCAGAAAGTCTCAATTTGATAAAATAAAAATGAAACTTGATTGCTAAGAAAAATATGGACAAAAGGGACATGAAGGAAAAATGGATACCGCCTACTCGATCCTATACTAATCCTATGAATAAATAAATAAGTTTAATGATTGGTCCACTGACCTTATCATAGAATAAAATACAAAAACGCAATCTAAAAAATAAGTGGATATACTTATTGCTAAAATACTGAGTCTAAAACATAGCATGAATTTTGGCGGCCTTGATAATAAACAAGGCCACTCGTGTAGTAACACGTTTTTCAGTTCCACAAAGAAGCCTGTACATTTTCTCCCCACTGTCTAGTAGGTGATAGCTTGCAAGTAAAGGTGAGATAAACTGTTCTCTAATGTTTTTATAATAAGTGCAGTTTAAAATAACATGCATCGTGTCCTCCACGCCTTTGGCTTTACACGAGCAGAGTCTGTCTTGTACTGGGATGTTCAGGTACCGCCCTTGGGTCATCCTGATGTCCAGGAGATCAAACCTCACCCTGGTAAAGGTGAGTCGTAAATTTAATGGTAAGGGGTACCTTAGATAACTTTCCAGTGCTGCCTGTTGTTTGCAGTCAGTTAGAAAAGGAGTTACTTTGGCTTGTGTTATGGTGGCTATGTCATTTTGTGCTTCTATGTCTGTTATACACTGTTTTAAAACTTCCTTTGCCCTGGGTCCTGCTACTCCCAGATCTTGCAGGGACAAGCCGAGGTAGTTTACCTTGTCTAAAAGTGTTGTTTGCCATGCCGGTTCAGATCTGGGGTTTGCTTGTTCTTCTAGGCAGAGGTATGGTAATCTATCTGGTGTCATATTCACAAGTTTTAGCCAGTAGTTAAACTGTCTGGTAGGAACAAGGCATCACAGTGGAGCCATCCCCAGTTCTGCCCGTACTGCTGCAGATAGAGTTGATCTCGGCAGTCCCAAGAACAATCACAGCTGCCTTAGTTGGAATACTTCCAATTTGTCCAGTTTTGTGAAATCCCAGATTTCAGCTCCATATAATAAAATGGACACAACTTTTGCTTTATAAACTTCTAAAGCGGGTCTAATGGTCCCAGAGTATCTATAATTAATAAGTTTGTAAAGCTGATAGGCAGACGGTGCAGCTTTTGTTAAACATTTTTTTAAGTGGGTTGCCCATGATCCATTGGCTGAGAAGATGATACCCAGATATTCATATGCACTTAACCTGTTCTATGGGTAGACCGTTTATGGACCATTTACATTTTTTCCTTGATTTCCCGAAAATCACAATCTTAGACTTTTCACTGTTTATGTGGAGAGCATTTTCTTTACAGTAAATATTGAATTGTTGCAATGATCTGCTCAGACCAATTGGTGTAGTTGCCATCAGAATCATATCATCTACGTATAATAAAATGTTGATAGATCTATCCATTATTTTAGGGCTATGGAAGTTCTCATGATGTAGATTTTGTACAATATCATTCACGTAGAAGCAAACTTACATCTATCTAAATGTACAAAGGAATACAACCTAAAGTTATAAATCCACATATATTTTATCTTAGATTTGGCTGAAAGGTTGTGTCATGACTGGCCCAAAGTAAGATCTTAAAAACTGCAGCTCAGTTCTAATCAAGTCAAAAATTGCTTGGTTTGGATCTATTCAGACTTTCTTTCAGCATACAAATTTGAACCTATCTGAACTGGTTCAACTCCTTAAAATAGATTAAAAGCAAGGTGGTTCTACCAGTATTTGGTTTGTTTCAATGCAGAACTTCCTTTTCCAACAAACAAGGTACACAGTTTGAATCTGAATATTTTGAGCACATCAGTTTGGCATCTCTCTACAACAAAGTTTACAGCTAAAAATGTCTTGGTGTGAAATCATAAGAACACAAGAGGACTCCAGCTGGGCCAGGCCACAGCCTTCTGTCCAGCCTCATGTTTTACACAGTGGCCCAACAGTTGTAATTTATTAGAAAGGTGGTATACAAATAGAATGAAGGGAGGGAGGGAGGAATTGCTTCAGCCCTCTGCAAATGGTCTTTAGAGGTATCCTGCCTGTCTCTTCAACCAAGTCATGGTACCTAGGCATCTGGGCTGTTAAGTTGGCTCTTCCCTCCCTTATTTGTCTACACAGAAGGAGATGATTTAAGGCTGACAACTACCCTGAGAGTAATCAATCTCTCCTTTTCACTGAGCAAATCCTTAGGCAGTTGGATTGGCCAAGGAATTAGAGTGAGTAACTACACCACTCCAAAGGCATCCTGATGTTGGGCATCCCATTCTTGTCTCAGCAGGGAGTGTCCTATGGCACCCTTCGAGATATGCCCTTAGTTGGGATGCTGAAGCTGGTTTTCATTTCTTTCAGTCTGAATCAGTTATTTATTATGAGATACAGTTTATAATAGTCTGCACAAAATGCCTGCGTCACCCTTCTGTTAACAGTGAGATGGTCACATCATGGCTGTTGATACTAACAAAAGCTCAAATTTGAAACTAATTGCTTATTAAGTCATCTTGCTTTCCCCTTAGACACTACCCCCAAGGGGCTGTTAACATGCCATGATTTATCCTGCCTTTCTTGGTTACATATGTCCCCAAAGGGAATCGATCAGCAGATTTCAAAATCCTAGCATCAAATCAAGTTTGTCCCTTGGAGCAAGGGCAACCTTACCCAAACTGCCCATAGTCAGCAGCAAAGACAAAGCCCAGCAGAGTCAGCAGCTGAGAAGAGAAGATACTGAAGGTGACAGGCTAGATTTTGTGATGCTGCCAGGCCACAAAGAGTAGGATTATAAATATGGGGGAATAATAGTGAAGCTGAAACAGGACATACAATAATAAAACAGATAATTGTCTTGCATTCCTTCACCACTAGCAGTTATGCTGAAAATCTGCCCAGAAGTACAATGGGACTGAACTGAATAGCTCATTGACAAAACAGGAGATTCTAAACCTTGCACGTTATGCTCAGTGTATCGGTGTACCCATTTTTAAATCAATGTCTGCTGTCTAACAAGTACTTAAAGGCTGAAGGGAGAAACATAAGAGACACACCAACAGCTTGTATCATAGTGAGTAGGGGACTACTCATTAAGTTGAGATTAGGGTCGTTTTTGCACCAGGCCTTATTCCAGATTATATCCCAAAACAGAGATTGGCCATCTGCATGCTAGTGCAGACTACAGCAGGCCTTGACCAAGATCTATCGTTGTCCGCACTAGCATAGGAATGGCAGGTCCCTATTTCAGGACATAACATGTGAGAAGATCCACGACCTTTGAACACATTCTTCCATACAGACCTGCTCATTCTTTAAGATCATGAGGGACATATGAGAGGACCTTCTCTATGGTAGCCCTCAAGTTTTGGAATAGTCTCCCAGTATAGCTTTATATGGCTTTCAGCACCTGCTTAAAATGTATTTCTTCACTTGGGTCTTTGATTTGAAGCTCTTTCTGCACTGGGCCTTATTCTGAATTATACCCCAGAATAGAGACCTGCCACCCACATGCTGGTTCAGACTAAGGCAGGCCATGCCCAGGGCCTACCATAGTCTTCACCAGCATAGGGATGGCAGGTTACTATTCTCAGATTTGATCCAGAATAAAGCCCAGTGCAGAAAGAATAATGATATCTTCTGTATGTAGCTTTGCCACAGTAGTAGGGAGAGAGTGTGTGTGGGATGTATTGTAAATATATTTTAGTATTTTGTGAGACCTTCAGGAGAAGAGTGGTATACAAATGTTATAAATAAATAATGTACTTTGGAACCTTAGAATAAAAATAATCAGATTAGATATGATAGGTATTATACGCTTTGCCATCTTTTTATTGGCATTCTTTGTATTTCTTTTAAATGATGCTGAGAACATTTTTAAAAAACATTTCTGTTGCCTCAGCTATTTAGATTTCCGCTGATCTTGTCCACATGGGGAGGAAAGAAGTGTAAAAAGATGATCTGCCTTCCTCTTTTTCCTGCCCGGACACTTCTAAGTCCAAGCTATAAACACTGCCAAGCCATATTTAGTGGAACAATTAAAGTCAAAAAGTACCAGAAGCTGAAATACAGAAAAGCTGGCAGATTGAAGGGGAAATGGAGGTTCTAGATTTTGCATAGCAGGACATGACATGCCACACAAACATCATTTACAGTTCACTTCCAGGTAAGCGAAATCATTTATCTCAACCAAGTTTTACAGTCAATTTCTTTTGTTTAATCAGGCAAGCTGTTAATTCAGAGTTCAGTACTTTGCTGGGACCAAATGCACTGTGGCACTTCTCAAAATAAACGAATAGATGCTGCATAATTAAATTTCTCATCTTCCTTTAAAACTACCAGTATTAACATAATTGCAGTGATGAATGCAAAAATCACACTTTTTGTTGCCCTATACATTAACCATGTTTCAAAAGGAGATAATTGTGACATTTGACAATATAAAAATGACCTAATGCAGCAATTCCACTTAATTAATATATTTTAAAAGTAGATTTTGTCACATTTAATGAATGATGCATTGCATTGCAAAGAAATGTGCAGTAATGCAAATATTTTACAGCAGTATCTATTAAGAGTTACTCCATCTTCAGCCATTGACTGTGCAAGTGCCCTATACTTGGTTCAGCCAGTAAACACATTAAAATGGAACCGGCTGGGGAGAAGGGTGATCCTTTCCTAATGAGTTTAGTAATCAAGGCATCTATTTTCATTTCAAATTGGCTAGATTGAGGAAAATTGCAAGACTAAATGACTAACGCTAATTAGGATTATAAAAATATTCATCACACTGAAGAATTAACATTGGCTCCTGATTTTCTTATATTTGCATATGACTGCTCCTTAAAAGAGGGAGGGGGAACAGTACTGATAAATTATCTTCTCTTTAATGAATTGAGCAAACACTGTTTCTGTTTTAGCCATCCCTTCATTTAAAAGCGCTGTTACATATTTATGATTTGTAAATGAAGCTAAGTGATTCTGATTTCTTGCATGATTACCATATTCAAGAAATTGCTTCCTGAAGTTGCTGTTAAATACTCTTGAACTTGGAATTTGCTTTTCAACAGCAAATATTTTTGCATAGCTGTTCTGTTTAATGAACTATGCACTCTGTGTGCTGTGGTAAATTCTTTTCATCTGTATGGTGCATCACCCAGTGGCAAATTCACTAAAATGGTTATCCAGTTTCTCAAGATCTGGAGCTGGAGCTGTCCCTCAGTAATTGGCTGACAGCCCCATCTGGTGGCTTTGGGTGGGAACAGCTCATTAGAGGTTCACGTGGCCTGTTGTTGTGCACCTTAGGAGCCACAGTGTTAATAGTCCATCCCTTACATGTCAAAGACCTCTTGAGTTCAGGACTCAATGCCCTAGTACCAAACCAACTAATCAACTCTGGATAACGGGGTCCCTATATCTGTATCCTGCTCTGGATTATACCATTATTTCTGGCCTCTTAGAACCTCACCTGCCTGCCTTTGCTTTTCCTACCAATAACTCTGTGCTCCCAGCAATGAATTACTTTGGTTTAAGTTCCTCTGGGCTATTTGCTTTCATGTTTAGTTGTAGTTATTTTTTTAGACTTTCAGGTTGCTAAACTCTTGGCTTACTGTATATATGATTTATGGTTTTCTATCTAACACTACAAAGACATAATTACTCCCAAGTTCCTCTCGAGGAGACCTGTTCTGCAGTTACCATCCTCCTGTACTTACCTAACTTATTCCTGCCACGGTTTGTTCTACTGTCTTTTGAACTTCCCAATGCCTTATCTCTCTATTCTCTAGTTCTCCAAGGCCTCTGCTTCCCAGTTTCCAAGACTTCCATGCTTCCACATTCCAACCATGGACTTAACTCTCTGGCTCCTTTTTGTTGGTCTCAGACCTCTGGTTCTGGTCCTTGCTGCCATCCATAGCCTGGCACTAACAACATACATGTACCAAATAGTTTATAAATGCATGATTAGTCCTGCACTGTAAATAAGAACCAAAGTTATAAACAAGTACCAAGCAATCGGTTATAGCTGAGTAGATTTGTTGGAATTCTTTGAGAGTGTCAATAAACACGTGGATAAAGGTGAACCAGTAGACACTGTCTATCTGGACTTTCAGAAGGCTTTTGACAAAGTCCCACATCAAAGACTACTGAGTAAACTCATCAGCCATGGAATAAAAGGACAGGTTCTGTCCTGGATTTGTGACTGGCTTAAGGGCAGAAAGCAGAGAGTAGTAATAAACAGCAAATTCTCAGGGTGGAAAGAAGTAAAAAGTGGGGTCCCTCAAGGCTCAGTACTGGGACCAATGCTTTTTAATTTATTCATCAATGATCTAGAAGAAGGGGTACATAGTAAAATAGCAAAGTTTGCTGATGATACTAAATTATTTAGGATAGTAAAATCTGAAAGAGATTGCCAAGAGCTCCAGAGGGATCTCTTAGCATTGGGTGAGTGGGCAACCAAGTGGCAAATGTGCTTTAATAATAACAAGTGCAAAGTAATGCACATTGGGGCCAAGAATCCAAATTACATCTATAAACTGATGGGGTCTGAGCTTTCTGCAACACACCAGGAAAGGGATCTCGGGGTTTTAGTGGACAGTTCAATGAAGGTGTAAACCCAGTGCGCGGCAGCAGTGAAAAAAGCAAATTCAGTGCTGGGAATAATTAGGAAGGGAATAGAAAATAAGACAACAAGTGTCATTTTGCCCCTTTATAAATCTATAGTGAGGCCACATTTGGAATATTGTGTACAATTCTGGTCACCACACCTCAAAAAGGATATTGTGGAACTAGAGAAGGTGCAGAGAAGGGCAACCAGAATGATTAAGGGTCTGGAACACCTCCCTTACGAAACCAGGCTGCAACGTCTAGGCCTCTTCCGTCTGGAGAGATGGCGTTTAAGAGGGGACCTCATTGAAGTATATAAAATTATGCACGGTATAGAAAAGGTGGATAGAGAAAATTTATTTTCTCTATCGCACAACACTAGAACCAGGGGGCACTCTATGAAGCTGATGGGTAGGAGAATAAGGTCTGACAGGGGGAAGTATTTCTTCACCCAGAGGGTCATCGGCTTATGGAATGTGCTGCCGGAAGAGGTGGTGACAGCTACCAGTCTAGATGGCTTTAAAATAGGTTTAGACAAATTTATGGATGACAGATGTATCAGTGGCTACTAGAACGAATGCCTAGGTGCATCTTTCAGGCTGAGGGGGGGAGGAACTCGGGTGCTTCTAAGGCCATCTGCTGGGACTCGAGAGCAGGAGAAGGTTTGTCCTTGTCTCTGCTTGAGATGCCCATGAGCATTTGGTGGGCCACTGTGTGCGACAGGATGCTGGACTAGATGGACTAGTGAAGGTTAAAGCATTAACTATGTAAAAATGAGGACACTTCACTGGAAATGGAGACACACAGACTCTAGCCAAACTTGTCATGCAATGTCTGTGGTTCTCAGGTTAGTCTGCAGAGAAAATGCTCCTTTTTAACTAATCTTAATGCAGTGATTTAGAGCTTTCCTCAGAACAGAAAATGCAATGTAGATCAATCAGGTTACAATGCTTGGAGACTTACAGCCACATTTTCTTCCTTGACTCACTGGATGTTGACAGATCATTTAACATTTCAGTCTACTTCCAATTCATTTTACTTCCACCTTTGCTACAATGGTACATTTGCTCTTTGGAGAGATGCTCAAAATGAATTATACTTCCAGTCTCAGGATTAAATGTTGATTCACATGACTGCATTTCCTTGGATGGTTATCCACGTTAAGAACAGTAGATTTTGGAATCAGCGAGGTTCAGAAGCTAACTCCACCATCTGAAAATTCTGTGCTTTATTTTGAGCTGAATATAATCTCTCTCCAAAGTCTGAGCAGAGTTTATAATAGTTACAGTGCTAACTTTGCAGTCAGTTTCCTTTCTCTAGCTGTAAACCACACTTTTTCTGGTGGCAGTGACCAAGGCTGTTGGCACCAAAAAACATTGTTATAGCAGTAGTGTATATGCCAAGAATCTTTAAAAATGAAGGCACAGCACAATCTAACTATGCATGATATGTGGCTGGTTAATTGCTAAAGTTCTGAAATACATTCTTCTTATATAATGGAAATTAAAGGTGCTTTCCTAGACAATTCACAGCTAATTTATTGCAGAAATAATTCTTAGATCTCTATTACTACAGACTTCTTATTGTTGCATATTTTTCTTTTTTAAAAAAAATGTATGCATGATGTAATTGCCCTATTGTTCCAGTTTTTTTCTTTGCATTTATATGTAATGTTATTAATTATTCCAGTAGATTTCAATGATCAATTCTGGTCAATTGAAAACACAATATGGAAATTATGGACAGAGTCATTTTTGTATTACAAGATCAGGTAAATAATAAATACAACAAGCAAATAAATAAAAATCTCTAAGCATTTGCAGTGAAATATATTACACTCTGTATATTATTCATCAAATGCTTTCAAAACATGTCAGAACCTTTGCCAGACATAGACTGCACCATAATTTATCTTACTGTTCACACTACCCTTTTCAAGAGAATTTTCTTCTCACACTACCCCCACATCCTGAAATCAATTTATCTGTATTTAAGGGTTTTAGTCATCGTTTCTCATGTAGGCTCCACACAGAATACCAATAACTAAAACATCTGAGACATTTGCACAGCATTTGTTCATTTTTCTTCCCATGACAGCAATAGTCTGTATTTAAAATATATATATTGACATGCTTTGTACACTGCATTATTTTCTTTCATAGTCATGGGTGTTTGCTTTAAAAAACCCCACACACATTTTGCATTTGAATATTGAAAGCACCATGACACTTTGCTTGTTGCAAAGGGGGGGGGGTTGGGATTACTTGTGGGTGTACGGCCCTGCCTACAGCCATTTAAACAGGAGACTTTAAAAGTTAAAACACTTTATTAAAAAAAAATTAAAGGTGACAAAAGATGATAAACCAGAATTAGCAAGCTTAATGCAAAAAGTTTACAGTTAGACTTCCCTTGGTTGCAATGCAGTATGACATAGCCAATAGCAAAAAGGGAAGAGCGTTAAGTTGCCCAGTCTCAATCCCACAACCTGCTACTCTTTCAAAATAAACACAAACCTAGTCTGCCTAGATAGTTCCTCCCTAGATATTCAAAATCTTCCTCTAGGAAATTCCTTTCCCTTTTCAGAGCAACCTGCCGATTTTTCTCTGCATGGCATCTCACGAGCTTCTGACCTGAAGCAATCACTTGTGTGCTTTACCACACAGCCTAACACTTGCTTCCCCATAAATTCCTGGCTCAACCTCCTGGGTCAAATGGGCACCTGAGTCAATTCGCAGCTTCAACCAGGATCCTTTGCACCCTGGTGAGTCATATGCTGGGACTTAATCCCTTTTAGCCCAAGCAATGATCCTGTGGACCCAGATGCCTGACAGGAGGCCACTCTCTGTGTCTCCCCCTGCTGAGGCGCCTAGGGTGAGGTGGTAGCACTGTAGGTATCCAGGGCAGCCTGGCCTGGCAAAAATGGTGCCTTAGACAACACTGGCTTGGTTACAGGGAAGCCATTACAGCAGAAGCATGTGCTCTAGGCATTTGCCACCAAATGCAAGAAGATATGACTTTCCTTACTATTTGCATTTACAAGGAGATATGGCTTTCCTCACTATCTGCCTGACTCAAAATAAATACTTCCCCCCTTTTTTTCAGTTGAGGGAGTAGGCGTTGGAATAGAACCCTTGGAAATGAAAGAGTAGATTAACCTGAATAGAACTCTAACAAATAATGACCGACAATCATGTCTTCTGCCTAGAGTATAAAACAGAATAACATCATTGTTTGTGTTCTGAGAGATCATATCCTGTTTTTTCCAGGTACTTCTGAGAAAGGGACCTTATAAACCTTTCTGCATAAACCATTGATCTGGATTAAGGGTTTGTGTAATCTCCATTCTTGGCATCCCATCCCCAACTAAATGTGGATCAAGGAGGCCCCATCTCCACTGGTGCTTAGTCCAAAGGCCTTTCCACACTGGCCGCTAAAAAACAGATCTTTTCAAATCCGTTTTCTAGTGATCCAGTCTTTCTGAGGATCTGTCCCAAATAGGGACAGATCCTCGAAGCCCTGTGCATCCGCACACGTGCGGGGCGGCAGTGGCAAAACCAGATTTTGGAGACAGATTGGAGTGGGTGCTGTATGTATGCATCAGCACCCATCCCAATCCAGCCTCAGAAGGCCCTCACCCCGGCCTCACCCATTGGCTTCCTTGGAGCCAGGATGGGGAGGCTGTCAGCCGGCTTTCCTGGGCTCCCCCTTGCCCGAGAAGCCACAATCGCAGCTTCTTGGGCCAGGGGACCCTGCAGCCTACACCACACCACACCACACCAGGTCACGCATGCACGATCGCGTACTTACCTGGTGATGGTTGGGCCAATTCTGCTGGCAGGATCCCGGCGTGCCATGCGTGTGCATGTGCCGTAGCTTCCCATTGGCCAAGAACCCTCAGGAGGCTTCTGAATGCAGAAGGCAAGTTTTAATCTTTCACCAATCTGGCTCTAAATCCGTTTTTAGAGGCAGTGTGGAAAGACCCCAAATCTCAGATAGTACCACTTAATCAATACTACCAAAGGGAACAGAGCTTCTATGTTCTGGGACTTCTGGGCATACTTTTCAACAGCACACCATAGCAACTGCTAAAACCCACCACCCCCAGGCCTGGAAGCCATGAACTTTCATTCCTAGGATTCAGAGTCCTGGAGGTGTAGCTTCAAAGCTCATAGGAGCTTTGAATCTGCAGTGTAATTTAATGCAGATCATCACTTTAAGTACAGACAGCACTCATCCTGGCCAAGACTCCCCAAAGTCCAGATCAAGAGGTTGCTTACTCTAGATCACCGATACCGAATGAAGCCAAATAAATGTAGAAAGGTCCTAGAGGTCTAACCAAATGTTCTCCGTGACTACAAACAGTGGAAAGTTAACAGTATAAGATCCATTTTATTTGGTTCCTTACTACTATTTGGGGTCTATCCCAATAAACTGTAAAGCTCCCTGCATTTTTGTAATAAATCTCAGGTGCCATTCATATTTGGAAAAGTCAAATACTAAGTAATCAGTCTACATTTCTGCCAGTACTGCAAACTATCATTGCAAACTATTTATCCTATAATTTGTTTTTCATGGGCCACAACTTTTCTCCTTTTTCTTTTTTGGGTGTTTTTCCACCACGCTCCTTTAATCCAGATCTAATAAGATCCAGATCTAAGGAATGGGTACATTCCTTAATCCAGATCTAGTAGATCCGGATTAAGGGAAGTACCCAATGTATTTCCATGGGTGGTCAAGCACCCAATAGCTATGGGTGCTAGCTTCCCTGCTGTAGAAACACCGGAGCACCCATTTGGAAATCCAGATCTACCCATGAAGGGTCTGCCTGTCACCCCAGGTGTTTGGGGGGACAGGGGGTGCAATCTCTGAAGTGCCTTCGAAGTCACTTTGCAAAACAGCTCCATTGAAGTCTGTGCTGATCTTTGGAGTGAACTTCGAAGTGACTTCGGAGTCACTTCAGAGTCACTTCGAAGTTCACTCTGAAGATCAGCACAGACTTCAAAGACGCTCTGGAGCTATTTTGCACAGACTTCGAAGTGACTTCAAAATGACTTCGAAATGACTTAGAAGCTTAGGTTTTAGGGGTCCCCCCCCATCGGTGCCCCCTTTCCCTAGCCTTCTGTAGACCCCATTGCCACACAAGCGTGAAAACAGGCTCTCTTTAATCCAGATTTTCTGGCTGAAGACCCCATGGGGTCTACAGAAAATCTGGATTAAAGGCCAAAAAGTACCCATATGATCCAGATTTCCCGAGGCACGGTGGAAACAAATGTGTCTCTAATGGGTGCCGTGGTGGAAATGGGGTCATCCGGCTCTCACCCAAATGGGTCCTTAATGGGTGCTAAAATGGGTATTAAGTGACCATGGAAAAACACCCTTCTTTCAAATGCAACATTGTCTTTACATCATTCTCCCCCAGAGCAAGGGAATTTTCACTCACTTTTCATTTCATCACACGACAAAGTAAAACAGTTGTAACTCAAACCTGGCTATTCTGAGGCTGCCTCTGCACAATTGTGGGGAAAGGTGTTTGAGTTGGCCCTGGTCCTCCTGGGCTTTGAAACACCTGAAGTCAAGAAATGAAATTTCCAGGTTTGACATTTCTGCCAAATCCCATTAAAGGACACATAGGAAATACCCCTGGAATTGGACCACTTGCTATTAATTGTTGAATGGGGCCAGCAGAGAGTGAAGAAAGTGAGACACTCCTGCTGCTGTCAGTGTTCCTCCACGTGGAAAGCACCAGCAGAATGGAGTTTCCAATTTTTGCAAAGGATAATTTCCAGTGCCTCAGCCCAGAATAAACAACCCATCCAATGATGGACAGGTTGCTATTGGGACATGAAGGAGATGGGCCCATTTCAGTGGTATCATTTACAGTCATACTTCTTGAAGCACTGCTGAAAGGGGGACACAGACCTATTAATATGCTGGTAGACCTCCTTTTTGCCATTTTGGATGCCTTATCTTTCTTTATTCTCTATCCAGGTGGATGGAGTATTCCAGGGAAGACAGCAAGCCCTTTGACCCAGTTTTGTGGTTAGAGTGCCGGACTCATATCTTGCAGTCATGGGGTTTGATTCTGCCCTCTTTCATGAAGCCAGCTGGGTGACCTTGGGCTAGTCACAACTCTTTTTTTGAGCTCTCACAGTCCCATCTCCCTCACAGGGTATCTGTTGTGCGCAGAAGAACAGGAAGCTTTGTCAGCCACTTTGAGTCCCCTTAAATGAGTGGGAGAAACTCTTCATTGACCCCTTCCTTGACGACACTAAAAATTAAGTATGGAATGTCCCCTCATTTACAAGCAAATTAGTGTCCCCCATCCCATTTGTCTACATACAAGGCATGTATTTATATTATCATTTCCCAACAGACATCCCAGCATTCGACTGCAGTTTCCATCATCATCTATGTGTGTGCCTCAGCCACCAACAAATCCACATTTATTTTTTGTAAGGAGCTGTGTGTAAACTACTACTGACATAATCTCAGTGGGGAAAAAATATGTTATGCTCAGCTGAGTTTTGCTTGAGCTGGAAAGTCTTTATGAACTTTAGTGCACTTATGCCCATGGACATTATTTAGTACTAACTTCCTTCTTGCTCCTGCCTTCTGGTTTATCACTTGGAAATAAAAACTGACACGTCCAATAGCTCCTGACTGCAAGTTTATCTCAAAGACTACTTATTGCCTTTAACACAGCAATGACATTGTGGCTTGGATGTCACCTATACCAATGGGAGGAAAGGCGTGCTTTAATATTATCTCTGCTGTTCCTACAAAAAAAGGCAGACAGACTCATGAGATGGTAGGAAACAAAGAAAGGACTAGATCATCTGATTAGTGATGTGGCAGAGTTTAAGTTACAGGATGTCTTATAAATATTATAAATAAATAATAATAAACATTAAGTTTGGCTGCTTTGGAGTTATATGAATTTTCTTCCAAATTCTGGACCAATAATCAAAGGAGAATCTATGACTTATTGGTAAGAAACATTTATTTAAAAGTACTGGCAGACGTTCATCTAAGCCCTTATATCACTAACTGGCAAATTTTGAACACCAGGAGGAAAAGGACTACTGCAAGTATAGTTCTCTGTCCCATGCACACAAATTTCAATGTGATGGCATGCTATTTGCATGTGGCCAAATGCCCCAGTCTTTAAGATTGCAGTTAAGGTTTCCCTGGTGGCAATCTTCATTGCAGGGGTGAACTATTTACCTATCAAGACTGAAGAAGTGGTTTTGAAGATGGGGAAACGATTTCTTGTGTTCAGTGACCCTCCTAGACATTGGGTGGTTTTCCACTAGCACTAAGGACCCATTAAGGACCCATTTGGCTCAGAGCAGGAAGACCCCATTACCATTACAGACCCCATTAGAGCCACATTTGTTTCCACCAGTTCTAGGGAAATCCAGATCATATGGATCCTTCAGGACCTATATCTTCAGGACCGGATGTTGTGGGGGTCTACAATGGGGGTCTTCAGCCATCAAATCCAGATTATACAGAGCCTGTTTCCACCACAATTGGCCAATGGTGTCTAGAGGAGGCTCGGGGAGCACCCATGGGGGGGACATTCTCTGAAGTCCCTCCGAAGCTGGCTTCAAAGTCTCTCTGAATTCCCTCCAAAGTTGCCTTTGAAGATTAGCACAGACTCTGAAGAGAGGACGCCGTACAAGAGCAATGCGTTTGTCAAAGGCTCCAAAGAATCTTCAAAGTTTGCGGCAGATTACTCCGGAGATTCTCCAGAACTGCTCTCTGGAGAATCTCTGTAGCATCTATGGAGATTGCACCCCCTGTCCTCCAAAACACCTGAGGTGGTAGGTGGGCCCTATGTGGGTAGATCTGGATTCACCACATGGGTGCTCCAGTGTTTCCACTGCAAGCAAGCTAGCACCCATTGCTACTGGCATCCCTCGTGGCATGGTTTAGAATCCATGAGGACCTGCACTTTTCCTGCACATTGAATGCACCATTTGGAGGCAGGGTCACGGTGCCATAAGTTTGCTGTGCAGACCCTGCATCTGTCTCTGTATTCGACTGCAATCATGCACCTCCTAGGGAAAAACTGCTCATTCCCAAAGTGCCTTCAAAAAAAACAAAAAAAAAACTATAACTAAACATTTTGGAAGAATCACCCCAAAGCCACCAATTTTTACTTCCTTTTCTCCAGGCCCATTCCAGTGCAACTTGTGCTAAATAGGATTGGTAGGTCCTCCCATCCTTTCTACCTCTAGAAGAAAATGCAGGTCCCTAGCATGAGTTTTCTGCTTCCCTATCTTCCAGAATAGTGCATTCGATTTATCAAGCTGCTCGTTCAAAACAAGATACTTTTTTCTGCCTTCATTTTTCTTCCTTTTTACCTCATTTCTTCTTCCCATCCCCCACTCTGGATCTGCTTCTTTCCCTTGGAATACGGATTGGCTGGCCAGCCACAAGTGCTATCCTCTCAAGCACTACTCCACTTATAACACCCTTTGTATTTTCTGAACTTGGACACTCGGTTCTTTTTTGTTTGAAAACATCTATTCAGCCCAAGACCTTTTTTAAAAAGAAAAAAAAAATTTGAGATGCTCATCAATAATTTCCTTCTACTCTTACTTCTCTACCACTCCCACAAAGAAGGGAAGCCCACCATCAGAAAAAGGAGCTCAGCCAGAGAGCATATACTATTCTTATTCAGCAGAATTGAGTAACTGCTGCTCCCGTGTTCTTTCTTCTGGTCTACCAAAAGAACGCTTTCTCGGATCCTGAATCTCGCAACTGAGGCAGATGACAGGAATGCCTTCTGGTCACCCCAGTTTCACTCCACTTCCTGCATGCCAATGTAGCTTCTCTCTGTTTTAACACTATTTTAAAAACAGTTACCTATTGCAAATTACCTAAAAACTAAAGTTTAGGAGAATTACATTAAAACTGGAGAAATGACATTGTTCAAGTTGCCATAGGAGACCATATCTCATATCTATGGCACTCTCTTTGTCTCACCTACCCTGCTTCTCATGTGACCTACTGTGTTGTCATCTTTTAAATATATTCAGTCATTTTATGGTTCACTTATGATGGCTCCATACCTAGAATTAGACTTTCAAATTATAGTGGTGTGATTACTGGGAAAACCTTGCTAGGAGGGAGATTGACTACCAGGTGTGCAGAGATGGCATACTGCCATATTACCTCAAACATCTAATTCAGCAATTCATAGTTGCTGGGTTTTTTTTTCTTTTGATGAAGATTAATGAAGAATCTTGATGACGAATATGTTTAGTGGAAGATAAGATCTTTGATTGCCAAGCTTTTTCACTTTATTACCTATCTGATTAGCAATATTTGTGGCAGGTGTTTTAGTGTTTTAGCGATCAGCCATTTATTAGACCTATCTATCACTACAAGTTTCAAAGCCATACATATTTCAGTTAGTGCTTGCAGTGGCATTCTCTTGCTCTTCTTTCTAATTTCTTTAGCCTATAATTTCTTCAGAATGTTTGCATGTCCATCTATTCAAAATCTCTCAGAATTCCAGAGTTTGAAATATGTCATATTTGGGAAGAAAGACAGAGATGTACCAAACTGGTTTTTGTCTGACTCAGTTCATAGTCAATACGGAATATTCAAAGTGTTTGCTATTGAATTAACAATCTGGATGTTTGAAGGAATTGTTTGCATTTGAAGTAAATATGCATATTTCTTCAATGAGCTGTTTGAAGCACTGCTAAGTATCTGTGCCTTTTTTAAAAAAGGATATTACTTTAGCTATTAAGCTCTTAATCACTCATCATTTTCTATAGATCTTTACCTATTGGGTTGTGTGTTGCCTTTTGCAATTGGGTGATTCAAGTTTCGATGGTTCTTATGTAAAGGCTATGAGCTACCTTTCTTTGTTTATTTTTTGGAGCCTGGAAAACTGTTCTGCAGGGAGGGAGAGGAGAGGTCAAGGACAGGAATTTAATAATTTAAAAGGACAACAAAAATATGTTTTTTCATTTTACCTCACATGAAAATTTTTGGAGATAGGGTTGATGTATGTAGTTTATATGTTTTCTGCCTCAAAAAGAATTGTTGCTGATTGGGTTCTCTGCATTAATCTGTGATTCTTTGGCTGCTCTGGCTGCTCTGGCTTGGCTTGACTGCTCTCTATATATGCCCCTTACTTTATTTTGGAGGGGGGTTTACAGATTTAGCAGGAGGGAGTGGGATACTTAAGTTTAGGGTTAGATTAGGCATGTTTTCTTCTCTGGTCTGACTTTCTTCTGTTATCTGTTTATTTTTGTCACTGCCTATTTTTTACTTTGTTTTTTTGGTTTATGAAACTGGTATCGAAGAGTGTTATCCTATTAAATAGGGATATAAAGTGGGCTAAGATAAGCATAAGGATAGATTTTAGGAGACAGGGTGTGACACACATCACCTTAACCTCTTCTTCCTTTATATTTATTATCCTTGAATTCCCAAACCAAATTCTTTACTTTTTTATTTTGTTGAACTCAAAAAACAATGATCTAACATAAGTTCGACTATTTTTCAACATTTTTTTTAACTTTAGGAGGCATCCTCAAACTTAGCCTGTTGCTTTGTGCTAGTTCGTGTGTGTTTGGGACAGTATCATAGCACTGTGCTTGCAGCACACACAGTTTTTAAATAGGTCACTACTCTCTCATGTCTAGGGAATGGATAACCTTCAGGGCTACCAAACACCCCATGGTTTTAGGAATAACAACTTCAGGCCTTCATAAAAACAAGAAAATGAGAAGCTAGAGTACCAGGAGGGAGGGGAGGAGGTGATACCTGCCATTGCAGGATGGCATCTGGGTGGGGGGGACT
This sequence comes from Aspidoscelis tigris stejnegeri, assembly GCA_023333525.1. Taxonomy (NCBI): domain Eukaryota; kingdom Metazoa; phylum Chordata; class Lepidosauria; order Squamata; family Teiidae; genus Aspidoscelis; species Aspidoscelis tigris. Next base: position 58,472,234 of record JALMGA010000002.1, on the reverse strand, counting down.
CCTTGGGTCCTTGCCCTCAAAGAGACAATGTGTCATGCTGCATGCAGTGTTACCTTTCACAACTGGCAATATGCTGCTCCTGTGTCTTTCTTTGAATTGGGGAGGAACCAAAGTTTCCTCCAGCGGGCAAGGATTCAATTGTGGCAGTCAGTTCAGCTACACCTCCTCCACCTGTCCCAGATTCCACTGTGACCTCACAGCTTCAGAATGAGGAAAGCAGGAGCTTCTCCCTGGTCCTTCATGCTTCTGTTCCTCAGAAGGAGACAGCAGCAGAAGTACCATCAACACCATCTAATAATGGGCATCAAAAGACCCCGAAGTGCAGCATGGTATGGAGGCATGAAGAGCACTGTCATGGTTAGTAAATGGATGGAAGGATGCAACTAAATGGGAAATACAGAAACTGTATGAATATATAATAGCCTCGATTGCAGTAGAGGTTCGAGAATGTCGGGAAAATTTTGAAAATGATTTAGTAAAAATAAGAAGGTGTAAAAACAAATGGAGGGAGGTTAAGAATTACCTGGAAGCGAGTGTCAGAAGTGAATTAGTTAAATTACAGTTAAGAATTGTATTCCAAATGTAACCCTTAGCTTATAAATGTTATTGAATATTCATTATTTAGGGGTGGGAGGGGGTGGGGAGGGGGGGAAAAAGGGAAGAATGTATAAGTGCATAACTATGTAAAATTTTTATTGTAAAAGTTAAAAAATAAAAAAAATTATATATAAAAAAAAGAGCACTGTCATGGTGCTCCAAATTAACTAACTGAAACCACTATAAGGCACAGGTCACCGGGAGGAAGAACATAAGCATCTTAACATCATGGCACTGATATGGCATCAGTGGAAGTGCCACCTTAGCTTCCTTCAGTTGACCTGGCATTCCTGCAACTAGCACAACTGGTGCTTTGTCTGCCACCCTGCAGACATGGTTACTAGAGCAACTGCACTATTTAAGGGGCAAGTCGGGTGACTACCAAGGTCAATCTCTTATTACCCAGGCTATTGCAGAGTTTATTGCCCTTGATGATCATCCTCTGTGTTAAGAATGCCAGTTATCAGCCACTGTTTGTGATAGAGATTTGGAAGCTGTTGCTCAAAAATGCCTGTCCACTCCACTGACATTTGTGCAAAGATTTTCCATGTCAGGCAACATGGCAACATCTCATCAGTATTGTATGAGTTCTTATTTCCTTAAAGGTCAATATCCTCCTGTTGGACTTTATCAAGTTGTCCTTGGAGGATCAATCACCATGGTGACCCCTATCCTACAGATCCAAGGACAACTGGAAAATTCAAAAAGGATTAGATGTCCCCCATTATCATTTTTTCCAAAGACAAAAGAAAAGAAAAGAAATTGGGGGGAAGAGAGAAAAGGCTACAAAAAAGGGGATCCAAAAATAAAAAGTCAGGGAAAAACAAAACAAAAAGAATTAACAATGGTAAAATAAAAACAACTAAAGAAAAGAAAATCCAAAAGCAGCAGCAGAAAAAAAAAGTGCCCCATATGCCCTGACACTACACAAAACTAACATTAGAAGCACTTACAGACCAAGGGCCAGTTCACACTTAACTTCATGGGATGGTATAATTATATCGTCCCACTGAAGTTAAGTTCAGGGAGAGTGGTCTATCTTCTCACTGCAAGCACTGGTGCCTTACCCAATTTACCTATGGCCACACAAGGTACAGATGGGTCCATCTGAATTGCCACAGTAATAGCTGCAGCAGCTTCTGCTGTGTGCCTGTCCATTGCCAAACCAATGTTGATGGGCTCACATTTGAACAGCTGCAGTTGTCCCACCCTGCCCTGCCTCCTCACAGCTTCACAACTAGAAGTGGATGCAATTGCTGCCAATTCGGAGCATACTAGATGCTTCTGGTCAAGCTGTGAATACGGTTTTTTTATTTCTCCACAGGAGGATCAGGGGCACTCTCACATGCTCCAGGTCACTCTGGGATGAAGGTAGTGCCAGAACATGCAGATGGACCTTCCTGGAGTGTGAAAGAGCATCTCAGAAAGATAAGTGTGAAAAGACCTTTGGTCTGCTAACAAAAAAAGGAGCAAGATTTTAGACAGTCCCTAGCTGCACATACCAATCGAGGGGGGAATTCTCCACATAGGAATCCATTCAGCTAGACTTGCAATTAAAAAAAACAACAACCCAAAAACATTTACATAAACACTTCTGACAGTGTGCTAGTCTGAATGTTTGTGCTGTGCACAGAACCATACATTTGCTCATATACACACATACTCTATCAATAACACCATGTAATTGATGACTTGAGTTTGTGCCAAAAAACAGTACCAGTTTGAGACTTTGGCTAAAGTGAGAAGAGTTATGCACAGTGCACAGGTGATGCAGCATCTTCATCTCCATCCTTGAATCCTCCACACTAGATCTTCTTTGGATCTATTCCTCAACCAGAGCTCAAGTCAAGGGCCCTGTTGCCTCCCTTGCTTTCTTCCCTTGTTTCCTATGCAGAACTGTTCATTGAACATTTAAACCAAACTTTGATGTCTTTGAGCATTTTGAAGTTCACTTCAAACTTGTTTGCATCTTGTATGATTCATTGTGAACTGAACCAGAAAAAAAAATGTGTGCACATCTCCAAAAACACAGCTTTTACACTCCTGAGGCCAGAACAAAAGAAGATATATATTTAGGAAAAGAAAACTACCCTTACAACTTCTGGTCATAGCAAAAAAAAAAAAGTGATATTGTATAAGATATTGTGCTATTGTGGTATATTGTAAGACAAGTCAATGGCGTGAAGTGACTATGGGCAAACCCCCCAGATTCAAATACATAGTCAGCTAAGAAATCCAAATGATGGATAGTTTGTTATGTTTCATCTTAAAGTAGCTCATAAGTATCCTGAGTGGCTAAACCATCACTATTGAGATTCTTGTAGGAAGTGTAAGATATAGAATGTATCAAATAATTCATACAAGTGGCTTCCCAAGTGATTCAAGAATACAGGATACATAGACATGTTAGTTTTTCCATTGTGGCTGTTGGGATGCGAATGAGTGATACAGCATGGGATTTAAAGCTCAGAACATATCTACAGGAATACAGTAAACAGGGCCATCAATTCCTTACACAAAACCATAATATGTTCTTAGACTCAGATCACTGCCATATCTTTTCTTGCTTAGTACTCATACCACCATTGTGATCACTTGTTTGAGCCTAAGCAACTGAACACACTCACTTTTCCACTATAACTAACAAAATCATTCTATTCCAGTTGCCCTGGGCAGTGGAAAATTTTTAAAAGAGGTTGTTGAAACTCTTGTAGCATAGTTTACAAAAAAGCACCAGTGTTCTTAGGAGTCTTCAGACTGAGATGAGTCCACTGCCAAAACAGGATTCAAAAATATAATTATCTGTCTTCAGTCAAAATTGATACCAATATGCAAACATTGAAAACAGCAATATATTTTCTGAGAAAGAAGCAATTCTAATTTGTTTTCCTTCATTTCATATGATGGACAATAGATTACAGCCTCCTACTACTCTATTTTTTACTTGCAGTTATAAACATATTACGTTTAAAATCTCAACATTCACAGAAACCCTGCCTTCTTATAAACTGTCTGTAGCTATCCAATATTTAGGAATAGGTTAAGATATGTTGCAAATTCACCTGTGCTTATTTTCTTTCTCTTTGGAAAGATGCCAAAACAATGAATGTTGCCACTTAATAATCAGGTTTCTCTATGTGAAGTCATCAAACAAGGAAGAGTGCCAAGGAACAGGTATCTTGTTTTCAGTAATGTTTTTCAGAAAGGTAAAATCTGTTCACAGTTTACCCAGTTTGACTTTAGATAATGATTTCCACTGAACAAAACAGCTGCATTTCATTTCCGAGCATCCTGGAAGAGGCTGTTCCAGTTTGAAGTCTTAACATCTGCGTTCTGCACCAGCTGCAACTTCTGAGACATCTGCAGGGGAAGCCCCATGTAGTCCAGCCTGAAAGTCTGCATGCACAGGAAGAGCATGGATAACTGTGGCCAACTCATCTCTATTCAGAAGGGTCCTTAGTTGTCTATTCAGCCATAGTTGGGAATAGACAAATCCCTATTCTGAGCTATAATCCAGAATAAGGGCTAGTGAAGCATTCAGACTTCGCAAACAGAGAAAAGTAGAAACTCCTAAAACTATATCTGTATGCTAGCATTCCATCACAATTGTGTTGGGTTTTTTTTCCTAGTGTAACAAAGTAAATTAAAGCATACACATTTGCCTAAAATAATCTAATCCAAACCTCGGACTAACGCACAACACAGAATGTAAGTAACAGTTTCCAGCTATCTTTGATAAAACATAAGCAGTAGGCGCATGTTAAAAACTTATTTTTTTTAGGTTAAAAGCAACATGAAACCATTCTCTTTTCAGCCTAGCCAGCAGAGTACCTAGATAGCCAGATGCCATTCCTTTTGCAAGCTCATACGTACTAAGTTCTTTCAAACAATAACTGTCTAATACAGTAAAGCACCCTACATTTAGAGTGGCTTTGCATCTGTAAATGTCATTGTCCCATCACTAGAGAAATAGCGCTGTGCACCTTATACCTTCTGTTCATAAGGTTAAAGCTATCTTCAAGTTATTATCTGCAATTACTGGTGAAGTATATACAGGGCACTTTAAAGCAAATTAAATCACTTTTGTCAGGCAGAAGAAAGACTTAGAAACTATGGAATAGTGTGGCACAGAAGATATCATACAGAGGCCAATAATGAATTTATTTCAAGAAATTGCTGGGTTGCGCCCAGAATGCTGCATATCTTGTAGATTAAACTTAAGAACAATTTCAGTGAGGGAAAAGTAATACTTGCAATGTGAAAAAGGAACATCTTGCGCTCGCCTCTTTATTTCCCATGCAGGGTCTGCATTTTCTAACATCTGCATGGACAGGAAGAGGAGTACTAGGAAGTATTTGTTCAGCGCCCAATAAGAATACATATGCTCCAGCCCCAAATCCACATAAAAGCATTTTGATATTTGCTCCATTGAAAAACAAGAATTTACAATCAGGACTGAAGTCCTACATGTCAGTTATGTTCTGCATTATGCTGGGCAAGATGCAGTTCCCTGATTTTAGTAGACTCCTGTAGGAAGGGTGAATTTATGCATAGATCCTTGAAAGACATGGGACACTTTCAGTTCCCTTCCATTCTAGGCTGTATGTCCACTCACCTATCTGAGACCCTGGAGAGAGGGCTCTTAGGCCTGACCCGAATGGGTGCACCACACAACTGCCAATGAGTTATCACAGCAGACATGCATATCTCCACTTCCTAGAGGGTGCAAAAATTGGTCCTGCTTGAGACCTTACAGGAAGTGAATGTGCACACTTGGTATGCTGGGAGGAGTTATGGTCCTCCAACATACAAGATACAGGTCAGGGCCAGCAACACTAAAAGGTGTTTAGAAGAACCATGTGTCTGTTAGCAGCAGCTCAGGCTAAACCAGCAGATAAGTGATATGCACGCATGAAGGGAAAAGGACGGGAGGCTACAGACATGAGGGAAGAAGGGAGAAAGCCATAGGTGGAAAGGGGGTTCCCACAAGCTGAATTCAAACCACATGAATCCATTTGTGCACATCACTAGAGATGAAGTTAGATTACAAGACTAGCAAATAGTATCAACTCCTACTGGACATTATAAGGGTCTCATTAGATGGCTGTTAATTGTGGCACTGTTATAGTTTTACATTTCAAATGCAAGTTATATAAAATGGTCAAAAGATACCTTTTGGTCAAGGCTATATGCTAGAATCCAGTCTTCTTGCTTAGGATGGAAGAGCAGGCTCTGGATGTAGAAACTGAGTCGATATTTTTGATAGGTGGCACCTTCATCATTACTGATCAGTATGCTACTTTCAATATCAGGATCACTCAAAAGCATTATCTATATAACAAGAAAAGAAAAGATACATTAATTATGACAAGAAACACACACACATGCTTGGTACACAATAGACATGTGCATGAACTGTTGTTATGGGTTTGGTTCAAGTTACACTGAACAAGACCTGCTTCCATGCAATTTCTGACTTTCTCCCCTAGAACAGTAGTATGTTCGGTTCAATTCAAATACCTTTGAACACCTCTGAGACACAAATGAACAGGGTGTGTTTGATAGGTTCTTTGGGACTCCCTTTGTTCACTTCAAATTTGAACTTTGTTTTTAAACAGTCAGAGTCAGTGATCAGTTTAAACTCAAACCTTTTGAATATCCCTGTTTGATTCAAACCAGTTTGAACCCAATCTAGTTTGGCTCATCTCTGTTTCACACCTATGATGCAAAGCTGCAATCGCAACATATTTAGGTAAATGCCAAACTTGAGAATACAATTTAAAATAGTTGAAAATTACAATGAATGAAAAATTGTATCGGGTAGAATCAGATCAATTCTAATCTGAAAGTTTTTAGACATTAGAGAGTACAGAGTACGATAAAAATACTTTCCATCTTCCAATTCAAGTTTTTCTTTTCTTTTGACTTTTTCTTTTCCTAAAATCAGGCTTGAGAGATTTCCACACATTAATAAACTTCAGCTCTTATAAGGGCCAGAATTTAAAATTATGATACATAGAGTGGCTTGATGTCTATCTGTTCTAGCTCTCAAGTTCTAGTTCCAGTTCTCTAGTTTGCAAAATAGTGTCACAAGGACCATTTGAGTAAAGGTTTTGTACAACAAATATTGAATCAAGACAACGGACAACGAAAATCAAGCTTAAGTTATTTTATCTGGTTTTTTACAGATTTTATTTTAACATACCCTGAGACTTTTGGGATTAGAACAGAATATAAATATAAATTAAGTTCTTTAACATATTTATATGATGCATTATTAATTACAAATTACTTGTTGCAGTATTTATTTATGTACTTATATTTTCCCTTTCTTCTAAGTAGCTCAAAATGGTCAGCAGTCTCCTCCAGTCTGTTTTACCCTACACATGAGCTGGTGAAAGATCCTGAAAGTCTTCATAACTGAATGAGGACTTGCAGCCCAGTCTTCTGAGTCCTAGAATGACACCTTAACCTATTATACTACAGGATAAGTTGTTCTTAGACTGATCAGGGATGCTGATTTGAGCAGAAAAGGGAGGAGCAGGGGAAAAAAAATCTATTAATTCAGCACCACACTTAGGCATCCTTAAGAGATATGACCAAACTGTTTCTTTAAATCAGTTCTTAATGGTTGTTAAATACCCTTCATAGTCATTGTCATGTGTTCTTCATGCTAAAAATAGTAATTCTGCAACAAGGAAGACTTAATTCCATGACCTGTATACATTCTACAGATGGAACAAATTTACATAATGCCTTACTTTGCATGATCTATTCTGCAGTGTTTACTATTTTGCATAATTTATTCTAGTCTTCATAGGCTACGGTACAGGCAAAGAGCTATGTAAGAGCTTCCACCTCTTATTTTATTCAGCATCTAGAAGTTCAGCAGGCATTCCTCGTGCACACTTTGAATTCCCTGTCAAGCTACAGATCGATCAGCTTAGAAGCATATATTAGCAGACATCAGAGGTAGAGTGTTTGCTTCTTTAAACAATATTTGGGACTTACAGGAAACAGAATCCAGTGCTTCAGTGACAGATTTGTACTTTTCCTGTGCTCAGGAGAAATCATAGCATACATGCAGCCCTGGCTACAGAGAACAGCTGCTGGTATTGTTGCATAAAGTTAAGACCAGTTTCTGAAAACATTTAAGCTTTCTGTGGTTAAAAAAGAAATGTTCTGAGAATCTCAAAGACGCACTTCTGCGAAACCTAATTTGATAGGACTTATCACCTCTTTCATGATCTCTAGGGCCACCTAACAAAAACACAGAATACCACAGGAATTTAGCCATGATCTTTTACTTCTTTTAGCTTGCCAAAACAACTTTAATTTTGCATTATTAAAGCAAAAAAAAAAAGTTGTCACTGTTAATTCCCATTTCAAAAACAAATTACCTTTTTGGGAGTCAAGCTTTCAGTTAGTTGTTGTTTTGTTAGCAGATCTATTCGTTCACATGGAGGGGATAAGAGAGAAATGTGGGGTTTTTTTTCCCACTGACCTCCCTTAATCTGGATCTAAGATGATCCGGAGCTAAGGAATGGGTCCTTCATACTTTGTAAAGTATGGCTCTCTAGTAGATCTGGATTAAGGGAGGTACCCAATGTGTCCCCAAGGGCAGTGCAGCATCCAATAGCAATGGGTGCTAGCCTGCCTGCACTGGAAATGCCGGAACACCCATGTGGTGAATCTGGATTGACCCACGTTGGGCCAGGCTGTCTCTTCGAAGATTCTCTGGAGCTTTGCCATAAACTCTAGAGATTTTCCAGAGTGATCTGCCGCAAACTTTGAAGATTCTCTGAAGCCTTTGACAAAGGTCCATAAGACTGGCATTGCTCTCACATGGGGTCCTCTTCGGAGCCTGTGCTATTCTTCAGAGCTGGCTTTGGAGCCAGCTTTGGAGCTGGCTTTGAGATTATGCACAGGCTTTGGAGCTTTGGGTTTCGGGGCAACCCCCTCCCCATGCACACACACCCTGACCCCCCCCCAAGACCCCACTGCCCAATTGTGGTGGAAATGTGCTTCATATAATCAGGATTTGATGCCTGATGACCCCATTGTAGACCCTTTTAATGGGGTCTACAGGAAATCCAGATTATAGGTCCTGAAGGACCCATTCAATCCAGATTCCCCTAGAACTGGTGGATATAAATGTGGCTCTAATGGGGTCTGTAGTGAAAATCGGGTCTTCCTGCTCTGAGCCTTCATGCATTAATGGGTACTTAGTGGGTACTTCTAGTGACAGTGGAAAAACACCCAATGATTCTCTTGACCCTTACCCTTCAGGCTAGCTATGAGGGTGTAACTAGATGAATGTAGGGATTTGTGAACATATTTGTATAAGCATTGGTACCAGCACTTTTGAAATAAAAAGTTCAGCTACTCCTAAAAACTATTGCCTGTATCTAGAAGTTCTTTCCATCAAGGAACGAAGGGAGGGAGGAATATATATCGTTGGTGGCAATGCGTTCTTTACCTGACAATGTAGATGGAAACTGTCTTAGACGCATTTGGGCCGAAGTGTTCTACAGCATTTTCACTGTAGTGCGAAGAGGCCTAAGACTAAGCAACTTGGGACCTGGACATCATGGGCCGTTTTGCATTGGGATAGTCCATTCCACTCCAACCCTAGTACAAGAGCATGATGGCTACATGTTACATCCAGATTAGACAAAGCAAGGACCCAAATTGCCTGGTATACCTGTGGACCTTGACATCAAAGTCTACAACCAGTCCAGGGCTGTTATACCAAATCACAAAGGTGTATGGACAGCACCTCCTTGTAGTTTGATTTATAACAGGAAACTTTCATTCCTAGCCTTTGGATCCCCAGTGCTGCTTTCAAGTGCTCTCCAGAGACAGCAGTAAGGCCTGAAGCAGAATGGGCCATCCAAATGTGGGGGAGTGCAGAAAGGCCTCATGTTCCAGAAATGTCTTTTTAGGGCTTTCTGTAATCAGGTCTCTTCAGTGATGGCAACTCTTATCTCACATTCATGAGAGTCACCTATTTTTCTTTCCATTTCCCTTGCCTCCTGTCTACACCTGTTAAAGTTTTGCATATGTTCTATGTTTTGAGGTTTTTATCTTGTAAACCACTTTGAGATGTAGGATCAAACAGCATATAACTCACCTAAAGAATAAACATATATAATAGTTCCTATTTGTACTCTGCCCCATAACCTAATAATAGCTCAAAACAGCTTACAACAAATCTATTCTCAAAACAATAGACAAAATTTCCAGTGCATTTGTTATATTTAATCTAGCACTTGATTATCTGGATTTTGTGAACTGTAGACTAAAATCTCACTGAGATTAAAGCATCCTGTCTTCTTCACCTCCCCTTCCTCACTTTGTTTATACATAGAATTAGAAGCAAAACAATCCAAATTAAAATAATGAATGTACAAACCAACCATTATGGGGCTATAGGGTGCATCACATTTGTCAGAGAGTAAAACTGCCTCTTCTTATTATGTGTCTTTAGTAAAGGATCCACCCATACAGTGATTTAGATTAATCTCTTTTCATTAACAGCCAATAAACAAACACTGTCTGGAATGTGCTTGTGTGCCCAAACCAGGCGCAACCATTTATACTTGCCACAAGCAACAACAGAAAGGTGACAAATATAATTTATAGGCCTTTAAGATCTAATCATTTTCCGTAATATTAGATTAAATGGCAGCCCTTTATTAAAGAGGAAATTATGGATCACCTTGCAACTTTCTGGAGCATTTTTATTATATTCCTCTGTAGATTGCAAAAGGGAAGTGCATTGCTGTTAGGGAGGTCTTGGAAAAATGCATTTGAATGAAGTAGGACTTTCCTACTTTCCTAGGATGTATCAATCAATCCTGTGATTGATTTCACCAGGATGCAATCTAGACTGTAGATAAAGGCAAAGAGGGGCCAAAACCTGCAGGTTTCATAAGAACTGCTGTGATGATCTGTAGTTCCCTGTCAGTAACTACAACTGGCCTTCAGATCAAGATATTTGAACACATTACTTTGAAACCTATTACTGCTTATTCTTTGTAGCAGTGACACAATATTAGGAACAGAGGATAGAGGAGCTTAAACAATGATGCATGTCAACCATCCAGGTTCTGCATATCAGGACAAAATCTGAATGTAATTAATAACCTTTCCCAATTGATTACAAGGATTTGCCCTTTCGGCAAGATTCAGTACAGAAGAACATTCAATGCTTCTGGAAAACAGCCTGATTGAAGACTGGAGTAATTTGGACAGTATTGGTTTTGAAGACCAAATCTCAGTCTGGTAAACTCAAAATTCTATGCCCTCTCCTAATTGATTAAAAGAAAAAAGCTTTACTTTCCCTTTACAGTGGTACCTCGACATACAAGTGCCCTGACATACAAGTGTTTTGAGATACAAGCCGCCGAGCGAGTGATATTTTGCTTTGAGATGAGAGCAAGATTTGAGATACGAGTATGTAAATACAGTACAGTACATAACAAAAACAACTGAGGTGGTGTTTTGGGAGCTGGAATGGATTAATGGGGAAATTGCTTTGAGATACGAGCGATTTGACATAAGAGCAAGGTTACGGAACGAATTAAACTCGTATGTCAAGGTACCACTGTACTTTCTTTTTTGAGATAGTTAAATAGAATTTGTAGCCTCCAAAATTTTTGCTAAACGTTTTCTAAAATGCAAAAACACATGCATTCCCAATTACTACAAAGGGGGTATGTTGAACAAATTTAACTTTTAGTTAACAAGCACAGTTTCTGAAGGATCCTGTCTATAATTTCAAAACAAAGACTGAAATAGGTGAAATTGCATGTACAGTCTTTTCTTCAAATTTCAGAATGTTAGCTGCAGCTATCTTTGCAGTCATTTCAGTTCCAGAGCGACTTCAAAAAACAAATTAACTTATTTTCCTTTCCTTGATCAATCTGCATTATTATATAATACATCATAGCAATACCCCTAGGTAAGAAAATTCCAGCGTTTTACAACTACAAAGGCAGGTGTTTCACTGTTGTTGAGAGCTGGGAAGAACAGAAACGGAGTTGATTCCCTCTGTGTGTCTTTGCCAGCAATGCTTTTAGAATGTAATGTTTAATATTGTATGTATCATTGAAGTGCCCTAGGAAAAATACAGACATATAGGATAGAGAATGAAAGGAGCAAAATCAGCTTTAGGCTTATGCACTGACTGAGGCATCCCACATACCCAGAATGCTGAGGGCAGATGGGTAAAGACAGACAGACAGGGAAAGGTGAAATCTTAACTGCAGCATCTTTTCCCAAAAGCGTGGCAATTGGAATACTTTAGTTTCCTCTGATTATACATTAGCAGGAAAACTCTCTTTCCTCTGATTATAATAACCTGAAGTTGCCAGACGTAAAAGATTTGTGCATCTTTATTTATCTACAGGCCAACTGTTGAGAGACTCTGAGAAGGGAACAAAGAAAAAAAAGTACTTATGCCCTGCTTAAGTACCATACACGATGGGTTGCCACTCTGATAACAGGGTGCTGGGTTACCCACTGGTCAGGTCCAACAGGGCATTTCTTATAACAGTATTAGCAATTTATTGCATACATAAATCCTCAGAAACAATATAAAACTAGAAACAGTATACACAAAATATTTTTGATATTGCAGACGATATAAAACATATACATAATTATATGAATTGTAACACTCTGAATTACAAAGAAAAATTCTCCCATGATAAAAAGAAAAAGAATGATAACAAGAGCTGCATCCACATGGGGTAAAAAAATGGGGAGCTCAAAAGTGGTTTAGAAATGGTAGCATCCACAAGCTACTGCCTTTAATAAGTGCCTCCTCTGGCCTTTAACGTAGATTAGAAGTTAGTTCAGACCACTAGATTCGATGTGCTACTCTCACTAGACGATAACTCAGAGGCAGTGACTTTTACAGACCTTCTTTAAGTAGGCATTTTTTGTGTTCTGCCTGCCATTTATGTTCAGCTACAGCTGAACAGCCTCTATAAAGCATACATGCAGATCATAAATTATATCACAAGGCTCCTTTCTATTCTTTCCTGTAAATTACAAACATGAAATCTCTGAGAACCTATTGGCCCACAAAGCAGAATCTCCAACAAGAAGAAAGCCTGTTATGGATGAGAATGAAACAACCTCCCATAAAGAAATATTTCTATTAGTATCACTATTCCTTGTGCCTTATTAATAGTTCATGTGCCCAACAATAAATTTCTAGTGCAAATTATTTAAGTTCACCTCCTTAAATAGGTGCCAGGGAGTTTTATAGATGCAATAGCACAACAATATCACCACTGAGTTACATTAACAAGAAGCATCTTAGTAAATGAATACAGGGTAGACATAAATGCCTTATGTTCCCAGGAATAAATAAAAAGTAGTAAAATGCTTGCTTGCAGGCAAATTCCTCCTCTTCCTTTTCTCCAGGTTGGTCTGCCCGCAAGTTTTGTTCTGTTTTTTAAAGTGATTTCTAAAAGATACAGAATTATTCTGCCACTGGACTAAATAACTGCTGAGTTACATAAGAGGATGATCTCCTTGATACAACAAGAGGCCTATTCAAAATTAGGCCAGCAGTGAAGGTAGTGAACATCTAGTAAAGACCATACACACATTAACTAGGCTGCTTCAGCCTACAAGCATGCCCGCCCTCACCAGAAGTTCATTAATTGTTGATTTACCAAAAGCTTACCTGCAGCCGGTTCCCTGCATTTGGTGGGTGGGGAATGCGGCATACACACAGGCATGGTCATGGTGGAGGTAATCAATCACTTACCCATGCCATGATTGGACTTCTGATTCCCTGGGTGCAGTGATTGATCACAGAATTGCAAGAGGAGTGTTTGATCATGAGTTAGTCTGTGCTCAACCATGCCCCTGTCACAATGGTGTCTGAGTGGCCAATCGCAGCAGTGAATAGGTGGAGCTTCTGGCTTTGGAGACATCGGCACAAACTGGTAAACAGGAGGACTATTTGCATTTCTGGCAAATAGATGCTTTGTTGAAGCTTCCCCTCGGCAAATGTGAATGGTCCACCTTTACCTGAAGTTTACCAGCCTTAGTTCACGGCAGCCTAACCAGGTAAGTGTGAAAAGGCCTAAGAACTACTTCTTCATTAGCTGAGAACAATATGTTTCATAAGATCCGGAATTCTGGAGGATATTTTAGGGGGAGGGGCATGTATCGTTTTTGTTTTAAAAAAACTTAGTTGAATTAAACATGTAATTAGACCAATAAGAACCCTACCATTCCCACCAAAAATGGCAGGCATCACTAGAGAAGACACTGTTCTGGTACAGGAATATGTTCGGGGGTGAATTATTTTTTAAAATGAAGTCTCCAGCTTACTTGTCGCTGTATTACAAACACAGCTGAAACCAGCAAGGCAACAAGAAATACATTTTGTATGATGGCTTCCCTTTATTTCCTTTTTCTACTACTGAAAATTAAGTCAAATGTACCCTGATATCCAAGTTGTAGCAACTGGAGCTTTGCCTCTATCATTATGCTCTGAGGGAGTGAGAAAACCATACCACCTGCATGTCCAGATGCAAGTACTGTATCCGAGTAGTCTGCCAGGTGGCATGGGCACAATCTGCCAGAATTAGTCATAGCTGTCCCTGTTTCCAAGAAGCAAGAAGGGAGAGGGAACAGAGAGCAAGGATAGCCATTCAAACATTTTTAAAAATCCAGTCATCTAGGGGAAGAATGGGCATACATAGGAAGCTCCAGTTTTCTCCACCCCTGATTTCTTTGGGATCCATCACCTAAAGACAAATTCTAGAGCACTTCCTTAAGTATAGGGTTGTGCATGAATATTCAAAGGTATTCGAAATTTGATTGAATTTTGACATTTGAATTCAAATCGAATGTCCAAAAATTAAATGTAAAAATTTGAACAAATTTCAAATTTCGGATATATTCTTTTGAATTATCCAGACATTTGCAAGTGTAGGGGTTTGTGCACAATGCATACTTGTAGATACGCATCTTTCCTGCATCTGTACGCATTTGTATGGATCCATACGGTATGCATACAGGATAACTACGGGATGCATACGGATGTGTACGGGATGTGTAATGATGTGTACGGGCACATACGAATGTTGTTGACATTTGTAAGTGCACATTTGAATTGAAAATTCAAACAAATAGATTTGAATTTGCTTAATTCAAATCAAATTTGGTTTGATTTGAATTTTAAAGATTTGATTTGAATTGAATTTCTGGGTATTCAAATCGAATCCCCAAACTTGCATTTGTGCACACCCCTACTTAAGTATTCTAGCCTCAAGGAGACTCCTCAAGACTTTCTGATCACAAGATACCATATAAATGGCATCCAAGTTGCATCAGGGACAAAATGAAAACAGGCAATACATTTAGGGAGAAATTGATCATTTCAAAGTACTTGGAATATCACTAAAGATTTAAGTCAGTCTGTAGGATCAAAGTAGATCCTGTCCTTTGTATCATCATCACCAACATTATAAAAACACTTTAAACTGGAAATATCTCAAGGCACTTCCATTGTTATTTTTTTAAAAAATACATTAAAATCTAATAACCCAATATAGAACATTATTATACCAATCTATTCACTATTACCACTACCCATGCATCAACAAATAGTTAAACTGAGACACACAAGTTTTGCTTGTAGGATTTACAAAGAGAATGTTACAATTGACCACATTAATTCCTGTAAAATAAGCTATCCTGAGATTTCATAAACTTCTGTATAAATATTCTTACAGCAAACACGAATTGCCAAAGACTAAATAGAGGATCCGTGTTTTTCCATCCCTCTTGGCCAGCATGCTTGAACCACTTCTTCCAACTCCTTGTAACATCACTTATTATTACTTGGAAATTAGCATTAATAACAGATTTAATTAACAGATATAGCTCCAGATTATCATCTTTCTGGAACATAATGATGTAATCTTACAGGATGAAGTACACTCTTATCACTTTATATGAGTTTATGAAGCATGTATTATAAAAGTATCTCAGCCATAAGGCTTTTACACCTTGGCACAAATTTCAAGACAGTCCCATAAAATCCATGCAAAACTTAAAAGTGTTAAAGGTGACATTCACTACAGAAATGAAGGAACAAGAAACCAAATGGAAATTAAACAGCACAGTAAAGTAGAATCACCCCTCCAGCAATAAAACTCAAGATAAAAAAATACTTTCTTAAAGTAAAACAAAACTATGCATTTATTTGAAGTCTTGAGACTAAATCTTGAACTGCAGTACCTCAAAAATAAAAGATTTTCCAATAAATAAACAAGCATTGTTTTAAAGAAGATATTTTTGTCAAAATAAATCAAAGATAGGTTCTGTTGGTAGGTGGAACTTATACCAGAGACTTTAAAAGAAATTGTCTGCTTCTGTTGAATTTTCACACTATTTGCAAAAATAAAAAAATGATTTGTTATTTATTTATTTACCATACCACCTGTTCTATTATGCAGTACACTTATGTGAGGCTTTTATGGTAGGGGTGTGCATGAATGAAAACTTAATGTTCATTCTGTTATTGACCCAAACACCTGATTGTTCACTCTGATGGTAAACCAGTTGATCAAACAAACAGTTGTTCATTCACCACCATGGACGAGGGGAGGAGGGGAGAATCAGCGCTCGACATTTCCACCTGCTGCGAGGACTAAAAAAACTCAGTAGCCAGCTGTCCCTCTGCTTTATAGGGGTTTTTTTTCTAATTATTATTATTACTAAATAATGTATCAGTTGTTATAATATGTAATGTATTTTTGACTCATGTAAACTGCCTTGGGCAAAAATTGTCTTTGATTTGTGTTGTTGATTATATTTATTTGCTGTACTTCTTGATGTAATGATTGAATTTGTATTGTATTTTGATTTTTGTTGTAAACCGCCTTGAGCAAATTTTACATTTGGAAAGGCGGTAGATAAATAAAAATGGAAATTGAAATTCTGGTCCTTTGTCCAATGGGCCTTATTCCACATTATATCCTGAAATGGGTTCTGCTGCCCACATGCTAGTGTAGATTATGGCAAACCCTGGACAGGACCATTTTTAGTCTGCAACAGCATATGGATGGCAGGCCGCTATTCCAAGATATAATCCGGAATAAGGCCTGGTGTAGAAAGGGCCTCTAATTCCAAACTTGTTAAGAAAAAAATCAATTTTAAAAAGACCTTTTCAAGGGCAAAAACACAGCAAGCATTAACTGTTCCATTGAATTATTTATGTTTGCGAGTGGGAAACTGGTTCAGTTCAAACACATTTCCAGATATTTGAACAACCGCATGTTCAATTTGACATGAACATTCACAGACATGAACTGTTTGATCAATTTTTTGAACACAGACCAAACTTTGCACAATCCTATCTCAGAGTAGAAGGAAATAGGCCCTAGTGCAGGATAATTATCGTTCTAGAAAATATACAAAAAATATAAATGTTATTTAACACATAGTATTTTCCTACACTGAACAGCGCATAAAACAGGAGGTTGTACTGTTGCCACTGAAATCACTGCTGCCCAGAATACCAATCCAGACACTAAGGAGCCACCAGTGCTTTGGCTTAGACCCAAAGGTTCTAGCTCTAAGCTATATTATCATTGCCATGGCACACGACTGCAGATAAATTTACTGCTGCCAAAGCCATGCTGCCAGTAAAGTTGCTCTGGCAAAGCTGCCAAAGCTGAGAATTTCCACTGAATTAATTGACTGGGATTTGATAGTGATGGGGCACTAGGGCTACTTCTGGGAAGCTCGTCTAGGCTCAGAGTCTGCTCCAATGCAGATGCTGGTCCTTTCATATTCCTCCATGAACTACCAGAAATAAGTCTCTCCAGTAAATACAGCCCTTCTGCAAGTGGGGGAAGGAAACAGTTGCCCCGAAATGGAACGATTTGTCCAAACCAATACGTACAATGCTGAGGGATCAATGGCCACCTTTTAGGTCATGTGTAAACTAGGGGTGTGCACGAATCCATTTTTGACATTTGATTCCTGTCCAAATTCATACAAATAGCAAATGTTACAAATATTCATCTACATCCTTAGTGTAAACATGACTTAATATAATTCTGAATTCTAGGATTGTTTCTGCACTGCACAGATTATCCTACACTAGTAGTCTGCTTTGGCAGGCTGGCCCGCTCTAAAGTCTGTCAGGCTTGATAACAGTGAATCATGGCCCAACTTTGGAGACCAGAGGCATTTTTGCATTACAGTGAAGATACCTCAGAACACTTTGGCCCGAACGTGTTGAGAGCAGTTCCCCATCTGCACTGGCAGGTAAAAGACGCATTCCAAACGCATCCTTTACCTGCATATGTGCGGACGGGGAACTGTCCTCAGCCTGTTCAGACTGAAGACCCTCCCCTGGGCTGCTCCGATTGGCTCCTCTGGAGCCAGTGGTGAGCAGCCTAGGGTCCCCCTTTTCCTTAGCTCCCACTGTCTCCAGGAGCCAAGATCTAACACACACACCCAACCCACCATGGGTCATGCGTGCATGTTCGCAGCCTTACCTGCAGGCTGCTGGGTTGATTCTGCCTGAGGAGGCCCGGCTCATGGGGGGGGGCCTCATTGGCCAGCCACCCTCCTGGCTTCACCAGGCGATCTGGGCATGTGTGGGTGGCTGACCAATGAGAGGCTGCCCTGCAAGCATGCACACAGCATGCCAGGCCTCCTGTAGGGAGAATTGACCCAGCAGCCTGCAGGTAAGGCCGTGAATGCACGTACGCAGCCTGGGGTGGGTTGGGGGTATCAGGTGCGGGTCCCCCTGGGTCTAGGAGCCACGATCTCGGCTCCTAGAGACAGTGGGAGCTGAGGGAAAGGGGTCTCCTGGGCTGCCCACCACTGGCTCCATAGGAGCCAATGGGAGCAGCCCAGGGGAGGGACCCAGCTGTCACAGGGGGAGAATATAGATGTGCATGAAATAAAATCACGTTTGGTTCTGCACTGAAACAAACACCCACTTGTTCAGCTTGATCGTGAACCAGTTAATCAAACAATTGGTTGTTCACATTTGATCTCACACTGGTTCAAAGTACCATTTTATTAAAAAGCCCTTCTCGAGGGAAAAAGCATAAAGGGTTGAATAAAATAGTTCATGTTTACAAGTGAAAGGGTGTTTTTCCACGGTCACTTAGTACCCATTTTAGCACCCATTAAGGACCCATTTGGGTGAAAACCAGATGACCCTATTTCCACCATGGCACCCATTAGGGACACATTTGTTTCCACCACACCTTGGGAAATCTGGATCATATGGGTACTTTTTGGTCTTTAATCCAGATTTTCTGTAGACCCTATTCATGGGGTCTACAATGGGTTCTTCAGCAGAAAATCCAGATTAAAGTGAGCCTGTTTCCACGTTAGTTTGGCAATGGGGTCTAGAGGAGGCTAGGGGGAGGGGGGCACCCTTGGGGGGGGGAGCTTCAAAACCTAAACTTCAAAGTCATTTCAAAGTCATTTTGAAGTCTGTGCAAAATAGCTCCGGAGTGTCTTTGAAGTCTGTGCTGATCTTCAGAGTGAACTAGTGCTGATCTACCCACAAGGGGTCTGCATGTCACCCCAGGTGTTCGGGGGGACAGGGGGTGCAATCTCCGAAGCAGTTCCGAAGTCACTTCAAAGTCATTTTGAAGTCACTTCAAAGTTCACTCTGAAGATCAGACTTCAAAGATGCTCTAGAGCTATTTTGCACAGATCCGGATTTCCAAATAGGTTCTCCAGTGTTTCCACAGCAGGGAGGCTAGCACCCATTGCTATTGGGTGCTAGATCACCCATGGAAACACATTGGGTTCTTCCCTTAATCCAGATCTACAAGATCTGGATTAAGGGAAGTACCCATTCCCTAGATCTGGATCTTCTTAGACCCAGATTAAAGGAGCGCAGTGGAAAAACACCCAAAGACTGGTTCAATAAGAGTGAATTTTTCAACATTTCAACAACCAAATGTTCTATCCAGTATGAACGTCCGCAAACTGGTTTGTTGCAAACCAGGAATCAACCAAATCATTTTGACACATCTCTCCTAGGGATGTGCATGAGTGAATTTTTTGGTATTTGATTTGTAGCAAATCAAATGTTAGAAAATTCATATTTGATCAAATACAATCCCTTCAGATGTGGTCAGATTCTATGTATTCGTACAAATTTGTATGAATATAATATGAATTAATATGTATCCAATACGTATCCAATATGACTGCATACATATCGGGTGTGTAACACATGCATATAGGATATGTATTGGATAGGAATGCGTACGTATCCGATATGTATCCAATACGTATCACACATGTATTCCCACTTTAACTAATGTCCACACTATTTGTATGAATGTTCCAAAACATTACTATTCGTTCAAATGTTAATGTACAAATGTAGTAACATTCGATTTGTGTACAAATGTCTGAATTTGTCCAAATTCATCCAAATGACAAATATTATGAATATTCATGCACATCCCTAGTCTCTCAAGAACACATTTCTCATGGATGTTATTTAAAGGCAGTCTGTCCTTCTTAAGTAATTCCTCTGTAGCTTCCAAGAAGCTACTTAATTCTGGACACAGAAGTTCCCTGTGCCTCACAATACAGTATGTCGAAACATTTAGATGTCCCAGCTGCACAATTTGCTGTAGCTGAAATTCTAATACAATTATTTTGAAGATTTTATTTTCTTTTGTTACATTTTTGTCCTCCAGCTGCATCTTTCTTGCCAAGTTTAGAATTGCTGCACTGTGATTCTGATTTTCTTTTCTTCTAACTTCATGATACTTATAAAAATATATAATAAATATTTTTATACTCATCTTTTATTACAACAGTTCAATGTAGAACTTACGTTGTCATGACAAATTGAATTTTCCCACACACTTGTAATAGTGGTTGCACCTTCTCATACACATATTTTTTCAAAAAATTTTTTTTAAAAAAATATAAAATACAACCTGGTCATTTATTAATGGAAAAAAAACATTTGTAGAAGCAAGTAGTTTCTCATATATTTTTATTTTTAAAATATTTTTTATAATAGCATGAAGGAAAGTGAAAGTAACTATAACTTTAGAATAAGCCAAGGTAGCAATAGTACTTAAAGTAGCCAAGACTTCAACAAGCAGGGATATTTTGGACTGTGTTCACACATGGTTAAAAAAAATAATAATAATAAAAGCACCTGAGGTGCAGCTTAGAGTGATTTGCAGATGGTATTGTTCACATGCTGGTCTGTATCATCCCCTCACCTGAGCACTCTAGGGTAAAAAAGGTGAATTAGAGATGGGATTGGGAACTTAAGTATTCAGAAAGCTCATTTTAGCAGATAGGTATGCACATGTTGAAGTTCCTCAAGCTAATGAACTTTTAAAATGTGATTTGCCAGTTTGAGCTCCATTAATTGCTCCTTCACACAACATCAACAGTTCCCCACACTATTATATCAACTCAGCCCCCAAAATAAACTGGGACAACCCAGCCAAGCTGCAACTCCATATTCTTGCAGTAGGAGTTGAACTTTTAAGAGTTTAACAGAAAAATGGAAGTAAGGAGGAAAGTAAGCAAATAAATTAGGACAGAAGGAATTATACCTTTCTTAGAGTCTTTTCTTAGTCAAGGACAGTCTTCATGGTTCAGGGAATGAAATAACATTGTCAAAGCACGCACACACAGATATCCAGATATCCAGACTAGAATAAGTTTAGTGGCAGCTGTGACAGGCTTATTTGGTAAAGATTCCCAACATTACAGAGAATGTTATCAGCCTGCTGGAGTTGAGATGTTTGGGTGAAATGGAGGGAGATATCATGAATTGCTCATTAAACCCACAAAGTGCAATCAACCAGCTAATATCGGGGAAGCAGGTAACATTGGGGAGTTTCTAGTCATAGGGTGCTTCCGCACTGGCTGCAGAAACCATTTTAACCCCCCCCCCCCCATTTAAGCCCCATTTAAGACCCTTGTGTACTTACTTTCCACACTGGGGACTTCATCAGTGACCCTTCCAGGTGGCCTCTTCCACATTTCAGCACGTGAGATCCATTTCTAAAATGGGTCTCACTGCTGAAAAATGGATTAAAATGAAGACCTAAAAAATTAGGTCTTCAATCCATCCCTTTGCCTGGATCCATGTGAAAGCAGGACGCTTCTGCACATGGCCAGGTGAAGGAATGGATGTCCCTGTAGCCACCATCTTGGGGAGGGCGGAAGCAGGCCGGTTTGCCTACTTCCACCCTCCCACACACGCCGTGTGCCACTGGAAACATGCGGTGACTGGCAACTGCCTGCTCCAGTCCCACGGATTCCAGGGACAGCATCAGCAGCGCAGGAGGCCAGATGCCCTTTGGAATGGGTGCTGTGGCTTCCGCACAGCACCCAGGTGATCCAGCCACCCGATCTGGCCTCCCCGCATGGGTACAGACATGCAAAGCCCTTTGGATCCGTCCAAAATAGGGACGGATTCCCGGGAGGTCGGATACCAAGAAACGGCTCTTCTTTTAGTCATTTTTCAGCAGCAAATACAGGGGAACCCATATACTCCACATACTCCTGTAGACAAGATGTAGTCTGACTTAATGACAAATTCCATGCTTCACTCAAACCTTCAAAATTCAGATTCCTTAGAGCCCTGCCACATGTGTCTGACTTACATCTTGATTAAGTATATACCATAACTGTGTTAATGCAACCTTAATAAAGGCCTCATTCTGTGAAGTGTTGTTTGAGTTGAAATTTGCCAAGCCCTGACCTATCATGTTTTTAACAATGTAATCCTGAACTTGGCAAGACAGCATCAGAGTCCTTATAAAATATGATATGTTTCAGCTGGGGAGATTAGCTGAATCCTCTAAAATGGAGTGGGGTGGAATTATTTGAAATTACTTCTATTTTAGGAGACAAACTTCCTCCAGCAATGATGGTATTTTTGATGGCTACATATGTTTGGTGACTTAATTGTGAGTTTGTTTTATGATGCGGTTGACAAGGACACCTTGTAAATGTCATCGGCTAAAAACAGCAGAGCCCCCTTTATTCATATCTTCTAGTTCACAGTTGCTGTCAAAACAATGATTAGAGGCCTGGGTATGAGGGAGGAAGACAGGAGAAGAGAATTAGAATCTATAGCTTCTTCTCTTTCCCCTTTCCCTTCCCTTCTCTTTTACCTGTCCTGAAATGTAAACAGAACCCACCTTGAAGAGGATACTAGAGAATGTGACAGTGGTTATGTTGGTTTGCTGGGATTAATGCCCATTCCCTGGGTTGTCCAACCAGGGAGAAACAATGAAAAGCAATAGCAATGTTTTTGGAGACATATTTTACTTTCATAAAAGTATCCTTATCAAAGCAAACCAAATTAGAGGGTTAAATATGGGCCATTAAACTTCTGTAGTCTTTCCTTATTATTGGAAGCTACTTATTATTATTGAAAGAGGAGAGTGAGCAGGCTGTTCAAGCTAGAAGGGCACACCAATAAATAGTTCTTTGGTTGTGTTGCTACTTAAGGAATTGATAATACTAATTTTTGGACTTCTGCTTGCTTTTATTACTATATTTTTTTTAGTTCACTTGTTTGTGTGTTTTTTGTTTGACTTTACTCATAAAGCACGCTCAACAAGGGAAAGCAGTTCAATTTTTGAAAATCATAATAATTAATAATAGTAAAATGATAAAGATGATGATGATGATCATACCATGCTATCTCTTAAATATTTTATCTTTGTTCCAACATCTTCAAAAGGGGCAATGTCCAGTACCTGGCATCTACAGGATATATTAAGAAAGATCTCTGTCCTGTCTAGAACCAAGAAGAACCAGGACAAGTCAATGGAAACAAGAGTACTAAAAGAAATAAATAGCCTTAATTATATACAGCCAAATATGTATGTCTTCTTGAGTTATGTGGTTTGTGATCAGACAGAGAACCTCTTGAATATTTGTACCTTGCTTGTCAAAGAAGATTGGAGAGACAACTATATTACTATCGTTTAAACAGTAGATTAAAACCTTTTTTTCCCTCTCCAGCACTTTCTGTAGGAAATCAATGGTTCTCTTGCTTTTATCTAATTTTGGCTTGAGTTTTATTGCATTTTAAAACTATACTGCTGCCAATAGCAGCAGCTGCCTACTTGATTTTGTTTGTATGGTGCATTTGTTTTTGTTTTATTTTAACCAGACTTGTAGAGATATCCAGGAAAAGCACTACAAAAATTGGTTGTTTTTACATTTAACAGAACAGTAAAAAACAGAGTTAACAGTCATACATCAATTTAAAAGCCTTATTTTTTTATGAAGATTATGAAAGTGCCTGTAACAGCTTATTGTAACATTGCTTATTTGCAGTCTTGTAAAGCAAAAATGTATCCTGTAATACATTTATGAACTGATATGATTAAAATATTATATGAAAATCAAATTCTTAATAACATGATTAGCCTTTGGAGATACTTCAGTTTGGATTCTTGCATAAAATAGTGGTCTGGATCCCATTTCTTAAATGGACTGTGTCTTATGTGTGCCTGGATTTCGGGGTCTGCAGACCAACACACACCATCTAAGGTACAGACGGCATGGAGTTCACGGTTCCTGGTCTCTTGAGTGTGGAAGCTGTGCCCAGGAGCACCATTGGGAGACCAATTTAAAGTGATCTCTCATACTGTCCAGGTGGGTCTCCATTTCTGTGGTCACTATGTAGACATTCAGTTATGGCAGAACTGGTCCAGGCTCTATAACATAGTTTGATGACATTTTGCTGCACTGCAGAAGATGGCTCGATTCTGAGACTCTTTAAACGACCACTAAGAAATGTCTCTGTCCTGCAACTTCAGGGGTGGGAGAACTTTTGTTCCCTGGAGCTTGGCATGGAAAGGTTGCCTGTTATACAAATAGATATCCACCTGGACCCTTTTCCTGGGCCAGGAGCTTCCCCTAGGGTATGCAGATCCTACCTGTAATTCCATGGTTTCACACCATAGTTTCTCAATGCATTAATAAACCTATATGATCTTTACACTCAAAAGGAAATCTTTCATGTTTCTTCTTCTGCACAGTCCGAAGAGAAGTTTGACAGTTTCTGCTGAACATTAGGAGGAAAGGCTTGATAGTTCCCATTTTAATCTAAATGCATTTCACCGTAAATGAAATTCTGGTAAGTTTAAATTGCAGTAAATGAGAGATTCCCCTACCTGGAGCAATGATTTCAGACCACAGCTTTTTGTTTGTTTGTTTGTTTAAATTCCCCCAGATAGTGTTAACCCATAAATTCTTGAATAACCAATGGAAAGGCATGATGGATTTTGTAATTTAATAGGGAAGGAAGAAATATTGGGGAAACGGAAGATTTCCCATACCTTCGTTAAACTGATCACAAGTCGTCAAATCTGAACACTAGAGGGAGTACAATATATTCAGCACAGTTATATTGCCTCTATGAAGAATAAAAGAAGATAAAAAATGCAAGAGAAACACATGAGCCTAATGTTTCTTCAGGTTCACCATTCCCTTGCAGATCGTTATTAGCCATTAGTAAGAGTAGAATGAAGGCTACTATCCTTTCAAAAATAATACGATACATAAACATTACAATGCATAAGAATACAAGTGCTGTTATTTTCTCCAACCCCCAATAATTGAAAATATATATATTTGTATTTTCATTTATTTATTCACAGCATGGAACATATATTGTTTTAAGAAGCATATTTTAATAGGATATACATGGAACATATTCTGTCTCATATCAAGACTCATGCTAGTACTGTAGTCTACACCAGAATGCAGATGGCAGGTCCCTATTCTGGTATATAATCCAGAATAAGGCCGACTAGAGAAAGGGAGCCTTTCTGCACCTGGCCTTATTCTGGAATATATCCCAGAATAGGAACCTGCTAACTGCATGCTAGTACAGACAATAGAAGGCCCCAAGTGAGGACTGCCATAATCTACATTAGTTTGTGGCCAGCAGACCACTATCCCGAGATATATTCCAGAATAAGGTCAAGTACAGAAAGGCCCAGGGCCTCAAAATAGTTTTCCACAAGGTTCTGTTAGAACACTTTTTTGTTGTTCCAGAGAAAGCTGCCTCCATTCTGAATTTGTTGTGAATGACCTGACTATAGGGAATAATTAGAAAACAGTCAGAGCAGAATGCCCCCTACCCATTATCCAGTGGAGAAAACATTTGGACCAATGGAGCACTTTTTAAAGAATTGTTGACTTTCTCAAGATCATCTTAGACAATAAGAGGGAACAGATTAACTGACTGTTTTGCAGTTGATAGGTAGGAGATACCCTGTCCTACCATACAGGCTGTTATGGAGGGGAGGCATCTCTGATTCTTAGCAGTTTTAATAACCAGCGAAGCCCTTTTCCCACAGTAGGATAACTGTTGCCTTACAGCCAGCCCACAAAACAGGGGATCAATTTAGTGATTTTTAAGGACCTTGGGAATTTTTACAAAATCCTTATAGGAAAAAACGAAACTTGGAAAATTCCTAACAAATCACTGAAGTAGTCAATTGTTCCTAAGATATGAGATATCCAATTTGGGGGCTTTGGTATATGCTTTTTGATTGCCATAAACAAAAAAGGCTACTAGAATGGATGCCTAGGTACTTCCTTCAGGTTGGAAAGAAAGGCAGGATGCTTCTAAAGGCCATTTGCAGGAATTTGACAGCCGGAAAAAGTTTTGCCTTTGTCGTCTTCTTGAGAATGCCCATAAGCAGTTGTTGGGCCACTTGGTGAGACAGGATGCTGGACTAGATGGGCTGTGGCCTGATCCAGCAGTGCTCTTTTCATGATCTTACTTTCTTATAATATAAACCAATCTCCCACAAGAAAATGAAATCATGGAAGCGGAAGGTGATTCCTACCTTTGAGATCTTTGGACAGTTGGGTGATTTGTTTTTTGTTTGTTTGCATATTGCTTTCTATGGTCTACCTGTAAACTGGATTAGGATGCCATTTTGGGTGCCCTACTCCAGTCTATGTGTTATGAAGGCAGAACATACTAAGCGCTGGAGCGGCTCCCTCATCTCATACCAGCATACGAAAGGGAGGACAACAGACCCTTTCTTGTTTTGGACGTGTGGTGAGTGTGGAAAAGCCCTATGGTAAATGGTCCATTTTAAAAAGAAAGCATAAGGCTCATTTAGCTTTAAAAGACCAAGGTGATGAAGCAGAGTACAACATACCTTTCTATTCACACAAGTAATTTAATAGTGCTATTAGTATAAGTGGAATTATTTGTGCTTTGTTGACAATTGTAGGATCATGAATTCCTGGTAAAAGAAGTTAAGAAACTAGAATTTTCAGTGCCTTTCTCTGCTGGGAATCCTAGTATACACAGGGGACAACCTACATCATTATGAAGCTGTATTTCTGCTTACAATTATTTTAACAAGGAAAATTGCTTTTGTGATCCATTGGGAACAGAAATGTATTTTGCTTTTGAACTCAAAAGATGTAGCAACATATAGTAATACAGCTTGTTTCCCTATCCCTACAGTTTACACAATATTATTTGCCCTGAGAGAAAACCAGGATTTGCTGATTAGATATTGTGATGGTTGTGCAGGATGAGAAATATTTTCAAATGAGTGTGTAAAACTGGACTGTGTTCAAACTATAGATTTTCAGTATGAACTAACTTGATCCAATTTCACTAATGTTGGTATCAGAATTTACCATCCGTTAGTTTTTCACTTTTACCATATTTAAACAAATTTCTCCCCTGTATGTATTCAAATGGAATCACAGGCAGTGGGTCCTCTCTAAACTGAAAGGAACAGATTTACATTATCATATAAGAGATGGATCGGTTTATTTCCTGTATATTTTCTTGTTATATATTTGTTGTAGTTTAAATAAGTGTTGACCCATAAGTTAATCCATTTCTGTACACTGATATATAAATCTGAATATCATTATGCATTTTAAAAAGCCAAACAAACTAATTTAAATACATTTAGAAGTAAATTTCCAAAACATGTTTTATATCTTCAGCTGATCACCATGCTCTGCAATACACTGTGAACATTGGGAGACTGCAGTTGATAATTCCAGAACCTTTATTCTGCTATAATTTGAGATTCTGAAATAAAACATGGATATTTTGGAATATTCATACTTCATTCCATAATATGCAAATATTGTGGGATAAGTAACCAATGTCTGGATAGAGCCTGGTTTATTTCCTAGTTGGGAATTTTGTTTAACCCAAATCTAGGTCAAAAGGCAAGGACACACAAACTTAATAGCCTAATTAAATGTAACAGGTTCACAGATAAATGTATGATTATAGTTCAAAGAAAAACAGCCAGAGCAGTTGTAGCAGAAAACCCTGAATCAACTCTGAACTCTGAAGATTAATCTGTTTATCCATCTATTCAAGAACCTGCTATTCTAAGCTTTTAAATCAAGATGCACTCTATTTTTGTATGCTGCACAATTCCATTATCATGCCTAAAAAGAGGGAATTATAACAATCATGTACAGCCATGGAATGCAATCAAGCGACCTTTGCAAAAAGAATGAATACACATTCTGCGGCATCACTTATACAAACTTTTCTTGAGATACTGTTATACTGTATAGTGTAAGGTATATAGATCACATCATTGTCGTCATCATCATTTTCTATCTTGGCTTTCAGAAAGCTTTTGACAAAGTCCCTCATCAAAGGCTCTTCAACAAACTCATCAGAAATGTAATAAGACAGGTTCTGCCCAGGTTTGGTAAATTGTTAAAGAACAGGAAGCTGAGCAGCAATATATAGTCAATTCTCAGAGTGGAGGAAAGTAAAAAGTGGGTTTCCACAAGGTTTGGTACTAAGACCTTTGCCTTTTAATTTATACATAAAAGAGCTAAAGTAGGGATAAGCAGAGAGAAAGTAGAGTTTTCTGACAGCACCAAATGATTCAGGATAGTGAAAACTGAAAGAGATTGGGAACAGCTCCACAAGAACCTTTCATGGGAGTGACAGTGAGCTTCATTGTTAGAAAGTGCAGGTGAAGCACATTGGAGCAAACAGAAAATGCAGTTATATCTGCAAACTGAGGGGCTGGAGCTATAATTGGCCAAGAAAGGGGCTTTGAGGTTCTAGTGGACATTAGCACTGAAGAAAGCAAATTCAGTGCTAGGGCCAATCAGGAAGAGAATAGAAAGTAAGTCTGCAAATGCCATTATGCCTCTTTATTAAGGATGTGCATGAATATTCATGACATCTGGAATTTGTAAGAATATGTACAAATTTGTAGATTTGTGGCTGAATCGAATAGGGCCTACATTGATAAACCCTACTAATCCACGAATCGAATTATCTGGGATTCGTTGAAGGTTTGGTTGAAGCTTTGTCAGATACCGGATGCCCTGGGGCCTCCCACTCCCCCACTGCCTCCCGTTACCCCACTTACCTTAAGGGTCCCATAGATGCCACCCTACCCCACCCAACATGCCCCCTTATCTTTCAGCGGACCATGGTGGCACCCCTGGGCAGATTTTGATGCTCCCTGGAGGCCAAAAAGTCACTTTTGGGTTTGCACACGCAGTGGGAGCTGCACATGCAGACCAGGACGTACCTAAGATGATAGTGATGGTGGCAATGAGAACAGGTAAGGTGGGGGCAGGAAGGGGGAAGGGAGGGGAATGTGGGAAATGGGTTTCATTCACACCCCTACTCTTTATAAATCTATGGTAAGGTCACATTTGGAATACTGTGTACAATTCTGGTAAGAAAGTTGTGCAAACCTAAATGTTATTTGTCATTTGTAAGTATTATTTCAGTCTTAATGTCACTATAATTTGTAAGTTCATACTGCATAAGGTTAGCTGATACAGGTACCTGTTATAGGTGTCTCAGATTTCACTTGCTGGTGGTCCAGTTAGGGACTGCACCAGCACCTGAAATAAGGATGCCTAATCTCAATGCAAATGTATTGTTATACCATCCCAATGAGTTAATTGTGAGCAAGCCCATAGTTCCGTGTCTTCTTTTGTGATTGAGAAATAACTAAGTCTACAAAAATAAAACAGACAATTGCACCCTCACTGCTCAGCTAGAGGATTTCAGATATCTTTTACATATCATTTTCTGAAAGAAAAAAAAACCTTTCCTCTTTTCTCTCTTTTCTTGCTTTCTAATCAAAAGGAAATAGGGATATTGCAGTAGTATATTGCAATAGCATAAGTTAAGACTCACAATTTTTGAACACATACCAAACTTCTCTCCCTTTTTTTTAAAGAGTATTTAGCAAGACTCCAAACTAAAATGAGGCATTCTGAGCCTCCAGCCTGCAAATTGAACTGTATATTCCCATTAAACTTGGTTGTTTTAAATTTGGTTGGATAACTCAAAAAGGTATGACTTTCCAAACAAAGAAAAAGACCATCCAATCACAATTAACATAACAGATTTAAGGTCAAAAAGTCTCATGCCACATGGGGTGTTTCCGCACTTACCTCCTAAAAGCTGGAGTAAGGAAATCCATTTTTTTAAAATCCATCTCTAGGAAGATCCATCTGAAATAGGGATTGATCCAAATGAGGTCCCATGCTTCTACATTCGCCTGGGAAACATGGATACTGAGGAGGCACACATCATGTGTTTGCTGTGTGGATGCCGCAGCACTGATTTCCAGAAGCATCTGGCCTCCCTAAGGCCCCGTCTCCCTAGAAGCCGCGTGATTGGAGCAGTTAGCCATCAGTCACCGCTCAATTCCCCCCATGCGTGGGCGTGTCAGGGACAGACTGCCCACCAATCAGTGGCATGCCTGAGATCCCATGGCTGCTGTGGTGCTGCTGCCTCACTCAACATGGCAGCTTCCAGTCCCACCCACATCCGTTCCCTCTCCTGTCCATGTGCAGAAGCATTCTCCTTTGATGCGGAATTTCCATGCAGGAATGGAATGAAGACCTAATTTTTCAGGTCTTCCTGGAAACCGGATTTAGCGGCGGCTAGACCCCATTAATGACGGATCTCATGAGAGGCTGTGCGGAAGCGGCATCCTCGAAGGGGCCTTAACCTGTCCCGTTGTGCAGAAGGTACCTTGCACATGTGTCCCATATCTGTCCTTATTGTGTGCTTAATGGGATTTTAGCAGCCAGTGGGAAACACCCATGGTGTAATCATCATCATCATCATCATCTCTGCTGTGGGCAGTAGCGTAATGCAGCTGGGAGATAGTCCATTAAGAGGCAGTAGGGGATAATAACACCTGCCTGTTGTTACATACTTCACCCATTTTGTTCTTTAGCATTAAATACTGATAAAAGAAAATGAATGAGCCCTCCTACAACTGAACAAGGGCAACAAATGTCCCTAGACCACCACCTTAGTACTTAGTACCAGTGTTTTGCATGGAGCAAGACCAACCCCAGAATTCATCCTTCTGTATGGAAGAGACAAAGAGCGCAGCAAAAAAAAAAGTCCCTGAGCTCTTCCCACAGTGAGCCATGGCCTGTTCTGCAAGGGGCCATAGTCTGGATTATATACTGGAAAAGGGTCCTGCCATTCACATCATACTGCAGGCAACAGGAGACTCTGCCTGGGGCTTGCCATAGTCAGCATGAGCATGGAGAAGGCAGGTCACTATTCTGGATTATAATCTGGATTAAGGAACAGTGCAGAAAGGGCCATGTTTTCTTTGTGTATGTTTGTGAATGCACTCCCAGTTCTTAAACTAGTGCAAACCCTCAATTTTAATGGGCCTCAAATTATCAGTCTGGGTTATACCCTCATATAATCTGCTCTACTTTTCTCAGTTTGCTCATTTGTCTGTCTGGAACTACAGTCTATCCATGCTAACTATTTTCACTGATCAGTAAAATGTAGCCCCTCTTGCTAGTGAAGCAGAAGGACGTATGTAGACAATGCAAAAGAGAATACACCAAACACAAAATTCAAAAAGTAGCAAAATGCAGCAACAGTAGCAAAAACAAGAAGCAAAAGAAATCAAAACTATTTGAATAATGCCAAGCAAACTCAGGATAGAAATATTTTACTCACTAGACAGGTAAAATGATATGAGACTTTTAGAAACATAAATGAGTACTAATTGAGACCAGGCAAGGCTTCAAGCCATTTAAGAAAAACAAACACGTGCCCCTCTTTGCCAGGTCAAATGTGCAGCTCTTGGATGCCTTCCATTCCCACTGGCATCTGAAATTTAACAACCAAATGCTTCTTATACTTGCTGTGCCTCCTAATTAAAAGTGAAAAGTACACATGTCAGGTGCCAAAAATACAAGGGAAGGCAGCAAGACTCAGCTGTACAACCTTCCAGACAGCAACTTTACATGAAGGAGCTTTAAGAAATGTACAGCTCAACTGTTTTTCCCATATTATCATCATTTGACTTAAATTACTTGCTGAGATAGATGTGGTGTCTGTCAAAAGTTAGCAAGGGGGAACAGTTCCGTCTGTGTGTTTGTATTAAGAGTGTGCGTGTCTCTGTTATAACCAAAGCCACAAAATCATATGATTTTATTTATACAGAAAAAAAAAATGGGGGAAAGTAGTCTATACCTTTAAACTTCAGAAGAGAAGGAGGCGGATGGTTAAAATCTCACCCGAATCCAAAATGTAATAGATTATTTTCATCCTTAAAGAGCTTTGATCATTTAGACATGGATATTCACTATAAAAATCTACCAGGATGACAATGATGTAATGATGATGGCCTGATATTTCTCTATGAATGAAATTTGTGAAGAACCTTTCAGATGAACACTGGAATTACAGTGGTACCTTGACATACGAGTTTAATTTGTTCCGTAACCTTGCTCTTATGTCAAATCGCTCGTATCTCAAAGCAATTTTCCCATTAATCCATTCCAGCTCCCAAAACACCACCTCGGTTGTTTTTGTTATGTACTGTACTGTATTTACATACTCGTATCTCAAATCTTGCTCTCATCTCAAAGCAAAATATCACTCGCTCGGTGGCTTGTATCTCAAAACACTTGTATGCCAGGGCACTTGTATGTCGAGGTACCACTGTAATTCCAGATTAGGAATAGATTGTTTATTAAAATGCACAGCCATCTTCCAATATAAACATAATATTACCAGAACTGTTTGCATGTTGTTTTTCATACTGTTTTCTTAAAGCAAGGTGGAAATTTGTTTTAAATTAAACAATCTTTAGAACATAGGCTTGTGTGAACCATTGTTTGAGAAGATCGAACCTCAGTAAAGAGCTTTGGATCTCTTTGATGTTTCACCCAGCAAGTCTAGGTACTCTATGGCACCTAGGGAGGCAGAAAGAAATTGCACAGAGAACTCAGCTTGTTGCTACACTATGAGGATGCCGCCATTATTTCCACATCAGCAGGTGATGCATGGCACTTGCATATGACACCATGGTGTAGAGTGAGAAAATGAGTTTGCACAATTTCTTCAATGCTCACCTGCTCCAAAATACCCATAGACACCACAGAGAGCCTTGACTTGCCATCCATGGCTTCTTTACTGCAGTTTGGCTTTTCAAACAGTAGCTCTACACAAGTCTATTTGAAAACTATATATATATATAAAATCCCTAAAGATGACTAACCTATGGTATTCAAGATGTTGCTAGATAATCACACTTATCAGTCTGAGCAGCACAATCTATTGAGGAGCAGCTGAAGTAGGGCTTTCTTGATATTGCTGGATTATTTATTTATTGATATTGGCTTTGGTAGCTGGATTTGGAAAAATCTAAAGGGTCATAGCTGTAGGCCATGGCATATAGTAATGAACTAACAGAACATGTCAGTATCTTTGTTTTCAACTTCACCAACATTTATGCAGCTCTCTATGCTTGTGGCCAGCTTCAAAAATTCTCAAGCAAATAAACACTGTCCAATTTGCACCTCAGGACGTTCCAGCCCCTAGAGATTACCAGGACATTCAAGTATTGACAAAGAACTGCACACACACCCTTCAGGTTTTCCCTCTGAACTGCCCTCCACCCATTCTATTATTTTCTTCCTTCTTTTTTGATATTAGAACATGCTGACTCGTTATTATTGATTGATTATTCTGCTGACTGCACAGCACCGTTAATGCAAAACTACCTCATTTTTCATACTTCATAAATTAATATATTACTCTTGCTGAAACAATAGAGGAGAAAGTTATATTTCCAGGAAAGAATATGGATATTTTTCCCCTCAGGAAGAAAAAGAAAGAAAGAAAGAAAGAAAGAAAGAAAGAAAGAAAGAAAGAAAGAAAGAAAGAAAGAAAGAAAGAAAGAAAGAAAGAAAGAAAGAAAGAAAGAAAGAAAGAAAGAAAGAAAGAAAGAAAGAAAGAAAGAAAGCTCTTTCACAGGTATCTGACCCTACTTTAGATCAGTCACACAATCTAGATTTATAAGTTTCCAGGATATACTGATGGTAAGGGTAAATAAAGTGAAAATTTATCACATGCTAGCTCTAACCTATCTCCATTGCTCCTTGAAAGTTCAAGAATTTTTTATTATGTAATTTTTTCCCCCTGTTCATGCAGAATTTCTGACCTGTATGATGAAGAATCTTGATTTTATTTTATTTTGACAGTCTGGAGAACCACCAGTCCAGGGTGGTGGTATGACAAAGTACTAGCAAGTCTTTGAATCAATAGGCCAACCTATTCAATTTTTGCACGTGGTATCTTAGCTACACTTCACTTCTTTAGTTGGAAACCACAAGAACAATCAATAAGTCATGGATCAAGATGCATATTTGTCAGAGGATGTTTTCTGACAAGCCAAATGTGTATAGGGAGTACTGAAATAGTATTCTGTTATACCAAGATATAAAGATGATCCTGTATCACTTAACTCTTGTATACAATATTGCCATTTTCAATACTAAGGGCCCAAGCAAACTGGGAATTTTTCATCCATTCCTTTTAGAAAACGTCCTTGCTGGAGTTAAAAATAAAAACATGCATTCAAATTTCTACCTCATCCCTTCATCTCATAGCCTAGCAACTCCTCCTTAGCAACAAATGCTCACCAAAGATGGGTTGTTGCCTGCCCAACTTTCCAGACCTTTGATTGATCACTGGCTGACAGCATTTGTTCCCAAGCTTCAGTTGGCTAGACTGTCCTCTTCTAATGGTGACTGAAAGGAAGATTCATCATTGGTTTCATACATTCTCGTCTGGGGAAAGGATGGGTTTTCCAAGGTTTTCCTCACAGTAAGGCGCATATAAAGAGGAAACAGTCTGGTATCCCCAACACCAATTCTGCTAGGGGGAACATAGCCTAAGGCAGCATCTACACTGGCTGCCAAATGAGTTAGCCAGTAGAGACAGTATTGCAATGTGGGCAAGAATAAGCAGCCCATAATTTCATGGTTTTGAACCAGTCATTTGAGGCCGCCAGAACCAATGTGCAAGCAGAACATCATAGGCAGGATCCAAAATTCCCAGTTGGAAATCCAACCAAGGACAGGAAATATGGCTGGCACACCAGCCATGTACATAAATAGTGGCTGAAACTCAGGCTGCTGAGTTGGCACTGGGCAACATGGACTAGCCAAATATCAACTCTATTAAAAAGGAACACCTGAAAGTGGCTTTTAACACTCTCTGGGAAACTGTCAGTTTTGACATCTGGGGTAGGAAGAAGCCAATCCAAAGCAAGGGATACATGGCCAGCTGCCCCTAGGTGACCAAAGGCCACTCCAGTAGATCATGTGGAAGTTGTTTTCATGTCACAGCTAGCAGTGGATAGGCAGGAGTAGGAGATCTAGAGAAAAGAAAACACATTTCTATATGGGTGGGAGGTTCACACATAGGTTCAGACATAGCAGTAAGATTCAGTATCAGAAAGTGAGTTGTGAAGGCTTCACTGAAATGTCCAAATACAGTTATGTAGTACCTGGGCTAAAGGGTTACAAAATGTGAATTTTAAGAGGGTCTATTTAAGTGAGACTCTCCTTCATACAGCACAAATTATCACAGCACAAAATGAAAGCAAGTGCAAGAATTAAATCATTAAAGTACAAAAATCATGATAATTTTTCTTGGATGAATGTTTAATATCTTGAATTAATATTTATTCTTTTTTTAAGATGCAGTTCTTCACAACATGGGAGTTGCTATATACTGATTTAAGAATTTATACCCAACTTTCACTAAGAAGTCCCATTAAAGGTCACAACAATAAAAAAGACAAAATACATAAAATATTCCTAAAACATCTTATAACCTGCCCTCCTTCCCACCCTCCCAGCAGAACAACCTCCAAAACAAGTTACAGAATTTCCATTACCTGTAAATTTAATAACAAAGGATTTTTGTTAAGGCGAGATAAAATAAAGCTAGCATGGTAGGAAACATTAGGTCACAGACTGGATATATATATATAGGATTGAACATATTTTAATAATGGAATCATACTGAGAACTAAGGGTTGAGTTGTACACTATTATTTAGGTAAAGTAGGTAAAATACTAAGACTGTAAGAATATCTACATTAATAAAAAATATATGAAGTGGACCCTTGCATCAAACGACACTTACCATCAGACAGTTAAAGGGAAAAAATGTAGAAAAGAAGAGTCATGGATGTCAGGGGGTAATGGGGTGTCATCTTCCCCCGTTGGTGATGCATAGCAGAGTTGCACTTGTACGTGCTGGCAAGAATCAACCTTCCGTCTGTACCTCTCAGCTTCTGGCTGCGCGAATTCCTTCAGCGTCGCTGTTCAAGGTGCTGAAAGCATAGGCTTCTCCGGTCCCGGGAAAGCCTGCTTCGATCTCAGCCTCGGCTTGGCTGTCAGCCGTGTCGCTGTCCGTTTCAGCACCTCGGCCCCTCCTTTCTCCAGCCCACAGTTTCCAGCAAATGGACAGAGTCGTAAATTCTCCAAAGGGGTTCGTTTATTCGCATCGGTTACATCTTAGCAGTCTCATTCCTCCCAGTCTCCATCAGTTAAGCAAGTGTAACACCCAGCCGTGTGTGACTACCTTTATATCTTTCCACTATCTGAGTTGGTGACTCACATCCTGGCATTTCACAATTGTTACCCAATCTTACTCAACTCTTGCACCATCCCTGTGTTGTAATCCTTACTTCATTCAGCCTTGAGCAACTGGTGACAGTCTGGTGATTCTTGTGACTTCTAGTTACCTGTTCTGCACACATCATCTATTGTGACTTCTAGTTACCTTTCTGCACACAACACTACATTTCAATTATCAGCCTGACAATGGAGCCCAAATTAGTATACACATTAAAGATGTATATGCCAGAAAATGAATAAAACCCAGATTTTGTTGCAATAATAATTAACGACATAATGCTACTCTATTCTTTAAATTTACTAGTCAGCCACATCTTGCATCCAAGTGTTTTACTAATGTTAATGATTTTAATCTTTGCAGTTTAATTTTAAAAACAATCCAAGCATTCATTAAAAATAACATGATACTAAAAGCAAATAAGAATACTAATAGGACCTTTTTTCATTTAGCTGTATTTATTGCAAGAGATTTAATAATTAATTGAAGTGCTATGAAGCATGGATTTTTATTCAAAGACTTTAGAATATTTTTAAAGGGCAGTAACCAGGATTGCTACTGCCTTGTTCCATGGAATAATGTCCAGATCAAGTAGGGAACGTTGCATAACCAACCAAATCATAAAACCAAAAAGGAAAAAACTGAAAGAAAAACATATACAGTAAATTATAAGCTTCACTTCATTCTATATATATCCATGGACCACAGTGGGTTTTTTTTAAAAAAAATGCTTCAAGACAAAGCATGGGAAATTAAAAGACATTTTCAGTTGTAGTGTCATGCTTCTGATATAATCTGCCATATGAAATAATATTTTTATAAGAATTTGTATAAGTCACTCAAGCTCTCAAGGGTGGCACAATAGGAAATAATTGTGATTAATTAATAAATGAGGAAGAAGCTCATATGATTCTTGTGAAATGGTAGATGCCATGTAGAACATAAGCCAGAGGGTTCTGTGGAGCTTTCATTCATGATCAGTGCAGGGGCTAGCCCAGAACAGCCATCCCAATGTGGACAGCCGTGTTCTAGGCCACATGGATCTGTTCCAGCTGCTGGACCACTCCATTAAAACAGATCAGCTAGAGTGATCCAAAAGAGGTAAGTACAGAAAGGAAGGAAGGAAGGAAGGAAAGGAAAGAGAGAAAGGAAAGAAAGAAAGAAGAAAACAACCCAACCTACCAAGAAAATTCTTCATGGGATCTACATGGGAAATTGAATCAGAAAGAAAGCAGATGCAGGCTCATAGCACACAAAGAACTCTGTTTTGATGTCATCTAAAATATTTCAGATCTTGGCATGAAATCTGAAATCCCTGAAATTCAGCTTGAACTCTTGGTAAAGCTGATATCTAGACAGGGCTTGACTTCAGTGGAGCTTTTGATTCAGGGACATACTCAGACTATATCATCCTGTGGTGAAGCATCAGTTTCAGTTACTAGAACCTGAAATACCTGCTGTTGTTACTATGTTAATGGTAACTTTCAGAGCCCTATATCCTTGTTGGAGGAGTTACTCCCAGTCTGATTAGGCTGTAAAATTGACCAGTGAGGTCCTCTAGTCCTAGTCATAAAGTTTCCTGTGTTAGCTTCCAAGAGACATCCTTCTCAGTTGCACTCCACCACTTATGCAATCCTCTCTCTGCAGCAAGATACAGCAACATTTCATCAGGACCCATCCTCTACTCCAGTCATGATTAGTGGCTGACAGTAGTCAAGACAGGTGAATGGTCCAATCCATCAGAGCACTTTTTTAATCTTCTCATGATTCTACAAGCTGAATAAAAGCAGTTTGCACATTAATTTTAAGTCTTTAATTTTAGGGAGCAGCTTTAAATTGGTTTTTCTTGTCATTTGTGATACTTTTTATATGCTTGTAGCAAAAGGCAACAAAGCCAAAAGCCAAATTAAAATACAAAGATTATTAGCTGCCCTGGAAATGCCAATGTTTTCTGCCTTTTGTGAACACTTTAGCAAGACTCCCAAATAATCACATTGCTTGTGTGACTGTTACTTCACACTATAATGACTGCATCTTTTTCTTCTTTCTCTCACATGTTTAATTTCAATACAATAGAGGAAAATTAGTTTTATTATGTTTGTCTACATTCAACTGGCTGCTTGATCTTGGCAGATAACTGCACACATAATGAGAAGAAAAGTAATAATAGCATTTTAAAAAAGAAAACCAAATAAGGCCACTATTTTAAAATGAAAACAAACTCATCTGCATACCATACAAAATGTAAATAGGGTCAAAAATTAAAAGCAGGAACAGCCAACTTTAAAACAATTGGCCAATAACTTTGGTCAGTAGAACATAAGAACATAAGAGAAGCATTGCTGGATCAGGCCACAGCCCATCTAGTCCAGCATCCTGACGCATGCAAAGCGACACAGCAAGTAGCTACAGAGCAAGTATGTGTGATTCTCTATTTTTCATAGATACTTAAAAATTTTATTTTATCAGGCCCTTTCCACACTTGTTTGTTATTCTTGAACAAGCTGCTCTCTAGTATACTTTGTCCACAGAAAGTTATTTACTTACATGAAATCCTGCTTTCTCAGATGAGTGAGTGGCAGAGCTAGCTGTCATTCTATTTACAGTTTGGGGGTACACCCCCTATCAGTCATTGTGATAAATGCAGTAGAGAATAACCCATGTGTGTATTCTGCTGGAGCCACCTGAGAACTAGTACTACTTTGATCCATACCAGAACTGTTCCAATAGGTCCCTTTTTCAGATTGGTCGCAGACCCAAGCTGTCTTGTTCCAGTCTAGCCTTCAGTGCTTCCTCTCAAGGAAAATGCTATAGGTCCTTGCAGATCATTTTCAAAACTCTGGAAGGGAGGTAGGCACCCTACCTGTGAAAACTGTTCAGTTGAGTTCCATTGTTACCCAGGGAAGTGAGTTTGGATTAATTTGGATTAATTAAAACCCAAAAGTACTCCAAACTCTGTATCTCAGTGGAGGTAGTGAGATCTTTCAACAAGGCTTTAAAAATGAAAAATAGCAGAAATTGGACATATTGACACATCTAAAACAATGATTTATTTTGAGAGAAAATGAAAAAAATTGTTAGGGTACAGAAAAGAAAAACAGAAATAGGGGTAGAGCCATTTCATTGCACATAGCTCACATGATTGTACAAAACAGACAAAAAGAACACAAATGAATGCAACAAGTAACAATTATCTTGCTAGCATTTCATATTATGCAGCAAAACTACAAAAATTGCACAAAATGCAGCAAAACTCTTAAAAATGACTAAAAAAGAAAACAGTTTTAAAATAAAACTCATTTAGCTTAAAATTAAGAAAACGGCAAAAAGGAAGAAAAAGAAATAAAGAAAAAAACTCTAATCTATGGAAATAACCCTAACTCAACATAAACATTTAAAATATCCAGAAAATATCATAATATCAGCTTCAGAAACATTCTTCCAAAATTGACAAACAAGACAAATGCCCCTTTGTTAGTTATGCTTCTGATCCAGGAGCAAAACTGATTAAAGCTCTTTAAAAACTTTAAAGGTGAGGTGTGTCCGCACAGCAACATGCTTTAGTAACACTTTCCTGGCGGCGTGTCCACATTTTTGGGTCCATTTAGCACATATCCGGTTAGGTGCGTCCACACCTATCCGTCACTAATGTGTGCTAAATGGGTGTTACCTGCACAACACATTTGATGTGTGCCTAATGGGGCTTGTGTTGTGAAAACGCATCCATTTAGGATGCGTCCGCACAACGCAAGCGTGCCTACTGGGGGCCCTCCCCCAGCCTGCCATGATTGGCTCCTCGGAGGCAAGCATGGCGAGCCGGGGGGCTCCTACCTTTCGGCTCGCCCTCGCCCCAGAAGCGGCAGATCGCCGCTTCTGGAGCCAGGGCGAGCTTTCCTAAAGCCCACCCTAGTCCACCCGGGGGGGGGGAGCCGGCAGAATCCCCTCCTTACCTGTTCAGCGTCACCCCAATGCTGAGAGGAGGGACCCAGGATGCAGCGCACCTGCGTACTGTGCACCTCCTGAGTGGCCAGGGCTGCTTCTGGGGCGAGGGTGAGCCGATCATGGCGGGCCGGGGGAGGGCCCTGGAGCACAAATGGGAGGCAGGTGCTGTGCGTCCACACAGCACCCACCTCCAATCTGGATCTATTCCACCCTCATGCTGCGTGTGCGGTGGGCCGGGGGCCGGGGGCCTCTGGAAGCCGGTTTTACTAAATCCAGGTGCAGTACGTCCGGATTTATTAGCCCCTGTGCAGAAGCACCCTAAGTCTTTTATAAGATCACAGATTCATTATTTCTCCATAAATCATATCTCATATCATGGTATCACCACCATTGTAGCAGACATGATGTATGAGTGACAGGGCCTAGGCCAATCACTGACAGGGGTGAGTGATCCTTGGACAAGGATTAAATTGCATGGACTATGGTGCATGTACACTGCTCCTGAACTTAGGACACATGGCATCCCTACCCTTCTAATGCAGGAATACTTCACCTCTTATCCTAGAACAAAGTTGACTGGGATAGTTAGACTGCTCCAAGTGAAATGAGTGCAAAAAGAGTCTCATAAAAAAGCAATATGATTGACCTAGCACCTGTTCATACTTGCACCAAAATAAATATTGAAATGGATACCTCACATTAGTTTCTCACAACAACTGGAGAATTTTGTTTGGGCTTCTAGCCCAGGTGACTACTGTCCATTTTGGATGGTGGGTCAGAGGTCATGACAGCTAAAAGGAAATAGTACATGGACCAGAGGATGGCACTGTGAAGATGGCTCCTGGGCTAGAAAAAGCATTCTGAGTCAGAAATGTGGCAGAGAGAACAAATTGTGCTGGTGGCAATTGTCTTCTGGCCCAGCCTAGCACACAGACTCTGAAGAACAAGATTATTCCAGCTGAAAATGGACTTCTTGAAAATGGTCCTACTTCCAGAACTTTTCCAAGCACTTCCACCTCTTTGCATGGCGGCGGCAGGAATAAGGACCCAGATCAGCCCATGTAGTCAGGGACAATGCAGAGGTAGACAGTGTAGATACAATTCTCTGGAATGCCAAATAAAAAGAAACTGCAAAGAGTGCAGAAGATTCTGCACAGTTAAATTCTGAACTGGGTAGTGGTGGGGTACAGTGGGGTGTACACTGCCCATTCTGACCCTATAGGCCAGCCATTCCTGATATCCAAGGGGATCTAAAACTAGAAGCATAAAATTTTCACAGTGGTGGACATCACATGGATATTGCATGCATTTTACAGAAATGCGAAGAGGACCATATTAATAGGCACCTTTTCTTGTATCTTCTGTTTTGTTATAAAAGCACTTATACATTTAAGACATGATCAAGTAGCATCCAAGATGGTCACCTATCACTGACCTTTCTCCCTCTACAACATTAGCATTGAGGTGTAAAGTAGACAACTTTATAGACATTTAAATAAATAGGTATAAACAGATTCTATACTGCAATCGTGCCTCACATGATGCGACAAAGCCAATTAGATTTCTGAAGGTGAAGCTTTGCAATTTAACAACAGTTGTGTGCAAAAATTAAGATATCTAAAAATAATTCAGTGGAATATATTTTACTCTACTGCTTGCAGATCCCTGTCCTTTTTCCATAAAAAGAGTACTTGTACTTCCATGCACATATTCTCCTTTGTTTATAGACCTAATAATTCAGATTTAGGAAACGTATCTTTAAAAAAGAAGAAGAAAAAGCAAACATTATGTATTAGATCACACATACTGGATTTTGTACAGGTATTGTTTTGAGTGTTTATTTCTCAACCCTTGTTAACATGCTTTGTACTATTCTCTGGGATGACAGTGTGTCTTTGAAGCCCTTTCCAAGATATGAAAGATGGACCAGTTAAGTACATGCCTCTCTTGCCCCAAGAGTTTGAAGGAATATTCCAAAATAAATAACAGGTATCAGCCTTAATCGAGGACTCTCCAATACAATTTGATGCCCAGGATAGCCTTCTATTACTGTGAGCAGTTAACAGTTCCACAGTAAATATATATTGTGGAGCCTAAGGAAAAGATTAGAAATAACAGTCAAGAGAAAAAATAGTTCTATTATTCCTTCCCTTTGGCTCTAATTTCAGCCTGGGCTGATGTAATGGTCTGCTTCCTCTGTTATTAATGCGTTCTCTTGCAGATCAGAATAATGCATTTCAGTCTGATGTAGCACGTGCCATTCAATAGTGTCAATATGAAAAGGATGAAAAGGGCCCGCTGGAACCTTCCATCTGCTAAATGAAAATAGGACATTTTGGAGCTTTATTCCCTATCCCATTCCTTACTATACAAATTATAAATGACAAATGGACATGCCAGGGATGGGTGGAAGTTCATCTCATTTGCCCAAATGGATCAAAGAAACTGCTGCCTTATCATAATACTTCTCATGAGAGCATTTTTAAAAAATACAGGAAAATGCAAATATATAATTAACATGAATTTCTATTTTTGCACATTGCACTACTGGCAATACCAAAAAGATAGTGCCCATGCTGATGCCTCTGCTACTGTAAGTACTGTAACATACATGCAAAAGCACATGAAATATTCCCGTAAGATGTCAGAGCCTGATGCTCAGAAAACAACAACAAAAAATAGGATACAGGAGTCTACTTTACATAGCAAAGTCTATTTAGTTCCAGGATTCAGACTTTGTGTGTGTGTTGGATAAAGAGGCAGAAGTGTGTAAAGAATCCTGTGCATATGAGATGCGGC
The DNA here is from genome assembly GCA_023333525.1 of Aspidoscelis tigris stejnegeri. Lineage (NCBI taxonomy): Eukaryota > Metazoa > Chordata > Lepidosauria > Squamata > Teiidae > Aspidoscelis > Aspidoscelis tigris. The sequence continues at coordinate 58,428,892 of JALMGA010000002.1, read as the reverse complement.
AACTACGTATGCTTCATGAGCACACAAATCCAGAAATAATCACCATGAAGATCCAAGTGCCATAGAAATGAGTTTCACGCCATCCACCATAACCAATTCACTCCACTGAAGAATACTTTTTATTCATCCTTAATTATGGAAAAAGAGTTGAATCACTTCAGACTTTGTCTATCCACTCTTCAGAGTAACACATGGCTTCCTGATGGTTTGCCTATCTCTGTTGGTTTTCTTGTTATTCCATTTCTTATTGACCATCCTGCATGGCCCACACATTTGTTCTCATTCTGATGGAAACTGGCTCATTAAACAGCATTGTGCTTCCTGTGTTATCACCTGCAAAACATGATATGATGTTTGTTTTCTGCTTATTAGCTCCTTTCTCTGGCATGAAACTAAGAAAAGATTCTGTCACAAAGTGACAACTTGCAACATGCTCAGAATACCTGCTGAGGGCCTACATCTCATGGGAGTTGGTGGGCAGGACACTGACAATAGCCATTTGTACCTGCTCCTTGCCTTCGGCACTGAAGCTGTCTGCATTCTCATGAGCTTTCTAACAAACTGGGAAGCAAGCAGTGGTAATAATGAGGAAGAAAAGCAACCGGAACCAGAACTGATGATAATTTGTCTTTTCCCAAGGAAGCTGACACTGGATTCTGCCTTCGACATCAATTCTTCTGACTTTCACACAATTAATATGTGAATGTCAAAGCTTACCAATGATTTTTTATTTTATTTTTTAGTAGAGCAGATCTCTATGGCCTTTAAACTACACTGTACAGAACCCCAGTTCAATTTTCTCATATAATCATTAGATTACTACCCAACTCCTATCGTGGTTGTGATGAAAAAGACACATGCAGTGGTCATGTTTAAAAGTACAGGAGTTCAGGAAGACATTTAAGGAAGAAATATAAAAAATAATTGGTAAAAGGATTATGATAACAAAAGAAACGATATTGTTTTGACTATATAAAAGACATGAAGTGCCCCAAGAAGACAGATATGTTTTAACTCAGGTGATGGAAGAAGCAAAAGTAGTAATAGCACTTAGATGGAAGAATTCTACAAAATAGTCAACTGAAAAATGTTACTAGTATGTAACAGAAACAGGAAAGCGTGAGAATATTAGAGAACATGGGCTATATATGAATAGTAATTTTGCAAAGAAACAGGTTGTTAATATGGAGCAAAGTGATTTTACAACTTTAAAAGGTTACTTCAACAACTCTAAACTATTTAAACTGTTAATTAATAGCAGTTTATTAATAGAGAATCATCATTCTCTAAATGATAACAAACAGTACCTTAATGCTGCTAGGGAGTTGGGGGTGGGCAACTTGAGAGAAGAAATTGTTGATAGCTTGGATTAAGGACAGGTTATAAGTATAAAGAACTGTATAAGGTATTAAATAAGGGAGAAGCATTAAAGTTATAGTAAAAATGGCTGGAGGATTAAACTATTAGTAATGTAAGTGATAAGAGGGAGTGCAGTATATTTTTCCACAATCACATTTAAAATCACACACAAAACCTTTAGTCCTTATAACTTGGTTCTTTTTTGAAGACATTACATGAAAACTTGGTTGGATCATAGATACTGGATCAAAGAAATTTTGCCTTTGAGGAAGATGTGCAGTTGAAACGTGTCTTGAAAGAGTAGAGACAAGCTGGATACAGCAACTTGAAACAACTTCTGGTCTGAAAAATTAAGAATGGACTATTGATCCAAGAAAACAACAGGGCCAAGTTAGAATATGATGTCATAGGCCTCACTGAAATTTGGTGGGATGATACAATTGGACCACAGTTCAACTTATTTAAAAGAAATAGGCTTAACAAAACAGGAAGGGCTGTTGTACCATATGTAACAAAAGCACATAACTCCACAGGGATATAGGTTTCAGAGAATGGAATCTCTGTAGAAACTGGATGAGAATACAAGGAGAGAGCAACAGAAAGGATACCATTGTAAAAGTTTATTATAGACTGCCTGGACAGCCAGACAATAAGGATGAACTCTTTCTATACCAGATGGCTAAACTTTCAAGAAAGCATGACACAGTGATGTTAACATTTGCTGAGAATTTTTCTCAGCCAAAAGTCACAGGTCCAAAAAGTTCTTATATTTTCCTGTGGACAACTTTATCTGCCAAAAGGTGGAAGGAAAAACAAGGAGATCACCTAGTTCTTACCAACAGGGAAGACATCATTGAGGAATCAAGGATGATTTGGACCCTGGGAGGCAGTGACTATGGGTGTTTTTCCACTGTCAAAAGTACCCATTTTTGCACCCATTTAGGACCCATTTGGGTGTGAGCTGGATGACCCCATTTCCACTACGGCACCCATTTGGGACCCGATTGTTTCCACTGCCATTGGGGAAATTCAGATCTAATGGGTACATTTTGGCCTTTAATATGGATTTTCTGTAGACCCCATTAAAGGGGTCTACAATGGGGTCTTCTCCCAGAAAATCCGGATTAAAGAGAGCCTGTTTCCACTGGAAACAGGCAATGGGGTCCAAAGGAGGCTAGGGGGAGGGGATGTACTTTTGGGACCCCCCCAACATTGGCTTTGAAGTCACTTTGAAATTGACTTCAAAGTCACTTCGAAATCACTATATTAACTATCAATGTGTTTCACTCCCTCTTACAGACCAAGTACAGCTACCTTTGCTATTCCTCATTGATTATTCATGGTTTGAAAAGCAAGTTTATGATAGAACTCTCTCTTTCTGAAATTTGTTGCAGATCCCAAAGTCTAAATCTTGCTGAGATCAAACTAAAATGACTTAAATGGAGCCGAATTATACCAGATGCTGTTTTGGTTGGTTTCTCATGCAAATCATCAGTCAGCAGAATAGCAGTGAAATGGAAAACGTGTCTCAGAATCTGCTTTCCTGATTAGAACTCCTTAACAGAGGTGAGGGAATCTCAGAGTAACAGCTTTTAGGTCCCATGTTATAAATGGAAATTATAATTGTTCAGGAAACATCTAGCAGTTTGCATGCATCAGAAAACCCCATACAGCTATGTTATCTGGTCAATAACTTTTACAAAAAAAACCCCAAACGCTAGAGCTTTATTTTGCTTTGCTTTAAAAGAAACTTCTGCCATTAGATCCACACAGGATATTTTAAACAATAGCACCATCTCTACAGTTTCTTAAGACTATACAAAAAGGGGGGCAAGGGAGTGCATCCACACATTTTTGTGTACCAAAAAAAAGGCTAAAAGTCTGATGATGTAAAAGAGTCTGCACATTACTAGTGGCTGACCTGCCACTGGGAGCAGAATCTGCTCCTGAGAGTACTTCTGCAGAATGTTAAATATAGCCTCCATGTGACAGCTGGACCAACCTTTCTTCACAGGTCCAAGATACAGGGTACTGAAAATATATTGGGTCACTTTAGTTCTTTTTCATTATTAAGGCCCTGGATGGAAACTTTAGTGCAGGAAACTTTCATTCTCAAGCCTTAAATCTGCATGGGTTGGAATATGTGCTACAAATGGCCAACTCTGGCCCAGGAACTATCCTCTCAATGTGTCCCTCCATGCCTGGGGCTGTGTTCAGAAAGAGCCTAAAACCCAGGATTATTCCAGCACTATATTCATGAACCATTTGGGTTAGTGGTTAGGGGGGGGGGGGCAAACTCTTATCTGGGAATACTAAGTTTTGATCCCACTCTCCTCCATGAAGCCAGCTGGGTGACCCTGGGCTAGTCGCAGTTCTCTTCTGAGCTCTCACAGAGTGAATCTTGTGGGGAGAAGAACAGAAAGCTTCATCATCTGCTTTGAGTCCCCTTAAATGGGTGAGAAAAGCTGGGTAGAAAAGCCAACTCCTCCTTTTCTTCTTCTAATTCCAACATAACTCTGGGATACAGGGATGAAATCTTGGAATATCACTATACCCCTCCCCCAACCCCTGAACACCCCCCCCCCCCCAGTTTCTACTGAAATAGTTATATTGCTTATCTTGTCTGGACACTTGCTTCTGGTATCCATCTTGGTGAAAATGTCTACCACACATTTGTCTGGGTGGGCTCAGGCCAAAAATGCCCACTGGGGTGAATATCTAAAGTACCCACCTAGCCATCACACGGGCGCAGGTATCAGATAAGGTAAGGGCCCAGGCTTACCCTGCAGTTTCAACCTGCAGTCTGAAAAAGATGGCAAGAGGCAACTGTGGGATCTAACAAAGATCCCTCCTTTTCCTTTCACTGTCTGGAGGCAGTCTGTATGAATCTTGCCCTTAGAAAGTAAGTAATAAAAGTCCTAAACCCTGAAAACATTATCCGTGCAAAAATCATTCTGAATGAGCGAAAATTTCATATATGATCATATGATTGTGTCATCTGGTTAACGTCCTTGCAGATATGGAGCGGAACAAAATGGAGATCTGTACATTGCAGTGTAAAAAAACGTTGATTGAAAAGGAATACATTGGATTTTTCAGGCTGCAAAGCAAAAGTTTGCAGGCTGGAAAGGCATAAAATGTAGGCTTGTAGGTTTGCAAAGGTTAAGCGGACTGAAAAATAAAGGTTTGGGGGAAAGGAAGAGGCAAAACAATTAGGTTGGAGACTGTGGAGTTTGGGGAATCTGGGGGTATGTTCTACCTAGTTTCACAAACAAGGAATTAATAAATTATATTATTGCTGAGAAAATTCTGCTTGTTCCTCTGTATACAAGTTACTTGCTTAAATACCCGTATGATCTATTTATCTAGCATGTTTATTAATTTTTCATTATAAATAATCCCAGAACTTGTACATACACAATTAATACAAAATATTAAGATAATTAAAACATCTGAGGCAGACATTTGAGACATTCATGCATGTTAAGAATTTGTTTGTAAGAGGAAAAACTGTCCAAGAAAACACTTCATTTGTAAAAAAAAAAAAGTTTTCTTTCTTTCTTTCTTTCTTTTAATGTAGTTCTGGACTTTGCTTTCAATCCAGGGATATGTCACTTATTTAACTGGCATTCCACTGATTGCCATAATTCTTTCTTAACAACTGAAAAGCAGCATTTGAGTGCTGTGGTGAAACCCCGATAGGTTATTCCCAGTGCAGTTCCACAAGACAGTTCAGACGTAATTATTTTTCTGTCTAGTAAATCAATTAGAAACAGATAGATTTAACAGTTTCCTCTTCTTATTAACTACTACTTTTTTACACCTCCTTTGAGAATTAATGAATAGCCTCAACACTAGTAGCAATCAGGAAACGAAGCAAGAAAACAAACTAGAGGGAACACAGGGAAATTCAAGAATGATTAGAAACTAATGTTCAAAAATAAGGGGAAAATTACTATGGATTTTTCCCGCTTAAAAACCTGAGAGACACCACCTCAGGACAGCATAGCCCTGATATTATCTATGGGCAAGATGTCTCATACACTGCTAGGAAAGGCAATACCAGGCCTGCAGTACTCAACTGCACCACTAGGGTTGTCCAAGTATAAAAGCTCTTTTTAATAGCTCATATACAGCATATAAGGGTGCTTCCGCACTTACCGCTGTAAATCTGGATCTACCTCATCTGGGTTTAGTAAATCTAGTTTCCAGTAGATCCGGATTTACTAAATCCAGATGCAGGGTAGATCCAGATTTACCAGGGTAGATCCAAATCTAATAGATACGGATCTACCCCCCTCCCCCTGTCCTTCTGCACACACGGCAGAAGGACGACTTAGATCTGGATTTGAGGTGGGTGTTGTGCGCATGCACAGCACCCGCCTCACATCTGTGCTCCGGGGGCCCTCCCCTGGCCCGCCATGATTGGCTCCACCAGAGCCGAGCATGGCGAGCCGGGGGACTCTGCTGTCGCAGCTCGCCCTCATACCAGAAACAGCAGATCGCCACTTCTGGAGCCAGGGGGAACTTCTCCGAAGCCCTCCCTAGCCCACCTGGGGGAGAGCGCAAGCGATCCCCTCCTTCCTTCTTCGTTGTCACCCCGATTCTGGCTGCGGGGTCCCAGGAGGCTGAGCGCCTGCATCCTGCGTGCCTCCTGATTGGCCAGGGCAGCTTCTGGTAGCGCTGGCCATCAGGAGGCTTTCTGCATAGACGCGCTGCCCTGGCCTGTCGGGAGGTGCACAGGATGCAGGCGGGCAGGGGGACGGCTCCGGGTAGGCACGGTTTCACTGTGCAGATGCATCCTAAATGGATGTGTTCTCACAGTGAAACACCCATTAAGACTACCTTGTTTGTAGTATTTTTTTAACACCCATTAGGCACACATTAGAGACAGATAGGAGTGGAAGCGGCCACTCCTATCTGTCTCTAATGGTTACCACTGTGTGGACGCGGTCTACCCATTCCGTGCTTAATGGGTGCCACTGTGTGGATGCGGTTTCCCACATGTGTGCTTAATGGGTGTTGCTGTGTGGATGCTAAGTAGTCAAAGCGTCCTAAAAAGGTGCTGCTGTGCAGATGCATGCTTCCACATGTGTTTAAGGGAATGTGCGGAAGCACCCTTCTTTTCCAGAGTCTACTCTGGTGATGGCCAACCTCTGACACGCGTGTCACAAGTGACACGCCAAGCCCTTTTGGGTGACACACATGGCCACCCTGGCACCTGGGCGTGTAGTGCTTGCTTGTTCTTGAAGTATACAAAATACCAACTTTCAATTGAAGATTTAGCAACAAAAGTCACTAATTTAAAGAATTATTTGTTTTTCCTTTAAATAAAATACATATATCAAAAATATAACTTTTTTACTAGAGCCACAAATATCACAAAATTATGGATATTTCTAGATGTGACACAGCACCCAAGTTAAGCTAGGTTTTCTTGCGAGCTCAAAAAACACCAAGCTCAAAAGGTTCGCCATCACTGGTCTACTCCATCCTAGTTATGCCTTGGGCCTCTTTTATCCAAGTATACTTGTATACTTTTATGCAAGACTCTTTTATACAAGTATAAAAGTTATCAATCTCCTCAGAAATACCTAGCCATGAACTGAATTCACTTAGGTAAAATAAAATTCAGTTATTCAGATTCAGAAAACAAATATATGTGCATATCAGTACAACTGCCTAGTGGTACCAACTGGGAAACCAATACAAAGGTAACGATCTACACAGTCTACTAGAACTGCGCCAGCTGTCTGGTGGGACAACAGGGCCCACACAACAGCATGTTCTGTGGGAGGCACCACTCCCCAGAGACACAAAGGGCACATGCATCTCACTCCTTGAGAGTCATCTACACATGGGTCAGACTGGTTCCTGGTTCCGTGTAGACAAACGGCAATGGCCATTCCCCACCCAATAACATTTCCAAATTCACTTCAAAGTGTTTGGGGATATATCCCCCGTTTCAGACTTTAAGACTGAAGGAGGGGGAAATCCCTGCACTTGAAGGTAGGCCAGGGTGGGCCTGCTGTCATCTGGCCATTGTTTGTGCTGCCTGTTACATTCTTAACCCAGAACACCTGTTATGAGCTAGGATCAAATTCTGAAACCTGTACCTATGATATATTTGCAGATCTTGCAAAACAGTGCTGAACCAAAGATTTTTGGACCAAAACTATGATCAATGTGATACCTTTGGAGTGGAGCTGGAGCATGTTTGCGGCTGCATATAAAGGGGCAACAGCAAAAATAACATGAGAAGCAGGAAATTAAGGATGAGATCTACCTCAATATTTTTCTTCTTAGTCCAGCAAACAGATTAAGAGAATGTAAGGATATTTTCTCTGCATAATGTGAACTAGGAATGTGGGTACGATGTAGTCAACTAGCCTAGAGGGGGATCTTCAAGCTCCTGCTTTGATATCAGACATTCATCTTCTCCATCATTGAAGAGGTCCAGTAGAGAAGGAAAAGCAGGAGATGGTAGAAGGAAGCATTGTGCACTACATTTGATTATTAAAATTGGTCTAATTTTTTCAGCTCTAGACTTTGTGTGAAAGTTGCTTGAATATAGTATATCTCACTACATTAACTATTCACTGGAAGATGCAAAAATGTTTAGTCAGATAAACTAATGAATAGTTCTTGCCCCCTTTTCCCTTTTCCAAAACAAAGGAACTTTCTGTACTTTTGTACGGTATTCTGCCCCAGGGGTTTCCTGTCCTAGTTTAGCAGTAGACCTATTTGACAAGGACCTGTTTGCAAGCATACTAGCTCTGTTTGTTCCAGTCCAGACACTAACACTTCTGCACTTGGTCTGGAACAAGGAAAATGTTGCATAAGATCTGAAGATAAGCTCTAAAACTTATGTAACCTTGCAAGATAGTGCTGAAGCTCTCATAAGCTTTGTAGATAAGGCTATGGTTCCAAGCTTGGAAGATAATCTTCAAAACACCATCCTCACAAACCGGACACAATGTTTAAGTGATGTGGACATCACTGGGTGACACTTGCAATGGAAGTACTCTTTGCCCGGAGATTAACAGGGAAGGCGTACCTGCATTGCTGCATTCCAACCCTTGCATGTGGACAGTACCTGCTGGACTGGGGCCAGGACAGGCTGCAGTAGTTAAACAGATCCAAGAGAGATAAGTGTGGAAACAGCCTACATTTAAGAAGTAATCTGTCAAAAACAATGTGAAAATTATGTTGTATCCTCAGTTCACAATCCTCATGTACTTCTCACAGTCTTTTATCAAATTCTGGTCAACAACAAATACTGAGAAATGGGTTGAATTGAAATGAAACCAAAGGTTAAAGCTCAGCTGTCGAGGAGAGCAAATCCAATTATAATAGAATTTAAAAGAGAGAGAAAAGCCTAACTGGCATGCTCAGCCTGGATTACAAAACTTCTGAGTGATTGCTTAGTCTGCTTTATCACTAACATCTACTGAAGAAGGGGAGGATTTTCATAAAAATCCAAAGCAATTTATGTTCATGTACAAAAAGATTCACAGAAACAAAATGAAAGTGAAAATGAAAAGAAGGTTGAAGCACTTATTTCCTTGTCATTCTACCTTTAGTAGAGGATAAGCTCCTTTCACTACTTCCTTACCACAGGTTGCCCTAGCCAGGATTTTAGTCGTGGAATATCACCTTCCCTGCAACACCACCAGTGGACTGCAGCTTGAAAATACAGGACAAAATGGTGGACCCCAGTGCTAACAGGACACCTTGTTTTCATCACTCCAAATTGAGACTACAGTAGCAACAACCTAAAATATGGTTTTGCAAAGATGACAAATACGGCTTCCCATTTGCACCTCACCTCGCCCCACCTTTCTCCTCATTGATCCCATTCCAAATGAGTACGGTATCTCCTGTTCCTGATTATTCTGAAGAAAGCCTCATTGCATTCCAAATAATTTACAGCCGACTAAATATTTATATGATGGAAACCTAGTGAACCACATCTTTCATGAAAAATAGATCTTCCAGCAAACACCAGCTTCTATATAAATTGAATAATTCTCAGCTACTTTTTGCCCCACACTGGGTTCACACCTAAAATTTAATCCGGCTTCAGTCTGCCTTTAGAGTTAAGTGAACACACAAGCCAAGTGACTAGTCATTTTCTTTCCATAATATTTGCCCCCGAAGTGGCTTTTCTGAGTTAAATAACACTGAAAGAAAACAGCTTGTCACTTTGCTGAAGGACATTTTGATTCTGAGAGTGGACTGAAGCTGGATTAAAACTAAGGTGTGAATGCAGCCACAGAGAACTAATCTATGTTATGGGGAAATTGGAGAACTCTTTGTGAGGGAGGAGGTAGTATTTGACATTTGTGAAACCTGATGCTAGGGCAAGCCTTAAAACATCTTCAGTGTTAAAACTGAACTTAAGGTCACTGCAGCTTCTTTCAGAAGCAGGAGTACTTAATTTCTTAAACCACAAACACAGCTTCAGACTTCAGCTTTGCCACTTATTATCTTCCCAGCAGCAGATCCTAAGAAAAAGTGCTGAAATCAAATGGAAACAAATAGACCTTAGCCCATGACATGAAATAGAAACTGATGTGATTGCATTCCAGAACACTGCCCAGGTCAAGATGATTGATGAGGACTCGGCCTGAAAATTTAGAAAGAAAAAGAATGTCCTAAGATGTAGCAGAGTGCTCTGTTGCTACAGCCATGAACCTGTTTAAAACTACCTGGGGGGGGGGGGGAATAGACATCAGTCCTGAACCTGATGTCCTGACAATAAATGGAAAAACAATAATAAAAATATTAATGCCAAATGCATCTTCAAAAAGTTCTAGAATACCAATGTAACTGTTCCCAAGTTTTCCCTCACGTACTACCAGTTCAGCAGTTCATCTGTGACAACCCAAGACATGGCCCTGGATTCTCCCTCAGCTCAGACAGAGCATATGAAAAGAGTGAAATAATTTGTTTCAATATATTCCAGGCACTTAAAAAAATTCTAGTCCCCTCACATTCTGTATACAGTTTTATTAGTGACTTTGAACTCTTCAGCTTTTTTTTGTATGGCTGAAATGCCAGCTGTTAACACGGAAAATTAATATTTGAATTTCAGCTGTAGTAAGTAGAACCAGGAGACAGGGAGATGCCAAGACATTAAACTTATTCCTGTTTAATTACTGTGCAAGCTCCAGTCCTCTCTGAACAGCATAAACCAGAAAATAATTGTAGCTCTTTTTTTAATGGACCCAATCTCAAAGTAGCAGCAGGCCAAGTTCAAAAGGTATTAAACATCTGGTGTCCAACTCAGTAATTCCAAAAGAAGGGGAAAGGTGAGTTAAAACACAAAACAAAACCACACAGCCCTGAAGAAACAAAAACATTCAAAATAATAACAATCTGTTCAGGCTGTTTCATGCTGATATCAGCTTATATGCATTGCCAGGAGTGCTCAGCTGTGGCCCTCCAGATGTTTGTGAGTTACAATGCCAGCATTCAACTCCCAGCATTCTGGAGCTGTTAGAGAATGGTAGCATTCCATTCTGCAAAAAAAATTCCCCAAACCTGTGAATGAAAAAGAAGCAAGAAGGCCATTTTTAATCCTTTCCTTACCCTACTCTACTCAGACTTAAAGGGAAAACTGTACCAAATCTCAAACCATATCTTTTATTCACAGATAATGGGGGAGTGGCAAAAACCTACCTCACTGCTATTCTTTTTAATAGGATAATTAAGGACTTTTAACATCTCTAGAGATCATTTAAATGGGAAAGTCATTTTTGTAGTACACTTGTAAAACTTATGGTAGCCTCCACACAGCACTGCTGGTGTATGCTGTGGAGCACAGTCCTGGATATAAGAAACACAGTGTTTGGCCGTCTGCTGGATGACCATCTTGTTCTCCCTTAGCTCCAATGAGGGGGAACAAAAATTCCCTGGCTTCAATGTTTCAGGCTGGGGACATATTCTTCCGGCCATGGAAACAGCCCCAGAAGCAGGCCATCTTCTGGAGCCCAGCAAAATGTCATTGGTTTCCAGAACAGGGCCTAAACTCCTCTGACACCACTGACTATATACATGGAAGAAGCAAGAGTGAGTCAGAAGAGAGGAAAAAATAAAGTAAGGTTGTGGAAACAGGAAACGGATTGGGTTTAATTTGGGATGACCAGAGCACTGCCATTTTTAATATAGCTATTAATATAGTTTTAATCAAGTAATACTAAAGATGCTTTGGTAGGAAAATTTGCAATGCTGAGTCATTTCTTCTGTTTGTCCGAGAAAAGAGGAACCTTGTTTAAAATAACCCTTTGGTGTGGTCAATATTTGTTATGTTCTAATCACACTTAGCCTTTGTAATCTTTTATATAGAGCTGACCACAATTCAGCCGTCACAGCAAATTTATGATTGGTTCATGCAATGTGGGCGCGTGGACTGGACAAACAGGAAACATGTGCAAGCTGAGAAAACGTGGAACAATCGGTACTTTGTGACTGAACCTTGTCTAAAAGTAGATGCTTTGTAATTTTGTGGCTTAGCAGGTGTCAAACTGTTGTGAAACCATGGTCTATAAAAACGCACTCCATTCTGTATCAGATTAAGAGAACCTTTGGTTTCTCTTCAGTATCGATACTTTATTGAAAGCGCTACTGAAAGAAGGAACTTCCCCTTCTAGTACGTTTTATTCTATACAATAAACAGAAGATCTAAATTGAAGCTGAAGTGGTCTGAAATTTCTTTCACAAGGTATACCTACTGAAAAAAAAAATATTTGCTCAGGTTTAGCTGGAGGGGTTTGCCAGCTGAGTGGTCCAAATGTCCTGGGACAGGGCCGTCTGCATTTGAATGGTTGTTCCATCACAGCCCCTATGTTGGCCCCTTAGCTCACCCAAGCTTTGGAAGCAGCTCTGAGGGACCAATTTTAGCAATATTTTTTGGTTTGACAATGAAATGAAACACGGAGACCTTCCTCACCACTCCATGGTTCAGTTTAGCACCTGCTAGTCTGCCAGTAGACCTTTCAAAAAAGGTCCACTGGTATTTTGGATTAAGCAGCCATTTGGGGCCACCTAGTCTAGCCTACACTATGTGAAATGTGGATGGACCACACTAGCAAGGGTTGTGGCCTCTTTTATAATGCACCAGCACGAAGAAGGGAGGCCTCTGGACCCCTTGCTGTTCCAGTTAAAAATGCCCCTTAGTTTGACTTACAATGTTGTTCTACTATCAGGCAAAGTGAATTTGAATAATGACATTTCACATAAGGAGACAGCAGGTTGGAAAGACATGATGCATTCCTACTGTTTGTTCTCCCAACACACATAGAAGAACTTGCAAGTAAAATATGCATAAAATGGCTCTGCCATCAGTTTTCCCCAACACTGTGAATGGTTGGTATGCACAACCTGACAATCTCTGAGCTTTGCTCCTGCAGAGAAAACATGGGCTCCTTCCTCCACAAAAAACAAAATCAGATGCATAACTTCCTCAATCTTTATTAGTGATATCACACTAATTAGTGATTTAGGCACTTTTGTGCAAAAGTGGAAGTCTCTAAAAGTGTCCTTGCACAATAGAGGAAACCACAGCACAAAAAAATATATATTGCACGATTGGGTGACAAAAGAAAGAGGAAATAAATTCCCCTGGAACACGCCCACACAAGCCTCTAAAAGTCTGACTCAGCGCATTTGCAGTCACAACATGAAAGTGAAACGGATGAAGTACCAGCTTTTGGTGCAGAAAAAAAGCATTCTGCAAAAAAGTAGAAGAAAATTACAAGAGCTGTGATCAAGATTTTCCACAGGATCCTGTCATTTATGTGTTATTTTACCACAACAGAATCTCTTTAAATCTACTGTAAAATCTGTCTATAGTGATGTCCTATAGTTTACCATTTAATTAGCTTCCTCGGGGTGCTGTACTGTTAGGTTAGGGAGGTAGGGTGGGGTGCGAGGAAGGGGGTTATATTTTTAATTATGTTTTACCATTTGATATGTTTTTATCTCATTGTAACCCGCCCTTGGACCATTCAGTAAAGAGAGGGATATACTGTGTGCGTACTCTCTTTATGTACATACATTTCAAACTTTATTCCACAATGTTTGTCATAATGACTGGGCATATGTTCAATAAAAAAATGCAAAAAGCAAAAAAAAAAAAGATTGGTTATGATCTTGATGCAGAGGGAGTAGGAGCAGCCTCTTCCCCCATCAAGATAGCAGCCAAGGCATTCTTAATGTACAAGAAAAGCACCTACCCACTGGTTTTAGATAGGTATAGAGGTTACATCCGGGTTCAGGTGGCTAAGAAAGTGTCAGGACCAAATGCATGTTCCTCATCAACTTCATTGGTAAAACCAATGTAAAGTTCCTGATTAAAGTGACCCAACAACTTCTAAATCTCCCAAGCCTGGCATTTTAGAATTACTATCTTGATTATCTGTTCAACAAGCAATTTTCTTACCTTCCTCTTATTAGTAGGGCTGACATAAAGATAACTCAGCACCGTCTTTAATCCCACTTTGTCATTTAGCTTTTCGTAAGTTGTGCCATAATCCGTAGACCTGCAATAAAAAAGTACATTCAGTTAATTCTAAGGACTTTGCTTCATTTTTGCCCTTGTCCTAGCATACATATTAAGATTTGCCATTACTGTTAAATGATGTTCAAATGATACTATGGCACTTTCTGCACTGGGCCTCATTACATATTACATCCCAGAATAGAGACTTGCCATCTGCACACTAGTGCAGACTACTGCATTGGGATGGCAGGTTCTATTCCAGGATATAATCCAGATTGTGCCCAGTGCAGAAAGGGCCTATCTGTTAACAGCTTTTCACTATTCAGCCACTTATTGTTGAATATCTAAAAAAAGTAATAGGTGATGAACATTGATTTTTTTTATTTGTAATAAGATAATTGGTTTCACCCATCTGAACTAGGTTTTGAAGTATTATATTCATTTTACATTGCTTGTTGGGCAAAAAATATCCAGACTAGACACACCATTGGTCACAGTGTACAGTGACTTACTCTTTGCAAATTGGTACCTCAGGTTGATTCTGAGGCTGTGAATAAATATAACCATCAAATATTAGGACAATCATATTTGAGTTCATGCAAGGTGAGTGAGTATCTTTGACAGCTTTTATCAGCATCTTCATTCTGATCTGCATAATCCTTGATCTTCAGACATTAAATGGAAATGCCTGAAGGACTACTTTAAGCATTTACTAGTTAATGAGTTCCTACTTTCTCTCAATGAGTTCCCAGTAACACAGACTTCTAACCCTTTCAACTAAAAATGCATCATGTTTTCTGTGACAAACCACTGTTACTATTCAGCTGTGAATACAGTATAGCTATGTATACTTTCTGTTTTGAGGTACAAAGATCTTGTTCTTCCCTAGGGCCCCAAAGGAATTGTCGAAGACCTTCCAAGCTGGGTGCCACTATGTAACTGTCGTGAATTCTCTATCACTATTAGAAAAGTGAAGAACAAGGCTAAGCATACATGTAGTGTACTGTTTTAAATTTGTTGAATTTTAAAAGTGTTTTTAATGTGTATCTTGTTTTTAATCTGTTGGTTAATCTGTTGTTACTCACATAGAGACCTTTGGGTATGGGGCAGGATAGAAATGTAAATAAATAAATAAATAAATAAATAAATAGGATGCTGTGGGCCTAATTGAGGGAGCTGTCTGCATATGCACAGGGTGGCTAGCTGTTACAGAGCACTGAAAAACTAACCATACTGCCCAGGTTTTGGAACACCTTAAACCAATTTGGGAGAGAACTGTATAAATGGCCTTCTTGAGGAAGGAAAGAGTTTTGCTTCCTTTTAAGAATAAAATCTAAACTGAAAACATTTAAAAGACATTGACAACTCAATGTCTTAGGGCTTTTCCACACTTACCAGTGATCTAGTCCAATAGTGGACTAGTGGACCACTCCTGTCCTATAGCCTTCTAGAATGTTCCAAGACACTGATAGACCTGTTTTAAAAAGCCTTCTGGCAGTCTAGTGCTGCATTAACTGTTTAGCAGTGAACCTATTTCATTCCTGGCCATGGGCATTATAGGAAATTGGCTCCAAAGCTCAGTGAGCTTCAGCTGTACTGGAACAGCCATCCAACGCAGAGAGCTTTGTCTGCAACAGACCAGCTTAAAGCATCTACCTCAAGTTAAGTGCAAAATTGGTGTACTGTCCACACTCAGTGTGATGGGAAACAAGAATAGAAGAAGAGTTGGCTTTCATAGCCCCCTTTTCTCACCCATTTAAGGGGACTCAAAGTGGCTGACAAAGCTTTCTGTTCTCCTCACAAAAGACACCCTGTTCGGTAGATGGGGCTGTGAGAGCTCAGAAAGATTACTGTGACTAGCAACCGAGGAATGACTGATTGACAGGGCACTTAGTGTGAGTATTTATAGAATTCTGATTTGCGCCATCCATCGGTTGTTGTGGCTAGCTGCAAGGAGGACTACCCATCATATTCTGGAGCCATCCAGGAACTCCTCATCTCAGTCAAGGTGATTTTTGCAGGCACTGAAATCACACAGATTATTCTCATACATTAATTACCTGTTTTGAAATTATGAAATGTGATTTTGGCTACCAGCCTGAATTAAAAAAGATTTAGATCAATTCATGGATACCAAGCCTTTAAACAATTAAGAACAGTTATTTAAATAACTATTAATTCTGATGTGATCTAATGTTCTTATAATGTTCACACATGAATTAATATATGAAGAAAGTCTGTGTGCTTGCTTTCAGAGAACCCTTGTAGATCAGGAGCATGCAGTAGCTAACTTGTCTGATTCAGCTCTTTTATAAGATATTAAAACTTGAGTCATATGCTGGTCATAAAGTATGCCATTACAAAATAGTTCTTTCAAGCTCTTCAGGCTCTTTCTGTTATTTACCTGTTGATCCAATATTCCTTTTGCCATGCTTTATTTAAAACATGTGTAAACAGATGAGTTTTCACTAGATAATGAAAGGTGACTTTATCATAATGTGAGGGCTGTACCATAATGTGGGGGCCACCACTGAAAAAGCCCCATGTCTAGCTATTGTCCTATGAATTTCATCTAGAAACAGAATTTCTAGATGAGCTGCCCTAGAGAATCATAACTGACAGACAGAACTGTGTGTTCGCTTTCTTGCTTGTATGCATTTTTATCCCACCCTATACCCAAAGGTCTCATGCGGAAGGAGACCCAAGACTAGCAGAGCTTTATGTATCTGCAATAAAACGTTGGCTCAGAAGCAAAAATGAAACCTTTAATGAAACTTGCCTCTTTACAAACATATATCGTAGGTATGCATCACCTGCTCTCTATTACAAGGTCAATTGATTGATGAATCTATAAGATAGGAGGTATAAATCAATAGCTCTGACCAATTCTGTGATATCCTGTTCTTTGCCAATTTCTGCAATTGGCTTTTAATCTTAAAATGGGCCAGGACAACTTGAGAAACCACAGATTTAAGAGCATTTGGTCAGGATCCAAAACCTCTGCTCATCTATCTTGGTACAGAGAACAAGCTTATTGCTGACAAGTGACCTCTCCTTAAAGCAGAGCTTGGAATTAGAGCTCCCTAATGTATAAAAATGAATACTAGTAATGTGGGGGCAATTAAATCCACAGCAGGAGATAGCCAATAGTTGCAGATTCATAGGGTCAAGCAGTTCTTAATGGATGAATATCCCTAAATGCTTTGTAATGGAAATAGTATGATCACTAACGCAGTTCTTGACCTAACCTCAAAAGCAGGGCTTAAGCTACAAAGAAAGCAAAAATACTTTATCCAGGAGGAATGTACAGAAATGTACAGTGAAGTACAATAGGATAGGAAAAACAATTTACAAGTCTCTGCATCGAGACAGGTGGCATGTATTTTCAAAACCATCTCACCCATTTTCTTTTCTAAATATTCCCATTCTATTTTGCTTGTTCAAGCATGGAATGACACATGAACAACCCAAAGAACTACAGGCAGAGGTATCTGCATTGAGTGGGCTTTAGAATAGCAAATGTGTGCTAAAGTGTGCTAGCACATATGTACAATACATTTATCTGGTCTACCACTAATTCAGATTAGGAAGCCCTTAGCACAGTTCTGATCTGGAGTTACTCTACTCCCCAGCAGAAAACATGTTCTTAGCAGCTCCTTGATCCTGATTAACAAGAGCAGAAAGGTCCTAAGTGTGTGTGTCACCATTTGATTTTGCAACACTTTGAGAGTTATTTAAATAGAATGAAAATAAATGCATCCCTTTTCTTTAGATTTCATTTACAATGAACATGATTACTATAGCTCTCTAGTGCTTCTTCATCACTATTCCCGGCATTCAACTCCCAGCATTCTGTGCCAGTCCCAAATTATTCAGAGTTGAAAGCTGGGAATGGTAGTTCAGGAACCTCTAGAGCAGGCATGACAAAGATACAGCCCGCGGGCCGGATGCAGCCCGCAGGCTGTACTAATACGGCCCGCCGCCGCCGCCCACGGCTGCCACTGCCACTGTCCTCCTTGGGCGCGAAGGAAGCGAGGCGAGGCGAGGCGAGGCAAGCGAGCACACGGCGGGACACTCCACTGCCCGAGTGCGCGGGTGCTGCCATGGACAGCCAGCCCCTCCTCTGTGCCCTAGCCACACCCTGGCCACACCCTGGCCACGCCCCAGCCCCTCATCTGTGCCCTAGCCACGCCCCCGGCCACGCCCCTGACCACACCCCAGCCCCTCTGTGCCCTAGCCACACCCCCGGTCACGCCCCCAGCCACGCCCCCTGGCCCTGACAGTACTTTTTTTTTTAATCTGGCCCTCTGCAAAATTGAGTTTGACACCTCTGCTCCAGAGGGACATAAGTAAGGACTCCAAAGTTGGCAAGCATAATGCCTTTAACAAGGTGTAAAATTATTATTATTATTTTTAAAAAAATTGCTTTGATGAAAACGAAATGTCACAGTCAGATGGCATAAGACAGGATGCTTATTTCTGAAATCAGTATAAGACTCTGAATGAAGTCTGTTCTCATCA
Source organism: Aspidoscelis tigris stejnegeri (assembly GCA_023333525.1). Lineage (NCBI taxonomy): Eukaryota > Metazoa > Chordata > Lepidosauria > Squamata > Teiidae > Aspidoscelis > Aspidoscelis tigris. The sequence goes on along the minus strand of JALMGA010000002.1, from coordinate 58,410,507 downwards.
GTATAAGTTGAAAATTACAGAATTTGTAGACAATGACGTTTTAGATTCCACTTCTGTTTAATCTCTACAGCTCAAGCATGCATGGTATTTGCCTGATTTCTGCAGGAATTTTTCCTAATGAGGTGCCCTAAAATTTAAAATAGTAAAATAGTACTAAATAATCACATTTTTCACACATTGTACAAAAAAAATACAACTATATTTTAACTTGGTTGACATAAAATGTTACAGAACCCATACTGATGAAGGTTAAAGGGAAAAAAATTGATATCTTTTAAATAATATTTTTGGGGTGGGCCTAAACCTCTCCCAGTTTTTTAAACAAGAAATAACCAGGCAGAAACAAATATGATGCATGCCAATATTTTTCAATGGGCTTTTAGACAGAACTCAGACTATAATCCGATACTTCCCTGAGAAATGCACCATTAAGCACAACAGGATATACTTTTGAGTAGTTATAGTTAGAATTTCACTGCAGGTGAATGATTTCACCTTTTCTATTTCCCCACTTACAATGTCCTGATCCTCTGAAAATACATCATATGTGCCATTGTTCACTCCCAATGGTTCTCATTCACTACCTGATTATACATCTTTTTTTTCCTTCATCTTTTCAAGGAGAAGATGGAGGGGAAGTGTGTTTTTAGCTGTTTTAATGACCCCAAAATAATTTGTTAGAATGGTGACCACCTCAGGACTTGCAAAAATGGCCCATGAGGGATTTAAGAAGAACTCAACACTATATTATTATCATTCATCTTAACTTCTTGCAATTTTTGACAATTAAAGCACATATTTTTTAAAAGAAAAAAGTGGAAGCAAGACCAAGGCACAGATGGATTTCAGTATATTCATATTAATTATTTAAAAGCTCCTGCTGCAAGAAGACATCTGCTCCCATGTACCCTAGGTTGTGAGACTGGGGTTCAAACCTTGTTTCTGGTTGCTGATGCTGCTGTTCCAGAGTGACCATCTACAAGGGATAGTGGCTATGGCTTCCCAAGGACCCTAGCAGTAGGGAGAGTTTGCAGGACTCAGCCCAAGGCTGCCAGAGCATACCCAACAACACCTGTGGGCTCTGGGGCTTATATAGGCTGCTACCTGTGGCAGTAGGGCAGCCACGAATGAAGTCACTACCAAAGCAGTAACACCAAGGTGAACCTCCTTGGGGAATCTCTTCAGGACAAAATCCACTTTTAGTGTCCTGCACTTGTTTGTTTGCTTTGTGTTTTTAAATTGGGGGGGGGATGAAATTAGGAGTTTTTAGTTTGGGGTTTTTAGATCCGTTTTTAACTCAGCTGTGTTTCATACTGTTTTAATTTACTTCTAGTGCTCTGTCTGGTGGGGATGGAATAATGTGCCAAGGGAAAGCAGAAGGGGGGTCATATCTCATGTGCCACTATTGCTGTGCTGATGGGCAGGGGGAGATATGGTGTTGGGAGGCAGGAGAAACAAAGTCGGAGAATGTTTTGCCTCCCAACCGGCAGAGTTTGGGGAGACCTACCAACTGACCCACTGCTCTGGTATTGCTGCTTTTGAATGCCAGGTCAGTCCAAAATAAAATATCAGTCATCAATGACTTGATTCTGAATGAAGTGGCAGATCTGGCATGTATTACTGAGACGTGATTGGATGAACTTGGTCGGCCTAGTCTTACCCAGCATTGTCCCCCAGGCTACCTGGTGGAGCACTGTTCCAGACTGCTGGGGAAGGGAGGTGGCATTGTTGTAGACAATCAGACTTCCATTTCCCTTAACAGATGGTCAGTTCACTCTGTGATGGGGTCTGAGGGCCTGGTTTTGTTGTTGGGCCAGAGACATAATAAGGATGTTGCTGATGTACCGTCCACCTTGCTGCCTGGCAACCTCCTTATCTGATCTGGCTGATGTAGTCTCAGAGGTGGTGTTGTGGGATTTCAACATCCATACTAAAGTTATGCTTAGTGGGTCAGCTCAGCACATCATGGCCTCCATAACAACCATGGGGCTGTGACAACATGTAACAGGTAGGGATGTGCACGAATGGGGTTTTTAACATTTGATTCATATTGAATCAAGTGTATGAAAATTTGTATTCACTCAAATAGATCCCCTTCAAATGTGGTAGGATTCTATTCAATATACATGTATTTGTATGAATTCATACGAATATCTGATACAAGCACATACATATCCAATACGTACCCCATGACATATATGCTCTGAAAGTGTCAAATCTGCCCTGAATCCACTTTGAATCCACTCTCAAACTGTGTTGAATTCACTGTGGATCTGTTGCAGATGTGGCTGGTGCAGCTGCTTTCCCATCTCCCTGTTTCGTGATGTTCTGAAGCTTCATATGAATGTTCCGAAACATTTGAATTGTATATGGATGTCTGAATTCATACAAATAATGAATGTTACAAATATCTGTGCACATCCCTAGTAACAGGTTGAACTCCCACAGCATGTCATACCCTTGATGCGGTTTTTGCCTCGGAGCCAATGGGTGAGAATCTGTTGATAGGAGGGTTGGTTGTCAGCCCGTTGTCATGGATGGATCATTCACTGGTGAAATTTGGACTTACAGTGGCATAACCCCTCTGTGGAGATGTGGGACCTATTGAGATGGTCTGTCCCCAGAGACTTATAGAATCTACCCCATTAGTTAAGGCAACAGTTTACTTACACACATTTTGAACTTATTGACTCCATAGTGAAGTATGGGAGATACCATCAGATACCTTATGAAGAAAGACTGTGTGTTTGTGGCACAGCAGTGGTTGAAGATCTTTTCCATATCTTGTTTACCTGTCACTTGTATTCCTCAACAAGAACAACTTGTTTGGGCCCCTTTTTGCAAAATGTGTCTTACTGGAATGCAGAACATAAGGTGACTTACCTTATGCAGGGAGAAAATGTCCAGGTGACATATACGGTAGCTTTGTGTGTTTTTAACGCTGACCGATTTATGAAATCATACGTTGAGTTGAATGGGGCTATATATATGCAGAAAATTCTGAATAGTTAGCTAGGACATATGTCAAAGTATGTTTATGTGATGTCTTTTTTTCTTCTGTTATTTTCTCTATCACACAACACTAGAACCAGGGAGCAATCTACGAAGCAGGAGAGTCAGAACCAAGAAGTATTTTATTCATCCAGCAAGCCACTAGACTAGGAAATTTAAGACCAGAATAGATGATGACAGCAGCTAACATGGATAGCTTTAAGACAGAGTTAGACAAAGTCATGAAGGACAGGTATATCAATTGTTACTACAACAGATGCATAGGTGCCATCTCCTTCCTCTTGGAGAGACAGGCAGGATGCTTATAAAGGATATTTGCAGGGAGTTGTGATCAATTAACCTAAATAAGGAAGCAGTTTAGTCTTCTTGGTGGACCACTGTGTGAGATGGAATGCTGGATTAGATGGGCTGTGGCCTGACCCAAAAGAATTCCTCTTTGGTGTTTTTATATTGCTAAAGATATTTATCTTTAAATGTAAGTCCAAGGACCTTTCCTTCTTTAATGCTCATTTTCAAGTTCATCTTTTAGAAGCCTTTCTCACAATATTGCCACAGAAGTAGGATTAGTGGTTAGTTACTAAGATAACAGCCCCTTTGGAAATGGCACCCTATCTAGCAATGACCACAGACACTTTCCAGGGCACCAATACAGAAATGAGGGTCCATCTAAAAAATTAATGTTGATTTCCTGAACAGTATTTTGATCTACAGATTGAGAAGATGAAAAATCCTATGGAACCTCCCTCCCCCAATCGTCATCTCCCTCATGGTGACAATCTGAGGTGATGTGCCAGTGTCTGGAGTGATGTGCCAGTGTCTGGAGGCTGTCAGGGCCTGGATGGGTGAGAACAGACTCAAACTAAATCCCGACAAGACGGAGTGGCTGTGGGTATTGCCTCCCAGGGACATTTCAAACTGTCCATCCATTTACCTGGGGGGTGAACATATTACCCCCTCAGAGAAGGTTCGCAACTTGGGAGTCCTCCTTGACCCGCAGCTTAGTTTAGACCATCATATAGCTGCGGTCTCAAGGGGGGCGTTTGCCCAGGTTCGCCTGGTGCACCAGTTGCGTCCTTATTTGGATCGTGAGGCCCTACGTACAGTCGCTCATGCTCTTATTACCTCGAGGTTAGATTACTGCAACGCTCTCTACATGGGGCAGCCCTTAAAGAATGTTCGGAGACTACAAGTGGTCCAGAATGCAGCCGCGAGAGCAATTGTGGGACTTCCTAGACGGTCTCACATCACACCAACACTCCGCGAGCTGCACTGGCTGCCTATTGGTCTCCGGATCCGATTTAAGGTGCTGGTTATAACCTATAAAGCCCTACATGGCTTAGGACCAGTATATCTGAGAGACCGTCTCCTGCCTCATGAGTCCCTCCGACCGGTCAGGACCCATAGACTGGGGCTCCTGAAAGTTCCTACATTAAAACAGTGTGGAAGAGCGACCCCGAGGGGGAGAGCCTTCTCGGTGGCAGCCCCCACCTGGTGGAATGAGCTCCCGCACGTTATAAGAAATGCCCCCACCCTCCTAGAGTTTAGAAAGCTTGTTAAGACCTCCCTGTTTCGGGAATGGGTATGAGGGTGGGTGTTTTGGCGTTATTGTTTTGTTTTAACTGTCATTGTTTTAACTATTTTACTATTGTTGACTTGTTGTAAGCCGCTCCGAGTCTTCGGAGAGGAGCGGCATAGAAATTGAACAAATAAATAAATAAATAAATAATCTATGGGTGCCACTCCCTACGGACTGTTCTAAGAAAGATCACTCTGACAATGTAATTGTATGTTTCTGGATGTCAAGGCAAATCTTTTTCTGTCACATTTAAAAACTGGCAATTTCACTGGTATCTCCATTTATTACTGCAAACTAAAAAAAGGCAAATTTCAATTGAATAGTATATAAGTCTAATTAGGCCCTAAACAGGACAATAACTAACCTTAATAAGGAAACATATAGCAATACCATTCATTGGTGGATCCTAATTATGCTGAACCATGTGTCTGTCTAACTTGTCAGTGTCTCCAAGCTTGTTAGAAGTTTCCAAGCTGCTAATTCTTTGTCATTTTGCAGAACCCATTCAGAACTTCATCTAACACAAAATGCCTTGGCTGGGAAAAATAAACCTGTCAGATATTTCCAGACGCTGGGATCAATAAGTAACCCAAACCTGAGAAGTTAATCTTTCTCTAGTCAAACTTCTGTCCAAAGATAAAGACAGGCAACCTCAGGTCTGTCTCTGTAATGAAAAAATTAAAGAAATGGCCCTCTTTCAGAAGGAGTTGTCCCAGATTAGAGCACTCAGAGCAGAAACTCTTTCCCTTAACCTCCACTAGTGGCTAGAGATGGAGTTCGTTCCACATCAGCATCAACTGAAAGTTTATAGATTGTCCATAAAGCAGTCAATATGCCCTTCGTAAAACATCCCAGAAAAGTGTAGATGACATCTAACATAAATTTTATTTAAAACTAGCAACACATATTGAAAGAAAGCAAAAAAAAAAAGTTAGAACATGAATAACATAAATCATTGAAAGGAGGTAAAAATGTATGATGTCAATGACAGGCGTGATTCAGTAAAAATCAAATTCTAAAGTACTGCTTTTGCAGAAGAAAAATCCCACTTTTTTGGCTCTTTCCACACTGGGCCTTATTCTGGGACATCTCCCAGAAGAGGGGCCTGCTTACCATCCATACACAGCAAAAAGAGGCTTATTCTCAGTTGAGTTACTGGCACTCAGGTAAATGCTTCCAATGGTTAGGTGCTGACCATTGCCTGACCATGACATTATGAACATCAGATTACACACCAAGAAGCAAACTACCTATAACCCACTAATGCACCAGGCCAAGGTTGGACTGCCCAAGACCTTGGCAACAGTGAAAGTGAAAGAAAGAGCTCAGATCTCTTCCTTCAGCTGTGTTCTTCTTAGAAGCAGGAACCCACTAAAAACTGCACATAAGCATGCAGTTCAGCTCTTGATAAATCTTGAAATAGGCAGGAATATTGTGGAATAGGGAGGGACAGCAGAATAAAAGTGCAGTGGACCTTTGAGAATGCAAGAAGCCTGAATGGAAGACAGTGTTTATTCTTATACCCAAAATGTATCCTCATCAAGGTATGGGGTAAGATGTTTGGGCAGAAAAGATTAGTAAATATTCAGATTTCTAGGATGGAGGGCTGAAGGACCCACTTTAGCATACTGCAATTCTCTTGCTTTGGGCAGGAAACAGGTGATATCTTCCTGCTGCTGGTTGATGGGATTAAGTTGTCTCATGACACAAACAATTAAACAAAAGGTGTCTTTCACCAAGAGGCAATGTTGGAAAAAAGTAGAGTCAAGTTGGGGGAAGTTTGGTAACTAAGATAGATTCTGGCCTCAGTGCAAGTTCCATGCTTTCACTGGTCACCTGAATCTCAGAACATCAGTCACATGTCTTCTTCTAGAACCACTGTTACATGTAGAAGTGGAACCCATATAATTCATAGCCCCCAATTCATAAATGTAGTGCATACTGAGATATTAAGAGAACGAAGTTTGTACTCTGGATTGATTCTGGACTAAATCCCAGCATAAATTCAGATTGAAACAAGATAATTGGCTTCACTGAAAAGCATCTACAATTGAGATGACACCACATGTTTGAAGAAAAAAGATAGTACTAAAGGGACACTAGCACTATTATTTGCTCATCACAAAAGAGGATGTGTTAATGCCACACGGGTATTCCTTATGTCGTTTTCTCCTGAACAAGATTTTTAGAGGAACACCTACAGTCTTTCCACTGTACTAAAAAGAGGAACTGCACATAAGGTATGCAATGTGCCAGGAGTGAGATAGGATTACATATGTACAGGCTTAGCAATATTATGTACACGTGATAAATTAAGCTCCAAATACTATGTTGGATATTAAAATTTTGCATAGCTTATTGTGTCTGAAAAATAAATGTTTTTGTTTGATAGGAAAACCCTAGATAGGATTTCCCAGAATTATGAGAGGCCATTAAGCATATTGAAAAAAAACAGTATTTAAAGTTCTGAGGCAATTATGCTTTTTTGAAGAGAAACCTCAAGAATGTCACTCTTAATTATCTCCCTGTTCATATGCACATTTTTATAAAACTTTGTTTCCCCTAATCACACCAATGCACTGCCTTTCCAATACACTGTCTACACAAACATACAGGGAGAGAGATTCAGCAGAGAGAAAGAAAGAGACTCAGAGCTTCAGGTGGATGAGTAAAAAATACCAGCTTGTGTATCATAAATTTGATTTTAATGAGTTATTATTTTATTTTCATTATTCCATAACTTGTTGAGAAATTATTACCACCTGATGATTTCCAGTAGGAAATAAATCATTTGTTCTACTCCTGGTGGCTATTCTACTATGGTGCTGGTAAAATAATCTATGGCATAGCAGGCAGTGAAAATAGACATGAAATAGCCTCACCTGACTCAGCTGAAACAAAGGATTGACAAATCTGTCATGTTGTTGTCCTCCCACCCAAAGCCTATCATGTTATCAAAATCATGTGCATCTAAAGTTCCCATACATACATTTTTGTACACACATTTGAAACATGTGAAGAAATGCATGTGGAAGGAAAAGCACAGCAGCACAGACCTACCAATCAGCATTATGATGGAGAATGGGGCAACAGCATTATTGAAAGTCTCCATTCCACTTCTCACAACAAAGTCTTGTTAGCATACATGCCAAGCATGCTCTCTCAGTAGCCAAGGACTGGAAAATGTACTCTACATGGGGCTGCACTTAAAGATGGTTCAGAAGCTACAGCTAGTGCAGAATGCTGGCTGGACACACATCACACAGGTCTTAAAAGAGTTGCATTGGCTGTCAGTTCAATACAGAGCCCAATTCAAGGTGTTAACTTTGACTTATTAAGGCCCTAATTGACTTGGCTTCCAAATATCTAAAGGATATCTTGACCTGCCCATGCCTTAAGATCTGGAAGGGAGGCCTTCTTGGTTGTCCCACAATAATAAAAGGGGTGGGCATCTGGGAGAGGACCTTATCAGTAATGTCCCCCAAGGCTATGGAATAGTCTCCTCCTTGAGGTGCATCAGGCTCCTTCACTATACAGTATATGTTTAGGAAGGCAGTGAAGATGCACCTCTTTGTCGTGGCCTTTGGTTATATGGCAATACATATTCTCATCTGGGAGTTTCGGAAGGGAGGGAGGAAGTGTCTGTTTGTACTTGGCTTTATTCTGGAATATATCCTGAAAGAGTGATCTGTTGTCCATATGTTAGTGCAGGCTACAGCAGACCCCAAGTGAAGTCTGTCAGAATCTGCATTAGCATGCAGACAGCAGGCACTTATCCTGAGAGAAATTCCAGAATATAGGCAAGTGTGAAGAGGAAGGAAGGAAGGAAGGAAGGAAGGAAGGAAGGAAGGAAGGAAGGAAGGAAGGAAGGAAGGAAGGAAGGAAGGAAAAGAGAGTTTCTATTGAAGCAATGTTACAGGAGCCTCTCCAGATGCTCCTGGTAAGAAGTCACTAAAGATGACTTCATAGTTAAAATATGTTTGGCTTTTGTGCTGCCTGGGCTTTGTTCCTTGATATAGTTTTGGGAATTCAAGCATTACTATTGGTTTTCTGTTTCTTCCTAAAACTATATGGACCACTGTTAACTAGCAGGACATATCATGTTCTGATTGTTGGACTGAAGGGCAGTTTTTACATTCCTAATACTGATAAAATATAGTATGTTTCTGAAGGGCCACTGAGTAGAGCAAGATAATTATTCCTTATTGCAGATTTTGAAATGCAACTGACTGTTACTTTGAAGACTAGATAGCTCACTGGTTTGAGCAAAGATATGCACAAACTGAAATTTAGTGTTTGGTTTCAATAAAATCAAATAACCTTGGTTCAGTTTCTGCACTGGTCCACTATAATTTGCTTGGTTTGCATGCAAACCAAACCACCTTGTTGTTGCTTTTTTAAAAGTTCAAATTGAACCTGAAGTAAGGCTATTTGATTCCATTCAAACCAAACCACTAAATTTCAGTTCATGTATGTTTTTGTTCAGAACTACCAGTCCTGCCCTCATAAAAAATCTTCAGCTTATAAACAAGCCATGTTAATGATGTAACCCACTTCTCTACCCCAAAACATCTGGTGGGAGTTATCACTGGCACATCCTGGTCATTTTGGGAGGCAGTTTATAGGTTTCTCACCAGATTGGCTTGTGGCAGCAGTACAGTCAATTTTCAACACCCAACAACACCGGATTGTGGTTTTCATGATCCAGCAGCTCCTTCAACTTGCTAGCTACTGAAACAGATTCAATGGACCAGGAGTAATTCAGACTGAAAATCCTTCTCTGAGGTCAGTGTACCCTGTTCCCTGCCCCAGTGCAGCATTGATGGTTTCAGGGCAGGGAGGAAATAGGAATATCTTGCTCTGGGTGCAAACCCCCAAGCCCTAGAGCAACTAAGGTTAACAGCAAAGAACAGTCTTAGTTTCCATAAATTTGCAGATGAATTTCTGCATGTTCTTTATATTCACATGTATTACAATCACTGCCTCCATCCAATCATTATCTTCCAAGATTGCTAAATAGATACAATATCCATAACTTTCATTTCATGCCAACAAGCACGTGGACACATCTAGGTATCCTAGGTTTCTAGCTAATTAAGCAACTCACTACCAGAAACCTCACTCAGAGAAGTATCTTAAAACATGTGTCTCTTAGGGAAATATTACCTTCTCAATAAAACAAGATAACTACACTTTAATGTGTAGCAAAGATAAATCATATGTATGGTGAGTTGATTCATTTAACTGAAATCAGTATATAGCTGTGCTTGTTTTTGTAAGTAGGTGGTAAAGTAATGTTTATCTGAAAAGAAATGTGCTTCTCTTTTTTTATTCATAGGTGATAATAGAGACTGAAGAGATATATAATGATTGAGGAATTTTCCTGAAAATTATTATCTTGCAAAACTCTCAAGATTCTGCAAGCAGTAATATCCCTCTTTCTCACACTGACCAATAAAAACTGTCCTTTTTATAACGTCCCGTGTGGTTACATTTAGTGGCACTCTTGCTGCAGGGAGGAAGAGAAGACAAATGGCATTGGGATCTCTGTTTTAATGATATCATCAATAATTGCCCTTACCAACTAATATCTGTGTTGCAGCTTAACAAGGAAAGTATAGAATCGTGGATCTCTGCAATATAAGCTGGCCTCCAGAATTCAATTGTGTGTCACACACTCTTAAATGCTATATGAATTATCTATCACAGGTAACAATTTAAAACCTACTCATGTAACAATGGGCATAAAATTCTTTACAACTATCAGAACTGAGGGTCAGCTAGTGTAGAAGAAGATGGAATTATACGGAAAGATAAACCCTCTGGAAATATGGTGTGAGCTAGGTTCAGTCCTCCTGCCACCATGCAGAAGAGTTGCAATGGCCAAGACCAGGCTGTCAAAATATGCTAGCATTTTGCCAGATTTCCAAAATGGCTAACTACTGGGACAGTTTCCTAAGCCTGTCAAAATCACTTCAAACAAAAGCTTTGTTGCTTAGGAACTTTCATTTCCCAGTCTCAAAATTAGCACATACCAGGATGTGTCACCAACGCAAGTGGTCCAGCACAGGAGCAGACCCTGTGGTGTGTACTACACGATACCTGCAGAGGTTGCCCACACTTTTGGTTTGCTTTAACAGAGCAAAGAGTTTTACAGCTTTAGTTGATGCAATAAATAAATAAATAAATAAATAAATAAATAAATAAATAAATAAATAAATAAATAAATAAATAAATAAAGTTGCTACCTTGACTTGTCCTCTTAAAGCAATCTGAAATAGTTTCACTCCATTCTTTACCAATGTAACTATATCCCTAAATACCAAACTATATATTTAGTACTTTGACATTATAATCTTCATATTGTTGCTGACATTTATTTCTTTATGGGATATCCCAGGCTTTATTATTTTTCCTCTCTCTGACAATGAATCAATTTCTGGATTAAAAAAACAAAAAATGGGTAAATGTTTTCAGAAAGGAAGAAAGGAAAGTATTGCAAAGAAAAGGGGGAAATTTGCCATTGCCTGTTGACTTAACTAACAAGATTATATCTTCTTTTTTAAAAAGCAAAATTAAAGATAAGAATTTCTGGGCTAAATTATAATTGGTAAGTAATAAGGATTATAATGAAGTCTTATAAAACCAAATTCGACATATGATCATTTTCATCATGCTTGATTTGTGTACCTTCTTTCCAGTTCAAGGCAGAGATATAAAGATCAAACAGTAAACAAATATTTAAACTGCATCAGAACTAAAATTCTACCAAAACTGTAACTTTAAATTATTATTAATATTAATCTAAAAACAAGCTAAGAATATGGCATGTGACAAGAATAGTATATTTTTAGAGTATTGTCTCAGTAGCTGATGGCATAGATAGTAAAGGAACACACTGCACAGGAATGAAAGGATGGACATAAAATAAGAATCACGAAATGGAGTATAGAGAAATGCTATATTAATATACCTGATATATACAAATTTGGTGCCCTCAGAGAACAGGGGAAAAGGTTGTGTCTGGGGAACAACCACAGTAGCTTGTGCATGACTCCTGGAAGAAATTACAAGCAGCATTTGATGACAATGGGTGTTTCCGCAGTAGCTGTGGAAACCAGTTTAACTCCCCCCTTAAGTAAGATTTAAAACACTTACCTTAAACAGCTTCCACACTGCAGACCTGATTGGAGACTCTTCACAGACACCTCTTCCGCATTTCAGCATGCAAGACTGGCTTTTAAAACCGGTTTTGCTGCCAAAATCCGGATTAAATGTAAGACCTGAAAAATCAGGTCTTACATCCATCTCTTCATCTGGATGTGTGCAGAAGCAGGAGGCTTCCATACATGGTCAGGCAAAGGGACGGATGTCCGTCCGGCTGCCATGTTGGGAATGGTGGAATCAGGACTGCCTGCTTCTGAAGCCCCTCCCCTGTGTGCCAGGCACCGCTGGAAACATGCGGTGACTGGTAGCTCACCGCTCCAGTTCTGCAGTTCTGGGAGGAACTTTTGGAATAGGTGTTCATGTGTCTGCACAACACCCACTCCATCCATTCTCCAGAATCCAGCCTCCCCACACATGTGCAGACTCGCAAGGGCCCTTCGGATCCATCACTATTTGTGACGGATCCTCGGGAGGTGGGATCGCCAAAAAATGGATCTTCTCCCAAAAGCATTTAAGGCTGGACTGTTGAACCATTAGAAAAGATGTATTGGGGGTGTGTGGATAATAAAAGAATGTAATATTATTCTTTTCCGTTTCATGTTGTTTGTGTTTTGTATCATTGAATGAAAGCAATAAATACAGTATATCCTGGCATATAAGGGTGCTTCCGCACAGGCCCTTTAACACCAATTAAGCATACATTCCAATGTGCGCCTCCACACACGGGTTGCTAATTAGGACACTTCCGGTGAGGGGTGTCCGCACAGCGAGCCCCTTTTTAATGCGGATTTCGGCAGCAAAATCAGATTGCAGCCAGAGCATCCGCATTAGCGGGGGCAAAGTAGCACACTTCCGGTGGCTGCGTCCACACCTATCTGGATTTAATGTGTGATTAATGGGTGTTACTCGCACACCACATATTATGTGGTCTTGCGCTGTGAATCCGCATCCATTTTAGATGTGTCTGCACAGCGCAAGTGTGTAAACCATGGCCCACCACCGGCCCGCCATGGTTGGCTCACCGGAGCCAAGCATGGCGAGCTGGGGGGGGCTACATTTTGGCTTGCCCTCGCCCCAGAAGCAGTGGATCGCCACTTCTGGAGCCAGGGTGAGCTTTCCTAAAGCCTACCCTAGCCCACCCTGGGGGGAGCGCAGCGGTTCCCCCCCTTACCTCTTCAGCGTCGCCTCGAAACTGAAAGCAGGCACCCAGGATGCAGCGTGCCTGCTTCCTGCGTGCCCCCTGATTGGCCGGGCTGAAAGTCAGGGCAGCGCGCCTGCGCAGAATGGCTCCTGAGGGCAGGGGCTGCCAGGCGCAGCCCCGGCCACTCAGGAGGTGCGCAGGACGCAGGCGCGCTGCATCCTGGGTGCCTGCTTTCAGTTTTAGGGCGACGCTGAAGAGGTAAGGAGGGGAAACGCCACACTCCCCCCAGGGTGGGCTAGGGTGGGCTTTAGGGAAGCTCGCCCTGGCTCCAGAAGCGGTGATACACCGCTTCTGGGGTGAGGGCAAGCCACAGCAGTGAGGCCCCCCGGCTCGCCAGGCTTGGCTCCAGCGAGCCAATTGTGGCGGGCTGGGGGAGGGCCCTCTGTCCCAGATGGGAGGCAGGTGCTGTGCATCCTCACAGCACCCACCTCCAATCAGTATCTTTGGCGCGTGTGCGGAGGCACAGGCCACGGGCTAGATCCGCATCTCTTAGATCTCTTAGATGCGGATCTACCCCGTTGATCTAGATCTACCGGGGATCCAGAGTTATTAAAACTGGTTCCCCTGGGAGCCGGTTTTATTAAATCCGGGTGCAGTAGACCCGGATTAATTAGCCCCTGTGTGGAAGCACCCTAAGACTACTTTTTAACCCAGGAAAATCTTCTCAGAAGTCGGGAGTTGTCTTATATGCCAGGTGTCATCTTCTTATATGGTGAGTATATCCCAAACTCTATATTTTAACTGGAAAAGCTGGGGGTCATCTTGTACGCCCAGTTGCATTATACGCTGGAATATACAGGTACATTAGGAACAAAAAGATTTACAATAAATTATTCAGTTTGGATTTCAATGAGGATATAGTGGCCTAGCTTTTGGTAGTTCTGTATGTCTTCATAATAGACTAACTGTTTAATTTACTTTCTGACATTACTTGAAATGGTCAAGGTGAGGATAAGACTGAAATATAGCATAATTATTTGGTTAAACTGGCACTGGCTTTGACTCCCAATCCGCATTGTCTTTTAGGATGCAAATCAATACATTGATTTTTTTTTTCTTACTGTGGCTTCTGTTACTTCCAGAATCAGTAAGTTTGTGTTTCATGCAGAAATAGGAGTAGGGAACAAGATATCTGAATACCTGATAAGTGAAATAGAGTTTCATCCACATTAATTGGATTCTCCTGCTTATACATGGGCAGGACAAAGCTTCCTGCACTGTTATCGCCATCATGACTATGAATTTCTAATACAAATCAACTGTCAAGCAATATTTATATTACAATAATAATGTGGAAGAACTTGTTTAATATCAGAAGACTTAGCAGAGCAGATGAATAGCTTCAACACGATATCTATGGGACAGAAATTCAATTAAAAACTGCAAGTGGCACAGGAGTGGTAGTTATTGTTCAACATGCACCAGAGGGCCTTTCTTGAAATACAGCTATTAGCAATGCTGGTTGAGAAATTCTGTTCCTCTTTATGACAATCTGTTAGCTTGTATAAAAGTTAAATTAATAAAGAGAAAGAGAAAGAGACTGCATCAGCTAAGACAGCTTAAAAAGCCAAAGGCTAGTTGTTTTTATATAATTATAGATCAAATTAATTACACTGGGAAAAGGAGGGTGATGCCACAGGAACTGTAAAACAAAATATTAGGAAACAATTAACTTTTAACGCTGATGATGCAAATTTTGTTTTTGATATAGTGCATGCTCTGTAACAATATCCATCCAAAACACACAGATTTCTGTTTCAGTGAGACCGTTTCTCAGTGAGGTTAACAGGTCTCAAACTCTATCTGCAATGTACTTCTTTTCACTTTGGGAAGAACAGCCTGGAGTGTGAGACTCTGCTACCAGCAAAAGGCACCAAGCAATAAGGGAGTTCAAAAGAATAGTTGTTTGCCTTGACATCTTTAATATAAGTCATTGCTGATCTCTTTCCTATCCCTTCCTTTTGGAGAAAAAAACCATAAGGCTTTCCACTCATCCCTAAATGATTGCATCTTTCTTGTGGATTAATGGTAAGCTGCTTTAGAGCCATCTTGCAGAAAAACTAGGGTAAAAAATAATAAAATATGCACACACACACACACACACAAAATCATAGCTGATAGTTTAATATGTGTATTTACACTGCTTCAACTATGAATAAAGTACTGAATTGGCACTGATGCTGAAGAGCTTGACCTTTAGTATGATTTAGAGAACACAAAACTTTACCTTGCTGATGCTTGGTCTGATATGTCGTTCTACTTTCGGACTGCAGCACTTGCAAGGAAGCACTAAAGCCCATTTATTGATGTTCAATTGTTAAATTACCCGAGCCATTTACAGTAGTAATTAAAATAATTTTATTGTTCTTCATTAATACAGTTATGTCCATCTCTTTGTGACCCCCTAGACCACACCATGCCAGATCCTTCTGTCTTTTATTGTATCCCAAAGTCCAAACTTATGTTCATTGCTTCCATGATACTATTGATCCATCTCATCCTCTGCCATCCCCTTCTCCTTTTACTTTCAGTCTTTCCTAAGGTCTTTTCCAGTGAGTCCTGTCTTCTCATTATGTGCCCAGAGTATGTGAATTCTGCTTCACTATTAGTTCTTCCAGTGAGCTCTCAGGGTTGGTTTCCTTTAGTTTTGACTGTTTTGATCTTCTGGCAGCCCAAGGCATTCTCATATATTTTATCCAGGACCACAATCTGAAAGCATCAGTTCTTCAGTGCTCAGCCTTCTTTATGGTGCAACTCTCATGGACACATGTTACTACTCACTTTGACTGGAACATAGCCTTGACTGTTCAGACCTTTTCTGGCAAGGCAATGTCTCTGCCTTTTAATATGCTTCCTAGATTTGTCATACCTGTCCTCCCAAGGAGTGTCTTTTAATTGCATGGCTGCAGTCACCATCTGCACTATTCTTTGAGCCCAAGAAAATGAAATCTGGCACTGCTTCCATTTCTTCCCTGTTCCCTCCCATTTGTCAAGGAGTGATATGACCAAATATCATAATATGGGGAGGGTGTGCGTGTTTAATGTTGAGAATCCAGTCAGTATTGCACTCTCTTTTTTGCACTCCCTGTCAACAAGAGGCTGTTTAGTTCCTCTTCCCTTTCTGTTTATTTATGAAGGCCATCTATCTCTTCTTGCTGTTCTCTGGAAGTCTGCAATAAATATGGCATATCTTTCCCTTTCTCCCTTGCCTTTCCCTTCCCTTCTTCCCTCAGCCTATTCATGAGGCCTCATCAGACAGCCATTTTGCTTTCTTGCTTATTTTTCTTTGGCATGTTTTTTGTTGTGGCCTCCTGTACAATGTCACAGTCTGAATTTTGCAATAAGTTCATGATCTGAGCTTCCGGTGATCTTGATGAAAATCTATTAGTCTCTGCCCTTCTTCATTTTGTTCTCCAAGGCCAAATCTGCCTGTTATTTCTCTTATCTTTTGATTTCCTACTTTTGCTTTCCAATCCCATATGATGAAAATCACTTTTTTTTTTTGTCAGTTCTGTAAGATGTTGTTAGTCTTTCTAATTACTCCTAGCATTGGATTCCATTATTTTCACAGCTGCTGCACACTTCATAGAGGGCCAGACATTGCAAATACAGTCTCCTATAATGATGGCTGATACAGTATACTGGCTAATACAGAATTGCCGCATGGGTCAGATCCAACAAAGCACGTCTTAGTTCCTAGCTTCCAATCTGAAATGTTTGCACAAAATGAAGTCTATGAAACACGGGGCATTACCTGGTGAAACTGCACAACAGATTGCAAGTGCAAATATGGCCTCAATCCTTAATGTGGAAGGAAACTCCAGAAGTTTTGATGTAGCACCCGTTCCCATCTATAAGGGAAGCAATCACTCCTCTTAAAGTGGCAACATGCTCTCTGCATGTTTTTAGATGCTCTCACCCTCAAAATCAAAGCAGGGGATTTCTGTCTTTGAATTTGAATCAGATGCCCCCCGCCCTTAGAACCAAAGCAGAAGAATTCTGTCTTTCACAGCTGCAGGAGGGTTGCTCATCTGTGCGACAGTGCTCATCACCCCCCCCACACACACACACACCTTCCTGGGGTCCAGATTGGTAAATCTGGTGAATCTGGATCTACTGATCTGGATCCTCAGTGCAGAAAGGGCCTCTGCATAAGTTAGGAAGAGAAAACCTCTGATCCTGCAAATTCTGGGACTCCAACTCTTATCAGCTCCAGCTGGCACAGACAGCGATAAGTGATAATGAACACTATTTCCACAGTGTCTGGAGAGCCAGCAATTACCTGGGTCTTGCTTTCATGCTCCAGTTCTAGTAAAACAGACAAACAAATATTCAGTGTTCCACAACTTCCACTGACATGTTCATCAGCAACCAGGACCACAGAATTAGGCACCAGCATTTGCCTTTTGTCTCTCTTTTGCCCCCCCCCCCCCATCCCCAAAGCCAGCTTCCCAACATTCTAACAACAAAAGCAACAGCCCGGTCTGTGTTCCTATCACAAGTGGATTGCAGCACCTTCAGTACACAAAGTTTGATGGAAAAGATTAAAGGAAAGAACTGCTAAAATAAAATGGATCTAGGATTCAAAACCAATTACCAAAAACATAATCTTGCTCAGATGGGCATGCTAAGAATAATTACCATTTCAAGATGAATGCCTGTTTTAAACACGTAACAGAAAATAGTGTAATTAAACATAGCAACCAATGCTCATTCATCTCCCTAGCAATTCACCTGCTTAACGGTTCACCTGCACAGGCTGGCAAGAGATGAAATTTGTGCAAACAGTCTGGGAGTTTTGTAGTTACTTCAAGATGGAACAACTGAAAAGTTTGCAATTATAAAATCTAAAGCTGTGACTGCAAATGGGTGAAACAAAACAGCTCTCAGTGCTTCCATCGTTATGGGTCTTTTAAAGTAACAAGATTTATGAGCAAGGTTTCAATTATAGTTTGCCTACAACCTAAGCAAGGAAAAACAACATTCTGGTTCTTGGAAGAAAAGAGGAACATGTTAGATCCACACAAATAAGAATGCCTGTTCCAGTAGTACAACCCTATATATGTCCACACAGAAGGAAAACCCATTGAAATATGTGATGCTTATTCTAGAATTACTACTTAAGCATCCAGTGTGATCCTGAAGAAGATATGGAATTTGCTGTATAAAAATACAAGTACCAAAGTCCAACTAACTGGAGGGCGGAGCTGTCTTAGACATGTCTTAGCCCAACTGGGTTAGATTGGGAGCTTCTGGTGGAGCTGCTGTATGACCATTTTTATAGCCATTCAGGACAATCAGCAGTGCTGCATAACCACTGTTTTGTCCTATAATTGAATGTATATAATATGGATGTTGCAAACACTAAAGATGCGCTGAACTGTATGGGTTTCAGTGTTTGCTTGAGTTGGTCAAATGATTTGGTTTGACTTGAACCAGTCTGAGTTCAGCTGCTATTGCTCGTAAATAAGAGCTGAGGCAATGCTGACAGCCCTTGGCGTGCACCACCTCACCCAGCTACAGCCTTGGCTCTGATCAAATTATCTAGTCCAGGAACTTGGTGCTACTGTGCACCAAGCATGTAGCGTGGGAGCTGCTTTGGAGGTCAAATAAGTGAAATTAAGAGTTTCCAGGATTGTATTAAAGAAGTGAAGTCACAGGTTAGCAACCATGTAAAAGTAAAAGCATGTCATACAATGTAAACTGCATTTAATGAAGTACTCTTGCAACAGTTTCCATTATTTCTTTTACTGCACTATCAATTAAGTTCTAGAATTCAGTGATAAGTTACATAAACTAACATAATGCTGAGCCATGGAAGACTTTTCCACATAGGCTCCAAGCCCCCATCATTTGAAATCCTTATTTAAAATAAACTATTTTAAACTTCTGGCCAGCTGTAAACTGCTTATTTCATCAAGCTTTTAGTGAGCAATAATAAGTCCTAAGAACATAAGAAGAAATCCTGCTGGATCAGGCCACAGCCCATCTAGTTTAGCATCCTGCTTTACATAATGGCCCACCAATTGTTTCTGAGCATTCTCAAGCAGAGGACAAGGGGAAAACTCTCACCTGCTCTCAAATCATTACAAATGACCCTTAGAGGCATCCTGCCTGTCTCCTATCTGGAGGCAGTACCTAGGCATCCATTCTAATAGCCACTGATACAAGTGACCTCCATTAATTTGCCTGACCCCTTCTTAAAGCTATCCAGGCTGGTTCCTGTCTATGATTCTACCACCTCTTCTAGTAGTAATTCTGTGGGCTGATGATGCCCTGGGTGAAAAAAAACACTTCCCTATGTCAGTCCTAACTCTCCTACCCATCAGCTTCAAATATTGTTCCCTGATTCTAGTATTGTTATTGTTTTGTTTTATATTGTTGTTGGCATATACTTGTCTGAAAAGACAATAGAGAACCTGGACATCAAAGTATAGAAATTCCAGGTTACCTGGGCATCAGAGTTTTTTCCCCCTCTCAAACTCACTTTGTATATTTATTATAATGTTTTATATTTTTATCTCTTTTTAAGTCACCCAGAGAGCTACATAAATTCAGTAATCAAATCTGAGAAGTTATTTTATCCTTAGTTTTGAGTTGGTCAAATGAAACTGATGTTAGCAATTTTAACTTTTATATAGCATTCTGTTTCATTGATTTGTTAAGTTATTGTAACCTGCTTTATTTTATCAAAGAAAAGTGTACTCTCTTACAAATAAATAGAATAAATTAGTTATTGGAAACTGACAGCTTTTGAGATTTACTGGTGGATATCAGAAATGACTGTATACAAAAGAAAAGGAGGATATTAACTGGTCAATGATGTCAGAAAATATTAACAGTGACTGGTAAATGACACGATTTTGGCTGAAATCACATTATTGGCCAAAGTGAAATAGCAGTAGAAGCTCAACATGACTGTGTCAGAAGTATCTTTTAGAATTCAGTATTTATGAACTTTTCCTTCTTTAATTCATAGCTGACTGATACTTTGTAAAAACAAAATGGAATTGAGGAATTATCCCAATATACTTGATTATTACCCCTGAGATTTATTAGTAATATCAGATATTTCTGCGGTTTTGCAATCATATCCAAAAATATGAAGAATTATCAGAATAACAGCCAGTTTTGTGAGCCAATTTGGTTAGGGAGTCAGACTGTTATTTGGGAATACCAGGTTTGATTCTGCCACTCCTCCACAAAGCCAGCCTGGTGACCTTTGATTAGTCATTGCTCTCTTCTGAGCTCGCACAGCCCCACCTACCTCACAGGGTGCCTGTTGTGGGGAGAAGAATAGAAAGCTTTGTCAGACACTTTCTCTTAAATGGGTGGGAAAAGCTAACCATTATTATTATTGTGCAGTTGCAAAATAACTATTTCAATTATTAAGATGTAGTGCTGAAATAACAATTTTTTTTCCTCTCTCCCATGTTACTAGGTTCTAGCCAAGTTCAGACAGAGCAAAACTGCTAAAATAAATGTTTCGTTGCTTCTGGATTAATATATAAAACCTGAGAAGTTTTATAGAACGCTTGCCCAAGAGTTCTTTATCAATCCATCAGAAAGGGGCATATCTTCTTCTATCTATTGTTCATTTGAAGTAGAACACTTCACTGCCTGTAAAAAAGAGAAGACACTCAAGAGAAATTGCCTCAATGATGGTTGTGTCAGCACAATCTAGATACCAAGGTGAAAAAAATCAGTTCAAGTTTTTAACTCACTGTTTCCACTCTTAGAATAATGGCAAGGGTGAAAAAAAAGGAAATTATTAAAATAAATTCATTATTTGGTGAATCCTGCAGAAATTAATTGTTACCCCATGTGGGATAAAAGCTTAAGTGAGCAAATGTATTATCTGCTCCTTTGTATACCTGGCATCTATGTTGCCATCACATCTTATGCAATTTCCCTCAAACACGTGTGAGTGGAAAACATATTTTCTGCCAATAGCATGAAACAAAGTAAATCCAGTTCCCCACTTCTGTTGTGATGTGAATACTGTTGTGCAGAGACCATTAATACCACTGGACATGAATATGTTGTTTTAGGCTATAGGCTTCTAGACCGTACTTTCTCTGGAGCACTTGACAATGGCCTGGCAATCACCCATCTGCCCTTTTCACTTCTCTGCTTTATCTGTGAATCACATAAACACAATGATTTGTGGTTTTTTTTTGTTTTTTTACTTTAAACAAGCTAATGGTGTCACACATTATATTATTCTCTTTGCAATGAAAAATAATGTTTTTTGCATGTTAAACTGAAAAGGACTGCTGAAATAGCTTTACATTTGGTGTTAAAAGTGAGAGTCATTAAAGAAATGCAGAGGCCTGCTAAAGGACATACAAATTTTGCCTAATCTTAGGCTGTGAGTAGACACAGCAGAAAAAAAAGCTTGGAGGTGGAATTATTCTCACACCTATCTGCCCTTCCCTCTCTCCTGATCATTTTGTGCTAGAAAAGGTGGATTAGAGAAGACTTACGGCATGTCTCCATGGTCTCTTTTTGCTTCTCTCTTGCATCGGATTTTAAAAGTGGGGTTGCAATTCAAAATAAGCATCCCCATGTGGTTTGGGGCAACACAGATTTAAAACATACTTTCCTGTCCCCATGCAAGCCGCTTTTTGTGAGCCCGCATCTTTTTCTCCCCACCCCCACTCACTGCAGTGATGACAGGCAAAAAACCTCAATTGAACCTCCACAACACAACAAAGATCATTCCTTTACTTGGCTGCAAAGAGTTAAAAGCAGTTAGAAGCATAACTGAAAGGGGCTCTCTCCATAACTAATGCTTGTAACATAGTTACAAGCAAAACTGAAAGTAGCTCAACTCCTTGCAGCTACCTGTGTGCAGAAACTGTCCAGCAAACTCTTTCTTTCACATTATTGGGTGGGGGAGAGAAACTCTATGCTTGCTATCAGGGGAAAGTGATGCTAATTATCTTAACAACAGAGGGGGAAACATCTATTTTTGCACACAAACTTTTCCCTGACCGCAAGCACAGAAACTCTGTTTGAGCACTAAAATGGAATGGAGGGAGGCTAGATGTGACAGCTGGCTGGTTGACAGACGGCAGGGAGGGATCTGCTTTCAGTTATGCTTTTAACTCTTGGCAGCCAAGGAAAGGAATGTTTTCACACACACACACGTAAAGAGTGAGAAAGATTAATGTAGCCAGAAAGACACTTTAAAGAAATCTGTGTGTGTCTCCATGCTCCCAGGATAATCTGTGGTTTTCCCCAACATTGGAAGTAGTACTGTTTGAAAGGGTTTTGTTTTTTTTCTGCCGTGGATTTTCCTCCTTTGCACCTGATGTAGCCTGGAGTAAAGCTGTACATGGAGACGCTCCAAGGCAAAACAAGCTTAAATCCGGAGTATTTTGGCATGTAGATGCACCCTTAGGAACATGAGGATCACTATCTCTCTGAAGCACTTCTGTGGCGCTCCTTTTGTTATGTCTGAGCATAGTCTGAGACTGTCTCTCTCTATACAAGCTATCTGAAGATCTATTGCTAGTCTTTTTAAAAAAAATTAATGCGGACCTATTTTGCTCACATTTCTTTAGAATGAAAATCTACCAGTAATCTGTTTAAACTGAGTGCTAGGAAAGGGAGGGGCCATGTGAAAAGGATGCCTCTAGACTAGAAATGTGCGTGAAGTAGTTTTCAATCAATGGGAAAGTTGCTTCATGGTCAAGGAATGCAGATAAACTCCCTACACCTCAACTAAGTAAAATGTTAAGGTGGCAATGTGGTGTATGAGCATGGAGCTGCCCATTGACCCTGCCCCTGCTTCCCCACCTCCATCCCCCCACCTCTCATTGCCACCTCCCCCAACCACTACCTGTCCACACTTTATGAACTTTTATCTCTTCCTTACAAAGGTGTGTTTTCTAGTGGGCTCTAGCAGTTAGTCCCTCTTTCTGTCTCAGACACACTTGTTTTTTAAAAAATATTCTGTAGCGTTTCCTTCCAAGTCTGAGACATATCATACATTTTGCTATTTTAAGTGCTTTTTCTCATGTTGTCTGCCTCTCATAATCTCTCTTGAATTGAATTCCATTAAGATTCTATCTTTTATCATATTATCAATCTAATGAAAAGCACACTCTTTAGATATCATTCATCTATTGTTTCTGTTGTTCCTTGCTGTCTGGCATAAAATACCAGACCCAAACCTGTTTAGCTTTTCATAGAAAGCTATGACCTGCCACTTGCTGTAGCAAAGACAAACAAGCCCTCAAACCTGACTCTTTGTGACATCAAAAACCCATCAATGTAATTTTCTTGGCAACAATACAGATGTGGTTTGCTGTTACCTTTTTCTGTGGAAATGCCAGGATTGAAAAGATATTGTGAGGCAAAGCAAATGTTATGCTACTGAACCTCAGCCTTCTTCCAGTAAAAAATGTTGGCATGATAAATTAAATAGTAATGTAAAATATTTCGGGTTGTGGTTATAATAGTAGCTTTTTCAAAAATATATATAATTAAATAAGGCCACAGAGCCTACAGGTCCACACTACTATTCAGCATTCAGTAGCAGGTCCACACTACTAACCAACATTCAGTAGCAGGTCCACACTACTATCGAAGAAGTGAGGCTGAAGCCTGTCTTTCTCACTGAGATGAAAGTACTGATAAGGTCACCTTTCCCTCCTGTAAGAAACCCTTGGTTGCTGGGTTATACATTTTTGATGTTAATGTAAATTGAAACACTTAAGGTAGATTATATACCTTGGGAGATATCCAATCCCTCTACCTTGACTTGACAGGCCTCTTTATATAAAAACCTTAAAAGCAGCTTTTCATTTATATTTTATAGAGTTCTTTTCAGTGCACTATTCCTAGAAATTCTAGAGGCTGTCTATGAAAGCGCTTTTCTGGCAGATGTTTCAATTTTGCTCATAAGACTGTACAGTCCACAGGCTTGAATACAGTTAAGACTTCCAGAACTGGGTGGCCACTTACTCATGACAATAAAACAAAAAATGCACTGCAGGGGAGAGATAAATGATAAATACTATCTACTACAGGTGTCCTTTAAAGACATTCAGACACAGAATTATATTTTGTAAACTTGGATAAATGAACAAAAAATACTTCAGTTTCTGTTCTGCTGATTTGTACTGGATCCTGATCCAGAATGTGAGTATGAGCTTTATGGTTAAGGTCTTGAGATTTGCCAAACCGGCACATAGGAGGAGACAGGACCTCCTTTAAAGAGCACCAGCGTTTGTGGAAGGGAGGCCTCCGAAACATTTCCTATCACTAAAAAACATCTCATGCAAAAGCCCATTAATTTTGCTTTGGCTCCTTTCCTTCCTTTCACTGATCATTTGCATTTTGGCAGTCAGTAAAACACGGCAGTTTCAAGAACGATTCTAGTTTAGCTTACCTTCGGAGGAGATGTGTCTATGGGTGCTTCCGCATATACGGCTGAGAAATGGATCAAAGAAGATCCGTTTCTCAGATAGCAGTCCTCCGGAGGATCCGTTCCAAATAGTGACGGATCCGAGGAGGCCTCCCTGCATCCATACATGTGCAGGGAGGCCGGTTCAGGTGGCCAGATCGTCTGGGTGTTGCACAGAAGGCACAGCACCCATTCAAAAAGTCTGCCGGATTCCCGCGCTGCCGACGCCACCCCTGGAGCTGCAGGACTGGAGCAGGCAGCTACCAGTCACTGGGTGTTTCCAGCGGCACACGGGGCACGATGGAGGGGCTTCTTAGGCAGGCCATTCTGCTTCTGCCCCTCCCAACATGGTGGCCACCGGGACATCCGTCCCTTTACCTGGCCATGTGTGGAAGCATCCTGTTTCCACACAGATCCAGGCGAAGGGATGGACCGAAGACCTAATTTTTGAGGTCTTCATTTTAATCTATTTTTTAGCGGTGAGACCCATTTTAGAAATGGATCACATGCGCCAAAATGCAGAAGCAGCCATCTGGAAGGGTCGCTGAAGAGGTCTCCAGTGCAGAAGTATGTAAGCATTTAAAATGGGGCTTAAATGGGGGGTTAAAACAGTTTCCGCAGCCAATGCGGAAACACCCTATGTTCACACCCAAGTTTTAATCCAACTTCAGTCCACTTTTAGAGTGAGAAACCACAATGGCAAAATAACAAGCTGATTTTTTTTCAGCTGTAGCTAACTCAGAAAATCTACTTCTGGGTTAGATAAATGTGGAGAGAAAATGATTGTTCACTTTATGGATATGTTTTTCTGTTCTGAAGGTGGGCTGAAGCTGGATTAAAACTTAGGTGTGAACACAATCTATGAGAGGGTGAGTGAAGTTATGGTGAGGGTGAGGAGAGCACCAATCTTTGGAAGGACTAACTATCAAATTAACATCCACTTTGTTCTGGACCAGTCTAACATCTCCAGTAATCACTTCAAGGGCATTGGACCTTGGAAAATAAATAAAGTCTATCTTATAAAGGACACTTAGCCCCTTCCCTGAGTAAGCAGTAAAGTGAAGTCTGTGGGTTCATTTTTTGTATGTGAAAAACCCCAGTTTCCCAGGCCCTTACTGAAAAGCTGCAAATAGTTTAAATAACAAAAGGTGAAAATGAAAGTAATAACTTGAGGTTGGGCAATTATTTGTTGTTGTTGTTTCAGATTTCCTTTAATTGCTTGGGAAATTAAAAGTGGTCTTCCTAAAGACAAAAGAAAAAGTGGTAAAAAACCATTCAAGAATGTATTAAATATAGGTTTCTATTAAAATAAAGTTATAAAGTTTTTTAAAAAAATCTATCCAACATTCTTCCAGATTCAGTAATTTAGACCCTTAGGAACTGTTAAGTTATGCCTCCTCTTCTTCCTTGTATTACTTCTGTACATTTCCCAAGCTTATAAATATTGAAAATGAGGCAGGAGGAAAAACAAGGGATCTATTCACACTTAGGCCTTTGGAATTCAATTAGGACAGCTCTGGTACAGATGAAAGGCCCAAGATGAAAGCCCATTGAAAACTATATTGCTAGTCCTATATATATATAGTTTATATATATCAATACATAGTTTGCTTTTTATTGTCATCAGCAGCCCATTCACTTCACTCTCTCTACCCAGCATGCTTCAACTTTCCCTCCCAGTTTTGTGCCATGCAGGTGGCTTTTTCGTTGATGGCCACAACCTTAGCGTTTCTCATGCTCACTTTTGACAAAGTCCCACATCAAAAGCTACTGAGCAAACTCATCAGCCATGGAATAAATGGACAGGTTCTGTCCTGGATCTGTGACTGGCTCAAGGGCAGGAAGCAGAGAGTAGTAATAAATGGCAAATTCTCAGAGTTGAAAGAGGTAAAAAGTGGGGTCCCTCAACGCTCAGTGTTGGGACCAATGCTTTTTAATTTATTCGTCAGTGATCTAGAAGAAGGGGTACATAGTAAAATAGCAAAGTTTGCTGATGATACTAAATTATTTAGGGTAGTAAAAACTGAAAGAGATTGCCAAGAGCTCCAAAGGGATCTCTTAGCATTGGGTGAGTGGGCAACCAAGTGGCAAATGTGCTTTAATCTCAACAAGTGCAAAGTAATGCACATCGGGGCCAAAATTATGTCTATAAATTGACAGGGTCTGAGCTTTCTTCAACACACCAGGAAAGGGATCTTGGGATTTTGGTGGACAGTTCAATGAAGGTGTCAACCCAGCAGCAGTGAAAAAAGCTAACTCAATGCTGGGAATAATTAGGAAGGGAATAGAAAATAAGACAGCAAGTGTCATTTTGCCTCTTTACAAATCTATGGTGAGGGCACATTTGGAATATTGTGTATAATTCTGTTCACCACACCTCAAAAGGATATTGTGGAACTAGAGAAGGTGCAGAAAAAGGCAATCAGAATGATTAAGGGTCTGGAACACCTCCCTTACAAAATCAGGCTGCAACGTCTAGGCCGCTTCAGTCTGGAGAGATGGTGTTTAAGAGGGGACCTGATTGAAGTATATAAAATTATGCATGTTATAGAAAAGGTGGATAGAGAAAATTTCTTTTCTCTATCACACAACACTAGAACCAGGGGGCACTCTATGAAGCTGATGAGTAGGAGAGTCAGATCTGAAAAAGGGGAAGTATTTCTTCACCCAGGGGGTCATCGGTTTATGGAATGTGCTGCCGGAAGAGGTGGTGACAGCTACCAGTCTAGATGGCTTTAAGGTAGGGTTAGACAAATTTATGGATGACAGATATATCAATGGCTACTAGAATGAATGCCTAGGTGCATCTTTCAGGCTGGAGGGGGGGAGTGGGGTGCTTCTAAGGCCATTTGCTGGGGCTTCTCTTATGTTCTTATGTTCTTATTACTTAAAAACTAGAAGGACTCATAAAATAATAGGGTGATACATGCAGAAAAAGTAAATATAACAATATAGAGTAAAAACAAATGAAAGTGATAATTAAAGAAAGATGTAAGATAAAAAAGTGCTATAGTAGATAATAATCTTGTGGCTTTATATAATAAAACATTAATAATAGTATCAAGAGGTCTAGAACTGGGATTGTGAAAGAATGTTATTAACAGAATGAGAGCAAATAAGGAAACAAATATGTAGAGGAGAATGATTGATTATAATTTAGAAAATTCTATAGCCTAGAAAAGAATAAGAATTAAATATTAAAGTCAAAATTTTAGCAAGAAGATAATTGAAGTAGTCTGCAAGATGAAAAGATTGGTAATAAAATGTTAAGGTAATTAGTGAATTTAGGGCTAGATTTTGTCATTTGTAGAAATGTTGGGAGGATATGAGTTTATTAATAGAAATAAGGGTAACAACAGAAGTATTATCTTGCTAAAAGTATTGATTATAGTTTAGTAAATGTTAACATAATGGTAATTGAGATGATGAAAGACTGACATCCCTTTAATAACTATTCATGAAGAAAGGTGATTAATTAAGATTGTTTCTGGGATGACTATGGGGTCGGCTGATAAAAGAAGAGATATACAGAGCACAGACGGAGAAGAAAGGAAGGGAAGATGTTTGCAAAACAAGGAAGTCACTCAAAAAACAAGAAGGTTGAGAGAAATTATTTGATGTTAATGGCTAATTGTATTTTTTAGGTTGTTAAAGAAAAAGCATTTTAATAAAAAAAGCATTTAAAAAAAACTTTGGATTATGTTACCTGCTACCTTTTTTCTTGCTGTTTTTCACATAGCTCTTCTTGTTTGGTAAGCTGCCAAGAGCTTTCTTGCCTGAAAGATTTACTATTGTCAATTGCAAAACATAACAAGCCTCAGCAAGTTCCCTCCCCTCCCCTCCCCCTGCTCCCTGTCCCAATACTATCTTCTTTTTTCACTCTCAGCTTCTTGGTGTAACCTACAAGAAGCAAAGGAAGGTGCACTAGTGTGCCCCTTTATTTTTCCATAGACCCAGCAATCAGTTGTATCTCAGTGGCAAATCGAACTGCCTGAAAAATAGAGGGTTGCTGGTTCAATTCCCAGCATCTCCATGTAAGTTGGAAGCAGCAAAGCACTTCTGCATCTCTGCCAAGGAAACTATCCAACATCCATCCATGCAGTCAACCAGGAGTCAACCATGACTTGGTGTTACCAACAACAGCAACAAAGTTTACAAAATTGGTATTCATGAAGGTTTCAAGGAATTCGACCTTTGCAAATTTCAGTAGACCAGTATGCATAAAAATGATAAGGCTTATCTCACTTCTAGGTTAAACAACTATTTCAGGATTTGAGACATAAGCAGTCCAAAAACCAACCCAAACACATATCATCATACTCCTTGAAATGTCCTTGCAGAGTTTCCTGGTATATTACTGTTAGCTATCCAGAATATATGAAGTTGAACAGCCTGTACAAAGAACAGTAAAGAAATAAACTATCGGTAATACTGTTTGATGGGTATGCAGCTACATTTGCTCTTTTGCTTTTAAAATCATGAAGTCTATTCAAATAAAATTCACTCTGGATTGCCTAGATATACCATAGCCATTAAGAATGCAGCTGGAGCAGTGCTGGACTCAAATCAACCACTTTGACAAAGTAACTATACATTACTTGCCCTGTTTGATATCACTCAGCTGGCTTTGCCTCATACAGCCCCATAATGAGACTAGAGAAAGATCAGGCCATCATATTTCAAACTCCCAAAGAGTTAGAGTACTAGAAGCCATCCAATGGGAAGTGTGCTTTAGCAGTCAAACAATTTTTTTTCCTGATGAGATCTGAACTGAGCTAAGGTGTCCATAAAGAGCAGGAACACAGCTGCAGGTTAATCACCTCTATTCCACTGCACCGGTCCAATCACTGACACCCTGAGGGCTTCCTAATCCTATTTGCATGATGCACTGGCATCTCTTGCCAAGAAAGCAGCAAGATAATGGTCTAACTGAACAATGCACTAAGAATCATACTTAGTTTCCACCAAAAGCTCTTTTGCACTTCTTTTTAGGAAATGACTGTGTCAGTCTTAACCCAAAAAATGCATTTCCCCACATCACGGGGAGCCAAGTCTTCCTAACATAAGAATCTCAGGCTACAAAGACTAATCTTCAGAATGTAAAGAACAAAAAACAATGAACTCAATATCTAGCACAGCTTATACAGATGAACACTCCTCCCCAAGTTTTGTTTGATACTGTTCTCTGTCCCCATTTCATGAAATTTGTCCTTCAGGTGAAAGCAGAAAGGAAAAAATATAAATGCCTTGGCTTATAACTTTCCATATTGAGTAATCTTTGTCATAACATTAATTGGGGTTTATTGAAGCTATTAAATACCTTTAACAGCTCCCCTACCACAGTGTCAGATTTAAACAGCCAGGCAAAAGTATGAAGTTTCAAGAAGCTTATTGCTGAATGAATTACATTAATATATCTGGGATAAACCATTCATTTCCATAAAAGCAGAGAAAAAGCCTTTAGGCAGAACATGCAAACAATATGAATAGAGCATCCATCCCTTATTTCATCTATTATCATGAGGAGCTGGACATTGGTTCCTGGAAAACTAGCATTCTCTGCCTCTATGACCACTGGTGTTCTATCAAACTTGGCCGGGAAAGGCACCTTACCATTTGCTAACTTTAGAGAAAGCACTTTCTGAGATCAATGATAATTGACTGATTAAGTATGCCTAATGTTGCTAGAATGTGAACTGATTGTGTAATGGTGTTAATTAGTAACTGACAGAACTTATTCCAATTAATAACCTTTATGAAAGTCATGGGTAAAGATAACAGCTCCTATCATGGCCAGCCATTGCAATTGTAATGGCCTCTGGTGGGCCAGCCTAAAGATAACAAATATTCTTCTAGAGAAAGATGCCCACATGGCAGAGCTTAGGTCCATCTCTTTCAAATGGCAGTTGTGCAGCAGAAATTTCTAATAGCAAGAAGGACTGTGTGAACTCCACAACATTCAACTTTAAATGAAGAAAGAGGATACCTTTTAAATTTTTATTTAAACTTTTTCTTAATATTCCACCTCTCTACATTTTAGTTTCCAAAGTGACTTATGATTACAGTACATGAACATATCAGTTCTTCTCCTCGAACCAATAAAAATTAATTCATATTATAATATAGTTGAAAGGGTATCACGTGTGTTTCCAAACAGTGGAGGCTGTGTATCAGCCTGTTCTCTAGCAGGAACAGCCTCCTGCTAGAGAACAGGAGACCCTCCTTGTGGTCTCTCTCTTGGCCTTTGCTGGGTCCCATTTCTGCCACCACCATGCAGGCAGGTATCGTTGGCAGAATTGCCCCAAGCACTGTCCCAGAGCCCAATGATATATTTCCAGGTTTTAAAAGATGGTCCACTTCTGGAGCCAAGGGAAATATTCCTGGTTTGCAACTCTGAAGATGAGATTTTTTTTTCATCCCCCAGTTTCAAAAATAGGCCAGGATAAGGCAGTTATTCAGTGTACACCATGTCCCCTGCCTGGCTTGACTCATTTTGGGCCAGGCGGATTTGCTGTACTCTGAGCTTCATGCCATTGTGTACAAACTGTCATCCAATCCAAGAAGCGCCATCTTTCTAGTCAGTTGAAAAGCCATTCCTATAATGATTTTTCTCCCTTGATATTTACTCCAAATTTGCCTTCCTGTAATTTATGCTCATTCTTCCTTATACTGTTTTCTCATATACTGAATAACAGAGCACCAGAGAGCACTAAATACTGATTAAAATGGCAGTCAGTCCAATTCCTATTATTGCACTCTACAGGACCATACTGCAGGATTCAGGAAACCAGACAATTTTGTCATACACCACTTGGTGCACATGGAAAAGACTCCTTTCAGGTCACAGTGCTTGCTCTGGCCCAGCCACCTGAATGATCCAGCCTTGGGGGAGGGGGTTCCACTAGCACTAAGTACCCATTAAGTATCCATTAGTGACCCATTAGTGACCCATTAGGCTCAGAGCAGGAAGATCCCATTTCTACTGTAGGCCCGATTAGAGCCACATTTGTTTCCACCTGTTTAAATGGGAACTTCAGGACCTATAATCCAGATTTCCTGTAGACCTCATTAAAGAGGTCTACAATGGGGTCTTCAGGAATCAAATCCAGATTAGACAGAGCATGTTTCTACCATGATCAGGCAATGGGGTGTAGGGGTGGGCACCCAAGAGGAGTGCCCCAAAACCCAAAGCTCCAAAGCCTGCGCATAATCCCCAAAGACAGCTCCGAAGGAAACTCCAGAGAATGGCACAGGCTTCAAAGATGACCCATCAGAGCAATGCCATTTCTACGCAGCTTTATCCAAAGCTCTGGAAAATCTCCAGAGTGATTTGCCGCTCCGGAGGATCTCCAAAAAATCTCCAGAATATCTATGGAGTTTGCACACACACACACCCATGGCACCCCCCAAAAACATGTGGGTAGATCCAGATTTTCCACATGGGTGCTCCGGTGTTTCCACTGCGAACACACTAGCACCCATTGCTATTGGGTGCTACACTGCCCGTGGGTACCTCCTTAGATCCAGAGCTACTAAATCCAGATTAGTTGAAGGACCCATTCCTTAGATCTGGATCATCTTAGATCCGGATTAAGGGAGGTAAGTGGGGGAAAAAACCCTTCGTCAGCTTGGCCTAATATCATTGCCTGGGAACAAAATCTCCTAGTGTCAAAGTTACACACTGTGAACATTTCACCAGGCTCCAGAAATGGCCCTGGAAGTTCTTTCTGATGATGACTTTTTGCATAGCAGTGACAGAAATTATCCTAACCTGTGCCATACTGTCTCACTCTTCAAGTAGAATCCAATAGAAGCAGATTACATCCTTGGGTGTACACCAGAAAAGAACTCGGCCCATCTTTGGACATATATCTGCCATCCTACCAGCACAGATCAAGAGGACCATCAAGATTTTATTTCAGGTTGAGTTCAGACATAATAAAAAGGGCACCTCAGAGAGATACTGTGTGGTCCTCATGTTCCAACCCCTTCTCTAATCTAAATCTTCTAGCACACAATGTTCAGGAGAGGGGGGAGAGATAGACTCATATGTGGACAATCCCACCTCAAAGCCTTTTCTAAGCCACCTCAGAAATGTTTTGGTTAACTGATCACAGCCACTGTTCACTTTAGGGCATCAACCTCAAGAGTGACAGCAATGCAAGAATATATTTGTTTATTATTCATTCAAGGCATTTATATACCTCTTAACATTAAAAAAAATTAAAAAGCCCATAAAGCAGTTTACAGGAAACACTGGAAATAAGGGTGCAGAAATATATATATATATAACTATGTGCAGAAAAATATATATTTAAAATCAGCAGGAATGCACTACATCTTTTTCCTAAGGTAGAAACGTGGGACCTATCAAATCAAGTCAATGCCAGTTGGATATTGTTTCAATCATACCAGATGCTTTAATGACAGTGGGTTTTTTTTTCAACGAAGAGACAGGGAAACTGCTTTGTGAAACATTTCAAAAACTGCCAAAATAAACCTTTTATTTTCAGGTGCCAATTGAAACCATTTTCTGGCACACTGAAATGGATACTCATTCCAAAAATGATGCATTAAAAGAAAAAAGCATGTTGTTTCCAGTCACAGGATAGAAGTGAAATTTCTCTACAAACCACAAATTCACATATAATAGTTCATGGGACAATATATAGCCTTTCAACCCATCCCAGTTTGCAATCATTGTTCTTTCCTGAATAAAATGTCATGAAAAGGTGATGAGCCTAGCAAGAGAGAAAGGGCAAATGTAAGTGCAAACAGAATGGGTTCATAAACATTTATCAGGACTATGCATGATAAAGCATATAAACACCATGGCCACAACTAACAACAACAATGCTTTATTATGCATACAGTTACAAAAATATTTATGAATCAGATAACAATAACAGACAACAGTACTTCCAACACAAACCTGGATGAATTTAATGCTTATAACAAACGGGCCACTGAAGTGTAAATGGAATTATTGAAACATTCAGTGAAAAGACATAATCACTGTTACTGTCCTTAAATAATAGCAAAACAAGATATAACAAGTAGTAATGATGAGAAGTAGTTACCCTGAAATGACATCTTCATGACATCGTCACCATCATCAAGATTACCATTCAATTTGTTGCTGGTTTCACTTACACTTTGGTGGCAAGTTTATCCCAAGATGTGTGAGCTCACCAGGTTTCAGAGAACTGTATATCTGCTATTATTCACGTTTGACTGTCATAATAGTACATGTATACTGGAGAATATTAATTTAGGAGTATATTAGTGATGTGGTTCCAATTGTATTCTCAGCAATGGGAATAGCATGAAAGGCACCTAAGGAACGTCATGTAGCTTTATTATTGGTGTTGTTATCCTCATCATCATCAATTTGTTGGGCACAGCTCACAGCCTATTTAGAGCCTACCTAAGATTCCCAACAGAAGCATTGCAGCAGCTATAAAATGTCCAGATATTTGTCTAATCTAGGGATGTGCCAAACTAAACCTATTCAGAACCATCTAGCATAAACTGTGTGTGGGGGGAGGGGATTTAAGGCATCCTAGATTGAACGGAATCCCTCACAAAGTTTGAGGCTTTGAAAATGAACTGATGGGCTTATAACTGAACATTTTATTGTTCAATTCCCCAACGTATCATATTCCTGGCTATCCGCCCGATAGCATCTATGACCCACAGTCCCTTTAACTTTTTGCTTCCCAAAATAAAACAGCCTCTACTGATCACATCCACAGTCCATCTATGGTCCATGCCCCTTTTTTTCTTTTTTGTACCCCATTTTCTCCAGACTGGGTTGTTGTCACATGATTCTTGAGTAAACTCATTTGTCTGTGTTCCTGGCCTTCTAGAGCTTATGGAATAGAGGTCCAGTGTGTGGACATGTGGGTAAAGTTGGCCAGTCATCTCTGAGCCAAGCTCAAAATTACCCAGCCTCCATAGTTGTCAACCAGGTCTCTTTCAGCCATATGCCCAGAAACAGCCCACTTTTAGAGCTGATTCTAGGTGTTCATGAAGTGGCACTAGACATCTCACCCCTGCTGTGTGGACCATTTTACAAGCAGACCGTGCCCTGAGACAAAGTCATGGACTCGATACTAAATGGCTCCATGCCAGCTTCAGGAGTTTGAGTGCAGCCTGCAGTCAGTGCCCAGGGCTGAGATGGCATAGGGTAT
The DNA here is from genome assembly GCA_023333525.1 of Aspidoscelis tigris stejnegeri. Classification (NCBI taxonomy): domain Eukaryota; kingdom Metazoa; phylum Chordata; class Lepidosauria; order Squamata; family Teiidae; genus Aspidoscelis; species Aspidoscelis tigris. The sequence continues at coordinate 58,375,942 of JALMGA010000002.1, read as the reverse complement.
CTGAAATGTAATTGGCCCTATCCTCCTCCAGCAGCAAAGCCCAGAATAAGGAAGGTAAGTGAGGAATTCAAAAGAGCCCATCCAAACCCAGTGGCAACCTGACCCACCAAGGCTCAGAATAAGGAAGGTAAATGCAGAATGCAAATGGACATCCCTATCCTTCATCAGTAACCCATTTCACCACTGGCCCATAATGAAAAGGTCCATTATCTGGTTCTGCCTTAAAACTGCAACTTTCGCGATATCACTGACATGTCTATTATGCTCAGAGTCTGATTACATATTATGAGAAGAACCCTGCCTCTCCCTTTTGATTGTAAGCAGATTTCCAGCTGTCCTGATCCTAATGACAATTTTTAAGTCATTAAGTCACAATTCTTTAAAAATAATGATAAAAAAATTGAAGCAGATCCACAAGTCTGTAAATCTACAAGCTTCATCAGAACTGTGCAAGTTAATGGGCAGCATGGCAATGTCAGAACTATGTTTCTGTAATACAGCATTTAGCATGTGGAATTCACCCTTCTTCCAAGAAGTAAATACATTTTGTCAGGATTTATCAGGCCCCAATCCCATGATGCACCAACAGTCAGCAGTTCTGCATGAAACATTCCTTGAATAATCAGAGACTCTTTGGTGGTATTAGCTATTTAACATGTACATCTGCTGCTCTACAAAGTAACTCAGCACTAAACAGCCGGAACAAAACCCTCAAATAAAATAATTGGTCTTCACAGCTTTGTTCTATGAGCAATGGGTGACAAGGTTGTATAATAGTTTTATTAAGTCAGCACTTTAAGAGAACCTTTTGTTTCTTCTAATCGTTTTGTTTCCTAAAACAATTAAAATGCAAAGCTGGCCACAGTTACAAGTGAAACATCTGGTCACATATTGGTCAGGAGCTCCCTTCTTGGATAGAAAAAAAGGAAACCATTGATTAAAGCAGTCTAGAAATCTGCTCTTATCCAGATACCAGCATAATTATGTTACCTTATTATAGGTGCCAGGGCAGAAGGAATATTAAGATGTTTCTGTTGAATTTTACAAGTGGGATGGAGGATGGTATTCTTCTTTCTTTTCATCTGAATTTCTTCAGGATACTAACATAACTGGCATTTAGTATGCTTGATATAGCCAGACTATAAAAGTAGCTCTTGTCTTCTTAGGGTCTCTCACATTTATGAACATCTGGCAGGGTCATAGGAAGGTCAAAAGCCTTCCTGGTATTGGGGATGTAGAGTCCAGTGAGGAATTTGAGATTCTATCCTATTTCACTCTTTTAACAAAGAGCAAAAGCAAGTAAAAGCAGGTAGATGCCAACTAGTTCAAATTCTCTTTTAAGGGTGGCTATGAGAACTTTGCTTCCCAGAAGCTGACAGCCTCCCCATGCTCATGGAGGCCACCATCCTTTTTACTGAATCATATGTGCATAATACACTTTGGGCACATTGACTTTTTAAATCCGGGTAGGACTTTTTAAATCCAGATTCAGGACCAAGTGTGCATTCTGGGTGTTCCCATTTCCATGAGGATAACACAGGCTGAATGTGAATCCTGGCATTCCCACTCAAACCACAAAAGAAAACAAAACAGCATGGGGAAACAGGACCTTTTAATCTTTGCCCCTGTCCAACCTTGTTAAGCCTGCCCCACAGAATCAGCAGAGTGAAAGCACAAAACAATGATCCTTTTCACAATCTCCTTTTCAAATCAGAAGCTTCCTCCCTGCCAGTTCTCCCTGTTTGCACTTAAACAGGAGAACCGACAACACAAATTCCTTTTCAAAATGGAGGCTAACAGTTCACATGGAGGGTGGGGCGAGAAAGAGGCTATTACCCTCCCTTTCAGTTTCCCTCTGTTCCCCTCTGTAAAACGGAGGCTCGGGCTTGAAGCTTAGCTTTCCCCAGCTGTGCCAGCCTTGCAACAATGTATCGCTTGAGGGTTTTTTAAAAAAACTTTTCCTGTCACAATTTTAGCTTAGTCTGAACTAGAATTTGAACTTAAGTCTCCCCAACACCCGAACTGTACTGTCCTGCTTTTATAATTTAAGGCTACAGTTTAATTCTGACATAATGGAAAACCATGTTGTGCAAGTAATTACCACCTATGGAAAACTGGAGGCAAGGGGAAGCAATCTAAACCAATGGCATTGCAGATATGAGAGTCAAACTTAAGAATGACTGTGCCTCCTCCTCCCTCCACCCCTTACCATCAAGGAATGTGTGTACTGAAACTGCTGCCTTGATTTCAGGCTACTACTAAACTCACCTGTTACCTAAACTCACCTGTTGCTTGAAACAAGTTGCCTGAAATGATATGTTGGTGAAACTGGCTGTTTAAATGAGTCTGCCAGTTAAGATAGTATATAAACCTGTACACAACTTTAAATAATAAATATAGAATTTTATGTTTGAAAACTAAATGAAAAGGATTCACCGTATCATTCAAGTAAATAGTCCCACTTCACACAATCCATCCATTAACCCTCTCACATCCATTCATAATGATAACAAAGTATATGTATGAACATAGCCATAGAGGGGCACATTCAACATCAAGAAATGAACAGGAACTCTCGGTGGCTGAAGTCCTTGGGCTGCTACCTCAGGATTTGTCTATTAATTCTCAGTTCCACAGTCAGGCAGTGAGAAGGAGCAAGGCAGGGAGTGTGCAAACCAGTCCTTTAAAAACCTGAAAGTTTCACTCAGTAATCCCCTCTCTCCTCTTTAAAAGCCAAAATACCCTTTCTGTTTCTTGTCAGCAGTTCTATACAAATCAAAACGCAAAAAGGTTGTTTAATCATCATGTTGTTATCCCACCTCCACCGACAAGGCTTCTTTCTGTCTGGTTAGAATTGGGGTGAGGATAGATTTTTACTACCTGAACAGTACTTTCTCTCAACACCTGACCAGCTCTTTCTCCAATTAGGTCTAGTGGTTAAGGAACCAGACTCTTATCTGGGAATACCGGGTTTGATTCCATGCTCCTCATGAAGCCAGCTGGGTGACCTTGGCGTAGTCTCAGATGAGCTCTCACAGCCCCACCTACTTCACAGGGTGTCTGTTGTGGGGAGAAGAATAGAAAGCTTTGTCAGCTGCTTTAAGTCCCTTTAAATGGGTGAGAAAAGCAGGGTAGAAAAGGCAACTCTTCTTCTTCTCACAAATGTAGGCTGCCTGCATCCTTCACAAACACCTTCTACCTGACTGTGCAAACCAAAAACGAGGCAGCCAAGTAGGACCTAACCATCCTGTTCTTCTGTCCCCTGCTGGTGGTAAATATGCTGATTCACTGTAGGGAAATGTGGGCAAATAGAATTGGTGGCCAACATATCCAAGTCCTGACTGATATATAACCTCCATGGTCCCCATAATATGCAGTTTTCCACAATTGCAAGTTTTGTGCAGTAATTTTCAGGAATCAAACCACTACTTGCTTACTTAAATAATTAGGTATGAGGATCATATAAAATAATATATAATCAAATAATATGATTTACCTACCATATTTTGATTACTAGTATATAATAATCAAATCTCATGTACCTTGCTCATTGATGCCTTTGCATATCTATTAGGAAATGATTAAGCATATCTAACTGCAGTTGCTTCCCCAGTCCTTGTAGCAAAGCACAAAGCATTATCTTTTCCCTAAATATTTCCTTTCCAACAGACTTCATCAGGCTTCATCTACAGGGCCTTCACATCAGGACTAGAGACACAAGGGATGCCATGGAGATGACTGAGCCTTTGCCATATAAGGCAGCAATTAGGATTCTACCCTCTCACTTCAGATGACTGTAAGCGGTGCTGCAGGTCAGCCATTTTTGGTTCTCAACATGGTGATTCCAAGTAAAGTCCTTAAGAGGACAATCACTTCCTCCTCTCATCTTCATACCTCCAAATGATGGAGGCAAGGCAACTGTAGCAGACAGAGCAATATGAAAATAATTATATTAATTTCAATCTCACTGCAGGTTATGGTGACACAGGTGCAGTGATGGGTCCAGAGGTTTCTGGGGAAGGAACCTTAGGCCCCCTTTTCACTTATCTTAATTCTGGAACCTGCACCAGTCCTAGGGTCTGCCATAATGCTTTGTCCACACTGAATGAGCCTGTGGTTCAAAATAACACATCAAAAGAGTGCCTCATCCTGGTACTGCTATGGACCTCTTTGAATTGGTTCATAAGTAGACCAAGGCTCATATTCTGGGGTAGACAGCTTGCCCCTGTAGACTAAAATACTATGGGGCGGGGGAACGTTTTTTTCTTTCAGTGTTTTAGGAAGTGCCACCTGGAATGGTGCACTACTCAAAAGGGCCCTTCTGGAGTGAAGGCCAGAAACGTTCATTTTCAGCTTTCAGGGGCTCAGGTTCTTCAGAGGGTTCTTCAGAGGCAGCAGCTAGGGATGAAGTGAGATGGGCCATTTCCAATGCATTCCAATGTCTCACTTCAGCAGCAACTATTCCCAGCGTAGAAAGGGTTGCTTATCCTAGGCAGGGCTTGGCCCATCCTGTTCTGAAATTACAGAGATGAGTGCAAACAGGGCCTTAGTTAATCCTATACTAATCAAGTACACTATTCTTCCACCAAAACTATTATTTCTAATCACAGAACTATGAAATCCATCTTACAACAGAAGTCTTTAATTCAGAAACATATACTGTAATCTCTGAAACTGTCTCCCTCTTATCTCCATCACCTTCATAAGTCACTCTAAAACTGTATAACAGGAATGAGGTGATATATATCAATGCCAGCAACAATCCAGGCAAATAAGTTATGTCGTATATAAAGCAACATTTTTTATTCTATGCTTTGGGTAGGGCAAGGGGGTGTCAACTTCACAAAAGAGAATTGTGGGAACTGAAACCTCTGTGCAAAACCTGCTTTCATATCTCATGCTTGCTTAATCTTTAGAGACTGGTAGATTGGCGGGGGAGAGAGAAAAAGGAGTGAATAGGGACAGAAAGCTTTTAATTAACAGCGAAGCTAAAGCACCATTACAATCTGCAGTTTTGTTTTTATTAATTCAGTTGGATTCAGCAGGAATTCCACCAAGGAATAGAGATGAGCAGATGCAAGGGAAGTGCATTAATAAATCATGAGTGTCATTAAAATTTGTAAACTAATATCTTCTGGGAAGTCTCAGCAATTAGTCTCAGAGCTTTCTTGGCAAAACAAAAAAAAAATTAATAAATCCAAAAGGATCTGTGTTTTATAAAGTTGCCGACCCACAGAAAGATCTTGGATAGAGCAATTAGGTGACAAAACAAATGCACCACCTGGGAGCCTGACTTGTGAAACACCCAAAATCTTTCATGTGCCTTGAAACAGAAGGTAGTTTAATATAGGGCAGGGGGCAGCGGTGAAGTTCAAATACATAAAGTCCTTATAAAATGGAAAAGGAACTTATTATTTGCTGTGTTTCTAGGATCACCGTTATGAACATGAGACCCATGCGCACTTTAGTTCATTTTTCATAACATATGTGCAAAGTTCACACTGCATTCTATATGATTTACAGAAATTTTCCAGAGGTTTTGTGGAGTGATCACATGGTACTAGCTGCAGGTAGGCAAATGTGCTTCTCACACCCAAAAGTATTTAATGAAAATCTTCCAGTGTGCACTCATAGAAATTTCATTTTAAGAAATCACTGTATGTGGGAAGGGGTATTTTTGTAATATATGTAAATGGAGTCAATGGTTGTATCTACACTGAGCTAGTAGACCCAAGGGACCTCCTCGGACCTAGACCATGCCATCCACACCATGGGCATGGAAATAGAGTGTTCTGGAAGAGGATGCTTCATCCACAACAGGGTGATGCTTTGTAGTGGGTTATGGCACCAAAGGCTATATCCCACTCCAATTGTGGATCATTCACAAGCAGCATACTGGAGAAGTAGCCGTTGGGAGAACACAGAATGCAGGCCTTGGACTAGTATACCACACCCTTTTGCAGGAAACCCAGAAGTGACACTGGAAGTATGCCACATCTGAGTGGCTGACCAAAATAGCAGTGTGGATGTCATACAAATATATAAATAAATAAATATGAGCAAGCGAGCTGCAGCCCATTCCACCTTGAGACAAGTTGATTAGATCTCAGGCCTTTTCGCACACGTGGTTTGGAACGCGTGGAAAACACTCGGGTTTGCGTCCCAGCCCATTCTGGAGTGTTTTCCACGCATTCCAGATATAGAGCACTTAAAAGTGCTCTATATCTGTTCCCGTGCATACGAAACATTCCCAGCCATTTGGGCAGGGAAGCATTCACACATCCTTCCCTCCCTGACAGCCGCGGGCATGTCCCCTGCCACCACTGGCCGAAAATCAGCCGAACAGGTGATGGGAGCCGCCCTAATTACCTACCTTGCTGGGCTGGGGTGGCGATCGCGCAGGCGCGCTGACCCTGGTAGACGGTGGAGGGGACTCACCGACTTGCAGGCCCCATCTACCAGGAGCACTCAATCCAGGCACCTACACCCCGCAGACGGGTGTGATTGGGGGGGGGATGGGAAGCCTTCCTAGACTGGAGCCATGCGCTCCAATCTGCCAAGGGGTCCTACCACATAGGGAGCTGGCCCCGGGCCCAGGGGTGGGTGCCCGTGTGGCTTCGTGCCACCTGTACAGGGCTCGATATGGCCCTGTACAACTGGCAGGAAGCAAGGGGAGTGGCCTGACAGGGCTGCCTACCCCTGGGTGCTCCCACGCAATGGTAGGCAACCTTGCGGGATGCATCCCCGCCCCTGGTTGGCCTTTCCAAGGTTAACTCACTTTGGGACGCTTCAGCAATTCGCACACAGGCAGGCAGGAACGTGTGTAAATGCGTTCATGCCTGCCTGTGTGTGAATGGGTAAAGCGTCCCAAAGTGACTTAGCCCACGTGCTCTACAGCCGTTACAGCTGTAGTGTGAAAGGGCCTCAGGTTGCTCTGGTGTGGGATACCCTGTAGAGTCTGGAAACAGTCACAGGCTGCTGTAACTGCTTGCTTTACTCACCATATACCTTATGAAACTGATTATGTATTCATACTTTCTTTCCCTGATAATCTTGGCCATATTCACAAACTCGGCTGCATAGCAATTTCCCCATTTTCTACACCACTGTATGTCTCTATGATTTCTAAAATGATTACTTCACCAGTTGAACTCTAGTTTTGGCTGTGGCTAGAAATGTGATGTTGTTTGCTAACCTATCCTTGTTAGACTGTGTAAAAGAAATGGATGGCTCACTATTTTCTCAAGGTACTAGGGCTCGAGGGCTCCACCAACCCTTGCACCCCTTTGATATATATATATATATTCATAGAGACATATCCTAGCCAGCAGCTTTGGCACACTAACAGACTACAGAGTTCCTAATTGTTGCACTTGGGATTCTCCTCATATTGGTTGTCTGATTGCCCTCAAGTGCCAAACCTTCACCTTCTCTCAGTTCCCTGCAGATGGACTTTAGAGACATGTGCCCTTTCTTTCCATCCTGGAGGTGATACTTAGGCATTGATTCTAGTAGCCTTTGATACACTTGGCCTCCATGAATTTGTCTAATGTTTTATTAAACTACCCAGGTTGGTAGCTGTCACCACCTCTTCTGGTAGTAAATTTCATAAACAGATGGCTTCCCCTTGTCGTTCCTAACTCTCCCGCCCAACAGCTTCATAGAGTGCTCCCTGATTCTAGTGAGGCGTGATAGAGAAAATAATTATTCTTTAACCACCTTTTCCACACCATGCATTATTTTATATGTTTCAGTCAGCTCAGCTCTAAAATGCTCTCTTTCAAGTCTGAAGAAGCCCAGATGTTGCAGCCTAATTTCATATGGGAGGTGTTCCAAACCCTTGATCATTCTGGTTGCCCTTTTCTGCACATTTTCCAGTTCCACAGTATCCCTTCTGACATGAGGTGACCAAAATTGTACATACAATATTCCAAATGTGGTCTCAGCACAGATTAATACAGAGACACAATAATGCTTGCTGACTTATTTTCTATTTCCTTACTAATTACACTCAGCACTGAATTTGCTTTTTTTCACTGCTACTGTGCACCAGGTTGATACTTTCATTGGGTTGTCCACCAGAACCCTAAGATCACTTTCTTGGTCCGCCACAGGAAGCTCAGCCCCCATTAATAACAGGTGTAATTGGGGTTCTTTGCCCCAGTGTGCATTACTTTGCACTTGCTGAGATTCAAGGTCATTTGCTCTTCATTGCCCACTCACCCAATGTCAAGAGATCCCTCTGAAGCTCTTGGTGATGCCTTCAGTTTTTACTGCTCTGAACAATTAAGGGCTTGTTTCCACTGCACCATTTATTCCACGTCTTAATCCATCTTGTTTTAAAAATCAGCACTGAGACCTGAAATTTCTCATTCCCACTGGCAGCTTGTGATGCAGATTTGTAGGGGAGAAATCACCTCCCCTCCTTTTCTGTCATACCTTGGCTGTGATCTGAGCCCCACCACTATATAAGCCTGATTCAGATTGCCATGGGGAAGCAGAGTGGGAGGCAAAAGACTGGATAGAAGGAAGGATGGAGGGGGGCAGCAGGACGGAAACCTTCAAAGTCTCAGTCATTGGCAGAAGGGTCCCTGTTGTTCTAATATATGTCTGATTTTAAATGTTGTTACCCGCCCTGAGACTTTCTGGTATAGGGAAGGATAAAAATACAATCAATCAATGAAACAAACAAACAAATATCCATCTATTGCTACTCTCTGGTTCCTGTCCTCTAGCCAGATGCTGTGTTTAATGTGAATTTTATTATTGCTAGCCGCTATAGGCAGCATAGAAAAGGTTGGTGCCTTTTCCCTAAATTGATATGTTCAAATAAGCTGACAGCCACCTGCTGGAGAAGCTTTAATTTGGATTTCTAGCAGGAGTAGACAGCTGGGATTGATGGCTTAAATAGCACCTTTCAACTCTAGGGCTCTAAATGATGGGGCTGGGAGAAAGCATGTGTTACCTAAACTAAAAACAGCTAAAATCTGCTATGCACAATAAACTGTTTTTCATTTTCAAAGCATATTGTTCACATTCAAGCAAAACAACTCCCTACTCTTACTTATAACTCAATTCATATATTGACTTTTTTATGGGTGGAGAGAGCGCCTTTGCTGGCATGTATACATTTACGTAACTTTGTCTGCTACTCTAATGTAATTGATTCATTTAGATATTCATGCTGCATCCCTTGATACTACTTCAGCTGCTGGCATAGGCACAGCAGGTAGAGCCAAACTAAAATATTAAGCTGTCTGGCTCCAAGAGTTTGGGAAAGCAATATTCTTATCACAGCATTTGATATTTTGTACGCTCACAAGCTAGTGATGTTCAAGCTGCAATGCAAATGAGTGAAGTGAAGACAGAAAAAAGATGAGGGCCAAAGGTCATTTCACGGAATGGTATTCATTAATAAGAAATGTGAAGAACTTGAAATGAAACATCAATGAAATGTGTGGAATAGGATGCTCATAAATTCTAGCCACTTCACGCCATGCAAACCATCTCTGAATATGTGATCTCATGGAGAAAGCACCTAGTCATTAGTTTCTGGATCAATTAATAGGTAAACTTTAAAATTATTTGGCATTCTTGTGCTTTAATTTTCAAATGCTATCCTGCATGCTGCACAAACATACATTAGAGCAGTGATGGCCAACCTATGACACGCGTGTCACAGGTGACATGCCAAGCCCTTTTGGGTGACACACATGGTCACCCTGGCACCTGGGCATGGAGTGCTTGCTTGTTCTTGAAGTGTACGAAATACCAACTTTCAATTGAAGATTTAGCAAAGGAAATTCAGCAACAAAAGTCACTAATGTAAATAATTATTTGTTTTTGCTTTTAATAGAATACATATATCAAAAATATAATTTTTCCTAGAGCTACAAATATCACAAAATTATGGATATTTCTAGATGTGACACAGCACCCAAGTTAAGCCAGGTTTTCTTGCAAATTTTGACATACTGAGCTCAAAAGGTTCGCTATCACTGCATTAGAGAAAAGTGTTCCCCAAATTGTACTTATTAGGAAAATAATGCTTAAATCCAGAAACCTAAATCTAAAACTAGAAAAACAAAAAAAGAGAGAGATCTCAGATTAGCAGATTTATCCATCTCTAGTTCAACAGTAGGAATCTCCACAAAACTGTTGTCTGAACACTATTAATTTCCATAGTCCTACCTCCATTCAATTAAAGCCACACAAATGCTACAAGAAAAAAAATCAGCACTGAAAATGCAGGCATAAGGTGTGGGGGGGAATCAGAGGATATTTAGTGCTACCATATTGAAAGTAACCCTGAGATAAAATCTAAAAAGTCTAATCAGAACATATTAGCTAATTAATACATGTCAGACTTAAATCATGGTTTGGGGACAAGCAATTATAGATGATGTGCTGAATGAGTTTGCTAACTTCATGTTTTACACAAATTCGGAGTTTTCACAACTATCGCTGCCCTTCACTGAGGCTTTGATGTTTTTGAAGGGTCTGTACTCACTTTGTACAGCCTCTGTGACTGTAGTATTCCAATTTCTTATCAGTTTTGTATTGCCTTCTGTGATTGGCAACTGCAGTTTGAATGACAGCTTGTATAGCTTATTGGTTGCTTTGGTTATCTCTCGGTGCCAGGGAAATGGATCATGGAGGTGGAAGCTCAAGGGTAGGGATGTGCATAAGTTATTATCAGGTTCACAATTCATATAAATTCATTTGAATTCAAATGTTGGTACTTGAACTGAATATTGGCTACATTTGAAGACTAACAGTTGAATGTGAAGTGAATGCTTTTGTGAATATGTTTGATGCTTCATTATATTCATGAATCAGTAAAGTGGGTACCCAGTAACATCATTTCAGAATACTCATTTCATTAACCAGGGTATTGTCAGCGAGCACATGAGGCTATTAGCTTATTAAGGTGGAATAAGATTAATACACTGAAGATGAATATTGCACCTAGAATATTATACATTCTACAGAGTATCCCTTTATATATATTGAACTCTTTTTAAAAAAGAAAATCAGTACACATTTCTCTTTAGTTTTTCTTATTGTCAATGCTTCTATAGAAAAGATGGAATTCAGGGCACTAGTTTGTATCATTTGATGCCTCTGTTGATAGGTAATAATCTAGAATTTTCTTCCTATGAATTAGACTTTCCACTAGGGGTTGTTTAGAGTACCCTTTTGTGACCACTCTTAGCAAGGAGACAGAATTAAGTTCCTGATACAACAGTGAATCGCAGTGACAAAAAAAGCATTGATAATATTTTTGTTCTTTTCTTTTGATCAGTTAAATAACCACTGATAAATAAGATTACTAGTAAATGTTACTCATCAATAACACATGTTAATGATGAGTAGCATTTACCAGCAGTTATCTTATTTCAAACCTTTAGGTTTTATAGCACCAGCAACTCCACAGTTACTATAAAGCAAGTGGCAATTAATGTTTATAAATATATGCTGTCAGTTGGCATCTATGCCAGTTGGCACCCCTGGATCTTAAGCTTTGCCTTAAACAGCCACACACACATTTATGTGTGATCCAGTAGTATAAGCTTCTCTATGTTTGTGTGTCTGTGTTGAATTTATAAGCATTCAAGATGTCCAGCTATTTGTGATGCAGTTCAAATGTGTAAGTTTTAGCAATAACTAAATAACTTCTTTCTAGGAAGAAGTCATTAGATGTATACTTTGGGACTGAAACCATCTTAGGGGTTTTCCATACTTGTCTTAAGTAGATCAGATCAGGTAAACCAGACCCCACTAGGACAGAAGACACCTGTCCTAGTGGGGTCTAGGTGCAGAACAGGGACATCCAGATTAGGGTGGCCTGTTCCATTCCAACCCCACATTGGCTCCAAAGGTCATGCCAATTCTGGAGCCAGCATGAGGAGTTTCTGAAAGCTCAGAAAGCTCAAAGGGAATAATGTGATACTATACCTTGTTATGCAGGGTCCTATGGTACGTTAGATCACAGTGGCTTGCTGTCTGCCCACCACCATGCTCTGGTATACCACAGCCAGTTAGAGCCAGAATATTTGGATAAGAGTTTAGGGTTTCTCCCTGCACAGCTAAAGTCAGCTGTACACAGTTAGATACAGTTAGGAAAAGCCAACACAGCTGCTCTATTATCTTCATCGTTGACTTCTGTATTATAGTCTTCTTGTGCAAAGGTCCTTGGCATTTAGGTACATTAGCTTGTGTAGCACCTGGCAAGTATTCACTTAGGATAGGCCAGACATGTACACATGATCCTATCTCCCTATGTGACATCATGGATCCTGCTTCTGTATAGTTGCACTAGTATTTTAATCCCTTTTTGCTGTATGCACATTTGCCATATTGCTGTTTGCCTTTTGGCTTGCCTTGTTCCTGTATATTTCCCTTGGTTGCTAGCAGGAGCGTAAGGATGTTAGGATTTGTATAGACTAATTGCTAATTGGTGAACTGTACTTTATTTTCTTACCCACATGCACTTCTGCTATATTGTACACTTGTATGTTAGCTAGTGCTTACTTTGTATTTACAGGTAATAAACCTCCTATTCAGGATGCTAACTCCAGCCTGTTCCAGTCTGTGACTCCAACTACGTGTTTGCTGACTCTGTGTGTTTGCTGACTCTCTTCCACAATCTGTATCCAATCCAGATTATCCTTGACACAGTCTAGTACACCAACAAATCCCTTCAAAGAGGTCTACTTGTAGACTGAACTGGCCAGCCATGATCCAGTCTACATTCTACCCAATATGGACAAAACATACTAGAAGGAGAAGGGCCCTCCTTTAGACTGCACCAGGGTGTGGAAGGGAAACTCCTAGTATATGTGCTGGTCTGGCGTGTGTGGAATCATGCTGAGATATTTTAATATATTTTAAGGACAACACAAAGGCCTTGTTCCCATGCAAATTCGTTTGGCTCAGAATGGGCATGCATGGGACCGTGAGTGGGTTCGAGATCGAATCTTGCCCGTCCCCAAGCATTCTCGGTGACGTGGGCTGGGTGTGGATGCAGCCATCCCTATGCTAACTGCGCAAACCCTGGCATGGGGGAACAGCGCCCCTTCCTCTCCACCCCCTCTCTCCTCATTGGAAGTCAGATTCATGTCTGTCCATTCCTGTGCCACCAGCTGCAAATGCCCCTGTGCTGCCAGCTGCAAATGCTGCATCCCACCCCACCCCCACCCCCTTAGCAGCACAGTGTAATGCCTCCCGTCGTGTCTCCCGATGCCAGCTCCTCGGAGGAGGAGGCAGACGTGCCCACACCCACGCCTGTGCCCCTGTCATCACCAGGGGCAGACAGTGCCAGCCCCAACGCCGAGGACCCTGCCCATGAGGAGCGCGTGATCTCCTCCTCAGGTGAGAGCGAGGAGGGAGCCGCCCGCCCCGCCCCACAGGTGTTGCGCAGGGGGAAGCAAGTCACGCGCCGCTCATTACGGATCAGACACCTGCAGAGAAAAGGGCGTGACGCAGCTTCCCCTATTTAAGGAATCGGGTGGCGCCCAGAGCGTGTTGCAGACAAAGCTGTGCAACCTTGCTGTGTTACCGGACTCGTGCCTTGGACCTTGGAATCTGCTGGACTTGCTGACCCTCTGGAACCACCCGACCCTGGACTGTGCCCCGACTTGCTGAAACTCTGAACCCTGACCGTGGACCGTGACCCAACCTTGAGAACGCTATGCCCTGGAGCACCGCTGACGTGCATGTGCCCGCCTATGTGCCCTGCCGCCGTGAGACAGGACACACAGAAAGCTAGGACTGGGCTGGGAGGCACAGAAAAAAATTTAAATTAAGTCTAATAAATTTTAACATAATTTTAAAAATACCAATGCCGCCACGCGGTTTAGTGGCAATTGGGTGGCTGAGCAGTTTTGCACACCTCCACTCGCCCAGGAGCCATGAGAACACCCAGCAAACTTAAAAGGGAGAAAATCAAGACATTATCCTGCCTGCCTTGGCGATCAGGAAACGGGTGTGAAATATTTGCCATGGAAAAGGGGCAAAAATTAAGTCATTTCCTGCCTGCCTTGGCAACTGGGATTTTTTCACTCCCAAAAAATCTCAGTGGTTGCAATCTCCAATGCACAGGGCAGAAATGGCAAGCACACCCGACCTCCCAATGATTTGAGTGCCAATCTCCTCCCCAAATAGCCTGGGACAATCCCCATGCACAATTCATGCCAGACCTCCAAACCATGCCCAGACTTGTTTTTTCGGGTACCGATTTGGTCCTGGTCTGGCATGGTTTGGGGCAATTTGGTCCATGGAAATCAGACCAAATCAAAACTGCATGTGGACACCCCTTGCCGAGCTTGATTTTGGTACCAGACCAAACGTGCACGGGGACATGATCTACTAGATTTGATCTACTAGCAAATGCGGAATTGCTCTTAAATATTTTCATACACTTCAAAGAAAACATGAAAAGTTAGTGCACGATTCAGTCCTAATGCCAATAGTGAAATCCAGACATTGCACAATAACCATGTGTGACTTATTGAATCCATGTGGTGCTAAATGTGATCACCACAAGCTGTTGCATAAACAACTAGAAGGCAGGATATGATGCCTAATCCCCATATCCTGTCAAATGGCACAAAGAGCTCCTTATCTACAATGTGCCCTGTGGCCCCTGGTGTCCCTCAATAAACATCCCTTTGATCTCTTGTTAAGGGTGGGTTCTGCAAAAGAAAATCTGATCAAGCCTTGATCATGACAATTTTCAAGGCTTCACCATCCAATGCCATTAATATTGTTTATTTTGAGTATTGAGTAATATTCCATTATGTGGAACATATCTAGGTAAGTTTAGATACACGAGGCATGGCTCTTAATTTCAGCAATTATTCTACATACTTTTTCAACCCTCTGAACATACACAAAGAGCAAACTCATTATGAATACAGTATTTTTATGTCCTTTCTCCACTGCTTTAAAGGTCTTCAGCTGAATATTGCTGTCCCTTTTTTTTTTTTAACCCAGCTCAGGAGCAGAAGCTATCTCGGCATTAGCAGAGGATTTTTGTTGGCTCATTACATTATTTATGCAGAGCCAGATTGTGCAGTAATTATACCTATACTATAATCACTGTGTCATTTGCACTTGTTAGGTACAAGGAAAAAGTTTCCACACATGCGTGCACAGATACTTAAATACCTTGAAAAGTATGCAGTAAGTGGAAACAACTGTGCTCCCTTCTATTAGTCTCAGGGTTATTTATACCTCTGTGGATTATCACGGTACAGTGCAATTAGGCTTTAGAGGTACCATGCAAATCGAAAAGTTTCAAGAGCTCTTAGGAACAATTAACCCCTAATGCATTAACATGTTCTATCTACAAAGCTGTTTTTCTCTCTCGTTATATTCCAGAGTTTCTGAAAGTGCCTTTGCAGTGAACTGTTCAGAAGGAAAGATGGGAAGGAAAGATAGGGGGCAAATGGAATAGAGTGCTAATGCTGCACAGCAGGTGAAACTATGGTCTCAGAGATAGCTGAGCCCAGAAGGTCTCTAACATTTTATCCCCATGGCTCACTTGAGAGGCCTGAACATAACTGAGGCCAATCAGAAACAATGGCAGTAGAATTTGCAATTACTAGGCAATTATTTGCCACACTTTCTACTGATACTGTTTCTTTGGCTCAGGAATTTTCTCGTTCCATTGCTCACCTTTCCTCAGAGTATTTTTTACTGTTCTTTTTGACTGTCTTCTTGCTTTCACTCACATTTAAAGTGTAATCTGTTCCTTGGCCCCAGGATGCCACTTTCTTTAAACACTCTGTCCTGTTCCTTTTACATTCCCATTTTCTCCAGGTATCAATTTCCTTCTCCTTACCCTTTTCTTTTGTTTACATTTAGACCACTTTGTTAGTGCTTTCATTTTGGAAAATAACACACAAAAACCTCTCCCTCCTTTTTTCCCCAACGTCTTCATCCCTGCCATCCTTTCTCCCTGAGAAGAGGGAGAAGATACTTCTTGACTAAGCAGAACACAAAGGGGGAAGGAAGGAGAAGTAGAGAATAGGTCAGGAGTGGCTAAGGATGCATACAGATGGGACAATCCCAACATAGCCTTGTGATATTATGGTGAAAAACTGCTGTATCCTATTTACCCAAAAGAGCACTTTGAAGTGTTGCTATTAACTAATAAAACCCTACAGAGTTCAGTACCTGGGTAAACCTGAGTCCAGTTTTCCCGTCCTGTTCGTACCTATCCTGTGCATTTGGATTATATGTTAGATCTAAATCCTCCTGGCCTACATTGGATAACAGGAATTAGGACAAAGAGAACAGCCTTTTTAGTAGTGGTCCATTCCCTCTGGAACTCACGTCCATTGTTCTTTAAAAACATCTTTTAAAATATACCTTTTCACATTTGCCCATGGTGGGGTGCCCATAGTTCATTATAATCGTTTTCTTTTAAAAGAATTGTTCTAAGCTCGTGTTTTAGTTTTTTTATGTAAGTTCAATAAATAAGAAAATGCATGTGACCCATCAGATATTTTTCATACACAACTGCAGTTACCCAACTGTAAATTTGCAAACCTTATGCTAGAAAAGGTGTCCCGGATTATTTGCAAGAGTGTTTGTGAAAGAGTTATTTCGACAGAAAGGCGAATGTAAAGTTTACTATGTTAGGAAAGGAGGGAGAGAGAGGAAAGAAAAACCTTTTGCCACAAAACCTGCTCTGGGTATGATCACCATAAACAAATGTAAGCTTAGACTGCTTTAGGAAGCAGAATAGAAAACAAAAACCACAAGAAATGTTATCACTCCCAAATATTAACATTCACATTCTATACCTTAAGCTCTGCCCAAGAGATGTCATTGGGTATTCGCTATGCTTACCTCCAGAGTGAGCTTTCCGTAACACTTCCCAGGTTGAAGTCATATAGCTTTGTAAGAATGAGAATCACCTGAAAAGGGGGAAAAGCAGGAAGGGGAGAAAGAAAAAAACACTTTCTTTAGTCTTTTGAAATGATATACTCAATGAATAAAAAAAAACCCCAAAGGAAAGCTTAGCACTTATCCACTAAAGTTGGAGTATTAAGGGATCAAGGAAGGAACAAGGAAACACCAATTACTGAAGGAGAATCAATAACCTAATGTATCCTTGTAGCCAGCAACACTTTATTTTAAATTCAAAACATTGTGTGGAATAAAATAAAACCAGCACCGACCCCTGTATTACTTCTGGAAAAGCAATAGGGGCAAGACAACGCTCTGGACAGACAGCTCTCTTTGATCAAAGTGGCATTCAGAAGTGGAGATTTGCCTCTTTTCGGCTGCCCCTTTCCCTTTCTCATTGCTGTCTTTATGCAATAGCCACCGAGATTTGAGTGATGAAAGCCAGAAAAGTAGAACATACCTCTTCTGCATTTACTTCTCCATGACCCAACCCAGTGTTTCTAGACTTGTCAGACCTACTGGTTCAGGCTATGGAAAGGCATGATCTGGAACAGCATTGTCTGCACAGCAGTTCTGGTCCAGGCTGGGTTCCAAGGGATGCAAAGGGCTAGGAATTTTCATTCCCTGTGCAGGATACACCATTCTGATGAGGCCCAGAAGAGGACTTTGCAGCTATTAATTCCAGATTAAGTGCAGAAAAGCCATTGGCTTTGGAATTTGTCCCAATAAGACATATTTTGTCAACAGAACGTTTTGGAGAAACTCTTATTTTATTTCTGAATAATCTGCTTCTTATTCTGGAATTTTCCATTATCAATTAACTTTCCTTCTTCCTGCTAAATAATTAAGTCTGGAGCATCCAGAATAGATGCCTTTTAGCTTTATCATTTAGTTTTGCTAATAGAACCTCAATAGCCTTGTTTTAAACATGCAAATTCATAATCACTAGCAAAGAAGAAGTTTTCTGATAAAGGATGTACAGAATCAAAATAACAAAAGCATCCCTCTGGCCTAGTGTGAATTTCGCAGACACAACTGCATGAACTACCATAGGATGTACTACCCTCTGGAATTTCTGGTGATGAGCATATATGAAGCCGAAGAGATAGTAAATTTTCCCACAACCAAACCCCTCTATTCTTCCACCCTTTTCCTACTCTCTTTTTTCTATGTTCATTGGCATCTTCCCCATGGAAGTGGGAAATGAAACAGGACATGAAGCTTTAAAGAAGCTTCAGAAGCCGTGATTGAAGCAGAGAAGTCACTGTGTCATAGTCCTGTGATTAGTAAATACATAGCCTGCTGTGTTTTAGGTCCAGTAACCCCAAACAGAGTGAGTTACAGTCATCCAGTTAAGAAATAATAAGGGCCTTAGTCACTGGGGCAAGAGTCTGCTGCTCAAGATAACCAGAGATGCCACACCAGAGATATGAGAAATGCAGCCAGAGTCATTAACAGGGACCAGAACTGCAGTTATAATTGTGTTTTGGTCCCCAGCAATGACTGAGGCAGAATTTCCAGCTTTCAAACCTTTCTCCACCACATCTTATTCCAGAATATATCCCAGAATAGGAGTCTGCTGTCCACATGCTAGTGCAGACTGTGCCATGTTCCAGAAGGGGCAGGGTGGGATGGGGCCTACCATGCATAAGAATTGGGGATATGCATAGGTTTTTTTAATGTTTGATTCACAGCAAAGTGAATGCAAACAAAATTCAGATCTGTGTGAATAGAGCCACTTTGAATGTGATAGAATTTGCATCTGTTCCAAATGTTCTTTGAACGCTATTCAAATCTTATTCAAATCCCTGCCACCAGTCCCTCCAAATCTGTTCTGAATCAGCTCTGAATCCACTGCAGCTATGAATGGGCAACTGCTTTGCCACCTCCCCATGTTTGCAAAGGTAACAAAGCATTGAAAGAATGCACAAAAGCATTCACTTCACATTCTAATGTCAGTCTTCTAATGTAGCCAACATTTAATTCGACTGTGAATATATGAATTCATACAAATTTGTACAAATGTCCAATGGGATGAATATTCGTCCACATTCCTAGTAAGAATTGTTGGATTCACACTTATGTTATGAAAAGCCATCTTCATTGAGAGTTTCATGATGCAATGTAGCTTGTTTGTTTATCCAGTATACAGAAGTCCAAGGTAGTGAGCAACTGAGATAAAACTCAGTAAAAGCTAGTTTTAAAAAAAGAATCTATAATTTCTTTCTATGATGAATAAGTAAAGGAGATTTTCCAGGAATCCCCAGCAAGCTGCCTGAAGCAGCACAGTGTAAATCACACTCACACATTGTGGACACCAGTAATGGGAAATTTATTTTCCTCAAATTAAGTATGAAAAAAGGTCTAATTCTACTAACAGAAAGGCAGGCCATCAAGATAGGGGGAAAAAAAGCTTTATTAATCAAAGGTCCTGGAGAAGCAGTACTGAAAATATTTTAATGTTAGCACTGTGAGGTACCATACTAAAGGAGCATAACTTAGAAGCAGCTAATAAATCTGAAAATGACAAGAATTGCATTTTTAGAGGATCTTTACACATATTTCTGGTTTTCTCCTCCATGACGTAACTACTTGTTTCCCAAAGGTTTGCTACATTCAAGTGCTGCACATTATTCATCATTGGCATGAAAGCAGCTTCTGAGACGTTCAAATCAGCATACGTCAATCTTCAGTAAATAATAGGAAGGAAAGTGAACTTGCCTCATAATGTAAAGCAGACGTATGATACAAGAAGTGGAGTGAAACCTATAGCTGGTTTTGCTGATAAGCAAAACAGAATCATCAGTAACAAGCTGCATAGTATATGTAGCATCCATGGTGTAGCTATTTATTTACAGGACCTGATCTAAATGCTCTTAAATTAGGAGTATAAGATTTTTTAGTGCCAGGTTAGAACACACCTCTTTACCTATGCCTTCAGTGGTTAGCTTCCCTGTAGTCCTGGCCAGAGGGTGGGAAAGCATCTATTTTATACTGTATTTTAGTTCTTTCTAATTTTAACTTTTTACTGTTGTTACTTGTTTTGAGACCCTCAGGTAAAGGGTTGGATATAAATACTACAAACAAACAAAAACATATTAATCCAACTATGAAGCTTGTACTTAAATGTTCTCTTATTTGCACACATCTTTCATTCCAAACTTTTTGGGGTCTTTTACCTTCTAAGTGGAGACAGGTGAAGAATAAAATAGTGAAGTACAGTGGACAGAGCTGGTATGACAATGGCAAGATTCAAGAAGAGATGAAACTGAACACACTGAAGGGACATTTTAAGGCTTGCCAGCAGCAAATAAATAAATAAAAGTTTCCCTATTTTATTTGCAATTGTTTTTAATAGTTTCTAACACTAATGGCATAGTAAGCAAATATATGTTCATTAGTTCACACCCAATTGTAACATGTGCAGCTTGGGGGTGGGTGGGATTTCTAGCATTTCTCTCTTGCACAATTTTCATTCTACCCTTTTTGAAAAGTTTTGTAAAATCTGACCCACAGGTACCTGCTTAAATTAGTCCATGGTTTTCATATGGTTATAGTTTTTCATACAGTAATATAATATTATACATTATCTTGAACAGTCCAGATACCCTCTTGCTTTTCCATTGCTTTCCAGGTGTACAAACCTCATGAATTAAAACAAACAAATAATGGATAACCAATTAAAACCCACCAAGATTAGTAGCTTCAGCCCAAGAAAGACTGTGAACAATGGCAGAATCCACAAAATAGCGCCGATGAAGGAGAGGGCTATTTGAAAAATCAGAGTCAGAATATAGGAAACTTAATACATCTGAGTTCTGTTTTTGCAAGGACTGAAATACCAAGCTGCAAACATGACCCATGAGCCAGTTTGGTCTAGTGGTTAGGGAGCTGGACTCTTGTCTGAGAATACCAGGTTTGGTTCTGCACTTCTCCATGAAGCCAGCTGGGTGACCTTGGGCTAGTCACAGCAATCTTTCTGAGCTCTCACATCCCCACCCACCTCACAGGGTGTCTATTGTGGGGAGAAGAACAGAAAGCTTTGTCAGCCACTTTGAGTCCCCTTAAATGGGTGAGAAAAGCAGGGTAGAAAAGCCAACACTTCTTCTTCATGATCCCATAGTATTAAGAACATGCTCTCTCAGTCTCCTCCTACCTGATGCCCTAAATCCTTTGGACTGTACTTCCTTGTAACCCCAGCCAGCATGGTTCTGCTGGCTAAGAGTGCAAAAACAAAAGATGTTTGAAATATTTTGGCTGCTTGGTGGTAGTGTCTACACAGTAGTGGCTCTAATTGGGAGGTGCATGAAAACATCTGCATGTTCATTTCACTGTCAAAGCAAAAATCCATTAATATGTTCCATTGTTGAATGATTTAATGGAAAAAAATCATTTTAAAAAACGTTTTTATAAAGAATTTTGAAAAAAGTACTTTTAATAACCAAAAACAAAGCAAAATGTGAATGTTTAACTGAATTATTTGTTTTCGCGAATAGGAAACTGGTTCATTTTGAGTAAAGTTCCAGCTATACAAATATATTTGTTTCATTGTGAATGTCTGTGAATATGAAATATTCAATTAAATTTGCAAACACTGATCAAATTTTGCACATCCGTAGCCACTAATGCACAGTTCTAAAGTGCATTTTCTAGCTTTAATTCGAAATAGAGAGAAGATAGAAATACTAATATCCATTAGCTACCACCTCTAAGCTGCTTTTGACTCTGTTTTTGTTGCTGTCGTTTTAATGTGTCTGGTTACAGCTCAATACTACTTGATGATACTGGTTGTCATCTAAACAGAGTTGATGGTTTCATGCATCAAGATAGTCCCATGAATGAGTCAAGAGTGTGCAAGGGGTCAAGGTACAGTGGGTGAGTTGGAAGTGCATGGAGCCACATCCCATCATAAACACTCATTAGGGCACTATAAATGTAGAGTGTGAGTAAGCTCCACCTTTACAATGTTCTAACATGCCATTGGCACTGCTTGTGCAAATGTTGTGTGGCATTCTTCAAAGTAGCTGTGACAGCCCTCATTAATCAAACTCAGGAAATGGCCCACTTCCAGGTCCATTTCTTGTGTTTGATTACACTGTTCCTGGCTGCAATGTTTGCACAGCTGGGAGTAGCAGCAGGCATGTGAACAGCACACTGCTCCTTTCAGAAGGGTACTGTGCATCTAACGCTCTTCACAGCATGCTGTGCAGCAGTGCTCTTGTTAAAACACTGCTGGTAGCCATCAACTAGATCCTGTCTGAGATATACCAATCAGAATACCAATGTTCTGATGTTGTATTGCCTACTCATAAAGTACTCTATATGATAGCAGTTCATATGACAGTTTAGGGGCTGGAGTCTGTTTGGCCATGTATTTTGGGAGAACTAGGAAATCACAGAATGGTCTTTACCATCACCACTTTTATCTCCCAGAAACCTTACAGGTGTTATGCCTCTTTCTGTATTATCTAGAGCAAACCCAGAGTAGTGACCCTGCCTTGAGCAGCTTTATTACAGGTTTGTCAGTACACAGTACTTATCAAAAAAGAATTCTGCCCTTCTGCCACTGAATGACTAGAAGCTCTGATCAAAGTGTGAGAGAAAGATTATAAATCCTCCCATTGGACTTCAGCCTCATGCAGCATTCTGGCAAGAGGCAAGATCTGCCTCAGGCATTTGTAATATTCATACAGTACAGCTAAAATATATAACACATCAGTCATATAAATGACATATACACTAGCAGAGCAAATAAAGACTATAGTCCTGAATAGAAGGCAGCTCAGCAGCTCTTTCGAACTGAATTGTGGGGAAACCCAAAACCTTAATAAATGAAAGAGAGCTCCATCATCCATGATTATTTCCTTCTAAAATTATATGCAACAAAAGCAGTTTCTTCACTACTATCCCTTCCATCTTTTCTTTTTCCCAAATCAGGCTAGATTTACACCAGTCAGATCTGCACACACTTAATTACTGTATCACTGAAATCATGAAGATGATATCAAACTTCCAAATATATCCATGAAAGTACTAGTAATTTTTGTCATGTAAGCAAGTATAGCTAATAATCAATCAAAAGTATTTGCCCCCATCGCCCTTACAGGCATCCCATTCAACTCAATGAATAATTTCCTAAACCAGGCAGCCTTAACAAAAAACAAAGCTGCCCCATATGACACCTGGACGCTTTCTCCTTGCAGAAGGTAAGTCAATGCATTTCAATGGGACACATTTTGTAAAAGAGGTCCCAAACAAGTTATTCTAATTGCAAGAATACAAGTGACAGGCAAACAAGATATGAAAACAATATTCAGCCACTGATGTGCTACAAAGACACAGTCTTTCTTCAGCTAATACTCAAAATATAGCTATAAACTTGGGCACTGCTGTATTCCCAGTGCTTGATTCCATGATAAGTTTGGTCCTTCATTCTCCCTCTTCACCTTGGCCACTTTGGCTTCACCTCAGAAGCAGAGCATCTCAGCTGGGAGGGGGATAATGACAGCGTGGTCACTGTGTTGCTATCTTTGAAGTTCTGTGATAGCAGGCCATGCCTTGTTGCATATTTTGTTGACTCTGCTTTTTCTTTGTTGTGGAAGTAAGCATACAATGGTTAGAAAATAACTGAGTTTGTGGTTTTAGATCATTATGAATCAGGGAGAAAATGGGGAGTGAACAAGAATGATTGAAATACTGGCTGTCCATGACCATGTGGGTGGTAAGGTGTTGAGGGACATAAGTGCTTGTTATATATATGTGGGTTATCACACATATGGGATATATATGTGAAGAATATATGTGCTCTTTTCTGCATTATATTTTGTCAGTAAAGGCTGTTACAGAAGCAAGTCTCCTGGTTCTTGAATTTGGGTCTGTAAATGGTGCTCTTGACAGCAGCTGAATTATGTGCCATAACCATCACTATTGGAAAGCTAATAGTTAATTCTAGAGCTGTGCTGAAGCAGTTTGAATGGTTTCCTGTTCACATCAAAAAAAGGGTTTTGAATGTTTGAATGTGCCTATTTGAAAAGGAACTTTGAAATTAAACTGAACTAAAGGGTATTATAAAGAACTGATAGCTCAAGTTTGAGTTTGAAAAGCTCTAGTTTGCTGCTGCTTTTTTGCCATTTTAAAGAACTCTTCTTGTATTTTAAGGGGTTGTACCAGCCTATGGGTTAAAAAGAAAATCTGAATAGAACTGACCCAAGTGGGTGTTAAGTTTGGTATGATTCAAACTGAAACACCATTTTTAGATTCATGCATATCTCTAGCTAATACTAAGATGATTAGTTCAAGACATAGAAGGGTCTTTTTGTACTCACTTTGAAAAAACAAACATATATTGCACAAGCCTCCAGATCCAGTTCAAAAAGCCTCTGATCCAGATTTTGCGCCTCCTGATCCACACATTAATCTGGATGAAGGAGGTCCCACCCCATTAGTCTCTTGATCCAGATCTACTGTAGACCTGATATATCAGATGTAGAAACCAAACTAAGAGCTGTATTCCAGATCATGGAGGTGTGCAGATATAATCATGAATTACCAGGAGCTGTCATTCAGTGGAGCACCAGTGAATCTGCTGATCCAGATGTACAGCTCTTCAGTGCAGAAAGGCCTAGCACTGTAAAGGAAACACATCAATGTTAACTCCAAGTGATTTATTTTCTGTCTTTTTACAAGCACCCCTCCCCCCCCAAAAAATCAGCATTCTAGAACACCTAGAGAGAATGTCCATACAGACCAAAATTCAACATACATCTGGATATTAGCAAGCCTGAATCACTATATACTGATTTCAGTGAGAGCCACAGCATCTTTCGTTCCCTTTTTATTTCCTGGATCACACTTACTGAATCACTAACTACTTTATTTCACTTTTATCTCAGATTTTCAACTCACAACATTCTGCAATTAATTAGGCTGAAATTAAGCCAAATACTGAACCAATCTGATGATCTCCATGACAGAAGGAAAATTTGCTCTCCACCACATTAACCTCAATATTACATAGCATCCAGTACACCAATGGAATCCAATATACCTATGGAAGTGGGCATCAGACACAAGGAGGAAATCAGAATAAGTCAAGTAATGCAGACTACAGAACAGCTGTGGGAAAGCTATTGTACATCGCAAATGTAAGTAGGCCTGATATAGCAAATGCTGCAGGTCTTTTAAGCAGGAAAATGAGTGAACCAACTGAATAAGACTGAACAGCTGTAAAAAGATTATGTAGGTATATAAAAGGAACAATGAACCTAAAACTGTTGTGAGGAATGCTATCAAGGACAGTGTGTCTGCAAAAACAAACTGATAAGGAGCTTCAAAGAAGTAACTGGTCTGAACTAGTCAGCCATTTGGACTTGACTCTAATTGCACATGTCAGAGAAATCTCATATGTATGTCTTTTCTGTACTTTCAAGGCGTTACCGGGAATATTGTAATTGCCGGGGTTTAGGTATAAATTGTGTCCTGGAATGTGGGAGGTCTGAAGTTCGTCTTGGTGGGGTTCTGGAAAGCGGACTTCCTATGCTGCAGTATACAAAATAAAATGAATCTTTTCTCTCTGACCCATCTGCTTATTAAGAATCTAATACGAGTAGCATTTGCAGATAAAGCGGCAACTTGTTTTCATAGTGATTCTGGAATTTTCCTAACACTGTGGTTATCTGCAAGTGATGATCAAAAATTAGTTGGCTACACTGATTCCGATTGGGCTGGTGATAGAAGTTATAGAAAATCAACCACAGGATATGTATTCTTCTACAGAAGTCCACCCATTGCTTGGCGTAGCAAAAAACAGACTATTATAGCCTTGTCTTCCACAGAAGCAAAATATTGTGCAGCAGAACAAGCATGCAGAGAATTCTCTTGGTTGCACAACCTACTAAAGGATTTCAGACTGAGATATCGATGCCAAAAACCCTGTATGAGGATAATATGGGGTGCATTAAGACTGCGGAGATTAAGCAGACCAAACCCAACATGAAGCACATAGATATAAAGCTGCACTATGTGGGAAATTACAAGAGAAGGAAACAGTTAAGCTGGAATATTGTTCTACAAAAGAAATGGCGGCTGACATATTTACTAAGCCACTGCCCAAGGATCCTTTCTTGAAATTGAGAGATGCTTTGGGACTTAATGAGTAATCACACACATGCATGCTGAGAAAGGGAATGTTGGAAATACAGCATTTCATGTGTGTATGAGAGAGACAGACACGTCAGCCTAACCTGACAAAAAGGGGGTGGAGCTTAGCCTTCTGTCAGTTTGTTTAGGCACTTGGTTTATTATTATTGAGACAGCTGAGAACAGGTCAGTCTGTACTATGTTATTTCTGCTGTGTTTTAAGTAAGGTTAACTTTTATTTTCACTAATCTTTTGAGACTCTTATTCCACAAACTCTGGGAAATCACACAAGTCTGATTTTTCAACATATACAACATAAACAGGCCATTCTGTTTGTTCCTCGGTCCTCCCCATACACATGACTTATGACCTAGAGATAACTGAAAACAACCCCCCCAAAATCTACAAAAAGTAGATCTTGGTATTTTATCTCAAGTGCTCCAAAGCTGCTTCCTAAAAAAGAGTTGATGCTCTGAAATTGCTTTTGCAAGTGACTTTAGAGTACTGTTTAACCCCCCCCCCCCAAAAAAAGTACATTATATCCAAGCTACAGTTTTGGCTACATTCTTGTGGCACTGATGAAATCTATTCCATTACATCCCTAGTTAGTTGCCTGAAGAAGGCTTCAGTGGGGAAAACCCTACCATCATGAAGGTTCTCTTCCATGCCTTCACTTCCATATGAACTCTAGAGCTCTTTCCTGTTCTTAAAAAAAGGAAGGCAAACCAGGGAGGGGGCATCTTCGGTGTGGGAAAGAATCAACAGGAACAATGTAATTGATGTTGAATGTCCTCATCCTCTTTTGCCCACTGCAACACATATGTAATGGACAGAATATTACACTCATAAAGTTATGGCTTTAGCAACATCCACACCATTTTGATCAATGCTCCTCAAGAGCATGTTCATCTAGATCATACCTACCTCTGTCACTAGAAGCACATGGAATTACATTTGTGAATGAATCCTCTAAAGCTTTGCAGCAGCCATAAATATAAGACTAGTAAATTCATCTGTGAACAGCTTTTCTTCTTCTTAAAAAAAAACCCAGTTACTGCTACTCATTTTCCATTCTGTACATTTTCAAGTAAAATCCCTTGCTATTTCTAAAAGCCAGTTAAGATGAATTTTATTTTCTTGTGGGTGATGATGAATTATTACGGTTAGTGTCTGTCACTTTGGATTTATCTTGATATCTGTGATAAAACTGCCTACAAAACAGAGCAAAATTATAAAAAGAGTCATTTGTATATGCTTTGCACATGACAGTTCTAGAACTGGAGGTAAACAGTCCCCTTAGAATTTCTAAAAAAATCTCCAAATGTGGTGGGTTTTTTGGCATTAAAAAAAAATTTATTTCATAATTTTTAATGTACATATCAATAACATATTTAACATTATACAATTCCATTTATTTCCCTCCCCAAATCTCTCCTTTCCCCTTGCAGCCATCAACAAATTAACTCAAGAAGGGAAACTATTCAGTATTTTTCTTACCTCTTCTCTCAAAGGTCCATCCGCATCCTGATTCTTCTATAACTCCTAACATGAAATTGTGGTCTGCATTCATACCGCACATTCCGATGCGCAGTGTGGGCATAGTGCCTCCCCCTCGATACTTCATAGCGGCAGTGCATTATGCCACTGCTACTTCAAATTTACCTACTGCGGAATGATGAGAACTCGCTTCACAGTATCCAGTAAATTTGAAGTTTCCCGCCAGTCCGGACAGGATAGCAAGAACAGCAAACAAGAGCTAACCCTGCAACTCATTTCCCATTGGCTGCCCCATGCCATGTGATGCACACCTTGCCGTGCCAAGAAGGAAGCTGCAAACCTCCGTTTCAGGTGGGGACAGCAAGTCATCACTTTGCAGCCAGGTAAGCTGCAAATTTTTATATAACTGCAGATTTATTTCTGCTAGTCTGGAGGGGCCCATAGCTACTACTGAGCAGATTTTTTAAATCATCAGTTATCTATATCTCACATTACATCTGTAGCATTTCTTTAACAGCAAGTTACCTCACAGGAAACTATGTGATTTTGCCTAAGCCCCAATTTTACAACCTAAACTTAATTACTTTACCACTTGGGTTGATTGGTTATGAAGTTACAGAAGTAAAATAGTTTTTCAATGGAGGCAATCAAGAGTTATCCAATTTACAGCAACAATGAGGGCCCCACAAAAGATAGCAGGATAGTTATATTCTACAAAAACTCACTCGTAGAACCCCATATTGATGTGGAGCTTCAGGCGGCATTTGCACAGTCCCTATGGCCATGCTGGCTGCTACCAAGAATGTGAAATCCACATGTTAGCGTGATCTCCATGAGGTTGTGCTTCTTGGGAAATGCTTTGCCTGGGCAACACCAGTTGCTGTTGAATGATACACCCAGAGTGAATGATACGCCCATAAGCTAATTCTGTATTTAAATGTAGATGAAGGAGGCCAGGATTCAAGCTCTGGGCTGTTAGTTGTGATAGGGGATTGGCCACTTTGACCTTTTTGACCTTAGGGATTAGCCATCTACCCCTGAGTCAGCTGCACCTTTCAATGACTTGCAAAGTTGATTCAGGCCACTGGCTTCAAAATAAGGAGTTAAATCCATGAAATCACATTGATTTTTTTAAGGCTATGTAAATGCCTTCAATCCCTTCTAGCTATTTATCACATTCAGCTGTCATCTCAAGGGCTCCAAAGTGTTACTTTCCATTAAATAATTTTAATGTATTAACTATTATCTGCACTATGGAGTTAGGGCATCTGAAACATAAAAAACAGCTCTGATTCTTTTATTTTAAAAGTACTGGCAGTGGTTGAACAGCTAAGTTCTGGAATTACCAGAAAATAGATTTGGGCCTCCTGGTAGCTCTCAGGCCAATGTGAGTTAGATCATTCATTTAGAAATGCCACCATAATCTGCCACACCTATCTGCAATAAGCAAGGAAACAAATAGGTATTTGCACAGAAGACCTGTGAGCTCAATTCATATACTAAAAACAATCTCTCAAGTTAGAATTTTTGACAAGTTTTTCATGCACACTGTAGCAACCACTCTGGGCCAGAATGAGCTGCTGTATCTTCTTTGGTCCTGGAGCAGGCTTCACAGCTGTCCACTCACATTGGCATCCTGACCTGGATTAACTTCAAGGCTGGAGAACAAAAGTCCCTCAGGATCAAAGTTGCATTGTGGGAACATTTATGCCAGACTCCAGAAATGACCTCAGAAGTGGGCCAGTTTGGGAATCTGGCAAAATGTTGTGAGGGTGCAGACAGGCCATGGGTCACTTTCAGTACTTCAACCTTTCTTCATGGCAGCAATGGGAGTAATGTGTGTCCTATCCTGTAGATGCAGGGCAGTTTCCCCAGATCTGTAAAATAGAATGTTCCTCTGTGTTCCAGAGTGCAGAATCTCCCCAAGTGTAGCCCACATACAGGTGATACGTGGTCACTATGCCCAAGCGAGACCTGGCCTCTTTTGGTGAGCAGTGCCAAGGAGATACTGCATGATCATGTAAGGACTGACCCTCGTTGTTTATGCAATGAGCGATCAGAGGCAGAGGACATATCTTTATATTTCTCATCCCAGTACAGATACCATCATTCTAAACATGCTGTGTATTGTTTTAGATTTGTTGATTTTTTAAAGTGCTTTTAACGTATATTCTGTATTTAATCTGTTGTTTTAACGGTTGTTACCCACCCAGAGACCTTCAGGTATGGGGCGGGATAGAAATGTAAATAATAAAATAAATAAATAAAGGAATATTGTCTTTACAGAGAACCAGGACTATTTCATCCCAAGGTAAATCTCTCTGAGAAAGGATGGGCAAAGCCCTCATTTTATTCCCTAGCTTTGGCCAAAAGATCCCTTCTCCTGTTCCCTCATTGGCTGAGGTACTCTGAGGGTACAGTCTTCCTGTTACGCTTAGTTCACACTCCTTCATATGCTTCCCCTCCCTTCACATATGTCACATGTACAGAAAATGGCTACTTCTCCACTGGGGCCTGAAACAATATTAGTTCATTAAGTAGTAATAAGAGAACCATAACTTTTGACCTTACACCTGGGCAAGTTATAATTCCAAAAGCAGAATACTTCACTTCCTTCTTCTATAAGATTAGCTTGGAAGCCCAGTCTCTGTTGACTATACCAGCCTTGAAGCTTGTAGGGAAGACATGATAAGGAAAAATATGCAGGATCTTCTACATGGATAGTAAATACTAAATTTGCACACACACATATATAACACGTAATTAAGTATGCCTTTTTGCAATGACACACCAATGCTTCTTCCTCTCACTCAGAACCCTACTGGTACAGTCCAAGAAGTTAGAGTGGATCCCACCCTTAATTCCAAGTTCATGCTTTTTGTACTAGGCTCAACTTACTGGTGGTTGGGGCTGAATTTAAAAAAGAAATAAGGAAAGTAATATTTTACCTTAATGTTCATTGTTATGAATTAGAGAAGATCCATCTACTCTTCCTTGTGACCAATTATATCCAAAGAGCATTGGAAGCAGAGAAAGCATTTTTATCCTCTTTTCCCTTTACCTTTCCACTGTCATATTTTTTTGGCTTGATCTTGGGATCTATGATATGTGTTACAGCTTTAGGAAAAACAAAGGTAAAACAAATTCAAAAACCCGAAAGGAGATAAATTTTCCCAAGGCTTCGAGGGTGGTATCTTAAAAAAAGAAAGAAAGACTAGGAGATATAATCCAGCGTGGGTTGTGGAAATCAATAAAAATAAATTATAGCTGGGGTTTTTTGCTGCAGCATCCTATAATGCATGATAGAGGACTCCTAAATCATATCACCGCCAACTTGTGGAGATCGTATTTATTTTTAACTGACTTACATAGAGATAAAGCTCAGGCTTCTGTTATTTTAAGCAGGCGAGATGTCTTCTCTAGTGGGAATGCTTATTTACTTGCAGCAGGGCGATCTAGCACTGCTGGCAAAGATACTGTGGGGAACAATTGGAGCCTGGCAGAGGCAATGATTAGATAACGTAATAGGTCTTTTGCAGGCTCTAACTTCTGTGCTTTGGGTTACGTGCAGGCTGCTTGCCTCCTTGCCATGTTTGTTCATAATACCTTGGGATTTTATCCAGCTGTCCCCTGCGTTTTGCTGTGAGCTTTAAAAGGCTAAATAATATTCTACATGTCGCCTGAAAGATTATCTCACTCTGACTTATGTCTGATAATTACATATAATACCAAACTTGTTTTGTGTAAAGCCTCATCTGCGAGAAGATGAAAGGTATTTGTAATCTAAATTCTCCACCGGCACTCCTAGAAGTTAATAATCATCACTGAGTTCTGAACTGCAGTGTGAGAATGCCAACGATTTCTATTTATCTATGCTAAAGTAGTACAGTATTCTGAGTGACTTCCTAAGACACTACAGCTGCTAGTCACAGATACATGAGGTTGGTTCACAGTTTGCAACATTAAATCAACCTTATTTAAAGAAGCATTGGAGGGAGGCTGCACACTTCCTAATGCCTTGTAAGAAGGCAACAAGCAAAATGCCAGCCAAATCTATCAAGTGCTACTGAGATTCATAAAAATGCAGGTAACAAACAACTCTTTGTTTTATAAATGCAAATGGTTCTCCACTTTCCTTACAGTCATTGTTCCACAGCTGCAAAGGTCACCACACAAAGCATCTAGTACCTCCAGCTGCTGTCCCTGTCATGACTATTATTCTGTGCAAGTGACAGAGGGGACATCTGAAAGTGATCAATGTAGCAATTTCATTACTAATGGAAACTTAGGAATGTGTTAGGCTCCTCTTCCTGGAAAAGAATAGCCCTGAGGGGAAGTTCCCCTCTATGAGACAAGCATCTGTTGCCATCTGCATAGGCTGGATACAATTGTCAGTGCCCACCCTTACCTGAGGCAGGTATGATCACACCACAGATGCAGTTAAGAAGGGAAGCAACAGCTAAAAGAGAACCAATAACCTCCTCACTCTATCCATGAGTGCAATAAGAAGCCTGAATTCATTAGAGGGAACTTTTAAAAGCATATTTATTCATATCCTGCCCTTCACCAGAAAGTTCCAGGACATGTCACAATAATAAAAACTAAAGTAAATTTTCTGGTGCAAAACAACTTCATCCAGATCAAATGCTTCTTAAACTCCTGGTCTTGAGTCTCCATGAAACACAGAACCTTCATCTTATTTGGATTCAATTTCCATTTATTGGTCTATATCCAACCCATTACTGTCTGCAGGCAATGACCAATTGTCTGAACTGCCTCCCTTGACTCAGAAGGAATGGAAAGATAGTTGTCACCAGCATACTGATGGCACCTCACACCAAAACTTGTGATGACCTCTCCCAACTGCTTCATGTAGATGTTAAAGAGCATAGGAAACAAATCTGAGCCCCATGGAACTCCTCACAGAAGTTCCCAGGCCATCAAACACAAATTCCCTGTTGCTATTTTCTGCAACCTACCACAGAGATATGAAGATAACTACTGAAAGACCCAGTCCCTGAAGCCATTCCAGCAGGATACCATGATTGGTGGTATCAAAGGTTTCTGAAAGGTCAAGAATGACTAACGGAAAGCTGATTGAAATGTGATCATCCGTTTCCTCCTAACAGCCTGCTATTGGTTAGCCACCACCTTCTCCACCACCTTAACCAAAATGGAATATTTGCTGGTGGACATACCACAGCTTTCTTCAGAGCCACTGGAACCTTTGCTTTCTGCAAAGAAGCATTTATCAGTCCCTGGACCCACCCAGCCACACCCCCTCAGCTAGCTTTTATAAGCCATGAAAGACAGGGATTAAGGAGACAAGTCATTTGCTGAACCCCTGCAAGTGGCCTGTCTACTTCCTCACACCTTAACAATTGAAACTCATCCAATATAATAGGAGCAGATGGTGGTCTAGATACCTCCACTAAACCATCTCCAACAGTGCAAGTCCAATTTCATGTGAATTTAAGCAACTTTTTCTTGAAAGTGCCTTGCAGATTTATCACAGCAAGCTTCCAAAGGTTTGTTTTCTGAACATGCAGTGCAAATGACCAGAGGCTTCTCAGTAACCTCAGAGAAGGATTAAGGAGTTCTCTGTTTCCAAACAGTGGCAGGAAAATCAATGAGCAAATCATCAGCAACACCTTCATTCAGGTGAAAGATATGTATTAGAAAATCATAATAAAAAGGTACTGTCAAGTCTTGAGGGATGGGGTATGTGGGAATGTAGGCTGGAAAATAGAATGCCTGCTAGGGAATAACAAAGGTGTTTGTAAACAAAGAGCAGAAGAACAAGCATATTTAGAATGAAAAGAAAAAGAAAAGGCAGTTAACATCCCAAAGACAAACACTATCAGGCCATCCTAGATGGCATATCTAGTAGAACCAAGTAACATAAAAATGCTAAATTAATTGATTTCTGATCACCATTAAATAGACTTGCAACAGAACAAACTCATCGTGTTATAACAAATATATTTCTATTCTCTATAAACTAACACTGCTTGAAGGACTCTGGCTGTGCAATATCCTTATCAACATCTTACCCCATTCTGCACTTACCTAGGCTACCCAAGTACAGGGTGGGCTGCCTCAGGACACACAATCCATTCCAAGCAAGGACAGATCATTCCTGGCATGGAAAAAGCCTGTCCATGTTGGAATGGCCTGTTCTATACCAGCTCCTGTGCTAGATCCAGCTTTGGAGCCAACATGGGAGAGGGGCTCCAAATGCCAGGATCAAAAATTCCTGGCCTCTGGAGTCCCTGGGAAGCATTTGAGTGGTGTGCCTTGTTGCACTGTTGAAATGGGTTCCCTGTAGTATGTCAGACCATGGAAGAGTGCTATCCACATGCCTCCATGGTCCAGTATACCAGCCCCCTAGTAAAAAGCAAAATAGAGCAACAAATAGCGTTAATCAGCCATTGTGTAGATCTGGCCAAAAAGAAAGTAGAGCACACAGACTGGATCATTAAAACAACTGATGTCTGAATTGTCTGTCCGGTTGAAACAAACATCTCATTCACATATAGTTTTCATAGTGTTTTTTTTTTTTAATTACATTAACCAAGAAGATAACAGTCCTGTTGACTCTGGTTTTCTACTCCCTACTCCCTACCACCAAACTAATTTCCCTGAATGCTCCTAGCTGCAAAGTTGTGTTCATTCTTACTCTGGTCCCGTTATTAATTATACTTTGCAAATATGTAGACAGTCCTGTGGATGAGCTATATAAATCTCCATGCTGATAAAGCAAGATTTCTGAAAGCAAAGATGACCCCAATGTACAGGAACAGCAGTGCCTGCATCTCAGTAGTCTATCCAAAGAGATCAAAATATCTCTCCCTCAAATAACTATATCTCCTTTATAGATGAGCCTAACTGTCTTTGACTTGACTCTTCTAAGCTGTCTCTGAAGTTCTTCCTCACACCTCAGAAGGAGCAGAAAGCATTTACACTCTAATTTGTTAGAAAGAACCATCTATCTGAGTGCAGAGGTATATGCAAAGCAATTTGCCAATTTAAAGTTGGCAGAAGCACAAGGAGAGTTTAATGAACTAAAGTAATTTAC
Organism: Aspidoscelis tigris stejnegeri; assembly: GCA_023333525.1. Classification (NCBI taxonomy): domain Eukaryota; kingdom Metazoa; phylum Chordata; class Lepidosauria; order Squamata; family Teiidae; genus Aspidoscelis; species Aspidoscelis tigris. Next base: position 58,341,309 of record JALMGA010000002.1, on the reverse strand, counting down.
CTTCCTTGTAAAATTTTACAGCCATGAAAGGTCTGCACAGCTACTGAATGCACTCAGAGGCTTCCAAGCTGTCTAGTAATTTATGGATCGGTGGATCTCCAGCAATTCCTCTGTACAACAGATGATCACCTGGGACTGAAGGTTTTTTTTTTTTTTTTAAGGAAAATGACTGTAGTGAACCCAAGTCCAATCCTGTGCTCTTCCATTGAGATACGCCCTTTGCAAAACAGTACACAGTCTCGTATGGGACTGAACATTCATATCAAATTCAAATCCCATTATATTTGAAGGAGATCTATTTGAATGAATACAGATTTTCTTGCATTAGTTTCAATAAGAATTGAATACAAAACAAACATTCATGCACGCCCCTAGCAGATAGTATATTGTATCCTTAAGTGCATTAGGGTCAAATTGTGCCCAAGTTAACTCTATATAACAGATCGCGAACAAAAAAGATGGTGCTCAGAGGTAAGATACAGGATGATGAAAGTATTGGCCAACCCAATCACTTTACCTGAGAAAAGTGTCTTTCTAGAAAGGATTCAGGGAACCATGGTCCAAACCAGTGGGAAGTGTACTGGTTGATCACAAGATGAACATGAGTCAACAATGTGATGCACCTGCAAAAAAGACAAACTCCATCCTAGGATGCATCAAGAGGAGTATAGAGTCTACATCACAAGAAGTAATTATTCCTCTTTACTCTACCTTGGTCATACCTCATCTAGAGTACTGTGTCCAGTTCTGGGTACCACAATGTTAAAAAGACACTGACAAACTAGAGCAAGTCCAAAGGAGGGCTACCAAAATGGTTAGTGGTCTGGAAAGCATGTCCTAGGAGGAAAGATTGATCAAGATGGTAAAATTGGTCAAGATGGTGAAATCAAAATGTGACTGAAGAATTCCAAATAGGGCCAGAGTCAGACTTGCACAGAAGATACCTTCAGGCCTAGGCAGAAAACATCCACTGCAAAACATTCACACGGTTTCCCACTGTGAAGCTACTGAATGCTGTTCTGGATAGGGGGCAGGATTTATTTACTTCAGAGTAGCATTTCCAGCTCTGAAATAGTCACATCTTGGTAATTTGGATCATAGCAACCATTTAGCCACTTGTGGGTTGAAACAAAGGGGAACACTTAAATGCCACAGAGGGTCAAGAGTCCCACAGCAATTTGGGGACTGCCATTTACTTCATTAGAAACTCCTCCTAAACTGGTGGAGACTATGAGGGCCTTTATCTTGCACCGTATTTATTTTAATCAATCCCAAATTTTTAACATTGAATTTCTTTATTATATTTTCTGTTAGACTGGACTCATTCCTTGTTTTTCCCATAAATACCCATGTGCTCAATGAGATAACACTTTCCAAAATTTTCATGAAGTCCCGTGGATTCATTATTGTCATTATTATATCATCTGCAACACATTTTATTTCTATATGAAATCTTTGAAATGGTACAACTTGATTCCCCCCCTCCTTTCTGAATAAGGGCATTTTTGCACTTACCTTCAGTGGGATATCATCTTACCAAAGTTAGGTTCAGGGATGGTGCCTACTGTTTGCCTACCGGCCCTCACAGTGTTTCTGTTCTCTCCTTATATATTACAGAAATATAAGCATCATTCCATGAGGAAGAATTGCCCCTTTAAATATTAAACTATTCACTTTTTTCTTATAGAATTTCCAATAAAATTTCTTCAAATTTTTAATAAACATTCTGCTGAAATGTCATCTAGTCCTGGTGATTTCCACAGTTTTTTAAAAAATACTTGTTTATTTCTTCGTTGGAAATGAGTGTGTTTATCATCTCTCTTTGCAACTTGTTAAATTGTAACCATACAAGTCTATCCTAATCTTTAGGGACTAATTGTTCTTATTGATATAGTTGGTTATTTTTAATGACAGTCATGCATTCCAATATACCTAGGCCAAAGAGACAATGGCTGAACCCTTCAGAAATATTTTTTGCCTTGGATATTATAGAACCTACTGGCAATTCTATAAAAAGTCTTTAAAATGAGCTCCCTTGTTTTGCTCTCATGGCCAAGCTGAACACATTCCACTAATAAGCATCTTTTGTCAGTTGCTCAACAAAAGCATTCATATGAAAGAAGAACATGTCCTCTTGGCACTGGTACAAGAGGAGGATTCTCTGCCAGAATTAGCTAGCTGCCTTACAAAATTACCTGTCTTGCAATCTGAATATTTGCCAAAAAAGGGGGGGGGGGTAAGAGGGAGAAGAGAGAGGTTTTCAATAGCTGCTTATACAGTTGACCTTGTGAAAAAAAACATGTTGAAAGTTTTGTCCTTGCAATGAAAAAAATAGAGTGGGGAAGGGAGAGATTATGAGGTGAAGCCTTTTTTAAAGACATAAAATATTTGGTTTCCAACCACACATGTGATCTTCTTTGTTTTTTCTAAAATACTAATCTGTTTCCAAGCTGCACAAGAAAAACAAATACATTTCTCTTCACTTAAAAAAATCTTATGTTACTAATGTCAACTGTGAGAGATTTGAAGCAGCACAGTTAATACTGTCACGAGCAATTTTTCTTATACACTTAAGTGCTTTGTTATTTTAAAGAGAGAAAAAAATAGAAGATCAGAAAGGATGCTGAATTCAAATCAATGCAAATGCAGCATTATGGCTGAACATTTCAATGCTGAACAAGGTGAAAGAGGAAGAATTGAGGACTCCAGTTCTGAATATGCTTACAGTTGAGCACGTAAGTAAGGATGAAGGAAGAGAAATTACGATGGCTCACACTGACTCTGAAGAAATTAAAGTATAAATCCTATGTGTGACCTTGGATTATGCACACATTTTCCCTCAGCATGCTCTGCTATTCCTCCACCATTAACCACAGATTGCTACATCTGTACAATTACTGCACTTGCAACATCACATACTTGAGAATGTGGTTCTGTGCCTGCAACGATATAGGCTGTAATACAAACACAGCATTGCTGTGAATGGGAGACAAGTCTGCCTTGTCCAAGGTCAGAGCTGATCAAACACAGTCTTCAACTAGTCTGACCAGTACCAGGAATGATCACAGTTGTAGTTTGGCAACATGTTAAAAGCCATAGCTTGCCCAGCTCTGACATAAATCTTTCATAAATATTGTAGCAATGAAAGTACAAACTCATTTAAGCTAGGCTGAATGTCATTCACTTGAAGAAAAAGACATGACCATCAGTACTTCTGTCTTGTCTAGACTGAGGCCCTTTCTGACTAACATCTTGATCCAGATCAAAGGACCTCTGATCCAGATACGATGCCTCCACATCCACACATTAATCTGGATCAAGGAGGCCCCCTCCCCCTGTTATGCCAGATCTGGCTGCAGGAGACAGAGCCTTTGATCAAGATCTATTATTGAACTAAACAGCAGTTGCCAACCTGGACAGGATAGATGGGACAGACGGACAGTCAGAAGGACAATCAGATAGGTAGGTAGGTAGGTAGGTAGGTAGGTAGGTAGGTAGGTAGGTAGGTAGATAGATAGATAGATAGATAGATAGATAGATAGATAGATAGATAGATAGATAGATAGATAGATAGATAGATAGATAGATAGATAGATAGATAGATAGATAGATGCAGTCCAACCAAAATGCTGATACAGCAACATTTGATAGAGTTTTGGGAAACAAAACCCAGCAAATTACAGACAAGCACAAGATGGGATGTGCAAGGAAGAAACAACAACAGAATGGAAAAGCTTTTGCAGGTTTTATTCTGAACAAAATAAAAATAAAAAATACATAGGACAGCAAAAGCACCAGGTGCACTAACTTGCATTACAGCAAAATATAAGACAGGATATGATCTACAGATAAGGATAATTTCTGCACCAGATATTTAGAAATTAGAAATTAGCACTTATCAAAAAGATAAGTGGGATATAGCATACAGCACATGATTAAAGGATCTTTCACTATTCCTTCATGTGTTTTTAGACTGCTGCCCTCATGAAACCCATACAACGATTCCAGCTAGGGCTATTGCACTGCACTAATTCAATCTGTGGTATTTCAAAGTCTTCCTTCCTTCCTTCCTTCCTTCCTTCCTTCCTTCCTTCCTTCCTTCCTTCCTTCCTTCCTTCAGTTCCCCTACCAATATTGTTAACTAATATCCTTTTTTGTTTAAACTGGCCGATCAGACTGACTACATCTTTTTAGTTCCTTGCTTTCCACTTTATTTTGTAGTATATAATTAATCACTTTATTCCAACACTTCCTTGTTGTGATTTGTATCACTATGATAAGTTAAATAAAACTTGACCATTCAGCAAAAATTACCCACTGTCACTGCCTGGCAAATTTCTGCAGAAGTTCATTCTTTCACTTCTGCCAACCCAAAGCATATTTCTTCAACACTTCTTGTACCTTGAATTGCAGCAGGAGTGGTCTAGAAAGTAATCTGAATCCTATTAATGGCCTGTGGACTTCCGCTTCCTGCATGCCTTTCTCAGAACGGCTAAAAGACAGCTGAAGGGGATGGAACACACAGCAAGCAGATAACAAACATTCAGTGCTCTTGTAATCTGGACATGCAACAAGGAAACAGTAGCCCCACCTCTGCCACACTGCATTGGAAATCCCTCCCCACCAATGAAGTGATTGGTTCCCATAAATTGTCAGTCTCCCAGTATTCTCACCATTTACACTTTTGTCCGCTACCACACAAACCCAAAGGAGAAAAAGAAAAGCAAACAAACAAACAACAACAAGAAAAAAAACCCAAGGCAGAACCTCAGGCCAGTTTACTGTGCTATGGAAAAGGGACAGGAAAATGTTGAGGCGCTCTCTGCACATGTGCATTGATGTGTACCACAGCTTCCACCCACAGAGGGGGGCTATAATGACAGTGGCCACACTATGAAAAAAGATTGTGGTGTCCCCTTTCACTACTTGGACTCTCTGTGAGTCATGTAAAAGTGTGAAGGATTGCTGATGCTGTCAAGTAAAGCACCTGACAGTCCCAGGCCTCTAACTATAATTTCTGGTTCTACAAACTGTAGTTCAGTGGTGGTGATATGGATGTTCAAGGGTTCACTTGAAACCAAGCCTAAAACGTAGCTTAAACATTTGTGGGTGTCATGTAACAGTCCTCTTTTTGTCTTTTGTCCTTTTTTAAATTTGCTTTGTTGAAGAATAACCCATTTATGGCAATGCCAGGCCGTCAGGGCTGTTGAATCATACTAAGATCAAGTTACTTACAGCAGTATCTAGGGGGCTTTTAAACACCCACACCTTGGCCTTTATAATATATAATGCTGAATTTATAGTGAAACGAAAAATCATTAAGATGGCATCTCAAGCGGAAAGAGCTACGAGACTTGACAAACATTTTTTTATTTTTAGCTTGACAACGTAGCATTTGCTGTAGCTGAGGTGCTTCTGATTAAATAAGCGATCCAAATGCACATAATAAACCTGTAATTTTATTGGCTGAGCGCTACAGAGCAATTTAGAATACATGAATTGCTGTGTTAAGCAAACTATAGCCCATGTACAATACTCATGAATTACAGGGCCTAGCAAAGAGCTGACCAGTTGCCAAGCACAGCTTTTTATAATAACAATGACGATCAACAACACAGCATAATAGAAATTAGAGATGTAAGAGGCTCATTAGCTCATCCAGATAGTCTCCATGGAAAAGTAGAATTGTTCCCAATAGGACAATCTCTAACACTTTGTGCAGGGTACCTTTTTAAAGCCCAAAGTGGAATTACTCTTGCCAACTGGGAAGGCAATGTTCTGCTTTAATTATTGTCTAGAAAGTCAACAGAAATAAATGGCAGATGTCCATGGGAACTGTTGCCTAGTGATGCCCTATGTGTATTCCAGTGGCAAAATTTTAGGGCTCTAGGGTAAGTGTGAGCAGAATGGGACTGAGAAGTACTTACTGATCTAAGCTTTTTAATCTGGAGTCAGGACCAGCAATGGCAGAGGTTAAACTGAGAGACCATTCAGTAAGTTTGGTAGAGAGGGGATTCAGACCCAGGGATTCCTGTGTTCTATCATAATGTCCTTAGACTAGCATCTAAGCCCCTACATTATACTAGCTCTTTTTGCTTAGATAAGCACATCCTTTGATTATTCATTACAAATTTATTATTTGTATCTTGGGTCCTTTCTACATGTATTTCTCTGTAGTCCAAATTAGTGGGTCTAGATCAGCCCAGTCCATTGGTCCAGACCATGGAAAGGTGGGGTCTGGATCAGTGCCATCTGTACAGTGGCACTGGTTCAGACCAACACTTCCAGTAGCCCCAGCCTCAAAACTCACACAAGCTTCAGGGCTGGGCTCCATGAACTCCTAAGGTTAAGAACAAAGGTTACTAGCCTCACAGCCTCTGGGGAACCCATTTCAGTAGAGTGCTTTGGTGTACTACCGAAATGGGAGGTTGGGTTATGCATACCTCCATGTTCTGAACCAGGGCCTACTTCTCCACTAATAGACCCATTCAAACAGGATCAGGACCTCCCTGATACGGATTACACTCCATCTAATGCAGCCAAAGCATTAAAGTGTGGGTTGGGGCCTCACAGGGCCACACTAGTGTAGTAGACCAATGAGGCCCAAAAGCCAACTACAGTGGAATGTCATTATTCACAATTACTAAGCCTTCCTTCCTTCCTTCCTTCCTTCCTTCCTTCCTTCCTTCCTTCCTTCCTTCCTTCCTTCCTTCCTTCCTTCCTTCCTTCCTTCCTTCCTTGTTCTTTAATTTTTGATACCAGAAATAAATGTAACTAATGGTTTTTGTGATGATGTAGAATTTTTACATCTTCAGTCAAACCAATCAAAATTCACAGCACAATCTTAACTTCACATCCATCATGCCAGGAGAGTTTTGGATAATGTATATTTCCCCTACCACAACTTCACTAGAGATTCACTAGAATTAAGCATTGCATAAGCACAAGGTAAATGGGAAGGAAATTAAAGGTAATGATGGTGCCCTCACAAATAGCTGTAATCAGTTATTTCCATTCCTTTTCACACACACAAATAATATTCCCAGAGCAACGGATGAGATAGGGGAATGTCTGGTTGTATATCTGTATTTTTTTCTTTTTCTTTTTGTGAGAGTATATTTGTATTCTAGAAATCTTTTTCACTTACCATTACTGAAAAGCCTAGGCTGACACTTAATTCCTGCCAACAAAATAGCTGGTATATTAGTTAGAGACTGATTATTCCCTATGGGAGGTGAAATGGAAGATAATTAAGGAGTTGACCTGGAACCCTGAGGTATTTTTACTTACTTTAAAGTGCTCTAGATTGGAGTGTACAAAATGGCATCTTGGGTGTTTTACACACCCTCTTACACAGGGACCAAGGTTGCTGAATGGGATACCTAGCAAACTCTGCTCCAGGAACAAAATGCTTACTTGAGCTCACCCTGCATTTAGCTCCTAGCCTACTCAGAGCCTGGAAGCAAGGCCACCTGCTGTTGCATCACACTAATGCAATCTGGGGTATGTCAAAGCTTTCCCTGACTCCTGCCAGCCTTCTAAAGGCCAAACAAACAATTATTTGGCCTCTACTGCCCAGGTGTGAAACAAAGGAGCTGCAGCAGCCCCCAAATTGTGACAGCATAAAAAATGAAGTTATTGTCTGTCCTAGTAAGGCACTGGGTAGACCTACCCATCCTGCCTCTGAGAAGGCTTGGAGGTACAACCTGGAGCAAAATCAATTTAGGAGAGAATATTTACTTTGCTTGTAGGGCCAAATCTGTCAGTGTTCAACCTAGCAAGCCAGGCCCCCATGTAAGTGGGATGTAGCTATATCAAATATTTTGGAAAGCATTCAAGACAACACTTTGCACACCCCTAGTATAGACATATGTACTTTACCTCTGCCAGTTAACAGTCTCCTTCACTCTTCATTGTGCTCCATAGCTCACAATGACAATTATCATTCAGATATCATCATTCTGAGTTATACACAATTCAATGCATATAAATCAGAAGTTCCTAGTTATCCATGGAGCAAATTGGCATAGTCACACAGAGGGGTGCACAGCTCATGAACAGAAAAAAAAAATCAAACCAAAAGAAAGCTTTGTAATCGAGTAACACAAAGAATCTTGGCTGCTAAATTACCATGCCATTCACTGCTGTGCCAATACATTCAAGTCTCCCTGCTACTTGCCAGAGGATGACAACCAGGCCTTATCCACCTCCAGGAACAGGTGCTACTTTGCAGCTATATAGAGATGGCACAGACCACATTGGATCCCGTCATATTGTTCCCAGTGAGGTGTGGGCACTAGATGCACATCTTTAGGTCTCAAAAGCCGCATCCCCATTGTAAGCTTAATCCAGTTCCCCTAAACGGAAATAATAGAACTGGATGCAAACACGAATTTGCCTGATCCCATTTCTTAATTGCATTCGATCCGGATTCTGAGGATCATACGTGGCATACGTGACTCAAGGGGGGACTCAAGTGGCTACTTTTTAAAAGCCACTTTTCAGGGCTTCCCTGCCCTCTTCTGCCTGGCGTGAATGCACCACCCATAAGGGACCCCTTCACGGAGCCTAGCTGGGTGGCTGGGTAGCTGCTGCTTGCCTGGATGGAGGAAAAACGGCAGTGGGCAGCCAGCGATTCTTTCCCCTCCTCTCCCCATTGCCCAGGGCACACAGCGGCAGCAGCAACTCAAGCCCCCTTGCTTTAAACATTCACACATCTCCCAGAACCTGTAGCTGCTTTCCTTTCCCTTTCTAAAGGTCAGAACTCCAAAGAGCTAGAATTGCACAAAATTACAACACTGTTATCAGGTGTGAAGTGGCTGGATTGCTACAGTGTAGCAGCTGCTGTAAAGGATGGATTTTTACACTGAGATCACTATCTTTGGAAGCAAGCTATTGGGGGAGGGAAACCCTAAACATGGATTCTCATCCCTTAAAACAGTATGGTCCCCACAGTAAAAAATGTAACACGTATCAAATGTAACACGTAAAAATGTAACACAAACTGGAGTGAGACCTATTGAAATGAGGATTAACATTTACAGTGCTTTGGGGCAATTTAACACACGGAAAGCGTGTTAAGCCAAACTGACGTGAGGTCTGTGAGGATTGAAACTGTATCGAAACTGAACTAATCTTGTAATGGGGATGCGGCCAAATACTTGTCTGATCACCAGGGGGTGTGTTGATCACCCCAGGCAGACTGACAGTAGGTAATGTGAGTTTCTGCAACTTTTGTTCTGTTTTCTAAAAACTGAACAATGAACTCTCTTAGTGGGGTTTAGATATCAACTGATTCCGAGGACATTACTGTCACATGTCCTCTCAGCATTTCCAGGACATCAGGGTTGGGCTGTTAATAAAGTAGCATCTTCTGTCAAGTTTCAGAGTAACAATTAAACCAGTCAAAGTTCTTCTGCTTTTCTGATATGGAACATGGGAAAATAATAACAAAATATAGGCTTTCTCTCTGCTTTACTTCTATCCCCCCTCTCTCTTCTCTGTATTTTCAGGGAAGGTAAACTGAAGTTTTATGGGCTGTTTGCTTTGTTTAACCTGTGATGACCAACAGTTAGCAAGAGGTAAGCAGTGCTGGATCTGCTCTGAAAACCACAGAGTAAAATTAGAGAGCTCTTTCCCCTGCTCTGCCATTCAAAAACTGTACTTGGCACTTACAGACAAGAGGGGGTCCACGTGGATGAAAGCACCATGAGGTGGCAGGGGCAGGGGCACTCTTCCCCCTTCTGGTGCTGTGCAAATCTTGCCAAAATCTATGACCCTTTCAACAACAAATCCCTGCAGTGTTATAAGACCCAACCATTGCCATTTTCCTTGTAGGTGAGTTGCTTCAGCACGCTAGGGCCCTTTCCACACTGGCTCTAAAAACAGATTTAGAGCCAGATGTGGGAAGGATAAAGACATGGCTTCCGCATAGGGCACCCAAATAGGGACCCTTTGAGGAAGCCACATCCGCATTTCGGTGTGCAAGACCAGTTTCTTAAACTGGTTTTGCCACAGAAATCCTACATTTTTGCAAGACCTAAAAAATTAGGTCTTACATCCGGCTCTTCCCCTGAAACCATTTCGAAAGCAGGATGCTTCTGTGCATGGCTGGAGCCAGCACAGGGAGGCTGTTAGCTAGCTTCCCCTGATCACTGCCAGGCTACTTCTGGCAGCTGGAGGCCTGGCCTACATGTGCGTGCGTACACCGTGGCTTCACATTGGCCAGCCACCCTCAGGAGGGTGGCTGACCAATGGGAAGCCTGTGTGCCATGGACGTGTATGTGCCACAGCTTCCCATTGGCCAGCCACCCTCCTAAGGGCAGCTGGCCACAGGAGGGTGGCTGGCCAATGGAAGGCCCCAGCACTCACATATGCACACACGCCGGGCCTCTCACTGCCAGAAGCGGCCCGGCAGCGATCAGGTAAGCACACGATTGTCCACAAGTGTGCGCAACCCCAGGTGGGGTGGGAGTGTAGGTTGCGGGTTCCCCCTTGCAAGAAAAGGCGCGATTGCACCTTCAAGCGAGGGGTACCTGGGGAAGCCGGCTGACAGCCTCCCCGTGCTGGCTCCAATGGAGCCAATCGGGTAGGCTGGAGGAAGGGCCCACCTGTCAAAGAGGGAGAGCATGTGCTCTCCCTCTTTGACAGGGGAGAGCCTTCAGTTGTTGGATTGGGATGGGTGCTGGCACGTCCGCACAGCACCCATCCCTATCTGTTTCCCCCATCCGGCCTTGCCGCTGCTGCCCCACACGTGTGCGAATGCACAGAGCCTCGGGGATCTGGACAGATCCTCGGAGAAAACGAGGTGGCATGTGCGGAAAGGCCCTAGTTGTTTTCGCTGATGCTTTCTGTTGCCAAAACATCCTGATAGTATCAAGCCAAATCAAAGAGAAGACTAGGGTGGATTGTTTTCTCTCCCGCTCTCTTCGATTGCCCTCCCTGCTTCACCACATCTCAAAATAAGAGGAGGATATGAAATCAGATAGATGAGGCAATATGGGCTATGCATTAGATGAAGGCTGCATTGGGCCTTATCCAGATTCTGCCATAAACTGGCTTTACATGCATACATCAGCTCTCTTTTCCAGAATATGATCTGGAATAAGGCTCAGTGCAGAAAGGGGCTAAGGTAAATAATTTTTAAAACAATGCCTCCTATCAGAGAGAATCAGAGGTGTTCATGGATATTCATTTTACAGTGATCTTCTAATATTCCTTTAGGGCTTTGTTATGCCTGTTTGCACTTACCTTTTCATGAGTCCTGGTCCACTTGCTGGGCAGGTGTGTCCACATTGCACCATTGTTTCAGCTGCCCTGGAGTAGGATAACACCCCCCCCCCCGAGCAATACCAAGAGCAGCTGGATCATTTCTGAACCCTGCATCCACACCTTCTTCTGGGTACAGCATGGCAAGTGGACATGATTGTGTGACTGCATCTGTGCAGTCACTCACAGCAGTCAGATCGTCATGGCAACATCTGAGCATGCACCAGATGTTGCCTTGGCAATCCATCTAGCCCTGGCACTATGAGTGCCACAGGCCAGATATGGGGCTAGTTCAGTGCTCATGCTGCAATTAGTTACCACCTCACTGCTTCCTTGCTAGCCTAGCAAGTGCAAACAGGCCCATTATTCCTTCCAATGGGCATACTGTAAATTGAAAATAACAAGAATACTTCCAATTGGAGAGAAAGGAGGCTACCAGAAATGAACAGAAATCTCTGGCAGAGGTTTCAAAAAGAGACTTTAGGTGTGGCAGCCACCATGTTGGAAGTGCTACACTGCAGGAGGAAAAAAGAAATGGCCAGATAATGAAATTACAAAACATTGAAAATGTCAAAGAATGGCAGCAGATGAACATCATTCACGGGTTATATGAGACATTAACATGCTGCTACCCCATTAAAGTGACAAAGACAGCAACAGACACTATAAATAGTCCCGAACAGTCCAAAATGAATCCATGCCTGAGACTAGAGGTTTAATGAAAACAGGGGAGCTGGCAGAAAAATTAATCCCACTCAGTGTGTAGTCTTAAAGCAGTAAACTGTGAGCCCTTCTCAAAAGAAGTAATTGCTTGATTTCTATTTTTGCGAACCCCCTCATTCTTCCAGGATGCCCTACTGTTTATGCAGTTTAATTGCAAAAGGAAATCATGCACTGCCAAGCTGCTTCAAGCTGAGCCATCATCCTGTAATCTCATAAACACCAAGCAAGGAGTACATTTTTTCCAACCAGGTGAAATATTCAGAAATAACAGAGCTCTCACAATAAGACATAGCAAGAAGGCTGAGCAATTCCCAGTGACTATTTTGCTGTACTCCACAGAGATTTCCAGAGTTTCTGTACAAGAACATAAAGAATTGCCAGGTCAAAAGACATCATTTTCTTTGACCAGACCTGGAATCCACTATTGAAATATGCTAGCTCTCTACAAGAAGAGTATTTACCATCTGTGCGAATTCTCTCATTATTTTTAAATTATCTGCAAATTACTGTATAAGAATCTTAATACTTTAAGTTGTCTCATGTTATCATGTTTCACGGATCATGCAAAGGTGTACCTTAAAAAGCTATCCTGTTAGCTATCCCTTTTCAGAATGAAGCTCAAAAACAGGGCAGCAAGACCAGAATTAGACTTCTCAACATGAAAAGTTCACTTCACTATTTGCGATAACAACCAGAATCTGAGACGAAAACTATTTGGGATTAAAACTCCTATGATGCTTCAACATATATGTATTCCAAAAACAGAACATTTCTAAACATCCAATGGACCTCTCCTCTCCTTTATTTTTTTGGGTTCTTTAAAGGTGACCGTTGTTAGTACCTATGGCCATTTCCCCATGATACACATTATCCTGCATGGTGCTGGGCTGATCCTGAGTCAGATCGAGTGGCGTAACCCAGGGTGGAACAGGCTGTCAGTGGCACTGCAGATTGGCACTGCAAATGGCCCATCCCAGCAGAATGACAGAGCCTGGGAACAGTTCTCTGCCTCCTCAGCTGCCAATCAGCACTCTTTTAGCCACTTCCAGAACTGTTTCTGGATGCCCTGGGAAATGGCGCTGAGCTTCTCAGCCCTGATATAATGCTGCATGGGCCACTTATAAGATGTTTGTGGTTGAAGCAGCTCCATTTTCATGCTGTAGCCAGTCCAATGCCTTGCCCAATACAAATGCAGTATTTTACTGGTGTGCTGCATTAGTGTTTCCAAGATGCTTTCAACTTCAGCTCCTATAAGCACCAGCCTAACCTATCTCATTGTCAGAATAAAATGCATTTGAAAAATAGTTGTGTATGCTGTCTTGAGCTCTGTGGAGTAAAAGCAGAATATATATGTAGTAAACAGATAGCAATTTTGTCTCCTCTTTTTCAAGAGAGCTGGTGCGGGAAGGACAAGAGAATGTAGTCATTAAGGATGTTGTCCCTTGGACCCAACTCAACCCTCAGCATGTGACAGTTACTCTTTGCTTTCCTTCTTCAGATACATCTGCACCTTATGCCAAGAAGAGGCAGTGAAATTTAAGCAGTTAGTGTTTTTTGAAGGCTTTCTTTATGGAGTCTATGGATAAAGCCTGCCTGGAAGCAATAAAGAGCTCCCATTCCATGTCTTTTCTCAGCAAGAAGAGCTTCTTGCGGCATTTTGACAACCAATTACTGTGAGTGCATTTAAGATTCTGCCCCCTCTGTGAATGTTCACTGCACTAGAAGAAAGGGCCATGCTATTTGGCAATTGCTTAAGAAACAAAGGGAATCCTGTAATTTTTAGAGTCATTCAGAAAACAGAATTCCAAAAGCTGAAGACTCCTAGGCTGTTTCCACATGGTCCCCACTGCCCAAGGCTGGACTTAGGCTGGATTGACCTATCTGAACCAAGACCAAAGAAGCAGCTGGGAGACTGAGCCGAGAGCCACCTGCATAGTCCCCAGCCTCCAAAGTTGCTGTTCAGGACAGTTTTCACTGGGCACCCCCAAATAACTCATTTACAACAGGCTGGTCCTTGCTGGGTTGGCTGGTAAGCTGTCTCCACTGTGGATGGCTGGAACAGTCTATCTGAAGTACAGCTCTGGGAGACAGTGTTGAAGCAGTTCTTCCTTGGAGCAGACTTCAGCACCACTTTCTACCCAGAGCAACCTTCCAGCGCCTGATCACATGCAGATACAACACAGATCACAGGAGGCATGGCCCAGATAACCTTCATACGTGGCTGCATCTGTGTATGGAGACCAAAACCAGCAGTTTCCTCACAAGTTGACTGCCACGTGCAGATGTGGGTGAGAATATAGATTTGCATGTACGTATGAGCTGGCATACTAGCAATAGTAGTAGCTACGTTGGGTGAAAAAGCAGAGGCTGACAATCCTGGAGGGTCACAAAAGAAGTTGTCCCCATGTTATAGAGATACACCCACAGTTAACTGGAAATAATTTTATACTCGACTGTGGATTGAATCACATTGCAGATGATGTTACAATGCAGGAGAAGGAGAAATGTTTAATGAACCTCACTGGTTTAACCATATTCAGCACTATCCAGATATGTGGCAACATCTATCAAGCTGTGAAAAATGAAAAAAAATGAAACTGCTAATATGCAAAGCATTGTTTTCTGTTATTTCCATATGTAATGTAGAACAGTTGATGCCTAAAGTAATTCCACTGAATAGTATATGGACTTCATTTGAACAATTGCTCGGCAAATTTCAACTGATGAAATGTGAACCAAGCGTGAACGTATTTTTAATCATACAGTCATATTCTGTTCTATGTAAAGAATAACTGCAATGTATCTGCCTTCCTCCTCTTCTTCCTACGTAATGTCACCTTTGCTAAAATCTTTACAGATGTTCATCCAAGTTCTCATCTAAATTGTTTTTCCTGTTTTTTTCCTTCACAAATGACTAGATAGATTTTGATTCTGTACTCAACCAATGGGACCTATTTACACATAAAAATGTGATATATAACATCTATATATTTTTAATATATATATTTTAGGGACATATATATGATGTGTGAATTATGAATTTTATGGTAAGATGTCTATAAGTCATTAATAAATCATACAAAGGCCTGCCTCAGCATATTGAATATTTCCTCAAAAAAAGATCCCTAGATCAACAACAGTAACAGCAAAAAAAAAAACATTACAAAGTGAAAATCAAACAATGTAGGACATGGGTATTAATATACTAAAATTATCTTGTGATTTATTCCATTTATCTATTTATTTGCATTTTTATGCTTGCCTACATTCAAAGGTCTCAGGATGGGTTACAATCAATGACATTACCAATTAGACATTTAAAATGTGAAAAACAACAGGCTGCAGCGGGTTCTAGCTATTCATCTCTCAAGCAGGATTGTTCTACGTTGCTGTGGGTACATAGGTAGATAGGTGGCTAAGTAGGATCAGTAGAAGATGGCTGAAGATGATGAAAGGTGGAGTACCAGATGGAACTGTGCCTAACTGTTGAGAAACTGAGCAAAAGCCCCTGTGTTCTCTTTTATGGAAAGTACCATGCAGTGCCTTCAACTCCCAAGCTGCAATACCTTCCCAATGAAGGCATTTATGATCAATGGTATAAAATACTGCAAAGAAGTCATCTCAAAGTAATATTCCACACACATTCATCTCCTAAAGACAGTCACCAAGCAGGATGAGCAAACCAGCTTGCCTAGAATGAAACATAAACGGCAGCACAGAAAAAAAGTCTTCTCACGGCAATATAACATCAACCATAAGGACTGTCAACTTTCAGTGTCAACACATACTTGCGACAATACTTCTGAAGGTCTTGTTTGCACTGCAAAGCACTGGGATCTTCTTTTGTTTCAACTATAACCTCCCTAGAATACCAGGGTGCCTGTGCTGAGGTCCTACAGAGAACAGGATGAAATTCCAGTGGCACAGTGCAGTTGTATTGTGACAAAGGCATTCATGTTACAGTTCTTTAAAGTCAGTTGAAGAAATGGCATTCTGCTGCTAAAACAAATTGGCAAAATGAATTGGAGTGATTCACAGCAGGTGAAAATCAGAACTTAGTATCAAGCAAAGGAAGCAAATATTAGGGATCTGGGAAAGGAATTCATTTCAGCCGCACTGTTGGCTCACCTTACCCTTTCCTCAATGACCAACTAGAAGTACAGAGGGCCTGAATATTGCCAGGATGTCACATTCTTCCAAAGCCGGTTGTAACAATGTCAGAATGATTGACGGATGTCTAGTCCCAAGTTAACACTCACATGGCTAATTAAGTCCAAAGTGGTTCCACTCTCAGTGTCGGAAGGTGGCTGCGATAGCACCTGGGACCAAGAGATGCACTGCAAACAGCACTCCAGCTCTTATTTGGAACTATAGTGCAATTACTCTGTCCATGTGTTGTCTCTCCCACTCACAAGCTGAAGAATTTATTATGCACAGGAACACTCTCTGCCTCTATAAATAGAATAATGCTTGCTTTATAACTTCCATGTCCAAATGATCTCATGGACACATTCTGCACTCAATACAATGCCCAGAAGAAGGTTGTTTTTATTTCATTAAGCCAAAAATATTTTTCTCCAGATTCAAAATTAATCAGATTACAATGTAACCTTCATAAAGAAGCAACTACAGAACAGCTAGGGGAAAAGTGAAGTTGAATGATGAAAGAGAGACCAATTTTCCTCAGGACTGGTTCTATCCATGAGTCACTTGGATCAGAGGCTCAATGTGCTAAGACTCAATGGCATGAAACATTCATCTTTAGCAGCCTGAGAAGAGGCAAGGTAGGAGGGTGGCTTTCCCTGGTTAGCCCTAAATTACCCTCAGGCTGCTCCCTGCATCAATCCAGCCACACACCCAAAGATCACCTCCACAATTGACTCCCCTGTAGTATCACCCCATGTCATCTCCCGTGCTTCCTGCTAGACTGACCCACACACTGTGTTGCACCTGCCCAGCTTCTAGGTCACCTCCTGCATTGGTCCCTCGTACCATGACTCTCCCAGCAACAAAGCAGCTGCTGCTACATCAAGGGGCTGTACAGAAGCAGCAGCAGAACTGGGGTGTGACCTTGCCTAAGCAACCTTCAGGTTAGGGAAGCACTATGGTCTCTCCAGTAGAATAAGCACCACAAAGTGGACAGCCTCATAAGGATTCCCTCCAGGCTGCCATTTACTTTATGAAATGAATACCTTGGATTTAGGGGCCAGGTACTTATCTTGCCTCTTGCTAGAGCTCATATGCACCACATCCATTTTTCCCATTTCTCTGTCTGAAGAGATGGCCAGTAGGTCACTGGCTTTTCCCTAGTTCCACATTTGCACATGTAAAGTATGTAAAAAGGGAGTGGACTACAAGCATTTTCCCACATGGGGATTTTACATCTCTGGAGGGGTTAATCAGCTGCATGCCCTGCCTAGATGTAAACAGAATATTTCAGAAGTAGTGTTTCTGTTGGGCAAGGAAACTGGCCTTCAAGTGGGAGTCATAGTTTGGGAAGGTTTCTTATTTAGGACTACAAGTCTCATAAAGCTCAGCCACAGGCAGAAACTTCCATAACTCCAACTACATTCAAAATACTGCATTGTAGCACTGTGTGACATCCTGCTCCTTTCAGTGAGCTTTGATCACCATCTAGTGGTTCTCTTCCAAACATTCTCTACAGCAGCAGAGAATCATAAGCAAAAGACTGACAGTCCTAGTTATCCCCTACATCTTGTTCTCCTATGGAACACTCATTCTTGGAATTAGACCTTATTATCTAATTGACCTTTGACTTATCTTTTTTAGCTTTCCTCTGGCTTGGAGTTTCTGTGTTTGGTGAAAAGGAAAAGAGTGGCTTTTTGCTTTGTTGCAGGGCCTCAATATGAGCTCAGTTTCAAGGACTTAGAGTCCACCCAAAGATCTCCAGCAGGTTTCTGCTGCTCCAGAAAGGATTATATTCCTGCCTCCAGCCAAGTTGTTCTACAAAAACCTGACTTATGAGTAATTCTTACTCCTAGGTAAACCTTTGTGAAGTTATGAGGTTAGCAATAATGTACTTTTTCCTTTAGCTTTTAGTGTTCCAGAACCTGACTTCCCAGCTCCATCTGTCTGCCACCCATACCCTGGTTGACAGACTCTGAGGTGGATGAGCATTTCAGTCATCAAAACTACTGGGTGCACCAAAGGAGAGCAAATAAGGAAGCCTTTAGTGGCATGAAGAGGACATCCTGGCTTTCTTAGGTACTAGTGTGCACCAATGCTGCATGGACTGCACAGCAATGTACCCCTAGGTCTTCATCCACTATTAGGGATATGCATTAATGTTTTTTTCTAATGATTCATATTGAATTGAATGCAAGAAAATTCATATTCATTTGAATAGATCCTCTTAATATGGCAAGATTCGTATTTGATATGAATGTTCAATTCCATATGAATCTCATATGAATGCATACGAATCCCATACAAAGTTTCATACAAAGCTTCATACAAATCTATCAAAACACTCAATTCAAATTTGGTTGAATTCAGCCAAATATGTATGCATTTCAAATGCTACAAATATTTGTGCACGTCCCTATCCACTATGCCTTTCATGTTGTCTGTCATGTTGACCACTCCCAGCCACCCATACACTCATTCTGAGGCCTACTCCACCTTTAGATAACCCTCTACACTACCTCCTGTCTTCTACTTTGATTCTGGTCACCTGAACCTTAGAGCCAGCCCTATGTTTTTTCCTCCATGTGGTAGCCACACCACCACAGCAAAGACATGTACTGACTCAGCAATGAAAGAGACCCTCTTTTACAAATCAGTAGCAAAAACAAATATTCATTCATGCTGTATTAGCAAAGACACAACAAGGAGAGGGGGCAAGGGTGTTCAAAATAGCCACCCAGTAGCAAAACTACACACCTATACAAGTATCTGTGACTTACCTCAATGCTGCTGGGGACTCCTCAACCTTATAGGAAGCAGTAGGTTTTTATGTTTGCTCGCTTTAGAGGGAGCAAGAAATAAAACCTAAGAGTTTCCTTGCTGAGATTTATTTCCTATTCCGGTACTTTATTCAGTATTTTTTTAAAGATTAACACGCATAAATGGAACAGATATGGCAAGGCCTATAAATCAAACCCACCTGTACCAGCTACTTTTTACTGGCATCAGAGAAAGAAAAGAAGATAAACCATTCAACTTGGCTTGTCTACAAATCACAGAACAATTCTTTCAGCTGAAAGAAAGAGCAGATGACCTACCTGCTTCCCAGCATGTATCCACTAGAGCTGGAAAGGAAGGAGTGGCATTACCATGGCCTTATGGGTGATGTTGAGGTGTTTATGTGTTTTACCAAAGGTTGCACTACAGTCTATGAAAACTGAAATGCAAGCATCCTTCTGACCTTGTAGTTTAGCTAAATGCATGAATAGGAAAATATATTTTAGGGAAATATGCATATACACAATATACTACGAGCAAATATTACTTGATAAAAATATTTATACTGGGTAAAAAAAATTACTCAAAGTGCATAAATAAATTAAAATATATTTTAAAACATCATAAACATAGCTAGGCTCCAGGTTTGTTTCCTAATTGAGTGGCACAGCACAAAGCAAGAGTTCAGCCTACAGAACTTGCACACAATGGCCACATGCTGCTGTGCATTGCTCCCTTGATGTTTATGCAAATAGCACCATCACCATCCATCAGAACAAAGAAGAAAAGCCATTATCTAGAAACTGGGTCATCAACAGGGAAGCACAAACTAAGGATATTTCTTTCCTGGGATCACAGCTTCACCTTACATTAAAGCAAACATGTTGCTTCTATTATTATACAATGGGTTTTTTTTCCACTAGCACTAAGTACCCATTAAGCACCCATTAGAGATCCATTAAGTACTCATTAGGCTCAGAGCAGGAAGACGCTGTTTCCACTGCAGACCCATTAGAGCCACCTGTTCTAGGGAAATCCAGATTAAATGGGTCCTTCAGGACCTGTAAAGGGGTCTACAATGGGGTCTTCAGGCATCAAATGCACATTATACGCGGAGCATGTCTTCACCGCGATTGGGCAATAGGGTCTAGGGGTAGGGGGGGGCACCCACATGCAGAAGCCTTACCCCCTCCCCCCCACACACACCATTATAATGGCCTGTCTGTACCATTGGCAGGCCTGTTTGCATATGCAAACTACATACCCCCATGGGCTGGCAAGTGTGGCTGGTGGTTTTGTTCTGTTTAGTGATAATTCAGTCCTCAGCATCAAATAGAAAGTTCGCCTAGCAAATCA
Source organism: Aspidoscelis tigris stejnegeri (assembly GCA_023333525.1). Classification (NCBI taxonomy): domain Eukaryota; kingdom Metazoa; phylum Chordata; class Lepidosauria; order Squamata; family Teiidae; genus Aspidoscelis; species Aspidoscelis tigris. The sequence continues at coordinate 58,321,038 of JALMGA010000002.1, read as the reverse complement.
AAATTTACCATAAATCTGTATTCAGGTAAAACCGCATTAAGCCTCCTCTGTTCTTTCCTTTATGCAAACTCAGACAATAATCTCTGAACTATTGGTTGTAGCTCAGGCTCCTTCTCTTCTAAGCAAACCCACTCTGACACCACTTTCTCTGTAACAACAAACAAGTGATGGGCAGTGGTGGTGGTAGTGGTGGTGGTAGCAGTATCATAGAAGGCAGCCACATCAAGGTGAGGCCCTTTACCCAGGCCATCTTCTTTCTCTCCTTCTTTCCTTCACTTCTTGCCAGGACAATAAAGAGAGTTGGCTGAAGTTCAGCTGAAAAACTCCAAGGGGTCTTTTCTTGTTTTCTTCCCTCATGGCAGTGTCTTGAAAAGGGGGAGGAATCCCTTCCTTTCCCCTCCCTTCCCAAGATCTCATTGTGGAAATGGGACTTGGAAACAGAAACAGTGATTGAGAGACGGAAGAGAGACAGAAAGCGAGCAATTGATTTTCTTGCCTTCTTAAGTGTTGCCCCCCTCCACTCCTCTTTTGTTGCCGTATATGGTACATGTGGAGAACTGCATTTACACAGTGTGAGCTTCTGTTTTGAAATTGGATATGTGTTTCAGTCTCTGTCCCACAGTGTGGACTCTGACACATTGCTGCTTCCTTTTTTTCCTTGTCCCTCCCCTGTCTCTATTTTTTAATTATCTATCTCTGCCCGCATAGGTGTGCGTTAAGGCAACTCCTCTCAGCCTGCAAGTTTCTGGGCTTTAGTGAGGCAAGTAGAAAAAACACAGCCCCTCTTATCTGCTTTTCATAGTAGGGCTCTGTTGGGATGGGGAAGAAAAGTGAGCTTAGAGATCAGGAAAGCTTGTAGTGGATTTAGGGGTCAGAAGAAACTTGCAGTGGTTCATTGGGGTGCTTGAGAAAGAGGGACAGGCATTTTTTCTGTGGCTTGACTGTATACATTGATGCTTAGAGCCCAAAAGTGGCTGCTTTCCTCTCCCTGCACCCAGTGCTGATAGGAACAGGGAAACCTAAATGTTGTTTGGAGTCTCCAGAAAAACAGAAACCTACTAGATAAAAAATATAGGGATGGACAAAAAATAGTTGTCACCTTCACAATTTGTATGAACTGCAAAGCTTTGAACTTTGCATTCAAATCGAATATTGGCAATATTTGAAAGTGGATATTCTCATGTGAACTGAAAGCTTTTGTGTGTTCATTCAAAGCTTTCTTACATCTGCAAAGGTGAATTTGTAGCTCTTTAGCAGATTCTTATCAGATTCAGAGGTGTGACTGTTGGCGGCAGGGACTGATGAACATTCAAAGAACATTCAAAGCAAATTCCAAGGCTAGCACATTTGAAGTGGCTCCATTCACACGAATGCAAATTTCTGCCCCATTTGCTATGATGCAAAGCAAACTGGTGTGTGTGGGGTGGGTGGGTGCATGCGCGCATGCACGCGCACACATCTCTAAACAAAGATTGTGCTGTCCTGCTGGGTTTTCATGAAATCAGAGCAGTTCCTGATCAATGGCTGTTGGACACAGAGTAGCATATCTGTCCTTTTGCGAATTTGTTTCCAAGATTCATTTAAGCCCACAGCCACATTTCTCTGCTGACTATAGGTCTTCTTGGAGGCTGAAAAGGTAAACCAAACTCCCTCACCTTCTGAATTCCCTTGTACGTACATAGTGATGTACAGGAGTTTGGCCATATTCTTGCCTGCCTCCATAATTTATTAACTTCCTTTGTCTTTACTCACAAGACTGTGGTTACAATTTTAGATACTGGGGAAAATAAGCATAACAAGGATTTGTACCTTGTGTTAGTTGTCTTTGGACCATACTGGTGAAGAGACAGAGCACTGAACTGCAGAATCTAAAGGTCTATTCTGCCCCCACTGCCATTAACATTTTAAATATTCTTAGGAGAACAAGATCATCTGCCTTATTTTCCTATCACCATCAAATTTTGCTAATGGCCTATCTTGCAAAGTTTGTTGTGAGGATAAAGTAGTTGGCACAGAAACACTTTGGAAGTCTGGGAAAAAGATGTACGAGCTGTAACAAAATCCAAGTCTGTGCAACTGAAATTGAACTTTAGATTGTAAGTTTACAGCACACAAATAATGAATCCTATTATCATCCATTCCACACCCTGAAAATAAAGAGTTTTATGTGGCTGAATTTCTAATGAATAAGGAAGGCTCAACTGTTAAGGGTGTTGGTGCAGCCTGAGAGCAGACATGATAACAGTGATCTTGCCAAAACATAATTATCTGAGATGTTATTTAGCTTTGCAGTCTGAACTTCCACACATTCACTCAAAAGTAACTTATATAAACAGCAGGGTGGGGTACAACATTTAAAATTAAGTATGAATATGAATATACTAAAACAATAACACTGCCTGAAAGTGGGGAGGACAAGAAGAAGAGTTGGCTTTTATATCTCATTTTTTCCACCCATTTAAGGGGACTCAACACAGCTGACAAAGCTTTCAATTCTTCTCCCCACAACAGACAGCCTTCAAGGTTGGTGGGGCTTTGAGAGGTCAGAAAGAGAGCTGTGACTAGCTCAAGGTCACCCAGCTGGCTTCATATAGGAGTGCAGAATCAAACTGGGAGACCTCCAGAGAAGAGTCTGACACTCTGACAAGACCAATTAGGCACCTCCTAGGCTGTTTTTCCACTAAAGACCCCATTATGAATGCACTTAGGACCCTGCACGCCCCCCGTAGCTATCTACGGAGTTGAGAACAGGCTTCATAGTTGCTGCATAAGCAGCTATGAAGCTGTACCTCTCCACCCCACTCTCTGTCAGTGGGAGTACACTGTGATTGACAGTGGCACTGGCCAATCATGCCATGCCACCAGTGGCCCTTCTGGCTCTGGCTAAATGGAGCATTGGAATGGGTGCTACGCAGTCCACATGGCATCCCGCTTAGTACCCCTGCAATTGGGTGCTAGAAGGCCCATGTGGATATATGGGGTTCTCGCCAAGATCTGGATCTTTCAGGGCCAGATTCAAGGGAGGACCCCCCTTCTCCAAGATCTGGAATTTCTGAATCTGGATTTCCAAAGGTAAGTGCAAAAATGGGGTTAAACACTGCCTTTCAAGGCTGAAGAAGACTAGACATTGCAGCCTGAATTTATGTTCCACCTTTTTGATAATTCTGTTTGCCTTATAGGGAGGAATATGAATGTAAATAAATAACTAAACAAACCTCAGTTCTCTCACAGAGACTATGACTACACTGAAACGATCAATGGTCTAACCTTCTGCACTTTTAAAAAAACTTATTAAGCTTTTAAGTTGGGAAAAATCTACTATCATTTTCCCAAATGAAGTTTTCATAAGTTTATTTGCCTCCAATCTTCTTATTCTGTGTTTGTAAAGCTAATTGTGGCCTTGATATAATCCACCAGAAACTCTGCTGTCAAAAAAATTGAAGAAAATATGTGTATTTGTTTTAGTCATGCTTCCTTAGAGGCTTCCATTCTGAAGATCTTAGTTTTCAAAGGAGATGCTGAAAAATTCACACCTGCTAATATATATTGCATCAAAAAAAGAGCCTGTCATCTTATTTAAAGAAAACTGAGAAATAGATACCAGCTCTTATCCATTGGCATTATACACAACATCTGCCTCCAAAGCCTACATGCTTTTGTGCAAGAAATAAGTTACGTATGACCCTGAAGACTCCTGTTATTTTATGAAGCGTGAAAGAAATGATTGAAAGAATTACAAATTGAGCAGCCGCGCATAATGCCACAGTTGTAATGCTACTGGCCTATTGGGGGGAACACCTGGATATTGTCCTTTGCTTTCCTAACAAGATTAAATTGATTAGGATATTGCACTGAAAGGTTGTTTATTTGAACAGTCCCCCTCCCAGTTCTAGGTATTTTTCTGGTGTTGAAGGGATGACAGACAAAGCTAAATAATTCAGTGAAGGCAAATAGTAAGGAGGATGCAGTACGGTTAGAACACTGATATATTAGCATTAGCAACCTTTCTCTAGGGAAATGGGGATGGGATCTAGCAAATCAGTAGAAAGGAAGTGATGTTCACTGGGACATCTTTTATACATTTGGTATCAGAAGGCATATGGAAGGAAAGCAATACAAGGCAAATTCTTATTCTGTATTGATTTAAATTTTCTTCTCTATCTTCTGAGAAATTTAATATCCAAACTACCAAATTTATTTGGTTGCTTTAACATTTCTATGCCACCAACAACCATTTTAAAAATGCTGAAGTGGTTCACAAAACAATAATTAAATCACAATGAAAACATAGCATCAGCAAAAACAAAAACAAAAAAACCATACCCATATCCATGAAGAACAATGATCTGCAGTCAACAAGCAGCAAATGCTCAGCTACGCAAGTACATTTTAAGCACGTACTGAAAGTTCAATAAAGTTGCTCCTTCAAACAGTCTCACCCCAAGTTAATCTGAGCTTTCAAAGTCAGCAAAGGCTCAAATGTGGTCCAATATCAGATTAACAAGTAATATTTTCTTTAACAATGGTGTAATATTCTCATAGTAGGTATCTCCTTTCAGCAGTCTAGTTGCTCATACTGAGGGCCTTTGATAAGAAGGCATCTAGAGGCTTACGTTCTGCATGCAAATGAAGATTATGGGATAACTCAGCTCCTCTGAGCAACCTTTGTCTGTACAAGAGTGAACGTAGACCAGAGTTTAGGGCATCTAAAATGACACCCTAGCTTGGTCTATTGGCATGTTAGGGGTGGTATATCACATCACAGAGACATATGAATGGTACACCTCCATGGCTCAGTTTACCATGGAGCACAATGGGGCTCACTGCCGAAATGCCCCCCTTCCAGGAGCTCTGAAGTCCAGAAACATTCAGTCTTAAGACTTCAGATTATTCAGAGGCTCTGAAGCTGATGTGAAGCTTCTCCCATACCAACCTGCCCATGCCTTAAGATCTGGAGGAGAGATCTTCCTCGTTGTTCCACCACCCTCAATAGTAAGACGGGTGGGCGCTCAAGAAAGGGCTTCTCAGCAATGGCCCCCAGGCTATGGAATAGTCTCCCGAGGTGCATCAGGCTCCTTCACGGTATATGTTCAGGAAAGTTATGAAGATGCACCTCTTTGCTCTGGCCTTTGGATAAAATGTGGTAGAATTTCCCCCCACTGCAGACATTATTGTGTTATACTGATTTATATATATGGTTCTATTTTAACATGTCTGTTTTTAAATGCTGTTACCCACCCTGAGATCTTAGGGTATAGGGCGGGATATAAATATAAATAAATAAAATGTGCATTTATGGTTAGTGCCTGGCAGGTCATTCCAATGTGGACAACCTTGTTCTTCATTAGAAGCAACCCATCCAAATTTGGGATGAGTTGGTAATCCCAGGACATGGTGGCCCATCTCTCCTGGGATAATAGCTGTCAGTGCAAATATATCTATTTTATTAGTTCAGGCCTGAGATTATAAATATGTGAGTCAATGTGCTCATGCTATCCATGCTTAGGAAGAGTCATAACTGTTGCATTGGACAAAGCTGACAGAAGATGATACTAGTTGCTACAGCCACCTAAGCCTCTAGTAATAAAGATCCCTGGAGAAGCACCCAGAACAGGTAACTTAACCCCATTGAGACAGGGCGTAAAACACGGGATTATTCTGAGGCTATGTTGAGATTGCCACACATAATCATGGCAATCCAGAATATTGGGATGATGTCATGTGGTATCACTATTCCCGTTATATCAACTCTCCACTTGAAGTTTTCCAGAATAGTGGAACTATTTACCTTGTCTAGCCACTTGCTTTTAGTATAAGCCATAAAGAAAATGGTCCCAGCACATGTCCAGGGACCAGCAAGTATGCACTTCTGGGTATTTTGCTCCTTTGAAATATACAGAAGTAGCCATTTATATTATATTGTTATATTTGTTTTGCTGGTACAAGGAGTTTCACTTGTTCAAGACCTCTGCCCATGGCCATAGTGCTGAACTCACGGCTTAAGTATACCTGGGGCAGAACATCAAGATTACAACTTCACTTCTAGATCTTCACTTATTGGGCTTATTTCATTTTCCCTTTAGATGCCATGTATATTCAAAGGCATAAAACTAACTCTAATGCAACTTCATCAAGGTTGTTAAAGAAACTGAGAGCTACCCTGGAGAATAGAACAACCTCCTGTGTTATGCACCAATGAACAGTTAATGTAAACAGATGATGAAGCAAAAAGAAACAAAGGAAATAACAACTTCTGTATCTTTTAATAAGAAAATGTAAGTTTCATAACTGAAAATCATTAAGGGTGCATCCAGACGCGTTATATACTATGGAGGGATATCCATCAGTCAGGATGATTGACTTTCTGTCATAACGCCACCGTATATGACTGTTACTTCACACTTACCTTAGGGTGGGAGAAGGAACTAGTAAAAACGGAGTATCATTGTAATGCAAGCAGCACGATGACAAGTACCAATGAGATGCCTCTAAACAAGGAAGTGCAGCTCAAAACCTGATTGGCTGCCACAACCCACATGACGGTGTGGACTGCCTAAACTTTCAGTACTCTGACAGAGGAAACTACAGAGTTGATTTTAAGTGGGGACAATCAGTTTTCCCTGCACAGTGAGTGCACTGCAATTTTTCATTAACTTCAGATTTAGATAGCTTAGTCTGGAGGCAGCCTAAATTATGCAGCTAGAAAGAAAACATTATTAAAATTACTCTGATCATTTTTTATTTTATTTATTATTTTTTTCCAACATATTAGAAAGAAGAAAAATAATTCACACGATCTTTTCATTATTACATTACTTAAGGTTCCCTAAACGTCCTCAGCTTATCCGACTTCTATATTATGTATCCATTATTTATTGCTCTGCATCTTTATTTCTCCTCCATTTCCAATTTATTCTTTGTCTTCACTTGAACCCATCTGTCGTTAATTCAAGCTCTGCAAGATATTCAATAAATAGGGACCAGTCCTTCACAAATGTATTGATTGTTCTATCATTTAATAAGTTTGTTAATTTATCCATTTCAGCCAACTCCATCATCTTGATTAGCCATTCTTCTCTCGATGGTATTTCTTCCTTCTGTGCATATACTAATCAAGCTGCTGTCGCCATAAACAGCATTAACGAGTTTAAGCTTTCCATAGAACTATCTACAATCCCTAAGAAAAACAGTTCTGGATTAAACCTAAAATTTCTTTTTAAAATTCTTAACATCAGATTATATATCATAACCCAGTATTTCTTGGTAGGCATAAGCTTCCCCCAATTTATGAGGTGTTAAATACCATCTGTACATCATCTTGTACATATGTTCTTTCCATAACATACAGGAAGTAAATTTCATATCTTTTGTCCATAATTTTCCCCATTGATCCATCTCTATATTATATCCAAAATTCCTTGCCCATGTGATCATACATTCTTTGACCTGTTCATGTTCCATTTCAATTTGAAGCAATATTTTATACATCACACCAATCATGCTTTACTCAGCTGTATATAATTTTGTCTCCCATTCCTGGTTTTCCCATTCAAAATTTACACACTCTTTATCTTTTCTATATATATATCTTGAATTGTACAGGGATTTCTGTATCCCTTCCTGATTCAATTGTTCTTTTGTTTTTATATCGTATTCATTACCCCCCTCTATTTTTTACAACACGTCTTCAACCAAGTTTTTCCATCACTGAATTCCCTTAATAACCCTTCATGTGGAGAGACCCACAGTGGCATTTTACTATAAAGCTTATTTTTTATCATTCATCCACATTTTATACATTACATTTCTTACAAAATGGTTTTTAAAATCAGCATTAACTCTCGATTTTCCATACCACAAATACCACAAATATCCATGCCAGCCGTATCGTAACCCTTCTCACTCCAGTTGTAATAGTCTTTTGTCTTTCAACCAGAACCACTTAGCAATCCATACCATGCAGGATGCTGCATGGTATAGCTTAAGATTCAGTACTCCAAAACTACCTCTTCCTTTAGAGTCTTGCATCAACTTAAATCTTATTCTCATTTTTTCCCCTTGCCATTAAAACTTAGACATGTCTTTTTCCCAGTTCTTGAATTCCTTGATATTATTTATTATAGGTAAGGACTGAAGCAAAAACATCATTCTCAGTAGTAAATTCATTTTTATAATTGAAATCCTACCCATCATTGACAACTGTAAATTAGACCATTTCAGAAGATCTTGTTTTATCTCAGCCCAGGTTTTCAAATAATTATTCTTGTATAGGGCAATATTTTGCTTAGACAAGATTACTCCCAGGTATTTGACTTTTTTTTCAATTGCAAATTCAGATTTAGTTTGAAAAGTTTCCTGTTGGATCTTTGACATATTTTTTGTCAGGACTTTAGTCTTGTTCTGATTAACTTTTAGACCTGCCACTCTGCCAGAACTTTGAATTTCTTTTGACAGTTCTTCAATTGAGCTATTTGGATCTGTTAATATCATGGCTAGATCATCAGCAAATGCTCTTAGTTTAAATTCTTCTCTTTTAATTTTCAGTCCTTTAATGTCTTGGTTTCTCCTAATCACGCTATTTAATACTTTCAACATCAGAATGAACAGAAGGGGTGATAATGGACATCCTTGTCTAGTACTTTTCTGAACCTCAAAGCTTCTTGTCAGTTCGCCATTTATTAAAATCTGTGCCTGTTGCTTGGAGTATTTCGCCTTGATTCCTTTTCTAAAATTATTTCCAAAGTCCATTTTCTCCAGTACTTGTAACATAAATGCCCAGTTCATATTGTCAAAAGCTTTCTCCGCATCTAGAAAAATTAATGCAGCTTGAATTTCATTGTGCTTTCAAAGTATTCTATTGTATCCTAGATTATTCTTATATTATCTTTCATCTGTCTGTTAGGTAAAAAGCCTGCTTGGTCTTCATGTATATATTTTATCAGAACTTGCTTAAGTCTATTAGCCATTATACTGGCAAAAAGTTTATAGTCATTGTTTAATAAGGATATAGGTCTATAATTCTTCAGTTTAGTTACATCCTGTCCCTCTTTAGGTATCAAGGTAATAGTTACTCTGACTATTTTTTAAAAAATGTATAAAATGAAGCTCTTAAGAAAAGTTTAATTATATATATAGCAAAATATAAGTCAAATCTATTGTTTCCATTCATTTAACTTACTCACTAAATGTAACTGTAATTTTCTAGGTTAATATGTTGAATAGAATCATGCCAGGCATATATAAAAAATACTCTTTGACAAGAATTGCATGACAGCAAGAAGAATACTATCAATGCTATGCTAGTAGCATTCTTCCTGAACTGGCAAGATACTGATTGCATGCTTGCCACTACTGCCTTCATGATAATATCACAGCCAGGGAACTTTTGTTCCCCCGCTATAGTGTCTGCAGCTATGCATCTTACAACACAGGGAATGGTCCACAGGGCCATTCCCTATGTTTGAAGACTGTATATGGCTACCCAGCCAATCAAGATAGGTTTTCTTGAGAGACAGTGATGTGGCGGTGGCAGGACCACTAAAAGAGTGCCGCTAAGCACCTTTTGAGTGCTTACTGTTGTTCTGTTTTTCAAATGGTCTCACATGTGCTTAGGGTGAGGCAGAATGATAGTTGGGATGAACACAAAAACATGATGTTTAAAGTGTTCTTCCTTATCTTTCTAGCCTTCTATCCTTTCCAGCTGCCACCATGTGAATAGGCAGCAATAGCTGAAGAATACTTCATGTTGTATAGACCCCAGAAACATTTTGCCAGGTTCCAGAAATGGCTGAGTGCTAGGGCCTTTCCAGGCATCCCACTATATTCCCCTCCACCTGCAACTTTTATGGCCATTAAGCTTTCGTTCCCTGGTCTCTAAATGTAGGTCAGATCAGACAGCAACAGTACTGTATGCTGCATTCCTAGTAGGAATGTGCATGAAAGTTTGGCCTTTTTTTGTGTATTCAATTCATACTGAATTGAATGCAAGAAAATTTGTATTCATTCGAATAGATCCCATACAAATTCCATACAAATTCATATGACTCCCATACAAATCCCATACAGGTGTATCAAAACATTAAATTCATATTTGAATGTCAATCTTTGAATGTGGCAACATTCTACTTGAATATGGATGTTCAAATTCAGCCAAATTTGTACAAATTTCAAATGTTACAAATATTCATGCACATTCCTAATTCCTGGAGCAGTCTCTGAGAATTAGACTGGGCTCCACATCATATGCTAAGGCACATAGTGCTAAAGGTACCTGAATACATCTGAACACAGTCTTTCTGCATGGACCTTTAATACAGTTTAAGAGTTAGTATAATTCACTTATAAGCCTCATAGATCTGTATATTAATATGGATCTGTTGAGGCCACACCCTCTGGTGGTCCCTCTGTCTGTACTAAACAGAGCATGACCTGGATTAAGGGAGGCCTCAATCCAGATTACTGGTAGACACATTTAATCAGGTCTACCAGTGAATCAGCATGTCCCTGATCCAGAACATGACCTCCTGTGTTCAGAACTACCAGGGCAAAACTTTCAGTTGTATGCCATAGTATACCACCAAAACACATCCCCCAGAAGTCCCAAGGCTAGGAACTGTTGTTCCTAACCTTGGAGGTGTGGTGGTGTAGCTACAAAGATTGCACTGATCTGGATCAGTGCTGTCAATGCAGATGGTGCTGATCCAGCCCATGCCTTCCTGCAATCCAGATGAGTGGGCTGGGCTATTCCAGACCCACTAATTTAGATTAACAACAGGTAAGTGCAGAAAGGGCCTGAACTTAAGTGGAGTGAAAAATAACTTAGTTTATTCCAGGTCAATCAAGTCTATGTATTTCAAGTCTTGACTGTCTTTTCCCTTTGGTTCCTGGTTCCTTGCAAATATTTTAGACTACTACTACCACCTGCCTTAACCATTGAGGCTCAGTAGTCCGATTTGTCAGTAGGACACTTGAAGAGCACGAGTTGGGGGAAAGCAAAGGTATGTTATGCTTGCAATGGGCCTTACTGATTCATGCTCTTTGCTCCCAAGACTGATTTCAAGCAATTGTGTCATTAGCAAAGATGTCAGTACTGCCTGATATACAGTTCTTCACAAATTGGTGTGGTAAAAAAATGCAATTTATGTGGATTATAATATAGTCAATTTATCCTCGTAAAGAAAAGTGAAGTCATAACTTACTGGACAGATTCTAGTTCTTAGTGTCAGCTGCAATGATAAATTAAATAATATAGCGCAGGTTCCTGTACATGACTCTTCATTTCTAGCTAATGATGGGATATGCACAAAATCAGCTGTAATGGTCTTGTACTGTATGGAGGCATAGGGATTTTATTCTGAGCGTTCTTCAAACCAATACTCCCTTACCAAGAGCATCACATCATGCTTCCTCCAGAATGCCAATAGAAATAGATTCTACACACACCTGGTTAGTGTTGCATAAATATCTGTCACAAAGTGTTAGATTCAACTCATTACTCTTTCATTTATGCATGCTTTTAAAGAGAAAATTGAAAACAAATACATTCACATGATAGTGAGGGATGTTTCTCAATACTCATAGATGAAAACGCACAGATTAGCTTCTTACTGAGTATACACAACAACGTCATAACCCACTGATCTATACTAAGTGATGTACACTAGCTGTACATTGGATGATCACCAAAGCGCTACCATTTTTAGATGTTGGTTTCAGGAAGCCACTAGTACTGTCACAAAAACTATGGCAATCAGCCAGATTCTGCCAACAAAAACTGAGCAAGAGGTCCACTCACAATATGTTCATCTGTCAAATCCTCAAAAAAAAAAAAGAAAAAGAAAAAGAAATGAAATGAAATGAAATGAAATGAAATGAAATGAAATTGGGAAGTCCAGGAGACTTTCCCCTTGTGCTAAATAGCAGGGGTGGATGAAAAATGTTTGTCACATTCACAATTTGTGCAAAGGTTTGAAACTTTGCATTTGAATGAATATTGGCTATGTTCAAAGACTGACCTTTGCGTGTGAACCAAAAGCTTTTGTGTCTTTGTTCAAACCTTCAGAGCAGATTTGGAGATGATTTGGGACAGATTCAGAAGGGATTCAGAGGCACAACCGGTGGCAACAGGGATTCAAAGCAAATTCAAAGCCTAGCACATTTGAAGTGGCTCCATTTGCATGAATGCAAAGTTTTGTCTCATTCACTTTGATGTGAAGCGAGCAGGAAAAAATATCCATGCACATCCCTACCTTATGCCAGTTTGCCTCCCTTTCCAGTGGACAGGCAGTAATGAAGGATGCACTATTGCAGGAGGAATGTTAGCAGCTGCACAGGCCTTATCTTTAATGTTAACTGCCCATATTCTTTGGAGTATATTGACAAAGGTTCACTGTTTCCAAGCCCCATAGAAAGCAGAGTTTTCTGTGACCATTCATATCAATGCAGAAAAGACAAGGTGCCTTCATTTTATTCTGATTTTTACTATGCTAGATTCATCTCTGTATATAGCCATGTTGTTAAAAAGAGGAGTAGGAAGCATGAAGAACTGTTTCCATTCAGCTTTTGTTGTGCATATATATGCGCCATTGAAATCTCAACAAAGGAAGCCTAATTTGCAGAACAAAGGGTATAAAGTAACACAAAGAGGGTATCATTACTCTATCAATCTATAATTACAAAAAAAAATCCCTATTATTTCTTTGAGCACATTCTCCTTACCTATTTATGAGCATGAATTTGGGTCTGTTTACTCTTCAGTGGGATGGTATAACGACAATACCATTCCAGTGAGGCAGAGATCAGGCATAGAGTGAGGAATCTGTACTTCAGCTGCTGGTGCAGTCCCCAACCAGACTACCAGTACTTAAAGTGTGGATGGCCTGGTCCAGGCAGGCCAAACCACCATGGCAATGCCCATGGCAATATCAAGCTCACACTGGGATGTTGCCATAGTGATCAACCTGTGGCATGCAGTTGTGCCACCCTGCCCACTTGCAGCATTCATACCTAGAATAGGGCGCAAACACTGCAACCGAGAGCTCAACAGCCACTTCAGCATGAGGACAGGATACCCCTATTCTGGGATATAATCCGGAATAAGGGCCAGTGCAGAAAGGGTGTAAATCTAGTTATTCAATGTATATGTGCACTGTTCTTTCTTTTTTCCCCCATTCTGAATTTATTTTTCTTTATTAGCATTTTGAATTACAATTAACATAAAACACTACTAAGCATAACACCCTGTCTACCCACCTTATTGTGCCCCCCACCTCCTTTCCCAGACATGTATATATAACCAAGCAAACATGCCAATCAGTACTATGCATTTTATGTCATGATTCCAGCAACAGAAATTTGTTCCTGTATATTCATATCCTGCATTTTGTTTACTGCTTCAGTATATGATAATCAAATCTTTTTCCATGTGTCCTGACTATTGTGATCCAGCATTTTGTGTTGAGTCATAGCTATTCATTCTGATTCATTTATTATTATGTCCCAGATCTGAGTATACCACAGGCGTCTGATTGAATTGGGAGGTAATTTCCTTTGTGAGGCATCTACCATTCTTGTATTTTTTATACCATGTGAGGATGTGATGATAGTCTTTCAAAGTGCCTCCTGCAACACACATTTGGGGAACAGCAGCAAAAGTTGGAGGCAGACTAAGAGCACCCTAACAGTGAAATGCTCTGACCTCAGAAACTTGTTTTGGTTTCTTTGTCAGCCTTCCATTGCCAGGTGAAGATATATTTTCTCAGTCCTTACTGTAAAGATTCTGTACACAGCCCTCAGTAACAGAAGGGATACCATTGGTGGTGGGGGGGTAGATTTGTTGTGATTAAGTGCATAAGAAGCTTAATGAATTAATCTTATTTTAATGGGTTTGATAATGTAATATTTTACACCAGAATTCTCTGAATAGGAATCTACTCAAGTTAATAGCTAATAGTAGGAGTGACACAATTAAAATAACTCATTAAATCTTCCGTTGTTTCCATTCCTTTCAGACAGTTAATACGACTGAAACAAGAATGCCATTGATCTATCACCATTAAGGACCAACTAGTGAACATGCAATGAAGTGCAGTTCTTACATTCAAACATCATTATTGGACAGAGTTCCATTTGAAAAGGATGCCTTTCAAACAGAAATTCTCTTGTGGGTAGAAACTTGGTCAGCAACCCCCTCCCCCAAATGCTTTTTTAAATGGTGCTTTAAATAGCAATAATAGTTGGGCTTAGGCCTTAGGAGTCACTACAAAGCTGCAGTTATGCACAAACCTGAATGAAAATTGACCCCACATTAGCTAATCATGAGTTACAACATGCTTGAAGGAGAAAGGGAGAAGGAACTGTTGGGTGTCCTGAGGCCAGCAGCTCCTGGCTGTCTGTCACTGCTCTATAAGGCTGGACTAGAAACTTGTGGTCTCATTTAGCAGGGCTCCCCTTATGAAGAAATTTCCTATCATATTTCAAACAAAATCGAAAAGCATCCAAAAGCATTGGATCACTACCTATGTCTCATTATAGGGCATTCATGCTGCTTATACCACCTATGCTAGCTGTAAATTTACAGACTTTTGTCTTGGCTGATCAGGAGGGAAAGGATGGTAATAGAAAGAGAGCTCATCTGAATCTTGCTTAGTTTATGAGCATTTTTGCTTCCCTTTATGGAAAGTAGTAAATCACTTTGACTTTAAGGATCAAAACCTAGGAGAAAGCTTCTGGATTTTGATGGGAAACAGGGTTTTTAAACAGAGCTGACAAGGCTGGAGCAGCAGAGGCAAAGAGACAGATATACAAGATTGCATGTTACAAGCACCTTCTGCTTTAAAACATGGATGGGATTTCCAAGGGCAAAATAAAATAAAAGCATGAGCAAGCTGATAGAAAAGTCCTTGTATTGAAAAAAGAAGATAATGGGTAACCATTATTTGTGAAAGTGAACATTTCAGCCTTCTTCCTGAAGGGGTCTAGAAATGCTTATCTGATAGCTTTGGGGCCCCATTGCCCAAGATAATTGTCTTAATTTTGAATACAGGAAGACTAATGCATATGGCAAACACTGTGATTAAGGCTGCAAGCATGCATATTGCCTCTTCTAAGGTATCTTGTAGGGGAACTTACTGCACCTTAGCTGCCCTACATGTCTACCACCCCCAACTCCCTATAGTCTTGAGAGATGCCAGGATCTGTGCATTATAACTGATTTTCAGCCCCCATGCCATCAGACAGCTCTTCCCATCCCCAGTTTCAGTTCAAGTGGTTAAATCAGTCCATGTAAAGGCCCTGCCCTGGGTGAAAGCCCTTAGGACCTAATAAGTGACCCCTGTTAACATCTGCACATGTCGTTAATTAGAACTATATCTAGTGAAAGCCCTTTAAAGCATTATATAAAAACAGATCAAGGTCCCCTCCTTTGGAATGAAGGAGGCAAAAACAGACTGCATATTCAGTACATAAATAACCTAGTCACTTTTGTTGCCCTTTTCTGTGGCTTCTTCAGCTGTTTGGCACACATTCATGACAGAAGCCTTGGCTTGCCACCCAAGATATTCAGCTATAAGCAAAACAGCATCTCGTGTTGGCTGAAGATATTATTTAGGATGCTTCTCATGCTATTTTGCTATTTCCACAGCCCTGGCCTGGCACTAATAATAATAAAAAGGGTTCATAAGAATCCTCTCTCTTTTATGAGCTCCTTTTCTTCTCTGGAGAGATGAAAGGATAAATCATAATGAAAAATGGAATCATTTAAGAGCTGGAGTCCACCAGAAAATCTTGTAGCTTTACACTGTGAGAGATTCTGAGAAACACTGGCTGCTTTGGGCTGTCAAACAGGAAGGATCAGAAATATGGCAAGGTCTGAGTGTCAAGAGTATAAAGAACCATTTAAATTGGGAGGATAAATACATCCAATCTTTTGTACTATCTGAAACTTGCCTCATCTCAAGACTTCTCCCTGGCAAGTCTGAGTACAAGATCCCCTAATGCATTGCATAGTTTCACAACAGGAGGAAGATAAAACTGTTTCCTTTTAAAATGAGGCTGCATTCATACACAGCACTGAAAAAAAGGAACTCAACAGTGGCTTAGGGGTGGCAGTTGGTGTTCCCATTCTGCCTCTAGGTCATGTGAAATGCAGTTTGAAAATGCATTTTCTGGCTTTTAGTATGGGTTAGAGATGGACGGGAATGCTATCATGCAGTACCACCATCTCCAAGCAGCTTTTGAACAAGATCTGCATGTCAAAGAAGTAGAGTACTACAATATTTAAGAACAGTTATATTCTTAATGTGCAGGGAATTCAATGACTAAGGAAATAGGTAAATCCCCTTGGGAGAGTATCAGCAGCACTGCTACAGCAGGATCACCACCATGAGTGATCCACAGGACAAAGAGTCCTGCTCTGTTATTTAACCACTGCCCAGCTCTTACAATAGCATGGTGAGTAGTGCTGCATCCATAGAGATATCACTGAATGTGATATCAATGGTGCAGGATTATGTAGATCCTACCCCCTTTTGGCACATTCACAACAACATAAAAAGTGCAATCAGGGCTTTCAGTAGCACTTTCCAAGGGATCACTTCATCTGTAGATGCAGAAAAAAGTGTGTCACACAGTTTTCAAAATAAGCTCCTAAAGACTGACTTTTGTCATTCCTTTTTCTTGTCTTCACCTTCCATGATGATGAGTAATCATGGATTGGCTGGTCATCTGCCAGGCTTCCATGGCCTTGAAGCTGTTTCCAGACCGGGATTGTCTACAGAAACCTTTGTCCTACCCAATCAGACCCTAATAGTGAGTTGCCCTCAGAGTCATTAGCCCTTTCTGCACTTGGCTTTGGAATATATCTTGGGATACTGATCTATTGTCTGAGTGCTAAAGACTATGGCAGACCTCATCTGGGACCTGCCATAGTCTGTATCAGCATGCGGACAGCAGGATCCTGTTCTGAGATATATTTCAGAATAGGGCCAAATACAGAAAGGCCCATTATTTTTCACTTCTATTTTTTTTTCACCCTCTTCTTTTCCACTGTGGGGGAGGGGGCAGAGTTGTCTTTGCTGGTCAATTGCCTTTTCTCTTGTGTCAAAAGCTATAATACCCCTGCACTACAGTAGGATTCACTTCACCACATCACCACAATGACACTTTGCTCAAGTACTAGCAGTCAGAAAACTGCTCTAAGCAGTCCTACACACTGCCATTCATATGGGTTGAAATAGGGGGCAGTCATTGATTTTGATTCCCTCTTACATTAATCTGGAGTTGCCTTAATTTAGACTCCTCAGACTGACCTTTCTGATTGGAGACATAAATTGATTTCATCATGACTCCAGTTTCCTGATTGTGTATTCAAGCATCTTTCTGTCACTTGACTATTTAAGCTACGTATTTTCCCTCAATAGCATATTATCAGTAACTTTGAAAAGGAAAAGTGAAAGTGCTTATTTTTAAAAAGCCGAGCCCTCCCAGATGAATTCTTTGCTTTGCTGGCTCTCTGGGGCGTTCATTAAGGTTCACTGCAACCAGCTGTTTATTGATCTCATTGTATGCAGCAATAGCAGTCTTGAAATGTTGCTTACTTATATTCAGCACAGTGAATGAGAAAATAATTGCAGATTAATTTTAAAAAGGTCACCCTTGATTACCACTCCTATTTGAATTTCTTAGAAAACACAGGAGTTGGATGTCTCTTTTACAGAGTGACAATCACCTATAATCCGACCTGACAACTAAAATTAAGTGACAAAATTTGAAATGGAGAAAAGATATTCTGAAATAAAACTCAAAATACATCCAGGTGTGTGGGGATGAACAGTAGGTGAGAAACAAGTTATTTTTATTTAGCAGCCATTCTTTTTTATTCATTATTTACTTAATAGGTTCAACTTCATGACAGTTTATGGGCCAACTCTCTGATGACAGTGCAATGGAAGTGACATAATGTGGGTAGTGACAAAAGATAACATATGAGAGAGTATCCTCAAATTTGGACATAGTCACAGTTTGAAAAAGAGCATCCCAGTACAAGCCAAGAAACTTTTGCATAATAGTTTGCTCTCACCAAGTCCTCTTTCTAAAGGATATTTAGACCTTCTAAGCATCCCCATCTCTTTAAATAAAAAGATGCAAAGTAATACAATAACAAAGGGAACAAATATTTAAATGTATTTCAGACAGCCATTGCTTCTTTCATGTGCTCCTGTGAATGCTGCTCAGTGTATAATAAGACACAAGGAAAATTAATTTTCTTAGGACCCCTTCCCCCCCAAAAAGTAGACTTTGGTCTGAATCTTCCTCACTATGAGTATGGCACTGCATAGTTACGGATATCACCCATGGGCGTACAAAAATGAATTGGCCTCATCTTTCTAACTGTGAGCATCCTAGGGCCCAGCTATACACACAAGGTTCATTAAAAAGAGACAAAAATGTAGTCAGAGAATGCCTTTAATGCTTTTAATTTTTTGGTGTGCAAATCATTTACATTTCAGGAGGCTGGACTCTAGGCTGCCCTGGTGTATTGGCAACAGTGCAGGACTTAAAGTACATATTTCCTTCTTTGCAATGAACCAATCAGCTTATGGCTTGCCTCCAGTGTCATCCTTCTACTCTCTTACTGCTAGGAGAAAGAGTATATGATCAGCACAATGGAAAGCAACCTTCTATGCTCTCACTCACTTTAAGGCAGCTAACTTAAAAAAAAATAAAGGAGAAGCACATCTAGAATTTCACCTCAATATTTTGAGGCTATGTTGAGATTGCCATGGATATGTGTGGCAATCCCAATATACCCCCAGAATAATCCTGGGTTTTAGGCCCTGTTTGGACACAGCCCTAGCATGGTCTACAACTTAAATTTTGGTCAACCAGACTTTTGAGTCACTTACTGTCAGTAATTTTTTAAACAGTACATTATCTATAGAAGATGGACCAATTATGCAAAATACTTACTGCTCAGATTACTTATACTAATGAGACTTATTTCACTGATTTTATCCATAATAGCAGTACTGCATTTCTGCTGTTATATCTTATAGCACCAGAAGATAAGTTATGCCTTTTCACTTCTCCTGTTACAAATTATACAAGCCACATTTGTGAAAGAGTAAGAAAAAGTTTAATGACTGGATGAACAAATTTATGGATAAAGGGACAAAACGTATGAGCACCATAACACAGTTTTCATGTGTTTTAAATAAGACTGCCATAAAGAAGATTAAGAACATCTGTTCCTTACTTGCTCAAAGAAGATATAAAAAGGGCACTGAACTCAACATTAAAAAATCCACCTGTGAACATGTATCAGCTCCAGTGAGAGATGCTTAAAATGAAATACTTGGAGTCAAATAATACTGCTAGGGTCAGGTATGACCTTCAACATTTGTTTATTGGCATTTCCATCTTCAAACCCATTATTACATTTTGTGCTTGAAGTGTCAGTGCAGGATCCATTTGTGCAGGATCCATTAGAAGAATTATTTACCTTATTGCGATTCTTCTTCCTAATGCTAAATCAGAAATGGCCCCAAATACTTAAAGTTGTACATAAGAGAGAAAATGATCCAGCATATTTAACTGGATATCATTTTTTTAAAAAAACTTTTCACTTAAATAAAAAGATAATTAGTGCCTGGGCAGAGTTTTTTCCTCCTCCCAGTATAACCCAGTGCACAGTTCCTAATACAATTTTTTCTGTACAGACACAAATTAAAACTAGGTGAATTAGTACCAAAAGTAGGCAACTTGACTAGTGAGCAGTAGAGTACGACTTTAGAAGGGATTTTAAGTTTAGGAGCAGACTAAGAGCAAGGGAAAGACAGCATTTGGTGCAGGGAAAATCAGTATATTGTTAAGCAGAGTTAACTTACAGTTAAGCTAGAAATATTGCCAAAACTGTTGGGGAGAAGTGGCAGAGAGGCTAATCACTTTCCATTTTCCCAATTAATTTACCATTATTTCCATAGATCAAATTCATGCTCCAAATTAATTAGGCACAATCAACTGGGACCCCTGCCAAGCCACCATTTCCTTTTCCCTTGCAACCAGAAAAGATTAACTTCTATCTTAAAGTGGGAAGAAGGGTAAAAGTGAAAGAAGGGAACTAAACTATCTCTTAGAGGTCTTCCAGTATGAACGCAATGTCCAAATGTCAGGAATGTACTGGAGACCAACACACACACTCAGTACTCACTGCAATATTCTACAGAGCTCAGTCAGTGCTATAAGAGGTTTTTGGATTGAATGTTTCCAAAGCTGTAGCAAATTTTGCTCCAGTAGATGAAAACAAATGGTACCAGCAATCATAGGGAAAAGAGTCCATACAACTTGGGATAATCAACCAAAACTACCCCCTTGGGAAAGCCAAGTAGATTATTAGAATTTATAGATTAAAGCATCAAGCTCAACTAATGATAACCTGGAAATCAGGAAGAGGTTCAAAGTTGAGAAGCCCCAAACCTTAGCAAAATTGGAAAGCTCAAAAACTCAGAGACAAAGAAGTGGTAAAGATCTCTCCTTAATAATAATAATTCCAGAAGCAGAGTCAATCCTCAAACTCAGGAAACAAAAGAAGGATAAGACAACAGATAATGTAAATGTAAATGTAATCTGTTCTGGGACAGGGATGGATGCCCAAGCTGAGATGAGCTGCTGCTGGAACACAACAGATGAGCATCTGGATGGCCCCCCTGCTCCACTGAAGAGCCCTCAGAGGCAGCACTAAGACTCCAAAGGCCAGAAACTTTGTTCACGGATGGCTCCAGCAGAATACTGTGGGTAATCCTCTTGGCTGCATAGCCACAAGCAACTGATAGAGGACACAAGACCAAACTTATAAATACAAATACCAAATGCCCATCTATCTGTCATTCCTCGGTTGCTGTTTTAGCCACACTTCTTTACTCTGGAGAGAGCTTAGTGATGTCTAAAAGACAAAATTCTGCTTCTGCTGGAGCTTCAGTGCCTTTAGGTCAGGGTGATATGTTGTGGTTTAGTTAGCTTTATTTAGCTGGCTTTCCCCCCCTATATTTTAGTGTATTTTGATTAGCTGGTAGGACAGCCTGATAAAAAGCAGTTTGCCAAAGAACAGAGGTGAGATGATATACTACAAACACTATTTCAAAAAGCACAGGAAACTAATACAAGTGAGGCAGAATTAGGGTCAGAAAAGTTTGTATTGGAGGGTGGACAGCTGTTCAGAGAAACTCAAGTCAGGGTCACAAGAAGACACAAGAGACCAGTTAAACAGCTTGTAGTACCCCAACAGTATAGAATTTGTCAGTAGTGGGTGGACACCTAGGGATTGGTAAGACCAAGGCACATTTAGTACAAAGATTTTACTGGCCAGGTATTGGCAGGAAAGTCCAGCAATATTGCAGAGCATGCAATACATGTCAAAGAGTGAGAAGAAAAACTGACAAGGTGAAAGTGAAGTTTGCAAAGCCTGCAACTGGTAGCAATTCCTTTTTCCAAAGAGGGCATAGACATAGTGGGACCCCTAAGTAAGACCACCATAAGAGGCAGTAAATATTTATTAACTCTGATTGCTTATGTGAGTAGATTCCCTGAAGCTGTGCCAGTGAGAAAGGTAGACTCAGAAAGTGTAGCTGGGGAATTGATCAAAATATTCTGCAGAGTGGGATTTCCTAAGGAAATATTTACTGACCTAGGGACAGCGTTCACATCAAAACTTATGAACACACTGTAGGAAATGTGTGGGGTTAGACACCTGACGTCCACACCGTATCATCCCCAATCTAATGGATTGTTGAAAAACTTCCATGCAACCTTGGGGCATATGCTAAAGTGCTACATGAATGGACACCTAGATGACTGGGACAAAAAGATACATCTGTTATCTGCATACAGAGATGCCAGACAGGACAGGACAGGACAGAGTACAGCCCCTTCAAATTAGTGTATGGTCATCAAATCTGTGGACCACTAGATCCAATAAGGAGGGAGTGGTCAGTGGAACAAGATACTGAACCAGTTGATGTAGTGACATATGTGCATAACTTAAGAAAAAACATGATGGAGGCAGTGAAGTACATGAGTGAGAACATGGAAGAGGTCCAAACAAAACAGAGATTAGTATGACAGAAAGGGCCAGGGAGAGGTTATTCCTACCAGGGGATCACTTGTTATTTTTAAGATATGTTAAAGCAAATAAATAGCAGAATAATTGGGAAGGACCATACAAAATCCTAAAACAAATCTCACCAGTGAACTTTGTTAATAAAAAACTTAGAAGACCAAACCAAAAGAGTAGTGCATGTTAATTCTATAAAACCTTACTGGCAACTAGAACAAATGGTTCTATGCACTACTGTAGAAGATGAAGATCAGTGTCAATTTTGTCCAGTACAGACACTAGACAGGGTGAAAGCAAACTATGTCAGCAGTGTGAGCACTGATGAAAGGTTAAGCACTGTGCAAAGAACACAATTGTTAAAGTTACTCCAGACGTTTGCAGAAGTGTTTACAGATAGATCTGTGGAGACTAAAGGAACAGAACATAAGATAGAGTCCAATGATGCAAGACCAATTTCAACGCCACTCGATAGGTTGACAGGGCCCTTTGTGGATGTTATAGAACAAGAAGTCAAAGAGATGCTGGAGATGGATATTATAGAACAGGCAGAGAGTGAATGGTCCTCACCAATAGTATTGTTAAAAAGAAGGACCAAACGGTACGCTTTTGCCCAGATTTCAGAAAGCTCAATACAGTAACATGGGCAGATGTTTACCCCATGTCTAGAGTAGATGATCTCACTGAAAAGATGGGCAAAGCAAAGTATACCAGTACACTGGATCTGGCTAAAGGATATTGGCAGGTCCCAATTTGAAAGAAGGATCATCCAAAAACCACTTTTTCAACTCCAAATAGGTTTTATCAATTCAAGCAAATGCCTTTTGGTTTAAAGAACACAGCAGCAACATTTCAAAGACTCATGAACCAGCTGTTAGCTGATTGTAGACAATTTACGGTAGTTTACATTGACGATGTGGGGATATTCAGTACAAGCTGGTCAGAACATTTAAAACACGTTAGAATAATGCTTGAAAAAATAAAGAGAGCAGGGATGACAGTGAAGCCCTCAAAATGTTATTTTGGCAGTCGGGAAGTGCATTACCTAGGTTATGTTGTTGGAAGTAGAAGCATAAAACCAGACCCGAAGAAAATACAAGCAATTCTTGAGTGGCCAATTCTGACATGTAAGAAGCAAGTGAGGTTTATACCAAATTGTGCTGATGTTGCTGATAAATAGGAGGTTTATACCAAATTGTGCTGATGTTGCTGTGCCACTCACAAACCTCACTATAAAGAAGAGTCCAACAAAACTTCCATGGGCTGAAAAATATGAGCAAGTGCATTTTGACAATGGATGCTTCAGAGACAGGGCTTGGGGCAGTCCTTAGTCAAAAGAGTGTGGATCAGCAGCTACATCCAATCTTATTTATTAGTAAAAAAGTTTCTACAGCAGAAGCAAAGATGTCAGTAGTTGAACATGAATGTCTTGCAATAGTTTGGTCTATTAGCAAGCTGAAACCATATTTGTGGGGGACAGAGTTCACCATCCAAACTGACCATGCACCCCTACAGTGGCTCCAGAAAGCGAAGGCACATAACAGTAAATTGCTCAGATGGAGCCTGCTGGTTCAAGAGTACTCGTTCAAGGTGCAGGTGGTCAGAGGTGTTGAAAACAAAGTTGCGGATGCACTGTCAAGAATGGAGGTTGAAAGACAGAAACCAGAGTTGGGAAGCAAACTGCCTGAGTGAAGACAGGAAGCAAAGGATTGAAAGTGCAGTGACAGCAGGTCAGAAGCAAGCAGAAAGATCAATGAGGAAGAGCATCATTGAAGATCCAGCCACAAGCAGGAAGATCCAAGAACCGCAGAATAAAAGGACTTTACAGAGACTTTTGGACATTTGTCTAGGAATGTTTTGAATAAAGTTTGCTAACTGTTTGAATTTGCAGGTTAAAAAAATGCTCAAAAAGCAAGATAAGGCCTTATGATCATTTTTTTAAAAAATAAGGAGGGAGATGTGACTGCTGAGTTTTGGTAAGCGTAAAAGGTAAGAGTGATGCATTAGATCCAGGTAAGAAAGAGGCATGGCTCACCTGAAAGAGCAAGGCGAGGGGTGAGTTAGGAGGAGTGCAGCCAATAGGAAGAAGCAATTGAAGGGGAGCTAAGTATAAAAGACTGTGACCAGGGGCAGAAAATATTGTAGTTCTTGTTTTCAGAGTTGGGTTTGTGCATGTGTGAGTGTCCAACACCCAGAGGAGGGGTGGAATCAAGGCTAGATCTGGGTTCTTAGGCCTGTAGGTACAGACAAGGGGAGTCCTGATTAGCAGCAGCTTAGATAAGCAATGAAAGTGTTATGTTCATGAAGTGCTGATCATTATCTATGTTATTCTCTTCAGAAGTGTAAACCAATAAAGAACTGTTCAGTTTGTTTTAAAGAAACTCAGCCTCAAGTACTCATTCTGAGCAGCAGAGAGGGAGCTCTGGAGAAAAGGGATCCTATGTCTTTACGTCTAGTGAAAGGCTTTTTGGAAGCAGTGTCGTGATGGGCAGTAGGAGGGGTTTCCCAGCCTTTTTTCTCTAAAAGGGAAATAGGAGAATGTGATGAACACTGAAGCTGGGGGTTGGTTTGTAGGCAGGGAGAAGCAGCTCTGAGGCTTAAAAGAACTAGAAGCAATTTAAGGGCTGAAGGTACTGGGTTAGGGAGGACCAATCCTCGACAGAGTGTCACATTTTCCAGTGAATTTTGTTAGAGTACTGCTGAAAAAAGTCCCTATGGTACACCAAACTATGGAGACATACCATTTACATGCCTCAGTGGTCCAGTAAACCAGTCCTGAGGCAGATATAAATCTCAGTTTTGAGGTCTACTGCTATATCAGGCTACGACAACATTTTGAGGACCCTAGTCTGGTCCATATTTATCCAGTGAGGATGAAACATATAAGAGGATGCCTTGTTCTGGGGGTTTTCCCGGAACAAATACAGAAAATGTCTAAGACATGGCCAGAACAGCAATAAGATCTGTGTAAACAAAAGCATAACTTGACCATGAACATTTGTCTGCATACTTACTAAAAATCGAAACTGCCTTTATATGTAATTTACTCTCATCCATTGAAATAACACCCATCAAGAGATTAAGGACCTTAGACTTCTAAATTTTTATGTTTAGAAGAATTCTAGTAATAGATTTACTTCTGATTAGAACCATTACTGGTCTAGCATGAAGACCATTCCTTTTAAGGGAGTCCTCAGTGATATTGTCTACTGATTTATAGAAATTGGCAAAATCAATGCTAAAACATCCAAATATTACTGCAGAAAGAAAATGCAATTCTGTACTCTTATTCAGTAACTAATTTTAATACCTGCAATACTGCTCAATTTTTCACATAATTTCAAGACACTTTCAAAACTGCTGCTAAATCATTATTTTTCCTTTGAAATAAGAGAAGTTAAAAGAAAAACAGATCATTTGAATTACTTTTCTATAGCAACATTGCAATTTCTCCAACAGAGAGACCGAGAGCAGTTTGAAGAAGTAGCTGGAATATACCTGTATCTGTTCCCAAGATAATGACCTCTAAATATCTTCTATTAATATGAATGTGGCCCTTGGACCCAAAAATTGTTTGAAACACCTTAGCTATAGGCCTGTTCAGGTTATTAAGGCTGTTTTCAGCCATAATAAAAGGGGTACCTCAGAGATGCCTTAGACATTGTGTTGCCCTTATGTTCCCAAGCTTTCCCTTAACTATCTTTTCTAGCACAGAATGTTCAGGAGAGGGAAGAGGCAGATTGGTTTGTGAATAACCCCACCTCAAAACCTTCTCTAAGGCACCTCAGAGATTGGGAGGGGGGAGTTGTTTTGTTTCACTGCATCTGATCACAGCCTTAACTCCATTTGTTTTTCCTCAGAATTTGAAACAGCTGTTGTCTTTTAGAAACTCAAGTGTTTCTAAAAGGAAATCAAGATTATTGTTATGCAGGTACTTTCTTCATCTTCTCCAATTTATACCACATCTATCAATTTGTTAACCCAATGCCTAAGGTAAACTGTACTAAAAGGATATCATTATGAATGGGTCAGTTACCTCAATAAGCCAGAACAAATGTGGCCCTTCTGGCTGATAAGTATGTCAGTCTTCATTCTAATCTATCACAGTTTTCCTCTTCTCTTTTCTTCATCCTTTTTATTCTTAGAAAAGAAATTGCCTGTTGGTGAGGTAATATTATTTCCTTCCCCATAGCTGCTTAGAGCACTCCACTCCAGTAACCTTCCTTTCATTCCTAAACATAGGACAGACTTTCAGTCACAGTAGTATCATTTCAGAGATTCTAGGAGAGTTGAATTCCTTGACATCCAATGTCTTGGGTCAGTAGTTTGAAATCTACCCTAAATAAAAGAAGGGTTTTTAGACTGATTGAATCTAAGGATAGCACTTCTTTCTAATTTTGTAGCTTGCTGCTGTACATTCTCTCTCCCCCCATTTTCAACACATCTCTCTTCCTTTCCATTTTCTCCCTTCATTCCCAGAATACCTAGCAGCTCAACCCTTATTCTAGAAGTCAGTGGAAAAGCTGTAGCCTTAACTGTCCATCTTTCATAGATCTGCATTTACTAACCCCTATGAAAGAGAAGCCATCAAGGTCACCTCAGAGACTATGAAGTCTTGTCTATATAATCTATTCCCAAAAAGGACTAAAATATCTATGTCAGGAGCACGCCATCCTTGATGGAAAGCATTTAAAGTATTTTAAATGAACTGACTAGTTAATGGAATATTAAAGTTAATAATACCATCAAGGCAATTGGTGTTACAAATGCCACCTATTTTGAAATGGCAGCACATTTTTGCAGACTGAGAAGTAGAAGGTATACTGTATATCACTGGATAGGGGACATCTTGAAAATCTTTAGAATTTTGCTAGAGCAGTTGTTTTAACTAACCCATTTCATGGGAATCTAGTGATGCCATTTTTTTTACTGAAAGCATCTTTTCTCCCTGTCCTCCACTCTTGAGAGCTTGGGAAACACTTTGGAACACATCTGAAGTGATATAGAAGGGGGAATTTCTAAAACTGCCTCTCATTGTTTCATCATAGATGCCGTTGATCAGTAAAGTCACGGTCATTGAATTTCATCCTGTGGAGCAAGATATAAATGGAGAAACATTGGAAGCTTCACAGTTTTGCATAACACAAAGCCTTAAAGATGCAATGCAATTATAGTAGCATAATTAGCCAAAATTTCATTTACTGATCACAATAAACTGTGGCAAGTTCTCAAAGAGATGGAAATACCATATCACCTTACCTTTCTCCCAAGGAACCTGTATTAATTGGTTTAGCTGGATATTTATATCCTGCCTTCGCCCAATGGTTCCAGGATGGGTCATAACAATAGAAAGACAAAAGTATAAAATATACATTAAAATATAAATCTCCTTCTTCCCCTGACAGACCAATATTTAGAAAGCTAAGCATTGAAGATCTGGGTGAAGAGGTGTGCTTTAACCAGGCATCCAAGGACATACACATTTGGTACCTGACATACTGTTCCTCACACATCTGAAAGAGGCCTTCACTTGGTGAACTTAATACTTGGACAGGTCTGTATGGCAGATGGCATTCTTTCATAACCAGGGCCCAAGTTGTTTAGGGGTTTTTATGTCACATCAACCCTTTGAATTAGGTTTAGCAGAGAATAGGTAGCCAGAACAGACTTTTCATGACTGATCTGATGTGCAGCATTCAGCAAGAAACTCGCATCAGCAGTCAATTTCTTAGACATCCACATATAGCCATAGGCCCACAAGCATTGGGATCCCTTTTGTACCTAATAGGAGGTAGAAATAATACAGATAAAACTGCATGCAGACATCATGTCAGCGTGCTTAACTGAATTGTGTAATGACTGCAAACTACACACAAGATCCCCGTTCATTTTTTGGTCAAATCTCCACGTTTAAAGAATTCTGTACTGGCTTAACCAGGCCTATTTGTCTGTCTCATCTGCAGGGCTGAATTCCCTGTCAAGTTTCTGTCCTCAAGTCAGCCTCAGCTACCAAAGACTTGAAGTCAAACTGTTTTTCACTGGAAATGCTGCAGTGATGCAATTAAGGAAACAGAACAGCACAAAGGGAAAAGTAGGTAATTAGGGAAGTGGGGATGAAAAAAAAAGTGAGAAATCACATACTGCAGACTCTTCTCTTCCACAATTCCCTGCACACCCTGAACAGAAACTAAAAAATCAAGTAAGCTTATTTTCCACCAGAAGCTGCTGTATCAATGATGTACTGGATTAAGAGGATCTTAATTTAAACAGGTGTAAAAGGGTACATCAGAATACCTGCACATGTGTCAACAAGTTAATGTTCCAGAAAACAACATCAGCATATGACAACAGTTCCTGTAGATTCAGCCAGGGACAAAGCAAAAGGAGACACTCTGCAAATTATGAAAGTGCTGTCCAAAAAATTAGGATAGCTAGTAGCCTGTATCCACATTACTGCATAGTCAGTTTAAATTTTGTTCTTTTAAAATTCTGAAAACACTAAGAATATAAAAACATCCTATCTTGCAAGGTGGCACACCAAGTACTTCTTGTTTTCTCAAGCAAAAGATGAATGTGGGTGATTGCTTGGTCAGCACTGTTGCCATGGTGATCGTAAAGTGGGGTGCATTTGCACAGGCACAGCCCCACTGCCCTGCACAGCCGCACCCCACACAAACACTGCATCTGGTGAAGCTGTGGAGAAGTAAAAATTAATCTACACCTTCAGAGGATCAGGGATACTCAGGGACACTCCAGTGGTGCTTACAGCATGTGGACAGAATGCTCCAGGGTATCTCAGAGCATCCCTGATGGGGTAAATGCAAACAGGCTCACACTAAAATAAGCTAGAAAGAAAACATTCAGATCATTTAACCTTATTTGTGAGGAATAGTCATCATGTTTGGCCATATCTGGAAATGTGCTTTTATTTAGGGACAGACTAAAAATTCAGCTTAGTTCAAATTCAAATTTCCCTCTTCTTCCTCAATGAATTTTAACATTCAAAGATAGTTTTAACAACAAAGGCCATCCATATAGACATTTAATTTTAACACGCTCCAATTTTCAGGTCTGCTTGGCATGACTGAATGGATGACATTTTGCTGGATAATTTTTAATCTCAAAAAAATATTGCTGCACATCTACACGTCCCTCCCACAAATCAACATTATGGAGGCTGCATACAAAGGTAATTGCAGTCATCATCATTCAGAATTAACTGGTGAAATTCATGTAGAGTTTGTGCATTTGAAGATCCCTGAAGAATGGAGGTTCATATGAAAATATTCTGTACAATAAGTGAAAATAATAGTAACAAATAGAAGTTTAATTTTCTAGATTGACCCATTCCTAGTTTCCTCACAAATAAGCTAAAATGCTTCTAAGCATCATGTTTCACTGAAAGTTTATTGTTTTAAATTTCTTGGGGAAGTATCACCATTTTGGTCCAAGTCAGATGCTTTAGTTACCTGTATAATCTGAATTGGCTTTGAATGCTTTGATATTAAAAGTGCCTTCCATTATTCCTTTTACCTGACATGACCTTCTGCACTGGGACTTATTTCAGATTATATCTCAGAACAGGGACCTGCCATTCACATGCTAGTACAGACTACTGCCTTAGCTTGCAAACAGCATACCCCTTAATCAGGATATGATCCATATTAAGCCCCAGTGCAGAAAGAAATTTCTAACTTCTGTTAGAAATTTCACCAGCATCAGTTTGCATGGTGGGGCAGGAATTGCCTGCATGTAAAGCACTATTCGGTCTCTCCTCATTGACTTTCGTGAAAGGGAATCAATCTGCAGTGGATCAAAGTATGGTTCATCAAAAAGACATTGATTTTTTGAATCATATTTTGAATAAAGCTTATAATAACCATATTTAATTTTAGCACAACCTCCTTTCACCACTACTTGACCCCCCTTTTTCCCTCCAATGGATGGAAGCATATGCTTAGCTTCTTTTACAGGCTTGTATATGACTATAGCCCAATGACATTTGGAGAGACATATCCTCCTCCTTTTCATTCATCAGTGAACATCTTAACATTCCTTCTGATGTTTACTTATTTTAAAAAAAACCTCTTTCTACTCTCCTGTTAGCCAAAGCCTGTTAATTTGCATCTGAATTCAATTTCACCTGGTATATTTGGATCTCTAGTGCAGTCCTGCCAGATCCCTTCTTATGCCCATCTGAACTCTAGATGTAACTATTCTCTATTCTGTCAATGTCTATCTTTGCCAAGGAAAGCAGCTAAGCATAAGTTATGTATCTCAGCAAAATGACTCCGTAGTCTGCATATTATTTTCCCCAGCCTTCTTGTTATTCTGAATTACTGCATTTGACAGATCCTTTATAGAAAGCTAGTTCATTCACTGTCTGTCATTTTTGCATGTATAAAGGAATGCTGCTTTATACAAATATGCCTGAATACATGTTGCTCTTTTGCTAATTTCTGTAATAATAGATCAGTGTAGACAAAGTATTATAACCTTACAGCACCCAGTGATCTCTAAAACCATAAATATCTAACTACCGATGTGCCAGGCTGCAGTTTATGCTTCAATATATGGCAGTAGAGGCCAAGGACTGTTGGGGGGCTCTATTTGGCACTATTATTGGACTTACACAAAGTCCTCCAAAATGCAGGGAATGCACCCACTTTCTAAACACATGGTCTCAGCCATTTTAGCTCCAATATGTTGGAGTATGTCAGCCTGTTTGCTCACAATGTCATTGTGAGGGTCAAGAGAGCACCATCATGCACCACAAGCTCCACCTATGGAAGGGGTTAAAACAATAGAGGCCATATGTTTGGAAGCCAGTTAAGTTTCCTGCATTGTTGGGGCTTTGCATGAGTCCAGTAATGGTACTTCCCAAAGTATCTTTCCAGATGCAAGGTCCTGCATCTATTGGTTCCTCTAAATCCACTTCAAAAACTCTTGTCACAAGATAAAAAATGAGCGTCATTAATAAGATGAGGAGGAAGAGGAGAAGGAGGAGGTTTCTATGTGTTTTGGAGTACAGTCTCAACAGACAGAAGAGGTTAGTGCTGGATGGCGCAAGGGAAAGAGTGATTTGTCATTTACCTTTAATGTGTACAAGATGCTGCAATTTGTTATTTGACTCAGACTGAAAGTAAACACTTTTTTTTTTGAATCAGAGGGTGATTTGTGGGCATTATAAGCATTGAAGATGAACAGTGAATTGCCATTAACATTTTCACTGAGCCCCTGGGCTGCCAGCTCCTCCTGCCAACAGACTATTTAGTATTTATCAGAATCTCTAGAAGTCTTAACTCTTGTTGGTGGATTACAGATTTAGTTGCAGTAGTTCATATGACAGCTGTGGAAATTGCTCCCAAAGACCGGGCCCTAGGAGGGAAGGGGCGGAGAAAGTATTTTTAAAAGCTTTTTAAAAGTGTGTCTGAATTCTGCGTGAAATTACCTAAGAGGAATGAAAGTGGATACAAGGTCATAGAGCAAACTAGGAGAGGAATGGGTGACCCTAGATCCAATACCACTACAGTAACCTAGGATTTCATCTGTGCAGAATGAGAGGATCCCTAGTGGATCAGGCACAGCTCATCTAGTCCAGCATCCTGTCTCACACAGTGGCCTACTAATTGCTCCTTGGGTATTCTCAAGCAGAAGACAAAGGCAAAACCTTCATCTGTTTTGCAATCCCTGAAAATAGCCTTTAGAGGAATTTTGCCTGTTTCTCCAACCTAGAGGCAATACCTAGGCATCCATTTTAGTAGCTATCGACACACCTGTCCTCTTTCTTAAAGCTATCCACTTCTGGTAATAATTTCCTTAGTCCAATGACCCTTTGGGTGAAAATATATCTCCCCTTGTCAGTCCTAACTCTCCTCCCCATCAGCTTCATAAAGTGCCCTGTGGGTCCCACCCCCATCCACTTTTTCCACACCATGCATGCTTCAGTCAGGTCCCCTTTTAAATACCATCTTTCAAGGCTGAAGTGCCTTAGATGTTCCTTGTGTTGCATGAAAGTAGCATGTGTTCCATCCCCTTGATCATTTTGGTTGCCCTTTTCTGCCCTTTTTCCACTTCCATGATATTGTACCCAATATTCCAAATGTGACCTCACCAAAGATTTATAAAGAGAATCAATAATGTACGCTCACTTATTTTGTATTTCCTTTCCAATTACCCCAGCATTCGGTTTGCTTTTTTCCCTACTGCTGCATACTGGGTCGATACCTAAATTGAGCAATCAACCAGAAAGAAAACTCATCCCCACCAGTTTAATGACATAATTGGGATCCTTTGCCCAAATGTACATCACTACATTTGCTAAGACTGAGGCACATTTGCTACTTCAGAAGATAATGTGCTGGAACTACATCAAAAATATATTGTTAATTGGTTGAGCATACCAAGAGTGCTGAATATGAATGGCTTTCTCTTTGACAATTCACTTTGTATAGTTTTAAATATTATCATTTTTTTAAAAAAAATCAGATTCCTTCCTAGAGAGTCTACAAATGAAGGTTGAGTAACATAATTTATCTCATCAAAGATTTTTAAATCAAAGTACTGACAATTTTTACTGCATCCTTCACTAAGAAAAAAACCCTTCCATCAGTAAGCTACACATTTCAGAGGATGAGAATTAGTGAGAGTGTTGGAACATTCTATGACAGTAGCTCTATATTTATTAGAGTCATAAGCAGTGCATTATAATCCTAGTCAGTTTGCATATGGGAAAAAAAGGATTCTTAAGCTAGTTGCCACAGACCAAGCAAAACAGGGGAGGGGGAAGAGAGAGAGATTTATCATTTTCTCCTCTGCTTCTTTCCTGTCTCATTCCTTTGTTTAACTCAGAATAATGTGGAATTCAGAACATTTCAAGAACATTTGCATAGAGAGTTAATTATGAAAGTAAAAGTTAAATTTATTACCCTAATTATTAAGCAAGAAGTCTTCGTGGATGTGTGCGTGTTGTGAAAGGCTTAAGTTTTGCAGCAGCTGCATCAAAACTAGCAAGGATTCATTTGTTAGTGGCATTAGGCCAGGAATTTTGTCCTGAGCTCTTTTGTTTTTCATCCCCCCACATATTTTTCAGAGCTACTCTGTGGTTTTTATGTGCTAAGTCACTTAACTTCACATGCATGGAGTGCTGTGCAGGAGGTTAATATACCTTTCAAACTGTAGTGTGATGAATGACATGTTAATGATGCACATGTCTTCTTAAATAATTCATAATTCTAATAATAATGTGACTCAGCACTTGACCCATCTCCATTAGTCAATATGGAAGGAACTTAGTATTCCCAGGAATGCTTCATCTAGGTCAGTAATGATCATGTTTCCTCTAATCCAAAACAAAAAGGAGAATATTTTAGGTTAGAATTTAGATAGAAAGAAATCTTTAGTACTGGAGTACTCAAATTAAACTCTGCTTTAATTAAAGGATTGCAGCTAAAGAGCTAGGACATAGTAAACACCTGAAGATGTGAACATTAGACTTGTGATTCCTCTTTGGTATCTGTCAAATAAGCAAATGAGGTTTTGGCCAGGAGTAGAAATAAGGTTTTCAGATATAGAAGTTGAATGGAGACTTTTGCAGGTTAAACCCTGCAGACACACCATGGCAGTTGTGGTCCTACACCCTTGGCTTGAGCACCCTCACAAAGATTTGGGTACCCCTGCTCTAGCAAGACCCAACTCACTTGTTTTTCTACCTCCAGGACATGTGTGACATCCTAGAGGACATCCATCACAAAATATTTTTGGACCCATATGTACAGATGGCAACTTTCTACATCATTTACCAGAAAGGAAACTAATCTGTATTTTTTTCCCCAGTTCCCTGCATAGTAGGTCTGCCAGAATTTAATTAGACTTACAACAGAATATGCACAATTAGGATTTCACTGCTATTCCTATTGATAAATCACATAATATATCATTAAAGACCTGGAACTAGCAACTTATTTGCTTTATTCAAGAGCCTTTTCACACTTGCCTGGGAGACAGTTCTGGGTGGATCACGGGAACACATAGTTTGTACCATGATCTGCTGCAGTTGTCCTTGAGGCATCCAAATTCATTCCCAAGCCATACCTGTTGTGGACAGGTTGAAAGCCTTCCATAAGCTGTCCTGTGGCATTGGGAACAGCCCAGGAGGGGTCCAAACAATGATTTCAGGGGTTGCCTCCCAGCCAGGTTCACTCCACCCTCACACACCATTCACAATGTTCCCTCACCCAATCAAGGCTGGGGTGGGTAGGGTGTGCTACATCTGGATACAAGGCCAAGAATGAACCAGGTGACTGGCTATTCTCATGTCAGTGCTAATGGACAGGAACAGGGATGTTCCTGCGCCCAGCATGCAAATGGCCCAAATCATCCAGTCAGGTAAGTGCAGACCCACCCTAATGCCAAGAAAGACTCTAGATTAGAATACGTTATTTTTAATTAACATTTGTTTTAATCAGTCCATGGGTCCATTATGGATATACAATGGTCAAGCAATGCCTGTGTTTCAGTGAGTTCATGTGGTGAGCACATTTCAGTACAACTTGGCACCCACTGAGGACTGTAAGTCACAGCAGAATCAGGAATAATAGCAAGTCAGCAATTGATCTTAGATGAAACACTGCAAGACTGCAATCCTATTCACATCTATTGTATCATCTACTGCTGTCCCTGAGGCTACCATCTTGACCTCTTTACACCTGTGTTCAGAGGCAGGTGCAGAGGACGAGCATGGAAACACAGCCCATTACATACCTGTGAGGTCCTGTTTCAATATGTAAAAGACCGCTTCAGAGATAATTTTCATGCACTGATGTTTTTGTGGTTTTGACGGAGATTGAAGTTGCACTATGTGCCCTCACACTCCTTCAGCATGCGGTGCAGTGGAGATGACTTCCAAGCTGCTTTGAAATCTGCATGGAGATGTGGCCGTTGTTAAGTACCACTGTGCTGGGTTCAGTTTCTAATACTGTATGGACCTGCCTCCAGCACAGTTTCATAGATATTTCAAGTCTTGTTTTTCACCCACCTAACGATCTTACTCATTGTTTTCTCCTTCTTCTGTTACACACAGATCAAGTATCTATGGCATAAAATAATGGAAGGTTAAAGGGACAGAAGGCTGAGGGCCTGTTCTCCTGGCGGCGATGAAGTACTTCCCCTTTGTCTTTATAGGCAGAAAATGTCTGGTAATTTTTCTTCTGTGGAGTATTATTGTCCTGACACAAATTTTAATCAGTTTTGACTAATGCAATACAGAGCCTACTTTAGCATTGCAAGATATCCAGGGATGATATGTGTGTTTCTCTCCTCCATTAAATATTTATTTAGCATTTGGTGGTCTCTTGGACTCACTGTTATTTCTAATCTGAAGAAGTCTAATAGAAACAAATTCCTTGTGGCATCTCCTGAGCTTACCACTTATATAAAGGTGAGGCACTGGTTTTGTTTTCTTGTAATAGTATTTCCTTTAACTCCTTTCAAAAACTGTTACACAATGATATCTGTTAAAGTTGAAAACTTCTTTGTTCTACAAAAAACAAATGCAAATGCTGTCAGGGACATCTTAAAGGGTGTTCCCACCTTTTTGTTCTTACAGAAAAGCCCAGCTGAGGATGTCACAGGGCTTCTGGGAAAGTGAATCATTGAAGGATTCAGAATTCAGCTCACTGAAAGACGATTTGTAGACTGTGTGTGTGATGGGGAGGACATTCACAATCACCCTCTGAACATCTTGAAAGAAAGAACCCTGCAAAAACCTAATTCTCAAAATATGTGGAATTCTTAGCTCTGAAAACAGGTTTATTTTCCACATGGATAGAAAGTTACCATATCTTATCTCTAAGTATCAAAACAGTCAATCCTGCTGGGCAAAATATTAAACAAAAAGTTATATAAAAATAAAGTGCTGAGAGCTTCTAAAGCTACCATGCAATTGAGTCTGCACACAGATCCATGAGGACCCTAAGGAAACTAGATTGTATCATCTGTAAAGGTTGGGATCATCACTCTAATAACTTGAAGGATAACAGTAAAAAAATGCAGAAGCAGTGCCCTTCAAAAAAAAAACTTATCAAATCTGGACAGAACATTTTGTGATCAAATAACTTAAATTCCCCAAACAGTTTCCATTCTTTGATTGGAAGAAACTAGAATTAATTATTCCAGCCTAAGGCTGTCTCTAAATGGAAGCTGAGGAAGGTTTCTTGTGGGCCAGAGCACTTGGCTTGTCGCCAAATGCAGGAGCTGCAGTATCCTCAGGTCTTCTGCCTCCTAGAGTCATGAACCTAAAAGCCAGGGGACAAAAGCTAGCTCAGAAGTAGGCCATAATTCAGCCACTGCTGTTCATCTCATGAAGGCAGTAGGATAGCAAGCCCTCTCAGGCTGCATTCACACATAAGTTTTAATCTAGTTCCAGACCACTTGCAGAGTGAGAGAAGAGATCAGCAAAGTGACTAGTTATTTTCTTTCCATATTGTCAACCCAAAAGTGGATCTTCTGAGTTAAATAATGCCAAAAGAAAATATTAATTCACTGATGTGTCTGAAAGTGCACTGAAGCTAGATTAAAACTTAGATTTAAACACCTCAGTGTGGATTTTTCCACTCCACAAAAAAACCTGCCACCTTGTGAAGTAGGTTGTAAGTGTGATGGGTATGGTGATGTGTGGTCATCAGACCCCTCAGACCCTCTCCACATGGCTTCTTTTAGCCATACAGCTATCAACTCCTTTGTGGCTGAGTGTTATTATGCTATTACATAACTCCTTCCACCAAGCAGGATTAGTATTTCTATAGGTAATTAGCAAGAAGAATAGCACTGAACATCCATTTTCTGCAAGTAGTGGTGGACCATGAATCAGGTTACACAGAGTGGTGGGTCCAGGGTGAGAAGCAATGGAAAGCCTTACTTTGATCTCTCCAGACTTTGCTTCCTTCCATTGCAAACCAAAGCACAGTGTGGAGGAATCAAAGTGAGAATCCCAGTCTGACCTTGTCCTGCCCCTACTACTCTGCAGATTCTGTGGTCCCAATTGATGGCCCACTGCTGCTTGCAGGATGAGATCAAAGACCAATATGCTCTATAATTCTGTTTCCACCATGGACACAGTGAAGTCCAGAGGAATGACATGAGTGCAAAATATCAGTTTCTAATTTCTGTCACAAAAAATACTGGTGCTAATGCAGTCATAATGAGCAGTGTTTGGTGAGAGAGGCAAGTATTAGTTCAGCTAGCCCATGCTTTCCCCAAGGCAACATTATCACAGTCAGAATTGGCATAAACAATCTAGCAGGAACTGTATACATGCAAACAAATGATGATTATATGATGATTCAGGTTCTTACAATAAGTACAGTGTACACAACTTTCTTTTGTCTAATCAGTGTTGATAGAAATGCAGAAGTATTTACCCCTGACTAGATGGAAATGACCATGCAGAACATAAGACAGATTGTATGTATAAGCATAGGGTATGATCACACAGAACATTTTGAGGGTGTTTGTTTCCAAGGGAATGCACCATTTGTGAACACAGGAGGGAAAAACCTGGGTCACACAAGTTTTTTTAAAAAAACAAACAAAAAAACCCCAAGCATTTAAAAGCCTCCTATCACCATTGGGTCTTGGCTGTGAAGCCTAGCAACCCCTCTATAGCAACAAGAGCTTGGTTTCTACTTGTTGCCATTAGCTGATTTTCCATGGATCTAACTGGTTGATGGTGTTAGAAGTTTGCAACTGGCTCAGAAGCTTTGTCATTGTTCCACCCCATCTGATCTTAACTCCTTCTCACCCTGCAAGTGATTCTTTCATGTCTGCAAAAGGGACACACACTAGTACTCATTAGTCTATCATGCACCTTTCCTATCCAACAGATGGGAAAGCAAGTGCAAAAATGCCTGGTCTTAGGTTACTGGTTGAAGCAAAAACTGTGGAATGTTATAACATACCATGATTAAATAAATGTAGTGTGTACACAGAAAAACACTCACCCATTTTGAAATCCATCGCCTCATTTAAGCCCTAACAAAGAAGAGTGCAGATAGAATACAGGTATTCTTTGGTACACGACAAGAGTTACTTTTCCATACTGAAAGTCAGTTTGGCGGCAAAACACAGGGTGCTATGTATGTAAGCATCACAAATTGTTAGTTCCTGAACGCACCACAAGGAGTTTTGGATCTATAGCCTAGCTGAAGCTATAAAGTGATTTCCCACCTAGATTTATTGCAAAAAGTACTACAACAGAGAGTGTGAGACTGCTCACTGTGTCTGTGGTGAAGTAGAGACAGGGATAGCAAACAGTGTAAGTGTTCAAAGAACAATGTTACTGATTGGAAATGGCAGGAGGAGCCGACAAGTCAACAGAGCAAGAGAAGCAATTCTGGCAGGAGTTCTGCCCTGCAATAAGATTTGTCTCTGAAATAGTTCCTTAGGGAGAAAGATAGCTTTTGCCGGCAAAGTACATTCTCCCCTGCTCTTTTGATTTTCCCCATTCAAACATGTCCGATTACTCACTCTCATAATCATACCTGATCCCAGGTTAAATGATTGCACTACTTGATTAAATGTTTAAATAATGGCCTTTTCCAGTACACTGTGCAGGTCAATAAAGCACAGGATTTCATACAAGCAGATGTGATCAAGAAAAAGAGTTCATTTCAGATCCAAGGCCCATTCAGTCACTGGATGTCATATTCAATTCTTCACTCAGGTGTTCAGGTTGTGAGTAAGGGTAACCTCTATCTTTTTATCCAATTCAAATGGAAAATGGCAGTAACTGTGACAAATCATTGGCACCCTGTGACGGCATTGAAGAACTTTGGATTTTGCTATTCTCTCCTAGGGTAATGAGCTGCCTTGGGTTAAAGGTAGTCCAATTAAAGATCTGAGCTGCCCTCAGCTGGAGCAGCTCACGACATTTTGCTGCTAAGAGGGACAAATGTATTGGCATCCTCCTTGTCCTTGTCCTGAAACTAAATTGACAGTGAAGTCCTACCATGAAGGTAGCATGATATTTTAGGAAGTGTTAGACTGCCTAGATGAAGCAGATAGCTCTATTGTCCAAAGCCATTACTCCTTACCATTGTTAATGATGCAGCTGTCACACTCTAACACCAGGGGTGGCTTTACCTAGGTTTGAATCCTCATGACTCATTTTCTTCTTCAGGAAGATTATTTGAGGGCCTGTAAGACTGCTGAATGCAAGCATAAGAAACTTTTATTGACTAGAGGCTGCGTTTTGTTTCCCCAGTAATGATGGCATCTGAGACAATGATTTGACTTTCACAATTGGGATAATCTGGATTGCTAGCAGAGTATCTACTTCTTGTTTTCCTTTTCTGCCAAAATCTTAGCTATCACATCATAAGAAGTTAATCATAGTTCCAGATTCACGTTTGGGGACCAGTTCATCACTCAGTTCAAATCAGATCTATACCCTTTATATATTTGGTTGGCAGTGACAGACAAAGAGGATTCAGTGCATCCTCATATCACTCACATACTTAATTGACTGCTTTGTGGCACACTTGGGATCCTGCTCAGCACAGCAGAACTGAGCAAAGATTGGTATGATGTTTTATCTCCTGCTGCACTAGGAAATAAGGCAGTCATCTATCCATGCTGTAATAATCTTCTCCAAAGATAATTCATGACGCTTAGGATCAACTAAGAACAATTACTGGTTATATTGGAGCTTTCCACACTTTGCCTTCTCTGTTCCAGTACTGGGCAGGATGCCCTGTCCTGGAACAAGGAACCCATCGCATCCTGGGACGGATTATTGCTGTAGCATTTGGATGGTCCATTCCATTCCAGCCAGCTCCAAGCCCCAGCTTCTGCCTCTGAACATTCCTCTTCCTGGAGCTCCAAAACAAGTACCCCATCATATAGCAAACTATGTAGGCATGATATCTGCACCTCTCCATGATCCAGTCAAGCTCTAGAGATATACCAGACAAGGATGCCATACTGGCACCATTAATTTAAGTGAAGCATGACAGGAGATACAAGCTGCTGTAGTCCACATTAGCAAGCAGATAGGAGGCTGTTATTCCAGGATTTATCTTAGTACAAGCCCCAATGTGGAAAGGACTCCTGCCAGGATACCAAGGTTGCATGAGCACATTAAAGGGACATTTTGGTTTTACTGGCTCCTACTTGAGACATTGAAGATTTATCAGCCACCCAATATGAGCATCCTTTAGTAGTTTTGCCCCCCCTCCCCTTCCTCAGCAAAGCAATGTGGCTTACCAAAAACATTGAAATAAAGGGGGAAATACATCAATGAGAATTAGAAGCAGATCAGTTTTTAAATCATCCAAAGGCAACAGAAAGGCAGGACTGCATCTAAAAGAAGCTGAAAACCCTGTGGAATATAAGTTTGCTTCACTTAGTTTTAGCTAAATAAGAAGGCTTCCTTCCAAATATAGACCTCACAGAAACATTACGGTTTCTGTATTTGAGACAATTTGGAGGTTGGAATAATTAGTTCAGTAAATGAACAAATTCATCTACACTAGTTTGCCAAGGATTTTACATTTCTAAAGAAGGCAAGGCAATATTTGGGAGCTTAGCAACCTAAGTCCTCCTAGTAGGCAGCTGCTCAATCAACTGCAATATAAAATTATAATCAACCTAGCAGAACACTCTCCTTTTTTATCCTGCCTGCAATATTCAGCAATATCCATTTAGTTTTCCTTGAGTGTTTGTAGGGTGTTGTGTTGCTGTTGCATAGATGGGCAACAGAAATACAAAATTCAGATGGGGGCGAAAAAGGCCATACTAAACTATCAGCTGTTTCTCTGTATGTAATTCACATAGTACTTCAGATGCATCCTCATTACAGATAAGATGATTGTACAACATATAATACTTATACAGTACCCACTGTACTTTATCATCCAGAACTGTACAGTGTGATTTGACTTTAATTGTTCCCTGATGGAACTTACAATTACAGCCCAAAACATTAATCAGTGCAATGAAACAATCAATTCAATAATCATAATTCAATTAATGTGCTTATAATACTATTGTAGATATACATAAATAATAGTTATTATTGCAGCAGCCAAAGCTTTGCGAGGCTAGAGTGCATTGTTGCACTTTTCAGCATTAAATATAATTATAATACTACCTTTGTAGTAATTGTGTGTGATTTATTTTAATTAGATGTCTGATTGAATATATTTTCATCAATAGAAGATCCCTATCTATTTGCTCTTAAATTAGAAAAATTTAAATAGCAGTTGGAGTTAACTTTTCTTGTGAACTTCTTGAAGGCATTGCCCTGCCCCCTCTGAGAACAGAATGTTGGATCAGATTGGCCTTTAGTACAGATGCTTGACACTGGTCAACTATTCTCATGCAAGCACATGTTTAATTAATGGATCTGAATCTGATGACTGAAGGCTTAAAAAGCCAGCTCTAAAAATCCTCTGTACATTATTCTACATGATCCAAGAATAATCAGGGCTTAGTCACAGAATTTCTGAAACACCACTGTCAGGAGTATGTTAAAAGCTTTGCCCTCGTTATTAGTGCAGTTAATTACAATATAACTAGACTGGGGGGATTTATGTCATTAAGAAGTGAAACTGAGCATTTGTAGTAGAATAGAGAATCCCAACCGGGTCAACTGACTACAGCTTCTTTCACCTCTTTTAGGTCATCTTGTCTAAGGGGATCCAGCTGTCCAAGGCCAAGTCACATGGTCACCTTCCAACTTGCATTCAGAAGCTTCTTTGAGATAACCCTTTATGCACCTCATCAACAGAATATGTGGCAGGCTAGGACTGCTTCTCTCATGCATAAAGATCACCTTATTACTATTTTTTTAAAAAAGAAATACAATTCATAGTTACACTTTGGAATTAGCTCCCAGCTTGGATAGTCTCCAAAAAGATTTGGACCAATTCATGTAAGCCAGGGCTGTCAGTGGCTATTAGCTATGGTGGTATAAGAGGTTATCTGCCTCCCAAAGCCAGCTGTTGGAAAACTGCAAAGCAGAGCAAGATGTCATGTCCTTCTAATGGACTTCCCTGTGTTGGCCACTGTGAGGACAAAATGCTGAACTTGAGAGGCTGTGAGTCTGATTCAGTTGGACATTCCTTATGTTATTTTAGAAGGAAAGCCCAGAAGGCCCCAAATCGCATTAGGCACCTCTATTTGGCACCAGCTTGTCCTGCTCTTGTCTGCCTTCACCAAAGGCTGGTAAAGGTAGCCAGGAGCAAGAAGCACTGAGGTAAGTACTTCATGCAGAAAACTTTGCACCAAGGTCACATTGGGCAAACTTGCCACCCTCTCAGTGTAAGAGTTACGTGGCTGGAATACAAATGCTTCACAAAGCATTCAAAGCAGCATTTTCTTCTAGGGCTGTGTTAGACATAACAAAAAGTCATCTCAGAGGCACCTCATAGAGACAGGTCATGGTCCCAACCCTTCTTCTATCCTTGTTTTCTAGCACAGAAGATTCAGAAGAGGGGGAAGGAGCAGAAAGGTGTGTGAACAACCCCACTCCAAAGCCCTCTCTAAGCCATCTCAGGGTGGTTCCGCACTGGCTCTCCAAAATATGGATCTATTAGATCTGTACTTCAGAAATCCATGTCTAGTAGATTCGTATCTAGTAGATATGGATCTACTAAGACGCCTTCTGTCTGCACCCGCAAGGGAAGGACGGATTTAGATACGGATTTGAGGAGAGTGCTGTGTGGAAGCACAGCACCCTCCTCAATCCATCCTCCCAAGGCCCTCCCCCCGCCTCCCTGATTGGCTCCTCTGAAGCCATGCATGGCGAGCCGGGGGCCTCCTATCTCGGGGCTCCCCCTTGCCCCAGCAGATGTGGATCATGGCTTCTCAAGCCAGGGGGGGCTTCACCTACACCCCCACTACCCACCCCATGGTGAGTGCATGTGATTCCCTCCTTACCTTCAGGCAGCCAGGCCAATTCTGGGTGCTGGGGCCCAGTGCACTTTGCGCATGTGTGCAGTGTGCCTCCCTACTGGCCAGGTAAGGAGGGGATC
The DNA here is from genome assembly GCA_023333525.1 of Aspidoscelis tigris stejnegeri. NCBI lineage: Eukaryota > Metazoa > Chordata > Lepidosauria > Squamata > Teiidae > Aspidoscelis > Aspidoscelis tigris. Next base: position 58,277,901 of record JALMGA010000002.1, on the reverse strand, counting down.
ATGTGGGCTTCCTCCGTGGTGGGTAGGGGGGTGTAGTTTGAAGCCTCCCTGGCTCAAGAAGCAGTGATCCACAGCTTCTGGGGTGAGTGGAGCCCCAAGATAGGAGGCCCCCAGCTCGCCATGCTTGGCTCCAGAGGAGCAAATCATGGAGGCTGGGGGGAGGGCCCACTTAAGGACACTTGTGCAGGCGTGGACGCATCCTAAATGGATGTGTCTTAACTGCACAAGTAACCATTAAGAACCCATTAAGACTACCTCCAAGGTAGTCTTACCTTAATACGTATTAAGGGCCTCTTAAAACCCATTAGAGACGCATCTCGCACGAACCAATGTGGACGCATGTGTCTCTAATGGGTGCTGTGGTGCAGATGAGGTTTTTAAAATCCGTCCTTAATGGGTGTGAGTATTTTGTGGCCAGTGCAGAAGCACCCTCAGAGATGCCCCAGTCTGTTGCAGAATGACCACCATAAGCCTCACATGGAGCTATCCAAGGTACCTCTATATTTTGTCAACATGCAGAGCAGATGAAAGAGGAAATATCCAATGAAGCAAAATTATACACATCCTAGTTAATGTAACTTGCTTCAGAAAAGTTGATATACAGATGGTTTTAAATAAATGTAAACATAAAATAGTTATTTTGTGGTTTCCTTACCAGTTAAAAAGGGAATAATAGATTAAAGTGGACAAGTGTTACATAGCAGAAGTACTGCAGTGCTGAAAGAAGCAACTAAGATGTTCCTTTGCAGCATTAGGGAGGAATTTATTAGGGTTAGACTGGATTAACACAAAACAACAGCAGTCTTCCAGGCCTTGCTAATTTTTATGTCTTTGATATGCAGGTAATGTAGCAACGAGCCGCTACTGGAACAAAGAAGGTGTATTAAATAAACCAAGTGCAGCAAAAGTGCCATAAAATCATATAAATTCAATGGTGCTGCTGTGAATACTGTTTTAAAAGACTTCTATTGCAACAGGGTCTATGAAGACACCACAAAGTTATTGTGCACCTATAAACACAATACGCAAGTCACTACCATTGCTAGTTGCTTTAATGAAAAGTGATTTCACAAGATGTGACTCTCATGTTATTGTAGGAAGTTGCTTTGCCTGACTCAGATGATTATTCCACCTAATTTTGTACAGCAAGTGATTCAGGGACCTTCTACATCCAACACAGCTGTTATTAATATACCTTATAATTATCTAGTTATATGCATCCTATCGAACTTCTTAGTTTTGCAAGAACTGAAAAGAAAGCATAACATGGAATTACATCTTAATGCTGTTCCAAAAGGCACTATAACCCTCATGTGCCTGCCTAGGGGAAAAATCATGATTTTACATTGGTGGCGAATATTTCCATCCCTGTTATCAATGTTGGAAAATTAACATAAAATCATTCTCAGCTGTATTACCCGGGTTGGGGGGGGGGGGTAGTTAACATTTTCTTAACACAAAACCTTTAATTTAAGGTAAATGAATTTAATTTTGTGCATAAAACCTAAAAGTGCCAGAAAGGAGTTGGACTCTTATCTGGGAATACCGGGTTTGCTTCCACCCTCCCCCATAAAGCCAGCTGGGTGACCTTGGGCTAATCACAGTTCTCTTCTGAGCTCTCACAGCCATACCTACCTCACAGGGTATTCTGTTGTGAGAGCTTTGTCAGTTGCTTTGAGTCTCCTTAAATGGGTGAGAAACGTGGGGTAGAAAAGCCAACTTCTTCGCAAGGTATCAGTTTTAAAGAAAAATGCTCGATTAAAGGAAGCTTCAAAGGTATGACTCTCTTGAGACAACTTCCCTGCAGAGCCTGAAAGACTGGAAAAAAACTCATGAGGGTCCTCATCTCTGGATACATCCAGTCTCCAAAATAAAGCTTGCAGGGAGGTCTCAAATAAGCATGGCAAAAAAATGTGCTGTCAAAAAATTGCATGATCAAACAGAGTTTCCTAAAAAGATTATTTTTGCAGACTTTGTTTCTGGGGTGGGTGTGAAGATGTTCTCACGATTTTATAAACAGACCACAGAATTATCAGGTTTCCAAAAAATAACAATTATTGAGCTAGATTTACATGCCAGATGTTTTACTTTTTTTCTACTGGAGGCCAAACTCACTGTTCTCAAAAGCTGATTTTTGCAAGGTTGGCTCCAAGGACAGGACTACACAATGTCCTACATTTACAGAAATGCAGATTAACCACAAAATAATAAGCATTTCACATGGCCTAGGATAAGTATCTACCCCTTGGTGTTTAATTTTTATAATCAACTCTTTTTGTATATAAGAAGGAATCTAGCTGCCCAGTATCAACATAGTTTACACATGTGTTTGGGCGATTTATAAGACATTTGGAGAACTATAATGTGGTTATACAACACTGGTTCAGATATAAAGGGGTAGCTTAGAGAGACAGTGTGTGGCGCCTGTGTTTCTCTAATCCACCTTTTCTTTGACAGAATGTTCCCACCTGAAAGCCTTTTCTGAGACACCTCCTAGGCCCTTTCTGTACTATGGAGCAGTAGATCTGGGTCAGTAGATTTAGCAGATCTACTGAACTGGATCATGAGGAGGTGAGGGATGGTGCTAATCTAGTTCAGTAACACCTCAGTGACCCAGACTACAGCTTTAGTACAGTTGTAGATTCAGGGTCTAACAATATAAGGGGTCTGTGATGCCACATGTTTGCTTGATGTATTTATTGTATAATGTTTGTATTTAAAGCATTTGCTGTATTTGTTGCAACCACAATGTAAACGAAAGGGAAGCAGGTAAGTAGTAGGCAAAGCACTCCTAATTAGCATAGCAGAGAGGGAGTGATTGTCCACAGGCGAAGCCAATCAGAGGCAGCCTGCATCAGGCTGCGGGTATAAAAGGCACCCTCAAGAGAGGAAAATTGTTCTATACTTGGTTCTTTCAGGGTGGGAGGTTCTTGTGTGAATGAACTGCATTCTGAGGGGGGAAATACCCAGATAGTTCCAGGGTTCTTATGCCTGGGGAATGAGCCAGGGAGAATCCTTAGATCAGCCTAGGGATATACTGTATAGGTTGTAGAGTTGCTGAGAGTTACTTGTGAAGCTATGTATTTATCTATTTATTCACAACCATTTGTAAGCAATAAAGAACAATTCTTCCTGATTGGAAAAGAGAACTCTGACTGAAGTATTTATTAACCAGGATATGGGGATTGCCAGAGAAAAATGGATCCTGTTCCTTTAAGTAGTGAAAGGAAGCGGGAGAAAGCAGTGCCATGTGTGGCAGTTATAGATGCTTCTCTGCTTGAGTGTTTACAGAAGCAAGAGAAAGTGGTGAGCTCTCTAGCGCAGACTTGGCCAGCACAGTTTATAAACTGGAGAAGCTGAATTGAAATCAGAGACAGACAGTCAGAGAGGGAGTGAAATCCGCCCTGGCTGAAGGGGATGCCACAAGGTCTAACAATAAATCTGGATTAAGGGCCTCTTGATCCAGATCTGGCTCATCTTGTGCAGACATAGCCAGCCTAATAGTGGTGGGACCTCCTTGATCCAGATTAACATGCAGATCAGAAAGCCCAGGATCCTTTGATCCAGATCTAAGGACTAGGGCAGAAAAAGCCTGAGGTGCTTTTTCTTTTTCTTTTTTTTGGCTATGATCACAACCTAAAAGACCATAATAAGGCAAGATTGGAAAGACTGAAACTCTGAAGTCCTTATTTCCAAAGGCCACTGCAATCTTTTGACATGCTCCCCAATGCTAGTGAGGTATTTAGGAGACATGACACTTAAACCTGAGAATGTAAGGAACCTGTGTTGAAGATCTTGAAGCTTCCAACCTTTTCTTTTGACAGAAGAAAAGCAAAACAAAAGCAATATTTTCTAGAATGGTTCATCTGAAAATGTTTGTGTATTCCCAAGTTATTATGGCACTGAGATGGAACATTCTGAGATGGTTTGAAGATGAATCATCTTTCTCTTTCTTGCTTCTGACACAAGAACAGAGAGGGCTCTTAAAGACAAAACTTTGTGATGTTTCCATTGTGAAATGTTCCTTAGAGAATTATGCACTAACCAACATTATAAAGAGTAATTAGACCTTGCATATTTTTCCTTCTGAAAGGAAATTAAAATTATGTGATGTACTTAACCTTCCGTTTAGAATCCAAAGTAGTTGGCATAGCAGAAAGAGAAAAATCCCCCATTTATTTCTTTGCTGGAAAGCCTGCCTCCAATGACATGCTGTTTCTTAATTTAATATCGCACCTCCCAACAATAGTGACAAACAAAGCCTAACAATGTTCCCATTTTGCAATTGAGCATTGAATAATTGTTTGAGGGAAAGATTAGATGTTAGATTCAGCCAAAAGCACGCTCACACATTGGCAAACAAAGGTTACAGTGAATACTAAATTCAAGCAATAAAATACAAGTTTAAAATAATTTAAGAATGGCAATATCAAAATAGGTGTAAAAAGAAAATAAAGACTAGAATCCAAGTGTGCTCTTCTCTCATGGAAAGCCGAAATGTCATCCTGTATCTATATTTCAAATAGGAACAAAAACATTTTGTTCAGTGAAAGTCCCCAAATTTTATCTTACAAAATTTTAAGGGTCCCTATCTACTTGTACTACATTTATGAACAAGAGGCAGCTGAGTATGCTTAGATTGTCAAATGGCACTAACCGAATAAATAGCAGTGTGCCTGAAGTCATTCTTTATCTCCTTGCTCACCGAAATAGGCTTTTTCTGAAGGATCAAATGTAGTAAACAAAAAAGAAAAGAGAAGAAAAAAGAGGAGGTACTTGTGTTTTCATCCTATCTCTACCTAATCCACCTTCTATAGCCCAGAATGTTCAGGAGAGTTGTGTGAATAATCTCACCTGCAAGCCATCTCAAAGCTGTCTCTAAACCACCTCAGTAGTGCCTTTTCTTAATAGAAAAGATAAAAGATTTGATTTCCATCTTTTGGCATTGAACTAATTTAGGTTACCTCCTTTTGATTGCCATTGGGGTTGATTTAAAAAAGGAATAATAATTAAACTTATGACCTACTGGTTTAGGTGTGATTTCAGTCCAGGTTGGGCCCCTTGCTAGCTGAGTTCACGTATTTGTGGTTCATATATGTGAAGAATCCAATTTCTTCCCATTAACAAGCTTATGCTATCATTGGCTTATGTTGTAAAATGAATTTTTCTTTTCCCCTCCCTCCCTCACTTTTGTAACATGCATCAGGGAATGTTTAAACCTTGTTCTTGATATCACACCACACACACATACACACGTAATGCTGTCTCTTAAATCCCTCAATACATGAAGCGATTTTCAAAGTCTAAAACTGAGCCTTGTGTTGCTCTGTCTCCAGCACTAAGTTTAATTGAGATCAGTAAACAATCCCCTCAGAGAACTTCACAGGAAGAAAAGTGCTGGCTATGTTGGCACTTCAATTCAATCTGCACAATTTCTGCTGAGGAGCAGTAGATCCAGAAAAGTAGCTGCAAGGGCTTCACAGAAACTTTAATTTTCTTTCAATTCCCTTTTGGATATTAAATTTAAAGCCTCTCCAGTATCATGGGTCTTTTTATTATTCGGTTTTTTTCCCCCACTTCATCTATTTTTATGAACTCAGACTCAAGTAAACTGAGGACTCTGCGCTGTACTTCTGTGAATATTAGGAATATGTTCTTCTAAAATGACTTTATTAGTTCTCATATCGCTACTAGTGTTAAATGTTTTTGTTGAAAAGGTGTGCATGTGTGTATCTGAAATGTGATCCTTTGCTTCTATGCCAGATAACTTTAGTATTATTAAATAAAAGGCCTATTTCTTTAGCACCAAAGGATAAAGACTTAGTAAACAAGGTATCCAATTAGCTATAAAAGCTGTCCTCCACCTCCAGTCATCAATTGCAGAAGGCAACACAAGAACTAATAGGAAATTGGGACATATGGCTAAAAAACCCTACAGTAGTGAAGCCTTTTCAAATGTGCTTTCTCTCTCTCTTTTTTTTTTGTTTTACTTCACATGCAAAGGATGATTACAAAGCCTGGCATGTTCACCTTCATGGTATTCTGGAGATTTCAGATCCATAAAAAGTAATAAATAAGAACAGCCAGCGTTACAGCAGATGCTTTCATTACAGTCGTGTCAAGCCAGCTCAACTTTAGTTGGTTTGCCCAGCCCATTCTCAAGCCAAGCTGGGAATTGTGGTTTTTGGTTCACCTTAAATATGAAGCAAAGTTCATCAAAGCTCACCAGGAGTTGTTTACTGGCCATGGTAGCACTTTATGGTACTTTTATGACCACATGTGGGCCCTTATGACCTCTATAAAAGTCCCCTATAGCAATAAAAATGATACAATGTGGTCATAAAATGCCATTATACCTTACAGGGCTACTTCATGGTACTTTTACAATGCTATGCAAGTCTTTATAGCATTCATAAGACTACCAAGCTCCACCAGTCCCACAAAGTAGCCACAAAAGGCCACTTCCCAAGTGGCCTTTACCTTCCCAAGCCTGGCCACCTTGCCAAGTCACCATAAAGGTGTTCAGTGATAACTTAGGTCAGCTTTAGCAATATGGATGCCTTTACTTAACCACTGACACCCTTTACCTTCAAAATCTTATAAACGGTTGCTTAGAAATCCATTTGATTTAAATGTGGCCCATGTCAAGATTTGTCAGCATAGTGTTGCACGTTAAGGTTTTAATTCAAGAAACTGAGACATGAAGTAGAAATGTCATATGGAATCCAAATCAGCATTCACGTACCTTTTATAAGCTATGTGGAAGTCTAGAAAAGAGAAACTCAGCAGTTGTTGCTTACATTCCAGATCTATTTATACCTCTTATCAGTGAAATAACTATTTTGTTATTTGAACCCTGGCTTTAAAGCAACCTGACAAAAAGATTTGGCAGGCATTTGCCAAGCCTGATGGGTTTTGTTTTGTTTTTAAGATTTTTAAGTATCTGAATCTGTAGCTGCATGTTGAGTATACCAATCATGCTGAAAATTTAAATTTGTTTCATTCTATTTTATTTACTTTTGAATATATAGGTAGTTAAGATTTCAAAATTATAAGACTCATTTCTACCAGAAAATATGATCTGTCATAAAACCAATGATAGTATTTTTATCATATAAGATAAAACTTTTTTTGAACTGTAAAATCACACTGCATTCTCTTTTTAAATTTCTTTTTCCTAAATATTCCTTGCTGAGTTACAAGTGTATCTTATATACCAATGCATCTTAGAAGGTACATTTTCCGTAAAAGATATACAGAGGATTCCACTGGAGCAAATAAGGCCATCAGTATTTCAGATGACCCAAGTCATTCCAGATACAGTTGCTGACCTTAAAATTAAAGGCCAAGCATAAAACTTCCTGGCCTTCGAAGTTCCTGGAAGTTCCTGTTGTGTGCCGCTTCTGGCAGTGCTTCCTGGAACATCACCAAAAAGGGGCATCCCTTAGACCAGCTAGTAGTTCGGTAGACTTCATTGTCAACTTCTACCAGTAGAACAGGATACAATTTCATTTTGGTACCCTATCCTGATCTCTTGCTTTATCCAGTGTGCATGAAGTGTTCTAGAAGGGAGAAGAGCCTGTTCTGATCAACACTAATATGCAGAAGACAGGCTTCCCATTCCTAGGTCAGGACACCACTGAGTTCAGAGATGGGCCTAAATATAGTTCCATATCCTAACAGGCTAAATTTTCTAAGCTTTCCTCAAATGCTAGGAATTCGAAAGTCCCAGTAGGAAGAACTGAGAATGATACAGTATTCCTTGGGATACGAGTGAGTCACAGTCCAGCAACTGACTCTGATTCAAAAAATGGCAATTACTGAGAAATCTTGTATTTTTTATCTACCATGTTTATGTCTGCTGGCAAATACAGCATATGGTTAAGGTTTGCATTGACTTCTGTAATGTTTTTTTCCAGATAACTTGATGTATTTTTCCTTTTTGTCCCTCTGAAGGTCAAATTTTGTTTTCACAGCCTTTCTACAAAGCTTGCTCACAATTACCCAATGGTACTTCAAACATGCTTTGATGACTTTTTAAATTGAATTGGCTATCTGTTATCAACATGAACACCAAAGAGTATTGAATGCCACCGCAACACCAGCCCTTAATTCCCTAGAAATAGCTAATCAAGCAGGAGCTATTCTTTAAATTCATTCTCCTAGCTGTTCTGAAAAAGAATAGTGGAACCAAGGGAAAGAAAGTTAAGCAATTAGTTGATTCTGTTCAAAACAGTATTTTAAATTGGTTCCACTGCTATTCTGCATTTATAAATAGACAGTATAAGTTATGTGCAAGAGTTATTGACATAACCTTCAATTATTTGTAACCATATTGTGATATTTTTTATTGTGCCCATGGGACCATCTTGTAAAGGGCTGGCTGTAACAACCATAGCACACACACAATAAAAGCATAGGAACGTAAGAGAAACCCTGCTGGATTAGGTCACAATCCATCTAGTCTGGCATTCTAGCTCACATAGTTGACCACCACTTGCTTTTGGGATTCTCAAGCAGAAGACAAGGGGTGTTTTTCCACTATCACTAGAAATACCCATTAAGTACCCATTAATGGGTACTTAATGGGTACTTCTAGTGACAGTGGAAAAACACCCAAGGGTGAAATTTTCATCTGCTCTTAGCTCCTACAAGTGGGCTCTGGAGGTACCCTGCCTATCTCTCCAACCTGGAGGGGTAAGTTAGGTATTCATTCTAGTAGCCAGGGATACACTTATCCACCATGAATTTGTCCAACCTTTTTTAAGGCCATCCAGGCCAGTGGCCATCACCACTTCCTCTGGTAGTAAATTCCACAGACCAATAACTTACTGGGTAAAAATAAATGCATCCATCCTAACTTTCTTGCCTATCAGATTTTTTTCTTGATCCACCTTTTGCACATCATGAAGGATTTTATAAACTTCAGTCAGGTTCCCTCTTAAAGGCCATCTTTCATACATGAAAAGGCTTAGACACTGCAGCCTGTTTTCATTGTATGGAGCCTACAGAAGCTATTCTAAGATATTCTGGAATAAGGCCCAAGGCAGAAAGGGCCAGTTATGGAAGGCTGAAGCACTGAAGAAAATAGCCAGATTGTCCCTCTGTTTGAACCAAACTCTGTTTCAGGCTTAGAAAATTTGTGCAATATTCTGAAGCATAATTCCCCACATTTAGAAGACAAACAAAGGATACAAGATGATCATTTCCCTCCTTTATATAATGTACAAGATCTGAAGAGGTGGTAAATTCAAAAGGCCCAGTGCATTTAGGGGCTACTTGCAGCATATCAGCTTCCAGAGGATCAGCATAGATTGGCATTGAAACTGCCTCAGGGTGATCCATTAATGCAATACCATTTCCCCCTGCAGCTTATTATTTCTCTTGATGAATTAACCATCCACACATCCTTCAGCAAAAAAAAAAAAAAAAAGGCACTGGCTTACTGCAGTAGCTTCTGACACAATCTGCTCTCTGTATCAGTCAGTCTCAATGGTTGCTGTTTGTGCTGGATGGATGTGTGGCTAGCTGAGCATTTAATATACTGCTTTGTCTTCATCTCTATGAAGTGCTGCATAATATTGACATGTATACTGCCAGCTACCACTCTAGTCAGTGGCCAAGAAGAAATAAAATAATTGCTCTGAGGGACTTCATAGCGCAGAGTTGCCTTACTTCTTACTGACCTTATCACCACCTTGTTAACCTGCCTACCACTTACCTTCATAAGCTGTATCCAGACATAACAAAAGGGGCACCTCAGAGGGACAGTCTGTGGCTCTCATGTCCCCACTCCAGGCCTTCTCTAATCCACCTTCTCTAGCACATAATGTTTAGGAGAGGAGGGGCAAATTGGTATATGAACCATCCCACCTCCAAGCCTTCTCTAAGCTGTCTCAGAAATGCTTCCCTTTTTTTTCTGCCTCTGTCTTCCACCCACATTCGGCTCCCATTTTCATGCACTTCCGTATATCTGTGAAAACCTACCCTTTGTCCTCCAGAAATTCTCCTCTGTTTTTTTGTAGCAGTATAATAGGAAAATATAAAAACAGAAATTTCTTGCCTATATTCTATTCCTCTCATGTTTATTAGATTTTCATATATTTATAACCTGACTGTCTTCCATTATGGGACCAATATGCAGTATGATGGTAATTCAAGTCGAACAGATATACATCTTTTTTCTTTATCTGACGGTTAAAATTATGAACTCTATATACCTCATTATACAGAAGACCTTGTAACATAGTATTTATTTACATTTTGACAGCTTTCTTGCTAGAAATCTTAGAGAAAATCTTTCCTGTAGTCAACTTCTAAGAATAACACAGTTGCATCCCCCAGTAATCTGAAAAACAGGAGGCATGCCTTCTGCATGTGCCCCATGTTCTGGACCAGGGTTTGGTGGTCTACTGGTAGACTCAATTAAACAGGTCTACTCGTAATCCTGATTGGGATTATGCTCTGTCCTGTGACAGAGCATAGTATCTAGTGATAGAACCACATGTATAAGGATGCCAGAAGCTGACTACATGGACCCCTTTCCCAGAATAAAGGTACATGCAGAATGGTTATTAGAAAAGGATTACCCCAGATTGTTTTAAAAAGCTGTTTTGAATTCATGCTCCAAGTTGTTATAAATAAGTTACAAAGAGCACACACATCTTTTGCATATTAACATTTAATTCTCTCACCAGCCATTAACAGAGGTCATCAAAAAGCACTGGTGTATCCTTAATTATGATCTATAGGCCCCGTTCCCATTACAAGCTTAAAACGGTTTTCCTAATCCGAAATAAAAGAACCGGATGCAAACACAAATTTGCCTGATTCCATTACTTTCAATTTTAATCACGTTCGATCCCAATTCTGAAAGCGCTTGAAAACTTCATTTGGGAAAGCATATCTTTTTCTCCCCGCCCATTGCCAGTCATGGTGCCCACGCCCTCTCTCTGATTGGGGTTCCTCCTGAGCAAAATTTTTGACATGACAAGGGTTGGGAGTTCCTAGCGTGCTATTGGGGGAGGGAAACCCTAAACACGCATTCTCATCCCACTCAAACGGTACTGTTCCCACAGTAAGAAATGTAAACATTTAAAATGCAAGAACAGGAGTGACACCTGTTGAAATGAGTGTTTTATTTACAACGCTTTGGGATGATTTAACATGCGGAAAGCGTATTAAGCCAACCTGACGTGGGGACTGTGAGGATCGAAACTATTTCCAAACTGTTTTAATTTTGCAATGGGAACAGGCTGCTAGTCAGGAAAAAAAGTCATGTTATTTACAAGAACTATGAATTTAAAAAGATATTCTAGTAAGAACTGAATATTAGTATAATGGCAACCCTACTACTGCAGGATATCCTCCATAAGAGTACTATGTATATTGCAGACTTGCTACTAAAATTATAAATTTGAATAATAGCTTTAAAAATACAGCATATACTCTAAGATCATTCAGTACTTGCAATCCTCTATATGTTATCTATCATATAAAATATCCCCATTTCTTACAGGCATGTTGTCAAAACTTCTAGACCTCTCAAAAATGTCTATCAGGCTATGATACTCTGTAGATACCATATTGGGCATCATGTCCCAAGAGTTGTTTTGGTTGTGATTCACCACTGAGCCAAATTCAAGGTGTTATATTTCACCTATAAGGCCCTAAATGACTAGAGGCCCAAATATCTAAACATAAGAACATAAGAACATAAGAGAAGCCCTGCTGGATCAGGCCACAACCCATCTAGTCCAGCATCCTGTCGCACACAGTGGCCCACCAAACGCTCATGGGCATCTCAAGCAGAGACAAGGACAAACCTTCTCCTGCTCTCGAGTCCCAGCAGATGGCCTTAGAAGCGCCCCAGTTCCTCCCCCCCCCAGCCTGAAGGATGCGCCTAGGCATTCGTTCTAGTAGCCATTGATACATCTGTCATCCATAAATTTGTCTAACCCTACCTTAAAGCCATCTAGACTGGTAGCTGTCACCACCTCTTCCGGCAGCACATTCCATAAGCTGATGACCCTCTGGGTGAAGAAACACTTCCCCCTGTCAGATCTGACTCTCCTACCCATCAGCTTCATAGAGTGCCCCCTGGTTCTAGTGTTGTGTGATGGAAAAAAGTAATGTTCTCTATCCACCTTTTCTATACCATGAATAATTTTATATACTTCAATCAGGTCCCCTCTTAAACGCCGTCTCTCCAGACTGAAGAGGCCTAGACGTTGCAGCCTGGTTTCATAAGGGAGGTGTTCCAGACCCTTAATCATTCTGGTTGCCCTTCTCTGCACCTTCTCTAGTTCCACAATATCCTTTTTGAGGTGTGGTTACGACTACTTCTGTATCAACATGCCCATGCCTTAAGATCTGGAGGGGAGGCCCTCCTAGTTGTCCTGTCACCCTAAGTAGTAAACGGTGTGGGCACCCGTGAGAGGGCCTTTTCAGTGATGACCCCTAGGCTGTGGAATAGTCTCCCTTTGAGGTGCACCAGGCTCCTTCACTGTATATGTTTAGGAAGGCACCGAAGATGCACTACTTTGCCTTTGTCTTTGGTTAAATGGCAATATATCCCTTCTCACTTTACAGACACTGTTACTGTTTTAAAATATACTCTTGTTTTAATATATATCTGATTTTAAATGTTGTTAACCACCCTGAGACCTTCAGGTATAGGTTGGGATAGAAATACAAATAATAAATAAAATAAAATGTCTCTACCTGAGGCACTGGGATGGAGGAGGCAAATTAGTGTGTTGTGGCAAGTGCCTCAGCTAATGCTTATTAAGACACCCTTACTGGTCACAGTTGCTAGACAATGACAGCAGGAAGTGTCTGACAACCTGGCACAAAAGCCATCTTCACCAAGGTGGCAAGTGGAGACTAGTGGCCTTTTTGCACTACAGCCGAATGGCTGCAGTGCATAAAGGCTAGGCCACGTGGGACCGCATTCCCCATTCACACCTAGGTAGGTAAGGAATGTGTGTGTGGGTGTTTCTATCTCCCTAGGTGTGAATGCGGAACCCGTCCCCACGTGGCTTAGCCCAAAAAGGCCTGTGTGGGAGTGGGCCGCCCCTCCCAGGCCTGGCGCCATTGGGTCAGGTTCAACCCAGGGGTGGGCAGGCTTCTTTTATCCCTTCCCCAATTCCTGTGAGCTCTAGGTGAGGTGATCAGGTCCCCTAGAGCCTGCAGGAAACCCATCCCTGCACTCCCCTGGCACAGGCCTACCTGGGGAGGCACGCTCACGCACACCACTTATCTCTTTGTCGCCGGGTTTGAAGTGGCGGGCACACGCAGACGCACAACAGCACTGGCCGGGCCTGCCACTTCAAACCTGGCAACGAAGAGATAAGTGGCATGCACGCACATGCTTGGGTAGGCCTGTGCCCAGGGTGGGTGGGTGCCTGGGGGGGGTGTTCCTGAAAGCTCTAGGGGACCCAATCACATCACCTACAGCCCGCAAAAAACCGGGGAAGGGACCCAATGGCAGCAGGCAGGGGCAGGGCCCGCAGCTGTTCTGGAGGGAGTGTGCAAATGCCCTTCCTCCCAAACAGCTGTGGGACGTCCCGGGACGTCCGGGAATGGGTATAGAGCACGATTTTGTGCTCTACACCTGGAACATGTGTAAGATGCCCTGGGCTGGGCTGGGGCGGTTCTGAATGGCACCACCGGCCCAGGAGAGTGAATGCTCCATCCCAGGGCATCCTACACGCATTCCGAAAGCCCTCGTGTGAATAGGCCTCTGGCCTCAGAACATCCAAGTAACATGAAATGTAAAAGAACATTTGTGTTTCTTGTCGGTTACTGCACTGAATATTCTGGTTTAAAATTTTGTGGGTTTTTTCCTTGACAAACCAACAGGTCTAAAGGAGAAATCTGGTAGATCCTTGAATTGAAAATATTGGTTCCTTTGGGATGAAGAACGAGATTTCCCCTACCATTAAAGCAAACTGATTCTCAGATATATCTATTTCAAGTTTTTTTTTCAAATGTTAGCAGTGATCCTGCACAGCTGATTTCTATCACTCTTCTGTATTCTTGCCTTTTGAATGTATTATATCTCCAGCTCATTGCTCAGTCACATACAGTTTACTAAGCTTCAGAATTTGTTATTAAGATTTTAAAAAATATTTTAATTTTGTTATCATATTAACTACTATTCACGATGTTTACATTATTGCTTTACACTTTTTAAAATTGTGTTTTATACAGCTCTTGACAAAAGCTTTAAGCTCAAACATGTTGGGTTACTGAAGGATTACTCTATTTACAGTATCTTGGTTCTTCTTGTCAACTGAGTGGCATAGTGTTTGATTCTGGACCCAGTAATTTGCAATATATTTCTTAAGGATTTGGACAATGAGATAGGCAGCATTCTTATCAGATTTTCAGATGATGAAAAATAGGATAGGAGAATAAAAGCTCCAGAAGATGAAGTACTTTCAAAATGAGAAGTTACAAAGCTCAGTTGAAAACAACAAAATAAATTTCAGCTGAAACATATTTAGAGCTCTACACTTAAGACATTTTTAAAATAAAATAAAGTCCACAGACACAGGATAGAGGTTACTTGGCTTGGCAACAGGACTCAAGAAAAAAATCTTGGAACCATGGGCAGTCACAGTCCTGGCCTATTTGGCGCCGTTTACACTCTCACATGCATATTATATCCACTCTAAGCACTTGACTTTAAGAAGGATTCAAAGAAATGACAACAGATTAGGAAAAGGGCAAAAAAAAAATATCTATCAATAGTTTTGAAACCGAGTCCTCTGAGGAGAAACTGAGAAAATAATGTACGCTTAGCCTGGAGAATAGAAGTTTGAAGGAGGATATGTTAGCATTCTTCAAATACCTGAAAGGGTTTTACAGAAAAGAAGATTGTGATTTCCTTCTCCACCATTCCAGAAGGCATTCAGAAAAAGGCTTTCATTATAATAAGGCAAACTCTGGTTGAACAGTTGTTGTTAGATGTCATTATTTATTTTATAAATTATTTTAAATGCAACTTAACTGCCTGGAATGATACAGTTATATCATTCCAGCATAGTTAAGGCCAGGGACAGTGTTTTGCATTGTCACCACAAGTGCCAATGCCATCTCCATGTGCATGGCACAGATGGTCAACAGTCACAACAGCTTCCATCATGCATCCAACTTTTGCTACAGCTATTGTGGCACAGCATTTATGCAGCTGCAGTCACCATGACCTGCCTACATGCATAATTTGCACCAGAAAAAAAGTGTGAACACTATATCCAGGAACTCATTAGGGACACCTTAGCACTCCCATTGAAGGGCTGGAGCAGTAAAAATTGTTCCACAGCTTCAGAGGGTTAGGGACTCTTGTGGGTGCTCCCAGAAGCTCTGGGGTGGAGCTGGTGGCACAGTGTGCAGATGGAGCATCCACAAGCATCTGCAAGCACCTTCACAGGATAAATGCAAACAGGTCCACTTCAGTTAGTGGAAAAGCTTTAATCTGAATTTCTACATATAGCAGGGGGCTGGGCCAACAGCCTACAGCCTCCTTTCAACTACATCCACAAGCCCAACTTTGGCTACCTTCCAGGTATCGAGGGCTGGAGATGTAATATAAAGGTAAAACTGATTAAATTACTCTTAAGCTGCCCTATCTGGCCAGAGACGCAGTGTTCCTTCACATCAGGGTTCCCTGTGGGATCTGGGGGAGCACATGGTATATTTTATGTACTCACTTCCCTTACCTGAAGCTCTGTGCCTCATCCCAGTTCCTACACTTGTGAGGAAGGCAACTCGGATTCCACAAACTGTATTTCCATCATAGGCTCCACTTGCCTATGAAGTTGTGAAGCCATGATTTTAAGCTGGATATCACATCACTCTAGCTATTGATGTTTTAATAATGTCATTAATATCAGAAATAGGCTTTTTCAAGAAACTATGTAAATTTCTCTAAGCGAACGTTGATAAGAGATTAGATTCTTTTTCCTGCATCATTTCCATATCAAACAAGTTGAAATAATCAGTTCCCACTGATTTGCAGGAGTAAAAGAGGGCTACTCTGCTTCTTCCAATTCAGAGGAAAAGTGAATTTCAATGGCACAGACATCTAGGTTTATATTTGCTGGTTTGTGCACATTCACACTTATGTGAGTGGGGGCCCTATGAAAGTCCCCAGGTCATGATGTTCAAAAGCTGGAGGTGCCTGCCACTGTTAAGACTCTGAGAGGGGTGCTTAAGGAACGGTAGGCAGCTCCTGTGGCATCCTTCCTCAGAGCAAAGGAGAAGTACTCTGAGGGTGTCAGGTGTAAGATGTCCATAAGTCCTATGCGTTGCCCCTCACTGTCTTCAAAGCTGACAACTAAGCTTGAGACATAAGTTGTCAGCTTTGAAAACAAAATAACTCTCTGTTGCCCTGGAAGGGACTCCAGAAGTGGGTCTTTGCTGTGTACCCATGGTGGTGGCAAGAGCAGCCTCCATGCCTGCTTTCTGCAGGTATCAGATCCTCAAAAGCCCACTTCCTGAGCTTCTTTCAGTGCAATGGAAGACCTTTGTCTCTGAAGATGACAACTCAGTTACAAGCTTGAGTTGCAGTAAGCTTTGAGGGCAGTAAGGAGCAAGGTATGGGACATATTGACATCCCACACACCATCCTGAAGTGGGGACCAAGATGACATAGAGCAAACACAATCCTGTGCAATGTCCTCTAAGGTGTGAACACAGTTTAAAGCTTGACTCTCAATCTTTAGGAAAAGGAATTCGCTCAAATTGCCCATCTTTTTGTCTTGGAATTAAACCAGGATTAGTGGGTACGCTATCTGCCTTTATATGTGCAGATATTTGACAATAGCCTTGTCTTCACTGGGTCTTTTTCTAGATTATTTCCTGGAATAAGGGACCTGCCATCTACCATGATAGTCCTTGCCTGGACAATAATCTGCACCAATGTGTGGATGGCAGGTCCCTATTCCAGGATATAATAATAAACCCAAAAGTTCCAAGATAATATAATCCAAAATAAGAAAATATATTACATTTTGGGTTTAATATATATTTTGTTTGTTTTAACATCCTGGATTTTAAATGTTGTTGTACATATTAAGATACTATTGTTTTAATATATTGTTTTGTTTTAATGTGCTGAATTTTAAAGATTGTTACCAGTCTGGAGACTTTCGGGTATAGGGCAGGATAGAAACACAAATAATAAATAAAATAAAATAATAAAAATGTGGCCGGCACACTCTGGGTACAGGAGGACCAAATGCATTTCTGGACAGGACGCTCCTCAATGGTCAGAAATGCAAATGGTGCTCTTCCATGGACCAGGCCATGCCACCACCTTATGCATCTCCTCGCTGCTGTGATTGGCTGCCACCGGCTGCATCACATGTTCCATGATGCACTGGCTGGCAGGGGGAGGCAGGGGGAGGCAGGGGGAGGATCAATCTGCCCCAGCAGTGTGTTGGTGTGGCATGCCCTGCCACCCCCTGGATCAGTACCTTGGCAACGCCCAGCGGCCGATTGGCAATCAGATAAGCCTTTCCAAAAGCAGTTTGTAAACACAGGATCTGCTCGGCAGCATCCGTCCCACTTCAGATTTGTGCGAAAACAATCAGATGCATTTATTTAAATGATCCTTTTTCTTCTTCTGTGGCTCCCTTACCCAGAATCCTTCCCCTTTGGGCTGCTGCCCACCCTGCTTTTGTGCACCTCCATCCTAATCTACAGCAACACAGTGTCACTTGCTTCTCCTCCTCGAATCTCAGGGTGTTTCTTCTCCTCCGCTGCCCCCTCTTCTGTCTCTGGCTTATGCAAGGACCTGGTGGTGGCAATTCACCACCACCACCACCATGTCCTTGCATGAGCCAGAGATGGAAGAGGGGGTGGCGGTGGAGGGGAAACACCCTGAGCTTCGAGGAGGAGAAGCAAGTGACACTGTGTTGCTGTAGATTAGGATGGAGGTGCACAAAAGCAGGGTGGGCAGCAGCCCAAAGGGGAAGGATTCTGGGTAAGGGAACCATAAAAGTAGAAGGACCATTTAAATAAATGTGTCTGGTTCTTTTTTTCACAAATCTGAAGTGGGATGGACACTGCCCAAGCAGATCCCGCATTTAGAAATAGCTGATGCGAGTGGGCAGGTCCCCACTGACTGCTGCCATGGTGGGAGACCAGCATGGTGCAGATCTAGGCATGCCTCCCAGGCAATGACATGCACCAGGTCAATCTGCGCTGACCACCACCTATCCAGGGGGTGGTGGGGCATGCCACTCCAACACATTGTTGGGTGGGATTGATCCCACCCCTTGCAGCAGCCTGCCAGCCAGTGCATCACGAAATGTGTGATGCGGCCAGCAGTGGCCAATCGTGGGATTCCTGCAGTGAGCCGAGCGCTCCAGGTAAGCCTAGGGTAAAGGCTGGGATAGGTGTGGAGCATGATACTAAGCAGCAATTAGTACAGCTCTTGTGAGGGCAGGGACACTACTAGGCTGTAGCAGCCTAGTGAACATGCATATCCCCTTCATCGGAGCTATACTAATTGCTTACCAGAAGCCTAAGTACAAACTGGCCTCTGATTTAGGGCAAACATCTCACTCAGCACCTTATCTTTTTAAGTGTAGTCATCATCACGACAGATTTGACATGTTTGACAAAAGAGATTACTGATCCTTCAGGTAACATATCAAAACAAGATGGAGGGAAGGAAAGCTGGTGCCCTTTTTTCTCTTGTTGCTACTAAATTTTCAAACAGCCAACAATACACTCTGGAGCATGACTTACAGCATGCAGAATGTGCAGCCATATAGATTGGAGGCTTGTAATCTTGTTGCAGGATTAATGATACCTGCCTGGGTGATCAAATTCTATAACAACAATACAGCAGAGCTGTTGATCCAAGAGGAATGGCCACTATCCAAGGGTCACACAAAAAACCAATATATTCTGTTCCTTCACATTAATGAAAAGCTGGACTAGCCTGGAAACAGAGGAAAATACCAGAAACCAAATCAAACAAGGAGGGGGTAGGGGGAGAAGGATTTCTGGGAAAGAGTAAGTTTTCGTAAGATAAATTCTTTTCCCAGTTACAGTAACTGAGATATAAATTCCAAGTAGTTTATCTCACATTGGCCCAGTGAAAGGGGGGAGGGTATTATAGACTGAAGAAGATGAATGATGGGACACATAAGCAGAATGCTAGTTTTCATTCATCGATCTTACATATGTAGCAGTACCCTCTTTAAGTGGGTATTTTTTCCAAATGATTGTGCTCAAGGCCTTCTTTTTGCACTTACCTTTACAATGGTATAGTGCAAAGCCTAGCCCCCTTCTGCACCTCTCTCTTCCACGCTCTGATCCAGATTCCCACACTATAGAAGCCCCTGTCCCCTACTAGCATGCTGTGTCTGCACTGGATTCAGCATAGCCCAGTCTAGGCAGCCAAAGTGGGTATTTCAGAGAGCTATTACTATTTCAATAATCAGGATTTCTGCACCAAACCACCATTTCAGTCACTATGTGCTACTCATGGTTTTGTGCCTTAATATCCATGGTCTAGTTATTCATGATTTACTGAGGCCCGGTGTGTGTGTGTGTTTAAGAAACCAACTTCACTTTCTTCATTAGGTCAGAGGCATTCTGCCCAAGTTCATCTCCTCACTTCCAAATCATTTCTAGATGCCTCCAACTATTTTGGGGGCAATTCACACTTCAGCCCATAGTTTACGATTAGGCAACACCTGGGCAGGTGCAGGTGCACCTGCAGGAAGTACTAACAGCCTACAAGCACTCCCTGCCTTCCCAGATGCTGCCTAATCATGAACTAGCTGTGGTGCATGAAATTGTGCACAAGCCACCTAACCCTTACCCCAAACAACCAGAACCTACCTGGAAACGTCAAGCCACTGACCACCATCTGCACTTCTGCTGGCTAAGGAGGTCATCTGAGCTGCCAGACCACAGGGGCTGGTCCGGTTGTGGATCTCTTTAAAGAGGTCCACAACAGGCTCAAATATGACACCGTTTTGATGCCTTATCCTGGTCCAATGTTTTGTCCAATGGGAACTAAATGTGATGGGAAGCAGGGTCTGCCATATTCCACACCAGTCTGCTGTTATTCTGGAATATAGTCTGGAATCAACTGCAGAAAAGGCCTTAGAGACCGGAAGCTGAACAATCCACAATGCAATCCTGGCTTCTAGCTCACATGCTTGTAATGAATTGGCAGACAGTGATCTCTCCATCTTCAGAACAAATGCCTACAAAATTAATTGTCCTATGAAGTTTTGTGTAGAGCTTCACAGACATGGTTTGCTGGAGCATTCGTTTTCTATGCTAAGGCTAAGTCTGCTTCTGTTAAGGGCTTCAGATATGAAAATAATATTAGAAGATTGGTCTCAAGTCATCTCAGTCCATCAAGATGCTAGGGCACCAACTTCAGTGGAAAATGTAGCAAGCCTTTAGGAGCAATGGGTGATTATGTGTTGAACTCCTTTCAAAATCCTTATTTTTCATGCAGCAGCTTTAACAGTCTTATTTGAGCTTCTTAGAATTAGTGAATTGTTGGCGCAATCTAAATAGAATCTGTCCAGCCAGGTCTCAAGGCTAACTAAGTTATTTGTGAGGGATTGGGAGATATACTATGTTTGCAGTGAGTCAGTTCCAAGGTATATTTTAACTGAAATGAGGGGTATTTCTGCACTTACCTTTCTTGGCCTGGTATAGCAGATCTGTGGCAGACTCCTGTCTCAGAACATGCTCTCCGCACCTGCTCCAGGATGGCCTCTGTACTGGTCTCAAGGACTGTGCAGTCTTCAGGGGCAGCCTCTACGTCTCTATATCTAGTTCCTAGACTTGAAGCCCTTGGGGAACCCATTTCAGTGATTCACTTTTGTGTGTGGCTGAAATGGGTCACTCTGCTAAACTAGCAGAGGGACCTATTTTGGAGTGGTTGACTTAAGGGCCTTCAGGCATTTACTTCTGTTCCAAAATAGGGGTTCCTTATGGGTCTCTTCAGGGTTCCCCCAGTCTACACATTAGTGTGGATCAGTGAGTCCTGCCACCCCAATATTCTCCAGCAACACAGGCCAGAGGTTAATCCAGATCAGGGGACTCTGATCTGGACTGCCAGTGGTAACAGCTGGTCCGGAACACAGAAGCATACAGAAGACACGCCTCCATTTTTGAGAATACTGAGAAACCCTAGTCCTTTGGAGCCCTCAGTGACTGGCCCCAAAGCTCAAGCAGGCTTTGGGGTTAATGAAGGAGCTAGGCTGGACCAACTTTACTGTGCAGATTGTACTGTTGCAGACCATACCATGCTGTGATATGGACCAGCAAATCTTGCTGGTCAAGTCCCACTGTCCTGGATAATAGTACAGGAAGACCAGAAAGGCTCAAAAGGTCTACTGCTGTCCTGAGGTGTTTTCACACTACTGCGAAGACGCCTCAGAATGCTTTGGCCCGAACGTGTTGAGTACAGTTTCCCATCTGCACTGGCAGGTAAATGGCACATTCTGAACGTGTTCTTTCCCTGTCTATGTGCGAACGGGGAACTGTACTCAACGCATTCAGGCCGAAGACCCTCCCCTGGCCTCTCCCCATTGGCTGCCTTGCAGCCGGAGGTGGGGAGGCCAGGCACCTCCCTTCCACAAACTCTCTCTCACTCCTGGGCTATGGACACTTAGAAAGCTCTTCCATGGCACTATGATTGGGTAGTAAACTGAATGGTGTGGTGACTCAACCCAGCCCCTCCCTTCTCGTCCTCTGCAGAGCAATGCAGGAAGAGATCAAACTGCTGAGCACCCATGTCACCTACCAGCTCTGGAGGGGCTATGTGCCAACCAGTCCCCCCCCCCACTGGTATCCTGCTTTATATGTCTGTGTCACACTCACTTAAAGCAACAAACTGACTCAGTTGTAAAACTCTTATAGTTTGTTACAAAAAGAAAAATAAAGAAGTTTATAGTTTGACTTAAATGTTCTTTAGTTGCTTGAAAAGAAAGATATTGTAATTAACAAACTGTCCCATTCCCTTCACTAAGCTTCAAAGTAACCCAACAGTCCCTGGTAAGCTATACAATAAGCATAAACAGTTCTCAGTCCTTCCCTCTCAAGCTGTTCTCTAACCTGAAGTAAAATAAGTTCCCAAAATAATAAAGACAGCCTCGCAGCAGTCCCAATTGCCCCCCCCCAGCTCTGCTCCACTCTGTCTCCGAGAGGAGAGACCTGCACACACATGCACGCCTTAACTTGCACACCCTGATCTCCCTCTTCACAAGAGGAGAGACCTTCTTCCTCTCTTCTCCTTTATACCCCGAGAGGAGAGGCCTAACACATGCTGGTTCAGAGCAACACTCCCTAATCCCCCTTTTGCCCCAGATGAGAGATGAAAAACAAGACGAGCCGCCGCTTTTTATACTCCACAATATCGGTGATTCTCATTGGTCCAATTTTGGCGGGCTGGCGTGGCTTTCTCTGATGCTCTGCCTCTGCTGTCACTGTTAAGAGTTCAGAAAGTCCGCAAAATGGCTGCCCTGTCACTGTCTGCCTGGCTTGAATGCCACAACTGGGTATGTCCTAAAGCTGCCCAAAATTTCCCATACAAATTTTTAATTCATTGAAATGCCATATAGGTGCAAGAAACTTTCTTCCTTTCCCATTTATCATCACCCACCACAATGCATTTATGACTCACTCCATGTTTACTCTCTTCTACACTTATTTTTTTAAAAATCCTTATTTTATACAATTTTATTCATTATTACCCAAAAGTATAAGACAATATTAATATGGATCATATTAAGCAGTTTCTAAAATGAATGACAATAACAACAAAAATATTTTTTTAAAAAATATGCAGAATGTAGGTAGAAAATAAGAAAAATAAAAACTGAAAACTCAAGAAGCTGCTTGTGACATTCTCATTACATCTGTTTTCAAGTATGTGGGATATGTAGTTTGAGAATGGACTATATATTGAATTAATATTTTTAGCTTGTTAACAAATTTATAACATATGGAATAAAATGTGTTATAAGTTTCCATGCTGTGATAAATGTTCTAATGTTTTTCAGTTTTGTGAAATCATTAACCTTCCTGCAGAGGTCAAATAAGTAGCCAGTTCTTAATGGAAATGTTCATACTAGTCTTTTCAAAATATATTAAGCAACATAAATTATGGGTCCCAGGCATTATTAAATCCTGAATATTTTATTTTGGTATACACTGCATAACAAAAAGATTTACCTACAGGCAGTTCTACTATAGAAGGTAGGAAGTTTAATGATGCTCACAATTTCTCCAGCACAAAGGGTGGATGTGATACATGAGCCATTAAGACTGATCTACTGCACCACATTTTGGAGCATTTCCATGGGTACGTTCCTACTGAATTGAGGAGGTCTCCAAGGATTCCAGACAAGGGCCTGCAAAACTGTATTCTTCATGCAAAGAAAAGGAAAAAGTGTTCAGCTTCAGTTTTCACAAATGTCCTGCTGGATGATGCCAGTGTTTCATTTATGTTCAATAGCCTCTTGCCACAATGACTAGCCAGTTGCATGTGGAGGCCCATGAGCACACCGTTGTTCCCAGTATGCTAGATGCTGGCCTTCAGTAGCATATAATCTCCAATAACACAGCCATCAAGACCAAAGACAATGAACGTCCTGCCTTCCATACATTTTTACAACCCATTTTTGAAGCAATCCAAGTTGATGGCCATCACTCATGCCGTGGTTTAACTTTGATGTTTGCAAATACTTTTTTTGCTGATTGTGTTCTGAATTTTGCAGTATTACCTATTTGAGTAATCCCTGAGTCTAGTATTTTGTGAAAGGGGCGAAATGCATAATTTTATATACCTCTGTCATGACTTCTGTCACTTGCCCCTTTTCTAACCTAATAATGCCCAAGCATTATAACCTGTCCTCAGATTACACGTTTCTGAAAATTAAAAATTCAAATTCAGCAAACGTTTGCAAACCTTGAGAAGTTATTGTTTTATTGGAAAGGGTTTTTAACCAGTTATATGAGCCCATAGTTTTCTACAGCCACAGCTTGCTGTCTGCACTTCTTATTTAATTACACTTAAGATGGATATATTTCCTTGATTCCAGTAATACGTCAGTGTAGTTATGCCGAATAGTCCCGTCTTGCCATGCAGAAACTGGTTCCTTTCAAGTGATTTCTGTCACCCATATTCCACAGAATGTCATCTCTGCAGCCATCATGGCACAAGAAACAAGAAGGTCAGGGGAAGACAAGGACTGTACTAGCAAGCAGGAAAATACAGAAAATCAATCACAGTGGCAGAGATTAATGGGGGAGCTAGCACAATACAGTGCCAGAAATGCTGAGTGCATAGAGGTAGAATACTTGCTGTCTCTTGAAAATCTTTCTAGTAGCAGGCTTATGAGATACAAAGTCTTGACACAGGCAAGAGAAATCTACAGGGCTCCCCCTGTTGGCTACATTGCTGAGAGAAGTCAGGCCAGATCTCTGCTTAGCCAGCAAGGTTTCTGGACACATTGGGAAAATGCCACTATCCTCTGGTGAAAATGACACTTCCACATCTTCATTTAGAAGTGTGGAGGTATCACTTTTCGTGGTAGATTCTGGCATCCTTTGTAAGTGGTGCTTCCGACAGTGACTGAAATGGGAAATGGGGTGCCACAATTACCATGAGGTGCCTGCTGCTACTGCAAATTGAGAGGTGCAGTGGTTGCATGAAGGGTTGCTTTTACAGTGTCTGGAAGAACACAATCCTTGCTCTAATAGACAGCTCTCCCCTCCCTTGCCTTCACACCACTCCCCTCCCTTGCCTTCACACCACTGTAACTAAAACCTCAACATGATAGCTATAACTTAAATAGACACGCAGGTAAGTGACTGAAGCAGCACAGCAGGGATGGAACTTTCTGTTCCACACTTGTATCCAGTGTAGAAATGCTGTAGAAAGCAGATTATTTTTTCTTCCTTACTGTCTCTACGCCTCCTTCTCTGCCTAGTCATCAGTAGGCTAATAAAATATTTTGTAGGTTATTCACTTTTGTGGGTATACTAAGGACCTCACTACATACCAGTTTTAAGGCAGATTTGAACAGTTCCAACTGTGGTAAAATCAGACCTAAAAGGGATGATGGCCCTGATTCTTCGGGAGGGTTGGGGGGGATTGAAGACTGCTTTTCTGTGCAACAAAGGAACAGCCCTTACTTCCATCCATTTCATCTTAAAGGTCATGCCTAGGGATGTGCATGAATGATATTCTTCTCCATTCATTTTGTATCAGTGATGCCACTGCCGGAGGGAGGGAGGCAGGTAGTGTGGCTGGGGGCTTGGCCCAGGTTGGGTGCTCACACCACCTCCCAATCTCAGCCACCTCTGGCAGTGGACTTGGTGGAGGGAGGAGGGTGAAGGCTTACAGTGGGAAGTGAGGCAACACGAGTGCTTCCTCTATCCGCTTCACCTCTTGATCATTCACCATCACCACAGCAGCTGCTCTGGCAGACAGGTTGGCAGAGGAAGGTGAGTGGGCAAAAGGCGAGGCAGCATGGAAGGTTTCCCCACACACTGAGCCTCTAACAAGCACCAAAATAACGAAGTTTCACCTGAATAACCAATAGCAGGGATGTGCAGAAGTTTGTTTTCTGTGTTTGCTTCACATCAAGCTAATGTGAAAGAAATTTGCATTTGTGCGAATACAGCCAATTTGAATGTGGTATGATTTGAATCTGCTTCGAATGTTCTTTGAATGCTGTTCAAACCTGATTTGAAACCCTGCCACCAATTGTATCTAAAAATCCCTTCCAAATCTGCTTTCAATCTACTCTGAACGCCTCAAATCCACTCTGAATCCACTTTGAAACTGCCCAGAATCTGCTGCCGCCTCCCCACATTCACAAGTATAATAAAGCATCAAACCAATGCACAAAAGCATTTGCTTCACATTCTAATGTTAATCTTCCAATGTAAACCAACATTTGATTCGAATGCAAATATACCAATTCATATGAATTTTGAACGTGATAAATATTCATGTACATCCATAGCTGATACCTTTGCTTCACACACAAAGGCTGGACTATGAAAGCAGGCCTTTCCCCTTCACGCACAAAGCTTTGGTTCTTTGCAATTTGCTCAAATTGCAAAGATCTGAAGCTTTTCAGCACATCCCTAGTTATGACTGCAAATGAGAATTTCTTGAGGCTTGCATGGTTCTTTCAAGGGAAAGCAAGAAGGTGTTTACATTTTTATCACATAAACCAATTATTTGCTGTTCTGAGTGTTACCTTTGTGTTTTGGGAGGGCTTGTACTTTAGCGCAGGAATGTTCTCAGGTGTCTGTAGGAGCACATCATTGCAAAGCAAGGTATTGCACAGGATGTAAACAGCAGAGGTGTGTAGGAGCATTTATTCTGATGAGTATTTCTCCCCAAAACTATGCATACAGTTTTGCTTTTTGTTTTGTTTTTTGGAGGATGTTCAGGAACAAAGATAAAGATGGATAGTTTGTGTAGACTACTCATTAACATGATCCTTGTTTGACTTGCAACTTGTACAATGTATTAGAAGTTAGTTGGGTCTCCTATTTGTGCTCTCCCATGAAGTGAAATTCAACCATCACTAGAATGGATTATATTTTGAAGCAAAACTTAAGACTTCAGTGTAGGGAGGCCCTTACAGTCTGCTTTGCAAAGGAAATTCTAAACTGCCCTGAGTGTATGTTTGGGTATAGGTGTTCATTATAGACCACACCTTTTTCTTTTTTTATTTTGCAGCAGCAGCAACAGCAGCAACAACAACAAAATTTACAAAGCAACAATAAAAGCTACATATTTCCTTTGGGAACAGATACAGCTTACTAATAGAGGGCATGCCATGCATGTAGAAAGCCACACGTTTGAAAAGGTCTCTGCTTGAAAATCTTGGAAGCCATCAACAGGCAGTACAATCAGTATTGGGATGTGGTTGAAAATTAGTGGCACAGCATCTACCTTGCCTGAAGAAGGCCACAGGTACACTTCTCAGCACTTTCCCAAAAGAAGATAATGGGGAATCATGTCTGCATTTTCACAAGATAATTATTTAGCTGTTTCTATTTATTCACCAATAGTCACTCTGGAGCAACTGCACACGCAGCTTTACCCTTATAAGCATTCTTAATCAAAGGAGTCTAATGTTCTCACCCATATTCTCCCATATTCCACTGAATTCTTCTCTTTCAGGCATTTTTTGACATAAAATTCAGTTTCCTCATGTGGTACAAGGCACACTTGATCCCTGCAGAAGAACTGGCTGTTAAATCACATCAGTCTCCTTTATTCCCCCTCTCCAGCACTTACAGCTGGAACTCAGCGGCAAGGTTAATGGCTCTTGATTAGAGAGCAAACTACAACTTATACAGTTTTTTAAAAAGTATCTCTCACCTGGTCACATCATTGTCTTTATCAAAGGAAATAAGGACAGTATTTTAAAGAGCACTTTTTTAAAAACCTCCAAGTTGTGACAGTTGCTGAACAAGGGTGTTTTTCCACTGTCACTATAAGTACCCATTAAGTACCCATTAATGGGTACAAAAATGCCATTTTGTACCCAATAATGGGTACTTTTAGAGACAGTGGAAAAACACAAGAGATGTAGGAAAATATAAGAGGGAAAAGGATGTTGAGAAGGTCTCACATAAGGACCGTGTCTTCACGGCAACCTTATCTCGGATTCAAAATGTTTTCAATCCTCGGAGTCCGCACAGCAGTTTGGCTTAACACACTTTCTCCGTGTTAAACCACCCCAAAGCGTGGTGAATCTCAATCCTGATTTCAACAGGTCTCACTCTGGATCGTGTGCTTGAAACGTTTTACATTTTTTACTGTGGGGACCATACCGTGTTAAGGGATGAGAATCCATGTTTAGGGTTTCCCTCCTCCAATAGCTTGCTTCCAAAAATAGCTTTTAAAAAGTAGCCACTTGAGTCCCCCCTTGAGTCACATACGTCACGTACGATCCTCAGAATCCAGATTGAACGCAATTAAGTTAAAAGTAATGGGAACAGGCAAATTCGTGTTTGCATCCAGTTCTATTATTTCGGTTTAGGGAAAGCAAAATAAGCTTGCTGTGGGGATTTGCCCAAGGTATTTAAAGACCTAACAGAACAGGTGGCTCAAAGGCAGGCTAGCAGCCTCTGCAAAATATTACAACAAAGACCGAACTGTAATTTGAAGGGCAAGTAAGCTGGATCTAGCTAGTGCAACTTTAGTGAAATACACTCACAAATACACTTTGCCTGCCTTCCAGTGATCTACTGTGGGTGTTTCCGCACTGGTTGCGGAAACTGGTTTAAACAGACAATAAAGACACATATAAGACACATTAAAAATTACCTTCCACATTGCAGACCTCTTTAGGGACACTTGGAGGAGGCCGCTTCCACATTTTGATGTGTGAGATCTGTCTCTAAATTGAGTCTTGCTGCCGAAAACCAGATCTAAATGAAGACCTAAAAACTTAGGTCTTCAATCCGTCCCTTCGCCTGGATCCGTGTGGAAGCAGGACGCTTCCGCACATGGACGGATGTCCTTGCAGCCACCATCTTCGGAGAGGCAGAAGCAGGACAGTCTGCCTCAAAAGCCCCTCCCTCGTGCACCACACACCGCCGGAAATGTGCAGTGACCGGCAGCTGACTGCTCCAGTCCTGTGGCTCTGGTGGCGGCGCTGGTGGCGCAGAAATCCGGCTGACTTTTGGAATGGGTGCTGTGGCTTCCGCACAGCACCTAGACCATCTCTCCTGCTGGATCTGGCCTCCCCGTGCATGTGTGGACATACGAGGGCCCTTTAGATCCATCCCTATTTGGGACGGATCCTTGGGAGGTTGGATCGCCAAGAAATGGATCATTTTTTATCCGTTTCTCGTCGGCATGTGCAGAAACACCCTATGTTTCTACCAGACTGCAGCAAGTTTAGAAACCCAAGATGTCATATTGTAGCCAGTTCCTCACCCATGTGAACAACCTTCATTCCGCAATAGATCTGGGGTTTTCTTTATACTGTGCTTGGTACACGGTGCTAATTTCACAGAGGGCAGAGCAATAAAAACAAGCTGTTTCCCTGCAAAACAAATACATGATTTAACATATGCACAAGGTTCAAAGAGATTATCCAGAGAGTTTTAGAGATGCTTGTCTTTTACAAAGGGATGTTTTAATATGTATGCAATATAACGCCCTGTCATTGCAGACTTGAAACTAAACCCAGCATAAGATGCTGAAAAAGGTCTCCTGTATCCTCTTGATTCATTTGAGGGAGAAAACATCAGCCTCTCAACATGCACTCTGCAGTACTCGGGGACGGGATAGAGATGTTTTGCATGTTTCATTATGAATTGATACACTAAAAAAATAGGAAGATGCCTTCTTCCAAGCTAAGCTGGGATCTATAGACTTCACCTGCTGAACAAACAGACAATAAATACAAGGCAATAACCAGACATCATTTTAAGAGATTAAAGAAATAAAGAAGTGTCTTGTTTATTTCCACAGAAGAAAAGGTCAAAGGCAGCCCCTCAGGCACAGCTGCAGGTTATATTTCCATACGCTTCAAATTGTCTGAGCTCCAACTTTGGACACTTTCAACCTTTTGTAGGGAAGAAGATGAGCTATGAATATTTCATACAGTACCATTGCTCACTTGCGAATACCTTGGAAACGATTAAAGTGCAAGCATAACTATATTGTCGCAAGAGACAGGAGGAAGATGAAAAGCTATGTGCAGAGAGGCATGGTTATTTTCTGTGCAGGCTCTGAAATGGAAGCAAATAACAGATCTCTTTATTTTTAAGGAGATGTTCAAATGAAATGCAACTCTGGTTGTAAAGAAATGCTAAAGGCCACTTATCTGATTGGTTCAGGGAAGAAAACAGCTACTTTCTTTTCCTGTGGTCTTTCTCCTTTCGTTAAAGCAAGTAACATGAACATCAAGCCCAACAGTTTAAAATGTTCAAGGGATTTTTAATAACTTGGTGCTCTGTTAGCTAAAGACAAAAAGAAACAGACACTGATGTGTCCAACAAATTATCTCAGGGCTTTTTCACACTTGCAAGATGGGGATGATCAGGAACAGGGTGGCATGCAGCTTATGCACCCAGCAGAGTCACTTCCATCCCGGAGCAGTTCCCAGCATGCCTGATCATCTCCATCTTGGAGAGCTACAGAGCAGCAAAAATCATTGCACAGCTATGCCAGGAGCACCAACATTGCTTCTAATACAGCCCCAGATGCAGCCTTCACACCTACTTCCCTGCAAAGGCTGCATGGAGGTTGCACAGTATTGTGGTGGCTGCATATCATATTGCCTGATCACTGTAGTAACGATCCGCTGTACATTGCTGTGGCAAGGCAAATATTCCCAGATGGGAGTATCTGCACTTCAGTGGTGCTAAAGTAAGTGCTGGGTAGCCTTAAGAAGGGGAGGAGATTTGCAATGCAAACACAAGCCTTTTCTGTGATCTTAACAGCTGCTGGATACTGTCCAATGGAAGGTAAATGTGAAGACTCTCGAACTCCCGGCACCACAATAGGTAACTAAGGAAAGGAGTAGCCCTGACTGTGATACAGAAAGAACAGAAAGGGAAAATGTCAAAGAAATTCTCGGTTTTGCTCATCTCAGTCTTGCCAGAAATAGGACCATCAAAGCTGACTTTCCATAGATAGGGATGTATTCGGGAAGTATGAAAATATGAGGAAAATGACTTCTTTTTACATGCTATTTTTAAAAAGCCTTGCTACATCAGACCGAAGGCATTTCTAATTCTGTATTCTGTCTTCCCAGATAATTATAAGAGCAATGAACATAACTGGGATATGAACCTTACTCCCAACATTTGGTAATTAGAGGCAAATTGCTGCTGATAGCATAAAGCCATCACGATCGATAGCTATTAATAGTCTTAGGCCATTTCCACACTTATCTGGCATGAACTACTTCAGTGGGACCAGATAAGCTGAAGCAATCCAGCAGCCTGAGTGATTCAACTCTCCTGTAACAAAGCCATTCACACTGTGATGACTATTCCATGATAGCCTTCATGCTGGCTCCAATGGCCAGGAAGAAAAAGTCCCTGCCTTAGAGCCTCCGGGAACCCATTTCAGTAATGCAACAAACTGCACCACCAAAATGGGATATTTGACTACTAAAGCATGGCACTTTTACACACTTCTGTGATCCAATTTAGTGGCTGCTAGACCACTGGTTCTACCAGTACCACAAAATAGGTGAAAAATTTTGAGGTGCCTAATCATATGAACTCTGTCCAGACAGAGCATACCAGTGGAGGTCAGGGCCTCCCTTGGACCATACCAAGTGCAGAAGGGAAGCTCCTGGATGTCTTGCTATACTGCTTTAGCAATCAATATGGAAAGGCCTTCAGTCAATGGGATCAGTGAATCAGTGGTGTGTGGAGCTGTGTTATGGTAGTGTGTGATAACATATCTTACTTAGAATTGCTTTGTGCCCTTGTAAAACAGATGTAAAAGAAAGAAGAAATCCCATCACGCCACCACATAATTTTCACCCAAGGATCCTGAGCTAAACTGCAGCAATCAGTACGCGTGATGGCAGCACTATCCTTCATTCAATTCACAGTTCAGGTGGTTCAAATTAAACAGCCACAGATCCATATGAAGAGGTGTGTCCTATGACAGGACAGCTACTGGCAGACATTATTAAGTTTCCCAAAAGGTTATGCAAAAATCTTAAGGAATTTTTCTGCTTACCCCCAAACGTGCAGAATATGCCAAAGACTAAAACAAAACCAAGGCTACAAAAGCAGTAATGTGTTTTCTGATTAGCCCCAAATGAATATTTTAAACCATTAGATTCTATCAAGGTCTTGCAGTCCATGTCAGAAAGTCACAAAATGATCTCCGCACTGGTTCAAAGGGAGGATTTTTAAAATCTTTGCGGCATTTCTTATTTTCCTAAACAATAATGTTAAATTAATCTGGGAAATCTACAGACTCAGATCGCATCAGTGAGAAAGTCTGAATATAAATGAAAAGGATTTTTATAATTTAATTGGTCCATGACAATATTTTTCAGCTGGCCCCTCTACCTGGGTTATTATTTCAGGGAAGTGGATAAACAAAGCCTGAGTTTACAGCCAAATGTCCCAGGGAATTCCATGTTCTCAACATCTGTCATTTAAATGGTGGGGAATAAACTTTATTGATGGTAATAAACATGATGCCAACTCTTGTCAGTCAAGTTACTGTGTGTGTTTTGACATCTGAGAATAAGATAGATTCATTACCTTGAAAACATCCTGTGCAGTATGAAAACCTCCTAGTGTTTCAATTCACTTACACTGTGGCATGGATGCTGAAAGATTAGAACAGATGTTTACGGAGCCTCTATCAAGAACACTCTCTAGTGGCATATACAGTGTATATTTCTTTCTGCCATACTTCTAAGCAGTCAATGAGAAGACTGAACAGCTTGCAAGATTTATACTTTCTACAGTTTTGTTTATAATCCAAAGCCACCTTTGCTGATCTGATCCCAACCATATATTTGGACCTCCTTCTTTTCTAGCCAGCCCAATTTGAGCGGGACTGTAGCTCAAAACATCAGGTTAGCTGCTGAGAATTGTTTCAATGGTCACTTGAGTGTCCTCTGAAAAACAGCAGTGGCTAGAACCCTAACCTGAATAGAACCATTGGGTGAGCTGATCAACATTTTAAATTAAGCAAATTGTGGACTATACGGTCTGTTTATAATTATTTGGTCCTGTTGTCCATAAAATATGTTTAGCACGGATGTTTACATTCAGACCAAGAAATGATTCCAAACCTCACACAGAATAGTTTTGTATTCATTTGGTCGTGGAATGTATCAAGTGGGGCACAGAGACTAGAGAACACAAGCTCTTTGCTCTGCCTTGGTCAGACCTCATCTAGAGTTCTGTGTCTAGTTCTGGGCACCCCAGTTTTAAAAGGACTTTGACAAATTGCAGCAAGTTCAAAGATGGGTTACCAAAATGGTATGTACTGTAGTCTACTAGCTATGTCTTAGGTGGAATGTTTAAAGTATCTAGGGATGTTTAGCCTGCCGAAGAGTAGATAGAGGAGACATGATACAGTAGCTGTTTTCAAATATCTAAAGGGTTGTCAAGTGCAGAGGGATCAGCTCTATTCTCACTGTAAATGAGAGCAAGGAAAG
Source organism: Aspidoscelis tigris stejnegeri (assembly GCA_023333525.1). NCBI lineage: Eukaryota > Metazoa > Chordata > Lepidosauria > Squamata > Teiidae > Aspidoscelis > Aspidoscelis tigris. The sequence continues at coordinate 58,244,716 of JALMGA010000002.1, read as the reverse complement.
ATTAGAAACAAGACAAAACTTCAAGAGAATAAATACAGATTACATATTAGGAAAAAACTTTCCACCTCAGAGTGATGATTTTCTATCTGAGATGGTAGTGGACATTCAGAGGCTTTGGGACACAGTAAGTCACTTTTAGGTACTTTATATCTGTCTCTAGATCCTCAAATTCACCAAAAAGGCACCCTTTTAACTGTATCTGATTGCATCCTCTCTTGTAATTCTAGGAATGTCATATGAAATGTTGAACTTTGTCATAAAATGGAGGAAGGTCCTCTGTACTAGGAGCAACTCCTCTAGACCTAAATAACTGCTCGATGAGTAAATAAGGTATGTCTAGGTACTGAAATCTAATTAGGATAAGCTCATCAATAGAATAGCAGATAGGCTCATGTATAAGAAGCTAATTACAGTAGAGGGTTTAATGAACTTTCAAAAGACCAAACTCTTTGTTTCTATTAATTAGGAGATGTGTTTGTTACTTCCCCACATTACTGTTAGGATAAGTGCTGACAAAGCTATTTGGAGTAATCTTAATATGCAGAGGTACTGCATCAAGATGATGGGGGGAGGGGAGAGAAAATCATTACTGCCCCAGAATTTGGGATCAGCACTGTCTATAAATGACTGGGTATCCCTTATATAAAGGCAAATTTAGGACAAATCATTACAAAAAATGCCTAAAGCCATATCCTATGAAACATTTGTATTAGCTAATTTAAAAAGAGGGGGCAATGGAGTTTATGGCTACATACATCTAATCTTTTCTTTCATCAAAGCTTTGACCTTTAATATTAGATGGCAGAAGTTCAAAAGAGGTTTTTCAAAAAGAAATTGACTAAGAAGCGCTTTCCATTGCACTGGGTATAATCTAAGTTCACATGGCATAGGCATATGCTGAAGATAAGCTGATTTGGGACTAGATCAGTGGTTCTTAAATTTGAACCTTCTGATGTGGGCGGTTTACAGCTACCAGCAGCTCCAGCCCCTGCAGCCAAGACACAGAATGATTGCAGATTGTAGTTTAGCAACATCTAAAGGCCCATGTTTGAGAGACACTGGTCTAGACAGTATCTGACTAGAAATCATCTAGAAATCTCATGAAAATTGCCTAAGATGCTATGCTGAACTATAGCACAAAATACTATACTAATAATATACCTTAAACCATATGCATTGTTTTTTGTAGTCCGCACCCAAACTGAAACATTAAAAACAAATTCTGTGATTTAAACCTAGTTATTCCACCTATTGCATGAAATCATTGGTGTTACGTTTTCATCGGTGCTGCCCTACTATTAAGAAGAATGAGTGGGCTGCCTCCAGCCAGCAGATTTAGAATGCCATTTTGGATGTTAACAAATTGTTGTTATTTTGCTTGGGCTTAGGTTCAGTGTACTTTGTCTTACTGGGGAGGAAAGGCAATTCCTGTTGGGTCCCTTGCTGCAAAATCTCTTGGGCTGGATTTGATTAATAAAACAGAGGTCAAATAACAAACGCAGTAGTACAAGTCACACTATGCCTGCATTTTCATGGGCAACTAAAGCAACTCTCTGGGCAACCAGAGGTAGCAAATGGTCCTTGCTCCCAAGCTTTCCCAATCCTCAACCAAAATGTCCTTACCTTAAACAAGATAAAATTATTCCAACATTGCTTCAGCTGGGGGATTCACCTCCCTTTCCTGTGTCAAAGTAACTTGACAGGTGCAAAAGGAAAAATAACTCAACAAGTACAATTTCCACCTGAATCACTGAAAATGCCCATCTATTGCCTACATTTCTGGTGCTGTGACCAAACTCTATGTGGAAATTTTGCTTCTGTGAGCAAAGTTCCACTCACAGCAATGTTCCATCCATTTCTAAGAGCCACAGCAGACTGCATAACATTTGGCACCCACTTGATTTACCTTCTGTAGTTCCCAGCACAGTAGTCACTCCTTTGGGGTGATATGGGGGCAGCCTACATTATTAGTTGTGCCTACGTAATAGTTATGAAGTGGCTACATCTTCGCAATCAGCACATTTTGAGATTAATCTATTTCATTTGAACAAAAAAATAGATTAAACTAGGGCTGTGACTAGAGTTCTTGCCTTCTTTTTAGATGGTGAACTTAATTTTAATTATTTCTGCATGAACAGGGTAAGGTGATCCCATGTCACAAGTGTTGGACTATCCTGCTTCTTATACGACAGAATTCTGTGCTGATCTACCAGCTGAAATGGTTCTCAGGATACTTTAACAATAATGGTTATACAGTTGACATGTCGTCTAACACTTAAAAAAGCATGAGGCCTATTCAGACTATGGCATCTAGTCAAGAATTAGTGAACCTCTGGTGAAGTGTATCCATACGTGGTGGAGTAGGCTGCTACAGCCTCCAAGTGTGGCCACCCTCATCAGAAGTTCACTAATTGTCGATTAAGTGTGGAGCATGAAATCATGTTCCACATGTTAACTAACATTAAGGGCTCCAAATGTGAGTGCCAGTCATTGGTTAATCTCGCTCCTTTCCTCTCCAGCAGACCAGAAAGGAAGTACAAAAAAGCCCATGGTAAGTGTGTTTAGATATAATTCTTTTTGGCCACCCATAAACTAAAACCAGTTTCAGGAAGAAATTCTGCATAGCCAGATTTTCTTCTTTCTGAATCTATAGGACGCATTTGACCAATCACTCTCCTGTCGTTATAAATGGGAAAGGGAACTGAGATGAGATTGTTCTGAAATGTCAGAGTAGTTGATTTTTCACTCACACCATTCACCTTTTCCTTTTTTTAAAAAAAATGAATAAGCTGGCAGCTTCACCAAAGGGACATATTCATCCTGAAGTCATATTATGCCTTTGCTTTGGTTTATAATTACTTATGTGAATAAAAGATGGATCCATCCCAACAATCCAAGGATGCATAACAAACAGAATGCTTTACATGGCAAGGGATCACATTTAGTACCTCCTAATTAAGGCATTCAACTAAACTGAACCAAGCATTCTGCCAGACACAGAAAGACATTGAGATGCCACTAAACATCAAGAGATCACTGATGGGTAACACAGCTCAAACAACTGAAGAAAAGAAATGAATATTTAAAAAGCAAGCAAAACTTCGGTTTATCAGTGTAGGAAAAAAGGGGAAAAAAGAATTTGAAAAGAATCCATGAAAATGTTATTGCAAGGTCTATGCTGTTTCACAGCATGTTATACAGAAGAGTTTAATCCTTCAAAGGTGAAGCAGGAGAGTTGATATGGAACTGCACCACCTAGAATACTTGCATATGCTTTTTAAATACTATGCATTCTCAGTCAAGACAAAACACTCATTAGCTGAAAAGGTTTTGTGCTAGGAAGCTACACATATGCTTATTTCCCAGAATGATATTTGCCACCTGTAATATGCACTGTAATTTGTAATAATCTTTTTTTTTAAGTTAGTTTTATGCAAGCTCCTGGTTTTTGTTACTCTTGTTGTTGATGGTGTTTAAAGGCAGAGAAGAATAGAGTACAGCTCAAAGTATTTTCTGCTTTCAGAACCCAAACACAAAGCATCCGTGAATGAACCCTTGTGCACAATTTTAATAATTTATGCTAAAAGTGAACAAAGGGTGAATGATCCATAGATGTTACCCTGACAAACACCATCAACAGTAATTTGATAATTATTGCAGATTCCAATTTGATTGATGTTTTGGCTCATTATATAATTTTATAAAAATCTCAGTTCTATTCAACAAAATCCATGCTAATGAAATGTTCACCTTAGCTGAATAGATGGTTCAGGCGTACTAACCTGGAGTCTTGGGCCTGTTCACACTTTGCTCACTGGAATGGTATCACAAGTCAGCCTGTCCTACCCACTAGCAGCATTTACGGCTGGAAGAAAGTGCTAATGCTGTGTCTGGGAGGCTGGGTTTATTGATCAAGGTACTTTCAGTCTTGTTCTATTCTTGTTCCAATAACAGGTCAGAATAAATCAAGTCCCTTAATAATAATCAATACAATATAATACAATGATTGTAGATTTCTCCTGCCCTAAAATCACTGGGTGTTTCCGCATTTGCCGCCCAAAAGCGGATCTAAAAAGATCTGCTTTTCAGCAGTCCGTCCTCCAGAAGATCCGTCACAGATAGTGACGGATCTGAGGGACTCCCGCGTGTCCGCACACGCACGTGGAGGACAGATTTGGGAAGACAGATGGAGCGGGTGCTGTGCAGATGCATCAGTATCCATTCCAAAAGTCCTCCGGCTTGTGTGCTGCCAACACAACCCCCATAGTCACAGGACTGGAACATGGAGCTGCCAGTCACTGTGTGTTTCTGGCAGTGCCCAGCGCACGGGGGAAGGACTTCGGAAGCAGGAAGCCCTGCTTCCGCCCTTCTCAACACGGCGGCTGGAGGAAATCCTTCCCTTTGCCTGGCCATGTGTGGAAGCATCCTGCTTCCGCACACATCCAGGCGAAGTGATGGATTAAAGACCTGATTTTTCAGGTCTTCAATTTAATCCGGATTTTGGCGGCAAAACCAGTTTTAAAAACCTATCTTGCACGCCAAAATGTGGAAGTGGCCTCCACAAAGGGTCGCAGAAGAGGAGTCCAATGAGGAAGCCGTTTAAGGTAAGTGTCTTTAATCTTACTTACGGGGGGGGGGGGGGTAATCCGGTTTCCACGGCTAGTTCAGAAACACCCACTGTCACAAATGAAACGAAGCAACTCATTCTCACAGGGGAGAAACAAAAAAGAAGGCATCTCTGCATTTGATGGGGCTAGGACTAGACTGCTCCAGCTCTTTTGCTCCTACCTTCCCAGAACAAGGCCATTCCCACTTGGGTCAATCCATGTGCTGCCTCAAACTGTCTGAAGCTTGTGTGAGCTTCAGAGCCTACTACGAGTGCTATGATGGCCAGGACCTAAAGCTCTTGGTCTTGGACCCCAGAGAGACTCAGTTCAGCAGTACAAATTGGTCCTTTTGCTAAATGGAGGTGCATCCTGGGCCAGTTTACTCCTGAGCACACCTTGGCAGACATTTTAAAAAAGCTCTACTGGTGTGCCATCTAGGTGCCCATTTTGGGACACCCATACCAGGCTTTGTTCTATCCAATGCAGATGAAGTGGTGGAACCTCTCTGTTCTCCACCTAAATGCAAAATAAAGGGCCCCCAAAGGGATGTAGGCCATGCACTGTACCTCACAGAGTGTGGTGATCTAAAATCTTGAGTTTAATCATTTTTTTATTTCTCTAAAGTTTAAGCATCTTCAAGCTTTTAAGAGTCTCGTGAGTATCTAAAGTCATATAATAGTCTCCCACTGGGAACTTTTAAAAACAAAACTACTGTTTCCATTGAGCAGGAGTTTGCTTGTATTTAGTGGGCACTGTTTCAGGGATCAGCTGATCTGCTTCTTCATGCACAGAGAACAGAAATTGAAGAAGAGCACAAAGCAAACATTCAAGAAATAAGAACTGCAAAGAAACAAAATTATAATTTTTGCTAAACAGCATAAAGCTCAAATTGAAAGGACAAAAAATGTTATTCTCATCCCATAGGTGTATTCCAAAAGACAAGGCAAAATTAAAAACAGTAAATTGTTCATTTTCAATATCCATAAACATTGTGAAGATATCTACAATTGAAGAAATTGAAGATATTCTGCATCCAATCATATGAGATGATGTCCTGTTGCCAGGTTTGGAATACAGAGCAGGAGTACATTATGACTTTAGCAGTTTTCAGGCATTGTTGCTCAGGAGGGCAATAGCCTTTATTTGATGCACTGGCCAAAACTGATAAAAGAATTCCGTATCCATACTGTTGGGTGGAGATCATGATCACAGCAGATGTTTCAGAGAGCAGATGTTTCAGTTAATTCAGAGACCATTTCGGCTTATGCCCATCAGGTAAGGATAAGAGGAGGGTAAGGTGCTTTTCTCCATGCTTACCTCATAAGAGCTTTTATTTTTTTTAATCCTAATTGAAAGTGATGGGGAAATTATCCAGCTGCTGCCTAGCATTGGTAAAAAATCTGACATTCAAGCCTCTTGGGCCCTCGTCACCAGTGTAAGACAGGATGTCCTATTCATTAATTCAAACTGAGGTAATACCAGCTCTGTTCACACCTAGATCATTATAGATTGTCCTCAGGCCATCCTAGCTTTGGACCACATCACTTACAACTTTCGCCACAATCAATCTGAGCCTCCTCCATGGAACTCTTGGCTCTCCACCCCTCTATCTCCTTTCTGACTAGATGTCATTGTGTCACTCAAGGGAGGCAAGCTTGATCCCCCACGTCCATGCCTCTTTTTTATGTGCTTTTCTTCTCCGTGCTAGATAGAGCAATCACACCCATAAACTGAGAGAAGGGGAGGTGCCTCACAAACTCTGTGTGTGCACAATGGCTGAAAGGAAAGACTGGAACCCACCCACCACAGCACAGTTCAGCCTCCTTTAGCCTGTCTCCCCCCCTCCCCCCTCACTCACACTGAGGAAGCAAAGGTGGCCTGGGATTCCAGGATGGGCTGAGTCCTCTGAAAATGAGGATTCTGGTTAAAGTGGTATAACAGGGGCAGGCCAACTTGGAAAATGAATAAAAATAATGTGAGTAACACAACCTGAAGACAACCTGAGGTCATCCTAAACTACTAGTGCTACCAGGGACTTGGAGGAAACAGAGTGGCTTTGGAACTATCAGGCCTGAGGTTGCTATTATCCTGTTTTGACTCCATGCCTGGAAGTACATGATTCAGAGCTACTCTGTACTGCTGGAATAAACCACTAGAAACAGATGTACTTTCACTGATCCTTCTATAGACATAGTAAGGGCTCTGCAGCACCCATGTCTGCCCTTCTGGCAAAATTCTACTCTGCCAATGCAACAACCTCTAGCAAGGATTCCTCCTTTGCAGGGTGATTTATCCTGCCCTGCAGAGGGGAGGTATCATTCCATGACACTTCTTTGCCCCCACAAAGAGTGTGCCTTCCCCACTCGAGCCATCTTCACCTGGAAGTGGAAATCCGGACTTAGTCTCAAAGCAGCCCTACCACCACCACCACCTTTAAGCTATTTTGTTCTGGGCTGTGGTCACACTTAAGGTTTAATCCAGCTTCAGTCCATTTTCAGAGTGAGAGAATGCCTCAGAAAAGTGACAAGCAGTTTTCATTCAGTGTTAAATAACTCAGAAAATTCACCTTTGGGATAGCTAATGTGGAAAGAAAATTGCTGAAGTCTTCTCAATATTATTTTGGAAGCATTTCACACTTGTTTTCACTTGCCCTGTTTTTTCATAGGCTGGATGGTATCCATTTTGCACTATCATCCAACCTACTTTACTTTCACATGAGAACAATGGGCTGTTTCAAAAATTCTCATTGTTCCATAAGAACACTAAATAATTTTATGTTTTGTTCCATCAGAACAGCCAATCCAGTCATCAACAGATTTTGGTTGTTTGTATATTATTTGTATATTGTTCATCAGCAACATATTTCAAACCATACCTCCACTCAAACAGAGCCTGAAAGAAGAAGATCCTGGGGGAGAGAGGGAAGGTTCAGAACCGCCACAGGAATGAGCCAATTGGAAGCCACTTGTTCTGTGCCTTGCCACAGCTTCCAGCACACTGCTGAAAGTGTGACACCCACTCACAGCAGTGAGAATTCTGCCTGCACTTCCTTCAGAGAGCTGGAAATATGATCAGAAGTCACTCATTTCTGGTTCTCTGCACAGCAAGTATGGACAGCACTTCACCCATTATGTCTCTTCCTCTTTCTCTTGTCCATCCACACTAGTGGAGAAGGTGAATCCTCCACAGTTAAAATAGCTGTGGCGACTTGACTCCACCTCCCCCCACCCTTGGACTTGTGGTATCAGAGTAACGAGTTGAGGAAATGGCTGTCAAGCACCATGGCCCAACCGCCTGCCAATTGGCTGGTGTCAGTATATGAACTGGATTGTACCCCCCTTGCCCAGGCATCCCACTTCAATGGCTTACCACCAGCCTCCACCTTAAAACAGCACTATAAACACTAGTGTAATCCAACACTAACTGTTTATTATATACAAGCAAGTAAATGAATAAATAAATAGAAGCAAAGATAAGGTCTGCTCAATAGTCCTTGTAAAGTCAAAAGAAACAAGTTACAGTAAAAGGAATAAAGCTTAGCTCTCCCAAGCTAAACCGCTAAAATAAGCTAAATAGTTAGAGCCTCCAGCTCCCTTTAACCTGAACAAATCTTTCAGATGTTCAGTGTGAAAGCTCTTCTCAAAATAATGAATAAACACCCCAGCAGTAAAATCTAACTGCTGACCAGGAGTCTCACTTGCTCAACCCAGAGCCAAGCAGCCCCCTGCAGCGTTCCTGTATCTTCCGAGGTACGCCCCAAGATCTTCCTCTAAATAGGTGAGACCTCTCTTCTATTCCCTACCTCCTAAACTGAGAGCACAAGGCTTAGAAGCCTGGAGAGTTCAGCTAACTCACCAATGATCTTCCTCCTGAAAAATCTGCCAGGCGACAGACACTCAGAGCCCTGACTGCTGGCTTAAATACAGCAAGAACCAGCCACTCTGTTTGGCGCAATTTCACGGTTTTTTGACACAGCTCCTCCCTCCTGTCCATCAAGTCTGCAAAATCCCCTAGAAATGTTCCTGCGGTTTACAGCTTGCACCATGAAACTGTCACAATAGCTTTGTAGTAATTTACAGCACATTATTATAAAGGCTCTTCACTTGGAACTTGGGAAGGATCTGAGGCTGATAGGAAGGAGTATCTAGGTACCTGGGTGTCATGGGCGAGCCTGCAGCAGGGCCTCAGGAACCTCCTCGAGAGTCACGACAGGGCTGTCCTTCTCTTGAGGAGGTGTTTGAATCAGACTCTGATTCTGAAAGCTCCTGGTACGGCTTCCAGGAATCGGAGTTAGGTGGGGATCAGGGCCAAGCCAGGGCTGGCCCTGAGTCTGAAGAGACTCCGGTAGAGACTCCAGTTGTGGAGCCTGTGCTGGAAGAGGCTTCTCGTGAGCCAGAGATGCCGGGGGAGCAGCAGGACCCTGGGGAGGCCACCAGGGTTGTCAGGAGACAGCAGCTGCAGCAAAGGCGCAGAGAGGCACGGCTCAGGCGTCGGCTTCAGGGGCAACGCCTGGAAGGAGGGCCTCCAACTCCTTGAAAAGGAGTTGCAGGGTCAGTGGACTCTTTGCAGGTAGCAAAGCGTCTCTTGCCGGTTCTGCTTCTGCCTCGGCTTGTTTTCGGCTCAGTATCCTGATGTGCCTTTGACCCTTGGACTGCCTTCGGACTACGTTTGTTTGCCTATGCCTTTGACCTTAGGACTGCCTTCGGACTACGTTTGTTTACCTGTGCCTTTGACTCTTGGACTGCCCCTTTGACGACTCTTGCTGCATGTAGCTCTGGTTCCCGGAAAGGTATTTGGTCTCCCCGATCTGCTCGTGCCCACTGACCCATTTCCGGACGACCCCGACTCTGCTTGCCAGCTTTAGCTGGTCACACAGTGACATACGCCAAATAAAGTGTGGTAACTCCAGTCAGCGTGTGTCGGGTCTTTGGTGGCGGGACCGGCCTTGACACCTGGGTGTTTGGACACTGTCCCAGACTCCTGAGCACCAATGTGGATAATGCCTCCATGGTGTTTGGACACAGTTCTGCTACAGACCAAAATAAGCTTTCCAAAACTGATCCCGAGGCTGAGAGTGATGCCAGAAACAAATGGAAGGGGAGAGTTATTTAAGTAGTCTGCCAGGACCTGCAGCAGTTTTTTAAATAATCAATGGAAAGAAAAATAGTTGAATACCATTGATATAGAGCAATAGCAGATTACATTCTTAGTTTGTAGAGTCCAGATCAATCACAAAGAACTGTCCTCGATGCTTAAGAAAAAGTGTGTCTCAAAAGTTAACACTTTTAATGCTCCTTGGGGCAGAGGAGGAAGTCTGACCATTCCTTGAACATTAACTTGGAGATCACAACCCAGACATACATAGCTGAACCACAGGTGGCTATTGTATAGGGCAGGGGCTGGGCTTGGCAATTACTTGGTAATCTCTGAGCATTTCCACACTTACCTCCCATGGTCCATTCCAATGACATTAGACCAGCTAAAGCAGTCTACAGGACTCAGAACAAGGCTGTCTGCATTTGGACAACTGTTCCAGGACAACCCCTGCATCAGGTCTGATTGTTCTAATGGCCAGGAATGATCGTTTATGGTTTTGGAGCTCCCTGAGGGATTATTTTCAGTGGTGCAACAAGGCACAGGAAACCAAACTATAGAAGCATGCCACATTTGCACCACTTTGTGGTCCACTTAAGTGGCTACCAATATTTACCAAGATGGAACATACTTGCAGGAAGCCTTCCTTGGACTATCCCAAGGTGTAGAAGGAAAATTCCTGGACTCCTTGCTATACCACTTTAGTGGTAAGTACAAAAAGGCTCACATAATCAGAAAATCCCTGGTGCATTGTCCTTTGATACTTTATGCAACAAAGCTCCATTTGCCAGTTTCCTGACCTCACAGACTAGCAGATAACTGCCTGTTAGATATACCTTCTATTCTTGCACTCCTGCCATCATTGAGGTGAAGAACATAAAGATTCTATGGCTTCCCAATCATAAAATAAGCCCTGTTGTATCCAGTGACACTAAGTGCAAAGAGGCTATTTCAGAGATCTGCGATATTTAAAACCAAGTCACCTTACAGCATATTTTTTATGACACGGTATTATATACAAATGAAAGGATGTCTGTGTCAAAACATGATAAACTTTGACACGTCACACAGGTCGACAATACTTTGGAAAATGTTGCAAGCATTACCTAAATGCCATCATTTTCATGACACTTCTTTTAACACCCATTCAACAAAATCTGATTTCCATTTGCTAATTCCACTCACTCCATTTCACATATGATACCAAATGTCAGCCTTCCTAAAACCTGTTATCAAAGCATTCCACTAGCAAATCATAGGGATTCCTCCCTCTCGTAACCATACATTTCAAGTAGCATATCCATTACAGGTATGTAATACATACTGTAAATAAATTTGCAGTCCTGGAGCAGGAAAGCCAAGCCAGTGTAATTATTTATTTCTTAAAAGCATGTCCTACCACTCCACCAAATCAAAGGGGATTCCACTGTATGAAAATTTTCCTCTGACTTGAAATCTCCTTTCAACCATTTTCAACAGTCTGGGGAAATGGGACACGTGAAATGGTTGACTAGCATTGCTCGCATTGACCACAGGTCTAAATGTTACTCTTCGTTTTATGCATTTTCCTCCTCTAAATGGGTTTCTTATTGTAAGTGATAGTAGTGCCTAGCCAGTTCTGATTGATTATTCAAGACCATAATTTACTTAGAGAGTTTTTATTCTGTTCTTATACATAAATGGGTCCCAGAGCAGCTCATAAAATGCTAGTGATGAGAGGGTGCCTGCCCTCAGAATTGCAATCAAAAAGATACTAACACAAGAGACAAAATGGTGGGATTTCACACAAGGGATTGGAAATGGCTTCACCGTGGCTTTGAAGCTCATCAATCATACAACCACAAAGTGGGAGCAGAGCTACAGCCCAATAAAGAAGCAAAAAAGCACTCTAGGAGGAGAATGTGAGAGAACTCACAGAAATTTTCAGTTACCCTGTCATATAAGGTGCTTCTTGTGCATATGATTTCAGCTAAAATATTCAGAGGGTCTGAAACAGCAGTTTCTCTGTCTGGAGGGCAGCAAATGTAGAGACAGGAGGTTTCCTCTTGATATCTCCTCTATGAAGGCCCTTTCACTCTTACCAGCCTAATATGATATATCAGTATCATACAAGGTTAGTAAAATAGCATAGCAGTGGTGGAAATGTGGACTTCAAGAGCTGGCAAAGCCCTTTACCAAGCTAGTGACACTTGAAGTGCAACTGGGCCAGGCAGGGAAGGGCAGATTGCCACAGCAATGACTGAGGCAACATCCAGCACATGCTCAAATATTGCCATGGCAATTTGGACACTGTGTACAATTGTGTAGCTGTAGTCACACTGCCACACTCACTCACTTTGCCACTGATGGAAGAGGGTGTAGGGAGGGGTTAGCCAACTCCAGTGTGGCAACATAGTACAGGCAGGCCAGTCTAGTGACCACTCAGGAACAGGTGAATGCAAACAGGCATTGACTTTTTCTGTTCCCAGCAAAATGATTCCATTCCACAGGTAATAACCACAAAAACAAGAATAAAATAATTTTTTAAAAAGTTGTACCAAAGTGGCTTAGAGGTGGCAGCTGCCACAAGCTTGTGTTCCCATCCCACCTGTAGTCCACATGAAAGGTAAAAGTGAATTTTCTCACCTTCAGTGTGTATTAGAGGTAGCATGGGAACACTACCTGCCACATGCTATCCCCTCTAAGCTGCTTTTGATGTGTGTGTTTTAATGTGTATAGATGCTGCCATAAAGTCTGGATTGGGAAGAATCTTGACACAGAAGATGCTTATCTATTTTCTTCTCATTTTCCCCAACTTTGGGGGATCAGTTTCAGAGAATAAATACAATTCCTAAGTTCCATGTACTTCAGTTAGGATGTACATTTAGGAAAAACTACTAATTTACCTGAAAAGTTGACTTGTCTGATCCACTTAGCTTATATTGGTGGCCCAGAACAATAGATATACTGAAGGTATTTCACCGCTGTCCTCCTGGTGAAAATGAGATTAATCTTTTAAGGTTAAGGGATGTTTTCAGATAATAACTTCAGGAATTTCTAAAACTAAGGTCTCCTTGATATTTTTTGCCATTATCTGTTGTTCTGAATTTTGGCCTGCCCCGAAGCTTTAGCACTGAGCAGTAAGACAATAACTCTTGCATAATCTTGCCTACCTCACACTGTGACTGTGAAGAAAAAATGAAGAGAGAAGTACCAGAAACATGTTAACTTCAATACAAGGAAAAAGAGAGGGAGCTATTTAGAAATAGTCACCTGAAGATACTGGGAGGAAGACAATATTTAAGTGCTCCTGTACAAGCTTGTTAACATCCAGAAGATTGTTTATTTATTTAAAACATTCTTATACCACTTTCCATTAAAAATTCCAAAGTGGTTATTGTTAGGGGTAAAAACAGTTCCAAAAGAAAAAAAAACAGCCATGAAAACATGTTAAAACCTGAGTAGGCCAACGGAGAAACAAGCTTTCACCCAGGGAATACTCTTATAAGTTGTAACCTTTTGGACCACTCCTTAGCTCAACTTCCAATGAAGCAGCATCATTGCTGTCATATTCTCTCTCCATGAAAAAAAAAAGAGTGGAGATGATCATACAACCACAGGTGGAGGGAGTGGTGCATATACAATACACAAACAGCAGGGAAAGTGCCACCACCAAAAGAAAGGTATCACCACAGAGAAGGCCCAATGCAAGTTATTGCAAGATGGCATCCTGCATTTTGTGAAATCTGCAGTAAGACTTCTCTAGGTTATCTAAGGGCTGGGAAGTTAAACATGACATTTTGATTTTCATCCTTCCAGTTGTTATCTAGTAATTACATTCTATTTCCATAAGTAACGTGTACACTGAATTTCCATCTGAAATTATTCTTGCAAAGATGCAATTGGATAAAAGAATTTAGAAATCTATAGCTACAGTAAATCCATAGAAAGAATAAATTCACAGAAACAGAATTCCAATCAGCCACAAATTAAAAAATAAATAAATCAAAATTAACTTCCCCACTGGAGGTTGTCTCAGAAAGGCCATATTATCTAGTTAGTAAGATTTTTCCATAGAAATATTTGGCTGGTGCCTGCTAATGGCAAGAGTTTAATGCATAGTGACTTGGCACAAATTAATGAAGTATTTTAAGCCTGCCAACTGCTTGCTTGAATTCATTACATGAATATCTGGCATGTATACAGCTACTCTTAATTAAAGAGGTATTTGGAATTGACACAATGGCCATTTCCACACAGGCCCTGAAGACCCCATTCAGAACCCGATAAGACCACATTTGGGAGGGATCCACCACTTACCTTCCGCACTGATGACCCCATGAGGACTTCATAAGGAATGCATCCTCTGCACGAGAGCCTCCGGATTCCATACCTAGTGGGGTATTTGGGCCCTTAAATCCAGATTTGTGGCAGATCCCTTTAATTATATCTTCAATGCATTCTTCCATCATGAAGACCAGATCGCAGAGTGTGCTTCCGCATGCGTCTTAGGCCAACGGGATCCAGGGGTGGGCCTAGAAGAACTGATCCCTGAGTGGCATATATGTGGGCCAATTGTGCCCCGCCACTAGAAGAACTTCCTCCCTGGGCCTAATTGGGGCCTAGGGAAGGGTTCTACAGTGTCAGCACAGCAGCCCTATTCAGCACCCATTGCCATTGAGTGCTGAACATCCTGCCCTGTGTGGACGTATGGGGTCTCCAAAAACATATGGAACACGATGGACCAGATTCCCCGAGGACCAGATCCCAAAGATCTGGTCCTCCTTAATCCAGATTACATGAGGTAAGTGCAGAAATGGGACATATATAAAACTATATATGGAATTAAATTAAGGCCCTTGTACTGAGTAGATTAGGGGTCCTAGGCATTGTATATGGCTAATAGTAGGCCAGCTAATTTCATTCTCCATTTTGTACAAATAAAAAATCTAGAACATTTCACATTAATGTTGCTAAATCCTCTCTAATTTTTAATCTATTTAAATTTCATTTAAACAGATGTGAGAATGAAGCACCTTTTAAAGTGTCAGGAACTGCAGTGGCAGCCAAAAATCAAGTTTGCTTCACCTCCCTGAACTCTTACTACTTGCAGGAATAGGGGATATCTTAAAAGGTGTCCTGTGATATACACATGAACATGTGAGAAGGATTTTTAAAAAGAAATCTCAGGGAAGAAGGGGCTGGAAAGCATAAAAGAAGATGGGATAATTAGAACTTGTTCAACACAGCACCCCTGGCTTTTGCTCTACTACTTTCTCAATGAAGGTATTCTACCTGAGCACTTGGTAACCTGAGGAATCTTTCTTGGCTGTCCATCATGAGTTCCTGCTTCACAGTTGCTAGGCAACTATGAAGAAGCTTCCTCTGCTCTCCCACAGATTTGGAAAGATGGAGACTGCTATAAACTGAGATATGGGGTGGGAAAAGAAAAGGAGGAAGCATACAAATGAGGGCAGGATTTTTCTTAAAGGGAAAGAGAAGAGGAGGAGGAAAGAAAAATGGCTAACAATAGGATCAAGTTATGTGCTGACTAAATGGAGAACTTGGGCTACTTGATGAATCAGGGATTGCTCAGCATACACAAGACTCCTTTTGTTGTGCTCTACTTTCGGAGCAGAAGTTTGATCAGGTTTTCATGACATTTTAATAGTTGCTCACAAATGTGACACATCCTTGAATTGAAAATCTAGTGTAATTGCCTTGCTTTGCTTACAGAGAAGGCCATTTTGTCTGTTATAATGGGCATATGTGACAGCTATGACAAACTTATCCTTGATTGGGATGGTGAGGAAGTGGAAAGCAAAGCACAGTGTTCAAGCACAAATAGAAAAAAATGTGTAAACTTAAGCAGTGCAAAAATCTCCTTTTATTTTGGACTACATTTCCCATGTTCCATGTTCCTTGATTTTACCACACAAAACTAGATCAATACAATCAGTGGGACAAAATAATTACCATGACCATTTGCTCCATGGAACAGTCATTTAGCAAGTCTAGGAATTTTCTCTCCCTTTCCTGAGTTGAACAGGAGTTCACCCAGTCTACTTGAGGATAACTGAAGTCCTCCATTATAATTACCCTATCTTTTTGGGATACCTCCTTTACTTCATTTTCCAGTTGTTGCTCTCCTTCGGGTGTTTGGTTGGGAGGACGAACGTTCATCTACAGGCTGTGCAGTTGTTGGCAGGACCCATTTAAATAGTGTGCCAACTTTTGGTACCACTTCCACTGCCACTTCCTCGCATGACACTCAAACAGGCCCGCTACTACACCAGTAGACCTAATTGTTAAAGTCTACTAGTAAACTGCTATAGGGCACAATTTTGGACACCCTGTCCTGGTTGTTGGTCTGTCCAGTGCAGATGGAGGATTCTAGGAGGGGATTTCTCTGCCCTGCACTAACACATGGAATAAAGTGAATTAGATGCTTCCATGACCAGGGATGCTGGCCCATGAAGAAAAGGTAACAGATTTTGCAGATTTTCATCCAATACTTTCCTTCTGCCTGCATGGAAATCCAGCCTTAATGATTTCTGCCTCCAAAATCATGTGGGGCAAGGGCAATGGCTTCTTCTGTCCCATGAGAGTGAAAAAACAAATCATATCAAGGAGTATTATTATTCTGATACACTGTACAAAAATGAGAGATAATGGGACATCAATATTCTGTCTTCTGCCATCATACATATATAAAGCAGGGAGTACTGATAATGGGAGAGGTTCTTATTTCACAAATCACCAGCTGTTCCATAGACAGTTCTACCTAATATTTTAAGAGTTATGGTTTGCACACTGGAAACAAACTAACCATATGAAGTTCCTTGCAAAAAAATAAATGTCTGTTCTAGATTGTTTTCATATGCACATTATATCTAAGGCTACATAGCACAACAGGAAAAACCTGGCAGAAAGGAGATATGTAAAGAAAACAATGTAAACAGACTGATGGGAGTCTACAGTAGCAGAACAAGAAATGAGAAAAGGTTTGAGTGGTGTGTCATGAGTGGAAAGTAAATGGAATCTGCTGTAATTAGTTTGAAGAAAAGAGGATTAAAGGTGCACTTAATAACAATCTTCAAATATCTTAATGGATGCTGCAATGAAAGGAGTGAATAATTGTGTTCATTTGACACTGAGACAAGGGCAAATGAGCAATCCGATCCTAACCAAATTTAAAGGTACTTACGAAAAGATACTACTGACTTTGATCCACCTGTTCCCAGCTGTTCTCAGTTTCCTGCAAAGTTGGTCAACTGGGTCAAAGACAGCTTAAAAACATCTAGGTCAGAAGCTGGAAACCTCTGGTCCTTCAACTGTTCTTGAGTTTGAAGTCTCATTGGCCCTTTCCACACATTAGTGTGGGCTATGGCAGGTCCTGATCTCCCATCATGCTTTATCAACATTGGGTGGAGGGTGGTCTGGGCTAGGGTGTCCAAAATGTCACCACAGCATGTTATAACTGTAGACCTTAACATCAAGGTCTACAGCTGGCCCAGGGATGGTATTCTAGACCATGGAATCATGTGAACAGTACTTTCCCATGGTCTGGTATATAAGGTTATCCATTTTGGAGATAGGTAGTTGCAGAAAGACCCACTGTATCTATCCATTGGCCATTCTGTCTGAGGCTGATGGGAGGTAGAGTTCAGAAACCCAGGTTCCTGCAGCATAATCAAACTATAAGAGTGGTGGGTGATGTTTAAGGATTTGAGTGAAAGCTATGCATTCATCCTGCTGAATTGTGTGTTGATCCACAAGAAAATCAGGACCTGCCCTCTCTGTCTTTGCAAAAGTTTTCTATGGGTTTGGGATGAAGGAGAGAAAAAAAGTAACAGCAAAAATGCAAGCAAGGTAGAGAAGACTGTTGTGTGACAGACTGCCTCTGTGTGCCCTATTCTCGATAAAGGATTTTTGGATGCTCTTACAGTTGTATTGTGGTTGACCTATGTTATAAATAACATCCGTTGGATATGATCAATATGAACTCACAAACTTCCTGGAAAATCATGCATTGCTGTAAGAGCCTAAGAGC
Source organism: Aspidoscelis tigris stejnegeri (assembly GCA_023333525.1). Classification (NCBI taxonomy): domain Eukaryota; kingdom Metazoa; phylum Chordata; class Lepidosauria; order Squamata; family Teiidae; genus Aspidoscelis; species Aspidoscelis tigris. The sequence goes on along the minus strand of JALMGA010000002.1, from coordinate 58,226,983 downwards.
CTTGTGAACCAATTTGGGATAGTGGTTAAGGAGACAGACTCTTATCTGGGAATACTGGGTTTGATTCTGCCCTCCTCCATGAAGCCAACTGGGTGACCTTGGGCTAGTCACAACTCTCTTCTGAGCTCTCACAGCCCCATCTACCTCAAAGAGTATCTGTTGTGGGGAGAAGAATAGAAATCTTTCAGTCCCCTTAAATGGGTGAGAAAAGCGGGGTAGAACAGCCAACTCTTCTTCTCCTTCTTCTCCTTGTTTTCACTTGGAATGGAATTGTTGGGGAAGATAAAAAATACATAGGGAGCTTCCAGACTGAATGGAAAGCATCCCCAAAACACATTAAGATAGTAGCAATCTCTCACTTACTTGACCCCATAATTTGTTGGGCCATTTCTGTTGGCCTCAATTACCAGAGAATGCTTCTATTCTAATTCTACTGTAATGAATGGATAAAGGATGCCTAGATCTCCTCTCCCCTCCTTCCAAATAAAGTAGAAAAAAGGTTACATTGCATGTTGGTTCAGACATAGCTGATTCCTAGATACATATCAATTTCTATTTTGTACATTTTATTTAACTTTAGAATATGAACAGTCAGCTGAATCATAGCAAAGGCTCATCTAAAACTGCAGTCTATTCTCACTATGAACAATCTGTCATGAACAGACCTCCACAAGTAGTATATAAGTGCCAATAGCATATCTTATTCCCCATTTTCAAACATGCTGCCTCCATACCACAGGTAATCTAGACTTGACTTCCATGAACTAGCCCAAAGCCTTGTTCGAAACCATTCAAACATGTGACCAAGACTAAGGTCCTTTCTGCACAGAGCATTATCCCATGCTAGAAAAAGTTCCAGGGGACTCCCTTCTCAATGCTAATGTGAAATAAAGGAGGCCCTACCCTTAGTATACTCCAAATGCACAGAATAGAACATAGACCAACGATGGTACCGAGAATGCTGGGAACTACAAATCTGATTATTCAGCATATAAGATAGTATGCAAAGGATAGAGATAGCTCTGGTTAATTCTAACAAAATTTAAGGTAGGTCTGGTTAATTCTAACAAAAAAAACAGTTCAACCAGAATTTTGTTGTTGTGGCTGGGTGCCTCTGAGTTGGGGTGACTCCTATTGACTTCATGGACACTTCCATGATGAAATGTTCTTGGTTGATTCAGAAGTGGTGCACCATTACCCTCTTCCAAGAAGATACTGGGCTCAAACATGCAGCCCTTCATAGTCCAGGATTCAGGGCCTGGGATGGTTGTAGACCTCATTACTGAAGTCTACCAGTAGAATGGGCTAGGGTGCCACTCTCTAAGCAGCAAAGTACTGTCAAATGTAGTCTTGACTTCCTATTTCATGCAGGAAAGCATCCTTACTTTCTAAGAAAGGAAGATTACTTGGGTTGGTATATTCCTCAAACAGGCTGATTTTATTTATTTATTTATTTATTTATTTATTTATTTATTTATTTATTTATTTATTTATTTATTTATTTATTTATTTATTTCCTGCCTCGTACCCAAGGGTCTCTGGGCGGCTCACAACATTTAAAAACAAACATATCAAAAACTATATCAATCCTAAAACCAGTACAAAGTTTAAAAATCCAGCATTAAAAAATACAAAAACAGTTTAAAACCAGCAGTGTTTACAATGGGGGAAGCACAGATTTTGGCATGTTTTGATTTCTGGTGCTGTTTCTTGGTTCTGGCTCCATCAATGGGCATCATTACATTTCTGTCAACTTTAGGACATCCATATGAAAAAGAGAAGAAGGTTCCTGCTCCTTAAAGGAGCAGGAATTCTGTCTTTCAGTCCTTACAGAAATGCCCATGATTCCTGCATGTTACATGGGACCTCCTATATGCACTGAAGTCAGCAGATTAGTTGTGCCAAAGATACATCAGTGAAGTCAGAAATTCCCACAATGAAGCTTTATAGTCATTTTCACAACCCTAGGTTCCTATGCTTTTCCTCTTTGTCATTTGTTGCTATGTCTTACATTGTGTAGAAAAAGAGATCTTGCCAGCTCCTTGTAGTAACAACTGCAACTTTGGCTGCATTCACACTTAGGTTTTAATCCAGCTTCAGGCCATCTTGAGAACAGAAAGTACATATCAGCAAAGCGAACGAGTCATTTTCTTTCAACATTATCTAACCCTTAGCCCTGAATAGAAAAAAATGTAACATCAAAGTATAAGAATAGCCCAAGTTGAACCAGACAATAACACATCTAGTCCAGCATTCTTTTTTCTCAGTGGTCAACCAGGTGTCTACAGGAAGCCCAAAAACAAAACATGAATGCAATAGCCCTCTTCTCACTTTTGTGAGCTGGTCTGCAAAGGCAGACTTCTTCACAGACCTAATAGTTATTGCATTTCTTTCATAAATAATAACTTTGCTCAACTTCATAAGGCTTAATAAGAAGACATTTCTATGGGAACTGATAAGAGATTTGAAGCTCTTTACAAATGTGTATTGAGAGAAAGAACAGTACTAAAATGAATCCAAATGATCATAGCTTTGTCACAGCTTAATGTGGCCATTAATGTGTAGAGTACATGTGCATTTAGCAAGCTATTAGTAATCGATGTCTGGGTGTTCAGCTATTATGTGCAAATACCTTCCACAATTAGATGGGCTATTATCTTCAGTAAGATTGTCTACTACATACTGTAAGCAAAATGTATTCCTAACTATTAACTCTCATTAGGATGCAAGGTGGTTCCCTTGCAGCCATTAGCTTCTCATCTGAAAAGGAAGACCTGCACAAAGACAAAACAGTGTCTGAAAGAGGGAGACAAAAGTCCAGGAAAGAGAAACCAGCCCTCCGTGAATTTAATAGGCTGTTCTTCCATTTTTAAAATCAGAAAATATTTATCATGAAATAAATATCTTGAGTAGGGACTGGCACAATGTGTTTTGCTGCACTTCTCTGCTTGGGATTTAACTTCATCCACTTCTCATACCTACGTGATCAAAGTCTACACAATCTTTATAGCTTAGGGCAGTATCTGATCTGCACCATTGAACAGGTGGATGCATCTCAAAATCATGCAGGAATGCAGGACCCATTCTCCATTGGGTCATTCGTCTGCAGACTGAGCAATAGCACCCAAAGTTTCTTTCATCACACAGGAAGTGCTTCTGTAGATTGGGCAATGTTGTCCTTAGTTGCAATGGAGGTTTTTAGCTAAATTATTCTGGAGTGAAAACAGTAGGTGTGAAGAAGTCACACACAACTTGAATGATGGATGGCAAATGTTGTCTATGCTTCTTCAGTCTGTCCATTCATCAGACTTCAAGTGAGACACTGTCCTTCCAAGACTCATTGACTGCCTTCTTAAATCATTTAAAGGTGTCCACAAGATAGAACTGACTAATTTAATCTGCATCTGATTTTTTCTTCTTCTGTCCTTAATCTAAGGGAAGAAATACAGTTGCAATAAATAGGATTGATTTTATTGTCTTGTTTGGGGACTTTCTGCACTTGTCTAGTCTAGTAGATTGGATCAGGCAATTCATCCCACACTTGGGATGGACTGCCCTTAGTCAGGAACACAGCAATGATATGGTCCTCACTACCTTCCACACCAGCCCCGGAGAGTTCTGGTGGCTAGGAATTAAAATTCCTAGCTTTAGAGCCCAAGGGGAGACTATTTTGGTGTTGCAATAAGATGTGCCACCGAAATGAGTCCCATGTAAGCCAAAACATGGAAACGGGCGTGCTCCATCTGCACACTTCTGTGTTCCACATTAGGCCTTGCTAGTATGTCTATAGATGTAGAAGAATAGTCTGCACCAACATGTGGATGGGCCAGTGTTTACTAAATCACCTTCACCGACATGCTGCCTGAAAACATCTGACCTCGTGCATCTAACTGAAGTAGAAGGAGGGAAAATTCATGCCACCTTAAATGAGATCTGAACTTAAAGGAGAGGAGGAATCAGTCATTTTTGTGCCTCTTTCAGGAGATACCTTCAGACTACATGAAGCAGAGGCACACATCATCAGCTCTCTAAGATCACCCTGTGGCTTAGCTTCCAGTGAAGCAGGATTGTTGGTGCTACTCTCTTCTCTCAGAAAAATGTGAATATTTTCATAACCACATGTGGAGGGAGTGGCGCAGATACTAATACTTCCCTGGAAAAAATAAAGGGGGAGAGATAAGAAAAGTGAAGGTACATAACTTTTCCTTCCTTCATTTTCTTCCTCCCTTCCAATTCCAGAATTGTTCTGTAGAATATGACCTATGGATTTTGGAGGGATGAGAAACAGTGAAGGCACTGCTACTTTTCTTCCAAGATGCTAGTAAATCCTTACATTGTTGTTTTCAGGAACTGAAACACTGGAATACAAACAGTGTACTGTATAGGCCATAGAACTAGGAAACAGTGAAGTGGAAACTCAACCAGTCATCTTTACCTAAAGTAAACAGAGAACTACAAACTCTAATGGAGTCTTGTAGGCAATGTAGTCCAACTCCCTGATGCAGGAAATCCACAGCAAAATCTTCTCCCTAGGATGTCTGATGATATTGTATAAACAGGCATGCAGAGGAAAGCAATATTCAAATTGATAGATGGATTTATTTATTGAAACCTGCTTCTCCAGACCAGGAGAAATAAAAACAGAGACCTGAAAATAAGATTTTTTTTTTCCAAGTCTGCTTTGGATTTTCAGGGTTTAAAACTGAACACATTAGCAGTTGATAAAATTTGCATGTTATCAGTCACTGCCAAAAGAGTTACAGCATGTGGATGGAAAGATAAAGGTAAAAATTCTATTTGTAAATGGTACAATTGCATTTGGGAGCTAATGGTTAATGAATTTATTTCACACCAAATAGGCTTATGCAGGGTCAAAATCCAAAAACATTATTTTCAGAAATATAAAAATCGATTATTAATGTCATTCCCATTTTGAACTAAACATTTATACCTTCAGTCCAGTACCAATTCAGTCTATTCTTCAATATTAGTACAGTAATAGATGTTTAAGTATATTAATTTGATAAATAGATATATAATTGTTTCTAATGGTCATAGATAAATAGATGTTTTATTCATATGGGTAACTTGTGCAATTTCATTTTCATTGTTAATTATTCTGTAAAGCATTGACTTTTATATTCTTGGATAAAATTTATTTTCTGGATTATTTTGTAAAATGTTGTTATGAATTCCATGTAACTGTAATGATTTTACACACACACACACAAAAAAAAAAAAAAAACCTTGCCAGAAAGATGCTTACATCATTTCACCTTCAAATGCAATTTTCAATTACAAAATGTTTTTCCTCCTATGGTAATTTGCACCTGAAGCTCAATGGCTCTCAAAGGGCCTAAATATGCTAATTATATACAGTCTAAGCAGTAAGTAGTTATAGATTCCAAGGCTATTTCCACACTTGCAAAAAAGGAAATTATCCAGCTGAAACGGGTCTGACTGGAGCAGTTCCATTGCTAAAACAATCCACCTGACCCAGAACAAAGCCATCCACATTTGGGCACCTAGCACAGTCCCTGCACAGTTCTGAAGCTTCAGAGAGCACTACCCTCAGACCCCTAGCCTTGTAATTCTGTGCTCCAGAGCATGGAGGCATGCCCTTCTGATTGTGTCCTCCCTGGGCTGATCTAGCAGCCCTTAGGCTGCCAGTAGACCTATTTTGGTTGCCTAGGCCAATTTACATTGTGTCCAGTGCGAATGCAGTGGGCTACCTGCATTTAAAAGTTTGTATTACATAGAACAGCTAACATATTCCTTACTATGTCTGAGGTACTTAAGCATTCATTTCAGAAAACTACCCTGACAAAATGTGGAGACATTTTGATGTGCTAATTTTAAAGTTGAACTTTACAAAAAAGCAAACTGTAACCAATCATAAATGAGGTTAATCACTCACTGATTCCACTGGCATTCATTGTAATGATGCTAATTACAATAAACACATTTAAAATTAATGTGCATGTCATATGCATATATCAATTCCATTCTAATTTGCCATTGATTAATGTCCACACACTAAACGTGTTTTCTATGATAAAACAGTCTCCTGGAGAAGGTGAATATCCTAAGCAGGATGATGAAAAAAATAAGAGATGGAGGAACAAGTGCCTACTGAAAATATGGTCTTAGAGGCACAACAGGAGGGCAATGGAATTTTGGTTGCAGGTACTAGACCTTAGTTTTAGTGCAGTCAGATACAAACGAGCAAGCAAACAACCAAATGAATGAACAAATACTTCACAAGATATTTACAAAATTCCTGCCAAGTTAGAACGAGGCCGCAGAGAAGGATGTACTATAACTTATTCTGATCTGTCTTGGACAATGTTTAGTGCATTAAATGAGCTGTTGACACAATTGACCCCTCTTTGGCATTGTAGAATTTGACCTAACTTATTGGTTTACTAAGGAACTTCAGGTAATGAAAGTAGTCAACAGTTGGCTATTACACAAGTGGCAAGCTACTCATCACAAATATGAAGAATGCATAATCTGTGTAAAAGATTTAATGTACAAATGCTTTCTGGTGCTACTGTGTGGCAGTGAAGACTGTGAAGAAAGTTTACTTTGCAGCCTCCACTGAATCCTCAAGAATCTGTACAACAGAATTCTTTAGAGTGGTGAGGGGGCTGTTGTTACCTATCCCACAATATTTGATATAAGAGCCCTCAGGAGCCTTAAGTCTGGTATATAAAGCACTAAACAACTTGGGGTGCCTTAAAGAATGCCTCACTTAGAAACCTAGAACAGCTCTGGAAGTCCCATATAATACAGAATACTACCTTATGACGGCTTACGATCAGGCCTTCTCAGTGGTGGCACTTCCTCTTTGGAATGTCCTCACCTCTGCTCTTCATGAGGAATCTACCTTTGCAGCTTATTACTGCCTATTAAAGTTTTTTTATTATTGTGTGAAACTTTGTTTCTTCCTGGCCTACCCAGTTTTTAATATATTTTTAAAATTATTTTTATTCTACATATGTTTCTATCAGGAATGTGCATGAATATTCATAGCACTTGAAATTTGTATGAATTTGGGCAAATTCAGACATTCTTATTTGAATCGAGTGTTGACACATTTGAAGACACATTCAAATTTGAATCAAATGTTTTGATACATTCATATGAAGCTTTGAATGGGATTTCCGTGGGATATGTATGGGATTCGTATGCATTCGTACGATATTCATATGGGATTGAACTTGAATCTCACTACATTTGAAGGGGAGCTATTCAAACTAGTACAAACTTTCTTGCATTTGATTCAATATGAATTGAATACAAAATGAGCATTCGTGCACATCCCTAGTTTCCATCTTTGGTTTTTAGTGTCCTTTGTAAACCAATCTGAGATTTTGTTCAAATGAAAACCAATAAATGAATGTAATTAAATAATTAATTAGAAAAGCAAATGGCTGCTCACTTCCACTGTGACATCCATCATATGGGGGTGTTACTACCAGTGTTGATTTCCTTCCATTAATATTTTGAGTTCAGCTGAAATAGAGCATCCCTTAGGATGTGTGTGTCTCATATGCCTTTGCAAAGAGCTGTCAGATCACAGAGAATGTAGAGTCATGACTAAATGGCAAAAGAAGGCACCAATAATAGTATCTCGTTATATGAACAATTCTCCAGAGCATCGTACGGAAGTTGAAATGGTCTGAATGCTGGGGGGTGGGGGGAGAGAGAACCATAGGAGCAAGCCCTGTAAGATGGCTCAGTAGCCTTGAATGGCATTTGCCTAGCAATTATTTCTGTTTTAATTAAGCTCCCCAACAAACTGGGTCATCCATGGCAGGAATGGAAACAAACAGCTGCAAAAGAGGACATACCAGTTGTTTACAGAATAGCACAGTTGCTACTCTTGGCATGTAAATCACTTACAATGCTCAAATAGCAACAAGAACAACAGCTTTTGTTAGGCTCAAAGGAAATGGAAATACATTATTTTATAATTAATAAATTATCTAGAATTTTTAATGTACAAGTGCTTTCTGATTTTTTTGTGCACATACACACACACAAAGTTTGAAGGTGCAATTACTCTTGTGACTTTAAAAATGTTTTGGAGGGTACAAAGTCTGCCAATAGGGAAGCCTATGGGACAAAAAGCATAAATAGAAATATATTAGGAGTGGGCAAAAAAATGTACGTCATCCTCACAAGTTGTATGAACTGTGAAGGTTCAAAACTTTACCTTTGAAATGAATACTGGCTATAGTTGAAGACTGACTATTGCATGCTGCTAAGCAAAAGCTTTTGTGCCTTTCCCCAAAGGTACAGACTAGTTTCGGAGCAAAGTTGGAGCAGATTTGGAATGGATTCTGAGGCACAACTGGTGGAGGCAGGGATTTGAAGTGAATTCAAATCCTAGCACATTCAAAGTGGCTCCAGTCTCACAAATGTGAAGTTCTGTCCCATTCGCTTTGATGCAGAGCAAACAGGGGGAAAATTCACACACATCCCTAAAAGATATTCTGAGAAAAAGTTAATTCACTGCAAATTAATTAGACTTAAATGAAGTATATGTTAGTACATATCAGAGGCCAAGTTGCACTTTGGCTCATAGTTTACAATTAGTCGACATCTGGGCAGGTGCATTGGCACTTGGAGGAGGCACTTACATCCTACAAGCATGTTGAGATCTTGATAGATCTGCAGATAAGATGTGGATGCAGAGTGGTTACCTGATTGCTACTTCATCTCCTGGCTTCTCGTTATACCGGCAGAATTCCTTGGCTCTGCTCCCAGATTACAGCACTCCAGCTCATTAAAATCACGGCAGTCCAAGAGTTAATTCTAACTCTACGTTTTATTGCAAGTAAGATTACAAAAGCACATAGAAAGCAAGTTCAGGCATTAGCCTGGCGGATCTCCAATCCATTCCATGGTTATCAGCTTACATACTTGGCAAGCAGCAAGCAAGCAATTAGCAATACGGCTAAAAAGCTAAAAAACAGGTGTGTCAATCAAAGGCTACAGAAGCCTTTTACATACTAGCACCCGGACGTTGTTTTATGACAACTTCCGGGGCTTGTGAGCTCTGTCTCCCCCTCCCAATTTTGGCCTACGTGCTCGAAAACACTTGTCGACCTTGCAGCATATCTGCTATAGTCCGTTCCCAGGAGAGGCAGACTCACTATCAGTGTGTTTTGAAAAAATCTTTCCGTACATCCGACTGTGTTTCCTTTTCTTTACCCTTTCTCACAGCTAACAAAGCACCCCCTGCCTGCCCAGATATTGGCCTAATTATAGGCTAGCTAATCCTTACCCCACACAACCAGGAACATACCTGGAAGCATCCAGCAGGTGAGCATCTGCATTTCTTCAGGCTGGGGAGGTTATCTGAGCTGCTGACCCCCTGACGCAACTGTGCTTGCACAAAGCATCAGTGTTGCTATAGTGGGGACGCCAGCATAGGGCACCGTGCTCAAGATCACAATGCTCAGGAGTGGGTCAGCCACACAATCGATCTCAGGTAAGTGATTGATTAATCGCGTGGGGGTTAGCCTGTCATTGACTAGTGCTCGCAAGTACGAGTGGTAGTCAGTGTTAGCCTCTTGCACACCTTTCCTGTCCATGGGATGGAAAGTGCAAAATCACCCCAGATCTCTCTATTGCAGATCAATCCGCTCTGAACTCACATTATTCCCTTGAAGACTATAGCGCAAGAGCTTTAACCTTGGAAGTCACATTATTGGATCTAGACTCCAAACCACATGACACAACTTAAATGGCACTTTTCCTGTTCAAATGGACTCTGGGAAAAGAGCTGATCTGCACTGGGAAACTGAAGGAGTGGGCTATTTGTTTATTTCTTTAAGCCCCCCTCCCCATCTCCTAACCTACATTGAAAAGCTTTCTACCAAGGACTTTAATAAGGCAAATTTGTGCATTATACTGCACCTAATCTAGAACACTAAGAAAGAAAAACAGTACCTGGTAAATTTTCTAAAAAGGGCAAAGCACCACTTTCTGTCATGAAAATTATCCCCCACTAAAGCATGACTTTCTTCCTTTGAATAGCCATTTGTGTCTTCTAAGGGGTATTGGCAAAAAGTACCAAGTATAACTGGAAGGCACAAAAACCACCACTTTGCTGAAACTAAGCAGGTCTAGTTCTGATCCACGGCTAGGCAAGCGGCCATCTGAAAACATGTAGTTCACCACAGGTATCCTGGGATGGAGGAAACGTAAATGTGGAAAATGTAACATTAGGTAGCACCACACTCAACCTGGGGACTTAGTGAGAAAGCAACTGTGGTCTGCCTATAGTCAGAGAGTTATTGTGGAATACTTCCCTAAGCCAGAAGTAGCCCATGCACAAGGTGTCCTCTGAAATGCATCACTGTATATATGGCTGGAGGGAACAAGGATTACTCCTGAGCCAGCATTTCATCCACGTGGCTAGCCTTTCACCTATTCTGTTATTTAGCTTCATCTTAGTACCTCCTTGCTCCTGTCCACAAACTCACTGTCAAAATCGTCCAAAGCAAGCAAGGTTCTGAACAGGTAGCTGGTGAGGAAACAAGGAAATATTTGACAGCTTGCTTATCTTTAGCCACCCTTCCACTGCCACACCTGGAAGCTAACAAGGCAGCCATGCAGCATGTTGTCTTCACATATAGAGAGTTGCCTTCACATACGTCAACAATCATTCCGGATGGCTCCATGCAGAATACAGTAGGATCTGGGTAGTCCTCCTATGCAGTTAGCCACGATCAGCCAGTACAGGGTTCCTTTAAGAAAGTCTATAAATGCAGCTGACCATACCCTTCATATTACAGTCATTCCTTGTCACAGAACAAGCCACTAGCTTTGAGAGAACTAGCTATCATGGCAATAGCATCCAAGAAGAGATCACTAAAAACTTCAAAAAAAAAAAGAGTCTGGCATGGGTTAGATCTGTGGGCATGACCTCTTTTAGGATTAAACCCATGCAATAATTATATTAAATAGCCTTAAACAAGCATAGGAGGACTACCCAGATCATTCAGTATTCTGCTGGAGCCATCTGGGAACTTCCAACCCTAGTACTTCAGGAGGTATTTACCAAAGTCTTACACTCCACACATTCACCTCTTGCTAGACTTGGCTGTCTGTGGCTGGCTTATTTGGAACTTCAAGTGTAGTGGTGGAGGAAGTGCAGCTAGAGGCAAGCATGCAAGCTGGTATGCTGTCAAATGGAGTCCCTACAGCATGGCAAGGGGGGTAAGGCAGTTGTTCACCTCCTGGAACTGCTTTGTTTTGACTCAAGGAGGGCAGGCTTGAGGAGGGGAGAGAGGAGGAATCAGCCTCACCAATCCCAATGGCTTCTTGTCATTCATTCACTTCATAAGGAGGAGGAAGAATAGTTGGCTTTCTACCCTGTTTTTCTCACCCATTTAAGGGGACACAAAGCAGGTGACAAAGCGTTCTATTCTTCTCCTAACAGAACACCCTTTGAGGTAGGTGGGGCTGTGAGAGCTCAAAAGAGCTGTGACTAGCCCAGGGTCAACCACGTGACTTTGTGGAGGAGTGTGGAATCAAACCCGGTATTCTCAGATAAGAGTCCAATTCCTTACCACCAGCCCAAACTGGCTAGAGAGAAGGGGAGAAAAACAGACTTCCCACTTGATCACAATGCTGCTACTACAGCTTTGCATAACTCCAAAATAGTACAAAACTCATGATTCTCTGGCCCTGTTCCTTCTTGCCTTCTGTGACAATTGGCCATACTATAGCAACCAGACCAAGGGGACAGGGTTATTTCCGATTCCACTCTGAGTTTAGGGCATCCTGTTCTCTACATGGGCAATTTCAGAGGCTTCAGGGAAGTAGGATGTGCAAATACCCCACCCTGGGTACTGCTGTGCCTAAGCATGAGGACATCCTCTGTAGATGACTAAACATGGCCTGATCAACCTTTTGATGATCAAGGAAGGAACATATCACACTCTCATGTGTGTTCACAGGTGTATAAAAAAGCACCTGAAAATGTAGGGTGTTGGTTTCCATCTACATTCTGTCCTATACACTATGGCCTCAGAGAAGGCTAGAACAATTTAAAACACAGACACAAAGTTTAAAATCAGATAAAAATTGTAAGTATAAGAAGAGGATAACATCAACACCCATTACGGGTACACACTGTTGGTTAAAGCCACGATTTGTCCTCTCATGCCATTAAGTGCAAACCAGAATTTATGCACACAGTGGTTTTGCCCAGGAGGTTAATCCTTCAATATTTCAGAAGCTTTCTATCCACTATCTTGAAAATAACCAGAGTAAAATGTGTATCAGCTGAAGTTGCACTATGAACTGTAGAAAGGATAGAGAAATAGAGTTTCTCTTGCACTCGCTTGCAAATATGCCAGCAGTGACCTCTGTCTCCTTTGCTATTAATCTCTGCCTTATTTACTGTACTTACACAGAACAATGTTTACTACAAAGCTTTGAATTTCAAATGCAGTGTATTCTACAGCAATAAGTCTTCAGGAATAACTTTGCTTCCCCCACCCCAGCTTACTGTTATACATTTTCATACCGCAGATCATCAGTGCAGGTCTTTGGCCTTTTCTGCACTTACAATTAATCAGGAACAAGGGCCCACATAATGAGCTTCTGGACCACATCAATCTGCCCATTGGTGTGGCTCTGTGAGGCTCCACCCTCTGCAAATTTGCTCCATCTGCATTTGACAGTGTGCAATCCTGATCAGAGACTCAATTAAACAAGTTAACCGGCATGCCAGGGCAGGACCTGGGGCATTTTCACACTTTCCTTCCCATCCACTGTGTGGGAAAGGAGCGTGATTAACCAATATCAACTAGCCCTCATACTTAGAGCACTAGTCAACTTTGGCCATTCCCCCCCAGATCAAACACTTATCTGATCTAGTCAGGGGGCCAGTCCTCTTCTGGGCATCACCATTTTGGCTGTAGCATCTTCTGTGACTGTGCATGCATCAGTGCCATCACCATGACAATGCTGAAGTTCTGCACGCATGGAGTCGCAGTCGCATCTATGGCCATCCGAGGTGCCAGAGCGCTTGTGGAGCACCTCAGACGACCCTGGAGCATCAGAACAGGTGCAGATGGTCATGCTGCTGGATACTCCAGCTAGGTTCCTGGTAAACACTGGTTAAAGTGTGGGGCACAAAATTGTGCACAACAATTAGTGAACTTATGGTGAAGCAGGGCACGCTTGGAGGCTGTAGTAGCCTCCTCGAAGTGCAAGTGCTCTTCACCAGAAGGTGACTAGAGGCCATAGTGTGAATAGGGCTCTGGTCCAGTACATGCCTCCTGCATTCAGGCCCAGTAGGGAATGCCAAAGCACACTGCTGCAATGTGTCAACCTGTGGTTTCAAAGCCAGGAACTTTCATTCCTAGCCCTCAGTGTGCTCAGAGCTTGACCCAGTGTCTGCACATGCTTCAAGGCTGGGACAAGGACTATTCTAAACCAGCACAATTGTGCAGATAGTGCTGCTCCAGAACACACCTTTCCGTAGCTGGGCCAAACTCTTCCAGAACCACTGATACTGACATGGATGGGTATGTGCAGAAAAGGCCTCTGGTTAGTTATATTTAGAAGTATAAAGGGGGGAAATATAAATGTCATAGCAGTATGGATGGATCTATGGACCTCTAGACATTACTAAACTGCAAATCCCATTATGCCTCACCATTGGCTGGTGGTCATGCTGGCTACAGATGATTGGAGGTGGAGTCCAACATCTGGCAGACCACCTCTGAAGTAAAACAGGTAACAAAAATTGAGGCAGTCTATTCATCTACTTGCCTTGCTCCTAGGCCTGCATTTTGTAGGTTTTTTTCAATATCATCTCAAATATTTCAAAAAAAAAAAAGTATTCTCCAGTTGGACTAGCAGGGTGAACACATCCATTCTTGCCACAGCCTCCCTGATATTAATGAAACCACACACAAGCCTGTCCTGGTCTAGTTCTTCATATTTGCTGTACAGGGCCCTGTATGCTTTGCTAGTGACACTGCCTCATCTCTTCCCATTTTCATAGCCCTCCAACTCTGGACCTTTCTGCACTTATCTTGCATGGTTTAGATCAACTAATCCAGATTGTCTAGTTCACTGGGGGATCCCAATGAAATGTGTTCCCTATGGTCCTAGTATGCTGGTACACCTCATTATCAAGGTTTACTAGTATTTTGACTCAGAAAAAGAAGAGTTGGCTTTTCTCCCCTGCTTTTCTCACTCATTTAAGGGGACTCAAAGCGGCTGACAAAGCTTTCTGTTCTTCTCCCCACAACAGACACCCTGTGAGGTGGGGGGAGGACTGTGAGAGGATGAGGGGGAAGAATAGTTGGCTTTCTACCCTGTTTTTCTCACCCATTTAAGGGGACACAAAGCAGGTGACAAAGCTTTCTATTCTTCTCCGAACAGAACACCCTTTGAGGTAAGTGGGGCTGTGAGAGCTCAGAAGAGAGCTGTGACTAGCCCAAGGTCACGCAGCTGGCTTTGTGGAGGAGTGCGGAATTGAACCCAGTATTCCCAGATAAGAGTCCAGCTCCCTAACCACTAGACCATACTGGTTCATTTTGGGCCACCTGGGGCCTGTTCGCACTTGGCCATATTCTGGAATATATCTCAGGATAGCGGTCTGTGGTAGGTATGCTAATGCAGACACTGGTAGGCTTCATTTGGGACCTGCTACAGCCTGCACTAACATGTGGACTGCAGACCCCTATTCCAGGATATATTCCAGAACAAGGCCAAGTGTAAACAGAGCCCAGATTTGGGACATTTTCACACTTACCTTCCTAGTACATCGTGCACTAGGGCCTTGCACTCTGGGCACAGGAGTACCATGTGCATTTCTGGCCAGGAGGGATGCTCCCCACGAGCCAGAAATGCAAATGATCCTCCATGGACTGGACTGTGCCACCACTGCCACAAAAGCTGGGATCCCGCTGCCTCACTGGATCGATTAGCCGCCACCAGCCACATTGCCCAGTTCGTGACGAGCCGGCAAGCCAATGCAGAGGGGTGGGACCCGATCCTGGTAATATTTGGGGGCATGTGCCCCACTGCCTCCTGTGGATTGGTCTCTGGCCAGCCTGTTGCTGCAACGGAGATGTGTGAGAACCTACCCAATGGTGATCGCATTGTGCGTGCATGTGCAGCCATGTTGGTGGCACTGACTGGCTGCCACACAAATGGATGAAGAGCGAATGGTTGTGACGCCACGCACTTGTGGTAAGTCCGGGGTATAGGTTGGGATATCAGCAATTAGTTCAGCTCTGGTGAGGCAGGCACACTTCTAGGCTGTAGCAGCCTAGTGGGCATGTGTATTCTCTTCACCAGAGCTGTACTAATTATGCGCTAGCAGCCTAAATGTGAAGTCACCTCTGGAATATACACTGTCTTGTGCAGATGGAGTCTACCAGGGGATGAAGGCCTCTCTAATCTGCAAGAACACGTGAATAAAAGAGGCCCAGAAAAGGGTATGTGAATTTTGAAAGCCATATTCAGTTCTGTCCTTCAGAGGCTCTGAAGCTGAGCTAGTTGAAAGTGCTAGTGCAGGATGCTTGTGCGGCACATCAGATGACCCCTTGCACCAGAAATGGTGTGAGTAGTTGCAGAGCTAGACACTACAGGTAAGGAATGGGATAAGAAAGGTAAGGGTTGGGGTGCATGTGGTTCATGATTTTGTGCACCACTACTAGTTGATGACAGGATAACATCTTGTAAGACAGGAAGCGTTTCTGGGTTGGAAACAGCTCCTGCAAGTGCAGATGCACCTGCCCAGATGTTACGTTATCGTGAACTATGGGGCCAAGTGCGAATTGACCTCTTTTCTCAAACTACTCTTGCCTCACGCAGTGGTCCTGCTGCCACAGCTCCTGTTGCTTAAGGAGACTTATTGGTACCCTCAGCAGCACTCCTAGCATTCAAGCCCTTTTCGTTACCCTTCCTATGCAGATCCTACCTAAGGAGCTGTAACTGATCTAAGGCTGTGATCAGACATGGGGGGGAAAGTATCTCTCAGACGGCTTAGAGAAGGCTTCAAGGTGCAATTGCTCACACATCAGTCTCCTAAACATTCTGTACTAGAAGAAGGTTTGGGAACACCAGGGCCACACATTGTGTCTATGAGATGCCTCTGAGGTGCCCCTGTTGTTATGTCTGAATGCAGCCTAAGATCTCTGTGAGAGGTTTCATTAGTATGTGGAGATCTGAACCTTGCTATCTCAGGTCTCAGCCCAACTCTCTAGCCAAGATATGATGCTGGCAAAGGCAAGACAAGATTAGCCTTGTGTAAGCCTAGTGTTAATCCTCAAGAGATCACAGCCTCCCCAGATGACCTGTGAAAGACCTTTCACAGAACCTAGCATGTACTTGCAACATAACTGAATCCAGTGTGCCCAGACAATTCTGAATGCCTGTCATTGTCAACATGGCACATCAACAGCTATCCTAAGGAAGCTGAACTCTGCATAAGAAAAGCATGGTTTTGCTTGCTTGTTTAAGAAACATTTAGAACAGCCGTTTTTCCTAAGTCTCGTGTAATGACTTTTAAATTATTTGTGGACAAGTGCAAATGATTTCGCTAACCACTTGTTACAATTTTACGGAACGGGTTTTGCTGGAGAGCCCTCCAGCCTCTGCCTTCCCACTGCCCAGCTATTCTTCAGGCCTGTACAAATAGAGAACAGTGGGGAATGTTTGCTTTTTTGTTATTGCTTTAGTTCCCAGATGCATAACCTGTTTTAGATTTGCCTATTGCTGACTCAATAAACGGCTGAAAGATTGCTGCATTTCCTTTTGAATAGGCATTTTTAAAAGGTTTCTGGGGCTCTTCTCTGTGGGAACAGTCTTGAGTAACAATGTGCCAAGATTCATTATATATTATAGCAAATCACATCAAACTGCCCCTGTGGATCGAGAAAAGTGAATAAAAGACAAGTTGCTTGTTAGGCTTCTAAATATGTGCAAGTTGAAATGATTAACGAGCACAAACGGCTGATTTGGACACAGGTAAGTTTAAATGGGCAGCTATCATTATTCCTATTAAATGCTTCATCATATCTCAGTTAGTCAGTTAATGTTTTAATTCAATATATGGTGACCACAGCTAGAATTGTTTATGCGCAAAAACTGAAGACAAAAAAAATACCTACAATGGATGATTGGTTGATTAAAATGATTGATGTTGCTGAGATGGATAAACAGACAAATTTAATGAAAAAGAGGATTGAGGATAAGATTGTTAAAAACTGTAAACCCTTTATAGACTTTCTACAAGAACAAGAAAATGAAGTTATAATTTCTGGGTTTGCAGGAAAGAAGACAAGCTGGATGAAGGTAGAGAGAATAAGAGAGGCAAGAAACAAGAAAGACAACAAAAGAAGCTTTAGAAGAAGGCTGGAAATAAACAATTTAAAAGCACAATTTTTTGTGTATGTAGAGGTCCCCTTGTGGGAATGTGATGAAGAGTTTTATGTATATTTTAAAAACTATATATATATAGTTATAACATATTTTACTTGGTAAAGATATAAAGCGGTAATTTGGCAGAAATACTGATATCATTGCCTTCAGTCACCATCTACTTTGTGTTATCAAGAATCATAGGTAAACTTGGGACAAGGAATATAACTGTTACAGCTCAAACCAGTAATGAGTGGTAAGGCAAAGTCCCCTTTACCTCCCCAAACACAATATATTTTCAGCATAGTAATGTACAACAACAACAGAACCACAAAATATTGGTCCGAAGGAGATTTGAGATGGAAATTTTAACAGGATTTCCCCCCCAGCAAGACGTTGCTTTGATGAGTCCAATTCATTTTTGTATCTTTGCCAAGAGAACTGCATGGATGAGTAGACACCATCAATCAAGCTTGCCCTGAGTCCATCTTTCCCATTACCTGTGCTGCAAAGGGTACAGCACTGGGACCCCATAACTTAATATATAAGCCACTGTGGCTAACTAGTTCCCTGGAGGCCACCAATTTCAAGCTTACTGCATTGTGTCACTATCACAAGGAAAGATGGTGAGCTCTATGACAATAATACAGCATAAGGATTCTGTTCCCCTTATGCACTCATATACTGTAATTCTCATCTATTTGCTATGGGTCCTAAATAAGCAAGAGAAACAGGAACATATTTTCTAAAATTATTGACTTCCCATATGGCTTAGATCCCATATGGCTTCTGTACTGGATCTTATTCCGGATTATATCTCAGAATAGCAACCTGCCATCTGCATGTTACTGCAGACTACATGTTTGCACCTGCATGCAGATGGCAGGTTGCTATTCTGGGATATAATCCAGATAAGATCCAGGGCAGAAAGGACATTAATGTGCATGGTTCTACATCTCTAAGAACTCCCCATTTATGAGATGCTTCAGATTAATTTTTAGGTAGTACATTGTGATTTAGGCTACATCCAGACAGCAGCCAGATATCCCACCAGGGGGTGTTAATGCAGGAAATCCTTCCTCCGTGATTACCACCTCCTAGTGCACATTTGCGCATCTGTACCATGTGTGTATTATGTGTACCTGTTTCAGCTTCCATTCATGCACAGTGGATGGAGCTATGAGAGCAGCTCTGTCCAAAAAGGAAGTAAAAAAGAACTGTTTTTGGAAAACCTGTGACCAGCACTAGGTTTCCAGCAATAGTATTTAGGGGTTTTTAGAGGGAGGAAAGCAGGGCTATGGCAAGGTTGCCTCAGTCACATGAGACAAGGCCAGCAAAGTGGTGCTGTAATGGTGCTATATCCCCCCCATCTGGAAGGGGACTTAGTCTTCAGAAGACCAAACGGGGGGGGGGGACCCATTCTGTTTCAAAGCTAGTTCATATGTAGGTTTGACTTGGTTCATCTGAAAGTGGAACCCCTGTTCCTTGAAAAATATTGTGTGATGCTCAAGTGGCTGCATATACATGAGTGCCAGTAGGGGCTGGAATCTGGGACTTGAGGTTACAGGCCACTCCAGAAGCAAACAAAGCTGCACATACATGGCTTGTAGTTTGCTGTGATTTCCAGAATGCAGCCACAAGCAGAACATCTCTTCACAGCAGAACACTGGAGACGGCACTCGAAAGCAGCCGTTTTTGATCCATTGCTGTAAGTCCAGGCAGAATCCAAGGTCCTTGAATTGTCTACACCCCACCACCCACCCATTCTGGGGGAGCTGACTTCCTCCAGCAGAAGTGACTTTACTATAATTTAAGCAGAATTACTTAAGAGTTGGAGCAGCACAGGGCTGGTAGAGGACAGGAACATCCAGACATCCAAGATCTGGAGACCAGGAGCCATCCAGATGTATGGACATATTGATCTCTGTTCACCAAGGTGAAGGATTAGGCACCTATGTGAATTGTGCCTTAGATCAGGGATGGAGAACCTGAAGCTTTCCAAATACCAAAATGAGCCCCATCAGGTCCAGTCAGTGCAAATAATGGGAACTGATGACAAGAATTGCAACAGAGCAATTATCTGCAGATTAGCAATATTAGGGCCTGTTCACCCTTACCTGCTAGTAAGCGGTGGTCTGCTCACTAGTGAAGTGTGTATGCATACCACTGCCACCACCCCAGAGTTGGCTAACTCCCCACTCCCATAGCAATCTATCTGTGGACAACTCCACAACTTGACTGGATGGGGCTAGCCTTCTCCCAGCCAGCAGTGTCTGCACCCTTTACAGGTGCAGTCTGGGAAGTGGGCATGGTGATGCAATTGTGGGCACACAGTCACACACAGTGTCCAGTTCACAATAGCAACATCCAGGAATATGTCAAATGTTGCCATGGTCATTGCTACAGTAATCGAGCCTGGCCTGGCCTGCTCATCTGCATTTCAAGTGCTGCTGGACCAATACGGAGCTGTTCCAGCACTTGAAGTATGGACAGCCATCACCACATTAGGTATTTACAACTCCAGTATGTTGCTATGATACCATACTAGCCTGGTAGGTGTCAATAGGCCCTTACATTGGATGGTCTCAGTAACTGTTGCAAACAAAGGCTTTGCTAAGTTCCCATGCTCTTTCATCACAAGCAGGGTATAAATCCCACTTATTGCTTTTTCAGTAAGACATACAAAAAAGTTAAGGGTATTGTGGGCCAATCTGTACACTTCACTCAAAATCACTCCAAAGGTTCATCTGAGAAGTATTTTGTTGCATAGTTACCTACTGCCCATCATCCTCAAACTAAACATATGCAAACTCTATCCTCCCATGACAAATGTCAGTGTGCTGCATCCCACTGAGTCCCACTGCTTTTTGTCAGCAGCTTTAAGTGCTAAATGAATTGCACTCCACAGGCTGGCACAATACTTATTTCAGAGCAGAACAAGGAATACGAAACAAAATCAGCTCATTTGTTATAATGACTGCCAAGGACATCAGTTCACTTAGCAGGAGACCAGCAATCTACAAAGGACACAAGATACCACATGTGTTCTAGAAAGCACTGATGTCCCTAGCTAGTTTGTAGGGTTCCTTTTCCAGGTCACTGAAGAATTCTGTGCATATGGAATTGACAAACTAGTCATTTGCTTATAATAGGTCCTCTTTCAGATCTCCTGAAGGGTGCCTTGCATAATTACCTCTTTAAAAATTGTTATCTCAAATGTGGCATTTGCAGCCTTCCTCATTTTGCCTGTGATGGGGAACATTCATACAAGCCTCATTATCTTGTTTGACCAACTGCCAGGCCAACCCAGGGCCCAGCCTCAAATGTGCTTGCCAGGAAGCAGAGAATTAGTAACATATGAATCTACTTTTTCTTAGTCACATGTTAATAGTGAATTGTGAAAATGATCAGCTACCTCCCTAAGTTTGGAGTGGCAGTTATATTTTATTTGTGGATTTAATGTTTACATGAAGTACAAGCTATGAAAGAAGCTAGAAATAGCTTGACCACCTTTGCTAACGTGTAAGAATTTTGCTTATCCAAATTGAGTGCATTTGTGAATTCTCATTCTTTCAGATCAGTCCTTGTGCAATAGGGTGATTTATTTCTGACTTTTCTCTTCCAAAGAGCATAACTCATCTGGGTAAATGAAGAGCATGGAATAATGAATGACTATCCATTCTACTTACTCTTTTGGTAAGTCTCCAATAATGCTTCAGGAAAAAGACTCTATAGAGTAACATAATTATAAGGTTCAACAGCTGGAAGTTCTTGACCCATGGATAGAAGGATCAGGCTGGAGTAGAACCAGATACCAATCCAGAAGAAATAAAAAGAATCACAAGATACTGACACATAACATGTTTTGCAACACTGTCACAAATTGAGTCTCTGGCATTATGGGGTATTTGCTTCTATACTTTTCAGTCTCTTATTGTGTCCCTGATTTGGTTAGTAATCAGTTCCATAAATAAGATCTCTTTTTTAAAAAAACCAAGGTTATGTAACAAATTAATTGGCTTCATGCAACAGTGCATCGTATCAGATACCTCAAAATTAAGTCATTCATTTTATGATTTATAATCCACCCTTCACTCAAAAATCACAGATTAGGACAAAGCAAATATTCAAACAATTAAGCATCATAGTTAAGGCATGATTATGTACTTGAAAAGAAAAACATGTGGGGCTGGGTTGGTGCCCTTCTTTTTAATTCCAGAGGAACTGATATTGTACCAAAAATTGTACTGAAAAATGTGTTTTAAAGAGAACTACTTCTAAAATGGACTAACAATGCTTGTTGACTTAAGATAAGTAGGCCTGGAGTCTCTTCACTTACATTGACTTGGAGCCATTTTACACTGGACACTATTCCATGATAAAGTATCCAGAGGCCTCCTTAACACATGATAGTGTGGATGAAAGGAAGGCCCATTTCTCTTAGCATGCTCTGTCTGCACAAGATGGACCATAGATCAGGCTAAGGCACCCAAAATGGTGTCCTAGTCAAGTTTTCAGGTAGACTTCAGAATCAAAGTCCACTTGCATGCTAGGAGTGCTGTACCACAGAGGAATGTGGACAGGATGCTTCCATGTTTCAGTATACCACAGGGGATTCATTTCAGTGATACAACAGAAATGAGCTGTTTGGGACCTTCAAAGGCATAGGAATAGCCTTGTCCCACACCAGAAGTACCCATTAAGTACCCATTAATAGGTACAAAAATGCCATTAAGTACCCATTAATGGGTACCTAATGGGTATTTCTAGTGACAGTGGAAAAACACCCAAAGTTTCCCCAGTCCCATGTTGCAGGCTGAGGAGAGTTCTGAGTTGTGCCTGAAAACACTTCCAGAAGTGCTGGATTGTGGAGTCAGCATTCTAAGCACATGTCTAGTACAATCTGAAAGGAGGATACTGATACTACCACATTGTCACATCACAATCACCCCGGCTCTCATCCTCCACCAACTGCAATTACATCTAGACTGGCATGGATTTTACTTGCAACACATCACAAACACGCCAGGTAGGATTCCTAATGGACTACAATGCCACATGTCAGAATAGTAAAACTCAGAAGTAGTCTAACTGATCAAATCACTAAAAAGGAAGAAAAAAATCACAAACCTACTTTTTCTCTCTCCCAATTCATTGAGCAAAAACAAAAGGTAAAATATGCTCTTGGGTCAAAAAGAAGTTCCCAGGATGCCTTGGGGTTTCCCTCTGATCTGACTACTTTGGTGCCCAACCATTAGGGATGTGCACGAATATTCATGATATCCAGAATTCGTATGAATGTGTATGAATTTGTAGATTTGTGGCTAAATCAAAAAGGGCCTCCCCTATTTGTCCATGTATGGGATATTCAGGTATCCGTCAAAGCTTCAATTGAAGCTTTGGTGAACACTGGATTGCCCCCCTGGGTCTCCTGCCTCCACAAGCTGTGTCGCCCCACTTACCTGCCACCAGCCTCCTTCCTAGCCCTTCAGGTTCAGTATGTATGCACGTGCATAACCAGAAGGCCTGTTACAGCCTCCAGAAGACCTATTTTGGCTTCTGAAGGCCTATTTTGGCCTCCAGAGAATGCTGAAATAGGCTTGGGAATGTCACTGGAGGCCTCCCGCCTGCCTCCCATGTGCCCCCTTGCATTTTGGGGTTGGCTCTGGTGGTGCCCTGGGCCTATTTCAGCACACTTTAGAGGCCAAAACAGGCATTCCAAAGGCTGAAAAGGCACCTTTGGTTCTGCATGCACAAACCCGGACGTGGCATGTGGCGGTGGTGACAAGGAGGTCAGGTATGTATGGGGGCAGGAATGGAGGGATGGGGGGGGAAGGTTGTATTCATTTTGTGCATGAATATTCATTTGAATACTTGTGCACAAATACAAAGCCCCCACATTCATGGGGGCGGGATTCAGCTGGAGCCAAATTTTCCCACATTCGATTCATACATTCATAGCCCCCATTAATCCCTGGATCAAATGGATCCAGCATTTGTCAAAGCTCCATTGATGTTTTGATTAAGGCTTAATCTCCCCCTCCCCAGTCTCCCATTCCCCCCCCACTCCCATATCTTTGGCCGTGCTGCCACCACAAGCTCCTTGTACACCCATGTAGGCCTTCTAGGGTTGCCCACACAGCTCCCCATCCTGGGATCACTACAATCCCCAGAAGGGGAGCTGCACATGCAGTCCCAGAAAGCCTATTTCAGGCTCAGACTGGAGTAGTGTGCAGCGGCCAAATATTCCCCCATTCAATCTGCATTGAATCAGACTCGGTAATATAGCTTTGGGCACATCCCTACCAACCACATAAAAGAAAAACTCCAGAACAATGTATCAGGAGTGATGCCACAATGTCCTGCCATTTCGTAAGAAATCTTATGGAAGGAAGAGTGATTGTAAAGCAATTTATATCAAAAAATTAATAGTGAGGATTAGTTGAAAATCCCATTGCAAGATTTCTTTTTATTCAACTATAGATAGCCCGTATTTCAGAACATTTAATCCTCTGAAAATGCAGATTCCTCTAATCCTGTGGGAACTTGTGGTGCCCACCAATTATCATCCTATGTTAAGAGAAAGTTTTGTGTTTAAAATTATGAGTTTGGGTCATTTATTACAGTCCACACCACAGAGGCGCTTTAGAAACATAGTGAAGACACTTACAGGTATGCAAGGGGCAGGGCTCACTCAGCTGTCTGGAAGGGAGGCGGGGAGTGAGTCATAGAATTCCACCAGCCAATCAGCAAGCAGCAGGCTCTCAAAAGGGGGGGTTAAAAGAGGAGAGAAGCCTAATGGAAAAGAAGAGAGGAGAGAAGTGTGTTGACAGTTGTAGACGTTGGAAGCAGGGAGCGAGAGAGGAGTGGTGGCTTGATGAAGAAGGGAATGTCAAGTACTTAAAAAGGGTGCTGAGGAAAGGAGTGCAGTTGGATTGCTTATGTGGCCGAGTCCTTTATCAAAGTGAAGTGGCAAGAGGCGTGAAAGCCCATTGTCCTCCTGAAGGGTAGGCTCAGTAAAACAGGAGGGACCTGAACTAGGTGATTAGGCAGATGGTCCATGAACTGACCTAAGTAGATAGGCAGTCAGCCCATGTAAGAGCATAAGTAGGAAAAACTGTTAACTCTGGTTCTGCCTGGTAAGACAGGCAGGCAGCATTAAAGTGTGAAGATTGAAAAGCAGAAAGGATTTTGACAGTTTGTCTGTTTGTGGATACACTTGCAACTGAAACTAAGCTCGCCTCAAGAAGTGTTACAAACCAAGTTGTAACTAATAAAGTTGCGCTTAAGGTTCATAAAAGTAACTTCATATCAAAGAGCTCTTATTGTCAAGGAACTACTTCACGCTTAGTAAAAGGGGATTAGAGAGAGAGAAAGTGATGTACTTTGCTGTGGCCAGGTAACACACGGAGTGGTTGAGCAGAAGAAAAAGAAACAGAAACACATGCTACCTACTGAAATAAAGCAAACTAAGCACTCTACATTGAACAGCTACGTTTATTTAGTAATCCCCTGAGTTTACATTTTAAATAATTCGACCACTTAGCCAGCAGTGAAGGGGTGGCGTCGCAGAACTCTCAGCTCTGAAACCGAATTCAGCACTCTTTTAAACTTCAATGGGAACACAGTATGGAAAAGTCTTGTCCTGGTGTCTATCTTTAACCACTGTCACTAATGGGAAAGTGCTCCTCCTAATCCCAAATATGGTGAGATTACTTTTATTGCTAAGCAGTAAGGGCAAGCCACTTAATACTTGAAGATTGTATTTTTATTGCTATTCAGTCCTGGAAGGCATTCCTTGAATTAAACCCTGCTAAATATTCTTATCCAGAATTCTAAAGCGAGATTTTGTTTGCTTTCTGATATATCTGCTTCTTATGCCCTCTAATCATAAGATGAGAGACCCAGGGTCTTCCATAGTTTTGGGAGATGAAATCCAAGCAGTTCTTGATATTTTCATAAATGGTGCAGCACAATAATGTATTCCTCAGCTCAGAGGATTTAGGAGGTTCTGTTGCTTGATTGGATAAGGGAGGTAGATGCTAGCCCTGGGGAACCCCAAGCAATCTATATGGATCACATAAAATCAAGCTTCTCATTATGTTGTAACAAATTGCTAATTCCACTGAACGATGAGGTTAACGAGGTTTCTGTCAATAACAGTAGTTCGGCAAACAGGAGCTCAATATTCTGAGCAAATCTACTTTAATCAGCATTTTAAGAAAGGGTAGGGGTGGAATAAGCTGAACTTAAAAGTCCTTCTCAAATATTAGTTTACTATTCTCTCAGTAAAATTTGTGAATAAAAGGCATTATGACTTCCAGGGATTATTATTCAGATCTCTGCTTGAATACCAGATCCAATAGAAAATATTCCAGTTCTTCAAATTTGCCAAAGCTGATACTTATTTAAAAGATCATATTTCTCAAACCAATATTGTAAATGAGATATAAGTATTCTGAGGAATTCTAATATCCAAAGTTGGAAATGCAATTGTCTTACAAGAGCAGCAACAATAAATGCAGAAAGTTCATGGAAAACCATTGTCAAAGTGTGTGTAACAGTAAAAATAATGCTAGAAAATGCATCATATTTCTAGGATAAGGACTAGAAGAAATGTTTATCATTATCAAAATTATGTAAAATTGCACATCTAAAGAGAAGTGCACATTTTTTAAAAAAGTTAAAACCTGCTATGAATCAAGTTAGGTGACCAAAGAGGAGTAAGGAAAAATCTTCATCCATTCATATAAAGTAGACCTGAATGAAAAGATATGTCTCCAAAAGTGACTTAAAATATGTGATATTAAGGGTGTTTATCCACTTAGCACTAAAGGACCTATTAAGGGTCCTTAATGAGTCCTTAAAGGGTACTCTAGTACTAAGTGGAAAAACACCCTAAGTTTCTCAAAAACATCTGTGATGACAGGATTCCAGGGAGGACCACACTTCAAGGATGACTCAGATGTGGATAACTGCAAGGTGACACTAGATAATTTACAATACTTACAGCTGGATCTCCAGGGACGATCTCTGTCATCTTATAGACATATATTTGTTAAGCTACCTGGTGTGAGGTTTTAAGGCCTTGTATGCCAAGAACAGTCCGTTTGCCCTTTCCACACTCCTTGGATTACCCAACCAAGCCAAGAAGTGATTTGGAACAAGCCAGGAAATGGCTGTCCACATGCTAGTGCAGACCAGACTGGTACAGCCTATTCACTCTGGACTAAGCCATGAAATGGAGGAGGTTGCTAAAATACCAGCCCACCTGTATACCTTTTCAAAGAGGTTCACACCTGAGGCCTATTCACACATAGGCCTGCAGTATGCAATCAGGACAGACCTGCTCTGGTAAAGAGCATTCACACGCTCACTAGGCTGCTACAGCCTAGAAGCATCCCCACCCTCACCAGAGCTGTACTAATTGCGGCTGAGTTGTGGAGCACAAAAAAGCCATGATACCCAAGAGGGGGGAGGAAAAACCCTGCAATCTTGTTGAGAGGGGGAATGGAGGATGGCAGGGGGACATCCAGGCACACCACGCCATGCACGGGTAGGTCGGCAGGAGGTGCAATCCAGGGGTGGAGAAACACGTTGCCAGGTCAGACCGGTCTTCCTCATCCCCCAGATTGATCGATCAGTCCTCCTACCAGCCAGCACATCAGAGAACATGTGACACAGGCAGCAGCGGCCAATCGCACCAGCCAGGGGGCAGGGCACAGCGGCAGCGTGGGCTGGTATGTTCACATTTCTGGCTGCCTAGGAGAGTTGGGCTGTCAGAAATTCAAATGGTCCTCCTGTCTCTGGACTGTACCAAGCTTGGAGCACTATAGCCTACTGACCATAGTGCAAAAGGGTCCCTGGATTTCTCTCAGTATACCAGGCCACATGGGAACGCTTTATTTCAAATTACAATGCACATTTTTAAAATCCGATGCGAGAGAGAAGCAAAAAGAGACCATGGAGATATGCCCTGAGACTTGACAGGAATCTTTCTGTAACCCCCCTTCCAAAAAAAAACCCCACATGTGAATTTTTGCTGCCCCCTCTTGTTCTCCTCCAATATTTTCTGCGATGAACCATCAATTTACCATTTGATCCAAACCTTGTAACTTTTTTTAACCATTGAAAGTTTGATTTCAACTTGTTCACATTACATGTGGTTTGGTTCAGTTCCAATTGAAAAACAACAACAAAAACGTTTATGCATTTCTCTATTTCTGATCCATTTCCATGATCTGTTCTGAAAAAAAGAAAAAAAGCAAAAGCAGAACCAAGCAAGACTAGGAGGAAAAGTACTCCACAGAGCAAGGAAGCAAAATGAGTAGCAAAAGACATTTTCAACCATCACAGGTTGCAAATATTCTGTGTATTATTTTTTTTAGACCTTTCTTGGACAAAGAGCATGTGTAGTGATTTATGTATTCATTCAGACAACAAATTGTGTAAATTCTTTTAAATCAACTATGTTGATATGGAAAAAATTGAAGAAACGTTTATTATTAAATTATTTTAAATTAGCACCTGTTGATCAGTGATAAGGAAACTGTACTTAATATTCTTACAAAAGATGAAGGAGGCTTGATATGGAAAATTGCAGAGTTTATAAATAGTACCCCAGTAGATAAAGGGAAATGGCAAACTATTTAGGGGAAAGAAATTGGTTGCAAATAGAAGGGATATTCACATTTATTCATAAGAAGGAGGTAAAAGAGGTGATAAGATAACCTAATAAAGCATTTGAAAATTTAATCAAGGGGAAAATTGAAGAAGGTCAAGGTCAAGGACACAAATTATATAGAGTTCTCACAGGTGTGAACAAAAAAACAATCCAATGTCCAAGTCATTTTGCCATATTCCTAACAAGTTCATTTGTATTGTAGATTATAGGAGATGGACAAAATGAAGGCGATTAGAATGAATAAATGAAGACTGAAAATCCTTACAAGATGGTATAGAACTGTCTGTCATCTTTCTCATAGGATAAAAGACATATCCCCAGCAGTTGCCTTAGCAGAGGTAACAGCGGGGCAGCAGGCAAGAGGTAAAACTCCAGCTGGGATTCAGCTTTGCTTGACCTGCAGATTGAGTTTTCTCCCAGATGAAAGTTCTGCTGCACAAGCTGTCACTGCTAAGACATTAATCACATTTTACCAAACTGATTTTATTGTTGTTCTTATTTAATTAGACTTATACCCCACCCCATAATCTGAAGACTTCAGGGCTACTTAGAAATTTAAGCATAAAAAGGTAAAAACCAATGTATACAACAACAACCAGTAAGAGGAAACATAAAAAAAATTTAAATGTAATGTAAAGCTCAATAAGACAGCTCCGATAAACTGAAGAATACAGTATTCACTGAAACAGTAAAAATAGTAAAATGTGAGGAGCAGCAAGAGGTAGGCTTCAAAGTTCTCTGAAAGAGCTGGTGCCATCTGTATCAGTAAAGGGGGTCGGGGGATAGTTCCAAAGCTGGGATGCATGTATAGATTTTAGGGAAGTCTGTATACTATATGCTTGTCAGTAATTATTTTCATCACATGAATTATGATCCAAAATTTACTGTACAATGAGATGCAGATGCTTCATCCAGACAGCACTTACTTAATCCACATCATTTGGATAATCCGGAGTAAAGCACATCCAGACACATTTTATTCTGGATTATCCATGCTTTACTCTGGATTATCCAGATAATGCAGATTAAATACATGCTGTCTGGATGAAGCTTTAGAATTGCTCATATATCAAATTAGCAGCCCTGAAGATGTCTGCATGGATTTGATATGGTTAATTTGACCATTCATTATGTTAAAATGGATTTTAAATAAAATGAATATCTGAAAGTTACAGTGATGTAATATCTCAACCTACCCTACTTATATCTTTTTAGCCCAGGTACCAACTATTTTGAAGGGGTGGGGGGAGAAGTGATAAAAAGCAGCCTAAAAAGGAAAATTTTGAGACAGCAGCAGAATTGCTCATAAAAATGAAAGTTTTTCCCCAGGCAGCAGTAACACTGGTAGATAATATAATCTGATTTTTATTTTAAGATTCCAAACCACTTGCCTCTCCAGGTAAAAGCAAATTTATTCTTTGGTAGTTTTAATTGTGAACTTATTTAGTATAATGG
This sequence comes from Aspidoscelis tigris stejnegeri, assembly GCA_023333525.1. Taxonomy (NCBI): domain Eukaryota; kingdom Metazoa; phylum Chordata; class Lepidosauria; order Squamata; family Teiidae; genus Aspidoscelis; species Aspidoscelis tigris. The sequence goes on along the minus strand of JALMGA010000002.1, from coordinate 58,197,435 downwards.
CCTCTGGGAGCTGAGGTTTCAGCAGTCTGATCGTTTATCTGTCACACTTCAGAGGTAAGGATATTATATTTTGTGGCAAAGTGCAGGGCATGAAAAGATCTATCCATATCTATTGGTGAGGATAGGAAAAAGGCAAAAAGTTTTCTGACAGTGTAAAATAGGATAAACACAGAACTATTGCTGCTAATGCTATATACACCTCTTTAACTAAAATTGTATACTGTACACATTTTAACGGGAAAATCATGTTTCTCCATTATGATGTTGCAATTAAACTATACAATATCATGTACTATCTTTGTTCTGATAAGCATGGTTATATCTTGCTGGTTTTGAGATCCAATTTAGAGATCCATAGGAGGTATGGAGTAGAAATATGTGCATTTGATAGAGTATATATTGCGTGTATTTCTCAATTATTTTTTCTACACTGGACTTTATTTGGAATTATATCCCAGAATAGGGACTGCCATCCATATGCTGGTGCAGACTATGTGTCCTGGACTACTTGGATGTTCCCCAATTTCCTTTTGCCACCAAAACAGGCCAGTTTTCCATCTGTCCAAAGGGTCGGGTTCTGGATATAAGAATAGGTCCCCTGTCTACTTACTGCCTCTGGTTCTAACTGCAGTCCACTCTGTCTTAGGCTTCACCAAAAGAGTTCCTCAGACTTGGGTGGTCTGAAGTTCACTGCTATGTCTCTGACTTTCAACCATGTCCGCTTGTTATGTCTCTTGTGCGTCCAAGGAGCCCATTTCATCTCTGATTGCCTTGAAATCCACTATGCCCTTTTTGGGAAATCAACTTTCTGTGCCATAAGCTTAGATTCCAGAGAGTTACAGGCTAGCTACTTTGCTGAAATCACACTGGAGATGAAGCTTGAGTTTACTCTTCCTTCTTACGGGATTGCTGTTTGACATCGTAGTGCACTGGAGCCATTTGGGGCAAAGGCTGACCACAGGTTCAGCATATAATAAGTTGATATCTCATGAGGCTGCATTTTCAAGGGCAAGTAAGACCAGTTAATGTACTGATTTCCATCACTTCTCCAGTAGAGGGATGAGAAGTAACCACAGCACTGATGGTGGTGCTTCTACCTACCCTTTCAGCATCTTACTTCAAGCACTGCAATCCTCCCATTAGTGTGTCTGAATGTCTGAGTGTTAGTGCTAATTACTGAAAAGATCTTCCCTGAACAAGAGAAGACTCCAAGAAAGGTATACTTCCCCGCACTTGCAGTTGTTTCGCTCTTCTTTTTGCTGCTTTGTCTCTTAATTTGCCTTGAGAACTATTCCTTTTTTCCCTCTTGCTTCTATACTCTTTTTTTAAAAAATCTTCCTTAAAATAAAAACGAAAAGGGAGATTGTGACTTGGCATGGCTGCCCCACTTCATTTTGGCATGCAAGTAAACCAAAGCAGGGGCTGATGCAGAACAAGCCATCCCAATGCAGATTGTTTTGTACCAGGATAAGCCAGGCAAGTGCAGAAATGGGATATATGTTAAGTAAATATTATTTATTTATGTACTTAGAATGAAGAATTCTTACATGTCAGAGGAAAGACATTCTCAGAGGAAAGACACACACATATATATACTCCCACAGGGGCTTACACCAAGAGTTCATTGACTGTATTATAGCTTTTTCTTTCTTCCTAACACTTTCATTTCATTTCACTTTCATTTTATGACTCCTGGTAATGGGCTGGATGGGATACTAAGGTCACAAGAGTGACCAGCCACTGTTTTCCTTGGCTAGCTTTCCTGTGAGAATGTAGGGGCTTTTTTGTTTGTTTTTAAAGGACACACAAGCAACATGCTATATAACAGAAGGTCATCCAGAAGACACAACACAGGGAATCTGCCTGTTCGGGACCAATCTCTGTGTCACATTAATCACTTGGCTTGGTCCGTTTTGCCTACAGGACAGGTTCAACGACATTTCATCTCTCCATAAAAATAAACATTAAAGAGTTGCAACAAAATTAATTTGCTTATCACAAGGGAAATTAAGATGCTTGTTGAACTAAAATCATACCTGCGGCTGTGCTCTTGATGGGTGACACAACAGATGTTAGCAGGAAGAGGGTGGGCCAATGGGTACATTTCACACACAATTTGGGAATATATCATAGATGGTAATCTGGCAATGTCTTTTCTGTACTTAGAGGGAAAGACAGTTAATCATAAAACAGCACAATGCATTCAGATTGGGAGTCCTCAAGGACTAAGATCCCTGAATCTCACTGATGATGTGTCAATAGAAAGACAAAAGTAACAATGCATGAAAGCACATATGAAAAAATGGAGCATCCGTGTTCTTGGTTCACCTCCAAGAAAGGTTCTTTTGCCTCTGCAACACTGAGATAGCTACAACGTGCACAAATCAAAGCCCAGCCTATCAGGGTCAGGGATCCTGCAAAGACTAGAATTTCTACCTTAGGGAAGAATAGGTCCAGCATGATAGAATGTCCTAAGAATGGCAAATTTATGGAAATTGAGATGAAATTCCACAGGCAGTTTAGTGATGGTAAATGTGTTTACATCTTTTAAATTTAAGCTCTTATTAGTACTGTTTTAAGCCATTTCCTCAAGATGTGCAAAAAGACAACATATCACACACAAATACACACACACATATACAAAAAACCTGTGAAATGGCTTAAAAGATAGCTCATAGGCAGGGATTGTGTCCAAACTAGGGATGTGCACAGATTTTTTAAAAAAATTCAGTTTGTATTGCATCGAATTCAAGAAAATGTATATTCATTCAAATAGTTCCTCTTTCAATGTAGTGGGATTCAAATTCGATACAAATGTTCAGTCCCATACAAATCCTATAAAAATGCATATGAATGCATATAAATCCCCCATATAAATCCCATACGAAACTTCATACAAAGGTATCAAAACATTTAATTCTAATTTGAATGTCAATCTTCAAATGTGTCAACACTCGATTCAAATACAAATGTCCAAATTCAGTTTCGAATGTTACAAATATTCATGCACATCCCTAGTCCAAATAGAATGAAACTTTGCAGGTACTGCAGAGCAGCTTTCAACCTGTTAGACAGGTTTTACAATTGGATTAAAGCTCGATTTGCTGTGGAGTATTCCTTCCTCCACATTTTCAAGGTTGTTTGGGCAAGATCTCAAAAGATCTCATGAGAGTTCACCCTCAACTTGAAGCAGCTGGCCTACCACAGAGGGAGAGGCTGAGTGCATGCACAGAAAAAGCTTCCCTGCTGCGAGGTACTGGAGAGTGTGAGGACAGTAGTAAAGATCAGAGATGGTAGCCAGTGTTTGCATTGTGAGTGCCATGCCATCCCAAGCTTCAGCCAGATCTACCTGCATCTGAGTGAAGTGTGAACGGTCCTGTCCAGAACCATCTGGACTATAGCAATGTGAGCACTCACGCACAGCCTTCACAAATGGAAGTATACAAATGCTGCACCTGGGACTGTACTGGGAGCACCACAGGTGCTCCTAGTAAAGCTGTGGATATGTTTTTACTGCTCCACTGTTAGTGGCCATCAGGGCAGCTCCCAGCTGCTCTGGGACTGAGGCATCACTGCACAGTGTGTATGCTCTGTCCCAGAGCATGCCCGGCAGTCCTGATCACCTTAATGTAAACAAGCACAGAGTTTTGTCAAGTAACTTGCTGGCCATAGCAAACATTTTTCCAGCAGTCTAAAGAGTTACTTAACACCAAGTGGTCAATACAAAAATCAGAAGCTCTATACAGAGAGTAAAAACAAGATTTGGAGCTGGCTTCAGCTGAGATCATGAGGTTCTTATTGCAAAACTTAGAATTAGAAAGTAGGGGGGGAAAACAGTAGATCATATAGGTATGACCTAATTAATATTCCTTATGAATATGCAGTGCAGGTGAAGAACAGGTTTAAGGGATTAGATCTGGTAGATAGAGAGCCTGAAAAGCTATGGGCAGAGGTTCATATCATAACTCCCCAAAGGAGAAAACAGAAGAGCAAGAAAGCAAAACGGATACCTGATAAGGCTTTGAAAATAGCTGAAGGAAAAAAGAAAGGATAAGACAAGGGAGAAAGAAAAGGATGTACTCAAGTGAATGCAGATTTCCAAGGAATAGCAAGGAGAGATAAGAAGGCCTTTTTAAATGAGCAATGCAAAGAAATAGAAGAAAGCAACTGACTAGGAAAGATGAGAGCTCTTCAAGGAAACTTGAGATTTCAAGGGAACAAATTCATGCAAAATTGGGCATGGTAAAAGACAAAAATGTTAGGCTCTTAACAAAAGTCGACTAGATCAAGAAGAGGTGACAAGACTACACAGAAGAATGATACAAGAAAGATATTAAGGTCACTGATTGCCATAATGGTGTAGCCACTGATCTAGAGCCAAACATCCTGGAAAGTGAAGTCAAATAGATCTTAGGATCCATTATCAAAAAGGCTGGCAAATGTGACAGAATTCCACTGAAATATTTTTAAAAAATTAAAAATAAGGTTGTTAAAATGTTGTATTCAACACTTCAGAAAATTTGGAAACTTCAATAGTGATCACAGAATTGGAAAAGGTCAATTTACATTCCAATCCTGGAGAAGGGCAGTGCCAAAAATATCCATGCTAGTAAACAATTGCACTTATTTCACATGCAAGCAAAGTCATGGTCAAGATTCTGCAAACAAGGCTTCAGCTATATGTGAATGGAGAACTACCAAAAATACAACCTTGCCTTCAAAGAGGCAGAGAAACTAGTGATCTTATCACAAACATTTGAAGGATTACAGAGAAAGCAAGAGAGTTCCAGGAAAAAAAAAATCTTCTGCTTAACTGACTACACTAAAGCCTATGACTGGGTGGATCACATCAAACTGTGGCAAGTTCTTAAAGAGATGGGAGTACCAGACCATCCTACCTATTTCTATGTAACCTGCACACAGGTCAAGAAGAAACTCTTACTTCCAAACATGGAACAACTGATTGTTTCAAGATTGCAAAATGGTTATGGCAAGGCACCTGGTCCCATCACTTCCTGGCAAATAGAGGGGGAAGAAATGGAAGCAGTGTCAGATTTTATTTACCTGGGCTTAAAAATCACGTTGATGGTGACTGCAGCCATTAAATTAAAAGATGCTTTATCCTTGGGAGAAAAGCTATGGCAGATTCAGATATAACAAAAAGGACACTTCAGAGAGACACAGTGCGTGGCCCTCATGTTCTCAACCCTTCTCCAATCAACAATTTCTAGCACAGGAAAGGGGCAGATTGGTGTGTGAACAATTCCACCTTGAAGGCTTCTTTAAACCACCTTACAGGCACCTCCAAGGAGCTTTCTTTTGCTAGGTGTGATCACAACCCATATAGTCAAAGCTATGGTTTTCTCAGAAGTAGCAAATGACTGTTAGAGTTTGGCCATAAGCAAGGCTGAGCACCACAAAACTACAGCGCTGAAGAGTCCCTTGGATTGCATGGAGATCAAATCAGGCAATACTAAAGGCAATCAACTCTGATTGCTCACTGGAAGGACAAATACTGAAGTTGAACCTCACGTACTTTTGGCCACCCTGATGCTAGGAAAGATTGAAGACAAAAGGTGAAGGGGGTGGCAGAGCACAAGATGGATAGATGGTGTCATGGAGGCAATGAAATGAACTTGGGCAAATTTTGGGAGACAGTAGAGCGTAGAAGGGCCAGATATACTGCGGTCCACGTGGGGTCATGATGAGTTAGATAAAACTTAATGACTAAACAACAAGGAGGGAGGGAGGCCGAGCAAGCAGGCTTTTACACAAGAGCTGACACAGGATGGAAGTCTCCAAAGTAATGATCACTGCCCCTCTTTGTAAACTCAGACACTTTTGTCTGATCTCTTTGTTACATTGTGTTCTGATATCTTTTCAGTTACATTGTAGTCTGATCTCTCTCATTCTTCACCTCCTCCCCCCACTCCCTTTCAGCCAAGCCCAATCCCCTTAACACATAATGGTGAGAACCCTGGAAAAAGGAGACAAAATCATGGCTTATCACTGGATCAGGGGAAACTGAGGAGAATGCCCCTAAAGCATGATTCCCTACCTCCCCAAAATGCTTATATTCCCATTGCTAAATAGTGAGGATTATTTCTAAATCAGGCAGCAAAATCTCTTTGATTTGAATTTAGATAATCCATCTTTCAGGATCTTTAATCCTCAGAAACTGCAGATTCTTTTAAAACTTTGGGAACTGTGAGCACTCATAGTGATTTCAAAGCTCTTTAAATCTTGAATGGGAACACAGCCTTTAGGTAAATCTTGCAAAAGTGAATTAGAAGTACTGCTGCAGGATTCCCAGGGATAGTAAGGGTCAGAACATCTCTGGAGATATTTCTGCTTTCTTTCTCTCTCTTTTCCCCCCAAAGAATGAATATGCACTATTGTTTGCACCTGCTTATAATCCATTGTTCTACAGACACCTGAGTTGTGAGAAAGTGTATTTGGTACTAGCTGACCACCGATATGCTGAAAATAATTAGATAGTGAATAATCAGTTGGAAAAGAAGATCATTTGATCTTTCTGAGATTCATATTTTTTGTCATATTTTGCTGAAATTGCCAGGAGGCATATCTCAGACTAAATTTAACATCTCTGCAATGTCATTGTTTACAACACAATTAGAAAGCTGAAGGAAAGCAATCAATCAAATTGTATATACAGAATCAGCTATATGACTATGGTTCTTCCTAATTAATATTTTCCAAGAGAATTAATGATTTCTTTTTTTATCAGATTGCAACCAAAGAGCAGGATAGGGTCACTGCTAAAAATAAAAATGTGAAATCCTCACATTCTGCCAGCATGATACAGAAGAAATAGGACTCTACTGGCAGAACTCCCAAAGCAGTAGTAGTAGAAGTTGTCAAAAAGACAACTGAATGGATGGAGTTTAGAAGGGGTCTTTCACTTGCTCGGTGTCCATGCTCAGCCTCTGGAATAATTTATTTACTTGATATATCCTGTTTGAACACCCTGTCTCCAAACATATTGACTGAATTTGTTGGCAACAAAATACATAGCAAGGAAGCCACTAATCAATATTGCAATAAATACAACGTGCTAACTTAGTAAAAAACATAAATAGCAGATCAGCCGCAGCAATGTTATACCTGCAAAAGTTGTAGTACAGAATAATAGATAGCCCCCATCCAGATTTCTCTACCTTCATTTTTTCTGCTTCAACCACTGTAACACAGACTTTACCAACCTGTTATCTGTGACATTTTGGACGATACCTATCGTTCTCATAATTTCAATCCAGCACTACCATTCAAACTAGAGTCCAAAGGAGTCACCCACAGCACTCAAGTTTGATTGGTGGTTGCAGGAGGTATCACTCTCGGGGTGCCGTTTACAGAGGACATGATTTTGTGCCATGAATGGAGACACTGAAATCGGGGAGTGTAAATGAAGTCTTCATTCTCTAAAATGGAGATGTGGAGGTATCTTTTTCAGCAGCAGATTGGCATACCTCCTGTAAAGGTGTTGCCCCATTCTATGAGTGAAGAATCAAGATGTTTTATTCTGGTTTGGTTCAATTTGAACTGAACACTCCTTTGTTCAGTTTGAGACAGAATATTTGTCTTTAACAGGCATGGTGTTTGGTTTGATTCTAACACTTTCATACACATTTGAAATTGGATCAAACAGGATGTTTCTGAGGCTACATATTCTGGCCCAGAAATAGAGCAGGAGCTCATTTTGGGCCTCCTGATTTTGGATATATTCTGTCTCATGCAAATTGAGCATATCACAGGGGGTGGAAGCCTCTCTCGTCTGCACTGACACATCGATAAAAAAGGCCCAGAAGATGACTGTGGCATGCACTGGTCCAAATCTAAGTAAGTCCAGAAAGTCCCTGTTACCAAATATGGAGTAGAATTTTTGATAATTTGGAACCCCCCAAATTCACCAAATTTAAACTCCCAAGGAATTTGTAGCAAGATTGTTTACACAGGTTTTTTACATAATGAAAAATACCATTAAACGTTAGTTAATTCAGGCCTTCTGGCTCAGACAGGGTCTGCTGGCAAGTGTAGTGCCCATAGGGGCCATTCACCTTTGCTGTCACCGACAGGTTCTCCCTCTTCATGGGGTAGAACCTTGCTCAGGGAGCAGGCGCATTCTCAGCCACTGAAAAGTGCTCATGACCATAGTGAGGCACATTGTGGGCTACTGGATAACAGGAATAGGATGAAAATAGGAGAAGGAGAGCTCACACAGAAAGTAGATCTCCATCTCCGCTAGATCAGATGTTTGAGAGGCCGAGTGACCAGCAGGACTCTGGGAATCAGGAAGAGTTGGGTGACAGTCTTGAAGAGTTTCTGGAGGATGCAGCTACATCCAACACAACCTCTAGATTGGTACCAGTGGATCAACTGCTCTTAATATTTCTATGGTGGAAAAAGTGCCTGAAGATTTAGCAAAACAAGCCATGGATTTGCTTATGCCTGCACCTCAGAGGGATAAAAACCTCCCATTCTAGATTTAATACAGAAGATGGTGCTTAAGGAATTAGTGGATATTGGGACAAGTCACAGGTTGCCGAGTGTGTTAAAGAGGTTTTCACATCCCCTGACCATGCTGATTCCATTTGGGTGGTGCCTAAAGTAGATAGCCCAATTGTAGCATTGGGTACTAAACAGATGGTGCCAAATGAACCTATTAGTGTGCTAAAGGACCCTCTGGACAAGAGGACAGAGGGTTTTCTGCAAAGGTCTTTTGAGGCTGACATGTTGACCATTAGAGTAGCTGCGACTTCCTCTTTATCTGCCCGAGCAGCATTGAAGCGGACTGATGATTTATTGGCTCTCCAGGGGTTGAGTAAAGAAATTTTAGGGAGATTGGCTGATATAAGAAAGGTAGTAGCACTTGCCACTGATACAGGTGTAGATGCCCTACAGATGATTGCTCGAGGAACTACGATGTCAATGGCAGCACGTACAGCACTGTGGCTAAAGTACTGGGCCAGTGATTTGCCATCTAAGAGTCAAGTTCTGACCAGGGAAGTTTCTTTTCAGTGAGGAAACTTTAAAAGAGATTTTGATTGAGAAAAATAAGAAAAAAGTAATGCCTACGGCACCTTCTGTGGGTTTCCAGAAAAATAGGTTTGTCCCATATAAGAGGCACTTCAGAGAGTATAGTAATAAGGGGAAACAGCCCTTGCAGACTCACAGTTCAGGGGGCTGCAGGACCTGGAACCGTCAGCAGTCTGCGAACAAGCAGCCTCTGGGCAGGGGTAGAGGCCACCAGTTCAGAAACTACCAGAGTAAAATGTAAGATGCAGACTGAGCGGTTAGGAGCTCATTTGCAAAAGTTTCAGAAGATTTTGAAAGAAACAGTTAAAGATAAATGGGTTGTGTTGGTTGTTACAAATGGTTATTTGCTACAATTTGCAGAAAAAACTAAATAGAGGTTCATTTGCACTAAAGTTCCTAAACAGTTTACTCAAGATGTTTCCTGGTTTGAAAGCATTTCAGAATTATTAGAAATGGGAGCAACTGAGCCTGTACCTGAAGGGGAAAGGGGTACTGGTATGTATTCCACTTTGTTTCTTATCCCCCAAAAAGGAGGGGATTGGAGAGCTGTATTGGACTTGAGGTATTTAAATAAAGCTATTCTGAAACACTATTTTAAGATGGAATCGCTGAGTTCAATAAGGAGGGAACTCATGTATATGGCATCCCTGGATTTACATATTCTGATTTATTGGAGTTCAAGGTGCTTTTTCCGTTCCAGCTGAATGCCAAACATTACCAGTACAAGGCCTTACCTTCTGGTTTGTCTTCTTCTCCCAGGGTATTCACTAAGGTCCTAGTAGTACTAGTGGAAATTCTATGAAGGAAAGGACTCTCACTTTTTGCTTAGTTAGATGATTTGCTAATAGTAGGCAAATTGTTTGAGGTTCCAAGGCAAGATTCTTATTTGCAAAACAATTCTTGGAAAATTTTGGTTTTCTGTTGAACGAAACTAAAAGTGAGATGGTGCCTGCTCAACGACTACAGCATTTGGGGGCATGTATGGATACAAGAACTTACAGGATAGCTCCAGCAAAGGAGAGAGTAGAGGCAATTGTGATGTTAGCATCAGAAATTATTCAGACAGCATCCCTTCAGTTGCAAATGCTAGTCTCATTGTTGGGCAGGCAGGTTTCCATAACAGACCTGGTACCATGGGCTTGTATTCATTTACGTGAGCTGCACTGGCTCCTGCTGCCATAGGAATTCATGCTGTTACATGTCAACAGTAAAGCAAAATTCCAGTATGCAATGAAGCAAAGAAGAGGCAGGAAAATAGGTAGCTCCACTGAAATCCTTTGTCCACAGTGCAGACCAGTCTACCTGGAGGCCACCACTCACAGTAGAAATCTGCATTTGCATGGAACAAGCGTTTGGAATGGGCTGTGGCCCAAAAATGGCACTACAGCCCATATCAATGATGGACCACTCATAAGTGGTCGACTCACCATTCCAAGGTGTTATACCAGGCCAGCTACTCTGGTCTACCAGGACCAAGGATCCCAGCACTATTTTTCCAGACTCCCAAAGTGGACAACTTTTGGGCACCCAGATAAAACAACCCTGGCCAGCAACTAGACTCCAAATTTGGGTTTTTGGAAAAAAAAATTAAACAAAAACTGAGAACCTTATGCAGGTACTTTTTCATGTTTAGATATTAAGTCTAAGTCTTACATGGCTATCCTGGCAGACACAAAATACTGCTGTCATTATAGCACAGCCTGTCATGTTTTGTAGCTCTGCTGTAAATGTGATGTGGGATTTGGGTCTTGTGGGAATGAAGCTTGGTATCCAGCTAGCTCAGGCCACAGACTGAGGAGGTTTGCTGTCTGGCAGCCTACACAAAGGATGAGGTTCAGCAGCTTCCAGAGAGACAAGTGACAGTTATAAAAATGGAACAGAAATCCTGAGTGTAAACAGACAGCAGAGGCTAGCAAGTGTGAAAGCCAGGTGCACCAGAGAACAATGCTGAGACAAGGGTTGGGAAGGGAAAAGCTTTCTGACATAGTAAAAGCTGCAAGTCTTCTTCGCATCAGAACATAAAATTGTTCATAAGCCCCCAAAATGTTTAATGTGGTGAATCTAGAAGACTTGCTGATTTAATCTTGGTGAGTACACAAGTCAACATTTAAATCAGAAAAATCTTAGTGAGTAGAAGGATGTAATAACATAAAAATGTAAGAAATATCCTGCTCACACAGACCACTGGCTCACCAAATCCAGAAGCCTACCCACAGGTGGCAAACAATTGCATATAGACACTCACAAGCAAGATATAAGTGTATACTTACCCTGCTCACACTGGCCCTTTCTGCACTGGAACTACCATGTGGACAGCAGGCCCTATTCTGGGACAGAATCCAGAGTAAGGATCAGTGCAGAAAGGGCCATAGGCAGCCATCACAAACTGTTCAAAGCCTCTGGGAAGCCTTCCAATTTGATGACCAGCTTCTTGCAGTAGATAATTCCAATGTTTAACAAATGCTGTTTGAAAAAATAAATATATTTGTTTTATTTCATCTGGCCTTTCTATTGCAAGACTTAGCTTCACTTGGGTACCCCTAGTTCTCAATTTTGGGGATTGCAAGAACATATTATCTACTTTGTTCACAGTGGGCATACATTCTTCTCACTCACTTTCTAGATACAACAGTTCCAGCCTTGTCACTCTTTCCTTATGAGGAAGCACTCTAACACCTTTGCCATTGTGGATGTTCTCCTTTGAAGCTTTTCCACTTCTGCTATAAACCTTTTGACAGGTTGTGACCATCAGTGTATATAATATTCCAGATGTGATCACACTGTAACTTTGTACACTGTTAACCCTTCAAGACTCCATGGACCACAGCCAGGCCCATCTTTCCTCCACTGTCTCCTGGAGTCTGCCAAAGCTCATGTCTACTGCCTCTAGAACAAACACTGAACCTTGTACTGCAATAAGAATATAAGGAGCCATTTTATATATGGCAAGGCAGTTGCCCATTTTATTCATTATTAAGAGCATTTTAAAGACCATTTTTGACTTGTATTCTCCAGTTTTTAAGGTGGAGGCTTTCCTATCCCCTGCTGTATTTCAAACCCCAGAAAAATGTGGAAGTAAAGAGATGTCCTTCACACTCTTGAAAGTCCAACTTTTTGTATAAATCCAGACAGAACTAGAAAGCTCTTCTTTTAAACTAAAGAAGAATAAAATCCTTTTAAGAAGTTGGGTCAACTTCAGCATTTTAAAAAAAAAATATCTATGAAGTTGTCATTTGTTCACAAAGTGTCAAAAGTAGATAGGGATATCTGCATGCTTTTAACCCTAGTAACACAGCAAGAGTATGTATGTATGTATGTATGTATGTATGTATGTATGTATGTATGTATGTATGTATGTATGTATGTATGTATGCATGTATGCATGCATGTATGTATGTATGCATGTATGTATGTATGTATGTATGCATATCTTGCCTTCCACCCAAAATTCTCAGCATGTATTATAACTAAAAAAAAATTAAAAATGTATTAACTAAAAAACAAATAATAGTGTTTATATACCAAACACACATTAATTTTAAAAATAAATTATTTGGGTGTGCTTTGGTTGGCCCAATCCACCGGACACCAATCCTCTAGTCTAGGTATTACCCAAAAGCGAGTACCTGCACACTACCCTCATCCAGAGAGCACACACACCCATTTCTGACCCTCATCTGAAGCTTTTCAGCTTTTCACTTGAAGAAAGATGTTGAGAACCCGGAACTCTTCCAGCTCTGACTCAGGACACTAAAGGTCACAGACACCTGCCTTGATTGATCTGTGCAAACTAGCTAAAATGAAGAGTTCTGTTCCTGCTGTCTGCATTCTGCATACTGCTAGAAGGCAGGACAGCAAAAGTCCCAGATCAAGTGTTTCTCAGTAATATAAAAACATAAATCTAAAGCATGTGCTCTGCATTTTTATAGCCTGATATAAACTATCAATGAAACATATTTATGATACAAAGAGAATAATTCTTGCTGCTTCATGACAAAATCACTAGTAAAGGAGAGGCTCAAAACTCTGGTAAGTGTAGACAGTGCTGATGGCACCTCCCCATAGCTGTGAAGCAGCTCCCATCCATGCCTCTGTACTATAGGCTAGGAATGACAATTTCTAGCCTTTGATCCTGGGCATTGGGGTAGTTTTATTGTAGCATGCTCTAGTTCCGAAACAAAAAAGAGTGTCATCTGCATACTTTCTGTGATCAGAACAAAGCCCTTGGTCCACCTGTGCACAAAATTAAATGGGTCTACAATTGATTCAGATTCAAAGTCGTACCAGCAGGGGACGAGGCCTCCTTGATCTGCATTGTGTGGATGGGAAGCCCATGATCCTGATTAAAGTCAATGCAGAAGTTCGGTAAGTATGCATATACAGTGCACCTAGTTGTTTGGTTTTAGTAGCAAAGATGAGCTCAGCCCACAGTTTTTGTACATAAAAATTGTTCCCAGGGCTTTTTGCACTTTATTTTAGCAATACAATTTAGGGTACAAAAGCCATTTTATTAATATTCTTATTAAACAACCAGGGCTGGGGCAGGAGAAGTTATCAGGAAATCCAAGTTTACCTACTACTGCCCAGACTAAGTCTTCAGATTTCTAAAAGGAAGAAGGTATACAAAGATCTCACTGCTCAATTACTAATTGTCATCTTCCTTCCAAAAACAACCATTTCCAATGCCCCCAGGAATTTGCCTGCGTTGCATTCACAAAGCATGGTGCACCTGCAGGTAAGGCTGCTGTTTTTCTTCTATTCAACTCAGGAAGAGATTTCCAACATGCTTTCCTCCTACACTGCTATTTTTACTCACTTCTGATCAATGCATTTTTAAACATCCACGAGCCATGAGAGAAGTCAGGAGATAAACTGATTCATTTCAGATAATGCCAGCACCTCGGAATAATAGAATCAGAAAGAACATTAATGCTGCAATCTTATGAACATATATATATACAGAGAGAGAGAGAGAGAGAGAGAGACGTCAACATAATTTCAGACTTATAGTTCAGACCTCAAACCCTAAGCAAAATCAACAAAAGTCCATTCTGGGCTATAAAATCACTGATGTGTAATACTGTCCCCACGGATTCCACAGGAAAGGCGCATGATACACTTTTCCTTCCATCCGCATGGTTTACTCCTGCGTCATGAATTAAACAGAAAGGCAGCCATGCAAAGATTACAGAGAACATTTATTCATGTCAATGAATCATATGATCACTATAATACTCATCGGTTGCATTTGCTGCATTTTATCCCACTTTTTAAGCTATAAAAGGCTATGTCCTGGAGAACCTTATAAAATGTCATATTATATGATGGGGTGTGCAAGGGGAACTCAGCTTCTCAATCAAAAGTGCTTAGAGCCAAACCCTGCTCTGCAAAAGCAATTTTTGACATTTGATTCGTAATGAATTGAATATTTGAAAATCTGAATTCGTACAAATGAGGAAAAATGAAAGTCCAGACATTCGAATCTATACAAATATAGATTGTTTGAATAAATCAGTCATTCATATTGCTACAGGTACATACGCATCCCATACACATCCTGTACACATCCCATATGCATTCCATTTTCATCCCGTATGTACCCATACAGATACAAATGTTCAAATTATTCATACTAATAAGTCAAAATATTTGTATTCATTCGAATTCGGAAATCCCAATGTCTGGACATTCAATTCATATACAAACGTCTGGATTCATATGGATTCATATGAATATTGAATATTTTGAATATCTGTGCACATCCCTAACATCAAGTCACTACAGTACACAGAAAAAAGTACCAACAAGCATTTCTTGCCATCACTTGACTGTGTTACAAATGGAAACTGCATTTGGCGTTTGCCAAGCCAATGCACAGTGGTTCATCAGCCAAGGCAGCTCATGTTCCAATGGTGAGCCAGGAGGCAGGGCCATCTTACACAGAGCCTGGCCCATCTGAAGTCAGGCAAATCAGCATGCTTTTGCCAGCAGCAGAGCATTCATGGGACTAAGACCAGAGAGCATCCCCCATTTCTGACCCTTCTTTGAGCCTTTGGAATTGAAGAAAGACACTGAGTGTCTTTCACTTAAAGAAAGACAATGAGAACTAGGAATCCTTCCAGATCAACACAGTAAACCAGCTGCCTAACACCATGCCTTGATAATCTTACTTTTAACCTTTTGCCTGTTTTCTGTGTGACCCTGACTTCAGCAACCCAATAAAAATACTGTGCTGAAATTTTGGTCTTACACATCTAGTGGTGGCAAGAAATACCTGTCTCTGCTTTGTTTATAGTCTTTCTGGGTTTTTTTGTTTTTGTTTTTTTGTTTTTTTGTTTGTTTTTTGAAAGGCTAAATCTGTCACCAAAGTTACTAACCCAGGTGGGAAAGGTTTAGCACAGTGCCAAGCTCCCCCTCCCTGTCACATCTCTATCAGATACAAGTATTTGGCAGTAGAGATTGAGAAACCCTTGCTTCTTATCTTCTCAGTTGGTCACTTTCAGCACATAAAAAAGTAACATCAGGCAGAGCTGAATGGCTGTTGCCTTATCTGCAGGGTGGTGATGAGCACAGGAAGGCAGCCAACATCCTCAGAGTTTTACTTGCCACTCTGCTGGAAACAGACCTTCCATGCCCAGTGTTGTCACTGGTGTGTAGACACCACAGCCACTGAGCCTACACCGGGCTCTTCCTTCCACCCATCTGGATGCAATCTAAGCGTTCTGAATAAGGCTGAGTTCAGACAGCACTAAAAATGTACATTTAATGCACAGCAGCATTTGATTGGCCATACAAATTTAATGATCCTCTGATGCAGCTACACATATAGCATGATACCACTAATTTTTTTTAAAAAAATAGCAGTTTAAAGGGCATTCTCAACAGAGTATTTCATTACTCCACATCTTTTCCTCTCATTTGGGTAAACCGCACGGATATTCAAAATATTCAATATTCATATGAACACCTGGATCTATGAGAGCTGAGGAGCTGAGCATATGAATGGAGGAATCCTTGCTGCTGTGGCATCTAAAATGTGGAGTGTCATCTATTGGTTGGGACAAACCATTTCTCCTGCAGAGTACTGGTAAGCTGTGGATTTTTTTACAGTGATATTTGGAGACACCTCGAGATGAATATGGGGCAATCCCATTTAGGTTGTCCCAGGATTTAAGAGGATGGAATGTGTCCACCAAATTGATTTCAGAAAGGAAAATACTGTAACACATTGAATAAAGATTAATATTTTAAAAAAAATTAAACTGGAGTGACCTCCATTCGTACTCATAACGTAAGATTTGCTGCAGAAGCGCTCTTGCCTCCCTCCCCCCAGCCTAATTAAACAAAACAGAGGGTCAGAAATGAAAAAGTGTCATCAGTGACAGCACCCCAAGGAAATCTCCCAAGAAAGTCCTGCCAGGAGCCATCATTACATAGCTTGTGGTGGACTTTAAGCTGAATGCATGACTTTTCCATGCTGTATTTTACTGCATCTTGTTTTGTGATGTTGTATTCTAACTTTCTTTAATGCTTTGTGAGCTGCCCAGGGAATCTTATTTCATATAAACACATCACTGTCTTTAAAAAAAAAATACTGATTTTAAAGGATTATTATTGATAACTATGATCAGAAAACAAGAGGGATACAACAGACCTGTGAACAAGCTATACCATAGAACTGTGATAGTTAGACTCAATGGCAGGTTTTACCTTCATGAACAAGAATCAAGCCAACCTATTTTGAAAAGATCAAAAGAGAACGTTGCCACAGAACTTCTATTCCTAGATTTGGGATTGCAGGATTTCATACTTAGCCCTGCCACATTGCCAGCATGCACAATCAGTCTGGATATAACTTTATGACCTCATGAAAATATAAGCCTTTGTGGACAAGATCACACTTCAGAAAAATAATCTCTCATCTTTAGCAGATCACAAGAGCCTGTATACGTTTCCCTTGGCAGATTCATGGCTATTTCTCTGGAATTAAACCCTATTCATTGTCTCCTGGGTTCTTCTGCCATCATGCTTTTGCTTATTCTTACTGTGTGTTTGAGCATGCTGTGTGCTCTGCATGATAAAATCTAATTGGTTGCAACTGGGTATAGAAGATCTTCTCTCAAAGAAAGGAGACAGAACAGATGGCTTTAAATACATGCTACTTCTTCAAATCTATAATTCTATGAAAGATAGATGCTTGATTTACATTCTGAAATGGTAGAAAAGCTAGAAGGATCATTACCTAGTAAGATCCAGTTCAATTTTACTGATTATACTGTTTATGTTTTCAGGGGCTAGTCATTAATTAATGGATTCCATTAACCACTGCCCTAGTTATACTTGGATAACAAATGAGCCTTCTTTTCAAAATGTGGGTAAATCACACTGTGTTCCAAAAATGCAAGTAATAGACACACATACTCCACATTTACCAATGCTATGATGGAAAAGGAAAAGGGATGCCAACCATCCTTATTTTATATTTTCAAATATGCATCAGTCCACCAACTCTTAGATGGTTTCAGTTACAGCAGAGCCTCTTGTATAGATAAGAGCAATCTATATTCCAGCAAATGGAAAAATCCTGCTTAAAAATAAATAAATAGGCATGAGATAAGAGCCACAAAATGCATCTTGGAAGTTATGAAGATAGTCTTGAAATTAACAGTTGAAAATGTTTGTCGAAGATCTACTTGATCAGAGACAACCTAGACAGCAGAACCACTAGGGGGAAGAGATGGGGATGTGGGGTTCAACTTTTAAGAGTTGGCTTTTCTACCCCGCTTTCCTCACCCACTTAAGGGGACTCAAAGTGGCTGACAAATCTTTTCTATTCTTCTCCCCACAACAGAGCACCCTGTGAGGTTGGAGGGGCTGTGAGAACTCAGAAGAGACCTGTGACTTGTCCAAGGTCACCCAGCTGGCTTTATGGGGGAGGGCGGAATTGAACCTGATATTCCCAGATAAGAGTCCAGTTCCCTAACCACCAGACCAAACTAGACTCTTTTTTTACTTGCCCCTCAGGTAGACAGAATTAGCAGAGATAATAGAAAAGCTTCAGCTGGAGATTTGTCCTCTCCTTTGCCATCCAACTTGATGTTCAACTGAAGATACAGATGCTGTGTTTGATCTAGACCTGTTCAGCAAAAAAATCTTCCAATTTGATCTAAATTCACTTTCTAAAAGTGCATTCTCATTTGAAACATTGGATCTTCTTTCAGACACTTCCAGGAAATCCATACTTTTTCCATTATATCAATGAGATTCCTTTTATTAAACTTTTGGTCATTTTTTTGGATTAGAACTTCAGTATCTTTCAAAGAATCAATAAGAATGCTATGCATGGAGAAAAGACACCCTTCCGGGGGGGCCATGCTGGCCAGTTTCCATTCCTCCCTTCACCAAACCATCTGGGGGTTGGATGGGGGAGATGCTAACACCCTCAGGAGCTGGGAGGGTTTGAGTGTAAGATGCAACACCAAAATCGTTATTATATGTCCTCTCCAGGTTAGTGGTGAGGCAAAGGAGACTGGGAGATGCAACAACAAAGGAGCCCCCAAACACCTTCAGTTGGTAAGTGGAACCATCTTAGGCTTACGGTTTTATATAAGGATGGCTGGTTTGGAACTGGTCTCAGTATTTTAATTTATTAAATGTCACTGTGTGCCAACCACACCACCCAAAACATAGAGAAACATAGTATTTCATTTTTGTTGAGGACTCTGGCCAATATCTGGTCAAGAACACCAGATTCCATGTTAAAGCTGCATTAAAAACTATATTCTCCATCACAAACAACTCCAGACTTTGGCCTCTGACTACCTGATAGCATTAATTCCCAACAGATGTCCTTCTAGCTCCCTGTTTAATATTTTTGGTACATAAGGACTTTCCATCTTCAGGATACTTTGGCTCAACACAGTGCTGGCAGTTTGAATATTCATTGCTTTTCTGTTGCTTTTATTCACTTTACCGTGATTCTGTTTCATGTCCTGTTTCAGGATCGTGAAGCATAGACGTCCAGGGCTGGCTGAAAGTTGCCAAATCAACAGGCAGCTCACTGTGAAAACTTTCAGTTAGCAGGTCAAGCTAGATGAATGCAAAAGTAGTAAGTGTGTCACTCCAACGATCACACTTGCAAACATCAATTTTCCATCGGAGGCCATTAAAAAATGCATAGGAAACGGTCCTAGAAGTGGGCCATTTTCTGCCCATTACTTAATAAACCCAAGCAGGCAATAACCTAGGTAGGTCATCTGAACCAAGCAGCAAGCCTAGTCTCTCTTGTAGTCACTTGCCACAAGCAAACAAGACTCATAGCTTATGGGAGTTCCAGTAGAAATTATTCCATTTTTCTCCGTACATTTCAGGCCTTCCCAACCGGAAGAAATTTATGGTGGAAGATCTTCTGGTGGAAGACTTTTTGCATTGTTAAAACTAACAGCATTGGAGAAGGGATTCTCCTGTTTTGAGCTTGCAACATTTACACACATTGCTGTTTCTGGGCCCACCACAAAGCTTTCACTAAGCTGCCTTAAAGGGGCCACAGAGATGCTTATTTTTGCTGTGTCTGATCACACCCTTAGTCCCAGTGCATGACTGACCAGAATATATTTGCTTATGCAAAAGCAAATATTTCAAGCACACTATTGTATTGCCTAAAACCACCTCTGTTTATCATACATAAATATGGATATAAACCAATTCATTTCCCTAAAAACAGAAATAACTTACTTCACCCCTCAAGGCACCTCTGAATCAAGAAAAAAAGCCCACAAGTCAAGCTTGATTCCAAGTGACTGCAGGTTTTCTGAGGACGAGTCTCTAATCATTTAACATAACTACTTCTCCTCTGCTTGGAGAAATATATGCTTTTTAAAACCTCAGACTGTTTTGAAGGTTGCTTATTTCAGGATGAGCCTAAGAATCTTCTCCAGTTAAGATTTTAATCCAAATAGGTGAAGAATTTTAGCATGAACAAAAATTGATTGTTTTGAACCTAACTTGCAAACACTATTTTTGTTGAATTTTGATGGCAAAGCTTTTAATTGAACTAATAATTGTTTGCATTCAATTTAGAATTTGTTCAAAAATAAAAAGTACCAATTTTTCCATTGAAAAAAGGCATTTTCAAGTCACAAGCTCAGTGAACACCAAAAGAGTTTGATTGAATCATTCATGTCTGCAACCAGAAACTGGATTGGTTTGATCAAATTTCTGGATATATGAACAACTGTGTATCCATTACAATGCAAACAACTTTGAACATGAACTATTTGATCAAAATTTCCAAAGTTATTAGCTGGACTTTTGTTGCCCGGGTGCCCAGGAACAGCAAACGTCTGGTGCCACCTCTGGGTGTCTGGCCAAAATGGGATTGGACCTCAGATACCAGTATACATGGACCAGTATACTGAATTAGTGCACTTGTGGTCTGCTTCAAAAAAGGTCTACAATTTGACACTGCATTCCACTCCATTGCTGGTGATACAGCATACTAATGGGGAGCTACCTCCAGCACGTGAATGCAGTTTGTGGAAAGGGCTTTTGAAAAGACCAACCCTCAAATCAAACTTCATTGCGAGGACCTTGCCTGGTCTGCATTCATTGCGAGGACCTTGCCTGGTCTGCATGCATGGTGATCTTCAAGCAAAACGTTATCTGCAGTAACAAGCTGGTATAACACAGCTTTCTTTGCACAGAGATCAAGCGCAATGGCTCAGCTATGCAAGCTGCCTCCACAAGGAAAGGGAAGAGGGAGCCATGATCAAACTGAAAGTTCTCACATACACTGGCTGATTTCTTTAGGATCTGTGTTTTGAGCAAATCTCCTAGCATTGCTTGCCTTGATGGGAGATGCTCAAAGGGTTTTTGGATGGGCAATGATTGCCCTGAATGTTGAAGTAGTGTTTAAGCGTCCCCCATCTCAAACTGCTGTAAAGCTACTTTTTCCCCTTTAAAGTGGGAGACAGGGAACCCTGGTGTGCATCTCCCATTGATCTGATTTGCAGAAAAGCCTCTGGGCTGTTGTACTGGAAGCTGCTCCCAAACCAACCCAAGAAGTGGGAGAGATGATGTGTTAGTGGGGCAGCTCCTCCCTCAAGCCAGCTAGAACAGTGGAGTGAACCCAGCCTCAAACAAGCTATCGTAGATTCATTTCCAAGGTCTCATTAAATAACAAGTGTAAGAAATTCATCGAGATTTTTTCCCCATTATTTGCTTTTAAAGGGCAGTGGTTGACAGTTTTTCTATGAGGCTCTTTTTCAGCGTTAATAATTTGAGCTGCAAAGGTGCAAGACAAGTATCTGTTATTAGCAAATATAGGCACCTCTACAACAGCTGGAATTTGTAAATAGGTCTATCCCTTCTATCCCAGTTGCTTGGCAACACAGAGAAGGAATTCCAAAGACCAAGGGATGGGTAATTTGACAAGTGAATTAATTGAGTGTTTCCCTGGTGGGAGCTTTAGGTGGCTAATGTGGAAAATACAGGTCAACTTAACTCACCCAAAGTCAGTTTTATCAAACCATCCAATTCCGTAAGTTTCTGATCACCAAAGTGGCTGAGAGATACATTCTAGCATGTTGTATATAATCTGCCTTCAAGAAAGGATGTATTGACAGAATTCTCTAGATATCCAAGTTTCTTTAATCGTAAGTAACCACCCCTCCCATCATTCAGCTGAATGGTTTGCCCTTTGACATTGCTGTCTTACATCTCTGGTACCCAGCAGGTTTGCACAAAACAATCTGTACTCTCAAGAAACATTAAAGTTCCAAGACCTTCTATCAAAAGTTTGTTCCATTCTGTAGTCCTAACATAAAAGTTGAGAAGCTTTCCTTAGCATGTTAATAAAAATGTGTTCACTTGTTTACTTTTTCTTTTTAACGTCCCATCCTAACTCCTTGTGGTGCCCAGTAGAACAATATTTGAAACAAAAAGATTAAAACCAGTTCAAAGGGATTGTCTAAAGAATGAAGCAAATTTAATTTTAAAATTCAAAGAGATGAAGCCAGCCCCACAAAAATACCACTGATGAACCAGCTTGAGAAAATTCTTTCTAATGTCCTTAAAAAGCACTGATCACATAGTTGAAATTCAAATTCTGCTCCTTCTACAAGAAAAAGCAAGGTGATGAGATGTGACAAAAACTTTCTGATCTTGAAATTATCATGAGTCACACAGAAATGCCACTGCTGCTGTTGTTGGCCAACTCCTCACTGATTGCATGGGCACCGCTATGTAGTCATCTTGGCAGAAATACACAAGTCATTTGCCATTGCCTACTTCCAGGGAGAGGATGGGGATCAAACCAGCAACCCTCAGATCCATCAGAGAGAGAATATTCTTTACCATACCTTTCTTGATTTTGCATGTAACACACAACTCTTGTTCTCACTTTTTTCCTTTGGTGGGAATAGAGGGACTGTCCACACTTACCTTCCTGAAGCCATTCCAGCCACTCCAGGGAAGACCCACCTATTCATCTGCTTGCCATGGTACTGCCATCATCCCGGAGCATCCTGGAGCACCCCCCAGCTTCCCCGATCTTCAATAGCTGTGGACAAGTAAAAAAAACACCTGTCCACAGTTTCACCAGGAGCAGCTGGTGAGCTCCAGTTGCAGCATTCATATCTTCTTCCAGCTGTGAACATTGTGAGTGGCCAGAGTGGCTGTAGCTGCACAATTGTGAACCATGAGCCTACTGTCATGGCAATGTCCCAGCAAAAGCCAACTGTTGTTGCAGCCATTGCCATGACAATCCAGCCTGCCTCGGCTGGGCTATCTACACTTTAAGCGCTGGTGGTTTGGTTGGGTAATGCATCAGCACTTAAAGTGTGAATGCCTCCCTCTGCATTTAATCTCCTCAATGGGGCAGTACTGTTATAGCATCCCACTGAATTAAGTGTGAACAGGCCAAGGATTTCTTTTTAATCTACTGTATAGGATAGAAGAGCTATCTAGCTTTGTTAACAGAACTTGCTCCAACACCTGATTCAGGGCTGCCTGGAGCTTTAAAGATTAAAGACCAGAAAACATCCATCAGGAATTGTCTGCTGATGCTTGCTGGCAAGGCTTTATTAGCTGTTGACATGTCATTTATAATTTACATGGCTTGTCACAGCTTGAGTTTTTATTAACTAGTAAAATAAGGATTTCTGCTTCTTCTCTTACTGACCTAAAGCAAATATTCTGGCCACTGGCTTCACAACAAAGTGTGAAGTTCAGAAAGCAATGCTCCTTTCAGGACATAGCTGAATATTTTTCAAACTCACAATTAGCAGGAAAAACAAATTACAATTTTCCACATTATTTTCTCACTCATCCCTGTTGAGATATATCCACTGATTATAAAGATCACTGACCAATACAGACATAGAAGCTGTCACCCCATCTGTTCCCCCTTCCAACCAGCAGAATTTGGAGAGACCTGGCAACCAAAAGCCCACTACTCTAACAGTGTTGCTTCTGAATGCCAGATCAGTCCAGAATAAAACATCAGTCATCCAGGACTTAATCCTTGAAGAAAGGGCTGATCTGGGATGCATAACTGAGACCTGGATGGATGAATTGGGTGGGCCTGATCTGACACAGCTTTGTCCTCCAGGTTACTTGGTGCAACACTGTTCTAGAGTAGGGGGAGGGGAGGGTCTATTGCTGTGGTCTATTGGACTTCCATCTCCCTCACCAGGCAGCCAATTTGCTCTGATAAGGGGGTTGAGGGCCTGTTTTTGTTGTTGGGCCAGACAGACAGAATAGGAATCCTACTAGTGTACCGTTCACCCCAGTGCCCAGTATCCTCACTATCTGAGCTGGCTGAGGTGGTCTCAGATGTGGTACTGGAAGCCCCTGCCACGGTGATGTTGGGGGATTTCAAAGTCCACACTGAGGCTACACTCAATGGACCAGCTCAGCTCTTTATGGCCTCCATGACAACCATGGGGCTGTCTCAGTTTGTATCTGGTCCAACTCATATAGCAGGCCACACCCTCGACTTGGTTTTTGCCTCAGAGCAGATTGGTGAGTATCCGTTGATAGGAGGGCTGACTGGCAACCCGTTGTCATGGACGGATCATTCGCTGGTGACGTTTGGACTTACAGTGGCAGTCCCCCTCTGTGGGGACGTAGGACCTATTGAGATGGTCCACCCCCAGAGACTTATGGAATCTCAGCGATTCCTGAATGCCCTGGAAGATTTTCCAGTTGTCATGTCTGGTACTCCTGTTGAAGCTCTGGCCTCTCTTTGGAATCAGGAGATGAGCAGGGCTATCAACATGATCGCTCCCAACTGCCCTCAACATGCTTGTAGAGCCTGAAAAGCTCCTTGGTATTCCATGGAGCTGCGGGCCATAATACAGGAAGGTCAACAGCTAGAGCACAAGTGGCGTAAATCTGGCTGTGAATCTGACCGAACACGAGTTAGAGCACACTATCATGCCTACCACGTGGAGGTGATGGCAGCAAAAAGTAGTTTTTTCTCCACCACCATTGCGTCCTCAAGTAGCCATCCAGCAGGGCTTTTTAGAGTAGTAAATGGCCTTATAAAATCGGGCCCAGGGAAGTGTGAGCCACAGCCATCTAATATCTGCTGTGACAGTTTTGCAAAGCACTTTGAGAACAAAGTCGTTCAGATTCGTAGGGGATTAGATGTCATAATTGGACTTAGTCCAGGGGAGGCGTCCAGAGAACTGTCTGGTCCAATTATTTTGGATCAGTTTCAATTACTGCAGCCTTAGGACATGGACAAGTTGCTTGCAGGGGGGCGGCCAACAACATGTTCTCTGGACCCTTGCCCTTCCTGGCTGATAAAAGCTAGATGGCAAGGTATGACTTCCCATCTTGTCTGGGGGATGAGAAAAGTGAACTTGTCCATGCATCCATTTACCTTGGTGCAGACATGTGTCTGGGTGCCACCATCTTCCCTCCAGATGCCGGTGCCAGTGCATGTGCTCTGGCACTGTCACTGGGACAACAGTGAGGCGACACGCACTTGCACTGGTTCCAGCATGCCACGTGTTGCATCAGCTTGCTTGTGCACTGTGTTAGATGCTTCTCTTTGCACCATAGAGGTGCAAATAGGTCTTGCCAGAACTGGGAAGGAACTGGTCAAATTAAGTGCATGTGTGTGGAGTACTTTATTATGTCTACACGTAGTCGACCTGCAGTGCACTCTTGCACAAAAGGAGCCATTTCTGAGTTGGAAATGGTTCCTTGAAGTGCAAGATGCTCTGTCTGGGATCACACTGCAGGTCAACTAGCAGGCCAAGTGCAGAAAGGCCCCAGGACTGAAGAGACATAGAGCACTAAGGGAATCAGTGCTGCCTCCATCCCAGAGCAGCCCAGAGACACCCAGATTGTCAGTAGGGCACTCTTGGATAACCTCTGGATGCAATATCTGCATTATTTCCTATGATGAACGTTGCATAAGGGTAGGGTGCCATGGCTGCAGTTGTGAAATCATGCTCAGCATTACCACATCACCATAGCAGTGGCCCTGTGGACATGTCCACTGCACTTCACTGAGACCTAGGTAGGTCTGGGTGAAGCTTGGGATGGGCTGGTCTTGCAATGCAAATGCTGGCCACCATTGCTGACTTAACTGCTATGGGATACTTTCCCATAGCAATTAAGTGCAAAAACTCTCATAGGCCGTAGCTAGGGTAGATCTGACTCACATGTTGGGTTTGCATATGATGTTCATCTGGGCAACATTAAGATTGCTCCCAGTAAGTGGCAGTTGCAAAATGCTACTTTTTAAGTCTCGTTTCTGAAGCTGGTTTGAACTTCTGCTGCTACCCCTACTTCTTTGACAGCACCAAAGCAAGAGCAAGAGCCAGAAGACTCCTCACTAGTACACTGTTCTGATTCCCCCAAATGCATGTCATATGAACCAAGGAAAGGTTTGGGTGCTAGAGGCACATGCCATTTAAAATCAGCAAGGCTTTAGGTGCTAGAGGCAGGAAATCCACATTTCATTCTCTAGCCAGACCTCTCCCATTCATGTCTACAGACAGCTTTACTTTTTGCATGACCTTAGATCTGGAACAAGGGATCACAAAGTCAGGCTCAGGGTCTCAAGAGTCTGCACATTAGTGTGGATCTGTGAGGTCCCATCCACCACTGGTGCCTTCCATGCTGGACAGAGCATAATGCCAATAAGGGAGACCCCAATCAGGATTACCAATAGATTTCAACAACAAAGCCTACCAGCAGAACACTGCAGGCTAGTCTGGAATACAGAGGTGTGCAAAAGGCACAGTTCCATCTTCCAGATTACTATGGGACTCATTTCAGCAGCATGTCAAAGCATACTGTTGAAATGGGTTCCATTGTGGCTCCAAGACTAGGCATTTGGAGCAATAGGGGCCCAGGTGAATCTGGACCAGCATTGTCATGCAGACAGAACTGTCCCAGCCCATGCCTTTCCATTACCTGCAGCAGAGAAGCAGTGAGTGCAGAAATGTCCATAGTTGTATCTGCAGTCTACTTTGCTACCAAAGCACAAAACATGGGGGAGAGATGAAAATTCTGAGAGTACAGCTGTGTCCAGACTGTATCCAAAGCCACACAGCTTTCTTCAGCCTGAAGAAGTGCCTCAGAATTCGTCGAAGTAAAAAGATGCTGATTAACCAGCATCTTTTTACTTCACGTTTCCCAGGACATGCTGTGTCTCTCCTGCAGGCAATGGTGCGTCCCATCTGACAGATGGGAAGTCACGTCAAAGGAGCAGCTTAGCTTCTGATTGGCCTGTCAGACGGACCAGAAGCAGCTGCCCCATCCCTGCATGGCTTCCAACAAGCCCATCTGTCAAGCAGGAAGCAGCAATGGCAGGAGTGCAGAGTATTGGAAGAGTCTGGAGGTACTCACTGTCCAGAGTTGCCCATAATAATATCTGATTTCACTGTTTTTCTTTTTATACCATTCTATACCATTTTGTTTTTATAATATTCTGTGCCATCCCCGAAGAGACTTGGAGATGGTAGCGTCTAGCAATATACTTCTAAAAGGCTATGCCAGATGATCTCAGGGTGACTTGTAACAGTGAAAACAAATTTGAAAAAAGAAAAAATAATAGCAAAGCCTGAAAGGCTGCAGAGGCTGTTTTCGCAGCCAAAAGGCAGGGTAAATAGGCCAGGATAAACTGTAGACGTGAGGGTAGAAATATTAATAACAAAGATACCCTCCCCGCAAACAAAATTGTTTTTCAAAATGCATGTCGCTGGTACCCTTCTAGGCCCAGTGTTTATTAATAATTCATAAAAATGTTACAGTAATTACCAATTTTGCAATATCACAACACTGCACTTCAGCAGAAATCTCCTTGCAAGCTCCATTAATAAATAAAATGCAATTCACCATATTAAATTTGTTGTTTAAAGGCTAAATATTTCATCATAGCTAATTCATTTTAAATAATCAGCCAGGTCTCACCCTGGATCTCTTGCCTTGGTTTGTTTGTTGTTTTTTCCCTCTATCTTGGAAATGAAATTACATGTCAAACATTACAACAAAATGGTCTTGAACTATAACATTAATGCATAGTCTATTACACCAAAATACTCCAAGGACTGACCAGAAAGCCATTTGGCTCGGCTGAACCTTTCAGCATGTGGTTGTTTTCCTGGGTGTAATGTTCCATGAAAGCTCAGTTGTATAGAACATAGTATCTCAACTTGCTTTTAACAAGAACCAGGCAATGCAGACATGAAAACCACTCAAGAGTTCCAGGAAGTTGTGCCTGCTGACCTACAACTTTGAAGCTATGCCTGTGTTCCACTTTCAAGAGATGATGAGCTGCAGTAAAGCTTTACCTGCCTTGCATACAACAAAGACAAAGACAAATTATAAAAACTGAGAACACTGTGTGGCACTAGGTTTTGGTTTTGAAGCTCAAAATCACATTGGCTTAGCTTCTGACTCTTCTGCTGAGGAGCTGATGAAGCAGAGGTACAAGTGTTCAGTATTAAGAGCAATATCATTGGCATATGTGTAAGAGGTGGGCAAAAAAGCATGGGCCATTGAGAAGATAAGATATGGGGAATCTATAGTACATCATCATAATTCTTCTTGAGCAGCATTATCAAAATTGGGCAAGACAAACTGCAACACAGCACTCACTCATTTCACACACTTCTTAATATTTATCTGTAAAAAAAAACCCTGACACAATAATCAGGTTATTAAATATAGCATGTTACTCAAGAAAAATCTCATAACACTGACAATGAGGAGGGATAATGAGGATGCATTCTGCACCAGAAAGTCAAGTTCAAAAAATGTCATAACACACAACACACACACTCACATATATATATACTCAAAACACAAAGTTTCTTTTTTAAAATCTTTGTGTAGATGAAATCAGGGGATGTTCTTCCATTCATAGCTGGCACACCTACAACACTTATTGCTAACTGATACACCATCATCTTTTTATAAAAGCCAGGGCATTCATTGAATAAAAACACCTAATTTTATGGAAATTTCCAAGAAAGGTCAGCTGCTGAAAGTAGTCACGGTCAGGAGTATCATATTGTCTTTCAAAATCACAGAAATAGCCGTGTTAGTCTAATTTGAAAAGTCCAGCAAGGTAATTAGTAGCACTTGGAGACTAAAAGGAGAAGGGTTGGTAGATGAGCTTTTGTAGACATGTCTACTTCTTCAGTTATGAAAATTAGAATATCAAAGGCCTTTGAAACAGCAGATTACTTGGATAAAGTGTTCAAGTTTCTTTGGTATGTCTGGCTAAATTTGAATGGCATCATAAACTGATACCATGAAGTCCTAGAAGGCAATGATTTAAGAATTCAACACATCTAGAAATAACAGACCAGAAATGTTAGCTCTAATAATCTAGTGCAGCAAACTGCACAATAATGCAAACCGTAACTTATAAAGGGTGCACGACTGCAGCCTTTAAGACCTGTGCCTCTCAGGCGTTTACAAAGTTTAATGGTATTTTTCAAAGCAATCAAATGGATTTGGAGTAAAGCTTTGCTGCTCTTCTGATCATTAGGGCTTTCAGTTCACACTGAGACTAAGCATAATGCTTAGGCTGAGCCTGAACACCGTTCTGCTCTCTCTAAAATAATGAAAGAGAAAAGGTAGCACAGCAAATTTTCTTTCTTCGAGTAGCTCTTCCACAGAAAGTACAATTATGCCTTGTCACATCTTGTGACTCCTTTCCAACAGTTTCTGAGAAAATCATCTGTTTTCCAAGTAAAGAAGACTTCATAAGCCAGAACAGGCACATACAAGCAGCACACTGTTTTACTGTGCAGGCACACATTTCCTCACAAGACTGCAAAACAATGAGGTCTTCATTCACCATCCACTACAGAGCTGCCATCATGTGTATTAGAATAGCGGCTTGAGAAATCCTTCCATGGAGCAGTGAGCAAAGATCTTCAGACTTGTGCTATTCTTCCAAAGATCTTTGGCCTGTTGTACAGAATGCTAATTAACAGCCCCCAAGACATCCCCAGTATACCCCTAAGTAAGACCTCAGGAATTCATATCCCCAAATAATCCACTATGGAACAAAATTACTCATAAGGAGATGATACAATATTCTACCTCAGCTGCTTCAACTGTGACAGACTTGTTCTCATAACAAACATCCACACTGGTGTGAATACACAGAGATAAATAGAAACAAGCATTTTTTATTCTCATCAATAGTTCACTATTTACAATATCCAGGATTTGGACAGCGCATTGCAGCTGGTATTCAGTATGTGGCAGTAACAAAGTTCAAGGCCAAAGCAACGAACACCTCTAAAGGGAATATTTACTGTACCAAACTGCCTCTTTATTATTATTATTTTCTGACCACCTCAAATGTAATGCTCCGGTTTTCCATTAGGCACCTTGTGAACAGAGAAGAAGCCACAATGAAAATCCATTATTACCAAGAAGACCTTGAATTATCCTTTGAAGGAACAAATTCCTTCAGTTTCTATCCAGAGCCATGACCTATGCAGTGACATTTAGGTAGCTAGAGGTGGAACACAGAGGCTTTGTGTAATAAAGAGCTTTTATGTCACCTAGGAGAAGCACAAATTTGCCAAGAAAAAAAAGCTAAAAACACATGACTTTGAAGGTGAACCATTTCTCAAAGTGAAGTTATCTTACAATGAGACCCTGTCAGGAGTTGGGCTGAAAGAATCCACTTATTTCAATTGATAAGGAAAGCCATATTCATAGTCCAATAACTATGTTTATCAGGTAACTGACTGTTGTAGAAAGTGATGCTTAACACAATTCAACTGAAGGATATAGTTAGAAAATTAGAACATAAGAGGAGCCCTGCTGAATCCAGCCACAGCCCATTTATTTCAGCATCCTGTCCCACAGACGGCCCACCAACTGCCTCTGGGCATTCTCAAGTAAAACTTTTTCTGTTCTCAGCTCCCTGCAAAAATCTTTAGAGGTACCCTGCCCTCTTCCCTACAGAGATCAAAGCATCTCCTTTCTCCCTGAAGATAACTTTTTCAGCTTGGAGGATACATTGTCCTTCTACTTGCAGGAATGGGAGAGAACAGAAATGGAGGATATACTGGAGCCTATATTTAAATATGCCTTGACCCATCAGAAAAGGCTTCAACTAATGGACCTAGACCATGCATTCTTGACAAAGAGTTTAATCTGCATACAAAAGTGACAAACATATGTACACCAATCTGTCTGTCTGTCTGTCTGTCTGTCTGTCTGTCTGTCTGTCTGTCTGTCTGTCTGTCTCTCTCTCAACACACACACACACACCTTCTATCAATCTGACAGTTTCCCTTTAAACTCTGACAAAACTATCCTGCCAACTCATTTCTCCCCTGCCTCAGACCGTGACAGGATAGATGGCTTAAGCAATACAGGACTTGGAAATGCTAGTTCTTCTGACAAGAATTTATGAGATTTGGCAGGTAAGGATGACCTGTTCAACTCTATTGACCTACATAAGCGGAATGGAATCCTCCCAACAATATCATTCTGACTGAGGTGCTTTCCCTCAACTCCCTCAAGCATGTCTCCAGCTTGAGTGGATTCCAGCCGGCAGGACTGCTGACAACACACCACTCAGTAGTGTCCTCTGATTGCCTTCTTTCTAGTTCCTTGCAAGTCTTTTTACAATAGGTCCTCAAGAACAAAAAACAAGCTGATGCAAAAAGCAAAAACATGACAAAGCAGCTCCTTTGAGCCAGACATTAAGGCCTTCTCTGATTTCTGTGAAGGGGTTAAAAAAAGTGATCCAAATGATAGTCATGAAAATGAGATACTCAAAGCAAATTAAACTTGGGTCTAATACTTAGAGGGGGAGCAGTTGAAGTAAGTAATAAAGCCTGAAGGAGGTTATGGCTTCCCTGTGCTTACCTCTTGTAAGGGCAAATACTCTCAGGTACAAAATGTGGTGTTCTATGAAGGGAGAAAATAAGACCACTCTAGCTCCCACAAGGGATTCCCATGATGGTGTTGGTGGTGACCAGCATGGGTGAACACAGAAGTCTCCTTACTGTTATTGTCTTGTGAACAACCTTTGACATCTTCAAAGGAGACATCAAAGGAAGTTGGTGTGAGGGAACCGGCTTTCAACAGGGGGAGGGACTTCTTGCTATGCTTACCCACACTGGCCACCACTGGCTGGCATAAAGAAGCCTTTATCGATCTGCTGCCTGAACTACTTTAGGCAGAGGCACCACTAGAGCAAAGCAAAATTCTCATACCAAGTGAGGAAATGTATGCAGTGAACAAAATCACAATGTGTTCTAAGGCAGAAAGAATTTGGGAGTGAAATGTATTTGATCATACAAAAGATTTTAAAAGCACGGGTTCAATGGAAACCAGAAATTTTCCTGTTTGGCCTGACTGACTGACTGACTGACCGACCGACCGACCGACCGACCGACCGACCGACCGACCGACCGACCGACCGACCGACCGACCGACCGACCGACCGACCGACCGACCGACCAAATAAATAAATAAATAAATAAATAAATAAATAAATAAATAAATAAATAAATGAATGAATGAATGAATGAATGAATGAATGAATGAATATTTTTTACTGCAATATATGCTAACTACAGTAAAAAAAATATGTATACAGTATGCTCAAGTATGGAAATTGACAAAAAAGAAATTGAGGACTACATTATAAAAAGGGACAAACTGAGGCGCTGGTTAAGAAATAGAATGGTGGTAACCTTCTCAAAGAACTGGACAACCTTTCATTGACTTTCTACAAAACATAGGGCTTAACCATAGGTTTTGAAGACTGAGTAATACTGTAAAGCACTATCATTGGGAGAAGACCAATGAAGAAAGACAAGAGGAGCTAAACATCAAATAGTAATTGATAAACATTGCAAATGAGAACGGGAGTAACTTTTCATCATTTTTTTTCTATGTATTATTCTTTTATGAATTCTTCAATATAAGTTAATAAAGTTTAGTTTTAAAAAATAATAAGTAAAAACAAAGCTCCACAGTCAGCCAAACATTCCCAAAGCTCACACACCCAAGTGCTTCTGGTGTCCCAAGCAAGATGAACTTGAGGGTTTTGGATTATGATAACTGATACTAATGAAAACTGTAGTCCAAAAAAGATGCAAACAAAGACACCAGAACGGTGCTATTTCTGCTATGCAATGCTGGTGAGGGTTTTGATCAGAAATCATTTGATATTTAGCTGACTGCCTCCCTCAGTATAGATTTGTATGATTCCCTCTGGGGAAAAGGAAGGATAATAAACAAACAAACGAATGAATGAGTGCCATCTCATGACATCCTGAAGTCAGGCCTTCTCTCTATGGTGGTAACTATCCTCTGGAATGGCCTCCATAATGATAAACATAGTGTGCCTGCAATTCTGTGTTGAGAACAAAGAACTCAAATCTGATCTCCTTTGAATCCTTAAGTATCTCCTTTGTTGGTTTAAAAACCCACTGAAACACAGGGCTTTCCCTTGGGGTAGTATATCAAAACCTAAGCCTAGCAATTGATGCCAATGCATGTAGCAGTTCTAGCTTTACCATAAGCCTCAGCAGGAGAAACTTAGTGCTTGGTACATGCACAGAGAGGGATTACACGCACTCAACCGATTCTCAGAAGCAGCCCTGATTTAGGGATATGCAAATGTAATTTGCATCACCAACGCTTACAAAGTATTTTGGGATGCCAATATTGGGTACAGGCAGTCAATAATTTGCATTTGTTCTCAGGCATATCTTTGACAACTATTGCACTGAATGCACATAAAGCAATATTTACGACATACTGCCAAACTGAGTCAGATAATTAATACAAATCTAATGCTGTCTACCTCAACTGCCTGTATTGTTCAGGATTGTAGGATGGGTTCCTTCTTCACTACTTATTTTTTTCACTTCAGATAAGGAATAGAAATCTCAATTACTGATCTATAATTCTTTCAAATTTCCTAATCACTAGTCCCTCTTCTTCCTTGCCCAGATTATAGAATCCCAATCCATAACCATGGATATTTATCCCTAAAAAGATAGAATACAGAACTTCCTAACATATGAAAAACCCACCCTGTGACCCTTGGGTGAAATATTATAAATAAATAATCAGACCCTCTGAAGAATAGGCATTTATAGGAAGTTCCCAGTGACTTGACTCAAAGCCTTCTCACCAGGTAGAGAAGACAGCAAATTCATCCTTCTTCTGAGACCACTAACTGTCCCTTCAAAACAAGAACTTGGGCAATGCCACACATCCTTGGATAATTCCTAGATGTGATTTCTAGGCTGTCTAATTCACACCTAAGTTTTAATCTAGTTTCAGTCCACTTTCAGCATGAAAGAACACACCAGCAAAGTAACTAACCATTCTCCCCTTTATTTAACCCACTGTTGTATTTTCTGAGTTAGGTAACGCTGAAAGAAAATGGCTTGGCCCTTTCCTGGGTTTTCTTTCACTCTGAAAATGGACTGAAGCCAGATTAAAACATATGTGTGAATGCAGCTTAACACTCTTCTCTTGTGCAGAAAGCAAATTAGCACTCTCCCATTCATCTCTCAGAGCTCAAAATTAAATGGAGCTCTTCAGGAAGTAGAATCATTTCAGCTGAAATCTAGACAGGTTTTTTGCTGGCATCTCTTATAAGAGTTTTACTTACACTTTGATCTTCTTTGTTTCTCCAACCTCATACTGAGGGCCACGTAAAATTTAATTAAGAAGTTTATTGTTGGTCCTCCCAGCCTTCAGGCAACAGGAACAAAGCCAATCATTTGCAAATGACAACAGAGAAATGTCACCTGGAAATCAAATTCCGACTGTTTGTAATCATACCCGAGAAGAACAAGTGATGAGGGCAATCTTAAATTAATTAAAATAATTCAGTGTAAAACTGGAACCTGGAACAAAGGGACCCTAGTGACACTTTTTTGGGAAATGTGACAAAGCTTGCAAGTAAATCCTCTGAAGCGTCAATGACTTTTCAAACAACAAACACAATCTGGCGCACCTGAAGATTCACAACGGAGCAAGTCCTAAAACTGGACTATCTCCATGAGTCATGTTTAGAGAGGACTTCAAAACCATACAAATTATTTGAATACCCTGTGTTTTCATTCTACAAATGTTGGCAATGTGTGTCTTGTTTGCTTGTATGAGCCTACCAGACTCTTTAAGCACAATTAATGTTTCAACTTCAGTTTCACAAACTTACAAAATATGGATCTGGAAATATGAAATATGTAAGACCGTACGAGAATAAGAAAAGCCGTGTTAGATCAGGCCACAGTACATCTGATCCGGCATCCTGTCCCACACGGTGGCCCACCAAGTGCTTCTGGGAGTCCTTGAGAAGAAGACAAAAGTAAAACCTTCACCTGCTCTCAACTCCCTGCAAATGGCCTTTAGAAACACCCTGTCTGTCCTCCAACTTGGAGGCAATACCTAGACATCCATGTAAGTAGCCACTGATGTGCCTGTCCTCCATGAATTTGTTAAACCCCTTTTTAAAATTTAAGCAAAATCAATAGCAGCCAGCAACTAGAGGTGCCCAGCAGCCCAGCATACAGATTTGCCAGGTTTCTCTGAAAGTCTCAAATATGCTGAAAGCCCTCTTAGATCCAATGCACTTATACACAGTACACTCCCATGTTCTCCCCAGCCCCCTGAAGCTACTGAGCAAAATTTTTACATTTCTCTCACAGGCAGGCATACATTTTTATTTTAATTATTCTCTCCCTTGATCCCAGTCTCCTCAAATATGCACAAGTGTGTGGAAGGGTAGTGCACAAGATGGGCTGGAGTTGCCACAGTCACTCATGAACATGCCAGCTGGAAGTAGATGAGTTTGAAATACACAGAACCACTGCCACTACGCCAAGCGACTCTTAGCCCAGAAGCAACAACCTCTGCCGGCACTGTTCATCTTCATGTGCACATTTCCCCCCAAGAGGCCCAGAATGAGCATTAACTTGCATCTTCAGTTTCCATGCATTCCAAACTATAAAGTTGATAGCTTCTGCAGGACAAAAATCTTGTCAAATCACTCAGACCAACTGAAACCTGAACGTTAATGTATTGTCTCTCAGAAAGTCTATAGGCTTACTCCCACCAGCAAAGCCCTCAACAATGACTGCAATTCTGATTCTAAAGTTTAAAAAAGGGAGTCTAGTAGCACCCTAAAGACCAACAGAGAGAAGAAATTGTGCCATGAGACAGGGCACTTTGAGACAGTTTGGGCATTCAAAATGCAGGCACCTGCCTCCATTCCAGAATTTCCCCCATGGTTTATTAAAGCTCATGCAGCAATTCCTTCTCTCTGTTATCTTTGAGGTGCTACTAGATCCTTTTTAAAAAAATACTGATCCAGACCAACATGGCTACCCCTTCGAATTCTGATTCTGGACCCCCTCCCCCCCAAAAAAAAACACTATCCACTTTATCAAGATAAGAAAATGAAAAACAGTGAGCTCATGAGAACTCATAGTTGGAGGACAGTAATATAGTAACCTCAAAAGTTGCACAGCTTTTCCCTTGGCTTCCTTTTCTTCAGTCTTCCATTTCTCAAACCTCAGAGTAAAAGGAGCAACTATTTTCCTGTCCCATAAGCTTATAGTACACACTCAGCACCACAAGGGAACTGAATTCTCTCCACTCCATGTAGCAGCCTTTGGGCATTATGGCATCTGCAAAGCACATGGCTTTAAAAGGACAACTCTTCTTTTCCTGTTTGATGATTTTCTCTGCCTCTGGCCACAGGATGTGACATCAGAAGGACCTCTGGCCCGGAAGACAGCAGCTTTCCTCCAATCACCTCCCCTGATGTTGTATTGATGTCACTTCCTCCACGCCCCCTTTTTGGAGGGATATTTAAACTTCTGCAAGAAAACAAAGCTCACTTTCCACCTGATCTCCATATCCAGCCTCATCTCTCTCCTCTCCCTGTATTTCTTATCTGCCAGGTCCACCATTACTGGGCAATCACATGGTGGATCACCAGGCCTCTGGCTGGTACAGCAGCCTGGCTTTAACTATTGCAACATCCAGTGTAAGAGCAGCAACCCTTGCCACTGCAGACCTTCCTCCCTGGCTGTTTAAGGGCATGTAAGCCAGATACGTGCAACAGTTTTTTGCTTTTGAGTTGACTTCAAATGTATTTTCAAAACTGATTATCGCTAGTTTGCACAGATTTAAATCTATTCAGCCCAATAGAATGTTTGTCTCCAAGAACTTATTCATCTGCCTAGCTGACAAGTTTCGAGGCAAAGAAAGAACTTCTGCAACTGCAGCAACCAGATAATTCTTTGACAAGTTCTAGATAAGAAACAAGTCCTATGCTAATACAAAGTAAAAAGTATTTAATTCTAGTAAGCAAAATCTTGTCTAAAGTTTAATTTGTGGATGTTGTAAATTCTCTTAATTAAACAGGAGACATATAGTCAGCTTCCACACTGTCCTTTTGGACTCCAATAACTGCCTTCATAGACTGGCACCCACCCATTGCAGCAGGTCCTGAAAAGTATAGCCTCCTGGGAAATGCTCTGGCCATGCAAAACTGGCAGCCAGCTCATTCACCAACACCAAAATGGCACCAGGGAGCAAGGCAATGGGAGGCCTCTTCAATGTGGTCCCCAAGTGTTTTGCACAGTAGGCCAGCACAGCAGCATGCAGGAATGGTCCCAGAATGGACCCAGAAATGGGCTGTCCCCTGTGACCTGCAGTAATCCTCCTGGGTTGTAATTCCAGAGGCTGAGAGATTTTGTCCTAGTCTCCAGAGTTAGGCGAGGATGGGCCACAGTGGAATAGATGGCCCCTGGTACATGATAAACTCCGCTGTTCCACCAAGAAATCTCTACCCATACCAGCCTCTGCATCACATGCCAAAAGGCTCATGGTGCAGAAGCAGGATGTATGTAAGGAACCTGCACATACAAAGATAGCCTAATCACTAAAAAGTTTTCTGCAAAGCATGAAGGACAGAAACCTCATTTCTGTTTAAATGAAAGCTGGCATAATCTTATGAGTTAATAGGAAATGACCACTGCAATCTATAGCAGCATGTGAAAAGAATGTGAACTCCTCTGTCAGTGGAATTCAACGCAACTTGGAACCTGGAACTTACTGTAGAAAATAAAATAAAAAAGATCCAGCACTAAAGCTTTCCCTTTCAATACTCCATCCTGTGGCCTTTCAATACTCCACTGTTTGGATGAGAACTAGTTTACAGAGAAAACTAGCTTACCCAAATGGGAGGTCAGCACCTATTCCCACAGAGAAAATCCATGGATATGACTGCCCTTTCACAAATAGACTTGCAACGCTATTTAGTATTGCATACAGAACAATCATCTAAGACATCTGCTTCCAGTGGATGAACTTTCTGCAGGTAAAAACTTATGACCCTGATCAATCAACAGAAACAAGATGAGCTACACAACTGATGGAATTAAACAGTCTTCCCTTTGCAATACAGTAACAATCAACTGGAGTAGTGATAGAATGACTTCATAAACAATTGGCTGAACACAGCAATGAGGGATGTCATTCTAGAAGAATTCAGAAAAGAAGATGACAATTTAATGCAGACAAGTTACATCCTAAGCTCACAGAAATATTTTTTAGCAGTAAAGAAAAATATCTGCAAAACAAATGAATATCCAAAATAATTTCTTAGAATTCAAGGCACCCTATAGGCCAGTGATGGCCAACCTATGACACGCGTGTCACAGGTGACACGCCAAGCCCTTTTGGGTGACACATCTGGTCACCCTGACACCTGGGCGTGTAGTGCTTGCTTGTTCTTGAAGTGTACGACATACCAACTTTCAGTTGAAGATTTAGCAACAAAATTCACTAATGTAAAGAATTATTTGTTTTTGCTTTTAATAAAATACTTATATCAAAAATATAACTATTTTACTAGAGCTACAAATATTGTAAAATTAAGGATACTTCTAGATGTGACACAGCACCCGAGTTAAGCTAGGTTTTCTTGTGAATTTTGACACACCGAGCTCAAAAGGTTCCCCATCACTGCTATAGGCTAATGCTCATTTATTTATTTAATAAATTTATATCCCACCCTTCACCAAATGGTCCCAGGGCAGCTTACAATAAGAATAAAACATATAAAAAGAAAATAATAATAATTAAAAATATCACCCCCTCCCTCCCACATCCACCCTCCCTCCCTAACAGGACAGCACCCTGAGGAAGCTTTTGAAATGGAAAAAGCCTGGTTGAAAAGATATGTTTTCACCAGGTGCCGAAAGGTATACAATGTAAGTGCCTGGCGAACCTCAAGAAGGAGGCTGTTCCAGAGTCTAGGGGCCACAACAGAAAAGGCCCTTCTGCAAGTCCCTATGCCTCGTACTTCTGCAAAAGAAGGAACTACAAGAAGGCCCTCTCCTTGAGATCTCAGTGTATGGGCAGGTCTATATGAGAGAAGGTGCGCCTTCAGATACCCAGGACACCAATGTTGACACCAATCAACATTATTAATGATTAATGTTCGCACCAATTCCTTTAAAGCACAAAATGTATTTATTTATATTTGTAGAACAAATAGATCAATGTTTCAGTTTCACATTCAAACTTATTTACAATTTACATCAGATTTACACAATTAATATTCCACAATACAAATTTTGATGAGACAATTGCAAGAGAATTTTCAGAATTTGCAGTATCTTCCGTTAAAGCTCTCAGTTTTGTCTCACACTGTCATTTTTATTTTTTATTAAGTGCCTTCACTCCCTCTAGTGTTATTCTCAGTGCTTCTAAACACTTTTCAAACAGCACTGGGGATTTTTCATTTTCAGTGTGTTTACCCCAAGGCTACAGAGATCGAGGGAAGGTCAGCAGAGATAATTAAGAGTTATGCAGTTTTTGAATTACAAGACTAGATGTGTTACTCTCATCTGTCCTGCAGAATGAATGGTGCTTCCCCATTCAGTTGTTTAAAAAAGAACTGTGCAATTATCATTTATAAGAGATTTAAATAATCTCAATTTGGAGCAAGAAGGTCCTTAAGAATGAGATGCTGCACAAATATAGGAATCATAGACAGGCCTGATCTTATTTTGTATAATCTAGGAATGTGTAAATGCCCCACTTTCATTTAAACAGCACCCCACCCCCTTAATCGGCCTTTTAATAGTGTATTATATATACACAAAAGATCCCCAGGCCAATTTCCAGGATGCCTACAGAAGAAGGCAATGGCAAACCTTGAAAACTATATGAATGTGTCCATGAGCCACAATGGCTGAGAATCCGTTGCTATGTCTGCACTGGTTCAGTAGATCCACCCAGCTCCATAAATCGGGGCTTTGGAGTGGATTACAGATTAAAAAAGGTACCTTAGCATATTCATGGATTGTTTGTAGGCAGTGCACACAGAGGTCTAACAGGAATACTACATCAGCACCTCATGTATAGACAGCACACAGGTCATTACACTATGCACCTGGAAGCAGCACTGGAAGTATGATACCTCTGGGGTTCTTGACCAGCCTCTGAAGATGAGCTGCAAGGGGCAAGAAATAACAGTAACAGTCAGGCCCATAGTGATACAGACTGCCCAGAGGAAGAGGGAGTGGGAGTGGAAGCAGAAAAGTTGGCTTTTCTACCCCGCTTTTCTCATCCATTAAAGGGGACTTAAAGCAGCTGACAAAGCTTTCTACTCTTCTCCCCACAACAGAAAACCGTGTGAGGTAGGTGGGGCTGTGAGAGCTCAGAAGAGGGCTGCCTCCCAGATGGCTTCATGGAGGAGTGCAGAATCAAACCCAGTATTCGCAGATAAGAGTCTGGCACCCTAACCACAAGACCAAATTGGCTCACTTTTTTTTTTTCTCCAAATGTAGTGTCATTTTAGCAAGGCAGCATAGCCTCCTATTCATCAACAGTGCTGAACAGTCAGTCTGGATGTCAATCTACATTCCTTAGTTGCTGATTCCTT
This sequence comes from Aspidoscelis tigris stejnegeri, assembly GCA_023333525.1. Taxonomy (NCBI): domain Eukaryota; kingdom Metazoa; phylum Chordata; class Lepidosauria; order Squamata; family Teiidae; genus Aspidoscelis; species Aspidoscelis tigris. The sequence goes on along the minus strand of JALMGA010000002.1, from coordinate 58,156,946 downwards.
TTAATTCACATTTTGCACTTGTTCCCTTTTATTCTGCAAGAAAGTGTATATGATTAAGAGTTGGACACAAACCCCAGATGAAACTTATATTGCAGAAGCCAGTGTGGTGCAGAATAGCCTACTCCACGCAGACAGGCCCTTTCCCTTTACTTGCTCATTTACTAATTTCAAATATTTACATCTCGCCCTTCACCCAAAGTCCCAAGGTGTGTCACAAAATATAAGAAAAACAATAAAAATGGAATACATGAAACGTACTTTTAAAATATGAAGCTCCCACCTTGGCAGGGCAACATTCAAAGAGAGTTAGCAGGGGCAAAAAGGTAGCTTCTAACCAGGCACCAAAACCATGTAGCATTGGCAACCTCGTGTACCCCTAGTGGCAGACTGTTCCAAAGCCTGGGGACACCATAGAAAAGGCCCTGTCACATGCTGCCTTCCATTGTAATTCTGAGGGTCATAGGACCAGGAACTACAAGAAGAGCTGGTCCTTGTGATCTTAATGCTTAGGCTGGTCTGTGTGGGAGAAAGTGCTCTTTAGATATTTAGGGCCAAATCTATTTAGGGCTTTGTATGTTAACATCAACACATTGAACTGAGCCCAGAACCAAATAAGCAACCAGGGGAAGTCTTTCAAGACCAGCATGATGCGTGTCTGGCCAGAAACTTCCATCAGCAGTTCAGCTGCTACATCCTGCACTCCTGCCAACTTCTGGACACTGCACTATTTTGGTCCTGATGGATCAATGTGGCCAAGAAGGACCAAAGCTGGTAAAGCAGTCTGAGGTAAGATAATCACTGCTGACACTGAGCTTCAGGCAACACTGATGGATTCATAAGCACTAAATCATGGACCTGTTCCTCCCGGGGGGAAACAATCCCATTCAGAATCAAGCACCCTCTAACTTCCTGGATTCATCACCCTGAGACACAAGGAACTTTGTCTTCTCTAGATCCAAATTATCAGTCCAAATCCAGTCCATTGTTGCCCTCAGGCAGTGATCACCTACCTTAACCACTTTCAGCTGGATCAAAAGAAATGCTAAAAGTGCCTATTCTATAAGTATTTCCACTAATTGGCAGCTATCATGATTTGCTACAATGAAGTGCTGCCACTAGATATTGGGACTGGAATGCTGGAAGTTGTGATTTAGGAAGGACCACAATTTTAGAACTAATAGCCTGATCCATCTCACAGGCAAGATCTGCATGGATCACAAGAGTTTGGTTCAGAAACACCGAAGACGGTAGTCCATTCACCCCATACATCCTGGCCTGGGAAAACTTTGAGGTTGGGAAATGCAGTTTCTCTGGCTATGAAGTTTGCAACTAGTGACTGATTTGCACTTTGCCCCACAGCTGATAATCAGGCAGCATCTGGGCAAGTGCAGATGCTCTTGCAGGAGGTGTTTACATTCTTGCCTGCCTGCAAGTTCCCTATCACCTAGCTGTGGAGCACAAAATCGTTCCCGACAAGCTTACCAACCTTCTCCAAGAGCTTATCTGTTGCATCCAGCTGGTGATTATTCATGCTGGCAGCATTACTGGCCTCCTAATGCAACTGCACAGAATGTCAGTGTCATCATGGCAACAGTGCTGACACAGGCACAGTCACAGAGGGCGCCACACTCAAGATGGCAGCACTCTGAAGAGTACCAGCCAGCAGTCGAACGGAAGTAAGTATTCAACTGTGGGGGGGGGGGGGAGCCTAACATTGACTAGTGCTCCCAAGTGCAAGCACTAGTCTCCGTTAATTCATTGCACACCTTTCCCATCCAGCACACAGTAAGGAAAGTGTGAAATCTCCCTAGGTCCATGACAAAAAGTGCTGGATATGGCTCCAAAAGTTGGCCATTTTTGCACTTTGTGTCATGGGCCTGGGCAACAGGAGCTGAGCTTGGTCACCCCAGTGGCCCCTGGTCTTCCACTACAGGCTGTAGAAGTGAAGCAGGCCTGAGCTTCCTTTTGCAGGTTAAATGCTGGATGTATGAGAGAAGTTGCTCTTCTTGTTTGAGCATAGCCCAGTGTGGACCCTGCAGATCTAATCCACAATCCATTCCTTATGTGCACCAATACACTGAAGCTAGACAAGAGATGTCAAAAGTTTGAGAAGAAGTGAGTTGGCCTGGGCCCTTTTTGCACTTGACCTTATTCCAGAATATATCTCAGGTTTAGGGATGTGCATGAATATTTGAAGACATTTGAAATTCGATTGAATTCATCTGAATTTCAACACATTCGAATTTGAATCAAATGTCCATAAATTCAAACATTAGAATGAATTTTTGAATCTTTCCGTTTGAATTATTCAGACATTTGTATGTGTAGAGCTTTGTACATGATCCATACTTGCATGTACACATCTTTCCCACATCGGTACACATTTGTATGGATCCGTATGGGATGAAAATGGGTTGCATATGGGATAATGGGATACAGATGTGTACAGATCTGTTTGGATACATAAGGGATGTGTAACGATGTGTAAGGGCACATGCGAATGCTGTTGACATTTGTAAGTGCAAATTCAACTGAAAATTCAAGGAATAGATTTGAATTTGCTTAATTCGAATCACATTTGGGTAAATTCAAATTTTAAAGATTCGAACTGAACTGAATTTTCAGATATTCTATTCTAATCAAACCTCAAAAATTGGATTCGCGCACACCACTCCTCAGATTAGGAGTCTGGAGTTCATATGTTTATGCAGGCAACAGGCCCCTATCCTGAGATATATTCTAGGATACCTCCGGGTGCAGAAAGGCCCCTGTTCTGGGCTGGCTAACAGGACTAACAATTCTCAGCTTTGGTTGATTTTTTTCAGCTATGAACTCTTCTAAACAAGACTGTACAGTAACCGGCTGCCCTCCCTCAAAACTGATTCAGCAGTGAGGCTGCTAGTAGGATTCTTTGCCAAACATCTATTAGATTCATCCTTAAAGATTTGCAGCAGTTGCAAATTGGCTACTAACACATTCTATCACCTTATAAAGCTCCACACAAGTCAAGCCCATGTATTAAACTGAAAAGTTGAGATCTTATGTTGGTATTGCTGACATCAGTGACAGCCAGCAACAGGATGTGGAGTTGGCTATTAGTTTAGGAGGGTTTAATGAGTGTTTGGATGCATTCATGGATGTCAGAGCAATTTATGCCTATTAGCCCTAATATCAAGATGAATGGCTCTGTAATGGGAGCAGGTTTACCTCCGAAAATCAGCTGCAAGCAGATTTTGTCCTGCTGATGGGCTTCCTTCTGAAGTTTGCTGGCAACTGTGTGAACAGACTGACAGTCTAGATGGGTCACCAGTTTGGTCCAGAGGGAACTTCTTGTTCTATGAAATAGTGGAATAGATAATGAAACACCAATGTGCACAGCACATCTGATGGTGCAGCGCTGATCTGCAGAGAACAGCCCCAGTAGCTGAATTTTTTCCTCTACTGCAAGTCTGCAAGTGGATCTTCTCTGTCTTGGTCCTGAACTATTGCTCTGAAATGTGCTAGACACCAACATTGTGTGACTTCCAACATAGGTTACAGTAAAGCTTTTGTTGGAGATAATTTGCTTTCTTTGTCTTGAATCTGCTCTTCTGATGTTTCCATTTCCTTAGTTTTATAAAATGATTTGCAGGACAATCCCCATTTTGTTTAAATGTCTATATTCTGTATCTCATACAGATATCCTTTGACAAATAGTGTCTATATAAGTACTGAAAGGCAAACTAACTAACTAAGCAGCTGCTGGTGCCAGACCCACCTTTCTTTTGCTCCGTCTTGCTTTCTTTTGACACCAACAGCACATGGCACTTGCTGGACACCAACCTCAAAACAGATGTGATGCCACCCAATCATCCCACAATGTATTTTAAGCAGGCAAGAGGACTGGAGGACAAGCCAGGGATTAACATAAATTATTCATTGAAAGTTGTAGGGGGAAAGTCATATAGCAGTACAGAGCACAATGGCAAGGCCCGTATAATGCAGCAAGGGCTTTTCAGACAAAGTCTTAACAAGCTACATAAAAGAAGAGAGAAAAATGGTTTGACACAGAGAAAGGAGGCAATTTCAAGTCTAAGAAGTGACATGGCAGAAGGCACAAAGGCCAGCGTAAGAAAAGAAAACTAAGTAAGCAGGAGGGTTGGTAGCACACGAGATTCTGTAGCACAAAGAAAAGAGGAAATGAGACAACTGAAAGAAGCAAAATAAGCCCTGAGGGAAGTTGTAAGTGAAACTATGGCCTTTTTTACACTTAGGTTTCCTGGACCAGGCCAGACTGGAGCAGATCTAGAAGCTGGACCATTCCTACTGTCCCAGAACAAGCTGTCCACATTTGGACAGCTGTTCCCGGAAAGCTATCATGCCAGTCCAAAGACTACACAATCTTCAGAGCCAGCAGCAGACCAGTAAGCTAGTTGACAGGTTTCCCCAAATCTTACTGGTTGGAAGGCAGACCAGAAGCCTTTCTGCATTTTGCCTGGTAGTTGGCTTCCAGGGTACTCCAAGATGGAGCATCTGCACTGGAAGGGGCCATTTCCAACTCAGAAACAGCCCCTTCCATAAAGGGAAACCAACTACACATGGAGCATGATTTCATGCACCACACATGCGCTTACTTTAACCAGAGACATCCTTTTCCATCTCTGGTGAGCTCATCTACACCTCTGTGGTGCTGGGCAGGGCACTTGACATGCTGGACAAGCACACCTGCATGTCAGCTGTCCCGGAATGCAAGTACACATGTGCATCACATCCCTGTTGTTCTGGTGATGGCATTGGTGCACATGCATTGGCACCATCATCCAAGCCAAAGATGGTGGCACCCAGACACGCATCCGCACCTTAAGGAAGTCAGTGGACATGCAAGGAAAGGGAATGGTAGTACATGTGGGGGCAAGTTCAACTTTTCCATCCCTCAGATAGAACAGGAAGTGTGAATTTGCCTCTGAGTGATAGTTTAATACATCTCAAACTCTCTACTTCACAGCATAGTTGCGGCAGTAATAATCTCCCATGATTTCCCCCCTTCCTCACTTTCCTTGACAATTATTCCACCACAAACCCCATAACATTGTATAAATATGTATGAACAGAGTAAACAATTAAAAGCCAATTAAAAGCAAAATACCCCACAACCCTCTTCAGCCCCACCCACAGAACTCAAAGTGAGCACAGACTTTGTCTTCTTTCTCACAGTTTCTAAGCACTCAATGCCCCTGCATAGGTCCAGCATTGACCTGTTAAGGCTGGTGGTTATCAGGGATTCCTAAGCCTTTCCTGGCCTCAGTTCTGTAAATATTCAGCCCCCAGAACAGCAGTTGGCTGCAATCTCACAGGGCAGGGAGACAGTGGCCACACAGCAGTCACAGAGTCTCATACAAACAGTCACCACCAGTGAAGCAGTTGTTCTTGCCGTCAGCACTGAATGTCCGACTCAGTCAATACTCCCGCCTCATTTAAGCAGAGGTGAATGATTATTCTCCTAAACAGAATTTGTTATCCATCTTTTCCCACTCGCCCTTCTCATTAAGGCCAGCATACAGTTGTATTATCGTACATAAACCTGTCGGGGTTGAAAGGCAGTGAACGTGAAGATTTCGAGATCTCACCTCAGCTATCGAGAAGCAAAACTTTGGCAAAGCCCTTGGTCCCTGAAAGTGATAGCAATTTGAACCGCCTGTGGCCTTTTACTTCACAAATCATAATGTGTCCTTGCACTCATCGAAATCTAAGCTGTGAGCAACAGATTCAAATATCTGTTAACTATTAAAAGGTAACACAAATGGCTGAAAACACAGTCTTTACTGATCAGCTTCACTAGAAGACTGAGATTTGACCACATCCCCAAGGAATTGATTTTGCAAACATTTTTGCTCATGCAGAACAGAATCCCCATGAGCATTTTGACACTGCATGACTGGCACAGGAGCAACAGGCAGAAGCTCTCCCTATCACTGCTTCTTTATAATAAGAAACATCTGCAGTTGTTATATTTCTGACTGACATGCAATCTAGAGCAAAGCAAGAGCCTTAAAAAAGCAAAACTGTTGCAACCCCATGGAGGAAATTGTGGAGACAAGCATCATGACTTTTTTCCTCTCCTCCATCCCTGACTGTTAGAATCATCACTGTTTGCATTTCAATGGCCTTCCTGGAATATTTTTAATTCAATCCATTTATATAAAAAATGTGTACGCGTGTATGTGTGTGGAGAGACAGCATGCAATGCAATTTTAATATGTACACTTCCTTGTAAGGACAATGGATTTTGAAAGATGTGTACAAGCTGTTAAATCAATTAAAATATCTCTTCTCAAGGTCCCAAGATCTCAGGTTAAGCAGAACACATTACTCATTAACATGTTCAATTTATAGCATGTCTGCCTACAGAAAACAAGGTGCCCATCCAATGTACACAGAGGGAAAAGATTTCTGCACCCAAACATGATCCATCCCAGAATTCAGAACTTCAGACTTCTTTTTGGTTTAAGTGGTGAAAAGGGAAGTATAACTCTCGTGTCATTCATACACTGAAGACACTGAAACCTTCTGGATGCCTTTTACTAATTTCACCCACATGTTAAAAGCCATAGACTAGATCTCCCAATGACCAGCAGGCACAACCAATGTCCCGTAGTGGTTAGCCTTATTCTCCAAGAATGGCTAGAACCACCCCATCCTAACAAAATAATCCAGAAAAATATCATACCCAGTGGCACCATAAACCACACATAATCCCAGAAGAGCTAATAAACCCACATGTCCTACACTTCTGTTTTTAAACATAAGTAATCAAAGTGAAATTATAGCACTCTGGCTATACACAAAGAATGTTTAGCATTTTCAGAAATCAGTTTATTGTACACTTACATGGAAGACAGTAAATTAGAAAGAAGATGATGCACTGCTAGCACTCAAAGAGTTAAATAAGCACCACTTGGTCAGTGCAGTAAACATCATAAACATTTCACTACACTTCCCAAATATCTACACAACTGTCCCTAAATGAGCAAAAGTAAGATAGATGAGACACAATGGCTTGGGACCTAATTATTTGAAGGAGTGCCTTCTCCCATATTGACCAGCCTTTGAAGATCAAAAAATGAAGGTGCTTGTGTAGTTCTGATACCCTTGAAGGTGCAAGGGGTTGCAGCACATGAGCAGGCCATCTCTGTGGTGGCTCCCTGGCTTTGGAGAAGCTTCCGTGGAGATACACCAGGTACCAATTTTATATGGCTTTCCATGCCTGGTTAAAACATACCTCTTCACCTAGGCCTTTTGATGCACAGGTTCCCCTGAATGTAGCCCTGCCAGAGTGGGAAGGAAAGAGAGTTATACTGTAAATATGCTTTAATTGTTTGTTTTTTTATCATGTGCTGTGTGACCCATCCTGGGACTTTTTGGTGAAGTACAGAATACACACGTGAACAGACATGGTCAGAGATCCTTCCAGAGAGATCTGCTCTCCCTGGTTGTGAATATTGTATTGTTGGACTGAAATACTAAGCAGTAGTGATTGCATGAGTGTTCTTTCTTTCTTTCTTTCTTTCTTTCTTTCTTTCTTTCTTTCTTTCTTTCTTTCTCTCCCTTCCTTCCTTCTTCCCTTTTTTCTGTCTGTCTGTCTGCCTGTCTATCTATTTAATGGTACTGATGTGCTTTCCTTTTTTGAGCAACTATTTATGTTTTAATAAATCCTTTTACATAATACTTTCTGGAAACAATCTGTGTGTGTGTCTGCATGATTTGAGTTAATTCTTCCACAAGCAATGTGTCCTCTCTATTAAAGAATCATCTAATAACGTTTCTTACTTGGAGGTGTTCTCCTACCCATCCAGCCCCTCTTTTTCTTAATCTTCTAGAGTACTGTTTCATTGAAGAATCTAGTTTAAAAGTGTCTCTCTATTAGAGTTATCCTTAAGGAAATAAAAAATAAAAATTGTTGCTGTCCTATCTTCCCAAGGTTTTGTGTTGAAAATGCCAATCAACATAACCAACCTGCAGTTCACCAAAGTAAAGAGGTGCATCAAATAGACAATTTCTTCATAGTAATCTCATCAGAACTCTTCCAATGTCTCTAATCATCACCAAGAAAAACTAGGCAGCAATTTGCTTATTTCTACACCTCTTTCTATTCCATAAAGACAACTCCAGCTCTTTTGTAAAGAGTATCACATGACAAAAGAGAAAAAAGAACAATTAATTACTGTTTAGGTTTCCCACAAAGATCTCCAGATTCATGCATATAATTAATTACTTATTGTCATAAGTAATTGCATATAAGTAAATAGATGCAATACATAATTATCACAAAGAATGGGGGGGGGGGGAGGAATGTTCCCAGTCACAGAGCTACAGCCTCTTAACATTCACCCACACCAGCCTTTTTCTTTTCAAAGGTGACCTTGTAGCATTTCTAAAATCGGACAAATCAAGAGACTACACAAACAAACCCAAACTGAACCATATACTGTATATATAATACTGATTTTAAATGGGACTGTCTTCTAAGAGAAATGCTTAAAAACATCAGCCAAGAATAGGCAGGGGCTCTCCCAAATTCCCCTGTGGATGACTTCCTTCATTCTGTGCAGCAGCAATAAAATAGCCGAACAAAGTATGTGGGTTCTTGTTTCTGTGACTTTTCTGGAGGACACAAACCATAAGGTAAACAAGTTAAACTCTGAACAAGAGATGGAAAACCTGTAGCTCTCTTGATGTTTCTGGACCATGTTCATACCGTCTCCCCATCTGACTGCCCCCAAGCCTGCAGGAGAATGAGAGTAGTTACAGCAGAACTGCCTCTAAGCACTCTGAAGCAATGCACCAATGTTTACACATTGCCTCCATCACTTCTCAGTGTCATTCCCTCTACCATCAGAGCTTTTTCAATGAGGGTGGACAACACTTTAACTATGGTCCTTTCTGCACTGGGCCTTATTCCAGATTATATCTTGGAATAAATATTGGGTGTTTTTCCACTGTCACTAGAAGTACCCATTAAGTACCCATTAATGGGTACTTAATGGGTACTTCTAGTGACAGTGAAAAAACACCCATTGACATGGTTCTGTTTTTAACATGCTGGATTTTAAATGCTGTTGTAGTTTCTTGATATGCTGGATTTTAAAGGTTGTTACCCACCCTGAGACCTTCGGGTATAGGGCAGGATAGAAATATAAATAATAAATAATAGTAAATAAGTACTTGGCATACATATACTGGTACAGAGTACAATAGGCCCTCGGGGCCTGCAACAGTCTGCATTAGTATTCAGAGGGAGGTCCCTATTTCAAGATATAATCCAGCACAAGACCCAGTGCAGAAAGGGGCCATTACCTTTCCATCCCCTCCAATAATTTTAGAACCTCCTGCCATCTGTGGGGCAGCCTAGGAACTAGTTAGGAGCAAATGCTTGTAAAGGCAGCATCCCAGGTACATCCAGATGTTTGCACATCTGACTCCTGGAACAGGGCGTACCCAGGAGGATGCTCCCTAAAACTGCCAGGGACAGTTTATATGTTCAGTGTTGCTACACAGAAAAATGCTCCTCTGTTAAGAAAGAATACATGCAGTCTCTCTTCACATTACTTGGTTCTTCTTTCACTCATATCTTTTACACGTGTGTGACTTTCTTGCATAACACACAGCCACATCCTGCAGGACCATATTTTACCAAGTCATTGCCAGCTACTGAAAGCCAACAGTTAGGGCAAGTTGGCAATTGCATGGATTCCCTAAATGCAATTTCATAATGCAGTGGTTTTGATGCATAATGCACTATGTTATAAAAGGGATGACTCATAAAAGTAAAATGCAATTGTTATGACAGTTGCTTCATTTTGTTTTTGTTTTTGACTGTGTGTTTTGCTCCTGGTATATAGATCAGGCAGGCAATGTGCGCAATAGTCATGAATAATAAGTAATACAGAGGGCAAAGACTGGTAGTGAAGTAATAAAGGCAGGCTCTGTAAAACAGAGGAACCTGTGTTGTAAGCAAATATGGTTTGTGGAGCAATTTTTGTTTGCTGGCTAGGGGGTTGTCCCAGAACAGCTGTATCAATGTGGATGGCCTTTATTCTGGGCCACTTGCACCACTCCCAGCTGGAGTGGTCCTAGGTAGGTAGGTAGGTAGGCAGGTAACGTCCAGTAGTCAACAAAATGCTATTAGTGTTATCAGAGTACACAGAAGGCCAGTGACTGCAGTAGGTTTAGATTTGTTACTTTTTCTTTTCTCAGATGAAGCAATAACTCTGTATCACCTGAGAATGGATAGGAACCACATGACCAATTAAACCCAGAACTGCACCAAGGGAAAAGTGAAAAGAGATTCTGTTATCTAGGAGTACATCTTGAAGATGGACATGAAAGGAGTATGGAGTTTCATCTTGAAGAGTAAAACAAGGCTACTCCAGGAGGACACAAATACAAAAGACAGAGAGTGATCAAAGGTCTCCTGGAAATACAGCTCATAGTAGATGCTTCATTGGTTCTTGCTAGAAAATCCCTGAACAGTTTTCAGCCAAATGTGAATATTTATTTGCTGCAACCTACTGACCACGATTGCAAAAGTGGTGGGGGAGGGGCAAGGCTCTGATTGGACAGAAAGGACACACATATTGGGAATAACACCTTTAGTGGCACAAGTTTAAGTCTGTCTTTTCCCTCTGCTCAGCATGAATATTATACCAAGGCCCCAATATAATATTTCTCTATTCCAAATCAACAGGTTCTTCCTTTGAAAGCCTCAGATAACTGAGATGCCTAAACAGAGGAAGCACCAATGGATGTTATTATAGTGGGGAAGGAGGGATCAAAATTAATATTAAATGGATGAAATACTGTGTTTATGATATAAAAGAAGAAATTAATCTCCCATAGTGGTATGTAAGCTATAGTGTATCTTTTTATACCTCAGGAAGAAGGATGCAAAGAAACAGAATAATTACAAAAAAATCCACTAACTGGTAATACAAGCAATTTGACACAGGCACATATATGCAACCACCCCTGTGTGCATATACATTTTGTTATCTGCATATTTTCTAAAGCTTACAGCCATTTGCAAATGTTTCCTAGTCTACCTTTTTAAAAGTTATTTTGCTAGTAAAACTATACTTCCTTACTTTTCAGTACTGAATATTTCTCCTAAACGACAAGCAGTTTAGATTCTTAAGAAGTTCTTTCTTTCTCTTCTTTTCCCTTTTAAAAATGTCTTATTTCTTTTTTCACTTCCTATAAGGTATGATTTTAAGAATCAAGGAGTCGACCTGTAGAATGAAATCAGCTGTGTACAAAACCAACAGTTTTGCTGGCCCTTGAAGGCTACACAAAGCAACAGGAAAATAGGACAAATAAAATCTTTGCAAAGAGAGGGAAAGTATGCCTTATAATGTACCCACAAATGGAGAGACTCACAACCAAAATATCTGGGCTTCTCCAGAGAACAGTACACAACTGACACCATCCACAGTTACACCTCAGTCTTCTCTAATTCTCTGTTAGATGTTTCAGCATCCTCTGTGGATTTAAGGAAACATTCCAGGCACTAGGCGATACTGAAATCTTGCAGTCAGATATGAAATGGCTTTGAGGCCTAATCTGACTGAAATCACTATTTCACCGGGTCCCTTCAGGCCATCTGCTTGACCTCCTTATGCCACAAACGGGCCCATTATCAAACTGGGTGGGAGCTTCCCTGCAGCAGAGAGGATGGAAGAACCAGTTACTTCTCCAGGTTTTTTTTAAATCTTCCTCACTGATAACACATGAAAGCAATGGTTTTCAGAGTCAAGTAAAGCATTTGACTTCCCCTGTAGGATTAGAGTACTGTCTGGCTTTTAAAGAAATCAAGCTAATTAATCACAAGTTAGAGTGTCTGCTGCATTCTCCCATGAGATCCAAATGAAAGAGAAAAGTGGATCTCTCATTATAGGAATCATAGATATCGTTTACCTGTTCTCCCTTCACTAAACACTACCATTCCACTCCATCAGTGGCACACAGCTTCTCTGCAGCATCCAAAGACCTCCATCCAAATTATCAGGAAAAATCAAAATACCATTGCAACATATTGAAGACTATTTGAGCCCTTAGCCTCATTTGCGATTCAGCATGCAACATAAATCAATTCCATTTAATCATAGTAAGGAAAATCACCTTTGGAATTTCATATATAGAAAAAATAAAATAGTTTGTCTGCCAAATTGTTTGAATTATTTTGAACCTCTATACAATCTATACCAATGACTAGCACTTTGAGGGGAAACTTAAGCCTTGTACACTTACGACATGAAAACAATGGAAGATTTCACCAGATCATCCAAACTAGTGAATCCTACAATGCTATTAAAACATAGTTTTATTTCCAGTAATTTCATGGGTAGATAAAAAGTAATTTTCCAAATCTGCATGCCTTACTATACGGTAATATACTGATCTCAGTCTTTCTGTTGCCAAAGACCAAAATGTGTACTGGATCCATTCCTTTCACCAGCAGCCCCCAGATCCTCTTTCTGGGTACACAGAAAGGCATTAGCCTAACCAGCAAACAAAAAAGGTAAAGCAAAAAACAATTTAAAATGATGGGCGGATCAAGGTATTTTCAGAACAGGATGCTCTGCTTTATGTATCTAATTGTTCTGTGCCTAATTACAGTATATGCCCAAATAAAAGAATAAAGGAGGAGACAATAACGAGAACGCCGTCACCGATAGGCAGTTTCCCCTTATCTAAACCGAATATTGTCTCCCGGTAGGTTTTTACAGCAGAGCCCAACATCACAGCTCTTGCATCACATTCCAATAAGATGGGAAATCCTTATGGCTGTCCTGGAAACCGCGTGAAGGAAGATGCTAAGGAAACCCTAACAACGTCCCTTTCATTGCTCTGTCCAGCAGACACGCTGCCTTTATAACAGCATCGCTACATCCTTGGGTACAGCTATGAAGAATAAGCCTTCAAGGGCGCCACCTTTTGATAAGACTCGCGGCTAGGAAAGAAGAAAACAGGCACGCACGCAGCCAATCCAACAGGCAAACTTTCTGGAATTCCCCTCCCATTATTATTATTATTATCATTATTGTTGCTGTTATTGTTATTAATTATCATCACCACCACCACCATAGCAGCAGCCTTAGCAGTAGGCATATTATCACCATGCCTGTCACTGGAGGAACAGGAGGGGACGGTGCCCGTTCGCTCGCAGTCTTTTCCTTTTCTTTCCCTGCCTAACGAACAGAACACGCGTGTGCGCTTCCCTCCTCAGGACACGACATGCCAGGCGCCAAACTATGGGAAAGGTCAGTGGCGGCGCTCCCGCTCCCGCTCCCTCCCCTTCTGCTTCGTTTCCCTGCGAGCCCCCACCGAAGCGTCTCCGAGCGTGTACGAAAGGGAGCGAAGTGGTGGGCGCTGCCTGGTGAGCTACGTAAAAAGCAAAAAGCCTCCTTTTCTTCCTAAAGCGAGAGGGAGTTCGACGGGGGGGGGGGAGGCAGAGGGGGGGAGAGACAGAGAGGGAGGGGGAGAGGGGGAAGCAACCTGCTCTAAGAGAAGCCGCCTGAGCCAACTTTCCTCCTACGGCTCGCCTTCCGCGCTTACTCCCTCCTATCAAAAGAGAGCGAAAGGGCGCACGAACGGGATCCCTTCCGTTTCTCTGCCCGTGTGACGCCCTCCTGCGCAGCCTTCACGCCGCCGGCCCCTCGGAGACTCAAAGCGGCTTTCCCGGGCGGTTCTCTTTCGGGGCGAGGCTCGACGGGCGTTTCGCCTGATCACATCTCTGCCCCCCCCCATCCCCACCCCCACAACACGACAAACAAAAACTGGGGGGAGGGGTTGTTTGTTATGGGGTTTTTTGGTTTGGTTTGGTTTTTTGCAACGCAAGAAAGTGCAGCGGACACACTTGGCTTTATCCACCCGACGGCTGGAGCCGAGTCGCTCGCTCCTCGCTTGCAAGGAGCCAGTTAGCATTGGCGCCGCCGCCGCTGCTGCTGCTCCCCCCCCCCCGAAAACGCTTCTTCTCCCCCCCCGTGTGTGACCCCCCAGCCCGCGCGCGCGCCCCTCCCTCTCCCTGGTGCGGACCTTCCCTCCCCCCCCCTTCGACTCACACTGCTGTTGTAGCCGGACCAGTGCACCATGGCTTGGTTGTGGGCCGAGTCTCCCGTGAGGGCAAAGGTCGTGCTGGTCAATTTGAACTCTTCGCCGCCGCCGCCGCCTCCTGCGCGCAGCTTGCCCGTCGGCCGCCCTTCCTCTCTGGAGGCGCCTCCTTTGCCCTGCTGAGCCCGGCGGGTCGCCTGCTTCTGGCCGTCCGTCAAGGCGGCGTCCCAGCCGGCACCTTCCAACCCCAAACTGTCCGGGGCGAAAGGCTGACGATCCTTGCCGCCGCCGCCGCTCCTCTTTTCCCGGGGCGCCCGGAGGTTGCCGCCCGGCGCCGTGCCAAGAGAAGAGATGCCTTCCTCGCGGGCACCTCCGGGCGCCGTCCACGTCTCCTCCTCCTCCTCCTCCTCCCCGCCCGGCAGCGTCGAGGGGCCTCGTCCGGCGCCCCTCGCCTTCCGCGAGAGTTGGCCGAAGCGCCCGGGCTGAGCACGGCTAGCGGCCCTCGGGGCTGCGGCGCTCGCGGGCGCCCTGCCGCCCAACCCTCCCGTGCCCTCGAGCCTTCCCCTCTGGGCGGCGGGATCCTCTCGTCCTCGCTCCCCGTCGCCGGCGGCTCCCCAGCCTCCTCCTCCCCAGCCGGGCTTCTCGCGCAGGATTCCCCCGTCGCCTTCCTCGCCGCTCGGCCCCATCGACGCTCCCCGAGGGATCTCCAGCGGCGGCGGCGGCGGCTGCAGCACCTTCGCCCGGAGCGATGCCGACGAGGGAGAAGAAGCGGAGGAGGAGGAGAAGGACCGGCAAGTTATCTCGGCGCCGGCCCAGGACCCATCGCCGAGCAACAGCCATGTCGAGGCGATCCAGGCGATGTAGCAGCCGGAGGACCAGGCAGCCGCCCTCTCCATGCCTTGCCGAGAGCGAGAGCGAGTTGAGTCTTCGGGGGGAAACCTCGGTCGCGGGAAGGAGGGCGAAGGCTGGCCGAAGAGGGCGATTTGGCAGGCAAGCGTCTCCTCTTCCGCCCTTTCTCGCAGCCTTTCGGATGATAAGCCGCGCCGCTTGACAATGATTATTTTTAATTTCAAAGCGCAAAAGCAATAATAATGATGATGATGATGATGATAACAATAATAATAAAAAAACACAACCCACACCCAAAAAACCGCCACCTTCCTTAGTTGGAATCTGTTCTTTCAACTGTTGGCGGATTTCCTCCCTCTTTCTTTCTTTCTTTCTTTCCTCGCTTTCTTTCTTTCTTTCCTTTCTTTTTTTTAAAAGTGCTTTTCAGTGAAACTGTTCACGTTCGAGGATTTGATCAAGTAAAAGCGGAGAGCACCACCAAGGGGAGGAGCCGCTGCGCCCGAGCCAAACGCAGCGCTTGAAATACACCAGCAATTCGCCAACCACCACGCGGCGCTTCCAGCGGAATCCGGCGGGGCGTGCGCGCGCGCCCGCCTGCCTGCCTCGCCCGCCTGCCTGCCGTCGGGGTCTGTGTGCGCTAACTGAAGGAGGGCGAGAGAAAACTCCGCCGGCGTCGTGTGCGTGGGCATGAAAACAACAACAGCGCCAAGAAGAGCCTATGGGAGACCACAGGGGATTTTCTCGGCCGTTTGGGGGAAGCCCAGCACTGGGCGAGAGCGACGGTGGCGACTTCGACGGATGCCGTCGGGGAGAGAGAGAGCCCGGAGCTTTCCAGCAGCACCGAGCGAGAGATCGCGGTTCTTTCCCCTGCTTCGATAGTCTCTCGGTCTCGGAAGAGCCCCCCCCCCCCCGATGACGTCCTCCGAGAGACATGGTGCCCACCTCCCGGATCTCGCCTGAGCTCGGAAGCTAAGGAGGGTCCAGCTTCGTCAGGGCTCGGATGGGGGTCCGTCCGGAAACGGGATGGCTGTAGGCTAGGCTGAAAAACAGAACGGAATCCCGGAAGGAGGCAATGACAATGGTTTGTTCTGTGGGGCTGGCAAGAAAACTGCATCCGTGCAGACTCCTAGCCGGGTGGCAACTTTGCCCACCTGGATGCATAAGAGACTGCTGGTAACAAATGCAAGGAAGTGGGACGAAGCAGGAGGAGTTTAGCAGCCTCCTCTGTTTCAGTTTATTCGAACCTAACTCCCACTGTTGGGAAGCACCAGCCTAGTTTTCCGAGGGTCCACAGCTCTTGCGATTCGAGATTGGGACAGCTGAAAGAATTTATACTGAGCATAGATGCGAATCCAAGTATCTAAGTATTAATCCAGCTTCAGTATGCTTTCAAAGTGAGGAAATACGTAGGCAAAGTGGCAGGCTGTTCTTCTGATATTATCTTACTCAGAAAATCCATCTTTAGGTTAAATAATGAAAGAAAATCATCAGGCACTTTGCTGTTGTGTTCTCTCACTCTCAAGGTGGACTGAAACTGGATTAATACTTGGGTCATGAATATTCAGGAGTAAATTCCAGTGAGACTTTGATTCTAATTTACTTTGGAGTAAGATGCATAGAAACCTGGACTCCATGGATGGGAGTTTACAGCCAAGAAACATTTTTCATTCTACGCTGAACCTGGCATTCAACCACAAATCCTCAGACTTCTTTCTGCTCCCATGAACCACTAGAAATATCCAGAACTAAGATCCTATACATCCCACCTCCACATAAATCTTAGTGAAATCATGGGATCTAGGCCAGAGGCTCGAACTCAGCTGTGAGATTCAGCCAGGAAAAAAAAATCTTCTTGTCTCCTGGAAAATATAGTCAGGTTTTTGTTAAGACTTTCAAGTGGCAGATGAGAAATAAACCCAAAATACACTTGTACCTTTTGTCCTATTTTTCAGAAATGGTGTGTTCATTATTAGTAACAATTTTAACATAATAAAACACATTAACATATTACTGACTATTGGAAGTGTAATAAAGGTTTTATGTCTCTAGAAGGTTTTAATTAGCTCATATCCTGACTGTCAAAAACAGATATCAATAATATTAATCATCTATGCAGCAACAGATAGAATTTCATCTCAAAATATCCAGAGCAAAAATGTGAATCCTACAGCAGATTTCCTGTCTCCTAATACAGAAAGTATAAAAGATGTATACAGAGAGAAAAGGAGTGACAATATTTTTTAAAACTACAATTATTCCAGGACTTTTTCATATCCTCAGTGCTATGGGTGTCTGTATTATAATTAAAAAGATTCTTCCTTCTACATCAGAAAAGTAAACACCATCTTCTATTCTGGGTCCTGGGAGTCTCTCACCCTCATATTCAAGTTATTAGAGCCTAGCTTAAATTCTGGCTTCTACATGAACAGGGAGGAGGAAGATTGTCAACCTCAGATTTTCTACCTATCTTCCCCTTTCACCTAGAATAACGCAGGATGCTCATTGCAAAACCATATTGATTTTGGTCCCGTTAATGACCCAGTAAGCTTCCCTTTGGTCTAGTGGTTAGGGAACCAGACTGTTATCTGGGAATACTGGGTTTGATTCTGCCCTCCTCCATAAAGCCATCAGGGTGACCTTGGGCTAGTCACAGCTCTCTTCTGAGCTCTCACAGCCCCACCCATCTCACAGGGTGTTCCATTGTGGGGAGAAGAACAGAAAGCTTTGTCAGCAGTTTTGAGTCCCCTCAAATGGGTGAGAAAAGTGGGGTAGAAAAGCCAACTCTTTCTTCTTTCTCTTTGTGAAAAAACTGATTCCCTGCTTATATGTTTGATTTGTTTTCCAAAAAGCCCCCAAATCTAATTTATAGCAAACTGCCAATTGCTTTAGCCTAGAGATTTTAGCTGTGAACTGCCAGTGTCCATGTTTGCAGGCTGATTTTTGTCAGCTGCCCCCTGATTTGGCTTACAGTGGCAATATGTCTGCTGCAATCCTAATCAAAGGGACAGGGCTACTTAAATTAATGAACTGAAGTTAATGCACTCTGTCTCCTCCCTGGACATATGGGGATCGTCTGAACCTCTTGCTCTGGGTGCTTCTGCCCATCATCACAAAAATATTCTTGTGAACATCTGGACATTACCTCTGTCTCCTAAGCACATTCCACTGCTGATTGGTTAAAAGTGCACTTATCAGTAGCATAGAAAAATGTGGGAGGGAATGAAGTGAGCTTGACCAATTACAAGATCTCATTCCTTAGAAAGACACCACTAGAAATTCCACTAGAAGCGAAAAGTCAAGTTTTCCATAGGATGGGTTTGCGCAATACTAAATGTTGCAATGAAATGCTTGAAAAATACGAAACTCGTGTAGAACAGAAAGAGATAAAGAAAGAAAAATTAAGGTGTTTTCCTGTTACCTTAACCACTGCTGACTTCGTAGAAGTACCAACAAGTGCTGATACAGTCTTCTAAGAAGTGATGGATGGCCTGCTTGAGAGATAGAAATACTCTGCAAGACTGTTCTTAAGCACAGTGAAGCAGAAGGAAAGTGTTGCTTCAAGGGTTGACAGTGGGAAGGGATGTTCAGCATAGACTCTGTTGGAGACTCTATTGGTAGGAAATAGAAAGAGGAAAGTCACTCAGATCAATGCTCTCCCGGCAAGATGTATCACTAAAAACTGAGAAGTGGTTTGATTTGATTTGGTTGTATTTAGGGGAGCTACAACTGAACTAAATGTTCTGTCTTGTTCAGTAGGTGATCTGGTCTACAGAAAATGTTTGGACCAAGTGGAGAACTAAACCTTCAAAATAAATGATAGCCTAGCATTGTGAGCTCACTCCCCCTATAATAATGCTCTGAAGTTAATTTTTTAATGAAACATTTAAGCCAAGATCTATGCCTGTGCTTCTCGGCTTTGGCAATATTCATATGCAAGAGAGCAGAGTGCTACAAGCATCATGGTCTGTTCCCTATACATTAAGAATAGTGCTACTGGCACCATCAAGATTGTCCCTCAGGAATCCCAGAGATGATTGGGATGGCCAAGGGAAGCTCCCATCCATTGAGATTGCCACTAAGGAATCTCTGGTAGAGAACTTGACAGCTGGAGAAGCCTCATCACCCATCAAGATGACCACCAGGGAATCCCCAGCTTCTATCTCAACTGATGAGGTGGTCATCAAACTGAGGAAATAGTCTTATGGCCCATTTCCAGTGTTTAAGCAAAAAATGGAAGAAAGAGCTTAATCCTACCGTACCACTGAAGTGTTGTATGGTGGCGTGGCAGGAGGATAAGTGTTGTATTCATATGGACTCAGTACCCATCCTGCTAACCAAATACACCAAGAAGGAAAAGAGTTGTGCACACCTTCCCTCATGGTACCTTGTAGATCCTGACTTTAAAGGTAGCTTAACTGAGAAACATATACACTGCCATGGCCCATTTGGGCACAACTTGCTCACAGACCATTCAAGGATAACTGTACCTTTTCTGAACAGTAAGGAGGCATCACACGATCCCTTAAGCTTGTCTTTGGCTGTGGTCACACTTAAGGTTTAATCCAGCTTCAGTCCACTTTCAGAGTGAGCGAACACATCAGCTAAGTGACAAGCTGTTTTAATTCAGTGTTAAATAACTCAGAAAATTCACATTTGAGATAAAGAGGAAAGAAAATTCATGGTCACCTTGCTGATGTTTTCTCTCACTCTGAAAGTGGACTGAAACTGGATTAAACCTTAGGTGTGACCACAGTCCTAGAAATACAAGAAATGAGCTCTAATGGACAGCATTTATAACCAATGCTACCAAGCATCACATGCTTAAATTATTCCCTGTTGATTCCTAGATTCAGGGAACGCCTATAAAAGTGTCACATGAAGTAGTAGTAGTAGTAGTAGTAGTAGTAGTAGTAGTAGTAGTAGTAGTAGTAGTAGTAAGAAGAAGAAGAAGAGTTGGCTTTTCTACCCAACTTAAGGGGACTCAAAGTAGCTGACAAAGATTTCTATTCTTCTTCCCACAACAGAACACCCTGTGAGGTAGGTGGTGCTGTGAGAGCTCAGAGGAGAGCTGTGACTAGCCCAAGGTCACCCAGCTGGCTTCATGTAGGAATGTGAATCAAATGAGAGGCCTATTCACATTTGGGCCTGCAGACAAAATTAGCGAAGCCCTGGGACAGAGCATTCACTCTCTGGGCCGGGCGGTTCCGTCTGGAACCATCCCGTCCCATCCTACGGCTGGCCTAATTGCAGCCAGAGTGTGGAGCAAGAAATTGTACATTGGGAACACATCCCTTACCTGCCAAAGCAAACACTCATTTCATCCATGCATATAGCAGCCTTAGTGCATTACAGTCATCTTGCCATAGTACAAAAGGGCTTCTGGTATTCCCAGATAAGAATCCAGCTCCTTAACCACTAGAACAAACTAGAGTAAGACTATTGTAAACATTAAAGGCACAATTTCTACTCACACATCCTCAGTCCTCAAAGGACGATAGAGTAGCAGTCACATTCCATCTGTAGTCCAACCGCAAGGGGATAGTCATGCCATGCTGATATCTTGATTAACGTTTCTCCATGCTCAGCTGATGGGACGGGATCTTTAATGGACATCATGGAGTGTGCATGCTTGCTATACAAGTTCCCAGCATTGTTGCTGCACTGTCTATTGTTTCTACAAAACTATCCCAATTAAAATGTGCCAACAGCAGAAAACAGGGAATATCTGAAGAATAAAGAGCGGGCATAGCAACACTTAGGAACAAAAGGATCATTTTATATGAAGATGTAATTTCATATGTATAGAACTGCAGCTTCTTTTGCAGCCCCACAGATGCATATTGTGAGTTTTTAAAAACTTTTTTCCCAGTCACAAGCAATATAGAATATGTTTCCCTAAGTCAAAAAAGGAAACTATCCTAATAGCTGCATCATAATGAAGTCCACATGCAAAACAGTATTTTTGTTGATTTGAATGCCCAATTTTCATCTGTCCTTCTCAGCATTAGCAACCACCAGATTGTAAAGCAGCTCAGTCCCCAAGGGAATAAACTAATTTCTCAAAACACTTGCGTTAACATTTATTTCCAACAGAAAGGGTTTTTTTCTTTTACCAGGAAACCCATATGATGATTATGGGGATTAGCAAACAGTTTTCTTCCATGCACTTTTTTGCTCACTGTAGTTTACAGCAAGGATCCCAGATACACTAAAGGATACCACACTTGTGGAAGCAAGCAGAACCTTGTCTAGGGAGCAGAGGTTCTAGGATTTTTCAGTTATACAGGCATTAGAAGAAGGGAGAAATGTACCAAACACAGAAGTCCTAAAACTGAATTTTCCTCTCCCTAAACTGCAGGCCTCTGAAACTGAGTATATCTATGGGCAATTCTGCATTGACCAGTATACTGGACCAGCAATTATAGTAGGAATCTCCCTTCCATATGATGGTATAAGGGAGCCCCCACCAGAAAGCAGAAGGGAGGTTCCTAAGTACTTTTGCTGGACTGGTTTACAGTTAGCGCAGAGTAACGCAATCAATCAGTGACTCAAAAATCAAGCAGTAACGTAATTGTCTAAGAAATAACACGTTATCAAATGCCACACAGACATAGCATTCATATTGAAGACCAAGGGCCTCTTTAAACCTTTACCTTTCACAAAGGCTGGTGAAGGTCAAGGATGCATCAGGTGTCCACACTTTGTGATGCCTGATGCATCCATAACGTATCCCCCCTTCCCTAAGCACTGGATTGCTGGGCCATGGCAACAGGCATGCACAGCACCATTGCCATAGCAACTAGGGTTTCCCAATCCCATGCTCCATTCATTATGGGTGTGCACGAATATTCTAAGATATTCAAAATTTGATCGAATCTGCCCAAATTTTGACATTCAAATTCAAATCGAATGTCCATAAATTTGAATTTAAAGATTTGAAAGAATTTCTAATTTCTTCTCTTCCTTCTCATCCTGGTGCACGGAAGTTATCAGTGCTTTGCCCATTAAGGTGATGCAGCACTTGTGCACCAAATCAAGCCCTTTACCCATGCATGCCTTGCTGATCAGGCGATCAGGGAAGGAGAGACACTCACAAGGCAAATGAGAGTCATTTGACATCCTCATCATTTCTCTTTCAGCATAATTTATTTGAAAAAATTCTCAAGCAGTTACGATTACCGGGCACACGGCAGGAACAATGAGCATAGGCAAAACCCTGTCCACTAATGCTGTGATCGCCAGTCTCCTTCCCCAATAACCCAGGAGCGTCCCCATGCCTCCAAGATAATAGGTGCTTGCCTCCTAATTCACAGTGAAAAGAGTTGGAAAGGGGGGGGTTGCCACGGATTTGTGCAATTTGTCTCACATATAGCCCAGATTAGAGGCTTTGCTTGGGGACACTCCAAGGCGAACTCAGATTTGCTCCGGAGTATATTCAGCATGGGGACAAGCCCTCAGAGACAGTCATGTGTGGCCTTCATGTTCTCTTTCTATCTCTGATTTTACTTTTCCAACATTTTTTTTCATTATTGTTGTGACCTGCTCTGGAACTTTCTAGTGAAGAGCAAGATATAAATTCTTAAAATCAATCAATAAATCCATCCATCCATCCATCCATCCAAATAAATGAGATCCAAAGGGAAAGGCAGCAGAAAGGAACAGGAATAGAAAAAGTAATGCTGCAAGCAGGGTGCCTCATTATGCTAATTTCAGCAAGGCTTTTGGGGGTCCCTTAAGAAAAATGTGAATTACTATAATGACCCTATCAGAAGTAGGTATGATTATAGCCTTAGTTTCATGTTCATGGAATGGAATGAAGGGACTTACAATTCCAACCTTTTGAGCTTCAAAAGTTTAGATCAGCCCTGTCCACACATGTATATGCATCAATAGTCACAATGCATTTATGTCATAATATTTGATTAAGGTAATTCATTTCCTGAGCACAGATGCTTCTCTAGGTTATGAATCACGGTCCTCAAATAGACTTTTAAAATACAGAAATGGAAAAAGAAATGCTAAATTACAAACTTGTTGCTGATGTGCCTTGTCTGAACATATGCAGATTGTGAAAGAAGTGACAACCATGAAATACTTCGATAGTTATGGATTTGTATTCCTTGGAAAAGAAATTGATTAATCCTACCCAATATCCATTACAACCAGCCCTAATCCTTGCTATGATCCTCAGCAAAATCTAGTTTAATCCCTTGCAGGCTGAAAACATTCACTAGTGCTCTGTCTCATTGAATCAAGTTGATTTTTAATTGATCTTTCTGTTGAGGCAAGGTAAAAGGTATAGAATTGTAGAGGTGGTAAATGCGAGCAAAGATCTGCAGTATCTAAAGCCATAAGGTTATAACTATTAGAAAGAAGCAAGAGAGGAATCAAAACCAAGGATTCAATATAATAAGAAAAAGAGGCAGCACTGTGAAAACTTCATCCTTTGAAACTGCAAATCTTCAGACCTTTCTGCACTGGGCTTTATTCCAGATTATATCCTACAATAGCGATATGCCGGTGCAGACTGCAACAAATACCACCTGGGGCCTACCACAGTCTGCCCTAGCATGCAGGTAGCAAGTCCCTATGCTGGGATATAATCCAGAATAAGGCCCAGTGAAGAAAGGGCCTGAGAATAAACAAGTTGATAAGGAGGCAAAAGTATAATTAGTAAAGGATCTTTAAGGGACGAGACACCTTAAAATACTTCTGCTGCTTTGCAACAAGGGTTATGGAACATTAAAAAAACAGATCTCAGGTGCGTTTCAGGAACAGTAAGTTACTTATCCTATTATATTTGGATATTCCGTAGTATCCCCACTTCACTGCAGAATATAATGGAATAAGTAACTGGCATCTGGGTAGATCCTCAGGAAGAAGGAAATCATTGTTCCAAACAGAGCACCTTGAGCCCTATTTACCAGCTTATAGGAAGAGACAAAAAAAATACAGAAGACAACAAAGATATCTGTGTACCTGGTCATTTCTAGCCTCTTAATATAAATGTGCTGTTTACTCTCCTTCTTCAGCCTACAAACAGTCGTAAAATCCAGCCTTGACCCAAGCCCTTCTTTCTGCAGCAGTGCATGTCCTCAGTGCTGGGAGGTTAGCCAATGTGCCAGCCATAATAATGATGTGCAGCATAAGCAAAGCTTAAAATGCATAATGCCCAGGAACATATGATGAGTAATGAATTTCACTGAGAAGCTGGCAGCGGGGAACTCTTGGTTACATCACTGAAAATATCTGTTTACATTAACTGGGTCAATTGTTCATACACGAAACAAATTCAGAGGCCACCCACCTGCCTCACAGATCAGCACATTTTTTTTTCAGTTTATGAAGAGAGAAAGTGACTGTTGAATTCTTTGCAGAACAGAAAGGCACACCAGAGCAGGAGGGATTTGATATGAATTTTTATTTAGAGCTGGAAATTCCGGCATTTCCTGTAGCGTTTATACCAAGTGTAACATTTTATAGCTGATTTAATGTGAGGAGAAGCAGATGGGATCTGTGCATCATGAATGGAAAAGCCACTTGTGGGTTTAACAAGAGTGAAATACGTAAACAAATGTTCTTGTTACTCCATTTTAAAGTCTTGAAACTATTTTTCTTTTAGCCCACTCAATATTCCATTAACTTTAGCAATGTAATGCTGTGCAGGGTCAGATTATTAATTCTATGTGGAATCATAGCTACTGTACATAGGCCCTTTTTGCACTGGGCCTTATTCCAGATTATATCCCAGAATGGAACCTACGGCTTTTTTGCATCCCTACCTTCCTAGATGCAAATGCGGAGTCTGTCCCCATATGGCCTAGCCTGAAAAGGCTGGCGCGGGGGCAGGACGCCCCACCCAGGCTTGCCGCCATTGGATCAGAGTCAACCCAGGGGTGGGCAGACCGGTCCCATTCCTTGCCCTGGTTCCTGCAGGCTCAGGTCTGCTACAGCTAGCAGGAATCCCACCTCGGGCACCTCCACCCCGGGACACATGCCTCCCCGGACACGGGCAAGAGGGACTTACCTCTTTGCCACCAGACTTTGGACTGCGAAGCCTGGGGGCAGTGCTTCCCGGTGCGGTCATCGGCGCTCTGCGTCTGCGTGTGCCGCCAGCTGTTTGGCCAGCGGGCCACGCCTGTGCAGAACGCCTGGTTCGATGCCAGGCATTCTGTGCAGGCATGGGCCGCTGGCCAATCAGAGCCACTGGCACACGCAGATGCAGAGTGCCGCCGACTGAACCCCCCCAGCCAGGACTATGGCAGCGAGGAGGTAAGTCCCTCACACGTGCGCATCCCCGGGTATGCCCCAGCCCTGTGTGTGGGGTGGTCCTGGAGGGCATTTGCAGGTGGATGAAGCCCACTGATGCTGAATATCCAACCCTGTGCACTGGCAGGTGTGCTGCTCCATGTGGTAGATGGGGCCCACGCTTTCAGTGCATCAGAATGGGGGGCTCAATGTCTACCATAACGTGCACCTGGGGTTCTATTGTGACGGTTTCAGGGTACAGGCTGCAAACTGCTTTGCTTTCTGTCTTTGCAGGCTTCTAGCAAGCTGCATTAGACAGCCCCTTTTGCAAACAGCTTGTTGCAAGCCCTGGGTTTTGGGCTGCAAAAAGGGCGGGAAATCCTGTGCGGGCCCTGCTGCAATGATTGGTTGCAGCTATTATTTGGAGGGAAAAGCTGTCTGGGGATCTTAGAGCTGGAGGGACTAGAGGAGGAGTTTCCACCAATCAGGCGTGTGGAACAGGCACTTCTATCAGGAGTTTCCAGCAGCATTTTATTGCAGCAATTTTCCCCAGGAAGTGGCAGCCGATCAGGGCCACAGGAAAAAAGGTATAAAGGAACACAGATTACAGCAGACTATGTCTTCATGCTGGGACAAGAGCTGAAAGGAGAAGAAGAGCTGAATCCTGAAGGAGCCGGACCAGTAGTTGACCAGTGGTCTTTTGACTGCGAGATTCTGGAGGAAGACTTCACAGGCAACTGATCAGAGGGTGATCGGTCAAGCAAGGATGGACTGGGCCTTGTGATCATCCAGAGCTAGGACACTGGCTAGGCTTGGGCTGAAGCAGATTTGAGCAGGGTGAGGAACGTGGAGAGGCTTGCCTTTAAAAAGGGAACTATTTTCCTTTAAGAAGGGGAGCTGATAGGCTGGGAAGCTGGTAACCTTAAGAGACTCATAGACTTAAACCAACAAATACCTAAACCTTATTTTCCTTTCTAGTATTGCTTGTGTATAATAATAAACCTGTTTTAGTTTACTGTTCAGACTGCTTGCTACCCGTGTCTGTGTTTTACACTGTAGTACTCACTTGGCCGTTGCATGAACTCAGTGTCCTAACAGGGCCAAGCTACTCCTAGAGAGGGCAGGCACTTACAGGATCGCTGGGGATCGTGACATCCATGCACTGACAGCATGGGTTCAGTCTACCACATGGAGCAGCACATTGCCACCTGCCCTGTCTTGCCCCGCCCTTGAAAGGGGCAGGGGGAGACTGAACCTGGGGTGTGCCACTGACTGCTGCAGTCCCAATTGGGCATTCTGTGCATACCACCACCACCCAAGGCACACAGTGCCCCTTACCTTGCCGGGCCTGGGGTCCAGAGTTGGCATGGCCTCAAGATCGATGTACCACAATCTGCACAGGGGCACATGCTCCGTTAGCTCAACCCCATGCTCACCTGACAGGTCAGCATGGGATCAGTCTACCAGAGAATCCGCGCCTGTGCAGATTGCAGCACATCGCTCTCGAGGCCAGGTGAGGAGCACCTCGGGCCCAGCAAGATAAGGTGATTGTGCTGGCCTGCCAGCTGCTGGGTCAAATTCAGCCCAATAGCAGCAGTGAGGGGTGGGGCTCACAGCTGTCCGGGAGGGAAAGTGCAAATGCTCTCCCTCCCGTACAGCTGTGGGATGGCCCAGGATGGCCGGGAATGGGTGTAGAGCCAAATTTCATGCTCTACACCCAGAACGCAAGTACGCTACCCTGGGAAGGGCTTGGGCGAATGGAACCGCTGGTCCAGCAGATTGTATGCTCCATCCCAGGGTGTCCTACTCGCGTTTTGGAGGCCCTAGTGTGAAAAGGCCTCTACTGTCCACATGCTAATGCAGACTATGGCAGGCCCAGCCAAGCTGTTCCGACCCTACTACTGGAAAAATCTTCCTTTCTCTGTCAGTTCCAATGCAAAATTTATTTTTTTAATTGTTATTATATTTTTTCATATATTACTAGGCTGACCTATTAACATATTCTCCATTCCAGAATATCCTTGATCCTCCAAAGCTGCAGAGAAGTTTTTACTTTTCCACAGCTTCACAAAGAGTTGCTGAGGAGCTCCCAGAGGCTGTGTTTGCACTTTCTTCTGGAGCAAATGTTCCATGGGTAGGGTGGCTGTGGCTGTGGCTGCACAGATGTGGGCCACGTTGCAATGCAGCCATTGTCATGCCAATTCAGATGGTCTGAGATGGACCATCTGCACCATGAGTACTGGTAATAAAGTTAGAGATTGTACAAGCGCTCATGGTGCAAACGTGGCCCTCTATCCCCAAATCTAATTGTGGTGGAACAGCATCATTATACCATCCCATGCAGTTAAGTGCAATCAGAGCCTATGCTTCTCAAGGTTACTGAGCCTTGGCATGATAAGTTCCTCAAATTTCAAATTGCCTAAAAGACAATGTGTAGAAGATGGCACCCCTAGCACTCATTCCAATGCTGTAAAGACAGAACTATCAGCACTTTCAGTTACTCCCTTACTGTCACTTATGCAGACCTAGAGTGCCTCCACAGACAGTGCCAGTTGGCTGTGAAGCTCATGCAGCATGGTGTTCTGTGAGCTTCACAACCACCTCCCAATGGCTAGGAATGACAAATCCTAGCCACGGAGCATAGTGGGGTTATTTCAGCTCTATATTATGGCTTGCCACACTGGAAATCACTTCCAAGAAATCTGGATCACAGAGGCATGCCATCTGCACACCTCTGTGATCCATATTAAGGCCCTCAGGCGAGACTGTAGTCTCCATGAATGGGGTCTACAGCAGATCCAGAAAGAGGGTGTCTCAGTCCAGATCTATCTCCATCCCATGCAGATGAATCCAGCCTGGAGGGGGGCTCCACAATCCACATCAGACCCAGATCTAAGCCCTCTGATCTGGATCTAAGCCCTCATGCAGCCACAGCCAAAGTGTGGGTCTTTACAAATCTAGTATGGTATTGTTATATTATTGTAGTCAGGAAAGAGCAAACGGGCTCTGAAAAGAGTTATGCTCTATATTTGGATTTTAAATACAACTGATTGAGATCAAAGTAGACAAAACTATCTGTGGGCACACAGCTTCATTCTACTTTCAGAGTGAGAGAACACATCAGCAAAGTGACAAGCTGTTTTCTTTCAGTGTTAAATAACTCAGAAAATTCACCTGTTTTGTCCCAAGGGCAATGCTATGGAACTTTAGGTGCCCATCCCCATGGCAAGGATATTGCGAGGCGAAAGTTAGTTCATCTCACAAGTGTCCCCGTGCAAAGCCCTAATTCGGGCTACATGAGGGACAAAATCCTCTAAACTGTTCTCAACTTGAATTATGGGGCAAGACTGGGTTATAAAGGGGGCATGGGGACATTCCCAGGTTACAATCACAGCATTAGCAGGTTGGGCTTCACTGTCCCCACCGCTAACGCAGCGATGGCAACTGACCTCCCTTACCTAGGTGCTTAATCACCTAGGTAAGAGCTTGATTTACCCCAAACAATCTTGCCTGACAGCTGCCCTGCACACCTGAGCAACTGTCAGGTGGGTATAAGGGCTGTAAAGAGCAGGGGAGATTTTTAAAACAGATGCGACAGCCAATTAAAAGAGACGTGGCTTTCACATCTGTTTTAAAAATCTTCCCTGCTCTTGACAGCCCCTATACCTGCCTAACAGTTGCTCTGCTGATTGCAGGGGGTGGTGGAGAAAACAGCAGCAAACCAGGATGCCGTGGTTTTCTCCACACACACACACCCTTACCTGGGTGCTTAATCACCCAGGTGAGGACTTGATTTACCCCAAACAGCCGCTTGACAGCTGCGCTGCAGTTAGCTGGGTAGGCTGTCAAGAGCAGGGTAGAGTGCTGGTAAGATTAAAACAGATGTGAAAGCCACATCTGTCTTAATCATTTGCGGAGCTCTGTTTGTGCACATGACTGCTGCTCAGCTCTGCAGGGCAGCTGTCAGGTGAGATTGTTTGGAATAAATCAAGCCTTTACCTGGGCGATTAAGCATCCAGATAAGGGGGTAGTGGAGAAAACCGCGGCATCCTGATGCAGGGATTTGCCACGGTTTTCATGGGGACTGGTGGGTTCCCCTTGAATCCGCCCTATCTTCCATTGCCATGGGGATTCCTTAATGTGAATTAGATTCACATTAAGGGTCCCCCAAATCCACTGCAGGGCACTGGCAGCCCCATGGGGACTCAGCCTAGGTTTAGTAAGGCCTTCTGACCCTTGGGAATACAGACAGAACAAAGGAACTGTCCACAAATTTCTTAAACTTTCAAAGGCTTTACTTGGTACAAACATAAAATAAACAAGAACTTGAACTCATCAATAAAGTCTCTCTTGCTTCTGTCCTGTTTTGTAGTTTACTTTCTTTACTCTAGTGAGCTGTGTTCCCATTATCACTTAAAATTGTTTAAAAACTGTTTAAAAACTGTTTAAAAACTGTTTGGATCCTTGCTGTTCCTACCCACAATCAAGTAAAATGGTTTGGATCCTCATCGTCCCCATTGGCAATCAGTTTCAGGGGTATTTTGAGGATTATTTGGCTTTAAAATGGAATAAACACCTGATTTTTCAGGTGTTTCTTCTGGGTTTGGCTTTTAAAACACTTCTTCATTACTGTAGTGGGAACACTAGAGCAGTATCTGGGCAAATACTTCATGAAATGGATTGGGGTTTCACCCTGCAGGTCAGCCCTTTCAGTTAAAAGGTACAGCAGCCAGTTTCACTGTAAAAATCCACCCTGTACAGCAGTGGTTTCAATGTAGCAATCCACCCACTTCACACCTGATAACAATTCTGGCTCTTTAAAAGTTCTGACCTTTAGAAAGGGAAAGGAAGGAAAGCATCTGCAGGTTCTGGGAGATGTGTGAATGTTTAAGGCTGTGTGTGCAGGCGGCAGTGGCAGCAGAGCCAGGGTGCTTTTTTCAGAGAGAACCCCTGTTGGGGATGGTGGCTGTGGAGGTGAGTGGGCGAATGGGGCTTGAGTTGCCGCTGCTGCCGTGTGCCCTGGGCAGTGGGGAGAGGATGGGAAAGAATCGCTTTCCCCACTCTGTTTTTGGAAGTGTTTTAAGTGTTTAGAGCGGGGACAGAAAATTGGGGTTTAATCCGATTGCCAGCTGCTCTTTGCTTCCTTTTAAGGGGCTTTACATATCGATGCAAATCCTGATGTAAATCTCGATGTATATTCCATTTTATTCCTTAAATGGGAAGTTGCCCTTGGTTAACTTTCTAATGTAGACTGAATCCTGCTTTTTCTGGACTGATTCCTGTATTTTGTCAAAGGAAACTGCTCTCTCCAGGTCTGACTTGGCTGATGCTTACTACACACACTCACAGGACTGACTAGAAAGGCAGTATAAGATCCTGGATTTTTCCCACAGTCCTTTTCTTTCTTAAAAGTGTAGATCTCAGTTTCTCCTCCTGCACTAATACATTGAAAAGTCTATTTTAATCTTAATCAGATATATGTCTCAGAACATTAAAGATGCTCTGGAGACATGACATCACCTTTGGGATAGATAATGTGGAAAAAAAATTACTGGTAACTTTGCTGATATCTTCTCTCGCTCTGGAGATGGACTGAATCTGGATTAAACCTTAGGTGTGGCCACAGCTTATATTCTGATTCAGAAAAGGATGAAGTTCAGGGACTCCGCTAAACCTGCTATGTTTCAAAAGTGAGAAATGGATAATGGTTTGCCGGTTTGATGGGCAATGAGCCCACTAAGTGGCTTTAAACTCACCACCCTTTCACCTTCTTATTATACCATCTGCACTATGCTAACTAGGGGCAAGTGAGTTCCGCTTGGATTATCCCAGAAATTATATGAATCTCCTCAGGATAAAAAGGATTTAAATGATAAGATAATTTTTCAAAGCCGATCATTTGAGAGACTGTACCCAAGCAGAATTCCTCTTGTACAAAATCTTTGGTTCAATATCCACTGTCTGCTTTGAAATTACATTTTCAAGATATTACATGAATCAGAATTATAGGCAAATTTGCCTGTGGCTGGGTCAAGTCAGGGGCAGAAAATACCTTCAGTTGGTTCAGTATAAATATTAAGGAATATGAAATATCAAAAAGGTAGAAAAGAAAATGCACAAGACATTAATCTCCCCCAATGTAGAGCCTGCACTTGCCAAACTAATTGAAAGTTTGCAAAGAGAATCCAACATGTAATGGTAAATGCTGTTTTAAAACAGACTTCCCACAACAACTACTACTGCTACTACTACTACTACTACTACTGACTGGAGTAGGTTTGGCCTTTTCTCTTTTTGCTTTGGTTTGTGCTGTGAACTGCTTTGGGAAAGAGTGTAGAAATATTTTACATATTCATGTGTACACACACACACATTATTTTCCATAACTGCTGCAGCAAAAAAAAAAAGGCATAAAACCAATATTGTGAATGCATAGTCACATTTATTAACAGCTGCACAACCATCCGCACCCTCCTGCTGCTGCGGCTTGCCAGAGTACTTCCCTGGAGCCTGGGGAGATGGTTTTCAATCCTCTTCTGGGTGGTGAGGGGGCACGGCTGTGTTACTGCAGCTGGGCAGTCATTCACAGCATGCAGATTGCTACAGCAATGTCTGCCGTTTACACTTAGAAACTCTGCTGGCCAGGTATGGAGCTAGTTTGGCATTTGTAGTGTGGATGAACACCACCATGCTGGATCCTTACCAGCCTGGTGTGGTATTGTTAAACCATGCCAGGTGGGGAAGTGTGACTTGAGGCAAAAAATGCTATAATTGTTATTTTCAGTGTGACACATGAAAAAGAAAAGCTCCTTCCCACCATTCCTACCAGAAAGCCCATTCCAATGTGAATCTACAATCAAGCAGCCCCTATAAAGGCAATTTTATTGCCTCCCTTTTCAGCCATCTCACCCTTCTGGCCAGCATCCAGAGGTATTAAGCCTGGAGGGGGCCAAGAACATTTACCTGAGACCTCTGTAACCTGAACAGAAATGGCCTTCATACTGACAGTGTTGACCAGGTATAACGGCTGATATGTTTTCATCTGCGCTGCTTTTTCAATGGCCGTTTCTGCACAAGGGTGTAAATTCAGATTAGAGACCCTCTGATCCGGATCCAGGGCCTCTGCATCCGCTTGTCAATCTGGATTACAGAGGTCCCACGCCCCTGTAGGCTGGGTCCATCTACACAGGATGGAGATAGACCCATATCAAAAGGTCCTTGATCCAGATGTACTGTAGACCCCATAAATGGAGTTTACAATCCAGCCTCAGGGCCTCAATCCAGATCGTCAGCATAATTGTCACTGTAGCAGTAGTAGTAGAAGTAGGAGGAGGAGGAGGAGGAGAAGGAGAAGGAGGAGAAGGAGGGTTGGCTTTTCTACCCCGCTTTTCTCACCCATTTAAGGGGACTCGAAAAGGCTGCCAAAACTTTCTGTTCTTCTCCCCACAAGAGAACACCCTGTGTGGTAAGTGGGGCTATGAGACCTCAGAAGAGAGCTGAGACTACCAAAGGTCACCCAGCTGGCTTCATAGAGGAATCAAACCTGATAGTCTCAGATAAGAGTCCAGCTCCCTAACCACTAGACCAGTGATGGCCAACCTATGACACGTGTGTCACAGGTGACACGCCAAGCCTTTTTGGGTGACACACATGGTTGCCCTGGCACCTGGGCGTGTAGTGCGTGCTTGTTCTTGAAGTGTACGAAATACCAACTTTCAACTGAAGATTTAGCAAATGTAAAGAATTGTTTGTTTTTCCTTTTAATAAAATACATATATCAAAAATATAACTTTTTCACTAGAGCTACAAATATCACAAAATTATGGATATTTCTAAATGTGACACAGCACCCGAGTTAAGCTTAGTTTTCTTGCAAATTTTGACACCCAAGCTCAAAAGGTTCACCATCACTGCACTAGACCAAACTGGTATGCCACAAACTGGCATGCCACCTAATTCCTGGAAGTGATTTTCAGCATCGCACATGATAGCACACTCTCATGTCCCACACTGTCATTCATAGCTGCAGGGGGTAGGGTGGCTGCAAAGATCTGGCCCTCATGCCCCTTTGGTCCGGCTCCATAAATCTCAGGAATTCCAGATCTATGGATCTGCATCTACTGCACCACAATGCAGAAAGGGCCAGTAATTTACTTTGGTATTGTATATCCCACCTCCCAGAAATCAGAGGATGTTGTTTAATTTCTCTCAATTTTGTATACATAGCAACCCTGTAAAGTGAACTAGATTAACTTCATGGCTGACCAGGGATTTGAACCCTGGACTTCCAGGTCCTAGGCCCAGTCCCCAAGCAATTTAAAGTCTGCTAAAAATCTTTTGCCTCTGAGCATCCCCATGCCATGCTTTTCAACAAGCTTCCAGCACTACAAAAGGAGGAAAACCCGCAACAAAAAAAGTGCACTTTAAAGAAGAGTTTTGGTGCCCTTTTTGGAAGTTGCGGATTTCCTCGCAGCATTTACCTTGGGAACGCTCTGTGGCAAAAGGGGCAGGGATTGCTGCCTTCACACACAGGAGTAACACATTCACATATCTCCCAGAACTGCAACAGCTTCTCTTCCCTTCCCTTTCTAAAGCTCAGAACTTTCAAAGAGCCAGAATAGTGCAGAATTGCAACATTGTTGCAATTGCTATCAGGTTTGAAGTGGGTGGATTATTGCTGCTGTACAGAGTGGATTTTGACAGTCAGAGGGAAAGTGTTGAGAGTGAAATCTTGAGAGAGATTGTGTGGCCGATGGCTGCAGCCGCTGCCTTTGCCGGGGTGGGAAGCCATTTCGGGGGCGGAGATCTGGGAGACGAACAGAGAACCAATGGCTATTTTTCCTTGTCGGGGGTTTCTTTCTGTTTGTGGCTGCGCAGAGCGCAGTCCCTCCCCGTTCCTGCCAGCACCCTATCAACAAGAGAGGGGGCGGGGAGAAAAAGATGCGGACAAAGAAAACACGCTTCTGTGGGGATGAAAGGTGCGTTTTAAACACACGTTTTGCTGAGCCTCATGCGGACGCTTATTCCAGAAGTACACGGCACTTTTAAAGTCTGCTTGAATAGAGTGATGGCAGAGGGAACCCAGAGAGGCAAATAAGTCTTTTGGGGATGCAGCCAGTGTCTAACACTCAGACCACTAAAGCTTGCTCAGGCAGTACATCAAAACGTTATTCTAAGAGAACAAAGGGATGCTACCAATCAGAGCTTTACCACCCTTCAGTCCTGATTCACCAACTGCTGTGACAACCTAATTTTAAAACTGTTTCCCAGCTGCACAAATTATTGCACATCCTCTTCTGCAATACAAGTATGCAATACAATACACGCCCCCTGTGAAATATCAGAGATACACCTGAAAGGGGAGTCTGGGATTTCTCTTGTACCTTATTCTCTGGTGAAGCTCAATTCAAAGAAACATTTCACTGTGAAGACAGAATTTCTTAGCAAGTTAGAAGGCTTTATGCCCAAGCTGAGCTCTTCCTGCTTTGATGGCAAAGTTTGCCAGGAGACATTTTCAGCCACCCACTACTGTGTGTTGTTTTGTCTTATATGATAAACACAGCCTTTTAAAGATTTCTACCTCAGGCTATTCTTTTTCTCGCTGTTAAGAAGAGCCTGCTAGAAAAGAAAAGCACAGCAGGTGTTGCAGGAGGAGTGAACTGACCCTTTCCAATTAAAGGAGAGAAGAGGAGAAGGAAGATGGTTTTCAACAAAATAAAAATAAAGGAGTCCACCAGCCAGGCACATATGTCAGGTATTGGGCTCCGTAAATCTGTTACAGCAATCTCATGATGTCTGTGCAGGTTGCTCATTGGAGTCTAGAGTCTGGACTTGGAAGGGAGACAAATGGAAAACACTATAATAATATTTAAACACATAATAATCAGTCATTTCATTTCCCACTTCATGGCCTTTACACACTTACCAGCCTAGCATAGTATAAAAATACTTTACTAGGATGGTAAAGCATCAGTGATTCACACTTCAAGGGCTGGTGAACCCCATTCCAGTTAGCAGCACTTGGAATATGAATGACCAGACTAGTGCAGGCCAGACCATCATGGCAAAGACCAAGGAAACACTGGATGCCACAGTTGCACCACCATGCCCACTTGCCACAACGCATCTGGAAGATGATGCAGACACTGCTGTCAAGCCTCTTCTGGTCAAGCTGTGTAGACTGCTTTCTAGCAGTTGACAGCTGGGTTCCTTTGGGGAAGGATTAGCCAACTCCAGAGTGGTAGTTGTATGCAGCTGGGTCTTACCAGTGTCCTTCAGATAATTTAGATTAAAAATTCACATCAGGCACAGTCAGACTGCAGTACTGGCTGGGGAACATTCAGAACTATTGCCCAAACCATCTGAAAAAAGTGAAATCTGTGAACACTGAGTTCAAGCCTCAAGATAGCAGCACCTTAAAAAATGTCTTCTTTCCTATCAACCTCCTGCTTTTTCCCAAATCATAATCTAAAATCCTGTCTTGAATCCTGGTTTTCCTTTGACAGTTGTGGTTCCTGGAACACTTCTTTTAGGGCGCTGGGTATAGATCAAAGCTTCACTCAGAAGCCTTGATCTCAGTGAACCATATTTCATTCCTTAGCCCTCTGAAGTGTACTCTGGTGAGACAAATGCAAAATTCCTAACTGGAAGACACCAGCAACTTCCACACACACCACTCGGTTTGTGTGGAGACCACTCAGTGTTGGGAGTGGTTTTTTTTTTCTACCTCTGAAGTAGAGTTGACATCTGTCCACTTTGGGTGCAATCAGGCAAGGCTTCTTCCAGTCCTCCCCTTTATGAAGATTCATCCCATCTGTAGATGCACAAAAAGAATGCATTTCAAACAGCTATCTGAATAAGCACCCAAAAGCCTATCTCATTTTTCCACATTGCAGTCTTCATTCTCTCCAAGCCTGGCAGCACCTTCTCTGAAAATGGGTGGATAAAGGTTTGATTCACTTCAAATGCCTTCATTTTTCTTGACCGGCCTGTTCCCAAAGAGATTATCTCCTTCTCCCATCCACCATTTCCTGAGCATGTTGAAGACCCTGGAATGGATACCTGTGCAAGAAAAGCAAAAAATGCATGTTGTATCTGGCTGTTTCCTACAACCCCTTTTAGGCACCTGAAGAGATCTTGGTGAACATATGTGCATGTATAAATGCCACTTTGGGAGCTCGAGTTCTGAACAGTGGATTTCTAATTCTAGGATAACATTCAGAATATGCCAGAAGGATGCCAGGTTGAAAATGATTTTTGGAGCCTGGCAAAATGTTCCCGAACTTTGAAGTTAGGTGAAGGTGGGGTGCACTGTCCAGATATGCTTAATGAGGCGCCCTCTGTGTGAATTTGAGGCTATAACAATAGTCATTTTCTCCATGGATTAATCTTTCCATGGCTTGAAGTCTGAGAATGGACTTCAGGGTTTCATAACACCAAAGGCATTGCTTTCTTTTAGTTAGATTGGATGAGAAGCTATGTATGTACAGAAGCAGGAAATGTAACTGATCACAGTATGAAAGTTAAGTAGATGGGAGACCAATGTATAGAAGGAACAGTGTGTTCCTCAGTCACTGCCTTGCCACTCCTTTCCTCCTTGTAGGAACCAGATCACTACCAAGCCTGTCTTCACTCACAGAGTTAATGGTAAATAGTTTTGGGACCAATCATGTTGGAGTATATGCTATTTCCTTTCTTTTCCTATTTAAATTCCACTGTTCTGTTTTCTTCATGCACCTTGGATCTTTCAGGAGGCCCACAAAGTTGAGCATCTCAAATTGTTGTTACATTAGTGAGCCTTCCAGATTTTGCTAAATAAGTCTTCCTACCTTATGTTTACTTACATTATTTATGGAAGATTCTTCCTTATCTCTCATGCTTTCCCTTTCCTTCTCCACATGCACTACCTCTCTGTGATAGTTACCTTCTTCATCCATAGCAAAGCCACTTTCTTTCAGTGTTATATTGCACTATACTGAGATACACTGCAACAGTGGGAGGTATAAAGTCAGTGCATCATGTCCTCACTATATACAATCACTAACGTTGTTAGAATGAGGAGGCAGTACTAGAAATAGCATCCCTTCATTCTTCTCTGCACCCTCCCACCCTCCCAGGAGGTGAGACAGCCTTAGTTGCTTGTCTAACCACACTGAGTGGTATTTGTTGGTATTTTGTCCTCAGAGTGCCTGCATAGCATAGGGTGTGCCATTTTTTGCCTTTGTTTTGTTTTATTATTCTGCATTGACATTAAAGTTTGTTCACAGTACATCTGTTTAATCCATCCTAAGACACAATGGAGTCTGAGTTCATTATTAGTGCAATCACTTCCATGAAATATAGTGCTCACTCAGTTCCTATGTATTTGTTCACACCTGGCAGTTTTTCCATCCAATGGGTGCCTTTTTTCGCTCCACCCTTCCAGTCCTTCTCATCCTTCTACCACCCTGCATTTGGATGAACCTTTGCAACTCACGTTTGCCTTCTCAGAAGAGGGAAGGGTTAAAGGGCTACATCATCCCATCCTCTTTTCACCGTTTCATGGGAAAACTCCTATCCATCCCTACCTTCCTCATCACCTAGTGTTCACCCTCATCACCTTTTTTTAAAAAAAGTCTTTCCATGATCTGCACAAATGTGCACTTTTGCACATTCAAAGACTCCCCAGGAGTCCTTGGCCAACAAGAAGATGGAGGAGTTGAAAGGATAAGGGGAAATTATATCTCATTATACCTCATGTTCCTAATTTGATGACCTCCATCCTTGACCTCACCTTTCATTCCTCCTGAGGCACAAATGGAAGGGATTTTCCCCATTCACTTTTCTTTTTTTTATGATCCCTTTATCTTCATGTTTGTTATCCTGTTTGTGATTAGGATGAGCTGTGCCAGGTTGTAGCTTCTCCCAAGTTTCCCCTACTCTAGCCAAGTACCAAGGATCCATCCCTGTCTCCCATTCAATATTCCTACTTCACATCAGTACAATGTACCTGCTTTCCCATTTTTCTGTCCATAGGTCCACTATGGTGAACCTCCCACTTGTAACACAAACTGCCCTGCCATTGACTTTATGCTTCTCATTCTTCAGCTTGTCACCTTGCATCTGCCCCCATGGGTTTAAATGGGAGACTTCATTCCTCTATCTAGTATATTGTAAACTTGAAGAATATGGCCTCAAACATAAGAGATAGCAACATACTCAGCCAACATGCAATGGCTCTCTGATTGTACCATAACTCTGTGCAAATGTTGGCACAGATCTGTTAACAATGCCAATATGTGTTCTTTCAGGTTCATGGCTCTTGCTGGACACGGCCACTCTTCATATTCTTTTCTTCTCATTGCCCATAGCAGATTGCATATTACAACATCATTACTGAGTGTTCCCCAAATAGGAAGACTGGAGGAGTAATTTTGTGCTGGGAATATGAGCAAATGACAAATAGCTAGAGAAGTTTGGAATGACTCAAGCAACTTTCTGTAAAATTAAGGAGCTGCTGCTCCTTTTCCTGCAGCACAAGGTTACTCCAGTGAGGAAATCTCTGCTGACTGAGAAATGTGTGTTCATCACTATGGGTGGTTGGCAACATCAGTGTCCTACAGGACTATTGCTGAGGTGTTTTGTTTTGGGAAATTCACAGTAGCAACAATGGTCAGTAAGCTCTGATCGCCCATCAAAATGGTCTTGTCTCCAATGTGGTATATTTCAGTAATGCTGCAGAGTTAAAGACATTATGAGCTTGAGTGCTTATCTCTGGGAACGCATGTTTGTGGTTCCTTTCCTTGCTCCTTCTTCCTCTCCTTTAGGGATGTTCCAGGTGGTCATGCATCCTTTTCCTAGCTACCCTCTTTCTTGCCTTGAGCTCTAATTGATTTTCCATGTGACACTTGAAGGACTCTGACTCCGCCCACCACTGCTGCAATTCTCTTGCAAGCACATCCATTCATCTTCTCCATTGACATTCATCCTTCCTTCTTCAATTCCAAGGCAGAGGCAGGATTTGGGATCATTGGATTGACATACAGTACTGCTGCTGTTTATGGCACCCACATTCATGTGATTACTTATGTACATCACGCTGTTGACATTTTCAACAGGAAAAACAATTTCTCAGTTCTGATTCAAGCCACCATGAATGCAACCCAGGAATTTTGAATCGGCATGCTGAGGAACACTGTTATTTTCCCCACTGTGGAAGCCAGTGTTCTTGTTCCTGGAAACTCCACTCTCTTCCTTCATGGGCCAAGAGCCCTACAGCTCATTGCTGCAGATGGAACATACCTCACTTGCCTCCTTCAAAGCCAGCCATTTTGCAACCTGTGATTATCCAGTTCCCACAACATGGTTGAATGTGCTTCCAGAAGACTGAAGTTACTCTGGTGCTGTATTTGAGGCACACTGGAAGTTGCAAAGGAGGACATAAACCTTGTCGTGCTCTCATGCATGGTCTTTCACAATATCAATAAGCAGAAGAGGCATTTGGTAGAGCACTATGTAGCACCTGAGTATGTACAGGTCAGCGCCATGCAGTGGCAGAAGATGGAGGATGACTAAAGAAAGAAAGAAAGAAAGAAAGAAAGAAAGAAAGAAAGAAAGAAAGAAAGAAAGAAAGAAAGAAAGAAAGAAAGAAAGAGAAAGAAAGAAAGAAAGCATAAGGGATGGCATTCAGGGATGTGGCGACACAGTTCCTGAAGGAGACTCAAGAAAAGGATCTAGGGGCCTTGCACCCAGGGACTTTCTCTAGCATGTCAAAAAGCAATGACATTTTTTCTGCCATTTTTACTCTTTCCTGTACCCAAGGTTCGTCTGTTTGGGGAAATGGAAATATGGGGACAATGCACCTGTACTGCCACTATTAGGCCCTTACACTGTTGCTCTCTCGCAAAAGTACTCCTTTGTACTACAGTGGGGACATGGAGCAAACAAGCAAAGAAAAAAACACACAGTGCTTCTTAAGGGCTACTTCTACCTTGGAACTACCTCACTCAGTGCCCTGGCACCCAGAATAAGCTCCTTCTGGACTTAGGCAAATGTTGAAAAGTTCCTGAACTTTCTGGAAAGTGGACCTTACCTGAGCTTCTTATGAGGAACTCCTTGGTGAATGAGATCCACATATTCCAAAGACTCATTAGGGTCTGATGTACTGTAAGCTACACTTGCAAGAAGAGTCAGTATCATAAGGGCTTGAGGGCTGAATTCTTCAAGGCTCTGAAGCAGTATATTTCCACTGTCAATTGAGGAGGCTTTGGAAGCTTGCTGGAAGTCCCAGATGGCAAGTAAGGCTCATCCACTTCAGTACGTTTTATGCTCTCAGAAAAGGATACAGGTTGTATAGAGCAATATATGCCATGCATAAAATTTTGAATCTGTAATCATGGATGTTCTTGGGGGTGTCAGAAAGGTGACAAGGTTCTCCACTAAAGAGAGCAGCATGTCTTCTCTTTTACTGCCATGCAGACTGAAGCCTGAAAAATGAGGGAGCCAGGACAGGACTGGGCAGCTGGATGACTGTCTGGAGGGGGGGGGGGGAGAGGGTAAAAGAAAAGTGGAAGAGAGGGAAGGGCATAATCACCCTCTTGTCCAAGCAAAAGTCAGGTCTTGGAGCACCTGGCCTATAGCCAAGGAGAGCTGTCTGTGATCTAAACTACTGGTGGGTGTCAGAGGCTGGAGGCAAACCAACATCATTGGGCATCCTGGTCTGGACTGAAGTTGCAGGGGTGTCCAAGAAGAGAAGAGGGATTGGCGTGAGGAAACATTGGGCATAGAGCAGGTATGGTAGCTGCAACTTTGGCACCTCTTCTGACAGGTTGCAGCCATAGCCCTGTGCCTGCTCTGCAATGATTTGCAGAAGGCTATCCTGCTTGCTTCTCTGCCCAAAGGGCCTTCTCAGACTGTTCTGAGGCCTCCAAGGCCCTGTGGCTCTCTGCTGTGCTGTGGAATAGCACAGACTGCACCATCTCCTGGGAGCCAGTTCTCTTCTTTCTGGCTTTCACGGCAGCCAACCTGGATGCTGGAGACTGCATGACCTGTGGCTAGGGATGTGCACGAATGGGGTTCTTTTGTGTTCGATTTGTCTTGAATCGAATGCAAGAAAATTTGTATTCATTCAAATAGATCCCCTTCGAATGTAGTGGGATTTGACTTCGATATGAATGTTCAATCCCATACAAATCCATATGAATCCCATACGAGGCTTCATACAAATGTATCAAAACATTCTATCCTAATTCAAATGTTAATCTTTGAATGCACCAACATTCAGTTTGAATACAAATGGTCAAATTCATATGAATTTCAAACATTATGGATATTCGTGCACATCCCTACTAGTGGCCTCTCTGCTGTCCACGAGGGTTCTGTACCTGGGTAAGGAATACTATAGTGAGGGTGCTGTTGTGAACTTCTGCCTGTATCAGGGAGCCCCAACAGACCCTGTATACATATTCAGACCTCCTCTCTCACAAATTTTTAAGTACTTGCCCCTCTATTCAAGAGCAGTGCACACATTGGGTCCCAGTGCCCTAGTCCCCTTGCTTCCCCTACAAAGTTTAATGCTTTTGACATTTCTCTGCAAGAGAAACATCCTGAGATTACAGGTGCCCTTCTCTCACTTGCATGCCTTCTCCTCCAGGGCAGACAGCAAGTCCAGGCAACCAAAGCAAATATTGCCATGGATACACCATTTGTTGATGGAGCAGAATTCCTCATTAGAGGTAAAAGCACCAAGTACAGGCCCCCTGAGGCTCATGCATTCACTGCTGACAGAGGAAATGTGAGGTTCAACTGCTCCTTTTAATTCGTTTGCAAGCAGCTTCCAGCAGCCTCTGTTTACTTATAATGCATGCCACCCAAATGCTGGAGGGTGAGGGTGCAACAGACTTAGAGAGAAATAACTATGGCTATAATAGAACAACAAAAAAAAACCACACCAATGTCGGAAGGCAACATATAAGCCTCCAACTAGTTTGGAAAACAAATGGGGCTTGGGGGCTTAAAGCAAAAGAAAACTGCAGCTAAGTAGTAGTTCTGCATAGTGAGAGTATGACTTGTTGCCCTCGCTCCCTCTCTTTCTTTTTTCCCACTTCCATTTTGCTGGCACTTTGTTACCCGCTACTCCTTGAGAAGAGGGGCTTGCAACATCTGCAAAAGGAAGACCACATTCACTTGTGTTCCTCAGGGGATGCAGGGGAAAGGGCACACGGGTGAGGTGGAGTCATGAATATGTCTGCTATTAATGGGGGTGCAGAGAGTAGGTGGTGTGGGTAGCAGGAAACAAGATGCCCCAAGCATGAAATGTACATCTGGTTTCCCCAATGGGTATTGGGAGGGCAGAGCACCATTTGGGATGAGTTTGCAGAGTGGTGAGTAACAGGGCTACAAATGTGTCTTTCTTGTTGCCCCCCTCAGACCACATTAACCAAACACTTCTCCATTTGTACCATCAATAACTTCAGTCTTACCCTGTGTGGACAGCTCCATTCAGGTTTCATCAGCAGCACTATCCACCTCAGCATGTCTCTCTGGTCTGTTGCATGCAGAAGCTGCGGGAAAGGAAACCAAAAAGGTAGGACCATGTGGGGTCCCATTCTGGTGTGCCCTCCATCATCCGCATCCCAGCCTGTGCTAGGTACAGCTTACCTTCATCTCCTTTCCAAAGTGGCCATAAGTTGATGGTATTCAAGTCATCAGTAAAGAGTTCCACAGATGACTCACTGTTTTATGAGAAGATGTCCTGATACGTGTCATTAGGGAAATAGCTCATCAGGACATTTTCTCAAGTTGGGATCTTACAGAGAAGGCTTTAATAATGCCAGAGCAATTTTGGTGCTCAAACAGCAAGGAACAAAGCCCCAGAGAGTCTGTTTTCTTAATAGGAAAAATGGTTTTATTAATAATCAGTAATAAAAAAAATAAAAAAAAAATGAAGGGGCACTATGCTACATCCAGACAGGGTTAAAAATGCTTGTGGGATTCACAGCAGCTTTCAGTTTTCCAGACAGGTTTAAAGGTTCTCCACAGTAGCTGCACATTATAGCCCCACTCTCCAGGACATTCACTGCAGAGTATTCTGTTACCCTGCCTTTTCCCA
Source organism: Aspidoscelis tigris stejnegeri (assembly GCA_023333525.1). Classification (NCBI taxonomy): domain Eukaryota; kingdom Metazoa; phylum Chordata; class Lepidosauria; order Squamata; family Teiidae; genus Aspidoscelis; species Aspidoscelis tigris. The sequence goes on along the minus strand of JALMGA010000002.1, from coordinate 58,113,676 downwards.
TGTGTTTGAGAAAATTACATAAGAACGCATTGACTTGTCAGAGCTAAGCACACAGGAAGGGGCCGAGCATGTGAATGGAGGAACCCTTGCTGCTGTGATATCTAAAATGTAGAGTATTTGAGTATGTGGGTGCAAACTGTTTTCCCTTCAGAAGCACTTCACTTTGTAGTATAGGCAAACTGCAATTTTCTTATTGTGATGTCTGGAGGTACCCACAGCTTCTGTTACCAAGTCAGCTGTATCAAGCATTTTGGACTAATGGTTGCACACCTCTATTCAGCCCTCCCCCATCAAGCACCTCTGCAATTATTCTATGCCACAGAAACTTGGTAAGGTTTGAAAGAAAGAAAGAAAGAAAGCATAATGTTTATTTTAATAGAATTTATTAAAAATTTCCAAAAATATAATTACAAAAACTTAAGAAAAATAGAAAAAGAAATGCAGAATTAAAAACACTAAAATAAAATAAAAGAAAAGAGATAGTGGGAGGAAGGGGGAAATATACAAAAAATAGTAACTTCCAATCCCTCTTTCAGCAGTTAAGTACAACTTTATATTCATACCTCTCCCTAATTATTACAGTCACTTCACTTCTTTTGTGAAGTCAAACTTATAATCAAATTTCCAAATCAATAAGTCATTTTGATTCTTACACAGTAAATCTATAAAGGCTCCCCTTAAAAAAAAAATTGAACAGATTTTTAAATTTTTAAAGACCATTCTTTTCTAAGGCTACATCCGCACATGGCTCAAAAGCAGCTTAGAGGTGATAGTACATGGAGAATAGTGTTCCCATCCCACCTCCAATTCATATTAAAGGCCAGAGAATACATCCTGGAAGTACATTTTCTGGTTTTTAATATAGATTACGGCACTGTCATGTGAGCACTACCATGTGAGCACTACCACATCTCAGATGCTTTTGACCCTTTTTTGCTTTGTTTTCTTTGTTTTGTTTTATTCTGTGAAGATGCACCCTAATTCTTCTTTTCCTTACTGAAAATAACCACATCAGTTCATGAAGCATGCAAAAATATATTGGTATACTAATTATGTTCCATGGCCTTCAATGAGCCAGCTCTTTCTTCTGAATTCTCCTATCCATTGTAAAGTACATGGATGAATGATGACTAGATTTGGCTTCATCAATCTGGTGCCCTCAATATGTTTTGGACTTCAACATCCATCAGCCTCAGCTACTATGTCTACTCTAGCTAGGGCTGATGGGAGTTACAGCTAAAAATATCTAGAGAACACCCCCATTGCCAAAGACTAATATGGGGTCATCCAAGGACAGGACTGGAGTGTGTGAAATCAGGTCTGTTGAGTCCCTGTAGCTCTCATGTACTTTAGCTAAGGGACAACAAATTGAAATATATATGTACATTTTAAAAGGAGGAATAATTATAGAAAATCCACTTTGTCAACAACAATTGGCAATTTCACCTGAATGCTGTGTGCACAGTCACTGTAACATTACAGCCTAATACAGTTTACACTGATTTATTGCGAGGGGCACATGTAACATCGGCGAGGTAATGGCATCTTTGAGAGGATCATTTCCAGATAGGCTGCAATTGCTTAATTATCCCCAAGAACTGATGCAGAGATTTAATAGCCTGTTGAGGGAAAACAGCATGGGGTAGGGCTGACCTCTATTTCCTTGGCTAGGCAAAGTGAATTGTTCTACGGTGCACTATATTTTGACAGTGTTGTTAATAATGCTTGGCTGAGTTCCCCCAAGGTTCAGAGGTGCTGTGGTTCTAAAGCACCCCCAGCTGAGTCCTTGTTAATAAGGGATTATCCAGATGATTCATCAATGCATGTCCCACCTGCATTTTTTGCCATTTGCACAGCAATCCTGAATGGCTTCCATAATGTGATATTTAAAGAGTGGGGTGGGATGCCGCTTTGCTATACAGGAGACAGCTTTACAGCAGGCAGCTTTCAACTGGTGGAAGACAGATTGACCCTAGGGCTGTTTGCTCTTTTCTTCTTCGTCGTCTATTCATCATGGAGAAAGAAACTCACACAATTGAGCAATTTGCACCTTACTGATGTGGGCACACATTTGAACGCTAAAAGCATAAAACAAGGATACCCTTTGCTCCAAATGTTTTGATTGACGTCAAACATCTACAAAAATTACACCGTAAGGGAGGGAAACTATGTTCCTGAACAACTTATCCAAGCTATACATGGTGTTCTTGAAATGCCCCTCTGCTTGCCTCCATATCGTTGTCAGAGCTGTCATTACTTACAGTAGGATAGAATTACATATACCCAGTAACCACATGTTCTGAAGACCAGCAGAAAGAAGTGGGTGACGAACACATTTAGAGCCAGGTTTCATCCACATGAAGTTAAAAAGAAAGAAAGAAGAGGGGACTGAATAGCATTTTATAAGAGGTTGCTACATGCTAGTGTTCCCATTCCTATTGTTGTTGTTCAGTTGTGCTTGACTCTTTGTGATCCCATGGACCACAGCACACCAGGATTTTCTCTTCTTTGCTGCTTTCCAAAGTCTGCCTAAGTCCATGTTTGTTGTTTCCGTCATGAGGAAGTCTGCAGAAAGAAAAACCAACCACTTTTGTAGGTATTATGGACCCAAAAAAATAGTTAAGGATCACTGTCCCTTCCTGTAACTTCTCCAAGTCCAAATCACAGACATGTTTTATTTATGTATTTGTATTTCTTTCCCACCCTGTAATCAGATATCTCTGGGCAGGTTAGAATAGTAAGGGCCTGTCTCTCGCTCTCCCTTTCTTTGTGCCCTCCTTTTGCATACCTTCCCTTCTGCAGGGGAGGGGAGGGGATGCTAAGGAGGAAGGATCTGCAAAGGATGAGCATGCAGAAATGGACCAACGCTTCCTCTTGCTGCATCTGTTCAGTTTGTGCACATTGCCTAGGTCTTAGTCTGCATCCTTCAGTCACTATGATTAAACTTTCCAGTCTTTCTGGAAAGCTTGTCGTTCCACCCCTTACAGCTATAGAAGGAACTGGAGCACTTCTCTGGGCTGAAGGAACTTCACTCTGGTGCCAAGTTCAAATGGTCCTCCATGTTTAATGCCCCCTTTGTATTGGGAGCTGCAAAGAACTCCCTTCCCCTCAGTCTCCTTGACATCAACAGGGCTGTGTTCACACCTATGTTTTAATCCAGCTTTAGTTCATTTTCAGAATGAGAAAACACATCAGCAAAGTGTCAAGCTGTTGTCTTTTATCTATCTCAAAAAATCCATCCTTGGGTTAAATAAAGCAAAAAGAAAATGATTAGTCACTTTGGTGATGTGTTCTTTCACTCTGAAAGTGGACTGAAACTGGATTAAAACTTGGGTGTGAACACTGCCAGCTTCCTGGCAAGGACTTGGATCTTACAGCACTATTCTTTTCCCTCCTTCTCCCCTTTCCTAGGTATTTTTAAATTATGATTAAATGGTGCAGGCTGAATTTCCTCTTCTTGATGTTCAGCCAGTATGTCAATCCGAGAAGGGCACTTAAGAAACCAACTCAGTTTCAAAACCATGAAGCAATAATGTAAATAGTGGGAGGAGCTGCTATTCTTCTTCATAGAGCGTGTGTATCTGCACACTCTTTTACAGAAGCTCTTATAGCTGGATTTGCACTTGAGGAGAGGCAGAGACTGAAGGCAAGGGTATGCACTTGTGACCAGTGGGTCCTATGAGCACCCATGCCTGTCATCTACACTCGGTCATAAAGACACCACAGGAGGGACAGTGTGGATCTTCACTCTTGAAGTGCTTTCTCCCTTCTATGGTGAGCTTTCCAATACCCATGATTGCACTGTGATGAATCAATCAGCCATATTTGTGACCGTAAATTACACCATGTGGCCCAAAAATGCTGTGAGGCTTCATGTCACTAATCATAGCAACTCAAAGATGCATGTCCCTGTGAGTGTGTGCGACAAACCCTAGGAGAAGCCTGTTGCTTTAGCAGCAGATTGCTGCTTTTTTCCCCACCAGCCTGTCTGATCAGGCCCACAGTCATTATTTCTGTTAAAATATATATATATTCAGTTTCACATGGTTACTAAGATGTGCCCTTTCTACAGCCAAAAACCAGTGTAGAAGACTACATTGTAAAAGTAATTGCTAGTAATTGGACCAGCAATTGGGACCTCAAGCAATTTGCATAATGCAGTGGTTAGCCAGAATGACGTTATGCAAGAGTCGGTTGTATTGATGCATTTACTTTCACAGAATCATAATCCTATGAGTACCATCATCTTTGGAGGAGGGGGAGGTTGATTTTTTTTTTCTGGAAGGAATCAGGATGTAGCCAAACATCAATTGCAGTTTATGACAAAATGTGATTTTTAAAAAATTAACTTTGCATTAATCCAAGCTTCAGTCTGATCAATAATTTTGACTACAATCCAAGATAAAATTAAATTTTTAAAAATTAATTTCTTGGTAGCAGACCAGGATGGACTGTGAATTTCTGGGTAAAACATATGTCTTGCAGAAAGACTTAATTAATTCTAATAAGGATTTCACTCTGCATATTTCTTCAGCTTGCATTAATTTCCATGGAACTTTTACTTGCATGGCAATTTAGTTATTAGAACTTATGTTGCTATGCATGCCTCCTTTCTCTGAGTGATGACAAGTTCCATAGTTAGCATTTTACCATGTTTGATTGGAATCAGAAATCACTAGTAAACAGAGAAGTGCCAAATTGGTTTGGGTTCACACCTATTTGAAGCAAACAGGGTTGTTTGAAATGTTCAAGACTGAATGGAACACCCTGCCTGTTCAAAGACAGAATCTGAATTCAAGGTGAACAAAGAAATGTTCAAAGAGACCTAGCAACCACGTCCTGCTTGATCCAAGGTTCAAAGATGTTCTGCAGTGCTTAAAGCAGACAAAGGGGTGTTTGGTTCAATTTGAACTGAAAAGCCTACTTAAGCCTGTGCACAACTTTACTATAAATAATGATGGATTTTGCTGTATTTTTTATTTACCCACCCAACACGTTGAACAAACAGCTTAAACTTTTGAACAAGTAGTGAAATCATTTCTCTGTGTCAGCTAATCCAGAGAAAGCCACCACCATGCCAAAATGTTAGAATTTCAGCAAGAGCTCAGTTCATTCTGTGTGTGCCTGCCTTCTATTGTTTTCTCAAGACATGCTAGAACTTAAACAGAAAAAGATCTCTGCTGGATTAGAACAAAACATGCCAATTCAGAGATGGAGTGCACAAAAAGACAAAGATGCAGTCTAGTCCCCTACTTCAGTAATAATATTTTATTGGATGGCATATAGAATATATGCCATATTACAGTTACACTGATCATTTATTTATTATTTGTACCAAAACACTGCAGTTTACTGAGCCATGTTGTTTGGACTTACCTGGTCCAGTGAGGTCTTCAGTGCAGAGCATGGAAAATCGTCAGTATTCCCTGTGCAGACAGAATGAGGACAACATTCTACTGTCACTGTGAGTGATGTTGTGATAACTATAGACTGCTCAAAGACCAATCTTTGCTTACAGTACAGATTCCATCTTAGACCAAGCCCCAGCACAATAATACATAAATGACAACCTCAGAAGTCAACCAGCTGGTTGTAGTGATTTAGGGCCACCTTGGCTTCTTGATCTCTGGCAAAAAGCTACTCTTGCCCTTTAGTAGCCAATCCCCTCTCAAGCTTGGGATTAGTAGTGGGAAAGAGATCTGTGAGTAGTGGGCTTTTGTTTTGTTCTTTTGTTTTAACTTGCACAACCTAGCAAATTAGACAAAAGACCATGGAACCATATTCTTTCTAAGACAACCAGAGGCCCAGGCATCCATATGTTTTTGTATCTACGAACCTGGGCTTGCAGATATTACTAGTTCCACAGAAGCCACCTATCATTAATCCTGTTTAAAGAACTCTGAGGCCCCTTTGGTACGAAAATGCCACCTCTTCGCCCCCATGTGAATACACAGAAAAGGAGAAGTAACTAAGCAATTTTTTCCATAGCAAAGCTTTTTGCTTTTGTTATTAGCCTACCCACAGAGGACTGCTTCTGGACGGTTGGTAAACCCATTGTCAGTTGTCACCAAAATGCCACATTCAACCTCTTCATATTCGTTTATAATAAGAAAGAAGGGAGAACTTTTCTTCCAATTCATAGTAAAATGCCAGAGGCCAGCAATGTAATGGAAAGGTAACTCCAAAAAAGCAAATCTTTCTGAATTTGCATGCCATCATAGCTAGCATATTATAGGTGCCTAGTGTCTTCAGTCAAATTCATGATGGCAATACCTTTTTGCCCTGTCTTTAAAAGCCTGTTCACTGTGAGGATGCAGTGCGGCGGTGGTCGTTCACACTTTCAAGGGGTAAACTAGCCCTGGACCTGGCCTGAAGTGCTTGTATGTGCACATGACCTGCCCAGGGCAGCCCAGATTGTGAAGGCAACATCTGAAGTAACTTCCAGAGATGGTAGACATTTTCATGGTGATCTGGCAGCTGTGTACAGCTGCATAGCTGCAGTTGCACAGCCACACCCACTTGCTATGCCACATCTAGAAGAGGGTGTGAATCAACCTCCCAAAGAGAAATCCATCTGCTTCTGAGCAAGGTCTGGATTGCTTTTTTTTCAGTCCACGATTGGATTGCTCCAGAGAAGGCTCAGGAAACTCCAGGTGAGCCCCAGCAGTAGCCAGATGCAGATGGGAATGACCATCAAGCAGAGCAGAGGTCAATCAAACAGGCCCTGAGGAACTTGCCCTTGAGATGTGCAGATACTGGCATTTCCCCAGAATGTGGGCTGAAAAACATGGAAGAGCTTCTTCATCAGGAACAGGCATCCCAAAGTTTGCTAAGGTCAGTCTTTTTCTTTCTTTCTTTCTTTCTTTCTTTCTTTCTTTCTTTCTTTCTTTCTTTCTTTCTTTCTTTCTTTCTTTCTTTCTTTCTTTCTTTCTTTCTTTCTTTCTTTCTTTCTTTCCTGTGTGTGCTGCAAGATCTTCAAGCTGGTTCCAGCACAATATCAAAGAAGACCTGTCAGATGTGTAGTCATGCAGTAAATTTATGGCAGACTTTTTTTTTTAAGTACAGGACATCCCACCCTGCTGATTGATCACTTTTTTTAGGTGGTGATAGAATCACAATGCCCTGATATAGCATCAGGGCTTTCTGCCAGTCTCATAAATGTTGCTGGCATTTTTAGCATGTCTAGGCTATTGTTAGCCTTTAAGGAACAAGCAAAACTCATCTTCCTGAATGCTGCAGTCTGTAATTATCCCAGAATCATTGTTTTGTGTCTGCACATTATGATTGATCGATTCCCAATATTCCATTGCTTATGATATTTTCCAAGTAAACAACTTCCTTCACTCCATTGGGAAATAATATCCTAGTTTAATCAAATTGGTGAGTGGCCAAATCAGAACCAAGAAAACCAAATGAATTTTAAACTATTTATAATAGATTGAGATGCTTTAAATCTGCAAAACACACAGAGTTTAAAATGGAAATATAGGATTTAAGTCTGTTTAATTCTGCCAAAATCTGTTTAAGCCTGACTTAACTTAAATAACCTGTGCACTGGACTTTAATTTGATTGAGAAAAGTACAATTGAAATGCGTTTTTGCCCTTTGAGAGTTGAAAGAATTCTAAAATTATGTACATAAATCTAGATGAAGAAAATCAAAACAACACTTATGAAAACTTTGCTGAAGTACAATATAGAATTTCCAGTGTCTTTTGTTAACAAATTGCAGGGTTTTAAGCTATGAAGAGGTATGTATTTTTTTTAAATGGTGCAGTATTATATAAATTATTAGAAAAAAAATCATCTTTGTGAAAATCTAGATCTTTTAATCTAGATCTCTTGTGCGCTCGTTTAAGTAGGTCCAGAACAGGACTAAGGACCTTGTTCCAGATCATGAGAGGCATGCAGTTGGTGCACCTTCCCAATCCAAAACTAAAGGAGGACTGCTGAAAAATACCCCCTCAAGCCCAAATGATTAGAAATGACAGTTCCTAGTCATCAGGGGGTTGGGGCTATTGCAATTCAGTAGCATGCCATAGCATGCCACCCAGAAACCGCTCTTCCAGCTGTGAGACTAGGACCTGTTGTTCCTGGCCTTCAAAGGTAGAGTGGAGGGTAGCTGAGAATCTCACAGAACTTTTTCAGCCACAGGGCAGCATAGGCTAGATCAGCATTGTCAATACAAATGGTGCTGATCAAGACAACACCTCAGGAAACCTCATTAAACTGGATCCACTGACCTAGATCTAACCCAGGTAAGAGCAGAAAAGGTGTCTGATTCTCAGGATAGAAAGCTGCCCTTGGAGTGCTTCCTCCCCTTCCCACGCAGAGGGACAGAGGAAGGAGGAAGTGCCTTGCCAGCCAAGTTTCCAGGGAGGGCATTTTCACCCTGGACCACAAATGGCCAACTTTCTGACTTCTGAGCCATTTTTGGTCCAGCATGAAAGAGACCAAACTTTAAATCTCACAACTGTGGAATATTCATTCTGCAGCTGCAAAACTTTAGGACAGCAAGTCATGTTTGTTTGTTTTTTAACCACGCTTCTTGCACCAAAAGTGTCTCAAGTGTATTTCATGGAATTTGCTCCCTCACCCAGCTTCAACGCAGCCTTTATATTTAGGCATAGTTTTCAGATTCTGTAGATCATGAAGTATTGTAAACTGGAGGTTATGCGGAGTGAGTGAAGCTTTTACTAGAAAGAGTTCAGTTTCATTTTTGATGACAGAAGCCAGCTGTGGCTTTTTACTGTTGAGTGATATTAGAAAGCAGGGCAGGAAGCAAACTCCACAAACTTCAAAGATATTCAGATCAAACATCAGATAGCTCAAAGAAGTTTGAGGTTTGGTTTGAACGTTCAATGAACTGTTCTACCCAGAGAAATAAAAGGAAAAGTGCAAGGTGGCAGCAGGGCCAAAATTGCATAGAATTTGAGCTGGAGACCCCAAGGTTAATGTGTGCAACTGGTGGGAGAAGGGGTTCTGGAAAGACTACTATCAAGTCTCAGGGTGATTGGACACAGTCTTGAATTTTTATCAGTTCTTTTAGATTTGCCCTCCCCCCACCCCACCAAAGAGAACCATAAAAATTCAGAGCAGCCAAACTTTGTGCCACTCACTGGGGAGTCACCTCCTGAACTCAGATGTCAGTTCTGGAGATCCTAGCTCAAAGCTGATCACAGTAACAAATCTGACATCAATGGAAAGATTATATGAAATATATAGTAAAGAGTTTTTGAGTGTAAATCATTGTCAGGTGACCTAAAGGCATTATCTCAAAGGGGTACAACATTTCTACTCAGAATTAGCAAAGGAGGGTCACAAATCCTCACTTGTGAATGTACAGAACTCACAATTGCCAAAATGACAAACCACAAGACATTACTGTACCCATGTCATGGCGTATTCCATTATCTACACAGCTCCATGTACCAGCATGTATAAAGATTGAGAACACACTATGAAAAATTAAGTCCAGGGCTACAGAATTTTTCCTGAATGTACTGATAGTTTGTCCTGGTTTATAAAAATGTGTATCAAAATAATAACTCCACAAATACTTGAGAATGCCCAAATACTTGAGAATGCATTTTTATGTAGTCTTCTCCATACCATTACAGCTAAAAATCATTCTGTGCTGAACGGAAAATTCTACAACCTTTCATGAGGGGAAAAAAACCCTGCCAAGTATTTATTCCCTTCTGGAGTAGCCCATCAGCACCTGTCATTCTATGTCATGTCACTTTAAATCAATTCTTATTTCTCTTAACTCCAGTGTCAAATGAGGAGCATATATGCCTACAGGTATTTGGTCTTAAAAGATCATCTGAAGAAAGAAATAACTGGTTCATGTCTTACTGTCGGGGGAGTAAAAAATGAAAATACTTTCTCATCACGTGAAAAAAGAGGGGGAAAGTATCCTAATTTCAGCAATATGAAAGAAATAGTTTATTAATTCATTTCCATTTAGTTCACTTAAAGACATTAACACAACCCTTTCTGACTTCATAATCAAATGGCATTCTACATCACAGATGCCCCAAGAAGGAGAAGCACTTTGCAACTGATTAAGCATTCGTAGATCTTTTTTTTAACTTGCCAATTCAGGCATTTTAAAAAATACCCTTTAAAACACATCAGTCACACTGCTCTTCAGTTTTATGGAATGATGACATCTTTAAATGCCTCAGACTTATTAAGAAATGAGTGCATCAAGCAGCCGTTTCCCACTCATTTCCTAAACTTCATGAATTCATGGAAGAATGGATTTTGTACGTTTAAATTACATTTTTCCACTTCTTTAAAAACGAAAAATTAGGACATGCAGTCAATTGCCAGATTCAGCAGAGATTATAATTGTAGCAGCTTCATAAATAAAGCCTTTTTCAGAGTAAAAGACATATGACTCGCTCACATGAAAAAGCCTATCTATATATATACACACAGGCACTTCATAAAAATTTATCACACAAGGCTTAGAAGATATATGGGGTAAATGCATTAATGGTTTACAAAAATAAAGCCTGCTTTTCATGCTTTTTCACACTTAAAGTGTCACTGTAAGTTCCAATTACCAGCTTGAGCTGCGTGAATCCGCTGGCGGATTGGAACGACAAATCGTTCAAGTTGAACGTCTGATAGGCACAGCATGATGAACAGCATCAAATTACATATTATAACAATACTTCTCAGAAATGTTCTTTAACTGAAATTCATGCTATTTCATGCACACTAATGATTTGCTTGAAACTGAACATTTCTTGTCTCAAGGCTACAATATACCTGTTCACACTTTTGCGCATTTCCATAGATATCCATATGCCTTGGTTGACCAAATTTATGATTATAATTCTTGGTTATCATTACTTCAGTTATTTATAGGATGACATCCAAAATCAAACTCAGCACACTTCACTTATATTGCACACAAATAATATGGAGAGCTGCTTGTACCAGACAGAAATCAATAGTTATTTGTTAGGACAGAAATGACTGAAGCTTCTTTTTATGCCATTCATTATTCATATCAACCAAATTAAGCTGCCTAAATACAGAGATTTTCAGTAGGAGAGTATGTTGTATAAAATATACTTTCTTCATTCCCTGTTATTGTATCCCAATACGCACCTGGCAATCTGCCTGCTTAAGGTAGCTCATAAATCAGAGAACAGTTGGTCTAAACTTTCAAGTTTAACCAGATTTTGCAGTGGAAAATGCAGTTTCTGGCACAGGTAATAGAAGAGTAGATACTGAATGTTTTGAAGGAAGGAAAACACCAGAGGTGATTTCACTCTGGCCAATATAATGGGCTTCCTCCCTTTGTGTGAAAGGTAGGCTTCTAGTATGCTTGTTTGATCAGTATACCAACCACTGCAGAAACAACCATAGTTATCTAGGAAATTTTATTCCATGAGTGTTGGTTCATGGAGTCTTCTAAGCAAATAATTTATCAGGAAGAAATTATTTATCATCTTCATCATCATCTGCATTGATCCAGTTATGCAACTTTCAGAGGCTTGCTGTGAAAAGCTTACTAGGCATGGTCAGGACAAAGGAACTCAGATTCACAGGGAACTAGATTCCACAAGTCAAGGTGTCCAGAGCACTGCCTGGTCCCCTTATTTGGGATCCGTTTCGCCTGAGGAAGTGAAGAAGCTGCTTGCAAGAGTTCAGCCAACTACTTATCTCCTTGGGCGTTTTCACACTTCCTTTCTCAACCCGTGGACAGGAAAGGAATGCAAGCCACTTATGTTGACTAGCATTTGCACTTGCGATCACTAGTGATTGTTAGCTTACTCCACACACACGATTGAGCACTTACCTCTACCACTTGCCATCTTGTGTGCAGCATCCTCCGTGACAGCGCATGCATCAGCACTGTCACTATGATGATGCTGGCACTATGCACAGTCGCAGTCATGTCAAGGAGTCATTGAAGCTGCCAGTGCATTTGTGCGGCAGCTCCAATGTCCTCCCCAGCTGGCAGAGGTGTGAATGCTCACTAGCTGGATGCTTTCAGGTAAATTGGGGTAAAGATTATTGAGCTTGTGGAGCATGATTTTGCGCTCCAAAGCTAGTGTGTAATTAGGCAACTTCTGGAAAGGCAGGGGGCATTTCTGTGCTGTAAATATCTCCTGAGAGTGCAGATGCACCTGCCCAGATGTTGCCAAATTACATACTATGGGCTGAAATATAAATTCAGCCCTTGTCCATCATCCATCAGGGCTAAGCTTTTTATCACTCCCTTGATACCTGAGTGGATCTAGGGAGTGATAAATGCCTCCTTCCAGGAGGGGGAGGTACCATTGGCACGCTGAATCCAGAGGTATTAAATAACCATCACCCATTGTTAATATTCCCCTTTGGGACAAGCTGTTGGAGAGAGTAATGACTACCAAACTGTAGGCATGCTGGGAAGAAATGGATTATCTAGGTCCCTATCAATATGACTTCAGGTGAGGTTATGGCACTGAGGCCTTATCCTGAAGGGGCAAATATGGTGCCATCAAGGTACTTCTATCGTAGTGTCACTTCATGTATCATAGGCAACCCCACTATAGTCTGTGTTCTTCTACCCTATAAAGCACAAAATACTATTGCTAGAAAACCCAGCAATGGTTGCACGTTTTCAAGCAATAACACTTTTTAGGGTAGCTATTTATCTTCTGGACCAATTGTAGCTCCATCCAGCAAACATTTGTGGAAGCTGAAAGACCCAACCATACATGCACAGTGGGGGTGATGCACACATCTGGGAATTCAGTGGTGGCCAAATTGGACTGCATGTCACAGAAATGTAGGCAGCAAGTAATAATGGTGGGGTAGCAATACCCTGCATTATTGCTTTCTACTGCTAATCCAACCACGGTCTGGAGGCAACCTGTCTATCGATGGCCTTTACTGGGACCTCTCAGCAGCCTTTGATACCATCAACTGTGGTATCTTGCTGGAGTGACCCTGGGGATCAGGGTTGGGAGGCACTGGTTCACTGTACTTATCTTTCTGTTTCTGAGGTAGGTTCCAGAAGGTAGCAATGGGGAGCTATTGTTCGATACCTCGGGAACTCTCATGTGGTGCTCTTCAGGGGTCATTTCTGTCCATTATGCTTTTTGGTGTTTATAAGAAGATGCTGGGAGAGGTCATCAGGATCCCAACATGCAGTCTTGAGTTCTCAACTGGTGCCCAATTAGGAGTGTTCTTGGAATCATTGCTGTCACTTGTGGCTCATGTGTCAGTAGTGGCCAAGAATGCTTAACTCCATCTCTAGCTGGTTTGCTGTGTCTAGCCTTTCTTGAATAGGGGCAACTTAGCTATAGTGATTCACACTCCAGTAAGCTCTGGACTAGATTACTGGAATGTGACTACTCTTGAAGACAGTCCAGAAGCTAGAACTAGTGCAGAACACAGTAGTTCAGCTGCTGATGGGAATTTCTGGCTGGACACACCACTGATCTAAATAATACTGTCTCACTTCCATCTCATGGGCTATGTCCAAATTTAAACAATGAAGACGCCTTTTGCAAAAAGTAATATTCCTATCCATAAACTATTAATTCAATACATATTATTTATAAATGAATTTAAGAAAACCAGTTCCCAGAAAGCTTCCAGAGAAGAATTAAGGAGGATTCCTAATATCAAGACTGCTGTGACATTGAAAACATTGGATCATTTGTGTGCCTTCATTAAACCTGAATCCAGAAACAGCCTGAGGGCAGAACTATAAGCAAGCAACAACTGCCAGCAGGAAAGCAAAGGAAGGAGGAATGGATAGCTATTAGAGTGGCAGGAAAGACACCTGGGACATCATGCAGGAGAAGGCAATAGAATTTGGTCTGCAAGCGTGTGCAAGATTGCCCTGATGAACAAAGTTCTTGACAGAGTCAGGACTATTGGAATCCATGTGTCATCCTTCATAGATGACACAGAAATTGCAATGAGAGATCAAATCATCTGCCTGTCAAGTTAGAATTGTCCCACTTAATAATGGCCAATTCTGAAGAGTTGAGTTGAAGAACTGAAAACTCCTCTAACAAGCAGCCTCATTTCTACAATACTGTATTGTGGTGTTGAGTAGTGGGTGAGGAAGGATGCTGAGTGACTAAATGTCCTGAGCTAAAGCCCCAGAGTATCCAGTTGATTTCCACTTAACTTAATTGCTATGCTTATTAACAATGTGGTTAATGAGCAGTGTATACCTTGTTAAAGTCCACTTGTGCCTAGCAAAGAGCTTTCCAACTACTGAGCTTCTGGATTATGTCTTCTAAAAGCAAAGGAAATAACTTCCCATTACTATACTGGAAAAAGGTATGCTTACACCTGCAAAACAATACACACAAATGCCAGCAAGTGGGCAAAACCTTGTTTGGACTAACACTAGTGATGTCAGTGAAACCACAGAGAATTTATTTCTCAGCCTGTGTGGAGAAGTTTCAGATGCTCTGTCTCAATTACACTGCCTTAACTGCAAAGTACAATTGGATTACGTTCCCATGCACTCTATAGCCTGAATCAAATCTGAATTTGACACAGAGCATCCCCATGCAAAGCCCCCAAACCAGGCTACATGAGGAACAAATTACCCAAATCCGCGGTAAATTTACTCCTGAGGAAAACTGTTCTCACTATGGTTCGGGAGGCAAGCCCACATTATTTTGGAGGCTTGGGGATGCTCCCGGGTTATTAGGGGAGGAGATTGATGCTCACATCATTAGCAGGTGGGTCTCATGTCCTGTACTCACTGTTCCTGTCCTGTGCATTGGGGATCGCAACTGCTGGCCATTTTTAAAGATCAAACAGCATAAAAGAACTGATCACCCCAGTTGACAGGTAAAGATGCAGTGATGAGGGGGTGGGGTGGTGTCATCTGGAACTTGTCCCATGATCTTCTTCCTGCAACCCTTATTCCACCCCTGCTCCCTGATTGCTGGCAAGCAGCTTCTGCAGTTAGAGGCAGTTTAGCAGAGAAGTTAAACTCCCTCTAAACATTCTAGTGGCTTTGGTTAGCTTTTTAGCTGGCAAACTTCAAAAACTTCAAAGAGGCTACAATGTTTAGAGGCAGTTTACCAGAGAAACACTTCTCTGCTAAATTGCCTCTAACTTCAGAAGCCACTTGCTGGCAATTGGGGAGCGGAGGTGGAATAAGGGTTGCAGGAAAAGGCTTGTGGGACATCAAGAGCCAGATGACCCATCTTACAGTAAGTGCATCTTACTGGGGCGATCAGTTCTTTTACATTTTCCTGCTGATCAGATCGCAAAGAGAAGAGGCTCATTTCTGTTTGATCACTGTTTAATGCCCTGCAGTTGTGACCGGAAAAGAGGCATTGGGTGGGATTTCCCTGCCCTCACTCCTATCAGGAGAGAGGGGGGTGGAGAAAAATAGATGCTGTTTCCCCATGCAAAAGTTTAGCATGGTTTACTTGGGGACAGGCATAATTGGATTGAGCCTGCACTTTCAGCAATGGCATGGGGATGGGTCAATTTGAATTTGTCTCTGTATTCGGACTAATCTGAATCCAGTCCAAACTAAATGGAGTGCATGGGGATGTGACCTTAGTGTGAGAATAAATAATACAATGAGCAAGGGCTCTTCTATCATCCTCCAACCTTATGCCAAAAAAATGGAAAAGGAAGAACCCGAAAGCAAGGCATCTAATGACACACACAGGTTTGAGAGAAAGAATAGAAAATTCAGTAAAAAAATTAATGAAGGCCAGACTGCCTCACAAGTCAATTGCCTTTAAATACTCCACTAACATCTTCCCCAATTTTCTATAAATACTTCTTCCTTGTTGCCTTCCTGTGAATTTCCCCACACAGCCTGAAAAGATCATATCTAAAATACCCCATGAACTTGGTGGGCAAAAAGATCTATCCTCTATTAACTTATAGGTTTTCCCCCAGAAGTGTGGAAATTGTCCTAAACACTGTCCTGGCCATTTGTTCACACCTAAGTCTTAATGCAGCTTCAGTCCACTTTTTGAGTGAGAGAACATATCAGCAAACTCACAATTTTCTTTCCACGTTATCTAACCCAAAGGTAGATTTTATGAGTTGTATAAAGCCAAAAGCAAACAACTTGTAACTTTACTAATGTGTAATATCTCTCTGCAAGTGAACTGAAGCTGGATTAAAACTTAGGTGTGAGTGCACCTGAGGCCAATCACCTGTATTCACAAGTAGTTAACCTCCACCATCATTTCTTGTCCACCATAAAGACAGCACAAATGGAAACCTTGTAGCAGCAGAACTTTCATTCTGCAACCATGAGGATTATAGAGGCCACAATCCAACATGAGGCACAATCGATTTGACACTCCAGGTCCCACATCTGTAGAAGATCCTGAGTCTCCACAGTCATTAGTAACGGTCATGTGAATGAAGTCTCAAAATTAACTGGAATACTTGCACATATTCTTGGTGTCTAACAGTTCCATGGACCAAATTATCAAATATCCCTTTGAAGAAGTATGTATTAACAGGGCCTGAAGCAGAAAGAAACCAAATAATAAATCATGTGGCTGCAACACACTATCCCATGAATCAGAGGACAGTATTTTCTGGAGTTTTTAAGCTTCACAAGCCACCAGTGATATTTTCTTTCCAAAGGCTGCTTTGTCCCTGAAGAATTTTTCATCTAGTTGGCATTTGTTGAGCTATACAGTATGATAAATAGACCACAAGCAAGTCAATTTAGCTGGGTGACACACACACACACACACAAGAATGAGAGAGAGAGAGAATAAGCATGAGTTGTCTGTGGTTTGATGAAGCCAAATTACCAATCTTGGCAACATCTGTTTTTTCCTTCCAGGTGTTTGGATATGATTCTGTTGAGTAAAGCTGCCTGGACGCTTAGAAAATTACAGCTACTTAATTTCTGAATTCACTTGAGTAGGGAGTTTGAAAAAGTGAAAATATAAACTGTTGGTGTTTGTTGTCCCTGAAAACCTTACCATGCCAAAAGCAGGCACTTAACTAGGCAAATCTGCAGTCACTTGGCTCTAGGTTACCCTCCTGTTATGCGCATGCATGCTGATGTAATGGTATGTTGAGGCTTCTAGCCAGCTCCTCCTTACTTAGCATAAGAGATCGTGATGGTGGCTGAATACTTTCTCGCTGACAGATTTAGAAGATACTGAGAAGGTTTTCGTTTAAAAAGAAAACAAGTTTCCTATCATGACTTGGAAAAAGAGGACAGGGGAAGAAATGCATATTATGTTATGTTCAAAAAGAAGATAGGCCCTTTCTGCACTATTCTAGATTATATCCTGGAACAGGGATCCACCATCCACTGGTTGATGCTGCCTACAGCAACCTGCCTTAGTCTGCATCACAAGCATGTGGATTACAAGCCCATATTCTGGAATATAATCCAGAATAAAGTCCAGTGCAAAAAGGGCCATAGATCTGCCATTTCAAAGGAGGAAGAAGCAGTAAAAAAAAAATTGGATGTGTCATTCCTCACCATTAGGCATTGAAGTGACAGGACCATTGGTCCTTCTCCCACCTCAACAGAAGAGCATCTTAGGATCAGGAAGGGACTAAGCACTCTAAGGCCACATCCAGACATTGGTTACTTATTCTGCTATATTTGGATATTCTGGAATAAAGCGTGGATATTTGGAAATACCCATGCTTTATTCCAGAATATCCAAATATATTTGAATAAATAACTGACATCTGGATGGGATAATTCACCTGCATACAGAAGCTGACTTCCAAATAGGCCAGATACTTCAACCTCAATACACAGGTATCAGATCTTGACAGATCCGTTTGAAAAAGATAGTACCTAACCTAATAAAGAGGGGAGATGTACTCCATCCCACTAGCTGTTAATGAACCCCAGTTCCCATCAGCCTCAATCAACATGGTCAGAAGTCAGGATGGTGTGACTGTCAAGAGAAACTGACGGTCTCCTGCTAGCGAGATGCAGGATACACTTCAGTTGGCCAGTAATTCTACCACTTCTGGGTCACTTGTCAAAAGTCTCATAGGGGAACTATTTCAAACAAGTATGGTTAAATTGTTCCTACAGGTTCTCTATCCATGAATTAACATTTCCTTTTTTCTGTGGTTCCTTAAAGAATATTTTGCTGCAAGATACTGTCATTTATATAGAGCAAAATTATAGTTAAAACAGAAAGTTGTTCCCCTGACATGGAAATAATCATATTCCACATGAGCTGATGTTATTAGCAGATCATGGAAATGTAACAGCCAGACAGGCAGATACATACAGTAAAAACCAGGGCTTTTTGTGCTGGAATTCATAGTTACTTATTGATCTTCAGCTTGGAAAGTAATTAAGTTTAGCTATAACTATAAATTCATCATCACCAATAGTTTAAAAGGAATCCTTTATCATATAGCCCCCCTTTCTACTCCACCTACATCCTTTTCTATTCTCTCTCTCCTTCCACAGCTCATCCCTGCTTTCCTCCTACTTGGTATTCCTAATTTCTGTTGCTTTGCAGTAGAGAGATGTCATAATTGTGGATGACACATCCAAGCCCAGAGTTGAAGTGACTGAGTCATATCACAGCCATGAGTGAGCTGGGAGAATGGGAACAGCCTGATCTTCATTTGGTGTCTGTTGCATCGTGTGTAATTCTGTTCTATAGAAAGGAACAGGTAGGAGGGAAGGGTCATGAGAAACATGGGTACCAGCAACATAAATTGCAACAATCAAAAACGGCCTGAGCAATCTAACAGCATCTGAAAACACTATTGACAGCTAAAAACACACCTGAAAAGGACTGTGGGACTATTTTTAGACCAAGCTCTTATCAGTAACCATTTCAAGCTGATTTTATGTTACAAGAAGTTATATTTATATGTATCAACTCTTGTTACAATTCCTTAGGGACAGGAAGAAATAATCAGTAATTTATAGTGTTCAAGATTACTGTAGTTGGCATTTATTAATCATATGAATAAAAAAGCAACGTGCATAACTTAAGTTCCTTAAGAAACTGAACAAAGCAGGGATTTCACACTGTCAACCTAAGATAGGCAGGGCATGTGGCTGAAACATGGAGAACTTCTGCAATTACCTCCTTAAAGAAGCAGTGGTCAGTTCTGTGATGCGCCATATACTAGGAATAGCTCCACGGATTCCAGACTGTCCTGGAGCTGACCACGTGCTATGCAAGCATGGAGCATTAGGGTAAAAAGGTGCATCTTCATGGTCACCACAGTCTCCATCCTTGACCCATTTTGAAATGGCCAGAAATGGTCAAGAGAGTGAGAAACAACTGGAAGAGTATCCTTAAAAAACATAGCTTCTTCCTCACCCCACGTTCTTCATTGCACCAAAACATGTTCATGAAACTAGAAGCAATTTTAAAAGCATAAAACCCCCTGTTAGACAGCATTTCCATATCCCATCCAAAGACAATGAGTAAGTAGGAATATAAGGTAGTCCTATCCTATGACAGTGATGGTGAACCTTTTGAGCTTGGTGTGTCAAAATTCGCAAGAAAACCTAGCTTAACTTGGGTGCTATGTAACATCTAGAAATATCCATAATTTTGTGATATTTGTAGCTCTAGTAAAAAAGTTATATTTTTGATATATGTATTTTATTAAAAGCAAAAAGAAATAATTCTTTACATTAGTAAATTTCATTTGCTAAATCTTCAATTGAAAGTTGGTATTTTGTACACTTCAAGAACAAGCAAGCACTACACGCCCAGGTGCCAGGGTAACCAGGTGTGTCATCCAAAAGGGCTTGGCGTGTCACCTGTGACACGCGTATCATAGGTTGGCCACCACTGTCCTATGAAAATGCAAACTAGATATACCTCCCCCCCCAAAAAATCACCCTGGATACATTTTCCCTTATTTTGAGTTGTTCAGTTACATGAATATGAATGAACAAAATTTCTGTGTGCCAGGTAAACACAGATCCTGAAAGATATTGTTCCTCCTCATAGTTTTCCTTGAAACTCATGTTGAGGACTTTCTCACCTGAGTTCTCTATGATATCTTCTAGTTCAGTATTCTCAAACTGAATCTCCAGATGTTACTGAACAACAACTCTCAACATTCCATTCCCAGCATTCCATGCCAGCTAGGAATACTGGGAGTTGTTGTTCTGGAACACCTGAAGGATCACAGTGTAAAAAACAACAGCTATTTTAATGGTGTTTTGTTTTTTCACTTCCTTAGTTGTACTTTATTTCTTCTTCTAGCTCCCTTGTATCTTTCTATCAAGTATGAATAAAAGATCTTCCCAAGGGAAAAGCTACATACCATATTAATGGCTGTGCTTTTAATCTCCACATGTTTACATTTCTGCAAAGAAGGGGACATAACAGAAAGTTTATTTGTTTTTGAAAAGATTACATCTTAGAAGCAATATTAAAATAGTGTTATTTACTGTTGCCAAGCAATTCTCAGAACTCTGGGCTCCACCTTCAAACATACCAATTTGCCTGAAGTAAGCCCTAATGAATTCAAATGTTAGTATGCAAAGGATCAAATACTTTCAATTTTCCTTCTGGAAATCAACAATAAGTTGCAGATTTTAAGAGAAGAAGCACAACACTCTCCTGGTATACTCACATCCAAATTCTCTTAGATTAGTAATTGGCAATGCACACAGTCTAACTGAATTTGTTCATGCTTTAAAAGGGGCAAAAATAATCTGATATTTCTTCAGCTTTTCAGCCGTCTGTTTTAGTATAACCTGTTAGTATAACAATCATATGTATGTTTGAAGTGCTCAGAGTGTAGTGCTAAGTAATCAGAACTGCATTTGATAGGAGATGTACCCAGGGATGTAATGACTTGCATGAAGTGTGCATGAGCTGCCCACCAAGCCTTCTGTCTCTGAAGGCCTCACAGCAGGCCCAGTTCCTAAGAAGGCCTTGTCACATCAGACTAAGAATGGCCAATTTCTTGGGCCATGTCCAGTCCAGCGTAAAAACAACTAAGCTCCCCTCAAAACAAACAAACCCACACATCACAAGAAAGTTTTGTAGGTGTGAGGTTTCTGGCAGGGGAATGCTTTCTTCTAAGATCAGGACTGGCCCAGGAAGTCAACCATTTTTAGTCTGATACAGAAAACCCCATGCCAGAGACATAGTGCCAGAGACATGTAAACATACTGCACCTGAAACAACAACAAAAATTGGACACCTCACTCCTGTGCCAAATGGGATGGGTACCATGTGAATACAGCTTAGGATGCCTCCAGACAAAGTGTCAAACCTGTGATTATCTCCAAGCTATGTTCAGATAGCCACACATGTCTGTGGCAATCCCAATGCAACCCCAGTTGTTGTGGGATAATCAACTCCCAAACCAGTTTGTTTAAAAAAGCAACAGGACTTACCTTATTTGGATGACAGCTCCTGTGATTCATCATTTTGGAAATGTTTTCCACATATGTGCAGGGCCAATCCAGAGTCAAAGTGGAATGGAGTAGTGATCATACTAGTGACATTGCAGTACCAAGCATCTAGATTTAGGCAAGTCCTTTCACTTGCCCTGCACAGTTGCCCAGCTGTCTGATCAAAAGCAATTATTCTGAAATATCACTACCTCATGTCATATTTAGCTGCCTCCTGGAGGCAACCTTACAAATTGTGTATAAATCCAAGTCTCACTGGAGAAGTCAAAGAAGATTAGAGATCCACAGTCTGCATCTCCACATGGCTTTCAAGCCACCTTCGAAGGACATTCAAGTCCACCTGCCTCCACAGCATCACAGACCAATGGAGTGTGAACGCACATGGGAGACTTCAATCCCCCTCCACAAAAAAAGTTCTTGCACATTGAGGCAGGCCCTCAATGCAGTGAAATGTGCTTTACTTTTGTGCAGGCTTTCTGCACTTACACCCAGAGGTCAAAAGGACCCTGTGAGCCTAGGTGCAAAGATTTCTAAATGGCAACCACTTGCCAAGGAGAGATCTATGGGGAAACCCAATTTGGCACTGAGGCCGGTGCTTTGGAGGCACATCCACACAGCTTCTCATCATTTATCTGAAAGAGAGTTTGCATATAAGTCTCAGGCCCCACTGGGATTTTTGTTTGGGTAGAGGTAAATAAATATAGGCTGGTTGTATATGTTGCCATAGATTGGGAATGTGACTAGAAACCTCTTGTGACGCCCACAGCTGGTGGCCACCAGTTGCGGGACCCCAGCTGGGCGTCCAACTCTCTCCAGTCCGGCCACTATAGCCATGGACTTCAAGTGTATTTTTAAATAGTAGGTTTCTAGGCCTTTTCTTCTTCTGAGCTGAGCGCCAACACTTAGGTTACACTGTTACCATTACATTACTATGATAGCTCTTCCCCCCTCCCTTGAGCATCTGAGCCAGTATCAGGCCTCAAGCAGAGTGTCTTTGAAACAAATGTAATTTTATTTGTTTACAACTCTTATGTTAGTTCAACTTCAACACAAGCAGCTCACATTAATTTATTTTCTTAACTCAGGATCCTGACTAATCCCTATCTAGATTCTCCTCAGGACCCAGATCTGTACTGTCTAACTCAGTGATGGTGAACCTTTTGAGCTTGGTGTGTCAAAATTTGCAAGAAAACCTAGCTTAACTCAGGTGCTGTGTCACATCTAGAAATATCCACAGTTTTCTGATATTTGTAGCTCTAGTAAAAAAGTTATATTTTTGATATGTGTATTTTATTAAAAGCAAAAACAAATAATTATTTACATTTGCAAAATTTTCAATTTAAAGTTGGTATTTTGTACACTTCAAGAACAAGCAAGCACTACACACCCAGGTGCCAGGGTGACCATGTCATAGGTTGGCCATCACTGGTCTAACTTCTTCCTAAGTCTAGCCCCAGTCACAGAACAACGGCTCTGACAGGAAGGCGCTTTTTATAGTCTCTGCCAGGGTTCTATCTCTTCTGATAGGCTGGTTCTCTCTGCCCCCCCTTTTTTCCAATATGCTAATTGAGCTGGGCTTAGCCCCTCCTTCTCTGTTTACCAACCCTCCTGGTCAGTGCCATTTACCCGTAGCACATTTTATAACATAACCACATATGCAATTCAAGATACTACAAGTGTATTAATTATTGGGGGGGGGAGCCATTTACTCATACAAAAGCACCATTACCTTTTAAAAAAAAGTCACTCTGGCCCCATCCCCAAGCAATAAAAAGTCTGTTTAAAAGGTTCTTTTGCCTCTGAGTGCCCCCATGCCTGGTTTTTCTCCAAGCTTCCAGCAGCACAAAAGGAGGAAAATGTGCAGTAAAAAGACTGTCCTTTAAAGAAGACTACCAGAGCACCTTTTGGAAACCGCGGGTTTTCCTGGAAGCATTTACCATGGGGACGCTCCGTGGCAAAAGGGGCGGGGATTGGCGGCCAAGATCTCTGAAAAAAGCACCCTGGCTGTACACACAGTCTGAAACATTCACACATCTCCCAGAACAGCAGCACCTTCCCTTCCTATCCCTTTTTAAAGGTCAGAACTTTTAAAGAGCCAGAATTGTGGAGAATTGCAACATTGTTATCAGGTGTGAAGTGAGTGGATTGCTACTGTGTTATGGCTGCTGGGGTGGATTTTTACAGTGATTAAAATCACTATCTTTGGAAGCAAGCACTGGATCCCAAAGTGATAAATGGCTCTGGTGGGTTTTGCAGGCAGGGGAGATGAACAGATAACTTGTAAATATGGCTATTTTTCTTTTGGACTTGTCGAGGGTTGTCTCCCCAGCACCCTATCAAGCAGAGAGGGGGTGGGGAGAAAAAGATGTGGGCAAACAAAACACGCTTCCTTGGGGACGGTAGGTGCATTTAAAATACGTGTTTTACCGAACCTCATGGGGACGCGTATTCCGGAATTGAACTGCACTTTTAAAGTCCGCTGGAATAGAGGGAGAGTAGAGGAAAACTAGAGAGGCAAATAAGTTGCTTGGGGATTCAGCCTTACAGTTCCTATCAAAGGTTTTGATTTTATTTGAAAGAGAACTTTTATAATGTTTCCTCATTTACCTAGACTGTATATTATCCCTGCCAAAAATTATTTGAAACAGGGTTTCAATAAAATTTCAAAATCCCATCCCAAACTGTCTGGACACAGCCTATGTTTGTTCAGAGTTCTCCAGTTATATGCCTCAGTGATCTTTGGTCTGGACCATTCTACTTTCAGCCTTTCTGTGCTTCTGCTCCTGTTGCTGGCAAGCAAATTCACCATCGGTGCCATAGCACACAGATAAATAGTCAGGATGTGTACAAATATTTCTGCTATTAGAAATTCATAGGCCCCCATTCTCCCACAAATTAAATGGATCTGGCCTTCAATGAAGCTTCATAAAAGGTTCAGATGTTCATGCACAAAGCCAAAGCCCCTCATATTCATGGAGGGAGGGCCTTTGCATGAAACTGTATCTCTCCCCCCCCCCCTACAATTGCATCAAATCGAAGGGGGGAAACTGGCTTTGAGCACATCCCTAGTAGACAGGAAAACAAGTTCCTTTGCCATCAGTAAGCAGTGACTCTAGAGCTAAGAATTTAAAATTCCAAGGCCCCTTCTACACTTAACATTTGATCCAGTTCTAAGAGCTTCTAGTTTGGATTCTGGGCCTCCTCATCCTCATGCTTATGTGAATTTAAAAGAGGTCCTGCCCCCTGTTAGTCCTGCTCCGTCTGCACAAGACAGAGTTAGATCCAGATTAATAAGCCCTTAATCCAGATCTATTGTGTACCCAATAGAACTAAAGGGCTCATCTCAGATGATTCAGGCATGCAGATGGCACTTCTCCATGATCCAGAACTACTGGAGACTTCTGAAAAACACGTCCCCAAAGCCCCAGTGGCTAGGAGCAAAGGTTTCTAGCCATTGGGAGGAGGGGCACTATTCAGCATGCCACCAACACACACACACACTAAGTCATGATGCTAGGAACTTTCACTCTTAGCCATTGGGGAGGGAGCAGGTGTGAAGCTTGTGTGAGTTTTGCAGTCATAAAGGAGCATGAACCAGATCGACGTGGTCGGTGCAGACAGTATTGATCCAGCCCATACCTCCACACAATCCAGATCAAGTAAGTCACATTATTCTGGATCTATTGATCCAGATCAGTGATGGTAAATGCAGAAAGGCCAGATCTCTGTAAAATCACTGAGACATGATGAGAATAAGGCAAATGTTTCCAAAGCAAGAGAGTATCAAGAAAACATCCAGGAGGCTAGAGGGAAAACTAGGGTTGCTGGTGGTCCTGCGCCTTAAAAACCTATGCAGAAATGGGCATTTCAGCTCACAAGGGAAGCTGTAACTGCCAAAATTATATCTTCTATGTGAGTACTATATTAAAAGTGGGGAAGTTCTATCTCCCACCTCCCCATCTGACCACCCTAGAAACAGGCCAAGTTCTTTCTGATTATTAATATAAGGCAACTAGGAAGAAGTACTTATAGAAGCTTTTCAGAGGGTGGAGGGGAATAATAATAATAATAACTAACTAGTGGGAAGTGATCTACCACTTGTCATTCTGAAAAGACAAGACCAGATCATCTGTTGGTGGGCTGTGCTTGATAGCATAAGAATCAGTAGGCATTTGTTTACAAAAATCTACTTGCTAAATAAATCAGTTATTTTCAAGGCACAACCTACATCTGGTACCAAAATGAAAATTCTGTTCCTGAGCAAAAGGTCTTCATTCTAGAAGTCTGACTCCTGGCTCCAGATATAGCACATGGAACAGAAGTAGAACTAATGCCACTCTTTGAACCTGCATAAATCTAGTGGCTTTACACAAGCTGTGTGGGAACACACTTGAAGGATGGTGATTAACCATCGCCTACCAGACACTGATTCTTCATTAATGTGTGTGGTGACTCAGCTGGTTAGTCAGCATTATGTTCCTCAACAGTGGCAAGGATCATGTCCTATCTCTCTGCATGAACACGATGTATATATATTCATTATCACTCAATATCACAGATTCTTTCACTAGGCATATTGCAATTGCAACAAGAAAATACCACCATCACCCCATATGAATGTTATTTAATAAATAAACAAATACCTGAAAACCAACTGAAAATGTCCGTGCAGTCTCAGTGAAATTCTATATTAAGAGTTTGCGGCAGCAAGAGAAAAATGAAGTCACGAGCAGGTCACTGCCCCAAATGGGAAGGAAAGAACACTTGGGGTGCCATTTGTGTCAGTCATGTCTTCTCCTTCAAACATTCAAGCACTGAGACTAGCTTAATAAGTCGGGGTTCTCCCTACGGTGCTGATTATGAGCAGCACAAATTGTGAATTTCTCTGAAGTTCTTTGAAGCTAAAGGAAACTCTCTGGTGCTCCCTTGTGTTCATGTTTAGTTAGCAAAGAGAGCAACAGGTGACAGCGTAAGGCATTTGGTTCAACTGAGTCGCTGTCAATTATCTCTCCAGGGAAAGCTCTCAGAATTTTAAATTGCTGGGAGAGCTTTAACACTAGGCACACATTCATGCTTTTAAAAAATTTAAATAGGCCTTAAAATGCAATGATTGTTTAGAATGAAGCACATAATGATTTTTTTTAAAAAAAAACAATGCTGCAAGCTCAGTCAAGCTATTTACATTCTATTCATATGGACCTCCTGGAGGACTAGCTATCTACCTATACAACCCCTAGTGCTATAGAGATCTATTTGACATGACAGTGCTTGATCTGCAAGTGTTTTCTGGTTAAAAGGCTTTTCACTTTGCAGAAAACCACTAAAGGAGGGCAGCAGAAGCTCTTCAGGTTACCCATCAATCCTTAGGATCTTGGGGCCAGCCCTCTTCAGGGTGCTGCCAATTTGAGTGTGGTGCCCTCTGTGGCTGTGTGTGCATCAGTGCCATTGCCATGACAACACTGACGCTCTGTGCAGTTGCATCAGGTGGTCAGCAAAGCTGCCAGCGTGCTTGTGTGGCAGCTCTGTTGACCTCCCTATCCAGCAGAAGAGCGAATGGTCACTGGCTGGACATAAAGATAAGCTTTTGGGGAAGGCTGATAAGGTTGTGGAGCACCTTACCAACCTTCTCCACACCTAGTTGATAATTAGGCAACTCCTGGAAAAGCAGGGGGTGCCTGGAGACTGTAACAGCCTCCTCTAGATGCAGATGCTCCTCCCCAGATGTTGTCTAATTATTAACTATGGGCCAAAGTGCAAATTGGCTCCAGGTGCTCAACAGGATTCATTCTACGTGGATTCTAATTAAAGTAATGTGTGCTGCTTCAGGACATTAAGACCACCTCCAGATGGCAAGAGGAAAATGCAGGGTCTTGCTGGATTGCTGGATTGTTGTCAGCTGCAGCTGGTTTGTCGTCAGCCCACCCCTATGCCGCATCACCCCCTCCCTTAGCGGCACGGACAGCCAGGACTGGGGTGGAAGACACAGAAACAAGCTTCATTCATAAAAATAACTACAGTTTCATTCATAAAATAAAGCTTCATTCATAAAATAAAGACTTCAATTATAAAACACTGATGAAAGCTGCTAGCGGCAGTAGGTGCTTGAACATTTTTCTGCACCTTCACTCCACCGGGGACTGCAGAAGCACCTGCCAATTTTAAAATCAAGACTCTATTTATTATTGCCTTCATGATCGGGAAAATGGGGGTTGCAAGTGCAACAGAAATCAAGCCATTATGCAGCTTGCCTTGGCATTCTGAAACGGGGTTGGAATTACTTCTGTTGAAGTGGCAGAAAATTTTACAAAATAGCCGTTCTCCAGCCTGCCTTTGCGATCGGCATTTTAAAAACTCAGTGGCTGTGATCTTCAATAGACAGGACAGGGACAGCAAGCCTACTCCACCTCCCAATGACGTGTGCACAAATCTCCTCCCCGTTAGTCCGCAAGCGTCTCCATGTGAGTTCCCAGCTCACTGAACAATGCGTGCCAGCTCCCCAAATACTGCTGAGACTTCTTTTTTCAGGTATCAAATTTGGCACCCTTCTGGCACTGTTTGGGGGGATTTGGTACTCTTTTCGCATGCCAAATCCAAAGCCCATGGGGACGGACAGCACCAATAGGGCGCTCGGAACCATACCAGAAGTGCTTGGGGACGGGGCCAGAGTAAAAGGAGCAACTATTTTCCTGTCCCATAAGCTTGTAGTACACACTCAGCACCACCAGGGACCTGAATTCTTTCCATTCCATGCAGCGGCCTTTGGGCATTATGGCATCTGCAAAGCACATGGCTTTAAAAGGACAACTCTCCTTTTCCTGTTTGAGGATTTTCCTTGCCTATGGCCACATGATGTGACATCAGAAGGACCTCTGATCTGGAAGGCAGCAGCTTTGATGTCATTTGCCCACGCCCCTTGGGATTGCTGTATAAAAAGCCCTGTGAGAATAAACTGGAGTTTTCTTTTTCCACCTTTACTCTGGTCCCAGATTCTTCTTTCCTCTCCCTGTTTTCCATACTATCAAGTCTGCCATTACTGGCTTACCACATAGTGGATCACCAGGGCTCCTGTTGGTAGAGCAGTCTGGTTTTTCTATCACAACATCCAGTGTACGAGCAGCAATCCTTGCCATTGCAGATCTTCCTCCCTGGCCGTTTTAGGGCACATAAGCTGGATGCGTGCAACATGCTAGGTTAAATTTTTAGGAACAGAACCAGTTCACTTTTTTTTATCTGCTTTCAGTGGGTAAAAGAAGATACATGATAATGCAATATCTTCTTTGAAAGCTCTGGACTAGAATCAATTTTTCATATTTGATCCTTGTTTCAAGAGTCAAAGTATTTGCCAGCTGTTCTCAAATTCAAACTCATTTCTAATGTACAAATGGCAACTGTAACTGGAGTTACCTCGATTTTTTATATTTGGTGCATTATTTTCTTTTTGGCACTATCATTTTGTTCTGTTAATTTTTGTTTGGTTCTATGGACTGGTATCATAATGAGCTATACCTAGGGACATCCTACAAACAGCAGGATAGAAATCCTGCTCCTTTAACAGCTGTGCAGAACATTTCAGCGGGTATACAAAGCAACAGTTGCTGCTGGAGTTTCCTCTTTTGTACAGCAATTAAATGTGCTATTTTCAATATGGCAACTCATGTCTATTTGTCTAGGACCCCAATAAACTAGAACTCACTTGCCCTAGATCCAGATTGAAAAGCTCCATAGTCTTCTTCATTCATACATCACTGCAGATTAGAGAGGACCTGCTTGCTGCTAGGATGCTCCATCTGCATCAAGATGGAGGGTGATCCAGATAGGAGACTCCTGATCTGGATAGCTGGTGGGCCTCAATAGTGTGATCTACCAGTGTACTAGCACCATTTCAATGGTGTATCTTATTATAAATTTCAAAACAAGTCCCCCATGAGCTCATGAGCTCCTGGCAGTCAGAGTTTCAGAGACTGGCTCTAAAGTTCACGTGACCTTTAGGGCCAGATAAGGTCTGGCCTAGAACATGCCATCACCATGCAGACAGCACTGTCCTAAGCTAAGGGCAATCTGTCCCAGACTTGGGACAGATTCCTAGATCCAGACCTTCCTATCCAAACTGCTTAGGAGATAAGTGCAGAAATGCCTAAATTCTCTGTTTAAAGTTCAGACATTCAGTTTTCATGGCAAGAGGGAGAGAAGAGACACAGATTATAATGCAAAGCCTCCTAAAGACAACATTTTACAATTATACACAACAGAGTACAATCATATTTGAGATGCTAAAACATGTCCTGTTAAGTGTGACATGCATTTCCAATTTTGAAAATGAATACAGCAGGCTGTGACAAGTACACAAGATTGATTTTAAATGCTTATTACAATGCAAAGCCCCATTAAAAATGTATATTAGCTTAATCTGGATAAAAAACAAACAAGTAAAAATACATTTTACAATCAAAGTCGTTTTTATGGTTGTTGAAATATGCTTGTTGGAATATAACATGCCCAAATCATTTTAAAGTGTGCTGTAAAAGAGCTTGACAAACACACGATCACTGAACTCAACAGAGGAGCCAGTTCGGAAGGCAGCAGAGATATGTGGTATTTAAACATGTAGACTCCGACAGAGAGACAAAATACCACACCAGGGACTTCAGAGTCATACTGCTCAAAATCTGCAGTTTCAGCTGTAAAGCCAACCAGCCATATTAAGCCTAACAGTCTAGGAAATATTGGCACTTGTAGTGACAAAGTATGGAAGCATCCATATAAATAGCTGGAAGTTTGGGGTTAATCTTTCAAGCCTTATTTCCCTGATATAACCCTTTATTCAAAGGTTTTCATGTTTTTCTTTTCTCCTTCATTGTGTGGCCTTTCTCTTTTGTGTGTGTGCTTTCTTGGTGTTTTTTTTTTTTTTTGGGAGGTATTGGCCTGCCTAGTCTTTCTCCCAGCTGTCCTTGGGGTCGCCGTGGTCTGACAACATGGGAAAATCCAGCAAGAACAGGTTGGTCTTCAAGAAGATGAGTTGCTCCACAAGCTGAGTGCCTAAACGAGAGGGATGTCCCCAGCCATGGAAAGCACCCTTTCACTCTGCACAAATGTTGGTGGAGCAGACTTGAACTTCTGGGCAACAGCTTCCAAATCTGACCAGAGTTGGCAATGCTTTGGTCAAAACCTGGATGGCACTGGCCCTTCTCAACACTGCAGAATAGATTGCTCAGTACTATCAAGGGCAGTTGGCTGTCACTGTTTTGTTGAAAAGTCACTGAGGCCAAAAACTTCAAAGCCTGATTCAAATCATGCTGACTGGCAGCATACCTCTTCTACTACTAGCCGAGGAACTTCTGGGTGGAGCAAAAACATTGGGAACAGGCATTCTGTTCTCTGATTCTTGGCTCAACCTCTCTGCCTAGCCTCTCTCAGCTCCATGGACTCTCCACTGAGGAAGCTCATCTGCAGGGAGAGCTCCCTCTTGTACCAAAAGGCCACAGAGTTCCTTCTAGAGGGGTTGACTGCCAGGGCCTGACCAGCCTCAGTTGTCAGCTGGGGCTGAAGCCCACCAAGGCACTTGTGCAAGATAACTGGGCTTGGCAGTGTAACGCCCAGCAATGCTGCCCTACCACTCAGTTTCCTCATCATCTGACTGAAGAATTGGAGTGTCTTGGTGGTATCTACAATGGTGCACCAGTTCTCCAGGAAGGGGCTGCATTATGTTATTCATCGTAGCAACCATGTGAAGGGTCATGCAGACGGATGAGTAATATATAGGCAGAACTCCACTGTGTGGGAACATTTGTAGGGACCAGATATTCCTGCATGTGCTTCTCCTCCTGGGCCTGGTGGAGTAGCAGATGGAGAACACCGCTGATTGCTGAGACTTCATTCCACATTAATTAGTGGAAGAGAAGCCCCAGTCCCCTTTCTGATCCTACTGTTCCCTGAGTTTTATGAAAAGGATTGGTAAAGCTGGGTGCCATCTGCATATTGATGACACTGTGAGCCAAATCCCCAGATGACTTCTACTTGCAGTTTCTCATGTCGTTGTAAAATAGCATGGGGAAAGAGAAATGCTATCTTCTGGAATTGGCCATCCAGGCAGGAAGAAAATCAATACCAAACCATCCCTTCAAAATCTAATCCTTAAAGTCTTTCCAGGAGCTAGACTATTCATCTCATCCAATTAACACCTTAAGTTGGACAGACAACATCCTCTAAAGCAATTTGTCCAGAAAGAGGATATTGGCTACAACCCTCAATTTATTGAACTCTTATGGGTTCAGCTCAGAGTTCTTTAGCCAAATTACAACTTTAAAAGATGTTGGGCATACACCCCCTCTCAGCAGGGTATTTTTAACCTCCCTGGACTCACGACTGATAACTCCTACTGTATAGACCCTATTGACTACCTATAAATATCCATGCAGTTTCTTTGGAAGATACAGGAGTACTTTGCCTTTAGTTTCTTCTGGGGAGATGCTGAGCATGTAACCTAAACCCATTTGATTTCCAGGCTGTTTTGACTGTCAAAGGTGTAGCTTCACCACACCTAAAGTTTCCCTAGATCAAATTATCTTCCAACATATTTGGTGCATAGTTTTCAAATACCAGCAATGAATATTTTACCATGTCATGTTTAATTTTTGAACATTCTGTACCATTCAATTTTTTATGCATAAGTGCAATTGTTTTCCATCTCCTAATACTTCAGGCATGAATTTAAATATTTAACACCAAAACAAAACAAGAAATCCTGCTCTTGTATGGTTCAGAATTTATCTTTCTTCTCAATTGTTGCAGTCTGAGAACTTCCATAATCAAACTCCAAAAATAAATTGTTCTAGTTTGCAGAATGAGCTATAGAAGCATTTGTCTTCTTCTATGTTTCTCTTCCATGTCTGTCGAGGCAGATGACCTCTACCATCTTCTTCTGGGCTTATTTCTCATGCCGTTATCATATCATTGTTGCAATTCAACATAATAATAAGGAATGCTGAAGAACTAGTCTGGGATTAATAAAACAAAAAGATATTAAAAATCCTACTTATGCATGCCATTTTCCATTTCTTATAACAATAACTTGTTTGATAAGCAAGGATTGTGTAGCCTGCCAGATGTTAGAGACATAAGAACACAAGAAAAGTCCCACTAAAGAGTCCATGAAATCATCAGCCTACCTCACAGTGACAACTAGCCGCATATGGAAGAACTCAAGCAGAACAAAAGTATATGTCTTGGCTTACTCACTAGTCTGGGCAGGCAGAGGGCGTTTCTATGCTGTAAATGCCTCCTGAAAGTGCAGATGCACTTGCCCAGATGTTGCCTAATTATCAACTATGGGCCAAAGTGTGAATTGACCCCTGTTGTGAAATGCCTGCTAAGAAGCTCTGGTCAAAGCATCAGAATAAGGATGCACCAAGCATGTGCCAGTCTTTGAGAAGACCAGAGGCCTTCTAAAACACTGTAGAACACTTCGGCCTGAACGCATCTAAGACACTTTCCCATCCGCACTGGCAGGTAAAGGATTCATTGCAAACGCGTCTTTTACCTACCTACGTGCAGATGGAAAACTGTCTTAGACGTGTTTGAGCCAAATGGCTGTCCTGGGACTCACAAGTCCTTCCCTTGGCCTCCTCCCACTGGCTGCTGTGGAACCAGGGGTGGACAGCCCTGGTGCCTCCCTTCCCTGTGGTCGCTTGCACTCCCCGAGGCAAGATCGGCTTCCTGCGCAGATGGCCAGTTGAAACCAGGCGGGTGCCTGGCCAATTAGGAACCACCCCACGTGCACGCGCAGAACATGGCTGGCCTCCTCGCCCCACTTGCTGTCCCATGCCAAACAGGTAAGCCCCGGTCACGTGCATGCAGCACTGGGTTGGGTTGGGTTGTGCTGGGTGGGGGTCCTGCTGACCCCAGGAAGTCGCTCCCACCTTGGGGAGTGCGTGCGACCGCAGGGAAGGGAGGCGCCAGGGCTGTCGACCCCTGGGTCCACAGCAGCCAATGGGGGGAGGCTGGGGAAGGGACCCAGCTGTCACGGAGGGAGAGCATGCAAATGCTTTCCCTCTGGCCCAGCTGGGAATCCTCCTGTATTTTTCACTGAAGCCTGTTTGTGTCCTTTGTATTGAACACAAATTCTCCGTGGCCCTCATATCCATGGCTATGTTCACATGTAACAAAAGGAGCACCCCAGAGGCATCTCAGTGAGACAGTGTGTGGTCCTTGTGTTCCCAGGCCTTCCCTTTTCTAGCACAAAATGTTTAGGAGAGGGGGAAGGGCAGGCTGCTGTGTAGACAATCCCACCTCAAAGCCATCCCTAGAACACCTCAGAGGTGCTTTTTCCCCCTGTGTCTGATCATAGCCCTGCACGAGTCTACTCTGTGCACACATCACTACTCTATGCAGTTTACAAGGTAAAAGTAAAAAAAAAAAGAACAAAGGAAGCTGACAGAAAAATAATTGTAAATAAACATAGTCACCCCATCAACCATCACCAGCATAGAAATGCCCCCAGCCTGCCCAGAAGTTGCCTAATTGTAAACTAGCTGTGAAGAACAAAATTGTGCTCCACAAGCTTACCAACCCTTACCCCAACTTACCTGATCGTGTCCAGCTGGTGACCACCTGCACCTATTCTGGACAGAGAGATCAACAGAAGTGCTGCGCAAGCCTCTGCTGGCCTCCTGATGCGACTGCGCAGAGCGGCATCATCATCATGACAATGGCACTGACACATGCGCAGTCATGGAGGGCGCTGCCTGAAGGGGACTGGACAGCTATCGAACAGAAGCAGAGTGCTTGAGCATGGTAGTGGGGAAGTCTAACATTTACTAGAGTGCGTCCAGACTTACAGACACTGCGCATTTCGAAGCAGTCGGGATGTGAGCGTCACATCTGATGCCCGATACTGTGTAGCGGCAGCACATTATGCTGCCGCTACTTCGAATTTACCTACTGTGAAATGATTGGCTGCCCCATCTCATCTGACACACGCCTCACCACACGGACCATGGAAGAATCACAGCTGCTCAGAAAGAAGCTACAGGGAGGCCCCTGGAATCTGGATGGTGTGTCATGGCTTCAAGGCAGGTAAGGTGTGCTTTTTCTCTAACAGTGGATTTTATTCCACTAATCTGCATACTGCCCTAGTGTTTGCAAGTGCAAATGCTAGTAAACATTAGTTGATTCCACTCCTTTCTTAAATAGTGGATGGAAAGGAAAGTTCAAAAATGCCACTTGTTGGCTCCAGAGACTAGTAAAGACAAAATGAAATAGCAATCGATGTGTTTCATACTAAAAGGCTCCAATGGCAACCTAACCCCTCTTATCTTTGCATGTTCCAAATAAAGTTTATTATATTTTCTTTTAACTAGTCCCAGCTCCCAGCCCTTCAAGAACTGAGGGACAGAACAGACTGA
Source organism: Aspidoscelis tigris stejnegeri (assembly GCA_023333525.1). Lineage (NCBI taxonomy): Eukaryota > Metazoa > Chordata > Lepidosauria > Squamata > Teiidae > Aspidoscelis > Aspidoscelis tigris. Next base: position 58,078,916 of record JALMGA010000002.1, on the reverse strand, counting down.
TTTTAGGTATTGGAAGTGGTTTAAAGATTTTTATCCTTACAATTGCTCTAACCAAATGCTGCTTCAGTTTACCATCTGAGCACTGTGAATCCTTTGACCTTTGACTGTTCATTCACCTACTGCATTGCATTTTATATTTTATAATTTGTCAATGAAAATGCAGTGCAAAAACAGATACATGATTTTTCCATCCCTGCTTTCCTCTGAATTTCTGATCCTCAGTATTTTAAAAACCCTTGGTTCAGCAATCTTGTGCAAAAGTTAAAGGTGGCTTCTGAGCCTATACAGAGTGCTAGGGTCCCTGTAACAAGAAAAACACTCCTTTCCTCATGGAAAATATTTGAAATCATCTTTATATAGCAGCTTTTGAATGGGATTGTAATACAAAGGGTTTTTTGCCACAAAGACTGGAAACATTGCCTTGGTAATCCATTACTGAGAACTGAACAAGTTTTAGCATTCATTTCATGAAAACAATTAGCTAGCACATTTTTGGTTAGCTAAAAGAGCAGCCCAGGGGACTACTGGCTGTCATTAAACCATGGGAGAAGGAGAAGCAGGTTTAGCTTTCCTACACTTCTCTCAAAACCATCTCTCTGAAGCTTCCATTTGCATTTCAAGGGAAGCTTTCCTTGAAAAGGCGATTAAAATGTTTCTAGTTAAGAGGCAAATGAGATTCCATCATTTCATGCACCGCAGCTACTGAATATACTTGGAACTGTTATTAATGTAAGGCAGGACAATTATGTATTATCTCTCCCTCCCTCCCCGTATATATTTAACACAGATCAATTGCCCTCTTAGCATCAATCAGCAAAAGAGTGATGCCGTGTAAATGAATGCAGAGGTAGGGAAGTTAATTATGGTCTTGCTTACATGCCACAAATTAGCCAGGATTGTTGGCTTATCATTGTTTACGGTAAACAAACACTATGTAGCAGTCACTGCCCAATCATTCCTATTTTCTTTCTCTGTGGATTCAACAGGAGAAACAAAACAGTTCCTATTAAGCTTAATTTGCCACAATGACCAATTCTAGTCCATCAGTGACTTACCGATGTCTAATGGAAGTGACTTCCAATGGAGAAATAAATTAAAAACCTGGAACTGTGTGGTAGTTTGATTTTGATTTTCTTATCTGCTTTGATTCATGCACAAAAGTCGTAACAGTATAGCAACCTTGGCTTATATTGTCACGATTACAGCAGCTAAGGGACTGAGACTCACAACTGATCATAGGAACAGAAGAAACTGCCTTTGACCGGCATTATCAAAAGCGACAGGCCACAGTTCTCTAGGGCTTTAGTTAGAGCCCTCTCTCCCAGGCCTAACTAAAGATTCATTTGAAATCTTGAATACCCTAGTGCTGAGCTTCAGCCCATCTAGGCTAATACATTCAAGTGTTCTTTCCGAGCATATCTTACGCTTGTCAGTGAAATGTGGAAAATGGTGAAAAGAAAGCCAGGTGCACAGAGAATTCAAAGGTAGAATGCAAATTGAAAAATGAAGGTAAAACAGACATTTTGCTTTTTAAAACAAAAAGTATTTCTATAATCATTTCTGAATTTGCATCCTACCTTTCTTCTGAAGAGCTCATGCCAGCAAACATGGTTCTCTTTCTCGCCATTTTATGCCAGCTGAGAGTTTGGGATTGACCCAAGGTAGTCAGGTAAATTTCCACCCTACTTCTAAGTCTACCTGTTCACAGTCCAACCCTCTATCCACTGCAGTGCCCTGGGATCTTTCAAATTTCCATTGCAGCCACTTGTATGGTTGAAGAGGCAACACAGCTGAATTTAAGCATGTTGGCTCAGCTAGACATGTCCCCCTGGAAAATTGACTGAGCTAATATTTATTCATCATCTATCCAGCCATTCATCTCCCAGCCCAACAGGTGTCTGAGTAAGCAAAGCCTTCTATTCCTTGACTTTTGGATCATCGTTCTTTTAAATCAGGAAATAAATAAATGGAATACAGGAAACTGCTTTGTACTGAATCACATAATTTAGTATAGTATTACCTACACAGTCTGGCAGCTGTTGTCCATGGTTTCAGTAAGGGGTTTTCTGGCCTTACCTGGCGGTTTTGGGCACTGCACATGAGACTTTATGTATGCAAGCTGATGATCTGCCACTGAAATAGGATCCTTCCCAGGGTGGTCTTCGGGTATTTTGGACTTTTTTTTCAATGAACATCAGTCTGAATGTCTTCTGGAACTACTGGGAGCTAAAGTCCAGAAAACAGCAACAGTTTTTAGAAAAACTGCTTTGAAAAGGTAAGGAAGTTAGCATTTTCATATAATTGGCTTGGTATTAAAAGATCTTACACGGGCTTTATAGAACAAATAGGTACCCTTTCCAACACATCTGTAAGGACATTTTTTAAAAGCCCTGTAAATCCATCTGAGTCCAGATACATCCCTAATGTGAGTATTGCCAGTTTGTTTGTCACACAACAATTGTGGGAATCCAGTGGCATTTTGCAACATCCCAAATCTCACATTACAGATAAGATAACCTAGCTTCTGTTCTAGTCATCTGCAAACAATAAAAATTGAAATCCAGTGATTAACACTAAAATTAAAACAATAATATATTTTGAAACTGCAACACACCACGAAGCAGTAAAAAGCAGCAATAAAAGCAAAGAATAAAATCAATACTTCATTAAAAGCTTGGGGAAAGACCATTGTTAGAGCCTGCCACAAAAGTAATTGCGAACTGAATTTTCTTCAGCTGAGTCACAATACCAGCAAAGATTCTTGTGTCGCCCACCTAACTTGTACCCAAAAAGAGCAGCACAGAGAGGTGTTGAGAACAATCTTTGAATTGGAGATACTTCTTGCTGGTACCCATTATATTTATATGGACATCAGTCTTTCATATGTTATGGTTTTAATATCTTCAGTTTATATGTTCACTGTTTTTTAATGTTGCAAACAGCTCTGAGACCTTTGGTTATAGGGCAGGATAAAAATTCAAATAAATAAATAAATATGAACATAAGAACACAAGAGGAGCCCTGCAGGATCAGGCCACATCCCATCTAGTCCAACATTCCGTTTCACACAGTTGTCCACCAATTGGCCATGGACACCCTTGAGAAGATTAAGGCAAAACCTTCCCCTGCTCTCAAGTCCCTGCAGATAACATTCTTCCTGTCCATCCAACCTGAGGAAGTACCTGGTGTGGCACACCCTCCAGCCCAAGGCAGATCTCACTCCCCTCTGGTACCGTTTATCTCTTAAAGATCAAAAAGCCCATTCATCTTTTAAAATAAGTGGCTGGCCACATGTCTCTACTTTACACCAAGCTCTCATACCTCGAGACACCAACCTAGCCAACTGCCAAACCCCTGAGCTCAATAATAAATACTGCAGGCACTGTTCTTCTTAAAAAAAATACAAAGATTCTTTAATTGTTTTACAGCAGTCACAAAAGGCTGAATAAATAAATAAATAAATAAATAAATAAATAAATAAATAAATAAGACATGAATAGTTGAATCAGTTTCAAACAACACACAGCTTTCAACAGTAACTCCCTAAGCTTCTTAAGAATTCTTCCCCAGCCTCATCCTAGCCTAAGAATCCTCGATCTATGTGAGTTTTCTCATCCCTCAGGTTACAGAGTGGTTTCACCCAACCCTCCCACCTTGAGAGAACCCAAGTACAGAACAGCTTTCCCTCTCAGGAGGTATCTTATATACCTCCTGCCTGGCACAAGCCAATGCCTGATTGGCTGCACCTGTGGGCATCTCTCCCTCCTCTAATATGCTAATTTGGGATTCCTAGCCCATTGCTTACCTGATCTTAATAACTAGTCCTTGGTACAGATTTTATATTCAATAAATACATTTAAATACATTACAAGCAACTCACAATAAATACTTTAAATAGACACCTGGGAATCCATTCTCATAGCCATTGATACACCTAACCTCCAAGAATGTATCTAATCCTTTCTTAAAGTGATCTAGGCTGGTTACTGTCGCAACTTGTTCCAGTAGTAAATTCCATTTTTTCTGGGTGAAAAAATATTTCCCCTTGTTTGTTTTAACTATCCTGCCCATCAGCTTCATAGAGTGCCCCCTGGTTCTAGTGAAGTGTGAAAAAGATTTTCTTTGTCTATCCACCTTCTCCATACTGTGCATGATTTTATATACTTCAGTCAGGTCAAGCGGCCTAGATGTTGCAGTCTGCTTTCATAAGAAAGATGTTCCAGCCTCTTCATCATTCTGATCGGCCTTTTCTGTACCTTTTTAAGTTTCTCTCAAACACAATAGTGTGTAGAGGCGTTGGTTAAGAGTTTCCCCAACTTTGGTAGTTCACAAATCATCGATCAGTGATTGAAGAGCCTCCTATTACACCCTCATGCTTTGAAAAACAGTACTGCATTTTCCAATACATTTTATATTATAAAAATTCCAAGCAAAATTCAGTCCACGTAATACCTGCATGACCTTTGGGTGGGAAACAATTCATATGTCAGGAAGTGCCAAGATAGTTCATAAATGCTGCTTTTATTCCTCATGTCCTTTGTAATCTGATAAATTGCATACCTATAAGCAACAGCAGCACGAGGCATCTGTAAGCATGGCATGCAAATTTGTAAGGTTTTGTTGAAATCTCAAGCATGCTACAGATTCCAGTTCAATTTGACATGCAAGCATGCATGAGAGCACTGGTGTAAAGAGGGATTTGTGGTACCTTTCAGACTTTAGAGAAGCCCAATGAATTAGAGATGTGCACAGATTTTTGCTCTTTTGCATTTGATTCCTATTTCTATTTGTTTGAATAGATCCCCTTCGAATGTGGTAGGATTTGTATTTGATACAAACATTCAGTATGACTTCAGTATGACTGCATATGTATCCCATACATATCCCATACGTATCCCCCATGTATCCACTCTTAAAGTGTCAAATTCTCCCTGAATCCACTTTGAATCCTCTCTCAGTCCACTTTGAATCCACTCTGGATCTGTTGCAGATGTGACTAGCGCAGCCACTTTCTCTCCTCCCCAGATTCACAAATGTAAAGAAGCTTCGTACAAATATTCTGAAACATTCAATTTGAACACGAATATCAATTTTTGAATGTCTCAACATTCAATTTGAATATGAATGTCCGAATTTGGATGTATTCCTATGAATTTTAAATGTTACAAATATTTGTGGGCATCCCTACAATTAACCCATGATCCCATGCTACAAGGGAGTTCCAGATGCACACTGGACCTCTGGCTGCAGCTGCCTGTATAAACTATGCTCAGGGCCGAGTCCGAACCTGATACTATTGATGAGTTTCTGCCACCTAAGTATACCATTTGTTGTCACCATCAGCAGGGCAATATTATACGAATCAAATGCAAAAGAACAAAAATATCCTCATCCATTTGCTAGCCTATACTTGTTTGTCACTATCTGCATGCAGCTATCTTCACTGGATTGCCAGCCCATGCTTTTTCTTGATTTAAGTCAAAACAGCCAATATCTCATCAATAGCCAGTGACGTGCCTGGCTTCATCCATACGCACTCTTACCCTCAGAAAATGAATTTCAATTTTTAAGGATCTTACTCCTTAACACCTTAAAAGTTAGAGTTTTACTCTAACTTTTGATATTAAGGTGCTTGTCTTAAATTAAAAAATAAATCAGCTATTTTGCTTCTTCTGTGCTCTCAGTTCTTGTTCCAATTAGATTTTAATTTGACTCAGGAAGTTACAGCCCAAATGTAGTCAACAGCTTTCAGCTTCCCTGAAATTGTTTGGGCAACTCATCAGTAGAATTCATTCCCACCCTTTCTTTCTTTCTTTCTTTCTTTCTTTCTTTCTTTCTTTCTTTCTTTCTTTCTTTCTTTCTTTCTTTCTTTCTTTCTTCCGAGTTTGATTAAAGGCATTTTTCTGCTGAGCTCTCCATTGCATAGAGCTTGTAAAATGCACTAAAGAAAAATAATGGTATGGCAGACATTTTTATGTGGGATAATAAGAAGAGGGCATGATGCATAAATAGATCTCGTTATTTAGATGCAACAAGCAGTCCAACAGCACTGCCAGCAAAGAGCAGTTGTGGCAAAGGCATGGGAACAAGGGGCAACTCACATAGGAAAGTTATGGTCTAGCTGAGATGTGATATTGAATATTCCATCAAATATTTTCAACCTCAGCAGCCAAATGCTAAAGCAGTAGCTTTTTTAAGGCAGAAAATCAGGTGGTGAGTGAGAAAAGCTGTGTGCCATAACATCAAGTTGCCTTTACAACAGAAGGGAATCATGCCACTCTTCCACTTGGCTAGGCAAGTATATTCTTTTGTTTTCTTTTTCTAAGGACACAAGGACAGCCTAGCTAGCAAACAAAGAAAACTCACTTCAGAGACTGGCCAATTTTGAACCATTATCTTCTTTCTCACAGGTTCACAGTGAGCACAGTCATAGTTAAAAAGAACTGGATGGTCCTGAAGCACGTTAGCAGATATATTTCTCTTCCTGCAGTACAGGCTTCTTCAGCTTTTTGTTTGTTTAAAAAACACAAATCCCAGGCAAACAGATGATCACAAAGTGTTTCCTCCCTCCCCCCAAAATTAGTTAACAACATAAGGAATTGCAATATATCAAATAAACAATAATAATAAAACAATACTAACACTAACAATATGCCCAAGATTATTCAAACTACCAATTTAAACCATAATTCAAGAATAACATTCAACTACAATATTTACTTATTTGTAGGAATGTGCATAAATTATTCGACAGGTTCACATTTGTATGAATTTGTATAGATTTGAACAGTTGCATTTGAATCAAAGATTGGCTACATTCAAAGACTGATATTCGAATGTGAAGTGAATGTTTTTGTGCATTCACTTGATGGTTTGTTATATACACGAAGTGGTAAAGTGGATGCCTAGTCACATCTGCAGTGGATTCAGAGCAGCTTCAAAGCAGATTTGGAACAGATTTTGAGGGGTTTTTGAGTGAATACAGAGGCGTGACTGGCCGGCAGAGATTCAAATCCAATTCGAACAGCATTCAAAGAACATTTGCAGTGGATTCAAATGCTACCATGTTTGAAATGGGTGTATTTGCACAAATGCTAATTTCTTTCACATTTGCTTTGATGCAGAGTGAACACACATAAAACAATTCATGCACATCCCTACTTATTTGATCTTAATTTAAACCTATTCAAACTTTTCTATTTATCTGATCAAAAAACATTTACCAACCTGGAAGAGACAATGACTGGTCTGGATCATATATTGAGGAATTCTTTCCTAGATATAAACCCTTGCATTAAATGATTCTGATAAGTGATTAATTCTAACACCACCAAATCCCAAATCTTACAATACCAAATTTTCAAGGTTGATTTGCTTGAGTTTTAGCTGTAAACTGGAGGCGATTCAGTAATATTTTATTGCTAATATGGTTGTTGGCATCCTTACAGTAAGGAAGGACTGTCCAAAAGTGGTTCCTTACACCTTTTAAGGTAGTTAATACACAAGACCCTGTTTCAGACTGATGAGATTTAAAAACCTGAATACTTGAGAAAAATCCATTTAGGTCGCATCCCCATGCACTATAAAGTCCACATTGAATCTGAATTAGTCTGACTTGGATAAAATTTAGTCTGAATACAGAGGCAAGACTGAATTGACCCGTCCCCATGTGATTGATGAAAGTGCAGGCTCAAATTGAATATGCTTGTCCCCATGCAAACCATGCTAAACCCCTGCTTGGGAAAACAGCATCATTTTCTCTCTACCCCCTCGTTCCTGATAGGGGCCAGGTTGACGTCATCAACCCCTGTGCCACCCGCTGTAGCAAGGGCAGGAAATGCTACCCAATGCCCCTTCCCCAGTCACAACTGCTGGCCATTTTTAAATAGTGATCAAACAGAAAGGCTCTTCTCTCTACTATCTGACTGCTAGGCAAACATAAAAGAACTGATTGCCCCAGTTTGACAGGTAAAGATACAGAGATGAGGGGGGTCATCTGGTCCTTACTGTACCACGAACTTCTTCCCACAACCCTTATTCCACCCTGCTCTCCAGTCACTAGTGAGCAACTTCTGAACTTTGCCAGCTAAAAAGCTAACCAAAGCTGCTACAATGTTTAGGGGCAGTTTAGCAGAGAAACACTTTTCTAGAGTACTAAATTTAGCACAGATTTGGGCCATTTGGTCTGCATGTAGCTCGGTTTGGGAACTTTGCATGGGGACGTTCCTTGCCAAATTCAGACTCCATTCAGACTTTATAGTGCATGGGGACGTGACCTATGTTCCTCCCTGACCTCAGATTCTTAACTGACTCTGATGAGGCTGTGCAATCCCTGTACTAATGGAAAACTAATAGCAAGCACTGAAGGAACTCTTGGTCAAGCCCACATGGATTTGGGAGGCAGCAGTGATCAGTGCCTGAGGGGCTGAAAAGCAATTTAGCTTTTGTGTTTGATCCCCGACATAAGAGTGCTTACTCCTGGGTCAGATCAAAGCCTGTTTTGCTGGTTGCAAAGTCAGTGGTGAATGGTGAATCCACTTTCATCCTTCTGGTGTTCCCCCAGGAACCAGTGATGAAAAATAATTTCCCTTCCCTATAACACTGAGTCCCTCTTGGAACATTCACGTATACAATATTTTCTCTTTGCCCTTCCTCCACCTTTTCCCTCCATCTACAGATGTCGATCTTTTCCTGTTCCTTTTCCTTCAGAAATTGATCCTGCATTGGAAAGTCATTATTTTTATTTTTTAAATTTACATTTTTTATCCCACCGTATCACCTTGAATTTGGTTCAGTAGCAAATTGGCAGGCAGTGCAGCTTTTTAAAGACTGTGATAATGTGCATGCAGTCAGCTGTTGTGATCAGCAGCCTAGCTGCTACATACTGCACTATTATCAGGTAATAAAGATCTTCGTATTGAATTAATAAATAAAGAGGAGAATATATCCAAAGATGGGGATTATATTATTAGGCAAATGCCAAAGGCTGCTTAAGCAGTAATTGTTGCAGATTGAAAGTATAGTGAGAAATGGACTATGGAGCGATGATACCAATATATTATTGAACAATTGTTGGCGGACTTTATGAAGGATAGAAGAATGAAATAGAATGGGCAGAAGATCAAATACAAGAGATATGAGAGGTGGAAAATCATTTTGGATTTTGGAAAGAGTAATAATAGGGGAACCAAGAAATTTGTAGAAGGTTTTAAGGTGTTATCCCAGTGGAATCTGGAAAATTATTAGTTAGTTGCTTCTGGTAGGCAAAGGGAAGGTATTTATTTGTTCTTCTGTTTTCTTTTGTAATGTTGTACATGACTGTTCAACTACTTATGATTTAATTAATAAAAAGTTAAGTTAAAAAAAAGAGATCGATATCACACTGAGAAACCTTCTGTGTCACATTTTTGTCTCAAATAGTTTTAAAACACTGGTTAATTCCCATAAAAACTGTTGTTTTCTTTTAATAAATTCCTTTTAAAAATTTATTCTCAGTAAAAAACATTCCTTTGTACCCTGAGTCTGGTCATTTTCCTTCTCACTTTTCTCTTTGAATTTCTTGCAAACCAATTGTTTCAAAGTTCCTGGAACAGAAGAACTTATAATGCATGTGTTTAGAAGGAGTTCCTGTAGCAAGACCTTTAAGACAAAATCTATTCTCTTTTTATGGAAAACTGCTCACGAATTACTGGTTTCTTCCTGTGAGCCATTCACATGCCCATCAGCAATCAGCATGGGTGTGGAGGAACAACAGAGTCCCTTCTTCCTCTAGAGAATTGTACCTGGAGCCAGAGGCTTCAATTAAGCTGAATAATTTGGAAGCACCACTTCACTGCCTACCATTTTTTGGCATGGTGAGCCATTCCAGGTCCCCATCTTGAGGGTCAAATCAGGCCACTCCATGCTGAGACTCCCAGAGAGATCATGGTGGCTCGGCATTCCTCCATTCAGCTTCTCTTCTGGAAAACTGCTGTCAGGTCAAAAACCCGATTGCTTTAGGGCATTCTCAAAAACGGCTCCTGCTCTTGTTGCATTCCCTTCCTTTTCATTCAAACACCCACACAATGATGTTTTATATGGATCATCCTCTCCTTCTCCTTAATTCAACTGTGTTTCAATGTACAACTTTTTATCAAATATATGAAAGACCTGTAGAGTAGCACAATCATTGTACCAAAACAAATACTCAGTTGAGCAATTGTGTCACTGAACATGGAACATGGGTTTGCTGCCTGTAGTGCGGCCTAGTTTTGGGACTGGAATCTTTGGGGGAAATTTTTTTAAAAAATCAGATTTGCTAATATTTCATAAATTCCTCCACTAACAAATCTGCTGGCTCAGCATGGATTTCCCCAAATCACAGCCTCTCTTATTATATTTATTACATGAGCTTTTTATTTTTCTTTATAGTTAACAGATGCCTACCATGATTCCATAAGTTCACACCTAAGATTTAATCCAATTTGAAACCACTTTCCAAGTGAGAGAACTCATCTGCAAAGTGACTAATCATTTTCTGTCCTATTTATCTTATCCAAAGGTGGCTTTTCCAATTTAGATAATGCCGCAAGAAAACAGATTGGTACTTTGCTGATGGATTTTCTCACTCTGAAAGTGGACTGAAGCTGAATTAAAACTTAAGTGTGAACACAATACTTTAATGAATATTTACAAAATCAGGGCCAAACATTTACAGCATTCAGATTTATTTTATTTTATTTTGGTGAGCTACCTGTAACTAGGGGTGTTTTTCTACTGTCACTAAAAGTACCCATTAAGTACCCATTAATGGGTATGTAATGGCATTTTTGTACCCATTAATGGGTACTTAATGGGTACTTCTAGTGACAGTGGAAAAACACCCTATGTCTTTAGTTTTTCACTGAATATCCTGGGTCATGAGAACATAAGAGGAACCCTGCTAGATCAGGCCACAGCCCACCTAGTCCAGCATCCTGTCTTACACAGTGGCCCAACAATTGCTTATGGGCATCTCAAGCAGAGACAAAGACAAGCCTTCTCTTGCTCTTGAATCCCAGCAAATGGCCTTAGAGGAATCCTGCCTGTCCCCCCCCCCCAGCCTGAAAGATGTGCTTAGGCATCCATAGATTTGTCTAACCCTTTCTTAAAGCCATCTAGACTGGTTGCTTTTCAATCCCAAGAACCCCAGTTTAAGCATTCTTGATTTAGGTAGTTCAGGAAAAAGAAAAATGTTCACTAAGTACAGTATGTTATGATTTATTTATTTATTTAATAATTAATATCCTGCCCCTCACCAGAGGTCCCAGGGCAGGCCACAGTAACCACACTAAGAGTAATACATAAGAAATATTCTTAAAATATATTTAAAATATAATCTCCCCTTCCTCCCTGGCAGAACTATACCCAGAGGAAGCTAAACATCAAAAGCCTAGATGAGCAGATATGTTTTAGCCAGGCATTGAAAACCATACAATGTAGGCACCTGATGAACTTCCAGAGGGAGGCTATTCCAGAGTCTGGGGGCCACAGCAGAAAAGGCCCTCTTGCACGTCTCTGTGTCTCGCACCCCTGAGAGCATGAAATGTTTAATAGTTGCGAGAAAAGGCTTAGGGGAAAAATGGGTCCATTTTATTTTATTTTTTTCCCAAAGATGCTGGTTTAACCACTATAATTCCAACCCCTAATGCACATTGGAAAGCAAGGCTCCATTAACACAGATCAGTACTTGCTGAAGTATCCCTTTTATCTAGCAATGACAAGTGCAGTGCCAATCACATAGGATGAAGCAGTTACAGTAGCAGTCTTTTGTCTGGCTGGTGACTCTCCTGGGAAGCCTCTCAAAGGCTTCTGAAGCATTCTCTCATTTTGTGTTGGATACCTGCTGGGTGCCAAGTGATGCTTCATATCCTGCAACTGCAAAGCAATGCATAAGAAATCACTTCTGATCCCGCAAGCTTCCTGCTCCTGTCACTTCCCACAGGGCTTTCAATGCCTCATTGAGCACTTGCAAGGTGTTTTGCAGCTGTGCAAAAGACTGCTTCTCGCCCAGCAGGCAGCTTTTTATGCAAGACGCTTGTTTGCACAAAATGGGTTGATTGTAAAGAGGTAAAAGTCTGCAAACTTAAAACATAATTCTTCTTGTTACCTATTTTTCTTCCTGTTGGGAGCCCTATGCAATGGACATAAAAGCACATTGCCATTATCTTTTTCACTTCTCCAGAAATTCCAAGGCTCAGCATTTCCCTACTGTAGGATTGTGCCATTTTGTAATATCGAAGCTGGTTTGTGAAAACAAGAGTTTGGCACAAAGAAAGTGATGCATCTTCATGACCCTTCCAAAAAAGTCTGCTGATCCCTGATCAGGAATCCAGAGAAATACAGGGTGTGTCCAGACTTGGGAATACTGTGCCTTCCGATGCGCAGTTGGGGCGTGGGCATCACACCTGACCCCCGATGCTTTGTTGCGGTGGCACATTAGGGCACCGCTGCTTTCAATTTACCTACTGCGGAACAATGAGCACTCACTCCACAGTATCAGGTAAATTTGAAGTTTCCCACCCATCCGGACAGGACGACGAGAATAGTGAACAAGAGCTGAGCCTGCATCTCAGCTCCCATTGGCTGCCCCATCCCACGTGATGTGCGTCTCACCGTGCATTTCACAGAAGTCTTGCAGCTGTGGACTTGCATTTTGGGTGGGGACGAGTCATCGCTTTGCAGTCAGGTAAGCTGTGATTTTTCTACTAACTGTGGATTTTTTTCCGCTAGTCTGGAAGGGACCAAAGTCTCTTACAAAATTCTTCTAATTGAAAGGGGATGCCATTTCTGTTCTTTCCTGCCACAACATCCTCATTTCTTCTTTTCTTTCTTTCTTTCTTTTTTTTGCATCTATCTTCTTTCAGTCTGCAGTCGCTTTCGGCGCTGCTCCTGGAACCGGGGGGGGGGGGGCGGGAGAGACGGGGCGGCCGTGTGTGGGGAAACGGTCTCACCTGTCGGCGGGGAGGATTCCTGAAAGGTGCTCGCGCCACCTCTCGTGTGTGCTGCTCTGTCTGTTTGGGAAAAGACCAGGGCTGCGGGCGGGTTTCGGTCCCTTCAGAGCGGCCAGAGGAGCTGCAGGCGCCGCTGCCATTGCCCTTGTGCTGGTGTTGGTGGTTGACTGAGGGAGGGAGTGAGGCACTGCTGGCGGGGGAGGGGGGGCTAGAACATGTTTAAAACCTAGGCATTCATTCTAGTAGCAATTGGGTAGAGTGCTATTGGGGCAGAAACATGGATTCTCATCCCCACAGTAAAAAATGTAAAATGTTTCAAGCGCACGATCCGGAGTGAGACCTGTTGAAATCAGGATTGAGATTCACCATGCTTTGGGGTGGTTTAACACAGGGAAAGCCTGTTAAGCCAAACTGCCATGCGGACTCTGAGGATTGAAAACGTTTTGAATCCGACATAAGGTTGTCGTGAAGACACGGCCTACATTAAACAGAACTTTCTAGGTAGAATTGTCTATTGCAGCAAACTATACCACTATCAAAGGAAAAGTAATGTGGGCTTCACTAGAGAAAAATAACAGCTGTTTTAAAAATTAATTTTTTAAATTAAACTTAAAGATATAATGGTCAACAGGTACATATGTATAAGGTGAAGTAATTTTTGGCATTCTTGGATTGATACAGTATCTTTTTAAATATATATGTGTGTATGTATATAATTTATAGCTATATAATTTTACAATATTATTTTACAACAATGAACTTAATGAAATTTGCAAAATAATGCATTACAATCAAATAATAAATATAACAGATAAAAACAGCGAAATAACATTTATATATGAACAGTACCAGTAATCTACTACTGGAACCAATGAAGGGTCAGCTAAACTAAAAATTAAAAATGTAAGGATCATTAACTTCAACAGAAGAAAGTAGAGTTTTATGAATATCAGTCTGAGGTTTTCTGTAACTGAATGGAAGATGCTTCCACAAATACCATATTTTTGTCCGAGGCTATTTTTCTGTGTTCCTACAACTCTGTCAAAGTTTACTGATACTATTTGCTGGATAATTTTTTCATATTCACTTTGAGAAATTTACTGAAATTACTACATGAGTGTGGTCAGAACACCATACGATGCATCTGCTCAAAAAGCATTTCAAAACCAGCTTAGGGGTGGTAGCACATAGATACTCACCCCTAATCCATATAAAAGTTCAAATAATGTATTTTTGAAGTGGTTTTCTGGCTTTTAATGTGGATTAATTCACCAGCATGTGGATACTTCCACCTATAAGCTGCTTTACAGCCCATTCCTTTTGTTGTGTGGAAAGGCAGTCTAAGTCAAGTACAAGCCAAATTATGAAATATTTTTCTTCCCTCTCCCTCCATTCTCTTGTCAGCCTTTATCTTTTTGTTCCTAGCAGTGTTTACTAATCAACCAGCCGTCTAAAACTGGAAGAAAACCATGTGGATTGCAAGAGCTGAAGTAGCAATTAACCTCTAACGTATCCTTGAGTTTCTCCCTATTAACCATAAATGGGTGCTATTGTTTGATATCTGTCTCTGCTGAAACCTAGTATGACCCTGAAAATTAATCTCCTCCTCTCTAACCTTTCCTTGATGACACTAATCCATCTACTAATTCTATTTTATAATTGATTGAGAGGTTAAACTACTGTATTTTGAATGCTTTTACCATCCTAAACCTTTTGAGCAACATGTCTGTATTCACCTCCTTGGAGTTACCATACTTATACATTTCATCTCGTGAACAATTCTTCTGTCTCCTCCCAAAAACTTTAAACATTGGGACCTGCTAGTTTGGAACAAGGCAGGCAGCTTCCACTAAAGAAAGCTAAGGAAATGTCATTCACTTCAGTGAAAAATTATAAAACTAATTAAGTTAACGAATACTGTAATTCTTTTTTTAAAAAATCAATATTTGAAAGTACTCATGCACAAATATTACTATTTCTCTGGAATGTGGTAGATCCTTATCACCCAAGAGGTGCAATTATGACCATTGCCACACAGGCCCTAAAGAGCCCATTAAGTACCTGATACAGTAGTATGCATTTGATATGGATTCACTACATACTTCTGCAGTGATGACCCCATTAGGACCTCATTAGGAAAGAGTTGTCTGCACAAGCGTTGCAGAGTTCCGAATTCAATGGACTCTTTGGGCCCTTGAATGCAGATTAGCGGTAGACCCCTTTAAACAGATCTTCCATCTGGTCACATGCATGCCAACCCAATGGGATACTCATTGCCATCAGGTGCTAAATGCCCCTTGTGGCCATAAAGGGTCTTTGCTAAGGTGTGAATCCCAAAGATCCGGACCTCAATCTGGATTAAACATATTAAGTGTGGAAATGGCTTAAATTTGCAAATCTCAATAAATTTAGTTTAAAATAAAATTTTTAAAATGCCTCACATCTTTCTTTCCACCCAAAATAGTGAATGATGTGAAGAAGCAAGGATTTTACATTTTAAAAAATAAAATCTGGATTCATATTTGAAACCAAGTTGGATTAAATCTGCAGTATTAAAAAAAAATTGCAGCTTACCTGCTGCAAAGCGGCGGTCTAGCATACATAGCTTCCTGCTGAGGTCCACACCATGTGGGATTGGGCAGCCAATGGGAGGTGACCTGCAGTCTCAGCTCTCGTTGGCTTTTCTTGCCATCCTGTCCAGATTGGTGGGAAGCTTCAAATTTACTTAGTGCTGTGTAGCAAGTGTTATATCAGCATTATATCAAATGTTATATCAGCATTAAGTCAATTTGCAGTAGCGTTGTTATGAAATGATGCCACTGTGAAGTATCAGCCGTCAGGTGTGACGGCTCAATCTTGGATACGCGTTCCAATGTGCAGCATCAAAAAGTCTGGACTCAGCTTAAATCTCTATAAAATAAATCACATCAAATTTGAACCACTGAACTAAAGTTTGTGGCCAGTGCACACCTTTAATTCTTGAAAGATACTGTATGGTTCAGTTCCAGACTATTGTGGGCTGTTAACTGCCCACTGCATTATAGAAATGAAGAGTGTGTGATGCCAATGCCGAAACAAAAGGTTACTTACCCATACTGGCTGTAAACGAAGCAATGAAACAGAGCCCCAAGACAAAATGTTTCCACTCTGTTTAGCACTAGGAGAGCTTTTGATAGAGGACGGCATACTGTTTGGCTCATCATTGTGAGCAAAGATTTCAAAACTACTGTTCACAGTTATGCACTCTGAAGCAAAGTACATAAACCATTGTTTTATCTATTCTAAAATTATGTTTTACAAAGGATGGTATCAACTGCACTAAGTCCTACAACATACTACCAGAATATTCAGCACATAAGGAACAGTACAGTATTTGCCAAAATATAACTATATATTTTATTTTATTGTTTGTTTGTTTATAAGTGTCTGCAGATGCAGGTAAAAGCCCAACATGGTCCTGGGCTTATAATGGGATTGCAATACATATCTGTGGCAATCTCAGTGTAATCCTTGGTTGGTCAAGCAAAAGCCTAATACAATTGCTATTACAGAAAATGAGATCTTTCCTCTTTCACAATAACCATATATAGAGGAAGCACTTTTTTTAAGGGGAAGTAGGTGGTGCTTTCCACATACGGGTATTTTGCAAGTGGAAGGATCCCATGAAGAAATGCCAGACGGAGGTAAAAGTCTGATATTTTGCTCAGTTTCCTTTCTGCCACCTGGCAAGGGCAGCAAGGGGCAATTCTGGACAGAATTTTCTCTCATCATATGACTTCAGTTTCTGTCTTACTACCAAATCTAGAACTGAAATGCCTTAGCAGGTGGCAACATCTAGCCAATCTTTGCTGATCTTTGTGGGATATGGTAAGTATTTTTATGGGAATCCATCAAAACACTCAAATCTGTAGTCTATCCTAGGAGGCAGAAAAACATTATTGAAGAAGTCAATGGCCACATTCATTGTGTTGACAAGAAAACTACATGGTTCTGTTCATGCAGGCACAAGATGTCAGCTCAGATCAGGAGTGCTGGCTTTTTTGGACTTGGGTGAAAAAGCTGGTCTGTGTAAGTGGAGCTTACACACTGCAAGGAGCTGCTTTTGTTCTGGAAGCAGCTCTGTGCATATTGGACTATCCCCCAGCCAGATAGGTATGAAGTACTAAAAAGTGCTCCACAGCCATATTAGCTGTGTCTGGGACATAGCTACTATGCAGCAGCACAAACCCTTTGCACTTTTTCTGAGTGAAACGCACATGAGGTGGGACAACACAGCTATACTTGTATACTGCGTCACCCAGTCACCATGGCGACAGCCAGCACACTTGGCCACTGCCACAGCAATGCCATTGCTGCTAGTCTACTGGCAATTGCACTTTCCCAGAACTTAGTGAGGTACCAGATAAGTGAGAATGCCTGATCCATTCTGGATCTTTATTTCCCTTCATTGTCCACTTACTTCATCTTGTTTCCAAATAAAAAAATGAGGAAGAAACATTTACTTCTCTCTATAACTACAAATGACTTTCAGAATGGGCTCCAATGATCAATAACCCTGCTTGCCACCACACGCACTAAGATAACCAGTCTCTTTGTGATAAACATACCTCTTCTCCTGGGCCTTTGAGATTTAGCTTTCCCTGGGTTTGGGCCTGTGGAGGAGGGTGAGAGGGAGGGAAGGAGGGAGGGAGGGAGGAAGAGAAGGAGAACTATGCTTTAAATGCATGTTAAGAGTACTTTATAATTTTTTTAAAAAAAATTCATATTGTTACTCACTCCGGGACCTTTTGATGAAGTACAGAATATGAATAAATGGACGGATAGACAGATGGATGGATATGTACCCTTACTTTAAGGTCTTAAGATGCCCTCAAAAGCTTTGGTCATGAATTATTGTTACTCTACCTGGGACCTTTGATGAAGTGCAGAATATGAATGAACAGACAGATGGACGGACGGACGGATGGACAAATATCTACCCTTACTTTAAGGTCTTAAAATGCCCTCAAAAGCTTTGGCCATAAATTATTTTTATTATTTTAAGAATTTATATCCTACTCTTCACCAAAAGGCCCTAGGGCAGGACACAATAATGAAAAGGCAAAATACATACAACATTCTTAAATACATAAAACATATTTAAAACATACCCCTATCTCACTTCCCATTCTCTCTCTTTCTGCTTATTAATTCCCCTTCCTCCACCTCTGGATCTGCTTCTGTCTCTTTCCCTCAGTACCTGCAAATCCACCAAGAAGTGTCACTCTAGTAAAATAACCTAATTCTTTCCAAAACTTGGCTTTCAGGCACTCACTACCCTGAAAGAATGCAATCTAATAAATGGCTTAGTCTGAAATCTCAGCTGAAGATGTTGCTTCACAGAGTTGTTTTTTAAAGCCACATGTTCACTATTCCCCAGGATTGTGGTTCCCTTCTGCTTCAGAAAGGTACCCATCAGTGCCATATGTGTCACAGAGCTATTTATTCCACCCTAAAGAAAAAAATGCTTTCTTGGATCTTCATGACAGGTATAGGTGTAGCTGCATGTGATGGATTGCCCCTTTAGTTGCCTCTGTGTTGACCCATTTCCCACATTTAGAGGTAGCCATGGCTTCAGATTTATAGAAGAAAAAAGGGTACTGGGAGATGGGAAAGACAAGCATAACCATGACACCTTGAAACATTGTTAGCGCTTCTTCTTGTATAGTTAGTTGACAGATAGGGCCAGGTTGATCTCCAGTTTCCCATGCTGTTATTTCTGGGGTGCAAACTTCTGATACCTGTGCTGCCAATCTCGCTCTGAAGTTGCCAGTAGGCAAGATCCTCCTGGATGAAACTGCAAGATAAAGACCAAAGAGCAAGAAGAAAGCACAGAAAAGTGAAAGTGCCTGTTTAGCATATTTGTTCTGAACAACAGCAAGATATTTGTGAAAATCTGGAAGTAAAGAAAGAGAGGAGAGGAAGAGAAACAGGAACAGAGAGAGAGAGGAAGAAGTTTGAAACTGCTTCTGTATTTTAACCACTGTCAAGAGATCATAAACATTGCCATACTCATCTGGCTTGACAGCTGCCATATTTTAAGAGCACAACTTTCTATTGTTTATTATATATATTTATATATTTTAAAAAATAAACTGTAAAGTTTTGCCTGCAGTTCTGCAAATACAATTGAAGGTGAAAACCGAGTGACACCTGTCACCAGCGAGGCATCTGGGCAGCAAATCCTGCTTATGCTTGTATATTATTTTCCTGGCCCAATTGCGTGCTGAAGCCCTTGCCCCAATTAGGGACTTAGAGACCAAGTCAAACTTGTCCTGGCCACATTCCCAAGATACTTCTGACCTCAAAAAATGCTCTGAGCCTGACTGCTACTTTAAAACAAAAGTGAGGAAAACTCTGGAATGGTTGATGGTGCTGGGCTGTCATTCTAGTTAGACTGGATCCATGGCCAAATCTCTCAGCTTGTGTTTTAAAAGCTCTAATTAAGTTGAAATGCAAATGAAACACAACTCTCTCTCCTCTGAATGGAACAGGACATCAGGAACAAGACATCTGGCCCTTTGCTCCTTGTAAAGATTCTCCTGGAACCTTGTACTTCATTCATTCATCCATTCCATTCCATTCCATTCCATTATTGTAGTTATACCCTATCTCATTTCCAAAGGGTTTAACCCTGCATTAAGAACATTTTAATACTCAGCAACTAAAAAACAATACTGCAACTGCATCATATAACAGCAGCAGTTTGCACAATTTTTGTGTATCTCCACTTCCACTGCTCTCTGAGAAACTAGTCTGTCTGTTTAAGAGGTGTTTGCAGTCTACAGAGGTGGGAGGGGTTGGAGTGTTGATTCCAATGCTGATTTTTATTTAAGTCTGACACTCAACTTAATAAATTCTCTTTCATGCACTCACCTGATCTAAACTGTTGCCCAAGCCAAGATCAAAACACCATCTTTCCTCATCCTCTCCTAGCAAACAGCTCCTTCCAAGCACTAACTCAGTTAAAGATGGAAATGCGGGGGAATTAAGGCAAAATTCTCATCCTTCCAGAGTCTCATCCTGATTCTTCGAAATGCTGTTAGGGAAAAGCAAAGCAGACAGAATGAGAGAAACTGATTTCTTCTCTTTCATAGCGCTCTTCCCTGCAGCAGTAACATACCAAAGTGAGGCTTTTAAGTCAAGGTAGACAGAAAAAGGCTAAACAAACAAGATCTTTGAATTTATTCACAACAAATGCCTGAGAGGTCAAGCCTTCCACAGACATTATCTGCTAGGCATGAATTCTTGAGTCTTCTGCAAAGCCAAGTTTCCAAGGGCTTAAAAGGTGGAGAGAAAGAGAGAGGACTCCCTTTTCCAGTACCTCTGTTCCATGACTGAAGGGCACAGCAGATAAACAGATAGCAGAAGGGAGAGGAGAGGAGAGGCTCCTGCAATCTTAAAGTCTCTGTCTAGTAAGCGTGTGGCTTCTCCTGCCCTGGAGCCAAAGTAGTGGTTTCAGCATAAGGAGAGATTGGCAGCCAGTATTGAGGGAGAGAGATGGAGGGGTCTTTCAGGGCTCTACCCACCAAACCTCTGTCAAAAACCCAAAGTAGTTATAGTGTATTGGGATACACAGAGGCAACAGGAGTGGGCAAGGGAGGTGGAAAGACGTACAAGGTGGGTAAACATGAAAACAATGGATGTCACATACCCTTCAAAATTCCTTGAATGAACTTTAGTTAAAGATTACATGTCTTTGGCAAGGCAGAAAAAATGCAAACAAAGATGTCAGGTAGGTATAATCAAAAAGATCTTTGGGGTGCATAACAGCAAGCCCCCATACCAAGTCTGATACTGGGCAATACTAGTCAGCTCTCCTTTTCAAGTTCAAATGGTTCATGGTCAAGATAGGTTTGTGCTGTACCATTAACCAAATAATAATTGTAACAGTGTAACAGGTCTGCACTTCTATTTCTGGACTTAGATGTTAAGCAAACTTTGGTGGAACTGCCACTTTGACAAGAGAACTACATGGCATGTTGGTGCTGTTGCCATGGTTCCACAATAACCACCATAATGGTGGTGATTCACACCTCTCCAGCACTTAGCGAGGCACTGACAAGGTTAGGGAGAGATCCGACATCCAAAATGTGGATGCTGGAACTATCCCAGCATCTTTGCTTCCTGGGGAGGTTCCCCCTGAAAAGGTAAAGTGTGACTTTGCCCACAGTTTCTTATTGCAAACAACCCAAAAATCTGGTGCGAATCCGATGCGAATCCACTCAGGAGGTGCTTGGGCAGGTGCTTGGAATGTAACAAAGTTTCAAATGAAGGCTCAAAAGCTTTCACTCCGCTAGTGAATGTTCATCTTCAAATATAGCCAATATTTGATTTGAATGTATAGAAATTGCATTCATTCATACAAATTGCAAAGGTGACAAGCATTTGCAATAACTCTGGTCTCTCTTTGAAGGTTCTCCCTCACTATACGTTGTTTAACGTGTGTACAAAGATCAGGAGAACCAGCCGGTTATCTTCAAATAAAGATCCTCATGCTTTTCAAAAGAGTGTCTTTCCCTAGTTGGATGATATCCATTAAGGAAAAAATAAGAAGAGACAGACAAGGTTTTAATAAGCCTGTCTATAATTCTCTGGGAAGAAGAGCCTCGTCCAACACAGTGGGACTTACTTCTGAGTAAACATGCCTGGCATCAGGCTATACCTAAGTGCATTACTTTCTTGAGCAAACTGCCAGAAATCAGGAAGATGACTCCCTCTGGCTTTGGCCCTAACCATGTAATTTAATCTCAGGATTCTTGGCAGCTTTTATGACAACAAAACTCTGCCCTATATTCTACTGGGACCTATGTATTATTCAGTGCAGGCCTACATGAAATAAATAGAAGCACAGTGAAAACAGAAGAGAAAACAAGGCATCATCTTAGTTAAAAGACAAGAGAGGAGGAGAAAACTGTATTTTTTATGTATTTGCCAAATAAAAATTTCAGAGTTATGCTTGCTGAATGCCAGAGCCCAGGTGCAAAGACTGGCCAATCTGGAATGTGCAAAAATCCCTAAGCAAGCAAAATAAAAGAATATAGTTTATTCACAAAATCAATCCAGTCATACCTTGTATAGCTTGGGTGTCAGAAAAGAAATAAGAGCCATTTTTCACAAGTAGAGACATTTAGCCTAAACTAGCACAGCCTTCGTGGCTAGAAATATATCATGCAGAATGCCTGCTTCCCCCAATTTGTTTGCCTTCCAGAAGTTTGGAATTCAGTTTCCATCAGGATAATTAGCTTTGTTAGATGTGACTAATGGAAGCTGTGGATTAAGCTTCTTGGAAAAATAGGCACATAGTACAAACGGGAAGAATAGATTAAGAACATAAGAGGAGTCCTGCTGGATCAGGCCACAGTCCATCTAGTCCAGTCCTCGAGATGCCCTTGAGATGGTTCAGAAAGGCACATGGGAATAATAGAAAAGACAGCCTTGATCTCCATCTCCCTGAAATTTTCCATGCATGGTCAAGTTTTATTACATCCATGCATCCCATAATGGTGAAACACACACACAGAGTTATGGCCAAGCACCTTCAATTTGAAGGGGCAGCAACAGAATAGTCCCATTCATTTCACTGCCACTCCACAGTTCAGATTGCAATATCTGCCAGTGCTGGTTAAAGTAGCAAAACTGGCTCAGGCTGATATAATGCAAAACCTCTTGTGAAAGTTAGAATGGAAACATTTTCTCTATAGGTATCTAAAGATCCTAATTATACAGAGGATTTCACTTAGCCCAATCAATAATAGCCTTGACGTTGAAGACAACAGAACAGGGCACAGTATGCTTCCAAACATCCATATTGCATTGCAGATGAAAATTTAGACTGTGTTCAGATATAACAAAAGGGGGACAGAAGCACCTCAGAGTCTGTGGCCCTCATGTTCCCAAACCTTTTCTAATCCACCTTTTCTAGCACAAAATTTTCATGTGAAGGGGGAGGGGCAGATTGTTGTGTGAACCATCTCAACGCAAAGTCTTCTCTAAGGTGCCTCAGAGGTACCACAGAGATCCTTTTTTGCTATGTGCAATCACAGCCAAAGTGCATTGTCTCAAGTCACACTATATAGTAAAATCCACTGAATGAAGATGGCTTCACCATATCACTGCATCTCATTCTTTCAGTCAAGTCTGAGTCAGGCTAAGTGCAAACAATGCACATGAAGCCTGCCAGAACCACCTTCATCCTTCTTCAAAGGGTAATTTAAACCATGTTTTATGAAGCCTGTTAAAACTCCTTCCAAAATGTCTCATTCAGATGGAAGATTTACAGTAGCCACATGGGGATTATAGTCACACTTGTCCTCTTTCTCCAAAAAAGCCAAAAATATAACCACCACATGTTGTGCTGATAGCATGGGTAGCTTTTTGAAATGTTGGCATGCATTTTCCCTCCTCCTTCTGCTCTCCTCACTACCACAGTCATAGCTTTGTACTGTTGCTGCTCATGGGGTTCTCTTCAGCCTGGGCAGGACTTCACTTCCCCTTCCTCTGACTAGTGAATGTTTGAGGAAAAAATAGTTTTTTACTTATTTAAAAGCGTTGGCCGTTGCTTCCCTAACCCCCACAGACTAAAGAGTTCACCACAGCTTCTCCTTTCCCTAAGCCCAAGGCCTATACATGTCAAAAGAATACTGCAGGCAGATGATTCTTTATAAAGAAATAAGAAAATGGTTTATTGTTTCACAACTTGTGTAGGTAACAGGCAAAGAACTAAATAAATATCAAAGTCTTCTCAGAGTCAGTCTACCCAACAACCTATACCCCCACAGGCTGCTGTCAGGACTCCCTTAGGCTGTCACACTAAGCTCTGGACCCCTGTTTCTATCTTGGTGTTTCCCTAGGCACAGAACTGTCTCACACACAAGCCCTCCCTCTCTAGAAACCCAAGCATAGAACCCTTGAACTATCTTGGTGTTTCCCTCAGGCACAGGGCAGTTACACACACGTCCTCCCTCCCTGGAATCCCAAGCACAGAACCCTCATGGGTGGTACCTTTTATATCCCTGGCCCTGAGCGGGCTCAAGCCTGATTGGCTGTTTGTGGGCAGCTGTCCCCCACTTTACCTTATGCTAACTTATGTCTTACCCACTCTTTACCTGCTGTTCTTAACAGCAGGTCATTAGCAGAAAGTTGAAAGTGAAAACAGACTGTTTTCTTGCTCCACCAGGTTACACTGTTGCAACCCTAAAATCTCCACAGAAATAAACCATGTGGTTGCAAGCAGCCCCACTGTTATTAATTGGATCAGCAGCCATTACAATCCATGAAAAAATTATAATCAAAATCTGGCATGAATCCAACCCAAAGAAGAACTTGACTGCCCAGTGTCCTTATCTAGAAACAAGATCCAGCAGAGGAGAAAGATTTTAACATCCTGCTTTTTCTAAATCCTTCAATCCCTCTGTATCTCTGCAGCTGCAAAAAAATAAGTATTCCAACCATAAGCAAAGCAGGCAAAGAAACAAAGTGATTGTGGCAGAGACAATAAAACTAGGACAGAGATCTGTCTGTAGTAATACTAGAAATGTGAGAGAAATGTGTTTGCTTCAGATTATGAATGCAAACTCACAGGCATAAACTGAAACATAAAATTAGCAAAATTCTGTGAAAGGTGTGAGAAACTGAACAGACGTTACCATCTCTAAATTATACTAATGCTGCATCAAACTGAACAAGAAACACAAAAGCTGCCAGAGGCATAACTTAGGTTGTATCCAGACATTGGCTACTTATTCTGCTATATTTCAATATTCCAGAGTAAAGCATGAATATTCCTGAATATCCATGCTTTATTCAGGAATATCTAAATATAGCAGAATAAGTAACCAACATCTTTAAGGGACTGGAAGTGACACAGAAAGATGGCTATTTTTTTTTTTACTTTCATGCAGTGATTCTGGATCGAATCCTTGCCTGTACAATTGTATCTCTACAATCCCTTCAAGATTAGGAGGCAAATCCTCCTGCTCAAAGCAGACTTAAGTAATTCAAAATGGATTAATATAAAAGTGCTTTGGTTGGGGTTGCAGAGGCTCAGGGGCCTGTAGGGGGTGGGAGCATTTGCCTGCCCATCCCATGGTTATCCAGAGTACTGAAAAGGAAAAACTGTCATGTGGATTCAGCTTAACAGTAATGAAATGAAGGGATAGGTCCTATTCTGCATAAGCAACTTGCGAAGGAAGTGGAAACAAAGGAGGAAAAATAAACATTTTTTTTTTTACAATGGAGAGATGTTACAAATGGGTTCCCCCAGTGTTCTGACCTTGGACTGGAGCTTTTAAAAAATTTTTATAATCTGAAGGGAGGAAAGACCAGTAGAATAGCCAATCTTACTGCTGAGACCAAATTGTCAGCGAACAAAGGGCCTGTTTACACTTCAGTCACTAGAATGCTATAATAATATTACTTTAGTGAGGCAAAGATCAGGCCCAAAGGGAGTCATCTGCTCTTCAACATCCAGCACATGCCTAGATGTTGTTATGGCAACTGGAATGCAGCATGCATCTGTACAGGCACACGCACATACACACTTGCACCTTTGCACCCAGAAGATGCTGGTCCAGTTGACCATGGATCAGTGAAACCATGGTTGCAGGAACCAGTAGATATGGGGGTCCAATTGTATATTCACCTTACTGTTTTGTTTGTAGCATACTTCTAATTGTTCAGAAACATGAAGGATACCAAGTTGGAGACATTCAACATGCTGCTAGAAAAAAAGATCAAAGAAGAGGTAATATCCCCGAGAAGGCAAATAAAGATGATCCATGGCATCATCTCAAAATTTTAAATATGTGCACACGAAACTCCCAAAAATCTGCAGTTCCTATTCTTGGCTATCTATTCTCCAGACACTCATCCAAACCAGTAAGGAATACCACAAATAAGTTTCTGCCAAAGAGATTGTGGTGACCCTCCAGCCCCAATGCTTTCTTGCCCTGAGGGAAACTTCAACTGCCTTCATACTCTAATTCCTCTAGGCTCTGCGTTGGCAGCGAGTCCACCACACAACCCCCCTCTGCTCGCTTCCCTGAATAAAAAGAGACAGAGGCTTTCCTTTCACCCTCCTGCAGGACATTGCAACAAGGTTTCATTTCTTACTGGTGTTGCCCAAACCCTTTGTCCCTCTTGGTACATGTGTTTAAGTATTCTCTGACTGCTGTGCGTTTATATGTAACAGAAGAATATACGTTTATTGTTAACAAGGCTCATAAATGGAAACAGCTTTGAACAAAGTTTCAACCCTAACAGGCAATTCAGCTCTTGACGACAAAATGAAACACAACCCGCTTATGTCACGATATGTACTCAGGCCTTTAACAACTATCTATGTTTCTCAGTTGTCTTCCATCCTTCCTCAGAGCTCCCTAACTCTTCTGAGCATCAGTTAAGTGCAGCCCGTTTCTTCCTGGCCCACCCCCAATGAGCTTGTCCCAGAGAAGAACCCTTAACTTCAACTCAGTGGGCTTAAATATTCTATTAGCCAGGCGGCTGGCAGACTCTGATTGGACAGAGCAAAGGAGCATCCTTCCCCACACCCTCGTGGTATGCATCAAGGCCACGCCCCCTGTCAACCCCTCTCTGGCACCATACTGGAGTCAAGCATTTGATTAACACCTTACCTGCTCAAAGTGGACATCACAGAGATTCTAACCAATAACTCAGTAATTAGCCGTGTCTTCACTGTTACCCAAAAAAGTGGTGCCAGAGGGGCTTTTTACTGTTATTATTATTCTACATTGAATATTAGCAGTGCAATTGAAAGTGAAGAAAACTGGTTCTTCTCTACAGCTGAATTGGACACACTTCAAAAGCTGTGGGAGGTTTTGTAATAAAACTTCATACAGTTAACTCTCCTCCTGTATCAATGAATTTGCCTCCAATTTTCTACTATTTTATATGGTAATGATATACATGAAGGAAGACAGAGTCTTGATAGAAAGTTTAAGAAAGCTTGGCTCCCTTTTCCCTTCCGTTTTCCATTATTCAAGGAACTGAAACCCTCAAGAAGAAG
Organism: Aspidoscelis tigris stejnegeri; assembly: GCA_023333525.1. Classification (NCBI taxonomy): domain Eukaryota; kingdom Metazoa; phylum Chordata; class Lepidosauria; order Squamata; family Teiidae; genus Aspidoscelis; species Aspidoscelis tigris. The sequence goes on along the minus strand of JALMGA010000002.1, from coordinate 58,051,880 downwards.
GATGCACCGTGAGGACAAAGCCTGACTGAGAACAATATATCATTTTACATATGAAAGTATTCCTGGCAATGCAGGGCTGGGAAGGGGAGACAGACTAAATTTTATTTTACTTTCTTTTATAGACTCTTAAAGCTGCCTGCCAGGGTGCACGTAATGTTCACAGCCATGCCTCATCATGCTCTATCTGAACACTTTGTGTAGCAGCTCAGCTCAGAAGTTTGCAATGCTCGGCATTTCTGCTAATTCAGTAAAAAGAAGCTTTTTGCCTCTGAACTAATATTCAATCATTTTTACAAGGGGGGCGAGATATTGCTGGAGATGTGACTCTTTGAATGAGATGTGTCATCTTCTTAATTACTCTTTACCTGGCATCTTGAAAGTGTTTTATTTAACTGATCTTATCCGTCAGAAAAGAAGGATCTGATGAAAAAACAGCCTCTATTATTTTCATTGAAGAAGGAAGGAAGTAACTGAAAATACAGCAGCTTTCCCTGGAATCATAACCACACTGAATCTGGCAACAATAAAAAAAAGTAGAACTGAGCATTCACACTGAATAGGTTGTGTTTGGAGGAGGGAGGGAGGGAGGCTCTTAACCATTAAAATGGTACATAGTGAGATGTATATTTCCATGAAACCATTTTTTAATCAAAAGGCTTTGATGAAAACAGTAAGGACTTTTTCTTGCACTGGTAAATTAATAAACACTGCTGTGTCAACAGGAAAAACCGTTGCCATGAAATCTGGGAAAACATGGCATATCTTGCCTATGTTATTTTCCTTTAGCTCATTTTAGATAAGCTATACCAGAAGCATCTTTTTTTGCACCTTCTACCCTATTAACAGGTGTAGGAGTAAAAGATTCCCAAAGTTCCCATGTCTCTCATTTCCACTTCCTTTGTTCTTACTCTTGGTTTCCTGAAAGCTTGCTTGCTGCATTCTATAGATAGATGCCTCAGGACATAGTCACCAAATATGTATTTTCCTAATATACTCTGGCTGTGTTCCCACTCACGTTATAAAACACTTTTTAAAATGCTTTTTAAAACACTACAACAAAACCCGATGCAAACGGGCACTCTGGCTGATCCCACTTCATTGACTTTAAAGCACTGTCAACCCTGATTGATCTAAAATCTGCTTTTCCCACAGAAAACGCTTCAAAGACACATTGGGGAAAGTAGATCTTTTCCTCCCTGCCCTTTGCCAACCGGGTGCCCACATCTTTCTCCCAATTGGATTTGATCCCACAATGACATGGGAAGGGTGGGAATCCAAGTTCCTCCTTCTCTCCTCTCCTGCTTTTGCTGCTACTGTTTGCTTCTGCCAAAGCCAAACCTTCCAGCAAGCATGACCATTGGGGTCACTTCCAGAGCCCCCCTTCCCTCCTCCAATGCCCCCTCCTCCAAGGACAAGGCTGCTGTAGCTGCAGTGCTCAGACCAAACAGTAGGCAAAAGAAAACACTTCAAAAGTGTCCCTCCTCCAATGCCCCACTTTACGATCTTGCACAAAATTGCCTCCTTAAGCCTTCCCCTCACTTTCTCCTTTATTGCACCTTTCTCCTGACCACCCACAGAGGAAAGAGCCAGCACAGTCTAAAAAGGAGAAAGTGAGGGGAAGCGTGGGTGAGAAATGAAACTTTGTTATCAGTGTGAAGTGGGTGAATTGTTACTTGTTATCAGTGTGAAGTGGCTGAAAATGAAACTGTGAAGTGCTCTGCTGAGGAGAAAAAGGCTTTCTGGCACTTTAAATCTGGCAAGGGACTGTCCTGCACAGGGTGAAACCCCACCTGTTTCATGACGCATGTCCCCAATACTGCTGTACCATTCTCAAAGGAATAAAGAAAGAGCAATATAGCACCAAAGGCAGGAAACAAACACCTGTATTTTCAGATGTTTTTTATTGAGGTTTTTAGTGATTTATGCTTCAGAAAACATGGGAACTGAATTGGTAATGGGTACAAAGAAATTTCACATCGTTTTCAAATTGCTGTGTAACATGAGTGGGAACATAGCCCGTGCTTCATTTTGAAACTCCTAAGTACTTTGTTTTCACATTCATCTTTCTGTTGGATGTAACCTCTAAAAATAATCCAGAGTAGCTTCATGCTGATAGTCCCAGGTTTCACCTTTGGTACGTCCCAGCAAGCACAAGAAGCCATTCCTATTTGAAACAATAGAGTTCCACTGCCTTTGATTCAATATAAGTCAGCTTCCTATTATGTTACAGTGATAAAATATTTCCCTTGAATAAAAGATGAACTCTAGTGGGTTGTTTTAATGAGCTGATTTTAAATTTTGTTTTTATTTTTGTAATCCACCCCAAGGCCTTTGTTTATGGTTTGGGATAAAAATTACAAATAAACAAACATAGTAGTAGTTTTCCATCAACATCCAGGATGTTTTTGTCTTTCCATTCTAACCTATAGCCATGGTATTTTCTGTTGAACCAATCCAAATAGTAAACAAGTCCAGTTTTGCTTAACTTTTTCAAGATCAACCAAAGTTAGTTAGTGCATAAAAATACAGGGCATATGTTCTGCCCCAAGTGGACCCTTTTGTTTTATATTGAAAGAATAAACACTACTCAAAATATGCATTGTGCATTAAAGCTTCCTTTGATCTTCCTACTAGTCATAGAAGCACTGACCATGTGAGTTTCTACCTCTCTGCTTGCTTTCCCAGCTGCAAGTATCTGAAGGAATATGTTGCATCCATTCTAGAGCAAGGTTTTCTGCACATGCCAATCAGTAGCAATTCCAGATATGACAGAGCATGGAAAACAAAAAGGACAGAATTTTTTAACCAAATAGCACTACTGAAAAATGAAGGGAAATTTAGTCAAGAAGAAATGTAGAGCAGGCACCCCCCTCCCCTTTGCTCACTCTTACCGCAACTGGAAAATTATTCATTTGTATTTTATCAGCTAATTATCCAAATGCTTTGGCATTTGAAGAAACAGCGCTGCTCTTTACTTAGTGTCTTGTAATTACAGAAATCTCTCTTGATCCCTTGTTTTAAAGCTAGACCTCCTATTTCTTTTTGAGCAAATATAGTGTCAATCCAAGAGGTTAAGGACCTTGAATTATGAGTTATTATCTTGTTGAACACAAAAGGCAAAATGAGCATTTCACCACGAGTACAGACAGATGTACATGGTTGAACTAGAACAGGCTAAAAACTACAAAGGAAATAGACACACAGATGCTTCACGTATTTGTATCTCAGCTCTATTATCCTCATTTTCTGGGGGTAACGTGGATCCAGTGATGGCCAGTAAAGCAAAAATGGTGTAGTTGGGGAGGGGCAAGGTATTGATTGGTGAGTTACATTTGATTGGCTCTGAGCAGGTACTGATCCAGGAGATCAAAAGCAGTGTACAGACCAGAGTAATGCTGTACACAGAGGGTCATCAGTCTACGTAATTTACTACCAGAAGACACGGTGACAGCAAGCAGTCTGAACTGGTTTCAGAAACAGACAAATTTATGGAGGGCAGGTAGGTTAGAGACTAGATGCTTAGGTACTGCCTCCAGGTTGGAGAGACAGGAAGGATACCTGTAAAGGCCATCTGCAGGGAGTCAAGAGCAGAAGCCTATTCGCACTTGGCTTTATTCTGGAATATATCCTGGAATAGGGACTTGCTGTCGATATGCTGGTGCAGGCTTCAGCAGGCCCAAAGGGAGGTCTGCCAGAGTCTGCATTAGCATGAGGACCACAGACCCCTATCCTGAGATATACTCCAAGTGCGAATAGGCCCCAGATGAGGATTTTTCACTTGCCTTCTTTCTGAGAATGCCCAGAAGCAACAGGTGGGCCACTGTGTGAGACAGCATGCTGGACTAGATGGACTGTGGCCTGATCCACCAGGGTCAGGTGGCATAGGTGCAGTTGCACACTGTGCCACCAGGTTACCACAGCAATGGCACCCTGCATGCCTGTTGGTTCTGCAGTCACCTCTAGCATAGAGACAATCATCACAATCTGCATCTTGCCAGCACTTAGGGATATATCCAGCATCCCAAACTGTGGAGGCTAGATCTATCCCCCATTTTCCCTGTCCCAGGGAAGGTAAGGTATGAAAAGGGCCTTTGTTTTGCTGCCATACTAAGCCTGTAAGGAAGACTCAAACACTGTAACTAGTTTGTACACACCCTCCAGTAAACTATTTGAGTATCCATATTTGTGAAGAGGCAAAAGGGGGGCGGGAGGAAGCACGTATTTTTATTTCATTGCTGTTTACTTTGATTTTATTGTAAGAATAATGACAACGCTTCATCTTTTTGCCATTGCTTCAGATTTTATTTTGTGTAGTAATAAATCTGGGCTGTTCCATTCATTTCACTATGAGCTGCCCCTCCCTTCCTTCTAATAGCCAATGATCAAAAGATCTGATTTAAGAGAGTGAGAAAAAAAATCTGCCATCTTGGGGCAGGGAGGGGGGAGGACTAAGTATACTGATTGGAGGGGAAGGTGGCAATGTCTTTAGGGCTGTACAAGTTGGTCAGCCAATCACAAAGGACTAAGACTACAGTCTAATCACCCAATCACACACCTGCTTCAGCCAACCCCTAAGGAATGGCTGATTTTGCACCAAGACTTTGGGTGCAATGGAAACAGCAACTGCTCTCATTTAATGTGAGGTTCTCTTGAAACTCAGGAAAAGAAAACAAAAAGCAGAGAGAGTGTATGTCACTTTTTAAAGGAAAATTCAAATCCAATGAACTCACCTATGTGCTCCTTAAGAGTAACCATTTGCCATTCTGTTTCTGTATAGAAAAGAACCTCAGCAGACTCCCATTTTGAAATAAATGAGTTTTAAAAACCCACAAGTCAATGAGCACGAGAACTGACTGCATCTCTTTATGAACAAAAATAACTTGTTGTGCTCCAAGGCAGCATTAAAAAAATGCATAAGTTAGTGAGGCTTAAATTTTCCCCCCAGATATTTTTCCTTTGTCAAAGTCATGCCAGAGTTCCTGTTTCTTTATGAGGTTTCCAACTACAAGTGTGACTTTGCATCTGGGATGGGTCAAGCAATATGTTGTTGTCGTTGATATATGGTGGGAGGGATTTACAGGTTTCCTATCCTTGTGTTATGCTTGACAAAAGCAGATTGTCAGTTATATGATGGCTAAGTTGTTGAAGAAATCCATGGGAATCCATTGAACTGAAACCACTACCCATAATGCCATTAAGCCAGAAGCTACAAATTTTGCATTTCACTCTCAATGCACAAAATAGCACACATTTTATGTGAAACATGTGTTTTGCTTTGTAAATTCTATATTATCTATAACAATGTATTTCTTACACATAAATGTAAATATAAATATGTAATTATATATAAATACATAATTTATATAACAAAATATGCATTTTATGTAAAACGTCTCTAAATGGAAACATTTTTTAAACACACACACACACTCAAAATTGAAACAGAACAGATCCAGCAATGAAAGTCACTGAAAAATAAATAAAATGGAATTTGGCTGTTCTAACCATTCCTACTTGCTGGTCATCTGTATTCACAGAGTGGAGTTTCTGCCCTTCCACCTTTAAATACAATCAGTTTGGTGTTTTAAACTCCTCCATATCACCTGCTGAGGCAGGAATTCAAGACTAGATAATCATTTGCTGGAAGGAAGACTCATTAGTTCCTTTCTTTTCACCATGCTTTTGGTGGCATAGGAAACAAGGAAGAAGCAGGCAAATGAGAATTGATGAACTCTTGGATTCCAAGACATTTCATGGGCAAGCTGCTGCCTTTCAGAGGGTCTAGTCAGAAGAGAAGCACTAAACTGCATACTAAATCTCTTCCCAAGCGTTGTGCATGCGATTGCAGGCGAATGGAGATAGAGGTTAAGAAAAAGTGATGAAACCACTGCAATAATAGCATTGTAATAAAAGTTTACCAGCTTTTACCTCAGTTCATCATAATTAGAAGGAGATATACCTGCATCTTAAACTTCTTTGTGAGGGGAAAAGCAATTTCTCAAAACAGGTTTTAAGAAGCCTTTTACCATTACTTATGAGGCTTGTAATTCCAAATTCTATTACTTAAAGCTGTCAAGACAGAGTTTGTTTATAATAATGCATATGGAACTTCTATTCATCCACACAGAAGTGTGCATAGAGCACCACAACCTAATGTAACTGCAACTCTCTTTTATTGATGAATGTTACAGTTAGTAAAAAACGAATTTATCTTGTTCCATTAAGAGAGAACTCCAGGCTTTGTTTCAGGGTCAGTGAGGGCATATGCATGTGTTAGAAGGAAAAGATACAAATCTTCCAGCATCCATCCACTCTGAAGATTTTCTACAGACGTATTTGGCTAAAGGTACAGGGTATATCTAGATGCTATGAATCAATTGGCTCTCTGTCACACATTGGGCTTACTAGTCAATTCTCTTGTTGATTAACTCCAGCACTGGGAACAACTGCTCTCCAATGCTAAAAGCATGCTTCTGTTTGACATGTTACTGCAAAAAAGCATGAATTGCAAGGGCAGGCTTTCCTTTCTGGACAGAGATGATCTGTCACAGTAATCCATGCTCTGGTAACTTCCAGGTTAGACTATTGTAATGTCCTGTACATGAAGCTGTCCTTGAAGACAGTTCAGAAGCTGCAGTTGGTGAGAAGAATACAGCAGCAGGACTGCTGACCAGAATGACTGGTAAGATATATATCATACTGGTCTTAAAAGTTCTGTACTGGCTGTTAATTCACTGCTGAACCCAATTCAAGTTGTTAAGCTATAAAGTCCCACAAAGCTTAGGCCCCAAGTACCTAAAGGAACGCCTTTTCCCATATCACCTTGCCGGTGGTTAAGATCTGCAGGGGATGCCTCCTGTTTGTACTACTACTTTCAGTAGTTAAAGGGGGTGGGGTGGGGAACCTGGGATAGGGCCTTCTCTGTGGTAGACTCCAGACTATGGAATAGTCTCCTCTCTGAGGTGAGGAGGCTGAGGAAACATCATCCTCTCCCCATATTCAAATACTGCTACTGTTTTAGTGTGTTCATTTATATTTTCTTTTTATTGCTGTAATCTGCTCTGAGACCATCAGCCATAGGGTGGGATAAAAGTGCAAATAAATAAATTTATCAGTCCATGATTTTATCAGTTTTTCTAGCTGCTTACACTGGAGATTGGGAGTGGCAGGAAGTATTGCCTATAGGATGCTAGAATTGTCAGTAGGGAAGTCATCAAAGTTGGTGTTCCAGGCATATTAATTCCAGGATATGGATGGGCATTTATGAAACTGGATGAAAGAACTAGTTTTCTGAACAGAATCGCAAGTATGAGATATATATGTAGTCTTTTCACTTTAAAAAATGTACTGTGATGATGTTCCGACAAATTTAGGAAAGAATGGTCTGTGAAGACAAATAGGAGATCTACTACTTTCTTGAACCCACTTCAAGGTCTTTGCTTATTCTTCCTTTTTGGAGCTCTTTTTCTTTAAATTGAATCTGGACTGGGCAGCCATCCATAAACTTTGATAATGTTTCTTGACCTGTAGATGTTTTGAACAACTCTGAGCATTCCATTCCCAGAATGCCTTGCAACCTTGCCTTGAGGCTGTAATCATACATAGCAAAAAAAAAAAAAAGCAACTCTGAGCAAGAACATTCTGTACTAGAAAAGGTGGACTGGATAAGACTTGGGAACCTAAGGGCCACACAGTCTCTCTCTGAGGCACCTATTAGGCACCCCTTCAGTTATGACTGAATACAGCCAGAAAGTTGTTATTTAGGGCTGATACAAAATGGTGGGTATGTTACGTTGGGAGCCTTTGATAAGGAGCATCTAGAAAGCCACAAGGTAAGCAGCCCTGAATTAGGATATCTAGACACCCTTCTCAGCAATATTGAACATAATAAGAAAATGAAAGCATAGAAAAACTAAAGGAAAAGTCAACTATTGTACATTTCTCCTCTCTTTCCAACCCTGCTGTACAAAGTGACCCTCACAGCAGCACTTTCTAGTGAAAGGAAATTATAGCTTGGCATCTATTTTTTTTCCACTGTTAGAATTAGATAGCTCATCTTATTATACCTTATAAAATTGCTCAGTACCTCCAAGGAGAGAATTGATTTTCAATAACATCTTTTTAAAAAAATAGCCACTTGTAAGCTCATGAGATGTGCAGTGCAGGCTCCAAACAACACTATAATACCAATGCCATGCACATAGCTATTATAAGGGAATAAGACTGGAAGACCTAACCTCCTTTTCATATGTTTCAGGGTGATAACACATCTATACTAGTCAGGTTACCCACGTGCTCAGTGCCTGGCACTATGCCTGTTTTTCATGTCCTGTAAGTATTTTATGGCAGCCCAGAATACAAGCCTGATTTCAAATCAAGATAACCTCTTTCACATGCCCTTTGGCATTTTGTTCATCTCATTCCACACAAACATCCACTCACCCTTGATAAAAACTTTGGCTGCACAGATGCTCTTTTATCCATACCAGCTTAGCATCATGGCTCCATCCCTTTCATTATTTCTTCAACTTGTTTCTGAACTCTCCCCCAATCCCCCCCCCCCCCAGTATGTTCTGTTGCTCTGCTTTACATGAAAAAGAAACACTAGTTCGGGGAGCTTGATCTACCAAAAGCAAAGGAAGAAAAGTGACAGCACAGAGACTAGTGAACGATATAAATTATGCTGGCATTTTCCCTCTGGGATGAATGAAGGCTTGCTCTTTCTAAAGCAGCATCTACCAATGCCTTTTTTTTTTCCAGCAGATGACCCCTTCTACAAATACAGGTTCATCAAGAAACAGTGAAATGGAGGCTGGAACAAGCCCAGGAAAAGAGAAGCGGGGAAATGACTACATGATACTGATTGCTGTTTCTTGGAGCAAAGAAGAAAAGACTCAACAAAGGTTTTCATCAAGCACGTGATTTCTTTTCCTGGAGAAGTCAAGTTTCTAATATCTCAAAAACCCTAGAGTCAGCTAGATTCAGATCTGTGAAATTCACTGTTAGCATGTCTATTTTAGACTATGCAGGATTGTAAAAGTACTTAATAGATCCTAAAAGATTATGGTATGTTCACAAGAGTGGAAGACCTTTCCTGTCCCCCCAGAAATATTTCCTGTGCTCTTAACTTTGGCAGAGCTAAGAAACTGGGACACTGTTCTGGATGAACAAAATAACATAAGAAATGCCCTGCTGAATTGATCCTTCGGCTCTTCTAGTCCAGCACTCTGCTGTGAAAGAAGCCAACAAGTAGCATATAAGCTCATGAAAAAGTCATCATTTCGCACCTTATCCACCCACTGGATTCCCAGCAGTGACCCTCAGAGGCATCCTAACTCCTATATACTGTGTGTCTCCCTGAGGTCATACAGACAACAGAGAAAGAAACTGCTGATGTTTTCTGCAGATTTGTCTAAACTTCTTTTGAATAGGGATGTATAACTGAAACATTTAAAATTCAATCAGATTCGATTGGATTCGGACATTTGAACTCAAATCAAATATCTCTAAGTTTGAATTTAACATTCAAATGAATTTTTGAATCTTTTGAATCATTTGTACGAATTATTTGGACATCCGTATGTGTATGTATACGTATGCATTACGTACATATCCATACCCATCTTATTCATATATGTATGCATTTGTACAGATACGTATGGGAAGAAAACGGGATGCGCATGGATGCGTATGGACACATTCAAACATTGTCGACAGTCGTATCTTCAAATATGAATAAAAAATTCATACAAATAGATTTGAATGTATTTAATTTGAATTGAATGTGAATACATTCAAATTTTAAACTTTTGAATCTATTTGAATCTTCAGATATTTCATTTGAATTGAATCGAATCGAATCCTGAAAATTGCATTCATGCATACCCCTACTTTTGAACTCTTCCATTTTGGTGGGTCTTAAACATGGGCTGTGTGGGTGAAGAACCCTTTTGTCTATCCTGAATCTTCCATGAGTCAGTTTCACTAAAACCTTAATTTTAGCATTTTGGAGAGGGAAAAAAACCTCCTTATGTGCTCTGCCCATGCCATACTTAATTTTATTTCCCTCAAGATTGGCATCCTCACTCACTCCTTTTCTAAACAAAAAGAATCCTTGCCACAAGAAAGGAGACCATCTTCTACCCAGCCCCACTTTGGCCTGGGTAGTCTGGCTTTACTATCTGGGGCTATAACTGTGTTCTTCCAGCTGAACCTGTGGGGAAGGGGGCAGTCCTCTCCTGATTCTCCCTGAACCCATCTGACCAAAACCATGGTCATGGGTCAAGGAAGCATCTAGTATCTCATTTCCTGCTGATCTGACTGATTTGCCCCTGAAGTGCCTCTTAGTCCTTCCTCCTCCAGCCTATAGTTGAGGCAATTACCACCTGGAAAATCTCATCAATGTCTATTTGAGGATATAATGGTAGCAGAGAAGTACTCTATTACCATGTTCACATGTGCTCTAACCTGTGTTTGGTCATACTCACAACAGGTTTGATGAACTCATGCTGTAACTGTCAGTCCTCCTCCTTCATATACCTAGTTACATGGAATATAAAAGTGTGTTACAGACTCCAAAACAACACCAAGGTCACTTGGGACAATTGGGTTGATGGCCCTGCCCGTGTCACAGTTCTACAGTGAGGTCAGAATCACAAAAGGAGCACTATTCATGCCAACCAGAAAGCCCACCACCACATTCAGGAATCCCTGGATTCTGTAAACCTCTCAATAGGTTGCCCCAGTAGTACTGTACTGTGAAGGAATCCTCCAACACCACATCAGAGTTTTCCTGGGCCAGGTCAGACAAGGAAGCTGCTAAGCACCAGGTGATCAGTATACAGCCATACTTATTCTGTCCTTCAAACCTGTTTTCAGGAACAATCCTGTAAATTCTGTTGCCACCTAGCAAGAGGGATAGGATTCTTAGGGGCCACACCAATTCCTCTCCATATTTCAGTAGTCTGGGACAGTGTTGCTCCAAGTAGCCTGGAGATCACAGCTTGAATGCACAAAGAGCTCTGCCCCCTAGTTCATCAGCAGTAGTATATGCAGACATAGCCCCTCCATCCAGGATTGAGTCATGGATGATAGATGACTTATTCTGGAGACAACCTGGCATTCAGAAGCAATGCCATCAGTAACAGCAAGATCAAACCCCAATAGTCTACAGGTGAGCTTTCCGTATAACTATGTATTACACACTTTTTCCCATTCCAGTGCTCTTTAGCCCATTATGCAGAGATCTTTTTGAAACACTCCATAGTCCCTTTCTAATTTTACTACTCTGTGCCATTTGGTGTCATCAGCAGACATGGCTGCTTGAGTGCTCACTGCCTGTCCTAGATCATGTATGTACATGTTTAAAAGCAATGGTCCCAGTACAGAGACTTGGGGGACTCCACATGTTACAGCTTTCCATTGGAAGAAGTCTTCTATGTACATTTACTTCCTACTTTCTTAGCTTTAAGAGGACCTGTCCAAGTGCCTTGTACCATCAATTTGTTCAGGCGCATTGAAATTTAAATAAATCAGTCATAATCTTAAGAGGAAATACATTTCAGATTTCCAGAATCAAGCAGTATAAATGGTAAGAATAGCATCATGTATTGATTTCTGTATGCAAAAATCTGTAATGGCGGAGTGATATTTTTCAAGCTGAGTTGATATACAACACCATAATGCATTTTCAGTCATCAGATATGATCGAGAAAACCGTGATTCAAGAAATTTGCCACAATCGTAAGAAGTCTGTGCATCCCTGAAGATGTTTCATGTTTATAACAAGTGCGCTTTACTTACAAGGTGGTTCTCCAGCAGAACAGATGAAAATAAATAAAAAGCCATAATAGCTAGTAAACATTTAAATCTCAACATAGGAATACAACCACCAATTTAAAGAACTGAAATCAATAAAAGCACTGCCATAACAAGTTCCAAAGTGCAAGAGAGCAGAATGGAAGAGGAGCATCTTATTGACTGAATACACATGAAAGAGATGCCAAAACCTGGAGAGGTTATTCCACTTCCTAGAAGCCACCCTGAGAATGTTGCTTCACACATCACTGCACAAGGCAGCAGAACTATCAGTAGGTTGCTTATTTTACTTTATTGAACTGAGAAAGGCTGCCTCCTCAAAACAAAGCAAAAATTCAAGAAACTCTCTAAATCTATTGGCACAATCAGAGGGTATTTTCACACTCAACTTCCCACAGAAGTTAAGTTTAGGGACAGTGGCCAGCATTTTCATTGCAAGTGACAGCTCCATTCCAAACATAACCTAGACTCGCCTGGGCCTGTTGATGTGCAGACAGAACAACGGCCATGCATGCCTGGCTGTTGTTATGGTGATCAGTGATGTAGTACGTGACTACACAGCTGCAGCTGTGACACACACACACACCGAGCACCGTTCACATATAGGCGGTTCAAATGTTGTTACCCACTCTGAGACCTTCAGGTATAGGCCGGGATAGAAATACAATCAACCAACCAACCAACCAACCAATCCTAGATGCTCCCAGTAAAGCTGTGATCTAGCAATGATCATGACAGTTCTGGGCTGTGCTGGGAAGGAGTGAGCATTGCAGTGTGAGTATGCACCATCCAGGAATGTACTAGGTTATCCTGAGTGCCACAGTGCAAACATGTCCTTGTTATATAACCAGGGCAAAAGATTCTCCTTGTGGCAGCTGGCACAACATACCAGTAGCAGGTGAAAGAGTTAACAGTCCTATTAAATTCTGAAGGACCTTTATTAAGTCCTTCTCCCACTTTTCCTGCATACCATTTCAGTTTACAAATTTCTATGTATATTCAAATTCAGTCATTGTTTATTTATTTAAATATTTATATGCTTCTCATTTAAAAAAAAATCTCAAAACAGTTTACAAGATGGGTCAGGGAAAAGGCAAGCATTTACCTTATTACTGTATGGATTGGGTGTTCATTTCAGCAGGTTGCATCTTTGGAAGCCATCTTCAATATGTTTTAGGGATATCTTATATATCCCTATTTTTATTGTTGGGACCTTCAGCTGACGGGTGGGATATAAATTCTTAACTAAATAAACAAATACACACATGATAATTCACAGATCTGCAGGGAAAATGTGACTAGAACCCTCTCTTTGATCTCCCCAAATTGCATTCTGTTTGCAGTGGCCTGAAATACAGTTGCTAGAGATCAAAGCAAGACTTCCTACTGCGCTTCACCTCACCTTGCTACCCAGTACCCAGTTCACAGGCTGCTTGTGATCGCTTCATTAAATGGGCCACAGATCATTCCATTGCAACAGGGTCAAAATTTGTGACCATATGGTTAATTGATGCATATTGTGTGACAGTTACTAGGAATAGGGATTTCTTGGTGGAGCCCCCGGTCATTGCTGTTGATGCTTTCAGGTACCTTAATAATTGCATTTGTTCACCTGGGCATCCAGAGATTAGTGAATTCTGTATTATTTTGATGTTTGGGATGTTTGGTGTATTTGGAGTGTTTGGAATTCTGATTTATTTTACTTTATTATAGCCATCTTAAAATGTAGACAATTATTTTGTTTCTTTTTATAGTTCAGGGTTTTTTTTTTTTTATTCAGTGTCTAACTCGGAAACTATGGTATAGATATCTTTAAATAAATTAATTAATGTTCCATTTTGTCAATTATGAGAATGAAAAAAATATTTCCCTGCTGTCCAGATGTCACACTGCTTGTCTTCTCTGGATTAAGTCTGCTTACTGGCCCATATCCAGTCCTTCAAGGTTCAAAATCTCTGCAGTTTCCTTCGTATTAGAATATGAGATCAGAGTTGGACAACATCTCTGTACTGGTGGTGCTTAATTCCCAAACAGAAGTCAAGATAGAAACTTCATAAACCTGTAGAACTTTCAAACCAAAAGTCATGAATTGGTCAAAAATTGACAAGAGCAGTATTTGCAGTTTGTCTCCTGGGGAAGATCAAATGCACCATACAAATTTTTGCCTCATTCATCCTGCTTTATGTTAAAAAAAATTAACATTTTAGACATCCTATATCTCTTTATGTATAGTTATCCATTATTTCGTCGTTAATCTTGCCGTTCATCAAACACATGATCCCACGGGAGGAATTACATTTTTTCAGATGCTCATTTTTGTATTTGCACTACCCAGTCATCCGTATCAGATTTCCAAGGCCATAAAATCTGTCTCTTAGCAACTAAAACTGCACAGTGACTCCAAGGCACATGCTGCTTCTTTAGGGCCTACCAGGCCAGAATGTATGCAAGTGCCATGCAAACAAAGAAGAATTCACAAACTGGGCCTAGTGAGAGGTTAATTTTCCTTCAACCCTTAAAATATTACCTATTACAACTCTTAATGCAAAGGTATAAGAGTAGCCTCTAAATTCTAGGCGCACCTAGAATCAATGGACGCCAGCCATGCTGCTCTCACAGTCGCCCCACCAGCGACCAGGTAAGCACCCCAAAAGTGGCCATGGGTGGGGTGCAGGATGGCAGCTGCAGCTTCCCCTGGAAAGAGAAGGGGCCATGGCCCTTTCTCTTCCGAGGGGAAATACGCGATTGGCTGTGAAACCTTGGAGGGGGGGAGGGGGGTTTCTACTTTGGCTTCCCTGGCAAAGATAAGGGGTCATGCCCGCTTTTCCTGCCAGGGCAAAGCCAGGGAGGGCGCCAGCTGGCCGCGCCATGGCCAGCTGTCAAACAGGGAGCATGCGCTCTCCCTGTTTAACAACTGGGCATGCGCCGGCAATCCAGCTTTTCCCCCTCTTGTGCGGAAACGTTCGTTTCCAAACCGTTTACAGGGGGAAAGCCAGATGTAAGACCTGATTTTTTCAGGTCTTACATCTGGGTAGGATTCGGCGGCAAAACCAGTTTAAACAACCATTTTTGCCTGCCGATATGCGGACATGGCGTCCTCAAAGGGACCCTAATTGGGTTCCCTGTGCGGATCCCACGTCCAAATCCTTCCCCGAACAGTCTCTAAATCCATTTTTACAGCCTGTGCGGAAAGGCCCTTTATCTGCAATTCCCCCCCCCATTTTTTTTTACTTTGAAGTAAATTCAGGTACATGAATATTTGCATTCTATTGAGCAGTCAGACAACTGGGGAGGGCATTTTCTGCCCCCTTCTGAGAAGTGACCAAGATTTTTCTCCCTGACATCTTTGTCAGGATTTGTCCTTAGAAAAGAGGGAGACAGGGGCTCCAGCCACCACTGGTGGAGTGGCTACTTTATCTCTTCAATATCTATGGAAGTAGAGCCTTCCCATCCAGTTTCAGCTGGGATTTCTGCCAGGATATCTGTTCTGCAGACTCAGCCCATGTTTGCCCTTAGCAACAAGGAAGATAAGGGAAAAGCCATCACTGCCCTCACAACACTCCCTTCCTGCTCACCCTTGCTAAAGCATCCCCCACTGTGATTTTCATCCTTCCCCTTCTCTTAAAGGGTGTGATCAGACACACACTTAAAGAGTTGCCTTCTGGGAAATTTTCCATCTGTGTGAGGAAACAGGGTAAGAAGACTTGAGTCACTTCTAAGCAATTCTCACCCTCCAACTCTAAAGCTGACAGAGCTGGTCCAAACCAAACCCTGACCCAACCCAAAGTTTGCATGAGTTTTGGGGCCAGCCCCTGAGGGCTCAAAAGGTCTAGGAACAAAAGCCTTAGAATCACTGGGAAGCCCATTTTGGCAGTGTGCTTTCATTTGCCATGAAAGTGGGTACCCCAATAGTTCAGAACACACTAGATTGAGCTGGTATGCTGGGAGTCCCTGAAGTTGAGGACTACTGGTAATCAAATCAAGGCCCCCTCTTACCTGGATTATACTCTGACATGCACAGAGCTGTGGTGAGCAGGGCCTTCTGTATTCCACACACTAATAAGCAGAAGGAAATCCCTTAGTGCACTGGCTGGTAAGAAATACCAGGAAAAGTACAGAAAGGCCCTAAACCTTCCTTATAAGATAAGATAATGTAATGTAACAATGTTTATAACACCCGTTTCACCAAAGGGCGGCACAAAATAACACATTACAATAATCACATCAGAGGAATACAGAAAGTAAAGAAATCCATTTCAATAAATAAAACATCAAATATACACCATAAGAATTCTAATAATAGGCTTTGTAATCTAAGAAATTCCAGTATACAGTATCAAATAAGAAAATAATAATAGGAGCAATTAATACAAGGCAACTCAAAAATGTCAAAGGAGAAACTGAACAAACTGCAGCAAAGTGGTAGCAACAACCAACGCAGGTGATTTTCTGTTCTTCCATCTTCACCTGGAACTCACACCTAGAGGAGGCCGTGGCAAAGGCTCCAATCTCACACTTGTAACATGGGATTCAATTGTCTCAGCCAGAAGCAGCTAGTTTTTATGTCCAATCTGAGGGAGGGCATGACCAAGGCTTCAGTCTCACAGGTGTGGCACAGGACCCAGTAGTGTTATTTCAGATCTTGTTTTTCTGCCGTACTTTTCTGCTCTTGTTTTCCTGCCATTCTAAGACTGTAAGAAAGGTTTAGAAACAGTAATGTAACTCAGTTTGCTCACAGTCTTCAGTAAATTGAGTCTCTGTGCTTATGAAGAGACAAAAGAAGAGAAAAACAACAACAAAGTGAGTGTTTTGATTTCATTGCCATTTGTTCTGATTTCTTTCAGAGAATATTGTCTTTATCTGTTTGCCTTTTGCTTCATATATTCTTTTCTGTGTTAATTAATCTGTGGGCCTTTTCTCACTTAGGTGAAAGGGTAGCTCTGCGCTGCTCCTGCGTAGAGTGTCTGTACCACATGGAGCTGCTTCTGTTCTAGAACACTGTCCCGGGGAACTGAAATGCAAATCTGACCTTGATTCTTGACTCAGAGCTACCCCTCCTCCCGCTCTGCAGACCAAGCCCTAGTTTGCAACATCCTGTTGGTTGCAATGTAAGCCTTAGAATCACTGGGAAGCCCATTTTGGCAGCAATTCCCCACATTTAATGTGGGTTTTCCTTGAAAATGAAGATAGGGACGATAATATGAAGAGAGGCTATCTAATTTTTAAAAAAGAATGTGAATCTAACCTGCCTGAATATAAGCAGCTCCACACAGTACAGTCACTATCTTTGACTTTCTTACCTCTTCAACAAAAGAAAACTTTATTGGCACCTTTTTTTTCACACAATCCTTTTTAAAAAGATTTTTCATTACAGCCAACACCTTGAGGAGTTAAGCTTTTGTTAGCATGCATGATAAATACAGATTTTAAAATGTTAATTCCTATGCAAGCTGTTAATCTAATGAATGATAGCTGAAGCCACATTTTCTTCACAGTTTAATCTTCACTTAAATTGTCAGAACACATTTGTTCTTCTCAATTGTACTGTCCTATCCTTGCTGCATGTTCTCCCCAGCCTTCTCTCTCTCTCTCTCTCACACACACACACATCATCCACTGATAGTGAACAGGGCTTAGGCATCTGCTTTGTGTCTCTCCTTAAACCACATTTGCCACCATCCAGTCTGCAGTTCATCTGGATCAAGCTAACACAGATTCACTGATCCGGATTAAGGGTGGTAAATGCAGAAAAGGCCTGGAAAGCAGAGAAGACAGAAAGGGCTGGCAAAAGGGGTTGGTTGTATTTAAAATATGTCTTAATGTCTGTGTATGCTGTGACTTACCCTGGGACCTCCAGATACAAGGAGAGATACAAACGTTATAAATAAATAAATACTTAGGTCAACTTATCAAGTAAGAAAAAATGAAGTAAAACAACTAAACTCACATACTTGTGCAGTCAGAATACTCATAATATACAGGAGATTCACCCAAATGCTTTTAATTATAAATAACTTCTTTGTGGCTCATTTTTTTTTTAAAAAAAATCAACTACACAGAGACTAACATAAAATGCATCTGAGGCCATGATCACACCTGGCTGATCTAGGTTGTTCCATTAAGAAACTGAATTTAAACAGTCCTAATCCTATTCACACTTAAGCCCTGTTAATCAGTCCTTAGACTGTCCTCAATTTGAGCTGCTATGCTCACACCTTTTATGTTATCTCCCTGAGTCTCCCTTTCATGACTCTTTAGTTCTCTACCCCTATTGATTACATCAACACCATCTGCATTCTGATAGGATAAAATTTTGTCAATCAATAGTGGCAACGGGATGTGTTTGGAGTTGTGTAGTGTTTATGGCAAACTCAGTGCTAACACAGGGTACTGTTGGGGTGGGGGAACTATGCAGCCAGGCATGCCCCAACCAGCAAGCACCTCCATCTTATTTTTTATTTATTTATATTTATATTTATATCCCGCCCCATACCCAAGGGTCTCTGGGCGGCTCACAACATTTAAAAACAAACACCTTCACAGCCGTCCTGGTAAAAAAAGGAGAGGTTGTGATCTACTCTTTTCCCTAAAGCTGCTAAAGAACTTTCACTTCTAAGTAAAGGTTTTTACTGCAACAAAACCTTGCTTCCCTTGCACATTGCTAATGGAAAATGGAAGCTACATTGTCCCGAGAACTGTATCTTTTCTACTCTTGCTCCACACTTTCCCCCTCCCCCTCCCAACAGTGCTTTTTTGGCCATTTATTCTTAAAATCCCTCCCTGTTTTTTGGAAAAAAACGCATTATCAGTCTAGTACAAAATAGATGGACAGAGTCAGCAATTTTGCAATTGGAACAAAGGGGAATTGGGGGGGAGGATGGGAGAGGGGACCATCCTCAGAATGGTGACAAGCAATGTGCAAACTACTTGGCAAGTGAAGAAAAATTATCCCCGTGATCACAGCTTTCTGCCAAGCCTCCCCAACCTTGCAAATATGAATCTCCTGGGAGTTCAGTAGAAGTGGAAAGGGATGCAAGCAAGGGGGACTGCATGTGTGCCATCCACAGCCAGACATTGGGCAGGAGGGAAGGCTGGATCCACCCCTCCCAGGGTGGTTCAGCCCCCTCTAACCTGGTTCCATAGTAACACAGGGCAAGTGAAAACAGACTGGCTCCCCAAGATGGCTTGAGTCCTCCATAAAAGTGGACTCTGGAGAAGCTGGCTTGAGGAGGGACAGCCTGCTCCTAAGAAAATCCCAGAGGAAAAAAATCTGAGCAAGGCAACGACAAGACGGCTGGAATATCTCCTGAACTATTGGTGTGATCACTGCCTGAGTGATGAAGAAGGGACAATAACAGAGGTCTAATTAACCTGTCTCATGATTCCAAGTATATACTGCAATGCAAAAGTGCATGTTCAAGTGTCACAACTCAACTGAGCCACATGAACAGATAAAGTGATAGGAAGAAATGCCTGCAAACCTACCATCAGGAATTGCAGAGAGAAGAGCATCGAACCTTGCCAAAATTAATGTTCTTCAATGCTGAGGAAGCTTGAGAGAGAAACAATGCTCTGGTGGCTTAGAGCAGAGTATTCTTTCCAGATCTTAATATAGCCAAGCACTAAACTTCTGTCTGATTGAAAAGCTATGTCACTTGAATGCTGTCAGAGTCACCTTGCAATATCATAGCCTGAAGTCAACAGTGCATCTAATGAAAAGCCTGTGAAGAAAGAATTTTCTGTAAATGTAGTTTCCACAAAGAATGATAACTGTCAAAGCTAATGGCTTAAATTTTATTTTCTGTCTCTATGGGCCTATGTTTCCTTGCCAGTCTCCAAAGAGCTGCCCTTACTGCCAATTCACTACTGAGGTCAATTTACCCCTGATTGACTTGGTCATGAAAGGTTCTAATCGTTTCAAATATTTGAAGGCATTCCTGGTTGTCAAGATATGCAAGGGATGCCCTGTTTTTATTGCCAAATCCTCCAAGGAATGAGTGTCCTGTCTTAGACAGGCAAATGGCTGAAACTTGGCCTTAAGCCCAGTCTTTATTACAGCAACAAGGGGGAACAAAACAAAGGCCAACAGTCTCAGATCAAAGCCAAAACTCAATATCACAGGTTCACGGATAATCTAAAGGGTCAGGAAACACGTACACAAAACAAGAAGGGAATTTCAGATACCAGGAAAGGATGATTGCCAGCAATAGCTTTCCTATGGAGTTGCTCATGCTTATATCTCTGGATCTGTTCTCAGGTGTGTAGTGGGGTGGGACTAGATTACTCAGCATTTGCTGCACAGCTGTTCCAATCTGCTTAACACAAATTTCACTTGTCTTTGCTCCGTGAGAGAGGATCTTACACAATTTTTCTCATGATTTATAGCTCTACTAGGTTGGATGTCTGGTGAGCATGCATCTGTTTGATTGTTTGGACTTGGCCTCCTGACTCCCTGCCTCTATGTGATTTACATCCAGCTCAGAGGCAATTTCTGAATAGACAGAATCTACATCAGAGATAGAGACAGTTTGCAAAGGACATGGCATAACAGTGAGCTTCAATGGAGGTTCTCAGGTTGTGGAATGGTCATTTCAAAGTGTGCCAGATGCCATTGTTACACATTTTGGCCAAAAGGAATTTACAGGATGCATCTGGAGCTTGCAAAGAAGTACATCTGTACAACCAAAATGGAATTTGGTAAAATTTGAAGCAAGCTATCATCTGGAGCTTCACCATCCCATCACCCTAATGCTGCCAGTCTGGGAGTTACACTGACCTTAGTTCATGCTACTCCTACACTGCATCTAGGGCGCCATTTTGTGCCATGGAGCAACATGTGATGTTCCACAATTCTGGGCCTCCCAAAGTCGTGGAATGATTTGAGCATCCGCACTTCAGGATGCCCAACCATTCGAATCTTAACTGGTACTTAATTATGTACCAGCTAAGTACAAATTGCCCCCATTAAGGAGGCAATTGCAGTGCCATGACAATGGTACCAATGTGCATGTGTGGTGCCATTGTAGTGGCAACTGATCAACACAGCACACAACGCCCTATTCCAGGATAGAATCCAAAATAAAGCCCAGTGCAGAAAGGGCCTGTAACTCTGCTTGTGATTTTGATTCATCTAGCCCAATACTATACTTTCAAATCACAGCAACTCTTCAAGGTTTTAGGCAGGGTTATTTTGATCACCTCCTGCTTGGAATCCATCAGGAATTGACTCCAAAGGTTTCTGAGGCCATGTATATTTTTCCCCTGCTTATTGGACGTAGTTTTTAAGTGAATGTGGACATTTCCACACACACCTTGCTTGAAGTTATTCAAATACTTCACTCCAGCCTGTTCTAGACCAAGCACAGCAGGTGCCGTCCCCATCACATTCATTCAGAACAACACTGGCAGCAATGTGGAGGTGCTGTGGCTTTTGCAGTCCACACAACTGACTGTCCATCCAAGGCACCACCCACTCCTGCCAGTGACTGCCCCAGGCCCTATTACTTGAGCATCACATCTGGTGCACAAAGACAGGTCAGACTGGAACAGTCCTCGGAGGTAGCATGCCCACCTCCATATGGTACTCCCAGTGCTGAAGCACTGGTGCTTGGACCAGAATAGAAGAGTTTGTAGACCAATTCAAACAGGAAACTTTGGGACAGTCCTGGACCATAATAGTACTAATCCCATGCAGATGAGGAATACTAGGCAGCCACTTGGTCTGGACTACTGACAAAGTGCAGAAACATCCTAGAACTATACAAAATCCATTTTTCCCAGCTGACATAGTTGAAGCAAGGCTTCTACAGGGTTTGTTTGTTTGTTTTAGACTCAACTGGGACCAAGGACATCACCTTAGCAAATTCAGAAGCCACACTTCAAAAGTGAACAACAACAACAGCTAGCAGTCAAATGTGAAATTCCCATGCAAGCAACAGATAGTTCAAGGCCATTAACTACACAATAGACCAGCAATGAATTGCCAGTGGGTGTGAAAGTAAGCAAGAAGATATCCAGCACACAGAAAGCGAACAACCAGGCACTAACAAGCATGCAAGCAACCAAAACCCAGGAACAGATCAACATATCTCCACAAAACTGATCAAGAAAAAAACACATTCCCCACCACCAACTAAAAGGGTGACAAAGTCGAGAAAACCATCAGTGACAATGGACTCCTCACATAGAGTCAAGACCTCTGAAGATGGTTACCACAATCATATCCAAAAGCTCAGGCTAAAAACTGAAGTCTAGACCACGGCAGAACAACAGAGAATCCCCAACAAATGAAATGACTACCAGTCACAAAAGCCTCAATTCCTGTAGTAAAAATTATTATTACTATTATTTATTGGACATTCTCATTAAACATTGTTTCATTTAAAGTTATTTCATTTTAACACTGTCATCAAATCGAATGTAAGATAATTCATATTCATACCGATGACACCTCACTCCAAATCTCCTGATGATCTCTTCCAGTGGCTTCATATAGATATTAAATAGCATGGGAGATAAGCTAGACCCCTGGGGAACCCCACAAGTGAGTTCCTAGGGTGTCGAATGTATTTGTACAAATACGTATCTAATATATATCATGTAACATATCCACTCTGAAAGTGTCAAATCTGCCCTGAAACCACTTTGACTCTGCTCTCAATCCATGTCAATTGCACTCTGGATTCATTACAGATGTGACTGGTGCAGCCGCTTTCCCACCTTCCCAGGTTCACAAATGTAACATTTGATTCATATACAAATGCCCATATTCCTATGAATACATGCAAATATCAAATATTATGAATTTTCAGGCACATCCCTATATCTGAGTTTTTTATTTTACTGGTTCATTAACAGCACTAGTGGCCAGTGGCATGGGGCACAGTGGAAGGGCTTGTTCACACTTACCTGTTAGTGAACAGGTCCAGTTTCCAGACTGGCCCATCCACACTGCATCTTCACAGCCACTGTCCCAGAGTGAGCTGACCCTTCCCAGAACAATCTAGCTGTGGACTGTTAAAGCGGTTCATAGCTTGACTGGGAGAGGCTAGTTCTCTTTCAGACAGCACCAAGAACAGTACCATAGTGGGTGTGGCAGTGCAACTACAGCTGCACAGTCACACATACCATCCAGATCACCATGACAACACCCAATGTTGCACCCAATGTTGCTATGGTGATCCGCCCTTCAAGTGCTCTAATCAAGCTCGATATTTACCTGACTAATATAGCATTATTATACCATATTAGGGCGCGTCTCCATGGTCTCTTTTTGTATCTCTGTTGTCTCTCTATTGCAACGGACTTTAAAAATGTACATTCTATTCTGCAATAAGCGTCCCCATGAGGTTTGGTAAAACGTGCATTTAAAAATACCTTCTGTCCCCATAAAATCCGTTTTTTCTTTGCCCACATCTCCCCCCCCCCCGGCCCCCTCTCTGGTTGATAGGGTGCCAGCTTGACATTGCCATGACAATACCCCAGGAGCGTCTCCATGTTACTAGGAAAACCCACGGCTTCCAAAATGTTCAGAGGTAGTCTTGTTTAAAGGGAGGTTTTTCTGCTGCAGATTTTCCTCCTTTGTGGCTCTGGAAGCCCGGAGTAAAGCTCTGCATGGAGACGCTGCGAAGCAAAAGAAGCTTTTTAACGGATTTTTCTTTGCATGTAGATGCGGCCAGAGTCAGGTAAGTTCAAAAAGGCTCAAAGTGCCCAGAACTTCCATGCACCAGTTCCAAACATTTCCAAGTACACTCTCATGCAGTAGAAACCCTTGTTTAATACCTAGAGGTCCAATATCAGTAATAAATTGAAGGAAAGCTCATGATAGGCACAAGGAACATTAAAGTCAAAACGCAAAATAAAAATTAGAGACATTACATTGGTAATGAATATAGATTGCATTTTCATTCAAAATTTCCTCAATATGCATTGGCTACATGGAAATACAGTCTTACATCTTTTACTAAAGTTAACCTGAACAAAAGTATCAGTTCCTTTGCTGCTTTCCTGTGCCCATCCATTCATTGTATTTGTATCTTTCAGCACTGTGGTTTGTATTTGCTTTCTCCTCCTTTCTGGCCAATAGTACTTATGGGTTGGTTATTTACACATCTTGCCCACTGCATCAATAGGATCCTAATTTACTGGTGAATAACTGGCTCCGTATTAGATCACATTTAACAGATTGTCTTCAGAGGAGCAATTTGCAAAGCTTGTCCCTGTCGATCAGCAAAATGATTTAATCAAATATATTTTATCTACCTAAACAGCTTGAAAGAGACACACAGAAACATGAATTAAGAAGCGTGCGAACATGAGGAAGCAAAGTGAAAACATCAGACAGGGACAGAGAGAGACAAATGGGCTTATATGCTTCACTTTGGTGGGTACTCTAAGTTTTAGGGGTGTCAAAAGATTTATGCAATCCTCCAAAAGACTTTTTTGCTCACATTCTCTTTGTCATGGATTTTGAAAATTAGAACATAAGAGAACATAAGAGAAGCCTTGCTGGATCAGGCCACAGCCCATCTAGTCCAGCATCCTGTCGCACACAGTGGCCCACCAAATGCTCATGGGCATCTCAAGCAGAGACAAGGACAAACCTTCTCCTGCTCTCGAGTCCCAGCAGATGGCCCTAGAAGCGCCCCATTTCCTCCCCCCCCCTCAGCCTGAAAGATGCACCTAGGCATTCTGCACCTGCTATCCTTGGCAGAGACAAGGTTCTGGAGCAGGTTGTAGCCCTTTGAACACCTGCGCCAGTATTTTTGCTTCACTTCTTTGTCACAAGAGTCATTTGGTTTTACAACCTGTAGGAAGTGGCAGGCAGCCAGAAGCTGCCCAGTCTTTTACACTGAGAATGTAGTGCTACTGAACAAAACTAAACTGCAGGGGTTTATTAAACTCACGTGCCTACACAAAAAGCAACACAGGATCCTGGAATTTAGGCCAATTTAACTCCTAGCTCTATGGTTCTCAAGGGGGCTTATATTGGCTGAATCTTGTATATCCTTACATAAGCCAACTAGCAGAACACAATTCTAACCCATGGTACACGGTTTTTGAGTTTTTTGTCTGTTCTTTGATACATGCTATTTACATGAATCTTGAGTTCTGTCAGAGTAGACCTCTCAAAGAAGAGTGGGGGGAGATATGGACCCTCAGTGGTTTCCTCTTCTAAGCAGGGACACTAAACAGGATCTTTCTAGGGAATCCAAGCTGACTCCAATTCAGGCACCCAAGACAAGAGGTAAGAGATTAGTGGGATGCAAAGCCAGATTTTTTGTGCATGAATACAAAGATGAAAGAGGCAAGGTTATAACTTCTGTCAGCAGTAGCTACTTTGTTGTACACTCCAAGAACAGTTCCAGAAATGAGTAAAACATCAAAACCTACCAGTTCTTAGTTAGGATTGCTGCACACCTCCTTGATCTTCTTAACATAATGCCATTCCATTGCGCAGAAAACCAGCAGTGATACTGGAGTCTCGATTTTGTGTGTTTGAATAGCACTGATTGATATTGTTTGCCTATAGAATATACTTGCTTTTTGGTATAATCTTTTGGTTCATTGACTTTTGCATTCCCATTTTTGCCTGTCTCGGAACAAAAGTTCTCAGCCTCCAAAACTGGCAACTGTAACTGTTTTAGCTGTGAAAAATCACCATAAAATATTTAATTCAGGTTACTGCAAACTAATATTAGTAATGAGGCTTAGAATTAGATCCTATCTTCAGGGAGGGGGAATCCTCTTACGTTTGATTTTGTTTTTTCTTCGTATGGAAAAATAATTATATAAAAAACAAATTAATCTCTATTATTTGAATCAAATCTTATCCTGCCTGAATTTTTTTTAAATGCAATTTTCTGCACTATAAAGTTGATCTTTATCATGAACTGTTTTTATGCTTTAATCAAACAAAGCCAGACAAGGTAAAGATGGCACTTTTGTTCCAAGGGTTCCTATAAACAGAATCAAAACAGGAGAGTCCGATAAGGCACCCTTTATTTAGCTCTGTTCTAAAAGAAGGCCCAACCTTCCATTTTCTGCCTATTTTTCTAATTCTGAAAAAGAAGCAGTGGAGATTTACTGACATCAGCCAGAGCCAGATCAACATATGGAAGTACTTAAAACAATCAGTTCAGAAATGGCAGTAAAGTACCTACGTATAAAACTGAGTAGATAAAATACCTGCTTTTTCCCTTCAGTCAATACTATCTCAGTCCAGCAGAGCACTTGTGCAAAACCTGAGGGCAAAATCCATATCACGAATGTTTATGTGCCATTTGCCATTCACCTTCACAGCATGTTTTAGTGTATTTGCTCAGTACTGTAGCAGTTACATGTAAAATTGCAGAGATAGCCCCTTCCCCTAACTGCTTGACTAAAAAATGAAAAGACCCTTTATTTGGTACTGCTGACTGTTCATTGTTAAGGAACCTCAAGGACAGAAGGCTGAATGCTTCCTGTCTGTCTACTCAGGATCATTAATGAATGTTCATTTTCCTGATCTTTGTATGGGCTTCATCTATGGACGGTAGCAATAACATATTGCCACATAAAGATCTGGAAAATGCCAACAAACCTTAGGAGATCTATTCTGATTCAGAAAACCACTTTAAGAATTAAGCCCTCTCTTTCACTAACTTGAAAAAAAATGTTGTACCATGTTTGGTCCAAATTATTTAAAAATCAATGTGCTTGACTCCAGGGTGCATAAAAATCTCCTGCTCTTGCAGCTATCACCTAGTTAATTACATTTAGAAATTTAAAGTAAGTGGAATAGATCCTCAAATGGCAGAAACAGTCATTGATCCCAAAGGAGTCTAAAGAATTGCATTGATCCATATCATTTGACCTAGTAACTTGAGCTAAAAAGAATGGAGAAGTAGGCTTGAGTAATTCAACCGTAATTTCCTGCAAAACTGGAAGCTGTACTTCTATGAAGCAGTTTTGTGCATGGCTTAAAGAGCTGGTCTGAAAAATGTAACAAAAATTCAGAAAGCCAGTTGTTGCTGGAATGAGATGCTCAGGAAATCCCATAACCTATTTTTTTGTTAACTTGATATTTTTCAACTGTAGTCAGCACATGGTTAACCTAGAGCCCGTCTCCTGGGCTTGTTGTTGTTAGTGTATGCAAACATGTTTCATGCATAGGGAAGCACTCAAGCATTTGCAGCAGCAATAGTATGCACAGGAGAATTAGCACAAAGGCATTTCCTTCTTCATGAAAGAAGATTGTTTCTACTCTGCATCTTCATTTCAGTGTTCTTCAAATGGAATTCAAATCCCACAATCAACTAACCTGTGGGTACCATGGTGATGAGTCCTATATTATAGGTTCATATTTAATCTTCATGGCTATATGTGAAAATGGAGATAAAGAAGAAGTGAAATTAGGGTACATCTTGATGCAACAAAGAAAACTTCAGTTGATATCCACAACTAGGGACGGGGTGGGGGAAAACATTTGTCACCTTCGCATTTGAACTCAGTATTGGCTGTATTCAAAGGCTGACCTTTACATGTAAGGTGAAAGCTTTTATGCCTTTGTTTGAAGCTTCAGAGTGGATTTGGAGCAGATCTGTAGTGGATTCAGAGTGGATTTGGAAGGGATTCAGAGGCACAACAGGTGGCAGCAGGGACTTGTAGGGAATTCAAAGTGAATTCGACATCTACCACATTTGAAGTGGTTCCATTCACATGAATGTGAAGTTCCATCCCTTTTGCTTCTATGTGAAGTGAATGAGGGGCACAAATTTGTGCACATCATTCTCCACAACCCAACTGTCAACTTAGTATGAGCATCCATCTTTGGCCCATAGCATAAAATGTGTCCCTTCTGGGTCAGTCTAGGACTGATTAAAGGCTTGTGAAAGTGGATTTTTGCTGTGCAATGGATAAGATTTGCATAATTAATCCAATCTCCCTTCATAATGAATAAGATAGGGAAAAATATTTTCTCAACGATTCCTTTCTAAGATTTTTGCAGATGTTCCATTTCCCATATGGCCATCCGTATGGTTCAACTGTCCCAGTTTCTTCAAGGATCTCCTGTTTGCAGACAGCAAATCCCCTCCCTCCTGAACTGCAAATGAGTGATTGATTAGGAAACAGGTAATTCTGCGCGGCACTTTGTCATGTGTGAAAGAACTGCTGAGCAGCCAGGGCTTAAATTACAGCTATCAATCTCCAAAGCTATGTATAGATACATTAATTATTTCTTTCTTTCTCCATAGAGATGAAGATTTAACAGTTTGCTCTGTACTGCTGTGCTCGCTAAGCAAGGATGGCTTCTTAGACTGCTTTAATGTCTTTATTGCACAGATGACATCTTTCAACATCTGATATAATATCCACAGGGAAGCAATAATGACATAAACATTTAATGAAAGGCTTTGCTGTACAGCAAAGAAAATATCTTTCATACTTAACATGATAGTGATGCTAACACAAGTCCAGCATCACTTGTGCAATGTATCGTATGTAACACAGAGAGATTAAGTCTTTCTTCCCATTTAGAAACATTATCAGCTATTCTCAGTCACAAATGGCACTTTACTGTTGTTCAGAAGTACACTTTAAGGAACTGGTTCCCATTGCCACCTAGCAACATACAGTGTGGCATGCAGGGGCACTTTGCCCATAAAGGCAAAATAGACAGTACAGACAAAGCCTCCACCTTGAGTCCATTCTCCCTTTGCTCATCCCAGATGCATCAGTTCTGGTTACCAAGTCTGGACATAATCCTCTATGGCCAGTGGGGTGAATTTTCATGGCCCTACCATGAATTTGCCTTAGTTAAAACCCCGGTACTACTTCCTCTTAACTGCCCCACCAACTGCAATGCAATGAGCAGCTCAATCTGTCTTAGTCTTTATGAGTTTTCTGTAAACAGTCTCCATTCCTGTACAGTTGAGTATAATATACTGACCTCTGTTTCTCTAGAGGAAGAGGAGGAGTTGTTGTTATTCAAGTAAAAAGGATACTTTGTTTCTAACCCTATCAAATCAGTAGCCTTACTGAAGCTGACTGAAACAGACTGAAGAGTTTGACCTACACTATTTTTCTCTGAAAAAAAGGCATTGCTCTTAGTTTTAACTCTGTGTATGTGCAATGCCATTTCAAGGCTAAAGATTGGAGGAGCAAGCATTCAGACAGGTATGTCTATATCACTATTTGGGGAAAACCCACAGTTGGAGTTCATTTATTTCACACAGCCACGACACAGAATTCCACCTGTTTTTTGTGAAGCTATCTTGGCATGCCACAGATACTTGTAGAAATCCCAGCATAGTCCCAGAAATCCCATTGTTGCAGACCCTGGCTGGACAGGGCACAAGCCCATTTTTCCCACCCCTCCTGTGCAGTAGGTTCATTCTTTAGATCTTAAAATCCCTGGCTCACATGAACTAGTATCAGGAACTAGAACCGGGAAGAGAACATTTTTAAGTTTGCCCTCTACTCTCTGGAGCATCCCCCCTGCAAAAGATATATGAGCACCTCCTTTGCTGATACCATTTTTAAAAAATCTTTTAAAATGCATTTATTCATTGGTGCCTTCATTAGAGTGGCCATGAATAACTTAGTTTTTTTGTTTTTGATTTGTTGTTGTTTATGTTGTTGTCCAACTTGTAAACTGCATGGAGTTATTTAAAATCTGAGTTACATAAGACAAATAAATACATTACTATAAATAATCAATGGCCAATTCTCAGGGTGGAAAGTGGTGAAAAATGGGGACCCTCAAGGTTCAGTACTGGGACCGGTGCTTTTTGATTTCTTCATCAATGATCTAGAAGAAGTGGTACATAGTAAGATAGCAACATCTGCTGTTGATACAAAATTATTCAGGACAGTAAAAACTGAAAGCGATTGCAAAGAGTACCAGGGGAATCTCTTGGCATTGGGGGAGTGGGCAACCAAGTGGCAAAAGTGCTTTAATCTTAAGAAGTGCAAAGTAATGCACATGGGTGCAAAGAACCCTAATCATATCTATAAACTGATGGGGCTAACCTTTCTGCAACACACCAGGAAAGGGATCTAGATGTTCTGGTGGACAGCTCAATGAAGATGTCAGCCCAGTGTACAGCAATGGGAAAAATGCTAATTCAATGCTAGGAATAATTAGGAAGGGAATAGGAAACCAGTCAGCAAGTGTTATTTTGCCTCTTTATGGTGAAGCCACATTTGGAATATTGTGTACAGTTCTGGTCACCACATCTCAAAAAGGATATTGTAGAACAGGAAAAGGTACAGAAAAGGCCAACCAAAATTATTAAGGGGCTAAAACACATCACTTACTAAATTAAACTGCAACATTTGGGTCTTTTCAGCCTTGCAAAGTGGTGTTTAAAAAGGGATCTAATTGGAGTATATAAAATCATGCATGGTATAGAAAAGGTGGACAGAGAAAAATTATTTTCTCTGTCACACAACACTACAACCAGGGGGCAGTCCATGAAGTTGATGGGCAGAAGAGTCAGATCAGACAAGGGGAAGTATTTCTTCACCCAGAGGGTCATTAGTCTATAGAATTTGCTGCCAGAAGAGGTGGTAACAGCAACCAGCCTAGATGGCTTTAAGAAAGGCCATTTGCTGGGATTTGAGAGCAGGTGAAGGTTTTGCTCTCATCTTCTGCTTGAAATGCCCATAAGCAATTGGTGGGCCACTGTGGGGGATGGGATGCTGGACTATATGGACTGAGGCCTGATCCAGAATGACTCCTCTTATGTTCTTATGGAGGCACAAATGTTATCTCCAAAAGCAATATATATAAGCACACACACTATATGTATCATATGAAACCCACTCTATACACTTTTATTTCAGTTACTTCAGTCTCTGAGTTAGATAGACCTAAGAATAAGGAGGGTAGGGAATCTTACATATCCACAGTAGGAAAGGGCATGAATATGTTTTTTGACATTTGATTAATAAAGAATCAAATGTTTGAACATTTGTATTTGTACGAATAGACACTTTCGAATGTGGTAACATTCTATTTGATATGAATGTATTCGTATGAATTCATACAAATATCTGATACAAACGAAAACATATCCAATACAAACAAATATGTATCGAATACGAATTCGTATCCCATTCGTATCCAAGATACTTATCCAATACATATACCGTAACAAATTACTCTGAAAGCTGCAAATCTGACCTGAATTCACTTTTAATGCATTCTCAGTTCATGTTGAATGCACTCTAGATCTGTTGCAGATGTCTGGTACAGCCACTTTCCCATGGCCCTAGTTTAATGAATGTCCATACTATTCATACGGATGTTCTAAACATTCATATTCATATGAATGTCAATGTAAAAATATCACAAAATTCTATTAGTGTACAAATGTATGAATTTGTACAAATTCATATGAATAACAAATGTTATGAACATTCATCCAGATCCTTTGGGAGTTTCACCATAGAGAGATCACCATTAGTGGCCCAAGAATGGAACTAGAGCTTTATGACTTTGGAACAAGGAAACCTTTGTTGATCAACTTTCCTCTGCCAATGGAGAAGATAGTTTGCAGTATGGATCAGCAGATAGTTGCCCTTCCTTGAAGTTTGGGTTGTTAAAGAAAAAGAATGAAAATTAAACAGTTTTGTTTGTTTTTAAGAACAGAAACATTTTTAGAAGTTATTATTGTACTGGTGCTGTAAACTATTTAAAAAAGCAAGAAGACAATACTTAAAATTGGTGTGGACTATTTACAATTCAAATTGGGTGAATTCATCCATCACTAATTACCACTCAGGGTACTCAACTTTTAGCAGTGATCCAAAATGAAGAAACTCTTTCCTTCTTTCCTTTGCACTTAACCCATTTTCACTGTGGTTTTTTTTAGAAGCATATAATTGTTAAAATATAAAACAATTCATTTGTACATTTTCTTCCCAGCAGTTTCATGATTCACAAACCAAGATTTCCAGACACACATATGAGTATCCTGAAGAAACGTACATACCCTGAATCTGTGTCCTCGGCTTCTCCTTTTTCCTAGACAAGGTGGTAACAAGCAGTTTACTATCACATTTTTCTTTATGTTTCAGTTCCACTTCATTAGACACATAAGATACTCTATCTCCAGAGTGCACTTCTCAAGCTATTAAAACCACAAGTCTTCGACCTTGTGTCTTATCAACACCACCCAAGACGCTCTATAACCACCAAGAAATGCACCACTTGTCATCTCTTATTACTTAATAAACCTGCCGGTCGACCTACTGCCACAAAATTATGAAAGAAGATTATTACATTGGGTTCAGTAAATCTTGAGACAAAACCTGCTTGAGGGTGGGGAAAATCTAAGTGAAGGAAACTGTGAGTATAGTGAAAAGAGCTTGTCAGCCCATGTTTATAAGTCCTAGGAGTACAAATTAGTTGCATATTATATACTGAACATAAATGTTGCCTCTGGCTGTAAGAATGTGTGTGCGCACACCCTCACACAAACCCTCACAAAAGTTAATGAAGGCTGTGTCTCCATCCCTCAACAAAGGAGACAGGCTGTCCTCAGGTCATGGTTCAGGTGGCTCTGTTGCTTAATAGGGGGCCTTTTTATGAGGCAGTTTGGTCTTGTGGTTAGAGTGCTGGACTCATATCTCATAGTCACTGGGTTTGGTTTCACACTCCTCCACAAAATCACAGCTCTCTTTCTGAGCTGTCACAACCTCAGCTACTTTACAGGGTGTCTGTTGTGTGGAGAAGGACAGAAAGTTTGTCAGCCACTTTGTGTCCCCTTAAATGGGTGACAAAAGCAGGGTATAAAAGCCACCTTCTTCTCCTTCTTATAAAAGGCTTTATTCTAAACTAGTGGGTATGGACCAGTGAGACCTGCTGGTTCAGGACACGGCAAGGTGTGGTCTGAAACAGCACAATCTGCATGACAGCACTGGTTCAGACCATCCCCTGCACCAAACCTGAAGCTCGTACAAGCTTTGTGGCCAGCCTCTGAGGGCTAAAAGGAAGTCCCTAGCCTTGGAACCCCTGGGGAACCCATTCTGTAGCCACTTTGGTGAGCTGCCAAAATGCATCTCCCAGTACTTTGGAAAATGAAGGCATGCAGCACGTGCTAAAGAATAGTGCTACATTTGTGCTCCTTCCATGCTGCTGCCTTCCACCTGTGAGATCAAAAATCATCTTGGATCTACCGGGGATCCAGATTCAGTAAAACCGGCTCCTCTGGGATCCGGTTTTAGTAAATCCGGGTGCAGTAGACCCGGATTAATTAGCCCCTGTGCGGAAGGACCCTATTTCCATGCAGACCGTGTGTTCTTAGCAGCTCCTTGATCCAGACTGCCGGGCAGGCAACATGTTCTTAACACCTCCTTGATCTGGATTAACAAGGAAGTGCAGAAAGGGCCCTTGCCTGTCCTGGTACTATTATGACTATAAATCTTGCCTCCATTGTCTTCATTTCAGACTTCATGCTACTTTTCACCTCTCTGATCCTGTAAGTGCTGTTTGAAAGAAGGAAACAAAATTGTTCCAGTTACCATTCTTTGAGCACACTACAAGGACTTAACAAAAGGAAAGCATATGTTAAGTATTGCATCCATCCACAGCCATTTAATGCTAGTTCTTCCTTTCCCTCACTGCTTTAGTCAATAAAAACTTTGATTCCTGTTTAAGAAAGCAGAAGCATAGGTTTTCCACATATGGGAGTTATGCTATAAGAGGGAATATTTGGTGTTTATGAAAAGAGCTATAGATGGAGGTCTCATTCATTCAAGGACATGGGGGAAATGAAGGTAAGGCAGAATGCTGAAAACTCACACATTTCTCATCTGCCTCAGGTAGCTGTAATCAGACAAGTGGGTACATGAGGGGTGAAATTGCCTCTCAAACAGCAGGGAGAGACACAAGGGTTGATCAGGAAAAAGTACAACAACCCAGTTTATGTTTTTGTTTTTTAAAATGACAGTTTTAAATCAGAATTTTTCATAAGAAGATGTGTCATATCTAATTCAAATGCTTCTTAAATTAACTGATGCTATCAGATTAAACTCTTGGTGTTCACATTGTCCATTAAAGGCTACTTTATTCTGGAAACAAAGTTTGTTCCACAACATAAACTGCAGATGTAAAGCACTCCCTGTAGCTTTGTCAGTGACAGGCTATTATTTAGTGAGGTATGAAAGTACAACAGGACCTTTATTTAGAATCTGTAATCAAGAGAGATTCTTTAACCTTTTGATTCTTAGTGGATGCTGTCAGACTAGTATAACTTGTTGAAGGGGGGCTGGAGTTTCATGGGAACCAAAGATGTAACAGCAAATTGGGCCAGGACTACATATACTCATAAACCTAATTACACCAGCTATTAAGATCTAATCTAAAGGGACACTCCACATTTTCTTTTCATTTCTATATTTTTATTCTGCCCTCCATGTTGTTTATATATCAATTTAATATTTTTCTCACTTATGACATAGTTAGACATCAGACTTCATTTCAGTAGGTTAAGAAATCTAAATATTATGTAGCCAGGATCCTGTGGCCAACCCTCTAGGGGTGCTTCCGCACTGCTCTCAAACATCCAGATCTTCAAGATCCGGATGTTTGAGATGGGGGCTTCCCAGACATCCAGATCTTGAAGATCCGGATGTTCAGGAGCCCCTCTGCTTCCACACAGGCCCTCTAGCCCCCATTTGGAATGGGTGCTTAGAAAGGTGCTGTGCGGAAGCACAGCATGCCTTCTGCATCCCGGATCAGGCCGCAGGAGGACATGCTGCTTCTGCTGCTGCCCCTCAGGGGCATGGTGATGGCGGCACAGCCACCTCCGCCATGCCCCTGAGGTTACTCTCACTCCGCCATCAGATGGCCCAGCAAAACAATGGTCATTGGGGAGGGGGCGTGCTAAAGGTGGTGATCACAGACATGGCGCCACGCCCCCTCCCCTGGTGACAGGTGCTTTGCTGGACGATCAGGGCTGGGGGGAGAGGTGATGTGCAGATCACCATCTATCCCCCTGCCTCCACTGCTCCAGCAAAGCAGCCTCCGGGCGGGGGGAGTGGGTGGAGCTGGTGGCGGCAGCAACAACAGCAGCCTCCTTCACGCCCTTGCTGCTCCATCACTGTGGTGGGGGAAGGCTTGCTGCCGCCGCCACCATCCCCTCTCCTTCTCTCCAGCAAATCGGCATCTATGGCAGGTGAAGGCAGCAGCAAACTCCTGCCCCCGCCTGCCATGGATGCTCCACTGCTGGAAAGGAGAAGCCTTTCCATTTTATCTATTATTTCCATTTCATCTAGCCAAAAAGTGGAATTTCTGTGTTAGATAATGCTGAAAGGATTATCTAACACTTAAGTGGAAGAGTTTCTTGTTCTGAGCATTGTTAAATAATAAGAATTCTCTGACATTTCAGTGGTTGAAAAGTACACTATGGCTTTAGTCACACGTTGCTGAAATAGTTTGTCTTATTAAGAAGCTGAAGTCCAACCACATCCTATACCTGATAATCCTTCCGCAGTTTGGGTTGCTACGCTCATACCTTTTTTCTTCCTGTCCTGAGCCTCCTTTATGAAACTTTTTTTTAGATCTGCACCCCTCTGCACCCTAACGACACCCCCTGTGCTCTGATAAGATAAAGGTTCTGTGACTCAACAGTGTGCAATTACACACTGGGTGAAAGGGGAGATGAATTCATGCAGTATCCACCCACTATTGTATGGTTCAGCCCCCTTTAGTCCTCTTCCCTGATCACACCCCCAGAAATGAAAATGGATTAACACTCTATGGGTGTTTTTCCACTGGCAGATAGTACCCATTTTTGCACCCATTAAGAACCCATTTGGGTGTGAGCCGGATGACCCCATTTCCACCACGGCACCCATTTGGGACAGATTTGCCTCTGAGGAAATCTGGAGCTGAGGAAATCTGGATCATATAGGTACATCTCAGCCATTAATCCGGATTTTCTGTAGACCCCATGAATGGGGTCTACAATGGGGTCTTCAGCCAGAAAATCCAGATTAAAGAGAGCCTGTTTCCACATTAGTTTGGCAATGGGGTCTAGAGGAGGTTAGAGGGAGGGGACACCCTTGGGGGGGGGAGCCCCAAAACCTAGGCTTCGAAATAATTTTGAAATCATTTCGAAGCCATTTCAAAGTTACTTCGAAGTTGCCTTCGGAGATTAGCAAAGGCTCCGAAGACAAGCCTTCGATAACAAAGGGAGATCAAAGCAGACTGTTACCTTCAGGCATAGAAAGAGGTACATATTTAATGAGGCTGACTCATCCCTGCTCACAAAGAGCCAATTCATATGCAGGCTCTTGCAAGGGTTTGTCTTCTGAGCCTTTGCTAATCTCCGTACCCATTCCTTAGATCTGGATCTTCTTAGATCCGGATCTAAGGGCTGCGGTGGAAAAACACCCTATAATGGCTTGAGATCTGTAAAAATCAGGACTCAGGAAAGTACAATCGAAAGGAGGAAGGTCCACAAATAAAATGGATTGGCCTAAAAAGGTGTGAGTGTTGGATCTGAAGACAGAATGAAGAAGGATTAAAGTGAAAGTGTGACCATGTGAGGCAGAGTTTATGCAAGATTTTTTTGTGGTAAAGGGAAAAGCATAGTATACAAAGTGTGGGCTGAGAATTTGATGAGGTCTCATGTACCTGAAAATCTATAGGCTGGCTAAAGGCTGGTGTGAATGTCATGATAAAAACATTATTGTGTTCCCCGCCCACTTGCAGTTAAGGACAATAACCTGAAGCTTAGACCTCAACTGCAGAGTCCTCAAAATAGCTGGGAATTGGGGTGGGGCTTGATCCTGCCATTGGGGAAAATGGCTTGGCCCACAAATGCTGCTCAGCTGAGTGTGGGGGCCAAAACACAGCTATCATGAGGAGAACCCCTTTGTTTCCCCTTCATTGTTTCCACACGTGCAAAATTCTCATGAATCAAAAATGGCTGCCCTATAGAGGACTCACTGGTATAGAAATGACACAAGGTAAATCACACATCCCAGCTCCATGCTTTCATGGGGGGGGGGGGCAGATTTCATTTCCCAACTTGTCCCAAGGGTCTTTTTTCCATTAATGGGAAGGATGATCCTGGGGCTGTGGGACAAGCAGAGGTGCATATTTGTATGGTCTGTACAGGAGGCCTTTCTGCCCACATGGATATAGCCCCAAAATTCAGTTGTAATCTGTATTAGTCATTTTTGTACCTCTAGAATGCATCTCATGGAACCATAGGTGTGCAATGATTGAAATCTGAGGGCCTCTCTCCTTGAAGAAGAAGAAGAAGAAGAAGAAGAAGAAGAAGAAGAAGAAGAAGAAGAAGAAGAAGAAGAAGAAGAAGAAGAAGAGTTGGCTTTTCTACCCTGCTTTTCTCACCCATTTAAGGGGACTCAAAGCAGCTGACAAAGCTTTCTATTCTCCTCCCCACAACAGAACACCCTGTGAGAGCTGTGAGAGCTCAGAAGAGAGCTGTGACTAGCCCAAGGTCACTCAGCTGGCTTCATGGAGGAGTGCAGAATCAAACCCGGTATTCCCAGATAAGAGTTCGGCTCCCAAACCACTAGACCAAACTGGTTCTTAAGAAATGCTGCTTAAATTGATCTATAGTGACACTGAAAATATGAGATTATAGAAGTTTAATTCACAGTTTCATTTCAAATTTGCATGCCCTCTGTGGAGGACATTTCTATCCACAATGATCAAGGTACTGAATTTTGCTGTTATCACTATGTTAGTCATTGACCAGCTTTTGTGGCTGCCACTGAAATCACTGAGGTCCTGAGAAGTCACAAAATTTTGTACAGTGGCTTGCATCAGGCACCTGAAGGGCATGCCTAGTTATTCCTCTTGGTGAGAAATGTTCTGTTCTTCCGTTATGAACAACTGTATCCCAGCGGTCTTTCTTGATTTTCTTTCTCCTTTCATATGTGTTCTCTACTTCCCTTTGGATACTGAACAAACTGACATAGCCAAAAAAATGTCTTATGAATTTCATGGATGTTCCATCAATTTTATTTTGTTAATGTAGCACTACAATGTGTATCAGCACTTATGGTAGAAAAAAAATGCCCTTTTGAAGATATATATTGTGAGAAGTAGGGATGTGCACAATTATTTGGGGGGGGGGGAATCGATCCATATAGAATCAAATGCAAGAAAATTAGTATACTTTCAAGTAGATCCCCTTCAAATATGGTGGGATTCGAATTTGATACAAATGTTCAGTACAAATTCGATATGAATGTTCAATACGAATAGCATATGAATTCCCATACAAATCCCCTACATATCCGATATGTATCCCCTATGTACCTGCTCTGAACATGTCAAATCCATCCTGAATCCACTTTGAATCTGCTCTCAGTCCACATCGAATCCGCTCTGGGTCCATGGCAGATGTGATTGGTGGAGCCACTTTCCCACCTCCCCAGGTTCATGAATGTAATGAAGCTTCGTATGAATGTTCCAAAGCATTCTATTGGAATTCAAATGTCAATCAAATGTCCATATTTGGATGAATTCATGCGAATTTTGAATGCTATGAATATTCATGCACATCCCTACTGAGAAGGGGACTATAGTTTTCCCTGCCACTACATTCTTAGAACATTCATGCATTTCACCTGAGTGGCAAAGGGGTCTGTGGAACAACAACAACAAAAAGGCTTAAGAACATCTGTTTAAAACTTCATATCTACCTGGGGAGACACCTTCACAGATCATCTCAGGAGCTGCATCTCCATTTTGGTGTTGATAGATGCTTGCCAGAGAGTGACCCATCTGGGACATCTGAGGAAGAGGGCATGAAAGTACTCATGAAGGGAGTATGACTTGTTCATGACATCTTTGAAAACCCTTCTGTAGCAGATGTAGCAACATAGTGGGGTGGATACTTTGATGGACGCACCTCCCCCAAGTATCTTCCATGCTGCATGTGGAGCCATGGCCTCAGTGCCATTTGTGTTTACTTGGCAATTTTCTGCTCAGTTTCATGCTATTTATTTAGCATTTCATCCTTGCAGACTGGCTGATATGTGAATCTATTGGAAACACAGTTTGGAAAAATACTTTTTGAGCTATAGTTGCCACAATTTTCCAGGCTTAAGTGCCATTATGTCATGCAATCTCAGTCTCAGTAAGTAACCTTCCCCAGAGATAAATAGGATTTTTTCCCTAAAGTTCATGTACAGTTTATATGTTTGCAACCTAATCTTAAAGAAATGTGTATAGGATTGCAGCCATGAAGTCTGATCCTATCTTATGCTTGATTTTTGTCATCCATAGAAAACTGATATTTTCTTTTCAGGGTATTTGTCACAGTCTGATGGGAAGTTCGCTAAGTAACCAGATGGATAAAGTCCTGTGGAGTGATTGTGTAGGAGGATTTTTGAATTGCAGGTAAGGATAGGCAAGTTAAAAACAAATCAAATTCATTATCTGTGGATTTCTTGGTTGTTGTTGTTTTTAAATTCCACTTTCACTATAATGATAATGATGATGATGATGATGATCACCATGATTGTGTGTGTTCAAATAAAATTGAACTCCTTAGTTTGGAGAGTTCAAAACTTCGAACTTGACTTGTAAATTCTGTTTCTTCCTTTGGCCCTATCTTGTAATCAAAAATTTAAGATGCTTTTATGAAAAAGGAAATCGTTTCAAATGGCTTAGGTATTCCCTAGAGAAGTACTATCTGCCAGCTTGAAGCCCACAAGGAATTTTCTAGTGCATGAAAGACTAGAAAGTTTAAATAATGTAATATTATGCAAACAAACAAAATCAAATCTACCACTTATACCAGGACTAGGGATTTTTATATGTAATTTCAAGAAGAGGGCTTTGCAGTTCTGAATACTCTAAGAATAATGGACATTTAAATATTTAAAATTTCTCATCCCATTTTTCCTGTTCCATTAGAATTTCAGAATGAAAGTTGGCTCCACACAAACCCATATTTAACTTTGGAATTGCATGGGAATTTGTCCATTGATATGTGCAAAAGAAAGTTGCCAAAAGAAATTTGATAAAAAGTAAAGTGGGAGATTTTGCATAAGTTCTTGAGTGGTTACACAAGTTGATGTGGGCTAAGCACTTGATTTAAGTTATGGATTTATTATGCAAGTGATAATGAATTTATTATGAAATTTTAAAAAATGAAAATTAAAACAAAAAAAATAAATGAATATTGTTATAATTTATTACTTAAAATGAAATAATTGCCTGTTAATAAAATTGTAATTCATAGTGCTAAAATTATGTAATTTTGTCAATACATATTTTAACAAGAGGCCCTAGGGTGTTTCTGCACTGGCCCTTTAGACCCCATTAGGGACTCATTAGAAACCTAAAAGATCCTTCCACACAGGAGACCCCGTTAGGACTGGATGAGGGACGCCTCTTCTGCACAACAGCCTCTCAATTCCAGCCCTAATGGGGTATTCAGGGCCCTAAATCCAGATTTCCAGAAGACCTAAAAGTTTGGGTCTACAATCCGGTCTTCAGACTTGAAACCGAATTATAGACCCACACATCTCCACACTTACTGTGCAGATGGGGTCTTCAGGATGGGCCTGGCAGGAGGAGGAGAGCTGCCTGCACAGGGAGGTTTGCCTCTGCCCCTGCCTGCCATCCAAGCCCCTTTGCTGGATGTGTTCATTCACTCTGAAAATGGACTGAGGGTGGATTAAAATGTAGATATGAATGGAGCCAAAGACCTGGGGACTGTGATTAAAGAAGAAGAGTTGGCTTTTCTACCCCACTTAAGGGGACTCACCCATTTAAGGGGACTCAAAGCAGCTGACAAAGCTTTCTATTCTTCTCCCCATAATAGACACCCAGTGAGGTAGGTGGGGGTGTGAGAGCTCAGAAGTGAGCTGTGACTAGCCCAAGGTTGAGAAGGATGCAAGAAATGTAATGGACACTGGACTCTTTGCAAATACATTTCTATTTCTGTCTTTAACTTGATTTATGTTCCAGTACAGCACTTGCCTGAGGTATGACCCATAATTAAGTCAAGCTGCCAAACTCACTTACACAGCCACAGTTCCAAACTTGATTGTGTGTATGTATGTATGTGTGTGTGTTTGACATGCAGAACTCCTTATATTTCCCAAAGCAGGGGTCCTGAGAAGGTAAAGTTACTGTTCCTTTTTATTTCAAATCATATTAATTTAAACCAAGGATTAATTACCTGCAGGTTTCCAGAGGTTGTGGAACTCTCCCATCAGCCTTGGAAAGAAC
This sequence comes from Aspidoscelis tigris stejnegeri, assembly GCA_023333525.1. Lineage (NCBI taxonomy): Eukaryota > Metazoa > Chordata > Lepidosauria > Squamata > Teiidae > Aspidoscelis > Aspidoscelis tigris. The sequence continues at coordinate 58,010,848 of JALMGA010000002.1, read as the reverse complement.
AGCAATTGAACCCTGCCATCCTCTTCAGGGCCAAGTCCTACCACTGTCCTAACATCATTTTCTGGGCAATGGAAGTGATATATGCAACACAATTTCTTGAGCCATGCTGCGCCTTATCTTTTCTGATATAATTTGCAAGCCTTTGAAGCATTGTTTCCTTCTGTCCTTAAGCAGGCTTAAATGACTGGAGAGTTTCTCTTCAGAATGAAAAAAAGAACAGCCAAAAAAAAAAAAACCTATAAACACACTAATATTTTCTGGAGCTGAGGGTGGAAGGATTTAATACAAGAAATTCTACAAGGTTGGAAAATGCCATTGAGTTCCTGCATACACATTGATTTTCACATCAGCTGGTGGTGCTTGTCCCTCTGTATCTGCCTCCTTGACTATTTTCTGCAAAGCGTGCTCAGAGCCTCCCTTTCTCTTCTTCAAGTAAGGTTGTTTGTAATGGACCCACTTTTATGCTCAGAACTGAATGATTGCTGTGCACAAGGAGTATTCATATACGAAAACCCTAGGACATTTGCTCAATTGATGGCATTTATCCCATGCTGTGTCCTCTTTTGCTTCGTTAAAAAGTTGAGTAGACAAAAGGCCATGCAGCCAAAGCAAGTTAAGGTTAGGAGAAAGGGAAAAAATAAGCAAGACAATCTACCAGAAAGAATTTATTTATTTATATTTAGACAGAGGACTCTAACTGCCCCCCTTTAAAAGAGACAAACTAGATTATCAATACACTCAAACTTCACTACCAATTACATTTTCTCAAAATGGCACCATGAAAACAAATTGTTTTCATGCCTAAGTTTTAACCCAGCATCAGTCCACTTTCAAAGTGAGAAAACACATCAGCAAAGTGACTGGTCATTTTCTTTCCATATTACTTAGGCCAAAAAGTGGATTTACTGAGCTTAGATAATGGCAAAAGAAAACAGCTGGTCACTTTGCTGGTGTGTTCTCCCATTTTGAAAGTTGACTGAAGCTGGATTAAAAAAGTTAGGTGGGAACACAGTGGTTAAGTTCAAGGTAGCATGTGGGCAGCATTAGTGATCTGTTGAGTAGTCTTTTACGATTTGACTAACCTGGATGTTCCAATTTACAGCAGTGCTTGTCTGAAAAAACAAATAAGTATCTTGTGTATATTAAAGACTAAGTTACTTATTAGGTAAGCCCCCATTTTTGTAGTCTGCCTCCAAAAATGTACCAATATTATTCAGAATTGTTAGTATAAACATGCATTGCAGTGGGAAAGGACTATAAGCAGAGAGGTGAGAAGAAAGTGAAAATCAGAAAGGACGATCAAAACTTTGGTCATTTGAAAAACGGTAGCTGATTACAATGTTCAAGATTACTTGAGCTGTCAATCCTTGATAGTGATATTACCTAAGGCCCCATCCACAAGCAATAAAAAGTCTGTTAAAAAGGTTCTTTTGCCTCTGAGCGCCCCCATGCCCAGCTTTTCTCTGAGCTTCCAGCGGCACAAAAGGAGGAAAATGCATGGTAAAAATACTGCCCTTTAAAGAAGACTACCAGAGCACTTTTTGGAAGCCGTGGGTATTCTAAGCCACATTGTACATGGATATGCTCCATGGCAAAAGGGGTGGGGATTGGCAGCCAAGGTATCCAAAAAAAGCACCCTGGCTCTGCTTCCGCTGCCCGCCTGCACTCACAGTCTTAAACATTCACACACGTCCCAGAACAGCAGCACCTTCCCTTCCTTTCCCTTTCTAAAGGTCAGAACTTTTAAAGAGCCAGAAATGCAGAGAATTGCAACATTTTTATCAGGTATGAAGTGGGTGGATTGCTACAGTGTAATGGCTGCTGTACGGGGTGGATTTTTACAGTGATTAAATTCACTATCTTTGGAAGGAAGCTCTGGATCCCAAAGTGATAAATGGCTCTGGTGGGTTTTGCAGGCAGGGGAGACGAACAGAGAACTTGTAAATATGACTATTTTTATTTTGGACTTGTTGGGGGTTGTCTCCCCAGCACCCTATCAAGCAGAGAGGGGGTGGGGAGAAAAAGATGCAGGCAAACAAAACATGCTTCCTTGGGGATGGTAGGTGTGTTTAAAATGTGTGTTTTACCGAACCTCATGGGGACACTTATTCCGGAATTGAACAGCACTTTTAAAGTCCGCTGGAATAGAGGGACAATAGAGGAAAACTAGAGAGGCAAATAAGGTGCTTGGGGACGCAGCCTAAGAGTCACTACAAGTGACAAGAAGAGAAATGCTCATATTAAATCACAGCACTGGAAGGGACCATTTAAGACATCAAGTCCAATTTCCATAGGAATCTAAATCAAGGCATCTCTAATACATACTTGTCTGGACTGCACCTGAATGCATCCAGTGGGGGGAAAGCCACTCTTCCATTTTTATACTCCAATATTTAACTGTTTTTATTTTCTTTGTTGTAATGTAAGCCCATTATGTATTTCTTATCCTGCATTCTAGGTTATTCTGAATATGTTTCTATGATGATGATGATGATGGTGATGATGATGACATAAAACAACAGTAACACACAGCAAACAAGATATTTCTGCTAGTTTTGGTAATTGTTATCCCTAGTCAGGCCCTTCCCAAGGCCCTAGAACTGAGTGACATATTGGCGAATTATACGAACAGATCTCAGCAAAGTGGCTTTCTGTACCTGGCAGATGGATATTTTGTTGATGTCAATGCTTTTCAAGTGCCCAATAAGATTTTTCGCCACTGCCCCCAGCGCGCTGAGAAGCACTGGGAGCACTTTTGCTAGTTTATGCCAGAGTTGCTGCAGTTCCATTTTCAGGTCTTCATATCTGGTAAATTTTTCTGTTTTTCATCAATCCTGCTGTCACCTGGAATAGCAATGTCAATGATAAACACTTTGTTTTTCTCCACGATTGTGATGTTTGGTGTGTTATGTTCCAGTGTTCGATCAGTCTGAAGTCAGAAGTCATGTTGTTGTTGTTGTTATTGTTGTTGACAGAAACATAACAATATGACACAACACCAAACATGTCAGCCTTGGTATTTCATAACGCATTAGGAACTTTCTATGATCCTAAGATAACCTGTTCTTGTGTGGCTAAAATCAGGTCTTCCATTTCTTTCTTCTTTACTACTACTACGATGACGACGACGATGACAAGTACCATACAATACAGGACAATATAACTATTACTTCCCATGATTTGCAGATTATGGCCATGTCTCCACTTCTGAGTGGAGGCAACTCAAGTGAAGGAGGTGCCCTGGAATGGTGCCTCCTTCGTGCTCTGAACAAGAAGCGCCTCTGCCAGTGATCGAGCCAGCAAAGCTTCTTGCCACCAAAAATGGACATGAGGTGGCAGCTGGTGCCTTCTTGGACCCACGGAGGCACCTTGAAATGCTAAACGGAGATGTGGTTTGTTGTTGCCCCTTAACCCACCAACAAGTTCTTAAGCCATGAATCTCATTATCTATATTACTGTACAATTGATCATCTTCCTTAAAGTATAGCATTCTGCATTTGTCTCTGTTTAATATGGTATTTGCTCTCCTATATAATGTCTGCAAATTTGATAAGAATTCCATCGTTCTCATTATCCAAGTCATCAAAATATGTGTTGAAGCAAATCAGTCCAGAGCCAAGCCCACTTGGTCAGCTTCCCTTCTAGGTTTGTCATGTAATAAATTGTTTCTAGTTTCCAGTCTAGACTTATTGATCTACTTTTTCACTTCATTGGGTGGGTAATGTAGTCTAAGAAACGGCCGATGTAAATCTATAAGTTGCAAGTTTCTGTCCAGTGAATTGAAACAGATGCAGTTGTGTTCCATGCTAACTCAAGACAAAGGATTTTCTGATTTGAAGCTGAAAGCATGAATATATTTTTCAATCAACAGATCTCTAATATTAAACGGTGCTTATATGTCAGTTCTATAATTACATATTAGTATCCAGGAAAAGAGCCCATTGTGGGGACTGGGTTTAAAGTAATGGTAGAATAAAGTGACAAATGAATATTGTCAAGTGGCACACTGTATTCAGGACATCCTGAGCTCATAATTAGCAAGACTTTCTCTTCCTAAATGCCACTTAAAGTCTTTTCCTTCCCTGATATCATCATAACAAAAAAGCATTTTAATGGAGAAAATTTCTGAGACTAGAATCTTATACTTTTACTGTTTTACTTTTATAGTTCCTTGCTCTTTTACAGTAAGAACTCCTAACAAAATAATGTTCATTATAAGTTCAATGTCAAATTATCATCATACAACTGGTTGAGGTTGATACAGTATAATAAGCATGAAGACCACCAAGGTCCAAAAACTTCATTAAGACATTGTTCAATTAGAACTTCTCAACATAACCGTTATATAAATATCTTGATAACTCATTAATAAAGGCAGTTCACCAAGGTCTTTTAAGAAGGACGGAGGATTTGGTTGGACAACAGCCTCTTAATAAGCATCTTGCCAAAATTATTCAGCACAAAATCAGGGCAATTCAGCATCTCCCTCTTAAACAGTCTAAAATTTAAAGATATTTCCTCCCCAAACATTTTAATACCAGACATGCATGTTAGGAGATGGGGCATTTTAAAGAAATTCTCCTTTATATATTATTAGAAAAAATTATAACATTTTTCTCAGATTTTCTCAGACTGACAGAATAAACAGATTCAACATGGCAAAAATTAAAGACCTTATACCTATAAAAGCATATTGGAATTCTAAAGGATACCTTCCACATGATGATGATGATGGAGAAGAAAGAGGAGAAGGAGAAGGAGAGTTGGCTTTTCTATCCCACTTTCTCACCCATTTAAGGGGAGAAAGTGGTGGTCAAAGCTTTCTATTCTTCTACCCACAGCTTGTAAAGTAGATGGGGCTGTGAGAGCTCGGAAGAGATCTATGACTATCACCAGGGTCATCCAGGTGGCTTTGTGGAGGAGTTCAGAATCAAACCCAGTATTCCCACATAAGAGTTTACGTATATGATTCCTCTCTCTAGTGTATTTACACAAATTTATTTTTATTACTTTTAAAAAAATTAAATGCAAGGAGAAGAAAAGCACACAAAAAAGGAAGTGGGCGTGGAGATGGGGGAACAGGCTTTAAAAAGAACTGCAAACACACACCCTCACCTTCCTTGAGTGAAATGAGCGGCATCCAATAGGGAAACAAGATAGATGTGATGTAGTAAGATAGATGTGATGGAGCCAAGAGCTCTCTGAAGGAACCCCAGGCCAATCTCTGCAGAAATGTGTGACCAACGCAGCCCAAGGCAGGGACGGCCTCAGGACAACCGATATCAGTCCATGTTTGACCAGCACTGGTACGGTCTTAATTCGAACTCATGAATAAGCCAACCTGTTTCAGACTTGTCTGACCAGGGCTATACTCTGTGTCCAGTGCCCAGTAATAGTATCAAGGGATGGTTTACCAAATCGTTAAACATATTCCTTGCAGATACCCAGCCTTTGGCAACATACTTAATATCATAATTTCAAATTAACAGGAAGAAATCAAAACATATAGTTGCCTCAGGGCCCTGAGATAGTTAAACATGCTATTTAGCAAAGGTTTTGTCTACAAATTTCTTAAAAGTATCTCTTGACAGTAAGAGTAATTTATTTTACATTGCCCTTGGATTGGGGAGGGGGATATCTTGTGCAACTGGAGAGCAGGCAAAAGTGAGCATCACAACATGTTTCAGGCAAGTACATTATTCTTTATTAAATCTAACAGAATTTAACCTGTAATTTTAAGCATCAAACATGATAACTTTGGGGGTTACTAATTGGTTTTCTTAGACAACATGAATTGTAACAGTAAAAGCTGCTGAATTCCCAGATGAACATGTTAAGTACTTCTTGTCTGTAAGTTCAGATGAGGAAAATGTTTTTCAGTTTAAGTACATAGATAATAGAAAATATAGTGGGAAGAACCAGGTGTGCCTGGATCATGTGTGACCAATGCATTCCAAGGCAGGGACGGCCTCAGGACGACCGATATCAATCCACGTCTGACCAGCACTGGTACGATCTTAATTCGAACTCATGAATAGGCCAACCTGTTTCAGACTTGTCATGGGTCTAAAATCAACAAAGTGTGATGAAGCCCAATCCACTAGATCAATTTCCCAAACTTTGATAACTCACAATCCACCAATGACCCAAAAACTTGATGACTCATCTACCCCTGCTCCTTGTTTTGGAATTTTTTTATGTGTCAAAATTCAATGGAATCATAGATGCAAGGCTGATGAATTCTCACTGTGCCCCATCTAAATTTCTTTGTACATGGATTGCAATCCATCCATGGAGAAATCTGCTCTAAACTGAAGTTCTGCCTTCACTCCTACTAGGGGACTCTATTCTAGGGAACCCGTTCATTTCCTTGTTTCTTGGCCCACCTCTGCCATTCTACAATAATGCCTAAATTGTCTTTTCATAAACAGGCATGATAGTTATATAGAAATTCAGATTTGGACACTTTTTGTTTTGTGGAATTCAAGACTGTCAGGCTGTCATGAAATTTTCTCCTTGTGAATGAAACCTGTATTTTCCCTGTCTTTATGCCACTAATTGAAGGCACAATACTATAATTTTTCCTTCTTTCAATACCTCCTTCATTCTATTCTCTTTCTCAAGATATTTTCCAACTCAAAATTATGTCAGGGAACTTGTGTTGCCACCAACAGCAAATCTGAGGAGGTTCTATCCCTGCTTAGAAGGTTTAGGCTTGTATGCCTCCAATTTCTTCTTTCATACATAAAATAATACAGCCTCCAGGACAGCTTTCCATGTTCTCCTTTAAGCCTTATATTCAAAGAGAATGCATCCCAATGGTTCTGTCCATTTATGTAGGCATCATTGCTAAGTTCCCATTAGCTTTTGTGTAGAGATCAGACCCTGATCAGAATGGCTGGTGGAAGTGGTGGTGGTGACCCACTGCTGAAGTAACAGGCCCGTTGTGGGGTCTGTTATACCAATAGCTTGCTGGAGTGACATCTGTCATGTCCCAGGCAGGAGTGGGCAGTCCAACGTCAGGGGCGTCCAGAGGTTCAGCAAGTATCAACATGGTCAGTCAGTCCAAAGTTCAAGGTTTCCAGAGGTTCAGCAAAGTCACAAGCGGGTCCAAGAGTCAAGATACACACATGGCGGGAGTTGCACCAGAGTCTTCTGCAACACCGGCTCAATGTGTGCTGCGGCTCAATGTGTGCTGCTTGATTAAGTAGGGGAAGCAGCACCATGCCCTCGCCAGTGCAGCTGAGCCAAACACTGTGATCGATGCCTGATTTGCTTTTGCTGGTGAGGAAGGAGCAGGAAGGGGCTCTCTAGGGGTTCTGAGCCTTCATTTCCAGAGGTGTCTGAGAGTTTCCCCAATGGTAGCCGCTGACTCAGAATGTCCACACTGCTATGTCCTGGTTGCTGACCCGGCTGCTGTGCCATTGCAGGTGCACCCTCCTCTGAGGAGGAGGCTGGACTGGAAGGACAGGCATGACAACATCCTGCAACATTTTATGGCCATGTGGCATATCATAATCATACACTTTGTCAGCAAAAGGAGTCCCACAGATGCCTGAACCAGAAGGGCATCTTCTCAACACAGCTCTTATGGAAGGCAATCATAGCCATTTAACTAATGTGTCATGGGAGCAGACACCAGGCATTTTTTAAAGATCAGATGAACATAACTTCAGTTTCAATCACAGATGTTTCCTCATCTCTTTTAAACATCAACACTAAAACTAATTCAAGGTGGAGCAACAGTGTTCTCCTTATTCAAAAGAGAAGTAAAGGAAATTTTTCAGCTAGAAAATTTCCATTGACACCCTGAAGGTAGTGGAAAGCAAGCAGAAATACTACTCTGTATATAAAATTACCTGTGTGCTACAAGTATGCTAGTGGATACACTATATACACTAATACAACAATGAATTACACTCATATACACAGGACATTTTGCACTTTCCTCACTGGAATAGTATTATAATACCATTCCAGTCAAATGGAACATGGAGGGAAGTCCTGGACCAGACCGCCAGCACTTGAAGTGCAGAAGATGAGGCCCAGGTAAACGAGATTGACATGGCAATAGCTGTAGCAACAGCTGATATTTGCCTGAACATTGTCATGGTGATTGGGATGTGGTGTGTGATTGCACAACACTGCCACACCCGCTTACTGTGGCTCACATCCAGAAGAGGGTACAAATGCTGCTGCCTGGGAGCCACCTCGGTGCTCCTGGTCAAGCTGTGGACAACAGTTTAATTGTTCACAGCTGGTTAGGCCCAGGGCTGCCTTGGTAAACTCCAGAAGGGCAGCGGTGGTGGTAGTGGTGTGTGAACAGGCCTCAGCAGAGACTGGATGGAACCACTTCATCTGGTAAGTGTTTATAAGACAGCTAAAGTCTGTTTATCTTTTGACAACAAACTATGCTTTCTCTCTTCAAAACAATTGTTTCATTAGCATGCACATTTAATCTATTAAAATTCTTATGATTAATTGACTGATATTGCTTTACTCTGGTGGTAGCTCCAGTTATCAAGCATTAGGCAGAAGTGCATCCTCTTGAGTCTTTTAGATCCCTTTGATAGTGAACAGGAACGAGGTTTTACTGGGGAAATTTAATCAAATCAATGCACTACTATATACAAGGCATATCAAACTCCAGCCCTCAAGATGTCCCTGGATTACAGACTCCATCTGGGACTGTCATGGAATGATGGGAGACCAAGTGACCAAGGCAAGACATTTGGCACTGCCAACAGTTAAAACCGAGGCTTGCTACAAGTTCTGATTGTGCACTGCTACACTGGTGCTGCCATTTTCCCAACTCAAATATTCCTGCCGTAACCAGACCTGAAGTCAGGTTGATATGGGTCTTGATAATCAGCTTCTTCCAAGCATGCCTGCAGTTGAACAGCCACAGCCCCCTCTAGTACCTTGCCCAGAAAAGGTATGTTGACTACCAAGCAATAGTTTAAATCTTCTGGATCCAGAGGGCCCCTCTTCAGGAAGGGGTATAACACCGCACTGCCTGCTTAAGGGCTGGTGGGCCACCCCATCCCTCAAAGAGGCTTTCTCTCCTGGACCCACCCACTCATACCTTGACAGCTAGGTTTTATCAGCCAGGAAAGGCAAGGGTCCAGAGAGCATGTTGTTGGCTAAACCCCTGCAAGCAGCTTGTCCACATTCTCATGCCACAACAGTTGAAACTGATCCAAAATAACTGGACCAGAAAGTTCTCTGGATGCTTCCTCTGGACTATTCCCAACTCTGGTGTCCAATTCCCCCATGAATCTCAGCGACTTTGCCATCAAATTGCTTTGAAAATTTATCAGGGCAGATATTGCATGGCCCTTGCCCTCTCTTGGTCTAAAGATCGTTCTTATAAGATCATTCACCACTCGGAAGAGCTCTGCTGGATGGCTACTTGAGGACACAATGGTGATGGAAAAGAATATCCTTTTAACTGCCACATGGTAGGCACAATAGTATCCTCCAACCCGTGTTCGGTCAGACTCATGATGGGATTTACACCACCTGCACTCTAACCATCGACCTTCCTGCTTCATCACCCGTAGCTCCATGGTATGTCAAGGTTATTTATGGGCTCTACAGGTATGCTGAGGGCACTTGGGAACTATCAAGTCGATAGTCCTGCTTATCTCTCGATTCCAAGGAGAGACCAGAGCTTTGGCAGGAGCACCAGTCATGCCAACCAGAAAATCCCCCAGAGCATTCAGGAATCGCTCAGATTTCACAAGTCTCTGAGGGCCGACCATCTCAATAGGTCCCCCATCCCTACAGAAGGGAGCTGCCACTGTAAGTCCGAATCTCACCAGTGAATGATCCATCCACGATAACAGGCTCACAACCAGCCATCCTATCAACAGATCCTCACCAAACCACTCTGTGGCAACAACCAGATCAAGGGTATGACCTGCTGTACGAGCTGAGCCTGTTACATGCTGAGACAGCCCCATGGTTTTCATGGAGGCCATGAAGAGCTGAGCCGGTCCACTGAGCATAGCTTCAGCATGGATGTTGAAATCCCCCAACACCACTGTGGCAGGGGCTTCCAACACCACCTCTGAGACTACTTCAGCCATCTCAGAAAGGGAGGTTTCTGGGCAGTGTGGTGGATGGTAAACCAGCAGCATCCCTATTCTGTCTCTCTGGCCCAACAACAAAAACAGGTAGCGTCCCCCTAACTTAGAATAAGACTGCCCATTGCAAGTCAGATGTATCAATGGCTACTAGAATCGATCCCTAAGTACATATTTCAGGCCAGGGAACAAGCAAGACACCTCTAAGGCCATTTGCTGGGATTCAAAAGCAGGAGAATGTTTGCCCTTGTCTCTGCTTGAGATGCCCATGGGCAATTGGTGGGCCACTGTGTGAGACACGATGCTGGACTAGATGGGCTGTGACCTGATCCAGCAGCACCCCTCTTATGTTCTTAAGTTCTTATGACTAGGTTACAACTAAAATCTTATTTTGTCAATGTAAAGAGATAACCCTCCTGCATAATATAAACTAAGCAGTTATATTACAACCTATTGCTTTTTATGTGAATATCTAAATGATTATTGCTTCCCTCTCAATAATGGTTTTTGATAATAAGATGCCTCATTTGTTTATTTTCTTGGCTAGCTCTTTAGTCCATCGAGGGAAACAGAAGAAGCTTAGGCAGATGTTACTTCAGTGGGCTGGATGTTATATCAGCAAAATCTTTTACACCTAAAACAAGAGGGAAACTTAGGTGAAAGACAGACAAAATGGTGTGCAAATCTGTTATTGTTTGTTATAAGTGATTTACTCCCCTGGGAACCAAAAAGAGAAGAAAGAGAATAAATTTTTAGAAAAATAGAATTTTAAGCAGCTGATAGTATTGACTGAAGAGGAAGAACTATTTTAGCATAGAATGTGATGCACATGATTTGATTTCTGCAAGAGAAATTAAAGAATTTAATAAAGCATGAAATATTGTTTGGGAAAAATGGATCCTTCGGTTTTGTAAAACAGTTACAGTCTTCCATATCAAAAAGAAGAAGAAAGATTTAGACTTTGTTGAAACAAACATTACTCAAGGAAACAAAGCTCTGTACAGAACTGAAAAAGAGGTGGTGGTAGAGTTCTGAAGTACTTCTTAGGCTGGTTAGAGATAGTTCACCTGTCTGTCTAACCCCCCCCCCAAACCGTGAATGTTCTAGGCTAGACAAGGTGGATTAGCAGTGGAATGAGAACACAAAGGCCAATTACTACAATCTCTAAAGTACTTTTTTGTTAGGTTTGAATGCTACATCTTCCAAAATGATGTTAATCAAAGATAACTTGAGGTAATGAAGCTGAAGTTCCCAATCAAAGTCTTATCCTTCTTCCCACTGACCTGGGTATCCAACCTTGGTTATCCCTGTAATGTTATAGCAAGCTGCTGCCATAACAGAAGTCCTCTGAAGCAACTATGTTTGCTAGCAACACGCCTCTGGCTTGGGAATGGGTCATGGAAACACTTTCTGCTCACACTAGAGTTGCATCCAATGGGTAAAAAAAGGCCATTCATGGAGGCCTCATGAGGCATAGCAACCAAGCATCACTACTTCTAATGGGCCCGTAGCCAGCTTCCAATGTGGGAAATCCACCCTTGGAGGCCCCAAGCCAGTAAACCCCAGCCAAGTGCAGATTTCATCCTTGAGTGCTTCTGCTGCTGCCATCCAACAGCAGCTCTCCAATGGTCATCTCTCCTGTCTTGCTTTGAAAGCCTGGATTCCACAGAGTCTTGGAACCTAAACAGCTTTGGGATTGTGTGGCCCTTGCTTTTGGCATAGTCTCTGCAGGATCAAGGAAGGCTGTCACAGATAAGAAATGAGCAAATGTGTTGTCAATCAAAGTACTCACCCACTTAATCAAAAACCAATCATATCAACTCCGAAAGCAAGCCATGTCTTTGCCTATACCGAGGCTATACCAAAGAGCAAAATTTATTCAGTAACTTTAGAATCAGAAATCCATTAAAGAAGGGAATTCTCTTTATTCTCTGGTACATTAAGGATGCCGATGTCTTGGTTTCCTTTTATTAAATGTCTGCTTTGTTGAATAATTAGTTATTTGACAGAGTTTTGGGGACAATCACAAATCCAGCGAACATCAATCCAACAAGAACAAAGAAATTGAACTGTCAAAACAAGTATGTCAGAACAGATGCAATTTTAGCCCCACTCTAACAACCACAGTAAGTCCATAAAGGTAAATTAATACATTCTAAACCACAATGAAGAAGAAGAGTCACAGGTCACTAGCTATTACCTTTCCGCATGACAAAATCTCCAGATCCTTTTGTTTATACCAATGAGTATGCCATTGTAAGTATTTGGTGTTTTTACTTAATTTTTCTAATAGCCCATAATTCTTTCTCTCAAAACAAATAAACAAACAAATAAACCAAGAAGCTTTAACCTTAATTTAGAAATACTTAAACCAATGCCAAATTATAATAATAAAATCAACTTTAAATACACAAGAATAGCATAGGGAAGGAGCATTCCAGGTAGGTTCTGCACACACGGCTTATGAATTCACTGCAGGGAACAGCCTGGCCTGGAACAAGCAGCCCATGCCAAGAACATAGCTGAGTTTTGTGCAGCATGCCAGCAGACACCCATAAGGCTGCTGCCACTTCCAGCCTAACTCTGAAGCCAGGGAACAAAGATTTTCCAGCCTCAACATTGCATAACACAGATATTTCCCCATAGCCCACAAAGGTGGCCCCATCAGTGGCCTGTCTTCTTGAGCCTGGCAGAATGTCACTGGACTACTCTTGCCACTCGTGGCTATCTGCATGGCAATGGCAGGAATGGAGACAACCCCCATTTTTGCACACTTACCTGCACTATCCTGGGACAGGGCATATCGGGTTGCTTCTGGTTTGGGACAAGGCTGTCCACATGGGTGACTATTTTGAACAGTTAAAACATTCAGAACAGGTCAACAGAAGTGGAGTGCATTTTGCTCCAAATGAAAAGCAAAACACCCAATTTAAAGCTCAAAGTTCCCATTACCACTTAAAACGGTTTAAAAACCATTTGGATCCTTTTCGTTCCTACTCCCAATCTGTTTCAGGGGTATTTTGAGGATTATTTGGCTTTAAAACAGAAAAAATAAACACCTGATTTTTCAGGTGTTTTTTCTGGTTTTGGCTTTTAGAACACTTCTTCCTTATTGCTGTGGGAACGCTAGAGCAGTATTTGGGCAAATACATCATGAAATGGATGGGGTTTCACCCTGCAGGACAGCCCCTTTCAGTTAAAATGCCAGGTTTCCCCTGTTCAGCAGCCAGTTTCATTGTAACAATCCACCCACTTTACACCTTATAACAATGTTTCCTTTCCAACCCACGCATTTTACAGAAACTGGGTTACATTAAAAGGTTTACTTCTGGCAGCTCTCAGTCCATTTCACCCACCTGCCGTGGCAGCAGCACTGCTTGCTCACTCGCTCACTTGCACAGCTCCCATGGGGGAGTGTGTATGTGTGCAGGCAGTGGCAGCAGAAGCAGCAGAGTGAGCGCTGCAATGATCAAGGGGGAGCCTCGCCTCACCCGGGTGGGGAGGAGGAGGAGGTCACCCAGCCTCCACTCAGTCTTTCTAACCGGCTAGTGGATTCAGTGAAGCAAGCAGGCGTCCCTCCCTCCCTCCTCTCTTTCCCCTGACAAGCCAGCCAGTCAGCCAGCCAGGGCACTTTTTTGGGGGGAACCCCTGCTGGGGATGGTGGGTGTGGAGGTGAGTGGGTGAACGGGGCTTGAGTTGCTCCCTAGGCAATGGAGAGAGAGGGGTGGGAAAAGGCTGAGGAGGGGAAAGAATCTTTCCCCAATCCGTTTTTGGAAGCATTTTAGTGTTTAAGAGTGGGGACACAAAACCAGGATTGAATCCAATTGCCAGATGCTCCTTGCTTCCTTTTAACACACTTTACATATTGATGTAAATCCCGATGTAAATCTCAATGTATTTTGTGCTTTATTCCTTGAATGGGAACTCGCCCAAGGTTTCAGGACAAAACATTTTGCACATCTCTGTTTCACACTTGTGTTACCAATGAAAAGACTGGCACTGTGCCATCATCTGAAGCCCTGGCTTGTCAGTTCACCCTACTGACATCTCCAGCTATACGTTACCTGGTGATAAGGAGTGGGCAAGAGGTGGACAGTGAGATAAGAGGATAACATAAAGGTGACATAGGGATTGTTTCAGTCAGCTATGAGGCATACAATGAGAACAATGTTTTTCAGGATAACTCAGTAAAAATGCTGGATTATTTATAAAGGTCATCTTTTTAGAGTTACATGTTATCACAGCATTGAGTGTGTGTGTAAATAGCATACACATCCACACACTATCATGGGACATCATGAATGCTCCATCTGCACAGGCCAACGCTTAAAGAAAGACAGGGTGAAGTCTACCGGTGGACTAATGAGCCAATGAGGACTCTTTTTCAGCAGTAACTGCCATTGTAGGTAGCAAGCCGCCCAAAACAGGGCCCTTCCAGGATACAAAAGTTCCTGGATTTCAAAGGCTGTGCCTATCCTTTGGAAGTGGAGGTCAGGTTTAGACTATCCAAAATGCAAGTACCTCTGTCCCTCTTCAGTGGCAACCCATACCAGAACAGAATGGGTTTGTATCTCAGGGCTATGTTATTTCCCATTTTAAAAGCATTGAAAACCCAACCATGCTTTTAAAAGGCTCAGATGAAAAGATTCAAAAGAATAAGAGTCCTACACCTTTAATAATGGCATGGAAGAGAAAGTTCAGCTGCTATAAATGGTTGAGCAAGCTTTGCCTACTTTGCCCTTCCATTCAGCTACTCAATATGAAGGATCCTGTGTCTTTTTACAGCCATCTATGCCAACACATGGACACCACACACCAGTCCAGCTGTTTTACTTCAAGGAAAATAGACAGCAAATTATGCTCACATTTCTGAAGTCAATTGCCAACTTCTTAGAGGTGGTCCCAAGGACAAGAAGAGCCATAGAATCATAGAATCATAGAATGGTAGAGTTGGAGGGGACCTCCTGGGTCATCGAGTCCAACCCCCTGCTCAAGGCAGGATCTCCTAAACCATCTCAGACAGATGGCCGTCCAGTCTCTGCTTGAAGACCTCCATCGAAGGGGAAACAACCACCTCCCGTGGCAGCCTGTTCCACTGGTTGATCACTCTTACTGTTAGAAATTTTTTCCTAACATCTAAACTAAATCTTTTCCCCTGCAGTTTCACCCCATTGTTTCTAGTCCTTCATTGAGAGAGTGAGAACAGGGCTGATCCCTCTGCCCTGTGACAACCCTTGAGGTATTTGTAGACAGCTATCATGTCTCCTCTCAGTCTTCTTTTTGATAGACTAAACATTCCTAGTTCCTTAAGCCGTTCCTCATAGGACATGGTTTGCAGACCGTTCACCATCTTGGTAGCTCTCCTTTGAACCTGCTCCAGCTTGTCAGTGTCTCTTTTAAACTGGGGTGACCAGAACTGGACACAGTACTCCAGATGAGGTCTGACCAAGGTAGAGTAGAGGGGGATAATAACTTCACGTGATCTGGACTCTATGCTTCTCCTAATACACCCCAGGATTGCGTTTGCCTTTTTTGCAGCTGCCTCGCACTGTTGACTCATGTTCAGTTGATGATCTACCAGGACACCCAAGTCTTTTTCACATGTGCTGCTGCTCAGCCGAATTCCTCCCATTGTATATGTGCTTTTTTCATTTTTCTTGCCCAGGTGCAGAACCTTGCATTTTTCTTTGTCAAATACCATTTTATTAGTTGCAGCCCATTGTTCGAGTTTCTCTAAATCTTTTTGAATCCTCTCTCTCTCTTCTCTGGTGTTTGCAATCCCCCCTAGCTTTGTGTCATCAGCAAATTTGATCAGTTTCCCTTCAACTCCCTCGTCCAGATCGTTTATAAAAACATTAAACATAACTGGGCCCAGGACAGAACCTTGTGGTACTCCACTTGACACTTCCCTCCATTTGGATGTGCAGCCATTTAAAGCCACTCTTTGAGTACGATTACTAAGCCAGTTTTGAATCCACCTTATAGTTGCCTTGTCAAACCCATATTTGATCAATTTTTCAATGAGGATCGCATGAGATACTTTGTCAAATGCTTTGCTGAAATCAAGAAATACTATGTCTACTGCATTTCCTTGATCAACCCATTCAGTGATTTTGTCATAAAATGAAATCAAGTTGGTCTGACACGACTTGTTTGATACAAACCCATGTTGACTACTGTTAATTATTGAATTCCTATCCAAATGCTGACATATGTGTTGTTTAATAATTTGTTCGAGAATCTTTCCTGGTATTGAAGTCAGGCTAACAGGCCTGTAGTTCCCTGGGTCTACCTTCTTCCCTTTTTTTGAAGATAGGAACAACGTTTGCCCTTCTCCAATCGTCTGGGACTTCTCCTGTTCTCCATGACTTCTCAAAGACTACACCAAGTGGTTCAGCAATTACCTCTTTTTGGAACTGCCATCACTATGGAACTGGGAAGGTATTGTCTCCATATCCGCAACTGATTTCATTAATTATACTACACTTAAAAGTGGCTTCTCTAATGACTAGTATTTACTTTTTTCCCTGTGAACTGAATGTGCTTCAGTGAACTGAGCGAAAAAAAGTGGAAGGGCTCCTGTGTTTTTAAGATTGCATCTATACACAGTTTAAAAAAAGTGATTCAAAAGCAGCTTAGAGATGGTAGCATCTGCAGCCAGTCCCTTAATCCACATTAAAGGCCAGAAATGCAGTTCCAGAATGCATTATCTGCCCTTTAATGTGGATTAGAGGTGAAGTGAGAACACTAGTGTCCACATGCTACCAACTCAAAGCCACTTTTGAGCTTTTTAAAATGTGTGTGGATGAAGCCTCTCTTCTATAGAAGACACAGAAGATATAATTTAACAGCAAGTGCCCCCTGGTGAAATATCTTTCAAAAGACTGGCTTTTTTTTTCTCAGGTCTCCTTGGAAAGTTGTCAGTCTACAGACTCCAGAACTAAAAGCACTTCTGATCCATCTCTCTCTCTGTAATACATTCTGTTAATGTTTTCTTTGAAAGTAATAAATAGTTTCCCAATGTAGCTCATTCTTTAGGAAAGGGGAAGGGGATTTAAATGACACCCCCCAAAAAAGGTATTCTGCCACTCAGTTATTTTTACCCTGACATTTCTCTGATGCTGTCTTTGACTAATTGAAGACCCTGCCTGCTAATATTATGTTTCCCTTCAGTAATTATAGCTTCCAAATTATCTGGGTGCTACTAATGAGCTGCTGGCTGATTGGAAGAGACTGGTATGATCCAAATCTTTATGTAGTCTTTAAAAACAGTGCTGGCATTTTAGGCCATTTACATTTGTTTATGAACTTAGGTTGCCTCCTTCATCTCTTCCAAATAATAAACCCTTCCATCCCAATTCACTTTGTTGGAGAACAGGAAAAAGAATCACACCTAATTTACTCTGTGGTGCAACTACAGCTTGAGGTTTCAGTGCATTTCAGACATTCCCACGTAGTATTTTGTCATGAAGATAGGAGCAAAAAAAAGACAAGAACATCTGTTGATAGAATACAGGATAAATCAATCCCATTGGAGTGATCCTATTGGCTGTAAAGCAAAAACAAAGCTTTCTTTACTTTTCGTTCCTTAAATTTCATTTTCTCTCTAAATTTCAGTTTTTGTTGTCAGAAGGCTGTGTATTTACATAGAAAGAAATAGTGTTGTGCCAAAAAAGATCAGACAATGGCAAAGAGGCCCAGGGTTCTTACATAGGATCTGTACAGGGCTACTGGCCCAGAATACAGCTGAAAAAAACCTACAGCTGGGAGGTTTCTGGCCAAGCTATTTTCACATTGGACTGGAAGTGGTCCAGGAAGTTGGCCATTTTTGGTATGATATCAAAGTGGCTCATCCAGAAAATGTCTAGTAAGTCACTTCTTTCCTCACTTATAAGCTTATACGGAGGTGGAGAAGGTGACATAGGGGTTGACAACTGCCTTGTTGATAATGATCAAATGTGGTTTGCTGGTCAGGTGGCTCCTGGGGTGGGCAAAGTGGTCAGATATTTGGATGATCCACTCCTGGGCTAACTGAGGGTTAGGGTACCCTAAGTACCTGTGCGAATGCTGCCATATGCAGAGAGAGCCTGCAGCAGCTAAAAGCCTTTTGGAGGAAGGGATACATAAATGTCTAGATTTGGCTCCAGGAAATGGATCTCAGACTTTAATTGAATATCTTTTAAAAATAAAATATAATTCTCCAATCCCAAAGTCTAGCAATCGCTTTCTTAAAGAAGCACATAAGATTTCAGCATAAGGTTGACC
This sequence comes from Aspidoscelis tigris stejnegeri, assembly GCA_023333525.1. Lineage (NCBI taxonomy): Eukaryota > Metazoa > Chordata > Lepidosauria > Squamata > Teiidae > Aspidoscelis > Aspidoscelis tigris. The sequence continues at coordinate 57,992,495 of JALMGA010000002.1, read as the reverse complement.
AGATGTATTGTGGCCCCATCTTTAGTGATGGTTGAGGAGCTCTAGAGGGACACTAGGGCAGTTTGTCCGTTTAATTACGTTTAATTATGTTTTATACTCTTGATACTGTATTTTAATTTGTCATATTGTTTAATACATTTTAAGGGGGGGAGGAACTATAATGTTTTATTCTTATATGATGTTCTTATTATATTTATTGTTGTTAACCGCCCGGATTGGTTTGCCACAGGGCGGTATACAAATTATTATTATTATTATTATTATTATTATTATTATAACACATTGCCACCCATTCCATGGCTCCCCACTTCCTGATTCTGCTTTGAGCTTGTTCAGGTATAAGAGCCATAACTGTTTCATGGCAAATTCCTGCTGCCTGTCTTTATGGATAGGACATAATCTGTGAATCACATAATCCCCATGCCAGATGCCAAGAGGTTCTTTAGAAGGCATAGCATTCCTCACTTGCTGGCCTGGGCATAGTTATCAATCTGATGAGATTATGCATGTTCAGGGTAGTATGGCCGTAGGAGGCATAGTTATTACCAGTATGAGAGATCCGGGGTTGCATTCTTGCCTTTAGCTTTGTAAATGCAAGGAACAAGCCCAAGCTGCAGTAAATGCCTGAACTTCTGTCGTACAGGTTAAATGCTCAATAACTTTAACAAATCCAGAAAAAACATTTCTCACTGCATAGCAAAATGCCAGGCATTTAGATTAGCCATGCTCAGATTCCTGCTGCAATTGGGGTGTAATTGTCCACAAGCAAAGAACAATCACTCAAAATTAGTGCTTGTCAGTGAGCTCCCCATTGCCTCCAGCAGCACTCACAAATGTTCCTTGCTTCAGTGTCTGCAGAAACCCACTACTGACCCGAATCGAAGAAAACGCTTTCCCCGTTTCCTCCGCCTCCCCAAATGGTCTAATGCTGGCCTTCTGTGGCAATGTTCTGTGACAGTAAGTGGAGGAGTGCATTGAAAATTCAACCTCAATCCTCATATGTGTACATGTGCACAAACTCTTGCTTGCTCACTTGCTTCAGCATTTCACTCAGGCAGGCTGAAGAAGATGAGCGAGAACTGAAACTGGCTATACTTAAAAAGTTTCACACTGAATGGAAAGGAGACGTCTCCTCCCAGAGCTCAAGAAAGACAGATTTTCCCTGCTCAGCCACCCCCAATGGAATGCACTGCTGAGACTTCAAAGTGAAAATCAACCACCACAAAAAAGAGTCACAATGGGCCACTGCCAGTCAAGCAAGGCAATTGCAGGACAGTTTATACAGATCAGTGCAGAGTCATACGTGAGGGAAGCAATAAAATTCTAGCATCAAGCTAAAATGGTCAATATGATTTTGAAACCACCTTGACAACTTGTGGAAAGATACCCCAGATGTTCATGATCTGGAAACCAAGTACTACAAACAGGTTCCCCAGGAGATCTGGATTTTTTTTTTTAAAAAAAATGCATTCATTTGTGTGCATGGAAGACCAATAAGGTATTTCCACCTAGTAGCAGCCTTCATATACAGTCTGCATATGTGCATCAGCAATGGGATGTTTTAAAAACAAACAGTTGTATTGTGCAAGGAAGTCTATACAATCTTGAACCAAACACTACTGATTTTAGTCAGGTTTGCTCAAGGAAGAGAAAATAAAGTTGCCGTTTTAATTCTGCAACTGGACACATTGAATTAGGCATTTAATGCATCTCACTACCCAGCAGCAAAGATTAGAAAGTGTCTTGAGATGTGTCAGAAGGTGTATAAGTTCACAATAAAGTTGCGGTAATAACAAGTGCAAACAAAGTTCCTCCAGGTAAAAGCAGCAAATCACAGGTAAAAAATAATGCTCAAATTACAATACTGGTGCCTTTTATAACAGCCCTTTAGCCACAGATATTAAAATACTATGAGAAGCACAATTTTGTTAAGATCTAGAAGAAAACAGGGCTTGAGGAAACAGGGCTTGCCCTGTTCCCCTAGTTAATTTCCAGTACGGTTGAAACACAGGAAAGAAAAAAGGCAAAATGCACGTTGAGAAAATCATGTTTTGTTTGCAAAGGTTACACACTTTAATAATGAAATAGCAGCTTTGGCATAAAAAAAAAAATTCAAGCATTGCAGAAGTTCAATCCCTGGCTAGGTGCTGGTTTGTTAATACCTTGAAGCTTTTGGTGATGGGTAAGAGGCACCTCTCTGCTTGCTATTAACAGTTACATTTGCTGTGATTTTACCTTTTTGAATTCAGACCAACGCTGATCTTTCCACTGGATGGGTTATGACTATAACTGCATGCAAAGTTAGTTTTCTTTTCTGTAACTGTAGCTTACCACCTTTCTGCCACATTCTTTTGTATTTGAATATATTCTGCATTAAGAGCCATGAAAAGGAATGTACATTTACTAAGAAAAAGCTTGTAATTTCTGCTTTCAGTGAACTTCTGAAGTTCATTCGCTCTCTGGCATGAAGCATACTATTTGTGAATACTTTCAAATAAAGCAATTCACAATTGAGATAGGAATAGTCCCATGTAGACCTATTATAACATGTGATTCTTGTACACTGGTTGTAAATTTTACTGGTCCAGGGTAAATCTGATATTATCATTGTAACGGGAATTTCCCAATGGGACGGATAGAACAGCAACTCACATCCACACATATGCTGGCAGTTACCCTGAAGAAACCCAGAGCACCTTTCCCTGAATGCAGGAAAAAAGGACTCTGAGGGCATCTTCCACCCTCAGAAGTTCATGCTACGACTGTGTTGACATGGTGGTGGCAGAGTGCCTTACATGCCTACTTGGAGCAGGTGGAAAAGGCTCACCCACTTCTGGGCACCTTTCCAGGGTGATGGAGGCCTCATTTGGAGCTGACAACTCTGCTCTGAGGCTGTGTTCAGCTTTGAATGGAGACAGGGCTGAGATGTAGAGCATGTGAACATCATGAATCCCATCTCTGGGACAACATTGAGCCTTCCATGGCACTTAAGTGTAGATTCTGCTAAGTATAAATCTGATCTCTAAGGCTGCATCTGGGGAGGGGGATACAGCATCATTACAGTACTTCTTTAGTGGGATTGCCTCATGTAGCTGGGGCAACCCCATCATAGCCCTACTTTTCCCCCAGAAAAAATGCATTAAAAACGATTGCTGGAAAACCCAGCACTGGTTGTGGGTTTTCCAGCAATAGTGCTTTTTACGACCCCCTACTTACTTTCTGGACAGAGCTGCCATGATTGTTTCATCCAGCACACATGCATGGAGGCTGAAACAGGCATCAATGAACACGCAGAAGTAATGGTGAGTATATTGGGGCATTCTGGACACCCAGATCCCCAGATTCATGCACAACTTAAGATGGCTGAAGACAGCATCATGGCTGGTTCTGTAGGTTGCAAGGGATATTGGTGGGGATTCAATATTATTTGACTGCCATCTAGAGGCAGCCTAACTTTACCATGAGATCATGTGAAGTCCTTTTTATTCTGTCAGTGGCTCCAAAACTTTTTATTATAACTTTATTAGGGTTTTTTTCACTTTGAGTTTAGAGGGTTTTTTTAAAAAAAAATCCTTTGTTCACAAATATTTTTTTTAATGGGATCAAGTTCAGCTAAATGATCAGGTTTTTTAAAAACATCTCTCTCATTTCTGTTGTGAGCAATGCGATTTCCAGGATGTGAAGATGTAACTTGTGTCACTTCATCAGGAATATATATAGTATAAACTTTTACAAGGAAATACGATGTGTTCCTGTTCCAAAATAGATTGTAGGAAGTATAAAGTACCATAAAGAGACCTAGCCAAGGATTTGTCCTTTTAATTCCATAATTCTTCTTGCGATAACGTCAGTAAAAATGACATATTGAGAAAATACATTTGCTACAAGGATGGAAGGAGAATCTTGTAATAGATATGAAGAGAATTCTGCTGTTCCAATTGGTTACACTCTTTTAACATTTATTTCAGCGATCTCTTTTATTCAAATGTGTATTTTTCTAGCACCTCTGGCTCCAATTTGAGGCACTAAACTATCTTTAAATGCATTCTAATTTCTCATTAATTAATCTTTTACGAATGAGTTCAATAATCATCTGACCCAGGCTACCTCCAAATTTATTTTGTTTTATTTACTATCTATATTTCTATCCTGCCCTATACCCAGGTAACAGGGCAGGGAACCTTTAAAACAAAAAAAGCAAACGGATATATATTAAAAACCATATATATAAAAACACTTAAACGATTCAGTATATTTAAATAAAATAGCAAGAGGAAAAAGCAGGATCATGTTTAGATTCCACAATTGTCTCTCACCATCCCTGCCAGATGGCAGGGCAAAATCATGGGCTAAGCCTTACCCCATCTTGTGCTTGCTTGCTTGCCACAGTGTTGCAGTGGGTGCTTCCAGGTGTTTCAGTGGTGCCAAATATCCAGAACTGCACAAATGCCACTACCCTGTGCACTTGTGCAGGGGGCATTTCCGGTCCCATTTCACCCCTGTGCATGCACAGTGGACATTTTCCTCAAGATGGATCCCAGGAATAAGTGTCCTCTCACAAGGCAAGCCATATTCCTATTTTGGGAAAAGTTGAGTTGGGAATTGATTTTCCCAGAACAGAGATATATCAGGATTTCACCTCTATGTCTCAGGGTTGTGTTAAGATTGCCACATACTGTATACGTGTGTCAATTCCAATATAATGCTGGGATAATCTGAATGAAGCCTCAGATGGGCAAAAGATCCAAAGATCCACTTAAGGAGGCCCAAGATCTTCATTGTATTTCCAGCATCTGTGCTTAAAACACCATCCAGCTGCTACACTTTGGCTTACATAGCATAAACTAAATGGCATGGTGGGTATATGAATATCCAACAGGATGGAGTCATCTCCTACTTCCTTGGCTGCTAGGGGTGACTCCACATCAGAGCAGGATTTCCTATTTTGATGGTGCCCCTATGGCCATGTCTGCTTAGGGAATCAATGTTTGACCATTGCATTGGACACTTGCTAGCTGAAGATCCAACATTACAAGCCACATATATGGTATAGGAGCCTACTTCTCTAGGTTGACTTCCTTTCTCTGGCTGGCAAACTCAGCTATCATAGGCAGGTTCCTCTGCAAAGGGGTATGAGGCAGCACTGTGGGGACAAGGCAGATTCAGACATTTGCCCAAGGCCTCCCCATCTCCCTGCCAGCTGCCGTAGAGTCATCCTGATCAAGACCTACAAGGGTCTTCATGAGAAGAGAGCCTAAAGAACAATAAATGCAGGAGAACAAACAGCCAGTGTGGCAACAGCAGCAATACCTCCTGTCAGAGTATTTAGCGTGAATTCAACTGCAGTTTTCTAGTTCCCCCACATTAGACTTTCATGGAAGGCACCAAATATTACACAGCATCAGGACTTCAACTACATGGTTCTTGTGTAATGCAGTCTCTCTCCTCCTAAAATAGATGCAAGAGTATTAGTTTACTTCAAAGGTGTAGATTACCCTTCATTCCATATTTTTGTTTGCACCCTGCCTTTCCTTGGAGATGCCACAGCAATAGATAAAGTTCTCCTCCTCCCTGTTTTAGGCAGGACTTGCACAACACATTTATGGCACCTTGAACACACAGTAAGGGTAGATTGTCTTCATCCCTCATTCAATGCATGGACACTGTGCTCTATCCACACAATGTTGCAACCAGTGACGTGGTGGCAGCCAGAGAGAACAGCCCAAATTCAAAGCCATAAACTACCTTGCTTCCATTCTGAGGGCTGGGATAGCCCCCTACCTTTCTGTCTTTGCCCAGCCCTGGATCCATTTCTGGCTGAAATGGAGTCAGTGTTAGGATTATCCAGTTATGGGATAGTCCCTTTCTGGCCAGAAAAAGCCAGATGACCACTCTAACATCTGATCTCTGAGGACTTAAGATGATCCCAGTTCTCTGAAAAACTCAAGACTACATGGATACACCTCCCACATTATAGGAATGTCGGTAAAAGCATTATTGCCAACCAAGTTGCACACAAATTGCATTACAATGATCCTTCTACACGAAAGGCATCGATTTACACATAAAAACATAAGCTAAACACTTATTATCCTCTGTCTCTTTTACTCATTCTGTGATTACCTTATTATTTAATTACTTGACAGAACAGATTGATCCATCTTGTGTGCCATATCGCCCTCTCAATCAGCCCAGCTGTTGTTTGGATATCCCTGCTCTATAGTTATATTATTATTAGAAAATCACCGTGCTATTTTGCAGAAAACGCGAAGATGCCGTTGGAGTGTGGATTACAGAAAGGCCTTTGACTTTACTTCCCTTCACCTCTGCCTTGCGCGTGTGCGTTCTTTTCTACAAAACCAGTCTGATGTGATCCGATTACAAGGCACATTTATTGCTGATGAAAGGGGAGCCCTCCCTTGCTGCTCATAGGAAAGAATAAAGCTCAGCACTGCAGGAGCTTTGAGAGAGAGGCCGGCAAAAAGAAAAAAGAAACGAAGATGCTGCTGGAAATTATTTTTCCCTCAGTTACGTGCACCAATACCAGAAAGGTGGCATTTATCTCTAAAAGCTACTCAGTGTTTGTTATTAGAAGAAATGATCACTCCTGCAGACCAGTTTTGTCTCCACACAAATCAGATGTTAATAACTTCACTGGTATGACTCAGTGCATTGCTGATATATCAACTCCAGGCATCCGCAGAGTGATCAGCACTGAAAACTCCGAAGAGCTTCTGGGTCAGAACTATTTATTATGCTACAGTGAGTCCCTCAGGAACACCCTTCTAAAAATAGCCTTCTAGTGAGCAGGAACTGTGACCTAGGATGTAGCATGGCCTGCTAAATTCTGGTTGGATGAAAGGCAAAGATTATAATATAAGAGGTCTTCCAAGGCCACTACAAAACATTCAGGTTGCTGTAATTCAATTAATGCCTTATGGATGCTTATAAAAAATAAAGAGGAAGTGAATGGATATTTCTCTCACTAGAAAACCATGCCCCAGAAATTCTCCCTCCCTTCTCCTCTGCACAAGACGTTAAGATGGGTAGGGCTATTTTCGTGCACAATAAAGGACAGTTTGCAGATATATATCGAGAAATTTGTTTTCATTTAACGTGCATTATTCCTGCTATAACAACATATACAGTTGTCTTGCATATAAATGCAATGCAAAACCATGTTATCCAAAACATTGCTGCCCATGGAAATTGAGGGAAGAATCTGCGAACAGAGGAATATCATAAACATTATGCAAACAGTAAGACTGATGAAATATATATCTGCATTTCCAACTAGGGATGTGCACAAATGGTTTTTTTGGGGGGGGGGGTGATTCGTATCAAATCGAATGGTAGAAAATTTGTATTTGTTGAAATAGATCAAATGTTTGACATGAATTAGATTCGAATCCCCACTATGAATTGCATAAGAATCCCCTATGAATCCCCTATGTATGCACCCTGAATCTGCTCTCAATCCACTTCAGATCCACTCTGGATCCTTTGCAGATGTGACTGGTGCAGCCACTTTCCCACCTCCCCTGGTTCACGAATGTAATGAAGCTTCATATGAATGTTCCAAGCATTCAATTCTAATTTGAATGTCAGTCTTCAAATGTGCTGACATTCGATTCAAAATCAAATGTCTGAATTTGTACAAATTTTGAATGTTATGAATATTCATGCACATCCCTATTTACAACAGGTTACATTGAACTATGTAATGGAAGTATATAAGGAAAAGCGAATAATCAGTCACATATTTCAAAATTATCTAAAACCTTAAATTTCTGTTTGATTAACAGAAACTTCTCAATGCATCCTTTAAATCAGAGGAGAACAGAGGTTGTATCAAATTTTTCTTGAACAAAATTCAGAACCCCAACAGATACACATCAGAATTCTGTAAAAAGTGTCAAGACATCCTGATAAATTTGTAACTCCTTCTGCTCACAGACATCTGTTCTGGTTCAGCTCTTCATGAACCTTGACAAGACTCCACAATGACATTATCACAGAGTGGCAAAAACATCCAGGATATGTGGAATCATTATGATCTCTTATTCTACATCTTATCCTAGATTTCAACGCCCATGTCCAGACAGGTATTGAAATCTGTAATTATGGTTTGGCTACATTGGCAATGACACATGTATCTAGGGCAACTCCAACATAGCCCTGCTCTATAGGGGTGAAATCCTATTTTATCCTATCCCAGAAAGGCCCAACTCCCAATGTGGATTTTCCTGGAACATTGCAAAAAACCCACCAGTCCAGAAGCTTGGCAGTGTGATCTTTTCTGAGGTGAAAATAACCACTGTGCATGTGTGTGGGCTGGTATGTGGAGGTTTTTGGGTAATTTGTGCCATTGATTATTCCAGAAGAGTTTTACTCTGGAATATCACTAAAAAGCAGGATTTTCTGGTGACATTAGCCAAAGTTTACACAATTCAGTTGTCATAGAAGCTTTGACTCCTACAAATACCCTTTTCGTTGTGCAACAGTCTATTGTGGAAGGGTTTTTTATTCTGTTGCTATTTTGGGCTTCTGTTACAGACTGCACTAGAACAGGCAAATAGTTGCACGTTTGTTACTCTTGCATTCTCTGTCCTTCACCTTGACATGAAAGATTTCTTCCACGCCCAGCATTTTCCGGCCTGAGTTCCAAAGAAAGAAGCAAGATCCTCCATCACATTCTGAATGTACAAAATCAAAACAAAATACAAAGAAAAACCAAAACTATCAATATATTAATATAATTGTTATTCATTCGTGATCAATCCTTTTGTGAACTCACACCCCCAACTTTACTATCTCATATAGAAAGTTGCTAATACCTGATTTCTTCCCTAGGCTGCATTCACACCTACATTTTAATCTTGCTTCAAGTCCACTTTTAGAGTGAGAGAACACATCGGCAAAGTGACTAGTTATATATTTTCCTCTTTCTCTAACCAAAAGGTGCATTTTCTGAGTAAGACAGAATGGAAAGAAAATGACTAGTCACTTTGCTGATATATTCCCTCACTCCGAAAGTGGACTGAAACTGAATTAAAATTTAGGTGTGAACACAACCATAGTCACTCCCTGCTTCCTCCATCAAATATTCCACTACACATTTCCAATTCCCTCTCAAATCTCCACTGGTTTTGCCCTTCTATCCTTAATCTATTATTACTCAAAATTTGAAATTGTATTGCTTCTAGTAAATAAAACACCCATTTCTCCAATGTCCATTGACTATTCTTCTTCTACCTAAAAACTGGGCCTTTTCACACTTCTCCATCCCTGGGAAAAACCAGCCAGGAGCCCAAAAGATGTATCATCATATGGCCTCTATTCTCAAGTTACTCATTTATAGGGCAATTCAAAATATTTTGAAGGAGGAGGAAGAGCTGAATATAGATCTATTATGCCAGCAGAAGAAAATGGAGCTGGGGAGAATTTACTAAAACAGGTTAAAAAAAAAAGGCAGATCTTAATTACCAGGCCTTAACTATTAGCTCAGCAAGCCTAAAATTGATGTGCTTTAGAAATCTATATGGAAAGAAAAACAACCAACCTGCTATTTTTAGATGCTTCATTATTATAATGCATCCCATCCTTGTGCATCCATCATCAGAATGATTATCTGATCAGTGTTATTTGCTGCAATCCTTGAAATATAAACTTTTGTTAGGACTGGTCTTCATTGACCTTATCTGCTGTCAGAAGCTAAAAAGAATTGGGGCTAATTAGCCTTTGCATTAAGGATTACCTGGGAAGCCTAGGTGCTGGAGGCTAGACTTGAGCCAGCTCTAGGTCGTGCCTAAATAACACACCAGCCTCCTTTTTGCACAAGCACTCAAAGATCCAGATCTTGAAGATCCCAATCTATGAGATGGGGTCCACCCTGAGTTCCAGCCCTCAAAGCTTCAGATCTTGGGGAGGACTCCATACGTCCCCACAGGCTCGCTAGCACTCAATTGCAATGGGTGCTAAGCAGCAGCAACAATGGTGGCAACATTGATACGGCTGCCATTGCAACCTCTGCCATGCCCCCTATGCGGGTGTGGGGTGATGGAGGTGGAATAGGGGGCATGGTGGAGGCAGCGGATGTGGTGATGGCAGCCCCATCAATGCAGCTGCCATTGTCACTGTTTTGCTGCCCCCATATCCCAATGATGGCTGCTTCAGCGGTGAGGCAGGAGGCAACAGTGGTGAGGGCTGCCAAAGAGGGCAACCGGGATCCATTGCCCCCCCCCCCATGCAACCACGGAACTGGGGCAGGAGGAAGGCTTGCATGGACTTCATTGACAGCTACAAATCCATGCAAGCATCCTAGCTGTGAGTGGGGGCAGAGCCAGTGCCACCTGTGCATGCAGCTCCGCTCCTACTGGTCCTGCCCCTGAACCCCATAGGCAGGCAAGTCGTGTGGATGTGCACCCACTTAGGGTCTTTATGCCTGAAGACCCGATTGTGGACACCTTTAAAGGAGTCCACATGAAGTCCAGATTTAAAGGCCTGAAGGACCCATTAAATCTGGATTTCTCCTGCCCTCATGGGGACAGGACCTGCTGATGGGGCCTTAAATGGGTGCTCAGTGGGGACAGGGCCTTCCTAATTGGTACCAATAGGATACCAATCAGGTTCCTAAAGGGTTCTTAAATGGTGTCCTACTGCTCGTGCAAAAACACTCTAAGGCTGAATCCCCAAAAGACTTATTAGCCCCTCTCAGATTCCTCTGCAGTCACTCTGTGGCTGAATCCCCAAAAGACTTATTAGCCCCTCTCAGATTCCTCTGCAGTCACTCTGTTATAGCTGACTTTAAAAGTCCCCTCCACTTCCGGAATAAGCGTCCCCCTGGCAGCCGCGATCTAAACGGACTTTCCGTCCCCGTGGTAGCAGTTTTCTCTTTCCAAGCATTTCCCCCCCCCGCCCCCTCTCTTGTTAAAAGGAAAAATAGGCAGATCTCCGTCTCTTGAAACTGCTCCACCCCCCCCCCCCAGCAAAGCAGTTGAGCGCTCATTCTGTCAATTTCATTCACTTTCAGCAGTTACTTTCACTTTGTTCTCTGTTAGAAAAGGCTGCAGGATCGGGAGCGCGATCCTTCGCTCATTCTCTTTTAAGGCTTCCCTTGAAAACAATGTTGCCATTCTGAGCAATTCTGGCTCTTTTTACAAAGGAAAGGAAGCGAACCTCCTGCATTTCTCAGATGTGTGAATGCTTTTTGGCTGTGTGTGCAAGCAAGCAATCCCCGCCCCTTTTGCCACGGAGCGTCCTCAAGGTAAATGTAGCGAGGAAAACCCGCGACTTACAGAAAGAGCGCTGGAAGAGTTGTTTAAAGTGCATGTATTTTATCGCGGGTGTCTCACTTTGCTAAGCTCCCTAAGCGCCTTGTAAAGCCCGGAATGGGGACGCTCAGAGGCAAAAGGAGTGTCCTGGCACACTTTAAATTCCATGGGGACAGGGCTTAAGAAGTGATGTTCTGGAGAAAAGCCTCTCAGGAATAATCACTTGTTGATTAAACAGCATGGGGGATGTGGCTGTCAATGCACAATATAGTGATGCACACATCTGCATGATCACCACCACTGTGCATGCACAATGGCTATGGCCAGCATGGTGGCTCTGTCCAAAAAGTTGGTTACAGTGCTATTTCAGGAAAACCCACAATCAGAGTTGGGTTTTTCCAAAATATGTTATAGCAGGTTTTCAGTGATATACCAGGACTATGGTGGAGTTGCCACAAATACATAGATCTTACCATAGCCAAGCCATAATGGCAGTAGTTATCCCCTGTCTGGACTGAGCCTAGTAAAATGAGAGGAGGGGAGAAATCCAGGAAGAACTGTTCTTGTAGACAAGCATTTTTTAAAATTGTTTTTATCTGTGTAGTCATGAGAAAGTGGGTTTGACTCAATGGTAGATAGCACTTACTGCACTTTCCTTGGTGTATATGTAGGTGCACTATAACACTTTGCATACCATTATGAAATGATAATGAGCATCTAAAAAAAAAGACATGTAAACAGAAATTGTACATGGCCCAATCACAAGGTAATTACACCTCAGCATTACATTGGGAGCGCCAGAAATACCTGTAGCATTTTCAATGCAGTGTTGACTGACACATGGAAAAAAACACCCCACACTGCAACACCATTACAGGAAATCTAGCAATGGTGCTGGGTTTCCTGTAACATCCCCACTTACCTGCCTGTTTGGTAAGCAACAGTCAGTCAGTCACTTTATCTATAATTTCACCTTTCCAAATATTGCACAAGATGGTTACCAAGGGAAAAGGATTGAATCAATTTATAAAAACAAATTATAATGCAGTACACATACTATAAAGTAGAGCAAAAACAGAGATGGTCTTCACTCTTACGTGCCTGGTGGAGGGCTCAGCTGCAGGCCAAAACAGTGGTGATCTCCTCAACCCCAAACTACTGCAACCATAGTTCTTATATGTGCCTGGGGTATAGCGTGGTAGATGCAACAGACTCACTGTAGCTCCAGACTGCAATGGTCTTCTCTTGAACTCCAATCCACAGCAACCATAATTCATATAGGTGCTCACCTGATGTAGGGTGTGGTAGAGGTAATAGATCCAGTTGCCTTTCCAATCAGTGATGGCCTTCTCCTCTCTCCATCCCAATCCAAAGCAGCTATAGTTCTTATATGAGTCTGATGGTGGGTGTGGTAGAAGCAGCAAGCTCAGCTGCAAGTCCAAAGAGAGGCTCACTGATTGGTTCACTAGGGACCTCTGGGAACCAGCCAAGAATGTGAAAGACAACCAAAGAAAGCAGAAGGAACAGTTGGCTGGATCACAGAAAGCCCCAGTGGGCCGATCTCATACATTGCCCATCAGAGACATTCAGGAAAGCTGGGATTAACTGCTTACATTTAGTGGGACATAACAAAAGGCAATTGCAGGATCTCATTTGCATCCCACGTTGCCTCAAAAGGAACAAGTAGAAACATTATCTGCATGCTGTGTTGCAGATTTTCTTTCCAATCATGAAACAAGGCTGATAGATTTCAACAGACATTTCTTTGCTCCATTTACGCCAGCTTAAGAAATGGTAACAGAAGAAGTGAAAGCTGTTCCTTGCATAATGCAGCCAAAGCCAAGACTCTGCCACAGGGTATGTCAGCAAATTTTCCTAGCAGTCTGAAAACTGGCCGTAGCATTAATAGTCCTCTTTCATGCGTGAGTGCACAGGCACACACAGGCACAGAGAGATTGGTACAATTCTGGTTTTCTGCAGTTGCTGCCTTCAACTTATCCCTCTCATTAGAGATGAAATTTGCTCCCTTGTCATATTAGACACCTCTTAGCTCAAGCCTAGGCCTAGTTCCCCAATCAATATTTTCATTTATGGATTAATAAAGTTGAAGTTCTCTTAGGAAGTACAAATGATTTAGCTAGTTTGCGCAGCAAACCTAACTTTGCTCTTGATCCTTTTCAGTCTTGCTTCTGCCTCTCAAACGCTACAGAAAACAGCTTTCAGTAAAATCTGCCACGGCTTCCACACTGTGAAATCTAAGGGCCACAGACCTCTAAAATGTCTGTGCCTCTCTTGTCTGATGCTATTTCTTTACTTATTTGCATTCCTATGTAGTCCTTCACTAAACGGTCCAAGACTGCCAATAAAACAGGGGGAAAAATAACAGATTTAAAGCAGCTTAAAATCTGTAGAAGCTAATAAAACGTTAAAAACCCTAACACAAACAATGGAAAGCCAAATCAAACAGAAGCAAGGAAGCCCACCATTAAGTGAACCAAAAAAGACGAGACATATTTTGCTGATGAAAAGCCTTCTGGAAAGGTACATTTAGGCATGAAGAGGATGTCACCTTCTTCCTGGAGAAGTGGAGGAGAAAGGAAACTGGTGACCATCAGCCACGACCAGCTTCAGATTCACAGAATTAGGACCCTCCCTCCTATCTGCCGGCTCAAAGCAGAAACAGCTTGCACCAGAAAGCCAGAATACACAAGCTCCATTTTTTATCCTATATTGTATTATATGTTTTAAGTATTTCTAACAGTGGTTCTCAACCTGGCGGTTGGGACCCCTTTGGGGGTCGATTTACCCTTTCAGAGGGGTCGTGACGAGTCTCCCACCACCCTCCCCTCCCACTTCCCAGCTGCTCCGCCCCTGTGGTTGGGGGTCTCCACAACATGAGGAACTCCATTAAGAGGTCACGGCATTAGGAAGGTTGAGAACCACTGATTTATAAGTTTAATGTGTTTGCCAGATTGTAACACATCCTGAGATCATAAGGTGTAGGGTCGGATAAAAATGCAATGATTGAACCCAAAGTGAGAAGATCATCTGAGGTCACCACACAGAAGGGCCTTCCATATATCCTCACTTCCTGAACCTTCTCTGGTGCTGGCAGTCATATAAGCAAAAGCCTACTTGTTTAATGGGAACAAAAACAGATAAGTGAAATTTCTTGTGTTGATTGCTTGGACTATAAGGGTGTCCTGTGGTAATGATGCAGATCCATGACAGTCTCTTCCCATGATACCTCTGATTGCACTTTTGTCTTGTTCTAATTTAAAATCTGAAACAGAAAATGTCACATTTCATCATTTGTAAAGCCAACAATATTCAGCAATATAGTTTCAATTTAGCACTGTCTGCACCTGCGTGTGCCTGTGTATGTGTTTGTGTGTTTATGTCTCTCTATATTTGTAGGGGGCAGCTACACCTAAGTTTTAATCCACCTTTGACCTATTAAATACAGCAATACAATGGCATGTAGTTTTCTTTCCACATGATCTAACCCAGAAACTTTTCTTTGGGGTTACGTAATGAGGAAAATGGTTAATCGTCTTGCTAATGTGTTCTTTCAGACTGAAGGTGGATCAAATGGGCAATTAATTCAGTTTGTTAAAGATGACCTGTGGTTTGGCAGAAGTCTACTCAAAATGGACTGCACACCTTAATGATAGTGGTCAGTTCTATAAGGCTAAATGTATTGCCCTACATTTGAAGTACAAATCATGCTTCAAAGTCATGGCATGACCCATTAATTTAAAGTGTATGTGTGTGAAATAAAATTTGGACAATGTAGGAAGCATCAAAGATATTTTGAGGAACATCATTTGATGTAGGGTAAATCCTACTTTGTACACAATTTTTAAAAAGGCACCAAGGACCTAGCTTTACACTCTGATCTGTCAAAAGTATTATGTTTCTCAGTAACTCAAGAAAAATACAAAAAAAAGTCTCCACGTTGCAAAAATGTGATAAAATCTTATTACTTCTATTCAGTTTTTTAAAATTTTAATGCAAATCTTAAAAATACAATCATCGATGCATAATGGTTAAAATCTGAGTTTTGTTTTCTTAGTTTTTTTAAAATGACAATAAATTATTGTACAGTAATGAAATAAACTTTCAGCATCAGACCAATTTACTGTAAAACTCAGTAAAATGCTGCCTGATTGAATATACATTCTAGGTTTAAAATGCTTTATCTCACTTCATACATATAAATCTAATTCCAAGGCTGAACTCTGACAGTCATGAATCTTTTCTGCAAAACAGTATAAATATTAATAATTTTCTCTGTATGTGTGCATTTGTGTGTGTCTGTAAGAGAGAGACAGAGAGAACATTGGAACCATCCACACAATCTCTTTTCAGGGGCCTCTTGTGTGCCCCTGCAGGATGCAGGAACCAAACATGTCCACTGCCACTCAGCTTCCATGCCTCCCCAAGCCTATTGTTAATCCTATTCCAACTACTCTGTGGTCATCTTGCTGGAAGGTCAACTCCTGTCCATTGTGAAGACACGTGCAGTGGCCAGGAATCAGCCCAAGGACCAAAAATGCCTGGGATCACAGGTGGGAACAAAAAATACATTGGACATTCACCCACACTTCAAATCCCCTGCAGTACATATTTGGCTGCTGAGAGCAGTATTCCATTGCCTCAAGGCTCCGGGGTAGTGTGAAGGGTAGACCATATACCCCTCTCCCAGGACAACTGCTCTGCTCCAGAGCTCAGATCTCTCCCTGATCTAGATGAAGCCCTTGTTTATGCAAATTTCTCCACCAAGTAGTCAGTGACATACTATTTGAATATTACATAGATTCCCCCCCCCCCCGGGGACTATAGTGTGAAATTAAATGAAACAAAGAATGATTTGAGCTAGGGTTTTGATGCACTAGTTAAAATCAGCTTTAAGCCAGCTGATGCAATCATATCCCAGAGATGTTCCAGGGATTCTTATCCCCTTTTATCTTCAGAGAGACCCCAATGAAGTTCTCAGCAAGTGACAGGCAGTCTTCAGTGCTGGGACTTCAGTAACGAGATTGTCAAATTGAGCTTGACTCCTGTTGACTACATGGGCACAATCAAGACATTTTCTTGGCACAGATATGGAAACAATTTGCCAGTGCCTTCTTCCATGAGGATGCCAGGACTGAACCTAACATCTTCCGAATGCAAACAAGACGTTTCATCAGCTGGACTTCAGCAGTTATTGAATCCATCTCCTCTGGATAAGGATCAGATCCTTCTTTTCTACTGATAATTAGCTCAGACACATGGCAGTCTTCGGCTTCAAAGCAGATCTCTGATAAGCTAGTTTAGTGGTGGTTCAGTTTCTGCTTAAGGGAGGGGGTTATATTTTTAATTATGTTGTATTCTAATTGTAACCTGCCCTGGCACCATTCGATGAATGGTGGGATACAAATTTCCTAAATAAATAAATAAGAAATACTAAGAAACTACATTTACTTAAGGCCCTTCCTACCAGACACACCCCTTAGGGTGGATGGGGCTTTCCACATCTTGAACATTACTATAAAGCATTTCAGTTAAAGCAACTGATGCCTCAATCCCCAACAATTCCCAGATGGGCAGTAATGGAAGGTTTTGAATAGAATGATTTTTAAAAAATCTTACCTACAGTTTGCACTGCTAAATAAAATCAGGTTTGACAACGTAAATGCCCTTGCAAACTAAAATGTTGGAAGGTTAATATGCCCCCGGTCCCTCTCCCTCTCCACTTTCTGTTTCCAGTGTTGTCCATCTTAACTTACTTTGGAGCAATGGTCCAAACTTAAAAAGATAAACTTATATCAAATATAGGATTTTTTTTTTCAAATAAGCTGCGAAGGTAAGTCAAGTGATCAGCCGATTGCAGGACCACAAGATATATCTTCTAATCTGTCAGTTCCTAAATCACTTCATGATTTTTTGAATAGTTTTGACAAGTTCTTTGAAATGAATAGGGGATTAACACCCTTTGAGCTGATACTGAAAAATTTCACAGGTCACACCAAAGGTTTAATATCTCAAAAATATTTGTCTGCTGTCTCATAGGGATACATAGCAGCTGAACTTGAATCAAATTTGGGAAGGGGACTTTATAATTCAGGTGTAAGGCTGGGAAAGGGTATTGTCATTTCAGGTTTGTGAAATGGTGCACTGATGGAGGGCTACACTGACATATTGGACCAAGTTTGTTAAGGAGGTTCCACCCTAGCTCTTGGCCTTGATTATGTCAGACGGTAACATATTTTCATCTATGGTGGGCCTGTGACTCTAAGGCTACCTTCTGGGGAAAGATACATAGAGAAATTCAAGATATAATCCATAACCCCATTAGCAGCTCGTAGAAAATTAGAAGATGCATAGGACATTAACTCTGCAAGCTTGATATAACAGAATATGAGAAATTATTTTGGCCAAGAGTAGTTCTGTGTAGGTGAGAAGGATGATAGGATTGACTTGCAAAGAACAATACTTAGGTTGCCTCCAAATGGCAGCCAGATATCCCACTTGGAGGTGATTATGCACCTTCCAGCACAAATGCCACCAGCACTGTCTTTGTGAATTTTAACGGACTCACGCATCTGGGCATTTGGGTATTCAAAATGTCCAAATGTGCCCATCATCATCTTCATGCAGGCGTGAATGCCTGTTTCGGGCTCCATGCATGTGTACTGAATGGACCAATCATGGCGGCTCCATCCAGAAGGTAAATAAAGATGCTATTGTTGAAAAACCTGCAGCTATGGCTTTTTTTGGGGGGGCAGGGTTATGGTGGGGTTTCCTCAGGTACGTGAAGCAATCCCACCATAGTGGCACCATAATGGTGCTATATTGCTCCCCGTCTGGATGGGCCCAAGTTAAATGGCAACCATTGCTGTCTAGAATTCATCAGACAGCAATGGGTTAAGTCATAAGATTGTCTGAGGAGAGCTGTGCTGTATTACTAAAATGACGCTCATAGGGATGTGAACGAATATTCATAATATTCATTATTCATACAAATCCAGACATTTATACACAAATCGAATGTTACAACATTTGTATATTAACATTCATACGAATGTGAATGCTTCCAGACATTCATACAAATAGTTCAGAAATTTGTGAAACTGGGGAGGTGAGAAAGTGGATCCAGAGTGTATTTGAATCAGGAACAGATTAAAAGTGGATTCAGGTTGGATTTGACAATTTTAAAGCAGATATGTTATGGGATATGTATGCACCGGTACCCAATATTCGCACAAATTTGTATGAATGAGTCCATAATGAATAGAATCCTACCACATTCAAAGGAAATCTATTTGAATGAATACAAATTTTCTAACATTCAATTCATTAGAAATCAAATGTCAAGAAACCCATTTGTGCATAACCCATCCAGTCAGTGGTTCATGAAGAAATTTAGACTTGAGGTGTAATTGTTACAATAATTATTGTTATAATCGTGATAGATATTGATATTTCAATATGCATGTATCTTCACTGGTCACTGTAAGGTCATTAGGATGGAGGTAGGGATGTATCAAATTGAGTGTAAGAAAATTCATATTCATTCGAATAGATCCCCTTCAAATGTGGTAGGATTCTATTCTTTACTAATGTAGTTGTACACATTCATACAAATATCCTATATGAAAGCATATGTATCCGATACGTATCTGATATGTATCCCATAACATATCTGCTCTGAAAGCATCAAATCCACCCTGAACCAACTTTGAATCTGCACTCAGCCCATGTCGAATGCACTCTGAATCTCTTGCAGATATGACTGGCATAGCTGCTTTCCCGCCTTCCCAAGTTCACAAATGTTCCAAAGCATTTGTACAAATACAAATGTTAACATACGAATGTCGTAACATTCGTTTCATATACGAATGTCCAAATTTGTCCGGATTCATATGAATATTGAATGTTATGAACATTCATGCACATCCCTAGATGGAGGTACTTCTCCAAGGGGCCTTCAGCTGTTTCCACATATCTGTGACCAGATTCAAGAAAAACAAGTACTGTATATTCTGGCATATAAGACTACTTTTTAACCCAGGAAAATCTTCTCAAAATTCAGGGGTGGTCTTATACGCCAGGTGTTGTCTTCTTATATGGCAAGTATATCCCAAACTCTATATTTTAACTGGAAAAGCTGGGGGTCGTCTTATACGCCCAGTCATCTTATACGCCAGAATATACGGTGCCGTAAGAATTAGCTGGTCCAATAAAAGGTAGGTTTTACTAGGCAGATGAATGTTCCAGCAGTGGACCAATAAGAGTTTCTCAGGAAATCTTGCAAGTGCAGAAGTCCCAGAATGTGAAAAGCCTTTTCCTAACACTGGATTAAAACCGCCCCTCACTCACCACCTGCTTGTAGATAAGCCAAGAAGTAGATGGACCTACAGATCATTCTCTTCCCAAGATTCATAGCTGCACCCTTGCCCTGAATCCTCCCATATTTAAAAAGCAAGCAACTTTTCTATCTCATGCTCATTTCAATGTTTGTCTTTTGTTTTTGCATCACCACCAGAGGAACTCAATGGCCAGGGCATGCCCTCTCAACAAGTGCCTGCTGAGCCATTTAATTTATGGTGTAGTGATGCTGGGGCTTCAGGACAGAGAACCTTTTGCCATATGTAGTAGTCCAGGGGGGACAGAGGGTGGAAAGGATGGAGGGAGGGGCAGCATTTTTGTATATATATATTTAAAAAAGTGAAGAAAAATGCCATTGCCATAGCAAAGATACCAGTTCCAAACCTTTCAGCCAATTTTGTCTCTTTCCTAAAATTGTCAGTTTGACCATTCTTTTCCCTGCCGTTCCCCCATCTTGAGCCAAATTTTATTTCAATGGCTCTTTCGTATGAGCAAGTCTTGCTTTACCATCAGATGGCTGCAGTCAGCTATTCACAGCTGGTTTCTGCCCTAGGCCACACAGCCTGTTCCTTTCGGCCACTGCGCTGCTTGTATTCAGTACTAGTTATCTCCTTTTTTTCAAATTTTGAATGGTCGCTTTCTGCACAAAACACTGCTAAAGCACCTCCTTCCCCTATGCCCACTTCCAGCACATCAACTGCGATCTCTGCCAACACTGAAAACAATCCTTTAATTTAAACAGGCACAGGGGTGTAGAGATAGGGAGGCAGACCCAAGGTTGTTTCTCTTTAAATTGCTGAAGATACCGGAGTGTTTCAAGCACTTTCTAACTGAATTGATAATCTGTGAAATGTCTCTCTTCCTGCTTCCTCTGTAACCATGCAAGTTGCTTGTCAGTTTCATCAATCAAGGACAACTGAAAGAGGCAAGATCCTTCCTGTCAAGACTGTGCATGCGCCCATGTGAGTACGACAGAACTGTTGCTGCATTATGATTCCATTCTCCTTTCACGCCTGCTGAGCGGGAGGGAGGAAATGTGCCTAAGATGAATTCTGTAAATAAAAATAAAAGCTGAAAATTGTGGGGTCAATCAAGCGGCTGTTGTTTGGATCCATAGCTGACTCCACACCCTACCCAGTGAATGCTCATTAATGGTTCTGTGTCAGCTTTGAAGGAGGGTTTCTGAAACCGCCACACCGTTGTCTCATATCTCCTGTGCTGTTCCATATTTTTATAAGTTAGACAACAGCATAGACTGGATGCTGATTAACTACCCACATGAAATATGGGAAGAGGTTGCTAACATAAAGGAGAGAGAATCAAGATTCAAAGCAAGCTTAATAGATCTTGAATGATGAAACAAACCCAACACTATGGAATGTGTCTGATAAAAATATTAATTCCCGCAGTTAATGAAACAAAGGGTCGGAGGCAAAATATCAAACTGAGGAGTCCTGCCTTGGTAGCAATGCATGTGAAAGATGTATATACTGTAGATTATCATAAATTGAACAGTGATGTGAAGGAGCTGGTGTGTGTGTGCATGCGTGTGTGTGTGCATGCGTGCACGCTTTTTTGCTCCTCAGTCACACAACTGCTCTGGAGAGCAGAAGAAAGGCTTATTAGAATTTCCCCTTACATCATGCCAAAATGTCATGTTCTGTGCTCAGTGGTTCAGCCAGTTTGACTGCCTAAGCCATGCTGAGCCAGTTTTGACTAGCATGGTTTTGACAGCCAAACTGACTAAAGTGCCACATCAGGGAGACAGCAGCTGATCACAATGCAAGAGCATTTTGCACAAAACCTTCCCTCCACTTGCTGGTGCTATACCCAACTAGGGAGAGGAGGAAAGCACCTAACCCTCAACAACACTTCTACCAAAGAGACAGCATTAACAGATTTGAGCCAGAAAAAGACTGATGCCTCAACAACAACACACAGAAAAGAACTGCCAAACGAGAAATACCTTAAACTAACAAACAACAGACATCTATAAGAAAAGAAACAAGATCTAGGAAAATACCAGTCGCTTTTGACCCTTCCAAAAGTCAAATCCTCTGAAGGCGGATATCAAAGAACTCTGGGACACAACACAACAGCCCCCAAACTGCTACAAATAAGATTGAATCCTGCCATGAAAGCCTGCATACAACCAAGCAACTTGGTGTTTCCCAACACTTCTCAGAAAAGGTGGGGCAGCTTTGTCCCATAGCCAGATGCTGGTGTAGATGTATTTTTGAACATGCATTATTGTGGGTGCCAGAATATGAACTTCCAAAGTTCATTAATGGTGGACTGAAGATGAGAACAGGATGAGAACACTAGTTCCATCACCAAGATGCTTTTGAGTCATTTTTTATTTTGTGTGTGTGAATGCAGTCCATATCTCTTGCCATCATCATCTCAAAGGAAGACTCAGAGAAGGACTTCAGATCTTGAATGGAAAATTTCAGATAGATTATGTGGGAGAAGGGCATTTTGCACCATTGTTCCAAATGTGACAAGCTTTAAAGCCGATGATCACCACTTTGTCCATTACATAAACCCCTCCAGAGTCACAGTCACCACCCCAAGCCCCATTCAATGGTCTGAGCAGAGAGCAACTTAACTATGTCTTCACATTTTATTTGATAAAGTATCACAGAGTCTAGGGCAACACAGGGCCTTCAGTAACACCTTCAGTAGTTAGGAGGTGGAAATATGTGGGAGGACTTTCTTGGTTGTAGCCCCCAGGTTATAGAATAGTTTTCCCTCTGAGGCCCATCACGAACCCTCATTTTATGCTTTCAGACAAATGGTGAAAGTGCACCTCTTCGGCCTGGCCTTTGAGTGAAGGAAGAGCATCCTCTCCCCATGCAGGCACTGTCACTTGTTTTAGTCACGCTTTTTAAATCCATTTTTATTCCATTCCCACTTGGTTCTCACACCCCCTGCTGTTCTCACATCAGTATAGCTTTGAGTTCTCAAAACAACTAGCAACCTCCCAGTAAAATACTGTCAGGCCATGCTCGCAGCTTCACTTCAAACCTTCACACCTTTCCATTTTGGGGGAGTGGGTGGGGAATTTCCACTCTCCATTTGGACGTTCCTGAATGGAAAGCTCACAAATAAAATGGACAGAAATGAAAAGGTGTGAGCAGTCAGACTTGAAAATGGGCTGAGGAAGGTTTAAAGTGAAGGTGTGACTTTGGCTTCAGCTCAGGCGGGGATTAGCCACAATACAAAGGGAAACAGCATCCATGATGAAAGCCAGCAGAAGGCTGGATATGGGAAAGCTATGAAGATGGCAGTGCAGTAGACAAGGTGACATTGCTGACATCTGGGACCTCAGGGTGAAGAGTGATACACACATGCAAATAATAATAATAAAAAAGATTGAAAAGATTTGCTGCATTGGCACAATGTTGAGTGCTCTGGATTCCCAGATGGAAGTCAACGTTAGCTCTGCAGTTGAGACTGCAGTTCTGGTAGACAAAAATGGATTACACGTAGCATTTCAGTATACTAATTTGTCCAGCTTAGAAAAGGTGCAGGTAACATCTTCCTCTTAAACATGCACTCTTCTTTTGAGAAAGCAATTTAAAACAGAAGCAAAGGTGATAACTGGCAAGATACATGTTCAGGCAGGGGTTTAAGTAGGGGGGAAAAAAATCAATTTGCAGTCCTCTTACAATATTGTAGCCAGGAAAGCATATATTCTTGCTACTCAAGTGATCTTGCCATTATTACACTAGCCTCCATATCCCTTTTTATCAATATGAATGTGTATAAATTAAATTTTATTTATAGACCATATCTTCATTCCTGCAAAGGAGCTCAAGATGGCACCGTTCTGCCCATTTTTTTTTTCTTTCAACAAACCTGCAAGCCCAAAGCAACCATCCTGAACTATGATTGCAGCTTTCAGGGGAAAAGCTTTTAAACAGCTGTTGCATGTCTCTTTGTCATCCTGACTGAACTAAAGTGTGTTATGAGCACCAAGCCCATTTCAAATGGTCCTTTATACTTTGACAGCTCTGTGAAAAAATGAAACAGGTCACAGCCCCATGGCACCCACAGACTATATGTAGTTTTATTATAAGCGATTACACCTTTGCCCTGAAACATAGTCGAGAACACTCTCCATGACCTAGTAAGTCTATTTACTTTCTATTCAGGGTCAAATATGTAACTTTTTAGTATATCTACCCATTTTATATTCAGGGTTAATATGACTAAATGACATTCTACATTTTTTAAAAATGTCATTTTTAGATTTTGTGTATGTTGGGGTGGGGTGGGGGGGTTCTCTCTTGAAGCCTGAAATGCTCCTAAAGTGCAAATAGACCTGTCTCCCTCTCTCTCTCATATCCAGCCCATCCTTTTTCCTAGCACTGTTTGCATTCTGAATTGGCTTTCATACCACACCACTTTAAAGATGATTTTAGGGAAATTACAGGGGAGGTATCCTCCATCTGTCTCCTGAAATAGTCTCAGTGTCTGTATCATTTGCCAGTGACACGCCATTCCCACCTTTACTATTTTATCTGTATCTGCCTGGATGAATGAAGGAGTACCAGCAATGTGTTTATCTGAGGAGTTTGTTAAATGCATTTAAATCCCTGAAGCTCCTACCATCTGGAATCTGCTGGACATGTGAAGTTTTGTTATTAACATGTTAAGCAGTACAAGGAAATATTTCAAGGAAATAATGCTTGGCCTGAGGTATAAAATAGAACCAAACTCTAGTTTTGTTTTCAATGAAATTTAGATCTATATGGTTGTTCTTTTTGCTTAGTGTATGAACCCCCTGGATGTTACTTAAGCTATATCAGCATATGCTACATGCTGCTTTTTCTCAATAACATATTCTGTTGAAAAAAACTTTAGAAGAAAAAAAGCAGACTATTGAAAGAGTTGCTATAATGGTAATGGGAGTTTGTGTTCTCAAATCTCAGAATTTGTTTCCCTCTTCTTAAATCATATTTCTTCATCTAGTTTCCGTGTTTTACTTGCTTCTTGGTTTTTTGTTTACTTGATTTTAGCTTCTTTCGTTTGGATGCATCTGTTAAGTTTCTAACTCAATTACAGCCATGAAATGGTGAGAACATTGGTTACATAAGGGGCATCTCCCAGGAGGTACTAAGACTATAAGAACATGTGAAGTAACCCACTGGATAGGACTCAAGGACTCAAGGCCCATTTAGTCCAACAGTCTGTTTTCACGAGTGACCAGGTGGCCACACAGGAAAGTCCTCCAGCAGGAAACTAGCACATAGCATGCCCCGCTCACAGTTTCCTAGCAACTCATCTTCAACTTCCTACTGTAATCAGGGCTAATAGCAACAGATAGCCCTGACTTCCACAAATTGGTCCAAACCTTTCTTGAAACCATCCAATCTGTTGGCAAATACCTTATCTCACAGTAGCAAATTCTGAAGTCTGATTCTAGTATTTCAGGAAAGTGAGAATATCCATACAATACATCTCTCTCACACACTCATCTGCTTCCTAGACTAAAAAGCCCCAGATGTTGCAACCTTTTCTTGTAGGAATGCTCCTCCAGCCCCTTGAGCATCCTAATTACCTCCTCCAAACCTTAACTTGGTTAGATATTTTTTGAGATGCATCTACAAAACTTCACGCAATATTCCAGACACACCATTCATTTGCACAAGGACATTAAAATATTAGCATAGATATTTGCCTGTTGCCAAAATCATAGCTAACAAAGCCCCACTACAGAAATCCACTTTACACATACCCTGGCCACTAGGGTCTCTTAGCACAAGCTTCTTTCACTTCTCTAACTTTGGCCCATATTTCTCCTGGCATTTGTAACACCAGGTGTTTGCTTAGTATGTCCTCTGTAGCACATATTGTATGTTAACTATATTATTGGCTCAGTGGACTCTTGAATGTCCACAGGAGCCACAGAAGGTCCACAAGAGCAGGATGCTCAAACTGTGGCTTTGAACTAACCACTGTTTCAACTTTGCTTTAAATCTCTGAGGACCTTGAGGTCAATGTGTACCATATTTAAACTAATGGGCACTCCTGAAAACAAGTTATGATAGGTGTAAAATATGGTTTAATGAGCTAGAATTCCAGCCTGATACTTCAGTCACTTGGTTTTCCATACTGACTTCTAGTCTATATTCCAGGTATACTCCAGGATCTCAAAAGTCCCTTCCAAGAAGGAAAAGTATTCCTTATCTGCAAAACATACATTAGTTGAGGGGAATTAGTTTTACCTAATTAAAACAAAAACTGGGCAGTCGACTACTATTTTTCGTATTAATGAATATAACATGGATTGTTTAGAAAGCTGGGAATGCAAAACAAAACAAAACAAAAAACAAAACAAAACAAAACCCCAGCTTTGATATATAGACACTTTTGGTTCCCCTTTTCTCTTCTGACTTGGTATGGCTGGCCTAACACTTGCATTTCATCATTACCCTCTCTGTGTTTATCATCTTGTATCTCTAAAATGTTCAAATATAACACTAGGGAGGGAGGGAATCAACTATATTATATCATTTCACATTAATGTTGAAGGTCATGATCAATGGTGAGGGTCAAATTCCAGTCCTGCCACACACGCAATAGAATAAAGCATCAGTTTTAGTTATTACTTTTTATTAATGCTGTACTATACTCAGAGGTAGAGGTAACTGGTATTTTCTGTCACAAATGCTGTAATTTCTGTTCTTCTGGTGGAGGAAGAGTTATTTGCTGTTTTTTCTCAGGCAGCAATGCCAGCAGAACATCCCAAACTGGCTCCATATGAACTCATGAATGCACTCCCGGGCACGTGGTGCCCAGGGACACAGCAGCCCATGAAGGAAGGAGAGGGGATGAGGGTTGGAATACTTGGTGGGCTGCCAAGTTTTCTGTTTATTACTGCTCTCTGGCCCTGGTTTTGATCTCTGTCTGCATGCTATGATGAACCCATGTTGGTTTTTTTGCCATGATCTCACTCCCCACATCCAGTTTCCTATTCCCTGAAAAAGTTTCACAGAACAGTAACTCATCAATAAAAAGAGACAGAATATTTTGCAACTTTTTTTTTAGTTCAAGGGAATCTCATGAAATAACTTATTTATTGCAGATCTTAGCATGTTCGCACAATAAACTAAATCACACTTTGCCATGTATTCAGAGTAAAAAGTAAAAATAAAGGAAAATGCTAGAATTGGCCTCTATCTGGGGTTGGGTTCAATGGACACTTACCTAAGAAGGTGAAAGGTGCTGGCAGTAGATACTGCAGAAGAAAAGGTTGGCTGTCAGCAAATGATAAAAACAGATGGAAAATCACTTACCCTGAAGCACTGAACTAAATTATGACAGAGATCCCCTGAGAAGAGAAGAAGCAAAGCTCTTGATCAGGCAAGTAACGCTGGCATGTATTCCCCCTTGACATTCCTTTATTTGAATTATCATTCTTGTAAAGGGCACTGGATTGACAGCTCTAGGAATCTGCATCTGTTCCGTTGCAAAGCAAGCAGTGTTGAGAGTGTAGAACATCTCAGCTTTCCACATACCTCCAAATATCCACATATATACTCTCATCAGACCTTGGTGATTCATGATCCTCTTTAATTATTTGCCTTCATAATTAATGGTAAATTTCAGCTTATAGTATGTGATTTTAAACTACTTTGCAACAAATGATATGTCCTGGTATTCTGAGCAGAAACTGCTTGGTGACAATATTGTAAAAGGAAAGGTCCATAAATTTGTTTTTGAAGTTTGACAGTCTTTGGACGTGGTCACATCCCAATGGATTAGTCTGTCTTAGGGCACAATAAAGCCTCAGCCCAATTTTGACCTGATCACATCCATCTAATTTAGTGTTTGCTCAGTTTATCCTTTGTTCCCCACATGTTAGCCATTTCTGAACTAGGCCTTTTGCTGACTTAGAACAAGCAGCTGCATGCTAATACAGACTAAGGCAGACCCCACACAGGGCTTCTGTAGGCTGCATCAACATGTGAATGGCAAGCCCTATTCTAAGATATAATCTGGAATACAGCCCAGTGCAGAAAGGGCCTTTGTCTCCCCCAGCCTCAGTCATGTAACAGGGCACTTTTTTCTTCCTTACCCTCTGTAACTGAATGCACTCTTATCAAATTTTGCCTTCTCAGGTGGGTAAGGCAACCTACCTCTGTTGCCACTTTCCCTATTCACCAACTATCCCTGTTGGCAGAAGTTATAAGGTGAGGTTTCCAATGCCAGAGCTTCTCCCTGCCCCATGCCTTTCTGCTTGCCCTGTATTGCAATCACACTTTCTTTTTTTCTTTTCCTTTTTTACTAAAGGTGACAGTTCTGCATCTGCAACAAGGGGACCTCCCTTGCCAGTGGCTTTGTGGCCTTTTTTTTTTTTTTACTTCAACACATAGAAGGGTGTTTTGCACTTCCCTCTCTCTGTATTCCTCAGAAGTTTCAACCAGCCTCTTTGTTGAGTTGCTTGGTGAACTTGTGCAATTGCACAAAACCGCATCTTCTCAAGCAGTGTGCGTTTAATTTCCCTCCACAGCTTTTGAAGATGGTCACTTGTGAAGATCAGTAGCATCATAAGAAGATACGATGACGGAAATGAGCAGGTGTTGAGGCGGGGCAAGGAAAATGAGGTGAGAATGAGCACCCCTCTTAAAAGCCAACAAAGTCAGGTGTTGGCAGGTAAAAGAAAGAGGATACCTCATCTGCTTACCCAAGAAAGTTTGGCTACTGCCCCAATAGTCCTATTGCAAAATCACACCCTTGTATATAATCATACTGTGGGACAGATAGATCAGATTGGGAAGGGATAACTCAGAAAAAAATTAGGAGGGCTTTTTGGGATATGACTTTTGGGAACCAGGCACTGCTTCAGATGTGACCACAGTCTTTCTGTCTGATATATGCAAAGTGCAGAAGAACAAAGAAACCAAGACAACTGTTCTTGCCATAAAATGATCAAGAAAAAAAAATCCCCCAAATCTACCATTCATTTAAGTGATCTGAAGCTAAGAATGTTGATACCTCATGCTTGATTTCAGGAGGATATTCAGATATCTGCACTGGGCTTGTCTTCCCACACTGACGGGGGGGGGGGGGGGACTTAAAACCTTAAGGCTGTGTCTTCACGGCAACCTTATCGCAGATTCAAAACATTTTCAGTCCTTGGAGTCCACACGGCAGTTTGGCTTAACACCCTTTCCCTGTGTTAAACCACCCCAAAGCGTGGTGAATCTCAATCCTGATTTCAACAGGTCTCACTCCGGATCATGCGCTTGAAACGTTTTACATTTTTTACTGTGTGGACAGTACCGTTTTAAGGGATGAGAATCCATGTTTAGGGTTTCCCTCTCCCAACAGCTTGCTTCCAAAAACAGTGATTTCAGTGTAAAAATCCACTTAACAGCGATCACTACACTGTAGCGATGGAACCACTTCACACCTTGATGGTTGGAATAACAATGTTGCAATTTTGCATAATTCTAAAAGATCCGACTTTAGAAAGGAAAAGGAAGGGAGGAAAGCAGCTAAATGTGAATGTTTAAAGTAAAGAGGCTTTAGTTGCCGCTGCTGCTGTGTGCCCTGAGCAATGGGGAGAGGAGGGGAAAGAATCGCTGGCTGGCTGGCTGCCCGCTGCCATTTTTCCTCCATCCGTGGAAGCGGCAGCCACCCAGCCACCCAGTTAGGCTCGGTGAAGGGGTCTGTTATGGGTGGCACGTCCATGCCAGGAGGAAGAGGGCAGGGCAAAGTGGCTTTTAAAAAGTAGTCACTTGAGTCCCACCTTGAGTCACATATGCCACGTATGATCCTCAGAATCCAGATCCAACGCGATTAAGTTAAAAGTAATGGGAACAGGCAAATTCGTGTTTGCATCCGGTTCTATTATTTCGGTTTAGGGAAAGCGATATAAGCATTTGTATATATACACATCCATTATATAATGGACTGCATGGCTGTATTCATCTGGAAGTACGGTGGGGAAATAGTGCAGTAGCAGATGAGAAGCACAAAGGAAGCTGCATGAAATAAAATAAAGTATATCCATGGGGTGGCTTTTTCTTTTTTAAAAAATCCCATCCCTATCTACAGCTACTTTGGGGAGGCTTTGCTTTATTTTTACAGAACTTTTGGAAGTTGCATGGGATACTAACAAAAGAAGATCCTGCAGGATAGTAGAATTTCTGTGGGTGAAATAAGTCAATTCAGCCATGTCTTTTCAAAGCAACGGAATTTTACACTATGTTACAGAATGTGACACTATGCTGTAACCATTTTGGGCTGAGTCATGTAACTCCCGATAAGAGCAAATGGTGCAGCTGAATACAGTTGCAGGAGAGGTGGGTGTTGGATCAACTGATCACAGCTGTAAGATTAATGTCAGGTGATTCCTAGGCAACGGCAGTAAGTTTTTGTTGTTCTGACTCTAATAAAAGAAGAATCTTCAGAGAGGCAGTCAGTGTCTCTGGCTCCCTTTCCCCTCAGTGTGTTGCTGTAATCTTCATTTGCACTGATGTTGCGTGCCACAGATGGTAGCAGAGAATGGTTACCAGACCTTGCCTTGATTTTGTGTTTGCATAGACCATAGCCTCAAGAGCTTCACTAACTTGTAAGTGAACATAAGAACATAAGAACATAAGAGAAGCCTTGCTGGATCAGGCCACAGCCCATCTAGTCCAGCACCCCGTCGCACACAGCGGCCCACCAAATGCCCATGGGCATCTCAAGCAGAGACAAGGACAAACCCTCTCCTGCTCTTGAGTCCCAGCAGATGGCCCTAGAAGCGCCCTATTTCCTCCCCCCCCCCTCAGCCTGAAAGTGCAATTCTCTGAAAGTGTTTACCTTTTGCTGAACCTGCTGACATTAAGTGGACATAAACATAAAAATCATTGAAAACCCTAGAAATATGAAAGAACATCAAATTTGCCATTTCTGTTAGTAAGACGATCAAAAAAAGAGTAGACAAGTTACTTGCTGAAGTCAGTGTATGTCCTCCAACAAAGAGCCACCTGTCCACACACAAGCATGCCAGATTACCTGCTGATATTAATAAACTTAGCTTTCTTGAATTTGATGGCACTATGCCATAGTAAAGCACTGACACCTTTGACTCTATCCATGGGTTTTTACAATCTGCACTGAACACAGATTGGACCAATTTCATTTTACAGAATAAATACATGTACACACAAACAAACAAATATTAGGGATGTAGCAAAATACAAGGGCAAGTAGAAAGGTTATATTTAGGTCAGCCAAGAAGATGCCTTTAAAAAAGTGGGTACAGCAATCAAACAAACTGCTCAAATTGACTGTGTCTAATGCAGAGCCCAAATAATGCACAATCTGCATAAATTTACAGGGCTTGCACGTTCAACTTGAAAGATAGGCCATGTGGCAGTTCAAAATCTATGTAGGCAAAAGTTCCCAAATAGTTTGCCATGTAAACTTGCCATTATCCAGTTTCAAGAATTTAACGCCCAGTGAAAGAGCCAAAAAGCTCAAAACAGTGTGGTAAATGAGCACACACTGGCCTGTATTACATGGTGGTGTTACCAGATCAACTTTGAATGTCCAAGTATCATAAGAAATCTTGACTGCAAAACCGGAATTGGAAATATACAGGGTTTTGACATATGAATTTGGCTTTATGATTGGCATAATTGAAAAGCTAAAGGCAGACCATGAAACGTGGAAAGGCCTTAAAATAGCAAGACTACAAGCCTGGAGTTTAAAAAAGGACACAGTTTCTCTCTTAAATTACAAGCTGGCTGTTTGCAAAGGATTAAAAGTCTACATGCAAGAGACAATGCTTGGGCTTTAATCTGATGAAGTCAGGAAGGAATGCTGACATCTCGATGACCTTTGTTTTCTTTTTTTGGGGCAACAGATTTTTTAATAATGAAGGGGAAATAAAACCATGGAATATGGAACAGAGATGGGTTTGTCTCATTTTAATAAAAATAATAAAGAATAAAAGGGAATGGATTTTTGGAAAAGATTTGGTAAAATAATATATACAGGAATTGGAATTACTACCTAAGTGGAAGAAGTCACCAGTGCTAGGATGTAAGGTTTCATATTGAATGTGGCTGGGTTTACATTTCAACAGAGTTTGCTAGGAGTTAGATTGGCCAGGAGAGGTGCTAATTGGAAACTTTGATTAAGGTATACAAGATACATAACTTTTGCAATTAGGTAGAGACACGATAGCATAAGCATGATCTTTACATTAAGAAAAGTTGAGTTCTCCCTTAGTTTCTGAAGGAGAAACAGAGGTTTAATGGGGTTTCTTTTCAGTAGGAAATTATTTAGCCTTATTTTGAAATAAGAGAGTTTTTAAATATCCTCTTCATTTCTTCTTTTTCTGTGGAACTTCACTGAGGGGCATTTCCATTGTGGAAGAGGGCAATGAGTAACCAGTGTCCCCTAGGAGAATCTCTGTTAGCCAAGAGGAAGAGAGAGATAATCCGTGTAAACTCAGGACTAGGAAATAAGATATTTGAGTTTCAGATATCTTTCCTGTTTACCAGTATTGTTTGCTTCATTATGTTAAGTTTGGGTTAATTTGTATTCTTTTTGGGAGAAGCTATGAGAAGAGACTGGAGTCACGTACATATTTTTATTCATTAACAAGGGAAGACCGAATCAGCAGTTTAAGGTACCAATTTTTGCTATAAAAAAATGGCAGAGTAGAGATGGTTTTTGGGGTCTTCTTCTTCTTGTCATCAGAGGAGGGAGGTCTCCATCATCGACTTCGTCTTCTTGTCATCATGGGAGGCTAGAGAGACCTGGAGAAATTTTTCTTCCCCCCCCCCTTTCTTCTTTCTGCTACACAGAATGTGGGCGGAGTTTTTCTGCAGGAGCTGCATTTTAAAACTTTTGCATTTTGAATTTGGTCTTTGGTAAAAGCAGTTACAAAGCCTATTTTTTTATTTCTTTTAATTTTTATTCATTTTGGGGATCAGTCTGACTAAGACTGAAGGCCTTCCCAATTTTTAGTCATTTTTGGGTTCCTGAAAATGATGCAGTTTGCTGAAATCCTACGAATCTTCAGTTCTGAACTTCTAAATGTGAAGAAGATGGGATCGTTGGTGAGAACAATGGAAGATGGCTTTCGATTCACTTTTCTCCCATATTTTTATTAACGGTTTAGAGTTAGGGAACTTTTTCTAGAATTAGAGCTAATTTTAATTTTAATTTTGGGCTTTTATATGTTTCTGTAAGGTTTGGAATTGGTCTTATGGGAGCCTTATCCTCATTTTTAGGGCTCTTAATCACAAAAGGCAATTTTATTATGTTTTGGGGATTTTTCTTTGCTGCATAAGTTCATTTCTGGGTCTCAGGAAAATGGGGTAAACTTAGTTTAATGCATAGAGAGGTGTTAAGGGGATTTAGTCATGTTTGGATTTTTGGGAATGTCTATCTCAACTCTTCTAATGTCTAATATGGTTCCATCTCACTTCAACTTCTTTTCTGTATTTCTAATAAATTCTTTGCATTGGTTTAACAAGAAACATTGACTTTTGAGTCTGAAATGGGTCTTGTCTCTGTTTTCTGGTTATTCCTCATTATTAAATCCTATGTAAACGATCTATAACGCTACCTATTCCCCCTAAAAAGGAGTTAAATTCGGTGTTCTTTGGGCTTCAAAAATAACCCAAAGTATCCAAATCTTACTCCCTCCATATTCACTTACAGTCTAGACTGGAGCGATATTGGAACTGGTATCAGTGGAAACTGTATATGTATGGTTGTGGTGGGAAGCCGCAATCATTTTACAAATTACACAAAGTGACAAAACCAAGACAGTGTTCAACTAGGAGGATCCAAGTAACTAGATGTGGTTCGATCATGTGCCAACAGGCACTGGAACACTGCAAAAACAGAATTTGAACTTGCATTTTTTGCCCATCCTTAATACGTGTTACACCAGCATTTCAAGGAAGTTGTGAAGGCCTTTTTAAAAATAGCATCTCCCACAGATTAAAAACGTATTGGCATGACTTGCACAGAAACATTTTCTTAGTGCATTTAATCCAGCAGTGCTTATGACAAAACATAGATGCCGCAACCCAGGATGACTTCTGCTAGATTGCACAGCTGCTACATGTTCACCTCTGGGCATCTGAATGGATGGGACTTCATGAACATGCCATATTTTTAAAGCAATTAAAAGCATGCCTTTTTTTAAAAAAAAAAAAGATTAAAAAATGAATTTCCCCTACAAACACTATGCATTATAACACTTCCCAACTACATGTTTTAATTGCTTATGATGGAGACCTCTGTTCATTATACTGATCTAATTAAAGCTGCATGAAGGAGGAATAAATCCAGGAAAAGCAATGACAAGACTTCCTTGGTATCAACCATCACATTCTAAGTTATTGTACTCAAGAAATCAGCATGAAGTATTTCAGCTAATACCACTTCTTTTTGTCATAAATGAGTACAAGTTGGTAACTCCTCGCATCATTTCTGATATACTTTACAGACTAAATGCAGGGTTGATTTATTTTTATTTCCTCTCTTTGTAGCCTAAATACTTACAGCAGGTAACAAGAAGCTAAAATTATACTGCTGGTGAGTAGGAGAGGAGGGAAGGCACCTGTCTCTTCCTGAATGTTTTCTAGTTGTTTCCTGGTGCCATCTGGACATTTTATACAAATAACAATTATATTCAGGGGGAAAAAATCATGCCTGCCACCTGGATGGGCTCTTACTCAAGTCCTAGACATTTTAATGGGGCTTGTATTGCTGAAATTTCCATGAACTATATCCACCTTCAGGGGAAATTGGTAAGAGCTTTAAAACAATGATATGATAACTAACAGAGATACCATTTAGGGCCCAGTCACAACACAACAGATTAGCCATTTTAGAACACAACAGGGATTCAGCCTGTTATTGGCTCGGTCACACCCGTCTAATTTTGTACTCAGTTTGTTTTTCTCCACACTTTTCAGATTCCACAGCATAAGCCTGATGATGAGATATTTTCTTCCTTTCTACTCCTCCAGTTTTCCCCTCCCTCTTCCATGACTGGGTGCACTTCTGTCAATCACATTTTGGTTTCTTGGGGAGAGTACAGCCAGCTTCCTCTGCCCCCACCCTCCTCACCTCTGCCTCTTTCCCCCTTTTTGACTCCTTGTCCTGTTTTGCCTCCAAGTTTAACTTAGTAATAGCTGCATTTCCCATCTATTATAATTTCTCTCTTTCTCTCTCACACATAAACGCATACACATGGACCAGGGGCAAGGAATTTACAGAAAGTGACGAACTATTATAGCTTTTTATTCTAGGATGTGATAAAAACAAAAAGGCAGGGTTGGAGGGCAAAGAATAGAAAGGTTTCAGAGAGAATTAGATCAGAAGAATGCTGTTAGGGAAGGAGTGAAAAGATCACCAACAAATTGAAGGAGGAGTAGGAGTTGGCTATTATAACTTGCTTTTTTCACCATTAAGGGTGTTCAAAGCGGCTGACAAACCTTTTGTTCTTCTCTCTACAACAGGTACCCTGTGAGCTCAGAAACAGAGATGCGACTAGCCCAAGGTTGCCCAGCTGGCTTCATGCAGGAGTGTGGAATCGAACTGGGGTACTACCAGATAAGAACCTGACACTACATAAGAACATAAGAGAAGCCCTGCTGGATCAGGCCACAGCCCATCTAGTCCGGCATCCCATCGTACACGGTGGCCCACCAAATGCTCATGGGCATCTCAAGCAGACATGGACAAACCTTTTCCTGCTCTCGAATTCCAGCAAGTGGCCTTAGAAGCATCCTGCTTTCCTCCCCAGCCTGAAAGTTATACCTAGCCATTGATACATCTGTCATCCAACTCTAATTACAGGCTACAGGCACCTGAAGAGCAGCAAAAACTGCGAAACCGGTCGTGTCCTGCCTGGGCCAGTGGTGGTCTTGTAATACATAGCCTACACACCACAGGTTGTAAAAACTCTATATAGCTATTGTGGCCTCCAGTGAGGAGGAACAAGCTATGTCTCTCTATAGAGAGGAATAATTAGAAGAAGACTATACCTGGAAACATTTGCCTGTACTTGGTCTAAATCCATAAATTTGCCTAACCCTAACTTAAAGCCATCTAGACTGGTAGCTGTTACCACCTCTTCCAGCAGCAAATTCCATAAACCAATGAGCCTCTGGGTGAAGAAATACTTCCCCATGTTGGATCCAACACTTCTACACATTAGCTTCATAGAGTGCCCCCTGGTTCTATGTTGTGCGACAGAGAAAAGAAGTTTTCTCTATTCACCTTTTCTATACCATGCATAATTTTATATACTTCAATCAGGTCACCTCTTAAAAATGCCGTCTCCACAGACTGAAGAGGCCTAGACGCTGCAGCCTGGTTTCGTAAGAGAGGTGTTCCAGCCCCTTAATCATTCTGGTACCGCATAATCTGTCGCACAGCCACTTGTGCCAGGCACCTGCATTACCTGTTTGCTCATGGGTTCTATGATTATCCCCTTCCCCACAGTAGGAAGAGGCACCAACCGCAGTGGTTCCCAGGAACAGAGAGCTGCAGCAGTAGGAACAGAAGCAAAGAGGCTAAAAGACATGCTATGGGCGAGTGTTGTTGTGAGAACAACCAAAACAGGATAAAGCAGATAACCAAGGCTATTGCAATGTATCGCCAATGCATTAGGGTGCTCATCTTTAGGCAAGAGCTGCACCAATATATTGGGGTTCTGAAATTTTACATATTTTGGGAAAGATTACATTTACACATGAAAGCCATCATAAATGCCGGATGATCTTAGGATTAAAACAGTGTCAATTTAACAACTGTTTCGTCCCACATTCCATTCTCAAGTATCAAGCTTGCAATGTTCTCCATCAGAAAGACAAGGGATTTGCTATTCAATATTATCTCCTGCTGCTTCTGCCAAGGTGATTCTCAGAGAAGGAAAATGACAGAAAAGCAGAAAGTAGTAAGCAGAGCAGTAACCTACAAGCGAGTGCAGTGTTATATGATGGTGATGCTTTACAATTCTTCTTCTTGCCTTTGGCTGAGCTTGTTCAATTCTATCTCTAGTTTAATAAAATCTTCATCAATAACTTTCCCATTATGCCAACTTTTTGGTTACGCTTCCACATCAAGTAGGTAGCAGTGGAGTACGCAGCTACTGAGCTAAAATCTAGTGCTTTTCCCAACAATGGTGCTGCTGTTTCTCTGTCACTGTTGACTCAAGAGCCTCTGCTGCCTCAGCCCCAGGCACCACTCTCACCTCAGGATTGATCTGCCGGACAAGAATTCATCAAGGAACCCCTTTGCTACTGTTGCCATAGCTCATAGCAGCCCTCATTCTGTGGCCACTAATGATACAGCAGTCCCTGTTGTTCCTTGCAGCCACCAGAGTCAGCACCTCCTCTTGTTGCTGGGAAAGGGGAAATGATATTGCTGTGGGGCAGGAGACACATGGGGTTCTGGCACAAGCAGTGGTATGGCAGGGTAGTGTGTAATTGGAGCAGGTGGCTCTGGGGTGGGCTTTGCAACTCCTGCCTGCTACTGCAGAAGGGTGTTATTGCACAAAACGAGGCTCTTAGTTACAAAGCACCATAAGATATAGTCTCTTTCCCATTTATTTGTTGATCTTTTCACTCTTTCTCTAACTCCAACAGCATTCTTCTGATCTAATCTACTTTCATCCT
Source organism: Aspidoscelis tigris stejnegeri (assembly GCA_023333525.1). Classification (NCBI taxonomy): domain Eukaryota; kingdom Metazoa; phylum Chordata; class Lepidosauria; order Squamata; family Teiidae; genus Aspidoscelis; species Aspidoscelis tigris. The sequence continues at coordinate 57,955,189 of JALMGA010000002.1, read as the reverse complement.
CTGCCTCCAGCTCAACTTTTTCTTTTTAATCACACCATAGTAGAAAAAGCTATTTCATATTATTAGTGCATGCCCTATTGTCTTGACATTACAATATTCCTGATTTTGCTCTTGCCCCTGCTTCATGTCTGTGTGCGAGAGAGAAAGCAGGGAGAAAGAACAGCCACAAGATCAGGCACTGGATGGAGAAGGAAAAGAAAATCCTTCCTCTGCCCACCCAAGAAAGTACTGATACTGCTCCCCTATGGTCTCCTTGTATGATCATACCCTGAGAATATATCTGGGCTAAGGTGCAGAAACACTCTCAGTGTTGGTATAATCTGAATACTGGATACATGAGACTAGGAGGGATAGCACAGAGAAAAATCAAGAGGACATTTTTATATGTGATTTTTAGGAACCACGGACTGCTTCAGGCCATCTTAAACATCAGATGTGACTGTAGCCTAAATGTCACTTTCAAGCATTTTTGATAATTACATATGAAAATGTCCCGAATGCTCATTTTAAAGAAAAACTCCTATTTTACCAATAGGGAAAAACCTAAAAGCAACACATCATGAACAAATTCTGCACTTCAGATTAAGCAGTACATAAAATAATCTTGGAATCAAATCCAGGAATACAGTGGTGTAAAAATAGCCAGAAGCCCACATATACTCTTTCAGAATATCTCTTTTGCCAAGAATTTTGTTCATGTTCTGAAATTTAGTGTTTGCTTAGGTAGATATCAGCTCAGTGGTGAAACAACTGCCTCAAACAGAGATCTGGATGTCTGATGCCCAACAGCTCCGTAGATGATAATAGGAAACCGCTTCTGCCAAGAAAACTGCATGGGTGCATCCATAAAGTCAGCAATTACACGGCTATTATTGGTTTTAATTGCAAGCCCAATATAGTTGTGGAATTATTCCCTTCCCATTTCCTGCATCCACACCACTCTTTCTCAGGTACTTTTATGTTTTACATTTGACAAGTAGAGATGGGACAAAAACTGGTCTTCTGAAGGATCACAATCTAAGGGTGTTTTTCCACTGTCAGAAAGTACCCATTTTTGCACCCATTAAGGACCCGTTTGGGTGTGAGCCGGATGATCCTCTTTCCACCATGGCACCCATTTGGGACCCAACTGTTTCAACTGCCACTGGGGAAATCCGGATCAAATGAGTACTTTCTGGCCTTTAATCCAGATTTTCTGTAGACCCCATTAATGGGGTCTACAATGGGGTCTTCAGGCAGAAAATACAGACTAAAGGGAGCCTGTTTCCATGCTTGTGTGGCAATGGGGTCTAGAGGAGACTAGGGAGAGGGGGCAGCCATGGGTGTGTGTGCCCCAAAACCTAAGCTTCGAAGTCACTTCAAAGTCTGTGCAAAGTAGCTCCGGAGCGTCTTTGAAGTCTGTGCTGATCTTCAGAGTGAACTTTGAAGTGACTCCAAATTGACTCCAAAGTCACTTCAAAGTTCACTCCGAAGTTCACTCTGAAGATCAGCACAGACGTCAATGGAGCTGTTTTGCATAGACTTCGAAGTGACTTTGAAATAACTTCGAAGCCACTTCGGAGATTGCACCCCGTCCCCCAAACACCTGGGGTGATAAGCAGACCCCTCATGGGTAGATCCGAATTTCCAAATGGGTGCTCCAGTGTTTCCATGGCAGGGAGGCTAGCACCCGTTGCTAATGGGCTCTACACCTCCTGTGGAAACACATTGGGTATTGAAAGATAAATGCAGAAATAGCATATGCAGCAATTCTGTAACAGAAGACTGATTGGATGCTTCCCTTTGAAACTGCATTTCAGTCACAATGGATCAAAATGCATTTTGGGGAGACCAAAAAGAGAGCATGCAAAGTGCCATTTCTTCTCCACTCTTCTGCTAGGCCTGATCTGTAGTCCACCACTGGACAAAAGAAAGTAATCCAGATAACTGTGAAATGTGGGCTCTATCTGTAGCTGCCCAATAGAGCTCACTTAACTGTGTGTATGAAATGTCATCAGAGTTCTGTAGTATAGGAGAATGTATCTTTTATAGACTCTGTATTAATTTTGCTACTTTAATATTTGGAAGAAATGTCTAGCATTTAGTTTTGAGGAAAGGGGACACAGCACCATAGAAATAAATATTCTGTTCTACATATTTCCTTCTGTGTCCCTCTGAATATTTGAGGTCAATTCCATTAAGGGATAGAATATTAGGAAGCATCTAAACTCATTTTAAAACTTTTTAGAGAGAAGAAAGCATTAATTATAAGAAAAATGTGAAAAAGAATTTTAGACATTAGTGATAGTAGCTGTATAAAAGAAGACCTGATCCAAATCTATTAGGGACAACTAATTTAGCATCTACAGTTGCCCCTTGTTTTATATGGTAGTTAGGGTCCAAAACACACACAATGTAGCTCAAAACCAAGTGAAACCTATGAAAAACTGAGAGTATGAGTATGTGGTGTAAGATAACTGTGAAGGCTCAGTCTGCCAACATATATCAGTGGCACCACAGAGACTCAGGCTGCATCCATACACATGAAAAAAGTGGCTTAAAAGTGGCTTAGTGGTGGCAGAATGTGGACATTAATGTTCCCATCTCACATCTAATTTCCATTAAAGATCTTTAAAAGCACATTTTCTGGAAACTAATATAGATTAGAGGCACTAGTATTCAGATGTTACCATCTCTAAATCACTTTCAAGTCATGCAGCCTCAATCTATCACTCAACAGCATGAATTGGCTAACACTGGTAGACTGGCCTGATGCATCTCCTCTAACCCCTACTTTTCCCTAGACAGCAATTTCTCATACAATGCAGTCATGGGAATATGCAGCAGTTTGCACTTATAAGAGCAACATAGCTCCTTGTTGTATATTAATTGATTTCTGTCAATTAAACATTCATACTATTAATTTTCCAAACCAACTTCAGTATATAATGATCATAGCTTTGATGGAATCCAGAATTATCTTTGTAAAAGGTTATGCTGACATTGATATCAGGAATTTTCTTTCAATTAGATTTTGTTCCATGATAAAAGGATTAAAACAAAATTCATTGACAAAACATTTTATTTAAAACCCGTTCCAACCAGCTCAGAAAGTGGCACTGTTCCATGCCTTTTTGGTGAAGGATAATTAAATCTCTGGGTTAGAATCCAAGTTTCATACAGTGAGGCATGAGCAGATTCATGTGTAAACAAGCTTTGAATGTTTCAGAGCTAATTCAGCTCAGAAAAGAAGTTAATGTATAAGGCTGGTGATAGCCAGATCACAGACTTGATACCTATGAAATGACCAGATAAAACTTGGGCCACATTCCCATCCTGTGTGTATTTTACATACAGTGAAAAATGCTGCCATCATATTTGATATAAAACATAAAAAATATATTCTCCAGAATGGGCTTAACGCTCTCACACACATTATAACTAGATTCTGAGTGAGTTCTGAGTGTATCTCAGATGTTACATCTTCACAAACTGCTTCATTTAGATGATCAATGATCAGTGTCCCATTTTCTTATGATAGATTATTAGTATTTGAGATCGAATATTAAATACCGCTATGCAATCTTTAAAAACTAACTCCAGATTTAACATCCAATCCTCAGAGTATTTATTTAGACACAACTCTCAATGATTGTAACGAAATTTGTTTTCAGTTGTGGGTACCTAGAAATGCAGCCTAAATTATGAAAAACAGAGTATCTTATGACAGTATAGCTTCAAGCAGCAGTGACTGGAATGCTTAGTATGTCTTGATTTCACCTGTTCCAAGAGACTGCTGGAGAAAAGCACTCTGATAACCTGTGCAGACAGGAGAGACCAAGGCATGCAATGTGCTGCTGCTATATAAAAGCCACCCCTGAGTATCTGTAATACAGGAGGCAACACCTTTATAGCCAGTATAACATTAGAATAGTCCAGTATTCTGTCTTTTATCAAGAAAAGAATGGCCCTAAGGGAGTTGGGATGTGCAAAATTGCTCCAAACAGTATTCTGAGTAGCAATCCAATTCTGGAGGAGAGACTGGCATGGGGAGGAATTTGCCACTGACTCAAAATTCCTAGGAGTGTGAAGGAAGAACAAGGTGGCAATTGGTGTGAGATTTCTGGGCCCCAGCTCTTATGGGCTACCCATCAAATACATCTATACTGTTCTCTCCCTCAGCATTTGATTCCTGATCAGTATTCACGTTCCTAGAGAAAAGCATTTTCACAAAAAGTTACTTTTTACAAGTAATATTTTCTAATGCATATCCAAAACCAAAATCTTAGTTCAGCAGGCGGCAGCAACATCTTCTCCCAGTCTAGGTGATGAGGGTTCATGATGCAATTGACTCAGGCAACAATTTTGGGTGGTGGATTGCTGAGAGGGTAACCACCCCCAGCAAAGCGTGGAATTCTGGTCCTCTGTGCTGAGAAGTCACGTTCCATGTTATTCAAGGCTCTCTCCTTTTCCCTTAGGTATGGGGGTGGGGTGAGAAAAAAGAAAAGAATGTGGCTCATATTTACATTTTCTCTCTTGATATCATTTCCAAAAGTTCCTAAGTTTTCATAGCAGCAATTGTTCTATCAGCAGATCATTAAAAATATGTTGATGAGAGCCTGTTAAGCTAAACAGCCACAATTAGATGTCTGTTTGGATCTAATTAAGTGACTGCTGATGGTGTGCAGAATTATTAAAAATTAGAACTAAATGAGCTCCCCTAATGTTACTCCCTCAAAATGGTCAGAGATTCTCATTAGAAACAGAAGAAGTGTAAGGCTTGTCACTTGGAATTTCTAATCATAGCACTGCTCTTCCAAATGATAATTTGTTTTCAAATGAAAGGATGAAATCATCAAAGGCAAAAAAGGGGGACTTCTTTTTTGTTGGCTTTTAATGAATAAATTGTGTTAGCCATTTTCACCATTTAACAGACTTATAGTGATAATTATCCCGTTCATTCTTTTTTATATAGAACCAACATTATCTCTATAACTTTGAACTGATAGCTAGAGCCTCCAGACTTGTGCTGTAGGACGAACAATCACAGCTTGAATTTATCAGCCCTTAAAGAAAACAGCACAGTTTAACTATTCACTCAGTTCTTTAATGAGGTACAGGGGAAGCCCCCAGTAGAGTAGTGTGAGAGGTATGCTTTTAGGAGATGAACAACATACAAATAATTTTAAAAATTCATTATTGTCAAGTGATAGTCATTTCTAGGTACTGAAACAGCACAGCTATATTTTACAGCCTATTAAGCATTAGTCCAATCCTAAGATTAGTCTTTTAAGTATACCAAGAATAAAAAGCTTCTCTTAATGTTGGTATTTGAGTTGAAATGTTGACATGTAGCCATGGATTGCAATCTTTTTTTAAAAACCTGAAGACAAAAGATGCCATTCTCCTCTTCCAGTATCAGGCTAAAAAGATTCATGTCTGGCATTACTTGTAGGATTACGTATGAAATACTTCCCCAGTTTTGTTTTAACTTGAAAACTCAAAAGGCATATTAGAACCCAATATTCCAACAATTAAAGAAACAGATTAGGGATTGGAAGGATAAGCATTCATCTTTGTTGGTAAGGGTTGCTGCAGCAAAAACTTTCTTACTATCCAAATTGCTTTATTTACTTCAAGCATTACCACTACCGTATTTTCCGGCGTATAAGACGACTGGGTGTATAAGACGACCCCCAACTTTCCAGTTAAAATATAGAGTTTGGGATATACTCGCCATATAAGAAGACGACACCCATCGTATAAGATGACCCCCGACTTTTGAGAAGATTTTCCTGGGTTAAAAAGTAGTCTTATACGCCAGAAAATACAGTAACTCCAATAAGACAGATATACAATAAATTTAAGGATACAATAAACAGTTTTATATGTAATTCCAAAAGGAGTACACTTCGAAATAGGATAACACAAAAACCTTCTAGCATGGGAGGTTGGGCAGCTCCTAACATTCAAGCTTCCTAATATTCCAAGCATTTAGATTGACAAACAATTTGCGTGGTTTAAGGAAGCTACGTCCACTGTGGTGGGAGATAGAACAACAGCAATGTGATACACTGAATAACATATTTTATAGTAATAAAATTAACAGGAGAGTAGAATCAGTAGAATAAATAGAATCTGTTTATTAAAACACAGAGACAGTTGGATAACATGACAGAAGCATGTACTATGTACAACATGAAGTGCATGTTGTACATAGAAGAATATGTACAAAAATCCAATAAAGATTTTTTTAAAAAAAGAAAACTCCAAAGGCATTTTCCACACTTCTCTCTATAATGGTACAAGTGCCTGCCATCTGCAGACCAGTGGAGACTATGGCAGGCTCCTTCCTGCCCTCTCAATCATGCAGTGTCCACATTGGGACCATATTCCAGTTCTGATGTGAATGGTCTTCTTTAAAAAGGTTCTCAATAGTACCAGGACCATAATCTGGTCCACAAAGGGCATGTAAACAGCAAGCCCCATAGACAGAAATATGACAGAGGATTCTCTTTGCTGGCACTCCAGGATGCACCACTGGAAATGGCACCAGAAGTGGCACCACACAAAAAAAGACCCTCCCAGAAACCGTGGAGGCTCTTCAGAGACAGGGTTGATTCAGCCAGGGCTGGAATAGGACAGGCTGTCTATGTGTGGACAGCTTTCTCCCACTCCAAAACCAGCCAATCCCAGTGTTGCTTGTTCTGTGACAGGGTAAGTACAGAAAAGCCCAAAAAATATTGGTATGTTCCAAGTCATTCATTGGAACAGCAAGTCATCCTAATGGAACACATTCTCTGTTCCAACCACAGGGAACAATCGGGGATTCATTCTAAGTCTTTATTCCCTAGGGCAGAGTCCTAGGGACAAAAGATAAAGCTAACTGTCCTGCATTCTGGCAGGAATACTGAATCCCAGAAAAGGAGAAATGTCTTTTCCTTGCTCTTAGGAGCAGTGATTGTTGCAATTGGCTGAGTAGTTATCATTAGCTTCCCCCCCCCCCCCCGCCCCTGTAGTAAAAGCAGTTGTGGCTGATGAAAAGAAAGATAAAACTTTGCTGTTGAGGGTAGTTCTGTTCTTTCAGCAACAGCAGACAGGAAGACATGAGCTGTGTTCACACCTAAGTTTTAATCCAGTCAGACCACTTTCAGAGTGAGAGAACACATCAGTGTGTACAAATGGGTTTTTGGCATTTGATTCGTATTGGATACTTATCTGTTTGGATATTTGTATGAATTCGTACAAATACATTCGTATCGAATAGAATCCTACCATATTCAAAGGGGATCTATTCAAAAAATATGAATTTTCTAACAGAAAAGAACAGAAATACCCTCAACAAATGGATACGTATCAGATATGTATCCAATATGAACACATACATATCAGATATATCCAGTACATATCCCCAGTTAAACAAATGTCCAAAACATTCATATTTGCACAAATGTTAATGTACAAATGTCTATCTAACCCAGAAGTGGATTTTCTGAGTTAAATCGTGCCGAGATAAAACAGCTTGTCAGTTTGCTGATGTGTCCTCCCATTTTGAAATTGGACTGAAGCTGGATTAAAACTTATCATGGCCATGGATCGCTCTTGGATCCTGAAGATCCTGTTCGATGGAAACACAGAACATTCCATGGAAAACATCTTATTTTGAGTGCAAAATCATTCAACATAAAAATGTTTTCCAAAGCCTTACGTACTTGTGATAGAATGAAAATTACACAAAGTAGTTAATATGTAAGGCTAGGGACTAAGGAAGATTTACAGCAGAAAAAATATTTATTAATTAGGAATTATTAATTAGGAATGCATAAAGGTTCATTGCCTTCTTTGCAAACACAAACTGGCAACAAACGCTCTGATAACGGTTACTGCAGGGGGCAGAGTGAATCTTCTCATACCTGTGTGATTAATTAATCTATTGCAATAAAAGAAGAAAAAAGTATACACCAGCAATGGCTCAAATTTCTCTACAGCCTCAGATGGGCTCCAGCTTAGAAAAGGCAATATGTTAAATGCTCATATACAAAGAACAAAAGAATCCTCATCCGCACATGAACCTTTCACTCACTCAGGCAGGCAAACATTATATCATTACAATTTAAATTAATGGAGACAGAAGGGTTTAAGTTTTAGGGAGGAATTAGAACAAGAAAAAGAACAACACCCATTCATTCCCTACTGAGGTGCAAGGCTGAGAAAGTTGCATAAATCACTGTAATTCTTCAATAAAGTGAACTTCATTTTGGAAGACAAAGTGTTTAATAATTGTTGGAAGTCAGCTACAGGGTAACTGAAACCTAAGGAAGGGGGGAAATAACAGAGGAACAAGTGAGAATATAGCAACAAAAAGGAGGAGAAAGGTTAAAGGCCCAAAGCCACCAGGGATATTAAATCTGCAAGCCCTAAAATTATCTCACACCCGGAAGGCCTGAAAAGAGGAGTTTAATTTGTACATCATTATTGCAATGGCAGTTGTGAAACCAAAGCAGTTCTTGTGCTTGACTGGAGAAAGAGGGTGTGACAGTATGTGACAAGATTCCTTAAACACAGCTTATGTTGAATACCTACTGCTTATGTTTTGGTACCTACTGCTATCATAGGAAGAATGAAACAGAAGGCACAGGATTATAATTATTAGTAGTATTTACTAGAGATCAGGCTATAGTAATCTTAAATATCTTAGCATCCAACTTTAACATTAGAGGGTTGTGTTTTGAATCCAGAATGCACAGGTAAAAGATAGACTGTTGGAAGAGGACTTGCATTAAGACAGATGGCAAGAAAGATACAGGACATCAGAAATATCCAAAGACAGGATTAGCATAAAGTAGAATCAGAGAGAAAAAAAAGGGCTAAAGCTGGAGTTTACCTTATTAGTATGGAAAGTGACAGTGAATGTAAAGATACTTTGGAAGCAACAGATAAAATAATAAACACAGAAAAGGATAATAGAACTGCATAAACAATTCTTTGCAAGCATGTTTTTTGAGGATAAAATCTTGAGAATAAAAGTTCCAGGTATACAATGGAGGAACATGCATTATTGTTCCCAGAGACCTCGTGAATTCCAGGACTTCAGCGGAAGAGACTAGTAAGTTTTCAAGTGTAACCGCATGATTATGAAGTATCTTGGAAAATGCAAGCTTAAAAATTGGAAAACAAAGACAAACAAACAAAAATAATAGACCTCCCCTATCACTGTAAGGTAGCAGGGCAGCTTAAGCAATGAATCTAATAAAGGTATAATAGCAGAATAACCGAAAGTGTACAGAAGAATGAGCAAAAGCTAAAGAAAAAAGAGAAACAGGAAAAGCTTCAAAGATGTTTTATCATGAATTTCATGGACATTTAGACAAGGAAAATTCCAAATACCTTATACAGCTGCTGAATGGAAAGCTAAGAGAGGAGAGGGACATTAAATTAAAAAAACAAACACTCAGATTGGATAAGCAGCATGGTGGTGCCGAAAATAACAAAAAGTAATTGAGGATATTCAAAGAGCCCTACAGCCCTGAATAAAGCACTGAAAAGAAGCCGTTTCCTCTCCCTACTATTGGTGATAAATTGAGAAGCAAGACACGTTGTCCATTCTGATGTAAAATAATTGATTATGCCATACTGAGTTGGACCAGAACTCCAGCAGTTTGACATATCTACTTCATCCACAGTTACAAAAGAGGCAACACAGTTTTTCCCAATACAAAAGGAGTTGTGTGTTTATAAGGGCAGTGAAACCAGAAATGCTTTCAAAACATATGATATATTCATTACATCTGAAAATAGAAAAATGACCAAGGTAGGCCAAAGAAGCAATATAATGGCTAGGAATGAAGGTCATATGACTGCTTTGGAAACAGAAGAAAAGATAAAGAGTGAAGAAACAGCAATAAGTTTCTGCTTCGTTCATTATAGGCTTTGACAGGTACTTGAAATTCTATTGTCTGTCTGTACATGTATGAGTCCATGCTCATATCCTTATGACCCACATAAAGAAAATCAGAAATTAAACTCTAAACATAAAATATAGCAGTGTTTATTCCTTCCTGTATAATCAGAGAAGCAAAAGCAAACCTGGGATTGAATTCTAAATATTATGGCTGTTTTCACAAGGACATATCTGTCAGAAGAAAGATTGGAAGACATTATGGTACCATTAGGTATTGATCATAAAGCTTCAGGAAGGCCATTAGTCATGCAGTTGTTGCTAACACTTACATAAAGCAGCATTTTGCCATTTGGTGATGAGCAGAATTTGACAAAGATCACTAGAACTGTTTGTTATCTAACTCCACTTCCACACTTACCTTTGGTATTCCAGTACAGGGTGAGCTGCCCATACCAGGATAACCAATCTGGTCTGTTCTGCATCAGCTCCAAAGCACACACCAACTTCAGAGCCAACACAGAGGCCCTCCAATGCTCCAAAGGCCAATAATAGCAATTAATGCACTATCAAAACAGCCTCCCATGGTACCTCAGATCATGGACCATGCCATCCACATATCTTCCTGGCCTGCTATATCGTGCCTAGTACACTGGTAGTCCTCAACATTGATGTCAGTAGACTACATCAATTTTGGGAATCCTAAGCTGGTCAATGTGCCATCCAGTACAGATGAAGCAAACTGGGAGGAGGAGCCTCCTTTAAACCAGTCCTGTGTGAAATCTTCAAGGACTGTATTTTCACTTGCGATCAGCTCCTTTATCCTTATCACACAAAAACAGTAGATTTTATGTTGGGTTATTTTTTAGACAGTATATGTCCCTCACTTATCTTTGGGAGGATAAAACCTGCAGGAAACCATTATAGTCATGGCTTATATCTATTTCTTGTATTTCTTAATAGCCCTTAACCTTAAGAATCCAGGGATGGTAACAAAGTAAAACCGCAATCAAGATAAACATTGAGCAATAAAAAATAAATATAAAACAACGTAATGCATTAAGATAATCAACTTATCTAGTTCCTTGTCTACTGAGCAGAAAGAAACTACCAAATGACCAAGGGTGTAATCACACTTGGCATTTTTCAAACAGCCCTTTTACAAAACATGTTCCATCAGTACCTGACATCCCTCCCCCCAAAAAAGCATTCATACAGGAAAAACAAATCCTACTTCATGTTGTTGTTCCTTCACCTCAAAACGTGACAAATCCACTGTAAGAACAACTGCCTGCTGGCTGGATTTCTGGGTCCCTGATCGGTTGGCTCCTAGCAACCATTTCCATTGGCTACAGGAGTCTCTGTAGCTTCCCACCCCGTCTGTCTCAAACAAGAGTCACCCCGAGAGTAACTCTTCCCTGTCTGTGGACAGGATAAATAATAAAAGGACTTAGGGGTACAGCAAGTGTTCTTTTTAAATTTTCGGTCTGTTCTTTGAGCCTCAAATTAATCCTGATAGCCTCTCTAACTATGTGTAAGAACACACTCTATGCTTAATAAAGAATCTAAAGGATGGTCCTTAGAATTTGCTTGTAATATGGAGCTTGCAAATGTTGCACAACTGTGTATTTTTTCTACAGTGGAACCCATCATCAGTGTTAAGTACCTTCTGCCTGTGATATTCTCATTGCATTGTCTTTAAATGAACTACACATCAACCCAGAAAATTTGTGACAAGGATGACTTGATACTTCTACAGTCTGCACTAATTATATAAAACCAACCAAGTGTGACTGATCCCATAGAAGACTACACAAATGCAAATTTCATGTAATAGGAAGTACAATTTTTTAAAAAGCACTGTATTCTTAAACTTCTGGAGGTTCTCAGATTTCTGCTAACACAAGATGGAGAAATAAAATTATACCTACGTGTTCATCAATTTGGATTTCACATTTACACTAAATATTATTTCAAGAGAATGACTACTGGACTACTTTCAAAATATGAATATAACAGAAAGTAAACTATAAGGCCCCCTCTGAGTGTTGTCCTGCCAGAGAGGGAAAGAGGGTTATGTTTTAAGTATGTTTTAGAACTTTATTTTAATCTTTTTATTTCTGAGACCTTCCGATGAATACTCTGAATGAATGAGTGAATGAACGAATGAATTCCTTTCTCACACTAATTTCCTTCATAACATGCATACACATATACACATGAAGAAGGGGTAGCTGCTGTTAGCGTTATATTTCACTTTTAATGTGAAATACTATTACTTATTGCCATCTCTTAGTGCTTACTTGTTTTCATGATCCTTCCGTTTCTGAGTGAGGTATTTCTTCTTTACATTCAGAAGCTCATTGGCCAACCTTTCAATTTCATATTTATATTCTTGACTCTGTGATTCATACATGTTCAGTTCAGAAGACAAGACCTTTAAAAAAATTACAACATATAAATGTCATAGGTGATTTTTATCATTTTTTTCAAGGCAGCCCAGTAAAACCAGAAAGAGCAGAGCAAACTATAGTACCTCAGTTAGCATTGCAGCTTTCACACAATCAGATAACACTTGTTTTACAGAGAGAGAGAGTGTGTGTACAACAAAAGGCAGGAAGTTCGGTCTTGTACCATTTCCTACCCTTGCTGGTCTAAAATGCTGATTATTCTTTAGTCTTGAACATTGTTTTCACTTCTTCTGAGTCAAGGGAGGCAGTTCATTTGCTCACTTGCTGTCTGGAAGCATTAATGGGCTGGATGTCGGCCAATAAATTGAAACTGATGGCATATAAGACAGAGGTACTGTGGGTCACAGGTTTCCAAGTCCAGAAAGTTAAGGGGCATTCAATTCTGAGTAGAAATATTTTGGTCAAGAAAAAATGGGTACACGATCTGGGAGTGTTCCTAGATTTGTTGCTGTCATTTGAGGCTTATGTAGTAGTTGTACCAGATGTACCTACCTCCATCTCCAACTAGTTTACCAGCTTTAGCCTTTCCTGGATAAGGTCAACTTTGCCAGGGTGATCCACTCTCCAGACAGGACTACTATAATGTGCTCTATATGAGACAGCCCTCAAAGACAGTCTGTAAACTGGAACGACAGCAGAATGCAGCAGCTCTAGCACTGACAAGAGTTTTTAGGCAGACGCACATCGTGCCTGTTCTTAACAATGAACACTGGCTACCTATCTGTTATCAAGCTAGAGTCAAGCTACTGATGTTAATGTATGAAACTAAATGGATTAGGCCCGGGATATTTGAAGGAATATTAAAATCACAAGGTGATGGCCTTCTTCTAGTTCCATCACTCTTGCATTTCCAATGGGTAGTCAAACATGAGAGGGTCTTTTTGGTGGTGGCCACAGACTTTGAAACAGCCTCCCTCTGGAGCCAATCCAATCCCCAACATTATATGTTTTTGGTGCTTGGTGAAAAAAAACATACTTCTTCACTTAGAATTTTTATGGTTGGCTTCCTCTAAGTGTTGCCCTGTCAGGGAAGGAAGGAGTGGGAGCTATATTTGAAGTATGGTTATTTTATAGCTTTTATCTTTTTATTGTTGCAACCCACTATGGGAATGAAAGAATAAAACAATAAAGTCAAGCAACCCAATGAGAAAGCCAGCAAAAACCAGCTCATCACCATAAACGGTTTGGCTCCTGGCTTGGGAGACAGCTGGGGTAGGGGGAAAAATCCCTCAATCTTCAGTAGAGGTGTTTTTCTACCCCAGCCTTTTTGCCATTTTCTGATAGTTTCATCCAAGCAGCTATGTTGTTTTGCAGATCAGCTACCTAATCAGCTTGTCTGTCAACAGAAATTGAAATGATTAAAAAGATAAATCCCAGCTACACTTACATCTGAACAACCTCCAGAGTGAACTCATCAGCAAAGTTATGATCCATTTTCCCACCACATTATCTAGCCCAGAAAATCCAACTTTAGATAAATAGAAGAAAAATGGTTTATCACTTTGATATCTTCTCTTCATTCCAAAGGCTCCCTGAAGGTACATATTTTTAAACAGGTCTTCAATCTGGTCTTGACCATATTTCAGAAAGCGTTTCTTCACATATGCTGGGCCAGTGGGGTCCAGGGGCAGACCTGGAGGCCGCCATGTGCAGCGGGGCAGCTCCGGCTCCACCCCTCTACACACTGCCTATGCAATTGGTGCCTGACTCTGTAGTTGCTACATAGGCAACTACATAGCTGTGTCTCTCTGTCATGCCCACTGTAAATGGAACTTCCTGCTTGGGCCTAATCAGGGCCTCAGGATGTGAGCTACAGCTTCTGCACAACAGCCGTGTTTAGCATCCATTGCCATCGTGTGCTAAACAGCCAATGCAGACACATGGAGTCTCTATACAGATCCAGAAGTCAATGGGCTGGATTCAGTGAGAACAAGATCTCGAAGACCCTGATCTCCTTAATGTGGATTAACCATGGTAAGAGCTGGAACACCCAAAGATATACATAACTAAGCTTTTAATTGGGTCTCCATTAAAGCACACCAGTGTGTGTAAGGGAGGAACTGGATCCTTTCCTATCACAGAACGGTGCTCTCTGTATGGAAAGGGACAACAAAATGAAGGAAGCCCAGGGGTCTGGGAAACAATTCTGATCCATAAATAATAAATAATAGCACAACAAGCTTGTTTTGATTGAACTGGGATATGCTCATTTAAATATTTTACATTTACCAAAAAATGCCAGAAAATAAACCATAATGGATAAAGAGATCTTTGATACATTTAAATAATGAGAGTATACACTGAGATAAAGAAATGGATCAAACAAGAACGTGTGAAGAAAATGTGCTTTCTGTTGCATTTCTAAACAGACAGTAACATTCTTCACCTTCCAAAAATTGAGTGTGGAACAAACATACAAAAAGAAAATAAGGGAATCATTATTTTTTTCCATTTCGACTTACAAACATCACTCTTTCTTGTGGAAATAAGGATTATTATTTCTATAAAATATACCTTAAAATAACCTAAAATTTACTAGGAAGTTGTAGGAGGATATTAATATCTGTTTTTATCAATGTGAATACTGACTGGTTAGAACATGGGTATAAAAACAAAATGTGGAAATGCTAAAGGTAACTGACTAATAATTATGGACACTTTTTAGAATGGAGAAATGAACTTAATGGTTGATGGGATTCCTCTGGGTGCTTTTGGGAATAATTGAATAATAGACAAGAGAGCAGTTTTTAGAATGACAATAATCACCAAAAGTGCTATTTTCTCACTGTCATTGTCTCAACACAGTTGTTCAGAGAAGATATTTTACAATAAAGTACACATGTATCTGCAATGACCCCTGTCAATCAGACACTGAAATTTACTATGCCACAAGCACTACCTTAAGGCCGGGCAACTGGGAATGCTATGTAAAAGTACCATCTAGAAGGTAGCAGACTATTAATTTTTAGAGCACCAAGATGCCATCTATTAATGATAAATCAAACTCTAACCCCTCCTCATGTGGAGGAAGCCTTACTCAAAACAGTAGAAGACTTTTGTCTCTCTACTGTGTGACCCTTGACATGGAGTCCATTCACTACCTCTGTCTTTGAATAGACCCTATGGAGCAAAATTGAGTTTTCTGAGGTAAACGAAAGCTCTGTTTGTGCTCAGCTCCTCAGGGTAGTTCCTAGTGTATCAACACCACACTGTTAAGGTGAGAAGACCTTACAATACAAACATGGCCTTCTTGAAAGCAGGTTCCTTCTCTTCCTTCCTGGTAGAAATACAAAGAACACCTGACTTTATTCTGAATTCCCTCCCATCCCTTTACTTCAAAATGGCTCAAAGAAATATTACTCCAAGTTCTGCAGGTATTTTACTGTTAGTTGGTATATATATACTTGGGACAGTCCTGATTTTCTGCTAGGTAGAACAACTGCAAAAACTCCTAAATCTCACAGACTTCTACTTCCCCAGGATCTCATATTAATTTTCATATCACATCCTTTCTATATAACCAATATTATTTGTAAGGCCCCAGTGGATATACTGTAGGTGTAAAGAAAGATAAGGTATACTCTTTTCAACAACTTCACAGATCTTGCTCAATGCTATAGTCTTATGCCTGTTGCTAGTACCTCATTGCTAGATGTCCTATAAGTCACTTATCTCTCAGATGAGTCAAAAGTAAATATTTTAAATCCAGACTGTTAGATCATGTCTCATGGGAGGTTACAAATTGTAATCTGCTTTATCCCTGCATGCCTCACATTTTCCCAATAAAGTTTATTGTGCTTTCCCCTTCATTTCTTATTTCTAGTGTTGAGGGACAGGATGGAGCAGTGTACTTGTGATATGCACAAAAATGCTTGCTTTACGGCTTATGCTGAGAAACCGAGATGTGTTTCTCCTTCTGTTTGTGTTCAGCTCCTCGGTGTTGTTATCCCTTTAAAACTCTCAGTTCAGAAATCACACACAACTGTTCACAGTGCTATAGAAAGCCCTGTAACCACCACAACAAAAACTTGATGAAAGAAATGTGTTTCGCCCTTTCTGCAGGACATCCTAGGTCCTTTCTGTATTCCAGATTATATGATGGAATGGGGACCTGCTATCCACATGCTGGTGCTGACTGTAAAGGGCCCTGGGCTAATATCCAACTAGAATAAGACCAAGTGCAAAAATTGCCATTATTTGTTAAACACTGGTCCAGACTAGAGGGTACTGTGGAAATGTAGAGTATGATGCTAGTGATACCCAAATATTACTTTCCACGTTTTCATCTCATTTCTGCATGGGGTGTTGTTGTTTAGATTCTACATAAGAACATAAGAGAAGCCTTGCTGGATCAGGCCACAGCCCATCTAGTCCAGCATCCTGTCGCACACAGTGGCCCACCAAATGCTCATGGGCATCTCAAGCAGAGACAAGGACAAACCTTCTCCTGCTCTTGAGTCCCAGCAGATGGCCTTAGAAGCGCCCCAGTTCCTCCCCCCTCAGCCTGAAGTATGCACCTAGGCATTCGTTCTAGTAGCCATTGATACATCTGTCATCCATAAATTTGTTTAACCCTACCTTGAAGCCATCCAGACTGGTAGCTGTCACCCCCTCTTCCGGCAGCACATTCCATAAGCCGATGACCCTCTGGGTGAAGAAATACTTCCCCCTGTCAGACCTTATTCTCCTACCCATCAGCTTCATAGAGTGCCCCCTGGTTCTAGTGTTGTGCGATAGAGAAAAGAAATTTTCTCTATCCACCCTTTCTATACTGTGCATAATTTTATATACTTCAATCAGGTCCCCTCTCAAATGCCGTCTTTCCAGACTGAATTATTTCAGTAATGGGTTGTAACAAGTGATCAAAACATTGTTGGATAGCCTAAGCAGGAATTTAGCCAGTTTTTGAAGGGGCTTCACTCCCCTTGAAGGATTAGGTTCACAATCTGAAGTACCTCTTGAACCCGATGTGAATCCGGAAGCTAGGTTTCAGCCAAAACTAAATGTAATATTGCATTTTATTGTAGCGTTTTAGATTTAGCCATTCCTGAATATGGCAGATTTGGCATGGAAACATATGCCTCAGATACACTGAGTCTAGATCTTCACATATTTATCTATTTATCCATTCTAGTTATGACCAAAGGTCAGTGCACAGCATTCTCCCCTATCCCCACAACAACACTGTAAGGTAGGCTAGGTTTGGAATTTGTAATTGGCCACCCAGTGACCTTTCATGACATAGTGGGGATATGAACCCAGGAACTTGTAGGTTCTAGCCTGGCATAGCCACTCTGCTACACTGTCTCACAGTAGAACAGTACTGCCTGCCTCTGATACAACTAAAAAACATTAGCTTATGTAGAGAATCAGTGGGTGAACATTCAATTTGCTTACTAAAACTGCTACATTTTGTCTCCCAAAAGCTAAAGTGTTGGTTAGAGACCAAACATAGTAGTACCCTAAAGACAGTTTGGTCTCATGTGAATGTGCTTGACCACGGAAGTTTGGTGAGGTTCTTGTACCTGTCACCAAGTGGAGGTCTGCATTTGGAAGGTACAACAAAGAGAAAAGCAGCAATTACTCCTTGGGCCCTCATTGCTGGCATTTCACCAGTCAAAGCGGGCATTCACACCTTCAGCAAAAGGTGCCCTAGAGAAGCCCCAAGGGCATGGAAATCAAATACTCAGAAGCACACCACCATAGACTGCCTGCTGTTGTAGACTGCTCTGAGAACGGCCTTGGGGAACCTTTGAGCACTCTCCAGTGTATTCTTTATCAAAGATTTTTTTTAAAAAAAAACCCACTCCGATGATGTCCCTTTGTTTATCATGTTCCTTGGACAAACAGTGGTGGAACACTATGCAGCCATCAAGCCAGCAAAGGCCCACTTATGCTGCCCAAAGTGCAGAACCCCTTTATTATTTTATTCATTTTCCTGTTATGCTTTACATCTGTTTAATACTGATTTGGGTATCTTGCTGTTTTAAATGTTTTAACTGACATTTGTGTACCTAGATCACACATTGGTGTTGTTGTTTGGTACTCTCAAGTCAATGTGGCTCTGTTATGCTTTGCAATTAGCAGTGGTATGTCTTCCAGGCTATAAAATTCTTGGCCCAGTAAAATCCAGATTTTCCTCCGCAACTGGCCCAATCATGCCTGTCACACCTCAGTTTATACTTGTTGGTCACTCTGTGCTCCAAAATGTGTTGCCTTCTTTTTTCAGCAGCTGGGATAGTTTCTACTCTGTCATCTTCCTCCACTTACTGAGGTATAAGTATTATCTCAAAGGCTTTGGTTGGGGGCAGTTTCTTCATCAGGTGACTACAACGTGGTACTTTGCCTGAAGGAGTCAAGGACAAGGTCTCTTCCTCAACCTCATCCTCAGAGCTGTCCATGACAGGTACAGCCTAGTAGCTTTTTGGCAGGTATGGAACTGATTTGCAACTATCTTATTCGATGAAGATGTCAGAGAATAAACCTGGGACCTTCTACCTTCTAGGCAGGAGCTCCACCACTAAAATCCCAAATTGCATACTGTTACAAACAGACTTAGGTATGTGTAAATGTTCATACTGAAACTAAAGTATGGACAAAACGACCATTGCTCCCTTCTTGTGAATACAAAAATTCAATCATTTTGCACTTTTGCAATATTTTACTTGTGAAAATAGACGTTTTCAATGGGAAAAAAGCTACAAAAATATTCATCGAAAGTTCAATTATTCGAACAAAAGATCCAACGAAGAAAATAATTTTCAGTTTTAATTAGAATAGCACTTATGCAAGCACAGCATTCATGGTTGTGATATTTTAGGTAAGATGACCATGAGAGCAAAAATTACAGATTCACGCACCTTAAAATCATATGGCTAAAAGGTCAATAAGTTTGACCCTTTGTACTTGTGACTATTTTTAGCATATCAATTTTTTTTACATTAAAATTCATTTAACAGATGAGAACCATATGTTTTGAACCTAAGACATAAATAAATACTACATTTTATCAAATACCTGTATAGTTCATTGATACTAGGACAGAAATCTTAGTGGTTACTTCTATCCCAGGTATAAGATGTATCATAGTTACGGTTGTCTATGACAACTAGGTGTTATTTTTCTTGCAGCTGTCTTTAGTATGTTTTTTTTTCAAAAATACACCATGTATGCCCTTGTTTATGCCATGAATTTAAAGAGTACCACATTACACATAAGCCAACTTGCTACTTAACACAGAGCTTCAAACATTTCCAGGAGGCATGAAGAAGCTTTTCTCACCAAGGAAATCTTACTTTATAGTGACAAGGGGTTAAGAAAGATTACTTTTGTCAGCTGCCTAATGAGATGCAAGACTACTATATGGCAATGTACTGTTAGAAAAAGATGAAGGATTTAGCAATGTTTTCTCAATCCGTTTCCACTAGCTTGTTAAAGACAGAAGGAAAACGTTTTTGACTGGCACATTAAAAAAATCTCACTCATTTATAAAGGAAATTAAGCCTCATACAAAATTCTGGCAATATCTCTAAAGGCCCAAGTGGGATGCACATTTATACTAATAGGCTGCAAATTAATGCTATAATTAGGTTTTCATTTCATAATTTTATAGACAAACATTATACATCAATTTTTTTTTCAGTGCAGAAGGGTTGCATACTAGCCTTTGTCAGCAAAGGATGTCTAAGGATTCCAGAAATATGACTTTTGTTCATGCTACATGTTGCTATTATACTACGAGAATTTATTCCACATTTGTGTTCAATCCAAAGGCTGCAAAAGAAGCTCTACTGAAGTAGACTAAAGGTCCATCTAAAACAGTAATTTGATTTCTAACTGTAGCCATTTGAATGCCTAGAAATGGCAAAGCAGAGCATAAAGGCAAAAACTCTCTCCTTTCTTATTGCCCCCAGTTAGCTCTGTAGTTGTAGGTTTCACTTTGCTATCTGGAATAACAGCTATGGATGTAGCACAGAAAAAAAAATACATCGGCACAAAAATCACACTATCTTTGTGCATTTCTAAATGAATAATCCGGTTCTTCTTTAGTGTGCAAGTCTGTCTGTTTATGGGTGTTTTTCCACTGTCACTAGACAGGGTACTGCTAGTGACAGTGGAAAAACACCCTATGTGTCTGTTTGTGTAGGGGGGATGTTTTCCCAGTGAGTCTGAAACTCTCCTATGATAAGAATAGCCATGCAATTATAATCTCATCATCAAGATTTTTTTACACTACAAATATTCCCACATGTGACAATAATTATTTCCTAATTCTTTGAGCTATAAAACAGATTTATGTTTGCAAAGCACTGTTGGAAAAAACACCTACTTTAAGTTGCTTAGTCTTCTCCCTTAGGGTGTGTCGATACAATTGCAGCTGTTCTGCTGCTTCTGGTCCAGGCTGGCGTGCTAAAATGTGCTTCAGTTCCACGTACAGCTTTTCTTTCTCCTAGAAGGCAGAAATATACTAGTTGAGTTGCCCCTGTCCTCTTCCCATCTTAGAACACAAGGGAATCGAGCCATATAGAAACACTTCAATCAGATCACCTCTTTCCAGGCTGACGAGGCCTAGACATTGCAGCCTGATCTCAAAAGGGAGGTGTTCTAACCCCTTTAACTCTGGTTGCCTTTTTCTGCCCTTTCCCCATTTTTACATTATCTTTTCCAAACATGGCCTCACCAAAGACTTACAGTATAAAGAGGCACAATGACACTTGTTGCTTATTTTCTATTCCCTTTCTCATTACTTCTAGCATTGAATTTGCTTTTTTCACTGCTGCTGCACGCTGCCTTAACATCTTCACTGAGCTATCCACCAGATCCCCAGATGTCCCTTTCCCAGTCTATCGCAAAAAGCTCAGATCCCATCCATTTATAGGTGAGACGGGGATTCTTTGCTCCAATGTGCATCACTTTGCATTTACCAAGATTGAAGTACATTTGCCACTTCATTGCCCACTCACCTAATTTCAAGAGATCCCTTTGGAACTCTTCACAATTTCTTTCTTTCAGTTTTTACTACCCTGAATAATTTAATGTCATCAGCAAACTTTGCTATCACAACTTATAAATCATTTATGAATAAAATAAAAAGCACCAATCCAAATACTGAACCTTGGGGGACCCCACTTTTAGCTTTCCTCCAATCTGAGAATTGTCCATTTATTACTAGTTTCTGTTTCCGGTTCCTTAGGCAGTCACCAGTTCAGTACAGGGTCTGTCCTCTTATTCCATGACTGACGTGTTTATTCAAGAGCCTTTGATGAGTGACTTTGGCAAAAGCTTTCTGAAAGTCCAGGTAGACAATGCCAACTAAATCATTTTAATTCATGTACCAACTGACATTCCCAAAGAATTTTAACCAATTTGTAAAGCATGATTTACTGTTGGGGAAGCTGCACAGCCTTCTTTCCCTGGCTTCCTTTTTCAGCCCTTCACTTTATAGGTTTTTCACCGGTAATAAGCCTCGAGCTATAAAGAGCCAGCTATTTTCCTCCATAGACTTACATTGCATGCTGGGTGCTGTCCAAGGTACTTCCGTCTTTCCCACTTCATGCTGCTGCTGCTAAGCATAATGTCATTTCTCAAGACACGTGGAGAACAAAATAACAGCTGTCCTTCTCTTCCGGCTGAATATCTTTCCCACCACTGTGACATCACAAGGACATCTGACCTGCCTAACCCCAGCCTTCCTCCATACACCTCCCCAGATGTAGCCTGAATGTCATTTCCTCCATGCCCCTTTTTTGGCTGTATTTAAACCCCTGGCAAGATTAAACACTCTCTTGATTCCCTCCTAATGCCTATCTCCAGCCTCTTTGGAGACAGTTTGGTCTAGTGGTTAGGGAGCCGGACTTTATCTGGGAATACCGGGTTCAATTCCACCCTCCCCCATGAAGCCAGCTGGGTGACCTTGGGCTAGTCACAGCTCCCTTCTGAGTTCTCGCAGCACCACCTACCTCACAGAGTGTCTGTTGTGGGGAGAAGAACAGAAAGCTTTGCCAGCCACTTTGAGTCCCCTTAAATGGGTGAGAAAAGTGGGGTAGAAAAGCCAACTCTTCTTCTTCATTTACCCTCCCATTTTCTCATCTAATTGAGCCAGTCACACGTGGCCGATCATGCCAGCAAAACCTGGGTAAGCCTAACATAACAAAGCCAGTGTTACCAGCAGAAGCGCAGCAGTGAAGCCCCTGCTGCCAAGGCTATTTCCCTGAGCCAAGAGTGGGTCAAGTATCCACAATGTGACAATGCTTACTCCTCTTTAATTATGGTTTCCATCATAAACATAAAGGTTTCATGGTAAACATAAAGGGATTAAGTCTTCAGGGCAGCTTGCAAATCAGTTTTCCACACAAGAGGAAGCCACAGGTTAATCTCTGTCAGAGGACAAGTTTTTGGGAGAAGCTACAGAAAACTCAGGACACATAGCCGTTTTTTTCATTCATTAATGAGTAATGGAGTCAGCAATTCTGTGGCCAATTTTTGCCATAAAAAGACAGCAGGACAAGAGTATGGTGTCTGTGTCATGTGAGGACCACTCACATGCACCTTGACCACCCATTGCTTCATTTTGGGGTTTATAACACACCCTTGCATGCCTTTGTGTTTTGGGAACTGAAGTCATAAATATGATTTCAGTTTTTGTAAACTTTGTGACAATAGCAAAGTTCTGCTTTTTAGGGGGAAAAGGCATTTTTATTGGCATTTTGAATTCTTCCCCTGCTTACCCCTCCCATTTCTTGGCTCTGCTGAGGCTGAAGGGATTAAAGATTGAAATTAAGCAAGAACTCTCCTGCTGGAGAGAGACCTGAAAGAACTTGTCTGTTTCTCCATTCCCTCCCTCCTTTTTTCCCTGCTGGCACAGAAAATGGGAGGAGTTTTACTGCAAAAAGAGGGCCATTTTAAATTTTCTGCCTTGCAGTTTGGATTTCTCTGGTCAAAGCTATTGAAAAGACCATTTTAAACAGTATTTCTTTTTAATTTGGGGAGATTTTTAATTTTTGGAGACCAGTCTGACTGGGACTGAAAACATTCCCAATTTTAAGTCATTTTTGTTCCTGAAAGAGATGCAGTTTGCTGGAATCATACATCTACAAGACGGTGGTGAGAGAGAAGATTCGTTTCCAATCATTTTTCCCGTTTTTCTGTAAAGGTTTAGGGCTAGGTAATTTTTCCTAGTATTAGGGCTAATTTTATTTTGTTTTTCTGGCTTTTATATGTTTCTTTAAAGATCTGAAGTTGTTCTCATGGGAATTTCATTCTCATTTTTTTTAGGTTTTTACCCATAAAAGGCAATTTTATGGTGTTTTGCAACTTTTCTTTGCTGCATAGGTTTCATTCTTGGTCTCAAGAAAATGGGGTAGACTTAGTTTAATGCACAGAGATATTTTAATGGGATTTAGCCATGTTTGGGGGTTTAGGGCATGCTCGTCTTTGTCCTTTTTGATGTTTAAATGAAATATGTTTCTGATGGGGCTTTATGTTTCATTTTAACTTTCCTTTTGTATTTCTAATAAATTCTTTGCAATGATTTAACGATGAAATACTGACTTTTGAGTTTGAAATGGGTTTTGCCTCTTTTTTTTTGTAATCTTCATTATTAAAACCTGTGTAAACGATCGAGCTACAAATTCCCTGGGAGTTTAAATTTGGTGTACTTTTGGGCTTCAAATTAATCTAAATTATCCAAAATTTTACTCTCCATATTCGCTTACAGTTTATGCTGGAGCAATGTTGGTAACAAGCTGACTGGGCTGTAATTTTCTGGCTTGCCCCTGGATCCTTTTTTGAAGACTTGTGTTACATTTGCTACCATCCAGAGTTCAGGTACAGAGGCAGATCTTAGGGATACTGAAGCATAACAAACCTTTCAGTGTTAATAATGAGTTATACTTCACAACTTCTTTCTCAGCAACTCCTAGAACCACTGCACATTTAGATCAGTAACAAAGTTTCTGCGTTTTTAGATGAAATAATCAGCTTCTGCAAGATAGTAAATGCAGGACTCTAGCAGAGTTTACTGGCTGCAGTTCATCCTGTCCCCTTGTCTATGAAATCTGTCCTGCCACCTCTGAGCATTTTACACATAAAAAGACTGCTAGTGTAAGCCAGAGAAGTGTGAATGAGATAGCACTCACTTTGGGTGGTAAAAACAGAATGTCAATTTTTGCCTCTGAAAATTTCTGAGTATGGTGTCCACTATGCAATGTGTTCAAAATTTGTCCTTCCAAATCCAATCAAAATACATCAGTTATTCTATACTGCTAATACCAATCAGACAGCAGTAATATTTTATTGAAAAAACATGTTTTAAATTTGCAAAAGAATATTACTAGCACATAATTAAAATTCCAAAGAAACAGCTGTAGTTTTATTGTATGAATCCTGCTCTTTACAGCAAAGTAGTTCATATAATTTTCATCATACTCTTCTAAGGAAGGGCTAATCAAAGAGAAAAACGTAATCATTCAGTCAAGTTTAGGGATAAAAGGAAGTTTGGTTTTCCCAGATCCAGATGAGTCTTCTAGGCAAAATAATACACCAGGGTTACATTCACACCTAAATTTTAATCCACCTTTAGATTAAGATAACATATCAGCAAAGTAACTATTCATTTTCTTTCCACACTAATGCAAATGTGGAATTTCTGGATTTTATAAAACTGAAAGGAAGCAGTTTATCATTTTTCAGCTTGTCACTCTCACCCTGAAATTAACGGAACTTGGATTAAGATTAAGGTGTGAACTCAGTTTAGCATTCAGCACATAGAAAGCATCCTGATTAAAGCAGCTATTTAAAAACTGTTCAAGCAGCATCTGCACATATGACCAATTACAGCCCCTGTGCTTCCTTTGGGAATTATTACTAGGGTCCTTGTGGGCAGACACCAGCCCTGAACCCTCTTCAGCATGGAATGTCATCAACATTCATGGCCGCAGTGTTAGGATCCTGATGATTTAGGAAAAAATGAAATAACTGTGCTTGTTGAATAAAAGTTACATTCTCACTGGTTGTTGCAGAAATCCATATGACACAGAAAAACTGTTTAAGCTTCAGCTAGTGCTGCAGTGAAATGAAGCTACAGTTACCAACTTACAACTGAAAAGAATATTGGAAATTATGTCACCAAAGGTTTTCAGATCCAGTTTCTCTTTTGTGGTTATTTGTCACAGTATTATTCTTTCACAAAGCTTTTCCAGTTTTTCAATGAAACCATGTATGCTATGAAATTCAACCCATTATTGGAACAAAGTAATCTTTTCATTGAGCTTTTTATTAACATTTCACATGGAATTCATGGTGCTTTGAAATCAATTCAGTTTTGTAGTACTGGACAACGCCTTTATAAACTAAAATATCTAATCTGGAGTAGCTGCTCTGCCTTGTTCCCAGTTTATCTGAAAGTGCGAGCCGTCATAACAGAAATGAAATAAAACCATGGATGATAAACATATCTGAGGCCAGAAAGAAAACATTGTTTTCATTTTTACTTTTGAGTATATAGGAGACACATTTTATTGCCACTTGCAGAACTACATAGAGTTCTATATAATTAACTGTCATGGGCTTCAGGGACAGAAGAACTTCAAAATCACATCCTTGGACTTAAAAAAAAAGAGTATGTTGCAATGTGCAAGTTCTGTATTCTCTCTTAAATTCAAGAATAGAAGTATTCCTTCCATAAATTATGTATATGTAAATGTAAAGAGAAATACTTTGTCTGTTCCTGGCCATCTAGCCACCAGCCACTCTCTACTTCTATGCAACTGAACTTTAGTCTTTTAAAAATCCTTTTCTTAGCCTCATGACTAATTCTGAATTATTTCCACTCTTTGCTGAAATCCTGTAATATTATTAAGACAACTTCTTGGAAACAAAACAAGATAACACTAATGTATTGTTGTACCTGAGTCCTGATCCAGAGCTCATTACAATTGTAGTATAAAATATGCACAGTTAAAATGTGAGATCTGTTTGCATTTATACAAACCCAAGATTATGATCTATATTTCACATGAAACTCTTTGAAGAAATGTAAAGGAATTCTGCCTCAGTAACAATAAGCTATCAGCAAAAATGTGTATAAAAGGACATTTCTAATGCTTCAAAATAATCCCTCAATGCCAGCAAAGAATGTAGTGTTTAAGCATATAGCATGACTCTTCCTGCTCCTGGGAAAGATGGACGGAGTGCTTACCTGGACACACCTAGGGTGTTTTTCCACCACAGCCCTTAGATCCGGATCTAAGAAGATCCAGAACTAAGGAATCGGTACATTCCTTAATCCAGATCTAGTAGATCTGGATTAAGGGAAGCACCCAATGTGTTTCCACAGGAGGTATAGCACCCATTAGCAATGGGTGCTAACCCCCCTGCCTTTGCACCCATGTGGGGAATCCGGATTGACCCACAAGGGGTCTGCCTGTCACCCGAGGTGTTTTGGGGAACGGGGGGGGGCAATCTCCGAAGTCCCTCCGAAGTCCCTCTAAAGCCCCTCCGAAGTTGCCTTTGAAGGTTAGCAAAGGCTCCGGAGTCCCTCTGAAGGCAACACATTCATATGTGAGAGCCTGCATATGAATTAGCTCTTTGTGAGCAGGGATGAGGCAGCCTCATTAAATATACATCTCTTTCCATGCCTGAAGGTAACAGTTCGCTTTGATCTCCCTTTGTTATCGGAGGTTTGTCTTCGGAGCCTGTGCTAATCTTCGAAGTTGCCTTCAGAGGGACTTCAGAGCCTTTGCTAATCTCTGAAGGCAACTTCAAAGTAACTTCGAAATGGCTTGGGAATGATTTCAAAATGATTTTGAAGCCTAGGTTTTGGGGTTCCCCTCCAAGGATGCCCCCTCCCCCTAGCCTCCTCTAGACCCCATTGCCAAACTAATGTGGAAACAGGCTCCCTTTAATTCGGATTTTCTGGCTGAAGACCCCATTGTAGACCCCATTAATGGGATCTACAGAAAATCCAGATTAAAGGCTGAGATGTACCCATATGATCCAGATTTCCCCAGCGGCGGTGGAAACAAATCTGTCCCAAATGGGTACCGTGGTGGAAATGGGGTCATCCGGCTCATACCCAAATGGGTCCTTAATGGGTGCAAAAATGGGTACTTTCTGCCAGTGGAAAAACACCCCTAGTATTCTTAGTGCTTTTTGGAGCCTGCAAGTAGTTGAGATCGGATAAGTCTATCACTACATACAATGATATCATCAAAACACAACTGACAGCACCTCCTCCCCTTGTACAGCTACTGGAAAGCATGAAGAACACTAGTTGTGCACAGGTAAGTACTCTAACCTCCCAAGTTCAAGAAGTGGGAAAAGGTACACTAAGACAACCCAATATCAGTTACCTCATTGACACTGCAGAAATGCCCATTTATACAGCTCTAATCACAAATTCAGTATAATACAGGTGCCACCAAAATGAACTCAATTTCTTCGCTGACTAATTGTAAATCTGAGTTTGCTATCAGATTTATTTCTAGTTTGTGTAGCTGAAACATAGTCAATGGAAACACAGCTACAGAGCAACATACCTAGAAATCCTATACCAAAGATTTGATTTGCTCACCACTAACACTCTTGCAATGAAGCCAATAAATCACTTGCTAACATTGTAATTGCTCCAATCCAAAAGGAAAAGAACTGAACATGAACTAGAAAAATGGAATGCTGAAACTTTAAAGCCAATATCCAAGTGCCACTCACAGAACTGCAAATAATGGATTATAGGATATCTGAAGGGCCAAAAGGAAAATGAAATATACATTTTGGAAAGATCTATGTAATCAGAATCCCACAAAGATATAAATTATTCAGTTTCTATTATTCAAAGTTTTGCCTCTTTTTAAAATAAGATCGATTTCTGAGAAAAAAGCTGAATGGGTAAGACAGAAGAAGAGACAGAAGACAGTCATCTAGTCTATTATTTCTTTCATAGATACAAATGCAAAAACATATCACTGACAAATAACTTCCTCTTAATGTTAAAAAAAAATTAAAAATCCCTTCAGTTAACTAATTAGAGAAATACTGTTTCCATTTCATGCCACAAGAAATTGTTAAAACTAATACATTTATTTCCGTTTGTAAACACTGAATATTTTTAAATAGAAAAATAAATAGATATAATATTTATATCTGTTTATATCTATTCTGATAAGCTCTGTCCTTCACATTAGACAACTAACATTCTTCTGCACTTACTCATTCACTTGCTATAGCCACTGACCAAAAGGAAATAGAACCTAAAGCAGGATAGCAGTTAAGAATTAAAGGATTTGGAATTAAATAATTCAGAGGATTAGTGATATTAAGATTTGATAGCAAAAATAATATTCGTCTTCTCAACTTTCATTTAAAACTCTGATCAGAATAAAACAATTCAAAAAACTTCTGACAAAAATAATTGATTTGAAATTATTATAAGCTATGTAGAGAGAAGAAAAACATTAAAGGAAAAGTTGCAATTATTTTAAAAGAGCAATAAAGGAAAGACACAAAAATATTTCAGGAATAGCATCCATGGAGACTGCATCTTTCTCAAAGGGATTAATCAGGATCTTTCTGACGTAATATTCTCCTTTGATACATAAAGAATCTCATCTAATTATAAGCGTGTGTCTACACTCAGTTGGTAGACTGACACAGCAGAATTCACAGAATGCTTCATTGACCCAATGGATCAATGCGCTAGGAGGCTATGCATTCAAGTAGGCCAATTCATCATCACTGTATACGGTGGAGAGGGCTACAGCATGAAACATTTATAAGTGGTCCATGTGTGAACAGCATAGAAGTTAAGGTCATCTACAGTCAGTACCATTTTGATGGGCCATTGAAAGTGGCTTCTGGGCTACTAGCCAAAACAGCTCCAGTCAGCAATTTTGGAGGTTGAGAAATTTTATTCTCAGCTTCCAAAGTTTGACCAGGATATTATGCCAGCATCAGTTTAACCCATCATGACCCAGGTTGCCTGAAGATGACCAGCATGGCATGGGAAAGCCTGGGCCATTTGGAAATGACCTATAATTTTAAAATTCTAACTGTAAGCTAAGTCAAATGTACATTCGTCATCCCTCAAAAAGTTTATGAACAAGGCCAATTTATTCAAAGCTTTTGACCAACAGCAGGATAAGACAAATATGCAAAAATGGCAAAGACCTAGGTATATTACCAAGCAAATTATCGTGTCTTGTGGAATTAAATAGCAAAGATAGTCTATAGGAAGAATGCACGCAGGCACCCGCCTTGGGCACAGCTTAGAATTGATGTTGGCAGAGAAAGCTTCAGAAAAGTGCCAGTAGCTTCAAAAAGCCTCTGCACCTGCCATCCTTCCATTCACAATTTCTTCATGAAGCAAAAAAAGCCTTAAAGAAAGAAAACAGTTGCTTCAGTTTATCTTCTAGAGCCAAAAAGTCTCTTTTGTGACAGATGGAGTATCATCTGTCTCCAACATCCACATTGGCTAAGGCCAGTGGTCTATCAGCACTAATGCTTCTTCTTGAAAAATGGCCATTGCTGGTCTCTTCAGAAGAAATGTAACAGAATATTCCAAGAAAGCATAATTACTCCTTCCTAGACTAGAAAAGTCAGAGAAATGGGAATATTCCAATCAACAAGGTTGCAGTTCCTAACAATTAGCAAATTAAAAAGCTATATTACTTGTAATTTATTTATCTGGTTGCTTATTTATTTAAAATATATACTGGTCTATATCACAGTCTTAGGGCCATTGCCAAAAAGACTTTTTAAAAGTACCTTATAAACTAAAATATCCTAAAATATTGAACACCAAATTAGACTACATTTTTACTAGGCACCAAAAACAGCTGGCGGTTGATACCTGACATATATTCCATGAATGAACCAAATTGTTCAATCAATCAATCAATCAATCAATCAATCAATCAATCAATCAATCAATCAATCAATCAATCAATCAATCAATCAATCAATCAATCAATCAATCAATCAGTGTGCTTTTATGCTACATTTCCAACTACAGGAGTTGACATTGCAAATTTTTTAACCTTGCAGTATTCGCAATGCCTTTCACACACCATTAGTACATGGAAGGGCTAGACAAATTTATGGATGACAGATGTATCAAGGGCTACTAGAATGGATGCCTAAGTACATCTTTCAGGCTGTGGGGACAAGCAGGATATTTTTAACGCCATTTGCTGGGATTGGAGAGCAGGAGAAGGTTTGCCCTTGACTCTCCTTGAGATGCCCATGGGCAATTGGGGAGCCACTGTGTGTGCCAGGATGCTGGACTAGATGGGCTGTGGCCTGATTTAGCAGGGATCCTCTTATGTTCTTATGTTCTAAAAGTTGCATCTTGATGTCTGGATTATGATGATAAGCAACTATTTGTCTTTAAATCTCTCACACAACATATTTCATTTCCCAATCAAATTTTATTATACCCACTTTTTGTTGCATTAAATCCCGTTTACTCCTATTAAAGCTTGCCCACTTATTTAACACTTCACCATTTCTGTACTTGCTTTTCCAACTTTCTTTGGTATTTTAACCTGCTTACCCTTTTGTTTTGGAGTCTTTGGGCCATTTCTGTACTCAGCCTTATTCTAGATTATCTTTTGGAACAGGGACTTACCTAGGGCCTGCTGTATTGTGCACTAACCCTAAGGATGTCAAGCCCCTATTCTGGGATATAACCCGGATAAACCCAATGCAGAAAGGAGTGGACATTGCTTTGTTTTGCGGTTCACCTCAGCCCCAGAGCAGTTTCTCTGTCCTTCACCTCACTCTGTACTTCCAAAACCTTTTCTTGGTTACTCAGATGCTTAAACCCTTTTCTCCACTGGGCAATATAAGCTTTTGTTTGGCCTCTTGTGTCTCACAGCATCTAATATTTTGTATCTAAAAAGAATTATTTTGCAACTGTCTTCATGAACCCAGACCCTGTGAATCAGGAGGAAGAGCTATATATCAAAGAATGTCAAAAGGAATTCCCGGTTACTTCATTGTTTCCTTCACAAAGTAGCACTTTGCAGAACAGTTCTCTAATTCAGTATGCAGGAAGTTTCATAGGGTTATGGGAAAAGAATCCTCTATCTCACCTGATAGTTTACTAATTTACTTAAAAGAAACCTGAATGGAAAATAATGATGGGGAAGCTAAATTAAAAGCAAGTCTCCTGTTTCACCATATCCTCTGCTCAAATTTTTCATTTTTCAACATCTTTCATCTTCTGGTTTTTAAGACGGAGCAGGGTATTTCTTGGAGGTCAGGACTCTAAGATAATATAATTATTGTGGTTGCTATTCTCTCTTTCTCTCTCCCTCTTCTTACTCTCTCTAGATTAGAGTAAGACATGTGCTTGTGTGTCAATGTGAATATGATATCGTAACTTTGCTACACAAGCTGAATTTGTTTAGTATTTCTCTTGTATAATTCATAAACATCAGTAAAGCGGCATTACACTTTAAACTGAGAATGTGTGTGAATTTTTTCTATTTGCTTGAACTGCCGCCCAAACAGCTCAGCCTATGTTTCAAAATGAGGAGCGTCTGCTTAACAGTAAAAACTGATGAGCAGAGTTAAGCAGTACAGAAAAAAACATATTGGTTTTTAAGAACACAGATCATTAAATTAGGAACATATAATTTGTTTTAAAAATAGGAAATTTGAGAATTCATGCTTTGATAGCTATGTTGAGCTGAGCTCCCTCCTTCCTAAACTGCAACACTGTTGTTAACACTATTTCTAACTAAGGGATGATTCATCATTCACATGTGTATATGTGTGCATATGGGGTCCTGACCCAAACTCTACCCCGTACAATATTTTGTGCTGCTTCCCTCAAGGATCACTAGATGGTGCTTCCCTCAAGGATCACAGACTTCACACGTGATGTCTGGATTTCTTATGCCCACAAATATACAGATAGTCCCCAGCTTTCCAGTATTTGGTGAATTAGTCAAAGCATCTCTAAAATAAGTACTTTTTTGAGAGCTACTTGGCTGTTAAAGTCAATTTTCCTTCCTTGTGGTTAGAACGTAAGAGATGCCTTGCTGATCAGGCCACAGCACATCTGTCCAAGATCCTGTCTCACATAGGGTTTTTTTCCACTGACCTCCCATGATCCGGATCTAAGGAATGGGTCCTTCAACTAATCCAAATCTAGTAGATCCAGATTAAGGGAAGTACCCAATGCATTTCCACAGGTGGTCTAGCATCAAATAGCTAGCTTGCTCGCAGTGGAAATGCCAGAGCAGCAATGTGTCTAATCCAGATTGACCCACCTGGAGCCCACCTGGAGCCCCAGGTTTTGGGGGAGACAGGGGGTGCACTCTCCAGAGCCGCTCTGGAGATTCTTTGAAGATTCTCCGAAGCGATCTGCCACAAACTTTGAAGATTCTCTAGAGCCTCTGACAAAGGTCCATAGGATTGGCATTGCTCTCTTGTGGGGTCCTCTTCAGAGCCTGTGCTATTCTTCGGAACTGGCTTCAGAGATTATGCACAGGCTTCGAAGCTTTGGGTATTGGGGCACCACCACCCCGAGCCCCCCTAGACCCCATTGCCCGATTGTGGTGGAAACAGCCTCTGTACAATCCGGATTTGGTGCCTGAAGACACCATTGTAGACCCCTTTAATGGGGTCTATAGGAAATCTGGATTATAGGTCCTGAAGGACCCATATGATCTGGATTTCCCTAGAACAGGGGGAAACAAATGTGGC
Source organism: Aspidoscelis tigris stejnegeri (assembly GCA_023333525.1). Lineage (NCBI taxonomy): Eukaryota > Metazoa > Chordata > Lepidosauria > Squamata > Teiidae > Aspidoscelis > Aspidoscelis tigris. The sequence continues at coordinate 57,922,132 of JALMGA010000002.1, read as the reverse complement.
TCTAATGGGGTCTGTAGTGGAAATGGGGTCTTCCTGTTCTGAGCCTAATGGGTCCTTGATGTGCCCCAAATGGGTACTTAATGGGTACTTAGTGATAGTGGAAAAACACCAATAGTGGCTTATCAATTGTCTCAAGCACTGCTTTGTGTATATGAAGAAAAAATAGATTGTTTTATTGTTCAAACAAACAAAAACACCTTGCATATATTAGAGTTGAACACAAATATGACTGGTTCAGTTCACAGTGAGTTCAGTTTGAACTGAACCTTTTCTGAGAACCTGAACTGTTTGGTATATAGGTTCCCAATAGTTTGGACCCTGCAATCCATCCCATTGGTATACTGAAAACATAGCTCTATGATATGGGTCCCTATGATATACTGGACCACACCCTAAGCACTAGTAGAACTAATAGTACTAGGAGGGGATGAAAGGGAGGTCCATAGATCATCTGCAAATACACTTTAAAAAGCCCTATTTAAAGGTCAAACTCAATACCAGCCAAAATCAAACTGACAGGAGGGATTTGGTATACCAATCCACCACAATGTACTATGGGTCCATTCAATTTCAGCCAGTATTGCAAGGACTAGTCTTCTGGGACTGTTCCACTGAGCAATCAAGCACTCCCCTCATTCAATTCAAATTGAACCTAACAGGGTGGCTTGATTTCAAACCAAGTGGGGTGTTTGGGTTTTGGACCAAAGAGGGTGTGGTTTGGTTTGAACCAAACTGGTTCGAACTGAACAGTTAAATTCACACCATTTTAGATTGAATCGAACTTGCACATCTCTATTCTGAATTATTATTCCAGTTTCTATCAAGTCATTAATTAAGAAAATTTAAACTAAACCCATGGAGAAAAGCTGGCCAGTCCCAAGACTTTTTCAGCCTACCATTAAAATGTTTTGTTTATGTACATAAAACAAAGTTAATTAGACACACTGCAGAGCAATGTACATCAGATAAACATTAAACTAAAAGAAAACAGCAATCTCATTTACAGACTTCATATAAAATACAATAAAATGCAATAGTATAGTGCTCAGTTTACTGGCCTATTCTTCCGAAATGGGTGGGTTGCATGTGTAATTAGATTAAAAAATGATGGATTTGTAGAAAAGGGAGCTACCAAAAGCTATTCAACTTAAATACACTGAGAAAAATATAGGCTGTTTTTATTTGCTTGGCCAATAAAAGTCAGAACAAAAATCAATGCTGGAAGATGAAAGTGCACAGGTATGGGTCCCACTAACTGTCCTGTGTCCTCCTCATCCTCTTGCACCCTTTACAGTGTAAGCATTGCACATGAATATTGCACATTTAAAATGAAAATAAGTAAGGTTTTTGGGATGTCACAGTTTCTTCCAATGCTTATTTTGTTTACAATTTGTCTAAGCAAAATTCAGGATTATTTTTAGAAAAGTCCTGCAGCCTAACAAGATTCTTTTTCCAGTACTGCTCAAAGAAACCCATAGATCTGCCTTTAGGGTACATCACATCGACATATTTCTGAACTTCTCATTCCGTAGACTGTAACGTTCTTCTTCTCAATGTGAACTAGTTGTTAGCATAAATCACGATGTGTCCCGGCTAGTGCCCTGCATGAAATTCATTCAGATAATTGCAGCACGAAGTTCTGCACATGGCAGACTATATAAGCCAAGCCTCTAATTTTTGCTATACTAAATTATGCAATCCAGTGCTCTGGCTTGCTAGTTCCAAACATCAGATTAAATCTGAAAAATATTTTTCTATTCAAACTGTCCATATATCATAGAATGAACTGACATATTCGTGATTTGAACAATATAACATTATGCTAAAGCTAGGAGGCTATCAGGGCATACTATATCCTGAGATTCTCTGTATTTCGGGGAGCTTTAGACCTGGACAATATTTATTTTTATTTATTTATTATTTACATTTATATCCCGCCCCATACCCGAAGGTCTCTGGGCGGGTTACAACAGATTAAAATAGAATATACATTAAAAGACATTAAAAGTTCAACAAATATAAAACAGTATACAATATGTTTAAAATAATAGTGTCTGTACTGAGAGGGAACATAAACAGCTTAGCCAAAGGCCAGGGTAAAGAGGTGTGTCTTCACTGCTCTCCTAAATGTATATAAGGAGGGGGCATGACGGACCTCGAGTGGAAGGCTATTCCATAGTCTGGGGGCCATCAAAGAAAAGGCTCTCTCGCGGGTGCCCACCAACCTCACTGTTGAAGGTAGTGGGACAACCAGGAGGGCCTCACCGCTTGATCTTAAGGCACGGGCAGGTCGATATGGGAGAAGGCATTCCTTTAGATATTTGGGGCCCAAGTCATTTAGGGCCTTGTATGTTAGAGTCAAAACCAGTGCAATTCTTTTAACACCGGTGTGATCTGCATCCGGCTAGATGTTCCGGTCAGCATTCTAGCCGCTGCATTTTGCACTAGCTGCAACTTCTGAACCATCTTCAAGGCCAGCCCCATGTAGAGTGCATTTCAGTAGTCCAATCTAGAGGTTACCAGAGCGTGGGTAACTGTGGCTGTGACGGTTTCTGGGTGGAGGCTGCAGGCTGTTTTGCTTTCTGGCTTTGCAGGCTTCTTGCAAAGCTGCAATAGCCAGCCTTGTTGCAAAGTTTGTTGCAAACCCTGGGATTTGGGCTGCAAAAAGAGCGGGAAATCCTGTGCGGGCCCTGTTGCAGTGATTGGCTGGAGTAAGGTTTTGGAGGGAAAAGCTGTCCGGGGATCTGAGTACTGGAGGGGCTAGAGAAGGAGTTCCCACCAATCAGGCTGGAGGGACAGCAACCTTTGTTAGGAATCTCCAGCAGCATTTTATTGCGGCTAGAGCCAATCAGGATCAGGGGTGTGTGTATAAATGAACACAGAGTACAGCAGAAGGGGTCTTCATGCTGGGAAAAGAGCTGAAAGGAAAAGAGCTGAATCCTGAGGGAGCTGGAACCAGTAGCTGACCATTGGGCTGTTGGCTGAGCAATTTCTGAAGGGGACAATCAAGGAAGATTGGGGCTCCGAGGGAGACTTCGCTAGCAACTGACCAGGCTGGATGATCGGAGAAGCAAGGACGGACTGGGCCTTGTGATCATCTAGGGCCACGTTCTGGTACACTGGCTTGGCTTGAGCTGTGGCAGAAGCAAGTCAGAGGGAGAGGAACGTGGAGAGGTTTGTCTTTTAAAAGGGGAACTATTTTCCTTTAGAGAAAGGGTTAGCTCCTAGCTTTAAGAGACTTGCAAATTTAAACCAACAACTATCTGAACCTTATTATCTTTTTAGTATTGCTTGTGTATAATAATAAACTTGTTTTTGTTTACTGTTGAAACACTTGCTACCAGTGTTTTGTGTCCACACTGTAGTATTCACTTGGCCGTTGCACGAACTCAGCATCCAAACAAGGCCAAGCTACTCCCAGAGAGGGCAGGCACTTAAACTGGAACGCTGGGCATCGTGGCAGTGGCCAAGACATCTCTATCCAGAAGAGGCTTCAGTTGACGGACTAGCCGTAGTTGGGAGTAGGCACTCCTGGCCACAGCCTCCCCCTGCGCTTCAAGTGTTAGCGTGGAATCCAGGAGAACCCCCAAGTTACATACCTGTCCCTTCCAGGGCATTGCAACCCCATCAAGGACGGGGTATCTCCCAACTACACGGACCCGAGACCCTGTGACACACAGCACCTCTGTCTTGTCTGGATTCAGTTTCAATTTATTCACCCTCATCCAGCCCATTATCGCCTCCAGACACCTGTCAAGGACTTCAACCGCCTCTCCCGATTCAGATGGTACAGAGAGATAGAGCTGGGTATCATCTGCATACTGATTTGTATTTTCTGGAACTTTAATAGTCAATCTTCAATTTAGAAATTTAATTGTGACTTCTATAACCCCATATTAAGTATTCCAACAAATAACAATAAATACAATTTGCAAATTAGAAAAAAAAATGTAGCAAATACTCAATGAAGTCCCAACAGCAATACTCAAGAGTCAGTCTGGCTCACAGTCTTTCAGTGTCGTGCACTTTTACTCCTCTCTGGCATCCCTTCTTTCTTTTGTGCCTTCTAAAAGAAGCCTGGGACTAAGGAAGAGGCCCCAAAGGAATTATATCATTTCTCCCTTTTGATCTTACCTTTTGATAGGCTCTACGAGATTTGGATTTCCACATCCACTCCTTTCTGTATCTCCACAAAATAGTTCCCTTAAACATAGCAAAGGCCCTGTCCCCATGCAATTGAAAGTCTGCTGGAACTCTTCTTTTGCCTCTGAGCGGCCCCATGCCAGGCTTTACAAGGCGCTTAGGGAGCTTAGGAAAGTGAGACACCCGCAATAAAATACATGCACTTTAAAGAAGAGTTCCAGCGCTCTTTCGGCGATTCGCGGGTTTTGCTCGCTATATCTGCCTTGAGGACACTCCGTGGCAAAAGGGGCGGGGATTGCTTGCCTGCACACACAGCCAAAAAGCATTCACACATCTGAGAAATGCAGCAGGTTCACTTCCTTTCCTTTGTAAAAAGAGCCAGAATTGCTCAGAATTGCAACATTGTTATCAAGTGATCTGTGAAAGCGTTAAAAGAGAATGAGCGAAGGATCGCGCTGCCGATGCCTGCAGCCGCTGACTTTGCCGGGGCAGAAAGCCTTTTCTAACAGAGAACTGAATGAAAGTAAGTGCTGAAAGTGAATGAATGAGCGATCATCTGCCTTTGCTAGGGGCGGGAAGCCACTTCAGGAGACGGAGATCTGGCTATTTTTCCTTTTAACAAGAGAGGGGGCGGGGGGAAAAAGATGCCCGGAAAGAGAAGACGGCTACCATGGGGACGGAAAGTCCATTTAGATCGCGGCTACCATGGGGACGCTTATTCCGGAAGTGGAGGGGACTTTTAAAGTCAGCTATAACAGAGTGACGGCAGAGGAAGCCGAGAGGGGCTAATAAGTCTTTTGGGGACAGGGCCAAAGTCTTATCTCATATGACTTGCCTTCTGATTCTCATGTGCCATATTTAATAACCCATCCCTAAATCACTAACCAGCTACCACTTGTTCAGTCTACTCTTTCATTAGTGGATGAACTATGAACACTAATGTTTCCATCCATTGGGCATCATTATCTTCCATTTTTTCCCCAGCACTCTTGTAAGGTCTCATCATTCTTCTGCTACAGCTCCACAGCCATGTCCCACTCAAATGCTAAGGGTCTGCCTCAATACTTATCTCTCCTCTGGATATCGTTACATTCAAATAGTCTAGAAAAATCACATGGGCTAACCCTGCCATTAAAAAGCCAAGTTTGTCATTCCCACTAGAAATGATAACTATCATTCCAAAGTAGACATTACTGTATCAGAGTTCTGATGCTACTGTTTTGGTTAAATATTTCAGAAATAATTCATATCTTTGTGCATACAAAGCATCTTCTCAGCTGATTTTTCAAGTCATACTACTCATCTTTCTCTAATGTACATGTATTAAATTCACACAATTTGAGACACATTTTCACATTTCCCCAGAAATTAGTAGCTTCAAAGAAATAAAACAAATGTTTTATGCCTGCCTTTATCTACAGGAGTATTTTTACTAGACCATAGATGTTTGTAAAATAATAATAATAATCAAGCAATGCACAGAGTGTAAAGATATTATCAGGATACTAGCAAGCATATCAGATACTGTCAAACAATGTTAAAACAAGATAAAATAAATGGGGAATCAGCCTTCATATCTGTCATCCATCCATCCATCCAGTATTTGTATTTCTATCCCAGTCTACCCAGTCTATCCCAGGGTAGGTTATCATAAAAATATTAAAACAGATTTAAAAAGAAATTCAATAAAACAACAAGCAATGTCTAAAGGAGGAAGAGAAGTTGTTGCTTCTGCTAAAAGCAATTCAATAATTATTTATTTCTATTCCTATCTTGCCCTATATCCAAATGTCTCAGAACAGGTCACAATAAAATTGGTATGAATGCAGATAAAATAAATTAGGTAAAATAATGCCGACATGGGGAAGGGATGTTGTTCCCACAGCCAAAGACCAGAATAAAGATGTCCATCTTCACAAGACATTTAAATACACGCAATGGACAATGCCTGATGCACCTCGGAGGGGAGTCTATTCCATGGTTTCAGAACTGTCACAGAGAATATCCACACACACATTATCACTCTCATTACTGCTGTAGGCCACAGCCAAGATAGCCTTAACCAGCAGATCTTAGGGCAGACATAGGTTTATATGGAAGGAAGCATTATTTAACCATTACTTTCCAAGCTTTAATAATGTTAAAAGTGTTATTAAAAAATCTATTGCTTACTGTTCTTAAATAGGACTGGCAAAAGCCTTAAAGTGATAAAGATCTTAATTTCAATTGATGGAAGAACTTCAAAAATGTAAAGTTTTTTTTTAATCATTTCTATATTCTCCTATACCATTGTGTCAGAGATGTAAGAAAGCAGATTAATATGAACCAAAATATGAAAATATGAACCACAACATTCTCAATTATCTAAAGCCAATCTAAAGAAACACATTTTCACCAGGTGTAGTTATTGCTACCAAAATGTGAATTGGAACAAAATTCCAAACAGTTTTGTCCATGTTGTCACCAATCAGTGAGATTTTTTAGTCAGGTAAAACTTCATGAAGTTACCTAGGAGATTTGTATTCATTTCCATGTATGCGCCTTTTTTATAGATACTCCCTTAAGCCAAGTGGAATTTTGGTCTTTCTTTTTTAATTTTTGCATAATAAAATCTATGCCTATGGAAGAAATGTTTTATGAGGCATATAAGAAATTAGCATACAATAACCTTCACTTTCCCCCTTTTTTGCAACAATGGGGAAAAGGTGCCTGAAGCTTTCCAAGATCTCTGCAATATGAAAGTTCTTAATAAACTCTTCTCAAGAAGTCTTGCTTATGTGGTAAATTTCATATATGTCAGCAAACACTTCTAAGAACTGCCTCTTCCTTAAAACAGTTAACTTTATATAAATCAGGAAAATGATGTGGTTCACTCATTCTGATAAGTATGCTATACTAGGCTTCATTTTAAAAAAAACAAAAACCTGTTCTGTTTTTCTTCACTGGCACTGAAGAGTCTTATTCCTTTAGGAGAACACGGATATAAGGGCTATTTTTACAAGAAGGAAGGAAGGAAGAACCCTGTCAGAATTTTGGCAAAATGTTATTCAGTAAAGATGGATAGATTGGTCTATTTCTCATTTATTTATTATCTTTGTTTTTATTACAAATTTTTGCATAGTATCCTTCACTATGAATATTGTGTGATTAACAGCATTACAAAGAAAATAAACACACAGGGTACATCCCCATGCACGTTTGGTCGGATGCCAAAATCGGACTCACGAAGGAGTGTCTGCATGCATTTTTGATTCAGTCCGATTTCTGTGGACCAAATCACCCCAAACCGTGCCAGACCAGGACCAAATTTGGTACCCAAAAAAATCCACAGTTTGTGGGTCGAGCCTTCCCAGGCTATTCGGGAAGGGGATTGGCACTCATAACATTGGGAGGTGAGGTGCGCTCGCCGTTCCTGCCCTGTGCATTGGAGATCGCAACCACTGAGATTTTTTTGGGAGCAAAAAATCCCAGTCACCAAGGCAGGCAGGATAATGGCTTAATTTTTGCCCCTTTTCCACAGCAAACATTCCATCCCCGTTTCCCGATGGCCAAGGCGATCATGATAAAGGCTTGATTGGCTCCCTTTTAAGCTTGCCAAGCATTCTCACAGTTCCCAGTGAAGTGAAGGTGCGCAAAACTGCTCACCTGCCCCTAAACCTCATTGCAGCTTTGGGTTTTTAAAAATTAAATTAAGTCTAATAAATTTTAAAATACTGCCTTCATGGGGAAGGGATAGCATCTGAAGGAGTAGACGTGCCCATTGGGCCCCCTAGCATCTGAAGGAGTAGACGTGCCCATTGGGCCCCCTAGCATCTGAAGGAGTAGACGTGCCCATTGGGCCCCCTAGCATCTGAAGGAGTAGACGTGCCCATTGGGCCCCCTAGCATCTGAAGGAGTAGACGTGCCCATTGGGCCCCCTAGCATCTGAAGGAGTAGACATGTCTAAGAAAGCTCATGCCACCAACCCTTCTCCTGTTAGTCTCCAAGTGCTACTAACTACCTTGCTGGACAGTTCAAGATTTAAAAATTTGGCTCTCAAAGGAAATTTCAATCATTGTACTGTTGATATGTCAGAAAATGCATTCGTGCACACTCCTAGTGACAACCTTTTACAAAATGCTCATCCTCAGTTTGCCTTGCAGTGACATGAATCAAATGCATCATCACTAGACTTAAGAGTTTTCCCTCTCCTGAACCAAAAGCAACCATTTCCTGTAACAAGGAAATCTGTTTTCAGCACTCATTCTCTTGCTTTCTTGTTTGGTTATGAGTGAAAAGGTGGTTTTCCTGTATTAGGACATTAAAATCCCATTTGAAATCATGAGACTTTGTGGTTGCTTCCACATGGTGCAAACCCCTTATACCATGCTGGAACAAATAAAGTTATCCAAGCCCATGATAGGCCAGGCTGCTACAGATGATGGAGGACAGAAGAGCCTGCTGTGCTGTGGTCCAGGAATCATGAAAAGCTGGACATGACTGAACGAAAGCAACAACAAAATTATGTTACAACTCAGAATAAAAGCCAGGTGCAGACTTTCTGCCATGTAAAGCCTTTCTGCACTGGGCCTTATTATGGATTATATCCTGGAATACAGAGCTGCCATCCATATGCTAGTACAGACTATGACAGGAACTGCTGTAGTCTGCACCTGCATACAAATGGCAGGTCCCTATTCCAAGACATAAACTGGAATAAGGTCTAGTGCAGAAAGGGCCTAAGAATCAACAGATTCTCAGCGATGGGGAAAAAAATCACACTTAGGATTGGAAAATTTCTCTTCCAACATTATTTCTTGAATTAAAATACTGAGAAACTGTTGTTTGTGGGAAGGTGTAGTCAAACACAAATTAAGTGAAAGAGAAGAAAGCTACTAATACCAATATATGAAGTAGTTTTCAAAATACAGATTTCACTTACTTCTCATTAAGCTCCTGATTACATGAGTAGAAACAAAGAACTCAACACAGTCAGTTTCAGATAATATCCAACACTTCATGCAGTAACACATTTATTTAAGGTACAGCAATCTTTAATCTGGGGTGATGTATACATGTAAACCAGATCTTGTCTTATTTTTATAGTCGGAACTATACATTGGTGAGGACATGTGGAGCCCATCTCTCAAAGAATAATAAAATCCATTCACAGGGAGCATATTCATTAAAATACAGAAAATGGAGGCTTCCCACAACACCTGTCTGTCTTGAATAGGTTAGATTAAATTACATAAATCCCTTGTGATCCAATGGGTGCAGTTTCATGACCCAGCAGAATTGCATTTTAGCTCTAAGGGATATTTTAAATTCTCCCAAAACAGAAAAGAGGATTAAATATTCATAGAGCTTTCCCAACAATGAACTCAAAACTAATTTTTGTTCTGGCTGCAACTTTCTCTTTTTTATAACTTGCACCTTTAGCCTGAAAATAGTTCAAACTGAGATACTATCAAAATAACTTTGAAAAGGGAAGAATTCCCTAGGGATGTAATTTTGATCTAGTTTTATTTAATTCCCCTGTCAAATTTATATCTTGCTACTGCTGAAAAGAACAGTACTTTTAAGAAAAAGCTGTCTTTCTTTGTGCTAATGAAGAAAATGTACAATATTGAATGTTTTTTATTTAAAAAAAACTCAAGTACTTAATTTGGGTGCTAAGCGATCTGTATTATTTCTTCCATCTCTTGATACCAGACAGATTATCACAGTTGGCTTTTCATTGGAAAATAAATTCTCTTTGACTAAATGCCACTGATTATCTCCAACTGATGAAATTAAACTAATCATTACCATTCTTGGTTTGCTTTTTCTAAAAAGAAATTTCTCATTCTTTCCTTATGAAGATTGTGTTCTCATGCATGCAGCTAAGAGTGGAGGGAAACTTAATGCAATCATCAATATTTAGTTACACTTCTTAACATTAACTTTAAAATATAAAATTTTTGAAGCCACCATAAATTGAAACAGTAAATGCACTGAAAGTGTTTGGATTTATAAACTTAACCATTAAGTTACTTCTATACTTCCCAATCACATTCTAGTTTCAAAAATGTTACGAAGGAACATATGTAATGTTTTTAGATTTCTTTTAGATATTGAAGGAATACTTGGAAATTCTGAATGTTCTACCCAAGGAAACACTGGGGGCTGTTTTGAGGTCCCTATTCTTGGAGGGCTGTGTCACAGCGACTGCAGGTGGGTTGGATGGCAGGACACACATTGTGATGGGGATAGATCAGAGGCTTATTTGCACTTAGGCCTCTGGGGCACAATTAGGACAGCTCTGGTATAGGACAGGAGGCTGTTTCTGCCCAGAAGCATCCCAGCCTGTACCAGAACTGTCCTACTTGCGTCCGAGGTTTGCAGCACGTAATCGTGGTCCACACCTTCCCCAATCTTAACCCCAGGCTTACCTGAACTGTCTGGCAGGGGCAGCATTTGCATTCTTCCTCCCAGGCTGCTCAGGAGTCCCTCCTTCCAACTGCTGCTATTGGTCACTACTGGCACATCACACATTCTGTGGCATGCTGGCTGCTGGCAGACACTCGGTCCGGATCAGTCCAGGAAGGGACAGTACTGATCCCACCAATCAGGATGCCTCCCCACCTCTGGATTGTGTCCTTGTGCCACCCTCTCACCATCATATTGTGTGGGGGTGCCTGGATCCCCCCCTGCCATCCCCCATCCATGGGAGGGTTCCTCCCTCATTTCAGCAATATCACAGGGTTGGAACAAACAGAGCTGTGATACTGCAGAGAGGAAGGAGGAAACAGCCAGCAAATTGCCAAGGGGAGGGGGGGAGGAGAGAGGGAGGGAGTGTCCAGGCACCCCCCCCCAGGGGATGCCCTTCATGGGCAGGTCGACAGAGGGGTTGATCCAGGAGGGGGAAACAAGTTCATGAGGTTTTTGCCCCCTCACCTGGGCAAGCAGAGAGTTTTTTCTATTGATCCTGGAAGGGAGTGGGGGGAAACCCCATGATATCACCTCCCCACCCCTGGAACAACCCCCCCCCCATCCACCTGCCCATGCAGGGCATCATCTGGGGGCTGCCTGGATGCCCCCTTCCATCCTCCCCCCCCCCAACCTGACCATAGTGTGAAAAAGCCCCTGGTGTCTGCACTTTGGGATGCTGAATCTATCCTAAACCTAGCTAATGCAGACACCAGATCTATCCCCCATTTTCATTTCCCTGGGAGGTTTTCCGAGTGAAGAACTTCACTCCTTTTCTTGCTTGACACTGGTGATCTGCACTCAGTGTTGTGCATCCTGCAAGTTGTGAAAAGCTTTCGTCTTCATCAATCAGTAGAACATTCTTTCTTGATTAAAACTTCAGGTGTTTTTGAGTCCCTAGTCTCTCTTAATGAAAAAAGCTTCATTAATACTATATGAGGAAGTTTGCTTAACTTTATTTTGAATTATAGGTATCACTCAAACAAAAATTTGAAAATGTCTTTGTGTTATCAGATGCAATTAATACACTTCATGCCTTGTTTGCTCAGAGGCTGAACTGACAGTAAGGTTAAACATCAATTCCAAGATGAAAAGTACCATTGAATGTTTACATTCTTGAAAGGAAATATCATCATAGTTTATTTGCTCTGAGTAATTTTAAAACCAATTTGTCATAAAGGTGCAGGACTTGAGAATAAGCTACTTAGATTTTTGATGCAGATGGAGATTTGCAGGGAAACCTATATGAGGATTATGAAGGTGTCAAGAATTTCAGTCTTTCTTGAATACAGACAATGCCTTTTGCATTTCCTCATTTTACCTGTATCAGCATGACATGCCTTTGGAGAAGATGACTGACAACCAGCAGTTTATATGATGCTATCCTACTGTTATTCAGTCTGAATATGCAGTTAAATAAACCAGACTTTTAGTGAGTTAGACAGAAAGTCAAATTTAGAAATGAAGTCTGCTTTGAAAGAAGACAGCTAGACTTTTTAGAATAAGGACGTGCATTTCAATGGAACAATTTCCCAGAGTTATGCTAAGCACCCTTACATATATAGGTGCAAAATAACTTCTTTCTTCCTCTATTATTTAATTGTTTGCTTATACAATAACTGTACAGCAAAGTAGATGTAAATAAAACTGCAGTCCATACAGGGAAATGTCTGGATATAAATAATTATGTACAGTTTCCAAGCATTTCTTACTGCTCCAGTCTAAGATCTGTGGCTAGCAGCAAGCCACAGTTATACTACTACCATCAGGCCTTTTCCTCCTATGTAATTGCAAGAACTTGAGCAAGTGAAGAAAATGTATGTTTTTCTTTATTATGTTTGTGGTTACAGTTTGGAGGCTGGTTGTAACTGCCTCCACCCATTATGTGGTGATAGTATAATGAGTATAATGAGAGTATAGTGCTGCCAGTTCAGAACTTTTCCACCACGCCTGGCTATTCATTCTGACTGCTCCTTGCTTCTACTTCTTTCTCTATCCCCACTCTCCCCACTCCCCGCCTCAGATAACTCCACCCCCTTTCTGTGCTTCATTTTCCTTTTTGGATGAATGAGTTCAAGTAGCAAGCTCTATGTTTGAATAGCTTAAAGATTCTGCAAAAAAGAGGAGCTCCCAAAATATGAAGAAAATAACTATTTTTATTTTTAATCTTGTTTTTATTTTTAGTAATCAAGCAACTATGCAATAAAGATCAAAATAGATTAAGTGAGGACAATAAACTTTAGTATCAAGAATTGTGTCAATTGAAGATTTCAGGGAAGAAATTTTTATCTGGGATGTTTTTCGTCTACTATTGGGAAGGAGAATGGCAAGACATGACTTACCTGGTATTATAAAATGTATAGTATATGCCCTCTTATACTAAAAACAAAACAAACCACCCTAACTGCAACACGTCTTCCAGTGGTCCTCTAGGCAATAACAAATATTTAGATTCGAATGAAATATGTGAATGAGACAAACTGCTGAGATTTTTTAACAAAAGCTCTTCTGTGATCAAGTGGACACCCACTTTGGCTTGTGCAAAAAGTATCAAAAAACATTTTTATATAAAGATCAGGCATGATTCTTTCTAATGCTTACCATAGAGAAAAAATATGTAACCTACATGTTAATTTTTATAAATCCAGATATGACTGGTAAAAGCCAAAGATATGTGACTGTTTTATTAAACTATTTTTTAAAAATTTATTGCAAATCTTTTCTTGCACAATTATGGTTGTCCACATTTTGCATGCAATCATGTAGAGAAGTTGTTCCTTATACACACAAAGCGTATTGGATAGCCTTCCAATTGAAAAGGGTGTGGATAAAGAATATGTTTTGAACAATCCACAATCAAATTCAAAGTATTCTCAGACTTTCAAAGCCAAACTCACCTACATGCAAGAAAAGATCCATAAAAATTCAAGTCCTTTTGAATATGACAAATATTTTTGTACTATTTACAACTGTGGAGTCATGGGACCCATTTATTTTCAGGTTTTCACCTTCTACCCACAGCACCATAGAACATCTCAGACAGTAACAAGAATCAACAAAAGAACTTCACTCCTTTCAGCAATGGCAGAGCAGTTCCTGAGAGAAAAGGCCAATTTGGAACAGTAGCTAAATGTGTGAAAATGTCAAATATCTACAGGCTCAAGAGATTTTTGGGTTATTTACAAAAAAAAAACAAAACTTCTGCACACGTACTCTCGTAGCAGCAAGGGCTATAAGATGATTACAATGGCCAGCAATATGATCATGAAATATCAGGATAATAAAGAGTAACACCACCACTGACTTTAGTAAAGATATTTCATTTAATCTTCACTAATCAAATATACTAAGGAATAAAACTTTAATAGTATCCGGGCATTCTGGATATTTTTGCTCAGTTTTCTCATTCCAAACCAAGGACCTCATTGTTAAGCCTCTAGAGGACAATTCAGTATTAAATATTTTTCTGATTACATTTTGAGTATTTAACTATGGGCAATTCTTCCTCTGTGATTACTGCCAGAACATCATGCAAAGAAACTTTGCTCTTGGAGAAAAAACAACAACAACGGAAAAGATAAATCTTATTGACCAATTAAAAATGTGGGTGTCATTCATCCAAAAATGCAATTTGTTGCTAGGCTTGGCTGCTGTAATAGAAGACCAGAATTTTAAAAAGATAAAATTTGTAAAATTAAACACATAAGAACATAAGAGGAATCCTACTGCGTCAAGCCGCAGCCCACCTGGTTCAACTTCCTGTTTCACACAATAGTCCACCAATTGCTTCAGAACACTTTCATTTAGAAAACAAAGGCAAAACCTTCACTTGCTCTCAACAAATATCCTTTACAGACATCCTGCCTGTCTCTCCAACCTGGAAGATGTTCCTGGGCATCCATTCTTCTAGTGACTGATACAACTGTTCTCCATGAATTGATCTAGCCCTTTTTTTAAGCTACCCAGGCTGGCTTCTAGGTAGTAAATTCCACAGACTGATGACCCTCTGGATGAAAAAAAAATACTTTGCCTTGTCACTCTCCTGTTCATTAGCTTCACAAAATGCCCCCTGGTTCTAGTATTGTATGAAAAAGAAACAAAATTATCTATCTATCCTTTCCCAACAACGTATCACATATCCTAGGGATGATTATGGAAACCATGGGTGTTCTTCCACTGTCACTAAAAATACCCATTAAGTACCCATTAATGGGTACGTAATGGCATTTTTGTGCCCATTAATGGGTACTTAATGGGTACTTCTAGTGACAGTGGAAAAACACCCCATTATAGCACGCATGGCTTCTGAAAGAAACTTAAGCGTTTTGTAAGACCATAACAAAACATGTGGATAGAGGTGGTTTAGTATTCTTATATTCTTAACACATAAATGTGTCTAAGTGAAGGTTGGTCAGGTAGGAGATGCTTTGCTTTGATCCTGCATGGAGAAGAGGCTTGACTCGATGGATTAAATGGCTCTTTCCAAATCTTATGTTTCTATGAGTTTACGCTACAAATCATGTTGCTTGGAAACAGCCATTTAAATTAGTACAAAAGAAGCTGATATATTTCTTTTATTACCATTTGCATTTTTAATAAAGCTCCATTTTATTGCAAAGCACAGGTTACTACTAGTTCTTTGGGGCATACAAGAGCACTGACTGTAACTTCAGTGTGCCAGATCCCACACTGCGGATGAAAGAGATCATTCATTTCCCAAAAAGGTTAGGTAAAAGACTGGTCATCTCTATGGTCCTGTCTGTTTGTTGCTGTAATTCAAGGACTGCTGCTGCTCTCATGGGATAATCTTTAAAAACCTGGGCCTCAATGGCTCAAAAGATTTTTTGATATAGCCTCTTCCAGGTTGCTTTCATCTGGATAGCATAGGATCACTGCCAGGAGTACTGAAGGGAAAATAACAAAGGAGTCTGCCACTGGACGGAAGTTTCTGTTGGCCCATGTTATGAGATTATAAAAACAAAATTAAAAAAAAAGAAATTATATTAATTAACCAGAATGTTGAATTGGAGCTGTGTATATTACTGTCTTGTACTTAGCCAGGTCGTGGTTCCACCTTCACTTTAAACCTTCTTCAGTCTATCTTCAGTTCTGACTGCTCACACCTTTTCATTTTTATCTTTTTTTATCTTTTTTTTCTTTTTTTGTGGACTTCCCATTCAGGAAGGGTGGAAAGTCCACAAATAAAATGGATAGAAATGAAAAGGTGAAGATGGACTTAAGAAGGTTTAAAGTGTAGGTGTGACCATGGCCTAGTTTTAGCACAGTACTGACAATAAAGCCTTGCACTGAAATGTCTACTGCTTGTATTTGGAATCTGTTGCAATGTAAGGTCTCTTCTTTTATGTCCTGACAGTTATATAAATTGTAAATTAATATCTTATGCTGTGTCATTTTTTTATTGTTACATTCCTTATGGCTACATCGATGGTGCAATCAGGAAGGGTTTGGATTCCTAGTTCATGGAATGAAGTACTTGCATGATGGACTCCTTGTAAGAGATTAGGTTGCCACGGGAGGTAGTGGGTTCTCCTTCACTGGAGATCTTCAAGCAAAGGCTGGACCCACAACTGTCTGAGATGGCTTAGGAAATCCTGCATTGAGCAGGAGGTTGGACTCAATGACCCTAGAGGCCCCTTCTAACTCTATGATTCTATGCATTTCTCCCCACCGCCACCCATAACTACCTCCAGCCTCAAATAATATCACAAATAATAAATGGAAAAAGAAAAGTACCTCATTTTGTTCTATTACCATCCACCATCCCATTCTGAATATAAGCCAGATAGACAGATAGATATACATACTGCAAGGAGAGAAGTAAAGAAAAGTTTGGTGGGCAATTACAAGGAAAAGAAGAGGTTTGTTTTTACCCATTCATTAAAATAATAATGTTTTTATCCACAAAAGTGAGCTGAGCTACTCTGTGGACTTGTCAGGTCAGAGTCCTGTTAAATCTTGTCATCAGTATGCAGATGGCACATCTCTCTGTGACACCAGATGCAGGTGTGGCTGCCAGTGTATTAAATTGATATCTAGCTGTGATAGCAGACTGGATGAGGGCCAACAAACTGAAACCCAATCCAAGTTAAGTCTGCCATACCGACTGTAGGTGGTACACTAAATATTTGCCTGCAAAAACTGTAGCCTCAAACTCACCAAGTTCTGAACAGAACTGCTTCTAATGATGGCCTCCAACTGAGAATGCAGGATAACCAAAGGCTGTTTCAGTGCAGCAAGCCTTCTCTTTTAGGGGAAACAACCTCCAATCCAGAACTAGCATTTCTAGCACTTCCACAGTACTAAGACTATTCATAATTATTATGTTTATCATCAGTATATTTTCTTAAAATACTCAAAAGAGAACTCCTTTTAATTTCAAATAATATTTTAGTGTCTTTTTTTACTGTTTTTCAATTCTTTGTCTCTTTCTGTTATAATTATCTGTTTCTAGCCGATGACACTGTTATTTTGAATCCATGACTGAAGTAACATTTGCATGTGTGTTATATTAAAGCTTAATCATTCGGAAATGAAACCATAAGAGATCCAGATAGAAAGGCTGCTTCATACAGTGTTCATACAGGGTGCATCCCCAAGCTACTTTGGTATGGTTCTGAATCCCCATGTGTTTTGAATATGGCCCACGAAAAGCATGCCAAATCACCCCAAACCATGCCAGAAGGGTGCCAAATTTGATACCTCACAAAACAAGTCTCGGCACAGTTTGGGGGACTGGCACACATTTCCCAGCGAGCCGGGACTGCGCATGGGGATGATCGCGGGCTAATGGGGAGGAGATTGAAGCTCATGTCATTGAGTGCTTGCTGTCCCTGCCCTGTCCATTGAAAATCACAGCCTGATGGGCTGTGGCCTGATCTAGCAGGGCTCCTCTTATGCTCTTTCCCTACATCCTGGCTGTTCACATGTCCTAAGCACATGCAAGGGGACTGGATAGCAATTTCTACCCTATGTCTGATACGATCAACCCCTAAAGACCTCTTTTTTTCCTTTTGTGCACTTGTGATAGAGCACAGGGCCTCCTGCCAGGTAAAAAAACACCACAGATTTGTTTTTTATTATTTTATGCAACATGATCACAATTACAAAAACAGAATTGAAGCTTCCTGTCAGGAATCTGGAATCTGTCAATTTTCCAATACATAGTTAATGACACTGACAAGAATAAGGATCAAGAGCTTATTGAATTTTTATAAAATGCAAAGGAAGAGCCATCTGACCCAAGAGTTTTCCCTCCATTTAAATTCACTCTTTTTGCATTAAGTTCCTCTATTGATATGGCTGCTTCTAATGTTTGCTGCTGTTTTGAAAGAGTTAATAAGTGTTTCCTCAAAAAATCTCCAGTACTTTTGCTCAGTCAGTATTCAAACTGCTATTAGAGTCAATATGCTCTTGTACATAGGATTTATAAGTCTTTCTTTTCAAATAAGCTGCTAATATTTTTTTTCAGATATTTTCACCTCAGCACAATATTTGGGCCTTATTGGGTTGAGAATAAGCCACTTTGTTAAGATGTAGAAGAAAGTTTTTTCCGGTACTCCAGTATCCATAATACAGAGTAACTTGCATTGCTGAGAATGGCTCTTGGTCCAAAGTAGCTTAATATATCTTACAGATCCCCTGCTAGAATCAAATCAGAGGCTCTGAGTTCACTTTCTTCCTAAAAGGAGATTCTCAGACTATAACTGTAGCTTCTCCTCCCACCGCATTTCAAAATGGTGCATTCTTCCCTCAACTCGACCATGAGTTTCTGTTTTTAAAATGTTTATCATACATGTTAGTGACTAAACTATATATGCAACACTTAATTCTACAGTATCATGTCTCTACTCAGCTTATTTACACTGAATGCAAATTTGGGCTTTATTGATCTTCTTAATTTCAATTAGCCTAAGCGCTTTCCTTTTATTTTATAATTGTTACAAAACTGATTTATCTCCTGATCTTTTTACACCTGAACTTCAAATCTGTCAGCTCAGTTTTAATTTCTGTTTAATTCTTTCTGCCATTTTTTTTCTATCCAGTTATATTCTATACACATTTAAGAGCTTCCCACAAAACTAAAGGGTTTTCATCCAGAGTAGTTATGTTCCAAGTATCCTTCAGTTTCCAATTCGTTTCTTAACTGAATCTATATTTCCTAAGACAAGAGGTTTCAGACACAACTGCAGGGAATTATCATTATGTCCCTTTAAATTAAAAGAAGCAAAAAAACCCTGGTACACGGTCCAATAACCCTATTGATCCAATGGAGTTAACTACTCCTCCTATAAGTTGCTTTGAACATAAAATAAAATCAATATGAAAATAAGTCTCACGCTGGTTAGAAAAAAAGAGAAATTGTCCCGAGTGAAGACACCAGTACTGTATATATAATCAAGGACAAATTTCTTAAATTCAGGTTTTAAAACTAAACCTTTACTATCAGTAGGTCTTTTAGAAAAATACTGGTCATCCCAAAAATGAGTTGGCTACTAAATTAAGATGTGCAGCAATAATCAAATTACCAGGAGCAAATGCCAATTGGTTAAGTGTCTATTGTTAGGCCCTAACTTAAAGCAGTGGTTTTCCATATAGGTAACCCTTAACAAAAATATGCCATCCTTTTGGATCTGTATGAACTTCTCTGCATTCAAGGGGAAACTTATTTGTTAATCAAAACAAAACTCCCTGAGACAACGAACTCCCAAATGCAGAAAATTCATTGGAGAAGCACTTGCCACTAAAGAAGTAATATCTGAAAACACTCTTCGTTCAAAGAAATCTCCACTCTTCCTTTTAATGATGTTACTTAAACCATATACATTAAATATTACTTCACAACCATTAATATTCATTTTTAATATTTTTTAAATCACTGACTTATCAGTAAGAAAGGATAATGATAACAGCAACTATATAGAATTTGAGTTTTCTAGCAGACTGGTTCATACTTCCATTCCTCATAAACAAACAGCTACATAACAGGCAGAATTGCTCCACATAAACAACAGTGGCCCCCAATTTAGTCTATTAGCTAGCTTCAGAATATAATCCCAAAGCCCAGTCTAACTCTCTAATATAGTCAGTAAGGCTTGTGGACTACAATCAATATGAGTAGCAAGGCTCTTAATTAGAAATCGAAGATTCTCATCCCCTTCCCTCCACCTCCTAAAACATTATACACTACTTCAATCTTCTTATAGCAGTAGCTATTAGTGTTGTACCTTGAAATAATCAGCTTTCACAGGATGGTTAACAAAACTAATTTGGAAATTACAAGTGTATGAACTATGAAAAGTTAAGTCAATTGGGAAGGAATGAGTATCACCCTTAATCTAGTTAAAGCTGTTTCTGTTCCTCATTTACAAAATTAGCTATTTAGCTAAATATAAACTGTGTGCTCAGAAAGCTGTGCATTCAGCACACAACAATCAGTCCATAATATATGAATACTGCTGAAATGGACTGAGACTAGCTTCTGGTTTAAAGTATATCCTCAACCCTGTGTGCACGGGAGCTCTTTCAGAAGGAAATATATATGAACTAAAGCACTCCTATTCCATCAAAACAAAGAAACTCACCTTGCATTTTTAGACTTTCTCTGTGCTAGAAAATAAAGGCATGAGACACGCAATGGATGTGAACACTTCACAAATGTGTTAGATTTGAAATATATTCTACAGATTACCAAAGTTCTCACCAGATTTATTGATATATTAGCATAAATAATGAATCATAAATGAGCATAAATAATGAATCATAAATGAGCAAAATAACGAAAAAGAAAATTCTAGGTATATAATGCTAGGAATGTTGAAAAGTGCCATGCTGAAAAATATGTGCATCATACAAACTCACTGAAACAGTCTGTCAGAAGTCACCAGATGCAAAAGACAATATCTAACCAACATTATTATCTATTGACATTGCTTACTGCCTGATAAAGGGTTTGACCAAGGCTACAATGTTAAACACTTTTGGTACAACTGTCCTTCTGTTTACTGAAAGTGATCAGCCCTTTCCTGTATTTTTTTTTAAGTTTGAACAGCAACATGAATTAGTGCTGCCATCTAAAGTCAGTGACAGGATATGCAGTGTATTCAGTTCCATAATAGGTATATGCCAACACACGTAACTTTTTCCACTTCATTAATTACAATTCACCTCTCTCTGCTATTAGACCTCTTAAGAAATGATGTCCAGATCTGTTTTCTTGGACAGGATGCTGCATAGCCTTGATGATGGAATATAATCTTTAAAGAATAACCTTTAAAGAACAGTAAATCTCTATGGCCAGGTCATAACAACAACAAAAAAAGTGCAAGTAATTGAAACTGAGTAAGCAAAAACAAGGAAAGGCTATTTCAGTTTTATGCAGAACAGTGCTTCATTAATGTCTTCCCTATATCCAGAGGACTCCTTCCTCAAGAAGCAGCAATCTAAGGGAAGATGTGTCTTTTTAACATAGGTGCCTTTAGAAAAGTATGTTGTTAAAAGTTAGCCAGCTGAACTAAAATTGACCTGTTTCCTCCAATGATTTGCATTGCATTCTCCACCATCACCAGATCACTGTGACTGAACCAGATGAAAGAAGAATTGCATTTTTATTATTTGAATCCTTGCACAAAATGCACTGGTAATCTAGAAAGACAACAAGAGAAACATACAACAAATAGAAACAGAAACGCAGCATGCCTGCATCGTACCTGGAGAAGCAACTCCTTTTCAACCACTTCTTCTGTTTTACTAATAAGACGTTTCTGCAGTGCATGTATCTTCTGTATCAATTCATAGGTACTTGGATCACTAGCCTGCATGGGAGAAGATTATATTTTTGTTAAAAACCTAAGTTCGGTAGTATATCCCTGTTCACTTAAAATGAACAGCACACTAAACATGGTCAAAATAAAATATTTGTAACCAAGCACAACAAAGAGTCCATAACCCCACAAAAGTTTCAGGGGAGGTAACTTATTGGGAATCAGTATAAAAATAACAAAATTATTTTAGTATAACATATAAAATCTTTGAGTCACGTAGTCCATATCGCTTAGTGTACAACTGTGCAGCTGTAGTCCACCAGCTATCTTGGATCAGTCTGTTCAAAGTGTTCCAGACTGTGAGTCACTCAAGTGGCAACCGTGCATTCTGTATCAGCAACATACTACAGATTGGGCCTTTGAGATTCCAAATGGAATCTTTGCTTCAATTCTACTGAACTAGGTTTTGAGCTACTCTAGCCCAAATCATTCATAGACATTTCCGCATGGCCCCCAAAGACCCCATTAGGAACCTGATAAGAATGCATTTGGTACGGATCCGCCATATACCTTCTGCACTGAGGACCCCATGAGGATGCCATTTGGAACGTGTTGTCCATGCAAGTGCCTTCAGATTCCAGATTTAATGGGGTCTCTGGGCCCTTAAATCTGGATTAGTAGTAGACCCATTTAATCATGTCTTCAACCCAGTCTTCCGCCATGAAGACCACGCTTCTGAACACATGTCGGACCACTGGGGTCCAGGGGCAGGCAAAGAGTTCACCACTTGCAGCAGGGCGGCTCCAGCTCTGCCCCTCAACACACACGCTATGTAAGCCTACATGTCCTTCGTAGCAGTTTAAAAAGCTGAGCACAAGCTGTGTAGCAACCACGTAGGCAACTACAAAGCCATGTCACTCTGCCATGCCCATTGTAACCAGAAGTGACCCCGTTTTATGGCTATGCAGGCCAATCATGCCACACCACTGGTGCTTGGTTCTAATCAGAACCCTGGGGTGGGTGCTACGGTGTCCGTACGGCAGCTCTGTTTAGCACTCATTGCCATCAGGTACTAAACATCCTGTGCGGATGTACGGGGTCCTCGCCATGATGTGAAACTACTTGAACAGGATTCCCTGAGGGCCAGATCCCAAAGATCTGGATCTCCTTAATGCAGATTAAATGAGGAAAGGTCAGAAATGGCCATTGTATTAAATCAATGGGAGACTTCCAACCAGGTTACTCTTCTGTCACCAAGGAAACACTCTACAAGCCACCATTCTTCTTGAATTTACTACTAGAAGAGGTGGTGACCGTAACCAGCCAGGATAGCTTTACAAAAAGATTAGATAAATTCATGGAGGACAGGTGCACTAGCAGCTACAAAATTAGATGCCTAGGTGCTGCCTCAGGGTTGGAGAGTCAAGCAAAATGCTTCTAAAGGCTATTTGCAGGAAGTCAAGACCAAGTGAAGGTTTTACTTTCGTCTTTTGCTTAAGAATTCCCAGAAGCAATTGGTGGGTCACTGTGTGGGTCTAGTCCACAGGAGTTTGGACTAGATGCCCTTACCCCAATCTAGCAAGGCTTCTCTTATGTTCTTATGGCATTCATACTACATTTCATATCTGGGAACTTAAGGAGGCTAAACATAGGATGCTAGAAGTTGTATTTTAATGCTACAGAGCATCTACTGTCACTAGTTAACTTCCAGAAGTGGGACACATACATGGAAATTGTGTTGACATGCACATTGTCCCAGAACACTTTTATCAACACTGATCAACATTAGAGTTGTTTGCCCTGGGGCATCTGCCATTCAGCTTCAGGGTAGTTTGTTCACACTATGAAAGTTTAGCCACTGCAATATGCTACAAGAAAAATATTTTATGACAGCAGGGACCCAGCAAGGCAATCCTATAATGATACAGGCAATTATAACATTTTCCCACTCTGGAGAAGAGAAAAATAAAGAGATGAAAAAAAATATTAGAAAACTACATTTTTCTTACAAATTCTACCGCTACACTCTCTTTATATTTGCAAAGTAATAATGTAATGATCATTGTTGACTCAGACAGTACAGTCACAAAATCCAAATTTAATAGGCTGCTTAAAACATAGTGACAGAGATTCTCTGGAATACTATCATCTCTTGATGAAAAGCAAGGAAACTTACAGTGAGGTTATATGCTGCTCTCTTGTACCATGTTCACACTTACTAATGCCAAATTGATGATTTATAGAAAATGAAAGAGCCAGTTTGGTCTTGCAGTTAGAGTGGCAGGATCATATCTCGTACTCACAAGTTTGATTCCACACTCCTCCACAAAGCCAGCTGAGTGACCTTGGGCTAGTCACAGCTCTCTGATGAGCTCTCATAGCCCCACCTACCTCACTTGGTGTTTGTTGTGAGGAGAAGAACAGAAAACTTTGTCAGCCGCTTTGAGTCCCCTAAAATGAGTGAGAAAAGCGGGGTAGGAAAGCCAACTCTTCTTCTTCTCTACTATAAGATGCCAGACCATTTCAAATTATTTCCTTTGATTCTGAACATTTTATTCTAAAATCTTAAGTTCAAAAGTTGAATCTGCATTACTGCAATTACAAGGCAAGGCTGTACATATTTACTTGGAAAGAAATCCTGACATCTTCCAGATGTGTTTGAATGAGGCTGCTCATTCTACAAGGGAACCTAGCTCCTTCAGAGCCTAGAACAGGGACAGGTTTTCCTCTATCCCAGCTTGATTGTTTCTCCATAATCAAAATCTAGCTTGTCTTTATTGGCACAGCAGTATTTACAATTATAGTTTGTGGTCATACCCAAATGTATACAGAAACTGAATTACTTGTTTGCTACAGATAAGATTTAGAAAGCTGATTTTATACAATTTGCTCAAGGATGTTAAACCATACTTATTACCAGTAAAAATAACTTCATAAATTTCTGATCAAAATAATCAGGCTCCATATTTTAAATTTGTGCTAATATGAAATTCAATACTGCCCTTGAATTATGCAGTTTTGTTTAGCATAGTTTCAATGAAACACAATACAGAAATGGCAAATTCCCTTTTCGGTACCTGCAGGAGAGGTTTAGCTCCATGACAAATCCCACCTACCTCTCCCCCAAACTGGTAGGATTCAATGTTATGCCAATCCGCAAAGCAGTGCAGAGTTCTGCTAAAGTGTCAACAAGTATGTCTTGCCAGCAGTAGAGGTCAGTATGTTTGAAAACCACATTTAGGGGTTGCCAAGTCAATCCACACTATTTAGCAGCTAAGCTAGTCAGTGACCTCTGAACAAGGCACTCAAGACATAGCCCCACCTGGCATGAATAAAGAAACACTCCCAAAACTTCAGTTTGGTAAAAATCCAAATGTTTTCACTTTCTAAGGAAATATCTAGGTGCCAAAGCTTGCTTATTTGGGAGAGCCTCAGCATAGAGACAAAGCTCCCACCTCGTACATCCCAATTGCCTGGTGTGATGCAGTACAGCACTATGCAAACCATACTAGGGAATTGTCAACAATGATTGCTTCAAGTTCTTATAGCGCAATTTACACAACACAATGGTTTTCTAGAGTGAAATCACCATATTATTCAAGAGACTCCTATACATTAGCATCCCAGATTCCACTGGCCTCCAAAAAGAAATATCTAGGATACTTTATAAGTTAAAAATCAACGTTGAAATGTCAAAACTGTTTAATGCGTCAAAACATTCAGGTTTCTTTGGTCACTTGATTATTATTGTGAATTTGAGAGGGCAGTTAAACAACCTTTGGCAATACAACAAAACCCAACATGTGGTTTTGGTCCATATCCAGTCAATTTGTTCAATTATCCATTATTGGTTTAGACATTTTCTGAGACTTTTTCCTGCTGGTCTACTCAAAACTACATTCACAAACCATTTTTGTTTGCTTATCATGAAGTGTTGTTTTTTTCCTTTCGGTATACTCCAAAGTTGTGTATTCTTACAACGCATATTTGCACATTCCAACAGAGCAACTTCAATATACTAGTTCTTTACTAACACAAGTTTGGAAGTAAGAAAAGGCAGAAAGGAAAAGGGGGGATTAGTACCTATCCAATAGCTTCTAATTTTATAGTGAAATGAGTGGGGAAAGTGAGTGGTGTGATTTTAGGGGGGAAGGGGGTTAACACAGCAGAGACATTTGCTTGAAGATGGTTTTCCATCTTGTTCAAAGATGAAAAGGCAACTTGGACTAGGGATATAGGGAAGAGTTCACCCTCAGTCACTGCAGAAACCAGTGACAAAAGGCTGGGCTTCACTTCTTGGGAAGTGGAAGGGAAGAATAATTAGTCTATATAACAAAAGCATTGCTGTTCTACATGCACTTGGATCTCTTAGAGAAAAAGTAATTCCCTTGCTGGTTCTCATTCTGCTAGGATATCCCTAAGGACAAAGGACAGTCAGGGTGGGCATAAACTAGGCTCTCCTGCTTTGATTCCTCTATATTCTGTGACCAGAAGCTGACTTAGTGACTGCTTGACTTATGACATCCAGCCAACTTCTTAGCTTGGAGGCAGAGAAGCATTCTCTCTCTCATACAGGTAGATTTCAGAAGAAGAGTGGGGGGTGAGATGGTTCATTGATGAGTATAAAGTGTGCCACTTCTTTCTCTGGTGGATATCTTTGGTAGAGACCCATACTGTTCACCTGAGCTGCAAACCACTTCTGTATCTGCCAAGAGAACTGAGGGATGCATCCATGTAGTCATTGTAAGTTAGTTCTGATTCAATGATTCCCAACAGAAACAACAAATTTTGCAAAGCTTTTTGTGGCTATACTTTATGTAATACACTGTGGCTATATAAAGGCTATCCATTACTATGGTACACTGCAGTATGGAATGATAGACTTTCTGCTCTTTTTAGAATTAAGAGCAATTATCACAAAATACAGCTTGCTTTACAATCTTTCTGTGAAAATTAAGAGTTGAATGTGACAGAATACCTCTAATTTTCTCCACCTATGAACATTCATGGGGTTCTCAAGCTCTTCCTCCAAGGCTCTACACCGTGTCCGTTCCTTCAACAACTCCTTCTGCATGTGATAAACCTCTTGCCTTTAAGAGAGAGAGACATAAACACTAAGACCTCAAGACACAGCTGCTTACAGAAAAATGCCTATTAACTCTCTTTGATATAAAAGATTTGGGTATTCATCTCTCTGCTAAATATACTTTTATTATGTTTTCTAGAAATTTCAGTTATGGAGGAAAACATTTTAGCAATTACTGTACAGAAGTTTTGTAATATGACATTTTCAAATACCCTTAACATTTTACAGAAAGTAATAACAAACACTCCAGCTATTCAAGGCAAACATTCAACATTTTGTCTTTAAAAACATACTGGATACAACACATTTGTTGCTCATCATAAAGCATCTTTTGATACCAGCTATGATTATTAATAAATATGATTGGCAAAAGTTCTGGTGTCGGAGCAGTGTCTTGGGCTAGGAATCCAAGATTTGGGTGCAGTTCCATCAGAGCTTTGGGACTCAATTGGAATAAGAAAGAGGCAGGGACCATTAACTTGGAATAAAAGCCTTGGACTTTTTGCTTCCAAAAGCAAAGGAAGGAGATGTGGCATTTTGCAAAACAAAAAACAGATCTCTCCATTGAATTACAAATTGCTGTTGGTTCCTGCATCTGATGGGCCACTCAAGATCCTACCTGGGGGCCAGAACAAGGGAAACAAAACAGGTTTGTCTCTCTATTCAAGAGCTGGTGTTTCAGCAATTCCTGCTGACCTCTTGGTACTATTGAAGCCTTGATGGACTATTTAAGTTGGTAAATCAAGACTACCAGAGAGGACAGAGGATGGTAAAATATTGGTTCTATTGACACTGCTGAGGTTTGGAGAAGAATATCCTTTGTTTTAATAAAATAATTCAGATGTTCCTGAGGAAGTGGGTCTCACTGAGGTGTCCTGAGCCTTGTAGGTACAAAAATCTGATAAGTACAGATGGGCCATTCCATTACAAAGAGACAAATGAGATTGCCCAAGGAAACATGTTAGCATAAAACTAACTTCTCTTGGGACACCTGAAGAACCAGTTTTTGCCTTTTCAGGAAGAACTTTTGGAGGTGATGTTAAGCTGATTTGCATCTTTTTGGGAAAGGTTACAAGAAGTTAGTTTCATTTATTAACAAAGGAAGAACCATAATCAGCAGGGTTTTTTTTTGTTTTGGTTCCAATTTCTCAATATAAGAAAGGCAGAGAGGAATCAAGGAGTTGGGGAGAGAGGTAAGAGGAGGAGTCTCCCTCCTCATATCTGCCATGGAAGGATAAGACAAAGAGCTGAAGGAGCTTTGCTTCCCCCCCCCCCATTTTTCCTTCTTTTTGCTATACAGAAGTCATTTTTAAGGTTCCTGAAAGAGATGCAGTTTGCTGTGGTCATGCATCTCTGTAACTTCAAACTTCTGCGCATGGAGAAGACATCATTGGTGAGAACAACAGAAGATCGGAGTCCTCCAGTCACTTTCCCCTGTTTTTCTTTAGAACTTTTGGGTTAAGGGATCTTTCTAGTGTTAGGAGTTTTCCATTCCCTTTTTGGCTGTCATTTGCAATTGGTTTTTTTTTTCTCTAATGAAGAATTCTACTCTCATTTCTGAAACATCTTACTCATGCAAAGCAATTTGTTTTGGGGTTTTGGGGAGGCCTTTGCTGCATGACTATAAATTAATTGTTTTACTAAAAGAGGGATAAGTTCAGTTAAGAGCATAAAGATTTCTTAGTGGGAAATGTCAATTTCTTGCATGCTTACTTCTGTTCTAGAAACACTTCTGATATGGCTTTATATTTTATTTCAACTTCTCTCCTGTATTTCTAATAAATTCTTTGCTCTGGTTTAACAAGAAAACTGGTTTTGAGTCTGAAATTGGTCTTGTCTCTGTTTTCTGGTTATTCCTCGTTATTAAAACCTGTAGATCTGGCTACTAATTCCCCTACTACTAGAGCAGATCTGGTAACACTTTTACTCAGGTATTTGGAAACTGGAGTAGCAGTTTCAAAACATAAATCTTAAGGTCAGAATTGATCTTAGGAACTGAGATCATATAACACCTCATCAGTGATGGAAGAAATATAATTGAAACTCCTTAGATATCACATTCATTCTATTGAATATACTGTTTTGAGGATATACAGACAGGCTGTAGTTACACAAGGTTTAATTCAGCTTCAATCTGCTTTCAGAGTGAGAGAATACATCAGTAAAGTGACAAGCTGTTTTCTTTCAGAAAATTCACCTTTGGGATAAATAATATGGAAAAAAAATTAGTGGTCACTTTGCTGACGTGTTCTCTCACTCTGAAGGTGGACTGAAGCTGGATTAAACCTTAGGTGTAATCACAGCCACACACACACAAATATATATCAGTACCCTAACTGATCTCATTAGAGAAAATTTCCTTGGCTTTCTATATTTATGGTATTGCTTCTTAAGCATGTACCAAAGAACATAAACTTGAGGTTGTTCCAAAACAAGCAGATTCTAGTTTAATGTAGTTAAGAAAACAGAAAATGAATTCCTTTGGCTGCTTTGAGAAGTCTATTTCTGCTCATAATATTGCAGCTTAAATGTTGGAACTGAACAACTGCTACCCATCCTTATCTGTTTCGTTAGGCTTTAGCTGTTTCACATGTTATATAGTAAAGATGAACCTTCAAAGCACTTTAAAATGTGAAACAATTGTACATGCTGAGAAACGTGTATTTTTAATGTGCTTCCTACAATAGAAAATGCCATACTGTTGAGACTAGCTGTAGGCTCCTATATGGCTATAGAAAACACCTCATATAATATTAGTATTTGTTTTCATTATGCATGAACCTGCCAGAACTAACATATTATATTAGATATACAAAGAAGGATGCGGCTGCTCACAGCCAGAAGCAAAAAGGTCTTGTTTTGTTGGAATTCAAAACATTCTGATAGAAAGGCCCTCGCTTTGTTTCAAATGTAGAACTCCCTGTTCGACAAGGCATATTTGTTCCAAGTTTGGAACCTTTAAACAGGATGTTTTTAATGCAAAATACTTCACTCAAAACAATTTGCACATTCCTAACATAAAGCAATTTTTAGACGAATTTGCAAAACATCTGAAAAATAAAAGCTATTTAGCTCTGCAAATGATATTACTATTTCAGATATATTCTGCAATAGATATGGAGTTTATTAAAAAAAGAGTTGTTGACACAACTAATGCAGACTACCCTTACCAAAAAAAGTAGCATATACTTGCATTTCCATACTTTATTGAGCTCAGTGTATTCAAGTCCCAGACCTGAATACATAACTGAATACAAAGACATCCAGCATCACATGTATGTTATAATGTCAAATTCATAAAGGTATGAATTCCCCATGAAGTAAAGGAACGTTAAGACTAAAGAATACTTGAGTTATTTTGCTCAAGTTGCATCCAGAGATTTGTTACTAATACCACTATAGTTGAATATTCTGGAATATCCATATATAGCAGAGTAAGTAATTGATGTCTGGATGCAGCCTCATTTTTTGCACTGAAACAAAATTCTCCACAAAATTATATAGCCATTACTGGTATACCAGTTTTAAGCATGCCTTTAGCTATATTTCATTTTCCAAACACTGTTTTGCATTGTAACAACTCCAAATTAGCTGTTTTCTGATTCATGGCAATATAAATGTTCTGTGAAATTCTGCATATCCTTTAACCAGTGGAAACAAATCTAATAAAAAAGTAACACCTCACCTTTTGAAACTAATGGAATAACTCTGTAAAGCAAGTGCTACCAACATCTATAAAGTCTGGTCAATACAATAAATCTTACTTAACCGCAGACAGAAGAAAATCTTCCTTTTCAAAGCCAGTAATTCATTGAAAGACTGGTCTTTTTCTCAGTCTATTTACTTACAAACTACAGAAGAAGAAGAGTTGGCATTTCTACCCCGCTTTTCTCACCCACTTAAGGGGACTCAAAGTGGCCGACAAAGCTTTCTATTCTTCTCCCCACAACAGAAAACCCTGTGAGGTAGGTGGGGGTGTGAGAGCTCAATACAGAACTGTGACTAGCCCAAGGTCACTCAGCTGGCTTCATGGGGGAAGGCGGAATCGAACCAGTGAATTTTTTTCTTTATAAAAATTAGCTAAAGAGGAAATAAATCTAGAGAACCCATAAAAATTTCCTTCTGAGACAAACATACTTTACAATGACATAGCCTGGACAGAAAACTAACATATTAGGCCCTGATATAAATATGCCAAATGTTCTCCTTCAACTATGAAATGCCCATTAAAATGTTGTTGCACTATAATAGGTTCTGCATACCACCAAGCAGTTAGCTGAACAAGGAACACCCTTCCCAGGGCTATCAATCTTGTTTACGCTGCCATAATTCAAAACTGAGTGTGGACGTTGAACAGCTTGATTTTAGCAACTTTCCTTTAGAACATACACACACACACACACACACACACAAATGATAGGTTTATTTGCTTGGATTTAAATCCAGTATGTGTATGAAATCAGGTAAGACAAACACTTCTTTGAAGGAACAGATGTGTCAACAGAAATCTTTGTCATGAAGGGTAACAAAACATTCCCTAGTGTTTCAAAAGCAGTGCCATGCCTGCAGCCAAAAGCAGAACTGATTCACGCTATCTTTCTACCTGAGTTCTTCCACATTAGCCACACTCTTTCCAAGTATTGCCTTCTCTCGGCGAAGCTTCTTAATCTCCAGTTTAAGTAATCGGATGTCTTCCACTCTTTGGCGGTACTGCATCTCGCCCTTATTTAGAATTGACTGCTGGATTTTGATCTTCTCGTACAGAAGAGCCAATTCATCATTACGACGAACCAGCTGGCTCCCCAAGATGTCTCTTTCACTTATTACCTAGAAATGAGGCAAGCCAAAGCAAATTTCTACAGATAGACTGGAAGGATGAGATCTGTCAGTTACAAAGCGTAAGGAGCAATAACTTCATCAGCAAAAAGCAGAAGCTTCAACATTTTTAATATCAATAAATACTGGCAAAGGTCTGCCGCTGCCCTGGCAAGACGCCAGATCTTGAACTAAGATAAATTGGCATAACTGTATTTTACAACACTTTCCAGACTCCTGAAAATTATTCCAACTATCTCACACTGAAATAATGCCACTGAAAAGGTTCTTTGGTTACTTACCTGATCTAGTTCTTTTTTCTGTCTCATCCTCTCTGCATCGGCTTCAGAAATAATTTTCAAGAGTTTTCTTTCTTCCTCCTCTTGCTTCTCAATAAAATGTTTAGTCTCCAGAGCTTGTTGTTTCATTTTTAGCAGTTCACTCTGACAGAAAACAAAAGAGCAAGTGCAAAAATTTATATTTAGTAAAAACTTCCCACTTCATAAATCCAAGAATTCAGAATTATTAAAATTTAGATAGAGTTATACAGTCTGTCTCTCTTTATTTCTGTTTTCATGTACCATTGAATTCAGCTTGGCAGTTCTCAAAAACAAATGAAAAATACCATGCAAATAAACACTGACATTTTAAAAAGAAATAGGCAAACATTTTCAGAGTAGCCGGCCAAGCCTTGCAGCAGGTAAAGTGAACAGCTTTGGTAAACAAGTAATTTATAACAAGTATGAAAGCACAACTCTTGAAGGCAGGCAAATAACTAATAAAATTCATGGGGACCAGTCATTTAAAAGAGTGCACAGGACTTCACAGATACCCTAGACCACCCAAATCCTGCAGAATAAGACACAATGCCTTACAAAATCCAAAGTACCTCTACAAAGGAGCGTTGTGACAAATCTTCAGAAGTTCCACTCTAAATGGCAGGGGAATGAAGAGTAGGTCTTCATATAGAAGGAAAACTTGGAAAGTAAAGAATACGGAATCCAAGGCAGGGGAGAATGAATTTATTCCTTGTGTGACTCAAAACATTTCACCAAAGGCAACTGAATACAGTCAAGGTAATATTTGTCAATGCTGGCCTACACTAAATATAACAGCACAAAAATGGGAATATCTCATCTAAGTAGTCCAGTCAGGATGTTCGATTCTGCACAACAAAAAGTATAAACAACTCACCAGGAGTTCAGTTGCAGATATCAGCTTGGCCATACAGTTGTAAGGCCAATGTGGAGTTGTTGGTTGGCTTTTGTGTCTACAACTACGTCAGCCATTTCCTAATATAAGCTGGGACTCTATTCAGAATTCTCAGATCATTCTTTTGATAGTGTGGCTTTCATTCTTGGCATTGCAAAAGCCTTGCTGACACTGAGACGGGAATTTTTTTTTCTGGACTACAGGACTTACATTGTTTACACATAAGTACAACAAACCTATGCCAGAAATTGTGATGCAGTTGCCAATAAAAATTGAACCATCTTGAATCCACAAAGTCAACAGATACTTATCCTTGGCAACACACCACCCCAGTAATGAATTTTCCATTAACTATGCGGCTGAACTATGTTGTTCCATAGCTAAGCTTTAGTACAGTTCTAATCAGCACATACCCTTACCTTTACTTGTTATGAAGTATAATACTCTTAACTGCTAAAATAATGTAGCTTGTAGAAGTGAACAATAGAAAAACAGATTAGAATGGGCACCGATGATCAACACATTTGAGTTACACGCATATCAATCATATTCTTTTGAAGTAGGTCCACTCTTTTTACTCTCTTGTTCCTTCTTTCTTGACATATAGAAGGCTTCCAGCTAAAATTTGAATTACAGTATGTTTTATTATTCTTTTTATTCCTATTGTTTAACTCTTGTATTGGTATTTTTATGAAAGACAGAAGTGCAGAGCAAATACCACTGAAACTTTGAACACAGTATGGCTGTTGCTTTTACCTTTAGACAAGTTGCTAGAACTCTTGACTATCAAGGCATACCTTAACATGCTATTTTAGCTGGCAGCAATTCATGAACAGCACCAAGAGATATGCTAGTCATTTTCAAGTATCATACTTCTACAATGCCACCTAAGCAGAAGTAAAACACCTTTTCACAATGTAATAATACTAACCACTGATCAACAGTGAGAAACAAAAAGCCTTTCCTTTGAAGGAAGTCTGCTCATATGCAAGTGTTTAGAGGAATCCTATTGTATCCTAAGAGTGTAAGCACTTCAGAGGCAGAGGTATTTGATCTTGCTTGGTCTCAACAGATTCTGAAAAACACTAGTGCTAACAAATCGAGACATTTGCTTTGTCTCTTGGGAGAAAAACAATGTAAGAAAGAAAGGAGAGAAAAAGGCCCAGCTGGGTGAAATGATAACTCAAACAAATAGGTAAAAATATTCTATTATACCAATAAAAATCAACTTTTTTAATTTTTTTAATAGAACGTATATATTCCTATATACACAATACACCCATAGAATGAGACACAGAGAGGGTTGGGGTAAGGATGGCAGCAGAAGTCCTACTTTTACTATCCCAAACCATTGTCTGGTAAGCACCAAGAAAAGGAAACCAAGGCTTCCTGTAGCCTTGCCTTGCCCCCCATCCCTCGTTTGGTCCCAACTCCAAAGGTAGCTACCATCCAGTAGACCCAAACAGAGTGCTGAGAGATGAAAAATACTTTATGAGTTGGTTTGTGGCATCATTCCTCCCAATCTACGCAAGTCCCTAAAGCAAAAAAAAAAGTGCAAAACCAAAACTGAACAGGGCAGTTCAGCCAAAGAAATAGGGTAAAATAAATAAAGACAATGTCTACCCCAAACACCTATGTGAATAAGAAATACAAAACTGTAAAACAGAAAAGCAAATATAATTTCTGAAAGGGTAACAATACCCCACTAGATTTTAATGAAAAGTATTAAAAATAATAATAATAAATACTTCAGTAAATGTAATGAAATATAAAATATAAAAGAGGCCAAACGTGTTTCGACAAAAGTCTTCCTCAGTGGCGTATAATCAATAAAAATGATAAAATAAGCACAGCTCACAACTGTGACTCTGTGAAAAGTATCAAACTTACTGTGCTCTTCTGCTACCTGTTAACTTACTTATATATAGCTGCCCATGTGAGGGGAAGGATTCTGTGAAGACTCAAGAATGAGAGTGCAGAAAAAGTCAGGGAAAGACTAGGGTTAGGAAGGACAAACAAAGAAATTCAGATCAACCAATTAACATTTTCATTCAGATCAAACGGGGATTCTGACTTCAATCTATGGATCCACTTGAATTCCAATAATTCTAATTGTTTGATGTTACTAACTTTAGTTATACCATCTATACACCATCTATACACCAATACTTGAAAGTATCAAAGGAATGATGTTTATCCAGGAAATGTTTAACCATAGGGGCTTCTATCCTATGATTTATGATGCAGCTTCTGTGCTCAGCTATACGGGTCCTAATTTGTCTGCTGATCATTCCTACGTACAACAATATACATGGGCATTCGATGATATACATGACATTTCTGCTAGCACATGTAAAAAATTTATATATGTCATAGACTCTTCCACCTGCTGGATTCACAAACTGTTTCATATTGCTGCTGTTCTTGCAAGTTGAACAGTGTCCACATATAAAGTGACCCTTAAGATTTGGTCTGTTCTGTATAGGTGGGGGCATGAATTCTGCCCGTACCAGTATGTTCTTGATGTTTTGGGTACATTTATACACAAACATAGGTTTGTTTGTGTATCCTGGTATATTGTTAAGTAGGTGCCAGTGTTTCTTGATGGATTCTTGAACCCTCTGTATGTATTAAATGTGAGCGGTATAACCACTCTTTGTTTTTTTTCTTTGGTTTGGCGTCTGCCAGAAGCTTATTCCGATCTAAATTACGAACCTTGTCCTGTGCCTCCCTCATAATCTTCAAAGGATATACTTTTTCCAAAAAATGGAGGCTAGTTATATTGGATTCTCTCTCATAGCCTTCCAGTGTTTTACAGTTTCTTCTTATATGTAGGAATTGTGAATATGGAAGGTTATTTTAAAGAGATTTTGGATGATAACTGTCATACCTCAAATACGAATTAGCATCCTTTGGTTTTCTATAAAGGTTCATTTCAAAGATGCCCCTTTCTGTTCTAATGTTAACATCCAAAAAGTTCACAGTGGACGTATTGCATGTCATGTCAAATTTGATGCTTGAATGGATACCATTGAGAAAACCAAGAAATCCTTAAGAGAAGACTCAGCCCCCAACCATATACAAAAAAAAAAAAAAAAATCATCTAAATTTCCTTATTTATACAGTGGTGGTGGTGGTGGGGGGACTCATTACTTAATATATAGGAACGTTCAAAATGGTCCATATATAGATTTGCCAGCTCTGGGGCAAATTTGCAACCCAAAGCTAGCCCTGGTGTTTGTAAATAAAATTGGTCTCCAAATTTGAAGTAATTTTTAGTTAAAGTTATTTCTATCAAATATAGCAGGAAGTGAATGGGGGGCCATTGTCTTTATTTATTTTACCCTATTGGGTTACTTTCATTTCTTTAGCAGAACCCCCCTGTTCAGTTTTGATCATTCCTCCCAATCACTTTGACTTTTCTATTATGTCTTTGACTGTAAGCAGACAGCAGGAACTGTTTTATTATTAACACTATGTAAATCATCCTGGAATCTCTTAGGGTGAAAAATGGATTAAAAAGACTTTAGATAAATAAGTAAAATTAATTAAAAATTTTCCACAGATTGCCTGATCTACTGCACTCCAGGCAAATGAATGTCTACTATATACCCCAACAGTCATATAATGTTCAAGGAAAGAATCACTGCTGTTGCTCTTGAGACTGCTCAAAAATAAATATGTTTTAAAATTTAGGATTTATTTTCTCTGTGGCACTGGCTTTCAAATAAACCTACTTATGCCTACCGTTTCCCTTGCCCTTTTTAAGTTCAGAGACAACTCATGCATGAGGATTTGCAACATAGACTATGTGGGGTAAGAAGAAGAGTTGGCTTTTCTACCCACTTTTCTCACCCATTTAAGGGGACTCAAAGTTTTTCTATTCTTCTCCTCACAACAGGCACCCTACGAAGTAGGTGAGGCTGTGAGAGCTCGGAAGAGAGCTGTGACTAGCCCAAGGTCACCCAGTTGCCTTCATGGGGGAGGGCGGAATTGAACCCGGTATTCCCAGATAAGAGTCAGGCTCCCTAACCACTAGACCAACTGGCAGCAATAAGAACCTCTTTTTAACCTCCATAAATGTTGGCTAGTCAAACTGCAGTACACTTTCAATTGCTATCCAGTCACATGTAAGTGAATACAAAAATGTTTCAGTTTCTCAATAGAAACCAAATTAACAGAGCTAACATAAAAGTCCTTGAGTTGCTCAAGATATATCTCTTGAAGTTTGGTCCAGCCTCCTGCAGTAGGTACTTTAGATATGTTGGATTAATAATGCAGTGGCATTACTGGTGATGAATTTGGTACTAGATTTCTTCACCGTTTATACCATACCTTCCTCTCCATACTACACCATCACAGGATTCAGGATTTTATCTACAGTTAACTGGAACAGCAAAAATAAAGTTTAGTGGCATAATAGGAAATTCCTGAATTTTGCTTTCAGCCCACATGATTTGAAAGAAACAGATGGCATAACTGAAATGCATCAAAGCAGCCTGATAGGTGTGATTAGTTCCATACTCCTACCCATTGCCACAGTCTTACAGTAATGTGTTTTTACTATTCTTGGATGTTTATCTCTAAAAATGAAATGGTCTAATTTGTCACTTAAGAGGAAGAGTTTTAAAAAATATAGAAACTGAGGGATAATGATCATTTTAACTGCAGCAATTCTGCCTAAATGTGATACTTTTTTTATTTCTAAGGTACAGGATCTGTTTCAATTGTTTTCCACAATGGCGCACAGTTAGTTCCATGTAAACTCTGTTGCACAGTTTTAGATCGAAGAGCTACCCCATCTTAGAGAAAAAATTGATTAACCTCTGAAGTTAGCTCATCCAAAAGTATAATCTCAATATACTAATAAATAGTCTTCATTTAATGAACATTATGGAAGAAAACTTTGCCTGGAAAATGAGTTAAACATTTTTTTTAATGGGGGTGGGTGGGGAACATGCCTTTTTAATCCATATAAAAGTCATGACCACCCAAAAACAGTAATTTTGGAGTGGTCATGACTGTTAATATACCCTGCTAATTTTGTGCTCCAGTTTTCCCATAATAAGAATTCCACCTTTAGCACAATATTTAGTTTAAATAAGATATTAGGAACGAAGGATTTATCTTGCTTAGAATATATAAAATGCTTTAATAAAGCACTTATTATTTAACTCACACTGTAAAGATATGAAAAGAAACCTACTCTAACTTGTCTTTACCTTTCTAATTTAAATTTATCAGTATTCTCATACTTCTTGAATGAACTGAGCCAGAAGCAGCATATTCTAGCAAATAACCTATAACGCAATAATGGAATACCTCTGTTAACTTTATGTACCTCTTGAAATAATATTGTATTAACCTCTGGCTCTTTAAGCAATCCAATCATTTTTATTATTTTGATGTTATTCCCAAGGCCGCGTATATTTAAAGAAAGCCTATTTATTTTGGCCATCTCCATAATTAAATCTATAAAATAAAAAGCAACATCTCTAAAAAAAATTTCTCTAGGATTTCTTTCTGTAAAGTTCTCATATGGCCATATTTTTTTTCCTTTAAAAATCTGATATTTGTGTTGTAAAAGCATACATCTCTGGCTAAAATCAAATACAGTATTGCAGCTTGTGCTAGAGGTATGTATGAACCAAATCGGCATGCTATGAATGTATCAAAGGGGTCTGGGCTCATGAAAACCACTACTTCACGAGCCCAACACTCTGAACGTAAGGAAATTGAGGGACCAGGTGAACCTAATGGAGATTACGGGTCTCACTCATCTGTCTCCCCCACCTCCTTCTCTTCCTAGCAGCTTTTGCAGCTTTGAGAGGAAGAGTAATGCAAGGGTGTCAATGATGTTAGCCCTGTTACAGCATGATAGAGAACAGAGGTAGGTGTAGGAGCTACTGTGGGCTGCGTGGTGACATTCTTGATGGCATTACTCTCTCCTGACTTCAAAGACAGGTGGGAGAGGAAGCCAGAGGAGAGGAGAGCACAACAAAGGTGAGTTCAACCTGTAATGTCTGGTGTGCTTAGCTTCCACTTGTCTTCAAAGATGGCAAGGCTTTCAAAGTAATGTCCCTGGATATCCCTTCCAACCTTATCATTCTATGATTCTCTGTTTCTAATCATCCTCATTAACTCAGCTAGCATATATCTCTAGTTTGTTCAACTGATTTTGTCTATTCTGTTAAATTTGAAATATTTTCTTCCTGAGATTTTATAGCTTCAGTCAAACCCTATCTTTTAATATTTTGAAATGCTTCTCAAATTGCCAACCATACATTTTGTCATTGTATCTTTCAGTGTGATATATCTTTCAGGATTTTGCTAGGTGATGGTGCCATTTTATCTGCACGCTGAGGCCCTTCTTGTTTCACAACAGATTTATTATTAGGCAGATAGAAAATGTTTACTGAAGTCATTTACTTTTGACCTATTTAAAGAGTGAAACTTTCCAGACTCTTGCCAATGAGAATCTAGACAAGTGTCCATATTTCAGCTAAGAGGCCATGCCATTTTCTATTTGGGCAGTCAATGATAGAACAGTTTGATTTTGTTCATCCAGGGGATAGTACAAAATTAAGAGCAGAAGATTTAAAATTTTGCTTCTTGTATATTTCAGACATGCACAGAAGAAGCTTGTGGATCATTAAAAGTGGGCTGCCAGCTACATGATAGGCTACCGCACTCTTTACGCAAGTGTTCTACTGTCCTCCCCATAGATAGTAAATGACACTTAGTTTACTGCCATATATGGAGGTTCTGTGCCCTAGCAGGCATAGGCAGGTTTTACCACATACAGGAGATGTTTAACTTTTTAGCAGTTGCAGCTGCTTTGTTTCTGCACTTCAGTGACATGTATTCAATCCCTGCTCAATGATAGCTGATTTCAGCACAATGAATTGTTTACACGGATCTAAACACTTCCAAGATCAGTGTTATAATTAGCTTGCTGTGCATATGCCTTTCTCTTTGAAAACACCTTGGAAGTTATTACTTGATTCCACTGAAATTATGACGTACTGGGTTCTTCTTTATTCTACAGTCTGTTTTATTATCTCTACTACAAGAGGAAAAGATAGGCAGAAACTGTTAGACATGGCTTTGATCCTTTTACACATAAGTTGCTGCTATGACTAAATCTAGTTTTCAAATACCTTATAATTGTTGATATATTATTCCAAGTGTGCATCACTTTAGCGTAAAATGGGTTAATTTTCTGTGTATATTAGAGTGGCAGTATGGGACAGCTAATAATTGGTTAACTCTGATGTAACAGTTTGTAATGTCACATGCTTTCTCTTTCTTCAAGCTAGTAGTAGAAAGATGAACTCTAGCATCTCTCCAGACATGTATATCTGATGTAAATAAGACTCACAAATTTAGATAGGTAAAGTTATGTTGAACAAAACAAGAAGTTGTACGCTTCAAGTTTGTTCTCCAACATGCTCTCTGCTAAAGTATAGTTTTCTAAACCCCAGTTCCCATTGGCATTTTAAAATGGTTTAGAAATGGTTTGGATTCTCTTTGTCCCCATTACCAATCCATTTAAAACAGTTTCAAAACGGTTTTGTTCCTCTTTGTCCCCATTACCAATCCATTTCAGGGGTTTTCTGAGGAGTATTTGGCTAAAAAAAGGAATTAAAAACACCTAGTTTTTCAGGTGTTTTTTACGGTTTTTGGTACTAAAACGATTTATCTTTATTGCTTTGGGAACTGTACCACAGTATTGGGACAGAGGCATCATGAAATGGGTGGGATTTCATCCTGCATGACAGCCCCTCATCAGTTAAAATGCCAGGTTTCCCCTCTACAGCAGACGGTTTCATTTTCAGACAGTAACAATTCACCCACTTCACACCTTATAACAATGTTTCCTTTCCCGCACATGCATGCCTTTCTCCTCATGCCCTGCTGCTGACTGTGTAAAGGGGAGAGAGGATTGTACAAATTAAGGTATTCAAAATGGAGGATTCAGCTTGAACTAATGTGTGCTGAGTGCTTTGGCTTTTTTATGTGTTTACCAAAAGATCAAGGAAGGAGGCAGGGAGGAGTCTTGCCCTTCGCAAGCGGTCCTGCCTGCGCAATTCTGCCTGTTTCCCTCCCAGGCTCCTTCCTTGATCTTCCTTGATCTTTAAAAGGGGGAAGGGGGGAAGCTGCAGGAACTGAGAAAAGCAAGGAACTGGCAGCACTGAGCCCATCCCCACCCTCGCTCACTCGCTCACTTGCCCAGCTCCCATGGGGGAGTGTGTGAATGAGTGTGTGCGTGCGTGCATGCCAGATTGCTTGGCATCCCCAGCAGCTCCCACCAGGAGGAGCCAGGTCTCTTGGCTGGAGCGAGCAGAGTGTGTGTGTGTGTAAATCCAGAGGGATAGATCGCTGGCTTTTTGATTTCCTAGGTGTCTTTGTCTTTGGACCCTTTTGAAGAAAGGGAAGAGGCTCAGGAGGGAGGGGCAGCTTGGATTTCCAACTCTTGGCCACATCATCGGATCAAACCCAATGGGGAGAGGGGGTGGGCAAAGGGTAGGGAGAAAAAAGATTCACTTTCGCCAAAGTGTTTTCTGTCCAATAATATTCGTCTCTAATTCAGGGTTGACCGCGATTGCCAGATGCGCGTTTGCTTAAAGTATTTTAAATGGCGTTTTAAATAGCATATTAAATAGTGTTTTATTCCATGAGTGGGAATTCACCCTAGAAAGAAAACAACAATAATGTTGGACATTTTTAATTTTGCTTCTTTTTGTGGGGGATTTTGCTCAAATCACATTATTTTTGCTAGCATGATTTTCACAAATTGGGAGCCAAACTGATCTGTCTTAGAAAGCAAATTGGCAATAGTTTATACATTTGTTGTTTCAGTTTTGGGGGTCAGATGCATTTTCAGTTGCCAGTGTTCCATTTCTCTTACTAGAACTGGAACATTTTTTTAGCACATCTAAACCAAATCAGCGAGTTAAAAGGCATAGGTAAGAACAATATCACAGAGTATCTTGTTCTTTTAAATTAATAACATTTTGGGTTGAAAGCTAAGGAGATGAGAACATAAATTGCCATTTGCTCAGAGGAACTTTATTATTTTTGGACACTGAATAAGGTTTTGGACACTGACTATTTGGGTACCAGAACAGTCCTGGGTTTCTTCTGTCATTGCTCTGTTTTGTTCTGAAGTTATCAACTAATCATATCTTCCTAAAAAAATCTTTGACTATTAAAATGTCCATGCATTCCCAATTTAATTTCCCTTTACATCAAGAACTGTGGCAATGAACTACAGTACTTCTTTTTCAAAAGAATGGTAAGGAAGGTTGCTTAGGGTTTTTTAAAAAAACTAATTTGCTGAGATTTATGATGCACTTGGATTGCAAAGGAGTGGTATCCTTAGAGGGAGTTGTTGTAGATTAGTGATACAGCATCTTCCTAGAAGAAGGCAATTGCAAATCGCTTTTTTACTGCTAATGAGAAAAACAGTCATGTCATCTTCAGGAGTCAAACTCAGCTCCAGAGCACTATTTACTTTACTTAATATCCTTAGGGGAAAAAAATCCTGTATTTTTCTTTTTTAAACTACTATATTTCATATTTATGAATTCTATTGTATGCTTTTTATTTTGAAATACAAGTCTGAAAGAAAAAGATCATTCTGTGATATTTAAGCTACAAAAGATTCTAGGGTGTTGTAATGGAAGAGCCTAACTATTGCCATCTTGGTGTTAGAGGGTTAACATCTTCAAAGCAAAAATCTTCTCAAGAGAAATCAGGTGTTTGTGCAAAGTTCTAAAAAAGCAAGAAGTGCTTGGCCTTGGAGCTGTACCATCCACAACCAGTTGCGGCTGGGAACTCACTCCCAGAGAGAGCGTTAATTGGCTTCAGTGATGGGATGGGTAACTGTTCACATCACTTGATGGGAGGGGTTACTCATTCATCTTCCAGAAGGTTTTCGTTTTGTTGGTATCTCATTGGCTAGTATGTAGCACCTGATAATAGTCATGAATTAGGATATAGCTATGCCTGTTTTAGCCTTACCATTCTCAAGCCCACTCTCATGCTTATTTGCATCCTCAGCTCTATCTTTGACCCCAATCTTTTGTCCTAATATATTGCTTGAGTTACTTTGCCTATGCAATGGAATAACTGTGTCTTTTTGAATAGTTCTGGAAGATAGACACCATGCAGAAAATGGGCTCTACCTTCTAACTTTTATTAACCTGGACTGTTATGATTCTATTTCTTTTTTGCTATTTTGTGTACTTGCTCAAATATTGCCTTTTTATTTTAATAAACCAAATTATTCTACATTTGTTCTGGTTTTATGTGCAGCCCACAGCCAGGGAAATTTGGCTGGAACTCTGACCATATCCAGATAAGATCAGAACCAGCAGGTAAGTTTAAAAATAAAAATGGCTATATATGGCAATTTATATTAGGAGTTTCATAAAGGAGAGACAATTTGGCTAAAAAACGAGGAAGAGAGATAATGAGAAGACTAACTTCGCAAAACAATAATCATAATAATAAAAGAGAAACTGAAATCAAAATTTTAGAATAGAGCCAAATGAATCCATTGATTAATGACCTCAAAAATACCTGTGTTTGGAAAAATTTTGACTATATGAACTGTTACGTACCAACTGTGTCTGCTTTGACATGCAATTCAAAAGATTTGGCTAAGGGTCAATGTGATCCCCCGACTAAGAAAGGGTGCAAGCATTTTACCTCCAGCTATTTCTCAACAACGCAAGCCCAAATTTAATAAGCCGAGCCACACTGATTGTGTTCACAGTTATACTACAGGCATCAGGGGAGAATAACTTCAAGTCAACCCTGACGTGAGGATAGGCCACAGCTTCTGTTCTTGAGTAATTGAGCAGACAGAAAAGCATAGCACTCTGGTTGCTGTCACACTGCTTGAGGATGACCCCACAGTGACACAGCAGCATTAGAGACAGGTTTAGGAGAAAAGCTTTCTGCAAGAAATTAGATTTTGAATATTTTCTCCATAGCTAATATAACAACCCTCGGTTTGCTTGAGAACTCAAATTTATTGCCTCTTTAAAGAATTCTATTGACATCTTGTCATAACAGTAATGTTTTGACAGTAACTGAACATAAAAAGTCACTAGAGCGTGCCATAAAATTGTCAAAAAGAAAATAAAGCAGAAAAGAAATTTCTTCTCTTCCCCATTAATGAAAATAAAAATGACCAACCATGGATGCTGTTTCTCTTCAGAAGCAAATAACAAAACTGAACTCAGCAAAAATGTACAATTTTTCAATCAGCTAGACTGGGTGATAATCAAAGCAAGGCCCTTTCTACATTGGACCCTATTCTGGAGTCAACTGACCTGGAACAGCAGACGCAACAGACCATATATTCCTCTTTATCTGATCAAGAATATTCACTTTTCTCAATTTTCAGTACAACCACAGCTGGATAGTGTACTAAAACTAAAACCAGAGTAAACTATCCCACAGGTCTAGCACAGTAACCCTGTCTTTGGTCGAAACTTAATGGCCAGTTCAAAGAAATGGCAGATTTTGCTGCTGCTCTTGAGCAACTACCCACAAAAAGCCAATAGTATTTTACAGCTTCTAGAAAAGGTTTTCTGAAAAGCATGCACAGTAGTAGTCAGAAAGTCACTACCAATTTAAACCCTTTGAACTCTGATAAACCCTGGTGCACTTTTTGTAACTTACTTTCAAGGCCTCTTTTTCTTTTTCTATCCGTTGGTGGTCCAGGTGCACTTTCACAAGGGCTGCCTCTTTAGCAGAGATTTCTTCTTTCAATTGATCTACCTGGTGTGTCATAATCTTCAGCTTCTTTCTCATCTCATTGATTTCATCCTATCAGGAGGGAATAAATTATTCACTACATCCAGGGAACAATGATCCCAAAGTACTGATAGATTATAAATTCTCAGTTTTGTCACATTAGCTATGTCTTTGCACTTCAAAACAACTACGGTAACTGGAAGGAAAAAATAGGTTGTTTCAAGAAGAGAAGATATGGCTGAGTACTTTTATAGCACTGGATTTATAGTACTTTACAGTGTATGGCTACAGCAAATACACTACCAGAGAGTGTAAATACTTGCAGTAAGCATTCTTTCAGTGGCAGCTGACAGCCTATAGATCTGATGGGCTACTGGGTGGTAGTCAGAACCAGAAAGGATGGCCTGTAATAGGGAGGAACAGGGGACCTTTTACAGGCTTTGTTAAAGGGCCACTGTAAGCATAAAAGTACCACAATGCAAGCATAAAAGTTCAATGTCTTTTTAAGGCTGGTTTGTGGCACATTTGTGACCACACTAGCCCTTTACAAAGGTCATAAAAGGTGT
The DNA here is from genome assembly GCA_023333525.1 of Aspidoscelis tigris stejnegeri. NCBI lineage: Eukaryota > Metazoa > Chordata > Lepidosauria > Squamata > Teiidae > Aspidoscelis > Aspidoscelis tigris. The sequence goes on along the minus strand of JALMGA010000002.1, from coordinate 57,877,307 downwards.
CCAGTGCTCCACTACAGGAAGCACAGAGTAAGTTAAGCCCAAGTGGGCTGGCCATCTTGACAAGATACCTCTAGGCAGCTCCCAAAATTAGGTGCACACACATCACTAGTGTTTGTTCTTTCCTTGAAGTAATCATCACTGACCACAGACAAACCAAGTTCTGGATACAGTTCAATGCTGCATAAATTCAGAAGTTAGCCCTAGCTTGCTCAATGTCATTTACTTCCAAAATAATAAGATTTCTGGAAATAAGCACCATTGTCAGAAACAAAGAGTTCGAGATTACACTTCTACACAGACTTTGGGGCTGATTTCCTAGGGAAGAGGTATTGTGGCCAAGTCACACTATGGTTTTAATACAATGGCTTTGGGCAAGAAAAGGAAATAACCTAGCTTTACACAGCATCATAGCTATTACACAAATGGAATCTGCAGTTTTAGGCAAGCAAACTTAATTTTTGTCTCCAAGAGGCAGTACTCTATGTTTAATAATAATGTACATGAAACACACCACTTACTTATTGGGGCCACACGCCCTCCTCTTCACAAAGTATTTTGAGTCCTGCCTCTTATCCAACCCAGGAAATAACTGACTGAGCAAATACACACACACACACACACAAGTTAAAGGAAGGGAAAAAGTGCACAAGGAAGCACTAAATTAAAAAAAATATAAAACTAACAAAAAGGGAAGCAGTCATCAGTAATAAAGGAAATAACATGTTAGTATGAAAGTGCAGGTGAAGAGAATATCTTAGGTAGGCTTTAAAGGTTCAAGGAAAGCAACCAACAAGGGATTCAAGAGTCAAAGAATAAAGCAGAGAATGCTGAAAGTAGCATTTAAGGGTTAGGAGCAACATTAATTGGTACACTAGGGTGGGAATGATCACAAGACATGGAAAGGGGTTTTGAAGGTGAAATCATATCCGTTATGATGCCTTGCCAGTGCATACTCTGCCAGATCAATAAGTGGGATAAAGGATAAACATAAAAGTTAACAACAGAAGATTAAATTATCAAAATTGAATTGACAGAGGCATATTTCAGTTAACAAAATACATACTCTGATCTTTTCTAGCAAATACAAAGAAGACCTCTGAAATTTACATCTTCATAACATTACTCATATGAAGAGAACAGGAGAAAATTGCAAATAATTCACATAGCTCACAATTTGTTCACAAAAAACCCTACTGTGTGCTTTAAAAATTGGTATACACATAGGTTCCAAATAGATTATTTGAAATAATTAAAAAAGAAAGGCCTCATGAATTTTGCAGAATCTGAGAAAATATTCAGCTAAACTAATAAGCAACAAAAGTATTTTAAAACATGACTACTCTATCAAATACCAAAATTCAGCCAAGAATTCAATCAAAATTCTTAGCACTGCCTCAGTTTGTGGGGCCCTGTAGATCAGTAGTGTTTCAAGGGTTGCGCAATGAAGGATTTGTTTTTATTAAACAATCCTCAAATTGCCAAACAAGCTTCCAATTTAGCTTGCATTCCAAGTGAGACGACAATTTTGCACCATTTTAAAGAAAAGATACTTTGTATTTTAGCAGTTGGCTGGCACATTACTGAGCTATAAATGTTTTATTGACAATAATATGAGGAATGTCTTAATCCCAGACATTTTTTCACATACTTCTATTCTAAATTAATTCAAATTGTATCAACATGTTGCCTTGCTGTTTAGGAATAAGCATATTGCAGTTGTCCTGTCCAACCCACTCCTAAGGCAAGGGGACCATTCCTAGTTAACTATATACCTATGATTCACATTCCACGGTTAAATTTGGATTATGTTGCTGATTCAACCCATCCTTTATAGGTAGCTTCTTTCTTAAATCAATAGGCTATTTTCTGTTTATTTGTTATTTACATTTTTATATCACCCTATAGCTAATAGCCCCAGGGCAGTTTTCAATTATAGGTAAAACTAAAAAGCATAGCACCAAAAGTGGTAGGGAAAAAACCCTAACAGCCAAATACTTGAAAGAGTGCATTTTTCACCAGGCATTGAAACATAAATAACATTGTTCCTTGGCAAGGTTCAAAAGGAAAGCTATTGCACAAACCAGGAGCGACTACTGAGAAGGCTGTTGAGCTACCATCCCTCTTATAAATAAAGATGAGGAAGCCCTCTTTGCTCTGTTCTCTTGCAAAACACTTCGGTTTTTACTACACGAAGTTGTGGATTTTGTCCTGAGTGTTCATACTACAATAGACAGAACATCCATTGCCCTTTGGTTTCTGTTTACACACTAGCACACACAAGTTTTTACAGTACAGATTCAGATGAAAGCAACAATAATCTAAAGAGCATCTGCTAAATAAGTTTAGCAGAATGTCAGATTGATCCAACAAATCACAGATATGGAACTGACTCCAAATATTCTAGGGCTACAAAGGTTGTTGTTAGTAACAGTCTCTGTATTAAAGTAAAAATATATCTCTTTTGGACCAGGCATTGTCTTTTAAGGAGATAATTTATACTGTTATGTTGATATGAAGAAAAGCACATCCCCCAGTATCTCTGGATGCCAGTATAATAAATCACTCTATTTTCAGCTGTCCATAGCTGTAAAAAGGACCACTGTGTTAAGCTTTGAAGGCCAGCTGAGCTGTAGGGCCAAATGTGTTTCAGCTATACTGCCTTCTTCAGTGGCTGGCTCAAGCCCGGTAAAATCTCTATTGACCTCCAACAGACTTGGAGGTCTTATTACTACAACTAATTTAACAGTTTCTCTTTATATTACTGTTTCTGTTTACATGCTTCTGTTTCTCTTTCATATATAGATGAGGCACCCAAAAAAGATTTCACTATTTTTTCTTGATTACTTGAAGACCATCATAGAACCAGTCAGATACAGTTTCATTTAGTTCTCCTTCAATCTCTTCAATAATCTGTAAATACCTTTAAGAGCCCTATTCTTCAAATAACATGGGTCTCAAATAAGCAGATCATTGAAAGCCATTCAATATGTAATATCCTTAAGTGATGACACTTAAAAATATTCCTCCAGCTAACAATGCACCTTTGTAGGTATTATCTAGAAAATATACAACACGTGTGTGATATGCCCCCTGGCATCCTTTCATCTTTCAAAGTTGCTTGTGCATGTATCTCTGGATCATCTCATGTGCTCATAATTGTCTGCTCATTCAAGATTTACACAGAAGATTTACTCTGAAAATTATTAAAGACAACTACAGTAGAAGCTACAAATGGAAATGCTTGAAGTAACTACCAAAAATATCCTTTTTGCCTGAGGAGTTTTGCCCAGGATGGTGGATAAGACTACTGGAAGGTTCCCTTTTAAACCACATTTTGATACACAGCAGAAGGTATAAATATACCTTGTGCTCCCATTGTATAAACTGACTAGAATGTGCTTCTGGCTAGAAATACCAGCAGCAAAATATAAAATGGCAAGGAAGTCAATTATAATTTGTATTTCAGGCACACCATGTAGAATAAGTTGCCTAATCAAAAAGCTTAGAGTTTGGGTTAAATAGACTGAAAGATGTTGCCTTATGAAGAGCTGAGAAGCATGGCTAGAACTGCAGCAAAGCCAAAATTGATCCTATGAACAGAAGACCAAAGTGAAACACAGGTCCAGCCACAGCTGAGACTGGAGACTCTGAAAGAGGCTGGGTTGTTGTTATTCAAGCTGCTGATCCTTTGGCAGCCAAACAGACCTTAATCCAGTTGTACCTCCTGTGCAGGAGCTGCAATCAATATCTGGGCTTCCTTTACTTCCATGAAGTCCATGCTTTCCTGGATCCTCACATACCATTCAGTAAAGAGAGGAAAGGGCTTTCGTGAAAGGGATACTAATGAGTTTCCTCCATAAGTTCTAACTATTCAAAACGCTTTAAAAATATGGTTAACAGACAAAGGAGGAGGCTAGGGCAAGAAGAGTCAAGCTAAAGAAAATGGCTTCTAAAGGAATCCTTGGAGATAGCGAAGAGAAGTGATAAAGAACAGTCTTCCAGCAGAATTCTAAAAAGGTGAAAAAATGACTTATGCTCTTTCTGCACTAGGCCTTATTCTGGATTACGTCCTAGCATAGGGACCCAGTCAGTGCATGATAGTGCACACTCCAGCAGGCCCTGCCTGGGGCTTACCATGGTCTGCCCCAGCATGTGGATGACAGGTTCCTGTTCCAGGATAAAAGCTGGAATAAGGCTCCATGCAGAAAGGCTCTTAGTTGAATCCAAACTCAGGAAAAAAGTGATCTAGCTGAAAACTGAGGTTGGGCAGGAATATATTACAAAGGCACAGTTAGTAAGGTATAACAAAATATTTCAATAGCCACAAAAGCTGAGATCCCAAATGTTCAGACTAAGCGACTGAGATGTTTTCTATATGGAAAAATGGGAGATGATTTTCAGGAAATGCAAATTATACTTAATCAAATACATTTTTTCCAGGTACACATCAGGCTGGGACTGCTCAGTTCACATTCTCCAGGGAAAAGATGCCTGCAAGATGAAGTTCACTGCAAAACCAATGCATTATTAATTTGCAGATTTATAGCATTTGCTAAATCAATGTCTTGTAGACCATCAATGTCATTAAAGCCTGGCCACTGTCAGAACACAGCTTCTCTTACAGGAATGTAGCTAAGATTAAACTTCTCTTTTATGGCACTGAAGTGATTGTGCAGAGTATAGCCAAGTGTCACTGAACTGTCTGTTAGCAAATCTCCTATAAATATCTTGTAGAAAAATGACGAGGGATGTGCAAAACCTTTCAATCTTGAAACAGTTCAGTTCAAAACGTGCTGTTCTGAGTGACTAGGGCTCAAAACAAAACAGCCTTTATAATAAGGCCTGTTTGGATCTTGAAAGAAACAAAACAAACTTGTCTGAAGCTACACTATGCATTTTGAAGATACTTTTTCCTTGATGACTGGCAATTTTTAAAAGAACAAACAAAAATAATTGGAAAAATAGAAAAATCACTAGACTTCTTTTGTAAACTAGATGGCTTACCATCAAACCCATTCTGGTATCCTTGGAGCTACCTATGGGGAAAAGTGGGCTGGTTTAAGTGTCCTCTTTCTTGGATTCTTGCAGCAACCCATAGGGAGCAAGGGAATAGTATACATTTCCTCTTCATTCCCTTAGATCAGAACACTAAAGCTATTTTGGAAGAATATAAGAAATGTCCTCCTGAATCAGATCTGTAACCCAGCAGCCTGTTCTCAGAAGACATAGAACACAATGCATTTGAAAGCCAATGAGCAGGCCAAAAATATACACTTCGCATTGCACATAGGTTTCCCACATCACTTAGCCTTCAGGGGCATTCTGCCTCCCTGAAGCTGCACACCTATCAGAGTGATGGCCCTGTGTTACATACATTGGTCCAAATCTATTTAGAAGTCGTCAAAACTACTGGCCACACAACATTCCATGGTAGTGAATTAACAGAATTAGGAGCTATGTGAAAAAATATTGTCTGTCCCGACTCTTCCAAAATTCACTTTCACTGGGTGACCCCAAATTCTGAAATTTTGCAAAAGACACACTTCTCTTTCACACTCTGTCAATAACATATAACTTCATGCATCTCAGTCGCAAGCTCTTTCACTCACTTCCTTTCTAAACTAAAAAATTCCCAGTGACTTCTACTTTTCCTGGTAAGATAGTTCTTCTATCCCCTTTTCAATCTTCGTTTCCTTCCCTTTGGCTTGATGGGCCAGCTGAGACGTATGGACTATTTTTTCTTCTAGCCTTGCATATCCCTAGAAATGATTGTTCTTATAATACTCAAGTCAATGATTATAGTGATTTGATGTATCTCTTTCTACAAAAATACAGGGAAGTGTTATGTTAGTATTGGCTCTAGCCATGAAAATATATAGCTCAACCAAAATGGAGGTAAGAAACAAGAAACTGGTCTGATTTTTGTTACCTGTGCTTCAATCAGATTTTTACTGTACAGGTTTCTGTCTGATCTCACGGCTTCATAAAGATTCTGCTGCTGTTTTAGTTTTGTTTCAGAATCTGCTATCTTTTTTTTGTAGTCAATAATCTGCACCTCTCGCACTTTGATATCTTCCATGTGAAGGAGGACCTGGAGCAAAAAATATAAAAGTTTGTGCAATTCTACTTATGTTCTTATGATGAATAGCAGTGTCCTCTACATACATAGGTGGATAAAAATACAATTATATCTGTGCAAATGGACTTCTTCTGAAAGAAGGTTATCTTTGTAAATCTTCTGTCTCATAATCTCCAGCACAGGATGAATCTTTTCCCATCACACTATTATGACACTAAGCAGCGCCTCTCCATAACTTTTTTACCATAAAAATACACAGGGGTCTCTACTGTATCTCTCTCCTCAAAAATAAATGAAAAGTAGCTAGGAGAAAATGGGAATGGTTTTGTGCCCTTTGGCTTAACAACTAAGCTCGTCTAATTTGCCATGAATAAAAGACATTAACAGGGAATTTGTGCAGTTCAAGGAAGCCCAATTTCAGTTCAGAAGGTACAGGATTGCAGCCTGTGAGCAAACATATGTGCATATGAAGTTTCTTCCTACAGTAATTTAGATGGTTATTGGGTGGGGCACCTTACAATCCTGGGTCTCTCTAAGGAAATTTCTTATAAACTAAATTATTACCCTCTCTGTTGATAGGACCACATCACTGCTCAGGTTTAGATTTTGGTGGCAATCACACCTTCCAATAAAGGTTAAGTTCCACATATCTTTTCAATCAGGGTTTTTAGATGAGGCATCTAACAGTTCCAGGTCTCTCTAAATAGTTTATGTTTGATAAACCGCAGTTTTGCATGTGCCTATACCTATCTCAATGCATTTCAATTGGGCTTCAGGACAGCTAGGACACTGAAACTGCTCAGTTACTCCGATGGATGGCCTTTGCAGGGAGAGAGGCAAGAGGATCTCTCTGCTTTGGATGGTATTGAACATGAGCAATTTGAGATATGAAACTGGAAACACTGTATTATAGTAGCTCCACTCCTTTCCCTAAGGCAGTCCACAGAAAATAGCAAGGTGGGATTTCTATTCAGGATCCTAAGAACTCATACTGATGTTCCTCAATTATTTAAAAGTTCAAGAAAGTTTAGTTCCATGTAACTGCGATAGAGTCCTCCATGAATTCAAGTAATTCTCAAAGTCTAAACTGTATCTGCATTACTGTACTTGTTAGGCACACAACTAAGCACTTCTGTATTTTAAATCACTGAAGTTCCTTTGCAGTGCATTAAGCATTTATACAATGTAAAGCAATTTTTAAAACAGATGATAGTTTTGTATTGTTATATGGAGATTAACCCTAGTATTATTATTGTGAATGGAAGACTTCTATTTTTGTAACCTCATTAACTCGGCTCACTGATACGAACACCTTAGGGAGCTATATGCAGCCTTAATTTCCTAAACTCTTAATTTGTTATTCTGATGCTGTCAAAAGGAGCAACAATAGTGCAGTCCTAATCAGGGTCATTCATTAATGTCATTTCTTCAGTCAAAGAAAGAGAACCATAATACATTAAGAAGAAATCCATTTATTAAACTTGTCATTGCTCCAGTTCCAAGTGAGAACTTAGGTGAAATATGCACCAAGATAATTCTGGTATGAAATTAGAATTCCTTCTTGGAATGTCTCCTTGGCTTGGCAGTACTTTGATTAACATATACCAAACTAAGTGCTTGGTATGGAGTATCTAGTACTTAGAACTTCGTCTACTTCACTAAGAAGAACAATATGGCAGGCAGATCACACTCTATTATGGATAAGGCACTATTGTGGGCAAAAGGAAGAAGATAAGAAGGAAATTATTCAATATCTTTTTTTCATTACTTTCTTAGTGCAAGATTCAAGAAAAACTAGCATGCTAGTTTTTTATTTCTACCTAGAGCCAAGAAAACTGACAGAAATGCAATAAGTGATAAGCAGATATATTAACGTCAATTCTAAACCTGAAGGTAGAAACTTTGGGTTCATACCATTTCCATTTCCATTTTTATTTGTATACCGCCTTTCCAAAAGGCTTTTGCTCAAGGCGGTTTACAACAAATAGGGAAAAAAAATACAACACAGATACAATCATTACATGAAGAAATACGGCAAATATACCAGCATACTCTTTTAAAAAATATATCAAAACCAAGACAAGCAACAATCTTCCAAAATCAGGATTTGCTTTCTATTTCAGGAAATGAACATAAAACATTTTATTTGTGGTGGTATCTGATCAACATACTTCCATGCACTTAAACTTAGTATGGTCACCTCAGCTGATAAGAATGACTGCTATCACCTCTAAAAAAAGCCTTATGTCTCATAATTAACAAATCTCAAAAGCTACAATAAAGATAGTGGTGGTGATGGTGGTGGTGTGATCTGTCTTAGAACTTGTGCAGTGGAGTCAGAGGAGAGCATAGTAGTAGTTGGCATCTCACCTTTGACTGACATGAACTGTATTTCAGCATAAGCAAGACATTAACTACCATCTCCTCACCACAAAGGCCCACTGGTCTCAGAGATTCCTCTTTTCCCACTATGCTGGAAAGGTTTGTCTCTTACACTGAACTCTGTTAAACTCACCCAACTAGCTGCCTCACCAAAAGGCTAAACCACAATGCAAGCAGACCTATGCATGTGTCAAACCTTTCCTGCTTCGTAACTCATTAGATTTTCAGAAAGAGTGCACTAAAAACAGCAGCAAAAAAGGGCAACAAACAAGATTGATAAATTAGTCACGATGCAAATCTTCCATGAACATCAGGTTTCTAATCTGTGAAGCTGCAATTGGGATTGTTCTCAGAGATCCAGGAGTCCATGGAGACCATAAAATGTGTCTCGTCCCCAAATCGGCTTGGTGATAGTGGGACCTCGACTCAGTGTAAGCTGTGTCTTAAAAACTGGGCTTGCATAACCTCACTATTTTTAACAAACTTCCAATCGTATAACACTATCAAATTATAAGTCAGACAGTAAGAAAGTTCTATCTGAACAGAGTGAATGAACAAAAGCAGGAGATTATGGCATCATCCTATCATGTATTTTGCAGCTTAGATTTAACCTTTTCTGGGGTGACGGCAGAAAAGACTTGGAATTAGATGGGTAACCCAAAATTGCAGAATACTGATTATCATGTTGTCTTCAGTTTCTGTAGAAAGGAGGGAGTTTCTTTACAGTGGAGAAACTGAAGAACTGAATAAGTACAGTCCAAGCCTTCATAACTTGCTACAATGTGCTAAATATAAACCTCCGTTGATAATAGTAACAGCAGCATTATAAAAAAATAACTAGGGTGGTATGTGTAAGCTGAATTGGAAGGCCTTGCTCTTCTGTCATTTGCCTAAGCAGCTAGTTAATCAGTACAAAACCCTTATTAATTCATTCAACAGCAATAGCTGGTGATGGGCCCAAAATTCAGTTTTATTGTCAAAAGAATTTTTTTTTACTATTTCCATCCCTCTGAACGTTTGCCAAATTCAGACTAGGCTCAGTCTTTCAAATGCATGAACAGACCTGCACAATGGGTTTTAGAATCTTAATATGACAGACACTACATGTAACACTACATTTAAATGGCACCCGTGAATTCAATCAGACCAAAATTTTGAAGTCTGAGAACAGGATGAGTTTTAAGGACTACATAAAAAAGGAAAACAGATAAAAAGCAAGAGAAGTTTACCAGGGAATGCTTAGCCCTTTTAATTTACAAATACCTCTGAGCTGAATGGCTCTTTCTGCACTGGGCCTTATTCTGGATTATGTTTCAGAAAATACTGTCCTGTATACGCTTGTAAGTGCAGACTACAGCAGTCCCCAGACAGGACCTGCTGTAGTCTGCACTAGCAGCTGGGTGGCAGGCCCCTATTCCAGAATAAAGACCAGTGCAAAAGGATGAATATGTCATGTCCAACAGCTTCTGCACGAGTCCTCCCACCTTGTCTTCTTTTCTAATTTGCGAATTCAAAATCCCATCCATCCTGCTCACTCTTCCAGACAAGAACAGAGATTATTCAAAATTATTCAGCTCCAAAGAACCCCACTTTTCACTTCAAAGTATTCCATTTTAAAGCAAAAATCATATTTTTAATTAAATGCATAATTTACTTCCATTACAGAATTAGAGCATTTGGGAAGCATTATTAAACAAAGGGACACTTAATATAGATTCTATACTTCTCCACTTACCTTATTTATAAGCCTATATAAATTCATAGATTCATTCCCAGCAGACAGTGCTTATACATGTTTGTTGCACAGCTTTTTAAAAAAAAAGAGGAGGAAGGTGAGATTTACACAGAACACAGGGAACTAACTTACTGAAGCTTCATTAAAATCCTTGCATCCTGAAGACTACTAAGAATATCTTAACAAAATCCACCTAGATACTCAAGAATCAAAAGGAATATTTCAGTTCTGAAAGATAGAATTCTGTCTTCAAAAAAGCCTTCTCCTACCTTTTGTGTGAGATCACTTGCTTCATTGATATAGCGGTCTCTTTCCTTCTCCAACTGAAATATAATTTTCCTCTGTTTCTGAGCCTCATTCTTGTAGTTCTGAATTTCTTCTTCCAGGTTCTTCTTTGACTGCTCATGAAGCTTAACAAGGTTTATCTGCTTTTGAGTGACACTAGCAGCCTTGAGCAAGTTCTGAAAACACACAGCCAAGATGCTTAGAGGACACATTTTATTAAAGAATGTTCTTCACAATGCCTAATAATTCTGACCTTCAAACTAGATGCTAACTGGGAGAGACAGTATGAAAATTTCTTCGCTCATTTTTTAAAAAACGAAAAGCGGCTGTAGAGGATTATAGTTAAGAGCAGAACAGCAGCTAAGGAGACATACTTTTGTAGGTTAATAGCTCTGCCAATCCAAACTACCTGAACCAAGGTACAAATCTTTCATGAGAGTAAAAACGTTCTTGACCTGAAGCTCTTAAGCTTTATATAGGAGAAGCAGCTGTTTGTAATAACTGAGTAGTAGGATAGTATTCTGTTGCTGTAGTTTTAGAAAATGTTGTTTATATAATGTTTAAAAAATATTGGTTTTCCCCCATACGTTTCAGCTGTGTGAAACTTTTAGAAGTGCTAATTGATATTACTAAGATAACTTACTGTTATATTGGAACTAATACTATTGTGAACTACCCTGAGCTCATTCTCAGAAATGCACTTTATAAATAAGTAGTCTTGTCCTGGACGATAAATAAACTTATATAGTTTAGAAATAAACTCTTTTCCCACTCATCTTCTCATGTTTTTCTGCTCCTTAATACAGATACTCACAGTTGTTTTCTATTAAAATAAATCCATATTTTGAGAAATTATCCAGTGTCTACTTTGACACCCTCACTTGAATTCTGTCACCCCAGAAACCCAGTAAGATCCTAGAGAGGATGCTGAAGTGACGGTAATAGACATTAGGGAAATTCACACTTTGCCTCCGTGCCCTAGGGAACGAAGTGCTAGAATGTTCCAGCAGCCACCAATCACACAGTCCCCCTGCACTTCTTTCAACCGGAAATGGGAGCTTGCCAGGCTATCACAGTCCAGAAGCTAGTATAGATGTCCAGCAATTTTAACTGTTCCATGCTTATACTGCTCAGAGGATGCTCTGGCATGCATGGAGCCATTTCTAGTTAAGAAACAGCTCCATGCAGTGTGAATGACCTGTCTGGGAGCTTCCCAAGGTTTTACTACCAAGGTAAATGTGAAAAGGAGAACAGATGACCTTGGTTCTTCAATAAAACAAAAGTCTATGGCCAAAATCTACAGCATAGAAGAAGGATCTCAGGGGGTTAACTGTATCTTCCACACTGACAATGACTTTGATGTTTCAGGTTAAGAAAACCATTACAGAACAATCTGTCAGTTCTGGTCCAAAACAGAGCAGGGAGGAGAAAAAATGATAAGTTACTTTGGGAACTAACTGTCTATGCAAACTGTGTAAGATGTTCAATGCTATAGAAGTGTAGGTGGCCTCTTTAACGCTGTCCAGACAAAATACGAGCTTTCAGTGGAAAGTATGGAGGTAGTGTTACCAGATCAACTTTGGATGTGCAGATATCATAAGAAATGTTACAAAACCGGAACTTGAAATATACCAGGTTTTGACATATGAATTTGGCTTTATGACTGACATAATTAAAAGCTAAAGGCAGACCATGAAACGTGGAAAGGCCTTAAAATAGCCATATTGGGAGAAAGACAAGCCTGGAGTTTAAAAAAAGGACATAGTTTTCTCAAGTCACAAGCTGGCTGTTTGCAAAAGATAAAAGTCTGTATGCAAGAAACACAGCCTGAGATTTAATCTTGATTGAGTCAAGACAGAGTCCTAGCACCTAAAAAGTCTTTGTTTTCTCTTTTTGGGGTAACAGATTTTTAAATAATGAAGGAGAAATAAAACCATGGAATCTGGGACAGAGATTGGTTTGTCTAATTTTAATAAAATAATAAAGAATAAAATGGAATGGATTTTTGGAAGAGATCTGGGTAAAATAAGTATACCAGAATTTGGAATTACTATCTAAATTGTAAATGGCCCATTCACCAGTATCAGAATGCCAGGATGTTGGAGGTGACTCACTGTTTACACCTTGTTTACATCCTAACAAAATTGGGTAAGAGGTCGCTAGTGTCCACATACACTGGGTCTAGTTGAAGGGATTAAGTGAGCCAGTAGAGGTGCTAAAATGTTAATTTAAGGTAAACTTTTACAAATCAAACAGGGGTTACTGGGCTGACTCACCATTCACACCTTTTGTCTGAGGGTGTCAAGGAGAGGTCAGGAGATGCACTGATTGGAAATGTTGTCAAGACTGAAGTCACATACACATTTTTGTTTATTAACAAGGGAAGAACATCAGCAGTTTTTTTGGTTCCAATTTTTGCTATAAAAATGGCAGAGAAGAGATGGTTTTAAGGTTTTTCTCCTTCTGGTCATCAGAGGAGGGAGGTCTTCTTCTGGTCATCATGGGAGGCTGAAGAGACCTGGAGAGATTTTTCTTCCCCCCCCCCCCTTTCTTCCTTCTGCTACACAGAACGTGGGCAGAGTTTTGCTGCAAGAACTGCAGTTTAAAACTTTTGCATTCTGAATTTGGCTGGTTTTGTAAAGGCAATTATAAAGATTATTCTTAATGTATTTCTTTTGGATTTTTGTCCATTTTGGAGACCAGTCTGACTGAGACTGAAGCACATTTTACCAATTTTGAAAATATTTTTGTTCTGGAAGCTAAAACAGTTTACTGAAATCCTACACATCTTCAGCTTTGGACTTCTTGGGCATGAAGAATACAACATGGTGGTGAGACAGAAGATTGGAATCCTCCATTCACTTTCCCTTATTTTTCTTTAGAACCTTTTTTTTTTGTTAGTGGTTCTTTCTAGTATTAGGAGTTTTCCATTCCCTTTCTGGCTGTTTTATATTTGCAATTTTTAAATGAGAATTGTATTCTCATTCCTTAATTCATACTTATGAAAAGCAATTTGTTTTGGGTTTTGGGAAGCTTTTGCTGCATAACTATGAATCAGTTGTTTTAATAAAAGAGAGATAAATTCAGTTAAATTCACAAAGATTTCTAAGTGGGAAATGTTCATTTCTTTAGTCATTTTGCAGTTGTTGCATGCTTATTTCTGTTCTAGAAACGCTTCTGATATTTCATTTCAACTTCTTTTCTGTATTCCTAATAAATTCTTTGCCCTGGTTTAACAAGAAACTGGTTTTTGAGTCTAAAATGGGTTTTGTCTCTGTTTTCTGGTTATTCCTCGTTATTAAAACCTGTGAAAGATCTTGCTACTGATTCCCCTGGGAAGTTTAAATTTGGTGTTCTTTGGGCTTCAAAAATAATCCAAATTATCCAAATTTTACTCCCTCCATAGTTGCTTCCAGTTTATTACTGGAGCAGAACTGGTAACAGTAGAGCTAGGGCCTGTTCACACTGTACTCACTGTAATGGTATAATAATACCACTCCAGTGAGGCCAAAATCAGGCACATAGAGAGCCATCTGCACTTCAAGTGCTGTTCCAATCACAAACCAAACCACCAACATTTGAAGTGGGGATGGCCCAGCCGGGCAGGGCAAATTACCATGGAACTATCTGTCATGTGTCCAGATTTTGCCATGGTGATCAGGACATGAGGGCTTTACACCTGCAGCTACAGCCATTCCACTTACTCGCAGCTTCACTTTCAGGAGAGAGTGCAAATGGTGCTGACCAGGAGCTCACTAGCAGCTCCCAGGCAAGCTGTGGACAAGACTTTACTTGCCCACAGCTAGTGAAGACCAAGGCAGCTGCAATGAACTCCAGGACTGCAGCAGCAACAAAGTGTACAAACCGGCCTCCCTAGGAGTGGCTGGAACCACTCCAAAGAGGTAAGTGCAAACAGGTCCATAGTCTGCTGAATATTTCCATGCCTGAAACACGGGCACAAAAAGAATAACGTTTCCTTTATGGAACAAATAGCTTATCTAGAAAATGATCATTTCAAAAATACAGAGCTTTCCATTAAAATTTTACATCTTTACTAGAGTTTACCAACAGTACTTTAAAATGAAGCAATGCAGCTATTCATGACATTTAAATAAAACAAGAAAGCTCATTTTCACTGATTATCAAATAAATATTACACTATTTTGACAACTAGTTGACTACTGAAATTTCCCCTACCAGAATAGCAAACTTGGAATGAAAAAGTCATGGAATATTACAGTTTTTCTGTCTTTGAAGCAATGGCAAAGGGTTTTTTCCTACTTAAAAATAATGCCTCTATAATGGTAAATTTCATTACTTTCAAAAAAATATGTGAAATTCTTTCAAATGCCTCCTTCCAAGCCTGCAAAAATACCTGACATATGCACAGCTCTTGAAAAGATAAATGACCCTATGAAAGAAGCAATCTTTGACTAGCACTCTTGAACATATCTCTACCTGTACCCTAGCATACTTAAGTGTTTTCCATAACCAAAACAACTGCAGACTATGTTTCAAACCCTGGATGTATATACTCACCTTGTTTAATATATCCCTTTCTCTCACAAGCTCATCTATAGCTTTCTTATCAATCTCTGCTTGTTTTTTTGCAAGTTCCAACTCTAAACCACAAGAAAAATTATAAAAATTTAAGTACAGACTGCACAGATTTAACAAATCAAGTTACAGAGATAGCTTTTTGTGGCTTCTTCGTTTTTCCTAATTCTATTCATCATTAACGTAGCTGAGAAATTAAACTAGTGGAACCTGTAACACAATAGAATGAAGCTGTGTGACACACTACTGTTCTTTTACAATGATAGTTTTACCCCCCCCCCAGTGGGCTTCCCCATTGCCATCAAGTCCGTCCACACGCCACAGCTGCTAGACAAGTTCATGAAAGCTGCATTAATGAGGATGGAGCCCATGCAGCAGTTCCAACAACAGAGCTTCCAGGGAGGATTGCACAGTATGGTTCTCATACTGTGAACCAGCCATGAGACAGCCTCAGACTGTGAGGTTTTTCCCCCATCCTCAAAATACTTTCTATAAAATGCTTGCTGCAAATAACAGCTGTTACAGAGAGCAGGGAAGTTAGAAAAGTAAAGACAAAACAACTATAGAGGAAGTTAACAATATTACTGTGGATTCACTACCACATTGCTGATGAGATCTAGGACGATTCCAATGAGGGGAGTCAAAGCATTGTCCCAGATAAAAGAACCATTAATGGAAGAGACTTCTTTTCTCCTCCCCCTGCTTCCTTTTCCATTTTTTTCCCTTTCCTTGCTTTTTTAATATTAAATTCTCTTATTTGACTTTTTTTATTTTGCATTCCCTTTTTTAAAAAGACTTTTCCCATTTTGGTGCTGTATTTATTCTCTTTGGCAAGCATTGTTGGCCCGTCTGGTCCTGTTCTATTTATTCCAGCTGCTCTTGATGCTGCAGGATTGGGATAGGGTCACAATGGTCCAGTCATTTATTCCCCAAAAGACAGTATCAGAAAGATCAGAAGAGACAGAGGTGCATTTAAGAAAATCAAATTGCTCCACAAACGAGTGCCCATGCAAGAGCAAAGAGTTTAACCATGTCACCAGCCATGGAGAACACCTCCCTCTCTATATATAGAGCAATCTGACAAGTACATCTGAGCAATAGCTTCCAAATCCAACCAGATTAACTGATGCTATGCTCAATACTCAGATGGCACTGTTTCCTTGCCTCTCACTTCTTCCCATAGATACTTTGCAATAGATTGTGCTGCTGGGTGTACCACTGTTAGCTACAGGGGAACTTCTGCTACTGGAGGTGGGGTACACATTGCAAACAGGCACTCCTCCACTTTCCAATACCTGGCTCAGTCTCTCTGACTGTACCTTCCTAGCTGCTTAGACTAGGCACTCTCTCCACCATCGCAGCTCATCCTCAGGGATGCTCCCTCCTTCAGCCTCATGTCCAGAAGGCTCAACAAAATGGCCACAGACTTCTGTCTCAAGGGCTCAATTAGCTGATGAGGAAACTCCAATCCAAAGCTGAGCAGCCAAGGCCTTGCCAGGTTCAGTGATCAGCTGAGGCAGAAGCCCAGCAAGGCATTCACACAAGGCATCGCTGCCTCAACACTCAGTTTCCTCATCAGCTGATTCAAGAATCCAAGGGCCTGAATAGTATCCTTGATGTTGCACCCAGTGGTGAGACCACACTCCATTATGTTACACATCATAACAGAAATGGCACCATAGCCTGCTCCCAAGTGTAGACCATTTGTAAGCAACTGGACCACAGCCCATATGCAGACACCACAAGGAATGTGATCTCATATATCATGCCCAGCACCATTTCGCCAGGCAGCCTGCAGTGACACCAACAGTGCACCATTTCTAGCTGCCCAGCCAAAACAGCCCCAGCTAGCAACTTTAGAGGCCAGGAACAAATGTACAGCAGAATGAGCCACTCAAAATGGTTCTTGGCACCAGCCAGTGGCAACCCATTATGGCCCCAGTTGCCTATTTCAGGCCAGCATGGTACAGGATAGCCCATGCTGTGCAGAAAGCCCCTCAAAGTCCCTTTTATGAGTTTTAGTCATACCTTTCTCTAGGCCACTTATTTGGTTTTTAAGGGTGTCTCTTTCACATTCTGCGTGTGTTTTCTGTTCTTCTACAACGCGTAATTTTCGCTGCATAACTTCTCTCATTTTGGTAAGTTTTGAAATCTCTTGACGCATTTGAGATACCTCATCTTCTCTTGCCTATAAAAGAATGAGAACAGGAATGCATAAGCAACAATTAGCACAGCACCTATCAGCCCTTTTACCTACCTTACACCATCACATATTGGGTAAAATAAATTAACAGCCATTTTCATCTTTAATAAACTATCAAAAAATATTCAGATATTTCTTTTCTTTCTAATCCATCTCCTTCGATATTATTCGGTCCTTAATATGAGCAAAATATTTGCCATTACCCTGACCGCCCTGCACACACTTGATAAAACAAACTTTAAAAGCATCATCCTTTTCCTCCCTTAAATTTGCTTTCAACCTGAGTTTAAGAAAAACAAAAAAGTCTCAATACATTATTTTGAATGTCTTCTATAACACAATCAGACCTCTTCTATTTCATCCTATTTCCTTATGGAAGTAATGCAGAATAAAAAAACAAAATCAGAAAATGGAGCCACACATCTAAATATTGGTTTATTGGTATACAGGTGTTTATGCAGAGCTTCATGAATAGGTATTCACAGGAAAAGAAAGATATAAGCAGAACTTTAAAAGGACTGAGTTGCAGAGATTTAAGTTTTCTTTCCCTAAGAAAGGTAGGAAGCAGTAACAGTTCAAGGAGAGGAAGGAGGTTTAGAAAAACAACAACTGAAACCCTGCTCAAATCATGACAGACTAGATATCAATTTGGGGGATGAAGTCAAAGCTTTTGGATATAGACACCACTGGCAGGAAAATATTTAAAGAGAGAAAAAGTGTCACAGGGAAGAGAATAGGCAACAGCAAGAGCAAGCAAACAGAGTTGCCATTAATTAGAAGCAGTATATCACATTTAAGAAAAAGTACTGATGTTAGTCCGCAATAACAAAAACAATGAATTTCAGCAGCATCTTAGGCCATGTCCATACTGTGCCAGTAGACCAGCCCGGGGAACCTTTTAATATATCTCATATGACTGTGGGGTGGTCGGTCTACCAGGAGGCCACACCGCTCAGTAGACCACACTGTCTGCACCAGATGAGGCACTGGAGCAGATCATAGCACAAAGATGGCTTTGTAGCCAGGCCCAAGCATATACCATAGCTAAGGCACCTGATGACATGTCGCCAGGCACTGAGAAGCAGTCTGCCTAGAACATGATGCCTCTGGGTGTCTGGCCCAAGAAGGCCCAGCTACTCTTAAGACTATAATCCCATAACACTTATCCTGGGAGTATGTCTCATTAAGCACACTAGCCTTATGTCTGAGTAAATTGTATATTAGCAAAGACTATGATAGAAGCTTTGGTCATATTCTCACTGATTATGCTACCTAACATGATGGCAAACCGTCAGCAACAACAGGATCCACCTCAGAGAATTCCTAAAATGCTACAGCTTTTGTAATATGGAAATTATTATGTTTACGCAATTCATTTGTTATTATCTTAGAGGTCAACAAGATTATTTGTTCACATCCAGTTTTAGATTTCTACATTTGTTCTCCACATCAAGGACGATAATCTGGTTTAATGGCAATTTATAAAAACCCTTCTTCCATATATACAAACAGATTTTTTTTAAAAAAAATGTAACGAATTTGGACTTTTTAGTTGCTTCTTTTCATTTTTTAAACTAACATTGTCCCTTGAAACAGAATAAAATAGAATATGTATAATATCGACTTAAACTTACTCTCAGCTCTGTTGTTTTCTGTTGGTTCTCCTGCATAAGCTGTTCAATAGCCAGGCTATGCTGTTCGTTTTCTAGCTGAAGCTTGGCATTTCTTGCTGTACACTGCTCAAGTTCCTTTGTGGCTCTTTCATTCAGAATCTGCAGAAGTGCGGCAAAAATTAGCTGATCTGTCCCCATTCTTTCATATTTTTATTTATCAGCTTTCTCATATCACTATGAGAAGTACACTGTTAGTTTTACCCCTGAAGTGGGGAAGGGTAACTTCTAATGAAAAAGCATGGAGCATGTGTGACAGACAAAATAATCTAAAACTTTCTCAGAAGTTCTACCATCAAGAGCTGCTTTGTAGGTTTCATTTGAAGTCCATACTGCACTAGTAAATCTGTTTTTTACCTATCAGAAACAGAAGTCAGAGAAGATTTGCTGAAATCACATACACTTGAAAATAAAGCCCATAAACTGGTGTTCAGTAGAGGGAAAGGCTTCAGCTGCACGCACTTGTCAGCTCCTACTGGCCATAAATAACACTCCCAATGACCATTGTAAATGTCCAAAAGAGTCAAATAGCTTCAAACAGAACTGAAGAATTGTAGCAGACAAATCTGTCTCAACAAGCAGAAAGACCCTGCAGTGTCTTTCTGTTTATTCTCTGTTGCGTGCAACTAAAGTATCACAGCTAGCAAAAGTCCTAACCTGAAATTTAGGGAACTACTGCCAATTATAACATGGGGCCCAATAAGTCCAAAAAGAGTGTGAGTAAAAGCAGCTTCATATCTGAATGCGTATCTTCAAATGCTGGAGCCATGGAGCAGAATAGCTAGAGTGTTGGTCTAGGGCATGGGACAAATTTCTACATGGCCATTAGCTGGCCACAGGGAAGTCACTGCCTTAAGCCAACCTACCTCAAAGAGCTGTGGAGAAAATAGCATTAGGAAGGACAATTGCTACCTTGAGCCACTTAGAGGAAATGTTATATGTATGGGCAATAAAGGACCAACTTTATGAGAGTTGTTCAAAAATCACTAATTAATGGGAAAGAAGTGCATAGAGTTAACTAATAGAATCTGTTCTTCTACAGCAAAAAACAAGGAAACAAGTAACGCTGGCCCTTTCTGCACTTGACCTTATTCTGGATTATATTCTGAAATAGGGGCCTGCCAGCCACATGCTAGTGCACGCTATGGCAGGTCTTGGGTGGGATATGCCACAGTCTGCACTATCATGTGGTTGGCAAGCCCCTGTGCTGGGATGTAATCCAGAACAAGCACAGTGCAGAAAGGGCCTCTGTTCCAGGAGCAGAGTACAGTGGTACCTCGACATACAAGTGCCCTGACATACAAGTGTTTTGAGATACAAGCCGCCGAGCGAGTGATATTTTGCTTTGAGATGAGAGCAAGATTTGAGATACGAGTATGTAAATACAGTACATAACAAAAAGAACTGAGGTGGTGTTTTGGGAGCTGGAATGGATTAATGGGAAAATTGCTTTGAGATACGAGCGATTTGACATAAGAGCAAGGTTACGGAACGAATTAAACTCGTATGTCAAGGTACCACTGTACCATGGTAGTGGTCTACAACAAGTTACAGCAGTTCTGTTGGTTGAAAACAGCACGTCAAGCCTAGTCTATGGTTACTCTTCATAAACAGATTCTTGTATTAATTAGAAAGACTGACACACATCAATACAAGTCAAGGAAACAGTACTATTCTCATTTTCAATATGCAGATACACTAAACAAGTTTTTAAAATTATTTTAACCACTCTCAGTAACTGTCACATGGCCTTCCCAACAAACACTAAGGAACTGGGGGGGGGGCGGTGAGAATTGCTTTGCAATTAGCAATCCTTTCATTGTTTAATAAAATTGCTTAGGGCTTTGCACAGTGAAGGGAAATGGACCGGAAAAATTAAGTACTTTCAGAAGACTATCATAAGACTTGGCAAGAAAAAAAATGCAAGTGAATGATATTTTGTTCAAAACTAGTCCTTTGCATTCCAACTATAACTTCCATCTAAAGACCTTGACAAGTATTCCATTAGTTAACTCTGTCAAGAGATAGAGGAGAAAATGTGTAGATGTGAATAAGGAAAACAAAATCCACACAGGAAGTACGGTAGATAGTCTAGTTAACTTAGTTAGCTTAGTATCCAGTCAGGAGACTCTTTCAAGGTGAGGTGTGCAAACATCACCAGACTGAGACAGCATCATAGAGATTGCAACAGCTTGCGTAAGACAGAGGGAAATGACTCAAGATCAGGAGTTTGTGTGTCATTTGAGTCATTGTGACCTTGCTAGTAAAACTATATAAGTAGGTGCAGAGCCAATGTATTGTTTACAATCCAACGGAGCGCTGGAGAGAGCGGGGGAGACCTTGTATATTGATGGAAGCAATAAATCCTTTTCGGTGACTGACTGACTGGTGCGGAATTCTTTCTAAACTACGACAGAGGTGCTGAAGAGGACAGCTCCCGAGGAGAAGCTGAAAGCAGAAGGGGGAGCAGTGGGCCAAGAAAGACAAGCAGGAGAGAGAAACAACACAGAGTTGCTGATTTATCTACTGACAAACTCCACAGCTAAAACGACAGCTAAGCACCATATTATTTCCATGTTTTACCTGCAGGCTTCAGTATCTCACAGACACATGAGAAATGATGCTAAGAAGTACTCCCAAGGAAAAATGGTTTGGTACGCATAGCATGAAGTGAGAACACTCTCTTTGTTAAAAGTTAATGTCTGCCGTTTTATTAACCTAAGGAAACTGCAACATCCTCCATTGATAAGCATCTGCTGTCCATGTGTCATCCATAAGAGCAGATCAACAATTTAGGTGAACTCTAAGCAGTCATTTACTGTGCAAAGTTGTAAAAATGTCAAATTAGAAGAAAATCACTATTTCCCCCCTCTATTATTTCAAGTAAATTAAACACTGCAAACCATGGAATACTGAATACATTATTTCTGTTGTATAAAATACAAAAAGCCTGCATGGCTGGTAAAATGGCAGCAAAAACAAAGTACTGGAACATAAAATTTAATTCTGCCCACCCAAAATACTTGCTAGGAGTGAACTGCAATGAACAATTTCTATTTTCTCTTGCATTCAACAAGGAAGAGGAAAGGGGACAAAAAGCTACACCTCATCTAGGGCGCGTCTCCATGCAACCCAGTTGCTTCACTTGTTGTGTGAGTTAAAAAAATCCACATTGTAACTCTCAATAAAGAGTCCCCATGTGGTTTGGGGCAATGCGGATTAAAATCGTACTTTCCTGTCCCCATGGAAGCCGCTTTTTGTGAGCTCACATCTTTTTCTCCACCCCCTCCACCTGCTTGAGTGATGACAATCTCTGTTCAGCTGTCGTCCAGCTCCCTGCATTCACGTGTGTGCCTGTCTTCCCCTCTGTTCACTTTCTCCCAGTTTTGCTTTCTCTTTCCCTCTATTCCTTGCTTGCCAGCTGCATTCATGTGTGTGTCTGTCTTCCTCTCGGTTCACTTTTTCTCAGATTCGCTTTCTCTCGGCTTCATTTCCCTCTTTCCCCCTGCTCCTTGCCACCAGCTGCACTCATGTGTGTGTATTCACCTCCCTTCATTTTCTCTTGGCTTCACTTCCCTCTCTCCCCCTGCTCCTTGCCACCAGCTGCACTCGTGTGTATGTATTCACCTCCCTTCGCTTTCTCTCAGCTTCGCTTTCTCTCTCCCCCTACTCCTTGTCAACTCTACTCAAGAAGGGTGAGGGGTGCAATGCCTGCTGACTTGTAGCCAGCAAGCATGCAGGACAAATGACAGCCTCCTAATGTTATGCTTATAAGCGTCTCCATGCTCCCAGGAAAATCCACGGCTTCCCCCTAAGGCGGATATAGTGCTGTCTGAAAGGGGGGGTTCTGCTGCGGATTTTACTCCTTTGTATCTGATGTAGCCCAGAGTAAAGCTGTGCATGGAGACACTCTGAGGCAAAACAAGCTTAAATCTGGAGTATTTTTGGCATGTAGACGCGCCCTTAGCAAAGTAGACAGTCCAAGGATACAAAGTGCAACATTCTACTATACTTTACCTTTTGCTCCTTCAGCTGCTGTTCAACTTTTAGGAGTTCCTCCTTGCTCTTATTCATACTCTGTTGCATTGTCTTCATTTCAATCACCTTGCTGTCCAATTCCATCTGAAGCTGTTTCATTTCCCTTTCCAATTTTTCTTTTTTCCGGGCATCCCGTGATGCTTCATTCTGACGTAACTGGATTTCCTGGTTGAGCTGCAACCACATCAAAAAGAAAAATTGACTTTATTTCTATTTTAATCAGGACAAAGAAGCATTAGTAACATTTTTACAAACAGAGAACTCTAATTTATGCGGGACTGGATGGATTGTTTAGTGCAGTGCTCTCTAATCAATCAGTTGACATCTTAATAATATTCAGTAACAAAAATCATGCTGATTTTATTGTGCTCTGTCCTGACACCTTTGGTTATAGACCAATATATATATATATTAAAACAGAACCAGAGAATAAAATTTTAGGACTTAACCTTGACATTATTCTCTTGCTGATTGGTAGCTAAAAAAGCAAATCTAGCAATTCAGAAGAAAATCTCCAAATTATTTCCCTCATTCACCTATTTTCAGAGCATTTGGCATTGTATCATATTACAGGAATTACTGGATCAGAAACTTTGAAATCAGTACCAGGAGTTCAGGTTAAAGCTTCACTTAGGGTGCATTCCCATACAGGATTAAATGTGAATCCGGTCCGCTTTCAGGATCATCCAATGCCATTTAATTTATTATTCCCGGACTTTAAGAGAAAAAAAAAGTCCACAGAAAAAAAAGTCCTCAGAAAAACTGTTCTTTGTCCCATTTTGGCACCTAGCCCACTTTTTTTCCCCATTTTGGAAGGTCTGTGCCCTCCCCTTGCCATCCGTGCAAAGATAGCTGGAGATCAAAAAAAGGCTTGTATCTTTGAACACACAGATTTTCCCTTGAATGACACTGCAGTTACAAGAGATACATTTGTAGCAGCTAGCAATCGCAGAGGGGAGGGAAACTTAAAAATCAGGAGCCTCCATTTATGGGAGATACATTTGTGGCAACAATCACAGAGGGGAGTGAAAGTTTTAAAATGGAGTGATTTGAAAGGAAGAGTGATTTCTCTTTGCCCTTTAACTCAGCTGATCCTGAGTGGGTCAGGCTTATAGAGGTTGGACAAGGGGTGGAGATGAAAAGATCCTGTTTCTCCATGCTGGGGATTTGTGCAGTTTGAGTGGGAACTGCAGTATCTGAATTCAGTCTGTGTTATCCTCAAACAGATGGGGACACCCAGAATGCACACTTGGTCCTGAATCTAGATTAAAATAGTCAAGTGGGAATGCAACGATAAAGAGTTGAAGAAAGAACATGGGATCAGACTAGAGTGATTTAGAATAGTTTTGCTTAACAAATTATATTTTAGGGAAACTTAAAGGAAGAAAAAAAAGTGGCTTGATAATGGGAGAAAAGAAGCCCTTTTCAAAAATTCATCACAAATCTGTTCTCATTTTCCATTCCTTTTCTTTCTTTCTTTTCTTTTTTCTTTCTTTCTTTCTTTCTTTTTTTCTTCTTCTTTTTTTTTTTTTTTTTTTGGTAGTGTTGCTTATGACCATGATTAAAAGCCTATCACGTTCATGGATAGTGGTATTTAAATAAATAATGAGTTCTGGATGGAAGTAAAAAGGTTACTTATCATTTGCTATGGAACAAAAGGCACATATAACATCTACAGAAACAACTTCAACCCCTAGAAAGAGCAAGAGTGTGATGCCCAGTTCTGCTTGCAATTTTGTGTGTACCTCAAATTGGAAGGAATTTGTTTTTTCAGAAATCGATACCTATATTTTGCAAATGCTGACTTCAAATAATTACCTTATTCCTAAAAAAAAAAAATGAAGAAAATAATCAAGAAAATGAGGAGGAAAAAAGGAAAACTTCAACTGTCTTCAAAACCAAGGACTGGCTGAGTTATATACACATCCATATAGTTACTTGGCAAGAGAAGAGATTTGCCAAAACATTCTTCTCTGCTTTCCAGGGTGTACTGCTGAATTGTGGCAAAGGGGGAAAATGTGATTGTTATATTAAAAAAAACAGCCTGAGCTAGCCACCATCTACTCTTTAAACTGAAAAGACCAAATGACACAAGAAAAGCCTGTGAAACTTAGTGGCTATATTATATATTAGTTTGTCCAGCAGATTAAAAATATACATACAATTCAGTTTGCCCCAGTCAGGGGCATCAGACTTATAAATAACGATAAATGAGGAGAAACAAAACAAACAAGTAAACAGGACTGATATGAGGGAAACCTAAGCAGTATGAAGCAACATAGATCCTTTCCACATTGGGGCTTGTTCCAGGATAAATCCAGGAAGAAGGGTCTGCCATCTTAACACTAGTGAGGACTATAGGAGGCTCCACCTCCCAATCACAGTTTGTTTACAATGAACAAAGCATGGACCGAGAACAACCAAAATTGCACCCTAGTCCAATATAGCTGCACACTTCAACATCAAGGTCTATAATCAGACCAGGGTTGGAATATCATGCGGACAGAGGAATGTGGATAGCAATAGCTCCCAAATCTGGTATACCATGGGGCCCCACTCCAGCAACACTCTAGAAAATACCACTGGAGGACCAAAACCAACCAGGCTAGAGACTGCAAAGAATGGGATTGTTTGTGCTCAGCCTTGTCACTACCTCCGACGGCTCTCTATATTTAGAGTCAACACCCAAGGCTGGAGTGAAACTAGCCAACTGAATGTAGACAGCCCAGTTCCACTCCAGCATCAACTGATCCCAGTGTGGAACAGGTTACTTGTTCCAAGACAAGACATCATGCCCTGTTTCAGAACAGCAGGGGTGAGTGCAGAAAGGCCCTTAGTGACTAAGAGTGAAGATGACCAAAGGATTTGAGTTAAACTAAATGAAGATTTCTGAAAAGCTGAACACCTGCCTGAAATGATGTGGATTTAGTAAATGAGGATAGCTTCTATAGAAGACAAATCGTCTAGAAAAAGAGAGCAATGATACAGGTGATGATATGCCATCAAAAAAAAAAAGACTGGGAAGTAAAATAGTAATGTATATTTGATGATATATTGTAAAGCTATAAAAAAAAACCCAGTGCCCAGACCCAACACCAGCATGGACAAGGGGAGAGAGGCTCGGCGTTTAGCTGTCCCACACCTGCTTAACAAGTTTCTTTATTATTATGTACTGTATTATTTGTTATAACATGCGATGTATTATTTAACGCTGTATTTTTTCTGTCTTATGTAAACTGCCTTGGGCAAAAAAAAATTCTTTGATTTAAGTTGTTGATTATAAGTTTGCTGTTCCACCCTTTGGTGGAAAGGGTGTTATAAATAAATCTTATTCTTATTGATAAAAGATAACAATGACATTAACTGAGAGGTAGAGAACAGACCTGAGCTATGGTTGAATCTGCTTCAGTTTTTGTCTTTTCTGCCTCTTGCTGTTGATCTGCCATATTTGTTACATTTTCACGTAATTTTACAACCTCTGCCAAAAGCTGATCCCGCTCCTTTGTAACTTCCTCCTTAAATTTGAGCAATTCACGCATGCTGCAAAACAAGAGATGCCAGTCAGCTGTTCTCCTGCCTTCTCTGTGTTCTCAACACAAGTGATTTGGGAGAAATGACAGCTTAGATACATACATTTTTCATGAAACTCCTCTGCCATTTGCCTACAAGATCTGTCCACAAAATTACATGTATGTTACAGTTACTAAAAACATCTTCATTTTAACAGGTGTTGTCTTTCCACAATGCAAATAATATCCCAATAGCTTTAAATCTTCAGTCCTTCAAAATAATTTCTCCAAATATATTAATCATATAGCTCCAACCATTCACTGACTATTCTTTCCTGTTCTTTTCTGCAGATATTCCAGGTCTGTCTCTGAATTTGAACAGATTGGTTTGCCTAATCTGATAAACAAACAAAATGATCCTCCAGAAATAACAGCCCCTTCTGCACTGAGCCTTATTTGAGATTATATCTGGAATAGGGACCTGCCATCCACATGCTGGTTTAGACTACAGCAGTCTCTGCCCAGGGTCTGCCATGGTCTGCACTAATACATAGTTGGCAAGTTCCTATTCTGGGATATAATCCAGAATAAGATTTCAACAGTAGAATATATGGGGAAAGTATATTAGTGCTGGCAAATGTGCAAAGTACTGTAAAAGATAAAAATATACTGGCCCTTAGTTACACTAATCATAAGATATAAAGTATCCAAAAGGACAACCAGATCATTTTACATTTGGTTATTAATGTTGTAATCCAACCTGAGAAGTTTGGATGAAAATGAAAATAAATAAATAAAATCTCAGATTTAGTTAACAGTAGGAGGCTGTCAGTATATAAATTGTCTGATAGCAAAAGAAGGAATTTATGAAATCTCCTCCTCCCTCTACGTCTAAAGTTGGTTCAGGTGACAGGTGCTCTTCTGTGTTGCTGTGCATTTCAGCTCCACAAATTTGAAAAAGGTATGTCACATGGGCTGATGTCTTCTGTCATATACCACAGGGATCTGCTTCAGCTCATTTGGGAACCCTGTAGGACACTCTGCGTCCTCTGAATGATTTTTCTGCACAGTATACACATTATGGAGGGCAAAGCATTTTTTTGACCTTCTCAAACTAAGCCTGAAAACTGTCTAGTTCTCCCATTCCAGAGCACTGCACGAGGTGATCAGAGGTCTACCTGGCTTTGTTACAGATCATATTCGTAATCAAGGATCTGACTCTGGTCCTCCACCCAAATGTTCAGAGACTTCTCCATCTTCATCATCACTGGGTTCCTGGACTTGGAACACCTTACAGTGGAGGCTACAAAACTGCTGATCTCACTTGTACAAATGGTATCAGGTTTTTTAATAGTCCTGATAGTTAGCTTCCTGACCCTGAAGGCTCTTAGCCCAGTGATGGAGCTTTCGCCTTCTTTAGTTGGTCCAGAACTATGATTTTCTCCTCAAGCAACACAGCAAAACCTCTCTTCACCAGCATGCTTTGGAGCCATCTTTCTACCACCACCACTGCCAAAAGCCTCTGCAGCAAAAAGGTGTTTTGAAGAAGAAAAAGGAGCTGGTAGAAATTTGTTAGAAGAAAAAAAACAGCCATAGTTTCTCAATAGCATAGCAGCAGTGCAGTGGGTTATCATCCCACTAAAAATCAATTTTGGAATTGACCTGATACTACACTCCTGTTACTCTACAACAGTGATGGCGAACCTTTTGAGCTCAGTATGTCAGAATTCACAAGAAAACCTAGCTTAACTCGGGTCCTGTGTCACATCTAGAAATATCCATAATTTTGTGACATTTGTAGCTCTAGTAAAAATGTTATGTTTTTGATATATGTATTTTATTAAAAGCAAAAACAAATAATTCTTTACATTAGTGACTTTTGTTGCTGAATTTTGTTTGCTAAATCTTCAATTGAAAGTTGGTATTTTATACACTTCAATTACAAGCAAGCACCACATGCCCAGGTGCCAGGGTAACCATGTGTGTCAACCAAAAGCGCTTGGTGTGTCACCTGTGACACGCATGTCATAGGTTGGCCATCACTGCTCTACAAGCTGCTTCATCGTGGTTATACAGATACTACATCAATATAACATAATCACAGTTTTATGTGATGTACAACACACACAAACACAATAAAGCCCCACAAATTTAAAAAAGGCATCTCCACAGAACTGACAATCACTGTGCTATAGCTCCTTACTTTCAACACTGCCCAAGAGTATCACCAATCAATGCCAGAGACAGCAAATGTCCCCACAAGTGTAACTTTCTGCTGCAGACAAAGAACTTAACACTATTTTGTAAAAATAAAATAAAATAAAATAAGCAGGATGCATGAAATGTCTAAAATGCAGTACCCTGAGTACACAAAGACATTTGCAACATTTGTTTATATTATTTTAAAAAAAGAAATCCTTCCATCAAATAATAATTCCCTCCCCCTATTTTTCTTCTAATCCTACTCACTTATTCTCTTGACCCAGGGACAACCCAGATCCTTGCTCCACTAGTTTAGTCAAGTTCACAATTTCTTCCTTAAGAGACATAATAGTTTCTTTTGCTCTCTGCTCCTTTTCATAGGCTGCATCCACCATTTTCCAGGCTTTTTCGATCTCCTGTAGTTTGAAGAAAGAATTTTGTAAAATAGTTAATTAAAAACAAAGAATAACCTTAACTGTAATCCCCCAAGTCAAGGAGGAAAGAATTTCAGCTGTCTTACATTATTTCAGTTGTCAATTCTATCTCACCAGTAAATACTGTTATTGTAAATCATACCAATGAGCCTGAAACATTATTTGTAATTGTTTTTCATTTTCAGATGGCATCTGAAATATTTCATACCTAAATAAATGTACTGACTCTGCATCAGAGGTGTCCCCAAGAAAAGTAAGAAGAGGGTCCCAAATGATATATACTTGTATCAATGCCATTCCTCCTTAGTTTCAGGTCCTGTATAATTTTTAGCAGGTTTATTATAGATTTTGTTTTCCCTGATGTAACCCTCCCTGAGATCTTCAAGTATAGGACAGGATAAAAATATAAATAAACAAAGCACAACAATAAACAAATACCAAACTGAAGAGCCAGTCAAACCAAAGGCACCTGGGGGTGGGTAACAGCTAGTTTTGACAGCTGCACCCCATTCTGGACAGAGACAATTTGGCTAGAGTAATCCATTCTCTGCTAAATTCCAGACTGAGCTGTTATAATGTGAGCCTGCACTTGAAAATGGTTCAGAAACTACAGGTAGTGCAGAATGCAGCAGCAGTGCTGCTATCTTACTGGTCTTGAACTGACTGCTAGCTTACTGGTCTACTGACTGCCAGTTTGCTATTGAGGCATTAATTCTGAGGAATTAATTCAATGTCTTAGTCCTCAAATGTCTAAAGACGCATCCTCCTATACAGACCTTTCCATGTATTAAGATCTATTGAAGAAGCTGTCTTGGTAGTCCCATCTTCTTTAGGTGTTTCTGCCATAAATCCCAAATATGGAATAACCTCTCTTTGGAGGTGCATCAAGCACCATCACTTCTTTACCTGTGCCTTAAGATGTTGTTTTCTTCCTCCTCTGGGTGCTGTATTGTTTTTAATTTTTCTTAATTTTGTTTTAGGTGTTTGGAGGGAATCAGGTGAGATATTAATGCAAACAATTATAATAACAAACAACAACAACTCTTGACATAACAGTTCCCTGAGACATTCATTACTGCATGTACCTGTTTTTCTTCAGCATCTGATACTCTCAGTCTTTCCTCCAGTAGCCAAGTCCTATATTACCCCCTAATGAGCTGCACTTAACCAAGGCTACCTACCTCCTTTAGTAAAAAAAAAAAACAACAACAACAATCCGTGCATTTCCAAACTTAAAAACCAGCAGGACTGAAACCAAACATCTGGAACTCTTAGCAAGCTTCCGAAGCACATTTTTCCATACCATCACTATTGTGTTAGGTATATAATAGTTGTATACTTAAATCCAACATACAAATACTGCTTGGTATTTGGAGTACAGCAAATAATCTTTTATAATGATCTCATTTTAAGTGTGTCTGTGTGTGTGTGTGTATTTTGAAATGCACAAAGGACAAACAGGCTCTTTTCTTTTATGGGGATCTAACAGCCGTTCAGGTGGCTTCAGGGTGTGGAAAAGAACCTATAACAGGACAAAAGTATCAAAGGCTTCATCCAGACAGCACTTACTTATTCTGCATTATCTGGATAATCTGGAATAAAGTATGGATAATCCAGAATAAAATGTGTCTGGGTGTGCTAATGCAGAATAAGTGCAGTCTGGATGAAGCTATAATTCCAGTTTCTTATACTCTACTAAATTTAATGAAGCAATTTATCTATATCTAACAATATGTATCAGAAGAGTTGCATTAGGATTCACTACAGCTAAAATTTGTTAAAAGCATAATTAAAAATACATGTTTCAACTCAGGATTCTGTTGTTTTCAAACACAAACAGCAACTGTTGGCTACCACAACTAACCAATGCAACTTCAGAACAAACCACTAAAGATCATGCTATCACTTTTTATGACAAGCTAACCTAGCATTCTCTCAGTAGTCTTCCAAAATCAACAAATATTGATTTTCAAATATTGATTGAAGTTAGCCTAAAACCTCAACTTTATTTGGATACATATCCCCCAAAGCATCCCAGTTGCATCACTGAACTATTAGGTACACAATGACTGCTTAGCTCAGCTCTCCAGCGCTTCTGTTCTCATTGACATAGGGCACTCTGAACACTCTGATGAAGGACATCATATTTATATACAAGGAGGACTTTGTTTTTATCATTTACTTTGGCAAGACAACAAACAGTAAGTGTCCTGTCAGAAGTGTCCTCCTGCTCTTGTTTGATTTCAGATGGAAGGTCATAAGGCTACTCTACTTTGAAACAAAGCAAAAGCATTAATACAAAGTAGTAATATTTATCTATAATTCTGCCAAGTATGACTGAAAGTTAAAACATTCAAGGAAAATAAAACCTTTTGGGAAAAGTTAGATGTATAGGAAAATTATTGTTAGTCTGCAGATATTATACTGGTTTGTAAATACAGTACTGTGTTAAAGTTCTGGCATATAAGAGAAACTACTGGAGAAGACCTAATTCAGAGTACCACTGAAGAAGGCTCCTTAGGAACTGAAATACATCTAGCAGTGCATGATTGTTGAACAATAAATCATATGAATATTTGATGTTATTATCTCCAACGCTGAAATAACATTCTGAATATAACTGTTAGCAACAGATCAGCAAAATATTTTATCATCTGAAGACATATTACTTTTGGCAGTACTTTCTATGAATTTGGATGACAATCCAGTATGACATCCAACTAAGAGTTAAGCTATACAGATGCTTAGGTTCTATGGTTTAACACATCAATTAGACTGGACAGCCCTTCATCAAAGGATACAGAAAACTGCATATTTTCTCTAAAGGCTACATCTAGGTAAGGCTTCCCTTACTGTGGAATATCTAGAGGGATACAGAGCACTTGGTACATATTCACTTTTGGTGTTATGTGAAATGCGTTTTCTTATAAAAGTGCACAGAATTTCATAAGATCCTTTATGTTTGGATTCTTTTGATTTAGGAATACCTTTTGGGAGACTACCATCAAAAACTGAGTGAATGCATACATTATCCCAATAAATATTAAGACACTTCATTTTTCTAACTTCACATTCTTAAATCCATGTATTATAAATGTACATTGAGTGGCTTCATGCAATTTGAGATACCATATAGCCCATTCCCTATGTATTACTTTAAATTCACATTTAGCACTTTTGTTGTTATACTGTAAGCGTAGTTTAAATTGAGAATTGGATATATATGCATCGTGCAGCAATCACACAATTGCTGTATCACAAGTTCATTCGGAAAATGATAAAATAGTTTTACAAGCTAACTTCAGTTATAATATTTTTTAGAGAAAGAGTATAGAAGCAGCTAAACTATTTCAACTAGAATCCATGGATTCTTTCAGGTCTTATTCAGTTCAAATTCATTTATATGCCACCCCAAAGACTTAGAGCATTAAGAATGTTATTGCATACTGAACAAGACTGCTAGTCCACCTTTGCTACTGCTTCCTCTGACTGGCGGAGAAAGTACTTCAGACAGGAGTCAATCAACTCGTGATTCCATTCATAGGCATCTGGAGTTTTCTTGCATAGTAAAGCATTTGCTCACCATTGAGTTAACTTTGACATAAGACATTTTATAAAAACTTAAAATGGAATCGTCTTTTTCCAGATGTTTAAAATAAGTATATTAGGACATTTAAGAGCATTCTGCATACTGAAACCTAGGCTGTTCCTGCACTCACCTTGCTTGGTCCTGGATCAGGCAAAGCAGGTTCTGACTGCATTCCAAGGACAGGGACATCCTCTGTCCCAAACCAACATCACCAGCAGTGCAGAATTACCAGTTCACACAACTAATTCCACAAAGTCATCTCCCTCCCCGGCCAACAATTGGCCCAGACCCCATTACTCATATGTCATGTCTAGCATACAAGGGCAAAGCTAAACAGAATAGTCTTCAAAGGTTGCATGCCTCTGTCCATGTCAGGGTTTTAAAAATTATCTTCAAAGCTTGCATACATTTTGAAGGTGCGGCTGTGGCATTTTCTTTGTTCCAGAAAAGGTGTGGAAGTGCCAAAGACTGAACCAAAGCAAGATGGCTTGGGGTTATTGTAGACCTCTCCAAACAGATCTACA
This sequence comes from Aspidoscelis tigris stejnegeri, assembly GCA_023333525.1. NCBI lineage: Eukaryota > Metazoa > Chordata > Lepidosauria > Squamata > Teiidae > Aspidoscelis > Aspidoscelis tigris. The sequence goes on along the minus strand of JALMGA010000002.1, from coordinate 57,844,100 downwards.
GCTAATCCAGAATAATGACCTCTTGGGATCTCTAGATCAGTAGAACACTGGGTGTGACCCCATGGGAGCTGGTTGCTTCACTAGTGATGCAATTAATAAAACTCTCTGTTCTAACTCACAATAAAGAATCCCCATGTAGTTTGAGGCAACGCGGATTAAAATCATACTTTCCTGTCCCCATGGAAGCCACTTTTTGTGAGCCCGCAACTTTTTCTCCCCCCCCAATCTGCTGAAGTGATGATAGGCTCCCTTCAGCTGTCAGATCCAGCTCCCTGCATTCACGAGCTGTTTTAACGCACAAGCAAACCAGCGATCTGTCCCTTTCTTTCACAGTGGAGGCTGCATTATTAGGAGGGAGGGAGAGATTCCTTCCTTTCCTTTCCCCATTTCTTCCTGGGTTTCCTCTTCTGTTCCCCCCCCCCCAGTAAGCTTCACTCCTGTGTGTGTCTGTCTCTTCACCTTCCTTCCCTTCTCTTGATTTCTTCCTGGCTCTCCTCTTCTGTTTCCCCCCCCCCTTGTAAGCTTCTCTTGTTTTCTCTATGGGGTTCATGCCCCCCCCCTTGCCTGAGCGTGTAGTCACCCAGGCAAGGGCTTCCTTTAGCCCAAACAAATGCCTGACAGGAGCTCTGTAGTCAGCTGAGCAGCTGTCAGGCAGGGATAGGGACTGTTGTGCTTCGCTAAAATGATTAAAAGCAGCTGCTTTCATGGCTCTTCTCACCATTTCAGCAGGGCAGCGTCCCCATGCTCCCAGAATAATCTGCAGTTGCCCCCTAAGTCGGATGTACTACTGTTTGAACTAGGGTTTTTTCTGCCGTGGATTTTCTCCTTTGTGACTCATCTAGCCCGGAGTAAAGCTGCTCATGGGGCTGCTCCGGGGCAAAAGAAGCTTAACTTCAGAGTATTTTCAGCACGGAGACGCAACCACTAACTCACTGCAGTATTAGGGAACTACTTGTTCTAACATATAACTGCAGAAAGGGTCTTAGGTCCTAGCATAAAAAGAATGGAAAATAACAGTTCAAATTATCTGCTCTTAACTACCTAGCCTCAAAGTACTGCATAGTTCATGAAGTAAATCTCAATTCTAAGAAAAATACATTGTGAACTAAGATGATAAACATGTAATTTGTGTATAAAATAGAACAAGGAGGTCTATCAGAAGGAGGATGCCTTCACCTTCTCGGAAACCTTTGTGCTATGCTTCGTGTTATCTACTTGCCAACTCGTCTTTCCTGCTGCATCCCTCAGAGAATATAATTGCCACCCCCAATAGAAGTTCTTTACAGGACTGGGGCCAAGTGAGTCAGCAAACCTGCAGAATACATGCTATAAATTGAATCTGGGGTATTATGATTTCCCCAGGCCAAGAATCTTTTTTCATTTCTACTCTGCCTGTGTTCATATGGTGGGGTCAGTGTACTCCAAACAAGGCTTATTTATGGCTGCAGGATGGTGGCCTTCACACACACATATAGTGTCCATTTCTTGGGGAAGAGTTTCTAAGGGTGCAATCAGACACTGGTGAAGAATCACTTTCTGGCGGATTTTCTTTCTCACTTGGTAAACATCCTTAGCATATGACTTCTTAGGTCCTGAATTCTCAGAAAGTTCATCTCATTGATGGGTGGGATTTCTCTGCACTGGCCTTTTTTTTTCAAGCTAAGTGATCTATTGTTTGGCAGAAAAACTGCATAATCAATGGGCAGGAGTTTCCCACCCCAAAAAAAGAATGCTAGAGACATAGCCTGTTCCTGTTTGTACATTAGAACATTGAAATTTACTTATTTCCAAAAATATGTTCTACATGGGAGAGGAAGCAGTCAGAAGAACCATCTACAAACTTGGAAAAACAAGGTGATCACTGGCTATAAAATCCCACACAACCCTACTGCAGTGGCCAGAGGGGCAGTCTGGTGGGACAGATCCCAGGAAGTGTCTGTCATTTTAGCTACAGCTGCTTCTACTGGTTCATTTGACCTGGGCCTCTCTGAACATTCTTGCCTAATTTACATTATACATTCTCAACAGTTGTCAGGCTGGTCAACACTCCTAAGCCATCCCCTCTTCCTGTTGTATTCCATTCTTTCCCTTCTATGTGGTTTCACTCAGGTTCAGCAAAAAGGTTACATAGCATATGAAGAAAACCTCCGAGAAGAAAATCAACCAACCATATGAATCATATACTACAAGGTAGGAAAATAACCATGACAACAGCACCCACATAACTCATGTAATGCATAGAAAACATATACATTTTAAACAAGTACATTTCATAGAAATGCAGCACATAGAATGTGACAGAAAAATGGAATAAGAAACCTGGAAATTCCTTTACAAATGTATATTAATATTACTGATAAATAAGACTACCAGTTAGTGTTACTTAAGTATTGTTTCAAAAATTACCTAGCTACTTGGAAATGTACAGGAATAACACTTTTAGTATTTGTTTTTGTACTGCTTTAGCACTGTTTAACCTTGTGTTAGTGCTATTTTTGTAAATCATCTCAAGATATTTTGGTGCAAAGCAATATATAATTATTTTAAATAAATAATGCAAAGAGATTATACTTAATAATTTGTCTATTTATCTGCAGGGCCTTCCACAAATACGACTGTGACTGCAATATAGCAGTGACTATTCATATGATGAATGAAACATCTGTTACCATGCCACTGCAAGTTTAACATTCTCCTTAAAACAGAAATCTCTAATTTTCCTAGTTTACTGGCAGTCACCACAGAACATGGATCTGGCAGGAATCCACTTGTACCTACAAAGGCCCTAAGGCGATGATGGCCAACCTATGACACGTGTGTCACAAGTGACACACCAAGCTCTTTTGGGTGACACACCTGGTCACCCTGGCACCTGGGCATGTAGTGCTTGCTTGTTCTTGAAGTGTATGAAATACCAACTTTCAATTGAAGATTTAGCAAATGAAGTTCAGCAACAAAAGTCACTAATGTAAAGAATTATTTGTTTTTGCTTTTAATAAAATACATATATCAAAAATAGAACTTTTTTACTAGAGCCACAAATATCACAAAATTATGGATACTTCTAGATGTGACACAGCACCCAAGTTAAGCTAGGTTTTCTTGCGAATTTTGACACACCGAGCTCAAAAGGTTAGCCATCACTGCCCTAAGGTCTACCTCACTTTCTTGCCTCATACTGCTACTTCTTCATTGCTATGAAGTCATAGCCAATAGAAGTGATCTTGGAAGATCTTGTGACATTTACTGGATTCAGTCACAAGGACTGCATCTATCTAAAAAGAATCATGCTTACATCATCCTTCAGTGGAGTTTCTCTTAAAATCCCATCATTACTATCTAAGAGATTTTTCATGGACATGAGAGACAAGCCACTACCTAATGGTTTCTGCCACTTGACATGTCATGGCTGATCTAGTCTAGCTGTCTGCTTTCACAGTGGTCAGCAAGCTGCACATGGAGGCCCATCAGCAGGGCATGAACACACAGCTTTCTCTGCTTGCAATCTCTCAACGGTTGACCATTGGAGGCAACATATCCAACTTCCATTAAAGCTAATAGCTTTGATGGCCCTGCCTTCCATGAACTGGTTCAAACTAGTACAAAAACGAATGATTAGATCTAGCTTTCTTGATTTGGGTGTACAGTTATGCTTACTTTAAATTAGACATACGTTCTTTCTGAAAAGACAATTGTAGGGATGATCCTGGGCCAGGTCTGGCTAAGCACACACCAGAACATTGGAGCCACCTCAAGCAATGGTTATAGGAGATAGCAAATAAAGTTTCCTGCTGCACTTGTCTTTTCCACTTAGACGTCCAACATGGATACTGATGGAATGCTCACTTTATCCATACAATTGGGACTTGGCTCTCTTGGCTTTCTGCCTGCTCGTGTTAGTTCCTCTCTTTAGAACCCTAGTTGGCTTGGGGCCAAGCTATATGAAAGCTTGTTTCCAGCTACAGCCTTAAAGGAAAGACTCTCCTGATGGTAGCATCCACACTTAAGAGTAAGCTTCTTAGATGGGTCCACTGGGCCACTTTACATATTTTTAGATGCCAGGTGAAGATTTTTTTATACACCTAAAATATGACAGCTGAGAAATCTGCTGAGAAGGGTTAATGGTAACATCCATGGTTCTATGGCCCTGTCCCCATGCAACTGAAAGTCTGCTGGAACTCTTCTTTTGCTCTGAGCGGCCCCATGCCAGGCTTTACAAAGCGCTTAGGGAGCTTAGGAAAGTGAGACACCCGCGATAAAATACGTGCACTTTAAAGAAGAGTTCCAGCGCTCTTTCGGCGATTCGCGGGTTTTGCTCGCTATATCTGCCTTGAGGATGCTCCGTGGCAAAAGGGGCGGGGATTGCTTGCCTGCACACACAGCCAAAAAGCATTCACGCATCTGAGAAATGCAGCAGGTTCACTTCCTTTCCTTTGAAAAAAGAGCCGGAATTCCTCAGAATTGCAACATTGTTATCAAGTGATCTGTGAAAGCCTTAAAAGAGAATGAGCAAAGGATCGCGCTGCCGATGCCTGCAGCCGCTAACTTTGCCTGGGCAGAAAGCCTTTTCTAACAGAGAACTGAGTGAAAGTAAGTGCTGAAAGTGAATGAATGAGCGATCATCTGCCTTTGCTAGGGGCGGGAAGCCGTTTCAGGAGACGGAGATCTGGCTATTTTTCCTTTTAACAAGAGAGGGGGCGGGGGAAAAAGATGCCCGGAAAGAGAAGATGGCTACCATGGGGACGGAAAGTCCGTTTAGATCGCGGCTACCATGGGGACGCTTATTCCGGAAGTGGAGGGGACTTTTAAAGTCAGCTATAACAGAGTGACGGCAGAGGAAGCCGAGAGGGGCTAATAAGTCTTTTGGGGACAGGGCCTATGACTTCTGCCTGAGACTCTTCTTTATCACTTTAGGTAGTTTACGAGTATCGGCTGCCTGTCAGCATGTGCCTTCAGTAAGGAACAATGTAGTCCTTTGAAAAGATCCTTATGCTGCTTGAGGCTTGTAGTTTGGGGGCTAGTAGGCTGATGTCTGGGTCCTTGCTAGACACAACCTTCAGTGGGAAGGTCAGCTGTTTCGTCCATCCCACCCTTTTTTGGTGATGTAATTTGTATATCTATTTTATATTGTACTTTTTCAAATTCTGAATTGTTCACACTGTACTTTGTGCTTCTAATATGCCTGAAACATCCAGCTGGCCTAACCCAGTGAAGATGGTTGTAATAGAAGTGTGATGCCCACCGTTGTGTTATTGTATTTAATGTGTGTTGAAAGCTTTATATTTTACATGTGGGTACTGTATTTGTTCTGTTCTGGATGCATTCCTTGTATTGTAATGTAAATATCAGAGCAGCAGGTAAAGAGTGGGCAAGACACCCCAAGTTAGCGTACGTTAAGGGGGGAAACAGCTGCCCACAAACAGCCAATCAGGCTTGAGCCCACTCAGGGCCAGGGATATAAAAGGTACCACCCAGACAGGTTAAGAGGGTTCTATGCTTGGTATTCCAGGGAGGGAGGACGTGTGTGTAACTGCCCTGTGCATGAGGGAGGCATCAAGATAGTTCCAGGGTTTTATGCTTTGGTTTCTAGAGAGGGAGGACTGGTGTGTGAGACAGTCCTGTGCCTGGGGGAAACACCAAGATAGAAACAGGGTTCCAGAGCTTAGGGTGACAGCTTAAGGGAGTCCTGACAGCAGCCTGTGGGGGTATAGGTTGTTGGTTAGACTGACTCTGAAAAGACTTTGATAGTTATTTATTTGTTTGCTTGTTTCTTTACAAGTTATAAGCAATAAACCATTTTTCTTATTTGTTTCAAAGAATCATCTGCCCGCAGTATTCATTTAAGTCTTATAGGCCTTGGGCCTAGGGAAAGGAGAAGCTGTGGTGGACTCTTTAGTCTGTGGGGGTTTGGGAAGCAAAGGCCAATGTTTTTAATAGTTATAAAACTTTTTTTTTTTTTTAACACTCACTAGTCAGAGGAACTCCTGCCCAGGCTGAAGAGAACACCACAACAAGCAATAATTATTGATTGATTGAAACTATGTATTATTTTATGCTAAACCATATTCAATAACGTGTCAGGACAAAGCATGGTCTACTCTTAGTTCAAAATACATTTGCAGTAACAGGATCCTTACCACAATCATGGCTAAGCCTCATTGTTTTATTTTCTCTTGGAGTTTTGCTGCCTCTACAGGTGTTCTTCACAACTTTCACAGCTTTAAAACTAACAATCATAGAATAGAAACCTGCACCTGTACTTTTAACTATGAATACTGTTTAGGGGAGTGGCTGTAGCTCAGTGGTACACCAAGCTGCCTGGAAAGCAGCGAATTGCTAGTATGATCCTTAGCAGCAGGCTATATCCAACCACCTCGATACCTCTCCCAAGACGATGGCACAGAGGTGTCAATGAAGGTTCTCATGCAGTCAGCCAGGTATCAGCCAAAACTCAGTGGAGCCCAACAAAAACAAGGGTTTAGGGAGTCCTGGCCAGATGTACCATATTGAATATGTAGCCCAAAACGAAAGCCAAAGCCAGACAAAGATTGTGTAAATCATGTGGAAGGTCCTTTTTTTAAAAAAAAAGCTCACCTGCCCATTCTGAACAGAAAACGAACAAAACTTACTAGCCCTCAGGGAAATATAACTAATTATTTTGCGGGAAAAAGTCTTCAAAATAGGAAATTAGTTTTTCCAATCTCTAAGGACCCATAGTTACAGGACTTTTGCTTTTATGCATAAGAAACTGCACATACCTGAAGCAAGCAAATCTGGATGGCATTTCCTATTGCTTTCTATCAAGGATAATAAGTACCTGTCTTTTGGTATTGCTTCAGGAAGAAAATTCTATTATATTTCCCATCACAGCCTACCATCAACCTCAATCATGTTCTCTAGTCTATGACTGTTAGAAGACAAGAGAAACAAAATAATCCATTCACATATTAAAGAGTTTTAAGGTATAAAAATCAACTCCTCTCACCACATCTAGAGCTACAAACTAGGATCATTATACAGAGGGCCCAGAATTTGTCATTTGTCTTCAGAAAATTATGGCCGCATAGCTTCCTATCCCCATTGAAAGATAAATCAATAGCACCCCACAAGCCATGATATTTTTCCTCCTGTGTAAGATTAGTAGGATGCCTACTTTCTGTACTATGTTTCTCCAGGATGCCAGCTGGTGCAGAAAAGTCCATTAGCACTCTTGTTCTAGAAGGGTTGCACCCTTCTCCATGCCCAGTAGAGGAGGCAGTAAGTTTTGGTCATACAACACCCTTTTCAAGAGGACTTCAAATGACAGTAGTCCCTATGCACATGAGGTAGCTTGGAGGGTGAAAAGTGCTTGCCCTTGGCCTCCTGCAATAGTTCCAGAGAACAAAAAGTACAGGTAGTCTCTGGCCACTCCTACTGTAGAAACAGCCACCTGACTGTCCCAAAAATCTTTAATTACTCTGGAATCTGAATTGAATTGTACGGTCACAGACCAGAATCAGAATGTATAAAAAGTACATTAAAATATTTAAAATAACAATGTGCAAATATCTTTAAAAGAAAATCATACTGTACAATTATAACAATGGTCAGGGCTGCAGGAAAACTGCCCATCAGATGTGGTTGCTCTTGTTCTTAGCTTAATTGCTATTGAGCAGAACCAAGATACATTTTAAATGTTCTGGTTATCATCTAATAAATGTTTTAGACAATGTTCTCCTCCTCTGACTGAGATTCAGGCCAAAATGGGGGTAATAAAGGTTGTGCGTGCCTCCTCACAGAAGAGGCAGCGTAGCGTGGTGCGTGCAACGTCTTTGACTTGGTTCAGTCCACACGGACAGATTCGTTCTGAAAAAGATACACCATCAAATCTGCTCTGAAGGATTGCTGAGGGCAGTACATTGAATCTTGTGAGGTAAATGCCTTCCTGTATTTAGGGATGTGACTCTGGAATCTGGACTATTTTGCAATTTGCACTCCAGTATGGAAGCAGCTTCTCTGCCTGACTGGAGTGAACAGGCACCTTGGAGACTACTAGTGTACAAGGAGAATCAGGCACTGCTACAAAACCCATTAAGAGCAACTCCCAGTCCAAGCCAATCCTTAGATTTGTAGCACAGTAAAAAACAACAACAACAAAAACTTTCCCCGCTTTATTTTTCTTGTGGCTCTCTTATGGATGAGTTCTGTGACTTTATGGAGTCCTGATAGCCCAGAAACCACTTTTCTCAAGATATCAGTGCTTATGCCTCCTTTCTTCAGACTGTGCTTGTAATATACTGTTTAAATTGGTTCTCCACTTTCCCATTTTACTTAATATCTCCCAGTTTTCTCTTTAAAATGTATGAACAGATACTCAATAAAGATTTCATTTTATATTAACAATGTGTTGGTTTCTCCTCTTTCATTTAGCATTTGTCCCAACATGAACTTTTAAAACTCAATATAACTGTTAAAAGATCTCAAAACAATAACCCTGCATGGTAAAGCAATTGCTGTAACACATTCTCTGTACTATACTCTCTTCTCATAGTCTTCTGGTGAACAAGACTGCTGTGCTTAGCTGTGGCTTAAATTTTTCCAAATTAATTTTGATGCAATGTAACTCAACGGTAATATCTGTTGCAGAGATGTACTATTAAATATTCAATATAGGTGGCATATATTTCTCTGCATGATCTGATATCTAACAAATAAACTTCTTCCCCCACCATACAAAATATCCAGGCAAGTCAGAATTTGAGATCAGTAGCCAAGAAATGTAAGCCTCTTCATAACACGTCACCACGTCGACGTTTTTCAAGAACATTCCCTTTGTTTATCGATATCCCTGGGTTATAAATTTACTTATCAATTCATGTTTTGATGCATTTACCCTTTTAAGTGATGCTATTGTTGTTTGATCATCCTGAGAGAGCTTCAAGGCAGTAGCCACTTTAGCTGAATTCACTACAATTTCTGCATTTAATTCTCTGCATTTGGCCATGAGACGCTTTTCATTCTCGTAGGACTTTTTCAGCACTGCATGGAGCTTCTCATATTCCACGCGGAATTTCTCCAGACTTTGATCTCCTGTAAGTTCACTGATGACTTCTTGAAAGTCTTTTTCCAAGGCTTCAAAGACATTTTCGTCTATTGCAGGCTTGTCATACCTTTCCTGGATGAAAGGAAAGAAAAAGTCTATCAGACGGTCACCAAAGGCATCTTGATAAAGATAATGACATATACTAAGATCTTCGTATAATACCTGCAAGGTAACTCCATTTGATTAAAATATCTGTGATTACAGCAACTCTGCTTCTGCCATATGAAGCTTACAATTTATTTTATTTTAAATGCATCATTCCTTTAGGCAGAGTCTTTCAAGTATCACTTCAGCCCACCCATAAAAATCTACCATTAACTAAAGTAGCCCGTTACTGAGTACAAACTTCCAAAATCCATAGTGCAAAGATAGTTGGTTATGGGCTTATATATAATGTAAACCATGAGTGAGGGAAAATAACTCCCAAATAATGGCTTTTCCTGATCTGTGTGCTTTGGAACTGCAGGGTCAATTGCCTCAATGATAGATCATGTACATCTACAAGACTGAAGTCAGAGTGTTTTGTATGTATGGAGAAACTTTGGGTGCAAAAAGAGCATAGAGAATCTAAAAAAAATACTGAAACAAACTTAGTGGTAGTGGTGGGAAGAAAATTGAAAAATACATATTTGAGATGTCAAAACTATCAAGACAACTAGGCTGAATTTGCACTTAGGCCTCTGGTATGCAATTAGGAAGCTCTGGTACAGATATTGCATTCCAGAGGCCTAAGTGTGAATTCAGCCCTAGTCATGGAGTAATGACTCAAATACAGAAAGAAAAAATAGGACTATCCCATAACAACTGCAGACTTTATTTTTCTTTTGTACTTGCATCTGGAGTTCTTCTTAGACACTATCCTATTCTTTAAGCAAATATAACATATTTCCACAAAACACTATCATTATAAAGTTTCCTGGATTTTCCCTACAGTCAGGATTCTTTTCAAAACCCCAGGAGACTTATATGGCCAAGCTGTGCACTCAGGTATCATAAACAAGTAATTCCATGAACTGTTTCCACCTCTGGCCAAGACCACAGAGCACTCAGAAAGCAATGGTAGCTTTGGCCTGATGATCCTCTATAATTAAGACCTGCCTAACAGTGCATGGGTCAGTGAAGATGCAGCTGGCCCCAATAATCCAGAGGATCCAGATGTGTACCAAGGATCAGTGCTTTTCTACAGGGACTGGTACTGTGGCAAAGATCAGATCAAGGATATGTCATGCTGTATATGTTGACCCAGTAACATACTGAAAGAACCCCATGGTTGTCATGCAGGTAATGAAGATCTGAGCTGGTCCACTGAAGATCCCCTTAATGCTGAAATCCTCCAGTACCATTGAAGAAAGGACTTGCAACATCACTTCTAAGACTACAGCACCTCCAAGACCAGAATAAAACCTTCTTAGGGTGCATCCCCATGCAATTTAAAGCCCGCTGAAAATCTTTTGTTGCGGAGCACCCCCATGCACAGCTTTTATCTGGGCTTCCAGCACCGCTAATTAGGAAAATGCACTGCAAAAAAACAGCAGTTTAAAGAAGACTGCAAGCACACTTTCCAGGAAGACGCGGGTACTCAGAGCAACATTTTGCATGGAGACTCTCCGTGGCAAAAGCGGTGGGGCTTCTCTCCAAGGCGGCAAGCTCTCTCTCTCTCTCTCTCTCTTTTTTTTTTTTTGGCCTCTCATCCACAGCCAGCATTCATGATATGAAAACAGTAGGCAGGCATTCCAATCACAAAGAGAAACAGCAAGATACATTGTAATGAATTGCTTAGGTCAAGTGAAAGTGTATGAGGCAAGTGAAAGTGTATGAGGCAAGATCGCTGGCTGGGGGAGGCAAACAGAGAACTTGTAAATTTTTCTTTTGGACTTGTGAATGAATGCATGATTGCATGATTGCTGGCTGGGGGAGGCGTTTCGGCAGCTGGAGATCTTGTAAATAGCGCTGGCTGCAGCCCGGCTGCCTTTGCAAGCAGGGGAGACGAACAGAGAACTTGTACATTTTTCTTTTGGACTTGTGAATGATCGCATGATCGCACGAGCACCCAATGAAACAGCGAGGGGCGGGGAGAAAAAGATGTGGGTAAGCAAAAGACGCTTCCTTGGGGATGGTCAGTGCATTTTAAATGCACGTTTTGCTGAGCCCCATGGGGACACATAATTCGGAATTGAGCGCACATTTGTTAGATCCGCTGCAGTAGAGGGACAATAGCGACAGGAAAAAGTACCATGGTAATGCACCCTAAGGCTCCGTCTACATGCAAAGAAAAATCCGTTAAAAAGCTTCTTTTGCTTCTGAGCGTCTGCATGCAGAGCTTTACTCCAGGCTTCCAGAGCCACAAAGGAGGAAAATCTGCTGCAGAAAAAAAACCCTTTAAAAAAGACTGCCTCCCCACTTTTGGGAAGCCGCGGGTTTTCCTGGGAGCATGGAGATGTTTTCTCCACATCTTCTCCCATATTCCACTGAATTTTTAGGCATTTTTATCTCTGCAGAAGAACTGGCTGTCAGAATCAGCTGCCTCCATTCAGCTCTTTCAGCCCAGAAGCAGAGCTCTGAACTGTCACATTGTTTCACTTTGGAGGGGGAGAGAGTTTTTGTGCTTGCTAACTGGGAAAGGTGACAGCCTCCAAAGTGAAACTAAGTTTCACTTAGCAGGTCTGGTTTTGCGCTAATCAGCTGCCATTAGGTGAATGCAGGCAGCTGTATTTGACAGCCCAAGGGAACCTGCTTTCAGTTCTGCTTGTAACTATGTTGCAAGCATTAGTTATGGAGAGAGTGAGCTGCTTTCAGTAACTGCTTTTAACTCTTGGCAGCCAAGTGATTTTGTGTTCTGGAAGTTCAATTGAGGTTTTTGCCTTTCATCTCTGCAGCGGCTGGGGTTGGGGTGAAAAAGATGCGGGTTCACAAAAAGTGGTTTGCATGGAGACAGGAAAGTACGTTTTAAATCTGCATTGCCCAAAACCAGATGGGGATGCTTTATTTCCAATTACAACCCACATTTTTAAAATCTGACACAAGAGGAAAGCAGAAAGAGACCATGAGACGCGCCCTAAATGAGTATAAAAACTTTGCTGGGAAGGAAAAATCATACTTCCCTTCCACTAAGATTTTAAACTATAAGAAAAATAAACTTTTAAAAAAGCAGAATGGGATCTCCAATGAAGTACTACAACATTTTGTTGCAGAATCTCTTATGTTTCTATAATATCTTTCCAGCTAGTACAGTCAATATATCACTACTATAGCAGTCAATATATCACTGTTGTATCAGCATACCACCACCGAGCCTATAGCCAATAATAAAACACCCAACCATAAAAACTATTTCTATTCACAATGGTTAAAATGTAACGGCATTCTCTACTCATGATAAATTGCTTGCTGACAGGAAAATATGAGTGAAATCAAACTGAAGTAAAGATGTTTTGAGGGATTAGGAGAAGTAGCAAGGCTCCCTTTGTTTTATTCTCCCAATCTGAACTCATGCCAAACTCAGTTATTTGGCCTATAAAGTTTGGTTTATTGCCCCTAGATTTGCCAAGAGTAACATGAAACATAGGCTGAGAACATTTCAATTAATAAAAGACAAAGCTGTGGGGATTAGAAAGGTTGGGTAAGAAAAGGACTGTTTACAACAGGTACAAAGGACAGGTGTATAGGAGGCACAAATAAAACAGACTCTCCTTAAAAAAAACACAACCCAAAGATTTCTGTGCAAAAGACTTTAAAGGAGATGAAGGCAGAGAAGTAGTAGAAAGTGATTGATTGGAGATGACCAAGAAAAAATAAGCCAAAACATGAGAAATTAGTGTATAAAAGAAACAGAACTGAGTTCTACAAGTAACATACAGGCAGCATCTGCACCCAATGAAAACGTGCTGAAAGTCATTGAGAGCTGATAGCATCTGCACAATGCTGCTAATGTGCATTAAAGGGCAAAAACGTACTTTTAAAGGCCTTTAATGCAGATTAGAAGTGGGATGGAAGCACTAGCATTCACATGCTACCAGTTCTAAGGTGCTTTTAAGTCATTTTTATATGTGCAAATACAGCCATTGAGATGGGGGAGGAAGGCTGAGAAAAAAAAAACAAGAAACCTAAAATTGATCAGATGCTATCATCAGTAGTACTATCATCAGGCTGATGCAATACTTCCACAAGGGTGCTGAGAAGGAAGTGAGGTCTTTATTAATCTTGCCAAATTGTGTTTTTATTTACTGTAGATCCATGGCCCATAGCCAGGTGTCAAGATCCTTCTCTGTAGAATGTTTCTTCTGAGTCACTAGGAAGATTTTGGAATCAGTCCATATGTCTCCTTCTAATTCAGTTAGAAACTCATAGGATCTGCACTTTCTTCAGTATAAGAGACTTTAGTAATGCTGCCTGTTTATTTCTCTCTATTTCTAATTCAGTATCACAAAACCTGTTGGCGAGTGGCCGAGTCAATGCCTCCTTGACATCCCACAACACACTAGATTTAAGGGCAAACTGTGCCCAGTCTCTACATTTCCTGGTCACTGTTTGCTCTCTGCTTACTCAGGTGGGACACTTAATTCATATTCTGTCATATCATCCTTGGACTAAGCATCATCCCAGACATACTTTCCAGCTGGGGCACTGTCTGACACATCAGCTGAGCTGGATATTATATTGCCACTTTAATAACGTGTTGGGGAAACTTATCCATTGTGCATCATGTGTAAACATCATTGTGGGTACAGGGGAAGATATAAATGCAAACAAATAAATGTGTAATAGGACAATGTTTAAGAAAAAAGGAGAAAAGAATCGAGAAGAGGAACAATAGCAAAAGAGAATAAATATTAAAAAGGATGAGAAAGGATAACAAAAGGCAGCAAAAAGGAAGATGGGTAAAAAAAAAAAGCAAACTAGGCTGTGGTCACACCTAGGGTTTAATCCAGCTTCAGTCCACTTTCAGAGTGAATAAATACATCAGCAAAGTGACCAGTAATTTTCTTTCCACGTTATCCATCCCAAAGGTGAATTTTCTAAATTATTTAACACTGAAAGAAAGCAGCCTGTCACTTTGCTGATGTTGTCTTTCACTCTGAAAGTGGACTGAAGCTGGATTAAACCTTAGGTGTGACCACAGCCTAAATTGGATTCCCTCTATTCCTTTGGTAAGCTTTTAAGTGCTGCTGCTGCTTCTTTTTTGGGGGGAGGAGGGCGTGTTTTGTCTTTCTTCCAGGATCGTCCACAACAAGGATGAGAGGCAAGTTGGAGGCAAGAGTCAAATCTAAACAGCGTTAAAAAGAGGGAGGACGCGGGACCCCGACGGGGGCGGTGACAGCAGAGGGTGAAAGAGGGATATAGAGTTCGAAGGTAGAGGGGCGCTCACCTCAGCCATTTTTGCAGTAGATGGAAAGGGCACGGCAGCCCCCGGGCTATGAGAAGGTGGGGATATAAGGGACCCGCGCTATTGCGGGGGCGGGGAGCTTCCCTTCTCGCTCGGCGCCGGCCGGCGGCTGTGTACACACACGGGCTGCCGCTCTCGTCGCTTAGCTACCGCCGCCCCTCCCTTCTGGCCTTCTTCTGGCGGGGCGGGGGAGAGGAAAGAGGAGGGAGGAGGGAGGGAGACTGCTCGCCGCCGGCTTGGTACCGATGGCGCGAGCTCCCCCTATCGGGTCTCTTGGGTAGCCGTGGCCCCGGCCGTGATCCACTCTGAAGGGAACGACGGGCGAGAAGGTCACATAAATATGTAAACTCCGGTGCCGGTTGGCCTTCAGATACCGATGCGCCGCCCTTCAAAGCTAAGGTGGATGAGATAATTTTCAAAAGACCCCCTTTGCAATGGGAAATTATTCCAGCGGCTTCGGAGAAAGCTCCATCAGCACCACGGCCGAGCATGCAAAACCCACAGAAAAGACCATTGCTTAGCTCAGCATCTCAACTGAAAGCAGACAGGGAGGGGAGATGGGACTCTAAAGCTCTTACGCTAATGGCTGTTTCCCGAAGGCTCGCTATCCGGACACCTTTTTTACTATAGAATACCCTTCTCCAGTCATTCCAGGTGGGATTTTTGTTGTCGTGGCCAATTCTTGGTTGACTGCATGGGCGCCTCTACACAGTTTTCTTGGCAGAGATGCAGAAGTAATTTGCCATTGCCTACTTCTGGGGAAAAGCTGGGCGTTCAACCAACAACCTTCAGGGTGGGATAGGAAAATAATAAACACAACACAACCTGTTGCCTTAAATCAGGTTTCCACAGACTTTGTTGTTCATTTGGATGCTTTTTGCTAAAGGAGTGACTTGAAAAAGCCATGCCTGATCGCATCCAGCATCCAATTGTCAGACACACAATAAAAGTGCTTTCCTCACAGATGTCCATATATGTGGCTGTGAAGCTGCCTTATTTTGTCACACCGCAGCCTGCATTCACCTCCGTGGATAACAGTTGCTATCCATTCATTGGCCACTGATCTGCTCATTCTTCCATCACCCTGATTGATAAAAACATCCCTGTTCTGGGACTGGCAGCATTTCCCACCACTCAATAGCTATTACTTCCTAAATGTCAGATTTCTGAAAAAAAGCATATTAGTATATTTGTGACTTCTTGTTTTTTCCAACTGAACTTTTGTTTCTTAACTGCCATGATGCTGTCATTGCTCACTCTCCTTTTTCAGCTTTCCTGTACCTCACTCCTCCATGTTTGTAGATGCCCCTTCTTGCTGCTTCCTCCCACATGCAAAAAAGGGAAATAACATTTGGAAATTTTAATGTATGAACAAGAGCAGGCTACATCATTAGCACCTCCCAGGGTGAGAAACCCCCTGATTACACAGTTTTCCTGCCAAACAGGAGATCAGTGCAGCTTGAAAAGAGAAAGCATCAGTGCTAAGAAATCCCACCATGAATAAGCCAACCTTTCCAAGACTTCAGGACCCAAGAAGTCACATGCTGAGGACTGCGGTCTGCCAGGCTGTGGTTACACCTTCATTTTAAACCTTCTTCAATCCATCTTACTGTCCACACCTTTTCATTTCTATCTGTTTTATTTGTGGACCTTCCATTCAGGAAAGTCCAAATGTAGGGTGGAAAGTCCACAAATAAACAGAAATGAAAAGGTGTGAACAGTCAGACCTGAAGATGGACTGCAGAAGGTTTAAAGTGAAGGTGTAATCACAGCCCCAGACAAGAACCAAAGCCACCCAGACACCCAGTGTCTGATTGTACTCATAAGCAAAGCTGACTAAAATAAAGCATCATATTAGAAGAGAATCGGCTAAGTAAAAGGAGCCATGAAAAATATTTTATGAAGACTGAGAAAATGGTGGTGCTTAATTTGAGTGCAGAAAATAAGCTGGCTCAATGCCAGAGCTTAGCCCAGGCCAGAAAAAATTGAATTCAGCTTGAATCTGTTTAAAGGCAAGCAGCAGAGCATAAATGGTTTGTGGATAAGGCTACAATTAGCATTTATCAAATGACTGCATAACCCTATGATTTCTGGAGGGAAAATATGCCACATTCCCAGAATCTTAGTTTATGTTCATTTTATAGATTCTCAAAATCTCTCAATTTTACAATTTAAGGGCCCGTCTACACAAGGTATATATGGTGTTTTGAACTTTCTTCAATTCAATTAAATATGCAGATGACTCAGAATAAACCAATAAAGCAGAAAGACTGGCTTCTCTGAACATTTTATCCCTGTCTCTAGTGAAATGAGTGGTTTAAATTGCTATGAGCTAGGAAAAAACATGGACCTGAGCGGTCTTGTAAGAAGGGGAATCCTTTCCCGTAGGATATCTCTGATTCCATACAAATCAGTATTTGCTACTTTACATACACAGACCTCCACTCTTCTGTCCGGAGACTTAGCAAGTCAGAGGGGTAGGAGAATCATCACTGCTATTGCCCCAAAGCAGCAAAAACATGGCTTGCCTACAGACTAGCAGAATAAACCCACGGTTAAATCTAAAATTTCAGTGACATCTGGGCATCCCGACTGGAAAGGCAGCTCCATAACTTCCCCTATCGGAGCTGCAAGAGTTGAGTCAGTGGGCACCATCATGTGGGTTGAGGCAGCCAATCAAATTTTGGCCTGTCCTTCCTGCTTAGCAGGCATCTCATCTGTTTTTCTTGCCCTCCTGCCTGCACTGGCTTCAAGCTCCAGATTTTCTTTATACTGCACAGTGAGTGTCGTTGAACCAGCATTAAGGTAAGTGTGCATTAATAAAGTGGTGCCACAATGATCTGTTGATTGCTGTGTTGGCTCAATCAGCAATGCACATTCCAATCCGCAGTATAAAGGTGTCTGGATGCAGCCATGATGTAACTTTACAGTATTTCCCTGCTCATATTCCCACCTACAGCCTCAATACAGCTTCACTTTCTTAGAGAAGATAATGTGACTGAAATGATGCTGTTCAAGTGAAAAGTGTGGGCACTTCCTTGACACTTCAGTATAGGCACTTCTTTGACACTTTTCTGTAAATACACTCAGATCACAATAAAAACTAAACCCAGTAGAATGGATTTAACTAAGGGCTTTCCCATACTTACCCAGCAGTATGGATCAAGAAGGGAACTACAGGCTTCCCTTCTACACACTAGTTTGATTGAAATTTTTATCCCACCCTATACCCGAAGGTCTCAGGGCAGGTTACAACATTAAAAAATAGTGAGCATATGAAATGAGCATTAAAACCATGACAGTGCCTGAATGTGAGGAGGAAAGCCATTTCCTTGTTTAGCCAAAGGCCAGGGCGAAGAGAGCCTGCTCCCCTTCTAGTACACTTCATCCACACAGAGCAGAGCATAGAGTAGAGTACTCAATGTGGCGTTCTGGTCCAGTCTACTGGTGGACCTCTTTTATCAGTTCTACCAGCTCACTAGAGAGTAGTATATAAACCGTGCAGATAGCACAGTTATGCGGATAGCACACCTCCATGATCCATAGGGGACCAATCTTGGTGGCACAAAAAGGCCCACTGCCAGCATGACCCCTCTGCCCCCAGAAACTCCAAAGACCAGGAGCATCCATTCCTTGCCTTCAGAGCAACCTTGCCAGCTTTAGAGAAGGCCCTCTTTGCCCTGGCCTTTGGCTAAACAAGGAAATGGCTTTCCTCTTCACATGAGTTTTGGTTCTGGTACAGGGGCTGGAGCATAACAGGCCATAAAAATGCTGGTGGCCTTGTATTATGTCAGGAGTAATCTATCCCACTCTGGTCCACGTTGGTATGAGCGTGTGTGAGAAAGAAAGAGAGAATGGCCTAACAGTCATATGACTCAAATTCCTGACCTGTTAAGAGAACAATTGCTTCAACTCTTTCTTTCTTTCCTTGCTCACTCTCATTTTGCTCATTCTTCCTTTGCAGTAATTTCCTCATAGTCAGATTTATTAGAGTTTCTAGCTTCAGCAGATACACTGTAAACTGCACTAAATGCAATTTGGAAGTTCTCCTGATCTGATACTCATGACATCTTTTTTTGCATTGCAACAAGTACAACTGACTGACTCCCTGGAATAAAATATATACTACTGTGATGAGGGGTGTGGCTATATAAATGTAGAAAAATATGACAAAATATGTGTGAAATATCTGGGATAGTACCACTGAATTGCTGTCATTTTCTTAGTAAAAATACAGTGGTGGTTTGCTATTACTTTCATCCAGGAAGATGCAGAGAACTGAACCTGCAACCCTCTGTTTTTTAGGCAGTTTCTTGACAACTGAACTTCTGCTATTTTTCACCAAGGGCCTGCCACATTAAAACGAAACTCTTTTCGGTCTGAATTTCCTTATTCAGATCAAGATATATATGAAAAAACAGTGAGGCAAAACAAACCTGTAATTGGTGCCTAGGAGTTACAACAATACACACATCTGAAATTAAGAAAACATTAAGAGAGAAATTTTAAACAATGAAAATAAGTATGGTCCTTTCTGCATTTACCTGGCAATCAGGGATAAGGAGCTTGGTAGTCCACATGGTTTGCATAGGACTAGTGACAATCCAGCTCAGAGCTGTACTAAGGACGCAGTAGTCCAGATTAGTGGTGGACCCGATTAATCAGTTCTTACAACCATACTAGTGTGGTCTGGCCTGGAACAGGAGATGAGGCATCTGGACATAGAACAGAACAAGGAAGATCGTGGATGTAGTATCAAGAAACATGCACTGTGATGCCTTGGCAGTCCTTTCAGAACAGCTGTGTTAATGGTGATAGTCTTCACATTACCTGCAAAGACATCTTGCCCCCGCTACCAGATGTAATGTTTGATTACACGTCCACATTGCATCTCTCTGTATACCACATTTGTCGCCATCCTGCCTGCTTGATGAAGATGCTTCCTACTGTGGTCGATTGTAGCAATCCCTCAGCTACCTACCTTCCTCACCCAGCTGGCAGCGAGTGGCAGCGCTCCAGAGCTTGGAGCCCTTTGTGGCCTGCATGCTGCCAGCTGTTTTTTCCCAGTGCCGGCAGGGAAGGCGGCAGTGCGAAGCACTGGCAGCGAGAGGAGACGGCCAGGAAAAGCTCTGCCGCTGTTGCTCCAGGGACTCAGGCAAGGCAAGGCAGTTGGGATGAGGCGGCTGCGGCGACAGTGGCACTGCTGTTGCTCTGGCTACTAGCTTCCTTCTCCTCCTCACCCTCCTCCTCCTGGCAGAACAAGGGCCCTGGCGATGCTGATGCTGCTTGACTGCTGCTCTCCCCTCCAAGGGCAGCAGGGACATGGCTCCCAGCTGAGGCTCTCCATGGGGCTACCGTTGGACATTATGGAGGCAATCCTCCACATGGGATCAAAGGACTGCCTCCTCTTCCAGCCACACAGGATGTGACATCAAGGGATCCCAGACCCAGCTCCTCCAATCACCTCTTCGGTATTGTTCTTAGAACACTTCCTCCACACCTCTTTTGAGCAGGGCATTTAAAAGGCTATAAGAATAAAACATGGTCTTTTTTCCTTGCTGCAACTTCTGTCTCCAAGTCTCTTTATTTTACCCTTACCCCATTTTCTTAGCTACTCGGGTCAGCCATTAACACATGGCTGATCCCCAAGACCTGGACCAGTCAGGATCTTGGAAACATTTATCATAACACCTGGCATATTGCAGCAGCTTTTGCTCTGATTGTGGCAGTCTCTCTATCACTCCCCTCTGCTTCATATTGCAGCTGCCCTCCAGCTGTTGCTCTGATTGTGGCAGTCTCTCTGCTGCTCCCTCTGCTTCCCAGAGTTCCTGGATTTTGGTTGCGAGAGCCAGACTCATGACAGTTGATCTGGATCTACCTAATCCAGATTCACTAATATAGTAAGTGCAGAAAAGGCCTATTTAAAGACACATCCAAACCTTCTCCCAAGTACAACCCAAATTACAATGCTTTCTTAAGAGAAAGCAAATTCAAGTTTGTTTTCTTACCAGCAGTGGAATATCAAATCTAGAAAAGAGTTACAAAACAGATATGGTGAAGCAAGATTCAGATCGGTTTCATGTAGTTGACTGACAGATTAATAAGAATATGGTTTCAGCTGTTCTTAACATAAGCTCTTAACATATCATGGAAAGATAGGTTAGGAGAGTGGTCGGCAAACTCATTAGTCAACAGAGCCAAATATCAACATTACAACCACTGAAATTTCTTTTGAGAGCCACATTTTTAAAACTTAAACCATACAGGTAGGCACACTGTTATTAAATTAATTAGGGTACTCCTAAGCTGGAGAGCCACACTCAAGGGGCCAAAGAGCCGCATGTGGCTCCTGAGCTGCAGTTTGCCCACCTCTGGGTGAGGATATTAACAGGGTATTGGAATGAGAGGTGTTCAGAAATATGCATTCGTTTATATTACTGTAATAAAGGAAAACACTAGATGGCACTGTGCAATAAAAATACTGATAGAAATACTGAGCCTTCTATTTTTGTAAAAAGAATAATAATTAAGCATTCAATTTCATCATTTTTCTATTTTGTTTTATGTATATAGCATTTATATGCAACTTTCCAGGCAAACTTCACAAAGCAAGTTATTTAAAATTTGTTAAGACAAGCAA
Organism: Aspidoscelis tigris stejnegeri; assembly: GCA_023333525.1. Lineage (NCBI taxonomy): Eukaryota > Metazoa > Chordata > Lepidosauria > Squamata > Teiidae > Aspidoscelis > Aspidoscelis tigris. Next base: position 57,822,995 of record JALMGA010000002.1, on the reverse strand, counting down.
GATTTTTTTCAGAGTTAGGAGACTTTCTACTTTTCTCATCACGAAGAGACCTAACAGGTAGTTAATACTAGCCTACCAAGAAATTTCAGTACTGTAGTTCATCCTATTTCTCTTTTTCGTGGAAGGATGGCTCTTCAAAAATCTATATATGAAGGGAGGAACTAGCTTGGTGTAAGTGGCTAGACAACAGCCCAGAAAATCAGAAAACCAGCATTCCACCCTTGACCTTGAGAGGTTTGTGGAATTATGTTTGCTGTCTTCACCTCTTCAGAAGAAAGACGGAAAATCCAAGCAAATATATATAAATGTAGATGCATATAATTGAGCTGATGCTGATGTGCAGCTCACTATTGAGTCTTCCAAATGTGTTGGCTTATAGAATACAGCACTTTAAAAGCATCATCTTTTAGGATTTTAAATAATTCAGCTGGAATCCTGTCACTTTTGCTAACATTGTTAGTAGTATTTCCTAAAACTCACAATTTCACTCTCTAGGATATCTTAAGTCAGTGACCACACCGTTGCGGTTCTCAGTGATGTAAAGATCTTTCTTGAACAGTTCTGAGCATTTTGCCACCTCTTTTTAATCTTTTTTGATAGACCTACCACTCTTGTCTTTTATCATGCCCATTTTTGCATGAAACATTCCCTTGATATCTGTTTTCTTCTTTTTTTTTTGCACTGCTCATTTAAGTAGGTTTTCTTATCTCTCCTTGTTATTCTCTAGCAATCTGTATTCAATTGAGCATATCTCTCCCTTTCTCCCTTGCCTTTCCCTTTCTCCCTTTTCTCAGCTATTTGTAAAGCCTCATCAGATAGCCATTTTGCCTGCTTGCTCTTCTTTTCCTCATTTCTCATCAACAAATTCACATAGGGGGAAAAACATATCAGTGCTTGGAACATAGTAGTGCAAATAGAATTTTTTGTAGCTGCCTTCTGTCACAAACCTCTGTGCTTCTTCAGGCGCTCTGTCTACCAGATCTAATCTATTCATCACCTCCACTGAAGATTCATAAGGGATATTATTTAGGCTAGACCTGTACTGTATGGTCTAGTAGATCCCCTCTATTTTCTTCAGTTAAAGTATAAATCTTTCAATAAGAAGCTCATGATCTGAGCTACAGGCAGTTCCAAGTCTTTTTTTACTGATTGTATAGAGTTTCTCCATCTTTGGCTGCAAATTATGCTATCAAACTGATTTTGGTATTAACCAACAATGTCTATGTTACTGAGTTGCCTTTGGGGCTGTTGCAAAAGAGTGTTTCCTATGACCTGTGAGTTATCTTTACAAAACTCCACTAGTCTCTGCCCTGCTTCATTTTGTACTTCAAGGCCAAACTTGCCTTTTATTCCAGTTATATTTTTATTTCCTCCTTTAGCATTCTGATCCCCCAGGATAGAAGTGACATCTTTGGCGGGCATTAGTTCTAGAAGGTTTTGTAGGTCTTCAAAGAACTGGCCACCTTCAGCTGTAGGATAGGGTGTTTTTCCACTGAGCTCCTTTAATCTGGATCTAGGAAGATCTGGATCTAAGGAATGGGTACTTCCCTTAATCCGGATCTAGTAGATCCGGACTAAGGGAAGTACCCAATGTATTTCCACGGGTGGTCTAGGACCCAATAGCAATGCTGTGGAAACACCGGAGCACCCATGTGCAAATCTGGATCTACATAAGAGGGGTCCGCCTGTAACCCCAGGTGTTTTGGGGGACAGGGGGTGCAATCTCTGTAGATCCTCTGGAGAATCTTTGAAGATCCTCCAGAGCGATCTGCCACTAACTTTAGTGTGGCCATCACAGCATGCCACTACTGAGGCAGGAATGGGGATGTTTCTGCATCCAGTGTACAAATGGCCCTGGTCAATCTGGACATTAGCTGGCCTGGAATGGTCTTCCCAGACCATTCCATTCAGATAAATGCAGTCCAGGCCTTGCATTACTGTGATGTTGAATGGTTTGCCTTTTTAAAAGGTTGTATTCCAATACTGCTTTCCTCATCCTTTTATTGACTATGAGGCTGCTCCATTCCTTCTAAAGAATCCTTGCCCAAAGGAGTAGATTTAATGGTCACATGAATTAAATTCACTCATTCCCATACATTTTAGTTAACTACGAATCACCAAATGTCTATGTTTAATCTTGACATTCATGTTTGACCACATGCCACTTACCTTGGTTCATAGAGCTTATGTCCCAGGTCCTTGTGCAGCATTGCTCTTTACAGAATCATACTTTCCTTTCCCCATCAGACACATTCACAGTTCAGCATCTTGTTGGCTTTACTTTTTCCAGAGTTATTTTACTTGCCCTCAGTAATGTATTAGACACCTTACGACCTGAGGGGCTCATCTTCTGGTGTCATATATTTTAGCCTTGTGATATTTTTCACAAGGTCTTGGCAAGGATAGCAGAGCAGTTTGCCATTTCCTTCTCCAGTAGATCATCTTTATTTTTCAGAATGCTCCAGTGTGGCCTGTCCATCTTGGGTGGCCCTGCACAGCATCATTTATAGCTTCATTTAGCCACACAAGCCCCTCCACCATTACAAAGGCTACACCTGTGCATATTGTATGTGGTGGAGGGGTTGTTGTATATTAAATATATTATATATAGTGCGTTGTTTCCATTTCCATTATAAATGTAATGATCATTTTATGCATTGCTTGTTAAATCATACCCATTAGTTTGAGACTGAATGCAGCTATTTATAAATGTACAATTACCTGACTACATGAGTAGTGTGGAACTGTAATTACTGCTGAGGCCAAATGGGTCTGGCAATATAAGCTACCTAGACAGGAAAGTCCTTGGGAAACATAAATCAACTACTCTGAGATGAGACAGAGGTGACACAAATATAGATAAATAGTGAGGCCGGTAGAATTTTTGCCTCATGTGTAAATTCTGAGGCTCTGTAATCCATTACTAAAATTGGAATATGAAGAGAGCTGCTTCTGTCATTCACCATTTCATTTGCAATCCAATTCTACAATGTATGCAAATAAATTCCAACAAATTTAGTCAGTCTTATTCTGATGTAACTGCAAAAACAGCAACTTTTTTCTGTTTTAACTATAGATTATGATGGATTACCTACATGTGGCAGAAATTAATTGGCAACCTCCAAGTATTAAAGCAACTAAAACACTAAAGTACAGGAGGACACCTTTCTGTACTTATGTTTTGTAGACCCAACCAAGCTTGGATAGCTTGCTCCTGGACTGGAACAAGGCTACACTGGGATGGCCTATTCTTTTCCAAGTCCTGTGCTGGCTCCAAAGCTTGTGCCAGTTTTGGGACTGGGGGGGAGGGTTCCAAAAACTCTGAAGGCCTCAGGGACCCATTGTGCCATCATACCTTGTTGCACCAGCATAATGCATCACATGTTATACCATATCACAGAGGCATGCTGCTCACACTCCTCCATGGTCCAGTACACCACACCCTAGTACACTGGCAGATCAGACCTAGTCTGATCTAACTCTGCCCTATGCAGATGGAGCTTACTAGCAGGCAGTGGGGACTCCTTTAGACAACACCAGGGGCCCGTTCCCATTATCACTTAAAACTGTTTAAAAACTGTTAAAAATGTTTTGGATCCTTGCTGTTCCCACTCCCAATCAAGTAAAATGGTTTAAAGACTGTTTGGATCCTTGTCGTTCCCATTCACAATCAGTTTTAGAGCTATATTGAGGATTATTTGGCTTTAAAATGGAATTAAATAAACACCTCATGGGCGAGTTCCCATTTAAGGAATAAAACGGAATATACATCGACATTTACATCAGGATTTGCATCGATATGTAAAGCACGTTAAAAGGAAGCAAACAGCATCTGGCAATCGGATTCAACTCTGGTTTTCTGTCCCCACTGTCCTACCATTTAAAACGCTTCCAAAATGGGTTGGGGAAAGCATTCTTTCCCCTCCTGAGCCTTTCCCCACCCCTCTCTCCCCATCGGCTTTGATCCGATGATGTGGGGAATCCCAGCCCCTCCCCCTCTTTTTCTTGCCCATTTGAAAGGGGAAAGCTTGTTTGTCAAGGCCAGGCCAGGCAAGCCAATGCAGACTGTTGCAGGAAGTATTTTTTAAAACAATCAATTCGGTCCCCTCGCCTTCCTTTCCTTTTTAAAAAAGGCTATAGCAATGTAAGATCCTTCAAGCACACACAGAGAGGGAGAGAGGGGGGGAGAGAGAGACAGAGAGCAGCCCTTTGTCCTAGGCAGAAGAGAAACTTGAAAGGCTGAATCTTCTGATCTCCTTCCTTCTCTCTCTCTCTCTCTCTCTCTCTCTCACACACACACACACACACACACACACACGCTGCTGCTGCTGCTGTGGCTCCTTTCTCTTGCCTTTCAGGGAATTTGTTATTCGTGTCCCTGGGTGTGAAGAAGTATTGCCTGAACTGTTACTTTGTGATCAGGCTGCCTGAGAAGGAAACTGCTGAAGGAGCCCTGCACTTTAAAAATCTGGCCATGGGCTGTCCTGTCCTGCTGGGAAAAATCCCACCCATTTCATGATGAATTTGCCCTGATAATGCTGTAGCGTTCCCACAGCAATAAGAAATGTTTTAAAAGCAAAACTGAGAATACACCTGAAAAAATCAGGTGTTTATTTAATTCCATTTTAAAGCCAAATAACCCTCAAGATAGCCCTAAAACTGACTGTGAATGGGAACGACGAGGATCCAAACTGTTTTTAAACCATTTTACTTGATTGGGGGGTGCGAATGGCAAGGATCCAAACTGTTTTGAAGCAATTTTTAAACAGTTTTAAGTGATAATGGGAACGGGCCCAATTTTTCAGGTGTTTTTCCCAGTTTTGCTTTTGAAACGTTTCTTTCCTATTGCTGTGGGAACAATTGCTCCCAGCAGTGCCCCTCCCTCCTCCAACTGCCATCACAATGCTGCCAACCATCTTGCCTGAGAGGAGTGGAGAAGAGACAGCAGGCTGGGCTGCTGTACCATCTTGCTCCCAGCAGTGCCCCTCCCTCCTCCACCTGCTCCCATCACAAGATGGCAAAGAGACTACGGCAGCGGATCCACCAGTTGAGGAAATGTCTGGTCCTGAGGCCGAGCAAGGTGGGGCTGAGTAGATGCGGGCTGACCATCTCTACCATCATCTGGTTTGTCATCAATGAAGAGAAAATTCAAAGTAAAGAGAATAAGAAAAATCCAGCAATAAGAAAAGAACTGGATCTGAAGACCTCAAATGCTTGCTTTTTGCTGTTCCCTCCCACACTATTTTCCTTTTTTTCTTTTTTCTTTTGTTCTTGTCTCTTTAGATTGTAAGCCTGAGGGCAGTGACTTGTCTCAGATTAATATAATATTGTAACCCACCCTGAGACCTTTAGGTATAGGGTGGGATAGAAATACAAATAAATAAATAAATATGTTTAGAAAGATAGTGAAGACGCACCTCTTTGCCCTGGCGTTTGGTTAAATGGGAATATATTGTCTCTTCCTGCTTTACAGACACTGTTATTGTTTTAATATATGTCTGATTTTAAATGTTGTCCCGGAGACCTTCTGGTATATGGTGGGATAGAAATACAAAATAAATAAATACAGTAATTTTGCTCAGGGTGAATGGAACCATGTTTGTGGCACAGATAGGACTTGAACCCAGCTCTCCTGGACAGTCTGACAATGTAGCATTTTAAACTTAAAATAGCTCAATCATAGGTCTCTTTTCCCCTACGGGTCACCTAATGGCAGGAATTCAAAACAGCCTGTAAGGTCGGCTAGACCGAGCTTTAGCGATTTGCGGAAAGCAAGCACTGAGGCTTTTCTGAGATTCCTAAGCATTTGATAAGGGCTGCGGATCAACTTTTGAAAAAGATGTTACTGACTTTCTAATAGGGGTTCAAGAGAGTCTCATGTGATTAAGGCTGCAACCAGATGCACTAAAAAAGGCAGTTCAAAGGCTTATTGGAGACGGTTGCAGCTACCGCCCTCACCCCATCTCTTAATTCACCTTAAAAGCCCGTGCATTTTCTGACCTTAATTTGTATTAGAACATAAGAAATGCCCCACTAGTCCCCCTGGTTCGGCATTCCAGTCTCTCAGCTGCTGACCAGCCAGTCAGCCGCACAGGGATCCCACCAGTAGGACCTGAACACTAGCTGCAGCCTCTCCACAGCTGGCCTTCAGAGGCCACACCGCTTCCCAGTATAGCCAGCGACAGCCCCTCCTTCCGTGAACTGGTCCCAGCCATTTTTGAAACCAGTGAAATTGTAACATCCTTGTGCAGCTGCTACTACCTCTAAGGTGCTAGAACGAATGCCTAGGTGCATCTTTCAGGCTGGGGGGGGGGGGGGAGGAACCAGGGCGCTTCTAAGGCCATCTGCTGGGACTCGAGAGCAGGAGGTTTGTCCTTGTCTTTGCTTGAGATGCCCATGAGCATTTGGTGGGCCACTGTGTGCGACAGGATGCTGGACTAGATGGGCTGTGGCCTGATCCAGCAAGGCTTCTCTTTTTTTTTTTTTGTGCTGTCCCCTGAAGCAAAATTAGGCTTCTCTTATGTTCTTATGTGCTTATGTGCTTTGCCCCCCGCCCCGTCCCGTGTGGATGCAGCAGCGGCCGACCGACGCCAAGCCACGAGCAGCAGCCATCGCTCAAAAGTTGAGGCGCGCGCTTCGCACAACCACCAGCAGCATTTAAGGGCGTCCAGAAGATATCGGCGCCGACTTCCACGCTCTCCTGAGCGGCGGACTGAACTTCTCTCCTCTCTCACTCCGTTTCGCAGCGGGGAAGAGAAGGAGGCCCCTCCGCTTCGGAGAAGACATACGGGCTTTCAAAAGGAGACGGAGAAAGGCCGCCCCTTCGTCCTCCACCTTAAGAACGTCCCGGGACGCGACGAAAGTTGCGCGCGTCTCTCTCCCCCTATCTTTCGTGTGTGTGTGTGTGTGTGAGTGATAGTTCCCCAAACACGACGACCTGCAGGAAATGAGTAAGCCAGAGGCGAAGCCGCCGCTCGCTCGTCAGTTGCTCTCGTTTCGTGGCGCGCTGAGGAGGCCCGGCCGTGTGGCGCGGAGGATGCTGAGAGGAAATGGCAGCGGCAGCCCCGACGGAGCCTTGGTCCGCCTGACGCTGCCAGGCATGGAGACGGTGTGAGAAGGCGGCGTAGAGCGAGGGCCGAGGCGGAGCGGGGCTGCCGGGCCAGCTAAGGACCACAGCAAACCAACGAAGTTCCCTGTGAGAGGCGCGGTAAGTATCGTGAAGCCGACGCTGCCGCCCAATTCCGTGTGTTGCGCTTCCGTTGCGCGTCGGGACAGACGCCTTGGCTCCGCTTAGCTTGCAGAGGGGTCGTGCGCGCGCGATGCCTCCGTCTTCAAAGTTTCCATGCGCTTTTGTCTGTCCTGTGCGCCCTGGATGCGCAGGGGAAGCGAAGATGGCTGTTGACCCGACGGCCGGGCACCTCCATCGAGGCACGGGGCATGAGGAGCCCTTTCTGTGTATGCAGAGGGAGGAAGTGGAGCTTGCGTTTGGTTGCAAGTCGCCTCGATTGTTTACTTTCCAAAAAGGAAAAATGACAACAACTGCTTTGAGCAACGGCGACCGGAAACAGAAGCGCATCAAAGCCGCTTCGCCTTTAAAGGCAGCCTTTAAAGCTACTTCGCTTCCCTCCTAAGAGAAAAAGGGCTGTAGGGTGTTTTTTTTAACTTGCTCGAGGCAATTTCCGGAGTGACCAGACGATGCGCGACGATGCAAAATATAAACTTTGCAAAACTTTGAGTCGGGAAAGGGGTTTTGCCTGTCCCAGGAGCATGTGGGAAAGAGGTCTGTGAGGTTTCGCTATGAAAAGGTCTCTTCCCCTTGCTGCTGCCCTTCTGTGTCCCGGAGGGCCGGTTTGAAGAGAAGCACTTTGGCCCCTTGTGCTAAACGTATTTTTCTAGACATACACGTTATTAACTTCTGTTTAATCTGATTTACAATAGGACTGCTTACAATTAAGGCCTTATGCCAAATACTGTATACTTAAGTCAGTGATGGCCAACCTATGACACGCGTGTCACAGGTGACAGACCAAGCCCTTTTGGGTGACACACATGGTCACCCTGGCACCTGGGCGTGTAGTGCTTGCTTGTTCTCGAAGTGTGCAAAATGCCAACTTTCAATTGAAGGTTTAGCAAATGAAATTCAGCAACAGAAGTCACTAATGTAAAGAATTGTTTATTTTTGCTTTTAATAAAATACATATATCAAAAATATAACTTTTTTACTAGAGCTACAAATATCACAAAATTATGGATATTTCTAGATGTGACACAGCACCCGAGTTAAGCTAGGTTTTCTTGCGAATTTTGACACACCGAGCTCAAAAGGTTCGCCATCACGGACCTAAGTTATAGATCCCAACCACTTTGGCCAATAGCAAGGAATGATGGGGACTGTAATTCAATAATATCAGCAAGGCTGAAGGTTGGCCATTGCGTTTTAAACATTTGACTATATTGGGGTGGCTCTTTCTTCGCTTCTCATTGGGCGAAAGAGCTATTACTTTATAGAAATGGTTAATTCATTTATATTAAAAGGAGTTGAGAAGAAAACGTCTGCTGTCATCTGTTCAACGGTTTGACATCATGTTTTTAATTGCCTACCCTGCAGTAAGGGTCTTCGTATCAAACCAATGGCATCTATTTACTATTTGGGTGGCTGGCTAAAAGGTTCAAAACTCTGGAGTTATTTGTAGCAGTGTCCTTTGAGTGACTTGGGGCATGCTGGCACTCCCTGGCACTCCTTTTCCACAGTACAGGTTGGCCATCTTTGTAGACCACTTCATCCACACCAAGCAAGATGTAGGAGCAGCCTGTGGCTCAAGAATGGCACTGTTGTCCCCCCTAAGTGTGGACCAGTTATAAGTAGCCCACGCAACACTCCTGCTGATGCAGAGGACCAGCAGCTTCTGTGCAGATGGCACACAGGCCACTGGTCTGGTATACCACTGCTAAGGGCCCTGTGCTATATCATTGGGTATCCAGAACTAACATTGGAAGTGCACTGCTTCTGGGTACCTGGCCAAAAAAGCAATTTTGGAGGATGGAAACTTTCACTCCTACCCTTCAGAGTTAGGATGGGATGGGTTGTCTGTGATGTGAATGATACTTGGCATGGGCCAGCAACAATCCAACCCATTGCCTGGTTTGAGCCATTGTGGCATGGGATAGCGCATACCATGCAGAAACACCTTTTGGTCCAACTATCCCTTACATTTTTTCAGCCATTGATCAAGCTGCTGTGTGATCAGAGTGGAAGTATCATTGTTCCATATTTTCCCATTTTGTAAGGTTGGGAAAATGAAAGTCTCCCCCCCCCCCAAAAAAAAATACCCACCCCAAATGGAGTGTTGGTGTGTTTTCAGTGGAGTTAGAGGAGTTCCTCTGAAGTTACAGCATGAAACCAATTTGGAGCTCCACTTCTCCATATCAGCGCACCTTTATGGACAATTCCAATGGAAGCTTTTGTCTTCGTGCTTCTCATTGTTGGCATCCTGTTGTTGTTGGCATGCTTCCCTCTCAGTCTCAGCAGTGTGATTCAAAGGCATGTAAACATGACATTGACACTGGGTTGGCTGCCAGAGCTGCCAGATAGGTGACCCACCCACTTTAGAAGCTCTACTCCAAATTATCTCCCGCAGTTTACTCCTTCAACACTTGGCTTTTCCAAGGCACTCAAGAAGCACAGAGCTTTTACCCACTTGGCAACAAAGCACCTCTGAGGTGCCTTACTGAAAGCTTCAAGGTGGGATTGTAAACATGCCAGTCTGCCTCTCTCCCCCCTCCCTCCTGAACATTCTGTGCTAGAAAAGGTTGATTAGAAAAGAGTGGGAACACAAGGACCATACATAATCTCTCTGAGGTCACTCTGAGGTGCCCCTTTTGTTATATCTGAATACAACCTAAGTGAGCTTCCTGGGTACTAGCTTTATGCTTAACCACTGTGCCACTAGAGGGGTTATCTCTGCCGTCTGCATGCCTTTGTGGTCTAGTATACTGCTCCTGGCACACTGGTAGATTTCAGTGTCAAGGTCTACTGTTAAACTGACTTAGGGTTCCATTTGGAGCATCCTGGCCTGGGGTGTGCAGAAGTCCTGCATTGAACAAGGGGTTGGACTTGATGTCCCTAGAAGTCCCTACAACAAGGGGAAATGTCATCTTTTTCAACAATGCTGGTATTTCTCCATTGTTACCCATCATGGTGTTGCTCCTGCTTGCTAAGTGCTCCTTCTAGGAAAAAAGCAAGATATCGCCCATTATTCGCAACAGTGTGGAAAAGTTTCTGCTTTCATGATTCCTGGTTTTATTCCTGGTTTTATTTAAATTTTCTGATTATCAAACATCTTAGGATCATGTTTGCTTATTTAGTGAGACCAGTTTCGCAAAGAGTTTCCCTCTCCCCTTTCTAAGCATGAACTAGCTCTCATAAGGAAATGCCTGAAGGATTACATGCAAAACCTGAGTTCTTCCCAGTTATGTAGATGTTTTGGATGCTAAGAAAAACCTACAAGAAGAGAACCTCTCAGTTACCTTGTTAAAAAGAAAAATTGTAACAGTCCTGCTGTTATTAAGAGAGTAAAGCAAATTGGTAAAGGGAGGAGGTGTACTTCATTTCCCTCAGCCTGGAACACAGATCCTCTGCCTTATTTTAATAGGTGTTTGTATTTGGGAGCGCACATGGTCAGAGGTGTCTCCATTGATTTTATAGGCGTTTCCTTCCAAGTCTGGTACACAAGCTGAAGATTACAGCATTGATAACATGGGGCTGGGCAGAAATTAAGAGAGATGCATTCACTTTTTGAAAGTTTCTTTCTTTTCTTTCTTTTTTTAATAGAGTGTGCTGGGAGAAAGACTCGCTGATCTCTCCATGAAAAAGTTTCTTTGCGTTTTCTCCAGCAGGGCAATTGTGGGGAGATTCTGTGCAAATAAAAGGAAAAGCTTTCCCCTATCTTCCTCAATATATTCTCATTGGGCCTTCCTACTGGCCCTGGGTGTTTTTTTTTTAAGAATACAAAGATAAAAGATTACTCTTGTCTTATTATATGCAGTATGTGTGTATGGCAGCAGGGGGATTTACTTTTGGGCTCACCTTCACCATAAAAAAGGAGAGCAAATCTAGGACTTCTTATAACAAGCATACTGGGAGAGCTTGATAAATCAGAAAGAAACAACTATGTGATGGGCAGCAGGGTTAGAAAGTACTTTTTTTACCCAGAGGGTCATTACTACCAGAAGAGGTGGTGACAGCAACCAGCCTGAATAGCTTTAAGAAAGGGATATGGATTCATGGAGGACGGGTGTATCAGTGGCTACTAGAATGGATGCCTAGGCACTGTCTTTGGGTTGGAGGAAGAGACAGGATGCCTCTAAATGCTATTTGCAGGGAGTTGATACCAGAGGCGTTTTCGCACGGGGCTGAACGGAACGCGGAAAAGACAGGTGAGGACACGTCATCCGCATTGGCCGCGCGCGGCTTGCGTTCCGACGTGTCCTCACCTGTCTTTTCCGCGTTCGAAATGTAGAGCACTTCGAAGTGCTCTACACGCGTTCCAACGCGGACGAGCCGCCGGCAGCCGTTCGGAAGAAGAAGCGTTCGCGCTTCTTCTGTCTCCCGAACGGCTGCCGGCGCGCCTCCGACGCCGCGCGGCTTTGACAATCAACTGTTTTTCAAACAGCTGATTGTCGATCTGCCTCCGCGGCTGCCGGCGCGCCCCTGGCCGGCGTTTGCCGGCTAAGGCAGCTTCGGGCGCTTTGACCATTCGCACCCAGACGCTCCGGAACGCGTTTACACGCGTTCTGGCGCGTCTGTGTGTGAACGGGGAAAGCGCCCGAAGCTGGCTTAAGCTTTCCGCCTGAACGCGTTCCGTCTGGAACGCGATTCAGTGCGGAAATGCCTCTCGTGTAGGCTTTGCTTTTGTCTTCTGCTTGACAATGCCCAAAAGCAACTGGTGAGCTACTATGTAACACAAGACACTGGACTAGATGGGCTGTAGTCTGGTTCAGCAGGGCTCGGCTTATGTTCTTACATGTCTCCACACATTTCCTGTTCCTGCCATTTTGGCCATATCCAAAGAACATCCTTCCTCTTTTTCAGCTTTGAAACGAAGGAGAGAATAAAGTTTTTCTGTAGTTTCTGGGATGATCCCTGCCTACCTTTGTAGCACCAGACTAGGAACAAACAAATGTTGCTTATCGCTTGTGCTAATAGCAAGTGTAATGCACTGGACCTGTTGAAATCTAATGTGTTGAAACCTAATGTGGCAATGCTTTTGTTACCTAGAGTGCTAGGCATTCAAGCAGGAAGTTCCTTAAGAGAACCTGTGTCTTAAAATTGTGGTTTTGAAGTATTTAAGTGCTGGCATGGTGTTACACATGCATCCACAACATTCTTTTTGCTATATGAAAGATGAAAAAATCTGACACGCAAAGCCCAAGGCTATCCTGTGATAATCAGGTACCAAATAGCAACTACAAAAGCAATATGGTAGATAGACTATGAAGCTATCCAGAGGTACCTTATTAAAAGCAGTATCAGTAAAATCAGAAGGACTTTGGAGCTTCCAGCAGCCAAAAACCAGTTTGTTGTAATACAGAAAATAGGACATGTATGTTTGTGCTCAAGAGATAATGTAGCCTTTTAAAATTGTGTGTGTGTGACAAAATACTTTCTCATTAGGCGTGATGTGATGCTTTTGAATCATAGCATCACAAAATTTGTGCCTAGGTGCATATTTTCCATTTGATGCTTTCAATACTTAGGTGAAATATTGAAAGTATATGAGTGCAATGCTTTGTTAATACTGAGTTATACATTGGCCCTTCGCATAAATATGTGATCTTAATCTTGTATATGGAGACTGTCCACAAAAGAAGATTGGCCAGAGAAAGGTCACAGTGCATTTGTCTCCTTGGTGACCTAATTTCTCTCCTGAACAAAAAATTGTTTAGAATCATAATTTATAATGGCTGTGAGCCTTCATTTTAAAAGCATAAAGGCATTTAATGCGGCAAACATTCTTCAACTAAGGAAGAAGTTTTATAAACTATTTTAATGTGAAGTATGTGAGTCTATGGGAATTGCTGTAACTCAGTGGTAGAGCAAATGTCCTGGAAAGCAGAGTTTGCTAGTTTGATCCCTACCTTCTCCCTGAAAGTAGACAATGGCAAAGCACTTCTGTATCACTGCTAAGAAATCTGTATAGAGGTGCCCATGCAGTCAACCAGAAATCAGCCATGACTCGGTGGTACAAAACAACCACATAGATTGTAACAGTTGAGTGATATTGTTTCATTGCTCATATATACGTGATGCACTGAAGCTGGAATTGCAATTTATCCCCTACTTGTATTACAGCATTTCATTGTGGTTCACACGTTTGTTATTTTGGATTTTTGTTGTTGTTGTTGTTATATATTTTAATCTTTTGGATTTGTTTTATCCTAGAATCTCAGCCGCATAAGCAAGATTTTTTTCTGAGTCTTTTAATAGTGAGCAGAAAGGGAAAAAGGAAAATGGGGCATTTTGCAGAGAACAAAGAAGATACTATACATTCAAAATAAATACCAAAATTAGGAACAATATGAAATTAGCGTAACTGTGTGAATGTTTCAGTTCGTTACCATCTTTCTGGGCTACATAAAAGGTAAAGACGTTAATGAGTCAAGTTTTTTTTCCAGGCGACAAGATGGCCCTGTCCCTGCAGTTTTCTTGCCAAGAATTTAGAACTGGTTTCCCCCTTTTTTCTTCCAAGGAAATGCCAGAGATTAAACCTGGGGCTTTCAACATGCAGATGGTTACTCTGCTACCCAGCTATAGTAGTTCTGTTTGAGATCCACTTTGGAAAATCTACTTTGAAATATGGATTTCCACTTTTTTGTAAGTCTGGTTAAAAGCATGCATAAATGTAAAAAGTATCAATATCTTGTGTGTATGTGTGCATGAATGTATGAATTTGACGCACTTCATCCTGCACAATAGCTTTGTTTTCAAAAGCCACTCCTGTAAGAGGCTGCATTCCCACTTAAGTTTTTAAAAATGAAACAAAGCTAACCCCAGTGCAAATGTGCATTCTGGCCATTCCCATTTTTTCATTTTAAATCGCAATCAACCACGATGCTGTTCCCACAGAAAACAATTCAAAAACCCATCGGGGAAAGCAAAGCTTTCTTCCCCGGCCTTTGCCAGCTGAGGTGCCTACCCCCTCTCCCGATGGGTTTGGTCCCGCGATGGGTGGGGGATTCCAGCTTCATCCTTTAATCCTATACCCAGTCTCTTTTGCGCAACTGTGTAATTTCAGACTAGCGATTTCCCCACGACCACGGGGATTGCTTCCACAGTGTTGCACAAAATCACCTCCCTCACCCACGCTTTCGTCACTTTCTCCTTTCTCGCACCTTTCTCCTGGCCACCCACTGTGGTTGGTTCACACAGGAAGGAGCCAGCCGAAAAAGGAGAAAGTGAGGGGAAAGCATGGGTGGGAGATGAAACTTGTTATCAGTGTGAAGTGGAGTAGATGAAAGTGAAACTTGTTACTTGTTATCACTATGAAGTGGGTGAAAATGAAAACGTGAAAGTGGCCTACCGAGGGAAAGAGGCTTGAACACTTTAAACTCCTCTGCAAAGGAGGGTTGGCAAGGGGCTGTCCTACATGGTGAAACATCAACCGTTTCATGACGCATCTCCCCCCAATACTGTGGTACTGTTCCCAAAGGAATAAAGATAAAGAACTTTAGCAGCAAAAATGGGAGTAAGAGCTGTTTTTTCAGGTGTGTTTTTATTGCATTTTTTAGCAATTTACTCCTCAGAAAACACGGGAACCCAATCTGTAATGGGGCCAAAGAAACTTCAAATCATTTTCAAGCCCCAATAAAAGCCAGGTGGGAACAAACCCAGAGTGAAAAATGTCCTTTCATTTCTTGTTTTCCAGCCTGCTGGAATACTTTGGGCTTGAGAGGTAAATGTTAATAAATTATTAAATGTTTATGTAATAAGTCAATAGATGTCATAGAATTGTATTAAGACATGGTGTAACTCTAGTAGCAGGGAGCATTTGAGAGTGTGGAGTAGCAAAGGGGCTGAGAAGTGATTTGGAGCTCATCTTTGATCACAGCACACAGCAAATTGTTCTTTGATCCAGCTTTTAAACATGTACTTGAACATTTGCTGCACATTTCACACATCAGAAATGAGTTCACCGCTCAACTCTTCCATTGTATTTTCAGGTGCTAACTGCTAATGCATCACCCACTAAAACACATAAAGTTCAGCCCAGATAAAATAAATCCAAAACCATAGGAGAAATAGGAAAAAAAGAAGGATCTTCAGGCTGAAATGACAATAAAATTAACACTTGCTAAGCTTATCTGGGAAAGGTAGGATGCCACCATTGTAAATATGTTTTTCTTTGTACATAACTGCTACAACTAACTCAGTGGAAGCACCCAGAAGCACCTAGACAGATTATCAGGAGCTAACTGTCATGAGGTGGACAAGATCTATGCATGCACATTGCCCTGTACTATTATGGGCCAGATAAAGCCAACTGGCCCAAGACTGGAGAGGCAACCAGCCATGCAGGGCAAAGGCCATTCACACTGGAGTATAGCCCACCCTAGCCCAGCTTCAGAAGCTAAGAATGAAATTCTCCAGCCTCCAAAGTTTCTGGCCAGGACTTTTTTACCTAGCCATCCAGAAGCAGCTCTGTTCCAGGGGTGCAGAATGGCACAGGACTATGCTTGCCCAGTAAAATGGTCCAGCAACTCAGTGCTATGTGCACATGGGTGATTGGAGTGGATTCTGGTACATTTTCTCACTGGTACAGATTCCAACACTGCAACCATATGAATGTGGCACTTTTCTGGGAGACATGGCCTCCCAGTGGACTGGCCCATTATGCAGACAGTACCTTCCAGAGGTTGCTGGTTTGTGCCAGCAGTCCCATGTAGAAACAGCCATGGTCTCTGTATTTGATATTTACTTTCTGAAACATATCCTCCTCCTCTTCTTCCATCATCATCAGTTTATTTATTTAGCACCTTTCCAAAAATATAATGTTCAGTGTGGTTAATCTTAGGCTTGCTATGTTTAAATAATGGAAAGTGGTAATAGATAAGTCTACATATACATCTAGCTTGCATGAGTTCAGTTCTCTGCTTCACATAGATCATCTGTACTATAACTTTTAGAAGCTCTGTCTTCCCACCCTTATCCACATTGAGGTTAAAAGAGACTTGCTTATGCCATGAAAAACCTTTGCACAGAATTTCCTGGCAACTACCTCCTGATTCATAATGGCAGCTGTTAAAACTGAATCACTCATAGTTGGCCTCAAGACATCCACTACCTAAACTGGAATCTCTCTTACATTGGTATATTTTGGCATGAACATGACACCCAAATTTCTGCCTTGCTGAACCAGTTCCTGATTTCTGTTACACAGTTCAGCTTCGTTAGAAGGATAAATTGAGCAGCAGCGTTGCAAAGCCATATATGTTGTCTGTGAAAAATCTAAATATCTCATTGGACATTAGTGTCTTCTTTAGTATCAAAATAATCAGACTAGGCTATGGTTTTTGCATAAGCTGTGCTGTTTGGTTTAACCTCCCAGAGATCTGCACTTCACCTGTACAGACACAGTGGTTTCATTGTCAGTTTAGTTAGCTCTTCTCATGCTAAGTAAAGAGTTTTAATCCATCTTCAATCCAATTTCAGAATAAGAGAATGCAGCAGGAAAGTGTCAGGTGTCTTTTTTCCAACATGATCTGATTCAGGAAATTAGGTTAGACAATCTGGAAACAAAATGACCGCACCTATTTTTCCATTTCCATTTGTATACCACCTTTCCAGAAGAAAATTTTGCCCAAGGCAGTTTGCAAAAACAGAAAACCTAAAATGCAAAGTAAGAATCAAAACATTATAAAAAATACATTATAAAAATTGCACATCATACAAAACATTGCAATATAAGCCAAAACACACAACTAAGGCTGAATGGAGTCCAGAGCAGCTGACCAAAGGTCCCAGTTCATGTCTTTCTTTCTCTTTTTATACTGTCCTTCAAAAATGCCTAGGTATATCTTTCAGGTGGGGGGTGGAGGTGGAAGCAAGACGCTTCTAATGCCATTTGCTGGGATTCAAGAGCAGGAAAAGGTTTGTCCTTGTCTCTGTTTGAGATGCCCATGAGCATTTGGCAGGCTACTGCGTGTGACAGGATGCTGGACTAGATGGGCTGTGGTCTGATCCAGCAGGGCCTCTCTTATGTTCTTATGTAAAAAATAATTAAAGAAAAAGAAAAAAAATGCTCAAGGTAGTTACAACAAAGGAAAAACACAATGCAAAATGATTCATTATAAAATTACATGTAAAAATACATAATAACACTCCATACATTATAAAATAGTACATTACAAAATCACCCAAAACAGTGGGGGAAAGGTAGCAGGCACCACAGTGCAGCAGCCAGCCAGTTCTTCTTTCTCCCCCAGCCACAGTTCTTATACCTCAGGGGAGGGTGAGGTGCAGGCTGCAAATGCCCAGGTGCAGCAGCCAGCCAGTTCTTCTTTTTCCTCCAGCCACAGTTCTTATACTTCAAGGGAGGGTGGGGTGCAGGCAGTAAATGGCCAGGTGCAGCAGCCAGCCAGTTCTTAGATTAAAACCTAGGCTGTTTCTGCACTTACTTGAAGCAACCACCATTTTGGGTCCAGTCTGGCTCTGTCTGTACATGTGCAGTGGCCATTTCCAAAACAGCAAGTCATGGGATCTCCTGTCCAGCTGAGGTAAGTCCTTTAGCTTTACTGTAAAGACAAGCTTGGAAGTTGATTTTTCCACAAAAACTATATTGCAGGATATCACCCCAATATCCTAGATCTATGTTGGGATTGCCATGGATACATGTCACAATCCCAGCATGGTCTCAGGATAATCCGGAGTTTTCCACTTCATCTAGAGGCAGCCTATCTCTCTAACCCAAAGATGGTATATCTCTAGTATGCTGCCTTGTCTATAGAAAGATGATTTGTCTATAGAAAGATGATTAAAGTTTTTCTTCATCTCAGCATCTGAGATTGTGGTTAATTCCTTGTCAAGTGCAGAGGATGACTATAAAGAACATAAGAGGAGGCCTGCTGAATCAGGCCACAGCCCATCTAGTCCAGCATCCTGTCGCACACAGTTGCCCACCAGTTGCCCATGGGCATCTCAAGCAGAGACAAGGGCAAACCTTCTCCTGTTCTCAAATCCCAGCAAATGGCCATAGAAGCATCCTGCTTGTCCCCGCCCCCCCCCAGCCTGAAAGATGTACAGTCCTTAGACTTCCATTCTAATAGCCACTGATACATCTGTGATCCATAAATTTGTCTAGCCCTACCTTAAATCCATCTAGGCTAGTAGCTGTTACTACCTCTTCTGGCAGTAAATTCCATAGACCAGTGACTCTCTAGGTGAAGAAATACTTCCCTTTGTCTGATCTGACTCTCCTTTCCATTAGCTTGGTTCTAGTGTTGTGTGATAGAGAAAATAATTTTTCTCTATCCACCTTTTCTATGCTGTGCATGATTTCATATACTTCAATCAGATCTCCTCTTAAACTCCATCTGTCCAGGCTGAAGAGGCCTAGATGTTGCAGTCTGGTTTCATAAGGGAGGTGCTCCAGCCCCTTAATTATTCTTGTTGCCCTTTTCTGTACCTTTTCCAGTTCCACAATATCCTTTTTGCGGTGTGGTGGCCCAAATTGTACACTGTATTCCAAATGTGCCCCCATCATAAATTTATAAATAGGCAAAATGACACTTGCTGACTTGTTCTCTATTCCCTTCTTAATTATTCCTAGCATTGAATTAGCGTTTTTCACTGCTGCTGCGCACTAGGCTGACACTTTCATTGAACTGTTCACCAGAACCCCGAGATCTCTTTCCTGGAGTGTTGCAGAAAGCTCAGCCCCCATCAGTTTATAAACATAATTTGGATTTTTGGCCCTGATGTGCACTACTTTGCACTTGTTAAGATTAAAGCACATTTGCCACTTGGTTGCCCACTCACCCAATGCTAAAAGATCCCTCTGGAGCTCAGTTTTTACAATCCTAAATAATTTAGTTTCACCAGCAAACTTTGCTATTTTACTATATACCCCTTCTTCTAGACCATTGATGAATAAATTAAAAAGCATTGGTTCCAACACAGAACCTTGGGGGACCCCAACTTTTCACCTCTTTCCATCCTAAGAATTGGCTATTACTACTCTCTGCTTCCTATCCTTAAGCCACTCACAAATTCAGGACAGAACCTGTTCTTTTATTTCATGGGTGATGAGTTTATTCAGTAGCCTTTGATGTGGGACTTTGTCAAAAGCCTTCTGAATGTCCAGATAGACAATGTCTACTGGTTCACCTTTATCCGTGTTTACTGGCATTCTCAAAGAATTCCAACAAGTTTGTAAGGCATGATTTACCTTTCTAGAAGCCATGCTGACTTTTGTTCAACAATGTTTGCTCCATGTGCACACTTATTTTTTCTTTAATGATGGTTTCAATCACCTTACATGGAATCAATGTTAAGCTAACTGGTCTATAACTGCCTGGATCACCCCTGGATCCTTTTTTGAAGATTGGTGTTACATTTGCTACTAGTCTTCCCAAATCTTTTTTTAAAAAATAGCTTTCCAAAACATTACTGGTATGATTAGGTAAACAATTTCCACTTAATATCTAAATTATTAATCTTATTCTCACTGTACAATACCGTACTGTTAGATTTTGATGGTATTCAGTAAAAATGTTTAGTTCTCCCAAATCTATTCAAAATTTAACCAGAACACTCCTTTGAAATTCTATAACTTTGCTATTAAATTTACCATCTGAAAATTTTATGGGATCTGCTGGGGATGTTTGAACAAATTATCCAGTTTCTGAAGAGGACCCAGCTGGCCACAGGGTAAAGGCATGGTAAATACTTTTGTTAGCAAGAATGACACATTTCACAGGTATTGTTATTTTAGAGAGCTTTTAAAAGCCATTGTCATGGGACAATGAGATCAAATGATCAACATTTTTAGTTTCTTTCATTAAAACCTCTCACTGAAACAAGAGCAGTTATTTGAACACAAAATACACCTTTTAAACCAAAAAAGCAAACCATATATTATTTTTAATGCTTGTAGTTATGAACATAAAATCTTATAAAATCCAAAGTGCTGATTTTAAAGTTGAGTTGATGCTAAAATTCTCCTCAGTACAGCATCTCTTCAATAATGAAGGCCAAGATATTACATTGGTAAAAAATTGTGAGGTTTGATAGAGAGGAGAGGGATAAAATATCACAATATAATACAATACAAAACAGTCTAAGGATGAAGTTATGGTCAGGTAGTTTTTGGAAAAGAAGATTATCTTCACTTATTAATACAATACTGCTTTTTTGTTCCTTGCGAAGGAAATGCACTCAAATTGTTTGACTCTGTGTAGAGACTATTGTATTCTGACAGAACAAATATTTGACCCTGTCCCTGACTCTATTTAGATAGCCAGCCATTTATGCTATCATAAAGGAGGATCAGTTTTCAATAGCATTCAGGAAAAGCGTCAGAATTTCCATGAAAATGAATTATTTGTAGTAGCTGAAAGATTTTTTTTCCCCTAAAGGTTCTCAGGCTGGAAAGGCTGGACACTGTTGACCATGTGACTGACCTCTCTCACAGTGAGCTATCAAAAGCAGGGTGTGCCTTCCTAGTATTTTGACTGTTGAGAGTATGTTGAAATGCCTAGCAAAATTTCAGCATTTCTGCAAAGTTATTCTAGCTGTTCATACATCCTAAGACCATATTTTTATTTTATTGCCTTCAGGGCAATGCATTCAATCTAGAGATGTGCCAGACTGAGTTCTAGGTGGACCAGTTCTTTGAGAACATCAGGGGTTCACAAGGCTTGGTATCAGATCAAAACCCACTCAGATCTTCTGTCACCTAGTGAACTGAATCACCCCTTAAGAAGATAAGAACATAAGTACACAAGAGGAGCCCTGCAGGATCAGACAACATCTCATCTAGTTGAGCATCCTGTCTCACACAATAGTCCACCAATTACTTCTGGACATGTCAAGCAGAAGATTAAGGCAAAACTTCCACCTGCTCTTGATTTCCTACAAATGGCCTTGAGAGGTATCCTGCCTGTCTCTCCAATCCAGATATGGTACCTAGGCATCCATATCAGTGCCCATTGACACACTTGTCCTCTCTGAATTTATCTTAAAGCTTTCCAGGCTCTCACCACCTTTTCACTTGTACTCAAAAAATTAGTTCTTCTGTTCTTTCCCCCTCCAAGCATTGGACCTGCATGCTGGGGCCTCAGACTAGGCCACTACATGGTTCTTTGGATCTCCAGTCAGAAGATCAAGTGCACAGATGCACACGTATCCACTTCCCTGGTGGTTTCAAATGTGAATTGCCATTCAGCTATAACTGAATATGACTGTCATAAATTGGGAACAATTTTATATTTGTGAGAATGTGAACATATTAACCATATTTCTTCTCCCCTGCTTTCCACACCTATAACTAGTCTGAAATTCAACTTGAAAAACTGCTCTGAGAATACAGAAATGTAAATGTAATGTAAAAAGCTTCATCAGCTCAATTTCTTTGCGGAAAGCTACTCTTGAAGATGCAGTGAGAGAAGGATTTGGGGGTCCATCACAGTAAAGGCTTTAGTTATTACTGTGCCTGTACAAACAGCATACAATTTCTGTAAATTAGACTAGGGGAGAGAATATAATGCTACAGGTCTGTAGCATTAACAGAGGGAACATTAATAAATTATCTGCTGACATGAAATGAAATGTCTTAACACAATGCAAAAAGCATCTAACATTTAAAATAAAAGGTTCAGAGGAAGTTTCAGAGTGATCAATGGACTATGTTTTTCCTTCAGATTTTGTAAGTCAGAAGAATGAAGTGATCTCTGCATTATGTATTTATGTATGTGTGTATGAATGCTAAAGGTGGTTTACAACAGATATAGAATAAAAAAATAAACCATATACAAAATACGATAAAGCTGTGCTTACCACCTAAATTTTAATCCAGCTTCAGAATGGAAGAACAAATCAGCAAAGTAAACAGTTATTTTCTTTCTTCAATATCTAACTCAAAGGTGGATTTTCTGAGTTAAATAATGCTGAAATAAATCAGCTTCTCACTTTGCTGGTGACTTTTCTTATTCTGAAAGTAGACTGAAGCTGGATCAAAATTTAGGTGTGAATGCAGCCTAAGGTGCAAATCAAAATCTTAAACAACAACAATACTGCAGCAACAATAGCAAAGCATTCAACTGTCACAGGACCACTTGCTGCTGTCTTCACCCAGAGTCTTGGATAAATTTGGAGGAGGTGCTCACTGGATCCCAGTCCTGTATGGAGCACTTCCCAGCAGCAAAGGCTGCGAGGCATGCTAACACATAACAAGAAATATAACAGGATGGTGGTCTCACCTGGTTCTGGCACTGAAGCCCCAAGCAGTATCCCTTAATTCAGAGAATAATGTCCTAGCCACACTACCAGGAAGTGGTACTAGAAGGTATAAATATAAAGGAATAGTTTTTATTTTATTTTTCATAAAAAATGACCAAAAAAGAAGAAATAGTATTTGCATATAATTTGCATGTGCATGCCTACCTATGGCCTTCTACCTGTGCAATGATTAAGAGTACTAGCCTTTCTCAGTTGGAGGCCCTGCTAAAGCTTATAATTGGGGCTTTCCAATGACCTTCCAGGTAACCTCCCTGCCTTGTGAGTGGCTTGGGAAATAGAATGGGAGTAAACTCTGACAGAAAGCCCATAAGGTGGTTCGTTAACCACAGATTATCTCTCCATGAGCTCTTACAGTTATAACAAGCCCACCCTTGTTTACCACCCGTGTGGTAAAAGGCAAGATGTAAATGTAAACAAAAATACACATATACAAAAAATAGTTCAAACACAATAGCCCGGTTCCCATTACAGTACAAGCTTAAAACGGTTTTCCTAAACCAAAATAATAGAACCGGATGCTAACATGAATTTACCTGATCCCTTTACTTTCTTCTTTTTTTAAACGATTTTTATTGATTTTAAAAGCAATATGACATAAAAAAACAAACAATATCTATCATACAATTTCTTGTATCTTCTCATAGTATATATTGCCTTATTATTCCGTATGACTTTCCTCGTTTCTCCGACTTCCCTTCTTGATATCACTTGTTCCTTTGCTTCTTTTGTTGTTCTTGTCATTTTCCGACTGCCTTCTTCGTTTTTAGTCAAAACCTGTCGGCACTTGTCGGCGTAGATAGTTAATAAAAGGCTGCCAGTCTTCTAAGAATTTATCAATTGTTCTGTCATTTAACAAGTTCGTCAATTTGTCCATTTCTGCCAGGTCGACCAATTTAATTAACCATTCATATTCCGTGGGGATCTCATTCTCCTTCCATTTTTGTGCATATAGTAATCTTGCTGCTGTCACCATATATGATACCAATACATTAATATTATCCAAAGTATTATCTATTATACCCAACAAAAACAGTTCTGGTTTAAATAAAAAATGCTTCTCTACTCCCTTTACTTTCAACTTAATCGCATATATGACTCAAGGGGGGACTCAAGTGGCTACTTTCTAAAAGCCACTTTTTGGGGCTGCCCTGCCCTCTTCCTCCTGGCGTGAACGCGCCACCCATAACGGACCGCTTCATGGAGCCTAACTGTGTGGCTGGGTGGCTGCCGCTTGCCTGGATGGAGGAAAAATGGCACCGGGCAGCCAGCGATTCTTTCCCCTCCTCTCCCATTGCCCAGGACACAGCAGCAGCAGTAGCAGCAGCAACTCAAGCCCTCTTTGCCTGCTCACTCCACAGCCACACATTCACACATTAAAATTCACACATCTCACCGAAACTGCAGCTGCTTTCCTCCCTTTTCCCTTTCTAAAGGTCAGAACATTTAGAATTGTGCAAAATTGCAACATTGTTATCAGGTGTGAAGTGGGTGAATTGATACAGTGTAATGGCTGCTTAGGGGGTGGATTTTTACAATGAAATCACTATCTTTGGAAGCAAGCTATTGCGGGAGGGAAACCCTAAACATGCATTTTAAGCTTGTAATGGGAACTTCCCCAATAAGCCTTACCAAGACAGTTTTTAAAATAATGAAATGAAAAATAACTTTTATGTAGTAACTGCTAAACAAATAAGGCACTAAAAGTAAAAACTGATTCCCTCACACCCCAGCCCCCACCAAAGTCATCTCATAATACATCGAATATATGAATTATTTTTAATATGCTATTACTATTTTGAGGACAAACTAGCTATGTTCTAGTATAGATGTGCAGGAAGGGGGTCTGTTATGCTACTCGCAGTATGCAAACATGTTCAGGATTACCAGTTTTCAAGGTCTTGATGCCTTGCAAATCTGACCACAAAGGCAAAGGGAAGATGAAGGGCAGGTGAACACTTACCAGGTTGAAAGGTAACTCCTGTCTCGGTTGCGCTGCTTCCCTGACCCCTCCCACCAGACATTGCAGCCAGGAAGCGGTAGGGCTTTGTGCACCATTGTGATGATACTGCAGTGCATTGCTTCCCATTTATGAGCAGTATTCATTCTGGACTTGTCAAAATGAATACTGCTGATACTGCAGCCCTTGCCAAGTGTGAAGGGAATAGAAAAGTTTCCCATCCCTTTCAGGTTTGGCAAGAGCCACACAAAAATCCAGCAAATATAGGATGTCATCGGAAAGGCACTGGGCCTTGCAGACTTGGCCCTCTTTAATGGGATCATCAGCTGTGAACACCATAATGAACTTTTCCCTCTATATCCCTATCTTCCAGGTAGATATCTACCCATTTTATCCTAAGCATTAGAATGCAGTTTACAAAGCACAACACTATACTAAGAAGTAAGCCCCAGATTGTTCAGTGGGGTTAGTCTCAGATAAAAGAATACCCAAACATTACATTTCTGTGCATTAACTCATTCTCATTGTTATCCACACTCACCATTTCATCTTTAATAGTCAGTTAATACAAGACTTAAAGGCTTAGCCAATTTGTTACTTTAGGCCAAAGCTAGATAGTTTTTTCAGTAAACACAGATGTTTTCTTAAATTACTGGTTTATCATGTAGATTACAGTAATATCACTAAGAATGTGGACTCTTACTGTACATATTTTTAGACATTAAAATGGATATCAGTTATTCTAAATGAAACCAGGGTGATAATACAAATGGTGTTTCCTTTGCTATAATTTTTGCACTCAGTCTTTCTTTACTGTAGTAATTTTCCTCGACAATCTTTTTCTTAAATGGCATGTTTTAATCTAGAATTACATCATACTGTATACGTTTTCTCTTGTGATCTCAACAATCAGCAGACAACTTTTTATAGCATGTCCCTTCAAAACTTAAGAGATAGCAGGTGCCACAAAAATACTTGTACGTATAAGTTCATTTTTCTTGATGCTCTTGTGGGTGGTATGGCCATATTTTAAAGACATTTTGGAATGTGCGGTCCTTTCTGCACTTGGCCTTATTCTAAATTGTATCCCAGAATGGGGACTTGCCATCCACATGCTAGTGCAGACGGGGCCTGCTATAGTCTGCATGAACATAAAGATGGCAGGTCCCTTTTACGGGATATAATCCAAAATAAGCCCCAGTGTAGAAAGGGCCTGAGTGACCACTAGTTTTGCCAGCCCCATCTTCCTGATTGTGTCTTATGTCACTTAAAGATGTTCAAAGGGATGGAGAAGTACTTTATGGGTGTTTTTCCACTGCAGCCCTTAGATCTGGATCTAAGAAGATCTGGATCTAAGGAATGGGTACATTTCTTAATCCGGATCTAGTAGATCCGGATTAAGGGAAGCACCCAATGTGTTTCCACAGGAGGTATAGCACCCATTAGGAATGGCTGTTAACACCCCTGCTGTGGAAACAGCTTTGCACCCATCTGGGGAATCCGGATCAACCCACAAGGGGTCAGTCCATTACCCCAGGTGTTTTGGGGGGCAGGGGGGTGCAGTCTTCGAAGCGACTTCGAAGTCAGCTTTGAAGTGACTTCGAAGCTGACTTTGAAGTCGCTTCGAAGTGAATGTGAAGTCAACTTCGAAGTGACTTCGAAGCCAATGTTGGGGGGGGGCAAAGGTGCATCCCCTCCCCCTAGCTTTCTTTGGACCCCATTGCCTGTTTCCAGATTAATCCGGATTTTCTGGGAGAAGACCCCATTGTAGACCCCTTTAATGGGGTCTACAGAAAATCCGGATTAAAGGCCAAAATGTACCCATTAGATCCGGATTTCCCCAATGGCAGTGGAAACAATCGGGTCCCAAATGGGTGCCGTAGTGGAAATGGGGTCATCCAGCTCACACCCAAATGGGTCCTAAATGGGTGCAGAAATGGGTAGTTTTGACAGTAGAGAAACACCCTATTTTTCTTGATCTTCTGACACAATAACTTCATGCTTTTCCCTTCACTTTCTGCCCATGTTATTGTATTGTGGTGGATTTCAGGTGGAATGCAAGTCCAACTAGCCTTAAAAACAGACTGTATGTTTAATATCACTCATCTTTATGCTCTTGTAAAATGTACAGGCATATGAAAAAAACAAACAGAAGCAAATTTCTGAGGAAAAAGTAAGGACGGGAAGGCTTTTGCCAAGCAACTATATGTTATTTTTAAAAATAAATCTGCTTTTAATTTTAGAAAAATTACTGAAGTTATTAAAGGGTGATGGCAGAAAACTATGGAAAATGCTGCAAAGTTTCTCAGCCCCAATAAACAGTATAGTACCACTTAAATGCAGCACCGTTAAGGTTTGTGTCTGCTTTGCAATAGATACAATTCCTCTCCAATTGTTGATTTTCAATAAGAAATCCACATGCTCAAGTCAGAACAATTGCCAAATAAGGGAGCAGGCTTTGTAATCTTTTAATAATCCTATTTTCACTATTAGCAGCAGCAACAACAAAAAGCACAGCTGTCTTGTTTTACAGCAAGAGAAAAGACTATTGGTGTTTCCTAATCTGATACTGATACTGCTAAATTGTATTGTAGTCTTACACCAGTTGTCAAACTACAAATTAACTAGAATAAAACAGGATTATATAATAACAACTAGAATATAAATAAAGCCTTTACAGATTTCTAAATTGTCTTCAGCTTAGTAATAAAGTAAAAGAACTCAGATTTACACATTATGTTTCTGAATTTCTCATAAGCATCTGTGAGAACAGAATGCTAAGACTATTGGGCCATGAGTCCAATAAAGCAGGTGTACTCCAGTCCTTGAATTCCCAGAACATATTGCTCCTCTCACAATGATTAGCCTCTATAGTATTTGTGGCTCACTTCATAGGGATGCCTTGAGATAGGGTGTAAAAACAGTGGGTATCCTGGGGCTATTTTAGGATTGCCAGACGTGTTCATGGCAATCCCACCATAGACCCAGGATGTCATGGTGATATCCCATGGTATCACTATAAGGGGGGGGGCGGGGGAATGGTATCACCCACTTTTTCCCACTATAGCAATATTCTCTTACCTGTCTAGATGCCTCTGCCAGGATTTGCCATCTTGGAGATGGGCACTGTTCATGTGTACAGCCCTGCCCAGAGGGAGCAATCACACACTTCTGAGTATTTCAAAATTTTAAATACTTGGATATATTTGGTGTACCGTTGACGGGAGCATGGCATCCAAGTGGTGAGTCAATGGTTCTTGCTCGCCACTGTTGCCCTGCTGCCATCTGGACAACAAGCAGTTGCTCAGGAATAGGTTTATTC
The DNA here is from genome assembly GCA_023333525.1 of Aspidoscelis tigris stejnegeri. NCBI lineage: Eukaryota > Metazoa > Chordata > Lepidosauria > Squamata > Teiidae > Aspidoscelis > Aspidoscelis tigris. The sequence continues at coordinate 57,795,203 of JALMGA010000002.1, read as the reverse complement.
CAGAGTATTGCTTAACTCACAGCTGTGTGAAAGCAGGTAAGGAAAACCCTGGCTCAGGTCTTCATTGCTCCAAACACTTCTTGGAGGCATTTTCCTATTTCATAATTTGCAGCACAATGAAAGGAAAGCAGGTATAATGAATAAATATCAAAAGGCAGCCAAACTTTCCAAAGGGCTTCTGCTCAGAGCCTTTCTCTTCTTTATCTAATACATGCCACCAATGAATTAGATATGCAAAGTGTGAGGTAATGGTAACACCTTGTTCTAAGTGATGCTGCTAGCCAGCTGGCATGCTTGGGCAGGACGGGAAATAATTTATTGATATTAGTGAAGCTTTTTGTGTTAGTCACCGCTGGGATTATGGGTGTTGTGCATATATTCTCACACAAATGAAAAGAGCAGCCACACCTTTCACCTCAGAGGTGAAAGCTGATGGAATGTTTATCGCAGTACCTTTGCTTCTCAGCAAAGCAGCAGGGTTCTGAAGGAGAATCTGCCCAGATGCCTTTGCTTTACTGTGTTCTCAGCATGTGGCTTCTGTTGCATGCACAGGAGTGAAACTTTCACCTTGTGATTTGTTTCCACATCAGATGCTGCTGTTGCCATTAAGGTAAGGTAAAGATACTAGAGCCACCAAGTTGAGCTCAGCTTCTGGAAATTACATGGAGAAATCCACGTAGTTTCCCCAGTAATAATACACAGGCTGTTTCTCATTGTCTTCTAAGAGGTTTCTTTAACTTCCCGATCTAACCTACAGCACCTGGCATTCCCAGGTCCAACCCTGGTTAGCTTTTGAGATCCAATACATTCAGCAAAAAGTATTTTGCAATGCAGCAAAATACATAAGCATATACAGTCTTTTTGATTCCAAGAGAAAGGAGACTGAAGTTTATTCTTAATTAGAAAGTCCTTAATTACTGCTTCCCTCAAGACTTTCTATATGTTGAGTAACCACATGCTTTGAATAAAAAGCATCAATTCATCATCTTAGGGACATCTCTGAATTTTACAGTCAGTATCGTGGTTAAAATAAGCATATGGGACTACACAAAGTTCCACAGTATAAATTACTTCCCCCCACCCCACTGAACAGCAATCCCTTATCTTCAGAGATTTAATGCCATAGTTTTCTTTTCCTCCCTTTCCCCCTCAAAGTATTTAATATCAATGGAACTTACTTGGGCTGTTGATTATTTTTATTTATTATTTTAAAAAAATTATATCCCACATGGTTCCAGGGCAGGTTACAATGAAAATTATGTTCTCTTAAACTTTTTTCTTTCTCCTAAAACTTCTTCAATCATTAAGGCTTTTTCAATGTATTTTTCCTTTAAGCTTCAATGTATTTTATATTCAGTCACATGTATTTTTAACAAAATTTGGTGTTTATTTTGAAATAATCCGAAGGTGCAATATTTCATATGTGGTTCATTTTTTAACTGTTAAATATTGTTAAATATTATTATTATTATTATTATTATTATTATTATTATTATTATTATTATTATTATTATTATTATTATTATTATTATTATTATTATTATTATTATTATTATTATTATTGTGATGATGTAAAACAACAGTTACACACAGCAAACGAGATGACTATGCTGGATTTCGTATTATATCACCAGTCGGGCACTTCCCAAGCACCTAGGACTGCGTGATGCATCGGCGAATTATGCGAGCAGACCCCAGTAAAGTGACTTTTTGAAGTTGGCAGATGGATATTTTGTCAATGCCAATGGTTTTTAGGTGCCCGCTGAGATCTTTTGGCACCGCGCCCAGTGTGCCGAGGATGACTGGGACCACTTTCACTGGTTTTCGCCAGAGTCGCTGAAGTTCAATTTTCAGGTCTTCATATCTGGTGAGCTTCTCCAACTGTTTCTCCTCAATTCTGCTGTCACCTGGTATAGCAACGTCGATGATCCACACCTTCTCTTTCTCAACAACTGTAATGTCAGGGGTGTTATGCTCCAGTTTTCTGTCAGTCTGAAGCCTGAAGTCCCAAAGTAGTTTTGCCTGTTCGTTTTGAACCACTTTTTCTGGCTTGTGATCCCACCAGTTCTTTGCCACTGGCAGATGATACTTTTGGCACAAGTTCCAGTGGATCATTTGTGCTACAGCATTATTATTATTATTATTATTATTATTATTATTATTATTATTATTATTATTATTATTATTATTATTATTATTATTATTATTATTATTATTATTATTATTATTATTATTATTATGCAAAAGGAGAGACAATAATAATACCCTACTCTGGGTCTTCTCTTGATCAGGGTGGTCTTCACAGAGGGTTTTTTTAAAAAATAAATTGCTTAAAGAAAGGTTTAGACAAAGTAATGGAGGATAGGCCCATCATTGGCTACTTGTCTATCTCCAGGCCAGAGAGACAAGCAAGATGCATCTAAAGACTACTTGCAGGGAATCAAGAGCAGGTGAAGAAATTGCCATTATCTTCCACTTGAAAATACCCAGAAACAATCGATGACCCCACTGTATGGGATAGGATACTGGATTAGATGGACTATTGCCTGATCCAGCAGGGCACTTATCTTATGTACAAAAGCACATAGACATACACATACAAACCCCCCCACAAACAAACCCTCAGGCTTTGCCAAAAGGCACATAAGTCTTGTTGTGTCTTAAGCCAGCCAGGTCCAGGGACCAAACACATGTGTGCACACTCAGGGCTAGCAGTAGTAGCAAACAGCTAAAGTTTCAAAGTTCTTTGGGGCAGCAAGAGTAAAGCGTAGTCAAATGTTCTGAGTTCCAAAATGCCAGAGGGTCTGCAGTGTCAGATATTAGTCCAGTGATGGCGAACCTTTTGAGCTCAGTGTGTCAAAATTCGCAAGAAAACCTAGCTTAACTTGGGTGCTGTGTCACATCTAGAATTATCCATAATTCTGTGATATTTGTAGCTCTAGTAAAAAAGTTATATTTTTGATATATGTATTTTATTAAAAGCAAAAACAAGTAATTCTTTTCATTAGTGACTTCTGCTGCTAAATCTTCAATTGAAAGTTGGTATTTCGTACACTTCAAGAAGAAGCAAGCACTACACGCCCAGGTGCCAGGGTGACCATGTGTGTCACCCAAAAGGGCTTGGCGTGTCACCTGTGACACACGTGTCATAGGTTGGCCATCACTGTATTAGTCCAAGGATCAGAAGTACAAAGAGCACACCAGGGTTGCAGGATAAAAAGGCATTGTCTGCAACAAGTTCTGCAGGAGTGGGGCATGCTTAAATAGATGAGAGAGAATCATGCCCCCTCCAGCACTGGTGCTTGGCCTGCAGATGCACTGAACATCTCAGCTGTTATTGCTCTTGCAGTAGAATGCTTGGTGAAATGCCCGTGTCTTCAAGCTGTCTCCATCAGCAGGTATTCTAGACACAAATCCCACTATACAGCATGAACCAACATTCACAGCAGCAGCAGTGCCTTTCTGGGGGTGAATGGGAGAGAGTCAGCTTCAATCTTTCCTGAGCGCACACCCTCAGAAGTCAGCCCTTGATGTATCCTCAGTGGGAGCACATGAAGTTCAGTTGATGTTGAATCTTGAAGGTAGGATACAGGTGGATCTGCGGGGAGCCAAAGACCCACAGTTCAGCTCTGGAAGCAATGACAGATTTGACTTTGGGGAAAACCAAAGACCAGAGTTCAGCTCTTGTTCTAGAATGTACCGGCAGAAGAAAGGGCAGGCAAGGAAATTGGACTTTCCAAGTCACGTAAACATGTTAGATTAATTCAACCAGTCATTCAGTTTGGCTACATTCGTTACCATGCCAATCTTGTCATTTAAGTGCTACCTTTCTGCAACTGGTTAACAGGATTAAGTCTGTCTGTGGCACAAAAGCAGGTTTTAAGAAAAAGGACTTTAGAAAGGAAGAACAGGCATTTTTAATGATGTTGAGTCTATGGTTCTTAGGAGGGGGGAAATGCTTCTTGATGTGGTAAGTGCAAATCCTATGTTTGTTATTATCCAAATGGGACTTGAACCTTAGAGCAAGTTCCATTGCTGAAAATAGTTCTTAGCACTGTTCAGTCCAGATCCCTGTATTCATGTTCCACATGTACATCTGGCAGAAAGGAAAGGAGCACATTGCAAACAGTGGTCACAGGAAGTAGATAAAACAAAAGCTCATTGTGGACTTCAAATGAAGCCCACCAATAGGCACATGGCAGCCAAAGCATGTCCTTTTGTGCCCAGTTATGACATCTCTTCCTATTTAGAGCCCAACAGCATTTGGAAAGCATATTAACACTAGCATGTGGTAGAAGAAAAGGAGTGGGGGCACAACTCTTGTGAAAACTAAGTGGGCTTTCTTAGACTAGAAGAATTGTGAAGCATCATCAGCCTCTGTTTATTGTGACTTTCATCAGGTCCCAAATTAGCTGTCAATATAAATCTGTATGCAGTCAAATTTATGCAGAACACATGCCAAATCTGTATACCAGTAATTTCAGCTAATCTCAGATGGAGAAACAACAAGGTCAGGGGAGTCAGGCACTTCAGATTTTATGGAGTGTTCAGCATGCTCAGTTCCAAATTACACCATTACCTTGCTGCCTAATGCATGTCATGTATTTCATTATTCAGTGGTATATATCTTCAGAACAAGCACACTCATTTCCAAATTGCTGTTTTAATAGGCTCCATTGCCCACTGTTGGCTGCAGAAGCCACAGCCTTCTGATCAGGTAAATCATCTTTTCTCCAACCGGGTGCCCTCCAGTGTTCCCTGGATTGAACCTTAGCTCCAGTCAGGCTGGACAGCAATCAAAGATTTTAATCTGACATCTGGAGGGAACCCAGCTGGGAATGAGATGCTCCCAAGTTAAAGGAATGAAATGCTTCTAATGAAAGCAACCTGTTATTTGGGACAGTCTCTTTTGTTCATTTCCCTATTAGAGGTGCCTCTTGAGAGTGCTTCAAGACCAAAGCAGAGTCACTGGCAGTCTGCCATGCTATATTTGAATCTCAAAACATACACACTGTTCTATAAAAATACACCCAAGGAAAGGAACTTCATGGCACTTCCTGAAAATCTCTTGCAAATGGAAGTGACCTGCAGGATGACTTCTGATATATTTTTACATCATGTGTTTGAGACAGATTTGGGAAATAACTTTCCCCTTGTGTCTCAGGGTTAAGTTCAGTGTGTTTGATTTCATTTGGATGCCATATAAGCAATATTTGCTAAGATATTTTTTAGCTTCTGTACTGTCTTCCTCCTTGTCTGTATCCCATCTAATCAAGGGAGACTCAATGGAGGTGATATGGTTTTGGATGAGCATACAAGATGAAATAAACAGAATCCTACAAAACAAGATTGTATTGACCCCAGAACTCACTTTGCTGCACTTGCACAGGAATACACCCCTGAACAAGTTAAAAAAAGAGGTTACTGGATTTCACACTGTTAGGAACGAAACAGGCAACTCACTGACGCTGGAAGGACAAATCACAAGTGACATTGGGTAAATGGTATAAGTACTTATGAGATTATGCTTTAAATTAAAATGTTACTTGCCAGTCCCAGCTGATGAAGGGGGAGGAAATCGCAGTTTCATATTATGATATCTGGAGTCCACTAACAAATGACATTTCTAACATGATTGATAGTTTTAAACCTATATATATTAATTGACTCTCTTCTAGGCAGTATCTACAGTGTGCAAAATTAGGCTTAGCAGCATTGATTTTGTTCTTGACTACTTAAGTTTTGCTCATTTTATTAACATTAATAATACTTGTAATTAACACATTACAGCGCGGGTTTCAGCTGATGTGTATATTTCATAGATTCACACATTTGTCCTATTCACACATAACATTCTTGTAATTCCATATAATACATTTTAACATTTGTAGATTCTCCTTTGATATTGCCTGCTACCCTTAACAGAGGCTCCCAGACTTTTAAAAATCTTTTTCCCTGAAGTACTTTCAAGCATCACCACGCTAAGAATTCACCTACTGTTATTTCAGGTGGTTTATTATTCTACTCCTTTATGGTTAGGTTACTGGCATTCCTTCAGCCCTGAGCTATTATGATCTGTGTTGTATATATCATGAAATATATCATTCTTTTTTAAATCCTTTCATTAGTGCCAACAAATAGCCTCAAAGTTTCACATTCTGGAATTATTTCTTTATCTTCATAGTGCTTTGTATTTCATCTTCAATTTCCATCCAAATATTTCACTTCTTTTCAGACAGTTCCACCACATGTGAAATAATGTTTTCTTCATTTGACAATTCCTCCAGCGTTTAGTAAAATTATTTTTATTTACATTAGCTGTTTCAATTGGTTTTAGCAGCACTGATCCTTGCAGAGTTTTTGGGTGGTTTTTTTAGTTTTGTATTTGATTCTTCATATAATAATAGTGCTATGCAGCAAATACTTACCAATGGAAGTATTTGAATTCAAGCACCATTGTACTATATATAATTTTATTAAAATTAAAGAAAAATGTATTTAATTCGAATCGGATTTGGTTGCATTCAGATTCTAAACATTCAGATAAAACTGAATGCTTGGATATTTGAATCTACTCAAAGTCAAATGCAAAAAGAAAAAAATGTGCACATCCCTACTCTCCGGACTCCAGAAAGGCTGGACATACAACACATGGGCAAGATGAGCTCTGCCTAAGATCACTGGCTGGAAAAACAAAAACAAAAAACAACCCTGCTACTTGATTGCTACTTCCTTCTGGAACAGTCCCCTCCTTCTAAATATGGCCACCACCAAAGGACCTTGTATTCTATGCCTCAAGCAGCATAGGGCACTCAGAAGAGTTTTTCAACCCAGTAGCTTGTCTGATCCAGCCCCCCTGTTTAAAGACTAGGGTGAGAAGACCCATGAAAGCCTCCTCTCATTTGCTTGGAAAGCAGAGAGGTACCTAGCAGAATGGGAATCAGCATTCTACCATTCTATGATTCTATGAATGTGGCTGTGTCCATTATTGTAGGGAATCCAAGTGTGCTCGGAATGTAAATAGAAAGGTAGTTCTGTGTTTCTGCTTCTGTGAGATGAACTTAACATGGTTCTTTCCAAGATGAAGAGTTGCCCAGAGCTACTGCTAGTCCAGCATCTTGTTTCACTCAGTGGGCCACCAATTGTTCCTGGGTATTCTTAAGCAGAAGACAAAGGGAATATTTTCACCTGCTCTTAGCCCTCTACAAATGGCCTTTGGAGATATCCTGAAGTACCTAGACATCATTGATACCCCTAACCTCCATGAATTGGTCTTACCCTTTCTTAAAATTATCCAGGCTGGTTGTTGGCACTACCTTTTGTGGTAGTAAATTCCAGAGACTGGAAAAAAATGCTTCCCCTTGTCAGTCTTAACTTTCTTGCCCATCAACTTCATAGAACACCCTCTGATTCTAGTGTTCTGCAGTATAGAAAATAATTTTCCTCTCTCTACCTTTTTTTCACTGTGAGTAGTTCCATATACTTCAATCAGATCAGCTCTTAAATGTTCACTTTCAAGGCTGAAGAGGTCTAGATGTTGCTGACTGATCTTATAAGGGATTGACACGGTGTTGCTCAGTGGGCTGCTAGCAAAGTGCATCAGAAAGACAGAACAAGCAGCTTCTTTGAAATTTTGTTTTTAAATCATGCCCCAGTTACCTTGGATTTTAAAGGTGCGTGAAGAATGTGTGCTCTCAAGACATTGATGGGGGCACTTTGGGGAGCAGAAGTTGTCAGCCGGGAGGTGTGATGGGGCACAGCAGGTTTTGTGCTGAAGAAATCTATGTCCCTTTAGCCAATCATAAGTTTTGACACAGAAAGCTGAGCACTTACGTCTTTCAATACAAGGAATCTATTCTGCATCAGTCTAGTATTATCTTAATTGCCCTTTCATTGGGAAATGTAATAGCATTTTCTGAAGACTGCAGACAAGGAAGCATAGAAAAGAAGCATTTATTCCATGTTCTGTCTTGTACAGTGTAAGGAACAATGGATGGCTCCACTTTGAAAAGATCTCTCAACCTCATTTTATTTCAGCCCCGATGGACAAAATGTATTTACAGTGGGTTGGTATCTTGACCCTTCCAGAAAAAAATAGCAATCTTCCAGAAGTGGGTTTTAAATTCCTGCTCTCAAGCAACAGTCAGTACAAGTTCTATGGCACAACTAATAGTAAATTGGTAGGTGAAGTACATTTGACAATTCCTATACTGATATCTACAGCCTGTGATAATTCTGAAGAAGCTCTTGCTCCAATCCTGTCCATCAAGTGTGCAAACAGTACACACTTATAGAAAAAGAGGAGGAGGAGGAGGAGAGTTGGCTTTTCTACCCCACTTTTCTCACCCATTTAAGAGACTGAAAGCTGATGGCAAAGCTTTCTGTTCTCCCCACAATAGAACATCCCGTGAGAGCCCAGAAAAGAGCTGTGACTATCCCAAGGTCACCCAGCTGGCTTTGTGGAGGAGTGTGGAATCAGACTCGGTATTCCCAGATAAGAGTCCAGCTCCCTAACCACTTGACCAGTTTGGATCAGGTGGGAGATGGAAGTAAAGGAGAATAGCTATTAACAGACTTTTAAGACTGTGGCTGTGTTCAAACATAACAAAAGAGACACCTTAGAGGTACCTCAGAGAAACAGTGTGTGGCCCAAATATTTCTAGCATACAATATTCATGAGAGGGGGGGAAGGAGCAGACTGGTGTGTGAATATTTGAAGCCTTCTGTAAACTGCCTCAGAGGTGCCTTTTTGGTTTTCTTCACTGTGTCGCATCACAGCTTGTGATGCATTGGGATAGATACAGGATTTGTCAGAGCAAGGGAAGAAAGCCAAGAACTGCAAAGATGCCATTTAGGCAGATAAAGGATCCCAGGAGTTTGAAGTTGGAATTTGGTAGGGAAGTAAATAGGAGGAAGCAGAGCTCACAAAGAACAGTCAAAATATGGCTTGGCATTTTTCATTTATCTGTGAACCAGGATTTGGCTGTGTATTAGTAAACTATGACCGTTTTTGGTGACAGGGTTGAGAATTTTCATGAAAGAATGAAGACTGAAGAATCGAGGTTTTCTGAAGTCAATTTTAATACTTGGATTCCATCTAAAATCTGTACCGCAACCAGAATACTTAAGTCACGTTTAATACAGAGAACACATTAGCATCTACAGATTCTGAAAATAACAAGGCCCTGCATAGTTTGTTTTGACATATCAGTCAGAAGGATATTGTGCTTTGCTGCATCTGTACAGAAGTTAGTTGTGGTGATGTCAGACTAGTGAAGACAATAAAATAATTAAAGGTGTTATAAAGCAATCATTTTAATTAGAGCAGGTGCACAACATTGAATGACCATGGTGAGACATTTTTGGCCCCAGGGTGTAACAGACTGGGAATGTACAGTGGAATAAACATTGCATAATATATCCACGTGCTTTGTTCTAGTGATAGGAAAAATGTATATCTTGGGTTGATGTTTGCTGGGGCTGGTGGAAGGTGGATTTTAAGACCGTGTTCAGACTTAACAAAAAGGGTGCCTTAGAGGCACAACAGAGAAACAGTGTGTGGCCTTCTTCCTAATCTGCCTCTCATCCACCTTTTCTAACATAGAATGTTCAGGAGATGGGAGAAGGGCAGACTGGTTTGTCAACAATCCCACCATCCAGAGGTCCTTCTGATGTCACATCCTGTGGCAGGAGGTGGGGAAAATCCTCAAACAGGAGGAGAAGAGTTGTCTTTCCAAAACCATGTGCTTTGTGGATTCCATAATGTGCGAAGGCCACTGCATGGAGTGGAAAGAATTCAGCACCCTGGTAGTGCTGAATGTATACTACAAGCTTATGGAACAGGAAAATAGTTGCTCATTTTACTCTGAAGCTTGAGAAATGGAAGACTGAAGAAATGGAACCCAGGTGAAAAGCTGTGCAGAGAAGAGAATCTGAGAACTCTTCTTTTCCCCTTCCTTATAATTAAAAAAAATATATGAATGACCTGTGTATAAGAAGAAGAGTTGGCTTTTCTACCCCACTTTTCTCACCCGTTTAAGGGGACTCAAAGTGGCTGACAGAGCTTTTCTATTCTATCCCCACAACAGATACCCTCTGAGGTAGGTGGGGCTGTGAGAGCTCAGAAGAGAGCTGTGACTAGCCCAAGGTCACCCAGCTGGCTTCATGGGGAGGGTGGAATCGAACCTGGTATTCCCACATAAGAGTCTGGCTCCCTAACCACTAGACCAAACTGGCTCACCAAAAAGGTGACAACGTGGTTTCATAGTATTGTACGTTATTATAGCCATATAGCTTTTTGGGTGCATCCAGACAGCTTAAAGCTTTCTTAAAGCCTTGATTTCCCTGTGCAGCTACTTCCCATTGTCCCAACAGGATGAGGAAAAGCTACAGAGGGAGGGAAGAGCTCCTGTAGCTACACATCCCATCGTACAGATGGGACGATTGAAACTCTGCGGTATCCTCGTCCCTCCAGGTGAGTAAAGTGTGAAGTTAAAAGCTTTTAACAGCACACTTTCCTTGCCACCGCTGCTGATTGATGCTATCTGGAGGCACCCTCTTTGTATGACTGGATGTCTCTACAGTTAGTTTTGCTTCTAACAGTCATAATGGGCACAAGCCAATGCTGGTTAGGATGTGGTATGGATATTGTTTGAACACCAATCCATTTTTGGCAGGAGATTCAGAGAAGGTTTTTAGAGGTCAGAGAATGAGGGGCCATGACAGAATGATAGAATACCTGCTTAGTACCCCAAACATTCCAGCTTCAATTTGTGACAGCTCCAGTTAAGCCCTTGAGCAAGCTTTACCTCCCTGAAACCCTTGAAAGGCAATGTGAGTCAGAAAACAAAATCATCACGGGCTAGATTGACAAATTGCCTGACATGGTAAACATCATTTCCTGGGCCTGAATTTCTTATTAATGAGATGGATGTATTTGCAGGCAGTGATGCAGGGAGGAAATTTTTCCACTGAAGATCTTTGAAAACACAGAATATTTTCCAGTTCTTTTATCTTTCCATAGGGAGGTTTTATTTCACGAATTAATTAGTAACAATAAGGATGCCAATTGCAAACACACTCTATGGCAAGCTAGGCAGTGATTAATGTTTTTCAGGTGATGATTATCCCTAGTGACTCTAAAAGCATACATACACGCTATTTATTTATAAAAGACTGGGGAATATAAAGATGGCAAACAGTGAAATTCTAAGAGTAGCCAGGACCAACCTGAATTAAACCCCTTTGTACTCAATGAAGATTTCTCCTTCAAATGGTGAAGTTGGGACAGCAGCCAAAAACATAATTACCAGTTTCCTAGGAATGATTGTGGATTGCACTGTTTTTATTTAATCATCATATAATTTATGTGTATGCAATCTTTCTGAATATCCAGGCCAGTTCACAACATAATTAACAGCATGAAAAAAATAAACAATAAGGAACACTAATAAACAAGCTATTTTTTAAAAAAATCCAATATTTAAACAAATTTCGATGAAGCTAAAATAAACTGTTGCTCAGCCCATGGTCCAGCCTGCAAATCTCAGAGCAAGAAACACTTCATTCTTGCCCAAACCTTTCACCTTTGGTTCAGGCATGTTGTTGTTTTTTTCCCTGTGCTCTTACCTGCATAAACATGGAAACAAAAATCAGGCTACATAGGAAAAGGTGGATCTTTCCCCCTAACTGGCTAATTTTGCTGGTGGTAGTTTTCGAGATACCTGAACTTAGAAGAACACACACACCCCTTCCACCTTATGTACATCTCTTTTTCAGCTGCTGCATAAAAATAAAAACTTTAAAAAGAGTTCACAAGGGCACCGGCCCATAAATACAGACTGCACATCACACCATCAAACCCAGCATCCCAGATCTTAGCTTCTCTATCTACTTATCATAGAATCATAGAATGGTAGAGTTGGAGGGGACCTCCTGGGTCATTGAGTCCAACCCCCTGCTCAAGGCAGGATCTCCTAAACCATCTCAAACAGATGGCCGTCCAGTCTCTGCTTGAAGACCTCCATCGAAGGGGAACCAACCACCTCCCGTGGCAGCCTGTTCCACTGGTTGATCACTCTTACTGTTAGAAATTTTTTCCTAACATCTAAACTAAATCTTTTCCCCTGCAGTTTCACCCCATTCTTTCTAGTCCTTCCTTGAGAGAGTGAGAACAGGGCTGATCCCTCTGCCCTGTGACAACCCTTGAGGTATTTGTAGACAGCTATCATGTCTCCTCTCAGTCTTCTTTTTGATAGACTAAACATTCCTTGTTCCTTAAGCCGTTCCTCATAGGACATGGTTTGCAGACCGTTCACCATCTTGGTAGCTCTCCTTTGAACCTGCTCCAGCTTGTCAGTGTCTCTTTTAAACTGGGGTGACCAGAACTGGACACAGTACTCCAGATGAGGTCTGACCAAGGTAGAGTAGAGGGGGATAATAACTTCACGTGATCTGGACTCTATGCTTCTCCTAATACACCCCAGGATTGCGTTTGCTTTTCTTGCAGCTGCCTCGCACTGTTGACTCATGTTCAGTTGATGATCTACCAGGACACCCAAGTCTTTTTCACATGTGCTGCTGCTCAGCCGAATTCCTCCCATTGTATATGTGCTTTTTTCATTTTTCTTGCCCAGGTGCAGAACCTTGCATTTTTCTTTGTCAAATACCATTTTATTAGTTGCAGCCCATTGTTCGAGTTTCTCTAAATCTTTTTGAATCCTCTCTCTCTCTTCTCTGGTGTTTGCAATCCCCCCTAGCTTTGTGTCATCAGCAAATTTGATCAGTTTCTCTTCAACTCCCTCGTCCAGATCGTTTATAAAAACATTAAACATAACTGGGCCCAGGACAGAACCTTGTGGTACTCCACTTGACACTTCCCTCCATTTGGATGTGCAGCCATTTAAAGACACTCTTTGAGTACGATTACTAAGCCAGTTTTGAATCCACCTTATAGTTGCCTTGTCAAACCCATATTTGATCAATTTTTTAATGAGGATCGCATGAGATACTTTGTCAAATGCTTTGCTGAAATCAAGAAATACTATGTCTACTGCATTTCCTTGATCAACCCATTCAGTGATTTTGTCATAAAATGAAATCAAGTTGGTCTGACACGACTTGTTTGATACAAACCCATGTTGACTACTGTTAATTATTGAATTCCTATCCAAATGCTGACATATGTGTTGTTTAATAATTTGTTCGAGAATCTTTCCTGGTATTGAAGTCAGGCTAACAGGCCTGTAGTTCCCTGGGTCTACCTTCTTCTCTTTTTTGAAGATAGGAACAACGTTTGCCCTTCTCCAATCGTCTGGGACTTCTCCTGTTCTCCATGACTTCTCAAAGACTACAGCAAGTGGTTCAGCAATTACCTCTGCTAATTCCTTCAGTACCCTAGGATGTAATCCATCTGGACCTGGGGACTTAAATTCGTTTAAGTTAGCTAAGCGTTCCCTTACTCTCTCAGTGTTGATTCTTGATTCTCCTAGTCCTTCATCAGTACAGTGAAGGACTGTTGCATGCACATTATCCCTCTTGGAAAAAACAGATGCAAAATAGGAGTTCAGAATCTCTGCCTTCTCAAGATCACTTTCGATCACTTCTCCATTCTCTCCCTGCAGACTTCCCAAAACCTCTTTGACTTTTCTTTTGCTGTTGACATATCCCCAAAACCCTTTTTTATTGTTTTTAGTCTCTCTTGCAAGCCTCAATTCATTTTTAGCTTTAGCTTTTCTGATACTTGCCCTGCAGATTGTATTGATTTCATTATATTCCTCCTTAGATATGTATCCCTCCTTCCATTTCTTAAACATTTCTTTTTTCTTTTTTATCAAGTTTTTAAGTTCTAGGTTTATCCACCCTGGTCTCTTTAGATGTTTTCCATTCTTCCTTCTTTGAGGAATTGTTAATGATTGCGCTTCTAATATTGCATTTCTCAAAATATCCCATCCTTCTTGGACATTTCTATCCTTTAGTACATTTAACCATTTGATCCCTCCTAACCTCCTCCGGAGTCCATCAAAATCTGCCCGTCTGAAGTCCAACTTTGAAGTCTGAGTCCTCTCATGCTTTCCTTCCCTTATTATCCAGAATTCAAGGATAACATGATCGCTGCCTCCCAATGCCCCAGAAACTCTGATATCCTCAACCATTTCCTCTCTGTTGGTAAGAATTAGATCAAGGATAGCCAATCCTCTTGTTTCCTCCACCACCTTTTGGTACATGAAATTGTCAGCGAGAGAGGATAAGAACTGATTAGACTTGTGACTTTTTCCTGAGCGAGATTCCCAACAAATGTCTGGGTAGTTAAAGTCTCCCATAATCACTATATCATGCTTTCGTGAGAGTTTAGGAATAGGTCATCCATATCTTCTGTTTGTCCAGGGGGCCTGTAATAGACTCCTACAATGGTATCCTTTCTGTTGCTCTCTCCTTGAATTCTTACCCATACCGATTCTACTGAGCTTCCACTCTCTGAAACTTGAACCTCTGAGGAGACAATTTCTTTTTTAACATACAGCACAACACCCCCTCCTCTTTTGTTAAGTCTGTTTCGCAGAAACAAGTTGTAGCCTTCAATGTTTGTGTTCCATTCATGTGTGTTATCCCACCAGGTTTCCATAATACCTATGACATCATATTTATCTACCTGGGTCAGGATCTCCAGCTCCCCTTTTTTATTTCTCATGCTTTGGGCATTGGTGTAGAGGCATTTTAGTTTGTAATTGATATCTATTGCGAGCTTGCCTCCTCTGTTTTCCTTACAAAATTTATGCGTTTGTTCATTGGTACTATTTCTGGGAGTAAGAATATCACCTGGTTTGATTGACTGAGTATTTTTGCTTGACTTTTTGTTACCCTTCCCCTTTTGTTTTAGTGTAAATGGGCTCTGGTCCCATGACTGTATAAGGCTGCTCCCTATTTCCCTCTATCTCTGCCCCTGTAAAGTGCCCTGACCCCATGCTGCCACTTGGCATTCATAGGTATTTTTCTGCCTGCTTTTAATACTCCTTAACCCTTTGTTTGGGATCCAGTGGGCTTCTGCTGACGCAGCAGCTTGGATCTGCATTAACCTTTGTCCTTCCAGCTACTGTGTGCCACTGTGCATTCCATTTAAGGTTTGTGGCTATATTGTTGGGCATTTTTAAAGCTTTGTGATTACTCAGCACAGGTAAAATAAGCATGATAAATTGCATCATTCTGTACAGCATCAGAACATTTTACTACAGTTTTTTTCCTGGTGCAAATTAAATGTTTTCCAATGCAAATTAGCCTAATTGGCATTTTCTGGTTCATTTTTTCCCCCCAGAAAACTTTCATTACCGGTTTACAGGAGCAATGTATGGCAGAATTTAATATGCA
This sequence comes from Aspidoscelis tigris stejnegeri, assembly GCA_023333525.1. NCBI lineage: Eukaryota > Metazoa > Chordata > Lepidosauria > Squamata > Teiidae > Aspidoscelis > Aspidoscelis tigris. Next base: position 57,779,840 of record JALMGA010000002.1, on the reverse strand, counting down.
GCTTCGGAGTTGCTTCTAGGTGAAGCTCTTGTCAGGGTAGATATCTGTGAACCTTATACTTTTGAGCAAAGGGTTGCTTGGCTGACATTTCCCCTTCTGTTGCCATGGTAACTAACTGCCATGCTAAGGGTAGGGGAGATGGTAACTAAGAGGAGAACTATGGGCTGCCTTATCCTAGGAAAGATGTATTTTCAAACACTTCCTGGCAGACCAGGATTAATCACCAGGCTAAGTATGCTGTGCTATAGTACTCTAGTAAACAAGCCCCCTTTGTGTTACTTAATGATCAAAGCATATAGAGGGACTCCATAACTGGCTTCTCTCTGTGGTCATTTTATTCTTGTGTATGAAACAGCTCAGTATATAGTTTCCCTTGTGGTTGGAATAATAGTTTATCTCCTGCTGTGTGAAAACTTAAATAATATTAGTCTGTATTGCTAAAGGGCAAATGCTTCAAAATATATTGTTTTATAGCAAGAGTTAACAGGTACAACCACTAATTTCCACTTTTCTCTGTACATGTATAGACAAAACTAAGTTTTCCTGCATTTTTCTCACAGGAGATACTTTGCCATGCCAGCGGGAATCTTCCGGGTGTGCCTGGTAGTTATCACAGCTATCGTCAACCATCCATTGCTCTTCCCAAAGGAGAATATCACTGTCCTTGAAAACACACAGGAAATCATTCAGAAGATGAAAGAGCGTGAGGAGAACTTGAAACTAGAACAGCTTAAACTAGAGCAGGAGATTGCAACACAGGAAACATTAGCAAAGTCTTCTGAAAAGATCACCCTGTCAGAAGAGCAATATGGTCATGATCCCCTCTCTTGGAACTTCTGGACCGCTTTATCTATGGTGGTTTTCCTTTTGATTGAGTTGTGGAGACAGGATTACCAGGATGGGAACTGGCAAGACTATGCCAGTGAGGAAGATGAAATTAATGTTCTGGGAAAGGCATTCAAGGGTGTTGTCTTGCCCAACAAGGTCATGCTGGCCAATTTCTATGAGAGATGCCTTCAGACTGTAACCAGTGATATTGCCAGGAACCGAGAGCTTGTGGAAGGTTTTGCAGATGACTTACTAGAAGCTCTGAGGAGTGTGTGTAATCGGGATGCTGACATGGAAGTAGAAGAATCCATAGGAGTTGGGAGCATGTATGAAAACTGGAGAGCTCACAAGCCCTTAGCGTGTGATTTAATTGTCCCTTTTACTCCTCCAGAGCCATATCGTTTCAAGTTTGAAAGCTTGTGTTCAGGAGAATCAGTCCAACCAGACAAACAAGGCTACGGTATGATAAAAATCTGTCGAGCAGATGAGAACTCAACAGGCTGCATCTGCGACAAGACTAAGTTAGGAGAAGACCTGCTCTGCCTCCTTCATAGCAAAATGGGCCAGACTAGGCAAAACTACCTTATGGAAGACCTCCTTTGCTACAAAGACACCCGTTATCTTGATTCTGTACAGGTCATGGCATGGTTCCAGGTTGCACTTACCAAAGCATGGAGTAAAATATCTCATAAGTATGAGTTCAACCTCACTTTCAGCCATCTGGATGCCCCTGGTGCTCTAAAAATCAAGTTCAGGTCTGGAAAAACCATTGCCTTCAACCTCACCCCAGTGGTACAGTATGCTGATACTGATGTATATTTTATTTCCCATTTTCGATGCAGTAGCCTAGAAGAAGGGCCCACTTCCAGCATCCACTGGTTGCTTACTTTTGCAGTATATGAAAAAAGGTACATCCAGTTTGTTTCCAAACGTCTGCCTGCTAACGCCTGTCACCTTAACTGCCTCCAGATTCTGTCCTTTCTTCACGCAAAGCAATGCAGTCTGACAGGAGAGAGCAGCCTTACAAACTATCACTTGAAAACAGTGATGCTGCATTTGCTACAGATCCATCCTAGTGCAGACTGGGCTTCAGGACACTTGGCGGTCAGGCTGCGAGACATGCTGAAATTTCTGGAGAAAAGCTTGCAAGAAAAGCGACTTTACCACTTTTTCATAGGAAACAGAAACCTGCCAGAGGAATTGGGTATTCCTGTGGAGTTCCAGAAGGCAGAACCACTTAATCTTTTTCGTCCCTTTGTATTGAAACGGAGTGCATACAGAAAAACTGTGGACATGTTTCATGAGATGCTAAAAAACACATCGGCTTTAGTAAATGAATATACTCTGCATGTTCCCAATGGACGGGTGAGTCTATTAAATAAGGAACCTCTTTAACAAGAATTACATTATGAACAGAAATCCCTCTGGGATGAAGACTGCTGATGCTCAGAGATATATAAGTGACCTTAAAATTGGTAGAATTGAGAATTTTTTTCATTTTCTTCCAAATATGATTGGCTGATATTCATGCAGCTTTTAATATTTCTAGAAACTGTGGATAATTATTTGTAAATAATGCTAAAGAAAAGGGGGGAGAAGTATCTAATTTATTCCTCTGTCTACAGTCCTTGGAATCTGGCAGAATCTGTGTGATTTGTTCTAAAGTAAAAATCATGACAGCTCCATAGGAGTTATTTTCCAAGGGAAAAATGCCTGTATGAGAAAATTGTGGTAGGCATTCAATCCTATACTACTCTACAGGTTGAACAAAAATTAACTGTAAGAAGGAATTCTGCTTCATCTTAAGCTGTTAAAACTGTCAAAATAGCTTGGAGGAATAACAATTTGGTATAATTCTTCAGTATTCTAGTCTGCATATTATTTCTATTTCCATCTGACACAAAGGATCAGACTTTTCCAAACTTTGGAAAAGTTTTATCTTTTTGAGCCCTGACTCTAATGATCCTTAATCGTGTGTGTGTCATTATCACAGAAAGTGTTGACTTTCCAAAAAAGGAACTTCTTTTCCAAACCATGACTTGACCTTATCCATCTAAACTATGATTCCTGCCAATGAGAAGAGCCTTATTCTGTAGGCCTGTCAGAGCATTGGTAATTAAAAGGAAGGTATTGATACCAAATTTAGCCACCTGCTTCCCTCTCCAGCAAAATAAAAAACAACCACCTCAAACCAGATCTACAGTATCATTGCTAATGACCTCACTGTTCCTGGGCATGGTTATATAGAAGAAACAATACATGCAAGAATTGTTCTTGCAGTCAATCTTGGGACTGTGTGTTTAATTTTATAGTAGATGGAAGCCACAGTATTTTCCAAATCCTAAATTTCTTCTTTCCTTTTTTTCCTTTTTGTGTTTTGCACCTTCTTAATCAGATATGTGATTTAAATTAAAAAGCTTTTCCAAATCAATTCAGAAGTGCTACTGAGTACAAAAGTATATAAATAGATACAAGGGAGTAAAGTATTTGTAATATCAGGATAAGAGATACAGTAACAGTGTATGCAAAGAGAAAGTGTGATCTGGCAGCCTATTTGGTTAGTTGCAGCTGCAGCTCCCCTCTGCCAATAATTTATTTACCACTACTTCTTTGGGTTACTGTAGTTTTTGCTCTTCAATACAAGAAGGTAGGTTACATATTTGGTATCTGATCCACTTCAGGGGGACTGAAAGTTGAGCAAGTTCAGTTCCCATCAGAAAAGTGCTGAAATACAATAAAATATTATGTGTTCCTCTTTGTACAAAATTCATAAATCTATTTTTTAAAAAAGCTTTCTGTAATGTAAAAACCTTAAGGAGAAGATGGAAACAGTTAAAGCCCCTCTGCTTTTTTTTTTTTAAGGATCAAGACTCTAGAAAATTGGTTTTGCAAAAATGATGAAAAATCCTAGAAAGTCATAAAAAGAGGTGTGGAATACCTTTTCTCCTTGTAGCATTCTTTTTGCAGACAACTTGTGCATTTAAAATTTTAATGTTTCTTCCATTGTTGTCAACATGCTATATAATTGACTCCTTGTAAAATACTGGCTCCAGTTAATAGACCTATTAAACAACCCATTGCGACTTCAGTTATTTTATTTTAAGTAATTACATGGTTGAAGTGGAAAATCTCTCTCTTTCTTTTCCAGTCAGCAGTATTTCTAGTCTTGAAACAAATCTCTCAAAGGAGAAACAAATCCAAACGTTCGTGGTATAAAACTTTCCAAGTTGTGGATTTTCAAGTAGCAACTTTCACAACAGTTACTATTCTCCCTAAGGCTTTAAGAAACACCCATGAAAGGCTTTATTAAACCGCAGCTTCAGTATTAAATAAGAGTTTTTAAATGTCATATTTTAATAGAGTAAGATGTTAAAGAGATAATGTAGAATTCAGTGAAAATGAAAAATATGTAATTTAGGAAGCAAATAGTCTGGGTCAAGAAATATCCTACCACATACACTTTAGAGCAAATATGTTGGAAAGATATATGGTTTGGTCTAGCTAGCCAGTTTGGTCTAGTGGTTAAGAAGCCGGACTCTTATCTGGGAATACCGGGTTCGATTCCGCCCTCTCCCATGAAGCCAGCTGGGTGACCTTGGGTTAGTCACAGTTCTCCTCTGAGCTCTCACAGCCCCACCAACCTCACAGGGTGTCCTCTTGTGGGGAGAATAGAAAGCTTTGTCAGCCACTTTGATTCCCCTTAAATGGGTGAGAAAAGCGAGGTAGAAAAGCCAACTCTTCTTCTACTAATAGTCCAGTACTAGACAGACCTATTCCAAGGTAAATCCTAGTGAGTTTGGTGACATTCCCTGGAAAGTGAAAATAGAGTTTCCCCATAAGACTGCTGTGTATGCACACCTATCTCATAGTTTGAAGCCCTGGGTTTACTTAGAATAAACAAACGTACAATTTTGTGGCATAGACAACTTAATCTGATTATCTTAATTTAATAAGCATCTGCTTATTAAATGTGGGGTGCCCAGTCTTTAGGCATGCTAGAACCTACAGTATTGGTGGTCAAATCCTGCTTGGTTGTGATGCCCTTATGTCAGTCATTGCCTCTCAGACTACCCTAATGCATAGAACTGTGGCTTCCCCTACCCTCTTTCAGGCACTGTTACTGTTTTTAGTGTGTTCATTTTATATTTTGTTTTCATTGCTGTAATCTGCCCAGAGACCTTCAAGAATAGGGCAAACAATAAATAAATAGGAGGCCCATGTCTGCTGTCTTGAAAGAAAAGGTAGGATTTTTCTTTTTAAAGTTCTGCAACATATTTAGATTGTTGTTTGCCATCTTCAGGATATGACTGACTGTAAATCCAGAACTCCTAAATCTTTTTGCTTTTTCTCAAGCTGTACACAAGGAAAATGTAACCTTCCCCGTCAGCAGACTGATAATGTTGTATTTGAGAACTAAGTGCTGCCTCCAGAGGCTTATGCCACAATAAGTTTTGTCAGGCTTTAAATGTCAGCAGGACTGCATTATATAATTCCCCCCATCCCATTAAGAAGCATGACACTCCTATATCTAACAGTTTTCCAAAACATAGGTTGAAGGAGAAGCTAATTAGTATTAAAATATTCACAAGAATGCTGCTATCCAAGATGTTTCTCCCCTCAAGGCAGTTTTGGTGCCAATACTAACTGGCTGCCATTACTTACAGTGTGGTTTCTAACCAGGTACATCTATGTATCTGACTTTGCTTGAATTTTGCGTATGTAGGTATTTCAAGTATCTTATGTTGAATTATCTATTTCTCTCAGTATTACTTGCACCAGGAAAAAATCCACATGATAACACTGAGGTATTTGAACCACAATTCCCATTAGGAAAGAAGCTTTAAAATGGCTTTGCAAATTCTCCATGGGCAAATGTCGATGGGTAGTTTGCTAAATAATAGAAAATGGAAAAGGAGGAATTATTCAGGTTTTATTATCTCTAATAAGTTTTTCTTTAATGTTGAAGAAATTTTTTTTGTATCATACTGAAAACTAAAAGAATTCATAGGTTGAGAGGGGAAAGGGAAGCCAAACCCATTGCTTCTTTCAACAATGTCCCTAAAACAGTATTAAAGCTGGATCTCCCAGTTGTGATCTGTGTTCATTATTTTCATCAATATTAAAAGGGAGTTCTGTGAACAGATATGAGGGATCTCAAAAAATGAAAGTTGCAAAGTGTTGAGAAATTTTGGCCAAAGCCTTTAGGCATGCACCTTTCTATGCAGGGAGAAATTATCAGTACAGAGCATCTTGGAGGTTATGGTAAATGTATGCAGTATAGCCAAGAAACTCAAGCATGCATATTTTAAAGCTGAATGAGGGCAAAATATCATTGTTTCTATAAGCCAAATGTATGTCCATATAAAGTTTAATATAGCTACACAGTACAGCCCAAGATAATAAGATTCTTAGGTTTTACAGCAAGTTTCAAGCTGCAGATTTCCTTGTTCATTTGTGTCCCCAGGTACCCACATAAGACTAGGACCACAACTTAACTCCACACTACAGTAGGCCAGCTTTGGGTGGGGATAATGTTTTATCAATAACCCCTGAGATGGTTAGATCTTTCTGCTGTTTCTGGCCAGGGTACGTTGACAGCTGCTAGTACCTTGTGCATCAGTGCACAACTGCATGTAGTCTCTTCAGTATATCTAGAAAATGAGAAAAAGGACACAAAGTAATGACTGTGTGTCTTCCTGCCCTAATCCTAGGACACCCTTTCATGACCCCCCAGGTGCATTAATGCCTCTTCTCAGCCACCAGCACAGGAATGAAGACACATGCCCCAAGAATGAGGGGAGGGCATCTCTGCCATATAATGGAATTGCTGCCTAAAACTACTGCAGCACACTGTTGAGAAGAATCACCCAAGTAACCCGACCAGAAACTACCAGGTACACAGATATACGGTCTGACTGCTCCTTGAAAGTTAAATCATAGACCAGCAATGATTTTGTTACTGGTACTAAACAACACTAAAGTTAGGGATGAAAAATCATTAGATGCTATTAAAACATCTGAACCAGATAAAGAAGAGGTACTATATAGTACTAAATGAATCAAGCTGCTTCCGTACTAACCAAAACGCCCATTGTCCCTGTTGTCTGGAGAACTGAATTCGCAAGTAGAATTAAGGTAAGGTTAGTGAGGGGAGAACTTCTGTCCAGAGACAGACTCCTGATAAGCAAAGATTATGCTGTACAGTTGCTGGTAGAGAATCATTCTATGTGACACTGGTCAATCTGACAGAAAGATACCAGGTATGTATATGTGAAAAAGTTCCACTCCACGACCTTACTATGCAGATGAAATATATGCCGTAATCTGCAGGCAAGCTAAATGAGATTTAATTTGGGGGCCATGGAAATTCACCAGAAGAGGAATTGTGTAAGCACAACAGAGTGATTTTCACATCAACCCCAGTGACAGCTAAGCATTTCAGAAGCAATAGCCTTGAAGATCATATGCCATGGGTCTAATATTGTATTATACTACTACAGATTCATACACAAAGGTATGTATAAAATGCCAGGTAAGTGAAACACAACATGGACACAGTTGTCTGATGAACAGCTCTGAAAAGCAGCTGTAACTCTAAAGAGGATAATGAAGAACAGGCTTTGCCTTCTACCTTCTGGGTTGTCTGCAAAGTGGGAGGGATTGTACCTCTGGTGAACAGCACATTTTATATTGTAAAGGCTACCAGTTCAGTCATCTAAAAGCCCCAATGCTGTACAGAGTTTTGACACTACTAAAGACATCCTCCTACAGTCCTAGTATGGTGGGAGCCAGGAGAAAGAAGCATATTTATCTAATAAATGTATATCCCACCCTTCACCAAATGGTCCCAGGGTGTGTTACTATAAGAATAAAATATAATTAAAAATATAACCCTCTCACACCCATTCCCACCTTCCCTAACCAGACAGCACCCAGTTATTTAAATGGCAAAATCCTGATTGAAAAGATTTGTTTTTCACCAGGCTCCGAAAAGTATACAATGTAGGTGCCTGGCAAGCCTCAAGAGGGAGGCTGTTCCAAAGTCTAGGGCCACCACAGAGAAGGCCCTCTTGTATGTCCCTATGCCTCATACCTCTGCAAGAGAAGGAACTACAAGAAGGCCCTCTCCTTGATCTCAGTGCATGGGCAGGTCTATATGGGAGAAGGCATTCCTTCAGATAAGCAGTGCTCCAAGCCATTTGGGCTTTAAATGTTAGTGTCAACATCTTGAATTGGACGCTACACCAAACAGGTAACCAGTGCAGATCCTTCAATACAAGTCCAGCCAGAGATTCCCATCAGCAGTCGAGCTGCTGCATTCTGCACCAGTTCCAACTTCTGAACCATTTTCAAGGGTAGCCCCACGTAGAGCACAATTACAGTAGTCTGATCTGGAGGGAACCAGAACATGAGTCACTGTGGCCAAGTTATCCTGATCCAGGTAAGGCTTCAGCTGGCAGACTGAATGAAGATAATGGTAGGCACTCCTGGCAGTCACTGCCACATGGGACTCAAATGACAGCGATCAATCCAGGAGTACTCCCAAGTCACACACCTGAGTTCCTGGAGCAAAACAACCCCTCTAAGAATTGGGTGACCCTTAACTTCCTGGACTCGGGACCCAGTGACTAACAATACCTCCATCTTGTCTGGATTCAGTTTCAATTTATTGATCCACATCCAGTCCACGTGGTTTTCTCCTTCACATTTATGGAAAAGGCCATGCTCCTCTGAAGCTAGTTAGGCAGTCTTAAGGCTTCATTAGCAACTGCATAACTTACAAGTAGTCAAAGTACAACCCTACAGGTGTTACTAACCTACAGCTCCCATTCATCCAAATGGGACTTGTAATCCAGGAACATCTAGACAGCCATAATTTGAGCTCCACAGACCTACCCTTGTTGCTGCATAAAAAAGAAAATGAAACTTCTGAATTTAAAATGAGCGTTTATTCTGGAAGAGATTTATCAATTTCAAAACAGTAGAAGATACTTGTCTCAGACCAATAAAGAACGTGGAGTAGAAACACAACACTCAATGTCAGTTGACAGACAGTAACAGGCAAACCCTTGAAGTGTTCTCCCTTCCCCAATTTTATGCTTTTCTTTTTTTGGAGGTAACAGAAGGCCTCATATAGAAAACATCAGTTCAATACAACCTTATTCTCACTATATATCAAATAAGTACTCATACATAACCAGTCAGCATCCACCATCTCTTAGAGACCATAGTCACAAGCATCATGACTGTTCTTCATGTACAGCTCAATGTAGCCTTTGAATGTCTGGGGATCTGTAATTGTAGCTTTAACAGCAGGATCAAGCTTCATGGCTTCAACCCAGTGTTTGAGTGCTGGAGTGTTGTCCAGGCAGCTGTAGAAGACCAGGCAAGAAAAGCTTTAAGGTAATTGAAGCCTATATCTCTGTCATTTCTTCATAAGGTATACACATGGTTCAGTTATACAGCACATTCTCAGCATACAAAATCTCTCATGTTCATGACTTGGCATTCCCAAACAAGGCTAAGACAGATTCCTGATTGATTCTTGGAAATCTTCTATCAGTACAAACTGTACAATTACCTCTTCTACAATGCAGTTTTCTAAAGCATGGTTTTGCTTCTGTGAATTTAGTAAAATTCAACCTTCCTTCCTATAGTACAGATGTTCTACAGAAACATCTAGCATAACTGAGAATCAGTACTCAGACCACTGTACTGAGATCAAGCTATTGCAGAGAATAATTTCTGGATGAGTTGTCTTAACATTAATTAGAGTATGTATTTTGGACTGTTGGAATGTCATTGGTAAGTGTCAAGGAGAAGATATACTAGGTCTCTTCAGGGACCTGAACCACCCAAAGGTAGATACAAGTAATCTCAAAACAAAAACTGTTACACTTTAAATATTCTGTTGTGCCATGTCATAATTTAAGAGACATGCTGAAGAACTGGGCCTGAACTCTTGAGAACAGCAAAATAAAAAGGAAAGTCAAGCAGTAAGGAAGATATGGACCTTCTCTAATTAACCTCTAGAAACCTCATAGCACAGTTTAACGCTATCCATTCTCCTCAAATACTTGAAATAAGAGCATGATCATACACAGATCTTATGTGCCACCTTTGAGTATCACTCTGGATTTTATATTAGGTTACAGAATGAGCTTCTCATATAAAAACTCTGCAAAAAGCTTGTGTCAGTTACAGCACCTGAAGTCTCCTGTGACGTGATAAAGACTGAAATTTCTGTGGCATAAACTTCTACCAGCTATAACACACTTTACCGGCTACATGGAACATTTTTCCCAGATGCAAGAAATTACAGGTATATACAGGAACAGAGTTTTCTAAAACTGAAAGGTTTTTTTAAAGGCCATGAAATTCAAGAAGCAGTAATAACTTTGGCTATTTTTATGCTGATCCTAAACATATTGAATATATCATAGCAGCATGATACAGTTTACAACTGAAGTCACTATGATAATGCTATCTTTCCATCAATGCTCTGGTAGAATTAAGGCAAGAGTCATGCACAGACTTAATAAAGCAAGATACAAATAAGCCAGCTGGCCACATAAGCAATCCCTTTGTTCTTCACTTCCCAGAAATATCCTATTAAATATTTTTTTTCATTCTATGCAAAACAAGCTAGGAGTAGCCTACTTCAAACTCTAACTTAATATTCTAACTCATTTTGAAGTTGTTAAACGTGTTATCTAGTCTAGATGAAAGAGAGAATCTTTAGGTCTTCAGTTGCATGACAGAAGGCATAAAGGGGCTGCACATGTAGTCAGAAGGTTTCATTCCTATTTCAGATGTGTAAACAGAGGCATAAATTACCCAAATTAGCACTCATCTGTCCAAAGTATAAACGCAAACCTCTCTTGCTATGTATTTTTGTAGCCTTACACCTTTATGTCCTGTGAGATAGCAGTATTGGGAAGAAAGGGTATGTTCAAATGTGACATTAAGCAATGTATTTCTTTCCCCTCCTCAGTCTTGGCCGCCAGCCACTCCACTCCCTTGTTAGCTCCGGGACATGTGGAAGTATATCTTGCCTGTTAAGAGAGACTGCTATTTCCAGACCACTGCATTAGAGATGGATGGTTATGCAATGACATCCAAGGATGAGAAACAAATTGTTTAAAAGGCTTACTCGTGTAACTGGAAGAGCTCCATACGTTCAAACCAAGGCCACATCATATAGTCAATCATGGAAACAGAGTTCCCACCAAAAAATGTAGTTTTCTTTTTTGCTAGAATCTAAAAAGAAAAGAAACATGACATACAACAAAAAATTAAGATCTTCAAGAATTGAAACCCAGAATATGAAAAGTTTTGGGAAGTTACTTTCTTAGACTACAACTCCTCTGCAAAATGGGAATGACTTGAGGATCATGGAAAGTCCAAAAAAGGGCACTCTTCCAAATTGTGGGAAACTACACAGGAAATAATGGTGGACAGTATCCACTGGGGTGGGTGGGGTGAAGAGTAGAAAGAGTAGATTAGACTGTAATTCTATGCTTACCAAGAAGAGGGTAAAGGACTCTGAGCTGCTCTGTCTGGTGGGATATTGCTCATTTTATTCTTATTGATTAATCATCCCTGACTCACCCTAGAGTTTTGCCCAGGAACAGAGACTAGTGTGGTTGAGAAACATCTTGCAGACCACAATTTGAAGACCTTAGCTCAGATCCCACAGTGGAAGCTAGATGGTACTTTAGCCTGTACTGGTCCTTAATGGATTAGTCTAGTTAAGGAACTAGGCCACTGTAGGCTACACAGCTGGATTTTAGAAGAGAAGACAGGGCTGTTGCAGGGTGGAAGGAAGCAGCAAAGCAGGAGCTCAATTATGGGCTGGAAAGGCAAGGTATATACACCTATAGAGTAACAATGGATTGCAACAAGTCCCGGTTTGGGAAGTTCAGAAATAAAGGAAGTATGCACTTTAGCAGTTGTCTGTTTAAAAGAGAGCTGGTGAACAATCCTAGTATTGAAGTGATGAAGAAAGCGTTCAGCCTTTCAGGTACTGGATACAATAAAACCACATTGAGGGCACCAGCATCTAAAACCAAAACTCTTCCAAACGGTCAGTTTTCTTGCAGTGTCAGAAGGCAACATAGCAGGGAACATGCTGTAATTTCAAAACTGAGGGTTATGTGGCTCCCCCTTCCTCACAAACTGATTGTTCTGAAATGAATACAATATCTTGTACTGAAACACTCTATTGCTGCATTCACATCTAAGTTTTAATCCAGGCCCAGTCCAGTTTCAGAGTGAGAGAGCACATCACTAGCAAATTGACTAGCAACTTTCTTCCCATTTTATCTAATCCAAAGATTTTCTGAGTGAGATAATGCTGAAAGAAACAGCTTGACACTTTGCAGCCTATGGTTTTTTTTAAAAAAAATGGTCTGGATTTGACAGAACTAAACCACAATGGTTTATACAAATGTGAACATGGCTCCCTCTCGTGGACAAAGGAAGACAATCATATATAAACACAAATTAGAGTAATGTAATATTAAATACAGTTCATGTACTCTTTCTGTAAAAGTATTAGGCTTCTTTCCCCCCCTAGAAATAACCAAGCGCAGTAAGGAAGTAAATCTTTTCAGATGCAGCCCCTCATTCTCTGGAACTATATACCAAATTACATTAGTAGTTTTTAAGATATGGGGTTGCTCTAAAAGCATATTTTCACATCTGCTTTCAACAATTTTTAAATTGGACGATTTATTTTTGTTCATTTCAAACAATGTAGTCTCTGGAAATCTATGGTATATAAAGCAGAGAAAAAAAGAAAGGACTTGTAGTTCAAAATATACACATGACTTAACTGACCTCTCTGGCCTGAGAACTGAGTAGAAGGGGTAGCTAAAGGTATAAACTAAGCTGGAAAACTGAGGGACCTTTCTACATCTTAAAGATTCTTCAACGTAACCTTAAAATCAGCAGTATTTGATAATCAATTCCCACTCTTCACATGTGACAAAATAAACGTTTATGGCATTCACTGTTTTGCATAACCGGAAAACCCAAGGCCCTTCTACCCCACAACAAAATTCAAGGGGCTACATAACAAACTCTCACCTTTTCAAGTCTGAGAAGGTTTTCACAATACTCGTTCTTCACTGCCAAGGCATCCTCCCCACTTCTGATGGCCAGAAGATGCTTGTAACTCAGAGAAGGCAACTAAGCAAAAGAGAGACTACAGTGTTACTAATTTTTAGTATGGCAATTTAAGGAGCATATTCTGGCTTCCAGGAATAGTCTACAGGCAGATGAAGAAATTCTTTCCTGAAGCAAAGTAACTTTGGAGACTTGGGTAACCACTCATATAGGAGAATCAAAAATCAACTGCCCTTTGCTTGCCTCCAGCACAGGTACTAATCCAAAAGGAGCTTTCTCGAAAAACCAATCTGGCTTGTTTTTCAAATTGATATTGACAATTTCATGGCTAAAAGGTATGACACAGCAAAAATGATTATCATTATTTAAACAAGTATCACCTCCTTCTCTTAGTACATAAGAATCTAAGAGGAACCCAGCTGGATCATGTCACTATAGAAAAATGATGGCATCAGCAGCCCAAGTACAAGATAATCTCATAAATACCAAAATTTTGGAGGCAAAAATAACATCTTAATATACTCCTATTAATAAACAGATGGTAGCTATTCTCCAACCATGGCTTCCACTGGTAAGGTTCTATACCTTATCCACCCAGTTTATATTTCAGTTTTAACATTTTGTTGTTATAATTGTTTTTAACCATGTTTTTAAGTTTGTTGTAGTCACATCAGGATTTTTTAAAGTTGCATAGAAATGTTTTAAAAGAATAAATAAGATATGTCTGCTTTGGTTGATCTTAATTCTTTTTTGTTAATATGCATTACTATAAAGGCATACAGCCTAAAGCAAACTGCTTTCCTTTTCAGGTCTATGGCCCATAGGGTCCTTTACCTATGACATGTTTTGGCCCCAGTCAAGATGGCCAACGGAAAAAAGAACACTAGATTTGGACCACAGGCCAGGTCCTTATGGGGTGACAGAGGCAAGACAGGGATTGCCCCGTCATTCAGGGCTCCCAAAACATAACTTCCAACGGAATTAAAATTTTTGGAATATGCCAGCACACTGGAAACCTACAAAAGAGACAGTGTTCAGCCAAATTAAGTAATCTCCTGTGCCTTAAATATGTATGGGTTTTATATATTAAAATATCACGGTTTTAATGTGAAGCTTTTAAGACTGTACTGGGAAGGCTAATTATATGCTTTTATAACCATGAGCTCTTCACATTTCCAAATGAAGAACAAGCTTATTCTATGACTATGACCAAGAACTCAGTCAAGTGTTATAATGATTTTGACAGTGCATCCAAGCATTCAGAAAAAAGTCTTTCCAAGGGAAAGAAGTTTATTTGTGCATCCTGTATTAAAAACATCTAATGAAATTAATACTGGCCTTTAAATTTTAATTATCCGTAGGGTGATACTAAATATGCCTAGACTGAACAAAAGAATCCAGAGCATCATTTTGAGGATTGTTAAAATGAACTGACGGAGTTTAATTGTACATGGAATTGAGAAGCTTCAGGAAATGTTTTCATGGTTTCTAGCAGTTCAATCCCCAACCACATCTACTCCGAATGAAATCCTACTGGGCCCAGTGACACTCCCTGGAAAGTGATTTTAGAAGTAGACTTCAATTTATTTAAATCAAACTATCATAATGAGCAGGACTGGCTGCAGCTCAGTACAGCATCTGTTTTGGATACAGAAGACTCCATGGCTAATCTCCAGCATCTCCCTAGAATGCCATGGCAAACCATTTTTGAACTGCTGCCAAGAAAACTGTGTGGATTATACAGGTAGTAACCAGGAGCTGAGCTGAATTCAAAGGCAGCAATAATTTTAGATTGAGAACAATTTGGGGAGGATGCTTTAAGAATTACATAAATCTTACACCTCTTGATGATTTATTATTCTGCCTTAATAGTATAATTCAATTTAACAAGATGCTGCATTAAGGAAGGATAATTTTATAGGGTACTATCAGGTTTTATTCTGTAACTGAATTATATCACTATCAGTAAAGGGAAGTAAAACAGTAAGACTGGTCTTTGGGGTGTGTACATCAGGGTAACAGGCAACTTGTTCCTATCAAGGAGATTTAGGGAAGTGTTCTCTCTGAGCTCACTATATTTATAAACCTCACTAAGAAAGGGCCTCCAACACCTTAGCTATTATTCTAGTTTTAGATTCAGAAAACCAATTCAAGAAGAAGCGGCAGTAATAAGCAGTAATAAGGTTGCTACCAATGCAGAAAAGGGATTGCTATTGTTTATTGGTACACACCTTAGAGAAATATTCCAGGAGCATCTTCTGACAAGCTTTGTCATAAGGATCTGTAGGATACAGCTTCTTCTCTGGATAGGCTTCATCCAAATAATCGCAAGTAATAGGAGACTCAAAAATCAACTGCCCCTTGCTTGTCTCCAGCACAGGTACTAATCCAAAAGGATTTTTCTCAAAAAACCAATCTGGCTTGTTTTTCAAATTGATATTGACAATTTCATGGCTAAAAGGTATAACACAGCAAAAATGATGATCATTATTTAAACAAGTATCACCTCCTCCTCTTACTACATAAGAACCTAAGAGGAACCCAACTGGATCATGTCACTACCCATCTAGTTCAATATTCTGTCTCACACAGTGGCTTACCGATTGCTTCTGGGCATTCTGAAGCAAAAGCAAAAGACCAAACCTTAATCTGTTTCTGCAAATAGCCTTTAGAGGCTTCCTGCCTTTCTACTACTACCAGAATCAATAAAAGTCCCCACTATTTTCAGGAGATGTTCAATTGTCCCTGGCATTTTCATAACAATTTGCTCAAACCTACTGACCAACCCCTCGCCTGTTTTGCCTCAGCAAGGGGATGAGATCATCTGTCTTTGAGATAATTAAGAAGTGATCCATGTGCAGCTTAGAAAAGGCAAAATTCTAGGAAGATGAGGCTTTGATCCTGACTTCTTTCTGTTATTCGCTAGAAATGCTTACTACCTACCTTTCTGCATAAAACAGAAATCAAGACAACTAGCAAAAACCAAACTAAACCAAGATTTGAATCTTTAAAACAAGTGTTTCTCAGATGTTGGCCCTCAAATATGCTTTATTTTCAGCTGGTGTGGCCAACAAATATGTAAGGGCCACAAACCCTTCTAGCTTGAACAAAAACAGACTTTTCACTGTTCAAACAAAATACGTCTTAGAAGCCTCTGCTAATCATGGTTATCTAACGTTCCTGGAAATAACTATAAAAACTCAAATTCTGAGCAGCAACAGCGAAAAGCTGTCATAGCTTTATATATACTTAATGTAAGGGCCTGAAAGAGAAGCTTTCTCTACCCACTTATCCATAGGTTTTCGTTCAACCCTTGTATCTCTGTACTGTCCTTATTACTTCCTGCTTCCCCCCCCCCCCCCCAGTCTCATCTTCCTTATCTAAGCTCAGGGACACGTTTGGTTTGAGGCAAGGTATAACCTTAAGCATCTTTCCTCTTCCCTTATTTGTAACCTTCCACATGCCTATTTGGATTAAGAACTTCACGATGAGATCATGCAAGATGTTTGAGGTTTTATCTGGACTATCACTTAGATTTGTGAGTGAAGAGGGTCAAAATTGCAGGTCATCTTGTATAACCTATTTAAAAATCAGTTCCACTGAATTCAGTAGAGCTTTCTTATAAGTAAAGTCATGTGGCACCCCACCATCTTCAAAAAAAAGAAGCCCCTGCATATATAAGTGGAACGTAGAGAAAGAACAAAAAGAGAAATTCCTTACTGCCCATCTGCCTCTCCAGTATTTCAAAACAAGTGGCATAAAACTGATAAACTTTTAAAACTTGGAGCAAATGAACATCGAGAGCATCACTACCACAAGGTGAAACAAGCTTTTTGCCAGGGGTTCAGTCACCTAAGGGGCCTCGAAAGCAAAGCTGGGTGGCTAGCTGGGTGTGTCCAGTTCAAGTGGATCCTTGGTGATTTTTTTTAATTGCACTCTATGTATAGTTCTGTCAGACTGCATTATATAGGGGGTATCACCTTGATTATTTATTGTTACTGTTTTCCATCCTTGCTGTATCTCTGAAGCTAACTTACTGAGCCTATGAGAAGATCTGCTAAAATAGTGCAGTTTCCCATAAAACTACCATTTGATTTGACCACATTTGTTTCAGATGGAATAATTTGACATTTAGAGGGAAGTAGGGTTCTCTCCATCATTTGAAGAAAAAGTGGTGTTTCACCTGTTGTAGCTTTGTTAGCAAGAGGAGACTCTCTGCCACCACTGGCTAAAACGGGAGAGACAGAAGAGGAGCAAATGTCATCACCATCAGAAGGGTGTTAAGAGACCCTTTCTTTGGAAGGATTTCACAGCCACTAGCTTGTCTCTGGATAAATTTCCAGAGCTCACAGGATTCTATCTTGCCTTTCTTGCTGGAGGTCACTGCAAAGTAACTAAAACTAAGTTCAGAATAACTCTTTGAAGCTTTCTGAATCCTTCACCTCTGCATTTTTGGGAACTGGAGGAGGATACCATATGGACCATTTGGCCATATAGATGGATAGCATAGTTAACTGTTGCCACAAACTCACTACAAAGTTTAAGTAAACTAGTATGGCAATAGTTTTGAAAACATATATTGAGTCAATATTGGTATTCATAGCAGACACACAATAAATCAGGACTCCTGAGATGACCCACCACGTATTTTACTCCCCAGATCTAAACTTTACTAGGCAGCAGAAGGAAAGCTTGGCAAGATCTACCTGGCTGTTTCTGAAGCCATTCTCACCCCAACTTGGAGATTTGGCTGGTTTATTGTCTGAACTGTTTCAGTGTGTTTCTGACAACTAAACTGGCCAAATTGTTAAGTCAAAAGAAACAGTAGCTAGGTTCAATGCAACAGTAACCTGTACTAAGCCATCCCTCTACAGTTCGGTGCAGCACAGAGCTGAAGAGCAAAACAAAGACCACAGCAGTTCAGAGCCTCACACCAAACTGCCACTCATGCCTATCCTAGAGGACATGAAGTTTTGACTGAACCTAGAAGATGATCTTACTTGATTTCTTTGGCTTTCAGGACCAACCGTGTTCTCTGTGCAAAAGGACAGTAGCGCATACTGTAAAGGCGGATCACTCCCTCGGGCACAGGACCTGGAGCAGGACTTCCTGCAAAACAAGCAGAGTTAGTACCATTATGCCCTTACCCTAAAATGTAAACATCTGTGTAGGTCAAAATCTATGGCAAACAAGAGACAAAAAGAGGCAAGAAATTTGTTTTCTGCATTCAGGGACTTTCTATACACGGTAAAAACAGCAGCATGCTGGCACCGCAGCTGGACCACCAAAGCATTCCTGAGACCATATCAGGCGGCTGCCAGCTTATCACCCCAAAAGGGCAGATGAAACATAGTTCAGGATCCTAGACAATCTGACACTGGCACGCTCTTCATTATCACAGTTCTAGATCTAACATTCAAGAACTTGGCAAGTGTTCAAGTCAGTTTGGTCGCCAGACTCTTATCAAGCAATGCCAGGTTTGATTCTGCCCTCCCCATGAAGCCAGCTAGGTGACCTTGGACTAATCACAGCTGTCTTCTGAGCTCTCACAGCTCCACCTACGTCACAGGGTGTTCTGTTCTAGGGAGAAGAATAGAAAGCTTTGTCAGTCACTTTGAGTCCCCTTAAATGGGTGAGAAAAGCGGGGTACAAAATCCAACTCTTCTTCCTCTTCTTCTTGAGTAACAAAAGAGAAGTGCTGGCACAGCAAGTCCCCCAAAAAGTTATCTGGAACTGTATAAATGCACATCTTGAAGCCTCATTTGCCTCTGCTGCAGGGCAATACCAGCATTTTTTAAAAAGAGATATCATTTTCTCATACTGTCTGGAACCACTCTACTTTCACATAAAACCTTGCAAGCCTCACTAAACAGGCATATATAGGCTTGTTGGCAATTTTGGAGCCCCAAAACTACTAAATTTCACATCTACTAGCTCACATAAATCTTCCTTCTGGGCTGAGTCACAAGAGTGCATGGAATGTTACAAGACAGGAAAGGGAAGACAGACACATAGGATTCTGTTTTATACAAGTCAAAATCGCATGCCAGAGGACCATAGAAGAAATAAAGGCACTGCAGAGATATAAAAGCTTAAGAAAAAGAGCAGAAGAAAATCCTGACTCAGCCCTTCAAATTAGCTGTAATTAAAGCTGCACAGCAGTAGTGATGATTTATAAGGAAGCCATATCCTCTCAGTAAATGTTACAACTGTAGGAACCTATCAGTAGCCAGGAAAATGAGAATTAAAAAAAAAATCAAGCCTCTTTAATTCTAACAATGCATGTAATTTGCTCTTTGTGGACTTGACCATATTAGTTTTAGTGATCATCCAAACTAATGGAAAGGCCCCAGAAATCCAGGGCTTTCAATGTTTCACTACCAAAGGCATGGAAAGAATTTGTGGAATATAAAAAAACCCTAATATTCTTTTGTTGATTTCACATAGGTGCATCTTAATAGGACTGAGTACTGAACATCAACAATATGTGGATGCTGCTTCTGCGCACGTGCAGGACCAAGGCCTTGACATCTGCTATTAAGCGTGCACAGGACTGGGTCTATCTGTAGCACATGCTCTCAAATTCTTCCACTCCCTCCTAGTTCTTTTCCTCATAGGGCTTTTCTAGGCTGAAGGGCACCATATAAATGAAATTTTAAAAACTGCCATTCAGGTTCAGTTAGCAAACATCTCCAGTCAGCCTTCATTCCAGGCATTTGTTTCTTGGAAAAATACACACTACTTTCATAAAAAGGATAGATACATTTTACTAAGCAACACAAGTTATAGCTGGATTATGGAACTATTTCTTCTACAGTTTAAATACTGTATTCCACTGCATTGCATTTTTGAGCCAAAAATTTCCTTCATAGTGGATTTTCATAGATTCCCCTTGCATTAACTGACATGTAATATGAGGATATATGTGAAAACACAGAAACCAAATTATGTATAGATATTAAGTTTCTGGGCAAATTCTTAAATACAAAAGTAACTATTACAAGCTCACAGTGCACCACAGTATTTCTCCTCCATCTGGACACAATCAAGGCCAGTCACACATAGATGTTAAATCACTTGCAGAAAATATTTAAATTGGTGCAACTGAACTTCGAATTGTTTGCAAGAGCCTGACTATGACACCCATATGACCCAGGCACTACAGTGTCCGGAGAACCTTTTATCCAAACACAACACAGGCACAGGCACATGCAAAAACATATATGCCACTGGACCATAATAAGCCATAGTTACATTGCCCATAACGCATTATGGTCCATCAACCCAAATGTTGTGATTACAACCTAAGTTGTAATCCAGCTTCAGTCCGCTTCCAAAGTGAGAGAACTCATCTGACAAGTTGTTTTCTTCCGTCATTTCTAACTCAGAAAATCCATCTTTGGGTTAGATAAAATGGAAAGAAAACAACTAGTTACTTCGCTGTTGAGTCGCAGGGTTGAGTCCATGTTGTGGTCACACTTAAGGTTTAATGCAGCTTCAGTCCACTTTCAGAGTGAGAGAACACACCAGCAAAGTGACAAGCTGCTTTCTTTCAGTGTTAAATAACTCAGAAAATTCACCTTTGAGATAGATAATGTGGAAAGAAAATTACTGGTCACTTTGCTGATGAGTTCTCCCAAAGGTGGACTGAAACTGGATTAAACCCTAGGTGTAACCACAGACCCAGTCTGAAGGGAACTATTGAGCACCAGCCTTTTCTTGCGCTTTATCCTCCTGTATGTCAGGAGGCTAAAGAGCATCGTCTGAGACCTAGCCCACTGATTATTGGGCTGTGGGTTAGGCCTCCTGGAGCTAGAACTATTACGTTGTAGCCGGGTGTTCATTTTCGCCACGCTAAGCAATGCAATGACTAAAAGCAGCAGGCAGTAGAGTCCTGGGAAGCCTTCAGCCCACGCTACAAGCCTGCCTGGCAAGGATCCCTCGCTCCCTGGCTGTGCAACCGTTGCTAGAAATAAGTCAGTAATTAAAAAGAGAGCAGATTAGCCCTTTTCCCCCTCGGGTACAGTTGTCCAGGGGGAAAAAAATCCTCCTTGGAAATGCACGCTTAATTTGAACGAGCAGCAGCAGCGGCGGCAGCATCCCCTCTTCCGCAATGGCGGCTGGCCAGCCACGGTTCTGTCCTTGAGGAAGCAGCAGAAGAAAGCAGCTGTACTTAGGGCGACCACAGAGTTACATGCGGCACGCAAATGGAAGGCTACAGACCAGGGAACGGGCATTGCCGCTTCTCACCTTTGCCCAAGCTCCTAGCGAATTCCCCAGCCATTATCCCTGCTGTCAGAACGGAGCCGCCACACACGAGGAGGAGGAGGAGGAGGCCTTCCCTCTGCTTCAGTTCTCCTCTCTCTCCCTCACGAGGACTACGAGAACCGTTGGTTCCGCCCCCTTCATTGTTATTCTGCAGCAATCCTGCAGGCGGAGCTCGCAGAAGATGGCAGCTGGCCCCGCCCCTTTCTTAGTCTACAGCGACGCTGTGGAAGAGAGAGTCGCCGCTGACGAGGTTTCGCTAGTAACTGTTTTGAGTCTCTGTGTGAGAGGCTGTGGTCACGCTTAAGGGTTTAAACCAGCTTCAGTCCACTTTCAGAGAGGGAGAGGGAACACATCAGCACAGTGACAAGCTGTTTTCTTTCAGTGTTAAATAACGCAGAAAAAAATCACAGAAAATAACTCAGAAAAATTTGGAACAGATAACGTGGAAAGAAAATTACTGGTCACTTTCCTGATGTGTTCTCTCACGCTGAAGGTGGACTGAAGCTGGATTGAGCCTTCGATGTGACCACAGCCAAAGAGTACTTGTATATTCAAAGTGGAATGGAAAGGTTTGGAAGTTAGAACATCTACAGGTGACAGCAATGATGTGTAAAGCTGTATCTATATTGATTGCAGCACAAGTGTTAAGGGATTCCACGCACACGGACTCGAAACACCAAAGGAGGTTAGAAAGAGAGCTTTATTTTGCATGCAAATGACACTAGGGGATAACTCCGCAAAGCTAGCGTATTGAGAACAATGTGCAAGAAGCTTTTATAGAGAAGGGAGGGGCATTAGCCCAAGTTACAATGCGCATGTACTTTCCAGCAAACTCCAGAACTCTTGGACAACAACATGTATCTCAGTTGTATCCCTTTTCAAGGCAAACCAGCAGAAACACACAAAGCACAATAGGTTCCCTGTCTTTTGCTCCCTGTCATCTCCCCCCTTTTCGATATAAGATATCGACGCCACTGCTGTTCCCCGGTTCTAGCAGGTTTGCAGCCACTTATCTGATAGGCCACCTAATTACACACAGCCCTAGAAGTGAAGGCCACTTACAAGAAAAGGCATAACACAGGGTACTAGGCACTTTCTGATAAAAAGCAATGATCACATTTCATGTAGCTGACTTTTTCAGTCTTGTATGGAGTGAATGCGAAATGAACACAGAAAGAGACAATAGTTTGTCTTTTTGAAATGATACCTCAATGAACAACCATTATACTGCGCATATGAACTAAACCTTCAAAGAAACAGATTAATTACAACTAAAGCCAATATAGAAATATGCAAAAGATACACTTCAGCAGTAATGCAATTGTTAACTTCTATGCAAAAGGTATACAAAGAAAATTAATACAATAGTTGATGAACAGCAATTGAGCAATACACATACTAAAAGCATTTGCAATCAAATATCTTAGGAATCAGCAGGCGTGATTGACTTATTAAAAATGGTCAATGTCCATCATTGTAAGCGAATGAGCGAATGTTAACTTCTGCAAGCAAATGATGATCAAAAGTGAGCAAATGTTCAAAAGCAATCAAATGTTCAAAAGCTCATTCTCTTTTCACTTCTTGTGACCTGGTGGACTGGCACAGGTGCTTAAAACTTTCTTGTGACGTAGCTGTCAGGTGATGGAAACTTGTCACAGGTACAAATTAGCTTTCTTGTGACCGGTGTAGCCACAGGTGTCAAAAACTTCTTGAGTTATTACAGTGTAATGCTGTGTCAAAGACCTGGCACATTTTGAAACAAGGGAAAGATTCTTAAACATTGGTGTACGTTTCAAATCTACAAATCTCCTGATTTCTGGCATACCTCTAAAATACCTGATGAATTCGGGCAAATTCCATCTCATTTCTCTAACTTGTAAGCAAACCTGAAGTTTCCCATCAGTCAGAGTGCTTCAGATAATACCAGGGCTCTTGGCTCTTCTTCTGAATTCTGGCCCCCCTTTCAGTAAATGTCCCCCCTTTTTAAACTAGAATGAATCCAGGACTGAGGCCCTCAAATTTTGCAAACAGGCTATCAATCTCAGAAGGTTGCATTCGGAATCTACAATAGACCAGCTCATATACTCAAATTTGTCAGACTAAGAAGAGAATCTTCCCAAACACATTATGGAATAGACGAATTCTGCAAAACACACTCAGACAATATCATGGTTAAAAAGACACAATATGCAAATACATTTCAACCAAAATTCAAGCTCAGAAATTATATTGTAGTGACCTGGGTTTCTTCTCCAATATAATAATGATCAAACCCGCACCTCAGTTCTATAAAATCTTCAGTCTTGTGGCAGCATGATAAAAAAACTTCTGGAACACCTTTTCCCCACTTTTGGCCCGCACGACTCAAAGTTGTCTGCAATTCCATTCAGCCAAATCATGTTTCTCAAAAATAGTCTCTTGCAGTGGTTCCCTTTGGCAGAAAAACATAAGAGAAGCCCCAATAGATGAGGCCACAGCTTATTCAGTCCAGGATCCTGTTGTACCTGGTGTTTCACCAAATGCTCATGGGCAAGACTGTCCTTTTTCAGACTCGAGTAGTCAACCAAATATAAGGGGACAATCATGTGTTCTCACCTTTAACCTTCAAAAATTTCAGCTTGAGCCACTATGTGAAATGGGCCTACATTCCAAGTCCAGGCCTCTATTTTGCTCCTTCACTTTGTCCATGGCTCCACTTTTTTCCGATCTTGCCAATCAGCAGCACTTCTTCCTCTGGTTGCTTCCTTCCAGCCTGCTTTTAAAACAAACTCAAACATAAGTTATCACTGCGTTAGTTTCCCACTGCAAAGTCTGTGGAAAGGGACACCGAGGCAAATCTAACAGCAGGATTTAGATCCAGTCATCTGTCCATGTTTCTCTGTTCTTGAAGCAAAAACATTCAAAATTCTTCTTGCCAAGCAATAAAAAATCTATGGTACCATTCTATGAAAACCAATTTCATTCCGCCCTTGTTAACCCTTCACCAGTTTTCAGAAACCCAGGTGACTAGATATATTTCTGTCAAAACTTTTAACAACTTCACAAGTACATCAACACAATACATCAGTCCCTCTTTGATTTTACTCAGTTTGGGATAGAAATTGCTCACAGCCCCTGAAATTGGATGAGATAAATAAAACATAAACCCATTATGCATTCATTCACCTTTCTGCAATATATTACAGGCATCCCCTTGGAAAGCAGTCTATTTGCCCCATCTTTCAATAGGAAAATCTAGCATCAGGCAGACATTTACTACAGCTGGAGGCTCCACAGATTACATCCCTTCTCAAGCATAAACATACCAGAATTTTGCCCACTTATAAGAAAAATAACCTCTGAGTAGTTCAAAACAACATTTCCTTTGAAAACACTCTTTCTTGCCATTTTTTCCTTTGCACTGTGAACTTTAGAGATAAGGCAGACACAGATGTCTTTCAAGGCCGCTGTCCAGCTAGGCACAATCTTGCAGACATGATAACTTTTCTCTCCAGCAACAAATCCGGCTTTTTTCAACACACACAATGCAAGCACACACACAGGACAAAAACCTTGCACATTTTGGATCGCAAAGGCAAGGGGGAGGAACACAAACCCCTAGAATTTTATACTTCAATTAAATAATAGCAATAAACACCCAATAGGGAAAACATAGACAAACAGATGCATGCATACCGAGCCAGGCACAGGCACACAACACACACACACACACACACTAGCCTGCCTTTGCTTTTGGGCTGTTCTTTCTCTCACACACACCAACCAACTCTTGGATGCACAAAACACGCACAGACAGAAATACTGAACGAAAATAAGACTTTAACAAAATCTATTAAGGGGGAACACACAGCTCATGCCAACACTACTGCGAATCAGGCATTCTCAGACCCTCCAGGACTGCGCTTTCGGCTGATCCACATCACACACACCACAAACAGGGAGAAATTTCAAATTTGTTTCCATCATACATGCAAACAACCACTCTTACATTCCCTCTCAAAATCCTGTATTTATAGTCAGTGGAACTCTCTGCCACCTGCACACACAAACATACTCATACACATGCTTAGAAACCACTTATACAAAACTGCTTAATACCTCTCAACCTTCAATTCGCAACATAACAGACTCACACTGTTTGAACTGTTTGAATTCACAGGGTCAATGAAGATTGGCCAAATCTTACTTAAAAACAGATCCTGATGAAATTGCAAACACATCAAACTTGCAAACTTCTTTATATAACTCAATCGGGTTAACCCATACACACAATTATTTCAAAATACAGGCAGATTCATCTCTCTCAAAAGTAAACTTAAACCTATAAAATGTGAGGGATTAAAACAAACATACTGAAATTAGGAAAAGCATAATCAACTTCCAAATGCTATGATTTGCCAAATGCTGGGGGGGGGGGGGGGACATTTACTGCTTGAAAAGAAAAGCAATGAATTGAGGCATGCAAATATCAATTGACAAAGAAAAATGCAATTATGTCCAACAAGAATTCCTGGATCCTTAGAATTCCTGGAGGAAAAAGGCAGAGATTAAACATTTTACAGTTAAAACCCTTACTTCAGCAGAACTTAGACACTTCTTAGACATACGGTAGACCATTAGGTAAGAGGAAGCTTCTAGCAAAGGAAGGATATGAAATATATATATTAACACCTTATTTGCACAAAGCAGACAAATTTGGAATACACTGAAAACAACAACAGAAAACAATTAAGACAGCAACTGTTATTAAAACTGAATACATGAAACCTTGTTTGAGCCATTTCAAATCAGGAAGCTAATTTATAAAGAGATTCTAAACACCAAAAATCTTGAGCAATTTGCTTAGCCAGATTAGCTAAACCATCCAGCCTCTGAAAAACTGCATAACTGTTACATTCCATATTACTTTTTTCTGGCTTCTGGAGGTTAGGCAATGAATCTCGCCTATCAGCTTGTTATCCATTTCCACACATCCTTGATCCATCGGAATCTGCCTTACTCGAGGCTTAAATAGTTTCTTCATTCCCAGAGCTCCTTCTCTTCATCCCGACTGACAGCCTTCAGTGAGCACAAACGCCATTTGAGGCCAACCATTCTGTTTCTCTGCTAAATTAACTGATTTCCTATATATGTATACCAAATCAAAGCTTAGACATGTCAATGAATTTTTAAAATCATACTATTTTAAAAACCCTAACTAAAGACTAGAAAAACCATCTAGGTCAGCCTTAGCATTGTCTAGCACAAATTCTATAGCAACTTATAAAATAGCAACCTACAAAACATCCACACATTCATACTTTTTTACTCCTCCAGTTCAAGGCTTAAATGTTGGCTGCTAAGCATTTCCTCCCCCCTCTTCTGTGCCTCAAAGAGGGCAGAAAAGCAGGATAGGAAAGAAAACAAACCTTTCTGCCCCGACTGGAACGCACACACCAATGCTGGGGCATTCTTGGGGTTGATCAGACCCCCGCCCGCACATATAACTGGGAAACAACACCAGGGTTACATCTTTCTATCTCTACAAGGACACAAAAAGGATTTTCTGGCACCAAGCAGTAACTCCTTGGCGAGGAACAAGAGGGTTTTACACACAGACACACAGAGAGACAGACAATACAATTTTCAGGTTTCAGAATTCAAGCCGACGAGCGGCTGGCACACAGATTTGGGCCCACAGATATTACTGGCCTTGCAAAGACCAGTCAGACAGAATACACTTCCTTTACTCGCCTTGATCAAGGGCGGAGTACTAGCAGGAAGGGCCAGAACAGAGCTTCAGATTTCAGACTCGTTATCGATCTCCAAGACCGATAACGATACAGACAGAGGCCGGCTTTTCTGGAAACTGGTCTTTCTCCTCCTTCCTTGTCCACAACAACTGTTTTTGGTGTCAAATGGCAGCCGAAGGCTCGTACTGGGCAGCTGAAAAGGACAGCTGGTGCACTCCCATTCTGAGCCGTCTCCTGCCGCCCGAGGCCAGAAAGTTGAGGGGGTGGCAGAACACCTGCAATGTATCGGTCCGTGGCATCAGGTTTATCCGAGTCACGGCACCAAGATGTTAAGGGATTCCACGCACACGGACTCGAAACACCAAAGGAGGTTAGAAAGAGAGCTTTATTTTGCATGCAAATGACACTAGGGGATAACTCCGCAAAGCTAGCGTATTGAGAACAATGTGCAAGAAGCTTTTATAGAGAAGGGAGGGGCATTAGCCCAAGTTACAATGCGCATGTACTTTCCAGCAAACTCCAGAACTCTTGGACAACAACATGTATCTCAGTTGTATCCCTTTTCAAGGCAAACCAGCAGAAACACACAAAGCACAATAGGTTCCCTGTCTTTTGCTCCCTGTCACAAGGGTACCTGAGAGATTCTACGACCTGGAGCTTTTGCCAAGAAATGGTTATATTGCTGGCAGTGCGGAGTGACTGTAACATGTGGTAGAGCAAACTGTTTGGAGAGGATTGCCACTTGATCCCCAACCTCTCTCCACTTCTGAATTGCTGCCAAGAAAAGTGCATAGACTCATGCAGCCAACCAAGAGTCAGCCATGACTCAGTGGTATCCAACAACAGCAACTGCCAGTGGGATTTACTTCTGAATAGATGTAAGGTGGCTCCACCAAATATGGGGACAGAATTTCAGTGCTATGCAAATGACAAGCTTCAGCATGCTTCATGTTGTGTACCATCTTTTTGCCATTTTCTTGGCAGAGATACAGAAGTGGTTTGCTCTTGGCTCCTTCCAGGGAGGGGCCTAAGATTGAACTGCTTTACAAGGAGTTGGCTTTATCAGTGAACTACAGTCACTCCCAGCACTGAATAAAAAGCAAAAGGTGTGTCCCTTCGTCCCTGTGACAACAGAACCTTTGCTGGACTTGGCTAGAGCAGTGATAAAATGCAAAAGAAAATAGAGAGGACAGGCCCTTATGACTTACAGTATACTGAGCTTAAACAAAGTAGGTATGCAAAAAGTGGTTCATCCTGGAGCTGAATCAAATACAAGCCACAACAATTGTACCCAGTGTGCTGTTTTTATACCCAAAAAACCATGCAGAGTCAGGACAAACTATGAGGGAAAAAGCTACATTAATCATTTATATGGCTCAACAAACTCATCCTTCATTCCTTCATTATCCTCATACAGAACATTTATATGAAAAAACTTTTCAGAACCTTAACACTCTGAGAGCAAACTATGACAGCTGTTTCACAATAAACTGGTAATGTAGAATGCCTGCTCCTGTTGCATGCATGTGTGTTCATATAGTTTTTTAAATTCTCCAATGAAATGTTGCTCTAAGCTTTGGACACATTGGATTGTCTTGAGTAATTTGTCCTGTGTAAAGGGGGAAATAATTTTGTGTTATCTGAATAATGAAAGATGGTTTCCAAGTAAAGATACTATATGCTGTTAAACATCATTGTCCTTTAGGGTGCTTAATATCCAGGAAAATGGTATTAAGGTTGCATACAGTTTAAAAAATAACCTCTGAGGCAGTTTAAAGACAGTTTCTTGTAAACACTCTAGGCTAAAAAAGGTGGATGAGAGATGAGATGAGAACACAAAGAGGCATAAAGATACTGTCTCTAAGATGTTTTTGAGCTACTCTTTGCTACATCTGACAATGGCCTAAGACTGCAGCCTCTGATCTCTATTAATGACTAACTTTTGCAGGTCTAAATACACATTTGTTGAAGCAAATTCTGGACAATTAATGATTATGCCATGGTGCATTCTTTTAGTCTTTAAGATGGCTTAAAAATCTTCCTTTTCTGAATGCAAAAAATTATTCCAACACATTTTTAACTCAAGCGCATTCAAAGCAGTACAATTAGTGGATCTGTAGAAATCAGCGAAATGGATCAGGTCTCTGTGTTCCACTTTTAAAATACTGGGAAGGGCAATGGAATCTACTTCAAAATAATTCTTCCACACTAATTCATCATTTCATTCATAAGTAACCAATTCCAAAATAATGGCATTCAGAACTTAATTTTCAAACCACCCTAAAAGGTCTTCAAAAAGAAAACAAATATTTCCTTGTCCTCCTTCAGAGTACAGTAGAATAATATGAATAAATTAGGCTGCTGGAACAAGAGTGATATTTATTTATTTTATTTAGAAAACTTCATATCCTGCCCTCATATGGTCCCAGGGTGGGTTACAATGAGACTAAAACATATCAAATGGTAAAACAGTACTAAAAATAGAAGCCCTTCCTCCCACTCCCAAGTAGAATCCGCCCCTACTTTGAGGTGGAAAGATTTTTTTAAAAATTCTCATGAATCATAAAGTCCGCATGAACGTTTAGAGTTAGTTCCACTACATTAAGATCCATCACGATCCATTTGTTGTTTATATTAATATACCTATCTCCTGCTCCAGCTTATTACAGAGGAAGGGCTGTTTTAAAAACCGGTTGTTCAATAACCCTGCGCCCTCGGAGAAGATGCAGCCAGGGGACGATGGGCGAATCTTTGCCCTAGAAGAAGATGAGAACCGGCGAGGGAGGAGAACTTTTCGTGGTAGCCAATGGCAGGCGCCGCCGGTGGTTGCTAGGAGACGAAGGTAAACGGCTGGAGTTGCTGCCCAAACTGCTGTCCAGCCGACAACATGGACCTCGGGAAGGGTCGACGCCCGCTCTCCCCTATGCCGAAAGCCGAACTGGAAGTGAGGTGGGACCGATTCGGCGGAAGCGGGGTGGGTCTGGGTGGCTACGGGGAATTTACGCTCTCTGATCCGATTCCGACGTCAGCCAGCAGCCTCCGTGCAACCCCCTCCTGATATCCTAGGCGCTCAGTTAGATGCATTCACAGATGCATTCAGAGATGCCATTCAAAGTTGTGCTCTAGCCATCGACGGGCTCAAGGCTTCCGAAACGGCGCCTCCCTATTTTGAGCTCCCCCAAACCAACGCTACCATTGCATTTTGCTGCTTCTGCTTTGAGCCCACTTAAAGACCACCGTGCAGGGAAGCTACCTTGGTGCTGGGGACCCAAGGAGCAAAGAGGGGCTCAACTCCCACGTGGGGGTCTTTGTCAGCTATCAATATTAGTGCAGTTTTTGTTGCAACCCCAGCCAAGGCCCTTGTGAAGTCAGATGCGCCGTTTTATGCTGCTTGCAATGTCCATATGATGGGTTGCCCAGAGGGGAATCAAGTTGGATTGCTCCAGTTTTATGCAGTTGTGGGTTTACACGAGTAAAATAGTTTAGGCAAGGGAGATTATTCCCTCACAAAGGTGGCATGTAGAGTACCTGGATTTAAAAAGACCAGGCTTTGTAACAGTGGCTCAAAAAAAGAAAAAGAAAAAAAAAAGAATTTCAATGAGAACATAAGAGAAGCCCTGCTGGATCAGGCCACAGCCCATCTAGTCCAACATCCTGTCGCACACAGTGGCCCACCAAATGCTCATGGGCATCTCAAGCAGAGACAAGGACAAACCTATTCCTGCTCTAGAATCCCAGCAAATGCCTTAGATGTGATGCTTGAAGGATAAGGTTGCTGTTTTTAGTTATTCAGCTGCATGGTAGAATCATAGAGTTGGAAGGGACCTCTAGGGGCACCGAGTCCAAGCTGTATCTCTGTGTCTCTTTATTATCCCATGGACCACAGCAAACCAGGCCTGTCTGGTCTGCCACCATCAGCCAGAGTTTGGCCAAGCACGTGTTGATGCTTCCATGGCATTATCTATCCATCTCATCCTCTGCCATCTTCTTGTTTTATTGCCTTCGGTCTTTCCCACCATCAGGGCCTTTCCCAATGTGTCCTCATTATGTGGTCAAAATATCTGAGCTTCAGCTTCAGTATTATTCTTTCCAGTGAGCAGTCAGAGGCCCTTTCTGCACTGGGCCTTATTCTGGATTATATCCCAGAATAGAGGCCTGCCATATTCTTGCTAGTGTGAACCATGGTAGGCCCTGAACAGGATATACCATAGTCTGCACCAGAATACAGACGGCAGACTCCTATACTGTGTGATGATCTAGAATAAGGTCCACTGCAGAAGGGGCCAGAGTTACTTCTTTTAATAATAACTGATCTTCTAGCCATCCAAGGGACTCAGAAATTTTCTCCAGCACAGTTTGAAAGCATTGATTGTTCCCTGCTCAGTCTTTGTTATGATCCAGCTCTCAAAGTCATTTGTTATCACTGGAAAAAACCAGAGCTTTGATTTTCTTCTTCTTGTTGTTGTTTTGGTAAGGTGATGTCTCTGCTTTCTGGTTTTTGTTTATATTAATATACATGTATTAATATGCATGCTGTCCTGGTTTCCACTCAAGGAGCAAGTATATTTTAATTTTATGGCTGTAGCCACCATATGTAGTGATCCTTGAGCCTAGGAAAGTAAGATTTCTCCCTACTTCCATTTCTTCCCCCTCTATTTGTCAAGGAATGGTGGGATTAGAATTTAACTGTTCTAAAGATTATTAATTAATGAGAAAAATTATTGAGTTTTGGACAGCACAATTGCTTTGTATGACTCTTATTTTAATCCTTACAGCCAAACCACATATAGTATTAGCCTGATTTCTGTATGGTTTTTTCTTTGAGATGTATGGTAAAATTATTCTACATAAGCACATACATTTTCATTCACTCTGTTATTCTATCTGTACTGATGAGAGTTAAGCAAAGGTGTCAAGATAGTTGTGGGCAGGTTCACTCAGCAGACAATATCACAGGATTAAAGTAGGCGGTTCTGCTTAAAAACCTGCCTTATATTTTATTTATTACATTTGTATCACACCCTTCACTCTAAGGCCCCAGGGCATGCAATAAAACATAAAACACTAAAACATATTTAAAATGTAACCCACTCACCCTATCTCCATGCTTGGTAGGATAAGTTTCAAGGGAAACTATGTATCAAAGCTCTGGGTAAACTAGTATGTTTTTAATCAGGCATTGAAACCATATAGAGTTGATGTCTGGCATGCCTCTACTGGAAGAGTATTCCATAGCAGTCTTGAGATAATCAATGTGCGGAAGACGCAGAATTAGCAAAGAAAGCATTAAGACCTTCTTCCTATCTTGATTAGGAACACTGCTTTTATTTCTGAAGAGATAATGATAATGTTGAAGCAAAGATCTCACTGAAATTCAAAAGTAATTCTGATTGTCACTCAACTGAGGGAAGTCTTTACTGCATCTTTTCTGAAGAGTTTTCTAGCTACAGGTTTTGTGTGTACTAATAAAACATAACCAGCTGTACTTTTGCTTTATTTTATGCAAACTAATATACTATTAGTGCAACCCTAGCCATGTCTACTCAGAAGTGGATTACATTGTGCTCAGTGCTGCTTGCTCCGATGAAATGAAGTTAGGCTTGCACTGTTTGATTCCTTTTAAAACATTTTATAATCTTGATTTCCTTTTTCACCTCTCTCTCAAGATGGGTGCAGGGATTCTCCAACAGGAATATTGGCTTTGTTGATGGCAAGACTTTCTGTTATCCTTGTGGCAATTATATCATTTTTATTAACATTGAAACAAAAACCAGATTATTCTTGAAGTGTCACCACGGAGGTATAGGAGCCTTTGCAGTGAATCCAAACCAAAGTGTAGTTGCTTTTTCTGACCGAAAGCTGAATCCTGCAATCTATATCCATAGTTTTCCAGGCCTGAAAAAACAGGCCAAACTAAAAGGTAGGTCTCTTGTTTGCTAAAACCATCTTAAATTGCTGTAAAAAATGTTGTTAATTTCTTTTTGGGCTGTTGTTAGATAGATACGTGGAAGATCAGGATGGCCCCACACACTTTGGGATGCTGCATCCACAATACTGCAGTGCCACCTCCGTCCCAGAGCAGCCCAGAGTGTGTGGGGTCACCCCAATCTTCTGTAGCTGTGGAGAAGTAAAAACTACTCCACAGCATTACCAGGAGCACCTAAGATACTCTTGGTACAGTCCCAGATGCAGCATTCACACTACTTCCTTGTGCAAATGCTGCATGGGGCATCACAGCAGGGTAACACATACCATGCAGATCTTGTCAATATTTTCGGGTGTTTTTCCACTGTCACTATAAGTACCCATTACGTACCCATGGTGATCAGGGAATGGTGCATGCAACCATGCCTGTGGCACATGGTCCTAAGCTCAATTGGTCCAGAAGAAGTGCAAATGGACCTGTGTCACCTTGCCCCAAGTCAGCTGCTAGTATAGATATAGAGCAGTAAAGACTATTCTATGCCTATATGCATGGGGATCACTCCATTAATGGGTACGTAATGGCATTTTTGTACCCATTAATGGGTACTTAATGGGTACTTGTAGTGACAGTGGAAAAACACCCTTCCTCTAACCTACAGTTTTCCTTAAGCAGCAATTATAATATATTGTATTTCAGTATATAAGACACAGCTATAATTTGCCAAGGAATATTTAGGAAAGGTAAATTGAAAAAAATAGGTTGCAGGGTGATTTTAGGAGAAATTATTTTGGAAAAATATGGGGTTTATATGGCCAAAAATACAGTAGTCTTGCATTACAGGATAGTTTGGGCATGCTCCATATGCCTGGTGCTGCTCCCAGTTATGGGAACATTGACTCCAGAGAACTTTTATTCCTCAGTTTGCAAAGTGCAAGAAATGACAGTGGAAGTCAATCACTTTTCTGTATTCTGTAAAACGGGGAGTGGTGGAAACAGTAAGGGCCTTTTTGCACCTTCACTTCCCTGAAAAATTGTTCCATGGAAGTAAAGATGGGGGATGGATCTGGTGTCTGCAGTTTGGGATTACAGATCCGTCCCAAAGTTCACCAGTGCTTCCCTAAGTGCGGGCAAGGTGCAAATCATGGCAATCACCTCTATTCTAAGAGGCAATCGTGTCACTGTGGCAACAGGTGTGTGTGGTGCAGTTGCCATGGTGATCAGGGAATGGTGCATGCAACCATGCCTGTGGCACATGGTCCTAAGCTCAATTGGTCCAGAAGAAGTGCAAATGGACCTGTGTCACCTTGCCCCAAGTCAGCTGCTAGTATAGATATAGAGCAGTAAAGACTATTCTATGCCTATATGCATGGGGATCACTCCAGGATCACTTCTGTCCTAGGGAGGAAGGTGTATATAAGCCCTAAGTCAGCATAAGGCTATGGATTACTGAGGTGATGAGGAGTGTGATGAAAGCTCTTTCCACTGCTCTGCTGTTATATCACTCCAAGAACTGTGCATAGAATACTTTTGTGGTCATAAGAGGTGCACAGATGTTTGGTCTCCTAGTTCATTCTGTCCACACAGGATGGACCATAGGAGGTGGCATACTGAATCACTGAGTTATGTGGAGGATACTCCTCTGTGGTCCAAAATGGGTCCCCCAAGGGCTCTGAAGTCTAGGAACTTTAATTTCTGTTTGTGGGAGTTTTTGGAGGCCCCCCATGACAGCTATGAAGCTGATGCAAGGTTCAAAGCTGGCAGGGGAGCTGGTGCAGAACAGACTATCCCAATAAGGATGGCCTTGTTCCTCACCAGCAGCAATCCATCCTAGCTTGGGATGGAATGTATAGGCCAGAATAGCAAAAACTGGTCCACAGATCGCAAGTGCAAATTCACTACCAAAAACCAAAATACTTGATCTCCTTCTGAGAAACAGGTGCAAAGTGATTCTAAATGTATGAAAAACACTCTGTAGTATAAAGCTGGGTCATATACATAAGGCTTTTTTTTATGTTTTAGGGCAAGCCAGCCTCGACTATTCTCTACTTGCATTCAGTTACACAGGTCCATACCTAGCCAGTTATTCCTCCCTCCCAGAATTTGCCCTTTCAATATGGTAAGTGCTGGTCATGTCAATTTAGTATAAGTGCTGGGGAGGGATACTCCTATATTTTCTTTATAAGCAGGCTTGTAGTAGTTCTGTTTCTAATTGAGTACTCAGGATGAAGTCACATCCCATTTACTTTTTTTTGGTTCTGCATCTACCAAATTCTTTCCTCTGAACCCATAATGAACATGTAGGAACCATGACTTGGATTCGCCCCACTAGCACAGTTTATCTGCACCAAACAAAATGGTCTTGTAGAGGATGTCAAAATGGCACCCTATCCTGGTCTAAGCGTGGACCTCTTTTAAAGCAGTCCATAAAGTACTACCTGCTTCCCAATAGCCTGGTATACAGTGAAAGACATTTTTTGGCCACACACCAGGAAGCATTTCTAGAAATGGGATCAGTCACAAATATCAAAGGCTGGGTGCTGGCCTGAAAGGCTGAGGCCAGCTTCTGAAGCCAGCACTCAGGCTTGTGCCTAGACAGCCCTATCCCTGCCCACCAGTATTAAGATTTTTAAAGAAGCAGAAAATTAACTGAATATGTTTCCTTTTCTATTTTTTTTTAACACAAAGTAATTTTCCCCCTCACTTTTGATTAGGGACTGGCAAAAGAAAGTTGTCTTATGCAGTCAGTCTCAGCCAGGAGTAGAAGTGACCTCAATGAGTTTTAATCCTATGACGTGGCACCAGCTGTGTTTATATAATGGGACTTCTGTTACTCTCTGGAATATTGAAAGGAATAATCAACAACATATTTTGAAGTCAAGGTAAGGTTGTTAAAATGTCAAAAATAGTTTAGGTAGTAAATTTTTTAAGAGAGAGATCCCTTTTTCTGTAGTTCAAGTAGGTACTCATTAGTACAAATGTTGGAAGGACAGTAGGATATTCCAAACATTCCCATAATTTGGGAATGATTATCACTTTCTGGCTAGACAGTCTGTGGCTGGCGCTGTCTTTGTGCATTTCTAGTCACACATGCATCCAGGCATCTAAATATCCAGAATGCCCAAATCTGTGCATTGCCGCTACTATACATGTGTGGATGCCTGTTTCAGTCTCCACATATGCACAGTGGATGGAGCAACAATCATCAAGCCATCTAGAGGGTGAGTATAAGCACTATTTCTGGAAAACCCTATCCCTGTGACTGCACTCCAGCCAATAGCATTCTGCTTCTGATAGTTCATGAAACCAACCTATGTTACATTTGGTCCCGAGGAATCATTTCTCTATTGCTTCTTATTTAAACAACCAGAATGCAAGGTCAATCCAATAAACTAACTTTCTACTTCACTTGGCATAATTTTTTTGGTTCATGCTCATGCCTATACCAATGTTCATATACCCACCTATCAGCCATTAACCTATTGGTTCTGTAAAAGCATTTCACCTCATTGTAATGTTGATTGCTGTAATGTTGAACGGTTATGTTGATGTTGATGTTTGTATCATTATTATAATAAATTTAAAAAAACCTCCATTATATTCAAACTGTGAAATCTATAGTAAATGAAATAATGTTGCAAGCCACCATCAAATGCCTGAGCCAAACAGATAATGAAATTTCAGTGGAGTTGATACTGCCATATTTTGGTGGAAGAGAATACCATAAACTGGGTATCATGCCAAGAAGGTTCTGTTCCAGTTGGCACCACGTGGGTTTCTGAAAATGGCAGTTCTGCAACGAAAACCTCTCTGCATATTTAAGAGTAGGCAACGCATATTGAAAATGTTCTCCCAGTCGCCTGGCTGCCATCTCATAGTGGAAATATATATATGCACATACTCTAGATTTATACATAATACCCAGTAGTTTTCATAGTTCTCTGGATCTGAAATAGGTGTACACATTTTTATTCGTTGTTCCCTGTATTAGGGTTTTTCAGCCCTGCTGCAGTTTATCCAGTAGTCCTCTTTGTGGTTTCTTTCTTCCGCATGCTGGTGTAAAGCAGAGAGGCCCTGCCTCCTGCTGCTATGGTCCATCTACTTTGGAAGGAGTGTAGACCAGGGATGTGCACGAATGCAATTTCTGACATTTTGAATACGATATTTGAACATTTGTATTCGTACAAATGTGCAGTTTTGAATGTCTGGACATTCAATTCGATAATGAATGCATTGGTATGCATTTGCTTGAATATTCAATGTGTACGCATGCACATATCCCGTATGCATCTTGTATGTTTCCATATGGGATGCACACAGATACACACG
The DNA here is from genome assembly GCA_023333525.1 of Aspidoscelis tigris stejnegeri. NCBI lineage: Eukaryota > Metazoa > Chordata > Lepidosauria > Squamata > Teiidae > Aspidoscelis > Aspidoscelis tigris. The sequence goes on along the minus strand of JALMGA010000002.1, from coordinate 57,742,631 downwards.
GGAGGCATATGGATACGTACGTATCTGTATTGTTCAATGAATATCCAAAGTATTTGTTTGAATGTCTGAACTATTTGTATTTGTATGAATGCGCAATTTGGAATATCCGGACATTTGTGCAAATTCATACGAATAACAAATAGTTGGAATATTTGTGCGCATTGAGTGTAGACTGGACTAACCATCCCAGTAATAAAGTTTACTGGAGGTCTGGCAGGGGACTTCAGTGTTGCACCAAAGTATGCAATCAAAATGTGTCCCCAGGGGCTCCAAGGCCAGAAACTTTTGTTCTTGGCAGTCAGAAACGTTGACATTTGTATGAACTTCAGGGGCAGCATGGAAGCTGTCCTGGAACAGCCATCCAAATACCAACAGCGTTGTTCCAGGACACATGGATCTATCCAGCTGGTGGACCACTTCAGCTGATCTGGGGTGTTTTTCCACTGTCACTAAAAGTACCCATTAAGTACCCATTAATGGGTACAAAATGGCATTTTTGTATCCATTAATGGGTACTTAATGGGTACTTCTAGTGACAGTGGAAAAACACCCCTGGTACCACTTTGTGAATGCTCCTTTATTGATTTTTGATGCTGAATGTCAGTATATTGTCTTGCTTTCAGGATTGTGAAATGGTGTATTCCAACGCTGCAATATTTGTTGTGAGATCATGTTTTATTTGTCAAGTATAATAGCCATGTTGCCTTTAAATCACTTTTCTCACTGCTTCAGGCCAGTCAAGCTTCCTGCTGAAGATGGATCTTTGCCAGATGAGCAAAACAGCTTCTTTTCCCATCCTAATGTCAATGACCCTTACTTTGGGCCTCTGCTGCCCAATTCAGCTATTGCTGGCCTGGTAGGCGATGAGGCAGAAACATTCAGGGTAAGCTATTGGATTTTTTTGTTAAGTATCATTAAGTTGGGGGCAGGGCTGATTTCTGCTGACCCATGGCATTTTCTGGAAAAATGCCAAGGATCAATATGAAGGCCCTCTGCTTCCTAGGCAGTTTTTAGCATTGAGCTACAGCCACTACCAAAAATTGTAGGTATATATTGCTATATGTAGTGAGTAACTACTTCTTTGTAATGGCACTGAGAGAAGACTACACAATGTGTAAACATAAAAGTCACTATTGGCTGACATAAAACACTGGATGTTTCTTTGATTAAAGTTGGTAGATTTGTTTGGAGGCTACTTATTGTTGACTTTTGTAACTAAAAGTCTTTCTTTTTTGTTTTCATTTGTTTTTGTTTTTTTAAAAAACTGAAGCCTAAAGATGATGTTCACACTTATGTTCATCCTACTATCCATTGCTGGTCTCCAACTTCTGATCTCTATATGGGTTGTGAAGAAGGATACTTTTTAAAAATTGGTGCAGACACATTCAAGGCTACACTTCTCCATCAGAAGCTTTCACCGGATGCTAGAGGTGAGTACAGTAACAAAATAATGGGCAGTTCCACACTGGAGGTTTCACAGTATGCCCAGGACACTTGGACCACTTCCTGAATGGCAGTTAGAAATGCTTGAAGGTACAGAGGCAAGCTGGATTGATCCCATTTCTGTGTCCCATTTGCAGTGTGTGTATTTATAGATCATACATTAGTTGGAGAGTGGTATGAAGATTGTTTTCCCAGTACAGCACTGCACTGTAGCACATTCATTATGACCTTCTTATGACATAGTTTTAGATAACAAATGCATTTAGGGTCTTCTAGGCTATCTTTTGTTTTATTTATTTACATTAAAGCTACAAGTACATCAATATAATGTGAAGCATTTCTCTTCTCATTTCACATTTAATTTGTTTGTAACACAGCTGTCCAGAACTAAATATATGCTTTCCTTTCCAGCAAAAAGAAAGGCAACTTTTCGATCAGTATCACCCAAAGTTGTAAAAGTAGAAGGTATTTATTTTTCAGTGCTATTTGACTTTGTAGAAAGCATTTGCCACTTTGGGGGGTTATGTATGTGTTCATTTGCAGGGAACCTGTTGTCCTGAATTACACTTAAAATTGAGGGGTGGGGAGCGATGTTTGACCTGATATTCTAATCAGATAATTCCAGCTTTGACAGTGTTGTTTGACAGGGAAAAGAGGTGTATGTTCTCAGAGCACTAAATATTATATCTTTGTGAAGAATAATCTGCAGAACATTTGCAAATGTGCCTACCAGCAACATATTAGGGAGCAGCTTAGAGGAGAAGAGCTGGTTGAGAATATTTGCAACAAATATTCCAATGGATAGGGAAAGTCAGTTGTTTGAGACGCAGAATAATAGCAAACGGCTGTTCAGTTTGACTCTTTTCACACTTAGCTTTATTGATCCTGATCAGAGCATTCCATCCAGATCTTTGAGATGGGATCCTCCTGGAGATCCAGAGCTTGAAGATGCCTGAAAACCCCATTGTAGACACTTTTAATCAGGTCCAAGTGAAATCCAGATTTAAGGGCCTGAAGGACCCATTAAATCCAGATTTCCCTTGCCCTGGTGGGAACAGGCCCTTGCAGATGGGGCCTTCATTGGGGTCTAGGTGGGGACAGGGCCTTCCCGATTGGTTCCAATCAGGTACTAATCGGGGTCCTAATGGGGTCTTAGAAGGGTTCCAAGCCCCTGATTGCTAGGAACAAAAGTTTCTGGCCTAGAAAGATCAAGAGAATCCAATTTGGTGGTGCAACAATGTCTATTTTAAGAGGTCTATCCAAACCATTTTGGATAGAGTATAATAGATATACCAGACTAAGTGCCCATTCAAGACAGAATGTAATAAGAGGGGGTGCTCACTTCTGCATTAAAATTGGATACAGAGAAGATTAGCATAGCCTCTGCACAAGAATGACACTGCAAATTCTTGAACTGTTCTACATTTTTAGGAAAAAAAATAAAAAGTGTACTAGAAGGGTGTGAGGCCTTTTTTATACTGCACCAATGGTGCAGAAGGGCAGCCCTTAGTTCCCTTCAGAATGCAGATAAGTGCAGAAACACCCTTTGTTATGCCCACCTGCCTTTGGATTTTTTGTTACCATCAGGATGAAAATAGAAGGGCGGGGAATGACAGTAAACCAGTGATGGCGAACCTTTTGAGCTTGGTGTGTCAAAATTCACAGGAAAACCTAGCTTAACTCAGGTGCAGTGTCACATCTAGAAATATCCATAATTTTGTAATATTTGTAGCTCTAGTAAGAAAGTTAAATTTTTCATATATGTATTTTTTAAAAGCAAAAACAAATAATTCTTTAAATTAGTGACTTTTGTTGCTGAATTTCATTTGCTAAATCTTCATTTGAAAGTTGGTATTTCGCACAATTCAAGAACAAACAAGCACTACATGCCCAGGTGCCAGTGTGACCAGGTGTGTCACCCAAAAGGGCTTGGCGTGTCACCTGTGACACGCGTGTCATAGGTTGGCTATCATCGCAGTAAACAGAGGAAAGCAGTGATAGCCTCTCCTATACACTCATTGCTGACCATAACTTCTTCACAGTGGACTCTGGGTCTTAGATCCTTAAGCATCCCTTTGGATGGAGGAGAATGCAGCGCTGTGAAACAAATCAGCTTTAAGATTGTTTCAGAAACTTCACACTGGATGAGGCCTAAGACTCCTTTGATGTACAGATCTAAGCTGATCATAGGAGGCTGGTGAACCTTTGATGGTTCTTGACATAGAAGTCTGGCATTTTCGATGGAAAACAAATGACCCATTAGGACAGAATGCCATCATATTTTCTGATTTGGGAACTTCTAGAATTAGTTTTGGTCATCACATTTTTAAAGGAATCAAACAGATTCAAAGTATCTGGATTGACATGCAATTTTTTCTGTGCTTCTTCAAATTTTGTAATACCAAAAAAGCAATACGACCCTGCAAATACATACCAGAGTACACATGGAAATGCACACAATGCTTACATGTCTGCCTTTTGCACATTGCTGAATCACATTGAAATGCGATGGAATGGACTTGTCAGTAGAAATTGGTACAAGTGATAATGATCAGAAATAAAATTATTCCTCTTCCCTTAGTTGTAGCTTTATTAAATTAGTTTCTTTTACAGTTTAGCAATTGCCATAAAGTTTATGAATTTGAACTATTAAACTCATAAAAAAATCTCTACAGCTGATGGAAGAAAAGAAGCACAGAATGTGGTCCTGTTTGCTATGGCACTTCACAAGGAAGGACTCTATACAGCTGGAAATGTAAGATACTGTTTGATAAAACCCTAGAAGCCCATTCTGAGTGCCTGCTGGCAGTGATGATAAGCCTCCATGCTGACTGATAACCCAGAGGGCAAGGCATCGGTAAGGGAGTGGTACAGAAGCCAAAATAGGTAGTGCTAGCCTTAGTGAAGAGGCTGTTATGGTTATAAATGCAACCCACTGAACATAGCTATGCATACATTAACCAAAACTGCATTAAGGCATGTGAGGGGAAGACAGATAAGACTAAAGCTAGCAGCTACTAGGTATAATGGGGAGTTGTTCACTTTGCCCTAATAGGCCAGCCATCCCTGCCTCCAGAAAGATACTTTGTTGGCCCTGAGTACACATGTGTTTGAGGAGCAAAAATAACAATGGGTCATCATGTTCTGGTATATCACTGATCTATTTCATGTGGATAAGAAGTGGTTTTTGAATGCCCCCTACTAGTCAGTTCCAGGTCTTGAGTATGCAGCATTTGTATCTAGCTCCTGAACCTTTTTGGTTGAAATTAATAAAACACTTTAACAAGTAAAAGAGATCATTTACATGCTGCATACTGTGGTGGGTAGACAGTAGTAGCAAGATGAATGCTTGCGGGGATGTATGGCATTTGAATTACCTGTGTTCAAACAAGTGAACACCACTGAGGGAACCAATCTGTCTCCTCAAGTGGCCACTACCAAGAGTTGTTAGAAGAGCATTCAGCCAGCTGGGGTTTTCTTTTCCTCATGTGCTTTATTGACCACATAGGTTTGACTTCTGTCTGTCAGGTGAGTTCCTATCAAAGTCAAACATTTTTTTTCTTTCTTGGGAATCCATGAAAATGTCTTCCCTCCACTTTTTTATAGTTTGTAACCAGGAGTGTTTTTGCAGTTCCCTTCCCAACCTCTGGCCAGGAAAGGAGTGCAATCACCCAACATTGACTAGTGCTCACACTTGGCAAGCACTAGTCACTTGCAGCCTAAGCCCCACATGATCACTCACCTGTGATCAATCCCGGGGCCAGTCCTCTTCAGGGCACCCTCCATGACTGCACGTGTATCAGCACCATTGCCATGACAACACTGACACTCTGTGCAGTCACAGCTGCGTCAGGAGGGCAGCAGAACTACCAACGCACATGCATGGCAGCTGTGTTGACATCCTCATCCAGCAGAAGAGCAAATGCTCCATGGCTGGACATGTCAGCTAAGCTTTGGGGGAAGGTTGTGAAGGTTGTGGAGTGTGATTTTGTGCTGCACACCTAATCAACAATGAGGCAACTTCTAGAAAAGCAGGAGGCGCCTGGAGGCTGTAATAGCCACCTCTAGGTGGAGATGCTCTTCTGTAGCACCTAATTGTTGACTACAGGCCAAAGTGTAAATCCAGTACTAGGCCTTTGCTATCTTAATATATTTCCCAATAAATAGTTATCTAACCTTAAGAGCCCAATTTCTGTGTGTTTTATTGCAACAACTAATTCTAATTCTACACTCCAATAAGAAGAGTTAGGGCTTCTAGCTGTGCACACTCTGTCAAACAATCCATCTGGGACTAGCATACTTCCACAAACCTATGCAGCCTCCAACTCAGGCTACATCTCACAGCTATTTTAAAAGATAGCCACAGAATGGGGTAGGGGGCAGGAGGAATTGAAGTGGGACTACAGCATTGATGGATGCCAGGACCTAATATTTTCTCCTGCATGATGTTCCCTGCATAAATTCTCCTTTTTATGTTGCCCATAAAGGAAGCTGTATGAGTGTACTGTATATATGTTTTATACCAATGGAATAAATAGCAGTTTGTGTAAAGAGGGGATATTTAGATCAAGAAAACAATATTAAGGAATGTCTGTTTTCTGGATGGAATTGTTTTTGGGTGTTATTCCACTGAGCTCCTTTAATCCAGATCTAAGAAGATCCAGATCTAAGGAATGGGTACTTCCCTTAATCTGGATCTAGTAGATCCGGATTAAGGGAAGTAACCAATGTGTTTCCATGGGTGGTCTAGTACCCAATAGCAATGGGTGCTAGCCTGCCTGCTGTGGAAACGCCGGAGCACCCATGTGCAAATCCAGACCTACCCATGGGGGTCTACCTGTTACCCCAGGTGTTTTGGGGGACAGGGGGTGCAATCTCTGCAGATGCTCCAGAGAATCTTCAAAGATCCTCTGGAGTGGCTACGTAGAATCTCCAGAGCGATCTGCAGCTAACTTTGAAGATCCTCTGGAGCCTTTGACAGTGGTATTGCTCCCGCAAGGGGTTCTCTTCAAAGCCTGTGCTAATCTCCAAAGGCAACTTCAGAGGGGTTTTGAAGTTTTGAGTTTGGGGCAGCCCCCCCAATGGGTGCCCCCCACAAGCCTCCTCTAGATCCCATTGCCCAATTGTAGTGGAAACAGCCTCCCTATAACCTGGATTTGATGGCTGAAGACCCCATTGTAGACCTCTTTAATGGGGTCTACAGGAAATCTGGATTATAGGTCCTGAAGGACCCATATGATCCAGATTTCCCTACCGCTGGTGGAAACAAATGTGACTCTAATGAGGTGTGTAGTGGAAATGGGTCATCCTGCTCTGAGCCTAATGGGTCCTTAATGGGTCCTTCAGTGGGTACTTAGTGCTAGTGGAAAAACACCCTTTGAAAGCATTGTAAGGGTCGTAGATCTCTATGCATTCTACTATGGTTCTGAAAAAATATTTTGAGACATCTGATTTTGAAGTAAGCAAGTTACTTTAATTGCCATCTGAGTGTGTGTATTTTGTCTAGGATGGTGTTGTCCGTTGTTACAAGATCAAAGGCACATCTTTTCAGGTGGAAGACTGTTTAGAAGTAGAACAGCCTGTAACAAGTCTTATCTTCTGCCCTGATTACACTTATTTACTCGTGGAAACAGAAAAGGTATGCAATAGAAGGATTTTTAATAAATGAAGATCTTAACAAGATACGCTCATGCTTCACAGAGTTATTTCATGCGAATACGGTCTTTTGTAGTCAGTGGAAGATAAGTGAAGACAGGAAATGGTTTTGGTCAGTTTGATGCTTCTGTAGTTTTCATCCAGTTTAATTTTTGCCTAGAAATGCTGGTAGAAATTGAGCCATGACATTCATAAATTAGTTTAATACACTCATGCTTTAGAACTTGTTGCACCAGTTTGTCAGAGCTGTGAAAACTTAATGCATCCATAGGAAACTGGAACCTAGCTGTTTCCTAGGAGGAGCCTATGAAAAATCCCTGGAAATTCACAGGTTACAGCTTCATGAGCTTGCAAAAGCAACTATTGACTCTGGAAATTGTGAATAATGAATGAAAATTGTACATGCTCCTTCACGAGTACATGGATCACATTAGTAATAAACATTACCCTTGACTATAGGGTGGGATAAAAAAGCAAATGCTTTTAGCCTTCTTTCTCTTCAAAAACTGAACTATTAATTCACTCATATTTATATCCCACCCTATACCTGATAGTCTCAGGGTGGGTAACGTTTAAAATTAAAGATATTTTAAAACAACAACAGTATATATTAAAACAGTGACAGTGCCTGTAAAGTGTGGAGAGACAATATATTCCCATTTAACCAAAGGCCAATGCAAAGAGGTGCATTTTCATTGCCTTCCTAAACATATATAATGAAGGAGCCTGATGCACCTCAAGGGGGAGACTATTCCACAGCCTACGGGCCATCACTGAGAAGGCCCTCTCACGGGTGCCCACCCCTTTTCCTACTGAGAGTGATGGGACAGCAGGAGGGCCTCTCCTGCAGATCTTAAGGCATAGGCAGGTTGGTATGGGGTGTTCCTTTAGATATTTGGGGCCCAAGTCATTTAGGGCCTTATAAATCAAAGGTAACATCTTGAATTGGGCTCAGTAGTGAATTGGCAGCCAGTGCAACTCTTTTAAGACTGGACAGCTGTCCCTAATCTTATATGCCATTTTTCAGACATCTAATCTGATCACAGTAAGATAATTTGTTACTTTTAAGATAAAGTGAGAAAAACTATTTCTTTTTAATGGAATGAATTATTTCTGTCTAACAGGGTTCAATCTTTGTCTTTAATCCTAATAATAATGAAGAAATTATCCAGTTATTAGATGCAAGTATAAGCCGGTTTATTGGAGCTGGTTTTATTGTCCCTGGAAATAATTGTGTGGTAAGGAACTCTTACTTTTATTAAAGAGCAAAAAACAGTATCTTCAGAGATGTAGTGGTCCGTTATATTGCGTCTTGTGAAATTTATTCAGCCTAAGCTATATTGGACTTCAGATCAAATAGCATTGTGATAGTTTTACTGAACTTATTTTATAAAACTGTTTTGTCCCTTACAGCTTACACAATACAAACTGAGAAAATCTATGCCTCAGCTTGGCTAGTATGCTAAGTAGTGTGCCTTGTTTTCCATTTTGACAACTTCCTTTCTCTCCTAACTGGCCTGTAGCTTTTTTGTCTCTTTTATGTTGCAGACCGTTGCTGAATCAGGAGAGGTGCACGTCTGGCACTTGGATGATGGCTCTTTTATCAGCAAGCTGTGTCTGCATGTCTTGGTATGCTCAAATGGAACTTGGAGGCTCTTGATTAATGAGAGATTTTATATGGCTTCATTTATATATCATTAGTGCAGCTAGATCAATAGAGATAAGCAGCTGAGACCCACAGCATTATTACTACTTTAATATTCTCCAAGAGTGTTTTGGTACAGGCATAACAAATGTATTGAGACTCTATGTAATAATAATAGCAACAAAATACATGTACAATGGGTCCTCTTTCAAGCAAGTGAGGAAATGGGCCATCACTTAGTCAAGCAGGTAGGAGGCCCCTGGCAAATCCAGACAGAACCAGGAGAACCAAAGGCAACTTGTAAAGAGGTGGGCCAGCGAGTCTTGATAAAGAGTTAACAGCTTATTTTATGCCTTGAGAACAACATAAAATAAAGCCAAGCAAAATGACTGTGATCTAATCATTATCAATGCAGGATTAGTGGGGTTTATGTCAGCAATCCAACAAAGATAAATTGCATTTGATAAAGTGAATGCTGATTGTTAGTCTAAAATCCTTCCATCTGTGATATTGTTATTTTTTTTTAAAAAAAAGTTAAACTCAATGTCATTTGTTCCTTCCATAGGTTACTGCGATGTCTTGTAGCTTTTCTTCTCACTGTCTCGCAGTAGGAACTAAAAAAGGACATGTCTGCTTTATAGATCTGACTGAAGTCAATGAGCCAAGGATGGTCCACAGGGTTCTCCTTTCTGATGCAACTGTGCAATTTTTGCAGTAAGTAGGTTAGGAGGACAAAGCAGGGGAGAGCACCTGGTTCTCAACAGAAGACAGAGAGCATAAAATGGGACAGATACTGAGTGGAACTGCATGACTTTCAAACCTGCAAACAAGGAAACATGGGAGAGAGGCTCGTGATCCATAAGGGACAGGCTCTGCTCTCTTCTAAGGGTAGAGAACCTTAATGGGGTAGTTATCCAGGGAGCCTGGAGCCTTCCTCTCTGTAGTTGCTCCTTCAGACTCTCACCTTAGGCATTACTGCTGTTGATCAGGCACCAAATAGTATGAGGTCCTTAGTTTGAGACAGGCAATGTTTTATTTTTTAACATTTTCAGTTTTAAAGCTTCTCTGATGGTAGAGATGAGAGACTCCAATGATGCTTGTCTCATGCTCCATCTTGGGCTTTCAGTTTAATAGCTCCTAGCTCAAGGGGTCCCTGGCTCCAGCTGAGGCTTCTCTGACATAGCCACCTGTCTTAGGGCAGGAAATATGCAAGATGCTGTGAGAGTGACTAAGGGTGGCATGCTGAATGGTACCATAAGTAGAACTCTGATTGCAGCAGTGTAAATCCCAACTGCAATCCCATAGGCCCACAAGCTACAATTCTGGGTTGTGAGTGGTGATTTAAGCCAGGATTTCAGACTTGGTTTACTCCTTCTTGCCCACTCTGCACATCTACAAAGTGGCAAAGAGGCAACTCCATCAGCAAGAGAAAACTTGGAGTGGTTTCTAATGGTTTGCTAATAGGTTGCTCTCTCCAAGGATAGGGAGGCCTCAAAACAGGGTGGGTCTGCAAAAATTTCAATGTCCTGCTCTCTGGGCATCCAGATAGAGAGCCTAAATTGGCCATGTAGGTGCTGCCTTCATAGTTGGGCTCAGCACTTCACAAGGTTGCACATGTGATTCTTCTTTATACAAGTAATTTGACTCCCAGGACACAGGGGAGAGCTTCAGTTAACCAGACTGTGGATTTCAAACTGGAAGTCCCTTAATCAGGCATAGAAGTATTGTAGCAGATGCTGAAAAGCAACAATAATTTTTTTTTTTGTCCCACTGGTAACATATAATGAGAATTAGCCGCACAATAATTCTTAACTGAAGAATTTGCCCAAATATATTGTAGCCACATATCTGTTTTTGAATTAAATCTGAGGTTAAAATTTTAATCAATGTTTTGCAAATCTGAGTAGACGTTATATATTACTAGTTGCCATGTTTTGTGAAAACTGTACTTATAATTCAATTAACTTCCTTTTCCTTTTCTTCCTTTAGCTTTGAACAAACTGGTCAGTTTCTCATAACATCAACTATAGATGGATATATCTTTATATTAGATGCCATGCCTTCAAAAATGTTCAAAGTCCTTGGATATATAGGTAATGTACGCAGAAGGCATAGGCATTCATTTGCTGTATATGGCACCAAATGGGTCAGTATATAGTAACGGATATGGCTTCCCAAGAGTTTATTCCAGAATATTCACTATACATTCAAGGCAAACAGTATGTGATTTGTGTATAAAGTGAACTCCTTGGAGCTGTCGTTTTCTATTCAAGCATTAAATTTAAATTAATATATTTAAATTATTACTTGTGTATACACAGACGCCCATGACAATGATCACTGATGTTCATTTCTGTTACGGGATTAGAGGGAAAGGCATCTAAGAAAGTTGCACTAATGGTTAGAGTAAGTAGGTGAGACACTGTTCAGGCCATAATCTGTTCAAACCCACAGGGAACCTGACTGCATTGAATATATTCTGTAAATATTCGCCGATCCTGAATTGAGAAAAGACATAAAAGGAGAAAAATAAAGTGTAGTAGGGAAATGCCTCCTTTGCCATTTTGGGTCATCTGCCCCTGCTATTCCTGTGTCCTGCTTTTTTAATGGAAGATTGTGAAATGCTATAGCAGAAAGCAGCTTAAGTTTCTGCTTTCTGCAAGATTTCTAAGAAGCAGCAATAAATTTAGTAATCTTCTAAATTACCTTCTAAGTAGCAGTTGCCACAAGGGCACATGAGTGTTAGGTACCAAGGTAAAGCCTTTTGGAACTCAATACACATTAGGTGATAGAATCATAGAATCATATATTAATAGCAGCCAATGCTGCACATTTTGGACAGTTCTCAGTAATTGACTGGTACAATGGCTCCATTCAGACATCAGTTATATATTCCTCAATATTTGAATGTTCCAGAATAAAGTGGAATTAGTTATCAAGTCTGGGTGCACTCATAACTCCAAAAAAATTTCAGTAACTGATTTAATATGGACAGCTGTGGTATGGTCCCTGCCAGCTATATATTCCTGGCCTGAAATGCTTGATTTGGGCTAGAAAGGATGCTCTGTATTCCATGCTAATATGTGGAATATGAAAGCTGACAACGATCCTATGTATTTTTAGCTTGCAGTCATAGTTACTAGAAATATCTTTTTTCGTGATACAAATAATCTTGGGCCTTTCTGCCCTTTACTCCCCATCCACATGACAGAAATAGTGTGGCCCCACTGGTGTACACTACTGTTCGCACTTGCAAATGCTAGTGCACACCAAACCAAGCCCAATGCGCCTGGAGACTTACTTGGGTCCAGGCACTGCCATCTTCCACGTGGAGCCCAGAGCAACTGCACATGTGCTGGAGCCATTACCAGATGACAGTGATGCTCTGCACATGCACAATTGGATTTTGGGTCCTCTGAGGTGCCAGCACTCTTGGGTAGCACCACAGACAACCCCAGTGCTGGCAGAGGTGTGAATGGTCACTTCTCTGGCCTGGAAAGGTAAGAGTTGGGATCTGTGTGGTGCACAATTTTGTACACCACCATCAGTAGATGCTAAGGTAGCTTCTGGGAAGGCAGAAGACATTTCGAGGTTGAAAACACCTCCTGCAAGTGCAGATGCTCCTTACCAGAAGCTACCCCATCGTGTATTAAGAGGGCAAATGTGAAAGGGTCTCTGGTTTAACTTTTTCAGAACAACCAATATATAATATGCTATGAAGACGTTTACCATGATAATTCTAAACTTGGTTTGAAATCTTGATTTTTCTCCCCTCCCAATTTTAGATGTGGCCAGTGAGATTATTGACCTGACTTGTTTCTATGACATAGAGAGGGAAACAAGTGAATTGATTGTATTACTTTGTCCACCAGACACCAAACGGGCAAGAGTGATGACATTTAATCTTTCTTCAAAGATTATTTTAGGTAACAATCAAATATTATATGAAGTTTCTGCTTTTTTATTGCCTGAATTAGTAGTAACACTTCATTTTAAATAACCCTGTTGACTTGCATAGAAAACTAAAAAAAGAAAACAAACGATCCCAACTCCATACTGTCGCAGTCCCAATAGAGTTACAGTTACAAAACATCAGTTTATTTGTATACAGCCTTTTCATGACATGCTGAAGGTGGTTACAAGCAATTAACAAAATACTGAGAAACTATTGAACAGAATGCAAAGCAAGATATACTAATCACATAATGTAATATCAAATACATTTAAATATAACATCCAGACCAAAAGAATAACAAGCACATCTGTTTTCTCTTGCAGGGTCATGTGGCAGGTTTCAGGTTTCAGGCCCATTCCCCAGTCGGGTTTTTTTTTTTTTAATGCGCAGGTCTTTACCTGCAAGAGGGTGGAAACAGAAGCCAAGAGAGAGTAGGCTGGATCCACTGAGCTGTTCCCAGCTCATCAGCATCCTTGGCCAGACAATTCTTTCATGCAGAGGCCTTTCATGTGAGCCAGTTTAGTCTTGTGGTTAGGGTGCCGGACTCTTCTGTGGGAATACTGGGTTTGCATCCGCACTCCTCCATGAAGCTAGCTGGGTGACCTTGGGCTAGTCACAGCTCTTCTGAGCTCTTACAGCCCCACCCACCTCACAGGCTATCTGTTGTGGGGGGAAGAATAGGAAGACTTATCAGCTGCTTTAAGTACCCTTGAATGAGTGAGAAAAGTGGGTTAAAAAACCCAACTCTTCTTTATCTGCAATAAGGTAGAGACAGAAGCCAGGGAGGGACAACAAACATTTCCCAGCTGGATCCACTGAGCAGCATCCAGTCTAGCAGCACCTATGGCTCAGACAGTTCTTCACCTGAAGGAGGGTAGAGAGACAGAAACCAAGAGGAGATTTTTAAAAAGGATTAGACAAATTCTTGGAGGACAGGTAAATCAATGGCTATGAGAATGAATGTCTATGTACTGCCTCCAGGTAGGAAAGTCGGGCAGGATGCCTCTGAAGGCCATTTGCAGGGGTTCAAGAGCAGGTGAAGTCTTTGCCTTTGTCTTCTGCCTGAGATGCCCATAAGCAATTGGTGGGTCACTGTGTGGAACAGGATGCTGGACTAGATGGGCTGTGCCCCAGTTCAGCAGGGCTCCTCTTATGTTCAGGCAGGACTGCCCAGTGGATCCAGCTGTGGGCTGTTTGTTGGCCCTGCCTGAATCTCTCCTTCTGCTTCTGTCTCCACCCTTAGTTGGTATGAGTGTTAATAAAATATGTGTGCATATTAATAAAGTACATGTACTTTCTAGATGATCAGATTACAGTATTTTTACAAGCAGTTAGGTTTAAATGGGAATCTATGAGAAACCCAGTGATAAGCTGGAGTTTCAGACAGGAACTATCCACTGGGTGGAGATCTGAAACTAGGAATTTAATCTTGGCGCATATGCTTTCAAAATCAGTATTTTAAAAAAGACACGCAGGTATGGAAGTTCTCTACTTATTCACCAGTGATTCTCATTCTGTAGAAAACGAAGAGTGTATCACTGAAAGAGGAATGTTGAAAGACAGCATCATTCACAAAAGAGTGTATGACTTTGACTACCCTCTAATTTCTCTGGTCAAGCAAAGAGAACATGTGGTATTTGGCTATGCAAGCCAGGCAGCTTTTATCTGTAAATACCAACTTACTTCAAAGGTACGAGTCTATTATACAGAAGGGACTTGAATGAAGATCATCCTAGATGAAATATGAAATGTATTTTCCATGTATTTTTTAAAACTTTCGTTAAAATTTACTGCAAAGCAGACTTTTTCAAGACCTCACAGCACAGAGAAGTAATGAATATTTATCTCAGCTCTTGAAGTAAATAGCCCCTGTTTAACTAGCATCTGAGAGAAATGTTTATGGAAGAGGAAAGAGTTATATATCCTTCCTCTGCGGTCCCAGTTTTACTGAGCAATAGAGAGTTTATGTGATTTAAAACAATAATGAGACTAAAATACATTTTATATCTCATATACTTTGAACTGTAATTTATTTCCAAATACCCCAGATCATCTCCAGAGATGAATGAAAACCTTAAGTCATTCAGTAGGCCTAATCTGTTCTGCAGCCCACATCCTGTGATGTCTAGTAAATGAAGCAAGTTTATTATTTCCAGTTATTTTTTTTATTTTGTTCAGTTTATTTTTTGCTTTCCTCTATGAATCTACTATGCAGATATTGAAGAGGAATTAAGGGAAGGAAAATAGTTCCATTTTTTAGTGCAAACTCTGCAAACAAAGATAGGTTTGCCATGGCAAGGGCTGTCCGACCTCACTCTAGGCACTGCTACTGGTAGCTCAAGCTAAAGGCTGCCTGCATTGAGGAGAGCCCATTATTGCCTTTGAAGCTGCTGACTGGGCCATTTTTGGCAAGGCACGTAAAAGAAATGTACTTCAGTGCCTCTTCTGGGTGCCTGCTCAAAATGGCATAGGGCTTAGTGCACTAGGCCTCAGACACGGGCTGTCCATGAACCAGTATACCAGAGTAGAACAGTTGTGGACGGCTCCATAGCTGCACCCTATGCAGGGTGTGTGGTCTCTGCTAGGCCTCTCCATCATGTGGATATAGCAGCCTAGCACACCCTGTGGATTGGTCCACCAGCCTAGTATGGAAAAAACTTGTGAAAAAGGTGTGGGCTGGAGTTACTGCCAGTTACTGTAGCAAC
This sequence comes from Aspidoscelis tigris stejnegeri, assembly GCA_023333525.1. Lineage (NCBI taxonomy): Eukaryota > Metazoa > Chordata > Lepidosauria > Squamata > Teiidae > Aspidoscelis > Aspidoscelis tigris. The sequence goes on along the minus strand of JALMGA010000002.1, from coordinate 57,727,228 downwards.
AAGCCTTAGAATCCTGCCCAAATGGCTGACCATGTTTTGGGTGCAGCAACATGGCAAATGGTCCAGTGCTAAGGTGCTCTCTCCCCTCCTCCCCTTAGTTCATGGGAAGAATAATGTTTCTGACCTGGACTGTTTTCACAGACATGGGAAGTGGCCATAGAAGATGGTGATTTTCTGTGTTTGTAAAAATAGGGCTGTGATAGAGTGATAGATCTGCACACAGCAACATTGTGTCAAAGAGGGAGAAAGTAGTGAGGCAGCCTTCTCTCTCTCTGCCATTAAGGCATAATTAGCAGTAATTTTGGTGGGATGTTTGCTCCATGGGTATGGGTCCCCTTGTCCTTTGAGTGCCCACCCAGCCCCATTACAGTGCCATGTAAATTCTACCAAGTAGGATCAAGCAAGTCAGAAAATCTGAGATCTAAAAAATGCTTTTCAGGTTTGGAATTTGAAGAAAAAAATTAAAGGGATTGTGGCAAGATCCATACAGTGCCTTTGTGGAGCTCTGAATGTGCTATAAAGCTGCAGTATCTACATGACATTGACCCATTGATATTCATTTAGTGTGGAGGAAGAACCTGGCATCCACAGGTATGCCTCACTCTTCCCCTGTGATTCCATCATAATTCTTGCTTTAGTCCTTTACCAGCAGAACAGGCTGAATAGTTCTGAGCACTAGCTGTTCTCCCTGTTTTCCTAGGGCCAACCTCACTGGTTGCCATCAGGCTGTTTTCTGTGTTCAACTTCCCTCCGTAAAATAGTCAGAACCAGAGGCAAGGATAGTTGCAGTTAAGGCTGTGCCTTCCGTCAAGATCAAAGCTGGGAATACCTTGACTGCTATCTTGATGGTACTGGTGGTGGGGAATGCTTCCATCCATGTCCACACAGCGTGTAAGCTTGACATGGAGGCAGCCTTCTTCCCCCACGCCAAGATTGTACCTGATTTTGATAGCGGGGGAGGCAACCCTCTTCCCCAGCCATTGTGATCAAAGCCAAGGTATCCCAGCCTTTGATCTCAACTGACAGCACAGTCCTTAACATGGATTGAAGAAGCAGTACCCTTAAAGCACTCCACCCCTCGGTGTGCAGATTCTGCCTGAAGCTCTTCATAGATGGGAAAAGGTGAAACTGTTTTCTTCATAGAGGAAAGCAAAATAAATGGAACGATTGACAGAAAACCAAGATATGTTCAAACTGTCTTCATACAATTTAACCTGACCTTGCCTGGATTTCTTAAAAGAGAAAAACCAAGTCTCTGTTTGAATCTTGTTTATCGTCTAATATTAACCATCTGATTTGGTCTGTGTTAATGCCAATATTCTAGTCTTCTTTATATTTATTTATTTATTTATTTACATTTATATCCCGCCCCATACCCAAAGGTCTCTGGGCGGGTTACAACCTTAAAACAACAGATTAAAACAGAATATACATTAGAAATTCAACACTCTAAAACAATACACATTATGCTTAAAATGGTAGTATCTGACCTGGGTGGGAAATATAATCAGCTCAGCCAAAAGCCAGGGGAAAATTCACCAGTTAAAAGTTCTGCAGCAGTTTACAATACAAACTGAAAAGCAAAGTTGGAACAGATTAAAAACAATGTTGTTAGAGAATACTGGGCATGTTTTCTTCATAGATAACCTGGAAAGACCAACCAATCACCGTTGCGGAGAAGATGGCACCAAGCAAACAGTTTGGACACACATTTCTGCGTTTGTCACCCCATGGCAAGTGGCTAGTTTCAGCAGGAGAGAGTGGGTTATTATATATCTATGATTCTAAAAACCTGGTAAGTGTCTGAGCGTACTTTTAAAAACCCACAACTACTAGAACCAGCTGTTTTTATATGAAATAAAAATGTAGACTGGGCTATCTTGCCATTCTGTTATGATGACAGGATACAAAGGCATTCAAAGCTTTGAATTTAAACCTGAACCAAATGGAGGAGAAAGTGCAGAGGAGGATTTCATATTTCTATCACTATTTGGACGTTGCTCAGTTTGGCGCAGCACAGCATAGTGCCTCAGCTATGGCATCTGGCAGTTTGTTTGTTTTTGATGCAATCCAGCCAGGATTTAATGTGCAGGAGATAAATAACTTTAAGAAAGATTGATGGTTAAGTCGCAGAGCAGGCAGATGAGAGGGAATAGAGGAATATGAAACGAGGCAAAGAAACTTCTATTAGCAAAACTGCCCTATTGAATATTGGTTGCATTCTGACATTGCTGACTTATTCCACTATGGATATTGCAAAATAAAGCATGGATATTCCAGGTTGTCCATCCTTTATTGCAGAGTATCCAAGTGATGTCCAAATGCAGCCATTGTCTAGTAATTCTGTGGGAGTAATTCTTAGGGTCACAGGAAGCAACTACTGTCAAGTCAAAGCAGATATCAGACCTGAAATATATAGATTCTGTATAATTCCAGTGTCCAAAGCATTTGCCTGCTGAGGCAATAAAAGAGAATCTTATCTCTCCAAGATATCAGTGTCACTTGAAAACTGTAAGAGTATGTTCCAGTCCATTTTTGGGATTGTCTGATCCTATTTAATTTTTTTATTTCCAGGCTTTATGAGGACTATTCTGCTAAAACCCACAGAAAGGAAGTCCTCAGAAAAACTGTTCTCAGCCCTGTTTTGGTGCCCAGCCCACTTCTTCACCCCTTTGAGAACACTACTGGACTATCTGGGGAGGAGATCAGTCTTTTGGATGCCCCCCAAATGATCAATGCCTGCTCTGGATGGGTGGGATTTCACATCTGGGTCTGCCCCCTCCCCTTGTCATCCCTGCAAAGCTAGCCAGAGATCAAATAAAGGCTTGCATCTTTGAACGCACAGATTTTTCCCTTGAATGACACTGCAGTTATGAGAGATACATTTGTGGCAACAATTGCAGGGGGGAGGGAAAGTTTTAAAACCATGAGCCTCCATTTACAAGAGATAGATTTCCTCTCCTCTGCTATTGTTCCTACAAAAGTTTTAAAACCACAAGTCAAGCTGTTGCCTTCCCAGTAACGTGGTTGGAGGGAGCATCCGATTTGAAAGGGAGAGTGAATGCCCTGTGTTTGTTCTTTCTATCAGCTGATTCTGAGCAGGGCAGGCTTATAGGGTTTGGACAAGAGGTGTTGATGAAAAGATCCTGTTTCTCCATGCTGGGGATTTGTGTGGTTTGAGGGGAAACTGCAGTATTCAAATTCAGCCTGTGTTATCCTCAAGCAAATGGGGACACCCAGAATGTGCACAACAGAATCCTGATCTGGATTAAAATAGTCCAGTCTGGATTAAAATAGTCAAGTGGAATGCAGCTTACGTTAACAAGATCATCTATGTAGCAGACTTGGCTTCCCTCATGAAGAGAACTGGTTACTTGAAGGACCCTTCATTATGTGATTGTGGCATCTATGAAGCTGCAGATCAGAGATACAACAAGGACTTGGACCTTGGTCCATGCCAAATGACCTTGGCAAAACTTTGTCACCTGGTTAAGAAAGCCCTGAATAAGGTCTTGGCAGTTTATCTCCCACTTGCTCAGAAATAGCAGAAATCTTCTAACAGAGTCTTCTATTGCTTGCTATGAGTATGATTCAGAGCAAAGCTAGTACTTGGATCTTTTTGTTCATATTGGGGCAGCAAATGCACCTCATTGTGATTTTTTCACACTTATGCAAGTAACATGCCATGGCACCTGTGCTACCTGTGGAGTGTTCCATACTTAGGTATCACAACTATCAGAGAGAAATTTACATAAGGCTTTAAAATGTGTTCTTTGCTACATTAATACTACGCTTTACTTTCTTGAATACAAACTTAATTAATATATTGACCGCACAGGTGTATACAAAAATGCTCTTTTGCCTTTCTTTCTCTAAGGATATTTTGACTCATGAGCACTGCCATTCTTATCATGGACGAGGCATCCGATCACTAACATTTTCAGTGGATGGCCAATATCTGCTTGTCAGTGGCATGCAAGACGGAGCACTGGTTTGCCTAAAGTGGAAGTATGTTAGATTTGAGTATCTGTACGTGGCACGAAACAGACTTTCAGACTTTATTGTATAACTTACCTTTTTGTTCTTTCTGTATCTTTTCTTTCCAAGTTGCAGTCTCATTCTCTGGAAGACAATGGCTTATTTTGTAAGAAGGGTAGCTCATTTAAATGTCTAGGCCTACTTCCAATTAAATATACATATGTGCAAGCTCCAAAAATCTTTTGATCAACTTTCTAATAATGGCAATGAAGTTTCTTCCTCTCTTCCTCTTGTTTGTTTTCCAGGAGGCTAGGAGAACGCAAAATGAGGGATGCTACTGACTTTGGGATTTTTCTTCTTAACATGCTGAACAATCATATATATCATGAAAACCTAGTTCTCAGAACCATGCCAGAATGGACAATGACATCACAATCCATCTATGGAACCACCTTTGAGAGTCGTACTTCTCAGGTCCTACATTTCCTACTTGTATTAAGTTAATTGGATAACCAAGAGCTGACAAATAGATCAGTAATAGCTCAAGCACCTATCAAGAGGACATTCACGTTTAATCTTGCAAAGGGTTGTTGTTGTGTTTGGACTAAGACACAGGTGAAACTTAGTGCTATAGCTTAATGGCTGTAGTTCAGTGGTTGAGCAAACTGCCAGGAAAAGCAGAGGATTCTTCTTCAGTCCTCAGCCTCTTCCCAGAAGTGGGTACTAGCAAACCACTTTTCATATCTCTGTCAAGAAAACTGTATAGAGATACTCACACAGTCAACCAGGATTAGGCCATGATTCATGAAACTCAACAACAACAAAGCTCCAAAGGTGACTGTGCCATGGTGAACAAGAAGAGCTTACAGTTTCCTCCTAATGCTAGAATTTGAATCTGGTGATTTTGTATGATAATTTTGATGAGGAAAAATCTTTCTCTGTTTGATTGTCTACCATGTTACCCTGCTAACTTGTTAGAATCAAGTGGGAAGGATAAACCTATGAGTGAGACACAGGCTTTTTAAGAACTTGTGTCCTAGGCCATGGCCACAACTTTATTTTACCCTTTAGGTCTGATTGCTCACACCTTTTCATTTCTGTCTTATTTGTAGACCTTCCATTCCTGAAAAATGTAATGCATAAAGACACCTTCATGCATTACATGGGAGCCTGGCCTCACACCTGCTGCCTCCAGAAGGCCTGGTAGAGGCAAGACAGCCTAGAGATAGGTGTGTACCATATGCTGTTCCGTAATACTCAGAATAGATATAATCATATCATATGGGGCCAGAGTACACAACAGCATGCATTTCCTGGTCCCCTAAAGCCCTTACCTGTGCACGCATGCACCTCTGTAGCAGCTAGATTCTTCTTGCTTCCTGCAAGGGTGGAGCAGATGAGTAGGTACGCTAGAGCATCCTAGAGCATCAGTAAAGTCATACTAGCTTGTCTAAATATTGGTCCATCTTTTGAAAAATACAGTCATTTAGAGTACTTTATTAATCTGGAGCAGCATTTTGTGTACCTAACCTATTAACATCTAAAGGTCCTGTATAATACCAGCTGTGTACAAATGACATTCCTAAATAGAATTGGTTTAGGTTGTGGTGGGTTGTGGTAGCCTACTGAAACAATTAAAAATTAAGATGCTTATTAAAGCTACCTCCAGATATCACTTTTTAGCAATATTCCAGAATAAAGCTCCTCTGAAATAATCACTTGTTGCCCAGACAGCTGAGTAAAAGTGGAGGGCTAGCTTCTTCACTGGCATAATGCACATATTTGAGTATTTCAACAGTGTGAAATACTGAGAAGTGCATGTGTACTGTCCTCCATACATAGACAGTGGACATTTTCACCTCAGTAAAGATCCTGCTGCTGAGCATCCAGACAGATTTTTGTGATATTCTGAGAAAACCTGCACTGAGAACTGGATTTTACTGGAATGGGGTGAAGGGGTTTCACCCCTATATAGTGGGACTATGCTGGAGTTACCTCAGATACATGTGGCAATCCCAGCATGGTCATGACATAATCACACATTTTAACACCTGACTGGATTCAACCTGAGAATCATTTACATTACAATAGTTCCAATGCGTATAAATCTTCTAGGCAAGAGCACGCTATTTTCAAATATGAATTCATATCTAAGAGTTTCTAATCAAAGCAGCCATACTCATTATTCCATTTATTCAGGTGTATTTATAACATCCTATCATATTTACAGTATGTTTGCAAAAGAACATACTGTAGTGGAAATCGGTAAGCAGAAAAAAATGAATACAGTACTTTAAAAAAATCTTGTGTAAAGGTTGCTGTTTTCAAAAGGTAAAACAGAAGAAAGACAGGAACAGCAGGTTTGCCTCTTGCTTCCCCATGGGATATGTGACAGAATCGACTCCTCACAGTCTAAATGATTAGTCCTCAGTTCCTCTGTTGCTTGGTCTGGTGTGGGCCAAGGACAACAAACTTTTTCTTGTCAGGGAAAAAAACATACTCTGTTCTTGTGCTCTCTACTGGTCCTTGCTTGACCCAATAATGAAAACGATTAGCAAATCTAAACTAAAATCAGCATATTCTTATTGTCAGCTAGGGTAAACACAGCTGGTTTTGCACACAAGAGATCTTCTGTGATGATAATCATAGGGCTAGATGCATTTTACAGGCAGATTTGGCTTCATTTGGCTTTGGCAAGCCCTGAAAGATGGTGATTAAAGCATTGCTGGTGGATTCTGAGCCAGAACAAAAGAACATGAGCATTATTTTATGCCAGCCAGCAAACAGTCTTTGCCAAGAGGGGGTCAATACCACTTTATCTGGACAGTTGGCAAATGCTAACAAAAATTGCCATCACTCTTCCTGATACCCAGAAAAAGCAACCTGGAGAAGTTTTTAGGCTTCACAAAATAAGGGCAGTTACTGATGATATTTTAAGAAAGTTAGTTATGTCAAACCTAAGACAGGTACAGTTTAATGACACAACACTACATCACACCTGCTAGAGGTGTCACAAGAAGTAGTATAAGTCAACACGGGAAAAGTTGCACTTTGCCATCAGTTAGTGGATGGCAAAAATCAAATTCCCACGTGTGTATTAAGTATTCACACTAGTGAATGTTAGTACAGACATTCCCTCCCCACAAATGGACTTATTTGAAATGCAGACACATGTTCAGGCACTGGCATCTAGAGTTGGTATCAGCGTGTGTATTGGCACTGTCCCTGAGACCTCAATGACCCACCCAGCACCAGAGACATGGAGATAGGCCTGCCAGAGCCAGGAAAGGCCAGGACAGGTGAAGGTAAGCGCATGTGAGGAGCACTTAATCATCCTCCACATGTAGTTGCCTTGCAGTGAGCTCCTGCATGGAAGGAGCCATTTGTGATTTGGAAACAGGTTCTTCCAGTGCAGATGGTCCATCCTGGAGTACACTGCAAGGCCACCAGTGAGCCAAGAGCAAAAAGACCCTTCGACTCTTCACTGATTCATGAGAAGGATACCGAATGGGTTTTCTTCACCTTTGATCCAGTGATATTTTCTCACATTTGAGGGAAGTTCTGGTCACTTCCCTGCTGTCAGTTGCTTCACAATATTAATCTCTGCAGTCTGATCTAGAATTCTCCAACTATTTTACACAACAGTATTCCTTAGAAGATGGAAAGTGCCTAGAGTTGGGTGTTCTTACTCCAACAACAGATTATTCAGTAGTCAGGAATTTAACCTCAAAACGTTAGCAACTCTTAAACTGGATAAGAAAAGGAATGCATCTAAAGGTCTAGACCACAAGGGTCAAGGATATCTTATTAACAGACAAATGTATTTAGGCTGTCTCACACTAGAACATTGCAGAAAATAGTTCTGGCAGATTGATAATTCCCTTTAAGATAGGGAAATCTTCCTCAAATACCTAGAAAGATGTTTGCCTCTGATTCTAAAACCATAGGCACATGTGTGATGCCTCTTGATCATGCCCAGGTAGTAGCACTCATTCTGGGGTGTGTGGCCTTGAAAGATCCTATAGTAAGATATGAGTTATCAGGAAAGTTGACATTGTGCTAAAGAAAAAAATATTAATAAAATCAATTTCTTGGCTTTTAGGTCATCTGAGGTAATGTTTCTTTGTTTTCTTTGAGCAGCCCTCAAGTGATCAAGTTAGGATATGAACCTTCTTTAACAAGCAAGCTAAAGGTCTTCCAAGAAATATCAGAAGGGTCTGATGCAAGTCTAGAGGGGGTGCACCTCTGTGTAGCGATAATGGCTTACTTAGTCGCAGCTTATCATTTTCTTTGGCTAAAGCACTGGAACATACATTTTAGCTCAAAGGCAGATGTAGTGGAGACTAAAGATAAGGAGGCAGTGCCTTTTCTTCTACATTCTTTAGTTCGCTGAGATTCATCTTCAAGCAGTTTTATTCTTCTGTCAGAACATTGGCTTTCTACCATATAAATCTTCCTTTTGTCCCAGAGAGTAGTTTCATCAAGTCAATTGGAGTAGGTCCAAATCTAATAGCATTGCAGGTCAGTTCAGGAACACATTAAAGTACCAGACACCACAGTTTGACCATTCTGTGTTGATGGGAGAATCCAATATTTTTCAGAAGTCTAGGGACAAACCAGATCTATAGGTTATAAATTTACTAGCATAGCATTATCTAATAAAAGTCTCAAAGCACAGAATAGATTTATTCCTCCTTTTCCCATTGACACAAAACCTTCACAAAAATGCATATCTGTTTTTGTTTCCTTCTCTATACCAAGCGGTCTCAGGGAGGGTTTACAATAATACAACATTTGTGAGATATTATAGAACCAGTTCAACTTCACAAAAAATAGAGAGGAGATTACACAATCTTTTTTGTCCTGCCCAAAAAAAAAGAAAAGAAAAAAAAGAAATGATTGGAAGGTTCTTTTGGATTTAAAATATGTAAACAAGTTTATTAAACATGCTCATTTTAAAATGGAAAGTCTAACATCAGTTAGATCAGCTATTCAGTGATAGATTTATTTGGCTTCAATTGACTGAAGTTTATGCACTTATAGCTACAGTTTATCAATAAGATTTGTATTTATCTCTCTTCCTTATCAGTTTAGGGCTCTATATTTTGGGTTGTCTTCAGTATAAAGAATAATTTTAAAACTTTGACCTGAAACTAGAGTGCTTAAGAGTAAAAAGGGCTCTCAGCCTTTTCTTAGATGACATTGTGTCATTAGGCTCTAACTCATGCCAATGAAACTTTGGAAAGCATTAAAAGAACAGTGGTGTTTTTCTGTGACAAGAGAAGTGAATTTAACTTTCAGAGCAACTTTTCATGAGAGTATATGGTGGGCCCATTACTGCCCCTGGCTGCATCCAGATGTCATTTATTTATTCTGCTTTATTTAGATATTTTGGAATAAAGCATGGATATTCCAGAATATCAAAATATAGCAGAATAAGTCAGTGATGTCTGGATACAGCTCCATACAGGAGTCTTTTGAAGAGATGCAGGAAGTGTCAGTGGCCATCTTATCATACAACCATTGCTTTTCTTCTGGCAGTTACTATAGCCAGACAACTGGTTTGGCAATATGTTTCGTAGCTCAGGGATACTGTGCATTCCCAACAGATTTTATAATTTTTCAGATATGATATTCTTCTTAAAAGTACACTAAATTTTCTATAGAAATGAGAAACTGCACCTACCTTTTATGCTGTAAACCACCGCATCATCTTGGAGAACTTTGGTACAACTTGGAAGTTTGGAGCTAAATTACGATATACATCAAAAGAACAACAGAGCACAGAATATCAAGTCTTAGGCTTGTTTCATGCCAGGAATCAAGGGACAAGGGCATCTTCTGAAGTTCTAGCAACTGAGGTTAAGACCTACACCACAGCAGCATATAGGTTTTATAGGAAAATATGTAGTTAGGGTGACTGTTTGTACCCCTGCCTTGACCTCTAATGTAGTCCTTCAAGAAATATGCTTACCAGGTACCTGAAATGTGCCTTTTGCATCTCGAAGGCATAATAAGGCACATCGGTGTAGATGTACTCACTGGTTTCTTTGACAGAAGAGTTTTGCAAAGGCATTAGATGAGAGTCAGTTTTCCATCCCTCAGTGCTTTGATACACCCTCTTGTGTCTACATTTCTTGAGCTTTATCTTCTGAGAAGAAACATTGTAACTAATTGTGAGTGGCTCTTCCCAAAGGTGGACTTAGAAATACAGCCCCACTTGATCTCCCAAAAAAGAAATAAGTAGTGGCTGAGGCAGATCACAGTGCTGTTTTTAGCTTTTATATTTAGTTTATGGTTGGTTTCCCAGGTTATTTCAGAGGTTGATAATGCATTATGTCTCAGCTTCAGAACTGGAGATCTCATGAGTAAGACTGTTAACAATTGGTTCTATCATTCCTCCTGGGTCAGAGCCTTGTGTCTGTATTTTTCCAGTCCATTTGGTAAGACCCAAATGTTCCATTTTGTATATGAAAACAAATGGATATGAATGGACACTGAGTCCTGCCTTCGTTTATTTTTTTTAGTTAAGGTTCCAGCAGTCATCTATAATTGATACTACAGAAGAAGACGAATACTTCCTTCTAACTCAAGCAAAAACTGAAATGACATGGTTAGAGAAGAAAGCAGAAAAGGTACTATTTAATACCATACTAAATTTTCAGTGGCAATTGCTGTTTTTGCAGGTTTGTTTTTCCTCTCACCCTGCCCTATTTTTTGGACTGTTGTCAGAAAGCCTTGTAGAAACTGACTAGGAATAAAGCCAAACCACTTAGGTTATATAATCTCCTCATCTTTTTATTCCCCCCACCAAAAAGAGAAAATACAAAACTAGTCTTGAAATCAGTTTTAGGCCTAAGATGGGGCAACAAACTTAAGTGTCCCTCTTTCTCCTCACATTTTGTCTTCTTTCTTTGCATTTCTAGACTATCCTAAATGCTGATCTAAATGAATAAAATTTTAGTTAGACTTGGGATTACAAGTTTGCTTCTTAAGACATAGCTTCTCACTTTGAACATTTAAGCCTGCTCTTAAATACAGCCTCCCTGACAATGAAAGATAAAGAGTGGAATACTTAAGTTCATTGCTAAATCTTGATTTGTTGCCCAGGGAATACGTTGTTTGGACCAAGGGCATTTCTGCACTTAGCTTTAAACCAATCCATGAAGGGGCCTAGCAGCCTTTCGTCTCCATGGTGGCTCAGTTAAGGAAGCCCAAGCCCACTGCCAGAACGTTCTGTCCACATTGTACAGAATGTAGCCCAGATTAGGTGATCAAAATAGCTGCCTAGACTGGGATAACCAGTAGACCTTTTATAAAAGGTCTACCAGTGGATTGTGGGCTGCTAGAATGTAATAGGGAGGGATGCATGCGAAAGGACACGGACATCCTTTTTACAGTTATTGGGGGGCTCATTCTAACAGTGCCCAAATGGGTCCCCTGGAGCTCTGTAGGCCAAGAACTTGTGTTCTTGGGCTGTTGGACTTACTTAAGGCTAGCTCTAAGATGATTTGGGGGGCCAGCATGACAGTTGTCTATAACAGCTGTCCAAATGCACATGACTTGTTCAACTGATGGACCATCCTAGCTTGACCCTTTCTTGCTGATATGGTTCATCCCAAGTAAGCGCAGAAATAACTCAAGTTTTTGTTTCAGTAGAACCATTTTCTCCTTTTTTGCATCAGGGTAAGAAGTTGCACAGAATTACATGGGATTCAGCATGCTGGTCCCAGCCTGTTATCTGTCTGTTATCTAGACATCTTTTTTTTTTCATTTGGAACTACACATTTTTCTGTGGATTTATCACATGCTAGAACCCACTAAAATTTGCTTGCACTTTAATTATATATACAGGATTGTACTGTGAATTATTTAGTGACTCACTTGGAACCAGAGCCTCGTATCTGGGAATATTGGATTTGATTCTGCTCTCCAGCTGGGTGAGCTTGGGCTAGTCACAGCTCTCCTCTGAGCTCTCACAGCCCCACCCACCTCACAGGCTATTGATTGTAGGAAGAAGAATGGAAAGCTTTGTCAGCCACATTAAGTCCCCCTAAATGGCTGAGAAAAGCAGGGTAGAAAAGCCAATTCTTCTTATTCTTATTCTTCATTTATTAAAATAAGTGTAAATGAGCTCTTAATTAATGCCACCTTCAGACCACAGCTGCATATCTCACTAAACAGCATTATGGCTGAACAACCTGTAACCAGTGCTGTGTTTTTCAGTAATAGTTCTTCATGTTTTTTACGAGGGGAATAGCAGGGTTCTGGTAGGGTTGCCTCATCACAGTAGTACTGTAATGGCATTATATTTACCCAGTCTGGACAGGGCCTAACTGTCTGTGCCCAAACTCTTAGTAAGGTCACTCTTCAGCTTGCTCACCAGTAATCCACACCTGCTGGTAACCTGGGACAAACATGTGGCACCATATCAGTGGAAGAAAGTGAAGGGAAAAAATCTAATTCTACAATATATGATCTGTATTCTCTTATTCTTTTCACACACCTTTGCAACTCAAGCTTAGGTACATTTTAAAGCGTTGTTTTTCAGTAATTTTCTACCCACCGCTGCATACTCTGCAATCACTGCTAGGCAACTGCTGGGGTTGTTAGATAAAAATGTCATGGCTGCTGGAGCAAAGGAAAGGGGAACGAGAAAGATAGGCAATTCAGCATTTTCCCTTTGTTACAAGATTCTCTTATAGATGTAATGGGGAAAAAAAAGCTTTTAGTGTAATACATTTCCAAGCACTAGGCACTGGCATGGCATTTTGGCTTAAATCGTCATTCTCGTAGAGGTACCCTGTGATATGGTGTACCATTCTGGGAAAGAGGACGTACTACCCTGGAGCAATACTGTTCCTTTCACCCTTTGTTCTTCTTTTGTTGTCTTCCAGGCTATTGAAGAAGAAAGTAAAAAGTTTGCTGAAAAGAAACAAGAACTCAAAAATGGAATTAAAGAGCTTCGGAAAAAGGTGTGTACTGACAAATCATTAAAAGCAGTTTTAGAACAATGTTCTCTGATTTCTTCGTAGCCACAGGGACACATAGTTAACATTAATCACTTCATTGTGGTTCTTATCAATACTATTAAATCCACTGTTCTCCAGTCATGTGGAAAATATCCTTTCTGTGACATTTCAGGTTCTTGGCAAAAAAAATGGGCCAGGTGATACCAAGATTGTGGCATATGAAAAAACAGAGAGCATCTTCTCATCAACATCTTAGAGAACTGCTGAAAGCCACCTCTGATGTGTTCTCTTCTGATTTGATCTACCATTTTTGTACTATAGTTAACAATAACAACTCATAATGCTATAAAAAATCTGTTTCAGATAGGCCAATCTGTAATTACAAACACATGAAACCAACTTGCCCCTTAGACATTGTCCTCAAAGCCTGGGCTAATAGCAGACATGGCATAAACAGCTTTTGCTTTTAAAATGCTTCTTCCTTATTGCTGGGGGAACACTATAGTATTCCCTTCTACAGCAGACTGTTTCATTGTAACAATGCAGCCACTTCACACCTTATAACAATGTTTCCTTGCTCACCCACGCAAGCCTAAAGATCAAGGAAAGAGACAGTCCTGCGCAATTCTGGCTGTTTCCCTCCTTCCTTGATCTTTAAAAGGGGAAAAGGGGGAAGCTGCTGCAGGAACTGAGAGATGTGTGTATGTTTAAGTTTGTGTGTGGAGGTGGAGGCAGCAGCAGAGTAAGCCATCCAGCCAGGGTACTTTTTTCAGGGGGAACCCCTGCTGGGGATAGTGGGTGTGGAGGTGGAGTGCACGAATGGGGCTTGAGTTGCTGCTGCCGGCCTGGGCAATGGGAAGAGAGGGGTGGGAAAAGGCTGAGGAGGGGAAAGAATCACTTTCCCCAATCAGTTTTTGGAAGCGTTTTAAGTGTTTTAAGTGTGGGGACACAAAATCGGGGTTGAATCCGATTGCCAGATGCTCCTTTGTTTCCTTTTAACGTGTTTTACATAGCATTGTAAATAGCACTGTAAATTGCCTTCTATATTGTGTTTTATTCCTTGAATGGGAATTCACCCCATGAGTCTGTTACAGTCTCAGCACAAGCAAATTGTTTTGGGCTGCCATTTCTTGTGGATTATTGTCAATATATTTTTAAATAAGTCCCCCAGTGCTTTTGATTGCATGGTTGTTGACAGGTTTGCCAATCTTCAGAGTAAATTTAGCGTGAAATGGAGCCCTCCTCGAGTCTGCTTCAACCCTGGCTACATTTTTGTTTAATCCTGATTCTTCAAACTAGGAAAATCCAGCACAAAGGGTGGTTGTGTTATAGCTACTACTGGTTCATTGGGCTGGCAGCAGTGCCGGCAGCTTGGAAGACATTTCCTACTTCATTCCCAAAGGGCCGCAAGTAATGCTGCTTCAAACCACATCAGTTCTCTCCAGCTTGTACCATTTTTGCAGAGTGTGACAGAAGGGATTTCAGTGGTGGAGGCAGGAAATCCTAACTTCCTCCCTGATTTCCCAGTCTCCCATTCCTATATGGATTTAGCCTTTAATGTTTGTGATTGCTTGATCATATTGTAAATTGTTGTGCATTACCCCAATTAAAATCTCCCTTTTTAGTGAAACAGATGTCAAGAATTCCCTTGGTTTCATCTGGCTCTCCACCAGTTTTTAAATATTCTTTTGGTTTAAGAATTCTTTGGACAACCTGTCAGTGGTTGTCTTTAGCTTCATAAATATATTCCTATCTGCTGTGATAAATGAGATTCAGAAACACAGAGAACACACTTCAGAGGCTCTGTTCTTCTGCAGTTTGCTAATGAATCTCCACCATATGTTTCAATTTGTGTCCTTCTCCATCAGTGTTTCCATGAACAGGCATACTTGTCTCATTTAAAAAATTATTTTATTTTCTGTTATTTTTAAAATAGATCCAGGAAATGATGTTTGACAATGCAATGGCACCTAAAATTGAGAGACTGGACCAACAAGAATTCAATCTGGACACAGATGAACAAGAGAGACAGCAGTTGCATAGTGAAGCAGAAGTGGAGAGGGTGAGCTGAATTTATAGGGAGAAAATTTATCTATGTTGTTGCAAATAAAAAAAGAACCATTTTAGAACATAAGACCCAGAAATCTTTTATTACCTAGGGACATTAGCAAAATGCAAAACAGCAGGTGTTGGAACATATGTTGGCTTTTTCTTTAAAAATAACACAAGGCATTGCTAAATGTGAGAAAATTTGTGTTGAGAGTAGACAACTCAAGTTGTAAGAAGGAAGGACAGTGTAGTCTTAGCAAGAATTTTAATGGCGGTGACAGGCTCAGAGTGAGAACGGATTTGAATGGGGAGATCCAGGATAAATAAGCCAATCACAGTGTATTGCTAAGTGGAACTCTGGAAGTTCATTCTACAGTTAAGCTAGAAATGGTCTCTAAAAATAAATGGGGAGTGGTTGTGGAGAAAGCTTATTACCTTCCCCTTTACACCAATAATCAGTTGATCCCATGATCTCTGGGTTCAAGTCCTACTTTGAATGAACTAGGTCCAATCACTTGGGGCATCTGCTTCCCTCTTTCCTTGAAAAGACTCTATTTTAAAGAGGGAAGAAGAGGAAAAGGAAAAAGGAGGATTATACCACCTCTCAGAAGTCTTCAATTTGTGCCAGTGCCAGATGTCTTAGGCCCTGTCCCCAAAAGACTTATTAGCCCCTCTCGGCTTCCTCTGCCGTCACTCTGTTATAGCTGACTTTAAAAGTCCCCTCCACTTCCGGAATAAGCGTCCCCATGGTAGCCACGATCTAAACGGACTTTCCATCCCCATGGTAGCCGTCTTCTCTTTCCGGGCATCTTTTTCCCCCCGCCCCCTCTCTTGTTAAAAGGAAAAATAGCCAGATCTCCGTCTCCTGAAACGGCTTCCCGCCCCTAGCAAAGGCAGATGATCGCTCATTCATTCACTTTCAGCACTTACTTTCACTCAGTTCTCTGTTAGAAAAGGCTTTCTGCCCAGGCAAAGTCAGCGGCTGCAGGCATCGGCAACGCGATCCTTCGCTCATTCTCTTTTAAGGCTTTCACAGATCACTTGATAACAATGTTGCATTTCTGAGCAATTCTGGCTCTTTTTACAAAAGAAAGGAAGCGAACCTGCTGCATTTCTCAGATGTGTGAATGCTTTTTGGCTGTGTGTGCAGGCAAGCAATCCCCGCCCCTTTTGCCATGGAGCGTCCTCAAGGCAGATATAGCGAGCAAAACCCGCGAATCGCCGAAAGAGCGCTGGAACTCTTCTTTAAAGTGCACTTATTTTATCGCGGGTGTCTCACTTTCCTAAGCTCCCTAAGCGCCTTGTAAAGCCTGGAATGGGGCCGCTCAGAGGCAAAAGAAGAGTTCCAGCAGACTTTCAATTGCATGGGGACAGGGCCTTATAGAGCAGCAAGCACATTTACACACAGACTATGTAGATAAAGCAATCTGGTAAGACATTTTCTGGAACAGATGAGGTTACCAATGCTAAGACAAACTTCACTTCAGCAGTACTGGCAATTGCAAGAAAGAGGACCTAAAAAACTATGTGCTGATCACATAGGCATGTTGAAGTTCTCTGTGCCTTCGCAGTGATGTTGTGCAAAGGCACAATGTATAGTGAGGCCACATCTGGAGTATTGGGTACAATTCTGGTCACTACACCTCAGAAAGGGTATTATGGAATTGGAACAGGGCAGAAAAGGGCAGCCAGAATAATCATGGGGCTGGAACACTTTCCTTATGAAATCAGGCTGCAATATATGGACCTCTTCGGCCTTAAAAGGTAGTACTTAAAAGATGACATACTTGAAGTATATAAAATCATGCACAGTGCAGAAAAGGTGGATCGAGAAAAAATATTTTCTTTATTGCATAATGCTAGACCCAAGGGGCATTTTATGAAGCTGATTGCCAGGAGACATAGGACTGATAAGGGGAAATATATTTTCACGTAGATGGCCATCAGTCTGTGGAATTTACTACAAGAAGAGGTGGTGACAGCAACCAGCCTGGATATCTTTAAGAAAGAATATGATAAATTTATGGAGGATGGGTGTATCAATGGCTATTAGAATGGATGCCTAAGTACTGCCTCCAAGTTGGAGAAACAGACAGGATGCCTTTAAGGCCATTTTCATGGATTTGAAAGCAGGTTAAGATTTTACTTTTGTCTTCTGCTTGAGATGCCCATAAGCAATTAGCAGGCCACTGTATGAGGCAGGATGCTGGACTAAATGAGCTGTAGTTTGATCCAGGAGGGCTAGTTTGGTCTAGTGGTTAGGGAGCTGAAGTCTTATCTGGGAATACTGGATTTGATTCCGCACTCCTCTATGAAGCCAGCTGGGTAACCTCCTGCTAGTCACAGCTCTCTTCTGAGCTCTCACAGCCCCACCCACCTCACAGGGTGTCTGTTGTTGGGAGAAGAATAGAAAACTTTGTCAGCTGCTTAAATGGTTGAGAAAACTGGGGTAGAAAAGCCAATTCTTCTTCCTCTTATGTTCGTACACTAGGTTCTCAGTTGCCAAATAATTGTGGAGGCTGCACGGTGAACAACAAGTCAGTTCTCTGCACATTTTCCATGGCACTCACCTGGTCCCTACCTCTACCTAGGTGCCTTAGAGTATGTGTATGTTGGATAAAGTGCCTTACATTCCTAGGCCTCTCTATATGCAAGCTTAATCTATGCAGTCTATGTTCTTTGTATTGATGGCACATGCAGACTCACCTAAAAATTGTACCATTAAACAACAAATTGATTTAGATAATATAGTTTGTGAAATTTCCAAATTAATATTTCAGTTCACTTTTTATATATTGGGAGAACTCTGTTCTCAAGGAAAACTTTCAAGTTTCCACTACTGTGATTTGAAATTAACTCTGAATGTAATGACTACCATATCACTTAGAAATTCTAGCAAATGTTTTCCGATTAGCATTTTATCTGCACAGACTTACATAAAAATCAATGGAATATATATCTTTATCAACCTGTCTTTTCTCTCCCACAAAAAGGTAAGAAAGGATATAGAAACTGAAAATTTATCAAACTGCTTTATACGTGAGGTCATCAAACACGAGTGCTGGGATGCCATGTCCGTTAAAGGTCGTTCACTTAAGGTATTTTCTTTTATTTATTTTTTTCCCCATTTAAAAGTTGTGATTAAAGCAGTTAATACATTTCTGCAGTAGGTGTTTCCACCTGAGGTTAAGCATACAGGGGGCTGATATTCCATTTTTCTCAAAACATTGTGTACACAATTCAGCAAAATAAAAAATATTAAAATATGCTTTGTAGAAAAAGAACATGTGTTTGATCTTTCTAATTTATTCAGTTGCAGAACAGTTATACAAATAATTTCAGAATACTAGCTTATGGTGGACATTTATTTAAAATTAATTGTAATCAGACAATTAAAGGACCACTTGAGTATACATACTGATTTCTGAGTCTTCTATCATTTTTCTTTTTTGACATCCCATCTGTAAAGCTGGTCATTATCATAAGGCAGCCAGTAGTGGAAGGTTTTCATATTTGCAGTTCTTACCACCCTAACCTATAGATACTAAAATATGCTTAGGATTTTCTCACAGCATACTGGACTGCGGTCTGGGAAGCAGTTAAAATTGGTTCACTTTCTGCAAGCTAAAGAGCTGGAAATCTAACATCGTCCTTCTCTATGGCCAAAACATACTCTGTACTACCCTGTGAGCCATGCCATTCTCCAAATGACGTAAATGACAGAAATGACATACACTTAAATGTAACCCTTACAAAAGGCAACAAAAGTACTCCTATGTGGGATGAAACAGCTAATCTAATTACAGTTGCTGTCCGTCTAGATGTACTTATCAGCCGAAAACGTATTGGGTTAGTGAGAAGGGAAGTTAGTTTGAAGGTAATTGATATATTATAGAGGAAGTTCTAAACAAATACTGGATAGAGAATTGCCTCTTGATGGTACTGCCCTTGAGTCAGGCTGTACTTTGCAGAACAATCAGATTGCTATTCTCATTGGAAAAAGCAGGCTGAACTTGTAGCAACATCTGCAAGTTCAGGGTTAGTGCAGAGAGGTGACTTAAGGGACCTTCTTTCTTTGAGGGTAAGTTGGAATGTTCTGCATTCTAACATCATTCTAACATCAGTTAGCTAGCAGAGCCATAGGATCATAGTTTGAGTGTTAGGCCATGTCTAGGCCTAGGGTTTCTTGCTGCTTAAGTGAGGAAAATCTCAATTCTCTCCATATGATCCCCTCTCATTATCAATACTTTTTTTCACATAGGTAACATAACAGCATCTCTATGAAATTGCTCATTCTTACACTTTTTCGGTGTGTTGTGGATTTCCCTTGAAGAAAATATTAAGTAATTAAAAATAAGCTACTTCTCATAAGTTAGCAACCTGTTCACTTCTCTATGAACAAAATCTTTCAGGCACTTTTCAGTGCTGGAAATAAAGCCACGTATGGAGGGGGAGGGAATATAGCATCATTATGGCACTGCTATGGTGGGGTTGCCACATAGATCTATGTTAACCCCACCATAACTTCTCTATATGGTTTGGTCCAGTGCTTAGGGAGCTGGAGTCTTATCTGGGAATACTGGATTTGATTCCACACTCACCACAAAGTAAGCTGGGTGACCTTGGGCTAGTCACAGCTCTCTTCTGAGCACTCAAAGCCCCACTTAACTCACAGGATATTCTGTTGTGGGGAGAAGAATAGAAAGCTTTGTCAGCCACTTTGAATCCCCTTAAATGGGTGAGAAAAGTGGGGTAGAAAAGCCAACTCTTCTTCTTCTACAACCCCCCCCCAAAAAAGCACAAAAAACTTTTGATGGAAAACCCAGCAATGTGGACATGTTTTCTAACAACAGTGTATTTACTCACCTTCTGGATGGAGCTGCTTGTCCGTGGAGGCCAGAAAAACCAGCTGCACATGCACAGCATGGCAATGTGCACTTCTGGTTATTCAGCGTCAACCAAATATTTGGTTGAATATTCTGATGAGTAAGTAAAAGCAAACATATATTACATACAACATCTTCGTTTTGTCTCCCAAGGCTTTCCATTCAGCATGTGAAGTTCAGAATTATCCAATGAAAGATCATACTCCAGAAGAAAAGCTGATGTTGGAAAGAATTTTTCATTTAAAGAAAATTGAAGCACTTGATCTGAAGGTATACCCTTAGAACACCCACACACACATGGTCAGTAATATGTGATGTGTTTAAAGCTCCTAAACGAGAGGTGTCTAAATCTTAAAATAGGAATGAAAAAGGAAAAAAGGAAAATAAGGGGAAATTGATTAAGACAAAAATATTGTCAAAGGTTGAGGGAAAAATTTAGAGGTAGAGTTAGAAGGAAAAATATGAAACTATTGGTAATACGTAGATGGCATCACAGTTGCCAGAAAATGATTATTTGTTGAAAATGAATACCACACTTGGAATATACAAAGTGTAAAATGATTAGTGAGGTAGTTAAAGAAAAAGAGTGAAATAAAAATAATAAATTAATTAACTGGAGAAAAAGGAAAAGAAGTGAAGGATGATGAACAATTAAGAAAACTAATGGCTAAACTTTGTCAAAAGCTCTATGAAAGGAAAATTATGGGTATTTTTTTTCATAATTGGGGGGGGATTAAAATTGATAGGCAATTGAGGCGGTGGTCATACCTTGCTGAAATAGCCTGTCCTACTAAGAAACAGGGCTCAAAATGCAGTAACCCTGACCACACCCAATACTCAATAAGCCTTCCTTGGTTCATCCTCAGTTTGGGTCACTACACTCACACCTTTCTGTTCCATCTTGAGAATTCTTTGAGATATTTTTAGGCCTCCACCATCACAGCACCCCCTGTACTCTGATAGGATAAATGTCCTGTGATTCAACAGCGTTTAATCATACATTGGATGAAAGGGAAGGCAAATTCATGAAGTATTCATGCACTACAGTTCAGCCCCGTTTAGTTCTCTTCCCTAATGACACCCCAAAAATGAAAACTGATTAACACACTCTAATGGCTTGAGACCTGTAAAAAGCAGGAATAAGTAAAGTACGATTGAAGGAAGGAAAATCCACAAATAAAATGGATTGGATGAAAAAGGTGTGAGTAGTGGGGACCAAAGATGACTTGAAGGAGGATTAAAATGAAGGTGTGACCATAGCATGAGTGTGGAAGAAAGAATATTTAGATGCCTGAACTCAAGAAAAGGAAAAGGAAATAGAAACAGAAATGGAGAGTCACCATCAGCAAGAAGTTAGTTAGATTTTAACTGATTGGCCAAAGGCAGCAACTAAGACTCTGAATCTCCAGAGAATAATTTGCGTATTCCCAATGCACTCTCTGTTGTCAGCAGTTGGGTCCTGTAAGCTTTGGCGCAATCTAGGTAAGTAGCAACACAAGAAGACAAAATGGCAGCCACCTGATGCAACTCCTGCTCTGGTCTCAAAATGGCAAGCACCACCCCTTGTCTAGTATTTGAAACAGCCATGCATTGTTTCAGGTGGTATGGTTGGGTCACCAGCGGTGCTGAAACTTGAATGTGGTGCACTGCTTGAATCCAGTGTGCTACTGCTGACAGGCTACTGCCACCCAGAAATAATGGCATCTGTGAGGACTCACAGTTAGGCCTCAATGCCACAGGTGGCTTCCAAATATAGCACCCTGCCACTGGGCTCTTATCACTTAGGCTGAGTCCCCAAAAGACTTATTTACTTCTCCACTGTCACTCTACTGTCACTCTACTGAAGTGGACTTTAAAAGTGCCATGCAAATCAGGAATAAGCGTCCGCATGAGGCTCAGGAAAATGCGTGTTTTTAACGCACCTTCCGTCCCCATAGGATCCCTGTTTTCTTTGCGCGCATCTTTTTCTCCCCGCCCCTCCTCTTGTTCATAGGGTGCCAGCGGGAATGGGGAGGGACTGCGCTCGGTGTGGCCACAACCAGGAAGACAATCCGATCAAGTGCAAAGGAGAAACAGCAATCGCCTCTCTGTTCGTCTCCCAGATCTCTCCCCCCCTTAAATGGCTTCTCGTGCTGGAAAACATTCACTCTCACCACTTTCCCTGTTTTTGCTTTCAAAAATCCACCCTGCCCAGCGCACGAGCGCTGACAAGTCCAAAGGAAAAACAGCGATCGGCTCTCTGCCTCCCCCCCCCTTAAATGGCTTCTCGTGCTGGAAAACATTCACTCTCACCACTTTCCCTGTTTTTGCTTTCAAAAATCCACCCTGCCCAGCGCACGAGCGCTGACAAGTCCAAAGGAAAAACAGCGATCGGCTCTCTGCCTCTCCCCCCCTTAAATGGCTTCTTGTGCTGGAAAACATTCACTCTCACTACTTTCCCTGTTACTGCTTTCAAAAATCCACCCTGTCCAGCACATGATCGCTCATTCACTCATCACTTTCCCTGTTATTGCTTTAAAATCCACCCCTAGCAATAATCCACCCATTTCACACCTCACAGCGATTGCAACAATGTTGCAATTCTGCGTGATTCTGGCTCTTTAGTTCTGAGCTTTAGAAAGTGAAGCTGCTTTTGTGTTTCTGCTGTGTGTGCAGGCGGCAATCCCCGCCCCTTTTGCCACGGAGCGTCCTCAAGGTAAATGTAGCGAGGAAAACCCGCGACTTACAGAAAGAGCGCTGGAAGAGTTGTTTAAAGTGCATGTATTTTGTCACGCGATTTCCACGTATTGTAGCGCTGGAACCTCGTTAAAAACCCTGGCTTGGGGACACTCAGAGGCAAAAGGAGAGTCTTGGCAGACTTTTTATTCCTTGGGGACAGGCCCTTAGAGATAATGCAGACAACCTTACTCCAATCCAAAGCAATGCATGCCTGCTTTAGAAAGATTGTTTGATTCAGTTCACTGTGAGTGGGGGGAGTAATAGGGAAGTAGATAAAGTTGAGAGTAAGTAAGGATAAGAAAAAGATTTTAAACAAAAGATAAAATGTAAATATATTCTAAGCTATGAAATAATTATTTTGAAGTGAATGTATGATGAAGAAAAAAAATAAAAATTGGAATTGTTTCATGGAGAATTTTCAGATGGCACCTACATGGCTGTGATGGTATACTTCCTCGTACTCTGAGCTACTATCCTGTTTTGTATATACACAGCTTCGAAGGAAGATTGTTGAATTTGACTCTCAACCTTCAGCCATTAAAGAGGAGGGAGAAAAAACAGAAGAAGGAGAAAAACAAGAAGAAACAGATGCTCTCATAGGGAGCCTGAGTTTACATTATGGTGGAGATACATCTGTTTTATACCACCAGCTTGAACTGCACACTAGGGAGGAGAAGATTAATCAGATTATATTATTACGGGTAATTTATTCATAACTATTTCCTGTTCTATTAATAGCATCTAATTATTGTTTTGCCATTATGTAAGAACCACATTTTCACTAGAATCTTTCCCCTTAAAAGCACCCTGCAGCTACAGCCCAATGGTTAGATTGGGATAGCCCTAGAAAGTAGAAAGTGCTGTCTGCCGCCGCCTCATTTCACCATTGTCTGTCAGCCTATCCCAGATGTACTTTCTGGCATATTTTGTTCTCGACTAGAAGGTCCTCCAGCTTTCCTATTGTTCCCCTTTCATCCAAAAGATCGGCATTTGCTGGCCTGCTCCATGTGCACCTTGCTGTACCATTCTTCTGGGCCAAGGGACTCGATGGTCAGGATGTACACAAATTTTCATCAGGTTTGCAATTCATATAAAGTTGAACGTTTTCAGGTTAATCAATCAAAACTCCAAGATTCAGATATATTATGCTGAGGCAGATTCATCTGTTGCTCGTGAGACTGCTCTGTACATGCATTAAGAAGTGGAATGTGAACCTTTTACTTTTAAGAAGAGCACATTATTCTTTTGACCCTAGTTTATCTTATTTATCCATGGCTGGTGGCATTTTTCTTCCAAATCAGGACAGTTTTCATACCTGCTCCTTTCTCCTCATTTGTAATATTCTATTTTGCTGGAGTTTTCTCAACATTTTTAACAGTTTTTAAAAAATGTGTGTGAATAAAGAATCAAATAAATAATGAGCATAATTTCTCCCATGACAATGTTGATACTTAGCCTATTAATTGCTTATGACTTTTAAAGACTGAGTATTAATTTGGACCAACTGGTTAAGTGTAGAGAGTCAAAAGTGCTTTTCCAGATATCTGTTTCTAGTTAATCGATACACAAGCCCTTTTTAATAAATATTTTCTAGGTGAAGTTAAATATTGTGGGTGATGTGTTTGGATCAATTTGTTTTGGCACATTTGCATGATTTTGAGCTTTGTTATGTTCTCTGCTAGCAGAAGAAACTTTAAAAATCCTTTTGAGTTTGTATAATGAAAATTACCAATATGACAGAACATCATTTTGTTTCCAGAATTGTTCAAGGTTTGTTTGGCAAACAGAGATCACAAATACCCACTCTTTTTTTTTATTTTATCAGCATCCCAAATGCAAATCTACATATAGCATTTTTTTCTGTTTTCAAATGTTCCTCTTTTTTTGAATGATAGATAAACATCAAGAGCAATAAAAAAAACAGTCCAGAATATAAATACAAGTGGTCAGAATTGCTATTTATTATCATGAGGTCTGTGATGTTCATTATATGCTTTGAGATGTTATCATACTGCTTTCTTCTTAATTGTCATTTCAGAATATCATTTACAACGTCAAGAGTGCTTTTAATAAGGAATTCGACTCAGTTGCCCGAATGAAAGAGTTGGAAATTGGACGAGTAAAGGAGAGGAATGTTAGAATCTTTGAAATATTAAACCAGCTAGATTTAAAAGAAAAAGTTTGGGTGCCAATTCTTACAGATAATGAGAAACCTGATCAAGTACTGACTGTTTCAGATTCAGAGGTTAGACCTTACACACTGATCATGTGAATTTAACTAGAGTTGCATTTATTGAAAATAAGTGCATATATACAGGGACTGTTGACATGGTGCATAACAGTCATTGCATATATACATTTATTTTCAGATGCTCTGAAATACAATTCTTACTGATTACTTGTATAGATCCATTGGTATCTGTGGTTTGTTTATTTGGTTTTTATGTTTTATCTAATTTAAATCTATAAAATGTGGCATACAGCAAGATCAAGCTTCTTTAAAAGAAGTGCTTAATACAAAGTTTTAATATAAATCAAGGCTGATGAAAATTGAAGGGAAGTAGATCAGGTTTATAGCTTAGGCCCTTTCTGAACTTACTTGTTAATCTGAATCAAGGAGCTGCTAAGTACACATTGTGTGCACGGGAGTAGAGTAGATCCAGATCAGACCTGTGCTGCTGGCTCACTAATCCAGATTAGTGGTAGACCAGATAAATATGTTCTACATCCATGCAGGCAGTCTCTGATCCAGACCAAGAAAGGGGCATCCATACATAGATG
Source organism: Aspidoscelis tigris stejnegeri (assembly GCA_023333525.1). Classification (NCBI taxonomy): domain Eukaryota; kingdom Metazoa; phylum Chordata; class Lepidosauria; order Squamata; family Teiidae; genus Aspidoscelis; species Aspidoscelis tigris. Next base: position 57,701,844 of record JALMGA010000002.1, on the reverse strand, counting down.
GATCCAGGAAGAACATGGACATGGTGTTGGGTGACATGTGCACTTACAATGTGACTGTGAAAACACTTTCTCAGCACCTCTGCAACAGTGGCATCCGCAGCAAAGCTTGTCTTTGCGCTGCCTTCAAAGGCACTGCTCTCCCTGCTACCTGGATATAATGCCTGACTGTTTTTGCAGGAGCAGTAAAGACCCCATTGGAGGACCTATTAAGAACCCAATCAGTACCTGATTGGTACCAATCAGGAAGGCCCTGTCCCCACACAGAACCCATTGAAGGATCCCATCTCAAGAGTCCTGTCCCCATGAGGGCAAAAGAAATCCAGATTTAATGGGTCCTTTGGGCCCTTAAATCTGGATTTCATGTGGGCCCATTTAAAGGAGTCCACAATCTGGTCTTCAGCAGTGAATACTGGATTAGTGGACATGCTAATTAGTGTGTGTGTGGGGGGGGGGGATACAGCAGATTTCAGCTGCTTGCTTTGGCTGACGGGCACAATCATCGCCCCAATGTTCCTGCCACCTCCTCCTCAGTGCCAAAGCAGCTTCCGGGAGGTGAGGGGGAGATTTGGTAGCAGCGGCAGGAACAGTGGCAGCCACATTGACGAATGCAGCTGCAATTGCCTCCATCACCCCACGGCAGTATCAGGTCATGGTGAAGGAGGTGGAGGCAATTGCAAATTAACTCAAAGTAGGTTGTTCCCATAAAACTCTGGGAAGGAAGGAAGCAATGAGAGGACTCATTTTGAATACCTTGTTCCCTATGTCAGTGCCCTGGGGATTTAAGACAGCCCATTTCCCCCTTCTGGCAGTTTTTTACCCTTTAAGTTGAATGTGAGTCTTTCCAAAACTGGGATTAGCAGAGTTTAGGAATCCAGTGTTTTCAAGCTAAGATGTTTTAAAAGAACACAATTAGTTGGGGGCATTGGAAGCTTTGTGAATTTTCAGATGTCCTGTTTTCAGAAAAAGATAAACCTGTACTTTTCATCTTCACAGATAAAAGTGGAAAAGTATCTGACGCCTGTGCAGAAAGCTAAAGAGAAAATAATGGCTAGGGTTGAATATAAAAGACGACTTGCTGCTCAGGTAATCTTGTGACATAGTAACTTATTTCTAAAATGTTTCTTCTCTGACCCTAATACTGCACTTTCACATCACTGTTTTATTTTATTGTTGCTTCAGGGAGATAATGCACGAGAGCGTGGTCTTATGGACATGATGAATGGAGTCCTTGAAATTAAAAAAGAAGACATTTTAAGGATGGTGAGTTGTACTTCTTTCATCCCACAGTTAAAATAGGCGATTTCCTGAAAGCAGTTTGCGTTTTGCTAGAAAGAAATACAGTACCATGTTAATCTATGGGCAGGTCTTCTTCCTTTGTCTCTGGAGAGGAATCCCAGACATGAGATATTTCTTGCTATGCTTATTGTGGCATTGTAGTATCATTATTATGGGAAACCAAGTAATATTTGGGATTTCCTATAATTATTATGGTTATCTTTGTTTCTGTTTTTAAAACATTATTTAACATATACTGACATTAACCAGGCGTGTGCATGTTCTGCCCCAGAGGTCTTGATCAAGAGAAACTCCTCACACTTTGAAGAATCCACAAGTCTCCCTTGATATGAGTTACATTATTTATTGTAACAGTATAACAAATATAACTTTCTTAGTAAATAAGAGCTTAAAGTTTCTTTGAAGCTTCTTCGTTCTTTAGGCCTCAGTTCTCTGTGGCTTCTCTGGTTACTTTCCTTTGTCAAGGCACTGACTGGCCTGGAAGTGTCTTCCTTCTTTGTAATGACACTTGCTGGTCCAGAAGGAATTTCTACTATTTTCTTGCTATGGCACTAGCTGGCCTATGAAGAATTCCTGCTTTTCTCTTGCTTATGAGGAGTCTCTACTTTCCTTAGGCCTATGAGGAGTCTCTGCCCATCTAAGAATAATACTTCCTTCCACTCAGACTGCAGACTGAAAACTGGGCCTAACTCTTCTCTGTAAGCTCTAATACTTCACCCTCCTTATCCACAAACCCACATTCTCTCCTAATAAACAAGGCTTACATTCAAACTCTAATTAACATAAACAAACTTGTTACAGGGACTTGACAGTGCATGAATACAATTTTTGGGATTGGATTCGAATTGAATATCTAAAAATTCAATTTGATTCAAATCTTTAAAATTCGAATTAAAGCAAATTTGATTCGAATTAAGCAAATTCAAGTTAATTCATTCAAATTTTTTATTTGAATTTGCACTTATGAATGTCAACAACATTCATATGTGCCCATATGCATTGTTACACATCCCGTATGCATCCGTACACATCCGTACATGTCCGGATGCATCCCGTAGTTATCCCGTATGCAACCTGTTTTTGTCCCATATGCATCCGCAGAAAAACAAACAGATGCGAGAAAGATGCAAATCTGCAAGTACGCATCATGTATGAACCCATATACATGCGAATGTCTGGATGATTCAAACGAATAGATTCAAAATTCATTTGAATCTGTAAATTCAAATTCGAATGTCAAAATTTGGCCAGATTTGATCAAATTCAGAATACCTTTGAATATTTGTGCACACCTGTAACATTAAGACAAACCCAACAAAACAACATAAAAATAAAAACAAAAACATAACAAACATTAAAACTTAGTTTCCCTCCCTCCCCATAGGCACCAATCATTATTAAATTGCATTTGACAAAAGTGGAGATCATGCTTCCATTTTCTTATGAATAGGTTTGCTCCCCCTTGTTTGTTTAATATAGTTCCTTCATATCTAAGTTGATAACATGGATGGGGGTCTCCCAGCTCTGGTCAGTGTCAGATTTCTTTCCCTTCACCTGGATCCATTTGGACTAAATGCATAGTCTCAATTAGGAAAGGAACGTCTGTAGAAAAAATGGATGTAGACGTTTATATGTGACCCTTCCAGACCCAGGGCAGTCTCCATCCAAATAAAAAGTAAGGTTTGGCCATGGCCTAAGAAAGTACAGGAAAGAGGACTGTTACAGAATGAGAACATAATAATCTACAACTTAAGAGTTTAAATACATTAAACATTTATACTGCTAGGATGTTGCCGTTGCTCTTTTTTAATCTTTCTCTTTGGTAAATATAGGAGATTCCACCACCCCCTTTTGTGTCAAAACAAGAAGCACTCTGGAATGAAGATGAAAAAAAGATATACAAGGAATATGAGAAGAAAGTTAAAGAACTGAATGAAGAAAGAGAGAAGCACCGAAAGGTAAACAGAAATGATTTAGGAAAGAGAATTATCAGGGTTCTCATTCTCAAAGAAGTAGTGTGCTCATTCTAGAAAATGGTATATATATGTTAAATTCTACTATACCTGGAAACCTCTTCTTCAAATCCTTTTAAAGCAAAAGACAGAAATTCTTGAAAGATTGGCTGAGAAAGAATCTATTTATTGCTTTTTCATAATAGGAGCCAAATGCCCAATGAAATATGTTGCTCTCCTTGCTATGTTGTATGTTATGATAATTTATTGATTTGTATGTATTGTGTTTAATTATAACTCTCCTTAATATGAAATAAAGTTAATTTATTAACACTCTAAAAACTCTTCTATCCAGTTATCATATATACGACCAGAATGATTAGTTTTATGATAAAATACAACTTGATCGTATACAACTTCATAATTTATACTTGGTTGGTTAATAGCACCATAATACCTGATGAGCATGAATTATTTGTTTGGCTTCCATTCTAGAATGGGGAGGATTAAGGTAATATTTATGGTCTGTTTTTTTCTGCAGTCTCATCATTACTGTTTGCATCTTTTAACCTTTATATCTGTCTGGCTGAAGGTTCTTATTTGCCAGTAACAGACAACTAATGTGAAAAATGTGAATTACCTTTGGAGGTAGACAAGTCTTTTGTACTATAATTAAATTCTCAGTCAACTGAGATGACTGTAAAGAGATTTACAGTCCAAATGGATGAAATAAGGGATCCTTTCATTGCCAACAGTTTGACTATGTCTTATAAGATCATTTAAGTGATTCATGTTCAAGACAAGTCATGACCATTCAGAATTTTGAAACTTCATCAGGCCAAGGAATTGGAAAGAGATTGTTAACACTGAGGGAAGTGGCCGCCACGGTCTGCTTTGCTCCATTAAACTCCACAGTCAAAAATCCTTTTCTTTATTGGCCAGTTCTTTGTTCATTCCTACCTATCAATTTTTAGGGAAAGACAGATGCTAAAATAAGTACTGATAAATAAGAAACAAACTAGGTTGTTGTGAGTTTATGTCCCAGCTGTCACTCACTTTGGAGATATAAGGGATGAGTTTCGGAATTCTCAGCAGTCTAAGCCTAGATTACAAATGGGTACTACATTTTAAAACTATAAATGAAACACATCTTGGGTGTATAGAGATGGCCACCTGGAATGCTATTTTCCAAAAGCCAAAAGTCTCAGGCATTTAAATGAAACAAGGACTGAATTTGCACTTACCTACTTGGAATGGTCTCTGAAGCCATCACAGGCCAGTCAGTGTTAGGAACAGTGAGGGCCATTTGCTTGCTGGAGACATTTGCATTCCTGTCCAGCAGTAGGAGGCAGGTGAATGGCTAGTCTGCTGGTACGCTGTAGACCTTATGTCCAGTTGCCGTAACCCCCCACACCCATAGTAATAACTGGACAAAGAGGAAGAGTTGGCTTTTCTACCCCACTTTTCTCACCCATTTAAGTGGATTCAAAGTGGCTGACAAAGCTTTCTATTCTTCTCCCCACACCAGACACCCTGTGAGGTAGGTGGGACTGTGAGAGCTCAGAAGAGAGCTGTGACTAGCCCAAGGCCACCCAGCTGGCTTTATGGAGGAGGGTGAATGTTGCATATGATGAACAAGGGTGTGGCATGCCTGGTAGGGAGGCAATACCTGGAAGTGTCACGTTTGCACGACTCCCAGGCCATTCCTGATTTTTTGGGACAGTTTTTATTTATTTATTTATTTATTTATTTATTTATTTATTTATTTATTTATTTATTTATTTATTTATTTATTTATTTATTTATTTATTTATTTCTATCCTGCCCTATAGAAGGTCTCAGGGCGGGTTACAATATTATATTAATCTTAGACAAGTCCCTGCCATCAGGCTTACAATCTAAAGATACAAAATACAAAAGGAAAACGGTGTGACATAAGGCTCAAGTATGGCTCAGGACCCCTCAGGGACGGCTGCAGCAAATCACAGTGCAAACAACACATTCCCACAATTCCCCTGGAACTGTCCCCAAGGCAAGTGCAAAACGGCCCAAAGTTCCTGCAGCTTCATTCTTACCTAATTTGTACTCTCATCTCAAAGGCAATGCACTTTTTTCTTCCTCAGATTCTGGAAACTGAACTGAGGAAACTTCAAGGCTCAGTTCAGGAAACAACTCAAGGATTTGATGAAATTGTTTGCAGACTATTTGATAAAAAAGTAAAAACAGAAATGGTGGTATATCAGGTGAGCTCCAGCACAAAATTCATTTTGCCCTGCCTCTACCCAAACCATGGTATGACAGCTGCCTTTTGTTTTTGTTTTTCCAGGAAGAACTTAAAATAGCAAACCTTCTGTACTCACTACTTTTGGATGAAGAGCTGAGCACAAGAGAAGCTGGGCTTCATCACTACCTTAATAAAAGAAGGAAGGAAAAGGTATGCATTGTTTTTTGAAGTTGACAAAATAGCTGCTCCTTATGAACCTGCCCTCTGGGGATTCACTCTTAATCATTTCTATTCCTTCTTTTATCTATCATGACACCATATCAGTCATACATCCAGGCACTGGCTTGTCCTAAACACTTTTTGCGTTGGCAAGGTGATATTGCTTGTGTCTTCAGATTCTTAGATCATATTTCACCTTATTGCAGACACAGCTCATAGACTGGGAACACAAGACAGGGGTAAGACTGCAACATAACTAAAAACTTTGGCTAGAAGCAAGGCAGTTAAAGAGGAATTGCAATTTATTTATTTATTTGTATAATTGTATTTTCTCTGCTGCATAACGACTCAAAATGGTTAACGAGAGGAATGGGCAAAAAGTGTTCATCACCTTCACAATTTGCACAAATTGCAAATGATCAAAACTACACATTCAAATTGAGTATTTGCCATATTTGAAGACTGACCTTTGCACACAAAATGAAAGCTTTGGGGCCTTCATTCAAAACTTCGTTACACACACTGGCGGCATTTGGCCAGCAATGCCGCTAACCAAAGTGGTTGCTCAGTCAGAGTGGATGACTGGTGGTAGTAGGGACTGATGAACGTTTGAAGCAAATTCAAAGCCTAGCACATTTGAAGTAGCTTCATTTGCACAAATGTGAATTTCTGCCCCTTTTGCTTCAATGCGAAGTGAACAGGAAAAAAAATTGTGCACATCCCTAGAGTCAGTAAAAAACTAAAAAGGAAGAGGGAAAAAATTCCACAGATAAAAATTAAAAATAAAACAAGATAATTGGTAGCACGGAAATTGAGAGTAGGCCGTTTTTCTTTTAACTTTGAGTTAATTTGCACAAGAATGTTCTAGCAATCCACATTTGGGGAGGCTAGAGCATTCTAAAGTTACCTGCGGTGCAAATTATGGACCCCTGGCAATGGCACCAGTTTGCCTGCACGGCACCATTGCCTGGGGAACTAGTCAATGCAGCACATCATCACATGTGTGTCACTGGTCACATGTTTCACCTGCACCTTTACCACCTGAAAGATGTGCAAATGGGCTTTGTGGAGTAGTTTTAATTATTCCACGCCTATACTGCCTTGGGGATGCTCCAGAATGTTAAGAAATTGCTTAAGTGCAGTGTAGACACACCATTCGGGACCTCCCAGTCCCTTGACCAGTCAGTCAAATGCAAAAAGGTCCTCAGTTTTCTTGTGCCTCAGTGCATGTGGAGCAGCACTAATTGCATACTGTAGACCATTGCAAGGCAAGGTCAGACCCAGACTTAGTCATGGTGGAAGCCGTCCCCCAAGCCTAATGTTCAGCAATGAGAAGCTCTCAGAGACAATTGCTGCCATCTATTGCAAAAGGATAATGAGGGACGTGCAGGATAGGCCAACCATGGCAACAGCTGCCTGAAGAGTCTTGTTGCATCTGTGGTGGTGGAAGGAGGGAAACTTTCTAGGGGAGGGATCATGGGCGTGAAGCACAACCAGGGGGAAATTGAGAAGCTGTGGCAGTGGTTAGGAACAATACAGTGTTTAGAAACCTTGGGGACAGGGAGGTCACAAAGTCTGGGCAAAGCAGGAGATTTAGCATGGGCTGCAGGAAAACATTGGTGTATTGTGTGTATCCGCATCAGAAAGTATGTACCTCTTATATAAAATGTATCATTTATATAGCCCCTTTGTTTCTGCTCACTTGTATTGGTCATCTTTGTGTAGTGAACATGAGAACATAAGAGGAGCCCTGTTGGATCAGGCCATAGCCCATCTAGTCCAGCATCCTGTCTCACACAGTGACCTACCAAGCAGTTACCTTAATCCTCAAGCAGAAGATGAAGGCAAAACCTTCACCTGCTCCCAGCTCCCTAGAAATGGCCTTCAGGGACATCCTGCCTATCTCTCCAATGTGGAGGCAGTACCTAAGTATCCATTCTAGTAGCCATTGATACACTCATCCTCCATGAATTTACCTAACCCTCTTTTAAAGTTATCCAGGCTGGTTGCTGTTACCATCACTTCTGGTGTCCCTGCTTCCCAAGACTGGCGACTTAGTGATCTGGATGAGTAGTGCCATGGATTGTTCCTATCTTGCTTAACATACTGTTAGTAGTCAACACATAGACACCTCTTGGTACAGTGCAGATTCAGCTTTCTTGCTGTCTCTTGTGACCCATGATCTGCATGAGCAGATAACATATCAAGGGACAAGGCTGTTAGGGGTGCCTTGATTGTAAACACTCAACTACAAAATATGAAGCAAGTTTAACAGTATCTATCAGTAGTAGTCTTTACCTACATACTGACCATTTGTTGTTCCCATTCAATTAATATAAGATGAAGACATGGTTTTCAATGGATCTTCTATGTTGCAGAGTCATATCCATTTCATTTCTTTGAGATATAGGTGGCATCAGCTGAAACAGTCAAGATTACCAAAGCAGAAGTGGATGCTTATAGAGAGACATATGATATTAAGACAGTTGAAGACAAGGTAAGAACCTTACAACTAAATCTCTGAAACTGCAGGAGCTAACTCATCTTATTCAGTTTAATGGAGCTAAGCTATTTGTATGCCGAAATAATTCAGCTTCAATCTTTCCCGTGGATGTATCATTCTTCATCATGAAACAAGTCGTATTTTAAGGTCTCACGAACTATGACACTTTATGAAGGGAAAAATAACTTCAGTTAAGTACACTATTTGCAGGGAAAATTTTGAGATTTAACACAGTCTTTTGGTTTTCATAAGTTTTTTTTTATTTTCTACCATTCCACTTCAAAGACTATGTTCTATGGTTATGTCCAGCATGGGGAATTGTGGTTATTTTTTTCATTTAGTCATTTGTGTAACTAAGGCTGCATTCACATGTAGCATAAAAAGCAGTTCAAAAGCACTTCAGAGATGGTAGTGTGTGGCACTTATATGCTCATTCCATTTCTATTTGGCTCTGATAACCAAGAACTCTCATAGAAAGGGGGAGAGTCACATGGGCACAAGAACAATCCAACCTGCAGAACATCTGTAAAACACTTCAGAGATGTTATTTTTAAAAAACATCATGAAAGCACAGTCCATGATACATTGTGTTTATACAGTAACAGAATGTAAAATCTTGCCAACAGCTGATATATGAAATGCTGGCCTGAGGTATTTGAAATAAAGTGTCTTAATTGTGCCACTCCCCAATAATTCTTTAAACTGTTTGCCTAAAGATGGAGGTTAAATCTTGGAATGGAATTTTAAGGTTTTAAGTTCAGTCTGAACTGACACTTAGCATCTTACTCTTAGCTAATGGAACGTGGCTTCAGAAAGGAATTTTCAGACCTTCCAACTAATCAAATCGATCAGCTTTTCAAACTTTACAAACGCAGACCAAGGTAAAATTATAATTTTCTGTTTCGAATAAGTTTGTATTAGTTTTGAATGTTCCTGGCCTGTGGAATAAGGGGCATGAGTCCGATTTCCCCCACCCCCTATTGGAGAAGTCAGTGATCCTTAAAATGGGGCAGGTGGTGGAAGAGGATGCCTTCCACCTATTACCCAAGTCACAAAACATGTAGAAACTTGGCTTATTTTTAATGGTTTTTAAAACTGTTTTAAAACCTTCCTAATCTTCTTCATAGGGGTATTCCTTAATATTTCAGAAAATTATTAAACATCAACCAAGTCTCCAAATATTTTGCAATTTGGTTCCAAAAAACAAAGCCACCACCTCTTTCAACCACCCAGTTTTGACAGCCCTAGTTCAATTTTTTAAAAAGACCCCAAACCTTCTACCATATTGGGAAATATTTTTAATCATTTTAATGATTTTTAATCATTTTTTGAAATTGTAAATTTCAAAAGAGAACCACTCCTTCCCTTTAAGGATGTGAAAAAAGATTTCTGCCCAAAAAGTGGTAAGGGAGAGAGTTTTCTTCAGCTCGTTTCCTAGGTGTAGAAATTGTACAGGACAAGTGTAAAAATCAAAGCTCCTTGGAAACTGGGAGGAAGTGGCTGTTCATTGGATCCAGAAACGGTCATTGACAGGACAGGACTAAGAATAAGCCCTTTTTGAAGGCCATTTTCTTCCACATTTGAAACAAGATGTTCAAAGGACAAAGCATTTCAGTTTAAAACTTCTTGCACCTCTCTGAGGCTTTGGTCACCTCTAAGGTTTCAAACCACCTTCAGAGCGAGAGAAAACATCAGCATAAGTGGCCAGTAATTTTCTTTCCGTATTATTGATCCCAAAGGTGCATTTTCTGAGTTATTAAACACTGAAAGAAAACAGTTTGTCACTTTGCTAATGTATTATCCAACTATGAAATTGGACTGAAGCTGGATTAAGCCTTAAGTGTGACCACAGCCCAGTCTTTACTTCCAGATTTCAATTATTTATTCCAAGCATTCTCTCTCTGAAAACATGAGTATTTCAAAGTATTATCAAATATGCAAAATTTAATTAACAAACATGTAGTGAAAAGGAAGAATTAGATGTTTGTTAACATATACCAAATTTAAAATTTTGCCTTCACAAAGAGGAAGTTTCCTCCAATGGCAAACCCCAGAAGGCAGTCAACTAAAGATAAACTGATAGCATCTTTCCCTGGGCTTTATAAAGCAGTTAATTAAAATTTTAAAACTATTTGTAAGGTGGATAATTTCTATATTAAGATACAGGAAAAGAAAATATGTTCTGGAGTAGCTCTGGATTTGCTGGGATATCAGACTAGCAAGTGTATTAGGCGCCCCCGTCCACATGCTGGTGTGGTGATGGTGAGGTCCCACTGCCTTCTAGTACATTCTGTCAACACAAGACAGTGTAGATCAGTTTTGGAGGGCCAAAATGACAGGCTGGCCTGGTCTACTGGTAAATCCCTTTAAAGAGGTCTACTGGCATACTAGAGGATGGTATACCAAACCATGGAGATGTACAGATATACAGTATGCCTCCATGGTCTGACATACTGTGGGACCCGTTCTACTGGTGTAGCAAGGTGTGATAGCACAATGGGTTTTCTGGACCTTTGGAGCTTTCAGAGGCCCTCTGTGATGGCTCTGAAGTTGGTGCAAGTGTCTGCGGGCACTGGGCTAAAATGAAACCAATTGTGCCAATGCAAACAGCCTTGTTCCATGCTAGAAGCCATCCCTACTGAAAGCAAGAGTGTAACGGTCCTTAGTCTCCCCTCATCTACAACTATTGTATTCCATAATGAAGCTCATACTGTACTGATTACTCTTCCAGTTGAGAAAATGAAGCGGTGTTTATTTAAAATATTAATACATTTACTCTGAATTGGGAACAGGAGCCCAGTTAAGGGACACAGTTGGTTCAGAAGTAGATTCACGGTTTCAGCTTCAACAGACAGTGCTGGAAAAGGGAGGCAGAAGCTCTCCCCATTTAGCATGAAAGTTCACAGATGTCATTCAAAGCCTCTGCCCCATCTTCCCTTGATCTAACCCCTACTAGTTCACAGCAGGGAAGGGGCTTTGCCTGCATTCACACCAGCTGCTTAGCCATATATGCCATTGTCTAACTTTAAAGGCTTTATCATTCAACCCAACACTTCTAAAAGTAAATTTTCAACAATGTATGAAATATTACTAGACAATTACACAGCTACACTCCAGTTTCAAAATGGCATGGCAATCTGATTTAAAAAGTAATATAGTGGTATGTGAGATATTACAGGCATCCATCTGGCTTCAACCACTGAAATATATTTCCCCAGGTATACATGATAATTATTTAAAAATTCTATTCAGACAGCATCTCTCAATAAATCAGTATGTTACCAAGATGTTGAAGGGTGTGTGTTGAGATTGCAGCTTTTTAATATACGTGATAGAGCAGTCCCAAGATAAGCATCTTCAAGAAAAAGGTGGTTGCCAAACTGAGTATGATATCTGCATAGTTTATTTCTTTTGATCTGTAATTACGTTACTTTCTTATATTTGAAGATGTTAATACAAGTGTAAAGCACAAGATGTTTTCTTGGGTTTTTTTATTAGTTGCTGCTTGACAACTTTCTTCTCAGCAATGGAAAAAAAGGAATAAATTGAATTTGCAGCTATGGAGGTCTCTGTACTGGAAAGCAGCATGGAAAAATTGATGGAAAAAATGGGAACAAGAAGGGGAAAAGAAAAATTATTTCAATACAGAGTGGGAAAAGTAATTATAGGCACAAGTTATTCATAACAAGTGCTTCTCCTCAGTCTCTCATAGTTATTTGTGGAAAGATAGTGGACTCTGGCATTTCCTTATAGGACTATGTTTTTTGGAGCCATAGATACATGGACTACTATTTAGACAGCTGGTAATGTGCTTTTGTATTTTGGGTAATCTTGTCCATTTTCAAAAATATTAATACATGATAAAATGTAGCCATCACTCCTTTGCTGTTATCTATCATGAAGGGCTCTCAAAACAAAGGTCCTGGTTGATTCTTCTAATCCCTACGGTGATCGGCCAGGCTCTGCCAAAGCTCAGAAGGATGCTCTGTCCCACTTAATGAAAGCTTTAGATGAAATGGATGACCATGAGAATAAGCCTGAGGCTATTGACGTTGCCAACTGGGAACGCTTCTGTGCAGCAAGGCGTGCCAAAGTGGAAAGTGAACAGCAGGTATGCCCAATTATTTCCATTTGACTCTTAAAAAACAAGTCACATTTGAATCATGAGTTTTGATGATCTGCAGAACTGCTCTGGCAGGAAATGTGTGGATTCTACAAGGGAATGGCTTAGTATATAGTTGGCATCTCCAACAAATCTCGTTGATTAATACCACCAGGCTTAGTAGTCGCTCGTGATTTTGAGGGGATACCACCTACTTAGATTGTTTCTTTTCTTCAAGCAGTGGCTGGAGTGGGTTTCAGGAGTAATTACACTTTTATACCCAGTGGCACTCTGCAGGCTGCTCCTGGGCTAACAAATGAAGGCATGCTCTCAGCATTCCTACATCCCACACATTTTGGGCTCAGGAACCTGAACTAATTATAGATCAGAAAATTATTTATTCCATTAGAGGATTTGGGTAGTGTCCTCAACACGTGAAAGCTTTCTAAAATATTTAATTCTGCATGATAACTTCCAGGCACTCAAAACTATGAAAAATAATGCAAGTTGTGACTTGACAAAAGACCTTAACATATTTGAAATGAACATGTCTATCTTCCTTTTTGCTTAGCTGAAGCAAACAGCACTGATACTAGCAGAGATGCAAACCTTCCTTCAGAAGAGGAATGATGATGATGAAACTCTGCGTAAAGATATTGAACACGTTTTTGCTGAACTAAACCTGCAAGTCTCTTTCCTACTTTGCTGATAACTAATGCTGTCATACAAAGTAAAACTGTATTAGGGGCTGCTGCATTTGGTTTTTTTTAAAAGCTTCATATTATTTTTGTGATCTGCAACATTTACAAATATGACTTCCTCTGAAAAATTAGGCACAGAATGTACGAGCCATCACAGCAAAGTTTATTGAAGTAAAGGCTAAGTTAGACAGCTACTGATTTGTAGTTAACAATAGCACATAGGGGCTCAGCCTCTAACAGTAGCCTGATGTGGTGGTGGGAAATGCTGTAGTCTCTTATTATGGTCTATGCCTGCAGTGTGCAGTCGATGGGACACTGCTTTCAATGCAGACTGTAGACACAAGGCCCTGATTTGGACCTACATGGGAAGAAAGGTTAAAGTGTCCCATTTCAAAGACCTATCATCTGTAGATCCAGACTAATTATTGCAAAAAGGCCCTGGTCAAACGAGCAACACAGGATGGCCTATTCATGAGTTCGACCTCAGATCATATCAGTGCTGGGCAGATGTGGATTGATATTGGTCATTCTGAGACCAAGCCCGCTGGGCCACATTGGTCACACATTTCTGCAGAGATCAGCCTGAGTTCCCTCCATGGAGGTCTTGACTCTCCACCCCTTTTGCTACATCATTTCTGTTTCCCATTGGATGCCATTCAGGTCACTCAAGGGAGGCAAGGGTGTGTGTCTGTAGTTCTTTTTAAAGCCTGTTTCCCCACCTCCACACCCCCTTCCTTTTTTATATGCTTTTCTTGCAATCATTTTTTTTTTAAAAAAATAATTAAATTGTGTGTAAAAACACTAGAGGAATCATACACAAACTGAGGAAAGGGGGAGGTGCCTCATGAACTCACCCACCACAGCACAGTTCTGCCTCCTTTGGGCCATCCCCCTGCTCACACATGAAGAAGCAGAAGAGACTGGAATTCCGGGCCAGCCTGAGTAAGGATGTCTAACAGTTTAGGATGGTCTAACAGTGTAGGTCAGCTTAGAAAATGACTTAAACTAAAATTAATGTAACATGTCCTGTGGACCGACTCAGTGGAGATTGCATTGGAGTGGAATAGTGTCCCTCCTTAGGTGCATTGGGCACCTTCACTCTATATGTTTAGTCTAGCTGTGAAGGTGCACCTTGTTACCCTAGCCTTTGGCTATGTAAAGGAACAACCTTTTCCTCCCCACATTCAGGCACTGACATGGTTTTAATATGCTTAATATGTTATGGCTTATAAAATCAATCAATCAAGTATCCCACCGTTCCTGACATGCCCTCATAGCTAGGGCTGATGGAACCATATAATACAAACTAATGCCTGACAAATGGGCAAATTGTATCAGTGGTGTGCTGGTACAGATCCCTTGATAGGTTCTCTGCTTGGTCCAGTGTAGTTAACTTTAGGCTGCAATCTTCTAGTAAAAAATAATTAAAAGCAAAATTGGGGTAAACTGCCTTTGCTTCTTTTGATTACAGAAAGAAATGAAGGTTAAGGAGACCCTCAGAGAATGGAAACTAATAGATCAGTTACTGAAATAATTTTTCATTTCATTGTAGGCTTCGAGAGCAAAAGATGAGATTTCAGTTAGACTTGATGATCCAATTTCTCTTTAAACAAGGACAAGTGGAACTAGAGGGTACTAACTTGATACCGGATTATACAGATGCAATTCTCATCAACAGGAGTATTGTCGAAGAACTAAACAGCACAATTCGGGTAACTGTTCTTTCAGAAAAAAAAGGTGGTTTTCTACAGATGACTTCCACTGGATTTCATCTCTTTGTAGAACTTAGACGTCTAAACAGTATTCTATGATATTTTAATTGGCTTAACCATGTTTTCTCCACCCATCCACCTCTTACTCTAGGCTCAAGGAGAAAAGAAAATTGCCAGTATGGTAGAAAGCAAAGATTTCCGGAAAGGAATATTTCAGCTGGAATGGGAACATAAAAAAATGCAAATGCAAGTGGAGGATTTGAACCAAAAAGCTCGAGATATTCAAAGACTGAATGTTACCAAAGTTCACCAGATTGTGAGTTACTGTCCCAAATGTTGATTTAAAAAAAAAAATCATAGCTCACTGTCATCTTCTATTAAATTATACTTCTTAAAGTAAGTTTCATATACTCTGTATAATACAAGCACTGTTTGTATTCAGGTCATATAAATCATTCATCTTTATTTCTATTATTATTACATGATCTACATGCCTGCCTGTGAGCAAGCCTCAGCCATGCAGACACACAGTCTTCCACGCCAAACAGGTCCAGATGACACTGGAATGATGAGGCATGGACTTCATAGTCTGTGCACTAAAGGCTTTGGATAGGGATGGAGTCTGCTGCTGTGTGACCTTGCTCACCATCTCCATCATAAGCAGCACATGGGAGGATGGAACTTGCCTGCCCCTGCTAATCAGGCCAGCAGTTCCAGAGGAAGCAGAGGTCGGCCCAGAACACCCATCTGCTCACCCAGACTGGCCATAAGCCCAGTCAAGATTTGAACTTGTTTTCTGAATATAAACTTGATAAAGGATGCAAGATCACTTTTGTTCCACAGACTTTGGATTGTAACCAGCTATTCCAGGAAGCACTATCTCTGTTCAGTTGATTTTTCTCTCTTCTTTTAATTCTGCAGTACTTAACAGCATTAAACTATGAGAGTCAAATGAATCATGAGGTTTCAGTAATGGAAGGAACACTTAATTTTCTAGATAAGGTAAGTTCCTTTAATGAATATAACTGATCTAGCATTGCCTTGCTGCTTCATACACCTATTTTAAAGTTGTTCTCACTTGCTTCAGCCTGGCTTGCCAACTGATCTCTTCTCTTTTATGCCATCTTATTAATACTCCACCAAAAGCAAAAACAGCCTGACTGCAATGCTTTGCATATAAGGGTAGTTGATACACTAACTTCTTGGCCTTCCCACTTTCTTTTGCCTTTTTTAAAGTTTAATCATTTGGAGTCCAAAAGCTGTGTAGACAAACCATCAGTCTTCTGAACGTTATTTGTTAGTCCTGCTTTACTCACTTATAGACTGCGGTCCTTTCTGCAGTGGGCCTTATTCTGGATTATTTCCTGGAATAGGGAGTTGCTTCTAGGGCCTACTTCATCGAAGGCATGCAGAATTGCATTCACCAGCTTCAATCCTGAATATACACATTTCAAAATAAACTGAGTTAAAGTTAGAGAAAAGTTACAGGTTTTTATGTTGATTTGCTGCACCTATAATTTCCTGATGGGCCTTCTGCCACTTCACCATTGCTTTTGCATTCCTTCTTTCCTTCCAGAACTATATAAAAAACAAGGCTATAATTATAATCTTATAGATCTCATTTTAATTCTGGTTTCTGGCTACAGTACTGAATCTGTTGTTTTATTAATGGTAGCATTGTTGTTACTTTATGAATGCCATTTATTCAGTGCTCTTGCCTAAGTGGATAAGCATAATAAAAACATAGCAATAATACATTCTGGTCTCAGAAACATGCTCCCCTTTTAATTAGCTCTTGCCTGCACACCATTCAGTGTTTCTCTTCAGTATTCTCCCATCTACTATAACTTGAAGGGGGAAATGCAGTAGAAATTTGCACTGAGTGGCAGAATCTAATAAAATTGACTTTGGCAACTTTTCAAGCATTTCATACGTATATATATATTTTCAATGCCTAGATTCACAAAAAAAATGTGCAACAGTGTGATAAAGTTGTCAAAGAGATGGAGAAGCAGATAAGCCTAAAAGAATTAGCAAATCAAAAACTCAGCAAGGAATTACAGGAACTGCTTGTTACTGTATCAGAAAGGCGGCACATTTATGAAGCTACTGGTAAGTCATATTCTAATACCTTCCCAGCAATTCTAGATCTTCTGATAAAGTTTAATCTGTTATGTGTATCAATTTCCTTTTCTTAATATGACTTCCATAAGGCCTTGCACATTACATTACAGAGGGGAAAACATTATTATGAACACAATATGTTAAAGGAAAGTGACTTTAGTGTAGGGATAGAGCATCTTCCGGAAAAGAGAATATAGATTCAATCCTCAGCCTCTCCCCAGAAGAAGGCACAGTAAACCACTTCCATATATTTGTCAAAGGCACTGTTGGACATTTCTACGCAGTTGTTTCAACTCCTAATTGCAAATGGAAACGTCCAATATTTAGAAATATGCTACTGGATTAGAAAAGTGGTCCATCTAGTCCTGCATCCTCTTCTCATGGTGACTGAATAGATGCATATGGAAGCCAATGAACATGGCAGCTGCACAGTATTGTGGGGGTGCAATTTGCCCATCTCAGCTAAAGCAACTAGCTTTAGCTAGCCCGGCTAGCTCAGTCGGTAGAGCATGAGACTCTTAATCTCAGGGTCGTGGGTTCGAGCCCCACGTTGGGCGCCATTATGTAATAACGAATTAGGACTCCCACGCCAAGTGAAAGAAGTAAGCCCTCTTTATTAACACATGCCAAGGCTTTTATACAGTTTTCTCTGAACAATGGAAAAGTACCCTCAGGAAACCCATATTTGGTTACAAGAGGACTGGACAAAATCAGTATATAACCAGTTACAACAGCCTAAATGCAAGGATAGTGCTACCTAGGAAATGCCATATATGGTGTTATGGTGAGGAAGCTTCAGGAACCAATAGAAGCCTGTCTCTGTGCATGTGGACATCTCATGTCAGCATCCTTGGATGTTGCACATTTTTTACACGTACTGTAGATGTTATGACTTCCTTGAGAGAGATATTAGGAAAGTTACAGTGACCCAGGATGTATCCTTTGGCCTAGTAATTTAGCATAGCAATTTCAGCTTAGCAACCGTTGCTTTAGCTGAGATGGGCAAATTGCACCCCCCACACAGTATCTTGCCTTGATGCCCTCCTAGCAGTGTGCCATTAGACACTCACTACGTTCTGTCCCCAAGAATGTCACATTGTCTGATATTTGTTACTGGTTACAAGTACTGTTCAACTTTACTTATATAAGCCATACATGCTGTTCAGGGGGAGATACAATGGCAGACATTGCATCATTGATTATAATACTGCTCAACTCAAAACAGCAGCATTATTCAGCACCGTTGGCAGAGGGGAAAGCAATTTTTAAAAGTGATTTATGAAAAGCACGGTGATCCTTGGTTCCTATTTCCAACAGATGCATGGAAGATGCTCTTAAGGACCATTTAGAGGAGGTAGATCATACTGATCATAAGCTGACAATGTGTTATATATCTCTTATTTATATTACCTTGGCTTTTTAAATATAAATATAAATGAACACACACACACATATATATACACACACACTTTCTTTACAGACTCAGAGCTGCTTAATCAGAAGATCGCAAAAGAACATTATGAGGACATTCTACAGCGTAAGCAACTTGTGGATCTCGCAAAAACTCAGGCCCAAGAATTATCAATCCTCCAAGCTGAAGTCGAGCGGTTGAGAATGAGAACCTTCCCAGCTTTCTTTGATGTGCGAGAGTTTTAGAAGTATGCTATTTAGAAGAATGCCTTCAAAATAATAAAACACTTTTTGTGGACTTCCATAAAGGTAGAAGAAACTAGGTTCTCTCTCTCTCCCTCCCTCCCTTTGACTAATAAAGTAGTAACGATGGTTAAAGATGATTTTTTTATATATCCAGTATGATTCCCAAAGAACTCATATTATTCAGTGATCAGTATGTATTTTAAAACACAATAAAGCAAAGAGTTGACATTTTATCATTCATGTCTTTCAAACTTCTGAATTGCAATGCTCAATTACTCTAGCTCTTTAAGGAGCCAAACTGCCAACAGGAATCAAACACACACACACGGCTTGTGATTAACTTTTTTCATAGCCATCAAGACATAAGAATTTGAAAGGAGGCTAAATATATTCTGAAAAGGTATGAAAACAGAAGCCCAAAAATAGCTAAAGTAGCTAACAGCATCCAGAAATAAAGTAAATAAAGCAGGATTTTAAGTCAGGCTAGATCTAAATTACAAAACTTCCTGATTTCTGCCTTTAGCACAGGGAAGTATTGAAACCACAGTGAAAGCTTACTTAAACTGCATTTTCTGAATCATTTCTTCAGTTGTGGCAAAGTGATTTTCACCATCTAGATTAGTTGTTGCAACTGTCCTCGCTTTTAAAAACATTTTGTTGGTCAGCTGGCCCTTTCCCTTCTCAGCAAGTAGAAGGGAAACCAAGGCAGAGATTTCTTTTGCAACCATAATCCTCTATAGCCTAATGAACAATCAAAATCGTCAACTTTTGCAGATGTGTCATCATAGAGGGCCTAATTCTTGTCCATAAAGGAGGCTTATAAAGGGCAGAAGAGAAGACACAGAGCATTCTCAGAAAACCCAGCTTCTTCTTAAGTTATTACTGCACAAGTAAATGCCACAGAATGCAGAAAGTCTGAGAGTGCTAAACTGTGTGCCTTGGTGTTCAATATGCAGGGTTAGCATCTTGGCATAGATGGCTTGATCCAGGTCAAGAACAGAGTCAGAGGCTGCATATGTTCCCATAGCCCTTTCCTGGCCTTCTTGGGTGGCTGGGGAATCAAAGGTTCTACAGTCTCCAAGGTTGCAGGCTGGGGGGGATTTTGACAGCATGCTGTGAACATTCCACTTCCAGGGCCATTCTTGCACCCTGACAAAAGGGTGCTACACTCTGCATGCCACCTGGCCTGCTCCAACCCATGACCAAGGCACAGTAAGGTGACTGGACTGTACCTTGACATGATTCCATACTGAGGCGTGCTCCTAGTGAAGACCCATGCAACCAGAGTAAAGGTGGATTCATAGGCATTATCTAGCATGGTCCAAATGGATCACGTGGAAGCAGCCTAAAGCCCTTTCTGCACTGGGTCTTACTCTAGATTACATCCCAGAATAGGGACCTCCCATTCACATGCTGGCGCAGACTATGAGAGTCTCCCACCTCTTGGGCCTGCTATATTCTTTACTGTCATGCAGACAGCAGCCTTATTCAGGGACATAATCTGGAGTATGGCCCAGTGCAGAAAAGACCTAAGTTCTTTCAACAAGCATTTTTGCAAATTACTATAAGCCAAGTTACTTCAGAGTCCACTTTAGCTATTCCTCTTCTAAAATTTGGGAATGAAAAGCAGCATAAGTTTAGTCGTATATATGAAATTATTACATATTTCATGTTTTAGTATATTGAAAGAAAAAACTGAAAACTAATGATTTTAAACTTCTGCTCCAAAACATACTGGTTCACTAAGAAAATTCAGAAATAACTGATAGGTTAAAGCTTGCACATACTCTATATTAAAAATTACCTTATGCTTATGAAATACAGCCAGCTTTGAAAATAAGTTATCGGTAGTGATAAAGCTGACTTCTTTTTTCCAAAATCTTAAAACAAATTTTAATACACTTAACAACAAAACTATTGGGCAGCTGTAGAAATTTATTAAACAAATAGAACATTCTGCCATGTAAATCTTAGCAGTCTGTGAAGTTTTAAGCTTGAAAGTTCTTAAATTCTGATGTGTTTTGATAAAGTAAAAGGAAACTTATTTTGCATCCTCAAAATCTTCTTCTGTTCTGCTATAATGCAGTAGTTTGTCATCTAGCCCAAAACTGTCTATCAGCTGAGTGAGACTCAATTTATTGCCATCTGTAGACAAGACTGACTGCAGCTCCTGTAACACTGCTTGAGAACTGCAGCGCCATTTTGATATTAAGTTCTTCAACTCTGCTGGATCATTCTGAAAAAGACAAAAAAGTTCAGAGTGTTATAGTGCTGAAAAGGGAAACAAAAGGGCAAATCTCATGCTCTTTTTAAATCCCAATTCTCAGAATTGATTTAACAACAAAACCTATCCTACTTGTTGCACCCTTCCAGAAGCTAGTAAACTACTTTTAACAGTAGGAGAGTTCTTTAAAATAAACACTTTTAAAAACCCCACGAAAAGCTTCAGATGGTAAACTGACCGACCCCCACAGCTTTTTCTACTTTTCAATTTAGAATACAATAACTTTCCACAGGGCAATTACACTGTGCATCCAAAGTTGCAGTACAGCAAATATCAGGACTTTAATGTTAACTGCATTTTATAGTTACATTGTATTAGTTTGATAACATATGCCTATGTTGCTGGACAGCCCATCAGCACTACCAAGAAACAGATTACAGAAACAGAAACTATCCTTTTCTAGAAAACCTTACTCTATAGCAGATATCTGCATCCTGTGCTTTATTTATTTCTGCATTGACACATCTGTGTAAAGAAAAACTGGAATAACTGTGTTGTGTTTAGCATCACTGCAGTAGTAGAAAGGTTAAAAAAAAAAGACACACAAATTTCTTGCAGCACAGTAGCTCCTTGCTTTTTGCCAGAATTCCATTCCACCAAAATGTCTGAATAAAGAATTTCAGAAACAGCAAGGATCTGGAAAGCAACATTTTCTTGTTTTGCAAATCTCACTAAATCAGTGTTTGCTGGACACTGACATATAATTTGGGTGCCGTTTTTGCCTTGCAGTCAGCAAAGAAGGCTCACAAACTCTCCTATAAATCCTATGCTTTTCAGGCAGTTCGTTCTTGGGTGTTTTTCCACTGTCACTAAAAGTACCCATTACGTACCCATTAATGGGTACCCATTAATGGGGACTTAATGGGTACTTCTAGTGACAGTGGGAAAACACCCCTTGTTTCTCTAAGCATTTCCTAAAGGATACTAAACCAATTTTATGGATGGAAAATCAAAACACTGAATTTCAATATCATTTTGTCATCACCTTTAATCTGTACATCTTGACCAGTTTAAGTCTTCGAAGTACCTCCTCTTTTTCCTGAATCTGCTTTATTAAAGCCATTTTCTCCTCTTCCAGAATTTCACACTGCCCACAGTCTTTTTCTGATGAAACAATTCGTGAAGGATTTTGCACACTTTTATTAAATCCAATGTCTTCGGATACACACAGTTCTCTCTCTTCTAAGATAGCTTTAGAATCCTTTATTTCAGTATTATCATTTTCCAGGCATTCAGTTTTGTTTTGTGACAGAAAACACAGTTCTTTAGATGAATTATTTTCTTGCTCGGTACTACAGTTTTTTCCATCTATTTTTAAACGCTTTGCTACAGTGAAAGCTGAATTAAAGGACCGCCTTGTTTTCTTCAATCGTTCCCTTAAACTTGCACTCATTTGCTAAAATATATAAGAAAATAATATTAAGACAAACTATGTTTTGCTAATGTCACATTTGTAGAAACAAAAACAGTAAACTCCTTTACTAAAAGTGCCACTTTAAATATGGGCTTGTTGAGCACCTGTCATATTAATGCTTAGGACCTTTCACTTAATATTAAATATAGATAAAACTTTTACCCTAAAATAACTGATTCTTAATGAAATATTTGCAAAATATCTGACATTTAATCGCTACACACCTGTTTCCCTGAGCTGGAGCCGCCGCCGCTGCCGCTGCTTTCAACAGCTATCCCACAGTTTTCTGGAGTGGACCTTGGCACTGCCAGCTTCTTTACTGTAGGGGTTTCCATACTGAAGAATGCTTAAGCTAAAAGAGATTAACAAAGCAGCTCCAATTTATTTATCTGATTGATTGATTGATTGTATTTCTACCCCACCCTACACCCAAAGGTCTCAGGATTGGTAACATCGTTTAAAATCAGACATACATTAAAAGGACAGTAACAGTGTCTGTAAAGTGGGAAAAGAGAGTATATTCCCATTTATCCAAAGTCCGGGGCAAAGAGGTGCATCTTCACTGCCTTCCTAAACATATACTGTATAGTGAAGGAGCCTGAGGCACCTCAAGGGAGGGACTATTCCAAAGCCTAGGGGCCATCACTGAGAAGGCCCTCTCCCTGGTGCCCACTCCTTTTGCTACTGAGGTGGTGGGACAACCAGGAGGACCTTCCCTCCAGATCTATGTGTATATTTTGAGATCCCCCTCCCCGCTCTCTACTGCAACCTATTATAAGCCACCTATAGTTTCTCAAAGAGGGGGGAACTTTGCGGACCAAGTTAAGCCACTATTACTAAAAGTCTTCCGTTGACATCTGGGGCCTCTAAGGAACACCAGGTGAGACAGACGCCCTCCTTCTCCCAGAGAGCCTCGCGTACATTTGAGAGGTACAGGAACACCTGAATCCTCTCCAAGCACGACCAGCCGCCCGCCATTAGCGAGCAGCTACTTGAAGCACGGGCCCCTCCTCGCCACCTCTGCGTAACGGCGGTCTATAGGAGGGCCGGTCCGAGTGGGCGGAGATTGATGGCTCAGTTCACGAATTAAGGGGGGTTTCCACAATTACTCGATTCGCAGGGCATGCTGTCAATCCCAACCACCGCCCAGTTCCCATAGGCTAGAGATTTAGTCAGGAGGCGGGAACGAAGCCCGAGCTTCTCTCCTACAGGTTAGCGGCAGGATGGGGCGGGACTTCGCATCTTCTTCTCTCTGGCTTATAAGGAGGGCTCTGGCAATTAATGTGCCTGCCCGCAAATGGGGTGAGCGGTAGCAGTGGGGGCGGGCTCTTCGGCCGCAGGCTTCGGCGTCCAGCAGGGGGCGCTTCTGAAGAAAGGAGGAAGGTGGGGCTGCCCGTGCGGCGTATTGAGCGGGGAAGTTTCCGTCCCTAAAACGTTACGAAGCCGCCTGGCTGGGAGTCCGCTTCCTGGCCGCGTTCACACCTAAGTTTTAATCCAGCTTCGATCCACATTCGGAGAGAGAGAATGCCTCAGTGAAGTGTCCAGCTGTTTTCTTTCAGCGATATCTAACTCAGAAAATTTACCTTCAGGTTAGATAAAGTGGAAAGAAAATGCCTCGTTATTTTGCTGGTTTGTTCTCTGAGCCAGAAAGTGGACTGAGACCGGATTAAAACTTAGGTGTTGACGCAGCCCTTGCATTTTCGTCACGTTCCTTCCTTCCTTCCGTCGTTTCTTAAGCCGATAAAGGAGGGAGAGCTGTTTGATCCCAGATGCCGCCACGCAAGTTTCATAGACGATCTCTGGAAAAGCGGGGCTGCGTCTTGACAAACACGGCATGCGTACGATCTGAAGTCGCTGCCCACGTTTGATCTTAATCGGGCGGCTCTTTTTTGGGTGGACAAATCCTATTTTTCTCTGGCTTAGGCCGTTATACCACGGAAGGAAGCAGGCGTGGAAACCTCTGGGACTCTAGAGATGGGAATCGCCCTTCACTTGCCCGTTTCAGTTCAGTTTTTTAAAAAATTGATATACGTAGAAAAGACAACGGAAATAAAGATCTTTTAGCAAGTATATCCAAGCATAGGATTGTCTTGTGCATGGTGATGCCTAAAACTTCCCTTAAGTTTAGTGGAAATGCAGGGTTCCAGATCTCGCCCCACCCCTTGCCCTGCCCTGAATGTCTTTCTCAGAAATGTTGATATTTAAATATAGTGGGTAAATGGATCTCAGAAATCATCTACATCATTACAAACTTTAAAAAGTTGCAAAGTTATGAATTAAAATTTCATGGATAAAACTTAAGGGGTATTTTGGTTTTTCTAGGCGTTTTTAAACTCTGGAATTTTTGAGGTACAGAAACCAAACTTTTTTTTTTTTTTTTGAAGATGTTGGATCCCAGGGTGACATTTTCATCAAGTTATTTAGTGGGATCCCAGGAAACTGGAGTAAGCAGGTTCAGTACTGAAGGACTGTTTCCACTTAACTGCCTGGAGTGATAAAACTAGATCATCGCAGCACACTTAAGTTCATGGATAGTGACCCACATTCACACCATGAGAGCACTGGTGCTGTCTTCTACTTTGCCACTGGCACCCACAGTTCATCCCAGGCTGACTGAATAACCATGACAATGGCCACAGCAGCTTCCGCTGTGTGTTTGGTCACTGCCATGGCAATTGACACAGTGTGCATTTGCCCCACTGCCCTGCCCTACCCACCCACAGCATTGACACTAGAAGACTGAGTGAACACTGCATCTAGGACAGTGATGGCGAACCTTTTGAGCTCGGTGTGTCAAAATTTGCAAGAAAACCTAGCTTAACTTGGGTGCTGTGTCACTTCTACAAATATCAATAATTTTGTGATATTTGTAGCTCTAGTAAAAGTTATATTTTCGATATATGTATTTTATTAAAAGCAAAAACAAATAATTCTTTACATTAGTGACTTTTGTTGCTGAATTTACAGTTGAAATTTGGTATTTCGTACACTTCAAGAACAAGCAAGCACTACACGCCCAGGTGCCAGGGCGATCATGTGTGTCACCCAAGAGGGCTTGGCATGTCACCTGTGACACGCGTGTCATAGGTTGGCCATCACCGATCTAGGAGCTCACTAGGACTTTCCTAGAAGCTCCTGGTGAAACTGTGGAGAAATAAAAACTGTTCCACAGCTTCAGGGTGTGGGTGATGCTCCAAGAGAGATGCAGCATTGTGGTGTGCAAACAGAGCGTCCCCAAAAAGTAACTAGCAGCAGTTGGATGTATATTTGGATGTCCAAGGGTGTGTCTTTAAATCACTGGCACATTATCCATCCTCACAGCTCAGACTGGTGGAAGGGGGCATCGTGATCAGGGATGCAAATTCATCTTGAAATGGTTACTCAGCTACAACTGATTCCGTAGCTCCAGTGAAATGTAATACAACAGGAATTTGTTCCAAACCTGCTGAAAACATGTTTGTTTGTTATATAACCACCATCCCATTAATCAGACCAGTTTCCTTTCAATAGGATTGGCATTGTGCAAGGTGTGCATGATAATCTGCGTAGCACCACCTTGTAGTCTGGGATTGCCAGGGGAATGCCAAGGCGAAAGGCTCCGAAAAGTAGACCTCTTTGATAGGTTTGGACTGTATTTTGCTCCTTGGTGGATCAAAATACAGTGCCTGTCTTGCCCCAGTATAGTTTTCAACCATTCAACCAATAAGAACAAAATGGTTGAAGTTAAGACTTTTATTCACAATCAGTTTTTGTTCAGCAAAAGAATAGAAAATGATATATCCTTTTAGCCAGTTATGAACCTCTGAAGAATGAAAGGTAGACAATCTTTGGAGCTCACAGGTATACAGCACTTGCCCATTTAGGTCTGTGTTGAGGTTAAATTCTTGGTTGGGTGTCAGGACCTTTTACTGGCTCAAGTAAGGCACAGCCTTTTATTTTACGTTTTTCCTGTCAGTGGGAAAGTAGATACCAACATCTTCCCAAGACAAAATATTCTTGCAAAGGACATAGCCAAATTCAGAAGCTTATCCAGCCATGCTAACC
The DNA here is from genome assembly GCA_023333525.1 of Aspidoscelis tigris stejnegeri. Lineage (NCBI taxonomy): Eukaryota > Metazoa > Chordata > Lepidosauria > Squamata > Teiidae > Aspidoscelis > Aspidoscelis tigris. Next base: position 57,675,613 of record JALMGA010000002.1, on the reverse strand, counting down.
CAGCTTCCCTTTAACAGGTGACCAAACTTGAGATCTGTCCAAAAGGTAATTGGGTGCCCTGACAGGGTGTGCAACTCACCTTTCTGGAGGATGGAGACGAGACTATCATACCCCTCCCTTCCCAGGTTCATAACCTTGATATACAGTCAGGATCTTGTGAAGTAAGCAAGTCACCTTGACCAATGTGAAGAGCAGACTTGAAATGTAAAGGAATATGGGAAGAAGACTGAAAAACATTTAAAAGGATATTTAATGCATACAGGCTAAAAGGGCTGCATGTCATTGCCTATACCTCCTCACCAGTCTTCCGCTCCCACCTACTGCGGAAGGTCTCCATGAGCCACAGCTGCCTGTGTAGCCTATTTTGACAGGTGGAAAGAGCATTACAAAGCTGACAGACCGAGCAACTTTCCTAGGCCATTTGTCATATCACAGCACTAAGGTCAAATGTCTAGCAGTGGTGGAGAACAAACAGTACCTTTCCCACATATCCTGATGATGCTGTTATTACTCACTTTAATAGGAAATGGGTCTCACTCTGTATGACGGAATATTTCTTTTCTACTTTTAATATGGTCATTTGATGCAGCTGAGAGGCGTATGATTTACTTGGTTTGACATGCAAAACATAATATGTAGTCATCATGTTTCTGTAGCCTGGAGCACTAAGGTGGAGAAGCTTATATACGTACTTACTAGCTCAGCCCTTCCTATCCTAGTGTGAGCTTACAGCAGTGTTTTTGTTACCTATAATACTAGTTTTTGAACATTTGCTTATGACTTTTAACTCATTAGGTGCATGGGACCATTCTTCCAACACCCAGGGGCTCTTAGACTTTTTAACGTCATATGATATACACTGCTGTAGTATTTATTTAGTTAATTATATTTATATCCCGCCCTATACCCGAGGGTCTCAGGGTGAGCTACAGTAAAAACAAGGAAAATAAAACTAAAAAGAAGCGACTAAAACAGCCATGCTAAAAACAACAGGGGAAACTTCCATTGGCAAAGGCCAGGGTAAAGAGGTGACATTGTTGTTTTATTTTCCACCCTCAGGACAAAATGTTCCACTGTTTTCTCACTCTACAGCTTCATCCAGACAGCACTTACGTAATCCACATTATTTGGACAATCTGGAATATGCTTTACTCCAGATTATCCACATGCCAGAATAAGGCCCGGTGCAAAGGTTCAGAGGATGTAGGGCTATTTGTCCTAATTGTCACCCCTCAAAAGCGAGGTGGTACAGATGGACCCCCAGGAAGCAAAAACACCACATTTCCTGGGTAAGCACTTCTGATCCAAGCGACCAAATGCAAGTCAATGCCCACAGCCAGAGGATGTTTCACTGTTTCTCTCCACAGTGTGATGTATTTGGAGCTCCCACTTCTATGGCAAAGCAGTTTTTGCCTCTGTGGTAGCCTGTTCCCATTACAAACTTAAAATGGTTTGGAAATGGTTTCGATCCTCACAGTCCCCACGTGCTTTCCGCGTGTTAAATCACCCCAAAGTGTTGTAAGTAAAACACTCATTTCAACAGGTCTCGCTCATGTTCTTGCATTTTAAACGGTTTACATTTCTTACTTTGGGAACGGTACTGTTTTAGTGGGATGAGAAGGCATGTTTAGGGTTTCCCTCCCCCAATAGCACTCTAGGAACTCCTTGCCCTTGTCATGTCAAAAATTTTGCGGCAGGAGGAATCCCAATCAGTGAGAGGGGGTGGGCACCATGACTGGCAATGGGCAGGGAGAAAAAGATATGCTTTCCCAAATGAAGTTTTCAAGCGGTTTAAGAATCAGTATCGAACGCTATTAAAGTTGAAAGTAATGGGATCAGGCAAATTCATCTTTGCATCCGGTTCTTTTATTTCGGTTTAGGAAAACCGTTTTAAGCTTGTAATGGAACAGGAAAAACTTGGCAGATGGCTTTTAGAAAAGGGCATATAGGAATCTCCAGGTTGCCCACAAAACACCACCAATGCCATGCCTAGAAGGGGTCTCCATGATGCACCCAGAAAAGCTAAAGGAAACACCTTTGGGGATGTGAAATGGGTTTTAATGAGTTCTGTCACAGCAAACACAGGGCTTTTCTGCACTTATCTCTGTTTTGATCCAAATCAGTAGATCCAGATTAACCAGATTCACTGATCCATATCTTCACAGATCCCTGCAGCTATGAAGCTTGCACAAGTTTCACAGCTGCTCCAAAATCTCTGAAGGCTAGTCCACAAGAGATCTGCTCTTTGCTTCCTGTCTGCAAGACAGGAATAGTACAACCCCACGGGTGTGCACCAGTGTTTGCCCATCAAACTAAGCCCCTTGTGCCTGGAGACTTACCTGGGTTTGGACATGGGTCTGGGCGCCAGTAGAAGATGCCCAGGTGCTGTCATCTTCCACACGGAACCCGGCACAACTGCATGCGCACAAGCGCTATCACTACAACAATGGCGATGCTTCATGCACGTGCGGCTGCATTGGAGGTCATCTGAGGTGCCAGAGCGCTTGCATGGCACCTCAGACAACCCTGGTACTGGCAGAGGTGTGAATGTTGCTCCTCCAGCTGGCAAAGGCAAGGGTTAGGATGCGTGTGGTGCACAATTTCATACACCATTGCTAGCAGATGCTAGGGTAGCTTCTGGGAAGGCAGGAGACATTTCTAGGTTGAAAATGCTTCCTGCAAGTGCAGATGCTCCTCACCAGAAGCTACCCCATCGTGTACTGAGAGGCCAAGTGAAAATTGGCCTCAGGATTAAGGGTTTTCTTAATCCATATCTAGCTCTATCCTGTGTAGATGGAGTAGGAGTGCGTGGCCTCATAGATCCACATTAATCTGGTCTAGAGGTGCTCTACACAGAGCTTAATCTAGACTAAGCGTTCATGTAGAAAGGCTCACAATTTCTTTCCTTCTAATACCTTTCCTCCCAGGAAGATTGATGGCAACCAACCCCCTTACGATATCAGTGTGAAGATGAATTTCAAATAGAAAATGACGGATGCACATCTGTGTCCCTTTGATTTGCACATGAACATTTAAAATAAAAAAAGAGACCGTGGTGGGCCTGTAGAAAAGGGACCTGGCAAAACCCTGGGTAGGCACCAGACTGACCATACGTACTGCACAGAGATGCTTCTATACTAGATGTGTATCCGTGCATGATGGAGTTTCCCGCAGCCACAATAGGCATGGAGCACATTTTTATGCTCCCCAGCTTACCTAGCTGCTGGCCGGGAACCTCCTGCATGCTCCATTTGCACCTCTTCCAGGTGGAGGAGGTTTGAACAGAGCATCTGGCTGGGTGCAGTTGCAGGTGGATACTTCATTTCCCAGTTGCTGCACCAATGGTGCCACGCAGGCCCATTGCCACAGCTCCACAATCATGCAGTTAAGTGCAAGTCGTTTCAAATGGTTTGGGCAACTCAAAGTGCAGACACCTAAACCATTCCACAACTCTGTTTCCCTGGGACATTTTCCCCGGAAAGTCAAAGTGCAAAAAGGTCCTGTGTGTAGCAATAACCCACTTGCTACATTATATGTACACTCCGCCTGTGCGATGAATATGTATACACTAACCATAGATAAACAATATCAATTATATACACTTGACTTGAGCATCAGACATTATCAAAGCATAAACAATAAACCTCAAATACATGAGCATCAGACAAATCCCAATCCCAATCACTTATCATTGCAATCAATATGAGCAGCAGCAGCAGCATGCAAGCAAGCATCCTAGATATTAACGAGACATGACAACAAGGTATGATCATAAGTGATTATGACAAAGCTTTATTAAAAGATGCAGCTTCCCTTATACAGTTTCAGAAATGCTGATTCTAAGAAGACAGATTCACACACACATTTTGTATCATGTTTAGTTGCTAAACAGATAACAATAGCAATACTGTGAAATGGTAGGCAAAAGCCCTTGGAATTCATCCAACTGCTCCTGGTGGCAGTCCAGCTTAGATAACAATTATGAGAATTTTCCTCCTCAGCAACCATTCCCCGGTTAGCCCAAGTATTGATTACTTATAGGAAATATTCCCACACCTGTGTTTACTCATCACTATGTCAGAGTGTTGACCCCTGGGCAGATTTAAATATCCCCCTACTCCAAAGCAGCTCCAAACTCCTCATGCCATCTTGAGGCAGGGCACAGGGCACCCTTACTTAAGTGTGGGATTTCTGAACTTGAGGAGCTATTCCTTCTGGTGGTGGCTGCTTCAGAGCATATTTAGTCCTGTGCCTGGATCAGCTGGCAGCTACCTGCAAAATCTGCTATCAAGCTCTTCCCCTCCCTCCTAGCCCCCTTTTTCCTCACTCATCATGTCTGTTTTTAATGGTAAGCCTGAGGGCAGGAGCTTATCTAAGGTTATATATTGTAAGGTTATATACTGAGTCTTTCTGCACTGAAGGGTGGCATAGAAATGAGGCAAATAAGGCCGTGTCTTCACGGCAACCTTATCTTGGATTCAAAATGTTTTGAATTCTCGGAGTCCAGACGGCAGTTTGGCTTAACACACTTTCTCCGTGTTAAATCGCCCCAAAGCGTTGTAAATGTTAATCCTCATTTCAACAGATTTCACTCCGGTTCGTGTGCTTGAAACGTTTTACATTTTTTACTGTGGGAACCCTTCCGTGTTAAGGGATGAGAGTTTCCCTCCCGCAATAGCTTGCTTCCAAAGCAAGCTGTAAAAGCAGCAGCAGCCCGAACAGCAATCCAAGCAATCCACTGTAGCAAACAAGCAATTCACACCTGATAACCATCTTGCTATTGAAAGTGCTGACCTTCTAAGAAGGGAAAAGAAACAAAAGGAACTGCAGTTTGGAGAGATGTGTGAATGTTTAGCAAAGGGGCTTGACTTGCCGCCGCTGCTGCATGCCTTGAGCAATCGGGAGAGGAGGGCAAAGAATCGCTGCCTGCCTGGTGCCGTTTTTCCTCCATCCAGGCAAGGCAACCACCCAGCTAGGCTCCGTGAAGGGGTCTGTTATGGGTGGTACGTTCATGCCAGGAGGAAGAGGACAGAGCAGCCCCGAAAAGCGGCTTTTAAAAGGTAGCCACTGGAGTCCCCCTTTGAGTCACGTACGTCCTCAGAATCCAGATTGAACGCGATTAAGCTGAAAGTAATGGGAACAGGCAAATTCGCGCTTGCATCCGGTTCTGTTATCTCGGTTTAGGGAAAGCGAAATAAGGTTGCCGTGAAGACACGGCTTAAGTAATTTTTCTATCACTCGTGGCAGCTTTGTCCCTTTGAATTCACCCATAGGAGCTGTTGAGTCACTGAAGCCAAATTAAATAGATGCCATAAATGCAGCCATAGAGTAGTGGTGCCCACAGTTCCAAGATGATCCAGAAGCAACCATTTCAGGGGCTGCTTGGGATACTGGAGGTGCACCTGCAATAGCCCCTTCCTTCAACCTGCTTGTGTAAATGGGCCCTTGAGGTATGGCAGGGAAAAATAGGCCTTGTAGCAGAGGTATTTTCAGGCTTATTTAAAATAGCTGTAGAAAAACTCTTCAAGGGGCCTGTTCGAAAGAACAACCTGATCCAAAACTGATCTTTATGCAGAGTGATGTTGACCCACTTAGGTTCCTGGATGTATTCAGGCTAAAGCCAGGGATGCTTTGATCTGGATTCCTGCATGAAGCAATGGTTTGATCTCAGTGAGTTTATGATCAATCTTATCTGCTGGTCTGAGACCATAAGAAGGGCTTTGTATACTGCTAGAATCACAGGGCTAGAAGGCCATTTAAGAAGGTGCTATTTGCAGCCCAAGATCCTCAAAGCTAGTGATTAGCAGTGCAATCCAGTCCTTAGCAACAATGGCACTTCCAATTTCGCAAGTGCAGCGCAGGACACCTTTTTGCCCATAGACAGCAACTTAGAACCCACTCTATTTTAGAGCCTGAACATGGCCTTTTAGCAGCAATTGTGGCAAGGAAGGATCTAGAGTGTTCAAATGCCAGTGATCCTGGTAGAACTCAGGTTTGGATTGCATTGGAAGTTGTTATTTTTCATGCTTTCCATTAGTTACTTGCAGGTCAAATTCTCTGCTCAGTAATGAGGTTTTAATCTTCCCTTAATTTAGCTGGCTGTGTTTACTTCTTGTCCTACATGGATATTGTGCCCCCACTTTTTTTTTTCCTTAAGGCTCATTATAATCTACCCGTGATTACAAGCTTCTTTACATTTGTGGACTAATCTGGACTAATCTGTTGGGAAGCTTCTGAGTATGACATGGCATGCTTCATTACACAGAGGATTAGCCCAGAAAATCCTCCAGCTAATTGCGAAAAACAAGAAGATCCAGGAGGAAAAAGAACAGTGCATGGGTGGGTAAATAAATAAATAAATAAATTCTATGTTGTTTTAGCAGTTTGGGGACTCCTTTCTAGTAGTATACTTCCATACCACTCTGGATGAACAAGGAAAGCAAACAAGTGCTTTTGGGGGGGACGTGTTCCTACTATGGGCAGAAAATGGCAACATTTGGCCCACCCATTAAGTTCCACGCTGATAGGATTCCACTGTAGTGCACATATCAATGTACAGTAGCCTTCTTTCACATGTATATGATTTCAGCAGAACCTGCATATTAGTGAATTCTTGTGTGCACAGCCCCTCTAAGAACCTTTTTCTTAAAATCCAGTTGTTTGTCAGCTTCATTGGCACACTTCCCATTGAACAAAACTGATGGAGAATTGTCCCAATAAGTGAAGGAGCTGCAATACTGTCATTCAGTTTCTCATTCCAATTGAACGTTTGTTCTTGCTTCTCTGATTGCCTGTAGTTCTAATAGTGCAGAAAGAATAGAATAGGGATAAACTGATAGCAAGTGACCATGCCCAAACAGCAGAAGAGAAATTTCAGCAAATGAAAATTTCAGGAACTGCTTTTGTGTTGCTGCTCTAACCCTGCCTCTGTCCTCTTATTTCTCCATATTAGCATCCTCAAATGCACAGGAACAGGCCCATAGCCAGCTCCATATATGGGGGGGGGGGGAGGGGAATGTCACAATTTTTTGTCACATTAAAAATTTTGAGGGTGGCCCAGAAAGTTGGCCGAGGGGGCTGGCCCCTTTCTGCCCCCCCCCCCCCAGGCTATGGGTCTGTACAGAACTCGAAGTGTAATTATCCATTCATAGCAAGGTTCAGGGGAAATTTGAAGATGAAGAAGAAAAATGGCAGAATGTTGACCCATGCTTTCTTCTAATCACTGCGTACTAACCCCAAGCCATGAATTTCATACAAATAGGGCCTCAGATCGACCAAGAAAGTTATATTAGCAGGGGAATAACAATACAGATTTAGACCCCAGAGGAGAACCTAATAAATGCAGCAATTAAAACATAGACTAAAAACTGTTGTGATGGTCCTCATGACCAGAACAGAGGTTGCTTTGGAGAGCAGCTTTTTTCAACTTGGTACCTCCCAGATGTTTGAACCTCAGTCCCCTTAGGACTTAGGGTGGGCAGATGGAGAGAAGGCCAAGGCTCCTCCAACATTAATCCATTCACAAAAGAAGATATTTCAGTATTTCATCTGTTGAAATAGTCTTAGAGTATGTTCCCAAAGGCACTAACATCTAGACTGGGTTTGAACTCAGCATCCAGGATTCCCATCACATAGGCAAGTAATCCAAATTCGGCAAGCTTTTCCCATTCCACTTCTTATCCCTGGATTTTCTGGGCACTATCCTGCAGAAATCCGGGGCGGCGGGGGGAACCCTGGTGAAAACAGGATTTTTCTGACAATCTCGTAATCAAGCCTGCTTTTTTTCTCCTATATGGGAATGCTCCCGGGCCATTTGAGTCAGAGCTGTAGCCTCCTGGCCAATGCCAGCCATGTGAGGGAGGGATTTCACATCTCACCTTGCCAGTAATGCCCACAATGCTAACAGAAAAAGCTATACAACAGGAGGAATACAGCAATAAGCGAAAACGTTTTTAAAAGTTTTAAGCAGCACCACGGTTCTAGCCATTCCCCCCCCCCCCCCAATCTGCTTGTGCACACATGCATTTATGTGGATTCCTGAGGTGGATGAGGAGGGAGAGCTGCTAACAGTCAGATGCATTTGTTTCAAGGCAAGCCCTGTCTCTCCCCTCCATTGCTGGCTTGGGTTTTTAAAGAGGCAAATCCCAAGAGCTGCTAATGATACATTTGTTTCAAGGCAAGCGCTGCTAACAAACGGATACATTGCTTCCCTGTCTCCCCCAGTGTTTCCTCCGTTCAGCTGATTTTTACAGGCAGGCTGCTTTGTTTTTTTACAGGAGGCAGGTTTTGAACTGGGGGGAAGGATTTTAAAAGTCCTTCGCTGGTCTGCTTGAGCTCAGGGAGAGGGTGTGAAAAGGAGAGAAATCGGAGGGTTTAGAAATTGGGGTTTATTTTATTTTTTAAAGTGACAGCTTCTAACTCTCTGGACCTTCAGCTAAAGTGAAGGCTGCTTTGAACAGAGGCAGTGCACTGGGTGGGGCTGGGGATTTAGAAGTCCTGGGAACAGCCATATTTGGATTTTCTCTTTAAGAACATAAGAACATAAGAGAATCCCTGCTGGATCAGGCCACAGTCCATCTAGTCCAGCATCCTGTTGCACACAGTGACCCACCAAATGCTCATGGGCATCTCAAACAGAGACAAGGACAAACCTTTGCCTGCTCTCAAATCCCAGCAAATGGCGTTAGAAGCACCCGCTTCCCCCCGCCCCCGCCTGAAAGATGCACCTAGGCATTCATTCTTTGTGAGTGGGAACATCTATATTTGGATTAATCTGCAGGAACTCTATTTTGGATTAAAAAATAGTCTTTTGGGACTAACAAAATAGAGGACCAAATAAGCTAAGTGGGAATGCACCCCCAAAGGCACAATAACCCTGTCTTCCTTTCCATCTGCCAGGGCTCAAATGCTGGACAAAGACTTGAGATACAAGCCTTCGAATCCTCATCTGGCCAAGCATGTCAACCTGAACTACTTCACCATGTTGTTGTGGAGGTAAAAGGGAGGGGAAGAGAAGGATGCCTGAGCCCTGGAGGTCTTTGGAAAAAGACAACACAGAAATGCAAAATACAATGTGGTAGAAGAAAGACATAAGAAGACAAAGTCTGTTCTTCATTCCTCACTTGGAATACAGACCCTTGGTGCTGCCTAGTCTGAAATCACCTTAAATCACCCAGCACTTTCTCCAAGCCAAAAGCAAAAAGGTGCAGGCTGGGTTATTCTATCCTGAGCCCTTTCTGCACTTGGCCTTATTCTGCAATATATCTTGGGATAAGGGTCTGTTTTCTGCATACTAATGCAAGCTATTATAGGCCTTGCTTGGTGACTGCAGTAGCCTGCATGGTTATGCAGACAGCAGGCCCCTATTCTGGGATATAATCCAGAATAAGGCTAAGTGCAGAAAGGCCCCCTGTCTAGCACTAAGGTCAGGGAATGAAAGCTTCTTGCCATTGAAGTTGTATACTGTACACTGGGACATTTTGCTTTCTTCACGAGGGCAGCAGGAACAATCCTTGCCCTCTTACTGTTTGTAGTGCAGTGTTGCCCACTCTGATGATAGGATCTCTTCCAGGCATGGTTTCCACCTCCATAAATGGACCAGGTGTAGGCGATGCTTTGACAAATGGTGTTGAGTGAATACCACAGACCCAGAATCCTGCTGGCACAGTCTAGGAGGCATATGTAGATCTTACCTAAAAAGCTCTGCTTGCCAGCTACTTGAGGACACAAAGGAGGCTGCAAAATAAACCCCCTTTTTTACACTATAATTTTATGCTATACAAGAAAGTCACATTTTAGCAACTCTGCAAAATCAAAATAATGTTTCAAGAAGTCCTATTACAGGAATAACGGCTGTATTAAAGAATTATCAGTCTTTGTAATGCAACAAGAATGTCTATTGCCAAGGAACACAATTTCATGCATCATAAAGTCCCAGTGATATCTAGAGGGCATGAGAAACTATAGGAGAAAGGTCCTTCTTCTTTTGAGATTTCTGTAGAGCTAGAAAATGAGCTTCTTTCAAAGATCCCATAACAGGCAAAAGAAGGAAGATTTACCGTGGCTGTAGCAAAAGATGCCTGTGTGAGGATCATGACACAATGGCGAGGAGATTCTGCCTGTTGCAAAGTTCCATGTAACTTTTTGACCATTTCTTCAAAAGGGCAATTTATTGGAGACACGTGAGTTTGCTCCATGCTTTACTTGCACATGGGACACAAGCATCTATTGTAGCAGGGGTTTGTGGATTGGGCCTGCTGGAAGGGCAGCACTAGCTCTGCAGCAGACCAAAGCATGGTTTGGGAGATGAAGGCAAGGTTTCATATCAGAGCTTTTAAGCCAGTTTGGTCTTGTGGGTAAGGTGCTGGACTCTTATCTGGGAATACTGGGTTTGATTCTGCACTCCTCCACAAAGCCAGACCCTGGGCTAGTCACAGCTCTCTTCTGAGCTCTCACATTCCCACCTACCTCACAGGGTGTGGGGAAAATACTAAAAAGCTTTGTCAGCCACTTTGAGTCCCCTTAAATGGATGAGAAAAGCAGGGTATAAAAGCCAACTCTTTTTCTTCCTCCTCCCCTGTCACCCTGAGGTCCCAATATGTGGGATTCTACCTTTAAAGCTGGGATCAGAGCAGCCATTATCCACATCTCCATCTTGCATCTTTGCCATTCAGTAATTAGGTTATCCTGTATTTAAAAGAACAAAAACAGGAACACCCAATGTGTGAACTCCTTGGTCATAAGTAGCAGCAATATGCAATCAGGACACCTGACTGTGTAAGTCACATAGAGCCTTTCCATGCTAGCTGGAAGTTTGGCTCATTGGGTTTGTTCTGTCCCTTCCCTGTCCTCTGCCAATAGTGCAGGTAGCAGTGAGAACTTTTCTGTTCACAGATATCCCCAGAGAGGCCTCTGTTTGTCTCTTTCCTGTGCTCCCAAAAGGGGTTAACTCAAGAATAAGCCAGACTCAGTGCCATGTTATATGTAAGTCATTTTGTCTGTGTCCTATTTCCCTGGTACTTTGAAGCAAGCATGTTCTTGTTTATAGGCTGCTTGGAAAAGCCAAAGATTCTGAACAAAGAATGTGATTGTGAACATTGTTATGATGTTTTCCCAGCCATCCTTGAAAACTTCTCATTCTTAAGTTACACCCAAATGCTAAGCATGAATCATATTATAACACCCCTTTAGAACCATTGCTGTATGCACTCACACTGCTAATGAAAAGGATCAACAAATTGCAGCAAACAAGCATTTGTATTAGCTGCATCCTGAGATATGCACTTAAGAAAAGTTTGTTAGTTTGCCTTGGGATATAAGAAAGGCGAGTAAGCTGACGATCGGTGCAACAAATAATCTCCCAGCAAAGAAAGCAAGATGGGTCCCCCATAAAATGCAGACTAGAACAAAAACATGGACTGAACTCAATAATAATTGCATGCTCTTTTCTGCCATTTCCCTGAGGGAAGCAGGTAGAAGCCCACAGACAGGATGGTGGGAATGGCAGGGTATGATCCTGGGAAGCAGCAGATGAGCCAGAAGAAGGGGAGGAGGCAAAGACAAAAATGCCAGGCCAGTTCATAGAACTGACCAGGTTGTTGTAGAGTTCAGCGGGGAGCTGTGCACCTAGCTTGTGGTACGGGCTTATTAGGAATGGAGCACAATTTCTAGTTTGTGTACATTCTCAGACTGTGCCCTGGTAAGTTCCCACGTGGATTGCTGTAACACATTCTGTGTGATGCTACCTGGTGCAAAATGCACTCTTCAGGCTGCTGAGCAGGGCACCACTATCATTAAGCACCCATTAAGAACCCATTAGGCACCCGATTGGTACCAATCAGGAAGACCCTGTTCCCACACCAGACCCCATTATGACACCATGCATTCACACCAGTTTAAGGGAAGTCCGGAATGAATGGGGTCTTCAGGCCCTGAAATCTGGACTTCCCATGGATCCCTTTAAAGGGGTCTTCAGTCTGGTCTTCGGCCATGAAGACCAAATCAGACGGCACGCGTTTGCACCACGATCGGGACAATGGGGTTCAGGGTTGGGCTCCAGGGGCACCATGCTCAGCAGGGCATGGGTGGCCTGAAACTCACATCTACGCAGCCTGTGCTCGTCCTTTGAAAATGCCTTTGAAAATGCTTTTCAGATAAATTAATGGAAGCAGGATAAGTTACTGCTAAGAAACTGCAGAAAAATATTCATTTTGTGATGCATAAAAGGAAATTCCTCAGTAAAATGCAAAACTAACATTGTAAACTGTTAGTTTACAATGAAGTTAACAAACACTGTCTCATTTCTTGCTGAACCAATGATGAAAGTTGCTGTTCAACAGCATGCAACTCCTGAAGTTACCTACATGAGCCAGTTTGGTCTAGTGGTTAGGAAGCCGGACTCTTATCTGGGAATACCGAGTTCGATTCCGCCTTCCCCCACGAAGCCATCTGGGTGACCTTGGGCTAGTCACAGCTCTCTTCTGAGCTCTTACATCCCCACCTACCTCATAGGGTGTTCTGTTGTGGGGAGAAGAATAGAAAACTTTGTCAGCCACTTTGAGTCCCCTTAAGGGGTGAGAAAAGCGGGGTAGAAAAGCCAACTCTTCTTCTTCTTCTACATGAAGGTAAAAAGTGAATATTACTTCAGTTCATACTCCTAGAAGTTAAAACTGAATATGATCTCAGTTTAAAAACTGAGCCCCACCTCCTTACCTTCCCCAGGAGCTATACAAAGAAAGGCAAAAAGTAAGCCATACTCAGCTCATTTGGTTTAGCACCTCTCAATCAGCTGGCCAATTTTAGATTATTGGGTAGTTGGAAGAACTGCACTTCTTACTCAGTCTGTCTATGCCCTAGCCAAATGAAGCAAGCTCTTAAATAGATAAAATCTAACAGTCTTAATTTTAATCTCAGTCTCCATGCCTTGCAAGATTTTGGTCTTCCATAGTAAGTTCCCACTAACATAGGATGATTCTTATACCCAAAGAAAGCATCATTTGTACAGTTTCCATTCTGGGCATTTCACAGTTAACTGGAGAACTGCTGGATGTCATATCCATCCATACCTCAAAGCCCTCCCTGAAGGCTAATGTGCTATTCTGAGACCTCTTTTAGTGAGCCCTCATTTCATTTGCCAACCTACAGAGACCATACCCTGAGTACTAGGCATCTGACACAAATATTAACAGGTTTTTGCCTCTGAGGATTCAAGTTACACATTCAGTTACATCTTGCACCACAACCAGTTTTGTGATGTGAAGCAAACTCCTGCAGTGTCGGCAAATACTGTAAATCAAACACATTCTGCTAGGACTTGTCATTGTTTGTCCGTCAACAGCAAAACAGGGTATCTTGTACCTGCAGGTACAAGTTTAAAGTCTATTGTAAGAGTGCCAGATTATTAATGTCAAAGTAATAATTAGAACCAAGCGTCATGGAGTTAAACTATCTAATAATGAAATTTGGCAGCTCTGGGCAATGAAATAGATTTTACTCCCAGATTTTAGGTGTTAAAACACGTGCACAGCTTTTAAACACCAGACTAGTTAGCCCTTGTTGAACTTAGCAGTTGAACAACATATACTCTGGACAGCTGCTGTGTTCCATAAAGCAATCTAATTTATTAAATCCATTATTTACGTTCATCTGCAGAAATAGGAAAATGAAATTGCTCACCTGCAATCATAAGTGTGTCTTTCATAGTACATTACGTTCATTTACTTGATCAGGTTATGAAGTGTGGTTTGTGGCCATTCTTTACTGCATCTGAGACCAGGGCAGCCATTTCTATTAAGCAGCACTTGGTGGGTCATGAGAAAACTTAGTAAGCAGCTAACTTGAGAAAAATACATTTCTCCCTAGAAACTATTTTGAGGAAAGGGCCTTCTTCTGTTCTTATTTTGGAGGAGCTTTACTTTGGAATGTCACTAAAGGGAAAATTTCCCAGAGATGCCTGGAGGTGGCATATGAGTGAACTTTAGATGAGAATGAGATGATACTCAAAGCCCTCCTCTCTTCTCAACATTTTCTGGTAGAAAGAGGGTTTAGAGAAGGCTTGGGGACTAAGGGTTAAAGCTATCTTAAAACTTTGAACTCCCTGCACAGCCACTTCCATTATCCTAACAGGATGAGAGAAAGTTGCGCAGGGAGGGCAGAGCTCCTGTGGAACTGCATCCCATTGTCCAGATGGGACAACTGAAATTCCGCAGTATCCTGCCTTCAGGCAAGGAAAAATGCGAAGTTAAAAGCTGCTGATAAATGAGCAGCTTTTAACTTCACTTTCCCTCCTGCTGCTACTGTGCCACCATTGCTGATTGATGGTCACGTGGCCAATCACGTGACTGCTGGATCAGCAGCAGTAAAATTTTTGCCGTTATCTGGAGGCACCCACTGTCTCTTCGAGGCATCCCTTTTATTATGTCGAAACACAGCCAAAGACTGATCTAACCCAAGTGCCTCCTGTGCCATGCATTGAGACACAAACTGGCACTTTCTGTCAGATATAGAGATGAAAAATTACACTGTTCTGTTAAAGCCCCTTTAGATTATGCAATTCAATATATTAGCTTTTCAGTCTTGGAGTACAAGTGTGTTTTGGTTTGTTTTCAAAAGAGTACTTACCGGGATATTTTCAGCCTTCGAAGGCTGCCTTCAGAAAGTGGCCAGATAACCTGTTAGGAAGTGATAATATGGGTAATTGTTCCCCGCCGTTATTACTTCCTAGTCAGACAGTGCCAGCACGGCACTGTCTTCGGGCATTTTAGTGATGCACACAGACTGTGCATCGCCATCACTGTGCATACAGTGTCATCAGTTTCAGCCTCCATGCATGTGCAGTGCACAGAGCGATGATGGCATCTTTCCTCCAAGGCAGGAAAAGGCACTATTGCGGGAAAACCCACAACCAACAGTGGGTTTTCCAACAAAAGCTTTTAGCACTTTCTGGAGGAGGAGGAAAGCAGGCTACATTGGGGTTGCCACAGATATGTGTGGTGACTCTACCATGGCAGTGCTGTAATGGTGCTCTTCCCCCCCACCCCCAAATCTGGATAGGGCCAAAGTTATTCTGCCCATGACTTGGGAACTGGATATCCCACTGGATATAGGTGAAGAACAAATGATATGGAAACTGCCCTGAAATAGCTTTTTAAAAAGAAAACAGATCTGACTAAACCACTGCTCAGTCACGAAATCTAACCAAACTCAGTTGGGATTACTTTTTGAGCATACATTCAGAGCTTATCATTTAAAGACAAACAAAAGGTGGAGAGAGGATGTATTTGGGTGCCACGTGAGACGTAGGCACAAGGAAGTGACTCTGTTGATGTTCTCCATTCATGTCTTGTCTTGTGCTAGAGGATGTTCATAGGCATTTGCCCACGTGAGTTTGCTGGTAATATTTTATACCTCTGGAATGTATGTTTTAATATGGGATTGCCATTGTTGCAAGTCTGCGCTTGGTAGATAGGGTTATGTGCCCCAGGAAAAACAGGTGCAGCAATGGCAAGCAAGAACCAACAGGAAAGATATAGGTCTTTTAGTTTAGAAAAACCACTCAAGACATCACAGTAGTCAGACAGAATAAGACTATGGGTGCAAAAAAGGGAAGAAGGATGTGACTTCTCAAATTTATATCCTCCAAGATTTTGAAATTCAGCATCTGGGTGAGGATAAATAATAATAATAAAAATAAAAATAGGTAGCTGGCTTTGAAGAGACCGGAAGCTTTACTTCACACATTCAAGAGAGCACCACTTTGTCCTATCTTTGGCTAAATAAGGAAACAAGCTTTTCCTCCCCACTTTCAAGCACCGTTATTGTTTTAGTATGTTAATTTCACATTTGGTAACCAGCCCTGAAATCTTCAGTTATAGGGTGGGATAAAAATACAAAATGAATAAATTTATGTTTCTGGAAGATCCACTTTAGAATTGTCCGTCCTGACTGTATGCCAGAAAGCCATCTCTATGGTACCTATAAAATGTATGTTCTTGGACCACCTTTTCCAAGAGCTAATGGCCTTATACCATATCCAGGCTGATGAGAAATAGGCTTCCTATCTCAAATTCAGGCCTGGGCTTGAGATCCAGGCATGTTGGCTGGTCTATGACTAAATTTGCCACCAATTAATGTTTTTTATATATATATTAAACTCTCTAATCAAAATACAGTGATCATTTTTTCCAAATAAAAATCAATGACAGTGAAAGCAGAATTTACAATATGTGTGCCTATATGTCAGCTCCCCTATATACCACTATACTCCTTGGGTACATTTCATTTCCTTATTGCTTTATTTGCTTACTTGTCTCTCTGATTATCAAGTTTAGTCCCGCCTATTAATGATGGAAGTAATTAGCATATGTGCAGCAAAATGATGAATGTTTTTATGTGGTCTCCTTCATTCTGAGCTAGGGTTATGGATATGGAACAGAGGGGAAGTATATTACACCTTTAAGGATTGTATAAACTGCTGCCAGCATTACAAGTTATGCCTGCTAAAATTGCATTTTCTATACAACCATTAAAAGTGTGGCAAGCTTTTCCTCTTCTCCATATTGTAGCTCTATCCAGACATTTGACATAATAGGCCTGTGCACTTACTTGATGGGGTAGACCTGTCTGCTTGCTGAGCAGGCATATCTGTATTGTGCTGCCATCACAGCTGCCTGGAATGGGATAACCCCTCCCCAAAATGGTCTGCCTGTGGACTAACTGCTAGGAAGTCCACAAACTTCTCAGAAGCAACTGGATCGCTCCTGCATGCTGTACTCTCTTCCAGGAGTGGTGCGTCTGGTTAGGCATGGCTGTATGTCAGAATCACCCACCAGTGATCCAGAGCCCAAAACTAGACAAGATAACATGGCATACACAGGACTGCTGCAAAGGCAGTTTCTTCTGTTTATTCAGTGATAGTAGAAGACAAAAGGCATAGGGGCAATGCTAGGCTATTTCAAAAATACAAAGCACAACAGGCTCCCACAGAGTCTCCCTCCCCCCTGCCAAGGCTACCCTGTGGTGAGAGAAAGACACGATAACACTAAGAAAGCTGGATCAAGCACAAATGCAAGGGCTGCACCTTGGTGAGAGCTGAACATGGATGGACAATGGCTCCCACAATCTATGACTATAGCTGTGCAATTGCACACAACATCCAGATCACTATGGCAACTTCTGACTATGAACCTGATGTTACCTCAGATGTTGCCTTGGTGATTCAGCCAGGGACAGCCTTACCATTCACACTACAAGTGCTGCTGGTGAGATATGAGGCTAGTTTAGTGCTCATGGTGCAAATGGGTGCCACTTCACTGGATTCATGTCAGCCTGGTTATACCTTACCAGGCCAGGAAATAGGCCCAATGTGTTGGTATATTCATGTCCAGGGTATTCTCAACAGCTATGCAGGCTACCAAGTTTTTTTTAAAAAAAATATATCTTATTTCGGCTGCTTCTGCATCAGATTGCTTGTAGAATTGATATGTCTGAAAAAAATGCATGAAATTACATGCAGTCCTGTCTGTAGTTAATCATCCACAGAATTATTTTTATGTTATAAGGGTGTAAGCTAGGACTTCAGTTATTTTATGAGTCATTAGATGAATCAAAAACTTGGAAGATTGGCTTGTGAAAAATTGCCCTGGTAGGCTGTTCCCAAAGCAGAAAAGCCTAAGGTGTGGCCTTTGGACTTTGTAGGAACCTGTCTGATTATAACCATGGTGGTGCCCTTAAATTCATGCATCATGGGCTACTGTCATGAATCATGAATAACCTGAGAGTTGTGCTGAAATAACACTCAACAGCTTGGATGCAGATGTTTCTGAATAGAAATCATATACCCTCTGAATTCAGTGTTGGTATTTATCTCTCAGGCCATGAAAGAACCAAACGATGCAAAGAAAATTGTAGTAACAGTGACAATATGTAACTGGAATATAACCTTACTCTCTACAAATCCATCTGTAGTCATAAAATCATACCTAAGGCACATATAAAAACACATATCATATAGAATATATATACACATTCACAATAGGAGCTGAAATGTATCTTCAGATACTGTGTCACTCTAGTAGGGAAGGTTCCTACAAATGAAAGTAGCTCATTCAAGTTTAGTAGTAACAAATCCTTCTCGCCAAAATCTGACTGAATAACAGCCAATGCTGAATGTGCCAGCATGCATTCAATGTAAAATGATACTTTTCCAGGGTATGCAGTAGCAGAATTACAACAGTTAGTCCATAGATGTATTGGGAGCATAGTTGTGTTGTAATTATATATTTTCATTGTTGCTACAGTTTTCTTTGGATTCTCTTTGGGTCATTTGCATTCTTGTGAACCCGTCTGGTGGGGATTTCTTTTTTGGTGTAAGCTATGAAAGAACAACATACCATATGGGCAAACCAGTTTGTTCAGCTAAGTTCTTTGTAAGCCTGCCCTGTGTGATGCACCTATGTAAAGGATGCAGACATGTTGGGGCAAATCACAGAATCACGTTTCTGCACTATACCTGGATGAATCTGGATGAGGCAAATTAGGGGAAAGTCAGGATTCTTTTAGAGGAAGGACAACTTCTATATTCTCAGGGACCATGCCGCCCTTCATGACTGCAGATCGTATAGCTACGCTTGTCCAGCCTCATCAGAAATTGGTACACACCACTCTAAATAAAGTATCATCTAATCTTGAAAAAACAAGCATGTATTTTAATTGCTGCATCTGTCTGGGAACCCTTGATATCATGAGAAGACAATCACTGCAACCCCATCTTCATTTTCAGTGGCCCTCAAAGCAACCATGCATCCTATTTTCTGGTGTGATTGCTGACAACAGTGCCTCAACAGTTTCTTCCCACCCTGCACAGAGGCATGCTAGGAAATGGCACCTCCTCACTACAAAATGGAGATGAGAAGGTGCCGTGGATGGGAGGGCACCTCCGGCCATCTTCCGAGATCAAAGCTGGAAGTGCAGACATAAGGCTACATCCACCACACACATAAAAGGTAGCTCAGAAGCTTAGAAGTAACAGTACATAGATGCTAGTGTTTCCATCCCACCTGTAAGCCATATTAAAGAGGACACTTTTGAACCACTTTTTTCCTGCATGTGGATCAGTTCTTCCGGGCATTTCCTCACTGAGGTCCTTTGATTAACATGGACCATGATCAGACAACAACGTAATAGTCTGTCTTAGAGAACAGTGGGGAGTGACTCTGATTTTCACTTGTTCACATCCATCCACTTTACTGTGGACTCCGCTCATATATTTTTGCCCACAGTTTTACCCAGGCCTCAATCTGCTGACAGGGAACTACTGTATTTGCCAGCATATAAGATGAAACAGCATATAAGATGCACCCCCAGTTTTTTAGGGGTGTTTGAGGGGAGGAATCCACCTCCTTCCTTCAGCTGCCATGGGTTTCTATCTTAAGAAGAGCCCTGATGGACCAGGCTACAGCCCGTCTAGTCCAGCATCCTGTCCCACACGATGGCCCACTAATTGCTTATGAGCATCTCAAGCAGAAAGGTAAAACCATCTGCTCTGAGTCCCAACAATGGCCCTAAAGATCTCCTGCTTGTCTTTCCAGTCTGGAGGATGTACCTAGGCATCCATTCTAGTGACCATCATATGTCTGCTGCCCATGTATTTGTCTAACCCTTTGTTAAAGCCATTCTAAGCTGGTTGCTGTTGCCACCTCTTCTAGCAACAAATTCCATGAACCTCTAGGTGAAGAAATATTTCCCTTTTCAGATCTGACTCTCCTACCCTTCAGCTTCATAGAGGAACCGCTTGTTCTAGTGTTGTGTGAACGGATATTTCTTTACCCACCTTTTCTATACTATGCATGATTTTGTATGCTGCAATAAGATCCTCATTTAAACATGTCTTTCCAGCCTAAATAGGCCCAGATGCTACAATCTGATTTCTTACCTATGATCATTCATATTTACCATTCCCTGCATGGAGACAGGTATAACAGCCACCACATTTGTATAGGTGAAGAACAGAAACAGGAGAAAATATAGGCTAGAATCAAAGAATTGGAAGGTACCACGGAAATCTGCTGCACAGGAGATGGGCATAATATTCTCCTACTATTCTTAAGCAGGCTTCCAATGGGACTAGTAAGCACTGTTGGCATTGTTACCCATAAATTCCACTTTTGTAAAGAGCCGTGACAAATTAGTAATCAGCTCTTCTTGGGGTTGCAAATGTCACAGCTCCACAATGCATTCTGTCTTATGTCTCCCATTCCATTTTTTGAACAACCCTGGGTTCTAGCATTAAAATAAAAAGATGGGAGAAAAACCATAAAATCTTCTCCTTCTTCTTCCTTCAGTCATTATTTTCCTTGCTTCAGCTGCAGGGGCTTTTGGTGGGGGGGAGTGTGTCTTATATTCTGGCAAATACAGTACTTCATCTCCTTCTCTCCCATACTTCTCTTCACTCTTCCCTTTGTGATTGGATACTATTCCTTTAGTAAATTTGGCTTCCCATGGGAGGATAAAGCCAACTCATTCTTTTTCCTTTCCCTCCTCCCCATTTTTGGTTACAATCAACAACTGGGAGGATGTGCTGACATGAATTCCATGGATGTCAGACTTGCATTATTCCCACCTCTGAAATCTTCCCCCTTCTCTAAAAAGCCATGCCAGCCAATTGCATTCTGTCTTTATATTGGCAGTTCATAAAACCAACTTTTTACCCCAAAGCCCTATTACAAATAGATGGAGAGTAATTACCCCAGTAAAACCAGTTTATTCCTTTTATATTTTGAGCTTTTTTTTCCTTTTTTCCTTTTTTCTTTTTTGCTACAAGTTAACACAGCCTCAGTCATAAGTGCCAGTGATCTTCCCTGTTTCCTTTTAAGGTATCAAAAATGTTTGGAAGTTAATGGAAAAGCAATCAAAGGGTGCTTTTCCACTGTCACAAGAAGCACCCATTAAGTACCCATTAATGGGTACTTTTAGTGACAGTAGAAAAACACCAAAAGTGAATCCTAAATCTGGCTTGTTGCCAAGAAACACCAATTCAGTATTTTAGTCATTAGGCTTCACAAAGTCATAGTAGAAAGATCGGTGAGCAAAACTGGTACAGGACAGCTGGGTTCTATAGCTAAAATCCCATTAGTATTCTAAGAACATTAGGGAAGCACCAGTGAAGCAGGCCACAGCCCATCTAGCTTAGCATCCTGTCTCACATGCTCCCATAAAAAGCCATTTGGGTGACTGGGTCACAATTCTCTTTCTGAGCTCTCACAGCCCACCTACCTCACAAGGTGTCTATTGTGGGGAGAAGAACAGGAAGCTTTGTCAGCCTCAGTGGGGTATAAAAGCCAACTCTTCTGAATTTGGTGTCTTCTTCCTGTTTCACTTGAACTACTTTGTCTCATTGTCAATAGCTTGAAGATATGAGTTGGTATTAATCATAATGGTTATATTACATTTTATCAAATTCAAAGGTAGTACATCACTGAATATTTCCTTTCTTATACTTGTTTCCTGGTTCAAGGATTCTCAGAGGTGCCTAGATGGCTACCTCTAGAGTTGGACTAGCCAATTTGCACTATCCATCAGAATGAGGGCAGGAGGCTATCACTGAAAAGGATCTCTCTCTTCTGCTTTCCAATCTAATTTACCCTGGTGACAGGCCTACAAACAGGAGGGTACTGAAATCAAGCCATATCTTTTGGCAAGGGAGGTACTGGCGGTGGGTGTCTCGGCACTAACAACCACTATGTTACCAGGTGCTTCCGTTTATCCATTTTGGCTTATGGAAGCACCTAAGGATCGGCCAAACAGGATGGGACACTCCTCTGAACAGCACAATTTTACACCCTTACCCTCAGGCAATTATTCTGCTGCTCAGTGTAGCCAAAATGGAGACACAATGCCCAAAGCTGTACCTGTGGTCACTCAGAATGATAAGTAGAGATCAGTCTCAAGACCATGACTGCATCATGCAAGTGATTTGGTGTGATTTGGGTTCATTTTTGACCGGGTGCGGGACCGAAACTGAATCTGCCCGTCCCAATGCCACGGCTGATAACGCGGCTGTATATGGATACAGCCATCCCCATGCAAACCGTGCTAAACCCCAGCACGGGGGAACAGCGCCATCTCCTCTCCACCTCCTCTCTCCTGATTAGAAGCCAGATTGACATCACCCCAACCCCTGTGCTGCCCGCTGCAGCTATTACAGGGAAATGCCACCAAATGCCACATCTCCCCCTCCCCACCTTAGTGCCGCAGAGAAGCTAGGATTGAATAACAAAAAAATAATTAAAAGAAACAGCTATTTGACCAACTCTGCTACAAGGTTTGGTGGCAGTTTAGCAGTTTTGCGTACCTCCGTATCACCGCGAAAACACCCAGGAACCGTGATCGGGGACAAAAGTCAAGTGATGAACAAGCCATTATGCCTGCCTTGGTGATTGGGGAAGGGGGTGAAATACTTGTTGTGGAAAAGAGTCTCATGTGTCAGTGAAGGCCAATCGACCCCCTCATAATTTCAGCCTTTACTCAGCAGTTACAATCTCCAACGTACAGGGCAGGAACTGCAAGCACAGGACATGAAACCCCACCTCCCAATGACATGAGCACTGATCTCCTCCCCAAACACCCTCGGACCGTCACCATGTTCAGGCTTGGCTCCCAAAACAATGCGCTCTCAGCCACCAAACCGCGGCGAGAAATAGTTTTTTCCAGGACCAAATTTGGTACGGGTTTGGTAGAGGTTTGGGCGATTTGGTCTGCGGAAATCAGACCAAATCAATTTTTCATGGGTATGGCCCTTCCCGAATCCAATTTCAATTCAGACCAAAATGTGCATGGGGACACAGCCCATGACAAGAGTATATGATTCAGATATCACACTTTAAAAGAAGAGTTGCTAATATGTGGTCTTCCAAATGCTGCTGATGCTGAGCAACTGCCCCCTTCTTGCCATTAGCCACACTGAATCCAAGGTACATCCAAGTACCAAATTCAAAAAAAGCTTTGGGTAAATAAGCACATTCTGTTTGCACCAAAGCTTTTAAATTGCCTTTAAAGGTAGTTCCAAGTAAAGCACATCCACTATCTTTGGCTAGATGGATTTGAACTGGTAGGCTGGTGGTTTTCTTCTCGGCAGTTAAATTTGATTCCTGAAGGCAGATTTTTTTTTCTTTTTCTCAGTGCATCTCAGATAATTGATGGGGTGGAGTAAGGCAGGAAAGACATGCACACCTTTGTTAGGGCTTGTTTAGGAGCAAAGTTCTGGGAAGAAGTTCATATACATCGGGGTGGGGGCAAAACAGATTAAATAGAAGGCAAATTCAGCATTCTCTGAGGATCACTCAGAAACAACATACCACTGAAAGAGTGCTGTGTAAGGGTCGGTGGGACAAGATCTGGAATTTCAGGAGAAAGCGGGGACTAAGGAATATAGCAGAAGCACCACAGGTATGTAAAGATATAAAGAATGAATATTGGACCAGATTAGCTTTTCAGGAAAAAAAAGTCCTGAAAATTTTTTACAGCCGCTATCAAAACTTTTAACAATCGTAACAAGTTTGCCCCCCTCAACCCTCTCAAGCTCACTATATGGACTTATGAATATTTCATTTTACTTTAATGCCAATATTCATAGGTTTATGTGATATGCTCACTAAACAGGATGGTGGGATTTTGTGAGGTTTTCTTCTTAGTTACTATGCAACTGTTGCTGGTTTATGAGAAGGACATTTTCATGGGATTATAGTTGTGGCTATGAATAAATATGCTATATTAGAGTCTTGGTGAAGCGGGGGGCAGAGACCATCCACTGACAGATGAAAGGTATAACAATTTGAGGAATGGACAAAATAACCCTACTTCCAACATTTTATATCTTGAGTAGTGGCTCTGCAGCAAATGAATGTAAATTCAGTTTCTTTGCACATTGAGCTGCATCTTGAAAAATGCTTATAACTCTGTTGCAGCAAAGGAAATTTGTAGAGACTGTTAAAGGAGAAGGCAGGTGGCCACCAGAGATACTCAACAGGCATTATGGCCATTGTTTCTCTTCCTGAATAGGCTATGAACTTTCGAATATATTGTTTGAGGACCACTAATACTTATAGTACTTCATAATTCAAAAACATGTTTTCTGACTCTGTAACTAATTCTTATTGCAGTTAACTTTCGACTGCATGATTTTTCACTTTATTTGGTCTGTTTCTCTTAATCTACAAAATGGGGAAAGCCACTAAACATTAGATTTTACTGTAATGATGGAGTTCATAGAAGATGCTGATTAAATTTGTTGTTTTAATTAACTTGCTGAGAGCACTGTTCTAAATTTCAGTTCAGTGTAATTGTAGTGGTTTAAATGGATCACAGTTAATTCCTGGGCACCCCTTTTGCTGGCTAATGTTCCCTTCTTTGGAAATGCCAAGAAAGCTATGAAGAGAAAATATCAAATGAAATAACTTCATATAAAGGAGGGGGGGTGTTCTTATTATTATTGAGAAGGGGATGCAGTGCAAAACCATTTTATTTTGGTGTATAAGATTTGTCAGAGGAACATTTTTCTGGCCATGAATATTCCCAGCATATCAACTGTTGACTTCTCTATTTTTGAATTTATTATTGCTGTCATCATCATCATCATCATTCTTTTAGGATCACTCCTCCGTATTGGTTGGGTGTGTTGTACTTAGCATATTTCTTGCCCTAAGGATATTTTATTTCTAAAACTATACATGCCCCAACTTGCTTATTCCTGTTCACTGCTTTTGGTACTCAAAGTATAATACAGACAATAGGAGTAGTAATTATGGAGAATGTGTCTTTGCTCCCAAAGTGAGTGTACTGTAGCTCAGAAGTACAGCAGCTGCTTAGTATGATTTGGATCTCCTTTATCTGCCACAGAAGCTGCATGGGTGTGTTCATCTAGGTACTAGGGGTAGAACAAACCAAGTTTGTTACAAACCATTGTCAACCCCCTGAAGTTTCTGTCTTGTGTGTGGTATGTCACAAATCATTTAAGAGTGTTAAGCTCTGATTTCCACAAGTATGTTCAAGTAATGACTATCTACTCCCTTAGTCAGATATTTAGCACGTAACTGAGATGACAGGAAGGAAGTAACTGTTAAAAAGCCATACATAGTTTCCAGAATTTTGATGTGTTCTTTTTGGATGATGTCTCTCATTATACTTAGCCAAAGCAGATATTGACTTTTTAGATAGCAGTCAACAGGATCTTTTCCAAGCTCTGGTCTTCCTTTTGAGACAGCTGTGTGATGATCATATGTGGCTGATGAATGGAACACATATGATTCTATGCCAGTCTGCTGGCATGCGGATCTAGTATTTACTGTAGCAGTTTTTGAACAGCTTAACGTGGAGTAATCAAATAAACAATTACCAGAAATGCCTGGCTTACAACTGCAAAGTAGATGGCATCCCACCACATCCAGTGGCTTATAACTTGAGTCATTTTCTTCACTCTCCTTCAGACAAGTCCTGGTCTTGCTCCTAGGTCCAGGAATCTTATTATACACAAAGTGTGTGGCATTTCACACAACAAAATCAATGATGTAGATGATGAACATTAACATCAGTGCAAGCATTTGCTTGTTCACACCTTGAAAAATTGTGTGAATGTATCTTTGGCAGGAACAGCTTGGCCATAAGGGCAAATTGGGACAGTGCCCTACCATACCCAGTAGCTCAGAGTTAATCTACTTTTCCCTTCTGCTTAATGCATGTTTCAATTTACAATCAGTGAATGAGAGATAATCCACTGTGTCCAATGGATTCCATTTTTAATAAGGCCTTGTTTGATAGTGACTTAGTTATCATTTGTTCTATCTATTCCAACTCCTGGTATCTGTTCCTTTAGCTGCTGGTACTCTTTGCCCCAGACTACAGGGGGCACCAGCCATTACTAATTCTTATTGGCCCACCACCACAAAAGCCAAACAACTAGTTCAGTACCAGAACGGCTTCACCTGAATTATGACACAGACAGAGGTAACATCCACACATTCCCATAGCACTGTGCCAGATGAGTGCCTGCAATATATGATCCACATATCGATGGGTGTCGTGGGAGGCACAGCCTCCTGTGGAATATGGTGCCTGCAAGACCACCATACCTGCCTTGCTCCCAGGTGGGTCTCCAGTCTTGCCACCTTCATGCAAACAGACAGCAACCATGCAAACAGCTGGAAACAGTCTCTGTTCCCGCTCTCCCTAAGCAAACAATATTTTGTGAGGTTCCAGAAGACGGTGCATTTCTGTGGGTCTTTCCAGGGGTGCAAGGAAATGTACCCAATCTGCAGCTGCCAGGCTAGACTGGTTTGCTTCCTGGCTTCAGAGCTAGGTTGGGACAGGCATGAGAACAGATACCAGTGCACTCTGCCACATTCCTGGCCTGGGATGCTTTTCCTGAGTCAAGGACATTCTCTGCAGCAAGCATCTATGGTGCAACTACAGAACGCCTAGATAATCACTCCAGTAGTCACGTATAGCTAATGAACAACATACAAGGCAATATGTGGTATCTCACAGCACAGAGAACATAGAACAGTGATGGTGAACCTTTTGAGCTCAGTGTGCCAAAATTCGCAAGAAAACCTAGCTTAACTCGGGTGCTGTGTCACATCTAGAAATATCCATAATTTTGTGATATTTGTAGCTCTAGTAAAAAAGTTTTATTTTCGATATATGTATTTTATTAAAAGCAAAAACAAATAATTCTTTACATTGCTAAATCTTCAATAGAAAGTTGATATTTGGTACACTTCAAGAACAAGCAAGCACTACATGCCCAGGTGCCAGGGTGACCATGTGTGTCACCCAAAGGGGCTTGGCGTGTCACCTGTGACACACGTGTCATAGGTTGGCCATCACCGACATAGAACAATGTTAGCAGCTGGATATGATCATGAAGTAAGAGTGGAACCACCATAAGGTTCTTCACCATCCAGTAGTGCCAAATGTGGGAAGATATTGAAGGCTGTGAAGAGCAGCAGGGCAACGGGCACCATTGCTTTCCCTTTGTATTTTTACAACTCTGGTCCAGATTATTTTCAACAGCCTTTTTGACCAAGTTTGATTGAGGATGATAGTAGGAACCTGGGAGGCTTCTGCTTATAACGGCTTCTTGTACATCTTACCTGAAAAGAGAAGATTTGGGACCTTTGCTATAAATGTGCAGAGAGGCAATATTTTGCAACAAGAACAGGATAACTTAAAGGAACTTGATGTGTTGTTGATTTTTAAATAAAAATAGAGTTTCTAGCTTTTTGGGGAGAAATTCACAGTCTCCCAGGGCCTGTTTTCATAGGGTTTGGGGATTTTGGGATGGATGCTGCCTGATGTTGTGCAATATCTGTACAAATCTCCTGCCCATTTGGATTTGCACTGATTCTGAAGTGCAAGCAAAAGGCCTCCTCTTCCTGACCCCTGCTTTCATAGCACTTGGGAAAACAAAACTGATCATGTAGGGGAGGCTTTTCTGAACAGAGGTGCTTTCAGAAACAGAGCTGACCTTGTTTCAGGCCCAGACCTGGCATGAGATATTGTTCTGCCTGAGGGGAATGGCAAGATGGGACTCCTCCCTGTATCATGAAGAGAAGCCAACTGAGTATTTTGTTCAACACCAATGACAGGATCACCTCCTCCAATGCTTCTAAGGCAACAGGACAGGCCATGTGGCAACTTAGGGGGTGACTAAGGGGCACTGAAGGAACAGCTGGGACTCTCATTATCTCCCTCCTAAGGAAACTTCCTCACTCCACTTCCTGCAGGACGGAGACAAATGAAGGCCTTCCGGATATGGCTGAAATAAAACTCCCAGACCTATGGATGTTACAGGCCAGTAGCATCTGGAGAGCTAGAGTTTGGCCAGCCATGATTTCATGGTAAGCCAGCTCTGATTCTATCCCACATAACTCCTAGGCTGCCATCTGACACAGCAAAAACAAACACACACATACATATCTCTGAAATGCCTCTGAGGTGTTGAGGTGGGATTGTTCACACACCAGCCTGCCCCCTCCCCCCTCTCAGGGATATTATGTACTAGAAAAGGTGGATTAGAGAAGGCTTTGGGGACACAGTGTCTGTCTGAGATGCCTCTGAGGCACTCTGAGCTCTCCCTTTTGTTATGCCTAAGCATAACCTTACATTACCTGGATTCGCCATTTGATTCCTCCCTGAAGTCTAGTACACATGTAGCAAAAATGGACAAGAGGGACATAGATGGTTTTCCTTATCATGGGCTATATTCATACACAGTAAAAAGGAAAAGCCACCTCAACCCTCTAAAGACTGGCAGATCAGAAACTTCACAGGGGCACCATACCAGCTTCTGGTCCACCAGACTGGTGAATCAGAAAGTTTGGCGTCTCTGCAGAGCAGTTTCCTGTCCACCGGGTGGGAAGCTCCATCACCCACAGTGGTGGCAGAGAACTGAAAGGTAAGTGCACATTTAAAAGATGCTGATAAAGAGACTTTGTTGCTTCTGTCACTGTCTGGAGGTACCCTAAGTCTCCCCAGAGGCGCTTCCTTTTACACCTATAAATGCAGTCACAGATGAAAAATACAACAGCCTTCAGCCATGTTGACACTGAAAGGAACTTTAATTAAGCACTAGGTGCATAAGCCGAGGAGATTCAAGTTGCTGGATCCAACAACAGATTTTAGCCAGACCATAAAAAGGTGGAAGGCATTGTGCTTTCTGGCTCTTGAAAGAAGGAATGGTAGATTTCTCCAGTTTAGCTTCTGTGAGAAACTTCTGTGAGCTTGCTGTCTTGCCCAGGGATGGAAATGCACTGCTGTATATATGATAGCCTTGACCTTGCCCTACCTGCACATATTCATCCCCTTCCCCACATTGTTTGGATCTCCAATGTGATAACTGAAGGGGCTGCCACAGGTTGTCATCAACATGCCAGGGTCACACCTGTTACAGTCAATTACTGGACTACAAGTTCTTCACAGTTATCAATTGGTGTTGATGGGAGTTGGAGGCCATGTGGCTCCCCACTGTAGTATAGGTCTTCCAGGTCAGAAACCATTAACAGGTAGATTTAAGCCTTTTGCCCTCTAGTTTTGTTTTTGTCTGTTTGTAAACTAAGCAGAACACATTAAAAACTACTCTTCTCTTTAGATCTATGGCCCTTTCTACACTGGCCCTTATTACAGATTATATCCCAGAATAGGGCCTGCAATGTACATGCTAGTGCAGTGGTTCTCAACCTGGGGGTCGGGACCCCTTTGGGGGTTGAACTACCCTTTCAGAGGGGTTGTGATGAACCTCCTGCCACCATTCCATCCCACCTTCCAGCTGCTCCACCCCCGTGGTTGGGGGTCCCCACAACATAAGGAGCATTAGGAAGGTTGAGAACCGCTGTGCTAGAGCAAACTATGATAGTTTTCTGACTTAGGATAGGGTTTTCTGACCCACAACATGCATTGCCTAATACTGTTTGTCTGTTCTATACTACTTTTAAATACTACCTGTTTTCTACCTAGGAGTGGGAATCCTGTTTTCTACCATTGGTTGGTGGACCTCATTCCCACCTTTTCCAGTCAGGCATCATCATGGATAAGGGTGGATGAGATTTGTTCTCATCTTCATGTGAGGAAACATGTTAGTTACAGTAGGGCAGAGTATTTTGAATATAACAGTACTTAAAAATAAACATATAGGGAGGCTGGGCCATAAAACCACCACCACACTCCACCAAACCCCAGTAGCTCAGAACTTCAGTTGAGGTTGTATCTCCACAACACAGCAAAGATACCTGAAGTGAGACCAGTTGCCTTTACGGCTGATTAATCTTCTGCATAAGGGCAATGCAGCCTCACTTTCTCTTTCTCTTTCATACATGCTTGATTCAAGCTAAGGTGCACAAACAACTCTACTATTATTTAGTGGGGCCAATTAGGTTTGCACTGAAATGCAGTGTTATAGTTTCTCATCTACCATGAGCTCCATCCACCCTGACACTTTCCAGCTGTTGCAACTGGTTAATGGCAATTTAGTGCATGGAATAAAATCCATCATCTCATGTGAATATTATGTTAAAGGACTTGGGAGGGAAAGGCAACTCCCTCCCTCTGAGCCAGTTTGGTGTGTGAGCCAGTTTGGTCTAGTGGTTAGGGAGCCGGACTCTAATCTGGGAATACCGGGTTCGATTCCTCCCTCCCCCATGAAGCCAGCTAGGTGACCTTGGGTTAGCCACAGATCTCTTCTGAACTCTCACAGCTCCACCTACCTCACAGGGTGTTCTGTTGTGGGGAGAAGAATAGAAGCTTTGTCAGCCACTTTGAGTCCCCTTAAATGGGTGAGAAAAGCAGGGTAGAAAGCCAACTCTTCTTCTCTTATGTCAAAATCACAGCTAATCCTGATTTCAGAGAGAGAGAACCTACCCCACCCATCAAAATCACATCTGGGGATTCACTCACTGTGATTTTGATAGGCGGGGGAGAGCTTCCCTCACAGAATTAAAGGGGAGGAGTTCATTGTTTTGGGTCTCATGGGTCGGGAGGGGATTGGACATTGAGGGTTTTAAAGACACAAACACTGCTGAGGAAACCAGTAATTCCCCTCAAGCATTGAGGTGGCAGTAGGGCTGCCCTTGTGAGGTAAAATTGGTTTGAAGAGTCTTGAGGGCTCTTCAAACAGCTCTGAAATACAAGTACCATGAGGGCATTGATGGCAGGGTAACAAGATAACAAGAAGACTGCGGTGTCCGTGCAGATGCTGCACTCTTCCTACTGATTGCATGTGCAATGAGGGAACATTGTTGTGCAGACGCTGTGCCTTCAGTGTGCCTTCAGAGCTCCATAAAGGTGCCTTGCAGATCCCACCTACACTTCTATCCAAAATAGACCAAAACACAATTAAGGGAACTCAAAGGCGAGGCTTTGTTTAGCACCTCACCATCCCACCACAACGTTAGGTTCATTTCACAGGTTGTCACTGGTGTTGGTATCATTGCAAAATTAGAGCAAATACTTTAAATTGGATCCAATTTGAAATCCAGGGTAGTGAGGATTGAGGTAATGAGATGGCAAGCAATATATAGGGAGAGTTCTCCACCCTAGCTCTAAGCTCAAGATAATGTTCAGAGTTGTTTGCTTTTCCTATTTTATCTTTGAACAAACCCGGGAGGTAGGTTAGGCTAAGAGAATGCAGGCACCCAGTAAACTTCACAGCTGATTGTAGATTTGGCCCTTAGCCATAACTGCATTCTGCTCCTTAGCTATGCTGGCTCCAGCCCTGAATTCTGAAAGCCAAACATGCACAAAGAAAAGGGCACATGAAAGAGCTTTTAAAGACAACAGGCATATAAAATTGTGGATCCCACTGCAACCAACATCGAACATCTTCCAAAAAACTGGGCTGGGTCTGCCTTCAAGGTTTTATTGTTCTTCCTCCTTCTGACTGCGTCTTTCAAGCGTCTCCCTTGAGTGTTGATGCCTGTTCAGGGTGTTCTGTTATGACTCCGCCTATGACTCAAGATTTAAAAAGTTGTGGGTTTGCCAAAGCACCCCGGGCACCCATTATCCTGAAGAAGAGAGCATAGCTGTGAGCTGCAAAGAGATTAAGGTGGATTTAGAGGAGCCAGGCAGATTTATTCTGAGAGCCACTGCATGTATAGACATTTGCCCACATAGACAAATTTACCATACAGTGTATTTACCATACTGTACAGATAGCAAGTCTCATTTTAGCAGACATGCTTTTAGCAGACAATTGTGACCCTGGAGGGAATCTTTTCCCTGAGTCTCATGCTTTAAAATGTCTGGAACAGCTCTACGTATGCTTCTGTGAAACCTCATACTGACTTTTAGGATCTGGTCACACTACAACAGATTTTAGGTCCCAATAAGAACTTAGGGCCCTTCTACAATTACTTGTTAATCCAGATCACAGAGCTGCTAAGTACACATCAGCCGTGTCCCCATGCAAGCCACTTGGCGCTGTTTGGGCTCACATGGGCTGGGCATGGGACCAAGATTGAATCTTGGGTGTTCCCATATCATCTGCCCTAATGTGGGCTGGAGGCGGATTCAGCCATCCCCAAGCCAGGATTGTGATTTTGCTCCCTTTCCCAGGCAAGCCACTTGCTTGCCTCAAAATGGGAGTAAAAGCAAGGGAGTAAAGGGGAGCAGAGGCTTGAGATTCCTCTCTTTTCCAGGGGGGCAATAAGGCTGCCTCCCTGGAAAAGAGAAATCTGAAGCCTCCACACCCCTTCTTTCCAATCTGCTGACACTAGGGCTCTCTTTCCACTCATGCCTCAAAAAGGTTTAAAAATGAAACAAACAAACAAAAAAAGCAATTCAAACACAGATTCTGGCAGTCCCCACTTCAGTGGCTTTAAATCACTTTAAATTGCTATCAACCCCTCTGCTGTCCCCACCCAAAATGGTTCAGAATCGCATTAGGGAAAGGGAATCTTTTCTTCCCCCCTCTTGCCAGCCAGTGCTCCACCCCCTGCCTGCCGATTGGATCCCGCAATGACTCAGTGGAGGGTGGAGAATTGCAGCTCCCCCTCTCTCCTCTCCTCTCCCCTCATGCTTTTGCAAAAGACATCCTGCCAGTCCCGCGCATGTGCATGCATGCACGCACAAACACACACACCTTCCTCCCCTTCACTCTCCTCCCCTCCCCATCACCAGCAACACTGGCTGGTATACATACACACACACACACACACACTCTCAGGACTGGTGCTTTATCACTTTTCCACAAATGAAGAAAAATGAAAAAGGGGCAGCAGAGAGAGAGCTGCTTGCCCACTTGCCTGGCTGGCTGCACATGCACACACTCAGTCACCAGTGGGGCATGGGGGGGAGATGCTTTTCTCCTTCTCGGGGCTCAGCAAGGCAAAAGAGGTGCCTCCAGTGTGTGCTTCCCGGCAAGGAGAAAGTGAGGGGAAGTGAAGAATGAAACTTTGTTATCAGTGTGAAGTTGGAGTGGGTGAATTGCTACATCTTATCAGGCTGAATTGTTGCTTCTCTGTTGAATACTGATCTGGCACTTCAACAAATCTGGCAAGGGGCTGGTCCCTGCACAGGGTAAAAGCCCACCCGTTTCATGATGTATTTGCCCAAATACTGCTGTAGCGTTCCCACAGCAGTAAGGAAGAAGCGTTTTAAAATCAAAAACAGAAAAAAACACCTGAATAAACTGGTGTTTATTCCATTTGTTAGCTAAATAATCCTCAAAATACCCCTGAAACTGATTGGGAATGGGGACAATGAGGATCCAAACCGTTTCTAAACCATTTTAAAATGCCAATGGGAACTGGGACAAAGAGGCTTGGCTTTACCGCCGAAGTAAAGAATCACTTCAGCAGTAAAGTCAAGCCTCTTTCTGTCAACAGTTTGGGAAAAAGGAGGTGCGGGGTGTGATGCCCGCTAGGACCCCTCAATCCCAAAAGTATGTTTTTTAGTTTAAAATGCAAAGTGTGGCGAACACGGTAAGTCCAGATGCTTAAAAGTGTCGCCAAAGTGTATTTTCACAAGGGTAAGTAGCCTAAGGGAGGGGCTAGTTGAGCACTCCAAGGGGAGGGGTTGAATTTGCATCCAGGCGGAGCTCAGCCAATCAGGGCGAAGCTAGCCAGCCAGGCCCATATTTAAAGGGGGCCTGAGGGAACAATTTGGGTTCTCTGCCTGGGGTCGTTAATCAGGAAGGTTAACGAAGGGGAGAAACGGGCTCTTAGCTGAGGAGGCTAAAGTTAGGGTCCTGAGTCTTTTAGTATATGAATGCTAAGCTTGTGAAGTTATTTAAAAGGAAAGCTAACAAATTCTGAACTGATTGAAGTTTTATTCTTGAACTTGTAGAGTCTTTTGACTTAGTGTAAAAGTGAAAGACTGAACTGCTTGACAGCATAAGTAACCACGTGTAACTATCGGGAAGAGAAACTGACTTTAAACTTAATCTGTATTCAATAAACACATGTTCTTGTTGTTTCAAAGAAGCTTCGTCGAGTTCTGTTTATAAAGGGAGCCAAATAGGGCCAGAGTTCTAAACAGTAACTGTATCCAACCCACTGCTGGAGCTTGGCAGAGTGGGGGCAGGGTGCTGTCTGCTGCAGCATCAGAAGGGAGGCAACATTATTATCAAGCCAAAGAGTAGAGAAAAGGAAATGGAAGGTGCGCCTCTTGGAAGGGAATAACAGAGATTGATTTACAAGTAAACACAACGCTACCACACTACCAAAAAAAAGATAAATATATATATAGGAAATAGATAAGGGTGGAGAGGCGGCCTTTACAACTGGTGGCAAGCGCTGGGATTCGAGTAATCCAGTATTAAGCAGAACTTCCTGAAGTAAAAGTTGATGAATTTTGACTTTTAAAGTCAATTAGAGTCAATATCCTGAGGTAAAAGAACGAGGGTAAGGTAGGGATATTGACGTGAGAGCAGCAGGTGGTCGTTGCGAGGTATACAACTTTGGGTGATTGGTAGCAACACCACTGGACATTGATGGTAGAAGCCATACTTGATTATATTGTTAAATAAGCAGCCACGATAGGTATTTCGAGGTAATAGTTTAAAGGTATATGTAGAAACACCTAATCTAAGCTGCTAACTTGTGTACAACACAATACACAAAGGAAAAGGCAGATTTGTGAGGTAAACAAAGAGGGTAAAGTAGCAAATCTGCTGTAGAATTTAAAGTAAACAAGTGAATACATTAAAACAAAATGGAGACCAGGGCTAGAAGGGTAAACCCTGGCTTAGGAGATGGGGAAGAAATTGAACACCCCGCGATAGCTGCTCAAGAAAATCCAGAAATATTGAGAATTAGACTTGCTCATGAAAAAGAGATGAAAGAAATTGAAATTAGACTTGCTCATGAAAAAGAGTTGAAAGAGATCGAAATGCAGTTAGCAAGAGAGGAGAGAGAAAAGGCCAGAGAGGAAAGAGAAATGAAACAAAAGGAGATTGAATTGCAGTTAGCAAGAGAGGAGAGAGAAAAGGCCAGAGAGGAAAGAGAAAGAGAAAGAGAAAGAGAAAGAGAAAGAGAAAAGGAGGAAAGAGAGGAAAGGATAAGAGAAAGAGAGAGGGAGCATGAATTAGCTATGGCCAGGTTAAAGGGCTCCCAAGGGGAACACCATCAACCAA
The DNA here is from genome assembly GCA_023333525.1 of Aspidoscelis tigris stejnegeri. Lineage (NCBI taxonomy): Eukaryota > Metazoa > Chordata > Lepidosauria > Squamata > Teiidae > Aspidoscelis > Aspidoscelis tigris. The sequence goes on along the minus strand of JALMGA010000002.1, from coordinate 57,640,497 downwards.
GAATGTCAGGTAGCCAAGATAAAATTGATATGAAAAGATTTCAAAAGTTTTCGCAAGGGGACGATGTACAAGCTTTCCTCCATGCGTTCGAGAGAACTTGTACAGAGCTGGAATTACCAGCAGATAAACATATGGCTTGCCTGAGACCATGTTTATCGGGGCTGTTGTTACAAATCTATTCAGAATTGAGTGATGAAGATGCTTCATCTTACCCGAAATTTAAAGAGCTGGTCAAGCAGCGGTGCAAACTCACGGCAGAGTATTATAGAAAAGCTTTTAGATCGATCACAAAGAAAGGAGATGAAACTTATGCTCAGGTGGCATCAAATATTAAGCGACACCTTTTGGAATGGCTTAGAGAAGAAAAGGTGCAGAGTTTTGAAGAACTGCGAGAACTCATCGCTCTTGAGCGTTTTTATGAGCTTGTCCCAAGCCAAATAAAGTGGCTATTGCCTGATAAGCAGTTTAGAAAAGTGGACGAGGCTGCAGCATGGACTGATATGATGATGCAGGCCAGAGAGGATTGTTTCTTAAAATCAGGCCCACATAACACTATGAATAAACCGTATAAGAGAAGCAGTGATTGTATAAGGGAGACAAAGGGCCCATTACATAAAGAAAAAGTATCACGACAGGAGGGACACAATGAGTATGCTAAAGAGAAGAGTCAAACACTGAGCAATAAAGATGTAACATGTTATAATTGTTTACAAAAAGGACATTTAAAGTACCAGTGCACTAAGCCCAAAGCTGATGGCAGAGATAAGAAAAGTGACATCCATACCAGTTATTACATACAGAGACACAAAGAAAGCCCTGTAATAGGAAATGTCAGTGTAGCTGAGGGAAAGAAGGCGAGTGAAAAACAAAATGGCCGTCCAACTGAGGCCGAGGTGATTGGAAAACAAAATGGCCACCAGGCTGAGGCAAATGAAGAACCAGATGGTTGTTGGGATTCAGTATGTAGACCCGTTATGTGCATAAGCGTTCACAATGCCCCGGATCCTGAATATTTATGGGAAGTAGAGATAAGAGGGCAGAAGTTTCATTGCCTAAGAGATACTGGTTCATCGGCTTCAATTATAAGAAGTAATCTTGTACAACCTCATGAAGTTGTAGAGGGAGCTGTGATAAAACTGAGAGGGCTAGGCGGACCGATTATCGAAGCACAAATAGCCAGAGTGAAAGTGACCATAAGGGAATGGACAGGGATACATGAATTTGCCATAATGGATGATATACCGACTCCAGTGCTGATTGGGAACAACTTAGCTAAAGAGATTGAATTAAAAGGGAAAGATGAAATACAAAAGGTTATTGCAGAGCCTGTTATTGAGAGCTTCCAAGAGCCAGATTTCCAGCAGGCAGAAGGAGAAGCGCTACAAAATATCTTGCCTGTGGAGGCAGTAGATCTCAGTGGTACCACTAGACAACAGTTTAAGCAGGATCAAAGAACAGATCCAACCCTACAAGAGTTATTCAAAAGGGATGATCATAGTGGGGAAGAACTTGTGGAAAGTGAGCTGGGGAAACAAATGATTGAAAATAGCCAATTGCTGGAGGAAGACTGTATCTTAAACCAAGCCCTACAGCTAGGTGATATAGAATCTTTATTCAGTGACAATAATGCGGAAGATGTGGCAACAGAAGAAAGGCTTTTGTCTCAAAGCAGCGCGATGTGTGAAGAGAATAACACTGAAATATTGGGGGGAGCAGTAACCAAAGTTGTCCTAGAAGTTAACAACAAGATTCAGAGTAATATATTGTCTGACAATAAGAAAGGTGACCTTTGTGGAGTCAGTAGCCCAGCAGACACCACTGATAAAGTCTGTGCAGATGATGAAAAGGGAGATCCCCAGGGTGCTGAAAAACAGTCACCATCTATAGAAGAAATAGTAGAGGAGCAGGAACAGCATAAGAAAGCTACAGCGAATGATGTTGGGTTCTTAAAAGAAATTAAGTTTAATGAATTTGAATATACAGTTAGCAAAGATAAAACTGAAGAAACTAAACCTGTTCAACTGTTGAAAGTAAAGGCGGATGATATAGAAGATAAGAAAAATGGAGCTAGAGATTTCAAAACAAGCACGGTTACAACAGTGGAAGAAGAAGAGATATTCCCAGAAAGAGTAACCAAAAGCCATGTTGATTCAGAAAAAGAAGGAGTGAAAATGAAAATTGATGGTCACCCGAGCCCAGAGCATTCAGTTAGACCATCACCTACTGAAAACATAGGCAAGGAATCTGAAATGGGCATGAAAAGGCAACTTGATCAAAAGCGTGCAAGAAGTTTGGAGCAGTTTGAAATTAATGTGTATGGAAAACAACCAAAGCCTAAACTGTCAACAGAGGTTGTCCATCAAAGACCTATAGTAACTAGCACTGAGACAGTTACCATAGGCAAGGAGAAGAAATCATTAGTAAAGAAATTAGAGTATATTCTCGAGCAGACAGTGGCTGAAATTCTGGTTGAACCACTAAAAAGCGAAGAATTGCTAAGTGGAACATCAAAAGGCCACCCAAAGCAAACCAAACTTAACTGTGAAAAGCCAACAATTGCTAAACCTCTGGAAGACAGCACTGGGAAAGTTGATACGCTCCCATATCTAATAAGAGTTGAAGTGCAAAGAGCAATCTTCAGTCGTAGGAGCAATGATCAGCTTTTGCACTGGACACTAATTTTACAGAAGAAGCTTGGTGAACTTGGAATTGCAAGAAGGTGTGCCATTCAAAGATCATCAGCTGATACCCCGAAGCAGCTGACACGCTGTCCAGAATCAGCCAATGATCCAGCAGGTGACCACAGGCAGCAGACTCCAGAGGAGGCAACCCACATGGAGCCAAGGGTGATCGAGCACCGTCAAGAAGCAGCGCCGGACTGAGCTGAAAACGCTCACGCAGCAGGCTGACCAACAGACTAAGAGCAGCAGTAAAGGCTGAAAGAGACTTTGTGAATAACTGTGGGGGCACAAGGGGATTTGGTTGACTGAATTTGTTGATGTTGATGCATAGTAGTTTTTTTTAAAAAAATAAATAAATAAAAATAAATATTTATTTTTATTTATTTATTTCCTCCGCGGTAAAAGGGGTTGTGATGCCCGCTAGGACCCCTCAATCCCAAAAGTATGTTTTTTAGTTTAAAATGCAAAGTGTGGCGAACACGGTAAGTCCAGATGCTTAAAAGTGTCGCCAAAGTGTATTTTCACAAGGGTAAGTAGCCTAAGGGAGGGGCTAGTTGAGCACTCCAAGGGGAGGGGTTGAATTTGCATCCAGGCGGAGCTCAGCCAATCAGGGCGAAGCTAGCCAGCCAGGCCCATATTTAAAGGGGGCCTGAGGGAACAATTTGGGTTCTCTGCCTGGGGTCGTTAATCAGGAAGGTTAACGAAGGGGAGAAACGGGCTCTTAGCTGAGGAGGCTAAAGTTAGGGTCCTGAGTCTTTTAGTATATGAATGCTAAGCTTGTGAAGTTATTTAAAAGGAAAGCTAACAAATTCTGAACTGATTGAAGTTTTATTCTTGAACTTGTAGAGTCTTTTGACTTAGTGTAAAAGTGAAAGACTGAACTGCTTGACAGCATAAGTAACCACGTGTAACTATCGGGAAGAGAAACTGACTTTAAACTTAATCTGTATTCAATAAACACATGTTCTTGTTGTTTCAAAGAAGCTTCGTCGAGTTCTGTTTATAAAGGGAGCCAAATAGGGCCAGAGTTCTAAACAGTAACTGTATCCAACCCACTGCTGGAGCTTGGCAGAGTGGGGGCAGGGTGCTGTCTGCTGCAGCATCAGAAGGGAGGCAACATTATTATCAAGCCAAAGAGTAGAGAAAAGGAAATGGAAGGTGCGCCTCTTGGAAGGGAATAACAGAGATTGATTTACAAGTAAACACAACGCTACCACACTACCAAAAAAAAGATAAATATATATAGGAAATAGATAAGGGTGGAGAGGCGGCCTTTACACGGGGCTCCCTGGAAAAGAGAGAAATCTGAAGCCTCTAAACCCTCTTTTTCCAGTCTCCTGACAGAAAGAGGCTTGGCTTTACTGCCAAAGTGATCCTTTACTTCAGCAGTAAAGCCAAGCCTCTTTCTGTCACCAGATTGGAAAGAGGGGGTGTAGAGGCTTGAGATTTCTCTCTTTTCCAGGGGGGCAATGCTTGCTGGTCCCCCAAATTGTGCTGAGACTTCTTTTTTCAGGTTTCAAATTTGGCACCCTTCTGCCACAATTTGGGGGGATTTGGTACGCTTTTTGTGGACTAAATCCAAAACACATGGGGACGAACCTTGCTGATCCTGCATTCGGAACCGTACCAAAGTTGCATGGGAAATGGCCATCATCTGCATGAGAGAAGTGTAGATCTGGATCAGAATTTGTGCTAAAGGCTCAATAATCAATATCAGTGGTAGAGCAAATTAACATGGTCTACATCCTTGCTAGCACTCTTTAGCACTCTTTTGCTGTTCTAAAGCCTACTCAATGAAGATGTCTCTGCCTGTGGTTGATCTGGATCTAGCTAATATGGATTAACTCAAGTAAATGCATAAAGGATCTTAGACTGTTTTTGACTAGGTCACACCCCTCTAATATATTGCTCAATCAATTCATCTTTCTTTGTCCACAGTTTTTCCCTTTTCCAAGGCCTTAGTCCAGTGATAGGGTACTTACCCCTATCCACCCTTTTCATCCTTCTCCTTCCCATGTCTTCTGTGTCTGTGTACAACCCTGTCACCCAAATTACTGGCTTCTCAAGGGAGGGTTGATCCATTTTCCTCTGCCCCAATCCTGCCCCTTCATTGTTTTTTTTTGGGGGGGGAGGGAGGTTACACCAAGGTTTTTGGAAGTGTGCTAATCCAGCTGTGTACTAACATTGCTGACTCTGGTGAGCCTCAAAGAGCTTTGCACTTAGCCACCCCTTCTCTAACAGAGGTGCTGCTGGAGACATTGCCTGTTAGTGCATGCATGATAAGCTCCCAGGCAGAGTCTCTGCATATGGAGGAGTCATTTCTTTACCAGAAAGAGCTCCAAACCTGCACTAGCGCTGGAGCCAGTAAGGCTCCAGACACTCCATCTGCATGTCTTCCTGTTTGGGAGATATGCAGGAGTGTCACATGCCTGATGGGGCACGCGTATTGATGCACAGCATCATCAGGTTGCTCCAGGGACACTGCTTAAGTTCACCAAAGTCAATGCAGTCCTGCCACAGTTTCCCTTCCCTGGACTGCGAGCACTGCGGCCCAGAAGCATGCCCCTCCCTCTCCACCACACTGCTTTTATAGATCTTGGTTGAGAATTTGCAAGGACCATTGCCTAGAAAAATAAAGTTCTGACTAATATTCTAGAGTTACCACCAGATGGCACTGTTGCCTCATTTGTAAACAAATCATTTACAGTCTTTTGCCCTTTCATTAAAACTCATTTAGGACCTTTGCTTAGAAATTTTGCAGTTTGGACAAATTATTCTTACTGGGGAGGAGGAGAAAGACCAAAGGATACAATACTTTTGACTGTGTACAGACTACCTTTGCACTGAAAAAGAAGTCAATTTTTTTTTCTAAGCTGGCAAAATTTGCTATACACCTTGTGGTTTTTGTTCATCTCACATGACATCTTTAACAATTTTTTATCATGATAGATCAGATTCGTGACTGAGCTGATATTCAGCATTGGCTAAAAACCTGCAGAAGTATCATACCATTGCAAGGTAGTTGCAACAGAAACACATTATCAGGCAGTGGTCAGGGGTGGATTAACACTTCTCACTCCTCCTCTCTTTTAAGGTAGCAATGATATGGACGCAGTAACCAGGAAAAACAAGCGGGATGGAACCGAAGTCACAGAGCGACGTAAGTGAAGAATTTTCTAGAAACAGGAAGGTGTCTGAGGTGCTTATTGTCCAGGACCCACCCTCAACGCAGGACCCACCCTCCTGGAAGGCTCCATGCACTCAGGATGAAACACAGGCCAGCCAAAATAATGCCCTAACCCACTCTACCATTAGATCCTGACACTGAAGTCTATAAGCGTACTGGTGGGTCTATGGAGGACCTGTTTCAGGGCACTCCAGGAAGTACAACTTGAAGTGGGGGCAGAAATGGGCCAAAACAAGCCTTCCCAGCAGTTCCCAGGGCTGGAAACAATACTTATCAGTCTTGGGAGTCTGGGCTCTGAGGGCTCGACCCAGACACTGATGTCAGCCGCTCGGGCCGGGATGGCACAGACTGTTCAAAATGTGGGTGGTCTTTTCTTGCCCCAGTGGCAACTCGTCCTAGTGTGGGACGGATTCTGTATCCTGGGCCAGGGAATCCCATCCTGGCCTGGTATAGAGGGAAGTTGAGTGTGGAAATAATGGGATGTGGGATCCTAAATAATGGGATGTGGGATCCTAAATAATGGGATGTGGGATCCTCTCACAAGGGTTGTTTTGCTGAAGTATGTGACTACGGATGAGATATGACAATTTCTGTCTGAAATGGTAGATTTTTATCATACAAAGCACTATAAAAAGATTCAGAAGTCTATTTATCGTGTCCATCTTCTTTCTTTCATTTTGCCCCTAACAGTTATTACAGAAACTGTTACCACCAAATTGACATCTCTTCCGCCAAGTAAGTGCCTGCTATGCAATTTTTTTTCTTAGCCTTGATGTGTTCTATTTGGGTCCTTTTGCACTCTTTTTTCACACAGCACTGACACATTTTTCCCACTAAACTCAAGTTACAAATACAAAAATACTCCACCATTGTTTTACTGGCTTATTATTGCTGATTGGTGAATGGGAAGGATATTAATCAAAATTAAGGCTGCATCCCCAAGGGGCTGCCACTGCCTCGTGGTGGATTCGGGGCAGCCTTAATGTGAATCTTAATTCACATTAAGGAGTCTGCATGGCAATGGAGGACAGGGCGGGTTCAAGGCAAACCCACCCATCCCCATGAAAGCTGCAGCAAATCCCTGCATCAGGATGCTATGGTTTTCTCCACCACCCTTTTGCCTGAGCACTTAATCACCCAGGTAAGGGCTTGATTTACCCCAAACGATCACCTGACAGCTGCCCTGCAGTCAGCTGAGCAACTGTCAGGTGGGTATAGGGGCTGTCAAGAGCATGAGCAGAGCTCCAGTAAGATTATTAAAACAGACGTGAAAGTCGTGTCTGTTTTAATCATTTTAGCGAAACTCTGCTTGTGCGCATGTCAGCCCTTATACCCACCTGACAGTTCCCCAGCTGACTCTAGGGCAGCTGTCAGGCGATTGATTGGGGTAAAGCAAGCCCTTACTTGGGCAATTAAGCACTCAGGTAAGGGGGGACAGTTGCAATTGCAGCATTAGTGGCAGGGACAGTGAAACCCTGCCCGCTAATGCTGTGATTATAACTTGGGAGTGTCCCCATGCCCCTAGGATAACCTGTTCTTGCCCCGTAATTCTGGGTGAGAACAGTTATAAAGGGGGGAGGGGTGTTTCAATTTTGAAGATTTTTGTCCCTGATGTAGCCCTAATTAGGGCTTTGCATGGGGACTCTTGTGAGGCGAACTCACATTCGCCTTGCAGTATCCTTACCATGGGGACACAAACTGAGACTTTTTAATAAGTGGACACTTTGGAAACATCTACATGGTTCCTGGGGTTAGTGTCAGATGTATGCCTGGCTACAATGTGTTTCATTAAGGTATAGCATAAGAAGGTAATAGTATAAATATTGTTTCAGTCTATCCTGGCTTTCCAGCATAACCAAGGAACTTGTTCCCTGAACTCTGAAAACCCCCCAATATATAATGGCTATGTGGGCCTTTCTTCATTGAGTCGGTAGACCAAATTTAGAATCATAGAGTTGGAAGGGACATCTAGGTCAACGATTCCAACCCCTAAACTATCCCAGACAGATGTCTGTCCAGACTTGCTCATTCTGTTTTTTCATTTGACAGAAGGAGGCAGTACCAGTGGGCTGAAAACAGCAGCTTATGGTGGAGGGAGTGGTGTGGAAAAGAGGACATATACCCAGGCTGGCAGTTATGTCACAGCAAGTAAGTAGTTCCTATAAGCATAAATCAATGTAAATGAGTGTATTAAAAGGGGGGAATAAAGTCATTATTTAAAAAAATGAAATTGTGCCCAGAGGAATGAAGCCAGAGCTTTTATGTCTGGGATTTTTGCTTGTGTGTCTTTGCAAAGACAATTTTTAAAAGTTGTGTCTGCCTGCATCAGGTTCTGCTACTTCTTATCTGCTGACAGGTGTCTTGGGGGTGAGGTAGGATCATCTGCTTAGACCCAGGTATTGCTGAACTTCAGTTGTCATTAACCACAGTAAATGGCAAGACAGATGTAGTTCAACAACACTGATAAGGCCACTTGTTTGCCAGATTTAGGAAAACATTCTTAGTGCTCTTTGCTAATCCTGCCTGAGAGTAGTTCTAAATCTGTGTGATTATTTGCACACATAAAAAATTCTTTCAAAATTGTTAAAAAGAGAAAGGAAAGGAAACCAGAGCAGGACACAGGGAAGGGATTTCTTCAAATAGTCTTTTTAACAAATGTCCATTGTTTGTGCATCTGTTTAATGGGGAGGCCACTGAAAGACACCAGCTTCAGAAATACAAACAAATGTACAAGGACAGCCCTTTACTGAGTTTACAATAGGTGCATTCTGTCTTCCCTTTTTGGGAAGAATTGCAGTAACCGTTTACTTGCATGATTGTATCAGGTTAGATTGCAGCCTTCGTTTTACAGTGTCTTGATGGCACTTTAAGGGCTGAAATACATACAGTGGACAAACCATTTGTTAGCAGCTTTACAGCCAGAAATATGTTTGAACCACTCTGGCAGGAACTAGCCTGTTGCTCTCTGATTCAAGCGCAGCTTGTTTTGATTTAAAATATTGGTAATGTCACACAGGTCCTTTCTGGTGCCGTGACAGCAGATTAGGGTGCAGGGATCTCACATCCCCGACCCTTATGGCATGGTGGTTGCACTGAACAAGTGTGGGCTCCTCTTTAACCCACCCTTATCCAGCCATCATCACTCAGCAGTCCACTGTAATGCCACTGTGGAAGGAAAGTTCTGGCAGCTCTTCTTACAACTGCCACTGTCACTCAAGGGGACTTAAAGTGCTCTCATTTCCATCAGACTCCTGCCCAATGTACATCTGTCTGAGGAGGTTCTGTTTCATCTGTAGGTGGAACTGCTAGAACGAATAGCTCTTCTTCCTCCTACAAGCAAGCCACTGCTTCTTCCTCCACTCTTCCCAAATCACCAGGCTCAACCTTTGAACGAAAATCCCACACTACTCGCCATGCAACATATGAAGGTATCATAGTCCCGAGGAAACAAGGGGGACTTATACTGGGCTAGCTGATCTGTCTAGTTTCTCATGGGCTTATCAGTTTATTCTTCCCATTAGTGTACTGTTCTCACTTGTTTTGGATCCATCTGCTTTTCTTGTATTTTATAGAACAGTATATAAATGTAGCCAGAATTCCTTGTGGACCACTTAAATTTTATTAGTAGAATACATACAACCCCTCATCACCAACAACTCATAGTCCTAGACCAAGATCTGAGACGTTTTCGCACGGGGCTGAACGGTACGCGTGGGAGACAGCTGCGGACACGGCATACGCATTGCCCGAGCGGGGCTTGCGCTCCGACGTGTCCGCAGCTGTCTTTCTCGCGTTCGAAATGTAGAGCACTTTAAAGTGCTCTACATGCGTTCGAACGCGGACGAGCCGCCCGCAGGCGTTCGGGAGGAGAAGCATTCGCGCCTGCTTCTGTCTCCCTAACAGCTGCGGGCTCGCCTCCGACGCCGGCACGGCTTCGACAATCAGCTGTTTGACAATCAGCTGATTGCCGATCTGCCTCCGCGGCTGTCTCCGTGCCCCTGGCCGGCCTTTGCCGGCTAAGACAGCTCACGATGCTTTGAGCATTCGCACACAGACGTGCCGGAACGCGTTTACACGCGCTCCTGCGCTCCTGTGTGTGAAAGGTGAAAGCGCCGGGAGCTGTCTTAATCTTCCCGTCCTACTCCCGTTCCAAATGGAACGGGAGTAATGCGAAAGCGTCTCTTGTTAGCCCTTGGGATAGCTTTTTCTCTCAAAAGAGTCTTGACTTCTTTGCCAAATTAACCAGCTTGCACTCCATATTTTTGATGGTTCTGCAGTTTTTCTGTAGACCACCACTGGTTAATAAACCACAATTTGAAAACCAGTACTATCTAATATAGGAAATATTTACGTACGCAGTATATTAAAGTTATTTTCAACCACTTGGACCTTGGCAGTGCACTGTTCCACTCAGCAATGAATATCTGTTTTACATAGATTGGTCCCTGAATTCTGTCATAAATTGATTAATTCAACAAGCACAGACAGATTACTCAATGTAATGTCTTTGAGGTACATGAAGAGCCTCCTGATACTGTGTATTAGGTGCTAAAACCGTACTGCAATATTTTAAAATTGAACATTCACCTCTCTTTCCTGCAGGGAGCTCCAGTGCTAATTCCTCTCCAGAGTTTCCGAGAAAAGATTTTGGTACGTTTTTGTTGCTAATATCATGAAAGCCAGCCTTAGGGCCTATGCAATTTTGATGTCTTATTGCCAGGACAGTTAAACTTTTAGAGTTAAAAACACCTTCATATTCTTCTGTTGAAATAAATAATGCAAACAGGAAAGCTCTTCTTAGATCTCTTCTCTGCCACTTTGATGCAGAACCTTTTAAAGAATGAATGAATTTCTTGAATACTTCTGACTTCAATAGACAAGAAGTAAAAATGTGTCTTAATACTTACAGATGGTAGATGGCATTATGCAGTACAGTCATTATGTTTCCCTATTGTATCCATGTACTATTTGAGTATCCTACAGTCTCTCTTCACAAGGATTAGGCTCCAGGAAAACACTGTGATCCTGAAACACATGAGAAACAATAATGAGGAATATTACCCCCTTTGAGCCATTTTGGCCGAGTTCCTGTTGAAGGAATAAAATGCAATATACATTAGGATTTACACTGGGAATTAAATTGATATGTAAAATGTGTTAAAAGGAAGCAAATAGCATCTGGCAATTGGATTCAACCCCGATTTTCTGTCCCCACTGTCCTACCAATTTAAAACGCTTCCAAAAAATGGGTTGGGGAAAGCATTCTTTCACCTCCTCTCTCTCCCCACTGGCTTTGATCCATTGACGTGGGGAATCCCAGCCCCCTCCCCCTCCTTTTCCTGCCCCTTTGAAAGGGGAAAGCTTGTTTGGCAAGGCAAGGCAAGCCTATTGCAGGAAGTATTTTATTAAAAACAATCAACTGGGTCCCCTCACCTTCCTTTCCTTTTAAAAAAAGCTATAGCAATGTAAGATCCTTCAAGCACACAGAGAGCGAGGGAGAGAGCAGCCCTTTGTCCTAGGCAAAAGAGAAAATTGAAAGGCAGAATCTTCTGATCTCCCTGCTGCTGCTGCTGCTCCTTCCTCTTGCCTTTCAGGGAAGCCAAAAACTGCCAGCAATGTGGCAACATTGTTATTCGTGTCCGTGGTTGTGAAGGAGTATTGCCTGAACTGTTACCTTGTGATCAGGGAGAGAAGGAAACCGCTGAAGAAGCCTGCACTTTAACAAATCTGGCCATGGGCTGTCCTGCTGGGAGAAATCCCACCCATTTCATGACGGATTTGCCTTGATAATGGTGTAGTGTTCCCACAGCAATAAGAAACGTTTTAAAAGTAAAACTGGGAAAACACCTGAAAAATTATGTGTTTATTTAATTCTATTTTAAAGCCAAATAATCCTCAAGATAGCCCTAAAACTGATTGTGAATGGGAACGATGAGGATCCAAACCATTTTAAAACCATTTTACTTGATTGGCAGTGGGAACGGCAAGGATCCAAACTGTTTTGAAACCATTTCTAAACAGTTTTAAGTGATAATGGGAACGGGTCCTTCAAGTTACTTTTTCATGTTTGCAGATGCAGCCTGAGTCTTCTTTTTTTTAAAAAAAAAAAATTAAACTTCAAATACATTTAATTTTCATCTTGTTTTTTGTTTGTGTAGGTTCCTCTGCTACCAGGGGGCGAAGCCAAACTCGTGGTAAGAGATGCATTTTTCAGGAATTCATGTCAAGTAGTTCTTTGTCCTTTCCCACTATTCCACTGCAAATACTAATGTGGGTTTTAAGTTGCACTAATATTTTGGAATATCCAAATGTAGTGGAATAAGTAGGTGATGTCTGGGATGCAGCATTGGGTCCTTTCTGCACTGAGCCTTATTCTTGATTATATCCCAGAATAGAAACTTGCCACCCAGGGTGGAGCCTGCCATTGTCTTCATCAGCAGGGGGATGGAATGCCCCATCCCAGGATATAACTTGAAATAATGTCCAAAGCAGAAAGGGCCTGAGTGTCATTCAAGGGGGCGGGGAGAGAGAAAGGTTCAGAATTGAAAAATGCTAAGGAAAACTGAGCATGGAATATAGTAAAACACAGCTTGTAAAATCAGAGTAAAGGAAATTAAAATATTTCTAGCCCAGCAAGCCTAATAGGCTGCATTCACACATAGGTTTGTGTTTTTTTAAAAGCAGCTTAAAAGCATGTGAGAGACGGTAGCATATGGGACTAATATTCACATCCCATTCTCTTCCCATCTCTTTGCTAATGTGCTTTGGAAATCATCTTTTGGCCTTTAATATGCATTAGAGATGGGACGAGCTTTGTTATGTATGACAGTCCCCCTCAGAATTGTCTCTAGGCTCCCTTTAATGTTCTTCTTTTTTACTGCATCTGAGCAAAGCCTTGGGCTTTTTCTGTTTTTAGGTTAACCCAGAGTCTTTCAAGTAAGCTGACTTGTAGCTTTTCACATTTTGAAATGGGCACACCTATAATGTAGAGCACCCTTAACCATCCTGGTTCCCTTGAGATAATTTAGACTAAGCTCCCCCACCTGCCCAGTCAGCAAATCACTGGTTCTTAAAAGCTGATGTGGAGGAAAAATAAAGCTTGCGGAATATTTTTTTTAAAAAGCCCTAATCAGTATCACAGTGGAATTCTTTTTTTAAGATACTGAAGTAACTAATATCAGCCGAGAAGAGACCTCATTTTCTCAACAGACTTTGTAGGGCCTGAATCCTGACAGACTTTTCAGAAGCCAAATGATCAAGCAGCAGCAATGCACTTTATACAAGCCAAGAAATATCCAGTTACCAATCCATCATTCAGTTCCCTATAAGCCTTTTCTTTCCTTTTGTCTTGCACAGAAAGTGAAATCCGAGTGAGGCTGCAGAGTGCTTCGCCATCCACCAGGTGTAAGTGCTATTAGGGCTGTTTTTTTGTGTGGCTTTGAACAAAGGGTTGCTGAATGTCCTCAATTAATAATCTAGGAGTTTCAGCAATGTCCTCTTTGTCTCACCATTTGGTAGCCTTTTTCCATTAAGTCACATTTTCCTAATCTATGGGGGAAATTACAAACATATCACTGTGTGTGTGTGTCTGCCACTTCTACACAGCTAGACATTTGAGGTTCAGAAGCAGGTCACAAAAAATTTATGTTGTTCCGTAGCTCACAGCTTTAACACTTCTACAGATACTGCTTCACCACAAGGTTTTGGGGGGACAGCTGATGCAGAGCCATAAACAGTATCTTCTCTTTAAGCCTGACTCCCCTTGGACATGTTCCCACCTACTGCGAAGCCAGATTACTCTGATCCGGAGTAATCCAGGTTCTGCTGTGGGTTTGAGTTGGAGGCTGGGAACAGCACTGAGCACGCATTGGGCTGTTCCCAAACCGAACCCGCAAATGCGCAGAAGCACACCTGTGAGCAGCGCGGCATGGCGGTTTTTGAGGACAGGAGCCATCGCTGCCAGCCTCCTCCTCCTCCTCCTCCTCCTCCTCCTCCTCCTCCTCCTCCTCTGATCCTGCAACCAACAAGGCCAGCAAAGCCCCATCCTTAATTGCCTTCCTTCCTTTTCCCTCCTTGCTTCTCCATCCCATTTCATTGTACGCCTGTCTGCTACCCAACGATGCTGCATCCGAGGGGCAGCCTCCCCTCCCCACACACCCCTACTTGCTCGCTCGCTCACTCACTCCGGCTGCTGGCTCTCCTCCTTCGCTCGACTTCTCCGACACTAAAATCCAGACTGGATTGGAAAGTCCTCTTTTCACCAGCCCCCCCCCCCAGATTTCTGCAGGGGGTTCTGCAGAAAATCCAGGGGAAAAGAACTGGCATAAGAATGGCCCTTCCTGGATTAGAACTACTGGTGAATTTAATGGGAACCCTGGATGCCGAGTCCGAATCCAGTCTGGATTTTAGTCCTTATGGGAATATGACCCTTGTGTGCTCCACTGGAGGTGCTATTGCACAGACACAACATTCCCACATTGGAAACCTGCACTCCAGCTCCATATTTCAGCCACAGGTAGCAAAAATGTCATGCAAAGGGTTATGATAACTTGAGAGCTCTTCCACTCCAGGGGTTCTCAAACTGTAGTTCTCCAGAGGACCAACATCCCCCAGCATTCCACTGTAGTGGGGATGGCACAGGATTCTGGGAGTGGAATGTTGGCAGCGACACTTCAGCCTTGTGGGTTTCTAATGCCAAGTGCTTCTGGAACAGGTGGTGGTGATTGTGCGATGTGGCCTCCAATCACGAAACATCTGGTTGGGAGTCGCATCACGTTAACATTGTTCAACTATGCCACAATGTGAATAAGTCCTTAGGCTCAAGCACAGCTCCCCACTCTGTCCACACAGATATAGGCATGTTAGACAAAAGTAAAAAAAAACCAAAATTAGGGCAATTCCATACTGTTGTTATACCTGGACTAACAAGCATGGAAACTTCCCTTTTGCACTAAACCAGCATGCAGAAGGGACACTCAGCCCTGTCCCCATGGAATTTAAAGTGTGCCAGGACACTCCTTTTGCCTCTGAGCGTCCCCATTCCGGGCTTTACAAGGCGCTTAGGGAGCTTAGCAAAGTGAGACACCCACGATAAAATACGTGCACTTTAAAGAAGAGTTCCAGCGCTCTTTCGGCGATTCGCGGGTTTTGCTCACTATATCTGCCTTGAGGACACTCCGTGGCAAAAGGGGCGGGGATTGCTTGCCTGCACACACAGCCAAAAAGCATTCACACATCTGAGAAATGCAGCAGGTTCGCTTCCTTTCCTTTGTAAAAAGAGCCAGAATTGCTCAGAATGGCAACATTGTTTTCAAGTGAAGCCTTAAAAGAGAATGAGCGAAGGATCGCGCTCCCGATCCTGCAGCCACTGACTTTACCGGGGCAGAAAAGCCTTTTCTAACAGAGAACAAAGTGAAAGTAACTGCTGAAAGTGAATGAAAGTGACAGAATGAGCGCTCATCTGCTTTGCTAGGGGCGGGAAGCAGTTTCAAGAGACGGAGATCTGGCTATTTTTCCTTTTAACAAGAGAGGGGGCGGGGGGGGAATGCCTGGAAAGAGAAAACTGCTACCACGGGGACGGAAAGTCCGTTTAGATCGCGGCTGCCAGGGGGACGCTTATTCTGGAAGTGGAGGGGACTTTTAAAGTCAGCTATAACAGAGTGACTGCAGAGGAATCCGAGAGGGGCTAATAAGTCTTTTGGGGATTCAGCCCTAGTATACTTACTGGTCTGGTATACTGGCCAGTATGGAATCTCCCTTAAGTGTCCTACCTTTCTTGTACATTTGCAAAGGTATTTACTTATAATCATGATGCATACCCAGGGGAAACAAATCTGATTAGTTTCATTATGTTTCTAATCAGGGATGATTTACAGTCAGTCCCTGCACCAGTGGGTCCTTGAGAGACTATTCAGACTAACCCTGTGATCACATTGTAAGGAAAAAAGGAGAATGGCTCTCTATAATCACATCTAATAATGAAAAACGAGTCTTTCTATATGTGAGACAGGCCAGCCAAAGCAGAAGCAAGGGCCCTTTCTGCACTGGACCTTTTTCCAGTTTATATCTCAGCCTAGGAAACTACTGTCCTTATGCTGGTGCGGACTAGAGCAGACCTTGTTCGGGACCTGCCATAGTCTGCACTAACATATGGGTAGCAGGTCTCTGTTCTGAGACAGAATCTGGAATAATGAACAGTGGAGAAATGGCCAGGGATTTAGCCATCTTCAGTTGCTGCTGTCATTTTTAAGATGCAAAAATAAAACTGTTCTATTTTCTGCCACATCCCAGTTTTTGTTGTTTGATTCTGAAATTGTGAAGCTGGATGAACTCTTTGAGCTCTTTCCTTGCAGGGACAGAACTGGATGATGTCAAGAGGCTACTTCGTGGAAGCCGATCAGCAAGCGCCAGCCCAACCCGGTCCCCATCAAATACGCTTCCCATACCTAAGAAGGCTGTTGTGGAAACCAAGATGGTGACAGAGAGCACCCAGTCAGGTATGACTGAGATCTCAAGGATCTAATAAGCCTTCAAGTTACAGGATTATGTACAAGGGGCAGCAGAACCTAGAAATGTTAATCTTACCATAACAAATGTACACAGAATGTCACAGGATTGTCCAAGGACCCATTGTCCCAAAAGAGTGGATGCAAATACATTGTTTTCAGCTTTTAATCTCTAGACAGAGATTAAGGCAACCATCTGCACTGGCAGAAGGCATGCCTCCCCAGTAGCTCCAGGGGTGTGGTAGCCAAAGTTGGTAGCCTCTGAACATCCCTTTAGTCTCCTCAACCAGCCCTGGGAGCAACTTGATTTGGGGAAGCTGTGGAGTCCTAGATGTTTCTTGCCACCCCAGCATGGATTCAAGCAATGACTTACATGACACCATTTCCAAGCCAGTTGCTCTTCAAATGGGTCAGAAGCCCGTTGGGGTACTGGCATTCCAGAGGTGCTACCAATTGACATAGAAATAACACAGGGGCATCCCAGGTGTCCCATGCTGAAGTGGACAATATTGAACGCTATGCCACTCGCCCTGGCTGTTGATGCAGCCCTTTGGATACTTCTACAGAGGTTCAATTCCCTGCGTTTGAAGCATACCCCAGCTTTTAGAATGTGAAAAATGACATTTAAAAAGTGAAGTGAGCTGCTTTAACTCTTTGCAGCATTGTTCATGCTCCCAGACAGCCCCTTAGGAGGGCATCCCCATTCAGAAGTGGCCACCTTTGCAGCCAAGCGGTAGAGTTCTGCTGGTGGGTCATTTCCTGAATGTTTGTCCAGTGGGAGTTCCCCTCCCCCACTTACTTTCCAGGAGGAAGAAGAAATTGTGAGATTCTGTTCCTTGGGTGGTAGCTTTTTTTAATCTGAAGAGAAAATGGAGAGGCGCAGCAGGAGTTGAAAAAGGAGGAGTGCTGCCCCCTCCCCCTCCCCCTTGTTCTTCTGCAGCTCACTCTGTGAGGAAGCTGTGTAAACGTTCAAATAGCTCATCAGCAGTTTTGCTGGTGGCTACTTAAGAAGGGCCTTTTTGCCCTTACATGACTGCTGCGACTGTTGTTGCAAATGCTGGACTAGCCCTGTACTTGTCTAGTAGCATGTGCAGTGTGAAAGGTCAAGCCAGGGCTTGTCGAATCACCAAGCCAACATCTGAGGGCAACATCCTGCCCTATACTCAGAAGTTTCATGATTCACATAGCATTAGGTTGTCCAGGTGAGATAAAAAGTATTCAAGAAATGACTGAACCCCATAAAAATATGATTTTGGAATATCATTCATTTACTTTCTTACAGTGTCAGGGACATATGACACAACCATCTTGAATGCTGCCCTTCCATCATACATGTGGTCCTCCACCCTGCCTGCAGGGTCATCTCTTGGCGGCTACCACAACAACATGGCCCAGAGTTCATCTTTGATCAACACTGCAGCCCATTCTACTGGGTCAGGTACAGCCACTGGTGGAGCGTCTTTATGTCACAGTATCAAATAAGACTACTGGTTGGGATTATATGATTGATGTGAGGCATCTGAAGGGCTAAGGAAGAGGATGAGATGTGAATACTATGTCTCTCAATGATTATTCAAGGAAGAATGATCAGGATAACAGATGGATGACTTTTCTTCTACCTAACAATTTAGGGCACATCTACACTTGGTGGATGGCTCACCATGTGCTAAGCTTCTGCACAGCACTTTAAAAGTAGGATCCATGAAGCTGGAGAGGACATCCTCATTAGGGAATCTCACATGATTTCCCATGCTTTGTGAATGGGGACAGCCTCTCCAGCTGTGTGTGCACCTCTGGGAGGCCTAATTGAGCCTCTGAGGAGGGTGCGATGGCAGCCGTGGTTGTGGCAAAAGGTGAGAGGGAGTGCTGACTCAGGACGCAAAGCAATGGATGGGAGGATTCCCTCCACACATAAACAATCAATGGACATTCATGCACAAAGATTAAGCCCCCTACATTCACTGGGGGGTATTACATGAAGCCAAACATTCTCCCCCCCCCTTCAAATTGAATCAAATCAAAGGGGGGAAATGTGCTTTGTGCATGTCTCTACTTCAGGGTGTTCAGCCAAAAAGGGGCCGAGTGTGGTATACTGGACCACAGGGGCACGCTGTTCACCCCCTGGGACTTTGGCATAAAAATAGAGAAACATACAGACAGTAGATTCAAATGTCCTTTTCTATATAGTCAGCAGTTTCTTCCTGGTCTTCCTATCTTCCTCTGCAGTATTTGGAATGCCAAACAACTTGGCTCCTAGTTCCTCCAATCTGAATGCTGGCCTCAGCACTTCTTCAACAGGTGAGCTTCTTCCTCCCAGTCCTCATTTTTAAAACACAGAAAAAACACACACTTTTTTTTCACCAATCACTAAGGGTTGGGTTTTGTTTTGTTTTACTATTCTCTAGTTCTTCATGTTAACAAGAACCAAGATGAGGTGCACTCGGAGTACTTATTTTTGTTACCAGGGAATAGTCCAATCTGTCACTGTGTCAGTATCATTGTCAATATTAAGCTGATGGTGTGAAAGTCTAGGAGCTCCAGGGAAAACATACTATTTATTCCACTCAGACAGCTCATGAGAAGTGAGAGCAGGGAGAACTTCCAATTTTTGTATGTGGAATTGCTGGAAAAATCAAAATATGCATTCTTAGAAGATATGCACGCATCATCAAATCATCACTCAGCAATATGATTATATACTGCAAAAAGGCATAGAATCTACTATTTGTTTTGCTAAATGTATATTTTTAAGAAAGTTTAAAAAATTATTATGAGAAATTTGTGAACCATGTAATTAAAATTATTAGCTCAAGAAGTCTGCTGGCTTGCTGATAGTGAAGATCAGAGGTATAGTTGCTGTTGGAAGACATTGGCTTTTTGCAGGGACTTAGCCATAGGTTTATATTCCTGTTCTTCTGAGCTGCAGTGCTGGTAAGACAGATTTTACTGCTGTTTCTCAAAGCCAGAATAATAATAGAACCTGCCCAGAGCTCACTCCACCATAACCCACAAGAGAGTCCGATCAGAGAGCGCAGTAAAGGCCCTGTGTGGGCAGAATTTCTCAATCTTTGAATTCTAAAGAGAGTTTCTAAGATATCTCCAAGGATTAAGAGTTAATTCCAGCATCAACTGTTATAGGGATCTATTTGGTTTTGAAGGAGACATCATACTAGCTCAGTTTCTTGGCTGTAGTGACGAAGGCATCTTCTTTACTTGAATTTGCTTTCCTAGATGGGAATCATATTGGCTGTGTGTTTGTTTTTAAGACAACTTACATCTCATGAAAGGACATTTTTTTCTTTCCAGTATTTGGTGTTCAAAATAACCTGGCTCCAGCTCCTCTTGGTGTGGCTAACAGTGCAACTACAACCTCTACAGGTAAGAAAGGTCATATTAGAAGCCATCTGAGAAACAAGCCACTTGGGGGTTGAATAAATAAACCTTACAGCCCTTTCCACTCTTAGGGTGTTTTTCCACTGCGACTAAAAGTACCCATTAAGTACGCATTAATGGGTACGAAATGGCATTTTTGTAGCCATTAATGGGTACTTAATGGGTACTTCTAGTGACAGTGGAAAAACACCCTTACCTGCCTGTGGTCCAGATTAGTTCACGCCATGGTCATGAAACTCACGGCTGCACTCCATGCCTCTGAAGGCTAGGAACTCAGGGCTTCAGGTGGGGTACTTTTAACTGATGCAGTTTTTTTTTTATGAAGATGCTTACAAATGTCAGGCTTATTGATCTAGAGAACCAGACTGAACACGTGAAGACCATTCTCGGACCCTTTCCACACTGAACCTTATTCTGTAATAGGGACCCGCTGTCCACCCCTTCTTCTGGGATATAAACTGGAATAAGGCCCAGTACAGAAGGGACCTAACTCTGTGTGTCCAAACAGTGAAAGAAAATTTGTGGAGATAATTCCATGTTTTCACAATAATCCTCACAACTGCATAATGGACAAATCAGCCAGTCCTGATTCAGATAAAATCCCATATACTTTGGGCATACAATGTAAACAAAAAACTAGAAAAATTATACTTAATGGACTACTGGAAAATCCTTGGAAGTGTTGGGTATTATGACTAGAAATGAGTCAAGATGGTGAAAATTATTCCATACGGTCACAAGAGCTGCATTCAGAAATTACTTGCTTGACAAATTTGGTTCACTCTGCTTTCATTATCCCTATACTGAACTGGCATTCTGCTATTGTTGTTTTTTGTGTTTTTGTTGCTGTTATTTGATGATATTTTGTAAATATTCAGTTGTTTGTCTAATAAATAGTTATTTAATATTAAAAATAAGAAA
Organism: Aspidoscelis tigris stejnegeri; assembly: GCA_023333525.1. Taxonomy (NCBI): domain Eukaryota; kingdom Metazoa; phylum Chordata; class Lepidosauria; order Squamata; family Teiidae; genus Aspidoscelis; species Aspidoscelis tigris. Next base: position 57,619,810 of record JALMGA010000002.1, on the reverse strand, counting down.
TTGCTTACTTATTCTACTATGCTTGATATTCCAGAATAAAGTGTGGATATTCTGGAATATATATGCTTTATTCCGGAATATCCAAACATAGTGGAATAAGTAACTGATGTCTGCATGCAGCCCAGGAGAGGACAATACCAAATAATAACCTTACAAGTTAATTATTATAAAAACTACAATACAGAGATGGTTAATCTAATTTTTTTTAAGGTAACAAATTATTGCCTACTAATAATTATAAACTGTCTTGCATAGTGTTTCCTTATGATTGTGATCTGAAGAACTTCGCCCTTTCCCTTCCTCTTTTTTAAAACTAGCCGCAACATACGGAGTCAAGAAAAATACTATGCAAAGTTCTGGTGTGACTAGTACTGGTGTTTCTACTTCATCTACAACCGGTGAGCTTTTTTCTCCCAGAATATGGAGTTTAGTTCCTAAGAAATACGGCACAATACCACTTCTTCAACGTACATTTTATGTGCTTTTCCTAGGGAACGAGTAAGGTGCATTAGGTGCAGGTTAAATATGTGGTTTCCATGTATACATTGTACAAAGTTTACACAATTAGCATAAGGTGTAAACAAGCCCTAAAATAAAGTGTAACCTGAATGATGCTAAGCAGACTGTCCACTAGGTGCAGCTGTGGTAACTAAGACTTAAATTGTAACATATTCGCCAAAACTATTAATGCTGCTTCTGCAGCCATTTTCTAACAAGAAGCTGGGTTTGCAATTCCATTGGCATTTACTGTTGTAAAATTTCGGATAGAGACATATCTGGTGTTTGCCAACAAAGCAGCGTTTCTGTCCAGTTTATAGACCCAAGTAGCCAAGTATCTAGTTCATTCTGAAACTGAAAAGATTTCTGCAGTGAAAGTGAAAATTTGTGATGCTTCTTTGTTCTTTGCTTTTTAAAAAGCATATACTTCATTTTTGTTTTCCTCCTTCTTCATGCTGCTTAGCTGCCACAGCCACAAACTCTCAGAATGATGACATCCTGAGCAAAGACTGCAAGTTTCTGCTTCTAGAGAAAGAAAACGTAACTCCCAAGAAAGAAATGGAATTGTTAATCATGACAAAGGACAGCGGGAAAGTTTTTACTGCTTCTAGCACAGGGCTCAGTGGAGGTTTGCTTGCTTCGTTTTACAACTGAAGTTCCAAATACATCCTGTCAGATTATTAGTCATTGGGGCTCACTCAGGCAAGCAGTGCAGACAGGTGCATGATGGGAAAATCTGGGAGGGTGTGATGCTATAGCTGTGTGAAACTCTTCCATGAGCTGTCAAACTGTGGTTGGTGATAAGACTTCTGAAGGGGAATTTGCTCAAGTTGCCAAAGTTGAAGAATATAGTGATGGCCCCACTCACTAGCTGAAAATCAGTCCACAGAAATGACAATCCACCTAAATTTAGCAGCAGCTACTGTAACAACTCCCCACTGTCTCTAATGGCAGGAACAAGGCTGTCCAACCCACCATTGTAGCTCCAGTGAGAATTTCCACCCGCTCCTGCCAGATTTTCAAACCAGAGTGTGAGCTCCACTGGGTGTCCAGCCCATAAGGGACACTGATCTGTCAATGGTAGAAGTAAGAACTGGGGGCACTCAAGCCACCCTGAGGCGCCTGCCATCATGGCTGCAGGGAGAGGGGCCCACTGAGTTCTTGAGCCTTCACCAACCTGTTAGCTGCTGTGGCAGCAGTGGGGGCACCTGCAATTTGTCAGCAGTGAGGACAAGGGAATATGAGCTTCCTCTTTTCCAACAGTCTGTCAGTGGCAAAGGAAGTGGCTACCAGGACTGTGATGGTTCTCCTAATGGAACCTTCTTAAAAGTACTTTTTAGTCAGTCAGTCAGTCTAACACAAATTGTGATTTTTAAAAATTATGTCCCCCCCCCCCATTTTAGGTTGTTATTCAGAAGACACTCTCAAGAAAGACAAGCAAGCCATTTCTTCTTCTTATGCTGGTAATTCCTACATGAAGTCAGAAACAAATGGTAAACCTTTTGCTCTCTAGCTTAGTGTGTACTATTTCATACATTTTACGTGTAAAAATAAAGACGTCCGCAACTGTATTATCTCATGCCGGCTAAGTGAGCTTGTGGCAGTTTTAGGCTGCATCTAAACTCAGGGCAATGGATGAGGCATGAATAAGTGTGACTTTTCATCTACCTTTGGTGAATGTCCTGTGTCAAATACCTTGCATCAGGGAAACTGGAGGTGAAGTGTTCCTCTTGGCAACTCAGAAGCTGCAGGCAAGGGAACAAGGCCCCATAAACTGTCCACTGGACTGAATGTGTAATGGCAGTGGTAAATAATCTTACTCCAAGTAGGGGGGATGGGCAAAACATGTTGGTCACCTTTGCAGTTCATATGAATTGCAAAGGTTCGAAACTTTGCATTCAGGTAGAATATTGGCTATATTTGAAGACTGACCTTTGCATGCAAAGTGAAAACTTTTGTGCCTTCATTCAGAGCTTTAGAGTGGATTCAGAACAGGTTTAGAGAAGATGCAATTGGTAGCAGCAGGGATTTGAAGCGACTGAAAGCTTAGCACATTTGATATGACTCCATTCACACAAATGCAACGTTCCATCCCATTCAGTGTGAAGCGAATAGGAGGGGGAAAATGTGCCCATCCCTGACTCCAAGATGACAGCTTCAATGGGAAAATGGAGGAAGCGGAAAGGGTAGAGTGTTGTGACCTTTTGCATGGAAGCTGCAAAGGATGGCACAGAAACTGACCATGCTTTATGCGGACATCTCGATACCCCACCCAGGCAGAGAAACTAAAGCCTAAAATTTTTAATGGCTCTCTATAGTCTTGAGAACTCAAGAGTTCTCATTCATAACCCCTTTGCAGCTAATTCTGTACAACCATTTTAAAAACTTTCAGTAGAGTTTTATCTCATTGTCCTTTTTGTTCCAATAGGTGGACTAAAATCAGTTTCAACAAAGGACAAAGCTACCTATGCAGGTCAGTGCATATTTATTACTAGGGAAGTACCATCCTATACAGGATACTAGATCTAAAATGAAACCCTTAATCTGAATTAAAGGTCGATTTAGTATGCATTTAGGCCTCCAGATCCTCATATTAATGCAAATCTCGGCAGCTCCATCCCCTGCTGGTACGTCTCCATCTGCTTTAGACAAAGCCTGATCCAGACTGAGGAGGCCTTAATCTGAATCACTGATAGACTGGTTTACCAGTGGACTAGCACAATCCTGACTCATAACACGGAAGGCATACAGCTGGGGGGCATTTTTCAGCAGTGTGCTGTAGCCAGTGTGCTGTAGCCAGGGAACCCAAGGCTAGGAACTTCTGTTCCTAGCCCTTGGAGGTATTGGGTGTGGTTGTGAAGTTCACATGAACTTCAAGGCTGTGTTGTGGGCTAATCTAGATCAGCACTATCAGTACAAATGGCACTGATCCTACCCACGCCTTCCCATGGCTGGAATCAGTGGGTTTGGCTATTCTAGACCCACTGATCCTGACTACAAGCAGGTAAGTGCAGAAAGGGTCTTAGTCTTACAGATGAGTGATTGTGAAGGACTATGTTCTTCTGATGGACCAGGGCAGATCAAAGTTGAAAACTAGGGGTGCTTCCCATGAACATGCCAATTTAAACCAAATGGAATGTTACAAACCTAGTGAGAATTGCAGTTAACAACCAGAGTCTACCATAAGACTGATAAATGGCACTTATGGCCCAAAAATGTATCAGAGCTAGACAATGATTCATTTCATATTTATATATATATATATATATATTTACTATGTGGCTTCAAATTCACATTTTTTATCCTTTTAAAAGATCTGCATAAGTGTTATGGAATGCTTTCCACCGTAGGTCTTTATGCACTTCCATGCCAGCTTTTTGTTTTTCAAGTTGTTCTTGTTTTTTTCTTGCTATAGAAATCCAAGGCGATGATGGATGCGGTGGACCGGGTGCTGCCCCAGCCTGGTGTCCCTGTGCTTCCTGCTGTAGCTGGTGGAAGTGGCTCCTGGGTTTACTCTTGGCCTGGCTGCTTCTTCTGGGCCTACTTTTTGGACTTATCGCTCTTGGTAAGAAATTGCATCTGAGAAGGTGAAAGCTAGGTTGTACCTATGGAAGGGGGTCACTTCCAATCACTAGAACCAATCACAGATAATTGGTACTATTTTACTAAAAGCTGGGCGAGAAGGTTATGGTCAGTCATAGGGTGAATTTGCACTATGCCTCCATCAGCTAGAAGGCATAGTATCAGAATGCTCTAATGGAGTTGTTGCTTATATTGTCTGTTATCAGTAATCAAGTGGTAATGATCTTTTGGGTTATTGCTATGATATCATTGTGCTGAATTTGAACTGAATTGCTCATTAAATTGTTAGCTCTGTGGGGAAAAAAAAAGAAAGCAAAGTGACTGAAACAAAGGTTGTTTAATATGTTCCTTTAACCTATTTCTTTCAGCGGAAGAAGTGAAAAAGTTGAGATCCCGTGTGGAAAACCTTGAATCCAGCGCCAGTCGTTTGATAGCAAATCCAAACTTGGTAGAAAGCAGTATACACTCTGCCCAATACAAAGACATCAATTCTATGGGTGAAGATCAGCTGTGGATATTCTTAAAGAACAAGCTGGATATGGAGAGACGTCAAGGTGAAAGAGGCCTCAGAAGTTATGCTGTTCACCTTCTCTTAGAAGCAGTTATTATCTATGGGAGGAAAGATTGGGGCAGGACGTGTTTTGAGGGCTTTAAGGCCATTTTCCCACAGTGTGGAATTGGCAATCCATTCCATAGTGGAATGGGCCGCTGCTGGCCTCCTTCAGGGTTGCTCACATTATAGACACACTATCTTGGATAAGCCCCAAGTGCCATCTTCAAGGACTGGCTCAGCTTTAACGGCTTGGCCTAGCTTTCAAAGACCAGGAACAAAAGTTCCCAGCCTTTGACACTCCTGGCTGGGGTCCTTTCAGTGGCAAATCCACTCCTGGTGGCACTTCCTGGTGCACTGCTGAAAAGGGCCTTCACGGTATACAGGCCATGTGCCTGTGTCATCTGCACTAGCCAGTTTGGTCTAGTGGTTAGGGAGCCAGACTCTTATCTGGGAATACCGCGTTTGATTTCACCCTCCTCCATGAAGCCATCTAGGTGACCTTGGGCTAGTGGAAAAACTCAGCTTAGAAAGCGAACTCAACATGCTTTAAAAGTTCAAAGGGGGCACAGCCTCAAAGGAATTCAGAATAAAATACTTTTGGTTTCCAACAGATCATGATTTCTAACTATTGTAAATATTTAAGTCTAGCACATGCTGTACTTAATTATATGGGGATTTTGCCATAAAATAACTGTCAGAATAAGGCCCTTTCTGCAGAGATATATCAATGGCTACTAGAATGGGCACCTAAGTGTATCGTTAAGGATGGGGGAGGGGCAACCAGGATGCCTCTAAAACCATTTGCTGGGATTTGAGAACAGGTGAAGGTTTGCCCTTGTCTTCTGCTTGAGATGTCTGTAAGCAATTGTTTGTGACAGGATGCTGGACTAGATGGGCTGTGACCTGATCCAGCAGGGCTCCTCTTATGTTCACTGGGCCTTACTCTGGGATATATCTAAGAATGCAGTGTGCGGGTGGCAGGCTTCTATTCTGGGATATATCCTGAAATAAGGCCCAGTTTGGGAAGGACCTAAGTTTCCATCCTTCGTACAAAAGAAATGTAATTGATATTCTTCTATTATTTGCAGGTTATTTACGTGGGGATCCAGGACCAAAAGGTACTAACTTCTCACAGTTCTGTTTTAATATTTATTTCAGATATTTCTAATTCTTCTGTCATATTCATCATAGAGCTAACCTAGTGGTTTACTTTGTTCTTTTGTTTTATTCCCCGCCCCGAAATTATAAATCTGTCTTTAATATTCAAAGTATTTATAATAGCTTCTCCAAAATTTTATTTTAAGCAATCACAGTTCTCCACCAAAGGATGCATTTCTGTGAACAGACATATAAATACTATATTTCTGAGCATTAGGCATCTCTGTGGACCAGTTTAGGTTTCTAACAACATGGCTGTTCTAAGGCATGGAAAATAACACAAAAGCTCCATTAAAAAACAACTGGTGTTGATTTTGTTTCCTATTGAAAGAAAATGTGGAAGAATTTTCATTATTTCAAGCAGAGAGGGAAATATTACAGAGTGTGAACTGATGCAACTTTGACCGTGTTCTCAACTGCTATGAATCCGACGCAAACCTGGATTACTCTGATCCAGAGTAATCCGGGTTTTGGTGTGGGTTTGATTTTCTGGCGGGGAACAGCACTGAGCATATGTCGGGCTGTTCCCACACTGGACCTGCAAGTGTGCATAAGTGCATCAGCAGACCGCATGGTGCAGCAGTTTTTCTCAAAAGAGAGGGGACAGGAGTTGCCACTCAACCACCGCTCCTCCTCTGCACCCACCCTCTGTATTTTAGTTCCAGGACAGTGCCCAAAAGGCACTAAAATCCATCCAGGCTTGATGTTGTCTCAGTGCCCCCCTCTACTCGGCCAAACCATGGCTCATGGCGGTGAGCCCAGTGCCCCTTTCCTCCTTCTCCTCGTCACCCACCCACCTCTGATTGTGTGTCTGCTGGGCAGGCGAAGAGGAGCGATGTCAGTAATCCAAATCCAGCAAGAAACCCCCTGTTTCACCAGGGGTTTATTTTCCCCAGATTTTCCCAGGAAAATCCGGGGGAAATGAAGTGGATTGCCGGATTCGGATTGCTAGGTGATGTAATGAGGACAGTAAGTGGCGAATTCACACTCAACCTGCATTTTAGGGCCTTTGGGAATGCAGCCTTTGGGGAAGGGTGATACTAGAAGGATCTGATGTAAGATCTCACAATCAGTTTTCAAATAGGTGAAGCAGAATTGATGAGTAGGGAAGAAGATCCAGTGACTGGTAAACTACCTTTCATCATACCAAATGGCATTTTAATCCCTAAAGGATCAAAAGGTGTCCAGACTAAGGCTGCATCCAGATGTTGGTTACTTAGGCTACCTCCAGACTGTAGCTGGATAACCTCCTAGGAAACAACAATGCAGGGTATTCCTTTCCCTCCATATAGCTTTCTAGTCAAGACAATGCCAGGAACAGCATTCCCTTTATGCATTTAAAGTGATGCACATATCCAGAATTCAGCCAGCACCGAATACCTGGATGTGTGTGTACCAACCATCTATTTAAGCCTCTATGTGTGTCTGGTGGTTGGGGTGACAATGCCAGCTTCATGCAAAAGGTGAGTAACTGTGCTATTGCTAGAAAACCTGCAACTAGCACTTGGTTTTTCAGCAATAGTTTTTAGCATTTTTAAGGGGAGATATAGCAGGGCTGTGCTAGGGTTGCCACAGATATGTATGCCATCAGAATGTCATAATATTCCCCCTGTGTGGACAGGGCCTTATTCCTCCATGTTTGGATATTCTAGAATTATCCAAATTATAAAGCATGAATATTGGAATATCCAAATATTGTGGAATAAAGAACTGATATCTGAATGCAGCCAATAACAGACACTCAAATGCAATCGGCCAACTGCAGCACTCCTATCCTACCTGCCCATCTCTGCCAATGATTTCTCTGCTATAAAGAAAGAAATAAGCATACTGTGTGCCATATCCAGTACAGTTATTACTATCTGCTTTAAAAATTTCTTTAAAAATCAGAAATTCTGAAACATTCTGAAAAATCAATCTAGGTGAAAGATAGGTCTACATTCTGAGGTCAGAATGCTCAAAATTAGTGGAATGACAAGAGTAATATCAGCCACTATCACAAAATGCCTTCCTCATTTATTCTCTATTACACTTTGAGCGGCGGGGACAGGGGACGGGACTAATTTAGTTTCATTCTGAGCGGGGGTGGTGGGGGTGGTGTCTTGATTTATCAAGATGCATTTTGTTGAAAACTACCAATGCAGAGAGACATGATTTTTAAGTTTACTAGCAAGGATATGGAAAGAGATAGTTACATTCTTGTTTTGTTTTTTCTGCTTGGTGATTGTCACCAGCAAAGACTGGAGCTGAAAGTACAAAGAGGTAATGATAATGGCTTCCTTCTCAAGTACACTATTTATCTGTTTCTATAGGAGAACAAGGGCCTCCAGGAATTCCAGGTAAGCAGAACTTGTGAAGAAATGCGCGAACTAATATTTGTTGAGTAGAATGAGTAGATTTCTCACTTGAGGTTTCTGGGTTTTCCGCCACGGGAAAAACAACTTTCAAGAGGTACATTACACACACTGAAGCATTTTTATTTGCACATGTTGCACAGCTACGCCTGGAGGCTTAATGCACCTTGTAGAAACTTCTCTTGAGATCACAGGAATTTATTTGTCTTATGTAGAGAATTTATACTATGGCCATGGTCACACCTTTACTTTAAACCTTCTTCAGTCCATCTTCAGATCTGACTGGGCACATCTTTTCATTTCTAGCCATCTTATTTTTGACTTTCCGTTCAGTAAAGTCCAAATGGTGGGTGAGCAGTCAGATCTGAAGATAGACTGAAGGTGTGACCATGGCCAGAATCTTACCACAAGTGACTTCAAAATAATTTCCAGCAAGTACATTTTAGAAGATAATATTACTTATTTAAAATATTTATATACTACTTCCCATCAATTTATAAGCTTCTTCTTGTTGTGTTAAATTTTATTTTTTTAATGAAATGTGTATAATATTTACAAAAATCATACATAGCCAATAATATAGCTATATTTTTCCATATATTGAATCTTTCCCTTCTCTCTGGAAACCTGAAACAATCATTTCTATCACACTAAATCTCAGATTAAAATATAATCTCAAAGCAGTGTACAAAGAATAAAAACAGCTGAATTAATAATATGACAGACAAAACACAATAGAAAACACAATAAAAGGTAGCATCATAGTATTTTAAACAACATGGAATCAAAGAAACAAAGAGTTGGAAGGGGCCATTTAGCCCTTTAATTCCATTTCCCCAGTAAAGGAATCAAGATCAAAGTATCTCTAGTGGATGGTTGTCCTTGATTTAGTACTATCTCCTAAGTAACTAGTTCTACTGTTGAAATTTTCATATTGTAGGAAGCAGTTTTACATGGTAGAATTGTATTCTCTGATCCCCAAAATCTAGCTAATGTTTTAGAAATGTCTAATTATTACTGCAGCTCATTGAAAACCTGTGTTTTGCAGCAGAAATCCAACTGGAATTTGGATATTAAGATAGATTTCGTTTTCATATTTCCACTTGTCCCCACATGCTATTGCTATTGCTATTAGTCCTGTTCTCAACACACTGTTTTGTTTTTAATAGGTGTTCCAGGTTTGATGGGTCCATCAGGGCCTGAAGGGCAGAAGGGTCAAAAAGGTTCCATGGGTAAGTAGGCAGGCAAAGTTCAGCATTTCCTAGCAGACAGAAACCTATTATAGCTGAAATCATTTGGAATGTATGAATAGTACCTTCTAACAACTGTAATCCATTATAAGGTGAGGGCAAGGCTATAGGCAGCTGCTTGTGTTCAACAGGAACCAAGAACCAGGAGTCAAAGGCTATGCCCACATATGAAGTTTCAGCTGTCATAAGGTTGACTTGGGGTCAGGGCAGGCAGATATCCACATCTTAGATACTGCTGCTTCCTGCCTGCATGGCTATTTGGAACAACTCAGGCTCAGAGTATGAGAAACCAGTCTGAGCCCACCCCAAATGGATTTGTGTGTGTGTGTGTGTGTGTGTGTGTGTGTGTGTGTGATGTCTGACTGCTGTGTTACCCCCAGGCCAATTGAAACCCATGGTTCTGGGCCATAAACCCAGGGTTCTGGGCCATAAACAAGGTACATGGCCTGAGTTGATTTCCAGTCTCTGACCAGGAAGAGTGGCTAAGGAGATTGTTTATGTTCTTGGCATTCTTCATGATGAGATGTTCCTGGTGGTGAGGAAAGATGAAGCAGATTCTCAGTTATTTGACCAATGCCGTGCTACCCATGTACCAGGGGTCATAGCAGCTGGCTTCACAGGGAAACAACAATAAAAAGGTGAACTATGGTAAAACATTGGGGGAGAGAGGTCCAAAGGTAGAGAAACAACTATAAAACTGAGATTGAAGGAATATGGCAAACCACATTGGATAGTGCTCTGAAATTAATGATATGGGAACTTTGAGATGTATTTAGATTCTGAATTCCATCAGCCCCTGCCAATATGGCCAGTGGTCAGAGATGATGGGGGCTGGAATCCAGCAACATCTAAAGGGGCAACAGATTCCCCACTCTTGAACAATATGCCAGATGCTGGAATTCAGATCCAGGATTTCCTTAACCTTTACAGGTCAGACTGGTATGGAGGGTCCCATGGGACAAAGAGGACGAGATGGGGCTCCAGGACCACGAGGAGATCCTGGCCTACCTGGTGTTGGAGAGAAGGGTGACAGAGGTAAGAAATAATTTGGTATCATGCTTTTTGTGTGAACTGTTTATTAATATGAAAATTACAGTGAGGAGGATTTCCTTTAAATAGCTTTTTTTTCCAAATTCTGAAAGCATCTTCAGTGTTCAGGAGTTTCTTCTACATCACTATATACAGAATATATACTATTTTAATATAGGTCTGATTTTAAATGTTGTTACCTGCCCTGAGATCTTCTGGTATAGGGCGGGAAATACAGATAGTAACTAACTAACTAACTAACTAACTACGTGCGTACATACGTACATACGTACATACATACGTACATACATACATACATACATACATACATACATACATACATACATACATACATACATACATACATACATACATACATACATACATACATACATACATACATACATGCCAAAGAGGGCATCGATCAGTAAGGGAAAAAGTAGTGGCAGCTGCTATACGTGAGCACAGCCAGAAGTCCATCTCCTGGCAAACGCTGGCTCTTTTCTGCACTTGGCCTTGTTCTAGAATGTATCTTGGGATAGCAATCTGCTGGCCACAAGCTAATGCAGACCATCTGGGACCTTCTATAGTCTGCACTAGCATGCAGATAGCAAGTCACTATTCGGGGATATATCCCAGAATAAGTCCAAGTGCAGAAAGGTCCCTGGTTTGTGACCTTCAAAGGAAGCTTTCTGCAGCAGGAGGGCCTTCCCTCTGCACATGCCTGCACCAACCACCACCAGCAGAGAGATACTATGGCCTCCTTTTGGCATGATTATACTTTTTGGAATTGTAGGGCTGACATGAGAATATACTTAAAATTACACATGGTGCTATTTTAATGTTCTTGAAGGAATTTTAACAACAGTGAGCAAGCTGTGATATTAATTGCATCACAAATTGGATGCCTTCAGTTTCAACTGTAACAAAAAAGAGGCATCAATACTCTCACTGCAAAGAGAATAAAAAGCTGTAACATAAATGAATGACATAAATGTCAGCATGACTGGGCCTTGAAGCCAAAAGAGATCAGCTTTCCCCCCAATAAAGTGTTGCCTGTTCTTTAATTACCCATTAATCATAGATAGCAACAGGGTGAGCAGTCAGAACTGTATCCCATTCATATAAAAGACTGAGAAAATTGGCCAACACTCCTCATTCATTTGGATGAGTAATGGGTTATAATAAATAAAGCCATCTGGCGGTTTGTTTTGTTGCAGAAAAAACAATACCATATCTGTCCATAGAGCTTTGGTTGTTATCAGATATGTCTTTGCACATAGCAATCAGTGGTAAGATGATGAGTGCTATGCTCCAAACCTGTGTGATATATATATATACAGTATATATAATTGGTATACTCTTATATACTGTTCAGTAAATATGATTCCAGTTCTGGGCACTACATAACTGATAACTGAGCCATGTAATTGTATCTTGGGTGGCCTGATCTTTGAGAGTTGCAGTATCCCAATTCCAGGGTCAGAAACAGATGCATCTTCCTCCCTGTAATGCTTAGCTTAAGCTAAGCCTGTGGCCACCTCCAGATGGTGACCATGGCTGCATCCAGTTATGTTTATACTGAACATTGGAATGTTCAGTTCGATCAAGCCATCATACACACCAGAGCTACAATGACCACACTGTGTAAGAAAAAACACTATTGTTGGAAAACCTACAAGCAGCCTCAGTTTTCCAGCAATACTTTTTAGAACTTTTTAGAGGGATACAGCAGGGGTATCATGAGGTTATACAAATATGTGCAGCACCACCATAGCACTACCATAATGACACTAATTCTCACAACTGGATGAGTCCTTTAGGGTGAATTCCCATTTGGCTTAGATAAAGCGGAATTAATGAAAACAGAAGTCAGTGCGCATTATGGGTGTTCCCATTTGTTTTCGTTAATTCTGTTTTAAAGCGGAGCATGGCGGTGGCACAGTAGCAGCATCCAAAAGGGAGGGGAGCTTGCTTGCTTGCTCGCCGCTTTCCAGTCCTCCTCCCTACGCCTCAGGAGCACTACGGCGGTACGGCGGGAAGCCAAGCCAGCAAGCAGGGTGGTGGCAGTGGCTGGCAGCAGCCACAATGGCAGGACGAAAGGGCAGGCTGCCAGGCGGGCAGGCAAGTACCTAGGCAAGGCAGTGGTGGACTGGCTGGTGGGCGCAGCTGGGTGGGCCAGCAGACATGGTTTCAAAACACTCTCTCCAGGTGGGAACGGCCTGTAAAGCATTTTATTTTTAGAAAACGGGAGCGAGACTTGTTTAAAGGGGTGTTTTATTTAATTTGGTTTTTGCCATTTGCTCCTGTTTTTACTGCAGTTGGCACTTTTGAGTCCGGACAGAGTGTTTCAAAACCATTTTCGACTCTCAAAAAAGTCCTAGTGGGAACTGGGCTTTAGTGTTGTATAGGTGAATATATAATTGTTATCTAAAGAGGAACTGCCCTGTAGTTATGTATGGACTTTCTTTTTCACATTTCACTCTGTAGGTCTTGCTGGAGAACCAGGACGTCCAGGTCCCCCTGGCCCCTCAGGTTCTTTGGGTCCTAAAGGTAAATTAGTTATCTGCCTAAATAAATGATTAATATAAAACTCAAAAAAATGTATATAAACCAGGGATGACTAAAACTGTGGGCCCACAACTGCTATCATCTCTGAACATGATGCTTATAGATTCTGGCGGGTGGGAGTTTTAATTCATCAAGGAAAAGAAAGTCAGATGTCAGTCATCCCTGCTGCAAAGATGGGCGAGAACTGTGGACTAGAATATAAGAACAGCAGGTCTTTGCTTTTTATTCTGCTGATTTGTCATTACATATTTTTGCCTCAGTTTTCAAGCACCCTGCAGATATGTATAAGAAAAACCTGTACTTTGCTGTCTGGGGAATTGCTATCCTAGGTGCAGATAAGGAATCTTGGATACCTCAAAATAGTGCATAAATGATGTCATAAATATACACTTCTTTCATTATTCACAATGTTACCAAACATATACATTTGTTATGGAGGATTGTGGCTTTCTTTCACTATACATGAGGAAAAATGGCTACCAAATGTAACACGTGTGACTTTGTAGCCAGAAAACTGAATCCCCAGGGATTTTTTGGGGGGAGGGGGAGCACTAAGTGTAAGGGATAGAAACACCTTTTCCTGTCTCCCTTGTTATTTGCAAGTTTTAGGATTTGCATTCTTTTGCCAGAACTTAAGACTTGAGAACATAAGAACATAAGAGGAGCCCTGCAGGATCGGGCTACAGCCCATCTAGTCCAGTGTCCTGTGTCACACTGTGGTCTACCAATTGTTAATGGACATCACAAGCAGAAAACAAAACAATGACCTTGAGTGTCATCCCACCTTTACTTGATATTAGTGAGGGACTTACTCTACGACAGCGGTTCTCAACCTTCCTAATGGCGCGACCCCTTGATGCAGTTCCTCATGTTGTGGAGACCCCCAACCATGGGGGAGGGGCAGCTGGGGAGGAGAAGGGAGGGGCAGCAGGACACTCATCGCGACCCCTCTGAAAGGGTAGTTCGACCCCCAAAGGGGTCCCGACCCACAGGTTGAGAACCACTGCTCTACAAATAACTCTGAGTGGCTGCTTTTGTTTTGTCTTCCTGAATAAATTCATCCTTTTACCTTGGCAACAACGGAAAAGTTATTTCATTGCTTCCTTTTCTGCCTAGCCCATAGGACCTAGTATGCCTAGGTAGTCTCCCATCCTAGATAGACATGATTCTCCCTAATTGCAGTGCCTAAATAGTATATTTGCTAATTATGATTGATATTTAAATAGGTCTCCTGGTTCAAAATGATCTAGCCCAAGGAAGAATGCATCCTTCTTTTAATGATATAATTCTGAACAGTTGCTTCTGTTTTCAGGTATGATGGGCTCACCTGGTCCTCAAGGTCCTCCTGGTAAGTTTCATATCTTAATTATATAACAAACACCATATCCTAAAATATTGCAGCTGGCAGCATCTAGAATGTTGTCACTTCTGGCTCAACAACAGCTCAATAATAGAAAGTGATAAAAATGAAAAGATATTACCTAAACTAATTTTTTATCTTACAAAATAAGGCCTGGTATGACATGATTGCTTCTTCTTGATTGTGTTTTTCTTCTAGGGTCTCCTGGAATTCAAGGATTTAGAGGAGAACCAGGTATCCAAGGTCTCAAAGGTATGAGTGAGATCCTACAATTATGTCTTTTTATGAACCTTTAGGGAAGAGAGACAAAATATATTCTTTTTCTGCCAGCATTTGTTAAGTGTCTATGGCAAATAAGTGAACCCAGATGGCTTGTTGGTATAACACATAAATAGCCAATGTGACATTTTATGGCACAAATGGCATACACATGGTTGGTGCAATGGCTGAATTCCCATTACAAGCTTAAAACGTTTTCAAAATGGTTTCGATCCTCGCAGTCCCCACGTCAGGTTGGCTTAACATGCTTTCCATGTGTTAAATTTCCCCAAAGCATTGTAAATGTTAATACTCATTTCAACAGGTCTCGCTCCGGTTTGTGCATTTGAAACATTTTACATTTCTTACTGTGGGAACCATACTGTTTATTGAGATGAGAATGCATGTTTAGGGTTTCCCTCCCCCCATAGCTTGCTTCCAAAGATAGTGATTTTACTGTAAAAACCCACCCCTTACAGCAGCCACTACACTGTAGCAATCCACCCACTTCACACCTGTTAACAATGTTGCAATTTTGTGCAATTCTGAAAGTTCTGACCTTTAGAAAGGGAAAAGAAAGGAAAACAGCTGCAGGTTCTGGGAGATGTGTGAATGTTTTTAAGGCTGTGGCGGTGAGCGGGCAAAGGGGGCTTGAGTTGCCACTGCTGCTGTGTGTGCCCAGGGCAATAATGGGGAGAGGACGGGAAAGAATCTCTGGCTGCCTGATGCCATTTTTCATCCATCCAGACAAGCGGCAGCCACCCAGCCACCCGGCTAGGCTCCCTGAAGGGGTCCCTTATGGGTGGCACGTTCACGCCAGGAGGAAGAGGGCAGGGCAGCCCTGAAAAATGGCTTTTAAAAAGTAGCCACTTGAGTCCCCCCCTTGAGTCACATACGCCACATACGATCCTCAGAATCCAGATCGAACGTGATTAAGTTGAAAGTAATGGGATCAGGCAAATTCGCGTTTGCATCCATTTCTATTATTTCAGTTTAGGGAAACCGTATTAAGCTTGTAATGGGAATGTGGCCAATATGTACATTGCTGGTGCCACTTGCAGCCTCAGAGTGTGAGCTTAGTGCCAGACAGAAAACAGCCATGTTTAAGTCATTCCCACCATCACAATCCTTCCAGAGAGTGGCAGCAGGAGCAGCTCTGAGGGCAGTTTTTCTGCCTCAGAGGCTACCTTTGGGTCTGATAGAGGCAGCAACATGCAGTCACTGAACTTCAGGGGCCTTCATCAGATGGCCCTTTTCAGCCATCTCAATGCTGCCTTAACTCCCATCAGTTCTAAGCAGCATAACTTTGACCCAGGACACACTAGGAACAGTATGTACCTCCCCAAACATATCATATTCCAATAATTTTTCATTTCTTTTCAGAAAACTAGATTTTGTACACAGAGGTTTTCTGCACTCAAAGTCCATGATCTTGATCAGTGGGTCTTGACCAGCGAGATCTGCTGATCCAGATCATACTGCACAATTCAGCCTAAGAGCTTTTGGAATATCTCTGAGGGTCCCAAAGGAGCCTGAGGGGGACCCAATTCAGTGGCATGCTTTGGCATACTGCCAAAATGAGTCCCTTAGTAGTCTGGAAAATGGAGGAGTGCTTTCTGCATGCTGCTGTGCTGTGGATTAGGGTTCAGCATAGTTCAGCCTTGAATATCCTGGGCATCAAGGATACTTTGGGATGTACTTGAAAGCTGCTGTAAGAGTTTGGGAAACTCCTGTCTATACTGTTCCCTTCAAAGTGGGATGGATCTCTTTCTTGACTTCGATGCCTAAGACCTTTAATTAATAACTGCAAGAGCTTTGGATAATATTTTTTCCCTATTCTGGATTTTTTCAGCCCAGCTTGGCTGGATAATTTTACCTTCTTATGTCCTCTCCTTTTAAGTTTAACACCCTTGTGTTTTTTAGGTGAAAGAGGACCCATGGGCTCCCCTGGACCAAAAGGTAGGCTTCTTATCTTTCACAAGCCACATCTCCACTTACCTCAGAAACTTACCTTAGAAAAACATCTTAGATGCTGTGTCCCCGCACATGGCAGCAGGAGGCATCTCACAGGGAGCACACCAGCCCATACGCAGCTGTGATACCATTCAAGTCTCCTTCTCTCCAGGGCATGATTTTCTGCCCTCATCACAGGCACCTTTGACACCTCAAACAATTACCTCAGCAATCATGGTGCTTCTCCCAGACACCAGTGCAGATGTTGTCTCCAAAGTCAAGTGGAGACCTGGCCCTCCTTTCTCAGTGACATGGTTATTGTATTTTATCATCCCTTTCCTTCAGTTGGAAAGTTTAAATGCAAACAGCATCACATTAATTTTCCTTCCCTTACATTTTCCCTTCAGGTGATCAAGGAGAAAAAGGACCCCGCGGTCTTACAGGTCTGTTGAAAAATTATAATTTTGAGTCTTGAGTAGCCGTGTCTGGAAACGGGGACTAAAGAATAAGTATAAAAAGATATCGTTTTTGAGCATAGAAAGAAAAATCGGGGACTACTATTAAATCTGTGGGGAAATATGAACTTTAATACCAGCACTATGCTGTTATTATTATTAGGTCTTACCATACAGGAGCATGAAATAGAGATCTTCTGTGCAACTCCATCCCATTCTTCCTCAAATATCAAGGCATATAGCATAAGTGTCTGTGGAAAGGAGGACTTCTGATATATATTTTCATATGGTCTGAAACCTTGGAAGCCTAGGCATCTCCAGCTGTCAAATGACTGGGGCTGATAGAATCCGAGAGGCCACAAATTCTACAGAGCAAGTTTAGATTTCCTGCTTGTTTGGCTAGACTCACACTGAATCAACCAATGAAATAAAGACTATATAATTGAGTTATCTTATTCTAAGATTTTCAGCAGTTGTTTAAATTGGGGTTATCCAATCATGCATAACCAGGTGTTGCTAAATACAACTCCCATTAGCCCAAGTGAACATAGCCAATGGCTAGAAGTGTAAGGAATGTAGTTCAGTAATATTGGAAAAGCCATAGTTGGGCCATCCTGGAAAGGGTCTTAAAACAGAATTGTACATATTCCTGTTTGGTTTTCAGGTGAACCAGGATCCAGAGGGGTGCCCGGGCTTACAGGTGAACCAGGAGCTAAAGGATCAGTGGGTGAGTGCCAATATACTATAATGGCGTTTCTGAATGATTCTCTATACCTGACTTATTTATTAAGTCATTTTTAGAGCAAAAGGCTAAGAAGCTTGTGCTTCTTCTCCACATTGTGAGAGAACAGGCAAGAGACAGATATGATGCGCATTCAGCGTGCTTGTCTTCCTGACACACCAAAACAAAGTACCACGTCTAATGCATGAGGCATCTCCGCTTTAGTTTATAGGTCTGCACAGTCTTCCATGACTTTCACAGTCACCTCCATCAAATGATGTTTAAAACCTAGGAAACAATACATTCAAAGGTAATAAGCATAAATTTGGTTTAAGGAGGAACAATTCCAACCCTCCTCCACAAATGGGCAGGATCTAATATCTCATCACAAACTGAACTGGCAATGAAGGCAGTATAATGTAGTTGACATAGGCACATAGAAAGCAGAGTTAGGTAGCACTGTAAATTCTAAAAATCCCTGAAGGTAGGATCCTTCTCTTTCTCTTCCCATCCACCAGCGTGTTGCTGGGATACTGAGAACTACAGTATATCTGAAAAGGAACTCAACTGCAGAAATACCACCAGTTTCTGACTGCAGATCTTGGTAGCTTTAAATTTATGTAGGAGTGTTCCACCACAACTCTCCAAAAATTAAAAAAAAAAGTTTACTGTGGGAAGATGAGGGCTGGAATCCTGCACCCCAGTAACATGGATGGTTACCCCAAGAGGGGAAAAAAAGAGTAGAGAATGTTCTCATTTCTTTCCCTGGAATGCTCACATCCAGTCTCTGTAAATATGAAATATGGCACTAGCCCAACCCTAACCGTAACCCCATTAGAATGAAAGACAGAGACAGCAATGGCTACCATAGCAGAACTGGTGAGACATGGCTAAAACTCTGATTGGAGCTTGATTTAGATCTTTCCAAATGGCATTTGGATCCAAAGCAGCACAAACCAAAGGGAACCGATCAGTTTCATATATACAAACCACCACAGTGTGTGATTTAAAGAAGTCTTAACAAAGACTTGACAAAGTCTAAATAATTTTATTGTGTGATTTAAATGATGTTGTTCTGTATCTCCTTAAATTATATAATAAATGTATTCTAATGTTTGCACAGGTCCACCTGGCCCCGATGGACACCAGGGCCCCAGAGGTAACAAAACAAAAAACAAAAAACCTGCTCCTTTTATTCCTCTTATAGCTGACAAAAATAGTAACATATTCCACCGGCATATTTTTGTGGCAGCAGTATATCATTCATTCCACTATCTTAGTAAGGATATTTCCAAGTCCTACAAACTGTTCGGCAGTGGATCCTGAGTACCCCACTTTAATTAGGTTACTAATAAACAATTTAATATTTTCCATCTTAATTTTTATCAATGCCGTCCATTAATGAAAAACCCACAGCGATCCCCGCCTGCAAGCTACATGAACTGGCTCATCAGCTTCTATACTTTCATCTCTAAACTTAGCACAATAGTTCCCAGTGCTCTTTTGAAATCAGGTGGCCAGGGGGTGGGTGGGGTGGGGTGGGGTGGGGTGGGGTGGGGAATCTGTACTACTAAGCCCTGGAATTTGAGAGGGGGGGTCAATGCTATTGTACATTGCAGTGCTATTGCAGTGCTCAAGTGAGAGGCTCTTTTCCTACCACTGCATCAGGATAGGAAACAAAATGAATTTATTTTATGTTCACATTAGAATGATCCAGTGAAAGGTCCTCCTTCCACTCAGTGCTGTAAGGAAGAGTTAAGAGGCCAAAGGTCTCTTCTCCTGCTGCACAGAAGTGTGTCTGTATGTGTGAATGTGTTAGCTGCGTGCACTCTAGTTTGCATAGACTTCTCAGAGAACATTTAACCCATAAAGTAGTTTTCCAGGTAAAAAGATTTAGCAAGTGCAGTGCAGCCTGAATAGCCCTAGATGTCTAGGGACATTACAGCTGCATAAAGTCAAAAATTAACAGCCCATGCATGTTGATTGCTTCCTAGGAGAACAGGGTCTTATGGGAATGCCAGGTCCACGAGGCCCAGCTGGACCACCAGGAGATTCAGGACAGCCAGGTAATACAAGAAGAAATAAAAAAATATGTACTACTTGTTAAGGAAACAAATGGTTCTGTCTTGTCTCCTATTTCTGACACCTTCTCATCATTATAATGATCTCTAGTACAGTACTGTAATAATAATCAGTTTATGACTGAGCTTCATCTGCATGGTTGCAAAAAAGGGACAGGATTGAAGGTGGGGGGGGCACCACCCTTGCACAGATGTCTCAGGCCTTGTATTAGCAAGTAGAAGATTATTGCAGGTAAAGTTTCAGCTCCCAACAATGAGGATCCTTCCTAGTCTGCCAGTGGTGCCAGATGTCAGTCATTTTTAGTGACTGCTGCAGCGATTCTAGGGCCATGGTCACACCTTTGGTTTAGGACTTCAGGTCGTCCTGAGGTCGTGTTACTCACATTTTTATTCAATTCATTTTCCAGCCTACCCCTGTTAGATCATTTTAAACAGAGTCCTCTTTTCCAGAGGACTCAGCCTGTCCTTGCATCCCAGGCCATCTTCACTTCCTCACTTGTGGGGAGATGGGCTAAAGGAGGCTGAATGATGCTGTGGTGGGTGGGTCCAGTCTTTCTTTTCAGCCAATGTGCACACACAGAGTTCATGAAGCACCTCCCCTTCTCTCAGTTTATGTGTATGATTCATCTATCTAGCATTTTTATGCAACTTTATTATTATTATTTAAATTAATCACACAGAGAAGAAAAGCACATAAAAAAGGAAGGGGGGCGTGGAGGTGGGGGAGCAGGCTTAAAAAAGAACTGTAAGCACACACCCTTGCCTCCTTTGAGTGACACAATGGCATCCAATAAGAAAGAAGATAGATTTTAAGCAGCAAAAGGAGTGGAGAGCCAAGAGTTCCATGTAGGAGCCTCAGGTTGATAATGGAGAAAGGTGTGAGTGGTGTAGCCCAGAGCAAGGACAGTCTGAGGACAACCTACAGTATAATGATCTAGTTGTAAACAGAGCTGGTAAGACCTCAGCTCAAATCATTAATAGGATGCCCTGTCTTATTTACGTGTGACCAGGGCAATCCTTGGCCTTCATGTCTCCTTCTCTCCCTGTACATTAACATTGGGACAAAGAGCTAACTGCACAAATGAGAGCACCATCAGAGTTTCTCCCATATTCCTATTATACCATTCCTGCTGTGGGTTAAGGACACATGGGGAATGAATAGGGATGGGACTATTTGTCCATCCTGCTACCTGGTCAATTGAAGAAGTGGTCCAAGTGGCCATGTGGGTGATGCCTATGTCCACTGGGAAGACACAACACTAGACCAACTTACAGAAGACAATGAGTGCATCTCCACTTATTGTTTCACTGCTAACCAGTCTCCATTTTCAGTGGCAGCAGGGACTTTTTTGTGACCTCACTGGCCCCTTTTCCAGCCTGCACAGAGGAGGCACCATTCCACAGTACTTCCTCTTCCCAAGCTGCCTCCACCCAGAAGTGGAGATGTGGTCAATATCTTCCACATCAACAAAATATAGCAGGCATCTAGGTAGACAATAAGATTCCACATTTTCCTCTCACCATCTGAAGGCAGCCCATATTCAGTCAGTGTTTCATTTGCCACAATCAGAGGTTATGACACCAATGTATTAGACAGAGATAATTTTGTTTGCATGTTCATCTTTCCAAACTCAAGAAATGCAAGTCATGTTCACACATTTTTTTTATAGGTCTCACAGGACCTCAAGGACCACCAGGTAAGATATTAGGGAAAAGAAGCGAAGGCCTATTCGTACTAAGGCCTCTGTAGCACAATTAGGGCAGCTCTGGGACAGAGCATATGCATTTGCTGGAGGCCGGTTCTTGGAATGTGTACTGTGCTTGTTATGTCCTGTGTCCTTCTTCTTTGGTACATAAAGACAGACTTCTGAGCTTATATTAACCAGATTCATACTACTTTGATATGGTAACAACACTGTGAGTTAACATTACTCATTCTGAATTGTCATTTTAATTTACTCCAGGGCTTACAGGCAGTCCAGGCCGCCCAGGACCTAAAGGTAAGTTTAAATCCACTTTCATTGTCCATGTTCCCTGCAGCATTGTAATATAATGGCAAAGGAATGGCACAAAGCTCTTCTCCATTCTGCTTATTAACCCAGCAGAAGGAACTGTCTGCTGGAGAGCATGATGCCTCCTCCAAGTATCTAGGCTGGAGGCCACAAAATAGCATTCAGACAGTGAGGGTCTCATCTACAATGTTTTCAGCCACCCTTATGTGCTGAATGTAGTGCAACACAGAGGGTGCTTAGGTGGGAGTAGTGCCCCAGGTGCATCCCATGCCAGGAACCATCTGGAGCCATACTTTCTCAGAATCCAGGACATGCTTTTGCTAGCATGGTCTTTTAATAACACTTCCTCTTAGTCACAGTAGTCCAATCAGCACCACCACTGCATCTACCCAAGAAAAGTTATTCCCATTTATACTAAAATAGTAAATATTTTTTGCAAAAATATCCACTGAAAGATATCCAATGAACTTCTGATATGCTCATTTACAATGTTTTGGTGAAAGTTGCACACAACATTAATTCATACAAGAAGTAGGAAAATATAGGGATATACATTACCAAACCATCTCTGAAACAGTTTGTGCGAATATAAAATGAATGGGAAGTGGGTGGCTGGATCAGTTGCATAACTTGTAGACAGCATAATGCAATATTTTTCTGATGCCACCACCAGTCAGAAGCGTTAAGAAGACATGTATTCTTTCTTCTTCTTTCCTTAGGTGAACCTGGACCACCAGGCAGGGTTACTACTTCAGGTAGGTATTGCACCTTGATCTGGAAATCCTATTCCCAGAGTGCCTCCAGATGTATGCTAAAACTTGTGATTCTCCTGGGACTGTTTGTTATAATCCCACTTCCAGGTAGCAGCAAGTGGGGTTATAACAAAAACAAGTCAGCAGACATGCCAGGTAAGCCTGTGATTGTCTCCTGCATTTGTCAAGGGCAGCAAGAGGCAACTTCAGGACCTTCCTTAAATCCCATGATTCCCTCTAGCCATCTGGAGGCACCCTAGTTAGCTTCATAATGGGACAATCCTTCCTCATGAAGCAGTGTGTTAATTATTTTCATTGTGTTTCAGATGGTGGATCGACTGTTGCTGTCCCTGGACCTCCTGGCCCACCAGGGGCTGTTGGACCTCCAGGGCCACCTGGTGTCCCAGGTAAGATATTTAATTCTTTATTGATTTCATTTTATTCTGAACTCGCTTGTTACCTGAGGGCATGTTACTGTGCTTGAGTTTTAGTAGCCATCCTCATCTTGTGCTCTTAGGAAATTCTGCCTGGAATTATCTCCTGATCATTTTCTGGCCAATGTTATGGCAAATAATGGATTTTGTGATGTTTTAATTAACACTTTAAATTTGCCACCTGCCCCACACTATTAATGGCCTCTGGAAAGGTTATAAGAATCAAATTCATATCAGAGCAACAGCAGATAAAACCAACAGTACTAGAATAAGCATACGTATTCCTCCAATCTTCATATTTCTACACATGGGCCCGTCATCTAACCTTTATGAATGACTTACTTTTGGAGAACCCCAGTGTAGCTATTCTGGAATAAAGCTCTTTGCTACTTCATTGAGTATTGTGGTTTAGAAACATGACATTGTGACAAGATAAGCATCCAGTTTTAGAAATGGCAATATCCATAGGTCTGTGTGTGAGTGAGGCAATCACTGAATTTATTCACAGAACATTAGTGTGCCATATCTCATTCTGCAATTTTTAAAGAGCTTTCTAACTCACTTCTTTTTTTCTATTTGACGGTATACAGCACACAAATACAAAAATTGAATTACAAAAGCCCCTATTCAGTGATGGCGAACCTTTTGAGCTCGGTGTGTCAAAATTCTTAAGAACACCTAGCTCAACTTGGGTACTGTGTCACATCTAGAAATATCCATAATTTTGTGATGTTTGTAGCTCTAGTAAAAAAGTTATATTTTGATATATGTACTGTATTTTATTAAAAGCAAAAACAAATAATTCTTTATATTAGTGACTTTTGTTGCTGAATTTTGTTTCCTAAATCTTCAATTGAAAGTTCATAATTCATACACTTCAAGAACAAGCAAGCACTACATGCCCAGGTGTCAGTGTGACCATGTGTGTCACCCAAAAGGGCTTGGCGTGTCACCTGTGACACACATGTCATAGGTTGGCCATCACTGCTCTATGACAACCTCCTAGGTAACCTGGCAACTGGGGATCCAAACAGTAGGTCATCCATAGGGCTGCGCATTCACTCACACCCATAACCTGCTGACCTCTGCACCACCTGAAGCGACTTGCCCATAATCCCATGCTGCTTCAGACAACATAGATCATGGGGGAGGGGGGGGCAAGAGTGCCTTAGCAGCCCCAATTTCTTCCTAAACCACTTTTCAAAGCTCTGAAAATGGTTGACTTCCAGGCATCTTTTCAGTACTCTAAGAGGTTGCCCAGGCCAGAAAACTGTTTGTTGAAAACTGAGTTCTAATGCCACTCCCATTTCCGTGTCTCCTCCTTTTCCTCACAGTCTGCATGAAGCCTAAGACTGATTTTGGTCTTCTGCCTGGAGTCTTAATCGGAACTGTCTATGGGCTCGTCCCCATGGGGCTGCCAATACCTCGGGGTGGATTCAGGGCAGCCTTAGTGCGAATCTTAATTTGCATTAAGGAGTCCCCATGAAAACAGCGGTAAATCTCTGCATTGGGATGCTGCGGTTTTTTCCAACCCCCCTTGCCTGAGCGTGCAGTCGCCTAGGTAAGGGCTTGTTTTATCCCAAATGACCACCTGACAGCTTCCCTGCAGTCAGCTGAGCAGCTGTCAGGCAGATATAGGGACTGTCATGTGCATGAGCAGAGCACCGGTAAAATGATTAAAACAGCCTGTTTTGATCATTTTACTGGAGCTCTGCTTGTGCACATGACAGCCCCTATGCCCACCTGACAGCTGCTCAACTGACTGCAAAGAAGCTGTCAGGCAATTGTTTGGGGTAAAGCAAGCCCTTTCCTAGGCGGTTCCTGGGAGACAGTTGCAATGGGAGCATTAGCAGCAGGGGCAGTGAAATCCCACCCGCTAATGCTGCAATCATAACCTGGGAGTGTTCCCATGCCCCCAGGATAACCCGTTCTTGCCCCATAATTTGGGGTGAGAACAGTTATAAAGGGACGAGGGTTGCTTTGTTGTTTTGGATTTTGTCCCTCATGTAGCTTGACTTAGGACTTTGCATGGGGACTCTCCTAAGGCAAACTCACGTTTGCCTTGCAGCATTTGGAGCATGGGGACATGATCTATGAATGTGCTCCCATACAAGATTAAATGTGAATTCAGTCCATTTTTGGGATCATCCGATCCCATTTACTTTTTTATTCCTGGACTTTATGAAGACTATCCTGCTGAAATCTCTGGAAAATGGTCCTCAGAAAAACTGCGGAAATGTAATTCAGGTTGGGAGACAAGTATATTATTTGGTGCTTTCAACAATACTTCTTGGAGATGGGAAGCCATTATGTTAACTTGTAAAATAATCCACCCTTATTTTCCTGTTTCAAATCAGGTCCTACTGGCCCAGCTGGTCTTCCTGGCGCTCCAGGTAAAACACATAGTTCACCTCCAGCACCTGTTTTGTTTCTGCCTTTGATTATCGCCTCTTCTTTCACTGTCCCTTCTGTCAGCTCATATTTCCTTTCATCCATCTTTGCACTGCTAGACTTGTTGTGCCTTGAGCTTGAACATTCTTCTTTTACCAGGTAACTCAAAGCACCATCCCCTTATAACAGCTTTGCAGCATAGATTTGTTTGCCCCCTCTCTCACACACACTCTTATTACTACTTACTCCTACCTTGCTACACATTTAGCAAGTGGCATTGTTGCCACTTGCACTGACAACTTTGGGAGTAGGAATATTATTCCCCGCCCCCCCCCCCCCAATATTCTCATTTCTCTAACATCTTTGTTTTCTGGCAAGTATTTCACCTGCTGATCAGATTATTGTTCCAGAGACTCTCTTTAAAAAGAGCTTCTAAAACATTTTTTTTAAATTGCAGCATTGTTTTTCTTGCAAAGCATAGCATATTTTAGTATTTTAATAAATGGAAGAGAAGTATGGGTATTTGTGATAACTCTAAGTACAATGCTTTTATATATTCTGCAGCTCATGTGAATTCTAGGCCTGTTCCCACATACCTTTCACTAGAAGTTTCATAGTGTTAATTGATGAGGAGCTATAGCAGTGATGGCTAATCTTTTGAGCTTGGTGTGTCAAAATTCACAAGAAAACCTAGCTTAACTCAGGTGCTGTGTCACATCTAGAAATATCCATAATTTTGTGATATTTGTAGCTCTAGTAAAAAAAGTTATATTTTTGATATATGTATTTTATTAAAAGCAAAAACAAATAATTATTTACATTTGCTAAATCTTCAATTGAAAGTTGGTATTTTGTACACTTCAAGAACAAGCAAGCACTACATGCCCAGGTACCAGGGTGACCATGTGTGTCACCCAGAAGGGCTTGGTGTGTCACCTGTGACACGTGTGCCATAGGCTGGCCATTACTGAGCTATAGGAAAGTATTGTAAAAACAAAAGAGAGAGGGAAAAAATCCTACAGGCTAGCATCTCTACTTTTCTTTTCTTTTTTCTTTTCCCTCTACAATGGAATATACCAAATCATATATTATAGCTATTTTACCAGTAGTGGTGGTATCTGGGGCTACTTCCACATGCCCCCACCTCAATCCTAGGCCAGGGCAAGATTCTGCGCCAGGTTGCCTCTGGCATGAAACTGGGCCACCTCTGTTGGTACTGCTCCTGCCCCCAGTTCTGAAGGATGTACCACCTTCAAAGCTAGCACTGGCATCTCCAAAGGCCTGGAAAAAAAGTTACTGGTCTTCAGACTTCCCAGGGGAGGGGGGATATTTCAGCACCCTGTTGTGCCACCAAAATATGATCCCCCATATTCCTGAAGAGAGAGTCATGTGCCTTCAGTACATGGTCTGCTGTTCTGGGAAAAGTTGGGTAGCACATTTGTAGACCTCAATGTTGAGGTCTAACAATAGAGTGGGATGGGGCACCATTTTGGGTATCCTGTCCTGTTCCATGTTCCATCCCATGTAGATGGAGCATTCCAGGAAGGATGGGGCCTGTGCTAACCCACAGAAGCCTGGCCCCTTAGACCCCTTCCTGGACGAACCTAGTGATAATGTGGTAAAATAATAACAGTGCCTGAAAATAAAGAGGAAAAGCTGTTTCCTTATTTAGTCAAAGGTCAGGGTGAAGAGATGTGATAGACTTCTATTTAGCTCAAGTATAAGATTAAAAAAACCCTGATTCATATTAGGTAGAAAGCAGAGGCTAAACTTAAGTACTTGCGTGCTCTTCATTGAATAATCTGACACCACTTCTGTTCCAATGCAGGTCCTCGTGGTGAAAGAGGCCCTCCTGGTGAAAGCACCATTGTGGAAACCGAAAGGACACCAGTTGGTAGTGCTCCGATAGGTACAGTAGTAAGCTATTTCTTCTATGTCAAGCACAGTTCACAGTGACATTTATGAGAAGTTGTTATGCAGTGTGTTTCACTCTCCTCAGTTCCATGAACTTTCCAGTTCCTTGCTATTTCTATATTAGGACAACAGATGAAAGCACACTTTAACAGCTGAAGGCAGGATTTAATCTTTCCCCCTAATCTAATACAGATGAACAAAGAAATCCAAA
This sequence comes from Aspidoscelis tigris stejnegeri, assembly GCA_023333525.1. Lineage (NCBI taxonomy): Eukaryota > Metazoa > Chordata > Lepidosauria > Squamata > Teiidae > Aspidoscelis > Aspidoscelis tigris. The sequence goes on along the minus strand of JALMGA010000002.1, from coordinate 57,592,273 downwards.
TGTTGGTCAAAGTTATTCATTGGTCACTGGGAAGACCTTGCACAACTGTGTCTCTGGCCATGCCTTGATATCATCTAGGGAAGTACTTTGGGGCAGATGCTTCCATGGAAGCACTTGCACTGCTGCATCGCCAGGTGCTTCCTGGCCTCTGTTTCTCCATGCAAGTGCCCAAAGAAGCAGCAGATGGGGTGCTTCCCAGTAGAGTGCAGAACCGTGGGTGGACATAGTGCTCTTTGGTGGATGTGTTGTGCTGCCAAAATGGGAGGTGCAATGTACAACCCTGTGCCTATAGGCACCTATGATGGAGATAAATGGAAGCACAGCCTCTGAGAAGTTTCTTGAGTCAGTTTTCTGCTGATTCTAAACTTAAATCAAATAGGGCCCTCCACACTTTCTACCTCTGCTTGCTGGAAACCATTGCACTAGGAACTGGCATAACCTGGTTTTTAATAATCTCATAATCCTTGTTAGGAACAAAAGAGTACCAGGTTCATGAAGTCTGGTTTAAGTTGTCCTGCTGAAAGTAGCCTTTGGCCCTGTCCCCATGCAATTGAAAGTCTGCTGGAACTCTTCTTTTGCCTCTGAGCGGCCCCATTCCAGGCTTTACAAGGCACTTAGGGAGCTTAGGAAAGTGAGACACCCGCGATAAAATACGTGCACTTTAAAGAAGAGTTCCAGCGCTCTTTCGGCGATTCGCGGGTTTTGCTCGCTATATCTGCCTTGAGGACGCTCCGTGGCAAAAGGGGCGGGGATTGCTTGCCTGCACACACAGCCAAAAAGCATTCACACATCTGAGAAATGCAGCAGGTTCGCTTCCTTTCCTTTGTAAAAAGAGCCAGAATTGCTCAGAATTGCAACATTGTTATCAAGTGATCTGTGAAAGCCTTAAAAGAGAATGAGCGAAGGATCGCGCTGCCGATGGCTGCAGCCGCTGACTTTGCCGGGGCAGAAAGCCTTTTCTAACAGAGAACTGAGTGAAAGTAAGTGCTGAAAGTGAATGAATGAGCGATCATCTGCCTTTGCTAGGGGTGGGAAGCCGTTTCAGGAGATGGAGATCTGGCTATTTTTCCTTTAAACAAGAGAGGGGGCGGGGGAAAAAGATGCCTGGAAAGAGAAGACGGCTACCATGGGGACGGAAAGTCCGTTTAGATCGCGGCTACCATGGGGACGCTTATTCCGGAAGTGGAGGGGACTTTTAAAGTCAGCTATAACAGAGTGACAGCAGAGGAAGCCGAGAGGGGCTAATAAGTCTTTTGGGGACAGGGCCTTTGTCTGGAGTGATTTAATAAGAGATCTTTTGTTTCTCCCAATTTTGCCTTTCTATCTCTAAAATATGCCCCACTTCTAGTTACTATCTGTACATTCACAAATGGCATTTCCTTTCCCCCTTCTTGTTTAGTTGTACCAGAACGAGGACGTCCAGGACCACCAGGTCCACCAGGTCCACCAGGTCCACCAGGTATATGAATAATTTTCTGTTCGAGTATTCAGAACTGTACGATGGAAATAATAGAGATAATCTAAGAAGAAATAATAAGCATGCTGGTAAAGGGGATTTCTCAAACAACTATTTTGCTGTATATGTTCACCCAACTGTTTCTAATGCTAAACCTCAGAGATAAATGCTACTTGAAAATTCTGGCATAAGAATGCATCTCTTGCTGCTCGCTGCATGACTGGTGGTCTTTAAAAAATTTATCTAATATACTGTAGCTCACTATAGATCTCATCAATTTGATATGATATGAACTGAAGCACTTTTTTTGTGTAGCAGGAGTGTTCTAGACTGAAACTTTCCTGCTGGCATGTGATAAGAAAAAATAATTCTGGAAGGTCTGAGCTAGTGTCAAACCAAAAAAAATAACCATGCAATTGTTCTTGTTCCTTGAAAGTAAAGCCTTTGAAATAGCTGAAGCCACATTTCAGGAGCTCATATTTTCTGTAACTTAATTGATTTACAGGAGCTAAGCAAAGAAGGTAAATATGGAAATTAGCCCTAACTGCCGTACTATCAGTAGTTGGCAGGGATAAAGGGAACAGATATGTAGGCAAAAACTCTCTTGGTTTGATTTTTAATGGATTTCAATGAAATATTTTAAATTTCAGGTGCATCTATTGAGGGACCACCAGGACCCCGTGGCCTACCAGGTAAAAACTCTTCTTGTATAATTTTGTTGAAAAGCATTTTGGTGATTCTTTTAAATTTTGTTTTGTTTTTTGCTGAAGCTGCTTTAGGTGTTTAAGTGATCTTCACTTTACTACACAGTTTTTATTAAGGAATTACTGAATAATTGATTAGTCACAACCTCCTACCAACTGAAGAATCCCAGAATCACATAACAGATCGTGCCATGACCCAGTGGTGGTGGTGGAGAAACCTCTCTGAAATTTACAGGAAGGGGTCTGCTTGTGATTGCAGGTTGAGGGGGAGAAATCTCTTCTACAGGAAAACTAGAATGTCTGTATTTATATACTGCGTCCAGACTAGCTCTGAAGCTGTGCAGCTTTTTTCAGCCCGCAGCAGCAGCACAGCATTCATCAAAGTAAAAAGATGCTGATTAATCAGCATCTTTTTCACTTTGCGCTTTCAGGGACACGCAGGGCCACTACTGAGGGTAATGGGTAATGCAGTGCCACTACTGAGGGTAAGAGCTATCGCAGCTTCCAGTCATCCTGTCTGGTGGACCAGAAGCCACTACTCTGTTCCTTTGCAGCTTCTGATTCTCCCATCTGTCAGCTGGGAAGTACCAGTAAATCTAGAGGTAACCTAAGATTGCATTGACCCACAGAGCTAGAGGGCCTCAAAATGCCACACAACACCCTCTACAGACTTAGAACATAAGAACATAAGAGAAGCACGGCTGGATCAGGCCACAGCCCATCTAGTCCAGCATCCTGTCTCACACAGTGGCCCACCAATTGCTTACGGGCATCTCAAGCAGAAGACAGGGGCAAACCTCCTGCTCTCGAATCCCAACGAATGGCCTTAGAGGCACCAGCCTGAAAGATGTACTTAGGTATCCATTCTCATAGCCATTGATATATCTGTCATCCATAAATTTGTCTAACCCCTATTTTTATCCCTAACCCCAGAAACTACAAGGTATCACAGACACTGAACAGATGTTGTCTCTGATCTATAATACCGTTCTTCAAACTGGTACCCACCAGATGTTGAACTTTAACTCATAATCAGCCTAATCCTACAATATCAATGGTCAGGAAATATGGCAGTTATAGTCCAAAAAATGCAGAGTGAGGCCAAGAATGAGGAAGGCTGCTCTAAATTTAAGGTAGATGTAATAGACCTTGACAACATAATTTGCTAACACAGTGTGAAAACAAGAGTAAGTGATTTCAAAATTTCAAAATCGGACTTTTCCAGTGAAGCAAAAGATAAAGTCTCTTGGCTCCATATAGATCATGCTTCCTGAAAATGCATTTTGGTTATTTCTTCATAGAATTACATATGGTGATCAATAATAGTCTGTACAAATGTTTCCCTGCCTAGGTGAAGGTTTACCTGGACCACCAGGTCCACCAGGAAGACCAGGATCCTTTGTGCCTACATCCGGTAAGCCCCTCCATTGGCCTTGTAAATTCATATTTCCATTCTAGATACAAGTTAAAATTGGTGGGGGGAGTGGTTTTTGAACAATTGAACAAAGGCGCAGTGAGACTCCCCAGGAAAGTTCATGTCAACTAATAGATGCCAAGAGCCTGTCATGAATGACTTACATTTTTTCCCCAATATAGAAAATTTCTTTGCTGGCCCACCAGGTCCACCAGGCCCACAAGGTCCAAAGGGAGATCCAGGTAAGTTTCCTAAAATCCTGCTACTTGGTCCAGGTAAAGATTTGGAGAGCAAGTTTTGCTGCTAAGGAGATTAAGTAGACCTGAATGAGCTATCAATATATGAATATTTCTAAAACCGATGTGGTTGAAGGAATTAAATCTTGGCTGTGTTTAAAAGGCAATAAATGGGTTTTTTCAGGGCATGTGATTATAGTTCTGAACAATGACCACATCAGAGGACCTAAGCAACCTTGAATGTAAGGCATGGCTGCATTCACACATAGTCAAAAAAAGTGTACCAAAGTGCCATGGCGATGGTAGCATGCAGCCCTCATGTTCTCATCTCATCTTTCACCTTTTTTAGCCTAAAATGTTCATCAGAGAAGGGAGGGGCAGATAAGTGTATGAATGATCCCACCTGCAAACTGTATCTAAGGCTGTGTTTAGACATAACAAAATGGACACCTCAGAAATGCCTAAAAGAGACAGTGTCTGTCTCTCTCTCCCCCCCCCATCATGTTCCCAGCCTTCTCTAATCCACCTTTTCTAACACAAAATGTTAGAGGGGAGGGACGGACCTGTGTGTGAACAGTCATCTCAGATGCCCTTTTTTATTTTGGTATGTCTGATCACAGCCTAAGCAAGAGGTGTTTATTTATTGCAACTGCCACGTCAGGAGTTCTGACTGACTTCTGGTTGGCAAGGGAGCAGAGCAGGACAATGAACACATGACAGTTCAACCAGCCTCCCATTTCCAAAGCCACCAGGGTGTCCTAACCATCACAGTACGATAGACTGTGCTGGTAACAACCTGACAACCTCTTAAGCATGGAGGGGGCATTTGGGTGGCTGCCTCAACCCCATCCTGATCAAAGCCCTGGAATATTGGACCACATGGCCCAATTTCCAGGTCAATTTCTGGTCTCATGCCAACACGTCCAGTGCTGGGCAATGTAGTCTCTGCCTAGGGGAAAGTCTAATAATAATAATAAATACTCTTCTTTTTTCACTCCAGGTTTTGTACCAGATATGCTGTTGCTTCCTTTCTTGAGTCTTGGGCATAGTGTAGGGAAACAACTGGGGACCTATGCAGGATTCAGACTATGATCAGACGGGTTATTAGGGATGACGGGTCTAATGAGGTGGCCACAGGCTGAGGCATTCCAGGCTGCCTTGGGACTGTTGTGGGTTCTCCTCAGATGTTCTGGGATTCTAGTCTTATCAAGCTCCTGCCAGACACCGGAAAAGTGTCAACATTGTGCTTAAACTGCAGGCAGCCCTGATGCCATACTGAGGCTTTGGCAGTCTATTGGCTGTTTAATTCTATGTCAAAATACATTTTTACATGTATTTTTCTTTTTAAGTTACCTAGTATATTTTCTTTTTTTAACAATTATTGTAATGCTCTGTCATTTACAGTATCTTGCAATAGAACACTAAACACTAAGCTAATTGTGAACCATGCAATGTTTTTGACTTACCAGATAACTTTACTGATATTGGATTGGCAGTGACTTCTAGGAGTTTGCAAGGCATGCAAAAAGATCCAATGTCGGAGGAGCTTCATCAAGCATCTAATAAGTGGGAAGCATGCCAGCTGAACAATGCTGGCATTGCTTTTTCATTGTGCCTTCAGGTGGAAAACGGAAAATGCAGGACCATGTTTAGATCCTGCAACTGCCTCTTGCTGCCCCTGTCAAACATCAGGGGGCAAATCCAGGCTCTCACCTTGTCTGTGGATTCTTCATGGAACTGCTTCTCTTGCAAAAGTACCTGCATGTACTTCCTACATCTAGGCACTTTAGCAAGAGCAGTGAATCCACGGGGAAATGACAGACAAGGTAAGCAATCCTGGCACTAGTGATGGTGCCTCTATAGCACATTTTGGGTGCCTTATTGCCTTCGTCACAGGTATGTGTGACCATGTGCAGCACCAGAAAATCACATTTTTAAAAGATCTTGCAATCAGAGACTTTTTTGAAGCCTGGGTGGATAGGATATGTGTATCCCATTGTTTTAGACAAGAAAGAGTTATTGGTTCTTTTTCATTTGCAGGTTTACCTGGCCCACAAGGTCTGAGAGGTAACAATGTCTTATATTCTATTGAGAGGACTAGTAGCTATTGAGACACTGTAGAAGGGTAATTGTGTAACTTGTCATCTTTCTTACAGGTGAACCAGGCCAACCAGGTCTTCCAGGAGCTTCTGTGTCTGGTGAGTTTAATCACTCTTGGAACCTTCACATTGAGGAGTGGATTTCAAAGATAATTGTTTTTGATCCATTGCTGATGAAGATGCAGTTTAGTAAAATCAAAACAAGGCTGCCAACACCACCCTCTTTCCAAGTGCTATCAAACTAAGCACAAAAATAGTAATATGGTCTGTCTGTTTTCAAATGTGTTATGTGTCAATTCATGTTTTATATAAATGTGTTTTAAAATTCTTATATACAGTGTAACAAGGACCCTGTATTTGGAGCTGGTATTCTGGCATTTTTAGTTTTTTTAATTTTTATTTATTACCCATATATTCTGGTGTATAAGACAACTGGGCATATAAGACGACTTCCAACTTTTCCAGTTAAAATATAGAGTTTGGGATATACTCGCTGTATAAGAAGACGACACCCAGCGTATAAGATGACCCCTGACTTTTGAGAAAAAGTAGTCTTATACACCAGAATATACTGTACTTTGGCTTTATTTTCATTTTATTGTTATGTAATCTTTTAATATTTCCCTGAGACTACAGTAATAGGGTAGTATAAACATCCAATAAATAAAATGCCATTTGTAAAATCTGTGCCCTGTATGGAATTTCTTTTCTTCATCCCCCTGATTCTTTTCTGTATCCATTGGCAGGTGCTGGAGTTGCTCTCCAAGGACCACCAGGACTTCCTGGGCCACCTGGACCCAAAGGAGACAAAGGTATGTGAAATGCAGCACCTCTTCCAAGAGAGCACCTTTTTGAGTTATGAACCCAGATGGGGAAATGTCTTTTGCTTCCTTTGTTTTATACACAGTGTAGCCAAATTCCTAATGGCAGAAAAGCATATAAGCAACAAGGAAATTTCCCATCTTAAGTTGGAGACTGAAATTTCTGGAGTATTAGAAAGAAGGCCAGCTTGAATCATGAATGAAGGATTTTTCTAGGATATTATGATTTAGGGGGGCATCAAATTAGGCAGAAGTTTATTGGCTCCCCCTACCCACCCACCCAGTTAATATTTTTGGTAAATCAAAAATGCATATTACGTAAAAAATTCCAAATTTTATTTCTGTTATCTGAAGCACCACTGCAAAAGCAGACACAGCTTGTGGAATAGTGGTAGCTAGGTAACAGCAGATAAATGCAGGGTATAGCATGCCCGTGCCTCAGTTTTCCCTGCCCAATCAGTTGCTGGGGTCTGCCAAAATGATGTTTTTTGTAAGGTGCAAAATCCTTGGAGCACTCTTGATCACAAACCACTGTAAACAGTTATGTGAGCAAATGTCTGTGCTTCCCTTATCTCTTCCAACAGGAACCCCCCCCCCCATGTTACCATCATTCTAAGGCTGTCTTTGCTGACCTGATGGCCACCATATATTTTGGGCTATATCTTCTGTCATCTCTTAACAGCAGTGCTTGTGGGCTATGGTAGATTTAAAAGTCTAAAAGCAGTAGGTGTTGGTGAAAACTATGCTAAGTACTGATTTGGGCCTCCATCTCCAGTTAGAATATGCATTTTCTTTTTTTTGCTTTTTAGGTGATGCAGGTGTACCAGGAGCTCCTGGCATTCCTGGAGGAGGTAGGATGAGTTTTATAATGTTATATACATTTAGTTGCACTGTAAACTGTCCAAGTTTACAGTGACTCGAGTTACTTCTGACAATGCAGCTACAGGCATTTTATCTGTAGCAAAGGTTGGCCTAGAAGGTAGATCATATGTTCCATTGATTCTCCTTGATTTCTCAGTGGTTCCACCAAGAAAACCATCCTACATGAAATGTGTATGTTTTATTCAGTCGACATTATTGATCGTTATGTCTGTTATCTAAGGGGAAAGGGTGCATTCATGCAGGTACTGGTAGGATCTGGGATCACCATGGGAATAAAAGAAATGATGAGAATCTGCCAGGATTTGATACAATGGACTGGAAAAGGTGCTGGAGGTTGGCTACTTTTGGCCTTCAACAGAGAGTCCTGGCAGGATCCTTGACCTTCTTCAATGGTGCCTAATTTGAATGGTGCCAAAAAATCTTATTGCATTCAGCTCTTCTAGATCTTTGCTTTTCAGCAGGTAACAATGTGGACTAGAATCTTGCTTTTCTCAGTAAAAATGAAAGTTGAGATTCTGAAGACAACCATCATTCTGCTGATAGGCACCTTGGACCTCTACTCCAAAGTCCTATTCAATTTCACAACTGCAGATCTCTCTTTCCTCTTGTTTGTTTTGCTGTAATTATTGACATGCATAATCTTTGTGGAAACTTGTGTTTGCACAAAACCCATCATGTAGTTTCTATACATTGTAACAACCCAGGGGGAAGGTAGGTAGAGTTAATGAGTTAATGTTGTAGTAAGTTAGGGATTGAGACAGGCTGAGAGGGGGTGTGGCCTTTGGGATCCCAGGAAGGAGGGGTTAGCTAGCCCAGGGGCCAGCCAATCAGCGAGCGAGGATGGCAGAGGAGGCCTTTTAAAAAGCTGTTGCTGTTAGAAATAACTGTTCTTGATTTTATGACTGACTGGGAGTTAGATTAGGATAAGGACCGGGTCCTGAGTTTGCCCTGTGAGGAAAGATGGGAGAGGATCCTGAGTAGTTCTGTTAACTGAAATGCTCAAAGTTCTGAGACTTAATTTAACCAAGTTGTAACAATAAAGCTCAGTTCATATTTGTTCCTGTTGAGGCACATGTGTGTGTGTTTGTGTTGCAGAGGAAGGTTGAGTTTTGGCTCAGCAATGAGGCTGCTGAGTCAATTTTAAAAGTCAGAGCCCAGAAATAAAAGTGGACTGAGGCAAGGCAAGAAGCTAGCCCCAGCCGTGACACCACATACATCACAAAACACCAGCAAGGGAAGTGATTTTGTGACACACTGAAAGTATTACTCACTGTATCAGTAAAAACCTTGTCTTTAGGTTCAGATGTGAGTGACAAATAAAGATTTGTTTGAGGACACGAGTATATTTGCTTCCTAAACATTCCAGATTAGTATCAATATAGGGACTAGGTAAAGGCATTTTGAGAGAACAAGCCAACCCAAATATTTTCCTAGACCAATATCAGATTGTTCCTACCACCACAAGTCAAATGGCACAGTAGCTAAGGGGAAGCAAATTATTCTGTTATCAGAGGCAGAAAATCTCAAAAGTACCTCTTACCCTTGTTGGAAATAATAAATGGCAGTAACAAATAAATAGAAGCCTTTGTAAGATATCCAATTCTTCAGGCTTGAAGCAATCGTGCTAGCCTGTTTAATGGTAGAACCAACTACAGCAAAGAGAAGAAAAGAAAAGAATGAGCAAGAATCAAGTGCTTCATTCTTTATAGACACACACACAGCACTTTTCTGCGTAGGTTTCAACTAGTTTTAGAACATGGCAATAGAAAAAAAATGGTTTTGGAAGAAAAGAAGACGGTTGGAGAAGTATTTTCAGGGGGGAGAAATGGCAGGAATGAGAAGTATTGTTGGTTGTATGATACAACAAGTGCAGAGTTGGAAAACACACACTTTCCTTTCTGCGCTCTGGACAATTCTGTGGTTACTTAAGGTTGCGGTGGCTTTTTAGTCTTCAGATTTTCACAGGTGGTACCCTAACAGTGGTGGTCTGCATGCAAGTTCAGGGAAAGGGATACCCAGAAATCATGGAAGATACAGCAAATGGGACTTCGATTTGTTAATGCTTCAAAGCCCAGTTTGATTAACTTTCCCTAATATTAGTGGCTATTGGAAAATCACTGGATAGCTGTTCCCCTACCCATATGTTTGTCATAATCTCATTCAATTTCCAGCACATTATTTTTGGACATGAGATAGACCTAATTAAACTATTGAACTGAACTTCCTCTGAGTTTAATGTAGCATTGAACAGTAAATTTCATGTATATGCTCATCTGAACACACCCATAATGCATCATTTCCTTTCAAGGGTTGATATAATTGACTGAAGTGAAAGGGTGCTTGTCTTATCAACTTTGGTTTTGCTTCCATTATAACAAAAGCAACTTTACTTCTGCAGCTGGATCAAGAACTATGCAAGGACCTCCAGGTCCCCCTGGACCTCCTGGACCTCCAGGAATAGGAATTAGTTCAGTCCAAGAGATCCAGCAGTATGTCTCAGATTATCTGCGTAGTAAGTACCCCACTGGCTTTGACTGATGTTTCCAAGACCTCGTTACTCTGTGGTTTCCATGAACACCATACTGTATTAGTACGTCATCTTGACAGCATTCAGAACAATTACTTCAGCAGTATCAAAGTCTGGAGTTTGTTCTACTTATAAGAATTTAAGCATAAAAAGAGCAACATTTTATATAGGTGATAAACACAAACATTCATTCGTAATCAGGGGTTCATGGGTTTTGTAATCTAAAGTGTTTCTTTTCTCCTGCTACATGAGATGCTCCTAACTGCAGGACTAATGTTAAGTTTTCACATTTGTAAAGTGTATGCCAAACAGTGATTACTGAAAAAGGGTTCCCATCCCACCGCAAACACTTTTCTTTCCAAATTTAGTTTGTTAGTCTATTCCTTGACTAGGGAGTGGAGAATCCAACCAAATTCAAAAGTGCCCTTAAATGCATGGTTTAAAGGCTGCTATGCTGTTGGCATGCCTGCAGGGCAAGTAGACAAACCCAACCCCTTGCCTTGAAGGCCCAAGTTTAATATGGGGCAGGTTTTCAAAAGTGTCTTCATCATCACAAAGAATCTGACATTTGGCATATGCTCCAATGGCAGAGCTCTTGATCTAGCATCTGGGATATTGCTGCACATGCAAAAATAACAAAATAAAAGGCACAGCACACTGAGCTCCCAGAAGAACCATCCAGTGCTGTATCAAGAAGTTGCAGGGCAGTGCCAGATTTTCTTAGACAGCCACTGTCTCTACTGTCTGAAGGCATGTGCATGTGACAGGGCAATATATAGATAGTTTGGAATTTGGATCCAAAATTACCATACCCAAGTCTTTTTCATGGAGCACACTATAATGTATCATTTTGTGGGAGCTGGCAACGGACAGTAATCAAGGACATATATGATTCCCCCAAGACAGGAGAGTCTCAAAACCACATACTGCCAAGGCACATCCATTTCTGTAGAACTTGAACTGCATCATTCTCTTTCATCAGGTGACAGTGTTGGGCGTTATCTGATTGGGCCACCAGGACCTCCAGGGCCTCCTGGGATCATCATCGGAGAGCAAACATTGGACTATGCTGAACTGGCACGTCGTGTTGCAAGCTATATGTCCAGTAAGTACTGCATTTCCATGCAAAGCTTTCTATTGCTCCAGCTGCTCCACCGTTGTATGGTAAAATATAAGTGAGAAAAGAATTTAGTTCTATTGTATTTGTGTGCAAGAGTGTTGTTACTTAAAAACTGCCACTCTGAAGGCACTGTGACTTTGATTATTAACCTCAGCTAAGATTCTTACCCAGTATATAATTATTTTTCACTAGCAGAGATTTAATTAGGATGCACATTAACCTCCATCTTAAAGTCTTGTTTGTCTGGACTTTTTATTTAATGCCAAACAGAGATTTCAGGCTTCTTGGCTTAGTATTATGTAACAATTATATCCCACTTTTATCATAAATACATAGCACTACATTCAAAGAGCAGGTGCTATAGTCTCATGCGTTTAATCTACTGACAAGACCTTAATATTACAATTTTGCTCTATGGGAAATATCTTAACCAATTTCCTGATTCTCCAAAGAGTCATTTTTCTGAATGTTTCTATTTCTCCCGCTTCAGGTTCTTCATCGGTTGGCTCTTCCTCATCCACAGTCTTTTCTTACGAAAATCTTCTTGAGATGCTGCAGAGTAAGTGGATAGGGTTTGGATCGTGAGGAGCTAACACCCTTGCAATATTCTTCTTTTACTGAAATTCCTTCATAGGAAGGAATTGTTGTAAACCCTTTTGTTTAGACAGAATTAAGCATGGCCCTGCAAGTGTGACAGTAAATCTCCAAAATAGGATAGTCTCAGATGGCTGTGATGGGTCTTGGTAGAACAAAAAGATAAGAAAGATTAATAATTTTTATTAAAAAATTTGCTGCAAGCAAGTTCTCAGATATATATACATTATTAGTCTTTGCAATCATAATAACTTTTGTTATAATAGAGAAATGAGCAGAACTGAAAATCAAAAGCTGCTCTTAATTTTTTACTTCTTTAGGAGAGGAAATACGTCAGTATCTCATTGGACCACAAGGACCACCTGGTCCTCCTGGCCCCCCTGGACTAGGTGGAAGTGGTGTATCTGTGTCACTGGACTACGATGAATTGACAAGGAGGGTTATCAGCTATATGACAAGTAAGGATTCTTTTTACAGTCATCCCTTTATGAATGCATAATAATTTTCTTACCAAAGTGATTTCTCAGATTGCACACTGTGAGAGACAAATGGACTAGTCAACTGATGCCATCCCTAATGTAAAATCTAAATGTAAACTTTTGTATGTAGTTGTACAACTATAGGGCCTTTCAGCACTGGGCCTTATTCTAGATTATATCCTGGAATGGGTATTTACATAGCAACAGCATGGAGTCATATTTCTGCAGGCAATGTAAGCAACATTCTCATTCGGTGCATTTTAGGAAGCCTATGCAATTGTCGTGCAACTGGAAACAGTCCACAAAATCCTCTTGTCAGAAAGCCTGTGCTCTGTGGAATGTTGCAGCCATCCATGCTGGATCGGTAGACCAGCCCAATGAAGCCTCTGGAATGCCTTGTCTGCGCTGTGGACCAATCTTCCCCCAGTAGAATCCTGTGCCATCATCAGATGAGGCATTGGCACAGGTTATGGCTTGCTCCAATCATGGACCACTTGTAAGCAAGTCCATATGGCATTCTAGGTTGGCATACTGGGCTAACTTCTCATGTGCAGAGGGCACACAAGTGGGTTGTTCAGTATGCCAAGGCTAAGAAGCCCAGCACCATTTTCCCAGCTGGCAATTTGGAGGGCTGGAAACCTTCATTTCCAGTCTCCAAAGTTGAGCCATGGTGGACCACCAGCACCCCAGCTCATTGTGGGCTGGGGCATGTACTTTGGCCCAGCATGATGTGGGATATTTCATCATGCAGAAAGGCTTCAGCGACCCTTTATCAGTTCTTCACAACATTACTGAAAGTGTCAACAAGCTCCTCCATTCATTTTATTGGCATCCTGGCCTGGATGGGGAATATTAATTATGAATGGATGGATATGCTGAAGTCCCTCTCATTTTTAATTCTATTCTTGTCTTGCTTTAACTAGTGTATTAGGAAAAAAATGCTGATAGATTTCAGTCCAGATTTTTTCCCCACTTTATATTGCTATTTAGATAAACCATACAACATCAGGAATGTAGCAAAAATACGATAGGCTACTACAGCAGTAAACTTGCATTTAAGCAAGGAGGTGGCACAGGGAGCCCTGCATTAGTGATATTGATCTATTAGGGGTCAAATCCAGTCTAATGGTATATTCAAAATCATAAAATGAGCTTCATTTGCATCATTTACAGATACTATCAGAATGTTCAAATATTCCTCTAAAAGTTTGCATTATTATTTTCATGCTTCCAATTAAAAACATTTTCTTACAAGTTGCCCCACAGCTTTTTCACTTCAAATGTTTATTAATAATCTAGGTTCAGGAATGAGCATTGGACTTCCTGGCCCACCAGGACCACCTGGCTTGCCTGGGACATCTTATGGAGATATCATAGCTTTGCTCCAAGGTAAACCATACAATCTATTTTTCTTGGAAAGCTTTGTATACTGAATCTATCAAGAAGGGTCCAAAGTATCTCAAAAAGCCACATGAAGGAGCTCTTCTGAGGCTAATTTGTGTTATTTCAAAGCAGGTTCTCAGAAAAAATTAGTTATGTGCTTATGTACTGTTCATTCAAGGTGCTCTGGGCTTTTCCTGTAGGTCAAAAGATCCTATCCCAGAGACTGTGCCCAGGTTGGGCATTGCTCTGCTACTCTAGTGGCACTCATTTTCAGTGGCACTTCAAGTAGGTGCCTGGTGAGCTTTCATTCACCAAATCACCCAATTGGAAGAGTTCCTGTGGTTGCTGCTACAGCTAGAAATTTAGTAATTTGTTTGGTTAAGTCTAAAAGAAAGACTTGAGGGCCAGAACAGAGGAGATGGCAACATCGCTATGGATGCCAACCTGTGTTCCCTATAGGAGTAATATGGCCTCTCCAAAATAGTGTCTGAAAAAAAGACACACATTTTTACAACATATCTCATGGTAGTTCTATCCTGATTTGATATTGTTTCCATATATATGGTATTAGAGAGGCCAAAGGTTTGGTTTACCTTAATAAGGAGAGATAAATAGTTAAGGATTAAGCTGGGTTAACGGACAAAGGTAGCTGAGGCACAATGTGCGAATAATCTATAATCTTCACTTAAATATAGGCCACATCTCCACTTACTTATGCAGATTTCTGCAGCATTGCAACACCACTTCTGGTGATATCAAATACCTTCCAGGGAGCATACTACTTGCCTGAGTCTCCTGGTATAAGGGCACAAAATAGTGGTGAGATGGAAAGTGCCTCAACTGTGGTGTCTTCAGGTACCTTCAAGCTCCAATAATGGATATATGGAAGTGCCCTAAAACATAGCAGGGAGTGCACTTCCATGGAGCTACCTGCTCCCTAGTATCTCCCTCCACGGTTGTGGAGGAAGACCATACCTAATAGCAGGTTTTGTGAAACTTACAGTGAAATCTACAAACAGGTTCAATGTAGCTTGACAATGCAAGTTAAATTATTCTGATTCTTTACCAAAAGACAGAAGATTGTTCCATTTTGCCAGTTTATGTGTATTTTTTATCCTTTCAGACTCAGAATTTAGAGGTATCATAGGTCCACCTGGTCCACCAGGTCCACCAGGAATCCCAGGCACTGCCCTTACCACCCTTACTGCAGAGGATATCTCCACATACTTACAGAGTAAGAGGATTTATTATATTCAGAAAGACAGTTTGACTCTTATTAGGAAAGGGTGCTATACAGATTTTGTAGAGGACAGAATTGGGAAATTTATGTTCAATCCATTGCAGTTTAATTCAGTAATCCCCCCTTGTCATAAGGTGCAAGTGGGCTAGCCACCAGCAGAGTGTGGTCAAGAACAGTCTGTCCAAATTCCATGGGCGTCCTTGTCGTGGGATGAACCAGAAAGACCTGGGACTGACCAACTAAGAAATAGGGATATGTTACAGAGCTTATCCCAAGTTCAGACCGAACCATTTCTTGGTAGGAATGTGATATTTCCATCCCTGCCACACAGTACTGAGTGATACCTTTTGACAGATGCATGAAGCCTTTTCATTCAGAGAAACACTTTTCAGGATAGCCTTACTGATGTCTTTAAACTAGCACTGGTTACTAGGAAATGAGCTCTGTTGAAGACAAACAGATTTGCTTCAGAATAAATAAGCATAGAATTTTGCAAATGTTATTACTCCAATTTCTGTTCCTAAAAAAGCACCATCTTAAACAGAGTGTAATTTTTAATGAAGCAATTCATTTTCTTTTCTGCCCAAGGTGTTGGCTTCTCTGCATTTGTTGGACCTGCTGGACCCCCTGGACCCCAAGGACCCCCGGGACCTCCAGGACCCCCTGGGTTATCAGGAACTGGCCTTATTTCCTATGGTGATGGTGTTTGGACTGACCAGTTTAGGAGTGAATTGATCCAGTACTTGACCAGTAAGATACGTTCACAATTGCAGTTTTCTTTGCTCTGCCCAGCTGTTGCGCTTTTGGAAATGTTAAATCTGTTCTTCATCCTGGCTTTCTGCCTAGGGCTGATCTCATACCTCTTGTGGAGCAGCTGTGATGCTCTGCAGCTGCTATCCCAGGCTGAAAGCTCCCTTGAGGCATCAGAAGTGTTTATTATGGCTTTGTTTTAAGGTGGTCCAGTAAGAGTTCCTTCTGCTTAGTTTTATTTGCTTTGACGGGGTTTTGGCAAAGAACTTTGGTTTGGTTTTTATGTAGTTTGCACTTCCTTAACAGAAACTGGAAGGACTGGGAATGCCCTTCAGTGAGCAAAACATTGTCCCTGCTCCCAGCGTAGTCCATCCTGGGATATAGCATCTTGCATTAAAAATAATGTTTCCAAATAAATAATCATCAGAGGGCTCCATGCTCCTCAGTACCTTTATTTTCAGTACACTCGGAAGCTTGCAGCAAAATGCTAAAACCATAAATATTGAGCTAAAATAAATCACAGGAGAATGGAATAATAAACAAACCATTCCCATGGGTTTTGATTGTAATTCAGAATAAAGAACTGTGAACCATGAATAGGGACAGAGTGGCCTCAGTAATCCATTTGTTGCTTCTCAATTGGTGGCTATTACCAGCTGGCTCTAGGTGGAGCTTCTCATGAAGATAGTCTGGATGCTACAACAAAGGATGCAAAGGGCATTGTATGGAGATTATATAAATCCCAGTTCTTTCAACATTTAGTAGGTTGCCATACAGCTTTGAAAAAAGGTAAAAGAGATAAGTCAGGTACACAAAAGACCACTGCTCACATATATGCTACCTCATTGTTTTCCTCAAGCTCATATATATGAGGCTGCACTTTACTCTCTGCCCTGGCATCAGACATGGCAGAGGACCCTACTTCACCTGAGCACCTTTAAAGGTATCTTGGCAAATGCCCTGCCCTGGCCTCGGGTAAAGTGGCAACCCACCATGTCCCAACCTGGAAAAATGGAAACAGCTGCAAATGGTAGGAAAACAAGGCAAGGAGTAAAACCCATTGCAAAATGGCGATGGCACCAGTCCCTCCCCTCATAAATGTGCAGGTCACAATTTGGAGATATATTAGACATAGTAGAATAGCCACTCCTGTTTAACAATGTTTCCTAATCCTTGGCCTTTGGCTAAATAAGGAAACAGAATTTTCTCTCCACTTTCAGACACTGTTATTGTTATAGTAGGTTAATTTTTATATTTGAGAGCTTCATATATAGGGCAGGATAAAAATGCAAATAATAAATACAATAAGTCCACCAAAGCTGATACAGCTCCATTCATTTCCACAACTGTGTTTTATAGGTGATGATGTACGTTCTTTCATCACTGGGCCTCCTGGACCTCCAGGACCACCAGGAGATGTCCGTTTTATAGATGAATCTTACAGAAGGTCTGTAAACTCAGAAGGATCGTATGGTGGGTCCGTGAGCTCTGCTTTGTCTTATGATGCATCACTAGTCAATGGTGGATCATACAGCAGTTCATTGGGAAGCAATGGAGCATACGATGGATCACTTGGAGCAGATGGATCCTATGCTGGATCATATGGAGCAGGAGGATCAAACGGAGCAGATGGATCACTCGGAGTGGGTGGATCGTATCGCAGTTCACGTAGAACAGATGGATCCTATACTGGCTCACATGGGGCAGGGGGATCACTTGGACTAGGTGGATCTTACAGCAGTTCACTTGGAGCAGATGGATCACAAATGAGATCAGTGGGCACTGGAGGAACATATGATGCTTCATTTGCTGCATCACTGGATTACAATGAGTTGGCGCAGAGAGTATCTGAAAACATGCAGAGTAAGTATCCCTATATTTTGGTAATGTAAATCTAAAGGATTTTTTAAAAGCAATTAAACCTAAAAGACATGCTGAAACTGACTGCTGATTGCCTTTTTAATTGCTCTACTGAAAATCACAAGTCCTGCAGCTTTTACAGCCAAAGTGCTTGATCTAGTCCTTGAAGCAGGAAGCATGCTGTTTGCACCACACACCCATATTCTCTCAATGTCAGAAGCATTCATTCCTGAACTTTGACATGCCTTTCTAGCACATTCCATCAATATTATTATACAACCTTTATCCAAACCTGCTGGACACATTCTGGCAAGTTCATACAGAGGCTTCTCAGGTGGCCAGGGTATGTGGCATACGGTTGAGCAAAGCACTTCAAGTCAGGCCACTTTCCATTGGTCTGAACAGAGACCAGCTGACTGAGGGCTGATTAAGGTCCCTTCGCTGTGCGGAATGGAGATGCAGCCTGAAAGGCCCTTAGCAACAGAAATCTGCAGCTCGTTCTGTGAAAATCATCTCTTGGACAGCCAAAATATTAATTAACTGACCCTGGAAATTGATGTCAGAACATTAAACTGTTAAAAACAAACTTTGGCATCTGAACATAATTTCCTAAGGACTGCATGGCATGATCATGGCGTGAATGACTAGAAACAAGATGCAATAGCCCCTGTATTGTTTGGTGCAGTCTTCAAAGAGTTAAAGGACAATGTTCTACTGAACTGTGAGAGACCTTCACAGAATGCCTGGAATTGCTGCAATATAGAGGCCATTTCACATCCAAATTCATCGGAGGCGTTCTTGGTCTTGTGGTTAGAGTTCCAGACTGGTACCCTAACCACTAGACCAGGTTTAATTCTGCACTCCTCCAGGAAGCCAGTTTGGTGACCTCAAGCTAGTCACAGTTTCTTTCTGAGCTCTCACAGCCCCAACTACCTCACAGGGTCTCTGTTGTGGGGAGAATAACAAGTTTGTCAGCCATTTTAAGTCTGAGAAATGAGTGAGAAAAGCGGGGTATAAAAGCCAACTCTCCTTCTCCTCTTCCCTCTTCCTTTTTAAAATGCCCCTACAAATGACAGAGGCAAGAAATATTTGATTGGAATGTATCATGTGCTTTGCTGATGATGCTCCCAGGAGCAGATGCATTTTAGAATGGCTGCTGTAATGTTGTAATGGGCCTAATGAGACTAATTCAGATAGTCCCCCACCTGGGCAGACATAGTGTCAGATTTCAAGCACCTGATTAGAGTGCACGCTATGACACAGTGCATCGATTCTGAACAGAGCATATTTTAGGATGCTTAAGCATATAATGACACTATCTCGAAGGAAAAATATACCACTTTGTATGTAGAATTCTTTATAATATCACTCATTTCAATTTTTTTTAAAATTATGTTCAAACTTGCAGACCGAGGGCTTCTCCAGGAAATGATAACTTATGCTGTGCAAGGACCACCTGGGCCTCCAGGACCTCCTGGCATTAGCAAGGTCTTTGCCTCCTATGGAAACATCACCGCAGACCTCATGGACTTCTTCAGAGGTAAATACTACCTTTCAGTAACTCTGCTTTAGAATTATCGCATTTTGGGTGTTTTTCCACTGTCACTAGAAGTACCCATTAAGTACCCATTAATGGGTACAAAAATGCCATTATGTATCAATTAATGGGTACTTAATGGGTACTTGTAGTGACAGTGGAAAAACACCCATTGTCTCTTGTGCTGCGTTCACATCTAAGTTTTAATCCAGCTTGAGTCCAACTTCAGAGTGGAAGAACACGTTAGTTTTCACACTTCCTTTCCTGTCCTGTGGATGGGAAAGGTGTGTGATGAAGTAACATTGACTAGCGATTCCACTTGCAATCACCAGTCAATGTTAGCTTACCCCCCACATGATCGATCACTTACCTGGGCCGGTCCTCTTCTGGGCACCACCATATTGAGTGTGGTGCCCTCCACAACTGTGCATGCATCAGCGCCATCTGTGTGGTGATGCTGACGCTCTAGGCAGTTGCAGTCATGTCAAGGGGTCATCGGAGCTGCCAGCATCCTGGTGCAGCAGCCCCAATGACCTCCCCAGTCATCAGGGGTGCAGATGGTCACTGCTGGATGCTTGTGGAGCACAATTTCACAACCTCTAGGCAGGCAGAGGGTGTTTCACCTGCCCAGAGGTTGCCTAATTGTCCGCTACGGACTGAAGTGTGAATTCAGCCCTGGTCTAGATTTCACAATCTGGATCCTTTAGGCCTTGTGAAGTTTAAACAAGCTTAAAAGCATATCTTGTTGAAGATGTTGGTCAGCCTTGGGATTTCTCCTCAATGTAGTGGCAAGAATTCTAAACCTCATATGTGCATATTTGCAATAAGAGTAAGAACTTATGTTGTGTTATTTTGCAGCTTATGGAACTATTCCAGGCCCACCTGGGCCAAAAGGAGATATGGGATTCCCAGGACCTAAAGGTAAGGAAGTGAATGTTATGTTAAAGAACCTAAGAGCAAGGTAGGAGCCTCATTTATTTGCCTTGTACTTGCTTCTTTTTTGATAATGAAATCCAATAAAACTATAAGTATTTTAATATTAGAGGTTAAAGTGGGACTTTGCAACCAAGTATCAGGGTGGATCCTCAGTCCCCTGCTTGGAATGCCAGCTAGCTTGGCCAAGACATCTCTCAAAATATTTCATCTCATGTCCATAAATTTGAATTTAAACATTTGAATGAATTTCAGATTTTTGAATCTATTGGTTTGAATTATTTGGACATTCGTATGTGTACGGGTTCGTACATGATGCATACTTGCACGTACGCATCTTTCCAGTATCCGTACACATTTGTACAGATCCAAATGGGACAAAAACGGGTGTGTATGGGATAACCATGGGATGCATACGGATGTGTATGGGTGCGTATAGGATGTGTAACAATGCATACGGGCACATACGAATGTTGTCACCATTCATAAGTGCAAATTCAAATTAAAAATTCAAATAAATAGATTCAAATTTGCTTAATTTGAATTGAATTTGGGTAAATTTGAATCTTAAAGTTTTTTAATGAAAATCCACCTTTGGGATAGACAATGTGAAAATAAAACTACTGGTCACTTTGCTGATGTGTAAACCTTAGGTGTGGCCACAGCCCAAATTGGAGAGAAAGGCCATTTGCAGGGATTCGAGAGCAAGTGAACTTTTTACCTTTGTCTTCTGTTTGATGGTGCTGAGAAGCAATTGGTGGGACACTGTGTGAGACAGGATGCTGAACTAAATGGGCTGTGACCTGATCTAACAGGACTTCCCTTAAGTCCTTATGCATTTCCAACTACCATATTTTCCGGCGTATAAGACGACTGGGCGTATAAGACGACCCCCAACTTTCCAGTTAAAATATAGAGTCTGGGATATACTCGCCATATAAGAAGACAACACCCGGCGTATAAGACGACCCCTGACTTTTGAGAAGATTTTCCTGGGTTAAAAAGTAGTCTTATATGCCAGAAAATACAGTAATAACCTAATTATTAAAATTAAAGTTGTATTTTATTTTTAGGTGATAGAGGACCAATGGGACCCCCAGGCCGCCAAGGACCAAGAGGACCAAAAGGCGAAAAGGGTGAGAAAGGTACTTAACTTTTCAAAATTATAGAAAATGCTTTATTTGTATCCAGAACTTTGCCATGGTTCTCATATGCATGTTCCATGTCCTGCCACCTCTCCTTCAGAGGCACACAAGAAAATAAGTAGTAGAACCAAGTGGAAATGTTGCTACTTTCACTCTAATACACCAAAGTATTCATCTCATCTGAGTCGAAAGGGAACAGAAAGAGATGCTTCACACTCTATAAAATCCTTGTATGTTTTAACCTTCCCATAAAACACAAAGTAGTAAGTAGCTTAAAAAAAAATAGCTGGGGGAAAGTGGGTTGTTTACCAGCACATATTATGAATAATACTCTAAACCTATTAACAAATTAAATAATAAACATATTGAAAACAAATAGCATCCAATGTTTATAAAATTGAAAAAAACCTGAATTATCGCCTTTAAAATTATCGCCTCAAAAATCTGAATTATTGCCTATATTGTTTTTGCAGTTTTAATTTCACGGGGTTTAATTTTTACGAAATTAACTTATCTTCCAAATTTAACATTTTACAACATGATGTCTTGATTTTTGCAACTAAGTGACACCAAAACTAGAATACTACAAGTCTGGAAGTAATCTGAATTCACATAACAAATCCAGATACTTTCTACCATCTTATGATTCATTTTCTCTTCTATGGCAGCTGTTTGACGATGATGCTTGGGTTTCTTCATTTTCACCACAAGAAATAAAGGATCAAATTGATTTTCTATGTAGCTATAAAAATCACAGTGCTTATTTCATCATGATGCTTCAGTGTCATAGTATCTCTTTGCTAGCTATAAATCTATCTTGCTCTTTACTTATAAATTAACCATGATACCATATCATTCTGTTTCTCATAGGTGAACAAACATACATTGGGCGAAGAAAAAGGAGAAGCATCGGAGTCTAATATAAGAATAAATTAGGTCTGAGTTCCTACAATTGTTCTTGGTTGCTTCCATTTTGGTCCCAGTAGTGACAATTTCCAACAGATGACTAATACTTGGTATTTGGGGAATAATTCTTAGAAACATTATATCTAGGATTTGTGTGACTTCCACTACTGCATATCAGACTAATTGCTCATTTTTGTTTGCTGTAACTCCATATGGATTAGAACGGAGAATGTTGTATTGGCATAGTTCCCCAAAAATTAACTCATGCATGCAAAGCTCAGGTTATTTGGATGAAGATAAGAATGAAGAGTCTTGGGCAGAAAATGAATCAATAATGCAAATATTGCCTCCAGCTATGCAACTTGGTATAGTAAAAGGCATAGCCAGAATTTCCACTGATATGGATTTGAAAATAATAAGCTGTAAAGGCAATCTTAACCTTACTTTTCTGGGAGTAAGAGCTTCTGAGTGGAAGAAAAGATAGTTAGGATTGCACTGTTACACCAATTGTAGTTCTATTAACATATTACATTTGCCAATATTACATTGTGCCCTTTAATGCACAATTAATTCATTTAAAAATGTGAAGGACCTTGGGGCTATTGATATTTAAGCACTTTTTTTAGAAGTAATGATGTTATTGCGTCAAAAGTAACATTTTAATAAGTAATTTTCCAATTAAAGCTTGTTTACATTCTGGCCTCACTTTAGTAGAAACAAGTTGCTGAAATATGTCAGGCCAGAGTAGGAGTACATTTAAACAGACTATTAGCTTGCAAGACATAATATTAGAGAAGCACACCCATTTTCAGAAACAAGATATTATATCGATGACTGTTTCTGCATGTTTTTAACTGACTACTGTTAAGATGCATATGCACATGAGAAAGATTATCTACAATTTTTCTCCCATACAATAATAATCTATTCCCTTATCAAATATAGACATGAAACTCATTAGCTGAAGTTAGCCATCTTATTCAAAACTAATTCCCCCCACTCCAAGATATTAGATGTAGGCCAGATTCCAAAAACCACACAACTTGGAAATTCTAGTTCCAAGAACATATACATATGCAAACCAGGGGAGATTCAACACTGGCCAGTGAGCATACTAAGCCTGTCCTTTCTGCATGTTGATGTGGTCTAAGGGTAGTCTCCAAGTGGGTGTGTGGAAGGGAAGATCTCAATACACTTCATGGTTCAATAGGCTGCCAGTATGGAATCACCAATTTTCCAACAGGGGTTAATCTGAGGAATGTATAGTGTCTTGGCAGAAAAAGTGAAAGCTGCCCAATCTGCTAATCTCAGATTGGGGTGATGGAGCTAAGAGTCACTGTCTTTCAGTTATATAGCTATAGTTTTATACTAATGCTGGAGCAGACCAAAAACCTATTGAGTCCAGAATCAGTGGCCAACCAGGCATCTACATGAAAGACACAATAAAACCTACTTGTGATTTCAAGCAAATGGAATTACAGAGGCAAAATATACTAATTCCAATGATAATTTAAATAATCATGATTAGTAACCATTGATAACTTCATTCATGAATGTATGGAAAAGGAATTCCAGCTTTTGCTGTTCAACATACCTGATAAAATTAATTTCCTGCAGTGTTACTGGTTTTCTTGCTATGAGGGTTTGGAGGAAATACTCTTATTGTTTAACATATAAAGCAGCTTGCTCTGCATTTCAAACAATTGTATCTGTAAGTGACTTATTTGCTTTTTTAATAAAAAATAATAAAGGTACTTGAAAAAAGTCTTGTTGATTGTATGTAGTCACTGTATATTTAAAATTACCTGATACAAACCAGCTGAAGTCTTTGTTTTAAGCCTGGAAGTGCCAAAGTTTCATTCTTTGACATATGAATCCACAGAGGTCCACCTTGGTGCCTATGAGAGGACCTGAACTCAGTGGAACAGACAAATAAAACCAACTGGACAAACAATTTCTGACCATTAAGAAAAATTACTTCTCATAGTCCAAACCTTCTAGCTGGGTACCCTCTTCAGTTTCTCAGTTCTAACTAGGTGCAGAACAAGAGGCTTCCTACTTTTCAACTCAACTTTTAGGTTCTTTTTCATTTTCAAGTTAGACCTCTAGTGACCGGAATCCACAAATTTCTCATGTGCCCCCAGACACAAAGGGTTTTAGGACCCTAGAAATGATTTGTCAAAAGCACAGGCCCTGATTTAGTTTAATGCAAAATGATAATTGTTTTGAGTGCTGTATTGTGCAAACATATGTATATATACTCCAAAACTGGTAATTGGGTTTAGTAGTGTAAACAGACATCCCTTGTATAACACTGTGGTTTGATTCTCATAAATCACCATGTAGGGCAAAATTGAACATGCAAGTATTTGTAGGTTTAGGTACCAATCTACCAATGTTAAGACACTGGCACCACAGAGAGGTAATAGTGGTCGACAGTACTGGGAAGAAGCAGCCAGATTGGCAGTGAGCAGAGAATGGCACAGTAGAATGCTGGCCACACAAAAGTTAGATCATATTATTAAAAGTTTTCATGCTTGCATTAGATGAGTGAAATCACATCTGACCATCTGTGGAAAAGCAAACTGCATTACACAGGGCATGATTGTGCTTTCAAGGGTACCATTGTGTTTTATCAAGCAGATGGATTATCATGATAGATACCAATTCCAGGTACCAGGTGTTCAGTCTATGCAACAAGAGAGGGAATTTCTGTTTCTGGGGAATGATATTGCTAACTTCAGACAGAGAAAATATGCACATTACAACATCAGCATGACAAGCGTACTGCTCAAGATCCTTATTTTATTACTTGTTGCCATTCACACTGGGATTCTTCATGATGGACAGTGTTCAGGTGCCTTAAATAAATGAAAGTGATGGAATTTTAGCAGCTTTTATTCCCTCCAAATCTGTCTCATGTGGGAGATAAGCATCAGGTTTTTTTTTTTCTGCAGAAGTAAACTGGTTATAAAATTGCAATTTGGAAGCTGCCATGGGTATGATTTATACCTTCAGTCTCCTGCTGGAGGAACTTGAAAAAATTATACTGGACTGAAACTAATCTCTATATTCCCTCTATGATTGGAACATTTTTCAAAAGTTACAACATAATCTCAGTCCTGTTTCTTCAAGCTCTTATACCAGAAATCCCTGTGGTCTTCCCAGTGCAATGCCAAGTTGCAACATGGAGGAAACGCATTGCACCACTGTCACAGGAAATCCATCAGGAACATCAGGGGTCCTGTGGTAACTTCAGTTACCTGAACATTTGGTAAGGCGACTTCCAGGAGCCAGTCAAACACAGAGAGAGGGGAATAAAGAAGGGAAGGACATTTGGCTGGCTCCCAAAAGTCTCCAGTGACATGCAAACCAGTTGTCTGAAGCACGTGTTTGGTGGGACACGGTAAGAGGCAATATATCCTGTGTTGCCTCTTGCTATCTGAAGGTGACCTCAGTTTCTCTTCTGTCAAAGGGTGTTTTCCCACTGTCACTAGAAGTACCCATTAATGAGTACAAAAATGCCATTACGTACCCATTAATGGGTACTTCTAGTGACAGTGGAAAAACACCCAAAATTTCCCATACCTGAAATTACTGGTAGATTGTTTTACATAGCCAACCCAGAAATAGCTGTAACTCATGTAGTGGAAGACAGTGGGAGGCAATAACTGGCTTCCTATCTCTAAATGCACTGAAGTGTGCTGCTAGGAGAATATATATTGCAAAACCAAGAACACTATTGTTCGGCTGTTTCCACACTTACCTCTGTAAATCCAAATTAAATAGATCCAGATTAGTGAAATCAGTGCTTGCGAGACCCAGATAATACAAATCCAGATCCAGATATAGGATGTAATGCCCACACTGAAAATGTTGAAATGGCTTGAGATTCATGCTAAACTGGAATCCCATGAGGACACTGTGGTTCAGACCTGTAGCAGGGAATGGGTTCCATTCAGGAAGCACCTTCCAAGCACTTCAGAGGCACCTTCACTTCAGAGTCACCTTGCGACTCCACCATTCACACCTTCCATCTAGAGATGGGCCTACTTCCCACACCCAGGCTCCCCTTGCTATGTGCAACAAACCAGAACAAAGCATCTCTAACCCAAAGAAAGCGACTACTACATTTCCACCTAATTGATCATACTCGCTGTTGAGTTTTCCCCCAAGATTCTGCCAAGATCTCCATTGTTGCAAATAAACTTTATTTTTCCATATCCTTTGCAATGAGAACAAGCCTGGGGATGCTGTTTCCTCAGCCAAAGGTTAGCGTAAAGAGGTGTGTCTTATCCAGATATTTAAAAACATACAACGATGGAGTCCCCACCCATGCATCCCTACTCCCCTCAACTGCTGAGAAGAGTGGCATAGCTAAGAATCCTCGCCGGCAGATCTTAGGACACAGCAGGTCTGTACTGGAGGTGACCCTATAGCTATTTGGGGCCTAAACCATTAGGACTTTATATCTTGAGAACTGCGCTTGTAGGCAAATAGGCAGTCAGTGCAGTTTTTAGGGCCAGCATTATGTGCAACCAGCAGGGCCAGTTAGCACCCTACGGCTGTATTCTGCATCAGCTGCAGCTTCTGAACTACTTTTCAGGGCAGCGACTTCAACCTGGAAGTTACCAAAGCATGATTTACCATAGCAACCACCTCCACCTAAACATCAATAGTTAGTGCAGAAATCAAGAGCATCCCCCAGATTATACATTTCCTTTGCAGGGAAAACCAGTCCCATCAAGAATAGGATTCCTTTCTCTTTCTTGGGCACAAGACCCTGTAAAACGCAGCACCTCCATCAAGTCTGGATTCAATTTCAATTAATTGGTCCCTACATCCAGTCCAATACACCAGTCAAAACACTTCAACTGCCTCTTCTGATTCAGATGGTATGGTGAAGTAGTACTGGGTGTACTACACCTTATCCCAGAACTCCTGATGATTCCTCCCAGCAGCCTCATATAGATTGTCTTTCCAGGATAAACACCTGCAATTGTCCCATTCTCTTCTACTTTCTCTTGACATCTTATTCTGCTCTAAATCAGTAATGCAACACATGCCTAAACTATGGTATTCATTACCAGAAGACATGGTGTTGGCCATCTCAAAGAAGAACCTGGCATTGCCTCTTGCCATGTCCCGCCAAACCTAGCGGTGGTGGCTGCATTATTGGAGACCACCCCCTAGCAGACTGTGGGTAGGGCAAGGTGTGAACTTACCTAATACATGTTGCTTTCCATATACAACTGGTTGGCCACTGTGAGTTTTTTGGATTAAATGACTGACAGGCCTAAATCCGCAGGCCATTTCTTATATTCTTGTGGCACTAATTTGTCTGAATCCTTATTAGACAGATTTTCCAAACTGGATACAGTATTCACAATGAGGATCTAACTAATATCATATGAAGTGGAATTATTGTTTCCTATGATTTGGAGACAATTCTATTGATGCAAACCCAAAATGCTGTTTGTGCTGTAACATCGCACTGTTAAATTATATCAAGTTTACCAAATCTTACGTACTGTTGTTGAGTCAAGTATTTTACATTCCTATATTTGAGTTTTTGCCTTAATGTAGCACCTTATTTATGGTATTTAGAACCCTCTTCTTCCCAGGCAGTGCATTCTCCTCCTCACCATTATATTCCAATAACAATCCTGCGAAGTAGACTTGGCTAAGAGGTAGCAACTGACCAAATGTTATTCAAATGTTTCCACAACCAAGTGAGGATCTGAACACAGGGAGGCACAGGCCTCAACCCAGCAATCTAGTCACTGTTTATCCAGTTCTTTCATACTAGTTCCAACCCAGTTCTCTTAAAAACACTTTGAATTTTGATTTGTCTTCACAGCATTTGGTACCCATTAGGGTTGTCCTGAATTAGTTCTGTACAAAGTGGGTTCATATAGAACTGGTAAGATTTATGGGCTTGACTTTTGGACCAAATCTTTTGAAAAGTTCTAGGCTTGATTAAATAATGCACAGGAGGATCTGTCAAATGGATTGTCTGTTTGAACTCTACACACACACATATCCTGCTCAGAGGCCCTCACCAGATGAAGAAGAGTTGGCTTTTCTACCCCACTTTTCTCACCCATTTAAGGGGACTCAAAGCAGCTGACAAAGCTTTCTATTATTCTCCCCACAACAGAAAACCCTGTGAGGTAGGTGGGGCTGTGAGAGCTCAGAAGAGAGTTGTGACTAGCCCAAGGTCACACAGCTGGCTTCATGGAGGAGGGCGGAATCGAACCCAGTATTCCCAGATAACAGTCCGGCTCCCTAACCACTAGACCAACTAACCGCTGGGAGATGAGTGCTCCCAGTCACATGTTCTAGGGAAGACTGTGGTGGGTGGCATTCTTCTTTCTCAACACTTACTAAGCCTTTCTCTGGTAGTCAAAGATGGCCATTGATATACATGAAATAAATAATTGTTTTGACTTTGACATAGCATTAAAATATAACCACACAAGAAACACAATTTAAAGTATAAATCTGATGAGAATTGTTTGAAGTACTACAAAAGCCCCCGATAAAGCAAATGCTTTGCACAAATCTATCAGTGCACTATAACTTTAAAAGTTGTCTTGGAAAAGGATTTTAAGCAGACTGCATTTCAACCAACACCTGCTTCTTCTCACAGCTTTTAAAATGATAGAAGCTTGCTCCTCTTTTTCTTATGGAAAATGTACCCTCTGCAACTTAACAGATTAAATACAACACACTTTCATATATACCAGTATCAGAGCATTTTTGGAGTGGAAGATTTTGCACATATGTCACCACATAACATCACTTTTATTTAAATCACCAATAGTCTACCATAATATAGTTGTGAAAAAGAGAAGAGTCCTACAACATCCTTTAGTATCAACTCCTCAAAATGTTTTATTTTCCTGCTCCCCTATTATCTTTGAATGGTACCTTTGTTATCTTCATCAGTGTTACTGAAGTGTCAAATAGGCAAAATGCAACATGGTTTCTAACTGGAACTGACTAGTATAGTGTAAAGTGAGTATCCAATTCTAGTTTACAGTAACCAAGTTTCTGGCACTGAAAAACTGTGTTTACTATGACCTAAGAAACAGAGAATTAGAAGTATACGAGTACAAGGAGAAATATACAGCCTGCATTACTTTGGGGTTTATGCTGGAAGAACCCAAGCCTGTTATGCCAAGAAGGGGACAATTTATGTGAACACCAGGTAAAATCTGGGGGAAAGAAGAATGAAAGAAAAAACCCTCATTATTTTTTTTTTAAAAAAGCTCAGAGATCTTATTCCATCTGACATATATAGACGCAGGAAGAATACTTTCTCAATATTCTTGTGAGGCAAACTCCTAATTCCCACATGGTGGCATCATCTCCAAACGTCAAATTTGTAGAATACTGATAGAAGAGGTAGCCAAGAAGAAAATTTATACAGAATCCCTCCAAACTTGAGTTTTTAGAACACATTATCTGTTGACTGGACAGGCAGAAAGGGTATTTAATGTTATAGTCAGTATTAGTTACTTTGCAAAGGTGAGGCTTAAAAAAGGTAAAGCCTTCACCACCTCAACAATAACAAATAAACAAATGTAAGAACTTTGTATACAGCAAATTGTAATATTCTAAATAATATATATATATATGTGAATTTACAATCAAATACACAATACATATTTATAAAGTAAATGGAAGGTATTAAGGCTAGCTATACCTGTTAAGTAATTATGATTTAGCAAGAACAAAAGTTAAAAGAAAACATGCATCTTCAAACTATACTTTTACTGTCACAATTAAACAGTCTGATCTGATCATGTCAGATTTGATACCTGATATCAGTAGCCAAAATTAATGAGCAAGGTTGCTTTAAGTACTACATAATTTAATAATCTGCTTCCTTTACATGCAGAAATGCCAATGGAATATTAAAAACTTTGTAATAAAGTCATAGTTCTCACATTTAGTGATATATAGCAAATTGTGAAAATTTGATTATCCAAACATATCTACTAAAACATTAGGCTGCAAAGGACAAGAAGCAACCATAATTTTATCACAAATTTTATCACATATCAAAAAGACAGTCTAAAATGCAACACTGCTTTTGATATGATTCAAACATTAAGCTTAAAAGACTGCAGTTCTTGTTGAATGAGGCACATCTGCCAACAACCTGATAAATATTTCTACCCAACCCCAAAGCAAATAAGTTATAATACAACTACAAACTTTAGAAATAAAAATTGCATGAATAGTTAATGGCTGAACAGTGGAGAAGATCAAATACTTTGTCTATATATTTAACTTAAACCCTTCTTTAGATCAAACACATCAACATTTATTTGTAAGGATAAGAGCAATCACAACCACTTTCTGTTCTGAAATCTCAAGCTGCTACTTTGGTAAGAGGGAATCTACACAGTTCAATTTGCTCTCATGGGAGTGAAAAGTGTCACACACTTTGTTTTACAGTATCCTATTATTTCATTTTGCTTTGTAGAACACCAGGGTGGAAATAAGTAAGAAATAAACTGTACATTTTAAAGTTGACAGGGCTTTTCTTCTTCACTTTTATATATTTTAGTGCAAGGATTGGACAAAAATCGTGGCAGCAGCAAGTGTTACAGTAATACCAATACTAAAGAGAACTTCCTTAGTGACAAAGAAAAATCATCTTACAAAAAAACAGAATGTTTATGGGTTTTAGGCACTGAATAAAAATGAGGCTAGCCACCCATTTTTTTCACACAGTTAATGGGTAGAACGCAATAAAGATTTGGTTAAATCAGCAGTAGTATAGTTGACTAGAAATCCTCTATACTTATTCTGGGGCACTACAGTTTACTGTTAACAGTACACGCTTGCTTTCCAGTGCCAACATTTCAGTTCAGTTTTCAAATGGCTATCTATTCTCGAAATACATGAAAAGAAGTATCAAATTTCAAGGCTAACTGTGCTTCTATTTTAAATGGCTTCCCATCATGAAAACAAAAAGCCAAAATTCTGACATCACTGATTGTCTCCACTGAGAGTGAAGTTCCTGGACAATGCTGAAGACAGGGAATTTTTTTTTAAAAAAAGACAACACACCAAAAGCCACCTCACAGAGGTCCCAAATTTACGATCCAGTGGAGTGTAAGCTAGGGACAGGGTAGAACTTGGAAATCCGGCTTTGCGTTGATGGGTTAAGGCATTCAGATTCTCCAGACATTTTAAAAAAAACTTCCTGTTCCTGAAGCTTCCGAGCAAATTCCTCTTCCAAGGTCTAATGAAGAAAAACAGTGCAACAAAATAAACATGGTGGAATCATGCTATTCAGTGCTAGTTTCAGTGTTAGTTTCAGTGCTATTTTGTCTGACATAGGCGAAAAATACATATAACATTTTATCAATGTGGTTAAATTAAAACGTATGGCATGAGAAAGTATGGCTATGAATCAGAAACACAGTAGATGAATGTATAATGTGATTTCACACAGTGCACGTTTTACTAATTGTGACCATATATCTTAAGGAAATTTCATGCTTCGCTGTTTTGTGTTTTGCCATCAAACACCAGATGTCAATAGTGCAGTATGCTGCAACCGTCTACCTGGTCAAGGCTCAGTGCTTCTTGCATTGAGAAAAATACAGTACTTGGCTTTGTGTGAGAGCCACTGCTCAGCTGTATTCTTTTCTCACCAAAACTCGGCTACATGCTCTGGCCCTCCTGCTGGATCCTCCTAGCTATCTCTTCACACCACTATGGTCTTGGCCTTGGATAGGAAGCCTATGGGAACCAGACATGCCTGCAGGTACTAGAAATAGCCTGGTTTTGTCTTTATACCCTCTCTTCTACTATTAGTACAATAAACGGAAGAACCTGCTTTTATGGCAGATGTGCGTGTATGTCTGAGATTGACTAATTCGGGGCTCGAGGGCTGCTGGATGCCATGATATGAAGAAAACATAAGGCTCTTCCATGGGAGGAATACACTGCTCTCCATTTTCTACTTGAATTCCTATGTATTCTAGGCTTGCCGTGTCTAGTATTGTAGCAACCCTAAAAAGGATTTGTCATTTAGTTTGCAACTATAGCAATGGAAATTCTGTATTTTACTACATGCTACATATTCCATCTCTCTAAAGTTCTATATGCTGTATCTCAGTCTGCAGCTGCCCCAAGAAATATGTAGATTTACCATGAAATTCACTTTAAATGCCTCCAGTAAACACTTCAAGATATTTTTATAAGTCCATGTGCAAAATGAAAGTCTCCTGTTCAAAGTCTAGTATTCCTCCAGGGTTTCAATTTCATATAGTTTAAAGGTATCTGCTTTCGAATACTGTTGTTACCTTTTTCCTTGGTCTCAGTTTCTCTCTCCATTCTTTTAGTTCATGGCTATGTTCCTCATCCAGCTCTTTTAATTTCTGAGTCTCATGTTCAACCAGTAGATGGCATTTCTCATTCTGAAAATGGGATACAGATAATCCCTTAGTAAAGCTAAACCAGATCAGACAATTAGCTGCTTGTATTGTAGCATATGCTGACCCAATTCTTTAATTAGATAAGTCTGTATAGTGGCAAAGAGAATTCTTGTACTTCAGCTACATTCTCTAGTACGATTTTAGATTTTCAATAAAAGTTATGCTCTGAGTTTATCAGGAACCTAAGAAATACATTTTTGATTTTGTCTGAGTCTCATTTTATGAACCCATCTCAACATTGGAGAGGCATTGTATGTCTGTGGTTCAAACTCTTATTATCTCCAAGCCTGAATCCTGTAGGATAGCTGGCATTTAAAGAATGTTTTCTTGTTTTCACACCTCAGAATTGTGAAACAGTTAAGGTATTTCCCCCCTCTGCCCCTCCATGTGTTACTCACTCCACTATGGAATTTGTCACTGCTGGCACGCAGCTCTAATTCCCTCACATAAAACGCCTATAAACTTGTTGAGATCAACCAGGAGAAAAGTCTTATTAAAATTCCCAAAGCAACTTAGAACTAAGCTGCATTCTTACCTCAGTCCACCTCCAGAGTGAAAGAACACATCAGAGACTGGTCATTTTTTCCTCACATTATCTAACCCAAAGGTGCATTTTTTGAATTAGCTAATGCTGAAAGAAAACAGCTTGTCACTTTGGTGATGTGTTTCTCTCATTCTGAAAGCGGGCTGAAGCTGGATTAAAACTCAGATACAAGTGCAGCTTAATTTCCTCCAATTTTAATTTTCTTCCAGTATAAAGGGAATATGTTACAGCCATTTTTAAAGCACTTAAATAATACATATTTTATACATAACATATTCTCAATGAAACTTCTCCAAGAGAGCCAAGGAGCAATTAACTGAATCAAACTTCATTACAGAAGCCTTGTTGTTTTAAGCATTGACTTTCTGCCAGTGCTCTCTCTTCCAGTCCTGTCTTATACTGACCATGCATCAGCAAAGTGTCTCATAAAACATGGACAGACTAAAAGAAACTCCACATTTTCTTCAGGATGAAAACCTGAACAATTGGTTTCAAAACTTGGAAGTCTTCATAGAACAAAACATTTTAGTGCTCAAAATCAATATGATAGACATTCTATAATTCAAATTATTTTTACACTTTTCATGGGAGAAAAATATTCTTAGAAAGTTGAATTTTCTAAAAACAAGTGCCTTCACAAATGTTGAAGTTATTCTACTGTTTGAAGTAAAATGTTGAAAAGAACTGAATAGCTTGGTATCTTGGAAAAACAGTCTGATATAACTGCAAACTTTAATTATAAAATCCAAATACTATCTTTTCCAATAACATCCATAACTTTAAAAAAACCCCGGCTTCATAGAAAGCAAACGTTATGTGCAGGGCTATGTGAAGAACTTACCACCTAGACTTAACTGAGAACAGAATAATCTGTCTCATTGGTAATAGCAATGCAGTGATCACCATTTCAAGTGAGTAACACTCGCCCCCAGTACGCTTTAACCTAAATGTTTTAACTTCAATGTTCAAACTAGGTGCTTTCAAGTTTCCCTGGGAAGGAAAAGGTAATAACATTTAAATATTAATGCACAAACTGAAGGCAAAGCTATGTAGGACGGAATCTGGATTAATACTGTTTCTTTTATATTTTATGCTTTTAACCTGAAGCTGGTGTAATTCTTTAATGTTGGCTTCACAAAGTAGTTGAAGATCTCGCATTTGATTCTCATGTTTTTGATGCTGCGCCAGTCTCTCATTTTTCTGCCTCTTTTCTTCTTGAACAGCAAACTTTTAGAAAAGCAGAAGAATTCAAATCAAACACTGAAGTTTTTAGATTTTGGCACAAAATCAAATGCACAACACATTACACAGTTTTGTTATGCTGAATTTGTAAATATAAGCTAGATGAAAAGGAGTGGACAGATACTCATGCTCTAACCACAGAAAGTATTTGGCTTGTCCTTCATACATATTGCATTTCTTTGAATCTTTTCTGAACAATTTAGTGTACAGGTGACAATACTAAATTAAGTCTTTCTAATAAAACCAACTGTTTATAGTTGAATACACCATTTCTAAAGTCAACAATCAAACTGACCAACAAGTTAGTAAGTTTAATGAAATAGAACAAGAAGTGTCCTGGGTAGGTGAAACAAGGAGGACAGACTTATCTCAGCTATGTCCATTGGGTTTTTCAGTTCAACACCATCCTAGCCAGGTGGGTGGGTGGGGGTTATTGATGTTATCATCTGAAGGACAATATCCTTCCTTAAGAAAACCCAAACTAGAGCATACTAAGAGGGCCTTCATCTTGCACTGGGTGAATGGGACAGACTGGGGATGCTGTTGGTGTGCCACTCACCCTGCTGCCCAACAGAGTCCCTGAACAAGCTGGTTGAGGTAATCTCTAATGTGGTGCTGAAGAATCACAGGGTTTTAGTCTTGATTAGACTTCAACATAAATGTTGTATCTTGCTTTGTATGAGGATTTCATGGCCTGCATGACAGCCATGAGACTGCCTCAATTTATTGCTGACCCAATGCATAAGGCAGGACATACCCTTGTGAGGGGTGTAGCCTGGAGATTGGATGGAGGCAATGTCGCCCTCCTGTCATGCTAAGACCACAATCTAGCGGTTTATTTAAAGACAGTACTTCTTCACTACAAAGGAAGAAACGTATACAATTTGATGGATTTCTGAATGCTTTGGAGGAATTTCCAGAAGCCAGAGCCTCTTTTGGATTTGTGGAATACCAAGCTAATAGGCTATCAACATGATTGCCCCCAAGTGCCCTCTCTAATACTGTATAGCCTGCACTGCTACTTGGTTTTCTGAGTTGCTCTGGTTGCTGAAGTAGGTTAGGAGGGAGATAAAGAGTCAAAATGGTATGAAAGAGACCAAGAACACGTAAGAGCGCAGAATCATGTGTATATGTGGTGGTGTAAGTTGCAGAAAGGTTTATTTTACAGCCTTCACTGCATCCTCAAGTAAGCACGCAGGAAAAGTGTTCTGCCCCTGATAATCTTGCTAGAAGCCTTTTGTGATAAACTTGCAAGGCACTGCAAACCACTCATCTTCATGCCAACTAAAGAATCTGTTATGGCATCCAATGAAGTGTCCTGTCTGGGTTGTGTGGGACCATATTCAGTTTTTGAGACAAGAGGCTGTGGACCAATTGCTTATGACAACATGCTCTGTGGATCCCTGACCATCTTGATTCTTAGAGCTAACTTTTCTAGGCAAGGTTCTGAATACAGTGATGTTGTGTGCAATTGTGATTTATCTCCATTCATTTCCATTTGGGTTCAGACTTAGGTGTGGGATGGAATCAGTCTTGGTTACTCTGACAACCTCTTACAGGGGAAAGACAGAGGAAGTGAAACTCTGCTAATCCTGTTTGATCTCTTGGCAGCTTTTGAAACTGTAGATCACATTATCCTTCTGGATCCCCTGCACAGAATGATAATAGAGGGACAATCTCAAAGAACAGTACTTGGTCACTGTGACTCAACAGCCTGGCAGCTGAGACGTGGGGTCCCACAAAGCACTAATTTATCCCCAATGCAATTTAATATCTATATAAAGCCGCAATGAGGAGTTTTGGAGTGAGATGGTGCCAGTGTGTAGATGGCCCCCCAGCCCATATCTCTATTACATCCCAAGTAAGGAGAATCCATGAACATCCTGAACTGGTATTTGGATGCAGTGATGGGCTAATGTCCCCCCTCCCCCCCCCCCAAAAAAAAGTTGAACCCCAACAAGACAGAGACTTTGAGATGGTTCTCATGGTCAGGTACTTGTTCTAGGTAGGGTGGCATTTGCTCAGAAGAAAAAGATATGTAATTTGGGAGTAGATATCATCACTGGTGGCCCAAGTGAGCCTAGGGTTGCCTTTTAGCATATCCATTGCAGGCTGCTAAGAGGGACATCTTGCCTTATAAATATTGCTTAAGCGCTTGCATTGGTTGCCAATTACCTAGTGGACCAGATTCAAGGTTTTATCTTGAGATACAAGGCCATGAACAATTTTAGACCAATGTATTTAGCATATTCTCTCTCTGTATAGACCTGTGAAATCATTAAGATTTTCAAAATAGGTCCTGCTACAGGTATCACAAATTACTGGATGCTGTCTTGTGACCACCTGCATTTCTCTATGATAGGAACTATCCCTTCGAACAGTTCACCTTCAATATTCTTAGGACACGTTCACTTTCAGGCATCAACTGAAGACCTATCTTTTCCCCAGGCCTGCCCAGCTTGAATGTTTTTCATTTGTTTTTAATCCTTCATTTATTAATGTTTAATATAACTGATGATTTTAACTGCTTTTATTTTCAGTACTTTGTAATACTACTTTGAGATTAAATTTTTAATGGGAAGTAGGATATAAATATTTTTAAAATAAGCATATAAACAAATGTGTATAGAAATGCTGCCTCAAATCTTCATTTTTGTTACCTGCTTGATCTTCTCACGGTCCTGTTCTGGAGTGCTAGATGAAATAATTCTTAAACTTTTTTTAAACATTGCCATCCTAGTTTTTGCTTCACTGCGTTGGATTTTGGGTAATCGTGCTTTTTCCTGGGTATGCTTATTTTTCAACTCTTCAATAAGTCGCTGGTTATATCGTTGCATCTGTTCTGTTTCCTAAGAAATATAGAAAAGAAAATATGCTTTTTAACCCATATATATTAAATACAACATACCTAAATTTTTCTCAGTCAGATATATCTTCATCGTTAAACAGAAGTAGTTAATCACACAAACTGCAATCAAGTGAGGCTGATATCCAACTTTAGACGTTTGTGTCACTTCCTTTATCCTTCACTATTTTATCTAAATTCTGTCCCTTTCTCTTAGCTTTAAAAATACCCTTTTTTAACAATTCAAACACAGGATGCTAAGGCAGCAGAGATGTACAGAACTGACTTGTGGAACATTGAGATTCATTGAACTCCCTACTTATCCCCCCAGGTCATAACCTTTTTTTCCCTCCTCTTGCACCTATAGCTTCCTCATTTTGGTCTGAGCTGCACTTGGTCTGGCTTGGCCTAGAACACTGGGGTTTTTCAAAATTCTACCTGGCCAGCATGAATTTTTTTTCTACCTGCCTGGGTCTTCTGGGGCTAGAGGATTTCAAGTCCTCCCAGCAAACCAAGTACATGTGTATGCATGTGTATGCGTGGCTCCACTTCCAAGAAGCCTTGAATCTTGACTGATCGTACTAGAAGCCTTTTTGGAAGCTGCCCATACACCTGGCCTGCTGAAAGGATGGTAGGGATTAGAGAGTGTGAAGTACCTGTCTGTGGGCTGAGCACACTTCCAAGAACCACACAGCCAGTGGTACTGTTCTGATACAGGCTGGGTTCCTATGCAGGTTCCCCACAGATTGAGCTAGTTAAGATGTGGGCAAAAGGGGGAGAACGTGGAGGCTGTATTTATGAAGCTAGAAGGGGAGAGGCAACAACAAAAGGGGTGAAGAGGAGATTATAAATTGGTCAAACTGGCACAGTGACCCTTCTCAAGGTTTTGGCTTGCTATTGGACCAAAACCCAAACTTTAAGAAATACGGAACCCTGCAAACAGATGTTCACAATCATTTTCTAACACCTGTTCGACACCTACTTGTAAAGTGCCAGAGATGAATGAAATTTAAGCATCATTTTAATTACCAACAACAGAAGAAATTTAATTTTTAAATTAGTCACTTGTACGAACCAGGATTTACGTCAAACAAACAGGATATACTTGGGAATGCACTAACTTTTTCATGCCGTTTTAGCAGTTGGTGTCTTTGCATGAAGTACTGATCTTTCAGTTGTTGTTTTAGCAATTGGTGCTTTTCCTGTAAGTGTCGTTCCTCTAATTCCCATATTGCAGCTTCACGGGCTAAAGGGAAGGCATTTTAAAAAACTTTACAGAACACTTCACACAACACTTTTCATAAAACTACTGCTTAACCTAAGAATGATAAGAATTATATCATACTTATCATGATTCCCCCTGTTTTTAATGAACATACAGAAAGGTATTACTCCATACATTTTTTGTGCATGCAAACAACACTGAGTCCTAAGCAGCTTTCTTAAAAGTACCCAGAGCATAATAGGGCACAAACACTGTATCATGGCATCCAACAAACAATTTAGCCTAGCAACCACATTTGCAAACATTCAAGAAGACATCTCTCAAGAGAGACTGGGAGGTCTTCTGCTTGAAGTTAAAAGTGAGAAGGGCAGCTGGAACAACAATCTGGCCCAGAAAATGAGGGGAAAGGACTCACGATGGCACACAAGCTAATACATCAAGGCAAAGATGAGGGGAAAACACAAACCTCTCTTGCTGCAACTACCACCAGAACCAGCCCCAATGCCCTAACATGAAGCTTACCCTGAGCCCTTCCCAATAAGACAGCCGCTGCCAGAAAATAGATGCTGCGTCTGGCCTGGCACCATATAACAACTGCTAAACCAACAATAAGAAAACACCACACAGAGCAAAGAGACATGGCAGACCACCTCAAGCAAAACCCTCCCTGCTCCCCAGTGCCTCCCAGCTAGGAACCAAAACATCTGTCTGGTATCAGCTTTTCAAAAATTTCCTCTAACTCCGATTTAAGCCAACAAAGAAAAATACCTCGCATCAGCTGTTGTTTGTTATTTAGACACTCCCGTTCAATAGTGGCTAACTCTGCTTTTTGCTGCTGAATTATCTTCTTTAGTGATGCATCCAATTCTTGTTGCTGTTTCTGTACAAATTCTTGCTCCTATCAGGAATCAGAGCAAAACTCAGTTGCGCGTAATTCTCAGATGCATTATTTTGTATCATATCTAGGTGCTAAGAATAATCATATTAAACACAGATTTTATGTAAAATAAATTGTACAGAGAAAGACCCATAATGAGAATCTGAACCTGGGTTTCCCTGATTCAAAACAATTTACCTATGGATCAATTAAAATTTCACACAACAAATGGACTTACGGCACGAACCAAATTTGCAGCACGCAAATACAAAGAAATGTGATAAAGAAACATTTAGGAGGAATTAAATCACCTTATTTCTGTTTTTATCTTGTCTTACACTTTGATATCTCAGGGAAGGTGATAATCACTTAAAGAATACTGAATCAAATAAAAAATATCATCTTAAGACAAAATGATGGTGATTGGCCCACTTCTGGGGGAAAGTCATACTGCAGGGTAGAGAAGGCAGCCTTAAGAACTCTAACACTTTTAGTGGTGCATTATTGGGAGGGCCTGTTCAAGCGATCTCAACACAAGTTCTCTCTCTTCACTGCCACCCTTGTTAAATCACTGGCCTTCTCCAAATGAATAACTGAGTTGAAAGGCTAATGGTGCATGCTTGCCGGGCCTATTGTACAATTCTGTAACATAATTGCATGTCAGGCTGATATATTCTTTGAGATATTCTGTCAAAACCCACACAGAACAGAAAACAATGAGCTAATTTAACATTTTTAATGTCCATGAATTCAAACTTGTCTTGGGAACAGTAATTATCAATCATGGCATATGGCAGAAGTGTAAAGATAATTGAGATTCACAAAAACTTTGGCTCTCCTGCCCCTCAATATTAGGACATTTTGGTAATGATATTTTTTTACCAGTCTTATTTTCATTTACAATGTTAGAAGACAGCCATAATTGTTCAGGCTCATAGCTCTAAATAACTGATATCATTTAAGAAGGAAGTGGAGGAATGAGGAAAGAACAGTCAAAGATGTAGCGGATGAAATAAAATGTTTCCAGCTATACTGTGTTCTCCTCAAAGCACTATTATATAACAAAGTTTCAATATTTGTTCTCTGACAAATCTGTTTTGGATCAACATATCACCAGGCTCCACCCAAGACCTCAAAGCTTAGATTGTGAACTTCCTAATAAAAATATGCAGCCTATCAGTACACTTGGCTTCCACAGCTGAGGACTGGAATGTAGCTCTAATTTTCAGAAAGGGCTCACAAGAAGACCCAAGACGTTATAGGCATGTCATCTTAACATCTATTCTGGGGAAGATAGTGGAAACCATTATAAAATATAAAATTAACATTTAGAGGTATAGCTCTTACTTAAAGAAGACCAGCACAGCTTCTGTATGGGGAAATCCCATTCAACTAATGTAATTTTCTAAGTTTTTTTTTTAGTTCTTTAATGTGTTTGTGGATAAATGGTTAAAAAGTTCTTGATAAAGCACTTATCAAAGAATCATCCGTAAGCTAACAGTCATGGAGTAAAAGGACAGTTCCTATTATGAATGAGCAACTGGGCAAAAAACTGGAAAAAAGAACTGGAGAACATAGACATTTCTCAGAATGAAGAGACAGAACAAGTGATTGGTCCTTGTCTTAACACCGAGGCTACTTCTTCTAGACTAGGTCAGGACTTCAGGGCCTTTATGATAACCATGGGTCTGTCACAATACATTATGGGTCCAATCTGGTCTTTACTACAGAACGGAAATGTGAGGATCCATTGGTAGACTGACTTGGAATGAGTCACGGTTGGATCATTTTCTGGTGAAGCTTGGTCTTATGGTGTCAGTTCCTTGCTGAAGGGATGAAGGATCCATTGAGATGGTCTGCCCTCTGAGTCTTATGAAATCAGGTAGATTTCTGATGGCTCTGGGGAAGTTTCTGGTTGATATGGTTGGTGCTCAGGGGAGGCTGTTGAAGGGCTTGACAGGTGTCTGGAGGCAATAATGGGCTGGATGAGGGCCACTGAAGCTGAATCCAGACAAGACAGAGGTGGCATGTGTCACAGGGTCTCAGGTCCATGTAGTTGGTAGACACCCTGTGCTTGATGGGGCTGCAATGCCCTGGAAGGGATAGGTACATAACTTGGGGTACTCTTGGACTCTGCGCTAACAGGTGGAGGCCGTGGCCAGGAGCACCTACTCCCAACTACGGCTGGTGCATCAACTGAAGCCTTTTGGGGGCAGAGACGACTTGGCCACAGTTATCCATGCTCTGGTAACCTCTAGACTGGACTACTGTAATGCGCTCTACATGGAACTGCCCTTGAAGACGGTTCAGAAGTTGCAGCTAGTGCAAAATACAGCTGCTAGAGTGCTGACTGGAACAGCTGGCTAGATGCACATCACACCAGTATTAAAAGGGCTGCATTGGCTGCCAATTCATTACCGAGCCCAATTCAAGGTGTTAACTTTGACATACAAGGCCCTAAATGACTTGGGCCCCATATATCTAAAGGAATGCCTTCTTCCATACTGACCTGCCCGTGCCTTAAGATCTGGAGTTGAGGCCCTCCTGGTTGTTCTACTGCCCTCAGTAGTGAAACTGGTGGGCACCCGGGAAAGGGCTTCTCGGTAATGGCCCCCAGGTTTTGTAATAGTCTCTCCCTTGAGGTGCGTCATGCCCCTATATATTCAGGAAGGAAGTGAAGATGCACTTCTTTGCCCTGGCCTTTGGCTGATATGAGGATGTGATTATACTCCTCCCCTCCCCCCTACGGCAGATACTATTTTAATATGCTGTAAGTTTTAAAATGTTTTTATGTATATTATCAGTTTTAATATTGGCTTTAATTAGTTGTTTTAAAGGCTGTTACCCGTACCTTCAGGTATAGGGTGGGATAGAAATATAAATAATAAATAAAGTTCTGGTCTCACTTTGGAATCATGAGGTGAGTAATAGAGCTATTGACACACTCACTCCCAAGCACCCTCAGAGACTTAGTATAGTGGGTAGCTGCATGCAATGAAGTGTGTGTGTGGGGGGGGGGGACGACAACTAGAATGCAAGTAGTGTAAATCCCAATGTGAGTCTGACCATTCAAGATCTGTTCATGCCCTTTGTGATAACACTGAATTATTTTGGGGCAAAGTTGCTAAGATTCACATGGAATTGAACTCCATAATTGGGAATGGGTTAATGGATCCAACTGGGCCACTGTATTAGTTTCAATTACTGTGGTCTGAGGAAGTGGACAAGCTGCTAGTAGTGATTCATCCAACTACCTGACTCCATGATCCTTGCCCACCACGGGAAACTGAGGGGATAGGGCTGGCTGCATTCAAATGGTGATAAATGCCTCATTGTTGGAAGAGAAGGTGTCAATGACACTAAAGGAAGCTGTGAAATGTGACCTCCTGAGGAGGTCCTCCCATAATTCAAAGGTAATAAACCACTATTGCTCAGATACTAACATCCTCTTTTGGGGTAAGGTATTTGAAAGAGTGGTAGTTATCCAGATGCTGACATGCTTGGAGGAAAACAAATTTTCTCAACCCGAACAACCTTGGCCATCCTGATGGATGACATCTATTGAGAAAGTGATGGAGCAATGCAACCCTGTCTCATTGAACTCTCTAATGCTTTTGATGCCATCAACTATGGTATCATAGTGGAGTGAGTTTGGAGAATCGGAACCAGAAGCCCTGTTCTACTGTGGTTTTCTTCCTATCACCAAGACATGTGAAGTTCCTCAGGGATCAGTTCTGTCTCCCATACTATTTAACATCCAAATGAAGCAGCTGGAAGAGGTCATCAGCAAATATGGAGAAAGCTGCTACCAGTACATGATGACACCCAACTCTATTTCTGTTCCTTCTGGATCAGGTAGGCAGTTGAGAAGCTTGATCACTTCCTAGAGGCAGTAATGGCCTGGCTCTGGACCAATAAACTGAAACTGAATTCAACAAGATAGAGATACTATGTGTCCCAGGGTCTCAAGTCCTGGAAGTTACATATCACACAATTTTTGATGAAGTTTTTGCGTCTCTGAGAGAAAGGGTGCATGATCTGGGGGTGGTTCTGGATTTCTCACTGACACTCGAAGCTCAGGTGTCAATGACTGCCAAGAGTGCTTACCTCTATCTCTGGTTCACAGTTTTGGCTTTTCCTGGATTGAGCCCATTTGGCAATAGTGATCCATATGCTAGTAACCTCCAGACTAGATTGCAATCGCTCTACATGAGGCTACCCTTGAAGACAATCCAGAAGGTAGAACTAGTGCAGGATACACCAGGATAACTGCTGACAGGCATTTTTGGCAGGACACACATCACTCTAAATGACTTAGGCTGCAAAGAGCTGTAGGAATACCTTCTGCAAGAGCAAC
This sequence comes from Aspidoscelis tigris stejnegeri, assembly GCA_023333525.1. NCBI lineage: Eukaryota > Metazoa > Chordata > Lepidosauria > Squamata > Teiidae > Aspidoscelis > Aspidoscelis tigris. The sequence goes on along the minus strand of JALMGA010000002.1, from coordinate 57,548,634 downwards.
TTCTTGTAATTCTGCTACCTACAGAGGTGCAAAGGGCTGCAGCAGCAAAGGGAGCTTTTTCTGTGGCATCTCCTGGGATTTGAAATAGTAAGGCACCAACTTCATATGGGTTTTGGCACTGATTAAGATATACCTGTTAACCCAGATCTTTGACTAGTTTCTCTAATGTAGTTTTGTCAGAGTGGGAAGGAGGGAGGTTGGGTAATATTTTTTAATATGTTCCAGTATGCCTTTTATCATATGTTGTGACCTGCCCTGGGACTTCCTGGTGAAGGGCATAATACAAATGCTATTAAATAAACATCTACCTTCTGGAGTCAATAGGATATGCACCTTATCTTTTTTATTAGCAACAAGCTGCTTGCATTTAGCACACTAATTTTGTGTGGCTTCTGATGTCCTTCTCCAATGCTCAGTTCATTAACAAAACTGACTGTAGGGTAATGGGAGATTTAACCTTTTCACCATCACAGTCTTAAATTTTTATAATAATGCAGAGGAAAATATTTTAACTGGGAATAAAAAGTAGCAGACGGTTTAAGCAGTTTCTCAGCTGTTAATATAATAAGCTGAGTTGTAAGAAAAAGAGTGGGATTCAAATTAAGTCATATAATTGCACACTGAAAAGGAATTAAACCATGTTTTAACAGATAATTTTAGAAAGCTTTGGCACAAGCATGATACGAGGAAGGGAGGGGACTCAGTGCAATAAGAGAAATGTTTAAACTGCAACTCCAGTGCATATATACACAGCTGTCAACTCATAAGCACTATGGTAGGCATTTTTCCCCTAAGAATCATTGAACAGAATATTTTGCAACATGTTGTCAGAAAGCTCAGAATGAAAAACTGAACGAAATGTTTTTGCTTTCGATAAAAATATGGGGAACTGAAATACTAACTCGGGATTAGAATGTATGAAAAATGGCTTACAGTTCTCTGAGGGGAAAACTCCTGCCCTCAGTACTAACTTTTAAAAACCTTACCTTCATCTTATTGATCATAGGCAGTTTAAATGAAATCAAAACAAAATAATTTCAACTGTAAAGAAATTCTTGATATGACCAAGTAATTGCAGAATTGTTTGTCAGTCAAAATATTCTTCTAATATAAAATTATACTGAAAAGTAGGAAAAGAAAAAGGTTCAAGTGACAGAAAAGAAAATATCATCTAAATGGTTTTGATAAAATGAACCTCCTATGTGTCTGCATCTCTTAAATAGCAATTCTATTAACTAAAATACGTTGGATTTTATCTGAAGAAGCTTTTAATGGGGAAGAAGCAGTCTGAGATTTCTTCAGTTCGTAACAATTCAAGTACTGAACACAACAAAAGTAATGTGAATGGCATAAATGTACAGTATTGACACAGCCGTTCACTCAAGTTCTGTGAGAAAAAGGTAAACTGACACATGTAAGAATTATGGAATGTGATTGGCTATGTTAAATCCAGATCTAATTAGACTGTATGCTTTTATATATTATATATTATATTATATAGATCATACACTTACATGAATAAAAACAGGCTATTTAAGCAAATATTGTAAAACCATGCAGGTTCATACAGCATGTTCTACCCCAAACACAAAAGTTTCAAATGCACTTGTGGAAGGGAAGGTTGCAAAAGGAGAGAGAGAGAGAGGAGAGGGAGAGAGACAATGAAAAAGGAAAATGAACTAACAAAAAAAGAGAAAAGAATGAAGAGAGAGAGAGAGGAAGGAAGGAAGATATTATTGGAACCTTTCAAGACAGCAAAGTATGTTAACAAACGTTTTTCTTGCCCTGTGAGTCAGGAATTAGAGTTGCCTTTTACTAGGTGGAGCAGGGAAATACCGCAATTACATAGTATCAGGCAGCATCTTGGTAAATAGCCAGGTTTCACAGCACACAGAAAGGCAAAACATACCACTAGTTTCACAGATGTGCTGAAAATCAATAAATCACTTTTGCCATTAATTTTGTGCATCATAGTCATTTTTATGCACATAAATATATTGAGGAAAAAGATACAAATAAAAAAGATTACTCAGCACATGTATGTCAGGCAAAAAAGTAGAAAGCTCAAAGTAAAACTAAAGAGGGAATATCCATTTTCTGCTTGTTGCACTTACATCCTGCATTACTGCGTTGAAGAGGGTACATGAGGACAACTGAAAAGATTGAATCATAACCTGAGCAACGCCCTGTGGAGCAGAATACAATGCACTTCCCAGGTCAGAAAGTAACCACAGATCATGCATTTAGTACACTGAACATCATCATTGTGAATGTAAGATTTAAAACCGAAAGTCCTCTCCAAAGAGACAGTGTATACCTACTGTAATTCGCAAATCAGGGAGTTATGGAAGCCAAGTTATATGCATATATGGAAACAATAGTGGAAATGCAAAATAAAAACTGAATGCCTGCCTTACAGTATATATTCAATTTGCTATAAAATGTACATCACAAACTACTCTGACTCAGCTTACATTTGTGATCTCCAACTTTCATACCCTTTGGCAGCCTATTCCATACACTGACCCCTTCATAAAATTGCTTTCATTTCAACTTTATATGTTGTAATTCTGAGTGTCTTTTTCCCCACGATTATTCAATTTTCACTTACTCCTAAATGTTCTGGTTCATACCCCCAGGGATATATATACCCCTGGTTGGGAATCATTGACATTAACTCATTCTGCCAGAAAGCATATTTTCTTCAATAAAATAAAGACTAAGGTTGCTGTGTTGCAATAAACCTACTGTGACTCAACAGGACTAGGGCTTCAGCTTCTCTCAAATACAGCCACAAAAGAGAAACATGTTTGCACAGTCGATATAGTAAAAGTGACAAGTTTAGTTTCATAGTTCACATCAAAGTATTAATTCAGTCTCATTCTACATAAATGCACTAAAGACACTGTCATAATCAGAAGTTGTCTTCATTTACACGGTGATTTATCAAGCTAGAAAACTCAGTAAAAAGTGGGAGGAGGGAATCTCTCAGCCTTATTTATTATACCCTGTGTCACAAGCCTAGGATCTTGCATTTTCCAGATTAATGTTGTTTTTCAAGTCAACATATAATAGCAAGACACTTGTCACAATGGCATGTCTGAGAATCCATCAAGTAGTGAACTTGGACAATCATCAACTATTGTTTAATAGAAGGCGGTGCTCTATTAGTAATTAAAACTGTATTTCTCTCCAGTAATGTAACCCTTTATGCTGAATACTTTAAATAAAACAGTCACCTTAGTTTCAGATGAATAAACTGTTAGAAAAGATATTTTAGTTACCTCTCCCTAACACAGATTATTTTTTGATGATTTTACACCCTTTCAGTACATCTGATCCAGCAAATAATGAATAAACATATACTTGAGTTTTGGCCCTACAAAGAGTCAGTCATTACAAACTAAAAGCCATACTCAGAGGGAAAGCAAAAAAAAAAAAAGAGTGCTATGAAATGGTTAAAGCTGTATGAACAAAGCTGCTTGGAGTTTTTAGAAGCATGAAGCTGCTACAGTTACCTGAGCATGCTGGGACTGAGTAAGCTCCTCTTTCTTGCGTTTCATGAGCTCTTTTCTCAGCTCTTTTGGTGCTTTCTCCACTTCATTAAAAACCTATAGTGCACAAGCATGCAGAAGGTGGGGAAAATAACCCTTTTTCTCCACAGCAAGTATTTATGGTAAATATGAGAGGAGCTGATCAAATGTTAAAAAAGCATCAACAAGCATGCAAAGCAGAATTGGTCTGGCAGAAAGTGAAGAGTGGAAAAAGACATGCAAAGTATATGGTATCTGCATTTTAAAAAGAAGTGCCTGTGTGAAATGCATTCAGGAAACATTCAGTCTGCATGCAAAGACTAATGAAATGATCCAACACCCAATAATTTTATTTTAGTATCTACAAGGAATATATTAATCACCAAAATAGGAATCACCCTGCAGTTACAAGAAGTATTTTACTCTCACAGAAAAGGTTCTAATGTATCTGGATATTTAGATTACAAGAAAAGAATGGCTACTGCTGACATTACTTCCATGAACGTTATTTTTTTAAACAACTATGTCTCAACTTGAATACACCACAACCATTCCAAATGGTATACATAGCACAAGAAAGGGTAAATCTATCGTTTAGTAGCTTTTCTGTTGCATTCAAAGAATAATCTTGTCAAGAATCAAGTGATCAAGAGATATGCAGATTAAACAGATAATCAAAAATTTGATTACATATTTGATACTCTCATGAAGAGATTCAATACTCTCTTCCTTAAATAAACTATATAACTTGAGTATCCAAGATCAAATAGCTGTTTAACACTGGGGGAATTCATAGAAAACAAAGCCCAAATCACCACATGCTATTCTTGTACAATGAAAACAGATTGTTTTGAGTGCATTAAATCTCTTCACCAGCTTCCCTTTTTGAGACCCAATCACCAGTAGACTCAAAGTGCAAGATATCCAGCAAAAGAGAAGTTGAAAAAAAAAATTAAACACAAGTGATGATAAAACATACAGCTTCTATTATTAAAGGTAATTGACTGTTCTACTGACATAGTACTTAATGGGAAGAGGACACTAATTCTAAAAAATACCAGGGGAACTAGAAATTTCCACAACCATGCTATATGACTCAGTCTTATCTAGGAATTACCTGACTACTTTTGGTGAGAGGGAAGGGATTTTTTACTAAAGCAATGCTGAACCATATCTATTAAATGAAAATGTACCAACACTTTCTGAAGAACATTAATTCAAACAAATGGAGTTTGGCAATTTTCATAGTCCTCATCTTAATACAAAAAAGGGAAATACAAAAAATAAAAGAGTATTTTAACTCCTGTTCAGTAGCAAAAGAGGAACACAAATGAAATCTATTGGATTCTATCAGTTTTTCCTACTGAATGCTTAAATTGTTGGGCTCCAGGCTAAATCAAGGTTATACCTGGGATGCCTTGACAATAAGTCCCACGAGGTTAGGAAATACAAAAGCTCTTAACGGCTGGCAATCAGGGGTGCCAGGAAAAAAATTCTCAAAGCTGATTGTTTATGCATCCATTCTCAAAGTTATTTATAGCATACCATTATTATGAAATAGTTGCTTATTACAATTCTATTGGTTATACTTCAGTTAGTTCAGCAATACGTTCATTGCATGCTCAATACACTTTTGGCCTTCCCCTTAACTACACTATTAATCTCCTCCCAAGGGGCATCTTATTATGCAAATTAGATTTTCTTAAGTGCACTTTCTCTTGTTTTGGGTTTGTCAGTCTTGCACTTTATAACATTCTGTTATCTGGTTACTTGTACTTTATAAGTACTTTATGAACATCTTGTTATCAACAGCTACTTGACTAGGGAAAGACCTGGTAGTACTTCATATTTCCTCTCCATTTAGCATTTACTACACTGAAACTATTTCATGCAAGTAGTAAAGCTCTAATAATAACAGTAATACAATACTAGAAATTACTACTACTATTTGCAAACTTCAATTTCTCAGCTGAGTTTTCACTGAATTTCCTTCTCTTCATATACAAAATTATTAAATTCATTGTATGGGACTTATTAAACATCACAAAATTGGAGACCTCTGTAGTGGTATCTACATATGGAAAGCTGATATCACCAAGAAAAAGAAAAATTGTTCAGACTATATCTGGTAACTAAACAGATTGCATTTACCTCTTTTTTCCTGTTTTTCAACATGTTCTGAAATTTAGACAGTTCTTTTTCCTGTTCTGCTTTGATGCGTTTTGCTTCATCACGTAAGCGATTTGTGTGTTCCTGTTCCAAGCGCTCTATTGTCTGTTTCTGCTGTTTTTCTAGGTTCTCAATCTCTTGATCATACTGTCGCTTCTTACTCTAAAAAGTATTGATATTGAATTAATATATACCAAGGGTAACATTTTATGGATTGGTTAGGGTGGAGAATGTGCCTAACTAACACACACTTTTGTTTACAAAGCTATAAATTTGCCGCGTAACAGTTCAAGATATCCTAACAGTTTAAGACTTTCTAGGGAGCCCTGCCATATAACCAATATGAACTATGAACAGCTTTTAAAAATCCATATTCATTTCCTGAACGATGCACTGAAAACATAACAAATATACAGGTACGCTATTCTGAAATTCCTAAATAACAAGGAGTACTGAGGTTTTTTCTGGTGTAAAAGGGAATGTACAGCACCAAATACTTATAATTTTCAATCATTTTAATTATGGTACTTTGTACTTAGATAGGAAGGAATGATTTAAATATGGCAGGACTTGAGCCAAAAGTCCACAGTGTACTATGGAAAGGTAAAACCACAGTTTACCTTCCGAAGTGGTCTTTTTAATTGTTTAGAAAAATCCTTCCAGCATTATCTATCATTTCCCTTCCTGGGAAAGTGCATATCATTGTAGCAAATGGCACAAACAAAATCAGCCACGTTCATTTCAGTACAACAGCAAGCAGCTATGTACATGGCTACTACATAGCAGCTTGGAGCTCAACTAAAGGATATCACTAACAGTACATAACATGGCATACTGCAACAAAAAAAGAATGATGATTGGAATGATGCGGAAGTGTAGGCTACTTTCCCAAGTTCTATTATGTTTCATGTGCTACAAATGTATTCTGCTAATCTTTTAAGAATAGTCACAAGAAGGATCCACTTGTCAGCTGCCTGCAATCTTTTGTACAAAGTAACAAATTATGTGTTTGTAAAGTAACAGTTGATACAGAAGAAGTAGAAATTCAAGCCTTTTTGGCTAAGCAACTAGGCCAATTCACCTGAGTACTGTAGACTTGCTAAATGTAAGTAAATGGCAATGTCTATTTACATTATTAGAACTGTATCAGGGCAACAGCCTTACAATGAAGTAATAACGGATAATTAAATCAGCACCATATCAAGAAATGAGAACACAAAGATAAATACTATTATACTTTGGAGCTCGTTTCATCATTATTTTAAATGAACTCATTCTCAAAAATTAGAACGCAAAATAGCACAATGCACTAAGGTAGCTCAAAACAAGAAGTGTGTAAAACATCCACAGGTGAATGAGGAGCCTAATCTTACCGTCATTTCCTGCTCAAAACGTCTAAACATTTGTTCTCGTTGTTGTAACAGTTTATTACTGAGCTGCTGCTGAGCTCGCTGCTCTTCCTTTTGAAGGAGTCGTAGCTCTCGCAACTCTTGACGTCTAATGAGAAAAAAGATGGCTAGAATTTTCAATTTGATAATTTACAGTATTCAAGCAAGTTTTTAAAAACATGCTGTTTTTTAAAGGAATACTGCTAATGACTATGTTTAATACTAAACATATATTACTAAAAGGCTTGACATTAAGTGTCTTCTAATTTGGATTAATATACTTGTGCTCCTACCAGAACCTGGACCAGACACTGCCAGAGACCATTTTCAGCAGTGCAACTTGTATGTAGGTCAAGCTCTTGTTCCAGGAAACAGAAGTCTGTACAATGAAGAACCCCAACACACACACCCAGGACTGCTAACACTACATCTTTGACTCTGCTTGTTTTTGTTAAATACTGTCAGCCAGCTACAGGAAGATGACACTTAAGCTGTAAACATAAGAGCAGCGGTGTGATTGGCAAGATCATGTGAATGCCTGAATTAAAAACTCGATTGAATTAAGGCAGCCCATATACATGATCCGGACAGCGTAACTGTTGATAAACTTCCTTGTTTACTCCATTCTGCCCTTCAAAACAGCCCAATTTCCTGCTTCTCCCAAGATTAGGATTTTGGACATACAATACCTGTATATTCCGGGTATAAGACGACCCCCAACTTTTCCAGTTAAAATATAGAGTTTGAGATATACTCGCCGTATAAGAAGATGACATCCGGCGTATAAGACGACCCCTAACTTTTGAGAAGATTTTCCTGGGTTAAAAAGTAGTCTTATACACCAGAATATACTGTAAGTTCTCCTGACCATTCAATCCTATTGCATGTTGCTGGATCAAACTGGCTCAATCCTACCTTGTACTGTTACCACAAAGAGGCAAGGGTTAACTTGGAACAAGGTGGATAATCGGAATTATGTAAACCTCATGAGTTTTGAGTGTGGAAGAAGGCTGCTCTCCTGAGACTAAGGAAAGGTAATAGGAATTTGGCGGAGAGGTCTGAAGGGCTCCAGTAAGTCTGTGGGGTGGATCCTCTGGATTTGGTAAAGGATGTTGGGCACTTAGTGTGCTGCTGTTTTAGTTTACTACAGGTGGGTTTTTTCCCTAAGCTAACCTGAGCAACACGTTCTGAGGGAGGAGGGGCTTGCAGTTGTTGGTAACTCAGAGAGAGTGACCTGCACACTTAATAAAGCATAAAATATGTACAGCACTATAATAAAAACAAAATATACTGACTTAAGATATTTTTGTAAAAAAGAAAAATGAATTAAATTGTAATAAAAAGTAAAAATTGTAAATTTTTAAAAAATTAAACAATTTTTAAAAGCAGCAACAAGATTTCTAACAAATATTAAATACTGACACTAAAGAATACTTTAAATAATTCAAGGAAAAAGAAAAAGCTTGGGTAGTAACCAAACCCAAATAATAATTTAAATAATTTTAAAACTAAAACAATTTAAAGAGTAAATTTTTTTAAAAAAGGAATGAAGATAGCCAGCAGGAGGGTGGTTTTCCAATGTTTTACATCAAGTGTCATACGTATGGCTATTTGCCTGCTGGACAGAATGAATGTGTCAGTGGAATCAGTTCCTGGGAATGTTTTTTTCCAGTTGAATCCAAGCTAGCAGATCTATACAGACAAGGCCTTCAGAGACACAGCAGGAGCACCTCACTCTATGGTATGCACCCTTGAAGAGTGAAGGTTTCAGGTGAGGAGGACATCAGGCTAAGGAAGAGGGATTTCCTTAGTTGGAATCTCTTCTTTAGAGGATGTGCCTGTATCTTCTTGGACCAAGAATACTCCTTCATGTGTAGCAGGAGAGAGGCTTCTTGAAGTGTGGGATTTGATTAAAAATATAGCAATATAGAATTTGTGATGGGCATGTTAATTGTAGATCAGGTGCAAAGGTTGCAGACATCATGCAGAATCTAGATAGGTTGACAGAGTGCTAGGGAGGAGCCAATGGCCATGGGAAGACTAAGGGGGATGTCCTAGAAGCCAAATTTAGGTTGCTATGTAAAAAACTGAAGTCCAAGGCCTCCAAGGTTTCATTTTCAGAAATGCTACCTGTTGCACACACAGGGCCAGTTTGTCCAACTGGCTCCATGCACAACCCTACTGAAAGCCCTATGAATACGTGAGAGCAGTGCTTAAAACATGTACAGAAGCAGTTCCTGTCATAAAATATCTGGAATGAGTATTTTGAAAACCAAACTCACCGAAGGCGTCTCAGTTCTTCACTTTTAGCATCATTGTCAGTTACTATTTTAGAAGTAGTCACACTTACTTCTACACCATCAACAACAAATTTGCGAGTTTTCTTTAAAGTTTTCTTCTGCCTTTTAGCTTCCTAATTAAAAAAGATATTTTTCATTCTCTTTGGCTACATAAATTTAATTTTCAAACTTCATTTTTTACAAGAACGAAAGCATACTTTCCCCCAAATAAAGTCTCTTTTAAAAATATTTTAATATACAATAAATGCACAAATAAAACAAATACAACCATAATTCAACATATAACAGTCAACAAACTAACAACAAATAAGTATGAAGAAAATATTATTCTCAGATATACCATGCACGCTCCATCAATCCAACCTGTATCCCGTTCTGTGTTCCCAAGTTAAAAACCCAACTTACTTTGTGTAATTATTGCACTTGCAAAGAAAAATGTCATGTGTTAACCACTTTTCAGACACTGTTACTGCTTTAACGTATATTGTCACTGTTTTAATGTATGTCTGGTTTTAAATGTTACCGGCCCTGAGACCTTTCAGTATAGGATAGTAAATAAATTTACTAACAAGTAAGGTTTACTGAGACTGAAATGTGTTGGTTCCTGCATTATTCTCTACCAAGGGTGTCAGAAACCATAAAACTGACTAACAGCCTTGACCTTTCATTTGCTTGAGCTGGTCAAACAGGTATTTTTGGTGGCCATGTCCCTCATATGATTGTACCAATATCTAATTTCTGAGTTCTCATAATTCTTCCAGTTTATGATTATAACCTATTTAGTTAAAGCAAAAAAATTTTTTTAGCAATACTTTGTTTAATATACATGTTAAAAACTATGAAAAGATTCAGTAAACAAACCTTTCTAATCAACAGCATTACTGTAAATACTTTAGAGGCTAAATGCCTTGATTTAATGCTTGCTTCTTAAGACAAGCAAATATTACTTTTAGATATGGTTCATTATGTGCTAGTGTATACAACAAAGTAAAACTGTGAATATTAAAAATAAAGCCAGAGCATCCTATGTCTAAAAAAGGATCCTTTTCAAGGCTATTTTGAACTCAGACTGCAGGTGTTCAAAATTGACTGCTTCAGTTCATAAAAAGAACCCAGACTAGAAGGTGAACAGTTTGTATCCCAAAATAACAACCAGTTTGCATACCTCCTTGTGTCTGCTCCCACTGCATACCTCCCCAGCCTCCTTACCTTCTCCCCTTGTGCCTGAACCTTCTTCCTGACATGTTGTACTACTGTCATCATTCAATGGATTCTTTGAAACATGCATTCTTGGTCTACTAAGCCTTCTAGAAGTGAAGGTACGTGGGTCATTCCAGGAGACCATGTGCAACTCCACTTTTGGGAAAGCATCAAACACAGTCACATTCAATGCTTTCCAGGAAGTGAAAACATGCATGGTTTCCTGGAAGGACCCACAGTCCTTCACTTCCAGAAGGCCTATTATTTCAATATACCATACCAACCATCCTTCAGTACAGCAACAAGGTAAGATGTTGGAGGGAGGGGGAGAAGGGAGGAAGGTGTGTTGCCTGGGTTCTATTACTGCACAAATTAAATGTAAATTGTAAGGTATAGACGAAATGGAAATGTACATTTAGTAAAGAGAAGCGAAGACCAGGAAAGGAACAAGGAAGGGGTTAACAAGGAAGGGGTTAACAAGGAAGGGGTAACACAACCTAATTAACATAAAGGAGAAGGGGACAGAGAAGCAGCCCAAGCCCAGCCAACCACAAGGAACAGAATCCTGAGAGAGACTATAAAAGGGGGACCTACCTGGAGAAAATAACGATTATTGGGCTGAAACCAGGGAGAAGGAAAGCAGGGGAGACTGCTCTGCCTCTCTGGAGGGTTTCTTGTCAGTTTATTCCTGCCTAGCTCTGCCGAGTGAGAGCTAAAGGGAAATAGTTTCCCTGGAGTGACAGTTCTGACTCAGTTATTTCCTGGAAAGTTATGGAATCCTGGTTGGGGCAAAGTTAACTTGTTCAGTGAAGATACTTTGTTTCATGGGAACAGTGTAAATAAAGAGAGGGCCTTAAAGAGTTCATGGACACATTCTTACAGTCTGTTCTTAATAAAACTGTTCAAAGGTTCTTTAATAACCCTGAAGAATATTTTTTTCAACTGAGACATACATGTGAGGGCCAGCGGGCATCACAGAAGAGTAAGATGAAGACCAGAGATATGATGGTGGGAGGGCATACATGCAAAAGAAGTGGGAGGCCATGGTACAAAAGGGGCAGGGGATCAAACCAGATAAGTCATTTGTCAACCCCCTTCCATTCATTTGCTATCAAACCAAATTTAACAAACCCTCCCTATCAATCAATAACAAACCAAGTTCTTGCTGCACCTGCTTAGTACATCCCTAATTCAGGTGTATATCTTAATGAAAATTATGAATTGCAACCTCAATATATTTTTTTTCTACTTTTAAGTTCAGTTAACATTTGCTTAACTTCAGAGATCATGCTTACATATGCATGCATAGAGATATACACTCACTTTATATGCTTTTCTGATGGATGTTGTGTACTACTTCAGATGGATGTTGTGTTCTTAACTACAAAAAAATACCTGAAATACAATGACTCTTACTTGTAATGATATTGATCCACTCTCCTTGTTTTTAGTAAGGAAGCTAGATATGGATAAATTCAAATCAATGCTGCTGTTGTCAGCTGTGGAACCCCTGCCTGAATCTGTATCATTTTCTTTAGAAGTTTCAGGATCAAGACGTTGTTGGTTTTCAATGGTATCATGAATGCCAGCTTTATTTTCCACATCATTTTCTGCGCAGCTAACACTAATATTGGGTATTGGAGACAAGTCATGTTCAGAAAGCTGCTTCACTGAACTATCTTCCACATGGTTTTTATTTTCCAAGTTGCAGGACACAACTGCAAGATCAGTGTCTTTTTGGTTGCTGTTATCATCATGTTCCCCAGCAATTCTGTCTGGTTTCTGGTCTGGATCTGCAATTATATCTTTCTGTTCAAAGACACCTTCCTCAGTTTTTTCTTGAAGATGTGCAGTATCCTCTTCTATTATACCTGGTTTTGTATCTTCTGTTCTTTCCAAAACTTTGATCTCTGTGGCGCTGCTTTTTTTGTTAGAATCTTCATCATCTCTATTAATCTGTTGTTGACTATCATTTACTATCTCCTTCTCACTTTTAATAAAGGGCTCTTCAGAGGGGGGTTTCTCCAAAGTACCTTCCAAAATGTCTTCTGCTGGTTCCTGTTCATTTCCAATCACTTTACCTGCATCAGTGATCTGGATTTCTCTAGCATCTTCCATCTGTTGGGCATTATCCTCTTTTTTAATTTGGTTCTGCACTTGATCTGCAGACTCATCTGGTTCTTTCTGCTGAGATGTCTCAATACTAGTAGCTACTTCATTTTTTTGACTGTCAGATTCTTGTAGGCTATTTTCTTCATGTTTCTCATCCCTTTCAAACTCATTTATCTCTTTTAATCCTTCTGGAGGCTGCTTTTCATTTTCTTCTTTTTCTTGGGAGTTTATAATGGCTCCTTTTCCTTCTTTTATGCCAGCCTCCTGAACATTGCTGCTTTCATTTCCAAGCATTCTTTCCTGCACATTTCCAACAAGTGAACCATCTACCAAATCATTCCTTGTTTCTATTTTCAGATTGGTTCCAATGCTTATTTCTGATGCTACCATATCAATTTCCTTTCTCTCTTTCTGCAATTCAACATCTTCATTTAATTTTGCATTTTCAGTAATATTTTCAACTTTACTCTTTTTTGCGCCATCATCTGCACAAACTAATGCAGATCCATTCTGCAGTTTTTCAACATTTTCTTGAGTGGTGTCAACTGTACTTTCCTGAGGCTTCTCATTTTTAGTTCTGTCAGATTCCACAAACATTTTTTCATCTCCAGTAACATTAGTCTTAGCCTTTCCTGGGGATGAATGTTCATTTTTTTCTGAGACAGATTCCAGGATTGAGGCATTCTGTGAAAGTTTATCCTCTTCTGAGCTGCCAGTGCTGAGGTCAGACGAAGCTCGCTTATTTAAGGGTAACTGCTAAAATACAGATTGAGAAAAAGCAATTTTACATTAGTTACACTTTAACTGTGATCATCTAGGAGCTTTTATTCGAAACATTTCATTCCAGATGAGCCTACTTTCATAACCGTCTATTTTCAATCATGATTCAGGGGAGAAGGGAAGGTTGAGGCACTTATGAAAAACTCAAGAATACTGATCTGGTAACTGTGATTTCAGTTTTTCACAGTGGTCAGATGAGCTCCACCGCCACCCCCCACCCCCACCCCCAAGCAGGCACCATTAGGCCTACCTGAAACTCCTCTGAGGTCTGGGACAATCAGAAAATTGTGTGAAATGATGAGATATTTCCCATAACTCCTGTGAAATCCCATGAGATTCCACAGGAGTTATGGAAAACGGAGTGCATTTCCCAGCATTTGAATTATCCACATTTTTTCTTTAACCGCAGTAGGGCGCGGAACATATCCCTCATGGATAGGGAGGTACAACAGTATAGGTATGTAGAATTAGGTTGGATTTTTTAGCATGGAAGGGACTACAACTTTAAGATTATAAGAAACAGTAATTGTGCTTGTGGATCTCTGTTTAGGATTCTGTGGTTCTCTTGGTGGTCATTTATGACTTGAAGAATGCCAATACACTAAATTTATTCAGATTAGCTTACTTGAAAGTAAACAGGAACGTTCAAATTGCAGGGGTCAGAACTGCTAAACAAATTAACTGTTGTAAAGATTAAATTTTGAACCTACCAAAGAATTTTCAGATTCTTCCTCTTCATCATCTTCTTTTCCATCTTCTACCTCCTCTGTAACTTCCGCCTTGGCTTCCGCAATCAGTTCTCTAACTGGTTTATTGGAAGTTATAGTAACAAATGGATGCTATAAAAAAGAAACACAATTTCACCCTTAAGAATACAAACCCCTCTTCATTTGTAAAATAAAAAACCTGTCGTTTTTAACACCAAATCACAATTGTGAATCTCAATAATTTTATCACTTCTACTTTTATCTTTTACTGACACCTTCATATCTAAGAATGCTACCACTTATGTACCCATGAAACTTCCAGATAATTTGCCTTCTTGAATCACACAACTTTGCTCATAGACTTCCCAATTTAAGTGATTACATTTCAGAATCTTTTCATTTTAAACCAAATGTATTTTGAATGCTAGCAATAACAGTAGCAACATGAAATCAAATCATATTTAGCCTACTGCATGCTATATTCAAAGTATTTGAACACTTCTCTCCCAAGCCTTCAAATTGGATCCAGCTCTTTAATTTCAAGAAGTAGTTTATAAATTAAGAACGATAGCTTTTCAGAAGAAATAAAACTTGTTGTGACAAGCAATTTAGTACTTGTTGGTAAAGAGCGAATTTCTGGGTATTCAAGTTTGTGCTTGAACCTCATTTAAACAAACCAAGGAATCAATTTGTGCTCAAACTGGTTTGAGTTGGTTTAGCATAGGAAACAAGAAGGTACTGAATTGCTCCCACGGCATACCCTGAGAAGGGCCTAGGAAACACAAACTGGAGTGGGTTCTAGGACATCTCAGGGCCTCATTGTCACCTAACCCACACAGAACAAAAATCAATTGCTGGTTGAAGATTTTCTTTAGAAGGACACTAGCAGTAACAGCACAAAAGTGGTAAAACTCAACATTTCCTAAGAGAACAGAATAACCATAACTGTTCTTTAGAGAAGTAGTGGACAAGGTGGATGGTGGAAAGAAAAATGTCTCTTTGCATGTCTATGTTAATTTCTGGGGAAATAAAAAGAACATGGTTGCACCTAGTACCTCCTACCAACCAGCCTGGGCAGCAGTGAGATACATTGGCACTATCAGACATAGGCAAGAGCAAGCCACAGCAGTCCCTGAGACAGCTACTGGTAGGTAAAACAAGGAATGTTTGTAGGCCAGGCAGCCAAGCAGGTCAAATTCAATCTATTTCAGCCAGCCTGGAATAAATTTGTTCTTGTTGGGGAACTATTTAAATAAAAAGTTCCCTCTCTTTTTAGATCATTCCTCATTTTCCTGAAAGGCAGGAATGTGATAATGGGGAAGATGCTATTATAGTGAGAGGACAAAGGGAACCCGGTGAGACAAGGACCATTGACAGGAAAATGGGGGTTGAACCAAACAAAGAGTTCCACTACTAAACCAAAAACCAAACTTCAAATTTTTAGCAAGGTTAGGGTTAGTAATGAACCCCTTTATAAGTGTGGAACCAATTCTATACAGAACAGGTTTGGGATATCCCTAGGCATGAGATAAAGTCAGCCAGAAGAAATAAATCTTTGTTTCTGGACCCTGACTATGTCATGACTGAAGCCCAACACAATTACTTCATGGGGTGTTTTTCCACTGAGCTCCTTTGATCCAGATCTAAGGAATGGGTACTTCCCTTAATCCGGATCTAGTAGATCCAGATTAAGGGAAGTACCCAATGTGTTTCCATGGGTGGTCTAGCACCCAATAGCAATGGGTGCTAGCCTTCCTGCTGTGGAAACACTGCTGCACCCATTTGCAAATTGAGGCCTACCGACAAGAGGTCTGCATGACACCCTGGGTGTTTTGGGGGACAGGGGGTACAATCTCTGAAGTTGCCTTCAGAGATTAGCAAACGCTCCGCAGAAAAAAAACTTGCGAGAGCAATGCCACTGACAAGCGCTCCGGAGGATCTTTGAAGTTAGTGGCAGATCGCAATCTGAAGCTGGTTATATATCCAACAAAGAAAAGTATTTCACTGGTACTAAATCAACCTCAGAAGAGACCTGAGATCCCAGCTGGATCTGAAAACTAAAAACACCTACAATCAGCCTACTTTGGGTATCAGTGTGATTGTTTTAAGAGGTGATCTGACTGAATTATGCATGGTGTGGAAAAGGTGCATACAGAAAAAATATTTTCCTTGTTGTAGAACACTAGAACCAGGGGGCACTCTATTAAAGTTGATGGCAGGAGAGTTAGGATTGACTAGAGAAAGTATTTTTACACCCAGAGGTGGTATTTGCTACCAGAAATAGTGATTACAGCAGCCAGCCTTGGTACTGCCTTCATGTTGGAGAGACATGCAGGATGCCTCTAAAGGTCATTTGCAAGTATCTGAAAGCAAGTGAAGGTTTTCCGATTGTCTTTGCTTGAGAATATCCAGAAGCAATTGGAGGGATGCTGTGTGAGACAGGATGCTGGACAAGATGGGCGGTGGCCTGATCCACCAGGAGCACACCTATATTCTTATGTTGGTGTGTCCCCCTGCTCCATGGAAGGCTGGAAAAGCAGAGCATGAAATGACTGAAGGGCAGACACCCCTAACTCACTGATGGTGAGTTTTCACACTGCACGTACAGTTTCAGTTCTCAATACGCTTTCACCTATAACACACTTTGAAAACTAAGAATAGTGGTCCTTAAATTTAAAATCCACTCTCAATTCTACCTACCTGCAGAAGTTCAGCAGTGGTCCACCTGGCATCTACATTTTTTTCCAAACATTTTTTTAAGAAGTCCTTAAAATCAGCAGACCTGCACAGAAGTAACTACAATCAGTAACTCAATGCATAAGTTGCATAATAAATGCCTTTTAAAACTCTCCTGTCTAAATTCTAACAAGCTGATATATCAGCAAACAAAATGACAAGCCTGAAAGTGAAAAAATGATGGTTTCTACTCCCTGTTTTATTGTTTGAAACCAAAACAAGATATACATCATCAGAACTATTTAACAACTTTCTAGCAAGAAAAGACTTTTGTAAACTTATTTCTCATAAGATTTCAGATTAATGGGCTAATTTATGTTAAAACTGTAAATAAATATTGATGGACTGAATTACTGCATCAAAGCAGAGATATGCCAAAATGCTTTGGGGAATTTGGTCTATACCAAATTGCAGGGATTTGTGGGATTCTAGAGATATGGTGAATCATATCATTAAAAGATTTAGTACTAAACTGAACTGCATTCAAATTGGCGGGGTTTGGTACAGTATCTGTCAGGCTTAGGAGACGTTCAAGTCAAACACTTTTTTGTTCAATCCCTTCTCATTTTGCCCACAGGCTCTCCTCACTATCCTCTCCACTATCACATTCCCCAGGCTTCCTTATCACCAGTGGCTTTCCCCAAATTGCACCCTCCTTTTGTTGCACTTCAGTTTCCAACCAGTGTGCATCAGGTTGCAACTCTTAGTCACACAGGTTTTTGCCAACTGGCTGGAGAAGCTCTTCTAAGGCTATCAGGCTTACAGGAAGTAGAGGAAAAACTGGTCACCCCAGTGGGTGACTTCCTAAAATGGTTGTGTTCAACACCTTGCAGTCACATGGTAACATTCAAGACCTTTCAAAAAGTGCATGCAAGGCTGTGATGGAGGGGAAACAGGTGTACAACAGGAGAAGGGGGAATGTTAGGGAACAAGGTAGGACATGGTGGAGCATTCAACAAGAGGGGAAAGACCAGGGGAAAGACACTCTTCTTCGAACTGACACAGTGGCCATCAGACTTCGACTGTGAACTGTTCACCTGGCTTGCAATTTGGATTTATTATGGATCTAGCCACAATTTTAGGTTTGTGTACATCCGTATCAAAGATAAGCTGGTTCTTTCAGTGGATCAAACAGGTTTAATTGAAATGTGCTAACTAGATTTAACTTTTCTAAGTGCGACTGGGGAAAAATGTACACCCTACAGTGAACACAAAATAAGTTTTTTGTTCGTTAGCACTATCTTAGAATGTTTAAAACAAAATAATAACCATTTGGATGGTTGTGCTAATGAAGGAGGTTCCGACTTAGCTATTTTCAACAGTACACGCATCGGATTTAATTCATGGTGAGGTGGTTCTATTTCAGCCATCTCAATTAATGTGATTCCTAAAGACCAAACATCAGCCTTGTAGTCATAAGGCCTATCTTTTGATGTCTCACACATTACTACTTCAGGAGCCATCCTGGGTTGGAAAGAGAAACAGAAAAAGCATTGTTAATATTTTTTACCTGCAGTACTTTCAACATGTATCTAATAAAATCTTAAAAAGTATCTTCTGAACAATAATTTTATATTTTCAAAAGGCTGCCATAAAAAGGCACACTTACCAATATGGCGTTCCAATGAAAGAATCTCGCCTTTGTATTGTTCTTGTATTTTTCGCAGACACACCAAAATCAGCTTGAAAACATTAAAAACAAACAAGAACGTCTATTTTAGAATTCTGTTCATACTAAACATTTCAGTTTGAGCACACTGGGTTTCTCAACAAGGAAATATCCACGCTGTTGGTAACTTGTCCAAATTGCATCTCAGTTCCCTAGCTTCCTCAAATTAAACATACTACATTTCTGGAAGTAAACACTAACCTTCCTTCTTTCCTTTTTTGATATCATCCAAGAGTTTAGTTTATTTGTTTTTAGTGTAACTCTTAAACAGGAACAATTCTTAATATACTGAATCGTTTGTCAAATGAAACACAGGTGAGGTCTAATCTTCTATATCAGATGGACTTCCGGGACGCTTAGGAGCAATGGAACTCATTGTTTCACCCAAATTTCTCAAAAGTCCAACCAGAGAACACTGTACTCCCAATTCACAGCAAACTGCTGGAGAAAATTCAAGTTTGGCTTAAGCCTGGATAATTTTGTTGGAGTTCATATTGAACTAAAGGTGTTTATGACAAACACCATCAATTTGTTGACACATAGCTGAATTTTAGCATATAATCTACCGTAATAAAACATTTAGGAAAGAAGCCAAGAATTCTTTCTGTATTCACCATCTCTTGATTAAAACCCATAGCTATAAACTGAATTGAACACTATCCTTAAAATGAGTGCTGTTTATATCTTATTAATTTCAGTGCCATGGTGATGGGTGTGTTTACTTAGATTTTTTTATTTATTTACCAGAAATGATCGCAATGTGATTTTGTATTTTGAAGTCAAATACTAGAGGAAGAAGTAGAGTAGCATAATGTAAATCATTTTGATTACTGGAAAGTACTCAGAAAAGACTGAAGTTAAAAAGTTGATACTACCAGATGAAACTATGGGAGGGCAAGAGAATGAAAAGGGCATTTTGGTACTATTTGAAGATGGTGGCAACATCCAGACATCATTTATTTATTCCGCTTATTCATTCTGGAATATCAATGCTTTATTCCAGAATATCCAAACATAGCAAAACCTGGATGCAACCTATATGTTTTCAGCTTGAAAGACATGTAAGCCCATTTATCACATCCCATGTGTTTAATATGTGTTTTTTAACAATGGCCATACCAAAAGCTAAGTTATGCCATAATATAAAAACAGAGATTAAAATACTGCCCTGAATACCTAAACTCAAATATAAGAAAAAGACTTTCAGCTCCTTCTTTTAAAAACTAAGTACAGAGACATAATCAAATGTAAAAAGCAGCACAGTACAATTGAAACCAGACACTTAACAGTTAAATGTGCACAATGCTAAGACATAAGGTTTTAGTGATTTAACATACAACTTTTTAAAGTTAAGTTGGAGCACTAACCATTTTATAGCCAGGCTTAGTGCTGGTTTTGATAGCGAAGAAAAATCTGTTCAACAAAGAACCGGTATCTTTAGTTGCTTGCACCCCTTCGTCTAGATCATTAGTGAATAAATTAAAAGGCACTGGTCCCTATACTGAACCTTGGAGGACCCCACTTTTCACCTCTTTTTTGATTAGTTTATATCAATAAATAAATGGAACACAGAAGAATACCTACCTAGTTTAATGTCTCCATCTAAAGTGAAAAGAATATTTCCAGCTTTTAAATCTCGGTGAATAATCTTATTTTCATGCAGATAGTGCAATGCCTCAAGCGTCTGTCTGCAAACCACCCTGATCTGTGGCTCAGTCAGCGGTCTCTCAAGTTCTACAGGAAAAACACTCTCAGGTATAGTATAACAAAAGACTATGATAACAAAAACAAATGAGTAATGCTATCTTGGAGAGGAAGACTGTACAACAGAAGATGGGCCACAAATGTTAATGGAAGTGTAAGGGATTTTTTGTGTGACTGTCTTGTTTTCAAGGTCATCCTCCAAATGCATAAACCCTAATCATTCAGCCAGAAATATGGTTGGATTAACTGAATATAGTACGTGAACATCATTACCAGCAAATTACTGACAGCTAGAGCACACTTTCTCATTATCAGAATCAGCAGCAAGCAACTCTTTTATACCATATAACTTGGGCAAAAAGGAAATCAGTTGAGATAATGAGGAACCAATTCATTGTCTTCATCTGCTTTCCTCCACCTTCACTTCTGGGAAAACAATATTACTAGGTGGGTAACAAGGGAATGCTCTGCAATTTCCCACAGGTCTGCATTTACTTATTCTATGCGACAATATAGTTTTCCTAGGGGCAGCAGCCAATAAAGGAGAAAAGTTATAGTGAGTGATGCAGTGGATTTAATACCCTGCTGGCCAGGAGCTGCCACGGCCAATAAAAATATAATTTTAACACCACATTCTTTGGCTTATATAGTTCCAAGCAATGGGTATAGTACAAAAGTGGGACCCAGCTCATCTATTAAACCCATGGCCCCAGTCTAGAACACCTTCTTCCCAGCTCCACCGAACAATACTAGTTGAGGATTCCCAGAGAAGCAGGTACTTAATAACATCATAGTAGCAATGGCATCTGCAGGAAAGAGTACTGTTATTCCCTCTATCCTATCAAAAATGAAACAAATTCCGCTATTACTGAACTAGAAAAAATTAAGCTATTTCCCCAAAATTGTAAACACATTTGATTTTCTTTTTAATTCAACTTATTTGCAGGCTGAGTTTCCAATGCTTTGTGCTGAAAAAATTTGTAAACAGTTTATTTAAAAACATATACAATGTCAGCAAATATTACAAATAAACACTAGCAGTTAAGAAAAAAAGGTAACCATACTCAGTGTTATTTTTAAAAATACAATTCATGTTTATGCTTTGTTATCTTTAAAATGCACACAGCAGCCCACTCTGAATACTGTCAAACATTAAAAACAGATTTTCCAACCAGTATAAATAATCTCAGTCAACAATACAGCAAAGCTGTTGTGAAAAAGCAAAACATGGTACTTGCCCAACATTACAGCATCTACAGCACCACCAGCACAGAATTCAATCAAGATCTGTAATCAGAGTTAAAAATCATTGTTTCACTGAAGGCACTGACTGAAACCGTACACTTGCTGCTCAGAGCAGAGATACATGAGTCAAGCTCCAATCACTAAACGTATAGCAGTAACAATCCTTGGGCTTCTCAAGCTCAACCAACCAGTCTCTCTCCTTCTCTCCTTAACAGCTACTGCAGGTAGCTTAATACAAAGACAAAGAGCAAGCTTTGTTTCAAGCTACAGAACAAAGTTATGTCTGACGTTAAGCATGCAGTTATGTTAAAACATTTAAGTTATTTGTAATCACTGTGTTTACACCTATATGGAACCACTACACTTTCTCTTTTCTAACTAAATTACTTTTCAATTGACTGACTGAAGTTTATGGAAATCAACCTCATACCAAGAAAATAAGAAGTCTTGTACTGTCCATGTAATCTTCTATATCTGTTGTTTTCAAAGGTTATAAAGCAAAAGTTAAAGAAGTAAAATTATAGAAATCCAGACCCAAAGTCTGAATATTTCATTAAATCTCTGTCACCTTTATAACAAAAGCCTTTAACACATTTTGGGTGTTTTTCCACTGTCATTAAAAGTACCCATTAAGGGGTTCGTAATGGCATTTTTGTACCCATTAATGGGTACTTAATGGGTACTTCTAGTGACAGTGGAAAAACACTCTTTGCTAACTTGTTATTCTCAGAATTCTTCTCTGATGTGGTTCAAGCTTCTCTCTACTTTCCTTTTGAGTATGAGTGAACATTTTACACTAAGCTCCACAACAACCCAACTAGGTAAAACTGGGCAGGAGTATTACTATTCAAATTAAGTCTGCTGGCAATATCAAAGGCCACATTTATCAGACACTTAAGTGATTTTCTGGGTCTGTTCTGTTTAGAAGGTTTTTAAAGAGTTTACCCCACTTTTTAAAGTGGAAAGTGCTCTCCAGATCACAGTATATTCCACAAATTATGACTGATTTTAGTAAGCTGTCCCTGCTGGAAACAGAAGTTTCTTTTCATATTTAATATTTAGCAATAGACATAGAAGCCTGTAAGAAGGGGAAGTCACATCTCATTTTGTACTGTGTTGAGCATGCTCAGTACAAATGAAACTGGTTGTAACTAGTGGCCATTAGTTCAACTGACCAGAGGCAAACTCAAAACCATAAAAACCTCTTTCTACTTCCAAAGTACTTTCTTTAATGAAAGAAAACGTCACATTAGATTGTACTGTATCATAACAATGCTACACAAATAGCACTACATAGAATACTCTCGATGACAGTCTGGATTTTATATTTTTGTGGTAACCCACCCTGGGACCTTTTGGTGAAAAATGAGATGTACTGAATGAATAAATGAATGAAGAATACCAGTGTATTTTAGCAACAAGAACCTTCTGTATTAAGTCATGGAAAGAAATCCCAACCCACAAAGATGAGTTTTTGGGAACAAGTCAGAAAATAAAGGACAGAATTATCAAAATATTAATAGCCCTAACAAAGGATAAAAGGAAATTCATAGAATGTAAGAACAAAAGGATTCTCAAGTTTCAGGTGGTACAGAATGTGGCTGCCAGGGAACAAAATGGGAACATGTTTCTCCCATCCTTCAGGAACTGCACTGGATGTCCATCTACTTCAAAATTAAATTCAAGTTGCTGGTTATCATCTTATATGGCTTGGGTCCTAAGTACTTCAAGGACTGGCCTCCTCCTGGCACTGCCTGCTGTTCACTCCAAAAAGTCCACACATGGACACTTTACCCTGTATGCAATCACAAAAGCAGCAAGGCCAACAACTTTTTGGAGGAATTTGAAAATTTCTCTCTTCTAGAAGGCCTTTTGTTGCTCTTGAATATGGTTTTACCAAGAGCTTTTTAATTGAATTAACATTTGTTTTATTTTTTAGTTGATTTTAGAAAAGTCATAGTGTGTGTTATTTTTTGTACTTGTCTTTTAGTTTGAGCTGCCCTGAGGTCTTCATGAATGACTGGCAGGATATAAATAAATAAAAGATAAGCTCTGCCAGAACAGGCCACAGCCCATCTAGTCCAATATCCTTTCTCACACAGAAGCCCGCCTTTGGCTTCTGGGCATTCTCAAGAAGACAAAACTGAAACCCTCATCTTTTCTCAACTTCCTGAAAATAGCCTTTAGAGACATCCTGCCTATCTCTCCATCTCAGAGATGGCATACCAAAGCATCCATTCAAGAATTTACTATACTGAGAAATATTGACATAATCATAAAGTAGGGCAGACATCAAGACACTGAAGTGCTCTTTCCCCCACATATTGAACAATGGCAACACAATTATTTTCCCCTTAGTTTCCTTTACAATATGTTTTTATGGTCTGACAAAACTCATCTTAGACCCACCAAATTCTGCTTTTAAGACATCAAAATATAGAACTGCATACCATCTCAGTTTAAGGGCAGCTGCACTTCTTGTTCTGTGTTGGTATACAAACTATGTATACGTATAAAAAGAAACAACATTTAAGTACTGGCTAATCAAGTTTTACAACACTGTAGTTTCATATATTTCATAAAGCAAGCAGATCTGAGCAGAAGCTTACCCAAAGATTATTTTCATAATAAAAGGCATCTAGAAGTTTGACAATATTGGGATGATCACAAGATGCTAAGATGTCAATTTCAACCATATAGTCTTCAAGTTCTTCTTCAGATTTAGTATCAATCACCTTTGCTGCTGCAAGGACTTTAGTTTCTTTATTCTGTGCCTGTAAAAACATTAAAGTAAAACTTATCAGCTGTTTCAGTCACCTTATTATAGGGATCATGCATAAAGGTGACTTCTATAATTATGTACGAACATTACATTCTAGCCTTCCCCCTCATGATACTTTCACAGGTTCATTTTCTTTCCTCCAGCTGGGAAGTGTTGACTTTTTCCTCCACTGGAAAGCTGTCCCTAGCACGTAAGGAATGACACAGTAAACATCACAGAACTTTCTACGTAACACTGCACACAGTCTATGTCTTCTACATGTGAATACTACTGTGGGTTCTAGTCACTAGGTAATAAAAATATTCTATTGTGGTGGGAAATTGTGAATATTAGAACTGGAACACTGATAACACAAAATCCATCTTCAATGCAATTTGAAAACTTTGGTTGAGCAGGTTTGTTGGACTACAATTCCCTAAACTCTTGCCATTGGCCATATTGTACTGTACTGACAGGAGCTACAGTTCAGCAATGTTGGAGAATCCTACATTAAACTATTTCTGCTTTAGATATAAATGAATGAAACAACAAAAATAGAGAGCTTCAAAGACTGACTGAAGAACATGGATGCAACTTCAAATAATTTTGCACTCCAGGTTTGTTGGTGTCATTAAACAACGAAACAAAAGTACCCATTAAGTTCCCACTAGGCTCAGAGCAGGAAGACCCCGTTTCCACTGCAGACCCCATTAGACCCACATTTTCTTTCACCTGTTATAGGGAAATCCAGATTAAATGGGTCCTTCAGGACCTACAATCTGGATTTCCTGTAGACCCCAATGGGGTCTACAATGGGGTCTTCAGACATCAATTCCAGATTATATGGAGCGTGTTTCCACTGCGATTGGGCAATGGGGTCTAGGGGTAGGCTCCAGGGAGGCACCCATGGGGGGGTGCCCCCAAACCCGAAGCTCCAAAGCCTGTGCATAATCTCCGAAGATGGCTCGGAAGGAAACTCTGGAGAATGGAACAGGCTTCAAAGATGACCAGTTAGAGCAATGCCATTTCTACGGAGCTTTGTCCAAAGCTCTAGAGAATCACCGGAGAAATTTGCTGCAATCTTCAAAGATTCTCTGGAGCTGTTCCAGAGGATCTTCTAAAAATCTCCAGACTGTCTACGGAGTTTGCACCCCCCGTGGCCTCCCCCCAAAAACATGGGGTGACGGGTAGGGCCCACGTGGGTAGATTCGGATTCGGCACATGGGTGATCCGGCGTTTCTACTGTGAGAACGCCTAGCACCCATTGCTATTGGGTGCTACACTACCTGTGGAGACACATTGGGTACCATCTACTAAATCCAGGTAAGTTGAAGGACCCATTACTTAGATCCAGATCATATTAGATGCGGATTAAGGGAGGTAAGTGGAAGAAAAACCTGTGTTGGACTTGTATTAAGAACTTACTCCAGGGATGGCGAACCTTTTGAGCTCGGTGTGTCAAAATTCGCAAGAAAACCTAGCTTAACTCCGGTGCCGTGTCACTTCTAGAAATATCCATAATTTTGTGATATTTGTAGCTCTAGTAAAAAGGTTATATTTTTGATATATGTATTTTATTAAAAGCAAAAACAAATAATTCTTTACATTAGTGACTTTTGTTGCTAAATCTTCAATTGAAAGTTGGTATTTCATACACTTCAAGAACAAGCAAGCACTACGTGTCCAGGTGTCAGGGTGACCATGTGTGTCACCCAAAAGGGCTTGGCGTGTCACCTGTGACACGCGTGTCATAGGTTGGCCATCACCGACTTACTCCCTGTATTTAAGTTGAAGGTTATTGCATTGTGGTTATTGTTCCCAACTGGATCAGCCACCAGGTCTTCAACATTACTTAGGATCAAGTCCTTTCCCCTGGTTGGTTCCATGATCATTTGCTCCATGGAAAAGTCATTTAATGCCATGGATATTAGATAAATGGTATAAGTATTTAATGGAATACAGATTAAAAAAAAATGCAGAAACTAAGTTTTTAAAGCCAAGGATTGAAACTATGTTCCAAGACAGAGGGCAATTGGTAAGAATAAACTATGCAGTGAGACAAGGCATTCCAAAACTGAATTCTATGTGGCACTAATCCAGATCAAATATGATGCTTATTAAAATTAGCCATATCTCTACGCATCCCAAATGATTTCAAATGTTCTATTCCTCTGTAAAGGAGGCAAAAAACCTACGGATTAGTGTACAGTTATGAAGTTAACTGTATGAAGTCTACCAGCTGGTAGATATTATATATTAATTTATTATTTATACCCCGCCCTATACCTGTAGGTAAATCAATGATATCCATAAAAACACTTTAAAAATCCAGCATATTTAAAACATATACTAAATAATAGAATACTGATAATTACAGTGGGGGCGGGGAAGTGGTCACATTAGCCAAAGGCCAGGGCAAAGAAGTGCATCTTCACTGCCTTCCTAAATGTATACAGAGGAGGGGCATGATGCACCTCAAGGGGGAGACTATTCCATAACCTGGGGGCCATTACCGAAAATGCCCTTTCCTGGGTGCCCATCCGCCTCACTACTGAGGGTGGTGGAACAACCAGGAGGGCGTCCCCACCAGATCTCAAGGCATGGGCAGGTCGGGCAGGTTACCAGAGCGTGGGTAATTGTGGCCAAGTCGTCTCTTGTCAAAAAAAGGCTTCAGTTGACGTACCAGGTAGAGCTGGAAGTAGGCACTCCTGGCCATGGCCTCCACCTGGGCTTCAAGCATTAGCGAGAAGTCCAGGAGTATCCCCATGTTTCACACCTGTCCCTTCCAGGGCATTGCAACCCCATCAAGGACAGGGTGTCTACCAACTACATGGACCTGAGACCCTGTGACACACAGCACCTCTGTCTTTTCTGGATTCAGCTTCAGTGGCCCTCATCTAGCCCATTACTGCCTCCAGACACCTGTCAAGCACTTCGACCACCTCTCCTGATTCAGGAGATAGAGCTGGGTACCATCTGCATATTGATGACACTTCACTCCACATCTCCTGACTACCTCTCCCAGTGGCTTCATGTAGATGTTGAATAGCATGGGAGATAAGATAGACTCCTAGGGAACCCCACAAGTGAGTTCTCAGGGTGTTGAATCAGTATCTCTCACAGCCACTATCTGAGATCAGCTCTGGAGATAGGAGCGGAACCAGTATAGTTAACCTTCTTGCTTTATAAGCAGATAAATGAGGAAAAATGTCTTTACTGTATCCTAAGATAGGAGTACACAGTATTGTCACTACTGTGTTAACAAATTTGTTTATAGTCTTAACATTCTACTCATTGCACAAATAAAGATAAACTTAAGCCTTATCTTAGTTTCCAGTGGCAGTGACACTTTCCTTTTTTTTTATTAAAATTTTACCACAAATTAAAAGAAAAAAAAACATTTACACACTCTTCCCGTCGTTACATTAATAGAAGTTCCCTTGACTTCCTCCGCTTGTCTGACTTCTTTATTCTGTATCCATCCTTTGTTGCTCCTACTCATTGCACAAAACTAAGGTCAAACTTAAGCCTTATCTTAGTTTCCAGTGGCGGTGACACTTTCCTTTTTTTTTATTAAAATTTTACCACAAATTAAAAGAAAAAAAAAACATTTACACACTCTTCCCGTCGTTACATTAATAGAAGTTCCCTTGACTTCCTCCGCTTGTCTGACTTCTTTATTCTGTATCCATCCTTTGTTGCTCCTACTCATTGCACAAAACTAAGGTCAAACTTAAGCCTTATCTTAGTTTCCAGTGGCAGTGACACTTATGAATGCAGCAGATGTCATATCCTAGTGACTAGCTTGGCAGTAAGTATATGCTCATTTTGTAAAACTTTGGAGCAGTTTTATTTTCCCAGCATTATCTGTTTTGGGATAAGAGATGAGATGCTATCTTCACTGTGAAGTTGGGAATGTTATCTGTCCTGGGCCAAACTCGGCAGCAATGGTTGTTTGGTGTTTTCCTCTTTTGTAGCCTTTTCTTTTGGTGGCCTTCCTGAGAGTAAAGAATGATAACAGAAATTCTGCCCAAATAAAAAATGTGCATGGCAGTAGCTGTCAAGAAATTGAGACCTTCCAAACAGTAGAACCAAACATAGCTTAAGCCTTTCTAATCTGGTGAATCATTCTTCAAGACTACTGTACTTAGTTATATTATGAATTCACTTAGGAGGATTTTTTTTAAGAAAATGAAAGCAACAAGTTTCAACAGACTTCACTTTTAAGAATGTCTGATAATTCCATACAGAGTGACTTGGTTCTTCCAAGCTATAGTGTAGAACAAAACAGTCTTGGCCAAGAAATTGCTCCTACAAATAAAGAGAGAGAGCCATGCTTTGCCCTAGCTTCTGAAGAAAGATTCTGGGAAAAGGGAAAGTGATTCCCTTGGAAAAACTCTAGCTTTTCTTGTCAGACACATGCTGATTTGTTCTCTCATTTCAACCTGTTGCTCTTCTGCTCCTTCATATGCACACTTCCTTACTTCCACAATCTAATACAGAGCTATAAATGCTGAAGCAACCAACCAACTCTCAATTATCCAGAGTTCTCTTTGCATATGAGAATATCCATGGACAAACAGGGAAAATAAAAATATTAAAGCATCACCAAAGTAAAAGAAGGAAGAAGGGAATAGTGCCTTTGTCTGCAAAGGTAACTGTACTACCAAATAAATTTAAGTCACATTTTATTCATTATTATAGGCAGAAGCTGAGCAGTTTGGTATGTCTTTAGCAAGATTCCATAGATTCTTCCAAGGATCCTTTTGTAATTTCTCTGATCCCCTTTTGCCTCTAATCCATCATTCTCCTATATTAGATGTGTGGGACAGATGCTGGACTAGATGGGCTATGGCTTGATCCAGTAGGGCTCCTCTTATGCATGCATCAGAGATCAAAGAAAGTTCTAAATAAGCCAGAACACTACTTTCTTAACATGGTATAGTACTGTATTTAAGCTCTTCAAAAGAGACACCTCAACTTAGCACAACTGCTATGACTGTACAGTACAAGCTCATGCTCTAAATCAGTTCAAATTCTTTCAAAAATTAAGTCATATCTCCCTCTATGCAAGTTTAAATTAACGGAAACAAATCTGTACTCATTTTTGCAAGAGAGCAGAAGACCAGATCCATATGTACTGTTCCACTGTCAAGGCTTAAAATCTCACTAACTTAAGAACTTCACCAGCCACCTTAGAGTGAGTGGTGGAAATGATAGGCAAAGGCAAGAACACTTAAGCCCAAACCATTAGTCAGTTTTTCCCAAAGGGTGTCAAACGAGATGATTTCTATTTTAAATATTAAAAACAGAGTGATAAGTCAATGTAAATATTACATGAGGTACTCAGACATGGCAGAACTTGTGACAATGGTCCACAATGGCTGAAGTTTGAAAAACTTCTCTTGAAGAAATGGGGTTTGGGTATACTTCCAGAGTCTGTGGAGCTGCTGCACTTATTCTACCTTACCCCTGTAGACTCCAGAAGTGGATATGTATAAGAACACCAAATATTATGGGTGCCCATATGACAAAGATCATGACATAGGGCTGTGAGCCTTTAATACCAATTTTTGGGAATTAGCTGTAGAATGAAAGAGGAAAACTGCAACAGAATATTCCCAAGACTATCTCAACAAGGAAACCCTAAACAATGTCATGGCTCTTGCTTTTAGAGGTTACTGAGAAGGTCATGCTCCCTTACTACTTAGTGAATGATTCTCATTTACTAGAACACAAGACAGTCCTAGTCCCATACCTAGTCTAATAACCAATGTGGAACAGGTCCCAACAATCAGTTCTACATGAAAACAAAGCTCTAGCAAGCTACCTACCCGTATCCTCAAGACTATGCTGCCTTTTTTAAAAATGAAAAATTGACTTTCAATGTTAAGTTAATGGAGAAAATTGTGTTTTAAAATCCCAATTTTTCTATCAAGGAAAAAAATTAAGAAGAATGGAGAATACTGGACATACAGCCCATACAAGATTGGGTTGCTGATGTGTATTCTACTGCTTTAAAAGCCAAAACACATTTTTCAACTGATTTAAAAAAATAAGATGTTTACCTATGATCATGAAAACAAATAATGCCAAATAATAAATGAATGAATTTACATTAAATAAAAAACTACAACATGGCTGCATATTACTGAAGTATCTTGTATGATACAGTCATATCTGTTTACATATATCTACATAAACTTTCAAGACTGTGCCACAACACTACCGTTTGTGATGCATGAACATTCTTTAGCATCTTGCAACTGCCAATTAAAGTTTCCATCTAACTGAATGCACACAGATAAAAGTCAACACAAAAATACTGTTCTGGAGCATAATGAAGGTGATTTTTGTTTTTAAAGTTCATGGTTTACTCACTTATTCAGCTTTCTTCAAAACAATAGTCCACTAAATCCCCCACACACACTTATTTGAAACTGAGCTGCACAATTGTAAAATGGGCTTACCCAAAAATTTCTTCAAAAACACAGGACAAATAGAAAGACAACACAGTTCAGTTTTGGCTTAAAGACTGACCACTTCTGTTGTGCATCAAAGAGCAAAGTTATCAATATGAAAATATCCACCTCCTGAACTGGGGTCTATCGGAGAATTCTATATACAATCCTTGCCTATTTTCCTTTCTTCCACTCTTGCCCATTTGAAGATCAGACCTGGTTCTGATCTTACCTTGGTCTTTCTTTTGTGTCTGATAGGCCTCATACAGCTTCTTCCTCTAAAAGCAGGCTAATCTTGGATGGCACGACCAAAATATTGTCGCTTACTTCCTATCCTTGCTTTTTCAGTAATGCTTTATTGATGTGTTTTCCTTTTTCCCTTGTACCTGTACTACCAATTTCTCATCACAGAAGCTTCAGGAGTCTTCTCTCTGATGAGCTGATACTTTTAAAATACTATTTTACTTTGTAACAACGAGATCACGTGTAGTCTCCACCCAGTATAAATGAGCAATGTAGAGCTCAAAGAAAATGACAGTACTTAGCTATAAAACCGTTTACTTTTTTATTAAAAATGTGATGTCTAGGAATATTCTTTTTTTTTCCCCATAGGAACATAAACTGGGATAATCTATTGGTCATGTTGAAGAAAATGAAAAATTCTCAAAATTCCAATCATGAGTCAAAAACAAAATTTTACTTCACTAGCTCCAAGCTTAGAATGGTATAACAAAAACATTAATACTTCTGTTTTGACAGAAAGGTTACATAGTAAGAGCCCAGCACCTGCTCCTAAAAAGACGCTCCTTTTAAAAGATACAGTGCAAAATTCAGAAACAATAGCACTGAGAGAAAATGACTTTACAAGAGTAAAGAAAAAAGATTACTACTGTATCATAAACAAGCATTTTCCTAGTTCTTTCTTAAGTTTGATTATTCTGATTTCTATGTCAAATTCTGACACCTAATTACAATAATAGTCCAAAAGATCAAAGTATTCCAGTGAATATGGAATCATAACTAAGATAGACTCAGTTACTAGCTCTGGAAAAAAAAAGAACTCTCTCTATATAGAAAGCAAAATAATGCTTCTTACCTTGAACACTTTGCCAAAGGCACCATCACCTAATTCTCCTATAATTTCCCAGTAATCTTCTGGATTCAAGTCTCTCTTAACATGTTCATACTGCTTCTTCTTCTTTTCACCTCCCAACTTGAAGATCTTCCGGAAGTTGAAGAATGACATTTTGTTTTTTAAAAAATTATCAAAAACTCTCAAAGATTAAACAGGCTGAACTGTGACCGCTTCCAAAAGGAGAGAAGGCACACAATTGTGGCTTTTATGCCACGTGACACTGATGCTGTAAGACAAGGGCACAATTTTTCACCCTAAGACTAAGAATACAGTAATCCAGTGTCAAGTGTAACAGCTTCCGACAAGTTTATCATTCCATGTTTATTCGATTCTTGCTCATAACAGCCACCACGAACAGGAAGGCCACAAAGATGCTACCACAGAAAATGCTCAGATGGCCCACTCCTATAAAGAACCACAGTTTGGGTATGAGAAATTACCCAGCTTAAATGTTTTGATGGGTCACCATTCAGCGAAGAGTAGTTGTATCGGCCAAATAGGGACAAAAGCCACATTCAAACCTCCCTGTGTAGGTACTACTTATTTAAGACCATCTCTTCAGGGCAGTCTTCTTCTTAAGGGGCAGCGGCTTCCATACTCCAATCCTGCACAGATTATGCATCCACTAAAAAAGAAAGAAATAAATTTATCCGATCAGGGCTAGCTCTCTGCTTGTGGTAAAGGGGGGGGGGAGAGGAAAGAAAAGGGAACAGGGACGAATGCAGAGTGCTCCTTGAGAACTCATGAATTCTCCAGTCCCTCCCAGAGTCTCAAAGAAACTTAGCCATTTCCCCCAGTGATTCATATAATTCCACCATGCTTTTTCTCCTCAGTCATGACGAGCAACACCAGAGTTATGGGGGGGGGGGGGCAAGTGGATTCAAATCGACTTAGAAAGAACACGAGAAGAAAATGACCTCACTCTCTCCAAGCAGGGAAAAGAAAGGTGGTAGTGGGTCGGGGACGAGCCCCTTCATCCCCCCCCCCGTGGCCTCCATATGTGTGGGGCTGGGGGGGGGGATGAAGGGGCTCGTCCTCGACCCACTACCGCCTTTCTTTTCCCCACTGGGAGAAACTGGGTGTAAGTCTTATACCGTGGCTGGGACCCCCGTTTCATCCCGAGTTTTCGCCAAGGGGGGGAGGCAGAAGGAATAACGAGCTCTTTACCTGCGGGCGACGGTTGGAGTCTCTCTCCACAGTCTCCGAAGAAAGACGCCGCCGGCCGGCCAACCGACCCACCGACCGACACCGCCTTCTCGCTCGGTCTCCACTTCCTCTATGGGGGCGGGCAGAGCCAGGAGCCTCCTTCCTCCGAGCCCGTTTCCTCTCCAGCCTCCACACGGCTCGCTCCCCTGCCTGCCTGCGTCTCAAGGCGCGCCTCGCTTCCGTCTCATCACAACAATTGCCTCAGCAGCCACAGTTTTTTTCAGCCGCCGAGCGCGCTCCCGCGCCCCTCACAGCCGCTCCCAACTCAGGACAGCCAGCGCCGCTCTCTCGACGCTTCCCCCCGCCCTTTCTTCACCAAGCCAGCGACGCATGCGCCGTCCGCAACACTCACGCGAGCGAGCGAGCTACCTCCCCCGCCCAAGCCTATGCCCGTTTAACAGAAATGGGAGGAGCCCCGCCCCCAAAGCTCAGCGCGAGCGCGGCCGCGTGAGCCGCACCTCCTTCCGGCTTCCCATGTATTTATTCATTGAGCTTCTCCTCTCTCCTGTTTGCCCGCCTCCTTTTCCGCTCCTCCCGGAGCCAATAGGAGCGCCGGAAACATTTGGCTGACAGAGTTTGCGCTATCAGGTGAGAAAGAAGCTCGAAGCCCATTGGTGGTCGCGCGCCGGACCCGGAGACCGGACTTTTCATTCATATTTGCCCGGAGTAAGTTTGCTAGGGGTGGGTGAGTGGACGGTGAGCTGCGGCTGCCTCCGTTTTCTTGGCATTTTCTGAAATATCATTTTATTGCGGTAGCGCTTATTGGAATGTTTTCATATTTAGGACAATTGGATAATGAGGAATTGGGATGGTAAGCGTGGCGCTTTCTTTAAAAAAATGCATTTATTAACTGTCCCTTCTGGAAAATCTCGGGTCGGAAAACATTCTCTCTCGTCTCCTGTCAGCCTGTGAAGCAGGTTAGTGGAGAGGATGTTGAATGTGTTTCTTGTGGCCTTCCTGCGGGAGATGCTGTGGGCTGTTGGACTGCTTGCTTTCTCATAGAACTCCACTCTTGAGCAACTATTCTGGGGCAGCTTAAGCCTTTCCTGGATAGAGACGACCTGGCCACAGTTATCCATGCTCTGGTAACCTCTACTTTGGACTATTGCAATGCGCTCTACATGGGGCTGCCCTTGAAGACGGTTCGGAAGTTGCAGCTGGTGCAAAATGAAGCTGCCAGAGTGCTGACTGGAACAGCCAGCCGGATGCACATCACACTGGTCTTAAAAGGGTTGCATTGACTGCCAATTCACTACCGAGCCCAATGCAAGGTGTTAACTCTGATTTATAAGGCCCTAAATGACTTGGGCCCCAAATATCTAAAGGAATGCCTTCTCTCATATTGACCTGCCTGTGCCCTAAGATCTGAAGAAGATGCCCTCCTGGTTGTTCCACCACCTTCGGTAGTGAAGCTGGTGGGCACCCAGGAGAGAGCATTTTCAGTGGTGGCCCCTAGACTGTGGAATGGTCTCCCCTCTGGGGTGCGCCACGTCTCTTGTTATCATTTAGGAAGACTGTAAAGGCATATCTTTTTGCCTTAGCCTTTGGCCAAGGTTGATTCATTCTTCCCTTGGTGACAGTTATTATTAATTACAGTTATTATTAATACACCATTGAATGCACGGCTTAAATTAGAGCTTTTAACTATGTACCGTGTTCTAACCTGTATCTTGTTTTTAATATGATTTTAATTGTATCTTGTTTTTTAATGTTTTTAAAATTTTGGTTGATTAGTTGTCACCCGCCCAGAGACTTCAGGTATGGGGAGGGATAGAAATGGAAATAAATAAATAAATAAATAAATAAATAAATAAATAAATAAATAAATAAATAAATAAGAAAGAATGCAGCTGCCAAATTGCCAACCGGGACAGCTGGCCAGACACACATCACCCCAGTCTTAAAAGAGTTAACTTTGACTTAAAAGAGTGTTAACTTTGACTTATAAGGCCTTAAATGACTTTGGCTCCAAATATCTAAAAGGAACGCCTTCTTCCATATCGACCTGACCATGCCTTAAGATCTGGCAGGGAGGTCCTCCTGGTTGTCCCATCACCCACAGTAGTGAAAGGGATGGGTACCCAGGAGAGGGCCTTCTCAGTAATGGCCCCTAGTCAGTAGTCTTCTCCTTGAGGTGTGTCATTAAAGAATGATCATATGCAAAGTTTTAAATAAGCTGATGCTCCCTTTTACCTTTGCAGATCTTTACTGTACTTGTATATGTGTCAGATTTTTTTTTAGAAGAGATGCTATGCTTTGGTGTCTCTGCATCAGCTCTGGTTTATCAACTACTTTAATCCAATTATAAATGGTTTTAATAAAGTAGATATACAAGTTATTTATTCTGGTTTGATAATGGCTAACTGGTTAGAAAAATACAGAATAAATGAAAGAGTCCTCCTATTCAGCAAACTATACACTATGTGCACAGAAAACCTTCAAGATCATGCTGATGTAATTTGAAGTGCTGTGTATGCCTTTGTGCATATTCATTATAGTATCTATTCCTCTGCTAATACAGTCTCTAAGCCTGCAAATTGGAAGATCCTTGGATTATTGAGGTCTAACTATGTGGAAATGAATAATATTATGCACCATTTGCCTCTTTGTTACATGCTTAGTACAGTGAAAACATGTTCTTAACTTTAGCTCTTTTAAGCTTGCTCTGGTGAGTCCGTGTTAAAAGTGACTGCAGTTGGGTTAAATTTGGAGCAGGAAAATAGGAAATAATAAGCTAGCAGTAACTTAAATATAAAAATTAAAAAATTAGTAGAATATGCTGGCAACATGTGAGATATTGCTCACATAAAATGGGACTGTCTTCTCCATTTGAGGAATAAAGACAGTATTTCACTGCCTGGTGAAAGACATTTGACGGTAGTTCAGCATTTAGTAAAGACAACATCTGTTGCAAAAAAGTTAGATTTAACACCAGAGAGAGAGCCTTACGTTGTAGATAAAAATGTGAGTTGCAGTGCTGTCCTAATGTGATTTGTATAAGCATGGAGCGTTCCCTGAAATGCCTAGTACTGTAGAAGCAGAGTATATAATAATAGTACCTATAATAATTCTTTTTTTCTAAATGATACTAATTGCTGATGCTGCTAAAGCAGGCATGGATTCCTTACCTAGTGGAAGAACTCCAACCTCTTAGATTTGTAAGAATCTCCTTCTGGACTCCCTCTAGTTCATTTAGAAAAACAAGAGATTGAAAAGATGTTGCTTTGTTGTTTGATATCTACACGAACTAAGAATAAATCCTTCTGGAATCATAATTTGATTTGTTCACATTAGAAACTGTGTTTCCCATTAGATTAGATTAGCAATAATATCCTGTACCCAACAGAACTAGAAAGTAGGTTCAAAAGACAAGATTGCAAATAAAGATGGGCATATCCATTTATTCACATAACATTTTTTGTCTTAAAATTGATAGTAATTTTCAGTTAACTCCTCTTGTCCTGTTCATTTTCACTAATAACCTCAAATTCTTGATAACTTCAGCTTCCTTCTTCCTAAGAGTAAATGAGTGTGCTGAACTGTCCCAATACAACTTGACAAAACAACGTTTGTCACAAAGTTTGTCTCCTGCCCTCAGATGTTATCACTTTCTTGATGGACCTTAAGCTCTTCCACAAAAGTTCATGGAATTGCCTTCTTTGTTGTTGACCTTGGAATCCATTGCTAGATCATTTGAGTTTAGATCTCAGGAAGTAAGTGGGCAATGAAAAGAGGAGATGAAGTGGAAAACAAGAATTTTGGAATGGCAAAAATCTTCATGAACAGATGCAAAATACCAGAAACCTTACACAACTCAAAACCTAAGTAGGCTATATCTATATATTTTCTATAACGTGGAGCTACTGTTTACATCATGTGGGAATTTGCTGTCATCTACATTATTCTCTCACAAATTGCTCAATAGAATTTAAAAGCTTTGTTATGAGAAAAGGAGGAAATGAGATTTCCCAATTTGCATTGCAGTGGGTGTTTTTTTTTAATTAATATCAAGTCTTCTGTTATCTCTAAGAAGAGACAACAGACGCAAACTCTGCCTTTTCCAAAGGGTCACAGAAGGATTGTGTAATGTATGCAGAGCATGCCAAGAGTTAAATTAATTAAAAGAGAGCCCTTGAGAGAAACCAGTTGTTAAACTGGAATTGTGTTCATAATTGCTTCAGATAGCAAACTTCTGTCCGCAAAGAAAACAGCTTCTATAGCGGTGATGGCCAACCTATGACACGCGTGTCACAGGTGACACGCCAAGCCCTTTTGGGTGACACACATGGTCACCCTGGCACCTGGGCATGGAGTGCTTGCTTGTTCTTGAAGTGTACGAAATACCAACTTCCAACTGAAGATTCAGCAACAAAAGTCACTAACGTAAAGAATTATTTGTTTTTGCTTTTAATAATATACATATATCAGAAATATAACTTTTTTAACTAGAGCTACAAATATCACAAAATTATGGATATTTCTAGATGTGACACAGCACCCGAGTTAAGCTAGGTTTTCTTGTGAATTTTGACACACTGAGCTCAAAAGGTTCGCCATCACTGTTCTATAATGAGATGGCTACTGCTAAGCTGAATATGTTCTGGAGCTGTTTTGCAATCCTTTCCTAGATTTCTTTACTCAACACACCTTCTTTACTGGAACTATATCTTGCCAGACTCTCTGCTGTTTCACTTCTTCAAAATGCCTCAAGAAGTTCTTAGCTTTCTCAAGAAACTTGATGCCATGCCAATTGAATGGTGCTCTGAGTTGGAATTCCAGTATATGTGCTAAAAGAACCTCAGAAGGCTGATGAGGC
This sequence comes from Aspidoscelis tigris stejnegeri, assembly GCA_023333525.1. Classification (NCBI taxonomy): domain Eukaryota; kingdom Metazoa; phylum Chordata; class Lepidosauria; order Squamata; family Teiidae; genus Aspidoscelis; species Aspidoscelis tigris. The sequence goes on along the minus strand of JALMGA010000002.1, from coordinate 57,510,712 downwards.
AGGACTGTTCTTTTGCAACTCATGGACAGTTTCTTGAGCCGGTGGTTCTTCTGTATCAGTCATTCCAATATTGGGCTGCATTGATGCATAGCAAAAAGAGCAGTTCAAAAGTATCTTAAAAGCATATGGCCCTCATGTTCTCATCCCATCTCTAATCCACCTTTTCTACCCTAGAATGTTCAGGGGAGGGGGAGGGGGAGGGGGAGGCCACCATAGTGTGTGAATGATCCCTTCTCAGAACTGTCTCGAAGCTGATTCTAATCTACCCCACAGATGCTTTTTTCTACTGTGTGTATTTGCAACCTTAATTAACATTTCTACCACCTTACTTGGAAGTGATGCTAAATAAGATTGGTCTTTTCTACAGTCCATTTTTGAAAGCTAAATTACTTTCCTGAAAGACAGGGCTTGAATGATAATAATGTGAAAGAAATGCTTTATCCAAGCAACTTCCCCATAATCCAGTGCTGTTAAAACTGTCCATGTCATTACCAGTGTTCCCACAAGCAGGAATTTAAAGGACTAGGGATTCAGCTGGACTGTTGAGCAGTTTGGAGCTGATCCCAGGAGAGAGATGCGGAGAATAACTTTCTTATATAAATGAACAGACCTTTTGATTAAAGAAAGAAGTTTAATATTATTTTCTTGAAAACATGGGGTGTTTTTCTACTGTCACTAGAAGTACCTATGAAGTACCCATTAATGGGTACTTAATGGGTACTTCTAGTGACAGTGGAAAAACACCCATGAACACTTCATTAACTTTCTGTAAAAGAAATAAAAAGTTTTGTTGATTCTGGAATTTGACAATTAGCTTCAAAAATGTTAAATTGTTTAGAAGAGGTATGACCATAGATATACTTATAATGCCTAGAGATGAGGTTGAAGACATTCAGAATTTTTTTTCTTCTTTAGGTTATTAGTTTTGATATCTATTTCTTTCATTTTGTATACTTTTTCTTCTATTATTAATCTAATTGGAAAAATAATAAAATTATACTTTAAAAAAGCATTGTTGCACATATAATGGCAACAATGTCAAAGTTAGGCGAATTAGTAAATAAACAGTAATTTTTATCAGAGCAATTTTTGTTGTAACTGATAAAAAGAGCACAAAGTATAAGTTCCCAATTCTACAGGCTTAGACAATGCAGAAAGGGTATGGAGGCTAATCAGTCTGGGGATTTTTCAGCCAATCAGGCTTGTTGCTAGGAGGCTGAAGGGAAGATTTTGGGGGGAAGATAAAAGACTAGTAGAACTCTATCTGGCATTTGGGGAGATGTAGTACTGCGGATTAAAGCTTTTCAAAGTGATGAACTCTTTCCCTGTGATCTTCCTGATCATCCATTCTGAAGCTGGTGGGTAGGACAGTCAGATCAAACAAGGAGAAGTCTCAGAGTCTTTAGTGTATAGAATTTGCCGCCAGAAGAGGTGGTAACAGCAACCGGCCAAGATAGCTTTAAGAAAGGGTTAGACAGTTTCATGGATGATTACTAAAATGGATGCCTAGGTACATCCTACAGGTTGGGGAGACAGGCAAGATGCTTCTAAGGGTCACTTGCTTGAATTTGAGAGCTGGTGAAGCTTTTGCCGTTGTCTTCTGCTTGACATGCCTATGAGCAATTGGTGGGCCACTGTATGGGACAGGATGCTGGACTAGATGGGCTGTGGCGTGATTCAACAGGGCTTTTCTTATGTTCTTATGTTTTCAATTGCTGCTCCACAGAGAAGTATTAATTAGAGTCCCCAGTTGGGGTAACCTAGCCAAGCTACAACTCCCTTTTTTATTACAGAAAGTGTTGTATCTTCAGTGATTTATTTGTTTTATTATTTGTATTTCTATCCTATCCTATACCTGAAGGTCCCAGGGCAGATAACAACCTTTAAAACAACAAATTACAAACAACTATATATTAAAAGCAATAATACATATTACAACACTATAAGAATTCAGCATATCTAACAGTACACTCCGTATTTGAGTAGGAAAGAAGGGAGGCTGGGGTTTAAGTAAAGTGGAAATAATGCCAAAGAAAGCAAGGCAAAGGGAGGAAGCACAAGGATTTTTATCAGTCTTGGGTAGGAATGTGCATGAATGTGTTTTTTGACATTCAGTTTCTAACAATCGAATTTTAGATTATTTGTATGAACAGACGCTTTTGAATGTGGTAAAATTCTATTCAGTATGAATATGTATCTGATACATATCCCATTAAAAAATCCAATCTGAAAGTGTCAAATGCGATCTGAATCCACTTTTAATACGCTCTCATTCCATGTTGAATGCACTCTAGATCAGTTGCAGATGTGACTGGCGCAGCCACCTTCCAACGTACCCAGTTTAATGAATGTCTGAACTGTTGATACAAATGTGCGGAATTCATATGAATTTGTACAAATAACAAATGTTATGAATATTCATGCACATCCCTGGTCTTGGGGACTTCTCTTGGTCGAGGATATCTTTCATAGGGAGAAAAGTGAAATAATGTTGCTAAAGCATGTGGGGAAACCAATCTCAGTAGTGGTGAAAAGAGCCTCGGATTGACTTACCAGTGAACTTCACTAATGCTTTGACACAGGGACAGCAAAGATATTGGGTCCAGAAACCTCAGGAATAACCAGCTATAAATGCCTCCAGAGTCATTGCTTGCACAAGACTTCATGAGCAGCAGATCATACACTCAGAGGCCAAGTAACTAGTAGTTCAAGTATTACCTAGTAGTTCAGGATCAGGCACCCCCAGACCTTGGCAACAGCAAAATAGCTGAACGCATCAATTGAGGAAAGACAGGTCAGATCCTATCCAAAAGTGATTTCTGAGAAGCAGGAACCCACTAGCACAGCAAACGCTCCTGCAGTTCAGCTCTTGATAAATTTCAACATGGGATGGAACATGAAATAGTGACACCAAAGGAAAATTGCACACACAGTGGACTTTGATGGGAATAAGGACACTGGGGCAAAGAGGACACCTACACTTATCCCAAAATATATCCCTTGAGGTGCATGGGCAGAAGCAGAGGTAAACAAAAGAGTGACAAACATATGGGGTTTAGAACTGATGAACAAGCTGCACGGATTAAATCAACTATTCAGTTTGGGTACCCATATTAACATAATCCTGCAGCTCTGTTGCCTATGGCAGGCAACATTGCTAGTTCAAATGATATCTTCTTACATCTGGTTGATGGGATTGGGTTGTTTTTAGGCACAAACAACTAAACAAAAGAGGTTTAGACAAGGTCAATGAATCAAAAGTGGGGGCAACTCCAATGCTCACATTGTCTACTAGCCAAGACAGATCCCGGTCTAAATGCCAGTCCAGGTTCTTTCACTAGTTCCTTGCATCCTTTGGTACAGTTTCCTGCACTCTTGCTATCCATGTCTAGTTTATAAAAATACATGTACCATAACAATGCTTTTTCATATGCTGTAATTTATATCTTAACTTTTTTTTTTGGCTTTCATTCTTGTGTCTTATAATAATTTTATACTGAGTTAGGTTTTTCTGTATTGAACTTTTAACTTTTTTTCCATAGTCCTTTTTCCCTTATAACATTCTTGAATATATCCTTATGGGTTACATTTTTTTAAAAAAAAATTCTTTAAAATGTGCTCATCTCTGCATGATGGAAATGATCATTCTGCCTTTTCCTGTCAGGAGAATGAATATTCCTTCAGTGCTATAACAGTGAGCGAGTTTCAGGACCACCTGCCTTGGAGTAGAGGTTGAGTTGTAGTATAATTCTTCTACAATAAAAAATTAAAAATGCTTATTAATCAATTTAAATTTCTTTTTTTCAGGATGTGTGCTCCTTCTTGTGACCTTTAGCCCTTCATTTTCTAAGTAGAAGAATATGCAGCAGGAAAAGGCAACCTGATCTAGTTACCTTAATTAAATTGACCTTTGTATCACCTTCATTTCTCTTCATCCTCTCATTTTTAGAAAAGTACTAGTGAAATGCTATGTACTTTTAGCTGTTTTAAATTCTTATACTAGGAAAAGTATTATTTTAATTCTGCTGTGGCGATTAAGATATTTTTGTGCTTATCTAAAACGTACGTGCTGCTTTTTATAGTGATGGCCTCTGAAGGGTGATTTTCATAAAGTATCAAACTACATGAAGAAGCACAGGCATTACAGATTTATAAAAACTAGCAACAGTGATGAATGATCTTATTAAACTCTGTTTCATGTTACACATGCTTTTTCCTCCTTAGATTTGCAAGCACTGCAACAGAAACTCTGTTTGGAATTGGTTGGTCGATGAACTTGGCAATACATTGTCCATCTCAGAATGTTCTCCTCAGCCACAGAAGAAGCCCCTTCAGTGTTTTGGGGCTTGGATCCCATCTTTTCGGCCTTTGCAAGGTTATACATTAAAGACATAAAAAAAATGGAAGAGTCTAAACAGATTCCAGGTAAGAGCTGAGATTTCAAACTGATTTTTAATAACCTTTTGTCAGAATCAACACCCCAGGCCAAGACTTGGGAACCAGGCAGAAAGTAATTCTAGAACATTACTCAAGCTTGCTTTATTGCAGATAACAGTGATGGTTGCTGAGCATTAGGTATAAGAAACATCCTAGGCCCAATACATTTTCCACACTCCCAAATAAGCTAAGCAGAACCCAGTCAAAATAATAAGTATAACAAGAGTAACCACAAGAGTCTAATCACCAGAGGAGAAACAGCTGGGTCCTGTGCTGCACCTGTGAGACTGAAGCTTCTGCCATGCCCTGCCCCAGGTTGGACTTAAAAACTGTAGCTACTTCTGGCTGGGGTGAGAAGACAGACAAATGAGTCCCATGTTGCAAGTGTGAAATTGGAGCCTTTGCCACGGCCTCCTCTAGGTGTGAGTTCCAGGTGAAGATGGAAGAACAGAAAATTACCTGCATTGGTTGTTGCTACCACTTTGGTTAGTTTCTCCTTTGATATTTTTAGTTGCCTTGTATTAATTGCTCCTATTATTATTTTCTTATTTGGTGCTGTGTATTGTAATTTTTTTCAATTACATAGCTTATTATTATAATACTGTATATTGGTTATGTATATTTGATGTTTTATTTATTGAAATGGATTTTTTTACTTGCTGTATTCTTCTGATGTAATTGTATATGTTATTTTTTGCTGCCCTTTGGTGAAAGGGGTGTTATAAACATGATTAGGCAAGACTGAGAATGTGAAAGTGACAAAAATGACAGCACAGTGGACATAGTGCTGACACCTTTCTCTGTCTCCCTTATATAATCATCAAAAGCAGAATAAAAGATCTTTCTAAAGAGTCTATAGCGTGTGAGTCCAAGTCCAGCTGTGTTACCTGACCTCAGCCAGCCCCAAGGAAAGGAAGTCAGATTAAGTGGCCAATGCCTACAGATGTTCTTACATCACTGGTGTGGTCAGATATTTCCTATCTCATTTCCCATATGGGAGAAATGCAGAGACTGAAGTGGTTTGCAGGTCATTGAGCTAATATAGCTTGTCAAGAGCACCCCTTGAAGTGGCATCTAACTGCTGATGGAATGTGTAGGATGGCATTTGTTTTGGGTCTGTAGGCTATATACTGTCATGATTGCAAACAAACTTTAAAAGCTGGAATATGCTGAGGATTTTACCTTTAAGATTTTTAATGTGAAAAGAGTAAGCATCAAACTCTGTGTTCATTAAAGTCTTCTCTGAGACTTTAATCTACTCGATTCTGGAAAAAACTAAAAGATTTTAAAGTAGGTAGTGCTAACTGTGTTAAATACTGCAATTAAACATTTCATTTAAAATTGTCAATATTATGGCTGCATGTATTGAATATGTATAATTTCTCAGTTTGGGGACTTTTAAAAATTCTTAGTACCTGTAATACCGGAATGATTTTTGTACATGTAATTTTCATACTAAAGTATTACAGGTAAAACAATCTGTATAGGGTATATTGAATTCTGGTGTACTGAATTCTACTGAATTCCATAGTTCTATTTTGAACATGACTTCGTAGGTTAAATCTCTATATAGAATCAGAGGTAAAGGGCGGTGTGTGGTCATAAAGGGGCACTTTATGACTGCTTTTCAGCACTTTCACAGCAACAGCTTGCAGCTGTAGGGCCTCTTATGAGACCTTTAACTGATCTGGTGCACCTGGTTGAGAGGCAAAGCAAGTGGGCACATCTTCTGTTCCTTGGCAGAAGAAAAGCCAAATTTCACAGCAAATGATACCTCTTGAAGAGACCTGAAACTGAACTTGCACATCTTTTTATTAAATATTTCACCTTAACATCATTTATTAGAAACATCTAATTTTGATTTCACCTTCTTGATTTGCTCTTTGATAATTATTGGGCAAGAATGGATGAGTTTGATCTTTGATGGGTGATTTGATCAATTCCTAGTGTGCCTAATGAGAATGGGAGAGATTTCCATTTGTAACTTAATGAAAAAAGTGTTACCTGTGTTTTGCAGTAGTGCCTTTTTAATGACATTTTAGTATTTAGAAACTTAATTCTATTGGACTAATGGTGCTACTGATCTCAATTGAGTGTATTTATCATATATTTCACAGTGTTTATAACCCACCTTTCACCTGAAAGTCTCAGACGTGTCCCAAAATTCAATTAAAATTAAACCTGCCGGCAAAATTTAATAACTATGAACTTATTTATTTGTATTTTTTTCCTGCCTTATACTCAAGGGTCTCAGGGCAGGTTACAACATATTAAATGAACACTTTAAAACCAATAACATATTAAAGCCATGGCAATGTCTCAATGTGGGGAGGAAAAGGCTGTTCCTTTACTTAACCAAAGGTCAGAGTAAAGAGGTCCATCGTCACAGCTCATCTAAACACATATGAAGATGCCTGATGCATCTTGGGAGGGAGACTATTCCACAGTCTGAAAGCCACCACTGAAAATGCCCTATCCCGGGTGCCCACCCTTTTTGCTGCTGTGAGTGGCAGTACAACCAGGAGGCTCTCCCCTCCAGATCTTATGGCCCAAACAGGTTGATATGGAAGAAGGTATTCCTTTACCAACAGTTGTGATATTTAAAAGTATGTGACTAAACTGTTACAGAAACAAAGTAAGCATTGAGCTAGAGCTGATTTAACATATTCAAATTAAGAATAAAGGTTTTTGTGCTGGCATAAGGGCATACTATTTATTTTTAAAGAAAAAATATTCTGGAAAAGCTACTCTCTTTTGTCTTTTTAGGTGTATTCTTTTACAATGGGCATCCAATAAGGCAAGTGGATATTCTTGGAACAGTGATTCTGATCAAAGAACGAGATGCCTTTAATATTTTTGGAGGTAATATTTCTCTGCTAACCTCATAGTAGCCACTGTTGTCTTGGTATTAAAGTTTGACAGTCTGGAAAAAGGATGTATTATCAGGAGGGAGAGATGGAGAAAGAAAACAACTGCTTATAACACACTAAAATAATTTGTTTTAGTGCAATCTCTTGAAGCAAGCAAATGACACATTCATAACTGATTTAGGGTTATTGAATGGAAAATATTGAATTATAATGCAATCCTATAGAGTTCTCCTCGGAAGTACTAAGTTTAATGGGGCTTATCCTCAGATAATCTCTAACATAGGATTACAGTATAAACCTCTTGTAGCAACTAGGCTGATGGAGGATAAATTCCTAGAAGGTAATAACATGGGTAGCTGAGACCTGGAGCAGTTGGGAGCCTAATGTATTTCTATAAAGAAAAAGGGGAAGCTGAGTGATGTGGACACTTGCTTATTATGTTTGTATGCACTTATGTACAAATACATTGAGATTCTGATTTCAGAAAAGCCATAAGAGGACCTGAGCTTTCAGCAGGTCATGGTGATGATAAGTGAAAGGTGCCTTAGCTGAAAAAGACAGTACAGTTTTTGTATGCCACATGTCCCATGACTTTCCCCCATCCTCGCTTCTCACCTTGGAAATGCTGTGCATCTTTTAAGCCCAAGAAACCATGAGTTTTCTGTAAACCAGGCTTATAGTTAGTAAAAGTAATGTATTCAACTTTGTTGCAAATAATTGTCCTCATTGGATTTTCCTTCAGGAATGTCACATTTCAAAAGGTAATACAGTGTGTGTGTGTATAATAACTAAAAATAGCCATAAAAAGAAGCAAAGTTTAAAACATAAACCAAAAAAAACCTTATGCATACTTCTCTATCATCAACACATGGAAAAGGAAGTGATTAAAAACTGGCCTACTCAGTCTGGTTCTAGAACACTCGTTATATAAATAATGTATTGCAACACTTTGTAAAATAAATGTCAGTACACATCCAGTCCACTAGCACTGCAGACGAGGTTTTGGCCCAATCTCTTAGAGCAGGGAAGAAAGAACAAGATATAACCCACTATAATGGGTTATATCTCCTATTTCCTATATTCTGTTAAATTTTTGAGTTGCCTTGTGTTAATTGGACTTTTGGTTTTTTAGTTGATACTGTGTATTGTAGTTTTTTAGGTTACACAGCTTATTATTAGAATTTTGTACATTGCTTATGATATATATTTGATGTTTTAGTTTTTGAAATTGATTTCCTTACTTGCTGTATTTACTTCCTGTATTTCTCTGATGTGGTGATTGTATATGCATTGTATTTTTTCTGTCTGTTGTAAACCGCCTTGGGCAAAATTTTCATTTGGAAAGGCAGTATACAGATAAAATTGGAAATGGGATGGGAAAATGTATATGAAATGCTGGCAGAGCCTCCCATATGCCACGGAAAACTGAGGCTACTTCTCTCTCCCTCCATACTTTTATGTTCTCCTGCCCTCTCAAGAACAGGCAAGGAAGCAGGGCCCAAGTACTGATTGGGAATGGAGATTTGGTTTAAACCAGACTGAAACTCTAGCTCCCTACTAGGAACATCAGCATCCTCACTTCCTAACTGGGGGGGGGGGGTTCCACTAACACTAAGTACCCATTAAGGATCCATTAGGGACCCATTAAGGACCCATTAGGCTCAGAGCAGGAAGACCCCATTTCCACTCCAGACCCCATTAGGGCTACATTTGTTTCCACCAGTTCTAGGGAAATCTGGATTGAATGGGTCCTTCGGGACCTATAATCTGGATTTCCTGTAGACCCTATTAAAGGGGTCTACAGTGGGGTCTTCAGGCATCAAATCTGGATTATATGGAGCACGTTTCCGCCATGTTCAAACAATGGGGTCTGTGGGGTCTCCGGGGGGAGCTCCCATGGGGTGGTGCCCCGAAACCCAAAGCTCCGAAGCCTGTTCCAGAGAATAGCACAAGCTCCGAAGAGGACCCCACATGAGAGCAATACCATTCCTACGGACATTTGTAAAAGGCTCTGGAGAATCTTTGAAGTTTGTAGCAGATCACTCTGGAGAATCTCTGGAGCTTATGACGAAGTTTGCAGAGACGCTCCAGAGAATCTTCTGAGAATCTTCAAAGAATCTCCAGAGTGTCTACGGAGATTGCACCCCCTGTCCCCCGAAAAACTTGGGATGATGGGCGGGCCCCATGTAGGTCAGTCCGGATTTGTCGTATGGGTGCTCCGGTGTTTCCACTGTGGGCAGGCTAGCACCCATTGCTATTGGGTGCTGCACCGCCCATGGGGATACATCAGGTATCTCCATTAATCCAGATCTACTAGATCTGGATTAGTTGAAGGATCCATTCCTTAGATCTTCCTTCCACTTCAGTAGAAATTGTGATAGTGGGAGGGTGTTGCTTGAGACATGTGGAAGGGCATCATCCTTTATAGTTGCTTTGCCCAATACAGTATTGTAAATCTATTGACTATACCACAACAGAGATATTATATGCAAAAAATGGCTGGGGGGAAAGGTTTCCATCACTGTTGCTGCCTTTGCTATGACAGGAAACCTGTCCTCTCCTATGCTTTCCTATCAGTTGCTATTCCCATAAATCCCATGCCTAAAGAACCTTTTCTTTCTTGCATTTTTCATAAAAAGTCCACTAGCTGAACCACTCATCGTCAAAAGGAACTTAGCAAAAACTACTGAGTGTTTTCAGGGCTGTTCCCTTGAATCCATTGCTTTCTTTCCACACATGTTAATACTGTTTCTAATTTAATCCTTGAGCTGCTTGCCAGGCTGCCCCTCCCTGTCCTTCCCTTAACCGCAGTCAGCCTGACTTGACCAAAATAAGCTATAACTTCCGTTTGTGCCTTTCAAAGCTCTGTCAGCTGGAGAGCTAATTGGCAAGTATTGCATCAGCCGGGTCATGTGCCCAATCCTAATGAGTGTTTGGACTTTTTCTTTGTTCTTAGAGAACTTGCAAAAGGGAAAAAATATAAAATGCTGCTTTGCTTTCGCATAAAAGCTTCTTATATAGGATTTTTCCCTCTAGGTGGTGCAGCACACAGTTCTTTATGAAAGTTCAGGGGTCCTTCAGCCTAAGAATTCTGCCTCTAAAAGTAAACAGATTTGGAGATATGCAGGAAAATTTTAAGGCACCTTAGATCAATAGTCTCTAAAATGTCTTACATCTGCCAATGGTCCAGTGATAGAAATGATGGCATAGAAGTTGCTTGTGAATATCTTATTTACATGGCCACTGAAGATTAATAAATCTTCTCTGTCTTCAGTAAATGTATATGCAGAACACTCCCCACCACCACGACTCTAATGGCTATTTGGACAATGGCAAATATTGGATGCTATCCTGTACCTTCTACACAGTTTAAGTATTGGTCACAAATAATTTTTGGCTGTCTTCTGTGTGTTCAGGAAGCACATGTTTTACTTCAGAACAGAGTATGGTTAAAAAAAACCCCTCTGGTTAAAAATAACTTACCCTCAAAAATAAATGGGAACAAATTAAAGACATTTGAATTCTTATATCAGTAAGAAATGGAGCAGTTATGTTGGTTGATGAAGATTTCCTGCCAGACTTTACGTTCTAGGCCTGTGAAATACAGTAGAATCTCCCACGGTGTGCTTTCATAGAGTATGTTTTCAATATTACACACGCTATAAATCGTGGACTTTTTCTCATAATGTGCGGCATGTTCTATCATCAGTCCTTTGCCCAGCCTCTTCATTGTACAGATTCTCTCAGTCCTCACCAGACACAAAGGATGTGCAAAGAAAAATAGTGAAAGATATGCAGAGGTGATCAGCTTTTCACTCTTAAGTTGTATTTGCTGTAATGGGATGGAAGAATAGAAATGGGAGATTACTAATAGATTTTCAGTTTCATAGGTATAAATACTTTGTTAAAAGGAGAACCTAACTTCTGTCTTGAGTTTAATTTGCTCATTTTCTCTTTTGCCTAGTGGATGACAGCACGGGAGTTATAAGCTGCATTTGCTGGAAAAACCCTTTGGCAGATCAGAAATCTTTGGCAGGTAATATTCACCTTTGTAGCTGCTTATGTATAGTTCTCAGAATATTGGTTACTATTTACATGGCCATTTCTGGCTGTCTTCTAGGCAGGCATTTGTGGAGCAGGATGGATAAGCATTGCCAACTCCATTCAGCCCTTGAACCAATTTTGTATAGTATGGAAAAGGCGGGCAGAGAAAAAATATTTTCTCTATTACACAACACTAGAACCAGGGTGCAGTCTATGAAGCCCATGGGCAGAAGAGTTAGACCAGCAAAGGAAAGTATTTTTTCACCCACAGATTCATCAGTCTATGCAATTTACTAGAAGAGATGGTGACAGCAACTAGCCTGGACAGTTTTAAGGAAGAGTTAGATGATTCATGGAGGACAGGTATCAATGACTGCTAAAATCAATGCCAGGTGTGAACAGGCTATTCCATAGCCCATTTAACAGTGTTTTTCATAAACATTCAACTGAAAAGTCATTTAGCCTTTCACTGGGCTTAAAAAAAATTCTGCCTGCCTTTTCCCCCAACCTTTTTATCCCCTGAAGAAAAAGGAGTGCACCTGCTTTTTTCTGTTTCTGTGTTTAGACTTGTTCACTTGTCTTCTTCTACCACCCAGGTCCACTTAGAAGATAATGGGGTGCTCAAACTATAGCTACCTGGATCAAAGTTTATATCTCTAGAGCTTATTCATCTCTTTATTTGCTAGAGTCATCCTCATGTTCCTGCAGATGCAGTTAAGATGTAGCTTTCCTGGCTAAGAGATCTGTCTCTGGAATATGGAGGGTAGATTTCTAGAATACCAGCAGATCGCTCCGGAGAATCTCCTCGGCAGGTCCCTCCTTTAGTTTCACTGTTTCATGGCAAATTCTGCAGCACAATTCCTGACTTACCTTTAACCCATATGTATATGTTCAAGAGGAAAAAGGGAAATCTGCAATGGAAAATAAGTCCTAATTGTTTCTATAGGTCAACTTATTTGTTGCAAACCTCATTTCGTGAAGTTCCTTAGGGTCAATTTTCTTTCAATTATAATGTTATGTATCTAAACAGAATGTTTAAATCCCAGCAGCAGCAGCAGGAGTGAGTTGTTTCCTAGGCAGAGCCAGGAGATAACTTACAGACACTGTGTTACTCCTTCTGATGTAGAAGTTCATGATAACTATCCATTTTGTTAATCAGGCAATATCCCATGAGAGTTTTTTGTTCTTCTCTCCAGGCACTGAATCTCTTCCCAGCACCTCAAGTGGCCTAAGTTTAGCTGAACAGATTAAAAAACTTCACATAGCAGTCCGCCAAAGAACAAGACTGGAAATAGGTGATACAATCAGAGTTCGTGGTTGTATTAGAATCTACAGGCAGCAGCGAGAAATAAAGGCCTCCATGTATTGTGAGCAGCTATTCTTTTTATATTACTATACCTTGAATGTTTTAAAGTTTCTGTGGTTATAACTTAGAAAAAAAAATTCTTCAGTGGCAGCTGGACTTCTCTGAGGCTGGGTTCAGACATGGTGAGTAATATTGGCAGGTATCTGCTGCCATGGCAGCACAGTAAAATGATGGCTTGCTGAAGATGGATAAGCATTATGGAGATGTGGAAATAATAGAAGAAAAAGAATATCTGATAAAGCTCTCAGCACATTGGCAGTGCTATCTCTCACTCTGCCAATTCAGTCAGTCATTGCTGATGCAGCAGTTGGCCAGCTAGCTATATTTAAAGCCATAAGGTTTGCCATTGTGGTGCCCATGCTAAATTTCAGTGTTGGGTGATGTAATTTAAACTGTAATGAACGCGTATTCGATGTGGAATCAGTATGGAAGTTCAACCAGACAGCCTGAGCAGGTAAGGAGGGGGCAAAACCTCCCTTATTAACATATAGGGAGGGGGGAAGAGAATACTTAGAGCATTCAGCTAATCAGTCATCGAGTTACGTCTGGCTGAGGGGGTATAAAACCCGCCTGCCAGAGGAGAGTGACAAGAGAAATGTGCACTTAAAAGAGGGAGAAATATTAACTGAAAAAGGGGGAGACATTTATGTACTGGAAAGAAGTGGGCTATGCTCTGGGGTTCTGGGAGGAAGAGGGTAAAACTGTCTAGTTCTCTCAGGGGGAGAGATCCCAACAAAGTTCCAGACCTTCTAGGCTAGGGATATAGCCAGGAGGGGTAGAAGAAGGAGGATTGTGTAGTTGTGTACTGAGATACTTGTATTCTTCCTCAGAAAGTTTATTTTGTTTCCACACCTGTTACAGTTGTATGAGTAAAGCTTCTTATTTTGTTTTACTAAAGAGACTTTGCCAGGTTCTCTATATTCAAACCTAGAAGAATGTTACAGTTACAAGGTGCTCTTGCCTCAGGAACTAGGGAAGTCGAGGCTAGGGATAATAAACGGCAAGAACGCTGGTTATAGGAGTTTTAAGTGACAGGCAGGTGGGAAAAAGAGCAAAGCTTTGCTGGTGTTCGCTTGCAGGTGCGAGGCTTGAACAGACCACAACAGTAAACACGCTGCCAAGAATATAAAACTGTAAAAGCCCCTAGAATAAACTGACAGGGGGAAAGAGTGGAAGTGCTGGGGGAGGGGGGCACAGCCATGCACCTATAAACTGTTGTGTGGCATCTCTACAACAGTAGGCCACTGTAACAGGTCCTAAGGGAGGGCTTTTGCTTTAATGCTAGTTTACTGCCTTTTCTACCAGCACATCAAATACAGCAACATTGGAGATTAATCCAGAATAAATTCCAGAAAACAAGGTTTGAGAAAGGCTGGATTGGGCTAGGGTGCCCAAAATGGTGCCGTAGCCTGGTTTATTGATAGGTCTCAACTTTGAGGTCTATTAGCATGCTAGGGCCTGTATACCAAACCATGGTGACGTGTAGAAGGGAATGCCTTTAGAGCATTTGGAGGCTCCTGGACTGGGTCCAAGATTGCCAGTCAACATTTGAAGCCAGTGGGAGGTTCTAGCGTGATACAGGTTGTCCCAGCGTGGATGGACCTGTCCTTAACTAGCAGCTTGGACTGGGCTGAATAACCTGGGATTGGATGGGATGGCCCACCCTCATCCAGGATACAATCAGGAAATGCATAAATGGCCTTTGATTCCAGTATGAATAATTGCAGACAGCAACTTTTCCCAAGACAGCGGAAGCAGTTGTGTGAAGTGATCTGAAATACTGACCAAATCCTCTGGTATTTCTCTCACTTTAGAATCAGTAACCAGCACAGTTACATTGGTTCATAAATGGACTCTTGGGTAGTTTCTGCACTTTGTCCAATTACTGTGGCCCTATCCTGCTGGTTTTTGGAGATGAGGGAATAAAAATTCCCCTGCCTCCAGAGTTGTAGGTTGGGATGATTTCAGCAACTTGCTGCAAATAGCCAAATCCCAGGGATACTTGGAATGTATTTATATTAAACACTGTTTATCTTTCATTATTTACAATTTTAGTAACTGTGTTCAGAGTGCTGGGCAAATGCACTATTGTGTTTACTGACAGAGTACTGGAACCTTGTATGGTTTTTTAACAAATTGTTAGGCAGCCTTCTGTTTCAGCCTTTCTTATTACCCTAATAGCTTCCTCCTTATACCAGGCACCCTTGCTACTTACAAAATCCTTAATTTTGTTGCTGTGGTTTCAGCAGCCTTTAGTTTTCCATTAATCTCCTCTGCCTCCTCCAGCGTAACAATCTGCCTTCAAAGCCTCTATTCTTCTCACTTAACAACCTTCTACTATTCACCACTGGTGCCATCCGTACTCCCAGCACCACTTCTTACCTTCAAACCTCAATTTTCTCCGTCCCTGTTGCTCACGCCCAACATTCACTGCTTCCCTGCACTGCAGTTTAGCAGTTCTTTCCCTGTCTGGCTTAGGAGAAACAAGGGGGTACCATAACTCTCATGTTGTAACAAGACCAGTAATTTGATATTGAACATTCATTTTTGTGTGTGGAGGTAACTCTTGTTAAAAGTGGGATTACTGGGACCACTGTCCAAATAACAATACATGCACTTGATTTGAGTTTGAATGCGTTTGTGCAGTTCTGTGCATATCTTTCCAGATAAAGTTGATGACCCTACATGTGAAGTTCAGATCTCAAGGATGCTAGAACTCCCTTGCTTGTACAGAGAGATTTATGATAAGCCATTTCAACTTCCAGAAAGTGCACAAAGGTCAGTGAGAGCATAACAGGAAAGTCATTCAGGTTTGATATCAAGAATAGGATAAAAGAATAATTGAGTAATGATGGAGGTAGTGGCTGGAAACAATGAGAAACTGCATTGATCTTGGGAAGTTACAGAGCTGGAACAAAATCATAAGCGGAGGCAAGATTATGAGTCCCTCCAGATGCCAGTAAAAACATGCTTTTTCCCTGGAACTATAATGGGATTGCCACATCTGGCAATCCCTAATATACTTCTGGGATAGTCAAGCAAAAATACACTGAGTTGGCATTACAGAAAATCCAGCCCTTATACAGGGTCTTCTGTAATTCTAATTGCTTGCCTCTTGTCTGTCATTTCTTTGCATAATGGTTCTTTTTGTAAAATTCTTATATGTGAGAAACATGCCAAAAAAAGAAGTGGGTGGGCTCTTCTTAACATATGTGTACTTTGCAAGAAGGAGCATTATGCACAAAAATGATAGTCGAAGACAAGCCAGGATTGTCTCCTGCTGGTAAGAGGTTATTCCGGGATTTAAAGATGATCCCAGAATTTCCTCTCACTGTCCAGAGACCCTGTGTTAGAGGAAACTGGGCAGTGTTTCCTAAAGTGGATGGAACTGTAAAATGTTGCAAAATCTCCAAGTAATGGAAAACAGAATGATGGGACTGTTTGGATGATGGATTCCTATTCCACAGCACCTTTGCTCCTTATACTAGGTTAGCATTTGGCCTGGAGTGGCAAGATCATCAGGGGATTAGACAGAGAGCAGGATATTCTTTTCTCTCTCCATTATTCTTGGTTCTTTTAATCTGATCACCCTTGATGCCAGTCATTTCCCTTGATAGTTGTTGAGGACACAAATACCCTGTAAAGGATGATGAAACAGATGGTAGAAGTTATATAATGATAATTGAAATTTTGTCTGTCAACCAGTAGAAAAGTAGTAGTTGCCTACATATTACTTCTAGGGGGGGTTTCCACTGACCTCGCCTTAATCCGGATCTAAGATGATCCGGATCTAAGGAATGGGTACTTCTAGTAGATCCAGATTAAGGAAATTACCCAGTGCATTTCCACGGGTGGTCTAGCACCCAATAGCAATGAGTGCTAGCTTTCTCACAGTGGAAACACCAGAGCACCCATGTGGCAAATCTGGATCTACCTATGTGCCCCCCCCATCACCCCAGGGGTTTGGGGGGACAAGGGGTGCAATCTCCATAGACACTCCATAGATTCTTTGAAGATTGACCCAAGCAGCTCTGGAGAATCTCTGGAGCTTTGCCATAAACGCCAAAGATTCTCTGGAGCTTTGCTATAAACTCCAAAGTTTCTCCAGAGTTTTGCCATAAACCCAAAGATTTGCTGCAAACTCCGAAGAGCCTCCGGAGCCTTTGATAAACGTCCATAGGAAGCCTGTGCTATTCTTCAGAGCTGGCTTCAGAGTTTGTGCACAGGCTTTGGAGCTTTGGGTTTGGGGGCACCCCCGTGGGGGTGTCCCCCCCAGACCCCAATGCCCAATTGTGGTGGAAACAGGCTCTGTATAATCCTGATTTGATGCCTGAAGACCCCATTATAGACCCCTTTAGTGGGATCTACAGGAAATCCAGATTATAGGTCCTGAAGGATTCATATGATCTGGATTTCCCTAGAATAGGTGGAAACAAATGTGGCTCTAATGGCGTCTGAGCCTAATGGGTCCCTAATGGGTACTTAATGGGTACTTGGTGCTAGTGGAAAAACACCCCTAATGTCCTTATATAATCCTCTGAAAATGTTTCCAGACATTTGTTCCAAGTCTATATCAGAAAGCTTTGAATTATACATACTGGATATGTTTCTGTTTCTAAATGAAATGTGTCCTTTCCAGAGGGGAAAATGTTATCATTATTAAATGCAAAAAAACAAAACTAAGAAAATATGTTTCCAGCAATATAAAAAATATTAAGATGACTAGGATTTTTAAATTAAAATAAGTTTATTTCCATTAACCGTTAAAATTACCACCTTACACTCTCACTATTAAATTTTTGTTCATTAATAACCTAAAATTCTGACAAGGAAATCGCTGGCTTTAATCATTTCAATTGCTAATATATGTTTGTTTGTTTCTATCCTACCGTATACCTGAAATTCTCAGGACAGGTCAGAAGAAAATCATAATGAAAATAAAGTAAACTTGAACTTATCTTCCCCCTTCAAGTGGTAGTTGAAGACACTGCTATCTACTTCAGTTTTTCTAAGTTATTCTGTGGGAAAACTTTATGCTCAAATCCATATATGCAAATTATTGAAGAAAGACAGGGTTTAAAGTCAGTCTAGGAAATGAGGTTTTGCCAAAACTGTTTAAAAAGTATGTGGTGTTCTTAATGTTTACTTGTATGGAACAAATTAAGAAGTTCTAAAACCTAGAATCTAAGTGTGGATTAGCATTTACCTCTTCAATCCTGAGACAGGGCAAGCCACCTTGACCCAGGAATACATTGCCCTTACCAAAGTGGGTTCCGATGCTCACACCAGTTTCAGTACTGGCACTGGGACCTCTGAATGGTCCAAGGGCCAGGAATGAAAATTCCTGGCCTTCAGAGCTCCCACAACCCCTGTTTTGGTGGCATGAAAAAACAGGGTCACCCATGGAAGCATGCTTTCTGCATACCTCCAGGTCTGGCATGCTACCCCTAGCATGCCAGTAGGCCTCCAGGTAAACTGGGCTGCAACCTGGTTTGTGCTCTGTCTTGTGTGGCTGGAGCATGCTAAGAGTGGGAGGGGGCTCTCATAATCCATAGTAGCGTGCAGAAGGGAGACTTCTAGAACCCTTCTTATCACAGGATAATGTCCAGTGCAGAAAATAGCCCTAAAGTTATATGAGAAGCTAACACAAATACATTAATAAAACATTGGCTGGAATAGTTGCATTATTTACATTTTACTTCATAATTCATTTGCTTATTTTGACAGCTTAGAAGCATTATCCTAAGACTTCTAATGATATCACAAGCCTTTTTGAGTGAAATTGGTTCTTGAGTATTTGGGGGGGGGGTTCATTAGAAATTCAGTTTTATAGCACTTGGGTGTTTCACAGTGTTAAAAATCTCGGCTAATATTGAGGTGAATTTAATTAACTTCTTGTAGATTGCCTTTCATTTTGGTAATTTTCAGTAATCATCATTTTCAGTTTATCTATTTCTGCCGCTAACCATCAAGGTGCCATGGGAACAGTGTGTTCTGCCACCATATTAAGTAGAAAAATAAGAGACTTTCTTTTGAGAAACAAGATTCAGAGCTTTTATCGGCAGGACTTGGAAACAGTGGAGCCTTTGGTGTCTCTCGTCAATCAAGGTGGACTGAGTTCAACTACTGAGAATGTGAGTACAGGCGACCAGAAAGGGCATTGCTCATTTAGGGCCTTTTTGCATGTACCTCTAGCCATCAGTCGGGTCACTTCTGGATACAATGGGTGTGGTGGGGAGAAACAGCTTTGTAGATGCCTACATAGCCACCACGAAGCTTGTGCTTCGTCATGGTTACGAAGGACTTGGAAGCCTACGTAGCATGTGTGTTGAGGGCAGAGCTGGAGCTGCTGCATATGGCAGCCTCTAGCCCGCCCGAGGACCCTGTTGCCCCGGTATATGTTTGAAAGCATGCTCTGTAATCCAGTCTTCACAGCAGAAGACCTGATTGAAGACACCTTTAAAGGCGTCTTACATTAATCCGGATTTAAGGGCCCAAAGACTCCATTAAATCTGGATCTTGACAGCGCTAATGCAGACAACGCGTTCAGAATGGGGTCCACATGGGGTCCTTAAGGGTTCATGTGTGCAGAAGGTATGTAACTGATCCGTAGAAATTGCATACTTATTAGGTTCCAAATGTAGTCTTCATTGCATATGCAAGAAGGGCCTTAGGGAGATGTCTGAAATGAGATGAGAGTAGCTGTAGCTCACTGGCAGACCATCTGCCTTGCATGGATGAAGTTCATAGTTTGATCCCCAGCACCTCTCCAGAGAAGTTCATGGCAAACCACTTCTATATTTTGGGGAAGAAAACTCCATGGAGTTTACATAGTCATTAAGAGTGAAGCTTATTCAAATCCATTAGGGATTTGTAGATGTCTAGCGAAAACAACTGAATATCAGATTATATCCAGTTGCCTGGGTGAGGAAAAAAAAACCTTGGATCAATTAATCATGTTTTCACCCTGACACTTTAAAAAAAGGATTATGTGCTGTTTGTCTCCTCTCATGAGAACTAAAAGTTTCATTCACTGGTTCAGAAAGCTTTTGACGGTGAAGTCCTAGAGTCTACACACAGCACAGTATATGTTGCGAATTCTGAAAACAGCAAATTTATAAAAGCATTAAGCAAGCTAAAAGTTAGATCTTTTGGAGTTAGTACCTTTATTAACTGGAATATAGCAAAGATTACATCTGAATAGAAAAAAACCCTCATTATTAATGTAGCCAAATATAAATACCTTTCATTTAACCAGATTGAGTACCAAAGAATCACTTGTAGATTTGGGCATCGTTCCAACTCCAAAAGCTGTTAGTAAAAAGAGTTACAACTTTTTAATTTTTAACTGTTGTATGTATTCCCATCTGTATGTAACAATAGAAAGCAGAGTTTGAAGTCAAGTATTACCTACTTCTTCAGAATTTTGTTAGAAAGCTGCTGTTCTGGTGTTTGAGAAGCTTCATGAAATAGTTGAGGGCTGCCCTACTTGTAGCCATCCAGATATTCCTGAACTACACCTTCCAACATTCTGTGCCAGCTCCAGGTTTGAGTAGCCCTGAGAAAGTCCATTAGTCTGAGAGACAGAATTCAGTGACTCTGGACTTAATTAAGGGCAACTTAACTGAGGCCCAAAATAGTACAAAAATAAGATTTTCTGAAGCAATTTCTACAGAGTATGCAGACATCTGCTTTGTATTATGTGTTCTTTTTGGAACATTTCAGTTCATTCAGACCAAAACGTTGAGATGGGAGTTAAGAAGACTCCAAAGTTTAAACTCTAATTGGAATCAGAGTTGGTACATAAAGCAAGTACTTGTTTAAGATTTGGACTGTGTTTCAGTGGGTTTTCAGTCTGTCTTTGCGCTTCTGGTTAAATAGAAATTTGTTTATAAAAGACTCATAGCATTCAGAGGATGAAGTTGTGAGCCAGGTTCCCACTTGATGTGAATTTGCATAACTCCAGTGTATATAAAGTTATATATAGCCCATCAGTTATGGATCTGGGTGAACATATACAATTATTTAAATTCTCGCTATAATGTTTCAATGAAGACCAAATGTCTGCATAAAAATCTGTCTCTCTTTAACTTCTGTCTTCGCCTTTCATTTTGTCAAAAGAGGGAATACAAAGAACAAAACCTTTTAGTAAATAACTATTTTATATCTAACTACATTGCTGGTTTGTGTTTTAGGTTTGTAGCACAGTAGGAAGATGTATAAAAACTGTTCTCTGAATAAAAATGCCAGCAGAACCACCTCCCATTCATGTTGTGTTCTGTGAACTCTTTTCTGGTGGTTGCTTCCTGGCAACCATTTATTTTCATAAAAAAAAGATTTGTCATTGAATTTTAAGAAAGCAAATAGCCTGCTCCAGATTGTAACAATACTTTGCTGCTGAGCAGCTGAGGAACATGATGAATAAATATCAAGTAAGAGAGAGGAAGCGGCACCTCAGACTGGCAGCTATAATAAGCAGTTCTGATGGAAGTTAAAGGCTTCTAAGCTCCTTGTGCTAATGCCATGTGCATCGTTTGTCATGGTCACACAAGAGAAACAGTGGTTTTCAGTCCTCTGAATTCCCAGCCTAGTTTATCAAGTATCACAACAGAGTTTGTGCCATCTCCTTGTTTTGATGTTGGTTTAACTGAAATCCCTAGGCTAAAGTGACAAATTGGTTGTACACCTGCCCTGTTATGTTTGAAATTCACATTCTTCAACCTTGGATGTGCACTGGTAAAACTTGCTTAACTTGTGTTTATTTTTCTCAGCACATCTGTCAGAACGTTGCATGCCGTCTTATGTAATTTGTGTAATTTAACAGACTGTGAACTTGGCTCTCAGTCCACCCATTTTGTAGAATATAAAAGCAGCAAGATTGTGATCTTCTAACTTAGTCTACATAGTTGCATTTTTTCAGAAAAGGCAATGTTGAATTATATAACACCTAGTACGCCACCTTCCTTTCACTTGATACTGTATATCCTTACAACAGCGGTGGGAAACATGTTGAACGCAGCCTTTCCTAATCTCTGACTTGTGACCATGTTGTCTGGCTCTGATACTTAACACAGATTTCCCTGTCTCTCACTTAGGAATGAAGCTGTTTCCCTGTTGCGTTTTCATTAGTATATTTCTTGAAAGTCAAGAGTATAGTATAGTGAAAACCTTTCCACGAAGTGTGAAGCTTACTCTGTTCCTTCTGTGTTAACAAGAAATGTTGCCCATTAGATTGGACTGTTGAAAGGAAACAAAATATAATATTCAGGCTTGGAAAAGATACAGCTTCATTTTGGAAGACCATTTCTTTTACTTCCTGAAGATTCTTTTGGTTCCTATTGGTTCCTCAATAGAATTAATTTTTTTCTTCCCCTTTCTAAGATAAAGCAGCCACACATTCTACAAAATACTATTCCTGGGATAGTACTTTATATCAGAAAAGTGTAATATAGATATGATGGAAAATACAGGTCTGACAGTTTGGTTCCCTTCATACTGGCTTGCTTACCTTGTCTGTTGTTTGCTTATGGAATCACTGGTCTTGCAGATGTACCCGGATATACACGCAGAAACAACCTCAAAGAAAGTAGGTGGGTGCTTCCTATATCTGAGTACTTTTGCAAGATCAGCGGTTCCACGAGGCAATAAAAAGACAAGGTAAGAGCCCAGGATTGCCTTCTTCCTTTTGGCAGGAGTGGCGAGACACAGGTGTGGGATCTAAACAAGCTTCCGCAATTTCCTCTCACTGTCTGGAGGCACTGTAACAGAAGGCAGTGCTAGTGAATAAGAAAATATTACAGAAGAAGACCCAAATTGAAACATGTACTTCTGAATCTTGGAGCTTAGGCAGTTATTCTTATATTTGGATTTATGAAGTTGTTCTGTCTTCTGTCGAGAAGTACAGGCTTAGTAACAGTAGAGACAGAAAGCCTACCTTTTGTTTTATCATTTGTTTCCTTGGAACCAATCCTGTTACTGATAGCTTTTTACTCTTGGTCACTCAGATAAGTGTCCTATCCTTGAAATAGACTAAGCTGGACCCCTGTTGTGTTTCAAATCCAGCAGCCTGAAGCATGGCGCAGCAGAGCTGAATTATCCCTGCCTTTTGCATGCTTACTTTCCTTATATAGTATCAGTGGAGACAGCCTGAATTCTTGTATGCTAGCACCATGTAAGCTACACTAAATCAAATTTATGGTGGTGGGAATAGGAAGAGAATCCTGGCTGTTTCTTTGCATTCTAGCAGTGTCCAGCCTTAAAACTAAGGATTCTAAAGACTATGATTTATAGGGATGGGTCAAACAGCCATTTGCCCTTTGGTAACCAGCTGTAGTGGCATGGAATTCATGTGGCTGCATGAAAAGGGGCTAAAATGACTGCCAGACCATGCCACATGAAAGAGGTGAATTCCTCTCCCTCTACAGCTATTTGCCATGTCCACACATGCACAGTATCCAGATGCTATGCCCAAAACTTCATCAGACGATAAAGCATTGCACCATAGTATGCTCTTTAAAATTGCATTTCCCAGGGAGAACATTTTGTTTTTCATCAGTATGATTATGTGTTTCATCGCTTCGCATCTTCGGTTCATAGACTGCTTTCAGTCTTTTCATCTTTCAGCTATCTTTTTGAGGAAAATAGGAAGAAAAAAGGAGTCTCGGAAGAAACAAAAAGGAAAAGAATATAGAAAAGGAAAAACATTGAATGATAGAGCTGTATTTTATCCCCATACAAGAAAGACTGAAGGGAAGGTTTGGCTTGATAACAATTTTCAGATATTGAGAAAAACAGTTATTCTCTTTTGGCACACATGAGGAAGTAAGTTGCAATGACAGGAAGGTAAATTTTAGAATAGTTGCTAAGGAAAACATCCTAACTACAAGAGCAGCAGAATGCTGTAACAAACTACACTGAAAAGCAGAATCTTCTTTCCTGAAAACATTTAAGAGGTTATCTGCAGGAAGGAGACCTACCCGGTGGATCTGGTAGAGCTTAGATAACTCAGCATTTTCCATACATACTATTACTAATTTTGAAGGTTAGCAATCCACATCAAATGTTTATGTCTGCACAATAGACCTCATTTACATAGATTGACATGGATGTGATACAAGTCGTATAACCTGAAGTCTCACAAGTTTCTGGAGCGAATTAGAAAGAGGAGCAAATATTTTAAGAACTTCACTCAGCAAAGAAGTGAGAGCTGTGCTGCTAATGCAGCTTAGCTGAAAAGGACATGAGAGATGTTTTAGGCACTGAAATCTGTGGCAACTGTGTGTGACTTACGGCACTTGACCTTAATCATTCCTCATATGCGTCTATCTTTGCCTTTCCTACATTTATATCCCATGTATCTTTTACATGGGATATAAATGTCGATAAAGAGAGGAACCATTAATTTGTTTGTTTCTGTGCCCAACTTAGCTCTAGCAAGGTGGTGTGTTTTTGTGCCTTCAGTTCATTCACTGGAAGTTACTAGCCTCACAACATAGATGGCAGCAAAATGTGGTTCTTGTGAACAGATAAAGGGAGTAATGGCACACCTATGGCCCTTCAGATGTTAATGTGTTAGGTTAACTGGCCATTAACCAAGTTTGCTGGGTCCTACAGTGTATGGAGAGACACATCCCTTGTCAATAGTTCAATTGGAACAGTTCTGGAACACTAGCGTGTGGGTGCATACAAAGCATGAGATGTGGAAAGCCTCTCAGTTAGGAAAGCCTAAGGGCAAATTAATTGCACACTTTTGCTTTTTGCAAGAAAGCAACTTAAAGCATTCCTTGAATTAGTCTGAAGTAGATCCTTATGTTTCACATGGAGTACAATAGAGTTAACTTTTAAAGCAGGAAAAAACCCTCAATACATGTGGCCATGAACATTCCCTTGGTGTTCCCCTTCTTTTATATGTGACCTGCCAGTATTTTCTGCTCCACCATTCCTTTTGTTTTGTGCCTATTTGCCTCCTGTTCTTTTCCCCCCATCCCATACTTTGACAAATTGCTGGATTAATTTCTACCTGCTATACAGCACACTTTCTACTACTATTTTCTATGCTATGCATGTCATATAGTAGAAAGGAATGGTGGATTTAATTCCCCTCCCCCAGTCATGGAACTATTTCAGGCTGGTCATTCTCAACCTCAGAGTCATAAGGTCAGAGTGATCATAGTAGTTTGTAATGTATCAGCTGTTCTGGGCTCTTTGGAGGAAGCCAACTGCAGTAAAATTAAATAGGACAGGTAAGCGAACGTGTAGATAAATATTCTTTCCTTCCAACAAAATTTGAAACAGGATCTTGATTGATAAGAACAGATTAGCCCCATATGAGCAAACATGGGGCCTTTCTGCACTTGGCCTTGTTCTGGAATATATCTCAGAATAGGGACCTACTGTCTGCATGCTGCTGCAGAGCATGGAAGACCCCAGTTAAGGCCTGCCATAGTCTGCATTAGCTTGTGGCCAGCAGACCGCTTTCCTGCAGTATATTCCAGAATAAAGCCAAGTGCCGAAAGACCCAGGATCTCTTAGATATCCAGATCTTAGCACTATGATCTGTAGCATGAGGCTGTCAGAGCTGCTTGCTTCCCGAGGATTATGGTTAATAAAACATAGGTGTCAACTTTCCCAGAAAGCTCCATGCATTTCCTTTCAAGCTGTTGTGCTTTTTCTATCTATCTTAAGTTTTGTCATTAGCAATTCTCTTTCAAAACTTATCCAAGCTGTGGCAGCTCACAGAGAAAATTCCTTTAATTAGGCCAGCCTTCAGATAAGACTGATGCAACAGACCCAAGCAAATAATTATCCTGCTTTTCTTCTTTTGCAGATTTTCATTCATTTGCTGTTTCATATTAAAATTGATCACTGTCTTCTGAAGTACATAGTGTTGTGGCAAATTCTTCTAAAATGAAATAGGTTCATTCCAGCAATTTTAATCTCAACTTTTTGCTGCTCTTTGAGTGCTTTGATTCACTATGGAGGGCCAAATAAACAAACCATATCTGACTTGCATGGATCTCTGTGCTTCATTATTGATAGAAAGGTATATATCTTGTCTGTTTTCCTTCATTCAGATAGATTCCAAAGCTGAACCATCCTCTAAAGTGATTAGGAACTCCTTCTTGGAAGCTATAAAGATGCTAGTGGAAGAAGGTGTCATTTTTCAGAAATCCAAAAATCCCAAGGATAGATACTATGTAAGTACCTGGGAAGCCAATTTATGTGTGCTGTAGGTCACAGGGTAAAACCACCACATTTCATAGGCTTGCCAGCTATAGCAGGGGTGTCTCTGCAGTCCCACAGATGCTCCTGGACTATGTCTCCCATCATTCCATGTGGTGTGCATCCTAATGTTTAACAGGCATCAATCTGCCTATTATTTGGGATCTTTAGGGGGATCTGTCATCACCACCTTCAATAATTAAATGGCTGGGATAGGGCCTTCTCAGTGATAGCTCCCAGATTGTGGAATATTCTTCCATCTGAAGGACACCAGGCATCTTTATAAGCTCAGTGGCTGAGGAAACAGCTTTCCTTCTCCTCTTTCAGGCACTATTATTGTTTTCAGTGTGTTCATTTTATATTTTGGTTTCATGCTGTAACCTGCCTTTGAGACTTTTGCTTTTAATACAGAATAAAATTGCAGGTGAATATGACATAATTGTATATAGAAAAATATACAGAAGCCTTGCTTAGCTATTGCCTATGCCTTCTGTAGAGTCACCCTATGCATAAATGGAAATCTTGGAATCTGGTTTGTTGTTTTTTCTGAATAGAGAGATAGTTTTGAATTAGATCCTGTGGATTTCTTTGCACATTAAAAAGGCATTCTGAATATTATAGTACTATTGATAATTGGGACTAAAGAGTCCACTGCCATTTCCTACCCTAAAAGCACAACTGGTTACCATGTTTCAAATAGAGTAAAACATTGTTTTGACTTAGTATTATCCCTTATATCTTCTAGGTAACTGA
Organism: Aspidoscelis tigris stejnegeri; assembly: GCA_023333525.1. Classification (NCBI taxonomy): domain Eukaryota; kingdom Metazoa; phylum Chordata; class Lepidosauria; order Squamata; family Teiidae; genus Aspidoscelis; species Aspidoscelis tigris. The sequence continues at coordinate 57,484,021 of JALMGA010000002.1, read as the reverse complement.
ACAGGATCGAGAATTGCACAGAGTGACCCTTGAAGTAATTGGTGATGATTGCAAGAGACCAAAATGTGAGCATTGGTACTTCCCTATTGCCAAACCTATATGAAGGGAGTCATTTGATTTGAGTAAGAGAATGTATCATTTGTCACTGTATATATATAACTTTTATTGATTAGTCTGTTTGACCATATCAAAATACAGAAACATAGTAGCACACAGCATCATGCACTGCACATAATTTAAAAACTAGTAAAATCAGCACGGGTTTTCATTGCCTTCAAAATAAAAAGTGCAGCCATAAAAATGGGCTGCCTGTCCGAGCCCCTGAGCAATATGTGAAGCTTCCCGATATCCTCCAGAAGGTTATAATTGGCTAAGAGAGGGGCTATATAATAGCTCCTTATTTCCTCATATAGTCTGCAGTTTAGAAGTAGATGTGCTAAATCTTCAACAGTTCTCTCCACAAACACAAATTCTCCTGTTGTACAGAATCCCCTGGTAACGACCCAGTTTGATCATTATATCCAGTTGTTCAAATCTTGCTCTGGTGAAAAGCCTGCACAGATGAAATTGCATTGGGAACTTGTGGTAAGCTTCCATGTTAACCTGGCTTTTGTACCTGGCCAGGTAAGGCGTGGCTGTGGCCTGAGCGATGGCAGCAAGGTCTGTCTGTGCTGCAATGTCCAGGGCCCATTGATGAATAACTGTGGTGGCTTTAGAGCCAATGACACTCAACGTTTGGAAAGAAAAACCAAACCTGGCAATCTCTTTTTCCAAACGTGCAAGCCAGGAGGACTTCTCCCTTAGTTGATTTTGCTCTAGCAAGCAAAGGTGAAGTAATCTGTCTGGGTTCGCTTGGGTTGTCTTCACCCAGTAGTTAACTTGTCTTTTGAGAATTTGACAATTTAGGGGTGGCATACCAAGTTCTGCACGAATGGCTGCAGACAGAGTTGACTTACTGACACCCAGACAGGCTCTTAGCTGGCGGATTTGAAACCTCTCTAGGGTGAGGAGATTTTGCTTACCCCATATCTCAACACCATAGAGCAGCATTGGGAGCACCTTGGCCTTGTAGACTTTGAGTAGAGGGCCAAGGTGCAGCATCAGTGACCAATTGTCACTGTAGTGGCTGCAGTGCACTGACTGTTTGATGCAATGTCTTGGCTTCTGCATCAAAACAAGGTGTGCTTCAAGTGTCACATCTGCAAAAGATGTTGAAATAAGAGGCATAACAGTAGTGCATTTCTGAACTACCACCTGGACAATATGTCTAAAGTCCCCTTTCCAAAACAACAGAATACTAGAGGTGTCTAAAAAACCAGTTTCTGGGACTCAGCTCACATACAGAAGAGGCCTAGCATTGCCAGGTTAGGTGTCTCATTGAGGTGCCCACTTGCTTCATTGAGTCAGCTTGGGCTTAAATTTGAAAGGGGTATGGGGCATCTTTTACAATTTTGGTTAAATACCACTGTGGCTGCAAAGTGGCTGTAAAAATGTTTCTGTGTCTTGGTAGAAGGCTATTCAAAGCCTGGTAGAATCTGGGACATAGTGGCTAAGAAAGAGTTAGACAAATTCACAGGGGACAGATATATCAATGACTACTAGGATGAATACCTAGGTACCATTCCAGGTTTGAGATTTAGGCAAGATGCCTCTAAAGGTCATTTGCAGGGAGTCGAAAGCAGATGAAGCAATTAGTGGGCCTCTGCGTGAAACAAAATGCTAGAGTAGATGGGCTGTGGTCTGATTCACTAGGTCTCCTCTTATGTTTTTATGGGAGCACACCTGGCTTAGAACATCTATAGAAAACACTGTTCTTCAGTAACAATCCAAATATGTCCTTAGAAATATTCTGTAAAGTAAATAGCATCTAGCTCATCCAAGAGAGCCCCTTGCCTTAATAGTCCCACTGACAGCTGAGGGTTCAGAATACATTTTTATAGAATAAAATTATTTACTTCCTTCCAAGAAAACCAAAAGCGACATAAAAGGATGATGAAAGAAGGGCATGGTTGTGCTATATCAGTGCTCAGTGGAAAAAACTATGTACATGTTAGCCTAAAATAATACTAATTAAAAGTATCTCCGGAACTTGGCAGTAAGTAGAGAAATTATCTTGCCTTATGAATGAATCACAGGCACTGTCCACTTGGTGTCAGTGACAATTGTACCTAAAGGCATATCCCATTATCTTTGTAGTGCTGATTCCATTTCTGGGGAAGGCTTTCCAATTTTAGCAGGTGTCTCTACAGGAAGATCTTGTAAAACTTGACAATCAGGAAGAATTTAACACAAAGATCCTGTGTCACAAGGGAGGATCAGAAATCCATCACTACCTTGTGGGGTGGGGCACACAAGCCTCAATAAGATGAAACAGATGCTTCCTAAAACAAAGCAAACAAAAAATGTTTAGGGTTCCTTCCTAATCTTCCTTATTATGCACTATTGTACTGCCAAGAGTACTTTGTCTGCCTTTTAATATAGTCATGTTCAACTATTCTCTATTCTCTCTGTTATATCTGCAAGATGTCATGGTGAAAATAGGTCAAAATGCAGAAATTTTCCATGTAACAGAAATAGCCCTCCCCTTGCACTACCAACTTAAATCCTATTTGGAATCCAGCATCCATTTCAGACAAATTATGCTGTACATCAATTCTTCTTCGTTCAGCATGTCTCTGCATTTAGTTTCTGCATTTGGGGGAGCACCTAGACTTGATTGGGAAGCTGCTTGCTTTGATGGCATTTTTCACGGTCAAAATACTTCAAATTATTAGGAAGAAAGCTTACAGCATTATTCATGAAACCAGGAACTGAGCTTGATTTGGTGTAAAAAGTGCTATTTCAGCACTTGGTTGGACTAAATTACATGTAATTTCACATTTTCAAATGACAGTATAGCTCTCATCTAAAATGCTTATCCTATAGAAAAGGCTGGGTTAGTCAGGTTCACAAGTATATTCTTGTGTATTACCTGGTTATTCTTCAGTAGAAAGGGATGGAACAAGATTTTCCGTAAAGATAGAGGAGAGAAAAAATAGTTGAGCAAACTGACGTGCTTTGAAACTTAATTGTAGAATAAGAAATGGAAACTTCTCCTGCCTCTGTTTCTGTTTACCTTACACTATCGTATGCCTGTAAGTGTTGTGCAGTCATTCCTGTCCTCTCACCATTGTATTGGAATTGCCAGATATATCCATGGTACTACCAAATGCAATTTTGTTTGCAAAATTGTGTGAAAAATAATTGTGGCAAAGCTACCATGCAGCAACACCAGGGTTCATTTGCTATCCCCACTTTCCTACATATCTGATGAGGTGCAAACAAAATTGCGTCCCTGGGAACTTTCAGGAAAGTGGATGGGTACTTGCCTGGCTCTATGAGATTCCCAGCGAAGCGACTCTCCAGACATGCAGGTACATACATTTATGCTAGGGTTTGCTGCTGGCATCTGGTGGGCCACAGCAAGAGACAATTGTCGGGTCTTTTTAAATGTTTCTGGCCTCTGGAGGGAGTTGTAGTTTTTAAAAAGAGATTTGAATACATTTGTAAACCGTTTACAATAATTGTGTGCCTTTTTTCTGTTCCACATTTCTGTAGTTGCCGACAAGGGTTGCCACATCCGTCACGTTCTCAGTTGTCTCCACGTGAGCTACAGTCCTTACATTACTGAACCTGTGGTCCGTTGTCTCTTGAAGTGGATGGAAACAAACAGTGATGTTATCAGTACCATGGAAGGATATTACACTGTTTTTTAAGAGAAAGGATGCCAAGCTTCTAGGTTGAACCTGTATGCTATGAGAACAGCAGCAACCCTTAAACTCCAAAGACATAGCTCTGTTCCACCTTTTCTGGTTTACAGTAGCTCCTATTTATTTCACTTCAGCTACCAGGAGCATTCAGTTATGACGTTTCCAGGAAAACTCCCATGTTTTGAATGCCCTCTAGTGGAGAAAGAGAAAACGAAGCAGCAGACCTCACGTTTGGATTTCACTGTGCAACAAAGAAATAGCAAGACTACCGGTATTAGTGTGAATGCAGTGAAATATTGTTTCTTAAATGACTGCATTTGTGCTTTGAGCCTCTTGAAGAATGCAGATAAATACTATTTACTGGCAAGCTTTAGAAAGTGTGTTGTGCTAAAGTGGTCGTGACTTTCAATTCAGATAAGTTACTTAGTTTTGAAACTAGTCTCTTATGCTTCTTTTTAAAATCATTGTGTCCTTAATACTATTTAATTGTGAATTCAATCCCATTAATGACCGTCAGAGTTCACATTCCATTTATATTCTTCTTCTCAGAAGCAAACTGGTCATTTTTCCTCTGAATTATGAAACTAATGAATTCCACCTCAGCTACAAAAAAACCTATTTTATTATTGCGGGTCTGTTCTGCTGAACTGAGGCAGGTGCTAAGAAATACAATTCTAGTGACAGATATCTGGGATGTTTTTCATGCTAAGCTAAAACCTTTGAAAAACTGTAACATTTAAATTTGAACTTAAGTGGAGTCTGTGAATGTTTTCTGCTTGCTTGGAGTCAGGTACCCATTTCTCTTTCCATTTGTCATAGTTGGCTACCATCCCCACTTTTCTAGTTATCAAAGCTCCATTGGCACTGCTTTACATAGCAACAGCTTCTGTGTTGAGACAACACTCTTATTTGCTGAGTCTTGCGGAAAATCCCCAACACCTAAGGCTGTAGCTGCTAATTCACATCTGGAAAGCATAGCAAGAGCAGACCTGCTAATATGACCCTTTGCCAGCCCAAACCAGGCAGATGTGGACTAAATTTGTGAGTTAAACTTGTGAGCCAGTTTGGTCTTGTGGTTAGAGTGCCAGACTTACACCTCGTAGTTACTTGGTTTGATTTTGTGCTCCTCCTGGGTGACCTTGGGACTAGTCACAGCTCTCCTTCTGAGCACTCAGCCCCACCTACCTCATAGGGTGTTTTGGGGAGAAGAATAGAAAGCTTTGTCAGCGGCGTTGAGTCCCCCTAAGTGGGTGAATAAAGTGTGGTATAAAAGCCAATTCTTCTAAATTCCTTCTCAGCGATCTTCTAGGGTAGCAGAAGAAGCCTTCTAGGATAGCAGTAGAAGCCCGAGACTGTAGGTGCACAGTCTCACATTCCTGGCTGTCTTTGGCACTGTTGCCTTACTCACATGGAGCCTCATCTATATGGGGAACTTGCCTGCTTTCCAGTGGTGTGACTACTGCCATTTTAGCCCCCTGCATAGATGGGCCACAGTGCATGTTGTCGCAGATGCACTTAAGTTCACACAGGCGCAGAAGTGCATTGAGGTTCTCTGCACATGCGTGATGACTTTGTGAATGTACATGTCACAGCCCTGTCCACAAAGAGGGCTAAAATGGCAGTGCCTACACATTTGGAAAGCAAGTAAGTTCCTTGCATCACTTGAACTCAATGCAATAAGGTTGTTATTGGATCCAACAAAGTTGTGCCTATAGAGATGTACAACTAGGTGATGCACTCACATATGCTGGAGGCAAACTACCTCAGGATTCTGCTGCACTTGGCAACTCCACCATAAGGAAAAGTAGTGCTGGGCTACTGCTTAAGACCAGCTGAAAACATCCTGAAAGGTATACTGCCCAAGCTAAAGCTATAAATCCTTAAGTAATAGTCAAGCCAATACAAGGTACTAGCAAAATAATATGTGGGTCTAAACCACATAGATGTGTGGAGGTTTTGCAGCAATTTAATAATTGATGTCAATTTGTATGAAATGTAAATATAAAGACAATTCTAAAAAAACAGTGGTGTGACATTATACAAATGTAAATAAATATACGGTACCAATATTACACATAAATAGCTAGAATAGCAGCATAGTTTTGCCAGATTAGGGTATTTTGAACCAATTTGCAAACTAGGAGACACCCACAGGTATGTGTTTCTCTTGTAGCAGGTGTTCAGTCTTGTGACAGGTAGATTAGGCAATTCGTCTCTGAATGTGAATAATTCAGAGAGGCAGTGAGCTGCAGTGGACCAACAAGATGTCTGCTTCCATAACTGGTAAGTGGAAATGTCACAGAAATGTATCCATCAGTATTAGCCAATGCCTCACAGTAATATTGGACAAGTAACAAAGAAGTGGGAGAGACACCAGAAAGATGGTCCCCAGTGCTCCAATCATAAAGCAGTTTACTTCAAAAGGAACAGGCAACATCAGCCTTGGTGACAGACATGACATGTTATTTTTGTATCCTTGTGCTCCTCCCTGAATATTTTTGAACCTCATAAAATATCTTGCAAGGAAGCCTAGAAGTGTTTCTGAATGTGAGTTTGGTTTGAAATAAAATGTCTATTGTTTAGTAATTAATCTAGGGACTGACCCAGCGTATGTTACTGAAATATGGATGGAAGTGTTGGGAAGGTCAATTCTGGCCCAGCTGAGATAGCCAGTTCAGCATCAATTCAGGCTGTTTTGTTGCCAGAAAGACGGTGGAATTGAACTAATCCTCAAGATGATCAACTTCAGTTTCAAAATAAGGTCTACACTTACACCTGGCACTGACCAAGGGCAATAATGGAGAAATGATTAGGGTACTTCTCATCTTGTTTCCTTATAACCTGCAGCCCTAGAAGGGAGAATCTCCTGAAATGTGCCCTTAAATGCCAGAACTTTTCTTCTGTGGGACATCAGTATTTACAGTGGCCTTGATGTAAATGAACCAACACATCTTGCAAGCCATCACACAAGGCTTTCTGCTTTGGAAGCTGCAAATGGGGCAAAATATGGCAGCCAGACTACAGAGTAGAGTGCCAACTTAGCCAAGTGGATTAGGTGCCAAGTTGTATATTGAAGGTTATATGCTTGGCACCTATACCCTAAATCACTAGGGCACTTAATAGTTTCCTTTCTCATTAGAGACCAGTGAGATTCTGTATAATTACATTAATATTGTGACTATTTTCCTTTTCTAGTTATGTTCATAAATATTTTGTTTTTAAGTTTGTGTTAAATGTTTTACCAATAAAATTAAAAAGTCTCCAGAACAACAATCTGAACTTCACAAACCAGGAGAGTTTGTTAGAGACTGTCTGGGCTTTGCTTCTGTATGTTCCCCTCCCCATATCTCATAATACTCTGGAATGCCACATGATCTGCAAATGGTCTTGTTCAGCATATACATCATAACAAATATCTAACAGATAAGAATGCTGGCCTTTAGTATAGTGTTTGTCAGGAGTCTAATTTCTGCATTACTCAGATTTTGGCACAAGAAGGCTCTGGGACGTTCCAGCTGCCACGTGGACCCTGTTATAAATATATGACTATCATGTCCACATGTGTGAAGTGAACAAACCCAGATCTTCTATGTGGTGGGTCTGCATTCTGTAAAGCTTGGGACTTTTTTAGTCTCCAGATATTTCAGCTTTTGAAACTGAGTAATTTTACAATTGAGTATCTGGGATATATTGGGGAGAAAGATTCGTTACATTGGTACCCAAAGAATCAGCTAAGAAAAGCTCCTGGGGGAGGGGAGAAACCCTATCCTTTCACCTTTGTTACTATGATGCTAGAAGAGAATGTTCTTTTCCTTCTTTGCATAGCCTGCCTCTTTAAAATGGTCTTTCCAAAAGAAAATGAGATTCTTATGTCCTAGCACATTGTCACGACTTCCCAACAGTCCAGTCAGTGCCTGCCCTCCGAAAAGTAGCTGGGCACCAGTAGGATGCTGGGCTCGTGCAATAGGCCGAGTGAGTACTACAGTCTTAAAAGCAATAACTGGTAGCAAACATTGAAGCAGTAAACCAAAACAGGTTTATTGAGAAACACCACACAAAAAGGTAAAAGAGAAAAATAGTTCAGATATTGATAGATGAAGTTCAGGAAGTCTCTTAATGTTGCAAGCTTCCTATACTAACAGCATTCTTAGCTCAAAGAAAAAATAGTTTGCTCTTTTAAAATTAGGCTTTCTGCTGTAACTCTGCCACACAATAGAAGGCTTCTCCCCCTTTAGCCAGCTCAGCCCAAGCCCAAGCCCAAGCCCAGCTAAAGAATAGCAACTCAATCCTTGTAACAGCAAGATCTAGTCCTTCCTTGCTTGGCTGTAAAACCCAGCCCTGGTCAGTCTTCAGCAAGGCCCCCTCAGAGTAAAATCCCCTTGACTTCAGCTCCTTCAACTCTTGCCCCAAAGAAAGACCTTCTGATCAATTCCCCTCCAGAGAAAAGACCCAGACAGCTCCGGTCCCTGCTTATTATACCCAGCAGATCCTAGCCTCCTGATTGGCTATATCTATTGGATACTGAAAGAAACTCCTCCCGCCTGTCCATCAAGCCTCCAGGTCCCTGGGCAGCTATTCCCTCCAATTTGCCAGTGGCAAATCAATGCAAAAGGGCCCAGGCAATGTTTCCCGCCCTTTCTGCTGCTGGCAACCAAGGTTTGCAAGGGCAGAAATCAACACAGTTTGCAAGGGCCAAAGCAATATTACTGCCCTCTGCAGCCTGCGCCCTGAAACCGTCACACACATCTAATATGATATTTGTGGAAAAGCTCACACATCTCTTGGGTTAGACATTTTCATTTGTGGATTTGATTTCAGGCTGTCAACATATCAGACAGTAGGGATATGCACAATTTTTCTGGGGGGAGGGCATTTGATTTAAAATGAATTGAATGTTCAAAATCCGTATTCATACGAATAGATTGCGTTTGAATGTGGTAAAATTCTATTCAATACAAATCTATTCGTATGTATTCGTACACGCATTCAATACATATTGGATACAAATAGATGTGTATTGGATACGAACACATACGTATCTTATACCAACGGATACTTATCTGTTTCCCCAGTTTAACAAATATCCAAACTATTCCTACAGATGCCTGAAAACATTTGTATTTGTTCAAATGTTAGCATATGAATATTGTAACAGATTCAAGTTTGAATGGCCAAATTTGGCCGATTTTCAAATGTTACCAATATACAGGCACATCCCTATCAGACAGGACCTGCAAGTATACATCTTGCCACAATGTGGTGCTGTTGATGCAAACTTGAAACTGTATCTTGAAAGAGTGACCCAATATTAAATGTTTTAATATTTAATACATTTTAAATCATGACACAGAAAAAGAGAGAGATGGCTTCAAAACCTATAAGCAAATTCACCTATAGTAAACCTATAGTGAATTCACTGTAACTAAAATAGAACCAAGTCAATCTTACCACCTCCTTATTTGATGTGATAAAAGGGTTCTACATTGTGTGGAAAGCAGGGCAGACCAATTTACCTTACTGTCTGCTCTGCTGCTTTCTGCTCGATTACCTCATGGCATGTAGTGCACACGCTCTGTCTGAATAATGTCAGGGTAGGGCATTTGAATGTTTTGAAGAGGAGGAAGGTTTGATCTGTCATTGCTTTTGTGCCAACTGAGGCTGTCTCCAGATAGCAGAGGCAATGGGAGAGCTAAGCAAGAGGCAATGCAGGATCTAAACAGAATCCTATGATTGGGATGGGAGGAGCAATCATGGGCTAACCACATCTGTTAACAGCTTCAGAATCAGCTCACTTGGGGCTCCTGGAAGCTAGCCAAGTGCCTGCCAAATTCCTTTTGTTGTTTTCCCGTGTGCTTTGCTGGCTGGCTTCCAGGAGCCCCAAGTGAGTTGATCCTGAAAGCTGTCAACAGACACAAAGCATTGTTGTTGGATTTCCCATAATAGCAATGTTACACATTTTTTGGCTTCTTAAACTGGCACTGTTTTAGGGATGCCAGGGAAATGATTCCCAGTATAGCAATACAAGCATTGTGAGATAAATCACACCTGGAGGCAGTCACAGGGAGCAAAGTCTGCAAGCTGTAATGTTTAATTTTAAAATATGTTTCTATTTCATTTTTTTAAAAAAAAATTCATAGGACTGTTACACATTCAAGCTGCTTGACATTTTATTCTTAAATTTGGTGATTTGGGTAGGGGAAACCCTGTAATTTGAGTGTTAACAATGGCTGTTCACACTTCACTCACTGGAATGATACAATAAGGCAAAGATCAGACACTGAGGGAACCATCCACACTTCAAGTGCTGGCGCAGTCCTGAATCAGACCACAAGCACTTGAAGTGTGGATGGCCTGACCTGGCAGGCTGGGTCACCATGGCAGTGATCACAACAACATCTGGATGTTCGCATGGTGATCAGGACACTACCATGCCCCTTACAGCTTCATACTTGGAAGAGTGTGTGAATGCCTCCGACTGGAAGTTCCTGTCAAGTTGGATAAGATTTTACTTATCCACAGCTAGTGAGAACCAGAGCAGCTGGAGGAAGCTCTGAGGCAGTGTGACAGCATATGGACACACTGCCCATGAGCAGTTGGAGCTGCTCCTGCAAGGTACCAGGTATTATAAATGATTCTGAGAGAAGCAGTTCAATCATTTGACTCAAGAAAAAGAAGAGTCAATACTTTGTTTCCTCTCATTAATATCATAGCTGTATGATACTAGATTCAGTGCTAACATGATCTCAACGCGCAGGGCAGACTCTGGTGTGCTTGCTTATAAAATGTTTTATCTTCCTCTTCCATCAACATGGCCTTATGTAATGTTTAACAGTGGCTTAAAGTTATAGCCAGCTATTAGAAATTTGTCTCACTAAACCCAGCTCTTTCATGCAGAAGACGTTACAATAGGCTTAAAGTTCTGTGGTAAGTATTTATGGACTGGCTGTAGCAAAACTTTTCCATATAGAAGACATCTGTATTACTTACTAAGATCAAAATAGGTCGAGCTAATGGCAGCTGAAGGTGAAACTCAGTAACTCTGGAACTCAGTGCAAACTACATGAATGTTTACCTTCTTGAATGCCAACTCTTCTGTTTGTGAGGCACTTACATTTACAACCTACAGGTGTACAACCTATCTTTGTACTCAAGCATTCCACATGTGAAAGTTTGTTCCTTCCCGAACCCATGCAGTTTTTATTGTGCTTTAACTGCTGTTTTTACTCCATTTTTACCCTTGTTTTTAATTCTTTGTAAACTGCTTTGAATTTTTTTTAAAAAAATGGACAACATTATGAAAAGTCTTGAATGACTGAATGAGTGTTTACCTAGCAGCACAAATTTGTAGCATTGCATGTTAGAGGTTTTTCAGTCTTGTAATGCCCTTCATTTAATTAATAGGGTTGCGTTGGTGTCAAAATATTAACTTAATATCACATCTTCGTACACTTGAAGTAATACATCACATAACATTTGAAGTAATAATGAGAAAATTAATACTGAAGAGAAGTTGGGCAAGTATTGTACTGATACACCATTTTTGCCTATAAACAATAAACAGTAAAATAATATTGCCATTATTTTTGAAGCACTTTCATGTCCTTTGTTCTGGAGGCAACTCTTTGAGCACCCATTGTATGCAGACTTCATTGTATTCTCAGTCGATTATGGTGCCAACGCTACTAATGTCTCTCTGGGTTGACTACAACTGCAAGTCTAGTTTTTTGCATTTAAATAATTCTGAAAACCCCTTTATATTTTACTTTATTCGGCTGAGTGAGGATTTATGTTGGAGCTCAGTCTGATGTCATTTCTTTTATTCCAAATAAATGTAATATAAATAATACTTTACAGCCCCTTCATATGGTTTCCCTTTGTTTAGATTAATAATTTTTTACACAGCCCCTGAAGAAGGTCCTCGAACCTGAAACACACTGGGCTTTTATAAATTAATACTAAACTCCATTTCCTTTGGGACAGCCTTTCTTATTACCATGGCCCTTTCGACACTTGGCCTTATTCTGGAATATATCTTGGGCCATGGGAAGCCTTGCCTGGAGCTTATCATAGTCTCCGCTAGCATATGGACAGTAGGCCCCTATTCTGGGATATATTCCGGAATAAAGCCAAGTGTGGGAAGGTCCTTTGATTAACACAATCCATACCAATGTTAAGACCTGATGTGAGTTCATGCTCAGTAGTTCTGTTATTCTGTATATGTTCATCAGCCCATGAGGTTGTCACATCATAAACTGTAATTGCTAGCCTTTATGCCCTTCATTTTCAATGCGCTTGTGATGCTTCTTAAATGATTTTCACTATTTAAGCATTGAAGACAGGTCGGGATCTCCACACTTTGAAGCCTCTAATGAATTTCTGTCTCTTTCAAACCTTCCTTACACAGGAAGGTTTAACCATAAAGTATTGTTCCACATTTCACAGAATCTGCAGTGCACAGGGTCTTTTTTTTTTTTTATGAACTCCTTTTATGCAAACAAGTTCCCTTCCATCTAACCCTGACTCCCTGATGGATCAAATCGGCATAGTTTCTAGTGCTTCAATGTTCCTAAGTGTCTCGAGTTTTCACTTTGGGTAAGCAAGGATTTCTGCATATACAACAATAATCAATGCTTCTGTTTCAGTTAACTTCTAACCATGAGTTCCACCCCTACCACAGTAATATAAGGAGGAAACAGAAAACATTTGCAGTCTGTGTAGAATCGCTTTGGTCTGCAGAGCACTTAGCAAAGTTATGCATTAGCACTCTGTTTCATACTGCACATTAGTGCAGAAGCTGTAGAAGTTTACATCTCCCATAGCAATTTGATGGAATTAGGGCCCACTTTTTTGTTACATTTTTTTACTTGTCATAAGTGGGTCAGAGGATGGTCATTTTGCAAAAGTGAAATGTTTTAAATTTTAATGTAGGAATGTGGACACTCTAGTAAGGTGCTCTGTGTGCTTCTGATCCATTAAAGCAAAATAGAAATCTGTTTTAAGAAATTTGAAAATGAGTTGACCATCCCTGTACAATTTATAGGGCACATTTTTAGTGTGCTTGAGTTTGCTGTTGATTTGCTGATGATTGGTTGACAAGTGGTGTTATCTCAAATCCACTGTGTTTGTTTCTGGAGCAGGTTGACCTAGATTTTCTACTCTTCAAGATAGCTTCAAGGTAGCTTAACAAAAATAGTACCTGTAAAACCAGCTGATAGAAGACGCTATTGCCCTTGTTTGTTTTGTAAGTTTTCCATTTACGTGTCAAAAGTTTTTAGACTGCCAATTACCGTGGACCACTTGAAAAAGAGAATGAAGAGGAGCTGTTGGCCAACAAAGGATCTTGGATATAGATACAAAGAGCAATTCTGTACTGGTCAGTATACTAGATCAGCAAGCCCAGAACCATTTTGGTCTTGTGGTTCGAGTACCAGGCTCATGTCTCTGCACTCCTCTACAAAGCCAGCAGGTGACCTTGGGCTAGTCACAGCTCTCTTTCTGAGTTCTCACAGCCCCACCTGCCTCACAGAGTGTCTTTTGTGGAGAAGAACAGAAGGCTAGTGCAGAATCACACAAGGGCCCTTGTGCACAGAACTGGACCATGAATAAATGGACATGTTATCTGGTATGGGTGCCTGTTTCCATAGAATAGAAAACTTTTGTCAGCCTCTTTGCATCCCCCTAAATGGGTGAGAAAATTGGTGTATAAAAGTCAACTCTTCTTCTTATATATGACACACACACATGTGAATATTCCCAGGGATGGAGTTGGACAAATTTATTAGCCTGCATGCTCTTTTTCTCATCATTTTTTTTCTCATCCTTTATCCCAGTTCTGTGTATGCGATGATTCAGGTATGAAGAAAGAGTGCAGTGTGGCTAACAATTATAAAGCACCAGGATATTTGTGATTTGGTTTCATATTAATATCTGGGGAAGTAAGAAAAGTAAAATGTTACTAGTTCAAATTATTGAAGAAATCTGGTTTTTCTTCTGTTCTGGAGCTTGTTGTTTGTAAGCCTCCAAGGAGATATGAAAGGGTCCTCTCCTAAATTAATAGCTTTCACAGATTATTTTAATTAATAAAGCAATTCAGTGCTAAGATGGAAAAGAGAATTTTGTTTGTTTAAAAGATTTAGGATTTAGGATTTGTTTAAAAGTACTAGGATTAGCTTTTAGGATCTTGCCTGATAATCAGTGGTTATTTCTGCCCATCGATCTGCCACAGGAAGTATCCTGAAGGGAAAAAAATCCTGGAAACAGTGATACTTTTCATGTTTTCACTAACATCAGCAGGTGACATTAAGCACAGTGACAAGGTGAAACAGAAAAGTGAGCAATCTAAACTGGGGGGGAGGATAGAAAGGGAAAGTGAGATGTTATTCCCACTCTGACTTTTTTATGTACCCTATGCACAAATAAGTCAGATTTATTAAAATGGATATACTACTGGCTGGAATGGCTAGCTGAACACACATCATAACAGTCCTAAAGGAGCTACACTGGCTGCCAATTTGCTACCAAACCCAATTCCAAATGCTTGATTTATAAGGTCCTAAGTGACTTGGGATCCAAATATCTACAGGAACTCTGTCTTCCATATTAACCTGTCTGTGCCTTAAGATGTGTAGGGAAGGTCCTCTTGGTTGTACCACCACCTTCAGTACTAAAGGAGTGGGCGCCCAATGTGACGCCCACAGTTTTGTTACTGTATTTAATGTATATTGAAAGCGTATTTTAAATGTGTGTACTGTATTTGTTCTGTTCTTGCTGTATTCCTTGAATTGTAATGTAGGTATCGGAGCAGCAGGTAAGAAGTGAGTAAGGCACCCCTAGTTAGCATAAGGTAAGGCAGGGAGCAGCTGCCCACAAACAGCATGTGCAGGGCCAAGGATATAAAAGGCACCACCCAGCCAAGTTAGGGGGTTCTATGGTTGGGTTTCCAGGGAGGGAGGATGTGTGTGTGACTGCCTGTGCCTAAGAGAAACACCAGGATAGTTCCAGGGTTCCTGAGCTTAGGGTGATAGCCTAAGGGAATCCTTACAGCAGCCTGAGGGGGTATAGGTTGCTAGGTAGACTGATTGCCTCTGAGAGAACTTTGATATTTATTTATTTGTTGACTGTTTCTTCACAAGTTGTAAGCAATAAACCATTTTTCTTATTTATTTCAAAGAACCATCTGCCTGCAGTATTCATCTGAATCTTATAGGCCTTGGGCTTGGGGAAAGGAGAAGCTGTGCTGGACTTTTCAGCGTGGGGGCTAGGGAAGCAATGGCCAAAGCTTTTAATACTTATAAAACTAATTTATTTGTGAACACTTAGTAGTCAGAGGAAGGGGAGAGTGAAGTCCTGCCCTGGCTGAAGAAAACACCACACCCAAGGTTGGGGCCCTGTCAGTGATGGCTCCCAGATTATGGAATAGTCCCGCTGAGGTGCATCAATTGCCTTCACTTCACAGGAAAGATGCAACTCTTTTCCTTGGCCATTCACTAAATAAGGAAACAGCTTTTTCTCCCCATTTTCAGGCACTTTAATTGTTTCGGTATGTTTATTTTATATTTGGTTTTTAATGTTGAAGTCTGCCATGAGTCGTTTGAGTATAGGGCAGGATAAAAATGCAAGTAAATAAATACTTGCATCATTTTTAATCCAAAACCAACACCAGACTGGAGTCGTGCTTTTGGCTCCTGCTATTGTAGAAAATCATGGATCTGAAGAAGGGCCTCATGAATCCTAATAATTTCTAAAGTAATCCTTTCAAAATGCATGCCACCTCACAGGTCAACTCTGTGTCCTTAAGCATGTTTTAAATTGGTTGATGTCTCCATCGACTCAAAAGCAGCAGTAGCATCCGCATACTTCTGAAGAACATCTTCTTGTCTTTAATGTGGATTTGAAGTAGAATGAAACACTAGCAGCCACATGCTACCCCCTGTAAGCTACTTTTGAGTGGCTGTGTGTGTGTGGATATAGCCTCTGTTAAAGTAGTCATCTTTTCGTGCATTTTCTCCAAAAATTGTGATCAAATTTACTGAGCTTTGCGAGCTTTGCTTAGATAGGTGACCTAACTGGCTTTCTTACATTTGCAGCCTACTTTGTATCCTATGGTGCTAAAGGCACCTTACAGAATTTTAGTAATGTAGATTTTCTTATAACACAAGGGTTCTATTTTGACAAAACATCACTTATTGAGAATCTGCACTGTGGGAGCAATAGTCCTCTATTTTGGAGGATAATGGCAAACATTTCCATTGACTTTCATTGTGTTAAGTTGATCCTGACTTGATATTGACTTGAATAGGAAAGGATTTGTAGTGCAAGTCAAGGGAGAATAGGAATGTGGATTGATAGGGCCACTGCATAGTTGCCCCAAGGGAAACCTTCATAGCAGAAGAAAAAGAGACTCCCACACCTGTTTTGTTTTGCAGCCAAAGACGAGTCACAGGAGAAAGAGCCCTGGTGACTTGGCAGAAACCTTAGAAGAGGGCACCCATGTGGGCTGCAGGCAGGGCTCATAAGAAGCACTACCAGAAATTTGGCAGGATTGTCTTGGTGGGGACTACCCAGCAGCAGCCAGACATGCAGCCAACGTCAGCAGCCTGACCAGAACCTTGGCAAAAGAGCTCTTTTCAGACAGGAAGCTGAGGAGTCGAGTCAGCAAAGACTTGCTTTGCACTAGAGGCAACACCAAAGGAACTGCACTGGCTAATAGTCCAACTCTAGACCAAATTAATGACTGCTGACAGAGGCCCTCCCGATATAGAACACTTTCTCTCTGGAAGCTAGACCCACTGCTTTTATGTGTTTTAGCTGCTGCCACTGATTTTATACATTGCATTTGCTAGTTTGTTTCATTTGTACAGCTTTGTATAGTAAATCTCATCCTGAGATGAGTAATGAAAAAGTATTGGAACATTTTATGATGTGTATCTTGAAAGCAAACCCACATTTTCTTTCCAAGTTGTTTCCTCATGTTTTTCTCTGTGAGTTTTCAAATAAGGCATCTATAAATCCAGGTCTTGCAGCATGTATCTATGGGGCTTTAATAGACTTAGATTATGCAATGGTTTCGCCCCACATAGTGGGTGATATCATTGTAGCTGGCCATAATAATTATCCTGTTGGGGGAGATATTTGCTACATTTTTCCTAATGCAGAATAGAATTTCATCCAACTGCTATGGATTTGGGCACTTCTGCAGAGCATGCATGTACAATAGGCTATGTTTCTGACTTTATCTAAGGAAACAACCATTAATGATGGAAAGACGCACTTAAGAAGTTGCTGTAGCTCAGTGGTAGAACAACTGCCCGAATATATCCCAGAATGGGGGCCTGCCTTACTTTGTATTACCTTGTGACCAGCAGACCACTATCCAGAGATATATTCCAGAATAAGACCAAGTGCAGAAAGAGCCCAGGAGTTGGCCACAACTCAGTGGTACCCAACAACAATAACATGTTGAACTTGTGGGCCTGTGGAAAGTCAGTTTCAAATCTCCTTATATTCTAAAAGGTTAAGAAGTATTTAAGTTACATGCTTACATCTCTCCACAATTCACAAGCAGTGAGATTTATAAGCATTTTGAATTCTTTCAGCTGGAAGAACTGGAAGGCTTTGCCTATCTGCACATGATAGATTCATAGATGTGTCACAAAAGCACCCATAAAAAATAAATCTGGAGTGCACAGTGAAGATGTATAGAGAAACAGCAGAATGAATAGTTGTTTTAGAATTTCTGAAAGGAACAATGCTGTTATTCCTTCAGCCTGGCCTTCTTTATGCTCCCAATTCCCGCTTCTGGCTAAGCACGCCTAGCACCTTCATACTTTCATCACAGTGTTTGCTTTCTAGTCACCTGTATCTTTGTTCTCTTTCTCTGAGCATGTACGAGTCCAGTCTGTTGATTAAACTGTGGTGCCCCAAACTGGTTGCAACAGTGGGCCCTACCTTGAATTGAAACAATCCAGAAGCACACCTCAGCTTTTCTCACAGGATTGTTGTCGTGATAAAATGGAAGGAAAGAGAATAATATGTATTGTCTTGGTCTCTCTGGAAGAAAGGTGAGATGTAAACACTTTAGAATAAATTAAAATAAATGTAGTCTTTTAAGCCGTCTTCAAGCTTTTTCAGTTCAGCTGTTGGCTTAGAAAAAATGCATGTACTGTGGTTAATCCAAGTGTTTGCTTATTTTATTTAAGACATTTTAATACCATTTTCCATTAAATCTTTTCAAAGTGGTTTATAGAGCATTAAAAGCAAGGCTAAGAATGGTAAAAATTGCAGTTAAAACCCATTAAAAACTGAGTGAGCCAAGAGGAGAAGCAAACTTTCACAGAGGGAATGCCTTTGAAGGGGGCCTTGTGAAGAGCAGAGGAGGGACATTTGAAAGGGAAAACTGAGGCCACCACTGAGAAGGCCCCATTGTAAGCTATTGCAAGATGAAATTCTATATTATGTGGAACCTGCATTAAGACCCCTCTGGATGACCTCAGGGCTCTTCTAGGGTTATAACAACAGTGTTGCTTTCAACACTTGTCTTTAATAAATTGGAGATGTTAGATGATAGGATTTGGAACACTTTCTACAGGCCTGCTTAACTGTAGTGCAACTGTCTGGCAACTAGAGAGTCAAAAGTTCCAAAGTAATGGCAAATTATTTCTGAATCACTGCCTTAAAAATGTGTTGATATAGTTACCAACTCAAGATTATAAAAATAACTAGCATCGATATAGATGGGGGAGTATGCTCTTCAATTTTTTCAATTTTTTGGGTAGAGTTTTAGTTTTCTGTTCCAACATGTGTTACATGGAATCCTTCAAATGTAACCCAGGGCTGGGAATTGGACTTCTTAAAGTTCTAGAAAATGTATCAGCTTACGTGTATCAAATCAATTGCCCATATCTTCTGGCTGATTAAAATAGAGTATGGAACTAAGAAAAGAATTTGTGACCAATTCTTTTCTTAGTTCCATACTCTATTTTAATCAGCCAGAAGATATGGGCAATTGATTTGATACACGTAAGCTGATACATTTTCTAGAACTTTAAGAAGTTCTAGAAAATTGGTCACCAATTCTTTTCTTTTTTTAATATGTACAAAAATTCAATAAAGATATTATTAAAAAAAAAATTGGTGATGAATGAGAACAGTTGGAAATTTAGGGCAGTTGTTTAGTACACATTTTTTTAATCTTTGGCTGCTTTCAGATTTAGCGCAAAAGTAGCTCAAAAGCACCTTAGAGAAGGAAGTGTGTAGCCTTCCCATTCTTATCCCTCCTGCACCTCTTCTCCCCTACAGTTGTTCAAGAGAGGGGGAGAATCTTGTGAACAATCCCACCTGTAAGTCCTGTGTTCAGGTGTCGCAAAAGGAGGGGCCCAGAGAGGCAATGGCCACATTCCCACTTGCCTTTTTAAATCTGGGTTGGACTCTTAAAATCCGGATTCAGGAACGAGTGCCCACTCTGGCTGTGCTTATTTGCTTGAGGATAACACAGGCTGAATCCGAATACTACCATTCCCACTCAAACCACAAAAATCCCCAGCACGGAAAAACAGAATCTTTTAATCTCTGCCCCTTGTCCAATCCCTGTTAAGCCTGCCTTGCACAATCAGCTGAGCGAAAGAGCAGAGGGCAATCACAAAGCAATCATCCCTTTCACACTCTCCCTTTCAAATTGGATGTTCCTGGTAACATTACCTCCGTTCATGTTACTGAGAAGGCAGCAAGTTTGGACTGAAGCAGATGAGTGAAAGAACAGACAGCACAAAGCAATCTCACCCTTTCAGAAGGGAGGGTAATAAAGACAGCTTGCATGGGGGGGGGGGGAGACTATTGCTCTCCCTTTCAGTTTCCTTCCCATCTGTAAATGGAGGCTTGCGGCTTAGTTTTCCCATGCTCTGCCATCCTTGCTACAAATGTATCTCTTGAGGCTGGTGTTTTTAAAAAGTTTTCCTCCTCAGCAATCCCATCTCTTTTAATTGCAGTGTGTTCAAAGCAGGCATGGTAAGGGGAGAGGGAGACTGTCCCAGCTGTGAAATCCCACCCACATCTGGCAGGTGTCCTGTTGAGGGGAGAATAGAAAGCTTTGTCAGCCACTTTGAGTCCCCTTAAATGAGTGAGAAAAGCAGGGTAGACAAGCCAACTCTTCTTTTAGCACAGAATGTTCAGGGGAAAAAGGGCAGCCAGGTTTGTGAACCATCCCACCTCCAAGCCTCCTCTAGGCTGCCTTGGGGATGCTTTTTTTTTTGGCTGGGTCTGATCACAGCCCTTAGCTGCAGAAAAGAGCCCTTTCAGGCCTTTGGTGGGACAGTCTATGATGTGACTTCATAGTCCCAAGTGACAAGACTTCTGGCAATTCAAGTACTCTAGCGGGCGGGCGTTTGGGGACTTCTGAGGAAGCGTCTTTGGTGCTGCAGCTGCTCTGACGCAGTTGGACACAAGGGAATATGCTTGTTTTGCAGGGAAAGGTGCGTGTGCGCCTGCCACGGGTCAGGTGCTCAAGGTCTATGCAGAGGGAAAGCGAATGAGCCTGCAAAACGGAACCCTTTCCTCCCGTCTCAGCTCTTGGTGAACTCAGAGTCAGGACATAGTTCCTGCCGTTTAGGGAAGAGGGCACTTCTCGACACGGAACGAAGGACCCCCCCCCCCCCCGTGCCAAGAAGCCACGCGACTGCGATCCACCTTCTCCTCTCCTGTAAGTTCGGATCCCCCAAAGGGAACCTCTGCTAAACGGGACTAGAGTCGAACTTCCTTTCCCGTCGGGGTCCTTGTCGGTCGCCCGATTTCCAAAGCCATCGCTGCCTGCCTGCCTGCCGGTCTCGCGCTTTCTTCCCTCTTGGAGTCCCCGGGGAACTTTCCCAGCCAGTCGAGTCCCTCTGAAGGGGAGGAGGGGCCGCCGAGACACGTTGCCCCCGCCCCTGAACCACCACCACCACCACCCGGGGGCTTGAGCGTGCGGAGGGGCGATCGCCCACTCTCCCCGCTCTCCGATCTCCCGCCCGGCCCCGGGGGGGAAGAGCGAGCGAGGGGCCCCCTTCGCCCTCCCCGCGGTGGGCACGCTGAGCCCGCCCGCTCGCCCGCCCGCCCCTCGGCCCTCCTCCTCTTCCAGCCTCGCGCCGAGGGAAGAGCAGCCAGCGGCAGCCCAACGCCGAGGCAGAAGCGAGCAGGCAGGGAAGGCGGCTGCGCGCCCCGTCGCTTCTCTGCCCGAGACCATCCGCTGCCCCCCGTCTGCCGCCGCCGCCGTCTTTCCTCCTCCGACGGCGGGCGCAGAAGCAGCATCCGCACCGGGGAACGTTGCCGAGGAGAAGCCGCCGTTGGACAACGGCAAAGCGGCGACTTAAGTATAGGAAGAGAGGAGGAGGAGGAGGAAGCAGGCACCAGACAGACAGACAGACGCGCGCGCGCGGGACCCCACAGAACTCGATCCGCTCCAAAAAGGCGTGCAGTGGATGCGATCTGGACCGGAGGACTCATCCCGCACCCGAACACACAAGCGAGTGACAGCCCAGACCGCTCCTGACCACCTTCTTCCCAGGGGCGCGAATGATATATTTGATATCTATCTATCTATCTATCTATCTCTAGGTCGTGGGCATGCACGCGTGATCAGGCCGCCCTGTGTTTTTGTACTGGATGCCATCCGGGACTGAGCTCTCTTTTCCTCGAGCATTTCCTTCGGTAAAGATCTGGGCAAGTTTTGCTTTCCTTCTTGAGCGAGGAAGGACGAAAGGAAAGGAAAGGAAATCCTTCTGGTGTGCCGAGAAGCCCTCCTGCGAGAATAAGCGCGCTCATCATAATACAAGGATACATCTGGACCCTGTTCGCGTTTCCTGGTTTTCCTGGGGACGAAGATGCTGTCTTACGGCATGCTGGATGCGAATGTGGTGGACGTGGAGAAGAGGCGAAACCCTTCCAAGCACTATGTGAGTACAGGGCATAGGGGTGGCTATGGAAGCCCCGAGCAAAAATGGAACATGCCCTGCAGGCGGGTGCCCTCCCTGAAGTGTTTAATGAGTTTGGCTGTTGAATTTATGATTGCAAAGCGCCAGAGAAAATAAATTGGGGGGAAAGGTGGCTGGGAATAGACGTTTCTGAGCCTGCGACGTGACCCCCTGGTGAACCTTACGGAACACCTTGATGGCCAGGCGCGAAGGTCAGCCCAGGGCAGAGGTGGCTGACTTGGGACCCTCTGGCTGTTGCCGGGCTTAGGCTGGCTGCAGCCAATAGAAGCCAGTCTAAGGCTCTCCATGATCAACGTTCATCCCCCAGACGCTTTGCCGAATAACAGGCTCTTTGAACTGGAGACCAGAAGCCAGGTACCACTTTCCCAGGTGGTCTCAGTAGAACCCAGGTTGAATTCAGAACTAAAGCCCTTTTGTTTCTGTTTACAAGGATCATAATCAAGTTAGGATTGGGGCAGATTTTGCAGGTTACACTAGATAATACTTGGGTGCCCTGCAGCCCTAGAACTCTGATGTCACGCAAGTGTATTTGTGCATGAGAATGTTGCATTGTGGTCAAACTGGCTGGCCGTGACTTGCTCTTTCCATGCAGCATGAAGCACAACCTTGTATTGTTTGGACCATCTGGACTTGTTTGACCCACTTTATTATTTTTGGCCTGAATGCACTTCTGGCTTACGTGCACCTGGGTTCCTTCTGTGTTGTGCTTATGACACATTTGGTTTTGTGCACCTCTGCTCTTCTAGAATTTTTCATTTGTTCAAGACAGTAGCAAAGAGGGCAATTGCTTCTTAAGCATTTTTGGAATGTCTGTTTAAGGGAACTCTTTATGGGCATCTCAGAGTCTCTTATTATTCTTTGTCATTGCTTAACTTTCCTTTTAGAGAACAGCAGAACATACATCGGCCCTCTGTTTCTTCTGGTTAAGTGGAGCCTGCTCAGTCACAGTGCAGTCCTGGTTGTGTTTCTGTGATGTGCAGAAAAGGACACAACCATAGATTCTGCAGTGCAGGAACAAAATGCACCATAGAAAGACTGTCTTATTGTGTTGAACCCCATTGTCCAGAAGCTGACAATGGAAACATCTTTCCCTGTAGAAATGGGTTTGGTCCTGGGAGACAACAAGATAAAAGCTGTGCAGGATCAGGCCACTGCCCTACCTTGTACAGCATTCTTTTCTCATAGGGAGCAGATGTCTTTTCATAGGAGACCTATGTGTAATAACCCTCTTTTGACTTGTGTTTCGCAGCATCTAATCAGAGTATCAAAGCTGGTAGTGTCCCATTTAGTATTATGGGTTAAACCACCTGCCATTAAAAAGGGAGGGGTGATATTTGAAAGAGTTCTCATTAGGTTTTCAGAGACACCTGCCACCAAAAAAGGAAACAGAGTTTTGATGCAGAAGGGATCTAAATGGGTGTTTTTCCACTTAGCACTAAAGGGCCCATTAAGGGTCCTTAATGGGTACTCTAGTGCTAGTGGAACCCCCCCCCAGCACTAGAGTAGCCATTCATGGGTCCTTAATGGGTCCTTAAAGGGTACTCTAGTGCTAAGTAGAAAAACACCCAATAACTTGGCCCCCAAATATCTAAAGGAATGCCTCCTCACATGTTGACCTGCCCGTGCCTTGAGATCTGGAGGGGACACCCTCCTGGTTGTCCCACCACCCTCAGCAGTGAAACGGGTGGGCACCCGGGAGATTGAGCAAATTGCCTTGAAAGCAGAGGGCTGCTGGATCAACCCCCCAGCGTCTCCCTGGAAGTAAGCAATGGCAAACCACTTTTGCCGAGAAAACTGCACAGATGTGCCCATGCAGCCAAAAATAAGTTGGTCATGACCTGGTAATACACAACAATAACACTATTGTGGTGGAGTTCTTATTATGCTTTCATTGTCCTCTAAAGACGGCAGTGGATGGACTGGAATCCTGTAAAAATTGGTAGCTGTTCATGCTTATGTATCCTTCCTCGTTACACCAGTGGACCCAAGAGACCAAGGTGGGAGTTGGCTATCAGCTCCAGTTTCCAATCATATGCTGATAAGTATTTAACTTTATACACTTAAGAATGATAGTTTTAATACTGAGTGCAAGAATGAGCAAAGAGTTGGCAGTTCTGTATACAACTATATGTCTAGTGCATACACATGAAGAAATAAATGCACAATGATCTTTATCCAGACTTTTGCCAATGACCCTGTTGAGGGCATTATGTAACTTCACTAGACTTTGTTCTTCTCCAGCTTGATTTCCCAAGTTACAAGCCTCAGTCTGTGGTCTCAGTTAAAACTAGAACATTGTAGAAGTATTTCCATTTCTGGATGTAGTATAGATCTGATACCTGATGTTCTCAGGCTGCATTTCTTTGTACATTTTCTTGGCAAAACAGACATCATAAAATGCAAATGGAGAAAATCAGGAGCCCTTCAAATGTATCTCAGAGAATACTGCATAGAATAATCTGCATTTATTCTGTATAAGGGGAGTGGCTTTAGCTCTGTGACAGAGGAAATTTCTTGGAAACAAAGGGTCGCAGGTTCAAGGCCCAGCATGTCCAGGGAAGTACGCAATGGCAAATTGCTTCTGTATTTTTGCAAAGAAAACCTTGTAACCTGCCCTGAGACCTTTGTGTACAGGGTGGGATAAAATTGCAGATCAATAAGTAAATAGTGGTGTCCATGTATTCAGCTAGGGGTTGGACCTAACTCAACGTTACCCAACTACAACAACATGCCATTAAATCGGGAACTTGGTTGCTATCTCTGAATTGGTTTCTGAAAGAAATCAGTATGGAAAAATGCAATCTGAGATATGGTTTTATTCCAAGAATAGTATGTGACATTAACCCTTCAGATAATCTCCACAGAATGGTGTTTGCAGTTTTCTACTATTTGGTTGTACTGAGCAACTCAGATCTGCTCTACAAAAGTTTTCAGAATTCATCATGGTTTTGAAAGTATGTGGGCACTGAAGTTCCTTGGATTCTACATTCTAAGTAAGTTTTTGTGAAGTGAGCAAGTATTGTGAGATGAAAATAAGAATAACTAGATCTAGACTTACAGGTATTATGATGTATATTTAAAAAAATAGGTGCCTATGTTGGATTAAATAATAAGGATCAGAGGCGTAGCTAGGGTGGAACAGGCCCTTGCCAAAAAAATCAAAGTGTGATCCCTGGGTGATGCAGACAGAGATAAAAAGGCATGCACAGGTCACCATCATAAGAACACAAGGGGAGCCCTGCTGGATCAGACTGCAGCCCATCTAGTCCAGCATCCTGTCTCCCACAGTGGCCCACCAATTGTTTCTGGACATCTCAAATGGAAGACAAGGGCAAAACTTTTACCTTCTATCAAATACCAGCAAATTACCTGTCTCTCCAGCCTGGAGAATGTACCTATGTACCCATTCTAGTAGCCATTGATACACCTGTCATCCATGAATTTGTCTAACCCTTTCTTAAAACTATCTAGGTTGATTGCTATTATTACCTCCTCTGGCAGCAAATTCTATAGATGGATGGCCCTCTGTGTGAAGAAATATTTCCCTTTGTCTGACCTGACTCGAAAATATTTTTTCTCTCTATCCACCTTTGCTATACCATGCATGGTTTTATGTACTTCAGTCAGGTAAATAAGACCAAGCTTAGCAGTTGGCAAAATTGTATGTGTCTTGGCCAAGGTTGTTTCCAGACAAGCTGTTTTTCCCATAATTATTTAGATATTGAATTGCCAGCCATGTTTACCTATCTTACAGGGTCGTTCCAAAATTTCACAGCAATATAGCAGAATAAAGCTTTGCTGGGAAAAGGGATAAAACTTTGGTAGTGAAATATTCCATTATTACAATAACATTCTGAAGTGCTGATTACTTTTGAAAAACCTTTTGAGAACATGAGTGAGAATTCAACACGCTCTTTGAAGTTACAGAAGTCTGTGGCTGCATGTTATTGGCTCTCCACATAGCCAATAGAGACAAGGGTGGATCACGTGGGTTGAAAATTCTCAACATGATAGCATAATCGCTGTACTCTGCAAAGGCTAAACATTCTGTATTGCTCTTGTGTGTGGGCAATATAGAATGATTATGAAAGTGAGCAATTACAAAATAATGGAATATAGTGAAATAATTATGTACAGTCTGGAGACAGCCCAACTGTAGAGTTTGCTGGTTCTCCATTGCTTACTAGGCCATGGCAAAAAGGGAAAAAAAAGCAAAAAACCAGTCTCACTCATAGGCAGCTATGCTACTGACAGTAATATATTTTGGTTGTTGTCACTATGGGGGTGCCTCCGGATGACGGCTAAAAGCCACAGTTTTCCAAGGACTGTATTGGGAATGCTAAACATAATTGTGGCATTCTCAAACCACTTATGGGTTAGTATAACAATAACTCATAATATTGCTTTTATTTGTTTGTTTGTTTATTTGTTTAAATTTTTATCTCACCCTATACCTAGAGGTCTCAGGGCAGGTAACAACATTTGAAATCAAACTTATTAAAACAATAACAGTGTATTTTAAAACAGCGTCTGCAAGCGTAGAGGGAAAATGTATCCCCATTTAACCAAAAGCCAGGACAAAGAGGTGTGTGGAAAATGTGTTAATCAAATCAGGTTTCCCTGAAATACCAATGCGTACTTGCATGACTGTCAGCTTGTTTCATTATTGTTTTGCATAGGGCTACCCGGAAGTCAGCCAAGAGTGGGAAAAACAACACTGGAAGGCGCTTGGCTGGCTTCCAGGTAGATCCATGTGAGATAACAATATAGGTTGGGAGATAAGGGAGGGTAATTTGGGACTGTCCCTTTCATCTGGCAAAAAAAAATTGTGGGATCATTTTTCGATTCTCCATTGCTTCTTGCTGTCCAGAGGCAGCCAAGAAGAAGAGGGATAGTGTAGCATTTGAAAATCCCATCCAGATGTAGGGAATACAGTGACATTACAATGAGGTTGCCCCACCATAGCCCTGCTTCCTCCCCCCCCCAAAAAAAAATAAATAAGCATCAGAAACTGTTGCTGGAAAATGCAACATTGTGTGTTTTCCAGCAATGGTGGCATTTTGCTTACTTTCTGGAGAGAGTTGCCATCATATCTTCAACCAGTGTGCACACATGGAGGCCAAACAGACATCCAGGCATGCATGTCTGGGCATTCACTGCCAGCCGAATACCCAGATGCTTGTGTCAGTAAAACATTCAAAGTCAGTGTCATCAAGCTAGCAAGGGATAATGGTGGGGGATCAATATCCTGCATTATCCCTTGCTAGTGGATTGTTTGGTTGCTGTCTGGAGGTGGTCATAGTCTGTTGCATGTCAGAACGTTAAATGTGTGTGAAAGAGGCCATGGGTTGCTATGCTACCTAACAGAATGACCCAACAAAAAACCTACAGCACTTTTAAATGACAGCTTCCAGTTTTCATTCTTAGAAAACAGATCCAATCCTTCATCAATTGTGAGATTAAAACCATGAATTTTCCATATTCCCAAGGAAGGGCTTGACACCTTCCAATCATATTACCAACTCTAGAATAGCAGCAAACTTGCATGTTCATGAACTTGTTACTCCTGAACTACTGATTTTGTGGGCCAATGGTGAGGGACTGCTATACAAAATACTGTTTTAACCATTTTGATTATTAAAGACATGGATAAAAATCAGGACAAGGAGAAAGCAAAATAAAAAGACGATTCTGCATGTTATTTTTTTCCCCATGTAAGAATAAGGCTCAGAAACTTGCATTTTTCTACATTGTGGAAAAAATGTAGAAAAAGGTAGCCAGAATGATCAAGTGGCTGGAACATCTCCATTATGAAATCAGGTGGCAACGTTTAGGCTTCTTCAGTCTTGAAAGACAGCCTGTAGGAGGTGACCTGACTGAAGTATATAAATTATAATTAGAAAAGGGGAATAGAGAAAACAACACTAGAACCTGGAGGCACTCTATGAAGCTGATGGCCAGGACAGTTAGAACCAACAAGGGCAAGTATTTTCTCACTCAGAGGGTCGTCGGTCTATATAGAATTGCTGCTTGAAGAGGTTGTAACAGCAGCCGGCATGGATAGCTTTAAGAAAGGGTTAGACAAATTCATGGAGGACAGGTGTACCAGTGGCTACTAGAATGGATTCCCAAGTACTTCCTCTAGCTTGGAAGGGTGCCTCTAAAGGCCATTAGTAGGGATCTGAGAGCAGGTAACCTTTAGCCTTTGTCTTCAGTTTGAGAATGTCCAAAAGTGGCCCACTGTATGAGACAGGATGCTGGACTAGATGAGCTGTTGCCCAATTCAGCAGGGCTTCTTTTATGTACTTACGGGGCCATGTTGCACTAATATCAGACTTCTTGTGCTATATTGAAATCCTCCTGAGTTAATGAACACTGCTGCAACTTAATTAGGGCTTCTGATCTTCCCTTTTTTCACTCAGATTTCCTGAGGAAACCCTTTGATTTCCTAGAATCTAATGGGGCTGACTGATACCTTTTCAATATTGACTAGCTAGACTCATCCAAGAACACATTCATATGTTAACCTGATGCTCAAGTTGTATATTGAAAGTGGATGATAAAAGTGAAGCCATCTACATCCTCAGGCTGTTGCCTTGTTTCTAACATTAGTACTGGCTAAGTGAATCCAGCTGCTATTATGATATGGCTCCCTTTAGGCCATTTTCATGTGCTTTGTTCAGTCCATTTTTAAATATCTCACTAATGCAGTGTACAAAAACCTTTTATTTTGCTTGCATAGGGGTGGGCAAAGGGAAGTGTATGTGACGTTTTCTAGATAGGTTCAACATTATAAGATCTACATTCTTGTGTTGATCACTAATTTTTATCTTTCAGATTTTTGGGAATATATAAGTATCAGCATGTATGTGAATATAATTCAGGATTATGTATCCAAATTATACTCCAGGTTTTGTGATTAAGAATGTAAGAAATGTCCTGCTAAGTTGGGCCAGTGGCTGTCAGTCTGCTCTCACAGCAGCCAAAGAGTACACACCTTGCCCCACCCACAGGTTTCCCAGCAGGTGACTATCAGAGGCATCCTGACTCCTGTCTACTGTGTGTCTCCCTGAGGTCATACAAACAACATAGAAAAAACATACTGATTCTTTGGATTTGTCCAAAACTCTTTTGAAGCCTTCCAAGCAAGTGGCTAACACTACCATTTGTGGTAGTGAATTCTAAAGTTCACCTGTATCCTTTGTGGAAAAAAAAACACCTCTTGAGTGACCCAAACCTTCCAACAACTCTTCGGCTCTTTCCACATTAAGGCCTGGGCTAGCCTAGAGGGGTTCCAGTGGGAAGAGTGCCCCCACCATTTCACAATACTCTGCACTTAGATGGCTCTTCCTGAATGCCTCCTTGTTTTTCCCAAAGATGGCATCATCTTCAGAGTCATTTGCTGTGTTTTCTTATGGGAACTGTTGATATAGATTCCCCTGCTAAATGCCTCCAAGTTCTATTTTATAGGGCCCTGGACTGCAGGTCTACTAGTATTCTTGTCTAGGCAACCATTTTGTGCCCAGTGCAGATGCAGCAGGCTAGCAGAGGTGGGTCCTCTTGTGTTCTGTTTCTGGGGTGTGGAATGAGAGGCCCAGGAAGGGTCCAGGCCTAGCACTGGATCAGGGTGGATAATTTCTACCTCATCTAACAAGACCTAACCCGAACCAAAATGTGAGCACATACTTTAGTTGAGATAAATGCCTCTAACAAGGAATAATCTTTGTGACAGTGCCCAATCTTCTGAAGTTTATTCAGTCATGGATTGTATCCAGGAGTAGTAGTAGTAGAAGAGTTGGCTTTTCTGTCCCACTTTTCTCACCCATTTAAAGGGACTCAAAGTGGCTAACAAAGCTTTCTGTTCTTCTCCCCACAACAGAACACCCTGTGAGGTAGGTAGGGCTGTAAGAGTTCAGAAGAGAGCTGTGATGAGCCCAAGGTCACCCAGCTGGCTTTCATGGGTTGGAGCAGAATCAAACTTGGTATTCCCGGATAAGAGTCTGGCTCCTTAACCACTAGACTTAGGAGTACCTAGATTTGTCAGACTTGAAGTCCAAAACATTGAGCAAATTTTTGTTTGACCTGACCCTGTATATATTTTTGGTCTCACACTGTCTAATATGAGGGGTGCATCTTCCTTTCTTTCCTAGGGGCCCTTTGCCTTCTAGCTACATTCTTGTTTCATGAAGAGTGGTGCTTTTTAATCCTTCAGGGTTTTTAAACTTTAATTACTTTGTGACATCTTTTTTAAAAATTCCTTTTCTTCCCTCATTTAAATTTCACCAGAACTGATACCTCAGTTTGATTTGATCTTATCAGCAGTCTAAAATTGTACTTCCTATTAGGTAATTATGAAACTGAGTTAAATAATGGCATTTGCTGCCTCAATGTATAGGCTGTCTTTTCAGGAAACAGCTGCTTTTTACACACACTCTATAGGCTGTTTCTTTGTCAACAGTCGTTTTTATGTTGCTTCCTTTTCACAACCATGTGTCTATACAAAAGGAAACAGTTCCCAGTTGGCAGAAAAGATTTGCTGGAGAGCAGTTAGCAATACTATGTTAATGTGTGTATAAAGAGCTTTGATGTGTCAGGCGGTAGAGATGGCATCTTGTTTTTAGCCTAAGGTAGCCATTATGCATGTTCATACAAAGCAGCCTTATGTTGTGTTACACCCTGGGTCCCTCTTACCCACTATTGTCAATTGTCAGCAACCATTTTCAACAGTCACAGGCACAAATCCGCCTCAGCCTGCTTACTCAAGAATCTTTTTTGATACTTGGGGCTGACCTAAGAGATATTGGTTTCAAGGTGAAGGATGCTTTGGCGCTCTTCAAGAATGAGTTTGAATGAATGATACAGAGGCTTGCTGGA
Organism: Aspidoscelis tigris stejnegeri; assembly: GCA_023333525.1. Lineage (NCBI taxonomy): Eukaryota > Metazoa > Chordata > Lepidosauria > Squamata > Teiidae > Aspidoscelis > Aspidoscelis tigris. Next base: position 57,453,438 of record JALMGA010000002.1, on the reverse strand, counting down.
CATTCCAAATAGGTACCATCTCCAGTGTTCCAGCACCATTGAATTGTACAAATGTCAGTACGCTGCTAATATCTAATAAATTTAATACTTATTTAATGTGTTTATACACTGCTTTGCTTTTAAAAACCTCAAAGTGGTTTACAAGAAACCTTAAGAACATGCAAGGAGTAAAAACAACCATTAAAAATTGGGTGAGTCAAGGAAGAAACAAACTTTCACACAGGTAATTCCTGAGTAAAAAGGTCTCTAATAGGTGCATATAAGCTATAAGTGTAAACACTTCAGTTAATGTTTATTCTGTTAACTTCAATAACCACATCCATTACGCTACAGCTCTACGCATCTAACATTTTACCAATGGCTACATATGCATGCTAAATATGGACAATGTTAACAAAGTCAACACATAATCTTAATGTTTTTCATCAACATTGCCTGAGATGGATAATTAAAATAAGCTATCACAACCACATGACAAATGACAAAGGCCTTGTGAAGAAGTGGTTTGTGTAGGTTGGTTTGTGTAGCTTGCATAAAATCGTCACTGAAAGATGACTGTAATTTGTTGGTCATGTTTTACTGATGAGCAATGAGAAAATCCCCAAAATGGTACTGACATAGGTACTACCAAGTAGTTCAGGAAAACAGAAAGTCCGTGTAACACCTGGTCAGCATCCCCATGTAAGCCATTTGGTGAGGAATCAGCACACATGGAACCGGGAGTGGGTTTGAGATTGATACTTGCCCGTCCCCATGCCATTCCCAGTGAAGCAGGCTGGGTGTGGGCTGGGTGCGGACACAACCGTCCCCATGCAAACTGTGCCAAACCCTGGCACGGGGGAGCAGCGCCACCCCCTCTCTCCTCATTGGAAGCTGGATTCATGTCAGCCCATACCTGTGCCGCCAGCTGCAAATGCCACATCCCCCCTCCCTTAGTGGGGGAAACTGGTACCTAAGAGGAAGTGAGGGTGGGCATGAAGGTTGGAAACAAAACCAGCATCCTGAATGGCGCAAGCATAGTTTTCTTTAAAATAGACAGTTGGTGAGAAGTACAGAAACTACCCCTTTTATTTATGTGTATATGATATATTTATCTTTGTTGGTTTACAAAATCAGTCTTTTTCAATGTCTTTTAGCATAACCTGTCTTATGGGATGGTGATAACAATAAAATGAATGGAAGGATAATCACATATGCTGCTTTGACCTCTTTAGAATGTGGGATATTAATGTAGTAAATAAGACCTTTTTAATGGAAATTTTACAATCTTGAGTTTCCCATTAAATAGTCCTGGTCAGCTCTCTTGGGTTTCTCATGTAGACTATAACATCTGCAGTAATTCAAAGGCCTTGTCTGTTATTTGTAATATAACAAAGGACAGGATCAAAACTTGTGAGCTTCAAGTCAGAGCATGGAATAGGAGAGAGTATTGACTGTCTGGAAAGCAGAGAGTTCCCGGTTTTATCTCCAGTCTCCCCCAGAAGTAGGCAATGGCAAACTACTTCTGCATCACACCTAAGAAAACTTCAAAGAGGTGTCCATGGAACAACCTGAGCCAACAATGCGAGCAGGAGCTGTCAGCCCAGGGACTTTGCCATCATTTTCCAATATCAAAGCCAAATTGCAAAATTAGGGCTTAGTCCCATCCCAGTGCTGTACACTTTGGACTCTGTTGACTGTTACAGAGGTCTTCTGAATCTTGAATTGTGCTGGAAAAACTCGCAGTTCTTAAATGCAGTTACGGCGATTTTTCAATAACCCCTGGGGCTTCCTTTGGCTAATATTATTTATTAATGAACAAATACAGAAATAAAAGTCTGAAAGCAACAAAAGGTTTTTGGCTCTTTCTGCACTGCTCTTTATTCTGAAACAAATTATAGAACAAGGGGCAGCAGTCCTGACTATATCATGCTTCATCTGCATTGGATAGTGTGGACTGGACTAGGGTGTAGCAAATGGTACGAGCCCAGTAAACTTCAACGTTGAGTTCTGCAACTGGACCATGGACCTTGTAGTCAAGTATAATATGGGGGACCCGTTTGGAAGCCTCTCCAAGAAGTGCCACCGGAAATGGATCTACATAAAACTCCAAAGGCTAGAAACTTTTTTCATGGCCTTTGGAGGAAAAGTGATGGCTGGAATGGGACAAGCCATCCTAATATGGAAAGGTCTGTTCCACTACAGAGACAACCCACTCTGTCCTGAAACAATAGAAACATTTAATATTGAATGTTCTGTTTTCAGCATTCACTATAGAAATTCAATATGTCATAAGGTCATTTTTTTCACAGAAGATAGATATTTATAAAAGCTATAAGTAACCCTTTGCTTTCCAAGGAGGATCTTCTGCATATTTTCTGAGATGTGTTATGCCTCTGTTCCCCTACTAGTGATGTTTTCAGATGTTCAAACCAAATTGCGGTGGTTTGCGTAACCAGAAATTTGACTGAATCAGACCAGTCACAAATATGAATAATTCCATCAAACAGTTTATGTTCGCAGTGGGTTTGCCCTTGAAAATCTGACACGAGCAATTGTTTGTTTGATTAAACAGTTTGCTAGCAAACCAAATACATAATTTTCATTCATGCACATCTCCACCTCTTATCCACAAAATGGACAAAATGAATGTGGGCTTTGAAGTTGAAAATAAAAGTCATCAGCCTCTTCATATACAGCATTAGAAAGTGCAGTTGTTTCCATTGTCTTCCTTTTGGCACCACAGCCATGCTTTTTTTGAGTAGTAATAATAAAAGGATGCATTGTGTTCTACTCTGTCTAGTATAAATGTTTAGTTTTTATGTTAAACAAAACTATAATAAGCCAAGATCATTCTTCCCTTGTTGAGTGTTTCTTTCTAGACTGGCATGGAGAAATGTTATGGTGAAGTTTAGATGAGCATTCCTGGGAGTAGGGAACAGTTTTGAATTGCACTTTGTTTTTTTATTGTGGTATAGGACTATGAAACAATTTTGTTATTTTTCTTTTCTCCACCCTTTCATTTATGTTCCTGAGCTTGTAAACTTTACAGAGTTTTCCCCTTTTCTTCTTCTTCCTCTTTTTACCTGCCTTTGTATTTGAAATGGTCTTTGAACTTCTATGATTATTATTTCACACAAAGAGTAATTTTGATTGAGAGACCCTCATAGCGAGGAACCTTTTTGCTTTAAATGGTCATGTCCACTTATGGCACTACATAATATGTTAACAAAACATAAATTATATCAATAATAAAAGAGATAAATGGGGAAATTGGTTTTCTATTGCATAAAATATAGATGTATGCACTTTAGTTAATACTGATATGAAAAAGAGTACAGTTAGGTATATATAGCTTAGCCAGGCCAATGTTAATAAAATCTAAATGTGACAAATATATAACCCTGTAGGCAGAAGAGAAGATGCACTAGGAATCAGTAGTACTTCCACCCCAAACTCCAACCATATAATGAAGGAAAACACTCTAATTCTCTTCTTGTGGTCCAAATTGTGCTGCCCTTTGCAGGTTGTTACTAGCGCATGTCTCTGGAGGATCTAATATCTTAAGAACTCATTCAAACCCCTGTGTAGTGATGTTCTATGGCCTAGATCAGTTGGGGGGTGGAGGGTGTGACTCTGCATTGAAACCCCTCTTGGATCTCCCCAAATTCCTGGCACCTCTCTGTTCTTGCTTATTTACCTGTTTCAAAAACATTGGCCTTTCCTGTACTGAGCCTTATTCCAGAGAGCTTGCCATAGGCTTTACCAGCATGTGGATGGGATCTGGGGCCTTTCTGATTAGGCTGCTGTGAACTAAGGCTGGTAAACTTCTGTTAAAGGTGGATCATTTGCACCTGTGATGAGGAAAGCTTCCCCAAGTTGTGCATTATTGGCCAGAAATGCAAATGGTCCTCTCATTTACCAGCCTACACCTCTGCATCTGAAGCTGGATGTTCTACTCCCTCACTGCCACGGTTGGCTGCCATTGCAGAGGACCGTGTTTCAGCAGGGTCATATTGTGGCCGATCATGTCAGTGGCCATGATCAAACACCACTCTTGCGATGCTATGACTGGACACCACTCCCAAGGATCCGTGGTCCGGTCACATCAGAGGCTGCCACCACAACTGCACCTGCGTGGACCTCCCCTGCCCACCGCCCACTGGGAACCAGAAGAAGCATGATTGGTCATGCCCTGGACACTTCAGGTAAGCTTTTAATTAACATTGGTAAAAGTGTGGCGCACGATTTTGTGCGCCACACCTAATCAATAATTTGTGAACTTCTGGGTAGGGTGTAACAGCTTACTCCATGTCCGTATACTCTTTACTCGATGTTCACTAATTGTTGACTACTGGCCTAAGTGTGAATAGGTCTATTCTAGAATGAAGTCCAGTGCAGAAAGGGCCATATAAAGCCTACTTTGTAGAACTATCCAGTTTCTTTTGTAACAAAAAATTGCATCCAGTAATGCATCTTTATTAGAAAGAACTTAAGGCAGTTTTCCTAAAAAGTGAAGACACCTAAAACAGGACTATAAATTACAGGAAAAAAGCGAACTGTTAACTCCATAAAAAGTGAAGAGGAGAGTCAACAGCAATAAAACTATCTTACTGCTCCCATAGCTTCCAAAGGCTTGGCTAAAGAAAGGGGTTTTCAATGACTGAGTAAAACTAGCCAGAATCTTGCTACAGAATCTTTTGGAATGTTTCTCCTAAAACAGTGAAGATTTTAGACAGTTGCAAACATTACTGTATGGTAGAAAATAAAAAAGAACTGCGCAAGTAGTAATTTAAAAGGTTTTCTCTGGGCTTCTCTTCCAGTTTGTGGCCAGAATTATAGAAATAAACTGGAAGTGACTCTGATTTCCCTGAATGATCAAAAGCATCTGCCCAACAGGGCGGAGAAACTTAAAAGTTCAAGGAGGAAGCTCCTTTTAACTACTATGTGGATTTACATCCCTGGCAATACTATGGAAGGATGTATCTAAGTCACCCTTTGCTGTAGTCTGCACCAGCATGCAAATGGCAGGTCCCTATTCCAGGATATAATCTGGAATAAGATCCAGTACAGAAAAGGCCCTAGTCGTTGCAGTATATGTAATATTAATTCCCACAACCATTACTGAATTTTCATTGACTAGATCTCTGTCTTTACTGGAGAGGTCAGGCATTTAAATTGAACCAGTGTTCTTGCTAACTGTAAAGTATTTGATTTTGAATTTTTCAGTAGAAAAATCTGTAAGAAGAAAACTGTAAAAATCTAAGCCACGCTTCTATGCACACTTAGGCCAGTAGTCAACAATTAGTGAACTTCTGGTAAAGAGCATCAGCACGTGGAGCAGGCTGTTACAGCCTCCAAGTGTGCCCTGCCTCCCCAAAAGTTCATTAATTGTTGATTAGGTGTGGAGCACTAAATCATGCTCCACATCCTCACCAATGTTGATCAGAAGCTTACCTGACGCGTCCAGTGGCACAATCATTCACTCTTCTTCCGGTTGTCTGTAGCTGGTGGGTGGGGGAGGTGGCGCTGGTGTCCGTGATTGATTGCTGACCTCTGGCGTGACCAGACCACTGATCCCCTGGAGTGGCGTCCAGTCATAGAATCATGAGAGGAGTGTTCGATCACGGGTGCTGACATGATTGGCTGCAATATGCCCCTGCTCGAAATGCTCCTCTGCAATGGTGGCCAATCGTGGCAGAGAAGAAGTGAAACTTCCAGCTTTGGATGCAGTGGCACAGGCTGGTAAATGGGAGGGCCATTCACACTTCTGTCCAGTAATGAACACTTTGGCGAAGCTTTCCTCATGGCTAATGCAAATGATCCACTTCTACTAGAAGTTTACCAGCCCTAGTTCATGGCAGCCTTATCAACTAAGTGCAGAAAGGTCCCACTGGCTACATCTTTTGAGGGCTGCAATTTGGTTGGGACTGCCACAAAGTGATGGGAATTGTAATTTAAGAACATCTTGAGCACCCTACTTTAAATGTAGATATCTCAATGTATCATTTAGTTTTGGGAATTTCCCAGGAGGCTTTATTGAACTTTCCCATTATTTATAAATTAAGAAAACAGGATTTTGTGCAGAATGTGCACAGTATTTAATAGAAGTGGCCTGAAAACACAAATAGCTGGCTTCAAGTGAGGGGTCTTCTACTGTCGTAAAGCTAAGCTGACTTTTAAACCAGGCTTCTGGTAAAAGTAAGTCATGCTGTTTTGTTACAAGCCAGGAAATCAAAACAGCTGGAAATATGGCTGTGAAAAAGTCACCCATAACATTTTCTGACAAGCGAAGAGATTACAAGCTATTATCACTGGGAAAGGGCCAATCTATGTTGGACACCATCCAGGACTTTGATGTTGCTAGTGAAGGCTACAGAATTTTCTTCTGTCACAGAATTTTCTTTTGTACTCTTCCTTTCACATTACTCCTAGCTGATCTTGCAACATATGGATGTCCATCAGGCAAAGTGGTCTTATCTGCTTTGCATTTCATTCTGGGATTGAGTTTTACTTTACTATCAGATTTCAAATGTTGCTCTTTAAAGAATTTTGAGGGTTGACAAACTCATCATTTGATCTAAAAAGTGTATCTATACGTTCTTTTCCTATTTTGCTAAGTTACCTGAAATGTTTGTATTGCTGTGCTTGGTTCCTTCATATAACAAACATTTTCAGATGATACGGCTATGATATTTAATTGTTATTTTCATTATAACCACCAATCAATTGGTTACTCAGTCAGGTTATTTGCATTCTACTTTTCCAAGTATTACTCAATGCAAAGTAAAAGCAAACAAGATTCATTTTATACATAATACAGAATACAGGCACACCCCCATATCTGCTGATCTGGTAACTGTGGTTTCACTTATCTGCAGTCAACTGGACAAGTCTCTCTCCCCCCCTCCCCCCCGCGCAGTGCCATTAGGCCCACCAGAGGCTTCCTGGGGTCCTGGGGCAATCAGAAATCCTGCAAAATCTTGCCAAATTTCCAAGATTCTGGGGAAATTGCACATGATTTTCTCAGAATCTTGGGAAATCTCACCAGATTTCCCAGTTCTTCGTATATCCTTAGTTTCCCGTAACCATGATAGGAACTGATACCTATCCCCTATGGATACAAGGGCATGCCTTTATAGCAATACAATAATAGTTGTACTACCACCCTCAGTAGCAAAAGGGTTGGGTACTTGAGATAGAGCCTTTTCAGTCATGCCCTCCAAATTATGGAATAGTCTGCCACCTGAGGTGCACCAGGCACCTTCACTTTACACGTTCAGGAGAGTGGTGAAGATGCAACTATATTACCCTGGCCTTTGGCTAAGGAAACAGTTTCTCCTCCCCATTTTCAAGCACTGCTATTGTTTTAGTATGCCCCTTTTACATTTGGTGTTCAGTGTAACCCATCCAGAGACCTTCAGGTATATAGGGCAGGATAAACATGCAAATAAACAAATAATGCAGTACAATCTTTATAACATAAAGCAAAAACAAGAGCAGCCGTAGAGATGGTCTTCTCTTTACCACCACTTTGTTTAGCACCTGACAGAGTGCAACATAATAGAATATGTTCAGAAGTTATTGTAGAAGTTGGATATGAGAAGCATCTAACTTAACATGAAGGGGGCATTGGCTACCAACTACAAATATTCAAATAGTATGTTGTTTTATTGGCCCAATGCATACTGCCGTATACATTTATCAAGGGTTAAATTGATACAAACACATTTTTGTGACAGCATAATAAAAACTCAGCTTACTGTACTATTCCACAGGGTAAAGCTTGTATTCAAGGCTTGATCTCAAGATACAAAGACACCAGAATACCAAGAATTTAATGTGAAACAGCTGAATGGTGCCCCATGAGGAACAATTAAAGAAACATGCATAATTAACCATGTAACAAGAGGATAACTAAATCCTCTCAAGTCCCCATGGTATAGTTTTCCAGCTTTCAAATCTACCACTTTTTTTATAGAAAGTACATCAGTATTTCTGACAATATTTTTTGGGCAGCTTGGATTTGAGTTCTGAATATGAATACTACACAAGAGATGCACTTATTTTATTATGCTTAGTGTCACTAAATTGTTCTGAAATATGTTTGCAGGGACATTCTATAAGATAACATAAATAATTCATTTCACATATACTAAGGATCTTTGGGCCTGTTTACACTTGGCAAATGGGAAAACCAGGGATGCACTGAAATGGAGCATCCGTATCATGGAGATGCTTCTATCTTGGAAGCATTGCCAAGTGTCCCAAACCTGCCTGGGATACTAATGGAGCATGAAATTGCGTTCCACAGCAATACTAGCTGCATCTGGTAGACAGCTAGTATGCTCCTGCACACACCCCTTTGCACCCCTTCCAGGCCAAAGGGGTGGGGGTGGGGCAACACAGCCAAAGTTGCACACAGCATTGTCCTGTTGCCATGGCAAAAATGTCACATGTGTCATTGCCGTGGCCAAGTAATGGAGCTGATTGCCACGAGTTAAGCATTTATCCAGTACTAGGGGAAGCGCTGCATAAACTTTGGACAAACTGGGTGTTGCAAGGTGCAGATATCTGATGTATCCTAGAGACTGTCCAACCTTCATGCCTAATCAAAGTGTAAAAAGACCCTTAGATTATATATTATATTCTTATAAGTATTAGTGAAGCTTGATTATTTTATCAGCAGATTTGCAGGAATTATATATTTATTTATATTTAAGAATTTAAATCCTGCCCTTCATCTAAAGTTAAAAAGAAAATATATACAATCCATGCTTTGTTCCAGAATATCTAAATGTAGCAGAATAAGTAAAGGACATCTGGACGCAGCCTTAGAGTGTAAAAGTATATTATTTATTATTTATTTATTTACTGTATATTCTGGCATATATTTATTTATTTATTTATTTTTATTTGCATTTCTATTCCACCCTATACCCGAAGGTCTCAGGGCGGGTTACAATATTATATTAATCTTAGACAGGTCCCTGCCCTCAGGCTTACAGTCTAAAGAGACAAGAAACAAAAGGAAAATGGTGTGGGAGGGAACAGGGAACAGCAAAAAGCAAGCACTTGAAGTCTTCAGTTCCAATTATGGCTGTTGGAAGGTGGACAATTTGGCCTTTCCTGAATGGAAAGTCCACAAATAAAATGGATAGAAATGAAAAGGTGTGAGCAGTCTGAAGATGGACTGAAGAAGGATTAAAGTGAAGGTGTGACCATGGCCAAAGTGACTACATAGAATAAAGGGACCTTTGTCACAAACAGTCAACTCTTGTTCAGTTGGTCTGTATCTGGAAATTGCAACAGTCATCATAATTCTGGGAATAATTTTGTCTTGTTATCACTTATACAAATAGGACTTCCAATATGCCAGGTGGCTTATCACTGTTATTCCATTTGTATTACCTTAGCTATTTACTGGAAGAAACAAAGGCAGAGAAACTTTCATATTGCACCACAACTAAAGATACTCTGCTAATCCTTTGACAAACCAACTCTGCTTCCAGCTCTGCTTATACTTTCTCCTACCAAAAGTAGAAATGGCAGGACCCACACATCAGAGATTATGTTTGGGTTGGTACTCATATGTTGTTCTACCAGGGTGGGAGATTTTTAAAAAAATTATCTTCTTTTATTGATTTTATTCATGCTTTAAAAAATGAAAATTGTGACTTGTCCTGAGGCCTATATGCAAAGGATCTCTACAGATTTCTCTTCTAGTTTTGCCCGTATTAGGGTATTTATTGTGGGACAGCAGTCTGTAGAGAACAAGAGGGGAAGAGCAATAAGCAGGACCTGAATCATACAGACCTTGAACTTGGGTTGCGTAAAAGATTCAGCATTCAGGTGACACTGAAATGCTCATGTCTCAGCATATCCCCAGGCAGGCAGAATCAGATAAACTATGAGTGTCTTTCCTCCTTCAGGGAAAGGAACTTTTAATTGTCCTTGAAACCAAGAGTTGACTCGCATAGGCAAATCACAACAATTTCCTTGGCAAGGACATGAACGGATGTGGTTTGCTGTCCTTTGTTTTCCAAGCAGTTGCTCTACCATTCAGTGGTGACTCCACCTGCAAAGATGAGTGGAAATTAGGGATGTGCACGTTTTGGCATTCAATTAGTAACAAATCGAATGTTAGAAAATACGTATTCAAATAGATCCCTTCGAATGTGGTAGGATTCTATTTGACATGAATGTATTCATATGAATCTGTACGGGTATCCGATATGAACGGATATATATCTTATAAGTATCCAATATGAACGGGTACTTATCCGATACAGATACGTATCCAATATGAACGCATGCATATTAGGTACGTATCCAATACATATGTGATACGTATCGCCAGTTTAACAAACGTCTGAACTATTCATCCGAATGTTAATGTACGACTGTCATAACATTCTATTCATGTACAACCGTATGAGTGTTAGGAACATTTGTGCACATCCCTAGTGAAAATCGATGTGTGCCTTATCTTGCTGATCCACTTCACACATCTGGAATGTGATTCTAGAAAGCAGAAATGCTCATAAGCATTTTGCTAATAGTTGTGTTGACTTTAGAAAAGTACTGGTGTCAGGTGGACTGAGAATGAACCGGTGAATATGTTTTAAAAATATGAATGGCAATAAGATCAAGCGTTTTACAGCCTTGCAAACTTTTGCATCAAAGTTATCCATCCTCCAAATCTTTTTTCCAGTCAGCAAGTTTTAAAACTTTAAGGTATTCTAGTTCTTAATCATTATTCTCTTGAATCACATTTGCACAAGGTGTTTTGTTTAAAAAATATTTTTCAAAAAACAGTAGTAACAACATGGACTAGTCATGGGTAGGACTAAACATATGGGCTTGAATTTTATTAATTCTGTTTGTTTAAGTATGTTTTTCCCATTGGACTTGAATGCTTGACTGCCAATACTCTAATCACGTCTAGTCACATTATTCTTGTAATCATTTGGTGATCAGCAACCGTAAAATATCTCATCAGAAGTTTGTATTTTTATTTAGTAGTGAATGATAGTTTACTAAAAATGAAGGCTCTTATTAATTTGTTGCTATGCCATTTGATTCACTTCCCGAAAAATCTGTATCCAGCCCATTTTAAACCTACTACATAAGGCAATAGGTTCCTTTGACACTGAATTCTCACCAAATATTAGAAAATTTGAATATTCGTTTCAAATCTGTCAAATGTTGACATTCGAACTCAAATTGGATTTTCAAAAATCTGATACGGATTTTTGAATAATTTGAATGTGTAGATTCGTATCTGCCATATATGAATTTGCACGAAATTTATACGTATCTTGCATGCAAAATACTGGATTAAAACGGGATGCATATGGGATAATACGGGATGCATATGGATTTTTACGGAATGCGTACAGATACATATAACAGATAAAAATGTTGACATTCATATCTTTAAATATGAATCTAACATTCAAATGTACGGATTTGAATGTTACGGACTCGAATTAGATTTTATATGACATTTGGATCTTAAATATCCAAATCGAATCAGATTTTTTGACATTTGAATCTACTTGGATTCAAATGTCAAAAATACATTCGTGCACATCCCTAACCAGTGTAGTAGGGAGGTTGATGCCAGTGAGGAGGACTATTTGCACTTAACAGCCTAGCGTGGTACTGCAGTTTGCTACTAGGTTGGTAAGGTTGAGGTGTGGTAGCAGCCATCCACATGCCAAGTGCCAGTAAAGCCCTGCATTGGCCTTGCAGCATTGCGAGTGTAGATGGTTGATCCAGGGCAGGCTGGATCACCATGGCAAAGGGTGTAGCAACATCTAGCATGCACCCAGATGTTGTCATGGTAATCAGAACACAACACACACCTGGAATTGGGTGCAGACACTGCTGCCTGGGTGTCACCTAGCCTTCTCTGGTCAAGCTGCTTTTTAGCAGTCCAAGAAGGGGTTAGCAAGCTTGAGGACAGTGGTGCAAGCAGCATTCAGATGGACTTCAATAGTGAACAGATTTAGCAAGTAAGTGCAAACAGGGCCTGGATTCCACTTTACCACAAACAGGTGAATAAGGCATTTTGTGACACTTTTGTGTTTATTTCAGAGATACAGTGATCCAAGGGTGTTTCTAGGGTACAATGGGCCCCTGGCAAAGAGAGCAGGATACACCCTTCATACCATTCCAACTGAGACCAAAAATATGTGCAAAGTGCAGTTATAAATATCAAGATCATCAGTCAACCAACCACTCTGAAAGAAGCCTTTAGCCTCTTAGGCCTCTGGCAACTAGCTAGGCTTACTTCATGCTTACATGCCTTTCTTAATCAAAAAGTGGAGATTTTGCTTCAACTTCCTATTGGATGCCCTTGATGGCAAAGGCAAGTGTATCTCTGCATAATATGTGAAATAGACTTCACATATCACTCCTATAAAGAATATGTAGATAAATTAGTAATTAGTAATTTGAGATCTCGGTGTAAAATAGTCTGGTTATGGGATTTTAAGGGATTTGGAAAGCAGGATGCGGAAGCAGGACGGCTTCTACTTGCTTGGGTTTCCAGTGGCCTTGTGCATCAGTCTTAGAAACTCCGTGGAAGAGCCCATTTTCTCAGGCAACATATGAACAAGCAGCAGCTGTGACAGCCTGATATTCATGCAACTTTAGACTAGCTCAGGGTTACCCAGTTAAGTTTCATGGCTGATTTGATCTGCCATTCTAGGATTTCACATTGGCTGTAATCTGAGCCAAATGTCAATTGAGATGCAGACTGATTTTTTCATGTTTTAACAGTAAGACATTTTAGATTTCTTGAGAGCTCTGAAAGCTGTTATTATTTTCATCTTTGCTTTATCTACATTGCAATAAAGTACCTTTTAAAATTAACTCTACTCTTTTTGGGAGGGAATGCTATGTGCCTAGTCTTCAGATTTTGTGAGCCAATCTTGGATAATGCTGATAAAGCATTGCAGCGCCCCTGGCCATGTTTCCTGTTAAGGAACCAACTCACTAAAACAAATTTGTTTTGATAGATCTTTTTGTGGACCATACATATTTATGTTCCAACTCTTCAGTTTCACTTGCTAGGACAGGGTATTTTGGCCACTTTCATGTGGCCTGGGCTGTTCCATGCTGAGGAGAAGAAGAAGAAGAAGAGTTGGCATTTCTACCCTGCTTTTCTCACCCATTTAATGGACTCAAAGCAGCTGACAAACCTTCTGTTTTTCTCCCCACAACAGAACACCCTGCGATGTAGGTGGGGCTGTGAGAGCTCAGAAGAGAGATGTGACTAGCCCAAGGTCACCCAGCTGACTTCATGGGGGAGGGTGGAATCAAACCCGGTATTCCCAGATAGGAGTCTGGCTCCCTAATCACTCAACCAAACTGCTGATTTATCTTGGGCTAGGTTATCCAGCTCACACAGGGCTGGATTAGCCATAGTATGGCTGGCTGCATGCCAGATGGCTTTAGGCTAGTCCAGCTGCAGCAGGTGGTTCTAAAGTCAAGGTTGGTCCTCAGGGCCAGCATTGGAAGTTTGAAGGCTGGGAAGTTCTCAGGGGACCCTTTTCAGCAGCATGCCACTTCTGGTGGTTCCTCCTGGAGTTTTGTCAAAAAGGCTCTTCCTTTGTATGCTGTCCACTACTTCCATAGTCTGAGATACTGGCCCTGGCCTGGCAGTGGAACTTGTTATTGAAATCTGCTTCTAAACAAGGGCACCCTAGCTCAAACTCTGCAGCATCCTATGTGGACAAAGCTTTCTAAGAGGGGATGGCTGAGACCTCCCTTATCTTTCTCTCATGTGTGGAGGGGAGGCCACTAGATCCTTTCCTAGTATGGGACAGTGTTCTGTATGGAAAGGCAATAAACCAGCTCACATAAATAACTCTGCAATTCTGGACACATCTGTTCAGCAATAAATGCTGTTGTGTTCAAGCGGAATTATTTCTTGTATTAATAGAATCAGAATTTATTACAAAGACCCATAGAACAGTGCAATTCAGGAGGAAATGCTAAGGTATACATTTTAAAATACATAGGATAAATAAAATAATACCACATCTTTTATTTTATTTTAAATCTGTGCCTACCCACGTTTATATTTCAGGATGACAGACAGTGTTGCTTTTCTCATGGTCAAAAAGTCTGTTGTTTCCCAGGATTACCTGACATTACCCCTAACGTGCATCAGCATATGCAGGGGAGACAATGGGACAATGCGGGAAGGATCCTAGTGCCTATTGTACCCTACTTGAGAATGAAATACGCTTTTTGCACTATGTTCAGTGAGAGGTACCTGTATATTTTCTAGGAAACGTGCATCATTGCATTAAGTTGAATTTTCTTTTGAATAGAACAATCGGACTTTAGTCTGAGTGCAAATAATGGAGCTGAAACAGACTGTCTTGGAGAGCTTGCTTCTATTGGAAAAATGTGATTCTGTGACACCCTTGATCCTAAAACATTGGGAGAGGGATGGTCATATCTTTGTAGAGCCAGAGGCTCAGGTTTTGTTTTTTTCCCCTGCAAATCTCTTGCGTTCTTACAGCTCATGGGAAACTAAATTGTTGGGGCAGTAAAATAACTGGCTGTGTGCCTCAACAAGCAAAGATCATCTTTCATGCTCCATGACAAGCACTTTCACACTTTGTTCCAGGGAACCCAGGGGTTCCTCAAAATCTCGATGGGCTTTCCTCGTGCAAGTTGCAATGCAAGGAGTCTGCACTGGAGGATTTCTCATTCTTTCTTGCCTCCATTTTTGACGTGCAAGTAGTGGCATAAAGAACACTGATGTGCTCTATGAGATAATGTCATAGAATCACAGAGTTGGAAGGGACTTCAAGGGTCATCAAAAGAACATAAAAAGTCTATAACATAGGCTGGGGATATAACAAGAACAGAAAGTATGATTTAGGCCCTCTGAAGCATTTATCAGAATATCTTGGACAATCTGGACTTTCAGAACGCTTTTGACAAAGTCCCACATCAAAGGCTACTGAGTAAACTCATCAGCCATGGAATACAAGGACAGGTTCTGTCCTGGATTTGTGACTGGCTTAAGGGCAGAAAGCAGAGAGTAGTAATAAATGGCAAATTCTCAGGGTGGAAAGAAGTAAAAAGTGGGGTCCCTCAAGGCTCAGTACTGGGACCAATGCTTTTTAATTTATTCATCAATGATCTAGAAGAAGGGGTACATAGTAAAATAGCAAAGTTTGCTGATGATACTAAATTATTTAGGGTTGTAAAATCTGAAAGAGATTGCCAAGAGCTCCAGAGGGATCCCTTAGCATTGGGTGAGTGGGGCAACCAAGTGGCAAATGTGCTTTAATCTTAACAAGTGCAAAGTAATGCACATCAGGGCCAAGAATCCAAATTATGTCTATAAACTGATGGGGTCTGAGCTTTCTGCAATACACCAGGAAAGGGATCTTGGGGTTTTGGTGGACAGTTCAATGAAGGTGTCAACTCAGTGTGTGGCAGCAGCGAAAAAAGCAAATTCAATGCTGGGAATAATTAGGAAGGGAATAGAAAATAAGACAGCAAGTGTCATTTTGCCCCTTTATAAATCTATAGAGAGGTCACATTTGGAATATTGTGTACAATTCTGGTCACCACACCTCAAAAAGGATATTGTGGAACTAGAGAAGGTGCAGAGAAGGGCAACCAGAATGATTAAGGGTCTGGAACACCTCCCTTACGAAACCAGGCTGCAACGTCCAGGCCTCTTCAGTCTGGAGAGATGGCGTTTAAGAGGGGACCTGATTGAAGTATATAAAATTATGCATGGTATAGAAAAGGTGGATAGAGAAAATTTCTTTTCTCTATCGCACAACACTAGAACTATGAAGCTGATGGGTGGGAGAATAAGGTCTGACAGGGGGAAGTATTTCTTCACCCAGAGGGTCATCAGGTTATGGAATGTGCTGCCGGAAGAGTTGGTGACAGCTACCAGTCTGGATGGCTTTAAGGTAGGGTTAGACAAATTTATGGATGACATATGTATCAATGGCTACTAGAACGAATGCCTAGGTGCATCTTTCAGGCTGGGGGGGGGGGGGGAGGAACCGGGGCGCTTCTAAGGCCATGCTGGGACTCGAGAGCAGGAGAAAGTTTGTCCTTGTCTCTGCTTGCGATGCCCATGAGCATTTGGTGGGCCACTGTGTGTGACAGGATGCTGGACTAGATGGGCTGTGGCCTGATCCAGCAAGGCTTCTCTTATGTTCTTATGTTCTTATGTAATCCATTCTCAACTCTCTGCAGACAGACTTTAGAGAAATCTTGGCCTTTTCTGCACTGGCCCTTATTCTGGTTTATATCTCAGACTAGGGACCTACCATCTTCATTCTGGTTCAGAGTATAGAAGACCTGGCCTAGTGCTTGCCATAACATGCATGTGGATAGCAGGTCCCTATCCTGAGATATAATATGGAATAAGACCCAGTGCAGAAAGGACCCTTGTCTGTCTCTCCATTCTGGAAGAAATATCTACAGTAACCCTTTCTTAAAGCCATCCGGACTAATTCCTGTCACTACTGTATCTCTTTTGGTAATAAATTCCATAGACTGATGACCTTCTAGGTGAAAAAAATGTATCTACTTGTTTGTTATAACTCTCTTACCTATCAGCTTCACAGGGTGCCCCTTGGTTCTAGTGATGCACAATAGACAAAATGTGTTTTTTTTTCTATCCACCTTTATATACTGCATTCAGCATAATTTTATATACTGCATTCAGCTCATATCTTAAACAACACCTTTTAAGACACTTAGGTTGCATCCCCAAGGGGCTGCCAATGCCCCATGGTGGATTCGGGGGACCCTTAATGTGAATCTAATTCACATTAAGGAGTTCCCATGGCAGTGGAGGATAGGGCAGGTTCAAGGTGAACCCGCCTGTCCCCATGAAAACCATGGCAAATCCCTGCATCGGGATGCTGCTGTTTTCTCCACCAACACCCTTACCTGGGCGCTTAATCACCCAGATAAGGATTTATCCCAAACAACCACCTGGCAGCTGCCCTGCAGTCAGTTGTCAGGCTACCAAGAGCAGGGCAGAGCTCCGGTAAGATTATTAAAACAGATGCAAAAGCAGCGTCTCTTTTAATCATTTGTGGAGCTCTGCTTGTGTGCATGACAGCTGCTCAGCTGTGCATGGCAGCTGTCAAGAGAGATTGTTTGGGGTAAATCAAGTCCTTACCTGGGCGATTAAGCGCCCAGGTAAGAGGGGACATTTGCCATTGCAGTATTAGGGGTGGGAAAGCAAAGTCCCACCCACTAATGCTGCAGTCATAACCTGGGAGTATCCCCATACCCCCTTTATAACCTGCTGTTGCCCTGTAATTCGGGGCAAGAACAGTTATAAAGGGGGGTTATTTTGTTTCAATTTAGAGGATTTTGTCCCTCATGCAGCTCAAATTAGGTGAACTAATTGTGAGGTGAACTAACTTTTGCCTTGCAATATCCTTGCCATGGGGACGAGCACTTAGGGTGTATCCCCATGGCCATTTTAATCCAAATTCAATCCAAATTCAGGATGAAACATCCCTATGGCTACTGTATTTCATCCTAACAAATCCGAATTCAGCACCCAGCATCCCCATGCAATTCCCTATTCCCGGATTCTATGAGGACTATCCTGCCTAAATCAGGAGGAAAAAAAAGTATTGATGAAAACTGGACTCCAATCCCTTTTTGAAGCCCAGTCCACTTTATTTCCCCCACATGGGGATAATATCGGACTATTTGGGGTGGAGGCCAATGGAAGCCAGCTGTGGGTGGTTTTTTGCCAGATATAAAACTCTCCCCCTCACAAAAGCTCTGTGCAGAATGAAAAAGGCAGAAAGGGCTTGTCTTTTTTTTTTATTTAGGGGCTTTAACATTTTCACTTGAAACATGTTTTCTTTTGAAGAGAGATGGTTAGGAAGCCTGAAATACTTTTTTGAAAATGATACATTTTCAAAGTGATACATGTATCACACAGGGTTTGATGCCAGAAAGGGAGAGGGAAGAGAAAATAACTTGGCATTTAAAGTCTCTTCCCTTCTTATTTGTGTCTTGCAGTCATGGGGAGGGGATGGAATCTGCTGTGGAAGTTTAAAGTCCTTTTAAAAAAAACTTTCCCTTGCAGCTGTGGAAGGGTTTACATGAGGGGTTGTATTTTTAAAAACTTATTTTACATTCCCTTGCAGCTGTGGAAGTTAAAAGCCCTTTTTAAAAAATGCTCCCTTGCAGCTGCAGATAAGTGCAATCTCAAAAGGGGGACATGAAAAAGAAAGAATTAGGCTAGAGCTTATTTTTAAAACTTCCATTTTGCTGTTTCCATTGCAGGCTGGGTTTGCACGGGGGGCGGGGGGATTTAATAGCCCTGTCTTCTATGCTTTAAAATTGTTCCAAAACCAGGATTAAAAAGCTGAATGGGGACAGCTACATTTGGATTAATTGATGGGCACTCAATCCAGATTAAAAGTAGACCTCCAAAATAGTCCAAAGGGACTATTTCAGGACTAAATTCCCTGTATGGGGTCACAGCCTTAGAGATTTGAGTCTGATTTTGTAAGGGAGGGGTTCCTGTCCCTGGATTATTCAAATTGTCCTTTTCTGCAATTTTTCAGTTCCACACTACATTTACTTAGGTGTGGTGAATAAAACTATACATAATATTCTAAATGTGGCCTCACCATGGATTTATAAAGAGGCACAATGATACTTTCTGATTTATTTTATACTATTTTCCTAATTACCCCAGCATTAAATTTGCTTTCTTCATTGCTGTTGCCCATTGAGCCAACATTCAATGCTACATCTTCACTCAGCTATCCAATAGAACTCCAGGGTCCTTTCCCCAATCCACTGCAGAAAGCTCAGGCCCCATCAGGTTATATGTGTAATCAGGGTTCTTTGCTCCAATATGCATCACTTTACACTTACTAAGATTGAAGCACATTTGGCCAATTAAATAATGGTGAAAGATCCTTTTAGAATTCTTCACAGTCTCTTTCAGTTTTTACTGTCCTTAATGATTTAATGTCATCAGCAAACTTCGCTATCTCACTTTTCAGGCAGTGGTAGATTAGAATGAGAGAACTCAGGCCTGAGATTAATCACCTCTTTTTAAAGTAAATTGATGTTGGGAAAGGATGTATTGTCCAACTGTAAAAGGACTCATTAATTTTACTATTACTTAAACACACACACACACACACACTTTTTTTTAATAAATTGAAAATCATGGGTCTCAGTAATGAACCTTGAGGACCCCACTTCACTTTTTATTTCCCTCCACTATGAGAATTGTCCATTTATTATCACTCTGTTTTGTGTCCTTTAGCTAGTTACCAATCCAGGACAGGACCTGACTTCTTATACCATGGCTGATGAGTTTATTCAATAGCCTTTGTTAAGGACTTTATTAAAAGCCTTCTGAAACGCCAGGCATACAGTGTCAGCTGGATTACCTTTATCCAGTACTTGTTGACACTCTCAAATAATTCTAACAACTTAATAAGGCCTGATTAACCTGTGTAAAGTCATGTTGATTTTCCTTTAGAATGTTTGCTCCTCTGTGTGCAGAGTAAATTTATCTTTAATGATGGTTTCCATCACTTTACCTGGGATGGATGTTAAGCTAACTGGTCTGTAATTTCCTGGATCACCCTGGATCTCCTCCCTGGTTACCTCTATCCAACTGAATTCTTCTCACTATTTCTTGAAGACGTTAGGCTCAGCTGCAGGCATATGCAGCTATTTCCAGTGCCAACTCACCTACTTCCTAGCTAAGAAGCAAGGGATGCAAATAGTTTTAAATTCTGTGGTGATGAGTAAAATGAAATGATGGGATGGTGAGGGATAAAGTTGTTGTTGCCTGTTGCCTTCTATTGTACTGCATTTGATTTGCTGAGAACAGAAATGTGAAACTCAATCACTGCTGTGCCCTCTGCAACTTACCTCTAGTTCAGTTTCATCCATATTTACTGTGTAAATTCGGGCTTAAACACACATTTACCTCAATAATTTTGAAGATAGCAACTGAAAGGAAAGGAAAGCGGGCAACCAGATAAGAAATATGAAGACCATTATTCCATGATGTCATCTCTCCATCTCTTTATGTAAATTGCTTCTTCCAGCCCTTCTGTGGCCCAGTAACAAGCTCTCTATCCAGTCAGCAGCCTCCCTGTTTGGTTTACCAATGGCTATGTTCTTCTAATAAAGCCATTTTAAATTCCCCACGATGCCCCAGAGTGATACATGCCAGGACACTGAGAGGATTTTATAACAGTTGGATATAGGCATGCTGCCTGGCATTTCATACATACTTAATTCATAGTCATCCCCTTGGAATACGAGGTCTGCTTTCAAGAAAACATGCAAAAACATGTTGAGAGAGAGATATATTTATATACATAGATGATGCTCTGTAACCTGTATTGTTAGGCTTCTTATCACTGAGTTTGCAGGGAGGTGTGTTGAATCAGAGAGGAAAGAAAGCCAGAGGGAATGCTTTGGTAACAAGATCCTTTGGCAAGATCAAGCTGATTCTCTGCATGCCATTTAGGTCAACTGTCTTTTTATATCACTGTGTCTCTGACTGAACTTCAAACCAGTTTCTGCATGTTCAAGTCTTTCTTTGGAAAACTGAATCTGATTTTGTTAAGCTGTTTATCAAATAATGTCCTACTTGTAAAATGAGATTTTACAAATTCACTTAACAGCATGCTGATTGCAATTGATGATTGTGGCTGGAAGCACGTCTGATATTGGGAAGATCTTGTCTCAGGCTATGATCACACATGGCAAAAAAGGAACTCAAAAGTGCTTTAGAGATGGTACTGTGTGATGTTTGTATTCTCATTCCATCTCTGGGCTACCTTTTTTAGCCTATAGGGTTCAAGAGAGGGAGATGGGCCTCTTGAATGACCACACCTGCAAATTAAGTTTTCTTTAAGCTGCCTCAGAGCTGTTTTGTTTTACTGCCTGTGAACACAGGCCCTGTCCCCATGCAATTTAAAGTCTGCTAAAAATCTTGTTTTGCCTCTGAGCGCCCCCACGCCAGGCTTTTCAACGAGCTTCCAGCGCTACAAAAGGAGGAAAATCAGTGACAAAATACGTGCCCTTTAAAGAAGACTTTCAGCGCTCTATTTGGAAGTCGTGGGTTTTCCTCGCAACATTTACCTTGAAGACGCTCCGTGGCAAAAGGGGCGGTGATTTCTGCCTGCACACACAGCCAAAAAGCATTCACACATCTCAGAAATACTGCAGGTTCCCTTCCTTTCCTTTGTAAAAAGAGCCAGAATTGCTCAGAATTGCAACATTGTTATCAGGTGATCTGTGAAAGTGTTAAAAGAGTGAATGAGCGAAGGATCACACTGCCGATGGCTGCAGCCGCTGACTTTGCAGGGACGGGAAGCCTTTTCTAACAGAGAACAGAATGAAAGTAACTGCTGAAAGTGAATTAGTGAGCGATCACTGCCTTTGCCCGGATGGGAATCCATTTCAGGGGACAGAGATGTGGCTATTTTTCCTTTGAACAAGAGAGGGGGTTGGGGGGAAAAATGTGGGGAAAGAAAACAGGCTTCCATGGGGATGGAAGGTGTGTTAAAAATACGCGTTTTGCTGAGCCTCGTGGAGACGCTTATTGCAGAAGTGCATGGCACTTTTAAAGTCTGCTTGATTAGAGTGACAGCAGAGGGAACTCAGAGAGGCAAATAAGTCTTTTGGGGATTCAGCCACAGTCTTAGATATGCACCGAGGTGGCAAATTGGGAAGAAATGCAGATTTTCTGACACCTAAGCATAAACTCCCCTCCCACTTCTGTGCAGATAGTGCTGTTAAATGGAATGGGTGCAGCTTGAAATTACATCACAAACAGAGGGTTTTATAAAACTGGAACATTCCAAGCAGTGAGGCAGTCACAAATAGCTGATCCATGGGCTATCACTGAACCAACCATGCCTAGGAAGTGAGTAACCTGCCATTAACTCAATGGATCCCAGAGAAAGTAGTGTCAGTGTCAGTTGTGTTTGCTATTGATTTTCCTACTTCAGAGAATCCAAGGTAAATAGAATTTTATTGTGAGCTGCAGCAAAAAGTAGGTGTTTGATATTTGCATGCCCAATCTTGAATAGAACTCCCTCTCATGCTACATTTAATCTGTAGATGCAGCCCCTGAGTTATGGTGTTGTCTGATATGTCACCCATAACTAACAGAAGCAGCAAAAGCATCATATTCAAGTTGCTTTCTGTGAACTACCTCCTGGCGCTTTTCAGAACAGGCCTGCTGACCAGGGGTGTATCTAAGAAGTATGGATCCCTGGCAAAGAAAGCAAGATAGATTCCTCCTTACAAGGAAGAATCAGAAGGTACGGATATAGGGGGGCAGCAGCATATCAGAAAACAAGGCATAGCATCCGCAAACCTCCATGGTCTGGAGTACCACTCCCTACTACATGATGAGACTTCTTTAAAGAGGTCTATTGGTGGATTGGATCACAATGCCATTTTCAGTGTCCTGGCTTGATCTATGATCCATCCTGTGCAGATGGACTTGACCTGCCTTAGACAGCAACAGCATGTTGAAGGGAGGCCTGTAGACTGTTTCTTGGATCGGTGTACCAGCAAGTGTGAAAAAACCTATGGCCAGTCAGAATAGACCACTGATCTTCAGCTGGTGGTTAGGAATCCACTACTGGTAATGGTGGAACCTAACCCAAACATGAGATAGAAAAGTAGCAATGCCATCATACAAGCAAATAACCAAACTTTGACAAAATGGCTCTTTGGTTGCCTCTTTCTGTATTTTCTCTTTTCTTGAAAATCTTTTCTTGAAATGAAGAAATAAGGAATGGTCCTCAGTTACTTTTTTCAGTGAAAATTAACCCTGTAGGTAGTGCCCAGTTTCCAGCTGAGTCATAATTCTATGCATTTATCATCCAGCTATGACAGTTTTTCAACATACAGTTCTGAAACGTAAACACACCTAGACAGAAAACACAGAGCAGAGACAGCATGACCTATTAATGTAGAATGTAGTTTTCAGGCTTGTGTAAAAAGACCCAAAAATGTGCATTTCTAAATAACATCCTATAGCTTTTGAATGGTATTAACTCAATGCTAGTGTGGAGGGAGAGCACCCTTTTTGCCATCAAGGGCAAAACAAAAAGTAGCATTGAAATAGTCTCAGATTAAACTCCATTATCCTTCGCTCTCCAGGCCATGTAGAGAATGAAGCAGACCATAAGTAAAATGCAAGATCTTATGATGTGGCCAATATATTTGAGCTTCACCTTCAGTAAATTGCTTGCCAAGTAATTGGGAGTGAGGTGAGATAGACTTGGAGATTGATTGCCAGTTCACCACCATCTTTCAAAAATTCACAGTGATGTGCCATCAGGTTTTGCATTTTAAAAATGCTACCTCCCAGTGAAGTTCCTTTGTGGACAAACTGGCTTATTTACTTATTTGGATTTTTATCCCAAAGTATCGTGACACATTATGACCATAAAAACAATAACAATGCCTGAAAGTGGATGGTTTCAAAAAAATACTGGATCATTCGGCTGTGTATATTACAGATATAATATTCTGAATGATGTAATATAAATATGTGAGATTCTGTATTAGGAGTTAGAAGTTTTAAGGTTGTGTTATAAAATAATAAAAAAACCAATTTTTTTAAAAAAGGATTTGACCAATTCTTGGAAGTCAGGGCTATCAATGGCTATTAGTTCTAATGGAAGCAGGAGGTGGTGTGACCTTGAAAACCAGCTGTTGGAAGTCTGAAAGCAGAGCCAACATGAGTATGTGTGTACTCACATTCTGTTTGTGGGCTTCCCTGTGCGGCTGACTGGCTACTGTGAGAACTGTATTTACTTCATTTAACAGCTGGGCTGCATGGGCCATGGGTCCAATCCAGGGGCACTTTTTATGCTGAAACTGGCATCCAGTATTTCAGCCAGATACAGCCACTGGCTTTATTCCTGAGCTTCAGGCCTCACTTTGAATTTGTGCTTGGCTGAGGAGATTTGTGACTCAGTGATAATGTTGGAATAGACTAAAAGGTACACAAGGTTGTGACAAGTATAGCAGATGTTACTTTATCAGAACAAAGTATTTCTTTTGGTGTGCCAAGATCATAGGTTATATTTGGTTTTATAGCTTAGAAACCACTTTCCATGCTTAGTGTTAGAAAACATTGTGTGGCGTTTGCACAGTTCACTTTCAGCTGCTGCAGAAAATAAAATAAATCTTTTACATTTTTAACTCACTTCATCTGAATAGCTTGGGGAAATAGGTAATGACCCTTTTGTTAAGCTAAAGAGAAAATGCCTATAAATGTATGAGATACTGTATTGAATTACAACTGGAGTGGAGGTCAGAATTTTCCTGGACTGGCTTAACCCTCACCTTAAAAGTCAAACAAAGTCTGTAAAATAAATATCCCCAAACGGATTTCAGCAAGTCTCTAGAACAAGATTGTTCCTTTGCTTTTTTTTTTTTTGCAAAAATCTGTTTCCTCACATATATCCTACAGATTTGTAGTATTTTCTCCTTCAAGAGGCAGCAATACTATTTTGTTTTCTTTCTTCCTTTTTAAAAGTTGGCAATAACATTTTGTTTTCTGTTCCACCAAGCTCCAAATTCAAAATTACCCCAGACACACATTTGGGATTTTATTGTGAGAATAATTGTTGGAGAGAGTTATGTGATCTGAATTTCCTCCTCTCAAAGGCTCTTTTGCTTCAAAGGTCTCTTCTGTTACTTGGGCTTTCTGTTACCTCTCCACCTTCAATCCCACCTTCAAAGTAAAGTAAAGCACATCAGTAAAGTAACCAGCAGTTGTCTTCCCACATTACCTAACCCAAAGGTGGATTTTCTGGATAATATAACATAGAAGGAAAACTGCTTGTCATCTTGCTGATACATTCTCTCACTTTGAAGGTGGGTCAAATGTGGATTAAAACTTAGATGTAGCTGGACTGTAAACTGGTAGTCCAGCAATGGAAGAGTGGAACAGGGATTATTATGTTGACTTATTCCTAGGTGGGACTAGATCTTGTTGCTTTTCTAACATAATTCTAATTTATTTTGCTTGATGGGTATAAAGCTGATAAGTTGAGAGAGCGCAATGAAATTTTGGGGGATTCCACACTGGTCAGTATAAGGCTCCATTGAACCACACCAGCGTGCAGAATAGAAACTCCTAGTACACTTATGGGTACAGATAACAGCCAGTATGGAACTGCCATTTGACTGACTGGTTAACTGGTTGTCTGATAGAGACTTATCTTTCTCTCCCAGTCTGTACACTGCTCCTGCACTCTCAGCACTTGTCATTCTCTGTTAGAACCAGTCAAACTGAAGCCTCTTCAGTGCATCTGTCTAGCTGGAAAGAGGCTTTTTTCAAAAGAGAGAGAGAAATGAACTCCAAGGTATTGGGATGGTGAATAGGGTTTTTATTCACTGCCCAGGGTGGGGAATCACTAGCATCTTCAGATGTAAATGGACTTCAGTTTACACTTAGCCAGAGAAAGAATAAGGAGAACAGGTGGAAAAGAAGATGGGTGTTCCCACCTTTAATAATAGAGGAGAAGAGGAAAATTCAGTAGCTGTCTCTTCTAATTAAGGCTATAGGTGGTGAAATTCTTTTGATTCCTATCCTAGGCACCTTAGTAATGGGAGGAAAGTCTCCTTGATAAGGAAGAGCCTTGGAAACAGAATTCCCCATCAGCGCTCCTTTCAAAACCTTGATGGCTTTCCCCTCTTTCTTTCTCAGATGTGACAGAGAAGTTTCTAATTCACCCCGAGGGGTCTGATTCAGGGTCATGCCTCCAAAGCTTGATATATAGTGTTTCATACTCCATTTAACAGTTTTCCCAATGGGTGAATTAAGGCCTGTCAGTGCAGGTAGGTCATCATACTGCTGGCAAGAATGCTGAAACCTATGTGGCAAATGGACAAGAAGGTTTTGAACGATGTGGGGGTTCCATTCCATGAAAAAGCTGCTTAATGTGAAAATGTTTTATATGAGCAATAGACTTCAGTGGAAATCCATAGGTTAAGGTAACAATGGCAAAAACCTCCATTGTGTTGACTGGTCTTTTTCCAAATGACAGTGACTTGAATCAGGCGTTGGTCTCTCCATGAAAGTCAGTAGAAGAGGATAGGATCCTTCATTGAAAGGGACACAGGATAGCCACCCCAGAGATGATCTACTCAGGAGGCAAGTAATGTGCCGGCCAAGATGCCCACAGTAATGTACACCTGCTTAAGAAGGCTTTTTCACAGACTGCATGCTGAACACACTGATGCCATTCAAAATGCCAAGGCCCATCCCATCAAAGCATAGGTTCTTTTTACAGAGTGCAGTGCTGAACACACAGATGCCAGGCTCCCGTATGTCAAGGCTCATACTTTTCACAGACTGCTCTGCAGAAGCACTCTGATGTAAAAACACTTATCTGATCCCCACACACCACAATTAGGGGTAGTTTTTATGTTTTTTTAACAAAATTCCTTTTGACTGTTTATGTGCTGCTGAATGGCTTTCCTTATATTCTGTAGTACAGAAAAAACACTTTCTCCTGCTTTGATGTAACAATGTGTGGGTAGAATGGCATGGCAGGAGAGACAAGGCAACAGAGAAGAAGGCAGATATTAATGCAGCCCTTCTTTGAGTTTATCCAGGACTTTTGTTTTTGTCCTCGGGGGACAGGACAGCCTTCTTCTGTCTTGCTCCATCTTTTCCAATCTCCCCCACACGTGCACACACTGTGACTGTGTGTGTGTGTGTGGGGGGGATGACAACTGTGCATAGTAAATAAAATATGCACAGCAACAAAAAAAGTTGTGCACAAAAAAAGACTCCCCCCCCCTTTTATACATAGACAAACTCATCCGAGGTCTGGATTCTCTCAGGAATTCAGTCACCAGCCCCAAGAAAGACATATTACAACACACAAGCAAAACCACTCAAAAACAGTATAGAGGAGTAAAACAACCACCAATCCACAAAACACATGCAGTAACAATCCACTGCATTCCATGTCTCCCACAGACCACGGGCCTGTTTGCACTTGGCTATATTCTGGCATATATGTCAGGATAGGGGTCTGCTGCCCACCTGCTAATGCAGACCCTTGCAGGCCTTACCTGAGGCTTGCTGTGGCCTGAATTAGCATGTGGACAATACACCCCTGTCCTGAGATATATGTCAAAATATGGTCAAGTGCCACATTCAAAGGCACTCAGCTGTGCACAAAAGCAATTACAATCACTTAAGGCTCACAAAAACCAAATCAAAACTCACAACTCAGATTGAGGGTTGCTCTTCATGCTGGTGGCTGAGCATGAGTCCAAGAAACTTTAGGTCAGGGATCCAAGAGATACAATGGAATGCAGTATTCAGAACAAGGTAATAAAGCCAAGGATTCAAGAAACAGTGACCGGTGTCAAGAGCTGGTTTGATGCTAAGGCACTGAAGCCTGGGTGCTAGATTCTTATAACTCCTTAAGGAGGCAACTGACTACAGCTGAAGTCTTCAAGGTGGATGGTAATAGATTAGAGGTCCACCTCTTGAGCACCACAGGGACCTCACAGCCATCTGTAACTGACAGCATTAGTTCCAGATCTTGGCAACCATCCTACAGAGGTTGGCACAGTCAAGGGAGCCTTATCTACTGATCTTTATGGTCCATAAAGGATTCCTTCAGACACCCTGTTCTAAGATTTTAGGGTTTCATTTTAGTACCAGTTGGGTAACCATTGGATATAAGGAAAGCTGCACATTGATTAGCCATCATTGTGGCAAACATCATCCTTTGGCCTTACTTCCTAGTTGGATCAAAGAGTTATTTGTGAGGAATTACACATTTAAGAGCATCAAATCAAGATGCAGTCATTCTAGTATACTTATAGGCTCCACACAGTAGGATTTTGTATGTCAACAACAAAACTGTAAATTACTTCCTGCTAATATATCTGTCAGCCTCTAGTTTTAATTGGAATACTTGAATTTCCCATTAAACAGCTGTTTCTGCCAGTGATCACACTACCTGAACATCTTTTAAATTTATTGGTGCATGTTTATGTATATAAAATTCTTCACTGTCAATATTAGCACCACATTGTCTGTAGATCTGCAGTTTGTGAGTTGATGAACTTTTATAGTTTAGTCCTGATCTGCTCAGTATATTTATTATTTTGGGGCTGATGATCAAAGGCACGTATAGCAATTTGCTTCTTGATTAAAACTTCTGCCTCTCTTTTAGCCTCCAGAGATTCAGATTGTTCCAAAGACAGCAAGAACAATTGGATACACTCCTATACTTTCACTAAGCCAAAATTAAAAGTGTCACAGCCAGCACTCCCAAGCTTTGTGAATCTCAGGGTCTTGAAGCTTACATGAACTTTCTTTTCCTTTCTGCCTTGAAAGTGAGAGAAAGCACTCTTTCATTTTGCAGGACACCCCTCAATAAAGTTCCACTCTTTAGAGCAGTGAATTCTCCAGAGATTTAATACTGTTTGACAGTGGCCTGAAGGGCTTTGGGGACTATGCTGCTTTTTTTGTTTCCCAGGCCCTGGGACCTGTTATAGGGCACTGCATCTAAGGGTCAGTTGCAAGGTTAAAATTCTACACTGGAAGATGTTCGTATTAATATACACTAAATTAAGTTTTGGGATGACGCTTTGCTGCATAAAAATCTAGAGAACTGAAGCTAGCTGGTGAACTCATCTTGACATCACACCAGAGTTGATAGCACACTACACTGAAAGCAAGGAAGGCTTGAAATATTGTAAAAATAAAATATGAGATGAACAGTATTTTATATATACATACATACATATATACATATATACATATATATATACACATACATATATACATATATACATATATATATATACATATATACATATATATATATATACATATATACATATATACATATATATATATATACATACATATATACATATATACATATATACATATATATATATATATACATATATACATATATACATATATATATATATATATATATATATATATATATATATATATATATATATATATATACACACACACACACACACACACACACATATATATATATACACACACACACACACACACACATGCAGTGCAGGGTGGTATATGAAAAATGAATTTCAGATCTCAATAAGGCTTAGGTTTACTAGTAATCCTGGAGAATCTCCCCTTAATGCAGTGGTTCTCAACCTGGGGGCCGGGACCCCTTTGGGGGTCGAATTACCCTTTCAGAGGGGTCGCGATGAGTCTCCCACCGCCTTTCCCTCCCACCTCCCAGCTGCTCCGCCCCCATAGTTGGGGGTCCCTACAACATGAGGAGCTCCATTAAGGGGTTGCGGCATTAGGAAGGTTGAGAACTGCTGCCTTATTGAAATGTATGTCTGGTAGTTGTGAACACTGTTTTTCAGTGAATAATTCTATTAAAAAAAAAAAAGCGAACTAGTGAGCCAGTTTGGTCTCGTGGTTAGGGTGTCAGACTTTAATCTGGTAGTCTCCCAGATCTATTCCACACTCCTACACAAAGCCAGCTGTGTGACCTTGGGCTAGTCATAACTCTCTTTCTGAACTCTCTCAGCCCCACCTACCTCACCGGATGTCTGTTGTGGGAAGAAGAACAGAAAGTTTGTCAGCTGCTTTGAGTCCTGTTAAACATGAGAAAAGTGGGGTATAAAAACCTCCTCCTCCTCTTCTTCTTCAATGAGGCATCTGAGCTTCATCAGCCCAATAGAAGCATTAGGGAACATAAAGCAATAGCTAGAAGTATTGCATCATCAGAAGTGGTCTGTATGTTTTAGGGCAGGGTGTCAAACTCAAATACACAGTGGGCCAAAATTAAAAGCAGGCCAACCTTGATATTTATTGAAAAAATGTCTACAATTGAAGTTTTTCCTTCTCATCAGATATACTGATGAACCTTTTCATATGGAAACAAATGTAAGTTTTGCTTAAATATTGAATCTGGAACAAGCAAAGCTTAATACTATACCATAATGATGCTTGTGTTCTTTATAGTGTGCTTTTACCTGGGTATGGTGGCATTAGCCTTGTCTATTGGTTGGATGCAGGCATCATTAGTATGTCTGATGTCCCGATATATCTGTTTATGGGCCTTTCTGTACTTACCTTGCCTGATCCAAACCAGTGGGACTGGACCAGCAAGACCCGTTGTTTGGACCAAGGCAAAGCGTGGTCTGGAACAGCATCATCTACACAGCAGTGCTGGTCCAGGCCAATCCTCACACTGGCTCTAGTCTCAGAGTCCCTGGGAAACTCATGTCGGCAGTGTGTTTTGATGTGTCACTGAAATGGGTCCCCTAGTAGTCCAGAAAAAGGCCCTTTGTGACCACACCTCTGTGATCCGGACTTGGCCAAGCTGGTATGTTGGTAGTTCTCTATGTCAAAGGCTACAAGTAATTCAGATCAGCCCCCTACCCCCCTGATCTGGATTATGCTCTGTCCTGTGTGGATGCAGTACCAGTGTATGGAAGGAAGACACTTAGTGCACTTGCTGGTAAGAAACACCAGCACACCAGCCCTATGTTTTCCCCATTGTAGTATTTGCATAGAGCTGTAGTAACCTGGTAACAATAGTCAAATTAAGACCCACTCACCCCCTGCCAAAGAAACGATTTTTAGTATTTCTCAAAATGATTTTGGGGTACTTCTAACTCCCCAAATCAGCTATTTTACAGCAACAAGCATATGAATATGCAAGTTTGCTATACTTTTCCGCTATGTATGTATTGCAAAAGGTTACACAAAGTAAGCCTGGCTGTGTGTTACTGTTATCATAGAAATTGGGATGTCATGCAGGAATATAGGTCAGAAAATGGGTGAGTGTAGTCATATCTTGTTAGTCTCTTAAACAAGACTTCTATTTTGCATTGCTTTTAGAAACAGTGGCATTACCACTTATGCTAGTAAAGTTAAGATTCTCCTTCCCTCCCCCATACTTTTAGACCTAAAGCGGTACATGAGATTGACATGTTCTCTTTGTGCTTGTGATGTGGTTTAAGGAAACAATATAGTGCTG
This sequence comes from Aspidoscelis tigris stejnegeri, assembly GCA_023333525.1. Taxonomy (NCBI): domain Eukaryota; kingdom Metazoa; phylum Chordata; class Lepidosauria; order Squamata; family Teiidae; genus Aspidoscelis; species Aspidoscelis tigris. The sequence continues at coordinate 57,422,386 of JALMGA010000002.1, read as the reverse complement.
GAGCCTGGATTCTGAGTGAATTTTGTTTATCTGCAGTGATCAATTGGTTGGATGGATGGGAATATAAATAGCATAGATAGGAGTAACTTCTTTTTACGGTTAACCACTCATTAAAGTTTGATTTTAGATGTTGTTATCTGCCTGGAGACCTCTGGGTATAGGGCGTGATGGATGGATGGATGGATGCATGCATGCATGCATGGATGCATGGATGGATAAATAAATAAATAAATCTTTCAATTATGAGGCAGAATGCCCAGGCCCTCATCCCAGGATATCTCAGAACAGAGGCCTGCCCTGCTGTCTACGTGCTAGTGTAAGCTACAGGATGCAAACAGAAGACCCCTTTTCTGAGATCCATCTTGAAATACGTCTCTGTGTGGACAGGTCCAACAGTAGGATGTAGGCCACTTTCCTATTCTAGTTCAACTTAAATAATTGCCTCCAAACCTTCTTTGTACACAAATGTACTTGGAATAAGGCTCACTCCAAGTCTTACTGTGCAGAAGATCTTGAATCTAAAGAAACAGCTCCTAATATATAGCATTATATTAAGAGGCTGTTCTGAAAGCTCTTGTGAAGTGACTTAATTGGTTACTGTGCATCTCATTCCTGCAGTTCATTTCTACAAGGATCCTGCATTTATAATGGCTGAGCATGTCAAGCACTAAAGTATAGTAGACTCTGTATTATGAGAGGTTTCTGGTCTGGGAAAGAGATGCTTAAATGTGAAAATGCATGCATTAGACTTAAAATGTAAATCTCAGGTTAAGGAAAGTGCAGCTGAGAGCTCCACTGACTTACACAGCAAAAATGTTGAGCCCTTTTCAGAATTATATTGACTTCAGTTGGGAAATACTCCTAACGGCAGTCATTGGAAGAAGAGAATCTGAGTTGAAAGGGGCACAGCTTGGCCTCTCTGCAGAGAACTTCTAAAATGAGGGTAATGTTGGAAGCCACAAATGCCATGCCTGAAACCTGCTCCACAAGGATGCCAGTCAAGATGCCTGCAACAACGTTCACCCACGCTCCATACAGTTGCCAACCGAAATGCCTACAGTTATGCTCACCTACATCCTCACCATTGGTTTTTCACAGATGCCAGGTGTGATGCTGCCCATTCACTCCCAACATGCTAATCACACCACTGTACTATGCTGAATGCTTTGGGGGCTTATTTCCAGAGTGTAGTTAATCTCTTCGAAAATATAAATTGTACTAGGAATGGGACTGTTGCCACTTTTTTGTTTTAAAAGGAGAAAGATTTTGGTCCTCATCCATGAAAAGCAGCTGTCGTATGAAATTTTTAGCATATGGCTTTCAGGGTCCTATTCTGGTTCATTAGTAACATGGAAACATGATAGCAATTCTTGGGTGGGATCATTAAGCTTTAGGGTTTAAATCAGTAAGGTTTGGGGTTTTGTTGTGGTTATTTATTTATTTAAGAATTTTTTTAAAAAAGATATATATCCTACCCTTCACCAAATGGTTCCAGGGCAAGTTACAATAAGAATAAAACATATCAATAAAGTAATTTAATTTTATTGAGTAGGGATTGGGAGCTTACCTTAAAAAAAAAAATTAAGGTGTCATAGTATTGCAGAGCTTGAAAGCTGAAGCTTACCTATGACCTCGAAAGAGTTGTGTTAGAAGTGAGCAAGAATTGGGGAGGTAGTGAATCTTTTCCTACTTCAAGATCCAAACCTTTACTTGCATATAGTAAATTCTGGTCTGTTGCTCCCCATTTCCTTCCATTCATTTCCAGTGCATGGGTGGTTTTGTTTCACGATTAGATAAGCACAACTTTCCTTTGACAGCCTCCTGGGTTGCTGATTGCTTCTAAATTGCATTGCCCCAGATGTTCCTGGAAAGCTGAGCTGAAGAGGGGGAGGACTTTTTGTGCAGAAACATCAGTTGTATTAAACTTAATAAATTCTAGAGGATATCCATGTCTGCGGCAGCAAAAAGAAGAGAAAAAGACTCTTGAGGCAGCTTTCAGAGCTAAAACATTTATTATCATTGCTGGATGTTTTTCATTGATGTTGCAAAGGAAAAAATGTAATGGTTTGGATGGGAATTACATAGGAGAAATCAAGTCTATAAAACATCATCTGTGACAATTACGTTAAGTAAGCAGAATGACCATTCACTCTGGCTTTTCACAACAGCAGCAAAAATATTTGAAGGCTCTATTCCAAATCTTACGCTTCCAACTCCTACATGGCTTCCGTTAGTACAGTTTTTCTCTTTAACTTCTCAAATGTTAACTCCCTTGTTTAGAGTGTTATTAAGATAACTATGAAAATCATTGTGGTTATCAAAGAAAAGCAGTTCAGAAAGCTCTTCTAGTTGCCCTAACACAGTGGTAGGCAAACCGTGGCTTGGGAGCCACATGTGGCTCTTTGGCCCCTTGAGTGTGGCTCTTCCAGCTTAGGGGTACCCTTATTAAGTTAATAACAATGTACCTACCTATATAGTTTAAGTTTTTAAAATTTGGCTCTCAAAAGAAATTTCAATCGTTGTACTGTTGATAATTGGCCCTGTTGACTAATAAGTTTGCTGACCACTGCCCTAACACAGTCTTAAATCCCAGTGGCTTCCAGAAATGGAACCACCATGTTATATGAGAGGTGGCTATAGCTACCAATAGCCTGCATGTGTTTATCAACATGTTTGTATCTTCCAAAGGCCTTTGTTCACATCTTGTAGATGACACTATATTTTGCCATGGGATTCCTACTCCTTTAATAGAATCATTTTCAAACTGTGGTCTTCCAGATGTTCCTAAGCATCTATCACAGAATGCTGGGTGAGGAATAGTGGGAGTTATTCAAGTTGAGTTGTTTTGCTCCAGGCAACAACCAGGAAAGGACCAGTGAGTCATTGTCAACAAGCACACAAAGGACCAACTGTCTGGAGCAAAACAACACAATTGCATACAAGAGTCATTTGCCAATGTTTATAAGGGTTCCAAAGTCTATGGGACTTTGCATTGCATTTGACTCTTCTAGCAATCAGATCCTCCAAAGGTGAACGTTGTAGTCCTATCTGCAAGCTTATGTTCAAAGTAGAACTGTGGTACATGGCACAAAATTCCAAAACTGCAACAAGTAGATATGCAAGTTGCATAGAAGATGGAATTTCTTCGATCCAACTATAAAATGTCCAGGAACTCTGATCCTCTTTTTCATATGGCTACCAAACTGTGTTCCCCATTCAGGAGTTGTTTCATCTTTTTAAAGGCTGCACTACCTGCATTTAGAATGTGTAAATTTAGAAAATGCAAAAGATAATCACAAAGGCTCTCTCCTCTACCTCCTAGAACCGTTGTTCATAAGGCTTGGTCACAAGACAAAGGGTTCATAAGCCACTCCTCTATGGAACTAACTGCATAGAAAGTTATTTCCCAGCTTGGATAACCGCCTCCCTATTATGCAACATAGGAACACTTGCTGCTCCTCTAGCAGCAGAAAACAGTCTTTCCAATTTTCATGATTTACTTTGTTAGGAGCCTCCCATGCATACTTCTAATGTTTAGATTTTTTAAAAAGAACTGTTAAGGTATCAGTGATTCCAATCTGGAAACACTCTGACTATTCACTAGTAAAAAAAAAAATTACCTCTTAGTCATCACACATCCATAGGGGACTGGTTTCCGCACTGGCCACAGAAACCGGTTTAACGACCCATTTAGAACACAGTTTAAGCCCTTGGGTTCTTACCTTCCGCATTGCAGACCTCTTTAGGGACCCTTCCAGGTGGCCGCTTCTGCATTTCAGTGCACGAGATCCATTTCTAAATTGGGTCTCGCTGCCAAAAACCGGTTCTAAGTGAAGACCTAAAAAATTAGATCTTCAGTCCGTCCCTTTGCCTTGATCTGTGTGGAAGCAGGACGCTTCCGTACATGGACAGGGGAAGGGACGGATGTCCCTGTGGCCAACATCTTGGGGAGGTCAGTTTGCCTCCTTCTGCCCTCCCCCCCCCCCCCCGCGCTGTGTGCTGCTGGAAACACAGAGTGACTGGCAGCTGCATGCTCCAATCCCCCAGCTCCGGGGGCCTCAGTGTTGGCAGTGCGGGATGGCCAAATCCATCTTCCATGTGCAGATGCGTGGGGCCTCTGAGGATCTGTCCCTATTTGGGATGGATTCTTGGGAGGATGAATTGCCAAGAAACAGATTTACTTTAAGGGTGCACAAGGACCCTTGAAGTCCTGCCTGCTCACAGTGAGATTTTCCAAAACTGGTGATGAAAATTCAGGAAGTTGTCCTAATAAAGGGCCCTTAAGTTTAGGAGAACATTTAGTGGGGCAAAATAGCTTTAATGTAAGACTTTGAAGAAGAAAGTTTCCCTGTTATTTCCTTCTACTTTAATAGAGCATCGTTATTAAACTGGGAGCCACTTTGTGTTTTAGGGTTTTCTGCAAGGACCCGTGTTTAGTTATTCACTATTTACTTGAGGCATGAGTGTATGATGCTCAAATATAATGAGTGGAGTCTCAGAAGCTCGTGAAGAAACAGAAATTGAAACATAGGAAGTCCCTAAGTCAGATAAATGGCTCATCTAACTCTATAATGGGAGCTGGCATATTTAGAATTTTGAGCAGCTTTTGAAGTGGACAAATGGGATCCAAAGTGGAACATTCACATTAGGGTGTTTTTTTACTAGAGGTTTCCATTCTGCAATCATCAAATTGCAATTTATATCTGTCTCTGTGTAATGAAATGTAAAACTGAGTAAACAAATAGATAAATCATGGATTTATTTTCAGAAGCCACAAAAATATGGCACTAAAGTACAGATCCCATGGATTTTTATGGAATTTGCATTGATTTTCCCCAGACCACAAAAACCAACTGGGCATGCAGATTTTGTCTGAAGTTGGTGGCAGTTTTCAAGAGCGTCAGTATTAAAACCAAGGATCAGTGCCTGATGAGCAAAAGGGAGACTAGAATAAAAATGTTCTGTTGTATTGGGTTTACCGTAGGTTTGCTTCATTAGCTTGTAGGCTAACAAAAGGACTTCATCAATTGGATATGTAACTGTATATGGCAGTTTGCTGAGAGCTGCCTTGAGGGCTATTGGGAACAGGGTGGGATATAAAATAAACCAATACAGAAATAAATACATATCATGGATGCATTGAAGAAGCCATCAATACGTGGACTGTCAACAGCTGACCAGGTTTTCATTCAGGAGTCAACTAAGCTGGCCTGGAGAAACAGAACTTGGACTTAGGTCAATACTGTGCTATCATTTCTAAATTGTCCTGACCATTTTTGGAAGGGCAATCCAGAAGTCTGATTAAATAAAGATGTTAGTAGGTATATTGTCAACTGTAACAATCTTTCAGTTACTATCATCCCATGTCAAAAAATGGACAGAGCTGAGGGGAATGGTCATCCCAGACATCTGGAGGAAATGGGCAATGGCTGTTTAAAGCGTTAATATTGGAAAAGTCGGTGGTAGTAGTAAAATATAAATTAAATGCAGTATTGTTTAATTTCAGAACTCAGGAAGAAATCTTTTTTAAAAACTAGCAGGATTGTGTCAATAACGTTAATTATGCAAAATAGATAGCAGGTTTACTGGGGGAATTTACAGAGAGGGCAAATCTTTCATTTCAGAACAAAGACTTAAAAGGAGAATTGTCATCTTTTTGCCTCATGCGGTGGAACACTAATTGAGTTTATTTGTACAGAAACTGGTGGATTGTTACCACATATTCATTTAGCAAGATCTTCTTCCTCGTCTTCCCTCTGCCTTTATAATTTAAGCACAACAAAAGGAAAATGCTCTTGACTTTTTCTTCCTTGCAGCTGCACATATTAATGTACTACCTTATCTTTTAAAAGTCTGAAAGTAATTGTCTTCCCTGGAGTGCTGAGAAGCTTGCATGCAGGGCATGGAGGGGGAACATGGCTTATCTCGCTGCTATCTCAAAGGCAGCTTGACATTTACTTAGTCTGTGCAGGAGAGTGACTTTGTGCAGCTAAGAAGCACGTGGAGCTAAGAGATTTCATCTGTGTCTCCTTATTGCAGTTCTTTTGATTTCCTCCTTCCAGATCCTTATCTTTTGTTGTCTCTAGGAAAGCCTAGAAGTTGTTCTGAGGACACAGTCATTGGTCAGTTTTTGGTAGCACTAGCTTTAATCTATATGACTAAGCTGGTCTTTGTATTCTATTTGGGAGTCATTTAATAATAATAAAGGAAATACATGCTGTGTTTAGCCTGTTGATTGCTTAGATAAGTCATTTGGTAAGTTAAAAAAGGGTAACAGAACAGTCCTTTTTTTAAAAAAGATTATTTTATAAGTCTTTGCTTATCTGTCACAGGGAAGGGACTTTTATATTTAATTTACTTTTATTCACAGGCATATCTTGCCCTATGCCTTGAGTTCTCAGGGCAGGTTACAACTATTAAAATATATATAAACATTTTGGGGGGGGAAAGCAGTTAACAACAACAATACACTAAAAGAAAGATATCCTTAATAACCATCTGAATGTGCCGAGGGAGGATCCTTGCATACCTCAAAAGGGAGGCCATTGCACAATTTCATGGATTCTTACCACCTCATGAGCTTCTGAAGGTGATGGCACTGCCAAGAGGGCATCCCTGACAGATCATGATGCACAGGCAGATAGGTATGGGGGAAGGCACACCTTCAAATATCTGAGGACCAACTCTTGCCTTTTCAGAGCTATCTTTAGACTTGTTGAAACATTCTTGTAGGACCTGTGAACTCCGTGAATCTTGAGCTTTGTATTGGGTGAATTAGTATAAAGATGTATGTTTGTGTATACTTGCAAATACATCTTACATTCCAGTGGGTGATTTAGCCTGGTGGAACAGGAAGTACTCAGCATCACCTTGTGAAACAAATAATACCTGGAAGGCAAAATACTGTAATGTACCTGTAGTGTCTTTTAATTGATCCCAAATTAGATGTGACACTGAAGGAGAGATTCCTTCGGACCACAGATAATGACCACTGCTAGAAACAATTTAATCTCAACTCAAAAAAATCAGTGTTAGTAGTGACTAGAAAAGGTTTGGAAACAAAAATGTGGTCACACTTCAATTGAAATCTACTGTCCATGTCCATAAACACAAAAAAGATGATGCAGAACCAGGAGGTATTAGAAAAATGATGAATTGACTTGTGAGGCATTTCAGAGTTTGAGATCGTCCTTGTAGATACAGAGAGATCTTGGCCTTCTCTGTGAAGCTTCTGAATCACCGCCAATGCTTTAGATTTAACAAATTATAGGGCAGATAACATCTCTTTTCTTTCTCACCCTGCAGGTTTATATTATAAAAGTAACATGGTCAGACTCGACTTGTCAAACCATCTACCGGAGATACAGCAAGTTCTTTGACCTCCAGGTAGGTGTTTGATTTTCATTTCACTTAAAGAATGATATTTGTGCCCTTGATTCCTGTATTGTTCCATAAGTGGCACTGGTTAATAATGTAAGTTACGTAGTTTGCGTGACCAGGAGGAATCAAATCTAAATGGCAAAGGACAGAGTATCTGTTGGCTTGAGAAAAGATGCCCTAGTGTCTTAACTTATGGTGCCTCTTTCAGGGATAACTGAGTGGCAGCAAAATAGCATGGCATGGCAGGAACAATGCACTGAACCATATTTTGACCAAATATGGTTTATCAAAGAAAAACTTTCAGGGTTTCCTACATGTGTTGCCTCTGACTTCTTTGGGCCTTTACACATTAAGAAGTATTGCAGAATATATCCTGGAAAACTGGACTGTTGTCCATGCACTAATATGGACCAAGGCAAGCTCACCCACCTATCTTGTCATGTTTTGTCTGCATTGGATGGCGTGTGGACTGGGCTAGGGTGCTGAAAATGGCACCCTGGCTCAGTGCAACTGTAGGCCTCAATGTTGAGGTCTATAGCTGGACTGGAATGATATCCGGGACCACAGAGCTATGTGGATGACACACCCCTGTGGATCTGATATACATGGGGGACCCTTTTTGGCAGTGCTCCAGGAAACATGACCAGAAGTGGGTCTGGCCAGGCCAGTAACTCTGAAGGATGGGACGTCTTCTGAGCCTTGGCACTGCCTGTGGCAGAGCTTTGGAGACAGTGGTGAGGGCTGGAGCAGTTTGGGCCTTCTAAGTGCATAGAGCCCTGCCCTGCTCTAGTGGTAACCTATCATAGCTTGGGATCAGTTGTTTGTTCTGAGACAGGGTGTCCCAGAACACTGATGGCCACTTTAAAAACCCCTCTTTCCTGATGAGCAAAGCAACTTTAAACTGATTTTCCCTTGAAGGACTTGACTTTATGCTTGTTATTCTGCTGATATATTCCTCCTAACCTGATCACTTTCCCTGCAGTTTCTCTTCCAGGAATTATATGCATGATATGTATTTCCAAGGCAGTGAAAATAGTTAGCATGCATTGAGATTAATGGATTCTGTGCAGCTCTGATGTCATAATTTCTTATAAATTTTTGCCAGTTGGGAACTAGAAAGGAACTCTGGGCAGCTGAAGAATCCTGTTCATCATATGCTTGTTTCTCCAAAACAATTTAAGTAATGCTGCAGTGTTTTGCTGGCCATCTTTTTGTTTGTTTGTTTTTATTGCTATTCATAATACTGTTTATAAAACCCATCCCATATAAGAATTTATAAGGAAAGTATTTCCTGTTGTGAAGGGATGTATACAAGGACGTCTTTTAATATAGCAAGGCAGGCTTTGTTCCCAAATTGAAGGGGTGGAAAAACCAGCTTCAGAATTCTTCCCTCAAAAGATCCATGCTACTTTTTATAATCTATACAACGTTTATGTGAAAGGGGCAGACTGCCACTGGTGAAATCAGTGGCAATATATTTTAACCAAGTAATTGCAGCTATTTCTTTCTGTGGAAACAGGAAATATCTCAGATATGACTCATGAGAAAAAAGTGGTGGGATACACTGGTCGTATACACTTGGTGATATTGCAGCTTGAACATGCTTTGACCTTTGTCAATGGTGGGCTGAGAACACTGGAGGCCTAGCATGAGAGACATCACTCAAATCTCTTATTTAATTATTTACCTGCAAATTTTTTATCCTGCCCTGTACTCAGATGCCTCAGGGGCAGTTACAACAATGAAAACAAGATATAAAATTAACATACTAAAAACAACAACAGGCCTGAGTGGAGGAGTCTAGATCCTTTTCTCACTTGGTCAGTAGAGCGATCCCGGCAGGTAACTGGATTGTTTAGTCTGTACCTGGCCACCACTGTAGCTCACCCAGAGGGCCTCAGCCCTCCCCAGAGTGATCCTGTAATGAACAGCTCAAAAGCAGTTCACAGGCTGACCACAGTACCCAAAAGAGGGACGGATCTGTAACCCCAGGCTGGATTGCTCCTAGGACGATAGATCTGCACCTCTTGTGGGTGCTGTGCACTGAGGAAGCATAGGCTGCTTGACTGCAGCTGCATAGTCATTTACAACTGCGGGATCACCATGGCAATGTCCAACCTTGCATTAGATGCCAGTTCAGGCTTTGCAGTGGGAGTTCCGGCTGGCCATTCACAGTCTATGTGCTGCTGGACAGGTATGGGGCTAGTCTGATGTACTTGGTGTGAACGGCCACCACCAAACTTCAACCTTACCCAACCTGGTATGTTATTATTATATAATACTAAGTTATTATTATACTAAGGTGTGGATCTGGCCTCAAAATCTACTCTTTTGAAATTACAGAGATTTATCTCTGCAAAGCCTATTCAGGTATACCCACTTGGAAGTAGCTGTCCAAAGTCACAAACCAAGAGGGTTCTGACTGGTTCCTAAGAAACAGGCTCTTTCTGCACTGAGTGTTATTCTGGATTATATCCTAGAATAGGGACCTACCAACTGCACACTGGTGCAGGCTATGGCAGACCCTGGGCATAGACTGCTGTATTCTGCACCAGCATGTGGATGCCAGGTCCCTATTCTGGGGTATAATCTGGAATAAGTCCCAGTGCAGAAAGGACCCAGGGCAGCCACAGTATTTCTTTCTTTTGCCATTTCTTGACTGACATGGTCAGAGAAGAAACATTGAAACTCCTTAGTTTCTGTGCATCTGCTTGCACTCTTAAGCTGGCAATAGAAATTTTGGGAAAGTAGTTGGGCCTTTGCAGAGCAAGACTTCATTCCAAGCACTTTCTTTTTTTCAAAAAGCAGCTGTTCCCATCCCCCCATTTGTCTGTGTTCTTAAAAGTCTCCCGGATTTTCCTGTTACGTTTGAAAAGTTCCCATCAAGTTAAAGTTATCAATGGGGTTAGTGTGTTGGGCAGGAAATGATGTCTCCAATCAGAGGCAAAGGAGTCTTGAAAGGTCCCATTGATAAGTGGGAGGGAAAGGGAGGGTTAACAACAGTGGCAAATGTCTGCCAAACAACATGCATCTTTCTTCTGTTCCCACTTGAAAATGTTGCAGGAAACTATTCCTGGGTGTTTTGAGTGAGTCTAGGTTAGCTCGAAGGGCATTGGCACACAGATCATTGCAGCAGTTTAGTAGGGAAAGAATGGGTGTTTGATGTAAGGTAGACATGCATTTTTTAAAAAGTTAAGCAGTTGTAGAATGGTAAGATAAAAATGCCTTAAGGTGTCTCACTACAAGGATCAAGGATACTCTAGCAGCTCATTAATGGACAAAGCATGTTTATTGATATAGCTTACAGCTGAGGATTTAATACTTTGATTTTGTCTTTGCAAGTATTGAGGGTCTGAGTTAATATGCCCAGGAGCATAGGTTGAAATATTAGTATCCGGTTGCTTGTAGAATGATGGCATTGTAATGATGGGATTCTCTTTCATTCTGCCATGATTTCCTTGGAAAAAAAAAAGCTCCCTATGTCATACTGCCCATGTACTTTCCCTGTGCTACTCTCTTCCTACTTTCTTTTGCTCCTTGTTCCCTTAAAATGCTTCATAATGGGTGTAGTGTAGTGAAAAGTTAACTTTTGTTAAACTAGCCTCATTTGTGATGATTTCCAAACCCTAGCCAAACCACTGTAGGTCAGAATGTCAAGGTGTCCTCTGAATCTTAACTACCAATTTAAAATTTGCTTCTGTTATGACGTAATGTTAAGTTGGTAGTGAAGAGTTATTTTTTGTTGTGATGACTCTTGGGCTTTGTAAGGAAGGCAGTATATAAATAAAAAAGTAACAATGGGATGAATGCAAGGGCAGCTACCTGAAAGAACCTTTGAACCACGAAAGGACTCCATCAGGTGAGAGACATCTGTCCATCCTTCTGACATTAGAGCATCTTTGGGGCAGGAGTGGCTATAGCTCAGTAGTAGAACAGACTGCCTAGACATTGCTTATTTATTACACAGTTTATCAATTTACCAGTATTAAGCGCATCCAGACCTATCACACACAGTCTATAACTTAGATTGATCCTCTGGGTTTTAGCATTTCCTGCAGCAGCAAAGTGACACTACAGCTGCAAGATTTTCTTTCCATTTGACCTAAACCTCCCAATAGTATAACATGAAGTATTTCTGGGCAGCAAAAGCTCATGCCAAACTCTTGCTGTACTTCTCATATGGTAATCCAGACAGAGCTGCAATTACAGAATAAGAGGATATTGCCCCATGATAGTTAATTTTACCAGAATAACAATAACTTGCTAAAGTGGACCTATGTTCTGGGACAGCATGAGGAGGACTATGATCACGTCTGATAAATAAGGTACAATTACAAAATAATTATGAATTTTTTACCCTGTCTGAATGCCACCTAAGGTCACACTTAAGTTTTAATCCAACTTCAGTCCACTTTCAGAGTGAGAGAATATATCAGCATAGTGACAAGCTGTTTTCTTTCAATGTTAAATAACTCAGAAATTCAGCTTTGGGATAGATAATGTGGAAAGAAAATTACTGGTCCCTTTACTCTGCAGGTGGACTGAAGCGGGATTAAACCTTAGGTGTGACCACAGCCTAAGATTAGCCTTTTGGTCTACAGAGGAGCTAATGGAGGAACTTATCCAAGGCTGCATCAGATCTTTATATATGTGTTTTCTGGGTAGCACAGAGTGCAGCCTTCTAATTCAGTTACATGTGCTTGTGAGAAAAAAAAGTTTATATTTGGACAATGCAAGACAGTGATCCACATGTGCCTATTTTACTGTCAGGAGCTTGCATCATTATTTCCCATGCTGGATTTGGCTCAGTCCCATTTCCGTAGGAGCTGCATCCGCTATGTTGGGTTGATTTCAAATCATCTGGAGAGAAGCGGGGGTGGGGGTGGGAAAGACATCAGCAAAGATCAAATAGCAGTCTGGGAGGAAAAAGCTGGAAGCCTGCATGCACGTTTTAAAAACTTACTAGAGCTTTTATAGTCATTCCTTTGGTGTATATAGTACCTACTTGCGCATAATTTTACAATGGCTCAAATGGGATGGCCCTGCACTCGTTCCTGTAACCAATGCTGGTGTGAAAGAGGTCAGAAGGGACTTGTTGGTGAAACGAAAAGGATGGTGTTTCACTGGAGCAGGACCAGGAAGTCAGGGAAGGAAGTAGGAATAGGTCAGCATGAATGCATGAACCCAAGGCTCACTCACCCAACACATGAAGTCAGAGAGAGCTACTTTTCTCTGAAGATTGAAATGTTAGATGAGGACCAGGAAAGCCCGTGGAGCCTGGGGCAGATGATGTAACTTTGAATCATTCGTTCGGTTTAGTCCTCACCTTCCTGAGAGGGCTATTGTCAAGATAAAATGAGAGGAAGGGAGATAATTACGTAGGTTATCATGGCTCACAGGAAGAAAAGCAAGGTGCTGAGTAATGACTATATTAAAGAATCAGAGGCAGGATCCGCATGGCACCTGTTTGTTTGTTTGTTTGTTTGTTTGTTTGTTTGTTTGTTTGTTTGTTTGTTTGTTTGTTTGTTTGTTTGTTTGTTTGTTTGTTTGTATGTATGTATGTATGTATGTATGTATGTATGTATGTATGTATGTATGCATGCACATTTCTATCCTGCTCCATACCTGAAGGTCTCTGGGTGGGTAACAACTGTTAAAACAACAGATTGAAAGCAGAAATACATTAAGGGCATGTCTCCATGGTCTCTTTTTGCTTTCCTCTTGTGTCGGATTTTAAAAATGTGGGTTGTAATTTGAAATAAAGCATCCCCATGTGGTTTGGGGCAATGCAGATTTAAAACGTAGTTTCCTGTTTCCTTGCAAGCCACTTTTTGTGAGCCCACATCTTTTTCTCCCCCCCCCCCGCCGCCACCCCCCGCCCGCTGCAGCGATGACAGGCAAAAACCTCAATTGAACCTCCAGAACACAGCACTGATCAGTCCTTTACTTGGCTGCCAAGAGTTAAAAGTATAACTGAAAGCAGCTCACTCGCTCCGTAACTAATGCTTGCAACATAGTTACAAGCATGACTGAAAGCAGGCTCCCTTCAGCTGTCAGATTCAGCTGCCTGCATTCATGTAATGGCAGCCGATTAGCGCAGAACCAGACTTGCAAAGTGAAACTTTGTTTCACTTTGGAGGCTGCATTATTAGGAGGGGGAGGGAGAGATTTGCTTGCTGAGAAAAAATCTCTGTGGTAATGATAAAGATAATTAGTATCACCTTTCCCTGTTAGCAAGCACAAAATCTTTCTCCACCTCTGAAGTGAAACAATGTGACAGTTTGGAGCTCCATTTGTGCGAGCTGAATGCAGGGAGCTGATTCTGATAGCCAGTTCTCCTGCAGGGATCAAAAATGCCTAAAAATTCAGTGGAATATGGGAGAAGATGTGGAGAAAACGTCTCCATGCTCCCAGGAAAACCCGTGGCTTCCAAAAAGTGCAGAGGTAGTCTTGTTTAAAGGGGGGGGGGTTTCTGCCGTGGGTTTTCCTCCTTTGTGGCTCTGGAAGCCCGGAGTAAAGCTCTGCATGGTGCCACTCTGAGGCAAAAGAAGCTTTTTTCCAGATTTTTCTTTGCATGTAGACGCAGCCTAAAAGCACTTTAAAAATTCAACATATCTAAAACAATATGGCACTTTCCGCTTATGGCACAATCAGTTCACTGGATAAGCATGGCATCCTCATGGACTAGCATCTGGTTCATCGCCATGCCACCATAAGTATCCCTTATGACTCTTGAACTGCAGATGCATGGATGCCACTGAAACCACTTGAGGACACTTACCTGTCTCCTCTGTGACCTCATCAGCTTTCTGTGTTGGATGATACTCCTCTGCTCCCCATTAAGATCAAAGCCAAAAATTCCCTGCTTGGTATCTTTTAGGCCAGGGACAGTCTTCATCCATCAATATCATAGCTGGGTGTTTGATCTTGAAGGGCAGGAGGTTTCTCTGGCTGTCAGTAAAGCAGCCAGGGGATATCTAACTTCAGTCTTGGTGAACAGAAGCAATGGGCAGATAGCAACACATGGCTATAAGAGAAGCATTAAGATCATTATGCTTGTAACACTCTTTCCCATTTTTGTGTGGCTCTTGCCATAGAATTGTGGAGTGAGAAGGAATCACACTAGTCCAACACTTTATAATATTCAGGTTAGTAACTACAGCAAAGTATATATTAAAGGCATCTGTATTTTAACATGCTTTTTTTGTTACTCAGATGAAATAATCTGATTTGTGGCTATGCTTCATATTTTTGCACAGCTGTATTAAAGATAAGCTGCATTTGAGACCCTAGTTCAGGGATGCCCAATCTTTGCAAATCTGTTGCAAAATGGCTACAGTGACAAAACTAAGGCTGCTTCCAGACAGTGCTCTTTAAATTCACAGTGTACTGATACTCCAAAGTATAGTTAATGTGAAGTGAAATCCCGTTGTCCTGACTAATAAATTAATTCAGCAGTTTCCTCTTTTCAAACCATCCAAGGAAAAAGAGTTTAGGCACCACATGCTTTATCCCTCCCATCGGACTGTTCAGAGATCCAGTCAGTTTTTGAGCTGCACTTTGGAATTTGGCATTTTCTCATTCGTTGTTCTCATGGTTCTGCCTGCACTTGCTTGATAACGCACTCTAACGTTATGCTTCACAGTCCTTTCTCTGGCACTAAAAAGCACTGTAATGGAGGTATACTGTGGAATGACAATGAGGAATTGGTAGATCAGTCTGAATGATCAGTCGGGAAAGTGCTTTTACTTTGCAGTATAGGACCTGTCTGGACACAGGCTAAGTATAAAGGTCTGATTCTAAATGGAGCTAATATGGAGTATAGAAGCAAATGGATGTAATCAGAAGCGCTGGAGGATATCTTTAAAGTTTAAACCCACAGAGGTTAGAGAATGAGGAGGAACAAATTGACTTTTTATGTGTCAGTAGGTTGGGGGGGGGGTGTCAGCAGCTGCAGGCCTCTAGTTCCAGAACAACTCTCAGCATGGAAGCCTGGGAATAGAATGCTGGGAGTTGTAGTTTAGGAAGATCTGTGTGGGGGATCATTATTGCTGAGCACTGTTGCTGTAAGGGAAGATCTGAATAAGGAACTATTACATACCCATTTTGCATATGGGCATTAGTGTACGGTAACGCTGGTGTAATTGTTCTTAGGGCCTTAAGTACTTTGTTGATACGTTCATGTGCTCTAGTAGAAAAAGTCAGCTGCTGCTGAAATATTCTTCCATTCTCACCAAAAACACAAGTACAGCCAGTGCCTTTGTTATCTTCTCTGGTAATCTGAATGCTTTGTGTTACATTGTGTGCAGGAGTAATACTTAAGTCTCCTTTGAGAAAGTGTCTTTCTTGGACTTCCATCCATATTCCAGGACTGCATGACCACCCATGCAATTTTGTTTGGTTTGGTTTTTCATAGAAGCTTTTCATAACACAGATCACAGAATCATTCCTGGGGTGTTCCATCTGAGGGCTCTGCACAGCCAGGGGGCACATATTCTATATCCACTTTGTGTGTGAAATGAAGATGTCTCCTATGCTGGTCTGACATTGCAGAAGGAATGTTAGGTAGGCAGAAAATTGAAAATGAACCATGCAGCACATTATCCTATGTTGACATTTTGACCACAAAGCACCATCTGAAGTAGCAGAATACGGCAAAGGCAAATAAATGAACGGCTTTCTTTTGCACATTCTGTCTGTGGATCATTTTGCAGAAAAAGACCTTTCCTATTCAGTCTGCTGATCCGAGTGGGTTTTCTTTAAAGGGGTAAAGAGAGTCATTCACTAACAGTCAGTTAGAATGTTTGGAAAAATAAAGAGTTTTACAGGGTGTCAGGAGAGGTTAACATGCCGGAGGGCTTTTTGGAGGATGAATATGAAACTTTACAAACCTTGGTGTTTCTCCTAAGATAGTCTTGATTATTTATAGAGTTCTGATGAACAGCTGAGTGCTGAAGGATGTATTAAACAAAAATGCTGCCCTAAAATCTATACAGTAATTTCTAGCTGTAATGTTTTTCTTTCTTCCCAAGTCAGTTCCACTGTTGTCCCAGCTCTCCTACTAATAGCTGATGATGGTTATGCACTTCCCTTTATTGGTATCCACAAGCTTACCTAGCATTATGGCAAAGACTTCACAATTGTACTTTCAGTCCTGTGTAAGTTTTGATTGTTCATCTATATTACAGACTTGCAGGATAGATACCTCAAGTTCCTATCCAGTTTTCTACCCATCTGTGGTATATAGTAGAAATCTGAAGCTCTTTTAAAGCCAAAACTAAGGGAACCTAGTATCGACCCACAGATATTTGGAGACTTCGTCAATCTTATTTCAGCACAGCCATTGATTAGGGATTATGGGAATTCTTCTGCACTGATAGTAAAGCTTCAAAGAGCACTCTTTGGCATCTAAACAGAGCATATGGTAAAACCTACTTCCACTCATCTTCCTACTTCACTTCTCAGTTGTGACATACAGGGTTAAAGATGACTGTCACCCCTTTTCCTGTGCCGCCAAAAGTCAATGAAGTTGCAAGCACCTTTAAGATTATCTGCTAAAGATGATGATAATGAAGAAGAGTTGACTTTTATACCCGGCTTTTCTTACCCTTAAGGGGACTCAAAGCAGCTGACAAAACTGTTCTTCTCCTCACAAAAGACACCCTGTGAAGTAGGTGTGTTTTACTGGGAAATATTCATGTCTAAGTTTAAATCTGAATCTGAGAGGAATAAAGGTGGCAGAAGCCTTCTCTGAGCCAATGGTCATACCTTCACTTTAAACCTTCTTCAGTCCATCTTCTGGTCTCACTGCTCACATCTTTTTATTTCTATCCATTTTATTTATGGATTTTCCATTCAAGAAAGTCCAAATGGAGGGTGGAAAGTTCACAAATAAAACGGATAGAAATGAAAAGGTTTGAGCAGTCAGACCTGAAGATGGACTGAAGGTTTAAAGTGAAGGTATGACCATGAAAGAGCAAAGTACATTTTTGATTGACACAAATCCCAGCCAGTTAGTTTTCTCAGACACTTCTTTCTGAGCTGATTTGGAGCAACATGAAATATGTGATATAAAATGGTAGGTTTGTCCTCAATAGTGGTCTGACCACTGACTTTACCAACTACATGCAAATTATAGTTTTCACACTTTTACCCCTGGAAATTCCTTTCTTTCTATAGAATATAGAAAACAGAGGTACACCAGTGGTCATTAAGCAGGAGTAGAAAATAAGCCAAGGGATGCTTGAGCCAAAAAATAGTTTATTTTAACTGCTTAACTGGCTTAATTGTTTTGTTTTAAATACTGGTTTTCCTTATGATGTGGCTGTAGTTCCCCTCCCCCATCCAAGGAACACATCATTATCTTCAGTGTATAAAACCAACAGTTTAATGTTTATAATTCCTGGTCCCACTATTGTTTAAACAATCCCCTTTGGAAAGCAGTCTGTTTTGCTTCCAGTTTTTGTTTTTGAGGGAACTTCACCCAACAAATGATAGTACAAATATCACTGGTTTCCTAAATAAATTATCTTGAATTAACGCCAGCGGCAAGCAGATCTTTTGATCCCTTCTGTGACCTGCTCCTTAAAGCAGATTACTGTGGGTACCACCCCACAAACACTATGTAAGTGCAGTTTAAATTTTCATCTGCCTCTTCCTTAATTTGTTATTGTCACTGTCGTTACTTATATGGGTGTCCCCACTGCCAGCCTTGTGTGCATATCTAAGAATACGGATGTCTGGCTGAAAGCATGCAAATAATGGGGTCTCCATCTGGGCCCCCTTCCTTCCTTCCTTCCTTGTCTTCCTTCCAGCCTCTAGCTTCCTCTCTCCCCCCCCCCCCAATTCTGTTTGTGTTTGGAAGCATTTGGAGGGATGAATGTTTTCTTAACTAATCAATCCAAACTTTAGATTCTGCTTGTGTGGTTAATTAAAGCTTCACGTCTGTCAACTTTTTAAAGAGAAAATCAGTGAGTAGGCAGGCTGATCCATAGAAAAGTACACTTTTTTTCCTTCCATCTTACACTGCTACCAACGTGTCTGAAAGTTTTTTAATAAGTATTTTTGGGATGCTCTGTCCCACAACAACTGCAAGGTACATTGTTATTGGGGGCAAAATCACCAAGCTATCAATCCTGCATGGGGACATATCTTGTGATCACAACTTAGTTTGCCTTCTGCAAGCCAGAGCAAATAATGCTGACTGTCGTTCCATCGTTGTTATTCATAGTTTATTATAATATGTTCAAAGGTCTTTAAGCATAGTGTTCATTATTTAGGGATCTCATTTAAATGTTCCTCAGCTGGTTCTACTTGAAGCCTCTGTCCCATGCTAAGTAACAGCTGGAGGCTGTTTTCATTTGATTGTATTGGGGAAGGGGTAATCCTCCTTTGACTTCTGGGATACTCATCTGAGTGATCTTTATTTAAAGGACATAGGTGGAGCAGTGCTAAGCTATGTATCCTAATCGTGTGTTGGTTGGCTCTCAGTATAAACTAATATTCTAGTGTGTTATGAATGTTTTGGATACAAAGTTCTTTATCTTAAAATCATTCAAACCCCTGAGGGGCATCACAGGGCTGCACTTTCCTTCCTCTGTTGGTCTTCTTCTTCCAAGAAGTCCCATTATGTCCAGTGAGGTTTTCCCCAAGTAAGCTTTCACAGGATGAATCATTAGATGTTCTCTGTAAGAGGGATATATGTACGTGTGCAAGAGAGAGAAAGAGAGAATGATTATGCTAACTGTATTAGACCATTTCTCCACGTGCACTTAGTGTGGAATTGTCATGCCTCGTCGGAAGAGGATATGCCTGCAATGCCTGCAATGCAACCACAGGCTGAGGGGTAGGCACAGCAGAGCATTGCAGGCATGGAAAAGCCAAGGCTGGGTCCAGAGGAGCAGTCAGACAGTTCTGGTGACGAGTCCACCTGTAGGGAGCCTAATCAAAGGCTCTCTCATAGCCTGCTTAGGCAGCAGAAGCAGGTGAGAAGGAGGTCAGAGCGATTAGCCCAGCTGCACCGTGGGTGTGGCTCTGACTCTCCTATATAAGAACAAGCTCACCTTGCCTCCAGTTGCTGCAGACAATGTCTGAACAGCCTCTTGTTACCTGAGCTGAAATCCTGGACTCCTTGTGACCTTCTGACTCCTTGGACTACCCGACTCTTGCTGACTTCTGAACTCCTAGACCCTGGACTGGAACTGACTTCAAGAACGCCTGAAATCCTTGGGTCTGAGTAGCCACGCAAGTGTCTGCCTATTGCCCAACTGGCCTGTGACGTGACAGGAATAGGAAAGAGTCTAGGGGTCTCCTTTCTGCATGTTGATATGGGATAAGGAGGTCCCCTCCCCTTCCTACCAGGCTCCATCCACACCAGATAGAGTGTAGACCAGACTAGAGCACCCAGAATTGGTGCCCTAATTCACTTTACCAAACTGAACCACCAAGGCATGTAGACAGCATGACTCCATGGTCTGGTATACTGTGGGTGACCCATTTCAACAGTTCAAAAGAGAGTGCTACTAAAATGGCTCCCCATTTCAGAATCCAGGAGCCTTTGTTCCTAGCCTTTGGAGTCCCCCTATGCTGGCTCTGTGTGGGAGTCAGCATGCACCTGCACAAAGTGGCAGTAATGGCAGCCATCACATGATGACGGTACAGATGAATTTTCCACTCAATTCCCATTTCCCCTACTCTAGGTAGCACAGAGAGGTGGACTTGTCACATGAAGCACCCAAGAGTCCTTAGCCTCATCACATACTTGGATCATGGTGAACAGGGTTTTGGCACAAGCCTATCAAATGCCAAAATATAATGCTTACCTTCTAGCAAATGAATATTAAAAGTATACCTTCTACCAATAGTCAGTTGCTCTGAAATGTGTTTCAGCCATCTGTTGAATGACCAGCTACTCCTGTGGCTTGTTGTAGTTGAGAGGATGATTAGTAGGTTTCTTGGAAATCCTTAGGATCCCTTTCCTCTCTAACCACTTTATAGGCAAATGGCTGAAGGAACACTAGGAGCCTAGTGGATGCCCATTTAGCTTTGAGGTTAGGCTGGTAGTGGAAACAGATGTTGACCTCAAGAGCAGTAAGTGTGTGAAGTACAGAGGGTGGTGTCACAGTCAAGGGAAGAGAAAATGGATGTGTCCAGAGGAAAATAAACAGGGTATTTACATCAGATGAGAAGTTGTGGTAAGACAAAATCCAGACTGAAGGAAGAGAAAGTATGGGCTAGAAATGTAATGAGGACATCAAGTAGTTGGTGCCAGAACTGTGCACACATAAGCAGCAGTATAGTGAGGGGGTGATGGCTCCCTGCACAGAGGGCAAGATGAATCTCTCATGTAATGCAGACTGAGATCAAAGACATGCACAGAGTGTAATCATAAATCAACAGCCAGATAAATATTCTAGAAGTCTTTTCCTTGGGCTTCCTGCCCCACCCAACTGAAAATCAGTTCTGCTTAACTCTAACCTTAACCCTTTTTAAAATTTTCTCAATTTTTTTGGGTGGTGGTGGTGGTCAGCAGCTCCAAGGAACACGGCAAGCCTCTAAAATGGTTATTATGCAGCTGCACATGAGTAGCACCAAGTGTGAGGTCTGGGAACTGCTCCAGGCCCTTTTAATGCAAAATCCTTTTCCCAGTGAGTTTTCCCCTCCACCTCCTAGTGAAAGAACGCTTCATGCAAACTTCTATTTCCAGTGTCTTGGGGACACCATGGAGAATCTACCGATGCTTCATTCTGAGTCCAGCCCTAAGAAGTTACTTTTTTACTGTGATGTGTACTTGTGTTTCAAGACATAAGAGGGCCGGAAGGTATATCCAAAATAACTTTTTATATCTGTAAAAATAAATCTGCAGGCAGTATTCTATTTTCCTGTGCATTGGGAAAGACACCTGGGCTTTTGTGCATTGGTGATGTTAGGATGTGAAGGCCAAATTCCCACTGCAGATGCTTGTGCTGTAGCAACAGTTCTTGGAGGTAGGGAATAGAAGAAGCATGCAATGGTTTGCATTTTGCACACCACTTCTTTAACACACACACCCTGGGATTCAAGGAGAAGATAGATTGAGGGAGGGAGGGAGGGAGGAAGGAAGGAAGGAACCCAGAATTCTAATAGGATTGATGAAACAATAATTACATTTAAAAGAAAAACAGTTCTAGTAGCCCTAGCTGCAATACAGAAATTATATTCTGAAGATCCTCTGAAGCTTTTGTCTAGTACAGTACTAAAAATATTTCCTCATTAATATGTAAACAGTTGTTAATGAGGCTTCACATGACAGCTTCTTGATGTGAACAGAAGATGGAGTACCAGCCAGAAGCTATGCTTTTCCAGCACTCTTCATGTGCATCCTTCTTTTGTATAGTTTCTCTTTAAGGTCTCACAATACAAAACATTTTTCTCCAAGGTTGTTTCCTTGCTCACTGTACTCTGTAACTGACACCATTCCTTCACTCATCACATAAAATCCAGACATTACTGTCATTTTGTTTTTTACCATTGTAATCTGCCCTTTGGGTATATAAATAAATAAATAGGTACATTCCAGGTTTCCTGTATATATATTCTTCACCCTATTTATTTATCATTTACATCTGTACCCTACTCTTTGCCAATGTGTACTAGAATAGTTATAGACATAGCTGATCTCACCAGCTTGCTGTGAGTATGAAATTCCCATAATTTGCTGGGTTTCCTTTATGACAGATTGCAGTTGTATGTATATGTATGCATGTATTATGTTTGTATAAATTTTGAATAACAGAGGTATGAAACCTTGCCAATAGGTACAAAGAGTGGTGGCTCATGGATGAGGCAAAACTGTCTTAACAACAGTTTGCAACTAGCCTTTTGTCTGTAAACTGTGGCAAACCTGTCTTATTTCTACATTACATTAAAACCCAGAGTTAATTGCTGTGTGGCCCAAAAAGATTGCCCTACGCAACCAACTGTCATTGGGCAGAAGAGAAAAAAGATGAGAACTTTGAGAAGGATGAATACAAAAGTACAATACGCAGATCTTGGCATCTTTACATGAATGTGGCAAACAAAACGGCTGCCAAGTTTTGTAAAAATATAACTCCCATCATGCCTTGATTCTAAAACTAATAGAACCTGCCTGGTAGTTAGCAATCTCTGATGGATTATACTTAGGCAAAAGAGAGAACATACGATTTAAAATGTCAGCTGGGAATGATTCTTTTACTGCACTCGTGATAGGCCTATGAAATATTGATAATCTGCAGAGTTCTCATGGTAAAATTTAATGATTTTGAAGGGGATGGTGGCTTTGCACAAATCTTGTGTGATTGTGAGCTGACTTGTGAAACATTGAACATATTATTATCAGATACTTACAGCTTTTATGTTTTGATTTTGAACTTGTGTTTCAAACAGCTTTTGCTAACTTTGTGCCATCAGAGACATTTTGAGCTGGATTCTCAAGGAACCTACTGTCCTGGCAAAGGTTTTCTCAAAGGCTATACATTATATCAAAGATGCACTTTGGGGAGGAGAAGAACACAGCCTAATGTAGAACTGATATACAGAGAGACCAGATGCAGCCTTTTGTGCTAACATTTTCTTTTCTTTCTTTCTTTCTTTCTTTTTTTGAAGTGGCACTGACAAATAAGGATTCCATGTGTAAATATATATAATGTGTCAAATCCTAGTTGTGAATTCTGTTTAGAGAAAATATATGGATAACCAATTTCTATATAACTGTTGCAGCTATAGACTCTGGTGCACTCTCTTTTAAAATCCAATCAGTGAACAACACAGAAGGTTACTTTGGAAGAGGCCCAAAGGCTAATTACATCAGATGGGAAATGAATGTATGTAGTTAGTGACCACAGGATGATGGTGCCAGCCAGGGAATTATGATGATGTATTAACTCCTTTTCTGAGTACTAAAAGAGCAATTGCACCCTCCAAGCCTAAATTGCAAACCCCTAGCTCAGCTAACTACTGGGTGTGTTCAGTTATTTATGGTACCAGAAAATAGCATGGCGTTCACGCCCACAGCCCTAAAACACAATTCTGCTTTTGTATGGTGAATGCAGTCATTCACTTTTATGAAGGGTGCAGAGAATGAATTGAGCACTGCCTGTTGTGTTCACATCCCTTGGCTTGTGATGAGAGGACCCCTTTGCTTTCAGAATATTCAGCATAAGGTTATGAGGAGTTTATTTACATTAATGCATATAAGTGCCATTGGGAAATTGTTCCAGCAAAACTAGAAAAGTTACAGATGGACCTGTCAGTTGCTGTATTGTCCCCAGTTCTAATTCACACGGGGGGTGGGGGGGGATGTTAATAGGATTTGCCGAAAGCATTAACTTTTTCAAAGGCCTTGTCTGCACGAACAAGCTAGTGTTGCACTGTGCTTCGTCAGGCATTGTTTTGAAGTATTTTTATGCATTTTGTGAGAGAGGTCCAGTTGTTTTTTTGTGTGTGTGCTAGTGGGTAGAAAATAAAGGAACTAGTCTGGGCAGAATTCTTACCTTCCAAATATTTATAGTTGTTAATTAGTCCTTTTAAAGAATTGACTCATTTCTTGCTATACTCAGTCCAAGACCCAGTTTTAGGCCAAAACTAGACATTAGACTGGGCACATCACTGGCTGCTCCATTTTTGGATTATTAGTATTAGTATATAGGAGAGATATTCAAGACACACCCACCCTACTTTTATATCTTGTTTTCTTTTTCTTTTAGCATGGAACCCACGATGGTAAGTAATGTGGTTAATCTACCACTGGGTTGCTGACAACACATAAGCTGCGTTCCCAAAAGACTTATTTGCCTCTCTACTGTCCCTCTCCTATCACTCTATTGAAGTGGACTTTAAAAGTGCCATGCAAATCAGGAATAAGTGTCCGCATGAGGCTCAGCAAAATGTGCATTTTTAACGGAACTTCCATCCCCATGGGAGCCATGTTTTCTTTGCGCGCATTTTTTCCCCCCGCCCCTGCTCTTGTTAATAGGGTGCCAGCGGGAATGGGGAGGGACTGCGCTCGGCGTGGCCACAACCAGGAAGACAATCCCTGACAAGTCCAAAGGAAAAATAGCCATCGGTTCTCTGTACGTCTCCCAGATCTTCCGCCCCCCGAAATGGCTTCTCGTGCTGGCAAACATTCACTCTCACTACTTTCCCCTGTTATCGCTGTCAAAATCCACCCTGTCCAGCGCACGATCGCTCATTCACTCACCACTTTCCCTGTTATTGCTGTCAAAATCCACCCCTAGCAATAATCCACCCATTTCACACCTCATAGCGATTGCAACAATGTTGCAATTCTGCGTGATTCTGGCTCTTTAGTTCTGAGCTTTAGAAAGGGAAGCTGCTTGTGTTATTGCTGTGTGTGCAGGTGGCAATCCCCGCCCCTTTTGCCAAGGAGCGTCCCCAAGGTAAATGTTGCGAGGAAAACCCACAACTTCCAAAAAGAGCTCTGAAAGTCTTATTTAAAGGGCACTTTTTTTGTTGCACGTTTTCCTCATTTTGTAGCTCTGGAAGTTCGTTAAAAACCCTGGCATGGGGCCGCTCAGAGGCAAAAGAAGAGTTTTAGCAGACTTTAAATTGCTTGGGGACAGGGCCATAGTAACTTCCAGAGTTCGTTTGCTTTCTGATCACACTGTGTGGCACAGCAGCCTTTTACCTTC
This sequence comes from Aspidoscelis tigris stejnegeri, assembly GCA_023333525.1. NCBI lineage: Eukaryota > Metazoa > Chordata > Lepidosauria > Squamata > Teiidae > Aspidoscelis > Aspidoscelis tigris. Next base: position 57,397,337 of record JALMGA010000002.1, on the reverse strand, counting down.
CAGCTGTTGTAGAATACCACTGAATCACACTTGACTCCTAGTTAACTGCATGGGCACCTCTATGCAGATTTCTTGGCAGAGGCGCAGAAGTGGTTTGCAATTGCCTACTCTTGGGGAAAGGTTGGGGACTGAACTGACAACCCTCTGCTTTCCAAACAGTTTGCTCTACCACTGAGCTACTATGACCCCCTTACCCTGAGCTGAAACCCAGCAAAAGTTGCTCCTTCCAATATCTATCTTTAGCCTTGAAAGGAAGCGGTGCTGGGTGAAAAGCAGAAACGGATGAAAGAGCGGACAACTTTTGCCATAAAAGTGGCTGGAGAGAAGAGAAAGTTAAGCCTCCCTTTTTTTTTCGTGTGCACTTCCCAATAAATCTGCCTCTTCCCCACTCTTGCTGCTCATTGTGTTAAAATAAGCAGCAGCAGTACAGGATGCTCATCCAGAATATTGTGGGTATCTTCTAGGTACCATCTTTTCTTTATTCTGCCTAGAGATGAGTGAGAAATTCTGAACCTTTCTGGGACTCCGACAGAGTCAGTCTTATGCTTTTTGGCACCTCATCAGCAGCCCCCACAGACATTTCAGTCATTGCCTTCAGACAATTCCTTTCTAGCAATATCTTGGCTCCTCCAGACTAATAACTTATTGCCCAGACCACCTGACAACAGCGCAGGGAAAGCTCCCTCTTCTGCACTGGCTGGCCTAAAGTGCACATCTGGGTACTTTGAAGTGCCTGCCTGATGGCTCCTACACATGTGCGGTGACCATTTTCTCTTGAGATTCAGCCATGTGCATGTGCTGGGAGCCATTTTATTCAGTAAAGACCACGCTGCTGGATTTCCATACAAGTAGGTTTTTGTGCTGTTCTGGGAAAACAACACAGTAGAGCTGTGTTGGGGTTGCCACAAATATGTGTGGTAATCCCAGTATAGCTGTGGCATAATTGCACATTTTAACACCTGTTCTGAAGCGCTGACAGCTTGGGCCCTGTCTGCCAATCGTGGCAGGTGGGGGCAGGGCCTGCAGCTGTTCTGGAGGAAGCGTGCAAATGATCTCCCTCCCAAACAGCTGTGAAACCACCTGGGATGGCCAGGAATGCCCTGGCCCGAGTGTAGAGCATGATTTCGTGCTCTAGACCCAGAACACGAGTGGACAGGCTGGGACAGTTCTGAATGGAACCGCTGGCCCAGCTATCCCAGGGTGCCCTACTCCCGTTCCTCAGGTACTTGTGTGAATAGGCCTCTTGTTTCCATCCTGCATCACCTCTGGCTGTCTGAATGCTTGTTCTCTATGCATTTTGAATGCTTGTTCTCTATGCATTTCTCCTCAGAGAACGTCCTCCTGGCTTTCTCCCTAGTAAGTATGTACAGGTTGGGATTGAAACTTCATGAAATAAAGTGTTAGCCTTCCTGCATATTCTGTGCATTCCCCAGAGCCTTTCCCCCCATGGTTTCAGTACTTTGAAAAGCATGCTTTCCAAATGTTTGAGGTATTGAGAAATGGCACCCCTTTTGGTATTTTCTCCTCTCAGTTCCTGAAGCTCTGTGAATCAGGCTGACACCCAATTCCTGTTTTTATTGACGGCGAGGGTGTGCTGGGAAAACCAGCATGACCTGCAGAGCTACTGTACTGCCTTCATTTTTTAATGTACAGCTTGTAGAATAAAAGTCCTGAGAGCTCAAACAGTGATTGTGAGAAAAAGTCAGGGAAATAAAATTTAGGGGCATCTTTAACTGTGCAGTAGGTATAACAGATCTTCCATTTGTTGAGGAAAAATGATGAAAGGAAAGAGACTATATCAAAGAGCAAAGGTGAGTCCAGTAGTATCCATTTCTTATTAACAATCTCCTTTTATGTTTTCCACCTGTTAGAGACAAGCTTCTTTCTTTCTTTCGTCCAGGAATAATGAGAGATGTTTGCTAACAGCATTTAAGTTTGGAGGGGCAGATGGTCTTCCTGTGGTATATGAGTTCCATTGTGGTTTCACAAAAACCTCCTGTAGCTGGTTAGAAATACACTTACTGCTGGAGATCAGATCTTTAGCTTGTGTCAGATTTAAAATCATGTATGCTACTAGCAAAATATAGATGGGGTGGTCCCTTTTTATCACATTTTATCCTACTAATTTTATCCCATCCTCTCTTCAAGTTCACGGTTGTTGATCATTGTTGACTAGCAAACAGTCAGGAGTCTTGTTTTTAGGATTCAGTGGGTGCTAAGCACCTACTCTTTCCTCTTATTGTAACTAGTTTGTTTAGTTCTTGATTTTGGTGCCTCTCCCCCCAAACTGGCATCAAATCTTCAAGTTCTTTCAACATCTTGAAATTCCCTCCCTATTTTGATGAGTATGTGTGAAAGCTCTAAAGGATTTGTTCTCTCCTGCAAATGCTCTTTGAATTTTGCAAAATATGATTTTCAGTGTAAAATTTAATCAGAAATCATCAATATTGCAGTCACGAACACACACACTCCTACCTACCTACCTTAAAAGGCAACTTTTCTGGAACTAGACTGTTGGTCTCACAACCCACGATGCTGAATGAATTCTCTCCATTTCTTCCTCAGTAATATTTTGGTCGATCTCTTCACAATGCATCTCAGCCTATAATTAGTGCTGCAACACTGCGTTACATTGGAGTAACTTCCATTTCACTTGGGTGGGGCTGAGTTATGTAGACATTCACATTTTCCCTGTTATGTTACTGTTACTGATGAAATGTATAGTCATCTATAAACCTTTGTGAAGGTGCCAAAAACCTGGCACTAAACAGGGTTACCCCATTAGAAAATCTCTCTGTTGACCTCTGCTTCTGCATCCTTCCTTATTCTCAGTTGTCACCACTGTGCCAAATTTTATGCTGTAAATTCTTTGGAATAACTTGTTCTTTTGAACTTTGTAAATCCTGGTGTATAGTAGTACTCTAAGAATAATCACAATGTTGACGCCAGGAAGCCAAGTGAATATTAGCACTAAAGGAACTCAACCTGAATCTCACTTAACATGTAAATTTTAGGTAAACAGATCTTTGAAATTCAATTTCCCTGGTATAATTGTGTAACAGAGTGGGTGTGAGGAAAAAATGAGAAAACCCAGCAAGGGAGCACAGCTGGGCTAATGCTTCTTGTAGGCGTCTTGAATGACATGACCTATACTTGTCTTTGTAAAAGCCTTCTGCACTTGATCATCAATGGGAAATTTATTTGAAGTGAAGTTCTTTGAAATTCACTCAGCTCTGGTCTGAAGGCAACACCAAGTGTGAAGTGGGGCTGGTAAGTGGGAAGACATTAGCTAATGGGAAATTGATAAGGAGAAATCCAGGATTAGAAATTGTTTACAAGCGCTTTGATGCTAATTTCTCCTGAGCAGGAACAGGCAGGGAATGGCGACCTGGATTCTTAGAGGCACAGTTGCCAGAGATGCACAGACACGGTAAAGGCAAGAATTTGATCAAAGGGAAAACTGTAGCCTAAACGATAATCTCTTAATACTCACCACAGGACCAAATGGAAGATTAGTTTGGGTACTGTAATTTTGTGATCTGCTGTAGGTTTGTCAGGCCCAGGGTGCTATATTTTATATTTTAACTATTGCATCTTACTTGTCCTTCAAGGAGATTAAGACAGCATACATATGGAACGTTTTATCTTCATGTGGGGCATGACTAATTAAGTATATTTACTGATAACGAAACACACATCTCTTGTCTGGTGCTTTTAATAGAGCAACATGGCAAAGACACGCCCTGCTCCCAAGACCTTACATTTAAAAAAGAAACACCACACACTAAGCTATGGAACCAAGCAGTAATTTGACAGGCCTCACCAATTAAAAAAAAATACTCTGCTCTAGCACAGAGACTGCCACTATGGTGCTAAAGAGCACACTAGGGCTTCTGAGCATTGCCTGCAAACTTTCTAAGGGAATTATCAAACACCTGTTGGCATCCTGATGGGGCTGGCAGAAAGGTCCAATGTATCTCTGACCTACCCAGCTGAAACACTGAATTTAAGGTAGTGTAGGAGATTCCAGGCTATCTTAAAAGCATCGGCATGTTTCTGGATATCCTCAGAGTTGCAGCATCTGATGTCACCTGTGCTAGCACCGCAGTGGATTGTTCATCTGGAAGCCGGCTGCCGACATGAAAATAAACAAAAGAAAATGGGCTGGAGCACTGAGTTCCTGGCTGAATGATCCATGATGAAACAGGTCATTCTAAGCTGATGGACTCTTTTTGCTCGGCTGTGAGGAAATGACAGCATTTTTAAAGAGACAGTGTTTTCTTGTACGGTATGGAGAGATTCTAGGGATAATTTTGCACAAAGACACCAGGGCATCCCTTAGATAGCACCAGCATGCCAAATGGAGGCTCCCTGTATGCTTGCTGGTCTGGTATACTGCCCAGTGCTGAATCAGCCTCAGTTCTTCAGTAGCTGCCTGGAGGAAAGAAATGTGAAATTCCAAATTTGAAATGTGGTCATGTGTCCAAACACCTACTCTAAGCAGCACACAACACTATTTACTGATGAAAAAGATGCCACAATGTTTATATCAAACCTGTACATTCTGGCAGAGGTTGCCACTTTAAGTTCAGTACTGTTGCAGTAGTCACTGATTTAAAAGCCTTTCCCTATTCAGGATATGTCATGAGCAATGCAAACATTTGTTTAATGATTAACAGAAAATGCCAGGAGGCAGGATGACACAGGCCTAACGCAGATTAAAAATGGATGCAGAAACAGCTCCAGCATGAGGATCGGTGCTTTAAATAGTTGCATTGAGTTGTGGCTGACTTCTGATTCCATGGGCACCTCTATGCAGTTTTCTTGGCAGAAATAATTCAGTGGTTTGCCATTGCCAGGTTCCAAGAAGAGGCTGGGGATTGAATTAGCAACCCTCTGTTTTCCAGTTGGTTTGCTCTGCACTAAGCTTCAACCATGCTCAGCATATGAGTAGGTTTCCTTTATATAGCGTGCAACCCTTAAGCCAATCGATTATCTGCCTTCCTGCTTCTCTTCTCTTTATCCAGGCTAGTGATAGAGATTTAGGCCATGTCCCCATGCATGCCATTTGGTATGGAATGAGCACGCAAAGGACCAGGAGTGGGTCCAAGGTCGCTCCCAGCCCGTCCCCATGCCATTTCCGGTGACGCAGGCTGGGTGCGGGTTGGGCGCAGATGCAGCCATCCCCATGCAAACCGTGCCAAACCCTGGCAAGGGGGAGCAGCACCCCCTCCTCTCTGCCCCCTCTCTCCTAATTAGAAGCCGAATTCATGTTAGCCCATCCCTGTGTCACCAGCTGCAAATGCCCCTGTGCCGCCCGCGGCAAATCCTGCATCCCCCCCCCCCCTTAGCTTCCCAGAAAGCCAGGACTGGGCTGGGAGGTATGGAAAAAAGTTGAAATAAAGCTTAATAATAACAATAATTTTATAAATAATTTTAAAAGACTGAAAGCCACTACGAGATTTAGCAGCAGTTAGCTGCTTGAGCAGTTTTGCGCACCTCCGCTCCACTGGGAACCGTGAGAATGCCCGTCAAGTTTAAAAGGGAGAAAATCAAGCCTTTTATCGTGATCTCCTTGGCGAATAGGAAACAGGGGTTGAAATTTTGGGGAATTGGAACAAAAATCAAACCGTTATCCTGCCTGCCTTGGCAATTGGGAAACGGGGGTGGAATATTTTCCGTGGAAAATGTGCAAAAATTAAGCCATTATCCTGCCTGCCTCGGCGACTGGGATTTTTCCACTCCCAAAAAATGTCAGTGGCTGCGATCTCCAATGCACAGGGCAGGAATGGCAAGCCCCACCACCACCTCCCAATGACACGAGCATCCTCCCCGAATAGCCCATGAATGTTCCCATGCATGGTCTCGGCTCACTAACCAATGCATGCCAGGACTCCGAACTGTGCCCAGACTTATTTTTTCGGGTACCAAATTTGGTCCTGGTCTGGCATGGTTTGGGGGGATTTGGTCCATGGAAACTGGACCAAATCGAAAATACATGCCGAGCCCAGTTTTGGTGTGGATCAAACATGCATGGGGATGTACCCTTAGAGTTCAAGGATGCATTTGAACCTAGTAAAAGCACTCAAGTTGAGGCAATGGAGAGAAATGGAGCCAAAGGAGAGAGTTTTATTATTAATTTATTTGCATTTTTATCCTGCCCTATACTTAAAGGTCTCAGGACAGGTTAATGGAAATAAAAACAAAATATAAAATGGACACTAAAATTGGGGAGGGGATGATGTTTCCTCAACCAAAGACCAGGATAAATAGGTAAATGTTTAAATCTTTTCTCCATCATTTTTCTTAAAACAACAAGAAGAGTTGGCTTTTCTACCCAACGTATCCACTTAAGGGGACTCAGTGGCTGACAAAGCTTTCTGTTCTCCTCACAACAAACACCCTGTTAGGTAGGTGGGGCTGAGAGAGCTGTGACTAACCCAGGGTCACCCAGCTGGCTTCATGGGGAGGGGAGAATCAAACCAGGTATTCCCAGATAAGAGTTTGGCTCCCTAACCACTTGGGCAATCCCAAAGGCCAAAGAGACAACCCTGGAGAGGGCAGCTTTCCCTGTCTGGGCTGAATATGGGAAGCACAATCCTACAGCCAAGAACATGCTGAGGCATAGAAAATTCTAAAAATGCCCTATTTGTGAACAGGTTAGCTTGGCTGCTGTGATTAGGGAATCACTTTTGATCCTGCTGCTCTTTTAAAGAAATAAAAGTCCACACTTTACAGTCAGATTTGAAGTTATTGTGCAAAACCTGTGTTTAACTGTATGTACTATTAGAAGCCTCCCCCATAACATCCTCGTTTTCACCCTGCCGTCAGATCACCAGCCCATATATTGTAGGTTCTGTTGACTTCTGTCACCCTCATGGAATTGCCACTTCAAGCATCTCTTGGCTTTATTGACAATTTCCTCTTACTGCTAAAGCTCTAATAGATAGGTGTGTCTGTGCAATTAAGCTGCAATTCAGTGAAAATGACTTTAGGTCTGATTGCAGCTTTAGCCTTTGAAGGGACTGTCCTGGATTTCCTAAAATAACTGCAGCCATGGGGGTATTGAAGGAGTGTTCAGTCCAATTGCTGCCTCTCTCCATGTGATAGCATTCTGAGACTTACACTATTTATATTGGGAGGGGGTTATCTGTGTGTGTTCTGAAAGTGTACTCCAACTCTGTCTGCTCAGGATGTTTATTTACTGTACATGACAATTTAATTACTAGTTCCTGTTCTCATTGATATAATAAATAAACCAGTTTCTCAAGGTTTAGAAGCAACTGGAGTTAGGGTGGAACCACTACCAACCCTGTATCTGAGAACAGCCTTGTAGAAAGGGTGGCAGCTGAGTATAGGAGGTGGGGGGAGTCCATCCATTGTTTATTGGCAACTCTTGACCAGTGTGACTATTATCATTAGCAACCTTGGTTACCTCCCTATGTTGAGAAGAAAATGTGAGATCTGGTTTTGATACCACAAAGGGGAAGGCAAGTGTGGGCATTTACCTGTCTGGACACTTGCTCCAGTTATGGCTGGTCTGAGGCTGTATGTGTGCAGAACATTTTTTCAAGGACTGTGCTAAAAAACTAAGTATCCAGACAAGTAAGTTATATCACTGTTCCCGGAAAGTCCCAGTTTAGCATTGATTTTCCTGAATAGTGATACTCTGTGATATTACCCCAATATCCTGGGGATTTATTGGGTCACAGATATACAGTATATGGCAATCCCAGCATAGCTCTAGGATAATCTGACACTTAAGGCTCAGACTAGATGGGTTCCTGACAAAATAGGCCCTTTTCCCACTGGGGCTTAAAACCCTTCTAAGACCCCATTAGGAACCCAATTAGTACCTTATTGGTACCAATTGGGAAGGCCCTGTCCTCACCTGGACTGCACTGAAAGCCCCATCTGCAAGGCCCTGTCCCCACGAGGGCAGGGGAAATCCAGATTTAATGGGTCATTCAGGCCCTTAAATCCAGATTTCGTGTGGACCTGATTGAAGGTGTACACAATGGGGTCTTCAGGCATATCCACAATGCAGATCTTCAGGAGGACCCCATCTCAAAGATCTGGATCTTGAAGGTCTGGATCTTTGACTGTAGGTGGAAAAGGGGGCCAGTAGACAATTTTGCCAGAAAAGTATCAGAGAGCCCGGGCCTTTTTGCACTTGGCCTTATTCTGGAATATATCTCAGGATAGGGGTCTGTTGTCCACATGCTAGTGCAGACTATGGTAGGCCCTAGGTGAGGTCTGCCATACTCTTCATTAGCATATGGAAAACAGACTCCTATCCCAAGATATATTCCAGAATAAGGCCAAGTGCAGAAAGATTCATATGTGATATTTCTCTAGTAGTATATTCCTAAGAACAGGTTATTTGATGAGGAGATCATTCTTTTGGGATGTTCAAGATTCTTGGTATAACAGCAGCTGCCACTGAGTAAAATTCCAGATTCTGGAATTATACTTGGCTCTGTGCTTGAGACTCTCTCTGCCCCTGTGGACACACAAATCTAAATGATTTTTCTCTTTTTTTTTTACCTTGGTTCGGCCTTCTACGGCCTGGAATTCTTAGAACAGTATGGCAATTCACAAGTCATGTTGCATCTTCTTGATATCAATGCACCTCCATATTCAGTAGAATAGTATTTTTGTCTAGGTGGGCTAGATGTATAGAGAACTTAACCTCCCATGTTTATTTGCACTGAAGCATGGCTGCTGAATTTAGCAGCACTGGAAGCCTGGGCCCAGGGCCAGGAGAAGAATCCCCTGATCCAGCCAGGACTCCCAATGAGAAGCTTGTTAATTGACACAGTATAATGAATCCAATCAGTAACATTTCACTGCAGAAATGAAGGTGGATCATTCTACAAATTTTATATTCAGAGCCTCTGCTAGGGAGATTTTTATGTACTTTGGAAGCCTGTCTTATCAAAAGCCATAGGCAATTTTTTTTTTCCATTCCCCACAACTGATGTTTTATTTTAGAGTTAAGTCCATGGAAACCCTCGATGCTCCACCAAGGCACTCTGAGAGCGTTAATCATTCCATTTGATCTAGGACTGCTGAACTAGTTTTACTTTCACAGCAGCTGTTATTTTCTTTAATTAGCACAGATGAAGGCTGAGGGCAATATGGCACCTGAGGCTCAAAATACACCAAATATGTTTCCTAAGATGCATTCCCATCTGTTGCATATTGTTCAATAAAGGAAGCTGTGCATTTTCCATTTAATCTGCACTGGAGCTTGGTCAAGGTTGTTCTTTTTTTGTATATTCATCACACTCAAAATGTAAATATCTGCATTAATGTAACATTAATTAATTTATTATAAAACCATTCAATTTAGTCACCTTGTTTCCCTGGTCTGTCAGGTTTTTAATATTCATTTTATCACAGAGAATTGGTTACAAAAAAAAACACAACACAGTTTTTAATCTCTCATATAACAGAGACTGCAGGAAGATAATTTATGGCATCATATAGGGATAAAGACTCACGGCCCCACATGTGGTTCAGGCGGAAACAGCTGCTGTATGAAATGATTTTTAAATGGCCTATGATGTTGCAAATGTGCCTCTTTGCCAATTACTAATAAAAGACATCCAACCATTTGCCCTGAGCTCTGTATGAGATAATAGCCAACCCGAAGCTTGCTGAAACTAAAGCTGTTTAGCCTAAGATTTTTTCTGTGTTCACACCTAAATTTTAATCCGGCTTCAGATTACATTAAAAGTGAACAAAGCCATCAGCAAAATGACAAGCTGTTTTCTTTCTACATTGTATAACTCAGAAAACCCACCTTGGGGTTAGATAATCTGTAAAGAAAATGACTCATCACTTTTCTGATGATAGAATCTGGATTAAAATTCAGCATTTGGCCGGATTCACAATGGCTGACTAGTAACAATACATACTAGAATGGCTAGGTCCCACATATGGACAGCAGAACTTGTACTGCAAATGACCAGCTCAGATTGTCAAGGTAAGATCCAAACTAGCATCTGTTGGGAGGTTGGATGTTGGTGATGTGGACACTGTGAATGACTGCGCAGCTGCAGTCATGCAGCACATGTCCCCTCATCATATAGCACTCATGGAAAAGGATGCAGATCTGCCATCCCAGGAGCGATCAATCCATTGCTGGTCAGCCTGGGGACAGTTTTTCAGTTTTCCGCAGGTGGATCAGTCTGGGAATGCTTAGGTACCTCCTGGTGAGCTATGGCAGTGTTCACATGCAGACAAGCCTGACTAGAGAGCAGAGTGCTCCAACTGGCAACTGCAAAAAGGCCATGTGATTCCATGTGTATCTGGAAAATCAGGATCTTGCTCATCTCCAGTTCCCTGAATTTGTCATTATTTTGATTTTTATGTGTTTTATAACCAGTGTCCATTCAACAAAGCAATGGAGATTTTTTACATCCTCTTAATCTTGGTCTCCTAGAAGTACTTTTGAATTCCCGATAAAAACATAGAGAGAAATATCTTCATCCCTGCACATTTTCTGTGCTTCTGCTGCTTCATATCTTCGACGTTCTATTTTCATATGCCAGTGCTAATCTCCAAGGCTCCAAAGCATGGTGAAACTTCAAAGGTCTTATCTCACTGCAGGCCATCTTCAACTTTCCATTCAATGTAGAAGAAAGCTCAAAGTATGAAAATAAATGACCCTGTATTTAGCACGTGTCAAAAGACAGATTTGCTTCACATTTGTGGTGGTGAACCCTTCCTTCCTTCCTTCCTTCCTTCCTTCCTTCCTTCCTTCCTTCCTTCCTTCCTTCCTTCCTTCCTTCCTTCCTTCCTTCCAGTAACAGAAAGAGTCAAGGAATTTTGCTTGCTTATAGATATGGAAGAAAGTGTTGGAGTCTTTCTGGAGTTGTATTTGGCACATAGATGGAATAAACTGAGGCCAGACTCTAACCTAAGCATGGCTTGTGGGCTGAAACTTTGAAGCAAGCAGGGTGGTGTGTTGGCATACAAGGAAGCAGGTTTCTAAGGCTGTGGCAGTATATGCCTGATGCTTTTCTAAGTCTGTCTAATCATAGCCCCAATCAGCTTTCGTGGCTGAGTGGGGATTTGAACCCAAGAATCCCTAGGTCACAACTGAACTCTAACCATCACGTGATACTGCCTAAGTTCTACAATAGGGTGATATACAAACTTAACAGAATAAAAACTAAATAAGTCAGCTGAAAAGTAATGTATAAGCAAGTACGCCTTAACATTAAAACAAAGGCCTCATAAACTTCCCTAAAAGTGGTCCATGACTGAAGTTTCCCCAACATAGCACCATACCTGAGCAGCCTTTGCCCTGATATCCCAGCCAAATGTACTCCTCTTGATGACAAAAACAGAACTGACATTTTAAAAAATAAAACATCGTTAGCAATTGGCAGCTTTGTGCTTGTGGTCACAGTTACATGAGATGTATGAAGCGGTGGAAGAACAGAACAAAATTCACACGCAGAGCCATTTTCAAGCATTGCTGTTCTGTGACAACTGTCTCAGAGGCCAAATAACGTTTTATAGATAAATGGTTTTATAGATAAAATGCAGCAAACTAGCCTGTTGACTAATCAATTTATAAGAACAGGCAAAGTCAGTTGTGTGTGTACTTTTAAATAAAAGTGTGTGTAGCTAACCTGAACAATTCCTTAACTGTTCCAGTAATGCATCTGGCACACGGCTGTTCCTCATAGTATAGCAGTGCCTTACAGCTGGCTGAAAATAGGTTGGTTTTAATTTTGCAGATACTATGTTTGTTTATCTTGTTACCTAAGACAAATTTGCCCCCTCCCTTCTAATAAAACAAGATAGGGTTGCAGCAGCTGCATTCTCAGCCCTTCCTATCTTTTTTTTTTTTTTTTTTAGGGATATACCCAGCTTGTATCATGCCTCCCTAACAACCTGCTTTGTTTCTGTGGAAGGCAGCTGGCATGCAATTTCTGCATCTTCTTTCTAGGTTTGAGATTTCAGTCCTTTGCAGGGTTTCTTGAAATAAGCTTCACTGAACTATTTTACTTGCGAATTTGGGTCACTGAGGCTATGTTCATATGCATTTTTTAAAAGAACCTCTGATGCAGCTTAAAAATGGTTTGCACATGGGATTGTTCACAAGCCTCCTGAACACTCTTGTCTGGAGGAGCTAGAATAGATATGGGATGAGAACATGAGTGCCACACACAACCCCTTTGCGCACTTACCTTAGATCTGGAATGCGAACCTCATAGACAGCTTCAGGGCTTCATCAGAGAGGTCCCACCCTTCCCTGGTACACTCTATCTGCACAAGATGACATCTAATCCTGATCTGGATAGCTGGTGGTCCTTGACGCTGATATATCAGGAGTAGGGATGCACACATTTTTTTTTTTTTTTGGCATTCGATTCAAATAGGTCCCCTTTGAATGGGGGTAGGATTTGATTCGATATGAACCATGCAAATTTGATATGAATGTTAGATACAAATCCCATACGTATCTGCTCGGAGCGCATCAAATCCTCCATGAATCCACTTTGAATCCACTCTCAATCCACTTCAAATCCACTCTGGATCTGTTGCAGATGTGACTGGGGTGGCTGCTTTTGCACCTCCCAGGTTCATGAATATAACAAAGTTTCGCCTGAATGTTCTCAAGCATTCAAATTTGATTTAAATCTGAATATGCGAATTCATATGAATTCATACAAATAATGAATAATTGAAATATTTGTGCACATCCCTAATCAGGAGTGAGCTTTGTAGGTGGTGTGGGGACTGGTCTGGACCAGTGTCATCATGTAGATGGCTCTGTTCCTGACCACCCTTTGCCATGGTCCATACCAGAGGATCTTGCTGGTCCAAACCCACTGGGTTTGCTTCTTTCTTTCTTTCTTTCTTTCTTTCTTTCTTTCTTTCTTTCTTTCTTTCTTTCTTTCTTTCTTTCTTTCTTTCTTTCTTTCTTTCTTTCTTTCTTTCTTTCTTTCTTTCTTTCTCACTATATATGAACAGAGACTGAAGGTTTGATTTTGAAGACTTCCAAAGAGTTCCCTGATATAGTAGGAAAACAAATCTGATTAAGGGGGCAGATCTCTTGTGGCAGTGGTGCTGCAAGAAAGTTCTATGCTTCCAAATTTGAAGTATATCATGTCCCTTCTCCGAGGAACATAAATAGTTTTTTCCTTCCAGTATTTATTTATTAAACTGTCTGGTTGCCTTATGGCACCATGCTGTACAGTAATGGTATCAAACAAACAAACAAACTCCTATATCCATATAAACAGCCCTCTCATCATGTGGAGAAAGGTTTGATCAGTTCACAATTTATTCTTACAGCAACAACTCTCTGAGACAGATTATAGGCCCAAGTGGTGTCTGGTTCAAGATCACCAGGTGCACTTCACGGCAAAAATGGAGATTTTAACTAAGATTTTTATTGTCCTTGAGGGCATCTTGTGCAAACATGTAGTTCCAAAGCAGAAGAGAAGTGGGGCACTTATTTGACTTGTTAGTTTTTGTGTGTGTTAAGACAAAATTTAGATCTTTTTAACAGGTGAAAATTTGATGAATATGCCCTTATGTGGGCAGGATGGAAAGCCTGTGCAAGTAGATGTTGCCAAAACATGAATAATCTCACATCTAGACACATTCTTATGCTGTGTTCATACCTATGTTTTAATCCAGATTTAATCATACTCAGAGTGAGAGAACCCATTAGCAAATTGGCGTTCACATGGGCCTGAACAGGGTTTGTCTCACTCCTTGGCAAGGGCCGGGGGCCAGTAGTGAGGCCTGGGGGCCATGGCCGTTGAGCAGCTCTGTGCTCCAGTTGATGCCCACATGCCACTTTGTCAATGTAAAACATTTCTGACTGAGTGAAGGTGAATAGAACTGGGTATGTAGGGTCCAAGCACTCTTGACAAACTTTTAAAGGAAAGCTACTTTGTGACTCCTAGGCATTCTCAAGCAGAAGGGAAGGCTATCCTTCAAGCCCTGGAAGTTGCAACCTGAATTCATATGTGAGGTCTTCCAGCCTGTTGATCCTTCTGTTGCCCTTCTCTGCCCTTTTCCCAATTCCATAATATCCTTTCTGAGGTGTGCTGACCAGAATTGTATACAGTACTCCAAATGTGACATCCCCATAACTTTATAAAGAGTCATAATGATGCTTGCCAACTTATTTCCCAATTACCCCTAACATTGAATTTGCTCTTTTCATTGCTGTTGTGCACTAGATCAACACCTTCATTGAGCTGTCCATCAGAACCCCAAGATTCCTTTTCTACTCTGTCACAGAAGACTCAGCCTTCATTAGCTTATAGATACAATTGGGGTTATTTGCCACAGTACTCATCACTTTGCAATTACCTAGATGACTCCATTCAGTAGAGTGATAGATAACCTTTCCTATTGCAGCATTTCCCTGAAATTTCAACTCGGTGAAGGCTACTGGTGGTGACAGGCTGTCTCTCTCTTTCCCCATCCTAATTTTCCATCTATCCATTTTAGCCTTCTTCTCTCTGTTTTCCATCTTCCATTAACACCTGTCCCAAATGTGGACAGATTTGTTCTGTAGCTGCTGGAGCATTCCATCTGGGAACTGTTCCAGTACAAATGGTTTCAGCTGGTGCAGTCCAGGCCAGGTAAGTGCTAAAAAGTCCTCAGCTAAAGCAGAAGTACAGTTAACATGCCTAAGATAATTTTCCTACTTTAGAAACTATATGTAAATGTGCTTTTTGTGTATTAAATAGGTATTTAATATTTATGCAAATTTCACTTGAGTATTTACGCATTTCACTTGTGAAAATATAACTGGAGTGGAAAATCTAGAGTTTTCACAATCCCCAAAACTAGGCTTAGAAAGAACACAAAGCAGAACATAAAAGTGGCCCCTCAGGTTTAAAAGCTCTCTGGTTGGTGAAAGTTTCACCCAGCTGCTTAGAGCCCTTTTGAAACTCAAACAGATTTAGCGTTCTTTTTCTGTGTTTGGGAGATAAGAGTTTTTATCTGGATGCTTTCTTTAAATTCCTCATGAAATCAAAGGAACGATGTATGTTTGGAAGATGAAGGGAGATTTTGGTTGAAACAACTGTTAGGTTTTCATGAGTTTGTAAGAGAAAGCCCAACCTTGTTCCACCGTGTTATCGAAACTGTGGTTGTTTACCTTAGCAAATTATTTCTAATTGCACTTTACTAAGCCAATAACACTTTCCTATGGTAGTTTATTGGGTCCGTTTACATTTACATTGTGGTCCACCCACAGAGTGAGAAAGTACATCAGCAAAGTGAAATGCCATTTTCTTTTGGCATTATCTAGCTCATAAAATCCATTTTTGGGTTAGCTAATGTGGAAAGGAAGGCCAATGTTCATACTTTTGGACAGGATTTGTTCTAGTGGACAAGTCCAAGTCAGTCAGGATCAAGGCAGGATCGCTGCTGCAAAGTCTGAACAAGGATTCATTGCAGGTTTAGATTTTGCAGCGGGGTCTGGAAAATGCAGACTACTAGTAAGTTGTCCACAGCAGGATTGCTCCAGGGAAAGTATCCTAGTGTGGAAGGGATGGTCCAGTGAGCATCTTGGATTGCTCCAGCAGGTAAATGCAAAAAAGCCCAAAGTGATAGTCACATCAGTGATGTGTTCTCTTATTCTGGTGGACTGAAGCTGGATTATAATTCCAATTTCATTGAAATTGCCTGACTTGTTGCCATTGTATTTGAAGCTATTGTCTTCTGTTCTTGATGCCAGCTGTGGTTTTAGTGGTAAACAAACCAACAAAAGTAACAGGCTGTCCTGATGGACAAAAATGACAACATGGATCATGCCACACAATGTTTCCAAATCTAGTAGAAGTGCTGCACCCTTCTGTTCTGAGTGAGGAGGAAAGAAGCCACAAAACAACCAATCAAGCATAATCCTGCATTCAGAGATGCCTGTGCAGTTGAGAAAAGATTCAGGAGGCAAGTGTGGGGTTATGCAATATAGCATCCATTCCCACTTCTCATTCTTTCCTGTGTAGGGTCATCTAGGAAGGAATTATTATTTGTAAGAGGTAAGACTTAAGTGTTGGGTAATGGCATGTGGAGTCATCAGGCATGTCTCCTGTTAAGGTTTCAGAAGAGAAAAGGTAGCAGTGTGAACAGCTTGTGTGTGATCTGTCAGAAGACAAAGATTTCTTTTTTGGAATGGAAGGCAGAGATCTCCAGTATGGAGCAGATTCATTGAGATTCTAAGTGGAGCCAGGCTTCTAAAGGTAGAGTGACATACTCCAGCACATGGGTAGGGTTTGCAAGGAACCTTTCTTGTTTAAATTGTTCAGATTAGGGCATGAGTCACCACAGTGCTCTGTGAAACAGCTGGGCACCACACCCAATTCCTTGCCTGGAGGACAGAAGCAACCAAGGTGTGTGTAATGCCCATGGCATACCATCAAAATTCCAAAAGGTGTCTAATGGGCAGGAAAGGTTGATAATCTCTGTTTAAGTGAAGTTGTTCTCTTGAACTTAGAGAAACAATGTTTTTAGATATAAAGTAGGTATTGGTGGATGGGAAGGTGGCTGTGATGGGGGGAAAGACATTTCTGCTGTTCATTACCTTATTGACTCAACTGGAGTGGTGATTTTGTGCTTATTGCACTACAAGCTTCTGAAAGGAAGGGCACCCCCCTTCATTTCTGGCCTATGACCATCCAGTCACCCCTTCTGTTCTAGATAGGAACATATAAAAAGGAACTATAATTGAACCGGGTAGAGAGCTTTTCTGACCAAATATCATGATGTGTGAAGAGCATTTTCAGGAAGGATCTCTCTGTGTGTGTATGGAGGAGCCATATCTTTATTCAGCATGCAGTGTACACATATCTAGTAGTAGGTAGTAGTCACAATGCAACTGTAGCCAGAATTTATCGGAGTTCTTTGAAGCCCACAAATCATACTTTGAGCCATACTTTGCTGCCATACCATGGTTTTCAAACAACACCCCAAACCTGGAGTGGCTTCTGCCACTGGTTACTGTAGCTTTAGATATCTTGGCCCTTTCTGCACTGCGCTTTATTCTGGATTATATTCTGCAATAGGGGTATGCTATCTGCATGCCAGTGTAGACTATGGCAGGCCCTGAAAACTGACTAGCTGCTTTCTACCTATGTTATCTAAACCAAAGGTAAAATTTTCTGGATTAGATCATGTGGAAGGAAAACTGCTAATCATTTTGTTGATGTGTTCTTTCATTCTGGAAGTGACCTGAAAATGGACTGAAACCTAGCTGCCACTGAAATCCGGACTGGATTTGAACTTGGGATTGAGTGGTCCTATTAAGTTCCCAAGCTATCCAAATCCAGGAAGGGTCTTCCCCATGCCTTTTCCTTTTCCCCGTATTTTCTGCAGAAACCCCTGCAGAAATCCAGAGAAAATAACCACCTCATTACTGAGGACTTTTCCAGTCTAGCCTGGATTTTAGTCCCAGCAGGCAGCTGGGGCTAGTGAAGTGAGCAAGTGACCGTGTGTGTGTGTGTGTGTGTGTGTGTGTAGAAGGGAATGTGATGCATCAGACGGTTGTTGCAGGTTATTGCAGGAGGAGGAGGCTGGGGTGAGCGAGGGGTGCGGGGAGGTGGTGGACTGGGGCAGCGGCAGGCAGCTGTTGCAAGATCAGAGGAGGAGGAGGAGGCTGGGGTGAGCAGGGGGTGCGGGAAGGCAGCAGACGGTGGTGGCAGCAGTGGCAGCCAGCTGTTGCAGAATTGGAGGAGGAGGCTGGGGTGAGTGGGGTGTGCAGGGAGGCAGCAGACGGTGGCGGCAGCAGTGGTGGACAGTTGTTGCAGGATTGGAGGAGGAAGAGGAGGAGGCTGGGGAGGTGGTGGCCGGTGGTGGTGTCAGATGCAGGTGTGCTTGTGTGCACCTGTGGGTTGGTTGTGGGAACAGCCTGATGTGTGCTTGGTGCTGTTCCCAGCCTCCAACCCTAACTGCATCACAACCCAGATTACTCTGGTCCAGAGTTTACAGTAGGTGGGAACTCGGCCTTAGAGAAACTTCCTCCATGCAGTTCAAAGGTTTACCACAGAGAAGGGCTATCTCCTGGTGGCAGCAGTCATTGACAGAGGCACAACAGCATTTTAGACTGCCAACATCTTGGGATAGGGACAGAAGTGCCCATGAACTTAACTATAGCGGCTATATAACAAAAACCTCAAAAGCATGTTAACACTTGTTCTCCTTTGGTCCCTTCATAGGAAGGAGGACAGCTGTCTCCACAGCTGGAAGTTTAATATGCTTAGTTCACTACAAGCTGGTGGTCCTTCTTCTCTTCCAACATCCAGACAAAGAGAGGCTTATTCTCTTGTGCCCAGAACCTGATCTGCTGAGGAAGCAGATCAGGTTTGTTTGCTGACTCATTTGTACCTGTTTTCAGTTGAAACCTTTAGCTAGGTGCTGCCCTAGCCTGCAACTTCTGCAGTACAGGTATCATGTGAGCATTTTCAAAGCATTTAGCTCATGCAACTGAAATACAAACCATGCCTGCAAAGGTAGTACACAATATTACATGAACATCTATCTCATGTAGTTTGTGCAAATAGCCACTGAAAGAATAAGAAATTTGGGGAGGTTTGCACAGTCCTATATTAGTATAAACCTTGTACAGTTTATTGCCAGTCTCAACAGGCCCTTAGGCTGATGGAAATTGTGTGTTTAGCAACGTTAAGCCACAGACATCCTAGCCTTGTATAAAAATATAAGATTATAGCTGCCATCCTGTCCCATTTCGCCATTCCAAATCTCTGGAAGCTAATTTCTTGCACAAAACTGAGAAAGCATAGAATTATGGAGGTGGAAGGGACTACAGGACCCCCTTAGTCTAGCCTCTGTGGTGTTTAGGAAAGCAAATTAAATTATTCTTGAAAAGTGGCTGCCTAGCCTCTTTCTGAAAACCTTCAGAGATGGAAAAGCTCAAGTGTCCATTGGTAGAATGCTCCACAGTTGTACAGATCTTAGATGATTTTGTACTGGCCAGTATACCAGACTAGCAAGTGTGCTAGGTACCTCTTTTCCTCATGTTGTCTGGTCTAAGGGACACCCTGGGGCCAGTGTCGAATCCTTGCTGCCAGAAAATGTTATTTGTGCTCAATCAGAACCTGGGACATTACAACTTGTGGCGGTGTGACTCTAGAATTCTTAACTCTCTTCACTATGGTGGCAGGCAGCAACTAGCCTGAATAGCTTTAACAAAGGATTAGATAAATTCATCAATTGCTACTAGAATGGATGCCTAGGTGCTGCCTCCAGGTTGGAGAGACAGGAAGGATGCCCTTAAAGACCATTTGCAGAGAGGTTTTGCCTTTGTCTTCTGCTTGAGATGCCCAGAAGCAATGGGCGGATCACAGGTGCTGGACTACATGGGCTGTGGCCCAATCCAGCAGGGCTTCTCTTATGTTATTATGTTCACCTTCTTCCAGTTGTGCCTTTTCTAGGCTGATCATCTCTGGTTCCCTCAGGCTGTCTTTGATAGGCATGTTCTGAAGTCCCTGCATCCCCTCTCTGGCCCACGTTTTCTGTTTAGTAGGAAAGTTCCACCATTAATGTGTGGTAACTTGCTCATTACACGGCTACTGACTTGACATTAGCAAGGAATTATTAAATTAGTTTGACTTTGCTAAGGGTCTATTAAATTAGAGTTTAATGTCAGAAACAATAGAGCCATTTTCAGAAAGAAAATGTTAATTGAATAACTAGGATATTAAGCAGTAGCGTCTATTTATGGGAATGAATGTAGCCATCCTTTAATGGAGGGTGGCTGTTAAGCCCAGTTGCTATTGAACTCCGGCCTTGTTTAACCTTTCACTGACTTTGGCTTCCTATGCAGTTACTGGCATACAAACCACATTTGCTGTGCCAGTGTAGCCTCTTTAGAATTGCCCAATCAGGTCTCCAGACTGTTGACATTTGTGGTCCACCTGGTTCATTTCTATCTGTTATGTGAGTGGTTCTGCTGATGGAAGAACTTGGGGTTTAGCAGCTGTAGATTGCAACATCTGTTGTACTGAAATCTGTCGTATGGGTAAATGCTGTTTAGTTTATGCCACAAAACCACCTTGATGTGGTTAGAAAAAGCCCACACCAGCCAAATAAAATTACCTCTAAGAATGACCTTAGGAATGTGTCTGTCTCAGCTAGAGTCACCCTGAGTCAGTTGCTCTTAGAGTAAAATGAGACATGTCTTCCTGGATAAAAGCTTAGTGACAGCAAAAACCTGGAATTGAACTATAGCTTCATTATGCTTTGGACAAACGTTATCTTACCGCTTGCTGACCCCAGACAGCCTGAACTCTGCCTACAGGAAAACAAAACATTCCTTAAAAAAAAATCCTCTACCAGCCAAGCCCTGAATTGTCTAAGAAGTGTTAAATCCATGACTTGTTTCCACAACTAGTTCCTGATGCAGGATCTGTTTGTACGCTTCACAGAGATTTCTGGCTGTTCCACTAATTCGATGTTACTAGTCCATGATACTTGAATAATTTTGTATCTCTTTCTGTATGGGGAAGAAAGTTTACAAAATCTTAATATTCATCCAGCACGTCTTTTTGATGGAGCAACTGTAACTCAGTGGTAGAGAAGACTGTCTGGAAACCAGAGGACTGCTGGTTCAACCCACAGCCTCTCTCCAGAAATAGGAAATGGCAAACTGCTTCTGTATCTTAACTGGTAAGCGCCTGTTCTGGAATACAGCCCCACTTTATTTGGTCATTGTTGTGGCTGATAATTCATACTCAACTATTTCTTGTGCTGAGCATGACTCTTGCTTTCTTAGCTTGAGATAAATGCTTTTACAGTTCAAATATTTATTGGTCTTATTATTTAAATATTTGCTAAATTTTCTATATATTGTGAGTGTAATGTATGCCGTTTGCCGTGACCACACGCTGAGTCAAACATGCAGACAGTGTGTGGCCAGCAAAGAAGGGAGAGTCTTTCAGAAAGATTGATATAGTCTTCCGCTTTGCTGGAATTCATTTTGTTCAAAGTCCAAAGGATGACAGTGGGAGTATTTTCATAGCCCTAGGAAACTCCTCTGCTCCTCATATGCTTGTTCATCAAGATCTATGGAATATCACAGTAATATGTGAAAGATAGGTGGAGTCTGCCAACAGCTACATTCAATACTTCATAGAAATCACTCTTTGGTGGTTGTCAAGCAGAAGTTCTCACCAGGTGGGTGGTCCGTAGGTGGACTCTGCAGAATTGCTACCCAGACCCCGGATTGGGCTTAGCCACTTTATTCATCTATTCTACGAAGTACAATATGGCTAAGGAGGGACATCTTGAACCCAAGGCTTTGGTCTTGTCCCAAAACTGATGTAATTCTTCCCAATCTCTTAGGATTTTTACATTCTTTCATTATTGTTCACTGTTCTTTTTAAAAATCTTGCTGTAGATCACAGTCCTTGTAATTTTCATTATTTATTTAAAGCGAGGAATCTTCCAAGAAATATGTCATACTGATGCTGGACTGGGGACTGGGAAGAAACTGATGGACTATTTCTCACTGTAAATATTTCTGTTTTGCAGATGCAACTGCTGGATAAGTTTCCAATTGAAGGAGGACAGAAAGATCCCAAGCAGAGAATCATCCCGTTTCTTCCAGGTAGCAACCTGTTAATGTATTTGAGCTGTTTTACAGATTGATTGCTTTGAAATACCTTCAGAAGAATTGGATTAAACCAATACTGATGCCTTGAATTTTATTTATTTATTTATTTATTTATTTATTTATTTATTTATTTATTTATTTATTTATTTATACTATGTCTGCACAGAATGAAAACAGTGTAGAATCAGAAGTAATAGCTTTCTAATGTTGGCTGCTTTTTAGGGTTCATACAGGAAGCTTTGGTCTAATTATGGCTGTGTCCAGACATGTTTTATATTGCACATGGAATGTGCAATCCCAACCGTCCCGTCGCACAGGACGATTGATCTTTAGTAATCACCCGGTACTGTGTGTTTGCCTTAGTGCAGGATGAAGAACTCTTGCTGCACAGTAAATAGATAAGCCAAAGTAATGATCCAGTGCAGGCAGGGTGACAAGAAGCAGCAACAAGATGCCGACTAATCAGGAAGTGCAGCTCAAAATTTGATTGGCTGCCTCAACCCACGTGACAGCGTGCACCGCCCATACTCTCACCGCTTCAGTAGAGGAAACTACAGAGGTGCCATTGAGTTTGGACAACTGGTCTTCCCTGCATTTTTTGTTTAAACTGTAGATTTAGCTAGCTAGTCTGGAGGCAGCCTATATAATCTAGGGCCTTTCTGCTCTTGCTGGTGTTCCATGGTGTCTGCAAGGTAAGGAATTTTGTTCCTGGCTGTTGGAGTTCATGAAGTTTGCAAGAGCTCTGGGGCCAGCATGGAGCTTGTGAACCATGTCCAAGTACCTTTCTGCATTTGCCCTTGTGCTGGACTATGATGTAGACTATGGGCTTCCTGTCTGCACTGTAGTTCAGTCCAAGGGAGGCCACTTTCCCTGCTAAAACACTGATCAGGTAGACTGGTAGACATGGAGGTTTACCAGTGGACCAGTAGGCTCTGGTCTAGAACACAGAGGGATTCAGAAGGTGCCTCTGTGTTTGAGACTACTGAGGGGCTCGTTTTGGCCGTACACCAAAGCGTATCGCTGAAATAGGTTTTCCAGTGGCCCCAAGGCCAGGTATATTTGTTCATTGCCCCTCATAGTCCAGACTTCAAAGCTTACATAACCTTTGGGGTCACATAGGGGTTGCCCGTGACTGGGACTAGTGGGTCTTACTGGTCAAGACCCAATGACGCAGAGTATGACCTTTCAGTGCAGAAAAGCCTTAAGGGCTGCTAAGCTACCTTGGTGGTGCTTTTCTGTGCATGAACACAGACATAAACCTAGTTGTGAGTTACCAAAAGTCCAGGTAAACTTAAAAAAAAAACAGATTATACTAGTGAGGATCATGTTGGGCTGATGGAAAAAGTATGGGCTAAGGCAGTGTTAATAAGAGGTGCTGAGAATTGTACACATCAATTCTGGAATAAGGGGAAGTGTGCACTAGGTCAAGCCCTACCCCCATCACACTTTATCTACATTGGATGAAGAGGTATGCAAAGTTCAGTTCGTGTTCAAAATTTGATCAAATGGTTCATATTTGCAGATTTTCACATCAACAAACATCCAGTTGTTTGAATACCCAAAAATTCAGTTAAATCGAACGAGTTCCTCTCTTGCAAATACAACTATTCAGTTTAACTGTGTGCTGTGTTTTTTTACTTGAAAAATGTTTTTTTCTATGAAAAAATGTATTTTTAATTGTGTTTTTATTGATTATTTTACAAAACATCATTTCTTACCAAATAAAATGCAAAACACACATTTTAGATTTTCTCCCCCCCAAGTGAAATTAAATTAATTCAATTCAATTCAAACCATATGAAAAAATGGTATTTGTTGTTTCTGAAGCATTTCAAAATTGAATGCAAGGAACCAGATTCAATTAAACAGTTTATTGCGTAATGTAACAACAAATGATTAGTTTGATGGTGAACCGAACATGAAAATTCAGGTTATACAATCTCTGATGGATTGGGCTAGGGCACAGAAAATGGTACCTTATGAAGTGGTGATGGATGTTACTACCTGTTTACTCCAGTGTCCTTCTCATCTTATTCTGTCAAGCTAACACCATTAGCACAAAAGACTTACACTGTAGTCCAGACTTGAAGTAGGATTTTTCTTTTTAGAATTGCCATACCCTTCCTGCAAAAGCTTTCTATCCATTAAAGTAAATAATTGAAATAATCCAATAGACAGAATTACTGGATCTGGAGAAAATCATGCCCACTTGTCTCGTATGATGTTGCCTGTTGCTTTGCAGTGTAGAGTATCAGTGCCACGTCCTTTAAAAGCTGGTTGCAATTAGTTTAGAGCATTTTCTTTTTATCCTAGTATTGTATTTCATGTCTTTTGGCTTGCTATCTCCTCTTCCAACTGTTTGTTTTCTTTTTTTTAGTTACTGCAGACATTTCTTTAATTTGCCAGTAGAAGGAGACAGATCACTTGGCTAAATGTGGAGATATCATCTCTAGTATTAAATTAACTGGCTCCTTTAATTAAAAAACACCCTGTATTTTTTACAGGCAAAGCCTTTTGTCTGTTGAATGAATAAACCTTAACTGGAAATTAGCGAAAGAGGAGATAGTAATTTAAGGTGCTCAGATGTGACTCTCCATATGCTCATGTACTACAACTTCCATTGTTCTACATTATATCCAGCCTGATTCCATGGGAAGGCATGGGGTGATGAAAGTTGGTGGGTCCGAAACATCTGGAGGGAAACATCTGAGTACTGCTGTTGTAATGAAATCTTTGTGGGAAGGGGTTTGGGTCCAAGGACTGCACCATATCTGACCTGGCCTGATATAACATGCTAGTTTTTGCATAGTGTCTTTAGATATTCTCCTGATGGTCTTAAAGATTGCACAGAGAATACTAAGACCTGATCGGATGTTGCAAAATAAGAACATTTGAAGTGGCTTTGAACATGTAGGTCATATTTATGGTGTTCCTGGGTCATCTCTGTTTTGTCCCTGAGGCAGAATTTCAATGGTTAACTAGAGAAATGGGGAAAAGAGGTCTCTGTGCACTTCTGGGGTGATTTGCCAGTGGAAAGGCCCATCTGACACACTGAAATAGAAAAATGAATGCTGGAGTTTCGACCTTAATCAGCAGAGCGCCTGTCCTACCTCTGGCCTGATCCTTACTAAAATTATTGAGGAATTAGCCAAGTGAGCTATTGTGGAGAGAACACTGTTGAACCTCTCTTCTCTGGGGTTGGTGAATGACTGGGGGAACTAATCTAGTCCATCTCCTATTATAAAATAAGACTGGGTGGAACCAAAGGGCAGACAATAACCAATCACTGCTTCACAGAAAATTGTGATGCTTCAGGGATGGAATCATCTGACAAGGGAGAAAGTGCTTGAAAAGCTGCTCACAGATGTACATGTATGATCTGGCATTTTAATAAACTGACACTGAAGTGCTTAGTTATGGAACCAGCACTGTGTCAGCAGAGGCTCATCAGATTAGGGCCTGTTTGGTCCAGTGGTTAAGGAGCCAGACTCTTACCTGGGAATAAGTGTTTGGTCTAGTGGTTAAGAGTTTTGTCCAGTTTGGTCTAGTAGTTAACGAGCCAGACTTTTACCTGGGAATACTGGGTTCAATTCTGCCCTCCCACATGAAGCTAGCTGGGTGGCCTTGGGCTAGTCACAGATCTCTTCTGAGCCCTCACAGCCCCACCTACCTCACAGGGTGTCTGTTGCGGGGAGAAGAATAGAAAGCTTTGTCAGCCACTTTGAGTCCCCTTAAGTGGGTGACAAAAGTGGGATAGAAAAGCCAACTCTTCTGTGTTTCCCCCAATTCATAGCTCACAAGATGGTGGAGAGGAAAACCTAGCACATGGATCCAGTGTGATTTCTGTGGAAAACCATTAGGGATAATAAGTGGCATGTGTAATACCTTTAAAATAATCTGGATACTACTTTTAATTTTTGGTGTGTGTGTGTGCAAGCATTCAAAGAAATGTGATGTGTTTGCTGCCTAACATTTGTTTGTTTGTTTATCCCACCTTATATCTGGTCTCAGGGCTGATCACTATAAAAACACTATAAAAACAGGCAAAATAGATTGGCTAGAACAGAAACAGTGACTGCAATGACAGCTATAGGTCAGGGTAAAGAGGTATACACAGATTAGTAACTTTTGCTCCAAAGGTGTTTGGGACCATTCAGACAAAGCATCTCAGGGTTGTGGCCACTGTTGCCCCTGGCAGCCATACACATAGCTTATCTATTCAAGTAAACCTTAAAGTCTTTGTTTTTCAAGTGCAGCTGCCTAGAACAGTGTTAATTTGGAAGAAGGCTCTAAACCGAAAGGAGCCATAATTTTGTTCTGCTCTATTTGTTGCAATCCTTTCACAGGTTCCTTACCAAGTAGTTAATTGGTATATTACTTTTTTAGGCAATTATGCCTCAAGCAGTGATCTTGCCATTTGTGCAAGTTAATGAGTTGTTTTTGAAACTTCATTCTTTATTCTTTCCAGGGCTGCCTCCTATGGTTTTAATACATGGGATATTTTATTTTTCTGAAATAAATTTTGAAGCATACTGTTTTCTACTGCAAAATGTAGATGTGTTTTCATGTGTGTGTCTGTGCGTCCAATTCATGCAGCAAAAATTGTGGCTTAAACCTTTCTGAGAAGTACAGAGGAAGAAAAAAATTTCAATAAATTTTGGCAAACATGGGAACCCTTTATAGAGGAAATGAAGAAGCAAGAAGATAGTGGCACTCTGGAAAAAGAGTTTTTGAAGAAATTGTTACTATGACACTACAGGAATTTGAAAGAAATACAGAACTAGACTGATTTTCAAGCAATCCAATATGATATATTATTTCAACGTTGGATCCCCTAAACCAGTGATGGCCAACCTATGACACGTGTGTCACAAGTGACACGCCAAGCCCTTTTGGGTGACACACATGGTTACCCTGGCACCTGGGCGTGTAGTGCTTGCTTGTTCTTGAAGTGTGTGAAATACCAACTTTCAATTGAAGATTTAGCAAACAAAATTCAGCAACAAAAGTCACTAATGTAAAGCATTATTCATTTTAGGTTTTAATAAAATACATATATCAAAAATATAAGTTTTTTACTAGAGCTACACATATCACAAAATTATGGATATTTCTAGAAGTGACACAGCACCTGAGTTAAGCTAGGTTTTCTTGCAAATTTTGACACACCAAGCTCAAAAGGTTAGCCATCACTGCCCTAAACAGACGTTGTGTGGAGAAGGGAGGGGAGATGATGCTATCTACTTCTATACAAATATGTGCGTACTGAAATTGTTTTGATTAATTAATAATAATAAAAGTAGTAGTGTGTGGCAGTAGTGTTTCTCATCTGGTTCTCATCTCACCTCCAATTCATCTTTAATCACTTTAGAGGTGCACTTTTTAGCCTTATAATGTGAATTATATGTCTGGGTCTCAAAATGATGTCCAACAAATTAAAAAAACAAAGAGAAATCCTTGTAAGCAAAAGTAGCATAATTTAAAACAACCCTAAAGTGTCTTCTACACTATGTGGGCTGTTCAGGCCTGCACAGTACAGCCAAGTGAGTGTGGGCCTTGTTGGAGTGCCTGCATTTAGGCCATTATTACCAGGAGAGCCCATTTTGGAAGCACACTAACTTTTAGTGGCACTTCCTGGAGAGTCGCAGAAACAGATCCCCCATTGTATTTCAGCCTACAGGGATATGATCTCTGCACATCCTTTATAGTTTGGGATATAAACTGATCTGGTTGTGGACTTCTTTAAGGAGGTCCACAACAGGACCAGAATACAGCACTATTTTGGCACCATGTTCTGCTCTTGAGAAGACAAAGCAGTCTAAAGGGAAGGGGCTTCTCCAGTTTCACAATAGATGTGAAAGGGTGGGTCTTGGATTGGAATATATTCCAATGCAAAGCCCAGTGCAGAATAGGCTGACACTCATAGGAAACTAGCACCGGATGGTCAATTACCCCAACAAAAATGAACCAATCCTCCAAGCTGAAACGAATGAGTATAGGTGTGTCTAGCTTTTCTTGGAAGAACACTGTTAATGAAGAAAGAATGATCAGTGAGAATCATAATAGTAACAATAATACACTGTGCCTTGAGGTAGACAAGCTGTCTTTTATAAAATAGCTAGCTTTTTTTTCAAATAATTACAAACTAGACAATCAACATGACTTTAGAACAGAAAAATGCTGAATTGTGAGAAATTGCATCACACATCTTTTCTATCTGTAGATTGTTGCTTATACTAGAAGTGGAGTTTTAAATACTATCATTAGGTAAATATAGTCATTTTAGGGGAGTGGAGAGAGAGAGTGAACTTTTAAAAAAGAAACTAGTAAACAATTTGCAACTAAATTACAGTAAGTTTGTAACATTGTCTTCTATAACTTTCTTCACTTTTCTAGACTGTGTGTGACACGTTCCCATGGCTGATTTTTTACACTCGCAACCTCCTAGACTACCCAACTCTCTTGCCATATCTGGTCTTTTCTGTTCCAGGGACTTTATGGCAGTACTGTACTTACTTGTTCCCAAATGGTGGAATTATATACCCAATTTCCCTTAACTAACGCTGCAGACTTTCTGTTATGTATTTGGACCTTTCTGAACTCACCAGCTCTGTAGACCAAATATGGGTCATACTCTCTTGGTACACTCCATCCGCATAGGATGGAGTCTAGACCAGACCAGGGGGCTAAAATGGCATCTAGTTCTGTCGTACTGAGGTCTACTGATGTACTAGTGGATAGTATACTGGACCACTGAGACATGCGGACAGCATGCCACTGTGGGCCAGTAGACTATGAGGACTTTTTAGTGGCACAACAAGGTATGCTTCTGGAGCTCTGAAGACCAAGACCTTTCATTCCTGATGACTGGAGCATTCATAGACACTCCACACTGGCTCCAAAGTTGGGAGCTAGTTCAGAACCGGCATCCCATCCCAGCTGACATAGTGGCGTAGGGGGAGAGCCAAAAATACCGAGGGTGTAATGTTTGAAGAGTGACATGAATTGCTTGAACAGCACAAAGACTAGTGTTCAAGTAATTTAAGCAGCAGCATCCTTCATTGTTATAGCTTGGTGTGTGTGTGTGTGTGTGTGTGTAACATTCTGTGGTTTGGTGTGGTTTAGATCAACTTGCAGCCTGTAGATGAGATTACAGGAACTAGAAATCATATGTTTTATATTCAGAAAGATTTCTAGTAAGCATCAATTATTAATGAATAGATCCTCCATTTCCTAACAGTTTCTGTGAGGTCAGCCATCTCCACAAAAATCAGAATAGTTTAGGGGGCTCCTCCCTACTCTTTGAGTAGCTTTGTAGCAGCTGGTTTCTCTGTCTTGTCCTTTGGCTGTACACTTACCCTCCTCTTTCCTTAATGCCTAATTCTAGCAGGTACTACCTAATTCTAGCAGGAGTTCTGTAGTAATTTTGGAAGATTCCCCAAGTCTCTCTGGAAGACAAAAATACTACTGGAGCCTTCTGTTCCTGTATATTTGTTTCAGCCTTTGTCTAGGACTCCACCCAAATTCTTTTACCTGGTGAGAGCAAGAGGCGGGGAATCTTTGTAGTGACGCTGGGAACTGCCCTATTTTTTTAAAGGTTGCAAGAACTTGTTATTCTACACGTATTACTAGAGTAAATGCAATTTTCCCGAGCCGTGTTGGACTTTGCTTCTATTTGCCTTTTTCTCACGAGAAAAGCAGACCCTGCCAATGAATTGCATCTCAGGTGGATATGCATCATACATGATATGTATTAATATAACAGGGTGGGTTAATTGCCGCTCAGGGAAGGCTAATTGGAAAGAATGAGCTCTATCTTCTTGTGGATGACTTGAACAGTTATTTGAATATGTCTTTCGGGCTAAGTGGTCACTCAATTGGCATGAAGTAGTGGGTTATGGTAATTTGAGAGCTTTGTGTTCAGTATATGCTTGTTCCACATAGGTGGTCTAGGGAATCTGCTCAGTCCGTCTTGCTGTCTTCTTTGGTGAACACTGTGGTGTGTCCTGTGCATTTCCTTCCTCTTTATCCTTCCAAAGCACCAAGCCTTAAGACGTTCTGAAGTCTGATTGGAATGATGAAAGTTACCTTTTCAAAGAACTGCAGAATAGACAGTTGTTGTTGAGCATATTAAAGATCTGACTAAATTTTTCTGCTTTTCTATGGACACTCAAAAGAGATTTTGCATCACAATAACCTTGCAGATGTCTACAAATAAGTAAGTCACTTTGAGTTCTATGAGGCTTACTCCTAGGCAAGTAAGTACTGTATACAGTTACAAACTTAATCAGTTCAACATGCTTTGGATTCTCATTTTCTCCTTCTTACATAGTTTGGGAGAAAAACATACTGTACAAGCTGGGAATTCAGAAGAGAAAAAGAGTAGTAGGAAATCAACTAGTCCCTTTGTTGTCTCTGTTTCTGGGCTGCCAGATATTAATGTATTTAGGCATTTTGCAACTTTAATGGTTGTGCAGAAGTATTCATTTCAGCAGGTGTAGCTTGTGTGACAAGTTTTGCCTGCTGAAAATCCCTTTTCCATATCCCTATAAATTGCTACAGTGCAGTTTGTGTGGATCTGCCTTGAAGACGCTCTGGAAACTGCAACCAATGCAGAATGCCGCTGCAAAAGCATTGACTTAGGGTGTAAGTGTAAACTTATAAAACCCTGTGTGACTTTGGACCCAAAAAGTGATCAGAAAGCTCTTTGAAACATTCAAAACAGCTGCACATACTCACAGCACAGCGTGCCATTACTGTGCCT
Source organism: Aspidoscelis tigris stejnegeri (assembly GCA_023333525.1). Lineage (NCBI taxonomy): Eukaryota > Metazoa > Chordata > Lepidosauria > Squamata > Teiidae > Aspidoscelis > Aspidoscelis tigris. Next base: position 57,366,951 of record JALMGA010000002.1, on the reverse strand, counting down.
CTGGGAAGTGAGGAGCCCTTGCCAGGGCACATGTGAGCCAGTTTGCCTTGGATAGGCCTTCTGGAGCTTGCATGGTAGAGCTCCATGGCATCACGTGATGATGTCATTGCTTCATAAAATGCATTGTTTGGTCTCTGTATGCTTCCCCAGGTCCAGGGTGATTTTCAGAAACTACAGTACTTCAAAGTATTGTGGGTCTGAGGAGCTCATAGAAATCTTTAAATACATGTCATGAAACATTGGGACCTTCATGCAGCATAATACAATGGAGCTTTGCAGGTCCTGATGAAGGGAAGCTGGCTCAGATTTGCCCAGGTTAGAGCTCCTCCCTACTCAGTGGCCTGGTAAAGAAGCTCTAGTGAGCTTAAATAGAGCTTGTTCTTTCTGTGTCTATATCGGTTTCCAGTGTTTTGAATATCTAGTCTAGTACACGTCTAGTGCATTTCTTGCAGAGCACTCATGTTGTCTGAGAAGGTCCTCATAGTATTTTCACCAATGGCTGCTATTTTCTATGGGGAGAAATGGCGAAGGCTGTCTGTTGCTGAACCGAGAGTAACTGTGCTTATCAGTTTGTTGCATTACACACAGAGTAGTATTAAATTAGATCAATTCTTTTTCTTTCTTTTTTTCATTTACATTTTTATCCCGCTCTGTACCCTGGTGTCTCTAAGTGGGCAACAACATCTAAAATCAAACATCATTTAAAACAATAACAGCATCTGCCAGTGGAGAAAAAAGTGTGTCCCTATTTAGCCAAAGACCAGAGCAAAGAGGTGTGTCTTCACTGCCTTTCTAAATGTGGACAATGAAGGGGATAGACGCACCTTAAGGGGGAGAGTATTCCATAGCCTAGGGGCTGTCACTGAGAAGGCCCTCTCCAAGGTGTCCACCCCTTTTGCTGCTGAGAATGGTGGGACAATCAGGAGGGCCTCCTCTCTCAGTCTTAAGTCACTGGCAGGTTGAGATGGGAGTAGATGTTCCTTCAGATATTTGGGTCCCGAGTAATTTAGGGCCTTGTAAGACAGAGATAACACCTTGAATTGGGCTTGGTAGTGAATTGGCAACCAGCAGAACTCTTTTAAGACCAGTGTGATGTGCATCTGGCCAGCTGTCCCAGTCAGCAATCTAGCTGCTGCATTTTGCGCTAGCTGCAGCTTCCGAAGCGTCTTCAAGGCCAGCCCCATGTAGAGCGTATTACAGTAGTCTAGTCTGGAGGTTACCAGAGCATGGATAACTGTGGCCAAGCCATCTCTGTCCAGAAAAGGCTTCAGCTGGCGCACTAGCTGTAGTTCGTAATAGGCACTCCTGGTCACGGCCTCCGCTTGAGCTTCAAACGTCAGTGCAGAGTCCCAGAGCACCCCCAGATTTCGCATCTGCATCACAGTTTGTTTGTACGAACAACTATCATTACTTGGTTTACATATTTCTTATGCATTTGTAGGATATTACCACAATTCTAAAATGCTTGAAAGTAGTGATGTCAGTATTCAGAAAGTCCTGAGATTTCCATTACTGTATTCTTTAAATAAAAAATCTTGCTTCACTGTTTGCTTGGAGCCAAAAGATCAAGGCTGTATATATTTGGAAAATGTTCTGTATGTGCAGAGCACTCATGTTGTCTGGGAAGCTTGTAAGAGATCTGCTTCAAAACTCCAAATTATATTTTCTTCAGGGCTTTTAGGCCCTTTCTGCACTATACCTTACTTCAGATTATATTCTGAAATAGAGGGTTGCCGTCTGCATGCTAGTGTGTAGACTATGGTAGCTTTTATAGTTGAAAGTGTTAATGGTCTCGTATGTGGCAGTCAGTATGGTGCAATTTTCACACATTGCCATAAATAAAAGACATGTGCCAAGCATGCCCTCTCGACTGCTCACCAACATTCCCTCTAATGAAACACAGCTAAAATTAATAACATTTACTAAGGAGATGGGAGCTCATCCGGCTGGTTCCTCTCCTTTCCTCTTTGTTGTAGCGTCCCCCGTCTTTCTGCTTTGCATGTCCAGCCCGCATGCTGCTAGCTTGCTGTCAAATCAAGGAAGCACACTTAAGGTGTGATCATAGAGGATAAAAGGGGCAGTCCCAAGGTAAATTTGATACTTAAGGGACAAATGGAAATTTTTAAAAAACAAAAAGACTTTACCTCCTTCTGAAGAGGAACCTTGTACGCCTCTTCCACAAACCTGAAGTAATAACTCTTAGAGCAACTTGCAGTTTAGGTCAGATGGGATAGGAAGCTACAAAGGCTCCTGTAGCCAATAGTAGCTTGGAAACAGCTGCTATGGATGGCCAACCACTTGGGGCCATGAAAATTTGGGCAGACAGTGCCCCTGTGGGAGGTGAGCAGCACAGAAGGCAATGATAGCAAGGAGAAATGAAGTAAGGGGGCTTTTAGCCACTTGTTTTTGAAAATATGTAAACAAACTTTTTTTCTGCACCCACAGTTCAGGTGACCCCTTCTAAATGGTTGCCCCAAACAAGCTCTTGGAGGAAATGTGAGCGAGCGAGCTTAATGGAAATGGGGAAAGAGAGGAATGCTAGGCAGTAAATCTTGTGAAAGCTGTCATTAAAACAAAGCAAGAATGGGATATGTGAGGTGAAGTTTATAGCACACAGTGCAGAGATATATGGAAGACAGACACCTCACTTTCAAAATGCCTGATGTAGACCCCACAAATGAAAGTGCTTGGAAGTAAGGTGGATAGAAGTCCACTGTTGCCTGACAACCATCTATTTTAGGAGAGCTCTAGGTTCAGGCCCAGAATATGTTGAATAGTTTAAATTAACTCCCATCTGTGCTAGGTGCTACAACACCCACACGTACTGACCAGTGATGCTAATATCTGAAAAAGATAGAAGCTTCTTACCCATTTTCTCCACACCCTGTACTATTTAATGTACCTCCATCATCACCTTTCTTTCTCAGTTTTTTCCCCAAGTCCCCAGCTGTATTATGGGATAGGAACAGTGTGGAGGAGTTTTTTCCCTTCATAGATATGTGATTGTAAATATGCATTTAATTACAGTTAAAAGATTATAGACATGAAGAGGCAGTGTGAGTCTTAGAGGCTACTGATTTATTTGGGATGTCCTCACTCAGCAAAGATGCTTTTGTTATAATTATTCTTTTTAAAAATAAGTAAAATCATACCCTGTAGTCAAAACTGAGTTGTACTTTGCAGATTTCTACTTTGGTCAGCATGTATTGAAGAAGAAAAAGAGTTGGCTTTTCTACCCTGCTTTTTTCACCCATTTAAGGGGATTCAAAGTGGCTGACAAAGCTTTCTGTTATTCTCCCCACAACAGAACACTCTGTGAGGTGTGTGGGACTGTGAGAGTTCAGAAGAGAGCTGTGACTAGCCCAAGGTCATCCAGCTAGCTTCATGGGGGAGGGCGGAATCAAACCCGGTATTCCCAGATAAGAGTCTGGCTTCCTAACCACTAGACCAAACTGGCTCACATGCAAATGTTTTTCTCTCTGCCACATCTGAGTGCAGCTTTCTTCACCAAATGCTTCTTGATCTACAATCTTTACAAATCTCAGGCTTTTTTCTCAGTTGCTTGTACACTGGTAGCATTTCCAATTATTGATGCATACCGCAAGAAGCATTTTTGCTGCCCCCTGACCTCATTATTTCTCCAAGGAGCAGAGGTACCTTATTGCCTTAGCTGTCTGATTTTGTCCTTGCAGCACGCCTGTGAGATTGCTTCAGCTGAGAAACAGTGACTATCTCAAGGCCTTCTCCTAGGGCTAATGACTGTGTGGGGACTTGAGGCTTGTTTAATGATACATGCTGTGACTTCCTCCATGAAGCTAAGCAGACCTGACTCTGCTTAGTCCCTAGATTGAATCAGGCTCATTGGAGCACACAAGATGTCTTCCCTCTGCCTCCGTGAACAGTCAACTCCAGAGGTCAATTAAGGCAGGAAAACTGAAGGCTTCTAGTATATTCCAGTTTTACCACACTTTGAAAAAGATTGGAATGCATTCATCTAGTCTGTTTTGTAATAAATGTTGGGAAGATTGTTTCTGAAAACTCAATTTCCAAGAGTGAAAATAAGATGCAGCTTACTTCTAATGCCTCTCAAGGCCACATGAATTATTACCAAACAGAGATAATTGACCACCATGGGCCTATTCACACTTAGGCTTCTAGCATGCAATTAGGACAGCTCTGGTACAGAGTATCTGTACCAGAGCTGTCCTAATTGCCTACTGGAGGCCTAAGTGCGAATAGGCCCTGTGTGTCTTAAACTCTCTTAGAAGTACCAACCTCTGGTAGACCAGAACTCAAAATTGCCCAAAGTCAACAAGGCCAAAATTCAGAACTCATATAAAAAGTGTTAGAACTCTGAATTGACCAAGGGTAACTGTTTTATTTAAATTTTTATCAGTTAAAAAAAAAAGTAGGAAAATGTTAGATTCCAGTGCTGACTTATGAATACGCAAGCTGTGGATACCCTCTATAATTCTGCAGTCACAGATACACAAAACTCTAAGATTTTGCAACGAAGAATCAGAGCTGATTGAAACAAAAGGAAAATTGTTATGGAAATGGATCATCAAATTGTGTCAAAGGATGCTTCTACACCTGCTGCCGAGAAACAGATTAAAGTAAACCCGTTTCTTGGCAACCTGTCCTCCCAAGAATCCGTCCCACACATGCAGGAAGATGGATTCAGCCAGCAGGATCCTCTGGGTGCTGTGCAGAGGCTACAGCACCCATTCCAAAGGGGATCCGACCTCCCGTGCCACTGCCGCCCCCAGTGCTGTGGGACTGGAGCATGCAGCTACCAGTCACTGTGTGTTTCTGGTGGCGCGTGGCGCGTAGGGGAGGGTGGAAGGAGGCAAACCGGCCTGTTTCCACCCTCCCCAAGATGGCGGCCGCAGGGACATCCATCCCTTCACCTGTCCATGTGCGGAAGCATCCTGCTTCCACGCGGATCAAGGCAAAGGGACGGACTGAAGACCTAATTTTTAGATCTTCATTTAAAACCGATTTTCAGCAGCGAGACCCAATTTAGAGATGGATCTCGCGTGCCGAAATGCGGAAGTGGCTGCCTGGAAGGGTCCCTAAAGAGGTCTGCAATGAGGAAGGTAAGTACCCAAGGGTTTAAAATGTGTTCTAAATGGGTCGTTAACCAGTTTCCGCAGCCAGTGCAGAAATACCCCAAGTCTGGTCCCAAGTACATATGCATTTATTTGCTGCCATGTCAAGCCCAGATATAACTTTTACAAATAACATGTTTGCACAGAGGTTTAGTGCACAAATGTATGTGATGCAGCCTCATATTGTTACATTTGGCAGGGAGGAGGTTAGTGCAAATTGTGCGTAGTTCAGAGTAGATAATTTTCAGAAAACATAACCAAGCAATGCAGATAGCCTTGGCAGAACATGCTGCAATCCCTCAGTGCAAACAAACTGTTAGTTTGCAGTTCATATCAGCAAATGTTCAGAAGTTTCAGTTAACAATGGAAACTTGCTGCCTCTTTAACCCTTTCTGCACTGAGACATTGACCTTGCCTAAGGGACTTAATAGACCAATTTGGTATGGAAATGGAGCAGACTAGCAGACTAGCAGAATGCACTGCTCAGTTGTTGGCTGGCATAATAATATAAGAGGAGCCCTGCTGGATCAGGCCACATCCCATCTAATCTAGCATCCTGTCCCACATAGTGGCCCACCAATTGTTTATGGGCATCTCAAGCAGAAGACTAGGACTAAACTTCACCTGCTCTCGAATCCCAGCAAACAGACATCCTGCCTGTGTTCCCAGCCTAGATAATATATTTAGCCATTGATACACCTGTCATCCATGAATTTGTCTAACACTTTCTTAAAGCTATCTAGGCTGGTTGTTGTTACCACCTCTTCTGGCAGCAAATTCCATAGACCATTTCTTCTGGGTGAAGAAATACTTCCCCTTGTCTGATCTGACTCTTACCCTTCAGCTTCATAGAGTGCCCCATGGTTCTCTTGTTGTGTGATAGAGAAAATGTTTTTAATCAGCCTTCTCTATCCCATGCACGATTTTATATACTTCAATCAGGTCCCCTCTTAAATGCCTGCGTAAGGAACAAAGGAAACCTCCCCCTGACTTCAAAGCTTATGCAAGTTTTGAGAATGGGACTGCTGTATGCAAAACCCTGAGGCCTGGTGACCAGAACAGATGGGATTGGAATGATTGTGGACCTTTCCAGACAGGTCTACCACGAAACTTGGGCAGAATCCCATGTGGAAAAAGCACTGTATTGAACAGCTTTTTCTGGTGTACCAGGCAAGTGGAGAAAGGCCCTTAGTTGGTTCCAGTTCTGCACCATTATGCCCAGAGGCAAAGATGAGGTGGTAATGGCAACCAGCCTAGATGGGTTTTAGGAAGGGTTAGATGAATTTATGGATGACAGATGTATCAATGGCTACTAGAATGGATGCCTAAGTATATCTTTCAGGCTGGTGGGACAAGCAGGATGCCTCTAAGGTCATTTGCTGGGATTTGAGAATGGGAGAAGGTTTGTCCTTGTCTGTGCTTGAGATGCCCAGAAGCAATTGGTGGGCCACTGTGGAACAGGATGCTGGACTAGATGGGCTGTGGCCTAATCCACCAAGGGCTCCTCTTACGTTGTAACTCTGCTTTTAACTCATGTGATCAGTCTTTTCTGTTTTTCATCCTTAATAACTTCCCAACTTCTCAGGCTCTTGAAGAAAACAATAGATGTGAGAAGTAAGAGCTGGATGTGTGCATTCGGAAGCCAGAACAAAATAGCATTAAGCTGCCAGCCACTAGGGAACCTTGTTTCCTGCCCAATTATGAAAACAGCTGATCTGTGACATTTTAAGAAAGGCAAAGAGGCAGGAAAGGAGGGGGAAGCAAGAAAAGCCTTGACTATATAAACATTTACTTTTCTACAGTGTTGCCTTCTTTAGCGTTCCAAGCTTTAAGAACATAGGAGCTTAAGATCACGCCTGTGGCTCATTCAGTCCAGGAGTCTGTTCTCACAGTGATCAACCAGCTGTACAAGGAAGCAGGACACAAGTGCACAGCTTGTCCTGCTCACATACCACTTAGGAGACATATCACTCCTATTGCCATCAGAGCTAATAGCCACTGATAGCCTTGACTTCCATGAACTGATCCAAACCTTTCTGAAACGATCTAAGCTGATAGCCTACACCACATCTACTGGTACTGTGGTATAGGTTATGTATTATGTTGAAGAAAACACAGCCTCTTGTTTCTCCTAATTCTTCTAGGTTCTGTCATTTTCCCTCTCACTTGCCTCCTTTCTAGCCATAAAAGCCCTAGATGTTACAGCCTTTCTTCATAGGAAACCTTTATCAGGCTCCAGATCAGCTTAGCAGGCCTCCTTTAGACCCTTCTCCAGTTCTGTCCCTTTTGAGAGGTGGTAACCAAAACTGCACACAGAATTCTAGATGTGGTTGCACCATCAATTTTTATTAAGGCATTATAATATCAGCTTTTTTGTTGTTGTTTTCAGTTTTGAGAACTATGCCCTTTTTGCCCTGGGTCTTATTCCAGGATCTTTCCCTGCTGTAGTCTGCACTAGGACACAGACGACAGGCCTCAGTTCCAGGATATATCCTGGAATAAGGCCCAGTGCAGAAAGGACCTTAGTGTAACACAACTGCTAAGCATAGGTTTACTTGTGTTTGACCTCCCTGTTCTGTTCCCTAATTACCGATACAGCCTTAAGGAATGTGCATAGCTTAACCCTCTCTGTGTTGATTTGGAAGCCCATTTGGTTCATTAAAGACGTACTCCCAGTAAGGGTGTTTTTCCACTGTCACTAAAAGTACCCATTAAGTACCCATTAATGGGTACGTAATGGCATTTTTGTACCCATTAATGGGTACTTAATGGGTACTCCTAGTGACAGTGGAAAAACACCCTAAGTGTTTGTATAGTTGCTTAATGTACCTTTACGAGTTTTTAGTATGATTGGTGATCATTTTAACAATAAAAAATGCTTTGGGTATGTTTATAGCAAGGGCCAGACCAGTTAGCTGCAGCTGGGAAACAAAAAATGTCACTTTTATGTGCCTCTGACTTTGTTCTTCTTATCCATAGGGCCTTATTGTTTGGAAACAATGGAATTATTTACCACTGTAGTTCCAAACAGCTCTAGAACATTGAAACCTCAAAAGACTAGTGTTAGGAACAAGCATTACTTCACCTATTTTGTATGTTTTCTGATATAGCATTGTTAAAGCCTATGAAGGATAGGTTGTAATTTCCAAAATTACTGCTGATCCTGTTTCTGAGATTGTCATATCTCACCGATTTTCCCCCTAGCCTTTGGAAAGCATATATAGTTGTGCTTCGTGTGACTGGAAATCCCAACCAAATGCAGTACAGTAAACCTGAACATGCAACGGCTGGTTCAGGATTACTGCAAAATTTCGTTACATCTATTCTTTGCCTCTGTTTGATTCTAAGAAAGGAGACCTTTCTGCCCTGGCCCTTGGTCCATCCCAGGAAGGAGTCTGTCTTCCACTCCCTATTGTAGGACAGCACGAGGCCTGCTCAAAACTGGGTGGAGCATAGAGTAGGACAGGGCACCCAAAATGGTACTAGTAGGTTTATGGGGTGCATGTTTTGTCAGCACTCTGGGCAGCAGCACTGGAAGTGGCACTGGACATTGATGCATTGCTGAAATGAGTCCTCTTGGCAACTGTGAAGACCGGGAACTTTTATTCTCAGCCTCTGAAGACTCCATAATGGGAGGAAATATTTGAGTGCAGATGGTCCTATCGCATCCCAGCAGTAACCTGTCCCAGTGTGGGACAGGTTGCATATTCCGAGAGGGCTTGGGAGGTAAGTGCAGAAAAAAGTTTTGTCCCAGCCAATTCAAAGAGAAGTAAAAGCCACAGAGAAAAGCCACCTCTCCAACCTTTCTTCTGTGCTTTTCTACAGGTTGAAGTGTGATTTTTTTTTTTAAAGTAAGCCAAAAGCACATTTTTCACTGATCTGTCAATTGGCTCTGCATATCATTGATTCTTCCTGCATTGGCTTGTTATCAGTTTTGAGCAAAGAAACTACATTTTCTCCTTATGGGGATCATTAGTGCTTCGGTTCACTAACATTTCTGGACTACTGTATTGTATGTCCTCATCACTGGAATGATACAGTGCAGAAGGTCTGTAAATTTGACAATCCACATCATAAATCTGGAAACGGGCTTTAGTTCATTATTTTGTACACATTCTTAAAACAGTATATATATCGCAGAGTGTATAAATATTTGGGGAAATTGTATTGTCTTCTTATATTTTCTTTTTATAAATAGTAGCAATGTTGTCGAAATACAGAACCTGTCCAAACATGCAAAAGGATAGAAGATTTATAATTCTGTCTGTAAGCAGCTGGTTGGAGGGAAGAAGAATGCACAGCCAGTATTGTTTGAATAGTTTTCAGAGCCACTTTGGAGAAGAGTGAGATGTCTATGTTTTTTAATTCCAAAATATAGCTAACTCTTGTACAGATAATCGGAGGGACCTTAGTCCAGTGGTAGAACATGCTCTTCATCATGCAGAAGGTTCCAAGTTTCAAGAGCTGATATCTCAAAATAGGACCATTTCTGCACTGAGGCTTATTCTGAGATATATCCTGAAATAAGGGCCTGCCATCCACATGGTAGTGGAGAGTAAAATAGGCCCCACCCAAGACCTGCCATAGTCTGTACCAGCATGTGGACATCAGATCCCTATTCCAAGATATATCCCAGAATAAGGCCCAGTGCAGAAAGGCTGCTAATCAATATAGGTGATACTGAGTTAAGTAGACCAATGCTGTGGTTCGGAATATTGTAGCTCTCTGTATTTTTGGACAGCTCTAGGGAAAGACCAAGCATAAGATTAAACCGACAGACATGTTACATATCAGAAGTAAAGCCCAGTGATTCTCAAACAGCAGCATGTCAGCCCTTTCCTATGTGTGAAATGACTTAGGGAGGAATAGCCTGGTCACTGTTGTTCATGCCTTGGTAACCTCATGTTTAGACTGTTGTAATGTCCCTGCTGTAGAAGCTCCAACCAGAATAAAATGCAGTAGTCGGGTTATTGGGTGGAGTTCCTCCTTGGGCACATATCATTCCTGCGCTTAAGTAAGTGCACTGATTGGCAGTTAACTACCAGGCCAAGGCTCTGTGCCTTGCATATAAGACCCTAAACTTGGACACATTGTACCTTTAAAAGAAAGGCTCCCTTGTTACAATCCTCGAGTAACTGAGATTATCCTAACTCAAAACTGTGAAGCCTGTGCACATTCTCCGAAGTCCCTCTGAAGCCAGCTCCAAATTTGCCTTCGAAGATTAGCACAGGCTCCGAAGTGGACCCCATGCGAGAGCAATGCATTTGTCAAAGGCTCCAGAGAATCTTCGATGTTTGCGGCCGATCACTCCGGAGATTCTTTGAAGATTCTCCGGAGCGTCTGTGGAGATTACACCCCCTGTCCCTCAAAAAACCTGGGGTGACAGGTGGGCCCACCACATGGGTGCTCCGGCATTTCCACTGCGAGCAAGCTAGCACCCATTGCTATTGGGTGCTAGACCACCTGTGGAAACGCATTGGGTACTTTCCTTAGTCCGGATCTACTAGATCCGGATTAAAGGAAGTACCCATTCCTTAAATCCGGATCTTCTTAGATCTGGATTAAGGGAGGTCAGTGGAAAAAGACCCCTAGTGACTGCTCGTATGGTTTGCAATCTCAAAGACTTGCTGTGACCCTTAAGTTCTCCTTGTTGCATTCTCCTTGTCATCTTCATTGCCAATATTATTCTCTTCTTTAGGTTATCAAACTCATTGTCTTCATTAAATTACTTTTGCCAAATACCTCTCAGTTGTAAAATCTTGGAGCATCATTTATTTTGTATGAAATAAATTATTCAGTTTATGATTAGCTTTGTGTTTCAGGTTACTGTAACATTCCGTATTCTGTTCCTGGCCTTGGAGCAAGGAATCCCATTTTGGCAAGGCAATTTCCTATGTTTCCCTGTTCTGTCCTAGCAGGATCTGGTCTGATGGGTTAATAGACTTAAAAAAAAAATCTGCCGGAATTCTGGTCTAGGCAGCCATTTTGGCTTCCTAGACCAGGGCCCAATTGCACTTCAGCCCATAGTTCATAATTAGGCAACATCTTAGCAGGTGCATCTGAACCTGCAGGAGGTGCTTACAGCTTACAAGCGCTCCCTGCCTTCCCAGGTGCTGCCTAATCACGAACTAGCTGTGGTGCACAAAATCATGCACCATAAGCCACCTCACCTTTACTCCACGCAACCGGAACCTACCTGGAAGCATCCAGCTGGTGACCATCTGCATTTCTGCTGACTAAGGAGTTTGTCTGCGGTCCCACGCAAGTGTGCTGGGACCTCAGATGACTGTGCAAAGCATCAGCATTGCTGTAGCAATGGCACTGATGCATGTGCTGTTGTGCAGGGCACCTCACTAAAGATGGCGGCACCCAGCAGAGGATCAGCCCAGTGATCAAACACAGGTGAGTGATCGATCACACAGGGACTGTGCTCTCATCGATTGGTGCTTACAAATGTGAGCACCGGTCAAAGATAGTTCACCGCACACATTTCCTGTCCATGAGACAGGAAGGGAAGTGCAAAATCACTGCAGATTACAGTCTATCCAGTGCAAACAAAGCAGACTGGCAGAGAGCATGGCTTCTCTCTTTCACACCAGGTTGTGGAGGAGAGAGGCCCAGAAGTGGTCTAGACCTTACTTTAAAATACCAGGAAGAGCGGAAACATCAGAGTTTTCATGCTAATGGGAGTTAACCAAAACATCTGGAAGGCACAAGATTGGCAAAAGCAGGAGCAGAGTATGTTTTTTCCTGAAATAAGTCTGGTATTTCCCTCCAGGAATACGTGTGCCATTGTTTTTTAAAGCAGTTAACTTTTCTGTCACAAACTTTTAATGTGGCCAAGAAGATACTGTTTTGCTCTGTTTTTGTGTGGAACACAAATGTGCTGTGTTGATACCTGTAGCCACAGAGTACATGCTGATCAACCATTAAATACTAGTTTGCAATTTTGAAATGGATTAAGTATCTCAAACCTAGCAATTTTTGTAAACCTGATACTTAGTACTCCCAGTGGTATTTACTATAAGTATGTGGTTCTGTACATTGCAGCTGTATTTATATGTTGCTGTTAATGACTGTGGCAATCTTGATGTAGTCTGGCCTCCTAAGAATATTTCAGAAGACTCCCAATATTAATGTTAGATGACTTACAAGCTGATGTTGTGAAAGGCTATTGGCATTTATTCTTAACTTTCAGAGTTCTTAAGTTTGTTTAATAGAATTTGGTCAAGTGTTTTATCATGGTGTAAACTAGTTTTTACTTTATTTTCACTCAAGTGGACTAATTTTAATTTAAAGCTATGTTTACTCAGCAGAGGTGAAAATTGAGTCAGATAGTGTATGGAAACTTCATAGTATTTAAGTGGAATTACCATATGAAAAGAAGAAGATGGAATTCCAATAATTTTGGTTGCATCCAGACAAGATATAAAACCTGAGATTATCCTGGGGCTATGCTAGGATTAATGCAATCCCAGTTAGCCCTGGCATATTGGGGTGATATTCTTCAATAACAATATTGTGGAAAAATCCACTTCCAACCCAAATTTTACAGCTATTTTTAAAGATCTGGACATGGGCTTGTACAATCCGCAATTATAGGAATGGCCACTGTGCATGTGCTGGGGCAAACCAGACCTAAAATGGTGGCCACACATGGGTGTGGTATAGCAATCACACCGAAATACCCAGATGTCACACCATTGTGGGAGCAAGTAACCAGCTAGGCAGGTGCCTGAGCTTAACCAGCACTGTTGCCTTGGCGTCTGGGCAGCAAACAATTATTCCAGAAATGTTTTATTCTAAAACACCTTTAGATAACAATATTTTCTGGCATCCTCTGGAGTCATCTTTTAAGAGCTGTAAAACAGAGGGAATCATGGAAGCAACCTTCTTTGTAGTTAATTGCTAATTGCTACTATTGTTACTATTTTGTTTTTTAGATTGTATGCCCTCGGCAGGTTTTTATATTTTATATATATATATATTGTTTCGCATCTGTAAAGCACTGAGTACATGGACAGCGCTGTAGAAATAAACTAATAATAATAATAATTAAAGGAGTCCTGTTCTCTTTTTCATATGGCAACCCTAATTTAGAAGCATGTTGAGAAAACAGAACTCTTTAAGGAATCCCAGATATATTTGTACATTTTAATTAGGCATGTGATGGTTCTTTGTTTGGGCCTCCCAAAAACTACTGAGTACTTTTTCTTCCTGGCTAAGTCCTGCACTGGACAGCGATCTTGGCCAAAGTAGCTCAGTGGCTTGGACATCTGAATCAGGGATCGGTACGTATGAATTCACATTTGAAAATTGGATCAAATATTTGAATTCACAAATTTTCACATCAAAACAAACACGGACATTTGAACAAAACCAACATTTGCTTCCGGCTTGCAAATACGAACATTTGATTGAATCTTCACACTACTCTACTGATGAAAATAAGGTTTTTCAATAGAAAAAATACATGGAAAAAGTTAGCCTGCAAATGCAAACATTTGAACAAATGATTTGATGATGAAACAATTTTTCAGATGTTGAATTCAATTGTGAAACAAACATTAATTTTTTGTTTGTGCACATCCCTAAACTGAACTGGTCAAACTGCCAGCCATGCCAGAGGTGAGGAGACTGCAGCCTATAGTGACCGTAGATCATGCTTAGCTTTCCCGTTGCAGAGCAGGGGAACAAAATTGGCCAATCACCCATACAGCTGATAGTATGCTGCCATGAAATGGCCAAACGCTTATGGCATTATATTCTGTAGCTGACAGCAAGAGTTTACGTAAACTACTGATAATATGCAATAAACTTTTAAAATGTCATCCAGACAACAGAAGGAGACACTGAATATGCTACTCAAGGGAAAATTGGCTACACTTCCTTTGAAAAAGAGTGGATTGCATTGCAGGGCTCCATACACAGACATAAATGCTGCCATTGATACAGTAGAACCATGTCAATAGTAGCTTATATTGAACTGTACTTCAGTGAAATGTGTTCATCTTGAAGGTGCTCCAGGACAACATTTGGGTTTGGGCCTATGTAAGTTGCCTTTTCTGCCCAGTTCAAGTGAGATAGGTGAGAGACGCAGCTGATCATCCCGTTTTGACAGGTTCTGTGGCAATCACACAGGGCTTTATTATTTGAACGTGGTCACATCTACACTGGCAGGCAATTTATGTAGTTCCAAGTAAGTGGGGGAAAGACATTGCAACGCCAACTGCAATCAGAAGGAAAGCACTCTCCAAATTTAATATTTGCCTCAGATGTTTGGTTTACTCATGGATTCCTGCTGCAAGAATGATCTACCACAAACCTCATCCTCATGCACTTCAGCCCATCTGTTCTTTCATGCCTGCCAGGAGAAATGCTTTCAGTTTTGTATTAACCACAGTGCTTCTTAACATTCTTAACTGCTCTGGTGGACTCCCCTGGTGACAGTGACACAGAAGGCCATGATTTTCTTTAGGGAAGTGCTCTTCTAAAATTTTGATAAAGAAGACAAGCCAAACTATAGAGGTCTGTGCTAGGATTGCTGACTGATAGCCTTGATAATATTTCTCAGGTATCAGGTTGTATGTGAATATAACTGTATGTCAGAGAGACCGTCATCTGTTTCCTGTCCTGCGGAACATGTTCAGCTGAGCAATGTAGTCAGTTGAACCAAGTTAGACAATAACTTACTTGGGGGCTCAGTGTGGATTCAGGAAATGTACCATATCTCTTACTTTGGATTGGGTATCACAGTTCTTTACCTAGTTGGTCAGATTTCTTTATCAGAATCTGACTTCATCATGACATATTGGGTATAATGGATCCTGGCTAAGATATCATATCCCAGTACTGTTTTCATTGCATGTCCTTGCAGATGTAGCTTCTCTCCATTTCAAGATTGAATCATGGAGAGACTATCCAGATTCTAGCCCTTTCTACACTTACCTGTTAATCTGGACCCAGAAGTAACATTTAATTGACAGAGACATGGCCTGTTGCATTGGGTCTTGAGGGAGCTGTTGGCCAATCACATTGCAGTGTGGATGGCTTGTATGGCAGTAATTCTCATCCACTGATGCGGTGGTTCTGGTCATAGCCTTTTAGTGCAGAAAGATCATACAGGGAACTCCAGAGTGGAGGACCATGGGTTCTCCCAGTAGGCTATGTTCACTTCCGCTGTTTAGAAAGCCTTGAACACAATTGTTCATGTCCAAAGCCTTCCAGGAAGTCAAAGCACACACATTGTGCACACGGGTTTCTGGGAGATCTTGTAGCCTTTAGCCTAGTGGTCCAAGCTGAAATACACTTACTGGGCTTTTGAAGAACAGCTTTGCCTTCTGGGGAGAGGCTAGGGATGCACAGAGACAAGGCTCAAAAAATTGAAATATGCAGATAAGGGAAAGAAACTGTCCTAGGCAAGGATACAGATGTGGTTTGCTATCCTTTCTCCAGGGGATTGGATCTGTGACCCTGTGCTTTTCAGGTAGTTCCTGTGCCTCATCATACAGGTAATTTCTTTTAGTAACATTAATTCAGATTTAAACAATGGAATACTTAAGGAAAACATTTTGTGGTACTCCACATGTAGTTTCTTACACAAATATCTCATGATCTAAAAAAGCCTGTGAAATCCTGATTTACATGCAAAGTTATTAAGGGGGAAATTATTAAGTATTGATCTAGTCATTTTCAAATAATGCTGAGAAGGACATTCCCATTGGTCTAATCATTGACATAGCTAAATTCTCGGGAAGAAAGAAAAAGGGCAAACCACATCTGTATGCTTGCCATAGAAACTGTAAGGATCTGTCCTTGCAGTCGGTTAGTATTCAGTGTTGCAACTTACGGTAGTTTTTCTCCCTGTATGTTTCAATTTTCAGGTAGTAGTTCTTTTAAATTCCTGCATTTTTTAATGTGCTTGGTAGTAGTTGGTGTAGGTTAGTGGCTACAAACAGTTAGGCATGATGCCCCCAATTTCAGTTTCCATTAATCCCTTCCATCCTTTTGCATACTTCTAGTCACTTTGTAGTTTGTAACCTAATGGACGAGTCTGTAATTTTTAAGAACCATAATTGGTGTTATTGTTAGATCTACAATATAGCGGGCATTTTAGAAGGATTTATTTAAGCACAGTGTGCTTTGTTTTATTAATGGATTTATTGCCCTAGCCAGGGAATCAATGATACAGAGAGTGTTTGGATAGGCTGAAAGACTGGCTGAATGATACAGTGTTTTGTGGGTTGCTCTGATCTATAGTGAGTCAGATCTGAAATTAATCATAAACTTTTGGGTGAAAGAGAAAGCTACTTTAGCCCATTGCATGGATAATCAAAAGGCTGTAATGACTATAGCCCTAAGCACATTTTCTGATAAACAAGGACTAATTAATTTAATAGGATTTGGTAAGGACTAAATATGCTTAGGATCATGCTCACAAAGCTTGCTATTAGAAAAACTTGTGCTCTTGTTTCCAATAAGCTTCCTTGTCACTATTCCTAGAAAAATAAACATTCTTCTTCCATGTCAGTATAAAATCACTATGATGAGAGCAGGAGGGGTGAAATGAGCATAACTCAGCTAGGGGAAACATATTCTAGAGTTCAGGAGGGCATAAAAATGTGTGGAGCCCTGGTCCTTCAGCAGGATCTTTGGTGGAGTTCTTTTCTGCAGACACTGTGCCAAACAGGCAGGGTGGTCATCAGTAACCCCTTTGTACATGAAAAAGATCCCAGACGAGGTGACTCCAGTAACATACGGATTCTTGTTAGATACCTGGCTGAATGAGCAATTCTGAGTGACTCTCAGTCTTAAGAGATGGTCCAGGGACAACATAAGCTTTGTAAGTGAAGGAAGGGTGGAATTAGAACCCTCAAGAAGTTGTCTGCATCAGGGATTTTAGTGAAACTGCAACAGCTGCATAAGTTGTATTTAAAACATTTCTTATGGACTGGTCCATGAAAGATCTAGCAAAATATTTTGTAAATAAAGAATGCTAAGGCTGTTCTGCACCATGCAAAAATTTGGAGCTATCTAGAATAATAGGCTGTCTTCAGACACAGACATAAATGCTGCCATTGATGCAGTAGAACCATGTCAATAGGAGCTTATATTGAGCTGTATTTTAATGAAATACAGTATGTTCATCTTGAAGGTGCTCCAGGACAACATTTGGGTTTTGGGCTATGTAAGTTGCCTTTTCTGCCCAGGATAGAGATATTAAAAAGAACCCTGCATTACTGCTTGATTTTCCACGACAGCCTTACAATGTATTTTCTTCATGTTGCAAAGAACATTGAACTTGGGAGGGCCTTGGAAAAGTCTGGCAATCACAGTGCAGTTCTGAGGGAATGTGGGGTTTACCTCAAATCTGGAAGCAGCCACAGACACCCTTGCCTGCAGTGAAATGAGTGAATCATGGTCTGAACCTGAAATTTCACAAGGTCAAACCTTTGAGTCAGACTGTGGCATTTTAAAAGAATACACATTTCCCTAAGACTGTTAAACATTGTAAAAACCGGGTAGCAAACATTACATGGCTTTACAAAATACTTCTGTATTTTTGATGCTCTGGAAAGGAAGAGTGTGATAATTGCTTCTCTCTGGTCAGCAGCTGAACAATCAATTTTAGCAGATCAGCTCACTCTTCATTTTACTTTCATTGTCTCTGCACAATGACTAGCCCTGTTATACACCATAATTTGCTTTGGGTGGATGAAAAGGCAAGGGTTTTGAACACATCACTTCCTTGCTTATACTTTCCTATGGACCTGAATCATAGAATGCCAGCAAGTTAAATGGTAGTTCTTTTTTTAAAAAGTACCAACATTTTAGAAGGGCTTTAAAAACTACAAAAGAGTGTTAACAATTCTTTGTCATCTTGTTTACTGTGGACTTTGTTATCTTGTTTACTGTTTAGTACTCCTGTCCACAATCAAGTACATTTTCTTAAAAAATTAAACTAGGCTGCCTCAAGACTTGTGGAATAAATCCACAGTTAAAGGTAAAAGTGCTACTAAGCAATGACCGGCCGTCTCAATTAAAAAGTAGCTCTGTACCTTCCTCCTCAGAGGCTGTGAGAGCTGAATCGGTGGGCGTGGGCACACGGGATGAGGCAGCCAATCAGAATTGAGCTGCCCTCCTGCCTCTCATTCATCTCTTCTCGCCATTCTGCCTGGACTGGTGGGAAGATTTGAATCTTCTTTTTACTAAGCAGCGAGTGTTGTTAAAACAGCATTGAGGTAAGTGCACAGTAGCGATCCAATAATGTGCTGCCATGATGATCCATGGATCATTGTATGTGATGCCCAGATCATGACTGCGCATTCCACTGTGCAGTATAAAACAAGTCTGGACACAGATCTGAAGAGGTTAATAGATTTAATGTATTCACAACAACAGAGGTTCCATTTCCCTGCAGTGTTTAATATTTTTCTTCCAAGGTTTTATTCAGTGTATCAGAGGAATATCACCTTTAACATTGTGGGAAAAAAATGAGTGTGCTGTATAGGCTCATTTGCTTGCAAGCTCAGACACAGCTACCTATGAACAAGCCCTACAGGGCACAATGAGATCTCCTTTTTGGTAAACAGATGAAATACTGTTATGGTAATATCCTTCTTCGTTGCCATGGGCTCAACTGGAATGCAGTTGAATTAGAGGAAAGTTCCTGGCCCAATCCTTCCTTAATGCTGGGCTTTTATGTATAGCAGCTCTTCTGAAAGTAGTTGCATTTTAGATAAATTAATCAAGTTATAGGGCTAGAAAATATTTCTTCAAGGTTGGCACAGAAGAAATTAAATGTTTTTTGTTTAATTGTTAATTCCCGGTCACCAATTAATAGCTTTAATGATCAGAACAAGAACTAAAAACAACTTTCCCTCATCGGCACTGCCTTTTATACCTGGCATTCTATGCCTCAGCTCTTCCTATTGGCTGAGTCCCTGGGCTATTTCACCCCCCTTCCGCAGCCTATTCTGGTGGGCTGTATTGTTATAAAACATACCAATAATGAGCTGTCACAGTGGCCCACTGAATTGTGCAATGTTCAAGATGCCTTTGGTGGGAAAAAAAAAGTTAGGAGCTGCTAAACTGTGTAATTGTAAGGGAAAATGGAGAAAAGGACACACAAAGTATTCCAAGCCTTATTCCAGCTGCAATTCTGCTAATTCCTCTTTTGATAGATGCTATTCCAAATAACTATAAGGATTGGGCTATGGTAGGGGTGTGCACAAATGTTTGAAGGTATTCAAAATTTGATTGAATCTGGTCGAATTTTGACATTTGAATTTGAAGTGAAGGTCCATAAATTCAAAGTTAAAGATTTGAATGAATTTCAGATCTGGATGTGTACGGATGTGTATGGATGTGGGAAAGATGCGTATGGGTATCTATGAATGTTGTCGACATTCATAAGTGCAAATTCAGATCAAAAATTCAAATGAATAGATTCAAATTTGCTTAATTTGAATCAAATTTGGTTTAATTTGGATTCTAAAGATTCAAATTAAATCAAATTTTTGGTTATTTGATTTGAATTGAATTAAATCCCCAAAATTGCATCCATGCAGACCCCTAGTCTGGTAAATATCATGTACAAAACAGTACACATCTTCATACCACCTGATACCATTTCAAAGAAAATGTATCACCAGGCACACACAGAGAGATCTTATATTTATGCAAGGTATATGTATCTGAGTTCTTATGGACAAATGCAAATTTAGAAATTTTATCTGGAAATAAATAGTTAGCCATGACTCTGCACTTGGAAGGTAAACATCAGATACCCTTAACATTAAGTGGAGTAGCTGAGTAGTTCTTTGTTTTTTGTTAAATTCCAGAGCAAGTTCATCATCCCTTTCTCTTTACAGTAGTGGTTTCAGAGTATACTTTTCCCCAGGAATATTTGATGCTCTGGTTTCAGTTCTTTTGACTGAATGGGTAAGAACAAAAGAGAAGCCCTGCTGGATCAGGCCACTGCCCACCTAGTCCAGCATCGTGTCTCATTCAGTGCCCTACCTGTTCCTTCTCGGCATTCTCAAGCAGAAGACAAAGGCAAAACCTTCACCTGCTCCCAAATCCCTGCAAATGGTCTTTAGAGGCATCTTCCTGTCTCTCCAACCTGGAAGCAGTACCTAAGCATCTATGCTAGTAGCCATTGATGGGAAACTCTTGGCTAACTTTGTAGGTGACTATAATTATGTGCCCAGGTACCTTGCCTAATATAATGCTGTAAGATTGTTTTATAAGTCATACATAGTACACGGATCTTAGCCTGAACAGTCTAATTGAGGACCGTTTGGTGAACATATAGGACCCTACGATCTCATAAAAGTTTGTTGAGAAGTCAGTTCCAGCCAGTACAAAGTGACTTACTTCTCCATGCAATCCCATACTAAGTATTAGTGGGGGAGCAGGAGGGGGACAGAGAAGAAAGAACAGCGGATTTCACATTTAAGTTGGATTTATTTTATTTAAGTGGATTTCACTTTAAAGGATTCCTCTTTTATTTTGAGGTGTTCTTCAGATTGCAACTCAAAAGAGTAGATATGGGCACAAAGTCTGATTTACTGTACTGGTTCCAAACAAAACCATGAGAGGGTTTTCTTTTTAATGGACAGGATGCGATTAATATCCCTAGTGGAGAATTGTTCAAGACACATGGACTCATAAATTATGGAATAAGAGATCCTATTACCAACCCATCTGCGTCTCCTGAAATAGAAATAAGAAGATAATTATATTAACAGCCTTTCTTGTTTTATTTTGTGTTGTATGATTGACATAGAGTATAAACTGTTTTTGTTCTGGTTAAAGAATGAGACAGGCTTCTTTTTGATTATAGTATTTCTTTTGTGATATTTTTAGATAGCAATCTCATTAAATTGCAAGCATTATTTTAAAAGAAAAAGTACATCGTTGCTTTGCAGCCCAAGTATTTCCTTCAACAGAGCTTTTGCCTCTGTATTTTTCAGCTTGCAGATTTCCCCCCCCCCCCTGTAAATTGTTCATAGGAGTTCATTATTTTATTTATTCATTCCAACTGGATTTCAGAAAGTGTTCAGAAATGCTTAAAGGGGTGCCATCTGGGCAAATTTGAGTCTGAAATGAGATTATTATTATTTTTTTTGCCAGCGTTCCTCTTACCTCAAAGCTTCAGAAAGGATGTCCCTTAATCATTCAGGATTTCATAGTACTGAAGGTGCCTCTTTCTTTAAGCTGGGTTGGGCAGGAAACTACATAATGAAGGAGGTGTGGGGTCCCTGCTTTGTGAGGGCCAATCAATGGGTAGCAAATGCAGGCTGCTGTGTGGGAAAATGAGGTAGGTTCTCTTTGACAACTGTTTGTAAGGCATTTTTTGTGTGTGTTGACAGATGGGACACTATCCCTTAAAAGGCCAACTTTAAAAAAGCTCTGTCTGATCACACTTTGTTAGAATGGTGACATGTTCTTACAGAAGCTGTTTAGAAGGAAGTTGTCATATGATTTTAAAGTAAGGGGCACCAATGCTTTGGGTCTGTGGACACACATGTAGTTTTAAGAACATGCTATTGGCATTATTATCTTTTTCCATGGACAAAAACTTAGAAATTTTATAAGAACCAAGAAGAGTACTTAGACAGTAGCCATTCGGACCTACAGGTTTACCTGGAAGTTCTTGCATGAATTCTCCAGGATCTGTACTGGAGTGAGTAAATTGGGATAACAGTATGAAACCATCAGTTCCCTATACCTATGGGAACCTTGGTAGAATGGGTAGTAACCCTCAGTGTGAGTGGCACCTTAGGGGAAAGTGTTGGTCTTATAGTTGCTACTTGGACACTGCATAAATGCTTTTAAGAAGGAAGATGAAGGTCTTGTGCAAGATTATCTGTGATGCAGAAAAGGCACCTCACACCACTCATTTTTCACTTAGATATGTATGAACTTCCCTTATGAATGGAAAATGGCTTCCTCTTTAAAGAATTCCATAGCCGGTTGCACATAACCAGTTAAAGAAAGAGAGAGAATGGCAGGGAAGTGGTTTTTGGCTTCATTCCCTCTTTATCTGGTCAGTACAGTGGTACACTCCTGTACTGCACAATGCTAGTACACATAGAAAAAATGACTGAAGGCCATATCTCAGGCCCCTTTATGGGGGTTAATTATCCTGCTTTTGAGAATGTGAAAACTTACCTGCCTGAATTATGGCAGATCATGAGAACAGTAGTTCAAAATAAGCTTTTTTCCAAAGTGGTAGCAGTGGATAAATATGCAGTGTAGTAAGATCAAATGAAGGCTTCAAACTGAAGCCTTCCCTCACCCTTACCTGTTGTCATGAGGCTGATCCATGAGCTCCTTTTGACATCTGGGGTAGAAATAACCAGTATTCTCAGTACAGACCACATAAATGCTAATAGTGGTTACAGCAGAGGCAAGGAACCAATGTGCTGTGACTTTCCTTATACTTTGCTGGCCATAGGCCCTGTTAACTAAGGCTGATGGGAACTGGAGGCCAGGAACCTTTGGAAGTCATAGAACTCTTCATATTTCTAAAGGGCAATATCAGAAAAATCTGTATATGCTAACGGTCATCTGCAGTTTTCCTTTCTACTGTAATTTTAAAAATGAGCGTGCATTTCCACAGGACAAAAATAATGGATTTTGAATCTGTTGCTTCAGCAATAAAAATGCTGTAACAGGAAGCTTATATAGAAACTGAAGACTCCACTGTTTGTTTCATTGTGCTTCATACTGGTTAGTTAGTTAAGTGGAGATCTGAAGTTCCTGCTCGTTTCATTGGTTCCCAAACTTGACGATTTGCAACCAACCAATCAGCAAGCTAAAGATTTGGTGACCCACCTAGCCCTGCTCCCTTGCTTCAGATTTATTTTTTCATGGAAAAATTCACTGACGGGTGGTTGTATGACTGCTGATATCCTCAGGCCACCACCCAGACTTCGGGAAAACCCAACTGAAGAGTGTCATCCCAAGATGTTGAAGTCTGAAGTAATTGGCTCTTCTTATTTCCTGCCAGTGTGGGAACTTGTGGAAGATCTTGATCCCTATGGCTTCAGGTTTAAAGGCTGAACCTTGATGGTAACAGGAATTAGTTAGCAAGTCTCTTTGACTTATGGAAAGACAGAAATTAAATGCCTTGGGCTCTGAAAGAGCTGAAAAGAAAGAGACACCACATCACCATCTTGGAAGATAAATTGGTTGAGCTCAGCTGTTAATGCCAAACTGTGGGTGTTTGCCTGCTGATTTGTGACATGCTGAAAGCATAGGCTTCTTCTTTAAAAACTGGCTGTGAGTCACCGAAAATTTTGCTTCTAAATTCCGTGGGCAAGTAGATTTCTGTTGAAGGGTCCCTGGTGCTCTCTTCCATAACATCTGAGCTCCATACGATTTGTTTCCTTTAGATGTGGACAGGAGGCAGAGAGCTGTGCTGTGTGCATGGCGTGTTCAGCTCCTGTGCCTGTGTAGAAGATGGCATCTATCCATCATCCAGTTGGAACTGGAGACCTCAAGTCTACAAACCAGACCACCCTTTGAGGGTTATGTGAGGTCCCTGGTTTCAGACTTCTGTAAATGATGGCCAGGGCTTGATGGCATGGCAGCACAAGGAGACAAAGGCAGGCACTATTTCAGGAGCTGTTGCTTCTGTTTGGCTTTGCTCGCCATGAAGGCCCAGTTTGTTTAGTCGAGTGTTTTCCTAGCAGCATATCCAGTTTGGCTGCCTTGTGTTCTGAAATTCAATCACATTCACCCAAGATCCAAAGGAAAATTTGCATCCTGTCTCCTAGCTTTGGTGGTATTCATTTGCCCTTCTTTCTCTTTTTAAAGTTACATATGTGTGCACAGTATCCTCTGTTAAGTACAATATAGTGAAAACTGCTTAGCACTGAAAACAGAGCTTAAGCAGAAGAAAATCTTGTCACCCTCACTTTTCCAAAGAGGAACTAATTAGCAAGAACAGTAATCTCTGGTTAAGCTTAATGCTCTTGCTTTCACTGTAGCAAAAGACTCTTAAATCTGACAGTTCCGTGCGGCATAAATATACTTATTCTGATATTGGTGCCTTGGTTTATTGTGACAGATTCGCTATAGATGACAGGAACGTCTGTGAGTGGAAAAGGAATATAATCACAACTGTTATTTGCAGTTAAGCTTTCATTTTCAGGCTTTTGAGGGGCAGAATGAGAATGAACTGTGCAGTTCATACTTTATTTAAAAGAATGGGGAAAGAAGTTTGTCTTCAAAACTGAGGACTATGTGACTGTTGTGTGAGCTAGAGAAGGTGCCTTGGCAAACCTACCAGTGAGATGTCAAGGATCAAACTGGTGACCCTATGCTTCCCAACCCATGGTTACACTGGTAAGCTAATGAAGTTACGTCAGTCAGAACGGTTCCAGCTGGAATAGTCCAGCTGTAGCAATTGCAAATTTGCCCAGGTTTTCCCCACCAGCTTCTCTAGCCTCAGGGTAAAAGGATTCTCCCTGCTTCCAGAAGCTTGCAGTATACACCCAACACAGCAGGGTGCTGGATTTGTAGCCTGAAGGCTTAATGGAGGATGGCCACATGCTGCACGCAGACAACAGCCTGTCCTCTTCCTGCCTGCCACAGGATATGACATCAGAAGGACTTCTGACCTGCCCAGCTGATGGACTCCACCTATCACCTACTTGGATTTTCTCTTGAGGTCACTTCCTTCCCCGCCTTCTGGTGGGGGATATAAAAAGCTTGGCACAGAAATAAACTCTCTCTTTTCCAGCCCATCTTGCCTCCCGCCTAACTTCTTTCTCCTGTGCTCTCTGTCTTTAAATCACCATAAGAGCACATGGTGATCCCTTATAGGCATGCCGGTGGCTTATAAGGGAATACTGTCGCAACACCCGGTGATCGTACCAGTCTACTGGTACCACGATCGTTGCAGCCCATTTGGCTTGTAACCACGTATCGCTGTGGGTCTCAGGACTGCAGCCACGATCGAGGTAGTCAGAAACTACCTCCCCCAGGTTTCCCAGAGCCAAGGATTCAGGTTGCTTATCCGGAAAGCGACAACTGGCGCCCAACTCGGGGCTTCGAACCAACGAACAGCATCTTGAGGATCGAAGGGGCGGAAATACCAGTGAGAAAGTCCACATCTGAGCCAGCGGAGAGGTGGTGTGGTAGCTGCATCCCGTGGAAGGAACGACACGGAAATTCCCCGCAGATCGGTGCAGTAAAAATCTTTTTTTCTATATCTTCTCTTTCTTCTAATCGTTCCATCGCAAATGGGAAACCAGAAAAGTAAAACTACCTGTCTTCAGCAAAATATAAACTCGCTGTTGCTAAGACATGAAATGAATATACCCTTATCTGTCCAGATTAAGCTAGCCAAGGCTATTGCAAAACGATGGCCAGAAATGCCTCAGAAAAACTTAGACCTCGCCACATGGGAAATTTTAGAACACCAGTTCCGGACACATCCTTCCCAAAAACCGGAAATAATGCCAGCCTTGCAACTGTGCGGAATTGCCTTAAGATTAGAAGCACATGCTAAGCAAAGAGAGAAAATTGGCCACTCTCTTCCTGATGCCGTGCAAACACCTATCTCTCCAGCGTGCCATAGCAAAAATATGGAGTTTTCTCAGTTTCCTGCATGCTACCCAATTTCTGATGACTCTCGAGGAGACCTTATGGACACTATGTCCCCCAACTGCCATATGGCTACTCCGGATTTTAATATTGTTAGCTCAACTAGAGTGGATTTGAAATCATCTGAAGCCTCTCCTGGCTTCCAGCAAGAACTAGCATCATCCGCAATCAGTCTTAGAAAAATGGGGCTCTTTTCCCTATCTGTTGTAAGGCCAGGAAATCAAGCTCCCAAGAGTAAAATTTTATCTCTTAGACCTCTTGCCAACAAGAAAGACTGCTATCAATGCAATGATTCCACACACCCTGTGCCCAAATCTCCCAGGGTCCGGAAAAAGCAGTTTAAACTTCACGCTCTCTCTGAAGAGCATTACACCGCAGGCCCGCATTGCAAGAAACCATTTCAATGGGCGAAAGAAATAGTATTTTTGATTTTTAATTTCTGCATGCATTTTTGGATTCATCCTTACTGCTGCTTCCCAGCTTTTTGAGCGCAGCATTTTTTTTCCTCAAACCGTCCCCATCCGAGTTTCTCTCAGATCAGAATTGTTTTTATCATATTAAAAATCCTGCCTCTTTTGTTTTTGCTATAACTCTATTCTACCCACTTCCTGGCCTAACCTTCTTGCATCACAGAGAATAACCATGTTTTTCTACTTGAGACAATTTTAAGCTGCAACCAAGCCTCATTAGCATTTGCCAACCACAGCATTGCCAGACAGTAGAGAATCAACCCTTTGAACTTTCTATCAGCTATTCACTAGCCCTGGAAGAAGCTACTCAGAACTGCTGTAGTTTGCAGTTCCAAAACACCTGGACAGGCGGGCACCACAGAATATCCTGTGCTGGACTGAGAAACAACTTGTAAGTGACTTGCTATGCTTCCACCATTGATCCCTCTTGTATCCCAGCTTGAAATTCCCAGCTAAGAACCTGCTGCTTGCAACCAGATTTATGCCCTTTGCGGGCTAGCATTTTGCAGGATCACCTTCCCCCCACCAGGCCCAACCTCCTCCAGGGCCGCAGAAAAGAACTATCTTTTTTTTCTAAATTTTAAGATTTTTGCCACAGAGCATATTGATTGTTCTTAATTATTCTTTTTGTCTTTGTAACAATGCTGATCTAGCCCCCTCCTGAAACCTGTTTTTCTGGTCTGGCTGTACCCACCAGCACATTTGCATTTCTATATTGTTGGTTACCCTCTCTGCAGCGAGAAAGAGGGGACCTAAAAAAGCAAGCCTTGTTTTTTGTTTTGTTTTATATTGTTTGTCAAGATTTTTAAATTGTTATATTCATTCTCAGTTTAATTGCCTTGCTGTAGCAAAAGGGAGAATGGCTTTGAACTCTCTTCATACCCGCACACTTCAGGAAATGCATTTTTCTTATTTTTCTATTGGAACTCTGCACATGCTCAAGAGAACATTTCGCTTTTTGGGACCTCTACTGGCAAGTCTTTAGAATGCACCTTTTCTTTTTCTAATTTAGATATGTCCCTTTTGCTTTTTAAAACAGTTTTTTTTCTTGCCAAATTTTTATCTTTGATTAAGGCTTAATTTAGATGCTAAGAGGAGGAGCGAACTCACAAATCCTCTTGTTTACTGAGTCACAGATTTAAGCTAAATCTACAAGCGGTGATCTACCTTCTCTGAGTTTCCTTCCCAGCTCTTACCAGCTAATGATTGTGCATTCAAAGAACTGCATTTCTTACTACATCTCTCCAGCCTGCAGACAGAAAAATTCCCTTAAACAGCCATTCTACCTAGAGATACCAAGCATTTCAGCTACCAGCCTTTCTGGCCCTTCAAATGGAGGTACCCTGAAGACATCCTGCTATGTTCCATGATTGACATCATCCCAGCAACAACGGTCATCAACCAGCAGCCTGGCTCCAAGATCCTGGTCGAAAGGACGAGAACCACAACAATACCAGCGCTCCAATTCATGCATTAAGACAAGGATTCTTCGCTGCACGCCTTGGGAGCTACACTAACCTGCCAAGACCTTTCAACAAAGGAAACCAGAAGGCAGACCCCAGAAGGATGTGCCAGCCTACTCCATCGCAGATTGTGTATTCCTCCAGCAGAGCACCAAGGTACCATGTAAGCAATTTTCCATTGCCCTAGTGTAACGTGAAACAACATGTGATCCTGTCCACACTGTGCTCCTATACATCATTTTCCTCAAAGAGCTAACTCTGGAGATGTAACAGCCATGCCAGCTCTGACAGATGGGCACAACTTCCTGCCCAGAGCAGAAAGCATTCCTTTCTCCATACCTCTGACTACTCCCATGATCAATGATACAGAGAGGACCACTGCGAAACACTGTGCTAGCCATCCTCTGCCTCTGCTAAGCTTTGCCATCAAGGGAGAACACAGAGAAGCAAGATAGACTACAGCCCAGCCTAGTCGATTTAAAAAACTTTTGGACTTTTGCAATAATGGGACACTGAGTCAACTCCTAGAATTCCTGCCCATTCTGCAGACGCAAGCTCATCTTAGCCGAAAGAACATTTTTGAAAAACATTTAAATCTATTAATCAAGAAGGAGGGATAAAGAGAAACATCGTATCCAGTGTCAAAACACTCCTATTTCAAGATTCCCTCATTGAGAGACATTTTGGATAGGCAGTGGCAGACCAGCTCACTAGAGAATCTACGAGCACCTCTTGCCTGCATCCTTGGAGAAGAACCAACCAACATGCTCCTCACTCAAAATTTAATCTCTTTTTCTATCCTTTTATATCTCTTGACTAATCTCACCAATTCTAAACTTACCTATGGTAACCTTGAGTCTGTAACCTGGCTGAACAGTTGACAGTGACACCTTTGGGGAACCTCAAAAGGCACATGCCCGGAAATTACTCAACTCAACTCAAGCTTCTCTCTATTTCTGAACAGGCTATTATTCTTGATGTATGTCTCCTATCCTTTAGTTTCTAGCTACTTCCATCTTGGTGGTAAGAAAACCTTTGAACTTTACCTACTAGCCTCTCTAAAGGCACTATTTGCTGTCTTAGCCGGAAGGGCCACATCCAGCCCTGGAAGAAACACTTGGCCTCGAAGTCCTTTCACTTTCTATCCTCTCTCTCTCTCCTGACTGACCATGGTGCAAACCTTACCTTGCTCGAAACTCCATCTAAGTCTCTGATGGAAGTTCAATCTATAGAAACTTGACCTTTTGGCTACCAGATTTATCATAGTTAAATTTTGATATTTTATTTTGCTGTTACATGTTAACCTTGTCTGTCATATCTCCCACAGCATCCAGGAACCTTCTACCCTCTCTCCTTTGTCCTTCTACACATGACATTCACACAACCATATAGAGATGGTTTTGTCTAACTTATTTGTACAGTTTTAAATTTTAGGTAGTTAGAATTAGTTCAAGCCGGCTTGTAGGTAGTTAAGATATATAGATATTATAGACATTTATAGGTTTCCTTTCATTGGTGGCCACCAAATGTATTGTGTGTGTGTGCATGTGTGTGAGGCGTGCATATTGAGTGCAATTTTTGTTCCTTATTACATTCATTGTCTTCATTTGTTGCTATGGTCATTGTTTTGATGTGTCACTACTGTAATTATGTTAATATGCCATACAGTTTATTGTCATATGTAAACATTTTCAAATTTTATATAAAACAGAAAGATGGTATGTAGCAATTGCAAATTTGCCCAGGTTTTCCCCACCAGCTTCTCTAGCCTCAGGGTAAAAGGATTCTCCCTGCTTCCAGAAGCTTGCAGTATACACCCAACATAGCAGGGTGCTGGACTTGTAGCCTGAAGGCTTAATGGAGGATGGCCACATGCTGCACGCAGACAACAGCCTGTCCTCTTCCTGCCTGCCACAGGATATGACATCAGAAGGACTTCTGACCTGCCCAGCTGATGGACTCCACCTATCACCTACTTGGATTTTCTCTTGAGGTCACTTCCTTCCCCGCCTTCTGGTGGGAGATATAAAAAGCTTGGCACAGAAATAAACTCTCTCTTTTCCAGCCCATCTTGCCTCCCGCCTAACTTCTTTCTCCTGTGCTCTCTGTCTTTAAATCACCATAAGAGCACATGGTGATCCCTTATAGGCATGCCGGTGGCTTATAAGGGAATACTGTCGCAACACCCGGTGATCGTACCAGTCTACTGGTACCACGATCGTTGCAGCCCATTTGGGTTGTAACCACATATCGCTGTGGGTCTCAGGACTGCAGCCACGATCGAGGTAGTCAGAAACTACCTCCCCCAGGTTTCCCAGAGCCAAGGATTCAGGTTGCTTATCCGGAAAGCGACATCCAGCATGGAGAAGTGTGGAAATGGGTAAAGTAGGGCCCTTTTTGTACTTGTTAGTGATCTGGATTAAGGGGTCCCTTAATCTGGATGATGTGCCTTCTGACTTGCACATTAATGTGGATCAAGGAGGCCCGACCCCCACTGGTCCGGCCCCATCTGCACTGGACAGAGCCAAGGAACAAGGAGGCCCTTAGTCCAGATCTGTTGTTGACTCATTTAATCAGGAACCTTTCTTCACTTGGCCCCATACTGAAGCTTCAGGGTGCTCACAGATGGAACTTCTGCACTGCAAGGAGCCATTTCCAAACCACATATAGACTTGCCTTGTCCAGAAATGGCCTTTGCTGTCTCTGGTAAAGCCCATCCACACCTCTGTGGTGCTGGGCTGGTCATCTGAGGTGCTGTGCAAGCATGCTGGCACCTCAGCTGCAGAAGGCGTTGATCCAGCCCATGCCTCCAAGTAAGGGATCTACTGATCCAGATTAACAAAAGCTAAGTGCAGAAAAGCCTAGGTTCTCTGTCATAGAACTTCAGTCAAAGCCAAATAGTCTATTAAGACAGGTCTCTGACCACTGATCACATTTTGAGAGTAGTGAAGTTGCCTTCCTGTTCACAGAACAGTTTTTTTCTCCTACTGTTTTGTTTTTGTTGATGAACAGAGAATTCTAACACCCTGTGTTAATCATTTGCACATTTTATTATAAGTAACAGAGACCTAAGTATGGGTTGTTGTTGTTGTTGTTTTAGTATTATGCACACACTGATATTGTATTGAAATTGTATCCTCCACTCCTACTTTTCCTTGTCCCACACAGAATATTTTACTTGCCTTCTATCTCAGGCTTTTCTTATGGTTCTTAGAAGCAATTGGCAACAGCACAATTTTCATGTAAAGAGTCTGTTAGTCAAGTTGGACTTCAGTTTTGGGAGATCTTTGATGTGTTCCATGCCTTAGTATGCTTTATATTTTCTAAAATATGGCCACAACCAATTTGTCTTGCAGTTTGTGGCTTGGCATAGAGATGGAATTGTAAAATGGAAACTGTTTAGGATCCTCGCCCTTTCAGAGAGTATTAATTACAGTTCCCAAACTGCTGTGCTTGCTCACAACAGTGTTATAATCTCTTAACACTATCTGCTTTTGCACTTGTGAAAGACTCTGGGGCACTAGGGATGCACAAAAAATGTTTGTCACTTTTGCAGTTTGTATGAATTGCAAAGATTCAAAACTTTGCATTCAAATTGAATATTGGCTCTATTTGAAGAGTGACCTTAGAATGCAAAGGGAAAGCTTTGTGCCTTCTTTCAAAGCTTTGGAGCTGATTCAGTATGGATTCGGAGGTCTAACTGATGGCGGCCGGGATTTGAAGTGAATTCGAAGCCTAGCACATTTGAAGTGCCTCCATTTGCAGGATTGCGAAGTTCCATTCTGTTCCCTTTGATGTGAAGTGAATGGGTGGGAGATTGTGCACATTCCTATGGAACATTGCATGATCAAGCAGTGGTTGTGTGGAAGTATCAGCCATGCAAAGCACGTTGTTTTCTCAGATTGGTTCTCACAGGGTCCAGCTGCATATGAACTCTGGGAAGTGTTTGCTCAAACATTGTGCTCTGTGTGTGCAACAAACTGTGAACTCTGAGTGCAGATTGCATGACTTCTGCATAAAATGTGTACAGTATCACTAAGCTTCTAGTTGCAAAATTGATAAAGAGGGCTCTTTCAGTAGGAAACACTGACCTCCAAAGGAGGAAGTTGTTATTCTCTTTTACTCTCCATGCAAGGGCTTTGAGGATGGTTTTTTGTATGTTTGGATCTCATGAAGTCCTAGTGCCATTATAGCGTATCCACCTGTAAAGTGAAATCTTCTGGCATGAATTTGCTGTGAACATGATTTGCAAACTGAAACTATTCTTCTTTTTACATGTTTCCAGAATTTGTAGAAAGCGTTTTGCTGCCAAAATCAGAGTGACGCTTGCAACATGCTTGGACCTTCATTT
This sequence comes from Aspidoscelis tigris stejnegeri, assembly GCA_023333525.1. Classification (NCBI taxonomy): domain Eukaryota; kingdom Metazoa; phylum Chordata; class Lepidosauria; order Squamata; family Teiidae; genus Aspidoscelis; species Aspidoscelis tigris. The sequence goes on along the minus strand of JALMGA010000002.1, from coordinate 57,334,934 downwards.
TCTCACTTGCATTAAGACACTGAGGGGAATGCTTAGCATGGCTGTGCGTTTCTTAATGACTTCTAATGGTTGATTTGTGTCTTTTAGTGACTTTTGACTGGAGCTTTGGTTTGTGCTGAGTGCTTGTGATTGCTTGCACACCTTTGAGTGTTTTTGTGTGCTATACATGTGTGTGGAGTGGAGTGGAACATTCTTTTGTGCTTGGCTTTTTTGTTGTGTTTTGACTACTTTTGTGTGTATTTGTGTACTTCTGAGTGCTTTTCCTTGTACACTATAGTCTCATCTGTGCTGTGGTAGATGATTCAATGGTTAGGTTCCCATGTAGAAGACAATCCTGGGACTAAAATGCACCGCAAAGAGCAGGAGCTTTTGCATGAATTCCACCACCACCCTCATTCACTTTGCATCAAAGCCAATGGGACGGAATTTCACAGTAGTGTGAATGGAGCCACTTCAGATGTGCTAGGCTTCAAATTTGCTTTGTTCCTCCAAATCTGTTCCAAATCCACTCTGAATCTTCTCTGGAGCTTTGCATGAAGGCACAAAAGCTTTTGCTTCACATGGAAGATCAGTCTTAGAGTATAGCCAATACTGCACTCAAATGCAAAGTTTCAAACCTTCATAATTCATACAAATTACAAATTACGAAGGTGACAAACATGTTTTGCCCATCTCTAGCAAGTCCTCTGTAGAGGCTTGTGCCTCTACTTCTTGGGAGAAGGGCCTAATTTGTTCCAGGAGGGACGGAGACAAGACCAGCAGCAAAAGTTAATATAAATTATTTCAGTGCAGAAAAGTGTCTACAGACAACTTCTACAAGGAAAGCTGGCAGCAATCTTCTGGGTTTCTTTGAAGAATGGTGATATGCAGTGAAGGAGGGCAAGGGCAAGAGCTTCCTCTGTGCCCCAGAACTCAAGCTTTCATTAAAAGTGAGGGAACAAAGAACAAGTTGCAGTCGAGACTTTTTATCCCATTGGTGTTTCAGCATCAGAGGGGGGGGGGTAAACTGGAGGGTCTAGGTTTACAATACCCTTGTTTCCTGTTTCTTCTTCTTGTTCTTCTTCAATTCAGTATAAAGCACCTCTAGGAACTCTGCACAGTGGGGAATCCCTTATACTTGTTTTCGACAGGCAAAAGTTTGTATTACTCAGAAGGGAAAACAATGAATCAATCAGTTAGGCAAATACTAAAGATTGCACTGATCAGGTAATAACAAAGATAGATGTTCCAGGTTTTACCCTCAGGTGTTGACCAAGTGATCCAGGTAAACCATTCCCATCTGCATGACATCAGCTGTGTCCAAACATAATAAGAAATTTATCAAAGCTACAAGACTCTGTTGATTACAAGAGTTCTTCAGACAAAGACACTAAACCTAAGCGATACTGCAGTTTGTCATTAGCATTGCTCAAGACAGTTCTTTAGCTGCAGTTTGATTTTGTTTTTGCAAATACTGCTCAAAATAGCAAAGAGAGAAGGAGGAAAGCTGCTGCCCAAACTGACACTATTTTTCCTGTTCAAGATGGGCTGGAAGGTGCAGTCCTAAGTGCATTATACTCCCTACATCTATGGACTTCCTGCATAGCATGTTATTTCCATGTACATTTGTACTATACATATGTATAATATTAACATTGATAATAAATGTAAGCATTCTTATCTAAAGCACTATAGTGGTGTCATGCCGATGGATTCCCATTCAGGCCTTGTTCTTATATCCAGGGAAGATGAAATGGATAAAAGGGGCAGCTCTCCCTTAAGCCAATTTGACCCTTCCTTTTCCTCAAACCTGGCAGCAATGCTAATCTTTTTTTTCCCAGTGTATAGACATTGATACGTTATGTCTTATATTCAAATTATGATCTGCAAATAAAAAAGGAGGCTGCAGTTCCACAACTGTGTGGGGAGATGTCTTTGGTTGGGCACTACTGCAGAAATATCCTCTCTCCTGCGTCACCAGGAGCTTTGCAATATCTGTGTCCAGATACTTGGTCAGAGATTGTAATTTCACCATAATACCTTCAGGTATCTTGGATGCATAGCACTCTCCTTGGTGTGCAAGTCATATTGTCAAATGTGGAAAAAAACATTGACACCCCTCTTGCAGGCACCAGTGCATGGGCATGGAGAAATCACAAGCAAAACCTGTTTGCCTTGGGTATTCTGAAAAACAGCAACAACAAAACCCTATTTCATCTTCTGTGAAATGATCTGCTGATTTGTGAATATAAGCAATGGCAGAAAAAGCTGATACAACAGATAACTAAGAGTGTCCCATTTGGAAAAAGTGTCCAATTCTCCACTGCGCCATAAAAGAACCTTATGACAGTTATCTGAATATACATTTTGCCACACTGCAGGCTGCATTCATACCCAAGTTAGGCAATAGGTGCTACCCACTGACTGGGTACTAGCCTCCTCATGGCTAGAAACTACCATCAATTTGCTTACGTGGTTTCCTGCCCTACCCTCTTTAAGAGACACCATTGGTGCTATGAAATCCCAAATGATGAAGAGGCAGCCTTTCAAGCTGGGGTAAGGAGAATGAAATGTCTGTTTTTTGCATCCTCAGGTTCACCCAGAGGATGCGTTTTTAAGAGCAAACACAAATAGTTGCAACTGCTTAAGTGCACCCCTGCTGATCAATACCTTTAGACCAACTCACTATCCTATAGGTCAACTCAGTACTTTCCAGATTCACTCAATACTTCTGCTTTAGCTGCCTTTTGTTTTTATATGTAAGCTCCCTCCCCCCATTTTTGCTACTAACATGTAATCATTTCTTTTACAATTCCTCAAGTTAAAAGAAGTATTTCTGCTGGGGTTGGGAGGAATCTATTGTTTTGGATGCTCCCCCTTCCTAGAATCCTATTATCAAAAGAAATCTGTAGCAATTTGCTAATTCACTGCTCTGAAAATTCTTCAGTAATGATTAGTTTTTCATATTCATGCTCAACTACATTGCTAGTTAAAATAAATATGGATGCACATTATTAAAATCACATGTTGATTAATACCGTACAAATACTTTACCTTTCAGGTCTGGCTCAGACACTTATACAGATTAGTTATATGTTTGCAAGCTAAATAAACACGAAGCTCTTTGTTAACTTGAAACCTTTGATTTATTGAAACTTAAACTATTCATTTAATCCTGTGGAGAAAACCTAAAAGAGTTAACTTGCCCTGAAAGGGTTAACAAGATATTAACAAAGTTATTTGACTACAGGAGGCTTTAAAGGAAATACCCTGTTGATAAAATTGCCCTATGGAGTTAGGAAGCAATTAGCACACTCTCAAAATTGATTATTTTTTTTTTAAACTATCAGTCAAACAAATGAGTTTCCTGACCTCTGGACAAAACCCATACTTGCAAAGTAAGGAATAGGTATCTTTCAGACCATTAATGCTAAAAATAAGATTTTTGCCTAATTTGCTCCCAAGGGCTTTCCAACAGTGTCCTAAATTTACAGGAGTATAGGATTGATAGATGATCTAGGATAGGGATATATTCAAAAGTGTAAATGAAAAATAGATAATCCCAGTAACTTTTTGCCCCTTTTTTGGTTTTATAACTACCATGGTATTATCTGTCCTTGTTTAGGGTGCAGAACGGCTATAACCTCCCAGTCCTCTACTTAGAAAGATGACACTGATATCATGTTCTGCATGTGAAAATAATATGGAATCTATCATTCAGGTTGCTAGAAATTTGCTAGTGAACACCCATCCAGACGTTGGTTCCTTATTCCAGAATAAAGCACAGATATTTCCATGCTTTATTCTGGAAGATCTAAATACAGTGGAATAAGTAACCAAGGTCTGGATGCAATCTTGGTTTCAGTGTCAAAAGCCTATATTTCTGTTTGCTTAGCTGCAGTTGAGAACAGAAGATAGGTCTTTTCTGTCCTTTCCTATTCTTGATCTGGATCAGTGGTCTGGAATAGCCCAACCCACTGATCCAGATTACTGCCATGTAGACGGTAGGTTCCTGTTCTGAGGTATAATCTGGAATAAGGCCCAATGCAGAAAGAGCCAAAGTGGCTATGGTATTTGGACATTTTGCCTTTTGGTTTGTTTTTCAGCTGTTTTTTTATTCCATCTGTTAATTTGTCTTTTGATAGTTTTGATTGTTTACAATAACAATGCATATCAGTTTTGTCTGTATGTCTCCCCTTTCCCTTTTGATCCGATGGTAAGGCACAAGATATTTGTTTTGATATATGGCCAAACAAGCATGAAATGGTCACACATCAGAAGAACAGAATAAAAATGCTTTCCCTGAGACACAGCTCAGCAGAAACCAAATAAATCAAAGGGCCTGATTACACTAGCCCCATGCCTGGTCATTTGGGCTTGTAGTGCAATTAGCCAGCCTGAGGCTGCCCAGATCAAGGTAATGTCCAAAGCTACATCCAGTGAGAGGCTGGATGTTGTTATGGTGATTTGGCAGCTATAAGAACAATTGCATCCCAGATGCTTCATGTGCAGAAGGGGGTGTGAAACCACCTCCCCAGAAATGATCCAGCCACTTCTGGACAGGCTGTGGACCTTCAGGTTGCCTTTTGGCTTAATAGCTTTGGCATGAATGTGTATAAGAAAATCTCTGGAACTGTGTACAAGGAAGGATGCTGTCATTGGCCAACTGCACACAGTTTTGAAACTGGGTACTAAAAAACTGGGTGGGAGGAGATAATAGCCATAATTCAGGATATGAGTTATTTCAGTTTACAGGGTAACACTCCGTTTCTGAATCTTTTTTCGCCCTAGGTAAGATCTTATTCCGAAGGAGTCACATTCGAGATGTAGCTGTGAAGAGACTAAAACCTATTGATGAATATTGCAGGGTAAGAATTTTTCTTAAGTGTTAATAATTAAGCATAATAAAAGAGGATTGGTAAAATTATTGTTTTGTCTTAACGGTACATTTGCAAGCATTCTCACAACAGGAAAAAAAATCTACTATTATATGAATTCTGATCTGATGAAAAATAAAGATGTAAAGTTTGGTCTAGTGATGAGAGAGCCAGACTCTTATCTGGGAATACCGGGTTTGATTCCACCCTCTTCCATGAAGTAGTTGGGTGACCTTGGGCCAGTCACAGCTCTCTTCTGAGCTCTCACAACCCCCCTTTACAGGGTGTCTGCTGTAGGAAGAAGAATGGAAATCTTTGTCAGTTGCTTTGACTCCTCTTGAATGGGTGAGAAAAGCCAGGTAATTAGAATCCCAATTATGTGAACATTAGAGATGTGCTCGAATGGGGATTTTGGCATTTTAATAGATCCCCTTCAAATCTTTTAGGATTCTGCACAATAGAAATGTATTAGTACGAATTCATATGAATATCCTATATGTATCCAATACGAACGAATAGGTATCAATATCTGACATGAACCTATATGTATCCGATACGTATCCTGTAACATATCCAATCTGAAAGCGTCAAATCCGACCTGAATTCACTTTTAATCCACTCTCAATCCATGTCAAATGCAATCTGGATCCGTTGCAGCAGCTGCCTTCCTACTTCCCCAGTTTAACCAATGTCCAAACTATTCATATGAATGTCCGAAACATTAGTATTCATATGACTGTTAATGTACAAATGTCCTAACATTCAATGCATGTACAAACATCCAAATTCAGACCAATTCATATGAATAACGAGTGTTACGAACATCCGTGCACATCCCTAGTTAAAGGGGTATTAAGAAGTTAATTGTGTATATAAAGTCAATATCTCCATTTCACACCCTTCATTATTGCTTCCCCTATCCCCATGGCAATGTGTCTCCATTTATCCACGCTCCAAGGTGGCTGGGTACCAATTTTCATACTCTTGGGGACCAGGATAGGGTGTCTTAGATTGAGGAACAACACCACACTCTCCATTTTGCACCCTGATTCTTGCCATGTTTTGTGGCTATCTGGTGAGATAATATATGGTATTGCCTGCAGCTGTAAGTAGATGCTGATGCCTAAGTTATTGGTGAGCATCAGTGTGGCCTCTTGTGCAGCAACAAAAAAGTCCAAACACATTGGTCACATATGCTTCAGAAGCACCCCCTTCCATCCAACTTACCATTGTAAGTGGAGTTGAAGTCTTACGTTTCATGGAACATGACAATACAGTGCCAGTACTTGCTAACTGTGAAAAGATCTTAAATGAGGCTTCTAACTTTAGTTCAGTTTTCTTTTGCTGCCAGGATTAGGTTTTAGGGGACAATGAGGCTGATGGCAACTTGCATCTCATTTCTGACAATCCAGTGAAGGAAAACTTTAATTTTAGAGCAACATGAAATGGAAAATGGCACTAAAATTTTGTCTTATGAGATCAAGTCTTCTATGCAACAATTGATGCTGTGTCTGGCAAATGAAGAATAAATTACGATAACCATGAGCACTACACATTAATTGTAGAGACAGGAACTGTGCAAAATGTGTCTAAGAAGTAATGTCATGAGTTCACTGAACAGACATGTTGCTCAGAAGGCAGGAATTCACTTTAAGGTTGTAGAGCTGACCTCTGACCCTTCCCTGAAACCAGAAGCAAGTTACTTATCTGGGATGCAATTGTTTGAAAAGCAGGCTGTCCTTTATGAGGTGAGGGTTTGAGGAGCGTATATTTGAAGCTGCTGTTATCAATAATGGCCATAACAATAAGTGGAACTGCTAATCAGTATTGCTCATTGCTTTATTTACTTTCTGTGCCAATGCAATCTACCACAACACACTGTTGTAGGAGACTCAGATGCTTTCTCTCCTCCACAGTTTTGGCCAGAAAAAAGTTATACACTATCATGAAAGTTTCCTTTTCCTTTCCTTTCCATTTCTTCTAGTATATGAGCTTGTGGGTAGACTTGAGGCCACTCAACAGTAGTTATTCTGAGACAGCCATTGCTTCATGGCTGTCTCATGGCTTAAAACTTCTTCTTCTTCTTCTTCTTCTTCTTCTTCTTCTTCTTCTTCTTCTTCTTCTTCTTCTTCTTCTTCTTCTTCTTCCAGAGAGAAGTAAGGATTAGACTTCCCATTCTTTGCTGCTCTACCACTGAACTGTAACCATTCCTGTATCTGTAACTTCCCTGTTGCATTAGTTCACTGTCCAAACTGGGGTAAATGCAGATAGCATGACACTGATGTTGAGAAAATCTTACCATCACCACATTACTTTTCCATGCTGCTTTCTAGAAAAATTAGATCTTTATTTTGTTTCTGAAGTGCAAAGAAGCTCTGCAAACCAGTGTACATACATTAAACACAATAAAAACATGCTTAACATCGTATAATGTAGTTCACTGTTCAGAGGTATCTTTTAGAATAAAAACAGGAGGTGCCCATATTGGCTTTGTTTAGTAGACCTCCCAAGGTCTCTGTGACATATTTCACAGCTAGGGAGCAAACTAAAGTAAATAGTTATACTCTAATATTTAGACTTTTGCTGGCACAGTAATAGGAGCCTTGATGAATTAAGGTGAGAGAAACAGGGACAGCAGAAGATCTCTGTCTCTCTCTTCAAGTCAGTAAACACCAACAGCAAAACTTTGAATGTCCTACTGATAATCAGAAAGGCTGTGGATGTAGAAATACTTGTTACCCACTGGAATTTATCTCATTACACGATTTTCCTTCTAGCAGGCTTGGCACTTTTTTCCTTCCAAGACTCATCTGAAGTAGTTTTCTTCTTTCATCTTGCAACTTTTGCCAAACTAAGATAAAGACCTACTTATTATACTTCACTATACTAAAAACACTTTCTTATTTAATACAGGTTTTCAACTGCAGTAGCCTCAATAAAATCCACATAACATGGAGAGAAAATGCTCTTTCCATTTTCTTTCTTTCTTTTTTTGAAATGTCACCTAAGCATTTAGATCTATTTACCACTCTGGAGTGATTTAAAGCTAACATACTCTATCATATTCATTTCTCTTTGCCCACCAACACTAGTTCATTCTTTCTGTGTAATAATACATAATGAACATTTATGGTGGTTGTCTTTCCTTTTTTCTCCTCTTTTTGTTGTTAAGAACATGCATGTTTCATTTAGTCCTGTTTCTTGACAACCAGGCATGAACATGGTCATTGCTTGCCATTATTTGATGGCAAACCATGCTCAAAGCAGTTCACAACAAAAGTGCCCCATCCTCTCATTTGTAGACAGAAGTTAACCAGATCAAATATTAGTCTGAACTTTAACTATGGGCGCGTCTCCATGCAAGCCAGTTGCTTTGCTTGTTGGACGAGTTTAAAAAATCCACATTGTAACTTGCAATAAAGAGTCCCCATGTGGTTTGGGGCAACGTGGATTAAAATAGCACTTTCCTGTCCCCATGGAAACCGCTTTTTGTGAGCCCACATCTCTCCCCCCCCCCCGCCCGCTGGAGCGATGACAGGCTCCCTTCAGCTGTCATCCAGCTCCTTGCATTCACGTAAGGCAGTTGTTTTAGTGCATAATCAAACCAGTGATCTGCCCCTTTCTTTTACTGTGGAGGTATGTATGTATTCACCTCCCTTCGCTTTCTCTCAGCTTCGCTTTCCTCTCTCCCCCTGCTCCTTGTCAACTTCACTTGAGAGGGGTGAGGGGCGCAAAGCCTGCTGACTTGTAGCTGACAAGCATGCAGGGCAAATGGCAGCCTTCTAATGTTATGCTTGTAAGCGTCTCCATGCTCCCAGGAAAATCCACGGCTTCCCCCTAAGTCTGATTTAGTACTGTTTGAAAGGGTTTTTTTTTCTGCCATGGATTTTCCTCCTTTGTGCCTGATGTAGCCCAGAGTAAAGCTGTGCATGGAGACGCTCCGAGGCAAAACAAGCTTAAATCAGGAGTATTTTTGGCATGTAGATGCGCCCTATCTGGTACTTTCCAGATGTTTGACCTACAGCAACAGGGGTATATTAAAGGAGATTGACGTGACTTTAGTTCAAAGCTTCATGCTAGCAAAAAATATACTGGCTCATGTGATACAGAAACAATTCAGCTCCTGTGTACTGTTGTATGTTAATATAGTTTTAGTATTAAATAATAATTAAAATATATTTTTGATTGATTACATCAACAGGGAGTCTGAGGCCATTTCTGAACTTACTGCTCCAGCTAGACCCACTCCAAAGGCTCTGATGGCCAAAATTGAAATTTTCTGGGCCCTGGAGCCCCAGGGGTTCCCATTTCACCAGTGCCATTTGTTTTGCCACCAAAATGAATCCCTTGCTAAATCAGAAGAAGTAGGCATATACCTTTCTGCACACTTCCCTGTTACATTCTCTGGACCACCAATAGACCTTTTCTAAAAAAATATGCTGGTATCCTGATCTAGGCAGTCATTTTGGCCACCTAGATTGGTCTATGTCCAGTGCGGATGGAGCATGCTAGCAAGAGGTGTGACCTTCCCTTAAGCTGTTGCAACATGGAGAAGGGAGACCCCTAGACTCCTTCTTGAACTGTATCTGGTCTTTCCCATTGATGCCACTAAGACCTCAGTGTCCAGAATAAATGTCCTTGTAGAATGTGTTTGTTTTTGTAGAATGTCCTTCCGTGAATGTCAGTGTTGTTTGGATGGCTCAGTAGCTGAACTGTTATGGTTTGATCAGTAGTTGAGCAATTATAGAAGCTTGTGCCCTTTTTGTGAATCTATTAAAAGGTATTTGAACTTTCAGAAACATAACCAAAATTTTAGAGGTTGTGTGCAGCTCTGTCCTTCCACACAAATGCTAGAAGAAATGTTTGACCTTTAAAACAAATGTGTTTCTCCTCACAGCAATCTCTTGCTTTTGCAGTTGACCTTTTCTTTACCAAAAACAAAAACAGAAAACAAGCTCTGATATCTGCATGTGATTTTTCTCTAATGTTAAAGTTTCAGATTCTTTTAGGAGGAAATGAATAAATTCAAATGTAGGAACTATAAGGCTGGAGTATATGTGTTTGTGAGGTTCCTCATAATCCTGTAGTTTTCTAGCTGAAAACTTTATACCTTGCAAACCGTAAAAGTGACCAAATCAGCCTTTTTTTGTTAAAACAGATAACCTGTTCCATTGTATTAGGATAAAGGAAATGTGTGTAATGAAAGCATTGCTTAACTGGAGTAATTAAGTAGCCATGAGTCAGTGGCTGGAGACCCTAACGGGAGATGATGTCATCAGATTTCTGGGTGTGGTGGGGACAAGAGATTTCCTAGTGGGAACTGAAGGAGCTGCAAAAGCTGGACTTAAATCCATTGGCGAACATTTGTGATGTTAATGCTATGAGTCTTACATTCAGTATGTGTATAGATCTGTAAAGAAACATTTTTAGTAGAAAAAAAAAAATCAGCTTCCAATGACCTTTATTCCATGGAACCCAAACTCAGGGCATGAAATTGTTCACTGCATGGGGATTTAAGTTGTTTATAAAAATGGATGTGTGTTAGATAGTAGTCTGAACCTTAAACACTATATCTGGGTTTCTGAGTTTACCACTGTTTATTGAACTGCCACACAGATTATAGGCCCATGCACTGAAGTCTGATAAAGAGGTCCTTCTGGTAGTTCATTCTCTTACAGTGGTATGTGGCACAGGGACATGCAAGAGGGCATTTTCTGTGGTGGCTCCTAGACTCTGGAACAGCCTTCCTCTTGAGGTTCACCAGGCACCTACGCTGTATAGTTTTTGATGCCTGGTAAAAACGTATCCCTTCACCCAGGCTTTGCCATTTAAATAGCTTCCTCAGGGTGCTGTCCTGTTAGGGAGGGAGGGTGGGAGGAAAGGTGTGGGTGGGAGGGATAATTTTTAAATATGTTTTAATATTGGATATGTTTTGTTCTTATCGTAATCCGCCCTGGGACTTCTACTAATGCTGCTGCTGCTGCTGCTGCTGCTGCTGCTGCTGCTGCTGCTGCTACTACTACTACTACTACTACTACTACTACTACTACTACTACTACTACTAATACTAATACTAATACTAATAATAATAATAATAATAATAATAATAATAATAATAATAATAATAATAATAATAATAATAATAATAATAATAATAATAATAATAATAATAATAATAATAATAATAATAATAATATGCTGAACAGCTCCTCCCAATTCATATTTCAACCACTTTCCCCTTGGTTCTCATGTCCTAGAAAACCATTAGAAGACAAAAAACATCTTTCACTAACTCGTACTAACTCATCCCTTTTTTAAAAGGATCCAATAATAGAAAAGCAGAGCCCCCTTCCTTCCTTGTTGGGGTTCCAGCTTCTCAGGGATCCCAGGGGAACCTGAAAACAAAATCATCTTCAGCATTAGCCCATAAGTGCTCACCTTCAGTGCAACCCAGTCAGTTAACCAGATGGTATAATTTTACCCTGTAAATTTGAGAGCCCAAAATGAAACATCTCAAAATGTTTGTGTTCCTCCACCATCACTGGCAGAAGTCCCAGGATGGTTCTATAGGCTAATGGAAGATCTTGTTTCTGGAGTAAGCTCCAAAGGAAGGACAGATGAATTTTCAAATGCTTAGGAAGCTTAAGCTGAAACAGAAGGATTGGTCTATTTCACAATTTTTAAAGAGCCTCAGCAAATTGATTTTAAATGTTTAGTAGACAAAAATACCTCATCTTGTAGCTTCTTTCAAAATACCTTTCAGATGAAGAAAGAAGAGGGGTCAAAGAGGGAAACACAGTTGGGTTCATTCTTAAAAGCTTGGAACAGCAAAAGGCGAATAGATATGTGAAGCAGGTTATTTCAAGAAAATTCTGCTATTTTCCTACTGGAAATTTGTAAATCAACAAAGGTATCTTTCCAGAATTTGATCAAACTGTTCTGGTCCCCCATCTGTTTCTACATAGTAAACAAAAAAGTGAGATGGGTTAATTCACAGCACTGAAGTGTTTTCCAGAATTTGGCAATAATTTAAGAAGCCCTTTCAGGTATAATATATTCAGGTATTCCATGGAGTTTTAAAATATTATCGATTAACAGTTTTGCCCATCGGCCTGCAGAGGGAATGTGCTTATAGGGGGTAAAGTGCAACATGTCTGAAAACTGATCATTCACTACCCGTACCACAGTACAGCCAGAGGAGGACAGAAAATAAGCAATGGAAGCTGTAGGAATGACCTGCCCTGGTTGATAGAGGTTACAGAGACTTGGCCGATGTTCTGGCAGTTACACAGCCTGGTCAAGATTTCCTTAATCGTGGCAATTAATAATGGTTTTTGATGTGTAAGAATGCCTTGAGAAACCCAAACTGTTCCACCATCTTAGCATCCTGAAGTATTATTAATACATTTTCTCCTGGACTTTTCCTGCTATATATAACTTGACATGAATGATTGTCATACCATTAACATAGATTCATTTTGGTTTTATGATTCAGATACCAGTATGCAATTAAGGTAGACTGCACATCCTCAGCTAAAGAATTGTGTGTTTGTCCCATTTCCATTACCAGTGCTACAAGCCCTAATTACTTGGAGGTATATCATGAACCATGAGAGTGCCTCCTCTAAATTATTCTTTGTATTTGAATGTCATCATCATCATCATCATGGCTTGGCTTCACGACCAAAGATTAGGGTGGGCTCTACCCATGCTTGCTGCATGTGAGTTGGTGGCTAAGCAGACCAATGTGGGATAGACAAGTCCAGTTGCAGAAGGTACAGAGAAAGGTCTCCTTGGGTGGTACTGTGACAGCACAGTTCTTTCTGCGTTGTCTTTTCTCCTCGAGACTGGTTCTGTGAGCATTCTCAAAGCAGCGTTATGGATGGTGCGTCTCCATGCCTCTCAGCCTGAGGCCAGAGTGGGCCATTGATTGTGATCTATATGGCCAAAGCTGAGGGATTGCTTCAGGGAGTCCTTGTATCTCCTCCTTGGGGCTCCTCTGTTTCAGCAGCCGATGGTGAGTTCACCATATAGTACCATCTTAGGAAAGTGATGATCCTTCATCCTAGAGATGTGCCCTGCCCAGCGCAGCTATGTCCTCAGCAGCATGGCCTCAATATGGTGGCCTCTGCTAGTTCAAGGACAACATTTGTCACATAGTCAGTGTATGACTTTGAATGTATTTTAGTATAAAAACAAATCTGGTGAAAATGTTTGTCAAGCATAAATGGCAAGGAGGCAACTGCCACAACATTTGTAAAGCTTGTGAATTTTTGTGCTCAGACCAAATCTCAAAAGGATGCCATACACCCCTTCTGAATCTCGAAGTTTTTAGGCAATATTCATCAGTCCCCTATGCCAGATTACATTCACCAATTCTGCTGACATCATCTGATGTGTCACATTCATAAAGGAATAGAATTGACGTGTTTCTGGGCTTTTCTGTAACAGGACATGACCAATGGTTACATCACTGGCATCACAATTAAAATGACATAAGTGGATAAGGGTATTTCAAAATATGTTCTACTGTGGGAACATTTTAAAACCTATTAAATTGTTGCTGAAATTCATCTAGGCAGATGAATCAGAGTGTTTTAGGACCCTTTAGTTTTTCCTGTTTTGTTCCCTCATCCCCCCAACAAAGCCATTACAGGAGCAGTTAGATAAGTGTAGCCGTGGATGTAGTTTCCGAAGAAACTAGCAATCCCCAGGAAACTCTGAACATAGGATGGCAGGCAGTTATTTTAATAAATTTCAATGCCTTGAACACTTAAAGCAGTGGTGATTAGAGCCACTGGGGCTGGCATTGATGCTGACACCCAAACTGGCCAAAGTTGTGGTCTACCTGCTGGGATCTTAGGTGGACCTGGCATTCAAGTGTCACATTCTCTGACCCTCAGAGTCCTAGGAATAGCTCAGGAGGCAGATGCTTATTTGCCTTTTCCCTACTATCAACCCTTTGTATGCCCAGTTGGTTAAAATTATGGTTTGAATGATCTCTCTGAACATAAATGAAACACTCCAGGACTAAAACAGGTTTGCAATGTTTATTTGATCAATAATATCACAGTTTTCTCATTTTGATGCCATATCAGTCCCCTATGCCATATACTGTAGTTTACCAAACCAGAAGAGAAAAAGGAAAAGTCACCCAAATGCACAGCTTTGCTCCTGAACTTCTAGATTGCAGATTAGATTGAATATGGCTACAAAGATCAATATTTATGTGGTAAGGTCCTTGAGAATTCACTAATACAGAAAAATATGGAAGTTTTGGGAAAATTTGCAGCAGTCAAGAAATCATGAAAACAGTAGTAAATACAGGTGTCAAAATGCAAAATTAATATTTAATTCATTAATTTAATTAAAATAAAACATGTCTTGTGCAACTGGATACATTACATGTTTTATTAAGATCTGTGAAAACATGGAATCAATTAAATTATTTTAAAAACAAAAAATGTTGTTCTATAACTTACTGATTTGTTGCCATAAATCCAACAGTGCTAACTGGCATGATATTCACTTCATGACGATCTGTAGTTGTCAGAGACACCATCAGATGGTATGTTGTATGGAACCCATAATTCATCACATAAAAATAGCCATAGTCTACTACAGTAGAGGTGCTAAAGTTTGCTGTCCAGATATTGATGGACTTAAGAGTGATTCTGCACTGGCTGGTATACTAGGAGTAAGTAAGTTCACTAGGAGCCTTCCATCTGCACACTGGTGTGGTCTCCCTTAGACCACACCAGTGGGCAGAAGGGTGGCTCCCAGTATGCTTGTTGGTCTCTTATACTAGCCAGTATAGAATCTCTGTTAGTTTCCATCTCTTGCCTCACTTGGCAGTTAGGGATGATAGGAAATGTACAGCATATGGAGGAGTGGAGTTTAGCCATCCATGATCTTAACCACAACAACTTCATTCTGAGAGATATATTTTTGGCAATTCTGAAAAGATTTAGTTATACTGAATGTCTTGATGCCAATATATCACAAGGAAAGGAAGTGAAAATCACTTTCCTGCTTACCTTAGCTGTGTGTTTTTTCTTTGAATAAATATCATCTTACAATATAGGGGAGCCAAAATAGGGGAGCTAGAAAGCTTAGTTATGGAAAATAGGATTGATATTATTGGCATAACTGAAACCTGGTGGACCAGCGAAAACCAATGGGATACAGTCATCCCAGGATACAAACTGTACAGGAAAGACAGGGAAGGGCGACATGGAGGTGGTGTAGCCTTGTATATTAAAGAAGAGATAGAATCTTATGAACTGGAATGTCCAAGTGAGTCTGGCTCTTCCACAGAAGCAGTGTGGATAAAAATACCAAGCCAAAAAGGAAGTCTAACAATAGGGACATGCTACCGTCCTCCCAACCATACGTCCGAAGGAGATGAACAATTGGAGAAGGAGGTAAAGGAGGTAGCCCATAAAGATAGGGTAGTTATAATGGGGGACTTCAATTATCCTCACATAGACTGGGTGAACTCCTGTTCAACTCAGGAAAGAGAGAGAAAATTCCTAGACCTGATAAATGACTGTTCCATGGAACAAATGGTCATGGAACCAACCAGGGGAAATGCAGTCCTGGACTTGATCCTAAGTAATGCTCAGGACCTGGTAAAGGACGTCACTGTAGCTGATCCAATTGG
This sequence comes from Aspidoscelis tigris stejnegeri, assembly GCA_023333525.1. Lineage (NCBI taxonomy): Eukaryota > Metazoa > Chordata > Lepidosauria > Squamata > Teiidae > Aspidoscelis > Aspidoscelis tigris. The sequence continues at coordinate 57,319,415 of JALMGA010000002.1, read as the reverse complement.
GAACAGTGACCACAATGCAATAACCTTCAACTTAAATACAGGGAGTAAGTTCTTAATAAAGTCTAACACAGAGACCTTAAACTTTCACAAGGGAAACTTCCCCAAAATGAGGAAATTAGTGAAAAGGAAATTGAAAGGGAAAGTCAAAAGAGTTCAATCACTTCAAAATGCATGGAGACTACTTAAAAACACAATAACGGAAGTGCAACTAGAATGCATTCCTAAAAGAAGAAAGGGGACTTCTAGGTCCAAGAAGAAACCAATGTGGCTCACAAATGCAGTAGATGAAGTCATTAAAAACAAGAAGAGTTCATTTAGGAAATGGAAGGCTTGTCCAAATGAGGAGAACAGGAGGGAACATAGACACTGGCAACACGAATGCAAGACGGCCATTAGGAAAGCTAAGAAAGATTTTGAGGAGCACATTGCTAAAAACATCAAAAGAAATAACAAGAACTTCTTTAAGTATATCAGAAGTAGGAATCCAACCAGGAGAGCAGTTGGACCACTAGATAGTAAAGGAGAGAAAGGGGCAATTAAAGAAGACACGGAGATTGCAGAGAGACTAAATGAATTTTTTGCTTCCGTATTCACGGAGGAAGACAGAAGACACATGCCAGTAGCTGAGCCTGTGTTTTCTGAAGAGTTAAACTGTACAGAAATAACCAAGGAAGAGGTCCTGGCATGTCTTAATAAACTAAATGTTAACAAGTCACCGGGACCAGATGGTATTCATCCAAGAGTCCTTAAGGAACTCAAATGCGAAATTGCCGACCTTCTAGCAAAAATATATAATCTCTCCCTAACATCAGGCTCCGTACCTGAGGACTGGAGGGTAGCAAATGTAACACCAATATTCAAAAAAGGATCCAGGGGTGATCCAGGCAACTACAGACCGGTTAGCTTAACGTCAGTTTCGTGTAAGGTGATGGAAACCATTATTAAAGACAAAATTAGTGTGCATATGGAGCAGCAGGCATTGCTGAACAAAAGCCAGCATGGCTTCTGCAAAGGTAAATCATGCCTCACAAATTTGTTGGAATTCTTTGAGAGTGTCAATAAACACGTGGATAAAGGTGAACCAGTAGACATTGTCTATCTGGACTTTCAGAAGGCTTTTGACAAAGTCCCACATCAAAGGCTACTGAGTAAACTCACCAGCCATGGAATAAAAGGACAGGTTCTGTCCTGGATTTGTGACTGGCTTAAGGGCAGAAAGCAGAGAGTAGTAGTAAACGGCAATTTCTCAGGGTGGAAAGAAGTAAAAAGTGGGGTCCCTCAAGGCTCAGTACTGGGACCAATGCTTTTTAATTTATTCATCAATGATCTAGAAAAAGGGGTACATAGTAAAATAGCAAAGTTTGCTGATGATACTAAATTATTTAGGGTAGTAAAATCTGAAAGAGATTGCCAAGAGCTCCAGAGGGATCTCTTAGCATTGGGTGAGTGGGCAACCAAGTGGCAAATGTGCTTTAATCTTAACAAGTGTAAAGTAATGCACATTGGGGCCAAGAATCCAAATTACGTCTATAAACTGATGGGGTCTGAGCTTTCTGCAACACACCAGGAAAGGGATCTCGGGGTTTTGGTGGACAGTTCAATGAAGGTGTCAACACAGTGTGCGGCAGCAGCGAAAAAAGCAAATTCAATGCTGGGAATAATTAGGAAGGGAATAGAAAATAAGTCAGCAAGTGTCATTTTGCCCCTTTATAAATCTATAGTGAGGCCACATTTGGAATACTGTGTACAATTCTGGTCACCACACCTCAAAAAGGATATTGTGGAACTAGAGAAGGTGCAGAGAAGGGCAACCAGAATGATTAAGGGGCTGGAACACCTCCCTTACGAAACCAGGCTGCAACGTCTAGGCCTCTTCAGTCTGGAGAGACGGCGTTTGAGAGGGGACCTGATTGAAGTATATAAAATTATGCACGGCATAGAAAAGGTGGATAGAGAAAATTTCTTTTCTCTATCGCACAACACTAGAACCAGGGGGCACTCTATGAAGCTGATGGGTAGGAGCGTAAGGTCTGACAGGGGGAAGTATTTCTTCACACAGAGGGTCATCGGCCTATGGAATGTGCTGCCAGAAGAGGTGGTGACAGCTACCAGTCTGGATGGCTTTAAGGTAGGGTTAGACAAATTTATGGATGACAGATGTATCAATGGCTACTAGAACGAATGCCTAGGTGCATCTTTCAGGCTGAGGGGGGGGGGAGGAAATGGGGCGCTTCTAGGGCCATCTGCTGGGACTCGAGAGCAGGAGAAGGTTTGTCTTTGTCTCTGCTTGAGATGCCCATGAGCATTTGGTGGGCCACTGTGTGCGACAGGATGCTGGACTAGATGGGCTGTGGCCTGATCCAGCAAGGCTTCTCTTATGTTCTTATGTTCTTATGTTCTTAATATAGGAAGTCAGAATTAGTGTGTGTTTTGGCAACATATGTAAACATCACACACGAAGAAATGGAATGAAGGTCTCCTATAGTTTGTAGTGTTTTAAGACATTTTAAAATCAATTTGCATGGTTGAATCTACATGACATCATTTTGCACAGGATGTTGATCAAAGCATATCTGAACCATAACCAAAGCCCTAAATCATGATATGGTGCAGTGTTCTTAAATCAGAGAATGATATAAATCTAAATTAAATTAATGGAGTAATTGTAAAGTAATGGCATCCTGCCCATTTTTAACTACAGTGAATCTAGTGTTGAAACTTAAATGAATAGTAAGTCACTTTTGAGCAAATTATGAAATGAAACAGATTATACTGTGAAATAATGTATTTCGTAATTTATTCAGGTTTATAGAAAGATGAGTTTTGATTTCCAAAAATTACTGCTATTTGTTTAATTGAAAAGTTTTAACTTTGGTACAAAAAAAATCCCTTTTGTGGATGTCAATGCTAATGTTTAGACACAGGGCTCAGGGATGGTGCTTTTTTTTTTAAAAGAAACTTCACATCTTTACAAATACAGGGGAATTGTTATGTTTCTGTGTCTGCCATTTTCTTAAGCCTATGGTGCCCAATACTGGAGCAAGAAATATCAAGCTTTGATTGGGCACAGAGCATCCAGTTTGCTGCTTTTGTTATTTTATCACTGTGATTTTTACTTTTTTAATAGTACTTTCAGAAAACTGCAGGTGTTTGATAATGTACACTTAGGCTTACCAATTATAGCAGGCTCCCCAAATTTACATGATCAAATATGGTTGAATTACAATCTCTCTGGAACTTACTTCACTAAGGGTGTGATCACACAGAGCAGATTTTGGGAATCCTTTTATCAAGGAGTGCACCATCTGCAGATGCACTAAAAATAAGTGTGCCACACAATATAAAAATAAATCCACCTCCCTCCCATCATTGCTAACATGCCTCATGTTGTCACCTTACTTGCTTGTCTACTTTTTGCCACCATCATCCCAGATGTCCAATAGCTATGCAAAAGATAGTAGGGATGTACACGAATGTTCATAACATTCAAAATTTGTACAAATTCGGCGAAATTCAGATATTCAAATTTAAATCAAATGTTGGCACATTTGAAAATTGACATTCGAATTTGTGTGCATTCATATGGGATTCGTGTAGGATTTGTATGGGATTGGTCCCCATTTATTGAATATCTGGCAGAGCTCAAATTAACAACAGATGGGTTCGAGTGATGATAAAGAACAGAAAACCAAGGAGAGACAAAGATGCGGAGCAACAAAGGACGGATAATACAGAAGTCAGACAAGTGGAGGAAGTTAAAGGAATTTCAATTAATGTAACGATGGAAAGAGTGTGTAAATGATTTTTTTTTTTTAGTTTGTGGGAAAATTTCAATAAATAAAATATATAAGGATTTGTATGGGATTGAACATTCATATTGAATATGAATCTTACTACATTTGGATGCTAAAGGTGCTTGATAACCAAGTTCATACAGATACAAGTCCCAAGTGGGACCTATTTGTGTTTTTTCATTGTTTGCTTCTAAAGTGACTTGCTAGTTCTTACTAATAAATTATATGTATTTTCAAAACAGGCACTGGTGAAGCTTCCGCCTCACATTTCACAATGTGATGAAGTTTTTAGATTCTTTGAAGCCAGACCAGAAGATCTAAACCCTCCTAAAGAGTAAGTTTCATGGTTGCTTTCTTCCACTATGCTTATAGTTTGTTTTGTTTCCATTTTAACGAAGGGTGGAAATTTAAATATCACTACCTTTTATTATATCTGAAAAGTAGTACTTAGTTTAATTTGAATTGATTAAAGACCAAATAGATTAAATTCTAGGTAAGCAATGTCTCTGTGTGTGCATTTATGTGTAAAGAATTAACCTGTTGGCAAATGTTTAATTGTAGGTTAAAGATTTTATAATTTATTGGTTAAACTAATTGCATTCTCCCAAGAAACCATTAAAAACCTCAGAGTACTGGCCTTATCAGCTGCAGGAAATCCTGCTAGTTAAATGTCACTTTCTAATTAGCATCCACCTTTGCAAATATAATCATGCAAGACTTTGATTATGATCTGTGTCGGATGCAATTTCAGGATGAGCTCTTTTATTAGAAACAGAGAGAAAAATCAATCAAAATTAGTCAGGATACGGAACTAAAATGTATGTGCCCCATTCATCTGGGCCTCTGCCAGGAACTATTGTATGGCACTCCGTTTAAGTTCAGTTTGGTAAATATCAAAGGCTACTGATGAACACTTGGTTAGACCTTTCTCTCCATATTTGAATAGTGGCCTCCACTGTATGTGTGTGTATATATATAAAATATATATATGTTATAAACCTATACAAAATCTGTTAGAACTGCAGTTTGAGCATTGAGCATGGCATTCAAATGCTGTGAAAGCTTAGAGAAGCCTCACCTGAAGCAGAATTTTGGACATCTGGATTTACAAAAATCTGCTAGAAATCACTTATTCCCTGAACTTTTGACTCACTCAGTTCTGAAACTTTAGCATTTACAACTGATTTAGAAATAGCTTAGATCAGGAAAACTGCAGGTAGGGAAAGACATAGAAATAAGCATCTTCTCTGTATTCAGAATTTGAGTTCCCCCTGGCACAGTGATATCTACTTGGGACTAGAGAAGGGAGTGCATTCTGCACATCATAGCTAGACCTGATTTGAAGCATCCATGAAGGGGAAAGAGATAGTGGGTAGGATTGGGGGGTACATCATTGTGGGCTGCTGCTGCCAACCTTGCACTATGGGAGTGAGGTGTGTGACCTGTTTTACAGAAAGACAACAGGGGGTTCAGAAACAGTAGGTCCATTAGACAAATAGAAAAACAGAACTATTGGTACATACCAAAGTTTTTGTCCTTCCAACCATTAGGTGCAATTCTTCAGTCAGTAAGAAGGGTCACAAAATAAAATAATGTGCTGTTCCTTTTATAACAGAGGTCTTTCTCATGTAACTGTTTCACATAGCATGCTTTTGCACTTACAAAGTCAGTAAAATACACCTTTCTACATGGAAACTTGCAAAACACAGTTTGACATCTATGACATCATTGATTATATTGGTAGGCTGAGTCTTCCCTCTGTTATTGCCTTTCATCGGTAAACTAGGTTCCCCCCATGGCATCATTATCTTTTAGACTGCATCTCCAATGTTTCCCTTAAGTCTAGTTTTCTATAGTCACTCATATTGAAACAGTTTTGTACTACAAAATAGTTTGCAGGAACCCAAACCGCAGTGAGGGGTTACTGTACTCACTGCCACTATCAGAGGCTGTGATGTCCACTCTAAATTTCAGTGCTGGGTGGTGAAATTAAAAAAACTGAAGTGAAAGTGCATTCAATGTGGAATAAGTATGGAAGTTCAATCAGACAGCCTGAGCAGGTAAGGAGTAGCCTGTGTACTAAAAGAAGTGTTTTATGTCCTGGGGTTCTGGGAGGAAGGCAGGTGAAACTGTCCAGCTCTCAGGGGACAGAACCCAACATAGATCAGACCTTCTAGGCTTAGGAAAAGCTAGGAGGGAGAGGAAATGAAGAACTGTATAGTCAGAGAACTATCTTTGTGTACCTGTGAACAGGGAAATTTGTATTCTTCTTCAGATCATTTATTGTGTGTCCACACCTATTTCAGTTGTAAAGAGTAAAACATTTTATTTTATTCCTTAAAGGGTGCTTTTCCACTGCGGTCCTTTAATCTGGATCTAAGAAGATCCGGATCTAAGGAATGGGTACTCTTAATCTGGATCTAGTAGATCTGGATTAAGGGAAGTAACCAATGTGTTTCCATGGGTAGTCAAGCACCCAATAGCAATGGGTGCTAGCCTCCCTGCTGTGGAAACACCGGAGCACCCATTTGCAAATCCGGATTGACCCACAAGGGGTCTGCCTGACACCCCAGGTGTTTGGGGGGACAGGGGGTGCAACCTCTGAAATCCCTCCAAAGTCCCTCTGAAGTTGCCTTCAGAGGTTAGCAAATGCTCTGAAGTCCCTCCAAAATCCCTCCGAAGTTGCCTTCGGTGGTTAGCAAAGGCTCCCAAGTCCCTCCGAAGGTAACTTTGGAGATTAGCAAAGGCTCCGAAGACAAACCCCTTGTGAGAGCGGAGAACGTGCATATGAATTAGCTCCTTGTGAGCAAGGATGAGTCAGCCTCATTAAATATGTACCGCTTTCCATGCCTGAAGGTAACAGTCCGCTTTTTCTCCCTTTGTTCTCAGAGGTTTATCTTCCAAGCCTTTGCTAATCTCTGAAGTTGTCTTCGGAGGGACTTCGGAGCCTTTGCTAATCTCCAAAGGCAACTTCAAAGTAATGTCAAAATGGCTTCGAAATAATTTTGAAGCCTAGGTTTTGGGGATCCCCCCCATGGGTGCCCCCTCCCCCTAGCCTCCTCTAGACCCCCATTGCCAAACTAACATGGAAACAGGCTCCCTTTAATCCAGATTTTCTGGCTGAAGACCCCATTGTAGACCCCATTAATGGGGTCTACAGAAAATCCGGATTAAAGGCTGAGATGTACCCATATGATCTGGATTTCCCCAGTGGCGGTGGAAACACTCAGGTTCCAAATGGGTGCCATGGTGTAAATGGGGTCATCTGGCTCACACCCAAATGGGTCCTTAATGGGTGCAAAAATGGGTACTTCCTGCCAGTGGAAAAACACACTATGATACCATACCAATCTGGTAAATGTAAAAAGACCCTTAGTTTTCTTGGTATATAGACTCCTAGATATTTAAAGCTTCTTTAGATTATTGTGATAATGTATTTGTAATTGAAGAGAAGTCTGATCGAGTCTATTTATGCCTCTGAATAATGTGGAGAAAGCTGCAACTTTTAGGCTGCATCATCTGGAAGACCAGCCTGAGTTTGGGAAAAGAAATTATGCAAGGTATGGTACTTGGATCACAAGCAAAAGGAAACCTTAGAATGGCATAGTTAAATGCTTATTATTTAGATGAAAAGTATAAAGGAGGTCTCTTTATTGACATTAATTTTTCTGAATTAAATTTTGTCTGTTGGGTTCCTAGGTGCTTTTAAGAACATTGGGTCTTGCAGATAAAACTTCTCTAGTAAATGGAAGATAACCACTTCCCCCTAGCCTGCAGTGTGGATGTTAAAAATTGTTTGATAAAGTCGTCACCACACCATCCATCTTTCAACCTGTCTGCACTGATGGTCTTTGATGCACTCTGCCCCTGGAAATGCAAACATCAGATCAAATAACCTCATGTTTTGACTCAAAACGACAGGCAGCTTATCAAATTATCAAAGCTTCTGATTTAATTGAAATTTCAAAGATAACCTTAGACCTGACTTTGAGAACAGGGCCTCAGCAGCCAGAGGAAATGTCATTATACTATGATTGTGTCAGGAAAAAAAGCAGTGGTTAGAAGAAATGAAGTTGGGAGAATGGTCATGACAATGAATGAGCAAGTCTTCATAAAAACACATGACAGAAAATAAAGGTAGGGAGAAAAGTTCAGAGGTAGCTGAATTAGGGTGTTTCCGCATTTGCCGCCAAAAAGCATATCTAAATAGATCCACTTTTCGGTGAACCGTCCTCCCGAAGATCCATCGCTATTTGTGACGGATCTGTGTGTTCACACATGCGTGGGGAGAATGGATTCTGGAGGACAGAGGTGAGTGGGTGCTGTGCGGACGCACCAACACCCATTCCAAGTGTCCTTCTGCTCTCGTGCTGGTGACGCCGCCCCCAGAGCCGCAGGACTGGAGCATGGAGCTGCCAGTCACTGCATGTTTCCGGCGGCAACCGGCGCACGAGGGAAGGGCTTTGGAAACAGGCACGCCTGCTTCTGCCCTTCCAAATATGGCAGCTGCCAGAATCCGTCTCTTCCACTGGCTGTGTGCAGAAGCGTCCTGCTTCTGCCCACATACAGGGGAAAGTGACAGATGTAAGACCTGATTTTTCAGGTCTTACATTTAATCCGGATTTTAGCGGCAAAACCAGTTTAAAAAACTGGCTTTGCATGCCGAATTGCGAACGCAGACTCTCAAATCCGATCCACAGTGCGGATGCATCACAAGTTAAGTGGTTTAAATCTTACCTAAGGGGAGTTAATCCGGTTTCCGCAGTCAATGCGGAAACACCCTTAGTTAGGTGATGAAGATTAGTTAGGTGTTCAAGCTACCCAGATGCAAGATGAGATGAGACAAAGTAAATTTTACTATGTTTTACTAAGCATAAAATTTACTATAATTTACTAAAACATTTTGAGCTCTCCGAAACGCTAAATAAATGCTTCTTTTAGTTTATTCATTTCTTTAAGAATTTGTTCATTTAGGAATGTATATCCCATCCTTCACCAACAATAAAAATGTAAAATGTATTATTCTAACCTCAATTAGGATTCAGGCCGTTTTTGAACAATCTTGTGTATCTGTGATGAACTCATGTGGGCTGTGAAATAATTTTATAGGCATCACTTCAAGGGCTGACCATATTGGGGGGAGAAAAAATAGAGCTCAGGTCCTTCAGATTCTAACAGTCATTAATATAAACCAATGAAGGACAACCGCTGGAGCCAAAGTCCATATTCAGGAGGTTTCATCACTCTCCTTCGAAGGTTAACTTCAAAGCACTGTGGTGAAATTCAGGATATTCTATCTGTCCAACAGCATTTGCTTTCAATTAGAGTTTTGTGGTTTTCTAAAAATTGTCAAGAAACCACTAAAAACTATGTTCTGGGAATCTGACCTACCTTTTACTTTAAGATGAAATTGTAGGCTTAAAGTTAGAACCCAAAGTAATTATTTGTTGGATTACTGGCACACTTACATGGAACAGAGAATGACAGAATGAACAGTAAATCAGACAACATAGAAGTTTTCTTTTTAATAAATCTATCCTGACAGAAGACACCTCAGTTGTAATAAAACAGTTAGTTGTAGCTATCTTTACATGATTGAAAGCCACTTTCAACATGGGGATCCTGATGGTTTGAAATCAGTATCTGTGCACAAGCTGTAAACTTGAAAATAAAAATTTTATATGGCTCATAAACTGCTAATGAGAGTAACACTGTTAACATGACTCACTGCAAAAATCTAGTTATATGTTACTAAAACATTAATGTGCATAAAATTATTTCTATGTGTACATGTATAATGACATGACTTTAAGATAGGTTTAAAAAGTTATGGATTTAATTATTCAAATTTGCAGTAGTCATTTAGGCATGATTGTGCATGTACACACAGGTTCACTTGCCATAATGTGCTGCTGTTTTGCTTCTAATCCTCTAGGTCACAAATTCTGTTGTTTTCATATGTGTCTTTATGTTCCTGTTGTTCAAAAAAAAATGCTAATGACATTAAATTATCCATCTCCTTAGAAGGACAGTTAAAGGGCAAAACTGGGTCATGAAACTGGAATATATAAGCATCTAAGGCAGTAGTGACTGATAGGCTTTAGGTGGTGAGTAGTAGTGGTGAAACCATTTAACTGAAGCCTTGCTTTATTCATGGCTTAGACAGGTAACGGAAAGGATGTTTATGATTGGCAAACATATACAAGGCCTGTGGACACTTTGAGTGATACGGTCACTGGTTGCCTAAACCAGTTATGTACATAGCTGTGCTTATTTAACCAGCTATGATCAAGTTAGAAGAGGAAGAAGACTTGTCTTTTGCTGGTCTGGCATGGGTTTGGCATTCTGCATGGCAAGCAGAAAGTACATCTGCAAGCAAGATGGCTTTCAGACATTTTATTTATTTATTTATTTATTTATTTATTTATTTATTTATTTATTTATTTATTTATTTATTTATTTATTTATTTATTTATTTATTTATTTATTTATTTATTTATTTATTTATTTATTTATATGTTTGTTTATCCAACCTGCCCTATACCTGGAGGTCTTCTGGTGGGTAACAACATCTAAAATCAAACATCATTGAAAACAGTAACAGCATTTGCCAGTGGAGATAAAAGTGTGTCCCCATTTAGCCAAAGGCCAGGGCAAAGAGGTCTGTCTTCACTGCCTTCCAAAATGTATACAATGAAGGGGATAGATGCACCTCAAAGGGGAGACTATTCCATAACCTAGGGGCCCATCACTGAGAATGCCCTCTCCTGGGTGCCCACCCTTTTTGCTACTGAGGGTGGTGGGACAACCAGGAGGGCTTCCCCTCCCAATCTTAAGACATGGGCAGGTTGATATGGGAGAAGATGTTCCTTCAGATATTTGGGTCCCAAGTAATTTAGGGCCTTGTAAGACAGATTTAACACCTTGAATTGGGCTTGGTAGCGAATTGGCAGCCAGCGCAACTCTTTTAAGACCAGTGTGATGTGCATCTGGCCAGCTGTCCTGGTCAGCAATCTAGCTGCTGCATTTTGCACTAGCTGCAGCTTCCGAACTGTCTTCAAGGGCAGCCTCATGTACAGCACATTACAATAGTCTAGTCTGGAGGTTACCAGAGCATGGATAACTGTGGCCAAGTCATCTCTGTCCAGAAAAGGCTTCAGCTGGCACACCAGCCATAGTTGGGAATAGGCACTCTTGGCCATGGCCTCCACCTGAGCTTCAAGTGTCAGCGCAGAGTCCAAGAGCGCCCCCAAATATCACACCTGTCCCTTCCAGGGCATCACAACTCTATCAAGGACAGGGTGTCTCCTGACTACACAGACCCAAGACCGCAAGTGGTTGAAAGGTGTGAAAGTGGCTGACATTAAACCAGAAGAGGTGCAGATGCTTCTGTTCAGATGAGAACTAGCCTTTTCCCTAATTTGCTCTGGGGAGGGTTTAGCTCTGGGGAAATGGTGGTGTCAGAATGTAGACAAACTGGTCTGTTGAGCAGACTACCGCTCAGTGACAGATACGTGTTGTACAGTTCCTGTCTCCAGTGATAATAACAACACCAGGAACGTTGCTGAACCACAGCATGTTTCTTAAGGGAATTCAGGACTGATATTCTGCCAGTTGAGGTTGATGGTTCTCCCTGAAGCCAATCCAGGAGACTCCCTCACTTCCCAAGTACCTTTATTAATTTGATTTATAGCCTACCCCTCCCTGAGGAAACCTAAGCTGAGAATCAGGAACTGAGGAAATTAAAAGTCTAACATCTTTAGTCTTCAACTCACTTAATATTCTTGCTGCCTCCTCTCCATTATCCCTCCACTTCTTGGGTGCAGCATTTTTTTCAACCTGACTTTTTTATTTTCCAGGGGGAAGCCTCAGAAAATATTTAACTAGTACCTAATGCAGTGAATGCTCCAATTGGCCTTAAGCCCAATCAACTAGGAGCTGGCATTCACTCTAGAGTTGCCTGTACTTTAAAGTTTGGTCTAGTGGTTAAGGAACCGGACTCTTATCTGGGAATACTGGCTTTGATTCTGCCCTCCTATATGAGGCCAGCTGGGTGACCTTGGGCTAGTGACACTCTCTTCTGAACTCTCACAGCCCCACCTACCCCACAGGGTGTTCTGTTCTGGGGAGAAGAATAGAAAGCTTTCTCAGCCACTTTGGGTCCCCTTAAATGGGTGAAAAAAGTGGGATAGAAAAGCCAACTCTTCTTCTCCTCCTCTTCCTCCTCCTCCAAATGGCTGTCATTCTGTCTAAAAGCAGGCAGCCCTTCCTTGCCCTTTCAGTATCCAAGTTGTTTTTCTCCTCCTTTTTCTTAACCATTCCGTTTTAAGATACTGTAGAAAGCTGACAGAGATGTTCACAAGCCGAATGACAAGTACTCAGCTTGCATCAAGCCAGCTTACTGGTGCCTTGCTGAGGCAGCCAGTCAGCTCAAATGTAAACTCAGCCTGCCTAGTTTGTCTAAAAGTCTCTGGGATGCCAGTTGCCTTAATACAATGTCAAACTCAGGGCAGGGCAGGATAGGGCAAGCTGGCTTAGTACATGTCTTGAAGTTGAGTGGGAGGGAGGGAAGGAATCTGAGCCAAAGCTACTCTCAAAGGTCTCCCAAAGAAAAAAGGAGGTCTGGCCAGACATAAAGACCTTGCTGTGAGTGGAACACCTTATTTTCCATATGGACTGAGTTGTCCTTAGATCTCCTTATTAGGGGTGTGCATGAATGCAATTTTCAACATTCAATTTGTAATGAGTCAAATATTTGAAATTCCGAATTTGTACGAATAAGGAAAACAAATGTATGGACATTCAAATCTATATGAATATATACCTATATTCATATATATTCATATGTACTGTTCAAATAATTTGGACATTCGTATCTCTACAGGTACATGCACATCCATATGCATCCTGTATGCATCTTGTTTTCATCCCGTTTTCAACCCGTATGGATGCATAAAGATGCATACGAGATGCATCTGTACTGGTACAGATGCAAATGTCTGAATTATTCATACGAATTACTCAAACTATTTGTATTTGTTTAAATTTGGAAATTCAAATGTCTAGACATTCAGTTTGCATACAAATGTCCAAATTCATCCAAATTTGTACAAATAATGAATGTTTCAAATATTTGTGCACATCCTTACTTCTTTTAGCATTATTTGATGAGTTTGCATGTAGGAATGTCAATGGTTTAAACCGGTGATGGCCAACCTATGACACGCGTGTCTCATGTGACACGCCAAGCCCTTTTGGGTGACACACATGGTCACCCTGGCACCTGGACGTGTAGTGCTTGTTTGTTCTTGAAGTGTATGAAATACCAACTTTCAATGGAAGATTTAGCAACAAAAGTCACTAATGTTAAGAATTATTTGTTTTTGCTTTTAATAAAATACATATACTGTATATTCTGGTGTATAAGACTACTTTTTAACCCAGGAAAATCTTCTCAAAAGTCAGGGGCCGTCTTATATGCCGGGTATCGTCTTCTTATATGGCGAGTATAGCCCAAACTCTGTATTTTAACTGGAATGTTGGGGGTCATCTTATATGCCCAGTCATCTTATACACCGGAATATATGGTATCAAAAATATAACTTTTTTACTAGAGCTACAAATATCACAAAATTATGGATATTTTAAAATGTGACACAGCACCCGAGTTAAGCTAGATTTTTTTGCAAATTTTGACACACCGAGTTCAAAAGGTTAGTCATCGCTGGTTTAAACAGATTGTTGAGCAAGTTAAATACATGCTAGTGTGCATCTGAAACTTCCTTTGTTAAGTGTTCTACCCTCAGCCTTGGAAAGCTTTGGAACTGTATTGTCTGCCAATATTTCTTCATCATCCACCTTCCATCATTTAGTTAAAGCATTCCTTTTCAGCCAGACCTGCTAATTAGATCTAGCTTCTTTCTCCCTCCTATACCATTGTATTTAATTTTGCTCCCATGCTTTGCTTTAACTTCCTTCTATTTTAATTAATTTTCTCCCCTATTTTAATGGTTCTTTATTATTCTGTTTTATCTGCTTATTGTTCACTGCCTTGAGACTGTGGTGAAGGGCAGTATAAAAATCAATAACTACAAATTTAAATTGCCACTTTTTTGTAGGTCGTTTGTCATTCCTAATTCCAGAAAGGGCCAATCTGTTTGTAACCACACTCTTTTGATTCATGTATATTTTACATGAAAGAAAGAAAGAAAGAAAGAAAGAAAGAAAGAAAGAAAGAAAGAAAGAAAGAAAGAAAGAAAGAAAGAAAGAAAGAAAGAAAGAAAGAAAGAAAGAAAGAAAGAAGCATAGAGAGTAGGAATATATTAAACTTTCTTTTTACATTTAAAGGAATGCAAAAGAATTGCACTCCTTGCTTTTTCACTTTCCCATGACCTTGTCTGGGAGTTGAGAATTATTATTTTGGGGGGTAAAGGTCTTTGTGGAGCAGAGTTTTAATGCTCTGCTATATGTGTTTAATGATGTCCATATGGATTTGTGGGCACAGAAATTAAATACATAGTAACTCCTGATGACATAACATGGAAATACAACTCCTACAGTGTCAATGCACAGACATTAAAGAGTTATTAATAAAAATGAACACTTTAAATAGAAAAACAAGCTTACTAGCACAGACTTGGCTTGGAGCCCACCTCTGAGTGGAAGTGGGGAATGAGAGGGCTGAAAAATGTGGATGTAACTCAGTGTATGAAAATGAATGCCTTCTGTGCTATATGGCACTTCAGTTTCATGAGAGCTGCGTTGTGTTTTTAATGTTTTCAGACGGGGTACAAGAATATACATACTAATTAAGGAGATCGAGGGAGCATAATAAGCCAGATTTTAACTCAAAAAGGGAGTGTGACATTTGATTTGAAATAACGCATGTTTGGAATGACACAACAGTGAAGAAGGTTAGATGTGATCTGTTTCTGTGCAAGTAAGGAAAATTACACTGTGCCCCCATCTGAGCATAATGAAATAGAAAATCTCAGTGCTTTTATCTATTCTCCTCCTCCATCCTGTAAACTAGCTTAAATGCCTTGACTTTCAAGAGAACATTTGAAATTGAAGACATTTCCATATTAAATGTGTACAGCTAATGTACAAGTGGGTGCTGCAAAGAGGCCCCAGAGAAACTAATTAACTTATGAAAGTAAACAGTTGTGACTCATGGAATGTACACAAATGAAAAATTCAGATTCAGTTCACAGTTGAAATGAACATCTGAAAATTTGTTTTTTCATTGAATCATTGTTCAGACTTTTGCATTCATGGCAGAACGTTTTTGCACCTTTTCCCCATCTTTTCCCATCTTTTCACAATAAAGTACTGCTGAAGTAAAAAAAAAAATTCAGTCGTATTTTCATATTCGCAAGCTGGAGCATTGCCCAGGTCATTCACATGTCCAGACATTTGGATGTCCATACTTTCGATTTGATGCAAAAATTTCCAAATTTAAAAATTTGATAGAATTTTTGAATGCAGATTTATTCTTGCATATCCCTACATTTGGACTTCACTTCAGGCAGCAGAGTGCTGCTGTGATAATGACATGATTGCTTTCAATTAGTTGTAGACCCTTATATAAGATCTCCCATTAGGGTTCATCTCTGTAGGAAAACATACTTTACAGGGTTACTCCCCAAGGCTTTAGTAAAACAACCATTTATATTCTTTTAGAAATCAAGAGTAACTATTGCTATCAAATTCATGTCGGGATGCTATCCAGCACTTATTGTGTGTTAAGCAGAAAGCCACAATATTACTACCAGCTGACAAAAAAAGCAAAATCTGGAACACTGTATGATCATGTGTGCATTTTAAAAAAGACCTTTTAATTTTCTTCAGGTTGGTCAAAGCCAGTCTTGATACTGGTGAAGGCTGAGCTTTCAGAACAACAGGCGGTTTCCTTTTTAAATCATGTAGAACAGATGGGAATCAGTTTATTTCTGCCAACTTTTTTTTTTCTTTTTCCCTGGAACTAAAAAATCTTCCCAGGGATTGCTTCTAAGATGACGCTGGAAAAAGGAGTCTGTTGTGACTCATGCAGCTGTAGCAATAATAACAGAAATAACTTGTAGCTTTTCTTGAGAGCCATCTTCTTTCTAACACGTTCTGGATAAGTTGGAGCCATTCATGTCCTTGCTTCAGGAAGTCCCTGAGAAAGCAAGAACAGGCGGGGACTGGCAACTTCAGACAAAGAGGCTTGCCCCGCCAGTTCTGGTGACAGAACCTGGCAAAGGCAAGAATGGAGCATGGTGAGTTTTGTTCATTTGTTCCATGCACAATCAAGGGAACAGCTCAAGCTCTCCTGATGTTCTTCCTTTTAAAGCTAAACTTGTGAATTCTGGACTGTACCACACTATGTCAAGCTTCTAGTGGGAGGTGTTGAAGTCTTATATGCAGCTCAGCTGCTTGCATTCAATAAAAGACACTGGAAGGGGAGTATAGTCTTTCAGTATAGCCGTCTTCCAAATGCGTTCCTTCTCATTGTTAGGAGTTCCCTGGCATTGTCAGCTTTTGATATTCACTGCCTTTTTGTATTTTCTGGCTGTGTGGTCTTTCTCTTCCATCATCTGTAATCTACCCAAAGCTCCCTTGACCCGCATTGCTCTTCAGTTGTTATCACTGGCTGCAGTTGAAGTTTTATGATTTTATCTGTCCCTTATTCGGAGAAGTACCAGTGGGTGGGAATAAGAGATGATGCATGCATATAGGCTTTGTTCTTTGTTTGCTGGAGGCAGGGCCCACCTCCTATAACTTCCAACTAACACAAACAGCTTCTTTGTGTATTTGCATAAACTAAACAACAGAGCACTCACCAGCTGCTCCTTTAAGGAAGAACAACTTCATGCCGTAGCCCTCATGTAAGTAGATCTGATGTCATGTTCAACTTCGGCTTTATCATATCATTTAGATATTGTCGTCTTATATATATTTATATTAGAGAGAGGAGGGATCTGGCATAGAGAGAGAAATCTCTGACATCACAGAGTTCAGGAAGTTCTGTATTTTGCAAGTTTTCTCATTGCACTGTTAAAAAGTTCCTGCTTAAAACTTCATTCCTGAAATGAAGTTACATTTCCAAGCATTGTTTGAATGGTTTTTAGGGTACAGGGTGCTTAATTAAGTGCAGTATCATCATGTACACATTTTCAAATAGCTACTCTGATAAAAAATAAAATCCCCTTGAATTTAGTGTGATGTCTTTTATAAGTATGGGCAGGGCATGTAGGAACATAGCCTTAGGCTTCCTGGATGCTTTTGATTTTAATGTCCATGTTTAGTTTTGTGTGCAGAGGTGCTTTAAATGTAAGATCACCTCTCTCAAGCTTGTAGTGATGTCCTAGGGAATCCAAGGTTTCTTCTATGGAAAGAGCTAGCTAGAGGCATGCATCCAATTAGCTTTTATCAAATTGTACCTCTGACCATGTCATGTCAGGTAATGCTATTGATAGTGAGTGTAGGAGCTGGAATGAACAAGACTGTCTTCCCTCTTTTTAATTCACCTTTTGTGGAATAGTGATGTCTATGTGACATTCTCAGAAACATGAGAATTCTAATTATGTTTGATACAGATTTCTACTTCTTCCATATCCTCTTCTTTCTATTCCTCTCTTAACAGTCCGAGAAGTGGCCCTAATTTGTAGAATATAGTTCAGGAACATTTGGAGGGCCATTGCTGAGCATCCCTGAAATAGATGTTTATTTGGGCTTCTGCTACAGCATTTGACTCAGTCTGTATGAAGCTCAAGAATATGATTTTCAAAATATGTCAAGACACATAAGAAAATAAACATGTAAGCATGCTTAACTGAACACTGTACTGAGATGGTAAAGTTTCTTAAAATGGATTACAAATCTCCTTTTGTATCACTTTAGTGGAATTTTTGTAAGTCATGCAGTTAAAAGACTTCTGGGTATTTGGGTCACATTTTTTCTAAACAGAAAAGTCTTGGTGTATTTGTGATATTATTAGAAATGCCAGTATCACATGAACCTTTTGGTCCTGTCAGATCTAAGGAAAGCAAACCCTAGTGAGTCAGTTTGGTCTGGTGGCTAGAGAACTGAACTCTTATCTGGGAATACTGGGTTTGATTCTGCACTCCTCCATGAAGCCAGCTGGGTGACCTTGGGCTAGTCACAGCTCTCTTCTGAGCTCTCACACCCCACCTACCTCACAGGTTATCTGTTGTGGGGAGAAGAATAGAAAGCCTTATCAGCTGCTCTGAGTCCCCTTAAATGGGTGAGAAAAGCAGGGTAGAAATGCCAACTCTCCTCCTCCCCCTCCTTCTCCTTCTCCTCCTTCTTCTTCGTGGCCATCAGATTCAAGGAACCCTCATACAGAAACGCTGTATTGTGGCCTTTAAGTACTAATCATTGCTCTGTATCCAAGGGGAAATGCATAAAGTGTGGGACAGGGATGAGATTCATTCCTTTATTGTTTCCTGGAGGAATATATCCATATAAACATGGATTGGGAATTATAGATGGCATAATTTCATAGACTCATGGTGTAGAGGCAAACAGGAATTTCAGCTACAGTTATACATTATATTCAAGGTTCAGCCTGGATATATGATGAGCAGTGGGGTTGCAGTATATATATTTGGTCAATTTCTATGATGCCTAGGGCGAATCCCCACAGCAAGCTTATTCCGCTTTCCCTAAACTGAAAAAATAGAACCGGATGCAAACGCGAATTTGCCTGTTCCCATTACTTTTAACTTAATCGCGTTCAATCCGGATTCTGAGGATCGTGCGTGGCGTACGTGACTCAAGGGGGGACTCAAGTGGCTACTTTTTAAAAGCCGCTTTGCAGGGCTGCCCTGCCCTCTTCCTCCTGGCATGGATGTGCCACCCATAACAGACCCCTTCACGGAGCCTAGCTGGGTGGCTGGGTGGGTGGCTGCCACTTGCCTGGATGGATGAAAAACAGGCACCGGCAGCCAGCAATTCTTTCCCCTCCTCTCCCCAATTCCCAGGGCACACAGCAGCAGCAGCAGCAACTCAAACCCCCTTCACAGCCACAGCCTTTAAAACAGAACCTCCAGGGCTTTCCTTTCCCTTTTTTAAAGGTCAGAACTTTCAAAGAGCTAGAATTGTGCAAAACTGCAACATTGTTATTAAGGTGTGAAGAGGCTAGATCGCTACAGTGTAGCTTTAAGGACTGGATTTTTATAGTGGCTGTTTTGAGGGTGGATTTTTTCAATGAAATCACTTTCTTTGGAAGCAAGCTATTGGAGGAGGGAAACCCTAAACACGGATTATCATCCCTTAACACGGTACGGTCCCCACGGTAAAATATGTAAAATGTTTCAAGCACACGATCTGGAGTGAGACCTGTTGAAATCAGGATTGAGATTCACCACGCTTTGGGGTGGATTAATGTGGAGAAAGTGTGTTAAGCCAAACTGGCATGCGGACTCCGAGGATTGAAAACGTTTTGAATACGAGATAAGGTTGCCATGAAGACACGGCCCTAGAGAGGTAACTTATTTCAAGGGAGTATATATAACAATGGATATATATTTACAGATGCACATTATGTGCTGTATACACACACACACTCACACACAATTGTCTATCCTGAAGGTGGAGGGAAATATCCATTTCTGGTAATTCTTCCACTTAAATAGAGTCACATGAGACTATAGATTTCTGTATCTTATAGTTCGCTTTGCTTCTTCAGTTTGTTGGTTTTGGAGGGCAAAGGTCAATGCTGCTTGCTGCTAGTGCTTCAGCTTCTGTTAGTGGGTTTTAGGTTTAGCCAAAATTAAGTGCTCAACTTTGCTTATATTATTTTATCTGCAGTGGTTCTGCAGTGCTACCTGCAAGCATGGGGGTGTTAATTAATTTAACACCATCAGTCAGCGTTGAAGCACTGATGCCTGTGGCAGGATGCAGAGACCCATTTCAACAGTGCATAAAATTCTGCTCCAAGGTCATGAACCTGTAGCCAACCTAGCAGTCTTTGAAGCTTCTGAGAGCTATCCTGGAAGAGTTGTCCCATGACCGTGTTCTGGGACAGCTGGATTGTTCTAGCTGGGAATTGTCCCGATAGGAATGGCCCAGCTGGAGCAGTCCTAGCCAAACTAAGTGCAGAAACACCAATGGCTTGTACACCGCACTGAATGCCCCAAATTCTGATTCTGAAAACTAGGAAGGTATGAATAGATATGGTTGGCATCAATTTATCAGAAGTCTAAGTCTCTCACTTCTAATCCACATTGAAGACCTTTCAAAGTGCCTTTCATTTTGTGGCTGTTCGATTCTGATGGTCTTCCTTACTTTTACAGAGGCTGTGATGACTTCTCCATGCCTATTTTGGTGTTCTTTGGAGGCCAGAAAAGCACTTCTGAGTCTTCTGTGCATGCATCTCTCCATCTGGGAATCATGTGATGTGGTGGGAGCTGCACGCAAATCTGGACGTGTTTTTTCAGCCTCCCAAGAGCACAAAAATGGACCTGGAGATGCCACCACAGCCTACGTAAAGGTAAGGAAAAGCACCAGAATGGAACAGGTGGCTGAGGTGGCGTGACCAGGCCCATTTTTGTGCTCTTCAGAGGCTGAAAAAGCACTTCCAGGTTTGTGTGTGCAGCTCCCCATCTGGGGATCATGCGATTTGGTTAGAGGTGAACGCACAGAATGGGAAGGCCTAGGAGAAAAGTGTGTAGCAGCTGCGGCAGCAGCAGTGATGGCAGCAACTGAAAGTGAGTGGGAGGCGGGAAGAGAAGAGTGGGGGGGGTTGCTTTGTTTCATGCACAAATATTTGTATGAATATTCGGTCACAAATATGAAGTCCCCACATTTGTGTGTGTGGGGGGGGGAGGGTTCAGCCAAGGCTGAATATTCTCACATTCAATTTGTGTTGAATTGAATGTGGGAAATTGGCTTTGTGCACACCCCTAGTTCACAGACTAGGTTTCTAAAGCTCATCTTGTTTGCTCTCTAGGCTTATGAGCACACGTGGCTTCTTTTTGCCCAAGTATTTAGTTTCATATACTCTGGGAAAATGCTCTTAGTATTATGTAAAGAGAGGCACGTTCAGACTGGGTTGCACCATTAGTGGAGTTTTAATAAAACCCAGAGGGGTAACTGACAATCATGCTTTGGCAAAACGATGATTCCCATGGTTCCTTAAAAACTAATAAAGATCTTATATTCATAATTTATTTGTTTCGTTGAATACTTGTTCTTTTTAGAGCGTCATTTCAGAAAGACTCAGGACTTAGAAGTACAGAAAATGTGCCAGGTGGTCTAATTCTCATTGCTTTCAATTTTGAAATGCAATTGGGAGCTGTATTCCAATTCACAAACAAACTCAGGAACATTGGATTAGAGCAGTCAAGTGCAAAATGCAGAAAAAATAAATTTCACTTCTATATTTCTTGGATTTTGTTGTTTTTGTTTTTGTTATATGCTTCAGACTAACTGTCAGTCCTAAAAACCGAAACAGAGAGGTGGAAGAATTAATATGCATTATTATTGATTTATGGGAGCCTGTTTTACTTGATTCAGTCTAAAAGTATTATAAAGAAAGAAAGAAAGAAAGTTGTAATGATATTAATTGCTGTCAAATACAGAAGTACCACATAAGCTACACTCCTTATCGGTCAAGATAATTTGGTGAAAAATGCCAAAATTAATCATTTTTCACTGTCATAATTTTCAGGGAATTATTTCCTCCTTAGCTGCCTCCTGATTAGGATATAGTAGGGATGTGCATGAGTTGAATCTGCCTGCTTTATTTCATTTCACTTCAAAGCCAAAGAGGGCAAGGCGCATATGAATCGTAACAAAACCCTAACCACAGACCTGGTTCCACAAACTACTATGGCAGTTTGGGATTCGATTTGTGACCCCTCTCTGTCATGTTTCTGGCTTCCTCATGTTGTTTTCCCATATGTCAGTCTATTCCAAATGCAAACCAGTCCAGCAAACATATAATAATTTTACATCACAAAATTATGAACAACAAGACAGCAGTTCAAGACTTGATCTGTGAACCCTAACTATAGTGTTTCTGTTCCCCCATTGTCTCCCCATGTACTGGTATATTCCAAATTTGTTCTTGAGTTCCTTACCCCTTCATGGTACCCCAATTTGTCAGCACATAGAGTGGCCTGCTTTCCTTGCCTATGAGGCCTTCTAGAATGGGGGACTGAGATGACTTGAACAAATTGACCACGTTCACACACATGTCCACAAGCTGACACTTGCCACTTTAAACTCGGAACACTATAGGAAATTTAACTTAAAGCTTAGGACAACTAACTTAGAAGTTACAGTTGTTCCATGAAGCCCAAATCCCAGTTTTATGATCTACTGCAGTAATCTCCAACCTTTTTTCACTTGTGTACCCCTTGGCAACCCATTTCTTTATATTGTACCCTTCATAATAGTCATTATTATTTAAAATGTGGATGTTGTAAGTCCCTTTTTCCTGCCGTTATTCTTTTTTCCCCCCCACATACCCCTAAATATCCTGGTTCTACCGCTGGGGGTATGTTTACCCCAGGTTGGAAACCACTGTTCCCAGATGGTTCCAGTAGAATACAGTGGGTAATCTTCCTTTGCAGTTAGCCACACGACCAATAGAGGTGCTAATCAAAATCTTAAAAATACCAGTACCATAGGCTCTGCATACCATTCATTCCTCAGTCGCAGTGACAGCCACTTGCATATGAGAGAGGCAGTGATGATGTCAAGAAAACAAAAAGGAAATGTATCCAGATCTTTGAAAATTTATCCTCAAGATCACACTGCATCCGATTTTATTTATTTTTTCCTAAGTGTTTCTTGCCAAATTATAATTGTGTCTTATCTGTCACTACATCTTATAGGTCAGCATGTCTTATGTGGTGGGAAATATATCAGGAAGTGCAATGGAACTGGAAGCAAATTGAATGGGGTTGGTAAACACTCCAGAAACATTAAGGTGTTTGTGCACAAACTGAGCACAATACAGTGCAGACGACTGAATGTGTTTTGTGCAGAATGTGAGAAACTGTGAGTTACTTGCATAGTGTGTGCAAAACTGTATACAGCATGTAAGGAAGAACCATGTGTTTGCTCATGCTAGTCCACCAACAGGCTTTTATATACTTTGATCCTGTCTAAATTTCACATATATTTCATATAGAGTTCTTATTAAAACTTTTGCATTGCAACTTCTAACCAAGTGCTTGTAATTAAAAATCTGTTCTCAGAGTAGTTCTGACTAAATTAATCCTATGGTAATACTGGACTTATTCACTTGGAAAGTGAAGTAAAACGTTATACGTCACATTTCTTAGAACTGGAAAGAGCTATTATGATTAATGTGTTTGATGATGATATTTGGCTTAAGCAAGAATACTAAATGTGCAATTTGGGTAAATTCTGGTTGCAAAATTTGCATTCACTTCTTGTATAATGTGACAGTACATTAAGAAATACAGAATCATAATGAGAAAGCGTGGAGAGAAGTGTGAGAAACTGGCAGACCGGTACAGAAACAAGGATTAGCTGTCATGGAAAGAAGTACAAAGAATTTGCGCCCCATGGATTAGGCTCATGGCCTATCTAATCCAGCAGTCCCCTCTCAAAGAGGACATCCAGCTACACAAGAAAGCTCACCTGCAGGTCAAGAGCATATAGCTTGCCCTGCACATAGTCTTCCAGCAGCTGGCCTTCAGAGGAATACTGCCTCCTGTTGCCATCATGACTAATAGCCAACCATTTTTTGAAACTATTTAAACTGGTAGCCAACACCACATCTCATGGCAGTCAATTACAAATTTTAGCTATGTGTTGTGTAAAAAAAAAGAAGAAAGTGTAAAACTTTTGTCTGCCCTCATTCAATCATGATTCAGCTTCATTGGCTAATCTCTGGTTCTAATATTTTACGAAACAGGGGGAAAACTTCTCCCTGTCTTGTTCATCCACTCATTGCATAATTTTGTGCACCCATCTACCTTTTCCACACCATGCATCATTTCTGAAACTTAAATGCAATATTTCAAGGCTGAAGAGATCTAAATGTTGCAATGGGATCGCGTAAGAGAGTAATTCCAGCCTTCTGATCACTCTGGTTACCCTTTTCTGCACTTTTTCTGGGTTCCATGATATCCTTTTTGAGGTACAATGACCAAAATGATACAAAATATTCAAAATGTGACCTCACCATAGGTTTGTAAAGAGGCACAATGATGCCTACAGATTTATTTTCTATTCCTTCCTATTTATCCCTACCATTGTTTATTGTTCATTGATTTTTGTTGGATAGGCTGGAATTCTTTTCAGTTACATTGCCTTAAATGGGAATTTTGTCTCTCTCCCAATGCCTCATGTAAGAACTGGCATGGATTTGTCCTGCAGCATAGCACAGCCACCACAGCTAGGCTATACCATGAAGTTTTTAGGATGGCCCTTAAACTGTCCCAAATCTGGACTTCTGTATGACGAGGGATGCCACAGTTTGCTGATCATTCCTGTCCAAAACCTACTAAGAAACTGTAGCTCAGTGGTAATGTTAGCACTGGAAAGCAGAATGTTGCTGGTTTGATCTCCAGCATCTACCCGGAAACTGACAATGGTAAACCACTTCTGTATCTTTGCCAGTAAGACTGCCTTGACTTGATGGTACCCAACAACACGAAGAAACTGTGTGTAGAGTAGAGACTGTGTGGTAGTGGCTGGTGCCCATTGTGGCTAATGGGGCAGAGAGCAAAGAAAGTGGTACCAGGCATCAGAATAGGTAAGCACTTTTAGTAAGAAACTCTTGATTTTGTCCTGTTTGCACAAACAAACAAAACTGAACAAAAGAAGATGGTTTGCATATTGGCCAAGCCAAACCCAGAACTAAAAAATTCTTGGAGAAAAAAGAACTTGCACTCTCACACTGTGTTAGTGGATCTGCTGGTGAGGGGCTGCTACTTTGCTCTCATGGTCAAGGCACTTCTGGTGAATACACCAGCTGTTGTTGTTTTTGTTGCTGTTTGGTCTTTAAACTACTTGAGTGTTTGAATGAACTTTTAAGTAAAGTGTGCTTTCTTGCATCTGTCTCATACTGCAATTGGGTACAATCATTTCCTTTGTTACTTTAAAAATGAATGTAGGTTTATTTGAATGGATTGCTGAATAAGCTGATTGGATATTTACATAATTCCCAAAAGGGTGATCAAAGAAGACCCAGATGTACATGTCACAGATGAAATAATTTTGTAAAGAGATAATAGATATTTCTTTTAAAAAATCAGAGTGTAAAAAATGCATCATATTGTAAAAGGGAAAGACTGTGAGCAGGTGATCTGTGTGTCCACATGAGCTCCTCTCCATTTCTCACTATGGGTGGATAGCTTAAAGCCTCCTTTTTTCTTTTCTTTTGTTTGCAAGTTTTATCTTTAAACCAGCCCTTGCTGCCGAATGCACAGAAAGGACTCCTCTGAAAATGGAGGACTGCCTTTGCTAAGCAAGGCACACAGCCACCCTTGTGTGTGCATTGCTGCTCAGTGGTGAACTGATTGGATCTGAAGTTCTCTGGAGGTGACTGGAAAGGGCCTTTGTTACAGAGGAGCAGATTAGCCTAATTACACTGTACTGCCAGAAACCTTGGATTGTCTGAGTAGGCTGCATTTATTTAGATCTTTATCTCCATCATGTGGTCAAATTGTGTACTGCAGAATTGATTTTTATTTTATTTTATTTTGAGTTTTAAACTTAACCATGACAAAGAATCCGGGGGGGGGGGGAGTAATGGAGATGGGAGAGAACAGAAAATGTTTTGCATATACAGCGTGTTTCATCTTTCTTTTTCTCATTTTATGTATACTTTGCTAAATATGAATTGGATACTGTTGAGGTTAAGGAAGAAAAATCTTATCAAGCCCAGCAGAAATCTCTCAGAATGATAGCCAGTGTTGTAGTTCTTTAGAACTTTTCTATAAAGTTAGCTCAACCTGAAACTGAGTTAAGATATGAGAAAAAAATGACTTGGTTGTTGGAGCATCATGGAAATCTTTCTCTAGTCATAGTTATTAAGACAAAGGAAGAAGTACAGTTCTAGACAATCCAAGTTTCTTGTGTAACTGAGAATATCTGCATGAGTGCCTGGCCCATTCCAATGGGAGATCCCTGTTCTAAGATATAATCTGAAATAAGACCCAGTGCATAAACGATCTTTTTCTTTCTTTCTCTTTCTCTCTCTCTCTCTCTCTCTCTTTCTTTCTTTGAACAATGTGGTACTTTTTGTATTTAAAAAGTGCTTCAAATAACTCAGCAGAAACCAAAATCAAGTAACATCTTCACTTCCAGAGTGTTGTTGTATCTGATTTCACTGGTTCAAGATACAATAATACAAACCTTTCTGTTTGAGCTGGTTCTGATCACATGCTTAGATTTTAGCTTTTTTTTCTGATTTAATGTGGAAAAGTGCTAAAAGTGCTTCTGGATCTGGTATGCAGGTCATAGCAGTCTTTAATTTGTTGTGTTTCGGCACAAAACTAATGGTCCTTGTCATGTCCCAACTTTTACCCTATTTCTTGCTCAAGGCCCTTTCTCAAGGCCTGCCATAGTCTGTACTGGCATGGGGAGTGCAGAAGGGGCCTAAATTAAAAAATGATAAATTATCTGAGTGCTCTTGGGGTGTCTGTCTTATTATTATTCTCTGAACCCTATGAATGCTTCTCTGAGGGATGAGGTAGTCCCACTGGCCCTGAAACAGGCTGTGGTGCACACCCTCCTGAAGATTTAAATAATTATTGTTAACATACCTTTTTTAGGCAAGGTTCTAGAGAGGGCTGTTTCTGTTCAACTGTAGGCATGCTCGGAAGAAGCTGATTATCTGGACCTGTTTCAATCTGGCTTCAGGCCCGGTTATGGCACGGAAACTGCCTTGGTCACCCTGATTGATGACATCCTCCTGGAGAGAGACAGGGGGAATGCTACCCTGTTGGTTCTCCTGTACCTCTCAGTGGCTTTTGATACCATTGACTATGGTATCCTGTTAGAGAGACTACAGAGTTTAGGAGTGGATGGTAGTGCTTGGCATTGGTTCCGCTCCTATCTCCAGAGTAGATTTCAGATAGTGGCTATGGGAGTCACTGATTCAACACCCTGGGACTCACTTGAGGGGTTCCTCAGGGATCGATCTTATCTCCCATGCTATTTAACATCTATAGGAAACCGTTGGGAGAGGTCATCAGGAGATTTGGATTGAGGTGTCATCATTATGCAGATGATACCCAGCTCTTATCTCCCTGTGCCATCTGAATCAGTTGAGAGGCAGTTGAAGTGCTTGACATGTATCTGGAGGCGGTAATGGGCTGGATGAGGGCCAATAAATTGAAGCTGAATCCAGACAAGACAGAGGTGCTGTGTGTTACACGGTCTTGGGTCCATGTAGTTGAAAGATGGCCTGTCTTTGATGGGGTTGCAATGCCCTGGAAGGGACAGGTATGTAATCAGGTGGAGTCCGTGGCCAGGAGTGCCTACTCCCAACTACATCAACTGAAGCCTTTTCTGGCTAGAGACGACTTGGCCACCGTTATCCATGCTCTGGTAACTTCTAGATTCAACTATTGTAATGCAGTTGACGTAGGACTGTAATGCACTCTAAGATGGTCCGGAAGTTGCAGCTGGTGCAAAATGCAGCCGCTAGAGTGCTGACTGGAAGAGCTAGCTGGATGCACATCATGCTGGTTTTAAAACAATTGCATTGGCTGCCAATTCGCTACTGAGCCCAATTCAAGGTGTTAACTCTGACTTGGGGCCCAAATATCTAAAGGAATGCCTTCTCCCATACCAACCTGCCCGTGCCTTAAGATCTAGCAGTGAGGCCCTCCTGGTTGTCCCACCACATTCAGTAGTGAGGCTGGTGGGCACCCGGGAGAGGGCCTTTTCGGGCATGGTACCCAGACTAAATAGGAGAGACATATCTCTAATTAGGATATCCACCTAAGAGCTAATGTGACATAGAACTAAAATGGGACTCCATTTTTTAAATGTTTGTTGCTGTACATATTTCATTCATATCTCCTGCTCCCTTTTAAACTAAGTAGTTAAACAGTAACTTACCAGAGCTAAAAAAGTCAGTGTTCCTTTATTTCAAATTGTCTTTGGTTCCTCTGCTATTCCATTGAGTTCCAAATGACATTTATCTTCTTTGCAGGTAAATTTTACATAGATTTGCTATCTACTAAAATCCCAATACACGCTGTTCTTACTGTTCTAACTCAAAGTTAGACCCTGACATCTGGCAAATGCAGATCTTCCCTCATAACATTATGCTTTAACAGATGTTTCCAAATATGTTTCCCACCTGTCTTCTTATTAGGTGTTTCGGCCCCGTTTCCCGCCCATTTATCTCACCATCCCAGCTATCTCTGTTAAATGCCTTTGCATTCCATAGGTAACCAAGAGTTGCCTTTTGAGCAAACCGTCACCAGATGTTCTAAAGTTCAAGCAGGCAACCTGAAAGATAGATAATAAATCTTGTACTGGCTTTTCATCAAACTTTAATCACACAGTTGATACACATTTGTCTTGGAGATCAAATATCAGCACCTTAGACACATAACTTGCTGTTTTCCCCCCATCCAGACTTTTGATCCTTGAAAGACTTACATGCAGGGATGTGGAGTGAAATATGAGTGGCAACAGTAACATAGTAAGAATGGTGTTTTGCCTTCACAAAAAACTGGTTCTGATCCAGAACCAGGTTTGGTGCCATCAGGTGGTTTGCAGCATCCTGATTCCTCTGAATCACTGCTCATTAGGAATATGTATGGATATTTGTAACATTCAAAATTTGTACAAATTTGGCCGAATTCAGACATTTGTATTCGAACTGAATGTTGCCACATTCGAAGAATTCAAATTAAATGTTCTGATACACTCGTATGAAGCTTTATATGGGATATGTATGGTATTCGTATGCATTCATATGGGACTGAACACTCATATTGAATTCAAATCCCACTACATTCAAAGATCTATTTGAATTAATAAGAATTTCCTTGCATTCGATTCAATACGAATCAAATCCAAGCAACAAACATTTGTGCACATCCCTACTGCCCATTTGTTCTTGTATGTCAAGACTTTGGACCTAAAGCAGAATTTGTAATTGGAGGATATCAAGGCAGGATTCAGCGTGTGTATCATCACTGGTCTCTAGAGACATAAGGAAAACGTAGGGTAATGGCAACTCCAGTAAGAGTGGCCTCAAAGCAGGAACAATGACAGTTTAGTAAGAAAAATGTCTGGATATCCTGCTATACAATGGTACTCCAGACCTTCAATAAATATCTTAACAGTTTTTGCTTGTTTCCTAAACCATATCAGCCAAAAACAGCATTCATCAAGACTAACAGACACAAAAAGCAACATAATAATTTTTACAATCCTAAAACATTTTGTAAAGAAACATCTGGTGATGGTAATAGTACAAACACTACTATAAATGTTATTTTAAAATGCACTTTGATCAAAATTCCTTGTGATCTGTATCATTTACAGTAATAGTGTTAATTAGATGTTATGAGCTATAGACATACCTGTGTTCGGTCATAGAGATTTCAAAGGTAAGAAAATATATCTGGCAGAACTGTTCAGGATAACTGTTGCTACAGATGCTTGATTAGAAGAAGAAGCTCCACTTCCTCTTTTAGTCCCACCTAAGTTTTAGGGCACATCAGAATATGATGGTGATGGTGGCGGCGGTGGTGGCGGCGGTGGTGGCGGCGGCGGCAGCTGCATCCCAATTGCAGAGCAGATTATCTGGAAAACAGGGGGTTTGGTCCCCAGCCTCTCCCCAGAAGTAGGCAGTAGCAAGCCTCTTCTGAATCTACCAAGAAAATTGCATAGAAGTGCCCAAGGAGGTGGCCATGCAGTCAACCAAAGGTAGGTCATGACTCGGTGATACCCAACAGAGTAAATCACAGTTATCCAAACCAGTCCCTACGCTAGCTTCAAAGGAATTAGGCTCAGAAGGCTAGGCATGAATGTTCCTAACTTTGGAGCCACTACTGGGGTATCACTGAAATGGGTCTCCAGTAGTAAGGGAAACCGAAGGTGCATCTTCTGCATGCCTCTGTGTCCCAAACCAGGGCCTACTAATGCCCAGGCAGATCTGTTAAATCATCAGTGCAGAAAGGCTCCATCTTTATGTCAAAGAACCTACATTGATGCACATTATTCTCCCCCTCTCCCCCCCCCTCCATTACAACAACCCTGAGAGGTTTGGCAGAGTGACAATGACTATCAAAGGGCAGGGACTCCAGGACTCCGGTCTGAACCTGATATCACCTCACTTCTGTCACTACCACGGTACTTATTTTATGAAGAATGGCACCACCCTGAATTCTAGTCTTTGAACTGGGTGAGACTGCTTTATAGTTAGTGCTTGCAAAATTCC
This sequence comes from Aspidoscelis tigris stejnegeri, assembly GCA_023333525.1. NCBI lineage: Eukaryota > Metazoa > Chordata > Lepidosauria > Squamata > Teiidae > Aspidoscelis > Aspidoscelis tigris. Next base: position 57,289,220 of record JALMGA010000002.1, on the reverse strand, counting down.
ACACTTAACCTCTCTTGGAGTGATTTATCTAGTTGGCTCTAGCATCTCCTGATCCAAGCCAAGCAGATGCCATTGATGTTGTGAGGACTGGAATACCATTGTCCTGTGGATATTGCTTCCATGTTCCACTCCAGGAAAGCGAACATCTGCCACAAGGGCCGCCCACCCTTCCCTCTGATTGGCCTGAGTACTCATCACTCCAAAGTCATGTCCAGTGTACAAGGATAGGGCTGATCTACCTCTGGGCCAGTGTTTTGAAGATGATCTTCAAAGCTCGCATAAGGAACAATGGAAAACACTGCAGCCCCAGCTTCAAAACTTATTAAATCTTCAAGGCTGGAGCTATGGCATTTTCTTCATTTCAGACCAAGTGTGGAAGCACTGATGTCTGGAATGGACCAGATAGCATTTGTACACTTGCAGACCTTTTCAAACAAGTCCACCATTAAACAAGAATAGAACCTTAGAATGGTTCTGGACCAGAACAGCATTGTCCTGTGCAAAAGAAGGATACTATCAAGCATCTTCTTCCAATGGAATAGGCAAGTGCAGAAAGGCCTTTAGTTTGCCCCCAGGCCTGAAGTAACTGTCTCTCAGTTTATCTGAAGATCCACAAAGCCATCTGTTCTGTTTAATTTAGTCCAGGAGGGGAAGCCTTGTTCTTGCCCGTATGTGGCATCCATAATAGTTTGTGACATTTTTAATTGTCTTCTGCCTTGTCTTCAGTGTTTTTAAAACATGAAAGCCAGGCTGAGTCATCCATCAGCTTTCCCCAGAATTAATGAGGAACAACCATTAAAGATGGACTGACACAACAGATGGCAATAACCTGTTCTTCATAAAGTGAATAAAAGAGGCAAAGACTCTTTATACTTACAGAGGACTCTTTCAGTGCTGAATCTTTATGTTGCCAAAATAGCACCATCCATGCATAAGAGGGAAATGGCTGGTCTGGTATGCTAAACTGGAATACTGGAAACTGATACTTCATAGCATCATTGTTTTTCTTGATTTCTGTTTGAACTTCAGATTTAATTCTATTTTATATATTTACCAATTTTGTAGTGAAGGGGAGTCAAGTTGTTAATGCAACAGTTAATGCAATAGTTTCTCCCACCCCTCAGCCAGAGCACATAAGTACATAAGAAATGGTCCGCTTAGCCTATGGCCCATCTAGGCCAGCAGTCTGTTCTCACAGTGACCAACCAGCTGCCCACGGAAGCCCACCAGCAGAACATGAGCACAAAGCTTGTAGTCTCTGCTTGTAGTCTCCCAGCCGCTGGTCTTTGGAGACACGCCTCTGCCCACTGCCACCAGGGTTAATAGCCATTGATAGCCCCGAGTTCCATGTGTTATGGAAGTTCTATGAATATATGTTGGGGGGATTGTCCTCTTCAAACCTGACAAGAAGGAGGTTGGTACAGCGAAGAGAGAGAAATGTGAATCTTTATTAGAACCCAGGTAGATATGAACTATGCTTGGAGTGGGGCCTATAACAAAAAATTATCTCCATCTTCCTTTCTCTTGCAATACACAGTGCTCAACAAAATAAAATCACAAGACAGGGACACTGATAGTAGACCCACTTCCTGTTCTGCAAAGCTGCACCCACTGAACTCTTCTTTAGCCTTCCCCTCAGCCCTTTTCTATGTCACTCCTATTAGCAATTGACCTCCTACACAGGTCAACACAGTGGATGCTGAAGTGTTAGAGGTCAAGTCACTGGAGGGTGAAACATGCTGGAGGACATAGAGATGTCACCACTGGGCTGAAGGAAATTAGGAGAAGAAGACAAGAGGCAGCCATCCCAACTTCCTCCTCCTTCTGCCATTGATCTGGCTACCACAGAGGAGGCACTGATGCCTTGGGGGGGGGGCTACAAGAATGTTAGTATTAAGTATTATGGGAAATGGTAGCTCATACACTTTGTTCCAAACAAAATTAGTCTGCATCCAAATGTCAGCTATTTATCCTGCCATATCTCCATGTTTTATTCTGGAATATCAAAATATAATGGAATAAGTAACTGACGTCTGGATGCAACCGAAGTTCTTGTGAGTTAAATAACCACCAAGTAATATAATGCAGAGATGTATTTAAAATTCAGCATGGGTTGGACAGGACACTAGCATTCCCCCAGGTTTCCTCCCTGGCTACTTCTAATGGGGTGCTACAACCAATGGAGAGAAATAACACCGTAGAACCATGTTTTGAGGACATCACAAGCTGAGATTCAGCTGCTCCCCTTGTTCTTGCCCCTCATGCCATATTTTTAATTTGCTTCTACCAATTTCCACATGTAATAGGAGCAGCTTCTGAGATTTCAAAACAGAATTCAAGGTTGTTCTGGTGAAGATAACACATTCTCTCCAACAGGGGGAGTGCCAACACCATGCCTGCCTCACAGCAGTGCTGGCTTCCCAGCAGATGATATGGGATGAGAGCAAGGCTGATAGTGTTTTGCTTATTGTGGAAACATGCCACGTTTTCGTAGATTTGCAAGCAGCTAATTGGAGTGCCTGATTGCTCTGCAGTTTTGTTTTCTGTCCGTTGTTCTTGCCGATATGTTACTGGAATATCTCTTAGTGAAGCTGCAGAAAATTCTTGCAGAGACATGACGCTGGGCAAAGCATGGAAGATAGAAACCAGCTGTGATGAAGCATTGCTTCCAGCAGATTGAGAAGTTCCAGCAGGCTGCATCAGTCTGGTTGGTGATTGCTTTACACTGGCTGCCTTTGCCATTATGCAGCTTATGCTGGCTGAAGCAATGGTTCAGCGGTGTTGATCTTGATAGTGATGTTAACTTTATATCTTTGAGGTAATTTGAAAAGATACTTGTCACCTCTATCTCTCAGTGCCTCAAATGGGGAATTAGCCATTTTGACTGAGAACCTTTGCACACAAAAAGTGAGAATCCCGTTAACAATTTCATACTCAGATTTTTCCCCCTGAAAATAGGCTATTGAACGGACATTTATATTCCATGCAGGTCCTTTCTGCACAAAATGTTGCAGTTAATTTTTAAGATTCCTCAAAGGCTTTGGAATTCAGTTCCATATAAAGATTTGACTCCCGACACCTGTACACACACACCTGGCCTTATTTTACTTGGTGCATATCATAAATAAAAACCCTTCCCTTCCTTGGCTGCTTATGGGTTTTTGGTAAAGTTTGAAATCTAGACCACAGATTTTTAAAGAGGCAAAGCATCTTGTGGAGATGCTACATTCACTTCAGCTTCTTTTAGTTTAGGAAAGAGTCAAGTAAGAAAGAACTTGATGATGCATAGTGTGAAGAAATTTATTGTACACGAAGATGCGTTTTGCTGTATTTTATCAACTGCACGTTTCTGGGCCATCCAGTGATGGGGAATGTTAAAAGATTCAGGATAGGCTAAACGAAGTCTCTTCTCATGTAGTGTCCAGTTCGAGTTGATCTATAACAAGGTAAATGAGGAATTTGTGGTCCTTTTATGTTCTAGTTAATTTAGAAGATGCACGAGCTATGGACCCAAAATATTTCAAATAAATAAAAGTGGGGTTTTTTAAAGCTGTTTTTAAAAATACCCCCAAACAGTTTGGTGTAATAAAAAAAACAGCTCACTCTTGCCTTCAGATGTTCATTTGCATGTTAGACCCATCAAAATATTTTAAAAGCTAATTATGTTCTTCCCCTTGCTATTCATATGTAATGATCTGATGACATCTTCACAAGCCTATCAAGATGCTTGATAGGCTGAGGGGACGCTGGTGAACAGATGTGCACCAAGGTAGAGACTTGTCTTCTTTTCTGTAGGTTGGATTCATGCGTCTATGAATGGCCTTTTCTACACTGGGCTTTATTCTGTATTATATCCTGGAATCGATGCCTGTCATCTGGATGCTGGTGCAGAATATGGCAGGCCCTGCCATAGGAAGCAAACAGTAGGTCGCTATTCCAGGATATAATCTGGAACAAGGCCCACTGCAGACAGGACCAATGAGTAAGTTTTTAAACAAAACCACTGGTCCCAGTTACATGTCTTCATTGGTAGATATGCTTTTGCTCTCTATTGTATGTCTCTTGGCCATTTGCTCACCCATAAAAAGACATGCTGTGTTCATGATGAGGCACTTTTTCTTAAAAACTTCTCAAAAATCCAAGTAGACAGTGCATACTGGATACTTTCACACTTATCAATACTTTAAACAAAGAAACAAACTCATAAAGCTCAGTTAGACTGAACTTTCTCTTGCAGAAACAACATTAACTGTCCTTCAGTAAGCCATAATAGCTTTATTTCTAATAATGCTCTGACTTTGGGATTTTATCCTTAGTAAAAAATGAATAGTCATTCTTCAGTTGTTTTGCTGGTCAGAAATCATATTCCTACCCCAACATTGCATGAACATTCATCTAAGCCCACTTAGTTTCTACTAGGACTTACAAAGAATAAATAAGGTTTTCTTTATTTCTTATGTATTTAACTATTTCTTATAGTATAACATCAGCCAACCTGGTACTCTTTGGCCATTTTTAGATTAAAGTTCTCATTATCCCTGATCATTAGTCATCCTGACTGGGGATAATGAAGATTATGAATCAGAACCTTTGTGGGACTCAGAAGAGCAATAAAAGACAATTGTTGCCAGTTGGGTGAGGGGAAAGGAGATAAAACTGCTATAGTGATAAGCAGTATGAACTGTGTGATTAATCCACTTTGAATAAAAGCTTTGTGGGGGTGGATTTATTGCAGGGGAAAAAAGCAACAGTAGTAGAAACAGATGGATCTTTTTTATACATAGGATATGAACTGTATACCCTATAACTCAATTATGATCATTGTCCATATTGCTGACAAGCAGCTTAGCACAGAAGTCTGGCTAATAGTTCAGCAGGCCTGTATCTTTGCTAATCTCGAATCACATCTGGCTTCTTAATCAAGAATTCTGGATATACATTTTGAGCAGACCCTTCCTATAAGCTTCCCTTACTTGTTCTCAGGGTAATGAAGGGTCAGTACTTCTCATTTGTTACTTTCCTTGCCTCTCATTACTTCTTACCTCAAATGAGGGAAGGAGAGTGAGCTATGAATGAGGACTTTGTTTATCTACACACCCATGAAAGAATCATTCTTTTATTCTTTATTTATTTTTGCTGCCCTTTCTGGGGTATTATCTCCCTGCTCCCACTCATTTACGCAGCAGACTATTGTTACATCCTAAAATGGAGTATGTATGGAAAGCAATTCATCTCAGGAGAAGACCTCAAGATAAGAAAAACCAGAGAAAGGACATATGAAAAATGATGTTTCTTCCATAGTGTGAGGCGTCAGTGTGGCAGTTTTCCCTGTGGTAACAGCCTTTTGTTCAGTGGACTATTTATGTGAATACAGAATTTATATTCATAGTATGAAATCACATCAGAGAATCAGATGTCCCTGAGTTCCAAATGCAGGGTTGGTATGTTTGGAGGGCTCAGTAGGATGTCTTGCTTGGCTGTGTTTCACTCAGAATGGACTTCATGAAGTAGGATGGGGTATCTCAAGCAAAGAAGGATCATCAGAAGGAAAAACAAGCATTGTGGTTGAGGGTAGGGTGGGAGGAATACATGAAGTTAATTTAAGTGAGTCAAGTGGACTTCTAAATGACTTCTGAAAGGCTAAGTTAAAACTACAGTTTATGGCACCCATTGGAGCTGAATTTGCCCAGTTTTCTGACAGACCAATGCAGTTTGGGCTGAGGAGTAAAAGGCTGAAGTAAGCTTCCTGGAAGTCCGGATCCTGCAAATGCCAAGGAATTGCTCACTGGCCTTTTTATAGTTTAAGATTGTTTTTTAAAAAATTCTGCCACTCCGCTTTTTAAATTTTTAAACTTTTTTAAAACTTAGTGTTTATTTGATGCCTTGGCACTACGTTTGCAAGATTAATTTCATTTTTCATTTTAAAAAATAACCATGCATGCATTTGCCTTTTAGTGCCTCAGTCATGCCCGTGGAAGATAGCCATACCCATGGAGGGTAGCCCAGAATTACTGCAGATTTGACCTGAAAAAGTAATTGGCTTTCCATGTTACGAGTCCACAATCAATGGCTCTCTACAACAGAAGGAAAATGCTAAAAGCTGAGGGAGATAAATTGTTTTCTTTTCATAATTTTTGGCACAATAAGAGATTGGTGACTTACAGTTGCAAGTGTGGCATCTGTGGTATCATTATTACTTGCATACTGGGTGAGTATCCTTCTTGTTGGATACCATTCAGTTGTGAGGAACTCCTGGGCCGTGATCACATCTGGCTGATCTAGGTTGTCTTATTTAGAACTGAAGCTGTCCTAATCCTGTCCACACCCAATCCCTGATAAGCAGACCTTAGATCACCCTCAGTTTGGGCTGCTATGCTCATACCTTTCATGTTATCTCCTTTATGTGACTCTTTAGTTCTCCACCCCTATTGATTACATCAATGCCACCTGCATTATGATAGGATAAAGTTCTGTCAATCAACAGCAGCCACGGGTTGTGTTTGGAGTTGTGTAGTGCTGAGGGCAAACTCGGGGTACTCTTAGGGTGAGGGGACTGTGCCCCCAAACAGATGCAGCTGAGACGTATCCTAGCCAGCACGCATCTGCACCCCGGTAGAGAGAGACTGTAAGCTGCCGTTCACCCTCAAGCTGCTGAAGAACTTCCCCTTTCACTACAACGAAACCTTGTTTCCCTTGCAGATTGCTGAAGGAAAACAGAAGCTATATTACTCTTAAAATACTGACCTGCCCGTGTCTTAAGATCCAACGATGAGGCCCTCCTGGTCATCCCACCACCTTCAGTCCCATTCCTCGAGACTGTGGAATGGCCTCCCCCTCGAGGTGTGCCATGCCCCTTCCTTGTATTTATTTAGGAGGGCTGTAAAGACTTACCTCTTGGCCTTGGCCTTTGGCTGAGGTTCTATTCTCCCTCCCCAGTAATAATGACACCCCTATTAATGTTCTAGGGAGTGCCCAGTTTTAAAATTGTTGAGGTTTTAAGGTGTTTTTAAACATGCATCTTGTTTTAATCTGTATTTCATTTTAATCTGTATCTGTTTTAATTTGCATCCTGTTTTAATTTGTTTTAATCTACTGTTACCCGCCCAGAGACCTTTGGGTATGGGGTGGGATAGAAATGTAAATAAATAAATAATAAAATTGTATCATTTCTACGCTTGCTTCACACATTCCCTTTCTCCCTCCCAACAGTGCTTTTCTGGCCATTTAATTTTTAAATCCTTTGGTGTTCTTTGCAAAAGTGCAAGCATGAAATCAGAACAAAAGGGCAGGATGGGAGAGGGAGGCATCCAAGGAATGGTGACCGAAGTGGAAAATGATGAAAGGATGGAGGATCACATGTGTTCCACCTTCAGCCAGGCATTGGGCAGGAGGGAAGGCTGGATCCCTCCCTCCCAGGGAGGTTCAGCCCCCTCTGGCCCCATTCCGTACTCACACAGGGGATGTGAAAATGGGCTGATCCCCCAGAGAAGCCGTCTTGAGGGGCAACAGCCCAGTCCCAGGATGATACCTCTGCAAAAAAAAATCTGAGTAAGGTGACAAGAAGACATCGAGAAGCCGTCTTGAACAATAGGTGTGATTATGGCCCTGGTTGATTGCATTTGCGCCTCTTCGGTCTAGTTTGGCCTTGTGGTTAGGGAGCTGGACTATTATCTGTGAATACCAGGTTCAATTCTGCCCTCCCCTGTGAAGGCAGATGGGTGACCCTGGGCTAGTCACAGCTTTCTTCTGAGCTCTCACAGCCTCACCTACCTCACAGGGTGTTCTGTTGTGGGGAGAAGAATAGAAAAGCTTTGTCAGCCACTTTGAATCCTCTTAAATGGGTGAGAAAAGTGGGGTAGAAAAGCAAACTCTTCTTCTTCTTCTTCTTCTTCTTCTTCTTCTTCTTCTTCTTCTTCTGCAGATATTCAGTGTTTTGCCATTACTTACTTCTGGGGATCAAACCTGCAAAACCCTGCTTTCTAGGCCATTTATTCTACCACTGAGTTACAGCCACTGCCTCCCATTAGTATCACTACTACTTGGAAAATAAATCTTACATTTAAAGAGCAAATATAGATATGCCAAACACAATGAGAAGGAAAAGAAATACAACTAGGGTTATTATTCATCTGCTAAGAAGGGTGGGTTTTTTTTGTTTTTTTGTTTTGTTTTGCTTTTGTTTTGCTTTTTGCCAGCCAAATGTAAGGGAGAAACAAAGATGTTCAGTTGTCCCTTGTATAATACAGTTTTATAGAATACTGGTTTTGCTTTTATATGGTTGGCAATGGCAAAATATGGCTTGTATAGCACCTTTTAAAAAGTATGGTTATTAAGCCAGTTGTCTTTCCTTGTTTAATATAGTTATGGAATGTGATATGGCCTCAGTAAAGTGTTTTGGCCTCCAAGGTGCCATTGATTTACAATTCTAGATTGGGCCTTCATGATTCTGCTAACCTCTAGTATTCCATAAGAAGCAATTACTTGAATAATATGATTTTTGTATTATATGCTGGTCTCTGGAGCCAAGCCATAGCAGTAAACAAAGGATAGCTATACAGTTGCTCTTCCTTACACAGTGCTTCTTAATACGTGGTTTCAGATATGCACAGTCAGAAAATTACAGCATCTTTCCTTGTACACACTTCCAGATTTTTCCTTGTTCACAGTGCCCAAACAGTCAGATCAGAGATCATCCTCCAGGCAACCTTTTTCTTTTTGTCCCAGAATGCACTTGCTTCTTGTATCTGTACAAGGAAGGCTTTTTGTGAGTTAGCAAGAGTTCTACATCTAGTTTTGTGTGTTTTGATGAATTGGACTGCTTCTGAATTGTCAAGGGGTAAAAGCCGTCCTTATTTCTGCTGTTCTGATGTGTGGAATTGCACTCCATAAAAGCTCTGCTAGAGTCCTTCAGGTCAAATCTATGCTAGTTCTGAGTTGTGCGATTGCACTCTATAGGAGATGTTGGCTGCTCTGATTGTGATGTAAAATTTGGGTAGTTTTCCTCCATGTATAATAAATGAAGCTAATAAATAACTGAAGAGAATCCCAGTCTACCCAGCAAAAATCAATTAACATTGTAAGTCAGTGCAGTTTCTTCCCATTTTTCCCCCAAATGTAATTTCTCAGTCTCCAGTTTTGCATTGTAGTTGGTTGCATCTTAAGAAAACTGAACCATTGGAAGAATCTGATATCAGTGGTTCACTATACAGGTCACTGAGTGAGAATCAGGGGATCAGAATAAAATCTCAGTAGGAAAAAAAATCTGGTTTGGTGTCAAAAATACTGTTTTTTTCAAACACTTTTTGAAAAAGTGTTTTATTGCAAATTGATGGAAAGAAGAAGTTTTGAAGTTTAGGTGAGAAAATATCTAAATTGTTGTGCCAGTTTAAACAAAGATAGAGATTAATCCTTACCTATTTAGTTGATAAAACCCTAGTCTGTTTTTGATGTCCAAATATAGGTAGTGTCCAGCTGAGGCTCTAATGTGGTATCATTCAGAATAGGAACCTGATTGTGCTTTGAGAAACCATGTGTGTGCAAGGATGCACATCTTACCACATGTAATTATTTGTCAAATCTAAACACTACAAAGGCTATTAGCGGAGGGTCATTCAGCATGTGGTAAAGAATAGAATCAGCAACGCTGAATAGAGAAAAGCCCCCCCCCCCGACCCATGCAAACAGAAGGGAAATAAAACAGTGACCAGGCAGCAGGCCCTGCTGTGTGTCTTATCCATTAGAGGTGTCTGGCAAGAATCCTGTCTCACAATTAGATAAAAGCTTTTCCATTCTAAATCACTGTCCAGAAGACAGCTTGGAGCCTAAAATGCTGAACTGAATGCACAAGGGAGGCCAAGATCTAGCTCTGCATGTTGGTAATTTATATGCCTCAAACATTTACACAGAGGAATGTAGGCTTCTGCTCAAGGATAAACTTTTTTTTTTAAAAAAGGAGAAATGAAAATGTAAAATCTAGCAGGTACTCCCTCGAGTTGCTCTGCAGAGTTATGATTTTTTTTATTTTTTACTCTTTCATGAGATAATCATATAGCATTTCTTCAGCACATTATCATGGTGCCCAAAAGAGTTTGCTGGACTGTGACATCCCAGACCACTGGCCATGCTGGTTGGACTTGATGGGGTTTGGAGTGATTTTGTACTCGGCAATGTACCAGACCAGCAAGTGTACTAGAAACCTCCCTTCTGCTAGCTGGTGTCGTTTAAGAGAGGCCCCATGTCAATGGTTGGGCGGGGGGTTCCAAGTATACTTGATGGTCCAGACCAGTATACTGGCCAGTGAGAAATTGCCCTTGGAGTCTAAAAGCATTTGGAGGACTTAATAAAAACATAAGAACATAAAAGGACCCCTGCTGGATTGGGCCACAGCCCATCTAGTCCAACATCCACACAGTGGACCACCAGTTGCTTATGGTCATCACAAGCAGATGACAAAGGCAAAACTTTCACCTGCCAATGTTCTTTGGAGGCATCCTGCCTGTCTCCCCGGCTTGGCGGATGTACCTAAGCATCCAATCTAGTAGCCATTGATATACCTGTCATCCAAGTGGACTCGTTTTGCTGTTCTGCCTTTTAGCCTGTGTCTAGCCAATTTCATTTTGGTGTTTCAGTTAGCCACTGTGATTAAAAACCAACAAGTGTAAGAGATTATAATATTACATTTCAGTTCCTAGTTTTCTATGTGCAGAGAATTCTGTATGCACTGAATAGATAAATATCAGTTTTGCCACAAAATGTACTTGATCAAATGAACACCCTTAAAAAAAAAGGGCTGCAAAGGTGACACTAGAAGAAATAAAAACTTGCAGTGTTTGAATGCCATTAACTGAGTCTAAATTTGCAGTTGTTTGGAACTCAGGAATCTGCATGGATGTTGTCTTTTGGTTGCAACCTTAGGGTGCTTCTGCAGCTGCCTCTGAGAAACAGATTTAAGAAAATCCATATCCCAGTGATCCATCCTCTCGAGGATCAGTCCAAAATAGGGACAGATCCAAGGAGGCCCCACGTGTCTGCACACTCGCAGGGAGGACAGATCGGCCCAGCCGGATCCCCTGGGTGCTGTGCGGGGGCTGCAGCACCCATTCGAAAGGGGATCTGGCCTCCCGCACCGCCAATGCTGCCCCCGGAGCCATGAGACTGGAGCATGCAGCTGCCAGTCACTGCACATTTCTGCCAGCACATGGTGTACAGCGGAGGGGCTTCAGAGGCAGCCCAGCCGTCTTCCACACTCTAAATCCGTTTTTAGAGCCAGTGTGGAAAGGGCCCTAGATTTGGATTCACGTTAGTACAATAATTTAAAAATATCTGTTTTACAAATCAACAACCATCAGTACATGAAAGGTCATATCAACTGCCTCAATTGTCTATTATCATTGATCAAAACAGAGGCTAAGATATACTTATTCCTCCTAACACGTGCCTCCCTCATGTTTTTTGTTGTAACTTAGGTTGCAAAAGAAGCAAATGCTAGCCTTAAAAGCAAAAAGCGAGTGATGGTGGGCCAAATGGGCACCAGGGGCGCATCACCATTATAAGCTTAAGCCAGTTTCCCTAAACCGAAATAATAGAACCGGATGCAAACACGAATTTGCCTGTTCCCATTACTTTCAGCTTAATCGTGTTCGATCCGGATTCTGAGGATCGTAGGTGGCATACGTGACTCAAGGGGGGACTCAAGTGGCTACTTTTTAAAAGCCACTTTTCAGGGCTGCCCTGCCCTCTTTCTCCTGGCATGAATGTGCCACCCATAAGGGACCACTTCAGGGAGCCTTTCTGGGTGGCTGGGTGGCTGCCGCTTGCCTGGAGGAAAAACAGCAGTGGGCAGCCAGCGATTCTTTCCCCTCCTCCCCCCATTTCCCAGGGTACACAGCAGCAGCAGCAACTCAAGCCCCTTCACAGCCACAGCCTTTAAAACAGAACCTCCACCTGCTTTACTTTCTTTTCCCTTTCTAAAGGTCAGAACTTTCAAAGAGCTAGAACTGCACAAAATTGCAACATTGTTATAAGGTGTGAAGTGGGTAGATCGCTACAGTGTAGCGGCTGCTTTAAGAAGTGGATTTTTATAGTGGCTGTTTTGAGGGGTGGATTTTTTCAGTGAAATCACTATCTTTGGAAGCAAGCTATTGGAGGAGGAAAACCCTAAACACGGATTCCCATCCCTTAACACCGTATGGTCCCCACAGTAAAAAATGTAAAATATTTCAAGCGCACGAACTAGAGTGAGACCTGTTGAAATGAGGATTAACATTTACAACACTTCAGGGTGATTTAACATGCGGAAAGCGTGTTAAGCCAAACTGACGTGGGTTTTGTGAGGATTGAAAATGGTTTGAAATCGAAATAAGGTTGTAATGGGGATGTGGCCCAGGTGGCAGGGCTTAAATCCTAGACAAACTTAATGATACAGCACCTTTGAGGAGTCCCAGTTCTGCAATTATACCCTTTCCCTTCTTCCTTTGGTGCAACTCTTCTTAGAAACATCAATTTGTTGTTAAGTCTGACAAGGGCATACTTTGGCAGAATTGTTTCTTAATAAAATGAACTTTGTGGGAACTTTCAAGTCTGTTGTTTTAATCCTTGAAACAGCAAACTAATTTTATGACTCTGGACTGTGGGAGTTGGCAGGTGTGTTAATGGAGAGAAATGCAAACCTCTTACCAATGTGGCAGCTTTAGAATGGTGTAATAAACACAGCAAGAATACCATTTTCTTATGTATCTAGGAAAATTACTCCATCTAAAATGATTTAAGCTAAATTGCCAACACTCATTCTCTCTGAGATGTGTCCATCAATTTTTAAGTTCTAGAAGAGCTACAATGAAAAGAGAAGGTAATTATTTTTGCTAGGTACTTAGAATGTTGTCCACAGGGTGGATGGGAAGTCTTACGAGGTATACAAATTGACTCATACACAACATGTAGAAGTCTCTACATTCAGGTCATAAGGTTCCTAACAAGGAGAAGGGGGGCTATGGTACGTACCCAGTACCCCTTTAGTTACCGGAAAGCTTGATGCATTAAATGAGCTTTGAGAAATTTGTATATAACATGCTGTATCTTTTGTTTATTTACAACCCAGGTCAGTCTATACAGAATGCAAAGATCTAGCCACTGTAGGAATAATAGTATGATTTAAATATCTGTGGATTTCAAATCCATAAGGATTTCTCTGAACCTAAATGCAGTAAATAATGGAAGTCCATAAGCACCACTTCTGGGAAGTCTTTTGTAGTCTTTTCCCTTCCTAGGGATGCCATCATACATACTTGGTAACTTTCCCAGTAGACTATCCTTCTGGCTCCCACATGTCTCTCACAGCTATGTGGATGAAATTCTGCCCTTCCAATGTGTCCATTAAGCTGAGGATGCATACCAGACTTAGGCCTAAGACTGGTTATGCAAAAAAACAGAACAAGGACCTGTTCACACTTCACTCACCCATACAGTATAATAATATTATTCCAGTGAGCATAAGATGAAGTGGGGAGGGAGCCATTCCCACTTCAAATGCATGTGCAGTCCCCAACCAGACCACCAGCACTTGAATTGTGGATAGTTTGGTACGGGCAAGCGAGATCGCAGTGGCAATGTCTGTGGCAACACCTGGCTTGTATCCAGACATTGCCTTGGTTATCACCCTGTCTCATGCAACTGTACAGATACAGCTGCACCACTACACCCACTTGCAGCATCATATTTAGGAGAGGACGCAAACACTACTGACCAGGATCTCATTAGCTGCTCCTGGTCAAGCTGTGGACCAGATTTTTATAACAAGCCACCATGTTCCAGGACCATTGGGGTGCTTTCAGCCAAAAATACTTCCTGTGCTCCAAGGCTAGGAATGTTCCTAGCCTTTTATGGCATGGGGGTGAATATGTCCCTCCTTTGCTTACTGTCCCTCAAACAAATGGCAGAGGATTACTCCTTTTGCTTCTTCTTTCCCTTCATCATCTGTGCAGCAGGTACACAGTTTGTGAAACATTAGATGTGCTTTCATCTTTCATGTATATCTCCTCCCCCAGAAGATCCTGCTTTTCTACTCTCCCAAAAGTCCTCCTGGCACCCCAATTTGATTGGTGTTGTCCTCAAAATAAAAAGTCACAAGATCCTAGCATGAAAGTGATGCAAAAGATAAATAAAATTGCAAGGCAACAGTTATTCAGAAGGGACAAAAGGGGGCTGTGTGGTCTTTCCAAGAGTTCTGTGATTATGCAAGCAAACAGCTACAACTTTAACGCTGTGTGCCAACTTGATAATTAAAGTGTCTAGAGACCTGCCTGAGTCTTCAACATCCCAACAGTTTTTTCAGATTTCATACCTTTTGTGAACTAAAGTTCCTGAAAGAGAACTAAACTGTATGTGGATTAAATGAGTTCTTAGTACTGTTCAAAGCATTAGACTGATCTATTATGGAAAGTGGGAACACAACCATACTTTGGGTCTCCCTGTTTCTTCTTATCCTGTTGTGAGCATGGTACTTGGGAGGTTGAGAATGTCATTATTGGGGAGGGATAGGAGAATGAAACAGCAGACACGGCAGTGTATCCCCAATTTTCTATCCCACTTCTCCCTGCAAGAAAAAGGAAACAATTGATTCCTTTCATTAAAAGAGGAGTTTTGCAGAAATGCACACTGCCACTTATTTCCCACACCCTTTAAAAGACAGGGAGGAGATGATTCCATCCTCCTCCTTCTTATGTCTCACCAACGCTAACACTTGTGGTAGTTTTCAGCAGGAGGAAAGAAAGTGGGAGACAGCTAGCTGTTCATTCACTGAGCAGAGATTTGCGCTCTTGCGAAGGACCAAAGGAACACAAGGCAATGAGATCTAGTCCCCTCCCCCTGGTTTTTTCACACATGAGACTATTGAGAGAGAAGAGAGAAATGCCTCTTGGAAAACTCTCTCTTTCTTATAGCCGATCTGATTGCCTTTCATACAGGGTCATTTCTGTCTCTTCTCTTTGACTCCTTCTCTGCATGAAATAAGAGCACAGAATAGGGCCTGGTGGATTACGAGTTACCACATGCGCTTATGAGAAGGTCATAGAGAAGGTCATTTCTCTCTTTCTCTGGAGTTCCCTGCTCCAGTGATGTCTTGGTTTGAAGGATGGACTGGAGTTCAATTGCTGACTGCATGGGGAGAGGGGAGGAGAAAATGACCATGCCCAGCATGAGAAGAATGAAGAGTGGGAAAAAACAAGCCAGTAAATTCATTTTGAGTCCATGTTATAATGCTATTGTGGGGATGCTGGGAAATTGTACTGAGTGCTGATTCAAAGGAAAAAACAGATTAAAACTGGATTAAAACTGATGTGTCAGTACACAGACCAAGTCTTACAACATGATGCCTGGTGCAACAGCTGGTCATTGCTGGTTGCTAGGCTAGGAAGCCAAATTGTTTTGTGTCATCTATGTGTGTGTTTCTTTTCTGACACTTTTAATTTTTGTCTTTCATCTTATAGTTACAGGAGGAGCATACAGTAATTATTTTTTTAAAATATACAAGTCTCTAAACCCATAGTGGTAAAACAGACTGTCTATGCTTTCCTATAAACAGGCAAACTAATAATAGCAGATAATCAGCAATTGCAGTATAATAGAAAGCATAAACATAATGATCTGTGAAGTTCTGCATTTTGCTACTACTCTCTGAGCTAGTGCCAGGTACTTGACAGCAGAATTTTTCCAACTAGTTACATATTCAAAATAGCAACACTAACTGTGCAGTTATGTAGACAAATTTCTTTAGCAAGAATACTTCTGATTTGTATAAAGGCAAATTTTGATGTGTTGCCCCACAAAGCTTGGTGCCAGGTTATGTGACCTGAAAATATTTGAGACACAGTGGTACAGGTTTATTCTATGACCACACAGCTTATGGAAGTGTTCCCACTTGGTCCTTTACCTGTCTGAAACACAAAAAGTTGGGGAAGAGGTCATGCTTGCACAAGGGTCAGAGGCCCATTTGGAGATCCTTAAGTTTTCTCAAGCCAGTGCAAAGGCTTTGTATCTGTTTATTTTTAAAAAGTGACAAACAACCCGTAACTATTCTCCATTTCCTTCCTGTTTAGATCTAATGCATACAAAAGGTGTTTGTAACAAACTGCTGAATAATCTGCTTTCTACGCAAGCAGTTTTAAAACTGGTCTGTTGTCATATCTGTTCCCAAAGACTGTAGTTATATTAGGATGCTAAGAACTTGTTGCTAAAGATCACCATATACAATTAAAATGACTGAGAAGCATAAAGTAACAGTTATATAATCAACAGGTTTAAGAACATAAGAGGAGCCCTGCTGGACTAGGCTATAACCTATCTAATCCAGCATCCAGTCTCACAGTGTGGCCCATCAATTGCTTCTGGGCATTCTCAAGCAGAAGACAAGGGTAAAACCGTCACCTGTTCTCAAGCGCCTACAAATGGTTTTTAGAAGTATCCTGTCTGTTTCTCCAACCTGGAAGGTGTACCTAGGCATCCCTAGCCATTGATATACGTGTCCTCCATGAATTTAGTAGCTATTGATACATCTGTCCTCCATGAATAAAGTGTATTTAGATCTGTAAAGATGTGAAGGGCAGGATATAAATTCCTAAAGGAAAGAAAAAAATGAATATTTCCAAATAACACCATGGCATTTTTTCCTCACATTATTTACATAACAGCAAAACTATGTCATTATTGGAAAATAACACATATCCATATGAAGAAAAAATCAGATATAATTGCAAAAAGTCTAGGCTATTTCACAGGATGACATTTTGTGTGTGAGGTAAATGTCTTTTGTAGAGAAGCTTACAGATTGAGGGATAAACAAGGCAAAGCAAAACCAGATGGGGGATAGGATTCTTAAGCAAGCTTTTTTTTCCCTTGTCCTTCATATTTCCTGGAAAAAGCTAGCCATAAACATCAAATGTTGCATATCCCAGTGCTAAATGACCTTTTCTAGATAAGGTCATGTGGTTTTAATTGATCATTCCTATACCCCAGATTCCCTTGTTTTGTTCTTCCATAGTCCTGACTTTTCCCATGAGGCATAGATCCCTTCTGTGCACCATATATTATGAGTGAATGCACTGATGAACTCATCAAGCCAAAGTTCATCTTTCATCTGGGAAAGTAATACAATCTCAAAGATGAAAAACAAGATCAGTATGAAATGTGGCCTCTGACACAATATTTTATCCCATTCAACAAAGCCTCATTAGCATGTCATCCTTTACAGCAATTATTCATTTATTTCTTACCTCACTGAAATACTCACTGTGCCTTGTTTTCTTTATGTTCTTGGGCATTCACTTCACTTATGTGCTTAGTTATTTGTTTATAACTTTAACAATTTCCAGCTTCCCTTCTTTACCAAAGGTGGCCCCAAAGCAGTTTCTAAAAAGTAATATACCTGTAGTGTTTCAAAGATTTCATATGTTTTCATGCTTACCTTCCCTGAAACAGTTTAACTACTCTGCTGCTTCAGCCATCCACATTATGTGTTGTTCTGGTCCAGCACTAGCAGCAAAGCAAATGTGCCTTCCCCATTCTGCTTCAGGAAAAGCATACTTGCACCACAAGTGCCACCCACCCTTCCCTTCAATTGCCTCATGTTCCTGGCACTCCCACATCACATCCAGTGTTGGTGTTTCAAAAATGGTTTTTCAAGCTTTCATAAGAAACAATGGAGCCCTATATTTGAAGTTTAGGCTTCAGAGGTTATCTTCAAAGTTTATACAAGCATAAGAACATAAGAGGAGCCCTGCTGTATCAGGCCAAAGTCCATCTAGTCCTTCTGGTCCTCCAAACTGGATAATCAAAAGCTTTACATTTCCAGTAGTGCTGCTTCCTGTCTGTCAGACAGGAAGCCCCATTAGTGGCAGTAGGAGTGCGGTAAGTACCCTCTAGTACACCAAAGACAGCTCTTGGAGCAGACTACTGCTGGTCCATTACAGTGTGGTCCGCACTCAATAGACCACATAGCATAGGCTGGAACTTTCCACATACAGTAGTGCAGAAAGAGCCTAGGCTCTAACTTCCACTCCATTCTCTACTATGGACTCTTATTTCTAGAAAAGCAGCAGACTGTGTCCCTTCCACTCCCAGGAGAGTTCTAGGTGCAGGTTCCCACGTGATGTCAGAATGCTGTTTTAATTAGCATTTCAAGCTGTTTTGCACATCCTGATAGCCATAAAATTGTATGTTATTAGAGAATAAGAATTGATGTGGTTCTGTCTCTTCTATGTTTACTTGGAGAAAAACATGCTTAGGAGGACTGGAGTGTTACACAGTCTGTTCTCCGCATTACTGAGCACTGCTTTCTACTCTTCCTGTACATTACAAAGAAGAATACAGAAACTTCAGTGTGCTGTTTTTGTGCCGTTTTTGCTGGAGGCAAGGAATTCTGGGCTCTCAGACTTAGTATATTGTCACAATGGGAGCCATTCTGAGTCTACAGAAAAACTTGACCAGATTATGAAGCGACAGATTTATGCATAAGAGATTCCACAATGCAACAATTTAGATCAGGAAATGAATGGAATACTTCTTGCTTTTATTTGACTAGGTTGCTTATCTTGCAAAAAAAAAGGGGGGGAGCAAGATGAGTATTTGATAGAAACATAACAGTAGATTTTAACTATTTTGGATCATCAGAAAAATGAGATGCAAAAGTCAAATCTGATTTTACAGAAGGGAACTTTGGTACCTTTGGCATTACTTTACTCAGCATCATGTTTTACTTGCGTGATCCCCACCCCCTTTCAGTTTTTTTGCCAACCTATGGCATTAATAGCTTCTGACAGTGGGAGGGTGATTCTTAAATACCACATAAATACTGTATTTTTTTTTATTCTTTATTTTTATGAAGTATTTAGACTTTTGTACTGGGACAAACTAACCTGTAGCCATCTGGATGTTACTGAATTACAGGTCCAATCTCTTAGGCTTCACCATCATCAGGTCTGACTGCTCACACCTTTTGGTCTAGTGGTTAAGGAGCCAGACTTTTATCTGGGAATACCAGGTTTGATTCTGCCCTCCCCCACAAAGCCATCTGGGTGATCTTGGGCTAGTCACAGTTCTCTTCTGAGCTCTTACAGCCCCACCTGCTTCACAGGGTGTTCTGTTGTGGGGTGAAGAATAGAAAAGCTTTGTCAGCCGCTTTGAGTCCCCCTTAAACGGGTGAGAAAAGTTGGTCAAAAAACCAACTCTTCTCCTTCTCCTTATCATTCTATTAGTGGACTGTCCACCCTCCATTTGGACTTTCCTGGATGGAAAAGCAACAAATAGAACAGATATGGCCGTGGTCTTACTGTACTTGAGATCAACTGCCATTCAGAAGTATCTCTACGACCACAGGTTATCTACTTTGATTCTTTGCCCTTGTTCTGTTGCCCACCAACAATGAAAAAAGAAAGAAAACACCACATAAATAGATCATTGGTTTTTATCTTAAACAAAGCTTGACTCTTCCCTATAAGGTAATATACAGTATAAATAATTCTTTTCATGATCCCTCCCTTTTAATGGATCTATTTTTAATGTATTTTCAGTGATTGGCAGGTCTGAAGGGTAAGAACCGAATGTTATTACCTTTTGTATAACTAAGTAAAAACCTAAGGTATTTACTTTTGAATGAAGTGGGCTTGGTTTTGTTTTTTAAAATCAATCCCTCACAGAAACAGATGGAAATAATCCATCTACCCTGCTGCTTAACATCTATCACCTGCACTCCCAGCCAAAATCTCTGTTTTATGCAAGTAAACTGTACTTGTACAGGCCAGCTGTGTTACAAAGCAAACACTCATCAACAGAATATTCTCTTTTTTTCAGCCCATGCAATTGTAGAGTGCAGAATCCTGCACTTAGCAGCTAACAATGCCTGTTCCTGTTAAAAACAACTTTTTAGCAAAAGCTCAAAATATTATGGATCAACTTTTATCGGTAATCTTAAAATGCTTTAAAGGATTATAGGGGAGATATTTAAATGCCTGTGTGCTGAGAGTCTGAATCTTATTTATGTTGTTAAGCCCTTATAAGAAGGTACGTTGTACTTCATCAATACCTTGTGTTTTTGAACGTATGTTTCTTTTTTGGTTTGCTTCAGTTTGTGTTAGCTCATGGTGGTTTATTGGTACTGGACATAAAAGTACTGAACTGGGTTTTCTGAACAAGATCTCATGGCAGATTGTGGCAGCACTTTAAGTCCATTTGGGACTTTTATGGCTGCCTACAGGCCTTTGTGATCTGTGGAGGCTGGTCACAGCTGTAAAAATGCCACTTCCCCATATGTGATCAAGCTGGCCAATCCAATCCAAGGTGGAGCTGGGTAGCTGCTCCAGTGGGACAAGCCGAAGCTGTCTTGGTGATGTTGGGGCTTATACACACACATTGCTTGGTTCTCATGCCACCTTAATCTCACTTCTCATATACTTTAATCTGTGGCTGCCTAGATGTTGTTCGCTATAACTGCCATCATTGCCAGCCGTAATGTCTCAGAGAGATGCTCACATTCCTGGATCTTAAAGCAGCCACCTGACACTCAGAAAACCAGGAACAAAGAAGCAAGAAGTTGGTGAGAGTACTCAACAACTGCAAAATATTCAGATCACAATTTTTTTTCTGAGAGTCAAAATCATTATCTGTAACTGATACAATAATAGCAGAAAGCACATTTAATTCTCCAGCATGGAAATACTAATATATTATATGCTTGAAAAGTTTGCCTTTGAAAATAAATTGCTGCTCCTAGGCAATTCAGCTCCTTCTTGCTCTGTTACTAAGGCCACCAACAGCAGTCATGGCTGTCAATACTGTTAGATGTTAAACGCCTTCATAGCCAGTTATCTTGCTGCTAATGGCAAACAGAAGGTCTTTATAATACTGATGTAGATGCATTGATATACCACTATTTGTATGCATGTTAACTGTTGCAGCTTCCCCTGGGATTGCAGGTTGTGGGACAGGTAATAAATATAAATAAAAACCTAAGGGAGCAGGGCTTATGCCATCTAGCCTAACCAAGCTGTATGCAGACCTAACAAAAAGGCCACCTTAGGCGTACCTCAGAGAAATAATGTGTGTCACATTCCCAAGTCTTCCCTCATTCACCTTTTTAAGCACCAAATGTTTGGGGAGAGAAGGGGCAGATTGGTATGTCAACAATCCTACCTTTAAGCCTTCTCTGAGGTGTCTCAGGCTGCATTCCCATAGGCGTTTAAATCTGAATTGAATCTCAATTCAGTATCCAGAGTTCCCATTTAATTTTCTATAAATCTGAATGGAATGAGTTCAGTATCCAACGTTCCTATTCATTTTTTTATTCCCGGATTTTATGAGGACTATCCAGTGAAAATCCGGAGAAAAGAAGTCCTGAGGAAAACTGGACTATTTTCCCCTTTTGGAGCCAAGTCCACTCCCCCCCCCCCCCTCCAACAAATGGGAATGCACCCAGACTATTTGGGGTGCAGCTCTAGCATTCTGGCCAATGCCTGCCAGATGTGGGTGGGATTTCACAGCTGTGAAGGTCCCCTCCCCTTGCCATGACCACAGTGGTAAAGCCCTGATCGACTTGGATTTGTGCTGAATTGGGGGGGGGGGAGAGACCAGCTTGACTCACGGTGGTTTTGCTTTTAAAACATTTTTGCTTGATTAAGTATCTTTCTGATGATTGTTAGCAGCTATTAGAAATGGATACATTCCTAGTAGCTGTTAACAATTGTCCCGTTCAGCTGGGGTCATTTGCTCTTGTGGAATGAGCAAGCCACGCCCACCTCTAACCTTACAACTTTCCCTATTAGACAGTTTCTTTCACCTTAAGTTTCCTAACCTGGGGTCATTATAACAATCATCAGAAAGATACATATGTATCAAGCAAAAATGTTTTAAAAGCAAAACCGTGATTCCGATTGCACTCTGTCCCTTTGCTGATCTACTTAAGTGCAAATGCGCTCTTCCCAGATGGAGGTAACGTTACCAGGAATGTCCAGTCTGAAAGGAAGGGTGTGAAAAGGGATAGATGTGATTGACCCTGTGTGTGTCTGTTCTTCCACTCAGTTGATTGGCCAGGGCAGGCTTACAGGGTTTGCACTGGGGGTGGGGTGGGGTGGAGATAAAAAGGTCCCGTTTCTCCATGCTGGGGATTTGGGCGGTGAGTGGTGACAGCAATATTCGGGTTCAGTCTGGTTTACCATCAGGTGAATGGGAACAGCTCAAAATGTACAGTCGCCCCTGTATCTGGATTAAAATAGTCCAACAGGGACTAAAATGTCAAGTGGGAATGAACCCACAGAGAAGCTTTTTTTGTTTTTGTCATGCCTAATCACAGCACTAGACTAGTTTGGACCAGAGCTAGACTAAAGGACCACCAAGAGATACTTGCTCCTTAGCAGGCACAAATAGACTCAAGATAAATATTTTTCCGTGGTATTTAATAATGCTTTTTGTGGAGGGTCATTTTGTGGAGGGGATTCATTTTGACAGGCCACTAAAATGTGCTGCTGAAACAGCTTTCCTAAGCTCAGGAGGCAGGTGTGGCTTGCAGGTGATCTTTAATAGTGCTTTGTACTTCCTTAAGGGAAACCATGGTCTTTAAGCTTCTGTCTTTCTGTCATCAAATGAAGAATAATGACTGATGAGCTTTATATGATTATTTTAAAAGTTCTTGTTTAAAAGAACAAGCAAGTTTAAGAGGCTTGTTAGATCATTTGAAGGCATGCAGTTGCTGCTGTTGTTTCAAGCAAGGAGCTATAGCTTATTTTCTGGTGTCAAATACATGGTTTATCTTGGGCTGGAGCTCCCTAAAAAGCCCTTAAAGAAGCATCTAGTGCTTTAGGACCTTTCTGCACTAGGTCTTATTCCAGATTATATCCTGGACTAGGGTCCTGCCATTAGTGCAGACTGTATCAGACCTTGGATGGAACCTGCCATAATTTGCCCCAGCATGTGGATTCCAGGCCCAGTTCTGGGGTACTGTATAATCTGGAATAAGGCCTAGTGCAGAAAGGGCTTTTTATTTAGTATCACAATCTTATCATGTATAAAGAGAGTGAGGAAATACTAGTGGCCATTTTTATAGTAATAAATTGCATGAATAGATGTGTACTTTTTATGTGAACTGGAAAATGTTGAATTCTTATGAATTATGTTTAAGGCTGACACACATATTTGCAAGTTATTTCATCACTGAATTCAGTAAGATCTATTTTTGAATAAGCATATGTAGATTGCCACAGCAAAACCAAGAATCTTCTGGAAGTATAAAAGCCCTTACTGAGGACCATTTAGATTTGTTCATTTTATATTTTGTTTTTATTGCAGTAGCTCACCCTGAGACTTTCAGGTAAAGGGCGAGATAAAAATGCAAATAAATAAATAAATAAATTGTGCTCTTTTGCACTGTTGGTTACCCTAAGGGGAACCCCCCCTTCCTTAAAAGATAAGGATCCCTCGTTCACCCTGTAATCTAAAATAAAAACTTTATATTTTTCTAATCGAGGTGAGATATGAACACTTCCCTTTGCATGAGCATATTGAGGCATTTTTCTCCCCTCACTGTGCACAAGTGTTATATAGAGATAACTAGAAGGAACGGTGGGGTGAGCAGATGACAAACAGCTTTTTGAAAACTACAGCACTGAAAGAATAGCAGACTATCACTTCATGATGCAAATGCGCTAAAGCATACAGAGAGTCACAGGCAACACACTTGTGCCACTGTGTAGGGTGGAAACACTAAGGGGTTAAGTCAGCCACAGCTCTCTCTGAAGCCTGATTTAAAGAAGGGAAAGAACTGCTATCTCTCCCCCCACACCCACACTTGCGAGGATGGTCGGCTCTTTCTAGTGGATCACATGAGCTTGTTAGTCTCTGGTACTGCAGAAGCACCAGCTGCTGCTGATGAAGGGAGAGTACATCACCGGCTGGGTGTGGGTGTCTGTCAATGCCTTATGGTCCTAGGCTCCAGTTTAAAGGAGAGAATGCCTGCAGTGTGCCTCTAAGCAAGGGAACCAGAGCCTGAGCTCTATCTTCATCCCTCATGCTTCAAGACCTAACCATGTCTATCTGTTGTTGCCTTTTTTTCAGGGATTATGGAGCCTCCAAAAGGAAATCAGGTAAGAGATCATCCTCCGTCCCTTTTATAATCTCATGCTGCCCTGAAATTTCAAAACAAAAACACAAAACCTATGCTATCCCTTTATTACTCATTAATAAACATTGGAAGTATTTTAATAGATTTTCATTCAGCCGGGGTAGGGGAGAAGAGTGTTACGTTGATTTTGGAGATAAGAAAATGAAATGAAATGTTGCATTCGTATTAGTATATGCAGATTGAAAATATATCTCTTTGTGTCTTGCCTGCTGGTTGGCTGAATATGTGTTTATAAATTAGAAAAGCAGCTACCTGATGTTTTAAGCAGTCTTCCTGAGTTATCATTTGATAGACCAAGATTAACTCTTAACAGTCATCTGCCTCAATCCATGGTTGCTTAGACTCCTTGCCTTTCTGGAAGAATGGGTATTATAATATTGGAACCTGAAAGCTGAGTTTTTTAGGCACTGCCTTCTTTCTCTTCATGTATTCTTTCTCTTATGCATATCTTTCCTTGGTTATTAGTTTTTATTGTGAAAGAGAGAATGAGCTCTAGTTGCATGCAAATTTTCATAAATGCCAACGGTGCAGGGATGGGGTGGGAGGAAACCCAGTTGATGCTGCTGCTTTACTGCATTGGTAAAGGGATAGGAGCCCTGCTTCCTCCCCATCCTTTCTAGTTTTGTGTGCTTTCTTTTTGTCTTGGGTTGCATTCAGACAGGGGGAATATAGCGCCATTACAGTGCTACTGTGGAGGGTTGTCTCACGCATCTGAAGCAACCTCACCATAGCTCCACTACCCCCCCCCCCTTCTGAAAACTGCCAAAAACTGTTGCTAGAAAATCCCGTGCTGGTGGCAGGTGTTCTAGCAATAGCACTTTTTCAGATTGCCTACCTACCTTCTGTATGGAGCTGCCGTGATTTCTTTGTCCAGTGTGCATGCCTGGGGCCTGAAAGAGGCATCTACGCATGCGCAGAGGTGACAGCAAGCACATCTGGGCATTCTGGATACTTGGATGTGCACATAACTTAAAAGGGATAATGGTGGGAGATTAATATCCCATGCTAGCAAGTTATTCAGCTGTTGTCTGGACGTGGCCTTGGATTACTATGGCTTTTTCTTAGCCATATCCTTGCTTATTAGCTGCAAAATCAATTTTATTAGTAAACCATTGGTCAGGAAAAAGAAGAGTTTTTAGTAAAATACTGTTAGTAGAGTTCATTCTGAAAAATCAGTTTACAGCATAAGCTCATTGAGTGCCAATCCAAAGAATCGTTCTCTTTGTATTCAATGAGACGTTGCTTGCAAGTAGCAGAGTTTGCCAAATAGGTACCTTTAGATGTTTCATTCCCACCCAACCAGGCTGGTAGCCAGGTAAGGTGATAGTCAGACAATATCTGAAGGGTGCTACTTTGGCTACTTGGTAGGACTGTAGGCTTAGTCTCTATTTTAAAAGAACTTGCCGGAAGGCTGGGAAAGAGTCTCTTATGTCTAGAGAAGTCCCTGCCAGCCTGGGTTATTGGATAGAAGAAGAAATATTCAGAGTTGTTAGTGGGTGTGAGCATAGAGGTGTAGAAACTATATAAAATCTTGCGTGCTTTATTGTAGTACATGATTCTAATCAGGTCTTCTTGGTAAATTACACTGATGGTTTAGCTTGTCAGGAATTCTTGTTTTTTGTTTAACTTTTTTTAAAAAATCCAAATAGACTGTTGGTTTCTCATCTCTCTTCCGCTAGAAATCTGGATACAGGTGCTAATTTGAACTGATTGGTTACAAATGGCCTTTATCTTGTGTGTGAAGCTATAGCTGGACAGCTTAAGGTGATACAGTGCCACTTCCAAGACTGTAAGGATAAGCCCTCCAGATGTGGCTATGTGCAATCCCATCATCCATCCTTCCTGACTATTGATTTTGAACTTCTGAAACATCTGGCAGGACACAGTAACCACAGTCCATGCAGTGCAAATTTGCATCTTTCATGTTATTGCTCCCAATTCTGCTTCACCTTATCAGAAAATCTCTAAGTCATATTACTATTAATGATGCTGCTATAAAACATACAATATGTATATGGGTCTTTTATTGTAAGCCGCCCAGAGATCTTCAGATAAGAGGCGGGATATAAACATTTTAAATAATTAAATCAGTAAAATATGCTTTTCTGCCCCTGTTTTCATCCTTCAAGTATATCCACAGAACAGCAAGAAATACACTAATGCTTAATAGTGTTATCACTAGGACACAAGGGTTTTCTTTAAAGGACTTTGTTGTTGGGAGTTATCTTGGTGGCCTGTAAAGAGGAGAAGCCTGAAATATTAAAAGAATCATGTGCATGAGACTAGCGTACATTTGTCTAACTTCTTTTTTACAAAGCTTTCTATTTTTAATTGCTCTGGTTAGGATTTTAAGGCACTACTTGCTCTATTTCCAAAAAATTCCATCATCTTAAGGGCGTTCAGCTAGTTGCAATGTATTCAGAATTTGGATGTGAAAACTTGCTGTAAGACACAAGGCCAGCTCTTCTGGCCTCAAGTCTTTAAATATATAGTCTTTTAAGGCTATTCTACTTCTTCTGGCATACTTGGTCCTCTGGGAGAAGCCAGAATAAAAGAAGCCAGAACTTCTAGAACAGATGTGTTTGGGCTGCCAAGACTCTTATAGGTTGGCAGGAAGAGAGAGGCCATTGTCTGCTAATGTTTCCAGCTTATGCCATTGAAATACTCAGGAGCGATCTTTAGCCCCCGCCCTACCCAAACAAGGATGAGAACACTGGCTTCTTTGTGTGTTTTTTCAGAATATTTTAATTGCTTTGCATTTATCAAATTCCTAAGCAATCATATCAACAAAAACAACTCAAAATGCAACACATTCATTAACTATAAACACAGATAAAATTTAATATGGCAACAGCATTAGCTTAGTGGAGGTACATTTTCTTTCCATACTGAAGCCATCAGGTTCAAATCCTTGGCTGCTTCTTTGAAGAAAGCAGCTGCAGACCTGTTCCATCTCTTTGCAAAATAGACTACATGGATATTTCCACAAAGTCCACCTCACCAACAACTATTGGCAGGAGCAAATGAAAAATCTGCATTGGCACTGTTTATGTCACCCAAGTGGATTTCTTTGCTAGGGGGACCCAGCATTACCTAGGCATATAGTAAAGTTCCTGAAAAAGGGATTAGTGCATATTAGTTTATATATACAGTACTTATTTTTATGGAATGTATGCACAGAAAATTACTTGTCTAGTTATTAAAAGGGAATGGTTGTAGGATATCTACCTGAAAAGCAGAAGGTTGTAAAGAGAACTGCATGGATGTGACCAGCAGTACTTTATGGTACTTAACTAAAGCAAGAAGTTATTGAAAAACTCAAATTACAATGTATTTTCTTATAATTCTAGATTGATTTTGCTTTTGTATTTTTGCCACATACCATTTGTTATTAAGACATTTACATGTGATGTGTGACTGTAATGTTCTTCCTTTTCAGGGTTATTTGTGAATTAATAAAATCAATTAAGTTTCTAAATCACTGAAATATTCCCAGCATTTGGTGTAAGGCCATTGGAGAAGCCTTTCCTTGTTTTCTTTCCTAGAGGAAAGTACCTTTATAGCATTTATACCTGTTACAACACAACTGTGTACATTTGTGTATAGCATGACTTCATAGTCTAGCCATGAATCATGTAAGCTCTGAAACATGATGTGAGCAACAGAAACAAAGTGTAATCATTTGATTCAGGCAGCTGGGGTGGGTGGGGGGAAGCATATTCATTTTTAAAGGTGTCTGTAATTTAGGAATTAATGGTGCAGTGCAGATAAGCTATAATTAAATTAGCATCTCCCCCTGTCCACCAAACAAAATACCATCTGTGCTTTAGAAACATGGCCTACTACTATATGCATAATCCCTACAACTCTCATACTAGTGTTTCTTGATGTGATTGTTCTTGTACGGATATCCTGTGGTTTAATTTGGACACATTCAGTGCCCAAGAGTTATTTTTCAGCAATGTGAAAGCCAGAGCTTAATTATATTGCAGTTGTGTTAAGCAGTATTGAAGAAACTTTTATGTTGCATTACCAGTATTGAAAGGAGCTAGACCTAGACTGTGTTCAACATAAGAGAAGGGGTGTCTCAGAGACCTTGTGTCACCCCCGCATTCCCAAGCCTTCTCTAATCCACCTTTTCTAGCACTAAATGAGATGGGGGCACCTTCTCTAAACTATTCTTTAAGTCACCTCAGAGGTGCATTTTTCTGTGTCTAATCACAGCTCTACTTATAGTGCTTGTGTAGTAGAGCAGACGGATGAGAAGAAGAATCATTTCTTTACTAGGAATGTTCTACAAGGGAGAACTTTAGCAGCCCTAGTTTATTATGCTTCAAGTAATAAAAGCAGAGTAGAATAATTGTATGCCCTCTGGTCTGGTTTCACATGGTGATTATTTTGAAAGGAAGGGAAAATTGAGCTTGTAGCATTTCCCCTCAACATGTTATGTTCCATTTTGGAGTTTTGTGAGGTAGAGATGGACACACCCTGCAGCTCTTCACATGTCCAACCACAATTCCTGCCATCTATGACCTCTGGACATGTTGGCTGTTGTTGATGGGAGCTTTAGAATTTCAATATCTGTATTGCACTTCATTGACAACTTCTGCCCTAGGATATATTCATTTGCAGTTTATTCAAAATACAATTTTATAAATTCACACTAACAGCAAACATGTGACCGTTTTTATGTTGCCAAAGTGGTCAAAGTTCACGGGTGTCACAATAGTAGATTGATTCCTGCTATAAAATCTTGCATTTCTCCCACCTGCCCGATGGAGGATAGCAAAAAAATGGGGTGGGTAATAATTAAAAGTACACTGGCTTTGGAATTAGACAGTCATAACATTATGTGAATGACACAGTGAGAATAAAGGTGGAGAAAGAAGGGGAATAGAAGAGCTTGCATTGTATAAGCACAGTAATTCTTATAGGTAGGCATATCTAGAGGCACATATTTGTATTTTTAGAGGACTCTTGTCAATATATTCTGTAGCAGAGGAGATGTTCTCATTGTCCTGGAACCCAGGGCAGAACCGATGTAATTAATGTGGCTTCTGCCAGATCGGATTGTAAGCAATTATAAACATAGTAGTCATTGTGTTGAATTTCTTCTAGAAGAATTGTACACTGATGTACTATAATTTCTGGCTTGCAGCAAAAGAGAGGTACATTTTTCAATGAGTTAACTCTGTCATATGGTTAAGAATAAGGAAAAGAGATAGCTCGTTGCTAACTATAGATACAGGTTAATGTATATGTAACTGGAAAGAATGTCCCATGGCTATTTCCAATTTTACATTCAAAATCTTGCTATATGCTTAATGAGGATAGTGTATGAAAAGCTCTTGTACTAAAATAATCTTTCTATTGACATGACTGCTCATTGACTTTTTGATGGTGCCTTTTCCATTTTATAGTCTCTTAACATTTCTCAAGTGGTACAATGCTGTGGAGGAAAAAGCCTTATGTCAATCAATACTTTTATTATGGGCAGGGACTCAATCAAAACAAAAGCTCATCTGGACTCAGTTATGATTTACTTTTAAAATATTGGGAATATTATCATGTATACATATATATAACAATCTGTAATCATTTGTTAGGGGTTAGGTTCCAGAAAAATGTGATAAATCTGAACTGGCAAATGAAAGAAGAGGCTATTAGCTGATTTTCCTACCACCAACATCACTGCAAAAGCTGAAAACCACCTGCTTGGTAGCATCAAACTCAGAAGTATGTAGAGTTGGGTGCAACCTCGTTCACAAATAGCCAGTGAAGGTGTGAATGAAAAAAAAAACTTCATGACTTAAGTCTTATGAATAATGAGGGATTACAGTATTTTTAAATAGCTTCTTTAACTAAAGCAATTCATATTTATTTAAGACCTCGGAACTTGGCTCATATTCTATTCCATACTTTATGTCTGGCATATCATTGACAAATATATTGTTTCCAGGCATTACTGACAGCCAATAAGAATTTAGCTTTGGTTTCTGCTAATGATTTATTGGTGCCATGAGGGAAAAGGTTATGTGGCATATTAGGAACCTTCTTGCATATTTCATTATGCATGGTTTTATGAGTCTTCAGTAGTCTCTGTACATCCTACATTGGGGAGGGGGGAGGAGGAGAGAATCTGGGACTCATATTGGATCGCTTGGAAACAACCTTGCCAATAGGATACTATCCAAGGAGTTCTTCTCTTCCCCTTCCCTTATGAACAGTTTCCTGTATAATGGCACTGTTAAAATTTTCCAATACTTGGGTGCTGCCAGAGCAAGGGAGGAATGCATACGCTTCTGGCAGCTCTCATGTTTTGTCATTCCGTATCTTTACATGTTTATGGTAACATTTGCCTAGTTTTTGGAGACCCTTAGTCCATTAGAAATTCTATAAATAGATGAATTAGTTATATTTTGTTGACTAAAATATCTTCCCGTTACTCAAAATTGCTTTTGTGTATTTACTCCATAATCCCAAGACTGGATCAACTACTTTAGCCGGCCATCAGCGCTGGTGAGGCTTGTGTGTGAGTAAATATTTTGTATGCAGCTGAAACATTTCAAGACACATCCCAGGGAAAAATCCTTGACAAATCAGGCCAATAGGTTTGGCTGTGGGGTTTAGAATCTAGAGAAACATAGCACAGCTCCACTATTCAGACTTATCTGCTGTGCTGCATTCTAAAGATGGAAAATTTACCTCTGAGTAGAAGTAGCTCCTGGAACATATTTTGGCAGTCTATGAATTCTGTGTAGCAACTGTAAGGGCTGGTTCCGAGTTTTGTGCATGCTCTTTCATCTACACTGGGATGGCATATCGCCACAGAGGGGCAATCCTTGTCTTCAGTGCTACCACAGAAACATTGACCTCCTTTTGTAAAAGCTCTTGCTTTCGCTCTCTGTTTAGCTGCGTATCTCGCTGCTGCCTTGTGTTTAGTCCAGGACAGCATAGCTTTATAAACTAGGAAAGGATACAGAATGATTAGAACCATTGTTAGAGGTCAAGAAATGCCTTGTGTATTCAGAAACCAGTGGAAAGCACATTTGCTAGTGCTGTTGCCTTGAAGAAGACATAATTCAGATGGCCAAGTATGCTTCTGCAAAGCCAAAAGGTTCATACAGAAGGGAATCCATGGGTGTTTTTCCACTTAGAGTACCCATTAAGGACCCATTAAGGATCTATTAAGGGTCCTTAATGCGTACTCTAGTGCTAAGTGGAAAAACATCCCATGAGTGTGGTGACCACACATTGTAGCAACAATTGGGTCTGCAGCTCACCTCAAGAGGAACACATCCTCTCAGTAGCAGACCATTTGTGTTGTGGGGGAGAAATTGCTCCAGTTGTGCTTGCCACACTTATTTGCTCCTGCCATTGCCATGAAAAAAGATGAGAGAAGCAAAAGTGAACTACTCGGCTTGCTGTCTGACCAGCCCCATTAAGAGATGCGTGGAAAGTGACTGACTTCTGGGCTCAATCCTGTGCATCTCTCAATGGGACCAGGCAGAAACCTAGGTTAAGATTTGCAAGGCCAGGAGGCACAAGGTAAAAAGAAGAGGATTTTCTACCTAGTAGTCTCTAACACAATTGCTGTGACTTAGTGAGAACGGAGACTAGACAGCTACGATCAGTGGTGGAAAAAACTGCATAGACACAAATACAATCAGAAGTTAAGCAAATGAATCCATATCATTTCAAGTGTGTTGTCTGGAAATCTAGGCTTCAGTTTATTCAAGTAATCATTCAGAGCTTGCAAGAAGGCCACTCCAATGGGGGAATTGTGCTTTCCTACCCTGACTTGGTATTTGAAGCTCCTTCTGGCAGTCATCTCTTCTGAAATATTTTCCTTGCTGTGTGACTTAGTCTAGGCGCGCTCCAAGCATTGGAATTCTGGTTTTACTATATGAATCACATGTGCGTTTCTGCAAGGTTCATACCTCAGCTGCAGTAACTCAGCTGATGCCAGTAAATTGTTTACAATACTTACATTTCATTTGACAATCTCCCTTAACATTCTGACTTCCCTAGTTGACAACATGAATATTTAAGTGTTATTTTCTAATGTGCCATTGAGTAATATCTTCAGCTGAGCTGCCTTAAATATCGGGCATAGTAGCAAATATTAAGGTTGTCTGAATGTAATAAAGTTGGGGGGAAATCTCTGTTAGTATTTCTGGGGCTTTCTCCAGATAGTGGCTGGATATTGTGGTAGGAAGTGACATGCAATTGGGGCATCTGTCCAGTGCCAAATTCCTGAATATGCACATCACCACCACTGCACGTGAGTGATTGATGGTTTCAGCTTGCATGCATGCTTGGTGGATGGAGCAATGGTTGCTGTTCCATCTAGATAGTGAGTAGAAGTGCTATTGCTGGAAAACCCATGACCAGCATGGGGTTTTCTGGCAATAGTATTTAGCGCTTTTGGGGGGAGGGAGGTGGGCAGGGCTATGACGGGGTTGCGTATGATTCATGAAGCAGTCCCACCATAGCAGCACCATAATGGCACTGTATTCTCCCCATCTGGATGGAGCCCATGTAGTGATTTCTTCTTAATTATGATTTTGAGGCACATCATTTCTATATAAGAGACAAAAGGTAAAAACCAAAAGCACGGGGCATTGGGAATGAAGACTAACTTTGCCCCTGCTTTGTCATATATCTGAGGGAAGGCAAAACTTTTTCAGAGGAGCAAGAGAGTTTGAGATAATGCAGCTTCACCAAGAGGACAGAGGGGAAACCTACTCAATTGCTAAATTTGCACAAGGCATGCCCATCTAGGAAGCAGAATTCAAACATACCTGTAGGAATTTGTACCTCTCTGCTTTTTGCAATACAGTTTTCAAAGGCTTTCAGGATGATGAAA
Source organism: Aspidoscelis tigris stejnegeri (assembly GCA_023333525.1). Classification (NCBI taxonomy): domain Eukaryota; kingdom Metazoa; phylum Chordata; class Lepidosauria; order Squamata; family Teiidae; genus Aspidoscelis; species Aspidoscelis tigris. The sequence continues at coordinate 57,256,194 of JALMGA010000002.1, read as the reverse complement.
GGATAAGTGCAAACATGCAACTTTTGGTGAAAACACATTAAAAATAATTGGATAATGTTGTTTGCAAAATGTGTATGTGGTAAGTGTAAAACAATTTGTTTAAACAACTGCAAAAACTTTTGCCTGATTTTGAAACTCTGATTTGCTACCTGTTCCAGATTTCTAGGGCCCTTTGCTCTTCTTCCCTCACAAGCAATTAGAGTCAGGTTTCCTGAGTGAAAATCCCAATACATAATCTTCAGCCTATAGTTCTGTACTTAGGCACATAAATTCTTTTGTGTATAAAAATATTATTAAAAACAGGAAGTGGGATCAGTGGCAAACCATTCAAATTATCCTCAGTGAACAAATATGTCCATAAAATATCTTGATTTTTTTCCATTATAAGATGCTATAGAACTGTCCAGGAGAATTACTGGGTTCTTCTAAGGGTAGTATATTTTTGCTCACATAAGAGGCACATGTTTGGAATTAGTCATTTAATTAGGGACCAAGCCTATTTCTGATATAGGAAATTTGGAAAATGATGCAGTCTGCATTAAGGTCCGTCACTGAAGACCCTTGGAGTGAAAGAAGCAAATGAATGTCTTTAAAAACTGAATGAAGAACTTTGGGCTGTGATTCTTTGTGTCACATGAGCTGCAATCTCCCTTGTAATGGTCTCTATTCTCCTAGGAACAGAAGAACCCTTCCAAATTTATCTAATCAGCTAAGAGATGCATTTTGGTCATGAGCCAATGTTCCCTCCACATCTCTGGCAAGCATTCAGCTCTTGCCCAAATTCCTGCCATTTCCTCCTAGCTTGCATAGCTGTAAATGTTATTGATGGCAATGAAGTTATCCAGACTCTCTTTAGAATCCAACTGGACTGCCTAGGCCCTAAAATAGCTGCATTACAACCTCCTTCAGATCTGAATGCATACTGACTTAATATAGCAAACATATGGGAAGTGTGTGTCGGGGGGGTGGGGGTGGTTTGCAAAATCTGTCTGGACTCCCTGAAGTGGGAAAGCTCTGCCTGGACTTGAAGTACCCAGACAAAACAAAATAATCCTATAGGTTCCTAATGTCTCAAATAAGATCAGGATTCTTGCTTGTGGGTTAAACATAAGGTACATTATGCTAGAAGCAACATGTAGTAGTTATGGGCTTTGTTTTCCTATAAAGAGCAGCTTATGTTATTGTCTGGAAATAACTGGGAAACGTAGAGTATTCCTCATTGGTACAGAGCATGTTACAATCTTAAAAATACCCCTCATTTGTGTGTTACTGAAAGTTAATCACATCTTCCACATAATCAGTTCTGTACCATTTTTGGACACTTTAGTATCTGATGAAACCATTTTTTAAACACAATGTGAAATAAGTTGGTTTGATTGGTCTGTGATAATATTGGAAGGTAGAAAGTAAATGTGCTACTGAACTGAGATTGGCTTTTGGTACAGCTTCGTGAGCCTCCCTGAAGAAAATAGATGGAATCCTTTAAAAATTTCCAATCTAGCCTAAAGTACCTAGTATATCAAGACAGTTTTGCATTCAGGCATTAACCAGTCCTGATGGTGGAAAGCTTCTGCGATTAAATAAGATTGGTAAAAGGCAGTTTAGGAAGCTGACAACTTAACAGTAGCGCAGTAAGTTAAAGCCTTGAAAGGGTCCATAATTCTGTTAGACGAGAGATGTATTTTGTATAATGAAGGTTTTGCAAGTTGTTACACTTGCACCTTTGTGTTGTATATACAGTGAATTTGTATTTTGCTGCATGTGGGAAAGCAGCAAATGCTCTGTTTGAGATGCCCATATACTGCCATAGTCAAGAGACCATTTCCATTATCAGTGTGAACAATTCTTGTTGACAGGTTTTGGCTAAGCTACACCATGAGCAAATGTCATATACATCTTGCTTTAGTAACAGAAAATGAAAAACAAATCCAGCAAATTTATTCAAGGCAGATTAAACACTACATCAAGAAAGTGCCATGTGAAGTGTCTGCTATAGGCAGAAGTCATACAGCTCAAGTGGGTACTTGCAAGTGTAGAGAACTTTCAACACTTAGCCATTGTATGCAAGCCCTGTCTCTTTGGCTGCAAAAAAAAAGGTATTTTTTGTTTCTGTTAAATGTTGTACTTGATTTTTACTTCTAACAATCAGAATAGTTTCACTGTATCTTCTATTTGCTTAAAGTATTGTATTAATTTCATTCAGCCAAATAGTCCCCAAGAGAGGCTCACTTGGGATCTTCCAACATACCTGTGCCTACTTGCCAAATTACAATTCAAGACATGACAGAAAAGACAATAAAGAGGAAAAATGGTTACACGAATCACTGTACTATTTCATGTCACTGTCTATACACCTGACAATCAGGTACAATGGCCTGAGGCTGTACAGAGATGATCTCAGTAATGCAGAAATTAGAATCTCTGTGTCCTGGCCAACTTGGCCAATCGCCATGAATGATTGGAACTGGAGTTCCATCATGTGTTGCACTTCCCCCACCTCCCTCTTCCTTTATGAAGAAGAGAGGTCTCTCCAAAGATACTTATTTAATGTCAGCAAAAGGGACTGCGCTGCCCATGTCTGCTCCAGTGTCGCGCAAGGGAGCACACCCCACAACACTTTCTCCTCAAACAAGCAATAAGCATAAGTACCTGGTCCCATGCAGTTTACTTTTCCTTGTCGCCACCTTCTTAAAGTTAAACCACCCTGTATGTGTGACGTTGCTTTAGCCTTAAGAGTAAAGTAAAGGTGTTGAAACATTCCTTTTAAAAGAATATGTTACTTTATTTTACAACTGTTACAAGAACAAAATGGAGGTCAGAGTTTGTGGAAAATAACGCCTATTGCTTACAAACATGCACACTCCATATACTACCACCCTAATCTTCCCTACTCTGCCCTTCTTGGCTGGTCACTGCCTAAGAAGTGAGGAACAATGCTGAGAGCAATCTCCTCAGAGTGAGGTCAGTACAACCCAAACCTTCCTCCCCAAAATGCCAAAGCATAAAACAGGTTGCTCTCCTGGGAGGTGGGTTAAATACCACCTGACACCAGCCATCATCTGATTTGCTGTGCCCTCTAGGTATCCTTCCCCCCCTTTATGCTAATAGGGGAGTCTTAGCCCCCTCCTTACCTGTTCTGCCTAGCTGTTTACCTTTCCATACAGATTCCACACTGAATGCTCTTTTAATACATTGCACACAACCCTTAGTAATTACTGTAATTAAGCGTGGGCACCACACATCGTAACAGATGGGTCTCTGTCCAACTAATGTCCTAGATATGACCAGCATAGAGGAATTATGTAGAACTGCAACTGATTGGAGCAGAAATGTACTTTAGCATTATTAAGGGGCTTTAATTTTTTAAAAAAACAGATGTGCAGAACTGAAAAATGCTAGCTGTCTTCTCTTTCAGAAGCGTTCTCATCTTTGTCTAGCTGCTGTCAGACCAGGGGAGCTCTGGTCTTCTTACTCAATGTACATATATCTTTTTTATTTGGAAATCTGCAATATATTTTGCCAGTTACTTTGCTTCTCTGTTCCCTGCCTTTTGTGCTCTGCTTTGGCTCAGCTGCTGGTCGATGAAGATTTGTGTGAAGGTGGGTATGGAGGGGAGAAATGGTTCATTTAAAAATTTACAACCAATTAGAGCTCAGGGAAATCTGATTAAATGGTAATTGTGTGAATAGCTTGGTAACAGTTCAGCTGTTCCTGCAAAAAGTAGTTTAAGGATTAAAAAAAAAACACCCTTCCCTCCCTATCCCTCTGCCCAAGTAGGTCAGTTGCATACTATTTTAAAAACTGTATCTTATGCCACTGGAGCAACATATGGTTCCAATAGATCCATAAGCTCTAGGCATTTTCTTATTCCAGATATTTTTCATCATTGCCTGTTTTTGGCTCTTTCAGTATTGGTTTGGCAGGGTCAGTACAAACTCTGTTTGGGGTAGTTGGGGAGTTCTGAAGTATTTTTCCTGGATGGAATTATTCTGTGGCTTTATTTCATTAAACTATCACCTCTGTTTCTCTTTATCCAGAGAAACCTCAATAGCAAGACACAGCATGTTTGTATTGGTTTAGTGTTTTTAAACGGCCATGCATGAACTCCTTTTAAAATAAAAGCCTCATGGCAAACTTTTAACTAAGACTCGGTTCTGGAACTTCTCAAACCGTATTCTGCAAGGAAAGCTTTTCTTCCCCATTGCTTAATAGTCAGGGTCAGTCTTTGTCAGTCTTTCCAGATGTAAGATATGCCTTCCATCCCAGAAGGAAGCAGCTTGTAAGGAATATATGGCTTCATCCAGATCTCATTTGCTTATTCCACTATATTTGGCTATTCTGGAGTAAAGAACATCTGGATGTGCTTTATTCTGGAATATCTAAATTAAGTGGAGTAAGTAAGCAATGTCTCGATGTAGCCTGTATCTCTCAGTTTCAGTGTGTGTGTGTGTGTCCCCCCCAATAATGCATTCTGTGACATCTGTGATTGCAGAACTGGTAGGGGTAGGTTTTGGGAAGCCACAGTCCATGAAGCTGACATGTTCTTGTGTTAGGCTGTGTTCAGATAGCACAAACTGGGTGCCTCAGAGAGACTGTGTGTGGCCTTCACGTTCCCAGGCCTTCTCTAAAGTTTGTAGCACAGATGTAAAGAAGAGCAAGGAGGGGCAGACTGGTGTGTAAACAATCCCATCTTGAAGCTTTCTCTAAGCCACCTCAGAGATGTTTTTTTTTTTAATTTTGCTGTGTCTGGTCACAGTCTTTAATGCTTGAAATAAGGTTGTCCTATAAATACTCAGTGTTTATTAAATGCATTGGGTCTCGAGTGGAGATATTTGTTGCAAGCACCAGATAACTTTAGTTAGCCTCAGCAAGGGAATAGGAAGACTTTAAAAAGTGGAAACAGAGGGAGGTATTTGTGTTTTTTGTTCTCAAACCTTTCTCTCAACTTCCTATTTAGTTGGGCTTGAAGGGGATTCAGCTTGGTACTGGGGCTTTTCCATCCCACCCCCGGCCAGATTCAGTGCTGAGCAGTACCATGTAAAATTGAAACTGTGGTAGAAGTGTGTAGCAGCACGATTGCGGAAACTGCCGCAAGCAATAGCTGATTCAACATATATTTGTTTTTATCTTGGACCTGCTGTCCTCTGTAACTTAAAAAAAAAGCTTAAGTCAGGGTATTATAATAAGTCCAAGTTCATAATCTTCTTAACATAGTCAAATACCTTGTTCCAAAAATCAATTGCTAGAGGACATAGGCAAATCATATGTAAATACATTGCCTCCACACCCATGCCAACAGTTCAGTGACATGGAATGTATCGTATTGGCCAATTGTGCTGGTGCCATTTATGTAAAAATTGTATTCCTCGTTCTCTCAATCTCATATTTTTTGTAGCATTTAGCGATCTTATGCTTTTCTTTACATCCTCTTGATAAACGTTTATATCTTTTTGCCACTATCCCATCATACTATTAATCACATCTTCCTTAATATCTGTTAACAATCTGTATAGCCTGCCCAATCGTGGTGGAAACGCACTCCGTATAATCCAGATCTCTGAAGACCCCATTATAGACCCCTTCAATGGGGTCTACGGGAAATCTGGACTACAGATCCTGAAGAACCCATGTAATCCAGATTTCCCTAGAACTGGTGGAAACAAATGTGGCTCTAATGGGGTCTGCATTGAAAATGGGGCTTCCTGCTCTGACCCTAATTGGTCCTTAATGGGTCCCTAATGGGTACTTAATGGGTACTTAGTACTAGTGGAAAAAACCCTAAGCTTCCTATTCTTCTCCCCACAACAGACACCCTGTGAGGTAGGTGGGGCTGTGAGAGCTCAGAAAGAGAGACTAGACCAAGTTCACCCAGCTGACTTCATGTAGGAGTGCGGAATCAAACCTGGTATTGCCAGATGAGAGTCCAGCTTAAGACCAAACTGGCAATAATGGTATTGCTATTATAATTGTGAATTTGACCAAAGAAGAGATTGCAGTCCTATATGTTGCAAGTTTAATATGGTCCTTGGCTGATTTTTTTATTATTATTGCAAATGGTGAGGAGATAAACTGAAGGGATGTGTATGGATGCGTGTGGGTACATATGAATGTGATCGACATTTGTATTTGCAAATTCAGATTGAAAATGTGCACAAATAGATTTGAATGTATTCGATTTGAATCGAATGTGAATA